>BKCH01000010.1:0-5349924 GCA_008635985.1 Ficus erecta
ATAAATATAACCTAGTGATAATTCCGTATCTAACTTAAAAAGTGAAAATTCAAACTTCACATATTTCGATCAAATTAAATACGAAATTACATAATTTTCACATGTAATACAGTATCATCATTATTAAAGCAAAATGTGTTAAAAGTAAAAAAGATGGTTTATAATATAACCAGGGAAGATCACTAACTAACACGTTGACATCATCTTGGTGTTTTAATTCACCACCTTATGCTATGTTTGGTAGAGTGAAAAAGGGAGAGGTAGGAAAATAGACAAGGGATTTTAGAGAGAAAAATAGAATTTTAGTTGTTTGGTAGAGATGAAATTAGGAAGGAAGGGAAATTGAAAATCTATGAGCCCCACCATTTTTTAATCCATCCAACTTTGGGAAGAAAAGTGAATGAAAAATTTTTGACAAAGCCAATGTGGGTAAAATACATATTTTGACCCTAGTCTATGTTTGGTAAGAAGGAAAGAAAATAAGAGGGCAATGAAAAATGGAAGTGAAAGAAAATAGGAATGAGAGGAAATATTTTGTTTTTCCTTTATGGTATTTGGTATCATAAAATGAAAGAAAATAGAAGGTTATGTAATTACTATTTTATATATATATATATATATATATTATTTTAGTTTAAAAACAAGGATAAAATAGTAATTTTAATAGTTATTGGATAGATTTTGGTTTTCCCCTTATTTTTGGAGGGAAAAAAAAAAGACCAAATTACAATGTTTTTCCATCATATTTTCCTTTCTCTTCTCTTTTCCTTCTAACCAAACAACAAACTCAATCAATTTCCATCCACTTTCCCTCAACCCACTTCATTCATTTCTCTTTTCCACCCTACCAAACATAACATTAATATATCATCATTTCCTAATTTATATAATGTTATAATTATAAAATGTATTTGATTAGACATTTTCTTTCTCTTCTACCAAATAATATGATGAAAAACCTCATATATTTCCATCATTTAGAGATTTTACTTTTCTTTTTTTTTTTTAATTTTTTATCCCTCTTACCAAACATAGCATCAAATAAAAGACAAATGAGAATATTTTTCCAATGTCAGAAGTTTCTGAGAAATAGCTAGCTTTTTAAGAAACAGATCAAAAACTGATATTATCAGCTATAATTGAAAAAAAAAAGGGCCACAAATTCGATTTGGACGAGAATAATTTCGAATTAATAAATTCAATATTTTTCTTCTTCTTTTTTTTTTTCCTAACCTTTTCATTTCCGTTTTTCCCTTTCTCTTTGGATGCCCAATTTTTTAAAACAATAATAATAATAATAATAATAACTCTCAATTCAGGCCAATAGAGTACGCTAAATCTAATACTTAGTAACTAAATTTTCTTGATATGTTTTTAACATTAATTAGCAATAATCACATCTTGATACCAAAAAAAAAAAAAAAGTAATTATAGTTATAAGATATATTATTTTGCAATGACCGCTATAACGTATATAGTTCTAAGTAATTAGATATCGAAAAATTACTCTAGGATAAGGAGTTTTTTTTTTTTTTTTTTTAATTTTGTTTTGGTAACCTACCACAAAAAAAATAAAAAAATAAAAAAAATTGCTGGTTAACCTACCACAAAATTACTTTAGTGAATACAGTTATAAAACATATAGTTTTAAACAGTTAGAATTTGAAAAATTACTCTAGGATAAGTGTTTTTTTTTTGTTTTTTTTTTTTTGTGTGCGGCAACCTACAATGAAGTTCTTTCAAATTAGAACATTTTTTTTTTTTTGGTTTGGGGTTAAAATAAGTTTAAACCTGAAAAGGCCAGAAAGACAGCTGCCTCGGCCAATGTTGGCTGTGCTACATAGTGGTTGTGACTTGTGCGGCGGGTGGTTTATTAAAGCGTGCAGTACAGGGACAAATATTAAGAAGAGAGAGAAGAAGAGGAGAGAGAGAGAGAGAGAGAGAGAGAGAGAGAGAGAGAGAGAGAGGGGACCAATTAAAAATCGTGGTCGAAAAGGGCTAAACGTGGAATATACTCATATTATACACATCTGCGTCACATGTCATGTGAGAGACTCATCATAGAGAGAGAGAGAGAGAGAGGGGTAGGTAAGACCCTGAGGAGGAGAACGAAGAACGCTTGGTTTTTCGGCCTTTGAATTTTGGTTTTTGATTTTTGGTTTATTACATTGAAGGTGAGGTGGAGCAAATGCACATCCTTACTTACAAATTTTTTATTCTAAATTCCAGCTACATTAAAAAAAATACCTATTCTAAAGTCTAAACCGGTTTTTTTTATTTAATTATTATTCTTATTATACCAATTAAAAATAAAAAAAATAAAAAATAAAAAATAAATAAAAAGAGTTTTTCACTCTCTACTAAAACGTCTAAACCAACCCACCAAGTTGGACCCCAACGTGCCACATCTACCCCCCTATCTCGCATGCTTTGTCTCAGACGCACACCATTCTTCCCACCTACCTCCGCTGTGACTCTCTCTCTCTTTTTCTTTGTACTTATTTTGACTTTTTACTATTATACACCTTCCCCATTCTCTCTCTCTCTCTCTCTCTCTCATTTCTTGAAGCCCGTTTTGTTTAGCTACCTTAGTTATATAAGCCACTTTTCCCCATTAGAGCTATAGCAAGAGAGAAACTCATCTTTTATCTTCCTTCTCTCTCTCTTTCTCTATTTTATATCTCGTAGGCATTTTTGTTGTAATCTACCTAGAGAAAACTCTCATTCTAATCGACAAACCCAAGAAACAAAAAAAACAAAAAAAATGATTTCCGTTGCAAACAACTCTTCCCTTGAAACCCAACAACAACAAACGCCGGCGGAGAAAATCTCTCCTAACATTCCCACCACCACCACCACCACCACCACCACCACCACCACCACCACCACCCATGTTTTCAAATCTAAATTGCCCGACATCGAAATCTCAAACAACATCCCCCTCCACGCATACTGTTTTGAGGGTCTGTCCGAGTTCTCGGACAGACCCTGTCTGATCTCTGGCACCACCGGTAAGAGCTACAGTTTTGCAGAAACACACCTCATCATCAAAAAGACCGCGGCCGGGCTCTCCGGTCTCGGCATCAAAAAAGGAGATGTGATCATGATCCTCCTCCAGAACTGCCCCGAGTTCGTCTTCTCCTTCATGGCAGCTTCCATGCTCGGCGCCGTCACCACCACCGCCAATCCTTTCTACACCGCCGCCGAGATTTTCAAACAGTTCACCGCTGCAAATGCTAAACTCATCATTACACAATCCCAATACGTCGACAAGCTCCGCCGAGAACCCACCGCTGAAAAGAACTTCCCCGTGATGGGGGAGGATTTTAAAGTCGTCACCATCGACACTCCTCCGGAGGATTGCCTACACTTCTCGGCACTCCTCTCGGAGGACGCGCCGGAGAACGAAGAAGAGGAAAACTTCAATGAAAATGACGCCGTTGCGCTGCCGTTCTCCTCGGGAACAACGGGGCTACCGAAAGGTGTGGTGTTGACCCACAAGAGCCTGATCACGAGCGTGGCGCAGCAGGTGGACGGGGAGAATCCGAACCTGCATCTGACGACGGAGGACGTGGTACTGTGTGTGCTGCCGCTGTTCCACATATACTCGCTGAACAGCGTGCTGCTCTGCTCGCTCCGGGCGGGGGCGGCGGTGCTGCTCATGCACAAGTTCGATATCGGGGTGCTGCTGGACCTCATACAGCGCCACCGGGTGTCGGTGGCCGCGGTCGTGCCGCCGCTGGTGCTGGCGCTGGCGAAGAACCCCAAGGTGGCTGACTACGATCTCAGCTCCATTCGCCTCGTGCTCTCCGGAGCCGCGCCGCTCGGTAAGGAGCTCCAGGACGCGCTAAGGAGCCGAGTCCCTCAGGCAGTTCTTGGTCAGGTTTGTAATTAATTTCCATTACTCCTTCTTCTGCCGCTCTATATAATATTATATTAAATAAGTGTGTGTTAAAAGAAAGAGAAAGTAAACGGCCCCACTATGAAAACTGTAAAACTGATTTATTTATTTATTTATAATCTGTAGAATGAAAAAGAGAGAGAGTCTTGATATGTCCGAGAGATGACAAAAAAGCAATTTTAATTTTAGATTCCACACGAGATCATCACAGTGTACAACTTTATTTTTATTCTATTTTATTATTTTTTCGCTGAAGTTCACGAGTAGTTGGAGGTGTAGTCTGAAAAGGGCATCTTCAACATTCCACTAAAACTGGGGGACTGTTTCTGTCAATTTGACTGAACTCACTAAATTATATATAAATAACTTTTCACAATCTTGAATCGGTTAGTTGTAAGAAATTTACCTAAACGAATTTTAACTAGATAGGAAAGTAGTACAGCAAAAGAATTCCGGATTCACGGGACTTCTTTTAAATTCATAAATATCATCAGCTGTGTGTGCATATTTATATATATATATAATTATATCGAATTATGCTAGAACCACTGAAATATCAAATATGTGGATTGTGGAATGATAGTTGGGAACTGCTGTTTCTCACGTGTCCAGCACAGCCAATTGTGGTTACATTTTTAGGAATACATTATTTAATTCTACATTAAATTTTATATTAGCATATGAAAAAAAAAAAAAAAAAAAACCTGTATCGATAAGATTCAGTTTTAAAACATTAAATATTTATGAAATTTCCTTGAAATCAAAGTAATTACCCTGTTAGTGTTGCAAAATATAAAATTGTTATACCTCTAGAGGGTATATAGATAGATAATACACAGATATAAAGAGAGAGGCGATTAAAAAAAAAAAAATTTAATTGGGAATTAAAAATGAAACAGGGGTATGGGATGACAGAGGCAGGACCAGTGTTATCAATGTGCTTGAGCTTTGCAAAGCAGCCACACCCAACCAAGTCAGGCTCATGTGGCACTGTCGTTAGGAATGCTGAGCTCAAGGTTATTGACCCTGACAATGGCTCTTCTCTTGGCTACAACCAACCTGGAGAGATTTGCATCCGAGGAGCCCAGATCATGAAAGGTACCAAATAATTAATATGAGATTCTCTCTTACTAAAACACTCGTTCCATGTTGCATCACCAATTGCGATTAATACAATTTTAAGCTTTATTCATTTGCTTGATTTTTTTTTTTTTTTTTTAATTTATGAACAGGGTATTTGAACGATGACAAGGCCACGGCAGCCACCATAGACGTTGACGGTTGGCTTCACACCGGTGACATAGGTTATGTCGATGAAGATGACGAGATTTTCATCGTTGATAGAGTTAAGGAGCTTATCAAATTCAAAGGCTTTCAGGTATATTATAATTCTCTTCCCCGAGACAAATTATAACACTTCTTTGTGATATTTTCACGTGTTCATACACATTTTTTGGGGGTGAAAAATATTAAATTTTTGTTTGGTTTCGTGTGATGGGATCAGGTACCTCCGGCAGAGCTCGAGGCCCTTCTTGTGAGCCATCCTTCAATAGCAGATGCGGCAGTAGTCCCGTAAGTTACTACTTGACATGTATACCATTGCACTGACTGTTCAGTAGATCTGAAACATAATGACATGACTGTTGCTAACAATTACAGGCAAAAAGACGATATCGCCGGCGAAGTTCCCGTTGCATTTGTTGTTCGATCTGACATGGATCTCACCGAAGAGGTTGTAAAAGAATTCATCGCAAAACAGGTAATGCAAGATTTTCTCTCTTGGACAAAACCAGTATTAATCAATTCAATCCCTGCTAATCGATTTAAATTGAGTAACAAATTAACGGTTGATTTTTTTTTTTTAATCTTTATTTTTGTTGTAATCTAGGTGGTGTTTTACAAGAAACTACACAAGGTTTACTTTGTCCATGCAATTCCAAAGTCTCCTTCAGGGAAGATCCTAAGAAAAGACCTAAGAGCCAAGCTTGCCACAGCTTCCCCTTTAAGTTAGAATTTTATTTGGATACGAATTTGATTGTGTTGGTCAGAAAAAAGAAAAAGGGAGGAAGAAAAAGTCATGACTTTGATGTCCAATCCCAAATTTCATAAATTAATTTGTAATCAGAGAGTGACAAGTAATTCATTTGTTAGTAAAATTGCATATTAATGTTGCAATAATAAATTTTCTGCTGATAAAACTTTCTTTTTATCCTGTCTTACTATTGCTAATTAATTAGAAGCACTTGGAGTCAATTTAATTTTTCTAAAAATTAAGAGAAAAGAAAACCGAAAACCATAAGGATTGTTCCTTTTTATTTTTAAATAATAATAACTATTAAAAAAAAAAAGGATAGGTATTGTGTTTTAGTTATTTCATCATTCTGATGAAGTAAAAACAGAGGCTCAGACTAACCAAAAAAAAAAAAAAAAAAAAATCCAAGTTGAATCGCAAAACAAATAACCATTTTAAATATCAACAAAAAATAAAGTAAAATAAAATAGAACCCAGAATTTACACAGGAAGAGAATTAGAGAACCAAAGTTCCAATAATAAAATTATCCAACAAATCTACAAGAATTTTAGCATAAAGGGGATTTTTCTTCTTGCTGAGCATATGTTCCTTACAATCTCTTCTGAACCTTCCACAGTGGTTCATCTGAACATTTCTTACCTTCTTAGAGCACCGTAATTTCTTGTTACCTAAGAAATGAAGCAAAGAAGACGATCATGGCCAACTATGAATACGGAGAATAGCTAGATAAATGAAAACAAAAGATTGAGATGATGTGAACTACACAAGCATGACTTGAGATGTCAACTGATAAGGATCTCAACGTATTCATCTGGTGCAACAAAAAATAGGGAAGGGAAAGAAATGTAATCTAACCCGAGGTTGCGGCTTGGTTGGTCTCTTTGCTGCACCATCATCATCATCGTCGTCGTCGTCATCATCATCCTTGCTCATAAGCATCCGATGCACTGTAGAGTTGTCCGATGCCCTTCCCCGCTTAGAGGATTGTGTAGACCCTCTACCCCTTCCCCTTGGAGCAGCCCTTTTGCGTCCTTTGCCTCTTACACTTTCATCATTTTCCTTCAAAAGCCAAACCAAGTTCAAATGAATTATGAGATTGAGTAGAAAAAGCAACTGGAAGCACAAATTCTGCGCAGTCATTTTTTATTTTGCTTTTCACCTAGCCCTAGATATAGACAACTATATCCTGGCTAACGGATTGAAAAAAACATTTACCATGCCATAGAGATGCTGGTGCACCACACAATGATCAAATAAACGAAAATGAAGACGCCTAATAAGCTTAAATAACATAGAACAGTAGCTTGACCTTTTTTTTGAAGGTTTTCCTTAAACCTAGAAAAGAGCAAGCTGATTCCGATCTCAAATTAAAATGGATCAAGATAAGACATTCATACCGAACTGAGATCAACTTCAAATCCCCCTGCATCTTCGCTTGAAGCAGAATCCATATTTTCCTCGTCATCAGCGATACTTTGAACTGCAGCAGTTGCAGCAATTGATGCAGATCTGTAGAAGCAACGCAAGTTTTGATGCATTTAGTGCAATCTAAAAGTCCAGAACGCTTCTACTAGCAAGTGTTTAATGAGTTTGCCACTGTATACCCCTTCTGAAACGCTTGCCAATAGTAATATTGATGCTTGACATTAAATTGGATTGGAAAATACTTTCTTAAATGGCAAGTTATAATTTTTTAATGCAGTAAAAAGATCAGAAGATAACCTCTGAGAAGAGCGAAATCCAAGAGCAGCATCAAGAGTCGTCTGCTTCAAGTTACTGATTGTACTACCCCTGCCCCTGCCCCTACCCCTGCCCCTTCCCCTTCCTCTAGTGGAAATCTTCCCTTTCTCAAGTTCTAATGCAGCAGCAGATGGCCTTGAAGACACCTTCCGACCTCTAGCAGTTGATTTCAACACAGGCATCTGTGCTGCATCTTCGTCATCATCACTAAAGGAAACTGCACTTCTGAGTCCTGCGCCACTATTACTTCTGAAATCCTACCAAAATAAAATAAAAAAAGAAAGAAAGAAAACCATAAGGTAAAGCAGATGTTTGAATTTTTGAATGCTAGAAATTAGCAGCTCAACCTCTGCTGCCAGCACAGGATGAGTCCTGCAGCTTTGGCAAAGTAGGAAAAAAAATAAAGTACCTCCGAGGATTGAAAAGCTGAAGAGAACTGTTCACTATCTTTGGAGCGCGTGGACCTTTCCTTGACGCGTTCCTGTGAAAGACAAAAGCACAAACACATAAATGAAAAAAATATTAGTGGAAGTAAAAACCTCCCTAAAGCAGAATTTAGAAAATAAATACTTCAAAAAAAATTTAGGAAATAAGTAACGTAAGCACAGAAACAAATAGAAAAATAGTGAACTTCTTGCCTCCAAGCATTCTCCGACTTTAAGAATCAAATCTTCCTCTTCAAATTTCTGGGTGTCGGAATCCTTTCCAATTTTATTCTGAAGGAAATAGAGGAATAAGCAGTAATTGCCATCAGTGAAAGAAGAAACTTAATAAATGGAGATGTCTCTTTAATATTTAAGAAGTAATTGTTTGGCCTTTAAAATAGAATCTCATATCTAGTATACGAACAGGTTAACATCTCAAAAATACTTGACTACGTATATAGAATGAATTGAAGATAAACCTTGACTAACACAATATTCCTGCAATTGAAAAAAAAAGTTTGATAAGAAAAAGCCTTTTCATTGATTATAAATCAATTACAAGGAAAGAGGATGAGGAATCCTCAACACAAGAGAGACAACAGAAAATAAAAAGTAAACCATACAAACTCTAAACAATTCTAATCCTCATCAACCCACTATCTACCAATTACATCCATCCAATTTAAAATGATCAAGAAGAATGGAAAACCCTTGAACTCTGTCTGTTGAAGCCCATAAGGAAGCTAAATATTTAGCCTCTTCAAAAATGTCAATCAATTCCATACTCCTTTCTGCAAAAATCCTAGAATTTCTTACCATCCAAATGGTCCATAATAAAGATAGCACCACACATCTCCACAGAACTTTTGCATTTTTATTGGACCCCAACCCCACCATATCTTTCACCATCAACGATTGACAATGCACTGGAAAGACCCATAAGAATCCTGCTTCCTTTAGCAATATTTTCCATAAGGCACTGGCCACTTCACAATGAAGCAACAAGTGATCTAATGTTTCGCCGTTGTTCCTACAGAGAATACACCAAGAGGGAGACAATGCCGAATGAGGATTTCTCCTCTGGACCATGTCACAAGTGTTAATCTTACAACGAAATACAAGCCATGCAAATACTTTGACTCTATAGGGAACACTAGATTTCCATATGAAGCTAAAGGGTTCAAATTTTGGTATTTCGGGGTTATCCACTAATGAAAGAAAGAAGGACTTGCAAGTAAATGCTGATGAATCACACACCCATACCCTACAATCCGGCCTCGACCCATTTTGTGAGAAAGAATGGATCCATAACAGCAAAGATTGCATCTCCTCCATCTCCCTATTATTGAGCCATCTCCTAAACCTAAAGTCCCAACTTAAATCATTATTCGCATCAGTAGACAAAATATCGGCTATAAACACATTAGGGAGAACAGCTAGTCTAAATAACCGAGGGAATGAAGACTCAAAAGTTGTGTCTCCGCACCAAACATCTCTGCAGAACCTGATTCTATTTCCTGCTCCCACTCTCAAGGAAATATTTTAAAGAAAAGTTTGCAAACCCTGAGATATAAATTTCCAAGGATTTCTAAATGACCCCCTAAATATCACATTCAAGTCCCAACCATTTGATTGAATGCCATACTTGCTCTTAATTATCTTTGCCCATAAAGATTGTTGTTCCAACGGAAATCTCCATGGCCACTTACCCAAGAGTGCCACATTCTTCTTTTTCAAATTAACCAAACCTAACCCTCCATTCCGCTTTCTCTTCATGATAATTTCCCATGCGCAAGACTCTTTACTCCCCCCAACCCCACTTCTTGAACGCCCCATAGGAAAGCCCTCATCAGTTCTCCAAAATCTCCGCCACTTGTCCTGGTAACTTGAAAATCGACATGTAGTATATCGGCAAACTAGAAAGAACTGATTGAATCAAAGTCACTCTCCCTCATCTAGAGAGAAAACCTTTCTTCCACCCATCTAATCTTTTCGAAACTTTTTCTATTACTGGTGTCTAAAATTCCAATGCCAATGGAATTTCCCCCAATGGAAGGCCCAAATACTTTAGGGGCCATTCCCCCACTTCACAACCAAACTCCAAAGCCAAATCTTTAACCATAGCCTCATCCACATTTATACCTGCTATAATACTTTTTCCCATATTGATCTTCAATCCCGAATATACAGTAAAAATTTCAATATGCACTTAGCATTCTTAAGATTCTCTCGGCCAGCCTCCAATAAAAACAAAGTATCATCAGCAAATTGGAGATGGGAAACACCCACTTCCTCTCTACCAATTCTGAACCCCTTCACCACTCCAACCTCCACTGCTTTATCCATGAGCCTCCCAAGCACATCAATCACCAAAGTGAATAAAAAAGGAAAGAGAGGATCTCCTTGTCTTAACCCCCTTGTAGCACCAAAATTTCCCCTCGGTTTGCCATTAACCATAATCGAAAAATTTGCCGACTTCAAACATCCTCTCAACCATTTCCTCCATCTCAGGCCAAAACCCTTCCTTTCCATCACAAAATCGAGGAATCTCCATCTAACATGATCATATGCTTTCTCAAAATCCACCTTGAAGACCATACCTTCTTTCTTCTTTGATCAATATTCCTCCACTGCTTCATTGGCTACCAACACCACATCAAGAGTTTGTCTCCCTTTTACAAAAGCTCCTTGTGAATATAAAATAGTGTCCCCAAGCACTTCCCGTAATCTATTGGCCAAAACTTTTGCCAAAATTTTATAGCCACTAGTAACCAAGCTTATTGGCCTAAAGTCTTTCAATTTTCTCGAATCTGCCTTTTTCGGGATGAGGCAAAGAATAGTGTGATTCATTGAAAAATTAATCACGTCATTCTTGAAAAATTCTACAATTGAAAAATACAGATACAAAGAGTTACTTACTCGTGTTTCCTGAAGATTGTATTGAACACAAGAGTAGAAAGCCAATTTGTCATCCTTATTAACAAAATTGTGTAAAGCAACATCCAGATCATTGACTGGAAGAATTTCCATTTTCTGCATGATTAAATTTTGGCATGAGCCTTCCCTCAAAAAAAAAAAAAATATATATATATATATAGATATATAAATATATAAGTATATATTTATAAATATTGCGATGAGCCATGAACCATGGAGTCATATCATTACACAAAGTATGTCATACTAATAAGCCCCTGTTATCATTCTTTTCCATACTCGAGCAAATTTGAATTCACTTGAAAATCAGGAAGCAAACCCATTAAAGTACCAGTATGCCTCACTTAAGACTTGGATTAGATTTTGTTTTTCAACTGACAGTTATCTCTGATTAAAATTCTATTCAGCAAACAAAAAGGAAAGAAAGAAGAAAATTGTTGATACCAGATTATTTTCAGCAACTAAAGCCTCTATGTTTTGTTGATTAAGCTCTTCTGGCCGAAGTCGTTCAGAGTCATTAATTTTCGCTACCGGAAAGAAAGAAGACAAAGGTTAATACTAGATTATTATAATAAACACTTGTTTAGGAAATCAAAAGTAATTGCATGGTAAAAATTTATAAATTGCCCAAGTATTTTGAGAACAATTAACTTACCTTCAGTTCGACCCTTTCTTGAAGCCTTTGAAAATATAAGAATGTCTTGAGGGTTTGCTACCTACAATATGTTTTATTTAATAATTTAGTTCCCAAGCGTAATGGTCATGAAAATTAACCACTAGCTAACTATAACAGGATAAGTGGAAGATTGAAGATACCTTTCCCACATACTTTTGACCAAATCTTTGCGGATTGATTGTCATGAATCCAGAATAGTCTACCTGTCAAATTAACTGCATTAGTTAACCTCCTAAGCCAGAAAGAGACTTAAGGGCCATTTGTCAGAAATTATAGTCTACAAAAAAGACATGGAATGTTTTACAAAATGGAGCATAAGACTAGTCACAAATTAGTGGACTAGCCCCTAAAAAGCAAATGCAAACTGAAAGAATGGGTCGTGTAAAATAACCAGGCCATGTTTCCTGGAAAACTAACAAATAACAGAACAAGGCATGATTAAAGCTATATATGAAGGCAAAAGGGAGGAAGACATTAAAAAGCAATATGGTTAAGGATTTTCCTACTCTCTCTCTCTCTCTCTCTCTCTCTCTTTGTTTTTAATTTTTTTTTATTAGTTTTTTAATTTGCAAATTCACGTGACACTGGTCAAAGGACAGCATTCCGTTGTATATGAACTACTTGAAAGTCGAAACAGTTAAAGATCAAGAAAATCAAATATACTAGATGAAATTGCTTCAGAGACGAAACATGGAATAGGAAACAGATCCAAAGAGAAACAAGTGCACACGCATAAATCCTTTAGACCGCAATAGCATTTCAAGTATATGCAGAATTTACCTTTATACGGATTAGTGGAAGTTTCAGCTCTGATCTAGCAACAGCCTTTTTTCTGCATTTTTCTATCAGATTTCTCACCTGAAAGGGATTTCAAGTTGTACGTTATTAATTACGTATCATATGCTGCCAAATTGGAAATTAAAAGAGAGAGAGAGAGAGAAACTCGCTGTAAGAAACTAATATTCTAAAACAAAGAAAACTGAATAAGTCTAATATAACTCGAAGATATAAACAAACAGAGAACTCACTACTTTGTCCAAGTGTTCAAGAATTGAATTTTGATCATTGGGGTCAATATCAGATTCATCCTTTAATACAACCTGGAATAGGAAAATCGAGTTCTTTATCAGAAAAGATGTGCAGTAGCAATATTAAACCACATGTGACGACCAAAGTTTAAAAGCAAATTACCTCTTTATACTCGAAAGGCCTAACTGATGTCAAAGGTATCCTGGTTGGACGATATTGATTCCCCTACATGCATCAATACAAAACACAACTGTGAAGTAAGAAAAGGCTAAAGATGATGTAGCTGACCATATGAATTTGATATTTGGAAATGAGCAACCTTAATTTCTAACAGAAGTACATGCTTTGGCTTGGATTCTCCATCAATAAGTGATGTAGCAACTGAAGAACCAGGTTGCGTAATATGAAATCCCATTCCTGGAACTTCCTGTCAAAAGCAATTCATCTTTGCTTTATTGAGATAATCCCACACATAAGCAATCAATATGAGTACTACAGATTTATAGATGCACGTCAGCACTAGGAATTGGTTATC
The DNA here is from genome assembly GCA_008635985.1 of Ficus erecta. Taxonomy (NCBI): domain Eukaryota; kingdom Viridiplantae; phylum Streptophyta; class Magnoliopsida; order Rosales; family Moraceae; genus Ficus; species Ficus erecta. The sequence continues at coordinate 13,277 of BKCH01000010.1, forward strand.
CATGTACAATGTATAGTCACGAGAAAGACTTATTGTCACCGCACCTGAGGGTCGACAAGACATTCATGCTCATGGCCCCAAACAATGAAGTCAAGGAAGCGTGGCAAGAAGTGCTCATTGATTGCATTCTTAGGGTTTGTCTTTACTCTGCAAAGCAATAGAACATTAAAGATCACTCATGTTGATAACTGAACTGAAGTTATACAAAGGTCATATGAATTCAACACTAATGGTTATCCTCTCTGTCTTGCTCTCTCTCATGCATAGACACACAACAGTACACCATGCACAAAACTGTTCTGACGACAGACGAGAGTGTTAAACCAGCCTGACATTTTAGACGTCTCTTGACCTTCAGGTCTTATCTTGTGTACAGCCAGTAGTCACTCTCCTTATATTTTCCTCACACACATGGAAGGAAATGCACAGAGAGACTTTCACATAAGCAAGCTCATAAAATCCAATGAAAGATACTAGTGTTGAACCAGTTTAACACTCAACATCCTCTTCAACTTCAGGTCTAAATACGCTCAATGACACCAGTTACAAGCAAGCACGCACACACACACGCGCGCACGCCATACAACCTATTTTGATGAAGCACAAGAATGTTAAACCAGTCTGATACTTGACAACCCTCTTGAGCTTCAGGTCTCATGAATTGGACAGCATGCGGTGTCTGAAAAGTTAACAAAAACCAATCTTAAGTGTGACTGCACTTAATATTGGTAACAACCAAGTAAAAAACCAACATGGCACGTATAATACCTGAAACATTCTATTAAGCCTCTCATCTCTGATGTTTCCAAGACCATACAGCGCCACAGCTGTTGAACCCTGTGATTTATAAGGTGTTATTAGTGCTACAATAGGTGACTGGTAAATACTCTCATGATTTATATAGTATATATCCACAACAGACCTTCCTAATAAGAATAGGATAGAGGGTGATCTGACCAACACCAGAACCCCCAAGAACCATTTTCCCAAAATAGTTCACAAGATTGCATGCTGAGAGAATATCAACTGCGGAGAGATTATCCTGTCAAAAATTACCACAATACGGAATGAAAATTATCAATAGTGATAAAATATGTATCCATGTGGTTAGAAAGTTCAAAGAAAGATAATAAAGGAAAAGTTTGGTGGAAAGTGAATTTTACTGGTACGGAGATAGATATCCCCAGCTTATGAGCAAAGAGAAAGAGAGAGAGGGAAGAAAATAAAAAGAAGTATGCTATCCTACTTGACAAGATGGTATGATGTTCCAACTATAAATGTTAGTTGTGTTTTACTTTTACTTCTTGTTGTTCCTGGCCTTGCTAGCAAGAGACATGAGTACCATGAAGATTGGGTATTGTTTAAACTGAGATTTAGAACGAATAACATTTCAATATGCTTTATTAGGTATCCTTATTACCTTAGATATATGTAAACACCCACTTTCAATTCCATTGATAATATGATTTACAATAACATGCAACATGTTGCTTATAACTCAAGAATGAACAAGCTAAAAAAACCACATTTTGCCATCATATCCATACCACTCCAGCAGGATCATCATGGTTTCCATGAATACTGAACACTGGCAGGCCGACATTGAAGTGTGGGTCTTCAAAATTTACATGACCAAATCTGTCAAAGAACAAAAAAGTAGGTTCCAACAATAACTTTTCAAAATTCAAATTACAAGCAACTATATGAAATTAACTAAATATCTATTGCAACAATAATTTTTTGAAGTTCAAATTACGGAGAACTACATGAAATTAACCAAATATCTAGGCAGAGTTGTATATAAATACATATAAATGAGAGCGTGCGTTTGTGCACAAGCAAAGAATTCAACACTCACAGCGTTAATGATTTTTCTTTCCTATTTTTAGGCTTTTTTCTCAAGCAACTAAGTAAATACTAGTGTCTAAAAAGATTTAAAAATATATATATATATGAGGGCACATCAATTTGGCAGGTCTCCAACTTGCAAGATATTCTAAACTGGTGCAGTGAACGGTATAGAAGTCATAGACCCAAGACCATTCACAAAACAATATTCTGAAGGCCTTACGTATTTGGAAAATTTACAGTCTGGTCGCTAACAACTTGGAACTGTATTGGCTCGTCACTGAGGCAATGACGACGTAGAATCTCAATGGCTTTAACTAGCGTCATCCTCGAGGGCTTATTCTCGTGGAAAAGATCACCCCCTAAAAGTAAAAAATCCACCTGAGAGTGGATGGATGTCAGTGCGCATAATAACATTTCAAACGAGTGTTTAAACAAAAGAAAACATCTAAAAGGAATGGCCCTTCGGATTTAAGGACAAACACACGTGAAAGCATGGAAACTAACATTATCTGCAATGGCAATGTGGACTAATAAATAATAGATTACCAATGAAGCTTAAAAGAGAAACCAGCACCTTCTTTTGTGCTGCTATTGAGCATATCTCTTCAAACGCCCGGAACGAATCATGCCGCCGAATTTCATCTTTCTCCATGTAGCCAAGATGGCAATCCGTGGCAACGAGTATTCGAAGTGTATTGCTCATCTCCTCCCTAAAATTACATTCGTTATATGAACACGAAGACACTTTTGTCTCACCTATGCTCTTCAGCAATATATATGTGTGTGTGTGTGTGTGTGTGTTCTCTTCAGCAATACATATGCGCATGTAATGTGTATACATATTATATATATCAAAGCCTATGCCATACTATACCAAAACCAGTTTATTGTCTATGGTATGGATTTCCTCCTCTAAGAACCCGATATTAAAATTGAAGTTCCTTGAAGAATCTGGAATCCCTTACCCAAATTCACCCCCGACTCTTTCCTCTCCTACCAAACAACAACAAACCTTCCATCAATCCCCTCACCTTTGACTCGTTTCACATTTCCCTCTCACCAAACAAGCTCTAAGTGTAGAACGATTTTTAACTATTCCATCGTCGATTGAAAACCATTTTCTCAGTAGCCAAACACAGAGTTAAGGAAGTGAAGATTTATTTTACCTGGACAAGTCCCCCATGCTACAAAATTTGCACCTCGCTACAGAATTAAAGATGTGAAAAAACTTTCTCGTCGCTCCAAATAGCTTCGCTGCAGAAACTGGCCTTCTACTCAGATGAAAGCTCGGTCGTCAAGCCAAGGAAAGAAACCTTGGGTGTTGTGTTTCCCTCAACAGAGAGAGAGACTCGAGACTGTGTGTGTATTCGTCCAGAGAAAGAAGAAAGGACAAAATAATAATAATAATAAAAAGGAAAGGAGGGAAGTTCAACCGGAGTTGGGGAACTTTTGTAAAATTTAGAGACTTTGAGGAGTGAAAGATTATTTTAAAACATAAAGGGATCAAAATAATAAATTTACAACAATTTCTCAAATTTCTACGAATATATTTATATATTGGCGATGTTCTAGATGAGCTTCACACGTTAGCTCATTTAATGGACGTTATCAAATTGAACCCCCCATAAGTTGATAAGAATGCTCAAAGACCTATAGACAGGCTTTAACTACTTACTGAGGAATGCATCATCTCACTCTTATTGAAATTTAGTAATAATAAGGATATATAAGAATTATGATTTTAGGCACTCTATTTTAAATCTAAGATTGGTTAAAAAAAAACAAACATTTACATTTAAGATCTTTAAATGGGACACTCAACTCGAATCTTTGATCATATATTCACAACGATAAGTCTTTATCACTAGATTGTCACATTCGGTGATTATTTTTAAGATAATTTTTAATGATTAAAATTAAAATTCTAAAAATATAAGACAATTTGACCAAAATAGATACACATGGGCGAATCCGGGGGGTAGTGGGACCCACTAAAATTTTTGATTTTTTTTTTTCACCTCAAAAGTTTTATAATTTTATAATTTGTCTTTATTAAAATTTAAAAATTCTTATATAATCCTTATTTTATCTTTATTAAAAATAAAAAATTCTCATATAATCTTTATTAAAATTAATTTTATTAAAAAATATATATTTATATTTTTATTATTTTATCCCCATTAAAATTAAAAATTCTCTCAGAAACTTATTAAAATTAAAAATTATCACATTATCCTCTATAAATTTATTTAACCTTAAAAAAAATTGTGATATTTAACCGTACTGAAAAAATTTGGGCTCCACCCTTGTTTGGCCGAAAGACCACAAGATGATTACGGGAAAAAAAAAATGGTGATGATTTGGTTGTGCTTCAGGCATTTACAATTTTACGGGAAAAAAATGGTGATGATTTGGCTCCGCACTGACATTGCTTTTTTTTTTTTTTTTTTTTTTTTTTGGGATGAATCTGACGTTTCTTATTTTATTTTATTTGCATAGTCTCTATCTCTCTTTTTATTTTTATTTTTTTAAATAAAGGTTTCTCTCTTTTCGTGGAAACTATTCAAAAACTTTAAGCAGAATTATTTATAGATGGCATAAAAAGTTTACCCTATATTTGGATGACATATCCAATTTTTGAAATTGGAAAATTTTTACAAAAAATTATTTGTGTCAATTTTTTCTATCATTCTCTCATTTTAAAAAAGAAAAATTATTTCATTTTCAAATTTACTTTTATACAGTATTCTTTTGGAAAAAGAAAGAGAATTTTTTTTGAAATTTTCTCAAAATGCACCATTTTCAATATCATTTTTTCTCATTCAAAATAACTTTTGTTTTTTTTAAAAAAATTGTACACATCCAAACGTTATCTTATTCTTAAAAGAAAATACTTTCTCATTTAAAACAAGAAAAATTTTCTTTTGAAAAATGGACACGTAATCTAAACGAATGCTTAATTTTTCCATTAAAACATTTTAATGAAAATTTTTCATAAATTCCCATTGAACTATGTCACTAGTATCAATATGTCTCATGAATTTTGAAATATACTTGTTGTACCTCCTGAATTTTAACATAGGTGTTAAATTACCCCCTAATCTTTGCATTTGTGTTACAACACCCTATGATCTTTGTATTTGTGTTAAAAGACCCTATGATCGTTGCATTTGTGTCAAAATGCTTCCTGATTGCTCCCTTGTTAGTGTGAAGTAATATGTTGATCACTCATTTTAGTGATGTTTTACTTCGAAGACAAAATTTTAAAGGCTTAGAAAAACCGGTACCTTACAATTACGCCGAGAAAAAACCTACTAAACACCATCGGGTTCTGTTCTCCCATGCTCTGTGAAAGTATCACGTGCCTGACGGGATTGAACCCGTGGTACTCTTACCCAAATTGGCCTAAAAACACACGCTCACTACTTGTGCATCTTCTTATGGTTAACAAAAAATATGGGACTAAAAGCATTCAAGAATTTCAATGATGAGTTTGGAACTCTGCTGCAGGAGTTGGACATATCCAATTTGTTACTTTTCTTTCCATGACTTATATCGAGTCATTTGTTGTAATAAAGCAATTCATAGATTAGCCTTTTTTTTTTTTTTTTTTTTTTTTTTTTTTTTTTTTTTTTTTTTTTTGCTCTTTAAAATAGACGATAAAAGAGCAACAAAGATTATGAAAATTTGTATCTTGTATACCATGGGAAAAAAAAAATGTCAAGATTTTGTGAGTTTTTTACAAAGTAAAATTACTTTTCAATACAATTTACTTGTCCCTATTAGTTTCTATGATGTGTCTTTTTTTTTTTTTTTTTTGAAAAGATGTGTCGTTTTTTATGATGACTATTATTCTTCTTTAATTACTCATTATAAAGAAAAAAACAAAAACACAAAATTTGAGATGTTAGGAAGGAAAATATTCCATCCAAAAGAAAATGAGAAGACATCACTAATTTACTCAACATATAAAATTAATATGTGAATCAATTGAGAAAAATTAGGTTGGGTAACCTCTTTTTAATCATCTAATCTAATAAATGACTTAATTTTTTTTTATTTAAGAAAATAATCGTTTGTAATTTTTAAGATCGGATCAATTAATGATTAATTATAAAAATTGATGATTGATGAAATTTAATGATTTATATTATGATTAATTAGTGATTGACCGTAAATCAATCACTGATTGACTATTATGTGATCAATCACTGATTGATTATTATATCGTTAATTACTGATCGATCATTTCATAAAATTAATTAATCATTTAAAAAAATAATATTTTAATTAATTTGTCAAAATTTTGATAGTTTAATAAAAAAACTTCTTAAAAAAATGTTATTAAGCTACAAATCCCATCAATGTAAATCAATTTATAAAATAAAATTAAAAATCCAAGCCCATAGTGGAATAGTGACCCGACCCGTAAATATTCGATCCGACACAACCAACAAAAAATCCCAAACCCTACAAAAACCTCAGCCCTTCTACCGCCCTTCTCTGAAAATATAATCGGAGGGGCTGTTCTTCTCCTTTCTGAGCCCCCCTTTCCTTTCCTTTTTAATAATATATAAAATTTTCTTGCTCTTCAAGTCATTTCCCATTTTTTCTTCTACTATGAAATTCTCGGGTTAGGGTTTCGCTTCCAGAAAAACCTTGAAAAAAAAAAAAAAAGAAGAAGCAAACTTTACAGAGAAAAAAATGGGGAAGACGCAGGTAATAGGGATAATCACGGCCATGGCGGCGTCTGCTTCGCTGTCCAAGTCCCAACATGCTCACGCCGATGGCCCTTTCAACTTCTCTCCCTTCGGTTCTTCTTCTCCTTATCCAAATGTTCCTCCTCAAGCTTCGTCTGCTTCTACGCCCTCGTCTGCGGGGAGTGCCGAGCCTCCTCCTCCTCCGAAAGTTCGGAACGATAATCCGAGGACGACATCGGCTGGATTCGATCCCGAGGCGCTGGAGCGCGGCGCCAAGGCTTTGAGAGAGATCACCAGTTCTTCTCAGGCCAAGAAGGTCTTTTTTTTCCCCCTGAATGGGGCTTTCTTGTTTATGTTTGGTTTGGGTGTAAGCAACTGAAGAAGCAAGCAATATGTGTGTGTGTGTGTGTGTGTGGGTGAAAAGTTGTGATTTTTTGGTCGGTAAATTGTATTTTATGACGTTTTCCTATTCTTATTCTTTTTTTCCTGGAAATGATTGTTCTTAATGGGTTTTTCTTTGTTTTTAAAGGGTTTGTCAATCTGAATGAGGATTTGGGTGTTCAAAAAAAAAAATTTAGAAGGAAACCGAATCACAGCTTATTTTAGAAGTTGAAAAGTTATGATTTTTGGTTTTGTACAATATCAAGTAGACTACTTGGGCGGTAAATAGAGGCAAAGAAAGCTTAAAATGCATATATGTTTCTTATCAACGGTTGTTCCTTACTTTATCAACAATTTTCAGCACATTAGCCTTTTATTGATTCTACAAAATCATTTGCTCTACTATTTTAATTGAGAATTTTTTCATGAGCAGAGGAATTCGGTTTAATTCCCTTGGTTGCCAAAAATACTAGATATTGAACGAACTATACTGTGGTCCTGTGTGACTTTAGGTGTTTGAAGTTATTAAGAAGCAGGAAGAGACAAGGCAGGTTGAGATGGCAACAAGGGCTGCGGAGTTTAAGGCTTTACAAGCTCAGGCTGAAACTGTAAGATTTCTCATTTACTTTTTCTCCTCAAAATATAGGCTATTTCTATTTTAGAGCTTTGTATGTGTGTTTTTAAGTGGCAAAATATTTCTTACTTAATGTGATCACTTCATTGGCTGACAGGAGAGGCAACGGGTCATATATGACGAGCAGAAGAAGCTAGCTCAGCATCAAGCACAAACAAAGTCTCAAATGGCTCGTTATGAGGACGAATTGGCAAGGAAGAGGATGCAGGCATGCAAGCTTTAAAACTCTTCTTCCTCTTCTTTTTTTTTTTTTTTGGTCGGGTGGGGGTGGGGTTTGGTTGAAGACAGAAATTCTAATCCCTTTTTCCCTCCTCCCTTTTTTTGCAGGCGGAGAATGAATTACAAAGGGCAAGGAATCAAGAACTTGTAAAATTGCAAGAAGAGTCCTCAATCCGACAGGAGCAAGCTCGTAGGGCAACAGAGGAACAAATCCAAGCACAGCGTCGACAAACAGAGAGAGAGAAGGCTGAGATAGAACGAGAAACAATCAGAGTGAGGGCTATTGCAGAAGCCGAAGGGAGAGCCCATGAAGCAAAACTATCCGAAGAAGTTAACAGGCGAATGCTAGTAGACCGTGCAAATGCGGAACGAGAGAAATGGATTGCTGCAATAAATACCACCTTTGACCACATTGGTGGTATGTATTAGAGTAGCCCTATATTTACTATTTTGTCCGTTATCCCTTGGTATATCTTTCATAGTTTTTATGGAAAAGAACTAATTTGGAATGGTGTTCTGGCACAATTTCGTATTTTATGCTTGTATTGGTGTTTGATATAGTTTTTGCCTTCTATTGTAGGGGGTTTGAAAGCCATTCTGACAGATCAAAATAAACTTGTCGTTGCTGTTGGGGGTGTCACTGCTTTAGCAGCCGGGATTTACACAACAAGGTATTGTTAATAATTTAATATTAAAGTGTTGGAACATTTTCATTTCTCCCGTTATGCTAAGGAGATCTATTTGTTGCTTTGAATGATTTTCTTTCTTGTATTTTTGCTTATATACTAGCAATTCTAGTATTCATTTTATGTTACTTTGCACGATATAAAAGACTTGCACTTGAAATCTTAGCATATTATGCATTCAATCTTCTTTGTTATTGGGTTGGAATCGCGGGCATTTTTCATTTGCACCGACAATAGCTTATTTAAGTCTCCATTATTAAATGCAGAGAAGGTGCTAAGGTGATTTGGAGCTATGTGGACAGAATATTAGGACAACCGTCATTAATAAGAGAGTCATCTAGAGGGAAATATCCTTGGTCAGGATTGTTTTCGCGTGGAATGAGCACCCTTCATCGCACTGATAAAGGTTCTTCCCAAAATGGAAATGGCTTTGGTGACGTTATTTTACACCCGTCTCTTCAGAATAGAATAAAACAGTTGGCCGGGGCAACTGCCAATACAAAGTCTCATCAGGCACCCTTTAGAAACATGCTCTTCTACGGTCCTCCAGGAACAGGAAAAACTATGGCTGCAAGAGAACTAGCTCGTAAATCTGTAAGAGATCTTATCATCATATTGCCACTCATTGTTCATTTGATCAGTTACTTTTACATTTTGTTAGTTCATGGCCAATTGCACCGAAATAGTCACCCTTCCCAGCATTTTACCATACCATGTAGAGCTTTAAAATTCTATGGGTTTGCAATTAGTTTATTGGCGTAATCAGTTTCTTGAACTTAAGCAAGAGAATTTATTAGTTAGTGAATGGACGGATGTCTTCCCCCCAGGCGTACTGGTTAGTGGTTCAATATTATATTGTATAACAATGATGTTGAGATAGTTTTTAGAAATTCTCTTTATCCTTTTCATCTCCCTGACTATTTTGTTCTGAGTTCAAGTTTCTTGTGCCTTAAGGGGTTGGATTATGCATTGATGACGGGAGGGGATGTTGCTCCTCTGGGATCCCAGGCCGTAACCAAGATACACCAACTGTTTGACTGGGCAAAGAAGTCTCGGAAGGGTTTGTTACTTTTCATTGATGAAGCGGATGCATTCTTGTGCGAGTAAGTTATCTGGTTTACTCAAATTTGTAGACATACCTGAACATATCGCCACCACCAGGTATTACGCATTTTAACAAATATTTTGATAGAGTGAATTGTCAAACAACCTTGCAGGCGAAACAAAACCTATATGAGTGAAGCACAAAGAAGTGCGCTCAATGCTCTCCTATTCCGCACTGGTGACCAGTCCAAGGACATTGTCCTTGCCCTTGCGACAAACCGCCCTGGTGATCTTGATTCGGCTGTGGCAGATCGTATTGATGAAGTGCTGGAGTTCCCTTTACCCGGGGAAGAAGAACGTTTTAAGCTTCTAAAGCTGTATCTCAACAAATATATAGCACAGGCTGGCTCGAGAAAAGCCGGTTTGTTCAATAGTTTGTTTAAGAAACAACCACAAAAGATAGAGATTAAGGGGTTGACGGATGACATCTTGAGAGAAGCAGCAGCAAAGACCGATGGATTCTCCGGGAGAGAAGTAGCCAAATTAATGGCGAGTGTCCAAGCTGCTGTCTACGGAAGTGAAAATTGTGTGCTTGACCTGAACCTGTTCCGCGAAGTAGTTGACTACAAAGTTGCGGAACATCAACAGAGAAGAAAACTAGCCGCTGGTGATAAAAGTAACGAATAATCTGTAGAAAATTTCCATCAGTTTTGGAAGTTGCCATTGAAGTAGCTAGAAATAAGCCACAGCATCTGAGTTATACATTTGAGAAAGCCCTGCCAATTTTCCGTTTCAGGCATTATGTTGTCATTCTTTATTTATTGCCCCCAGATGTTTTGGGGGTTTTTTGAATTTCTGATATCAGGCTTAAAAAATTCAATTTTAGCAGGTGATTATTGAAAGTAAACATTATTCTCTTCATTGCCTTGTGGCACCTGATTATTCGGAGTCCTCATTTTGTTATCTTGAGCATTTTTTGGCCCTATTAGTCCCGGAACAATTTAGTATCGAATTCGTGACAGTAACCCGAAGTACCTTTTGCTAGTAGCAAGTTTGAAGTGCACAGACAGAAATCATCTGATGTCCATTGACCTAGAATTCCCACATTGGACAAACCAGCAAGGTATCTATCTGCCAAAATATTTTGATAAAATGGCTCCTGTTTTATAAGTGTTTTAAATGAAGAAATCATGTCCATTGAAAACTGAAGAATAATATGTATTTATCCATCCTTATTGCGCAAATTCAGACAGGAGTACATCAGCATTTCAAATTGAATAATTTTGCTTGGAAACGGCTTCGACAAAGATAAAAGGATGAACGTCAATCTTGCAGTCGTCATAACCCTTACGAAAAAATAAAATCACTTCAGAAGCCTAGTGGTCATGATCCTGGACGTAGCGAAGTCCACAATACTTGCAGACAGCCGGCTCCTTCAAGTCAAGGCATATAAACTCAATTGGGTGCCCAAGTGCGGGGTTGCTGTCTGCAAAACAAAACAGTATCCCAAACCAGTCATGTAACCCTCTTACTCTTAAGCCACGCCTTTTACGAGAATGTTATTTGACCTAATATTTGCTTCTTCGTTACACACATAAAAATATGTATAACACCGACGGAAAAACTAACCTCCTTCACAAGCAAAAATCCTGCCATGAACCTTGATGGGTGGAACTTCATTGATCAACTCCATTGGAGATTTCTTGCTCTTGTCCTGTTGATACAGAGATAGGCGTTCAAGTCTTATATTTCTTTTCTTTTTCTTTCTTTTTTTTTAAAAGGAGCAATAAAGCTCCATAAAAGAAACTGAAGGAGGATTGTGGAAAAAATCACGTATACAACCAAGGACCTACTGACATAGCGTGAAGCATTATCTACATTTTCCTTAAGTTGCAGATACCGAGGACAGAAAAGGTTTAAAGTCGGAGCGAAGAAAATGGCGTAAAAAAGCCATTAATTATAAAGGACTGGGGCAATCACTACCATCCTCATATTTGGATCTTAGGGAGAAACTCAAATTACAACCACCAAAGTTCTGAATAATCCCAAGCTATCAGGAGCTTTAAGCTCATTGCAACCACTGAATACCTAAACACACTGTTTCTAGACAGAAGCACTTAGGAAAAAACTAAATGACAAATCTGGACAATAAAACAACAAAACGGGTCGTTTCAAGGCTCCAAACAAGAATGTTCTCTGAAGAGGGTATTCTTAACATGGCAGAGTGCTGAATCAGAAAAATGTGAAAGTGCAGATAGTCTAGCCGCTAAACTCCCGTTTCCTAATACACAATCTAACGTTGTAATAGAAAATACTAGGATCTTATCATCTCAATGAACTAAAACAAAGTGGGCTCCCTTAAAAATAAGTCACTCAGCTTATCAGCATCTGTCATTGAAATTCAAAGGAATAGGCTCTCTCTAAAGAGTGTTTATGTTTCCTAAAGTATTTGATAATTTCAATTCCTTTTCCCCAAGTACTGATTTTTAGCTAATTTTCCAGTCACAACCACATCTCCATTCCGACATGACAACGAGTCTTAAGAAAATCAATTAAATTAACTCTTCAGAGAAATGGAGAAAAAAAAAAAAAAAAAACCGTCTTTATTAATCTCTCTAAGCGAACCAAAAATGGAAGAGAAAAAAACTGCAAATCGTAGAAACAAAAAAAAAAAAAGTTCATAAAGATAAGAGCTGAACATAACCTTAAAGCATCAACTAACAACGTTATTCATGTTTCCAATACAGTTTTAAGATACTTTCAGTCGCCAAAGTTAAAAATAAAAATAAAATAAAAAAAGGAAGAAGAAGATTAAATTCCCCCAAAAAAAAAATCAATTCTTTAGCAGGATTAGAGTTGATCAAAAACAAAAAAATTGGATTGAATGAATGAAACTGTTGATTAAGGAAAGTGAAATCGAAAAGGAATGAACACCTGCATCCATTTGGCTGTGTGGTTGCTGATTTGAGTTGTGACGCTGCTGAGATTTCTGGTTGTGCCCAATTTCGAAGATCGGACTATTAGGGTTTTCATCAGACTCGACGCCATGGCTAGAGAGAGAGAGAGAGAGAGAGAGAACACAGGTGCGGGGATTTCTGTCTACTGACCCTGAGTTAAAGACTGTCGTTTTCTATTTAGGATAAACGACGTGTCTTCAATTGATGGTTTAGTAAGAGTCTAAGGTTTGAGAACAAGTTTAACTCCAAGTAAATTTTTATTTTTCATCTTAATTTTTATTTTTATTTTTTTTTAATTAATAAAATTTATAATTATTTTTTAAAAAATTAATTTTATTTAAATTTAAAAATTTTAACTCAATTTATTCATTAAATATCTCCTAAATAAATTATCTTTTTGTTTTTTGAAAGTCGTAGGTAGAATCTCTTTTCAAGACATACTTATAGTTACTCTTTGGTTTTTTTATTTTTTTTGAAAGTCTTCAAGACACTACCTATAGTTACTGGTCTAATTATTATTAATGGATTTCCATTTGAAAGAGTGGTGAGATGAAGTTTTTTAATTGAGATGGGAAGCAGCAGATTTTTTGTTCTTTTTTTTTTTTTCGCTGAACTTTCGAATTTCTTCTTCCCCTCCGACCATCCCACCGGAAAAAATGCAAAGATGTTGCGATAGTCGCCATTGCAGACCTCTCGCGCCCCATTTAACCTGTAAACATAAAATCCGAGTGGGGACCTTCTTCATCTCAGGTCGGTTCTAGGCAAGGGCCTTCTTCGTCTCAAGTCGGTTTCACGGGGGGGGGGGGGGGGGGGGGGGGGGGGGGGGTGGTCCTCACCAGAGGTCCTGACGGGGGCCTTCTTCGTTATCAGGTCGATTGCCTGAGCTTGACGATGGCGACGGGGGTGAGGGGCATGACGCTGGGTTCAGGGTTTGGTTTTCAGCTCGGTGAGTATGAGGGGTTGAGCCCCTCGACGACGGGGAAGACTACCGGGGGGGGGGGGGGGGGGGGGGGGGCGCATTCTCATCAGAGGTGGGGGGGCCCTTCTTCATCTCAGGTCGTTTTTTTTTTTTGTTGGGGGGGAGGGCGGGGGGGGGGGGGGGGGGGCTTTCTCGCCTGAGGTTAAAGGGTGGGGGGGTTTCTGCAGGTTAAGGGCCGGAGGACTAGTCGCCGGGGTCGAGATTAGAGGGGCTCGTTGTAGGGCCACCAGCCCCCCCCCTCCTAGCCGACGAAGAAGAACAAGCAGTTCAATTATTATTATTATTATTATTATTTTTTGCAATCTTATAAGTCCTTGCTTATTTTAACTATTATACATCATCGATATCTTATATTAAATTTGAATGGTCTTAGATAAAATTATTTAGATAAAGTTATATCGATGGGATATATAAACAACCACAACTTTCTTTTCTTTTTTTTTTTTTTTTTTTTAGGAACTAAACGGCAATGTTTTTAAGGTTTCAATAAAGTGATTTTTTATTTTTTATTTTTTTGTGAAGTATGTTTTAAAGTGATTTTTTTTTTTTTTTAAAAAGGTACAATTCATTCAATTAAAAGATCTTATAAACATGTTTTAAAGTTATTTTTTTTTTAAAAATAAGGTAAAATTCATTCAACTAAAAGGTCTTATAAATAGCAAATATAACGCGGATAATCCTGTAGTATACAATATAAAGCACTCGATAAAAACCGATTCTATCAATAAAATCTGATTAAGCACAGGGAAAACGATACAAGACGAGATCTAATATTAGGAAAATTCCTTGACACATTAATTTAAGCACGTATAAGTCTCTTTTTGAAATCACTACAATCAATGTAAGCTTTTGATCCATTGAGAGCAGGTAACATGTAGCACCCACGGCCACAAACATCTCCACTAAGGCTCATATCTAGCAGAACTTCTAATTCACCAAAATCTAAATTTGACGGACAAAAAAGAAACTTAAACGGTGGGAAAACTACATCCATTGTTATAATGAAAATACTAAGGCCCCGTTTGGGGCATGAGTTTGGACTGAAGCTGGGTAGTTCAAACTGAACTGAATCCGTTTGGTTCCTCAGTTCAGCTTCAACCTTTGATTGAACCGTTATACAGTGTCTTGAACTAGTCTCACTGTTGCGAACTTTGGCACCCACGTGGTTTGATTCCCACACCTCGTGAGCGATGCTCTGCAGCCAAGAAATTCTCCCCACTTCTCCTTCTTCAAGCTAGCTGAGGTGAGTTTTTGCCATATCTCTCCCCATCTTCAAGCCATCTGCTCTCTCCTTCCTCTCTCCCCATTGGTTTCCTCAGCCCATCCGGTGAACAAGTTCGCCCCCCACCCATTGACGACGCCTTTTCCCCAACCGTCGGCAACCATCCCCTCCGGTGAGCCCACCGACGGTCCCCCCCCCCCCCCCCCCCCCCCCCCCCCCCCCCACGAACACAGTTACGATATACCCCATTTGTGAGTTAAATTTGTTTGCTTTCTCCCTCTAGTTTCTCTCTCCTGTTTCTCTCTCTAGTTGATCTTCCCTCCACAGCCCACATCTCCTTCTTCAAGCTAGCTGAGGTGAGTTTTTGCCATATCTCTCCCCATCTTCAAGTCATCAAGCTAGAGAGGGTGAAAGCATTGCAGAAAAGGCAGAGGGTGAGTCGGAAAATAGAGAGAAGTTGGTGAAAATAGTGAAGGAAGGTGAATGAAATCCGGAGAAAATAACTTGAGAAATTGGGGAAATTTCCAAAAAAATACCCAAGAAATTTGAAGAAATTTTCGAAAAATCTTCTTCTCCCTCTTTCTCTTTTCTCTAACCTTTCTGCAAGATAGATTTTCTCATACTTTTTCCGATATCTGCTCCCATGGAAGAAGACAACTTTAGCTTGTGGTCTGTGTCGGTTTCTCTCCCTCTATCTGTCTCTTTTTTTTTTCCTTCTCTTTCTTCCGTTTCTTTGCTTTTTGTTTTCTATTGTAAGGGGTTCATTTTTTTTTATTAGCTATAAATGAAGTAAATTCCAATTTACAAATAAAAAAAAAAAGCACGGTAACAATTTTAGTTGAAAAAAAAACAGAGAGATATATATATATATATATATATATTACAATTGAGGAAGTAAAATAAGGATTAATCATGTAAAATAAGGAAGTAAAATATTTATATATATATATATATATATGAATATATCAAAATTAGATGCTCGGGTGAGAGATATGATGACTGATGATATGTGAGACAGATTTCAATCAGCCCCGTGGTATAAAACCTCGTGATAGTTGACGTCGTTTTATCACTATTGGTAATATTATGACTGTCTCTATTAACAAAGGGATTTTAACATAAAGTTCACTGACCTACTACATACTGACGATAGGTGTATTTTACGGCTATTTACGTAATTTCACAAAATATTTCGATGACGTAAGTTGGTTGGTGTTATACATTTAAATTGTTAATCGTGACATTTTACGTTAATAGAACCTATAATAAAATGTTAAATTGAGGATAAATGAAAATTTTCAGTTCTGAGTAGTTTGATTATAATTTTTATTCAATAAAATAAATAAATTTTGTTGATTTTTTGAAAAAGGACAGAAGTTGAGGTGAAAAAATTCCATTTAGTTCGAGTTTAGATAAGTTACCAAACACAAAAGGCAAAAAAATTGGTTAACTCAATTTTTAAACATCCAAACAGGGTCCTTATTTTTTTTTAAACTTTTTAACTCAAACTTTTTTTACCAAACAATCAACTCAAACTAAACTTTTTATCTCAAACTTTTTACCAAACACTCTCCTTTTAAACTAAACTTATTTTAACTCAAACTAAACTTAAAAATCTTAACTCAAACTTACACACCAAACAGGCCATAAAACTATATGGCCGAAATATCAATGCTTTTATTAGACTAAAACATAAAAATTAAATACTAAAGCACGACCGTTGCAAGCTTTCAATGAAAGTGCAGCAGACAAGAGGATCATCAGAGTAGGAGGAATGGTTTGGGAGATAAGCAGCGAAGCCAACAAGATGCCTTCAAACAACAGAACGTGAAATACACTTGCTATCATCATCAGCATCCGGAGTCAGAACCACCACCTCCACAAAAAACTCACCATCGTTCGGAGCAAAACCCAGAAGAGTTCAACTACCAGATTAGAAAAGTGACACAAAACGCCTCCAAGCTGTCTAAAAACTATCATTTAAACGATCTCAAATCCACTCCAATGAAGCCACCCCACCAAACACAGCTATCACCATCAAAAAACTCACAACGATTCGAGTCAAGTGACTAATTTTTAAGGTCGAAGGTCCACCGATGTGTCCGGAAGTACTCCCAAAACCCTGGTCAACTCACTCTCTCTTTTTCTCTTTTTCTCGTTTCTTGAGGCCGGCTGCTTTTCTGTCGATGACTAATTTTTCCATCAATTTTTAAAGTGAATTAAAACGTCATAAAGTTTAATTTCAAGGGAAAAAGAAAAATATGAATTCCAGTTGTCTAAGAAAAAATGAATTCTAGTTGTCAATTGATATAAGAATTTACCATCGTCAATTTGACGGCAACTTCAGCATAATGGGACAAATTATAAAAATTTAAAAAGATTAAAAGATTAATTAATAGAATTAAAATTTAGGGGTTGAACATTTCAAAAAAAAAATTAGGGGTTACATTGTGAAAGGTCGATAAATTTGTGGAGATAACCGAACTAAAAGACAGAAAAAAAAAATCCTAATTATTTGCCATTCCAAACATGTCGTTTTCTTTGTTTCCTTCCTTTTATTTTATTTTATTTTATATTTTTTTTGGCTTTAGAATCAAAAGACATAATGCCGTTCAAAATTATATTTCCTTCGTGATTAAAGGGGAAAAAAATTGAACATAACGTTGGATTTCAAACAGAAAAATTATGTGTAGTTTTAGTTTATGTGTTATAACATACTATAATCCACAGCTTAAATTTCATAATTTTGTTCATGCCAAAAAAAAAAAAAAAAAAAAACACACACACACACACAAACGCACAGACATCTTAAAAAGAATTACACTTTTGAACTTCTGAAGATAAATAATGATTTCAATTGACATCACATATGAGTTGTTATTTGTTAAACCATATGTTTTAAATCACCATGTAAAGAAATAGTCAGCTCAGTGCCAAAATTTTGACAAAACTATGATATCATGTATAAGTCCAAGTCGCACGTTTAGATATCAAGTAATGCAAAGCTTCTACACCCACTGGCTATTGTTGATGCGAACCCAACACAAGCCTTCCAGCTTGATTTCCATTTTCAAATCCAAACGACTCAAAATTCCTATTTTCTGCCACCCCAACTCATGTAATCCATCGAGTTGTTTTACTTTTTGTCACGCGACAGTTCTCTTGCTACTGAGACATGTAATCTTGTGTCATCAATGAATAGCAAGTTCTTCTCCTCATCTCCTTCTTTTTCAGTTGGATATGCAGTCAATCCAGGAGCTTCTTGCCGCCAAACCGAAGAGCTACAAACACAATGCTCGGGTATTACAATAGTTGGACAAATAGACGGAGAGTCACAACTTACTTGCATCCCTATGTATTCTCTGCCCCCTTTGCCAGCTAGATGATCATACCCCATTACTTACCAAAACAATCAAGGGACTTTCTGCTTCGAACCAACCTCAAGATTTTCTAAAAATCCGATTCCCAAAATGCCCATCGACTCCAAAATACTTGCAGATTTTTCCTCCTTTCCTGCGGACTTGTAAAGATGCACAGCACAGCTCATAATGAACCTATCTGCCTCTGCAGATTCACTCATACGTTCGAAAAATTCGATTCCTTCTTCCACATGTCCATAGTCCATGTAACCCCTCAGCATGCTCCGATAACACGCCAAATCAGGCTTCAGACTAGCTCCAAGCATTTTGTTGTAAACCCTTTCTGCTTCCGGCATCACACCAGCTTTCGCAAAAGCAGAGAGTAAGAGGTTAAAATGCATGCAGGAAGCAGGTACACCATTTTTTTGCATGGAATTAATTGTTTCCTCTGCTTCGGAGTACTTCCGAGACTCTGCGTAAGCTCGAACAAAGGAAAGGTAAGTAAAGGAGTCGGGAGAGCAACCATCTCTCTGCATAGCTTTGAAAAGTTCCTCTGCTTCTTTATATAGTCCTCCGCAAGCAAAAACATTGATCATAATATTGTAGCTTACCTGTATTTTGCACAAAGGACGAGGGATTAGCACATTGTAATTGCAATGTAGATAATATCCAGATCCTTGTCAACACAATCCCACAAGTTTTTGCAATTATCTGCATACCATCCCAGGTTTAATCCCTTTCCCGAGCATTTCAGTGAAGAGCAAGGATGCTTCATGTCTTTTACCTACAAGCAAATTTGGAATCAGGGAAATTCAGTAATTTATTATCCATAAAACAACTACAAGGAATAGAAAAATTCTGCCGTGCATAACAAATAGAAGAATACCAGCTTTCCCATAATAGCTAATAAGATTCATATATGCCTTCTCATCCAGAGACAGACCGAAGTCACGAGCGGTATTGAACATCTCTGTAACTTTATCAAGCTTTCGACCTCGCCCGTACACACTGGACCAAAAGCCAATATTAACTACATTGTGTTTTTCATTTCATTTTATCATCCAAAAGCGAGCAAGAATATTTCTTTTCTCTTACCTGATCATGGTGTTATATGTCTGAATTGAAGGACCAACGCCCTTTGAAAGCATATACTCGAACACACGGGAAGCAAATTGCAATCTGCCTGCAATATGAAATTTTCAGTGTTTAATTGCACGCTTTAATGAAACTACAAAACTTTTCACCATGTGTTAAACGAGCCCATATCAACCTGCATCCAACATCGCTTTGATGAAGGTATTGTATGCCACAGTGTCAAGCTCTAGTTGGTCTTCAAGACTTTTGATGATGACATTCTCTGCTTCTCTATGTTTGCCTGTGAATGGAGTTTTTATTAGTAGTAGTTTCGAATCACCTTAATAAACCAGTTATGAGCAGTCGAGCATTAATTAAAAGAGAGAGAGAGAGAGATAGATACATATTGCCGGTTCTGTAGGTTGTATTTAATTTGGAAATTATCTAAGAGGTTGTACCTCTGTTGGACAAAGAATTCACAACTATGCTCAAAGCAACAGCATCCAGACAATGCCCCGTCTCAGCAACTTGTTTGTAGAGTGAGTAAGCCTCCTCTGCTTTACCACATTTGACATATGCATCAAGCATGGATTTACATAATAACTTTTTAGTAACAGGTGAATCCGCAGATGCGACAAAGACTTCTTCAGCCTGTTTCAGATTCTGTTGCTTCCCATACAAAGTAATCAACGAAGCAACTACAACGTCGTCCAGTCTGCATCCTAGCTTCCTCAATTGAATGATAAGAGTCTTAGCCTTAAATGCATCACCTGACCCAAAAAATGAAAAGAAAAAAGAAAACTTCGTCACAATCATATATTGAGGATATAATACATCACCTTCATTTGGATAAGGCTGCGTACTTGCCTTCTCTAACAAAGCTAGTTACAAGCTGATTAGCAATTGAGATACCATCAGAAATCTCGAGCAACTCTGCTAAGACCTTTTCCATTTCATCCACATTCGAATCTGCCATATACATATCAATCACAAGTTGGAGAGCTACTATGTCTGGTTGATCAAAGGCCGTTAATTTTCCTTCAAGTTGCTCATCTGCCCCATGTTTATGCATGGACCGGAATATAGTTTGGACAAACCTATTACTTTGAAATAACTCATTTGTACCCATCTCTTCTATCAACTGTTCGGCATCTTTTAGCATTCCCTCCTTGCAGTATACTCTTATAACCATCTTGCAAAGCTCCGCATCAAAGGCTACACGATCTTTCCTTATCCGGGCAATAAAATACTTTGCCTTTTTAATCAAATCTAGTCCTAGATACAAATTCAGCATATCCCGGCAGGAACCAGCATCAGGTAGTCCAGTCTTTGATAGTGCCTGAAATGTCACTTCAGCGGAATGTAGATCTTTTTTCACAACATAACACTGCAACAAAACAATATAAGCAAATCTCGATAACCAGATATCTCTGGACTTCATTAGTTCAATAACCTCCAAGGCCTTATCGGAATCCCCTGAACTAAGATGGACTTGTGCCATTGCTAAATATGTTTTCTCATCAGTAAGTAAGCCCAACTGCTCAGTCTCTTCAAATGCTCTACGTGCATCCTTGTACAGACCAAGTTTTCCATATATTCTAATGAGCAATCCGTAGATAACTTCGTCTGCAGCAATTTTGTTTCTTTCCATCTCTGAGAAGAGAGAAAGCGCTTTTGAATAATCCTCAGTCTTGTAATACAAAGTCAGAAGCGACGCACAGGTGTAGTTACTTGGAATTATTCTCTGAGCCTTCATGTCCTCGTACAGTATTAGCGCTTGGTCCCACTTACCATTTTTTGTGCTTAAACTAATTAACTGGCTATACGTTACCTCCTCGGGGACCATCCCAACACTCCTCATCTCATCGAAGCTCTTCAGAGCCTCCTCATAACAACCTTCTCTAACAAACGAGCCAATAACAACGGTTTGTAAGTAAAATTATTAGGCACCACTCTTTGTTCCACCATCTGCCTCCAGACTTCTATGACCTTTCCATGGAGTGACTTCTTCTGCAATGAGGACAACATAAAGTTGAAAACTGCAACGGACACTATGATTCCCCTTTCCCGAATAGCAGAGTAAAACGAAAGCATGGCCTTGTGACGGCCCCATCTGGCATACGTACATATCATGGTACCACAAGCAACTTCATCTGGTTCACATCCGACTTCCAACATCTCCAAGAACGTCTGTTCGGCCAGCTTGATCTTCCCAACTTGCCCGTAAACACGCAGAAGAATCGTGTACACAATAACACTCGGCCGATAGCTTAACTGTTCAAGTACAAGTCTATCACTACACAGAATTACTCTTCCATTCTTCGAAATAAACCAAAACATTGAAGCATTCAGGTTTAACGTTAAAACAATCAACGTAATTTGCACCAATATACCCTAAACTTTTCGTCATTTGCAAATTTGAATCACAAACTTTAAATTTGGCATAAAGGTCCCTAAATGTGATAATCTTTGCTAATCTCTAACTTAAACATATAATATATATACATATATATATATATATACACACACGTACATATATATATATATAAAGAAGGCGAACCTGCAATTTCATCCAGGAGAAGAAGTCTCTGGCCTGCTTCCAGCCCTTTTGCTCCTTCAACACGACACACATCTCTCTGAAGCTTAGCTTCCCAACAAAGGACGCCATGACCATCCTCATGTCGTAATCGCCGTCGGGTCTCTGGGCGAGAGACCTCACCTTCTTGACGGCGGCGACGACGTGGCGGCCGTAGAGGTGGCCGTTTCGGTCGTCGTGGAGGTACTGGACCATCTGCTCGGGGGTGCGCTTGACCCACCGGGGGGTCTGGGCCTGGGGGCCCTGGTTGCGGCGGAGGGCGCCGAGGTACCTGGCCTTGGCCTTGATTATGCGGCGGGCGTTGTCGTCGGAGAGAGAGTTCTTCGGGTTCTTGGACCTGGGTTTCGGCTTGGCCGGGTCGCCGGTGGGAGGCGTCCATGGGTCGGGAGTCATCGCCGCCGACTGAGTTCGGATTCGGATCCGGATTCGGGTGGGTTTGTGGGTTGTGGGATTGGAAGGGAGGAGTGAGGGAGGGTTGGAGAGGAAAGAGGATTTGAGAGACCCCATTAACAGACGAAAAATGTAGCAGACGGAGATAGAGAGAAGAAACAAGCAAGTGCAGATTTTTTGTGGAGGGAACTTGAGAAAAAGACGAGGGAAAAAAACGACAGATAATACTTGATTTGGATTTTTCATTTATTTTTTTTGTGGGCTATTTTTGTTTTTAATTTAGAACATTTTACATAGGATAAGACTGCCGTAAATATCTTTTTATATATTTTATTAGTATAGTTCATTTTAAAATCATAAAGATGTAATCAAATTGTTAAGATTTTACTTATATATGATAATTATAATACATCTTATCTTATACTAGTATAAATTAAAAATATTAAAAAATAATATATAAAAAAATAAATTAAAAAAACTCCCCAAGACCAATAGAGGCCCCCAACACCCCTCAGCTGACGTCAAGGAAGCCCCCCCCCCCCAATCGACAACCCAAGTCTGGTGGGCATTTGGGTGGGGGGGGGGGGGACCTGGGTCGTCGATGCGGGGGTGGAGGAGACAGGGCTCGTCGGCCGAGGGGGCCGTCGACGTTCAAGGGGGTGGGGGGCTTTGTCAGCGTGGGAGATTTTTTTAAATTTATTTTTTGTATATTATTTTTTTAATTTTTTTAGTCTATACTAGTATTAGGTAAGGTGTATTATAACTATCATACACAAGTAACATCTCAATCGTTTGATTATATCTAAATAGTTTAAAAAAGGGTTCTACTAATATGATATATTAAAAGGGCTTTTCCGCAATCTTACCCTTTTACATATAGTAAAAAACCATATAACTATCATGCATAAGCAATATCTCAATCGTTTGGCGACGATGGTTGGGACCGATGAGTGGCATGACAGTGGGTAGCAGTATTTGTGTGCGGTAGCAAGGAAGATTGATGGTGGTGGTGTTGGCGGTTGCACGCAGTAGTGAGGAAGACTGGAAGAGTGATGCTGGTTTATGGGTATCATGTTTTTGCAGAAAGAGAATGTGCCTTTGTGGGAGGCTTTTAAGGTTAAATAAGTTAAATGGGGCATTTGTGTCATTTAAGGTACATTAACAAAATGAAAAGGCTTTTTAACTAAATTTAAAAAGTTTGAGCCATCCACTTAAAATGGGGCCTAGTATTCGGTCATATACCCCTATATCTCTTAAACACTGACTTTGCTTCCAACCCGTCCTGGTAAGGTGAGAAATTAAAGTTCACCCCGTTCAAGCGAAAAAACGAATTTCTTCCCAGTAGACTATTGGCGTTTAAATTTAAACTTGGCAGTTGAGCAAGCGACATGACTTTTCAAAGTTTGTTGTCGTTCTGTTTTCACAACGGCATGTCGCCTACTACATGCATTATACATACATAAACGACATGACTCCAGCGACTTTACGTGTCTACCCTTCTTTCCCCAAACCCCTCAACTTTTTGTTATTTGCATTTATCTACATGTATAAATATAGAACTTATAAATTAACCCCCAAAAATTAAAAAACTTCATTTTATTCCTCCAAAAATTGAAAAAAGTCTATTTGTCACCGCACACAAGCCTTCTTATGAAAGCCCGCTCTCAATCTCTTACCATTTTGGAAGCTCTTCTCTTACCATTTCCCCCGTAAACGTACCTGACAAAACATACATTGCTTCTACAAGAGAGAATCGAAATGATAAGTGTAGTACGCAATACAGAGTAAGTTTTGAATAAATTCTGTGATTCTATTTATAGATGGACAATCTTCCAGAGACTCATAACATTATCACTTCTTTTACTGCAACTAGAGCTAAATGGCCAAGTGGGGGTAAAAATGAAAAAAAAAAAAATATTACAATAGCACATGAGGGGCAAGAAAACAAAGAATCTGCCAGACCTATGACTGGAAGTCCAAAGCAATTACGACCCACCTGCTTGTGACCTAAAACTATATCCAACTAAAGGCAAAATCTAGTGAGAAAATTAGGAGCAGCAAATTTCACTCTTTCTGGCAAATTACTCTACACACTATACAGAATCTAGATATTCATTAGTGCTCATGTTTGATGCGTGCTTTTAGTATCCCAGGAAGTGGGGGTGAGGTGGGATTCCTAACTGGTGTGTTTGACATCGTAGGAAGCGGTATCTGTGTTTGATACATGCTTGACATGCTAGAACCTTCACCTCCATCCGCAGAAAAATTGTGAGCCATATCATCACCCTGGGGTCTTTCGCAGAATTCCATTGCCTTGAGGACATAATTATCGTCATGAAGCTCGAATGGAGTGCTGCACAAGGACCAAACAATTAACATGAGTAAATCAGCAATAATCTTTTTACAGTAGTTTGTCCCAAGCCTATTCCTAAGCAAGTAACCAGACTCTATCCTACTATCATTATTTTCAACTTCAATTCGATATAGCAGTTTCAGCATCCCCAGAACACAGAGGTACAAAGAGAATTCAACATAACGGCATGCAAGGAAATATAACCCATGAATGGACTTCCTTACCTATTAAAGTCAAAATGCACCAGCTGCATATCTTCTGATATTTCCACCTCAACAGTTGCATGAGGACGAGTCTAGAGTATCGAACGGTCATGGTAGAAGAAAACGAGATATAAGATAAGGCAACTAGACTAACCATTAAAAGTTAAACAGCCAGACAATAATCCATTTATTGGAATGCTAAGAAGACTTACTTGCACAAGAATAAAGGGTAAAGCCACACCCCCACTGGGGGCGTTTCCAGAGCTGTATAATTGCTCGTTTCGTTGTATCAGGTTCTGAAGGCCTATGTACTTGATGAAAGATAATAAAAAGTCAGTATCCATTAAAACTGATCACAGAAGCATGTTCAGAAATGTGCCTTACAAATTGTATAGTATATAGTTCGTTATTTTAGCACAAACAAGGATCTACACTTTTCATAGCTGCAAGAAGGAAAAGAAAGGAGATAACGTACTTGATCTTCCAATTCTTGCAAATATGCAGCTTTCTTTTCAACACGATTTCTGAGACTGAGACGCTCTGTCTGCATCATACAAGTTAAAGAGTCAGATAAGCACATGTTCAACCTAAAACCTTCACAAGATCACAATCCACTTGATGCACAAGAGCTGCATATGAAAAACACACTCGGACCTTTAATTCTTCAATATCATTAAGGCTAGTACGAGGCAGTCCCTTCCATTGTATTTCCTTTTTATCCTTTGATATGATATCCATTGCCATAAGAACATTCAGGGCATCATATACCCTACGCCGGATGTTTTTCTCGTCATATTGTTGCTGTCCAAAAAGAAATATCCAGATTAGCAAGTTCCTTCTACCCCTTTTTACTCTTGAGTCTCTTGACTTTTACAGACGAGATGAAAAGTAAAGAGCACTGATTAAAATCGATTCATTGGCTTCGATGTATAAGAGCAAACCTGATCTGGGGTCGTGACACTACTGCCAGGGTCAGCAAACTCTGCTACTAGTTCATCAGCAACCTGGAAGATAGTTTAAACTCTCAGATAAGGGGAATGAAATTTCAACCAATCAGTTTCCTTTAAACTTCCAATTTTCTAATTCTAAGCATGCGATTGGTGCACGGGTTGAAACTAAATTTTTTAAGTTGGAATTGAGTCAAATTGAATGTGCGTTTGGTGAGGCGTTTGAACTATTGAAATTAAAAAGTGTAAAAACTTGAAATGTGTTCAGAAAAAAAAATACATATATACATATATATATCACTATGGAGCTTGTTTCATTTTTCTCGAAATTCAATGCAATTTAAAAAAAAAAAAAAATCATCCCATTTGGACTTGTATATGCAAAGTTATGGACTTTTGAAGTTTAAGTTACAAAAACTATGAATAGTGAAACTAAGGTTGATGTTTCAGAAAAAGACAAATGAATTGAATTGAACCTTAGGTCCAAACACATGCTAAGTGTCAAAGTTTTAAGAGGTAACCTAACCTGGTGTCAACAATTTACACGACATAAGCAAAGGGTGGAACTAGGTTTTAAGAGACTTGAGAAATAAGTGCAAACTTTCAACATGAAACATAAACGGACGTTACAGTGCTAAAACATAAACGGACGTTAAACACACACAAGCTGTTAGGGGCCGATACCAGTATCTAACACAATATTTTCAGTGCCGAATAAATGCAGCCATTGTTCAAAAATTGATAACAAATAGAAACCACATGTCGCACTACTATAAACATCATAACCTGAATAAGAAAAATGAACAAAAATGATTAATGATTTCAGAAACCACCTGACCTCGTTATAAGTGGTCCTCCCCTTGCTCTCTACCTTCTCACACACTGCATACCACAACAAATGACCGACATGAAATCAGTAATGAAGGTTGAAGGCACTAACAATAACAACTACCCACATGAGATAATACAAGATTGAGCTGCCGAAGATCTCGCAAGGTGCGAAGCAAATGTTAGACTAAAGCACATCTCACACAATTCGAAGATCTAAAAAGAAAAACCCGACAGCAAAAGGATGAATCAAACACCTTTCATACTGAATTGGCGAAGCCCTCTTCCACTCTTGTCCCCTCCAACAGCCCGTTGACCTCCTCTCTTTTTCTTCTTACTACTGTCCAAAACAAGTTTCATAACAATGTGCACCACCATGATCAAAAACAATTACGAAACTTGGAAAATCCAGACCAGAATTCGGATCACTAATCAGAAACAATTATTAAATTTATTAAGGGATTTAATAATTGTGCCCTAAGCCCCAAACCAGAAAAACAATGGTGAATTTGTGAAAATCCAGAGAGCAAAAATCCACAGGAGTATAATTGGGAGCACTAATTACGATTATAATCAAGCAAGCGAAATCTAATTGAAATTAAGGTCAATAATAAGGAGATTAAAAATTTTTTGGTGTGCCCTAAGCCCCAAACCATGATCAAGAGCGAGCATTGTGGAGAGAGAAAGAGAGAGAGACCCGAGGGCGCCTTGGGAACCGGCATCGTCGGCATGGATATCGAGGTGGTTCAACCGGAGGACGTTGTTGTCGCCGCTGGCGGGGGTGGCCATGGTCTGCTCGCTCCGGCTCGACGGCGAGCCCACGCTGCCGCTCATCGACACCGACTGACCGGAAACCGTGGTGGTGGTGGTGTTGCCCAGCCCCGGCACGTCGTCGCCGTCGTCGTCTGCGGCGGCAGCGGCTGCTCGGCTTCCTTGCTGTTGCTGCTGGGTTCGCGTGCCCATTATTTTTTTATCTATCTTTGTTCCCCAAAAAAATAAAGTAAAAAATAAAAATAAAAATTTTGTTTGGGAACAGAAAAATTTTGGTTTTAAAGCAGTTGTAAGGAAGGGGAATTCAGCTTCTGATGTGCGAGAGAGAGAGAGACGAGAGTAACGTTTTTCTTTTGTCTGGGGTTGAATTGTAATACTAATAATATTTTTATTCTCATTCTCATTCTTATTCTTATTTTTTCTTCTACCACCATAAAAGTGGAAATCTCTATAGAGTTTTTTTTTTTTTTTTTTTTTTTTTTTTCGGGGGTTGGGGGTGTGTGGTTTGTGGAAATCTTGATAGATTTTAGGATTCAACCCTTTCACAAACACACATGCTATGCCCTTCTATGGATTGGAACCTTGGAAACATCCAATATTAATAATGTGCTACGTGCTTAGCAAAAAAAAAAAAAAAAAAAAAAGTTAAAAAATTTCAATTATTAAAACAGAAGTTTCTACGGATAGTAAAAAAAAATAATAATAATAATTTCTTTACTGTAAAAACTCTAAAAAAGAAAATGTATTGTGTATTTTTCAAAAAAAGAAAATGTGTTGTGTATACTTTTCCTTTTTTACCCTCCATGTTGTATACTTACTAAAAAAATTACATAGATTTTAACGTTTTCACAATTTCATTATCATCGTCTCCAAAAAAAAAAAAAAATCTTGAGATTTACCAAAACGTAAAAATGTTTTAACTTATACTCAAAAGAGGAAGTTACGGATAATATTCAAACAGGACAGAAATAGATATATTTGCTTATTCTACCCCGTATTCGTCCCCTTACATCCATTTTATATAAATAGGGTTGGAGTTAGATAATCTACTGAAAGGGGTTTTTTTCTATATCTCACTCATTTATCCATTAGTAACTTAACTAGAATTCTTGCAACATTATTAAATTCAAAAACGAATTCCATCGAAATAAATATATAATAGTAATAATAAATCAATTGATCTCTCATGATAACAAACTTTTAAAGAAGATAAACATATTTTATACTTTTTTTTTAAGTAGTATATATATATTTTTATTACATGTGTACATATATATATTTTACAAAATAAATGTGTATACAGGGACAGAATGGGGCAAGGAATTCCCCTCCCCATATCGGAGAATGATATTAGTGTTGTATCAGTCTTTAGCCTTCTCTCATATCGGTTTTACTTAAAGTAGGCATCTATACATATCTGAACTCGTTGGTAAATATTTTATCCCCCGGAGGGAGTTTAGCTTTATTTACACTAATACTAGTCCAACACCACTCAATCTATTGACTAATTAGAACCTTTGATCGAGGTTGTAATGTATCAACCTAAGCGCATACTTAAGGAGAAATAAAAGGCATCTCTGCCCTCCAATTTTTCTCACGGAGATTTTATACATACACCTTGTATTTGTTATATTATATAAAAATACATATCATCCATCTTCGATCTCATCAAATAGGATATTTTAAATGTAACAAATTCATACTATGAATTAGTCAATACAAGTTATTTTTTTACTCTTTGGTTTTGTTTTAAAAAATGGGTTTTTATTTTTTTTTTCTTAAGGACTTTTTTTTGTCTTTAAATTAGTTAAAATTGAGTATTGATCGTTACATAGTATGATTTTGTTACATTGATCGTTATTGGGTCACTAACCGTTATTTGGTTATTGACTTTTACTAATACGAGTTCCAAAATATACATAATAAAAATTTTTCCTAAAAATTTGCTAATTATTTTGGTGCTTATTAATTTTCTTATAATCTACACATTGATGTCAATTACCATGTAGATCATCCTTAAAAAAAAAATCAATGTATAATGTAAATCGTCACATATCAAATTATATCCAAGTTTATTATGATGACAAAAGTAAAGTTCAAAAAATTAACATCTATAAGTTATTAAAATAAAATATAGCTTACAAATGTTAAAATAATTTTTTTGTTATTTCAACTGATTATACACAATTTATTTTGGAACAAAACTTACTTAAAAATAAAATTCATTTTTTTCCAAGCAAAAAATTCATTTTTTATTATAAATTAGTGTCTTTATTTATGTATCTTATGATAAAATCATGATCCATGAGCGACTTCATAGGCTATGTTTATGATCATAAATAACAAAACTTTCCACTGTAATATATGACAGTATGAAACTTCTCTAAAGAACAGTATGAAACTATACAACAATATTCTAATAGATTTACTATATTTGGAACATACTTTATTCTAATAGTGAACATGGATTCACTATTAATATATCTAAATATTTCTTAAAAATTCAAATTTAAAAATTCATAACTTTTTTTTTATTTTAAGTCAAAATGATATGATTTATTTTTATAAATAATATAAATAACAAGAGAAAGGAAATAAAATTCATATTGTTATTTTTTTCAAACATATTTTAATTTTTTACACTTTTTAACTTCAAACAGTTTCAACCAAACACGTAACTCTAAGTATTTATTTTTTTGAAATCAAAATACTTCCAAAATTTCATTTGTAGTGTATGCTCCAAAAGCCACCTGTGACTGTGAGTAACGTGGAAGAAAAACCATGAAAATTTAATCTAGTTTTCAATGGGGTGTAATGCAAAAAAAATTTAAACTTTGGGGTCAATTGTTAAGTTTTTTAATTTAAAGAACGATTTGTCAAATACGAGAAACTCATGGGTATATATAAAAATAAGCCTTCTTTTTGGCTAATGAAGGTACAAGTCCTTTCAAGCACATCACCATCCCGCCGGCCACCGAAACCAAAACACACAGAAAGCACGATACAAGACGACGCCGTAAGCTTTCAAAAACCTGAAATCCCGCGAAAATGGCAGGCTCCGGATCCACCGGGGGGTCGGGTCATCAGCCCAACCCGTCGCCGGCTCCTCTCCCTCCCAAAATCCTCTTAGCCAAGCCGAGCCTCGTGACCGGAGCTCCGGTCGCCGGAAAATTTTCCCGTGGCGGCGGATCCGCCGGAGGGGATGATGACAAGACGTCGATTTGGTCCCGCCTACCTTCGATCGGATCCCTCAACCTCCTCTCCGATTCCTGGGACTTCCACATCGATCGCTTCCTTCCCGTAAGCAATAACTCCCCAGATTACCCCAAAAAAATCAGTTTTTTTTTAGGGTTTTTGTGTGAATTGTTAATGAATTAGGGGTTTGGATTCTGAAGTTCTTGACGGAGAACACGGAGTTCACAGTGGTCGGGGTGATCGGACCGCCTGGGGTGGGGAAGTCGACGATCATGAACGAGCTCTATGGTTTTGACGCCACTTCTCCTGGTGAGTTCTCCATTTTCGTGCTATTGATTACCATTTGTTTTCTTCTGGTTTATTGGGGGGAAAAAAAAAAGAAAAAAAAGAATGTCTTGTTCTTTTATTTATACCAAAAAAAAAAAAAGTTGTCATTGTGAATAGAAATACTGATTTATTAGAGAAAAAAAAAGGTTGGGTTTCAAGTGTGTGCCGATCCTAGAATTAGCAATAAAAGTGGGGTTTCAAGGGTTTCAAGTGCATATGATTATTAGTTAAAATTTAGTAAAGCAACAATTTTGAAGCTTATTCCAATTCAAAGAGAGACAAAATTAGCGGTAACTCATATGATCATACGTTGTGTTCTTGCGATTTTCATAGCGAATTTCTTGGATACAGGAATGTTGCCACCATATACAGTACAGTCAGAGGAAGTTAGAGCAATGGCAAGGCATTGTAGCATGGGAATTGAACCCAGAGTCTCTGCTGAGCGGCTAATCCTTTTGGATACCCAGGTCTTATTTTTGTGCCTACAACCTGTTTGAATAAAAACCGAAAAGACTACACGAACAATGACATTGTTATTGTTGTTATTTTGACCTTTTGGAGATGTAGCCTGTTTTAAGCCCGTCCATTTTGGTTGAGATGATGCGGCCTGATGGCTCATCCACCATTCCAGTTTTGGCTGGTGAATCCTTATCTGCTGAGCTAGCTCATGAAATTTTGAGCATTCAGGTAATTGTTATGAGAAAAGAAGCTTGTTTCTTGAATCAATTTTTGGTCTTGATAGTATTGAAATTGTTTGTTTTGTACGTTGGTGGGTCGTGCAAGGAAATCTTCTAGCTTGGCGTTCTTCTGACTTCCATTTGTCACCTTTTGTTGGTTGTGTCGGAGGGAGTTCACGATCACAACATGTGGCGTTTGATGTCCACGGTATCTCTCTCATCGTTAATCATTGCTGTTGATACTGTGCATATTAATGCCAAAAGCCTCATGTTCAGCAATGTCTTTCTGTCAGGTTCCCCTTTGACCAAAAGATTCGTTGTTTTGATTCAATTATTTTTGTCTTGGAGTTCTAGTTTCTCAAATGTGTCATCATTGCAAAGTTGGAAAACCATGTAGCTGCCACAATTATTAAGTTTCAGTCGATAGGGTGTCGTTGTAATATTAGCAAAAGCCAGGGGAAACAGCCAATTTTTCTTAAATTGAATGACATGCAATTGAATTAATCAACTAATAGCATGTTCGAATGCCTTTTAGATCGTTTTGCTCTTTTAAAATTCTTCTTTGGGAACTCTCTGCATCGCATTGTGAACTTCAAACTGTTGAAATGATGCTAAAGACCTTTCACTGCCATATTCTTTCACTGCAGGTTGATCTATTAAAACATGGCATACCTGATCCGTCTTCACTAACCCCTTCCCCTTCTCAAAGTTCTACTACCTCAGGGCCTGAAAAAGACAGTAAAGATATTCATGGATTTGCAGAGTATATGGCTGCTCCAATTTTTGTGCACACAAAGTAAGTGATGAATGATCTATTCCGGACGTTTGCATTTCATTTTGAGTGGTCGCACCTCATTTTAGAGATCATCAACAGGTAATGCATCAAAATAATTAAGAGAACTAACAAATTTAGTGTTCTTGCCGATAATTAGGCTACAAGATCAGGATCTTACTGCGCGTAATTGCACGCAACTAAGGAAGGCATGTGCACATTATTTCAGCACCTCATCCTTCATGAGGTTGAGGCATGAAAATGTGGGCAAAGAGCAATCATTTTCCTCGGTAGCACCAAATTTGTTCGTAATCCCAACTAAGAACAAAGATGACTCTCCGCTTAATCAGTATGAAAGCTATACCTCTATGCTATGGAAATTGCGGGACCAGGTCTTTTTCTTGTGCAATTGATTCATTTCTAGCAATTGTGGTCCTAATATACCCCGGATAATTCGAGTGATAACCAAAAGAGTAGTTTATGTCTTTAATTCAGGTTTTGTCCATGAATCAACCTTCATTCTCAAGGACTCTGAGCGAGCGTGACTGGTTGAAGAATTCTGCCAAGATATGGGAACTAGTGAAGAACTCGACAATAATTGCAGAGTACAGCAAAACACTTCAAAATTCCAGCTTGTTTAGGAGATAGCCAGCTCCTATAGTTTTTTTGTTTTTTTTGTTTTTGACTTCATGTATTGGCCCTTGACTTAGAATCATTAGTTTAGTAGAGAACTTTGATAGACCAACAGATGATATTCATTTCAAAATTTTGTTTGAGAATTACATTGACTAGTAGCTTTCTTTTCACTCCATTTCAATCAAGGAAAAAAGGAGGAGCAAAAGAATCCATTAAACTACAAATTGGGATGAATTTTACACCAACATAGATGCTTAATTGTCTCCTAATAGTAATACTTGTCTGCCCATTAAAGAGTACAGATCAGGTAACAGAAAGCCGCGCATCGGGTGCTTGCTTGTCAATGCCCACTATTCTACCATGACATCTGCAGGAGGTGGAGCTTCAGCAGCTGGCTTGGATGATTTTCTTCTGCTCTTCTTTCCTGTTCATTGACACACATGAATGAATGGATGATCACTAACCAAAGATCATGGTTCTACGGCGTCCCGGTCTAATTTACAACGCCAATGTTGAAACTTTTTGAGTCGTTCAATTGTGCAATTCCAACATTCTAAAAGTTTACAAGCTTCAAATGTCATTTGCAGAGAGAGAAAATCCATGTTATATGAGAAGGAGAAAACGTGGTACCTTTTCCCTTCAAACGTTTAAGCTTCAAACTCTTCTTCTTCATGGGAAACTTTGTCGAAGCTTTTTGGGATTCCTCTCCTTTAACAAACAAATAAACTCACAAAATTTCATTAGCTTCAAATTTAAATTAAAAAAAAAAAAAAAAAAAAAAAAACAACTTTATAATGAAGTAACAAAAAAAAAAAAAAAAAAAAGAGTAAAGCTTTGCAGAAATACCATCAGCGGCAGCCATCTCAACATCTTGGAAGGTCAGGAGGCCTTTCTCCACAGCCTGTTTCTGATCCTGCGATTTCAATGAACAACAAAATTATACATAAATATAGATGGATTTCAGAGAAAAAAAAAAAAAAAAAAAAGAAGGAGAGGGAGGGAAAATGAAGATGAGAATAACTCGGCGCCATTTCTTGAGGAGCTTGCGCTTGCGCTTGCCGGAGAGGGAGACGGCTTGGGGCTTGGTCTTGAGCTTACGTGTGGATGGGTCGCCGTGAATCGCTCTCTTCCGCTCTGCGTTCTGTGCTCTCTTCTTCTTCTGCACCACGTTGAACTTCGCCATCTACACTACTACCGACAATTTAAAACCCTAATCTCTCTCTCTCCTCTCTCTCTCTAGATGAAGATGACGATGACAACGACCGACAACGAACTAAACTGGTTTCTGTGTGTTGTTGGGATTGAGAGGGTGGGCGTTTTCTAGGTTACCCTTTTAGCGCCAGTTCCATGCCGGTCTTTGCATTGATTGATTTACCCATTTACCCTTCCAAATGAGGAAAACGACGAAAGCATTAAAACGACAATCAGAAAACGACCACTAAATTTCTACGCGACTAAAAACTATAAACCAGCAAATTGGTCAAAAAAAATGGGGACGGAGACTGCATCTCTACAATCGAATCAAATTGCAAATACGATAAAACCGACATGATAAATAATGACATGATATTGTAAACCGACAAGAATTTGTAAAAGCGACAAAACGGCAAAAAAGACGACAATTGACAATAATGAAAATTGAAAAGTGAACGACGAAAAGTACAAACGACAAGAACAATACGAACGACATGAAATTATAAAAGCCACATTACCACTTCAAACGGCTACCAAAACGACAGCAAGAAAGAAAAAGCTACAAAAGTCAAGAGAGCAATGTAAACAACATTAAAAAATTTAGGAGAAACCCTAAAAACGACAACAACAGTGGCAACATTTCTAGCAAAAAAATAAAAACAACAGTGACTACATACAAAACGCCAATGAGTTGTAAAAACGACAAACCACATTGCCCGTTAAGGACGAACGTACAATGGCAAAAGTTTCCAAAAGCAACAAGTTCAATAAAAACGACATAGAAATTTGAAATTGACACGAACCAGAAATTTCAAAAGCGACAGGAACACCCACGCAAACAACTTCATTAAAACGACAGGAAAGTCTAGTAACCAAATAGAAAACGACAAATGAATTAAGAGCGACAGCAGTTAAAACGACAGGAAAAT
This sequence comes from Ficus erecta, assembly GCA_008635985.1. NCBI lineage: Eukaryota > Viridiplantae > Streptophyta > Magnoliopsida > Rosales > Moraceae > Ficus > Ficus erecta. The sequence continues at coordinate 48,201 of BKCH01000010.1, forward strand.
TAATAGGAAAAAAAAGTGGCACTAAAACTTCAAAAACGACAATAACAAGATTAAGAAATTTGAAAACGACAGAAAATTTAGAAACTATTACGAACAACAAAAGCCCCCGCATAATTTGATTAATAGACGGCAACGACCAGAAAATCTCAAAGACGACAACCATCTGAAAAAGAAAGATGAGATGTTGAGAAAGATTGAGCAAATGAAAGTAGACATCTGGTTTACTATTAGACAGAACTCGAATAAACATGAGAACGCCCAAATATCGGCGCTAAAGTATGTTTTACACGGTTACAAGTACAGACCTCTCTAAGTCTTATCCACTCAATTACAGAACCTCCGAAGTACAACAACAATTCCTAAAGGCAATTTGCCTCGATCTCCTCGAGAGTGAGGCCCTTTGTCTCCGGCACAACGAAGAATATGAAACCAAGAGACACCACTGCTATCACCCCGAATACATAAAACAAGATGCCAGCTCCCAGCAATGTCTGTAGTCCAATCACAAAGTTACCAACCATAACCGTTTTATACAAAATCATCAAAGGAAACAATGCTTGAAAATTAGAGAGGTCTTTAATCTTACGCACCTCCAGAGGGGAAAACGCGAATGTCACGAGTGCGTTTGCCCCGAAATTCACAAGCACTGCTATACTCAGTCCCCGCCCTCTTAGCCGCAATGGGAAGACTTCGGAAATCATTAGCCAACCAATGGGACCGAAAGATAGCTGCAAGATTATTGTATTAAGTTACACTCAGAAAGTAAAGCTTACCTCATTTTGTTATGAGAGATTGTACAAGAAAAGAAGATAATTCTTACCTGATAACAACCGACGTATAAAAGCAATGCTACTACAGCAATAATCCATATGTTGTCCAAGAAAAGGTAGTATGATCCCAAAAGGAACAAAGAGATGACCTGTCAAAGAAAGAAGGTTCATTTTTCCCGCCGGTATGAAAAATTTGGAAAGATGATGCTCTGTAGTGTTTCAATAAAACGAGGGACCTACCATTCCGGATACACCACCAAGCAGTAGGGGTCTCCTCCCTAGTCTATCGACAACAAGAACAGCTACTCCAGTCATTATTAACTACAACCAAAAAAAGAGAAATGGGAGTCGGGCCATATTCAGTAGACAAATGGGAGTAAGGGACTTTTGGCGTCTTCTGAACGTCATAAAACTGCACATTTATCGTGCAACATACTAAAGGAAAGAAAGCTTACCTTCAGTACACCAAGTAGAATTGATACACGTGTTGCATCGGAGGCTGCAGAGAACCCTGCACTCTAATACATTATGTCGGTTAGGATGAGAAGCATTTCTTTCACAAGGCTATTGAAAACGTACATAAAACAATTAGTGTGGTACCTGAAAAATTGATGCGGCATAGTATAACACACTAGGTTGCCCAGTGATCTGTCAAAAAAATGGAACCTCACATTAGCCAGAACTTTGGTAATTAGTAAATTTAAGTCACAGAGCTTAACCAATTCAAAATACCTGTTGGAACAAGACTAATCCTGTGCCAATCACAAGGGCTTTCCGGCACTTTCCTCGGAAGATTTCCCCAAAAGTAACTTCCTTCTCTTCCCCAACGAAGGAAAGCTCGGCCAGAATCTCATCTACCTGTGCAGGGGCTTCTTCTCGTGAGGCTGGACCTCTTAGACGGCACAAACAATGTATTGCAGTCTCTTTCAAGTCCTGTGTATTTCCCTTCCCCTGTATGGTGCACAACAGGATCCATCTAGGTGATGCTGGTAGCCACCACATTCCAATTGCCATAATGATTGCCAAAGGGGGTACTGGCTGCGTAAATGTAGCGCCAACCGGCAAGCACTTCGACAAGAAGGCTTCCAATTCCATAACCTCCCTACACAAGATTCGAGAAGGTAAGCAAAAACTGTTGGTGAGGGAGCTACACAAAATGAACAAGGAAATACTAAAGCTCTTTTGTTCTCGTACTTTAACTGCAAAAGAAACTCTTGAACAAATTCGTAGTCGCTAGGTTCAAAGCTGAATCACTTACAACCATCCCAAGTACTATGAAGAACTCTTTAAGAGAGATCAGTCGACCTCGTATCTGATATGGAGCAGTCTCGGCAATGTACATCGGAGCAGCATGCATTGACTAGGAAAGAAGAACAAGTTATTATACGTCTCATGATACCAGTCATACACTAGAACATTGGTACAGAAGACACAAATCAGGTTAAAGAATCTGTTTAAAAGAAGGCATGTATTCAGTGATTATAAAGAATCAGTTTTGCTGTTTTGAGAGTTTCAAAATAAAAACGAAAGGAACAAGGCATGCAGTACATTACCAAGCCAATTCCTATACCATATACAAAGCGTCCAATCACCAAAATAGCCAAGTTAGGTGCTACTGCTGTTACTATAGCTCCAACAAGATAGAATAAAGCAGCTGAAATCAACTCCCTTCTCCGACCTTCATCCAAGTCGATAATGACCAACTTATCAAGGTATGAAGCATTATAAATTCCAGTTATATAAGTACGACGAGATCAGAAAACAAACCTAGGAAATCAGCAACATTAAACGCCAATACAGAGCCAATCAAAGCACCATATAATGAACCACTAGTCTGCAAAATAGCCACAAAATTAGAAAGTAGAACAGGTAATAAACAATCATGCTCTTCAGGTTCAGAGTTAAACGGCCAAGTAGTAGTAGCAAGGAAGAAACAATTTAGTGACAACTACGAATAAACATTCATAACAAGAAAAATCACTCACTATGAGACCAACTTCCACGGAAGACAAACTATACCATGAGACTCCGCTCGACGAGGCTGACTGCAAGAGAAACATTAGAAATTTTAAAAAGACAAGAAACATATAAAAATAATAAATGGAAAACCCATCCGAGAAGGCAGAAATTAGCACACAGAAGCAGCAAATTATTAAAATCGGTGATTACTGTGGCTCTAGGCTTAACCTAGTGGTAAATCCTAATGCACCACAGATAGCGAGGTTCAGAGTTTGAACCCCCCTTCCCAAGTTTTTTTTTTTCCTCAAAAAAATGGTGATTACTTCAAGTAATCATACCTGTATAGAAATTGTAGCAGAAGATGTCGCCCCAATGTCATAACCATACAGCAGCCCTCCCAGAGCAGGGAACAAAAATCTGACGAGCACAACCATGATACAAAATTAGTGGCGAGATAAGTCAGAATTGGAACAATCTTTTCTAATGAACATTGAGAAATTAGTCACACCATAAACTCGAAGCATCTAATTCAGGAACATAAACTAAGCATCGAATTTAGGCACAACAATATTCGCTCCTAGAGCAGGGAATAAAAACTGAAGAGCACACCAATCATAAAAAGTTAGAAGAGACAAGTCAGAATGGAATGATCTTTTCTATCCAACATTGAAAGAACAAGAACTGTCACACCATAAACTCGAAGAATCGAATTTTGGAAGTCAGAATGGAATGATCTTTTCTATCCAACATTGAAAGAACTGTCACACCATAAACTCGAAGAATCGAATTTTGGAACTTAAACTAAGCGGTGAGTTAAGATGCCCAGATCTTAAATTTATCATATATCTTAACATAACAATTAAGCAACCGAGGAAATGAACGTAACAACCACAAAAGATTCAAAGACCAATATTGCTTGCAAAGCTTCACATATGCAACTCAGACATAACAAAGACCAAAAAAGCACCATCAATAGAAATACACAAAGTTTTTAGTTTAAGCTCGTAACACTCACGGGAGAATTGCAGCAGCAACAGAATAGTTATCTGAACTGTGAGGGCCGTTGGCAATGAGAAGAGGTTCTTGTACACTCCCAATCTCACCAGACGACTAACAACAACAAAACGGCAATGTTTCGATCAGAAAACCAAAGGCAAACATGGTATGAATTACTGATAAACATGCAGAGAGTTCATTAGAAAAAAAAATGAAACTTTAATGGTTTCAAGCGAAAAAGAAAAAGACCCAGATTAAGATTCGCAAATGGGTAGAAGAAAAAGGAACCTTTCCGAGAGAAGAGAGCGTGGGCTGCTCGGGATCAGACGCCATGGATTCGTCTTCGAACAACGCCTCAAAACAGAGCTAGACAAGATAAAAACTGCCAAAAATTTTTAATTACTCTTATTTTTTTCAACTCTGTAAGTCTGAATTGGACACAAAAGCTGACGCTTTTAAGATTGTAAACATTTGATTTCGGTCGCTTTGGATCACCGAGATAGAAGGCAAGCTTTTGATCGAATTGGCGGAGAACTTTTCAGTGGAGAAGTCCCGGTTTTAATTTGTGATAATTTGAGTCAGAAGGAAGGACATATGTGAGTGAATGGGGGCTGCAGTTAGTTTTTCTTTATTTATTTATTTATTTTTTTCAATAATGGAATGGAATGGGGGTTGTACCGTTAGGTGAAGAAAATGAAATACAACGACTTTTATAACCCCCCCCAAAAAAAAAAACAAATAAATTACAATGACTTTTATTTACCAAAAAGAAGTAGAACGACTTTTATTATTACATAGGAAATTTGATGAAAAGGCTCCGCCCCCCCCCCCCCCCCCCCCCCCCCCCCCCTCCTTTTGGTGAGCAATTTTGATGACAAGATTATTGCATAGGAATACAACATGTTAGATGTGGAATTACAATATTATTGGAATTTCTTACCTTTTCCTCCTGCAAAGAAAAAGATGCATTCATCCAAAAAACAAACAAACAAACAAACAAATTGCACTTTTTTTTTTATTTTTTTATTTTGGTAGGATGTTATGGTAAAGTACAAAAATTTCCCCTATAGGCTAAAGATAATGGATGGTTGTGAATCGCAAAGACTTTATCCAATTTCATTAAATTTATGTATTCTTAAGTTTCTTTTTTTTTTTTTTTTTTTTGATAATTTAAAATTGATGTCTTATAATATAAGGGATTTTTTTCCTTATAATTTACCAAAAGTGATTCTTTATCTTGCATAACAAAAATGGTCAAAGGTTTTAAATCAACCTGATCATCAAGTAAGGACCGTACCGTCTGATGGTATCTTACAGTTTACATTTTGCATCTGACTTTTAAGGCTTTAGGTACTTCTTAGGCAATTTTAGATTTTAGATTAGATGGTACAAGTGTACAACAAATTTGCTTCCTTCATGCACTAAACTTATAAATTTCCCACAAAAAAAAAAAAAGAAAAAGTGTATCTAATGTCATTCTTTTTAAGGGATAAGAAATATTAATAATAATACTTTAGCAAAAAAGAAAAAAAAAAGAAAAAAGAAAAAGAAAGAAAGAAAAAAGAAATATTAATAATTATGTTAACAATAATTAAAACCAGTCAAGAGATAAGAAAGGCAGGAGAGAGACAGGAAAGGGAAGGCCAATCATATGCATGTCTTGTTAAGTTTGAATGTAACATCCAGCTGAACCATTAGAATTGTTATTTCATTTTTTTTTAATGAATATGAAATATATTAGCATTGGTCGTTGCTCATTAGACATGTAAGCTTCTCCTTCACTAATTTGTAGACTGTAGTGGTTTCATTTTGTGGTTGGGAATGATACAAGCCCTTTTATGTCCATTTCCATTTCAAATTCTTTGGCAACATCTACAAACTTCTAAAAGCAACTCTTCTCTTCTCTTTTGCTGCGTTTGTAATTGATCCACGTATATCAAATTCATACAGGTTTGGTTGAGAATATTGATATGAAATGGACCCCAAGATAAAGAAAGAGTCAAATGAAAACGTGCCCCCCAACAACCTCATGCAGAAGAAAATTTCAACCAAACCGGTAAAGTATACTAAGGTGCCAATTTTTATCGGAGAATTCCGCGGTTAGGTTTGAAACAAGTCGCCAGCAAGTGTCAACAATCTCCTCTTTAGGAGTAAAGATGATCTCTCTTCCTTCCCTCGTATTCGGATATCCTCAGATTTACTACTGAATATTGGTTCATAGGGCAATTTGGCATTAATCAATCGGAATGCGCCCCCATAAGGCCATATCGTTCTCCATTAATTTAGATGGAATAAAAAGACTAAAAATTAATAAACGTACTTGTGAATGAGGAGGAGGATTGCCATAATGGAATCAAGGGAGTTGTGCAGAAAGAGTAAAATGTACCCACAGCGCACATGCGGCTAAAAGGACATTTATAACAGTACTTCGCGACAGGTTTTCATTCATCAAACTATGAAGTCTATGGTTCATTGATTCCGGTGAATAATAAAGGGAAAAAAAAATACAGCTTCACGCCAGAAAGAAACCATTTATTACTGCAATAGGCAGCAGAACGCAAAATATTTCCATGATCTCCCAGGAAAGCTCCCCGCAAAGTTACTTAGTAGGCTGCCATGGCTGGTATCTGGTCCAATCTCTCTGTCCTGGATTGAGGGCGTGTCCTTTGGAATGGTAGATAAACTCATCACCTTCTCCAGAGAAATTTTCTCTGTGTTCAATCCCGTATCTTTGGGGTTTCAGCATGAGAAGCTGCAGATATCGTGCATTTTCTTTGTTAGCTACATTTTTATTTATTTATTAAATTTTTTAAGTTTTTGCATATGTCATCAAATATAAAAAAAAAACAAAACAGGACTCGCCTCGTCTCCAGTGTGATCAGTTATGTAATGGAGCCAACCATGCCACTCTGGTGGGACTTGAGAAGCATTGTAGCGACTCTTTTCTGCATATTCCACCCACCTATGTCTTCCTGTAAAATACATCAAAGATGTGGCATGCATCATACAAGGATAGCAAGAATTCAAACTAGAAGTTAAACTATGTTGTCTTGCTTCAGCACAAACATATTAGCTTCAACGTCTCCAATGCATGGCCGAATAACTAATGGCACAAAAATGGTTGTACTTACAATGCACCGATCATGGTTTTTCAATCAAATGAAAATAAGATTAAGAAAGAAGAAATACTAACCATACTGCATGCCTTCAAGTTTCTCATAATACTTGTTACCAAATTTATCAACACCCACAAGCGTTGCCCCGATATTGTGGATTTTTGTTTGCCTAGATCAGTCAAACAAAAACTTGTTAGGGGATCTCTTGAATCTTGTTAAAGACAAAGGTCATGCATTAACATCATCATTGAAAATAAAAGATCAAATAACCATTTTGTTTGACACATCAACTACTGGACTAATTCGTTCATAACTAAAAAACGCGAGAGAGGAAGAGAGAAGATGATGCAATGTTTTGTACAAAAAAATTAAAGAAGAAAAAGCAATGTTTTGTAAACTTGAAATTAAAATATGAAAGAAGGCAATGCGTTGTGCCAAAATAAATATTTAAGAAGGAGAGTCAAATGCAATGCAGTTTTGAATTCTAAACCTAAAAGCGGAAGCAATTACTCCTGTTTCATAATGATCATTTCTGCCAACAGAAGGAAGTCATCAATTAATAATGCACATTGCAGATGGTACAAATTCTTAAAAGCTACTTCCAAGGTTTTTGCACTCCTATTTAAAAATAACATTAATTTGTCATGTATTAACAAATAAGATAACTTACAAAAGGTTTCCGTCGGGAAGGCATCTCCTGCAAGATGTGATAGAAGTTGTCAGTAGGATACAAAGGCTTAAGGTTGACGTTGTTGTGCTTTCAGAAGAAATTCTAGTTTTACTTATAACAAAAGGAGAAATTAAAAAAGAAGTTAAAAGTTAAACTGTAAAAGTGCATTGTTGTCTGTCTAAAGTACTAATGCAGCGGGTTGGATGAGTAGCCAAAATTATTGCCGGCCAAAGATTAGAACTCTCTGTTTCTTTCCATATCTCCAAAATTCAATCTAACAAGCCGCCTCTAGAATGAAAGCATCTCAGCCTTGTACACCAACAAACAAACTCTAAGCTAATAAAGTTACCAAATAAACCCAAACGACGATAAACCTTTAGCTCCCACACCGCATCAAGTACTTTTATACCAAAACATACTACTAGCATCGTGTTATATGCATAGGACCTTTGAAGCCTCCAAAAGCATACCAATTGGCTCAAATATTAGTTTCAATCCAAGAAGCAATTCCAATTCCCCATTCGAAAAATTATAAATGAAATCACTTTATAATGTGAGGCCGGTAAAACAAAAAGATCTCAGAAAGCCACAACCTTTTCTTTCTCTAACAAGAAATCCAAAGATTTAACTAAAAAATTTTGAACTTTAATTTGTTTTATTTACAAGATTTCTCCCTATAAATTTGAGAGAAAGAAAAATGAAAACATTTCTAGTACCGGCCTAATTCGCTATCTCTTCAACGATCGATTTCAAATGTAAATTCCATTTCAATTGCACACATTGAGCCAAGTTCAAAATTTTCTAGGACGTTTCCTCATAGGGGAAAGAAAAGGAGAAGCAAGAAGGGGAAAATTCACAACTTTTCTCAGCATTTTCTTTTCTCTCTCTTCGGCAACAATTCAGCTTCAATATCTTTCCTTTAAACTGAAAAATTGGGCAAATCAAATAGCTAGCGACATGAACAAGATGCATAAATCAAAATTTCAGGGAGTTTTCTCGACACTTCCAAACACATATAGAGACCTAATACGCCAAAAGATCTTTTCACCCAAAAAACAAATCGAAAGAAAAAATTGAGAAAAAGGAAAAAAGAGAAAACTCACAAGTAACCTTCGTCCCGGAGCTCCCTGAGGAAGTTGCCGACGCCTTTCTCCCTGATCGCCCTAAACGCGCTCTTCACCACCGACGCCATCTCTCTCTCTCTCCTCTCTCTCTTCTTTCTCGCTCTTCTTTCTGTTCGACCTTCGTCAATAAGAAATAACGACAGCAAACATTCTTTGTATAAACGACAAAAAAATTATTCAAACGACAGCAAACTTTTGGATTTCAAACTACATGTCGTTTTTCATTTTTAAACGACGAGAAAATTTTAAAGACGAACTAAACTAAAACGAATGTTTTTATTTTTATTTTTTATTTTTGCCAAAAGCAAAAAACGAAATATCAGAAACGACATGAAACGTTAAATGTCGTTCATATGTCTGTTCTGCAAAGAACGACAGGTCTTAACAGAAGAGAAATGGCGTTTCCTTCGACTCAAAAACAGCGAATTTTTTGGCCAAAAACAAAAAACGAAATGCTCAGAAACGACATGAAATGTGAAATGTCGTTTACATGTCTTTTCTGCAAAGAACGACAGGTCTTAACAGAAAAGAGAAATGTCGTTTCCTTCGACTCAAAAACAGCAAATTACTTAACTTTTACGACATGACGTTTTACAGGGGGTCAATACTAGCATACACGTGGCATAACATCATTGGATTCTCATACATCATAGTTCTACTTCTTGCCTTGAACCAAAAAAAAAAAAAGGGGGAAAGAAAACCAGACAGAAAAGAGCAGAAGTAGAATCGCAAATTCGAAACTACAGAGAGAGAGAGAGATAGAGAGAGAGAGATTCTCTCAGGTACATATTTTCCTCCAAACTCTATGGTCTTTTCTCTTGCTGTAGAGTATGATTTTCTTTTGTCTTCTAGTGTTGTTTGTGCCAAATTTACGATCTTGATGAACTTTTAGGGCTTTACTCTCCCCAGGATTTCTAATATTTCAATGAATTAGCCTGACGCAGGAAATAAAATTTTCATTTTCTTGTCTGTTTGGATGCTTATAAATTCAATTGTTATTATTATCATTATTTTGGTCTCGAATCTTGATTACCCGATGAGTTTCGAGGGTTGGTGATGACCATATTCTGGTTTTTCTTCTTCATTCTAGACTATCATTTCTTGCCAATTTCGGTGTCTGTCTATTTTTTCATAGGTATAACATGGAGTTTAAACTTTTTTCCCTAGTTTTTAAGTGAATCAATGGGGTAAAAATAGAAAGGGAAAAAAAAAAAAGCCATAAGGGTTCTTTTAAATGTCGTTAAATTTTTTGTTTTCTTATGCTCTCTATGTTCAAAAAATAATTTTTTTCTGATTTGATTTTTGATGAAATGGAATTTGATGTATTAATCCATCCCATAACCCGTAGTTCACTCCCTGTGATGTGAATTGTAACAGATTAGGGAATTTAGGGCCAATTTTGTATTGCCTTTGGTGGCCCCAAAATTTCTTTACACGATGCAAGTGTTTTGTAGTGTACTTTTACTTTTAATTATTTTGAGAAGTTAGATTTTTTGACTTTTGAGTGTTGCTTATACTTCTTTTAGTGAAAGTTTAACTTCTTCCAAAAGCAAAACAATCTCAAACCAAGCCTGATCGGTTGCTTGTCTAACAGCGCATACAGGAAAATGATGAGGCTTCAGACTTATGCAGGGATTAGCTTTATTGCAACTTTAGCAGTTATATACCATGCGTTTAACAGTAGAGGCCAGTTTTACCCAGCGATGGTGTATTTGTCTACTTCCAAGATCAGCTTGGTTCTGCTTCTGAACATGGGCTTGGTCATTATGTGTATCTTGTGGCAATTAACAAAACGGGTATTCCTCGGTTCTCTCCGAGAAGCAGAGGTCGAGAGGCTTAACGAGCAATCTTGGAGAGAGGTTATGGAAATTCTTTTTGCAATCACTATTTTCCGGCAGGACTTTTCAGTTTCATTTCTTGCCATGGTTACGGCTCTATTGTTGATCAAGGCTTTGCATTGGTTGGCCCAGAAAAGGGTTGAGTACATTGAGACCACTCCAGCAATAGCAGTGTTATCTCATGTGCGGATTGTCTCTTTCCTTGGGTTCCTTCTTACTCTGGATGGTCTCTTTTTGTATACTTCAGTAAATGATTTGATACAGTCACGGAAGGCATCAGTTTCTCTTTTCTTCTCATTTGAGTAAGTTATCTATCCTATTGCTTTCATGTAGTGTTGTTTTTTATACATTTGTTGCTTTTTATGGACATATCTTAAATTTTTAGGTGAAGCTCTTTAGCTTAAACCTTTAATTGGAGCTTCATTTTGTGTTTGTGGTTTACACTTTTTTTTTTTTGAGGTAAAGTGTTTGAGCTTATCAATTGAGTGATCTTTCTTATGTTTGTATATTAATTTTTGATGGCCTAGGGCAGTCTTTTGATAGATGATTGTATGCTATTTTGACACAAATCATTCGGGATCTGCACACTCGTTATATTCAAGATCTATCACTAAGAGAATGTTTTATGGTAATATAGTTTCAAAGTCTCAAGGTGCGATGCAAGGTGCTTCCCAGTGCTAAAATCCTTACAACTTGATATCTCAGGTACATGATCCTCGCAACAACAACGGTGTCAACATTTGTGAAATATGTGTTCTATGTCAGTGACATGCTTATGGAGGGGCAATGGGAGAAAAAGCCTGTCTATACATTTTATTTGGAACTCATACGTGACTTGCTTCACCTGTTTATGTATCTGTGCTTCTTTCTTGTGATTTTCATGTGAGTATCATATACAACCTTGCAATTTGTTTGCAGACAGAAAATTGCACACGTGTGTTGGTTGGCTTCTAATCTCATGGGATCTCGAATATGCAGATGACTCAATTTTATTTTTATTATTTGTTTTTGAAATTTTGGCCGCATCCTTACTTTCTCTCTTACTCTAAATGGAATTGTCTTGCTATAGGAATTATGGAGTGCCTTTACACTTAATACGGGAGCTCTATGAGACATTTAGAAACTTTAAAATTCGTATAGCTGACTACATTCGCTACCGGAAGATCACTTCAAACATGAATGATCGCTTTCCAGAAGCAACACCTGAAGAGCTTAATGCGTGAGTATCATGTTCCCAGTGTTTATTACTTTTGTGATTAATATATTCTAATAAGTCGTGTTTCTATTTGTTTCTGATTTACGTGCAGAACTGATGCAATCTGCATCATTTGCCGTGAAGAGATGACCACAGCCAAGAAACTGATTTGTGGGCATCTTTTTCATGTGCATTGCTTGCGTTCATGGTTAGAGAGACAACACACATGCCCGACATGCAGAGCCTTAGTTGTACCTCCTGAAAATGGGACAAGTGTGGCAGGAGGACAAAATGCATCCCGGTCAGATGCTCATCAAGGTAATCACATTGCTATGTTTCTACTGTATTTTTTGTCCTCAATTACAGATTACCTTTCAGAACACCCTCCTGATATAGAACTTCCACATGGCAGTCTAGTTGGATTTGTTATCAATTACCTCCTTTAGCCATTCAGCATGTTGTACAATTTTGCGGACATTGTTTCCTGCAAAATAGTTGCAATCGATGCCCTTATGCAATTAAAGCTTTTTGTACAACTAACTATTTCATGCTTGGTATTTTTGGTTTTGTATATGATAATACCATTTGGATAATATAAACGATAACTACAGAACCTAATTGTTTTGTCGTTACATGTAAATTGCGGAGAACTGCTGAGTAATCATTTGATTGTGTTTGAGAACAGGGACAGGAGTCTCGAGTTCATCCGCTCAGGGTTCAGCTAATAGTGTTTCTGGTGATAATGTGAGCCATCATCAGGCCAGGCTCCAGGCAGCTGCTGCAGCTGCCTCAGTATATGGGAGATCTTTGGTTTATCCTTCTGCAAGCACTGTAGCGTGGTATGCACCATTTTTTAAACTTCTTTACTTGACACCATCTTTGGTTTTGTCTGACGGCATTATAACTATTTCCTGGCTATTGGGGTTTCTGCAATTTGCTGAATGCATGCATTACCAATTTTTGTGTATTGATTTCTCTTCTTGGATACTGAAAATTCATAAGCTAGCAGGCCTCTGGAACCATAAGTAGCAACCCTAACATGTAATGCATAAATAAATTAACTTTAGAAGTATGCTAATTGTAAAACGTTGAGGTGGCATGTTAATTATTATTTGGGAGTTTCACCCAACCCCACACTTGGTCCCCAAATTTGCAAACTAGTTTTTTACTTTCTAATGTATGTATTGAGACAAAAGCCATATTGGTCTGGATGTTTCACCACCTCGACAAGTGAAACCACCTGAGAGAGAGACCTGAGACACAGCATCTAAAGCAGGGAAAAAAAATGGAACTTTGATGAATTACACCTCTTGCCCGCAGGTATCATGGAAGTGCTGCTACTTTCTTACCTCAGACGCGAATACCTTTGGCTCGGACTTCTTCTAGTGTCGAACCTAGTGGCGAAGGAGCATCTAGTGCACAAGCCCAACCATTTGGACCCGTTGGGGAATTTGCAAACATGTCCACCTATTGGCAGAGGTTGGAAAGGGATCCGTCTTTACGGGAAGCTCAAAGGAAGCTCATTCAGCATCAGATGGAGGTATTGTAGATCTTTGTACCGAGCCACTTAACATTCTGGCTTACCCAAATATCTATATATATATATTTATGAATTTCAATTTCTGGTCTATTTTGGTTGGTACCGTCTTTTATCCATTTTGTCTTTCTTTATCATATGATATGGATCAAACAAAGATAGTCTTTCCAAAGGTATGAGTTTTTGTGAAGTTTAGGTATAGGATTTCTCATGCTCTTTTCCTGTATCATATATCCCCTTGTCCTCATTTTTTAAATTCACTTCGTCATTGTTCTTGTCTCGATGCTGGTTTTCATTGTATGATTGTTTCATACACCTGCAGATTCTGCAACAACAGCTTCAACTCTTAGAGAAGCCCAAAGCCGACAAGGGCACAGATACCGAAGCCAGAGCATCCTTGGGCAACAGTAAAGAAAAGAACATAGCAACATCTCCATCTGTATCGGACTGTGAACACCATGGCAAGATTGATTGACTTGTAGCTCTTTTCAAAATGTGTGGATAATGATATCTCAAGTTGTAGACCCAAAAATGTGCATACAGGGGAAACACAAATAGATTTAAAAAAAAAAAGACAAAGGTGCTGCGTTGCTTTTAGAGGGTCACTGTCGTTTGACACATGACGGGCTTCTGAGCAATGTCGTATTGTTTGTCTTTGCCACCTTCTTCTTCTTCTTCTTCTTCTTTTTTTTTTTTTTTTGGGATTTTAATGTAACTTGTCCATTTGTAGTGCAAATCTTGCACACAATTTCTGTTTTCTCTCTCTTCGCCGTAGTCCAAAAATAATTTGAGTTTTGTAACAGCAATTACTAATTAGTGTACTTGAGACAAAATACTCAGGTGGGTTGAAATATTTTGCCAACTATCATTAGTCGGAATGTTTTAGTTGAATGTTTATTGTTTTTAAGGAATTAGTCTCAATGCTCCCTGAATTATTTAAAAGTGACACTTTGGTTCATGTTTTTTTTTTTTTTTTTTGTCATACTGATCTTAAACTCTCTAAAAAAGTGATGCTTTGATTATTTCCGTCTGATTTCGTTAAAAAACTCACAGAATAATTACGTGAGAAGTATGTTTTGTGCTTTTTGAAGAAAAATACTCCTAAAAGGATGAAAATACCTTTAATTGTATTTAAAAAAAAAACCTCTCTCCCTCCCCTTCCCCCCTCCCCTACCCCCCAGATTGGATGTCGATGCCGGAGTCGAAAGCTATCTCCCTCACTCCCTCTTTCCCTCCATCCCCCTTCAACCCCGCGCGATCCCTCTCGCCCCAGCGCGATCTAGGTTTTGCCCCCACCCCCTCTGGCGATGCAATTTCACCCCCCCCCTGGGTTGTTGCAATCTGGGTTTTAGACCCCCTGGCGCGATGGAGAAGAAGGTGGAGGGCGGGAGGGAGACGGCGCGATCTAAGTTTTGGCCCGCCATATCCCTTCCCCCCTCCACCTTCTTCTCTGTCGCGCTGGTGGGTCCAAATCGCAGCGGCCCGAGGGGGGGGGCACGAAATCGTAGCGCCGGAGGGGGTGGGGGCAAAACCTAGATCGCGCTGGGGTAAGGGAGATCGCCCGGGGGGGAAGGAGGGAGGGAGGGAGACGATCTCCGGCATCAGCGTTCGATCTGGGTGAGGGAGGGGGGTAGGAGGGAGGGGAGAGAGAGAGAGAGTTTTTTTTATATATATATAAGTACAATTAAGGGTATTTTCATCTTTTTATGGGTATTTTCTTTCAAAAAGCACAAAACGTGATTCTCACGTGACCATTCTGTGAGTTTTTTTAACAAAACCAGACAGAAAAGACCAAACCATCACATTTTAGAGAGTTTATAATCATCATGGCAAAAAAAAAAAAAAAAGAATAAGAACCAAAGTGTCATCTCTTAAATAATTCATAGATCATTAAAGCCAATTACTCCCTGTTTTTTTATATAATAATGCGGGATTGAATCTGCGTGCTCTAAAATCCAAAGTCTCATCCATTTTATCGCATGCCATTTGATGGGTTTGAGCAAGTGGTCACGGATGATTGAATGTTTATTGTTGGATCTCATGGTTGGGCAACTTGAGAAAAAGGATAGTTCTACAAATACTATAATTTCTCCTTTGGATAAAGAAAGCATGTACTTGTATATAATATAGGAATATAGATGAGCGATTTGATTGAAGCAAACTAAAAAGATGAAACGACAGTCAGTGGAAAAAAAAATCAAAGAGAAGAAAAGAAAAGAAAAACGATGGCAAACATTAAACAACGCAAACAAAACTGACGATAAAATGAAAAACGACAATCAACTTAAATAAAAGATAAAATAATGGGCAGTTAAAATCGAGAAATGCGACTGGAAAGTCAAAACGACTATGAATACAAAAACGAGACAATGTCTCGGACGACGACAAAATAGAAAGCACCACAATAATTGAACGACAACATATAGAAAAATGACATAAAATGAAAAAAAAAAAATCGAAATCAAATTAAAGAAAAAAGGGTTTTTGTTTTTTCTATTAACAGAGAGAGAGAGAGAGAGAGAGAGAGAGAGAGAGAATGGAGATTTATCATATTTGACGAGGTATTTGTATTGAAGTTCCTTTTTTTTTTTTTTTTTTTAAGGAATTAAAGTTTGTTTACTTGTGGGGAAAGTAAAAAGATTATCGTATATTTGTGGGTCCAAAACATGAAAGTTTAAATAGATTGCAATTTGCACCCCTCTTTAAGCATTTTTCAACTCTTTTTGACATTTTCGGTACATCGCCTTGCCATTGGAAAAACGTCGTCTAGTTTTTATATTTAAATTCGTATTTTACATATTAAATTTATATTTTATTAGAGAAAACACAATAAGAAAAGATTTGAAAAATAGCTTTAAAAAGAGAAGCCAAAGAGTAGCATTATGGCAAGAGATAAAGTAATAAACTATTTGATTTGACTTTTTTTGCCGTGGTTATGATATGCACGTATTTGAGCTTCTAAATCCTTATCAAGGAAGAAAATTTTTTTAAATATGTTTTTTTTTTGACTTTTTTGGTCTTGATCTTTCCAAAAAGTGATAATTTAATTTTCTTTCTCGGTTGAGTTTGATCCATTTCTTTTCAAATTTGGTCTATAACTACTAACAGTAAACTTAGGAAAGAATAAAGGTAATTGATCACGTGCATGACTTGTAAGAATTCAAAATGAAAAAAAAAAAAAAAAAAAAAAAAAGAAAGTTACACGAGGTGAAAATTGTTCATATTTTCAAGGGTTTTCAACATCTGATCATGAGAACACTGCTGTAATTTTCTTACAAAAATCAAGCGGCAAGCATGCTCCATTTCTCAAATTTTAAAAAATCTATCGTGGAAACTTATGAGCCTAATCGGTAAAATCGTGGAAATTTATGCTACAATTATAGTATCGAAAACATTGTTTTGCACACAAGTAGTTACGTGATTAGTTTGGCCGTATAGTTACTTGTTTGAAAATTATGTATTAATAATTAAACTGACAAGACAAATACCGAAATTTTCATTTTGGAAGTTAACTAGGAATTAGCGTGTAGACAACTGTTGATGCTGATAGGTAGCTATAAGAATTGAGCTTAGTTATATCAGCAATTATTTATAGATCCCTTCAGTTTCTTAATCATAAAACGAACATAAGAAGAAAAAACAAAAAACAAAAAGCAAAAGAAAGTTTGGCCGTTATCATGAAGATGGTTTTCAGATTGCAACTTTTAGCGGTTCTAGTCTTCGTTGGCATCTTCCAATATTGTCATGCTTGGGCTCGTTATTCTTTTGTGGTAATCATACATATTTAAATGCACAAATTATTTAGCTAGTACTTGCATACATGTGTATATATATTATGTCATACATGTACCATTTGATGAATACATTATTGAAAGATATAATTTATTTTCTGAGTTGAAACTCAACTAGTCATTTGCTACATTAGTGGATACCAAAAAAGAAGATAGATTAATAAATAGATAAGACTAAATGACACAAAGCTTCATTAAAACGTTGAATAAATAGAGGAGTACCTCGTGAACAAGTCTTGAGTTTGGAGTGAACAAATTATTTAGCTAGTACATGCACATATATGAGCTAGCTAGAAGTATATTAAACTTATACATTCTGATGCCAAAAGGGCTGCTTTTTTATTTTTATTTTTATTTTTTTGGGAGAACAGATGCCAAAAGGGCCTAATTTGTATACATCCTAAACATTAATTCATGCATTTTTTATGTATAACTGTTAATTATATGCTCATGTAACAGGTTGAAGAAACCCCTTACAGAAGGCTGTGCAGCACCAAGAACATCTTGACGGTGAACGGGAAATTTCCCGGGCCAACGCTACATGTTCGCAGAGGAGATACTGTCTTGGTCGACGTTTACAACAAGGGAAATCGTAACATTACAATCCACTGGTATTTGACGACATGTTCTCTCTCTAGTAATTCATCGTTACAAGCGTGTGAATAAAAGAAAACTGTCACGTGATAAATATATATATAATCCTTACTTCAAGTGTCTATAAATGACTCTCTCTCTGTAAATAATAAATAATATATATTATATTGATATATGTGAGGCAAGGCATGGAGTAAAGCAACCGAGAAATCCATGGGCAGATGGTCCAGAATACATAACACAGTGCCCAATTCAACCAGGAGGCAAGTTTAGGCAAAAGATAATCTTCTCCACAGAAGAAGGAACCCTTTGGTGGCATGCTCACAGTATGTGGGACCGAGCCACCGTTCATGGCGCTATCGTCATCCATCCCAAGAAGGGAACCAAACACTACCCTTTTCCCAAGCCTCATGCTGAATTCCCCATCATATTAGGTAATTAATACACACACACACATACATATATGAATATATATATATATATATGCATGTATATATTGTAGAATATGCCTAGTATTTAACCAGAGATGATATCGGGAAATTTTATGAAGAGAGTTAATAACTGCATGGGGATAATGGTACGTTTGGTGCACCTATTAATTTGAAATGAAATTTTTAGATTAAAGTTGGTTAATTTTTTAAGAATTAGTTGTAATTTTTGTTGACTTTTTAAAAAAAAGACAAAAAAATTGAGATGAAAAACTTAGGTCTAAATTGGTTCGCCAAACGCATACTAAATTTTGAGTTTGACATATATAAATTAGATTTTTAATTATTTAAAGGGTTTCTTCAATTATATATATTATTATATATATACACACTCTTATATTTCCATATAGGTAAACAAAAGAGATTTGAACCCCAAGACACAACTTGTCTACGTCCAAAAATGTTTTTTTTTTCCCGAACTTAGAGGTGAGGGATTTAAATTCTACACCCCATGGTAGAGTCAAGTGTGGATTATGTTAAGTTATGTATGCAACCACTTCTCAAAATGTATTTAATAATAATACAAGTTCTTTTTCATTTTTCATCTTATTTATTTTTGAAACAAAAAAAATGGGACACTCTCTACTGAAGTGGAAGCATGGCTTCGCCGTTGATGTAAGTTATATGATAGAAAAGATGATTATTGAAAAAAATAAAAAAAATGGGGAGTTGTAATAAATTGCAGGAGAATGGTGGAAGAAAGATATAAAAGAGGTTTATGATGAAATGGAAGAGACAGGAGGAGAACCAATTCTTTCAGATGCTTTCACCATCAACGGTCTCCCTGGACATTTTTATCCTTGCAACTCAAAACCACCAGGTCAATTTAATTATAATTTCACACGTGTATAGTATCGTGCTTTAAATTGCTTTCTTAATTAAGTCTAAAAACAAATATCATTATTACGGCTTACTTTGGTTTCATTTCAATTCTTTATTCTTTATTTATTTTTTTTTTTTTGCCTTTGAAAAGTTTAACGTATAATTTTAGAGATCAAGGCCAAGGTGCTCTTCTAAAAAGGTTGCAAATTTGTATTTTTGAGAATACAATTAGAAAAGTGAAGTATGAGGTACGTGGAGTGCAATTCTCGATTATTAATTCAAAGTCAAAATTATACGATAAGGAAAAAAAGGGGAGGAGGATTTTGTGATATCACTGGTATGTATAATAATTTTCTATTTTTTAATTTAAAAAGGTACGTTACCAGTTGGATACAAATAAATTTCATTAAATAATCATACCTTTTTTTTTTTTTTTAACTGTGATATGATGTGATACATGATAGTTTAAAACAGTTGTGTCCTACTCGTAAGGGTATCCTACCACATATTTCTCATACCAAAGAATCTATTGAACGAAAAAAAAGAAAAAAAATCTCACTTAAAAAGAATTTCTCTTGCAAAAAGAAAATACAAATTTAATGGAAACTTGATTGTCATTGATGATGCAAAATATATAGTGCCAAGAGGTTTTTTTTTTTTTAAGTTTAAATCCTATCAAATAAATTCTTCCAAAGTAACCTGTGTAAAATAGGTAGTACTAACCAAATTAACTACTATTTAATGGAAACACATGTTTTGGCTACTAATCATTTCGCAGGCACATTCCAGCGAAAGGTTGTCTCCGGTAAGACTTACCTACTCCGGCTAGTCAACGCCGCCTTGCAGAACGCCCTCTTCTTCTCCATCGCCAAGCACACCCTAACCGTCGTAGGCTCAGACGCAAGTTACACCAAGCCATTTCTCACCGACTACGTCACCATCTCCCCTGGCCAAACCATTGACCTCTTGTTCACAGCTAACCAAAACCCTAATAACCTCTACTACATGGCTGCAAGAGTCTACAACACCACTTCTCCTGCCAACGACACTGCCACCACAGCCATAATCCGCTACAAACAACACCACACTAGTAGTACTAGTACTCCCTCTTCGCCTCCTTTCTTGATCCCCAAGCTTCCTTCCCACAACGACACGGTTTCGACGGTTCGTTTCACAAGTAAGTTAAGAAGCTTAGGTGACCAATATCATCCCATAGCTGTTCCATTACACATAACAACTCCATTATTCTTCACAATCTCCGTGAACACATTCCCTTGCCCTAACAAGGCTTCGTGCCAAGGGCCTAATGGAACTCGCTTAGCGGCTAGCGTGAACAACATAAGCTTTGTGACGCCTACATCGATTGACATATTAGAAGCTTACTATTATCACGTCAACGGCGGGTTTGGGGTGAAGTTTCCGAGCTTCCCACCGTTGAAATTCAACTTCACAGCGGGAGATCTTCCATTATACTTGCGGATACCAAAGAGAGGGACGGAGGTGAAAGTGGTGGAGTACATGTCAAATGTGGAGATTGTGTTTCAAGGGACGAGTTTAGTGGGTGGGAGTGACCATCCCATGCATCTACATGGATTCAGTTTCTACGTGGTTGGATCTGGTTTTGGCAATTTTGATAAGCACAAGGATCCTTTGAAGTATAACCTTGTTGATCCTCCTCTCCAAAACACCATTCTTGTCCCTCTAAATGGTTGGACCGCTATTAGATTCAAGGCAGATAATCCTGGTATAAACATCGTGACACTTGCTATATACTCTTTTTTTTTTAATGTGACATATAGATGATATATATATATATATATATATATTGATATGTTTTGTTTGTTTGTTTGGTGAATATAGGCGTATGGTTTATGCACTGCCACTTTGACAGGCACATGTCGTGGGGGATGGACATGGCTTTCATAGTTAAAAACGGTAAAACTCCAAATACTCATATTTTACCCCCACCTCCGGACATGCCTCCATGCTGATACAAACACGCCCTTCAGGGCCTGAACGACTTAATTTCCATTTTTCGTCGTATGTTCTCAGGATCTTGATGATTTCATCAACATTATTGTTTTGTGATTTTCTTTTGTTATTTTTTTTCTTGATTTTCAACTATTGAATAGATGGAATTACAACTTCCTGTTTCCCGTTTGCATTTATGTTGGAATTTTTTAACGTATGAAAAAAAAGGGGAAAAAAAAAAAAACAACATCCTTAGTCAACTCTATCAAGCAAGAATTGGTATATAAAACATGGTCTGTTAAAGTTTAGAAAAGAAAAATCTGCAATTATCTCTAGATAGAATCTACATTATGTATTAAAGTTGAACCAGAAAGAGAAATGTAAATTCAATTCAAAAAAGAAATGCGACTGTTTATTATTTTTGGGGAGTTTTTCTATGATATTTAACCGGAACTTAATTGGACGGTCTAAAACTTCCTACAATAGAGATGAAAATCCTGTTA
This sequence comes from Ficus erecta, assembly GCA_008635985.1. Lineage (NCBI taxonomy): Eukaryota > Viridiplantae > Streptophyta > Magnoliopsida > Rosales > Moraceae > Ficus > Ficus erecta. The sequence goes on from BKCH01000010.1 coordinate 69,575, forward strand.
TCCCACATCAATAGTGGTCGAAACAATTATGGACTCGGCAAAACATTGAACGCATGCTGAGTTTAGAAACGCGATGATGAGTTAACGACAAAAAATAACTTAAAAGGATCAAACGACACTGAACAATCAAACGACGACAAATTTGTAGACGACAGTATTTGTTAAACGATAGAAAACAAATAGGAACGGCAACAAGAAAGCGCCAATAAAATTGAAGGGCACTTTTCAAGGACAGCACTTTAGAAAACAATAACAAAATGATAGGAGACCAAGGCTTGATCGACAAGACGTCCAAAATGACAGTAAACACGAAGAGCGACGATGAATTAATAAAAGGACATGAACCGGGAAAATTTTGTTTTGTTTTGTTTTGGTTTTTGTGACCTCAAGGTGGCTTCAGGGCATAAGACGACAAATGGACAGGATCAAATGACAACTAAATTGAAAAGTAATTAAAAAAAAAAAATTAAACGACCAAACGACAATAAATAGGTAAACGAAACTAACATTGAACAACGACGTGAAAAAACAATATTTGTGATTGCACGCATAATCAAATAGTAATTATACATCTCACTCCACTAAAATATGCGGAGTTGAAATCCCTCACCTTAGTCAAGGGAGGAAAAGTACAATATTAATAATCAACAGTAAAAGTTGATGAGTGAATTGTCAGTTTCTAACTGGTGAATTTATTAATTGAAAGCTGTGTTTTATTTTATCACTTGAAACTCAATTCGCTACACCATTTGATGCCAAAAACTAAGGAAAAAAAATGAAATTGTATTACATAGTATTTTTATGAAAATAAAAAAAGTAAATAGTATGATTTTAAAATTTTTGAAATAAAACAGCATTAAAAAAATTTGCTAGGTAAATTAATTATTTACCATATAATATAAAGTCTAATTTACTTATTTCTTCCGCTAAACATTTTTTGGGCCACAGGTAGTAAGACAAGCCCAAAACTTGGGTCCATGATGTTCGTGAAATCGGGTTACTGGGCCCCAAAACTTGAGCCATTGTCGATTCATAAGACTATTGGGCTACAGGAAGTGATACAAGCTCAAAACTTGGCCCCATGATGTTCATGAAGTCGAGCTTACATACACTTACTAAATTTTTAATTTTTTTACAAATATTATTTTTTGTAATTTTTATTGGACACTTCAATTTTCCATTTAATTGTCTTTCCCAAACACCTAATTTGAAAACATTTCATATGCTACTAACAGCAACATTCTTTAGTCATTGGTGCTTCTAAAACAAAACTGTTTTTCACCAATAGTTTGACATATATGATATGTTTAGCAATAAATAATTTTTATTTATTAACTCAAAAAAATAATCTTTATTATGGTTTATTCGCACAAGAACCAAAAATAAATAGCAAAAGAGAAAAAAGAAAACGGCAAAAAAAAAAAAAAAAAGGAGAACAGAAAAGTCAAATAAAAGCTTTTATAACTTGAGAGGCCTGTCTCCACGTACAATAGTTTCCCTTTTATTCTTTCTAAACAACAAATTGTTTGACGAACAAAAGGAGAGAAAAATACAAATTTTGGACTTTTAGTCCCTCCATTTACGTCTTTTTCCTCTTTTACCACACAAATATCTCGCTCCTTCCATAAAAATCGTCTCACCCACGCTTCTCTCTCGAGGTCTCTCTCAGTCACAAGTCACCACAAGCAAAGCCTCGTCCCAATTCCCAAGCTCACATGAAAATAAAATTAAGAACCAAAAAAAAAAAAAAAAAAAAACCCCCAACAACGGAGGGAAGAAAAAATGGAAAAGAGGGCAAAATAAAAGTTAAAAAAGAAAGATAAACTAAAAATTAAAGAGGATTTGTAATAAGATATCATCCGGATTATAATCTAAACATAAAGGATTTATATCTTATGTCCAATTTGATTTTCCAAATAATGTTTAACTAATTATTAAAAAAAACTTAAAATTCAAGAGCACGGCAATAGCAAATTCGGTTAAATAATAAAATGCAATGCGGTTTATTAGACAATATTTATGATATTTAAAATTGAACATAATACAAGAGATAACACCAAATATAAAAGGTTGAGTGCTCAATTAATCATCACATCAAAATTAAGCGAAAAACACGCAGAGTCAAGTTTCAATGAAACAAATATCAACAAGGTGTTTTTTTATTTTTATATCCTAAAAATTAAATGAGAATTTTGTAGTAAGATTGAAAAAAAAAAATCATACTCATTAGAGTCCAACCACAACCGTCGAATTTATCATCTTTATATTGAGATTATTGGATTACTTGTGTCAAGTATAAAAAGATTGATCATTCAATTATGAGTTTTCGTATCACATTAATGTTATATATTTAAAGTAACCCAAGTTTAAAAATTTTAATATTTAAACTAAAAACCTAACGATTTAAGAATAATTATCCAAATAAAATTTTAGAATAATTTATTCAACCACAATGATCGGTTTTATTATCTTAAGACATCATGTCATCTAATATAAAAACAATGTACTTTTTCAATGTTAGCGGTTAAATAACAATAACATCATATTAAAACTAAATATGTATGTCTGATTCCAACTAGGTATTTTCAACCTACCAAAAAAAAAAAAATTAAAAAAAAAAAGATAAAAAGGAAACAAAAAATTAAAGATTGATTCTTTAGTAAGATATACAAAATATACCATACCGGATAGAGTGATCCAACGACGAAGTTGTATTTTATTATATGTATGCATAAAGATATCAGCTCACATAGTTAAAAAATTTCAAATTTCAATTACGAACGGTTAGATAACATCAAAGGTATATAATAATTAAAAAGGTATGTGAGTTTAACAGAACAAACACTGAAAGATACCATATAAGCTAGATTTTATAATTCAATAACTTGGAATTATTATCTCCATGCGGAAGAAAATTAGACTTATGAATATTAATAATTTGACCATTATAGACTATATAATGTCATATTAAACTCAAATCAAAACTAAAAAAAGGATGCAAAAATATTTTTGGGAGAAAAAGTTTGAAATTTATTAATACAACAAACACTAATAAAGTATTTTTTATTATATATTTTTGTACTTTAGTTTTATAAAATTAAAATTGTTAAAGAAAAAAAAAAAAAAAAAACCCAGCCAAAATACTCTCCAGCCCTTCACTCCACTCTTCCCCTCCCTAGACTCTGCTTCATTTTCAAGCTGTCTCTTATTTCCCTCTCTCTCTCTCTCTCTCCCCCCTCTCTCTCTCTACATTTCATTTATAAATTCACGCCCTTTTCTCTTTTTTCCTCCTCCGATTTCCCACTCTTCACTATAATCTTTCTCTTCTCCCCCTCCGCGCCTCTCTCTTTCTCTCTCTAGAATCTTCATCTCTCCTAGGGTTTGCTTCTTCCCTTCCCAGTGCGCGCCTACAGTGTTGGGGCTCTCTTTCTAGGGTTTATCGGACTGTTTGGTTTTTTTCCTTTTTTTTTTTTTTGGTTGAATTAAACTTTGCTTGGCTCTCTGATTATGGCGGCCGAGAAGCTTCGGGATTTGAGCCAGCCGATTGACGTCGGCCTGCTCGACGCCACCGTCGCTGCCTTCTACGGCACCGGATCTAAGGAAGAGGTGAGCGATTTTTGCCTCCTTCTCTTCTCTTTACTTTCTGTTGGGTTCCCGAGAAAAAAGGAAACATGCGCGCAAATTGGGACGTTACTCAATTGAACTTTCTGGAGCCATCTACTCGTTTTAACTTCGTTTTAAATTTTTTTTTTCAAAGCAAAGTTTTGAATTATTTGGTTTGCTCTTGGGAGAGTGTGCGATGAATTTGATTGCGAGAGCTTTGGCGTTTGATGTTGGTTGGTCTCATTACGATGGTTTTGATTGTAGCGGTTGTTAGGGTTTAATGGAGGTTGAAGGAGGTTTTAGGGCTTAGTCGCTTGGGGATCTCTATATTTTCGGACGAGGATTTCGGGATAGCGGAGAACTTACTGATTCCCCTAACTGTTTTGATCACTAAGAATAGTTTGTGCGTGCTTGTGTCTTCACGAAATAGATAGGTTATGCAGACACACTCATACACATGTGTGTGTGTGTGTGTGTGTTATAGTTTTCACGTTCATAATCTTACCAGTACAGCCACATTGGTGTTTTGCGTTGTCTTAGATGTTATTGAATTTTTAGGTGTCGCAACAATTTTTCTTTTTCATTTTTAAAAAGTTTGACACTTTTGTTTTTAGGTGATTGAAGGCTTTAAATTGGGATAATATTATTGTGCATAATTGACGATACGCGCAACTTGTGCCCTATCTTTTTGTTTTTTCTCTGAACTTCTTCTGGGTTTTATTTTGCTGAAACAGAGGTCAGCTGCAGACCAGATCTTACGGGACTTGCAAAATAATCCTGACATGTGGCTTCAAGTCGTGCACATTCTACAAAACACAAAGAACCTAAATACCAAGTTCTTTGCTTTGCAGGTTGGTCTCGTTTGTCTTATTGTTATAACAATCTATTATTAAGCCAATGTATACTTTTCTTTTGTTCCTTTGCACTTTGGATATTTCATTGCAATTAGTTTATACAAGATTTGATGGTCATGAATGGTTTCATTGCTGTCTCTGCTTCTACATACAGGTCCTAGAAGGTGTTATCAAGTATAGATGGAATGCATTGCCCGTTGAGCAGAGAGATGGAATGAAAAATTATATATCTGATGTTATTGTGCAGGTACAATTCTGCGGTAGATTCTTATGCAATGCAGATTTTTGCTGATTTTAGTTGGTAGATATGCTTTAAAATTTCCTGTCTTCTTACTTGTGTATCTGTTACTTAGCTTTCAAGCAATGATTCTTCTTTCCGGTTGGAGAGGCTGTATGTGAACAAATTGAACATCATATTGGTGCAGGCAAGTTCTCTTTCTGGTTTTGCGTTTTTTGTTCTCTTTGCACAAAATTTATGCTCATTCAAAATTTTTGCTAAAGTTATTGTCCACTTGCTTAATATCATCCACAGTTTGCTTAACTCTCATAGGATTATTTTATTTTCAATGTACAGATTTTGAAGCATGATTGGCCAGCAAGATGGCAAAGCTTTATTCCTGATCTTGTTTCAGCTGCTAAAACTAGTGAAACAATTTGCGAGAATTGCATGGCTATATTGAAGGTAAGTCTTTATTCCTTTCTCTTTTAAAAGTAAGTTTGATTTGTTGCCTAAAAGTTGGCCCTAATTGCTTGAATATGTTTCTCGCAGCTTCTAAGTGAAGAGGTTTTTGATTTCTCAAGAGGAGAGATGACTCAAAATAAAATCAAGGAGCTTAAACAATCATTGAACAGGTTTTCATTTAATATAACCCTACTTTGCGATGTGGTCTGCTCCATTACTGGCAGTTCTTGGTTACGTACTTCTTGATCTTAGCCATCTCATGATGAGCTAATAATGTGCCATTGCCGTGTCCCTATTCACCTTGGCAATTAATTATGCGTTTTTCCAATCTCTCACCCTCAATGTGATTGGTTGTTGCAGAGAGTTTCAACTCATTCATGAGTTATGCTTATATGTTCTATCAGCATCTCAAAGAACTGAGCTTATACGTGCGACACTGTCCACATTACATGCTTTCCTCTCTTGGATTCCCCTGGGCTATATATTTGAGTCTCCTCTGGTATGTGCCTTGTTCTTGGATGGTTAGTGAATTGCCTTTATGAAAGTTGTCTTTACTACCATATGTCTGATTGTGCATGTTTGCCTTACAGCTTGAAACACTTCTGAAGTTTTTTCCCATGCCATCTTATCGGAACCTCACCCTTCAGTGTTTAACAGAGGTATTATTTTGTTCCAATTCTAATAAATAATTTCTGTAATTTGCCCCTGGTTCTCATAGTTGACTGTAATTGTATTCAGGTTGCTGCTCTCAATTTTGGAGATTTCTACAATGTGCAGTATGTTAAGATGTATGGTATATTCATGGTGCAGTTGCAGGTAGGTCTGGTATATCATGCCTCTCTATGTCTATGCATGTAATTGAGCACATGAGGATATAACTAATCACATTCTTTGCTGTCTTATTATTGTTGTAAAATATTTTAGACTGTTCTTCCTCTTAATACAAACATTCCCGAGGCTTATGGACATGGTTCTAGTGAAGAACAGGTACATATTGTCTAATATGTCAAATGATACAATATTTCTGTACATTAATGTTTCTTTCATTGTTTTGTTTTACGGGTTTGTAACTTTACTTATTTATTTTTTCCCTTAAGGCTTTCATTCAGAATTTGGCCTTGTTCTTCACTTCATTTTACAAGGTAAGATTCTTTTGTCGGTACATCTATAATTATTGCCTAGTGTTATTTTTTATGCTCTTAATGTTTCCTGTGTCGTAATTGTGGAATTTGTTTTTACTGCATCTGAAACGTGGAATGAGTTATTGCAGACAATTCATAAGTCTATAGCTCGACTCTATATGGGCTTTAATTTTCTTCTTGGTTGCTTTATTTAAGTTTGTAATGTGCATAGTCCAACTGTTGGCCCCTTTTATTAATAGGCACACTTGAAAGAAATGAATTAACCATTAAACAATTGACAATATTGTAAAAAGATTTTCACGTTTTTGTTTTAGTACATGGGAATACTCATAATAGTCTCCTCTTATGTGCAGTCTCACATCCGTGTATTGGAAGCCCCTGGAGATAATATAGCTGCATTGCTCGTGGGTCTTGAATATCTTATTAAAATCTCATATGTGGATGACACTGAAGTTTTTAAGGTAAAAAAAATTATGATTTTTTTTCTTGTGCCTTGTTTGCACATGCAAGTAAAAAGTGAATTAGTGAAATGCATGACCTGTAATCTTCTGATGATGGTAACAGGTGTGCTTAGACTATTGGAATTCATTTGTGTTGGAGCTATTTGAGGCACACCATAATTTGGATAATCCTGCAGTAGCAGCAAACATGATGGGGCTGCAGGTATCGCTGTCATTTTTTAAATGATAAAATTTCTTGGTGCTTTTTGGATAATGTTTTTCCTGATAGTTTAATGGAGATCTTTTTTTGCTTTCCTCTTGAAATAACAGTTTGATTTTCCTGTTCTAGAGGTTTTCTTATGTTGGCTTATGGTTTCGTATTCAATAAGCAGATGCCCTTGCTTCCTGGTATGGTTGATGGCCTTGGCTCTCAACTTTTACAGAGACGGCAACTTTATGCTGAACCGATGTCAAAGTTGAGATTGCTAATGATTTGTCGTATGGCCAAACCAGAAGAGGTTCTCATAGTTGAAGACGAAAATGGGAATATTGTTCGTGAAACCATGAAGGACAATGATGTTCTTGTGCAATATAAGGTTACTGATTCGTTTTTGCAAATATATGAAACATATATTATTTTAGTTCTGATGGATTAATTGGCCGCTGTAGTATTCTAATTTAGTTTTCACCATGACTTGTCCAAACTTTTTTTTCCCATACTTTTTTCTTTGTCAAAACTAATGTGCTTAACAGTTTAGATTTTATTTTATTTTTTAAAAATTTTCTGAAATCTTTCTTTACCAAGTTTCAATACAATTGTTGTTGCAGATCATGAGGGAAACACTGATATATTTGTCACATCTTGATCATGAGGACACTGAGAAGCAGGTGAAGATTTTTTGACGGGATTCATAGTGTCTACATCTCTTATTAGGAGAATAAATTCTAAAGTTTCAATAATCTTTTCCTAGGTGTCCTCAGTTATAGTGCATGGTGATTCCTGTTACATTATCTCTAATATATTGGATATTTATTTGAACAAAACAAAATAATAGTCCCTTCTTCCACGTCATAAATGTGACCTTGGACAAGCTAGTTTCTGGATCTTAGTCTTTTGTGTGGAATTCAAGTGGCTACAAATTGAGCCACTACTATTGGTAGATTGAAGATAGAGTAACGCCTAGTTTCCATTGTTGTTAGCACGTCTAATCAGAAAAAGAAGCGTCATTTCTATTAGTTATACATCTTTTCCTGTGATCTTTATTGTAATGAACTTCTAAGATTATTGAATTTGATCTTCGGTGATGCAGATGCTAAAGAAACTAAGCAAACAATTGAGCGGTGAGGATTGGAATTGGAACAACTTGAACACATTATGCTGGGCAATAGGGTCTATATCTGGTTCAATGATGGAGGAACAGGTACCTTTACTCTAGGTGCTAGGAAGAAGCAATATTATTTGTTTTCTTTTTTTGTGGTCATTGTTTAAACTTTCCCTTTTCCCCATAAATATTCCATATATTCTGGTTTAGGATGCTTTATATTTTCTTTCTAGTTTATAATGTTTTTGTTTTGGATGCGTGTGCCTTGTGCATGTTTCTGTCACGTGGTCTTAGCCATCATGCCATCTACAGGCATCTCACTTGGAAAGCATAATTTTTTTTGGGCACGGATAATTTACAAGAGATTGCTGTTTTTTTAACCATGCCTTCACATAATCAAATGTATGCATAGGTCTTTACTTAGGAACTACTCTTTGGTTTCTAGAGTGTCCTTTTCTTTTGACAGTTCTTATGTTGCATTGTTTTGGCAGGAAAACAGATTTTTGGTCATGGTCATTCGCGACTTGCTGAATCTTTGTGAAATTACGAAAGGAAAAGATAATAAAGCTGTTATTGCCAGTAACATTATGTAAGGATTGGTGATTTATCATTTTGTTGTTTTGCTTTTGCTTTTTCCTGTAGTGTGTTTGTTGTTTTGCTTTTTAATATTTGTATTTGTATTTGTTTTGTTTTTTGTTTTCGAGCAAATGATTCCTTTTGCCTTTGTAAACGTAGGAATAAATCCAGATATATATATATATATATATATATACTCGACCCTTTTTTTGGAAAAAAAAAAAAGGCCAAAATGTCATGTAGTACGTAACTTAAACAGCATGCATTACAAAATCATATGTTGTAGTTGCAGAACCTAGTTTTTTAACATGTACATGACAACATTGGCATTTTTGCCCTCCAAAACTAGAGGGGGTCTTTTTTTTAGTTTATGGTCCCTGATTCTTGTTGTGTAGATCCATTATGTGATAATGACTTCTGTTCCCTCTTCAAATCTATTTTTGCAGGTATGTTGTCGGACAATACCCGAGGTTTCTAAGAGCTCATTGGAAGTTCCTAAAAACTGTTGTGAATAAATTGTTTGAGTTCATGCATGAAACACATCCTGGTGTTCAGGTAATTTGATGCTATGAATTTGCTGATAAATAGATAATGCTTATTTTTTATTGGACAACAAGCAATTTAATCTTTTGAACTGCTTTGCTTGGGTTATTTGTCATTTACTCAAGTGTTGCTGAAACTTTTGTGTTTGTATGTTTAAGGACATGGCATGTGACACGTTCTTGAAGATTGTGCAGAAGTGTAAGCGTAAATTTGTAATTGTTCAGGTATCTTTTCCTTTATGAAACTTGCATTAGCATTGATGATGGGTGTTCTGTCCTCTTAATGAATGTTTTAACTTTTAAAGACATTTGACTTATTCGGTGATTTTGTTTTAAAGGCTTTTATTCTCTATATCTGCTCCATTCAATTTCAGGTTGGAGAAAATGAACCATTTGTATCTGAACTTCTATCAGGCCTTCCTACAACTGTTGCAGATCTTGAACCTCACCAGATTCATACATTTTATGAATCTGTATGTTCTTCATTTGCCCCCTTCGTTGCATCTATCTACTAAGCATTTTGTTATACGTGCATATCCATGATAATAGTGGTTTGTTTGTTTTAGGTTGGTCACATGATTCAAGCAGAATCTGATCCTCAGAAGAGGGATGAGTATCTACAGAGATTGATGGAGTTGCCTAATCAGGTTTGTCCGATTTCTATATTACTTGTTCTTGGAGTGTTTTACAACAATATCTTATTGGCACACTCCACTTGTCATGCACAGAAACACACAACTGTTTCCTTTGATAGTGGTTTATGATATTGAGTTGTTATGCAGAAATGGGGTGAAATCATAGGTCAGGCGCGTGTAAGTGTTGATTTCCTAAAGGATCAGGATGTGATAAGGACAGTTCTGAACATATTGCAGGTGTGACCTTTTATTCAGCTTGTGCTTTTCATAAATCTGTATGACCTTTTAGTCAGCTTGTGTTTTTCATAAATCTATGTGATTGTTAGCAATTCTCAGTGATGCTTTCTTTCTTGATTCCTCTCACCTGAATCGAGGTTTTCCACAATTTTACTGTATTCTGTTTCTTTTTTATGCTCTGCTGCTTGTGATGGTGAAGCTATATGACTACGAAACAAATCTGCCTTTATGTTGCTATCAGGCACTTATAGCTGATTTTAGTGGTTTCATGGAGATTAGTTTGAAATTTGCAGACAAATACAAGCGTTGCTACTTCACTGGGGACTTTTTTCTTATCCCAAATTACGTTGATCTTTCTGGACATGCTTAATGTTTACAGGTATAGCTTCAGGATTACAATTCCTTCAATCTTGTGATATAATGTTTGCTTCTTTTTTTTAAATAATAATTATAATTATATTATTATTATTTTTCGATTATTCCACAGGATGTACAGTGAGCTTATATCGAGCAGTATTGCTGATGGGGGCCCCTTTGCATCAAAAACATCCTATGTGAAACTTCTGAGGTCTGATCATTGTGAAGATTCCTTTAAGTTTACCCATTGATCTTGTGTCAATTTCATTATCTTAAGAATTTTTTTTTTCCTAATGTAAGCACAGATCGGTTAAGAGGGAGACTCTTAAGCTTATTGAGACTTTCTTGGACAAAGCAGAAGATCAACCCCAAATAGGAAAACAATTTGTGCCCCCAATGATGGATCCTGTTCTTGGAGATTATGCTAGGAATCTGCCTGATGCCAGAGAGTCGGAAGTTTTATCTCTGTTTGCCACAATTATAAATAAGTATGTTGTTTTCCTCTAGTTATCTTTATCTTGCATTATATAGTTACTTATGCAGATAATTCTGCCTCATTATTTTCATTTGCTGATTATCCCCTGTGAATGGGATATGCATATTTTAGAGTCATACTGCTTTCTACATTATTTTTTCTTTGATTTAGAATAATCGTTCCATTTTAGTGCCTTTCTTAATTTTGTTCATGTTGTTCTGTTTGTTGTAGGTACAAAGGTGCAATGATAGAATAATCATTGCATTTTAGTGCTTTTCTTAATTTTGTTCATGTTGTTCTGTTTGTTGTAGGTACAAAGGTGCAATGATAGATGACGTGCCTCGCATTTTCGAAGCTGTTTTCCAGTGCACTTTGGAGGCAAGGATATTTGCTATTTGGAATTGCCTGATCTATTAACATGTTAGGTCAATAAGTGATTGTAACAGTTAGCTGTTTGGCTTACATGTCTAAATGCTGCAGATGATCACTAAGAACTTTGAAGACTACCCTGAGCATCGACTTAAGTTCTTTTCATTACTTCGTGCCATAGCAACACATTGTTTTCCAGCTTTGATTCGCTTATCAAGTCAGGTTTGTGCTTAAATTGTTTGCACTTTTTCATCTACTAATCAACTAAATCTTGAGGAAATGAGTATTGTTTTTTGACTCTTGATATTTGATTTTGCTACTTTTTGTTCTACCAATGAGGTATTTTGTCATATGTTTTGTTTGGTATGCTTCAGCAGCTAAAGCTTGTCATGGATTCAATTATATGGGCTTTTCGGCACACAGAAAGAAATATTGCTGAAACTGGGCTCAATCTTTTATTGGAGATGCTGAAGAACTTTCAGGTTCTATCTTAGTGTATTCTTGTGCCATGTCTTAATCTTTCATAGTCTAATACTTAGCTTTTTTTTTTTTTTCCCCACAGAATTCTGAGTTCTGCAATCAATTTTACCGGACATACTTTTTGACCATTGAGCAAGAAATATTTGCCGTCTTGACGGACACCTTTCACAAGCCAGGGTTCAAGTTGCATGTCTTGGTGCTTCAACATTTGTTTTGCCTGGTAATGTTTCTTGTTGTGTCTTTTTCTTCAAGCTCAAGAGGGTTAGGACTTGGGACTGGTTCAACTAAGAGAGTTTTTCAGGTTGAAACTGGCTTGTTGACTGAGCCTTTGTGGGATGTTGCAACGGTTTCTTATGCTTATCCAAGTAATTCCATTTTTGTTCGCGAATACACCATAAAGCTCTTAAGTACGTCGTTTCCCAACATGACTGCAGCAGAGGTATGAGCCCCTTCTCCCTTCCCCATTGGTTACACATGCTCCTTGCAAGAACAGTGGTATTCATGATTCAAATTGTTTGAGGCTTTTTCAGGTCACTCAATTTGTGAATGGACTGTTTGAATCGAGAAATGACCTCTCCACATTTAAGAATCATATGAGGGACTTTCTTGTGCAATCTAAAGAATTTTCTGCACAGGTAAAGCACAATTAAGTAGATCATCTTGCTCTTTAATCAGTAAATATATATATATATATATATTATATATATATTTATTCGTTTATCAACGTAATTGAAGGGAAAAAAAAAAACTTGTTGCTGTTCTCTTCCATCTATTGGGGTGTGAGAATGTAGTTCAGATGTGTGTAATATAAGTGCTCAATCCTTTTTTGCAGGACAACAAAGATCTTTATGCAGAGGAGGCAGCTGCGCAGAGAGAAAGAGAGCGGCAAAGAATGCTCTCTATACCAGGACTTATTGCCCCTAACGAGATACAAGATGAAATGTTGGACTCGTAGGCCGCTAATTTTAGCAAAGCTAATTGCATGAATGAGGCAGAGTTTCTAACGGTGCCTTGCGAGATGTGACATTTTCCCCCTGTTATTGGTTTTTTTTTTTTTTTTTTAAAGAAGTATATTTCTTTAGCCGAAAGTAGTAGAACCACAGAGGCGGTCCCCCGTTACCAATGGTTTCGGTTGCTGGCAGTGCTGCCTCATGTGAAATTATTCAATGGGTGTAGATTATTTTAGTGGTGCTGATTTTAGGAAAACACAGAGTCATTGGGTTAGGGTTTTGCTGGATCCACTCATAAAATTTGTATTTGGATGGATGGGACGCAAAGCAAAGACTGTTTGGATGACTCATTTTGGAGTATTGATGATTCGTCCTAGGTGTTCTGTATACTAACCTCGCCGAGTTGTGCAGAAATTACCGTTCCCTCCCCCCCTCTTTTTTTTTTTTTTTTTTTTTTTTTTTTTTTTTTTTCCGGTTATTTATTCATAGGATGGGTTGTGTTTAAATATTTTGTTCGAGGATGTTGATTTTTGTTTCCCTATCAATTACATACATGTATTTTTGCTGTTCTTAATATATGTTTCTTTCTTCACTGTTTATTCGTCCCAAAAAAGCAGCAATTTAATTATCAAAAAAGTGTCATAAGAGGACGGTGAGAGGTTTTCTGAATGAAGTACTGGAATTGCTTTAAATGTTGTGTGCATATTGCATTTTTACTCTTATGGTGGACGGATTATTAGAGAGAATTGGAGGCTTCTAGTTTTAATCTACCGAAATTGGTTTTTTTTTTTTGTCCTAAAAATTTAAGTTTTGATTGGGATTTCGATTACGATTTCTTTTTTGGTGTTTTTTTTTTAAATTTTTTTATTTTTAATTAATGTTTTGTTTTGCTTCAAGACATGAACTAAAGTTGCGCGAGTGTAAGATGTGATTTCTAGAGGCTGTTTATGTACGAGGCAATGGACTTTGCTCTGCTTGCTAGTAAAACAGGGTTTATCGATTTGGCATGACCCTTAGCCACCTGCTTTTTCTAAATGTCGGGGACAAATCAAATAAGGATGCAAACTAGGGATGGCAAGGGGGCCGGGGATGCTTTCCCGTCCCCATCCTAGCTCCCAAAATCATCCTCATCCCCACTTAAATAGAAGCGGGGCCGGGGACAAGGATTTCCCGTCGGAGGGGTATTTTTCATATCGGTCTTGTTTCTTATCTATTATAAATATACATTTGAAAAAACAACAAAGTAAAAATAAACAATAAAGTACAAATGCATCATAAATTTAGTTCAAAATCATAGTTTTCATAAACAAACCAAAATCTAAACATATGTAAATAAAATCTTAATCATAAAGTCGTTAAAGAACTCATCAAAACATTATATTCTTTGAAAATTAAACCTCTATAAAACAAATATATGAAATCACACACATATATTTAATATTGGAACGGGAACGGGACAGGGCGGGGAGTGCTTTCCCCGTCCCCGCTCCGCTAATCTTCAGGGATAAAAAATCATCCCCATCCCCGAACTTTGTCCTCTATCCCCGTCCCATTCAGGGCGGATATTGCCATCCCTAATGCAAACAAGATATGATGTTTGATTTTAAGCAAACAAGACACAGTACATTTTATTGCATTGATATGGTAGAATATCAAAATAACTACAACTAACCAACCAAATATTACACATCTTTAGAGAACATGAGTTCAGTTCACCGGAATTTCATTAAAAAAAAAAAAAATCTGGTGGTCCAAAACCACATTCTAAAACATCGGACGATTCAACGGGACTAATGCTTGGCATCACTCTTGAACTCCTCCGGGTCCGGTTACCACGTCCAGCAACAGCTTGAAGTTGTCAGAAGAGCTTCCTCGTGGACCAACAGCTTCATTCGCAAGTTCTTTGAGACTATTGATCTTGTCCCTCATTCTCTTCCCTCTCTCTGGACGTAAAACTAAATCCAAACAGTTTTCTAGCCCTACCTTTGTGAAAGCCCCACCATCAACACTCACACCAATCTCCCACACGTCCTGTATTATCCGCCCATTCAGCCTTTGGTCCCCAAAGAATGGCCTGCAAAGGATTATGCTACACATTATCTTAAAAAACAGTTTCGTCACAATTTAAAGACAATAAAATATTACTTGTTTGGACTAAAAAATAAAAAAAAAAATGGGGAAAAACGGTAATCTTAACTTTATAGGATCTAGAAAATCTTGTTATAGATATACATGACATTTGCAACAAAATTTTTCATTATGTGTATCATTGCTTACCTGCAAATCATGGGTACACCACCAACTATGCTCTCCATAACCGAGTTCCAACCACAATGCGTCACGAACACCCCAACTGCATTATGTGCCAATACAGCATTCTGTGGGGCCCACGGCACCACCATTCCATTTTT
Organism: Ficus erecta; assembly: GCA_008635985.1. Lineage (NCBI taxonomy): Eukaryota > Viridiplantae > Streptophyta > Magnoliopsida > Rosales > Moraceae > Ficus > Ficus erecta. Next base: position 84,650 of record BKCH01000010.1, read on the forward strand.
CCTAGTTTTTTCCAGAAACCCATTTGGCAAATTTTGCCTTACATTGTCCCTCAGGGACCATATGAATGGTACCCCACTTCCTTCCAAGGCTGCAGCTATTGCCTCTAGCTCCTCCTTCGGTGGCACCATGACCGAACCAAAGCTAATGTACGCCACCGAGGCAGCGACCTTCTGCTTCTCGAGCCACTGCAGGCAGCCGCTCTCGTCTGGGGTCAGCGGCGGCGGCGACGCTAAGTTTAATGGCCCTACATTGAGGAACTTCTTGAATTTGGACTTGAGATCATTTGTGATATTTGTGTCTAGCTCTTCAAAGGAGTTTATGAAAACTGCGGTTGCACGTGGTAGCATTTGGCCCATTTGGTGTAACATGTGTGAGAAGACTGATTCCAAGTTTCCAAAGAGGACTCCTTCTGGCAAATCTTGGACTAGTATTTTGGCCATTCCTGGGATGAAACTGAGGGGTCTTCCTGCGAGATTTGTTCAAAATATGTGATAAATTCTTTCTATTGGTACTAAATATGTCAAAAGTACTGTTCGTCCTTAGATCAAGGGGAAAAAAATAATAATTAAACTTCCTAAAAAAAAAAAAGAAAGAAAAGAAAAGAAAAGAAAAGAAAAGTCCTACTCAAAAGGACTGATAAGAACTTTCAGTAAATCCCCTCATCCCAAAAATTCATTAAAAAAAAAAAAAAAGGAAAAAAAGATTTGGCAAGTTTACACACTAAATTAAGCACAAACAACGGATTTGGCTGACATGAACAAGTGACAACACGTACGACACTCTAGAGAGCAACCATGTAGTCTTAAAACCTAAAAACCAAAAAAAGCAATACCTTTAGGTTCAGTAGCAATCTGTTGCCTGATAAGATCAGTGTAAAAGTGAGCAGATAGAGAGCAAGGCCCTGCAGTCCAAAATTGGATCCAACTAGGCACTCCCATGTCTTGAGCTATTTCTCCTCCAAACCAAAAGAAAGCATCTGTGAGCAGGCAGCTCACCTTCCTCCCCGTCTCCGCCACCGCGGTCTCTATGTTAAATCGCAGACTCTCCAGCGCCGCCGTCATGAAGAGCTCGATGCGCTCCTGCGGCTTGCCCGCGAAGGCATAGCCCTCGGGCACCCCATCCCACACGTCATAGGCCTTAATGTTGGGAAATTGAGTTGTGGTGTCCTTGTTGAATATGGTTTTGTTCGATTGGCTAGTGTTGAAGAAGGAGAATGTCGTCCCTGGGGACGCGGCGGCCAGGCGGCGGACGACGCTGAGGAGCGGGCCGGCGTGTGTGCCGAAGGGAAAGGCTGCCACTGCCACGTGTCTAGCGGCTGGTGGTGGTGATGCCATGTTTTAGTAAGTTTGTCAAGAACGGCTTGTTTCCTTTTTTTTTTTTTTTTTCTCTCCAAGGGAACTTTGAAAAATGAATCTTATTGGTGATGTTTGTTGGTGCAACTTGGATGATCTTTTGCTTGCATTGGCTTTTTAAAAGCTCAAACCGAAAGCCAATTGCCTTTTTTTGTGGGAGAATTACCATTTCCTTGTGACATTGTGTAATTATGAACCGTCTAATTTTTATTAAATTTATGATATTACCGTAACCTATAAAACGAGATTTTTTTTTTTTTTTTTTGCATATCATAGAAATCTAATTTTTGTAAGAAAAATGATTTCTCAGTCCGACTCAAGCAACTCACTAGTCACGACCTTACGTGGATTGTGAAGGGTAGACCACACATAAAAAATTCACCCTCTTCGCCCCCCCCCCTTTTGGTGAGAAAATTCGTCCTTTTCTGACCTTTTTATATACTAGTCTAAAACATGTATTATGCACATGTAGATGCATTTGAACTACATATAGAAAAAATAAAAATTTTAAAAAATTGACTCACAAAAAAAAGACCTCAAAATAAAAAAAAAAAAGAGAGGTATGAAAAAATACAAAAAAAAAAATAATAATAAAATAAAAGGACTAAAATGGAAAAAAAAATTGACCAATACAGAAAATAATTAAATTGTGAAAAAATTAAAAAAATTAAGCTAAAATAAGAAAAAGAAAATCGAAGGACTAAAAAGTAAATACAAAACTTTCGTCCAATACAAAAAAGGACTAACTTGTAAAAAATAAAAAAATTTAGGTCAAAATAAAAAAAAAAAGAAAAAAGAAAATTGAAGGACTAAAAAAGCGCTAAATTATTATTAAAAAAAAATTGGGCCAAAATAAAAAAAATGAAAAATGAAGAACTAAAAAGTAAAAACAAAACATTTTCGTCAGAAACGAACTGTTTTGGATGGAATACGGATGTATAGTAGCACTAATTGTATTTTCTATAATATTGTATAGATATTTGTTCAACCATTCTTTCTTGTTCTTCTTTTATTTTTTTTAATTTTTTTTAATTTTTTTAATTGTTGTCATCAGTAATTACCATTAAATGGGGGTGGGAGGGGTGGTCGCTGTCAATGTCTGGCGGTGGCTGGGGGTTGGCTTATGATGCTACCAACCATGGAGAGAGAGAGATTAGAGAGAGAAAATAACTGGGGAACTCGACAGTCAAGAGTTGGAAGTTGTGATAGATGATTTTTTATTTTAATTCTTTTAATGGTGATTAGAGGAATGTTTGGTGTTGTTTTTTTTGTCAACAAAGACATGGTATTGGTAAAGAATGACTGATTCCAAAAAAAAAAAAAAAAAAAAAAGGATTCGTATTTAATTGCAATAAAATATCTATAGGAGAGAAGGGGAATCAATAGGGATTTAATATCATAACGAGCTTAGAAAAAAGAATATAATTCAAATTAATGTTTTACAAATAAATTCAAACCAATTAGTTGACTAAGTGAGAAATTTTGTTTCCAGAACCCTTTAAAAGCACTTTGCATATATAGTGATGTAGTTTAATTATAGTGTTTTGCACATTATACAAAAACAATTTATACAAACACCAAGACACTTTTTAAGGTATACGAAGAAATATATTTTATAGCTTTAAAGATTATTCTTTTAGCTCATTTAAGTGCACAACAATTTCCCTTTTAAAAAAAAAAAAACCACAACGAGAAATTTTACATTTTCGTAATCCATTTTTTACAAGATCATTAAACGTGGATGTGACAAAATCAATGAATTCAATTCTGTTATGTTTATTCTAGTATTAATATGTTAGAGTTTTCTTATTATTATTATTATTATTATTGTTATTTAAGGGACTTTAATAGTTGCTCTGTTAACTGACGCACGTGGCATGAACAGCCACCACGCAAGTATTTTGGTGAATGGTGGTTAGAACTTGGGAACTTCTGAATAAAAAAAAAAAAAAAAAAATTATTTTCATGTATGATTGAATTGGAGTCATAGTCTTAAAATATGTCTACATATCAATTTATTTGTAAAAATAGACAAAACTTATAATTGTTTAACTATATGTTGACAAAAATGCCCCTTACTTACAATTGGTGGAAAATAAATATCTAATTAATTCCTAGTTTCTAGGCACAGTATAAGGTATTAAAATTTTGAGGGATTTACATATTAGGAAATCCCCAAATTCCTAGTTTACGGTTCATTCACCATATTCCACAAACGCAATATTTCCATGTTGTTAGGTTTTTTTTTTTTGGTCACTATGATACTGACCTAGTCTTTTTGTTACTGCGTATATTATAACCTATTGTAAATATTTTTTAAATAATTATTCGTACTGTATTGACCATGTTTTTTTTTTTTTTTTTTTTTTTGTGTTAAATATCACCTAGTCATTATGTTGTTTGTCTTTCTCATCAATATGGTAATGACCTAGTCATTTTATTACTCTATGTCCATAAAACGGTCTATTGTCAATACACTTCAAACAATATTGATCCATACTATATGGACAAATGAATGCGTGGAATTGAAAAAAATTTGGGGAAAAAATGCTTGATACACTAAATTGCTAATCAACATGGTTTCAAGACATTTCTTTAGGAATTTAAATTTTAAAATGATATATTAGGAAAGTTTAATAAAGTTTCAAACGTGAATTAATGGATACAGTTATCATAAAAAACGCCACCATATAGGAGAAAGGGTAAAAGTGGAAAATTGGATCTTCAAATTTGAATTTTTGTTTAAATTTGTAATAATTTGACTTGTGTTTATATTTTAAAAGGGGTGTCTTAAAATGGTTATTTTGTATAAATACTTTAAAGAAGAAGAAGAAAAAAAAGAAAAAAGCTGAGCAAATTATGTAACTGGACTTGGACCTTCTTGGGTCCATCTACTCTTCAATTTTGGCCTCACATTGGGCCTATTTTTGGCCCATTCTCCTGTTGTTGGTCAGTTTTGGGCTGACATTCAGCCCATTCTTCTATTGCTGGGGTTGTTCACCAAGTTTGACTCTACAAATTTTCTCTTTCTTCTCCTTCTTCTTTTTTTCAACCAAGTGAGAGAGAGAGAGAGAGAACAAAGAAGACAGGGTTTTGATACTTCTACCTATTAAATCTTAACCTTTTTTCCCATAATTTTTCAATCTCTTTTTAGTTTTTTTAAGAGAAAATTACATAAATAATCATTTTTTTTTCATCTATTGATGAACATGATACAAATTCTCTATTTTTAACCAACGTGACATATATTTTAGTTAATTTTAGTTTAATTTTATATTATATTGATCTAGTGTTACTTTTTTTACATTATGTTGATACAATGATCTTTAAATTTGTGTCATTCATGTGCTTTTTCCTTTTTCTAAACATGAATACTATATGTGTATAACGGGCATTTTAAATAACAATTAATTATATATATATTTTTTGAGTTTAGAACGAATTCAAGTTCTATTAGATGTGATATTTTTGTTATAATAACTATAACTATTAACAAAAGTTTATTTTTTTGGAAACAACAAAAGTTAAAATTTAAAGTTTTTCTAACTTCAAAATTAATGTTTAAAAACTAATACAATAGTTTACTAAAGAAAAATTAAGACAAGAATTAAATTATCAAAAAAAAAAAAAACAATATAAATTGTATCCCATTTTCTACCTTTAAGGAAAAAAAAAAAAAAAAAAAAAACGTCCCATTTTCAATTATAAAGAACATAAAAAAGAAAATATCGCTTTTTTGAAAAGTACATTACACATTATATAATTATTATAGGATGGAAGCCATTGGGCTAGTCCAATAATGAGAAAACGGGGGATTTAGAACTTAGGAGTCATAAATTTCAGGTTCGATTCTTGATCGGTTAATAAAAAATTAACAATAAGTTAGTTAATAAAAACACTAGAGGATGATTTTTTGAAAAGTATCGCATTATTCCGTATAATTTACTTTTAAAAAAAATTTCCATTTAAGATTGTTATATAAATGTTGAAAATCAAGTTATTATTTTTCTATAAAAGAACTAAATTATTCAAAAAAGAATTTTAATTGAAAAAAAAAAGAACGAAATTTTATTCAAAAAATTTAAAGATAAAAGTATTAAATTACAAAAATATATATATATATATATATATATAAATCTGTAAAAGGAAGAGATTCTGAAATAAAAAATAATAAAAATAAGTAAAATGAAAAAGAAAAGGGAAGAATAATAGTTGGGTTCTGATTTTCTTTTTGGTTCCTGAGAAAATCGAATTTTCGCATCGCGAACGCACCTGGAAAGAGAGAAAGAAAAGAAAAAAAAAAAAAAACAAAAAACAAAAACAAAAAAGGGGCAAACGCTACGTTGGTTCTGTGTTCCTTCTGAGAATCTTTCTTCTGTCTATAACGAAGAAAGAAGATCGATTCGACCAATTCGCGTCGCCAATTTTGTTCCTTGAATGTTGATGAAAGAGTTTTAACTTTTAACACCCAAATTGAACCAAATAAGGGCTAATTTCTAGTTATGGGTCAAGCTTTTCGCAAGCTTTTCGATGCCTTCTTCGGCAACACTGAGATGCGAGTACTCTCTCTCTCCTTATTCCTTTCTCTTCAATTTCACAGTTTTTTAATTTTTATTTTTTCGAATTCAGAATTGGTTGTCTCTTTCCGTTCGTGACATGAATTTGTTAGGGTTTTTTTTTTTTTAATGCTTTAGCTGTTAATAAATTTACATTTTTTTTTCGCATTTATTTTTTGTGAATATGTAGATTTTTATACGAGTGATTTATAAGCAGAAAGTGACTTGCCAAATAAGTTTTTTCATTTCATTATCCTATTTATTTGAAGGAATTGTAAATTTTTTTTCTTTTGATTTTTTGTCTCATGTTGTTTCTAAATAGTTAGAGGTGTGATGTTGTTCTTTTGGTGTTAAAATTAGCATTCCTTTGTTTTTGTTGTCCTCTTGAATCAAAAGGAAGTCTAGTAGTGTAGAAATCAAAACAAATGAACAAAATAGTTCTTATAGAACAAAAAAAAAAACAAAAAAAGGGCTGAGAGTATTGACTTAAGAACAAATTTCATGAGGAATGAAGAGACCCGTTGCCCGTGATTGCATAAGATACAATTGAAACCAAGTCCTAATGGTTCATTGGTTAGGATGGCAGAATGAACTAGGAAATGATTCGTTTATTACAAAAAGTCTCGTCATGAATTTGTCCTAATATAAAATTTAGAAATGTGGATTCCAAAGGCAATTGGGTGTTTATGTTTTAAGCATCTCGTATTCATTACCTTCTTTACCTGCGTAACATTCTCATGTGAAAGCGATAAGTTTGATTAATGCATAGAAAATTAAAAATAGCTCTGTTTCTAGTTGATGATGCTATTAATTGGAGGGGATGGCTTTAGATCTGTTTAAATTAAATGCTTGACTTTTCGGGCCCTTCATTTTCTTCTCTTAACTATCACTAAGCTTAAGATTATTTCACCTATCCTTATGCGTAGGTTTTCTTTGTGTTGGCTAGGTTGTTATGCTAGGCTTGGATGCAGCTGGTAAAACCACCATACTCTACAAGCTACACATCGGAGAAGTTTTGTCAACTGTTCCCACAATTGGTATGTCACTTTGTCCGTTATAACTGAACCCTTTTCTTTCCTTGATGGTGCAAATGGACTCGTGCTACTCTGGACACTAGTTGACATCACATCTGATGTTTGACCACTTTTAAGTGTTAGGATTATGGGTTCTCTGATGCCCCAAAATTCTAGTAATTTAAGACACTATTTTTTCACGCTAGGTTCCCTGAAAATTGCATTTGGATGCCATTTCATAGACTAATAGTTCTTTGCTATTCATAGTTTTAGGATTACTGTACTTTTGTTTGTTAAATGTGCCATTACAAGGGAAACAATTAGACTTCCGTGAATTTTGCTGGTCTCCTGCAGGTTTCAACGTGGAGAAAGTACAGTATAAGAATGTAATATTCACAGTTTGGGATGTTGGCGGGCAAGAGAAGCTAAGGCCACTATGGAGGCATTACTTTAATAATACAGACGGACTGGTAACTTTCCTGCTTGTGTTCTCTGTATTCCCGTCAAGTGATGCTTCTCATTGCAGAAGCCAATATAAAGACTTGTTTTTTTTATTGCTTATACTATTTTCTTTCTTTATTTTTCCTTTCTTGTCTTCAACATGTCATGCACGAGTTATTGTTAAAGGATCTTTACTTGTGTGTTTGTTATCTTTTTCTTTGCAGATCTACGTCGTTGATTCCTTGGACCGAGAGAGAATTGGAAAAGCGAAGGCAGAGTTTCAGGTAGTAAATCTAGAAATAAATACAGGTCAAAATAAGTACGTGACTATTTGTTTCTCACTTGACTATTCTCTTTTTCAGACCATCATCAGCGATCCATTTATGCTCAACAGTGTCATCTTGGTGTTTGCTAATAAACAGGACATGGTATGTTATTGTTTGTGCTAGTAATTTGTTTTTGCTTTCCGAATGTGAGATGTAATCATGCAAGTTTATCCTTTGCAGAACATGGTTTAGCAACTTGGCAATATGGCGAGAAAAGTTATATCATGTGGGCTACCATTACAAGTTTACTTGTAATGACTGTTGGAAAATTATAGCTTTTAAACTGGAAAAATACTTGGTTTATGATATATTAGTTTTGTGATAAATTTGCGATTCGCATACTAATATATCAACCAAGAACCAACTTTAGTAAGATTAGAGAACCTAATAAACTTGTTTGGAATTTCCATTTTTAAGGTTTATTGCCCATGGATGTGAAGGTTTTCATGCTAGAACAACTTAATTTGCTAAGTATTGTTATTTTTATTATTATTATTATTATTTTTTTTTTTTTTTTTGCAAACTTAATTTGTTTTTTCTGCCCCTCTTTCCCTAATAAAGAAAGGAGCAATGACACCGATGGAAGTGTGTGAAGGACTGGGTCTCTTCGATCTTAAGAACAGAAAATGGCACATACAAGGGACTTGTGCACTTCGTGGAGACGGCCTTTACGAGGGTTTGGATTGGTTGGCTGGGACCCTGAAAGAGATGAGAGCTGCTGGGTACTCTTCAGTGGGCACCTCATCATTTTAATTTGCAGGTTAATATTCTCTACCTACTTGCCTAAAACCCAAATCAAAATGAGCTATTTACTCGTCAAATATGTACCTATTTTGGGTCAACAGCTGATTTTGATCTCCGAGTTGACGAATTTACTACATGCACAAACACGATTTTACAAATTTTATTTTCCATTATTTTCTTCAGGTTTGGTTGGTGTAAAGGAGCTCATCAATTGTTGAAAGTTGCTGCAGAATTGACCTCTTGCAAGTTGAGAAGGCATGGACCGAAATTTTTTTCGGGATTGTTTTTAAAGCTAATGATGTTCAATAGGTGCTTGTCCCTTGGCCTTGGATGGCACTAAAACAGTTGGAACTTCCTCCAATGTATATTGAAAGACAGATTAGCAGGGTGTGCCATTCTCTTATGATTATAGACCTAAATGCTACCTACTGTAACGTATGCGTTTGATCTCCTGTTTTACACACTTTGCTTAAAATTCTAACGCCTCATAGATGAGGGCTAACGACGGTCGAAGATTGGGATCACTCGACTCACTCCACAACTATGTCGCTTTTAATTGCGTTATCCTACTAGAGTTAGAGCACGAGTTTAGGATCGATCATTTGTCTATGTAAATTTGTATTAGGATCATTTAGTGGTTACCCTAATACCAATCAATGGTTATCTTAATACCAATCAATCATATAATAATGCTAATAGATTGTTATCTATCGCTCTCATTCACTCACAACACAAGCATGCGAACGAACCAACTTGATAGCATAGCATGCAATTTTGCCTACAATTGGGTTTCTCTGCAAGAGTTCCATGTTAGAAGTTTAGGATCCATCGCTTGGTAGATGTACACATGTATAATGATAAATTAGTGGCTGTCTTGGTCTTAATCAAGCGACAATAATTCAAGAAGATCGAAGGTGTTTGAATGGTAAGATCACAACGTCTTCCGTGCATGATTTGATTTTAAAGAAGTTGTTATTTGGGGAGATTTTGCTACTCATTTGATGGTAAATTGCTTTCGTATCTGATTTAATCATAAAATGTAGAGTTTAAATCTTCATATCTTCAAATGTTAATCACAAAGCTTGGTTCCAACCCCTCTCTCTCTCTATAATAAATGTTGTGAGTTTGTGTTAAATTTAATTATGTGAAAGATATAGTGTTTTTATTTCTTAATGAAAAAACTGCCAAAAAAAAAAACTCAACCAACAACTAAATAGTAAATTACATATTAATTAGTATAATTTACAATAATCAATTTTTCTAGTTATTTAAAAGTTTTTGAAAGCTAATAAACAAAAGCTCTCGTAGCTCAGTTGGTTAGAGCACCCGTTTAGTAAGCGGGAGGTCTTGAGTTCGACTCTCAACGAAAGCAAGAAGACAGTTTTTTTACCCACTTTTTTATTTTTTTTTCCCGGAAAAATCTTGTCTATTTTTACCGTTAATTTCCCTCTCTTCCTCATCGGGAAAAGATCTAATCCGACGGTCAGATCTCGCTTTTCACTTTCTCTCTCTCCAAACAGAAAACAGAAAGACATCGGTGGATGGATTCCCAACCATAACTTCCCGCGGTCCACACACACTCACACAGACACTCCCTCCTCTCATAAACAAAATTTCTTTGTATAATTGATTTTCACTTTCCATTTGTTTCATTTCAATTTTTAGAAAGAGAAAGTAGAGAGAGAGAGAGAGTGGAGTCGTCGGAGTTCGCAGACGATGCGCTCATGCCAAAGCCCTGCAAGCGCAATAATGTTGGCCTGCAGATTCCACCGCCGCAGCTCCGCCAGGCTCCGTTGCCTCCTCGACCAGATAATCGCCCCAAAATTCGCCGTCTCCTCCTCCCTCAGCTCCGTCTTCACCTCCGCCAACGCCATCGCCGCCGCAGCCGCCGCCGGCGGCTCCACCTCCCTCCACGGAGCTGTCACCTCCACCATCACTCAAGTTGCCGTCACCGCCGTCGCCATCGCCTCCGGTGCCTGCCTTTCCACCAAAGTCGATTTCTTGTGGCCTAAGCTCGAGGAGCAACCAGGTCTGGAATTTCCTCCTTGCTCTCTCTCGAATTTCGTTTTCGCAAGATCCAGTTTGATGCGGTTCCGTTCGCTTCGACTTAAAGAAAGCTTAAAAACATTAGCAGAAAAAAAAATTCGCTCGAATTTCGTTTTTCTATTTGCAACATCTTGTTTGGTTCTATCCATTCCGGTGCAAAAGAAAAAAAAAATTCTGAAGAAAAATCAGCAAAAAAAAAAAAAGAAAATTCTCTTTATAACTCTAACTACAGCTTGATAAAATCTACAGGTTCTCTAATTCTTGAGGGAGTAGATGTAACTGGATATCCTATTTTCAGCGATCCGAAGGTATACCATCACTACAATCAGCTTTAATGACTTGCTTGAACATTAATGATCTAATTGATGACTCTGAAATTACTCCCATTTGTGAAGGCAGGTGCAAAAGGCTATTGCTTTTGCTAAAAAGGCTCATCATGGGCAACTACGCAAAACAGGAGACCCTTATTTGACACATTGTATACATACCGGAAGAATCCTGGCCATGCTGGTTCCCTCGAGCGGGAAACGAGTATGACTCTTTCTCATTACTTCTTTAGTGCTCTTAGGACATGTTTACTAAATTGAAAGCGAAGGGGTTTTGGATCTTTGATTACCCTCCTAATGTTTATTAACCTATTAGAAAGTGGAATTGGAAAGGATGCAATTCCGTTACTTGTGTTTACTAAATTAAAGAATTGGAATCCTAATAGGTTAAGTGCTAAAATTGCCTTAGAGCATATTATTGGTTGAAATTTAGTAAGATGATGACAAAAGTAAAATTTTGGTTTTTTCGAATTCAAAGGGAAACAAAATCAGGGGCAGCTTAGAATCAACTTTTCCTTTTCCATCCCCTAAATCATGCGGGGTCACACGAATTACTATTCAGAATTTTGTAAGTAAACTCATTAATAAGTGAAAGGGAAACATTCTTCCATTTCCCATTCGTGACAAATAAATTTGTTGTGGTTTAGCATTTTTTGATAAAGAACCATACTTTCAACGAACTATTGGATTTTGCTCAAAGAGTGATATTTCAGAATTAGGTTAGTTGGTTCTGGACACCCAGTACATAGTGAGCTTGACTGGCCTTGTGTTAAGTGAATCGCTTATTGCAGCTGACTAACATGTTTTATAAGAAGTGTTCTAAATTTGCATATGGTTTTAGCATAGGAGTCGTATTGCAAAAAAGAAGATTACAATCTAGGACTTTCATTAACTTAGAAGTCTTCTACAGGCTGTTGAAACAGTTGTGGCTGGAATTCTCCATGATGTGGTTGATGATACATGCGAAAGTTTGCAGAGCGTAGTAGACCAATTTGGTGATGATGTGGCTAGGTTGGTGGCTGGTGTTTCCAGGTTGAGTTTTATTAATCAGGTATCACTATTGGCTTGTGAGGGTATAATAATTATATTTATTATATCATTTAGGTAGTTTTTCCCAGTTTAAGATCATATTTAGCCCCAAGTTAAGAATTTTTTACGTATGATTTTATATGAACCTTGACCCAGAATATGGAAATGTTTTTCCTTTTTCATCTTGTAAAGTAGAAGCTTAAAATAAGTATTTCTTGGAGATTACCATTCCTTTTGTGGAAATGCATTCCATGTCGGACCCTGGAGCTGCTAAAAAGTAATGAGGTTATATCGATTTTTTATTTTTATTTTTCTTAAGCAGTTAAAAGAAACATAGTGAATTTCTTTCCCAAAATGTTGCTTTTGTGCAATTTTTGAAGCACAAAAATTTTGAAAAATACAGTGTCTAACCGAAGGTTAAAGCCTATTTCCTGATTATGGATTCCATATTTTTTGTTTGTCTCATTTTAACTAACAACTTATGATTTGTTATGCAGCTTGTGCGAAGACATCGGAGAATCAATGTGGATCGGGGTACCCTTGGGCATGAAGAGGTATACAATTTATACTCTACGTGATGATAACATTAATCCACAATATGGTTGGTAGATTTAATCAATGAATTGGCATCAGCAATCACAGTGGACGATAGAAACGGAAAATACATTTGAGATGATTTTATGATCAAATGTCCTTGTAAGTTTGATGTATGAGATATTGTAATGATAAAAAAATAGTAAGGCAATCTTAAATCTCAATCAATCCAGTGAATTTAATACATCATTTAAAAGCAGTATCAGGTAGTCTTCTTGTTCCTCTACAATATTTAGTCCGTGAGAATTACTGCACATGCACTTAGTTATAGGATGGTGAAGGGGAATATTTTTATTCTAATGCAATTGATTAAGGGCTACCACAAAGCAATGAATGAAGCTAGTAAATGCATGAGGAAATGAATGAAGATTAATGTCTTTAGCCTTTTTTCTTTTTTGTTTTTTTAAAGATGCCCGTTTGATGGAGCACCAGAGTTTATCCGCTCTATTATTATTTTTCTCATACTTGCATTGTTTACATTTCAGGCAAACAATTTACGAGTTATGCTCTTGGGAATGGTTGATGATCCACGTGTAGTTCTTATCAAGCTTGCTGATCGTCTTCACAATATGAGAACCATGTATTGATTCTGGACTTCATATGTGTGTGTGTACTGTTGGTTTTTTTTTTTTTTAATAAATTAATTTATTTGCCTCAATTTCACATTTGTCGTACTTTATGTTCTCAAATGCTGCTTGCTTGATTTTGCATTTCTTAGTTCCTTAATCTGGATTAACAATAATCACAGTATTTTTGTCATCTTATGTTTGCTTCTTTTCATGAATTTATTAATCTTTTGTTGGCTGCATAAATATGTAAACGAAAAAGTAAGGATATTATTGTTGCCATTCGTTTTTCTTATGGTACAACAAAAATTGGGTTCAAAATAGTAGCAATGACTCAGACTGAGGAGGAAAATGGTTTACAGATATGCCTTGCCATTGCCAAAGGCTCAAGCTGTTGCAAAGGAGACCCTCGCTGTTTGGTGTTCGCTTGCTTCCAGATTGGGTTTGTGGGCATTGAAAGCTGAACTTGAAGATCTGTGCTTTGCTGTCCTTCAGGTTGGTTATATTACTTTAGTTGTCGAGGAATTGTTTAGCCCTAAGTTTCATGCCCTTCTTTTTTGAGCATCTGCAGATTCATTTTAATTATATGTCCTTTACGCATCATGTGCAGCCTCAAATGTTTCAGAGAATGAGAGCTGATCTAGCTTCTATGTGGAGCCCTAGCAGCAAATCAGGAAACACAAAAAGAATATGTGAAAGATCTGGCTTGCAGGCCTTGGATAAAAAAGGTTCTGTTTGCAAATATGAGGAGCCCGTGGCAATCGATGAAGAAGTCACAAGCATGAAGGTAAGCTGCTTGCAGAGATCAAAAGTATTTGTGGGGGGTTAAAGTGCTATATGGAACAGTGAACGGTTGTAGCAATTGTTACCAAACTAAGTGAGTGAATTTTAAACTGAAACTATAAATTAATAAGCTAGAAGCTTATCTACTGTCAAATCTTTTAGGATCTTTCGGAAGCCGTATTGCCATTCGATGTCTTGTTAGATCGTGGAAAGCGGTCCAGATATCTTACTACTCTAGAGAAAAGTTTGAAGAACCAGGCAAGCCCAAAGGTCGTACGGGATGCTGGAATTGCTTTGGCGTCTCTGGTGGTTTGTGAGGAAGCACTTGAACGAGAGTTGATCATTTCAATGTCGTATGTGCTGCTTTCACCTCTCCCCTTTCTCCCTTGCTTCTTGTAGTTCATTTGACTGTTATGATTACATGTACTCTGTAATTTAACAGTATTCATCTAAAGCACTAATTATGCCGAAACAAGAACCATTTTGTCCCTAACTAAAAGTTTGTCTTTGTTTTGTGATTGCAGCTATGTTCCAGGGATGGAGGTGACTTTGTCCAGCCGTCTAAAGAGTTTGTATAGTATCTATAGTAAGGTAAACGGAGTGAGGTAGTTTTAATGGCATGAGAATTTGGTAGAAATGTATTAAAAATAAAATTTAAAAAAAAGGGTTTGAAAAGTTAGCATTTTATATGACTAAAAAACATTTAGCATTTACCACAATTTATGTAATGTTTTTATTAGTTTGTTTGAATATTTTCTCAAATCATCTTATCTTCAGTATTTTTAACATTAGACACGTCTTTTGTTTCTGGATTTCGACTGAGTTTCTAATTTTACATCTTTATCTATCTTGCTGTAGATGAAAAGAAAGGATGTTGACATCAGTAAAGTTTTTGATGCCCGTGCTTTAAGGGTAGTTGTTGGAGACAAGAATGGAACTCTTCATGGACCCGCTGTTCAATGTTGTTACAGCCTTCTCAACATTGTACACAAGTAAACCAAAATGAACTTACAATCTTTTCACACTGTTCTTGTAAAATATCTTTCAACATCGAAAATTATTTTGGATGCTGTAAAAATCATTTCGAATTAGTGCATCAACGTGATGAGTTTCTCCTATATGAAAAATAACTTGCTAACTTCAGATGTTCAGTAGTATTACCTTTTTGAAGACATATTTCTCGGTCATGCATCTTTGTCAACTTTTTCAAAGTAGCAAGGTGGATATTCATGGAATTTGCACATCTTCACTGTCCTTATTCTGATAATGGCGTATGTCGTACTTCTATGTGCAGACTTTGGACCCCCATTGATGGTGAATTTGATGATTACATCATCAATCCAAAGCCTAGCGGCTATCAGGTTAGATTTTATCTTCTTGTTCACTATAAAGAATACGTTTCTCAAGTCATCATCTCCTTATGTATAATGTACGTCTATGAGTGACTTATACAGATATTTACCCTTGTGTTAAATCTCTATTTGTAGTCTCTGCACACTGCAGTACAAGGTCCAGATAGATCACCTTTGGAAGTTCAAATACGGACACAGGTTCTAAATTCCTTCTAGCTTAAAGAAGTCGGGATTTAGTTGCTAGTATCTTTTTACTCATCAGTGACTATCTTTTCCAGAAGATGCATGAGTATGCTGAACATGGACTAGCAGCACATTGGCTTTATAAAGAATCTGCAAACCCGTTGTCTTCTATAGGCAGCACAGATGAATCCGAAGCAGAAACCTCCTATTTTTCCAAAGACATTGAGGAGCAAACTTCCATAGAATGCGACTTTTTTGAGAAGTATGGTTTGTTGAAAATTGGACACCCAGTTCTTAGAGTTGATGGAAGTCACCTTCTTGCTGCTGTCATTATTAGGTATAAAACTACTACATGTCTAGTGAATATTATTCCCGTTTTAAGTTTATGTTTTTGGTAAATACCATTTTAAGTTTATTAACCTTTTCTAGCATGTTCCTCACAAAATTGAATACGCAGAGTAGATAAGGGTGGAAGGGAATTGCTTGTTGCTGTGAGCTTTGGACTAACAGCTTCTGAAGCAGTAGCGGATAGAAGATCTTCCTCCCAAATGAAGCGGTGGGAAGCTCATGCTAGATTATACAAAAAGGTTGATTCTTAGAATAGATTCATTCAACAATGTGGTTTATTAATAACCTACTTAGAGATATAGGTTTCACATTTCAAAAGCATTTACTGAACCACCTTTACATGAGAGCATCTCCAATCAAGGTCAAACTTCTATGCTTATGCTAAAATTTTCCATTTGAGTAAAAAAGAACATTCTCCAAATGTGATGTTGTACATAATGTTAAATTTGAAATATGCTGCTTGGTTTCAAAATAATTTTAGAGCTAAAAATTTATGACAAGAAGTCGATATGCTATTTGAAATGACATTTGCATTAGAACACAAAATATAACATATCAGATATCTTATTTTTAACACATTTTTGCGACGCTCTGCTTAGCCCTGTCCTTCTGTAGGTTTATTTTAGTGATAGTGGTCTAAGAATTGGAAATCCAAGAGAGTAAAGTTGGTGGAAGTACCTTTAATCAAAGTTAGCTGTATTGGCATTGCGATATTTATTCATTGTTTATGCTCTTGTTTCTTAACGACATTCCAGGTGTCTGATGAGTGGTGGTGCGAACCAGGACACGGGGATTGGTGTACTTGCCTAGAGAAGTATACACTTTCTCGAGATGGTATTTACCACAAGGTACGTTTAGCAAGTCTTTTTCACAGAAAATAAGAGAGGTCATTTTTTCCAGTAGATGGGCAGGGTGGGAATGAGTCAACACGCATAGTCTAGAATTCTTTGTAACAAATTCTTTATATCACCATTAGTGATGCAATCACCGTGGCAATATAGGATTGTGGGACTCCAACAGCCATATTTTGTCATGTGACTCTTCGTTAGTGCTGCTACATGTGTGGTGATGCATTACCAGTATTGTTAAATGGTGATGCTCTTTAATGTAATATGATGTTAGCATCATGATAAAACCTTTATTAAAATTCCAGGTAGAATGCGGTTTAAATACAGTTTTTTTTTTTTTTTTTTTCCTGTGCAGCAAGATCAATTTGGGCGCCTACTGCCGACCTTCATTCAGGTCATTGATTTGACGGAACAAGAAGAAAAAGACTATTGGGCTGTTGTGTCTGCTATATTTGATGGTAAACAGCTTGATGATTGTACATCAGGCCCAAGCTTTAACTCAGCGACATGGGGTGCCATGGAGAGTAGCATCAATAACAAGGTTTGCTTAAGATCCTTACCATTCTAAATCATTTGGTGGTTGATCATTATCAGGGAAAGTTCTCTGAAATTGCCAATTCTCCTGATCGTTTGGCTACCTTAATTGGGAAATAAATGGTGATGATATTAAAACCATCAATTTGATTTTTCCATTTTACGTGTCGGTGGCCAAAATCACACACATACAGATGTAAAACTAGAGAGACAGAGAGAGAGACGGGAGTATTCTAGAGAGAACACGAGAGCTTAGTAGGAGGGAAATACAAAATCTCAATATTCATTCACCAACAAAGTTCGACTTGAAAAACACAATCATCGGCCGATTTATAGAGAACAAAACCATATTAATATGATAAACTCAACCTAATAATTAAGACACAATTAATTAGTCCTAGTAGATAAACATGATCTCAAATTGCTAATATCTACATCTTGCTCCTCATCACTAACATGAGCTTTCGATTTGTAGGTGCGTTTATTAAGGACAATGCTGAGGTGGGAAGAGCAACTACACTCGGAAGCAAGTCTTAGGCAAGAAAAGCAAAGCCGAAAGGTTTATGGCTCGGTTGTTCTTGGCGAAGTAGTTATCGTCTGTTGGCCGCATGGCGAGATAATGAGGTTGAGAACTGGTAGCACCGCCGCAGATGCTGCTAGAAGAGCAGGTCTTGAGGGAAAACTGGTATTGGTTAATGGTCAGCTGGTGTTGCCCAATACGAAGCTCAAAGATGGTGATGTAGTTGAAGTCAGACTTTAATTGTAACTAGCAAATTTCTAGAGATAGAAAATTTGTGAAATGCATGTGAATACCAGTGGGGGATATTATTGTCACCCTTCTGAGGACGCAAGGCCTTTTTATTATACATTTTTCTTTTTTCCTGTAATTTTTTCCCCTGCTGTAAATGGGATCTGCATGGACATTTTAGTGTTTGATTTTAACTGGTGACTGTTTAGAAAAGTAGATAAATGTACATATGGAAAAATTTCATGGCAAAAATAGAATGAAAATTCTTTAATAAATGTGCACTCAGGTTCTTTGTTGTTTTGTTACAGGGTTAACATGTAACGACCCGTGGCTGTTAATTAACTTTATAATATAATTGTTTTGCTTTGATCTTAACTTGATCACCCAAATTTCAGAGAATTTTTTTTTTTTTCTTTTTTATAACATGATGCTCCGGAGCTACATTGTGATTAGCAGGGTTTATTATTATTCATATTCTTCCAAAATTTGATTTTACGACATGCAGATAGCCTAACAAATAAATAAATGTATGTCAAGCTTATATTGGGACCTTAATGTTGGGTTCTATAGAATGATAGTCTGATTTGTTTAAATCATATCCACACTTTAATAGTAATTTTACCGGACGATTGAACGTTTGTATCTCCTTATTTACATGTAACTGATCAGAACAGCTAAAAAGAGGCAATGTTGTTAAATCGATCCAATATTGCATGGGTACAAAGTTGGCGTTTCCAAAGACGAAGCTCATGAACATTTGAAATCGTTAATCGAAGAAATATGGAAGCAAATGAATGAAGACGTATTTGCAGAGTATCCCTTGCCCGAAATATTTGAAGTCGCCAAAAATTTTGGTAAGATGGCGATATTCATGGTGAATCACCAATAAAAATTATATCACCATTTGAGCACGATTTACTTGTCATTAGGTTCTAATGTTGTTACTTACCTTTCCTTCCACCACAATGATCACAAAGAACTATCAATATTAACTAGGCAACTCAAATCCACGATGAAGAAAACTAGGCAAAATATTTCAAGTAAAACATTTAAAAAGGCTGAGGACACCAAAGGAAGCCTTGATCAAAAACCGAATTGTCCAAGAAATAGATGATCCGAGGAGAATTCGGTATGAGCTGCCATTCTCATCAGCCAACTTCATGGTTTCCCAAGCCAACCATCTCAATGCAATGGGACTTAAACGAACCACATTGATCATATAGGATTCTGGTCTTTGGCGTCCTTCCGATGAGAAAGTAAACGGAATGCTGAGCTCCGTAGAATTTAATGAAAGTAATGGAAAGCTAGGAGTTGTTGGTTGGTGGTGTGTTTGTTTCTGAAGGTCCAACTATATCCTCCAAAGCCTCCATGTCGATGGTCATGTTATCGTTAACATCAGCCTCTTCTTCGACCTCAACCATTACTTCATCCCTATTACCTACCACATGTTCTACCCCATTTTGCGCAGAGTCAGACTGCGGCTTCAATTCTTCAGTTGCTTCATCTGGTTTGCTTGGCTCTATGGTTGATTGTGGATATGGGTCGGCAGAGATGGTCAGCATAGACGTCACTAATAGATTCTACAAACAAGGAAATGGCGAGCTGTCAAGTTCATTAAAAGTTCTCACAAAAATAGCTTTTATAAATAATAAGAGTATTACACCAGCAATGTCCAACGTTTACCACCATAGAATTTTTTAAATTTTAAATTTTATTTTTTGGGCTGGCGAGTGGAATTTTTCCATGATACCAAATGCTCATGATTGACGTACCTTTTCAAGTGCTAGCGCAAGCTTCGAGAGATTTGGGTAAATTCCCTGGGCATCCAAGAGGATCTGTTCAGCACAAATTGACAAAAAGTCATCTCAGAGACTATGATGGCACTCTATAAAAAATCAAAAGAGAGAGAGAGGGGAAAGGAGGAGGAGAAGAAGAAGAAGAAGGTAGGCTAAATTCACTGCAGAAGGAAATTTATTATGTGTTGCCTAAAAAATACTCTAGCAATAAAATTACAATTCGCACCCCTTTGCCCGGTTCCAGGACTAAGACGACCATCAAAAAGGCAAAGTGGAATGGCTCTACTAATTACTGAAAAACACCAACTTATACAAACCATTAAAAAATGTCGCAATGCAGGGTAACTGGGTATTGACTCGGATATAAAGAACAACAAATTAAACGAAGCATTTACCTCGCACAACCTCTGAAGGGTAAATGGAGGACCTTGATCAAAACTATGAAGCGCTGGAAACTCAGAAAACGTACGGTTAATTAGCCTTCTAAAGGAAAGAAAAGAAAATAGAATTTTAGAAATTCTCAAACTTAGACTAGTTAATCATTATGATTTGCACATTGCAGAATGACATTGAACATCACTCACTCTCTCACTACTCTTAATTGTCAAACTTACAAGTCAATCAGATACAGCCGACCATTGTTACATGCCAAGAAGTCCCACATGAATTAAGTATAAGACAATTAGCGAGTTTATAAGCCCTTGGGTCTCCTCCCCTTCCAAGACGGTTTTTAAGGGCGAGTTCTACCCAATGAATTAGTCAACTACTAATTTCCAAAGGTTAAAGCAGACGGTGCTAGTTGTTGGCAGATCTTATGATCCAAACAATTGAGGAAAATCAGAAAGGAAGCAATATACGGCCATTTGCAAGAGCTTTTAAATGTATAAGAAACAGATCAAATGGCCAGCATCACCCTTGCCACTATTAAGGAGATGTCCAGGATAAGCAAGAAAAATAAAGATCTGGGAATACCTTCATCCAACCTTTTCGCCAGCTCTGTAAAGGTTTCACCTAAAAAATCATTTTGCTGCTCACTCGTCATTTTTGCCTCAGGATACTCTGACAAAACCTTCATAAATCAGAGGCAAAGAGAAGAAGAAACATAAACAAAATATCATTTCACTGGATAAGGATGAAAAAAAAAATACACATCTATTACAAAGAACTATACTTCCATGAAAATTGCAAATTCACAGGCCCACATGCTGGCATACCTCCCCATACCTGCTTCAACTGAAAGGATAAGATGGCCTTTAACTTGTCCCACTCATGCCTACAAAACATATACATAATACGAAGAAGTTATAAACGAAGAAAATTCTACATTCCAATTTCAAATGTTGGATATATTCAGCTTAAATTAGACCTAGATTTGTTTCTACAACTACTTACTATATTAACTCTATCCATTTCTTCTATAACACGTGGCTGTGCTTAATAACAAACAATTGTTAATAGCATCCTCTCAGAAGAAGATAAAAGCCATACTATAATTTCTAGGTTTCTTCTCTACTTGCGAAAGATAATATTTGACACCTACCACCAAAATTTAAACACCCCCAGCCCCCCACCCCAAAAACACACACAACCCAAAAAAAAGAGTAAACATTGCTTTTGCAACACGATCATCATACTGAACTGAATGAGGAAGTTTCCCAACGAAATATGAACAGACCAAAACTTTCCAGTGGATGCAATAACTTCCAGTGTGCCTCTAGCTTCTTTTTCAGCAATTTCATGCACCGGCTCTGCATCACTAAATCACAAGCAAAACATTTCCATTAAAATGAAAGTTTCAAACATACACATAGATATATACCCATATCTGATCTCTAATCATGAATCAGAAAAAACTACCCGAAAACCGAAAAGAAAGAGGAGTGGATCTCATTGTTATTTGTAAATGCAAACCTTCTAGACTAGTAATCTAATAATGACCACAATGACACGTAGGTTACAATGACATCCCAAGCACCGGTTGGATTTCAAATGCCATGAACAGACACTATTACACTAACACTCACTCGCAAAACAACACAACACTATAAAAAGGGGAGGTGATTTTCGCTTTGTTTCCTTCCTTTCACATCACACACCGTACGAGAAAGGACCTCTCTATCTCTCTCCATTTCTCTCACCTAGTTTATCTACCTCTCCATCCTATAAACATGACCTTAGCAATATATGACGGAGCATAATTCGAATCTAACGGATTAACATTATAGCAAACATTAAGGATCTAATAACAAACGAGATTGGGAAAGAGGCGTGAAATTTACCCATGATTCAGCACATTGGGAACCATATCCTCATGACCATGATCATGATCATCATGATGCTCGCCTTCATTCGAAGAACTCGTCAACTTCTGCAGATCTTCATTTGATGCTATCTCCATTAATGCCCCTACTTAAAGAAAAAATTAAAATTTAGAGAGAGGAGAAAAAAAAGATATAATACAGTACAAGAAAATCGAAAAACCTATAATTTACCCCAAAAAAAAAAATGAAAACCTAAGTTCTAGAAGAAGAACACACACATATATACATATACGTATATATATATAGGGAAAATATTCTGAGAAGAGTGTTGAACAAAGATTTCGATTTGTTGGTGAATACCCAAGTTTCCGATACCAAAATTTTGAAAATTTTCCTTCGAAATACAATCCTAGCTAATAGAGAAGCAAAATCTCCGGAACATTTGACGAAAATAATGAAGACATAAAACCCTAAGCAAAAAAAAAAAAAAAAAAAAGAAAAGAAAAGAAAATTTTTGCCTATGTTCGTAGAATGTTGGAGGCCATGAAACGGGGAAAAAGAAGCTAAAGATCGGAAGTTAACCTGGGAAGAAGAAGATTAGAACAGAACCTCGGAGTCCACAAACTCGACTGGAACAAGACTACTACAGACTACAGATTTTGAGGAGTTGTTCGCTATCAAACGGAAAATGAAAGAGAGGAATTTTTTCTCTGCTGTTTGTGAAAACGACGATAAATATGCAAAGACGACAATTTTTATTTTTTATATTTAGGTAAAGAAGACCTTCTTTTTTTTTTTTTTTTTATTAGTAGGTAAAGAAGACAATTAACGACAACTAGAAGATAACCAAAAAAAAAAAAATGAAACGACAATAATACTTTAACGACAATTCGAAGGGTGCAAAGACAAAAACGACAGTATAATCAGAAAACGATAACTAACGAGTTTAACCTGAGAAGCGACACACTGAAGAGAGCATTAAAAACGACAATCAATAAAAGAAAAAATTTCAAAAATGTCTTGGAAAACGACGATACAATGAAAAACGGGATCTCCGAAGAGAGAAAAATAATAACAATAATAATTGCAAAGGACAATTACCACGAAAACACGAGATCAACCAGACATGACAATTCATTAAAAAATATATATTATTAAAAAAACAGAGATGGCAAGAATAATAATAATAAAGCCAACTATCCAAAAGAGTTTTGTTTGGAGTTTGTCATGTATGGAGCTGGATAAAATTATGATTTCTATAAGATATTATAGAAGTGTGAGTAGCATTTGAAGTTTTGCACTTCAATATTTTTCATCCAATGATTTAAATTTATTCTTTTCAAATTAGTTCAAATCCAATGATTTAAAACTTCACATGACTTATTTATTCTCTCGCACCGTTTTTTTTTTTTTTCACTTTTGCACTTTCACTACTATTTTATTCTTTTATGAATTAATTAAACTTACTTTTGTTTTTCTATTTTGCTACTTCGACTAATTACGTTGTTTTTTTGTTTTTTGTTTTTTATTTTTTATTTTGTATTTTTTTCAACGTGCTTATCAAAATATTATGGTGGCACTTAAGAAAATGAAAATTATACGAAGAAGTATTTATGTAAGAATATATATGAGAAACATTATTTAAATGTTAAATTAAAAAATAAAATGTTTTAATGACGAATAAAAAAATCCACAATATCTATAAAAAAAAAAGTATTTATAAAAAGCAAAAGGAAATTGAAATATTAACATGTGGCATATAAAAGCTCAAGAACAAAAAATTCATAATAAAAAAGTAGGACAAATTACATCCCCAAATGTCTCTCGAATTTTAATTTGTAACATTTTCCCCCCTAAATTTTGAAAAACTTTGTGAATTTTCCCCCTCAATTAAATTTTTGATGAAAAAAATACACATAACACTCGTTTGAATCATGAGTTGCTATATTAAATGTGAAACACTTATAATTAAGTTTAAAGAGTAAATATTTAGGGTTGATTGTCATTTTTTTTAATCATATTTCTCTCTTATAAGTAATTTCATCATTTCACATTTAATAAGGGTAACGGGTGTCAGGAATGCTGACAATATATGTCATTTCATAATTCTATACTAAATACTCCCAACTAATGCTTCTAACAAGTATTAAATGCATCTTTTTTGGTCAAAAATTTAATTAAGGGGAAAATCATAAACTTTTCCAAAGTTCATGGGAAAAGAATGTAACAAATTGAAGTTTGAGGGGCATTTTGTAACAAGGTATAAAGTTCAGGGGGAAAAAGTGTAATTTATCCAAAAAATTATAAAATATATTTACAATTGTAAAAGGGATAATGCATTTTGATTTAAATACTTAAATAGTAGGGTTTTTCTAAAGGGTTAATTTCATAAATAGCACATGTGGGAAAAATATTATTAAAATTAACATAACTTTTATTTTCTTTCAATCCTAACACTGTCACATCAGTTTTTTATATGATTTGTGGGACCCATAAGCTTGTAAGAGAGGCAAAATTCTGACATTGCCCCTATCTTCCACAACCTAAATTGTGCTTCTAAAACCTAATAACACAATTTCAATTTTTAGAGAGAGAAAGATAGTTAGGAGAGGAGAGATAAGAAGATTGCAGAGAGAGAGACCCGTCAAAAATTGTCGAAAACCATCGAAAACTGTTGCCCAAGTCGTCGATAAATACTGACCTTCTTAATGGGTAAGGAAGTAGAGAAAACCACTAACCAAGAGTAAAAATCCGTCAAAACCCACTGTTAAACCCACGAAATCGCCCGAGAAAACTCTTACTCCCGAAATGAGGTCTCCACGATTCATGGCTTCGCCAGAGAAAAGCTTCCCGAGTCTGGGTAAACCAGCTATTGAATAAGTAAAACGTTTGAATTTTTAATTGATTTTTTTATTATGAAAAGTTTGCATTTTTAATAGATATTTTGTAAAAATATGTAGTTTTAATTTATTTGTTAAAGAAAATTTTTCATTTTTAATTGATATTTAAAATAAAATAAAATAAGATTGCATCTTTAAATGATTCTTTGGAAAAAGTTTGCTTTTTAATGTTTCTTTCAAAAAAGTTTGCATTTTAATTGATTTTTTGAAAAAAGATTGCATTTGTAATTGATTTGTTGAAATAAGTTTGCATTTTTAATTGTGTTTTTTAAAATGTTTGCATTTTTATTTGATTTTGTGATAAAAATTAAAAGTTTGTTTCTGGTTTTCTATATTTCTGAACGTAATGATGGTTATTTGTAATTGCATATATTTTACAAAATGTGTATATGTTGTTGTTGTTAATATTATTTTGGTTGAATCTTTTTCTACTTATTGAAGGTGTTTATGTTAATAACACAATATGATATTGGTTATTTGTGTTTATGCGTAGTTATTTATTTTTTATATTGAAAATATGGTTGTATGGTTATTTATCTGAGACCGTGTTATGTTTTTACCGATTAATCATTGTTATGATGACTTACTAGTCATAAATATAATTACTCTTTCTTGTTATACTATTACTATAGGTTTAGTTTATAAGGCGCGTCCACGATACTAAAATAATCCTCGCGAAGATTAATACATTTGTCAACATTGGGGAGACAATGGAAAATATGAGAGAATGGTTGTCACCCAATCAATACAAGATATTGATTCGTGTATAAGATGGTCAATATGGTCTTATTTATGGAACTAAAATACATAGACGGTCATAATGAACTGACCCTTTAATATCAGTCATTACTAACACGTAAAACTATATTTAGGTTGAATGTCAAACTAGATAGTATAAACATTACAAATAAGTGAAGAAGTCATAATGTAAATGACATAATTGTTCAAAACTTTTTTATACATCATTGGTTGAAACTAACTACTCAGCAAGTCATAATGTAAATTGCCCATTGGTCATTATGAAATGACCAATTAAGTATTTCAGTCAAAAGTCAAACTTAATGCAACAATAATATTGAAGTTACAAATAACTTAGGCTGACTTCAATTTGTTCATTTCAAAATCCTTTCTTATATCAATAAATGGAACGAATTACTGAGGTCGTTATGAAAATGACCCACTGGTCATATATATAATTACTACTTTACACTACTAATTCTTAAACTATATATCGGTTGAATGTCAAACTTTTTGCAACAATAATATTGACGTTAAAAAATAATTCCGGTTGTTGAATATTTATGCATTTCAAAAGTCTTTTATACATCATTAAATGAAAGTAACTACTGAGTAGGTTATTATGAAGATGATTCATTGGTTAATATAGTAATGACCTATTGTAAAACTACATGTAAACGCGACATAAATAGGAATGCAGGTACTAAATTCAAATCTGATAACAACAATTAAACATAGTAGAAATGAAATAGCTTCGGCCACCGACTCATCCAATACATTAATGCTAATTGAGAATTCGCTAAGCACATAAACATCTTTCTTCTTCGGTTGTATGTAGAAATGAATATCAGCGTCAGACTGTATCCTCACAGAAGGAATTCTAGGTTCAACGGTGTATTTCATGACTATAGTCTTCTCTTGGCCCCTCAATTCAATAACACTCCACACCAATTCAATAAGACCAACATAAGTTGCGGTAAGGGACATCATTATTCTCTTCATTTCACCACCAACGTATCTAGATGTACCATCTCACAGACCATTATACTTGATGAAAATACAAACCGCAATCATATCTAAACGAAACAGTAAGATGTTAATCAATATAATAATTACCTTTTGGTCAAAAAATTATTAACCAAGTAGGTCATCCCGTTTATAGTTACTACTATCGAAAATTTTCCAAAATGGGAAATCTTACAGTAAGGTACCAAAAAACACATGAAATCTATCTTATTATCACAAAAACTACAAGAGACAATAGATGTTGTAAGAACTTATCCTAAAAAATTTAACGTAGTCGTTTTTTATATTATAATCTAAAACACAAACCCATTTAAAGCAATTAAAAACAAATAAAACAAAATAACAAATACCATTACCTTAGATCTAGACTTGAGCTAAGCTAGGAGGAGACTGTTGTCGAATGAGCTGAGCTGCAAGTGGACCAGGATATGAGCTGCAACCTTCTTCAATTATGGTGAAGAGAGAGAGCATGAGGTGAATAGAGAAAACAAGGATGGGGAGAGAGAGTAAGGAAGACATGAGATAACTGAGCTGCAGATCTTCAACTATGGTGAAGAGAGAGAACGTGAAGTAAGGGTAAAAAAAAAAAGGAACAAAAATGAGAGAGATAGAGAGAGAGAGTTATACATGGTGGTAGTGGAGGGGGGGATGGACAGGCCAAATAGGTGTGGGTGGGAAAGTGGGGAGATTTTAAGGTTTAGGGTTGGCTGAATATGTGAGGGTATTATTGACATTTTATAGCCACCTCAATTACTAAAAATGATGTGGCAGTGCTAATATTGAAAGGAAACAAAAATGATGTTTATTTTAATAATATTTTTCCTATATGTGTTATTTATGAATTAACCCTTTTAAAGGGTCATATGAGGGGAAAAAAATAATAGAAATAATATTTCAACAAATTGTGTGGGGAAAAAAAAAAAAGTGGAATCATGTCCTTGAAAATTACTATTTAAAAGGTAAATAAAACATTTTGATGGGAAATTTAAAAAAAAAATGCAATACTAATCCAATTCATGTGTCCCTTTATTCCTATTCACTTCATGTTATTCTAATAATATCATGATATGTCAATTAAAGATGTATATTTAATTGCAATATCTTTTCAAATAAAAAAAATTATGTTAATTACACACGTGTCATGTTATTATTGGATAGACATGAATGTGGACACAAATAAGGGGACGTATGAACTAAAGGGACACAAATAAGGGGATATATAAACTAAATCATATATATAGAAAGACAAATAACCAAGGATTTAGTTTATATATCCCTTTATTTGTGCCATAATTCATGTCCTTCCAATAATAATATGACACGTGTATAACTAACATAATCTTTTTATTGATTTGATGAGATATTGCAATTCAATATACATCCTTTAATTGACGTATCATAATATTATTGGAGGGACATAAAGGATACATGAATGAATAAGGGAACACATAAATTAGATCCAATAACCAAGTTGTCTCTTGAAATTTTGTTGAAAGTTTTATCAAGTTGTTTTAAGACTTTCATTATTGGTTCTTCTTTGTTTGGTCTCGTTAGAATAACAATTCATGTTGTCTTTATGAAGCATCGAAAGAATCTCTATTTCCCCTTAAAAATGTTTTTTTTTTTAACCTCTATTAATTTGAAACCCAACGAGAAGTTTCTATAAATGACATATAGAAGGGCAAAGGACGTTTATTATATTTATAGACAATGTAACATTAATGTCAAGTATATAACGGAAGCAAAGGCATAACAAAGTAAATAAAGTGAGTCAAAAAGGGCCAAGTGAAAGACAAATCTCCGATTGCTAATTCTTTATACTTGACCAATTGGGAAAAAGTCTAATTTGGTACACTTTGACTTTGTCGGCTCCAAAACCTCAACATCAACGTCTTGGCAGGGTTTATCTTATTAATGTTGCAATTTGCAACCTCAAAATTGTAAGAAAATAAAATAAGTTACTCGAAGAGGGCTGCTCAACTCAAAAATCTCCTAAAGAAGGACATGCAGACCGATCATGGCACTGTACTAATCGGAAGAGTGTCAAAGAGCTTTTGAGGACCGAAAGCAAAATATATATATATATATATATATAATCAAGGAAAGAAATATTTTAGGAAAGGATAATAAATGATAATATCCCATTTTTGTCCAACGTAAAAGATGAGGGGACAAAAAAAAACTCCAATTTATTATAGTTTACAAGGATAGAAATAAAAAACAAAACCAAAAAAAAAAAACACTCACACACATGACTAGTTTACGCAAATAGAAGAAAGAAGCTTCCCCAAAAAATGCTTAAAAAATACTAAAACAAAATCAGAAGAATAATTGTGATAAGTTAGTTTTAGACTAATTAATTGGGTACTTAAATCAGAAGAATAATTGTGATAAGTTAGTTTTAGACTAATTAATTGGGTACTTTTAACGTATTATTTTGTTGGTTTTTAATTTGTTTCTAGGTTCTTTCACTTCGTTTTATTCTCTTTTGTAGGATTTAGGTAAAAAGGTGGGTTCGTTGTTTTTCGGCGCGATTGGAGCTAAAATGGAGCATTTGGCATACTTTGGTGTGAAGTTTGTGTTTTGAAAAGTATTGGACGCCTACGCATCAATTTAATGGGGCCTAGGCGCTTGAATTAAGTTTTTCAGTACAAAAACCTGAGAGTTTAGGGCCTAGGCATTATTTCAGTAGCGCCTAGACGCCAAAAGAGATTTTCGTCTACGTAATTTAGGGCCTAGGTGCAGATCGTGGTTCCTCAAGCATAGCAGTTTAGGGCCTAGGCGCCAGAAGCGGGATTATGCGGAATTCGTTTTGATTCTCCGAATTTAAAATTCAAAAATCAAATCTTTCGGTCCATGGCTATAAATAGAATCCTTTTAGGGTTCCAAAAGGGAATTTTCGGCAGAAAAGAGAGGAGTGAAGAAGATGAGAGCAACTGGTGAATTGGAGAAGAAGAGTAGCAATTCCGGAGACGGAACGCGGCAATTCCGATTCATAAACTAGTTCTTTTCCTTTTCTCATCATGTTTAGAACATTATTTAGGATTTTGTTTAGTTTCATTATGAACTAAATTTCTTTTTCTAGGGCTACGATGTAGCCGGATTATGAATGTTCAAATTTATCATGGGTTAATTCAATTTTGATGTTTATTCATATCTATGCTGAGTGTTTAATCTATTCTTAATACTTGTGAAAGTGTGCGCGGCCTTTCCCATTGATTTGTGATCTAATTTGAGACTGAGAAGTGATAGTTGGGTTAGACTTTGATTAAATACCATGAGATTGTCGTAGGATAGAGATATCTATGAGGCTTGTGTAATATTATGAATTTCTTGTTCTTAATAAATCATGATAAGTTTGGAGTTTGAGACCGAGAGGTGAAAGCTGGCTTGTTGTGGTAATTTGTCAATGCTTGAGAAAGATTAGTAATTACATTAGAGAAGTATGTCATCAGCATAGGAATAAGCAGTGGTTGATTAAATTTGGAGTTTTGAGCAGGATTAATTCGATGAAATCGGAAACCCTAGATATCCTAATATATTGAATTTCTCCTTGTTAAATTCGTGCGTTGTGTTTAATTTAATTTTCTTTTATTTTACTGCATCTTATAAATTTATTGTTCAAATAGAATTGGGATTAAAGTAATTCGATACTTAGTAGTAAATAGTCCTCATAGGGAACGATATCTTTTTATCACTTTATTACTTGAACTAGCTCATGCACTTGCGAAAAATACTTAACAAATTGTCAAACGTCAAACGTCAAACATGATGGGAAAATTGAAAAAAAAATTTTGCAATATTAACATATATTAATATATAAAGTATATGTTGATACAAGGATCTTTTTTTGTCTAGCTATGGAGGAGAGAGTAGGGCCGTTCAAGGTTTCTTGCTTGTGGAAGGTGGTGATCGTGTTTGTGGAAGTTTTATTGGCCTCTTTAATCATCTTCTCCATCCCCGCCTCGCCCGACTTTTCCGTCGTCTTCGCCTCTGCCACCACCCACCACCACCACCGCATCCACTCGGCGGCGTCGTCATCATCATTGTCAAGGCGGGACTTGGACTTGGACTTGGGCTTCTCCATCGCCAACTTCGCAATAGACGGCATGGTCTACAACCAGATCACTGCCACGGCGTTCCACGGAGAAGACCACCTAGCTACCGCCGAGCTCATGCCATTCGAGCAGCGCGGTGGCGAGCAGACCGCTATGTGGTTCACCCTCGAGAATGTGACGTTGCCACAAACGGTCATCGACAACATGTCTTTTGGGGATGTTACTTATGTCAGGATTGAGTTGAGGGCCAAAACTACGTACATGAGAGGCATACGACCAAAAAAAGAAAACCCATGAAGGTAGTGTGCGAGGATATAAAGGTTGTATTGGTCTCTTATCCGACACTTCTTTCCAATGGTGCGGCGACGTTGACCAAGTGCTGCGACGTCGACGGCATATGGAGTCACCGGGAGCAATGGCTGTTCGGGGCGTTTTTGTGGTTCCTGTTTTTACTATTTATCTTGGCTTTGTATTGTGAAAATTTTTTGTTCCATCGAAATTGCGATGATTCTATGTCTCGAGAATGTTAAGTGTACATAATATAAAATTGTTCTTTTGTTTAAGGATAAATTGCGATGATTATGTTCTATAATCTAATGGCGGCGCAGCCATCTAAGGATTAGTTAGATGGGGGTGTGGTGTTGAAATGGAAGAGAAGAGTCGACCCCCTTTTAAGTCAAACGTCTCAAAGTAAAAACGACAATAAATTGTCAAGACCCAATGGCAACAAGAGACGACGATAGACATTCAAAACCGACAATACACCGGATAACAACGTCACTACTCCAAAACAAAAATGATCTAATTAACGACAAGCGTTAAGATCAACAAAAAAGCAAAGTAGAGTAACTGAAGAACAACTCAACGAGAAAAGCACAAAACGACTTAAAATTCGTAAACGGCGACAGACTAGTTAAAAATCAAAATGACACTAAAACAGCACAAGTAAAATCGAAAACATCCCAACAAAAATGTAAACGACATCTGCTAAGTGAACAACGACTTAAAATTGTAAATGGCGAGAGACTCGTAAATATGGCACTAAAAGAGAACCAAAAAAAAACCAGAACTTTCACACAAAAAAATAAAACGACAAGTCATAAACGACATCAATTAAGTGGAGAACAATAGTCAAGAGACGACAACCAATTAAGACAGCATGAGAGGAAAACAACGAAAACATTCCAAAAAACCAAAAAAAAAACCAAAAAAACCAAAAAAACAAAAAAAAAAAAACAGAAACATTAAAAAAAAAACAAAAAACAAAAACAAGAAGAAGCAAAATACAAAAACGACAATAATAAGAGAAGCACAGAAGCATTAAAAACATCATCAGTAACCAACAACAACGTTATCAACGGAACGTTGACAAACGACAATGAAATGGAATTGGGAAAACCGACAGGCTTCCACAAACCTCCTGAAAATTGGGAACTGGAAGTAAAAAAAAAATGCAGAAAGAATAGAAACTGTAATCAGCTAAATTTCAAAACCATGGAACAAAACATACATGTCACTATGTATAAGAAAAGTAAACCACCTAAAACATTGTGGGAAGACGAATTGGCCTCTCAAGGTGTCTTCCAATAAAATTCCGACCACAGCAATATACAAACTTCCTCTCCACCCTAAACGAACTTCACTTGGAAAAATTACTCCAGAGATAACAAAAAAGATTTACAACGAATGCGAAAGATTAAAAAGCCATAACTGAATCACGGCCTAACATATTAAAATTTCAATTTTAATTTTTGAAAAAAAGAAAAGGGAATAAATAAGTAGTGCTAGCTAAAGTCTATAAAACCATCACACTGTGTACTCCTCAGGTCAGAACCCTACTCGTCTCCAGGACCATCATCACCTGGAAGGATGTTCTGATGCTTGACCGCTCAAGGAGGGGTTCGAGGAATTCGAAGGGAGTGGCCTATTATCTTGAGACGGTGTTCCACCCCACTTCAGCTCGACTTCCGAAGGCTCGACCACGTGTACCGTGCCATCCGTCATGCCAAGTGCAATCTGGTTAGACTCAGAAGGATGAGCTGCTATAACCAAAGGATAGACTGGGTTGCTGCTGCATAAGAATGTTCATCAATGACAGTAACCCAAAAAAATTTATTAAAAAAAAAAAGGAATAAATTTGAGTTGAGTAGATTTGTCTACATCGAAAAGGAAGACAATTACTATCAAAAAACTAATGTCAGGGCACCATCAACAACATTCTATGCTTACCTGAGAGCAGCTGATGGCATGTAGGCAGAAGGTGCTATTCGACATCTGAGTCTTAAGCTATCCGCATCGAAAACACCAACTGCGCCATCGCAAAATGCAGCATTTACCAGTAATCCGTCACAAGAATATATTGCACTTGAGATGGGAGCAGCGAGTGTGTCTTTTGGATACCACTACAACAAATTAAACACACAAAACATAAAAAATAAAATAAAAAAAAGGAGCAATAATTATCCAAAGCTGTAGTCGGACTAAAGAACTTAAAATCTGTTTTTTTTTTCTCCTCTCCCTTTTTATGCTACAACTAAGTTTTATGTTATGGGCAATGTGAGCTGTGCATGAAGTTTGGCGATCGAATTACTGTGTCCCTAACCAATTATGCACACAGATTTCCTTACAGAATAAAACTCTTTCTCATGCACATGAATTTACTGTCTGCAATTAAGGATGGCAACAGTAATAGTCGAGAATAAACTGACTACCATTTTCATGTATTTTGTAGATATTCATAGCAGAAAATGTGTGCACTGTTGTCCCGAGTATACAGAAGGGCACTGGAGTAAAGAACTTACCGAGCGTAAGCATTCAAGCTTGCCATCATACACGCCAATCTGGCTTTCATGAGTAACCAACAGATGCACTTGATCATTATGAAACTGAACTTTAGTTTCTCCAGACAACGGAGACTGCCTGCCAACAGGTGCTTGTATGAATCTCGTCTTCTTCTTCTCCCAGCCATCAATGCTCCACATGCATAACTGCAAACCATAAATATTTATATATATATTTATATATATATATACACACACACATCACCAGTTGCAATTTGAGGTAATAACAATACTTCCAAGGAGCAGAAAATTTTGCTGCAAAGCTCTTTTTTTCCACAGCATGCATTTAAATTGAGATGATAAAAAATTTTAATTGAAAAAATAAATAGTAAAATTGATGGAATTTGTAATGAAAAGGAAAGAAAAGAAATTCATTTTCTTATGACAACTTTACAGAACAAGCATATTGCTTTTACTTAACAGTCATACATAAGAACAATTGCATTGCTCTTGAGGTTAGCCAATGGCTCCTTTACTCGGGCACCTTGTGGATATTATGGCTACATAGTAAACACAAATTTAATGAGCCACTAACCTGAGCATCAGCACCTGAAGAAACCAGCACATTAAGAGCTTGAGAAAATGCAAGCCCTGTAATCCGAGTCTGATGACCTTTAAGTTTGGTTTTGACCTGTCAAATCTCCCAAGATTAGTTTTTCAAAGAATAATCAGACATCATTTGATGTATGCTAAACTGATGTAGATCAATTCTGACAGATTAAATTGGATTTACTTCTACAGACAAATTTGATAATTGTTGACACATTAACTTACAACTTGATGTTTGTAAATATTGCTCCTTGAATCCATCTCACAATGCAATTAAACACACATTTAAGAAGTAAAACAAAAAACCGAATGGTCCGCATCCACCCGCAAATTTTAAATAGTAAAAAAGGAACCTAGTGGCCTCACTCTTAAAAGTATACATACAAAGTACACCAGAAAAGATGCTTTACCTCATCAACCCTAACATTGTATATTTGAATGGTAGAATCCTCCATGCCAATGGCAACTATATTATTATCTTGGGGATGGAATGCCAAGAATGTAGCCGCAGGAGGGGGAGACATAAATGTTGTCATGACCTGGAAAGGTAGCCGGTTTAGTCATACAACTCGTGGATGGAAATTGAGCCAGTAATAGGTTGATGTTAATTTGATAAGTAAAATTGTAAAAATTCAAATTTGCACGAAAATATACTCCAAAAAATTAACAACCTTAAATGTCATCATGTTGAATAACGAAACCTTCCCGCCAGAAGCAGACATAACATAAGAATCATTTTTTGATAAAGCAATGCAAGCAGCAGATTCCTCGGGTGGTTTACTCTCATTTATGTCATTGGTCATAAGAGTCCCATTGGGAGGCTGCCACAACTGTGGAGGGATGCAAGCGGTAGCCTGAGGGGAGAAACAAAAAAGAAAAAAAAAAAAGGTTCGGTGGTTATTTGAAATACCAAAAGGTTAAAATAAGAGTTGCATGTTATTTTTATTAAGAAATGGAAATCATACCTTCCCTGATGGATTCCTTTCACCACGTTGCCATTTCCAGAGCTTGTGAACAGCATTGGAAGTGAGAGCCAACAATGTTTGGCCATTATTAGTGTACATAAGTCTCACAACCTGAAATTCAAAATTGACCTGTCTTAATTATCATACTATCGAATCTCATAACCACACAAGTATGTTCTGTCATATGCCTTTTACTGTGCATGTAAATTATGCTCATAATTAACGAGGATGAAATCAATTTACAAACCCACACTTTCACTAGGACAAAAAATACGCATTCCTCTCCATAACATAGAATAAGTCGGCTTGGAGAAGAGGAAGTAAAAGAACCAAGAAACGGAGGAAAAGACAGAAATCATCTATTTCTTCTACCTGTGAGAGCCGATACCTAAAAATATTAACAGGACTTTCTCCAATATTAAGCAAAGTATACACCAATAATACCCACCTTCGCAGCAGTTCCAGAATCTGGCAATCGCAAAGGTTTAAGTAAAGTTGGATCTGCAATATCAGGAATCTTCCAGCTCTTAATCTTCTCTAGATCATCGGAAATCCGTGGTTTCACATCAACAAGCCTGCTATTTTCCACAGTACTCTGCAGTTACAGCTAATGTAAGCTTGCGGACAAGAATGAATCAACAATTTCACGCACCTTAACAAGTTGAACTTACAAGGGTACTGATAGACACAGCTGGAGGTATAATGTTAGGACGTTCCAAGGTTGAAGCAACAGCAGAAGAAACATTTGCCACCGGGCCTAGAGCATTGACAATTAGCGGCTGCAAACCAAACAATAGTATTTTTAATATGAATTCCCATAGAACCCATGGACAAATTCATGAAGACATTAACATTATATTTCCATGTAACCAGAGAAGGTAAACAAAACCAGAGAACAGAAACTGCCTTAGAATTAGTAGGCTCAGAAGGGCCTCGGTTCTTATCCAGAGCCCTGCCCTCCAGCATCCTTATCAAGCGTATACCATCATTGTTCGCTAAAATCTTAATACCATTGTCACCCGTTGTGACAGCCAACAATGACCCTTCTTTGTTAAATCTTAGTCTAGGACTAGCCTGCGAATAGGAAAATAGATAACAGTCATTAAAATTCAACTCTTCTACTGAAGTACTTTTTACAAACTGTGAAGGGCAGAAGTACTAACTGGTAAACCACCATCTGCATCGAAAGTTGTCAACATAGAGGTACTGTCCATATCCCAGAACTTTATTAGAAATTCATCACCAGCAGCTAAGAATCGGTTTCTTGTCGTGTCAAACTGGACAACATCTGAAGATCTCTTTCTAAAACCAGAATATGTACGTTTAATTGCCCCCTCACTTTCATTCCACTCTACAAGATGGGATTCGCCCTCCTTACTTGTTCCACACGAGAAGAGTCTGCCGTAAAGGAATACATATATTTATATAAAATTTTCTTTCATTCTTTTCACTTGAACTACGTCATTAAAGAGAATAAAAATTATATCAATGACTACGAAATTAAGTAGACTCCATTATACGACAATAACTAGAAAGAAATGAGGAGATTATGAACCAACATCAGAAGCAGAGAGTTTGAAGTAGGGAAATTCACTATCCAACTTTATGCATCACAAAAAAAGATTCCATGAGAAAATAAATATAATGGTTAAACAGAAATATGGTCAATAGAGAATCTTCACTTTATCTTCTCTAAATAGGCATCCTTTACCTGGTTCCATCTGCACTATATGCCATCATGGTGCATGAAAGTCCAGGAGCGTCGTAGTCGACTCTTGATCCCAAGCAATCATATAACCAGGCTTTAATCTTTCCATCAATAGCGGTAGAAAAAATAAACTGCATGTGTAGTGTAATTGAGATCTAAAGTCAGAAGCTAGCTCTTGTTGTAAGAAATAAGATGGTAGCACTCAAATAGAAGCAAATTTATCAAAAGCGCTAAAAATCTCATAAACAGATTCATAGAAGATACCTGGATATTTTCCTTGTAATGAGGACAAACAGAATATACTGGAGCCTCATGACCCTCAAATATATAGAGTCTGCGTCCATTTACAGCATCCCATACCTGTTTTACAGCAGCTTGTAGTAAAACAACCCAGAACTCCTCTAGGGGAAAAAAATCTAGTTGAGCGTCAGAACCAATGCAATACCTTAATCAGCTTATCATCTCCACATGTAACAACACAAAGTTGCTTGTTGGGATGTGCAAATGCGATGTCATTAACACCGCCCATATGAGCATCAATCTAAAAGATGAGACACCAAGTCAATCACCAGTACCTTACCACTGCCAAGGAAGAAAATATTTTTCAAAGGCACAAGCTTTACCTCCAAATGTTGTCTCATTTCTCCAGTTGGATTATAAGTGTATAGCTGAACAATGTGCTTTGAAAATGCAACACCTGGTAAATGCAAACGCCATAAGTACACAACAATATTATCCAACATGAATATGAAATAAACAATTTTGGCCTGGAATACAAACTTTTACATACCAAGCATGAGTCCATCTTGCCCCCACACACACCGAATCACCGATATTCCAGCATCACTCAACAAAGCTGACTGGTGGCAGAGCCAAGGTTGAAAGGAAATATAGTTAAACATGTCCATATCACAAATAAGGGTGCCAAAGTTCCCAACTAACCTAGTTTGCCTTGGAATTTTTACCACAACAATGAATTTTACTACCTTCACCGGGATAAGGATCTAACAGATTTTTAGGTATGGAAAGGGCTAGCACATATGAGATCCCATAGTTCAGTTTAGCCAAAAAACAAAATTTTTGATGAAAAAAAATTTTCAAGAAAAACAGAATACATGTAGTACCTGCAATGGCATCGAAACAGCTTGTATGTCCCAAACCTTGAAAGGTTTATGAACCAACCTTTCCCGGGAGCCAACTTCCCAAAGGCTAATGTCACCAACATTTGTGCCAACTGAAAAGAATAATAATAAGTTAACAAATAACTTAACAAAATCGTTCCTTGAGCAAACCATATTCACGCTAACAAACCTAAAAGTATAGTTTGCTGTTGTGGATGAAAATCCATGCTCATAACAGTAGATCCTTGACTTAGGGTCCGCAGAACAGTTTTTGGAATGTCGTCTTGTGAATAGGCATTGGAATGCATTACACCAGAAAATGATACCTATAAAAACCAAGAGTGAGCATATTTCCTC
Source organism: Ficus erecta (assembly GCA_008635985.1). Taxonomy (NCBI): domain Eukaryota; kingdom Viridiplantae; phylum Streptophyta; class Magnoliopsida; order Rosales; family Moraceae; genus Ficus; species Ficus erecta. The sequence goes on from BKCH01000010.1 coordinate 122,759, forward strand.
CATTGGTTCTCTTTTCTTTTCTTTTCTTTTTTTTTTTTTTTTTTTGTTCCTCTTTTTTCTATAGGAGGGTAAGTGCATATTTCAACCAAAATGAATACCATGAAGTACTTGCAATAGATACCAGGCAAGATTATTAAGACTGGACTTAGAAGTTACATAATTTTCTACTTCCTCACCTCATCAGATGGGCCAGTGCGAATACGCTTTATCAAGTGCTCTGAATCAGCTGACTGATAATCCATCCCTGTAGGAGTCCTTGGATGTTTCAAGAACGCAGCTACATACATAGAAAATGATGAAGACTTCATTATATTATACACTAAGGTGGTAGCTCGCATTCAAAATTAGATGGTTTTAAAAAATCTTACCTGCACTAGAAGGCTGGACTAGACCAGGAGGCGCTGCTGCCACAGCAGGGTGAGGCAAAGATGGATTACTGGTTGACATCCAACCAGCAATAGCACTGGGAGAGGGGGAGACAACAGGTTGAAATGGCTGCGCACGGTACATTGGATAAAGAGTTAAGTGGATGCATTATTAGAACATTGCAAGTTACTTGTGCCACCGAGAGAGAGAGAAAAAGAAATTGAAGGAATGCAGTCATACACTTACACCATGGGCACCAATAGGAGGAAATGCACCAGCCTTGGGAATTGGTCCCACAAGGGGGTTGTTTGTAGGAGGGGGACGAGATCCATTAGCAGCAGTTGGATTGCAAGAATGATCCGTAAAAAGCGTTTTTATATCAGGGTTTGGACGAGGATTCTTGCAAAGTTGATGCTGCCAATTTAGACTGAAAAGTTTAAACAAAGTCAACATCAACAACACAGAGTAAATCTACAAGAAAGTAAAAGAGGCAGACTTGAACATAATATAGAACCGAAGATCCTAAAATTAAGAATCACCTCTGGTTAATTAGGGTCCTTAGACGTGAACTTTTGAAGGCTGGGAACGCAAGCTTATCACGAAATAAGGGGTTTGCTTCAATTAGCTTCTTAAGTTCTATAAGCATGATATTTCGAGCTGATTTTGTGTCCCCATACTTTGAAAGCTGCTCATTTTGCCTGGTTATATAATAGAAATGGCAAACTAAATAAAAATCAATCAAAGAGCAGATAATCACGACTAATGATGGAGAACACGCTCATACCTAAAGTTATCAAGAGTAAGCAACTGAGTAATCTCCTTGAAAAGATCCTCATTGAAAGACGAGAAAACCTTGAGATCCTTCACAAGAATCTCAACAGCTTTGGCCCTGTCCTGCCTGATAGAAAAGGAAAAAAAAAAAATTACATTAACAGATATAACAAGGATAGACAAACATATTGGCACATTTATCAAATGCAGTGACACTTGGGCAACTGAAAACCAACCGACATGACTCAATCCCATTCTTTGACTCAACAAATAACCCGAAATATTCAACTTTGAGTTCTGAAATACCTTCAAATCAGACTTGGATACGGTCAGTTGGAAAACTAAAAGTAAAATGCTTCGTTTCATGCCTACTGATATAAGGTCCAAACAGAAGACCAAGAGTCATAATTTGAAATCTCACCTATCAAGAGCTTCCAAATACTTCTGCTTCCTAATCTCAAAAAAAATCTTCATTGAATACCGATTGTCTTCAACCTTCGTGAATCCACATAAATAGCGCTCAACTTCATCCCACTCTCCAGCCTGTACTTGATCTTCAAAATGTTTCATATTGAAGAAGAAACCAGACTCTTGCTCTAATCTAAAGTTCCAGAATTAAAACACACGGCATTATAAATCTGATTAACCACCTTTTTTTTTTTCTGATTGCGGCAAGAAAGGGAAAAAAAAAAATAGATGCCAACACAGTATATGACAAGCAAGTGCAAATCTCTGATCAGCTGAGTTGGCTGCAACATTGCTCTGTGGTGCTAAATAAGTTATAAAGATAATGCTACCAAAACAATTCCAAAAATTAGAAAAAACTTTAGTCTCGAAAAACCACTTAAGCTAACACACGAATAAGAACCAAGTCTAAAAAATTTATCATATTGCTCGTTACAAGACAAAAAACCTTAAAACAACCCTGTCAATTGCCAATGATCATTAGCTCTACAACAAATTAAAAAGTTTTTCATAGCCGTTTTATTTCCAAAATTTCTCATCACATTTACAAGCTGTATTCACGCAAATTTGTTCCATATTACTAAATAAGTGCCAAGAAAATGCTACAAAGACAATTCAAAAAACGTAAAAATTTGGACCAAGCCTGGTAGATTTCCCAAAAAGAAAAAACTTAAAGAAATCTTTCAAGTGCTGATAATCATTACCCAGACGAACCAAAAAAAAAAAGATTAATGCAATCATTTTCTTCCCAAAGTTTCCTTAGTAATGTAAACAAAAACAAAAACAAAACAACGATAAACCAAAGAACAAACTTACTTATGAACCGTTTCCTTGAACTTCTCTTCATCTAAGAACTGTAAGATCAGGAATACCAATTCCCTACTTAACGAAGACATTGTCCCAGGTAATCCTAAACGCTCCAGTGCAAATATCCTATCTCAAACCCACCAAACTCAAATCAAATGGAATCTGCTCAAAACGCTCTTCGGACCACACAAAAAAAAAAAAAAAAAAAAAAAAAAAAAAACACCTTGCTTATAATCTGACAAAAAAGGAAGTCCCCAAAAAAAAAAAAACCAACTTCGGAGAACAAAAGGCGTCTTTTGGAAGCAATTCCTCCTCAATGGAACCCACAAAAAAAAAAAAACCCTAAATTCAAGCTTAAGGAGCAAAAATAGAAAGATCCTAGGGAGCAAATTTAGAGATTTCAGATTCAGATTCAACAAACGTTCTCGAGCTCGAATTCACAGCACGTCGAATCCCCTTCTACTTCTCCTTCCTTCGAGAGCGACAAAGTACGAATCAATATAATCCTCCTCACAGAGCACCATAGGAGGACGGGAAGATGAGCATTTCTAGGGTTAGGGTTTTTTTTTTTTTTTTGGTGTCTGAACGAACCTCTTCTTCTTTCTCTTTATTCTTTTTCTGACTTTTTTTTTCCCCTCTTTTTCGCTTCTGTCTCTCTCCCCCCTCTTTCTCTCTCCGTGGTTCGTAGCAAACTCTCTGCACCAACAACAACAAACAACTCTCACTCTCTCTCTCTAAAGTGTTTTGCTTTATCAGTGTGTTTCTCTCTCTGTATCATTTTATACTCTCTCTCTCTACTACAAGGACAAAGGTTCTGCTGTTTCTGCTTTTCCTGCTCTCTAATTATAAAATCATTACATTTATATCTATCTATATATATATGGAATATATAAATATATAAAATATATATAGATATTGGAGATTTTTCTTTCCTTTTCTAACCCTGTATGTAAATACAAATTATGATGTTCTCCCTCTCCTCCCCTGTTTCTCTCTCTCCTGTTTCTCTCTCTACCTGATTTTCTCTCTCTACTGTTTCTGTGGACTTGACTACCCATCCTCGTCCTTGAGAGCCTGTAAAGCTGTAACAAACAAAACCCTAGGGCCTAGACCATGGGAGGCTATTATATCCTGTCGTAATCTCCATTACTACCTCCTTGAGCTCGTCCTGTTATTGGCTGGAGCTTTTTTTTTTTTTTTTTAAATCGGAGCGTTTCGTTTTTTTTTTGGGGGGCAACAGTTCTAAACTTTGATCCTAGTTTTCATATAAATAAAATAATTTATATTTCCTATATTTTTTGAAATAAATATTACCGATATATACATACACATATATATATCTTTTAGTAATTGAGCAAAAAATATATCTATAACTATATATCTTTTTGTAACTCTATATTCACTTCTGTCGTTGTTTTAGAATATGTGGGCCTTAAAAGTCAAAAAAAAAAAAAAAAAAAAAGAGAGAGAGAGAAAGAATATGTGGGCCAAAACAGTTGTATGAGGCATAAAATTATTTTTCTTGGGGCGGTGGGGGAAGGGGGGAGGAGCCAAAAAAAGGGTATGTGTTTTTGTCCAAATTCCTATTGTGGAATTTTTTTTTATATTTTCTAAAAAAAATTACTTTTTGTAGAAAAACAAGGAAAAAAATTAAAATATAATTTAATGATCGTGTAAAATTTATTTATACACAAAAAATAAATAAATAAAATGTTCTATCAATAATATACTATATAACATTATTGTTTATTTTTTCTTTTAACTTGGAGGGAGTGGTAAAAATTCTATATTTTATAACAAAATCAAGTAAGAAATTACTTTTTTTTTTACTAGAGAATAAGAAATTATTATTAAATTAGGACTATAATGAATTTAGTTCTTCTGTTAAATTCATAGCTATGTGTTTAATAAGATTGTAAAAGTATAACTCCGGCCATAAACTTTTTTCAAATATAAAAGGTGAAAAAGTACATGCTTTGTGGCACACTATAGATTCTAAAAATTAACTTTTACTTTTGTTGTGGGAGAATATATGGCTTTTTAATATTTGAACCCGCACTAAACCTACAAGCAGATTACTATCGATAGACAAAATCCATTTACAGATTTTTTTTTTTTTTTTTTTTTAAAACACAACAAAATATCTACTAGAAAATATATAGACACCCTTTGGATTGTTCTCCAAAGGTCATAAATTATGAAAATAAAAAGGTTACTTTATAAAACATTAAAGATTAATTAATTAGTAATATATTTTAAAATAAATATATATAATATATGAGTTATCATATTTTTATTATTATATATTTAAAAGATTATCGTATTAATTAAAATTGGCATATATTATATTAAACAATGAAAAGATTATAATTCTTAGTTTTGTTCTATCTTTTATTGCCATTAAACTTATATTTCTAGGTACATAGTTTTGTTCTGTCTTTTATTGCCATTAGACTTATATTTCTAGGCACATAGTGTAGACAATTTTATAGATCTTAATTAATGTTGATCAAAATTTTGAAGCTTTCTGTGATGAGGGACTCTATGGTAATGTATGTTTTTAAATATTAAATTTAGTTTCCACTTTAAAAACGAGAGAAAAAATTAAAATAGAATTAAAAACAAAAATGTACCTTTTATTAGTAAGGTGAATTCTAAACTAACAAGCAAAAAAAAAAATTAGAAACTGGTCAAGATTTTCATAAGCTTTCATTAAATTGTCATAATTTTTAATGCTTTCATTATATTGTCATAATTTTTTTTAATTTGATATGATTTTTTAGTAGGACGTACACAGAATATTTTGTCACACCCAAAAACAAAATTTGCATTATATATTTTTTTAAAAATTAGTACATAGTTTGTGTACCATGAGGACTCAATAACGGTAACATAACTCACACGGCTGAGGCTTGACTCTGTATTAATTTTCACTTGCTTTTATATCTGAGCATTGAGCAGAAATGCAGAGAGAGTTTAAAAAAAAAACAAAACAAAACAAAACAAAAAATTAAAAAAAAAAAAAAAGGAGAGAGAGAAAGAGAGGAGTTTCATAGGAAAATGAGCCCAGTTAGGTCAGTAGTCAGTTCAGCACTTGTGGGCCATTGTTTTTGCCTCTTGAATTGTTTATTCTTTTTGAAAGAAAAAGTATACATTTTGCTATATTTGATGAGAGGGATGGAAAAGAGTTATTGTATATGATTGATACTTGAGGTATTTTTCTCAATTATTATTTAAAGCATATATATTTTTTTAAACGCCATTAAATTTTATTAGTAAAATCAATCTTAATTGAGGATCCTATTTGTGATATTATAGAGTCATTGTATTATCTTGTTTGATTAAGATCATTTTTATAAATGTGAATTATACTCTTTAAAAAAAACAAGTGAAAAAAATGATTTTTTTTATGTTATTCGGTAAAAAATTAAAAAAAAAAAAGAGGAAAAAGAGATGTCAATTTTTAATTATGTCATAACATAAAGAAGAGAATAAATCAAGATTAATGTCAAATAGTTATTTTACATTTTTTTTAATTAAAATTTTCTCTCTTTTCTTTTCAAAATTTGATTGATTAAGAAAAATGCTATATTCAAATTTTGTCACTAGTTTTTTCTTTTAATTTGAAAATGAGAAATTTAAACTTTACATTTTATAATAAAATCAAGTGTAAAATTACAGTAAAGTTATATCTATAATGACGTCATCCCAGTTCTTTAAGACCTAAACACACTGAATTTTTTCTTAGAGTTTTTTTAACATCACAACAACTAATAGTTTGTTATAGTTATTTGAAAAGTTTTTTTTTTTTTTTTTAAAAAAAACTTAGTTATTAAGAGATGGAATCTAGTTCAAAATATTGACCAATTTAGAATAGACGTTAATTAATTTATACATGTCCATTCGGATGCAATCCATGTGTTTTTGCTTCAATTGTCAACGTCAATGATGTAGATTCACCAAAAACATCAGTGATATATATATATTAAGTTGTAAGCTTGTAAATTACTGAATTAGAAAGCGACTAGCACCCTTTTTTTTCTTATTTTATTTTATTTTTTCAAATTACAACTATTGAACTAGTCTATTCATATTGAATATTATATTAATTGCTTCTTTTTTTGGGTAAGTATTTAATTAATTGCTTAGGTCAAGTTCCAACTTCCAATATCTAACATGATATTGTTACATTACAACTGTGCTACCTTTGACTTGATTTGGCATATTTTCTATATTAGAAGGTGAGAGTTTTTTTTTTTTCCCGAAATAATTGGAAAATAGAACTTCGTTTTTTTTTTTTTTTTTTTTTTTGCTAGAAGAAAATAGATCTTAGTTTGATGCCACAATTTCAACGTTGTTTGGTACTTTCCAGCTAAGATTTTGGATTTTTATTAGTTTTTATTTTCTGGTTTTGGTATGATGGATTTTTAGTACTTTAAGTTTGGAGGATTCTTCGTGAAATTTATTATTTGTTTGGAGCAATGTTATTTAAGTTACAAAGACACGATTTTACAACAGATCCCATCCAATATAATTTGTGGGTCAATTGTGATTAAAAGGGTTTTTTCTCTCCCCTTTTTTTTTTCCTCAAAATTCTCATAAATTAGGGTTTCTTTTTGTATGAGACTTCCGCCGCCACCATGGCTAACGAAGGCAATCGATGGTTCGGTGATCTCGATAGAGATGGAGTCAGAGGGTTCAAATTGAGAGTTTCTTGACCATATCTGACTCGGCGAGCTTCTAACAGTTTAGGATTCGGTGAAGTCTTGGTGATCCGATCGCTTACCTCCAATCGATCCGATTGATTTCCTTTGAGTCATAGCATGTGGCAGAGTGGTTGTTTTACATTGGGCAAGAATTTAGCGTGCGATGTTATTTTATATTCATGCTTTGTTTTTTGTGTTTTAATTTTAATTTTGTATTAAAGGAGGTAATTCACTCACCTCCGGTTTATTTTTGTGCGTAGGTTCTGCTTGAGTTATTTTCTAGCGGTATATGTGTATGGGTTATGCGGAATTCGTTGCAGTCTCTGTACTACAAGTGACTGTCTCTCAATCGATTAGAATATTCCATCGATTGTAGATGTTTTTTTTAAAGCTTTGTGAGTGCTCGAATATAAGATTGCCAAAGAATTAAAAGAATTTTCCTATCACCGGATCTCGGCTTAAGTCATTTTTATCGAGTTTCATCAGATTTTACTAATGAAATTGATTTTATTTGAGCATTATGTCTTTTGTATCACAAAGTTGTTTCATCTTTATTATTGGTATATGTACCAAATTTTAATTTGAATTATAATTTCCCTTTTCAAAAAAAAAAAAAAAGAATTTGTGAGTCACCATCAAGCAAATAAGAGTTTATTTTTAAAATCTATACCTATATATATATTATATATTATTATACATTTTGTTTTAATTTAAAAAAGCCAATTACTCTTTTGACCATATTTTTTTTGTTTGTTACGTGGTCACTGTATCATCGTCACGTTGATTTTTTTATTTTACTTTGTTTGTCTATTATGTACGCGCGATACAACTAGTAGTAACAAAAGAAACCATAAAAAATAAATTTACTTTTTGTTAAATTAAGTGAAAACTTATGATATAATATTTTATTATTATTGAATTCTCTCACAAAATGTTAATTAGAATTGCATAATATTAATTTCACATTTTTACATATAAAAAAGACAAACATCTCGATTCAAATAAGATCTTATTTAGACATTTTTACTGCAAACATCTAGCTTTTAGATTGGTTTCTAAAAATTCCTACTACAATTACAGTCCATATCTCTCTTCATGAAACTCAAATTTTTTAAAGTCGAATGTGATTATTATTAATTTTTTGATAATTACCGCAGCAACCAAAAAAAAAAAGGAAACAAAATCCATATTATCTATTAAAATCCAAACACATTTTAGGTTTTTTTAATTAATAAAATTATACCTCAAACGATTATATTTATTTTTAAGTTTTAAAAAAGTTAAGAGCAAAAGATGCACAAAAAAAAAAAAACAAGTAAAAAATTTTCAGCCCAAAAAATAAAGAATAACAGTAAAGAATTATAGTATTAAAGAGTAAAAAGTATTAAACGATTTCATTCAGAAAAAAGAAAAAATAAATAAATAAGCCCACAAGGGGACAAAATAAAAAAAAATCAAAGTTTTAAACAGTAAAAAACTTCAGCTTTATATAATAATAATAGAAATAAAATGAACAAATCAAAAATATTTTTTAAAAATTAAGAGCAAAAGATGAAAAAAACAGTGGTAAAAAAAATAAGTCAATTTTTTTCAACCCAAAAGATAAATAACAACAATAAAAAATGATAACATTAAAAAATAAAAAGTATCAAATAATTTTATCCAAAAAAATAAAAGGAAAAAAAAACAAAATTATAAAAAAAATATATAAAAAGATAAATAAATAAAAAAAAAAAACCAAAGTTTCAACTATAGTAATGGATAGATTCAATTTATTTTTAGAAATTAATATGATTTTTTATTGATCTCACTTTAATGCAATCATGTGTTTTAAGAGGGAAAAAAAAAAAAGAATAATGAAGATATTAGAAGGGCAAATATGTCATATCAAGCAAAAGGTTCGATTCCCAATTTACCACGTCATTCTACCTCGTACAGAGACTTACATCCCTCCACTTTCTACTTAATTGTACATATTTTAAATGTTGTGGGACCCAGCGACAAAGTGCCCACTTTACTTTTTCTTTACGTAAAAAAAAAATTATATATTCATTAAAAAATAAAAAGAAAGAAAGAAAGAGTCAAGGGACTTTTTTTGTAAAAAATGATAATTAAAAAAGTGTTTTTAGTGATTCGAAGAATTAAACCAAAGATAATTAATTAATTATTATTATTATCCATCCATCAAAATCAAATAAGTCATTGTGTTGGAGGTAGTGGGAGATAGCTGTCTGAATATAAGCCAATTGATAAGCTGCACTGCTTATCATTTCTGTCTCTCTCTCCTCTGAATCCTGTTTCCACTTTTTCTGACACAACACACCATACCATCCATAATCTCTCCTTCTCTCTCTCTTTTCTTCAACTTTTCCGTTTTTCTAAAAACTGTTGGCATTTTCTATGAACATATATATATATGTAATAAAAAAAAAGATAGAAAAAAAAAAAAACTGCTGTGGCATTTCTTGTTTGTATTATTATTATTTTTGCTTGAAAATACTTGCCTGTATTTACTCCATACATTTCTGATTTGGACCACCTTACATGTATGAATTTGGAGGCTGAATATTTGGACCACAAAATTGAAAGCAGCACTTATTATTATGACCATTAAATTTCTTTTTCCTACTTGTCTTGACTCATGCCCACGGTTTCTCACACAATAACGCACCAACATATTATTTTTTAATTTTCTATAGAAAGAAAAAAAAACTATTTTAACACTTTTTCTTAAAGTAAATTTTTTTGGGGGAAAGAAAGGAAAAAAAAACTATTTTAACACTTTTTTTTTAAGTAAATTTTTTTGGGGGAAAAAAGTGAATATTTATTAATGCTATGAACCTTTTGAATTCAGATTTATTATAATCAAATAGATAAATAAAAAAATATAATTGTAATGTAAGTAATTTTATTTTGTCTTCTAAGGAAAAATTAACGTGAGACCCACCATTAGAAGGCACTACATGAAGAACAGGGCTCCCTTTTTTTTTTTTTTTTTAAACCTTCGATCCTTTTTTAATATAATAAAAATAACGTAAAGAAACAATCATATTTTCTCTTTTGAATAGTTAAAAAGGGAACATATTTTCCAAATAAGAGAAAGAGGAAAAAAGAAAAAAGAAAGGGATAACAACTACAAAGAAAAGTTGGGTTTTTCTTTGTATTTGAATAGAAAAGAAGAAGAAAAGTTAGGCACGAAAAGTGGGGGTGAGAGAGAGAGAGAAAAGGTAGTAAGACATGGATGACATTGAAGAAGAAGAAGTCCCAGGCTCCTAGCGAAGGGAAAGGGTGGGCCTTGAAAAAAGCCCAAAATTATTATTATTTTTTAACAAGTATCGCATTCAGATACGATGGATACAAGTTTCACGAGCAGAAGAAGACGCGTTTCAGCTGCTGAAACGCTTGACCACTCTATGCAACCCACCTCAACCACTTCACCAAATTAGATATATATATATATATATATATTTTATTAAATAGAGATATAATTAGTTACATAGCACGCATTTACTTGCATAATAGATAATCAAAGCAAAATAACGTGAGAACGTGCTGAATAGATAAATAAAATATTAAAAAAAATCATATGACGAACATTGAAACCATCATGTGACGACTATAGGAGTCCAGATGAAAAAATGAATTCGTTCTTTTTTATATGATGAATAAAAAAAAAAGAAATAATTAAAATATTTATTATATAATATAGGTAATAGATAGGTAATAAATTATAGAGACAAAGATCTCATTTTCAAAAGTGATAATAATGATAGTTATATAATATTAAGATCATATCAATTTTATTACCTATCTATTCCTCCAAATTTCGCTGTTGTCTTCATATATTGATAGTTTTATTGAGATTTCAAAATTATAAAATCCAATAACATTATGGAGCCTAAATGTTGAATTTCTGTTTTTTTCCCCTTAACGATTGGTTGCGTTCCTTTTTTAGTTGTAGGGTTATCTTTCTCCTTTTTTTTTTTTTTAATCTTTTTTTTTTTTTTTTTTTTCAAGTGTGCAAATAAGTGAATAGATAACTTATGTCGTTTTGTAGGTTCATTGTCGTATCTTCTGGTGATGTCGTTTTTTGGATGACGTTGTTTTGTTCAGTTATCGTCGTTGCTTCTGTTGATGTCGATTTTAGAGGTGATGCCTTTTTATTTTCTGAAATCATCCAGGAAAAAGATAAAACAACAAAGCAGCGTTAACTTATGTACAAGAATTTGACCATGAACTTATACTTATTTTAACGATCCATCAAATTGTATAAAATGAGCATACTGACAGTACCTACAATTGCTGATTTGTACAACAAACCTGAAAAACTCATGGGAGAGGTCAAGCGTGTGTTTACTTGGGTGGTTTCAGGCATTATCAGCAACTCTGCCGATAATGTCGGAGGCATATTTGGCAATCTCTTTTTCATGGGATTGTCGAAGCTGCCCGATAATCGGTAACAACTTTGATGATCGGAGGAACTGTCTGCAGGGAGAGTGTGCACACATCTTTGTTAATGAAAGGAGAGCTACTTTTAGGGGCGAATCATTCACTGCACCCGGAACCGGAATAAGAAGTATTGCTGAACACTCGGCCACCAACTCTAGTATAGCCTGCAGCACATGCGAATCAATGCTTATAATTAGTTTATCAATTCTCTAAAAAGCTTAAGCTATGAAGACGTAGGTAGATATTCATTCGTATGTTCTGACACTTCTTCTCACTATGCACTAAAACACGTGAATATTTAATAATGGCTAAAAACGTATTAAGGACTCGACAAATGACGACTATTATGGAGAATGCCTTTGAATTCGAAATCATTTGGTTCTAAACCATTTTAGTTTAATTATTCTTCCAACAGTTATACTCTCCCGGACCATTGTCTAGAATTCCATGAGTAAGAACGAAGAAAAACAAAAGCATGATTTTGAAGATGAAAAAGAGGGGTTAAGTGAAGATTCTGTTCTTCTTGACACTCGAAAAGTTGGTGGGGATCCAAAAGTCGAGTTTAATATTTTGAAACGTTTGGAAAGTTTCTCTTACATTAGGGCACAAAATGGGCATGCATGCCATGCATAATCTAACATATCGACCAACCTGCATGACTCCTTTAGATATAATCTCGTCACAAAGCTTATTGGAGTGGCGAACGAGGTTACTTAATGCGCCTGCAGCGTTAGCTTTAGTTTTGTCGTCTTCTCCTGGGAGCAGATTATTGGCAAGATAAGGTATGGATCTCCTGAGTTGTTCATACATTGTGTCATTATGATAAGCAGCATTTGCTATCTGCAAGGAGAGGGAAAGTAGTATATAAGTAGCCACATATCCAGGAAGAGGCCCTCATTTGGTTTTTTCAAATGTTTCTTAAAAAAAAAAAAAAAAAAAAAACCACACGAAGCAAACTTCTCAATCAGAATAGGATGGCGACAGAACTTACAGCAAAACATGCAAATTTCCGCGTGCATTTGTCTGGATCAGAGCATCGGTCGATAAGGAGGCTGATGATTTGAAACCTTGCCTGGAACATTGGTTTCAGTTATTCAAAGATTCGTAACTAATCCACCCTTAGGTTGTCTTTGACAAGAGAGAGAAAATAGGAATAAAAGAAATGGATATAATCTTATGAGAGGAACATGGAACAAGGAGGTAGACCTTTCTCTTCTCATGTTTGGCAATGGACAAACAAGGTCTTAGTCCCTTCTCAAGTGTAACATTAAAAAACAAAAAAGTGTGCACCAACGGGCGTTATGCTTGTGATTTTCCGGGATATATTCTGACTAGTCTCCCAGATTTTTTTATTATTATTTCTCCTTGAAACAATGTCAATAAGGATTGATTCTCAGGATGTTCTTTTCTAACACCTTCACCCCCCAACCAAAAATAAAAAAATAAAAAAAAAAAAGGTTGAAAGCAGTGTATCTGTTTAGAACTTACAAGTGATTCATAGAAGTAGGAGCTATGCCGGCACATGTTGCCTAGAGCACTGCACACTTTTGCTCGTACACTCGGATCTTCATGAGTGATAAATTCCTTCAAGTAGTCCAATACAGAAGCCCTTTCTATGTACTCGTAGAATCCCTGGACACCACAGAATCTGAACTTAGTGATTCGTTTTGGAAGCAGATATGGAAGCAAGAATGTAAAACATTTTGCATAGATGAGCGATGAAGCAAAGTTGTTTGCATTGTTCTGGAGCTAAATTTAGTTTCGAGGACCCCAAGGAACATAGATGATAACATTAAATCAAACTTTTTTTTTTCTTGGAATTTTGAAGTGCAGTGGACTTGTCCCGTACTTTTGTATATTGCTTTTGTTAGTTCGAAATATTTTAAAAGCCCAACACACAAATGACAATAAAGGGCTTATAAAGAGTGTGATTGCAGGTGTTTGAACTCAGAACCTCCCACTCTGATACCATGTTAGCTTACCAATTCATCTCAAAAGCTTAAGTTGTTGGGTGGTGGGCTAATAATAGTTTTATATTTCAACAGTTTTCGATTCAACAAAACTACCATTTTGCTTGTTTAAGGACAAAAATTAAAGAGAAGAAAGTATTATATCCAGCAAGCGTTGCGCAATGAAAACAAATCTAACCTTGTGCATGCGAGCTAAGTCTGAAATGATCATAAGAGCATCTAAAGTGACTTCTATCGGGCATGAACGATCTAGCAACCTTCTCCACCTATTGGGATCCAATAAGCCTTTTTTCACGAGTTGACCTGCCAAAATTGGTTGGCGTATCATTTTGGCGAGAAACGCAACAGGCCTTCCCAAATCTTTCAACTCCATGTGCTCCAAACACCGAAGAATGAAGCCAGGCACTCCAACCTATAAAGTTAAGAAGAAATTGATTGAGAAATATGAGTCTATTGCTTCCAGGTTGTTGTTGTTTGGAATAAGAAAAAAGAAAGTAATGTAATTCCACTTTCTACTGGCAAGTAAACAATAAAAATGGAATTAATATAAATTTGTCATAGCCAAAAAGTAAAAACAAAATAAATAGAAACTCGAACCTCCAAAAGGATTTTAGTATACTTTCCCAAGTCTTCCTCAATCACTTTCACCATATCCTTGTTCTCCATGCATATCCTCCCACCAGGCGAACCCAAATTGAGAAGGAAACCACTATTTATAGAAGCAGTAGCAGCTGGCAGGCCTGGAGCATTCTGTACAACAACAACGGGAAACGCTAACAGATCAATCACCGTGTTTATTATATCCCTAACACCATCCTTGCCTCCACCAGGCCCAACCCAGCACTTTACAAGTTTGAGGTGCACATCACTCAACAAGTCAGAAATGATCTTGATGTGTTCCGTCTTCATGATCTGACGAAAAGTGGTGGATCCTCCAGGAAGACAATGGCATATTGATGAAACAGTCCATACCACTCCTACTGGGGATAATCCAACGTCATCTTTTGTGCTCTCATTTCCTTGAGGAGATGCTTTTAACGGGTTTTTAGCTAACAAATTAATGAGAAGCATAGGGATACCACTAGTGCATAGCTCTTGAACAGCCGACGGTCCTCCCCACCTCAGCTTGGATTCTAACAAACCGACAAATCCATCTTTAAGGCCATGCCAATATGAGAGTGCACCAGTTGCAGGATGAGTACCCACCTCGTTTTCATTGTCTGATGAAAGTTTAAGGCAACCAAGAAGTATAGCAGTTCGGGGAATCAAAGGCACTCCTATCTCTGAGACAGAGGATTCAACGGAGGCCCCAGTTTCAAGGGACAGAATGGAAGCAAGAGCCAAGATAGCTGACGCACTACAAGGTAGAAAGGAAGTTTTTGTTTTGTCATTAGAAGAGAAATAGTGGGCAAGGACAGAAAGTCGAGAAACCTGCTTCTTTTGGGAGGTTGTGAGCATAAATAACGCTGAGTTTCTTCCCATTGCCTTTAAGCACTGCGCAACTGATGCAACAAGGAGGCAAGAACGTATAACCAACACAGTGGGATTGGTTAATTTATGCTTCAAGTTACTTGTTTCATTCATTTGCGTATCTTTATTGAAGTATGAAGTACAAAAGGATAATATCGAAAATATTTCTGAAATAATGGTGCCATCATCTCCACCACTGACAACAGTAGTTACAGGTAGGGAACCGGGAAGGCCACATAAAACACCTGGAACAATTGCATTATGTAGACAACACCTCAACAAGACCTGAAACACAAAGATAAAATCGCATCATCCTTTATGTTAATTATAAAAGGTTGCTGTAAACAATGACAATTAGAAAACGCAAGTAAAATTCTTTAAATGCCTTATGATCTGAACTCTGAAGGGAGTTTAGATTGAAGAAAATACCACTTAGCTGGCTGTTTGCTTTTAGAGATAATGTGCATCAAGAAAATTTCAGAAAATTAAGAGGATTGAAAGCAAAGACCTGAATGCCAGCACATAGAGAAGCCTCGAGACGTTGACGAAGGCAATAGTAAAGTGCAACCTGTACTGCCTTTGATCTGAGGAATGCTTTTGTCACTGCATCAACAACTTTTGTTGATTCTGTGTCAACTAGTGAACCTCGATCCTGATCACTGATATCAAGTCGGAACAAAGGACTTTGTAGAGCACTTAAGGGAAACTGATATGCATTTTCTTTCATGTATAGAATTTCTGATACATTTATCAATGACCAAATAGCTCGAAATGCTTCACAAGCAGCATGTAGCTTATCTGAAGAACCCGTGAGGAGACTTGAGCCCGAAGTAGCTAACAGAGACACAAATGGTCCACCAATCTAGATTTTTTAGCATGATCCAAAATGTGTCCGAGCATCTCAGTAAGAGTAGAAATGACCTCAGGACCTGAACTTGAAGAACATGCTTTTAGACCTTGTGCAACTGAAGCTAACATGACAGTAATGCAAGCAATAGACTCGTACAAAACTTTCCCAGATATATCTTCACTGCAACCAACAACCTACACATTCAACAAGATAAAATAACTTTAAGGAGCTTATATATTTGTCAGCTTTTACTCTTCAATATGGTGGGACAAAAAGGATATGACCTGAGAAAAAATTTCAGTTAATGAAATCCAGTGTCTTAAGTATGAGCTTGTAACTCTGCTTCCTCTATTGTGCACCAAAACTTTGATGATTGAGAAACTCTGCAAAGAGATTTGTGTTGCATCAAACGCAAATAATCATCAAACAGGAAAGCATATTGGAGATTGGTTCAACATTTAAAATCTAAAACTGTCTGAGATATCCCAGTTAAACTTCACAATGGTTAACCTAAAGAAATTTCAGGACGAGCGGTAATGAAAGAAAATTAAAGGACTATTAAGGGATAGTTTTCTAAATTAAGCAGCAGTACCTTTGCTCTCAAGTCATTAAGTTCGGATGATTTGAAGCTAACAACATGTGCGGTGGAAAACAAAAAGTTCGTGTATTATTTGATCAATCAAGCCACTGGACTGTAGGGCGCCAGCTGCAACTATGTTTGAAAGAATTCTTAGTGACTGGTATGACATAAGAACTTCTTGATCCCTGTACACATTGGCAAACAATCAAGTATGTATTAATTTGTTTCTAATGACTTGGTATAAGTTTAATAGTTAGGCATCTGACTAAAGTTACCCGCAAGGATATTGAGATCCTTTAGACCATCTTTTTAGTGGTTGCAAAACATGTGTTAAAGCTTCATTATCTTGACTAATCATCTGTGCCCCTTTGACTGTACGGGAGTTATTTTCTAATCTATCCAATGTCTGGCAACCTGAAACAAAAAGATACTCAAGATAACCACATTTTACTAGTAACATTTACAAATTAATGCATTTTTCAAAAAGATTTATCAAATTCTAGTATTTGCATTTTTGCAGCTACACATCCACAATGAGCACATAACATGTCACAAAGAAGGGGGAAATGGATTCGGTACCAAAGTAAATTGATTGTCACCAAGTGCAAAGGGTAAGAACAAAGATCAAATTAGGAGGGAAATATAAGATGTTGATATTGAATTCCAGAATAAGCAGCAGAGAACTGCTGAGTATGACAAGCACGGCCCGAAAGTTAATCAAGGAACTAAACTTACATCTATTGGGTTTCAAAATTATATCTAGAAATGCGAAAAGAACCTGCAGATAACTATGCAAGTACATATGGAAACAGCCAGCATACCAATTTCTTGGTAGTAGTGTGAATTTAATCAGACTCATTTTTTTCTTAACACAATGCCTACATTGAACTCTTTTCAGCATTAGATTAATTCCTTTTAAACCTGTTTTTATTTCTTTTTTGATTAAAAATAAAAGATTTTAGATTTTGTTATGAGCAACTTAAATGTAAAACGTGATTGTATATGATATATTTTGAGACCCATTTAACATGCATTCAAAGTGTAGAATTGCCATGGTTAGGACTTAGGAATTTCACAAAATTAACACCAATATCAAGATTAAAGGATATTCCCATGCCGTCGAATTAGCTAGAAAGTATAGTACACAACAGGTTACAGAAAGCATGAGAAATGAGAAAGCGTATAACCAGCACTTTCTTTTATTTTCATGTCTTTGTCAAACGGTAAAATTATCTACCTGACTGTTTAATATGGCTAGGACTTGAAAATCCTGGAAACTCCTCATGCAGTGAAGAAAAGCCTATGTTGGAGTTGGGAACATTTAGCTGAGCATCTTTTTCTAAGGTCAGCCCATTACTTTTCTCTGCAGAAGGAAACCATAATTATTTTAACACAGCACAATAATCCGAAGTAAATATAAGAGATACAACCAGGACTAAAGAGCCAAACCAGCTATTACGTGACTCGTGCTTCCTTCTCCATTGCATGTTGCATCACACCTAGCAGTCGGAGGACACATTTCCTGGCAATAGATTAAAGGCTTTTTTTTTTTCGTGTTCGATAGAAGATTGAGAATGGCCATTTTCTTATCCATATGTTCCCTTAATTTCACAGATGCACCACAAGATTTTATAACTTTTTACTTCATAAATATGAGAATGCAGATATTGAAAAATATAGTTACCATGGCCTCTGTTTCATCTGAGGTTTCCTTAATGAAAGGGTGTTCAAGAAGAGCAGGCCATGCCAATCGATTTTGCGGGACCTATTAGCCATTTATACACAGGCCAAGTGAAAATTTTGGTCGCATAAAGTGGAAAATTGAAACTGTCAATTAGAAGCAAAGACGGTAACCACATAGAAACCTTATTGAGCAATCCCTTAAGAAAGCTTTTAAAATTTGGACTCATGTTGTCTGGATATTTGACTGGATCCTGGAACATTCGCGTCCAAAATTAGCTTGTAGTTTTATGCTAAATTAACAATAATCGCATAGAGTATGACTGAAGTTACCTTAACAATGTGCCTGATGAGTGCATAAACAGAATTTGTATAAAATGGAGGCTGGCCAACAAATAATTCATACCTGTTGTGTCCATGAAAAACTACTTTGAAGGAAGATAAAAGATGACCAAAAGGGCCAAAAAGTAAAATAAAAGATTTTCTTTCAGTACATAACTATTAATGAAGAACTAGTTCAGTAAAAGATCAAAGGAATATTTTATCCACAATTATGACAAGGACATTTTGCATACAGTATAACTCCGAGGGACCATAAATCTGCTGTGTGGTTGTAGGGTTGTTCTCGTACCAATTCCGGAGCCATATAAAGAGGAGTACCTAAAAGGAGATTGCAAGAAAATATATAAAATAGTACTTAAAGAACAACATATGTATCAAGTCATAAAATTCGTTAAAATAAGACAGAGAATTCGAATTAAAACAACCTTTAATGGACCGCAAAACAACAGTATTCATGGACATTGCACGAGCAACCCAAAATCACAAAGCTGTTGAAAATAAGAAAAGTAACAAGTTATTTGATAACAGGACTGTAGTAAAATAACAAAATTAGTAACTCAAAGGACAAAATTAGTCTGACTCCTGAAACTTCAACCTTAACAATAGACCCTTTGCTAATTAGAATATTCTGAGGCTTCATGTCACGATGGATGATACGGTTGGAATGCAAGTAATGCAATGCTCTAACCTACAAAATTCAACAGGATGGTAAGGTCTGATATCCAAAATGAATGCAAAGGAAACCTAGTTAGCTCCTGCTCATTAACAATTCAGACAGGACCAATATTCCTAATGAAAAACTACTGAATTACCAACTGCTTTGCAATTGCTTGAACTTGTTCTTCTGGAAGGCACTTGTCATCCTCGAGAATCTCGAATAGCTCACCCTGTCAAGTGTGTATTAAGAAAAGTCACGGGCTAGTAACCTATCCACGTGCGTCTTATAACGAGAACTAAAAGATAGTTATTCATTACTTGTGCAAATTCAGTGACAACACAGAACTCTTGAGGGCTTTCAAAGGAATCAAGCATCTGAATGATATTTTCATGCTTCAGCTTTCTGAGAATCTGTGACATTAAGGCAGGCATAAATCAAGTGACTTGAAAACCACTTCAAATATAATCAAAAGCAAAATGCTAGGACTTTCAAATTATCTACCAAACGTGTGTACCAAATGACGTAGAGAATGAGTTGCTAAATTTCAACCGGTTAAATGCAACTTTCTACAGTGGAATCAAGACAGAACGATACGATTACCAAAAGAAAGCAAGCCCAATACCTCAATTTCTTGTCTTAGATTCAGAATATCCTTGTCACTTTTCCCATGCTTCATAATGAACTTCATTGCAACAGTCTAAAAAAACCAAGACAATCATTTGTGGACTCAAATAAAACTCAATAAAGTTTAGTTCATGGAATTTGAACACTGAATGGAAGAAGTAACTGTGTGTACCTGACCCGTGTACTTTCGCCTTCCCTTGTATACCTTTCCAAACGATCCTTCGCCCACCAGTTCAATTACATGATAATTCTCCACACCCATCTTCTGACTAGAGCATTATTTTCTCCTCCAAATCTAAAACCTATATATTAAAACATAAAACCAGTTTGATATTATTTTTGGAGGCTCCAAAAGTAGTGCATGTGATAAAAGTACCCAAAAAAAGTACTTGCATAAACATGAAACACCAATGTTTTTTTAATCGTTAATTTAAAAAACTATGGTTTTTTTTTTTTTTGAACATTTAATCTTGAACTTCTACTTCTATTGTAAATAGGATTAATACTTCTTTTATAGAAGTACATTAAATCAATTGTTTGTTTACTGTCTAAATCACTCCGAAGTAGTTTCAAACATGCTAACTAGGCATTCCTAAATATTTCACTTATTGATATTTACCTAATTAAAGCTCGCATAAATTTGATGCCCAAATTGATAGCTTCAAATACTTGAATAGACCTACATTTGGACAATGTAATAGTAGAAAACTAAATTTAGCAAAATGGCGAAGAAAACCTCAGAGAATCCGAAATGGAAGAGGTAAAAAAGAACATAATTCAGCAAATCGCCATCGAAAATACAGATCGGACGGTGATCGAAAGCAAAGTCGACTGCATACCAACAAGTAATCGAAAATTCACAAGCAATCGAAATTTATAGCTGGCGAAGATTATGTTTGGAAAGCGAGAAAATGAAGGAAACTAAATAAGAAAGATACTGCTAAACGCCTCTTTTTTCCCCTAAAAAGCCAGAGATAAACTCAAAATCTTAGCAAAATAAGTAAAAATAAATGAATAAACATAACGAAGAGAATGCCATTAGCTAAAGTATAAATGAAATTTACAAGCAACGGAAGAACTGATAAATATGTGCGAGGAATTTTATAGAGAGAAAGAGACTTACAGCAGAAAATTTGGAGAAGGAGAACGGCACAAACAGAGAGAGAGTTGGAATGTGGAAATTTTCAGGCTTTTTCCCGCCCATCGTATTTCAATCTATAAATTTGCTTTTTATCATTTTTTTGCCTTTTTTTTTTTTTTTTTTTCTTTTTGTCGCATGAGAAGAATATTCTATTTAAGTTACAATGTGTGGGTCAGAGCCGGCGTTTAAAAAAAATCAAAATTAAACCCACGTTTTATATCCAGATTTAATTCCAACTAAATTATATATTTTTTATTTTTTTTAAGTCAACAAAATTTATAATTAATTTTTAAAAAGTTAATCAATTCAAATTTAAAAATTTCATCTATCTCAAACTCAACTCAACTCAAATAGGAAATGAACTCTAAAATTGAATAATGCAGCCTTTAATTGGGTGGGTTGGCTTGTTTTTCATGTGTTTATTTTTGTCGTTTATTGATGTTACTGTCGTTTTCTTTGTTTAATATGTATTTCTGTTTTTCTTATGTTACTAAATTGTCGTCGTTTTGCTCAAAGTTGTCGTTTTTCATGTTTTAATTTGTCAGGTCACTTCCAAGCTTCTTTTTCTTTTCTTTTCTTTTTTTCCTGCAAAAAAAAGAGCTTCTCAGTTAAATGCAACAATTTTAGCAAAAGCAAACAAAAATAAAACCACTTAAAAGTGTCTACTAATTAACTTATTCCAATTGCTTTCTCCTTCTCTTTCTCTCTCTAAATACGAAAAAATATTGCAATGTTTAGCCGGAGTTTTGGCGCCGCCTCCAGGCACATCATCGAGCTTCTGATCCTGAAGTTCAGTCCATGGACTCATCTCGACGTTGACTTTCTCATGATGGTGGTTGTATGTGGAGTGACATATCTGTTGAAGAGGATCTAACCTGTCTTAGAGATGGGTTGTCCTTTTGAGATGACTCCATTCAGATCTGGCTTTCATTCGATGACCGATGGCTTACTACCGATAGATCTTTCTTTTGTTTTGTTGTAATAAGAATGTTGATGTTTTCGCTCCTATAGTGTGTTTTTTTATTTACTCTAGTATTTTTGCTTCGGTGATAATGGAGGCGATGTCCTTCGCTTGTGTCTCCTATCCATTTGTTATCGAATGTCGTGGTGGGTGGCCACATTACATGGGAATTGATCTCAGTTGATTGGGCTAGTCCAGCAACTGTTTTGGTGTTGCTTAACGAGCAATAGTCAAGCTCGAAATTTATGTGCCAAGCAGGTATTCTCTTATTTGAGTTTCGATACTTATATTCACCCCTGGGTTATTTTGGTCTTTACTAATGGATCCAGTTTTTGATTCAGGGTCAAATTCCTTTATATGTGGCGCCATTTGTGTTTTATGTATTTTGTTTATTGTGAAATGAAATTTTTCTTTTTAAAAAAAAATAAATAAAGCACTTTCCTTGCTGAGAATTTAATTATAAATTCAAGACTTCTTAGTTCCTATTTGGATTATTATACTATCTTTTAAAATAGTCAATGGCTCTTCTCATCACCCCTTTCTTACTTACCACATGATAGTCACGTGTGTATCACATCACCGTCATGTAGTGTCTACGTCATTGCCACGGGGATTTTTTTTTATTTGTTTTGTTTGTCTATTACATATATGTGTGTCATACAACTAGTAGGTTTGAAAATTAAATTCAAACAATACCCAAAAACAATGTTTAGACGAAATGCCAAATAAACTATTAGCTTCCGTTTGAGATATCGATTTGAAATGAAATTTTAATGTTGAAGTTTGTGGCTTTTAAAAAACTAAATGTAATTTTTGTTGACTCTTAAAAAAAAAAAAAGACAAAAACTTATATGAAAACTTGAGTTTGGACTCGAGAGCCAAACTGAAGCTTATGTTTTGTTTGACATTTAAGTTTAACTCCAACTAAACTATAATTTTTTATATCAGTTTTTGTCTTTTTCTAAAAATCAACAAAATTTATAATTAGTTTTTGAAAAGTCAATCAATTAAAACATAAAATTTTTATACTCAACTGCTAAATCAAACACAAGTTTAGTCTTTCTGATAAGGTACCTTGATTTATTCACGAGGTACTTCTCTTTGTACTACATTTTAATGGCGTTAATCTTCATTGGAACTTATATGGCCAAATTTATGTACTCAGGTATTGTTGAGAAATATTCTCTAAGGAATCGAAAAATAGATTACTCAAATCAAGGTCCAACCACGATATGCTAAATTGTGTAAGTTTACTCAAATCAATTAAAACCTTTGGGCTGTTTGGCGTGTAAGTTTGAGTTAAGATTTTTAAGTTTAAATAGTAAATTGTGTTGACTTTTCAGAAAAGACAAAAAACTTTTTAAGAAAAAGATAAAAATTTTTGGGGAAAAAGACAAAAAAAAGTTTAAAAATGTTAGTTTGGACTAACATACCAAACAGACCCTAAAGACTTTGATGTTACACTAACTTACGTGCAGATTGAGGCCCACCCTACAACACCACGATATTAATTAAATATTAAAAAGAGATTGAGGTAGAAGTGAATTGATTACTATCAAGATGTGGAGAACACATATTGAAGATTCGCAGTTCCTAATGTTAATAATTGAGAAGATCATACGTGTTAATGTTTCAGGAATTTCAAAGAATCTCTTTGGCATAAATCAAATAAAGCACGAAAAGACAAAATGACAACAGTGACTTAAAGCATGCACAAATAAAATAAATAAATAACTATATATATATATATATATATTTTGAATGTAAGCTTCCTATATACACCTATATTTTATTAACTAACATGTTACTAATTTTTTTTTATGCCGGTCAAGAATCGAATATTGAACTTATGGTACCTAAGCTCCAAATCCCATTCCCTCACCGCTTAAATAAATAAATCTTTGAATCTTGTAATATTCATCTTTTGTTGCCAGTTTTATGCCGTTTCATAGTAATTATCAGTTTCTCGTCTCGTGATTTTTCATAGTTGCGTAGGTTGCAGCTTAGATCTGTTGTTGTCTTTTTCGCTTCGTGTGTCGTGTCTTTCTTTTGTTGTCGTTTTCTTCTTGTTGACTTTGTTTATTTTTTTGTTTATCCTAATTTATTTTCGCATTTCACCTTTACTATCGTTTTTCATGTTGGTAATTAATCATGCGATTGTCGTATTTAAAACTATTGTCAACTTATTGGTTTTATATCCTCTCATGTTTGCTGTGGTTATGATAATTTTTTTGTCGTTTTTAAGTTTGTTATCGTTTTTCATGTTGTGATTATTGTTTTTGTCGTTTCATGTTGTTCGTCGTTTACAAGCTTACCATTCAACTGTCTTTTTTAAGTTCTGTCATTTCATGTTTGTTGTCGTATGAAAATTCTTATGCTGTTTTCATGCTTCTGGTTTATAATAATCATTGACGTTTTGTTCCATGTTGTTCGTCGTTTTTAAGCTTAAAAAATTTGTCGTGGATGATTACAAAAAACAAAATAAGGTCATTTGAGCACTTTTTTGTGCGGTTTACATCTCAGGACTAACCAACGAGATTGTTAGCTTATATTTGCACCAATAATATTGATAAATACCTATACTTAATAAATATTGCATAACATAAGCATAATTAATCTATCATTTTACATATATTTTTTAGATAATACCAGATTTAACCCTCTTATATATCAATTTTCACTTCAATTCTAATTCTAATTTGTTTTTTTTATAAATAAAATAACAAAATCTAAATAAGAAAAAAAGTACCTTTTCATCTAAAAAAGGAAACATAAAGTATATCTAAAAAAAGAAAGAAAACAATAAAAATTCTTATGTGACAACATCATTTCTAACAAAATGACTTAAAATTTAATCAGTGAAACAAAGTTGTCGTTAAAATATATATATATATATTCCTTAATAACAACTTCAAGGCAAGAAAAGAAAAACAGAAGGACTATCTAAATAAAAAATCAGGTATTGTCATCTTGCATTTAAAAATTTTATATATATGCATGTATAGAATCACATAAATAAACCTAGCAACAAAAAATAAATAAAAAGAATAATCATTTAAAAAAACCCCAAAATATCATTTTCAAATACTAAAAGCAAAGTAAAAGAACATATAATACTAATGAATTAACAAATTAAAAATACATACTTCAATAGTTGTTGGCTTTTTAAGAGACATGCTATTTTTTTTCTTTTTTCTTTTTTGTTTTACTTGAATCCTCCATTAAAATTTTTCATGTAGTTGTAAAGATTTATTAAGAAAATAATTGATGAAGAACAATTTAGAATTTATAAGATGAAATTAACATTAACTAAATATGCAGGGAAATTTTTTGTTAATTTAAAAAGCATTATTTCCATTTATAGTTAATGTGAGGTATAATTTTTAATTATTTTATAATAAATATTTTTATTTATAGGTGTGCGGGAATATGAGCATTATTAATAAATTTTAAGATAATTTTATTATAAGTTAAAAGTGTAATGAGAATCTTTAATGATTTTGCGTAAATATTGTAGATGTAAATAAAATATCCCATAAAAGTGACATAAAATTTGGCCCAAAAGAGCCCATTTAGAATTAAAAAAATAATAAATAAATAAATAAATAAATAACATATTTTTTTTGGAAGAGACTGTGATAGAGCCTCTCTCAAATGACTCTACCGGTAAAGTCTTTTTTTAAACTGTTGAGATTTAATCGAACGGTTAAAATGTTGTTGATGTACCATATTTATTATATACCTTACCTCATATAATCTTTCTCACCCCAAGTATTCTCCGTCGCCGACGACCTTCCCGCTGTTGGCGACGGACGTCGGCGACCCACCCCCGACGCCGGCGTTCCACCTCCGGCGTCCCACCACCGGCCCCAGCCCAGGCCGGCTTGCCGGCCGCCGGCCCACTCTTTCTCTCTCTCTTCCCATTTTTCTCTCTTCTCCTCTCCCGCGGCGACCCACCTCCGGCACCCCCCCCACCACCGGCCCCCCCACCCTGCCCAGCGGCCCCCCTCCCCCGGCCTCTCCACCCCCCTGCCTCCCCCTCTCTCTTCCCCTCTCTCTTTACCCCACCCCACCTCCGGCACCCCCCCACCACCGGCCCCCCCACCCTGCCCAGCGGCCCCCCTCCCCCGGCCTCTCCACCCCCCCTGCCTCCCCCTCTCTCTTCCCCTCTCTCTTTACCCCACCCCAACCCCGGCCCCCCACACCACCTCCGACGTGAGAAGAGAGAGAGAAAGAGAGGGAGAGTCACGAGTGGGGGTGGGATGGGGGGCGCCGGGCGGCCGTGGGTGGGGGGGGCCAAGGGTCGGGAAGAGAGAGAGGGGGAGGCGGGGGGGTGGGGAGGCCGGGGGAGGGGGTCCGCCGAGCAGGGTGGGGGGGCCGGGGGGCGGGTTGGGGGGCCGGCGGGGCCGGTGGTGGGGGGGTGCCGGAGGTGGGTCGCTGTGGGAGAGGAGAAGAGAGAGAAAGGGGAAGATGAAAGAGAAAGGGGAAGAGAGAGAATGGGGGGTCGCTGGCGGCCAACCGACCGGCCGGGGCTGGGGCCGGTGGTGGGAGGCTGGAGGTGGGACGCCGGCGTCGAGGGTGAGTCGCCGGCGTCCGTCGCCGACGGCGGGAAGGTCGCCGGCGACGGATAATACTTGGGGTGAGAAAGATTATATGAGATAAGGTGTATAATAAATATGGTACACCAACAACATTTCAACCGATCGATTAAATCTCAACGGTTTAAAAAGAGACTCTACCGGTAAAGTCATTTGGGAGAGGCTCTACCACAGCCTCTCCCATTTTTTTCATAGAAAAAAAATTTAAAAAAAAATTGAATAAATATTAAAAAAAAAATAGTAGTTACTAACATAGTCTAGCGATAATACTATATCTGACTTCACTTAAAAGTGCATAATTCAAATTCCCCACCTTCAAGTTAAAAGAAAAACTACAAAATAAGAAATTTATTAATTAAATAATTTATTAGTTTTATAAAGAAAGAAGTAAATAACAGTTCTAATCAAATAGTAAATAACAACTTTTTAAAATATTTGAAATAAATAATAAACTGATTAGGTAAATGATCCATCACATCAAATTTATCCAGTAAATAACATCTTACAAAAATGTCATTTATGTATACAGTAAATATTTCAATTATTAAATAAATTTATTATTTACTTTAAATATTTTAGAATTTAACAATTTTCTTCAAATATTTTAAGACTCTACTATTTATTTAATTATTTTGTAAAAATATTAATTATTATAATCTTTTTATATTATTTATTAACAAAACTTTATGTTTATTTAATAAAATTACAATATATTTGAAACGGATTTTTCAGATAGTATATATCTAAAAAAAATTTGTTTTATATAAAATTACTACTTTATTTAGCATATTAGTTTAACTTGAACTAAATTATATTTTTTAACTGAATTTTTATCTTTTTCTGAAAACACAATAAAAATTATAACTAATTTTTAAAATGTCAACTAACTTTAATTTAAAAATTTTAACTTCAATTAACGATCCAATCGGACGTTATATCAAACATTTTAGGATGCGTTTGGTTCGTTGATTGGAGTTGAAATTTTTAAATTGAAATTGATTGATTTTTTAAAAATTAATTATAATTTTTATTGACTTTTCAACAAAAATAAAAAAAAATAAAAAATTTAAATTAGAGCTTAAACATCAAACATAGACTTAAAATTATAATTTATTTCAAATATTTTCATAAAAAATATTATCTACTACAAGTTTAAGAAAAAAAAAAAAAAAACACGTGGTGTGGAGTTGCATGTTGCTTGTAGCTCACACAAAACAAACCTCGTCCGAGTAGCGCGTGTAGCACCACCAATTCAACTCAACCCCCTCCCATCCGTACAAAACTACCCTACTCGCCCCTCACCCCCACGTAACTCTCTTCAAAACCAACCCCTTTATTTTGCAAATATTACAACGAGCACCCAACGTAAGACTGTTCAAAACCAACCCCTTTATTTTGCTAAAATTAAAAATCTTCCTTTCGTTTAAATTTTAGAGTTGATTAAAAAAGAAAAAAACTCTTCTTAAAAAAAAAAAAAAAAAAAAAAATTCATGTCCAACTGAACGCTAAAGATATTGGAAACTTCGACAATAAAGTAGACATATTTTACCCTATTGATAGGACACAAATTATTCACCTTTAGATTCAAATCTAAATATTAAAAAGGACTAAAGACCACCTAACTAAAATAAATCCTCCCACGTAAAATAAGAAACCCAATACCAAATAATAATAATAATAAAAAAAAAACAATAGGCAAATTTTGTCTTCCTCTTCGTCCAAAACAACTAGCAACATCAACGCCGGATGGTTCGCCGGAGAGAGCTCACGAGGCAGTGGGTCTCCCAATGGTGTGACTGGTTCACTCGGAGGGGAGGGCGAAGATGGAAATTTGGATCCGAGCTCGCAATGTGGACGATGCCGGTTAGATCGCAATGTGGTCAACGCCGGCGAGCTCACGATGGGGAGGCCGAGAGGCAATCTCCCATAGGCGACGGATTTGCCCTGAATATGTATAATCTGCCCTTCCGCCGGAGATGTGCGACCCACGGTGGCCGAAGCTCGCAACCCCCGGCAACCCACCGGCGCGATAAATCGATGTTGTCCCCCATGGACGACGGCATCACACAGCAGAGCAAGGAGAGCAATGAGGTCTCCGAGTCCCCTCCGAGATGCCGGAGGTTGCAAAGGAGGTCTCCAGCATGGGTGCGATGCCAAAGGATGACTGCAAAGTATGGGTGCCCAAATCTGCAGCCTCGCTAGCCTTTTCCGGTCTGGTCAACCATCAATTGTTCGACGGCGGCGCGAGCTCCTCCGGTGTCCCGTCGTTAGATTCCTTATATATATATATATATATATAGTTTTTTATTTTTTTTGTACATTCAATCATATGTGGGAGGTCTTATATCACTTTGGTACTCCTTCGTTGATACTTATCATCTCATCTTAGGGTTCGTTTGGATCGCAGGTTCAGTTTGAGTTGAGTTGAGATTTTTAAGTTTGCATAGTAAATTTTGTTGACTTTTTCAGAAAAGACAAAAAACTTTTTCAGAAAAGACAAAAAACATGATGAGATTTGAGTTGTTTAGTTTGAGTTGAGATGGTGAGATAAACGGAGCATTAATCTATCGATAAATAATTTTTACTCCATTTGGTGGGAAAAAAGTACGTCCCCCATCAGAATTGGCCAAAAAAATTAATTTTAAATAAATCAAATTCCAAAATAATTGCAAGAATGATGCAATCTTTTATTTTTTAAAACTTTTAAATTGACAATCTTGCCTTCGTTTTAACTTTAATGACTCATAAGGCTTCTCTCCCCTTGGTTTTTTTTTTTGTCCTTGGTTTAAGAATTTCATCTTGATTAAAAATTAGACATAAATATTTATCCTACCGAAATATATAAAGTTATGGCTAGTTATGATGGGAATAAATGCTAGAATACAAAATAATATTGGTCCATTTTTAACATCTAATGGTTTTAAAGAAAATGATAAGCTAATATGGTATTTATGTGGTCCTAAGTTACTAGCCATACAGTTCATATTTATATCAATCAAAAGTATAAAAAGGAAAAACATATTTAAGAGCTTGAGAATGTTTTTTTTCCCCTTAAATTAAGAAAATGTTTAATAAATTTTTTTACTGGAAAAAAGTGTTTCATAGACTTTTTAAGAAAATAAGACAATGTTATAGTCATTTTTTTTTCCTTTCAATTTTTAACACGTAGATAATCAACATTTGTTTTCACCTTTTTAATACTCAAAATAGTTTTCCTAAAACATACCAAACACATTTTTAAAAGGGGGAATCTGTGGTAGAAAGGTCTCTACCGGTAAAGCCCTTTTTTAGACCGTTGAGATTCAATCGAACGGTTAAAACGTTGATGGTGTACGATATTTATCGTACACCTTACCTCACATAATCCTTCTCACCCAAACTCTTCTCCGTCGCCGGCAATCTTCTTGCCGCCGGCAACGGACGCCGGCGACTCACTCCCGACGCCGGCAAACCACCTCCGGCCTCCCCAGCCTCGCCGCCGGCTGCCGGCGACCCATTTTCTCTCTCTTCCCCTTTCTCTCTCTTTTCTTCTCTCTTCCCCTCTCTTTTCCCCTTTCTCTCTCTTCTCCTCTCCCCCGACGCCGGCGACCCACTCCGGCCACTCCGGCCACTCCGGCCCCTCCACCACCGGTACCCTAGCCCCGGCTGGCCGGCCGCCGGCGACCTCCGTCTCTCTCTTCCCCTTTCTCTCTCTCCCTCTTCCCCCTCTCTCTCTTCCCCTTTCTCTCTCTTCCCCCTCTCTCCCCCGCCCCCCCACCCCCACCCCCCCGAAACCCCCCAGCCTCCCCCACCCCCGATACCCCCTAGCCTCCCCCCACCCCCCTCCCCCCACCCCCCCCACCCCCCCCCCCGCACCCCCCCCCCCCCCCCCACGACCCCCCCCTCTTTCTCTTCCCCTTTCTCTCTCTCTCTCCTCTCTCTCTCTCTCTCTCTCTCTTCTCTCTCTCTCTTTCTCTCTCTTCCCTCTTCTCTCTCTTCTTCGCGGGCCGACGGGAGGGGGTGCCGGGGGGGGAGGGGGGTGGGGGGTGCACGGGGGAGGGGGGGCTGCACGGGGGGGCTGGGGGTGAGGGGCGGCGGGAGAGAGGGGAAGAGAGAGAAAGGGGAAGAGAGAGAGGGGAAGAGGGAGAGAAGAGAAGAGAGAGAAAGGGAAAGAGAGAGAGGGAGGTCGCCGGCGGGCGGGCGGGCGGCCGGGGCCGGGACTGGGACCGGTGGTGGAGGGGCCGGAGGTGGGTCGCCGGCGTCGGGGAGAGGAGAAGAGAGAGAAAGGGGAAGAGAGAGAAAATGGTCGCCGGTCACCGGCGTCCGGCGGCCGGGGCTGGGGGCCGGAGGTGGGTCGCCGGCGTCGGTCGCCGGCGGCGAGAAGATCGCCGGCGACGGAGAAGAGTTTGGGTGGGAAGGATTGTGTGAGGTAAGGTGTATGATAAACATAGTAAATCAATAACATTTTAACCGTCCGATTCAATCGGACGGTCCAAAAAAAAAGGGATGTATGGTAGAGACCCTTTGAGGGTCTCTACCACAGTCATTCCCTTTTAAAAGAACATAATAAGTATGAAGTAAATTCTGCATCTCTTATGTGATGCATAATATTCTCACGTATATTCTTATATAGAATTAACTCAGTATGTAATGATAAAAAATATTCCATGCAAAACAAAACCATTTTCAACAGAAAAATATAAAAATTGGAAGAGTTTTTTATTTTTTTAATAATCTATTTGGGAGAAATTAAAAAAAATAATTAAAGGATTACTTTCATATTTCCAAGAAAATAAAGTAAATTATTGTATTTTGCTAAAAAATGAGGGACGATTTTATAAAAATCTGTCCTCAACCCCCACAAATTCAACACACCCAGATAGACACCTCCTTCTGTGTTTGTTTTTTAGAGAGAGAAACCGGGGACTTCTAGAGAGAGAAAGAGAGAGAAGAAGAAACAGTTTTATCAGGTACATACGTCTCACAAAAAAAAAAAAAAAAAAGAAGAGATGGAAAATCTCCTGTTCTGAATGGAAACCCTAACCCTAGCCCGATTCCGTCCTCTCGGATCCTCCTTATTCGGCCCCCTTCGGATCATCGGCTCCTTCCTGTTCTTCGCCGGAGGCTGAGCTTCCGCCGCCGACGCGAGACTTCTGTTTTTTGTTTGTTTGTTAGAGAGAGAGCGAGAGAGAGGGGGTTTGGGGAGGGAGGGATTGTTTTGGCGGTTCTAAAGTGTGTGGTATGGGGAGTACGGATTCCGGTGCGGCGGAGTTCAGCGTGGGATCGATCGTGTGGGTGCGGCGGAGGAACGGCTCCTGGTGGCCGGGGAAGATCGTGGGTCCCGAGGAGCTCTCGGTTTCGCATCTCACCTCGCCTCGCTCTGGGACTCCCGTCAAGCTCCTCGGCAGGGAAGACGCCAGTGTGTACGTCTCTCTCTCTCTCTCGTGTTTTTCCTTTCTTTCTCTCTCGTGTTTTTCCTTTCTCTCTCTCTCTAGTTTCACCTGTTTGAACTTTTGAACAATTTCTTGTCAATTTGGATTTGAAACCATTTTGAAGACTTAAATTTTTTTTTTTGGACTTTATTTTGCTCGAATGAATTGTCTAATATTAGAATTTGCTCAGTGGTAAACAGGTGTGTTTGACCTTGCAATTTCTCTTTAAACATTGGTGGTTTGAATTTCAAAACTTATTTGAATAAATATTTATACTGGAAATAGGTTTTCTGTGTGCACTCTTTCATGTTCAAAGAAATCATAATAATTGTTCAATTTGTTTATATTATTCTGTGGGTGTTCTTTTCAGTTTGTATTCCTGATAATAACACTCTGGTGGGTGTTTTGGATTGTCAAATATTTAGAATAAGGCGGAGCTTTGTGACGGAGAGAGGTGTTGGACATTGCAATTTCTTGTATTTCTGCTGTGAGATGAGGTTGGAATAGAAAGTAATGGTAGGGAATTAGGAGGGGTTCCTTTGCATACCTTTATGTTGAAAGGAAACGACGAAATGGGTATTTCTTGAATGAATTGCTAAACATTAGAAGAAGGGCTTGCTTAGAAGAAGGGCTCGGAAATTTTTTTTTGGTTTTTGCTGCCGTGAGATTACAAACTTCATAGAATAGAAAGTAATACTGGAAACTAGGGGTTTCTGTGCATACTTTCATGTACAAAAAATATCACAAAACGGGTACGTCTATATGTATATGAATTCGCAGATTAGCGTTTGAGGAATTCCTAGGATCTATTTTTAGGAGAATTCTATGGCTGGGTATGAAAAAGTTCAATACCAATGCCGTGCTATTTTTACTGGTATATCCTATCGGTATTAAAAGTATGGAAATTTTTGAAACTTGACGAAGACTTGGATGGTGATATATATGTATATATGTTGTATATTTACCAGGTCACATATATTTTATTTCTTATTTTTATTAATTCTGCGAGTGTTTTTGTCTCCTTTTGTGTTTTTGTAACAAATTCTGAGTGGTATAGCAAGATGGATACTTTTGAACATATGCGTGTGGATTAGCTTTAAAAAAAAAAAAAAAAAAAAAAAATCTCCACAATCTTTTTTATTGGTTTGTTGTATTATTTTCTCCTTTTTGGCTTTTGTAAGATTTTCTATGTGGTTTGCTTCTCAGGGATTGGTACAATTTAGAGAAGTCCAAGCGTGTGAAGGCATTTCGATGTGGTGAGTTTGACGATTGTATCGAGAGGGCTGAATCCGCCCAGGGAATGCCGATTAAGAAAAGAGAGAAGTATGCACGTCGAGAAGATGCTATTCTTCACGCACTTGAACTTGAGAAGCAACAGTTGAAGAAACAAGGGAAGTTGGGTATAGCTTCTGATAGTGCGAACAGTAAGTCATCTGGTGCTGTGAAAAAGGGGTTAGTTACACCTTCAGAAAGTTTTGGAAATGATAATCTAAAACTTGGAAATTCCAAACCAAATCAGTTTTATAAGAAGCTAGATGTGTCTCCTAAGAATGAGATTCTAGGGAGTCCTTTGTCTTCCCAAAAATCCAAAGGTGGAAACCAACTTAGCGGGGAAGAGGATCATTCTGAAGTCATACCCCGGATGAGAGGCTTGCAGGACTTTGGGCTTAGGATTGCCCCTTCAAAGACAAAACTTTCACCTCCCGTTTCTTCGAATGGTTCTGGGAAACCATTAGTTGACAATAGTGTTCAAGCTCTTTCTAGTGGCGCTCTTAAGATGGGAAATACAAGTCAAGTGAATGGTAAAAATTCTTTAGACAAAAGGAAAAGGTTACATGAGGGGTTGAGTGAGGAATATTTGGTCAAGAGACGTGACAAGCGCCGCCCTCTTGTCCAAGTTTTGAAGAGTAGTGCAAAATTAGAAGTCCCTCATTCCATGCAACCTGACAGTGCTACTGTTTCTACTTCTATTTCAGGAGTGGAGCCTTTGGGAGTTATTTGCAGAGCGAAGAGGAGCAGATGTGTGTACATTCCAGCTGAGTCTAGCGAATCCTTAGACTATAAAGCAATATCACAAAGTCAAAGTGACATTGAGATGTCAGATTCCCAAATTGGAGCTTCTTTACATCCCAATTCCATTGAAGAGAACAT
Source organism: Ficus erecta (assembly GCA_008635985.1). Taxonomy (NCBI): domain Eukaryota; kingdom Viridiplantae; phylum Streptophyta; class Magnoliopsida; order Rosales; family Moraceae; genus Ficus; species Ficus erecta. The sequence goes on from BKCH01000010.1 coordinate 156,759, forward strand.
TTCTGGTTCTACAGAAGATGAATCAGATACTTCTGAAACTGATTCTTCTGAATCCGAGTCTGATTCTTCTGAGACAGAAGATATGGATGAAGAAATGGCTGTATTCTCAGGTTTAGTTTTTTCACCTCCCTTTGTTGATCTATTTAGTTGTGATGTGAAGATAGTTTTGTTGATTTCTGTGTTTGACGGATCAACTTTGTATAGTTGTAGCTGATTGCATCTCTTCTTGATTTTAGTTCTATTTGTGTAATCTGCCATTAGGCTTTGAGAATACTGAATTTGTCCTTTTATAGTTGAATTGTTGTGATCTGAAAGGATTGTCCTGGCATTTAGTAGTCTGCATTAGAACATATCAAAGTTTTTCAAGTTCACAATTAGTAGTTAGAAATTTAGAGTTATGGCCGAAACAAAATTCCCATTACGGATTTGATCTTGTCCATAGAAATGTTTGTGTTGATAAGTATCATTTAGCTCCATATCCTACCCTTATGATGTGTTGGGCTGGTGTCAGAAGTCTGCCGGAGTTTTGTACTTTGACCTCACATGACAATAAGATGGTTGTAATTATAAAACACTAGAGTCTAGGGACAATCATTAGTGAGAATTGACTAGGAATTCTTAAAAATAAGAACTTGATAGGTTTTGAATTCTCAGGCTTTGGTTTGGGAAAGTTTGATTTAGACAAGCATGCAGATTTGCTGGGGAAAACAGTTTTATTTGTTATTCCTGTCCTGAGATTTGTGTGGCTGGTTTATTTTGCTGAAACAATTAAATTGTATCTACCGTGCTGATAGTATTTTGTTCTATCTCGGATCTATTGTATGATTAATATTATCAGACCATCAGTAACCAAAACTGTGCTGTACTATAAGTGACACTATTATATTTTTATTTATAATGTTTCTTTACTTTTGGCAGGTGTACTTATTTACATATTTGTCATCTAGTAACAGTAACCTTTTCTCTTGGTTGTTCAGATGCTGCTGTACCCACGGAACCGGAAGTGAGTTCCATGGGAAGATATGAAGCACAAGAGCATGGAAACATGGGTGGCGAGGAGCCTGATGAGTCAATGCTTTCTGGTGACATGTCTCACTTTTATGGTCATTATCCTTCATCTGCTAATGAAGCTGTGTCCAAATGGCAATTGAAAGGGAAAAGGAATATTCGCAATCTTACAAAAGGTCTGTGGATGCAACTGATTGGAAAGGTTATGTGTATGGAGCATATCCTGAAGAAAAGGTAAGTGCTTTGAGCGGAAGGTCTTCTTTTGGGAATCTAATGGTTTTTTCTAGAGTACTTTTCTTTATGACCCCCCCCCCCCCCCCCCCCTTTTTTTTTGAAATTATCTTGTGTTTTTCTGACAAGGCTGATATGTTTTACTAGGATTTTAGGACGGAATTGACTGGACTAGACAATGGATACTCCTCATCAAGAGCTGCTTTCAAAGGTCGAAATAGTCTTGGCCGTAGTATAATTGATTGGGACGACCCAAGTTGGGAGGATCGGTCTTCTTTGAGGGGATATTGGGACATCAAAAGAGAACGTTTTGACCCAGTTTACGATTCCCGTTATCAGATTGGTGGGAGGTCAAGATCCATGCTGATGGATGTCGATTTGAAAGTCCAAGCAAGTTATCAAAAAGAGCCTGTTCCTATTGTCTCTCTGATGAGTAAGTTGAATGGGAAGGCAATTATAGGGCACCCTATCCAGATCGAAGCCTTAGAAGACGGTTCTTGTAGACATCTCCTTCCCACAATTGATGATTTTGGTGACGAACCAATTGAAAATGATGGAAGTACAGCTCTTCCTCAGGCATGGAGAACAGCAAGGAGGACAGCAAATTTCCGGGTCCCACGCCCTCATTTATCGTCGGCACTGGATGGTGAAGAAGCTGCTTATGACTTTCCCTTCTTAGATAGAGAAAGTAAGCCGCCATCCAAGAAATCAAACGTAGGGAATTTCGGTCACAAGCCGGTGCTGGCGAGGAAGAACACTCTTCACAATTCGGGGCCTCCATCTGACAGAAAATACAAAAAGGTGCCGAAGAAAGTAAGCTCATCATCCAGCCAGAAGACAAGGACTCTGTCTTCTATAGCTATTGAACATAACTTCAGTAACAAGCCAACAACACATGATAGTAGTAGCAGCCAAATGGACGGGTTGATCAAACCGGAGTCTGTGCCGCCCACAACAGTAGTGTGCATACCTGTCAAATTAGTTTTCAGTAGGTTACTCGAGAAGATTAATAGGCCGCCATCTAAAGCCGCAGCTAGCAATGGGGCTTTGTTAAATAGTGATGTGGACAGAAATCCATCATAGATTTACATGTACATTCTTATATGGTGAACGCAATAAATTTGGAATAGTGCTAGTACATCATTTATTATTGCTAATTAACTCTTGATTCCAGACAAGTTTCTTTTGAATAATTGGGTGAAGCAGGTAACCATGGCTTGGAAGAAAGTCCTGTACAGCAAAACTTTTAGAGGTCCGAGTATCTGAAAAGGCGAAAAGGTATAGTCGTAGTCGGGAAACAAAGGTGTCTCCGCAATCATATTGAAGAAGTAGGAGGTACTCTGATGAAAAGGTTATGTCTTTTTTCTGCGATTGTTTCTTTTTCTTCTCTCTCGCTCTTTTTTTTAAAAAACAAAAAAAAAAAAAAAACAAAAAACTAATTTAGAAAAAATAGACGAGCCTTGAGAAGTTGAATTAGGTCTTAACTCGAATTTGTAAAATAGTGTAGATCTTCAGTCTTTAGAATTCAGATTCTTGGGTGAGATTTATGTTAAAAATTTCATATTTTGTTCTTTGATTTCAGTTGGGGCGAGATATTTGTGGTTGTGACAGGTTGGTGATTTGGGTTTTTATGGTAATATCAACCTCAGTCACTACAGTTAATATGTTTCCTTTTGTGCGTGTTTACTGTAAAAGTGGGTAATGTCGCACATGATATGTTTTTAGTTTCATTCCGCACAACTGTGCAAATTGATGATGTCTAATGTTTTGATTCCAAATATTGTATTGTAGAAGTGTGGTTAGTCTTGCATGAAATTACCCAAAAAAAGAAAAAAAAAAGAGGTTTGTCTTTCAGAAAGTTACATATGCTATCTCAAATTTCATGTTTCATTGGTTGTCCCCCTTACAATGAAAGACTTTTGGATTTCTAAAAGCAATAAATTGACAAAAATAGATTTTAGGAAGATAAAAATTTAAACTGATTTATGAATATTTATGTTTAAAAATTTATCACGTGTGACATTGATCTGCTCTGATTATAGGTAAGATGGTTGAAAAATTAATTGAATGACTAAACAATGATTACTATTAACGGGCAAAAGAGGTTTTGTCGTAAAAATTCCTCAACAAATGAATGAACAAGTTTATCACCCCACCGCTCAGATCATTTGATGATTGGCGGTAAAAAAATTTCTATGGTCATATCAACAAATGCACGCTCTATAAATTACTGTCTACTTAATGCATTAGAAACAACAATAATATAATACTCAGAATGATCCAAGATCAAAGGATTGATCTTGATGATTTATTACTATTTAAAAACAGGGGAAAATATTTAAATGATACAAATTTGAATGACACGAAAAAACTATTGCATCAACATAACATCAAAAAGTATCATTAGATCAATATGATATAAAATTAAATTGAAGTAAATTAAAAATTGTGACATATTGATCAAGATAGAAGAGTTTGTATCATATTGATTAATAGACAAGAAAGAAGTAGTTCTTTGGATCATTTTCTCTTTAAGAAAGTTGCTTCAATGGATAAAATTTTCACATTGGACGGACGGATTTAACTAGCACATTATCTAATCAAATCAAATGACCTATTATCATACTCCGAAGACATGGGGCCCATTAGGGCCCATTAAACACCCGCACAAATGGGCCATGGGCCGAAGCCCATGCTAGAAAGAAAGATTCACGAGAAGTGAGAGAGGGAGACAGTCAAAGGACTTGTTTGAATGCGACCAGGAGGGAGGAATGCAAGAAATCAAGTCAGAAAAAGTTCAAGAAACAACAAACCAGGGGGGATCACCCACCAATTCCCAACAAAACCTCAAAACATACATACAGAGCTGGTTAGCTCTCTCTCTCTCTCTCTCTACACTCCATCATTGCAACAAATTAACTTCTGTTTCACTTTCATGTCTTAATGCGTATTCTTTAACTTCTGTTTGGATGCTAAGAAAACACGCGGAAAAATAAGTTTGAACGCAAGTCATTTCCTTTTCTCTCTTCCTCCTCTTACTTGATACTTCTTATCTTTATGCTAGATTTAGTTATGAGATTATCTTTATTCTCCTTTCATTTTCTTCGTCTTCTACTCTTTTGGAATTTATAATCTGGAAAACTTAATTTTTGTTCAGAAATTTGTGACTTTTATTCGAGATGAATTGGAGAAGATTGCGTTGCCTCGCGAAGATAAAAAATTCCCCCGGGCAGATTTCGAAATTCGATTCGTCATTGCCGTGCGGAAGAAGAAATCAACAAGCTGATGGCGTTTTCTTCAATGGCGAAAAGGTTCGAGTCCTTGGAGGTTCGCTATCGCGAACGAAATCCGGTGGCTCATCGGCTGGGGATTCGGATTCAGGTTTTCTAGAAAGATTGATCGGAGCAAGAAAACCGGTTTGGGGATTTAGGTCATGGAGTTTCTTTGGGGCCAATTCTCTCCATTCAAACCCGAGCGCTTCTTTGATCACGTCTCGTCAGTTTGGACAGAATGCGGGGAACGATTCTCGCTTGGACAGAGATTTTCTTGCACAGCTCTGGGTTGCGGATGGAAAAACGGAGGATTCCAAAAGGAAAGGGAGAAGAAAACTCGTCTATGGGCGGCGTGGAGCGCCGACATACGACAATCGGTTGTCGTACGACAATCGTTTTGGCAGATTGTTTTCAGGTTCATCTGTTGCTGAAGAGAGTGAACGTGTTATGCAACAACCACCTCCTAGCCAATCGGTTTCTGGGTTTCTGAAGCCAGAATCTCCGGAAGAGGTAAATTCAAGTCTTTTTCCTTTTTAATTACGGATATTTAATAATTATTCATCGCTTTGATTGAATGTGGTACCTTTTGTTTCATTAAATTTGAGCCTTGTTTAGTAGGATGGAGTGGAAACAGGAAGCAGATAACCTAGGTAAGGGAAATGGAGAGGGAGAGAGAGGTGCTTTCTTTGTTTGGTGTAAGAATAAAGATGGAAGGGAAATAAAATATTTTGTTTGTATAACTACTAGTAGTGATGGGTAATCAAATTATTTGACACTATAGTCCAATCAAATGGATAATTTTCAAAAAAGAATCCCTACAAGTTGAGAGGGATCAAAATTGGGGTGTTCTTTGAGACGATTTTGAATTTGTCACCCAATCTAACTCCTTCCTCTAGCCCTTCCTACCAGCCCATTTCTTCCTTTCACTTTCCCTTGTACCAAACTAGCTCTGAGGGCTTAACGTAACAAAATCTTTAGAAGGGTAAGTTTTTTGATTATTTATATCTTGGATTGAAGGTAATAGCATATTTGATGGATTACTGTCCTGTCAACTCCCGTTAGTTGATTAATTAGGGCATTGTTTGATTATCTGGCTTCTCTTTGTCTTGTTATAGTTTTTGAACCATTGTGACATGTACCTTATCTTTTTGTAATATAATAATATCTGTTGCCTTTCGTTGTTTTTGTTTTTTCATGTGAATAAAATTTTTATTTATTGTTTTTTGCTTTAAATATGATTGTTATTTGGCCATACATCTTTTTATGGGGAAGAAATATTGTGTGATAAAAGCCTGTCCTGTACTTGTTAATGTAACATTTTCTTCCTTATCTCATTCTTTTTAATACCTGCTGATAGGTTAATATAGAAATGTCTCACTCGTTATTCACTGAATTCGGTAGGCCCAGGTGGCACCTCTTCTTGCCCGATCAAATTTGCTGATTACTAGGGATATAGAGTGGGCGAATCTTGTCTTGGGTTATGAGCAGGTAATTTGAACCTCCTGATGAAAAAAAATTGTATGATTTATGTGCTTTCCAACTGATATCATTTTTATTGCTGAACACTTATCCACAAGTTTTGTTCTAATGATATTGTAAAAAGTAAAATTTATTCTTTTACCCGCTGGTTTCAATATAAAATGTTTCTCAAGTTCTACAATGATTTTTCAAAATGCAGTGTTTACATTGTCTAGTGCTATTCTTTTTGTTTAATTCATTTTGTTCATTCCTAGTAATATACTCTTTTTGATGATACTCCAGGAAAATCGATATGCCATTGTAGATGTGTGCTATCCCCAATCAGTGAGTGGTTATACTTTTATTTCAATCCTGAGTTCCTAGATACTACTTAAGCTTTAATAGAACGTATCGTTCCTAAACAATTGTTTGACCTTAAACTATTTTCAAGTTTCTATCACTTATGGAGTTGTGGTTATTCTACAGCCTGTAGGCTTTATTCGTGAGAAGAGTAACCCTATTGCCAGACAGGTATCTATCATATATTTTTCCCCCTTTTTTAAGATTTCAAAACAGAGTTTTTTGCTAGTCAATGCACCACGTACAATTTCTATGGAATGAGCTTTGCTGTTGATGCATTAACTTGTATCGAGTTTATTCTGTTATAGTATTTTTTTTTTCTTTTCAAAATTACTGTCTTGTTAAGTTGCAGAACCACACCTTTTTGAGTAATGATCTCTAAAATGGCTTTCCGAATGTGGTAGGATTTGGAGAACATGTTTGGTCCATGTTTATGTGAATATTTCATGTGATGCATCTTTGTCAGTATTAGTCTAATGATCTTTTTTTTTTTTTTTGGAAAAGATACTTCCTTGCTGATATTTCTTTTTCATTTTGAAGTTGGTCCGGTTGAGGCGCCCTTTTGTTGCTTACATAACTGATGCACTGGGTAACGAGCTCTTTAGGGTGAGGGTTTTGTCTTGTCTTGAACACTGAGAAGTTGGTTGGCGCTCCTTGTGAGATATTGATATATTTATTTACTACCATTATTAGGTTCGCAGGCCTTTTTGGTGGATAACCAGCTCAATATATGCTGAGGTCAATGGTAAGGTATGCTGGTTCGGCATATTTGTTATTCTATGGGTCTTTTAGATTTTTATTCGTTACTGATGGTGTCACATACCTGTTAATTTCTAGGAAATTGGTGTGGTTCATAGACGATGGCATTTGTGGAAGCGGATTTATGATTTGTACCTAGGGTAATTCCCCTTTTCTTTCCTCTCTCTTTATCTTTTTCTGATGCTTTCAAATAAAAAAACAAATTGCTTTACTTAATCAACTATAGTGCCTTATATTTCTGCAGTTCTTACTTGCATTCCACTATTATCGGATTGACGTGTAGATGTAGTTGGTTTTTAATCATAGTTACTTTGATGATTTAGTTTGTTCTGTAGTTCGTTATACCTTGCTGCCACTTTTGCACTGAAGCCTAAGCGTCGAACAATTTTGTAGAAACAAGCAGTTTGCGGTGGTTGAAAATCCTGGCTTTTGGTATTGGACTTTTACTTTGAAGGACATCGATGGGAATGTTCTGGCTGAGATTGATCGTGACTGGAGAGGTTTTGGCTTTGAGGTTGTTTCGCTTCTATTTGCAAAAATTATGACCGTGTGATTCTGATAATGTTTTTTTTTTCACCTTTTCACGTTACTTAATTCTTTGAAAATTTCATATCCTTTCAAAAGGAACAAAAATTTGTGTTTTGTGAGTTTTGTTCTGATCGTGTATCATGGTTACTGCTTTCTTAATTACCATCACATGATTTTCTACCATTTTTTGGTTTAATTGGCTTATCTGTAGAACAAATTGGAGTTATGCTATTCTAATATGTTGTCATAATTTGGTATGAAACAGCTTTTTACTGATGCTGGTCAATATGTTATCCGTTTTGGGAGTTCTGATCCAAGCTCCAAGACTGGACCTGCTAGAGTGGTAAACTGTCAAATCGAGAAATATTTTCTTCTCTAATTGGTTTGGTTGTTTGTTTCATTCAATCCTGTATTTGCTCTTTCTGGTTGCAGGTCCAAGATTTGGAAGTTGCCCGTCCCTTGACATTATCAGAGAGAGCTGTGACTGTTGCCCTTGCTATATCATTGGATAATGACTATTTCTCGAGACATGGTGGCTGGTAAGCTAAATGGTTATTCTTTAAAGACAGTGTGGCTGGTTAACATGTTTTGAAAGGATGTAAACCGACATTGTTTTTGTGCTTTCTTCTTCTTCTTCTCCTGCTCCCTTCCCTTCCCTTTTGCTTCTTCCCCAGGGGATTACCTTTGATTGCCGTTGGCGAGTAGTTCCAGTTTAGTGTACAGATGAGACAATACATGTGTTTGTTCTTCCTCTTCTTCTTCTCTGTTTGTTGTCGCATGACTCGGCAAATTCGAATGCTGACTTTGGCCAGTAACACATATTTGTGGTGGAACCATGAAGAGCTTTTGGTTTGTGTACCTCCATTTCGGATGTTGTTGTTGGTTAGAACAAGACGGTAAGAAAAGCAACTTGCTAACACCCTTTATCCTGTGAGAGACTCTTGATTGTTCTGTATATTCAGAAATGCATATTATTCCAAGTTTCTTTTGAAGAGGGATCCTACTGTTTTTCAAAATTTATTTTTTCTATTGTACCGTATATATCTCCCTCTCTGCGCTGAAATTGGTGGCTTGGCCACACCCCCCCCCCCCCCCCCCCTTCTTTTTGTGGAAGCATAAAATTTGCATTTTGTTTCTCAGTTTGCACTTGAAAATAGCCAAAGATATAGATAGTCCTTTTTTGTGAATAGAAAGATGGGAGTAGGAGAACATAGTAGAGAACTAACAAATTTTTTTCTGACTCGATGGTCATTTTGGGAATTGCATTTTTGGAAAATCTCAAGGTTGTTTCGATTCAAAAAGTCCCTTTTGATTGGTTGTTAGGCTTTTGGCAAAATAAATCTGGAGTTAAAGTCACACATCGGTTAGGACTGCACAAGCGAATGGGTCATCGGTTTTGGGTGGGTTGGGCGTGCTTTGACCCAATTGGCTTTGTTGAAAAAACACGAAAGTGTGAAAAAAAATTGAAGATAATTTTTGTGGTTATTTTGTTAATAAATACTAGGAGTGCATACACTATCCATGTACATATGATAGATTTAGGGGGGAAAAAAACACAGAGGTTCCGAATCATATGAGAAAGACATGCAAGTACCAAATCTCATATCATATGAGCCGTATTTTCTAAGCAGTAAGAAACTATATAAGAGTTAAAAAACATTAGACAATATCTAAGAGCGCACACACAACCCATAAGTTAAAATATGAGGATCGAGCAAATTACAAATATGGTAAAACATAGAGTTAGGCTTGTGACAAAATAAAGGTGGCCTAGTCGCACAGGGGCCGGAACCACCCTGGAAAGCATAAGTGAATGGGGTCTAAAGCCTATATAACGATTACAGGTATGAGCTCCGTGCACAACCGTTGCGTGCTTGTAAATTAATGTTCTCTTCTCCACGGGCTCTAGACTATATATCTCCTGCAGAAAGTAAAAACTTGGGAGTAAGTAGCAAATGGTGGCATTTTGCGGACCTAAGAACAAAAATGGCAAGATGCCATAGTAGAGGTAGAAATTTCATATTACCAATATAGATATAAAGTCATCCAAAAAAGAACTCGAAAATAAAAAGCAGTTCGATAACAATTGCACAGAAAATACTGATCAAGAAAAACAGAAAGGAACATTGTAAGGCTTGGCGAGAAAGGAGAGATAGGTAAAGTAAACATTGTATTGCTTTACCGTTTAGTTCTGCGTGTGCATTCTCAGCAGCCTTGTTTTAAATATTCTTGTTGTCACTTATATCCAATCATCAATGCTGTCTAAGAAACTGAAGTAGGCATATCTTCATGTACTTTTAAGCAGACAAAGTGCCACAAACTCCCCAAAATCCCATGAAAAATCCGACCGACCCCTATGCTCACATAGAAGCCAAAGGTTACCAACTCATCATCATTGATTTCATTTCCGTGGTTCTTGCCATTTTCAGTGACACTGGGATCCACCTTTGGTTCATCTCCAGGGAAACCTTTTGTGAGTGGTGGTCCACAAAGTTGGAGATTTTCCTTGTAGTCAGTCGCATCAAAGCTTTGGAGTTGGGTGCTTATAAATGGGATTCGGCCAATCAAGTTGTTGTATGACAAGTCTAGTCTACCAAGAAAATTTAAAGTAGAAAAGCTTGAGGGAATTGTACCTGATAGTTGGTTTCTTGACAAATCAAGAGATTCTAAATATGCCGGCCGGCCAAATTTCGCGAGGAATACTTCCAATTAAATTATTCCTGGATAGGTTTAGAGACACCAATATCAACTGAATTGTAATGTTTTCAGGAATTGTCCCACTCAACTGATTGCTTGAAATGTCAATGCTTCTCATGTGTACAAGATTTCCCCCGAACTTGGTTTCTAGTCCTTCCACACCAAATTTGTAGAACCAATATCCCGGAGGAAAATGTTTAACCAACGTGATGACATGGCTGTCATATTATCAAGGCATTAATGTGGTAAAACTCTGGTGATGTATTGTAGACTGCACCAACTTGTAGGGATGCTTCCGCTGTTCCGCATAATTCATTGGTGCAAAAGCGCAAAAATATCAGATTGCATCTCATTTGCAGTAACAATCTTTCTGTTACGTTTCCAGTTATTCTATTCTCCCAGAGGCCAAGAAGAGCCAAATGCTTACAGTTCCCCAAAGAAGGAATTTCTCCAGTCAAGTCGTTGTTACGCAAGCGCAATATTGCAATTTCGGGTAGGTAACCTGACGAGGTTGGTAGGTGTCCAGGGAAGTTGTTGCTCGCAAGATTCAAGACTTGCAAATTCCGAAATTGCCTCCAGCAAGTTGGCAGTTTCCCCAAGAATCTGTTGTCAGATAGGTCTAGCTTATACAATCTTGAAGGGTTCGGAAGTTTACAAAGAGAAGATATGGATCCTGAGAACATATTTTTAGAGAGACTCAAAATGACTGTGGTTGAAGGGAACGATGGGAGTAAACCATACAGGTTGTTCGAACTAAAGTCGAACTGAATATCATGGGATCTGGTTGACCTATAGGGAAGCTCTCCCCAAATTTGGTTGAAAGAGATGTTCAAGTAAATTTAAGTTAGAAAAAGATAGGTCCAATAACCAGTTGGGTATTGTATCTGAAATATCGGCTTTGGACATATCAAGATTGATCAGCTCCCGCTGTGTCCGAAGCCATATTGGAAAAGCAGGGGCCTGCTTTGCAGGAGTTCAAAACTAGAGAATAGAGTTTAAAAGGTGGAATCCAATTTGGATTCATCTTCAAGACAGAATTTTGAGACATGTCTAGAAACTCTAGACGAGAGAGATTCGTGAAGTGAGCTTATCCTCCCACAAAACAAATTCGAGGACAGGTCCATGTTATTGAGGAAAGGAAGTTGACCGAGACTCTCGGGTATAGATCCGTTTAGTTGGTTGTTAGAAAGTCGTAACCTATTATAGTGTCGGAAGTCCTGCATGATCTGGTATTGACCCTGAAGTCGTAACCTTGTAAGATTTGGAATAGGCCCCCAAAAAATGATTGTCATTTAAACGAAGATACTTCAGGATGTCCTGATCAGAAAACTCATTTGACGTAACCAAAAACAACTCCAAGCTACATAGGTTTCGGAAAAATTTTGGTAAGCTACCTTGGAGTTGATAATCTGAAAGATCCAGGGAGACTAGAGAAGCCATGTTTGTGAAAGCATCTGGGATTTGACCTTGTAACTGGCATGATCTTAACCCAATATGAACAAGACTCTTGCTGAAACTGGACACCAAGGAAAATATTGGAAGACCGAAAGGGGTTGGAAGAGAGTTCGAGAACTTCAAGTGAGCGGGAAGATTTTTTGAGAGGATGTGATCGAAGACCGACATCGGGAAGATCACATGAAAATAAATTCAGCTCCAACAAAGAAGTAAGCTTGCTGATTGATTGTGGCCAATTTGCAACCTGAGAGAGATATACACGTGACAGGTTAAGGTATTATTGTGAAGAAGCAAGATCAGATAACCAATCGAGGCTGTCGACAGCAAAATGGAAGATGAATGGTCAAGTGATAGTAGATTTGAGAGATTTCCAAGTTGGTGGGCAATGTGTCCAAATGAAGCCTACACTTGCAAGCTTAAGGAGTTTCAATCGACGTTAAGAACCGATAAATTTTGGAATTTTAAGTCCGGCAAAGTTATTATTGTCCATGTATTCCAAGAAATGCAGTTCGGGCAGTGAAGGATACATCTTGTTGGGTTTTGTCTATAAATAAACTTAGTATTGTTGGGTATTGACAACTAGTGTAAAAGTCCCCATGGGAAAAGAATGAGAGTGTAGAGCACTTTATAAGTTTTTCTCATCTTGAAAGGTTAATCTAGTAACATGCGAAAGTGTCTATATGGGGCCCATGTGGTTCACACACACGCGCATGGCGTGGGTAGTGAGGCTGTAAAGGCGCACTTGGCACTTGGGCGCGAGGTGCGTGACACGTGGTGTGTTGTGATTAAACTGCTATTAAATAAAAATTTATTTATTTTTTGGAATTTAAATTTAAATATAAAAAAATGTAACTTTTAGAACTGACGTATTTTTTCAGAAAAAATACGTTTTCTAAAACCTCTTGAAGAGTTGTATTTTTTTGGAAAAATATGTTAATGACAGTTTTTCCTCAAAGAGTTTCACCAAAAGTTATCATATTTGCTATAAAGAGTTGCAGAGAGATCAAATTTTATTCACAGAAAATTTGAACTCTCGCTCTCTTATACTGTTATTCTTCCAGAATTATTCCGTTATTTTTCTATTCGAATTTTCAATTTTGCTTGGTGTTAAAATTCATTTTGAAGGCTTGTCATACCCTGGAAGCGATTTGCTGTTCAATTCAAAGCAATCTCCTTTCGAGAGGGGGCAAATAACACTTTAAGGACAGTATATTTACTACGTTTTTCAAGTCTCCGTATTCAGATTTTTTCCAACCAATCTCACCTCTCAAAGTTTTGCTCGAGTAAAGATGAAAGCTATGGAGATCATATGGCGGAATAGTTATCGGGTGTGTTGACTTTTCTGAGTCGATTGAGGCAGTGAGATTTGCAATTTCCAAATTAAACAAACAAGAGGTATCTTCATAGGTCTTCACAACAATTTTTGTATGTTTTGATTATTAAAATTTCATTTGTGTAAGAATGGAAGAGTATGCAAAGCTTCTAAAAATCTACGCCATAAAACCGTCCAAGACAACATAGTAATTACTTATAACTGGTTGGATGATTTTTTTTTTAATTATCCCACAAATGAATTGTAATACCAAGTATTTCTGTATTTACACGATTTCTTTTATTTTAAGAAATTTGTACAAATTTTTAAGATACACATGAAAAAGCCGGTTAAGGGTTTTTATTTCGTTTTTGTGAGTTTTATGATATTCTAAGACTCGGAAATGATTGCTTAGTCAAGCAAATGACCTTTTAGGCGAAAAGGAGCGAAATCGCCAAAATTTACATGTTGGTCAAAGTTTGACCGAAAACGCCAACAGTTGACCAAAAAGTCAATTGTTGACCGCATGAGTCAAAATTTGGCGGGAAAGTCAGCGGTTGACAAGAAAGTCAATGGCGGACGAGAAAGCCAAAGATTGACCCGAAAAAGTTAAGAAAAAGGCTGTACGATTTAATAGTTCGCAGTATAATATTGTACTGCATAAAGCTATTTTTATGATTAAAATGATATGTTTAGGATTCAAAACCACCATAGAAAATCAAGCACAATAATTAGAATATTTTGGGCCAAGTGATTCCGAGTTAAGAGAAAGTTTTTATACAGTTCATTTAAAAACAGGTGAATTTTGGACTGCGGTTCAATTAACTAATACTGCGTATAAGTGAATTCAGTATTGGAATTACCTGTGGTAATTGAAAAATGGATTATTTAAAGGTGAATGGTGGCAAACAAGCCTTAGGGTGGCTTACCTCACTAGCTTTTTGGATTATTACATCATTAATTAATTAACTTTGTTAGAAAGTAAAATTTAGAAGATTCCTTTGGTTCTAGCCAAGGAAAGCCGACCACCTACACCCCCTCCTTTGCATATTCTGATTTTTTTTAGGGACCACATTGTGCAATTTTAAGAAGTTCAACCTCTATAAATAGGGGTGGGTTAAATCAAGAAAAAATTTACAAAACACAACCAAACTCTTGCAATTTTCTTGCTTGAACAAAACCGGTTTTGAGTGTGAAGGAGAGGAAGGATTTGCAGCCAAGATTGAGGAGGAAATAGAGTGAGAGGATTGGTTTTTGTGGAAGGAAAGCAAGGAAAGAAAAACAAAAAAATTGGAAAGTTTGGATACCCATTTTCTCCTAGAGCCGGTTGTGGGAGCTAAGGAGGAAGAGAGGAGAATTTTGTGGAACCAAGAGAGATTAGGGTTTTTAGGGTTTAGTTTTCTACTTTGAGCATCCAACAAGAGTTCTATGAATTTTGGTGCTCATTTTGGCCAAGAAGGCCGAACATAGGGAGGAACAGAGCAATGGAACAAGCCAAGACCTTGGCTGGTTTTGGGAGCTGTTTTGGCCAGATTTTTGGGAGCTGTGGTGGCTGATTTTCAAAGCAAAGGAGGCGGCAAAAGTTGGACCATTTTGGCAAGAAAAACCGGCAGCTAAAGGAGGAGCAAAGGGAAGGACAACCAAGTCAAATTCTTGGATCCAAAGCAAGGTGCAAACCCTTGAATTCCAAGCTTTTAGTTTAAATTTCAATTGGAGAAATTTAAAGGTATCAAAGCCTTGGTTGTATTGAACATAAGCTCATTGGTTTCTCTTGCTGCCCTAGCTTAGAAATTAGGGTTTGTGCTTGAAAATTTAGGGTTTTTGTTGGTGGTTGTTAATATGTATGTTAGGTGTATTTGTTTTGTTTAGGATTTTGTATATTGTGTAAAATGTTTATGTTCATGTGTTTGTTGAATGTTGAACGTTAGAAATGCCCATGCATGTTTGAATTAGGCTCCCGACGTGTTCGGTTGAGGTAGGGTGAACGTAATAGGACGTAAGCGAAATCGAAACCGAAAAATGGCTTTCTCGGGTAGGGTTTGCCCAGTCTCGGGAAAAGCAAATTTTGAGGACCTTAGAGGCTGAATTGGGAGAAACTCAAAACACAAAAGTTGTAGATTAAGGTTTTTCCTAGGGGGCTTCGCGATCAGTTTTTCAAAATAAGGCTCCAATGGCCTTGGTTTTCTATAAAAACCGAACCTGACCTGCCCAGGAGCTATACACGACCAAAGTTAGTGCAACGCAGATTTTGGACAGGTTAAGGTCCAAACTGGATTTTACGTAAAACACGGAAGTTGTAGGGTTCTGTGATAGCTAAAACTTTCGTGAAGACAATTTTTCCAAAATCGGCTTAGATTTTTAAATGAAATTGATTTTCAAAGATGGTACAGAAATGGGGAGATTTCTGTACAAGATTTTTAGAAATGGTTCAGAAAAGGGTGTTTTTGTGTTTTTAATGATTAACTGGCATTATAAAACTATTCCAAAGGCAGTTTTTAATAGTCGATGATTTTTACAATTTTACCTTATGATTTTCTAAATTTTTAAAATTAAATTAAATAAGGGATTTTGTGCCAAAAAAAACATAAGGTTTTCTGAAAAGAAAATACAAATGAATTTTTGGGATTTATAGTCAAAAATAATAATCCGAATAAGATAGATTTAAACCTTAGGGTTACTTAAAGTAACCAAGTAGGTTCACGTAACGCAAAGTAAGGGAATATAACTAAAGTTATATAAGAATGTTGGTTTACCAACAATTCTAATCCTTACTCTTTTTCGATAACATAACACAATACGCGACGGTGTCCCAACGAGCTTGAGCTTATAACTGGACACAACAATTTTAAACAAGTAAGTATAACCACCGCCTATAGCATAGGCTTTGATTTGATACTTGCCTAAGTATGTTTTAAATGTATGCTTTATTGTATGTCCTGTAGTGTTACTTTGCTATGTTTTACGTATAAAATGCTATGTTTTACGTATAAAATGCTATGTTTAAGTATATGTCATGAAATGTTAGAAACATGTTAAGATTAAGACATACTATGATTTAGTTGTGTTGAAACATCACGAAGTATGTTCACCAATAACAAGAACAAAATCAAGTATAAGATAAAGAACAATATGAGAATAAGTAAATTACCTGTGTCGTACCGACCCGCGTAAGGTCGGGTTGGACTATGGATTGAGTTGGAAAAAGATTGGCCACCCCAACCAATTCATAGTTGCGCGCCCGGTACGAACACTTATAGGGCCCATATGATAAGTTAAGTTAAGTAAGCAAATTATGTATAAAAAGAAAGAATAAGAAAGCATAATTGGCTCATGCATATGTAGGATAAGTTACGATAAGTTAAGTTAAGTAATGCTATGCTATGCTTGGTTTATGTTAGTTAGATATATTGTTTTGTGTTGTGTCGCGGTATAGGATAGTTGTACTTGCTGAGCGAAAGCTCACTGTCTTACGTTTATGCTGTAGGTAAGCAACCTGCCAGCAATTGCTGATACAAGATGGAGAGGCGAGGCTTGGCGGACTGTGAACCGTGGGAAATGTAGAACCGCTATGCGCTTTGAATTTATTTTATTTACGTTTATTAAGTTGAGATATGCTAAACAACTATTGCCTATTATTTGTTATATTTTATGTACGCTCTTGTGTGCGAGTCACACTGTAAAAAAAAAAAAAAAAAAAAAAAATTTTCCGCTGTTTATGTCGATTAAGTATGTATGAAATATACGTAAGTATGTATGGTAACGGCCTGTGCTAGGCGGGTTGTTACAGAGTTGGTATCAGAGCGGTTCCCTACGACTTGGTTTCACAGTCAGCCTGCCATCGCTGCCATCATTGTAAGTTAAATTTTTTTTTAAATTTTAATGTATTAATCTTTATTATGTGCCTATGTTATGATAGATACGACATCATGGACCCCGTCCGAGTGGAGGAGGATCGAGAGGCGGTTACCTCGTTCTACGAGACGTTCCCTCTACTGTTCGATGGCACTAGACGGACCGTGGCATTGACAGCATGGCTGTACGATATGGAGTTGATTTTCAGTACGAGTCATATCCAGGCTCGTCTGCAGGTCTCTTTAGCCAGCCGTTGTCTGCGGGGTGACGCCCGTATTTGGTGGATGACGCTGGGAGAGCCAGCTTTGCCAGAGCGCACGTGGGGACATTTCCGTACTTTAGTGATCACTCGCTACGGTCCGATACTGGACGCGGGGGCAAACGCACCTTACCGGGATCCTGAGATTTATCAGGATATGCACTTCGAGCGTTACTATCATTTCATCGAGGATTGACGTGCATATCCAGCTGAGTCCATGGGGCATTATTGCCGGAGATTCCAGGAGGCGATGCTTCCCTACGTTCCCCAGGATTTACCCAGCCCAGGGATGCAGGCTCTATTGGTTCTTCGCCACGGATTACCTCCCCCGATCCGACAGTACATCCCAGCACCCACACCCGACATGACGGTGGGACACATGATTGAGTATATTTTGGGTGCGGAGGCCATCGTTCATGCCATGCAGGCTGGCCCGGTAGAGCCAGGGGCACCGGCTGACGACATCGGCGAGCCAGAGCCGGTGTACGAGCCAGAGCCGGTATACGAGCCGGGTCCTGTTGATCCAGAGGACCCGATAGCCGCTGATCCGGAGCATGAGGTACCAGCTCAGGAGGCCGAGGCCGACGACGAGGTTACGGACGATGATATGGACGCTCTTGACGATTTGCCAGAGGACCTCCCACTTATCGTGATATCGAGTGACGAGGAGGATCTTGAGGAGTTGCCACTTGAGGACGGAGAGGCTGACTCCGACGTCTCAGTAGTTACCATAATAGACCTAGACTAGGATTAGATTAACTGAATATGTATATATTTTTGTATTTTGAGACTGTATGTATTAGCCTACTACTTTTTGGATATAGGCTTGTACTTATGTAGGATGGTTAAGTGGTAGACACTACCATCACATTTTGACCCTATGTATATATACAGTACGATGTCGTAGGCATGTATTTATAGTACGGTAAATGTGATGTATTTTTTTGAAAATGTACAAAGGACCGTGCGATCATGGGATATATAATATGAAAAGTTATGTTATGGTTTACCAAGTGCTGAGTTAAGCATATATGTATTAATTGTTATGATAAGTATGTAATGTTAAATATTGCCTTACGATACGATGAGTTATGTATGAAAGAAGAGATATTAACAGTATAATAATATCTTACTTGTGAAATGTAGAAAATGGTACGCCCACGGCGAACTATACCAGTAAATCCACTTGTGCCAGATTTGGCAACAGTGGTAGCAAACCTACAAAGGCAGCTGCTTGAACAGCAGCAAGAAACGAATAGACTACGGGATCAGATAGCCCAGTTAAACCAGAGACCCCAAGTGGACGAGATTCCACCTCCAGTTCACCAAGCACCTCCAGTTTATCAAGTACCGCCAGTGGTACCTCCAGTCCCAGAGGTCGGACAGGAGATTCCCCGGAATGCTGAGATTCCAATGGCACAAGTGGGAGAGCAAGTTAATGTGCAGCCAGTACGGGAAGATCTGCTTTACGAGCGATTCAGGCGGATGAAGGCACCTGAATTTGAAGGATTTACCGATCCCGTAGCCGCCGATAACTGGTTGATTGATATCCAAGTTATTTTGGATTTCATGCGGCTTACAAAACATGAGAAGGTTCTTTGCGCTTCTTTTGCCCTCAAGAAAGATGCAAGACACTGGTGGACGATGGTACAGATGCACCGGGACGTCATGGCCATGAGTTGGCAGGATTTCATAACCGAGTTTCGTGCCATGTATTATAATGCAGAAATACTGGCAGTTCAGCAAGATGAGTTCACTAGCTTGCAGCAAGGGTCGATGACGGTTATGGAGGCCGTACAAAAATTTGAGCAGTTAGCCCGTATGTGTCCGGAACTGGTTCAGACCGAAAAAGAAAAGGTTAGAAGAATGATGAAAATGTTCTGGACAGATATTGCCAAACAAGTGAGCGCTGGTGATAATCTGCCTACCTTGGTATCTGATTGTGTCAGTAGGGCGATAAGAGCCGAATATTGGATTAACCGGGACAAGGAAGCCAGAGCTCAGATTTTCAAGGCCCGGAAAGAAGAGAAGGCAGTGGTTAAACAGACACAGCCTCGCCAGAACACTGAGTCCAACCAGAAAGGCCAGACCAGCAACCCTAATCAGAATGCCAAGCAGTTTGGAAGAAATAAGAGAAAAGGGAATTTCACGGGACAGGGCCAACAGAGGAATTTCCCACAGAAAAGAAACAACCGTGGAAGAGAGGGTAATAGTGTTGATTACCCATCATGTGCTAAATGTGGCAAGAAGCACCAGGGTGTGTGCAGAATGGGGACGAACGCTTGTTATCTGTGTGGCAAGGAGGGGCATTATGCCAGGAACTGTAACCAGAACTTTCAGAACCAGAATCCTCCATATCCCAACCGGAATGTACCCAGCCAACTGCATGCGGTCCAAGCTAAAATTGAAGGACCCTCAATTGCGCAAGGCAGGTTGGAGGCTCCTGAACCCCAGGCCAGAATTTTTGCCTATACAAGGGGAGATGCTGAAGCAGGAACTTCTCAGGTGGTGACAGGTCAGATCTCTATCACCACTCCTGATACTATTGCTGCATACGATGCTATTGCCTTGTTTGATTCTGGTGCTACTCACTCGTTTGTATCCCTGGAGTTCGGCCAGAAGTTAGGAAGAAGTGTGGATAAATTAGAACAACCTTTTAAAACCTCCTTGCCATCCGGAGAAATTTTGTGGTCCAATTTCTGGATACGAAATATTTCCGTGGTTATCTGTGGCAAGAATTGCATGTAGATCTCATCGCGATCAAACTTCAGGATTTCGATGTGATCTTAGGAATGGATTTCTTGAGCAAATACAACGCTAAGATCGACTGCCGGAGGCGATGTGTAACTTTTAATCCTTACGGTGAGGAGGAGGAGTTCAATTTCTACGGACAATCTCGGAACTCTGCAACCAGACTGGTTACAGCAATGAAAGCGTGGAAAATGTTAGCTAACGGCTGTCAAGGGTACTTAGCTAACATGGTGGATATGGATCGAGAAATGGAGCTAGAGCCAGAAGATGTCCCTATTATAAGGGAATATGTGGATGTCTTTCCAAAAGACTTGCCAGGACTTCCGCCAGAACGCGAAATATCATTCGAGATCGAGTTGCTACCTGGGGTTGCTCCGATATCAAAGGCACCTTATCGTATGGCACCTGCGGAACTTAGAGAGCTTCAAGTACAATTGCAGGAGCTGCTCGATAAAGGATTCATCCGACAGAGTCACTCTCCGTGTGGAGCGCCCGTCTTATTTGTAAAGAAGAAGGATGGATCGCTACGCATGTGCATCGACTACCGCGAGCTGAACAAGATCACGATCAAGAATAAATATCCTCTTCCGAGGATAGACGATCTCTTTGATCAGCTCAGAGGAGCAATGGTATTCTCAAAAATTGATCTGCGATCAGGTTATCATCAGCTCAAGATCAAGGAATCAGATATATCCAAGACGGCTTTCCGTACGCGTTATGGACACTATGAATTCTTGGTTATGCCGTTTGGACTGACCAACGCCCCAGCAGCTTTCATGGATCTTATGAACCGAGTGTTCAAGGAGTATTTGGATAAGTTCGTCATCGTCTTTATTGACGATATACTGATTTATTCGAGGTCCCAGGAGGAACACGAGCAGCATCTGAGAATAATGATGGAGACGCTCAGACGACATCAGTTGTACGCCAAGTTCACTAAATGTGAATTTTGGCTGGGAAAGGTGCATTTCTTGGGACATGTTGTGTCAAAAGAAGGGATTTTCGTAGATCCTGCTAAAGTGGAAGCGGTTAGTAATTGGCCCAGACCCAGAAATGTCACGGAAATCAGGAGTTTCCTTGGACTGGCTGGTTATTATTGACGATTTGTCGAAGGATTTTCAAAGATCGCAGCACCTCTCACTGCCCTTACGCGAAAAGGGAAGAGTTTCGACTGGACTTCGAAATGTGAAGAAAATTTTCAAGAGCTCAAGAAGCAGCTGATGAAAGCTCCAGTGTTGATAATTCCGGACGTAGATGCGGGGAACTTCGTAATCTACAGCGACGCTTCCAAAACCGGACTCGGAGCGGTTCTAATGCAACATGGAAAGGTGGTCGCCTATGCTTCCCGACAGTTGAAAGATCATGAAAGGAACTACCCTACACATGATTTGGAACTTGCAGCAGTAGTCTTTGCACTCAAGATCTGGAGGCATTATTTATACGGAAATAAATGCGAAATTTATACAGATCACCAAAGCCTCAAGTACATTTTTACTCAGAAAGAGCTCAACATGAGGCAGCGTAGATGGCTAGAGCTTGTAAAGGATTATGATTGCGAAATCCTTTATCATCCTGGTAAAGCAAACAAGGTAGCAGATGCGCTAAGCAGGAAGTCATCCGGGATGCTAATGTCCATTGAAGTTTTTCCTAAGCCTCTACAGAGGGAAATTTCTGAGTTCGACTTGGAATTGTTGACGGGAAAATTATCTTCTTTAACTCTTCAGTTCGATTTGTTGGAAACCATTAAGAGTCATCAAGGAAAGGATCCCTTATTGGTAAAAGCCCAGCTTTTTGACGGAAAGAATAAAGAATTCAAGACCTCTGCCGATGGTGTTACGTACTTTAAGGAAAGGATTTGTGTCCCTAACTTCGAATTTCTGAAGGACCAGATACTGACGAAGGCACATAAGACACCGTATTCCATACATCCGGGAGCTTCCAAGATGTACAAAGACCTTCGAGAAAATTTCTGGTGGCCGAACATGAAGAACGAGATCGCGAAGTTTGTGTCAAAATGCCTAACTTGTCAGAAAGTTAAGGCAGAACATCGATGTCCTGGAGGAGAATTGCAGAAAATAGAGCTTCCTGAGTGGAAATGGGAGCAAATTACCATGGATTTTATTGTGGGACTACCCAGGACTGCAAGTGGAAACGACATGATTTGGGTTATTGTTGATAGATTAACCAAATCAGCCCATTTTATCGCTATCAAAGCTACCTTCTCAGTGGAAAAATTGGCTGAAGTCTATGTTTCCCAAGTTGTTAGACTGCATGGTGTACCGAAATCAATCATCTCGGATCGTGATGGACGATTCACTTCTCGATTTTGGACAAGTGTGCATAACGCTATGGGGTCGAGATTGAAGTTCAGTACGGCATTTCACCCCCAAACCGATGGCCAGTCAGAACGAACCATTCAAACACTGGAAGACATGTTGAGATCATGCGTTCTGGATTTTCAGGGAAACTGGGATCAGAAGCTGCCATTGATCGAATTTTCCTACAACAACAGTTATCACGCATCGATCGGTATGGCTCCGTTCGAAGCACTATATGGAAGAAAATGTCGATCCCCTATTCATTGGCAAGAAGTGGGACAAAAGGAGCTTCAAACCACGGATTTCATCAGAAAGACTTCAGAGGATATTAAGAAGATTAAACAAAGGCTTGATGTGGCTTTCAGTCGTCAGAAGAGTTATGCTGACAGGCGTAGAAGACCTTTGGAATTCCAAGTCGGCGATGCAGTATTCATCAAGATTGCTCCGATGAAGGGAGTAATGCGATTTGGCAATAAAGGGAAGCTTAGCCCAAGAGATACGGGACCATTTGAAATCCTCGAGAGGATCGGGAAAGTAGCTTACAAACTTGCCCTACCGCCAGAATTAGCATCGATGCACAATGTTTTTCATGTTTCAATGCTCAAGAAGTATGTATCAGACCCTTCCCATGTACTCAGCTAGGAACCGGTAGAGGTTCAGACGGACTTGACATATGAAGAAAAACCCGTACGAATCTTGGATAGGGAAGAGAAGGTCTTACGAAATAGGACAATTCCCATGGTTAAGGTATTATGGCGAAACCACAAGGTTGAAGAAGCCACTTGGGAATTAGAAGAGGAAATGAGAAAGAATTACCCCAGTTTGTTCTAATTTTCGAGGACGAAAATTTTTAAGGGGGGAAGATTGTAATACCAAGTATTTCTGTATTTACACGATTTCTTTTATTTTAAGAAATTTGTACAAATTTTTAAGATACACATGAAAAAGCCGGTTAAGGGTTTTTATTTCGTTTTTGTGAGTTTTATGATATTCTAAGACTCGGAAATGATTGCTTAGTCAAGCAAATGACCTTTTAGGCGAAAAGGAGCGAAATCGCCAAAATTTACATGTTGGTCAAAGTTTGACCGAAAACGCCAACAGTTGACCAAAAAGTCAACTGTTGACCGCATGAGTCAAAATTTGGCGGGAAAGTCAGCGGTTGACAAGAAAGTCAATGGCGGACGAGAAAGCCAAAAATTGACCCGAAAAAGTTAAGAAAAAGGCTGTACGATTTAATAGTTCGCAGTATAATATTGTACTGCATAAAGCTATTTTTATGATTAAAATGATATGTTTAGGATTCAAAACCACCATAGAAAATCAAGCACAATAATTAGAATATTTTGGGCCAAGTGATTCCGAGTTAAGAGAAAGTTTTTATACAGTTCATTTAAAAACAGGTGAATTTTGGACTGCGGTTCAATTAACTAATACTGCGTATAAGTGAATTCAGTATTGGAATTACCTGTGGTAATTGAAAAATGGATTATTTAAAGGTGAATGGTGGCAAACAAGCCTTAGGGTGGCT
Organism: Ficus erecta; assembly: GCA_008635985.1. Taxonomy (NCBI): domain Eukaryota; kingdom Viridiplantae; phylum Streptophyta; class Magnoliopsida; order Rosales; family Moraceae; genus Ficus; species Ficus erecta. The sequence goes on from BKCH01000010.1 coordinate 180,547, forward strand.
TACCTCACTAGCTTTTTGGATTATTACATCATTAATTAATTAACTTTGTTAGAAAGTAAAATTTAGAAGATTCCTTTGGTTCTAGCCAAGGAAAGCCGACCACCTACACCCCCTCCCTTGCATATTCTGATTTTTTTTAGGGACCACATTGTGCAATTTTAAGAAGTTCAACCTCTATAAATAGGGGTGGGTTAAATCAAGAAAAAATTTACAAAACACAACCAAACTCTTGCAATTTTCTTGCTTGAACAAAACCGGTTTTGAGTGTGAAGGAGAGGAAGGATTTGCAGCCAAGATTGAGGAGGAAATAGAGTGAGAGGATCGGTTTTTGTGGAAGGAAAGCAAGGAAAGAAAAAAAAAAAATTGGAAAGTTTGGATACCCATTTTCTCCTAGAGCCGGTTGTGGGAGCTAAGGAGGAAGAGAGGAGAATTTTGTGGAACCAAGAGAGATTAGGGTTTTTAGGGTTTAGTTTTCTACTTTGAGCATCCAACAAGAGTTCTATGAATTTTGGTGCTCATTTTGGCCAAGAAGGCCGAACATAGGGAGGAACAGAGCAAGGGAACAAGCCAAGACCTTGGCTGGTTTTGGGAGCTGTTTTGGCCAGATTTTTGGGAGCTGTGGTGGCTGATTTTCAAAGCAAAGGAGGCGGCAAAAGTTGGACCATTTTGGCAAGAAAAACCGGCAGCTAAAGGAGGAGCAAAGGGAAGGACAACCAAGTCAAATTCTTGGATCCAAAGCAAGGTGCAAACCCTTGAATTCCAAGCTTTTAGTTTAAATTTCAATTGGAGAAATTTAAAGGTATCAAAGCCTTGGTTGTATTGAACATAAGCTCATTGGTTTCTCTTGCTGCCCTAGCTTAGAAATTAGGGTTTGTGCTTGAAAATTTAGGGTTTTTGTTGGTGGTTGTTAATATGTATGTTAGGTGTATTTGTTTTGTTTAGGATTTTGTATATTGTGTAAAATGTTTATGTTCATGTGTTTGTTGAATGTTGAACGTTAGAAATGCCCCTGCATGTTTGAATTAGGCTCCCGACGTGTTCGGTTGAGGTAGGGTGAACGTAATAGGACGTAAGCGAAATCGAAACCGAAAAATGGCTTTCTCGGGTAGGGTTTGCCCAGTCTTGGGAAAAGCAAATTTTGAGGACCTTAGAGGCTGAATTGGGAGAAACTCAAAACACAAAAGTTGTAGATTAAGGTTTTTCCTAGGGGGTTACGCGATCAGTTTTTCAAAATAAGGCTCCAATGGCCTTGGTTTTCTGTAAAAACCGAACCTGACCTGCCCAGGAGCTATACACGACCAGAGTTAGTGCAACACAGATTTTGGACAGGTTAAGGTCCAAACTGGATTTTATGTAAAACACGGAAGTTGTAGGGTTCTGTGATAGCTAAAACTTTTGTGAAGACAATTTTTCCAAAATCGGCTTAGATTTTTAAATGAAATTGATTTTCAAAGATGGTACAGAAATGGGGAGATTTCTGTACAAGATTTTTAGAAATGGTTCAGAAAAGAGTGTTTTTGTGTTTTTAATGATTAACTGGCATTATAAAACTGTCTTTCGAACAGTTTTTAATAGTCGATGATTTTTACAATTTTACTTTATGATTTTCTAAATTTTTAAAATTAAATTAAATAAGGGATTTTGTGCCAAAAAAAACATAAGGTTTTCTGAAAAGAAAATACAAATGAATTTTTGGGATTTATAGTCAAAAATAATAATCCGAATAAGATAGATTTAAACCTTAGGGTTAATTAAAGTAACCAAGTAGGTTCACGTAACGCAAAGTAAGGGAATATAACTAAAGTTATATAAGAATGTTGGTTTACCAACAATTCTAATCCTTACTCTTTTTCGATAACAGAACACAATACGCGACGGTGTCCCAACGAGCTTGAGCTTATAACTGGACACAGCAATTTTAAACAAGTAAGTATAACCACCGCCTACAGCATAGGCTTTGATTTGATACTTGCCTAAGTATGTTTTAAATGTATGCTTTATTGTATGTCCTGTAGTGTTACTTTGCTATGTTTTACGTATAAAATGCTATGTTTTACGTATAAAATGCTATGTTTAAGTATATGTCACGAAATGTTAGAAACATGTTAAGATTAAGACATACTATGATTTAGTTGTGTTGAAACATCACGAAGTATGTTCACCAATAACAAGAACAAAATCAAGTATAAGATAAAGAACAATATGAGAATAAGTAAATTACCTGTGTCGTACCGACCCGCGTAAGGTCGGGTTGGACTATGGATTGAGTTGGAAAAAGATTGGCCACCCCAACCAATTCATAGTTGCGCGCCCGGTACGAACACTTATAGGGCCCATATGATAAGTTAAGTTAAGTAAGCAAATTATGTATAAAAAGAAAGAATAAGAAAGCATAATTGGCTCATGCATATGTAGGATAAGTTACGATAAGTTAAGTTAAGTAATGCTATGCTATGCTTAGTTTATGTTAGTTAGATATATTGTTTTGTATTGTGTCGCGGTATAGGATAGTTGTACTTGCTGAGCGAAAGCTCACTGTCTTACGTTTATGCTGTAGGTAAGCAACCTGCCAGCAATTGCTGATACAAGATGGAGAGGCGAGGCTTGGCGGACTGTGAACCGTGGGAAATGTAGAACCGCTATGCGTTTTGAATTTATTTTATTTACGTTTATTAAGTTGAGATATGCTAAACAACTATTGCCTATTATTTGTTATATTTTATGTACGCTCTCGTGTGCGAGTCACACTGTAAAAAAAAAAAAAAAAAAATATTTCCGCTGTTTATGTCGATTAAGTATGTATGAAATATACGTAAGTATGTATGGTAATGGCCTGTGCTAGGCGGGTTGTTACATGAATTCTCTCTATAAGAGATGTAGAAGGAAAAATTAGTGATCTTGTTTATCTATGGCGTTTTTTGTTAACAAAAAAAAAAAAAAAAAAAAAAAAAAAAAAAACATAGGGGATTGACTATTCACGAATGATTAATATTTAAGGTGCGTGACGGATATGAATGATTTTGCAGGGAAAGAATTTGAAGGTTGTGAAACTTGTGAGGGTGAATTTGATGATAGCCAAGTGTGGCTTGTGGCACTACTTGACAATTGAAGCTTCAGACACTAATTTCTATGAGGCAACGGTTTACTCCCAAAGCAGCCAGAGAAGTCTGGATTTCATTAGGCTTGCGATTCACTACCCTCATCTCAATCCTGAATTCCTCAAATATGATGCACCTGATCATGCAACCAGTAATTAAGGACTAATCATTTATATATATATATATATATATATATATTTATATCTATAGCTATATCTATATAGGACTAAGCCAGAAATGACCTTAGTTTATATATGTATCCTTAGTACATGTTATGCCCACTATGGGACAAGGGTCTATGGGTTTTTAAAAAAAAAATTATATTTATTTATATATATATGTTGCTTTTATGCTCGAGACCTTAACAACTTTGATCCTAATTATTAAAGGAAAAAAAAAAAAAATTCAAGTTACCATAGTGATAAATTCCTTTAATTTTTTTTATTCATAGTTATTTGCTTTGAGTTTTACTCTATATTGTGGTCCGTGCCTTTTTTTTTTTTCGGGTCAACATTTTTTTAAAAATTTTTCACGCACATTTATTCTAGCACTAATCCTAATTTTTAAGTACTAATTTATATTATATGTAAGTTCTTATAATTAAAAATCTTTTTTTTTAAGTTAACTAATTGATGTAAAGGATTTAGATAGAATACTTATAGGAAGTTTAACTCAACAACTCAAGTAAGGGTTGCTAAATTTACACACCCATTTTTACACATCCTATAATTAAATTCTTTCATTAAAAAAATAAACTAAAATAAAATGACATAAAAGGACAACTATTAATAGGTGTATACTAGTTTATCATTAAAAAGAAACTGAATGATATTCTTTTATCCTTTCCCCACACCTATATATCAAATTTAAAAAAAAATTTTAAACCTTATTATTTTGAAACTTATTACAAAACTCAAATCTTTACCCTTTAATGGGTATTTCAAAAAATTACATTGAGATATGGTAATATTCTTTATAATAGCTTTACCGTTATGTTTTTATTTAATTATTTATTTTATTTATTTATGTCTTATTGATTTTTATTTTTAATTTTTTTTTCACATTTGAATGTTGACTTTACACGTTGGTTATTGGTTGGTTGCTTGACATAATATTATATATGTATATGTGTGTTTATATATCTATTCATTGCTGAAAACATTGGCTTTTATTTTATTTTAATTTTTTCAATTTTGATTGCTGAATACGTTGGCTTTTTTGACATGTTGGCTTTATAGTTTGATTCTTGGTAAAGGGTACTGTTGCGCCAAAAAAAAAAAAAAATCATTTTTTTAATGCCTTGGTGTTGTACTGTTCTCAGCGCCTTTTTTCCCGACTCTTTTCGTTTTGGTTTTTTATTATTTTTTTAATGTTGTATTTACAATTTGATTATTGATTGTTTGGGTGTATATACACATGAAGTTCTTTTGTTGTTTGCCTTTTCTTTTGTAACTCTTTGTATCAAAGTAGAGTTAAAAAAGAGTAGTTATAACTATATATTTTTTAGATATATATATACCGAAATTATCTCTCATCCAGAGAAATGGTTGTTCGGTGGTACAACCTGCGAAGGAGACCGATACAATCAAGGGAAGATAGCGGTACAACCCATTAGAAAGAGATAGAGAGAGAAAGGGAGAACTTTCTAGTCCGACGATGCTACACGTGAAAGTTCTCGTATGTATATATATATATATATATATATATATATTTAGACGTTAACTAGATGTCATTAAGTAGAGCGTCAAAATTTAAAAAAAAAAATGCGTGTAAAAATAAATTTAAAGTGACGGAGTAGTTTTTCTTTTATGAAAATAGTTAGTGATAATTTTGGAATGCATATAAAGGTATGTAGTAAGCAATTTAATTATTTTAAATTTTTAAGAGGGGTGTGTGGAGAGTTAAAACAAGTGTGTCAATAGAACCACTTTTACTATCATTATATATAAAAAAAATTACTTAATTATTACATGCTCATTTAATTAGGGCTTTTATGCTGGTAAGTGGCGATGCGATCAATATAGGCATTCGAATGGAGAAATAGTTATCGGGTGTACTGACTTTTCTGAGTCGATTGACGCAGCAAAATTTGCAATTTCCAAGTTAAACAAACAAGAGGTATCTTCCTAGGTCTTCACAGTAATTTCTACATGTTTTTGATTATTAGATCACAATTTAACTCTATAAGAATGGAAAAGCATGCGAAAAATTATATATTAAAATCTTCGTCATGAAACAGTCTTATCCCACTAAAGAATAATCTGTATAATAGATATAGAAGAAAATTTAGGGATCTTGTTTAGTTTAGTGTTAAAATATTTTACGTGACGAATTAGTGATTTTGCAGGGAAAGAATTTGAAGGTTGTGAAACTTGTGAGGGTAAATTTGATGATTACCAATAATGGCTTTTGGCACTACTTGACTATTGAAGCTTCAGACAACAATTTCTATGAGGCAGCGGTTTACTCCCAATACAGCAAGAGAAGTCTGAACTTCATTAGGCCTGCGGTTCACTACCCTCTTCTCAATCCTGAATTCCTCAAATTTGATGCCCCTGATCATGCAACCAGGAATTAAGGACTACATATATATATATAAATATCGGATTTGTCAGAAATTAATGACCTTAGTTTATATATGTATCCCTAGTATGTTATTTATGCTCACTAGGGAACTAGGGTTTTATGGTTTTCTTTTTCATATGTTGCTTTTATGCTCGAGACCTTAAAACTTTTTATCTTAATTATTAAAAAAAAATATTCAAGTTACCATTGTGATAATTTCCCTTTATTTTTTCAGTCATAGTTTTTTGCTTCGAGTTTTACTCCATAATCGGGGTCCGGGCTTTTTTTTTATTTTTTATTGGGTCCACATTTTTTTATTATATTTTTTTATTTTTTTTCAACACTCATGCATATATTTATTCTAACATAATCTACTTTACTCCTAGTTTTTTAATATCAATTTACATGAGATGTAAGTTGTCATTTTCTTTTAATATTGATCGTTTTTAAATAGTTATCATATCAATTAAAATCAAAAGATTACATCTACTAGTAAAAAGTTAACAATTCATCCTATGAATTAGTATATTTCTAATTTTGGTAAGTTCATGACATAAACAAAAAAAAAAAAAGAAAAAAGAATTGTATTACAGTTTTGAGATATGATTATGACCATTCACCTTGTGAGATACGGTATAGTCATTATATAATTGTATTCCAAATAATTTCTACTTGTCGGCCATATATGTCTATTTCTTTCTCGAATTACTATCTTAATTTTCTTTACTTTTTTTTTTTTTTTTTCTTCTTTCCACGAACGAGCATGCTCAGTGTTTATTTATTATTTTATTATTTTTAACATCGTGACTGGAGAGGTTCTGGCTTTGATCGTGACTTTTTATTGTCCCATGAAAAGGGAAAATGATGCTATTGTTTATAAAGTTCTTGTTGTTTTAGGAGGAGTTTTTATTTTTATTTTTATTTTTCTATATTTTCTGTCGTTTTGAAGAGATATCATTACTTTTACACAGAGTGGCCGTTTGTAAGGGACCTTGTAATTTCTTCTTATATGGCTTGTTGTCGTATTAGGGTGCTTGTGATGCTAGAAATGTATTTCTCGTCCACAGAAAATGTAATTTAGAACTTTCCCGTGCAGTTGGTTATGACTTATGAGATGGGTTCAGGTATGAAATTCTAGTAGATAAGTCTCAAAACCAATAGGGAATGACATCTGAAATTCCAGTGTCCGAGAGGTCCATAACGATGAAATTGCTTTGTGATTTAAGTTCCATGATCTTAATTGTATAGATGTAGGATGAAAGGGAGGAATCCAATCTGGACTTACTCTAAGACATAGTGAATTTTGAGAAGCATCCAAGTCATTCAAATTTGTGAGATTCGCAAAATGAACTTCAGTTACAATACCTCCGAAAATGAACTTCAGTCATTCAAATTTGATGTTAGAGATATCAAGTTTTTGTAAGTTTGAGAGAGAACCAAGCGCTCAACTTGTTTCCAGAGAAATATAAAAACTCCCACAAGGATAATTTCCTATTCCTGCCAAATCTGTTACCTCCCAACTAAATCGACTCAAAATTGCAGAGATTTCCCATAGCTGGTCGTACTTGACCCTCCAAAGCATTAAATGAGATGTCGAGGCTAACAATAGAAGTCAAGTTTCCAATGGCACTTGACACGACTCCTTGCAAGTCATTTGAACTGAGAAACAAGCGTTGGAGTTTGCCAAAACCATAAAGGCGTTTCAGAATAGGAGTATTGAAATCATTGTCGGACAAGTCGAGATTTTTAATAAGCGTCATGTTACAGAGACCGCTTGAAATTGGATCATTATGACCGAGATTGTTACCCGATAGGTCAATAGACTCCAGATTATGCAGACGAAATAACCAATTGAGAGAAGAAGAGAGAAAACTATTACTTGAAATGTCTAGGATCTTTAGAGATGTAAGATTGAAATGAGAGAGAGGATGAACATGAATAAGTTTACAGTTGGACAATCGCAATTCTAACAAAGAAGGGAGTTTGTTAATGGAGAATAACCAATCATATGCTTCTCCAAGGTACGTGAAGCTCATGTCGAGATATTGGAGTGAAGAAAGACTAGAGAGCCAACGAAGGCTATCAGCATATAACTGATAACGAAAAAATATTAGTTCAGGACCTCGAAGACCAAGATGGCTCAAACTCGAGAGATTCCCAAGTTGGTGGGGAATCTTCCCTTGAAATCCTGCTTCCATGAGATTAAGATATCTTAAACTCACCAAAAAACCCAAGAAACCGGGAATTTGAGTCCCAAAAAAATCATTATAGCTGAGATCTAAATAAGTTAGATGTTTCAAGTTAAGCAGGGATGGATTGATCTTGCCTTTTAATCGTTCATTGTAGCTGAGGTCGGAACCACTAAGGCGAAGCTCCTCGACATGACCAGTTATGTTGTGGCAGACACTCCAGCCCATTTGTAGCAGTCGCTGTCTTCGCCAACCCAAGACAAGAGCCTGTTTGCAGGATCCACAAGGTCTCGCTTGAAACGCAAGAGCGCTTGCTTCTCACTCTCAATGCAGGTTACATCGTCAGAATATTCTGTATTTCCGGAGGAAACATCAACATGACTAGCTTCTGCTACGAGTACCACAAGGAAAAGAATTGCGAGAGGATTAAAGGTTACACCCATGACTGATTGTGTAAAATTAAGAGGCACTCTTCCAGTTTTTATACTAGCATTGCTAAGATAAATGGTACAAAAATTTCCAAGTCTTCCTCCTAAAAAAAAAAAAAAAAATCCAAGTCTTCTGGTATAATTTTTTTCCCTCTACACTAATCATAAAAGCAATATGTAAACGAGTAAATAGCCTAGGAAAAAGGAAAAAAAGATACATATCAGGTAACTTTTTGTTTACAAGACAATCTCCACTAATGTTTGTTCCCTCAAAAGTATTCATAAAAGCAAATATGTAAACGAGTAAATAGCCTCACACAAAGATAAATCTCTTGTGATTGTGGCCTCGAAAGTATGCTTTTTTATTTTTTGTTTTTTTAATTTTATTCTATTTTGAGTAGTTGTCATGCATGAATGACGAGTACCATTTAGTTTCTAATTCCACTCATTAAATTGTAGTAAATAGCGTTTTTATGAAATTAAAGGGGATACATAGCAAGATTTTAATACATTTGAAGTAAATATCAGTAAATTTGACTTGAAAAACCACATAGCATAAACTGAAAAAAAAAAAAAAGGGATAAATGTAATAGAGGCGTTGTGGCAGTAATTTTCACACAGATTTAGATACATATGTAGCCATAGAAAAGCAGAAAAGACACAAAAATAGTTATGAAAAATAAAAGATGGACTGGTCCTACAACATGAACAAACAATGAACTTCTCACAATTCCACATTATGACTCATCCAAATGAAGTATTGTCTGTGTGAATTTGGAGGAGCAAGTTTGCTACAGTGCCAGTTGATGTTCACACTATCTTTAGGAATTAAGATTTATTTCTCTGTGTTTGATTGCGAAAACTCGAATTTCTGTTGATAATATCGTCGCCAATTACGGCATTGATCCCATGAATCCACAAGCAATAACGTGTTGTTGAGCCTGAGCTACACAATTTTCTCTCCTAGCTCTGAGTTTTATGATCACTCTGCACTATTATCATCATCATCATTATTAAAAAAAAAAAAAAGCCCGGGGGCAGCCATGGATATAAAAAAGGCTGAGGCACATTCTAGCTAAGTTGACACCTAACCGGACCTCCCCTTCTCGAATCAAGCTAGTGGAAACTTGAACTATATTCAAAACTTTTTTTTTCCCCCCCTCAATGATGATTTAAACTTAGGACCTCAACATGAAAGTTCGGTGTCATGTTTCCCAACACTAAACAAAACATATCGAATAAAAAACATCAAAGCATGTGCGGTCAACGAAATGAATTCAATATATTAATTAATAAATTAGTTTCCACTTCATTCCCAATCAACCAAATTATATTATAAATTTGATTCTGACCTTACTATGTTATTGGGAACTTTGTTCTGATTTTGCAGGTGTAGATTGAAACAGAGCCACTCTGTTTTCCAAAACAGAGAAATCTATGTCCTGTCTTCATTCCATTCCGTGAAAAATGGGATCCCTCTTCCGAAAGAAGACCAGATTCCGCTGCTCGAAACACTTCAACATGCCTCAAGAAGAGTGAGTTTAGTAAATGAAAGAGAGTGATTTTTTGGGTGGTTTGGCTCTACAGAAGAGATATAGAGAAATTCTTAGATGTGCAGTTGGTTGCTGCTCGGTTTGGAAAGAGAGCTGCAGAAGTTAAGCATCTGATACCGTTTTCGCTTTTGAGATCACAGTTAGAGTTGCTTCGGAATGACGAGTTCGAATGGTAGAAACTACACGAGAATTGATAAAATAGATAACTATATCTAGAGCATAAATTATAAGCTGCCCTCTGAGGCTCGTACTGAAGAAGTTGGTTCCCGGATAGTGAAGCTGGTCTTCTTCTTTTTTATTTATTTTTTATTTTTGTATGGATGTGTACATAAAACATGAAACTATCTTAACATAAAACATTTTATTCCAGGAAATCGTTCACATAGTACCTTACTTAGTCTTCATACTTTCACACCATTTAAAAAAAAAAAAAAGGTAAATGCAGTTTTACATAGTACATATCAGTCTTACACAAAGTACTTAAACCTGTCAAAGCAATCCACTTGAAGCATATGTATTCCACAAACCAAAAGTGAAAATTCAAACAATGTCGAATCCCATGGCAATGCCCAACCGGAACCGATACTCTTCTCCATCTCCATCTACCTTCCCTGCAACCGTTATGCGTGAAACACTTTCGCTATTAGGAATTGCAAGCATTAAAAATTAGTCTAATATTAGTATATGATGAAGCACAAATAAGGATATATTTGTAATCTTAGCAAAACAAACTTTAAGCATACATCTACATGTAAAAATACATCTTACAAATATAACACAAGAATTTCCACAAAACCAGTGGTCCCCTGAATTTACTGCATTCTGTGTGTTTGATAATTTTTCAGTTCATTCGGTTAAACTAGACACACAATTATGTTCCAGCCTATAATGCATGCAATCTCTCTCTCTCTCTCTCTCTATATATATATATATACAAATTAATTTAGATACTGGAGGAAAGAAAGAGAGGGAAAGAAAACTTCTAATCTAATTCATAATACATGCAGAACAAACACACATGATTCAGGAAAAAAAAAAATCCATGCTATTATATGGATTAAATGTCGATATCAAAGATGATTGAGCAAGATAATTCCTTACCATGCGTTTGAATTTGATGTAGCAATCCATAATCTTGTACCACACGTACTCCTCGAGAAACCAAAAGTAAACACGTCTGTAGTATCCATAGAACACCAAGGGAGAAATGACACCCAAGAAGCCCACTGCAAATCCGACCGCTATGCCCAAACGGAACCAGTACTCTTCTTCATCTCCGTCGCCATCTCTCTCTCCTTTTTCATCTTCAGTATCTGGAGGCGATGTGTTATGATCTTCTCTGCATCTCTTGGGGAGTGGAGGTCCGCAGAGTTGGTTGCCTATGAAGTTAGATGCTTCCATTCGCTGTAGTTGGGTGCTCAGTGGAATTTCTCCAGATAAGTTGTTGTACGACACATTGAAGAGACTTATGAAATTTAAATCTGAGATGCTTGGAGGGATTTTACCACTCAGTTGATTTCTTGACACATCGACAGATTGCGCCCATGTTAGAAGGCCGATTTTCTGCGGAATTTTTCCTCTCAAATGGTTTCCTGATAGATTTAGTGAAAACAATCCGTGGAGACTCGTAAGTTCTTCCGGGATCTCTCCAGATAAGTTGTTGTTCGAGAGGTCTAGGCTAGCCACCAATTTTAGAATGGTGTTGTATTGGTCTTCCCTACCTCTTGTAACCACAAATGCATTTTCTATGAACTCACCCAAGTAGTAGGAATAAAAGATGATAGAACTTGAATCTGGTTTGGTGAGCATGGCAGTGAAATTGTTGAAACATCTCGGTACACTTCCCGACAAGTTGTTATCAGCAACATCCAAAATCTGAAGCTGGGAAAGGCGACAAATCTCATATGGAATCATCCCACTAAACTTGTTTGCACGAAGACTGAGAATCATCAGATTTGAGAGATCAACTCCAACCCAAGTTGGTATTCTCCCCACAAACTTATTTAGACCAAGATCGATGACTTGTAGCGTTGTACAGTTACGAAGAGGTAGAGGCATTTCTCCAGAGAGGTTGTTGTTGCGTAGGTGCAATGACTGCAAGTTATACAAAGATCCCATGGAACTTGGAATTTCCCCTGTCAGATTGTTGTCATCCAATTTTATCACCATCAATGATGGCCAGAGCCTCCAGCAATCAGGAATGTTTCCTGATAAAAGGTTCTCTCCAACATGAAAGACTTCCAATTTGTTGACGAGCCCAATCGGACGACACAAGAGGTGAGATATTTCCCCAGAAAATGAGTTGTTGGAAAGATCAAGCTCTGCGACATCGGAAGAGATGCGAGGTAGTGTGCCCTTAAACTTGTTGGAACCCAAATATATCACGGAGTAAGTATCAAGAATTTTCAGATCAGGAATTTCTCCACTTATTTGGTTATGGGAGAGATTCAAGTACGAAAAACTTGTGGATAAGTTCCAAAACCAACCGGGCATGACGTCTGAAATTTCAGTGTCGGAGAGGTCCATCTCTTCAAAATCGCTCTGTGATTTGAGCCACATTGGAAAATGGGGACCTAAAAACCAAGATCTCAAGTGTATTGTTGTTAGATGAAAGGGCGGGATCCAGTCTGGACTTACTCTTAGAATCAACGAATTCCCCGAGGCGTCTAAGTCCCTCAAACTTCTGAGATTAGCAAAGTGTGCTTCTGATACAAAACCCTCCAAAAGATTATTAGAGATATCAAGTTGTTCTAACCTTGAGAGAGAACCAAACGATTCTGGAAGAGATCCATTCAATTGGTTCGCAGCGAAATTTATATACTCCAATGCTGATAATTTTCCAAGTGACACTGGAATTGGCCCAGAAAGCAGATTACCCCCAAGATCGAGACGAGCTAGATTTTTGAACCCTTCAATTCTATTTGTCATTTGACCAGTAAAGGAATTCCTACCCAGAATCAGTGACTTTAGTCCGTTTGAATTGCAACCTAACAAACTTTCAAAGGCTTCTGATACTTTCTCATCAAATCTATTTTCTCCCAATGAAATCAACTCCAAATTGCAAAGATCTCCCATAACTGGTGGTATTTTCCCTTCGAGAGCATTAGACGACAGGTCGATGCTAACAATAGAAGTGAGGTTTCCAATGGCACTGGAGATTACTCCTTGCAGGTTGTCATCAGAGAGAAAGAGGTGTTTGAGATTGGCAAAACCATAAAGGCATTTAGGAATGGTAGAATTAAGATTATTCCAAGACAAATCAAGATGTTCAAGAAGGGTCAGATTCCGAAGACCACATGGAATTGAACCACCGAGACCAAGACTATTGAACCTCAGTTCAAAAGAGACCAGATTACGCAGACTTAATACCCAATTAAGAGACGAAGCAGGAAAACTATTATCTGATATGTCTAGGATCTTCAGAGATGTAAGATTAACATGAGAAGGAAGGCGAATCCGACCAAGTTGACAGTTTGACAATCGTAGTTCTACCAAAGAAGGGAGCTTGTTTATCGAGAGAAACCAATCAGATGCCTTACTAAGGTCCACAAAGGTCATCTCTAGATGTTCTAGGGAAGATAGACCAGTAAGCCAGCTAAGGTTCTCAGAATATAAAACAGGCTCATAAATAATAAGAGATTGCAAACTAGAGAGATTTCCAAGTTGGTGGGGAATCTTCCCTTCAAATCCTGCTTCAGTGAGGTTAAGATATCTTAAACTCACCAAAGAACCCATGAAACTGGGAATTTGACTTCCCTGAAAATCATTGTAGCTGAGTTCCAGGTGATTCAAATGTTTCAAATTAAGCAAGGAAGGATTGATCTTGCCTTTTAATCGATCATTGTAGCTGAGGTCGGAACCACAAAGGCGAAGCTCTTCGACATGGCCGGTTATGTTGTGGCAGACAATTCCAAGCCATCTGCAGCAGTCGACGTCTTCGGCAACCCAAGACGAGAGGCTGTTAGAGGGATCCACAAGGTCTTGCTTGAAACTCAAGAGCGCTTGCCTCTCCCTTTCGACGCAAAGTTTGCCCTCGTGTTCATGAAGGAAGCAAAGAGTGACAGTTGAATATTGTGCCAGAAATACAAGCAACAAAACCGTGATACGATCAACAGTTGCAGCCATGATCATGTTGTAAACCAGGATTAGATTACGCAAATGCTATTAAAATCCTGCAATATTGTGAGTTTTAGTAGCAATGCAAAAGGTACAAGGCAACGAGTTGTAGTTTTCCCAAGTCTTTGAGTCAACCAATACTTCAAGGTGAAAATGATTTATCACCAACTTTTCTGCAAAATTTTCTTTGTTGATTTTGACGATTATTTCTGCGTAAAATACAAGCAAATTAATGTTCCTGCACATGACTTTGAAACCTCATTGATTCACACTCTCGTAAGTATAGTTTTTTTGAGAAAATTTTTTTTTCCCCCCTTTTACGCGCAAAAGAATGCTCCGCTGTCTTCTCTGAGGCATGAATGGCAATCCGACAAATTGTTATGGTACAAAAATTTGGACTGATGCTTTAGACTTGGCTTAAAGTGGAACATGCATAGTAACATTACTTAAGACTATGTTTGGTAGGAAGGAGGGAGAGGAGGAAGGATGGAGAGAGGTGGAAGGATGGAGAGGATTGTATGAATCCTTTATGTTATTTGGTAAGAGGGAGAGAGAGTTGATAGGATGAATACTAATTTTTTATCTAATTACTATATTATCCTTTTATACTTTTTATTAATAATTTTTTGAGAGGACAAAATTGTCTTTTTTATAAGTTTGCCTTAATTTAAGATTACATCATCTTTCAGCCATTGCATATATTCACCCGGATGAAATAGAAGCTTATAAGAGAATACGCATGCCTCTTAGTGTCTTTGTGTGTGTGTGAGTGTGTGTGTGTGTTTTTTTTTAAAAAAAAAAAAAAATTAAAAACCCTAACAATGGTGCCCCATATTAGAAAGAAAACTAGGACAATTAAAATTAGGAAAATTGTAGACTAATATAGCATATTTCATCGTTACTTTTAAAATTTATAGCATGTTTTTTAAAAGATGATAAATTGTAACATATTTTCAGGGATAAATCCTTGGATTTTCTAATAAAAAATTTATGTACACGGGTTAGAGAAAGAAAGAGAGAGGAAGAGAGAGATGAGGAAGGAGGATGAAGGGTATTTTTTATTTGTGTTTGGTCATAAATTTGATTATGTTATTTATTATTATGTTTATAATTTTATACTATAGTTTACTATTACTCTTAGGGATGACAATTTTCCCTGTTCACTCGTTATCCCGCAAGGACCTGTCTTAAATGGGGTGGGGAAAACCCGATCTAAACGGGTTAGGGTTAGAAACGGGTTAAAAGTTTAACCCGTTACAGGTTACGGGACGGGGACGGGTTTGGGTGTCCCTGACATTATTCCCCATTTACTCGTCCCGTTTAGTTATATCTTATAGACATTATATAACATGTTTAATAATATATATGATTTTAAGTATTAAATTTTAACATATTTGATGTATGAAAAATTGATTACTATAATTTTGATTTATTTAAATTTAATGTCTCATTTTTATTTTTTATTTTTTATTTTTCATATGATGAAATTAGATAATAGGGTTAACGAGGCATCCTGTGAGTACCCCGAATCTGTGACGGGGAAAACTCGCCCCGTCTCGCCAATTTAAATGGGTTACGGGGTGGGTAAGTGGAGTGTTTTTGTTCACGGGGTGGGTTGGTAGGAAGATCTTCTCGACCAGTTGCCATCCATACTCTTTTCAAAATATTATTTGGCTCTTTACTCTTAAAAATTATAAGTGTGAAATCTTCAAACTACCCTTAATGAAATTTGGGTTTCTGGCCGCTCTTTGACATGGCGGGTTATGTTGTGGCAGACAATTCCAAGCCATCTGCAGCAGTCGATGTCTTGGGCAACCCAAGACGAGAGGCTGTTAGAGGGATCCACAAGGTCTTGCTTGAAACTCAAGAGCGCTTGCCTCAAAGTTTGCCCCCGTGTTCATGGAGGAGGCAAAGAGTGACGGTTGAATATTGTGCCAGAAATACAAGCAACAAAACCGTGATACGATCAACGGTTGCAGCCATGATCATGGCATAAACCAGGATTAGATTATGCAAATGCTATTCAAATCCTGCAGTGTTGTGAGTTTTTTTAGTAGCAATGCAAAATGTACAGGGCAACGAGTTGTAGTTTTCCCAAGTCTTTGAGTCAACCAATACTTCAATGTGAAAATGATTTATCACCAACTTTTCTGCAAAATTTCCTTCGTTGATTTGGTCGATTATTTCTGCGTAAAATACAAGCAAATTAATGTTACTGCACATGACTTTGAAACCTCATCGATTCACACTCTCTGAAGTATAATTTTGTCTAGATTTTTTTTTTCTTGCACGCGTAAAAGAATCCTCCGCTGTCCTCTCTAAGGCATGAATGACAATCCGACAAATTGTTATGGTACAAAATTTGGACTCATGCTTTAGACTTGGCTTAAAGTGGAACATGCATAAGGCAATGTTTGGTAGGAAGGAGGGAGAGGAGGAATGATGGAGAGAGTTGGAAGGATGGAGATGATTGTATGACTAATTTATGTTGTTTGGTAAGAGGGAGAGAGAGTTAAAATGATGAATACTAATTTTTTATCTGATTATTATATTGTCTTTTTATAATATTTATTAATAAATTTTTAGAAGGACAAAATTATCTTTTCCAGCTCAAATTGAGAGAGAGCTTGCATCCTTCCATGCAAATTGGTGGGCCCGGGTGGATGAAGTTTCCGTCCACCTCTCCTCTCCCCTCTTGTCTTCCCTCCAACCAAACAAAGGAGGATGACTCTCCCTTCACCTTTCTCCCTCCACAACCCTTTACATCCATCCATATTTCCCTCCAACCAAACATAGTCTAAAAGTACTGGATTGCGGAAATGGAAATCATTATCACAAAGCAATAAATCCAAAAACTTCCAAAGCTAATTAGCGGTGGATTCCTTCCAAATTCACATGTCAATTCTTAATCAGTGTTTAGTGCAAATTTCTAATAGATTAACTTTTCCAAGTTGCCTCTATGGTCCCGGGCCCTTCGATCCATGTGTGTGGGATTAGAAGGAAGAGTTAATGATGGATTTACGTACAAATTATCAAAAATCACTGAGTATGGTTAATAATTAAACTCTCTAATTCTTTTTTTTTTTTTTTTTTAAAATTTGGAGTAGGGGGATCTAAATTCTACATTTTACGGTAGAAGTAGGTGCATACTTATTACTAGGTTATATTTGCAACCACAACGAAAGCTCTAATTTTATGTTAAATAATAAAATAGCAGAAAAAAATAAAACAAAAATGATCGCATAGGAATTTTATAAGTTTGCCTTAATATAAGATTACATCGTCTTTCAGCCATTGCATATATTCACCATGATGTAATAGAAGCTTATAAGAGAATACTCATACCTTTTAGTCTTTTTGAGTGTGCGTGTGTTTTTTTTTCCCTAACCTCTCTCTTTCTAAATGAAAAAACCCTAACAATGGCACCCCATATTAGAAAGAAAACTAGTACAATTAAAATTAGAAAAATTGTAGTATTTGACATATAACATATTTTATAATTACTTTTAAACTTTGTAGCATATTTTTTAAAAAATGATAAATTGTAACATATTTTTAAGGATAAATCCTTGGATTTTCTAGTAACAGATTTATGTACACAGGTTAGAGAGAGAAAGAGAGAGGAACAGAGAGATGAGGAAGGAGGATGAAGGATATTTTTGATTTGTGTTTGGTCATAAATCTGATTATCTTATTTATTATTATGTTTAAAATTTTATGCTATAGTTTATTATAAGTTTGCCTTAATATAAGATTACATCATCTTTCAGCCTTAATACTTCTACATTTTACGGTAGAAGTAGGTGCATAATTATTACTAGGTTATATTTGCAACCACAATAAAAACTCTAATTTTATGTTAAATAATAAAATAGCAAAAAAAATAAATAAATAAATAAAACAAATATGATCGCATAGGAATTTTATAAGTTTGCCTTAATATAAGATTACATAATCTTTCAGCCATTGCATATATTCACCATGATGTAATAGAAGCTTATAAGAGAATACTCATACCTTTTAGTCTTTTTGAGTGTGCGTGTGTTTTTTTTTTCCCAAACCTCTCTCTTTCTAAATGAAAAACCCTAACAATGGCACCCCATATTAGAAAGAAAACTAGTACAATTAAAATTAGAAAAATTGTAGTATTTAACATATAACATATTTTATAATTACTTTTAAAATTTGTAGCATATTTTTAAAAAAATGATAAATTGTAACATATTTTTAAGGATAAATCCTTGGATTTTCTAGTAAATTGGATTTTCTAATAACAGATTTATGTACACAGGTTAGAGAGAGAAAGAGAGAGGAACAGAGAGATGAGGAAGGAGGATGAAGGGTATTTTTGATTTGTGTTTGGTCATAAATCTGATTATGTTATTTATTATTATGTTTAAAATTTTATGCTATAGTTTACTATTACTCTTAGGGATGACAATTTTCCCCCTTAACTCGTTATCCCGCGGGGACTTGTCTTAAATGGGGCGAAGAAAATTCAAATCTAAACGGGTTAAAAGTTTAACCCGTTACAGATTACGGGGCGGGAATGGGTTTGGGTGTCCTCGACCTTATTCCCAGTTTACCCGCCCTATTTAGTTATATCTTATAGATATTATATAACTTTTTATATATATATAATTTTAAGTATTAAATTTTAACATATTTGATATGTGAAATTTTGAATACGTAATTTTTGATTTATTTAAGCTTAATGTCTCATTTTTATGTATTTTATTTTTAAATTTTTTAATTTTCATATGATAAAATTAGATAATAGGGTTAACGAGGCACCCTATGAGTACTCTGAACCTGTGACGGAGAAAATTCGTCCCGTCTCGTGAATTTAAACGGGTTACAGGGTGGGTATGGGGAGTGTTTTTATTCGCGTGGTGAGTTGGTGAGAAGATCGCCCTGCCCCGTTGCCATCTCTACTTTTTTCAAAATATTATTTGGCTCTTTACTCTTAAAAATTATAAGTTTGAAATCTCCTAATTACCCTTAATGAAATTTGGGTTTCTGGCCGCTCTGTTCAAACCCCCATTTCAATAGTAATATATATTATCTTTGTATCAAGGCATTAATTAGGTCCATAATATAATACCTATGGGAGTGAATAACCTGTGGATTAACTATATAATTAATTTTAAAAAATATAATTAGCCAAACTTATGATATTTAACAAAAGAGTACCGAGTACTGTACAAAAGAATAAACAGAGAGGGGTTCTTGTTAAATGAAACCGTTATTAATGCTTGTAGCTTCAAGACATCGAACGCAAGATCCTTCTCAAAATTAAAAAAATAAATAAATAAAATAAAGATATTATAGATATTGGATAATAGATATCAATCTGTAGTTAATTAAAATCTGAAAGAACAATTAATAGTCACGGAGTGAAATTAACTACTACGGAAATATCAGATTCTGTCAAATATTCTAATTTAATTTAGAACTGGTCCAACTAGCTTAAATGGTGTTTAGTTAGTGTTGAGTTGTTTTTAATTTATTGAGTTTCAGATTTAAAAAAAAAAAAAAAAAAAAAAAAAAAAAAAAAAAAAAAACTTAGAAGTGGTCCAAAATACGTTACTAGACATTAAAGTCAACATAAACAAAAGGCCAACACCTACTGTAACATGTCTTAGCTAAATTTTCTGGTGTTATTTGCTTTTCTAAACTTCTTGACAACTTCTAATTGCAGAGGCCCCACCTGCGGAATGTTGTAGTTTTTCAGAAATTCTGTCGTTTATATAGGTATATGGTTTGTAACCCGCGTTGTCGTTTTAAAGCCAATTGTCGTATGAGAGTAATGTTGCAAATTCAGTCGCAGTTGGGCATCAGCTCATCGTCTTCAAATGAATTCCTTCTAGTACTGACTCACCTTAATTGGGCCACGCGGGTTTAGAATTAACAGGGGTAGAGGACACGAGCTCAGCAGGAAAACGACAACAACAAACAAAACGACATTCGCAAGAAACGACAATTATCATTTGGAAGGAGGCATAACAAGACGGCAACAACAGGCATATAAACGACAATAAACCAAAAAAAACCCAATTAAAGACGACAGTTTCATATGAAAAAGAAACGACAATATTCTCAGTGGACACTCCCATCTAGAAAACGACAAAAATATTAAAAACAACGTCAATTAATATTAAAAACAACACGAACTAAAATCAGCGCACTAAAAAGCAAACAACATCAACACTGACATCAGCCTGTAATCGAAGAGAAACTGAGCAAATTACGTCAAGTAGAAGCCGACAACAATCTCATTGAACGACACCAAAAACAACAATAATCACAAAGTGTCAAATTTCCAACTCAACTAGTGTTTCCTAAAATAAAGTTGGTTAGTGGGCCTACATAAAAATAATAGTAGTTACACAATAAGAGAAATTACACTTAGTAGGTTATTTTTAAAAAAGATATTTGAAACAAATAGCATATTTTTAAAATGTTTAAAATAAGTAGTATATTCAGATAAATTGTTTATTTATAAAATTTTTTAAAGGAAATTTTATGAAAAATTAGGTTGGGTGACCTTTTTTAGTAACCTAATATAATAGATGGTCCAATTTTTTTTTTTTTTTTTTTTAACAAAATAGTCGTTTTTTATTTTTCCATATTTGGTTAATCAGTGATTGACTAATGGTCAATTAATGATCGACTATGAAATTAGGTGATTTACTGACCAAATTAACTATATTATGTGGTCAATCACTGATTGACCATTTTAGAAAATTGATTGACCATTTAAAAAAAATTATATTTTAAAAGTAACTATGAAATATGCTATGCTACAATTTTCCTAACTTGATTTTCAATCTTATTAACTTTTCCATTAATATTTTTTTTAATGGTTTGGTAAACTCGCCATTAATACATCCTAAAACTAAAATTGACATTGAGAAAACTTTATCTTTTACCGAATCCTCCACTAATAATCACACCTCCCTATTTCGTACCTTTTTTCTTTTTTCCTTTTTTTTTTTCTTTCTTTAATGGGTTGGTAAATACGCCATTAATACATCCTAAGTATAAAGTAGACACTGAGAAAACTCATCTTTTACGAAATCCTCTACTAATAATCACACCTCTCCATTTCGTGGATTGGATATAATGAGATTACTCCATAATAATCGAAAGAAGTTTTAGAAAGACAAATCCTAATAATACTAATGTCATGCAAATATTACACATAGAAAAATATAGAAAAGGATTCAATTCATTATAACGTAAAAATAGTTGTTACTATAATCGAATTCTACATGTCAATTTTTTTAATGAATTCTACATGTCAATTTTTTTTAATGAATTCTACATGTCATTTCGATGAGTAATAAAGTTCTTTTCTTTTACTGGAAAATTTTTAAAAAATTATTTTTTTTATTCCGTACAAAATTAACAGAAACGCAAGAAGTTCGATTGAAGGTATAATTTCAAATATACAGCAGAGAAATCAGTTTCCTTCTTCACACAGTAAATCCTATTCCTACTCTTCTCCTCATCACACGATTTAATTCTGAGAATCGAAGTATTATCATTAAAAAAAAAAAAAAAAAAAGAAAATGAATCCGGCATATCAATTTAGCACTTCTCAAGCTTTAATTGAAGGCCCTTGCGTATGCGCATAAATAAATAAATATATATATATATATATATGTATGTATATTTAAATATGTAAACATATTTTTTCATTTGTTGTGATCAGTTGAATTTTGTTGAGTAGGGGATTATTAATTAAAGGATATATAGACCAAAAGCAAGAGGCAGTTTGAATTTTGTGCAAATTGAATTGTAATTTTGAGAGAATTAAGCTTTTAATGAAGGCCATATATATAATCTCTAGCACAATGAAAATTATTTCATATATGTAGGTCAGATATTTAAATTGCATATTTTTCGCCACTTCAACCTTTTGTTAAGATGAGTTGCAATTTTTTTCATTATATAGTCCTATATTCACATGGTGATCTTAAAGGGCAATTGTTGTTATTGTCAACCTTATCACAATAGCATTCATTGCAAACCAAACTTATTATTATTATTATTATTTTGAGGGAATGATCTAATGCATTCGCGTAATACATTAAGGAAAAATTAGGTTGAATGGTCTTCTTTAGTCACTTAATCTAATAGATAGCCTAACTTTTTTTTTTTTTTTTTTTAAATTTAGCAGAATGGTCGTTTATCTTTTTTTTTTTTAAAAAAATAATAATAAATTTGGTCAATCAGTGATCAATTAATGATTGACTTGATTGACTAATAGTCAATCGGTATTAGTTAATTAGTGATTGACTATGAAATTTAGTGATTTATGTTATAGTCAATTAGTGATTGACTACGGTCAATTATTAATTGACCAAATTAATTATATTATATGATCCATCGATTGACAATTTAAGAAAATTGATTAACTATTAAAAAAAAAAGAGCATTTTAACTCATTTTTAAAAACTTCGACTATTTATTAAAACTGACTAAAAAAAAGGTTATTTACCTCTAAATCCCATACATTAATCTAATTTTGATACTTTCAAGACCCACGAGAAAGTATAATCCTTTCTTTTCAAAATATATATATGATCCTTAAACAACATTCAAAACACATGCAGCTAATTTGTGCATTATTTACATCAACTTCCTATGTCTCCAAGTTTCCAAGTCTCGTGATTATGAACATAGTCTAATATTAATTTTATATCTAACTTCATTATAACTTTATTATAAAATATAAAGTTATAAGTCATGCATCTCAAAGTTGTACATAAGGCATAAGAAGAAGCATTTGGTCCAGAAATGATCGCCCGGAGCCTCACGATCAGGGTTGTAGGACTGACAAATGAGTATACAAATAGTAAATCAACTTTTCTTTTTTGGTACTAATATTATCAAATAATTATCTATTTTTTCGAAATGAAGTTTTAGGGAGTGAGAAATTGAAGAGAAATTGGTTTCCAATATATATATATATATATATATATATATTAGGCTCAACCTTTTTGTGGGAGATAATTCAACAAGGACGATTATTTATACAAGGTGAGGACCAAAATAATGAACGTTATAAAGATTTTTTTTTTTTTTTTGAAATGGTATGATGATTGTACTTAGAATATGACGGTTAATTGTCATCTTTTCACATATTCAATTAGTTAATTTTAATTGATATGAAGGATATACTGATAAAAAAATGACAAAACATATACACTTAGTATTTAAAAATTGTGATTATAATCGATTCAATAACAATATTATTCAAAAAAATAAATAAACCACTGCTTTTTCAGAAGCAAGCATATTAATATATTATATTATCATAAAACGTACGGTTTCCACTTTAGCCTGTTCCAAACTTGGTATTGTAAGCCTTAGCAAATATAAATAATAGAGAACGCGGTATTGTCATCAACTCACTTTTTGACAAACTCTTCTCGCATAGCTCACTTTTTTTTTTTTTTTTTAAAGGTTCAAACTTTTTGTCGGAAATAATAGAATTGTACAAGGTGAGGACCAGATATGAACACGAGTAGGAAGCTTTTTTGCTTGTCATAAACGGTACGTAGATTGTTGCTTCTCATATTGTATGTGCAGATTTTTTATATGTATAAAATTGTGCGTGTACATATGGAATATTGTGTTAAAATATAGATTTGCCTAGCCATATATATAAGATAAAATAATGTGGCAATTGTCATTTGCAATCTCTTGTTCTTAGTTTTAGATGCCTAGTTCAAGTTGATGCTTGAGCGTCGGCATTCGGATCAATCTGGCCGGACATTGATGTTAAAGTGCTAGCTGAGATAGATCGTAATCGATTCACGAGTAGAGCGGTTTTGGCTATTGAGATAATCACTCTTCTTCTTCTTCTTCTTCTTCTTCTTCTTCTTCTTCTTGAAAATTGTTGTTGTGTAAATCTGGAGAATTTTGTTTTTCTTCTCGTGTCACGGTTGTTAACTCCTCCTCCTCCTCCTCCTCTTCATGTTGCGGTTGTTAATTTGTTCTTCAAAATTTTCTTTATCAGAGCTGTGTTTGCAATTTAAGGGAGTAATCGAATTCGAGCCTCAACGACCAGGTGACATCAATGAACTTCGTTTTATTTAAATAGCATCAACTTAATTAGTTGTGTTTTCGCGTTAGTTTGGCTGTTAATTGAAATCCTTTGACGGGAATTTGGTATATTGATTCTTCACAGGAAAAAGTAAATAAATAAAGAAATGGATCCGGCACATTCTTCTGATCTTCATATAGTTATGTTCCCTTGGTTTGGTCTTGGCCACATTATGCCATTCCTTCACATCTCCAACAAACTAGCAAGAAAAGGCCACAGAATCTCGTTCTTCGTTCCTGCTAAAACGCAGTCCAAAATGCAACATTTCAATCGATTCCCACGTCTCATCACCTTCTTCCCTATCACTGTCCCCCATGTCGATGGCCTCCCTGTTGGCGCAGAGACCACTTCCGATGTGCCTTCCCCTTTTTACCCGCTCCTCATGACCGCCATGGACCGGACAGAGCGTGATGTTGAACTTCTTCTACTTGAGCTCAAACCCCACATTGTCTTTTTTGATTTCGCCTACTGGATTCCCAAGTTGGCATGCAAATTAGGAATCAAAACCGTTTATTTCTTAGTCCTCAATCTAGTGATGGTAGGTTACCTTTCTGGCTGTGTACGTGCAGAACAAGAAATGTCGATTCCATTCGAGAAACTATTGCTTCAGCCTCCAAGTAGCTTCCCGGATTCGTCTATCAAGCTTCATCTTCATGAAACACGCAACTTTGTTAGGACAAAGACCCAAGATCTTGGCAATGACATAAAGTTTCGTGACCGACATCGCATAGGCAGAGCAGAATGTGACGCTCTTGTGTCCAAGGGGTGTAAAGAAATTGAAGGGCCTTTTGTCGAGTTTGCCGAAAGAAACATTGGTAAGCCGATGCTACTTGTAGGTCCGGTCATACCGGAGTCTCCCACATATGGTCTTGGTTTAGAAGATAAATGGGTCAATTTCCTATGTGTGTTCGAGGCTGGCTCAGTGATTTACTGTGGGCTAGGAAGTGAGACTGTCTTGAAGCAAGATCAGTTCCAAGAGCTGCTGTTGGGATTTGAGCTGTCCGGGTATCCATTTTTGGCGGCACTAAAACCGCCTTTTGGAACCGAGACAATTGAAGAAGCATTGCCAGATGGATTTGAAGGGAGAGTTAAAGGAAGAGGAGTGGTTCTTGGCGGGTGGATTCAACAACAGCTGATACTAAAGCACCCATCTGTTGGGTGTTATGTCACACATTGCGGGTACGGTTCTATGATGGAAGGACTAGTCCTGAATGAATCGTGTCAGCTAGTGATGATACCGTTCGTGTATGATCAGATTTACAATGCAAGGCTGATCGCGAACAGATTGAAGGCTGGTGTAGAAGTCGAGAGACGTGAGGAGGACGGGTTTTTTACGAGAGAGAGTGTGTGTAAAGCGATCAGGACAGTGATGGAAGAAAATTACAGCGAGGTTGGGAGAGAGGTCAGAGCCAATTGTTCAAAGTTACGTGAGTTGCTTCTCAACAAAGACACAGAGTCTTCGTACATTGACGATCTCATCAAGAAGCTCCAAGACCTAATGAGCTAAATTCAATAATGGTAGAAACAGTACTAGTATACTCTTCATAATGTTTTGATTTGTGGGTTATTTGACATTCTATTTGTGTGGGTAGAATGCATAAGAGGACTGTGTTTCTTTTTCTTGATAAACATTCAGGCTATGTTTGGTCGCCCGTAATGTATTATACTCGGATATTTCTTTGATGTAATACAAACTAGATTATAATGAATGAGTAAATTTCTCTCTCTAATTTCTCTGTTTTGATTTTACTCTTCTAGTCTCTATCCTATCTCTTCTCCTTGATCCTATGTCAATTTGGTTTTTAAAACTACAATTTCACGCCCATTCTCTTAATTCATATACGTCGGTTAAAAAAAAAGAAAAAAAAGTATCACCAGTGGCTTATTCAATAAAAAATGCAAAAATTGGACTTGTCTATGTCTGTATCTATGTATGTTTGTATGAACAAGCACGAAGATAGTCCTGCCCTGAACAAAAAACTTTAAAAAGGGTCATAAAAATGTTCAGCTTAAGTATCCTTCATCAAATCAAAATAAAAGTTCGTGCCTGAGGTTTGATAAGCCCTCTCTCTAAGAATTCTTCTAACGAAAGCCACATTGCGAGATGGATTTTGTGACGACCCGACCTCTCAGCCGTCTCTTAAAAACTTATTTACTTGCATCTTATTTAAATCGTTACTAATTCGTTTTTATTTATTTATTTATTATTTTTTTTGAAAACTTTGATTACGGAAGAAGTGATTCTTTAAAAATCATAATAATTAAAATTAGTTTTAAACAAAACATACTAACATAACATTTCAAACTTAGTCATACCGGTGTTTAATTAAGTCTTTCATACCTAAATATTAAAATGTACTAACATTAAAACAACATTTAACAAATCCTCAAAAACATGTGCGGAATACAAGAATGCGGGTGGCATCCATAGAACCCATCACACTTTCACCCATCACGCATCCGCACCGCCAGTCCATGAATGCTTAATATGTCATAGGCAACTTGCCTGAATTATCTACAGTGGGAAACATAAAAGGGTGAGATAAACTCAGTAAGCATAGACGTGCAATCCCACAAATGCATACAATTGAAAATGCATTGCAGATTATGTAATTATCCATTTATTCATTCAACATCTTATTGGCCTTTGTGTTCGTACCGAGGTGCGTGCGACCTTAAATGGGGAAGACGAGGGAGCTACCCAATCCGTCATCACTCAAGGTCATAACTTTAACTTCATTGATCATAATTTTCTCCCATTTAGCCGGAGGCAAATATCCTCCCATTCGGTCGGAGATTGATACGACACATCATTAGTTTACTTTCTTAAATATTAAGCTATATGGTGAGCATGCGAGAATGACATGTTCAATAAAGCGTGTATGTAAATACATCATCATGGCATACTTTAGTAAAACGTGTAAATAAACACGTCATCATAACATACTTTCCTAAAGTGTGTTAATAAACATATTATCATGGCATCATATCATATCATCAAAAATAAACATCGAGTTCACATCGTACATATCATATAAACAACCACACTATAGGTAAGGTCTATACTTACAGAAAATCGCATAACTGTGTATCCGCGTAGATTGTTTCTGGCTCTACCCTCAAGTCGATGCGGTGTCCTAATTTTAAACTGACATCCTACAATTAGAGTAAGGTTTTTGAATCGTTTTCGATTATGGACATATCTTCTTTTAATTAATAATTAATTTCAATTTAATTATTAATTTGTTTCTAATTTTTTTTAAAGAATAACATCCTTAACTATTAATTAGATGATCATCATAAATTAATTTCTTAATTAATAATTAATTAATTTTAAATTTAAATTGATTAATTTTTAACTCATTAGTGAGTTAATTATTTAATATTTAATTCAACTTTATTCATAATTTGGGTTCATTAGGTGACCATGGATAACCATGGTCTCCCAACATCATATTGAGCCATCTTTGTGGGTTGTGGGCTTATTGGGTCTATTGTGACCCATTTACTTGTAATTGGCTTAAACCATTTCCAAATAGTGTTTTGGTCTTATTATTGTTTTGGACCCGTTAAGGCCTATTACACTTTATTATCTTTTTCAAGTTTTGGTCAACAATTACATGGCAACTCAGTAAGCCTAGTGGTGGGTTCATTTCTCATCACCGAGCCCTCGGGTACCAATTTACTAATTTACCCCTATTTTGGTGATGCAAGCATTTTTAAGCTTAAACTTGTTAAATATTTTGACCTTAGCTTTTAGTTATCTCTCATGCAGTTTTATAGGTCCACAAAACCTCTAGTTACAGCCCAAAATGTTCTCCCCATCAAATTACCATTTTACCTGTTAGTTTGGCAAAACTACAATTTTGCCACTAGACATACCTTTTATAATCTAGACTTATTGGATGGCTTTTAAAAATTTATCCTAGAGCCTTAGAATAATGTTTCCAGTGCCCCTAAGCTCTCAAAATTGCTTTCGGAACTTATTACATTTCTAAACACAATCAAATAAAAGTATTACATTTACGCCCCCTTTTATGTCTTTTAAGGTCGTACATTTGACTATAACATAAATCGTATTATTTCTTATATTTATTTAGCTTAATATAATGTTGTAAGGGTG
Source organism: Ficus erecta (assembly GCA_008635985.1). Lineage (NCBI taxonomy): Eukaryota > Viridiplantae > Streptophyta > Magnoliopsida > Rosales > Moraceae > Ficus > Ficus erecta. The sequence continues at coordinate 208,736 of BKCH01000010.1, forward strand.
ACAAAGATGATGCCTAATTATAGCCTAAGCAGATTTTATAATTTGACCTGTTATTTATTTATTTGTACATTTTTGTCCTTATTTAGCCTCAATTAGTTCCCAATACCCTTTGGTTAACATTTTTTATACTTAATGTCCTTATAAAGTGTTCTCACAAGATCATGATACATTTTTAACAAGTTTTTATTATTTACATCCTTAAGTATAAAGTAGACACTGAGAAAACTCATCTTTTACGAAATCCTCAACTAATAATCACACCTCTCCATTTCGTGGATTGGATATAATGAGATTACTCCATAATAATCGAAAGAAGTTTAGAAAGACAAATCCTAATAATACTAATGTCATGCAAATATTACACACAGAAAAATATAGAAAAGGATTCAATTCATTATAACGTAAAAATAGTTGTTACTATAATCGAATTCTACATGTCAATTTTTTTTAATGAATTCTACATGTCATTTCGATGAGTAATAAAGTTCTTTTCTTTTACTGGAAAATTTTTGAAAAATTATTTTTTTATTCCATACAAAATTAACAGAAACGCAAGAAGTTCGATTGAAGGTATAACTTCAAATATACAGCAGAGAAATCAATTTCCTTCTTCACACAGTAAATCCGATTCCTACTCCTCCTCATCACACGATTTAATTCTGAGAATCGAAGTATTTTCATTAAAAAAAAAAAAGAATCCAGCCTATCAATTTAGCACTTCTCAAGCTTTAATTGAAGGCCCTTGCGTATGCGCATAAATAAATAAATAAATATAAATATGTATGTATGTATATTTAAATATGTAAACATATTTTTTCATTCGTTGTGATCAGTTGAATTTTGTTGAGTAGGGGATTATTAATTAAAGGATATATAGACCAAAAGCAAGAGGCAGTTTGAATTTTGTGCAAATTGAATTGTAATTTTGAGAGAAATTTAAATTGCAGGCCATACATATAATCTCTAGCACAATGGTAGAAACATATAATCTCTAGCACAAGGATATAAGCTTTTAATGAAGGCCATACATATAATCTCTAGCACAATGAAAATTATTTCATATATGTAGGTCAGATATTTAAATTGCATATATTTCGCCACTTCAAACTTTTGTTAAGATGAGTTGCAATTTTTTTCATTATATAGTCCTGTATTCAAATGGTGATCTTAAAGGGCAATTGTTGTTTTTGTCAACCTTATCACAATAGCTTTCATTGCAAACCAAACTTATTATTATTTTGAGGGAATGGTCTAATGCATTCGCGTAATACATTAAGGAAAAATTGGACTGGGTGGTCTTCTTTAGTCACCTAATCTAATAGATAGCCGAATTTTTTTTTTAATTTAGAAAAATGATCGTTTATCATTTTTTTTTATAAATTTGATCAATCAGTGATTAATTAATGATCAATCAATGATTGACTAATAGTCAATCGGTATTAGTCAATCAGTGATTGACTATGAAATTTACTGATTTATGTTATAGTCAATTAGTGATTGACTACGGTCAATTATTGATTGACCAAATTAATTATATTATATGGTCCATCGATTGACAATTTAAGAAAATTGATTAACTATTTTTAAAAAAAAGAGCATTTTAACTAATTTTTAAAAACTTCGGCTATTTATTAAAAACTGACTAAAAAAAAAGGTTATTTACCTCTAAATTCCATACATTAACCTAATTTTGATACTTTCAAGACCCACGAGAAAGTATAATCCTTTCTTTTCAAAATATATATATATGATCCTTAAATAACATTCAAAACACATGCAGCTAATTTGTGCATTATTTACATCAACTTCCTATGTCTCCAAGTTTCCAAAAGTCGCATGATTATGAACATAGTCTAATAATAATTTTATATCTAACTTCATTATAACTTTATTATAAAATATAAAGTTATAATTAAGTCATGTATCTCAAAGTTGTACATAAGGCATAAGAAGAAGCATTTGGTCCAGAAATGATCGCCCGGAGCCCCACGATCACGGTAGTAGGACTGACAAATGAGTATACAAATAGTAAATCAACTTTTTTTTTTTTTTTTGTACTAATATTATCAAATAATTATCTATTTTTTCGAAATGAAGTTTTAGGGAGTGAGAAATTGAAGAGAAATTGGTTTCCAATATATAAATATATATATATATATATATATATATATATATTAGGCTCAACCTTTTTGTGGGAGATAATTCAACAAGGACGATTATTTATACAAGGTGAGGACCAAAATAATGAACGTTATAAAGATTTTTTTTTTTTTTTTTGAAATGGTATGATGATTGTACGTAGGATATGACGGTTAATTGTCATCTTTTCACATATTTAATTAGTTAATTAATTTTAATTGATAGGAAGGATATACCGATAAAAGAATGACAAAACATATACACTTAGTATTTAAAAATTGAGATTATAATCGATTCAATAACAATATTATTCAAAAAAATAAATAAAACCCACTACTTTTTCAGAAGCAAGCATATTAATATATTATGTTATCATAAAACGTACGGTTTCCACTTTAGCCTCTTGCCTTGGCAAATATAAATAAATAGAGAACGTGGTATTGTCATCAACTCACTTTTTTGACAAACTCTTCACGCATAGCTCACTTTTTTTTTATTTTTTATTTTTATTTACAGGTTCAAACTTTTTGTCGGAAATAATAGAATTGTACAAGGTGAGGACCAGATATGAACACGAGTAGGAAGCTTTTTTGCTTGTCATAAACGGTACGTAGATTGTTGCTTCTCATATTGTATGTGCAGATTTTTTATATGTATAAAATTGTGCGTGAACATATGGAATATTGTGTTAAAATATAGATTTGCCTAGCCATATATATAAGATAAAATAATGTGGCAATTGTCATTTGCAATCTCTTGTTCTTAGTTTTAGATGCCTAGTTCAAGTTGATGCTTGAGCGTCGGCATTCGGATCAATCTGGCCGGACATTGATGGTAAAGTGCTAGCTGAGATAGATCGTAATCGATTCACGAGTAGAGCAGTTTTGGCTATTGAGGTAATCACTCTTCTTCTTCTTCTTCTTCTTCTTCTTCTTGAAAATTGTTGTTGAGTAAATCTGGAGAATTTTGTTTTTCTTCTCGTGTCGCGGTTGTTAACTCCTCCTCCTCCTCCTCCTCTTCATGTTGCGGTTGTTAATTTGTTCTTCAAAATTTTCTTTATCAGAGCTGTGTTTGCAATTTAAGGGAGTAATCGAATTCGAGCCTCAACGACAAGGTAACATCAATGAACTTCGTTTTATTTAAATAGCATCAACTTAATTAGTTGTGTTTTCGCGTTAGTTTGGCTGTTAACTGAAATCCTTAGACGGGAATTTGGTATATTGATTCTTCACAGGAAAAAGTAAATAAATAAAGAAATGGATCCGGCACATTCTTCTGATCTTCATATAGTTATGTTCCCTTGGTTTGGTCTTGGCCACATTATGCCATTCCTCCACATCTCCAACAAACTAGCAAGAAAAGGCCACAGAATCTCGTTCTTCGTTCCTGCTAAAACGCAGTCCAAAATACAACATTTCCTGATAAACGATTACCTCCAAGATCAAAGAAATTTACTCATTCATTATAATCTAGTTTGTATAACATCAAAGAAATATCCGAGTATAATACATTACGGGCTACCAAACATAGCCTGAATGTTTATCAAGAAAAAGAAAAACAGTCCTCTTGTGCATGCTACCCACACAATTAGAACGTCAAATAACCCACAAATCAAAACATTATGAAGAGTACTAGTACTGTTTCTACCATTATTGAATTCAGCTCATTAAGTCTTGAAGCTTCTTGATGAGATCGTCAATGTACGAAGACTCTGTGTCTTTGTTGAGAAGCAACTCACGTAACTTCGAACAATTGGCTCTGATCTCTCTCCCAACCTCGCTGTAATTTTCTTCCATCACTGTCCTGATCGCTTTACACACACTCTCTCTCGTAAAAAACCCGTCCTCCTCACCTCTCTCGACTTCTACACCAGCCTTCAATCTGTTCGCGATCTGCCTTGCATTGTAAATCTGATCATTCACGAACGGTATCATCACCAGCTGACATGATTCATTCAGGACTAGTCCTTCCATCATAGAACCGTACCCGCAATGTGTGACATAACACCCAACAGATGGGTGCTTTAGTATCAGCTGTTGTTGAATCCACCCGCCATGAACCACTCCGCTTCCTTTAACTCTCCCTTCAAATCCATCTGGCAATGCTTCTTCAATTGTCTCGGTTCCAAAAGGCGGTTTTAGTGCCGCCAAAAATGGATACCCAGAAAGCTCAAATCCCAACAGCAGCTCTTGGAACTGATCTTTCTTCAAGACAGTCTCACTTCCTAGTCCACAGTAAATCACTGAGCCAGCCTCGAACCCACATAGGAAATTGACCCATTTATTTTCTAAACCAAGACCATTTGTGGGAGACTCCGGTATGACCGGACCTACAAGTAGCATGGGCTTACCAATGTTTCTTTCTGCAAACTCGACAAAAGGCCCTTCAATTTCTTTACACCCCTTGGACACAAGAACGTCACATTCTGCTCTGCCTATGCGAAGTCGGTCATCTAACTTTATGTCATTACCAAGACCTTGGGTCTTTATCCTAACAAAGAAGCGTGTTTCATGAAGATGAAGCTTGATAGACGAATCCGGGAAGCTACTTGGAGGCTGAAGCAATAGTTTCTCAAATGGAATCGACATTTCTTGTTCTGCACGTGCACAGCCAGAAAGGTAACCTTCCATCACTAGATTGAGGACTAAGAAATAAACGGTTTTGATGCCTAATTTGCATGCCAACTTGGGAATCCAGTAGGCGACATCAAAAAAGACAATATGGGGTTTGAGCTCAAGTAGAAGAAGTTCAACAGCACGCTCTGTCCGGTCCATGGCGGTCATGAGGAGGGGGTAAAAAGGGGAAGGCACATCGGAAGTGGTCTCTGCGCCAACAGGGAGGCCATCGACATGGGGGACAGTGATAGGGAAGAAGGTGATGAGACGTGGGAATCGATTGAAATGTTGCATTTTGGACTGCGTTTTAGCAGGAACGAAGAACGAGATTCTGTGGCCTTTTCTTGCTAGTTTGTTGGAGATGTGGAGGAATGGCATAATGTGGCCAAGACCAAACCAAGGGAACATAACTATATGAAGATCAGAAGAATGTGCTGGATCCATTTCTTTATTTATTTACTTTTTCCTGTGAAGAATCAATATACCAAATTCCCGTCTAAGGATTTCAATTAACAGCCAAACTAACGCAAAAACACAACTAATTAAGTTGATGCTATTTAAATAAAACGAAGTTCATTGATGTTACCTGGTCGTTGAGGCTCGAATTCGATTACTCCCTTAAATTGCAAACACAGCTCTGATAAAGAAAATTTTGAAGAACAAATTAACAACCGCAACATGAAGAGGAGGAGGAGGAGGAGGAGTTAACAACCGCGACACGAGAAGAAAAACAAAATTCTCCAGATTTACTCAACAACAATTTTCAAGAAGAAGAAGAAGAAGAAGAAGAAGAAGAGTGATTACCTCAATAGCCAAAACTGCTCTACTCGTGAATCGATTACGATCTATCTCAGCTAGCACTTTAACATCAATGTCCGGCCAGATTGATCCGAATGCCGACGCTCAAGCATCAACTTGAACTAGGCATCTAAAACTAAGAACAAGAGATTGCAAATGACAATTGCCACATTATTTATCTTATATATATGGCTAGGCAAATCTATATTTTAACACAATATTCCATATGTACAAGCACAATTTTATACATATAAAAAATCTGCACATACAATATGAGAAGCAACAATCTACGTACCGTTTATGACAAGCAAAAAAGCTTCCTACTCGTGTTCATATCTGGTCCTCACCTTGTACAATTCTATTATTTCAGACAAAAAGTTTGAACCTTTAAAAAAAAAAAAAAAAAAAAAGTGAGCTATGCGAGAAGAGTTTGTCAAAAAAGTGAGTTGATGACAACACCGCGTTCTCTATTATTTATATTTGCTAAGGCTTACAATACCAAGTTTGGAACAGGCTAAAGTGGAAACCGTACGTTTTATGATAATATAATATATTAATATGCTTGCTTAGCAAAAGTAGTGGGTTTTATTTTTATTTTTTTTGAATAATATTGTTATTAAATCAATTATAATCACAATTTTTAAATACTAAGTGTATGTTGAGCCTAATATATATATATATATATATATATATATTGGAAACCAATTTCTCTTCAATTTCTCACTCCCTAAAACTTCATTTCGAAAAAATAGATAATTATTTGATAATATTAGTACCAAAAAAGAAAAGTTGATTTACTATTTGTATACTCATTTGTCAGTCCTACTACCCTGATCGTGGGGCTCCGGGCGATCATTTCTGGACCAAATGCTTCTTCTTATGCCTTATGTACAACTTTGAGATACATGACTTATAACTTTATATTTTATAATAAAGTTATAACGAAGTTAGATATAAAATTATTATTAGACTATGTTCATAATCACGAGACTTGGAAACTTGGAGACATAGGAAGTTGATGTAAATAATGCACAAATTAGCTGCATGTGTTTTGAATGTTATTTAAGGATCATATATATATATATATATATATATATATTGAAAAGAAATGATTATACTTTCTCGTGGGTCTTGAAAGTATCAAAATTAGATTAATGTATGGGATTTAGAGGTAAATAACCTTTTTTTTAGTCAATTTTAAATAAATAGTCGAAGTTTTTAAAAAGGAGTTAAAATGCTCTTCTTTTTTTTTAAATAGTTAATCAATTTTCTTAAATTGTCAATCGATGGACCATATAATATAATTAATTTGGTCAATTAATAATTGACCGTAGTTAATCACTAATTGACTATAACATAAATCACTAAATTTCATAGTCAATCACTGATTAACTAATACCGATTGACTATTAGTCAATCAAGTCAATCATTGATTGATCATTAATTAATCACTGATTGACCAAATTTATAAAAAATACAACATTTCCTGATAAACGTTAGGTAAATCTCTTTCTACAAGGAATTCAAAAAGTTCTCTATTTTGATTTTACTCTTCTAGTCTCTATCCTATCTCTTCTCCTTGATCCTATGTCAATTTGGTTTTTAAAACTACAATTTCACACCTATTCTCTTAATTCATATACGTCGGTTAAAAAAAAAAAAAAAAAAGTATTACCAGTGGCTTATTCAATTAAAAATGCAAAAATTGGACTTGTCTATGTCTGTATTTATGTATGTTTTTATGAACGGGCACGAAAATAGTCCTGCCCTGAACAAAAAACTTAAAAAAGGGTCATAAAAATGTTCAACTTAAGTATCCTTCACAATCAAAATAAAAGTTCGTGCCTGAGGTTTGATAAGCCCTCTCTCTAAGAATTCTTCTAACGAAAGCCACATTGCGAGATGGGTTTGAAGGGAGACTTCAAGTAAGAGTGGTAGCACACTGGTATACTGGTAGAACCAGTACTAGTATACTGGTAGTATACTGACTGTTTGCTCACATGGTTATCTCCTTCTGCTTCGATACACATGCAAATGCAGTTAACAAGTTATTGCCAGTTGCTTATTTTTCTTTTTATGTTATTTTTTCTTTATTTTTTAATTTTATATTTTATTGCAAATATATATATATATATATATATATATATTTATACATATATCACCATTGTTAATTATCACCCCTGTTTCCTCTGCATTCTATTCGCATGAAAATTTTCTAGTCTCAGTTCTAACCTATTGAAACACACACACACACACACACACACACACATATATATATACGTATTTCCAGAAAGAAAGAAGACAACTGGACTTTTATTCTCATTTAACACACGGCCAACTGAACAAACGAAGACAATTAAGGAAAAACAAATGCATTTAGTGTTGTAGTATTACATTGGACAGTAAAGACGATAAAGCAAACTAATTCCTCACCATTCGTTTGAATTTGATGCAGCAATCCAGAATCTTGTACCACAAGTACTCTTTGAAAACCCAAAAGTAAACACGTCTGTAATACCCATAGAACACCAAGGGAGAAATGACTCCCAAGAAGCCCACTGCAAACCTGACTGCTATGCCCAAATGAAACCAGTACTCTTCTTCATCTCCATCATCTTCTTCTCCTCCTTCATCTTCAACACCTGCAGGTGTTTTTTTATTACCTGCTGTGCAATCATTGGGGAGCGGAGGTCCACAAAGTTGGTTGCCGATAAAGCTTGAAGCTTCAAAGCTCCGAAGTTGGGTGCTGGTTGGAATTTCTTCTGACAAGTTGTTGTACGTCACGTTCAAGTAACCCAAGTAACGTAAATTTGACATGCTCGGAGGGACTTTACCGGATAACTGGTTCTTCGAGAGATCACGAGAGTTGTGAGTTGCTTCCTCTGAAATGGTTTCTTGACAGATTCAGCGACATCAATCCTTGGAGAGTTGTGAGTTGCTTTGAAATCTCTCCGGATAAGTTGTTGTTGGAGAGGTCCAGACTAGTTACCAGTGATAGTATCTTGTCGTATTGGCATCCTCTTCCTTTGGTCACCAGAAGTGCATGATCATTGAACATGTCAATGTAGTAGGAATAAGAGATTGGGTCACTTGAATGGGTTTTGGTGACCATGGCGCTGAAGTTGTTGAAACAGCTTGGTATGGTTCCATATAACATGTTATTGGCAATGTCAAGGACTTGAAACTTATTTAGGCGACAGAGCTCTTGTGGAATCTGACCATTCAACTTGTTTGAGCGAATACCAAGAATCATAAGATATGAAAGACTAACACCAAGCCAAGTTGGTATACTTCCAACAAATTTGTTCGGACCAAGGTCAAGATTCTTTAACACTGTACAATTCCGGGGAAACGAAGGTATTTCTCCTCAGAGGATATTGTTGCGTAGGTGCAATGACAACAAGTTCTGAAGAGATCCCATTGAGCTTGGAATTTCCCCAATCAAATTATTGTTACTCAAGTCTATCACCTCCAATGATGTCTACTTCATCCAACAGTCAGAAATCTTTCCTGATAAACGATTACCTCCAAGATCAAGAATACTAAATACAACCGGATCATAATATGGACGATCATCCAGCTTCCAACGACATAGATGTTCAGAAATGTCTCCTGAAAACGAATTGTTGGAAAGATTCAGCTCCCACACTTCAAATGAGGTTCGAGGAATCATACCGCTGAAGTTGTTGGAGCACAAGTATATTGTCAAGCGGTGGTTAGTTGGGAGCAAAGTAGGAAGTTCTCCGAAGAGTTGGTTATTACACAAGTCAATGGAAAGAAGAGATCAAGATAGACTCCAAAACCAACTAGGAACGGTGCCTATAAGTCCAGTGTTGGATAGGTCAATCTCCGATATGGGCATCAGTGACATTGAGCCATGCTGAAAATTGGGAACCCAATTTCCAAGATCGTAACTCTAGCCTTCTAAGATTTGGAAAGAGGGGAATCCAATCTGGACTTAAGAGTCAATAATGTGTTTCCAGAAGCTAATAAGTTAGATTTCTCATACCAGAAAAGTGAACTTCGGATACAACACCTTCCAAACGATTGTCAGAAATGTCGGGAAATCGTAAATTGGAGATAGAACCAAGGTTTTTTTGGGAAAGATCCATTCAACTGGTTTGAGGAGATGTCTAAATTTTCCAAGACCACGAATTTTTCAAATGAAGCAGTAATGCGACTAGTAAAAAGATTGTGTCTCAGATCCAATGGCTCTAACCTATTTGAAAGGCAACCAACTGAAACGCTTTCAAAAGCGTCCATAACATTCCCTCTGAGTTTGTTATTTGACAAATTAAGTGACTCTAAATTGCAAAGATTTCCTGTAGAAGCATTGGGAAATGGGCCTACTAAATTGTTATCGCTTGGACTCGGATAATCGAGATGACTAAGACTGAAAATCCAGTCAGGTAGGACAGAGTTAAAATTGTTTCCCCTAACATCAAGACTCAAACGGGCCGTAAAATTAACATAGGATAGACGTTGGATATGGCTAAGATCACAATGGTCTAAACGTAATTCTAACAAAGAAGGTAGCTTGTTTATTGCTAACAACCAATGATCAGATGCTTTACTAAGGTTCACAAAACTCATTTCTATATATTCTAATGAAGAAAGTTCAGAAAGCCACTGAAGATTCTCGGAATACATTTCCCATGGACCGACTGACCAGTCGTCACATCCCAGACTAAGATGTTGCAGAAGTGAGAGCAAGGTCAAGATACCTTAAACTCACCAGAAAGCCTATAAACTTAGGAATTGGAGCCCACCCTGAATCAAAAGAGCTGAGATATAAGTGACTTAGTTGCGTTAATTTAAGCAAGGAGGGATTTACCCTCGCCTTTTAATGGACCAACCATGGTACTACGACCAAGGCGAAGCTCTTTGACATGGCCTGTGATGTTGTCACAAGCAACTCCCGCCCTTATTTCCAGAAGAAGAAGACTGTTGCAATAGGACTACGAGGGCTCGTTTCGAGTATCATTTACGATACCTTGCTTGAAGCCCAACAGCGCCTGCTTCTCGTATTCGATACAGAGTATACCGTCAGAGCTCTTATTTCCAGAGGAGAAACATGACAAGGAAAAGAAGAGTGATGCTATTAGCAAATACAGCATCCATGGTGATAATTAGATGAGATACTTTTAGCGAACCTATACAGTGGCGTATAAATAGAATTGTTGCAGTGCTAAGTATAGTATGAGTCTCAAATAATTATTTTATATTATATACAGTGGCGTAGCCATAAATTTTCTTTTCACAGGCACGTGAATTAAAGCAAAAGTTTGAAGCAAAATTATACTGCAATGATCTCTTAGCATCATTATCTATTTGCATCTTTGTTTTTTTTTCCCCCCAAACGAACAAAGCTCATAGATTAATTTAATGTTATAGTTTAGAGTACAAAAAATTATGAAATTATACGGTAATATAGTTGATTCTGATTTAAAATTGTAAATCCTTTTTATCATAAGGTGGGAAAAGTATAAAAAGACATTACAATTTTCAAAACTTAAGGGGGGTAAAAAGGAAATTTTATAAAAATTGCCCATGCCGGCCATACCTCCCGTGATTATATAGAATCAAACTTATGAAATCAAATGGGAAATTAATAGCTTTCGGATAAAAATTAAAGAAAAATCTGGTAAGTAATTAACATATCGAATGAAACCAATAATATCTCAGTCCACGGTCAGATTGAAAATAACTTAAAAGAAATATTAAAATTTTACCGTGCTAAAGGAATTAATTAGACTTAGAATTAGTCCAAAAATTGACTAGTTTGACTACATCTTCTCGATGTTTAGACCACTTTTTTAGCATTTGAGGCCGGCTAAGTATTATTTGTCTTTGTGTTTTTAGTTTACTTTCTAGACTCTGTGCATAAGAGACTCTCTTGGCAGCTAGTAGCTACTCAACATTTCCTCATCAAACTTCCCAGAATCATGACACGTCTTATTATAATAAGAGGCGTTGTCTTTTTGTCTCGGTTTGTTGTTTTTGTTTTTTGTTTTTTGTTTTTTGTTTTTTGTTTTTTGTTTTTTTTTTTCCTCCTCTCAAGAATGAGTATACATACTTGTACATTTTATTAATGAGAAAAAATTAAGACAGTTTTTCCATTGGTGAGATTGAACCTATTTACTCAAATTTGAGTTTGGCAAAGTGAGTTTTGGACACAACAGAACTGAGAAAATTCAAAGAAATATCAAGTTGCTCCAAATTTGAGAGAGAACCAAAAGTTTCTGGAAGGGAAGCATTCAATTGGCTTCTAGCTTAGGTTCAAAGTCTGCAACGATGACAAGTTTCCAACTGACAATGGAATTGGACCGGAGATCATATTATGCATAAGAAAAAGATGAACTAGATTTTTGAACCCTGCAATTTGATCTGTGTGATTTCACCAGAGAAGAAACTGTCACAAAAGTCTAATGACTTCAGCCAATGTGGAGTGCAACCTAACAAACTTTCAAAAGCTCTCGAGACTTCCCCGTTGTACTTGTTACCTGCAAGAGCAAGTGTCTCCAAGTTGCAAAGATTTTCCAAAGATTTTTGCAGCTTCCCCTTCGAGAGCGTTATCTGACAGGTCAAGACTAATGATAGAAGTCAGGTTTTCTATGGGACTTGAGATAACACCTTACAAGTTATTTGAATCGAGATAGCATCATAAAAGCAACTAGGAATGGTTGAACCAAATCTACTAATAGACAAGTCGAGATAACTGAGAAGGGTCATGTTCCGAAAGCCACAGAGAATTGGACCTTCAAGTGCGTTGGCATTCAAGTCAAGTGAGACCAAATTGTTAACACTACAGAACAAAGGAAGTAGAGAAGAATAGAGATAATTGTAAGAAATTTGAGAGAAGTTAAACTCGAAGAACCATTGGGAAATGGGCCTGTTTTTCGACTTTCCACTGACATCAAGATAGATGAGATGACTTGGACTGAGAATCCAATGTGGTATGGGAGAATAAAACATGCTATACCAAACATCAAGGAAAGATAAGGATGTGAAATTAACAATTGAGAGATGAGGAATACTCCAAAGTTGACAGCAAGATAAACGCGATTCCAACAATGAAGGGAGTGTGTCTATTGCTAGCAAGTAGCAACCAATGATCAGACTGCTTCACTAAGGTTCACTTTGGTCATGTCTAGATATTCTAGTGAAGAAAGACCAGACAGCCACTGAAGGTCTTTGCGCATACAAATTCATAACACCACGATGCAGATCATAAGAACCTCGAAGGAAGGGACAAACTCGGAAGGTATCCGAGTTGGTGTGGAATAGGTCCACCAAATACTGCATCTTTGAGGTCAAGAAATCTTAACCATACCAGAGAACCGATGAAACTAGGAATTCAAGACCTCCCAAAATCATTGTAAATAAAGTCTAAGTGACTAAGATGTTTTAGATTAAGCAATGAAGGATTGATCTTGCCTTTTACCGGACCATAAAAGTTGCGAGTGTTAGCAAGGTGAAGCTCTTTGACATGGCCCGTTAAATTGTTGCAAGCGACGCCTGACCATTTGTAGCAGTCTATGTCTTCACCATACCAAGACATCAGACTGTTTGAGTGGTCTACAAGATCTTGCTTGAAACCGAGAGGGCTTGTTTCTCGCTTTCAATGCAAAGCAGAACAGAGTGGCTAACATGAAGGAAAGTTGCTTTACTAGAAATACAAGGAAAAGAATACTTGTAAGAGCCACGGTGAAGATGTTATAACTTGGTATAAACATAAACTAATGCACTCACTGGTATTCTATATATATATATATATTAATACACACACACACACACATATATATATATATATATAAAATTAATTGTGTTTGGCACTTGGAATAGCTATAATGAGAGCACTCACCAGTCACCAACCTGTTTCCAATAGTGCAATCAATCATTAAAAAAAAAAAAAAAAAAAAACCCCCAATGTAAAGTTAAAACCAAGCTTTACTGTGAGAATGGAAGAGCTGTAATGAGCACTCATCGGTCACCAACTTGCTTCCAAGAATGCAATCTATCACCCAATGGCCTACTCTATCTGTAATGAAGATCCTGAAAACAGCACGTTGAAGTCAAACCGAGCTTTAGGGTGTGTTTGGAAGGAAGTCTGAGAAAATAGGAAGAGGGAGTGGTTAGATCACCTAGGTGAGAAAAATAGAAAAGGTGGGAGAGATCCTTTCTCTTATGTGTTTGATATGCAATCTCTCAAATAATCTCTCCAGTTTAGGAGAAATCAAAATTTAGATATTACGAAGGATTTAGAATAATTTCTAATCCCTTCATTCCTCTTGTCTCTCCTACTAAATAAGTGTCAAAATTTTTCCATTAATCCATCCACCTCTTTACTTTCTTCCACTTGGGGGGGTTTACAATGTTAAAAGGTGTCAAAACCAAGCTTTTGTTTTGAATATGTTACGAAAATTAAACACAGGTTCTCTCTCCGTACAGTTCTCAAAAACAATCTTATCTTCTTGATTCTTGAATCTTAAACACAGGGCAACAACAGTCACCATCAAACTCTTTAACGTTAAGGGGCTTTTTACAACAAACAAGTCAAAAAGACTACATTTTTATATAGAATTAAGTCAAAAGGACTCATTTTTTTCAGTCAACAGAATGGATCTTTGTTACCAAAATTAAAGAACATGCCCTTAATCTTAATCTTAATTATCATAAAAGAGTGGATATGGATCTATTATTGCTTTTTAGTTGTCAAAAACGGTGCGTCTGGGTGCCATCTTTTGTTTTTGTTTTTTTTGTTTTCCTTCCTATTCTCTGCTGTCTTTTCCTTCCTGCACTTGCACGGCCACAGTTGAATGCCTCCCACGTGTTACAAGTTCAACTCTTGCAAGAAGTTGGACATTGGAGCTTAAAAGGAGACTAATATTTTAATAAAATTTACAAAATTGCCACCAGTACTTGAGAAATTTGCTTTTCAAAGTGTAAAATGTCTATGGAAAAAAAGGGTATAGCATTTTTTCCTCATTTTTTTAACATTAAGATATGTAAGAGGACAAATTCAACTAATATGATGTGCTAAGATATTGTTTAACACACCATTTAAAGATGAAATTTTAATTCAAAATAAATGTGTGTTCACTTATTATTTTTTCAAAATTCATATTACACTCTCTTTTTTTCCCCTAAATGTCAATTTATTTTAGATTGGTCAATTCAAAATGAATTTTTTTTTTTCATTTTAACATAGTATGACAAAAGAGCTAAAGATTAAAAAAAAAAAAAAAAGAAATGTAGTGAATGAGAAGCTCTTTTTTTTTCTTTGGTCGAGAAGAGAGATAAATTTTATTTATTTTTTCATTCCATTACAGTTCTTCATGCACCGTTTTGGTGCTTTTAATTTTCTCTAAAAATTGTATTTTTATTGCAAAATCGTTTTGCTATTCAGTTTCTGTTTTACTTTCATTTTATTTTCTTGTAAATTTTTTTCTTTTAACCACTTTCTATTTTGCTTCATTTTCCTAATATTTTTCTTTTATTTCTAACATCTTTTTCCCCTAATTTTTAACTTGTACTTTTGCATGTAACCTTTCTCCACCCCCCCCCCCCCCCCCCCCCCCCCCCCCCCTTTTTCTCTTTATTAAATTCTCAATATCTCATCATTTTTTTTAAGATCTCTAATTTTAACTTTCTCACTAGAAACTCTAATCTTCTTAATTGGGCTTAAGTCTAATTGTAGTGAGGTTAAGTCTAATTGTAACGAGGCTTTTTTCCCTTCTTTTCATGATTAAGTTTCTGTATCATTTTTAGTTTTTCTGATAAACTAGGGGCATAAGTTTTTTTTTTTTCCCCCTCTTTTTGGGTTTTTTTTTTCAATTTCAAATAGAAAATTATTATGTATACTGTTGTTATTTGGAATGATTTCAGTACATAAAATTATTTCAGTTGCTTTGTTGGATTACTTCCTTATTATAATAAAATTTTTTTTCCTTTGTATTTGACATAAGCGGATTTCAGTTTAACAAGTTCTACTTAAGCAATCTAATTACCCAATAATGTAACTATTGCTATTGTTATACTAATCGTTTTCCTTTGTATCAAAACTTTTATTTTTAATAGCAAATGAAAGCTACAAATTTTACAAACACAAAATGAATATATTGATTAGAATGTTTTAGGTAATAAATATAATATTATCACGGCTCTACAATAAAATGTAAATCCTTTGCTTAGACTATATTAACGCATTTTTTAAGAAAAAAATTTCTTTTAATTTATCCATATTTGTACATTGATTTTTATGTTTTACATTATAAAAATTTCAATTATAATACAATACAACTCAATACAGCATTGCATGTACTTTAATTAGTATTAAAAAAATGGAGACTTAATTGACACGTGTGAAAATTTGGTCGGCATACAACACATTTATATAAATAAATAAATAAATTTGCAAATGGTACACAAGAAAATTGTTCAAAAGCCATCTGGAATTCTCCTGTATTGAGATAGTTCAACAACACAACAAATTGTTGTACTCTTATGTATCTTTTCTTTTTTCATTTTTGTAAAAGTAACTATATATATCTGTTTAGTTGTTTACTGGTGTACTCGCAAATACAAATAACTGTTCAAGGAAATGTACATATTAGTAGCTATAAAAGTTCTTTTTCTGCTGCATTCATAATCTTGATTGTTCTTGGATCACCGAATGCGATTCAGATGAGCAAAAGGTTCGGGGTTGGCCTTTGGAGCAGGTTTAGCCACTTCGGGGACACCAAAAACATTCCAGAACCTTAGCGTTTCGTCCCCGGCCGCCGATGCTACTGTGCAACCATCAGGGCTCTGAAAAACCAAATACAAGACAAGAAATTTAGAACATTTTGTAGACAACAACAAGAAAACCCGATTGAGGAAAAATAAGAAATTCATGGGTTTTAAATAACAACAAGCTTTATGGAATTCTTTTTGACAATTACCTGAGCCATATAAAGAACTCTTGAGGTATGGCCAGTGAGCTCTGCCATCCTAACCATTGAAGGGTACTTCCAAAGAGTGAGCTGGTTCTGAGTGAACCCATGTGAGCTGAGAAGCTCTCTCTCATTCTTGTTCCACAGCAAAGCGCAAACTTGAGAACCAGTGTCAACTGAGTTGATGCATGCACCGGTGTGCGTGTTCCAGAACTTTATGCAGCGGTCACCACCTCCTCCACCAGAAGCCAGCAAGTTGCTCTGGAAGGGGCACCAAGCAAGGGCTTTCACCGCTGATGTGTGGTCCTCAAGCCTGTGAAGCCACTGCGTCGGTGAGTTTGAAGAAGCCATTGATCTGTCCCATATGTGGAGAAGGTTATCATTCCCTCCACTCGCCAACTGCTGGCCTGAGGCTGACCATTTGAGCCCGCAAACCTCTTGCTCATGCCCTCTGTAGGTCTCAACAATGTGCGATCGAACTCTTACGTCGTTGTTGATGATCTGACCGTCCATTCCACCAGTAGTAAGTATGTGATTGTTCCAGGCCAGTGAGCCTACTCGCAGTCTGTGGCCACCTCTGAGAGTTCTTAGCTGAAGAACAACATAATTGCAAGAAGGAAATCATTTGCACAAGTTTGCTTATGACCTAAACTTGGATTAAACAGAGAAAAATGGGAGCTTTAACTAACAAACCTGTCTATTGGCGGTTGAATCCCAAAGCTGTACATCGGAATTGTTCAGGCCAATGGCGATGTGGCGTCCATCAGGGGCCCAACTAACACTTGTAACAGGGCCATTCTCATCATCGACGGTATAAAGTTCCGAAGTAGAGCCATCTTTAGCATCCCATAGATACACAGTGTTTCCAAGAGCTATTGCTAGAACATTTGCGCTTCCCCAATCCAAGAGATTCAGGTAGTAGTCGTCCACAAGGTCAGGAGCATCCAATGTCCTCTCTGAAGACTGCAAGAAACGGAACTAATCATATTAGCACACAACTTTGAAGTACAAAGACAACCAAAGAAGCAAGAATTCTATCTCCAAGTTTCTCAAATTCAGTTATAAGATCAGATTTACTCACCTGAGGAATGTGCCGCCGGGACTTTGTGGGTTTGTCCTGTGGAGCCGAAGTGAACTCACGGGGGAAAGGATCAACTGGGGTTGGAGGCTTGTTCTTGAAAGCGAGGATCCGGCCCCGGTTCATGTTGAAGGTCTCTGCCAATTGCTTCCTGTAGGCCTCTCTTGACGGGGAAGAGCTTACCGGGTTTTCCTTACCTTTCCTTCCTTCTGTCAGCATATAGTGGGCATAATCGAAATCCATTGCTGATCGGTTGGGTATGAATCTGTCCAGCTGGTATTCATAACAAAAGAAAAAATCATGTCAACAAAACACAGTAATGATAGTTCATTCCGAAGAAAGGAAAAACAAATGCCTCTCTAACTTTGGCGTCGATATTGCCACTTTATCATTCTCTGTGTCGATATGGAGAATTAAAGGCCTAATTTTCTGAATTTTCAATGAACAAAAAAGTCCCCATTCTTAGTGCCATGATTACAAAATCCAATAATCAATTTCAAATAAGGCCACTGATATATTTTCAAAACAAGGAAAAAAGGACTGATTTTGACATCGAAATCTTTAAAATTAAAAAACTATAGAAAAAGGCCCAATCTTGAATTTAAAAAATTACGAACAAATTCCCAATTCCTAGCGATGAGAATGCAAAATCCAATCAGGGTAACTCATGTATCTCAAAATTCCCCCAAAAAAATATATAAATATATATTTTAAGAAAACCCTAAAAATCTCCAAACCCATCGTGCAATTCTGGTCGGATTTCGTGCTGCCCAAATAATTAAGAAAAGAAACCCTAATTTTCTGAAATTTAGTATTGCCGGAAAAAAAATATTAAAAAAAAAGATCAAAAGCTGAAAGAAATGCTTACATTTTCCCGCGAATTCTTTCTATGAAGAAACTGTTCTTGAAGTGGGCATCGAGACTGCGTCTTCAACATTGATGAAGAAGAAGAATTCACAGATCCTGCATCCATATCTTTACCAAAATATATCTATATATATATATTTCTATAGAAAATAATATTTAAAAAGATACCGAGAACCGTAAAACAGGAAATGAACAATTACATAAAACTCCAACCCTGCAAAACAGAGTTAGTCTAACAAAACAAAAGCAAATATTAGGAGTATTGAGAGAGAGAAAGAGAGAGAGAGAGATTCGAAAGCTTGTTGATCACTGAGAGCGTTTGCAGATAAAGAAGTGCGTCGCTAGAGAGAGAAAGAAGATGAGAGAGATAGAGAGAGAGAGAGAGATTGAGTTGATATTGATGAGAGGAGGAGGTGGGGTTTATATATCTGTCATCTGATGATGATTAGGGGACTAGGGTTTTCAGACATAAACGCTGTCGCCTTGATCGAAAGGTAGCGTAGTGCGCCGAATCCTATTTGGTTGCAACGGCTATATTTCCATGAAGCCGTTGTATTTCGATCTTACGGAAATGCCCTTCTGTGGATTGTGTCTGCCCTGTAGGACCTTAACGGGGTTACTTTGGTAAAATCCTAGTCCAGATTTCATCAATTCCTTATCGCGCTTTTTCCTGCTGCTGGAGTCCACGTGCCAACTACATTGATGACGCAGTCAAACCGACGTTGTGTTTGTCGTTTGTTTTTAATCGAAAAACGCCAGGTCGTTTCAAGCGATCATTAGCGACATCTCGTCTTGTGAGGTTTTATCTTTTTTTTTTTTTTTTTTTTGAGATTTTGTCGGTTTTTTTTTACACTTTTTGTTTTATCTTTTTTTTTTTTTTTTTTTGAGATTTTGTCGGTTTTTTTTAAACTTTTTGTTTTTTCAGAGTAATGAATGTGAGTTGTGAGTTGAGTTGTGACATAAGGAGACTGCAGAAAATAATAGCATCAAGTCAAGATGGCATTTTATTTCTTTAAAACGACACACACAAAAAAAATAAAAAATAAAAAAACCGTAAAAGACGTAGACATGTCCTTAAGACCCTAGCCTTTTAATTCGTGTGGAAAGCCTTTTTTCAGTTCTTCAGAAGATGACATGTCGTTTTCAGTTAAACGACATTTTATTGTCATTAAAGCGACCCAAAAAAAAAAAAAAAAAAAAAAAACACGCGCGTGCGCGCATAAAAGACAGACATAGTAAGAAAACACATTCGGCTTAGTAATCCATTAAGCTTATATAGTAAGAAAACACATTCGGTTTGGTAATATACATTACTGAATAACTTTACGTATTACAAATATAACAAAAATAAAACGGGATTTTAAACCAAATTGCTACAGAAGAAATCCCCCCAAAAAATATTTAGCTGAAGATATCATCTCCAAAGTAAGAGAGCATGCTCGTGTCGGCTGTATTACGTACCGATCAGGCGAACTGTCGTCTCATGTATGTGTCTTCATGTACAAAAACTGGGTCCTGAGTGCTCTCTGGTGGGAACTGGGGCTGCCCCATGGCTATGCTACCCTGATTGGGTACAGAATTGCCCCACGGATTGTTACCGCTCTTTGCTGAAGTAAAGGTGAGGTAATAGGTAATCCCAAGTGCAACGCTCGCAAGAGACAGAACAGCACCTGTGGCAAAGACTCCCGGCTTCACAACATAACAGTAATAGTTGCCGAAGTACATGCTCTCTAAACCGTGTTGGTCATTCAGTGCAGCTCCAGTAAGCAACAGAAGAAACGCTATCACAAATGTAAACCTGAAAGAAAAAGAGTGTGGAATCAACCATTTTACAAGGATACACAAGTTGCAAAACCAACCGAAAGCACTACAAGTTTGGTATGAGGGAAAGACAACACTAGAAAAGATTTTGTTTTCCTGCTATGTTGATAGAGGGAGGCAAAGAAAGTTAATTTTGCCTTTTATTTTTGTATTGCAAGTGAAATTAGAGGAGAAAAATGTTTAACTTATGAAATCACTACTTTAGCAATACTTTTTCTTGTTTTTATTAGATTTTAGTTGCATATAAGGATGATATGTCGTGTCAAAGTTTTCTCCTCACTTTTCTCTCCAATTTGGAAGAGGTTAAAAAGTGCGAGTCCCATAAGTTTTATCTCCCACATTTTTCCTTTCCTTCCAAAAATCACTCCTCCCTAACATCCAATTTTCTCAATTTCCACTCCAAAGATCCCTCCACTTTTCACCCATACCAAACACGATGAAAATTTATAGGCATCCTAACCAAGCATATAAATATAGTGCACGACGTGTGGAATTCATATGAAGCAGGGGAAAGGAAAAGCATCTATGAAAAATTCTCGTTAGTTTTCTATTTCCTATCAGAAAATAAAATGGCACAAATCTCAAAATAGGTGCATTTTTGTTCAACCAAGAGGCAGTTTTGAATTACCAGGAAATGACAAAGCACACAAGTGCCATTTTCCAATTCGAGTTGAGTGGTTGGATAGTTCTTTTGCAGCAAATACACCCAGTTGAAGCGTTTATCATCACTTGCGCTACCATTAGTGCTGCTGCAGCAGTTAGGCCAAGAGCCAGTGCCGGGCTCCGGGGGTATACACATTGAGTAGTAGAGAGGAACTGAACCTGAGAACCCTGAACGGTTGAATAAATAGACAATAAGTCGTCGCAATAATTTTAGCGTCATCAGATCGATATACAAACTATTCTATTCCCATTAAAAATAATGTTACACAAGATATAGAAGCAATCCACAAATGAAAAGCTATCACTCCAAGTTAAAAGCTCTATTTGAAAACTGTCATATTGGAGTCAAGTAGCATTCTCTTACTCTCTATTAAAATTCTAATCTACAGCATAAAGATAAAGAAATTTAAGAAAATAGAACCAGACAAAGCATAAAGAAAAGATAAAAGTACAGGGCGAGAAAAGGTACTAGTAATTTGTTTCAGTAGTCGCGAAAGGAAAGCAATGAAAAGTATTTATAAAAGTCATAACAGTTGCAGATCTATAAGAAAGGAAGATGTCACAGATATAAATTTTATTTGTTATTGAAAAGCAACAACGGAGAATCAAGATGCACCCAATTTCTGAACTGGACGGTAATGAAAGCTAGTCTAAAGAACTACCAACAGATCACGAGTCAATTCTTTACTTTCAAAATAATACAATAGCACATGGAATTAAAAAGGCAGTTCTGGTAGTACATAGTCTGAATTAATAATGGCGAAATAGCCTCAATTAATAACGGCAAAACATTAGCATGCAATTGAATACAGGTAACACCAAGTAGATGAGTCCGCGTAGTTATGAAACTCCAATTACTAACGGCTAATGAGGAATATCCGAACATTTCAGACAAGATTGTTGAGCTGTGTTCTAGTAGAAAGTAATACCATTATTTTAGATTTGCAAAAAGTTGAAGCCTTGAAGTCAGATAAACCGCAGGAGTTTGAAAACAGATATAAACATATTGATTTCTGAGTCCTACCGGAACGTGGGCAAACAATGATGAACTCGCCTAAAGGCTAACGTAAAATGTTTTTTTTTAAATCATATTGCAAAAAGTTGAAACCTCGGAGTCAAACAAAAACCATTGGAGTCTGTAAAAGATTTCAACAAGCATGAACTGGCCTTAAGTAAAAGTCTTCTTTTTTTTTTTTCCTCCTCTTTTAATTCCTTGATTGAGCTCCTCTAAATTGAAGGGTTTCTTCCCCCACAATTTCCTCTCAAGGAAATCACAAAAAATAAATAAATAAATTATAAAAATAAAATATTTAAGAACTATGTATACTTCACCAGTAAGAAATGTAGAAACAATTTTCTTTTTTTTAGGAACTTTAAACTTTACTCAAAATGTTCACTCAACATATCAAATTTGATCTCTCGGACTCTCTTCATTTCTTTCTTCCAGAACAGAATACAGCGAGAAAATTACCAAAAGTACTCAACTTTATTCACTTTCGTCGTTTTCCCAGAAACCAAACAAAGGATTAGCGCAAACAAAGAAACGAAAATGATAAAGAAAAACAACTCGGATTCAAAACAAACCCATATGAAAAAAAAAAAAAAAAAGATCTAAAAAAAAAAAACCCATAAAAGAAGAGTTTCACCTTAATCCTAGTAGCCTCTGCACCAAAACCAGTAGCAGCTGATAATAGGCCCAAAAAACCCACGGCACAACTCACCAGCAAAACCTTTCTCTCCATTGGTTTTTTTTTTTTTTTTTCCTCTCTCGCTCTCTCTTACTGTTTTTCTCTCTAAAAAATCTGGGAGTCTGGGTTGGGGTTGAGAGTGCCTAGGAACAGGACAGAAGATGGTTTGGAGTTTTGTTTTTATTCTGAAAGAAAAAAGAAAGAAAAAGAGAAAACGTAAAGTTGGTTAGATACTGTGGTGCGTTTTGTGCTCCCAATAATTATGTCTAAGCCAAAAACAAATATATATATATATATATATATATATAGCTACTCTATGTCTAACGCTTCATTTTTACTCAATACGAACAACACTTATGTCGTTTAGTATTTTAGATTATACTGGATAGTTTTTTAAATTATACATTATTTCACCCTTCTCTCTTTCAAGTTATACCGATTAATCTTTTGAGTTGTCTCATCCTTCTTTCTCCCCCACCAAACGGTCGGATACCGGACGAGATAATATTCGTGTATATATAAAAAAAGGAGGGGCTGTTATTCAATACCCTTCTCATATGATACTTGTATATGTATATATATATATATATATTGATATTTTGTATGAATCAAGTGATTACAATACAACATTTTTTAATTAATATTATGATATAAAGTTTTAAATAAACAATTACATATAGATAAATTAATTATTATAAATTTCTAAAAAAAATTACAAATATTGGATGATATTGAGTAACAGACCTTTTCTATATATATTTGAATATTTTTTTTGCATAAATATATATTTACACTTATATTTTATAAAAATATCTTTTACTAGGAAAAATGCTAGAGATACCAACTCTAATCCAGTATCGACCTATGTGATATACAAGTTATCATTTTTTTTATCAATAAGTATTTAAAGTATTATCATATCAATATATTACATTCACCAATAAAAATATAACACATAAATTGATACTCAAAAAATTAAGATTGGAGTTGATGTTCCTAACATTATTATAGATAAATGAGTCATCAACTTTAAGGTAACTCTCTTTATCCTCCTAACTTTTAAAACTCACAATTTATGCTTTAAATTTATATTTCCTATCAAAATTTCAAATAAAAACAAATGGAAAAAAAGTGAGTTAAATATAGTCATGTAATTTTTAAATCCTAACAAAATGAACTTAGTAAGATTAGTTCTTCGATTTTTTTTAATCTGTTTTTAGCTAAAATTATGATAAAATAGATAAAGTGAGGTTAAATTTAAAATTTAAAAAGCAAAATTAGAGTTTTTAAAACTTAAAAGGTAGAACTGGAATGATCATGAAATTTAAGAACATGGGATGAAAATAAATAATAGAATAAAAAAAATATATTTGAAAGATATCCAAAAGACAGAGAAACATGATAAAAATGGGTTAAAAATTAAAACCAATAGCATTCCTTTGTATAAAAATAATGATTATTATTAATTCTTTTCAGGTGGACCACGGCGAGGAGAATTTTGTTCTTGTTCAGACTAAAAATTAAATAAATAACTATATAAATAATTCCATTCATTTTTTTTTAATACAAGCAAAAAATATAAAATATGTTTTCAGAAGTTGTTGGCTCTTTGTTACGTTCACAATCACATGACACTAAAAAATATAGAACAATAAAATATAACTCGATAAATATTGGCTGCTTGTATTTTATTAATGATGTATTTGTAGACATGTGTGTGTATATATATATATGTGTATAAATATAAAACTATGATATGATTTGACTGAACAATATATATTTTTACATACATTATCATGAGAATTCTCTAGAATTTTTTTTTTCAATATGAAGGAGAATATTGTTCTCTATAATATAAAACTATGATATGATTTGACTGAACAATATATATTTTTACATACATTATCATGAGAATTCTCTAGAATTTTTTTTTTTTTTCAATATGAAGGAGAATATTTTGTTAGGTTATGCGAACTTTGTATTTTTGCTTATTAAATCATGTATAAAATTATCATTATATTATACTTGTAATCATTAGTGTTATGTGATTCTGATTTATTGATACTTATTAAATTTAATATTTTTGAGAAGTGATATTTCATATTTTGAAATTATGGAGTACAAATAAATTTTTGTCAATCTTTTTTTTATTAGAAACAGAAAAATTTTGTTAATCTTGCTATATTATTATTCTAAGTAATAAATTATTAGCATAAGCATATGAATGATGCTTAATTTGAAAAAAAAAAATAGATAGATAAATTATCACAGTTGTAAGTTGACTTCAATTGAAAATAATCTATTATGAAAAATATAATTGGGACCTCATATTAATTTAACTTCTTTCTCCCCCGCACCACCCCCCCTGCCCCAGTTGATCCGGGATTTCCCTTAATAAGTTATAAATAAATTCACACTATTAAGACACTTGTAAGCTGACAAAAGGCATTACTTTTCTTTAATAAATAAGGAAGATGCCATTTTTTTTTTTTTTTTTTGAAATAAATATAGGAGATGACTTTAGCCTTTAGGTTTCAGGAAATAGTAGGTAAAACTTGTAAATATATGTATTTCACAATTTTCAGAGGTCACTCATTTGACAAATTTTGAACATATTTTACATTTTTGAGAGGGTCGCTAATTTCACATTTTTTAACGTTAATGTCAGAATATAGCTACTTTGTTTGTATAAGAAGAAAAATAAAGGCTCGTTTGGTTTCATTTCAAATTTGTTTTGAAAATGTTTCCACACATTTTTTTAGAAGCAAAAATGAAAAAATTTCGTAAATACATTTGTTTAGCAAATGCTTTGAAAATGAAACAAAAATAAAAAATGGTAAGAATGGTTTTTGTGAAAGAAATGAAAACATGTTAAAAGTTATTTTCCTGTTTTTGTTTTCATTTTTAAGATTATATAACGTAACACATGTTTTTAGGAACACGTCAAAACACAATTCATCCTTTTCTTGTATCAAAATAAATATCTCTAAAAACATAACTAAATACAATTTAAAAAATGATCTCAACATCATTTCCAAGATATTCTCATTTTTTATTTTCATACCAAAAACAAAATCATTTTCAAAACAAGTAAAAACAATGTCAGATTGGCCCAAATAGTGCAAAATAGGAACAACTTAGGGGTTTTTTCGGGAATATCCCAAAAAGAACACATCTTGGATATTGTCCCGTCTATAAGGTGTTGAGAATTTTTGAGAACAACTTGGGGTTTTTTTAGGAATGTCTCAAAAATAGTATATCTCTAAAATATTATTTCATCTATAATGACTTTAGGAATTTTTTTCCTCTTATAATGTCAAATAAAAATAATAATTAACATAGCAAAAATTCAAATCAGTAAGGGTAAAAATTCTAAACATGTGCTCTCAAAAGATAATTATCACAATTTCCTCAGTAAAAAGTAATCTCTCATTCTCTTCCTATACATAAGAGTCACTTTTTCTCTCTTCCATTTTTTTTTTTTTTTTCAGGGGAGGTTATTTGAGATAGATCTAATTAATTCGTGTATAAAGATAGAGCTTGTAATAGATCTATTTAAGTATATTTATAGCAACTCAGTCTCAGTAAAAAGAAATGTAGTATTAAAAAAAATTAAAATAATATTCAAAGCAATACTGAGACGACAATTCATGCAAAGCCCAAGGTAAGAAAAAGGTTGGGGTTTTAAAGTGCAAACCGGACAAGAAAGCCCAAGCCTACTCCCCGCATGGGATAGGTTGGGCCCTTTTCAGTAAGACGAGAAAAGATTCCCAGAGCCAGTGCAACACTTTGAAACAATTGTAACACTCGAGTCAAAACAACGAAACATATAGCAGGAAAACCGGTATTACGTTTTGAAATTTGAAAGATAAAAGTATTATAATAAAATGGAAAATTAAAGACGACCCAAAAGAAAAAAAATTCTATAAATAATAGAAAAACAACATTTACTAAAAACGACAAAATCCAGAACAAAATATAAGCACGTTAAAGAACAAACAGTTACAGTTTCTCTACAAATATGAAAGGCACAGTTTAGTTGTTCTCATATAACAGATACAAATAAAATCCACTACAACATTAAGTACAAACACGAGAGTCTGGAGTCTGAAGTCTGACATGAGACCTATTTGAGTGAGCCAATACCAGAGAATAAAAGCACCAGTTACTACTCTTTTGATCGCAAAATTCCTCATCAACTGCATTAACTCTTATACCAAGTTACTCTGCTTTCAAACGTTTTTGTTTCGGCAAGGCGTCGGCGTGTTCAGCTGCACGGTATATCCACACTCTCAGCAGGATATTGTTTTCTTCCTTGTTGATCAGCTCGAAAACACAGACATCGCCTTCCACCAAATTATTCTCGGATGAAAATGAACCCCAGCCTGTGCTTATTCTCTTGAATGAGCTTGAAACGCCTCGACGGTCAGAGTAGTACCGAACAGGCCACTTCTGCTTCCCATTGTGCACCTGAAGCTGGATGTACTCTTCTTCCCAAGGGCTATCTAAATGCCTCTTCACAAAGTCCGCAGGCACAGTCTAATCAAACCGACGAAAAGACAAGGTTTGCAGCCAATCAGCACAGGTAAAACTCTTTCAAGTGAATTAAGCCAAGAAATTCAAAAGAACAATATATACAAACTCACCACAAAATTGTTAATGACATTAACCAGCCTTAGGATAGCCATAAAAGAGGGATTTTTAAGCCTGCACATTCTGGCAGCATGAACCGCCTTCTCAGTTTCCTTAGCTAAGTTAAGTTTCCTTGTTTTACTATAAGATAAACACAAGGGAAGAACCATTTCAGTAAATTCTTCATGTTCTACGCAAAAATCACGCGAGTGAGACTTCTTATTTTCTTTTAGGTGACATGCCTCCTCTTTCTCGCAACTAGTTCTAGTATTCCTTACTCTGTGGGCCATGGAAGCACCACCTCTGGAATGCTTAGGAGGCCTGCCTCTTTTCCGCAGCGGGAAACAATTTTTCCGTTTCCTAATGGGAGTGTTGGTCTCCAATATTTCAACACTTTCATCATCATTTGAATCATCACCTCTCGTGTTCTCACTGCTTGGTTCATCATGTGGGTAGTCAATCTCAGAACCCATCGCATCGAATATACAAACACGGAAGGATGAGCTCCCTTGGTACGTGAATTGAACAATCGAAGCGTAGTGGATCTTGTAATACTCTATAAACTCCTTGAGACCATCACAAAGCCAAATGCGCTCCGCACACTTGTTCAACCGAACTTGCCAAGCTTTACCGTTAGGAGCACTGAGAGTAGCAAACTCAGACAGTTCGTCACCAAATATCATTGAAGATTTCAGTGGGATCATCTAGAGGGACCAGGTTAAGGTAAGTGACTGAGAACAAAGTATATTATATTTATGCATTGTAATTAGACATGATAAATAGTTTTACACACATCATGTTTAACACAACAACAGGCTTCGAACCTGTTCCAAATAGGTTTTCATTTGACTAGCAGACTAAGGAGAACATCAGGAATAGCCTAGGAACCAAAAAGAAAACAGTCCAACACACAACATGAATATTATATATCATGCAACATTTCACCTCCTTCATTAAAAAAGAAAAGAAAAAAAGGTAAAAGAAAAGAAACAGTAAAGAATGGACACCAGTGTAGTCACAAAGTTTGAGGTAGTTGAGGTTGTTGATTCCATAACTTTTCTTTCAGCTAACCACCACAAAAATAAAAAATAATATAATAATAATAATAAAAGGTTGGCAATATGTGGGTGGGTTATAACAGTACTTTATTTTTTCACCAAACCTTTGTTTTGGCCAGAAAAGTACCATAATCAAGACCTGCACTTGAACTTTAATTTAATTAACTTTTGTGTTAAAAGTGAGATCATGATCCTCATTGCATGCAATAGTATTGAACTATAAAACATTATATGCCGATGATCAACATTTACTCAAATGCTTATACAAGTGAAGAACACAAAACAGGCAAAATGCATGCTGTTATAAGCTTATAATTCTGGTATGTGTAAAGTTTTCGAGCTAAATTTTTTTAAAAAAGATGTTTTATCTTGAAATTTTAGCATCTTATCAAAAAGATACAACTTCAATCATGCAAAGTGACATGCATGGTACTTCACCTTAAGAAGGAAAAGAGAGAGAGAGAGAGAGAGAGAGAGAGAAACGAGAAAGAATGGAAAGCAGAGTACACCATTTTCATCCACTTAGGGCCATAAAAGCAGAAAAATTCCAATTAACTC
The DNA here is from genome assembly GCA_008635985.1 of Ficus erecta. NCBI lineage: Eukaryota > Viridiplantae > Streptophyta > Magnoliopsida > Rosales > Moraceae > Ficus > Ficus erecta. Next base: position 237,587 of record BKCH01000010.1, read on the forward strand.
CAACAATATTTTTTTTTTCCAGTTGTTAACCAGAGAGAAAGAGAGAGACCCAAGAAAAGAAAGAAAGAAAGGAGAGCCCTTTACCTGAATATATTTAACGATGGCGTCTTCGTGCATGACAAGAGCAAAACGCGGCGGTTGGGTGGCCGGAGAAGCCGATTTCCGGTGATGAAAACTCCTTTGCATGGGCGGCATTTGATCGACAGATCAGCAAAGTGGAGTTCAGAAAGTAAAAAGTACCAAAGTGGAAAAGAAAGACCTTTGCTACCTCAACCACTTCGATTAAATAAGCAAGAAATAAAAGCTTGTCCAAAGTTCGACCCCAAAATAATAATAATAATAAAAAAGAAAACAAGAACAGGGAAAAGAAAGAAATCAGCTTTTCAGAGACAAGTATTTAACCATCATACATAATGAGCCTGCGTGGAGAACTGGGATGGAAAGTAAGCTTTTTTTTTTTTTTTTGGGGTAAATTAAAAAGACCAGATATAGTACGGTTAAGCAAGCAAAAAGCCAAAAACAACCGAAGGGACACAACAAACCGACAGTCTGAGTCAATACAATACCTCTCCTACACTCCATCCAAGTTAGTGACCGTAAGCCTATGTATATAAATATTTATATAGTTTTAAATTTTATTTTTACCATGCCACACCCAATGTTGTCTTCTACATGGAGTGCCCACGTAGGCTAAGATCACCTTTTCCTATTCCTTTTTCATATTTAAATATATATTTTTTTTATTTTTCTAAGAAGTCAAGTCAATGTGTGCTAGGCACTCCCAAGAACTTTAAAAACATGCAAACATCACTGTTTATTTTCTCTTTCCTTTTTTTTTTTTTTAGGGAATACATGACAGTTTATTTTCATTTATTGAACTTTAATACAGGGATAAATAGTCGTACAATAGTTAGCTGGATTAGGTCATAAATTATGCCTCCTTTATGTAACAATGTATATTCCCTATACATCCTCGAGAAAACAAAATTGTAGAACTAATATTTACTAGGAATTTAACTGTACGGGGACTAGTTTCTTGTGGAATGCTAACTAAACTCAGCAAGTGGCACGAGTACAAAATCTAGGCCACTCATTCTTATGGCATCCATGTGAGGGCCTACATGAATCAACGACCCAGATCATCTTAACTCGCGCTTCTCTTAGTTTCGATGTCCTCTTTTCATTTTGTTAAACTAACCCCCATAGTTATCATATCAGTCATTGCAAATGAGATTAGATTAAAGTAACGAGTGCCGGGATTCAGCTTTCAGCAAAGAACATGCCCAGATAAACATTTTTCAAAAGAAACATACACGAGTGAAGAAAAGATCTAAAGCTGCATATTTCCATCACAAAATAGATACATACATACAAACATAGATACGTAGAAGTTGCAGTTTCAACATTTATAGAACCCTATTCTGAGAGAGTAATAGTTTCCTTGTACTTCCACTGCAACAAAACCCACTACACAACTTAGTACTAATTAATCACTTACCTCTTGAATTCTCTCTTTTTTTGGTCATGTTTTTGAAAGACACCTATTTGAGTTAGCCATACCAGTAAGCAAACAAAATACAAAAAAAAAAAAAAAAAAACAGGTATGTTGCTACTCATTTGCACACAATTCCATTACCAACTTCAACTCTTGAACATGTTACTTTGCATTAATACGTTTTTAGATTGGTGTTACATAATCAGCTGCACGATATATCCAGACTCTCAGCACAATATCATTCCCTTTCTTCGTCAGCTCAAAAACACAAACATCTCCTACCTGCAAATTATTGTATGCTGCAAATTGACGCCACCCTTTGCCCATTTTCTTCATTGTCCTCGAACCATTTTTGTCTCTGATGCCTCTATAATAGCACCGAACCGGCCACTTGCGTCTCCCGTTATGAACTTGAAGTTGAATGTCTTCGGAACACCGACTCATATGCCTCTTTATGAATCCAGCAGGTAAATCCTAATCAAAGTGAAGCAAAAAGAATTGAAACTAATTACTGCACATTTTATTTTAACAAGTAATACTCAAGAAATCTGAACGCAAAAATTACACATAAAAGCTTACCACATGCTTTTCATTATGTGGTCTTAAGATAACCATAAAAGAAGGATTTTCAAGCTTGCACATACTGGCTGCACGAACTGCCTCCTCAGTTTCCTTGGATATCACTAGTCTAGATTTAGCGTAAAATAAACTTTTGGGGACATACATTTCAGCATCTTCTCCGTGTTCAGCCAACAAAGTTGGTGGCCGATGCCTTTTGTTTTCTTCTGCTTTACCTCTTTCGGAGGTATCTCCATTGATCAATTCTCTTAGGTCCACCTGCTCTTCTATATCGAGCGTTTTTGGCAGAGAATCCACGGAAGCAGCATTTCTGCAGCGCTTAGTAGGCCAGCATACTTTTTGTTGCGAGTGAAAAGTTCGTCTTTTCCTAGGAGACCGTTGTTCTACCTCTCCTCTAAAGGGTAAGGAACCGTGATAAATGGAGGGCTTGACATCCAAAATTTCAACACCCTCATCATCCCCCGTAACCGTCTTGTGCGTAACAAACAAACCATGATCAGGAATGGGAGGTTCGAGATCCCAAATTTCAACACTATAGTCACCTATAGTACCCTCCTCCTCATGCTTGACATCTCTGCTTGGACCATCACATGGGTAGTCAATCTCAGAACCGAATGCATCACATATACAAACACCAAATGCCGAATCTCCGTCGTAGCGAAAGTGCAAATTGTAGAAATAATGGACAGAGTAATAGTCCAGAAATTCCTGCAGACCATCATGAAGCCAAATTCCCTCCCCATCTCTCTTCAGTCCCACTTGCCAAGCTTGACCAATAGGATCAGTCAGAGTAACAACCTCGTAAAGTTCCTTCCCAAATATCATTGCAGATTTTGTTGGAATCATCTGATCAAAATGTACCATATCAAAACACGATTCCTCTACACACACACACACACACATATATACAAATAAAATTGGAGAATCAAGCATGTATTTCCATTTCATTTTCAGCTCTGAATCAAAATTTCAGCTTTTTATTTTTATTTTTAATTTTAAAAGAAACTACAGAATAATAAAACAAATTCCAAGTTACTCCACTAAATTATTCAACAGAGAACAAAAATTAAGTAAATTCAAGAAAGAAGAAGAAGAAATTTACCAGTTTATGTTCAGGAATGGGGAACTGGAAAATTGTGACACAGAAATGGGGCTTCTGTTTGGGCGGCGGAGAATAGGGATTCTGGGGATTCCATTCTCTGGGGACCATGGAAGCAAACAGAGTGAAGAAGAGTTGACTTGATCAGCAAGGAAAGAGAATTTCAAGGAAATGGGATTGTGATTGTTTGGAACCCTAACGAGAATTAGGGATTTCAGTGAGTTCTTGCATGAAGTGAATGAGAGAGAAAGTCGGGATTTGGGGCATGCCGATTTCAGAGGGAATTTTTTTTTTTTTGCCCCTTGATAGCTAGGAAGATATCAACGACAATTGGTTTAAAGAAACGACAGCAAATATAATAATCCAAAAGTAACCTTTGGAAAGCTACAAAGATATAAAGGTCTTTTTCTTTTTAATAAATAAGATAAATAAACAAATAAGAGACTAATATGAAAACTATGAGTAGAATTGAACCCACAAGAATCCTACATGTAAAACAAACTAATATGAACATGTTGATGGTTTATATTTAAAAGTTAAAAACGACAACAACTTCAACAACGAGAATAAACGACAACAAAAGGACTTTAATCTTGAAGACGAGGATATTGATCTAAAACAACAAGCACAACGCAAAATGACAGCATCATAAGACGAAAATAAGTTGAAAATAACAACTAGCACACCAAATAAATGTAATGACAATAATAACCTTCATAAAAGCGAAAATAATTTATTTCACAAGCTCTCTCTCTTTCTTTTTCTTTTTGTATTAAACTTGAGGCAGGAAAATTCGAACTTTTCACATAATTGTGAAATCAAATGTGAAATTACTACTAAATTTTGCTCATAACCATCACGAGATCTATTGTTAATGGGACATGAAGACATGGATAAAAAACAAAGGGGAAAAAATTGAAACTAAACACTGATAAGTTCAGAATGAAATAGTGAATAATAAAGCATGATAGAACTTTAAATGTTCAAAATAATTTCTTTCAGATGTGTCGTTTTTCAAGTAAGTTTTCCCATTTAAATATTATTTATCGTTTTTAAGGTTGTTGTCGTTTTTTGAAAGTTTGAGTTTAGGTTCTTGATGTTGTAATCGTTTTTCACAATATTGTTTTTTTATGATGTTCTCCTAGTAATACAGATTTCCGATTTCGTTTGCTAGGTTTTATGGTATCTCCCATAAAAGAAAAGCGGTGGTTAAAACCTAAAAAAATCACAATAACACTAGAAACGACATGTAGAAAGAAATAACTTAAAAAACGACATGAATGAAAAAAGGGCAACAAATCACATTGACACTAGAAAACGACATGTATAAAGAAATAACTTTAACAAACGACTTGAATGGAAGGAAGGAAAAAAAAAAAAAAAAAAAGGGAATAAACGACATGAAATAAGAAACACGACAACAACCTCATTAAAGCATATATGTATATATATATATATTAACGCTACCTAGCCACCTATTCATATTCAAGTGACTAGACTATCCAAGTACATAGACTTACAGAGCCAAAAAAAGGACACTAAAGTATATACTTGCTTTCAACCCTGTTCTAAGAGGAGGAGGGGGGGGGGGGGGGGGGTGTGGGGGGGGGGGGGGGGGGGGGGGGGGGGGGGGGGGGGGGGGGGGGGGGGGGGGGGGGGGGGGGGGGGGGAGGCAGTTCGTAATTCCTAAATTAGAGTGAGCCATACCAGAAAAGAAAACACCAGCTTAAGCAAAAGAAGTGAAAGTAGCTATATTACAATTCTTGTGCTCACAATTCCTTGTCAACTGCATCAACTCTTGGACCAAGTTACTTTGCTTTGAAACGTTTTCCCACCGGCACGGCGTAGTCAGCTGCACGGTATATCCACACTCTCAGCAGGTTATTGTTTTCTTCCTTGTTGATCAGCTCGAAAACACAGACGTCGCCCTCCACCAAGTTATTCTCGGATGAAAATGAACCCCAGCCTGTGCTTATTCTCTTGAATGAGCTTGATACGCCTCTACGATCGGAGTAGTACCGCACAGGCCACTTCTGCTTCCCATTTTTGAACCTGAAGTTGGATGTACTCTTCTTCCCAAGGGCTATCTAAATGCCTCTTCACGAACTCCACGGGCACGGTCTGACAAAATGTGACGAAATTAGTACAAGAGTTTGCATTATCACAGGTTAGGGGGAAAAAAAGTTTAAGTGAATTTGGCAAAGTAATTCGAAAGAACAATTCACAACCATATATGAATATAACTCACCACAAAATTGTCTCTGACATTAACTGGTCCTAGGATAGCCATAAAAGACGGATTTTTATGCTTTCGCATTCTGGCAGCCCGAGGTGCCTTCTCCGTTTCCTTGTACATGTCTAGTTTCCTTGATTTGCTAAACGATAAGGTCGAGGGAACCACCATACAAGAGTGCGACTTCTTTTTTTCTTTTAGGTGATATGCCTCCTCTTCTTTTCCACAGCTAGTTCTCTAGTATTCGTTGCTCGTCGAGCAACGGAAGCACCATCTCTGGAATGCTTAGGAGGCCTGCCTCTTGTCTGAGGAGGGAAAAAATTTTGCCCTTTCTTAAGTGACTGTTGTTGCTTTACATGTCTAATACTGGAGGCTTTTCCTTTATAGGAACCGCAAAATGCAGGAGGTTTGGTATCGAAAACTTCTAAGCTTTCACCATCACTTGTGTCCTCTTCATTCTTAACGATCGAACCGGGAATGGGAGTTTCGGTGTCCAAAATTTCAAACAATTTCATCATCACTTGTATCATAATCTCCCTCGCCTTCATAATGCTCGTCATGACTGATTGGATCATTGCAGGGGCAGTCAATCTCGGATCCCATCGCATCGAATATGCAAACACGAAATGAAGAATTCCCTTGGTATGTGAATTGAACAAGCGAAGCGTAATGGATCTTGTAATACTCTATAAACTCCTTGAGACCATCACAAAGCCAAATGTGCTCCGCACAATGGTTCAATTGAACTCGCAAAGCTATGCCGTTAGGATCGGCGAGAGTGGCAGCCTCAGACAGATCCCCACCAGGTATCATTGAGGACTTAAGTGGGATCATCTAGAGGGGCCATGTTAAAATAAATTACTAAGAATAAATTATGCATAACATCAAATATATATGTGTGTGTGTGTGTGTGTGTTTTTGTGCTCGGTTAGCCATGGTGTAAACTAGTGCAACAGAACATGTTTGATTTAATGAAACAACAGTAGTTCAATCCAATTACTATAAGGTTAAATTTGACTAGTAGATTAGGAAGTAGTAGTAGTACTAAAACTTAGGAACCAAAAATAAACTAGTCAAACACTACTATTACATAATCATGCAGCTCCTTCTTCATTAAAAAAAGAGGGGGGGGGGGGGGGGGGGGGGGGGGGGGGGGGGGGGGGGGGGGGGGGGGGGGGGGGGGGGGGGGGGGGGGGGGGGTGGGGGGGGGGGGGGGGGGGGGGGGGGTGGAATAATATGTAAATATGAACGAAAAGAAAAACAAATTAGCTCAGGTTAGTTGACAATCAGCTTTCCACAAAAAGGGAGAAAAAAGGTACCCTTTACCAGTGTATGCTTGATAATGGCGGTTTCACGCATGAAAAGGGCAAAAGGCGGCGGTGGTGATGTGGCCGGAGAAGGCGACTTCCGGTGATGAAAACTGCTCTGTTGCATGGGCGCCATTTGATCAGCAAATTACAGAAGTCGAGAGTTGAGAGAGTAAAGTGAAGATTCAAAGTAGCTAGCTAGTTTCTGATGTTTTAAAAAATAACTAGTTGAATAAATAAATAAAATAATATGAAAAAGATAGAGCTCTTTTAGGGACTTTGATTGATTGAACTCTGATACGTAAGGAACAGTGCGGGGGCAATGCGTGGAAGACTGGGCTTCTCACCTTTTTCTTCTCCAATAGTTGGGTTATTACTTATTCCTCTTATTTTCCTCGTCAGTGGTGGTCATGTCCCACGTCAATGCTACGTTTAGTAAGAGTTATTAAAAATAATAATAAAATTATATAGAAAATCAAGGTTAAAAAATAATAATTTATTAAGGAGGTTTTTGGTATTTGAGTTGAGTTGAAATTTTTAAGTTTGAATAGTAATTTTTGTTGACTTTTTAATAAAAGACAAAAAAAATTTTCAGAAAAAAATAAAAATTGAGTTGAAAAATTTGAGTTTGAGTGGGTGAACCAAACTCACCCTAAGAAATGTTGTTTACGATGTTTAGGGGGTGTTTGGTGTATAAGTTGAATTTGAGTTGAGTTGAGATTTTTAAGTTTGAATATTAATTTTTGTTGATTTTTTAGAAAAGATAAAAAACATGATAAAAAAATACAGTTTAATTTGAATTGCGTGTGAGAACTAAACGGCCCTTAGTGAACCAAAAAAAACCGTAGTAAATAGCTTTTTTTGCATTATAATTTGAAGATATTTAAAGTAAATTTATTAAAGTCACCAAAAAAATGATAAATTTATTAGATAAATAATTTATTTACTAAAATTACGTAAAACATTTAATTTATTATTATTTATTCTACACAATTTTAAAACATGCTATTTACTTAAATATTTATTACAAAAATATAGTTTTACTTATTTCTCCCTAACAAGTTCTTCGCATTTGAGGCACAAACATGAAACACAACATGTCGTTTTTCTTTTAAAGTTCGGTCTGTTAATCTTTTTTATTGATCTTTACCTTTAACTATAAACTGTCTCTACTTAAACTGAAGAACGACAAAGGTGTCTTTTCTCTTTTCCCCTTTTTCTCTCAAATTTCTCAAATACTAAAGTTTCCTTTTATATGGGACTTTCACCACGGCCGTCACCGTTATGGTTGGCAAAGGTGATCGGTAGTTTGATGATTTCAGCTAGGATAAGGTCGAAGGGTCCTAGTTGGGAGTTTCTCAACTAGATTTAGCCTAGCAAGCTTGCAGCAGTTTAAGATCCAGTGAGGTCTTGGTAATTCGATGGTTGATGCAGCGATATTTTACCTCTAATTGAGCCAATTGATTTCCTCTGAGTTGTATTGTGCGGCGGAGTGGTTGTTCCACATGGAGCAAGAATTTAACGATTGATGCTATTTTATATTCATGCTTTTTATTTTTGTGTTTTAGTTTTAATTTTGTAATAAAAGAGGTAGTTCCCCCATCGCCGTTTTGTTTTTGTGTGTGTATTCTACTTGAGTTGTTTTCTGGTGGTATATGTCCATAGGTTTCGTTAGTATTATGGCTATGCGGATGTTGTTGCAGTTTTTATACTGCGAGTGACTGTATCTCGATCGTTCGGTATATTTTATCGACTGTAGATGTTTTCTTAAAAAGAGCTTTGTATATGCATAAATATAGAATTGTCCATGGATTCAAGAAACTTTCCCGTCATCGGGTCTCGACTTAAATTCTCCTCACTTAGCTTCATTAGATTTTACTGATGAAATCGTTTTTAGTCGAGAGTTGTGTCTCTTATATCACAGGGTTATTTCATTTTTGGTATTGGTGTTTGTATTCAATTTTAATTTGAATTATAATTTCCCTCAAAATTAAAAAATAATAAATAAAAAAAAACCGAAGAACGACATATCAACCTTTCTTTGTTCCTGTCGTATATATTAATATAATGAAATGCCATTTCTATTAAGGAAGTTTGTGTCGTCAAAACTTATGAATGTTATTAACGTCGAAAACGACATATATACTTCCCATATTCTCATGTCGTTCATTGAGAAAAGAACTCGTCTTCCGTCTGAGGAAGTTTGCTGTTATTCTGCACTCATTTCACTTAAAGTTGAAAATGCGACATTCTTCTTCGTTTGTCGTTTATGTTAATGAAGGGACATGTCGTGTGCCGATGAGTTACTTTACAAACGACATGTCACATGAAAAAACGACATGCTGCTTTGCTTGTCGTTATGCTAAGGAAGGGACATGTCGTATGCTGCTGAGTTTCTTGACAAACAACATGTCACTCGGAAAAGTGATGTTTTGCTTGTCGTTTATGCTAATGAAAGGACATGTCGTGTGCTGATGAGTTTCTTGAAAAACGACATGTCACATGAAAAAACGACATGCTGCTTCGCTTGTCGTTTATGCTAATGAAGGAACATGTCGTCTGCTGATGAGTTTGTTGACGAACAACATGTCACTCGAAAAGACGATGTTTTGCGTGTCGTTTATGCTAATGAAGGGACATGTCGTGTGCTGATGAGTTTTTTGACTAACGACATGTAACTTCTCGTTTACTGTCTTAGTAAACGACATGTTCGTAACCCTAACAGTCCGCAGAGCCTCTCTCTCTCTCCCCGCCGAACTCAGTGCACGGCCGCTTCCCTCCGTCGCTCCGGTGGTTACTCCAGAAGGCCCGAAAGTCGAAAATCTCCATTTCCGCCGAGCTCAGCTCCTCAGGTTGTTTCTCTTCTCCATTTCTCTTCTTTTGCCCCCTTAACAAGCTTCTTCAGTAACAGCCCGGTTCTGATACTGAATTTGGATTTTTAGTGTTTTGAGGGTTTGCTTTTGTTGCTTTTTTACAGTGAACTTGTGGTGGTTTCTCTCTCCAATCATCAAACAAATGTCGTCATTGAGGAATGCTGTTACTGTTAGTAGACGAGCTCACAAGGAACGAGCTCAACCGTGAGTGATCACAAATTCTCATTCTCTCCTGTTGTTTATGTTTTACTTTAAAAAATAGGCCACTCTTTTTTGTGTGAATATGTATATATATCAGGTTTATGGGTTTGTTTATTTGAGTTTATTTTCAGGCAAGCAAGAAAAAAATTTGGGCGTCTTGAGAAGCACAAGGACCATGTTGAGCGTGCAGAGGCGTTCCACAAAAAGGATGAAACTTTACGGGTAGACTTAACAAGCCTTTTGTTTCTAAAATAAATAAATATATATATATATATATATGAATATATATGTATACAGTGGCTATGTTTTTGTGTTTGATTGTTCTCTCTTCATAGACTCAAAGAGAAAGCAGCCTTCAGAAACCCAGATGAATTTTACTTCAAGATGATCAAGACACGATTGGGTGATGGAGTCCATAAATACAGTAACTTATCACTGGTTAAGTAGTGTTATTTGTTCTCACTCCTCACCTGATATTTAAATGAGAATTTCTCATTTTTAATGTATAATACAGGGGTGAGGCAAACAAATACACCCGGGAAGAGCTTATGCTCATGAAGACCCAAGACATTAGATATGTACTTCAGAAAGCGCAGAGTGAGAAAAAAGTAATGAATGGCGTTGTGAAAAAGTTATGTTCTTGTAAAAAGTTTGTGGTCCTTATTCTCTTCGGTTTATTACATTATTATTATTATTATTAGGGTTTTTTTTTTTTTTTTTTTTTGCAGAGAATCGAAAAGCTGGCTGCCACTCTACACGCTGTTGATAACCAGCCATCAAACGGACATGTTTACTTAGCTGAAGTTCGGTATGATCTGGTATGTCCCTTCTCTAATTGTTGCTTGTAGCTCTATTCAACTTTGGTGTAGTGGGAAGTCATTGCCCTGGCCTTTTAAATTTGTTATTGTTTCGTATTGTGTTCTTCTAATAATCTATGGATCCGTTTGGTTCGCAGGTTTGAGTTGATATTTTGAAGTTGAAATAGTAAATTTTGTTGATTTTTCAGAAAAGACAAAAAACTTTTTGGGAAAAAGACAAAGACTTTTGAGGAAAAAGATAAAATTTGAGTTAAAAAATTAGAACCAAACCTGTGAACCAAACAGAGCCTATATGTTGTATTCATCTATTTTAACTTTTTGTGTGCGTGTGTGTGTGGTTCAGCTTGACCACTTTTCATTTCTCAACTTGGTGGTGCGAAGTACAATTTTGTTCTTAACTTCTAAAGGACTGCCTCTTTTGGTTTCTGACTTCCGACAGCACATTAATTTCAGTGACCAAAAGGACTCTGCTGCCGCTTCTACAACATCCTAGGCCCCAATTGTAGTATTTTCCAGAGTCATAAGAGTGAATATGGATATGTCATATATGAGATAGGAGAAGGTTGTTATAGGACTGTTTTTAAATTCTGCTATTTAGTATGGTAGTTATATAAATACATTTACGAAGTTAGTTTTACATGAGGTGCCACGTAGACTGATGTTGTGGACCGAGGGTGACCAACTATCAAACCCGAATCTTCTGTCTCCTCTGTCTGTCCCGCAAATAACGAAGCAACACATTAGTCATTTGTGAAGGCCACTAACAAAGTAAGAAACGGAATTCCTCCATTGAAATTTCTATTGTAAAATAAAAATAAATAAACAAGAGAAATATAAAAGAAGGAGACAAAGGATTAACTAATAGAAAGAAGATTCCTTAGCGAAGAACACTATGAATAGATTCTCATATAAATATAAGTTTACAAGTATAAAAACAAGGAAGTTACCTAAAAATATCAAAACTTTTATAATTAATAAAATTCTTATTTCCTAATATGAAAATTAATACAAATAAATTTAAATCTTCTATATTACAATCAATCGATCTAAAAATTAGAAAGAATCATAAAAAATAATTTCAATAAATATTTGACAATCTCAAATCTCAACATTCTCCCTCAAGTTAGTATATATCAACTTGCTTTGAATACTTCGAGAACAACTTTGGAATTCTCATATGCCAGACTCAAGTTCACATAAATTTCACAACATATTGATTTCCAGAAAGCTTCACATGCCAGGCTAAAATCTACATGAGCTTCACTGTACAATCTTCAATTTTAGAAGCTTCACATGTCAAGCTCAAATTCATAAGAGCTTCACAACACAAGCTTTAATGGGATTCAATGAGATCAATACAATCAACTGTCAATGGGATCAAGAAATCAAGAACCAAGGGATCAATGGATAAAAAGGATCATTTTTTTCAAATTCTTTTTTTTTACACTCACCATTTTTCCTCCTTTTTTAGGGTTGTATGACACCCCAAAAAAAAAAAATAGTATGAAAGTTTTTTAACTTATTTTTTCTCAAATGTTTTTTCAATATATATTTAGTCCTTTTTTTTTTCTCTCTCTCTCTCTCCCCCCCCCCCCCCCTTTTTTTTTTAACTTCTTTACACATTTATGTATAATTGCACATGCACGTGCACTAAGATAAATAGTAACCATTTACTCAAAGGCTGCCATCCTTTTCAGATGACGACAACATCAATGGTGGTTTGGCAACGAATTTGACATTGAATGTGATGATGACATCTCCTACACAGTGGGTATGGATCATGCACAAGAGCTTTCAAGGGATTTGATTATGTTATGGCTCTGGTACCATATTGAAAAAATAAAAATAAATAAATAAAAGAATGAAACAGAAGAATGAGACAAATGATTAACTTGGTTTCATCATAGGATTAGAAATAGAGAGAAGATTCACTACTGATGAGCACTATGAATGAACTCCTATATAAATATTAGTTTACAAATACAAAAACAGATAAATTACCCAGAAATATCAAATCTTTTATCATTAAGAAAATTCTTATTTTTTAACATGAAGACTAATACAAAGAAATTTAAATCTTCTATATTACAATCAATAAATCAATCTAAAAATTAAAAAAAAATCATGAAGAATAATTTTAATAAATATTTGACAATTTCAAATCTCAACAGAACTTCTAACCTCTGTGTATTCTCCTCTTTTTCTCTCACATCTTTGAAATCTTTCGCCATCTATAATATAAGAAAAAATTGAAATATCTGTCCCAAAACGTAACTTACAAAAGAAAAAACTCTCTTGTGCCATTTGAACGTGTCGACGGTACCTTGGGAGGCGGATAATTACATTGCAGCTTCTAATTTTTTTTTTTAATTTTTTTTTTTTTTTTTTCGTGTTTGGGAGCCAAAAAAGTTCAATCTTCTAATTTATGGTTGTTGTAAATATGGGCAATCTCTTTCAAGGTAGTAGTTCAGTTACTGTTGTCCCCTTCACTGAGGGTGAATTTGGGGGGTTTTTTTTTTTTTTTGGTTGTCTGTCTTGTGCTTGATTCTTTAGTGCTAAGGTTTGAATCATAAATTGCAATCCAATCTTTGTCTTTTTCTAAGAAATTAACATCAGTTCACATATTCATAATTACTATTATAATTTTGTAACTTAAATTTTAAAAGTTCATTATTTTGAATATACAAGTTCAAATGAGATTTTTTTTAATTGCATGGAAATTCGAGATAAATGAAATAAACTCCATATTGATTTTTTTTTCTAAACGTATTTTAAGTTTTTATACTTTTTAACTCTAGTAATTCAAACACCTCACCTAATGTACAATTTAATTCAAATCTAAATTCTACAATCCAGACGTTAAATAGAAACTTTTCTACTAAAAAGAAATTTAAATTAAATACCCCAGATCTCTTGATGGGTTTCCATTGATTTCCCAGCAAATTGGTTGAATCCCCTCCATTTCCGTTTAAGTATCAATTTCTACTTTTGGATTTTCTTTAGAAATTTTTTTTCCTTTTTACCTTCTCTATTTTGTAGGGAAATTGGGTTTTAAAATAGTATTAATGGCTTCTCATGTAGAATAAAATAATAATAAAAAAGCTCCCTGTCATGGCAGACTTTCCATACTTTTTCAGAGAGAAATAGAGATCTGTACGGAAGAATTCCGTTTCTGTTTTTGATGTGTCGCTATATTATTTGTTGGAGATAGAAAAAGGAGAGAAGGAGGTGACAGATAATGAGTTACCATGACCACAATATAGATAGACCGCTCTTGTAATCAGCCAAGAAAATTAAACTAACCTAGCATTTGATTTCTCATCTCTCACACAAAATTTTTACATCATTTTTTATTTTTTTAAAATTTTAAAAAATGAATCAATTTTAATTAAAAAAATTTTCATTTCCAAACCATCAGAATACTATATAAAATTATTATTATTATACAAGGTACTCTTACTATCTTAAGTTTCATCCAATTTTAACCTGTACGATCTTTTACATTTTCACCTTTATTTGTCTTCTCCTTAGTCATCCTATAAGCTTTATTTTCTCCATAACATGTCCTCCTCATAAATACCAATCATCCAGATAACAGTAGTCTTCATCTCCACCATCAGCGTAGTCTCCAAATTCATCTGGCCACCGGCGACATCATTCATGCCGCCGGCTACCTCGTAATTGCTGACAGCCGCAACAGCATGACCAGACGACACGGCACCACCGGTGTCCCCAATAGGGTTATAAGTACTGCCGACGTTCGTCATGCCATCCGCCGCCGAGGAGGTGCTAGGAAAGTAATTGTTCTGTTGGCTGAACAAGCCAAATATCACAGACTCCAACTCTTGTAAAGCTCTTAAAGCATCCAAACTCATCTCAATAGAAAAGAGTTGTTGGCAACAGCTTGTGCGCTCGCCGAACTGCCGGTCTTGCAGAAAACGGCGAAACACACGCACTTATCCTCGAACATGGCTCGGTGACGAGCACCGAGCCCGTTTTTGCTGTCGTTCAGCAGCTTAGCCGCTCTCCGAACGACAACAACGGGTTGGCTACGGGGGCCCTTGTAACAAGTGTCGGAAATTTGAGAGACAAAGTGGGATGTGGAGACGTTGTACTGAAACCGGTAGAGGGTGTGGCCTTTGAGGAAGCAGTCCAGACAAGTCTTCACCACTCCTCGCTGCCTTCTTGGGTTGTAACCACAGTTTTCACACCCTTTCCTTGATTGTGATTCGCATATGTAGTGAATCACACTATTATCTCCCACATATATTCCTCTATATAGGTATACATATATTGATCGGAATGTATAATATAATATATTAGCTCAACGTCGCATTTAACATACCTACGTACCTGAAACTTTCTGTCACCATCATTTATATAAAAATATATATATTCAAGAAAGATTGATATATATATATATATATATAACTGACCATGGTCGGAGTCCAGGTGGGCGTTTCTGTAGCTATAAATGTGGTCACCTGTACTGAGCATGCTCCTATCAACAGTGTTAGATTGCCCATTTCTCTTCTCCTTTTAAAATATTTTATATAATATTGCCTCTCTTTTGGAGACTAAGGATATATATATACACACACACGACTATGTTGTTATATACTGTGGGGTGATAATTATATGGGCTATGTGGTACACAATAGCTACTATTTATACTCAAAAGAGCTTAGTAATTTCGTGTATATAATAACGTTTGTTTCGAGCTGAAAGATGCCCGTCGATGGCAGTAAGCACTCTCATTGGTCGAGTAATCAATTAATCTATACGCGTTATTGACCGAGTTTGGCAATACTAGGTCATGATATGATATGGACAAATAATTTCTAGTCTGACTAAGTTAGAATTGATCGATTTTTTAAAAATTAATTATAAATTTTTGTTAATTTTTTAAAAAAAGATAAAAATTAATATGAAAAAATAGTTTAATTGAAGTTAAACTTGAATACGAAACGGAGGTTTAGTCTTGAGATTTTTTTTTGCTGGAATAACTTCCTGTAGCATGTGAACGTGGTTTAATTTGTTGATGCCCATGTATAATGATCAGAAGTATAGTAGATGCAGACAATGAAATTTCTTTTCATTTAAATAATAAAAATAATAACTAGAGTACGTAGGTGGTTTCTCGGATTATTTGTATGTTTGGCGTTTATGTAAACCGTAAGATGATACTCTTTTGGAGTCACTAATCTTGAATTGGATGAATAAGGCCGCTTTGAGGATTAGAGAGAATTATAGAAGAAAAATTTGAGAATTTTAAGTGATTAAGCTTTTATTTTAAAATGTTGAGAATTTTAAGTGATTAAGCTTTTATTTTAAAATGTCTATTTTTTAAGTAAAGTGACCTAATATACTTGTACGCTTTTTTTTATTTTTTTTTTATTTTTATATATATAATACTTAGGATTCTTTTTAACCATAAAAGATTGTACTATGAATATATATATATATATATGTGTGTGTGTGTGTACACATAGACTATGATTTAGACGCAAGTAGGTAGTCAAGTACTTGTTGCATATCCTCGTACGGGTTTCTCTCTCTCTCTCTCTTTTCTAATGATATTATACGACACATGCTGATCGTTGAAGGTATCAATATAGTAAGCGGAAAGATCCAACATTTGAAGTTCTTAATTTTTTTTAAAATGCTATGCCGTAATTAATTTACTAATTGTAGATAATTATATAAATAATTTTATAAGACGATATGAATTCTCAGTGTAAAAGTTATTTAAAAAAAAATAATAAAGAGTCTAAATATGGCATTGTGTTAACCATTATTTTTTGGACAATTTTGCTCTCTTACGTGCATTAGTCCACTGCAAAACGAGTTATTTATTTATTTATTTTTACTCGGCGACATTACTCTTTGGATAAGAACTGCCTGGCTGAGAAAGAAACAGGGTTTACAGTATCACACTCTAATATCTGGCATCTTATTGATGTTATGATCAATCCAGCAACGTTTACTTAGAAACCACGGCCAGTATTGTTTAAGCGTTTGTTTGGATAATCCGTATTAATCCAAAAAGTTCATTTTCAATTATCAACTATGTATTTGTTAAATTATTCAGTTTCAATTGTCAATTCAAGTCTTAAACAGTATTTTCATACTTAAGTCAAGATAAATTTTTGAAATTTTAACTTAAACACCAAATGCTCAACTTAAATCATCAACCCAACTCATTTTAAACTAAAACTAAAAAATTTCAACTCAACTAGCAAGCCAAGCGGAAGCTACGCTTGCATTTGATTCACTGTTTGGAAATAAAATTTTTAAGTTAGAGTTAGTTAACTTTTCAAAATCTAATTATAATTTTTATTGATTTTTTTATTAAAAAAAGATAAAAATTAAGAAAAAAAATATAATTTAATTAAAATTAAGTTAAAATGCTTACCGGCAAATAATATTTGTCTCATAGCTAATAATGTTGAAAATGACATGATAGGAGTTTCGGCATTAGCCATTGTAAGGACAAAAACAGAAAATGGAAAATAATTTGGAGCTACTTATATAACTCAAAAAACTAGAAATGGTCTTCGTCAACTAAATTTATCTTCGGACTTTTTTTGAGTTTTCTTTCTTTCTTTTTTTTTTTTTTTTTTTTTTGGGAGTGTAAAACCTGCTCCGTGCTATCTGATAAATACACAGGACTAAAAGGAAGCACATTATTTTTGCACGAGGATCCTCTGTCTCCTCCTCCTGCCCCTTCTCTGTCTCCAACCTATAATCAAATGACACGTCATTCATTAGTGGGGATAGCTCTTTGACTTGTTAGATCTTATAACGTTTCATTTTCCGTCACTTTATGGAAATTCTCTCCCAGTTTCTTCATGAATGAAAGTCTGAAACCCTCTCTCTCCAGCGACAAAAAAGGTACAGCCTAATCTTAAAGAAAGGGCAACCAAAAAAAAAAAAAATTTTCATCTTCTGATGTCCCACTTCTCAGCTTTCTTCTGAGAAACGTTTATGACTGAAAATTAATGGTTATTCTGTGGTTTTATTTATTTATTTATTTAAAAAACCCCCAACTGTCTTCAATAAAAATGAAACCCAGATTGTTTCGTCGAAAAGTGTCCAACTCGCGAAGGAGAATGGGTGTAAAAGTTTGTTTTTAGGGAAAATAATTCATTGTGTGCAAGCCATTTGTAGGAGTTTCAATGGTCGCTTGGAAGCGTATGGTTACATTGCAGCAGTTTTTTTTTTTCTTTTATCTTTTTTTTTTTTTTCATTTTTTGTTACTAAATTTCAACATCTAACTTTTTGTTACTTGGTCTGTTGTTTGGAGACTAGAATGTTAAGGGTGAGTTTGGTGTTCAAGTCCAAACTCAGATTTTCAAACTTTTTTTTGTCTTTTTCCCAAAAAGTTTTTGTCTTTTTCTCAAAAAGTTTTTTGTCTTTTCTGAAAATTCAAAAAAATTTACTATTTAAACTTAAAAATCTCATCTTGAACTTGTGCACCAAACAGGCCCTAAATAAATACTCTGGCTCATGATTGTTGTAAATGGGATCAAGTTCTCCCATGAGAGTTTGTTCATTTTGTTGGTTCTCTCTCTCTCTCTCTCTCTCTCTTTTTTTTTTTTTTCCTATCATGTAATATAAAATAAAAATCCTAATTCCATTGATCGGCATCCGTTGATTTCCCAAATGTTCTGTCGTTTTGGGCTCTGAAAAATGCTTGATTCCCCTCCATATCCGTTAAGTATCAATTTTCTTACTTTTGATTTTTTTCTCCCAGGAAAAGAACAATTTTAGAGGACTGATCTCTCTTTTCATCTCTATTTTTCTAAAAATTGGGGTTTCTAGAATAATCTTAAATTATTCAGCTATGGTAGCTGGAAAAGCCATCAACTTCAATAATCAATTACTTAAAAAAAAAAAAGATAGTTTAATCATTCTCCCTTTTTTTTTTCTTTTTTTTTCTTTTTTTTTTTTTTTTTTTTTTTTTTGCCCTGTGATCCTAGAACTTCTTAAAGTAAAGTGACTGGATTTAGGTTTTTCTTTATTTAATTTTACCTAAAAATTATGGCTGTGGTAGAGACCCTCAAATGGTCTCTACCATACATCCCTTTCTTTTTGGACCGTCTGATTCAATCGGACGGTTAAAATATTATTGATTTACTATGTTTATCATACACCTTACCTCACACAATCATTCCCACCCAAACTCTTCTCCGTCGCCGGCGATTTTCTCGCCGCCGGCAACCGACGCCGGTGACCCCCTCCGGCCCCCAGCCCCGGCCGCCGGATGCCGGCGACCGGCGACCATTTTCTCTCTCTTTCTTCTCTCTCTTCCCCTTTCTCTCTCTCTTCTCCTCTCCCCCGACGCCGGCGACCCACCTCCGGCCCCTCCACCACCACGGTCCCAGTCCCGGTCCCGGCCGGCCCGGCCCGCCGGCGACCTCCCTCTCTCTCTTCCCCTTTCTCTCTCTTCTCTTCTCTCCTCTTCCCCTCTCTCTCTCCCCTTTCTCTCTCTTCCCCTCACTCCCGCCACCCCTCACCCCCCCCCACCCCCAGCCCCCTCCCCCCCACCCCCCACCCCGTGCACCCCCCACCCCCCACCCCCCTCCCCCCCCGGCACCCCTCCCGTCGGCCCGCGAAGAGAGAGAAGAGGGAAGAGAGAAGAAAGAGGAAAAGAGAGAGAAGGGGAAGAGAGAGAGAAATGGGAAGAGAAAGAGGGGGGGGTCTCGGGGGGGGGGGTGCCGGGGGGCAGGGGGGTGGGGGGAGGCTGGGGGGTATCGGGGGGGCTGGGGGTGGGGGGCGGCGGGAGAGAGGGGAAGAGAGAGAAGGGGAGAGAGAGAGGGGAAGAGGGAGAGAGAGAAGAGAGAGAAAGGGGAAGAGAGAGACGGAGGTCGCCGGCGGCCGGCCGCCAGGCTAGGACCGTGGAGGGGCCGGAGTGGGTCGCCGGCGTCGGGGAGAGGAGAAGAGAGAGAAAGGGGAAGAGAGAGGGGAAGAGAGAAGAAAAGAGAGAGAAAGGGGAAGAGAGAGAAAATGGGTCGCCGGCGGCCGGGGCTAGGGAGGCCGGAGGTGGTTCGCCGGCGTCGGGAGTGAGTCGCCGGCGTCCGTCGCCGGCGGCGAGAAGACTGCCGGCGACGGAGAAGAGTTTGGGTGAGAAGGATTATGTGAGGTAAGGTGTACGATAAATATCGTACACCATCAACGTTTTTAACCGTTTGATTGAATCTCAACGGTCTAAAAAAGGGCTCTATCACAGATTCTCCCAAAAATTATATATATATTTCCCTAAAACTTTACCCTTCAATTTTTATATATTGACGTTGTTTATTTTTTAAATTACAAATACGGTCTTACTGAAATTTTTGTCTGATTCCATCAGTTATTCAAAGTAGTCATCATCTAATAAGTGACACTAAATAATTATACTTTTCCTTATCGTACTTATGACATGTTTGAGGTAACATCTGCATATGGTATTTTGGAGGTTGAATTGAAAAAATATATATATTTTTTGGGGAGCTTTGAAAATGTTCTGTGATATAAAAAATAGAGTAAAAATTTAATATTGTTCTGAAAGAATATACAAAATGGATTTTATTTTGTTTGTCTCATTCTTACGAACAATTTAACATAAAAATCATCTCATTTTAATTTAAAATAAGAAAGTTATGAATTTTTAAAGTTTTAGTTTTTTGAAAATGGAAGAAAAAGAAAATTTGATATAGAGTTAAAAATTTGAAATCCAGACCACAAAATACCATCCGGAGATGTTATCCCAAACACCCACTTAGTTTTATGTGGTTTCACCTAAAAGATGAAAAAAAAAATGATTTACTGCTCCCATTACTGCCTCTTTGTTACAGCTTTCTTCCCATGCAATCCAAAGCTCAAGATCTGGAATAGTTGTTTTATGCTTGATCAGGTGCGAAACGACATTCAATCTGTTGAAAGGATTTGATTTACAAATTAAAGGCAGAGTCCACTACTGCTTTTCTCATTCTACTTGAGCTTCTCTTTAGAGTGTATTCAATTCAAGTAAATTTTGTGCTTGAAGATCGTAATGTTCTCTATCTGGTAGTTGTCTAATTTTATGACGTATTGTTTTTCCTATGTAGAAGTAGAACTTATTTTTTAGTTTGACAACTAGAACATGTATAACAGACACATCAAAATGTGTTACTACGCGGCATTTTTATAGGACAATGTCGCTTCTTATAACTTTGGCTCTGTTTCCGTATGGCTTTGGTCTCTGTTTTTGATGAAGCAAATTAAAGAGAATGAGAATGCACTGAGCAAGATAAAACTGCAACCTGGTCACTAGAGAAAACCCCATTTTTCAGAACGTAAAACTCTTATAGTACTATCAACTTGTTTGAAGCTGATTTATATATATATATATATATATATATATATATATAAACAAGCTGATATATATATATATATATATATATTGGTATTTACACAAAGTAGTACACGAAGATCAACTATAAGGTCTTTAGAAGAAAGATTATAATGAACTCATAATTGAACTCCACTAAGTTACAATTGCTAGGAAGCTGATTTGTACGTTCTAGAGTGCAATATTATGTTTTAGAGTGCATGTTTGTGAAATGCAGAAATTTTTAATCCTCAAGCGCCTAACCCAAGCACGCAGCCATTAATTCATCACTGTTGACGCTCTAATTCACTAAATTTTTTTTTTTTTTTTCAAGACGGCAGTAAAAAAACGTACAAATCAGTAAAATTCCCTATAATTCAGAAATAAAATTTGAGGTACATGGAATAACTTAGGACACAGGTTTTGTATGTTTGAGAAATGTATAACTCTTTTCTTCAATCTTTCATGTACATGCAAAGAAAGCTACGAACTAATTTACCAAAAAAATAATAATAATAATAAAACTCAACTCAATTTTTATCCTCTTTTGAAAAACCAACTTAGTTTCATTATTTACAATTCTAATTATAATTAAAAATTTTAAACTTCAAAAGTCCATGATTTTGAATATATATAAGTCTAACTGAGTTATTTTTATTTTACTTGTATTGAATTTCGAGACGAATGAAACAAAATTCATATTGATTTTTTTTTATAATTTTTTTTTTAAAATTTTTACACTTTTTAACTTCAATCAACCAAATGCATAACTCAACTACAACTCAAATTTTTAAAATCAAACGGATGTCTAAAGGCATGCTAAACTTCCCGAACTCTTCTAGGCTTGTGGCCGGCGGGAAATTAACTTTAGGCCCCACTCTTGACTCTTTTAAGTCTTCCATTGACTTGGAAAAGGAGACAAGGTTGCAAATATTGAACTTTTAAAAGTCTTGTGATCACCAAAGATTCCCAAGTATGAACACCAAGACATAGTGCTAGCTCCTCACTCATTTCATAGAAATTAATTATTCTTTAACCTTATCAGGAACTAACACTCTTATATCTTATTTTGTTCTAATAAAAAAAAAAATTTTATAAAGGTAATCAAATTTTTTTTTCATAAAAGTAATCAATTTTCTTTTCTCAACTGTTAATCTTCCCAAAGATACTGTAGATCTCTTTTACATTATCCCACAATTTTCTTTGAAATTCTTGCAACAATTTCAAAGTCTGAGGAAACTGGTCTTGTGAAAAAAAAAAAAATGAATATAAATTGAAAAGCGCACCTAAAATATTCTTAATCTTATCTAATATTATCTTAACTTATATAAAAGAGCAAATTTTTACTCTATTTCTTTTATTTTCCCTTTCCCTTTCCTTCTATTTTTTTTTTGCCAATTTTTTTTTCTTTTTCTTTATCTTATTCAAGAAATTCCCTATCTAAAAAATTCTTCTCTCAAATATATGCATACTTAATTTTTGTTTTATGACTCTCTCAAATACTGTTTTTTCATGGTTTTTGTCAATAATAATTAAAAAAAAAAAACGAGACTCCATCTTTTGTTATGTGTCACTCACTCTTTTTTTCTTTTTAAATTTGGCTCTCTTTCATATTTTTTAAAAAATTTTATTTTTACCCCTTTGACATCAAATTGTTCTTTACTTACATCTGACATGATAGTTTCTTTTTTGTTTACTTTTTTCATTATTTTTTTAATTTTTTAATGTGAAAATTTTATTATACTGATTAAGGAGATTAAAAAATATATCATATAACACAAATCCCGTATCACATAAGACAAAACCTTTTAATAAGAACCGATCTATCAGTAAAATCTTACGATGTTCAAAGAAAAAGATATATGTCTGAGACCCGATAATGAGTGTATACCTTGGTACATTGAAATCGAACACATGTAATGCTCTTTTTGACAAAATCCTGACAGTCAATGGAATTTCCTAATCAATCGAGGGTCAAAACTTAGTAACAGTAGAGTCATTACTAACTCTGCATAGAAGTGACTCTAATTTATTTTCTTTGGGTTTTTTTTTATATTATTTTTGTTTGTTATTTCTAATTTTATATTTTATACTTCTTTTCCCCACTAAAATAATTTATATTAAATGTATCCTTATTCAAAAATTTTTTTTTGTGATATTCTCAACTATTATTTTTTTTCATAGCATCACATAGTTAAATTTTTTTTTTTTTATATATAATTTGCTAACTTCTCTGTATTATATATATATATATATATATATATTATCCTCTAGCATAAAATTATTCGTAAAATATAGTTATATTTTTCTCCATAATGCTCTCTCAATTGCTATTTTTTCATATTACCTCCTAATTAATTTTTTTATTTAATAAATTGATTAAACACGTGCGTTGATATGTGTCTATAACTGGTTAAACAATAAAGACCAGAAATTTCCAAACCAAAAAAAAAAAAAAAAAAAAAAAAAGACGACCAAGACTTTTTAGTCTTTTAGGTAACTACTACGAAGGTCAGAAAAAGCTAAGCTTAGTGCAATATCCGAGCTGCTTCCTTACCTTTTTCTTTTCCCTTTCTCAGTCGCACACTCATTTTCTGCAACAAGAGATTAACCTCTGCACATTTTTGTTGTTATGCCTTTTGTTTACTCTTTCTTGGTGGTAATTATTTGATTCTACTACTTCCTCGTGATAACAGTACGATAAAGATCCTTCCTCATCCATCAAATTACGAGAGGTACGCTTTTATAAATTCTTTATTCGGATTAGTTTTTTCCTTTTTAAATCATTCCAGCTTCGGTCAATGCCTGTTTCTCGATTTCTTGTGTCCTCATTAGGGTCTTACTTGCCTGACATATTTACTCAGATTTTCTTTTGGCCCGCCATCTTCTGCTTTACTGGTTTCGGTTTTGTTGGCTTTTCTCAAGGCAGGTACATGACATATGTTTAGCTTCTCACACCTATTATCTTTTCAATTTTGGTTGCAGAGTTATTATGCACCTCGCATGGTTGATTCATATATATATATATATATATATATATATATATAACTAAGGCATGAATCTAGTCATATTTTACTGAAGGAGTATTTTGACTTTCAGAAAAGTTACTAGATGAGCCTAAAAGCAAATATTGTTTGATAGTTGCAGAATTTCCTTAACATCTTCACAAAAAACATTAACATTTTAGCGCAGGCAAGTTGATTTTTTGATAACAAATAAATGAAGTAAATTATCTTCTGTAATTTCTGTATTTAGAGAAGGAATATACAATATTTTCTTTCTGATTTTTAGCTCAGAAAACTAGTTATTACTGCCCTTTTTCTCCACTACAATTTGATTGGTTTTAATTTTAACTTTTAGAATCATGTTCTATCATTTCAGTTTAATTCATCGTTTACCTCATCTTCTTTCCATTTTTTTCTTACAGAAGAGATTTTAATTCGTTTGTGGTTCTTAACTTACCATCGATCTTTTTAGATAAGGCTCAAATCCTAAGGTAATTTTCTCGGACTGCCTCACAATATCAATGCAAACTTTAGGTTAACGTTCAATTGGCAGCAAAGTTCTCATCTTCAATGAAGTGATCGGATTTCTTTCCATTATTTTTCTTAATGTATTAATTAAAAGAACTCCTGACCGAAGTACTTCGGGTGTTAGAAATGATTAAGATCCTGTCATTTTGAAACCTTAACTTCTGAATATTAATAAATCATAGGTACCAAGCTTCAATTTTCGTTTTGTTGCAGGTATGGAACGCATAGCGAGCGCCCTTGCTGGATCGAGTAATCAGCTTGATGAGAAGATTGTTACACTGAAAAGAAAGCTTCAAGTTTTGGAAAGCAAACAAGATGATGTTAAAGAAGAATTGAAGCAAGTAGAATACAACTTTTCG
The DNA here is from genome assembly GCA_008635985.1 of Ficus erecta. Taxonomy (NCBI): domain Eukaryota; kingdom Viridiplantae; phylum Streptophyta; class Magnoliopsida; order Rosales; family Moraceae; genus Ficus; species Ficus erecta. The sequence continues at coordinate 262,438 of BKCH01000010.1, forward strand.
ACAAAGAAACCGAGGAAGGAAGTTCAGCACTGGTTGGCAGAGGTTGAGAGATTAAAGACTGAAGTTCAACAAAAGGAGATAGAAGTTCCCGAAAGAAGATCATGGTGGGGAAATCAAGAATTTCGTAGAAGTGTGGATAAACTTACAACAGAAGTGGAAGAGCTTGCTGAACAGAGTACATTTCCCCGGGGGCTCACACTTGAATCACATGAAAGGGAAGGAGTTCCAATTCCAACCAGCAGTTTAATAGGTGAAACGTTTCAGAAAAACAAGAGTGAGATTCTGGATTGCTTGATGGGTGATGAGGACTGGGTCATTGGCATATATGGGATGGGCGGAGTTGGTAAAACAACTCTTCTTACCCATATTCACAATGAACTTCTGAAACGTCACATTTCAGTTTCTTGGGTTACTGTGTCACAGAATTTCAGCATTCAGAAATTGCAGCATGACATTGCCAAAGAAATAGGCTTGGATATCTCAAAAGAGGACGATGAAAGGAAACGAGCGGCACAACTGGCGTGGGCTTTTCAAAGAAAGAAAAACTTCATACTGATTTTAGATGATGTGTGGGAGAATATTTCTCTAGAAAAGGTGGGAATCTGTGTTGGAGAGAATGGACGCAAGTTGATTTTGACAACACGATTGGTAGAAGTGTGTCGAATGATCAATTGCAAGAAGGAAATGAAAGTGGAGTGTCTTTCTAAAGTAGAAGCTTGGGCGTTATTCGTGAAAACACTTGGCAATGAGACTTTACTCTCTGGTCAGATCAAAGGAATTGCAAAGTCTCTAGTTGAAGAATGTGATGGTTTGCCGCTAGGGATTATTGTGATGGCGGGAAACATGAGGGGATTGGATGACGTCAGTGAATGGAGTAATGCGCTGGAAGAAATAAAAGAAGCAAAGTACAGGAATGACGACATGGAATTTTATGATGTATTTTGTATTTTGAAGCATAGCTTTGACAGGTTGAAAGATCCAAAAGTGCAGGAATGTTTGTTGTACTGCTCATTATTTCCTGAGGACGAGGTGATAGAAAGAGACCAGCTGATAGAGCATTTCATCGATGAGAAACTAATTGATGGAACAATCAAAAGTAGACAATCAAAGATTCACAAGGGCCACTCTATACTAAATAAACTTGAAAATGTTTGCTTGTTGGAACATCAATTAGACAGAGAAGGCCGGAGGTGTGTGAAGATGCATGACTTGATAAGGGATATGGCGATCAAAATTGCACGTGCAAGTCACCGATTTTGGGTACAATCCAGAATGCGGTTGAAATATATACCGAATGATGAAGAGTGGTCTGAGGATCTTGTGAGGGTTTCTCTGATGAGAAACGATATCCAAAGTATCCCTTTTTATTCATCCCCCAAATGTCCCAAACTCTTAACACTGCTGCTATGTGGCAATAATTCCTTAAGAGTCATTCCCAGATTGTTTTTCATCCATATGAAATCACTTACCGTTCTTGATCTATCAGATACCAGAATAAAAAGTCTTCCGGGTTCGATGTCTAACTTGGAAAGTCTCGCTGCCTTGCTGCTTCGAAATTGTAACCAACGGGGATTTGTGCCATCTCTAGAAAATCTCACAGCTCTAAGGAGGTTGGACTTGCAGGGTTCAGCAATCGAAGAGGTCCCCAAAGGCTTGGAGAAACTAATTAACTTGAGATATCTGAGTTTTGAAGGCTGTCTTTTTCTATTGACGATGCCTGATGGGATCTTGTCAAAACTTTCTCAATTAGAATACTTTGAGCCATCTCCGGAAGTGATGTTGAGAGGAAAGGAAATAGGGAGCTTGAAAAAGTTGGTAACTTTCTCCGGAAGATTTGAAGACATCAGTGAATTTAACTCATGCATCAGATTATGGGAAGAGTGGGAACCAGAGGAGTACAGCATTGTTGTGGAAAATGAGTATCATGATTTTGACTGGACTGACCTCATGAGTTATCGTAGAAAAGTAATTTTGAAGAAAGCCGTAGGTTCAGAAGATACGTTGGTCTTGTCCAGAGGCACTGTGTACCTTGAACTTGACGAATGCCATGGTATTACAAGTTTATCAATGCATCCAATTAACACCTTTTCCTTTCTTACATTATTGGTAATAAGTGGTTGTCATGGGTTGAAGAGGGTGTTCACGCCCACACTGTTGTCTAACCTCCAACACCTCGAAAGCTGTGTAGTTGAAGATTGTAGCCAATTGGTGGAAATAATAGGAGAAACATCTGATGAAGACGAAAACAGGGAATCAACAACTGCAGTCATGACGATGCCCCCTAGATTACAATATCTTGATTTAATTGATCTTCCAGAATTGAAGAGCTTTTGCAACTCTAGCATAAAAGTTTCTGATTCTTTGGAATTCATTTGGATAGGAGGTTGTCCGAGACTGATGAGAATCACCCTGCTTTGGGAAGAACCACATCCTGACCTTTCTCTTCGAAGTATCAGGGTAGAGAAAGACTGGTGGGATACGGTGGAGTGGAAACATCCCAAAACAAAGGATGTCCTTCAACCTTATGTTGAGTTCATTCCGGCTCAGTTTATGGTAAAGCCCTCGACTTCAATCATTCACTTGCAAATGCATGGTTTTTTGTACACCATTGGTAGTGTAATCACTTCTATATAAGTTGAATGTTTAGATTTAAAATGGTTTGAAAATACAAGAATATGGAAATTCACGTGCACAGTGAATGATATGACTCTGTAGAAAAACTCTCTTTAGTTGAGTTAGTTTTTTTTTTTTTTTTTTTTTTTTTTCCAATCCATATGAATTCATTTACCTTGCACTCATTCATCTGAATTTTAATTTGTCATTTAACTCCCAGGTCTCGAACTCAACCGAGTTCGTGTACATGTTTATTTTTATTTCTATGTTTTTAAGTAATTCTCTCTTCTAAGCTTTCTGTTTTCTTCTTTTTTTCCCCCCTCTGATCCTTGAACTTCTTAAATGCAGAGGCGGATTTAAAATCGTTCCACAGCCAGTTGTGGTAATCTTCTCTCATGAGCGCCTCCAAATTGCAAGTTTGTTCAAGATGCCAAAGCTCAGTCTGGAATGCTTGATTAATGCTTGATCAAGTACAACATGAATTCAGTCTATGGAAATAAATTGGTTTACAGAAGGCAGAGACTACTGCTTTTTTATTTTACTTTATTCTCTTCTCTTTAGAGTGCATTCAGAGATTTCTTTTTTATGACATTCCGATTTCTGTATGGTTAATTTTGTGCTTGAAGATTGTATCAATCCCTATCAAGTACTTGTCTGAATTTATGACACTGTTGTTTTCTATATAAAAGTCATTTTATTTGGTAGATAACTAGAACATATATTAAAGATGCAGCTGAAAATGTGTCTGCACGGCATATTTATAGCATGATGTTGCTTACTAAATAACTTTTGGCTTCGGTTTTCTCTGTTTCTGATGAAACAAAGAGTACTGAGCAAGACAAGATTGCAAGATGGTCATTAAACAAAGAGTAAATAAATGTTTACTAATTATTAATTAATTAATTAATTAATTAATTAGGCAGTACTTAATTATTTCTTTATTTAGTTGAGTATACATAATTTTAATTGACTAATTAATAATCATATTATTAATAATTAATTATGTTACTTAATTATTATTTCTTATAATTAATTATTCATTATTAATTCTTATATTAATAATTAATAATTAGATTTTACTAATAATTAATGTTTAATTAATCTCTAATTAATTATCCATAATTATATTAGTAATTATATCAATGGTTAATGATTAATTAATCTCTAATTAATCACACATTCGAATTATATAGTTACTCAACATAATAATCTTGCTTACATAACTAATAAACACTCATTAGCTCTTATACTTAATTAATTAATTACTTATTAATTAACTTTCTTGACATAATTATATTTTGTTATATATTTATTAGTTCATTAGTTCATTAGTTTATTTCTTAATTAATTAATTAATCTTCATCACTTTGGTGACAAGTAGACACCTAAGTGTCTACCTCTAAGTAGGTTGTCTTTCATAGATTGTTGGGCTTGCTATAATTAATTTAAGTTAAGGTAGTCTCTTGGTTAATGTCTAGTAATCCTCTAGTTTACTTTGTTTTGGCTCATCTTAAAACTTGTGTTTCACTTTATAAGGTTAGGATTTTTCATATTATTTGATCATACAAATATCTAGTTTTTGTTCTTATAATTTATTTTCTAGAATTTTAAGGGTTTTAAACCTTAATATGAATGTTTTTCTTAGTAACTCATAATAAAATCTCAGTTTACCGGATTGTAATATAATCTTGTGCGATTTACTAAAACTTACGATCATATGATGTTAAAGAAAGAAAGCTTTTCGACAATATGATGTTAAAGAAGAATTGAAGCGGGTAGAATACAGCTTTTCGACAAAGAAACCGAGGAAAGAAGTTCAGCAGTGGTTGGCAGAGGTTGAGAGAATAAGGACTAAAGTTCAACTAAAGGAGCAAGAAGTTCAGGAGAGAAGATCAAGGTGGCGAAATCAGGAATTGCGTAGAAGTGTGGATAAACTTACAACAGAAGTGGAAGAACTTGCTGAACAGAGTAAATTTCCCCGGGGGCTCACACTCGAATCACATGAAAGGGAAGGAGTTCCATTCCAACCAACATATTAATAGGTGAAACATTTCAGAAAAACAAGAGTGAGATTCTGGATTGCTTGATGGGTGATGAGGACTCAGTCATTGGCATATATGGGATGGGCGGAGTTGGTAAAACAACTCTGCTTACCCATATTCACATTGAACTTCTGAAACGTCACGTCGATGTTTGTTGGGTTACTGTGTCACAGAATTTCAGCATTCGGAAATTGCAGCATGACATTGCCAAAGCAATAGGCTTGAATTTCAGCATTCGGAATTTTTTTTGTTTTACTTTACTTTGTTTTGTTTGTTTATTCCGCACGGTTCTAAACCCACCACATGATAATTTTTAATAAAATTAATTTTTAAAAATTAAAAAAATTAAGAAAATTTATTTTTTAAAATTTTTTGTTTTGTGTTGTCTGTTTATTCCGCCAACGCAAAGCGCGTGCATTTCAACTAGTTTATGATAAAAAGTCCAATTCCGTTGGTACCAAGTGTGCGATGTGGTATGTGCAGCCATAAAAAACCAAATATTGCATTGGTGCCAAGAGCACTATGTGGTATGCGCTATAGAATTTAAGAGATTATCACATAAATTTTTCCATCGATACAATTTACAAAGGCTCTATTTGTTACAACTTACAATCATTGAAATGTAAACTGTAAAATTTTGAACATAAAAATTGAACTGTCAACTGAATTAGCATTTGAATATTCATAATTGGAATGGATCATTTTAACGGAAACATTTTGAACATAAACCATTGAATTAATGTGTTTGAACATTGAATAGATATCAAAAAAAATTATTTAAATGTGGTTGCAAGTATAGCATAACGATAATACCACACTTTAACTCCACCAAAACGTGGAGAGTTCAATTCCACCCTCCCCCAATTCCCAAAAAAAGAAAAAAACAAAAACAATTATTTAAATTGTAAAAAACCTGATAACTAAAACAAAAAATATTATAAAAAAAGTTTAAATTAAAAAAATAGAGTACAAATTTAAATCTTACTCTAATTTTACGATTCAAATAAATCCAAGACTAAACTAAAGAACTAACTAGACAATTACTAAAATCCATTGAAATCTAATTGTAGTAATTACAAATAAATAAGTAACACAACTATTTATATGTAAGTAACACAACTATTTATTTTCTCCTATATGTTCGTCCATATAGGCATGAAAATTAGTCTAGTTGCTAATTATACGTTTCTTTGAAAGAAAGAAAAATCGCTTCTAACGCATATATATAAAGATCGTCCAACAATAATCAAATCAAATTGTCTATTTGAGCATCTTATGTAAACACCTTTCCACCACTTAAAATGGTGAAAAAATTAATAAGAAGAAGACAAGAATCGCCGACCCGAAAATGTAACCAAATTTGATCCATTTGCGCAGAGAGTCCCACCCGTCAACTATGCAATTCCTGGAGTGCAATTTCTGAGATAATTTTGCTGTCTCCGTCGCGTTATCGTTGTTCACCTGAAAATCTATCTTCAATTTACCGCAATGTGCTTTCATAGAAGTGTCTAGTTTTCTCCACGTTCTACCTTCGTAGCTGACCCTAGCACTAAGCTCAAATCCCACTGGAACCCGCGCCGCCGATGCGATGACGTCAGATATCGGAACCCTAATGTCATGGAGGCTAAACCATACGGTGCTTTCGTCACATCCGTCTTGCTCAAAAGGCGCGATTATGGCCACGGTAGAGAGGCGGTGGTCCTGTAGGTCCTGATCGTGGTCGTGGTTGTTCAAAGCCAACAAAGAGAAATCTTTGTATATCATGCCGTTTTGATCTCGGCTCTCGATGATAAAGCCGACGTCCAAGTCTCCGATCACATAGCTATTAGACGCATTGTGGACGGCTATGGAGGTCGAGATTAATACGACGTCGGGTGAACGAGGGATGAGATCAAGTATGGTTACACCTAATAAGATTGTAATACATTCGAAAAATGCTGCTATCAGACCTAATATCTTAAAGTCCCGCGACTCTGGTGGTTTATGATCAGGCGGCGGAATCAGTATTTGAAGGAAATAGAACAGACACCGAAACGGGGTAACCGGTAAGCGCGGTACGGGCTTAAGGCATGGAGATTTCAAATGGAAAACGGGGTCATTTGTAATGGGTTGTTCATCTAGACGACGAAAAGAGAGTGGTGGAGCCATTGTTTGGTTTAGTGCATAAATATTTCTTAATATGTGCGTGTATTTTATTTATATAGAGAGAAAAAAGTTAACCAGGCTTTAAAAAAAATTATTATTATTATTTAAAAAATAAAAAATAAAAAATAAAAATAATAATAGTACTCCTAAAAATAACAATAATATTTTAATGACTTGATGAGATTTGTTATTAGTTGGACATATTTGTTTTTCAACGTTTCCCGATTCTAATAGATTTGTATTTCTTTCCTTTTGTGAAGATTGTACACTATTATATTATATATGCATATCTCACTACGCTTTTAGCATTCATCATAGGAAGGAAGAAACTAGTAATCCATTCAAGACAAGAGGAGTTTACCCGAGAAGAAATCAAAGGGGAGAAAGAAGTAACTCTATTTTTCGTCCTCTCTGTTTATGTGTGTGTTGTATATATACATATATATATTTAGAAATATATATATATATACATATATAACACATGTCGAGTTAAGGTACTATTGTAGCAGTGCCTTTATGTCCCTTTCAATATTAATGTTATTTCACCAAAACCAACTACCGCTGCTACAAATATTTGGAACAGGCACTGTTATAAGGAGTAGTCGATAATACTTGATAAACGAAGTCATGCAAAATCAGAACAATGACAAAACATTCTCCTTCCTTCGAAAAAGAAAAAAGAAAAAAGAAAAAAGAAAAAACAAACAAAATTAATTTAGACCTAATTGGAGGCTTAGTTGTAACTATCTATCAGCCGGCACAACACTCAAAGTCAGGAGAAACCCCAACCCGGTTTCCTAGTAGAAACGACACCACTTTCGTTGTCGTCATCCGACACATCTTTATGATAAGCTAATGGCTATTATCTTTAGAAGTATTCCACATTTACCAAAACTGAAAAGTTCTCAATTTCGTTGTTGAACTAGCAGTAATTTTTATACCGACTCTACTTTAAAAGCGTAAAATTTGAATTCCTCACCCCCATTTTCAAAGAAAAAAAATTAATTTCACACAAATAATTGGGCCGAATTCTTCAAAATTAAACAAATGCTAGTAATTCAGTAAAATCCTAACTCATTTGTAAAAAAATAAATACTCAACGACCATGATATTGGCCTTTTGTAAATAGGAAAAGGATTTTTAAAAAAAATTTAAAAAAAAAAAACCCTCATGAGTGAAATTGTTCTAGAGGCAAAACTTGAAGAAATGAAACCAGGCCTCCCAAAACAACCAATGCTATGGGAATTAGAAGCGCTAAATCGGTCAGCAAAACTTTGAGGTCGTCCTGGCCCATAGCCCGTGGACGTCACAGTGACCGCTATGCAAATCCGGTGCTGTCTCCGTAGCGTTCGAAATACCTCATATCTTCACCTCATAGCAATCCACTTTCACCGGAATTTCGTGCCTTGACCACGCCATGTCTCGGCACCTAACCCTAGCCCTAAGCTTAAACAGCACTTTCGGCACCCCCCAATGTAGAAACACCGCCATCGTCCTCCCACCGGTCGATTGGTACCACCAAGTCCTTCACCTTGAACAACACGGTGTTGTGGTCCTGCCCGCGCTGCTCGAAAGGCGGTAGGGCAACACCCGAGAGGCGTTCCTGCCTATGATAGGTCAGCAGGGTTATGTTCTTGAAGAACATGCGATTGACATCATAGTTTGAGACCAAGAATCCGTCGTTCAAGTCTTCCACAATGTGTTGCGAGGTCGTGTTGTGAAACGGCGGCGGAGCCCGACACGACGGAGACGTTGGGTGATGATGGGATGAGGTAAATTCCGAAAGTGAAAAGGGTAATTGAAGTGAGAAATGTGAAGACGATTGATATTACCAAAAATATACAAGCGGCTCTTACTTTTGGGGGAAACGCAGCTTCCAATGCTGGGTATGTAGGCGGGCTAAATCCCGAAACGGGGTAACCGGTAACAGAACTGCCTCTGGTAGCCGGTAAAGGATATGAATAATGGGGTGTTTTATCGGTACGGGCGTACCATATTCCGCCATTGGTAGTTTTGTTGTAAAGAACAAAGAGCTGCTTTTTTTTATTTTTTATTTTTTTTTATCGTTAGATGTTGAATCTAGGCCAAAATAATTGGGGTTGCACAAATTATCTTTGTTTATTTATTTATTTTTAATGCTTAGTTATATATTTTCGAAATATTTTTCTCTTAACGACATCTAAAGATGAAATAATTTTATCTCAGAAATCTCCTTCGTAAATCGATGGAAGTTTCAAAAATTTTCCCCCTATTTTCTCGTGTTGTTTATTTCAAACTTTTATATAATCACACCACCAAAAAAATATAGACTTCAAATCTCCAATCTTCAATTAAAAAAAAAAAAGTCACGATTTTAATATTCTCCTTTATCCTTTTTATTAGTATATCCCTACGGTCCTCCTAAAATTTGTTTTCTTGAGACTTCGCAACCATTTTTTTAAAAATAACTCTATCAACTGTTTTTAGCTTTTCGTTAAAAAAAAAAAAAAAACTATTTTTAGCTTCTTTTTATTTTCTGATCTTTAAAAAAATTATCATTTATACAAGATAAATCTCTTAATTATTATTTGGTCAACAGTGAAATCGTAAATGTTACATGTATAGCAAATTATGGAAGATTCAAAGTGTAGGCAAAACTCCAAGCTTCCAGAGAAGATACCAAACTAGGACTGAATTAGGGCATGGAGAAAATTTCCCTTTGGCCTCTCTTAATTTAAAAATTCCACAGTAATAATATTTTTACTATTTTATCCTGTATTTGTCCTCCTGAATTTTTTTAATAACTACACTTGCATAATATTTTGATAAACTTTAATTTTTTCCAAAGTTTTGATTTTCAAGTATTTATATTCAAAATTTAATATCTCAAATAAATCAAAAGGCAAACAATCAAGCAAATTTGGTTGCAAACAAGCTTAATGGTAATACCACATCCGACTTGACCAAATGATTCAGAATTTGAATCTCCCATCTCTAATTTCAAAAAAAGGGGGGAGAGGGGGCTATGGCGCTATAAAAATTCACGATTATTTACAGTGATGAAACCAAAACCTTTTTTTAGGGGGGAAGGGGGCTAATAATAAGTATATTATGGATAATAAGAGAGTTACTATGAGCAAGTTTTTATTTTAAGGGTACTACCATGAAAGTTCAATTAAAATTATGGACTATTTTAAATTAAAAATAAATAAAAAATTAAAAACCAAAAGTTGAGGGGGCTTAAGGCACCCTCCAAGCCTTCTCTCCTTCCGTCTCTCATTATTTGAACTCTAAACTTCAAAATTAAATTAAACTCTATTTCAAACTTACTTGCTTTAAGGGGAAAAAAAAATATACAAATAGATAAATGATTTTTACCTCGTAATTTTAGTCCAAATTTTCGCTTAATTCACGTCTCCTAAAAAAATTTCCTGCTGTCATTGTCTAAAATATGATCACTTAACTTCACATTTAAATTATGCTCAACTTATTTTGAGGGGAAAAAAAAATATAGTTAGTTGTATTAAAAAAAAAAAAAAGAACTTGTATAAATTGCATACATATATATGTACATACACATCCTTCGAAAAAATATACATGTAGATCTATACACCTTATAAATACATATATACAATTATCAGATTTCATATATACAAGAATTTGTTTCAAAATAAAAGGAAACTCATTTAAAAGAAAAAAGAAATTAAGTTTAAAAAATTAAAAGAAAACTCCTTCACATTTCTATCTTTTAGCATTTTTCTAGGTATGGGATTCTCTTATAGCTTTGTTTATTGTTTTTCGGATGGATGAATTTAATAATTCCAGAGAATGAAATGCAGAATAAAAACAAATTATGTACTCGGATTTTTTTTTTTTTTTTTTTCATCTTGGTTAACCCAAAGGAAAATTTAGCACTGTATCTTAACAAGACAAATCTCATTCCATTACAGACACCTGATGATTGGCCCGGTCCCGACTAAATAATAATAATAATAATAATAATAATAATAATAATAATAACAAAATAGAAAATAAACACACACCGTCAAGTAATGGTAGTAATCCGAATCGTAAATAAAACACTCCATATCTCTGCTCCATTAACCTACTTAAGCTAACAGGACCGAGCCAGTTTTCTCCGTCACAAATTTGTAGTATACGTCTGATTAAGACTTCTAAACATAACTATATGAGATCATAATTCATTAATAAAAGAAAATAAAAATATTAAAAGAAGCATATGCGAGGCCTTTCATTTGATCTGAAGAGAGCAATTCTATTTGTCACTGTGAAAAAGTTGAGACTTCATAATTAATCTCTCATAGATATTCAAACATAAAAAGTCTGAATTAAATCTTGCTCTCATTGAGTATACATTTGTATCCAAATAATTTCTTCTTCTTTTTTTCCTAATCGTCTTTGAAGGGGAATTAAAGAAAAAATAAAAAAATAAACGGGAGATGATTATTGGAGACCATAAACAAGCAATGCTCCAACAGCACCAACACCAGCAAGCAGGCCAATGATGACCCCAATGGGAGGCAAGTTACCCCCAACAGCCTTCCCTGTGCTCACATCATACCTTGCGAACCTCTTTTTGGGTGCTCTGCATTGAGGGCATACATATCCGTCCGGCTGCACAAACACAAACAAACAATATATCACGCATGAAATTCTCGTGAATTTTTACTGTGAAATGTTAAGAGTAAATAGAAACTCAAGTCTCATATTGTAAAAATATTAAAACAATAACAAATATTTAAGGATACTAGACCACTATAATAAACAGATTAACATTTTAAGATAGAAGCTCAATCACTTAAAAGTTTCAAAGTTGTTATGATCAACCTTGGTAAGCTGTCTAATTCTCAAGGAAAAACGTTTGAAGTAATTACCTGCTCCTCAAAAGGTTTCTGTAATGTGTATATGAATCCACAGTCAAGGCAAATGTGAGTGGCTCTAGCCTGCAAGATGTGACATTGTGGTTTTGGTTAGCTATTAGATATGAAACAAACATTTGGATATCATTTCAAACATTAACTGTTGAATACCCAGTTGAATGCCGAAACAGATGTTTGTACCTTTTGAGCCTCGGTAAGTTTCCTCCCGAAACGGGGAGGTGCAGGGCGTTTTGGTAGCCGTTTTACATCTACTTCCGCACCTCTGCACCAAAACAATGGTTGTCTTCTATAAAAATCTGTCTCCTAAACTTTAAACCTTACTGGCATGACATTTTTGGAAACAGGAAAATATTGGTAAAGACATAACAGAAAACCAAATAACAATAATAAATTTAAGGTATGACGTCTACATCAAGAGTTACTCTTTTAAGCAAAAATCAAATTTACCAAATTCTATCCTACCCCGTAACAAAAAAGAAAAGAAAAGAAAAAAGTATAACAAAAGGAAATAGGCGAGGATATACAACCTGCTAACAACAAAGTAAACAGAATCAGGCTTTGCTTGGATGGCAGTTTTGGTAAAACCCAGCTTGTCTGCTGGCCATAACTCATCCCCAAAGAAGCTGCTGGTGTAGAGCACCTGGTCCCCTGCTTTTAGCCCTGCCTTTGCTGCATTCCCGCCTCCGTCAACGGCCTAAAAAAGGAACCATTTTATCTGTTTGTTTATTTATTTTCTTTTGAACTCGAAAAATATAATGCTTCGTTTGATATTTTAGCTCAATTCCAATTAAACTGTATTTTTTTATCTCAATTTTTATCTTTATCTGAAAAGTCAACAAAAACTATAACTAGTTTTTGAAAAATCAACAAACCCTAACTGAAAAATTTCATCTTCAATCGGCGAACCAAACGCAAGCTAAGTGCATATTTATATAGGTTGGGACTTACAGTGATGACAACACCACCACCGGATTTTTGGCCCAAAGTAAGGCCTAATGGCTTGTCCACGTCAACCTCGATGGTCTTTGAAGCCCCAGCAGTTCTGGCAGTAACATTAAGCCCTCTTCTCAGGCCGATCAAACCAGCCTTACTCTCGGCTACAAAGGAATCAGCAACCCCCCTTTTGGTCTCTTGAAGAGACAAGCCCTGGAACGCAGTTTTCTACATATAGACCAAAACGAGAGTAAAATATACGTATGCAGTAACTGTAAAACAACACATGAAATCATATCAGAACGAAAAAAGTACCCAAATTTAATGGAACTTGACGAATGTATCTAAAATAACATAGTGTTTGTGACATATATTTTTTTTGTATCCTACCAAAGAATTTCCGATTAGTTTCGGTACTAGAACTAACGTACCGGGGTGGGGTGGGAGGGTGAGAACAAGGACTTTTGGGGAGTTTTGGTGGGGTGGAGCCTGTTGAAGGTGGCGGCACAGGAAGAGGAAGGACCTGCTGCAACCACAGCTGACGACATTGTTTGGTTTTTAGTTTAGTTTAGTTTTGGTTCAAAGGGAAAAGGGGATATAGTTTGAGTTAGAGGGATAGACAGTTAAAAGAGTAGTTGGTGGTTTTAGTGAACGTGTGGACATGATTGCACTGAGAGATAAGCCTTTGGTTGGCATCGGAGGAATGGCTCACGTTGGCCACGCGACCTCTTTTTTAGCCACCCACAAATTCAGAGCTTTTTATTTTTATTTTTTATTCTTAATTATTTTTTCTTCAATTATTTTGATTCTTGAGAGTGAGGGGGTAAAAAAGAGAGAGACTGAAAGGTGAGAAAAGGGATTAATTAGCCAATGTTTGATAAGAAATAAAGGAAAAAAAAAAAGAGGGAAAAAGAGAAATAAAAGGGAAAGAGGGAGATAAAATAATTTGTTTTTCTTCCATGTTGTTTTTTAAAATGAGAAAAAAAAAATTTTAAAAGTATAATTATTATTTTATTATTTGACTTTAAAAACAAGGACAAAAAATAAACATTAATCATTACTGGATGGATTTAATTTCTCCTCCCAATAATAGAGAGATTTTAGCCTGTTTTTGGTTAGTCCACTCAAATCAAACTCTTCCGGTAGTTTTTGGTTTTTTTTTTTCAAAAGTAAATTATTTTTACTATTTACATATTCAAATATTTTTTAAAAACCTAAACTTTAAATGTTCATAACTTTCTTATTACATGTATAAATGAGACAATTATATATATATATATATATAAATTACATAAAATAAAGAGAGTAACGAAATAAAATTCATATTATTATTTTTTTTACAAACATATTTCAATATTTTATATTTTATAATTTCAAATAATTCATTTTCAACCAAATACATAATGCAAAACATCAACTCAACTCCAAGTAGAGTATCTTTAAAACTCCAACTCAAGTATGGACACCAAACAAGGGATAAAACTAGTAGGTCCTACTAAAAACTTCATCCATCCTATTTTTCTCTCTCATCCCTTCCTTCTTACTAAGCAAGTTATAATGTCATTTTCTAACCAAAAATCCTTTCCCATTTCTTTCCTTCCTTCCTCTTTTCCATCCAAACAAAAAAAACTTGGGCGACGGTCTGGTGCTTTTGGGCTTAACAAACACACTGACCCAGTCCATAGAATTGGGCCACTGCTTCCATTTTTGTACCAGATCAATAGATTTAGACAGGCCCAATGATTATTAACATCAACTAAATTAGCAAATTATAACATATTTTAATTTAAAATATTTTGAAGTAAATAGAATATTTATATAAATTTTTTGTTATGAAATTTTTTTAAATTTCATTATAGATATGTTTCATAAATAAATTATTTATCGTAAATATACTATTTATCTCAAATATTTTTAAAATTATCATAAATATTAAAAAAACTAACTTTCCTCTTTAAAAAAACTAAGTTGGCAAATGAGAAAGTCTGTGGTAAAACCTCTATTATATACTCTATCGGTGGAGTTTATTTTTAAATCATTAAGATGTAATCGAACGGCTGTAATATTCTTAGTGTATAATAATTATAATACACCTTTCCTCATATTAATATAGATTAATAAATAAAAATAAAAATTAAAAAAAAGACCAACCCCTTCTTCTCCCCATGAGCCAGATCTATCCCGCCTCTCCCCCCCCCCCCTCGCATCACCATCAATCTAGTCCCCCTTCCCCCCTAACACCAGTGACGGACCCCCGCTCCCCTCGATCAGATCTGTCCCCCCCCCCCGACCCCGATGATGAGCCCCCTAGCTAGCCCCCCTGTAAACAAGTTTTTAATTTTTATTTATTAATATATACTAATATGAAGTAAGGAGTATTATAATTATTATACACAAATAATATTTCAGCCTTTCGATTACATCTTAACAGTTTAAAAATGAGCTCTACCAATAAGGTATATAAAAGAGACTTTACCACATACTTTCCCGTTGGCAAATAACTCTTTCGTTTTTATTTTTTTAGTTGAATGATTGGATAATAGAGTCAGCAACTAATAAGTAACACCTTTGTTGTATATTATTTTTAAATGGTAGAATTAGATCATCAAATAAGATAATTACTTATGAAAAAAACCCACATTTTAATTAAAAGGAAAAAGAAATTAGAATCATTCATTGTAAAAAATACTACAACAATAATAGTATTACATTTAATCGGATTGATCTTTTAAAATGAAAATTTAATTTTTAAAAATCTCAAATTTCACTCTAGTCTTCACAGCTTTAACCCCTTTTGTACTTTTTTCTAACTTTTATTTTATTATTTTTGTTTATGAACAACCCACACCATGTACATGCATCTAATCTTTTATAATGCGCATACTTAGATTTATTAACTCTTAGTAGTCAGTGGTGCTTTGTTTTCCACCAATATAAAAATAGTAATTAAACAACAACAACATGGCCTTTGTGTGTTTCCCCCTAGACAGGCAAATATTGGGAACAGAACCGCCCGATCACCGTCCTCCCCCTGCTAATTACTTTTCTAATCTCATCTATCTATCACTTAATAAAAAATAAAAAATAAAAAACTAAAATTTAAATAAATAAGTGGGTCAGGTCTTAACTTGAAATGAATTACCAAGTATGAATATTCTATTTTGGCTCACGGAATATTCAATTGGTTTTGGCTTTCAAAAAGTCAGGTTAATACTAATCAGTCAGCCAACAAACGATCCGAAGAGTTAAGAGACATTCCTCAAAGGGGCAAAAATGTCATTTAATCCAAAGAAAGCCATTTCCCCATTTTTTCAACCGTCTCCTGACAATAACGTTTAACGACATTAACTTTCACCAGAATATTCCATCCTATCCTTATCCGCAGCGTGATCATTACATGGTTGAGAGTTTTTTTGGTATGGTCGCACACAACACAATAAACTCCTCATTAATTAAGAGGAAAATGGTTTTTCTTTTGAGTTTTTTTGATGCTAAAACGGAGGGATCTGTTACGTATATCATCTAAAGAAAGAATTCCAAGAATTAGAACATAAAAAAAGTCTAATTCAAAATTTATCTAATTTGATATAATATAGATCCCATTTAAAAATAAGACAAATAAATAAAATTATCATTTCAATTTTAATAATGTTCTACTCAAAAGATGAACACGTTTTTTAAATAAATTATCATAAATCAATCACATAACATATTAATCTTTTTATTAAAATTGTAGAGTTTCAAATTTAAAAATATCTTTATTATATAATGTTGACATTTCATATATTATTAAATTATTATTAAACCGTGTCTATAATATAACGACGTTATGAAAGAGTTGAAAATATGTTTCTCGAAGACTCTCCCACCCTTTTAAAAAATAAAACACTCAAATCTCTAGTCACTAAACATGCCGAACAAACCAACAAAAACGTTCATCAGCCCAAAAAAAAAAAAGGGGGCTTAACGGCGTTAACTGTCACTGGAATATTCCACTCCGCGTCCAGCTCGCGTACCGTACAGTAAGAGACAAACGTCCGTCAAGGTGACTAACGACGCCGTTTGGTCGTAGTACAAAAAAGCGTACGGGATAGTATAAGATTTTGACGGCAGTTGGGGTACTGTGTGGGTAGGTGCGGACCGAGGAAGCCAGAGAAAGAGAGAGAGAGAGAGAGAGAGAGTCCGTTGGAATTGGGGCAGGTAAGATTTGAGACACGGGGACACGTGTACACTTACCACTCAATTTCTCTCTCCTCTTACACCCAGGATAAAGAAGTCCGATCGGCGTCTGTACTCAACAACAGCCAAAACGCAATAGTTGTTTGCATACTACTCTTTCTCTCTCTGAAACTTTCTATCACTAGATTTTCTCGCTCTAGCTGTCTTTGGTGCTCAGCTCTCAATTGTATGGCCGCCAATTCGAGTAGCCGAGGGATCGCGAACTTTGGGAAGCGAGTCGTCGAGTACCAGATCTGGACCCGCCGCGATCCTTCTCGCCGCAGCTCTGCTCTCTCCTCTGCTGCCACCGTCAGGTTTATTTATTTTCTTGGTTTAATTTTCTTAGATGTTTTCCTGAGAAAGTGTTCGCTGTTTATGAGGATTCTGATCGCTGAGAAACCGGAGGTTTTTAAAGTGATTGGATATGTTTAGGTATTAAAGTAGGTGAAAATATTCGCTGTTGGTTGTTAGCTTTCTTCTTCTCTCGACTTTCTATTTTGATTTGTTATCATTCCTTATTTCCTGGAAATCTCTGGAAGTCTGTTTGTTTGGATTGGATGTAGAGAAAAAGCTAATGATGTTAAACCTTGTAGAAGTTTTCTGTTAGTATTGCTTTTGCCGGAAGGCGATAACGAAAAGCATAAAAAGATTAGGAATCTTTGGATTACTTTTTCTTTATGTTTTCTTGAGAAGCTTTTCACTTTTTTCTTTATGGTTTTGTGTGTGATTGGAGTTAATTAGATGTAGATTCGGTGAAAATTAGGATTGTTTCCATCAACCGTCTTTCTCTATGCAATTTCCTGGTTGTCTCTGGAATTTTGTTTGGATGGAGGGAAAATTAAATTAGTGTTAATCCTGGCTTAAGTTTTCTGCTAATTTCTTTACAAAAGGTGATTGAAGATCGTTTGGAAGGGGGGAAAAATCTAGATATTTAATTAAGTCCAAGATGATTTGCTGTAACGAATATTTGTGACGGAGGGTGTCGCTATTTCTTGATTTTGCTTTCTCTGTTCATGAGTTATTGCTACCTGGTTATGTTCTGGAAGATACAGAGCCTGGAATAGTTAAGAAATATAGAGTCTTTAGCCGGCTTCGTTTTCATCGAACATTATTATTATTATTATTATTATTATTATTATCAAGAAAGTCAAAATTAAAAAGGAAAAAAAAAAGGGCGGGGGGGGGGGGGGGGGAGAGAACAAGAAGATATTTTGGTACATAGAGCATCTAGCGTGGGGTATTTAAAAAAAGAGGTAATTAAATTGCCTTAATTTGGACGGTGGTTCACCAAGTTGCATTTAAAACCAATCTTTTTCATTGAATTATTTGCATTCCAAAGGAAGGAACAAAGATGGTATATTACGGTTGGTATTCTAAGCTTTTCTTTTTCTTTTTCGGTATGCTATTTCACGTGTCCATGCTAAAACAAAGAAGAATTTCTCCGCAACAAAAGGAAAAAGTGTAAAAGAAATATCTTTCATTTGTAATTGATTTTGAAGGTAACTCATATTTTGTGTGGAAAGTGAAAAATTACTGCTTTCCTGAAATATATGTTAACTAACCATTCTTGGTTTTTATTATACTGTTCTTTTCCTATAATAGTCAAAAAGGAAAAATAAAAAAAGAAGTTACTTTGCTTAATTGTAGGTTATAATGAATTTGGGATCATGATTATCCCCACGTTGCTGAAAGTCCTTCTGTTTAGGATATTTTAGCCAAATTTAAATATGTTTATATAATCATCATAACTTTCTCTCCTTTCTTTATCTTGATTTGATTTCTAGTTTCATTTTTGAGTGGATGAACAGAAGAACATTCATCCCAACATGTTATAATTTGAAATTCTGCTTTTATCAACCCAGCTGGTTACTTATTTCACTTTTTCCTAGAAAAGAAAGTTGAATAAGGAAAAAAAAAAAAAAAATCAACAAGAAGCTATTGCCTCTGACCCATAAGTAAGCAACAAATATGCGAGTCATTATTCCAATTCTAACCATGACCTTTTTTTCACGTTGGGTCCATCTAGTGCCGTCACGGCTTCGCCACTTAACCAATTGCAACTTTTGTGAAAAAGCATGTGATATGTCCGGTGAAGGAGAGAGTTTGGTTTACATTTTTTTAGCAGGGAATCTAAATGCAAATTGGAATTGTGGGCTTAAATAGTCCGACAATTACGAGCTCTGATTTTCCTTCTTTGTTTTTTCGTTGTGTGCGCTCTGTGTGACATGTCATGTGATGGTTGTTATGTTGCCAATTTTTGTTTTCTTCTAAATACTTGTTTATCAGATTCTCTGTGTTAACAAAAATATTGAGTAAATTTTTTGCTGACTTTCCGAGGTCGCATGTTTCATGCTGAGCGACTGCTTTGTTTATTTTTCATGCTGATGTATGCTTGTTTTTAAAATGGTCTTTCTTGACAGGCAATATATTTGTATGTATGTTAAAAAAAAAAGAAGAAGAAGAAAGAAAGAAAGAAAGCTTATCCGATTTCTTTTTTCTTTTCCCCATCCACTATGTATCTTTCATCTTTGTTTCTATTAGGCCAGTTTTGCCAGTTTCATAGTGCTTTTGAAATCTTGAGAAGATTTTTAAGCTTTTGTCTTGGGGGTGAACCGTCAATAGGTTCCAAGATCGGAGGACGCTCTGAGCAGTGCTCACGTTCTTTAGACGACAAAGTTTGCGATAAGGATGCTTATGTTTAGTGGACAAGGAGTCGCTGCCAATTAACATAAGCTTCTTATCTCTAACTTTGTCTGGTTTTATTATAATATATAGTAATGACATAGTGCCTTGTGTATGAAAGCGTGGATATATAGTGAGCAAAAAATATTTGTTTTTTTCAGAAAGGAAGAAGTTAGTTGGTCTGTTCCCAGTGTATATTGTATTCTCCCATCATCACGTACTTTTCACGTGATGAAGCATCAAATTATGGCAAGCACAATAGGGCACTTATTCGGATAAGGGCACAATAGACACTTTGAATTGTCATCTAATAACCCTGTCTAGCTTCGGCGTGAGGACCACGTGGCTGGATTGCTCAAACCATCTTTTTACGCTTTGGCCTTTTGTTTTGGATAAACTTTACGTGCTTAACTTTTGTGGGATAAGAAGGTAACAATATTGAGAAATATATGGTGGGACGTCTTAGTGTTTGATAGGGACAGGGGATGATGGAAAATTGAAACTTTACCCTACCCTCCTTTGTCGCCACACTCAAAGTCACGTGGGTCCTTATCTTCAATAAATGATAGCTATTTTATAACCTTTTGTAGCTTCTGGAGTGCTTTTTACAACTTTCCTTACTAATTACACTTTTTTTCACTACGTGGGACCAGTACTACCTTGTACATATTGATTATCAACTAATTTGGTTGGTTCTCTTCATTTTCAATTTTGCTTGTTTATGTTGAAAGTTTTGTCTTGAAGCCGAGTTAGTGCACTGCATTATTTTGTGGACTCCTTTTGTAATTAATTGTATTTGATGATTGATGATATTCAGGAGGGCTGCTCACACCTCAACGTACGACAAGAACCCTGATGAACACACTCATCCAAGTGTGGTACCGGATGAAGTGATCCCGCCCACCTCGGACAAGTACTGGGGTCCTGACCCGCAAACTGGGGTTTTTGGGCCTGCAACTGGGCAAGCCTCCGCCACAGGTGGTGGGCGTAGCTTTCAGGTCGCTGCGCCTTCTGAAGACAGTGGTGAGGGAGGCTCTGTGCTGGAGCAGAAGGCCTGGTTCCGCCCCACCAGTATTGAGGACTTGGAGAAGCCTCCGATGCCGTGAGGCGATACGCATTGGTACGTTACAGAGTACCAAGGGCGGTAAAGGGGTAGATATATAAATAAATAAATAAATAATCATATAGCGTTTTGTTAGCCTATCGTAATAGGTCCAATACAGAGACGCTGATTTCATGTCCATAGTATAGTAAGTGGGAAAGTTGGAGTGAAATGTTTTGTATTCAGTTGGAATACGTAGATATGGACCCACTTATGGACGTTAGTAGTATATTCGTGGGATATGATGCCTTGAAATGCTTTGTTATGCTTGTGATATCTTAGCTCTCTCTCTCTCTCTCTCTCTCTCTCTCTCTCTCTCTAGCACATGAAGTTATTTTTGCTTCTTTCTTTAGACATGAAGTTATGTAGATTAGTGTTCGATTAAAGTTAATCGGGTTACGTTTTGAATTCAAACATGTTTAGAATCTCACAGCCAAAGAGTCAGTGACACCAACAAAATCTAAGAAACAATGACACAACTCAAAAGAAAGAAAAGCAGCAAATAGAGCACAAATTTGACGTGATTCGGGTAAATAATTCCCTTCATTCACAGACAAGTGGCACATTTGTTTCATTATGAATTAAGAAAACTACACAATTTTCTTCCGTTTTCTTCCAAGGCCAATCATACCCAATCTCCCAAAAAACAAAAAACTCCAAATTTCTCTCTTTTCTACAATGCACAAAGTTAAAAATACAGAAGTTGATAAAGAATATCTTGAAGTAAAAAAACAAAGCACTTGCAATTGTTCTCGAACAGGTCACACTTGCCAAACTCATTGCTCTCGAGAATGTCATTATGTAACGCTTCCTAAGCTACCAGGTCACTTGCAAGATTACTCATATATTTAACTTTATTCAACAGCTCAAATGTTAATAAATACATATAGCGGAAGAAATTTACATAGCCACGACATAATACAAAACTATTTTACAAATCCAAGAGCTTAGTAGGTTATTCATGGGATCTAGGACCTTCATGCTCGACTAACTTACTTTGAGAATAGCCCCCTTTACCTCGGGACTTCATTTCCCTTGTCTCTGGACAGCCCCCTCTACCTCGGGGCTTCATGACCAAATAATAGCTCCCTTTGCTTCGGAGCCTTATTTTGAGAATAGCCCCCTTTACCTCGGGACTTCATTTCCCTTGTCTCTGGACAGCCCCCTCTACATCGGGGCTTCATGACCAAATAATAGCTCCCTTTGCATCGGAGCCTTATTTTTAGTATAGCCCCCTTTACCTCGGGACGCATTTCCCTTGTCTCTGGACAACCCCCTTTGCCTCGGGCCTGCATGACCAAAGAATAGCTCCCTTTGCCTTGGAGCCTCGTTTTTAGTAAAGCCCCCTTTACCTCGGGACCTCATTTTCCCAAGTGTAGCATCCGTTACCTCGACGCTTCAGAAATGGGTCTGTATGAATATCTAAAATACTTGGAATGAATTAGAAGACAATATCATTCACTTCCTACTTATATATTGAGACTCCTAACAAGACATCGCACTTCGGACATTAAAAATTCCAAAGATAACTGTTTTGTAAAAAAAAAAAAAAAATCTCAATCTTACACCAGAAGATAACAAATCTTGTTTGATCAAATCCAACACTGGTTACATATATATATATTATATATATATATATATATATATATGCACACACACATATAACCTCTGCAAATTTATCGCTATATAAATAAGTGCATACGTATATAAGAATCAAGTCTAGGAATGCAACGACTTGATTTACCACCTACATACGTGACCAACCGTGTGTGTGCGCGCGCGCGTGTGTATAGAACTTCACTTAAAACTTCATATACCACACATGCAAATACCAACTTGCTTCAAAATCTAATCGACAATAATACTAAGAAAACCACGGAGTTTAATACCTGTGATATTAAGTGGGAAGACAAATTTAATTAACTGAACAAAAGATTTGAAGTGGAGAAGTATCATGATACGGTTGGTGGGAGTTTCGCACAGCATAAGTGAGAAATAAGAATTCGCACTCTATTGTGAATGACAAACTCAAAGTGTGTGTATATATATATATATATATATGTATGTATATATGCTAACCTTAATAATAATAATAATAATTATTATTATTATTGTAAGATCCATTTTTATCAATTACCGAGTGTAATTAAATTATCAATTAAATTAAATTAACAAAAGCGTAACAAAATAAAGAACACATGCAATTTTTACGAGGTTCGGTTACCCTATTCCTCAAGGCCACGCCCAGACGGTGAATGATCCATTAATTGTCAAACAGTTACAAGCACTAATGGACTTATACAAACTGAAAACTCCCTCTCCTTGTTGCCGCCGATCGTCTTGAACCAAGTCAATGAATCTATTCTACGAGATCCCTTCACTAGCTACGCTGAATTCCCTTTAACCGCTAATGCCTTCTCCTGAAGACTTCAAATCTTTCTCCCGAAAGACGTAAGAATGCAACCGCTTCAACAAGGTCTCAAAGTACTCTGATATATCTTCAAGCTCGTACACACAATCTATTTTTGAGACAATAAATAAGCAGCCACACAAAAACACCAAAAAATCTCTGATTAAAAATAATTTAAATTTCAAAAAGTTTCCTGATCTGTTGCAACACTTCTGGAAACTCTCTGAAATTCAAACATGGAAATTTTCTTCATAATCGAAATTAACTTTTATTCATCATTGCTGTTGATAAAACATGAAAAACCTTCAAGAAACTCCAAAAATAAAATCTTCCAATCCTCCAAATTTCAAATGCAAGATTTTTCTCTTTTTGGGATAGTTTGAATTTCTAATTTAAATAAAATAAAGAAACCTACTCAAATTAGAAATCTCCTTTTAAATGAAATCTCAAGATAATTTCCAATTTTATGCACCCAATCATCCTTGATTTTTATCAAAATAGAAATTGTCAATTTGTAGACTATGTCAACTAAGTCAAATGCACTGTGCCATCTCAACTTCTAGAACAAGTAACTTACCTAACTTCCAAAATAAGTAGCTAGTCATATATTCAAAACAAGTAACTTACCAAACTTCCTAAAGCTAGCTAACAAAATATTGTTTTTGGTTTTTCTAACAAAGTTCCCATAAATGTCAACATACAAAAAAAAAAAAAAAAAAAAACCTAACAATCTCCCCTTTGGCATTTTTGGCCCAAAACCGAAGTTACAAGCATAAACCCAAAGATTGTTCAGAATAATCAAAATGAACAAAACCAAAAACAAATAAGAAACTCCCCCTAAAGCTCCCCCTCACAAACGAGCTCCTCCTATGTCCTTGTTCTCCCCCTTTTTGGTACAACAAATGCTAAAGACAAAAAGAACATTTGAGGAAACTTCATTGGAGTTGAAGCTGATCAAGATCAGATGCTCATCATGATTACCTTTTCCCTTCAAACCTGGAAGAGAATGCAAACAGAAAAAAACCACAAAGTCGAAGAATCTCCATGATTTTTAGTGGTTAGACTTTCCTTCGGAGAGACAAAAATTCGAGAGAAAGTGAGAGAACATGAAATATGAGAAAAATCAAACACTAAAACCAAAAAAAGGTTTTTGAAAACTCACATAAAGCTCAACCAGATTTACACACAAAAACAACATCTTTTTCTTTTCAATATTAAATATTAATTTTGTTGTTTTCATATCCACTTGCTAGCTAATTCTACAAGAACGCGTTAGTTAGTTGACAAGGGAAGTCAAGGTTTTCTAAAGACCTCATGAGTACTACTGACTTTAAAATAAGGATAAAAGGAAAACCTTTGGAAACTCGACATAGAAAATAGATTGATTTTACAGCGAGTCACGTTGAACTGATTCGAAACTAACATTACGATTAGTTTGTATAACAAAGAAGTATCATATATTACTTTATTTCAATTTAATGAGGTGAATAATAATATATATTGAAGGTTATGTTGTGACCTATGAGTTATATTTTATAATGAAATTAAATATGAGATTGTCACTAAACAATCATGTCTATGATCATAGTTGTTGATGGTGTGAACGTTTCCATGCTGGAGACCACCTATTCACCCGTGAACAATGCGCGCGAGAACTAGTGGGCCCTTTTGCCTACCAAATTGGAAAAATCCAACCACTTGATAAGACCTGACTAGACCAGAGAAGTCGAGTTGCAGTTGCAAATGGAGTCTCTTCTCGAGTCATCAGATTGTCCTACCAGCATCTCTGTTGGGCTGCTGAACCCCGAATTAGCTCTCTTTTGGGAATCTCGAGTAGATCACTATCGAGCTCCAAGTTACTGGCCAGAGGAATACTTCCCCAACCACAACTAAGTCCTTTTCCAGATGGTCGGCCCATGCTGCTCCCTACCAGCTGACAACCATACTATGGTAGGGCGTGCCACACCCACTTTTCTGCACCACCTGACACCTAACATCCGGTACCTATCATTGTCCCTACTCTAGCACCACCCTCCACCACCTGACCAAACTGACACAGTACTGGCCACCTGCGCCAGCACTAATGACCTGCACTCGTGTCCCCCCATCACCCAAATGGTAGGGCACGCGCCATCGTCTAGTGGAGGTCAAGTATCCATATACCCGGAGCATGTCTTTCTATTAGGACCACTCGGAATACGACTTATCAGGGTCACCCGAGAACCTGAACTCATGGGAAACGCCTATAAATAGAAGAGTGCCTCACTCACTCAGGTATGAACTAATTTCCTTGCCAAAACTCTGCTTCTTCGCTTGCTCATCAGCGTCCCTTACTACTTAAGTATCGGAGTGTCCTTAGCAGACACCCCACTGGTATCCCCTTACTCTGAGTTGAAAAAGTCTTGCCAATTGAATTGATGAAGACTTGAAATTTACAACTACACACACATACACACCTGAAACGGTCTTAGTTATCATTATGGGACCGATAAGAAGTTAGAAAAGAGGGTTACACTTCACAACTTCTTGGGTTCAATGTTGTTTCAAAACTAGTTCGTTTTCGATCCTTTTTCTTTCAGGGAGTAAGAACCATACGAAGTTCAACTCAAATAATCAAAGGTACTATATACATGTTGTAGATATGTCACTTTTTTTTTTTCGCTTAAAATGTAACATTAATTAGAAAAGAGTAATTCTAACAATATCAATTCTAATCTTAATATCAACTCTAATTTTAATATAACTCACGTGACGCTGAATTATTATCTTTTTACTATAGTCAATTGATTATTAATGTGACAATCTTTTAATTTATATATAACTAAGTTGGTATTAAAAACTTAGAATTAGAATTTACGCCCCTCGTATTTCTCATTAGAAAATGTTTGTAACTAACCGTCATGAAGTTGGAATATTTTGTCAGTAGAGACACTACAGAAATAAGAGATAGTTTTTTTCATTACATAGGAACATAATTAGCAATCCCAGGAATTTTTAGAAAATGTTTGTAATAATTAGCAATCGTGAAGTTTGAATATTTTGCTAGTAGACATACAGAAAATAAAATAGAGATAATTTTTTCGTTAGATAGGAACATAATTGTAAATTTCAATTGTAAACCGAAGACTAGTGCTACAAATATAATTTTTCTCTTATGTGGAAAGTTTCTCATGATAATGGTGCACAGTTGAAATTTTCAAAATATTTTAGGTCTAGAATTGAAATTTTAAAAATTTAGAACTTACCGCTACGTAATAATTAACTAACTTTAAATTAATAGTTTTTTTTTTTTGTTAATTTTTTCTTCTTTTTTTTTTTTCTACGAATCATATGTGATTAATTAAACTCTTAAATAACTTAGTTGTACTAGTGAAATATTTTCATTCCCTATTATATTAATTATTGATGCCAAGATCGCGATTTCACAGCGATTGATGCCATCGCGAGGCAGACCTCGCGATTCACGCCGTCGACGGGATTTGAAGCTGTGTCAGTCGCGGTTGTTGCCGACTCAGGCTCGCTATTCATGCCGTCGCGGCACTGGTTGGTTTCGATGGCGACTTTACAACTCGGGCTGCTGGTCGACGGCGACGTTGCTTCAACAAGGACGGCGGTGACTGTGAGGTTACCGGCGTCTATGGATGGAGAAGACGAAGTGATATGGGGGTAAAATTGGAAGTTTAAAATAAATAACTCCCAAATTTGTATTTATTTACGATTTTTTTTTGTTGCAAAATTTAGCATCAAAGACTCACAATAGATTAATCAATTCATTAAGATATTCATGTAGTTGCAAAATTTGTCTACGACCTTATCGATATTACAATTAGCTCATGCTTGGTGTTCCATCTCGTTTCAAATTAAATTGTATTTTTTGATTTTTTTTTTAAAAAAAATTTATTAAAAAAATTAAAAATATTTTTTAAAAATTCTACAAACTTTATTTTAAAATTTTCATTTTATTTCAAATTTAATCCGAATACAAAACATTTGCTTATACTACATTTGGGTAAAATGATGAAGACGAGGATGGATGGAAAAGATCGGAATGATGGGGAATATGAAGAATATAAATAATTACAAGAATCATATATGTTGTTTGGTAAGAGAAATAGAGAGTTAAAATGATAAATGATAGTTAAATATTTAATTATTATAATGTCAATTGATATAATTTTTTTATAATATTTTTAGGATAAAATTGACTTTTTATCCAAAAATTGATGGATTTGATGGATCATTTCACTAATAAAATGATTCAATTTAATAGAGGGAGACATTTTCTACTCTCCCTTCCCCCCTTCTTTCCAACCAAATAAGGGAGTGGATCTCCCCCTCCATCCCTCCTTCCTTCTCCCTTTCTTCCGTTAATACCTCCAACCAAACATACCATTAATATATATCAACGACTCACAGTGGACTAGTCAAATCAATTACTTATATTCGCTAAAACTAATTCAACTGCGATCATACATATGACTGAAAAAAAAAAAAAAAAAAAAACCCCCTTATAAAATTGTACAACAGTCAAAAGTCTTGACACAGTTAAATAAATAAATAAATAAATATAATGAACAGTATTAGTATATATAAATTCAGAAAATAAAATTCATATTGATTTTATTTTGTCAAAAACATTTTAACATTTTACATTTTTTAATTCTAATTAGCAAAGCATATAACTCAACTCTAACATAAAATTTTCAACTCAACTCAAGCTGAAGCTGAGGAACAAAAGGAATGCTTAGTTCATCAAAGCACAAATGCCACACATACAACTAATGAAGCGAAATAGGCTGCCAAAACTTGGGCACTAAAAGCTTTGCCTGTAGTGCAGAAAAGCGCGAAGGACTCGCAGTTGTTTCTGAAGAGGCTATAGTGGCCAAACTTTAGTTTTCCATTCAAAAGCTCCGTGGCTCGTCCGATCACAACATCGCGGTTATCACAAGGCTGCATCGAGGACGTTCCTGGTCTGTTTGTAAAGCAGTTCTCTTTAGGTACGTTGTACTCAAAACGGTAGATGCTATGGTCAACGAGGAAGCAATCCAGGCAGGTCTTCACCACTCCTAGCTTCGTCTTGCTCTCGTATCCGCATGTTTCGCAAGGATGCTCTGCTCTTCCACCTTTGAAGGTTTTGTGTAATTTTTTCTGTTTTGTTCGAGTGAAGTGGATTACCATGTTCTCTTCCACATATATTCCTGCTAGGATCCAAACAGATCATGATCATATGAAATTTCTGTTCCAGTTTTAATGAATATATATATACACACACGCATGTATATATTTATAGGAACCGAAAGTTTGTATCATAGTAAATAAATTTTGTCTCTTATATAATAGATATAGTTATGTTTTAGAAAATTTAAAATCAAACAAAAGAGACTAACCGTGATGAGAGTACGCGTGCCCGTTTCTATAGCTGTAAATGTGGTCTCCTGGTCGGATCTGGCTCTTTTCAATCTTCACCATTCTCTCTCGCTCTCTCTCTCTAGAATTTTGGAGCAAGTTACGTAGCTTTAGTATTCGCTGATTATGGGACTAACTAGCTTTAATAACAATTTAATCTAAGGATATGATCAGCTATATATATATATATTCTCTAATTAAGGTTGTTGTGGTTCCAAATATTTT
This sequence comes from Ficus erecta, assembly GCA_008635985.1. NCBI lineage: Eukaryota > Viridiplantae > Streptophyta > Magnoliopsida > Rosales > Moraceae > Ficus > Ficus erecta. The sequence continues at coordinate 291,094 of BKCH01000010.1, forward strand.
TCCACTTCTCTCAATTATGTAATCTTTTTCTATCCACTAGTGCTATCTAAATTCTAGAACAACGCGTTAAGCAGACACGGCAAGTCAAGAAAACTCAAGAGTTATAGTGGTGACTTTAACATTGGAAACTCAGTATAAAAAATAGACAGATTTTACTGCTAATCGCGTTGAAACTGATATGAAGTTAAGAGTAAGCTCAGTTTATACAAGAAAAAAATATCATATTACTTTATTTCAATAATATTTGATCACCATCATGCTGTACCATATAAGTCATATCAAACTTTATAACTTATGATTATGTCAGCTATAAAATTACCATCAAACGCTAATTGTTTGCAACCATATTGATTCACGGTAAAAAGAAGCCAAAGTTATGATTGCAATCTACACGACTTAAGCTAAGGGATGTCATTTTTATTCATGGGTGCGGATATCTGCCAATCATGGAGCGGGTGTGGGAAATATAATATATAGGTGTACATGCGGGTATGTGGGTTAAGATTAACTACCTGTGCGGGTGCGGGCAGGGGTGGGGGTAGCTCCGCCATACCCGCACCCACCCCGTATAGATTCCTTTATAATAGAAGAAAAAGAATAAAGTTAATGTTTTGATGTTTTAGTTTGCTTTATAAATTTAGTTTTATAGATTTCTGAAATTTGAATTTCTTTTTAATATTTCAATTTCATTTTTACTTATGACTATTTTGTTAAAAATTATGAAAATTTTACTAGAAATTATTTTAATTTTTAAATAATTCTTGATGAGTAAATGGACAGAGTATGAGTATAACACTTCTAACGGGTATTATCCTGTCTCCGTATTAAATTAGGTAGGTATAAGGACGGGTATGGAGGGTAAAAAAGGAGGTGAGTATGAAGGTAGGGGAGGCATACCCGCACCGGTCCCGCCCCATTGTCCTACTTAAGCTTGTGCTGTTAGACTTGGTCTCTCTATTTGTCGTTTGTGCCCAAGTCTCTGCCTGTTTCTGAGTTGGAAAATTCTTGTTCGTTGACCAAGTAGACTTGAAATTTACAAGCAAAAAAATATACAAGAACTTGAAACGGTCTTACTGACCAAAAAAGATGATTTTTTGTTAGTTAGGAATATAATTATACATTCCACTACAGTTGTCACATCAATTAAAAATATTTACTATTAAAACAATGACAGCTTATTATTATATGAATTAATTTTAAAAAATCGATATTAGAATTGATATACATGTCATAATTAATCCAGGATCTAAATTCAGTGGGTTCACAAATAAAGACAAATATGGTGATTAAATCATGTAAAACTTCTAACAGTATCTATTAATAACACTTTCTTTAATATTACACATATTTAAAAATATATATATATATAGAATATAAAAAAATACAAATACAAATACAAACATTAAATTAGTTAAAAGAAATAATTTTCTTAATTTTTTATTAGTGCATTAAGATAACTTTACGTACATCAATATGCTAATTATAAATGGTTATAGACATATACTAATGATAATATCATATATGACTCTTTTTAAAAGTAGAGAGTTCAAATCTCTCACTCAATTTTTTTTTTGTTTTTATTTAAGTTAATTATGGTTATTGAAACTAATAAATTGAGACGAACAACCACAATTTTGGTATAAAAAATTAAGAAATAAATTTGGAGAAAGATGATGACAAAAATGATGAGATGGAAGAGAAAACAGTAATGAGATGAACAATTTTTTTGGAAGAGAGCGGCTTAGGAAAAAGAATAACGTAAAATCTAAAGGAAAAGAGATAGAAACCTAGAGACCCCAAAAAAAAAAAAAAAACAAAAAAAAAAAAAAAAGAAGAAGAAGAAGAAGAACAATCTGAATAGCTTTAGGATAGTAAACGACAAAAAGATAGTGGACCGTAATTTTGAGTCCAATCAAACTTCCTTACAAAAGCCGAAAGTCGAACAAGACCATGTTGATCACTTACAAAAATCAGTGGGGGCACATGATCAAAACTAGCATACATATAACTGGGTGTTGTTTTCTTACTGAGAGTACGTGCTCCCACTGACCCCACTGTACATCCGTCTCTGCAGCCCTTACAATCAAGAAGATTGGCCACAACGGGCTCCAAGACACAAATTAAACAACGACATTATTGTTGAAAAACACCAAAATTCTTTAAGTTATGTAAACTTTAAAATGCCAAAATTAACTATGTAACCACAAAGATATATACGATAACATTGACCACATTTTATGTTATCATCATTATCATTTTTATTTTTTATTTTTTGGGCATGAGCTTACTCTTGGCCGATCGATAAAAGATTTTGAAGTTGTATAATTTTGCTCCTGTTAGAATCATAGTGATTTTTATCTCCGTGAAGCATTGCCTCTAAGGAAACTGATGTGACGACTTGACGAATGCCGCCATGCATGATGAGTTTGCTTGGCCCGTATAAGAGAATGTGTTCACATCAAGAATGCCATGGTAGTATTTATCGAACCGGAAACTCTGCTCCGCCATTGCCATTTCATGGCCTCAAAAAGAACTGAGATATGAGAGTCTCTGCGTTGACTGCTGAGAGGAGAAATGGCTTCAAAAAGGGCCTTCATATGAGACGTGGCTGTCTATGTCGTTTCTCAAATTAACTAGAGCTCAAGAACATTCAAAGCAACTTTCAACATCAGTCTAGCTTTCCTATCCGGAGTGCATCCAGCACACTCCATTTCCTTGTATATCTCCGGGACCTGCCAAAAGAAATTACATGGTCTAGCTACATGAAACTTTTTTTCCCTCCATGGAAAAAAAACCATTATTCACGATCTCTTGTGAGAGAGGCTCAGGAGGAATTCGTGATGTCTTAACTGCGTGCCTAAAAATAATTTTTAACTCTCTTTTTATGAAGGGACGCAAAGCTATAACGAAAGATAGTGAAAGCACCTTATCAAATTTCTTTTCGCGAATAAAAGCCTTCATGTGAGTAGTATAAGTAACAACGTCGGGACTAAAATCCTACACAATACAAGAAAAACATCGTTGTTAGAAATCAAGTCTTTCATTGTAAAAGCTATGTTCACGTTCAATTATTGTAGAATTTTATTATAACGAAGAAAATAATTATAAGAGAAATCACGCATCTCATACCTCTCAAAATCTCCGCGTTTTGTTCTCTGCTCTCAAAGGTGTATCTTCTTTTAATGATTTGGTTTTGAGTTCTGACTACCAACTATTTGTGTGAACATACATATTTAATTAAGTAGATGAGAATGGCAAACAAAAATACCAAAAAATAAAAAGAATAGAAAGGCACTAGTTATCGAAGAAACAACATTAACTATAAAAAATGACGTCAACCGAAAAAATAACATAGGGAAAAATAGATATATATATATATATATATATATATATCTCAACAATGACAGTTGCCGAAAATTTATGTAAGGATTTCAAAAATTGGTTTTAAAAAAATGGTAAATTTGTTTCTACCGGCAACATCAAGGTAAAAAAATGGAGCAAGCAACTTATTGTTGGACAGAGGTTAGATGTTAATTGTTCTTTGTTTATATTTAAAATAAAAAAAATCTATTTAATTAATTTTAAAAAGTTAGGAGGTTGCTTAACCATACAATAGCAAGTTACATAAAATCCTACATTATCAAATGTAATTAAAGAATACATTTCTTTTTATAATTTTATCTGTAACTATCCATGATTATAAAAAAAGAGCAACCAGTATAACCGCACTCGTGTATATATATATATATAAAATATGTACTCAAAGGTTGTCTTGTTGGTTCCTAGGACAAGTTGTGGTTCCGGAGATTTTCCATCTCTTAAGTAATAATTTGTTTTTTTAATATCCACTACCACTAGTACAATAACGCGTTTGTTAGCTGACGCGGGAAGTCAAGGTTTTCTAAAGACCCTCATGATTACTATTGAATTTGAAATAAGGAGAAAAATATGGGAAAGCCCTTGGAAACTCGACATAGAAAATAGATTGATTTTACAGCGAGTCTCCTTGAACTGATTTGAAAGTACCATTAAGAGTAGTTTATATATAAGAAAGAAGTATCATATTATTTTATTTCAAATCAGCAAGGTATATAATTAGGTGACATAGTAAGTGAAGAGGGCACTAAGAAAGTGTCGAAATAATCGGGATACATGGGTAAATTTGTTGATACTTTGTCACCATCATTTACATCAAAATTAGTAAGGTGTATATAATAATATTTGACGGAGATTATGTTGTATTGTATGACCTATATTGGATTCTACATTTTATGATAAAGTCAAGTACGAGATTGTCGTTAAATAACCATGTGTGTAATCATAATTACGCTCTTATGTTGTTTTATAGTAATTGACGTAGCCAAAGTCATGATTTCAACCTACACAACTCGAGTGTGGGGCAACTTAATTAGACTTGTTCTCTCTATTTATCGACTGTGCCCATAGTCTCTGTCCGTTTTTTGTGTTGGAAAGGTCTTGTCATTGAATTGGTAACAACTTGAAATTTACGAGCAAAAAATAAATAAATAAATAAAATATATGTGTATATGTATAAATAAAAGTACTTGAAACGGTCTTAGTGATCATGATAGGACCGATAATTAAGGAGTTAGAATTGAGGGTTACACTTTATAGTTAATTACTTCTTATGTACGTAGTTTGAAAACCAGTTTCTTTTTCGATCCTCTTTCTTTAAGGGAGTAAGAAACCCATAATAATCAACGTACATTTATATATATCTGTCAACTTTTTTCCCCTAAAAACGTCATAATAATTAAAAAAGAATAATACTAAAGACACAAACTTTAACATCAATATTTGAGTAATAACTTACGTGACGTCGATTTGTTATCTTTTTATTAGTAGATATAATCAATTAATGTGATATTCTTTTCATTTAAACACCAACTAACGAAAGAATATCATATTATGTTAAGATGTCATAGCTAGGTTTCTCTTCAAATGATATAAACATTTTTTGTATCATTATGTTAAGATGTCATAGCTAGGTTTGCTCCTGTTAGAATCATAGTGATTTTTATCTCCGTGAAGCATTGCCTCTAAGGAAACTGATGTGACGACTTGACGAATGCCGCCATGCATGATGAGTTTGCTTGGCCCGTATAAGAGAATGTGTTCACATCAAGAATGCCATGGTAGTATTTATCGAACCGGAAACTCTGCTCCGCCATTGCCATTTCATGGCCTCAAAAAGAACTGAGATATGAGAGTCTCTGCGTTGACTGCTGAGAGGAGAAATGGCTTCAAAAAGGGCCTTCATATGAGACGCGGCTGTCTATGTCGTTTCTCAAATTAACTAGAGCTCAAGAACATTCAAAGCAACTTTCAACATCAGTCTAGCTTTCCTATCCGGAGTGCATCCAGCACACTCCATTTCCTTGTATATCTCCGGGACCTGCCAAAAGAAATTACATGGTCTAGCTACATGAAATTTTTTTTCCCTCCATGGAAAAAAAACCATTATTCACGATCTCTTGTGAGAGAGGCTCAGGAGGAATTCGTGATGTCTTAACTGCGTGCCTAAAAATAATTTTTAACTCTCTTTTTATGAAGGGACGCAAAGCTATAACGAAAGATAGTGAAAGCACCTTATCAAATTTCTTTTCGCGAATAAAAGCCTTCATGTGAGTAGTATAAGTAACAACGTCGGGACTAAAATCCTACACGAATCATAATATGATATAAACACCAACTAACGAAAGAATATCATATAGCTAGGTTTTTTGTACTAAAAAATTAGAATTAAAATTTGTGACCGTTGCATTTTCATTAGAAAATGTTTGTAATTGGCAGTCGTGGAGTTAAACTATTTTTTCAGTGAAGACACTAAAAAAAATAAGAAATTTTTTTCATTAGCTAGGAACATAATTAGATGTCCCTGGCATTTTTTCATTCGAAAATGTTTGTAATTAGCAGTCGTAAAGTTAGAATATTTTGTTAGTAGAACACTGAAAAATAAAATAAATATAATTTTTCCATTAGATAGGACATAATTGAGAATTTCAATTATAAACTGAAGATATGTAGATACAAATATAAATTTTTCTCATATATGGAAAGTTTCACATGATTATACTGGGCACAATGGAAATTTTCAAAACATTTTAGATCTAGAATAGAAATTTTAAAGATCGATAACTTATCGCTACGTAATAATTAATTATATGTTAATTAATAATTAACTAACTTTAAAAGGGAAAGCAGTTGAAGGATACAAATTTTAAGATCATTACATCAACATGATATAAAAAAATATACACTAGACTACCATAATACAAAATTAAACTAAAATTAACTAAATTTTGTGTCATATTTGTGTCATTTTTGTCATACACAAGAATGGATAATTTGTGTCATATTTGTCAATGGATGAAAAAAAAGTGATTATTTAGGTAATTTTCTCACTTAAAACTAATAGTTTGGTTTTTGTTTTTGTTTTTGTTTTTTTTCATTTTTTAAAAATTTTCTACTAATCATATGTGATTAATAAACTCTTAAATAACTTATTTTTCCTTGTGAAATATTTTCATTCTCTTTTAGATTAATTATTGACAGAAACAAATTTAGAATGAGAAAACCAACTTACAAATTTAAAAACCGTTACACTAACATGATAAAAAAAAAATTAACATTAGACTAATATGATACAAAATTAAATTAAAGTTAACAAAAATTTGTATTATGTTGGTCAACGATGGAGAATTTGTGTCACGCTAGTTAATAGATGGAAAAAAAAAAAGTGGTTATTTAGGTAATTTTCCCAATCAAAGGAATTTGGTTTCTTAGAACTTTAACCACAAAGAATTGCATGGTCTTGCATGAGTAGTGATGGGAAAAACGACATCAAATGCACAACAAGTTAATATACGAATGTTGTAACTGGAAACTGGCGTTGGAACGAATTATCTCTTTTAATTTATGCGAAAAACGACAATAAACATAAACACCACATCATTTTAAGAAATCGACAACGATGTAAAAACGAAATCAATATCAGAATACGACAGCAATATGAAAACGACACTTACATGAACAATGATAAAATTAATGTCAAGAAACCGGCAAGGATTTAGAAACGATAATAATATGGTAACAATACGATTAACGACAGAAAGCTCAAGAAACTACAATTGTGTTTAAAACGGACATCAACAAAAAACGACATAATATTAAAAATTAGACCAACATTTTTTTTTGAAGGACCAAATTTGTTCAATTACGCTAATTTCAAAAAAAAAAGAAAAAGAAATTAAGAGTGAGGACTTTGTGTGGCATATAAGTGCCCATGAGTTCTCTGTTAGTCAGCAATTGTCTGTAAGTTTTGACTTAATGGGGTTCTTATAGGTATACATGGTTTTTCCTCCTAAAGGTCGTTGTAGTCGATCTGTCTTGTGTGAAATTATTGTGTATACCAAAAAAGAAAATAAAAAACCAGTTCAGTTCGGCCACCAAATTTCTTTGTAAATAATATTTGAACGTCTTTCTTGAAGATTATGAATTTTGCCTCTCGGAATGGAATTTTATAAAAAGTCCCTCCTAAGCTAAGTCCCAGTATTCTAATTAGTCTGAAAACCCGCCATTTTTCGATCTTTCTTGGAGGGAGTATAAGGAGCCCATATGAAGTCTAACATAAATCACCAACATACGTATATGTACATTTTTCACATTAATTTGAAAATGTTTGTTAGTAGTGGCGGAGTGAGGGAACTAGGGAAAAAATTAATCAATGTATTTTTTTTTTTTAACAAATAGAGAAATAATTATAACTTTTAATTGTTGAGTGAGAGTACAAGTTGAATTCTTCTGATAATCTAGGACTACAAACTGAAATTTTTCATAACTTTTTAATTGTAGAAATTGAAATTCCAAAAGTTGAGCACTTGCCTCAAGTACTCACCTATGGGTGCAATGAGTGACTCTGGGGTAAAAAAAGGTTACGAAGGTAAACTAAATCTAATACTGTTAGACTTGGCCTCACCATTTTGTCGTTTGTACCCAAGTCTCTGTCCGTTTTTGAGTCGGTAAATTTGTTCATTGACTAAATAGACTTGAAACGGTCTTACCGATCATGATAGGACCGACCAGGAGTTAGAATCCATCTCTTTTTCGATCCTTTTTCTTTCGGTGATACGAAGTTCCAACGTAAATAATCAACGTACATATATACATGTGGTAGATCTTTTATCAATTACAACAATGTTTATTAGCAGTCTTGTAATTAGAATTTTTTATTTTTTTTTGTCAGCAGTGACACTGGGAAAAAAAAAAGATTTTTTATTAGTTAGGAATATAATTATACATTCAATGTCTACCATTAAAACAAAGATATGCTTATCGCCACGTGAGTTGGTATTTATAAATTAATGGTATAATTGATATTTATATCTTTACCCCTTACGATGAAGAAGATTGGCCACCAAGGGCAACTATCCGCCACAGAAAGACAGAAATTAAACAGCGACATAACGAAAAAAAAAAACACCAACAATTTTAAGTTGTAAACTTTAAAACGCTAGAATTAAATATGTAACTACAAAGATATATACTATAACAGACCACGCTTTTCTTTTTTTTCTTTTTCTTTTTAGTATGAGCTTACTCCTGTCTTGTGGTCTAATAATTAGCCAATAAAAGCTTTTGAAGTTGGATAATTTTGCTCCTCTTATAATTACAGCGATCTTTATCTCCGTTGCATTGGAGCGGCAAAGCATTAGTCCCTGCCAAGGAATTGACATGACAACTTGAGGACTGATGTATACAAAGTATTGCCCTTCTTGTCGCCATGACGAGTTTGCTTGGCTCATATAAGAGACGGTGTTCACATCAAGAATGCCATGGCAGTATTTATTCAACACAAAACTCTGCTCCGCCATTGCCATTTCATGGCCTCAAAAAGAATTGAGATATGAGAGGCTCTGCGTTGATTGCTGAGAGGAGAAATGACTTCAATTAGGGCCTTCATATGAGATATGGCTGTCTATGTCGTTTCTCAACTCAACTACAGCTCAAGAACATTCAAAGCAACTTTCAACATCTGTCTAGCTTTCCTATCCGGAGTGCATCCAGCACGCTCCATTTCCTTGTATATCTCCGGGACCTGCCAAAAGAAATTAGATGGTCTGCATGAATTTTTTTTTACTCCCATGGAAAATACATTATGCACTCTGTTGTGAGGGAGGCTCAGGAGAAACTCGTGATATATTAACAGCCTCCAAATAATTTTTTACCCTCTTTTATGAAGGGAAGCAAAGCTACTACGAAAGAGAGTGAAAGCACCTTATCAAATTTCTTTGCACGAACAAACGCCTTCATGAGAGTAGTATAAGTAACAACATCGGGACTAAAACCCTACACAATACATGAAAAGCATCGTTGTTAGAAACCAAGTCTTTCATGCCCAAATAACATATTTGATTTAAATTTGTTAGAAACAGACTTACAATTTCTTTTATATGGTGATAAATTGATAAAGCCTCCAAATGTCTGCCAGCAATGCTAAATGCATTGATCAACATGTTTAGCATTACAACATTTGGTTCAATCCCCTCTGCTTCCATTAGCTGAAGCACCTTAAGTGTCTGATCGCATAATCCCTTCATATTTCATATGCATATGGACTATTTTTCATGTCTTTGTCATTAAAATAAAAATTAAAAAAGTCAAATCCATTTAATCTTAAAAAGTAAGCAAAAATTCAAACACAACTAGCTTATCCTCAGTAAGAGGCAGTAATGTTTATTCTTTTTGCATGTTCTTCCCGGTTATGACAGGGGAGAACAAGATTATCCAAGTGGAAAACGAACAAGGAAAAAGAAACTATTTCTGTTAGTCATGCCAGCCTCACAACTAGAAAGAAGTGCTACAGTTTAATTTTTCATCACTGGAAATATTTATAAACAAAAAAATTTGTTCCAAAAGCTGATATGAATCTTTCGCTATAATAAGCAAAATTCCCAACATGCTTCAAAATCTCTGTTGGCACAAAACATAGGATCATTAAACTTTCTATACGAATCATTAAATGTTTATCTGCGTATACATGACGGATGTATGGTATGATTAAAAGGATGTGTACCTGCTGAGCATAGGCATTAGCCAAGACACAAAATACGCTCGCAGAAGTTGGAAGCCCTTCCGCCTTCAAAGCAGAAACACACTCTTCAGCATCCTGAAACTTTCCATACTGCCCGTAAATATCAACCAAAATAGCATATATCACCCCGCTCTTCTTAAACCCTCTGCACTTCATACTCTCAAACATCTTCTTAATCACATCCCACTTCCCCTGCTCCCCCAACCGGCTAATAACCGTAACAAAAATCTTCGGGTCCGGATACAACCCTTCCTCTTGCATCTCTGCAAACAGGTTAAGCGCCTTACCAACATCCCCAGCCCTGCAATGCCACAAGATCAGAGAATTCCATGTCGTTATGTCCGGCTTCACATCCTCTCTTTTCATTTTCTCAAACACCTGCAAGGCATCATCAAGCTCGCCGTATTTACCAAAAGTGTCAATGATACTATTGTAAATATTCCGATCCGACGATAAACCCATCTCCTTAACCTCCTCCACAATGTCCATAGCCTTCTTCCACATCCCATTATCCCTATAAAGCCCAATAACCTTCCCATACACAAACGAGCTCAATCTAAACCCCTTACTCCTCATCTCATTTACAACCCACCAAGTATCTTCCAATCTCCCGGCATTAACAAAATAATCCAACATTATCTCATAAGTCTCACGGTTCTTCTTAACCCCGACATCATCCATTAACGCCAAAACTCTTACTCCTACCTCTAAGAGACCTTTCTTCAAACACCCTCTGAGCAAAACATTACACAGCTTTGTCCCTGGCTTGAACCCGAAAAACCTCATCTCCTGAAACAAACAGTCAGCTTCCAAAGTCCTCCCAACACTTCCCAAAGCTTCTATCAAACAAGCGTAAGAAACGAAGCTGGGATGAAACCCCAGACCGTTGAGCTGAGCGAGAAGAGTCATGGCTCCGTCGACATTGCCTTCTCTGCAGTAGTCGCGAATCAGGTGGTTGTACAGATCGCCGGAGCGTTCTTCTCCGGCTCTGAGACCTTCTGGTGGTGATATAAAACTGGGTTTGTTGACGGTTTTGCTCTGCCTTAAGGAAGCGAAGAACTTAGGTGGTTTGGAATGGCGGGTGAGACAAGTTGGGCAGAGAGGAGAAAAAGAGGTGGGTGTGGAGAATAAGAGAGCCAAGTTCACCATGGATGGTTCAGGTGAGTTTCATTCATCATCTGAATCGAGCCACTGAAATTGGAAGAAGCCGGAATTGAACTGCACCAGGGTGAGGGTCGTCTTCTTCGTTTGGAGGCAAAATTTGTTGTCGTTTTCTGGACATTGAGAAGAGGCAAAATGAATAAAAGAGATTGGAGAGATATTTTTCTGAGACGAGAGTCTGATTGATTGTGTTCAGTACATGGTCGAATGAAGAGTGCAGTAAGAAGAAGACAAAAATTGAAGTCTTGTCTTTACAGGATCGCTGACAGCCAATTCAAAACGACATGTCGTTTAATTTAAGCAAACGACACGGGAAAACTATTGTCAAGTAGACGTCATATCGTTTAGTGATTGATGTCCGTCGTTTTTGGGGAAGTCATACGTCATGTCGTTCACTTACAGAGATCTGTCGTTTTTCTGTTTGGAACTTTTGTCGCTTGATAACGAACAATATTATAGCACTGTCATGTGAGTATGTCCTTTCAATGACAGAGATCTGTCGTTTTTATGAAATTCATGTCGTTAAATTTCTGTATGGAATGGTTGTCGTTTAATAATGAATAATACGATATCGTTTCAGAGATCGTTTTTATCGCGACCTTGCATTTTTTTTTTAACATTTTCTTTATCATTTTTTTTAGCATTTTCTTTATCATTAAAGTAAACTTTCACTTTTCCCTCAAAAAAAAAAAAAAAAAAAAAAAGAGTAAACTTTCACTTTTTTTTTTTTTGGCGCGGGGTGGGTGGTGGTGGTGGTTTCGTGGGGGGGGGGGGGGGGGGTGTGTGTGTGTACGATTTCTGTGTTCTATGTCATTTCTTCTAAGAATAATAAATAATCACCCATAATATCTTGTAACAAATACTTTATAATGATAGAAAGAGAATATTACGGCGACTATGATAATTAATAAACACTCATAATTGATACAACAATATATATGATATTACTAAGATACATATATTTTTTAAAAAGAATACGTATTACTAATATAGTAGTAAGAACTACTCAGAGTAGAATATTCGGGCACCTAGTCTAGTTTTATCCTTAGCTTTGAATCGGTCTTGAGCTCTAGTTAGGGCAAAGTGATAATTAATAATATTCAACGGCAGTACTAAAATATTATATATATATATATATATATATATATTATAGAGTGCAAGCTAAAATCTAATATATTAGCTAAAGAATGGGCCTGTCTGAACTTGTCTCATATGTGACATCTCCAAACGCAAGAACCTCAATTAACCTACAAAGAATGTAAATACAAAGAATATTTTTAATCTCCCCAAAGGGAAAAACAAATAAATAAATAAAAATTAAAAACTGTAGTTGGTGAATTGTACAAGGGAAAATTACGTTGAGAATCACATTCGTACATCTTGACACTAGAAAATCCAAGAGGCTAGCTCTTCTTATAAAATTTATTAAACTATATAGATAGTTGACCTCGTAAAATGAAGTCAAGTAATTGCTTCAATTTTTCTCCTTTGGGAGTTCTGCCTTCTGCTGGTGGGATTCCCAACCAATATTAAAAACTCATAATATGTTAATTTAACCAGTCACGTTTTGGTGTTGTTGTTAGGAGATCGTGCATATTTGTGTTGATATTTCAAATTAATTCTTTGTTTAATTAACCAAATTTGAATTCTGTTACAATAATAAAGTCTTGGGATTATTGTCCCCTATGTTATCATGAATTCTAAGATCAAGCTGACTTGTGCACTAATTATTTCATTATAAGATTAATTAACCTAACCAACTTGACAATTAATTGTTATTAAAATTGTCTTATAGATATTTTGATAGTAATTAATTTCATTCCTTTCTCTATTATTTTATCATGAATTTGGATTGTGCGTATCTTATATATAATAATTAAGTACTCTATATGTAAGTAATGGTTTACTTTAAACTGCTAAAGTAATCTACACAACAAACGACTTGAAAAGAGAAAAAGAAAAGAAAAACACAATTAGTTAACTATGGGATAATGATGGTTTAAGTGAGTAGTTCAAGTCTTCATCAACCAATTATAGTAGCTCGATCGAAAATTTTCCTGAAGAAAAAAACCGCAGATGGCGATTATAAATACTACTAATATTAAGTCACAAAATGTTCTTTGCAGGAATATTATTCTTGCTAAGCAATTTCCCGCTCAACCCTTTTAGAAAACCAGCTCTCGTTTTCATTGTTGGCCTCACTTCCTCTCATCATCATCTGGCTAGCTAGGTTGCAGTAAGTTCTTAATATGTTTCGGAACCAACATTCTTACTGTAAGGTACTTATTTCTTATTCGCGTTTATGTTGTGTTTATAAGGAATTTTGCGCTAGTAAATCATGTTTTCTTAAATGATGCGGTTTTGTGCTTCATCATTGATGATCACCATTTGTTTTCATAACCTGCAGTGTTCTTTTTACTCCTTAGCTTGCTGAAAGGAGTAAAGATGCATGAGTTTGTAATTAAGCTATGAATAATCCTGAAGACAAAGATACAACATCACTTCGGTGCTTGTTCTTTTCTTTTCTTTTCTTCCCCGTTCCCGTTTTGCTAACGACTTGTAAATTTTACTTTTATTTGCTAATTAATTATCAAAATTGTCATGAGAATTTCAATTATTTCGTTTGAAACTATTCTAAAGGTTGGAATTCTCTTGATCAGCATGGATTTTGAAAGGCGATATTACTATTTTGATCCCATCAAAAAAGGAGGACGTCCTCGAAACGACAACAGAGTAGAGAAAATATTAAACCCGTGGTCATCGTACCCTGGTTGTGGAACAAGATATTCCTAGCACATCATGTGTGATTGATGTCTCAATTGATCCGTTGTTCCTCTACATTCCCATAATAAACGAGGAAAAGAAGTGCCTAGCAATGGACGAACACATCAAGCAAGCGGCTCTTGTTCTGCAAACGGTCACGGATTTAGCTTATGTAGTGCACATAATTTTTCGGCTTAGAATTGCACTAACAATGGCTAAGGAGCTTGACCTATCCATATATACAGGGCTTCCCTGTTCATATTCTTATTGACATTTTAGCCATTCTTCCCCTCCCACAGGTGAGTTGCTAGTTTTGACTTGTAGGACTTATTATTATTATTATCATTATCATTATTATTATTTTTGTTTTGCTATTTTTGGCTTTTGAAAAAAAAAAAAAAAAACACCCTTACTATGAGCATGATCTAAATAATGTCCTTTTTAATAGAAATTTTGAGGATTTTTTAGTTAGTGAAATTTGGAGAATGTTGTTAAAAGGACAACCACAAAAAAAAAAAAAAAAAAAAAAAAAAAAAATCATCAGCATTGTTTTGGATTATTATGTTAGATTTTAAAAATACATATACAAACTTAGAGGAACTTGATGAATATCTAACAATCCATAACTTTACTGTATCGTGTTAAGGTGTGTTAGTTTTTTTGTTTTTTTTTGTTTTTGGGTGCTGTTTTAACTGATATGCTCTTTCGAATTTTATTGAATTTTGTGTATTATTACTTGATTTCGCCGTTATTGTAATTATGTGATTGTCATTCGATGTTATATTTAATTACCAATAGTATGCTCTGTACAAAGCCTATTTTTTTAAAGCACTCGTTGATCAACTTGATTATCTCATCAATTAGGTTGACCAGACATACTATTTGAATTTGTAGGTGACAGTTTTAGTATTCTTTGCAAACATAGCGTGGAACAAGATCGTTAATCGCAAGGAAGATCTTAAACTTGTTACTTCTGCTCCAATATGTGCCTCTAATTTTTCGCGTTTACCTATCTGTCAGGGAACTTGGGAGGTCTTTTGACTCTCTCACTCGACGTGTGTGGGTCAGAGGTGCCTTCTTCTTTTTTCTCTACATCATATTTGGTCACGTAAGGACACCTTACGATACCAAATTACCCTCAATTTGCATTAATAATCTTGTAATGACTAAACTATATATGAAAAAAAAAATGTCTAATCAAGAGAAGTTTAGGGGGTTTTTTTTTTTTAATTGTTTTCTTGGATTGTAATATCTTAGGTATTTGGAGCCTTTTGGTATTTCTATGCCATTTTCTGTGAGACGGCATGTTGGCACTATGCATGTAAAAACTATATCCCGGTTGTGTTCCTAGTCCCTTTGACTGTCGTGGGACTATTCCGATGAGGAATTTGACGTATTTAAATGAGTATTGCCCCGTAGATCCACCAACTTCTGCCGTTCTGGATTTCGGGATATTTGCTGATGCCGTCGAGTCTTCCATACTCACAAAAACAGATTTTGTACGAAAATTCTTTCGTAGTTTTTGGTGGGGTTTGCGCAATTTAAGGTTGGTACATGCATATAATTAAGATAAAATTTTCCCCAATTCTTATTGGTTTTAATGAGTATATTTCATATATCCCATATTTTTTTGGATTTTGTTTTTGCAGTTCTTTTGGTCAAAACCTTGACACAAGCTGCTATGTAGTGGAAAACTTGTTTGCAGTTCTTATTTCTATCTTGGGGTTGCTTTTGTTTCTTTATCTCATTGGAAATCTGCAGGTTGATCTTCTATATTTAATGTGTTTGGATCTCCATTTTAGATCCGAAATTTTCAACTCATTTCAACTCAAATTCAAATCTAAATTTTCATTTTTTAAAAATATGTATCATACTCATTTTTTTCTTTCCCAAACACATTTAATTTAGATTCTCGTTTCGAATTTTCCAGTTCAAACCTATGATCCAAACTGGCATTTAATTATTTATAAGTCCAATCTTATTTTCTTTAAGCTTGACATAAAGCTCCCAATATATATTTTATCTAAATAAACAATAATATTGCGCTTGAAGCGGTATTGATTTATAGAGGATTAAAGAATTCTTATGTTTGTTAAACATAGTTAACTACTTGAGAAGGTCTTAAATTACTCGTCTACGGGGACTAAATCTTCTTAATATCGTCCACAGACTTGTATGCAGTTGGCAACTACAAAATCAGAGGAGCCAAGACAGAAGACAAGCATCAAACAACCCGAAATAGATTCGTAACTTTCCAACCTCCCCGATCACAAGAAGAAAGTGATCATGCGATACTTGCAACGAACAATCAAAGAAGACAAAGATTTCTATGTCAAACGCCTTTTTTTTCTCTTCTAGAAGAGCATTCAGATGGCCACCAAAAGAGCGAGGTCGGCTTTATATAAACACATGATGCTTACATATAATCATATGCATTAACAAGTGTTTTAACTAATTTGATCATGATGAACTTAACTTAAATATGTACTAACTTATATTCATTGTGGAACAGCCATTTGCAGCGTGGGTAACAAAAATCTTGGACGTGAAAAAGCACGAGAAGAACACAACGGAGCTAAAGGCAGAGCTATGGATATCAAAAAACACCATCCGGATCTAAAGCCGAAGATTATGCGCTGCGTGCGGTTGAGATTGCAAGAAGGCAAAGATGTCGATGTTGGACATCTTATTCATATTCTTCCCTTTGCACCTGGCATGTCACTCAAGAAAAACAACCTCTGCTTTCCTATCTTAAAAAAAGTAAGTCAATTGAATGTGTTTGAGCTCAATTTATACCTTTTAAATTTCAAACTTCATTTAGAAATTTTCAAAAAGCTTCATTTATGCCATTTTATTTTATGTTAAACTGCATGCCTCTATTTAATTTGAAAAAAAAAAAAAAAATTCGTACATTAAAATTTTTTTTTAAATGACTTAACTCACGACTTAAAAAAAAAAAAATTTGACTCCCATAGGCTTGACTCATATATAGGTGCCAATGCTTCAAAATATGGCTGAAAGTGTCTATGAAATGATATGCAAGCTTCTCAAGCCAGTGACATACTCAGAGAAGAGCTGCATAATTCGAAAAGGCGAACCGCTTGATCTGATGCTCTTCGTCACGCAAGGCATTGTGTGGAGCTTTGGAAGTAGTTCTAGTCCCATGGAGCGCCTTCAGAAAGGCGATCACTATGGAAAACAACTTGTAGAGAGGCAATTGAGCTCAACATATTATTCCGAATTCCCCATATCCAAAGCTAATCTAAAATGCCATACCAAAGTTGAAGCCTTTGCTCTTATGGCCATTGTCTTGGAGCATCTACTCTCTAGTTTCTGGTGGAAGTTCCCCCGCTCAACCGAATTCACGTCTGAGGGCTTGAAGCCTTTCGCGGCTGCTTCGTTGCAACGAGGATTTCGGCGTTATATTCGGAAGAGAAGGGCAAGAAAACATCACATTCATGAGCAGTTTAATTTACGGCTGGACATTATAAGTTAACTAGTATAGAATTAGCTCTCATTTGGCTCTCATTTGAAAATAATAACAAGTTAAAAAAAAAGTATAGGATTGAAAATAATTAGCTCTAATTTGGCTCTTTCGTTTTAAACCCACTTTTCAAAACATTTTTCTACAGTGTTTGCTCAAAGAAAAATTTGAATATATTGTTTGAATTACGGGTCTAAACCTATGATTCAAATGAATCATTAGTTAATTAAAGTGGAGTATGTCACTAATTTAATTTAAAACACAGAGTGAGTTGTTATTTCTGCTTTCTTGTCGTTTATTTTTTCTTTTTTCTTTTTGCTGAAATTCTTGTCGTATATAACATAATAATCACAAGATTTGATAGTTAATTAGACAGGAGAGGTAGATCAAATGACGTTTGATTCTAAGACCATCTCAGCACTCAGAAATAAAGCTCCAGTTCCACTACACTGCCTCTTTATTTGACGGCGTTTTCTGATGCTAATGTCGTTTTCATTTGACATGGTTTTTCAAGAGTGTTGTCGTTTTTACTTGGATATTGTTTTTAGTTGGATATAATAATAATAATAATAATAATAATAGTAGTAGTAGTAGTAGTAATAGTAATAGTAATAATCGTAGTAATAATAGTAATAATATTAGTAATAATAATAGTAGTAATTATAATAATAGTAATAATTATTGTAATAATAATAATAGTAATGATAATAATAGTAATAATACTTTCAAAAAAAAAATAGTAATAATAATGATAGTAACAAAAAACTCAGGGTCTAATTTGCTATCCAACGAAAGATTTCAGGTGCTTTAGTACCCGAAAAGAAAAATGCATTTGCATGTGTTGAGAATTGAGACAGATACAAAAGGAAAAAGTGAATTTGAAGTAGTCTGCTGCATTACTAGCTGGTGTGTAGACAGAACATCAGTAGTCCACTGTGTAGACAACAAGTAAATTGAGACTGTATAGACGGTGCACAGGTGGAGTGCTGTGTAGATAGTGGGAAAGGATGAAGGCTGTAACGATGTCAATTAGAGTTAGTTTTAGTTAGTTGCATTTACATCTTGTAACTGTAGTTAGTATAAATAGGCTTAGTTTTTCTATTTTTCTGTAATGAGAGAATAAGAGTTACAGGTGAGAGATAGTAAGAGAATTCTCGAGAGAGAATTAGGAAACAGAGTAGAGAGAGAAACTGTAGAATTAGGTTTCTTAAGTGTGTTGATTCTTGGGTGTAATTCTCTGGTTAATCTCAATAAAATCTCTGTCTTCGTTTGTTCATCTCTGTTTTGGTGTTAGTTCTTTGAGTTCTGGCATTTTGCATAGCAGCATGTATTAATCGAGTTTCAATAGCTACTATATAATTGAAACGAATTTCTAAATATGTAAGGTCTTAAAGGTCAAAATTTTGAAAAGTCCAATTAGCTATCAAACATTGATAAATTCAGGCTGGAAAAAAAAAAAAAAAAAAAAGCGTCGGTGAGACTAGGTGCTGGCCTCGCGTCTTTAAAAATGTAAAAAGAAAATTTAAAAGTAACATTAGAAAATGAACGCTTAAAATACATATATGCATATATATATATATATATATATACATATATACACAAAGTCTCGTATCCGGTACTGTATGATATTCGACATATAAATTTCAGTTACTGTGAATGTGAATTTTACTTACTAGGAATGTAAATTCTTACAGAAAAAAAATGTAGTTAAAGTGAATGTGAATACCCCTTATTTTATATTTTTTTATATGAATTTACATTGTTAATAATTGAAGTTCACATTTATATTAACTAAAATTTAAATTACTGAATAACATCCGGTATCGGATAAGAGACTAATCTTATATATATATATGCCCGTACGTAAAAATATATATTGAACATTGGAGTCTTGACAAGTGATTAATTAAACTTCTAAACTCCTGTCACGTGCAAATGTTTGCGGGAACTGCGCATATATATAAAAAATGGGGACATGAGTGTGAACATTTCATATTTTACAATTTTTCCATTGTGTTCTTTAAGACCATTGACTCAATATAGAGTGGATGGTGGATGAGAGAGACAGAGAGATGTGAACTTTCATTTGTCGATCGGCTTCCAATATTTGTCCTATTCAGATCGATAAGTTAATTAGAATTGTGCTGCAACTTTTCCTGGTCATCGTTCAAAGGTTTTGGTTGTGGAAGTCTTGATTATTAATATGTAACCAAAATTGTAAAAATCAAATTGAAATCTAGATTTTAATTTTTATTTGTTTTCAACTAATTTGATCTGCTTCCTTCTTCATAAAATACACAAAACAATACAAAACCCAATACAGCTTACTTTTAAACCAAAAAAACTAAGTAGAAACTTTCAAAACTTAATATTATATCTAAGGGTTAACAACCAATATCTTACCGCTGAATTCTTATATTAATTTTCCCTAACGTAAAACAAGAATCATCAAATTAGGTATTTCTTTGCTCTCTATCTTGGACAAGAAAAGTCAGTTTGTTTAAATTGAGTTGTTTTATCTTCATTCTCTGTAATTCTATGCATGTAGGAAGTAATAATATTAATGAATTATAATCACGTAAAATATTGAAATGCAAACATTCTTATTGAAAACTAGCTAACTTTGTTGACCTCGTATAGTCCTATATTAGTCTTTAATTAATGATATTTTTTGATAGAAGGTCTTTAATTAATATAAGTTGACCTGGCAATTAATGTGAACTCAAATGAATTTTCTTTTGTTTTTTTGTTTTGTTTTTTTTTTATTTCTCTTTCCTTTGGAGATGACTAGGGACGTTGGATCTGCCAGAAATAAATAGTAGTTGCATGTACGTGTAATTATCCAATAAGGGAGTTGTTAGTTGCAATTATTAATCTTGTTATTTTGATACTTTAACCTTGTTGCGATATATTTTATCAACTTATTAGATGGCCACATGCTATTTTTTAATTAATTAATGATGACTAATTGATATAATGATGTACATTATTTTATTATTTCGTATTGACCTCCAAAGTAAATGCTAAAAGTAATAAGAGCACTATATTAGCTGGATTCAAGATAGTCATAAATTTTTCATGTGTTTCACTCTCACCAACCAGTAGAGACATAATTCTACTAAAAAAATAATAATTATAATTATAAAAAAAAATTTATAGCTGCAATAGTTTTTTATGTTAGCAGCTAATTAGTAGGGGATGTTTATTCCTATAAATACTAGCAAAACTTGTCGGGGGCTTTGCAGGAAATCTCATTTTGGCCAGTTGGAGTACCTTTGCTGGGCTTCGTTTGTTTCCATCTCAAGTCGAAAAGGTAAATTGGATTAATTAGTTCTCTTGCTAGTCTCTACCTCCATAAATTGTAAATTTCAGTTCCCGGATATATACTAGGTTTCTTACATATTGAAGTTTACTTTTGGTTTACCTAGGTGCTTTTATGATAGAACAATATTAGAGACTATCAGTAATCTCACATATTATGAAAGAATAGATCATATATATAACATGGACCCCACAAACACAATCCACCCTCTATTATTGTGGCGTTTAACACCCACCCTTGATATGCTCTGAATCATATTTCTTCCTTTCATATTTGTATGGCTAGCCTAGGCGTACTGATGAGTACCTTTTCTTGCATAGTATGTTGAATGCTATATTTTGCTAACCTGCAGGGTTTTTAAAGAACCAACCTTAACTTTGTGGTCGTGAAAGGAGTTCTTCTTCCCGGCAGTTGGCGGCTTATATTAACAGATTACTTGTCAAGATTAAACTATGAGTATTCGTGAAAATGGAGATCTAGAACAAGGGTTAGTAATAGTTTCTTTAGACCCTTCAGCCTTTTCCGGCCCTTTCTTTTTTAAATAATTTTTATTGTTATTGAGACTTGAACTCAGGACTTTAATACATTGAAAACAAATCACACACTCATGTTAAACACCAATTGAGACTAGTTATGCGTGCTTGGAGCTAGCTTGAAACTTTTAATGGTACTGCTTCTTAGAAGTTCTTTTCTTATAGACGTAAACATATTCTTCTCTTCAGCAGAAGTAATGGCGATCCTCAAGAGACCGAACAAAAATTAAGCCCATGGATGGCGTACCCTCGGACGTGGAGAAGGATTTTTCTGGCATCATGTGTGATTGGTGTTGCAATCGATCCACTGTTTCTCTTCATTCCCGTCATAAATGAGGAGAAGAAGTGTCTTACCATGGACGGAAACATGAAGAAAGTAGCTCTCTTTTTGCGAACTGCCACGGATTTAATTTACTTTTTGCATCTCATCGTTCGATATGTAAGTGCCTCAACAACGGCTAACAAATTTAGCCTATCAATGCGCACGGGGTTTCCTTGGCTAAACCTCCTAATCAACATTCTTGCCATTATTCCTCTCCCACAGGTAAACCTCAGCCTAATTTTTAGACTGTTGTTAGAAATTGGAGGTTTAGTTTTAGGATCCAAATCCTCTATCCAATTTGGTGTCCTAAATGATGTCTAACAAATTATATTTGACACATCATTGAGTGAAATTAGATTTTAAGATATAAAAAAATCAATTATAAAGCATTTCAAACTTTTTAAAATAATGTAGCATAATATTATTTGTTAGACATTATTTGGCGGACACCAAAAATTGGATAGAAGATTAGGATCTTTATTTTTTATGGGAATATAATAAAATTGGGATTTTGGTAATTTTGCGAAACAGTAATGAAGTTAAATGGCAATAGAAAATTTTTATCATGGCAAGTTGCTGTGTTACAAACAGAAAATGGAGCTCTTGTCTCCAAATATACTAGAAACAACTTCAGTGTATAAGCCCCCATGTGTGTTTGTTTTTGCTGCTTGGAATACAAGTGGTGAATCACAAAAATGTGGAGAATGATTAGCTATATATATGAGTGCATAGTCCGTAACAATCACTAAATTGCTGCCTTTCAAAAAAGTTGCCGACTTGCCTCATACAGCTTGCACCTTTGAACTTTAGAGTTAATCTAGTAATGCTTTCGCAGTCTTCAAAAATCCTTTTTTACAAACTAGGATGTAAATATTGTGTTTGGTAACAATACTCAAAAATCATTTGCACAAACATCAATATATTGTAATAGTTATTTGAATAAATTAGAATTTTTAATTATTCAAAAGTAGAAATTATGACAAAAATATAGCAACCCCAAACTAACTCTTAATGTGTGATTGGTTGGTTACATTATCAGAGCTTGTTGTCTATTAGTTTGATTGATTTGGCTTCTTCCTTCCATAGTGACGTAACATTACAATAAATGGGGACCATTAGTTTTAATTAGAGGAATTAGCGTGCAACTTGATTTCATTGAAAGCATGATTAAGTTGATTCTTTCCTTCACGTGCTTAGTTGTTTTTATTAGTAATTAAGTATTTTTATTGACGCTCTTCACTTTTCAACAACTACATAGTTTACCATAAGAAATATTTTAAAGGTTCTGTAGTTTTTCTTCCTCTTTCTCTTTTTCTAATGCAAAGCTAGTACCAAGTGGCCGACAAGCTTTTAGGTTTTTGCATTAATTTATCTTATACCACCTATTTGGTGTTTCTCTCTCCCATATTTCTGCATTTCTTTGGTGATTGGGTATACAAATACCTAATTAAATATAGGCTCACTAATTAACGGATCAACTTGTCGTAAACATTTAATATTCTTTTTTTATTGTCTTCTTCTCATTGGGTTTTGATTTGAAAGTTTTTAACAAGAAATATTTATTATTGTCTTCCAATTATTTAAGTCTTGGCTCTATCTTCTAGAATCAACATCCAGTTTTTGTGTCTCGAGGGTTTTTTTTTTTTTTTTTGTCATTTGGGGTCTGCAATTTTATCCCTTGTAGTATCTAGCTATATTTTCATCATTCCCTTCATGTTTTTGTTTTTGTTTTTTTAATTTTCTTTTTAACTTCAATAAATCAGAGTTGGAGCTAGGGATAGGTTTAGGTGAGATTGGCAACCTAAATGGGATATTCTCGTAGCCTTAATGTCTTTTCTCGTCAACTTATTTCCTCTTTTTTTCTTTTTTTGGGTAGAATCTCGTCAACTATTTTCATTAAGTAGTAATAAAGGCCTTAAAAAAAGGGACAGACAAACAAACAAACATTTAAGTAACAAATTAGCTGGTTATAACACTTTATTTTCTCCTGAAAATATAGGTTAATTTAATTAGTGATTTGTTTCGGTTATCGGGCTAATCGATATCTCTTAATAAATTGACGAGACACAATATATAATTAATTATTTATGCAGGTGATAGTCTTAAAATATTTTTCGAAGATCGCGGGGTCGAGATCTTTGACAACAAGGAAGGTCTTGAACTTGTTACTTATGCTCCAATATGTGCCCCGAATTCTTCGCGTCTACCTATCTGCCAAGGATCTTGAACGAGCTTTTGACACCATCACTGGACGTGTATGGGTCAAAGGTCTCTTCAATTTTTTTCTCTACATCATGACCGGTTATGTAAGTTCACATATCACCATTAATGTTATTTATAGTATAGTCGCATTTTTATACTACATTTATATGTCCATATTATTACATATGAAATCACAGGTTTAGGACTAGAAAAAGCCACCAATAATAAGAAAGTTAAACCATACCAAATTTGTAACATGTAAATGAGGAGGTATGAGCATTTTTTTTTTTTTCATTTCTCCTATGTTGAAATCTTTTTTTCCCTCTTTTTGTCTTGACTCCTGACGTAATCTTAATTACTAGATATTCGGAGCTTTTTGGTACTTCTATGCCATATATCGAGAGACAGCATGCTGGCACCATGCCTGTAAAAGTTATCCAGGATGCGTTCCTAGTCCTTTCGACTGTGATGGCATTATTCCAATGACAAATCTGACGTTCATAAATGATTTCTGCCCGATCAATCCACCAAATGCAGAGGTCTTTGATTTCGGAATATATGCGGAAGCCATTGGATCTCGTGTACTCGTTTCAACAAATTTTCTGAACAAATTCTCTCGAAGTTTATGGTGGGGCTTGCGAAATCTCAGGTAAGATATATATATATATATATATATATATATTTTCCATTGTTTCTGTTTCCAAACATTTTACTCTATACAATTTAAATCAGATAGTGCTTATATAGTAAATATGCGTCTATTGCATGATATGCGAGTTGCGCCACCTTCTTTATATCATATGAGTATAGCAATAACCACATTTATCTCATACATTCTTGTTTCATATCAGTCTTAACGAAATTAATGTAATAGCACTTTTAAGTTGCAATACTAATGGTTCGGGTTTTCATCAATAATCATACATTTTTCTTGATTCATAATTTTGCAGTTCTTTTGGTTCAAACCTCCAAACAAGTAGCAACACAGAGGAAAACTTGTTTGCCGTCCTTATTTCTATCTTGGGCTTGCTTCTATTTTTATACCTTATTGGAAACTTGCAGGTTGGTTCTCATTTATTTATATATATATATATATATATATATGTATATGGTAAACACGTCTTATATTCTATTAAAATATTACGTTTTATCTTATGTTTTCAGAAATATTATAACCATCTTCTGTGTTTTTAATATCATGTTGAAAGACAACAAAACTTGGTAGAACATAAAATGGGGTACAACAAAATTGATTGTCTTGATTTGTTGTGAACAGACATACATGCAGGTTGCAACAAAAAATTCGGAGAAATTAAGGGTGAAATCAAGTGAGAAAAGACAAGAGATAAAATTGTATCTGTCCCACAATGATCATGAGCTCCCAAATTCTCAAGAGAAGCTTCTCTTGAGTTACCTAAGACGCAGAATTAAACAAGGCAAAGACGTGGATGTTGACCATCTCTTTCCTCTTATTGAAGACAATAAAGAGAACAGCCAGCGGCCTCCCCACGAGCAAAACAAGGTCGGTAAAAATGAGCTTTTTAACATAACCACACTTGTATATACTAGTTGACAAATACGCACTTAATGTATGTGAAATAAACAAACAAAACAAAGTAAAATAATAATTAAAAAAAACATGTGGCAAAGACTTGACTAATCGTGACCACCACGTGACTGCCACGTGGCGAACAGAGAAAGGAGGATTAAAATCTCCATTCACGCTTTAAAGAGAGTTAAAGATATACATATACATATATAAATCTTAAGTAGGCCTTTCTCCATAAGGGCATGGATTTTATGATTATTTCAGCTCTTTTTTTTTTTTATAACTTTTCATTTCAGATATTTAGTTTGTGTATTTCTTCTGAGTTTTTTTTTTTAATCAACTGATTGAGTGAATAATTAATATAAGCACACACACACATATATATATATATATATATATATATCGACAATTCCTAGCACATGACAAATTGGTCGCGCGGTCCCCACTAATTATACACTTTTTTTTATTTTGGAAGAAATGGGGATGATGGTTTTAAGATTGATCAATTGGTTGAATTCAATAGCATGTGAAAAGACAGGAACGCACTAATTTGTCCAAAGGGAAGGGGTTTCAAGAAATATAAATGTATTCAATTTTAATTTAGATTTGTTTACCTGCTATATAAATTGTGTTTTTTCTTTTTTCCCTTTGTGTGTTTCGTTTGATTTGGCATTGAGGATGGATTCTATTTTTCTCCATTTTTGTTTCATGTTTTTCCTTTCGTTTTAATAAATTTGAGTTAAAACTTTAGTTTCATTCTCTTTAATTATTTAAAAACCAGGTTCGTTACCCACTAGTAATCTCATCATTTATCAAATTATGTTTATTTCTTTAGAGTTTTCCTCTCGTTATGGATTAAACTTCAGTATTGTCCTTTTAGTTTATTTAATAAATTTGAATTAAATTAAGTTTGAGAATAATTTTTTAAAGGTTGCCGACTTAATTTTTTTTAATGAAGGTTTTCTTACTTAATTGGTATATAAGTTCGAGAGAGATATATGGGCCCTATGGTTGTTCTTCTTTCCAATTTATTATCAAATAAAAACTATGAGCACACATGTATATACCTTTTACGTACATTTAGAGTATTTATATTTATAATTTCTCAGACATACAAACATGTATATGTATATAAAATTTTTGAACTATCTTGATGTGTATGCTATGATCCCTTGTACGATGAACAGGAGTTTGTGAAGTATGTGACTACAATGCTCCAGGGAAAAACAGAAAAACAAGCAGAGTCGTGGATAAAATATCACAAGATCCCTCATGAGATGAGCTTGAGGATCATGCATTACGTAAGATTGAAAATGCGAGAAGGCGAAGACGTCGATGTCAGAAACCTTCTATGCATTCTTCCTCCAATGCTTCGTAAACTGGTCAAGAAACACCTTTGTCTTCCTATAGTGAAGAAGGCAAGTACTTTTCTTCTATCTCCAGATGAATTTAATCTTTGTTGTGTATATTTATTTATTTATTGTACGATGCAATAACTGTGAATTTTATACGTATATTCTCATTAATTATGAGCTATTAAACGAAGTAAAACATATTTTGTGCATTGATATGGACTGTATATGTGGTATTCATAATATATATATATATATATATATATATATAGGTGCCAGTGCTTGAAAACTTGGATGAAGTAGTGTACAACACGATCTGCAGCTACCTAAAACCAGTGGTATACCAAGAGAATAGTTACATTATTCGAGAGGGAGAGCCACTCAATTTCATGCTTTTCATCACACAAGGCGTTGCGTGGCGCTTCAGGAGTAGTTCTAGCCCCATGGAGCGTCTTCAGAGAGGTGATTACTATGGAATTGGACTTTTGAAACGGCGATTGAGAGAAACATTGCGTTCCAACTTCCCCGCTGCAACCTTCAATGTCAAGTCCCAGACAAAAGTGGAGGCCTTTACTCTTTCGTCCATCGACTTGGAAGACGTACTCTTCCAATGCTCGTCCAAAATCCCTTTCGAAACCGATGATGCAAAGAAGGCCACCATGGCGGCAACTTTTTTAAGAAAAACTAGGCATGAACCTTGACCGAGCCCGTCGTATTATTTGATCATCCATCGCTTGATGTTGATGGCAAGTTACATGTTTCATTCGCTCTAGTCATGACCCAAAACCGAAGATGCAAAAGAGATTGTGTGATTATTCTATTTTAAATCCTCAATTGTTTTCTTAAGGTTTAGTATGAATAGCCCCGTTTGTTACTTTATTATACGTTTGCTTCTTCTTCTTCTTCTTTTTTTAATAGAAATTTTCTTGGGATTCTCTAGGCAATCTTGCATGTTTTTCTGTAATCTTTTGTAATCAATAAATTTATGCTTATTCATTCCTATTTGCTAGTGGATGTATTGTTTTTAATATTCTTAGAAATCAACGGGTTTTAAGAAGATTTATTTCCATTTTATTCCTGTCACACTTTTGCCTATATATCGGTCAGCAATGATGGATGCATGTTGAGAGGAGTGGACAAAAATGTGCTACAGGTTTATTCTTTTTAGGGCCGAAATAAATACTATGCTATGTATTCAGAACTTTGTAAGTTGTGCCTCCGCTGACGAGTGGGAGAGCTCATTTGGGCTTTATTTATAGGCTACTCCACGTTTTGGGCTCACGGAACTCCTTTTCATTTTTCAAATATTTTTTTTTATTCGAATTCTTTTTTTTTTTTTTACTTGTATTTTATTTTATTATTCCCATCCATGGACAAAATCTCTTACCCTTTTTAATTTCTCTTTCTTCCCCTAAAGTCTCTCTTTCTATTTCTGCTTTTCCTTCTCTCTATATTCCAATAATTTTCTTCTGTGTGTATTTTTTCACTCCTCTCCGGTTGTTACATATCTATTACCACTTTATTTCGATATTCTTTCTCCTCATTATTTTTTATCTTCCTTTCCTCTAGCCTTATTTCTCATATTTTTATGGGAGAGGCTGTGGTAGAGCCTCTCCCACAAACCCTATCGGTAAAGTTCTTTTTTTAACCATTCGATTTAAATCGAACAGTTGACATATCAGGGGTGCATTATATTATCATAAACCTCATCTCATTTAAACTTTCTCACCCCAAATCTTTCCCATCACCGCCGGCTTTCCGCCGCCGGCGACCCATCTCCGGCACCAATTCCGGCCGCCGGCGACGGAATTTTTTCTCTCTCTTCCCCTTTCTCTCTCTTCTCTTCTCTTCTCTTCCCCTCTCTCTCTCTCTTCCCCTGCCCGGCCCCCCTGCCCCACCGGCCCCGACCACCCCAGCCCGGCGCCCCCCCGGCACCCCCCACCCCAGGCCCCCCCTCCCCCGCCCCCCCCCCGAGGCCCCCAGGGCCCCTCACCCCGGCGCCCCCCCGACCCCCCCCCAAGGCCCCCGAGGCCCCCCCCCTCGCCCCGACCCCCCCCCCCCCGAGGCTCCCCGGTCGAATAGAGAAAGCCGGGGGAGGTCCTCGGGGGGGGGGGGGGGGGGGAAGGCTGGGAGAGGGGGGGCCTGGGGTGGGGGGGCCACCGGGGGGACCTGGGGGCTGGGGGTCGGGGGTGGGGGGGCGGCGGGAGAGAGGAGAGAGGAGAAGGGAGAGAAAGGGGAAGAGAGAGAGAAGAGGAAGAAAGAGGGGGGTGGTCGGCGGTGGGGCGCCGGAGGTGGTCGCCGCGGGAGAGAGGAGAAGAGAAGAGGGAGAAAATTGCCGGCGGCAGGTGGCCGGACGGCGGCCGGAGGTGGTCGCCGGCGTCGTTTGCCGGCGGCGGGAAGATTGCCGGTGACGGAGAAGACTTTGGGTGGGAAGGATTATGTAAGGCAAAGTGTATAATAATATGATACACCATCAACATTTGAACCGTTCGATTAAATCTTAACGGTCCAAAAAAGTGACTCTACCGTAAGTTGTGGTAGATCCCCTAAAAGGGACTCTACCACATATTTTCCCTATTTTTATATCAAAATTTTAGTTTCTTTTCAAAATTATTAGCTTCGTTAGCCATAATTAACATAGTGAGATATGAAAACTTATGCTAACTAGCAAAATATTCAAGAAATATCTGTATTTTTTATTATTCTTGTTTTAGGAAAGCTCATTTGGGCTTTATTTATAGGCTAGCCCACGTTTTGGGCTCGTGAAACTCCTTTTCATTTTTCAAATATATATATATATATATATATTTATCGAATTCTTTTATTTTTAATTATATTTTTATTTTATTATACACATTGACAAATCTCTCACCCTTTTTAATTTCTCTTTCTTCCCCTAAAGTAAGGTCGGCAATTTGTGTCAACAGGTCAGGTTCGTGTCAGATTGAAGCTAACACAAATTGTAAAAACTCTAATCTAGATCCGACCCACGATCCCGTGTAAAAAAAAACCTCAACCCTAACCCGACCTATCAGGTCGGCGGGTTGACCCGACCACCCACCAACACAATATTTTGGGTTGATTAACACAACACAACCTGCTGACCCACCAAAAGTAAATTAAAAAAAAAGTTTTAAAAAAAAAGATTTTAACATACAATTAAGATCCATAGGCAAATAAAACAATATATCATCACTAAAGATCAATCTAAAACACAAAATTATATAAAATGCATAATTAGATCTCACAAAAGGTCAATCCAAAACACCAAAAAATATAAACTCATAATTAGTTATTCCAAAAGACCATCACCAAGTTAACCTGAATTATAAAAAAATTTTGAACGGGTTATTACGAGTTGATTTCGTGTCCATCGGATTGACTCAAACCTAACCTAGCTATTTTCTATCGTGTCATGCGGGTTCGACCCAAAACCTACCCGCACCCCTTTTTTCCCAACTCTAACCCACATTTTTTCATATCAAGTTCGTGTCGTGATCGAAATTGTCAGGCCTACCCTAAAGTCTCTCTTTCTATTTCTACTATTCCTTCTCTGTGTATTATTTTATTACTCGCCAGATGTTACATATCTATTACCACTATTTATTTTGCTATTCTATCTCATCATTATTTTGTAACTTCCTTTCCTCTAGCCTTATTTCGCATAGTTATATATCAAAAGTTTAGTTTCTTTTCAAAATTATTAGCTTAGTTAGCCATAATTAACATAGTGCGATATGTAAACTTCTGTTAACTAGCAAAATATTCTAGAAATATTCTTTTTTTTTTTTATTATTTTAGGAGATTAGTTATGCTTATAATTTTAAGTTTTATTTATGTGATTTGTTAAAAAAAAATGCATAATACTGGATTAAATTTTATCAACTAGAAAGCTAAAAACTTATCAATTTTATATTTGTTGGCTTTATAAATTTAGTTCATAATTATATTCCCACTGAATTCATAATCTGGATCCGTCACTTTCAGAAACCGTTACAATTCAACATTCTGGTCTCATGCTATCTTGCCATCGCCCATATATGCTCGTGCCACTGCACCTACTATTATGGATCTTGACCAACAACAAATCCAAGCTTTGCTGCGATACCAAGTTAAAGCATACTCAACAACGTAACTCGACGCTATCATAGTTGACGCTGCTCCAAGTTCTCTCACTCAACCGAGCGCATGTCCGAGTGCTTGAAGCAATTCGCGGCCGCAGAATCACAATATATGTCTGCTATATGTATATGTGTATATATATCTTATATTTTTTTCCAACAATAAATCTTATTTTGGGACGCACCTAGTCTTAACAATACTCAACATTTAACAGTATAATAACTTTCCTTAAGTATAAGTTGTTTAAGACAATTAGTTTTGAAGGACAAATACACAGTTTTCAAAAGAGAACCATTGACTCCCCCTCTCTCAAACTTCTCAGATACTAGGATTTCTCTTTACGTAGTACTTCCACCGTCACCGTCGATCAAGACTCGGTCAGAGCACATCAATACGACATTAACGGTGTCCTGGTCCAACAAAGCTGTAGCTGGCCGGTCACCTAGTGAGAGTGATCGGTGGTTTAGTGACTTCAACGGAGATGGAGTCAAAGAGTCCTAGTCGGGATCTTCTCGACCAGATCTAGCCTAACAAGCTTCTAGTGATTTAGGATCCGGTAAGACCTTGGTGATCCGATGGTTGGTGCGGTGATCTCTTACCTCCAATCGAGCCCAATAAATTTCGTCGAAGTTGCAATTTGCGGAGGAGTGATTGTTCCGGAAGACAAGAATTTTGTAATAAATGTTTTTAACTAATCGGTTGGCAACGTAGGCCTTCTTCGTTATTATAGCACCATTCTTCTTTTCTTCTCCTCCTCATTATGTGCATTTTCTGTCGGCATCTTCGGCTTCGAAAAACAACACACCAAAGAACGTGAAACCGATCGACTTCATGTGGTTAACCGAATCATTCCTATCCTCTTTAGCATGATGCTTGTATTCCTCCATGGAAGCTGACGTGATCGGTCGATGAACCGAAACCATCTAAAATAGTCAGTTACCGATCGATGTTCAGGCCTACATATTTTAGTATAGATTGTATTCCCCTTTAGTCTTTTAGAGTGTGTTTGGTCGAAGGAGGAGACGGAGAGAGGGAGAGAGGTGGAATGAGAGCCTTATTCCATCGTTTGGTTGGAGGGAAGAATAGAGGGAGAAGAGAGATGGAGGGAAAGAGTCTCCCTTTGGGCCCACTATTTTGCATCCACTCCCTCCACTTTTTAGTTTGAAAAGACTATTATACTGATCATGTTTTGAATTAGTAAAATATTTTACAAAATAACAATATAGTAATTAAATTTATAACTATCATCCATCATTTCAACTCTTTATCCCTTCTACCAAACAACACAAATGATTTCCACAACCCTTTCCATTATTTATATTCTTCATCTCTTCAACTCTATCCATCCTTCCTCCTCTCTATCCCTCCTATCAAACATAGCCTTATTATTATCAGTGGCGGAGCCTATTGAGTCAAGGGAGCCCCGCTGGCCAAATATAGTACTCCTTTGCTTTTATACACCTCACACCGATTTTTTCAATTAAGTTCCTAATTTATCCCTTATAAAATTTTGAAAATATGAAATTTATGTAGATTTTTCTTTTTTTTTTTAAATATCGATTATGTCTCAAGATTTGATATATAAATATACATTATTTCACATTTAAAATCCCAAATAACAAAAAAGTCAACTACGCTATTATTTAAATTCTTATTTTAGGCTTTTTAAAGTTGATTATTTTATATCACAAAGTTTACGAAAAAAAAAATATAAAGTTGAAGAATTTTTATAATTTAAAATTTAGTTTCACTTTCAATCACTGAAAAAAAAAAAAAATTAATGGCTCAGCCACTGATTGTTATCACATTATTGTTTAAGAATGACTGTTTAACAATATGTCAAATTATTAAAATGGTTTTTTCTTATAAACATAGTCTTGTCGAAAAAATATATATACATGTATAAAAGCTGCTCCAAATAGGAACATGTTGATCAGAACTAGGGAAAGAGCCAACCTGTTTAATAAATCAACGAACTTGTAATTAAGTTTCTCTTTCTATTAATTAATTTATTTTCCAAGAGCCTTTTCTTTAATTCATCTGGAACTCGTTTAACGTATTTTTGTTAAAAATTTTCTTCATAACAAAATGATTTAAAAGTAGATTTTAATATGTAAAGATGAAAAACATAAAAGTTGTCCGCTTAAATATTATATATATATATATATATATATATATATATGTGTGCGTGTGTGTGTGTGTGTGTATGCATGTATAACCCATGTTGACATTTTCAAGCTTACGCAGTCTAACGGGATCAACTGATATAAAATTGGGACAGTGTGAAACTTTAATATTAAATAATTTTCCCGTGTTATTTAAAACCATTGACTGAATTAGTATGTAATGGATGGGAATTGTACTGAAATAATAATAATAATAATAATAATAATAATAATAAATGAGGCGAATTTTAATTAATTTGTTGGCTTTTATTTTTACTTAATTTGATATAAAATGTTGTCTCGGTCAAAAAAAAAAAAAAAGATTTAAAATGTAACTTGATCATCGTTCATACTGGGTCTTGGTTGTGGAAGTCTTGCTGAACGGAACCAAAATAGTAAGAAAGCAAATTGACCCCATTGGTGGGGTAAAAAAATGATCGTAGAATTCCCCATAAATTATTCAAAATGCAAACATCAATATGAAACTTCCAACAATATTCCGGTGGCCTTATTCTTGTCCCTTGGTTGTGGCAAATGCATCTTTCTAGAATATATATATATATATATATACATATATATATATATGTGTGTAAATATATTTTATAAAATAAAGAACAACAGCATACGTAAGATTAACATAAACATTTACTCAAAAAAAAAAAAAAAGATCAACATAAACAAAAAAAGAACAAAAAAAAAAACCTCAGATTACCGAAAGATAAGGATATGAACTTTAAAGCGTAATGAACACGAACTTAATTAAAGCACATCCCAACAAACATTCAACATAATAACGATAACTAGATTAAAATAAAAGGTCAAAAGCCAAGCGTTCCCACGAGGACGGTTTCAAGGCAATATGTTGTTTTCTGTAACTAGTGGGGGAGAGGGTTCTCTCTCTCTCTCCAGCGGATTGTAAAATGTAATATTCAAAACATTATGTCAATTGAATGAGGATTATGCAACTATAATTTTGAATTTATGCCTTAAATTTTGGGTTCATAAAGAGAAATAAAGATAAATTTTGGGTTCATAAAAAGAAATAAAGATGCTCTATATACATAATAAATATTTTCCTTGAGATTATACCTCTCAACGTATCAAATTTTAAATTCATGTTAAATTTGTATATTTTCTGAATAAACAGCAAATTTAGCCTTTTCAATTTATGGATGAACCTCTAACCAAATACTAACTGATGAATTTTAGTGCTAGAATTAGCTTGGAGATATAATTTTTACCTTTTTATTTCTATTTTTATTGTTTTTAAACATATAATACCTCATTACTGTTGGATAAGCAAGTTCATCTAGAAAGTTAACACAGAGTAGATTCCACAATTTAGAGGTCAGAACCCAAAAACTGAATAAATTTATCATAAATTTAAAACTCAAAATTACAATTTTGAGCACATCTAAAATAAGAAAATATTTACTGTATAGAAGCCTTTTTCCGAACAACTCTTTTAACTGTTATATTAATTTCTTAACAATCTGATCTTCTCTACTTTAGTACATCCCAAAACTAGCTTGTTGACCCTGTTGTCTTATGGTCTTTAATTAAAGACCAGTTGACCAATGTAAACTCATGTTAATATTTTTTGTTTTCGTGTCATTGAGGTGGAGAGGTTGTATCCACCAGAAATAGTAGCAGCGTGCATATTTATATGTAAACATCCAGGGTGGAATTATATAGCTAGTTGCAATTATTAATTTGTTATTTATGTTATTTTCCTTCTTTCAATGCAATTTGTATTATAATAAATTTGAGATAATTTTCTTGGTCTATGCAATTTGTAATTTTTTTATTAATTTATGTTGACCTAAAGAAAAATGTTAGAAGATTAAAAACACAGTTTGGCTAATTTTGTCAAATGTTTCACCAACCACGGGACTTATATTTCTACCTTTAAAAGAAAAGAAAGAAATACTAGTATTACAATATTTTAGGTTTGCACGCAGCTAATTAATTATAATTATTAGGATACTATAAATACTATCAGAAGTTCTTGGTGCTTTGCAGGAAAGCCAATTGGCTTGTTCGACTACTATTGCTAAGTGGATCGCTTTTGTTTTTGTACTATAATTCCATCTCAATTTGAAAGATAAATCGGGATTAATGAGTTTAAATTGTATTATTAGTGAGTCTAAATTTAGTTTTGAGAACTAAAAATTAATAATAATTAACTTGCAGATTAATTTTCCAGGAGAAACTTCGTGGTTAGGAATGAAGTTCTTACCAGTTGCCCGCTTAAATCAAGATTACATTAGCCCCCTTCAATTTTTTCCTGCGCCTCAAATTTATTTATTTTTTAAATTCATTCACGGAAATGAAACATTTAGTCTCACACAGATAAAAATCTTCTATTCTGCAGTAGTAATGGGATTGACCATGAGAAGCAAGAATTCCAGGAAAAAATTCCATTGAAAGGTGGAGAAAAAAATTCAAGACATGATACGGAAAGAGAGAAAATCTTAAACCCATGGGTGTCCTACTCTCGGAGATGGAGCAAGATTTTCCTGGTATGCTATGTAATCGGAGTAATAATCGATCCATTGTTTCTCTACGTTCCCATCATAAATGAGAAAAAGAAGTGTCTTACCATGGACGAAGACATGAAGATTGTAGCTCTTGTTCTGCGATCTGTCACAGATTTCGCTTACGTATTGAATTTCATTTTTCGATTACTAAGTGCATTAAAAATATCAAAGGCGTGTTTAAGCTATCGATGAAAACGGGTTTTCCCTGGCTATACCTCCTAATCGATATTCTCGCTATTCTTCCTCTCCCACAGGTAAAGCTGCCTAACTAAAATTTATTTCATGTATTAATTAAAATATTGCAATTATATAAGGTCTAACCGGCGTAATATTATACAAGTTGCTTAAGATTGCTTGATATATAGTTGACGTATCATTTGAGAATATATGTTAAAGATTCTAATAGTTGCCCTCTCTCTTTATTAAAAATAAATAAAAAATAAAAAAATAATCTGATTATGTAGATTGAGTAGTCATTTCCTCCGCGTATATGGATTAATCTCTCTTAATTAGACACAGTATGTAAACATATTTTAAATTATGCAGGTGATAGTTGTGGTATACTTATCGAAGATCGCGGGTTCAAGATCTTTGACGACAAGGAAGATCTTGAACTAATTACTTCTGCTCCAATACGTGACCCAAATTCTTCGGGTCTACCTATCCGCCAAGGGTCTTGAATGAGTGTTTGACTTGATCACCCGACGTATTTGGGTAAAAGGTGCCTTCAATTTTTTTTCTCTACATCATTGTTGGCCACGTAAGTTCTTATCACCAATATCAGTATTGTCGTGTTAATTATTCTTCCTACTCTTTCTTTTGAGTTTAGTTCATATGTCTTCTTCTTTGTGTTCTCTTCTTCGTAACTCTAATAACCTGCGTGACCATCTTACTAACACAGCCTTATAGTTGATATGATTTTGTATTTTAATTGACAGTTTTTAATTAATATGTTATGATATTATAGATGGATATAAAGAGAACAAAAATAAAGTGACACTTGAATTAACATTTTTAAAGTGACACTTATATTTTAATTGACATTTTTAATTAATATGTAATGATATTATAGATATGGATATAAAGAGAACAAAAATAAAGTGACACTTGAATTGAATCTATATTTTATATATTTGTTAGTGATTTTTTAGCTCCTAATAATAAACTTCAGCGTTTTTAAAGGAAATTAACTCCAAAGTTAGTGACTTGTCCATTGCCCCGATTGAGATTTGATAGTGTTACTTTATCTCTATTAAGTTAATTTACACTTTTTTTTTTCTTTCTATAATCTTTTATAAACTTTACTTTTTGTATTCTAAAACCTCAATGATAGATACTACAAGAGTTGAAAAGGCAAACGATAAAAGAAAAAGAATCAGAATTTTTTATTATTATTTTTCGCAACGAACTTTACATTTTTCTTTAAGCAAAAACTTAAGTTTTTTATATTTATATGGTATTTATTTATTTATTTATTTTAAAAAAGAGAGATTATACACTCTCCTGAAGTGAAAAGCTGTTTCATCACTAATAATAATAATAATAATAAGTTTCATCACTAATAATAATAATAATTATTATTATTATTGTTATTGTTATTGTAAATCCTCAATTACTAGGTATTTGGAGCTTTTTGGTACTTCTATTCCATGCATCGAGAGACAGCATGTTGGCATCATGTCTGTACAAATTAACCAAAATGTGTTCCTAGTCCTTTCCACTGTCATGGTGGTAACCCTATGACTAATTTGACATTCTTTAACGACTTTTGCCCCTTCGATCCAACAAATGCAAAGGTCTTTGATTTTGGAAAATTGGTTGATGCCATTGACATACCGGAGTCTACAAATTTGCTCAACAAATTCTCTCGCTGTTTTTGGTGGGGCTTGCGAATTTTCAGGTAATCACTAAGAATATATTCACGGCTATGTACTCTCACCGTATTATAAATTGTAATCATACCTCTTGTGCATAATCATTTTGATAATTCGTGGCATTTCTGTTATTAACCTTACCACATATAACAAGCTGTAGTATAAAAATATATATTGAGCTCTATTCACGGGATTGGTGGTGTCCTCACTTTACCGACTTAATAGAATGGATACGGATATATCCACACAATAGAACTTCAAGAAATTAATGTTCAGGAGTACTTCTAAAAACCAATATTAACCAGTTTAGGTTTTCGTGTCGTAGATCTCATTTGTATTTTTCTTAGTCATTCATTCTTGCAGTTCTTTTGGGTCGAACCTCGAAACAAGTAGCAATACAGAGGAAAACTTTCTTTGCCATCCTTATATCTATATTGGGTCTGCTTCTATTTTTGTACCTCATTGGAAACTAGCAGGTTTGTTCTCAATTATACATATATGTACATTATAAAATTTTTTTTCATGTGTGCCGTTTCAATTGTTTAAAGAATGTAATTGCGTTAAATCTCTATACGTTTTGATTGAGTAGTACGTAATTTCGTTTGTTGTGAGCAGATATGAATGCAACTTGCAACCAAAAAAGACAGAAAACAAGGGTGAAAGTAGATGACAAACAACCTGAGATAGAATCGAATATGTCGAGCCACGACCTCCCGAAGCCTAAACAGAAACTCATCCTGCGTTACCTCGGACGCACAATGAAACAAGGCAAAGACGTGGATGCCAAACATCTCTTTTCTCTTCTTGAAGAGCATATAGAGAATAGCCAGCGGCCGCACCACGAGCATAATGAGGTCGGTAAATTTAGAACGTACGGTCTATCTATACATCTATTTCTATATGTAAAATTTATCGAGGTGTTTTTTTTTATTATTATTTTTTATTATTTTTTCTATAAGGTACACATGTCTTGTGATTTTTTACCATACGGGATTTGACGAGTTTAATTGTCGAACAGGGGTTTGCAGAGTGGGTAACTGAAAAACTTGACGAAGAAAAACACGAGAAGGATACTAAAGAGCAACAAGCAGAGCTGTGGATGGAAAATAGCAAGATCCCTGATGACATGAGGTCGAAGATCACTCAATACGTAAGATTGAGAATGCGAGAAGGCAAAGACGTTGATTTTCGAAGCCTTCTATCCGTTATTCCTTCAAAACTTGGTTTATCGGTCAAGAAACACCTGTGCTTTCCTATACTGAAGAAAGTAAGTAGCTAATTTCTATTATATTCATTCCTACATGTATTTCAATTTTGTATTGTGTACGTTTCTTATTTACAATGCAAATAGTTGCAGTTTAAGCTTTTTTTTATTCTTTTTTTTAAAATTTATTGGATACGTTGCTAGTTGTTCTCAGGATTTGAGTCTGGTATCTAGCACCGGTTTGCCGGTTTATTAGGCTTGTACATTGTCATTATCAGCTAATTAGACAAAGTAAAATGTGTCCTGATTCATAGGTGCCAATGCTTGAAAACATGGATGAGAAAGTTTACAACACGATCTACAGCTACCTGAAACCAGTGGTATACCAAGAGAATAGTTTCATTATTCGAAAGGGAGAACCACTTGATTTGATGCTTTTCATCACGCAAGGCGTTGTGTGGAGCTTCGGAAGTAGTTCTAGCCCCATGGAGCGTCTTGAGAGAGGCGATTATTACGGAATCGAACTTTTGGAATGGCAATTGAGATCAACATCCTATTCAGATTTTCCCATTGCAACATGCATTGTCAAATCCCACACAAAAGTTGAGGCCTTCACTCTTTCTGCCATCTACTTGGGACGTGTACTCATCAGTTGCTGGTCAAAAATACCTGCCCAAACCGAAGACGAAAAGAAGGCCTTGGAGCCACTGGCGATATTTTCACTACGAAAATTCCAACGCCGCAATAATGCAACCAAAAGGGAAAAGGATCAGAATCAGCCTCAAGTCAATGGGCACAGCTCGCAAATTAGCAACCTTTAACTACATGTGTCGTTGCGGATATGTTTCAATCCTTGATGTGGTG
Organism: Ficus erecta; assembly: GCA_008635985.1. NCBI lineage: Eukaryota > Viridiplantae > Streptophyta > Magnoliopsida > Rosales > Moraceae > Ficus > Ficus erecta. The sequence continues at coordinate 330,665 of BKCH01000010.1, forward strand.
GTTTTTCGGATTTCAATTCTGCTCTCAACTTATATTGTCAATTACACTCGTGTTTTTGGGTTTGCCTTGATATAGGTTTCTATGATTTGTTGTGTTCTTATTTGCAATTCCATCTCTCACTCTCCTAATGTAGCATCATTATCTTCTTCTCATCTCCATTTCTTCTTCTTCTTGTTTGGCTTGAAATGAAACAAAGGCTCGTAGATGGCGAAGTTGATGGAATTTGTAAAGTAGGACTATTGGAATGATCTGATATTAATTTGGATTTGTTTACCATCAATGAAGGGTTGCTTATTTTTTTTCTTTTTTCTTATTTTAAGTTTTGTTCGGTTTGTTATTGAAACTGGATTTTGATTTTTTTTCTATTTTTTTTCTTTCCTTTTATTTTAATAAATTTGAACGGAGGCTTTAGTTTCTCCTCTTCCTTTATATTTATATATATATATATATAGAAAAAAATTTATATGTAAATAACCCAAAAGAAAAATGTTCTTGAAGCAAAACTAAAGGCTCAAAAAGATAAAAGAAGAATTGGCCTAAGAAGAACCAGCCTGGACGATAACCCAAAGTTATTTTACTTTTGTTTTCAGTGGATAGAAGAAGATAAACAAAATGTGTAACTTTTTATTAGGAGTTTAGAATCAGAGTTTTTTAAAAGAAAATATTAAGTCGAAAGATTTTGGGTAATAAAATATTGAAATAAAGTTTATAATATCTAACTTAATCAATAAATACTTAAATAAGTTTTAAAATCTCTATTAAAAGAGCTCTTTTTTAAGTTATCTTTTTTGGTTTTCACATAAAGTTTTTTTTACTATTAAATCACCTAAATATTTTAAAAATAACTTTCGAACTAAAAAAAAACTAAAAATAACTACTAAAAATCTTGTCAAACAAACCCTGATTTATTTGAGGAGCTCCCCGCTTGATAGATGGTTTAAATACGTACAAGACAGTCCTTTCCTTACGATATAGAATATAATAATTTATCTAATTTTTGTCATCATACAAAATCGATTGGCCCTAAAATTTTTACTTGACGCTGGATTATTTTCCATAATTTTTGCATATCTATCTGTCATATTTTTTAAGAAAAAAAATGTAACTACAAAAGGGACGTGTCACTCACTTATCCGAGAAGTACTTATTCCAGCCGTATCCAGCTCATCTCTCCTTTTTTTTTAAAAAAAAATTAATAATTAATAAATAATGAGAGGGAACCAACAAAATATATGATAGAAAACATCATCATCTAGTTGACACCCCCTTATCAAAAATCCTACATTAGGCTCGCAGCGCAGCGTATCCAGTTTTTTTTTTTTTTTTTTTTTATAACAAAAATAGGTTATATTGATAAAGATTAAAATGTCTAGATAATTTTAAAAAAGTAAATGTCCTTTGTAATATATTAATAACTTATAAAGTGAATTATTCATATACTCTGATTAATGTAGTGATAACGATTTAAATTCAAATATTTAATAAAGAAAATAATTATTCTATCAACCTATTTAAGAAATGACAGCCCAACTCATCCAAGCTTATTTATGAATAGGTCTCGTAAGTTGTGGCAAATTTATAAATAACTATTGAGCAAGATACGGAAATAAAGTATTGCTGTTAAAGAAAATTTGAACCAAATGGTAAATCCAATCTATATTTTAACAAAAGAAAGATTAAAAAACTTGATTCAAGTGTGGTTACAATAATATTACATATGACTTCACTAAAATCAAATTCAAAAAAATTATATGTCCCGCATTGACATTTTAAGGCAATGTACCAATTTTCTTTTCGGTAATATTTTTTTAAAAAAATGTCAAGGTGTATGTCGACTGTATGTACATATATATAATTGCCTGCAAAATAAAATAAAATAGACTTGTAAGCTAAAGGACCGATAATCTTCATTCTACAATCTACAATTTATATATGGGGTTGGCTCTAGACCCCAGTTTAGTAACGTCATGTCCCCCAATTTAATCTTAGGGGATGCTTGGTGTGTAAGTTTAAATAGTGATTTTGGTTGACTTTTTCAGAAAAGACAAAAAACTTTTGGAAAAAAAGATAAAAATTGAGTTGATGGTGATGAGTTTGAACTAATGGACCAAACACCCCCTTAGCCTTTCAATTTATAAAAATGTTTTTTTTTTTTTTTTTAATGGAAGAAGGAGATCCAATGGTAGAGGTTTGCAAGGGTAATCAGGGGCAAAATAGGGTAGATGAAACTTGGAACTTGAAGTTCCGGTTCAGCCAAAAAAAAAAAAGAAAAAGAAAAAGAGAGAGAGAGAGAGGCGAAGTTCGAAGGGAGGAAGTTCGAAGTTCCAAGGGTGGTTTTTATTTTTTTGTTGCAATAGTTTTCTAGAGGGATTCAACATTTGAAGATTTCATCTTTCCCCGCCGGCCGCCGCTGCGGAAAAAGAAAAAAAGAGAGGCGAAGTTCGAAGGGAGGGCAGAGGTTCTCCTCCCTCCAAGGGTGTTTTTTTTTTTTTTTTTTGTTCTCCAACAGTTCTCTAGAGGGATTCAACATTTGAAGATTTCACGTCACCCGCCCGCCGCCGCAGCTCCTTCCCAAGCAGGTGATGTTTTTTATTTATTTTTCCCGTTTTAATTCGTCTTTCTTTTGGATTTCTCTGAATACGGCAAAAAACTTGGAACTGAAACATCCGGGTTTGAGCTTGCAAAAGTCGTGGTGGGTTTTCAGCGGAGAGAGAACGCGGGGGGGGGGGGGGGGGGGGGTGGGGAGGAGTTGGAAGGGTTACGTCAGAGGTTCTCTTCTCTCCAAGTTCGAAGTTCCGATGTTTGTTTTTTTTTTTTTTTGGGTTCTGCAACAGTTCTCTCCTCCTCTGGATTCAAGATTTGCAGATATCATCTTCTCCCCCGCCGGCCGATGCAGCTCCTTCCCAACCAGGTGATTTTTTTTTTTTTCAGTTTTAATTCGTCTTTCTTTTGGATAATTATGCTAATGTTGTTCAATCCATTCTACATTTTTTTTTTTTTTTTTTTTTTTGATATCTCCAGTTCACGCATAGTTGGTTTTTAACTTCTGTTGCTTGCTTTTTTTTTGCTGAAGTATGAATATGTTGATATACGTTGGATCCAGTGGACGTTGAAATTCTTGTTAGTAAATTTTTGACTTGCTTGCGATTAGTAACCTAGTTACCTTCAACGCATTGATCTAAATGGTTTGTTTGCTAATTGATTGGACCATTTTCGTAGAATGTGATTGAATTATTGCGCAATTTGGATTAAGCGTAAATTTAAAAGATTTTTGTGTGGAATTGGCGGATTTTTTGTGCATTATGTAGAATTAACATTCATCTGGACTTGTTCTTCCAACATTGCTCAAGTTCTTTTAATTTCGGTTATAGTATGTCGTTTTTTTTTTTTTTTTTTTTTTTGCTTCATGTTGCATTACTTCATCAAACTTTTTTTTTTCCCCCTATTTCTACTCTTTTTCAGTTTCAATCCAATTTTATATTACATTATATCTTGCTAGTATAGTAACATATTGATAATTCTTTTGCAGAGAATGTCCTTGAATGGTTCATCAATTCAATGATTATCACTTCTAATTGTCTCCTTTATTTTTGGGTCTTTTCTTGGTGTTATCTCATCAACTAATTACTTGGCATGACAGATTATTTTATTTTCTTCTGCTTTATTCGTACTATACTAATGAGAATATTAATATTAATTATTATAAACGTTGACTTTTTACTTTGATAGGGTTGATCATTTTTGAAAAAAAAAAAAAAAAAGACAAATTCACTCATTTCATCCATAATTAACTCAACATTAATTTTTCTTTTTCTTTATTACAAAATGAATGCAATATCGTATTTTAATCGTATTTACAGTTTAAGATTCATGGTAAACTCTAAATTAATATATCAATTGTCAACGGTTATAATAAACCGTTTTAATTAAGATTTGTATGTTATTTACTAAAAAAAATATAAAAAAAATACAATGACTATTCTGTCTCCAATAAGATTCCTAATTTGTTTTTCGCACTTCAAATTATTTCTATCGATTCTACTGATTTTCTAAGCACTTATTAATTTAAAGGGAATATGCATTATATTTATGAAAATTAATACTCAATTTCAACATCATTTCGGTTATAAATTAAAATCTTATATTCTTGAAAATTTTCAAGAAATTCTCTCAAATTCACATATATTTTCATGAAAATTTTCTAATGTTTATGTTGTAATTAATTTTTCAAAACTCTTCACATTTTCGTTGTGTTAGAAAATTATTTCCGATGACTCAATTTATCAACTTTTAATTTCAATACCTCGTTTGAATCATAATATATAAATGACTAAATTATGTATCTCTGAATAGACAAATTAGTATACTAAAATTTTTTTAACCTACAAAATATTGTGGCAAAATCAGTTTTCCTTTCAATTCATGTTTTGTAATAACCACCAATATATTTTACCTTTTTAATTCATTAACCATCTTTTTTTTTATTTATTTATTTTGGGCTCTTCATCAACTATACCATAATTATAATAATGCAAACCAATAAAACATTATTCAAAGTATATGGGCTTCAAATCAATAGAGTTCACTTACCTAAATACCTAATTATACTCATTAAATTGAATGCTTTCTTATTAAAAAAAAATTATATTCACTAAATGACAAAAAAAAATTTAAACATATACTCTACTCATTTTTGGAACACCACATTAATTCAAATCTCATTAATTAAACAACACTTTGTTTCCATTTGTCAGCAAATAATCACAACAAAACTAATACTCTCCCATTTGCATAATTTATTACCTATAGTTTTTATGTTATGACTCATCTCCCAATTTTATTCTCCCCACTGCTCTCTTAATTTTTATTGGCTTCCTCCTTTTGTAAAATTTATTACATATAGTTGTTATGTTACAAAGCATCTCCTAATTTTTATTCTTTTAGTATTCATTATTTAATTGGGAGAAACTGCAGTAGAGTCTCATTTATATACATTATCGGTAGAGCTTATTTTTAAACCATTAAGATGTAATCGAACGCCTAAAATGTTGTTTCCGTATAATCATTATGATGCAACTTAACTCTTATTAGTATAGACTAATAATTAAAAAATAATTAAAAAAATTATCAAAAAACCCAACCTGTGGTCGGTGGTAGGCGTCGCCTTACCTGACGCCGGCGAGAGCCCACCCCAGTGACACTGGCGACGAGCCCACCCTAGCGTCGTCTGCAACGGACCCCCCACCCCCAACCAAATCTGCACCCTCCACCCTCGACGCTGACGAAGAGGCCCTTCCCCTATGCCGGCGACGAGCACCGGTCGCCCCCCCCCCCCCCTTCCCCCAAACACCAAATCTCCGCACCCTCCCCCCGACCTCGACGAAGACTCCCTCCCCCGACCAAATCTGCGTCGCGCCCCCCCCTCTCCCCGCCCCCTCCGACCACGACGAAGACCCTTCCCCGACTAGATCTGCACTGCACTGCCCCCCCCCCCCCCCCAAAAAAAAACAGATCTATGCACCCACCTCGCCCAAGCCAGATCCGCACCCTTCCCCTCGCCTATTGCCAACCCAAAAACTGACCACAAGCCTCCCCCCCCCCCCCTCCGGACACCGTCAACTGTAAATGAGGTTAGTTTTTTTTTTTTTGATAATTTCTTTTTTTATTATTATTTTTTAAATTTATTAGTCTATATTAAAAACAATATAAGGTGTATTATAATTATTATATAAAAATAATATTTTAACCGCTTGATTACATTTTAACGATTTAAAAATAAACTCTATCGATACGACATATAATTGAAGTTTTATTGTAATTTCTCCTATTGAATTATTGAACATGCTAATTTACATTTTATCCAAAAGTTTTCAGCCTTTTTCTAACCGATCCGACAACTTTATTGTGTGTGTTTACCTCTATGCCCTTTAATTCATCAATTTGTTCTCAAAATTTTCTCTCATATCCGGTGCCACAACCGTCCATTGCCGGTCAACTTTTCTCCACTGCCAGCCATTTTCTTGTGCTGGGCTACAGAAGCTGCCTTTATATATAATCTATGTATAACTATTATATGAGGCTAGTTCTACAGTGATGCACACTTTTTTTTGCCAAAAATTTTGACCATCGAATGTGATTTTGATGGTATAGATGTCATATGCATAAAAAGTTATCATGTGCTCAACCACACATGATTACAAGACACAGAAAAGGCCAAAAAAAAGAACGAAATCCTCCACGCCCTGCCCCCCCCCCCAACCCCCCGACGGCGACGGCGAACCATCACCAGGCGACCTCCCTTCCATGCCTCTGTCTCCCCCCCCCCCCCCCCACCAACTCTGACGCTCCCCCCCTCCTCTCTCTCCCCGGCCCTGGCCGACACCTCCATGCCTCCGTCTTCCACCCCAACTCCGACGCTCCCCCTCCTCTCTCCCCCGGCGCCGCCGACACCTCCATGCCTCCGTCACCCACCTTCTCGCGATCTCCCCCCGGCGATTCCAGATGTGGCTTTTGCCCACACCCCCCCCCCCCCCCCCAGGCCCGTGATCCCCGATCTGGCATCCGTTTCGGCGTCGTCGTGGCTCGTGGGTTGCGAGCAACTATCACCGTCGGAGGGAATGTCGATCGTCCAGATGCGGCAAAAAGATCCACCACAATCGCAATGGGTCACGCTTCTTCGTCGACAGCCAGAGGTCCCTCGCGCCACCGTCGGAATCTCTCGCGGCTTCCATCGCGAAGTCTGCGAGTTTGGGAGGGCATGGCTCTTCTCCGGTGGTGGGCTGGTCGGAAGGGGTTCGCCGGATTTCCTCTTTCTTCTTCGAGGGAATTTTTTTTCTCAATGTTTTTGAAACATTTTACAAAAAAAATCAAGTGTGATAAGGTTTAAATTATTTGGTGCGATCTTTCAATCTGAACCATGAATATTCAATCAATCGGTCAAATTTTTTTTTTTTTTTCAATTGATGAGGTAGAGTTATGTGTGCTTTATTGTAGAAGTGCCCATTTTATGAAGGAGAGTTCCATTTTTTTTATTATTCAAAATTTTGGGTCAATTATTTTGTCCTTTTATGTTTTTCTTTCTTCCTTTCTTTTTTACTTTTTTTTTAACTTTTAATTTTTACCATTATTACAACAAATTTTTAATTAAAAAAGGTTTTTTTTTTTATAATTTTTGTTTTGCTTTATTGGTTTATCCTGCATGCACTGTTAAAACAGTAAAGTTTGTTAAAAGAGTGAAGTTTCTAAAAAACAGCATTAAAAATTTTGGTTAAATTATTTTTTTTTTTTTGAGATGATGTCCTTTAAAAAAAAAACTTTTTCTGGATTTGTCACTTTTTTATAATTATTTTCTTTTTTTCCTTTCAATTTTTTCTAAATTTGTCTTTTCTATTTTCTTATTATTTATTTCCATAAAAAAATCCTTTCTTAATGGATTTACTTTCTTAATTAAAATTTTCCTATAGAAATATATTTTTAAATAGGTATTTACCTTCAATTTATTTGTGATAGTATGTGTCAAAAAAATATTATATAATTGAAAACGAAAATTTGTGTTTATAATATCTATTTAGTACTGCATAAAAATCAAACTTCCAAAAGACCAATTAAGCACGAGTTGACTTCATAAATATTTATGAAGTCAAGTTGATATTTTTGTTCTTTGGATTTTTCTTTGTTTTATTATTGGTATATCATTCTAACGGCGGCTAGTTTGCTCCCAAAGATTTGTTGTGGCTGAGAAAGACTCAATGAGAGGACGATCCTTGCATTTTTGTTTTTTAAATTTTGTTAATGTTGAAAAATTTACAAAATCTTTAACCATCAACAGTTGGTCCCACAAAAAAGACAAAGAATTAAAAAAATAGTTGGTGTTGTTGGTTGGGCCCTGCATAATTGGTGAAATTATTAAATATAGTAAAAGGATATAATGATTTACTGTTCTTTCTACAGTAAATTTATGTTTGTGTCCCTTAAAGTAGCGGTTCCTCTTCAGCCCGTACAGTAAAATGCCGGTTTTACCCTCCTTTCATTGTGTGGACGTTTTTGCCTTTCTGGTATATATATAACGGAGTTTTCTTTTAAGTCACTGTTCAAAAACTAGATTCAAGTATTTTATTGTCTTCCACTAATTATTATTATTATTTTTAAGCCTTTTGTAAGCTAATGAGGAGTTCAGCTCAGATAGTGCTTCGGTTTTTGTGCTGCTGCTTTTTTTTTTTTCCCTTCCCTCTCAAAAGTAATATATTTAAATATGTTTCAATAAAAAAAATAATAAATTCCCTTACTTAACCAAAGTGAAATATTTTTTTTTCAAATACGTCCTTACTTTAATATTCTTTTTCTTAGAATATTCTTAAATATTATTTTGTCAACCTTATCAGTACTTTTTTCTTTTAATTACTGTAGCATATTTTTCCTTCTCATCATACGTGCCTTAATTAGTTTTATATTCCTTTTTTTTTTTTAAAACCAAAATCTGGTTTTTTGTTTTGTTTTTTACTATGTTATTTCTCCCCATGTGAGCTGTATAAACATTATTGAAAACAAATATAATATTTTTTTTTTCAAAAAAAATTCATAATGAGTAATTTCAAATAAATTTAGTTAATAATTTGTCGTTTTTTCTGACAGTGCTTCAATTTTTGTGCCGCTGCTTTTTTTTTTTTCCCTCTCTCTCAAAAGTTATATTTTTAAATTTGTTTCTATTAAAAAAAATAAATAAATTCCCTTACTTACTCAAATTGAATTTTTTTTTTCAAATACGTCCTTACTTTGATATTTCTTTTTTAATAATCTTCTAAAATATTATTTTGTCAACCTTATTAGTACTTTTTTCTTTTAATTGGCCTACTATAACATCTTTTTCCTTCGCATCATAAGTGCCTTAATTAGTTTATATTCTTTTTTTTTTAAACAAAAAGCTGTGTTTTTATTTTTATTTTTAACTATCCTATTTCTCCTCCTCTTTGTTTACTTCTGAAGATATGTGAGCTGTACAAACATTATTGAAAACAAATACAATATCTTTTGCAAAAAAAAAAAATTCATAATGAGTAATTTTAAATAAATATAGTTAATAAACAATCTAAATAACATGTGCGAAGTTTCAATAAAAAATAAAAATAATAATAACACGTGCTAAGCACATGGTGGCAACAACTAGTTTTACATTAATTGTACATGTAATTTCCATAATTTTATTTAATTTGATCAAATCGAATGCGCAAAATCCAGTGTCGTTTACTACTCATCTCTTTTCACTCCATTGTCACCAGAGCTAGACATATATTTTAACGAGAGTATACATTAAAAACATGTTTTTTTTTAAGCAAATAACATCAACGTAGAAAAATTAAAAGGTAAAATTTTAATGGATCATGTGAGAATTTTTATTTTCTAATAGGAGCAGAGTAAAAAAATCATAAAATTTTATGATAGAACTAATTTTAATGGAAGTTACGTGAGAATTTTATACTTTTAGTGGGATAAAATAGAAAAAATGTGCATAGCTTCTAACAAAAGCAAATGTAGGGTATAAATAAGCAAGTAAACTTAATTTCTCTTAACTGATTATTGGTATTTTTGAGTTGAGAATTAAGTGTAAGTGAGAAAAAAGTAAACTTAATTTCTCTTAACTGATTATTGGTATTTTTGAGTTGAGAATTAAGTGTGAGAAAAATATAGGATTGTGCACTAAGGCTCCGTTTGGTGTTTGAGTTTGAGTTAAGTTTTTTAAATTTAAATAGTAAATTTTGTTGATTTTTCAGAAAAGACAAAAAAAATTTTCAAAAAATGACAAAAACTTAAAAAAAAAAAGATAAAAATTATCTTCAAAAACTTGGTTTGAGCTATAACACTAAACAAGCTCTAAATGTAATATGATGGTGTAAAAATACAGAATCTCAAAAGAGAACGTATAACATTAAATAAAAGCAAACTATAGAGTCTAAAAAGATAAATGACTTTTATTGTTTTCTTTTTTTATTCTTTTTTGTCTTGACCTCGTAAAGCAAAGACTTCGGATAAAAAAGGAAATAAAAGCAATAATGGTGAGAACCTAGCTGAGTGATTTGCCAACAAAACTAAAAGAAAAATAAAGCACTCAGTAGCTCTCAAAAGATGAGAAATCAGACCTAAAACCTCTCTTACTGGAAGCGGCGTTTCCCTATGTTGAATCTCATATATCTTCCTATCGAAGGTTTGGCAAATATTTTCCCCATTTGGAAGCTAATTAAGCTAGCTACAATTTTCATTTCCCTATCTTATTGTTAAAGGTATCTGCTCTTCTCTGCTCTGCTTTTGATACCTCTGTCTTGTCTTTCTGGAACTATGCTTTTCTTTTCAGCCAAAAAAAAATAATAATAATAATAAATATATATATATATATATATTTTAAAAGTCGGAAAGGAAAGAGAGAACTCTGTCTAATTAGTTAAAGAAGTTGCTTATTTATTTATTTATTTTTTTCTGCTTTTGATGCTTCTGTCTTACTAGAACTATGCTTTTCTTTTCAGCCAAGAAAGGATAGTTGATATTTTTTTTTTTTTTTTTTTGAAAAATCGAAAAGGAAACAGAGAACTCAGTCTAGTTACTTAAAAAAGTTGCCTTTTTTTTTTTTGCTTAGTTGATGATCTCCATTCATGGATTTCTTATCCAGATACATGACTACATGCATAAAATCAGTAAAGTATTCACCAAAGAAGAATGGTAAAGTTTTGAACACTTGTCATACAGTCTTCCATTGACTTGAAGACGACTTGCTTGCGTTGACCAGACTCCCCCTCAATCCAATCACAGGAAGCCACCTCATTAAAAAAAATTAAAGTAACAGATCCTTAATTTTTTTTTTTTTTTCCCTTGCTAGTAATCTACCTCTATAAATTGCATACTTCAGTTCTGAAATATATATATATATATATATATATATATACACACACACTGGGTTTCTTACGTTTTCCAATTTACTTTTGTTTAAGGAGGTGCTTTTAATATGGTAAAATAATTTTAAAGAATATAATTGATATTCAACACCACATATTATTAAAAAAATAGATCTTAAATCATGAAGCTCACAGATAGGATGCCTTTTACACACTTGATATGCTCTAAATCATATTTCTTCCTTTTATATTTGTATGGCAAGCCTACGCTGACTGATGGACACCTTTTCTTCCATAGTACGTTGAACAGTGCTATTTTGCTAACCTGCAAGGTTTGTTAAAAATCAACCCTAACTTTTGTGGTCGTGAAAGGAGTTCTTCTTCCCAGCAGTCAACGTTAACCTTGTTGCGATATATTTTATCAACTTAGATGGCCACATGCTATTTTTTAATTAATTAATGATGACTAATTGATATAATGCTGTACATTATTTTATTATTTCGTATTGACCTCCAGAGTCAATGTTAAAAGTAATAAGAGCACTATATTAGCTGGATCCAAGATACTCATAAATTTTTCACGAGTTTCAGTCTCACCAACCAGTAGAGACATAATTCTACTAAAATAATAATAATAATAATAAATAAATAAATTTATAACTGCAATAGTTTTTCATGTTAGCAGCTACTGAGTAGGAGATGTTATTCCTATAAATACTATCAAACCTTGTCGGGGGCTTTGCAGGAAATCTCATTTTGGCCAGTTGGAGTACCTTTGCTGAGCTTCGTTTGTTCTATCTCAATTCGAAAATGTAAATTGGATTAATTAGTTCTCTTGCTAGTCTCTACTTCTTTAAATTGTAAACTTCAGTTCCGAGATATATACTGGGTTTCTTACATATTGAAATTTACTTTTGGTTTACCAAGATGCTTTCATGATAGAACAATGTTACAGAGTATCGGTGATGTTCAATCTTACATATTATGAGAGAATGGATGCTATGTATAGCATGGACCCCACAGATTGGATCCATCATCTATTATTGTGGCGTTTAACACCCACCCTTGATATGCTCTGAATCATATTTCTTCCTTTTATATTTGTATGGCTAGCCTAGGCGTACTGATGAGGACCTTTCCTTGCATAGTATGTTGAATGCTATATTTTGCTAACCTGCAGGGTTTGTAAAGAACCAACCTTAACTTTGTGGTCGTGAAAGGAGTTCTTCTTCCCAGCAGTTGGCGGCTTATATTAACAGATTACTTATCAAGATTAAACTATGAGTACTCGTGAAAATGGAGATCTAGAACAAGGGTTAGTAATAGTTTCTTTAGCCCCTTCAGCCTTTTCCGGCCCTTTCTTTTTTAAGTAATTTTTATTGTTATTGAGACTTGAACTCAGGACTTTAATACATTGAAAACAAATCACACACTCATGTTAAACACCAATTGAGACTAGTTATGCGTGCTTGGAGCTTGAAACTTTTAATGGTACTGCTTCTTAGAAGTTCTTTTCTTATAGACGTAAACATATTCTTCTCTTCAGCAGAAGTAATGGCGATCCTCAAGAGACCGAACAAAAATTAAGCCCATGGATGGCGTACCCTCGGACGTGGAGAAGGATTTTTCTGGCATCATGTGTGATTGGTGTTGCAATCGATCCACTGTTTCTCTTCATTCCCGTCATAAATGAGGAGAAGAAGTGTCTTACCATGGACGGAAACATGAAGAAAGTAGCTCTCTTTCTGCGAACTGCCACGGATTTAATTTACTTTTTGCATCTCATCGTTCGATATGTAAGTGCCTCAACAACGGCTAACAAATTTAGCCTATCAATGCGCACGGGGTTTCCTTGGCTAAACCTCCTAATCAACATTCTTGCCATTATTCCTCTCCCACAGGTAAACCTCAGCCTAATTTTTAGACTGTTGTTAGAAATTGGAGGTTTAGTTTTAGGATCCACATCCTCTGTCGAATTTGGTGTCCGAAATGATGTCTAACAAATTATATTTGACACATCATTGAGTGAAATTAGATTTTAAGATATAAAAAAATCAGTTATAAAGCATTTCAAACTTTTTAAAATAATGTAGCATAATATTATTTGTTAGATATTATTTGGCGGACACCAAAAATTGGATAGAAGATTTGGATCTTTATTTTTATGGGAATATAATAAAATTGGGATTTTGGTAATTTTGCGAAACAGTAATGAAGTTAAATGGCAATAGAAAATTTTTATCATGGCAAGTTGCTGTGTTACAAACAGAAAATGGAGCTCTTGTCTCCAAATATACTAGAAACAACTTCAGTGTATAAGCCCCCATGTGTGTTTGTTTTTGCTGCTTGGAATACAAGTGGTGAATCACAAAAATGTGGAGAATGATTAGCTATATATATGAGTGCATAGTCCGTAACAATCACTAAATTGCTGCCTTTCAAAAAAGTTGCCGACTTGCCTCATACAGCTTGCACCTTTGAACTTTAGAGTTAAAATCTAGTAATGCTTTCGCAGTCTTCAAAAATCCTTTTTTACAAACTAGGATGTAAATATTGTGTTTGGTAATAATACTCAAAAATCATTTGCACAAACATCAATATATTGTAATAGTTATTTGAATAAATTAGAATTTTTAATTATTCAAAAGTAGAAATTATGACAAAAATATAGCAACCCCAAACTAACCCTTAATGTGTGATTGGTTGGTTACATTATCAGAGCTTGTTGTCTATTAGTTTGATTGATTTGGCTTCTTCCTTCCATAGTGACGTAACATTACAATAAATGGGGACCATTAGTTTTAATTAGAGGAATTAGCGTGCAACTTGATTTCATTGAAAGCATGATTAAGTTGATTCTTTCCTTCACGTGCTTAGTTGTTTTTATTAGTAATTAAGTATTTTTATTGACGCTCTTCACTTTTCAACAACTACATAGTTTACCATAAGAAATATTTTAAAGGTCCTGTAGTTTTTCTTCCTCTTTCTCTTTTTCTAATGCAAAGCTAGTACCAAGTGGCCGACAAGCTTTTACGTTTTTGCATTAATTTATCTTATACCACCTATTTGGTGTTTCTCTCTCCCATATTTCTGCATTTCTTTGGTGATTGGGTATACAAATACCTAATTAAATATAGGCTCACTAATTAACGGATCAACTTGTCGTAAACATTTAATATTCTTTTTTTATTGTCTTCTTCTCATTGGGTTTTGAGTTGAAAGTTTTTAACAAGAAATATTTATTATTGTCTTCCAATTATTTAAGTCTGGGCTCTATCTTCTAGAATCAACATCCAGTTTTTGTGTCTCGAGGGTTTTTTTTTTTTTTTTTTTGTCATTTGGGGTCTGCAATTTTATCCCTTGTAGTATCTAGCTATATTTTCATCATTCCCTTCATGTTTTTGTTTTTGTTTTTTTAATTTTCTTTTTAACTTCAATAAATCAGAGTTGGAGCTAGGGATAGGTTTAGGTGAGATTGACAACCTAAATGGGATATTCTCGTAGCCTTAATGTCTTTTCTCGTCAACTTATTTCCTCTTTTTTTCTTTTTTTGGGTAGAATCTCGTCAACTATTTTCATAAAGTAGTAATAAAGGCCTTAAAAAAAGGGACAGACAAACAAACAAACATTTAAGTAACAAATTAGCTGGTTATAACACTTTATTTTCTCCTGAAAATATAGGTTAATTTAATTAGTGATTTGTTTCGGTTATCGGGCTAATCGATATCTCTTAATAAATTGACGAGACACAATATATAATTAATTATTTATGCAGGTGATAGTCTTAAAATATTTTTCGAAGATCGCGGGGTCGAGATCTTTGACAACAAGGAAGGTCTTGAACTTGTTACTTATGCTCCAATATGTGCCCCGAATTCTTCGCGTCTACCTATCTGCCAAGGATTTTGAACGAGCTTTTGACACCATCACTGGACGTGTATGGGTCAAAGGTCTCTTCAATTTTTTTCTCTACATCATGACCGGTTATGTAAGTTCACATATCAGCATTAATGTTATTTATAGTATAGTCGCATTTTTATACTACATTTATATGTCCATATTATTACATATGAAATCACAGGTTTAGGACTAGAAAAAGCCACCAATAATAAGAAAGTTAAACCATACCAAATTTGTAACATGTAAATGAGGAGGTATGAGCATTTTTTTTTTTTTTCATTTCTCCTATGTTGAAATCTTTTTTTCCCTCTTTTTGTCTTGACTCCTGACGTAATCTTAATTACTAGATATTCGGAGCTTTTTGGTACTTCTATGCCATATATCGAGAGACAGCATGCTGGCACCATGCCTGTAAAAGTTATCCAGGATGCGTTCCTAGTCCTTTCGACTGTGATGGCATTATTCCAATGACAAATCTGACGTTCATAAATGATTTCTGCCCGATCAATCCACCAAATGCAGAGGTCTTTGATTTCGGAATATATGCGGAAGCCATTGGATCTCGTGTACTCGTTTCAACAAATTTTCTGAACAAATTCTCTCGAAGTTTATGGTGGGGCTTGCGAAATCTCAGGTAAGATATATATATATATATATATATATATTTTCCATTGTTTCTGTTTCCAAACATTTTACTCTATACAATTTAAATCAGATAGTGCTTATATAGTAAATATGCGTCTATTGCATGATATGCGAGTTGCGCCACCTTCTTTATATCATATGAGTATAGCAATAACCACATTTATCTCATACATTCTTGTTTCATATCAGTCTTAACGAAATTAATGTAATAGCACTTTTAAGTTGCAATACTAATGGTTCGGGTTTTCATCAATAATCATACATTTTTCTTGATTCATAATTTTGCAGTTCTTTTGGTTCAAACCTCCAAACAAGTAGCAACACAGAGGAAAACTTGTTTGCCGTCCTTATTTCTATCTTGGGCTTGCTTCTATTTTTATACCTTATTGGAAACTTGCAGGTTGGTTCTCATTTATTTATATATATATATATATATATGTATATGGTAAACACGTCTTATATTCTATTAAAATATTACGTTTTATCTTATGTTTTCAGAAATATTATAACCATCTTCTGTGTTTTTAATATCATGTTGAAAGACAACAAAACTTGGTAGAACATAAAATGGGGGTACAACAAAATTGATTGTCTTGATTTGTTGTGAACAGACATACATGCAGGTTGCAACAAAAAATTCGGAGAAATTAAGGGTGAAATCAAGTGAGAAAAGACAAGAGATAAAATTGTATCTGTCCCACAATGATCATGAGCTCCCAAATTCTCAAGAGAAGCTTCTCTTGAGTTACCTAAGACGCAGAATTAAACAAGGCAAAGACGTGGATGTTGACCATCTCTTTCCTCTTATTGAAGACAATAAAGAGAACAGCCAGCGGCCTCCCCACGAGCAAAACAAGGTCGGTAAAAATGAGCTTTTTAACATAACCACACTTGTATATACTAGTTGACAAATACGCACTTAATGTATGTGAAATAAACAAACAAAACAAAGTAAAATAATAATTAAAAAAAACATGTGGCAAAGACTTGACTAATCGTGACCACCACGTGACTGCCACGTGGCGAACAGAGAAAGGAGGATTAAAATCTCCATTCACGCTTTAAAGAGAGTTAAAGATATACATATACATATATAAATCTTAAGTAGGCCTTTCTCCATAAGGGCATGGATTTTATGATTATTTCAGCTCTTTTTTTTTTTTATAACTTTTCATTTCAGATATTTAGTTTGTGTATTTCTTCTGAGTTTTTTTTTTAATCAACTGATTGAGTGAATAATTAATATAAGCACACACACATATATATATATATATATATATCGACAATTCCTAGCACATGACAAATTGGTCGCGCGGTCCCCACTAATTATACACTTTTTTTTTATTTTGGAAGAAATGGGGATGATGGTTTTAAGATTGATCAATTGGTTGAATTCAATAGCATGTGAAAAGACAGGAACGCACTAATTTGTCCAAAGGGAAGGGGTTTCAAGAAATATAAATGTATTCAATTTTAATTTAGATTTGTTTACCTGCTATATAAATTGTGTTTTTTCTTTTTTCCCTTTGTGTGTTTCGTTTGATTTGGCATTGAGGATGGATTCTATTTTTCTCCATTTTTGTTTCATGTTTTTCCTTTCGTTTTAATAAATTTGAGTTAAAACTTTAGTTTCATTCTCTTTAATTATTTAAAAACCAGGTTCGTTACCCACTAGTAATCTCATCATTTATCAAATTATGTTTATTTCTTTAGAGTTTTCCTCTCGTTATGGATTAAACTTCAGTATTGTCCTTTTAGTTTATTTAATAAATTTGAATTAAATTAAGTTTGAGAATAATTTTTTAAAGGTTGCCGACTTAATTTTTTTTAATGAAGGTTTTCTTACTTAATTGGTATATAAGTTCGAGAGAGATATATGGGCCCTATGGTTGTTCTTCTTTCCAATTTATTATCAAATAAAAACTATGAGCACACATGTATATACCTTTTACGTACATTTAGAGTATTTATATTTATAATTTCTCAGACATACAAACATGTATATGTATATAAAATTTTTGAACTATCTTGATGTGTATGCTATGATCCCTTGTACGATGAACAGGAGTTTGTGAAGTATGTGACTACAATGCTCCAGGGAAAAACAGAAAAACAAGCAGAGTCGTGGATAAAATATCACAAGATCCCTCATGAGATGAGCTTGAGGATCATGCATTACGTAAGATTGAAAATGCGAGAAGGCGAAGACGTCGATGTCAGAAACCTTCTATGCATTCTTCCTCCAATGCTTCGTAAACTGGTCAAGAAACACCTTTGTCTTCCTATAGTGAAGAAGGCAAGTACTTTTCTTCTATCTCCAGATGAATTTAATCTTTGTTGTGTATATTTATTTATTTATTGTACGATGCAATAACTGTGAATTTTATACGTATATTCTCATTAATTATGAGCTATTAAACGAAGTAAAACATATTTTGTGCATTGATATGGACTGTATATGTGGTATTCATAATATATATATATATATATATATATATATAGGTGCCAGTGCTTGAAAACTTGGATGAAGTAGTGTACAACACGATCTGCAGCTACCTAAAACCAGTGGTATACCAAGAGAATAGTTACATTATTCGAGAGGGAGAGCCTCTCAATTTCATGCTTTTCATCACACAAGGCGTTGCGTGGCGCTTCAGGAGTAGTTCTAGCCCCATGGAGCGTCTTCAGAGAGGTGATTACTATGGAATTGGACTTTTGAAACGGCGATTGAGAGAAACATTGCGTTCCAACTTCCCCGCTGCAACCTTCAATGTCAAGTCCCAGACAAAAGTGGAGGCCTTTACTCTTTCGTCCATCGACTTGGAAGACGTACTCTTCCAATGCTCGTCCAAAATCCCTTTCGAAACCGATGATGCAAAGAAGGCCACCATGGCGGCAACTTTTTTAAGAAAAACTAGGCATGAACCTTGACCGAGCCCGTCGTATTATTTGATCATCCATCGCTTGATGTTAATGGCAAGTTACATGTCTCATTCGCTCTAGTCATGACCCAAAACCGAAGATGCAAAAGAGATTGTGTAATTATTCTATTTTAATTCCTCAATTTGTTTTCTTAAGGTTTAGTATGAATAGCCTCGTTTGTTACTTTATTATACGGTTGCTTCTTCTTGTTTTTTTTTTTTTTTTTTTTAATAGAAATTTTCTTAGGATTCTCTAGACAATCTTGCATGTTTTTCTGTAATCTTTTGTAATCAATAAATTTATGCTTATTCATTCCTATTTCCTAGTAGATGTCTTGTTTTTAATATTCTTAGAAATCAACGGGGTTTAAGAAGATTTATTTCCATTTTATTACTGTCACACTTTTGCCTATATATCGGTTAGCAATGATGGATGCATGTTGAGAGGAGTGGACAAAAATGTGCTACAGGTTTATTCTTTTTAGGGCCGAAATAAATACTATGCTATGTATTCAGAACTTTGTAAGTTGTGCCTCCGCTGACGAGTGGGAGAGCTCATTTGGGCTTTATTTATAGGCTACTCCACGTTTTGGGCTCACGGAACTCCTTTTCATTTTTCAAATATATATATATTTTTTAGAAAATTATCTAAATAATCATTTTTTTTCATATATTAATCAATATGACAGATTCTCTATTTTTAAATAACATAATATAAATTTTAATTAATTTTAGTTTAATTTTATATCATATTGATCTAGTGTTAATTTTTTATATTATATTGATGCAGGTCTTTATTTTTGTGTTGTTTTCCTCCATATTTTTTTAATCGAATTCCTTTAGTTTTTAATTATATTTTTATTTTATTATTCTCATAGACAAATCTCTTATCCTTTTTAATTTCTCTTTCTTCCCCTAAAGTCTCTCTATCTATTTCTGCTATTCCTTCTCTCTCTATTCCTATAATAATCTTCTCTGTGTATTTTTTCTATTCTTCTCCGGTTGTTACAGATCTATTAATACCACTATTTATTTTGCTATTCTATCTCATCATTATTTTTTAACTTCCTTTCATCTAGCCTTATTTCTCATATTTTTATATCAAAATTAAAATGAGTGGGGCAAACTAAATATTAATAATTAATAACAATAATAATTAATGAGAATTACTCCAACCTTCTCCCTAAATTTTCCCCCAAACGTTTACTCTCTTTCTGTTTTACATATCTCTCCTCACACTTTAGCTTGTGTTTTGGTGTTTTGATATTTGTCTTTTTTCCCATTCTCTTTTTGTTTTTGCATCATCAGAGTAGAAAGATAAATAAACAAATAAATAAATAAATAAATAAATAAATAATAATAATGGTTGGGATTGTGCTCCCAGTAGCCCCTTACTACATTCGTAACTTTGTCTTAACTATTTTTAGTAGTTTTTTAAGAACTATTTTTAGTAGTTGCTCTATTTTCGTAATAAAAAAGAGAAATAAAAATTATTGATTTTAGACTTCATCTTCTGCATTTAATTCCACCTTCAAAAGATTGGGGTCTATTGCACTTTGAATTTCTTGACAATTATGAATTAAACTCAAAACTTTTAATTTTGGCATTTAAGACTTTAAAATTTACAATTCTTGACAAAGTGGCCTAAGTAATAATGGAAGTCAATTAAATGAATAATAATTTGGATCTCTAATGTTCTGAGTGCGTTTAGGTAGAAAAAAAGGTATTTCGGTCAGTTAGCTACTGAACTATAATTGCAACGGATTTTCAAATTTAAGGTCTTTTTGTCAGAGTCAAAAGTTTTGAAGTCTAAACTATCAAACATTGATAAATTCAGGGTGTACGACTGCAAATAAATAAGCAGCAGCGTCATGGAGACTGGGAAGTTGGCCCTCGTGATGTAGAAGTCATGAAAATTGATTATTATTTTCTATCTTGGCAACGTATAAACGTAATCTGGTGCATATTTTAGTCTAGATTTGTATTCCCGTTTAGTCTTTTATTATTATTACTTTATTATTTAAGGATAACTGTTTCTTAGTGTTTAATGAGATTTTTTTTTTTTTCAAGAAGTTAACAGGAAAGTTAATATGGTTTTTCTTATGAATATAGTTGTCCAATATATATATATATATATATATATATATATAAGCTGCTCCAAATAGGAACAATGTTGATCAGAACTAAGGAAGAGCCTAACAAACAACTTGTTTAGTAAATCAACAAACTTGTAATTAGGTTTCTCTTTCTATTAATTAATTCATTTTCCAAGAGCCTTTCCTTTCATTTATCTGGAACTCGTTTAAAATATGTGTTAAAAATGTTCTTCGCGATAAATAATTTAAAAGTAGATTTTAATATGTGAAGATGAAAAATATAAAAGTTGTTTAAGAAAATGTCCGCGTAAAATTATAAATTAATATATATATATATATATATATATATATATAATCCACATTGACATTTTCAAGCTTACGCGGTCTAACGGGAACTGCATATAAAAATTGGGACAGTGTTTAACATTATATATAATTTTCCTCTGCGTTATTTAAGATCATTGATTGAATATAGAATTGACGGAGATTGTATTGAAATTATAATTATAATAATAAATAATAAATAAATAAAAGAGGTGAATTTTTAATTGTTGGCTTTCGTTTTACTTGATTTGACATAAAATGTGACTTGGTCATCGTTCATATCGGGTCTTAATTGGTTGTGGAAGTCTTCATGAATGGAACCAAAATAGTAAAAATCAAATTGAAATTTAGACTTTATTACTTTTATACTAATTTCAAGTCTTGTATAGCTAGCAGATCGATTTTTGATTAATTTACAATTAGTAGTGCTGGCTTAAAAAGAAAGAAAGAAAGAAAGAAAGAAAGAATCAGCATGCTGATAGTATTGTCACCTATAAAATTTAGCATTTTTACGAGCTTTTGCATTATAACATTTGTTTCTAGTGATTGTATGTTTTTATTTATTAAATTAGATCAAAATAAAAAAATATGCTGAATTAATTAATACAGATTTAATGATTTATTAATATAATATTCTACTGCAGAATTTTTAATTTCTTAATTTAACAAAACAAGAATAATTAAATGGGTCTTTTTCTGCTCTCAGCCTTGAACAAGAAAAGTCAGAGTCTGTAAAAAGAGCTGCTTTATCTTCATGCTATATTTTATATATATGTGTGGTGTGTGTAGAAAAATTATTGAAAATGTAAACATTCATATTGAAACCAATTAAACCTAGCACGTTCCAACAATATTCCGGTGGCCTTATTCTTGTCCCTTGGTTGTGGCAAAAGAATCTTTTCGAGAATTAAAAATTAAACTGTAGAACAATTAACATATATACCTAAGATTAACAAAGTAAAAAGGAACAAAAATACCTACGATTAACGAAAGATAAATCGTTAAGGACATGAACTTTAAAGCGTAATGAACATGAACTTAAAGCACATCCCAACAAACATTCAACATAATATTGACAATTAGATTAATAGAAAACGTCAAAAGCCAAGCGTTCCCACAAGGACAGCTTCAAGGCAATATGTTGTTTTCTGTAACTAGTGGAGAGTTTTTTTTTAATTTATTTTACAGCGGATTTTAAAATGTAATATTTAAAACATTATTATAATTGAATGAGAATACAACTATAATCTTTGAACATTTTGATTTCCTATTTTAACTATTATTATGCTTACTAGCTAGTTTATACCTTATATTTTAGCCTATAAAAAATACACTATACATTTTGGATATATGTCTTCAAGATTGTACCTCTCAATCCAGTAAGTGATGAATATATAGTGCTAGAAGCTTAGCTTAATGGAGATATAATTTTTAACTTTTTTTATCCTTATATTTCTTTAGACACAATACCTAATAATTATTGTTGGATTGCAAGTTTATTCCTTATATTTCTTTAAACATAATACTGTTGGATTGCAAGTGTATCTAAAAAGCTACAGAGTAAATTCCTCAATTTTGTTTGGTCACAATCATTTTTTGACCCAAAAAAGGGATAAATTTATCATGAATTTAAAACTTAAAATTACAATTTTGAGAACATCTAAAACTAAAAAAATTTTGTGGTACGGAAGGCTTTTTTTACAACAGCTCTTTTAACTGTTGGATTATTATTTTTTTTAAACAGTCTGGCAGAGACGAATCTTTGGGGATGGGGAGGTTGTATCTGCCAGAAATGGTATAGCTGCATGCATATACATGTACATATCCAATGTGGAAATATTTATAGCTAGCTACTTGCAATTATTAATTTTTGTTATTTTGTTCTTTTCTTTCTTTAATCCAATTTAGATGCTATACTTATAATTAATGAACATTAGTTAGTAGATCTATGCAATTTGTAATTATTTTATTTTATGTTGACCTCCAAAGTAAATGTTAAAAAAATAAAGTAATACTTGTATTTCAATTTTTTATGTTAGCTGCAAATTAACTATAATTATTAGGATGCTATAAATACTATCAAAAGTTCTTGGTGGTTTGCAGGAAAGCCATTTGGCCTGCTCGACTACTGTTGCTAATTAAGTGGATCGCTTCGTTTTTGTACTAATTCCATCTCAATTTGAAAGGTAAATCAGGATTAATGAGTCTAAATTGTATTTTTAGTCAGTCTAAATTTTGTTTTGAGAACTAAAAAGTAATAATAATTAACTTGCAGATTAATTTTGCAGGAATAACTTCGTGGTTACAAAAGAAGTTCTTCCCAGTTGCCCGCTTAAATCAAGATTAAATTATGAGTAATCTGGAAGACACAGATCTAGAACAGTGGTTAGTATAATAGTTTCTTTAATTAGCCCCTTTCATCTTTTTCCTGCCCCTTCTTAATTTTTTTTTTTTAATCCATGCACGGAATTGAAACTTTTAGTGTAACTGCTTCTATATATATATATATATATATATATATATATATGTCTTCTCTCATAGATAAAAAAATCTTCTGTTCTGCAGTACTTGTGATAATGACCACGAGAAGCAAGAATTCGAGGAAAAAATTCCAGTGAAAGGCGAAGAAAAAAATCCAAGAAATGATATAGAAAGAGAGAAAATATTAAGCCCATGGGTGTCCTACTCTCGGAGGTGGAGCAAGATTTTCCTGGGATCCTGTGTGATTGGAGTTTCAATCGATCCATTGTTTCTCTATGTTCCCATCATAAATGAGAAAAAGAAGTGCCTTACCATGGACGAAGACATGAAGATTGTAGCTCTCGTTCTGCGATCTGTCACGGATTTCGCTTACGTATTGCATCTCATTTTTTGATTGCGAAGCGCATTCAATATATCAAAGGCGTTTAAGCTATCATTGAAAACGGGTTTTCCCTGGCTATACCTCCTAATCGATATTCTTGCCATTCTTCCTCTCCCACAGGTAAAGCTGCCTAACTAAAAATAATCTCATGTATTAAAAAAATATTGCAACTATATAAGGTCTAGTCGGAATAATATAATAAGACAAGTTGATAATTAGTATTGCTTAATATATTGCTGACTCAGTTGAGATATGCTAACTGTCTTTTAATTGGTTGCCCTCTGTCTATATTAATATTAAAAATTGATCTGAATATGTAGGTTAAGTAGTCATTTCTTCCGCATATTTGGATTAATCTCTCTTAATTAATTTAAATTATGCAGGTAATAGTTTTAGTATACTTATCAAAGATCGCGGGATCGAGATCTTTGACTACAAGGAAGTTCTTGAACTTATTACTTCTTCTCCAATACGTGCCCCGAATTCTTCGTGTCTACCTATCTGCCAAGGATCTTGAACGAGCGTTTGACTCGATCACCCGACGTGTTTGGGTCAAAGGTGCCTTCAATTTTTTTCTCTACATTATTGTCGGCCACGTAAGTTATTCTCACCAGTGTAGTATTGTCGTGTTATTCTTCCGATTCTTTCTTTTGGGTTCATCTCACATATATATCTTCTTATTTGTGCTCTCTTCTTTGTAACTCCAATAAATCACGCCGCGCATCTTATTAACATAGCCTTTTAGTTAATATGATTTGATATCTTAATGGAAATATTTAATTAATGTACCATGAAATTATAGATGAATATGAAGGGAACAAAAATAAAGTGACAGAGGAATTAAATCCATATATATTTTTTTAAATATGTGCTAGTGATTTTTTAGCTCCTATAAACTGCAGCGTTTTTAAAGGACATTTTTGAGCTCCAAAGTTAGTGATTTGTGATTTTTTAGCTCCTATAAACTGCAGCGTTTTTAAAGGAAAATTTTTAGCTCCAAAGTTAGTGATTTGTTCAATTAAGGTACTTTACACTACTTTTTTCTATATTCGTTTTATATATAAACTTTGCTTTTTGTACTCTAAAACCTCAATGCATCGATACTACAAGAGTTGAAAATGTAAACGATAAAAAGAAAAGGAGCAGATAATTTATTATTATTTTTCGCAACGAACTTTACATTTTTTTAAATATAAGCTTTAGTTTTTCTTATATTTTTTATGTTATTTGTTTTTTAAAAAAGAAACTATACACTCTCCTGAAGTGAAAAGCTGGTTCCTGATTATTATTATTATTATTTTCTCTTTTGAATCCTCTTACTAGGTATTTGGAGCTCTATGGTACTTCTATTCCATATATCGAGAGACAGCATGTTGGCACCATGCCTGTACAAGTTATCCAGGATGTGTTCCTAGTTCTTTCGATTGTCATGGCAATAACCCAATGACTAATTTGACATTCGTTAACGAGTTTTGCCCGGTCGATCCAACAAACGCAAAGGTCTTCGATTTTGGAATATTTGTTGATGCCGTTGAATCTCACATACTGGAGTCTACAAATTTTCTCAACAAATTCTCTCGCTGTTTTTGGTGGGGGCTTGCGAAATCTCAGGTAACTATCGCAAATATCGTTGCGGCTACGTACTGTCACTGTATAAATAATTATAATTATACCTCTTGTGCATAATCATTTTGATAATTGTTGGCATTTCTATTATTAACCATAACCACATATAATAATCTGTAGTATTAAAATAAATGTATCGAGCTCTGTTCAAGGGATTGGTGGTGTTCTCATTTTACCGACCCCAAGTAGGATGGATACGGATATATCTGCACGATAGATGTCAAGAAATTAATGTTCAGCAGTACTTCTAGAAAACAATATTAATATGTTTACGTTTTCATCATAGATCTCATATATATTTTTCTTAATCATTCATTCTTGCAGTTCTTTTGGTTCGAACCTCGAAACAAGTAGCAATACAGAGGAAAACTTTTTTGCCGTCCTTATTTCTATCTTGGGCTTGCTTCTATTTTTATACCTCATTGGAAACTTGCAGGTTTGTTCTCAATTATATTTGTGTGTGTGTATATATATGTGCGTGTGTGTGTCGTTTCAATTGTATAAAGAATGTAACTGCGTTAAATCTCTGTATTGATTGAGTAGTACGTAATTTCGTTTGTTGTGAGCAGACATATATGCAACTTGCAACCAAAAAGACAGAGAAAATAAGGGTGAAAATAAATGACAAACAACCCGAGATAGAATCGTATCTGTCGAACCACGACCTCCCGAAGCCTAAACAGAAACTCATCCTGCGTTACCTCGGACGTACAGTTAAACAAGGCAAAGACGTGGATGTCAAACATCTCTTTTCTCTTCTTGAAGAGCATATAGAGAATAGCCAACGGCCGCACCACGAGCATAATGAGGTCGGTAAAATTAGAACGTACGTCTATCTATACATCTATTTCTATATGTAAAATTTATCGAGGTGTTTTTTTTTATTATTATTTTTTATTATTTTTTCTATAAGGTACACATGTCTTGTGATTTTTTACCATACGGGATTTGACAAGTTTAATTGTCGAACAGGGGTTTGCAGAGTGGGTAACTGAAAAACTTGACGAAGAAAAACACGAGAAGGATACCTAAGAGCAACAAGCAGAGCTGTGGATGGAAAATAGCAAGATCCCTGATGACATGAGGTCGAAGATCACTCAATACGTAAGATTGAGAATGCGAGAAGGCAAAGACGTTGATGTTCGAAGCCTTCTATCCGTTATTCCTTCAAAACTTGGTTTATCGGTCAAGAAACACCTGTGCTTTCCTATACTGAAGAAAGTAAGTAGCTAATTTCTATTATATTCATTCCTACATTTATTTCAATTTTGTATTGTGTACGTTTCTTATTTACAATGCAAATAGTTGCAGTTTAAGCTTTTTTTTATTTTTTTTTATTTTTTTTATTTTTATTTTTTATTGGATACGTTGCTAGTTGTTCTCAGGATTTGAGTCTGGTATCTAGCACCGGTTTGCCGGTTTATTAGGCTTGTACATTGTCATTATCAGCTAATTAGACAAAGTAAAATGTGTCCTGATTCATAGGTGCCAATGCTTGAAAACATGGATGAGAAAGTTTACAACACGATCTACAGCTACCTGAAACCAGTGGTATACCAAGAGAATAGTTTCATTATTCGAAAGGGAGAACCACTTGATTTGATGCTTTTCATCACGCAAGGCGTTGTGTGGAGCTTCGGAAGTAGTTCTAGCCCCATGGAGCGTCTTCAGAGAGGCGATTATTACGGAATCGAACTTTTGGAATGGCAATTGAGATCAACATCCTATTCAGATTTTCCCATTGCAACATGCAATGTCAAATCCCACACAAAAGTCGAGGCCTTCACTCTTTCTGCCATCGACTTGGGACGCGTACTCATCAATTGCTGGTCAAAAATACCTGCCCAAACCGAAGACGAAAAGAAGGCCTTGGAGCCACTGGCAATCTTTTCACTACGAGAATTCCGACGCCGCAATAATGCAACCAAAAGGGAAAAAGATCAGAATCTGCCTCAAGTCAATGGGCACAGCTCGCAAATTAGCAACCTTTAACTACATGTGTCGTTGCGGATATGTTTCAATCCTTGATGTGGTGGTTTTTCGGGTTTCAATTCTGCTCTCAACTTATATTGTCAATTACACTGGTGTTTTTGGGTTTGCCTTGATATATATAGGTTTCTATGATTTGTTGTGCTCTTGTTTGTATTTCCATTTCTTGTTCTCTTAATAACATTTGACTTTATTTTTGTTATTTATTTATTTATTTTAACTTGGGATGAGACGATTCAAATTATATATGCACCTTATAGTGAAGTCAGATGTCGTTTTAACAATTTTTGTAAATTTTGCAAATGTTAACCTTATAGTGAAGTCAGATGTCATTTTAACAATTTTTGTAGATTTTGTAGGTTAAACTTTGTTTTGTCCTTTCTCACATTTTGCAAAAACGTTTGCATCTTTTCTTGCTTTTAATTTCGTTACCTTTGCATCACTTTTTCGTTTTCCTTCCTTAGGAAGGCAAGTTTTCTCGCAGGCCACTTCCACAAGTTTTGTTTTCTCTATCCTCCTGACCAAAGAAAGTTCCGCATGATAAAATCAATATATAAAACTTTTCATAATAATAATAGTATGAACAATACAACAAAGTCTCAAAAAACATAAGATGGAAGCCCAGAGAAGCAAAGGATGATTTTTTTTTTTAATGCAAACAAAGTATGAATTATGCACGAGTTCTTGTTGATATTAATTTAATTTAACTGAGGACCGCTTGATTGATCGTTGAAGTACGTACGATAAAGCTTTTTCTTTACTACCGTGAAATATGATAATTAATTTACCTCATTTTTACATCCTATAAAAATCAAAGCGATTGGCCACCAAATTATTACTTGCTGCTGGATTATTATCCATAATTTTCTCATACAATTAAATTTGTCATAATTTTGAAGAAAAATTGTTACTTTATATATATAGGGGATACATGCCACGTTTCACATTCTCTTATCCGATAATAGTACTTATTCTAGTTTTATCCAGCTTTATATCTCTTTTTAGAAATTTACAAAATAAATGTTGAGAGAAATCAACAAATTAAATCTAGCATTGAATCGATTCTGCTGCTTTACTGTGGAATGCAAAGCGTGCTAAATGGCCCTTTCTTTATCGTATCGCGCACATATCTTCCACTTCTGCCAACCCCAACTCGAACTGGTTAATATCATGATAATCAACTACATAATCTTAGCCTGGTGTTATTTGATCACCAATCCTATACTAGGCTCCCATTATCTTATCCAGCTGAGTAGGTCTTATAAATTAGTTGTGGCAAAATTCCGAACTATTGAGCACGACGGAAATAAACTATTGGAGTTGAAGAAAATTGTACGTAAAATGTTTAATCTGATCAATCTTTTTTTTCGAAAGAAAGATTCATGAAAACTTTATCCCACATAATTTACATATAATATATAAGTCAATGTGCCAATTTTCTTTTCTGTTTTTTTATTTTTTATTTTCAAGGTGTATGTCGACTGTATGTACATATGTAATTGCCCGAAAATAAAAATAAAATAAAATAAAATAAGCTTGCAATAAAATGCGAGTAAGCTAATGGATACTGCAAAAATAAATAAATAAAATTCCAAAAAGACCTCCTCAATTAAATACGAGTTGACGAAGTCAAGTTTATATTTTTGCTCTTTTGATTTTTCTTTGTTTTATTAGTAGATCATTTCCAATGGCGTCTAGTTTGGTTTCCAAAGAATATATATATATATATATATCTACATATATATATATATATATATATGTGTGTGTGTGTGTGTTGAAAATTACGTCTTTCTTGCAAATTTACAATCTTTACCCATCAAGAGTCTAAAAAGATAAATAACCTTTAATATTCCATATTCTTTTTTTTGTCTTGACCTCGTAAAGTAAACACTACGGACAAAAAAAAAAAAATAAAGAAATAAAAACAAAATTAATGGGGAGAACTAATTTGCTGACTGATTCGCCAACAAAACTAAAAGAAATATAAAACACTCAGTAGCTCTCAAAGAGATGAGAAGTCAGATCACCTAGAACCTCTCATTCTGGAAGACGCGTACGTTTCCCTGGTTGAATCTCATATATATATATATATATATATATATATCTTCAGATCGTTTCTAATTTAATATATTAATCTTTCTTCTTGCTCTATAGTTAACACTTTTCCCTTCTTCATAATTGTTTTGAAGAGTATACATATATATATATATTTTATATATATATAATATATACATATTATTCTTTTGGAACAATTAATATTGATTTTGCTTTCTAAATACTACTTTTACTCATCAGTTGCAGTTCAAATCTGCCGTACTCCAGGTCCAATAACTGTGAAGCTAAGAGCTAAACTAAGCTAGCTACACTTTAGCCAAAAAGAAGAAGAAGAAGAAGCTAAGCTAGCTACAATTTTCAGTTCTCTGTCTTATTGTCAAAGGTATCTGCTCTTTTTTTATCTGCTTTTGATACTTCTGTCTTACTGGAACTATGCTTTTCTTTTCAGTCATAATAATAATAATAATTATTATTATTATTATTTTTTGATAAATTGAAAAGGAAACAGAGAACTGAGTCTAATTACTTTTTTTTTTTTTTTCTTTCTTTTGGTTGATCTCAATCCATGCATTTCTTATCCGGAAGAAATCCACGTAAAACTACGTGCATAAAATCAGTACAGTTATATGAACATTTACCTTTGCAGTCTTCCATTGACTTGAAGACGACTTGGATCCTTTGACCACACTCTCCCTCAATCCAATCACAGGAAGCCACCTCATTCAAAAATTAATTTAACATAGCTTAATTTTTTTTTCATTACTCTGACGACTTTGCCCCCTTTATTTCTTTTTTCTTTTTTATTTTTACTTTCGAATTTGTACCTTCCATTTCCCTTGTATGAGCAATGATGTGCTCACAACTGAAAATGGCCCCCACATATTATACAGAGAGGGTCTTATCTGTATAATTTGCAAGCCTCTATTCAGTGTTAGAGCATTTTTGCCTAACAATATGGGTCTCTTCTCTTGTAGTTTTACATTTTTACTTTTGGTTTAGTATTTTACTAGCCTGCCTTTTTTTTTTTTTTTTCCTCATAACAATTAACTTTGCAGGAGGTAACTTTGTGGTTACGAAAGGAGTTCTACTTCCCAGTTGCCCGCTTAAATCGTGATTAAATTATGAATAATCTGGAAGACAGAGATCTAGAAGAGTGGTTAGTAAAATAGTTTCTTTAATTTATTAGTCCCCCTTCATCTTTTTCCTGCCCCTCTTAATTTTTAAAAATCTTATGTTCGGCAGTACTAATGGTACTGACTATGAGAAGCAAGAATTCGACAAAATAGCTCCGGCTAAAGGTGGAGAAAACAGTTCAAAAAATGATGCAGAAAGAGAGAAAATATTAAGCCCATGGGTGTCCTACTCTCGGAGGTGGAGCAAGATTTTCCTGGTATCCTGTGTGATTGGAGTTTCAATCGATCCATTGTTTCTCTACGTTCCCATCATAAATGAGAAAAAGAAGTGCCTTACCATGGACGAAGACATGAAGATTGTAGCTCTCGTTCTGCGATCTGTCACGGATTTCGCTTACGTATTGCATCTCATTTTTCGATTGGGAAGCGCATTAAATATATCGAAGGCGTTTAAGCTATCAATGAAAACGGGTTTTCCCTGGCTATACCTCCTAATCGATATTCTTGCCATTCTTCCTCTCCCACAGGTAAAGCTGCACCTAATTTCTACTCTAAAAATTATGTCATTTGGAGTTCTATGATAAGAATGTAACAATTATATATATGGTCTAGCTAGACTGAAAAATGTTTGTACTACGAGAGTTGCTTAATAGGTGGCTAATTTAATTGATATGTGTTAAGTTTCTCTAATTTTATTTTGTCCTCTCTCTTCATGTACCTGAAAAATACCTGAATATGTAGGTTAATTAGTCATTAATCTCTCTTAATATAAATTGACCAGACACAATATTATAATTGAATTATGCAGGTGATAATTTTGGCATACTTTTCCGAGATCGCAGGGTCAAGATCTTTGACTGCAAGGAAGATCTTGAACTTGTTACTTCTTCTCCAATATGTACCCCGAATTCTTCGTGTCTACCTATCTGCCAAGGATCTTGAACGAGCTTTTGACACGATCACTCGACGTGTTTGGATCAAAGGTGCCTTCAATTTTTTTCTCTACGTCATTGTCGGTCATGTAAGTTCCTATCATATATGACCATAATAAACTTTACACTTTGTTATTTTTATATTCTTTTAGAGATACTTCTTTTTAAACTCCTAAACCTAATTGGTCGATGCAAGAGCTGAAAGGAAAAAGAAATTAAATAAAAAGAAAAGAGACAGAAATTTCTTTTTTTTTTTTTTTAAACAATAAACTTTAGATTTTTTAAATTCTAACTTTGACTCTTTTTTTTTTTTTTTTCCCTTCATGTTATATGTTTCTAAAATCAATTTTAGTGTATGCTTCGGCTGAAGTAAAAGGCCAGTTCAGCCACTGGTTATAATTGTTACTTTTTGGATTCTCATTAGGTATTCGGAGCTCTTTGGTACTTCTATTCCATATTTCGAGAGACAGCATGCTGGCATCATGCCTGTGAAAGTTATCCAGGATGCATTCCTAGTCCTTTTGATTGTCGTAAAGAGATTCCAATAAGTAACTTGACATTCGTTAATGAGTTTTGTCCAGTTCATCCACCAAACCCAGAAGTCTTTGATTTTGGAATATTTGTTGATGCCGTTGAATCCCGTATTCTAGGCACAACAAATTTTATGAACAAATTCTCTCGTTGTTTCTGGTGGGGCTTGCGAAATCTCAGGTAGTTTATGTGTTATGGGTAATTTAGCATATTTGTATGATAGGACATCCCTAAAGCAGAAATATTTCACATTTCATATTAGTGCTCGTAATTGGTTCAGGTTTTCATCATAGATCTAATATTTTTCTTGATTCATTCCTGCAGTTCTTTTGGTTCAAACCTCGAAACAAGTAGCAATACAGAGGAAAACTTCTTCGCCATCCTTATTTCTATCTTGGGCTTGCTTCTATTTTTGTACCTTATTGGAAACCTGCAGGTTTGGTCTGAATTATACATATGTGTATATATATATATATATATATATATATTCTGTCATGTATCGTTGAATAGAGAAGGGTTCCTTAATCTACAGGTTTTTAGTGACCAACTTCGTTTGTATTGTGAGCAGACATATATGCAGCTTGCAACAGAGAACTCGGAGAAAATAAGGCTGAAGATTAATGACAAAGAACCTGAGATTGGTTCGTATCTGTCCAACCACGACCTGCCAAAGGCCAAACAGAAACTCATCCTACGGTACCTAGGACGCACAATCAAAAAAGGCAAAGACGTGGACGTCAAACATCTCTTTTCTCTTCTTGAAGAGCATATAGAGAATAGCCAGCAGCCCCACCACGACCATAACGAGGTCGGTGAAATGAGAAAGAAAACATGTATCCATATATCTATATCTATATCTATATCTATATGCGGTAAAATGAGAATGATAGCATGTATCCATATATCTATATCTACATCTATATGCAAAATTTAACGAGGTTTTTTTTTTTTTTTTTTTTTTCCTTTAGATACTCAGATTTTATGATTTGTTACTAAACGGGATTTGACAAGTTTGATCAGCTTATGTATTTGTCATTAACAGGGGTTTGCAGAGTGGGTTACTAAAATACTCGACGAGGACATACATGAGAAGGATACTAAAGAGCAACAAGCAGAGTTGTGGACAGAAAATAACAAGATCCCTGATGACATGAGGTCGAAGATCATGCAATACGTAAGATTGAGAATGCGAGAAGGAAAAGATGTTGATGTCCGAAACCTTCTATCCATTATTCCTTCAAAACTTGGTTTATCGGTCAAGAAACACCTGTGCTTTCCCATACTGAAGAAAGTAAGTAGATATTTTCTATTATATTCCTACATGAATTTAAATTTTGTATCTTGTATTTTTATTTATGTATATGCAAACATTTGCGTGGTTAAATTAATTTAATCTTTTTCTTTGTTATTATTATATTTTTAAAGATAGATTTAACCGTTTTCAGGATTTGAGGTTTACTCATCGTATCAATACCAACTAGGCTAGCATCAACAGGTTTAATTTAGGCTTGTACATCGTCATTTATATATTATGAGCTAACTAAACAAGAAAATGTGAATTAATAGGTTCCAAAGCTTGAAAACATGGATGAAAAAGTGTACAACACGATCTACAGCTACCTGAAACCAGTGGTATACCAAGAGAATAGTTTCATTATTCGAAAGGGAGAACCACTCGATTTGATGCTTTTCATAACACAAGGCGTTGTATGGAGCTTCGGAAGTAGTTCTAGCCCCATGGAGCGTCTTCAGAGAGGCGATTACTACGGAATCGAACTTTTGGAATGGCAGTTGAGATCAACATCGTATTCCGATTTTCCCATTGCAACCAGCAATGTCAAATCCCACACAAAAGTTGAGGCCTTCACTCTTTCTGCCATCGACTTGGGACGTGTACTCATCAATTGCTGGTCCAAAATACCTGCCAATACCAAAGATGAAAAGAAGGTCTTGGAGCCATTGGCGATTTTTTCACTACGAGAACTCCGACGCCGCAATAATGCACACACAAGCAAAAGGGAAAAAGAGAATCAGCCTCACGCCAATGGCCACAGCAGCTGACTAATTCCCAAACTAATAATATGAGATCTGAACAATAAAAAATAAAATATTATATCTGAACGATATTGTATAATGAATAAAAAATCGAAAAACCTTTTCCCTATTGACATATTTAAGCCAGTGTACCATTTGCTTTTCTGATATTTTATTATTTCCAAGGTGTATGTAGACTGTATGTACATCTATTCTATGTTGACATACGTAATTGCCGGGAAAATAAAATAAAATGAACTTGCCATGA
Source organism: Ficus erecta (assembly GCA_008635985.1). Taxonomy (NCBI): domain Eukaryota; kingdom Viridiplantae; phylum Streptophyta; class Magnoliopsida; order Rosales; family Moraceae; genus Ficus; species Ficus erecta. The sequence goes on from BKCH01000010.1 coordinate 364,862, forward strand.
ACGCGTAAGCTAATGGATATACTGCATAAAAGCAAACTCCAAGATACCTCCTTATTAATCAAACACGAGTTGATTTCATAAATACTAAAGTCAAGTTGATATTTTCTTATTCTTTAAATTTTTCTTGCTTTTATTAGGAGAGTCATGCGGTTTGATTTCCAACGATTCAATTAGGACGATTCTTGCAAAATATATATACATATACATATATATACATATTTCGTTTTCCACCAACAATATATATATATATATATATATATATTAACAATATATATATATATATATTACGTTGATAATGACGTCTCTCTTTCAAATTTACAGTTTTTAACCAATCAAAGATCAGTTGGTCCCACCCAAAAAAAGACCAAAAAAAAAAAATAAAGCCGGTTTACACATTTGTGGAGAAATTTTAAAAATTTTAAATTAATTGCTGGTTTAGTTATACATAACTTTTAAATTAATTTTATTCCAATCTTGGTAAGTTGTGTGCTATTTAAGATAATTTTTTGGTATAATAATCAAGATTAATTAATCAACAACTTGACTATAAACTATTAGTTTGGCACTTTTTTTTTTATTCTCTTAGTCTGGATAATGGTCATAATAAGCTAATCATTATTAAATATTTCATATACTAAAATTTATATATTTTTTTGGTCTTGACCTCGTAAAGTAAACGCTAGAGATTTAAAGAAAAAAATTTAAAAACAATGAGTAAGTTTCCTTCTTCACAGATGGTCAAGTTGTCTAGTTCTTTGCTACCGAAAAATAATAATAATAATAATAATAATTTGTCTAGTTCTTTTGGGAGCAATTAATATAAATCTTATTGTCTCTGTAGTTTCCCGGTCAGTTCCGGTTGATGAGCCGTCCAGGTCCAAAGTTGAGCATTTGTAAACAAAGTTAATTAGCTACGAATTACGATCTTCATCACCCTGTCTTTTTGTTTAAGGTACGTATATCCTCCTCTGCTGTGCTTTTCATATGCTTCTGTTAATTTTTCCATTAATGCTTTCTCTTTCGATACCAATCATTCGATCATGGTTTCTGCGGGCTGTTCGCCGGTAGCAGAGCGAAAACCAGACATTTTTCTTGAACAAGTGAAATCTAATTATTCCTTAAATTGATGTTATTGATGGTCTTAAGCTGTGAAGAACTCGATCCATTCATTGTTCTCGTAATTGTATATCTACTTGTATATATGTATGATGAGTTTTTGTCACTTTTTTTTTATTGTTTTGGGATAAATTTTTGTTTACCAATCTTGTCCTGTCCTGGCTGCATAATTTTCCTTTCTTGATTTACAGGGGTCAACGTTCAAAAATTTGAATACTAAAAGAAATTTCCTAATTGGTCATGAGTTGATCTCCATCCATCCATTTCTTATCCAGAAGAGACCATACATTTATACCGTACGTTTAAATTCACTGAAGATATGAACGGCTCTCTTGAAGATAAAGATACAATAGCATTGCGGTTAGTATTTTTTTTTACTCCCTAATTTGGTAACTTCTTTTGTTATGCTTTTTAGCAGCGTTGTAAATATAGGTCAGGTTAGACTGTTCGGCCTCTAGCCTGCCTATTGGGCCTGCCACCCATCATGGCCGGGTTTCTAGGCCCGTGGACCGGGCCGTATAGGCTAGTCAAGCCGTAGTTAGGCTATCGGGTTGGGTTTGGCCACCCATTCCTTCATTTGGGTCGACCTGACCCAGCCATGCCTGCTTCTTTGTATGAGGTTGGCCCCAGGCCGGCCCAAATTTCCTACGGCCCACATGTGGCGAACCAGTTCGATTGGCCCATATTTAGTACTACTTTTGAGAAAATTTGGATTTGTGCCTTCTTAACTCACATATGTAGTTTCATACTATTCTCTTAAAATTCCACACCTCTTAAAAGTTAAATATATAATAAAGAGAGAAACTGGGTGTTAAAAAAATCTTAAGTGTTGGAAAAATAATAAAACTTTAATACCTCTTACTAAAAGGGCATGCTTTTAGATTTTCTTTGATTTTTGGGTTAGTGTTTGGGGTTATATACATTAATTTTAAATAGGAGCTTAATAAAACAAAAAGGAGATATTTACATCTTCTAATAAGCAGTATGAAAAATGTAAAGAGCGAGGGATTTAGCAAGGAAGTATGTATTTTTTTAAAGGCTGTCAATCTGGTTGAGATGTTCTAAAAACAATAACATTATATGTTAGTTATATTTTTTCTCTGATATTTCATGAGAAAGAAGTTTATTGCTATTAGTAATTTCTCCCTTGAATTTTTATCTATTCTCAGGGTTGATTATGAGAGGCAATATTATTATTCCGACGACGTAAAAGATGTATCAAGAGTCGACACTCCAAAGGAACATGTGACAAAAGTACAAAAACTAGTAAACCCGTGGTCATCTTACTCTCAGCTGTGGAACAAGATATTCATAGCATCATGTGTGATCGGCGTCTCAATCGACCCGTTGTTCCTCTACGTTCCCATAATAAACGAGGACGAAAAGTGTGTTGATATGGACCAAAATATCATGTATGTGGCTCTTGTTTTACGAACCATCACGGACTTCGCATACATACTTCACCTCATTTTTCGGCTTAGAAGTGCACTAGCAATGGCTAGGGAGCTCGGGTTATCCATTTTCACTGGTCTTCCTTGGTCATACCTTCTAATTGATGTTTTAGCCATTCTTCCCTTCCCACAAGTAAGAGCAATCTTTACTATCTGTTCTATTGTTCAAAAATTATTTAATGTCTTCTTAATCTTGTCAATTTTATGCATGTCAGCCTAGTTAGAATATACTACCTAATTTGCTCTGTTCAGATGTTAGTTGTCCCCTCTCTTTAGTTAATAAGAAAAGAGATGTGGTCAGATCATGAAGATATATATATTTATATATATATAAATGGACTATATGTTTTGAGCAGGTAATAGTTTTGAAATACTTTTCTAACATCGCGGGCTCCAAATCTTTGAAAGCGAGGAAGATCCTAAACTTGTTACTTTTGCTCCAATATGTTCCGCGGATTCTTCGTGTCTACCTATCTGCCAAAGAGCTTGGAAGGACGTTTGACTCACTTACTCGACGAGTATGGGTCAGAGGGGCCTTCTTTTTCTTTCTCTACATCATCTTTGGTCACGTAAGTATCTGATTGTAGAGACTTACCACTATAAGTATTAATGTTGGTTTTAGTTATAAGTATTTTATTTGTCTTTGAACATACCTAGGTGTTTGGAGCTTTTTGGTACTTCTATGCCATTTTCCGCGAGACAGCATGTTGGCACCTTGCTTGTAAAAGTTACCCTGGATGCGTTCCTAGTCCTTTTGATTGTCGTCGAGATCATCCAATGAAGAACTTGACATACTTGAATGAGCATTGCCCTGTAGATCCTCCGAACGCGGCGGTCTTTGATTTCGGAATGTTTGTTGATGCAATCGAGTCTCGTATACTTCGGAAGACAGAATTTCTAAGAAAATTCTCTCGTAGTTTTTGGTGGGGTTTGCGAAACTTGAGGTTTGTACATACTACATACCAAGTCTACTCTTTTTCTTCCCCTCTCCTATTGATTCGTCTGGTCATTCATTCTTATTGTTATTTTGCCCTTAATTTTGTTTTCAACTTTCTGATATTTGCTTCTGCATATCTCATGTTCCGTTTTGTCCATTCATTTCGGCAGTTCTTTCGGTCAAAACCTCGACACCAGTGGCAATATAGAGGAAAATTTATTTGCAGTTCTTATTTCTATCTTGGGCTTACTTTTAGTTTTATACCTTATAGGAAACCTGCAGGTACAATATTCAATATTTATCACAAAAATCATATTATAAATTTGGTGAAAATAAATTGTACATCGAAATAGGATGAACAAATATTCTAACTCATTGTATATTGCAAATTCCAGACATATATGCAGTTGGCAACCACAAAATCGGAGGAGGCGAGAAGGAAAATTAGCATCAAACAAGCGGAAATAGATTCATACCTATCCAACCTCCCCGCACATAAAAAGAAAGTGATCATGCGATACCTGCGACGCACAATTAAGGAAGACAAAGACTTCGATGTCAAGCGCCTCTTATCTCTTCTCGAAGAGCATACAGATCATGGCCAGCACACCAGTGAGGTCAGTAAATATGTGTACTCGCTAGACATAAGACCTTGAATAGAGAATTTTGATTAAAGTTTGCTTATTAAACACGGTGGAACAGAGTCAACAGACATTTGCAGCTTGGGTGACCAAAATATTGGATGTGAAAAAACAAGAGAGGAATTCATCAGAGCTAAAGGCGGAGTTGTGGATATCGAGAAACAGAATTCCTCACAATATAAAGCAGAAGATTATGCGATATGTGCGGCTGAGATTGCAAGAAGGCAAAGATGTAGATGTCGGCAATCTTCTGCCTATTCTTCCCTTTGCACTTGGCACGGCAGTCAAGAAACACCTCTGCTTTCCTATATTGAAAACAGTAAGCCAATTGAATGAATGTATTGGATTCGATAATTCAGGAACTAAAAGCACCAAATTTTCATCCTTGTTGTTCCATTTGTTGATTTTCCTCTTTGAATTGAATTTGTTTTACTTGTCTATAGGTTCCAATGCTACAAAACATGGATGACTACGTATACGAAACGATATGCAACTATCTCAAGCCGGTTATTTACACAGAGAAGAGCTACATTATTCGGAAAGGGGAACCACTTGATTTCATACTCTTCATCACGCAAGGAGTTGTGTGGAACTTCGGAAGCGACACAAATGCCACGGAGCGCCTTCAGAAAGGCGATTACCACGGAAAAGAACTTTTGGAATGGCAATTGAACTCGACATCCTACTCTGACTTCCCCATCTCCGCAGCCAACCTCAAGTGCCACATGAAAGTTGAAGGCTTTGCACTTATGGCCAGTGACTTGGAGCATGTGCTCTCCAAATGCTGGTCCAAGTTCTCCATGTCAGAGGGCTTGAAGCCTTTTGCGGCCGCTTCCTTGCAGCAAGGATTCCGTCGTTTCATGAGGAACAAAAAGGCAAATAAAGACAATCTGCCTGAGCATGGATATCTATTAATAGACATGCATTGATGAGCTCACAAAATGGAAGCATAGAATTAGCAATTATTGTTGCTTTGTTGTCACTTTGTTTCCAAAATTCAAAGGCTTTTCGTTGAAAATCTTGCGAGTAAAACGCGATCTTCAACTTTACTCTCAGTTTAGAACCAAACGTTTGGTTTCAAAAGTCCCACAAACGACATTTCTAAGATCTTCAAATCGAACGTAAGACGCGAAGCCCGTTGCTTCCGGTTGAACAGGATGGGCCATAGCTAGTGCCCTGTTGATGTACCATACTATCTTGTACAAAAACTTCAATCAAATGGCTAAACAAAATCAGATTCACACTCAGAACTCAAGCTCTAAGTCTCCAAGTATCCAATGCTACAACAGGACAGGGTTTTAAGTTGGATGTCTCTTTCCAAGGGTAATGTCCTTTTACTTCGATTCATATAATTTTTAAGGCTGTTATTAGTATGGTTTACAACGATATAAACAGTCTGCTTCAATTTGGTATCGTTTTTCAGGCTTGTGCTAAACTTGGTGTCGTTTCTCTTGTCTGTGTCGTTTTAGACTGTTATTATTTCAAGCTGATTTCCTTCTGCGACCCTTTTTTTTTATTATTATTTGTTTAATTTTTCGTCTTTGTATCTTGTGTTGTGGATTTTACGGTAATGTCGTTTTTAAAATCTTTGTAGTTGTTTTTACTTTAACGTCATTCTCTGATCTCGTTTTTCAAGCTTTATTGTTTTTTAAGCTATCGTTTTGAAGTTTGATGTCGTTTTCTCTGATCTCGTTTTTCAAGCTTTTTTTTTTTTTTTTTCTTTCTTTCTTTTTTTTTTTTTTTCACTACAAAAGGTGCCAGTCATATATTACGATTCCCATCCTTTCTTTCCAAGATAAAAATATTTTTGCATTTGGTTGGAGACATAGTTTAGTGACAATTATAGTAGTAATTAGTCCTTGTACAATATTTTTGTCGTTTGCTAGGTTCTTCGTTTCTACTTCCATGTCGTTTTTTGAGTTTCGGTGTTTTTTATTTATTTTTTATTTTTTATTTTTTTTACCTGGTATTTCCGTTTTAAGGTTAGATGCGTTTTATGTTCTTGGTCGTTTTCCCCGCCAGTGTTTTCCGTTGCTATTTTGGACCTTTTTCTTTTTTGTCGCTATTCACCTTTTTATATTCTTGTGGTTTAATACTTATGTCGTTTCCCATGGCTATTCATGTCATTTTATGTCGTTTCCAACTAGGAGGAGTTTTAAGGCTTGTTGTTTTCCTGATGTCGTTTTCTATCTATACGTTTATATCTTCTTCTTCTTCTTTTTTCCCCCTTGATTTTGTTGTTTTTATATATTCAAGTTTGACGTCGTTTTCCCACTACTACATAGGAGAAATTACTAATTAATAGGCCATGCCTACCAGCTGGCGAATATTGGATCGTATTAAACAGTATAAATATATATAAACAAATATATATTCCTTTGTCTTCCCAATTTACAACATAAATACACCCCCTTCACTAGCTTATCCATACACAAATAATAAAAATGAACCTTACATAATGGTCCATTTAATCAGTAGTAATTAGTAATAAAACCCTCGTATATATATACACACACATACTATGCAGATCACAAAGGAACAAATCTATATCTAGTAGTAAAAAGTATGCTATTATCTTCTTCCATATTTGTAATAATTGTCCTTCTCATCATCATTAACCTCATGATGATCTTGATCTTGTTGATGCACAGCTATGTCATGTCGAAGCATGTCCATTTTATGCCTCACCACTAGTTTGGACACTGTTTTAGCAACCTTTTTCACCGAAAAAGGCTGGCTAGTCAACTCTTCGAAAGTGGTTTTAACTTTGTTTCTCAGAGAGAAGGTTTGCAAGCTCAGACGCTTGCCCGTCTTGCAGTAAACCGCAAAGGACTCGCAGTTGTTGCGGAGAAGGTTGTACTCGTCGAACTTCCCAGCGGAATGCAGCATTTCTGTGGCACGCCGGACAACCTCATTGGGTGCGTAGCAGCAAGTGCCGGTACTGCATGTTCCTGACCTGTTTGTGACGAATTGAGATGAGGAGACGCCGTACTTGAAGCGGAAGAGTCTATGTCCTTTAAGGAAGCAATCAAGGCAGCATTTTACCACTCCTCCTTGCTTATCATTTGGTCCGTCTAATCGGCACTCCTTGCAGCTTATCCCGAGATCATGATTGTTCTCCTCACCTTGTGTTCTTGTGAAGTGGATCACCTGATTATCTCCCACATATATTCCTGTATATTTTTTTGTTAGATTCAAATAAATTTAATGTTCATGTATTAATCAAGCATATATATTGTCACTGTTTTTAATGTCTAAGTGACCTAGTGATCATTTTTCATTGTTGATAATCTTGGTTAGCATCCATTTTCTTCTCTCTCTCTCTTTTTTTTTTTTTTTTTTTTGGTTCTGTGAAACTATCTAAAGAGATTATCAATTCCAGTTTAACAAACTTTTAATCTTATTAGAAAAGAGAGAAGAAAACAGATGATTGATACAGAAAAAGCAAATGTAAGTATATTATGTAGGCTCGTCCGTATTGTTTTTATTCTTCCTATTTTGCCTGAAACCTCTCAAATTTCTCCTCAAAATAAAAATAAATAAAAAATAAAAACTCTCAAGTTTTGGCATAGATCTCAAGAAGCAATTTTCCAATTTATATCCAACAATAACTCCTAGGACTCAAATTCATTATTTTATCCGGTCCCTGACCATAAACATACCAATTTATTTTTTGTAATTTATACGAAAGATGAGAGAAAAAGAAACTAGCATCAATATTACAATTTTAATCTACTGCTGTGCAGATACATATATATATCTATATATATATATATACCTAAAAATATCCAGAAATAACCCTAATTAAATCTACAACTAACTCATAATCATGTTAGAAAATCCATCAAATTATATGAATATTTTTTGACAATTAGGGGGTGAAATCCAAGAAAAAGAAAATTCGATCAATTGATTTGAAAGTAAAAATATAAATTTACTGACCTAATCATGTAGGGGAAAAAAATAAGAAAAGAAAACTGACCATGGTGTGAGTAGATGTGTTTGTTTCTGTAGCTGTAAATGTGATCTCCTGGCTCGAGCAAACTCCGATCGATCCTGTTTGAAAACAAACCCATCTCTCTCACAGTGCTGAGTTCTTCTGATTTCCAGATCTATCTCATAATGTATATAAAGACCTGCACACACACACACATATATATATATATATATATCAATATACACACATGTATCAATATATACATACAATTGTATATTTGTCTGTATGTTTGGGATAAGAAAAGGACCGTGAGATGGCATGGCATGTGGGTAAGCATTGACTTTTTGTGCAACCAAAAGGATGCTGAGCCGGCCGAGAGTAATACTTGCAATGCAAGAAACTGGACATGCTAATTCTCAACCCAACCACTAGTTTTTTCTTTTCACCCCCCATCTAATTTCTTTTTTCTTGTGAAACCCTAGAAGTGCTTGCAAATCCCCAATATTTTAAGGTCTCAACAAGTATATTTGTGAAAATTGTGAGATCTGATACCCTAATAACTCATAAGTTAAGAGATAGAAGTAGAATGGCAGAGGAATATTCTTGATAAATTTCCAGTCGAAAAGCTGCCTTGTGCAACTTTCCTTCTTACGTGACAAATATATATGATATTCTTGTATAAATATTAATTTAATACATATATTTATATGTATATATTTTACTATTAGTGGGAGTAGGGGCTTGTGGTGATTGTTGTAGGTTCTTTGCAATTTTTTATATTATTATGTATCTTTTTAAGTAGTGAAGTAAATTTACTAAGGGGGTGGTAACAGAAATATAGGCATATAATATTTTCAGGCCTTCCGGATGTAGTTGCATAATCTAGATTTATCTAGAAGGAAGTGAAAATAGTAAAATATATTGCCTATTAAAAATGAAAAACTACATAATATGATATATATCTAACAATAGATATTTATCTCAAATTTATGAGATATGCTTAATAAATCAATAATTCACTTGTGTATAAATTTTATATTTATTAAGGCTTTGTTTGGCAAAAAACTCTGTTTAAATTAAACTGTACTTTTTTCATCATGTTTTTTGTCTTTTTTCTCAAAAAGTTGTTTGTCTTTTCTGAAAATTCAAAAAAATTTACTATTTAAACTTACAAATCTTAACTCAAACTTACACACCAAACACCCCCTAAGTATCTCAAACTTATTAATTAAAATAATGAATCGATAAATTTCTTATTTACAAAATAAATCCAGCCATTTTCTTTATAAGAAAAAAAGAGCTATTCATAATGAAACTAGACCATGAAAAAAAAAAGTACATATATATATATATATATAGCGATTAACTAGTACATCAAAAAAAAATGTCTAGACATAACTAACGGAACGCCAATAGAGCACTAGATACCGGTCGGTAAACTCCTCCAAACTGGAATCCTTATATTCTTCCAGTCCACACTGCACGTTTTCAAATTTTTGTAGATCAGAAAATTCCAAATTAAGCCGCCCCAACTGACTAGTCTTAATTGTAATTATTTGAAGATAAATAAGCAGAAAAAGAAGAAGAAAAAATTAACCACTTACAGCTACAGACGACTAAAAGATTTTTTTTTTTTTTTGGTCAAAGGAAAAGATTTTCTTTTTATTCTATTATTCATTTTACTTTGGTATAATTCTATCATGTTCTCTCTATGCCAATCAAACTCAGCCTCTATCTCCATTCCTGTCAGTACCTTCCGAGAATGTGCAAAAGAGAGAGGGAGAGGGAGAGACATATAATAATAATAATAATAACTAGGGATGACTCTATAAACCTGGTTTAATAGATCATTGTGGACACGATACATTAAAAAGTAGACATGATATACATGAAACAGCACGCTTGTTAGATAGACTTTACCCGTTATGTTTAATTAAATAGATCGTGCGTGATGTAATTTTTCAGCGTGAAGCATGTTAAGAGCTCAGTATGAGTATGAGTACGAACACGATAAGGAGTACGAAAATGACATGATCACATTACTCTTTTTATATGATATTTCTAACAATTTTCATATTAGACCTATGGTGTTTTTATTTTATTTTTAATTTTCTTATGAAAATGCCATCTTATTTTGAGTTTTTACTTGATAAAGTTTTCAATGTTGTAGTTGATTTTCAATAATATACATTGTTTTTGTTAAAAATCAATATTTTCTATTGTTTTCAGAATTTATTATTATTTTTATTTAAAATTTTTGACGTTAGACACGATGAAGACACTGGCACATCTGCGAAAGTAATGTTGAGAGGAAAGGAAATAGGGAGCTTGGAAAAGTTGGAAACTTTCTACGGAAGATTTGAAGACATCAGTGAATTTAACCCATGTTTCAGATTTGGGGAAGAGTGGGAACCAGAGGAGGACGGCATTCATGTTGGAAATTGGTATCATGATGTTGACGGGACTGACATCCCGAGTCTTGGTAGAAATGTAATCCTGAATAAATTAGCCACAGATTCAGAAGATACGTTGGTCTTGCCCAGAGGCACTGAGTTCCTGAAACCTCACAAATGTCATGGTATTACAAGTTCAAGTCATAAGGCAACAGTAAAGAAGGAAACTGATGTGTGGAAATGCCGAGTTTCTGGTTGTGATAGCATGAGACACGTGATTTGCTCATGTTGTTGCAATGTTCCTGTTTTCCAAATCCTTGACATACTTGAACTTAAAAACTTGCCATCGCTAAATGATTTAGTCGGGAGAGAAAGGAGCCCATCATCTTCAGCAGCATCATCAATGCTTCCAATTAACACCTTTTCCTTTCTTACGAGATTGGAATTAAGAGGTTGTCATGGGTTGAAGAGGTTGTTCACACCCACACTGTTGTCTAACCTCCAAAGCCTCGAAAGCTGTCAAGTGAAAGATTGTCACCAGTTGGTGGAAATAATAGGAGAAACATCTGACGAAGACGAAAGCTGGAAATCAACGACTGCTGTCATGCCCATGCCCCCTAGATTGCAATATCTTATTTTAATTGATCTTCCAGCATTGAAGAGCTTTTGCAACTCTAGCGTAAAAATTTCTGATTCTTTGGCATACATTTTTATCGAACATTGTCCGAGACTGACGAGGATCACCCTGCTTTGGGAAGAACCACATCCTGACCCTTCTCTTCAAAGTATCTTTGTGGAGGAAGACTGGTGGGATACGGTGGAGTGGAAACATCCCGAGACAAAGGATGTCCTTCAACCTTATGTTGAGTTCATTCAGGCAGTGTTATTGTGACTCAATTCCGGCAGGGTTTCATGGTAAAGCCCTCGACTTCAAACATTCACTTGCAAAGGCATGGTTTTTTGTACACCAATAGTAGTGTAATCTCTTCTATATAAGTTGAATGTTAAGATTTAAAATGGTTTGAAATTACAAGAATATAGAAATTCACGTGCACGGTGAATGATATGACTTTGTAGAAAAACTCTCTCTAGTTGAGTTAGTTTTTTTATTTTTTATCTTTTTCAATCCATATGAATTCATTTACCTTGCACTCATTCATCTGAATTTTAATTTGTCATTTAACTTCCAGGTCTCGAACTCAACCGAGTTCGTGTACATGTTTATTTTTATTTCTATGTTTTTAAGTAATTCTCTCTTCTAAGCTTTATGTTTTCTTCTTCTTCTTTTTGTCCCCCCTCTGATCCTTGAACTTCTTAAATGCAGAGGTCGATTTAAAATCGTTCCACAGCCAGTTGTGGTAATCTTCTCTCATGAGTGCCTCCAAATTGCAAGTTTGTTCAAGATGCTAAAGCTCACTCTGGAATGCTTGATTAATGCTTGATCAGGTACAACATGAATTCAGTCTATGGAAATAAATTGGTTTACAGAAGGCAGAGACTACTGCTTTTTTATTTTACTTTATTCTCTTCTCTTTAGAGTGCATTCAGAGATTTCTTTTTTATGACATTCCGATTTCTGTATGGTTAATTTTGTGCTTGAAGATTGTATCAATCCCTATCAAGTACTTGTCTGAATTTATGACACTGTTGTTTTCTATATAAAAGTCATTTTATTTGGTAGCCAACTAGAACATATATAAAAAATGCAGCTGAAAATGTGTCTGCACGACATATTTAATAAATAACTTTTGGCTTCGGTTTTCTCTGTTTCTGATGAAACAAAGAGTACTGAGCAAGATAAGATTGCAAGATGGTCATTAAGCAAACCACATTTCCTGATAAGTCTTTTTTGGTTGCGGTAAAGATTATGATCTTGAGATTACTTTCTAGCTCGTTTGGATTGCACTACTGAAAAAGTTTTTGGCAAAAATTTCTTTTTATTAAATATGTATTTATTATTCAACTTTACTTTTTTAACCTATAAGCCAAACGGTGTTTAATTGTGACTTGTGAGTAGTATGGTGTTTAATTCAAATTTTTTTCTATAAAAATTATATATATTTTTTGATTTGTGGTTGTAGGCACAGTTTAATGATAATTATACACCAGATTCCATTAAGATTTAACGTTATCAGAAATAGTGGTCGTTTTCATTTGATGTTATCGTCTGAGATTATGGTCATTTTTGCAATGTTGTCGTCTAAAAGGTAATTGCCTTTTCATATCATGTCGTTTGTAAAGGGGCTTTTTTTTTTTTTTTAAGATTGTGGATTTATGGTCTTCTAACCTCAAGTTGGGTTTTAGTCTGTTGTCCTTGTACAACATTTTTTGTCGTTTTCTAGGTTCTTTGTTTCTACCTTCATGTCGTTTATTGAGTTGGGGGATGTGTATTTCCGTTTTAAGGTTACATGCTTTTTATGTTCTTGTCGTTTTCCCCGCCACTGTTTTCTATTGCTATTTTGGACCTTTTTCTTTTTTCTCTTTCTTTCTTGTTATTCACCTTTTTTTTTTCTATTAATACTGATGTCGTTTCCAATTAGACGGAGTTTTAAGGCTTGTTTTCTTGAATGTCGTTTTCTATCACGTTTTACGTCGTCTTCTTTTTTTTTTTTTCGACCTTGATTTTGTTGTTCACGTATATATTGTTGTAGTTTCCAATTTTGATGTCGTTTTTATTTCCACTGTTACATAAAATAAAGGGTAAATTGATGATTTAGTTCTTAAACTTTGCTCAACTTTGATCCCTCAATTTTTTTTAATAGTTGAAATGCTCCTAAATTTTTAAAATGTTGCTACAATAGTCATTTCCATCAATTTTTGAATAGAATTTGTTAGTTATTTGGTCAAAAAATGGTACTAACTACGGATTCCATCAAAAAATTAATGAAAATGACTACTGTAATAACGTTTTTAATAATATATGATCATTTTAGCGATGGAAAAAAAAAACAGGGAATGCCTTTAAACTATTAAAATGTTATTACAATAGTCATTTATGAAATACGTTAGTAATTTGGTCAAAAAGTGATGCTAACTAACGAATTTTGTCCTAAAATTAACATAAAGGACTATTGTAGTAATATTTTAAAAGTTTAGGGACATTCCAGTTATAAAAAAAAATTCATAGACTAAAGTTATATAAAATTAAAAATTCAGATACTAATTTAGTAATATATCCTAAAATAAACTATTTATTAATAGACCTGGCCTATCAGCCATCCAGCATTGTATATATAATAAGGCATATTCACAGCAAACATATACCCTACTCTGATAAATTAAATTTTAGGGCCTACTCTGAAGTCTTCCATTGACTTGGGAAAGGAAATGTTTGCCAATTTGACTTTAAAAGTCTTGTTATCACCAAAGATTCCCAAATGTGAACGCCAAGACTTTGTTCTAGCTCCTGACTTCTTCCATGGTAATAAATCAGAGGGTATTTGATTGATCCGATTGAGTTAGAAAATTAGAGATATTTTGATTAAAATTTAATTGAGTTATGAAATTGTGCATTTAGTTTATTCATATTACAAAATGTAAAAATTTAAAATGAATTTGAAAAAATTATTTTTATAGATCTTGTGTTGTTTGTCTTGAAATTCTATATAATTTCTTACAAAAAAAAAAAATCATCTCATTGGACTTGGAATGATAAAATTATGAACTTTTAAAGTTAGAGTTGGAGCTATGAATCGTGAAACTGAGCTTGTGTTTGAACATCAAGTTTGGACAAAAAAATTTCAACTCAGTTTTTGTCTTTTCTAAAAAGTCAATAAAAATTTTTACTAGTTTTTAAAAAGTCAACCAACTCCAATATAAAAATTACATTCCAAACTGGTACACAAAATGCACTTTCAAATTACTTTTCGAGGAAAAAAAGACAAAAAGCAATTAAAGATGGATAGTTTGAGCTTGTGCGTCAAATACATGCTTAACCTTTTACCTTCACAACAACTAACACTTGTAGTTTACTTTTTGTAATCAATTTTTTTTTTTTTAAAAATTCAAATTTCTTTTTCTTAACAATTTAACCTTCTTCTACTGGTGGTAGTGGTATAGTGGTTCGGGGTTGCCTACCAAGACTCTCGTTCCCAACATCCAATGATCGAATTCTAGATCCCTATGTGAGGTTGACACCCTCTCCTAAGGCCTTCCAATGTGGACTAAGGCCTAGGTGGAGCTGGTTCTCCTTGAATGTTGGTTGCGAGAGCATGGGCTAGGCACTGGGCAGTTTCACCTGTGGTCCCTGTAGATTCCTGAAATGGCGCAAGGGACATGATGACACCACTAATGTAACGAGCTGACTTTTCAAACCGTTAACTAACTTACTTATTCTTAATTAATATAGTTTTAATAGTTGTTTATATTTGGATCTAAAAATGCAAAACTTTTTTTTTTTTTAAATAAATCATACTTGTACTTAAAGAGTTAAATAAACTAAAATTTTAAGTGAGAAAATTAAAGTGTATAGATATTAAATACCATAACCAAATTCATACTTAAATAATATTAAGAAGCTATAAAGTCATGTAAGTTAAAAAAGAAATACCCTAAAGTCTTTTTCTCATAAAGTATTCATACCAGCTTAGTAATATCGAAACATTTAAACATTGTTATAAAAGATAATCGGTGCAACATAATTTAAAAAGTTTAATGCGGAAATTAAATTCGTGATGATATCTCACTCCCTTCGATCATCACTTCTGCACTGTTTCACCAGTTCAAAAGACATCTAAGTGACAGGCTGCTTACCCACGTTACCTACAGCATGAACACACACACATATGAGCTTCCGTTCAGCGAGTACAAACTATATCTCACAAAATTTTTTCATAGATCATATCATCACACATCATATATAACACAACATGAATGTTCAAAATGCATGTGATATATGTGTGTTAAATTATGCTTTATTATATATATTATCTACTTAAGGGCCCTTGTGTCGTACTCATATGCACGCAACCAATGAGGAGTTGTGGGAACGGCCCTCCAACAACCTCCAAAATCATAACTTATAACTTTCGTTCTTATCATATCATCTCACTAATTAGAGGTTGGTACGACACTTAGTCATATATTTCGTTAGTCTCATTCTTATTAATTGTGACAATATGTAAATTTACATGTTACTATGCATCTATCATTATGGCATAAATATCTATAAGGTATGTCGATCATATTAGAGCAAGAGAAATTATGCACGTTAAATGTTTAACCAAAGCAATACATATAACTCATATATTCATCATATCATCAAGGCTAATCATAGCAAACATAGAACATTAATAAGGAAAACATTTTGTTCCATGCTGTAGGTGAGATTTGTATTTACTTGTCCTATATGCTTAAACTTCCGGAATAGTAGCTCCTACTACGTAAGTTCAGGGAATTATCCTGATTTAATAATACCCCGTCATTATGGAGAATCATGGTTATATATATATTTATTTATTTAAAATTAAAGTAATTTTAATTTACTTGTATTATAACTAACCTTAATAATAGTGTTAAACAAATTTTTACTAATTATTAATTAATTAATTAATTAGGTAGTGCTTAATTATTATTTTATTTTGTTAAGTATACATAATTTTTATTGACTAATTAATAATTATATTATTAATAATTAATTATGTTACTTAATTATTATTTCTCATAATTAATAATTAATATTAATTCTAAATTTAATAATTAATAATTAGATTTTACTAATAATTAATGTTTAATTAATTATCCATAATTATATAAATGATTAATGATTAATTAATCACTAATTAATCACACATTTTAATTATGTAATTACTCAACATAATAATCTTACTTGCACAACTAATAATCACTAATTAGCTCTTATAATTAATTAATTAATTACGTATTAATTAACTTTTTGGCATAATTACATTAATTAATTAATCTTCATCATCTTGGTAACAAGAATGTCTATCTCTAAGTAAGTTGTCCTTCATAGATTGTTGGGCTTCTAAAGCCCATTTTCACTAGTTGTTATCATTAATTTAAGCTAAGGTAGTCTCTTGGTGTATGTCTAATAATCTTTTAATTTACTTTGTTTTGACTTATCTTAAAACTTGTGTTTCACTTTGTAAAGTTAGAGTTTTTCATATTATTTGATTATACAAATATTTAGTGTCTATTCTTATAATTTATTTTTCAAAATTTTAAGGGTTTCAAACCTTAATATAGACGTTTTTCTTAGTAACTCATAGTAAAATCTCAGTTTATCAGATTGTGATATAATTTTGTGCGATTTACTAAAACTTATGTACATATTCATTTTAAACGTATGATAGCTCATTTCAAAGCTCAAGATATCTACTTTACAACCATAAAGTTATTTTCTTTATTTTTTAGCTTTGCATGCTGTATAATTAGGTTTTACTACTGTTGGTCTCACGTATATACTATATACCCAGATTTGTCGTTAAATTTAGCAAAATCATAACAATTCACTCACAAGTCCAAATAAGGCAAAAGATATGTCATTAGAAAGATTATATTGTCTTGTTTATACAACAAAAATAGTTATACAAAACATTATGGTTTACTAACCCAAAACAAATAAAACCCATGGCTGGTATACGGTTCCAGCAAAAACTCTATGTTTGTAGTCTAAACTTGTAGAATTCACCAAAAATTGCATATTTGTCCGTTTGAGCCGCATGATACGTTTTTGGAAAGCCTAATGAATCTAGTTTTTAGATCTATAAATTCTGATCAAAAATTTTGAGTTTAAGAGGTTCAGATTTCACAAAACCCGTGGCTATATTGTACCCCGGAGGTTCTTTTTTTCTCTAGTTTTGTGTCACAACTTCAAATACACATAACTTTAGACATATAAAACCAAGTGATTCCAAAGCCTAAAATGAATGTTATTCTCTGTAGAATCTTACCATATACTTTATTTTTCATGTCAAAGTCTCTAACTTATGCCATACTATCACAACAAATATAAGCTCTAATAAAATTTGTAGATTTTACCGAAATGCTTCGTGGATCCTCTAAGACCTCGAACCTGCAAAGTTATTCTTGAAACCTTTTCCTAGGTAAGAAGAAGTCTAACATTAAGATTCTAATTAAACAACATGCTTTAGTTCTCCAAAAATGACTAAAACACAAAGAAAAGCATTAGGTTACCTCTATTAACACATCCTCTAATTCCACTTCACACTTTTTCGAACTTGGTAATGGGGTTGCTTGAAGCTTGAGAATAGAGGGGAAAGGGTGTTAGAGGGGGGTTTTGGAGATGGGGAATAGTATTTGTGGTTTTTGAGGCTTGGTGGTCGCTAGACAAAGCTAGGTTTTTTAGCTTAAACTTTATGAGAATAAGGTGAGATGCTATGGACTTATGTTAAGCTAATATATGCTTTGAAAATGATTGTTTTTGAGTGGTGGAAGTGAAAAATATTGGCTGATTTCCTCCTTGTATTGTCACCACTTAAGGGGAAGGTTTGGTTTGAAAATTTTGTTGTACAAAGTGGAAGACAAATGGTCTCCTTCAACTTGTACTTGGTTTGTGTTATATTGCCTAAACAAACCATGTCATCTATTATTTGAGGTTACATGCATGCACCACATACCTCTTTTCCCCTTGTTCAAATTTCTTCTTGCTTTGACTACAAAGGTCCGAACCGCCCTCATGGTTTCCCATTTATGTTATATTTTATTTTATTTTTGTTTTCTTTCTTCCAATTTTTCAACCATTGATCAAAGGTTGTCATCTTTGATCTCACTCATTGGATCTTTCACTACACCAATCCTTGACCTAAGCTTTCATTGGTCACTTAGTATCCAAAACTTTGCCATCGATTTGCCAAGGATCCCTTCATATCAAATCTACACCATTAATTTCAAATCACATCACACCCTTGATCTCTTGATCAATCTTCTACCTTTGGATTTGCTCCTAGTAAATCTTAACCATTCATTTCCTATTTATGTGACACATTTAATTTTCCTAATCATACATTCAATACTTAAATATTGATATAATCAAATAAATACTAAGGTCACCAAATTGACTTACTAATAGTAATCGGGATTCCTTTTCAAAAATTGACATTTATGCCTATAATACGACATAATAAATTTTCCAAATAAATTTATATATCGTTCTACCTATTTTGTATGTATTTATAATTTCTCATTTGGATAGAGAAATTCAACAGTGATAGAGCATCGACATCATCGTATGGATGATACATATAAAATCATTCAAAATTCTAAAATTTGATCTCGATAATTCATTAAAAGTCTATTAAAAAGGAAATCTATGATTAAATGATAATAATTCTTGAAATCAAGTTTAAGAATTTTTAAGACGTCACAACTGATCCCCTTTTAACTCAGTTAAAAAAAAATAAAAATAAAATAAAAACCTTCACAAAGGCAATTAGACCTCTTTTACATTATCCCACATTTTTCTTTGAAATTTTTGCAATTATTTCAAAGTCTGAGGAAATTGATCTTTACCACACAAAAAATAATAATAGTAATAATAATAATAATACTAATAATATTAATAATCCGAGCTGCTTCCTTTCCTTTTCTTTTCCTTTTCTCAATCAATCACTCACTCATTTTCTGCAACAAGGGATTAAAACCTTTGCACCTTTTTGTTGTTATGCCTTTTGTTTACTATTTCTTATTGGTAATTGTTTGATTCTACTAGTTCCTCGTGATAATAGTACGATAAAGATCATTCCTGATTTATCAAATTAAGAGAGGTATGCTTCTGTAAGTTCTTTGTTGAGATTTTTTTTTTTCCTTTTTTTCTTTAATCATTCCAGCTTTCACTCATTGTCTGTCTAGATCAATTTCTTGTGTTCTCATTAGGGTCTTACCTTAATCATAGTTTAGCCTGATACAATTTACTCAGATTTTCTTTCGGTTCTCCATCTTCTGCTTTACTGGTCTGTGCTTCAGTTTGTTGGCTTCTCTCAAGGCAGGTATATATGACATATGTTTCTTTTTCAACTTTGGTTGCAGAGTTAGTATACGTACCTTTGCATAGTTGATAATTATTATATATATGTTAATGAAAGGGAGACATGAACCGACAAAATCCACATCTTTATTAAAATACGAAATGACAAAATCCAAGTTTACAACTCACTCAAACACTCGAAAAGAGAAACAACAGATGCAACTCCAGCATAAAAGTTTCTGATTCTTTGAAAAAAATTCACATAAATAATGGTTGTCGTAGATTGAAGTGGGTCACTTTGCTTTGGGAAGAACCACATCCTCACCCTTCTCTTGAAAAAATCATCGTACAGAAAGACTGGTGGGATTCGGTGGAGTGGAAACATCCCAAAATAAAGGATGTCCTTCAACCTTATGTTGATTTTGACACACGGTTTCCGGTAAAGCCCTCAACTCCAATCATTCAATTGAAAAGCCATGGTTTAATCTACAACGTTGGTAGCATAAACTTTTATGCATATATTTGAATTTTTAGATTTGAAATGATGTGAAAAATACAAGAATATAGAAATTCACACGCACGTTGAACAATATGACTCTATGGAAAAACTAGAGTGTATAGTCATATACATATGAGTTGAATTAGAAATTTTTTTAATCCATATGAATTCATTTACCCTGCATTTATTCATCTGAATATTAATTTGTCAGTTACCTCCCAGGTCTCAAACCAACCGAGTTTATGTACATGTTGACTTTTATTTTTATATTTGAATAATTCTCTCTCTAAATTTTTTGTTTTTTTTTTTTCCATGTCTCAAACCAACTGAGTTTATGGACCAAAGAGCTTTTGAGGTCAATATAATCTTTAAAGTTTTCTAATAAGTAACAAAAATGTATCTAATTTAAATTTTGTTATAAATTTTAAAGTCTGCTTAGAAGAGCTTTTTCCAAAAGTTACATTTTTGGCTTTGATAGGAAGCACTTTTGAAGACTGGAAGCTCTTCTGACATATCATCTAAATACTTCCAGAAGCTACTTTTAGACTTAAGAAGTCAAAAATAACTTTTAGAAAGCTCTGCCAAATAAATCCTGAGAAAGACAACCGACTTGAGAGTGCTTAATTTTCAGTAGTAACAGCTTGAGACATTTGATTTGCTCTTTTTTCCAATGTTCTTTTTTTTCAAATCCTCGGGTTACTAGAACTTCGAGACTTGCCAATGCTAACTTATTTTACTCGAGTGAGAAATGAGCCCATCAGCATCATCCACGGTACTTCAAACTAACACCTTTTTCGTCTCTTAGATATCTGGGAATAAGTGTGTGCGATGGGTTGAAGAAAATCATATAATTGGGTGTCGGAGACTCTCGTGGGTTTCAACTTCTTGCTTTGTTTTCCATTTTTGGTACCGTCTTATATTCTTCGGAGAAAAAGTCTCTCCTTCAGAAGAATCATTGATTAGCTGAAAAACTAGTAATAGAACAGATGTCTAATTAAAAAAAAAAAAAAAAAAAAAAAGTTGGATTCTTTTACATAATGTTCCTCGTTAAAACTTGCTTTTATTTTAAATTTTTGCATGAATATTTCCATCCAACTTTGACTCTACTTGCTTGTCTTGATGCTTCTCTTGAGCCTCCAGCTTCTACGAAGACAATTAGCCGATCAGGTTGTTAAATTGCTTTGTTGAATCGCATTAGTCTTACGACAACGCTGCTGCAAGAACAGTAGCTCCTATAACCTCGACGGCAATTTCAACCTTTAACATAGCAGCTAAACCTTGTGCGCTTGCAGCTTCGCCAGTAGTACCGTAAACCGCAAACGACTCGCTGTTGTTTGTGAAGAAGTCATATTTGCCGAACCCTTTGCAGTCAGCCAGCACCCGAGTGGCTCGTTCAACGACGACATCCGGTTCACAAGAAGATATGGTGCTGCATGTTCCTGAACCTTTGATGAAGAAGTGGCCTGCAGAGTCACCGTACTCAAACCGATAGAGCTTGTGGCCTCTCAGGAAGCAGTCGACGCACGATTTCACTACCCCGCCTTGGGGGTTCCGTTGGTAACCACAGATTTCGCAGCGTTGACGTTGATCATCTCTTGGTTCGGCAGCATCATTCCCTTTTCCTCTGGTGAAATGGATCACCCTGTTCTCCTCCACATATATTCCTACCATAGATGAAATCAAATCATTAATATTACGAATATTTAAGTTAAAAATCATAACTAATAAGATATGAAAATCGAATCGAACGAAAATTATGTTACCGTGGTGGGAATAAGCGTGCAACTTTCTATAACTATAAACGTGGTCCCCTGGTTTGAGCATCTTCCTATCAACCTTGTTGGAAATCAGCCCCGTCTCTGATCTCTACTCTTTCTCTCGAAGAAAGTTTTTCTCTTATCTGTTTTTCTACGTAGAAGAGGGTCTTTTTGATAACTAAATGCAGATGATTTTGAATCAGTAAACAACTTCAATTGGGACACAATTTCAAGCCAAATAGAAGTAAAACAACTTGGCAAGAGTGTATATATAATATATATATATATATATATATATATAGACATACGCATATATATATATATATATATATTGCAACTTGGTAGTACGTTGTAGCAGTGTTAGATAAGCTTAATAGGGGCCTAAACCTACACTCAATTTTTTTTTTTTTTTTTTTGGGGATAAAATTCTATGTCTTTTTTAATATTAATATACACAGAGTTACCACTAAAAATTAAATTAAAAATTAAAAAAGTACAGTTTCAAAAAGAAATTAAAATAAAAAAATAAAAAAATAAAAAAAGCTCCCACTAAAAACTAAAGTAAAAACAAAAAATATTACTAAATTTTGGTTTTAGTTATTAGTCCACCATTGGCAAGAATTTCTGGTTTAAGTTAAATTTGTCTCATGTTAGATTGTTATGTAATTTATGTATAAATTGAGTTTTCTTTTAATATGAGGAGCTGATAATATATTTAGAGCGGTAATTTCGTAATACAATTAATAGTAAACGAACAACCATTTGTACTTGGTCAAAGGAATCAAAGCTTTTTCGCTACAAGAAATTTCCTATTGTTTATTAAAAGTTGTGGCACAAACAAATATTAAAAAGAGAGAAAAGAAAAATGCAAGCCATAAATTTTCACTGCAAAAAGAAAACTTTAAACTCAATGGATCTTAATTAGAAAAAAGAAAAGAAAAGGAACTCTTGATCTCGGTCAATGAAAATGGAGGTTGAAGACTACTACAAAGAGAGAGCAACGGCCCGCCCAAATTGTACGTAAAGGACTGGACATCCTAACAACATTGGAAGAGTAGCCCATTTGGTTGGCCCAAATTGATCATGCAAAGCCCATTGATTATTAAGCTAAAGCCCATTGATTATTAAGCTAAAGGTCGGCCCAAATTTTATCGCCCAATCAAAAATATTAGGATTATATATAATTTATATTTCAGTGGTTTATTAATATTTTAGAAAAAATGAAATATTCAAGATAGAGCAGCTAAGACTTCACAAAAATTAAAAATTAAAAAATAAACAGGTTATTTGAGTTTTGTGAATTCATCTTAGCCAGGAGAATTTGTGTTTAGTAAAAGAGTAGTGCTAAGGATACTAACTCTAATTTTAGCTTTTAAATATCAACTCATATGACAGTGAGTTGTCATATTTAGCTTGCTTTTTCTTTCGGGGGCGTGGAATTTCATGATCTCAAGATCTTCAAAATATTTTCCATATAAATTTTACTAATAAGATTTTTAATAAAGTTTATTATGTGCTCTTATTTTCAAAATAATAGTTTCGCCGTATCTTTTTGGCTTCGATCATAAATCAGCTTGTCCATTAGGCACTGTTGAAATTTAGATTTATTATTTTCTTTTGGTTTTTTTTTTTTTTCGGTTAAGTTCTTTCCTATTGAGAATTGTACATTGGTGATGTATGAACTTTTCTAGTTCTTCTTCTTCACTATCAATAATAAATTATAGAGTGAGGCATTTGGTGTGAGATATGAATTTTAGGAAGGTGTCAACCTACTTTATATATATTTTCTTTCCTTGATGCTAGTTGTGCTATCCTCTCACTCATATTCTTTATTTAAAAATAAAAAAATAAAAAAATAAAACTATCTTTTTCATTCAAACTATTAAAAGAGAGAGAAGGTAGGGGTGATTTGAGATGACAATTTTAATCGCCAACACTGTGTAGTTGTCTCGAGATTTTCGCTCACGACTCGCTAGCTAAAACATTATCTAAAGTTTTTTCCTAATCTTTTTTCTCCTTGACATAAATTATAATGAGCAGAAAAGAAATAAATGGCATCCGGATCCTCTAACTATCCCTTAATTGTTTATAAAGCTCCTAATTGATCAGTCTTCATCTACGATGCCTAAATTAAGCCTCTCAATTACTAACATTGTCCTACTAGCCGGCATCCTCATCAACATCGTCTTCTCCAGCATCTTCATCCTCATCCCCATCCTCATCATCCTCATCCCCATCATCCTCATCATCCTCATCCCCATCTTCATCATCCTCATCATCCACATCAGCATCGTCTTCTCCAGCATCTTCATCCTCATCCCCATCCTCATCATCCTCGTCCCCATCATCCTCATCATCCTCATCATCCTCATCAACATCGTCTTCTCCAGCATCTTCATCCTCATCCCCATCCTCATCATCCTCATCCCCATCATCCTCATCATCCTCATCCCCATCCTCATCATCCTCACCGCCAACGTCGCCACTCTCGTCAACATCGTCACTCTTTGCCGCCTGATCATCGTCCGTTTGTGGATCAATCAAGCCAAACAATGCAGCTAAGGTCCACAAATCATCCAAAAGCCCGAGAGCCATTTTAACCTTAGACTTGGCAGCAACCTCTTGAGCGCTGTTGGGATTGCCTGTCTTGCACAAAACCGCAAAGCACACCGAGTTTTTCTCGAAAAGGCTCAAGTTATTACCGCCATTGTTGTTGAGCATCCTAGTGGCTCGTCGAACGACAACATTCGGTTTGTTGCACGACCCGGTGTAACACGTCGCCGATCTTTTAGCTACGTAGTGAGCTGAGGAGACCTGGTACTCGAACCGGTTAAGGCTGTGGCCTTTAAGGAAACAGTCAAGACAAGTCTTCACCACTCCTCGTTGCTTATTCGAGTCGTATCCGCAGTTTGTGCAGCCTCCTTCTGATTTCGATGAGCTCATGTAGTGGATCACTCTATCCTCCCCCACATAGATTCCTGTACGTATACAAATATGTAAGTTAAGTCCAAGGTTAATGAAGACACATAAAAAAAGGAAAAAGAGCACTAAACTTATAACTACTAGTTGTTAACTAACCCATCGGTAAATTCAAACCCGCCTCAGAATTGAGATATTGAGTTTAAATTCCCGTTTTCTAAGAAAGAAGAGGGAAGTAAGGGATCATACTGACCATGGTTGGAGTATAAGTGTGCTTTTCTATAGCTGTAAATGTGATCTCCTTTTTTGAGCATACTCTTATCAACCTTGTTGGAAAGCACACCCATTTCTGATCTCTTTCTCTCAAGGTTTTTCTTTCCAGAAAATATCTTCTTCTTTTTTCTTGCTCTTCTTTTTTTCCCCCCCTCTTTGATAGTTAGTATTGACAAATAAGAATGTGGATATGGGGCTCTGGGCAACATTGATACCTCTTATTTATAACCAAGAGATAGGTACTGCATTTGGTCAAGTACCCAATTTGACTCGGTTTTCAATTATTTTGTTCAAGTCGTGATTGACTTTTCAATTTGACTGAATCAACGGTACTATGTTATCCAACAAGTTGCATGACGTCGCAAGACATTTTTTTTTTTTTTTTTTTTTTTTTAGACTGAGACCCCAATAACAATTACATCTATATATGTTCCAAGTTGATCTAACCCCAAAAAAAAAAAAAAAAAAAAAAAAAAAGATCTTCGGTACGTAAAAAACATCTAATGATCTCAATTTGGGGACTTGGTTAGTTGCATTAAACTTGCTTTGATCGGAGAGGTGTGCTTTAATTCTTTAGCATATAATAATTTAGTTTCTAATTAAACGTGTATTTGCCAAGCGCGTTATAATGTTGGACTTGGACAATTTAGAGATTTATCAAGGGGGGGGAGTTTGGCCAAGTAAAAGCCACGAAACAATTAAAAATTTTGCACATGTTGATCAATTTAGTAAATATAAGTCGCTGTGCATAGTTTAGTCCGGGACGTGAGATGCAAACTCAAGACTCTAACATTAAAATAGGAGTGTGGTTTATAATTTACCTTTCAAGACTAAATCCTCAATAAAGATTATCTCGAGATTAATCTTTATAACTCGTTTTGATATAGTTTTTGGACATTATTAAAAAAAAATTACAATATTTTCTCTCACGAAAAAAAATATTCTTTCAAAATATTTTCTCACATTAAAAATTTGCGTTTCAAATCCATGATTTAAACAGAGCTTAATCCCAACTTGTGAGTAATTGTGCTTTTTTTTTTTTTTTTTTTTTTTGACTAAAAGCTTTTGCTCTTTCCGAAGTGGTAGAGTAGAAGCCCCGATAGGGCCAACACAATGGGTAGTTTTGAGTCAACTATTGACATGCTGCTGTGAAAGTGATGTGTAATATGACGTTAATTTGGGGACCTGGACAAGTTGCATGATTAAATAAATAAATAAACTTGGGAGAAAAATAAAAAAAATGGAAGAATTGGATCTACATGCAATATTAAATACAAGATTCGTCTTCGTCAACTAATTTCTTAATTATATCTATGAAGTTAGGACTTCGGGAGCACTATTTTTTTTTTTCCTTCAATTATTTATTATTATTTTTTTTTCAATCTTCTCTGTATCAACCTTGTACTATTTATTGTCTCATACTTGCTAAGAAAAATGAAATACTAATTACGACGAAATTTCAAGGATAAAAAGGCGATGGAAGGAAAATAAGTAACATATTTAGATAACTTGATATAATTTCAAACGCAAGCAACATAGTATTACAATGGACAATGGGATTCAACCATTGATGAGTGATGAGATTGAACTTAAATCTCGTTTACTTATAAAATGATGGGTCTCACTAGATGTGAGTGATGGAAATTCAACCTGTGTTTTCAATTACAATCGAGTGAAAGTTTACATTTTGTACACATACAATAAGCTAATGAAAAGAAATTATAGCTACTTTACAAGGGATAGCTTACAACTAACTCTGAAACTTAAGACATTTCCTTTAATTTTGCTTAATTTATTAGTCATTAATTTTTACAGAATTAATTAAGTTTGCTTCTTTTTTTTTTGGCACATACTCCGATCTTAATTAATTATCTTGATCATTCTTTTGTGTCTTGATCCTTTTCCGACGACGAGCTGATCATTTTGTTGTTTTGTCGTATTTTTCCATAGCAATTTTAGCCTTGGATTCGACGGAAAAGAGCTCAATCGATTGTAGCCTCATCCGTGGCACAATAAACCACAAAAGACTCGCAATTATTATCAAACAAGTCGTAGTGAAGTTTACTTATGGGTTCACTATTTTCCTTCTTCTCAAAGCTCTTGCGGTCTATTTATCTCGTGAGATTGTGTGTGTCAATTGCTCATGTGAA
Source organism: Ficus erecta (assembly GCA_008635985.1). Taxonomy (NCBI): domain Eukaryota; kingdom Viridiplantae; phylum Streptophyta; class Magnoliopsida; order Rosales; family Moraceae; genus Ficus; species Ficus erecta. Next base: position 391,882 of record BKCH01000010.1, read on the forward strand.
TACCAAAAAAAAAAAAAAAACTGGAAAAAGAATTATTGAATATAAGATATAGTACATGGGTGTGTCTGAGGTCAAGTTGCAAGCACAACGAAGACGTTGACCAGTTCGCAAAGACTAAATATATGTACATGTGGACTATGTAATTAATACGTGTCATTTGTAATTATTAATAATAAATGAACAATGGCCACTTGAACTCTTAAGTAGTCTTTAGTAAAAAATTTTAAAAAATAAAAATAAAACTCGGTCAATGGCAAGAAAGAAAGAAAATTTTAAAAAAAAAAAAAAAACAAGAATTCGATCAAGGAAAGCAAATCTTTTCAATGCATGCAACAAAAATTTATGTTTTTTATTATGAGTAGTTCCAGAATATATTTTTTTTTAAAAGGCAACTAATATATGATCAAATTAGAGCAGTGGAGAATTCAGGATAAAATAAAAACCAAAAGACATCAGTGCGTTATTTGAGTTTTGTGAAGAAAAAGATTTTTTTTTTTTTTTTTTTTTTTTTTGTAATTTTTCTATTCACGATATTGACATTTTAACCGTCGCATTCCTTTTCGTAAGATGATATTGGTAAGAGACAATGTTCGTACAGCCTTATTATAATAACGACGAGGTAGTTATTCACATACACACACACACATTATTTTTAGTTTTGCCTGCCATTGGCACATGTCATGCATAAAAAGGTCATTTTGGAATTATTATAGTAAACAAACAACTACTTGAGTTCTGCGAATGGAAACTAGCTTTTTCACAGTAAAATTTTCTCTCTCTTTTTTTTTTTTTTTTTTTCCCTCTAAATTTAGTAAATGGTTATATGCCACCGGAAATTTAAAAAAGAAAATAGTAATGATCACAAATTCGTAATAATTTAAGGACCAACCGAACAATTAAATCAATTTGTTAACAGAAATTCACATATATGAAAAGGATTTTTTGTGTTCTTTTTAAAGGTTCATGGTTATTTCAACTAAAAAGAAAAAAGAATGGGGATTAAAACGTTAATCAAGCAATTAAGCCTAACAATTTTTTGCTTAAAGTATGTAACGTATAAATAAGCTGAGATAAGCATATATAATAATAACCAGTAAGTACCATTCAAGTCAACTCTAACTAGCCAAAAAAAAAAAAAAAAAACTTCTGATCAAGACGTGCTAGCTTAAACAAAATCCAAAGTTTTATCTAATCATTTTTTACACAAATAATTAGAAGAGATAACTAACATCGACACCATCTAACTATCTCTTATTTAATGTACTTTTAATTATTTTATAAAGCTCCTAATTCAAATTTCATATATGATGGCAAAGCCTCTCGATATTAACATGAATTATTGGCCGGCATCCTCATCAACATCGTCTTCTCCACCATCCTCATCCTCATCATCCTCGCCACCAAAGCCTGGGATTCGACAGAAAAGAGCTTGATCGATAGTAGCCTCATCCGTGGCACAATAAACCACGAAAGACTCGCAGTTGTTATCAAACAAGTCGTAATAAAGTCCACTTGTGGGTCCACTATTTTCCTTATTCTGAAAGCTCTTGCGGTCTATCTATCTCATGAGATTGTGTGTGTCATTTATTCATATGAATACCAAAAAATAAATAAATAAATAAATAACTCGAAAAAGAATTATTAAGATATAGTACTCGGGTGTGTCTGAGGTCAAGTTGCATGCACAACGTAGACGTTGACCAGTTCGCAAAAACTAAATATATGTATATGTGGACTATGTAATTAATACGTGTAATTGTAATTATTAATACTAAATGAACAATGGCCACTTGAACTCTTAAGTAGTCTTTAGTCAAAAATTAAAAAATAAATAAATATAAAACTCGGTCAATGGCAAGAAAGGAAAGAGAAAAAAAACATTAATTCGGTCAAGGAAAGCAAATATTTTCAATGCATGCAACAAAAATTTATGTTTTTTATTATGAGTAGTTCCAGAATATGTTTTTTTTTTTTTTAAGGCAACTAATATGTGATCAAATTAGAACAGTGAAGAATTCAGGATAAAATAAAAACCAAAAGACATCAGTGGGTTATTTGAGTTTTGTGAAGAAAAAGATTTTTTTTTTTTTTTTTGTAATTTTTCTATTCACGATATTGACATTTTAACCGTCACATTCTTTTTCGTAAGATGGCATTGGTAAGAGACAATGTTCGTAGAGCCTTATTATAATAACGACGAGATAGTTATTCACATATATATATATACACACACACACACACACACATATTATTTTCAGTTTTCCCTGCCATTGGCATATGTCAGGCATAAAAAGGTCATTTTGGAATTATTATGGTAAACAAACGACTATACTTGAGTTCTGCGAATGGAAACTAGCTTTTTCACTGTAAAATTTTCTCTCTCTCTTTTTTTTTCCATCTAAATTTAGTAAACGGTTGTGCCATCGGAAATTTAAAAAGAAAATAGTAATGATCACAAATTCTTAATAATTTAAGGACCAATCGAGTAATTAAATCAATTTGTTAACAGAAATTCACAGATGTTAAAAGGACTTTTTTGTGTTCTTTTTAAATGTTCATGATTATTTCAACTAAAAAGAAAAAAGAATGGGGATTAAAACGTTAATCAAGCAATTAAGCCTAACAATTTTTTGCTAAAAGTATGTAACATATAAATAAGCTGAGATAAGCATATATAATAATAACCAGTAAAGTACCATTCAAGTCAACTCTAACTAGCCAAAAAAAAAAAAAACTTCTGATCAAGACGTGCTAGCTTAAACAAAATTCAAAGTTTTATCTAATCATTTTTTACACAAATAATTAGAAGAGATAACTAACATCGACATCATCTAACTATCTCTTATTTAATTTACTTTTTAATTATTTTATAAAGCTCCTAATTCAAATTTCATCTATGATGGCAAAGCCTCTCGATATAACATGAATTATTGGCCGGCATCCTCATCAACATCGTCTTCTCCACCATCCTCATCCTCATCATCCTCGCCACCAACGTCGCCGCCACTCTCGTCAGCATCATCATTTTCCGCCGCCTCATTGTTCTGATCACCGTCCATTTGTGCATCAATCAAGCCAATAAATGCAGCTAAGGTCGATAAAACATCTAAAAACTCTAGAGTCATTTTAACCTTAGACTTGGCAGCAACCTCTTGAGCGCTGTTGGGATTGCCCGTCATGCACAAAACCGCAAAGCACACCGAGTTCTTCTCGAAAAGGTTCAAGTTATTACCACCATTGTTGTTGAGCATCTTAGTGGCTCGTCGAACGACAATATCCGGTTTGTTGCACGACCCGGTGTAACACGTCGCCGATCTTTTAGCTACGTAGTGAGCTGAGGAGACGTTGTACTCGAACCGGTAAAGGCTGTGGCCTTTAAGGAAACAGTCAAGACAAGTCTTCACCACTCCTCGTTGATTATTCGGGTCGTATTTGCAGTTTGTGCAGCCTCCTTCTGATTTCGATGAGCTCATGTAGTGGATCACTCTATCCTCGCCAACATATATTCCTGTACGTATACAAAATGTAAGTTAAGTCCAAGGTTAATGAAGACACATAAGAAAAATGAACAAGAACACGAAATTTGTAAATCTTAATCGACCTAGCGGTAAATCCAAATCCGATCTTAAAATTGAGATCTTGAGTTTAAATTATAACATTTTAAATTAAAGAAAGAATAAGTAAGGGATCATACTGACCATGGTTGGAGTATAAGTGGGCTTTTCTATAGCTGTAAATGTGATCTCCTTTGTTGAGCATACTCTTATCAACCTTGTTGGAAAGCACACCCATTTCTCTCTCTCTCAAGGTTTTTCTTTTCAGAAAATATCTTTTTCTTTGTTCTTTGATAGTTAGTATCGACAAAGAATGTGGATATGGTGCTCTAGGCAAAATTGATACCTCTTATTTATAACCAAGAGAAATTTCGTTTTAGATCACGCAACTCGCTCTAAAATTAATATGACTCAGTCTTCAAATTTTGTTTTAAGTCATTATTGACTTTTCAATTTGACTGAACCAACCCGTACTATATTAATTATTATGAACAAGTTGCATAATGTCGCAAGTCGAAGACAAAGACCCAATAATAATAACTATAATAATAATAATAACAACAATAGTGATAATATAGAAAATGTCTTTAAGTCTTACAATTGTAACATTTTATTTAAAAATTTGTAACAATATTTAATTGATTTATATGTAATTTTTTATTTAAAATTTTATAGCATAACATTATTTAACTTACTAGTGCAAAGGACAATTACTATTGAAAAATATTATATTACAATTAACAGGTTGCTATAATACTGTACAAAAAAATTACAAATGTCGTTTTATAAATAATATGTATATCAATGGATACGTGTGTATATATATATATATATATATATTTTTAGCAAATAATAATAATAATAATAATAATAATATGTTTATGTTTATATATGCACCAAGTTGATTAAACTTTCTTTGTTCGGAGAGGCATGCCTTCTGAAGCATATAATAATTTAGAATTTAGTTTCTAAAACGTGTTTTTGCCAAGCGCGTTATAATTTTGCCAAGTGGGGAAGTTTGCCAAGTAAAAGACAACGAAACGTTTAAAAATTTGCACATGTTGATCAATTCAGCAAACAAAAAGGCCGCGCTTGGCAGTAAATATATAGAGGTCGCGACGTAGCGTGCATATTTTAGTCATGATGTTAATTATTATTTAGCGGGGACCGCACGAACTCAAGACTTCAACAGTAAAAATAAGAGTGTGATTTATCATTAATTCTATATACTTGTAATTAAATATGCACACTAGTACTACAAAAGTGTATATTCAAGGAAGAAGATTCGGACAAGCTGCATGATATAGATCAAATCAAGGAGAAAAGCAAAATTATTGGAAGACTTAAGGATTAAGAAGACTCATTTTATCAAATCGTGTAAAGGAAGAAAATGGGATAAAAAGAAAAAACAATGAATAATAATGTGAATCATTAATCCTTTTTTTGATTGTTTACTTTGACTATTAAGTAGTATAATGAGAATCCATACAATTACCTTTCTGGTACTTTAGGAACAGTAATCTTATTAATGTTATAATTAATCATTTTCACATAATTAAATCATTGGCTCTTAATATAAGAACATATGAATTAAGGGTATATTATTTATAACAATTTACGCTCATATTTGCACTACCCAGATAAAAAAAAAAAAAAACATTTTGGAACATATTTGATGTACAAATTGGTTCTTCAAGTGACGATATCTTTTTCTTTCTTGTTTTTTTTTATTTTTTTTTTATTTTACAGAAAAATGGGTAGTTAGCTTTGATTACATAGTGATGAGAAGGAAGACAAGGCCATGTGATTGCTCAAGAACCATGCCTCTCAAGCAACCCCATCAAATTAATTGCCTCTTTGATCTCCACCATTCATTTCTATGCAACATATAAATATATACATATACAGTTTATATATATTATTTATCCAACTAAGGGTATTTACTACAATTACACCCAAGATTGGCATTCCAACCACTCCTCACAACTCAAGCAACAGAGCTATTCTTTTGACATCTTTTTCATTGCCCAATATTTTTCTTTCTTGTTTTCCTCTACAAACATCAACTATAATGGGGTTCCGTTCCCAAGCGTGGTTCAGGCTAAGCAACTCTATCAAAAGCAGTTTTCTAGTACTACAAAAGATGTTCCAAAAGGCTTCTTAGCTGTTTATGTTGCGGATAACAACAACATGAAGAGATTTGTGAACCCTGTCTCATAATTGAACCAGCCTTCATTCCAAGAGTAGCTAAGTCAAGCCGAAGATGAATTTGGATTCGATCAGATCATACAATGGAAGATTACATCTCTAACGAAACTGGTTTAGATAACTTAGATTTAATTCCAAACGGAAGACTATATTGAGCATTGAGATTCAACCAGCTATGAAGAGGTTGATGAACTTAAATCTCGTATGCTTACAAAATGACGAGTCCCACTAGATTTGTCAATTACAATCTATCAAAAAAAGTTCACATTTTGTACACATACAATAATAAGCTAATGAAAGGAAATTGTAGCCACGTTTTTTTTTTTTTTTTAATTGCACAAACTCCAGATCTTAATTAGCTAATTAACTTGATCATTCTTTTTGTCGTCTTGATCCTTCTCCGACGATGAGCTGATCAAGTTGTTATTTTGTTGGATGGCGTCAATCTTATAAGCAAACTGTGCTTCGACTAAAGTGCTTGCTATATTCTCAAAGGACATAGGTTTTCCAGTGAGATTTTCCTTGAAAATTTTAACCTTGGACTTGAGAGACAGAGCTTGGCCGCTTGCAGCCTCGCCCGTGGCACAATAAACCGCGAAAGACTCGCAGTTGTTCTCGAACAAGTCGTAGTCGCCGAACCCTCCTCTGCCCTCGGCCAACATCCGAGTGGCTCGTTCCACGATGACATCCGGGGCACCGGAGGATCTGGTACTGCATGTTCCTGAACGTTTCGCGCAGAACTGGGCTGCGGAGACATTGTACTCGAAACGATAGAGCTCGTGGCCTTTAACGAAGCAGTCGATGCACGATTTCACCACCCCTCGCTGCTCGCTCCGCTGATAGCCGCAGATTTCGCAGCGTCGACTCGATTGGCCAGAGCTTTTCTCTTCTGTTCTGGTGAAATGGATCACCCTGTTCTCTTCCACGTATATTCCTGCCATTTACACAGAACGAGACCAAATCGTTCGTTGATTTACTCTCTAATTTAAGTACTAAAAACTCGAGGATATATATATATATATATATATATAAAAGATAAGAGGCCTAATTTACCGTGGTGGGAATAAGAGTGCAACTTTCGATAGCAGTAAAGGTGGTCTCCTGGTTTGAGCATCCTCCTTTCAACCCTGTTGGAAAGTAACCCCATCTCTCTCTCTCTCTCTCTCAAATCTTAACAATTAGTTTTCTTTGTGATTGTTTCAATCTCTCTCTCGCTCTCTCTAAAATGATAACAATATTTCCTTGTGTCCAAGGTCAAGTTGCATAATATAGTATACCGAGTTGACCAGTTCGTAATGACTAAATGTACCTTGACAATAATTGATGAGTGACATTTGTAATATTTAATACTAAACGAACAACGACTTCTTAAATCTTTACTCAAAAAATTAAAAAATAAAACTTGGTCAATAGAAAAATAAAAAGAAAAAAAAAATTGAACTCGGTCAATGGAAGCAAAGCCTTTTTCACTACAACCAAACTTTATGGTTTATTATGAGTTGTTCCCCAAGAGTACAGAGCAGGAAAAATGAAAACGAAAAAGACTTCGTTGATGGATAGGTTGTTTGACTTTGTGAAGAGTCTTAGAAAAGTGTGGTTTTTTTATTTTTTATTTTTACTAATCATGACATTCACATTTTAACCTCACATTCTTTTTCGTGACGTCTATGCTGAATCCTTCGAGTTTATATATTGGTAAGAGACAATGTTTGTAGAGCCTTATTATTAATTAACCATATAAATTATATATTATTTCCCCTGCCATTGGAGTGTGTCATGTATAAAAAGGTCATTTTGCAATTATCCATTACATAGTACTAAAAAGATTAATACACTTTTTACGGTATATTCATCTTTTTTTTTTGAACTGTCCTTGATAATCTAGTCACCCACATGAATTTATTTTATTTATTATTTTTTTCTTTTGTTTTGCTTTCTTTGTCCATTCCAGCATGCTCGTCAACTAATTAATAGTAAAAACAAAAAACAAAAAACAAAACAATTGATTGATTGAGTTAAGCCAATGGAAACAAGCTTTTCACCGTAAGAAATTTTTTATTTATGTATTAAAGGTTGTGCAACCGGAGATTTAGAGAGAGGAGGGGGGGGGGGGGGGGGGGGGGGGGTGAGCAATAATCATCAGATGAGATAGTTTTTGCTCAATTTTTTGCTCACCATACCATTGGAACGTGGTTCGAAAAATTGATAGTTTTTTTGGTAGAGAAAACTCAATTATTTATGTTTTTTGTCATATCTTTAATGTTTATTTGAATTTTTGACCTTTTATTTTTATCTAATTATAAATTTGAGAAACTGAAACTATTATAATAGGAGAGATATGTTTTTTGAAGTCAAAAAAAAAAAAAAAAAAAAAGAAACGCTACAAATTACACCCTTTGTAATTTGCATTTCGCAGCAATAGCACTTGATTAGGTCAAAATAGAGAGAGAGAGAGGGAGAGAGTCAGTCCATAGAGTAAGGACGGCCCACACTGTACAAAAACGACAGAACCGCATTCGCTTGGGCCAAAATTAAAACTATCAGCCCATTAGTTTTGAGCCCTAACGGCCCAAAATTTTTAAGGCCCAAAGGAAACTAAACTAGGGTTTCTACTATATATATATATATGTATATTTTTTCAGTAACGATAAGACGAAGGGGTTCGTTTTAGGGTTTTTCTTCTTCCCTCATCTCTGCGCCGCGGCCTGTAAGTCGCTCTTTCCTTACCTCCATTCCATTTCTCTCAAAGCTTCTCAAACCCTAATCAACTTACTCTAAACTGAACTACACGAATAATTTGAACCTGCGTTTTCCAGATTTCGGTACCTGTTTATTTCCATTTCTCGCGTTTTCTCTCTGATTCCAAACAAGTTCTTTCTATTCAAACTCTTTTAGAATCTCTTGTGCCTTTTGTTATTTTTCTTTTTTCGTTTATCCGGAGTTGTTTATAATAGTGTTAATGGCGAATGCTGTCGGGTTTTGATGTTTAAGTGTTGCTGCTTATTGTCTGTTTGGATGATGTGAAAGTTAGAAGGAAAATTTTAGATTTTTAACGATATTTCTGTTCGCTTTTAATATGGATGACGATTTGAATTATATTTCTTAGTTGAGTGGGATTTGGTGATATTACATATGATTTTTTTATTGTTAAATTTCTGTATGAGATGATTTATTACTACTTGAAATATTTGGAATTCGTAGAATATGCTTAAGTAAATTGCTTTGGATTTGTGCTTTAACTTTGTTTGCAGAACCAAAGTATCTAGATTTAACTATGAACTGGGATGGAATGAGGCATCTTTTGCATATAAATAAGTCTTCTTATGTTAGAACTAGTTAAATTGAAACCTCTTATAATGCACAATGAATTTTGTCGCTGATGTCGGATCCCATTTTCGGTGTTTTACAGTAATTGCAGGTAAGCCATGGTTAAGCACAACAACGTTATCCCTAATGGACACTTCCGGAAGCACTGGCAGAACTATGTGAAGACATGGTTCAATCAACCAGCAAGGAAGGCACGAAGAAGGATTGGTGAGTGAGCTTCTCAAAATCTTTTGCAAATGTTCTGCCCTTGAGACCTTAATGAACTCAATGCATTGAATCATCCATTAATAGAAATCTGCTTGTGTAAATTGAAAGTTTGTAAATTGGGTCTCTTGTTATATCGCATTATTTGTTGAAATTGCTACCAGCTCGCCAGAAAAAAGCTGTCAAGATCTTCCCCAGACCCACTGCTGGACCTCTTCGTCCGGTGGTTCATGGACAGACATTGAAGTACAACATGAAAGTTAGGGCTGGCAGGGGCTTTTCCTTGGAAGAGCTGAAGGTGTGTTATCGCACAATGTTTGATCTTATTGTGAATTTTGAATTTTATGGATTTTATTGTCCGTGTGCTTGTGGAAGTTATGAATATTTGGTCATTCTTTTTTATGTAATACAGTAATGAAATACTAGAAACGATATTTCCAGTATTTATATGGTCCAACAAAAAGATTTTTCTGATTTGTTGACTTGTACAACATGCCATTTGCCTCTTACGTTGAAGTGTGATGTTTGCATTTCAGGCAGCTGGAATCCCAAAGAAGCTTGCACCAACTATTGGTATATCTGTTGACCATCGCCGCAAGAACCGATCTTTGGAGAGCCTTCAGAGCAACGTTCAGAGGCTGAAGACATACAAGGCCAAATTGGTTGTCTTCCCAAGACGTGCACGCAAGTTCAAGGTGAAGTTCAATAGACTGTATTGTTCTGAGGTTGATTTGATTCGATAACTTTTTATGTGCATGTTGTCTCATCTTTGGATCATGTTCTTTTAGGCCGGTGATTCTGCTCCGGAGGAACTGGCCAATGCCACCCAGGTCCAGGGAGACTTCTTGCCTATTGTGCGCGAGAAGCCAACTGTGGAGCTTGTCAAGGTTACGAATGAGATGAAGTCATTCAAGGCGTATGACAAGCTCAGACTAGAGCGCATGAACAAACGCCATTTGGGTGCAAGGCTTAAGAAGGCAGCAGAGGCTGAGAAGGAAGACAAGAAGTAGAGAGTTTTGGACCTATTTTAGGCAGCTTTTAAAACTATTTTGTTTACCAAATTTTGAGTTTCTGTTGGACCCTGTTTACTGGACCTGTTTAAATTTCATTAAATCTTATTGCTTGTTATGTCAGTTGAGGAATATTATATGGTTTGGCCTGGTTTCTTGCATATTGTTCAATTGGAACTTCATTGGCTCGAGTATTTTTTCTTTTTATTTACGGTTTTCGGCTTTTGGGGCTTTATGTGACCAATTGTCTGCTAGGTACAGAGGGAACAAGGGAAGTCGAGTTCCTGGTGATTTACAAGTATCATCTTCCAAAGTGGAATTCCATGAAAATTTTCACTCTGGTTTTTGATGATCTCAAAGAGTACAAAAATAATTAGAACTTTGAGAAATTATGCATTAAATGACGACATACCATATAAAATTTTGACATGTACCAATGATATTGCTCTTTTACCATTAAATGACGACATAAAATACCGGACATGAAAATCTTTCGAAAAACATTTGTCAAGAGTCCAAGACAGTAAAACCAATAATTTTGAGTATTTCAAAAGGGTCGTTAATTCAACAGGGAAACAACTGATTTACAACAAAAATTGGCCTATTAAGACGTGCAAGGACCGAGAAATATACGAACAAATTAACGGCAACTGGCTAAAAGCTTCCTAGTTAACAGTTACAAAAGAAAGTGTGATGTCTACCCAGTCCAGTGCTTGCAAAAGCTCTTTTCATATCTTGGAATGAATTTCCATATCATCTTTCCGAAGTGCGAGATTCGCTATCCTTTCTTCCAGCAAAAAAGGTGGTTGTCCGCTTCCTTACTTTGAAGCAGGATGGAAGAGCTAAAGCTTGGTCAATATGTAAAGCTTCTCAAACATAGCACCAAAAAAATGAAACGTAAAGAGGAAAAGAAATGAAAATAAAAGTGTTTTGAGGTCACAAATACCTGAGAAGCCATAACCCAAGTTTCATTGATCCAATCTTGATGTGGTCTTAAATCACAGTGTTCATACACCATGTCTTCGTCGCTTTCCTTGAAGTAAACTTTGTACCTTCCGCCTTTAAGGATCTTGCAAATCACGCCTTCCCACCACCCGTCGTTATGCAAAGCGTCAACTTGATCATTCAAGTTGTAACCATCAACCATGATAGCTTCTGGAGGATAAGGTCTTATGTTTTGTGCATCAACCGCCTCTTTAAGATACTCTTTATCGCCATCTGTTCTCAAGTTCTTAAACCGTACCAAGTACTTGCCTTTACTCGTTACTTTGACAACCGTTGCAGCATACCATGAACCTCGAAATCCTTCTTCGTCGATGCATACCTCAACTAGCGTTCCTTCACTCAGTTCCAATTTCTTTGTAGCTCTTGCTCTCTTGGAAACTGAAACATTCTACAACCCCAAATTTTGAATGCGTATCAGACAAAGGAACTGACAAAATAGAGAAATAATAAGATCCTAAAACAAGCAAAACAAACAGCTATTCCTTGTTTATCATTCTACTTATTTTTTTGCAAGCGATTTTATTGACCTCACCAAAGATATTCACCACATATGTGGACCGTTGTATTTCTTGAGACGCAGGCTACAAATCCAGACAGTTTTTCTGTTTTGGACTTTGACATGAATGGTCTCAAAAGGTTGAGAAAGTTATAACTTGGTCCACAATTTCTTAATTTTAGCAATCATACCACTGAGGTGTTAATAATGCTTTGCAACGACACCAAAACTGATAAAGGACGTCAAAATTTAGCCAGAAACGTGCTCATGACTTGCATAAAAAGCACCAATATTTAACAAAATGTACTTGAATAACCTCTGAAAATTTTGAAGAAAAAAATACAAAAAAAGCAGTTCCTTGCGGGTTCTATAACTCCTAGGTTCAATCTGCTCTACTGAATTATAAAGCTTGAAACTGTAGAATAAATCACAACAACAAGCAAAAATCAAAACCTAAAAAACAAATTCAACGACAAAAAAGACAATATTTCAAATGACATGGATGAAGCTTTGACCTTCCCTTCAGGCTTCAACAAATTGAAAAACGGGAACTCACTAAAGCAACGGGTTTTTATTTTTATTTTTTTAACAAGTTGGGTCCTCAAACTTTTGAACTCTTGGTACTTGGGTCCACAAAACAAGAACTTCAATTCTGGGTCCTAAATTTTTTTCTTTTTTTTGTTTTTTTTTTTTGAAGTACACTGTAAAGTTCTTACCATGTCTTCCAGAGGTGGAACCCACTTGCCATTAACCCACTCTCTATGAAGTCTGAGCTCCGAATTCTCAAAATCCAATTGCCTCTTCAAAAATCGCAAGTAAACCGAGAATTTCGAAGAACCTCCCATGGTTTGAGCAATCACTCCCTCTCTCCACCCGCCACTGTAGAATGCGTCGACCTCGTCCCCGAGCTCGAAGCCGTCGACCGTTCTCTCTCGCGGCGGCGCCGGCCTCAGAGCCGCCGTGTCCACTTCCTCCTTCAAAGCCTTGCGCTTTTTCTTCCCAATCTTACTCTTCGCCTTAACCGTTTTGTACACCACCGTGAAGATGGTAGCGCCGGAACCGGAGCCGGAGCCCTTTCCGACGATCGTCGCCGGAAAAAGTGCACCGCGGGTGCTGACCTCGACCTTGGCTCCGACGTCAAAGGACGCGTCTGCCATGGCTGGGGTTTTGAGGAAGGTGAAAAATGGTGAATTTCTAGGGTTTTTGTTGAAGATGAACTTATAAAATTCACAGAGAAAATCTTGAAAGGAGAGAGAGATACGGGAAACTCAATAGACAAGAAAGAGAGAGAGAGAGAGAGAGAATTGTTAAGAATTAATTGTATTTTATTTAAATTAGGATTAAGTTTAATTATTAGGATAAATCTCAAAGGCAGACGCAAAGGAAGGTTTAAGATATGGAACGTTTTCTCCTTCATGACAACAAGTCTAATATATATATATATATATATATATATATATATATAATTGGGTAATAAGTGTATTTAAAAAGTGAATCTCGTATCCTATTCAAATCATTCAAAATAACTTTGTTGTAATAGATATGTAAATATAATTATCAAAACTGGCTATTATCTTGTTCTGTTTATGAAGATATATATAGAGTGATCCATTTAGTATGGTACTAGAACATTTTTCACTTTTTTTTTTTTTTTTTCCCTGGTATTGACCTGGATTTGAATCCTCAAGTGAAATTTGGAGCATTTTTTCAATAACTTGGAGATCTAACTACAAGAAGATAAAGTAGTCTGATACAAGATTGATTTGTTGTTTTTCATCTTTAATTTTCTAATTTGATAATTGTGATACAGACTACCGGATAAATCTTGATTTAAATCGTTATCTTTTATTTGACACTTTTTTTTAATTCTTTTTAATCTTGGAGACCTTCATTTGTAATAGATTATTATAAACTGTGTTAGAATCATTCTCAACTAGTTTCTTAGAAATAATCCCATTGTTTTCGTCAAGTTCGAATAGAGACCAAATATTTGAGCGATCAAGTCATTATAATAACACAAAAGGTAAGGTAAGTATTGTTAATTTCTTGATGCTCATTTCAAGTTAACCTTTCATATTTGAATTTATATATAGATTTATGTTTAGTTTTAGAATTAAATAATATATTTAAAAGTAAATTAAGTATATCTTATTATTAAGTTAGATCTCTATAAACAAATCTATATAAGGAAGTTGATTAAATAAGGAAATCATGTGTTGTTTGCAACTGTAATAATATAAAACTCTAGACCTTTTTTTTCCCCCTCTCTTCTCTATTTTACTCCGGGTACTTTTCACAAGAATCACCGACTGTAAGGTTTGATTACGTGTGTGTTGTGACTTGTGAGGACTTCTAGAAGAAGAACAAAATGTCGTTTCTTAGTTAAATTATGAAACGACGGCAATTGTTTTAATTCTAAGCGACATGTCGTTTAGTTTTTTACTGCCAATTAATTTTCTTTTTATTGGCTTAAATTCCAGGAAAGAAAAATTTTTATCTCGAACAATAAAGAAAAGTTGGTTAGAGTTGAAATAGTTCCGAAAAGTTGTTCATTCAAGCAAACGACGCTTCCTCTTAAAACGACAGTAGATTTTAGACGTAAACAACAACAAAATCTTGGATACGACGACCTGCAGTTTTTAATAATTAGAAAGTTAGAAACACAATTTAACGAAGGCACCGAAAATTTTCATTGGATAAGTTGAATGAGTCAAACAATACATATATATCCTTTTCTTACATAACTCTAAAAAAAAAAAAAAAAAAAAAAAAGACTTCTCCTTTAAAAACAGAGGACATTCAAATGTTTTTGTCAAACAATACATGAATATCCTTTTCTTACATAACTACAAATTTGAAATAACAGAGGACATTCAAATGATAAAAAGTATTTGCAAACACTAAGAAACGGACTCGTTCATTTTTTCGGAAGGTTCAAAAGTTTTTTAGTACAAAATTACAAATCGGATGTCGTTTTTAGTTGAACGACAGAAGAATATTTAAACAGAGTAAACGACATGTCACCACATGATTAAACGACAACATCCTCAAACGACAAAGACATTGCTTTTTTCCATGGAGACGACACCAAACTTTCATAAGGGATAATTTCTGCGCGGAGCCATAGGCGTTTGGAGTGAGAAGAAGGCCCCAATAGGAATGACCCAAGTGAGAGATGTGGACATTGACTGCCTCGCCACCATTCTCTCCAAACTATGTCCTCTCCAAAAATGGCCACTTCCATAGCCAAAACAAGGATCTTCAGCTCAAGTTTTGTTCAAACCTCTCAAGCTTTTTGTCGTTTTGCAATGGAAGAATCAGAATCAGATTCCAACAACACCACAGTCCCGTTTTCTGTCCAAAACCCAACCTTTCTGTCAAGTGTTCCCTCTATGAAGGAGCTCCAGCAGATGACTCTCCCCAAAACAATGGACAAGACTTGGAGGTTTGCTTCAATCCTTACTTTTTGTTTCTTGGGTTTCCTTTTTTTTTTTTCTTTTTGGCTGATTAATTTTATTTGTTTATTTGTTTATTTTTTTGGCTCGGTGGGTGTAGCAGAGCAAGGGATTCTGGAACGAATGGAAGGTGAGGTCTTTTGTTCCCTGCTTTAAGTCCAATTTTGGCTTTTTTGTGTTTGTTTAGTAAGAAAATGTTGTGGAAGAGAGTAAGAATTAACTTTCCCAGATACCCACTTGGCTTGCTTATTAGTGGGTGACTTTGTAGTTAGAAACTTATAAACCAGATACAAACATAACGTGTAAGAAGTAAAAATATAGAATTTTGTTCATTATTGCTTTTTGTTTCTCTCAGCTGCCAAAAAGAGTTCAATTACATTAAACCAGCTCTTCTATTTTGTTGCTTTCTTGAGAAGAACAACTTAATTTGATAACTCTTCCTTAAAATAAAATAAATACATGATTTTGTCTTGCATATTAATCAGGTGAATTCAGCTGAAATGAGATCAAAGCTTGCGAAACTTGGGCTAGCGGCTGTCCTTGCTTATGGTTTGTTCGATGGAGTTACTTATACCAGTTTTTTTGTCATGGCATTCCTTGGTTACGAGAAACGTACTGGCAAAAATCCTGCTGCCAATCTACAGGCGCTTTTAGGGGTAAGAAACATGCTTTGATTTTAATTGTTCTTCTCTCATGCGTTAAACGCTTTCCAATGAATTCGATTTTTTTTTAGAGTATCCAATTTTTTACAATTATCATAATGTATAGAAGAAACAAAATGAAATGAAAAAAGCGTTTTAACTCTAGTGACAATAAGCGTGATATCAACCAAGTCTGCTAATTGGGAAGCTCGTGGTGGTCCTATGATAATTTATTCTTCGTGGATGGTTTGTCTGGTTTTTGAATAACCCCATTTTTATGCCCCCACATCGCCACATGGGAGGGACATGGGGGCATAAAAAGGGAAAGAGGGAGACGGAGTTTCTCACGCTTTTGTCATAGCGAGCCCCTAGCTAGAGGCCCGCATGATGGGCTATTAGCTCAATGGTAGAGCACCCACCTGATAATTCCATCGTTGTGCCCGGGCTGTGAGGGCTTTCAGCCACATCACTTGGTTCAATGTGCTCATTAGTGCCCGACCTTGAGATGTGAATCATCCAAGGCACATTAGCATGGCATACTTGTCCTGTTCGAATCGCCAAAAAATAATAGAAATGGATTTCATCTATTATGTGACAATTCTAATGTACTACATACGTGGTGATGAGCATTTTTCCTCTAGAATATATAGAAGTTGCGTCATCTAACGCTCTTGTTAGTGAGATTGCAGATTGTGATCTTGATGTGGACGGGAAACAACATCACGAGGCCGTTCCGGGTAGCCGGTGCAGCTGCATTGGCACCCTTGATTGACAAGGGACTAAAGAAGATACAAAGATACTTCAACTTTCCAAACCTAGTCTATGCGTTTGCTCTCGTCGTCATTATGGTAGCTGCATCATGTCTTGCAGTCGTTGGCTTGCTCATTCTATCAAGATGGGGGAAATGAAATTGTACAGGAAATGCATAGACCTTGTGTTTGAACAACTGCGTTTTATTAGGTAGAGATTAAACCAAGTTTGGTGTTTTGAGATTATGCAAGTTTCTAACGCAATATATATACATATTACAACAACCCCATATATTATTCAAGCACAATGGTTGACGATAATCATGAATTACAAGGAAAACAAATAGAACTCAAGCAGCAAAAAAAGACTTGTAATTCTTGTTATAAATGAGGGGGAAAAAAATGTCTGAACTTCAAAACAACCATATCAGGTACACCCTTTGTTGGGGTATCTGATTTCCTCAAGGAGTCGAGGGAGAAAAAAAGACCTCAGCAAACTAAAAATAAGAAAACAAAATTTCTTTAGTGATACAAGATTTTGGCTGTAAACATCTCTCTTCCACTTCCAAGACTTTCCTGTTGTAACCGATTCTTTACCATCTTATTCCCTTCACCGCCTTTCACCACAACACGGTCAACTACAAAGGGAACTTCTATCACCTCCAGTTACACCGGCACAAACCGGAGTCTAGGTTATTTGAATTGCCGTGGAATCCTTGACAACTATATTATTATCTAGGATGGAAAAGGAGCTGTAGTCAGGGTCATTGGGTTTTATAACATTCCGGTCTAGTTCACCCTTTTTTCTCTTCCCTCGCTGCTGTTTCTCAGATCTGCTATTTTCATCGCCTATAGACTCATCAACAAGAACCATCTCTTTGCGGTTAAAATGGCATGCCAACCCATCTTCACCAACATGGCCATCCATGGAGTTACCATTAGTTTCCGTTGGAGTTGTATTGACTGCCTCCCTCGAATTTGAAATTGTCGATTCAACGCCTCCAACGATGTTATCTGGAACCCCAATAGGTTGTTTACTTGATTCAACTGCCATAGTCTTCTCACCTCGAGCCTCGTCAGCACGAATTCCTTCTTCCAAATTCAAATGGGAGAATGATCCATCTGTACCTTCATGAATGCTGCTTTTACCCTCAGCAGTTTGATCCGCCTGCAATTGAAATGTCGATTCCTCTCTACCTTGATTGTTATCTGGAACACCAATAGCTTGTTTACTTGATTCAACCACTACAGTTTTCTCGCCTTGAACCTTATCAGCACAAATTCCTTTTTCCAAAATCAAACGGGAACGTATTCCATCTGTACCTTCATGCTCATTGGGGACTATATCAGATCCACAAATGCCTGCTGCTATAGGATTCCCTTCGTTCTGTCTTTGTTTCTTTTTATGTGTCCCAGATTCACCATCAATGCTGCTTTTATCACCAACTGTTCGATCCATCTGCAATTGAAAAGTCAATTCGTCTCCCACTTGACTGTTATCCAGAACACCAACAGCTTCTTTCCTTGATTCATCTGCTGCTATGGTTTCCTCACCTCGAGTCCCATCAGCACAAATTCCTTTTTCCAAATTCACATGGCAAGATAATCCATCAGCATGGCCGTTGGGGACCATACTACCTTTTTTCCATTTTTGTTCCCTTTCATGCTTCTCAGATCCACCATCAATGCTGATTTTATCACCGAATGTCTGGTCTAACTTCGATTGGCGAGTCGGTTCATCTCCACCTTGGATGTTATCTGTAACAACAACAGCTTGTCTATTAGACTGGCCATTCCTATAACCCTTATCATCGCCAGTGTCACGTGCAGATGCTTTTCCTTGTAAATTCAAAATCAAAGCCGTTCCATTTGCACCCACAGAGTGACCAGCGAGTTTCCTACCAGTATTCCGCTTTCGCTTCTTACCTTTAAGAGCATGTTTATCAGACTGGCCACTATCAAAACCCTTGTCATCACCAGCGTCACGTGCAGATGCTTTTCCTTGTAAATTCAAAATCAAAGCCGTTCCATTTGCACCCACAGAGTGATTAGAGAGTTTCCTACCAGTATTCCGCTTTCGCTTCTTACCTTTAAGAGCATGTTTATCAGACTGGCCACTATCATAACCCTTGTCATCACCAGCGTCACGTGCAGATGCTTTTCCTTGTAAATTCAAAATCAAAGCCGTTCCATTTGCACCCACAGAGTGATCAGAGAGTTTCCTACCAGTATTCCGCTTTCGCTTCTTACCTTTAAGAGCATGTTTATCACCCACAGAACGATCAGAGAGTTCCCTACCGGTGTTCAATTTTCGCTTCTCACCTTTAAGAGCATGTTTATCAGACTGGCCATTACTATAACCCTTATCACCACCAGCGTCATGTGCGGAAGCTTTTCCTTGTAAATTCGAAATCAAAGCCGTTCCATTTGCACCCACAGAGCAGTCAGAGAGTTCCCTACCAGTGTTCTGTTTTCGCTTCTTACCTTTAAGAGCATGCTTATCAGACTGGCCAGAGCGATCAGAGAGTTCAATATCGTTCTGTTCACATATCCGTTTTTGCTGCTTACCTTTAAGATGTTTATGAAAACCACCTTTAGTGCAACTCTTATCACCAGAAGTATCACCTACATATGCATCAATGGTTTTGTAATAGTCATAGCAAAACACTCTGTGTGCTCTTGCACCTTCATCACATTCCACAGATCCCCTGCTCTTTTGCTGCATTTCAAGGCACCATGTCAACACGAGTTGACGAGCTGATTTTGCAAGACGAATGCCAAAAATAGACTTGTGGATGGGCCTGGAAAAGTTGTATTGAGTTTAGGAGAGTGTGAAAAACAGACACATGTGAGAGGCCTCATCAATTTGTTAAGGACACCAAGAGGTGATAATGATGGACCAAGCTCTTAATCTTTTGCCTACTAAAATATCCAACAAAGTAAGAAAAACCAACACATTCCCGAATCTCAATTATTTTATTAATCACAAGCATTTAATGACATAAGCAGATTTTTTTTTTTTTGAATGGATGATGTAAATAAAAATAAATAACAGACTATGCTCTGTATATTCGCGATTTTGCATAAACTGACAACGGCTTATATCTTGTCCAATGCCTAAATAATATGCTACATAGAAAGAGAATGGTATGAAACTCACATTAGAGAATGTAACCGTCCGACAACAGCTGTATGCTCATGCCACAAAAACAGTTTAGGTTTAATGTCTTTCTTGCGGATACACTGAAAGAGAGAGATAAGGCAAGAAACATAAGCCAAACATCAAATAGAAAAACACAGATGCAAACTTATATAGGGAGCAACCACAAACAACCAAGTTGAATCAGTAAAAACAGCAATAAACACATATTATGAATCTTTGAAAGATAACATCAACCAGAAGTTCAATTGAAACTTATTCCCAAAGCAAAACACGTGCAAAAATATAAAAAGATGCTAAAGAACACTTGTTATACTCAACATTAACCCGGTATGATGTCATTGAGAAAGCAAGATGTCCAGCACAAGACAAAAAAAAATGATTAAGGGGGGAAAAACATACCACATAGGGTAAATATTGTCCAATTTCATACGATTGTGGATGGAGTCTTGCAAATGGAAGTTATTTTTGAACTTACAAATGAAAGTTACCTCCACGAGGTTAACTGGTTAAGAAAGAAAATGTATCTTTAATATTTCATTGTACAGTTTTCTTTTCCTAGGTTCGGAATAAAAACCATGTATATTTTACATTCAGGGATATAGGCAAATATCAGAAATCCCTTTGTCAGATTTTAGACAATGTTGTCAAGTCCAGTGCAGAACCATATATCACGTTGAAGTTACAGAATATCCACTGCTTATACACACATACATACACACACACACTGAAAATAATATATTGTACCTTTTTAGGCCAAGCAACTTCCTCTGGTGGCCTTGGAATGTGTTCATGATAGGGAGGACAACCATAGAACACGGACCTGGAGAAACAGAGACTAAGGTTCAATACTTATGAGAGACAGATAGTAACTGAAATCTGTCTATAATTGACATGAAATTAACATACAAGACTTCATTATTTGCAATCATCTGCATTCCATCAATTGGTGAATCTATTTGCTCCGGCAGCACAGGTTTATCGGATATGAACATGTATCCATTCATTCCACCACTGCATGATAGAAATCATACAACAAGATTAGCCTTAAAATTGGTAAGAGTCCCAGAGAACGAAAATGACTACTGGCTTTCGTAAGAGCATTTCCAATGCAATGCTAAAAGGTTGTGCCAATAGTAAATTTTGGCATTGGAATGAAAAAGGTGCTCTCCAAAGTAATGCTATATTTGATGCCAAATTTGCCAAATGCTAAATTTTGTAGCAAATTTGCCACAAGATATAGCTAATGTCAAATTTAGCATTTGATTCCTATTGGTTGTTGGCTTGACTTTTCTCATGTACTTACTGCACTAGTTTCATTTTTAAATTATTCGAATACTAGATGCTCATTTTTACAAGTTCCAAAACACAATAATAATAATAACAAAAAGCAGAAATAACATTAGAAATAGCATTATGCATTGGAGCATAAAGCAAAATAATGCTATTTTCACACTTCTTTGTAACAAATATAGCATTGGCATAGATCAAAGTATTCAAGATAGTCTAAGAACATGTCCACAAAAATGTCACAAAGTGAAATGTCAATATCCTAAAATGGAAGGGAAGCCTTTGTAGTTTCACCAACTCATAAAAGTAGAAGTAATCTACCGATAGTGACAGAAAACATACCTGAATCTTGGGTCAATTTTCCGTTTGACTTTAACCATAGCCAGTTTTGGATGACCAATATTTCTTTTGTAGAAAGTAACTATCTTTTCTGCGACAGGTTGAGAAATGTGAACGAAAAGTACATCAAAGCCCAGCCTGTTCCTTTGTCTCTCCTCATCCTGCATCAACACATTGTAAGCAAGAATTACAAGATAAGACAACTAAATGGCTGATATTTAGAGTTGGGGGGGGGGACAAAAACGAAATTTTTTTTTTTTTTTTACCACTTAAACACCAAGAGGAGTGTCTGGTAATATAACAAAAGATTACGGTGTTTAAATATTACCGTCAATGTGTGTTCTACCCTTGCGATCTCTGAGAGAAGTAGTGACTCGTCGATAAATGGAAGTTTACAAATGGCCTGATTCGAGACAATACAAAGACATCCAAATCTTAATATGAAACCAATCTACAATCTCAAAAATACGAGAATACAAAATCAAATACTCTTAAGGTGGTTGAAAAAAGTGCCTGCAGAGTATTAAAAAGGAACTGGATCACGTTGAGGCTTTTATTAAGGAAAAAGAAAAATGTGAATTCGTGTACCGCAACATTTTAACAAAGAGATCAGTCTAGTGTGAGAACAGCCACTACTTGCCGTAAGATATTTAAAACCAAGTCGAGTATGACAATATGTGTGTGTGTTTGGGGAGTGGGGGTGGGTGTGTTGGTGTCTATGCTGAGACGTGGAGGAAAAAAAAAAGAGATTAAGAATCCAAGAATGTACATACTTGCCAAGAATACCGTTTTCCATTCATATCAAGCTCAAAATCTGCCAAAATATTTCTAATTAGACATCGTAAAAGATTAAAATTCAAGATATACACAAAGCATAAAACATAATGAAAATTTTGTTACCTGTAGGATAGAAAGCCAATAAGGGTGAAGATGCTTCAGTCATAAGCTTCCTATAAAACAGCGGAAGAGCATGTGCACTGCATGTGCTCTAACGTGTCAGGTCATATGTCTAATGTGGTAAGGAAAGAGAAACAAATAGTGAGCTTGGTAAAAACCTTGCAGAAGGTAGTACAGCCATCAACTGATCAAGGGGTTTAAATGGTTGTCCAAGAGTGAATTCAATCTTCAAGTTTTCAATACCATGAAAATCCGAAGCAAGTGGAGCATAATGATACGGATAAAACCTGCAGTTTAGACACTGGGTTAGTGAAGTAATGAAATTACAATGCTAATATGAAGGACGACCTTTGACATTTGAAGATGAAAGCTTTTAGAACAGCATGGTTGGCATAGTTGGCATGGTTATGATGACAAAATTATGGGAAGTCACAGAGGAGGTCACAAGACTAAATATGGGCATGTACCTAACAATCCTGCATGCATGCAGGCCTAGGTAGAAAAGCATAACAGTCATGGCATCCCGTCAAGAAAGAAATGGATACAGGCGAGCTTACTACTTAAAAAACAAAAAACAACAAAACGGATAAGATCGGCTTATTTTGCTCGCTACTTGCTCCTACTACAAAGGAAAGAAGCAAACTATGACCTTTCAAGATCACAACAAAAAATTGTGGCTTGAGCATTTCAAGCATTGAAATGGCAATAGACAATTGATCCAATTTCATTTCATCACACGAACAAAAAGACAGTATATATGTAATATGCGAACTTATGTACGAAAAAGTTATTACAACACTAAAAGAAGGAGAGTCTACATACCATTGCCAGGAGCATACTCCTTGATAATAATAATGCATAACCCAGCAAATCCCTTCCGTATATTTCAACACCTATACAAACACAACAGAGGTATAAGTTCGTAACCTTCAAAGAGAAGGCAAAGACAATCAAGTAATTTGTCTGTTGTAAGGGCTAATGGATGTAATGCACAGTAATTGAGAACCATTAAATCAAGAGTGAGAATCGTAATATCAAGAGGTTTTAAACTATGAGAACAGTTTAAATGCATTCTTACCACATCTCGCCGAATTCTCTCGCGGTCATCCTCAGTTTCAACCTCAAACTTTTCAGCATAATATCTCTCTTTCCAGCCCACCTCTCCGTATTTAATCTGTCAAAGAACCAAACTTCAAAAAATGAGCAAAAAATGATACAAATTGAAACATAAAAGTACCAAGGAAGCACAAAATGTACAAACCTTGTCAACTCCTGTATTTGTGTCAAGTAAGGCAGATCTTTTCAGTTCTTCACCAACTGAACGTTTATTCCTATTCCTATTTCTTTTCCTTGAAAAACGTTGATCTATAACATCAGTCTCCCTTCTTATCTGAAACATAAGCATTCTTAAGAAACATATCGTACACAACCAAATCAAACAAGACAAAGTCTACAGCCACAGAATATTTTAAAATTTGCACACTCAAGTTCTACAGCAGCTTTTGAAAAGGTCTAATAAGATTTTTATAACAAACCTTACAGAGAAGAGAGGGAGAGAGAGATATTCATGGCAAATCAAAAACTCAAAAGGTGGATATACCAATGCTTTTTACTAAAGCAAAAGCAACAGCTAAAAATACATTAGGACCTGTCAGCAGCAAAGGCACAAGTAGGACATACCAGGTACATACTGACAAAAGACTCATATTAGGGAAAAAAGAAAAACCCCCATAGTAGGACATTATCAAATTATGCAGCCCTAGGAGGTGCCACTTGTACCAGGAGTTTACCAGAGAGATCTACTTAATACCAGCAGTTTAAAAATCAACAGTCAGCTCTTTATCCACATTCCAAGTTTTAGTGGCACCCCAACTGACTGAATGACAAGCAAGCCTCTTGTCAGACACCAAACTTCCTCAAGTTCCAAAATAAGAATAAAAGGACCAATAATTATCTAGAAAAACAAGCATCGCTAGCTAGCTCATGGAAATTAGAGAAGTCTCCCAGGCACTGGACTCCAAATACAGAGCGTGTGTGTACGTGTGCGTGCGTGTGCGTGTGTGCATGCGCACGCGCTGTGTGTGTGTGTGCGTGCGAGCGCGCTGGTGTGTGTGTGTGGGGTTCGTGGGAAAAATTCCCAACACAAGTTGACAGCCAGTATAAAGATAGATAAAGTTAGCAATCCTTGCTGAAAATTTAAAAAGGTGCAAATGAGCAAGAAATAATTTTAAGGATCCAGTCAATGATCACCACCTGCATACGTTTTCTCAAGATGCCACCTTCATGGGATCCCACAGCTTCTAAAATGTGTTTCATCCTTGCCAAATTCACCTATGAATTAGAAAACAATTTGAAACATCAGAAGCTACCAATACAGTTGAAAATTTTAATCAGAAACTGATAAGGTATGACATTTCACATCTAACTACAAAAACCATGAATGTTCCGAAAAATCATACTATTCACCTCAAAAGAATTGGTCAAGTAACCGCCCATTCTTACAAATTCTTTTTTGTAAATTTCCATGAGCAAATCAATAGCACCCTGACAAAATTTGAGCACCATACAGAAAAAATATCAGTTACCTCCAACAACAACTATGAGATCATCTCGGATAAATACATGCAAGAATGACGAATTCCCTTGTGCAAGGCACGTGATTCAAATAATTATTAAAAAAGAAGAAGAAGAAGATAGAAGGGAAAAGATAAAAGATAAGAGTTTCACTGGATTCAGAACGGAAGACAATGATTCAGTTTTATGAAATTTTCCCTCATTAATAACTTGTAAATAAAACAAAGTTGCACCTCCAAGAAAAAGAACCAAGGAGGAGCAGAGAAATTTGTTACAATTAACAAGATTAAAAAAACTAACTGGACTTATACTTCCATCACAGGATATATATCATAGAAGCAACTTGGGTGAACAACCTCGGATATTTCCAACGAGGGCACGTGAGGTAGAAAGTCATTCCCCACGAACAAACACATGAGGACAAAATCATCAATGAGCCGCTCCAAATCTACTTCTACTGTCCGGTCTGGAATTTTCATAGCATGTGCTAAATACTCTCTAAGGATCCAAACATGGAGAAACTGTGAGAGAAGATGACAAGAGAAAACATGTTTAGAATAGGGATATTCTGAAGTTATAATCAGATCGGAAAAATAAAAAAACCATATAAAACCAAATAAGAAACATAAAAATTGCATTAACTAATAATTTAGGCTTAACATGCAATAAAAAGACCAAACTCTCATAGCACATTAACCTTCATTAACATCAATAACATGCCAATTCAACTGTTTACTCGGTAGAAGGCATACATCTGTTGACTAAGTGCACTAGTAAAATAAACCATAAGCAATATTGTGACTGCAAAAAATAATTCTGACCGCAAAAAATTGGGGGGGGGGGGGGGGGGGGGGGGGGGGGGGGGGGCGGAGGATAAAGTGACCAAGGCATGCAACAAAATATACAAGGTACTTAGGATCATTAAAAGCCAGAAGCTGAGACTTGAACCACCTTCAAGACCAATTTAAAACTTCAAAAGCGAATCACTGGTCCATTATGATGAACCAAAGATGCAAACGTATTAACTTATACATTAAGGAGAATACTCTTGAAGTATTTCAATGGACACGCTCACACTAGTGTAACTAAAACTGTTATTACGTGATCTGAGTATTTTATTTCTGTGTAGATATGTATATAAACCAAAAAAAAAATGTTGACAAATCACCTGAACAATTTGAGTAAGGACAAATTTGAATTACAAAACATGTTCTGATACACCTAAACCTTGGCATCTAAACAATAAGTTGACTATTGCTTGAGCAACACATAATAAGCTTAACAAATGCATGACTTTGGGAAGATCCATATGATTGTGAAATATTGGGTGCCGTAATGGAAGAGATGATACCTGAAATTTCAGCTTTGAGATGTAATTTTCCATTTTCTTAATGAACACTTCCCTTGCGTCTTGTTGAGTCATCCGCGAAGAATCCCTTCTATTTTTTGGAAAAGGATCAGGTCTCCGAATATCCTACAAAAGAGAAAAGAGGATAAGAGAAAAAATCATTTTTTTCCTATGCAATATAATTAAATTTATAAAAATAAAAAAATAAAAATAAAAAAAAAGGAAAATAACTTTTCCTTGTGAACAATATGAGAGAACCCTGATCACAGCGTACAAACCTCTCTCAGAATCGAAAAATGGATTTCATGTGTCGTCAGTGCAAGCATGATAAGATCTGCATCCTAGAGCAAATTAAAACGTTAACAACATATCGAACCAGCATCTTCTACAATGGACCCTCTAAATTCAAAGCAAACATTGAAATTACCAGGCCATACAGACAATGTCTCGTATTGGGATCATATCCAGGCAGGTTCCGCTGCAAGCGGATATAAGACATTATCTTATGTTCCCCCTCACCAGATACACTGGCATCCGAAAGGATTACCTGTAAAATCCTCATGATTACAAGTTATATCACCGAGAAATAGGGACAAAGAGAGAGAGAGAGAGAGAGAGAGACTTGAACATGCAGGCAAAGGACGGTCAAAGTTACCTTGACTCGCTTCCACTTTGGCACCTCGTTCATTCTCAAACGTATGTAATGTTGAAGAGCTGAAGACAACAATGCCATGAATTCAGTTCCAGGTGTGATGACATTTGAATCAAGTTTACCAGACTGCTCTTCTTGTGTTTCAGAGACATTCACACCAAGCTCCTCTCTCTCAGCAGCCTGAAACAATAATCAGAAACTCAATAACTCCCAAAAGGATATCACACTAGTAAGAACACTGCCAAACCAACAACAACCGATTAACAAAAGGCACATTTATTTACTACAAACGGGTAAAGGAAAGGGCGAAATCTTTGCACAAGGAAAGGAGAGGGATTTTTCCCTATTCCACCAATTCAAGTATTTACTCCCAAAACCAGGAATGCTAATTAAAAGGAAATCCAATCCTTGGTCACCCTCTAATTTTGTTTTCCCTTGAATTGGAATAAACTAATGATTTTTTTTTTTTTTTTGTTTCATTACTTTCCTTTACAAAAAAAATTTATCTTCCCCATTACCATTTACCAAACGTTCCATTGTGTCAAATACTATTAAGCTCACCTCCTCAGCAGCATCCCTAGCAGCCCTGAATCGCCGGGACCGTTGCTGATTCATCTTAGCTCGAGGTGCAACACCATCTACACAATCAAATCCCGCAAAATCAAAACAGCTTCCAACTAAGAAGAACATGTAAATAAAGTCATTGACTTTGTTCAATTCGAGCTGAAAATTCAACAAACGCACCGATTGCCAGGAACAACAGCTTCCGAGGTTTGACGATGGAAAAAACCGCATCGATGTACTTAAACACAGCTTCAAAAACCTCGTCGTACGTTCTCGGAGCAGGCTGAATCGCACAAAATTCATTAAAAAAAAAAAGTGAAATTTCTCAGAATTTCCCGACAACAAACGAAAGAAAATTAAGAAAAAATCGGCATACCAATCCCTCGGGGTGGAAACAGGGGTGGATGATGCCGTTCATGTCGAGGTAGAGATTGTCGAACTCCATGGTTTCCTCAGGGTTGTTTCCCTTGTAGGCGTCGACCACCGCGTGAGGGAAGCTGCAGATCAGCCATCTGTAGAACGACGGAACTCCCATTCTGAGCAACAAGAACCGGAACCCCGCCGCGACCGGCGGTGCTCGGTGACTGAGTCGGTGATGGTGACGTCAGTGGCGGCGTGGGAGTGGGAGAAAGAGGTGGTTTAATTAGGGTTTTGGGCAAAACGAAACAAATAGCCAGTTCGTTTACGCTCTCGCCGCGCTTTTATAGTTGTGCGGCGTGTCACAGGGAAAAAAATGTCTGCACGGCATTTTTTTTTTTTTTTTTTTTTTGAAGGACAGATAATGGTGTTGTTACCTTTTTTTTTTTTTAATTTTTAGAAAAAACAAAAAACTTTTATAGAAAAGATAAAAAAAATTTTCAGAAAAAGATAAAAATTGAGTTGAAAAATTTGAGTTTAAGTTAAAATGTCAAACTCCACCATAATAATGTAAAGTATTTTTTAAAATGTTTTTCTCAACATAATATTTTAAATATTTTTTCTAAATAAAATTATGAGCCAGAATCCAAAGGTTTTTTAATGTTAGAATTATATCATGAGGTAAGCTTTAAAAATGTGTTTTAAAAAAAATGTGCATCAGGAGGTTTAAAATTATGAGGTAAAATTCAAATGTTTTTTTATGATATCATGAGGTTTTTTATGGTTTAAAAAAAATGTGTCTCTATTTACGAAAATATTGTGATAGAGTAAAAAATAGAATTCTACTTCCTTTTTCTAAAAATTTCAATATTTTTATTTGTGTGTATAGAGAGATGAAACTAACTTTTTTATCACTAATATTATTATTATTATTATTTTGGCTAGAAAGAAAGATGAAACCAACTTGAACTTAACAAATGATTCCTGAAAATAAAATAAAATGAACATTCACGTGAGTATATTGTTGAAATTTTGTCAAAACTTTGTTGGGAAAAATGTCAGGTGTGTTACAAAGCATTTTTCCAATGACGATACAAGTACGCGGACATATTAAACAACCGATTCCTAACCCTATGAATTTCAGGAACCAAGTGCAAGAGTAGTTGCATTTCACACTCACACAAAAATATCTTTCAGTTGGAACTCTGTTTGTGACGTAAGACTTGCACCAAAAAGTCCTTGAAAAGGATATTTTTTTTTTTTTTTTTTTTTGGGGGGGGAAAAAATCTTCTGAAAATATGTTCCTAACGTAAGTTTTAAATCAGCAATTTAATCTTTGAAAAATTGCATAAAATTGCAGTGGATGGCCCTTTTAGAGGCTATTTATGTAAATGTCTCTGTTTTTACTTCGTTTAAAAAACATTTTTTTAATTGATTTTGAATAAATTGTTAGTTGATGTGGATAAAATCATCGATTTACCCCAACGTATGTCTAATTATAAAGTTTTCAATCAACAAAACAATCTTCGAGAATATGAATATCTAAAATAAAAAAAATAAAAAAAAAAACCTTCAAGAAATAGTTTCTTAAATTTTTCAAAAATTGACACTTTCTTTAATTTAATAAAACTAGAGACATTTAAATAAATATATGCTTTAGAAAGGGATAGTTGCAGATAACCCTTTCCCTTTTTCTACCCACCTAAATTAAATGGCAATGCAAATATATCATGATTTAATTATTATTATTATTATTATTATTATTATTTTAGATAGAACAAAGATAAAGGATTTTTTTTTTTTTTTTTGGTTCAATTCCTTTATCTTTCGTCAACCCAAAAAAAAAAAAACATAATAATAATAATACTAACAAAGGAGTTGGCTCAAAAGGCATAAGTCCTATGGCACCCCTACTTTTTTTTTTTTTTTTTTGGGCTGAAAGCAGCACTATCGTACTTGGTCTTCCATGTATGGCCTCAAGTATAGTGATGAGAGCCTGTTTCGGATCAAAATAAAATTTTAAAAATTATAGATAATTTGAGTTTTGAAAATATATATTTTATGAAAATAATTGTTTAGAGTGAAAAATATTAAAAACTTGAAACGCATTTAGAAAAAAAAAAATTAACAATATGCGATTTGACGAAGGAACAAAATAATTTCATTTCGACTTAAAACGATAAAATAATGTATTTTAAAAGTTTGAATTTTTAAAAAATATTTAAAAAAATGAATAAGTAAAATTAGAGAAAAATGACAAAAAAAAAGTGTTTGGATATTGCTTTTCCAAACTCCACCCCAAAACGGAGCCTTTGAGGTTGACACTTCGAACACATGCCAACGACGTTGTTGGTAAGTCAGTCCCTTTAAGCCTAATGTTGTGTTTGGTATTGTGGAAAAGTTAGTGAAAGGAAGTGAATGCAGGGATTATTAGATGAAAAATATTTGATTGACTTGTTTTTTTACTTCTTACCAAATATAGGCTAAAGGACATTAAATTTCATGTAGTTCAGATAAACTCGCAAAATGGGTACATCATAATTTAGGGATGAAAATGACATAATGGAGTTATTATAAACATAACCCAATAGTAATTGCACATTTAATTCCATTATAAGGCGTAGGGTTCATATCCTCATTCCCCAGCTTCCAAAAAAAATGACACAGTAACTTGTCGGCCACAACAAATTCAAAAAGCTACTGCCCAAATAGTAGTAGTATATCCTTATTTTCTATTTTTTATTTTATTCTGCTGAGAGAATGGGATTATCAATAAATTAAGAACAACAAAATATAGTGAAGCTTCTACCAGTCAAGGGTGACAATAATAATATTTGGTTCAGCTTGCACTTATCAGTAGTCCAAAGAACATACACTATATACACTGCTTTCATCCAATTTCATCATCATTGCCTCAACGACAGATCCGACGGTTTCGCAACCGAATGCCGCTGTTGAGAAGTACTTGTATATCAGAATTTTGGGGGAAAAAGAACTTCATCAGCAGCAATGTTCTAAAAACTAACCATTTTCCTACTCCATAAATAAATCGAAATACTTCCACCTGGACTGTCATAAACTCGAGATTTCAGTGGACTTGCCTTCTTTATGGAGGTCTGTTTTATTCTGTTGGCACATTTCCTCCGTCCTCTTACCTCATGTAAAGGCTTCTGCTTGTGGAAGTAAATGTTAGTCAAATTATCTCATATCATTTTTAAATAACTTCACTCTTGCAGCTAAGTGGACCAAACAACGAGCCACTGAACAGAAACGGAATACCGCAACACATAGAAGAGATTAGAAAGATCCTTAAAAGAATTACCTGGGTCAGCTAATCAGAATCTATGTCCTCAAATGATGGAATTCTGCGGAAACGTGCAAATTGTCGGGAATACGATACTTCATTCCTATCCGGCATCACTGATCTCCTCCGCCTTTCTGAAAACCCTTTATCAGAAAGTGAATCAAATAGATTCCCCATGTCCATATCCTTCCGGACACCATGATTTTCATCCTGAAAACTGAAAAGCACAATAACAGGTGAAAAAACAAAATCAACTTGGCATTTAGGTTCAGCACATTGAAATGTACTAAAAGTAAAATAGGGAACATAAAACGAAAATTGTAAGCGAATAACAAACTATAAATACGGCATGCTGATTTTCCAACACTCTAATACAAAATTGAGAGGCAAGGGAATTTCTAACATAAACGGACACTTGTAAATGCTTATTTGGATGTGCAAGGAATCATATAATGCAAATTCCCCATCAGTTAAAAAAACAAGGCTAGCTGGACTTGGAAGCAAGGAAAGCCATACCGTTTACGTAAAATTTGAAAAGCTTCTTTTGTTGCATAAGGCAACCCTGTCTTAGGATCACGGTACCTATAACATCAATAAACCAAGGTTAGAAGACGTACTTTATGATGACCAATTTCCCCATTGGCAGTAAAAGCTACTTGTCTACTGTTTTATCATTGCCTAGTATAAAGAGGGAAAGAAAGGGAGATGGAGCCAAGAATCCATTATGCCAAATAGTATGCTTGTTAGCAATCTCAAAGAAAAGGTCAAAGCAGTCGATTAGAAAATTTAAAACTAGCAATAAACTTTCTCCATATCCTCTTTACTTCCTTCCTAGTTATACTATTTTATGCTTTTAGTTGACATTATTGTTGATATATAAAACTAATGTTGGCCCACCTCCTAATAGCTTAAGCTTTTGGAAGAATTGGTAAACTAAAAATTATAGCTATCATGCTCAAATACATAACTACAACCATGGAAATGGTATTACAAAAACGAAAGAGCTCTTACTTAGCAGGTAAACCAGTAACTGCACAGACGGCTTTCTTGGGATCTAGAAAGAAATAAAAACATAAATATGAAAATTAAAAGTTTGATATTGAACAATAATACAATAATACTAGAGGAAAATTTAAATTAAAAAGAAAATAAAATAAAATAAAAACGAAAGCGGCTCCATTCAAGATCAACAATCTAGACGAGTGGCAGATGATTAAGCACACAAGATCAACAATCTAGACGAGTGGCAGATGATTAAGCACATTCTGATCATAAAGATGCTTGTACGTGTTTTCCCCTGATAATGAAGTGCTCAAGTGAAGACATCTTATTTTACTTACATGGAACAGAAGCCGTAGTTATCGCTGATTGAAATGATATTCCTTTACTAAATTCCAGATAAGAACAACCTACAGGAAACGTATAGGTAGACAACAAATGGCTTTAGACCAATTGTTATTCAGATAAAAATAAAACTTGAGCATATGCTTCATTGATTAATAAAATAAATAAATAAAACAAATATTTACCATCTTTTGAATAGTATCTTATCTGGGGGCCACTGTACACAGCTTTATGCACAATTGCTCTTTTCTTAACTTCTTCCTCCCTTGCTAAAACGCGCTCCAAATTCCTCAAATTCATGATTTCTGAATAATATCACATCCACATCACAGAAAAAGTCAAAACCAGCCTCAAAACTTCAAGGAACAAAGTTCCGAGCAACCCATGCCACATATAATGTCTACTATTTAGAGTAGTACACTACCTGTTTGGGCCGCTTCCAAAAGCATCTCCTCTTGTGTCATCCGCTTCTCCTCGCCTTCCTTTTTCCTCTTTATTGGCTGATTTTCCAAAAGAAAATTTAACTTATTTTAATACAAAATGCGTCTCTATCTCTGCACATTTCCCTTGTTTCAGTGTTTGCAAGCATATGCATACCATTCGTAGAGAAAAACGATAATCAACCTTTTAGCAAAAAAAAATAAAAAAATAAAAAAAATAAAAAACTAGAAACTAAAAACTATAAGCAATCAACTGAAGAACTAAAATCACAACCAACTAAATGACGGATCATCTTTCATTAACAAGCATTATCCCATGCAAAATTCAACTGGAATTCTCAACTCCAATTCAGATTATGATCGACAGAGAAAATGCCACAACGGTCAACTAAACCAATACCGAAAACTGACCCTCATTGTGGCTTGCAACGCTGCGCGTATGGCATCTCTCTCTGCTTGCCTATTGATGACAGCAGTTCGCGTCGACTTCCTCACAATTCTTTCTCCTTCTCCTCCATCCTCGGGGGCATCATGCTGCTGTTCCACGGAGAGTTGATTTTTCACTTTCTCTGCCTCATCTTTAGAATCCTCTTCTAGTTTCGACAGCACTTTCTTCTTCTTCTTTTTCTTCTTCGCCAATGTCTTTCCCGGAAATATCAACCGCTTCTTCGGCCGTGCCCTATCAAAGAAAACTCAACCTTTAGACATTCCAACCCCTCTAAAATTTTTCAAACAAAGTACTTAGCTCATTTTGAAGCTCAACCTATCGTCTGCTTCATTGTTTTCTGCTTCTTCATCAGGCTCCGGCTCCTGCCAACAATTAAAAAAAAATCAAATTAACAATAGAATTCTGGGTTCTTCTCTTCTTTTCTTTTTCTATATTTATTAATTAACATGAAATTAAAATTATTTTTTCAGCAATGAAAAAGTGCCAAACAACAAGAACTTCATCATAAAGAAGGACTAAAAAGTTTTAATTCAGCCCAAATTAAACCTCTGTTCTTGATTACAGTCAACAATTGCAACTATTTTATAAATTTAAGGACTAAGTTAAGTTTTTTTTTTTTAATGCAAAATTGAAGTATAAGGTAACTCACATCTTCATCAAAATCGCTGTCGAATTCATCAGCAACCTCCGGTTCTGCTTCATAGTTAACATCATTTTCTTCCTATATCAAACAGGTAACCCAAACGGGATTCATTAAATCTAAAATTGACACACAAAAGAGGAAAGAGAGAGAGAAGAAGAAGAAGAAGAACCTCTTTAAGAGCGTCCTGGTTCCAGAACAACTCGTCCTCTTCGAATTCCTCGTCGAGCAACTTGTTCATCCTGAGAATTGCGAGGAAAAAAGAAAGGAGATAAGCTCGGAGTAAAGCTTTAATGGCGATGAAAGATGGAACTAGGGGAGGAATTGCTGTCTAACCTCTTGCCTCTGGTGACTCGAGAGGTGCGATCGAGAAAAACGGGAGGGCCGTCGCCGGAGGCGTCCATGGCTGACGAAAAGGGAAAGAAAGAAGAGAGTTGTAAAAGAAGATTCTGATCAGTCGGAGATCGGAATATGCCCTAAATTCACTGGCTGAGATATAATACCAAGGAAGGAGGAGGGAACCCGAATTGAAACCAAATTATATATTTCTTGAAAAGAAAAAGATTAAAAAAAAAGGAGATGTCGTTTTAATCTCATAAACAACAGGAGACTAGTAACTGTCGAACGACACTAAAGCTAAAGCACCTATTTGTCCGTTTATGCAACATTGACTTGTCGTTTCAGTCTCACAAACGACAGTAGATATGTAAATGTCAAACGACGAGTTGTTAACAACGACAAGACAAGTAACTGTAAACGGCACGTTCTTCAAAAAAAAAATTCAGAATTTTGATTCGAATATTGTCTTCCACGCAAACGACAGGAAACTTGTGTGAAAAAGTATGTCGTTTTGTGGGCATAAAAGTTAATAGACTTGTTATGTCAAACGACATATTTGTTCCAAGTAAGACTACATGTCGTTTTAAGTGTGAACGACATGTTTTTTTGTGTAACGATCAATAAACGACATGAACCTTTGAACAAAAAATTAGACGTCGTTCAACCATAAGCAGGAATACCCGTTGGTTGATATCAAAACGAAATTGTTTTTTATTATTTTAATATTTTTTAATTATTAATTATTAAAATTATTATTGAGACAAAAAGTGGAGAAGTTTTGCTTGTAGCAGCATGTTATCATCGTCGTCTTCTTCTCTTCAACTCTCGAATTCCAGAAGCTTCATCCCCTCTCGCATGGCTACAACTCTCCGATGGAACCCACAGGTGGTGGGCCTCCCGGCGACGGCAAGGCTGCGTAACAATCGCCGGAGCTCAGCCGTGGTAGTTCTGGCCTTCCGCCGCCGCAGCGACTTCAACGGCTTCGCGAAGCGCATGGCCTCCGGCGAGGCCTGGAGAGACGCCTGGCGGAGCGCCAACGACGGCTTCGAGCGCTTCCTCTTCGAGGCCAGGAAGACCGCCGAGCGCCTCGACCGCCAGTACTCCGTCTCCCACCGCCTCAGCTCCGCCGCCCGATCCGCCCTCGCCCGCGCCCGCGAGATCGACAGGGACCTCGAGATTGGATCGCGATGGCGCTCCCTAACTATGGATTTCAGCAGAAATTGGCCTAGGGTTTGTGCTCTCTCTCCCCTACTTCGTGTATTTTTTTATTTTTTTCCATTTAATTTTCAAGCTTTTCTCAACCAATTCGTTCGTTTGTTGTCCGTGCAGTACAGGAAGCAGCTCGTTGATTTCTTGGAGACTCCATTGGGAAGGAGTTTCGCTGTGAGTATTTCTTACATATATCTTAAGCCGTCACTTAATAGCATTTTGTTAGAATTATCACGATTACTTATAAGCTATTTGTTAGATTACACAAAGTTCAAAACTTGCTTTTTTTGGTTTGGGATATTTCTTTCAATCCATTTGCTTCATGTTAGTTGCTGACTATGGGGGAATTGTGTTTTATATATATATATAGCTCACAGAACATTGGATTTAGGAAAATTGAAATATATTTAATAAAACATAATCTAATAAAAATTCCACTTTTCGGGGTACTCGGGATAATCTCTTTTTCGGGTACTCGGGATAATCTATCTAGAAAAACAACCGAACAGAATTTCATAGACGATTCCAATGCTGTTCTCAACAAATTCCTATTATCATTTTCATGCTGTATCTTGTTTTTCTTCTCTCTTATACTAAAGTTTCCTCCTAATCAGAGCATCAAATAGACTGATGGAAATTTATTGTCAAGTAATGTATAGTAGTGAGCATCTAGGTTTAATCTTTTATCATTGAACATTTTGGTCTAAAATGTGTGTTTGGTTCTTGATTATACCAAAAACTTTTAATTTAGGCTGACCTTACTTTTTCTTTCCCCTAGACAATTTTCTTCCTCTGGTTCGCGCTCTCCGGATGGCTCTTCCGGTTTCTGATATTTGGAATATGGGTACTACCATTCGCCGGTCCTCTTCTTGTCGGAACGTTTGCCAACAACCTTGTTATAAAGGTATCTACGTCTTTGCCACCTCAGTCTGCAACTAAGCATCGTTGTTTACGTCTTCTGAATTTCCTTTATCACTCAATTTCTGAAACACGTCTCCCTTTATTCCTTGGTAGCTTTTCACTTACTACTATGTTATGAATCACTCTATAACACATTCTAAACATATAGAATCCGGAACACACGAAAATGATTTCCAAAGAAATCTTAATTCTGTTATTTTGTGAATGTAGATACTGTGTATTGCGTCAAATAGATTTTTGGGAAACGGGCTGTCATTGTTTTGCTTGTAACTTGTGCAGGGGTCTTGCCCAGCTTGCAAGAGGCAATTTGTTGGTTACAAGAACCAAATGATACGGTGTGCCAACTGTGGAAACACAGTCTGGCAGCCCAAAGGGGACTCCTTCACGAGAGATAGCAGAGGGACTGGCTCTTCAAAGTCGTCGCCTGAGATTATCGATGTCGAGTTTGAAGAGAAATGAACAATAGTGTACTCTTGAATTCAAAAAAAATAGTGTACTCTTTGATTCCCATCACAAACGGAGGGCAATAAGAATGGAGAATAGTTCCTCGTTTTCGTTTCATATGATATCACATTTGTAGCTGTATATGTATATTATTTAACGTATTATTTGTCTTAAAGTCCTTGTAGTTTTTTATTTTTTTTCCTTCTTTTAAAGTTGTGGATGCAATTTTGTGGATGTGAAGGAAAACTTTTCTTTCTTTTTCCTGTCTTTTTTCTCTTTTGGGAATATCATAGTATGGTATGAAATATGAACCATTGGAAGCTCGAGATCGTGTTGCCTATAAAAACTAAACTAAAGACAAGATCAAATCCTTCCTTTGTCTCCAAAATTATAATGAAAAGCAAAAATAAAGGAAAATCTCAAAACACTTACAGAAGCCAACCCCTCAATTCCTAAATGACTCAGCCATCGGAGGCAGTGACCCAGCCCTCGCAGACGCTAATCACTCCCTCGGAGACAGGCTCGGGACGTGTTCCAATCTCTATAGGACTTGTGCCTCTAATCGCAATGTCACCGCACCTACAACGCCACCCAAGCAAGTGGCAACCCACCACAACCACCCCAAGCCACCCTCACGACCAGCTGGTGTGCCTTCATCGGATGGCGACCATTGTCACCTTCCACGAGCAATCACGGCCTTCGCCATGACCCAATTAGTCGAGCCACCCAAATCTAAGCATCAGCCACGGCAACGCCCCCCCTCCTCCCCAGCCAGATTTGTTCTAGTATAATCCTCTTTGAGTTGCTAGGCCTAGGGCACCAGCCAGCAAGAAGTTGAGATGAAAAACTTTAGAAGATTCAAAATTAGCTTTGATCATGTGAAAATGATAGCCATTTGTTCACAACAATAATTATCTTTTTTTTTTTTTTTAAGAAAAAAACTAATATGATCCGCACTAAAATCATCCCCAAAAAACAACTTTTTGTGCAAGTCTACCTCTGCCACAAATGCAAACCCATGCTTTGTACTTCAACCCAAGACCAAGTAAAGAGATTTTGGGATGGGGCTAGCAATGGACACTTGACGGTGGATTTGATGTTTCGAAAACTATACAAGAAAAATCATAACTTTGTATTCCTAAGATATAAGAAATTGGTGATGCGTCTTGCATATTCTTTAAGCATCAAGTTTAACTCTTATGCCGCTTTACACATGCACCAATGAGGCCACAAACTTCCCGCCTTCTGGTTCTCTAATCCCCGAAAAAGGGGAGTTTTGGATGATTTTGATGAATGCTCTCATTTTTTTGGCAAGTGAACTTGGATGCAACACCAAGGCCAGTCCTTCACTCATTTCGGATGGAGTAGTACTTCTCCCAAAGTGCTGGAGACTTGGATATTTCATTCATAAGATTCTTGAACTTAAGGCTGCAATCTCCGCCACTGCAGAACATTGAAAACGACAAAGCATTAGAAGAATCACCAATAGAGAAAGAGACAAGGAAAAGTAAAATAGCATTCACCTAATTGTTTTCAATATCAAAACTAAGAACCTTCAACACTACCGTCGCTTCATGATATTTATAAGACAGCATAAGAAGATTTGGGGATTAAGGACTAGGAAAGGGGAGTAGCTATGTGATTTTTACAGGCATTTTTTATATTTAGACATGCTCTCGAATAAATGAAGTAGCCGTGTTTCTTTCTACAAAGGCATAATAGGAAGCCAATGTGACCACATGATTTTTACATCGAATGACTGGATTCAGATACAGCTTAGGGGCAAACCTTATGCGATTTAAGGATGCAATAGCTCTAAGGGCACTGCGAATCATATCCTCGTTGCGATCTACTTCTTGCTTGACAGCATCTGGCTTTGGCTTGAAGTTGATCGTTTTTTGGAGAGGGTCCACCAAGGAGTCAAGAACTGAAGAATGCAAAGTCAAAGTAATGCACGAGTTACATGCTTGGAGCATGATGAATCTAACAAAACATGAATCCTCCGATTTACCCACCAGCCAATACTGCAGACGGACATTTTTCTGAAAGTTTCGAGAGGATAAGATGGCAAGGCATTTTAACATCATAGTGATCTGCCATAAAACCCGAAATACAAATCAGTTCTTAAGGTAATTAAAGCACCGAAACGACCTTTAGGTTTCACCATTAGTTAGAGATTAACACAATTTGGGGTACGCAACAGCAAACTAATACTTGTTTAAGATATTGTGTATACAAAACTGTGAAGGGAAAAGAATGACGGAAAAAAGTTCATTCATACATGGGTCTACTAATGTACTAAATTCATTTGTCTTCTTCAATGTAGGCATGAACATAATAAAGAAGTTAGAACTCATCAAAACCACCAATGCGACAAAACCTTACGGATAGAATGGAAAATAGGGGAAAAAAGAATGCTGCAGATTCGTATTTAATCTAAACACTCACCATCAAGACCAGATCTAAGGTACGGAACAATGAAAGATGAGGGGTTCACTTGATCAAGACAACTGTCCAGCAATGTGTCCACGCATTCAAAAGCAGCCTTCCTCAACTCAAGTCCATCATCCACAATGTGCTTAAATGGACCAAGATCAACAGTCCTGATCAATTCTTGCTGTACAAGTTTTTTAAGAATGAAAAAAGATCAGACTCGAAGAGATCTGATAATAAACAAAATGACTAAATGGCAAAAAAGAAAAGCTAAAGTGTCATGTCTGAACATGAACGGAAATGATTCCCATCCACCTATTCACATTTCAGGTTATTACACATGGCATAACGGTCAAAATCTTACCTTGACAATTGTTTGATCATAAAGCAGCGGTAACAACTCAGGAAGAAGCCCCTTAATGAGGTTTGGCTTATTGTGAGCAAATGTACTCAAGGCCAGTACAGCTGCACGCCTTACATGCTGCGGAAAAGTCACATCAAATCAGTCATTACAAGTCCAAAACCAATATAGCCATAGATAAGGAAGGGGGAAAAAACTATAAACAAAAAGTCAAAAAAAAAAAAAAAAAAAAAAAAAAAGAAGAAGAAGAAGAAGAAAAGAACTACAAAAAAGAAAATTATAACCATAAATAGTTTTAGCAGTCGCCTAAACATTAGAAATATGATGCTTACCCGGTCATCATCCTTAATAAGCATCAGGAATGATGAGACCTCAGGGTATATAATTTCATCTATCTTCTCTGGCCGCTCCACTACTGAATATTTCACAGCGATGACCACTGTAGCCCTAGTGAATGCAGTTGGACTGGCTGTTCGTACCTATCGAAATAAAGAAGATAAACTAAACATTAGCAGTCCAGCAAACGATTTTATCATAAATTATAGCATAAAGGTAAAAGGTCCTTTCTAATACCTTCAGTGCAGGAACAAGTTTTGCAGGTTCAATAAGCGCAATTTTACCCAGACACTCCGCTACTACATTGCGAACACCCTCTTCCTCACTTTCACAGTGATTGAAAAGTAATTTAAGGATCTTCTCAACACTAGAATCCTGAAATTCTGCTTTATCTACAGATTGCCTTACTATGACCTGCAATAATGGTCCAAAGCTAATTCAGAAACATAAATGATAGAAAATGACAAGAGGCTCCATAATTGACAGATTGTTCGAGAACCCACCTCCTTCAGAGAATGAAGCAATAGATACTGCTTCTTCTGCTGATTGTCAATCTGATCCAAGATAAAAGGCAGATACTTGGAGAGATTACCAACAGCAATATTACCAAGAGCATAGGACGCTGCAGACTTTATCTCTTCAAAAGGTGATTGAAATGACTCGATAACAATATTCTCAATATGTGCATGAGAGCTTAGATCTTTCCTCCTTCCAATCTCCCCGAGACATAGCAATGCAAGGTGCTGCTTGGCCTAAAATAAGGCAATGAAATCCCACATTCAGCGGAATTGAAAACTAAATAATAAACTAGCAGACTTATCTAGATCTTGAAAACATTTTTTTGCACACACGCACACACAGATTTACTTTAAGTCAAATTCTCTTTCTTGATTATGTTACTATCTATTGAGGTTTTCTTACGAGGCAAAAAATAATATTAATAATACGGAGCATTTATTTAGTTATTTATTTTGTTGAAATATAAAACTATTGTTGGCCTACGTCCTAACAGCTTAAGCTTTTGGGAGAATTGGTAAACTATCATGGTATCAGAGCAGGAGGTCCTGAGTTCGAACCCCTATAATTGCACTATTTAACCCCCTTTATTATCATTGCGTGTTGGGCCTTTAATATGTTTCGGGCTTCTTATAATTTGTGTTGGACTTTCAAATTAATATTTGTCCGCACGTTTGCCCATTGTTTGGCCTACACGTGAGGGGGAGTGTTGAAATATAAAACTATTGTTGGCCTACCTCCTAACAGCTTAAGCTTTTGGGAGAATTGGTAAACTAACATATTTATTTGGAGAGGTGGCTATGACTTACTGAATTGATACCGCTGTCATCTTTAAGGATTTCGGTAAGCATTTTCACGGTAGATGAATACTTTTGATCACCTGCAGCCAGGCAAAGAACAGCAACACATTGTGCTATCGAGTACAAAGCTTGTTTTGCAACACCACCCGCCTGGGGAGATGGTTTAGCACTTGAAAGAAGAGAGTCTAATAAGGCATCAAAACTTGTGTTTGCAGAATAGACCAAAGCAGGAAAGAAGTTTTGCAAAGCCTGCAGTTTTCAAAAGTAAAGGTTCTCAAACGTGTAAAATATCAGGATCAAAATTCAACAGTATGAAGAAAAGTTTAATTACCAGGAGAGCTTGCCCCTGGAGCAATGAGCTTTTGATTAATGTTATTGCTTGAGGAAGAACTTTGTTCCTAACGGCCAAACCAATGACTGCGCTTGATCTCTTATCGGACATCAAAGTGCAGCAGAGTTCCAAGGCAAGAGCCGTCATGTGCAAGTCTGAATCACTGGCATAATAATAAAGAATAAGAAATAAGTTGTGCTTAAAAACATTGGAAATAGTCACGCACTGCCAAAAAAAAAAAAAAAGAACCAAAATAGGAACAAAGAAAATGCAAAAGCAAAGGAAAAAAAAAGGTGAAGTAGAAACCTTATCAGAGTAGAAAGCTCAATAATAATAACTTCATAAGCAGATGAAACGATTTTATCACCATAAGCAACAATTAGGGAATTAAGCGTCCCCAGTGTTGCCTGCCTTAAAGCCCGGTTTGCCTATTCATAGAGAAACGAAGTTGAGTCCATGTATCAACTTGGAATAAGAATTGAAGACAATTTGAACAAAATTTTTCATACCTTTCTTAAGAATGCTGTCAATTCTGTTATTACTTGCTCCAAAACACAAGCGAGATCAATTTGCAGTGGTGACGCAGCAATGACAGCAAATGCCTGGACATAAACCAACAATGACTTAAATGATAATTAAATGTGAAAAAGCTATAAAGTCTCAGTCTTGACTGTCGTACACACAAAAATCCACAGAACAGTTACGATGCAACAACACATAAATTCAAGCCAATGCGCGGGTATGCACACAAACCGATTTCATAATCAACAAATGCAACCAACCTTTACTGCAGTTAGTCTGGTTATCTCATTTCCCATGCGATCAACAAGTACAGGAAGACATGCAGGTAATTCCACTTTGAGATTATCACCAAACGTAGAGACAACAAGTCCCATGCAAGTGATAGCACACTCCTTGACCTCCTGCATAAGAAAAACGTGAGCCACAGTAAACCTTGCATAAGGCTTAACAGAATACCTGGACCTCTCACGTTACGATTATTAAAAATAAAATAAAATAAATAAAAACAACAACAGCTCAACTACTGACCTGATCTTGATCTTGATTTGTCAAGCGTGACATTATGGCATTATAAATTGGATGCACATAAGGTTTAAAATC
This sequence comes from Ficus erecta, assembly GCA_008635985.1. NCBI lineage: Eukaryota > Viridiplantae > Streptophyta > Magnoliopsida > Rosales > Moraceae > Ficus > Ficus erecta. The sequence goes on from BKCH01000010.1 coordinate 434,700, forward strand.
AAAACCAGTCGCCTACATCACAGCAACATTCAAACAGTTATACAATGGAGTGATGGACTTACAGGGTTAGAAAGTCTAAGAATGCCTAATAAACTCACTTCAATATTAGGGCGAACAACACGAACAAGTTCCCCACAAACTCTCAATGCCTCAGCAGTGACTTTGTAATAACGCTCGCCTACAGCAGATAAAACAGGACTAGAAAGAGCCTGCAAAATTATCAATTTAAAATTTCATTCAACAATCACAAAATGCAATGTTATACGAAATTTTTAAAGCCTAATAACATCCAATTACACAAGAGGCTAAACATGGAATATGATAACATAGAGCAAAAAAAAAGTTACAAGAAACCTAGAACTTCAAGCCCTTGACCCATTTGAAAGTCCAAACTTAGTCTATCCCTCAGCATTGACTGAAGCTTAATGTTTACGTAATATAATCATATCATGGCATTCCAAATCTTCTATCTTTACATTAATGTATAAAATGTTACACCATTTCTACTCGTTTCAAAAGTCCAACATTCACTTCTTTGTTTGAAGAGTAACTATATTCTAGATTTCTACTTCTGCAACTTATTTTACCCATTGTGTACTGACAAACGCGGGGCACTCATGTTTACCTTCACATAAGGATGGAAAACAGATGGTGAATGTGAAGCCAATACCAATCTTGTAAAGATAAGAGCTTCTATCTTCAAATTTGAGGTAGAAGATTTGTCCTGTGCAGCGTCACAAGAATATAATCAAGCGGTGAGGGGAAAATATCAACATCACCTAGAATATCGCAAGTTCAAAATACAATTTCAAGTTCCAACAATGGTTATACTCACATTTAATGCTTTCTCAATTCCCGGGATGAGGGATCCAATGTGGTCTGCCAGGCAATCTGGCAAGACAACAACAAGCTCTTTCAAAACAGAAAATGCACCAACCTGCAAGTAGACAAACGTAATACTTCAAAACAAGTCTAGAACAAACGCACCAAATCGGACATGAGCAATTCATACCTTAGTCTTAATAGACTTCTCACGCAATTGCCTGTTGATAGACTTGATAATCTTTGGCACTTCTTGCTTCAGCAACCATCTAGGACTGCAACACATATGAATATAAGAATTGAAACCAGTCTATAAGCCATGTAACAAAAACAACCATAAGAAATGTGCCAACAAACTCCAGACTCTGTTACAAATTTTCATGCAATACCACTATATCAATCACACTTAGAGAGAGGAAAGAAGGAGAGAGAAAAAGAGCATATGTAAGTCACTCGAAAGAATGACTGGACTTTCAAGCCTTATCACTGTCACTAAGTACACAAGGATACGAGATAAACCGATAAGAAACATGAAAAGAATTAGTCGGTTTGAGAGAGATTAATGTTCTGCAGGGAAAACAGTAGAAGGACAAAAGGAAAATAAATACTCTTAATGGATTTAATACCAATCATAAGGAGGAATGACCTATATTAAGTCATTTTAGGTCGAAAATAACATAAAATAAAAACTTGCCTCAATTCATTGATGTCGATCTGCCCTTTTGTAACATTCCCAGTTTGACGCAACAGTTCAATAAATGTATTAAATACATCCATCTGCAGAAAAAATAACATCAGATAACCAACCCCATGAAATATTAAAAAGATCCACAAGTGGATCATTTGTACTTGCCTTGACATTCTCTTCCCGCTCCTTAAATCTCTCAATCAATTTTGGACAAGCCTAACCAAGAAGAGACAATATATTTAATGTGTGATATAATCCACGTCACAAGATTACAAAAGAACACTTATCGAAAGCAATCACAATATACCTCCTCATACAATTTTGCAAGCATCTCAGGACGAGATACAATTAATGCTGCTAAGCATTTAGCAGCTGCTCTTCTAACTTTCCAGCTGACATCTTCATCGTCCGTATATTCATTTGCACTTTCCCTACCCATGAACAAAGCATCACGCCGCAAATCAATCAACAAGCTTTTAAGAATTCAGAAACAAGAATTGCCTCACACACATAGATTAAAAGATTAAAAGCATACTCCTCTTCCTCCTCTTCAAGACTCTCATCATCGGTATCCTCTTCCATGTTATCAGTGAAGTTTGGGTCATAACTTAGATACTCGAGAGTAAGATGAAGAATTTTATCACAGTAGGAAGAGATATCCCTCGGACACCTAAGCAGAAAACTTTCTAGTGCCTGCAATCAAAATTTAACAATATTTGAAAAAGAAAAAAAAAAAAAAACCCTTCAATTTGGATATAAGACAATGTTTTATGAAAAAGGTACCTGCAAGCTGTACTCACGAAGTTCCTCATCATTCTCTGATGCACTTGTGCAGTAATTGATCAAGACAGGGACTGTGTCAGAAAGATGGGGTCCAAAACGATAACCCACAGCACGGCTGACACACCATAAGGACGAAAACTCATTAAAAAAAAAAAGAAGAAAGATAGAAATTTTCACCACATAATTATAAGAAAGGTGGAAAAGCATTATACACGTGTGTGTGTGTGTGTGTGCACGCGCGCGTAGAAGTATTAAGCATAAAGCTAAACAGTCTGGTACCGACCTTAAAGCACCAATCATCTGAATGTTTGTACGAGTCATTTCTGATTTTGCACCTTTATTTCTCAAGTTCTGAACAACTTCAACTGTTGCCTTTGCTAACAGATCATCGGACAAGCTCGAAGCAAGAGATGCTGAAACCAAAGTCGTCAATTAATATCCCCTCAAAGTGGTAAATGAACAAAAGTTTAAGTCCAGCATTTGTAAATGCTCGAAATGGGAGGGAAAAAAAAAAGAATGCACCTAATTGATATCATTGAGCACAAGACAGAACAACTACAAAACTAATCGACCTCTGATTCATGACACACATAATATTTGACAGAAAGAACAAAATGAGCAAAATCAACAACATTTAGCAAGCAACATCCAAAAGCAATAGTTTAGGGAAAAAAAGAAAGGAACAATTACTGTAGAGAGTCTACATTAATCTTACCAATACATGAAACGGTTTTCTTTCTCACACTAGCTTGGTTAGAACACAACTGTGACAGGAGTGCACCTAAAAGCCGCTCATGATCGACTGCCATGAGATTTCCAAATTTATGAAGGACATCACATAGTATATCAAGACATTCACACTTTATCTCAGTGCTTGTGACCTGCAGAAAAAGAAATGCACTAAACCATTACAAGAAGCCCTTAACTTGATAGCTAAGAAGAGGAAATACACAATAAATGAATTAAAAGAAAAAAGTCAAAGTCGGAAACATGTGATCGGATAAAAGTCATATAGATGTGACTAAAAATTTTTACTTACAGGGGCAGTAATTCCATAAGTCAATTTCGGCAAAATAGAACCTAGAATAGACTGTGCAAGAGACTGAGTAGCAACTTCAGCAACAAGCGTCTTCAAAGCAATGCTCGCAATGTCACGATGCTGATCCTTTCCATTCAGCAGTTTCTCACACAGCTTATTGATCATGTCCACCACTCGCTCCTCAGTCACCTTCTTCACTAATGGGGCAAGACTGCACAGTCACCCCAAAAAAAAAAAAAAATTAAAAAACAAAAACAAAAACAAAAAAAAAACGAATTTATCAAAAAATTTCAACTTAATCCCAAACTAAAAGACAACAACCATGACTCATATAAAAGGAATGAAACAATAGACCTTTAAAAGTCTAGAGGTTTTCTGCTAGTGTTTTATTCTTTTCTGTGTATATTTCTTTGTTTTCAACTATCCTTTTGAACCGCCTTCAAGTTAATTCTACAGTTTCTCATCAATATATATATATATATATATATGTATGTATGGATATAGATATTGATATATGTAGAGACAAATGTCATATATATATACCATTTGACAGCTAAACCAGAAACATCTCCAGCAACATCATCAAGCTGCTGAATGATGATATTCACTAACTTGATCTCTAAATCGGAATCCGCCCTAAAATTGTCTCTGTTTAATTCATTTAAGAGATCAGATGTTGCCATGTATCTGTAATCTTTATCCTTGCCCGTCATCTGCACACAACCCCAAACAAGTCAAGTCATCCACATTAAAATATACATACATACATACATACATATATATATATATATATAAACACACACACATATATATATGGGCACAGTAAAACAAGTCTACCCATTACAGATCATACCTTCTCCAGTATACTGGTCAAAGCTAAATTTGCCATAACTGCACACCTATAAGAAGCGGAGAAACAAAAAACAAAAAACAAAAAAGAGTGTAAATCAATATCGATATAAAATCATATATATGCCTTGAATCTGAAATTTAAACTGCAACATTACAACAACACTGTGATTATAATAATAATCATAAACCGAGACTCGTACAAACCGCTGAAATTACAATGAAAAAGCCCTGAATTTTTTTTTTAAATAAAAATTGAAGAAAACCGAACGGATTATGAAAACAAGCCTTACGTATTTGCTGTTAAATCCTGGTGAAAAATCAAAAAACAAAATTCTAAGAATCAGAATTATCCTATTTCTGAAAATAAGATAGAAGAAAACCTTTCGAAAAAAATAAAATAAAATCCTAATACGATTCGAACAGAAAGTTTAGGGGAAAAACACAATGCACTGTGAAACAGAAACCAAAAATTACTCCAGAAATCAGTGGAGAAAAAATTAAGAAAATAAAAAAAAAATTTGAGTGAAAATCTTGATCTGTGGTCTGGAAAATGAGGAAGAAAGTGAGAGTTTTAGAGATAGAAAAATCGAGGAAGCGGAGAAGAAGAAGAGAGCGAGAGAAGAAGAAGGCTGACCAGAAAAGCAGTTCGCGAGCTCTCAGTAGAAAATTCTCTCCTTTTCTCACTCCTCTGTGTGTCTCCGCAATGTGTGTGGGGGTTGGTGGAGGTGAATCAGACTCAAAAGAGTGTACTAGTAGGGCAGAGATAGAGAGAGAGAGAGAGTTGAGAGAAATGAAGGGCCTGCCCCGGTTTTGTTTATCCCCTTTTTATATGGCCACGACAAGATTTGCTATTTCCCAGGGTGGTCTATTCATGTGTCGTTTCTCTTTTTTATTTTCTTTTTTCTTTTTTTACTTAAAAAGCAGTTTAACGATAAATTTACATTTAATTTATTATAAAATATAAATTTTAAATATCTCATTTCTAATTTTAAAAAAAGAAAGTCCGTTTTTCATTTCTCCCTTCAACACACTTAGTTACGGACTCGGTTAGTTTTTAAACCCAAACACCATGGATGAATTTGTATTGAATAGGACGAGAGCCATCTGTTTTGTTATCTGGGTAGATATGATCGGACATGGCCGGTAGTTTGCGCGGTTATTTGGTGGTTTGATCGCTTATTTTTCTTGGCCGTTTGTGAAACATTCAACTTGTATTGCCCAATTTTTAGGTAGGTTTCGGTAGGTTTTTTAACCAGTAAAATCAACGGTAATTTGGAGATTCTTAATTACTCCAAACCCAATTTACCTTATAAGCAATACGGAAAAAGGTTTAAATATATTGGTCGTACTAATTTCAGAAATAAAAATGAACAAATAAATTACGATGCACTCATTCTAGATCCGTAAGTTTGCATCTAGCTCAGTAAATAATATGTTAAAAGAAACTGGGAGCCCCACTCACTAATATCATGTGAGTCTCACGATATCGGAATTATAGATGTAACATATTTTAACAACAGTGATATCCCGAGTATTTTTCAAGAATAATATATATATATATAAGGAGGAGGAGAGAGATGTATTATATATTTTTTTTTAGTTAATTAATGTTTGAAGATTGCATAGTACAAATTATTGAGAAAGTTTGGATTTTTTTTAATGTTTAGTTTAAAATGAGTGTTCTGTAAAAATGGTCTAATGATATTTTTTTTTCCCCCTTTTTTTAGAAGGATATGAAAGTATCTGAAATATACAATCAATGGCAAAAAAAAATCCAACCACAAGATGTCTATTTTTATCCAAATAACAAGTTAAGTTAAACTATGAGTCGTGAAAAACACAACTAAATACATGGCTAACCAAACAGTTTGGAGCAAGAAATGAAACAAAAAAACCATCTTTGACATCAAAAAAATATATCATCATCTGATTGCACCTGGAAAATAAAAAAATTGATTAGTAAAAGTTTATATGAAAAATGATTAACAAAAACAACTCTAGATTCCAGATTTAGAGCTTATCTTTAAGTAAAACTTCTTGGTTGTATCTCCTTGGTTGACATTAACTCCTTTAGAATGGTTAGATAATTGGAGTGATAGTGAAATAAAAAAGCAATGTGCTCTTCCTTGTACATCTCCAATCAATTGTTTTTGAAACTCTTAATAGTAGAAACTAAAAACAATAGAACCCTTTGAAACTCTCATAAAACAGACTAAAGATAAATAACTACTAACTTGAAAGAAAACTATTGATAATATGAATGATATAACTCCTTGATTTGTCATTAACTAGTAAAAGAATCAGAAATTAAGATAGAAACTATTGGTGCTGGTGGAATGTTCTCGAGTCAAATTATATCTTCTGTGATACCTAGTGCATGTTTGGCAAGATCATACACAGTTTTACTAGTTGTTTTGAATACATTTTTAATATATTATAGTGAATCTACTGTATATGAGAATGCTAAAAAAATGAAAAAATCAAACGACATACGGAATAAAGAGTAATAAAATTGAAAAAAAATATATCTGTATGAATGGGAAAGTTTTATTTGCTTAAAAATAGGAAAGTCGTTTTTTAGCTATCTTTCTCCCACACCTTACTTGTGCACGAACCAACGAAATCAGGCACAAGCCTAGATGAGTTTTCAAACTCAATACCACGACTGGATTTGTGTTTTTTAAATATTGTTGTTTGTTTTGTTATTTATGAAGAAACAACCAGGCCGGCGGGTGGTTTTGATGGTTATTTGGTGGTTTATTTATGTTTTGTTTAGCATTTAAGTTCAACTTTGACTAAACTGTACATTTTCATCTCAATTTTTGTCTTTTCTAAAATTCAACAAAATTTATAGCTAGTTTTTGAAAAATCAACAAACTTCAACTTAAAAATTTCATCTTCAACCGGCGAACCAAACGCATGCTTAGTTATTTTATTGACTATCAGTAATCATTTGTTGACCATAATATATATCATCAATTTTTATAGTCAATCACTGATTAATCATAGTAGTAATTGACTATAATTAAAATCAACAATTTTTCGATCAATTAGTGATTAACTATGCTAAATATTAAAAGGACCTTTTTTGCTAAAATAATTACTCAATTTTCTTAAATGATCAATCAATGATTGACCATGTAATATAGTTAATTTGGTCGATCAGTTATTGACTTAAGGTCAATTAGATTGACTATAATGTAAATCACCAAATACCATAGTTAACCGCTAATTGATCATTAGTCAATCACTGAAATCATCAAATTTCATTGACTAAATCTGAAAAAATAACAAACGGTCATTTTGTTAAATTAAAAAAAAAAGTTGGGTCATTTATTAGATTAGGTGACTAAAAAATGCCACCCGCCCTAATTTTCCTATTTCGAATATCTGTAATTATTGCAAATCTTTTTTTTGTTTTGAAACGGGAATTTTATTAAATTTGATAAAGAGATACAGAGACACGAAACATAACAAATGATCACGTATTACATAAGACAAAACCTTCAATAAAAAACGGATCTATCAATAAAGTCTGATGACGCTCAAAGAAAAATGCGTATGCTTAATAATCGATAACGGATACATACCTCGACACACTGAAATCGAGCACATGTAAGGCTCGTTTTGACAAAACTCCTGACAATCGATAGAATATTTCGATCAATCGAGGGCCAACACTCAGTAGCACTAGGGCTACCACTAACTCCGCATAGAAGCAATTCTAGCAGGATCAAAACAACACCAAGAATTAAATATGGTGGACAAACAAATAACGCGGAAGGTGGGGATACTACTTCTATTATTAGAATTAATAAACTGAAATATAACACCTAGATAAAGACAGCGAATGTGTCACCATTATTACACAGAAAACCACAAAAAAAAAAAAAAAAACTAATCACATAGAAAGAGCTCTTGCTGAAAACAAGATCGACGTTGTTGAGAAAAACTGGGTTGCTGAAACCGAGCGGCTGCAGGGCCTCCCCGTCTTGCTCCTTCCGGCAATGCCGATCCTCCTCTAACGAGCTCATCTCTTTTAAGACTCTCATCATATGATTTTTACATCCATCCCTAGGACCAGAAAATCAGATATAGTCCAAAGGTTGCCATTGGAGTCCGACCTAAGAGAATAAAACGATTGAAAAAACATAACTCTCACACGTTAGAGAAAGAAGTGAAGATAGAGAATAGGAAAGTAATCACAGAACCATCCTAATAAAAGTAGGGTTAACAATGCTAATCTATTTTCCCTTATAAAGATTATATAAAAAGGTTTAAGTATGCCGATCATACTATTTTTTTTTTTTTCTCTTTTGAGAATATATAGACTAATCAAATGTAGGACAAAGGTTGTTTTTAGGAGTACTTATAAAAATGATTTATTGTTAAAGTTTTTATTTGCATAAAAAATTTTCTAAAATTTTATTTTGCTCTTGTTTTTATACAAATAAATAATAAAATATCATTCTATTTATTTTCAATGCATGTTTAGAAAAAGATCGAAAGTCTTTATAATAATTTTGATAGAAAGCATTTAAATGCATGTTTAGAAAAAGATCGAAAGTAATTCTAATAAACATCACAAAGCCTCAATATTTATGGTTGATTTTAATCGGATATATGGATGGAATTTTATTCATCTTTCACTCTGAAAGCATTTTAAAAAATATTTATCGTTTTAATTGTATTTGAAACAAAAAAAATACAACATTTTAAAATTGGACATAATATAGAAATTTTTTTAATTCAAGAGTGAAAAGGATAGATAATATTCTTCCAATATTATGGTATTGTCACGATTCTTCTATTACATAATTAAAAAAAAAAAGAATAAGACTTCGTGTCACATTTAAGTTTAACTTTAACTGAACTGTACTTTTTTATATTAATTTTTATCTTTTTTTAAAAAATTAATAAAAGTTATAACTAGTTTTTGAAAAGTCGACCAATTTCAACTTAAAAATTCCATCTCCAACAGATAAACTAGTCACAAGCTAAGTTTTTTTTTAATAGTTTTTTGGGAGTTTCATAAACGAGTTTCATCTTGGTTTTTTAACATGGTTAAAAAGGATATCGTCTAATTTTTTTTTTTAGAATTTCTTAAAAGAGTTGAGTTTGTGGTTTTTGTTTTTAAGTTTCATGATAGAGTTTCGGTCTTTTTTTTTTTGTTGTCCTTTTATGTTTTTTCTTCTCTTTTTCTTTTTAATTTTATCTTTAAATTATTATATTAGTTAGACAATATTTATAATTTTACGCGCACAACTTCAAAACATCCAATGATCAAAATTTTGGGAATAGGGCGAACTAAAATAATCGTCTTTACTGTTTAAAATCTTATCTTTACATATATAAAAAGTTTAAAAATGCTTTTTCTCTTTCTATTATGTGTCAACTCATTGATTTTTTTATTTTTCTTTTTTGCTTTCATAGTTTTTATTTCTTTTATCTTTTTATTTTTCTTCTCTCATTTATTTTCTTTTATGCTTTTATGCTTTTTTAAATTTTTTTTATCTTTTTTGTTTCTCATTTCATAAATATATGCACGTATATATAATCATGTATATATCTATCTAATAATTTATATCTTTTATTAATATGTTTGAAAATGGTTTTTATCTCGATTCTTTGATTCTTTTTTTTTTTTTTTGTCGTTTTATATTTTGTTTTTTCGTTATATCTTTTACGTAATATTATTCATACGCGCGTGAAATGTGTGTTTTACTAGTATTAACAGAAAGTGGCATTACTCACTTTTACAGCAAAGACCGAAAGATTGGGCTTTGACCCAAAAAAAAAAAAAAGAGTATTTCACTCAAATGACATGTCGTTTCGTCAAGTTTCGTTTTCAGTTTTCCCTTATTATCGTTTCGTATGAAAAATTATTTCCTGACTAGTCGTCGTTTCCTTATATTTGCTTTGAAGACGAATGTCGTTTGTTTTCTACTCAAATTATTCAAACAACTAGTCCTCCATTTGGAACAAAATTTTTATGCTAAAAATTTGTTATCTTCTTAAAAATTAGTTATAATTTTTATTGACTTTTCTGTAAAAAATAAAAACTAAAATATAATTTTTGGATTTGAACCTTGAAACCAAACACATCTGCCTTTGTTTGGCATCTAGGTTCAATTTAGGGACTGTTTGGGAGTCACGTTTGGATACGTTGTTCTGGAGGTTAAAAATGGTTTGAGTTTTAGAAACGTGTGTTTTGTAAAAATAAGCTGTTTGGAGTGAAAAGAGTAAAAACTTAAAAGGTGTTCCGAAAAAAATTAGTAATTTTAGTCATTATTTTGTTCATCTCAAAATTCTATGTAATTTGAAAAAAAAAAAATCTCATTTCGACTTAATATAATAAAATTATGGATTTTAAAGTTTAAGTTTTTTAAAAATATTGGGAAAAGTGAATAGTAAAATTGGAGGAAAAAGACAAAAAAAGTTTGAAAAACCCTTTTGGAAACATGTTCCCAAATGGTGCCTTAATCCAAATTCAAGAAATTCAATTTAATTTTATCTTTTTTTAGAAAAGTCAACTTCAGTTTTACTATTTACACTCTTTGTAACTCAAATTTTAAAAGTTTATAACTTCGCTTGTACAAGTCCAAATGCGATAATTTTTTTTTAAATTACATAGAATTTTGAGACAAATGAAACAAGCTCCATAGACCATAGTGATTTTTTTCGAACATATTTCAAATTTTTACACTTTTTAATTTTGACAGTTCAAACGTTTTATTAAACGCACATACAATTTAACTCAATTCTAATATAAAAAATTCAGCTTGCGTTTGGTTGGTTGGTTAAAGATGAAATTTTTAAATTTGCAAACGTCTTATTAAACGTACATTCAATTTAACTTAATTCTTATATAAAAATTCAGCTTGCATTTGGTTGGTCGGTTGGAGATGAAATTTTTAAATTAAAATTGGTTGACTTTTCAAAAACTAATTATAAATTTTGTTAACTTTTAAGAAAAAGACAAAAAAAAAAAAAATTACAGTTTAATTGATGTTAAATTTAAATGTCAAATAAAATCTCAATTTCAACCCATGCACCAAACATATGTCTATCTTTTTTTACTTCAGTTCTTTCTTTGAAGCAACATAACAACTTGTTGAAATTATTGTCACTTCCACGAAAATATTACTCTCATCCAGATGGCATGCCGTTTGGACACAAATATTAATTTCCACATTAACGATATCTTTTTTTTTTAAATCTTGTAATTTTAAAGACGTCCAATAAAAAACTTCGTGTTGGCTTTTTTTTTTTTTTTTGGAAGAGCTTCGTGTTGGTTCAGTCCAACGATTTTCGATCTATTATACAAAATCATAGTCTAAAAGGGTCAATGGACCGAAAAGAGTAATAAAATAATGGAAGCACTACAAAATAACTGTAAATTCTTGGATGATAATTTTCATTAATCATATACTCGTGGCAATCAAAAAGTATAGATTCAAGTAGAAAACCCCCCCTCCCCCCCCCCCCCCCCCCCCCCCCGATTTACTTAAAAAATGAAATTTCATTTAAACAAAACCATATTAGATAACTTAGGAGTTATCGATCTCAGGTAGACAAAAAGCTCCACGGTAGATTGCCAATTTCAGGCAAGTGTTCGTGAAAGAAAGCCTTGGAAGATGCTCAACAAGAATCGGAGGCTGTTCTGTTGGATCTACAAGTTCATTGATCGATTAAAAAAGTTAAAACTCGAAAGACACCTCAATTATACGTGTGGTTTTATATATTGTAAAAGATAGACCAGACTAATATTTAATTGGACAATCATATAAAAAGGTGAAATGGATAGTGGCCGACGAATGTCTAAAGGAAGATGGGGAAGGAGATAAAAGGGCGGAAGAAATGAGAGACAGAGTGGGAGAAACAAAAATGCTTATGCATATTAAAATTTTTTTAGTCATAGGAGAGTTTATTATTTATTTTGACATAAATTTTAATATACATTTTGCCAATTATCAATCTTATCAATATACGAATACAAATCATGAGTTCTTGAATACGAACGTCCAAATTACAAAATAATGACTTTTTTCTCTGTTAGTATACACATTGCTGCCCTTTCATAGCTATTAATGAGTGAACGGCCAAGACCTACCCGTTTGATGCATCAAAAGAACTAAAATTATAATAAAAGGGCATGAAGGTGGTTCGTGATTGTAAGTATTTTATGAAGTAATAATATTGACGGGTATGAATAACTTTTGGCTTCCTTTTATTTTTTGCTTCAATTAAACATCCAAAATTTGTACATTTGATGAAATATCTTCAATTTTTAATTTTCTGCTCCGTTTGGTTCGCAAGTTCAATCCTAATTTTTCAACTCAAATTTTATTTTTTTCCTCAAAAGTCTTTGTCTTTTTCCCAAAATTTTTTTTGTCTTTTCTGAAAAGTAAACAAAATTTACTATTTCAACTTCAAAATATCAACTCAAACTTGCGAACTAAACGGACCCTTCATATCTACAATTTAAAATAGTATATAGGAAAACTAGAAAAAGAGAAAGATTTGAATTTCGGATTTTGACGATTTGAACCTTTATGCTACAGTCTCTCTCTTTTTTTTTTGTTTTTCACTTTTTGGCAGTGAGTATATTCATTAGGGAAAAAAAGGAAATTTTAAGGGCCTGTTTGGTGCACAAGTTCAAGATGAGATTTTTAAGTTTAAATAGTAAATTTTTTTGAATTTTCAGAAAAGACAAAAAACTTTTTAGAAAAAAGACAAAAACTTTTTAAGAAAAAGACAAAAAAAAGTTTGAAAATCTGAGTTTGGACTTGAACACCAAACTCACCCTAAATAATGAAATTATGAGACATTGACGAAAACTTCTTTTCGTTGAATAAAACAAATACACATTCAAATGAAATGGTCCCACCATAACTCTAATTCTGTCCAATGCTAGTTCTTCCAAAGAAAAATAAAGAAAATAACAATTAATTTTGATCAAATATTTATTTATTTCTTTTCTAAAAAAATATTTATTTATTTCAGTCTCAAAAAAAAAAAAACTATTTCGACTACTTCTTAAAAAAAAAAAAAAAGAAAAAGAAAAAGAAAAAGAAACTCGAGTAATAAAATACTTCCATGAATCTTTATAATCAGACGTTGTAGTGGCGAGCGAGACAAGGACAGGGTACGCGCCGGATCGGTATCCGGTGGATTTCACGGTGGACCCCACCATGACGTGAAATCTCCGCAACGACCGTCCTTTAATTTGAAATTAATGGCTCAGATCATGACACCTCAACAATGCAACAGAAAAACCGCCAAACAACCAAAACGCCGTCGTTTAAAGATAATTTTTCAAAAAAGAATAAATTAAAAAATGAAAATGGGAGGGAGGGGAACCAAACGTCGTCGTTTGGTCCCCCCACGCAATCACAAAATCTGCCGTCTAAATAAAGTTAAACCCCAACAACAGCACTGCGTCCTTTTTTCACCCTTCCCTCTTTGATTGGATTTGGGCTCTTCTCTCTCTCTCTCACATTTTTTTTTTTGGGGTTAAAATAAATATAAATTAAAAAACAAAAACAAAAACCAAAACGAAACAAAACAAAAGAAAGAACGAAAAAAAGAAAAAAAAAAAAAAACCCTCTTTTGTTACAGAGAAAAAAAGAGAAGTTTGTTTGAATTTTGCTCTGCCAAAAGAGTTGGTGGTGGTGGTGGATCTAGCCTCTGGATCCAATCCGGCTTCTCCATTTTCTCTCTCTGCATTTGCATTTGCGGAGATCTGATCGGCAAGGTGAAGATTTTTTGTTATATACACATAGATACATATATAGATACGGATATAGATATAGAGAGAGAAAGAGATATAGGTTGTGTGAGGCGAAGGGGGAGAAATGTCGTCGGAGGAAGAGAAGTTGTTGAGGGAGGCGAAGAAGCTGCCATGGGAGGATCGTCTGTTTCACAAGAACTGGAAGGTTCGAAATGAGGCCAACATCGACTTGGCCGCCGTCTGCGACTCCATCACTGACCCCAAGGACCCTCGCTTCCGCGAATTCGGTGAGTTTCGCTAACTCTTCTTCCCACTTCTTGCTCCGCCACTTAGGGTTTTCCGTCTGTTTCTCCGGCGTCGGAGCCGTCTGGCTCTGAATGCCGGTGGCGGTGCCCTACCCCTTCTGGTTTCGGCTGGCCCTAATTCGGTGTCGCTTTTACAGGTCCGTTTTTCAGGAAGACGGTGGTTGATTCCAATGCGCCGGTTCAAGAGAAGGCGCTCGATGCCTTGATTGCCTTCTTACGAGCCGCTGATGCTGATGCCGGAAGGTGAGTTTGTCTCTACTTCTTTTTTTTTGTTTTTTTGTTTTTTTTTGTTTTCTTGGTTTGGAAATGTGAATGTGAAGTGTGTTGTAATGTATAGATATGGCAAGGAAGTATGTGATGCGGTTGTGGCGAAATGCCTCACCGGTAGGCCTAAGACTGTGGAGAAGGCTCAAGCTATCTTCATGCTTTGGGTTGAATTGGAGGCAGTGGAGGCTTTTCTGGTACTCCATTTCTTCTATTCTTCTGTTTGTTTTTACCTAGGAATAGTAATGGAAGTTTGTTCTATATGTACTGTAAGATTGAATTGCTTGTCTTCTTTGTTATTTTGTAAGTTTCTTGCTTTTGTTAGTGAAGTGGCGTGGTCCGACATTGTCATTTCTCGCTTTGCGACGACCTGTACTCTGGTTGTCCTTGTTGCAGGATGCAATGGAGAAAGCAATAAAGAATAAAGTGGCGAAAGCTGTTGTACCCGCAATTGATGTCATGTTTCAAGCCTTAAGGTCTGCATTTGAGATTTCTTGATGAGAAATATGCGTCTGCTTCTTGTACTTTGTGTACGGTATATAAGATTGGTTTTTGATCTTATTGGTGTCTTTTGTTCTATTTTATTAGTGAATTTGGGGCGAAAGTAGTACCTCCAAAGAGGATTTTGAAGATGTTGCCCGAACTATTTGACCATCAAGATCAAAATGTCCGTGCATCTTCGAAAGGACTAACTCTTGAGCTTTGTCGTTGGATTGGAAAAGACCCCGTAAAATCAATATTATTTGAGAAGATGCGAGATACAATGGTACAATACCTTGTTTTATGCGGAACCCTGGCGAGCTTTTTGTTTTATGTTATTTGGAAAGTAGAAACTGAATTTTTCTTATTTGATTTTTTTGGTAGAAAAAAGAGTTGGAGGCCGAGCTGGTCAATGTTACAGGGACAGCTAGGCCATCTCGCAAAATAAGGTGCAAATTTAGTTCTTAACTAGCTTAATTGCAGGAGCCCAACTCTTGCTGGTTTAATTTTCATATCTAAGGAGGGCTTAATTTCTATGCATGGTCCAGGTCTGAGCAAGACAAGGAGCCAGAAAGGGAAGCTGTGTCTGAAGCTGTGGGTCCTGGTCCATCTGAAGAATCTACATCCGAGGGTAAATTATCGACACTTGGAGACCTTGTAGATACTCTTTTCTTTTTCTGAACATTTTTTGAATAAGAGATTGAGTGGGTGCTCTTATATCAGGGAAGAGGTAGTTCCTGTTATAGGAATTTAGACATGCCAGTATTTAGTTCCTTAGCTTTTTAACTGGACATTCTGGTGTTGTAACTCTTTTAGCTGCTCTACTACCGTAAACTTAATTTAATTTATCTTGATGATCAGCTCCTCAGGAAATAGACGAGTACGAGCTTGTCGATCCTGTTGATATATTGGCTCCTTTGGAGAAGACTGGATTTTGGGACGGAGTGGTTAGTGTTCTCTATCTATCTAACTAGTTCAAGGAAATCCTTTAGTCTTTTGCTTTTGGTTGTGGAAGTGACTTTAACTGCCTTCCATAGCAACAAATGAAAGAAGAATATTTGGTGCTTTATATTAGGAAGATTTTTTTAAAAAAAAAAAATCGCTGCATTGTCTTTGTTTTAGAAAGCAACAAAGTGGTCAGAAAGAAAAGAGGCTGTTGCGGAGCTAACCAAGCTTGCTTCAACAAAAAAAATAGCACCTGGTGATTTCACAGAAATATGTCGGACGTTGAAAAAGGTAAGTTGTCTTTTGTATCTTTTAGTGTTTAGTTCTACTTAGCTCATTATATTTCAACGGACAGTAAGTATGGTGCTTAATTGTTCAATTTAGTTTGTTGGAATGATCAACTCTATTCTATTTTCCGATTTCTGTATGCTTATCATCTTTTATGAGTGTCTGCTGAGTAGATAAAAAACATTTCTTTAACTGTTTGTCCCTACAGCTTATAACGGATGTCAACATTGCTGTAGCAGTTGAGGCTATCCAAGCTCTTGGAAATCTTGCTCGGGGATTAAGAACTCATTTTTCGGGGAGTTCACGCTTCTTATTGCCAGTTTTGCTTGTAAGTTCATTTTTCCTTGTTACAACATAAAGGGAAAGACAAACCTTATAATTTGTATCAGAAAACTAATTTGGAAATAAAAGATTTCAATATGCATTTAAAGTGCTTAACTTGGGTACAGATTAAGCATGAATCTACTTTTCCGGTTCTTGTTACTTGTAAATACTATCATCGTCATTCAGGCAGAAGTCCTTTAGAAGTTTAAGTGAGGTTGTTTGTTGCCTTATTTTGCTTTACAGCAATAGCCCTTTTTTTCAAGTTTTAAGAAGGGATATTGGTGTTTTTTTCTTATCCTACATTTGCCTTCTTTCTCTTTTATTGTGAAGGAAAAATTGAAAGAGAAAAAACCTACTTTGATTGATGCACTTACTCAAACTCTTCAAGCAATGCATAAAGCTGGGTGCTTAAATCTTGCAGACATTGTAGAAGGCAAGTATATTTTCTATTCTACCCTGTACTTATAAGGTGAAGATTCATTGCAGTATCCTTGTAGGGCTCATTATTGTTTTTTGTATGCATATACTGTTATAAGTTATTAAGTCATGAGGTGTAAATTTCTTTCCCTTCTGCTGATAGCTGGCGGTTTTGATTTTATTCAAACTGTAATGGATGCTGTTCGCTGCAGATGTTAAGACAGCTACGAAAAATAAAGTTCCTCTTGTTCGGTCATTAACTCTGAACTGGGTAACGTTTTGTATTGAAACAAGTAGCAAGGCTGTTATTCTAAAGGTGCACAAGGATTATGTCCCCATCTGTATGGAGGTCAGTGCATCCTTATCTGTAGTTGTAACTTCTTTTGTTATCTTGTTATGGTAGTTACCGTAGTTTGAACTTTGAGGGAATCGATATTGCCTGCTTCCTTAATGTTTGAAATGGCAACTTTTGCTTGGTTTCAATCAGTTTCGGAGCACTACTTATGTTTCATGTTGCCCTTAACTTTGACATGAAAAAAGTACGTTAAATCGAAGAGTTGAACCGTGGAAATCCACCTCTTTCGCCCTATGGATTGTCCTGTTTATTCTTGTATTTTATCTAAGGCTGATGACGTTGATTCAGAATCAAATGTCTAGTTACATGAATTCACAGCTTTGATATCTCTTCACTAAATATTTTTCTTATGGAGTTTCAATTTTGGACCTCTAGTGCCTCAATGATGGGACCCCAGACGTGAGGGATGCAGCCTTTTCAGCTCTGGCAGCAATAGCTAAGGTGGTATTTTTCAATTTATCTAATTGTAGTGAATGCTGAAACTTATGTCTTTAAGTTTTATTACTGACATTATTTCTTGATTTCTAACTTGTCCACTTCATTCAGTTGGTTGGTATGAGACCTTTGGAGAGGTCACTTGAGAAACTTGACGATGTCCGTAGAAAGAAGCTCTCGGAAATGATTTCTGGTTCTGAAGGAGGTACATCCACCGGTGCAAGCTCAGGTTTGTACAATGGTTTTTTAGGTCTAGTCCTTCTCGTGATTATCTCTCCCCCCCCCCCCCCCCCCCCCCACAAAAAAAAAAAAAAAACCCCAATTCATGGGAGTATTTACAATTCTTATCACTTGTTGTGCCAGGTACTGTACAAAGTTCCGGTGCAACTGTACCTTCTCTTGAGGTGAGTTCTAACCTGTAGTCTTATGTGCAAAGAATTCTGTTACAGTTCAAGTTTATGCATTACTTCCCTAGTGGAGTTGTCCACGTTTATTTTATATACGAAATATGTCTCCTTGGGGATTCAGCATGTAGAGAAGTCTGCCTCTGTTTTTAGTTTTAAACTGGTTTTTTTCCCATGGGTCAAATAGAAACATGGTCTTCTAGCAGGGAAAAGATATAGAAACAAGGTCAATAAACATGGAGTGAAGTGTCACTGCCAGTGGGAAAAATGTATTAGGTTGAACCTTGCACGTCAGACTGTGAGAGGAGGGAAAAAAAAAATCCCCTGTTCAATAAATTTTTAGATATCCTTTTCACTCTTTGTCATTTGGTGCTAAATTAATTACCATGTGCAGACGGCGGAAGCTTCATTTGTTCGAAAATCAGCAGCAAGCATGCTGAGTGGGAAGAGGCCTGTACAGGCAGCTGTAAGTTCTTCATACTCTTATATCTTTTGCCGCTTAGGCAGCTAAAGTTACTTCACTTGGGGTGTCTCCTGATTGGCAAACTTATTTTGTACCAGCCTGCCAACAAAAAAGCGGCTTCAACAAAATCAGGTGTAAACAAAAAGAGCGATGCACCTGCACTGCAAAAGACTTCTAAATCTGTTGAATCACCTGAAGATGTTGAGGTAGATCATAGTTCATCTACAAAATTTCCATTTTGCTTGTCTTTTCTCAAAGCGCTAAATCTGTAGACTTGCTACTGTTTTTAATATTTGCAGCCATCAGAAATGAGTCTTGAAGAGATTGAAAGTAGATTAGGTTCTCTAATACAAGCAGATACCATTTCTCAATTGAAGAGTGCTGCATGGAAGGAACGGCTTGAAGGTTTGTGATAATTGTGTTAACTTATTCATATGTTTGTGACTGGACATTCGTTTTCTGAATGTTAATATATACTTATATGTGAATATTAGGCATGAGAAAGTTGATATTGATTGAAACAGAAAGTGGTGATCTTTCTGCTTCCATTCATTATTTGTGTTTTAGCAAAATACATCTGCAGGAAAAAGGAAAAAAAAAAAAAAAGAAATATGCAAATAAAATTAATTAGAACACATTTGCAGATAAATTGTTATGAGAAAGCAGATTGCATATGGTAGGTCGTGATTTGTTTATGGATGTTCTTTGTGTTTCCTTTATTGTCAACTGGATGTTGCAATTGAATCGTCATTCTGAAATTTGACTTTTCTGGCAGCAATCTCTTCATTTAAGCAACAAGTGGAAGCCTTATCGGACCTTCAGCAGTGGGTTGAGCTGTTGATTCGTTTGCTATGCGCTGTCCCTGGATGGAGTGAAAAAAATGTTCAGGTGTTTAAGGCTTCACCTGTCTTTCTTTGATGAACAGTTTCTCTGTAAAAGGAATTGTTGATGTTAAGCATTAAGTTTGAATAGTGCAGGTTCAGCAACAGGTTATTGAAGTTATTACTTTCGTAGCGTCTACCTCGACAAAATTTCCTAAGAAGTGCATAGTGCTTTGCCTTCTTGGTGAGTAAAATGACAGCCGGCATTTTTGAGCTGGGTTTGTTTGTTTAAACCAAGTTGTCTGATCTTGCATACTTGTTTGGCTGTTTTTCTTGGCGGCTGAGTAGATGGTTTATTTTTTTCTCTTGCTTTTATTATATGTCTTGTGTGACAGGTATAAGTGAGCGGGTTGCAGACATCAAGACTCGTGCTCATGCCATGAAGTGCCTCACTACTTTCTCTGAAGCCGTAGGTCCTGGATTTATTTTTGAAAGGGTAAGCTCTTCCATAATTATACCTGTCTTTCAGAGTCCCTTGAAGCTGGGAAAAAAAATCTCACCTTTTGATTTAGTTAGAACTTTTCTGTTTTCTCCTCTAACTTATTTTTGTTTCTAAAAGCAACATGGTGTTCTAATTTTGTGCAGCTTTACAAAATTATGAAAGAGCATAAAAATCCTAAGGTTCTCAGCGAGGGGCTTCTGTGGATGGTTTCCGCAGTTGAAGATTTTGGCATCTCACATTTAAAACTGAAGGTAACCAGACTCCTAGAGTTCTACTTTGGCTGATGCATCGGTGTTTGTTTGTTTGTTTTGTTTTGTTTTGTTTTTTTTTTTGTTTTTTGTTTTTTGTTTTTTTCCATGTTTTACCTTTTCAATTATCAGTTGCTATAATTGGTCATCTAAGGAATTGTTATTTGTTATTTTACAGGATTTAATTGATTTTTCAAAAGAAACTGGACTGCAGTCTAGTGCAGCTGCTACAAGGAATGCTACTGTCAAGCTATTGGGTGTCGTACACAAATTTGTTGGTCCAGGTGATTTGTTTTTTTAGTATGAAGTTCGACCATCCATAAACCTTAACTTCTTGTTAAAAGCTTTATAAGTTCTCTCCTTTTGCAGATATCAAAGGATTTCTTTCTGATGTTAAACCTGCACTACTTAGTGCACTGGACACGGAGTATGAGAAAAATCCATTTGAGGTACACCAAGCTGATGATCAAAGATGATGCATCTACCATTCTTTTTTGTTTGCAAGTTACCTATGTTTCTCCCATTTCCTCTTTAGGGTGCTTCAGCAGCTACAAAGAGAGTGGTTAAATCATCAGAACCTACTTCATCTGTTTCTTCAGGTGGGCTAGATGGCCTGCCACGGGAAGATATCAGTGGGAAGATAACACCTACTCTGCTGAAAGGCCTGGAAAGTACAGATTGGAAGGTAATGTTTGCAAATATATAGAATTGTCTTTTTTTCTTTTTTCATATTATTTTCTGCTCTGACATTTGAAAATTGATCCTAGAAATTGTCAGCGGATACATGTTTTGTAACATTGTTAGTTTTATGATTCCTAGGTTCGATTAGAGTCAATTGAAGCTGTGAATAAGATTTTGGAAGAGGCTAACAGGCGCATCCAACCAAATGGAACTGGTATGTGTATGTCTAAGTTGAGGTTTTGTGTTTTCAAACCAGTTGCGGCTATTTTTCCCCCTATAAGAATCTTTTTGTTGGGTGGAATGGGAGGTGTTATTTTGATTTTCCAATTGCTTATGCTATATAATTCCTCGTTGTTTGTATCTCCAATTTGTTGATCAATGTTTTATGTTTGTTTTCAG
Source organism: Ficus erecta (assembly GCA_008635985.1). Lineage (NCBI taxonomy): Eukaryota > Viridiplantae > Streptophyta > Magnoliopsida > Rosales > Moraceae > Ficus > Ficus erecta. The sequence continues at coordinate 455,948 of BKCH01000010.1, forward strand.
CTGAATTATTCGGTGCCTTGAGGGGGCGTCTATCTGACAGCAACAAAAACTTAGTCATGGCAACGCTGACATGTGTTGGTAACGTTGCATCTGCAATGGGTCCAGCTGTTGAGAAGTCAAGCAAGGTTGTTGATACATTCCTATTTGAAAATTACTGGACTTAAAAAGTGTATTTTTCATTAAAGAGTTTAATGTTAGTACGAATTACTTTCTTTCAGGGCTTTTTAACGGATGTGTTGAAATGCCTTGGTGACAATAAGAAGCATATGAGAGAATGCACGTTGACTACTTTAGATTCTTGGCTCTCTGCTGTTCATCTGGACAAAATGGTAACTTCTAGACTTCGTGTTTGGGAATGTTTAAGGTTTGATCTCGGATTCCATGACAGTATTCTTCTTGTAGGTTCCTTATATTGCGGCAGCTTTGACAGACACCAAGCTTGGTGCTGAAGGGCGCAAGGATCTTTTTGACTGGTTGTCAAAGCAACTCTCTGGGTTAAATGACTTTCCTGATGCTGTACAACTCCTAAAACCAGCTTCCTCTGCTATGACGGTAATTTTCAATTGACAAAAGTCAAATGAGATACTCTCGGTAGTTATTTTTTGATCGTTTTTTAAGTACCAGAATTCTGCATGAATACCAAAACACAGACAAGTGCATAAATGAAGGTACACAGACATAGTACACCACGTTTGTTTATTTATTTACTTTATGTACATGAATGTATGGATTCTCCTTCAGGATAAATCGTCAGATGTTCGTAAAGCAGCAGAGGCATGCATTGCTGAAATCTTGAGAGTTAGTGGGCAGGAAACTGTAAGTACGCTAGCAAATTCTGGTACTTCTGCTGATTCTTTGGCCATTTACTTAGTGCATGAACATTTTGTTGTTTGCATCATTCAGGTTGAGAAGATTGTAAAAGATATTCATGGGCCGGCTTTAGCTCTTGTTCTTGAACGATTGAGGCCTAATGGTGCTCTTCAAGGTATCTTGTTGGGCATTTGGCTCTTTGGTTTCTGTTCTAAATGATTTGCCTAATATGAATTTTTTATTTTTATTTTTAGAATCTTTTGAATCTGCCAAGGCAATTTCAACAGGCCCAACATCCAGAGGCCTCTCAAAGGTGGGAAAATCTTCCTCCAATGGTGTTTTGAAGCATGGAAGCAAAGCTGTATCTTCGGTATAATTTTCTGGCCTACTTTACCTTCTTTTCATAAATTAACGGGGATATTGACTATTTTTTCTCCTTTTTTGGGGCTCAATCTTTGCGAAGAGAATTGCTGGTACGAAGGCATCAAGGCCAGAATCAGTGACGTCTCTCCAAGATATAGCTGTCCAAACGCAGGCTTTATTAAATGTTAAAGACTCAAATAAGGTATAGTTCACTTAAGCAGGCAACTTTCAAACTTGTCTCTTACTTTGAACAGTTTGATAAGCTGTCATTTGATCTGACTTATCTGCAGGAGGATAGGGAAAGAATGGTAGTCCGGCGGTTTAAGTTTGAAGAGCCACGAATAGAACAGATTCAAGACCTTGAGGTTTGTATATGGAGATACGGGGAATAGTCTCTAGGGTCAGTTAATATTCCATATGTAGTCTTATGCAAAAGCTATTCCTCATGCATGCTATGCAGAATGATATGATGAAGTACTTCAGAGAGGATTTGCATAGACGTCTTCTAAGCACAGATTTTAAGAGGCAAGTTGATGGGCTTGAGATGCTGCAGAAGGTATTTTGCTGCATTTCTATTTCTGTTTTTTATTTTTAAGTAATCGAGTGCAGAATTTTACATTAAGATTGGGATTCTATTCTAGGCACTTCCATCCATTGGCAAGGAAATCATTGAGGTTCTGGATATACTGCTGAGGTGGTTTGTCTTACAATTCTGTAAATCAAACACAACATGCTTGCTGAAGGTAATTTTTTGTTAATCTTTCTTCAAATTTCTACTGCTTCTTTGAATAGGTTTTTCCCCTTCGGGTTCAATCCTTTAACAGATAAGTGCATTATTGGCATGAATCACAGGTGCTGGATTTTCTTCCTGAACTTTTTGATACTTTAAAGGATGAGGGGCACTCTTTGACCGAGTCAGAAGCAGCCATATTTTTGCCATGCTTGATAGAGAAGGTTCCTTTTTATTATTTTAATTAATATTAACATGGGCATATATTAATATTCCATTTTTAAGTTAAAAAATTATGATTTGATCTTTCCTTTGTGTGTGCACTTTTGCATTTGTGAAAGGAAGTTTTGAATTATCTTTTTTCCTGCAGCTGGGGCATAACATTGAGAAAGTGCGAGAGAAAATGCGGGAGCTGACAAAACAAATCGTTCAGACATATTCTGCTGCAAAAAGCTTTCCTTATATTTTGGAGGGTTTGCGTTCTAAAAACAACCGTACACGAATAGAAAATGTGGATCTTGTTGGATACTTAATGGAACATCATGGTGCAGAGGTAAACATGGAGACGTTTATGTTGCTTATGATTTCAGTTGTTATATAGGGTACAGGACACCATTTGATACTTACATCTAGTCACCTGGCAGATTAGTGGACAATTGAAATCATTGCAAATTGTTGCAAGCTTGACGGCAGAAAGAGATGGCGAGCTTAGAAAAGCTGCTTTAAATACTCTAGCTACTGGCTATAAAATTCTTGGTACGTCATCCTTTCATTTAAGCTTTATAAGTTGTCCTAAAGACGAATGTATTATTTTTCTTTACCTTTTGGTGTCAACTGTCAACCTTTTGAGTTGGTAACATATCAATGATTTGAACTTCATTTTCTACATATACTCCTTTTAGTTGGATTCTTTTTGCAGTTGACGCAACTGGCTTTAATTTATGGAAATTTTTTCACTATCTTATGATTATCAATGATTACATTTTTGTTAGGCGAGGACATATGGAGATATGTTGGCAAGCTGACGGATGCTCAGAAAAGTATGTTAGACGATAGGTTTAAATGGAAGGTTAGTATAATAGTGCGCAGAAGTTTTAGTGCAGGTATATTTTCTGTCTTTGGCTTGTAACATGTTTCTGTTTTCCATGCATATGTATATTGCCTTTGTCAGGTTCGAGAAATGGAAAAAAGGAAGGAAGGGAAACCAGGTGAAGCTAGAGCCGCTTTGAGACGTTCTGTTAGGGAGATTGGGTATGTTCTAACATGCTATTGACAGCTTAACTTATGCATTCTACTTCTTTTTAATATGATACTTCTCTCCGTGATTAACAAAAGCAAACGAGTAAAAAATCTGTCTTTCTCAATTCATGCTCCAAGACTGCTGTGATTTTAAAGTTGGTGTCATATTTTTAGCTGTTAAAATTGTTTAAGGTCATTTACTTTTCAACTTGGTATTTGTTTAGTTAGAAATAACCATCTTTAAAATGTGAAGAATTCCTTAAACTATCAACGACACAAACTGGTTAGCCATAAACCTGAAAAATATTTCTTTTTTATCGTAGGTCTGATGTAGCTGAACAAAGTGGGGAGGTTGCACGATCTATCTCTGGTCCAATAATTGGAAGGTATTACAGGCATATTTGATCCTTTGAATCTTTTATGTGCTTTGCGTTATACCTGGCATTTCTGTCAGTGTAACAACTGTTACTCCAAATATTTCTATAAAAATGATGATTGTATAACTAAACTTCAGGAAGAACTATGGGAATGTTGAGCTACCTGTGGAGAGACAACTTATGCCCCGTGCCCTTCCTGGTGCTAATGGTCCCACTGACTGGAATGAAGCTTTGGATATAATATCCTTTGGTTCTCCTGAGCAGGTGTTGTCTTTATTCTGTTTTCGATTCCTCTCTTTTCTCATTTTTACCACCACCCAGGGGACAATGATATTTAGGTAGTGCATGTCTTAAACTTTGGCTGCTGGGAAAATCTGCCAAAGTTCCCTTTCGAGTCAGTTGGTCTAGTCCTAGAATCTCCCCTCTCCCCCCCCCCCCCCCCTCCCCTTTTTTGGTACCATTCTTGGTTAACAAGTGATAGAAGTTTTCATAATTGGTTTGCTAAAAGAATTGAAGTGCCAACTGCTATCTTTAATTGTTGTAAAAGCTTCATTTACCTCTTTGGGCAATTGAGGGTGTGTGGTTTTGTGTTTTAATTTAGGTTCTTTATTTCAATGATGTGTAATTGATAAGCTTAAATTTTTGCCCTCTTTTGCAGTCTGTTGAAGGAATGAAAGTTGTGTGTCATGAGCTGGCACAAGCCACTAGCGATCCAGAAGGCAGTGCAATGGATGAACTTGTTAAGGATGCGGATAGGCTCGTTTCATGCTTGGCAAATAAGGCAACTGCCCTCTGCTGTTTCTTTTCCGTAACGAATATATTGAATACAGTTAAGAAACTAGTGCTTGGAAATTTACGAGTTTTTTTTTTTCCCCTAAACAGGTAGCCAAGACATTTGACTTCAGTTTGACTGGAGCATCATCTAGATCCTGTAAATATGTTCTGAACACCCTCATGCAGGTAAAACTTCCCTTCCTGTGCTAAGTTTGCTGCATAATATGTTCCTGTTATCCAAACCTGTAAAGCTAGTAAAATTCTCTATTTCTTGTCTTTTCAATCACCAAAGTTTCGAACAAGAATTGAAATTGGTATAAGCTGCTAATTTTCTTATTTGATACATCCACAGACATTTCAGAACAAGAGACTTGCTTATGCTGTCAATGAGAGTACTCTTGACAGTTTAATTACCGAACTCCTTTTGTGGCTTCTGGATGAGAGAGTTCCCCATATGGATGATGGCAGCCAGCTTCTAAAAGCTTTGAACGTTTTGATGTTAAAGATTCTGGTTAAGATTTACTCGCACTTTCATTTTGTTTTCTTCTTTTTTTCTTCTCTCCTTATTCCTCTCTGCAGTAATTCTAGTCATCCATCACGTTAATTTTGGTTAATTATTCTACATACAGGATAATGCAGACCGAACTTCGTCCTTTGTTGTTCTCATCAATCTCTTGCGTCCATTAGATCCCTCAAGGTGGCCTTCACCTGCATCAAATGAGACATTTGCTGCCAGAAATCAGAAGTTCTCTGATCTGGTTGTCAAATGTCTCATTAAACTTACAAAGGTAACTTATGTTCCCCCTTGTTTTTCCAGGAATGTTCATTATTTTCTTTAGTATCTCGAGACCATGGCAGTGGAGAAGAATTTATTGATGCACGTATAGTTGGGGGGACCCTCTATTTTGTGGAAGTCTTGGTCCTTACCCGGATGCTGGATGTTGCTTATAAGGCAATTTCTTTAGATGTTAGAGCTTCTAAGTAGTTGTCTTGATTTGGTTCCGACAATGCTAGTTGAATAAGTTCGCTTTTTTTTTTTTTCCTGGTCATCATAAACAAAACCACGATCAAATTTGACAATAGAAAATCTTATTTCCGTTATGTTCAGCATAGATCTTTGTCCTTTTAAAATTTATTTCTAGTTCATAGGTTAAACAAAGTAATGGTTGATGTTCTACAACTTGGCTTCTTGTGAAATAGGTTCTTCAAAGCACTATTTATGATGTTGATCTTGATCGCATCCTGCAAAGCATCCATTTGTATCTGCAGGACTTGGGGATGGAAGAAATCAGGAGACGGTATGTCTCTTTTTATTTACGTGTGGGCTAACATGCAATCTATTACGTCCTGGGTGATGCTTCTAACTATAATATTCATTTCTTATATCCTTACATGCACTCTTCTTTTTTCTTTTGCCTCGTGTGACATAAATCCAGTGCTGGTGCTGACGACAAGCCATTGCGAATGGTGAAAACTGTTCTACATGAACTGGTGAAGCTTCGTGGAGCTGCAATTAAAGGTCACCTTTCCATGGTTCCTATCGACATGAAACCGCAGCCAATTATCCTTGCATACATTGATCTTAATCTAGAGGTAGAAAATTAGCTAAGCATATTCTCTATGAATTTTGATAATTTTTGGATTCATAAAATCTTTGCTTCAACCTCTGTATAATTGCTCTGCTATAATTTGGCAGACTTTAGCGGCAGCAAGGATGTTAACAGCTACTGGACCTGTGGGCCAGACTCATTGGGGCGATTCAGCAGCCAACAATTCGTCATCTGCCACACATTCTGCTGACGCACAGCTAAAGGTTCAAAATGATTTAGTACATCATTAGTTAGGCATCAGTTTTCTACTCATTTGTTATTGCCCTAGTAAGTTTATGTTTGTATATGAATTCCTCTGATTCTTTTGGCTTATCTGACTTGTAGCAAGAGCTTGCTGCTATATTCAAGAAAATTGGTGATAAGCAGACCTGCACCATTGGTCTGTACGAACTATATCGCATTACGCAGTTGTACCCAAAAGTAAGTTATTGATTCGACTGTTTCCGTTTATAATTGTTTCGTGTTTCCTGGAGGGCGTTCAAAAGTTTAACATCACACACAAGCTAGTACCACTTTTTCTCATGGTTTAGTTGTGTAAAATTTTGGTATGATGTCTATTTCAGGTAGATATATTTTCTCAGCTCCAAAATGCTAGCGAGGCTTTTCGCACATATATAAGAGATGGTTTAGCCCAGGTATTGTATCATGATTGCTACTACAGTGAAACTTTCCAGCTTGCCTTGCTGGTCACTAAATGCACGTGGACGTGCAATTGATGACGTGTATTAACAATTTATTTTTGGTTTCTGTTTCAGATGGAGAAGAATGCAGCAGCTGGAAGGACACCATCAAGCTTGCCACTATCTACACCTCCCCCGTCATCCTTAAGTCTTTCTTCGCCGGAACTTGCACCCCTCTCCCCCGTACATACAAATTCCTTGAATGATGCGAAGTCATTAAATGTGAAATCTGAACCGACCAGCTTCAATCTACCACCGTCATACATGGAAGACGGTAGAGCAAATAATACCATTCCTAGAGGTCTGACCACAGAAAACTCTTTTGGTGACCAAAGGAATGAGAGATATATAAGTGGAGGTAACCGTTTATCTTTTCTTTACTTTTTTCATTTTTTTCCTTTTTCCTTCATTTTTGTTGGTAAAGAGAGACTAACAATAGAACTCTCCATGGAAACTGCAGTTACCAGTGGGACATTAGATGCGATCAGAGAGAGGATGAAGAGCATGCAATTAGCTGCTGCTGCTGGGAACCCGGATTCAGAAAGCAGGCCAAATATTTATATGAATGACAATGTGAACCAAGGATTTTCCGATCAGGTTCATCATGCTCCGGAACAGGCTCGTTCAGAAAATCCTGTCCGTAGTGGCGTCCTTCCTATGGATGAGAAGGCATTATCCGGGCTTCAAGCTCGGATGGAGAGACTCAAAAGCGGGACTCTGGAACCCCTGTAGAAGTATTTCCTTGAGCTGTCTTATTATTACCATCGTAACTCGTTTTTGTCTTCTGGTTTTGGAACGGGCTGTCAGCGCAACCAAATTCAATTGGTTTCGGGGGTTTCTTGCATTCATTGTACAAAGAGCAGAATGGGATTTGTATTCATTGATATTGTGCCAGAGTTTTAGGGAAGTAGCACTATCTTGTGCTAGCGGTTTATCACTAACTTGCAATTGCGTGTTAAGCAATTTGGCATTTGTATATTGTAACAGCAGAGCATTAATTTTGTTTTTCTTTGGGTAATATATCTGCCTTGTTGCTTTAATTTATTAGACTTGTACACCAACCTTTCTTAGGGGACACTTGAGTTTTTCCATCATCTTCTGATTTGGAACGAAAAATCTCCCCGGCCCCCCCCTCCCCCCCCTTTTTTTTTTTTATAAATTTAAAAAATATATGAATATTTTTCCGTTTAATTTGTAGTTTTAACACTTTTTTTTTTGAAGACGTTGAAGTTGCTCATTAATCTTTTGATAAATTTAGTTAGAGGTTTGTTGGTGAGTAATTATCTTATAGAATGGTGTAAAACATATTTGCTATTTCCGCGTTTGGAAATGTCAGTTCTCGAATTCAAGAGCCGGCACATAATGTTCCTTGCAACAGACGAGCAATAGAAGACGCCGCTTGAAACTCCTATTTATTTATTTTTACAAGTTCAGAATATTCACCACATATCCTACCAGGCGAATGCGATTGAATACGTATTCAATTTTTCGTAGGACAATAGGCACGACATGTGATGTGGGAAATTAAAAAAACGTTTTTTTTTTGTTCAATTTAGTGTAAGAATCATTTGTTATTGATTGTATAAAAGATTTGGTACATCCTTTTGATTTACATTAGACCTGTTAATGTTTTTGCTCTCTTAAATTTCCAACCCTCTATACTAATCCAATCAGTGAAAAAAATCGAAGCATACATTAGCTGAAACCATTGATCTTCTTTTAAAAAATCAACTCAATTTCACTATTGACAGCTCCAACTATAATTTAAAAACTCAAAACTTAAAAAGTTCATAACTTTGCATATATAAATTCAAATAAGACTATTTTTTCTTCAAGTTACATAAAATTTCAATACGAATGAAATAAAATTCATATTGATTAATTTTTTTTTTCAAACACATTCTAAGTTTTTACACTTTTTAACTCGAATTAGTCAAACACAATTCCAAAATCCAACTCAATTCTAATAAGTCAAACTCAAAATTTTCAACTCAAAAGGACAAACCAAACGCATGTTAAAGCTAAAATAATTAGGTAATAATCCAACGATGTTATTTTTGGAGTAACAACCCCACAAATCAGCCTTCAAATTAATCTAATGGTGCATATTCTTTTCCCTATTGATACGATAAAGTACTTTAGCCTACCATAGAACTCACCATTAAACAGTATCAAAGTTTACTGCTTCAGATTTCAGAGACACATTTGTACTTTCATGCTAAATGTAACGCTGAAACGACACATTAAAATCATTACTGTAGTAGAAAAACGATGACTGAGAAGAGGCCTCTCAGCCGGAGAATATGTTTTCGAATTTTGAATCTCAATTTCAGACAATAATAACACAACAAATTAAAATTCCAGAGACGAGGTCAATAGGAGGCTCTACTTTATTTAGTCTATATTTATATGTCATGTTCTTTTCTGCATGCTTTTGACATGCATGCTATAATACACCAAGACACAACCAAAAGGAAAAACATAAAATTTTCCCACGTTTTATTTTATCATAATCTAAAGTATATCCACATAATATTCTTTTCCTTTGGATTATTCTAATAAGTTATATATATATGTAGATATATGGATATGGAAACATTTAATATGTATATATATATAAATGGATATGGAAACATTTAATATGCTACATACTGAACTGTAGTTACTAGTAGTCGACAACACGTGTATGCAAAAAAATGTTGCAAAAAATCCCTCAGCCCCAAGAAGAACTCACTCAACTGGAAGAGGATGAGCAGGAAGTAAACAAGGTCGAAGAGGAGAAGAAAGATGAGATAAATGTAACCAAGTCTTTGCCATTTCACAAGCTGCTGAGCTATGCGGATGCATGGGATTGGAGTCTGATGGCACTTGGGACGTTGGGCTCGGTAGTCCATGGCATGGCTCAACCGATCGGATACTTGTTGCTCGGCAAAGCGCTCAATGCATTTGGGGACAATATTGGTGATACTCGAGCCATGGTTAATGCCCTCTACAAGGTATATATTTCTCATACTTCTTGCTTCTCTGCATGTGTCTTTGTCTATATACACATGCATGATGATGGTTTGTTTCTTTTGTTTGATAATTAGGTTGTTCCATACGTATGGTACATGGCCATTGCCACGTTTCCAGCGGGAGTTCTTGGTAAATTTTCATACTTCAAGTATTCCTGATCATAACTAGTATAAACAGTGATCAAATAAAAGAAAAATGAAGTGATGCTTTAATAAACTTTCTTTGAAATCAAAGAAAAATTAATGATACGTTTATGGAGCTAAAACGGTAATGAAGTTTAGTAGTTTTCTTTTAAACTTGTTATCATGTTTTTATTTGGAATATTAGAGATTGGATGTTGGATGTATGCAAGTGAAAGACAAATGGCTCGTCTAAGATTAGCGTATCTAAAAGCGGTGCTTAGTCAGGAAATCGGGGCCTTCGACACCGAATTAACAAGTGGGAAGATCATTAGTGGAATCAGTAACCACATGAGTCTCATACAAGATGCTATTGGAGAGAAGGTATAAAAGATACTTCAAATTATAATTTCATCTTTCTCGTAAGCTCTTTAATTGCATAAGTTGTTAAGTAGCATTTATTAATGCCAATTCCACACTTGTACCGTAGTTGGGTCATTTTCTGTCAAGCTTCGCGACTTTCTTTTCCGGGATTTTGATTGCTGCCATATGCTCTTGGCAAATAGCACTTCTTACGTTCTTGGTTGTCCCTCTGATTCTTGTCATCGGGGCAACTTACACCAAGAAAATGAACGCCGTCTCAGCTGCCAAAATTGTTTACCATTCCCAAGCAACTTCTATGGTAGAACAGGTAATTATACATTTTCAACAGTTTAAGATCATATGAGTTCTGAGGAGTACAAGGCCATAGCGCATGAGTTCCAAGAAATTCAAGAAATTTTTCCAAATTTGTAAGCAAGAAGAATATTTTCACTCATTCTTTTACCATAACTCATAATCTGTTTAACCTTGTGACAGACAATATCTCAAATCAAAACAGTGTACGCATTTGTGGGAGAAAATTCGGCAATTAAAACGTTCTCGCAGTGTATGGACCAACAGTTTCTTGTAAGCAAAGGAGAGGCATTAATAAAGGGAATTGGGACAGGAATGTTCCAAACCGTGTCATTCTGTTCTTGGGCTCTAATCATATGGGTTGGAGCTGTTTTAGTCGCTGACAAGAAGGCAAAAGGAGGAAATATCATAGCTGCAGTCATGAGCATTCTCTTTGGAGCCATGTAAGCAAAATATTATTTGATGGCCAGTTTGGTATTGCTTTTGAAGGTTCTATAAAGTCCTTTTCGCATAACACGATTCAAGTAGTGTGTTTCGAAAAAAGTACAAAAATTTGTTACTTTGCTTTTATAAAAGCACAACAATCCTAAACTATACTCGAAATCTCACTTTGTCCATATTTCAGATCACTTACCTATGCTGCACCAGATATGCAAATATTTAATCAAGCCAAAGCTGCAGGAAATGAAGTCTTCCAAATGATTCAAAGGAAACCCCTTATAAGTTATGATTCTGAAGGGAAGACACTAGAGAAAGTCAATGGGAGCATCGAAATACGTGATGTGTATTTTTCCTATCCGTCCCGACCGGAGAAAGAGATCCTTAAAGGGTTCTCACTGACAATTCCAGCAGGAAAGACAGTAGCTTTAGTGGGTAGCAGTGGCTGTGGAAAGAGTACTATCATCTCCCTAGTGTCAAGATTCTATAACCCATCTAAAGGTTAGCACCATCTTTTTTAAAGGCTAATAAAAACACTCTTAGGTTTCAAACCTGAGAGTTCCTCCCCAAACCCTTCCCCTCCCATTCGTTGAGCTAGCTCCGGTTGGCGCCATCTTTGTTAACCTCCTTAATTCCAATATAACGCGCCTTTCATTCTTTATCTGATCAATTATTATCATAAAATTTTTATCTTATTGACATTAACAAGTTAATTCAGATGTGAACGAGAATTTTTATGTGACTAGTGGTTGCATAAAGTTGGTGGTTTTTCTAATGTGGGAAAAGCAAATACTGCAGGGGAAATTCTTATCGATGACAACAACATTAAGGATTTGGATTTGAAGTTTTTGAGGAGAAACATAGGAGCAGTTTCCCAGGAACCATCACTGTTTTCTGGCACAATTAAAGACAACCTTAAAGTAGGTGACATGGAAGCTGATGACCAGAAGATCCAGAATGCAGCCGAGATGGCTAATGCTCATTCTTTTATATCTCAGCTTCCAAATCAGTACTTCACAGAGGTCAGCTTCAATTAGTATTTTTCAAAGTAATTTATTTACTGAAAACAATATAGCCGGGAAAAATGACCACTCTAACATGAGAGAATAATAATGAGAAAATAAAATAGCATCAACAAAGTACAGTCAACGACATTGAAAGTATAAAACGACAACAACATGAGAAACGACAATGATTAATGGCACATGTCGTTTTCAATAATCCTTGTCGTTTATGAAGGGTCTGCTGTTTTTAATTTTGTCGTTGTTTCATGTTGTTAACGGTAGTTTCATAGTCCTTTGAGATTGGTATCCTTTTAATGGTTCTTGCTGTTTTGAAGTCGCCTGTATTAATTAAATTTTGTTTCCTACGATGTAGTCTGCAGTTTACTATCTCCTCTTTAGGTTTTATGACGTTTAATTAACTTGAACGTCGTTTTCAACTTTCAACCTGTCTGTCGTTTAAATTTTCTCTTTGCCGTTAATCATTGTCGCTTCTCATGTTATTGTTGTTTTCTTCTGTTTTGAAGTCGCTTGTCTTTATTAAATTTTGTTTCCTATAACCTTGTCTGTCTGCTGTTTTCATTGTCCTCTTTAGGTTTTATGACGCTTTTAACCTGTCTGTCGTTTAAATAATGAGAACTCCTGAAAAAACCTGAACATTTTCAAAAAACGACCATATTTATAGCAACATATATTAGAAAACAATCCAATAAAATTACTTTAAAATTTCACGCAAACAAAAAAGTTACCACGTAGTTAAGAAACGACATGCAATTTTAAAACAACATAAATGGATAAACACCAACCTGAAAAAGTCACAAAAGGCATAAACTGGTTGAAATTTTGAACAAAGGTGTTAAAAAAAGAGAGAGAGAGAGAGAGAGAGAGAGAGAGAATATTTACGGAATTACGAGCAACAGACAATTTGAAAACGACGAGATCCATTAAAACTGACAAAAATGAACGACAATAAATGTAAAAAACGACATAAAAATACTATAGACAAAAAACTTTCCAAACGACAGAAGTTTTAATAGCAAGAGCCATTCTTAAAGGCAGGAACCAATAAGATGCTCCTGAAACATTAAACGACAGAAAATGAAAATCAAAATAAATAATAAAAGGCAAGAAATCAAATGTAATAGTCCATGTACATTTACATTACAAAGGCAAGTGCCGCATGTCTGTTGCATATTTGAACCATTAGAAACATTGCATTTCTCATGACACAGGTAGGAGAGAGGGGAGTCCAGTTATCAGGAGGCCAAAAGCAAAGAGTGGCAATAGCAAGAGCCATCCTTAAAAACCCTCCAATTCTTTTGCTTGATGAGGCCACAAGTGCACTTGATACCGACTCTGAAAAACTTGTCCAAGATGCTCTTGAGAGAGCCATGCAGGGAAGGACTGTTATCTTGATTGCACACAGATTGTCAACTATTATTAATGCAGATATGATTGCAGTCATACAAGATGGACGGGTTACAGAGACTGGAACTCACCGCAGCCTCCTCGATACGAGCAAATTCTACAACAACTTGTGCCATATGCAGGACCTTAATCCAGTTCACGAATCAAGGTTTGCTTATATTTAGCTTTAGTAGCAGTAGCGGATTCAGAAAATTTTTGGGGCACAATATTAAGATTTTTAAGAGACTTTTTTAAGACAAGCACAATATAATTCTTCTTATAAATTAGGTGTGCAATTGAAATTTTATAAAAATATGACATACAAAAATCAGAATTTTAAAATCTCAATACGATACGTGCCCCCGCTGAAAAATATGCAGCTCCGCCACTGATGAGTAGTACATCATAAGAAGAAAAATGGAATATGACCCTTGGCAATGTTAACTGAATAACAGAACTGCAAGTTCTTCTGAAGAACCTGAAAGTGCCCACCACCAGCTTTCATCAGAAAACGACATCGAACAAGACAAGAAACTCGCAGAACCTGACACTCATCTCAAAGAGACTTCTGAGCAAGAGGAACAGGAAAGGAGGATGAAAACGACTATATTCTTCAGAATCTGGTTTGACTTAGGAAAGAGAGAGCTAGCAAAGGTCGGTGTTGGTTCCATTGCAGCCGCTTTCTCAGGCATCTCAAAACCTGTCTTTGGATTCTACATTATCACTATAGGAGTAGCATATTACCAAAAAGATGCAAAGAGGCAGGTTGGATGGTACTCATTGATCTTTTCTACAATCGGGTTGCTTTCATTATTCTCACATACCTTGCAACATTACTTCTTTGGATTGGTTGGTGAAAAGGCCATGTCTAACCTAAGGCGAGCTCTATATTCAGGTACTCTCAACTTGAGCCACAAGCATCCCATGTTTTCTTTTTGAGCATTGCTATTCATCACGAGAGATGACGCGTCACCACACATATATCACTAATAAAAACTGTCACGTGACAAAAAGTAAAATTACGAGGTCCCACTCTGTTATGCGACAATTTTAATGTACCGCCATTTATGTGGTGATGAAAAATATTTTGAACTTTTGTGAGTGTACTCTCTACTTTGTTGTCACACACGTATGGGATGTTATTTAATTCCCCTAACAATAATTTCATCCAAATCTTGCAGGTGTACTTCGCAATGAAGTAGCATGGTTTGAGAAACCCGAGAACAACAGTGGTTCACTCACTTTGCGGATTGTCGGTGACACGGCCATGGTCAAGACCATAATTGCAGATCGTATGTCGGTAATTGTGCAATGCATCTCCTCTATATTGATTGCAACAACTGTTAGTATGTTTGTTAACTGGAGAATGGGTCTAGTAGCTTGGGCTGTGATGCCTTGCCATTTCATCGGTGGCCTAATCCAAGCCAAGTCTGCTAAAGGCTTTGCAGGCGACTTAGCGGCTTCACGTTCTGAACTCGTTTCCCTTGCTTCCGAGTCTTCAACCAACATAAAAACTGTAGCCTCTTTTTGCCATGAAGAGCATATACTAAGGAAAGCCGAATTATCTTTGGAAACTTCCAAGAGGAAGAGCAGGATACAAAGTATAAAATACGGTATAATTCAAGGACTTTCCCTTTGCTTGTGGAACATTGCACATGCCGTTGCACTGTGGTACACAACGATTTTAGTGGATCACAATCAAGCAAGCTTTGAAAACGGCATAAGATCTTATCAGATATTCTCTCTCACAGTGCCTTCAATCACAGAACTATGGACACTAATCCCTACTGTCGTCTCTGCCATTAGTGTACTAACTCCTGCATTTCGAACCCTTGACCGAAAAACTGAAATCGAACCAGACATGCCAGAAGTTTCGCATCGTGATAGGATCAGAGGGAGGATTGAATTCCAAAATGTCAAGTTCAACTACTCGTTAAGGCCAGAAGCAACAGTTCTCAACAACTTCAGTTTAGAAATTGAAGCCGGGTCCAAGGTGGCTCTTGTTGGCCCAAGTGGAGCTGGGAAATCTTCCATTTTAGCTCTTTTGTTCCGTTTCTATGACCCCATTAAAGGAAGGATACTTATTGACGATAAGGAGATCAGAGAGTACAATTTGAGATGGCTGAGGACACAAGTAGGATTGGTGCAACAAGAGCCTCTTCTCTTTAGTACCTCGATTCGAGCCAATATCTGTTTTGGCAACATTGCAGCTTCAGAAGCAGAGATTGTGGAGGTTTCAAGGCAAGCAAACATACATGAATTCATAAGTGCTTTGCCCGATGGGTATGACACGGTGGTCGGGGAAAAGGGCTGCCAACTATCGGGTGGGCAGAAGCAAAGATTAGCCATTGCTAGAGCACTGCTAAAGAGGCCGGCGATTTTGCTTCTTGACGAAGCAACGAGTGCACTGGACGCCGAGTCTGAGAAAAGCATTGTGAATGCTTTGGAAGCAATAAATGTAGACAACAGCGGTGGGATAATGTCCAAGACCACACAGATCACAGTGGCTCACAGGCTTTCCACGGTAATGAACTCGGACACCATTTTTGTCATCGATAAAGGTGAGATCGTGGAAACGGGTTCTCACTCGAGTTTGATAACGTCAGAGGGAGTTTATTCAAGACTATTCCAGCTTCAAAGTTTGGTGGGAAATTAGCATCCAAAATGTATGTACAAGGGAGAGATACTAAGAATATATAGCCGTAGAACAACTAGGTGCTTGAAGTTAGAATTTCAAGTTACTTTTGTCAAAGAAAGAGGCTTTAAGCAAAGGCAAAATTTCGGCGAAAATTCCTCCATTACATGTGAAATGTAAGAATATGGGCATGAGAACCTGTTTTATTATGTTTGTTTTCAACAATCTGATGTCTTTTTTTGGCATACTTTCTCAGTTTCTCTTTCTTAACCAAACTTATTTGAGAAGAAAACGTTCAATACACCTGGTGTACTACATCATTGATACTCGTTAAACGAATAACTGACAATTGGGTCATATCAGACTCTATTTATTCATCAACCCTCCCTTCGAATGTATTTTATCTTAAATTCTTAACTGTGAATATTCACCATCACCATATATAATCTACCTATATCTCTTACAGTACTTCGAGTTTGACATGAATAAATCACCTAAATGTTTATTGCACGAATATACTGCGCGACTATAATAAAAATGGTAGAAATATTTCCTCTTCACTCGAGGCACTAAATTCAAAGCTATACAAACGAAATATTCTGATGCAATTCGATACACATTAAACAAGGTCACAATCTTAGTATACTGCAGAAACGCCAGTTATATACAAGTACAACCTTAAAATAAAAAAAAATTAAAAAATTAAAAAAAAAAAGTATGTGTCAGCGATGAAATCAACAAGAGGCTCCTCTCTCTATGTTAATCAGTAGAATATACCATCTTTCTTTAATCATCGCATCTCAATATTCCATGTTCGCATATGCAAATTATTGTACTATCAGCCCAAAAACAAAAAACAAAAAACAAAAAAAAAAAGAATAAAGGAGAATATGCAAGTCGTTTGAGATAATACGCGGCACAGTAAATCGTTTTGGATCATTGCTCGCCCGGATCTCTACATCTGATCTGGCCTCATGCGCATGACTTGTAAGTCACGTAAGTCATTAAATCCTCACTAATTAAATGTGATTTACTATCATTAAACTAGGAATATCCCTTGTTAATCAGGAGACGTGTAATGTTCCTATCATAGGTTCATACGACGTCGAAATTTTATAGGCCGGTTACTGTTCGACATCTTTATACCTATTATATATTCGTCACAAAAAATATGAAAATTTGTATCATTTAAGCATCATGTCTTTCTAATTTTTTTTTTTTTAAATATTTTTGTTACCATTATTATGCTTTGAAACTTGGAAAAAAAAAATGAAACCTTAGTAATTAAAAAAATTTAAAAATGTAAGTATCTTAATAATTATATTAAAAAGTCAAAACAACAACCAACAAGAATAAGTGTTAAATTTGACATTGACTATACATTGTGACAAAGTTATCACAAAATTTAGCATACAGTAAATTTGACATTAAAGATAGCACTACATTAGAGAGAACTTTTTTTTAACAAAATATTAAGACTAATTATTGACCCAACAATTAAACATTTCATTTAAGATTCTCTATGTACAAATTAAGCTGTCATACGAAAATCTCTAAAATCTTAGATAGTACTTATATTAAATCCCATGTCACATATAATGTGATTTTCCTTTTTGTCATCAGACAAAAACTTTGATAATATCAAATATCAACGGATATCCCCATGCTAAATCTCTTGTTTTGGATTGTAATGATGAGAAGGCTTTAAGGCATATATATAGAAATATATTGTACTGCAGTAGCCAACTTCACGTACTTGCATGCAAATTCACACAGACATACATACAAGAAGTCATGAAAGAAATTGCAACAAAAGCTTTGCCCTTTCATGAGCTGCTGAGCTATGCAGATGCATGGGATTGGAGCCTGATGGCACTCGGGACGTTGGGTTCGGTTGTGCACGGCATGGCTCAGCCGATCGGATACTTGTTGCTCGGCAAAGCACTCAACGCTTTCGGGGACAATATTGGTGATATTTCCGCCATGGTTGCTGCCCTCTACAAGGTACATATTTCTCACACTTCTTGCTTCTCTGCGTGTGTGTCTATCTATACATAAATACATATATATACAAACATACGTACCTGTAAACTCATACATGTGTATGTACATATCTATACATTCATACTTGTACACAAACACATACATTAATTTCATGATGATGGTATATTGTTTCTTTTGTTTGTTGATTAGATTATTCCATTTGTATGGTACATGGCCTTTGCCACGTTCCCAGCTGGAGTCCTTGGTAAGTTTTCTTACCTCTTCAAGTATGCTCGTTCATCATATATGAATATATATATATATATGTGTGTGTGTGTGTGTGTGTGTGTGTGTGTGTGTCTTAAAAGAATAGGAGATCAAATAATAAAAAATGAAATGATGCTTTATAAGCTGTCTTTGAAATCAAAGAAAAATTAATGAAAAGAGTAATGGAGGTAATTATGGTAGTGAAGTTGATCAGTTTTCCTTTAAACTTCTTTATCTTGTTTTTATTTCGAACATCAGAGATTGCTTGTTGGATGTATGCAAGTGAAAGACAAACGGCACGCCTAAGAATAGCGTATCTAAAAGCGGTACTTAGTCAGGAAATTGGGGCCTTCGACACCGAATTAACAAGTGGAAAAATCATGAGTGGAATCAGTAACCACATGAGTCTCATACAAGATGCTATTGGAGAGAAGGTGAATGGATATTCTGAAGTTACTATTTTTTTTTTTTTACTCATCAGCTTTTCGTCACCGAGGTTATAACATAATTCTTTGTAATTTCACGTTCACAGTTGGGCCATTTTCTGTCATGCTTGGCAACTTTCTTGTCTGGAATTATGATTGCCGCCGTATGCTCTTGGCAACTGGCGCTCCTTAACTTCTTGGTTGTCCCTCTGACTCTTGCAATCGGAGCCACTTACACCAAGAACATGAACAACATTTCCGCTGCCAAAATGCTCTACCAGTCACAAGCAACGTCTATGGTCGAACAGGTAAACAACTTTTATTGAAATATTTCAAGCCTACCGTATGATCTATTGTTAATTTGTCATATCAAATATGATTGGCGGCTCAAAAAAGGTGTTCTACTCCACATTACTTTAGTATCTTGTTTGTTTTTCGTACCGCAGACAATATCTCAAATCAAAACTGTATACTCGTTTGTCGGGGAAATTTCCGCAATCAAATCTTTCTCAAAGTGCATGGAGGAGCAGTTTTCTCTTAGTAAACGAGAAGCTCTATTAAAGGGAGTTGGGACGGGAATGTTCCAAATTGTATCGTTCTGTTCGTGGGCTCTCATCATATGGGTCGGAGCTGTTTTAGTCTCCGACAAGAAGGCAAAAGGAGGAGATATCTTAGCTGTAGTGATGTGCATTCTCTTTGGAGCCATGTAAGCAAAATTATATTCAATAACAAACCTGTATAGAACAGAATCTCTTAAGCATACTAAAATCTCACCTCGTCTAAATTTCAGATCACTTACCTACGCTGCACCGGATTTGCAAATATTTAATCAAGCCAAGGCTGCAGGAAATGAAGTTTTCCAAGTGATTCAAAGGAGACCCGTTATAAGTTATGATTATGAAGGGAAGACACTTGAGAAAGTCGACGGAAACATTGAAATACGTGATGTGTACTTTTCCTATCCGTCCCGACCAGAGGAAGAGATCCTTAAAGGGTTTTCATTATCCATTCCAGCAGGAAAGACAGTGGCTTTAGTCGGAAGTAGCGGGTGCGGAAAGAGTACTATCATCTCCCTGATGTCGAGATTCTATGATCCTTCGAAAGGTCTGCGGTATCTTTCAACAATGGAAGCCGTTAGTCAATCTTCGGCGACCTGGTGTTGTATAATGCTAGAGTGCTTTTCCTATTTTAACTAATAATTTGAGTGCAAATTATGTAGGCGAAATTCTCGTAGACAGCCATAACATCAAGGGTCTGGATTTGAAGTTCCTCAGGAAAAACATAGGAGCAGTTTCCCAAGAGCCGTCTCTGTTTACAGGCACAATTAAAGATAACATGAAAGTCGGTAACATGGATGCCGATGAACAACAGATTCAGAATGCAGCAGAGATGGCAAATGCATACTCGTTTATATCAAAACTACCCGATCGCTACCTAACAGAGGTAAAACTTTTGCTGTAGATCTGAACTCAATTGACACACCGTCTTTTGTGCGAGCGTGCATGTGTATATGTATATAAACATATATATATATATATATGTATGTATATATTAAGACGAAAGCCTTTCCCAATATTTAACACTTGGAAAGTTTTTTCTTATGTTTTTGGGGATGAAATTGAGTCCAGGTAGGACAAAGGGGAGTCCAGTTATCAGGAGGGCAAAAGCAGAGAATCGCCATAGCAAGAGCCATTTTGAAAAACCCTCCAATCCTATTGCTTGACGAGGCCACAAGTGCACTTGATACGGAATCCGAAAAGCTTGTTCAAGACGCCCTTGAGAGGGCTATGCAGGGAAGGACCGTCATCTTGATCGCACACAGGCTGTCAACAATTATCAATGGAGATATAATCGCGGTTGTGCAAAATGGACGGGTTACAGAGACTGGAACTCACCACAGCCTGCTAAAAACCAGCAAATTCTACAATAGCTTATGCAACATGCAGAACGTTAATCAAGTTTTAGATTCAAGGTTATTCCTCAGTAACCCCTTCTTCACCTCATTTGAATAAACAAAGCTCAAATTAGAAAACCATATCTGACCACATTAGAATGTTAATTACAGTTCAACGGATTATTCTGGAGAATCTGAAAGTACTCAGCAGCAAATTTCATCTAAAAACGACGCTGAACAGCACAATAACTTCAGAGACACTGAAAAGTTTCCCACGGAAACTTCCAAGCAAAAGGAGCAGAAAGGGAAAAAAAGAGGCACCCTATTCTTCAAAATATGGTTTGGCTTGACAAAGAAAGACATCATAAAGAGTGCCATTGGTTCCTTCGCGGCAGCTTTCTCAGGCATTTCAAAGCCTGTTTTCGGGTACTACATTATAAAAATTGGAGTAACATATTATGACAAAGATGCAAAGCAGAAGGTCGGATGGTATTCGCTCATGTTTTCTTTAATAGGGCTGCTGTCCTTATTCTCACACACCTTGCAACATTACTTCTTCGGAGTGATCGGAGAAAAGGCCATGAACAACTTCAGACAAACTCTGTATTCAGGTACTGTACCATCTCCCTCGAGATCATTAAGTTTTATGCATTCTCATCTCTGAACAATGACAAGAAAACTCTTTATTGCAGGTGTCCTACGTAATGAAATAGCATGGTTTGAGAAACCTGAGAACAGCATTGGTTCGCTTACTTCAAGGATCACAAATGACACCACCATGGTCAAAACCATAATTTCGCATCGTATGTCTGTTATTTTGCAGTGCATCTCTTCCATTTTGATTGCAACAACCGTCAGTATGGTCGTTAACTGGAGAATGGGTTTGGTAGCTTGGGCTGTGATGCCTTGCCACTTCATTGGTGGTCTAGTCCAAGCAAAGGCTACGAAAGGGTTTGCAGATGATTCGGCTGCTGCGCATTCTGAACTTGTTACCCTCGTTTCTGAGTCAACGACCAACATTAGAACTGTTGCATCATTTTGCCATGAAGAGCATATACTCGGGAGAGCCAAGAACTCTCTAGAAAGTCCCATGAAGAAAAGCAGGAGACAGAGCATCAAGTATGGCATAACTCACGGGGTTTCCCTCTGTTTATGGAACATCGCACATGCTGTTGCCCTCTGGTACACTGCTGTTTTGATCGACAAAAGGCAAGCAACTTTTGAAAATGGAATCAGATCGTATCAGATCTTCTCACTCACAGTACCTTCAATCACAGAACTATGGACACTAATTCCTACTGTCATCTCCGCCATCAGTGTACTAACTCCCGCATTTGAAACCCTTGACCGAAAAACAGAAATTGAACCAGATACACCAGATGTTCCCAATTTCATTCGGGTACAAGGGAGGATTGAATTTCGAAATGTCATATTCAACTACCCATTAAGACCCGATGTGACTGTTCTCAATGAATTCAGTTTACAGATTGAAGCTGGGTCCAAGGTGGCTCTTGTTGGCCCAAGTGGAGCAGGAAAATCTTCAATCTTTGCCCTATTGCTGCGGTTCTATGATCCTCACGAGGGAAGCATAACCATTGACGGGAAGGAGATAAAAGAATACAATTTGAGATGGTTGAGGACACAAATAGGACTGGTGCAACAAGAGCCTCTTCTTTTCAGTTCCTCAATTAGAGACAATATCTGCTATGGCAACAATCAAGCTTCCGAAACCGAGATTGTGGAGGTATCAAGGCAAGCGAACATACATGAATTTATAAGTAATTTTCCTGACGGCTATAATACAGTTGTCGGGGAGAAGGGTTGCCAACTTTCAGGAGGACAAAAGCAAAGGATAGCCATTGCAAGAGCCCTGCTAAAGAAGCCTGAAATTTTGCTGCTAGATGAAGCAACAAGTGCTCTTGACATCGAATCTGAGAAATCCATCGTGAGTGCTTTGGAAACTATAAATCTGAAAAACAATGGTGGCCTACGGTCCAGAATCACACAGATCACAGTTGCGCATAGGTTTTCAACAATAATAAACTCAGATACCATTGTTGTTATGGACAAAGGTGAGATTTTGGAGATGGGCTCCCATGCGAACTTGATAGCATCTGAGGGACTGTATTCTAGACTATTCCAGCCGCAAAACTTGGAGAGCAACCTCAATAGTGTCTAGAACCTGAATTCCAAAAGTCATCAGATTGTGTAGTCACATCCCGTTACATTGATACTTGCTAGTTGACTTGAAATTTGGTGGTGGTTCTAGATAGTTGCTGACATTAGCTGCCCGCGAATCACAAATCATTTGTTCTCACACCATTCACATCCCCGTACTTGAGCCAACTTCGTAGTAAAACATATTGCTATTGAACTTCTTGTACTACATGACAACGTTCTCCTGTATAAGAGGAGAAAACGTTTAGCAACTTATCAACCGGTTATAGAAAAGCTTGTCTGGATCTTGTTTCCAACCAAAATTCGCACATTAACTGTGGTAGATTGCTAACCATGCATCCGAAACTCTTCAATTTCTCAGCCATATTGATCGGGAGCAGAAAAGCTTTGTTTAAGCACATACATGAACAAATGATCCCCTAGATTTCAAGAAAAGTGCTGTTTATTGTCTTGAGCGATTCCAAATCCTCCCCGGTAGCAATTCCAGGATCAACATAACACAACTGAAAAGAGAATAATCACATCAAGCCCAGTCCTCCAAAAAGACACAAGTAAAGAGTGATAAGTACCATTCAAGTAATCATAACCTCGTATTGTGGCTTTTTCAGTGTGTGAATTCCTCTCTTTATAAGCTTCTGCCATCCTACCCTTTCTCTAAGTGATTTTTCAAGGGCTGCACTTCTCTGTAATCATGCGGCAGAACAGTGAAAAATGGGGTGGTGCTATTGACAAAGGCGTGTAGAATGTACACTGATGATAAAATATAGCGTTTCAAAAAGGGAAAAGGAAACCAGAGAAAACTCTAGTTCAGTCACATTTCGCCAAGAAGTCATAAAAAAATTTGGTTTCAGTTAAAGCCTAAAGGTTGTCAAAACAGGTAGAGAAAAACACCTTAAATCCATATAAAAATTGGCATTCTTCATATAACTATGCATTCTAAACTAATCAATTTTATTCACCAACCAAACCTGAAAGTTGCTTTTAGAGTACAAAATGAATCACATAATCTACAATGAATAGAGAGATGATAGCTTATAATTGCTCTAGATGGAAACAGTAGGATGAAACTTACATGACCAGGGTCCAAGATCAAGAGATTGTATTGCTGTGTCCCATTAAGCTGAAATTTGATTTGAATTCCGACAATGGTTCTTGAATGGCCGTCATGTTGGAAGTACAATGGCCTGCTCACAGCATCTCACCAAACATTAAAACACAATCAAAATCCATACCACCAATCCATGAAAATGCATTTCCAAACATGATAATCAGTGTGCCGATTTCCAAAGTTGGGATACAAAGATAAAGTCTTACGCTTTCCCGCTGACAATTACATGACGGCAGTCAGATTTGGTGGTGTTTTTATCAGAAAAGTAATTCCAGACCCAATCAACCAGAATCTGCTGACCTGCACCTTTTCCATTCACATTCTTTCCATTACCCAAAGAGCCACCAAGCTCCACACTAGAACCACTCGCCCTTTCCGACACACTGGAATCTCCTTGATGAAAACTCTGATTCTTTCTGAAAACATATCTATCCATTGGTCCATAACCCTGAACCCCTCTTCTCTTTCCTCCCTTACACATAACACTCTTCCCCTCTTTCCCAACACTTGAACCTGGAACACTAAGATAAAGCAACTCCAACTCTTTAGGACCAAAATCCACCACCAGCCCGGACCCCAAACAAGCGTAAAAGGGCAGCACATTCAGTGGTTCCAATCCACTTTTTCAAGCCATAAATCTTGTGGTCAAAATGTTCGGCACCAGGTTCATCAAAGCCCTTTTCCCAAGCAACCTAACAAATCAAAAATGAAGTTTAAAACTCTTCTTAAGAAGCGGAGATAGAAAAACACTCTCAAACGTCTCCAAAATTTCGATAGCAATAACAATGAAACCCGAAAAAGCGTAATTCCTGTCGGCCTAATCCAAGTAAAAAAAACTGAATAAACAAAAATAATCCTAATTCTTAAAAATTTGTTCTTCATCAAAAGATCGAAACTTGTGTTACATCACGAACCTCAAGCCATCTCTGAAGCGATGGGATATCCGGGACGAACCCTAACCCACCAAACAAAACTTCCCTGGCCTCTGGTCTCTGGGAAAGCAAGTGGGAGCTCAGCATCTGGATGTTGCGCCATCCACAGCCCCACCCGACATCCTCGGATTTGGTGCTCTGGAAATGGTCGACATAGCCGGACAAAATGCTGGTAGTGTTGTCAGGATCCGATTCCAGACAGTTCCTTAACAGCGCCATCAAACCGCCTTCGATCCCGTGAAAGACGCCTCTTTTCTGCAAATCAATCGAGCAAGTGATGTTTTCGTGAATTTTCTGACCTCCATTGGAGGTAGAAATTTCCCGGCAATTGGAAGGAGGTGAAGGAGGGGCGAGAGCGAGTTGGCGGGCGAGTTCCGAGTCAATGGCGAGTTGTTGCTGCTCTTGCTCGTCTTCGAAGTGATTGTTGGCATGCCAGCAAATCCATTATCCATACATTAACAGCCACCATTACATATATACAAACATATATGTATGTACATATGTAATAGAGAAAAGGAGTAGAGTATACCATTGGAGCTCTGAGAAGGGAACATGAAGATTGCAGAAAGGGCATGCCGTGGAATCCATAGCTATTGCAGCCGTACAAATTCAATCAAAAGCTGAAATTTTTTTTAAATTTTTTTCTGGAGTTTTTCCCAGAAAAACAAAGAATATGTGAAAGCGGGAAGACCTTTGGAGAATTACTTCAATGGCGGCCAAATTTCATCTTATACTTTATTTATTTATTTATTTTTCAGGCAAGAGACGGTGAATCATTGAAAACGACAATAACTGGAAGAAGAAGATAATGTTCAGAAAACGACACCAAAAATGGCAGGAAACGACATCGATGGTAAAAACAACAATAGCATCAACGAACGACAAGTACTGTTAACACGGCCTTGAACTATACAAACGACATCGAAAATTCCAGTAGCGAAAACAATCGGCTTCGAATTTAAAATCAATAATAAGCAAGGAAAACAAATTAGCTTTATGTTTTGTAGGGAGGAGTGAAATAGGATAAAAGGCAAATATGGAAGTGGTTTGAAATAGAAATGTTAGAAATTAAGTTTTCATTTTTAGAAGAAGGCAAGAAAAAGGGTATTTTTACGTATATAGCATCTCAAAAAAATGTTAATTGATGTGTTCATAAATTTTGGTATTTATATATATATTTTTTTAAAAATTGTTTCCATAAAGTGTTATTTTTTAGGTTGAATTTGTTGTATGTTAAATTTGATGACAAAATTTAACATTTGGTTATTATTAATTAGTATCTTGACTTTTTTTCATCTTATTAATAAAGTTTTGTCATTTTTAAATTTTTAAATACTAAAAGTTTCAAAACTTAATAATAATGATAAAGAACAAAAATAACATTAAAATTGATATTGCATGTTTGCTAGATAAACAAACTGTTTACGTAATCAATTTGCGATTTAGTTCAAATATTTTTACAACCTATTATTTCTTTAAATTATTTTATTACAAAAGTGCTATTTACTTCTTTCCCACAAGAAAGCAAACAACAAAAAGGACAAAACTAAAAAAACAACATAATTTGGACACGACAATAAAACTATGTAAACGACATCGGAAATCAATGGTTGCAACCGATGTCAACATAGAAACGACGACAACCAAGGAAAACAAGAATAACGAATGGCTGCAACATAGAAATGTCGTCAACATGGTAAATAACAACATCGGAAACCTCAGAAAGTGGAAAACGACAACAACCTCAAAAGCAGCAATTAGAAACGACATTAACTTAAAAAAACCACAAAAAAATGCCAAAAAACGACTAACTATAGGATTGCCAAAATTCTTCCTGGACGACATTAAAATTAAAGGACATAATGAATTTGCGCGCCACAAAAAATTAGTAACGACATCAACAAGAAAAATGACATGAACTATTAGACGGCACACAATTATACAGAAAAACGACATGGACTAATGAAAACAACATCAATATTAGAAACGACAAAAGCCTTGGACACGTCAATAGTAAAAACGACAACAGTTAGAAAGCGACATTGATTTTAAAATTATATGACCAGAGAACGACGATAGAAAAAACGACATCATAAAATGGAGAACAACATTGAAAACAACGCTCTATACAGATTTATCCACCAAAAAAAAAAAAGTGTAAAAGACAATCTACATGATTAAAAATTGCCAGCTTTCCGGATTTAGTTCATATTCCACTATTGGAAGGATATGAATAGGACAAAAATAAGAGGACATACAAGATGAATCTCACGTTTCCATGCTTCCATGTTTAAATAACACAATTACATAGACAACTATCAGGGTAAAACTTCCTTAGAATGGTGTAGTTGTAGACATATTTTAATGGTAATTTCACATCTGATTCTATTATAAGATATAGAGTTCGAGTCCCACACCCCTAATTTCAAACAAATTTAAAAAAAAAAAAATTCATATTTACAAATCTGTTAATCCTCTCTCTGAAAGCGAAATATAGGTCCTGTTAAAATGTAAGCATTGGTTTTTTGTATATCACACTGACCAATATCTCCATGCTTGTCCCACTAAAGCACCAAGTCTATGCTTCTTCTTTGGCAACCACCCGAGTTCCACTCTTAGAAAGTAGAAGGTCTTTCATTTCTCTGTAACTCCGGAGCTCCTCGAGCGCATCAGATGCCTTTCGAGGCATGAAGAAGCCGGAAGCTGTAGCCAGTCCCCCCTCGTGTTCAGCCTTCAACGAGTTGGATGAGAAACAGCTCGAATCTTGGCGCAGCGGAGGCGCTGTCCTCAGCATGTGAACAAGTACGCCTACGGCAGCATCTTGTGATTTTCGACCAATTGGCAGCGACTGCGAAGTGGTGTCCGGAGCTCTTTTCCCAGGAAGATTTTGACTGCTAGCCCAAAGTTCCAAAACGGAGAAAAATAGATGAGATACTAAAAGCGGAAAGCTTTGCTCAATGTCAAGAGCTGTATGCCAAGTCCAAATGCAGTTTAGAGACCAAACTAAAGCCCAAATGATTTTTAATTAAACCACAAATACAAGCACGACAATCAATAGATACAATACTGTCAAGGGAAACAACAATCAGCTCCAAACAAAATGAGTTTTAACGCATCTTAAAGCTTTCCTCGGAGTTGGTGTGGGTCATCAATAGATTCAACACTGTTAAGGTGTTACCAATGTCATATCTCCCCTGAAGCGGGTATTATAACAGCATGAAACAAAAGGTTGATAAAATGAAGTCAATCTGTTTACTGGCATTACTTATGTCCGTTTCGATGGGAAAATATAACTGTCTAGCTCAACTGCCACTGCAACCAGTATATGTTATAGATTCAGCATCATGCTCAGAATTTTTAATCTTATTCTCTCTCTCTTTATTCCTTTATGCAAGATTATACACTGAGACTCCGTCAGAATATTTCTGACCGTCACAACATAATTAACATCCAAAAGGTTCATTATGAACTGACTATATTACTAAGATGCATTTCCTTGTCATTTGGTCTACAATGGATCTTAAAACTGGTTGCACAAAACTGTGACGACGTTGGTAATAACCTAACAAACAGTGTCATCTGCTTGTTCTATAAAAAATAACAAATAGATAAATAGAAACGACAACAACAAGAAGAACATAAACATGAACATGAACATGACGAGAGAAAGAAGAGAAAACCATGCTTTGAATCTAAACAAATAGGCAAAGCATTCTCCATCCACCCACCCACATTACCTACCAATTGAAAGATCCAGAAGCCTTGGAAATAGTTCAGAAACTATACCAAAAAAGGGAAGATAAAGGAGCAGGGTAGAGAAAAATAATTCACGGTAAACAAATGAATAACTTGTGTACCGAATCAAATAGGAGAATTAAAGTGACAATGGTTAGTAACTCCATTAATAACCATAAAAAAAAAAAAAAAAGAAACTTTAGTAACTAAATAAATTTAAAAATGTAAGTATCTTAATAATTACATTAAAAAGTCAAAACAACAACCAACAAGAATAAGTGTTAAATTTGACATTGACTATGCATTGTGACAAAGTTGTCACAAAGTTTAGCTCCATTAGAGAGAACTTCTTTTAACAAAATATTAATACTTATTATTGACCCAACAATTTAACATTTCATTGAAGATGCTCTATGTACAGATTGAGCTGTCATACTAAAATCTCTAAAATCTTAGATGGTACGTAGATAAATCCCATGTCACAAATAATGTGACATTCCGTTTTGTCATCAGACAAAACTTTGATAATATCAAATGCCAACGGATATCCCCATGCTGAATCTCTTGTTTTGGAATAGTTAGGATGAGAAGGCTTTAAAGTATATATGTAGATATATATTGTACTGCTATAGCCAACTTCACGTACTTGCTTGCAAATACACAGAGACATATATACAAGAAGTCATGAAAGAAATTGCAACAAAAGCTTTGCCCTTTCATAAGCTGCTGAGCTATGCAGATGCATGGGATTGGAGCCTGATGGCACTCGGGACGTTGGGATCGGTTGTCCATGGCATGGCTCAGCCGATCGGATACTTGTTGCTCGGCAAAGTACTCAACGCGTTCGGGGACAATATTGGTGATACTTCCGCCATGGTTGCTGCCCTCTACAAGGTACATATTTCTCATCTCTGCGTGTGTGTCTATATACATAAATACATCTATATACATACATACGTACCTGTAAACTCATACATGTGTATGAACATATCTATACATTCATACTTGTACACAAACACATACATTGATTTCATGATGATGGTATATTGTTTCTTTTGTTTGTTGATTAGATTATTCCATATGTATGGTACATGGCCTTTGCCACGTTCCCAGCTGGATTCCTTGGTAAGTTTTCTTACCTCCTCAAGTATGCTTGTTCATCATATATGAATATATATGTGTGTGTGTGTGTGTGTGTGTGTGTGTCTTAAAAGATTAGGAGATCAAATAATAAAAAATGAAATGATGCTTTATAAGCTGTCTTTGAAATCAAAGAAAAATTAATGAAAAGAGTAATGGAGGTAATTATGGTAGTGAAGTTGATCAGTTTTCTTTTAAACTTATTTATCTTGTTTTTATTTCGAACATCAGAGATTGCTTGTTGGATGTATGCAAGTGAAAGACAAACGGCACGCCTAAGAATAGCGTATCTAAAAGCGGTACTTAGTCAGGAAATTGGGGCCTTCGACACCGAATTAACAAGTGGAAAAATCATAAGTGGAATCAGTAACCACATGAGTCTCATACAAGATGCTATTGGAGAGAAGGTGAATGGATATTCTGAAGTTATTTATTTATTTTTTTTACTCACCAGCTTTTCATCACCGAGGTTATAACATAATTCTTTGTAATGTCACACTCACAGTTGGGCCATTTTCTGTCATGCTTGGCAACTTTCTTGTCTGGAATTCTGATTGCCGCCGTATGCTCTTGGCAACTGGCGCTCCTTAACTTCTTGGTTGTCCCTCTGACTCTTGCAATCGGAGCCACTTACACCAAGAACATGAACAACATTTCCGCTGCCAAAATGCTCTACCAGTCACAAGCAACGTCTATGGTCGAACAGGTAAACAACTTTTCTTGAAATATTTCAAGCCTACCGTATGATCTAATATGATTGGCGGCTAAAAAAAGTTGTTCTACTGCACATTACTTTAGTATCTTGTTTGTTTTTCGTACCGCAGACAATATCTCAAATCAAAACGGTATACTCGTTTGTTGGGGAAAGTTCCGCAATCAAATCTTTCTCAAAGTGCATGGAGGAGCAGTTCTCTCTTAGTAAACGAGAAGCTCTATTAAAGGGAGTTGGGACGGGAATGCTCCAAACTGTATCGTTCTGTTCGTGGGCTCTCATCATATGGGTCGGAGCTGTTTTAGTCTCCGACAAGAAGGCAAAAGGAGGAGATATCTTAGCTGTAGTGATGTGCATTCTCTTTGGAGCCATGTAAGCAAAATTATATTCAATAACAAACCTGTATAGAGCAGAATCTCTTAAGCATACTAAAATCTCACCTCATCTAAATTTCAGATCACTTACCTACGCTGCACCGGATTTGCAAATATTTAATCAAGCCAAGGCTGCAGGAAATGAAGTTTTCCAAGTGATTCAAAGGAGACCCGTTATAAGTTATGATTATGAAGGGAAGACACTTGAGAAAGTCGACGGAAACATCGAAATACGTGATGTGTACTTTTCCTATCCGTCCCGACCAGAGGAAGAGATCCTTAAAGGGTTTTCATTATCCATTCCAGCAGGAAAGACAGTGGCTTTAGTCGGAAGTAGCGGGTGTGGAAAGAGTACTATCATCTCCCTGGTGTCGAGATTCTATGATCCTTCGAAAGGTCTGCTGTATCTTTCAACAATGGAAGCCGTTAGTTAATCTTCGGTGACCTGGTGTTGTATAATGCTAGAGTGCTTTTCCTATCTTAACTAATAATTTGAGTGCAAATTATGTAGGCGAAATTCTCGTAGACAACCATAACATCAAGGGTCTGGATTTGAAGTTCCTCAGGAAAAACATAGGAGCAGTTTCCCAAGAACCGTCTCTGTTTACAGGCACAATTAAAGATAACATGAAAGTCGGTAACATGGATGCCAATGAACAACAGATTCAGAATGCAGCAGAGATGGCAAATGCATATTCGTTTATATCAAAACTACCCGATCGCTACCTAACAGAGGTAAAACTTTTGCTGTAGATCTGAACTCAATTGACACACCGTCTTTTGTGCGAGCGTGCATGTGTATATATATGTATATATATATGTATGTATATATTAAGACGAAAGCCTTTCCCAATATTTAACACTTGGAAAGTTTTTTCTTATGTTTTTGGGGATGAAATTGAGTCCAGGTAGGACAAAGGGGAGTCCAGTTATCAGGAGGGCAAAAGCAGAGAATCGCCATAGCAAGAGCCATTTTGAAAAACCCTCCAATCCTATTGCTCGACGAGGCCACAAGTGCACTTGATACGGAATCTGAAAAGCTTGTTCAAGACGCCCTTGAGAGGGCTATGCAGGGAAGGACCGTCATCTTGATCGCACACAGGCTGTCAACAATTATAAATGGAGATATAATCGCGGTTGTGCAAAATGGACGGGTTACAGAGACTGGAACTCACCACAGCCTGTTAAAAACCAGCAAATTCTACAATAGCTTATGCAACATACAGAACGTTAATCAAGTTTTAGATTCAAGGTTATTCCTCAGTAACCCCTTCTTCACCTCATTTGAATAAACAAAGCTCAAATTAGAAAACCATATCTGACCACATTAGAATGTTAATTACAGTTCAACGGATTATCCTGGAGAACCTGAAAGTACTCAGCAGCAAATTTCATCTAAAAACGACGCTGAACAGCACAATAACTTCAGAGACACTGAAAAGTTTCCCACGGAAACTTCCAAGCAAAAGGAGCAGAAAGGGAAAAAAAGAGGCACCCTATTCTTCAAAACATGGTTTGGCTTGACAAAGAAAGACCTTATAAAGAGTGCCATTGGTTCCTTCGCGGCAGCTTTCTCAGGCATTTCGAAGCCTGTTTTCGGGTACTACATTATAACAATTGGAGTAACATATTATGACAAAGATGCAAAGCAGAAGGTCGGATGGTATTCGCTCATGTTTTCTTTAATAGGGCTGCTGTCCTTATTCTCACACACCTTGCAACATTACTTCTTCGGAGTGATCGGAGAAAAGGCCATGAACAACTTCAGACAAACTCTGTATTCAGGTATTGTACCATCTCCCTCGAGATCATTAAGTTTAATGCAATCTCATCTCTGAACAATGACAAGAAAACTCTTTATTGCAGGTGTACTACGTAATGAAATAGCATGGTTTGAGAAACCTGAGAACAGTATTGGTTCGCTTACTTCAAGGATCACAAATGACACCACCATGGTCAAAACCATAATTTCACATCGTATGTCTGTTATTTTGCAGTGCATCTCTTCCATTTTGATTGCAACAACAGTCAGTATGTTCGTTAACTGGAGAATGGGTTTGGTAGCTTGGGCTGTGATGCCTTGCCACTTCATTGGTGGTCTAGTCCAAGCAAAGGCTGCGAAAGGGTTTGCAGATGATTCGGCTGCTGCGCATTCTGAACTTGTTACCATCGTTTGTGAGTCAACGACCAACATTAGAACCGTTGCATCTTTTTGCCATGAAGAGCATATACTCAGGAGAGCCAAGAACTCTCTAGAAAGTCCCATGAAGAAAAGCAGGAGACAGAGCATCAAGTATGGCATAACTCACGGGGTTTCCCTCTGTTTATGGAACATCGCACATGCTGTTGCCCTCTGGTACGCTACTGTTTTGGTCGACAAAAGGCAAGCAACTTTTAAAAATGGAATCAGATCGTATCATATCTTCTCTGTCACAGTACCTTCAATCACAGAACTATGGACACTAATTCCGACTGTCATCTCCGCCATCAGTGTACTAACTCCCGCATTTGAAACCCTTGACCGAAAAACAGAAATTGAACCAGATACACCAGATGTTCCCAATTTCATTCGGGTCAAAGGGAGGATTGAATTTCGAAATGTCATATTCAACTACCCATTAAGACCCGATGTGACTGTTCTCAATGAATTCAGTTTACAGATTGAAGCTGGGTCCAAGGTGGCTCTTGTTGGCCCAAGTGGAGCAGGAAAATCTTCAATCATTGCCCTATTGCTGCGGTTCTATGATCCTCAAGAGGGAAGCATAACCATTGACGGGAAGGAGATAAAAGAATACAATTTGAGATGGTTGAGGACACAAATAGGACTGGTGCAACAAGAGCCTCTTCTCTTCAGTTCCTCAATTAGAGACAATATCTGCTATGGCAACAATCAAGCTTCAGAAACCGAGATCGTGGAGGTATCAAGGCAAGCGAACATACATGAATTTATAAGTAATTTTCCTGACGGCTATAATACGGTTGTCGGGGAGAAGGGTTGCCAACTTTCAGGAGGACAAAAGCAAAGGATAGCCATTGCCAGAGCCCTGCTAAAGAAGCCTGAAATTTTGCTGCTGGACGAAGCAACAAGTGCTCTTGACATCGAATCTGAGAAATCCATCGTGAGTGCTTTGGAAACTATAAATCTGAAAAACAATGGTGGCCTACGGTCCAGAATCACACAGATCACAGTTGCGCATAGGTTTTCAACAATAATAAACTCAGATACCATTGTTGTTATGGACAAAGGTGAGATTTTGGAGATGGGCTCCCATGCAAACTTGATAGCATCTGAGGGACTGTATTCTAGACTATCCCAGCCGCAAAACTTGGTGAGAAACCTCAATAGTGTCTAGAACCTGAATTCCAAAAGTCATCAGATTGTGTAGTCACATCCCGTTACCTTGATACTTGCTAGTTGACATGAAATTTGGTGGTGGTTCCGGATAATTGCTGACATTAGCTGCCCGCGAATCACAAATCATTTGTTCTCACACCATTCACATCTCCGTACTTGAGCCAACTTCGTAGTAAAACATATTGCTATTGAACTTCTTGTACTACATGACAACGTTCTCCTATATAAGAGGAGAAAACGTTTAGCAACTTATCAAATTTCCCGGTTGTAGAAAAGCTTGTCTGGATCTTGTTTCCAACCAAAATTCACACATTAACTGTGGTAGATTGCTAACCATGCATCCGAAACTCTTCAATTTCTAAGCCATATTGATCGGGAGCAGAAAAGCTTCGTTTAAGCACATACATGAACAAATGATCCCCTAGAGTTCAAGAAAAGTGCTGTTTAATGTCTTGAGCGATTTCAAATCCTCCCCGGTAGCAATTCCAGGATCAACATAACACAACTGAAAAAAGAATAATCACATCAAGCCCAGTCCTCCAAAAAGACACAAGTAAAGAGTGATAAGTACCATTCAAGTAATCATAACCTGGTATTGTGGCTTTTTCAGTGTGTGAATTCCTCTCTTTATAAGCTTCTGCCATCCTACCCTTTCTCTAAGTGATTTTTCAAGGGCTGCACTTCTCTGTAATCATGTTGCAGAACAGTGAAAAATGGGGTGGTGCTATTGACAAAGGCGTGTAGAATGTGCACTGATGATAGAATGTAGCGTTTCAAAAAGGGAAAAGGAAACCAGAAAAAACTCTAGTTCAGTCACATTTCGTCAAGAAGTCATAAAAAAATTTGGTTTCAGTTAAAGCCTAAAGGTTGTCAAAACAGGTAGAGAAAAACACCTTAAATCCATAGAAAAATTGGCATTCTTCATATAACCATGCATTCTAAACTAATCAATTTTATTCACCAACCAAACCTGAAAGTTGCTTTTAGAGTACAAAATGAATCACATAATCTACAATGAATAGAGAGATGATAGCTTATAATTGCTCTAGATGGAAACAGCATGGTGAAACTTACATGACCAGGGTCCAAGATCAAGAGATTGTATTGCTGTGTCCCATTACGCTGAAATTTGATTTGAATTCCAACAATGGTTCTTGAATGGCCGTCATGTTGGAAGTACAAGGGCCTGCTCACAGCATCTCACCAAACATTAAAACACAATCAAAATCCATACCACCAATTTATGAAAATGCATTTCCAAACATGATAATCAGTGTGCCGATTTCCAAAGTTGGGCTACAAAGATAAAGTCTTACGCTTTCCCGCTGACAATTACACGACTGCTGCCAGATTTAGTGGTGTTTTTATCAGAAAAGTAATTCCAGACCCAATCAACCAGAACCTGCTGACCTGCACCTTTTCCATTCACATTCTTTCCATTACCCGAAGAGCCACCAAGCTCCACACTAGAACCACTCGCCCTTTCCGACACACTGGAATCTCCTTGATGAAAACTCTGATTCTTTCTGAAAACATATCTATCCATTGGTCCATAACCCTGAACCCCTCTTCTCTTTCCTCCCTTACACATAACACTCTTCCCATCTTTCCCAACACTTGAACCTGGAACACTAAGATAAAGCAACTCCAACTCTTTAGGACCAAAATCCACCACCATTGCCCGGACCCCAAACGAGCGTAAAAGGGCAGCACATTCAGTGGTTCCAATCCACTTTTTCAAGCCATAAATCCTGTGGTCAAAATGTTCGGCACCAGGTTCATCAAAGCCCTTTTCCCAAGCAACCTAACAAATCAAAAATGAAGTTTAAAACTCTTCTTAAGAAGCTGAGATAGAAAAACACTCTCAAACGTCTCCAAAATTTCGATAGCAATAACAATGAAACCCGAAAAAGCGTAATTCCTGTCGGCCTAATCCAAGTTAAAAAAACTGAATAAACAAAAATAATCCTAATTCTTAAAAATTTGTTCTTCATCAAAAGATCGAAACTTGTGTTACATCACGAACCTCAAGCCATCTCTGAAGCGATGGGATATCCGGGACGAACCCTAACCCACCAAACAAAACCTCCCTGGCCTCTGGTCTCTGGGAAAGCAAGTGGGAGCTCAGCATCTGGATGTTGCGCCATCCACAGCCCCACCCGACATCCTCGGATTTGGTGCTCTGGAAATGGTCGACATAGCCTGACAAAATGCTGGTAGTGTTGTCAGGATCCGATTCCAGACAGTTCCTCAACAGCGCCATCAAACCGCCTTCGATCCTGTGAAAGACGCCTCTTTTCTGCAAATCAATCGAGCAAGGGATGTTTTCGTGGATTTTCTGACCTCCACTGGAGCTAGAAATTTCACGGAAATGGGAAGGAGGTGAAGGAGGGGCGAGAGCGAGTTGGCGGGCGAGTTCCGAGTCAATGGCGAGTTGTTGCTGCTCTTGCTCGTCTTCGAAGTGATTGTTGGCATGCCTGCAAATCCATTATCCATACATTAACAGCCACCATTACATATACAAACATATATGTATGTACATATGTAATAGAGAAAAGGAGTAGAGTATACCATTGGAGCTCTGAGGAGGGAACAAGAAGATTGCAGAAAGGACATGCCGTGGAATCCATAACTATTGCAGCCATACAAATTCAATCAAAAGCTGAAATTTAAAAAAAAAAAAAAATTTCTGGAGTTTTTCTCAGAAAAACAATGAATATGTGAAAGCGGGAAGACCTTTGGAGAATTACTTCAATGGCGGCCAAATTTCATCTTATACTTTATTTATTTATTTATTTTTCAGGCAAGAGACGGTGAATCATTGAAAACGACAATAACTGGAAGAAGAAGCTATTGTCCAGAAAACGACACCAAAAATGGCAGGAAACGACATCGATAGTAAAAACAACAATAGCATCAACGAACGACAAGTACTGTTAACACGGCCTTGAACTATACAAACGACATCGAAAATTCCAGTAACGAAAACAATCGGCTTCGAAATTAAAATCAATAATAAGCAGGGAAAACAAATTAGCTTTATGTTTTGCAGGGAGGAGTGAAATAGGATAAAAGGCAAATATGGAAGTGATTTGAAATAGAAATGTTAGAAAATAAGTTTTCATTTTTAGAAGAAGGAAAGAAAAGGGGTTTTTTTACGTATATAGCATCTCAAAAAAATGTTAATTGATGTGTTCATAAATTTTGGTATTTATATATATATTTTTTTAAAAATTGTTTCCATAAAGTGTTATTTTTTAGGTTGAATTTGTTGTATGTTAAATTTGATGACAAAATTTAACATTTGGTTATTATTAATTAGTGTCTTGACTTTTTTTCATCTTATTAATAAAGTATTGTCATTTTTAAAATTTTGAATACTAAAAGTTTCAAAACTTAATAATAATGATAAAGAACAAAAATAACATTAAAAATGGTATTGCATGTTTACTAGATAAACAAACTGTTTACGTAATCAATTTGCGATTTAGTTCAAATATTTTTACAACCTATTATTTCTTTAAATTATTTTATTATAAAAGTGCTATTTACTTCTTTCCCACTAGAAAGCAAACAACAAAAAGGACAAAACTAAAAAAACAACATAATTTGGACACGACAATAAAACTATGTAAACGACATCGGAAATCAATGGTTACAACCGATGTCAACATAGAAACGACGACAACCAAGGAAAACAAGAATAACGAATGGCTGCAACATAGAAATGTCGTCAACATGGTAAATAACAACATCGGAAACCTCAGAAAGTGGAAAACGACAACAACCTCAAAAGCAGCAATTAGAAACGACATTAACCTTAAAAAACCACAAAAAAAATGCCAAAAAACGACTAACTATAGGATTGCCAAAATTCTTCCTGGACGACATTAAAATTAAAGGACATAATGAATTTGCGCGCCACAAAAAATTAGTAACGACATCAACAAGAAAAATGACATGAACTATTAGACGGCACACAATTATACGGAAAAACGACATGGACTAATGAAAACAACATCAATATTAGAAACGACAAAAGCCTTGGACACGTCAATAATTAAAACGACAACAGTTAGAAAGCGACATTGATTTTAAAATTATATGACCAGAGAACGACGATAGAAAAAACGACATCATAAAATGGAGAACAACATTGAAAACAACGCTCTATACAGATTTATCCACCCAAAAAAAAAAAGTGTAAAAGACAATCTACATGATTAAAAATTGCCAGCTTTCCGGATTTAGTTCATATTCCACTATTGGAAGGATATGAATAGGACAAAAATAAGAGGACATACAAGATGAATCTCACGTTTCCATGCTTCCATGTTTAAATAACACAATTACATAGACAACTATCAGGGTAAAACTTCCTTAGAATGGTGTAGTTGTAGACATATTTTAATGGTAATTTCACATCTGACTCTATTATAAGATATAGAGTTCGAGTCCCACACCCCTAATTTCAAACAAATTTAAAAAAAAAAAATTCATATTTACAAATCTGTTAATCCTCTCTCTGAAAGCGAAATATAGGTCCTGTTAAAATGTAAGCATTGGTTTTTTGTATATCACACTGACCAATATCTCCATGCTTGTCCCACTAAAGCACCAAGTCTATGCTTCTTCTTTGGCAACCACCCGAGTTCCACTCTTAGAAAGTAGAAGGTCTTTCATTTCTCTGTAACTCCGGAGCTCCTCGAGCGCATCAGATGCCTTTCGAGGCATGAAGAAGCCGGAAGCTGTAGCCAGTCCCCCCTCGTGTTCAGCCTTCAACGAGTTGGATGAGAAACAGCTCGAATCTTGGCGCAGCGGAGGCGCTGTCCTCAGCATGTGAACAAGTACGCCTACGGCAGCATCTTGTGATTTTCGACCAATTGGCAGCGACTGCGAAGTGGTGTCCGGAGCTCTTTTCCCAGGAAGATTTTGACTGCTAGCCCAAAGTTCCAAAACGGAGAAAAATAGATGAGATACTAAAAGCGGAAAGCTTTGCTCAATGTCAAGAGCTGTATGCCAAGTCCAAATGCAGTTTAGAGACCAAACTAAAGCCCAAATGATTTTTAATTAAACCACAAATACAAGCACGACAATCAATAGATACAATACTGTCAAGGGAAACAACAATCAGCTCCAAACAAAATGAGTTTTAACGCATCTTAAAGCTTTCCTCGGAGTTGGTGTGGGTCATCAATAGATTCAACACTGTTAAGGTGTTACCAATGTCATATCTCCCCTGAAGCGGGTATTATAACAGCATGAAACAAAAGGTTGATAAAATGAAGTCAATCTGTTTACTGGCATTACTTATGTCCGTTTCGATGGGAAAATATAACTGTCTAGCTCAACTGCCACTGCAACCAGTATATGTTATAGATTCAGCATCATGCTCAGAATTTTTAATCTTATTCTCTCTCTCTTTATTCCTTTATGCAAGATTATACACTGAGACTCCGTCAGAATATTTCTGACCGTCACAACATAATTAACATCCAAAAGGTTCATTATGAACTGACTATATTACTAAGATGCATTTCCTTGTCATTTGGTCTACAATGGATCTTAAAACTGGTTGCACAAAACTGTGACGACGTTGGTAATAACCTAACAAACAGTGTCATCTGCTTGTTCTATAAAAAATAACAAATAGATAAATAGAAACGACAACAACAAGAAGAACATAAACATGAACATGAACATGACGAGAGAAAGAAGAGAAAACCATGCTTTGAAACTAAACAAATAGGCAAAGCATTCTCCATCCACCCACCCACATTACCTACCAATTGAAAGATTCAGAAGCCTTGGAAATAGTTCAGAAACTATACCAAAAAAGGGAAGATAAAGGGGCAGGGTAGAGAAAAATAATTCACGGTAAACAAATGAATAACTTGTGTACCGAATCAAATAGGAGAATTAAAGTGACAATGGTTATTAACTCCATTAATAACCATAAAATTAGCTAAATTTAAGTACCTGACTTGAAAATCGGGCGGGTCAACATCATCAACGTCAAAAGGACACGAGAAGCCAAAATCATCCAGGTCATCCTGGAAAGATAATCTACTGGAGCTTCGAGAGAACCCAATACGTGGTGAGCCACTGGAAGATAATGGTCCTGAAAACCGGCCTGAATCATCTTTACTGTCTTTTATGACCTACGAGAGAATATAAAAGTTATCAACAAGGACTAGAATACCAAAATGACTTCAGGAATATAATGCAGTAGCTAAAATAGAAAAAAGCAGCTAAATCCAGAACTACCTTCTGACCAGTGTAATGATTCGTTATTCCAGATGTCATATCTCCAGCCTTTGAAGAGTCTATTCTCCGAAATGACCTGATTCCGGATGGAGACTCCTGTGATGAATGATCATTCCTTATGCTTCTGGGGGATAAAGGAGGAAGCGGGTTTCTAATTGGATCCGAAAAATTGGGAGAACGGTATCTAGAACTTCTGCCTGTCATTGTAGCCGGAATAGATACCGGGGCAGTTTCAGGATATTTACGTGTTTGAACTTGATTAGGATTGCCACTGTAGAAGTACGTTGGAGGAGACGGGGATGGAGACGGTGAAAACGGAGGTGAAAGCTGATACTCGTCATAACTGGTAGTCTTTTGATTGCTTAGCAGTCGGTAGTTTTGGGCTCTGTTACTATACATATCAGAAGGTGACGACGGAGAATTAGACGATGTGGGAGAAGAACAATACACCAGCGGAGATCTGACAAGGGGTTGGTTCTGCATAAAAGGTGCAGCTCGGTGAAAACCACTTGTCCAGCTGTGTGGGCGCTCAAGTGGTACAGAAGGTGGTCGTGCTCCTTTCAAAGGAAAGGAAGTTGCACGGACGCCCTTCTCTGAAGTGGGGAAAGATCTCAGCGGGTCAGTGGCAGGGCTACCAACATAATCCGTTATTATCTTTGGTGGCATTGTTGTTGAAGGTTCAAGGTTAAAATCAGAAAGGGTTGAACGGTAACTCACAAACACGGAAAGGCAACCAGGAAAGGCCTCCAGAGGAGGGAAACTATATTCTTCCCTCAATTCCTCCTCTGCACTTGTGAATGGATCACCAAATGAAGAAACCTTGTAAATGATATCAAAATTATAAGCTTGACTAGAGCTACTCAGCTGCCGAAATATCCTGTATGCCGGCAAAAGTCTCATTTGTGAATAAAGTGAACGCAAAAGTACAATTGATTTCTTGTACGTCCTTTTGTAAGAGGCAGACATTTCACCAACTGGAGGAATCGCGGCCCGGGGAGATTCATACTGAACTACCCACCTCTCTATAACTGTCTCAACAGACGTCGTCCCCACCGTTGAAGCAGTATAGAGATTGTCCACAGATGAAGAGCTAGGCCCTTCATGAATGAGTATTATGTCGATTATCATTGGATCCATTACATTTCTGTGCCAAAAGTTCAGATTCTCCAGAGCGGCTGGGCGGTCTCCTAGGACTAAATTGAACCATTTGTCACTCTTTTTCACTCGAGAACCCCCCGTCGAAAGGTCACCGCTACGATCATGAGGGCGAAGAGAGGGAATCCTAGAGTCCAAAATAACATGCAAGCTCTTCAAAAGGAATTGTGAAATAATCTGTTCCAATTTCCCCGATTCCGATGGAGAATTACTCTGAAAATCCATACTCTCTAGAACTAAATCTCCAATCACATTTCCTCTTCCTAAGCATTCCAAAGTTACATCAAATCCATTCCCAGAAATACCACTCCTTATTACTCAAATCAAATTTACATCAACTTCTGATATGCTCTTAACAAATTGCAGACTAAACGAACAAACATGAACAATGGAAACCATCAAAAGAAGAAGCTTTGTGATCTATAAATCCCAGAATTGACCTTGACGAAGCAAATTACTTCTCTGCATACAAAGATGTGGAGCAAAATTAACGACCCAAATAGAAACCCAAATCCAAATGAATAAACACATAAAAAATTAAATTAAATTAAAAAAAATAGAAATTTTCAAGTACCCAGAAGAAGAAAAATGGAAGAGACA
This sequence comes from Ficus erecta, assembly GCA_008635985.1. Classification (NCBI taxonomy): domain Eukaryota; kingdom Viridiplantae; phylum Streptophyta; class Magnoliopsida; order Rosales; family Moraceae; genus Ficus; species Ficus erecta. The sequence continues at coordinate 497,946 of BKCH01000010.1, forward strand.
CAACGGAAACAAAAATCGGGCATCTGGGTCACAGAGATTATGATCCCAAGGAGAAGGTCAGAAAGTAACAGCAGATCAAGCAAATGGGTATAGCAGTTTCTGAATGCGAGAATATATATATATATATATATATATAGAAACTAAAAAAGAGAAATCGATCATCAACCCAATGTAAGATATCGAAATTCAACACAATCGGAAACAGAATTATGAAGATGAATGTATGAAAAACTTACGAGAGAGTCAAGACTCAAGAAGGAAGATAATGGTGTCGTTGTGCAACGCCAAAAGAGACGTGAAATGAGCAAAATACTCGAAATCAGCAACAGAAAATGATTAAGCGAATTGCGTAGAGCACAAAGTCACACTTTCTTTTTGTTATTATTATTATTATTTATTTATTAAATTTATAGTAGATTTTTTTTTTTTTTTGGAAGCAATTTATAGTGGATTTGGGATTTGATGAATGTATAATAATTAATAATAGATAGGCATGAAGTTTTTTTTTTTTTTTTTAACTTGAATAAGGGATTCGAACTATATACATTTAAATAAAATTAAATGTGATATTTATTTATTATAAAAATGTATGAAGCTTTTTCAAATAAAGGTCCAGAACGAAGGTGTGTTTGTGTCCATTTTTGGCAATTTTTGTCGATGTATGACAAATAATTGATGTGTGTGACAAGCCAAAAAAATTTTTTTTTGTTGTGTATCAATCAATGGTTTGTGCACTAGTAATAAAAAATAATAATCGTTACTGTATTAAAATAATCATAATAAGGACGTAGAAATTATATGTCTAGGAAAAATTAGATAAACAAATAGTTTTTAAATAAGTATTTAAATAAATGATCGATTTTTTTTAAATAACTTTAAATCATTGATTAATCAGTATTAATCATAATTAATAATTAATCAGAAATTGACTTATTGATATTTTTAAAAAATAAGCATGTTAGATTTATAGAACTTTGACCATTATAAAAAAATTTATTTAAAAAAGTTATTTACTCACAAATCTCACATATATACACTTTATCGATAAGCATTGTTATGTTAAAAACAAAGATTGTTATAGGAGTTCGATTTTAAAAACAAAGAATGTCAGACCTGAAATTCTAGCGGTCAGCTCGCCTATTAATGATAATTAAATCAGGTAAAAAAAAAACTATAAGGTGACTCGTTAAAATTGAACGTAGATGCCTCCGTGCACATTGGAAATGATGATATTAGTATTGGAGCTATAGTTAGAGACTTTGAGGGTATGGTAGTTGTTGGTTTTGCAAGACGTGTGACTGGATTCTTCTCGCCTCGTATTGTTGAATACCTAACCCTTCGGGAGGGCCTTTCTTTTGCTCGAGAGTTGGGTTTGTAGATTGAAATAGCTAAAATGGATGTGGTGTGTTTGGCATCTGAGATACAAAATCCGCCCTCGATTGGTGAAGAAAGTGTGTTAATTGTTGACGTTATTGAGTTGTCTAGAAGTGGTGTTTTTAATTCTTGTATTTATGTTCCTAGAGGAGAAAATGGAGTGGCTCACACCCTTGCCCTTGCCCTCAGGTCTTAATCTCTCTCTCTCTATTTGAAGTTTTATTGACCATTTTCCTTTGTTTATATTATCGATCGTGACTGATTTAGCCTTATAATGCAATCCAAAATTTCCTTTAAAAAAAAAAAAACTAACGAAGGAATTTGACAAAATGAAATAGAAAAATAATTTAACTAATGAAAAATTGGTATCCCAAAAAATGAAATGGAAAACAAATGAATTTTGGGAATAGTGGAATACGTTAATAAGGAAGGTCAACATTCAGAGCAAAATCACACGCGATTGTTGCTAATTCCTCTCCATCAATTTTGCCGACTTTCCACTTCAGAGTTGTCAACATGTATTTACATATTCTGTGTATCATATTAGCTGTAGGCATTTATTCCCAAGATTCTTATAATTCTAGTATCAATACTTTCCTTTTCTGCATTTCCATATGTGTACATATTTAGTTGAGTATCAATGAAAATATTCAAGGCTCTTTTCATTTTATACACATCCCAGAATCACGTTTATGGTCTTTTCAAAAAAAAAAAAAAAAAAAAAGAGAGAGAAAGAAAAAGAAAAAAGAATCACGTTTATGGTATCAGAGATTTTCAAAACTCCAACGAGTTCTTTTTCTCTTCCTTCCATGGGTGCCGAAATCGTCACTCCTGACAACCATGTTGTTGCTGTAGCTCCGCCGCCGCCACTCATTTTTATCAATCCCGCTGGTCAACTTCCCCTAAAACTCACTCCAAATAATTACCCATCAGGGAGAGCCCAATTTAATTCTCTTTTGCAAGGCTACAATCTCATTGGCTATATTGACGGCACCACACCTCCCACCTCCAGCAACCATTACTGAAAAATGGTCACCAAGTTCAAAACCCAGCCCATATTCATTGGGTACAACAAGATCAACTTCTTTTCCATGCCATGTTTGCATCTCTAGAAAATAAAAATAAATAGTATTTTATTTAAAATAGTTTTTTTTTTTTTTTTTTTTTGAAGCAAACGATTGTATGTTTTTATGACATTAAATTAACTATATTATGATACTAAAATATAAAAGAATATGCAAAGTGTTTTTTCTCCTGAAAACAATAATATGCACATTTGATACAAGAAGAAATCTTATAGTTCACATATATGACAATAATGGAATACTAATAGTAATGATAATAAATAAATAAACTACAACTTCAATTCAAGCCATTAATCTGTCTGTAAAGATCCCACCAGTAACTGGCTGCGCTAGTTAGTTAGATGAATTGGGCCTCCAAACCTCTAACAGCCCAGTTAGGAAGGTTAAATGGGCTCTTTCTGAGACTATTTTTTGAGAAAATTGTTGAAATAAAATAAAACGACATCGAAAAGAAAGAGCGACAGGAATCACGCCATTTGTAATTGGAACAATCTTCCACATAAATACACAAAATACTCTTCAACATTGTTAATACATAGTTGACGTTTAAAAAAATCGTTAAAACAAATAATTTTCATTGTTTCATTTGTTTTCACTATTAAATATTAAAAACAAACAATCCCTAAGGCCCTTTAATAAATTCCAATAATAGGTGTGATAAGCTACTACATTTTTTTCTCCTGTCTGAAACAAAAGGCCAAAATGAGGGGGGGGAAACAAAAAAAGCAAAAAAAAAAAAAAAAAAAAAAACAGAACAAAACAAAGCAAAAAGATGACTATAATACGACATATAAATTCTCTAAACAAGTGGATACGACACTCGATTTTCTTTTCTTTTTTTATTTGATTTTAATTATTAAAAAAAAAGTCGGCATATGATTACAATGACCATAATCTGATATATAATTATTTGACAAACCGTCCAAGGGGGAAAAATATATATTTGACGAACCGAAGGAGAGAGAGAGATCTAGGGAGAGAAGAGAATATTCCATTCTTATAAGAGCAGCAAATACGTCAGCGAAGCGAAATCGCAAGCCTGCTCCAGATACATTGAACCTGGACACATTGCTTTTTTTGCCGCTATATAAACCGTTTTGATTTCCCCCAAAATACACCACAGCAACGGAAAACATTATTCTAATACTCTTTCTTCCTTATCTTTCCGAGTAAAATCCAACAAAAAAACTCCGATCAACAATGGCGGTCACGAAGCAACAGGTCGTCGTCGCCGCCGCCGGAGGAGGAGAAGCTCTGAAGAAGAGGAACGAGGAGCTGGAGAGAGAGCTGAGGGAGAGCCAGGAGAGGGAGGAGCAGATGAGGACGGAGCTCCGCAGAGCCTGGGAGAGGCTCCGAATCGCCGAGGACGCCGAGGAACGCCTCTGCTTTCAGCTCGGCGAGCTCGAGGCCGAGGCCGTCGATCAGGCGCGCTCCTACCACGCTCGCATCGCCTCCCTTATGGACCAGCTCGCCCGGGCCCAGCAGCTCCTTCACCAGGCCTCCGCTCCGACTCCCCGCTCCTGATAGCCGATTCCTCCCGATCAATCAGGTTTTGATCACGAGGATCTCTGTAGAATAAAATCTTAGCCCTCCGTTTTGTGCCTACTACTCGTATGTTCTTGGAATCTTTGTAGTTTTGCATCTCCACTGTATCACCGTCTGTGATTTCTTTTGTGATCAGTGTTTGATCTTAGAGGTAAAAGAAAGCAATAGATTATTATTATTATTTTTTTTATTTTTGTGTAAATTGTCTGTAAAACATCTTTTATCAAAAGAAAGTTCCGAAATTTTGGTTAATATCATCTTTTTATTTTTAATTTTGTTAATTTTTGGCTCCATAATTTCCTTTAATCTGAAATCTGGAAAATGAGCAGAAGAAGCACATCCACTCACAGATAGGTGAGGAAGATCAGTCATTTGAATGGCTTTTATTTGTCGGCTTTCTCGATGAAATTTCGATTCTTTCGTTCTCATCCTGTCGCCTTCTGCCAAACAGATTTGTTCACAAACCTACAAAATGCGTCTAGTCTTTGTTAAATTACAGTTACTTTTTTTTTTTGGGGATTAAACTCTGCTACAATTATTATTAGTTTTTTTTTTTTTGGGGGACAATTTTGGTTCATAATCTTGAAATTAGGAAACAAAACTGTAAAAGAAATTTAATTAAAAAATCAATCGTCCCAAAAAAAAAAAAACTGTACGCAGTAATAATAGATCAAGATTGATTGCGTTAGAAACTCTTTTGATTTGGTGTGAAAGAAGTATTTAGACAAGCTGTCAATAACGTGCGCGACAAGGGAGAAAATTTGTTTGAAATTTTCTTTCAAATCCGTACAAAGGATGGTTCGTTAGTCAATTGACCAATGGGAACGATTTCGGGCCTTCTTGGTAAGACAGTCTCGTGGCTTTTCTTCATTCGGATACGAGGGTGAAAGGCCTCAGGATTCGTTGGCTGAAAATCGTCCTACACTTGATTTGGTTTTACATTGTTATAAAATGAACAAATTTTATGTAATCGATAATTTCCTCATTCAATTAAATTATAACTTGACAGTTTATATCGAAAATTTAAAACAACATGTAAAACTATTTTTAACTATAAAATCAAACTAGCTAAAAGTTAATTTGATAATAATACTTGCCCATAAAGATAAAGAAAATCACAGTTGAAATTATAACTGTTTCTTAAATTAATAAATAATAATGAAATAGAAATGATGCTGATGTATGCATTTGGTTTGACCCCACCGCCGGCAATCAAGGCGTCATAAATTAAAAATCAACCAATAAATTTGTCAAATCTTTTATTTTATTGGTAAGCACCCATCACATAATTAAAGTTAATTTAGACATTTTTCTTTACGTTTGTCAAGAATTGAACTTTGAAAGTGTTCCAAAAAAAAAAAAAAGAATTGAACATTGAATTTGTCGAACCTAAAATCCTTAACCCCTCTTTCCTCGCCATCTGGTTTTGGCCCGGTGGCTTAATTTGCCAAACCTTTGAAGAAAAGAGTGTTGATAATTGAGAGGCTTAATGATAAATAATTAAAGTAAATAATTAAAGTCAAATAATCATGTAACTGCGATGTGTCTTCTCCAAGGCCAAGCAAATGGGGTTAGGGGTTAGGCAATGGGGTAAAAAGCAGAAGCAGAGATTGGCCCTGAAAAGGAAGTAAAAGGCATGCACTATAGTTTGTGGTCCAGGACTCCAGCTCCACTATCAGTATCACATACAAGGAGAAGATCCATTCTAGGCGTCACACCAAACTATGGCCCCACCCACCAATTATAGGACCTTCATTTTCTCTAAATTAATTCCAAGAAAATGAACATAAATAAATCAAATGATGCTCTATCATCATTATACGCAATTATTGATTTTTAGCCACGTCGAATTGAATTTAGAATTTAATAAAATTTGACGAAAAATTTAACAGCTCAATACTACACAATATCGAATGACATATTCATTAAAAAAAATGAATGACATACACAAAGTTATAAACTTTTTTTTTTTTTGGACATGAATTGAACTTTATAATACTAATGTCTTTGTCTCTTGATTTGACTTTTTATTTTTCTTAAATCTATATCTATCCTTTATGTGAAAACCAAGTACTAGTGTAGCACAATTTTGATTTATTTGTATATACATTTGAATAGTGGATTATAATTAAAAAGTAAAAACTGACGGCCTAAATGAAAATTTGAAACTAGGAAATTTTAGGAGGACAAATGTTTTATAACCCGCAAGTGGGATAACTTTTATTTTTCGTTACCCTACTACTAAAGAAATCTCCTAATTATATAGCCATATCCAAAGGTTATTTTTTCTACTTCATCTATACGCAACCCACGAGCCAAGTCCCTTTTTTTTTTTGGCTCAGAATGAGCCAAGTCCCCTTCTTCGTACCATTTGAGGGAAAAAGAAGAAAAAGCCATTCACTGGCCATGTGTGGGGGACATTAGGAAAGTGCAGCTACGGGCCATATGCAACCACAACATGTTATGAGGAAAATAGATATTGAGAGAGTGCTAAGGGTCATTTAACAACTTGTTATGAGGAGAATAGATAGAGAGAGAGAGTGAGAAAGACATATCACTCAAATCATTTCTCTTACGAAATTTGTGGCAATTTGATTAACACTAACAGGACAAGAACACAACAAAATGACCATTATCTCATTCCAAAAACATATCCAATATCCCCTCACTGCCTCTAGTATTCTAAACCGGGGAAACAAATCGTCTTATGGCAGCCAAACAAGATTGAAAGCCCAGCTCACTTTCCTCTTCTGCCCTTCAGCTCCGGGTCCCTGAATTGAAAAAGTTATCACAAAGTCAGGAGAACTCCACAAGATCGGGACATTGTAACAACGTGCACAAGACATTGTTTCCTACCGTTGGATGTGATCGAGAATGAGAAGTCGTGGTCCGGGTGGGATCCTTACGTCTCTAAGCGCACTGAAATAAACAAACGTAATAGCTAGTTTATTACAATTCATCATGTGAACTTGGAAATGATAGGAAAGGAAGTGTTAGGCCACAGTTTGAAGATACAACTACTTGCCTATCAGTGAGCAAAGGCAAAGTACTGTCGGATAATAGCCCTTTCTTGAAATTCTTCTCGTAGTTCTGCAGGCCAAGGTTACTCAACATGCTTCTTGTTTTAGCATAGTAGATATCTTCTGCTGGAGGTTGAGAAAATTTTTGCCCCAACTGCATAGCAACATAGCAAGTGGTTCAGGTGTTAATTTCGGCCGCTATTACAGACAGATTGGCAAAACCCACTCAATAATTGGGATATTTTTGTGATAGATGATATTTTTCAGCACATGGGAATCATGTACAACCTTACATCGCCACAAACTGGGTCTTAATCAGATTTAGGCGAGGACTTGAAAAGGAAACGAGTTCTGCCAATTACTCCTAAATTGTTATAATTATATATGTTTTGTTAGGAAGCTACTCCTAATATGATTAACCTCTTCAATTGGGAAGCTTACCTGGAAAAGTCCACCTTGAACAAGTGCGAAGAAAAGTCCAGAAGTAACTGCATTTGCTGCCTGATTTGGGCCGCCCATGCCACTCACCAATGAAAACGCAGCTCCTGAACCAAACGCTGCTACCATACTGCAAAGGAAGCTGATAATTTTAAACACGTATAAAGAAATGCAAAGAAGAATATATAAATGAATACCAAAATTCTCCCATGCAACTTCGGTGTGGTCACCTTCAAATACTTGAAGAAAAACTATCATCTGTTATTTTTCAAATTAGATTGGTTGTTTTTAGTTATCACCATAAATCCAAACGCAATCAGCCCATGACAATAGTAAAATCCTGATCTCTAGGAAATCTTCCCAAAACCTACTTGACCATAATTCCCATCTAGCGCAAATAGCATAACTGAGGAATTCACTCGCCATAAAAAAGTTGCATCTTTATAGTCTCAGATATATCATCGAGGAAGTGTTTGAATGTGAAATGAGAGAAACCCAGAAACAGGCACTGAGTTTTACTCTTTCGCAAGCGGATCGCTAAAACCCAGTTTACAGTCCATTTTATGCCCTTCTGATTGGCCAACAACAGCTTCAAAGATATCAAGGCAACAAATCTACTCCTCTACCTATGGCAGGGGCTAGTTATAGAAAAGATCAAAAGAAAGTGAAACAGAAAATTAAGCTCCAAGGATCCGTGAGTACAGAAAAATAACTAGAAATTACGAAATCAATGCAGTAATTTGGTATGGATTGACCATATAGAAAGCAAATTCTTCTAATAACAAAATTTTCCGAATAACAGAGGAAAATTAGTGCATTCTGTGATGATACAGACTATTTATGGACAAAATTAGCCCAACAACGCCGATAACATAGGTTCAATCTTGGTAAGAGGTGTCATCAGTCCAAACAAATATCGGTGATTTCAGAAAGGAAGAAACTTCCTTCAACAAAAAACCAAGTTGATTCTAGATATGCACCATAAAACATTTGCTCAACTATAATTCATGACAACTGTAGTTGCCACATAAAAGAAGTATGGTCAAATAAAAAGACAAAGCAGAGCGTGCCAAGAAAATCTGACCTAGACTGAACATCTTCCTTGCCTCTCAGTCTCTTCATGACACAGGATATGCCAGCATTCACACCTGTCATCACAGCGAAGTTGCGAGCTTGTACCAAGGGACCTCCAGAAAGGGCCTGCATCAAAAGTAAAACCTTTTTGTCACAGGCAAAGCAGAACCAAAAACCTATGCAAAAGTATCACGTCTTTTATCAATCCAAATTTCAAATTGGCACACTCTTAATAAGTATTAAGACTTTTCTCCCAATGTTAAATACCAAAAAATGAAAAACAGTTTTAACAATCTTAAAGGCCTCCAAAGATTGTAGAGGTCATAATATTGTTTACAATGACGTGCAATGCTCAAGCTTTCAGTAGATTAAAATCCGAATACAACGAACATATTACTATTATCCGGTTAATGTACTAGAAAAATCACAACCAACAACTAAGAAACTTCTCCATGGCTGTGGGAAAAACTCGAAGATGAGGTCTATGTATCCGCATTTCCAAATTATTAGAAGTTCAAAGTTCAAACTTATATAACCAACCAATTTCCCAAAGTTGAATGAGCTAACTTACTGGAATTCCAATTCTAGTTCATATTTCACATATTCCTCTTTTCCTTGAGTTTCTAAGCAATCAACTAGAGAACTAAAAACCCAACAATAATAACCATAACAATAACAATTTTTATATATAAAAAAAGAAACCCTTTATCTGGAAAACAAAATCTTATCTCCAACAAGCAAGTTCCTTATAATTACCCTTTTATCTTAGCACAGGTTTGTTTGGTTACCGAAATTTTTCTAGAAAATGAAAAATCTACAAATGGGTATTTCAAAGTTCCACGCTTTCTCTCAAATCAAGTCAAAGCAGAGAGTAATTCGAAAAAAAAAAAAAAAAAAAAAAGTCAAAAAAGAAAAGAAAAGAAAAAGAAGAAAAAAGACCTGGGCTTGCTTGAAGGAGGCCATGGCTTGAGGGGTGAGGTTGGCCTGAGGAGGAACGTTAAGAGAAGAAGAGACGTCGTTGGTAAGCGTGCCCATGAATCCACCGATTGCGGCACCCTGTGCGGCGCTGGTGGCGGTGACGACGGAGGCTTCGACGGGCAGAGACTGCTTCGCCAGCCAAGCCTTGAACCCATTTTCCAGCTCCTTGTAGCGAGCCTGCAACTGCTCTATTGGGTTCTGGTTCGGCAACAATTTCGCCACCAAAATCCCCTGCTTTCCTTGTTCCATTTTTTCTTACAAACCCAAACCTCCGAATTAATCTTCTGGTCGGTTCGTTGACCTTTCAAAGAGAGGAGTATTTGATAGTTTTGAAACTTTCTTTTGAGGATAACGAAGAAGGCAGATATTTATACATAGAAAAATATTATATCTATATATATGTATTTCAGGTATTAGCAGCCTATTAGGACTGCTGACTAACCCTAACAACCTCTTTGGCACATCTTCACATGGAGCCTTCAGTCAACGAGTTTACGGGATAATTTTACATATATAATTTTATTATAAAGTATAAAATTTAAATATATTCAAAGTTTAAAAATAAAAATGATATTTTTATTTTACAGTGTATTCAAATATAATAAAATAAAAATACGACATGCATTTAAATATTTTTTTCTTACATTATATTGTGTGTTTGAATTATTAATAAATGAGAAAGAATGTGATATGATTGATAAAAATATTTAGAAAAATATAATAATAAATATTAATTATATTGGATTTATTATTCAAATATATTTGTATTTAAATACAATATATAAGGTACTAAAACACATTACATTACATTCGAATGCACTATAGAATGTACTGTGTATCCAAACGGATGTTAAATATTTGAAAATGTGTATATAGATTGAAAATAAATAGTAATTATGATGTAAAACCTTAAATGTGTTCAAAAAAATTGTAATATAGATATTGTTTCATTTTTATCATTGTTATAAGTATTTTGACATGAATCGTCACATTATAAAAAAGTCATAGACTTTTAGGGTTTGTTTGATTTACCATTTTAACTCCAATTAAATTGTATTTTTTCAGCTGGATTTTAATCTTTTTATAAAAAATCAACAAAAATTATAACCAGTTTTTAAAAAGTCAATAAATTTCAACTCAAAAATTTTAATTATAACATGCGATCTAAACGCAAGCTTAAAATTTGAGTTCTTCAAAAATGAAGTAGAGATAAAAAAAGTTGCAGATTTAGAATGAGGCGGTAAAACAAACACTTTTTTAGAGAAATTAAAATAATAAAAAAAAGATTGTAACGAGTGTTTTAAACACCTCCTAAATACTTGTGGTTGCTGGTTTAAAGTTTTCTCTTGAATCCATCAAAATAAAAGAAAAGTTAAAATGTCTATTTTAAAATTGAAAAATACTTAATTTTGATTGAAATTAGATTAATTTAATCAGGTTTTGAGAAAATTGTATCTAAGATCCATTAAATTCATTTAAAATGTAATTTTATATGTATCTCTATTTTTTATTGATCACTCAAAATATTCGAGTTTGATTCCTAGGAAAAATATTCGAGTTTGCTTTAATTTTTATTTGTGTTTAGGTTAAAATGTCAAAAAAGTAACAAATTAATTATCCCAAAAACAGAAAGTCATAGCAAAAGTGAAAAATAAGCACGTCCCTCGTTTCCAACGCCATCGTTTCCAACGCCACGCATAAAATATGATTGTAGTGGTGAATATTCTTGTTCAACAACTACTAATCTCCAAAGTTGAACAGAGGATTAGCGCAATCCTTGTACCGGTGTGGAATAGAACAACATTCACAAACAAACACCACCACATCGACAGAGCTCAATATTTTCTCAAGCCCGCGTTTATTCCCATTTTAATTTTACCTTCTTCTTTTTTTGGCGCAAAATCATCTGATCCGATCGAAGTCGAAACCCAATCGCAGCTCTCGAGCGCCCATTTGCCCACACCATTTCTGCGTTTCTGGTAAGCCATTCTCTTTCTCATCCATTTCATCGAACATCTGGTCTGCATTTTAAGATACGCGCACAAATTGTTCTCATTTCAGCAACCTTGGGCTTAATTCTTCTTCATTTGAGAGAAAAATTGCATGCAAGTATTGGATTCGATTTCGCTTTCTAATTCTTTTCGCATTCCAGTTTCAGGATATATCTGGAAATTAACAAGAAATGGCTTCTGATTTGTCTATTTTTCGGTGTTGCTTGAGTTGTGGTGCAAGTGTAGTTTGCAAATTTTGATTAGGACTTGATCTTGTATTTCTAGGGTTTTACAATTTCTATCGAGAGCACGGTCACCGGTGAAATAGTTGGTGCCGTCGAGTCGAGTCATTGGCCTGTCGGTTTCTGTGTTAAGGTTCTGTTTCTTTTGATCGAACCTCTGGTGTGCATTGTAGTTCATCTGTTATATATACGTACCAATTGTTTCATTTCAGCAACCCCGTGCTTAATTTTGCTCTATTAGCGGTTCGTGATAATCGCTGTCGAATTACTGGAGTCTAAAGACATTACTTTATAGCTTGTGGTTCACTGTCAATTGCTTGAGTAGTGGAATAGTTCTTCCTAATAATTCTAGGATTCCTAGTTTCTATCAAGACCCCAAGTATTTAGAATAGGATCAAGAAATCGTTGCTCAGTCAAACTAATTGCTTTTTGAGACAGAGAAGGAAGGAATTCCAGTGGGTGGTTTGCGATAAAGGCTGATATGAACAGCTCCAGGGAGAATTCCCCTGATTGGCTTCGCTGTTTTCAGGTATCTGGAATAATTATTTCATTTTTCTCTCTATCTGTGGTTTTGAGGAACCCTTGATTGTGTAGCAGTTAGATCACTCATTTACTACCTTGTTTTCGTTTTTCTCTAGATGCTAACCGTTGGGATTTTACACTGTTGATCAGGCACCAACTCGTTCGACGCTTGTATTATCCTCGGATTCTGAGCATTCACATGATGGTAGCCCCACAAAGGAAGATAGAACTGGAAGTGAAGAAGTGTCTTTGAGTAAATCTTCCAAGGTTGTAGAAGACGATGAGAATCTGGGTAAAACTCTAGGTGAAAGTGGTTCTAGGTCTCCGTCGAATAAGAAATCAAGGTTGAAGTCCCCGAAGAAAAAGTCTCTGAAGAAACGGTCAAAGTTCGAAGATGAAATGCCTTCAGAAGAGAATGAATCAGACAAACCCAAGAAAAGAAAAGGTTAAAGAGGAGAGTATGGGATGGAATTTGTTCCTTTGACTGAAATTTGAGGTCTTGAGATTGTCTGATGAATTTTTAAGTTTTAAATGAAAAAAATTTTCATGATTAGCCTCTGTTTCAATGTTTACAAGTTCAATGTTTAGTATTTTTTGAACACAAGTATGGTCATCTGTAAATTCTAATTTTATATTTTTCATCAAAATGTTGTAGGTGATGACAGGGGCGGGAAAGTTGCCAAGAAACTGACAGTTGAGAGTCCCTCACAATCCCATGTAAAATTGTGTTTTAATACGTTTCTCTTGATCTTTTGGCGCTGTTTGGGGTCAATGTTTGGAAAAGTGTTTCCAAACATTTTTTTTGACCTTTTCCTCCAATTTTACTATTCACTTTTACAAACATTTTCAAAAAACTCAAGCTTTAAAAATCCATAACTTTATCTTTTTAAGTCGAAACGAGATTATTATTATTTTTTTCAAATTGCATAGAATTTCGAGAGAAATGAAACAAAATCATTATAGATAATTTTTTTCCAAACATGTTTCAAGTTTTTATAATTTTTCACTCCAAACAGTTCATTTTCACCAAACGCACAGTTCTAAAACTCAAACCATCTCCAACCTCGAAAACACCGTCTCCAAATGTGACCACAAACGGGCATTCTTACTGTCTATTTTTCAACCATGTTGACAAAAGAAATGGCATTCAAGCAGGCCCGCTCAGTCTGGTCGTTGTCTTCAGATTCTGAGTTATCTCCTGAAAATAGTCCTATAAAAGAGGATCAGAAAATTCCAGAAGAAATAGGCGAGGATGAGGACACAGTCCTTATTGGCAGAAATGAAGATGCTCCATCCAAGAAGGCTTCTAAAGATAAACTTCCTAGGAAGGAGCTACTAGAGGATGATGATGCACCAATAAAAGAAAAGAAAAAGAGGAGTATGAAAATAGAAGGTACTAATTGAAGCTAGATTAATTGGCGCTCTATGCAGTTATTTTGGTTAAAAGAAGTACTAAACCACACTCAAGTTGAAGGGACTTTAGCTTCAGTTCTATTGGTTCGTAACGTCTCCTTCATATTTTTATTTGGAAGGATGATTTTATCTCGGAAAATGACTAGCTTTCTAAATTTTATGCATGTGGTAAACCATACGCTAAAAGGAAATCAAGGCGATGTGGAAGTAAAAGAAGAAGAAGCAGGTGATGTGGAAGTAAAAGAGGAAGAAGCACTTGAAAAGAAAGTTGATTCTCATGTAAGGATACTTAGTAGGAGATTAATATATTGCTTTAGTCTTTTACTACAATTCGTCTAAACTATAGATGATTAGCAGGTCTCCTCTGCAAGGTTGCCTTTGATGCTCTCAGAGAAAGTTCAACGATCAAAGGTGAGGTATAATTGTATCTTGGTTGTAGCCTTTTATTTGTCTTCTTTCAGATAATACTGGTGATCCCGGAGAGTCAAATCTATCAATATGATGATATGAAAAATTATAAAACGTGTTTAGTTCATAAAAAATTATGAAAAAGGTTATAGAGGTTTAACTGTACAAACCCCGACACCTCAAACCAGAAGGGAAAGAGATAAAGTAAAGAAAAAAGAAAAGAAAAGAAAGACGGTTGGTTAACTAGAGTTTGTGGCGCGTGCAGGCACTTGTTGAATGTGAAGGAGATTCTATAGATTTGGGTGGTGATGTGGGTGCTGTAGGACGAATTATGCTTTCGGATACCCCATCAGGAGATCAGGAAATGTACTTAGACATGAAAGGCATGTTTTCTTCATATGGACATATTTCTTTATTAATGATGATTGATTGGTCTGCATTTCAGAGACGGAAATGGTCATATCTGAGCATAGGCAGTATCTCTATGGCTTACAAATTTTTAGACAACAAAAGAAATAACCTGAAAAATTGCTTTAAAAAAAAAACTAAGTTGAAAAATTGCTGATGTGATTGTTAAAACCGATATTTTTTTTTAATTGCACACCTGATCAAAAGCATTGCCTTTTTTTCTTTTATTGTTTTCTTTGAGTTTCCATCTTCCCGTGTTGTATGTGCCTTCTCAATCCCAGTTTCTTGAGTGACCAAATGATGTTTGAGTGCTCATTGCAATTTGCAGCCAGTGGTTTGTATTTTCACTTATCCAGCAGCTTACATCTAACTGTTCTGATTGGCTACTGTTTCAGGAACAATATACAAAACAACAATAGTTCCGTCAAGGACATTTTGCGTTGTATGTCATCAGTCTCCTTAAAAATTCATCACTATGTAGATAGTGTTCGTAAATTTTAAAAGCTTTTTAGTACATACGTGACCTCTCTCCTTATGCTGATGATATGTATCAAATCCTCTCTTTCCAGGTTAGTTTTGGTCCATCAGAGGCAAAGGTTAGTTCTTGCTTAGTTCCTTATTTACTCTCTTGGATTCTTTTCTTTGCTGGCAGTTTATGGTAATTGCTAGGTTAAGTGCTTGTTCTGTTTCAATATTGCCCGATGGCCAATTTTTACTTATTTTTTAGTATTTGCTTCCATTTCTGGGTCTGTGCTTGTTAGTATTTTTTCCTTGATAATGATTACAATTGAGGACTACAGTGAAAAAAATTAGCAATATCATCGACAATCGAATCTCATTTGTTTGTTCCTTTTTCAGATAGAAGCCATTATGAATGATTTTATTCAGCTAAAACCACAATCAAACGTTTTCGAAGCTGAAACTATGGTTGAAGGTAAGGGGCTCATTTTCTGTACAGCTTTCATTGGGACGATTCACGATTGTATATGCAGCATGTGCATTTTAAAAACGTTAAATCTTTCTTTAAGTTTCTTAAGTTTTTTAATGAGTAGGAACTTTGGACGGTTTCTTGTTCGACTCGGATGAAGAAGCTGAAAAATTACCGAAAGGGGCATCTAATCAAACTGGTCAAAATGAAGATGCTGAAGAAAAAGCTAATGGGAAAGCGAAAGGAAAAGCTGAGAAAACATCAGTGTGTCTCTTTATCTTTTCGTAATTTAGACTGTGGTTTATGAATTGACCAACTCACTTATATGTTATGGTGCATCTATCTCAATGGCAGGGAGTTGCTCGGAAAAAAGGTAAAACTGCTGGAGGGAAGCCACAGCCGCAAAAGAAAGTAAAAAAGAAAGCTCCAGTTTCCAAGAAAGCCAAGACCAAGAAATGAGAATCGAATGTGTATTTTATTATCATTCTAGTCCACAAATCACAAATTACGGAATTTGATAGTGTAGTTGACTAGTTTTGTAACGTGTCGGTTTAGTCACAGAGCTAATGTTGTCTGTATAGCGACTTTGCTGCCCAAAATTTTGAATTTAAAGACGTAAAGTTCATTTGTCCAAACTCCAAAGCATGATGCAGTTCTAGTTTCTTCTGCATCTGGGATTATAGGTTGTTTTCTAAATGAATACAACTGATCTCTTCCAAGTGATATTATTGCATTATGTTATTTGTTTTGCTAATATCTCTTCGTTCGATTCTGTCAGTCTCAACTTCTGATTAGTTAATGAGAATAACATAAAATAATTTAATCTTGAATACTAGAAGTTTTCGTTCCTTTAAGAAGTTATAAATTTTCTAGAAGTATCTAGCTGCTTGGAATTTATAAACAAGTACATTCTGATGGCAGGACACAAGCTGATCGATCGGCTTTGACTCACTTTGCTGTGCATTTTTGCTCTCTTTGATTCCCGTAATATCGTTGTCTTTTTCGCAGTCAAGCTTGGATGTAGATTGTTCTCTTTTACAGAATCACTTGATATGGCTCAAGACTCGAAAGTTGTAAGATGTGTTCAAGTGATCAGACCGATGATCAGAAGCATCACTAGCATCGGAAGAGGTAAGACCACGTTGGAAGAGGAAACTAATCGCACAGATTCCTCACGGCTTGGATCTCCTATTGGTGTTGTTGGAGGCGTCAATGGACTATCTGGTTCTCTTTGCCTGTCTCATGAATCAATGCTAGTGACGATCAGGTGTCATGGTGTGGCAAATAAATTATCACTTTTGAGTTCATATGGGGAAAAAAAAAATAGTAATAATAAAAAAGAGGAGATTGGAGAATAGAAGCTTAACCCATTATTTTGAGGGCAGAAAAGAACGGAATACTCATAAGCCTTGCAAGTAAAAGTGCTTGTGCCATCATCAAAAGCATAGCTATAGGCTCTTGGACAGGCTCGCTTGAATATGGTTGAATAGAAAGACGGTCTGCATGTGGTTGGGTTAGCAAACTGCCCGCTGCAGCAGTACTGGTCCAAACCGAATGCCTCGCACGCACTCTTGCATGCAACAACACCACTCCCTCCTCCATTCTCCCCCTCTCCCCCCACCACTTGAAGCTCTTTTGGACAACCTGTTTTACGCATCAGTTTTTGAATCATGAACATAAACGATCAAGCATTGCTACTCATCATCACTGGTAATGTGTCACCACACATGTGTCGGAGAAAAGAAGACTATCACAGGCCAATAGTAGAATAGTTAGATCCTACTTTGTTACGTTGAGCTTAAATATGCAGACATATTGAGGTTGCATTATGAACGGTTAGTTGTAAAGTATACATGTGCAGAGATTTTTTCTGATCGAAGAGGAGTAGAACACACAAACCCTTTTACCTGTGTTGATGTCTGAAGCACAGCCAGTGGCATTACAGGAACCAAAAGCGCCTACTGGCGCAGCGACAATGGGCAGATTGTAGCCATCGACAATGCTGACATCATAGAAATCCTTATCATCGCCTGCCCCGAGTGTTATCTCAAAGAGCGAAGCAGGCGGAGTTGCACCATTTCCGTCGCATTCCAGCCTTCCCCCACAGTCTCCTGTAAGACATTTCCCTGCACCCATCGCATCAAATGTGCAGCCTGTTCTGGCCCATATTCGTCCTGACCATCCCGGAACAGAAGGAATCCTCACGCTTTGCCCCGAGTCAAGGCGAAACCCTGTGGTCGGAAGCTGGGGTGTTCCTGAACCAGCCAGTGTCCCTGGCCATATGGTGTAGGGGCAGTTGTTTGTCACAGTGAAGATGCTAGAGTAAGATACTGAGAAGAAGGAAATGAGAGCGAAAAAGACACAAGGGAAAGCTTGAATTTTTGCCCGATGCATTGCCCGGGTTTCGGTTATTTTCTTTTTTTTGCTTTTCTAACTAAGATGGGAGAGGGATGGAGGGAGGGTAATGAGAATAGCCTATGGCCTATATATATAACATGTTAGTTTGAGGAATATGCAATGCAAATCCTAGCCGTTAAGTTATTTCTCAGCTGCAAGATAACCTTTTTGGGTTTAGTATTTCTTTTATATTGGATGGCCTCTTTGAGAAGAAATTCCTTTCTTTTGCAGTTGCAGGGGACACAATATGCATAATGAAAGTTAAAATCTCTTTCTCAAAAAGGTGGAATCATCATTGGTTTTCCCATCAGCGAATCAATTAGCAGCCTTATTAGCCTTAAGCATTGCAATACTTAAAAGCAGAGAATTTCCTTCGAAAAGTCGATTCCTAACAATAGAAACGTGGATTAATCAAATTTGAATTCGGCTGATGGATTCCTTCCTCAAGAAACAGAAACAATATCCGTTCGCAAACAATTTCCTAGAAAAAGGCTATTCGAACGTAAACAATATCTATTCGTATACCTACCAGGAGAGTTTGCTTTCCAAGAATTGGTAATTCTTAATCACGTTAAGATCCCTAGATACAAAAAGTACCCGCCTATTTTTCGATAGGTAGAGATGAAAATTATGATGTCTACTATGTTACCCTTTAAGCTTATGTTAACCTTGCCTTGTTTGGCCAAACTTTCATTCCGTTCTTGTTTGTTAATAATAGTCTTTTGATTTGTTTGCTTGTTATTTCTGCTTTTTTACTTCATTTCTTTTTGGCACAGAAACATCCTTTTTATGTCCTTGTGAGACGAGAACAATTCAACTTTAACAGATAACTGAACGAAAACAGATCAAATTATCCATCACGTGGATGTAAACCCACTGTACATATAACTGCTATATCATCCACCATACATACAATTATTTGTCTGACCAAAAAAACAAAAAAACAAAAACAAAAAAAGGAAAGAAAAAAAGTCTTAAATCACATTGACAATGCTGCGGAGAAATGCAGGGAATGTCAGCACCATTCACCAGATAATTCAGGTTACATCTCGATTAGCAATCGGCCCAATTGCAAGGCCTTTGCCCAACATTTTTCAGCTTTCTGCAGTTACATATCCTCCAGAAGAAAATCATAAGAGGGCTTGGTTCTGACCTCATTATGCAGAATTGGTTAAAGTGGATTTCAAGTTTGTTCTGTTTCACAATGATGCGGTCAAAACTTCGCAACTGGTATTCCTTTGTTCATCAGCCAAAAAGATGATCTTTGCCAGCTAGCCAAAATTACTTTGGGACTAGCCAATCTGGGAGGACTTGGCCGACATGATACATTGTAGTAGAACTCCAGGCGCAAGTTCGTTTTTGTATGCCATTAAGGGCACCGGCTGCAATATAAAAAGAAAAGAAATAATGATAAATTTTAAGAATAAGCTCGCGCTAATTTGAAGAAATTTCATAAGTCACTGGAGTCTCAGAGATTCCCAAACAACAATAACAAGAATGAATCGCATAGCAGGGCCTAAGATTTCTCTTTTCATTCGGCATCAAATTGACAATACATTGTTAGTTTACCATTCTCCCTAGAGCTTAAGCTAATAGGAGGTGGGCCTACATGAATTTCATATCCTAAAAGATATTGAGGAATTATTGTGCAACAATATTATATCATGTTCTACAAGTTGCGAACACTTCAAGCTAGATTTCCTTCAGTAGGCATAACGCACTTACACTATAATATTCCAATTCATACCATGAAAAAGAATTTTAGTAACAGCCACTACGTACCATATAGTTCAGCTCATCAGCAAGGGAAGTCTAGCTTTCTTCTTGATTTCCGGAAACGACAATGCCACCTGCATGAGAAAATGACAAGACATGCATCAGAAACTCAAATCCCATCTTAGGAAAAAGTAGACATGTGATATATTTGCTCGTACAACAAAAAAAAAAAATTTAAACACTCCACAATAGCAAAGCCCTGCAAAATTAGCATTCACTTTAGAAATCTCTATCGGTAAAACCAA
Organism: Ficus erecta; assembly: GCA_008635985.1. Classification (NCBI taxonomy): domain Eukaryota; kingdom Viridiplantae; phylum Streptophyta; class Magnoliopsida; order Rosales; family Moraceae; genus Ficus; species Ficus erecta. The sequence goes on from BKCH01000010.1 coordinate 517,790, forward strand.
GAAATAAATAATAGAATATGCAAACAGCAGTGGCGTGGAGGCTGGATTATTCATCTTCAACCTGTATTAAACTAAGTAAAATAAGAATGCATAATTTTTCACTCTTGAAAAAAAGAATTAGTAATAATATAACCCAAAAAAAAAAAAAAAAAGAACTCAGCCATCAACTTATAGTAATCGCCCAAATTACGAACAGATACATCGACTTCTAAAGGAGTCGACATAAGAGTAAACCACACAAATAAACCTTTAATTAATTCACTGTCCCAAAAACATGCAGAATGAGAACAAACTGATAGCACAAGTCAATTAAAATTATCACCAAATATACAGCACTAGAATGAAAACAAACTCAAGGCAACTAGTAAAGTAACACAAACGCGCCCAATAATGAACAAAGCCCAATTTCGGACCAAGATGATGCGACGAGAAAACAAGTCACGTATCCAAGCAATTAAACATGCACCAATTAAAATCTCATTTCGGCAAGTCGATCTATTGTAAGAGCTAAATTGCATTAGAGAAGACCAGAATTATAGATAGTCCCTACATACGGGTAGGACACATCAGGTCCCACCACTTAAGTTCTCACATAAGTTCTATCATCAGAATTTGCTCCATGAAAAGAAAAGAAGGAAAATTTCAAAGGATAGGATTAAGATAAGCAAGATCATGTCTTGCATTTATGTATAACTCTAGCTCATGTCCATGCCGTCTCCAACTTGGCTGCAGATTGGACTGACAGCAGAGAAGGATCTCTCGAATGGAGAAGGATGGAACTGTGCACTACGTCTGCGCTTAAACGAACAACTATCAGCGGGGGGGCCGTCCACATCGAGCTTCCTCCGAATGCCTCTCACAGCCTGCTCCTCTGCCGGAGTAAGTGGGAAGACTTGTCCGCTCGCTCGGCAAAGTGAGCTGTGGTTATCATACAAAATCCTCTGGTTACAGTTTTTGTCACAGATGTGAGTAAGTCCAGTTAGTTTGCAGCGGTACATGTTCCCACAGACATGTTCGTTTTCGCACTTCCAGTCGCATTTGTGCACCGGAACTGGCCCATCTCGGCCCAGAATCGTCGACAGGAAAATCACATTAGCAGGGCCAGTCGCCACGGATTTGCCACACACCTCCATTGTTACTGCGAATCGACAAGTGCTAAACGTCAATTTATGAGATAATACGCTGGCAGGGCTCTTGCCCTTAACGTTCCGCAGATCCCAATACAACATATATAAACGCGGTAATTTGACAGATTATTAACCTGTATGTTGCTGTACCAATCATACCCAGTACAAATTTTTGACAAAAACTCAAAAAAAATCAAACCAACAGGTTTAAACTGTTCCGATCCATCAATATGAACAATTTTCTTACGCTTCTAACCAATTTAATTCTCTCTACAGGAAAAAGGAAGCTGCTTTAAAGCCTTTTCTGTACACCATGATCCCAATTTTTATTTTTCCTCCATTTTCTTCCCTTGAGAATCAACTTTAGCCAAAGAATATAATGGTGCTTGCCCAAAACAAAAGATACTCTTCATTTCCTTCATTATTTCATAAACGGAAAAAAAAAAAAAAAATCTGAGAATTACAAATAAAGTACGACTATACAATAATAATAATATTAAAAATAAAAATAAAAACTATTATGAGAAGCCGAAAACTTCCAAACAACCGTTTCTGCAACAGATCTGAACTGTAGATATCAATAAACATCATATCCCGACAAAAAAAAAAAAAAAAGGAATTGGAATGAAATGAAATGAAATGAAATTTTTTTATAACAATTAATTACGACAAGGGAAAAAAAGTGAAGAAGCAACTGACTTTAATTAATTCATATCACTATCAAACACATAGAAATAAATATCTCCGGAAATTAAAGAAAAATTAAACAAAAAAAAAAAAGGAAGAGAGAGAGAGAGAGAGAGAGAGGAGAGAGGAGAGAGAAAGGACGCAATGACGCACCTGAGCTTTCACAGCCGAAAAAGGAAAAACCGACGAAATTGAGCTCGCGAACCTCCCGACGAAAGCCTACCGGCCACCACCAACCTCTCTCTCTCTCTCTCTCTCTCTAGAGGAGACTTTCTTTCTCTCTCTCTTTCTCTTTCTATCCACAATGCCTAAGATCAACTAACAAAGAAGAACGTGGAAAGAAGAGGGGTGGGGAGGTCAGGTATTTATAGAAGAAGATTTGGTTCATGTGGGTCTTGTGAGGGGGTTGACGACGAGGCCTATGAAACTGTTTTACCATTTTAGACACTCGCTACACTCCAAATTCCCACCTAACCACCTCCTAATTTAATGATGTTTTCCAATGAAAGTTAAGGGTAATATCGTCAATTGAAATTCTGTTCGTCTCTTTCTTTCATATTTCACAGTGACTTGACTTTTGTAAAGTGTTTAGCAACTCCACCTACGATATTGGATTTGGATTTTAATATCACTATACTTTCTTCCGTATTGTTAGGATATTTCCTTTTTTAAAAAAATTAATATATAGTAAAAACACTTAATTTAATATTGTTCGTGTTGCATCGTTATTAGATTACATCAATATTATATAGGAAGAAAAAAATTTATAAACTTATAAAATATTGTATAATAATGTACGAAAAAAGAAGAGTTTTTAAGGTATGATTTCTTATTTTGTACTGGTGGTACAAAATGTTGTTTAATGATTGGACTAATTTATCAATACGTGTGTGCTGTAAATTTTTAACATTAATAGTTATAAATTAAATTGTTAAAAATTGATTCAATTGTTAAAAAACTGTGTTTTTTTAATGGGTATTAAAATAGTTTTTATAAATCGAACAAAATAGGAGGCTTATTGCATTAGCTCCCTTAAAAAAATCTCTTTGGAGAAGGTCGGTTTTGAATAGAAAAATAAAAAGAGAAAATTTTATTTGTTTTTTTACATCAGATCTAACATTTCAAATAGCTATACTTTGATTCCGTTTAGATCACGTGTCTATTTTCGAAAAAAAAATTCCTTATTTTAAATTAGAAATTTTAAAAATAAAATGATGTTTGGATGTGTTAAAAATTTTCTTTTTGAAAATAAAAGTTATTTAAAATGAGAATAAATTGTGTTGAAACAATACATTATGAGAATATTTTAAAAAAATTCTTTTTCTTTTTCTAAAAAGGTACTATACAAATCAATTTGAAAATAAGATAATTTTTATTTTTTAAAATGAGAGAACAATGAAAAAAAAGTTGAAATAATTTTTTTTTAATAAAAATTTCTAAAATTGATTATGTCATCTAAATATCTGAAAATTAATTTTTATAAAAGAGAACACTTTAAGAAAATAATTTTCATAAGAGAGAACATTGATTCAACTTGGAGCCAATAATTCAGATCCTCTTTTATGTACATAGTACATTATCACAAATTTCTTTTTTTCCTTTTTTGAAATTGATTTTTCCAGACCGAATTATTTAAATATTAGTTAATTGTCCGAACACGCTTTTTTTAACACTTTTATTTTTAAAAATAAAGCGAGTGAGACGGTGTTTTTATTCGTTATCACGTGTCCCATCACAACGGTTCTTTCGCTTTCCATTCAAGCTCTCTCCCTCCTCTTCTCTCTCTATCTATCCATTTTCTCTCTCTTCCCAATCTACGACTTTTTCACGCCTTTCGTCCGCTCTGCACCACCACGTGTCACTGTCTCCGTCGTCATCGCTCTTCTTCTTCTTCTTTACCGGCCTAAAATGGCCCAATTCCCACGTTTTGGGCCAGCTTCAGCCCAATCACCCTTTGAACTGTTTGGACTTAGGGCTTGGTTAATCAGAGAGAGAAGATCGTCTTCGTTGCCGTCGTCGTCTGTCTCTGTGTGCGAATTTGGGGCCGTTGGAATGGAATTCCGGTCGATCTCTGGATGAAGAACAATGATCGTCGTCGGAGTATCGTAATTTGATTGAGGATTCTGGAATTTTGGTGAATCGCGATCTTCAACTCTTCAAAGGTAACTTTTTTATCAACAGATCTGTGTTTGTGTTGACTTTTTTTTCTTCTTCTTTGATTTTCTCGTTTGGTGTTTGAGCTTCGAAGATGATCGATGTTTTCTTCCTCTTTTTCGTTTTGTTTTCTTTCGCTTTTTTTCTTTTCTTCTTCTTCTTCTTCTTCTTCTTCTTCTTTTTTTTTTTTTGCTTTTTTTTTTTGGGTGCTATCTTTCTTTGTATTATCTCAAAGGAGGAGCATCGAAAGGATTGTTCTGCTATTACGACTGTACAGAGGATACTTTTGAATTCTGGTGTCGTAATTAGCTTACTGGAATTAAAATAAAATACCAATGGTTCCGTTTTAATCATAGATTTAAAAAGTAAGTTCAATATATATATATATATATATATATATATATTTTTTTTTTGTGCGAGAAAATATTGTAGAAAATTTTTTAATAGTCAAACGGGGCTAAATAGTTATGCAATTTCCAATTATGGAGAATTCAAGTCTGAGCGCAGCTGAAGCAACTTCTGTTTCGATATATAATGTATATTTTGTTTCAATCATATACACAACTTAAGAAATGCTTCTGCTTGTAATCTGTATTTGTTTGGCTTAGTTTGAGCTATGATCTTTATGCTTATGTTTGAGCAGCTCAGTTAATGATGTTATGTTTTTGGATTGGGACAAAAACTATATAAATCTCTGTAATAAATTAAGAAAAAAGAAAAAAGAAGGCATCTTCAGTTTGTTCCATGTTTGAGGAGAATATTTAAGTTTTGAATGGTATAAATATAAAAGACAAATAATGATCAACTACTGATGATCGTCTTGGTATGGTCGGACCGAATAGTTGGATAAAAAAAGTATTTCTGATATATAATTGCAAAAATGAAGCAATTAGAATAACAAAGTGAGAGATTACTTGAAGAAAGACGGAGAAAAAGAAATCCAACCTCTGATGCGAGTAGCCAAGTATGACCGCTAAGAATAGAGAGGGCAATTGAATCTTCTAAAGATAATAGTGTGGGGGGAGGTAATTGATTTTGTACAGCTTTTGTTGTTGGAAAGAGATTTTAGAACGTTGTTATGTTATTAAAATGGAAATGCTCTGTATTTGTGGACTTGTGTTATGTTTTCCAATTGTGCATGTGTTGAAATTCTCTTTGGCAGGAGGGTCATGTATATGCCACACCCGGTACAAAAACGTAAGATTCATTGGACAACCTGATGCAAAAGTACAGGGTTCGGCATACAAAGTACAAGATTAGGCAGGCAACTTTGTACGAAGTTTGGCATTGGCAATAATGCAATGCGAGACGTTATAAACCTGTTGATTCACTTTTGAATATCAAAAAAATAAGCATAATCTCCCAATTATGTTGATGACAATGAAATGAAAAAGAAAACCCTCTATTTTAGAAAACACATTTTAAAATCAGTTCTTTTTCAGATGAAAGATTATAAAGATTATTCTTATGCCTTCAAACCCATCCGTTTTCATGACATTACATTAAAGATCACTCTCTTTTATCACTCTTTAGCTTCTCTCTGTCATTTGTCTTCTCATTTTCCTATTCTAAGTAAATCCAAAAACTACCCTTTTCTTTGTTATTTATTACAAAGGATGTCATTCTTTCCCAATTCCCACCCTAATGCTATATTTGGTAAGAGGGATGGAAAATAGAAAGGAAGCAAGAGTAAAATTTCAAGGTCATCAGGAGGGAGGTTTCCATCATGTTGTTCAGTAGAAGAAAAAGAAAACATGAGAGAAAAATGTCTAATCAAATATATTTTTATAAAAATAACCTCATACAAGTTAAGAGATGATGATAGGTTAAGATCAAAATAAGTATATTACCCGTATTTATTTTGGCAAAAATTTTTTATCCACTTTTCTTCCCAAAGTTGGAAGGATTAAAAAGTGATGTGACTCGTGGATTTTCATTTTCATTTCCTTCCTAATTTCCTCTCTACCAAACAATTAAAATTCCGGGCCCGTTTGGTGCACAAGTTCAGTTTGAGTTGAGTTGAGATTTTTAAGTTTGCATAGTAAATTTTGTTGACTTTTTCAGAAAAGATAAAAAACTTTTGGGGAAAAGACAAAAAACATGATGAAAAAAGTACAGTTTAGTTTAAATCAAACTGGCAAACCAAACGGGCCCTCCATTTTCCTTTCCAAAATCACTCCTCTAATTTCCTTCCTCTTCATTTTCCACTCAACCAAACACAGGCTAAGTATGCTCTTCTCACCTCCTCTCTCTCTCTCTCTCTCTCTTTCCTTTGAATTTAGAGTGGAGATCTTCACCTTTTTAATGAAGTAATGTGTGTAATTACTGCTAGATCATTCATGCAACTACTCTCACCTCCTTTCTTAATCAACTTACTAATTTAATTACAAATTGTGAGTTATTACTTTTTGTATCCTTTAATATTAAAAAAAAAAAGTCCTTAAAAATAAACTGTTTGTTAATTTAGAAAAAAAAAAAAAAAAAAAAGTTGTTTCGCATCTTTCTCCGTCCACCAAATACTCTTTTATCATATTTTTTTTTCCTTTCACTTTTTTCTATTAATGCATTACCTAAAGGACGTAACTATATTGCTTACCACATCTAATTAAAAGTAAATACATGAATCACATGTAATGTTGTGTTGTAGTGTTTTGTGACTTTTTAATTTGTTGGCAGCGTATAACTTGTTTTTCTTTCAGTTTTCTTTTTACATAACATAGAACTACGATAATTTTTTCTAATGAAAATTCAGTCATATAAGAAAACAAAAACAAATTATGAAACATAAAATTTGGTATCATCTTTTTTTTTTTTTTTTAATAAAAAAACTTGCCTTGATGCCACCTTTTTCAACTCATATTTTTTCCTCATTTTAGGCAAATTCTGCACGACTTCAAAAATTTGTTTTCTTTAACTTTAATGAAAATTTTATAAATAATATCAGGAAAAGAAAATGTAATGGTATGTTTATAATCAATAGCAAAAACATTGTTTGGAGTTTTGTTTGTTTCTCTTAAGAAAACGAAAAGACAGAAGATAAAAGGAGAAATTAGAGAGTGATAAACAGAGTGGCAAAAAAAGTGACTAACAGTTCTAAAAAACTTTTTAAATTCCAAAACCCAAAAAATAATTGCAAAAATAGATCCAAACTTTAATCTTACAACCCCCAAAAAAAATTATTATTTTGTAATAACTAAAAACTCACAAATGAATACTATTTTTGGACTTTTAAACTTCTGGACATAAATTCAGGACTTTTAAGGTTTTCGTTTAGGACAGTATATTTAAAACTTAGAATAAATCTCAAACTAATAGCAATTTTGAAGTTTTCAAAACCCTCTAATTAATTACAACCGCCAACAACTTTACGTGTGATTTCATTCTTTTGGTTTTCTCAAATTACCATAGAACTCTACACCATTAGGGATTACATTAAGCGACTATGTACAAGGTTAGGCAACAGAGCAAGCGGTTAACTTGTACAGAGTTTAAAACTGAGTAAGAGAGAGCAGGGACAAACCTTGTACTTGGTACAAAATTTAGGGTTTGTTTGGTGGAGTAGTTTGAGTTGGGATTTTTAAGTTTCAATAGTAAATTTTTTTGAATTTTCAGAAAAGACAAAAAACTTTTTGGGAAAAAGACAAAAACTTTTTGGGAAAAAGACAAAAAAAAGTTTGAGTTGAATGGTTTGAGTTGTTATGCCAAACAAACCTTAAGCAACCCGGTAGTAGTCGGTTTAAATGTGGTTTTACCATTCTGAGTCATTCCTTCCCTCCGCCAAGAGTGCATTGTGGCAATGTTAGGATTAGAATCTCTCCGATCCATCCTCAAATACTTTCCACTTAATATTATTAATTTCACTATCTGAATCAGTTTATTGGTCATTTTCTTCGTAGACGCACTTAAAAAAAAAAAAAAAAAAAAAAAGTTGTTTGGCTCAATCATGAGTCACAGATCTTTCGATTTGTCTTAACTTCAATCATATACTTGTGCTGTACCAATAATATGGGGTATGCGGATGTCTGTTATCTATACAAAATGCATGCAAGAAATGTTCTATATCATCACCTATAATCATATATGGTAATATTTTTTAATCAATCTCAAATTCACATCTGATTTTGTCCTACGATCTATTGATTAATGATATAGGATCTTGCCAACAACGATAACTTACCATTTTTCTAATGCATGCTAGGACCTTAGAGGGTTGGCATATCACTAATCACTACAGAGATGATTTGTGGAAGAGCAATTATACACATTATGAAAGTTTAATTGTAAATTTATTAATGTTTAAGTGTCTGTAAGTTCTATAAAAATTGAAATGACTTTGTTAATTATCTCTATTTTTTGAATCCATAACAAGTATTTAAACCAACGTAGAAATGTCCAAGGATTCCATGTCTTGCAAGAAGGTTTAAACAAAGTGACAACTTTCTCTGTCGTTTAGTGTAGCCTTCTACTTCATCTTTTGGGGCATTGTTATTGCAATTTTTGCCTCTAAAGAGGAGGTAGCAAATAGCCAAAATCATTTTCACCTTGTGTACTCTTGAACTAGAAAACTGAAATCAAGGAATAAAAAAGGATTCGTATATCTTTGCCTCTTTATTCGTCCTTTAGCCAATTTTGAAATGGTGGGGGGCAAAAAAGGAAAGAAAAGGACCTTTTATAGGATAATGGCATTTGTTCTATCTTGAGTAGACAAAAACTTTTGTGTGAAGTAGCTATCAAAAATAAGCATATACCTTACATAGGTTGCTATTTTGTGAAAGTCCACTAATGTAAAATGCATAAACCATGTGGAAAAATTGCTGCCACATGAGTTTTATCATAATCTAATTCTTCCTCATTTGATAGGCAAATCATACAAGTACAACATCACGTTTTTACGGCCATTTGTTTTCGTAAGCTTACCAAACACATGATGAGACTAGGACGGTGATAGCTTAAGCCCATGGGAGTTTGAGCCCTTAGGCCCAAGTAGTCCTTTAGAGTCTTTTAGAACTTTATTATTTGTCCATCTTTTTTCTTGTTTAGCCCCTCTAAATTTTTTTAATTTCAAAATTTATTTCAAAATGTATTCAAGATTTTCTTTTACAGCCTTAGTTTTTTTTTTTTATTTTTTTTTTTAAAATTTTAAATTAACTCAAGCCCTCTAGACAGATTTTCTAACTCGTGTTTGTGACAGGATTCGACATAATCTTATTTGATTCAATCCTAACTTTAGAATCCAATCCATTCCATCGAGCCAAACATGATCTGATCTTAATCAAGAGCCTTAGTATTGGGAAAGAACACACAGATTACGATTTGTTCAGCACATAAGTTTGAAATGAATATGGGAACAAATGAACTCCATGGATTCTACATTTGCACATAAAACTATTACTATTTTACGCAAGTCCCACTATAAATTGTTAAGTATGTCCTACGTCAGAATGGAATGAGGGAGTGTTTGGTATCGATAGTCCTTTACTGCCAATAAGGATTTATTTCTATTTTTTTAATCTCATTAAACCATAGTGGGAGGGCATAAGCCACCAAAGCAGAATCCTCACCTATATGTAATGTAATGATCTCATTTGATATAATACTTTAATTACAAGAGTTTTTTTTTTTTTTTTCAAACATTTGTTAGGCCCTAAACTTATCAACATTTGGTAACTTACCTCCTAAATTTTTAATCTTGATAATCAATCTCCTAAACTTTTTAATTTATTTCAATACGTCCCATTTTACTAATTTTCTATTAATTTAAGGATTTGAATCTGGAAGCTTTGCTTCAGATTGGATTTTAATAATTTTGGTCAGACATGATATTTTTCATTTCTCAAATGAAGCACATGTTGGCCTTCTATCATCAATTTAATTAGAAGTCGGGTAAAATAAGATATATTCCAATAATTTAGAAAATTTGAGAGACAAAATACTAAAATTTAAAATATGGGTGTAAGTTGTCAAAAATCAATAAAATGAGAGGAAACATTAATGTTAAATATCCTACATAACAAAAAAGAAAAAAAAAATTATTCCCTATAATATTAATTAAAAAATAGTCAGAGCATTCGGCAAAAAGGAAAAAAATGTCATGGGTGTTGGTTGACTGAGTTTAGTGCCTTTTTCCACGTATGAATCCCATTTTGTGTCTCATGACATATTCTCAAAAAGTAAAAAATTAAAAAAAATAAAAAATCTTTCCTTAAATATGTGTACCCAGAAGCCAAGTGTTCTTGCTTTGCATTTAGACCACAATCATCATTTTTCTCTCTGTCATTCACAACACACACACGTATCAAACTTGGTTTCTCCCTCTTTCTCGCTCTCTCTCCTCTTCAAGAACGAGAGAAAATCAAGAACGAAAGAAGAAGAGGGGTATCAAAGATACAAGGAAAAAAAAAATGGAGGAAGAGCTTATTGATTTCATGTTAGTCCCATTAGGGCTCGTGGCTATGGTGGCTTACCATATCTGGCTCTTCTACCGAATCGTGAAGCACCCCACAAAGACAGTCATTGGCGTTAACGCCATCAATCGCCGATTCTGGGTTCGCGCGATGATGGAGGTAAAATTTAAAAAAAAAAAATTAACGGTCAGAACTTCATCAGATTCTTTTATGTCTATTTTTTTTTTTTAAATATGATTCTAATGTAATTTGACGTTATTCTTTTTCACATGCACGCAAAATCATGAACTTTTATCCATCTGTTAACATAGGACACATCGAAAAACGGCGTACTCTCGGTGCAGACGTTGAGAAACAACATAATGGCGTCGACCCTTTTGGCGTCGACGGCGATCATGCTCAGCTCGCTCATCGCCGTGCTGATGACAAACGGAAGTAAAGACAAATCAGCACTATTCGTCGTCGGAAACCGAAGCGACACCGGCTTCTCCATCAAGTACTTCTGCATACTGGCATGTTTCTTGGTGGCCTTTCTTCTGAACGTGCAATCCATAAGGTACTACAGCCACGCAAGTATTCTGATCAACGTGCCGTTCGAGAAGATGTCCCACGACCTCCACCACCAACAACTAACGGTCGAATATGTCGCCATGAATGTCAACAAAGGGAGCTATTTCTGGTCTCTTGGACTGAGAGCTTTCTACTTCTCTCTCCCTCTGTTTCTCTGGATCTTTGGCCCTATTCCCATGTTTGTCTCTTGCCTTGTCTTGGTTTTCTTGCTCTATTTCTTGGATGTCGCGTTTGAGTGCGGCTGGGTTGTTGGTGTTTCTGATGATCACACCCGAAAAGATGTGGAGCTTGGGAACTAGGAAAAACTAATGTTTTTTTTTTTTTGGTCAGTCAATTTCTTGGGGCTCTAAGTATCATAGGAGTTAAGGAAAACTAGCAATTCACATTCAATCCAAGTTGAATGGAATTGGCATTTCACTTGTGTTATATTAGCCCCCTTTTCAATTAATAAAATAAAAAGAATTGTCTTTGACCATATTGGGTGTGTTTTAATACTCCTTTATAGTATTTTTTGAATTTTGCATGCCTCTAGTGTGTGTGTGTGTGTGTGTATGTATATGTATATAAGTTCTTGCACCACTAGAAGGGACTTCCACTGAGATGGACAAAAAGCACTTTTGGCAGCTTTCTTCTTAGTTTCCTATACCTATGGTGGGAATAATTCATTTGATTGAGAATAATAATATTTTATTTTTTCAATGGCAACAGAGATCAAAAGTCATACACATTCCATCTGAGTCATGTTCCTAAATCATAATCATGTCCAAGTCATCTTTGAGATATATTTATATATATATATATATATGTCTATAAATATGTTTTTTTAGCTGCTGAAAAGTACTAAAAGCTATATTAAATTCTTGCTCAAGAGATGTGTTTAGTTTTGAGTTGTAGTGCATGAGAAAGTGGAAGAAAACTTTAGAGATGTTAAACAGTATAAAACTCTTAGATATGTGTTGTCTTCTCGTGGGAAATGTTAAACAGTATAAAGCACTACAGACGTCCCTGAGCTATTTGTCAGGTGATTAATATAATTTTCTAAATATATTAAATTCTTGCTCAAGAGATGTGTTTAGTTTTGAGTTGTAGTGCATGAAAAAGTGGAAGAAAACTTTAGAGATGTTCAACAGTATAAAACTCTTAGATATGTGTAGTCTTCTCGTGGGAAATGTGGAAAAAAAATTCCATAGATTCATGTATTGGGAAGAAGCAAGTCAATATAAATGACAACCAAGAAAAAAAAAATATATATATATTTATATGTATTGGGATATGCATATTCTTTTTGAAAAATACTAAATATCTCAACTTATGTGAGTTGGCAATCTGAGATAAGGGATAGTAGGTATAATTCCTTTTTAATCCTGACTCTAACCCAAGTCGAGATCCGTATGGGTACTCTCTCTTCTGGTTTAGCAAATTTCTGTTCAAAAGCCAAGTTTCTTCATGTCTTGTTTGTTTGTTCATGGTTTACACATGCTTCACGAGACAATTAACAACGTCTAAATGCAATAATAATATGCTAATTAAGATATGGAATAGGAGATAACACGCCATCTAAGTGATATGTGAAATGGGATAAAAACGCCTGTTGATGTGACGTAAGCTTTCATTATGTCGTACAAAATCAGTGCCGGTCACGTCTCAATGTCACTCAGTTTCAATTTCAACTTCATGTTGCCAGCTTGGACTAAAAGTTCTTCTTTAATCGGATCCACTTTAAGAACTGTCCCTTTCTTTCCTAGGGAAAGAACAAATACCGTATCGCCAACCTCGGGGGGCTTGGATTTTCCTGAAACGTAAAACGGTTCCAGCAAAATATGTCAAGATTCAGACAGAATAAACATCGGATGATGGAAATATCTGTTAGCAATTTCGCTATAATTGAATCTTCCAAATTACCTGACGGTGATTGCTTGACATATTGAGTTACGGAGGGCGAATTCCTATGTGCCTTTGGATATTCATCAGAAGGGGAGGTGTTTTGGGAGTTGGTAGCCGCTTTGCGGTTGCTTTCATTGGCTGTAGTTGTCTGCAAGTTCAAGGGTCGGATTGCTGAGGCACGACGTTCTCGCATTTTACTGTGAAGGATAGAACGTGAAATTGAAGCAGCCTTGGATATGACATGCATCTTCCTTGATCTTTGTTCAGCGGTATGTTTCATGATTTTACTTTTTGCGACCAAAAGCTTTTTGTGGAGATCCCTTGAGAGCCTATGAACACAAACTATCAGAAAAGCGAGCATTTTAAGCATTGAAAAACAAATATTAAAGTAAAGAGAATGAAGTTGTGTTCATGGTTGGTTGCTTCCACGTTGCCCTGTGATTCCAAAAGAAACCAGAAAGAGACTCACGTCAGATGATGCTGCGATTCATCTAAGAGCTCTTGATATTCTTGCTTTAATCTTTCCATATTGAGTATGATCTGCGTTCCAAATATAGCACGTGCATCAAGGCATATATTCATGAGCTTTCATATGAGATTGAAAGAAGTCCTAGAATTAATCTGGTACCAAGTAGATCCATCGACAGATTGGAGCCGCTAAAATAAAACACAAATACTAAGCTGGCAGCGATCATTTTCCAAAACTAAATTAGGCATAAGCATCAGATGAACAGTGAGATACCTCATCTATCTCCGCGCTTGCTGCACCATATAGTTCACGAGCCTCAACCACCACTATACTCGGAAGTCCTAACCTTTCAGCTATGTTGATTGCATTTGAGCGCCCTACAATATGAATTTTACTTGTTGAGATGTGAGAATTAACATGATTCTAGTATAAACAAAAGTTATATATTTATTTTGATGGTTACAAGGACACAAAAAATAGTCTAGACCATATGAAAACCTGGTACTCCCCAGAGAATCTTGTAGGTTGGCTTAAGGTTCACTTCATCAAACTCCATACACGCATTTTCAAAGGCGTCATTACTGTCAAAAAACGATCACAAAAACATAACCCAAATTTCTTTAGCAGACAACAAGCGTTCTTGAAGATTATATATTGAATTTTCAGATGTTGAGAGAGAATTTGCGTTCCACTTGAATTTCAAATTTGACCTACTAAGAGAACGGAAACAAAACGACAATTTCTCTTTGAACAATCCACGTAAAAGATTCCAGCTTTGAACTTTCGGCTAACCTGTATTTCAGGGTTTTAAGTTCCCCATGATGTGTCGTTGCTACAGTCAGCAGAGAACCAGTTTCAGCAAAAGATTCAAGTAGCGACATTCCTAATGCCGCTCCTTCTAGGGGATTTGTTCCAGCACCAACCTAATGCATTATTAAGAATTTGGAATTATGTGGAAAACATGAAACATTCCTACTAGAAATGAGCTTATACTTTTCTTCTTCTCAAATAGTTCAGTTTAACAATACCTCGTCTAGTAACACCAGTGACCGACCAGTTGAGTGTGATTGAATGTCCTGCGAGATGTTACGGAGACATTACAAGGAGTGGTCATCTCTTCAAAAGAACATCTATAGTAAAAAGAAGTGGATCGTTTTTATTGTAATAAAACATAAATCCCTAAATAAGTTCAAAACAGGTAAAGAAATAAGGTTTCCCTTACACTTATTTGTTTTAAGTGGCCAGAGAAGGTTGACAAAGATTGGGACAAGGATTGTTCATCACCAATGTCAGCAAAAACATAATCAAACCAAGGAATCTGTACTGATTCAGAAGATAACACGTAGAGGCCTGCAAAGTTAAATAAACGATAATTAGTGTGTAAGAGCATAAACCAAGAGATTTACAGTTTTGTTGAATCACGCCTCTCTGACTGTAAACATCAAGACGAAAGGCCCAAATCAATAAAGAGAACCCATTTTTATCAAGAGTAGCATTGTACAACTTCACAAATGTTTCATCCTCAAATCTAGTGTAAATTACATGGGAAACAAAAAGTAAGAAATGTAAAAAAAAAAGGAAACATAAGAACCTGATTTTGCCATCAGAGCAGCCAATCCTATAGTCTTTAAGCAAATAGTTTTACCCCCAGTATTAGGGCCAGTTATAACCAAAACTCGAGTTTTTTGTGCTATAAAAAAATCAACAGGAACCGGACGGGCTTGTTCGATCGCAGCAACCTTACCATGAGAACAAAACATCCGTTAGATGCTAAGTTATGATGCTTCATATCTTATGATAAAAAAAACGGGGATTTAAGAGGAGACAGATAATTTAGTGTGGGCATTGTATGTCATACCACGGAAGCATTCTTCGAATCCTTCTTGGCCTTCCGTAAATTTTGCCTGTGCTGCTGGAGTAATAAAGGATGGTAAGCTTTTGGCATAAACAGCACCCATTCATTCTTATTGGACAATGATGTGTTTGAAACTTTGTTCTCTGATAAGTAGATGGAAGCAGTGACATTGTTGTTTTCTCTCGGTAGAAATATTTTCGGACATGAGCCCCCATATGAAAGACCATAGGTTGCCCGGGCATTGACCTACATTTGAAGAATAATAAACTAAGCAAAGGACGAGTGATCAACAAGAATAATGATATAGAGTTCATGTAATAACTCCACCAAGTAGTAGACCACCGCAACATGAACGAATCACAACTCAACTTATTGAGGTCAAGAAAAAACTTTTTTCTGTTTCTCTTTACTTCGGTGGGTGTAAGAAAGCAAATTCAAAAAATAAGGAAAGATGCTAAGGATCATGACCCTTGCACGTTCTAACAGTGAAAGAAAGAGACTAAGAGAATAAATGGACTACAATTTAATGGTCACCTACCACGTCCAGTTGGATGATGCTATTCAATAGCATCTCAATATCATCAAGATCATTTTGCATCTGCGAATGAAACAAATAAATGAACATGAATGAAACGATTCTATTTTCTGACTCAAAGTAACATCATCATGTAAGCTATAGACCTTTGATGCTAGCATTGACAATGCATCTGCCTCGGCTTTTGCCACCAATGCCCTTGCTTGTTGCAACTCATCATTTGGAGAAACAGCAGAGAGTGGTTCTACAATGCTTCCAACGCCTGAACTACTATGACAATATATTACCTCTCAGGAAGAAATATTCAAGAATTGAGCCCCTATCAAATAAAGATATCTCAAGTAGAAAGTAGCTAAAAACGAGATGAGTTTCTCGCTATTATTTATTTATTTTACCAAAATAAATAAAAAATAAAAAAATAAAAACCCACTCATGCTTGATGTAGATTTATCTGTTTAATGGTTCTAAATTGTCATAAAAGTCTCAACAATCTAAAAGAGAAATGCCAAAAAAAAAAAAAAAACTTGGGTCTTATTTTTACAACCTTTTTAATAACATGTATCTTTACCAGAGAGACAGAGTTACACATATTGATTAAAAACTTCAATTAAGAGAAAAGTTATGGTTTGTAGTCATGCAACAAATTTTACGGACCTGGACAATAGAAGACCATTAAGGCTTGTCTGTTGATCGGCACTTGATTTTATGCACCACCTGCCATCAATGTTACACACTTCCTGAACAAATAATGATAAAGTATTAGCCAATTAACCTTAAAGGTGCCAAGATGAAAGATACGTGATCTTATGTTTCTTACCATTAAGGATGTTTCATTCTTTGTGTTTCTAATTATGCTGTCTATCAGCTGATATACCTGAACAGAGAAAGAAATAGGACAAAGGAATAAATAACCACTAAACCGAGAAGAAGATGAGGCAACAGGACAGATAAGATTTAAAAAATAAATAAATAAAACAAGATGAGTTATGGATTTCTGGTTATGATCAATGAGACGAGGATAGAGATATTACCCTTCTCTCCAGTGTCCGAACTTGTTCACGGGATCTCTTGAGGTTAGGACTCTAAAACAGGGAGAAATTTTGGAATGTTAACATGAATGGAGGCAAAGCGGGACAACTATTTCAGAATAAAATCAAACAAATGGCTCTGAACTGGAAGCAGCAGAGAAGTTTAGTCGTTGCTCGGCACAGAATCATGAAAATTAGAAACAACGGTCTAAGGTAACAAAAATGCCTAGTATAGCTCATGGGAACGAATGTTACATATAGCAAAAAGCATTACACTTTGAAATCCAGTCAGTTACAAACCGCAGAGTCTTTAACAGAGCCATCTTCATCGATAACTTGCTGTATCAACTTAACTAACGACCGATTGATGACAAATCCCATTATCTGCAGACAAACATAAAGAATTTAAGGCCTTGAAAATATTCAATCATACGATAATCCTCTACGCGTGGCTCAATCTAAACGGCCTACTATCACCCTCACCACTTCTGTCAGAGGCATGAAACGTCTATACCAATCCGCATCTTCCTTGAGTGCGGCTTTTAATCTAACTTGCAGGGCATCAGCATACTGTAGGAGAGACACAACAGCCATTGCTTCACTCCCATCGACCGGTAAACTCCTCCGAGCATGTCGGATACCAGATTGCACCTTCAGAAACAAAAGATCAAACACTTAAAAAGCGAAAATGAATTGGCCCATCAGACATACATAAACATTGTAGCAGATTGCATATCCAGCGACAAAAAAACAAACACTTGGAAGGCAACAAATTCCCTATCAAATTAAGGTTTTTGAGCCAACCAGAAGAACATCAACGCCAGTGAAATCCAAAGAACAACCACCGTGCTTGATTATCTCGACTGCAGCATTTGTCTCGTCCAAAAGCCTCAGACTTTCCTCGTAACTCTGATCCAAAGACCAGAGTTGCGCCTATTTTCACCACCAACAACAACAAATTCAAAAACCCAAATTCCAAACGCAAAAAAGAAAAGGAAAAAAAAAAAAATCTGTCGAGACAGAGAAATGAAGATGAGCTTCGTTGCCTTGGTGGCTTCGCGGCCGAGGGAAGTGCGAGCGAAGGAGGCGACGGAGTTGCAGAGCTTGTCCCATTCCAAGACTCTGAGACTGTCGTAGTGAACGGAGGGCTTGTTCTGGTCCGCAACCGACGACGGCGACGACGAGGAGTTTCTAAGGAAAGCTCTGCGCTTGAAGCTGACTCCTATGGTCACACGGCGGAGAATGGTGGGAGCCAAGGAGATGGAGATGGGGCTGCCAAAGGGAAGTGATGAGAGCATGTTCTTCTTCTTTCAAGGTTCAAAAATGGCGGGGATTCATCTGCCCGAGATGTAACAGGGACCAAAAACTCAGTGGTTTTGTTTTAACAGAGGCGATGTGGAAGTGCAAGCATTCTTCTTTGGTTGGGATGATGATTGGATAAAGTTGTCATAGGGGTTCCATATATGTTTATTTAAAGTAGAGTCAAAATTGGGTAAATAAACACTTCTTAAGCACTTATTTAAATGGTCGAAATTTTTTTAATTTAAAAAAATAATTATTAATCAATAATTAATTATTATCCATCAATAAAAAATATTTATTAATATTTATTAATAATGTCCATCGATCACTATTTTATTATTATTTTCATAAAATTTCAAACATTTATTAAAAATTTCTTATAAAAATCTTTTACCTACAAATCCTTAAAGTAAATAATAGTAACGATAATTTTATTAGGTAGCATGATATTATTTGTATGATAAATTTATGGATAAATTATTAGGTTAGTCCATAAATTTTTTACTTTATGTAACTGTGATCTTTGAATTTTTTTATGTAACTGGAATGTCCGTAAACTTTTCAAATATTGCTATAATAGTTTTTTACATTAATTTTTAGACAAAATCCGTTAGTTAACATTACTTTTTGACCAAATTACTAACAGATTTTGTTTAAAAATTGATAAAAATGACTATTATAGCAGTATTTTAATAGTTTGGGAAAATTTTATTTTATAACTGGAATGATCATAAACTATTAGAAATATTATTATAATAGTCTTTTTTGTTAATTTTTTGACGGAATCCGAAGTTAGCGATTTTTTTTGACTAAATTACTAATAAATTTCTTTCAAAAATCAACGAAAATAACTATTGTATTAATATTTTAAAAGTTTAAAGGCATTTTAATTACAAAAAAGAATTCGATGACCAAAGTTGTATAATATTAAAAGGTTAAAAACTAAATGAACAATTTATCCTATATTTATTTTAGATATTTTTAAATCGTATTATTTTATTTTTCTTCTTTTTTTTTTTAGCTTCATAAAAATTTTATATAAAATTTCTTTTATTGTTTTTACAGCTGGGTGTCACATAACCATGCACGTTCGAATACAGAATGAAAAATTTATGATATCATCAAATAGCTAAAAATATTACTTTTAATTGACAATGCAATATTTGAAAATATAGATTGTCCCATCTTTAAAATCTAATCATTGACAATAATTACGTGTTGATGCGATTCAAACACAATCTCAATATTTCATGAAGAAAAAAAAAGTACGGATGTTATGGGTATGTACACGTTTTTGGCTCGTCGTTACTGTAGTTTGTTTGTTTGTTTGTTTTTATTTTTTTTTATTTTTTTTTAGCCATTATAAAACCACATGTATGGATGTGTTTGTTGAACGGCAGAAGTTCTTTTTTTTTTTTTTTTTAATAAAGAAAAAAGGATTAGAGAGATAGAGGTTGGAGTACACAAATTATACGGGGTAGATGCCTCCCTATATGATATATGAATCTCTTATAAAATGGATTGTTTGTAAAACCCAATCAATGCAGTGGGGGTGACTCGAACCTAAGTATTTAACAAGAATAACGAGCGCACTACCGATCCATCAAAAATTATGTAAGCATAATACTTTGCAATAAACAGATTTATCCTCTTTTTTTTTTTTTTTCCAGAAAGAAAAAAACACTTTGAATTATGAAATTTGATGGAGGACCAAAAGTAACAAAAGCAACATCTTGTCTAAATTACGTACTTATTCAAATGGAAAAAGAAAATGAATCTCACATACTTGCACAATCCCAAAAATCCGGAAACAAACAGAACAACACAAATCACCATTTGCGAATGCATCCCTCATGCACATTATGGCCCTATGATATTTTTATTCCTTCGTCCTCATTTTTGTCGAATACAAATTGATAAGAAATATCATCACTGAGAGACAAGAGGGGCATCACTTTTGTCCTCAGATGCCGGGGTGGCGTCTGAACCGTCGGTCTTATTCACCTCAACTTGCCCTTCTTCAGGTGTCTCCTCGGTCTCCCCAACAGCCTCAACCTTAACCTTGTCGTCGTCCTCCTCTTCTTTTGTCTCAGGGGTGGCTTCAACTTTCCCCTCCTCTTCAGGCTTGGCACTCACATCTTCGGTAGCTTCCGCAGGCACAGCTTCAGCATCAGCACCCTCTTTTGGCTCGGAGACGTCCACCAAAGGCGCCTCATTCTGGCTCTTCTGCAATCACAAGTCACGAATAAAAAGAGTTATGCCGTAGAAACAAAGACCTTGAAACTACTGGAGTGGAGCCGTATTTTCTTCCTATTATAGACAAAATGTGAAATTATAAGAGTTGATTTTTTTTCAATTAAACGAGAGCATAATTATAAATTTTTGACACGAGAGAACAGTCAAAAACTTTAAAATATGAATAGAGGCACGTGTTTTTATTAAGTGGTATGTGACTATGTCAGTGCCTAAAACATTTAAAAGATGGTGAAAAACAGAAACAGAACAAAAAAGTAGTTTTGGAGATAGATACTTGAGCAACGGACTCTTGCGTCTCAACCTGCTTGGGGCTAGCCGGGGCCTCACCGGGGCCGGACTCCTTGGGCTTGCTCGCACAGCCTCCCATTATTGATGAGCAATTTGGTGGGATGATTGAGCGAGTCTTGGAGGTTAAGGAAAAGGGTGAATTTTGGGGGTTCTCTTGTGCTACGAAATGTAGGAAAAGGGCAGATTTTGAGACAAGAAGGAAAGAGTGAAGGAAAGGGGGGTATTATAGCCCAAGGTGACTCTGATATTTAGGAGAAAGTTGTTGGTCTAACAGAGGTCATAAGGCTGGCTTTTTTGGTTTTTGTGGTCATATGAATTTGCATGGCCAGATTCTTACCTTAATATGGACATGGAAGAGTTTTGTGTGGCGAATTTCAGGAGTTAGTTATGACAGTTAGTTTCTTAGGGGAGTTTTTTTTATTGGCAGGGGCTATTTTCTACCCTCTGTGTAGAAGCACCAAAACTATATTGAAGATTTGCAATTTGCAAGTCCTTGTTACACCAACAAAATTGAACCATGACATCGAATATCGATCAAGACATGATTTGGCATCAACTAATTTAAGATATGTTTTCATGGTTGTAAAGTATAATTTAATAGTAACTATATGCAGAATTCCATAAATAAATAAATAAATAAAAAATAATTAAGATATGAGTTTAACTAAAGCACAAATTGTTTTGACAAAAAATCCAGACTCTAAACTTATAACAAAGACGAATATAATTATATTTTTTAGAGTTAATAACAATTTATATTAAAATTCGTTTTTTAAGAAATAAAATAAAATGCGTATTTCACGCTTACATATCAATTTCACTTATCATTTGTCTTGACATCCTATCTTCACGATAGTAACAAGAAAATATTCATAAAGTTTTTATATTAATTCCTTGTTTTACTTTTCCAAACAAAAGAAAAAAAAAAAAAAAAAAAAAAAGAAAACCTCCTTTCAACATAAAATAGCCACACCAATGTAATATGTCGTTTCAATTTTCTATCTCCTAAGATTATATTCATTATATCCTTAACTGTTAGATCATTTCCATTTTATTGTATTTGGTTATATATTCTTATTTTACCTCATGAATTTTGAATTAATCTCATTGGGTGTGTGATGAGACTAGAGTAGAACCTAATCGTTGATCCTTTCGCTCAGATCAAAAAATTGATGTTAAAAAAAATGAAAAACTAGAGATTAAGTATAATTATATGATCTCTTTTTATTTACTTTTATCAAAATTTCTCAAAAAATAAGTTATGTAAGAGAAATTTCTTTCTCTTCTTGTCTTTGTTTAACGGAATTCTAATATAAAAAGTTAAACAAGACTAACTCAAATATTAGATGATAAATTAAGGTTTTCAAATTTCAGTGGGTAAGGATTTTAGAATTCAGTGACATAAGTCAGGTAGATCCAAATAATACTAATTAGGATTAATCACAAACATTTCTCCTAAATTATAACATTTTGACTCTTTAATTTCAAAACATAACATCTGTTTCTGAACTTTAAAATCATAATATTTTTGTTCCCCATTGTTAGTTTGTTTACGGAAAAACTCACTTAACATTCACATGATTAGGAAGTTAACTACAAAAATTTCTCCTTAATTATAGGCTTCGTAACATTTTATCCCTAAATCTAAAACATAATATATGTTCTCTCATTTTTATACTCCGTTAACAAATAAAGTTATTCTATATGAGTTGATTTATGTTTTGTTTTTTCTAAATATATTTCTTAAAACTATAGTTTTAATCAAAGAACTTAAAATGTGCATTAGAATAGAGGGTAAATTTATGAACACTTGATATGTATAATTTTCCTCCATTAATAGAGAGACTGAATTTATTAACAAAATAAAGATAAAAGAAATGTTATGTTTGAAATTTGTGATAAAGTATCACGAGGCCTGTAATTCGGGGAAGTTTTCGTAATTAATTGAAATAATTAAAGAATGTTCCCCCAAAGAAAAGAAAAGAACAAAAAAAAAAAAAAAAAAAAGAATAGTTGGACAAAGTTGGTGACCAAGGAAGGTACCGAGTGGGCCCCAATGAACAACTAAAGCCAACAACGTTTCCTTGAATTTCAATGCCTTTCCACAGCATTCTCGAATATCAAAGACACGGTCCTCTGCTCAAATTCATTGCCCCTCTTTTCCCCCAAATTTCAGAAACCCTAGTTTTTCTCGTACCCCAATCCAATTTTCGCGAGCTTTCTTTCATTTTCTGATCGAAAGAAAGCTCGCGTTTTTTTTTCTCCAAAATTAGAACCATGAAAAACCCCCAATTCAATTCCACCCCTCCGATCTCCCTCCTCCAAACCCTCATCCTCTTCACCACCCTCCTCCTCCTCTCCTCCTTACCCGCCGTCCGATCCGACGATCAATTCTCTGCCATCCGATTGCCGTCCGATGCCGCCGCCTCCGTCGCCGATGATCCCTGCGGCGAGTCGTTGGAGCGCCCGCCGTCCTGTCCCGTGAATTGCTTCCGCCCCGACCCGGTCTGCGGCGTCGACGGCGTCACCTACTGGTGCGGCTGCGCCGACGCCCGCTGTGCTGGCACCAAGGTCGCCAAGTTAGGATTTTGTGAGGTCGGAAATGGCGGTTCTGCGCCTCTCTCCGCTCAGGCTCTGCTTCTGGTGCACATTGTCTGGCTCATCGTCCTCGGATTCTCCGTCTTGTTCGGACTTTTCTGATTGAATTTTTTTCTCGGCCTCCTCTCTTTGATTCTTGGAAATACATTCATCATGAGGTCAGCCATGGGTTTTTTTTTTTTTTTTTTTTTTTGAAATTGTTTGTCGTTGGATCATTGTAACGAGAGGACCGGAGATTCGTGTATCGCTGTGTATATTTACCGAGCTTTCACGGCCGTATATGTAGTATTTTGTAGATTCCAAATTCTTTTGATGTAAACATTCTAATGAATATTGAGATTGATTCAGATCATTACCGGTTTATATATGAAAGTTCAATTCTTTTTGGTTTTATATTCAATGCTCAAGTACTCAGAAAAATGAACCACATAAGAAGTATTTTATCGGTGGAATTGCGATCAAGCTAGAACTTTTACAGTGCTGCACTGAATTGGGTTTTCCAGAATTTCTATAGCCAAATTGAAAAAATCAATAAATAAATAAAATATTGGGTCTTGTCATTTTTGCAGGATAAAGATAAAGCTTATTACTTTGTTGATGAAAAACGGGGGGTTTTTTTCGGTTGAACACCATGATGACAAACTCTTGAGCTTTGATGTCGTTCAGTTTTCCCTTATTCCGGTTTTAGACCACCGGTTTTTCTTTAATGAAATTTTGGTTTGGGGGTCCTATTGCAAATAAGAGATCGAGTTCGGACCTTTGTGGAAAAATGCTTTTCCTGACTTGTGAATGGTGATTGTTCCAACTTCCAATTCATACAGTAGTTTGTTAAAAATCATGTTTTCTAAAGGATATATGACAACGGTTCGACTTCTACATAGATTTTTTTTTAAATAAAAAAATTACGAGAACAAGAATATGACGGATCTAAACGTGAAAGGGTTTTTCTGAAAATTTTCTCAGTTTCTTCATCCCTTTCTATTCATCTGTTATTGAAAAATGAAAAAGAACACTATTATTGCTCGAAAAACATGGACAAGTACTCCCCTTTGCCTTTTGCCAAAAAACCAAATAAGTAAAATATGCATCCTAAAACTCACTACTAACATCTTCAGCTTTTCCTTAAAAGAAATCGGAAGAAACGCTTGACAGAACAAGGAACTGAAATTTTGGTTAAGTTTGGTGAGATCAACTCTATTCAAAGTTCTTGGGACTCTGAAGTGAAAAAGTCGGTCCTTCTTCGCGGTGAACTGTTTTCGCTGTTCTAGCGGTACTCCTGGTGCTCTCATCTCCAATTTCCTCAGAGTGATCATCACCCTTTACGTCGCCCACTGTCCCAGCAGGTGTTTCATGGAGTACATTCTTGGGAACATTTCCGATTAGGCTTTTGTACATGGTGAGAGCTTGACCCATCATGTTGGCAGGATTGGAAGCTGAGCTTGGCAGCAACATTGTTGTGCCCTATTGTAGCAATATCTTATCGGATCAAAACGAGAGAAATATGCAAATAAATGAATTAAGCAGACGAATAATCACAAAACGCATTCAATGGAACAGTTTTCACCTCCTTGGCAATATTACTAAAGGCTTGAATGTATTGTTCAGCAATTCTCAAACTTGCTGCCTGCAAATGAGACCACAATGATTAGTTCCTCGATACAAGGTAATCAATTCCAATAATAAACTACTATCTGCTATATTTGATTTTTTTTTTTTTTTTTTGGGGGGGTTGGTGGTGTGGGGGAAAGCTGCTAAACACAATAAAAACTTAATCGATAGATGGTGCAAAAAAGCAAAGCTAAAAACTTGTGAACCAAAAGCATGCAACCAAGAACAAGCATAAAAATGTACGCACACATGATCGGAAGGAGAAAAATTGCAGCTTGCAAAGAAAGAATTAACAAAACACGCGGGCATGGCTTTCATAATCGAAAGTAAAGGTACAATACAAATCATATCCATCACAGAGAGAGAATCAGAATTAGAGGAATGTCTATAGAGTCGTTTCAATTATGGAGTATCAAAATTGGCTTTGAGCCAAGAAAGACCAGCCCCATGCGTTAGTATGGGCAGCTTGCAGAGATTTGAATATAAACAAAAGTTTAGAAACTTCCTACATTAAATAGAAGGGATTGAAGAACCTACCTCTACTCCTCCACTGTCCTTAAGGGCCTTTGAAACAAAAGCAAGAGCTTCAGCAGTTGCTTTTGCTCTGGCAAGGATGGCTTCCGCTTCTCCTGAGGAAGAAATAAGAAACCAAAGTTGAATAGGAGAAGAGAACACAGAATAGGAGAACCAACATCAACATCAACATCAACATAATCCACATTAGTAACCATTGATTATAAAAGGTTTAAAAATAATTAAATGAGAATAGAAGAGCCCAACCCCTCCACTTAGAATTTGGCAATTTAAAGTAATTCTTCCAGGACCAATGTGCGATACCATTTCAACACATAGTATCATACAGATTGTCTTTTTCAACCATTATTTTATTTGTTATTTATCTTTTGACACAGTAAAGTAAAGGACACCATTTGATTTATACACAACAGACTAGCATAACTGCTCCAAGAGAGGTAAATTCTTAGCATTGCCCTCAGCACCCAAAGAAGATATGTATTCATATTACTTTCATATCAAGGATAAGATACTAGATATAGGTGATAACTTGCCGTGGGCTCTGTTGACCTGATCCATCCTTGCAGCTTCTGAAGCTAAGATCACAGAACTTTTTCTCCCGTCTGCAATATTGATATTCGACTGCCTTTCTCCTGTGAAAGATTAAATATAACAATTTCACAAAAATGGATATGGCTCCGGAATCCAAAAGGACAATGTAATGCCACTTTAGAAAAATGCAGATGAAGAATCACAGCAATCTGCCATTGCCACCTCTAAAGATTAGCACATAGAAATAAAATTTGAAATGTAAAAACTAACTTCAATACCTTCTGACTCAAGAACTTGAGCTCTCTTCTTGCGTTCCGCTTCTGCTTGCATCTCCATAGCTGCCCTCACCCCC
The DNA here is from genome assembly GCA_008635985.1 of Ficus erecta. Taxonomy (NCBI): domain Eukaryota; kingdom Viridiplantae; phylum Streptophyta; class Magnoliopsida; order Rosales; family Moraceae; genus Ficus; species Ficus erecta. The sequence continues at coordinate 543,972 of BKCH01000010.1, forward strand.
CGAGGAGGCGATATATCCCCTGAAGAAGGATAAAGAGAAGAAAGTCAATAAATCAGCATACATAAACAAGAAAACATACCATTGAACATTGGCCAAAAGCCACATACTTATCTCGTAGCGAAGGCACTCCAGGCCCCACTCTTTTGCAGCCTTGTTGATGGCCTCCTGCAACATGATGCCATTGCAACATTCTTTTATTGGTCCTTGTTTTATCAAGGCTATAGAGATTCCAAAAAGTAGAAATTTAGTTTCAACTATTTTACAATCAATCATACAATTGAGAAAATGGAAAGTATACTAAGGTGCACAAAAATCGAACTCAAGGGAAAATGACTTTCTCATCCAAGTTATGCTAAACAGCCTACACTTCTCATTAACATTCATATAGTTTGTCGCCTAAATGGTGAAACATAGGCACATGAAACAAGCCAACCTTTTGTTTTTTATTCTCTCTCTTACTTTATAGTAGCTGCAAATAAAATGTCAATGACGGGTCAAAATCCTGCAATGGTCACAACAAAACACTCAAATTGCATTCTCTCACTGCCTTTACCAATTTGTCAACAGAACGTGTCAACCATTATTACATAAAAACAAAGTGAGATTTATGGCCCCCAACGAGAAGAGATCATCCAAGTGTGCCAAAGTATCAATCTTCACAACCAACCAGTATTTTTCGTTCACATTTTCCCCTCCAAGAAAAGTGGTTCTAACTTAAAAGATCAAGATGCAAGCTCAGTTGAAGAAAAGAGGGACACAAAAGAAAACTCACAACTATCTTTTCATTAAGGGTATCCCTTTCCTCGAATGTCTTGTCGAGAGTGATTTTCCCAAGCTCACTACGCATCGTGGTCTGCGCAAGCTGAATAACCGCATATATAGGATTCTCAACCCCATAAGAGGCCAGCTTAGGATCCACAATCTGCAAACCAAATACACCCATGAAAGAAGAAAATTATGCGATTGTCATAATTCATTTTAAATTATATCTTTACTAAAACTCAAATCATTTCTGATTTGATTCCTATCCCCTTTCTTCTTCTTCTTCTTCTTCTTCTAAGGTAATACGAATATCAAACACAAATGTTGGTAAAATTCGCTATTTTCAGATGTTTTTTTTTTCAGAATTGATAGAACCCAAATCTTTAATTCATTTATTACTACCTTAACGTAAAGAACTCCATCAATGAGAATGCTGACGTTGTCCTTGGTAATGGCGGACTGGTCAGGAATCGGAATGGCCTCCTCTTTCAGGGAATGAACATAGGCAATGCGATCGACGAAGGGAATCAAGAAATGGATTCCGGAGGGGAGAGTCTTGACATACTTGCCGAATCGCTCAACCACGAAAGCCTTCTTCTCGGGAACAATCCGGATTCCCCAGTTCACCGGCGGCGTAATCTCATACGCTCTGCAAATGAAAATTGCTCCCCAAAATCAAAAACCCATTTTGAAAAAAAGAAAAAGAAATCAAAATGGAAAAGAGGGGAAGAAGAAGAATCACCTGGAGCCGGAGTCGCGGGCGGTGCGGAGGTAACGGACGGCGGTGATAGAGAATTGGGAGGACGGCGGCGGAGAAGATCGGTTGAAGAGAATTGGAGAAGAAGAAGAAGAAGTAGTAGAGAGATTGGCGGATTGTCTGAGAGTGAAACTGAGAGATCTGAGGGTTTTGAGAGAATTCGTCTTCCACAATTTACTCATCTTTTGTGGGGGAGGTTTTACTCGAGATGTTTTGGTCTGTTTCTCTTTCTTTCTTTCTTGTTTTTCTTGTTCGTCTTCTGGGTTTCTTCTTTCTAGTATTTGTGTATTGGGGGGGTTTTGGGTTTTACAATATCTTTTTCTTTTTTCTTTTTTCTTTTTTCTTTTCTTCCCTTCTCTCCTCACTTTCTGCGTTGTTTTACAAGGCGGCTTGTTGAGACCCCCCTGTTGTGCTGTCCGAGGGTCGGGCAGTTTCTGGGCCTGGGCTTTTTGTAATTTCATCACCTATTCTTCTTGAGCTTGAGCTCTTTTTTTTTTTTTTTTTTTTGCTATATTTCAATTCTGCCAATCACTTAACATACATTTTTGTTTTTGTTTTTTTTTTTTTTTACTTCTTTTCATTTTTTAAAATCTTTTTTTCTAAAAATAAACCAATTTTATTATTTATAAATTCAAATATCTCTTTTTCATTTTCGAAAGAACTCAAATTTCAAAAGTTTTAGAAATTTTTTATTTTAAATTAAAATAAGATATTTTTTTTAGAATTATATTAAATGACAAGAGGAACGAACCAAAATCTATTTGTTTTTTTTTTCTTTTTTTTCTCAAAAATATTTTAAGTTTTTAGACTTTTTAACTATCACATTTCATTTTTCAACTAAACGTACAACTCCAAACATTTACTTATTTCCAATCAAATCATTTCCAATATTTCAAGTGGAGTGTATATTTCAAACGCCCTCTTAGTATGTTTTTTTTTGTTTTTTTAGATAGAGTTTTATATAATAAGAATATCTTACTAAAAATGTATGATCCTGAATACTTAATTGGTTAAATTTACATCAAATTAAAATTGAAAGAATTTGATATACAACGTATTTCTCCTTATGTATAATGTAAGAAAATATGGACAAAAATCTTAAACCGTTTAAAAGGTCATAAATCTTGATATCCTCTATGACTGGACATACCTCTACATTTCTTGTCTATTATTTTTTAATTTAAGAGGTCACATAAAAAAACTATCGTTCGACTATACTTGTAATTATAATCCAGTGTTTGTTACTATAACAAATGCTAACGGCCATTGCCCATACAGTAATATTTTATTGAAGCTTTTCTTTTTCTTTTTTCCTGTCTTTTTGAGGAAACTTTTACAGAAGCTTCTATTTTGACAAAAAGGTACTTAATTTTAATAGCTACATCAACACAATATAGTAATTTCTGTTCATGAAAAATATTACATTAATCCCAAAATTTTCAAATTAATTATTTTTATAATCTTGTTTTAGTCTCATTTTCTCTCCGCTAGGATATTTTCCCAAAATAACTTATTGCTCTATTTATTAACTACGTACTGCTACAAAATGCTGGAAGGTAATACGTGCAAGGAATTGAAGAGGATATATTAATATTCATCAGGTAAATAAATCATTTACATATCTGGTTTTTTTTTTTTTTTTCTTTGAACTTAAATTTAGGATGTAGACCCTATATTTCATGATAAATTTATGTGTAAAATTACTCTTAAATTATACCTCTAATCACTTGATTAATGATCTTGATATTCACGTCTTAGTAGATAAATATGTAATCTATCTAACGAGTAATCCATCAATATAAACTTAGACAGTTGTTAATCAATTCTATGAAATGTGCATGAAACTAAAATTATATATTGATATAGCTTTCATATATTTGCTGTCACATAATGTTGTATTTGTTGTAGCTTTCGTATTGGAATAAGGATCTAAAACTTTGGTTTAATTCCTTTAAAAAGAAATAAATCACACTAAAATAATGGCATATACATGATCCAATAATTAAGTACTAAGCAGACTATCACGATAATCAACTCCTAAAATAATCAAGCTAATAAAAAACTTGACTAGTCCTCATTAATATAGACCCAGCGATTGCATATATATGTATGCATAATTATATATATATATGTCATGCAAGATTGTTGGTAATTGCTTCCTTTTTGCGTCTCTTTTTGGTTGAGCTATCGGCACTTTCCGTCTTGATCATGTCATTCTTTCTTTTCTTTTTCTTTTTTGTTGAGTTTGTTAGGAACTCAACAAGCCCTTCTAGGGCTACGTCGGCATTATCGCTCCTCAAGAGCGTCTCTGCAACCTCGGCACAAGTCACCTCCACCTCCGCTAACGTCTCCTCGATTTCCCTGAATAGACGATGATCCTTGATCCTATGATAGTTGAAAACAAGGGTCTTGAAGCCGCAGGGCGTGAGGTAGGACATGTGAATGTGCATGTCCATTCGGCCGGGCCTCAACAATGCGGGGTCAAGCTTGTTCTTCTAGTTGGTTGTGAAAACTATTATCCTCTCGTCTCCACAACAAGACCACAACCCGTCCGCAAAGTTGAGTAATGATGATAGTATTAGCTGCCAAAAGAAGTTGAAAATATTAACAGCGCGTTTATTAAACTGTAAAAGAATTTAACAAGACTGAAAAGTAAAATAAAATAATAGGAAAGATGATTATTTACTCATTTATATGCGTACAAATATAGCTAGGTCATTAATCTTTTAAGTTAAGAAATCATGAAAAGTTTCTCTTTCTCTCTCTCTTTCAGTGGCATGGGACTATAAACACCCATTTACTAAATTTTTAAGAGAAATTTAGGATTTAAATTTGAGACTACCCGCGTAGTTAGTCCCAACAAAAAAAATTAATTGGTCCATAATAATTGAATTATCATTTTAAATGGTGTTTAGATATTCACAACCTGAATAGGAACATTTGAATATAGCATTTTAATATATGTTTGAGTAGATATTTAAAGCAGCTCTAACAAATCTTAGAAAATCTCAATATTTTCTCACTGAACGCATAGAAAAAGAATTGTTTCAATCAAATTTGAAACTAAAACATTATGGTATTTGAAACTTAATTAGATAGAAGAGAGAGTTTTCGATTGAAGAAAATCAAAATGTTGCAGTTGCATATATACCCAAGTGGAGTCAAATTTTGGGGAAGAGTTCAATTTCCTTTTTCTTAAATGTTAACACATATTTGAATTGCCAAGTCAGATGAAATGGCACAAAAAGTTCTTAAATTAATTGTTGAAACAAACGGGGCAAAAGATTTCTATCCTTGCATTAGTGCCCATATATTTATATATATTTCTCTTGATTAGCATGATGTGAAGATCACATTAACAATTAATGATGATCACCACAACTAATTAATTATAAAACATATAGTTGTATGTATTGTCTAGTGGTATAATCTAAATCAAAATTCAAATCTTCTCACCCCAAAGTTTAAGGAAAAAAAAAATATACTAATTATAAAACATATGTAGGCGTGCCAAAGTGATCCTATTATGGTAATTAAACTTTTAAGCAATGGAGATATTTCCTTAACATACTCTCTCTTTTTTTTTTTTAATGTATATGAGTTCAAATTCATTATCCTCTCATTGTTTGTTCCTTTAATTAAATTTTGACAACTTGTTTAAGCATATTTAGTGTTTAATTTTTATTTATGTGATCAATATTTTTTTCCTCTCTCAAAAATTCAAGTTGTTAAAAAAAAAATTTCTATCTCAAAAAGGCATATGCAGGAGCAAAATTCACCTGGTGACTTTTTTTGATCAACGGCTTTGTGCCAACAACATTTGCTGTTCGGTTTTCCAGATCAATGGTGCAATCAATGTCCTCGGGGACGATAATCGATTTGTTAGCGACGGAAACCAGCACCAGCCGGAGGTCCCAGCTGACGGATTGCGGGGACGAAAGCTGCAAGTCGTAGACGTTGAACCGGAGGTGGTTGGCCATGGCTGCAATAAGGCTCGATTTCCCCGTCCCGGGTGGCCCGTAAAGCTAGTAGCCCACGCCTTCCCAACCCTCCGGTAAAAATCCTTCCTCTCCACAAACCTATCAAGATCCTCCACCACCATCTTCTTCACCGCCTCGTCCATCGCCATCGTGTCGAACGTCTATGGATGGTCGAAATCGACCGAGCTCCACGGCCAGCACCGCCCATCCCTGTCCCCAAACGAGCCAAGAGAGAACAGCCTTACCTTCTTTTTCTCCCCTTTTATCGCCTTGGCGCGCTCCATAACGTGTGCGGTAGGTAAAACCCCACCACCTTTTTCTTAAACCTCTTCTCGAAGCTGAGGTGAAGCGTCCTCTTCTTCTCAGGCTGAGGCTTCTCCCTTGCCCGTCAGGCTCCGTCGTCCTCGTCTTCATCTGAGTAGTAGTACGGCAACGAGGGTCTTCCGGTCCCGGAGGCTGCGGTATTGATGGTAAACCACCAGGTTACCGTGATTCCGTCGAAGTGATCCATGATAGTCTCGCCGCCGCGGTTTAGGGAAAGAGAGATTTGGGCCTCCCGGGGGTTCTTGGAGGCCTTGAGGTGGGTGTTGTTGGGCGAGATTATGTTCTCCAGGTAGGTTTCTGAGGCGGCGAAAACCTCGTTGAGGGAGACGCCGGCGAACTGTTCGATGGTGAGGGTGATTCGGGTCTTGCTGTGTGAAGAGAAATCGATGAGGTACTTGGTTAAGAAGTTGATGAGTTGTTGTCGGATTTGGGAGGGGATTAACTGGCGGGTTAAGTTATGGAGCATTTGTACAACCGTCCGGCCACCATCGCCGCCGCCGCACGGTGGTGTAGGATGAGAAAACTGATCCTGCTGATGGCATTCTTGTCATGGAAAACATGATGATTGTCTAATGCTGTTTGTTTGGTGTTGAGGAAAGCGAAAGAAAATAAAAGAAAATTTTTCTGTATTGGAGATATCCGCAGTTTTTTAATTGCTTGGCAGAATTGCCAAATCTTTTGAGTTTTGAGTGTGGGGGGTTTATATATAGAGTTAAAAAAAGTACTTTTTTTTTAGGGAAATAAAATATTTGTGATATATGTACTTGGGATTTTTATCATATATATACACACACACATTTAGCATTTTTATCACCACCACATATTTATATCTTTGTATAGGACCTTTTTTCTTTTTTTGGGGAAAATATGTACAGATGATATTGTGTGTATACACACGTATTACATAAAATTTACTAGGAGAGATTAAAAAGGTATAAAATAATCTAAATATATAAAATATTAACATATGAGATTCAGATATTTTCTTTGAGAAACTAGCGTTAGGAGTTTCAAAATTCCTAAACTTGAAATTTTGTAAAAAAAAAAAATTAAATTAAATTAAAAAGAAGAAGAAGAAGTAGGAAACTCTATTTTTCGTAATTACATTGGACTTTGACTTTGGCCAAGGATTTTGGGAAACTCTTTATTTTGTTATTTTTTAGGTAATAATAATAATAATAATAAGAGGACGTACTATAGGGGTGGAGACAAACTCAGATAAACCCGTGATGAAATGTTCTTCGCGAAGTGAATGTCCATATACCTCAATCAATAACACAACGTGATGGGGACGATTCAAATTCAAACATTTAACGAGCAAGACAAACGCTATACCAATTCACCTAAAGAACGCTGGTATCCTCTAATTCTTTGAAACCTTAATTCTGACCACCTGAAAAAAGCTGTAAATTCAGTTTTACTTTTTTTTTTTTTTGGGTAAAAAATATGTAAGTATTTAAAAGCTTTTTGCTGGAAATTAAATATTCAAAAGTTTTTTTTCTTTTGTAAAATATACTGAAAACAGGACAGATTGATCATAAAAGCTTTTAAAAGGAGAAATCAAATGATAAACCTAATTAGATTACAACTTTTAAATAATTACGGACTAAAAGAGAACTTGTAGAGAGTTATAAGACATCAAATTTGCCCACGGATGTGGCAACAAATAGAGCTCTACTAATAAAACGAAGTAAGCTCCGTAATACATTGTCACGTAATTGTCGTTTTTCGGTTGATGTCCTTTTTGTGTTATTGTTTTTTTTTTTTTTTTTGTCGTTTTTTTTTTCATTTATTATTTTGTCGCTGTTTTTCAATTTTTACCTTTGTTTCTCGATGGTTATCAATGTTCCAGTTGTTACCGTTTTGTATTTATTGTTCTTTCTCGTTTTAAGTCATTTTTTGGGGTATTTATCCTTTTTTTTTTTTTTTTTTTTTTTCAGATTGTTGCCTTGTTTCGGTTGATATCGTGGTTTCTTAGATATCGTTTTTGTTTTTGTTTTAAATTCGTTTTTCCTTCTTATTGTTGTTTTTATCATGTTGTCACATATCGTTGGCTGTTATTTTTCTGCCAATGTCGTTTTTTTGAATGTCGTTTTCTGTTTTCATGTCGTTTCTTCACTTTATTTTCTCTTTCCCTGGCTGTCTTTCCTATTTTATTGTTTTTTCTATGTCCGTGGTTTCAGAGTTGACGTCGCTTTTGTTGAATTTTGTTTAAATGTCGTTTTCCCTTTTAATCCCCCACGGCCCCACCCCTCAGCATAGAACCCTTCTGGAAAGGGGAAATGATTAAAATTTTTTAGTCATCTCCAAAATGCTGAATAAAAAATAATTATTATTAATTAGTATTCACGGAAAAAAAACAAAAAGTTCTTTATTTTTTTGGTCTGAATCTATATTTATTTATCTTTATTAAAGTGGGTGGCCATATGAGTCGCTCACTCCGATTTCTTTCTTCTTTATTTTTCTTCTTCTTCCTACCATATAGGTCCCCCCTCCCTGTTCTTCGCTTATGAATTTATTCGTCTCTTAACTCTTTAAAGCACTAAACATATCAAGGCAAGCCAGAGACCCAAAAAAAAAAATGACTCATTGTTTATACGTTATAGCAACTAAAAAACTTGTTGCCCTGACTTTATACCTTATAACAATGCCATTTCATTCCCCCATTGTCTTCACCAAAATATTTCTACACATACTGATTTTTGTTCCTTTTCTCTTTTTCTTCTTCTTTTTTTTTTCCACAACTTGATGTGATTGTAAAACCACTGCCCATAAATAATCCAAGCAACATACAGTCTTCTATGCACTCACCTTCTATGAATTCAGAGACATACTGTTCCATTTTCCTATCCCAAATGATTAGGTGGACAAAAATATAAAAACAGTGGATCTGAACTCTTCTATGGACCGCTGCTGAGCTCATATTTCAAGCTGACTTTCTTTATTCAGACCAATATCTCAAAAAGTAAAGAGAGGGGAAAAAAAAAATCTGGGATAAAAAAGGTCACTTTTCTACACCAACACAACAACAAACAAGAATTTACGTCTTTGATCTTACCAAGTAGAACTTCACTTAAAAGAGCCACAAGAGTAGCCAGTGCAGAGACCAGCATTCATGCTGCTATACGGAAACAAAGAAACGGGTCGACTCAGTGGCAACTCGGGAAGAGGTCTTTCCATGCACAAAAACTCGACAACCTGGTCCATACTTGGCCTCCCTTTGTTCTCATTAAGCGTGCAAAGTAACCCAATTTCCATAACTCTCACCGCTTGCTCCAAACTCATCACACTCCCCATCCTCTTGTCCACCAACTTCACCTTCTCATCACTCTCATGCAATCTCCATGCCCATTCCAACAACCCCATCTCCCCAAACTCCACGGAAAATCTCTCCGTCCGCCTTTTCCCCGCCACCACTTCCAACACAAGGAGCCCGAACTCGAACACGTCCGCGCTTTGGCTCACGGCCGACTCAAACCGCCTTGACTCGGCGCCGCATAACACAAAGCCAAAATCACCAAGCACAGCCCTGAAGCTCACGTCAAGGAACACACTGCTGGGCTTCAAGTTCTTGTGCGCCAGTTGCTTTGAGTGCAAGAAATTGAGCCCTTCGGCCGCGTCTTTGACCACCTTGAACCGCCTTGTCCATGGAAGAACACCGACCCCGAATAGCCATTTGTCCACGCTTCCATTGGGGATAAACTCGTACACAACCATGGTCTCTCTGTTGTCTTGGCACCATCCTCTTATGGGGACTAAATTCGGATGTCGAATTTTTGAAATCGCGATTATCTCCTTCATCAGTCTTTTCTTGTATTCCAGCCCCATAGAGCTCAAAAACTGAGATGAAAACCTCTTAATGGCGACTTGAAAGTGGCAGCCATTTGATGACAACTTTCCTCTGTAGTAAACCCCTTTTGAGTCACTGCCCAGAATCTCAATCTCGTTGAAGCTCGCCGTGGCGACGGAGAGCTCGGCGGTTGTGAACTTCCGCGGCTTGTTCGGAGGTGTCGGCCTCTGCTTCTTCTCCGGCAAAACGACGTCGTTTGATGACGTGTTTCTGTCGCTCTTGCGCCGTCTGCTGTAGTACAAGCTGAGCAGAACGGCTAAGGCTAAAACCACCGCGGCTATGAAGATCAAGAAGCTGCTCGGAAGCTCGGTGTGAGTCATCCTTCCGGCGTGGCCAACAACGATCTTGCTCTCGCATGTTTCCGAAGAAGGAACTCGTAGGAAAGCTTGGCTCGTTGAAGAGAAGTTCCAAGAGAGAACGCTGTGGATTTGCGTATGGTTTCCCGTCGAAGCTGAGAAGCCTACAAACATGTATTCCTTCAAGAATGGTGAGATGTCAAGAGGACCGGAGAAAACCGGTTTTGGCGGGTAAGAATCATGAGCGTCGGATCCTAGATGAATGTCGATCCAACGGCGTGGACCGTCGTAGGTGATCCAAGCTCGGTGGACAGAACCGTCGTTGAGGAATACTCCCACATCAGAAGCGTTGATTGCTTTGGTGGAGACCATTGTGCCTAAATTGATCCCCACATGGTTGTCACTTGGGTCTCCAAACTCGGGGTTCCACCGCGTGTCGAATTCAACAGCGACGGCCTCATAATCTTCAGCGCAGGCATCGTTGATCATCGCCAGCCACGGGCCTGGTCTTCCGACGGTGAACTCATCAGGGACGATTATGAAGGTGAAGCCACTGCCGCCATGAGTAGAAGCAGTGGTATTGTTGTTGGGATTCGAGGTTGCTGAGGAGTTGTGAAATTGGAAAGAGAAGGTGGTTTGGAACGAGGCAGGGGTTCGGGTTGGTGGGTCAAAGAGTCTGATGGGAGAGGAGTAGAGGGCTCTGCCGGCTTGCTGTTTGAGGTCCGAGGCTTGAGATTCGTCCGGAATTTGGAGGGGAAAAGGCTTCGTGTTTGAGAGCTTTGCGCTGCCCAAGAGTTTGATGTCTTGAACAATTCTAGAATTGTTCGCGCAGCTGAAGTTGGGGAAAGAGAGGTGTTTGGTCACGTTGGTTGCAGGTCCAGTTTTCGGTTTAGACGAATATACTGCAGAGAAGTGTTGTAATAAGATCAAAAGATGTGTCAAGAATAACAGGGAATGAGAGGAAAAGAGATTCATTTCTAGAATTTGAGAGGAGAGAACTTGATGAACTGGTTATTAATGGTTGGTAGGAGGGGGCAGATGAGAAGAAGGTAAGAAGGAATCTTTTTGTAATTCTGTGGACAATAAACAAAATAACGTCCCTTTGTTTACAATGATGATTATGATTAATTGCCGGTGAATTTGTCCATACATGAGCCATACAAAGGGGCCAAAATTGGGTAAGATATTGAATGCAGGCAAATCCAACAAGCTTGACACTAAAGCTTTTCAAGAATGGACAAAACGGCCCTTTGCGTATATCATTTGTTTCGTGTTGAATGGCTACAACGTGAAAAAGCAACGAGTCGATTTGGTTTGGACCACCAGAAAATGAAAATGATAGGCCCCTTCTTGTCACTGTGGTGTCCCATCCACCCCCTCATGAATTATTGGAGGACAATTATTTTTTTGCAGACTAGGGGATTGGACAATAATTTACTCAAAACACTATGTTCAGGTGTATTATACAAATTACAGAAAGAAAATGTAGGGCATACGTATACTAAAGTTACTACTACAATTTTTCAAATATTAAGCAAAAGTTGGGTTAAAATGATACTAAAATGTGAAATCCCACGGCTTAAAGTTCACAACGTTCAGCAAGAGTCAACAGTCGGGAACCGAGACAAGTAAATAAAAACATCGGAGACTGATATATGCGAAGATGAAAAGGAAGAAATGTAACCAACAGGAAATTATGGCAACTATAGTAACATAAAATTCTCGACTTAGTCTCAAACAAGCAAAAGAAGCAAGTCCAAATTAATTCGCAAATTAAACAAAACTCAACCAATTGCATCAAGAAAAGCAACTTTTTCCCCAAAAAAAACTACAAAAAGTATTTCCTATTCCTCCCCTAGGATAGTTCCCTTCTCGCTGACGTAGATGCCGTCAAGGAACTTCCTGATATCCTTGTTCTTGACATGGCATTTCTGTCCAAAACAAAAAACCAGAAAAAAAATCTCAGAAATGGAAACAATTTGATTCAAGAACCATGAGTCTTCCAATATTATAATAAACAAAAAGATGATAATCCAATTTTTTTTTTTTTGCTCAGAATATGTCTTTCTACATCTAGTTCGTAGATGTAAGACGTATAAACACACATACATGGATAAATGCTCAAGTAGATATCCGGAAAAAGAGAAAGAGACCTGATTGATCAGGGCAGCAGACCGAGACACTAGCTCGATGTCGCTACCATCCAAGACGAGCTCATCCTTAACCTTTTCGGACCGGGTAATGGTGACCCCATCAAGCATATCCACCTTCCTAACCTGATGCAGCAAAAAAAGCAGATACTTATAGAACACCTTTACAGAAACAGAGCCTTTTACATAAGAATCAACAGTAAACAAGTTGAAAATTTGAAACATTATACAGTCGATGAACTACCTTAAATAGAGAATTTGTGCTTCACTTACTCACGAACTGTTATACAATGATCACCAATCACAAAGTCATACAAAATCCAAACAAACTTATATGATCTAATCAGTCTTGCCTTAGTCCGAGAATAGAACGAATTTGTTTGCTCAAACACTAAATTCGCCAAGTATCTTCTTGTCAAAGAAGGCCTCGGAAAAATAAACCGAAACCATCCAATCAGGAAACAAAAGAAAAAAAAAACAAAAACAAAATCCAAACAAACTTAGATAATCTAATCAGTCTTGCCTTAGTCCGAGACTCAGAAATTTGTTGGCTCAAATTCTACTTATCAAAAAACGACTAGAAAAAATGTAAACCTTTAACAACCTACAAAATAGTATCCGTTCAGACCACTCATTGCTAATTGCAAAAGCCGAAACAATCCAATCGAAATGCAAAATATTCGATTCAAGAGATCAACCGATAAACCAAAAAAAAAAAAAAGGTTACCTTTTTTTCGCCCAAAAAGTTGCGGATCTCAATGGACTTGCTTCCATTGGTGATAGAGGCGTTGATGGGAAAGTGGGCGTAGACGAAGCGCATCTTGTAGCGGTAGCCCTTGGTGACGCCGGTGATGAGATTCTCGACGTGGCTGAGGGCGGTTCGGATGGCGGCGCTGGTCTTGCGAGAGCCAAACCAGGCGTCGATCTTCAGCTTGCGCTTTCCGGTCTCGTCGTCGGTGATGAGATCGAAGTCGAGGTTCAGATGCTTGAAGTCCCGGGTGAGCTTGCCTCTGGGGCCTTCAACTTCGATGATCTTGGCGTTCACCTTGATCTTCACCCCCTCAGGGATGTCCATGGTCTCCGACGACAGAATGGTCTTCATCTCCGCTCTGCTCTGCTCTCTCTCTCTCTCTCTCTCTCTCTCTCTCTCTCCTTTACTGCTCCGCAACTCTCTCGGCTGTGAAAATGGAGACGCTCTAAAACCCTAACCACCGCCTTTTATCTCAAGTTAAGGAACCCTAATTCGCGTCTCAGACTCTGGGCTTTGCTGATCCGCTATGGCCCAAATTTAGTTAAAGAATGGGCCTTTTCTTTTAACTTCTGTTTGGGCTCCTCGTGGGAGCCCATATGTTGATTCGTAGATCAGAGTCCACGAAGGATTTTTTTTTTTTTTTTTTTTGAGAAAATGTGTTTGTATGAGTGAAATTAAAATACAATTATACTCATTTTTTCTATTTATAATTTTATTTTGCTAATGGAATGTGGAAATATAAAAAAATAAATTTATTATAGTGATGTTGAAATATTATTAAAAAAAAGTTTGTGGTTCCTTCAAAAAAAAAAAAAAGTTTGTGGGAAAAAAAAAAGAAGAAATAATAAAAAAGAATATTATTTTATGGGAATTTTAAATGGATATTCATATATGAGATTGTTACAAAACTAATCTAATGAATAAAAAAAAATTCAATAACATAAAATAAGATTTAAACTCGTTGAGTTTTGTCGAATCTTTTTTTATTTTATTTTTTTGGTTTCGAACCTTGGTTTTTTTCCCCCACTATTTCAATTTGTTTATGTCGGAATTTGACTTTGATATTGGTTAAAATATTGATTTTTGTTTTCTTCCATACATACAGCTTCTCCGCCACTCCTATAGTCCTATTCAACACCATAGCTAATAAATCACACACTTGTGACAAAAATTGAAACCTATTCGGTAATGTAGATTTTTTAACCTATTATAAAATTGAGACCTATTTTATTACGTAGTTATTTGATGTTTTGCCACATCATCATTAATAATTATTAAAAATGTTGACCTTTTCTAAATGGAAAATTGATGCCTCTTTGAAATTTGCTTGGCACGGTGTTTATCATACTTGGGTTGTACTTTTTTTTGGGGAAAAAAACGAAGGAGATAAAAAAGCTTGGTTGTGGTTCATGAGCGAAAGGTAATGGCAGAAGAGGAATACGGAAAATTTTTCATAACTAGTTCTAAAATCACTTTCAAAATGTTTGTTAACATCATTTTCTTTTACATAAATTTAAAATTATTGCTCGAAATATAGAGTTGAATTTGTAATCCAAACGAGCCTTGGTAGTGTCAAATTGCTTCCCTACTCGAGACAATAATATTGGTTGTTGACGTAGTAACATTAATGGTGAAGATCAAGCTGTCCATAAATAAAGCACAGTAAAGCTTTGACAGTACATTTACAGGATGGTTGGTTTGGGTTACACGACATAGAGCCCATCAAATCCAATATACCAATCCCACCACAAATATCCAAACAAATGGTAATGCTCTCTTTCTCACTCTCTCCCCTCTTTATGAGCTTACATAAGAACTTGATCAAAACGCATATTCTGTGTACTTTTTCTAGTTCTAGTAAAAAAGACATGATCAAAGTCAACGAAGTTAAGAGAAAAGCTTTTCCCAACAACACTTGTGAACATCATGATGCGTTAAGAACTGTGTAACTGTAAACCAACTCCTCGATATCATTCCAATCAGACACTCCCACATCTCGGATCCTCCGCTATCAAAATCTAAGTTCCGTCGTTTGAATGAAGATTTTAACACTATAAACAATAAAACATTCAAATGATCAAAATGTTGTCCTCTAACATTTAGTAGTATGTTAAATTTAGCATAAATTAGATGTTATATGTCTCTCAAATCTCAAATCGGCAATTAGATACAATTCTATTTTCATTCATTGGACAGTTAGGAAGTTGGATTTTTGTTTTGAGAATCTTTTGAAAAACAATGCGTATTTTTTTCGTATGCGTTATTTTTCTTTAAGCTTTTCAAACGGGTTTGCAAGTAAAACAAAGCGTTTGCTGGTATTGTGGTTCCTATAATCTGAGGCTATAATTGTAGATAAATATTGATATTGCCTTTTTTATATTATGCATTACATTTCCCCCCCTTACAAATATATATTCTACTCGGTATGCTCAACTTCAATTCAAACCATCACCTTTTTTTTTTTTCTTTCTATAATTTGTAAGATCCGACCTTAATGTACTTTTAAGTATTTCCGATCAATTAAAATACCATATCAGTTTAAATATCAATGTCAGATAATTAAAATATTATGTTTAATAAAATACTTTAATTGATATGTTATTATGTCATTAAAAAGACCTAATAAAGACAAAAATGGGAATATGTGAATCGAATACAAATTTGAATTAGAAGGATTTAACATTTTAACCTCAACAATAAAGAAGCATTATCAAACACTAGCGTTATATATAAATTTCAAGAGTGAATATTTTCACGTGGGTTATGAGAACTGAGAAACTTCCTTATCAAACACAAGTTTAAAAATGAAATTAAAAAGAAAAATAAAAGGTAACAAAACGTGCTTGTAATATGCGTGTCAACGTAAATGGGCTGTTCCATTTTTCCTGTTGCATCTTCATTTTATGAAATTTTTTCTAAAAGTCCTAACAGATCATATATAAACATATATATATATATATATATATTATGCCCAAAAAATGCTTTATGCTGTGGTACCAGACATAGAAAAGTTCAGACTTTTTCATTTGAGGTGATAAATTAGCACATGTCCATGAAAGCCAAAACCCATGGCTTGCACATCACGTTTGAATTGTTACATATACATATATATATATATATATATACATATGTATGTATATGTATAATGTGTATATAACAGATTATGTCAGTGGTGTTGCTGATGATGAAATCGCCGCTGATTTCTCATTCTTTTTTTATCACCCTTTTTCTAATGAAACTGTTGCATCTTTATTGACTACGGATTGACTAATTAAAAACATTCCAATTATGATAAAAATTAGTGGAAAAAAGTTAAAACCTAAACAAAGTGAATGGCCTACCTAGCTTTTGACAACTCATTATATAGTTTTTCTTCTTTTGAGGGGAACAAAAAACGATGTTTATCGTGTACAAGTGTTACATGACAATATTCATTGAACGATTTATTTTATTTATTTATTTAACATTTTAACTTTTAATTTTAATTTTTTTGGGAACTCAAAGTGCAGTTAGAGGATTTGATCTCCTATATAACTTTTAATTGGAAGTAATTAAGCAAAATTTAATGCAATTTTTTTAACCTCAATTGGCCATTTATGTTACTGAAAATTTCATTAGTTCTAAATAATAAAAATTGGAGGCTCTCTCCTTCTCTCTTTCTGAATATGAAAAAAAAATTACAGTGTTTGGCTGGAGTTTTAGCACCGCCTCCGGGCGCGTCGTTGGGCTTCCAACCCTGAAGTTCAATCCTCAGACTCGTCTCAATTTCGACTTTCTCGTGATAGTGGCTGTGGGTGGAGCGGCACATCCATTAGGGCGGATCTAACCTGTCTTGGAGGTGGGTTAGCTTTGCTCATATCTAATTTCCATTTGATGGCTAATTGGCTTTCTACCAGTGGATCATTCTTTTGTTTTATTATAATAAGGGAGTTGATATTTCCACTCCTTTGGGTGTTTTTTTTTATTTACTCTGGTGTTTTTACTTCGGTAATAATGGAGGCGATGTCCTACGCTTATGTCTCACATCCGTTTGTTATCGGATGTCGTCGTAAGTGTCCCTATTATGTGGGGATTAGTCTCGGTTGATTGGGCTAGTCCATTAACTATTTTGGTGTTGTTTTTAACGAGCAATGATCAAGCTCGAAGTTTATATGCTGAACGGGTCTTCCCCTGCTTGAGTCTTGGTATTTATATTCACCCCTATGTTATTTTGGTCTTTATTGGTTGATCCAGTATTTGATTTGGGGTCGAATTCCTTTGTATTTTGAGCCATTTGTGTCTTACGTATTTTGTTTCTTATGAAATGAAATATCCCTTAAATTTTTTTTTTCATTAGATCTTAAACACTCTTTTTCATACGTTGTTTTTTGTTAATCCTCGTAAACTCATTTAAATAAATAATAATTAAAAAAAAAACCAATCATTTCCCACAAATAAAGTGATTGGGTAATTTAGAAATTTATAATGGGGACTTCTACCATGGGTAAGCCTACTTTACCCCATGGATGAAGTAAAATTTTTTACACCCTTGAATTTAAATCAAAGGGTTGAAAAAAGCTAAAGACTACCTAGTTAAAATAGAACCTTCCACGTATAATTGAAACTCACTCTATCAGGAAAAAATAAAAACAAAAACAAAAACAACAACAAAACAAAACACCAAAAAGCGTTCCAAATTCGTCGGGAAGGCCCAAGGAGGAAGAGGAATTCACGCCGGTAGAGGTTCGAGCAGCAGGTCTATACGGCGGTGGGAGAGAGAACTCCGGCGACCCTCTCTACCAATGTAGTAAATGAAAAAAGGACGGCGCAAGCTTGGTCGGCACCGCAAGCTTGGTCGGCACCGCAAGCTTGGTAGGTTTCTGTTTGAAAAAACTACGTATCTTTCCAAAGCCAAGAAATTCGATCATTTTACATGACTGGAAATTGGAAAAGCATACATTATTTGCTTCTTCTCCTTATTTTTACTGTTGTTATTATTTTATCTTCTTTTTATTTTTTTTCATTTTTTTTTTTAAGTTTGTTGTTGTTATTATTATTGTTATTTTGGCTAATGAAGCATTATTGCGTTCTACTCATAATGAGGCGAGTTTTTCTCTAACAAATTAGCTTCACAAATATTGTGCATGACAATAGCACTCTAATTTACACTATAAACACATTCTAAAATTCTTGACATTTAACTCCCAAACAAAATCTTGGGATTGGTTTTTCCTCTCTCTCTCTCTCTCTCTCTCTATTTTGAAGTTCTTATATTTACAACAAATTCAAGTGAATTCAAATTCTTGTTAGATAGTGGATATCTAACAAACAGATAAACACCTCCCAAAATTAATATATAATTTTCAGAGAAAGAATTATAAATTATACCAGATAAAAGGATAAGAAAAAAAGAAGAAAACAGTGGGAATAAAAGAAAATAAAGATGCTAAAAATCGATCACGTACTAGGAACATGGGCAAAATTAACGCAATAAGTTGCATGTAAAACTCTTCCATGAGTATGTCGTTGGCTAATTATATAGGCAAAGAATAATAAATGGTCATCATACTCATTCTTTTGTCAACACGTGGCCCAATAAGACCCCCCCCGGTTGATTCAAGAAATTAGAAAACTTAAAAACAGCACCAAATCACCAATAAAATATTCCAAAGCTCGCAACAGCCAACGGTCCAGATTGATTATTTTGAAAAAAAAAAAAAATCAAAATATTATTGTTATTTTTTTTTTGGGTTTGTGGGACCCCCACTTCTCGGAAAGTCGTCAAAGTATAACAACACACAAAGCTGTACTGTCAGCAGTCGATCGCTCACAACTCGGGATTGTACTTTTCAAAAAAAAAAAAAAAAAAGGAGCAGAAGAGGACGAGGGTCAAATTCAAAAGCCCACAGAAACATAAAGATCTTGGTTTGTGTTAACTGAACAGAATCAGAGAGATTTTGTATATGCATGAAGAAGAAGGAGAGAGCAAAAAGAAAAAAGAAAAACCCATTAGAGAGAGAAAGTGGCAGTGAGTTTAATAGAAAGAATTAATACAAATAATCATTAGAATTTTTCTTTTTTATTTTTATTTTTATTTTTCAACAGTGAGTTGACACAGAGATTTTCCTAAAAATCCCATGTATTTATTGGCATCCGTTACCATCTTTGATTTTCCAAAACCCAACCTGCATTTAATTCCCTTTCTGTCTCTCTCTTATTTGATCACCTCTCTCTCTCTACATTCTACATAAAAACACTTTCTCTCTTTGAATCGCCCCCTGTTTCTCTCTCTCTCTCTCTCTCTCTCTCTCTATATATATATATATATCGATAAAAACAATATAAGAAAACAGAACAGAACTGAACAAAGTTGTGTTTGATAAATTTAATATATGGATTTGGCGAAGAAATGGTTCAAATGGTCGCAAATAGTGATGGCGATGATGGTGGTGCAAGTGTTCGCGACAGGAATGCAAATTCTGACGCGAGTAATACTTGTGGAAGGGACCTTCATTTTCTCTCTCATGGCTTACCGGCATGTCGTCGCTTCCCTCTGTGTCGCTCCTCTTGCTTTTTACTTCGAAAGGTCCCCATTCTTCTTCTTCTTCTTCTTCTTGCTTTTCTTGTGATCTCTTTTTACGCGTTTTCTGTTTTCTGTTTTCGACACATTGAGACGATTTTATACACACATAATATATACATTTATACTTATACCTTGTTTGTAAATACGTACGTGTAATGTTTTTTAAGATGTTGTGTTGGCAAAGATGAATATGTTTTTTTTTTTTTTTTTTTTTTTGGCAGAGGACATGAAAAGAAGTTTGGTTGGCGGGTTTGGTTCTGGCTCTTCGTCAATGCCTTAACCGGGTAAGACGTGTTTGGTTTAATCTTTTACATTGTTGGTGCTGTTTGTTATCATTTCTTCTCCACATGATTTTGCAGTTACCAAAATGCAAAATCTTCTTTACTTGTTCTTCTTTCTTTTTAAAAAAAAGTTTCGGATCCTATATGAAAAAACTTTAGTGTTCTCATAAATGTAAGTTGACACATAACTGTAAATGGGTAAAAGCTGATAATACAAATGAATAGAGAGCATATTCCACCTTCTGTTGCTTGGCTAGGAGGGGAAAAGAAAAAAACATGGCTAAAGCTCTTTTGAAGGGAAATCAGAAAGCAATAATAACAAATCTGAGACAAAAAGGAAAGCATATCTGAGGTACCCATCATACCAAAGGCCTTAAATTATTGTGATAAGATGGGAAAATATATTGATTGCATTTAACCAATAATGATGGTAGCCAATGTTTTCATATATATATATATATATATATATGTATATGTATTGATGGAAGGATTCTGACGATAAAAGCAGATTATGCAGAGAGCAAAATGGGGGTGGGGAGGTGTTTTCAATTTCTATCCTATGTGCTGTTTTCCGTTTGTTTTTTAGTTTTTTGGCACTGTTTTCCTCTCTCTGATGCTGTCTTAGCCTTTATTCTGAAAAGATGGCATGTGAGATCAAACCACATAAATGGGTTATACAGAATTGTGACCAAATTTCTGATACTGAAAAGTGCTTTGTGATTTTATTCTTTTTGGAAGTGTTTCGCTCTTTTGATGGTAAAGAACTTTTATGATTATCTTGTTAAAAGGAAAATAGACATATATGTACATACCTATATATACAAATATATAGGGCCTGCATGTATGGTTGTCAAAAGGGTTATAACTCATTGCATTTATTTACTTTTTCTTTCTCAACAATTTATTATCTTGAAAAAAAAAATGATCAAAGGGCAGGGAATCAACTTATTAATACCAGCAATAGTGACTACAGATAGGCACCATTTTCCACTTGGTATTTTGAACCTCTTAGGCCAAAAGTGCTTTCTAGATTATATTAAGGATTCCCAGTACTTCAAATAAATTATATAAAAAATAAATATAAATCTTAAACTTAAGCTATATATCTGACACAGTTAGAATAATATATTCCTTATCATATGGTCCACCAGCTTGGGGTCTACAGCTTCAGCTTCCTTTCTTAGTATTACTTCACAAAATTTGCCAACTCAATTATCCATTTTGTCATTTTTTAATTCTTCTTCTTTTAAGTTGTTGAAATCTTACAGGATAACATTTGCCATGGGAATGTTCTATTATGGTCTCCGAGACACCACAGCTACATATGCCACGAACTTCCTCAACTTAATACCCATAGTCACTTTCATCTTTTCCATTATCACCGGGTACTTTTACCGCTATTACGCAATTCTGTCCCGTCAAATTTTCATCAAATTTGTATTTTACGGTGGGCGAAACTGAAAAACATGTTTTGTACACCAATGTAACAACAAATTTGATTTTGTTTTTTCTTTCATCGAATGTGTTTTATAGAATAGAGAAGCTGAAACAGAATACTAGGGCAGGTAAAGTGAAGACTCTTGGGGCGTTGTTATGTGTCGCTGGAGCTTTAACAAGTAGTCTTTACAAGGGAAAAGAATTCCATATCGGTCATCACCACGTCAACTCTCATATCGCTGTCAAGGTCGAGACACCCGACTCGCATTGGGCACGTGGCACGTTCTTGTTGGTCGGGAGCTGCCTCTCCTATTCATCATGGTTCATAGTACAAGTAAATTCATATCTGCATTATTCACCCACTTTTTTACCACTATTTTTTTTAACCTTTCATCTTCCATAGTAACTAACGAAAGGTTAAAACATAATGGACCATGACTTGGCAAAGATTAAAATTTTCATTTTTGTTCTGGTCTCTCTCTCTCTCTCTCTCTCTCTCTCTTATTTTTTTTAATTTTATTACAGGTTAGGCTTCAAAAAGTTTTTCCATTCAAATATTGGGCTACTATGTTGACATGCATTATAGCATCCCTACAGTCATTGGTTATAGGAATATGTTTGGATAGACAGAAAGCGGCCTGGAAATTGGGCTGGAATCTTCAGCTAGTTACTATAATATACTCGGTGAGCTTACAAGCTACAAAATTTATATTAATTATCATCTTACAGTATTCTAAATTTAGATTAACTGGTAATTAAACTACAACGTACTGAAGTTGTTTAGTATTAATCTATTTCAATTATTTATGCAATCTTTGATCAATTCTAACAACTATCATATGTTGTTTTGTTCGAAATTTTTATATTTTTTTTATAATAAGTGAGAGTCATATGTCCATAACGGAGAAAAAAAAGGTCCATAGAACATATAGATACATAACATATGGAATTTTACTTTTATAGGGAGCACTTGCCACGGCTGCAACATTCTGCCTACTATTATGGGCAATCTCAAAGAGAGGCCCCACTTTCCCTTCCATGTTCAACCCCCTCGCTTTGATCTTTGTGGCATTATCAGAAGCTCTCATCCTTGGTGAAGCCATCAGAGTTGGAATGTATGATTCTTTACTTTCCTTTTGTATTCTTATAATTTTCAAACTCTCCAATTCATCATCCGTCCTAACACGATACATCGCCTTAATAAAATAGCTTCTCACTAAATTATGCGACCGTAATCCGTCACTTATATATTGATTGCATCACTATGAAAACCTGACATTTCCGATTCGGAAACCTTTTTTTTTTTTTGGGGGGCAGTTTGATTGGCATGGTGTTTATCATACTTGGGTTGTACTCCTTTTTGTGGGGACAAAGAAAGGAGAGAAGAAGCTTCATTCATGATGAGCAAAACGTAGAATTAGCTGATGAGGAACAAGGAAAGACAAACATGCCAAGTAGTTCCCCAACTCGGGACAATATTTGTACTAGTACTAGTAGTATTAATGTTGAAGATCAAGATCTTCATAAAAGCACACTCAGGCTTTGACCGTATGAATATCATATATTAGCCAGAATCCCCTTATTAATACCTGGGGATTGGCTACGTAGCCCTTAAAAATTCACTCCCATCCATATCAACATATTGTCGCTCTGTTGATTCCAAAATAAAAATCCAGAGCTAGCTTTTTTTTTTTAATCCAAAAACAAAAGTATAGTTTTCTTCTAATTTCCCTCCTTGATGAGCTCACAATGAAAATAAATGTTCCGGGTAATTTACCCCCTTTTTTATTATTATTATTATTTTAAATACAATACGGGATAGAATCCCACCCTTTCAAATTCATGATCCCCTGTCCCATGTTATTTGACCAAGTGATTATTCGCTGTAATTTACCTAATTTTTATGCGTAACAGTGTTGAAGCCAGTTCTCATATTTTAAAATTTTTGATTTCATCCTAATTTTAATTGTACCTCATTTTGTAATTTTAAGAAAAATTATAATGGTTCTCTCATTCGATAGATTAGAATATATATTAGGTTTCTACTCAATAAAAAATAATCTAAAACATGTTTTATGTTTTATAATGCTCCAAATTGAAAATTTTTTGCTAACTTTGCCGTTGGTCATGAATCATGATTACAATGAACTGAGGAAATAACTAAAAAATTTCATGAAATTCCCTTATAAATAATTGGTCAAATATATAGCCCACAAAAAATAAAATAAAAACCAGAGCTAGCTAGCTTTTCTTTTGTATTTCCCTCTGTTTTTCATATTCGAACAGAAGATATTTCTCTCTTCACTCTCTGTCCGTCTCTCTCTTCTTCATGAGTTCAATTACAAAGAAATAAAACAGATCCTCTGAATATACTTTGTCTAATGTAAGACATAAGTATAGTCAACTGGGAAAAGAGCCCAAACTTAGAAAAGCTTCTTCAATAACCTGATGAAGAGCAGATGAGTTAAGAGAAATGTAACAATAAACCAACTCCTCGATGTCATTCCAATCACAGACACCGCCCACATCTCGGATCATCTCCATGATCGATTCTCGCAAACACGAGATCGGGTCGGTAGTGCACATCACCACACATGTACTTCCTGCAAAAACACCACAAACATCATCTGGCAAGCTAGCTGAAAGGCTCATTACCTTGTTATTACGCCTCTTGATCAATGGCATGATCTTTTCTTCTCAATTAGTTCCAAAATGGGCAAATGCTAAAAACGAGTACCTATTTATGGACTGTAAGGAAATATATATATTGATTTATGTAGCCAAGAACAATGTAAAAATCGAATATATGGCAAAAGAGAAGGCTCAAACCGTTGAGGAAAGCTGAGAATTCATGTGAAGGTTGTTATTAAAGGAGCCTATGAGTCATTTATGAATCCCACATTTAGCACCATATCTTTCAAGTCGATTAATCAGCTTTTTTTTTTCTTTTTTTTTTCTTTTTTTTGCAAATGATTAATCAGCTTTCAATATAAAAATCCTTAGTTGAGGTAATGATAATCCATTAAGGGTCGAAGTTATTTCCCTCATAAAATCTAAAACAATAACCGTATTCTGTAGTTGTGAAGACAGGAAAGAGAGTTCAAGCAGGAAAATAAATTTTACAAAAGCAAGAGACGTATTGCAAATAAATAAATTATCTCAAAATTAGTGAATATTTTTAGCCTGCAATCACTTGTGTAGATAATAAATTATGCGTTTTTAAACTATTTAGGCACTCACAATAACTTATGCACTCACTAATTTACTTATAAGAAGAAATTTGGTGATAGAATGGACAAAAGGAAATCATACCACAATTTTGAAGCTTTTGTTTCTTCAAACGATTGCATCAAAACTTTTTGCATCTCGACTGGCAACTTGTAGACAGATGAAAAAAAAAAATGAAAAAAAAAGTCCTAAAACATGAAATCCGCTCCTCTATCAAGTAGAAAGAGCTTCTTTTTTTTTTATTATTTATTATTTATTATTCTTCTTTTCGCTCAACTATTCTCTGTTCTGCTTACCTTTATTTTTAATTTTTGGATATAACTCTTATCTTTTTACGGTCTATTTTAGTTGGATTTGTTGTTAACACTGCGGTTCTTTAATTCTTCTCTTTTTATTTTTCTTTTTCTTTTGTAGGTTTATTCTCTATTATACTTTCATCTTTCTCATTTTGGATTGTTTACATGTTCTATTTTTTTCAGCCAAAAAAAGAAAAAAAAAAAAAAAAAGCGAAAGTTGTAAAAAAAGGCTGCTCAAAACATGGACATACATCATTGTCTAGATAACCGACGGCTGATAACTAATTAGATATTTTCTACTTTTATTTTTAATTTTTAGGAATTTTATCCCTATTATTAATTAATAATCATAGTAGAATTCTATTATATAAAAATACATATACTACCGCTATAGTATAGTTTTTGATTGTCACAATATATTAAAACAATAGCAAAATAAAAAAAATGATCTAAAAAAATTAAACCAAAATGATAAAACTAAATAAAGATGGTCAAAACACCGCATTATTAAGAAGGTATTTTTCTGTATCTTTATTAGAATTATGATCGAGTAAAATTAAGAAAATATACACATAGTTATGACTCTATACAGCTGTTTTTGAAGCATGGGTTTGATTAAAAAAAAATTTATCGATAATATATAAGTTAAACCATCAACATTTGATTATTTTGTAATTACAGATATAACATAACAGGTAATTCCACATCTTACTTCACCATGAAGTGAAGAAGTTTAAATTTTTCCATCTCCAAATTAAAAATAAAAAATAAAAAATATTTGATTATTTTCCCATGTTCCATTAATATGATTTTTCTCTTGAAATATGATTGTGATATAAATGAATGTCTTCTGCAATCACCCTTAGGCATGCACTATTTGTCGGTGTACAAACTCATGACCTGTGGCCCAACTCTTTCTTTTTATTTATTTATTATGCTGTGAGAACTCTTACAATAATCTTCAACTCCTTATATATATATATATATATATATATATATATATATTCTTTCTTGTATTGAAAACTCAAGTAACCTAAGTCAACTAGGGAGTTATGAGGTTCTTAGAGGGAAAAAAAAAAAAAAAACTCTTTCGGTAGTAAAGACCATAGGCAAAAATCACGTTCATTGGATAATAATTTGGCTGTGTGTATATTATAATAAGAATAAGTATGACGGAAAAAGACAATGCAACCAAAGATTTGCAAGTTGACATCTTAGGTGATCGCTATTCATTAACTAATTACCTCTCAAAATGGAAGAAATACATATATATGTATATATATACACACATATTCACACACACACACACACACACTAAATGGGAAGTGGCAAGTGAAATATCCTTTTCTTTAAAGTTTGACTTCCCTCTCTACGAAAGTTTGTTATAATCAACCCAATGAAGTGTAATTCGCTCTTCACACACTACAGATTAATGTCTCTCAAGTAATCGAAGAGGGATTAAAAAAAAAAAAAAAAAAAGAAAAAAAAAGTCCACCCTGTACCTAAGGAAAATAAAAGAAAATAAGGGAAATCTAAATTTAATCCATTTGATATCCAAGTTAGTTTCATAAGAGAATATTGACGTTATTTTGTCTCTCTCATTCTCGATGCCACCATATACACATTTAGTCGGGTAATCTTTGAGCACATCTTGAAAGAAAAAGAGAAAAAGAAAAAAAGACGATTGATGAAAAAGTAGTACTAGTACACTGTGGTACCTATTAGTCACTTATGGTGAGACCTGAAGTTCAAAGATTGTTCTTATCTTTATTTGTAGTTAATCACAAGGTTGGCATGTATGTGAAGCAAGTGCGCATGAACAATGACAAATTAGTCAAGGGTGTAACAAAGAATTAAAATGAAAAAATAAAATCAACTTGAAGTTAATAGGACATTCTCCATCGTCCTCTCGGTTTCAACTTGTAGCTTATATATGATGACGTGAAAGGCCCCATAAATTTCACTTTCCACAAGTTTCAAAAAGAAAAAAGAAAAAAGAAAACTTGGGGTATTCACTAGTTATGTGGTTATAATTATAAATGGTTTCTCAACCTTTTATGATGACAGACTTGTATAATGCACCAACCAACAAAATGATATATAATGTGACCAAAAAAAATTAGAGAGAGAGAGAGAGAGAGATGCAAAAAAATTGAAGATGCGAAGATCTTTACACTTAAAGGGAGATTTATTGAGGTAAAGTACAAAAAAAAACAAAAAACAAGAAAAACAAAAACAAAAAACAAAAAACAAAACAAAAATACAAAAAAACCAAAACCAAAAACAAAAACAAAGTATGAGGATTGTTCGATGTGGGACATATATTCTCTTCCTTCTTTATTTTTTAATTGTTTGTTTGTTTACATTTGGTAGAGAATATTGCAGGACATGCTCGGATTGTTTGTTTAGCATCTAGGAGACACCACTACATCACTTATTTAATTATGATATTCTTATATTGGCATGTCACGAATTGAAAATAAGTAATTTTTTTAGGGAACAAAACATGTATTTAGTACCCCCTAACATTTGTTTTTTAAAAGTCTCAAAATAATAGTAGTAGTAGTAATAATAATAATAATAATAATAATAATAATAATAATAATAATAATAATAACAACAACAACAATAATAGGTTAGGCAAATTGAATAAGAAATTGCTAATGAGAGAGGATCCTATTTGAAGCCAAGAAGTGATCTCCAACTTGTGCCAAACAATAGCAAGACAGCGACCCCAAATGGTTTTGGACGGTGTACTTTTTGCAAATGGCTCTAGTCGGCAAATGAGCTAAAGCAAAGACGTTGAAAAAAGTTTTTAATTTTGTCAAAGAATTCTACAATAAGACTCTCGAACTTTACCCGATCGATGAGGTAAAATTTTTAACTGTAAGATTATTTTTAGACGGATTAGATTAAAAGTATACATCATAATTATTCTAGAATTCAAACACATGATCACACTTGAAATCAAGGGAAAAAAAACAAAAAAAAAAAACAAAAAAACAAAAAACAAAACAAAACAAAGACTTTTTGCTTCTCAGGAAAGTCGTCG
Organism: Ficus erecta; assembly: GCA_008635985.1. Taxonomy (NCBI): domain Eukaryota; kingdom Viridiplantae; phylum Streptophyta; class Magnoliopsida; order Rosales; family Moraceae; genus Ficus; species Ficus erecta. The sequence goes on from BKCH01000010.1 coordinate 571,698, forward strand.
GTGACCTGATAATTTTTCAGATCCGACCAAGGGGATGGCCAATTGCGACCACAAGATCTGGCAATCCAACAAAATTTGGGGTGACTCGCAGTTGGACGGCCACTTCGATTATCGGCGCCGGTGGAATAACAGGGATTGCGAGCTTCAACGGTTGTGTCAAAGATAAGCTTATAATTCTCTCTCTATTATTTGCTTTATTTTTTGTTTGTTTGTTTGAGAGAATGCGAAAGCTAATGATAAAATTCGACTAGAAATCTCTGTGTTTTTGTTTTTGTGTAATTTTATCTGTTATTTTGCATTAAATTTCCATGCCATTAGACCAAAGGTCTTATACATGTCATTCTCCATCCAATTGTCACTTTCTATTTTATTTTCATTTCGAACGTAAATACAGCAACTCATCTGAAATAATGTTTTTATATTAGGATTTGAGAGACATTTGTTAAAGGAAAAGGATACATCTAGTTGCCAAGTCCAATCCACTCAAAAGGGGATTAATAGAGGGCAAATCAATACAAAAAAATCAAAACAAAACAAAAAACAAAAAACTTTTATTCCCATTTTCTAATTACACTTTTAGTCATGACAATTTTGTGTGACATTCGTAGTCACAAATTTTTGTTTTCACCAAAACTTTAAGTCACGAGTTTTTTAGTCACGCAAAAGTTTTAGTCACGAAATCTTGTTATTCAAATTAAAAGTTTTAATCATAACAAAAATTTATAATTAATGTATTGCATATTAGATGTCAGTCAAAACCTTGGGACTAAGAGCAAAATTTAGACACATAATAATATTGTAACTAATGGCGTCATTCGGCACATAATAATACACACATATATAGTGGCTAGTGTTGTCCCTTTAATGACACCATTAGTTACAATATTATTATGTGTCTAAATTTCACTCTTAGTCACAATGTTGTGATTGACTGATGAAGTTATATTGGAAAACAAATCGTATTAAAATTGGAAAGCATATTTTTGGTTCGAAGACAATTGTTATAAAAGAAAAATTAATTAGCAATTTCACAATTAGGAAAGTTAGGTTTATTTTATTTATTTTCCTAATTTTACTTATAGTTTCCTGTTTACGTTTGGGGCATTTAGCCTATAAATATATTAGTCCATTCATATGTAAAAAGGAGTTACAATCAGTTTTTGAATGATATTTTGGGTTTTACTCTTCTCTCTCTAATTTTCAGGGTTTTCCTGGCGTTATGTGTGAATTAACGGTTAACTAATCTATCACTTTTATTTTTTACAGTTTTGCTTTTCTAACATACGCTTCCGCTATATCAGTTGGTATCAAGCTAGGTTCTTGAACCGATTTGTTGTTTGCAATGCCGCCTCGCCGCCAACCCACCGCCGATGCCACAACTCTGCCAGCCAAACTCACCGAAAAGGTTGCAAGCCTACAGCAAAAAGTTGCTGCTCTAATACAACAGGTTGCTACATTGGCTGCCACATCTCATTCCGTTTCCGATTCTGAGTTTGACGACATTGAAGGAATATTCGATCCAATTTTTGACAAAGCGGCGATGAAAGAGAAGGTAAAAAGATTAATTCTGATTCAATCTTGATCCAATATATGACGAATAAGTTGGAGAAAAGGAAGATCAAATTGTCAATTTTTCTCCACTTTTTGACGAAAGTGATGGAGAAGAAGACGAAGAAGGCAAATTTCTTTTGATCCAATTTTTGAGGAAATTAAACAAGAAGATGAATGTCCAACATTTGATGAAGGTAATGAAGAAAAGGATCTAGTATTCGAATTTATCATGATATTCATTGAAGAAAATTTTCCATGGATGATTGAGTTAGATTCTAGAGGATCCAATATTGAAGAAAATTTTTCATCGGTTGATTTTTATGAATTCGACAGTGCAAAGATGGGCATTACGAATTCCTCATGATTGTTCTTCACACTTATCAATTCAAGCTACTCCGAATTCGAGGATGAATTCTCTTCAACCTAGAGAGAATAATGAAGCCATATTGGGAAACAAATCGTGTCGAAATTGGAAAGCAGATTTTTGGTTCGAAGACAATTATTATAAAAGAAAAGTTCATTAGCAATTTCACAATTAGGAAAGTTAAGTTTATTTTATTTATTTTCCTAATTTTACTTGTAGTTTCCTGTTTACGTTTAGGGCATTTAGCCTATAAATATATTAGTCCATTCATATGTAAAAGGGAGATACAATCAGTTTTAAATGAATTTTGAATTCTACTCTTCTCTTTCTAATTCTCGATATTCTTTTGAATCAACATTTTTTGATGTCAATTTCTAGTATTTTGTGTGAATCAATAGAATTTAAAGGGTTTTCCTGACATTCTGTGTGAATCAACAGGTTAACTGATTTATCCCCTTCATTTTTACTGTTTTGCTTTTCTAACACACGATTTTGCTACATCAGTGACATCTAATATGCAATATATTAATTACAAATTTTCATTATGATTAAAACTTTTAATTTGAATAGCAAGATTTCATGGCTAAAACTTTTACGTGACTAAAAAACTTATGGCTTAAAATTTTGGTTAAAACACAAATTTGTGACTATAAGTGTCACGCAAAATTGTTATGTCTAAAAGTGTAGTAAGAAAATGGGACTAAAAGCCCTTTTTTTTTTTTTTTTTTTTTTGTCTTTTGTATTTTGTTTTTTGTTTTTGTTTTGTTTTGTTTTTTGTTTTTGTTTTTTTTGTTTTTTGTTTTGTTTTTTAGTGATTTGCTCTCTATTATTCCCCTTTTGAGTGGGTTGGACTTGGCAATTAGATGTATCTTTTTCCTTTAACAAATGTCTCTCAAATCCTAATATAAAAACATTATTTCAGACGAATTGTTGTATATACATTCGAAATGAAAATAGAACGTGACAATTGGATGGAGAATAACCCATAAGACCTTTGGTCTAATGGCATGGAAATTTAATGCAAAATGAGAGATAAAATTACACAAAAACAAAAACACAGAAATTTCTAGGCGAATTTTATCATTAGCTTTCGCATTCTCTCAAACAAACAAACAAACAAAAAAAAAAAAAAAAATCAAGCAGATAATAGAGAGAGAAATATAGGGTTATCTTTGACACGACCGTTGAAGCGTGCGAAGACCCTGCACCCCCGCCGCACCACCACTTGCGCGCAGCAGAGCTTACATGAGCAATGAAGCTGAAGAAGAAAAAGAAGAAGGAGAAGATCAAGAAGAATAAGAAGACGCTGAAGAAAATGAAGAGAGAGAGAGAGGAATTTTTAGAAATATTTCAAACATGAGCGTTTATAGATTTAAAAAGGGAAAATATTAAGGTAAAACCCTTTTTATATACCCTATCGGTAGAGTTTATTTTACAGACTGTTTAATGTGTTTCAACGGTTGATATGTTGTTTGTGCATAATACTTATCATGCACTTTAGCACATAGTATTCTAATCTAAGAAAAAAAAATTTAAGTAGAGAAAAAAAAAAAAAAAAACCCCAACCCATGTCAGCTGGAAAACCAACCCCAACGACCGGTGCCCTCCCCCCCCTCTACTGGCCCCCACCAGAAAAATCACCCCCATTCCGGCAACCTTATGTTGTTCAGCGGCGAAGTTCCTCGTCCGTCGACGGCGAATCGCCCTTGACGCCCTAACCCAACCTGCGAAACCCCTACCCCAACTCCGTCGATGGCCCCCCAGCGGACCCCCAACCTGATAAACCAGAATCCCCTCCCCCCCCCCAAGAACGACCAACGAAGAACAATCATAGGGATTTCAAATTTTTTTTTCCTGTAATCATATATATGAGGGTTTATTTTAGTTATTATACACTCTTAATTTCCTGTCAATTCGATTAAATTTCAATAATTAATTTAAAAAAAAACACATAAGAAAAAGAAAATTATTTTATAAAAGCTATTTGAAAAGCATAAATTTATTACATGAATTTTTTTAATGATCGTGAAATTAACTCTTCAATGAGGAATTCTACCAAAAAAAAAAAAAAAAAAAATCTTTAATGAGGAACCACACAAGCAAAACACCCAAACCAAATACAAAAAAGCACCAGAACAAACGAAACACCTCATTATCAAACCAAGTAAGACGACCCAACGGATAACACAAAAACAAAAAACAAAAAGAGAGATAAACAAACTCAGCAGGACCTCAAAATTAGGGTTAAAGAAAACACAAGAAGAGTATTCATCATGAGTGCATAAATAGAACTATTTTTGGATTCCAGTTCTGAACTAATTTTGCAGTTCGACACCGTTTAACATAATATGTATTTCTTAGGGTGACCTGTGTTATGAAATGTGCTTTCTTATTAAGGAAAAAAAAAAAAAAAAGATAGATAATAGTTGCATGTGTATCTTGTTTCATTTAAAAAAAAAAAAAGGGGAAAAAAGAAAGTAGGGAAAACAGATGGACAAAAATTGTAGCAGGCCCTATTAATATTGTTGTTTAATACAATGTTGGATGGATTTTTTTTAAATTGAAAATTCTAAAAACTAGATCAACGATGAGCGGATTCTTATTCGTCCAAACTTTTTTAAAGTAAAATTTCTTATAAAGAAATTGAATTAAGTGTTGAATTGCTTATAATTGGATAATCACTACTTAAATGATCATTAATTTAGTTGATATCAAAAGTGTCATCCATTATAATTGTGTATTGTTCACCTCATGCATGCATGCATGATATACATGAAACGTACGTACTTAACGTAAGTGGTTGGGTCTACTACAAGGCTTGGATTTTTATAATATTTGCTGTACACTCTAAGTCTGAGCTCACATCTTTGATAAAGTTGTGATTATATATATTCACAACTTTGTAGGGATAATTGGAACCGATTAATTAACACATGATATTGTCAAAGGACATATGCATCACAATCCGATATATATTCACCACAATTCGCTCTAGATTAGTTGTGGTATTAGATATACCCCCACGATTTTTTTTTTTTTTTTTGAAAACTTCAAGAATTTAGATGTTACATCTTTTTTAATGATGTTGACTTATAGTTAATTTGGAAGCATCAATCAGTTGTAAAACTTCATCTATATACATATATATTTGAAACAGGTTAAGTTGTTATAGTTTGAAAAGTTGGGTATTTTTCTCCAGTTCTCTCTCTAACATCACTTCTTGCTCACTCAAAGTCAAAACTAATCTTGATCGAAGTCAACTAATCCAAAGTCAACCCTTTGATAATTCACCCATCACCTTGTTATATATGTACACACATATACATACATATATATGTATAGCGTTTTGTGCCGGAAGGACCAGCCCATCCTGCTTAACATCAAAAATGAAAAATGAAGCAAGAAATCTATTCGATTATACACTTCATAGTACTAAAAAGTTAATTATGCTAAGCTTTTGTTACAGCTTTTCAATGTTATTTGAATATACTTATTTTTACTAGTAACTACTGGAATGACTGTAAACAAGCTCATGTACACATGTATAGCTAATGGTTTAATATGCACAAGGCAATGTGTCTCTATATGTCTAAACTATCGTTAACTGCTAATTGACATCAATGTTATTTTAAATACAATTACTATTACAAGTAAGGACCTTAAGGTCTGTAGACAAACTCATTTATATTTATACATGCACATATAAATCTATATATATATATATATATGTATATGTATATATAGTGGTTCAATAGTCACGAGACAATGTATCTTACAATCTTTATAGCCCAAATTTGAAGATTGTTAACTAGGAGCCTAAACAGTCGGTATGTCACTTAAAAAGACAGAAATACCTTATTAGTTTTAGTTTAAAATTGTTAAAAATTAGAACGTGGCATCAACTACTAAAGTACCTTTATAATTAAAATAGATCAGTAGACCTTTTTTTCTGTTACAAGACCTAAGGCCCTCACCTTAATTTAAAGGGACTTTAAAGTAAGCTAATATGTCTACCAATTATATATAATTTTAGTCACTCTAATTCAATTCACCTTATCAAATCGAGTAGTATTTAGTGGCCAACCGAAATTAGCTCTCTCTTTTGTAGAAGTCCTTTCAGAGAAGACTTTTTTATTTTAATAACTCAAATTTGAGGATTCTGTTACCTCAAAAAAAAAAAAAAAAGAGGATAATGTGACTAATGTTTTCTTCTTCTGCCTTCTAATAAGCCAAACTCTGCTTAACTATGTTTTTAGTTCATTTAATATAATGTCGATATATAGTGTAAAGTTGCCACGTGACCTTTTTTCCTGCCATAAAATGAAGGAGTACAAGTTGTTGTCCAAGATTTCCCATAATCCATCCTATATATAAGGACCAAAAATCCCATTGGTTTGAGATCGATATAGAAATGCTTTGGAATTTTGAGGCCTTGTGGATGTTAAAGATGAAATTTTGTAGCAGAATATTAGAAGCATATATCTCATTGATAGAGTACAGTTTTAAATAAAAGAATATTTTAAATATAATTCGAACATAATTTGATAAATAAAAACTCTTTTCAACAAAATGCTTTTTTCAACATCTTTGCTTTTAATTAGCTCATGTGCCGACTAGAGCCATTTGCAAAAAGTGCACCGTCCAAAACCATTTGGGTCGCTGTCTTGCTGTTGTTTGGCACAAGTTGGGATCCTCTCTCATTAGTAATTTCTTATTCAATTTGTGTAATATATGATTATCATTATCATTATTATTATTATTATTATTTTAAGGAATACAAATCTTAGGGGTACTAAATATTTGTTTCGTTCCCTAAAAAAATTACTTATTTTCAATTCGTGACATGCCAATGTAACAATATTATAATTAAATAGGTGACGTAGTGGTGTCTCTAAGATATTAAACAAACAATCCGGGCATGTCCTGCAATATTCTCTATCAAATATAAACAAACAAATAATAAATAATAAAAAGGAAGAGAATATATGTCCCACATCGAACAATCATCATACTTTGCTTTTGTTTCGCTTAGTTTATCTTTTTTTTTTTTTTTTTTGGGTGCTTTACCTCAATAAATCTCCCTATAAGTGCAAAGATCTTGGCATCTTCAATTTATTTGCATTATTCTTCTCTCTCTCTCTCTTTTTAATATTTTTTTGTCGCATTGTATATCTTTTGGTTGGTAGGTGCCTATATTGATTGCCATCATCATAAAAGTTAAGAAACCATTTATAATTATAACCACATAATTACTAGTGAATATTCTATACATCACCCCCAACCCAAGTTTTTTTTATTTCTTTTTTCTTTTTTCCTTTTTTCTTTTTCTTTTGAAACTTGTGGAGAGTGAAATTCATGGGGCCTTTCACATCATCATAAGCTACAAGTTGAAACCGAGCGGACGATGGAGAATGTCCCATTAACTTCAAGTTGATTTTATTTTTTCATTTCAATTCTTTGTTTTTTTGGTGAATCATTTCAATTCTTTGTTACACCTTGACTAATTTGTCATTGTTCATGCACTTGCTTCATATATGCCAACCTTGTCATTAACTACAAATAATGATAAGAACAACCTTTAGACTTCAGGTCTCACCATAAGTGAATAATAGGCACCACAGTGTACTAGTACTACTTCTTTTTCATCAATGTGTCTTTTTTCTTTTTCCTTCAAGATTGTGCTCAAAGATCTTACCCAACTAAATGTGTATATGGTGGCGTCGAGAATGAGAGAGACAAAATAACATCAATAATCTCTTATAAAACTAGCTTGGATATCAAATGGATAAAATTTAGATTTCCCTTATTTTCTTTTATTTTCGTTAATTACAGGTTGACTTTTTTTTTGTCCCCTTTTTTCTCTTTGATTATTTGAGCGACATTGATCAAAATGTAGTGTGCGAAGAGCGAATTACACTTCAGTGAGTTGATTATAACAAACTTTCTTAGAGAGGGATGTCAAACTTTAAAGAAAAGGATATTTCACTTACCTCTTCCCATTACATATATGTGTGTGTGTATATCATATACATGTATTTCTTCCATTTTGAAAAGTAATTAGTTAACGAATAGCGATCGCCTAAGATGTCAACTTGCAAATCTTTGGTTGCGTTGTCTTTTTCCCTCATACTTATTCTTATTATAATATACACAGCCAAATTATTATACAATGAACGTGATTTTTGCCTATGGTCTTTTGCCTATACCGAAAGAGTTCCCCCCCCCCCCCCCCCCCCCCCCTCCTTGTTTTCTAAGAACCTCATAACTCCATTGTTGACTTAGGTTACCTGAGTTTTCAATACAAGAAAGAAAAAGAAATTAAATATATATATATATATATATATTATATATAAAAGGAGGTGAAGATTATTGTAAGAGTTCTCATAGCATAATAAAGAAGGATAAAATAATAAGATTTATAATAAATAAATAAATAATAAAGAATGATAAAAGAAAGAGTTGGTCCACAGGTCATGAGTATGTACACCGACAAATAGAGCATGCATGCGAGAGGGTGATTGCAGAAGACATGCGCGGTTAGATCACAATCATCTTTCAAGTGAAAAATCATATTAACTTAATGGAACATGAGAAAATAATTAAAAAAAAATATACCTTTTTTGAATTTGGAGATGAGAAAATTCGAACTCTTTACTTCATAATGGTGTCAGATTAGTAAATTACCATTAGATTATTATGTCTGTAACCATAATATAATCAAATACTGTCGGTTAAGAATTGTATATTATCGATAATTTTTTTATATAAAAGTTATCAAAGAATTTTTCTTAGAATCATATTAGAATATTATATATATATATATATTATACAAACTCGATGAATCCAATAAAAACCATGCTTCAAAAATTGAATTGAAATAACTATATGTATATTTTCTTAATTCTACTCAATCATACATATTATAATTCTTAGAAAGATATAGAAAAATAAATTTCCTTTTTTAAACTTGAAAAAAAAACCTCATTAGGAATGAGGTGTTTGACTATCTTTATCAAGTTTTATTTTTTATTTAATTTTAAATTTTTTTGCTATTGTTTTAATATATTGTGACAACAAAAACTATACAGAGCTAAAGCGGCAGTATACGTGGCTAAGCGTCTAGTATACATATTTGTATTTTCAAGAATTCTCCTATGATTATTAATCAATCATAGGAATAAAATTCCAAAAAATAAAAGGGATATTGTAGCTAGTAGTATATATTTTATAAGTACCTTTAAAGTTAACATATTTTTAAAAGGTGATAAATTATTGTATTTATATTAGATAAATTTTTAGATTTTCTTGGATTTTTTTAAAAATTTTATATTTGTGGTTAATTTATAACAACAAAATTTTATATTTTAAAATTTTGTAAATATTTGTTTGTAGTTTAAAAATTTTATAAATATTTATATTTGTGGTTAATTTAAAAATTTTGTAAAAAATTTATATTTATGTGTATAATTTCATGTTAGATAAAGAGAGAAGGAATACTGTTTTTTTTTTTTTTCAATATTATTAATCGTAAATTTAATTATAATATTTATTATTATATTTAAAATTTTATATTATAATTTATTATTATTCTCTTAAAAATATTATTTCATTCTTTCTCTTAAAATAAAACTTAAAGTATAAATATTTAATTAATTATCAGCCGTCGGTTATCTAGACGATAATGTATGTCTGTGCCTTTTTAACAACTTTTGGCGGATGAAAAATTAAAAAAGTGACAGTATGTGGGCCCGTTAATTGCCTCATTCTCCTCAATTCAATCTCCACCATTCACTTTCACTTTCATTCATTTTTCACTTGCATGTGCATTAGACAAATTCGAAAAACATTTATCTAATAAAGAAAAAATTAAAATAATAATTAAAAATATATACTAAACAAAAAAAAAAAAGCACGAAAAAAGATCAAAAATAAAAAATAAAAGGACTAAATGAAATAATTTATCAACATGAAAGAAGGATTAAATAAAAAAAATGATATGGAAAAAAAAGGAGATCAGAATATAAATATAAAGTAAAAAAAAAATAAATAAAAGACTAAAATAAAAAAATTGTCCGAAAAAAATAGAAGACCAAAAAATACAGAACTTTTTCCTATAAAAAAAAAAAAAAAAAAAAAAACCGTTTTGGACGAAATGGTGAATGTGTGTTTTGACACTTCTAGACATGTTTATAGATTAGAGGGAACAATTCCTACAAACAAAATCTTCCCTAAATATGCGGATATCTTTTTGAGATACAGATACTTATGGTCCGTTTGGAGTTCAAGTTCAAATCTCAAGTTTGAACTTAATTTTGTTTTTTTCTGAAAATGTTTTGTTTTTTCTGAAAAAGTTTTTTGTCTTTTTCTAAAAAGTCAACAAAATTACTATTAAACTTAAAAATTTCAACTCAACTCAAATCAACTCATTCACCAAACACCCTCTTAGATTCCTCTTACAAGTATGCCTCTGTTTTTTCGTTGATCCTTTAAAAAGCTTTTTTTTTTTTTTTTTTTTCCACCAATACAGTAATTTTTAGTCATTGAATTAAATCTTACCTTTTGGACCTTCAAAATATGAAAAAGCACTTTATTTCATGTTATATATTATATATTCTTTTTAAATGCGTATACTCACTCATCGGATGAGTTAAAATCTTAATGTAATTAAAAAATCTCTATCGATAAAATAAGATAATCTGTCTAGAGTAAAAGTACCTTATTTTTTTAGGGTAAAGTATATTTATTTATTTTTCTCTTGGTAAGAAAAAGTATCTTATCCTTATATTTTTAGGAATAAGTTCCTTTCTTCTTCTCAATTTTTCAAAAAAAAAAAAATCAAAAAAAAAAATCAAAAAAGGATGCCAAGGAATTAAAAAATATGCCGACCTAGATTTTCCTCTCCTCCTTCGCCACCCCATATATATATATATGTGTGTGAGTGTGTTATACATACAGCTATATATATATGTGTGTGCGTGCGCGCGCTTGTGAGTTCGTGCAACTTTGTGTGCCGCCAACAACAGATTAATTGAGGTTGGCGTTTGTTCCGAAAAGACATTTAAGTGTGTTGTGGTTGTTTTGTTTGGTTTATTTCATTTCACCCACGTCCCTTGTTGTTGTTGTTGTTTTTTTTTGATGGCGAGTTAAAAAAACCAAAATCCCCAAACAGGGTCAAGTGTCCACCCACATTTACCGTATTTCCGTTAAATCTTTTCCTCTCCTTCCCTCCCCCACCCAAACCAACTCAACCACCCTACCCAGAAAAAAATTTATTAAAAAAAAAAATCTCCAAAAAAAAAAAAGAGAAAGAAAAAGTTTTTTCCTTTCCTTTCCTTTTTTTTCCATTCTCTCTTCCTCTGTATTTCTTCCTTTCTCCATAGAAATCAAATCAAAACATTTCCTTATTCACACTATATTTTGGATAGTGCAAGAATTTGTTGGGGGTTTTCTTGTTCTGTTCTGTTTTGGTTTGGTTTATATAAATACACACACACATATATATAAAGGAGATAGTGGAGAAGGGAATGAGAAAGGAGAGGAAGATGAAAATGAAAGGAAGGATATCAAGAATAGGAAGTTACGCGACGCGATTTCATCCTCCATTAGAGACCACCATCAACAACAGCCTTGTATTACCTGCACCACCTTCAACATTCTCGCTCCTATCTACAAGCGTCTCAACCATGAGGTTCTAAATTTCTCCGAAAAAAACAACAAACCAAATCTGGTTTTTCTGTTTTTTTTTTTTTTTTTTTTTTAATTTTTTTTTAAAATTTTGTAATAATTCTCTTTTTTTTTTTTTTTTTTTTTAATTTCTTGGCGGGGTCGGAAACAGGATCCGAGTTGCCGCGAAAGCGATTACAGGGCGTTCTGGATGACGAGAAATCAAAGCATATTGGATTGGCTCTTGTCTGAGAGATCTTCCATTATTTGCCTTCAGGTTGGACCGTCAGATTTCCATCAAATTATGTTAAATTAATTTTTTAATTTTTTAATTTATTTTCTTTAATGCGTTAAGGCTAAAATGGTGAAACAGGAATTCTGGGTGGGGAATGAAGAGCTTGTAAATATATATGAGAAGAGGCTTGGGGCTGCCGGGTATACAAGTTTCAAGCTTGGGCGTACAAACAACCGTGGTGATGGTAAATTTTTCGTTCCGTTTTCATCTCAATTTTACGCCTCATGATAGTTAGATTCGTTCCGATTTTGAATTGTCTTGCTTTTTTGAAAAGTTTGCTTGAAGTAACATTTGATTGATTTTAATCATTGGAATCCTTACATAAATCTATTTAGTACATTATTAGTATGTTCTGATTCTGAGCATTGTGGCATTGTCCTCTTTTTTCCCTGGATTAAGATGTTTTTGTCGGATCCTACAGGCCTACTGACTGCGGTTCATAAGGACTTCTTAAGAGTACTTAACTGTCGGGAATTGCTTTTCAACGATTGCGGGGATCGTGTTGCTCAGTTGTTACACGTCGAATTAGCCACCACCCCATTTACACAATGTCGAAATAGCAATGATCTTCGGCAGGAAATTCTCATCGTGAACACGCACTTGTTATTCCCTCATGATTCGAGTTTGTGCCTAGTAAGGCTGAATCAGGTATCTTCATTTTCCATTCAATTATCTTCCTTTAATTTTTTTTTAATGCCAATCTTTGTTGTCTACAGACCGTTCATAATGTATTTTACTTTGTTATGCCTAATTATAGGTCTACAAAATCCTGCAATGTGTAGAATCTTATCAGAAGGAAAACAATCTAAACCCCATGTCCATAATACTTTGCGGGTAACAATTTTATCGCCTTCTTTCAGTAACCCTTTTGTGTTTCTTCACGTTTTGCATTTTGTTTGTTTTTATTTTTATTTTTATTTATTTATTTATTTTGGCTGGTGTAGAATTGAACTGATTTACTAAAATAGACTTCCAATGTCTGTTTCCTGCAGTGACTGGAATGGAAGTAAACGCGGACATGTTTACAAGTTCCTTCGGTCCCAAGGATTTGTCTCGTCTTATGACACTGCTCATCAGTACACCGATGCGGATGCACACAAGGTCAGCATCTTCAAACACTTGATTCTAAAGTTTACTAATCTACATTAGTAATTAAATTGCGTTCCTAGTTAGTAAGCAAACACATGAATGTGAGGAAATGAAAAAAACATGCCTCCTGTTGTTTTCCTGTTGACGACATATAAAGGCGATAAGTGTTGCATCTTCTTATGCCAACTACTGATGTTCTTGCATCCTGCCTATTGCAGTGGATCAGCCATCGGAACCATCGGGGGAACATCTGCGGTGTCGATTTCATATGGCTTCTCAATCCTAACAGTTACAGGAAACTCCTAAAGACGAGTTGGAATGAAGCAGTGTTTGGCATGTTCAAGGTCAATTACAAGTAGCCACAAATTGTGTTAATTTCATGCAACAACTAAATTGAATACAAGTTTAACCTTTGTGGTTACCTTACTCAGTCTGTTATATTTTTGAACTTTTCTGTTTTCAGTATCTACTTCAGAGAGCTTTGCGGACAGAACACGATGCATTTGCCTTTCTCAAGGCTGATAACCGTGATGATTGCATAACCTACTCAGGTTTCTGCGAGGCACTTCGACAGGTATAGCCTTTTTTTTTTTTTTTTTTAAATCAAATTTCTTAAATTTGTCTATTTATGAAATATACTGAATTAAACACCCTTTTTTTCAGCTTAATTTGGTTGGTCATTGCTACGGACTCAGTGCTGACGAAACAAAGGACTTGTGGGTTCAAGCAGACATAGATGGCAATGGAGTTCTCGACTTCGAAGAATTTCAGGTAGATTGTTCTCAGCCAAAATTTCTTTCACTTATTAATCTTCTCTCTGTAGTATTAGAACACTCAACAAGACTCGAATTTTGGTCTTAAGTTGTAAACTTGTTTGTATTCTTTGGCTCGAAAAACATGTTCTGAAGTTGTCTAGTCGTTATTGTCTAATTCTGTTCCGCATTATGACACTGCCATATGCTAAAACAGTGATCTTTATGTTTTCAACTATGGCATTCCAGCAACGGATTTGGAATCCAACGGGGACAGAGCAAGGAGACGAACATGGAAACGAGGTCCAAGATAATGGCTCCAAGGACAGCAAGCATCAAACAATCGGTTTCAGCATAAAAAACGCGGTCCTCTTCCCTCCTGAAGTGGAGAAAGGAAGATGGCCTGATGACTACTCTCTCTCAGATCACGCGCGCCTCACGGTGGTGTTTTCGCCAATTAGGATGCCATGCTCTCAGTTAATATCTTGAATAGCCTCAGAAGTAAACACAAAAACACCAATGGAAAAGGGGCCATCAAAGCTCTTGGTTTACAAACCATGTTCGACAAGCGCAGGGCAAGAACTCTGCCGCAAATCCTATTCCTTTCGAGCATTTCACGAGCCTTCTGCTATTGAACTAATACAATGTAGAAGTTATGTTTTGTTTTGAAATACCAAGGATACAAAGAAAGCAAAAGAAGAAAAGATTTAAGGTTTGTACATTTGTAAATAAATATAAGCCCACGCAGAAATCACCTTTTTTTTTTTTTTTTTTGTAGCAATGGTGAGTTGAACTGTCCAAGGAACTTTTTCTATCCTGGTTGAATTTCACAAACTTGTCTAGTAAGAGATTTGTGCTATGCTTCAACCCTTTTGATATACCAAAACTTGACAGTTTTTTTTCCCCCCTTTATTATAATTGTTTTTTTGGGTTGAAAATTGCTTGAAACAGATTTAGTTTACAGTATAGAAGAGTCTCTATTAAAATTTAACATTCTTCTCAAGCATGCTAAATTGAGTTTCGGCCCACAAGTCAAGTGAAATTAGAAATTGGGCAAGAAGTGGTGAAGAATGGCCAAACGTTACATTAAGTGCTTGTTTGGTTCACAAGCTCAAACCATAATTTTCAAACTTTTTTTTGTCTTTTTCCTAAAAAAAAATTTATCTTTTCTGAAAAGTCAATAAAATTTACTATTAAAACTTAAAATTTCAACTCAAATTCATAAACTAAATGAACTCTAAAAGTGATTTTTGAGTCATTTGATAAGACTGAACAAAAGAATATCTTATTCCAGCAAGACACAAGAAAAGAATGTCAAACAAGAGAACAAAAAAGAAAGCATAAAATAATAGCCTTCCTAGTATTATTTTATTTTATTATTATTTTTAAATTTTTGTTGTTGCGGAGAGGGAGAACGTGATGACTTTGTTCCAGCTGCCGAAAGTTGGAGGCTTAGACCTTTAACTTTTATGTCACTTTAATTAAAAATTGAAACATTTTCTTTAGAAAGGGTACAACGGAAAGTTAAAATCTCTTTAGGAAAATGTTATAACTAATAATTCGGAGTTGTAATAAAAAGATGTAGGGAATGATGACAATCTCTCATTCTTTTTCCTGCTTAAAAGTTTAAAGAAGTGCAAATAAAACCATTTCTTTTGAAAGGAAATATGATAATAATAATAATATTAATATTAGTAATAATAATAATTAGTATCATTAATTTATGTCAAGTTTAAGAAAAAGGACTCTATGCTCAAAGGCAATTTAAGTTGGCCTTATGGATTTGGACACTCATAATATTAATTAATTCTTCTTTAGGATGAACACTAAACTTTTTTCATTCTTTAATGCTCTAATCAAGGTGGGATATTTCCTTAGTTTAAAAACACACCTCCACAAATTACGTCAAAATCCACTTTAAACTAAATTTTCCATTTTGTTTTCCTCAAAATAAAGATTGAAAAGCCCAAAGTTACCCCCCAAAAAAAAATTCATAACTTAATAATTTATAAATGGATGGTGGAAGATTATTTGAACTTTCTTGTCGTTTTTCTGAGTAACGAAAAAAAAAATGATTTATATGTGGTAGGGACAAAGTGAGATTATTATTTTTTTTCCTTCACCTTTTACGTTTGTTCTCTATTATAAAAGCCCATTTCTAGTCGTTTTTCTTAGTCACAAATCACTTTCCACGCTCATTAGTTCTTAGGCTCCTAGCCAATAGAATAGATCCTTTTGATGCATTATGTGCCTCCTTTTTTTTTTTTTTTTTGGATAAATGAGAATATGCTTCCTTTTTTTTTTTTTTTTTTTCTTCTGTTCACACTGTTACCCAGGAGCGAAAGTTGAGCCACGTGGAATTATGGAATGCAGAGTCATTTTTGACAAGGAAAAAAAAAGAACAATCTTCACCCAAGAAAGAAAGAAAAAAAAAGGAACCATCTAAGAGGAGTTTTTCACCGTCATAGTTTTTAAATTTGAAAACTCTTATCTAAATTGACATTTTTCCTCTTTGATTCCTTGAACTAACTTAATGGGATCTATGAAATTGTCTAATAATACAAACTTAAATGGTTTTGCTTAAGAAAACAATGAAAACAATTTGTTGGTATTATAATTAGTTTTTTGTAATCAAATAGTAAGGCTTAACATTATCAATTTGTCACTTACATTCTCTTGTGACAACTTTTTAGCATTGTCATTGTAAATTCGTTACCAAATTTGAGGAAGCAAAATTATAATCTATAATCAAACATATAACAAAGTTACAAAACTCCACTAGAGATCGGAGAAAACACATTCTAAAAATGTCACTTTCATCCAAATATATGATTTTTCTTCCAAATATTAAATTGCCAGCTAGATTTCACTCCTCTGTCTACTATTTCACCATCAATGTTTATATATATACAAACATATACATATATATATATATATGTATATAGTATGTTTATAGAAGATTTAGAATTGCAAGGCTAGGATCTAATCAAAGGTCTATTGACAGACGACCCCTTCCTAGTCCCTGCCATGGGGCACTGTTGAACCGAAAGCTCTCATCTTCATCCACATTTTTGTTTTGGCCCTTTAAATATAGGAAACTCCATAAGATATTTCATTAAAAAAGGGGAAACTTGAAAGATATAAAAAAGAAGGTTTTATCACTGATATGAGAAAATTGGATCATGTTTTGAATTATTGGACTTATGTCGAACTCTTATCACTTTTAACATACTTTTTTTTTCTTTAAATATTAGTTTAATATTCAAAAACATATATTATCCACAGAGAATTTTGATTTGAAAAAAAAATCCTATTGATAGATAATTCTTTTTTAAGAAAGATTTATATGATAAAATTTAAATAAATGCATTATCGTTAAAGTTATGTTTTTCAGTCATCATCTCAGTTATCTACAATTATTTTTTAGTTTGATGTAGTTTGAACAAAATCATAAGAAGACCTATTCACTAGTGCCTAATCATAATTGGTTTAAAAATTGCTATAAAATTTTTAGGATTGGTCTCCTATCCGGTAACAGATGATATCCGGTAAATGTGAACTTCAGTTATTGAGAATGTAAACTTCAGTTATTAGAAATGCGACTTCATGCAGAAGAAAATGTAAAATGAGGAGAATTCACATTCAATTTAAGTACATTTCTTTTACATGAATTCACATTTATAAGAATTAAAGTTCATATTCAAAATAATTGAAGTTACATATTAGATACCATACGGTATCAGATACGAGATTTTGTGTAAAATTTTAATCAAAGTCTGAATAAGAATTTAACAATGCAAAATAGTATAATATTGGAAGAATCATTTTACACCCCTAACACAATTCTCGTTCGTATCACTATCCTAAAGGAAATAAAAAAAGAAAAAAAAAGCTTTTCTTTTTTCTATATTTTTTGCTGCAAAAAAGGTAAGACGTTGAAAAAAATACTTTTAATAATGTGAATATTAGAAGCAGCGTGGAAGCTCAGAGCAAGATTCATGGCAAGCTTCTCCACCACGATAATGCAAAAACGCGGGCCCATTGATTCAGATGACGTCACTGTACACGTGGTGTATACCCATTGGCTTGGCCTTCATAACGTCAAATTTTTGTCTCTGCCTCGCATCTCCATTTTACCCCTGATTACCGAATTCCCCCCAGCCAGTCTTTCGGACACAAGGGCATTTGCCGTAATTAAGAGATAAAGTAAGGTGGGAAGTAACGCGGGAATATACAGGGGATTTAAACGCGGGCAAATGGTCTTCGAGTTCAGAAAAACGACAGAGTGACTCGTCGGCTTAACTCACCGATTCAACTCTCTCTCTCTCTCTCTCTCAAATTCAGTTCACTTTCTCTGGTTTGCTCTGCTTTTTATTTTGCCTTCCTTTTACATGCGAAATTAAAAAAAAAAAAAAAAAACTAAAAAATTTTAAAATCAATGTTGGCCATGGGACCAAACCTCGGACTGAACTTTCCGAGGATCCTAGTGATTCCTAGGGTTCCCTCTCTCGGGGAAAAAGTTCTTTCCTTAAAAATTCATGAAAAGAAGGCTTCTCTTTCTCGCTCATCAAATTTTGGTTCTTTGATCCATTCTCTCTCTCTCTCTCTCTCTCTTTTTCGTTTTCTCTCTCTAAAAAGTGTTGGTGTTAGGGTCGAGGTTTTGGCGTTGAAATGGCAAGTGGGTGAAATGGCGGCTTTGTCCCTGAATTCCCTTCCTCTCGGGTTCAGGTTCCGGCCGACGGACGAGGAGCTTGTCGACTACTACCTGCGGTTTAAAATCAATGGCAAGGATAGACAAGTCTCCGTTATTCGTGAAATCGATGTTTGTAAATGGGAGCCCTGGGATTTACCTGGTACTTTTTTCCTCTTTCTCAATCTCTATAATTGATTTTCTTTTTAGACTTAAATTGTTTTGCTTTTTTTTCTTTTTTTCTTTTTTAAATTATTTTCTGTTCTTGTTGAAATTGTGAGAATTCATTTGGGGGCGTTTTGATTGAATTATTCATTTTCCAACTAAATCTGTCATTTTGGGTCTGAAGTTTTTTCATATGGGGTGATATGATTATACTTGAATTGTTTTGGTTCTTTTGGGAGTTGTGAGATTCCACTGTTCCTGAAGTTTTGAGTATGTTAATTCGATTTCTGTTTGTTTGGAGGATGGATTGAATGAATTGATCTTCGCACTAAGATATACATTTGGGTCTTTGATGTTTGTCTAAATTCAATCTCAATCTCTGTCTTGGCTTCAGATTTATCGGTGATCCCGACGAGGATCCGGAGTGGTTCTTCTTCTGTCCGCAAGACCGGAAGTATCCGAATGGGCATCGGTTGAACAGGGCTACGAATGCAGGATATTGGAAGGCAACGGGTAAAGATCGCAAGATAAAGTCTGGAACTATCCAGATTGGAATGAAGAAAACTCTGGTCTTCCACACTGGCCGTGCTCCAAAGGGGAAGAGGACCAACTGGGTAATGCATGAGTACCGTGCCACGCTGAAGGAGCTCGATGGAACTAACCCCGGCCAGGTTGTTTTTCACTCACTAATTGCTTGCTGTTGTTTTGCCCAATTTGGTATAATTTGCTTTGTTTATATGTTTTTCTTTTCCTTGCAAATTGATAATTTAGACTTGTTTATTCGTTAGAACACTTTGCTTAATTTGAGAATTTGAGCAATTTGAAGGTGGAGAAATTTATATTTGCATCTTCTCAACGTACATGTACATGTGGCTTGGACCCATTTAGATTTGTTCTAATATGTATGTTGTCGTCTAATCTTATCCAGAGCCCCTTTGTCCTTTGTCGTTTGTTCAAGAAACAAGATGAGAGTATCGAAGGTTTGAACGGTGATGAAGCTGAACCAACGGTGTCATCTCCTGTTGTCCAATCTTCTCCGGGAGATACGCAGTCCGAGCTAGAAGTGACTCCTGGACCTCTATCATCTGGAAAGCACGCTGAGATGCTTTCCACAAAATAGAATATTCCATGGTTGAGATTTCTGATGATATGACATCAGATGCCGGAAAAGCATTGCTTGTCCCCGCAATAGCTATAGTGTTCATGATGTAGAAGATCCAGGGATAGAAGAAATCGCTAGCGAGGTGAGTGAAGAGGATCTGAGTCTTTGTTTAGCATTATGTTCAGTTGGATAAAACAATATCATTAAGTCGTTATTTTGTCCGTGCTTTGTTCTGCAGAGTGACCGGCAGCTGGAGGAGGACTTGAAAATGTTTTTTGCCTCCACACCTGAGCGGCTGGATTGCAAAATCTTCTCCCCATTGCATTCACAGATGCAAGCTGAGCTAGGATCTTCTTACATGTATTACTCTGTCGGCACTGATTGTAGCGATGGTCATAGCGATTTGCAATTTCAGTATGGGACCAATGAGTCAGATGATGTCACTCAGTTCCTGAAGAACGTTCTTAATAATTCAGGGGAGGATGCCACAGAAGATTTTGGCACTGCAAATAATCTGGCCTCTAGTGGTGGCACGATTATGGCGAATGTAACTTCTGATTCTGATGGTGAGCCATATGGTGATGCACAAGCTCAAGTGGAGAAGGTGAAGGTGAGAGGAAGCTCTCAAGGCGCTTTTTATCAGTTGGTCTAGCAAGTTTTATCCCAAGTTGTTTTATTTTTTCTGCAATAACTAGGTTGTGCACTTACTATCTATCCTAAATAGATGAGTTGTTCAAAGCTGTTTGAGATATTTTTCCCCCGAAAGCGATCTTACATTTTTCTCATTGCATGCAGCTTGAGGCAGGATTTCAAGGTGTGATGTCCTTTACGGAGAATTTTCCCGGGGAGGCTTCCATACATGTGGAAACTCCTGAAGTTCACGGCACTGTTTATTTAGCACAGGGCTGAATCCTACAACAGAAATGTTGTGCCATTTGGTTCTGCACTATCTAGCAATGATTTGAACCCAAACCCAGTTGTGAATGGTGAATACGGACCTTTAGCATTCAGGAGGAGGGCCCGCCAATTGCAAAATCCGCCATTCGCTGATGAACCGAGGTACAGCATGCAATGATGTTTCAAGGTGCTGCACCGAGAAGAATACGCTTTGCAGAGGAAACTACAAATTAGCTGCAGCTTTAAGTCTGTGAAATATCAGAATAATAAGCCAGAAGAGGAATCAAAACCAGCAGTTAAAGAGGTAATTACCTTTGAAGCTGCAACATTCTTTAGAGTCTGCTGATTTCTTTACACAGATTCTTGAAAGGCTATTCTACCGCCTATTTGCAGGAGGAAAAAGCTGTTGAAACAGCATGTCACTAGCTGTGTAGATGAACCACAGAAGATTGCTTATCAGGTTCTGTTGACGACAGTAAAACATATCAAGATCAGGGCATGGCAATGAGATCATGCTCAACCTCAAAGCCAGGCAAGAAGAAGGTCATTTCTATGTTTCTCGAAGGACTGGCTCAACCTGGCTATTTTCCTTTATGTTTTAGGGTGGTCGTGTTTGCAGTTCTTGTTCATAAGCTCACCAGCATGTGGAGAGGTCTTAAGTTTTAGTGCTTTCGAGGTCTTTCCGCACTTATAACAGGCCCCGGTACCTCTTACGGTTCAGGGGCTAAAAATTTCGCTTGTAGAAAACAGATTTGTTAGGTTTTTGTTGTTATATTTATGTGTATAGTATCATAAAAGGCTTGGACTAACTGCAGCTTTTTGTTTATGTAGCAGCATTTTTCTTGCGGCTTCCATGTATAATTCAGGATTTAAGTACGTAGCTGCTTATTAGTATGTGGAGATAAACTATTATCTGGAGTTTACCTACTTTTACCATAAGATTTACAGCTTAAACATTTATGCCTTTTTTGTTTCCCCTCCCCCCATCTTTTTCTGCTTAATTTATTAATTATGAAAAATATTATATTACATATTGGTGAAGGAAAGGGACGTGACCTGAATATTGGTATCCCGCATAAGTTGAAAGCTAAAGCAACGATCTTGAAGAGAATCAGCGGTCCCAAAAATCATGTTATATATCGTTTGGTCGGTGTATTTTGACTGTCACACATTCGTGCAAATGTAAGCGAGGGATTCAAGAGAGAATTTATATCTGTTTATTCACTATCTAAATTTCATGACCTGTGATTTGGTCCGACCGTGCGCTGCCCTCCAAACGAAAAAAAAGAAAAAAAAGAAAAAAAAAAAAAAAAAAAGAGAATTAATTAGTAGAATAAAATCTAGTTACTAATTTACTCTCTTGATAGATTTTCGCTGATTTACTTTGTTGATGGATCCGAAGTCCAAGTTAGTTCTTCAATAACTTCTTTGTAATTAAATCTTATTTATTGTTTTTTTTTGTCTTTTGTAATTATTTTTTTTTCTTTTTATCTGTTTTTTATTTTTTTTTTATTTTAAGGTTAATAGCAGCATGGACGGTCCCTTAATTTTTCGTGATTCAACACTTTTGTCTTTTATTTATTTATTTATTTTATACATTTTAGTCAACGAATATATTTTTTTTGATAAATAGTCCTGAATTTTTTGACAACAGTAGCAATTTATTTTAGTGATTAACAAGAGTTAAATTGTAAACAATACAAATTAGGTTGGATGGCTTTTTTAGTCACTTAATCTAATAGATGACCGAATCTTTATTTATTTAAGAAAATGATCGTTTGTCATTTTTCAGATTTGATTAATCAGTGATTAACTATGAAATTTGGTGATTTACGTTATGGTTAATAAGTGATTGACTTATAATGTGGTCAATCACTGATTGACCATTTCAGAAAATTAATTAATCATTCTAAAAAAAGGGGGATTTTTAACTAATTTTTAAAAATTTCGGTCATTTATTAAAAACTTTTTTAAAAAAAAAGACTATTTAATTATAAATCCGTATAATTTTTTAACATGTGCACCCTGAACTCCTCTTAATTTAACACTACAACACCTCTATTTTCTCACCAAAAAAAAAAAAAAAAAAACTCCATTTTAAAAAGTTTTTACTTTGATAATTTATTTTTAAATTAGCCTTATAATTTCTACAACTTATTTTTTTTATAAGGTATAATTTAACCTTATCCCTACTAGATATTGGTGTAAAAAATCAAGTAGAGAGTTATTATCATTATTTTATTAGGGAGATACGTGGTAGAACCTCGTCTAAAGTAACTATCGGAAGAGCTTTTTTCTCTAAAACCGTTAAGATTTAATCGAACGGTTGATAGATTGTTGGTGTATCAGAATTACCATATATCTTACCTCATCTTATCTCTTCCCACCCCAATCTTCTCCGTCGCCGACGACCTTCTCGCCGTTGTTGACGACCTACGCCCCGTCGCCGGTGACCCCTTGACGCCGACGACCACACCCCCAGCCCCCCCACACCATCCCCAGCAACCCCCTCCTACCCCAGGCTCGGCTGGTCCCCCCACCCCATCCCCGACAACCCCCCCTCCCCCCCGGCCCCCACTCCTACCCAGGTCCCCCTCTCCCCTGGCCCCCCCCATCCCAGGCCACGCCCTCACCTGGCAAGCCCCCATCTACTCTCTGGCACCCCCCTCTCCCCCCCAGCCCGGCACCTTCCCCCCCCACCCAGGCCTCCCCGACCCTTTCTCTCTTTCTTCTCCTCTCTCCCTGCCCCCAGCCCCCTGGCGCCCCCCGCCACCCCCACCCACGACGGGGACCCCCCAACCCCCCCCCCCCCCCACCCTCCTCTCTTTCTTTCTTCCATCCTCTCTTTCTCTCTTCTCTCGTCGGGGGGAGTCGGTTGCGTCGGGGGGTGTTAGGGGGGGTTGCGGGCCGGGAAGAAAGAGAGAGGGGAAGAGATAGAGGAGAAGAGAGAGAGGGGGGGTGGGGGGGGCGGGGGGGGGGGGGGGGGGGGGGCACCGAGGGAGGGGGGCTTGGAGTTAAAGGGCACCGGGGGGCCCGACGGAGGGGTGGGGGTGCTAGGGCGTAGGGGGCCGGAGCTGGGTAGGGGAGCGGCCGGGGGCAGGGGCCTGGAGTGAGGGGGGTCGGGGGTGGGTCGCCGACTTCGGGGCGCTCGCCGGCGACGGAGAAGACCTTAGGGTGGGGAGTGGGGGCCGGGGGGGAGGGGGGGTTGCTGGGGATGGCGTGGGGGGCCGGCCGGTCCTGGGGTGGGCGGGTTGGGGGTGTGGTCGCAAGCGTCGGGGGGTCACCGGCGACGGGACGCAGCTCGCCAGTGATGGCAGGAAGGTCATCGGCGACGGAAAAGATTGGGGTGGGAAGGGGTAAGATGAGGTAAGGTATATGGTAATTATGATATACTAACAGTATGTCAGCTGTTTAATTAAATCTTAACAGTTTAAAAAGAACTCTACTGGTAGTTATTCTGGGAGGGGTTCTACCACAGCTTCTCCTTATTTGCTCCTTATAAAACCTTTTATTTTATTATTTTGGTCAGTCCGGGGACATTCCCCCGTTTTTCTCAAGAAGAATAACCAAAACTCCATTTTTACTTTATTCAGAAGAGGAGGGAAAAAAAAAAAAAAAAAAACTCCCTTTTTATTCTTGTCTACTTGAACTGCTCTATTGTCAACCAACCCTACTCAACCCTCTAGGCGTAGAAATGACCATCGACAGCTTCTTCTGTTCACCTCTCGCAAATTCTTAAACTTTTCCTTAAAAAGAACGAGAAACAAAACAAAACAAAACATGGGCTTGTCTCTGATTGCTAATTCTCTGCACATTCATTTCCTCGTCTGTCTCTCCCTGTTCTACCCCGCTCTCTGCTCCCAGGAGTATCAAAGTCAAACCCACTACGCGACAGACATTCTCCTTAAAGCCCGAGAACAGAAACCTTGGCTGGTCTCAATCAGAAGAAGAATCCACGAATACCCAGAACTCAAATTCCAAGAACACAACACCAGCGCTCTTCTACGAGCAGAACTCGACCGACTCGGTGTCTCTTACTCATACCCACTTGCCCAAACCGGCATTGTCGCCGTTGTCGGCACCGGCTCTCCTCCGGTCGTCGCTCTTCGCGCCGACATGGACGCCCTCCCTCTGCAAGTAATCCAATCCGATTTCATTTCTTTCTTGTTTTGCTTGCTTTGCTTTGATTCTGAATTTCTGATTGATTTGATTTGGTGGATAATCTTTTGTTTATTGATTTTTATAGGAGCTTGTTGAGTGGGAACATAAGAGCAAGATTGATGGGAAAATGCATGGGTGTGGCCATGATGCTCATACGACAATGCTTCTTGGTGCTGCTAAGTTGCTTAGTCAACGCAAGGATAAGCTCAAGGTTAGTATATATACAATTATATATATATATATATAAATATATATATATATATATTTCCGAGTAATATTGCTGCCACTATAGTGTTATTGGACATATAAATTTTATTCAAAAGCAGTCTCTAAGGCCACATAGTGTTTATTTGAAGTAGGAGTTTACCAGTTTGAAATGCTACCTAGAATTGGAAATTTGGATAACTAGTCTTGAGAAAAGTTTTGATTTTTCAAGTTGACCTTATGTCTAATATCTGTTCCTGAAATAAGAAAAATGAAAAGAAGAGAGGGGGGGGGGGGGGGGGGGGGGGGGGGGTGTGGGTGGGGTTGGTGTTGTGTTGTGGTGTGGGGAGGGAACTGAATTTGTATGTCTTGAATTTAAGCTAGGCTTTGAATTGCTTGTCCAAATCAGCTTAATTCAAAAGAACTCTCCTTTTATCTGATTGTGAAGCGAACTGTTAGACATGTTTAATTAATAGCTTTTGAAAATAGTAATTTCAATATTTTAAAGACTTGTTTGGATCACGTTGTAAAGTGGGCTGCTTATAAGTGTCTTTAAGACACCCAAAGTTGTTTAGCTGTGATTGTAGAAAAAGAAGAAGGAATTGTTCTTCCGAACCTGCTTATGGTAAAAAAAATATTTCCTTGATATTTCATTATGAAGGGAACTGTGAGACTTCTTTTTCAACCTGGTGAGGAGGGTGCCGCTGGTGCATCACACATGATAAAAGAAGGTGCCCTTGGTGATGCTGAAGCAATCTTTGCGATGCATGTCGACTTTGAAACACCTACCGGAAGCATAGCTTCCCTTGCAGGGCCTGTTTTGGCTGCTGTATGTATGTTTCAAGTGAAAATAGTTGGAAAAGGCGGTCATGCGGCGGGTCCACATCATACCATGGATCCAATACTCGCTGCATCATTTTCAATTTTGGCATTGCAGCAGCTAGTCTCAAGGGAAAGTGATCCCCTCAACAGTCGGGTAGATCTCTGTTTCAATGTATTTCTTTGAAGATTTTTGCCTAGACCGTGTTCTTTGTATTTGAACATAAAATTATTGGGGAGACTTTTTTTTTTTTAATGGAAAAATCTGCAAACTCACTCCTTAGCCTCCGTGTATTTGAGCTTATCCTGGCGCCTATTTCCCTTTCTCTTTCTCTCCAAGTGTGTATTTTCTTTGTTCCATATCTTTTGGTGAGGGTGTACTTGCCATATTGCTAAAGCTTAGCTTTGGTCCTTTTTTTTTTTAATCTCTATTAAGGTTCTATCCATCACGTATGTAAGAGGCGGGACTGCAATGAATGTAATCCCATCAGAAGTCGAATTTGGGGGTACTTTAAGGAGTCTTACAACCGATGGCTTGCTCCAACTCAGGCATCGATTGAAAGAGGTATGCACGTCATTCTTCAACTATTTTACTTTTGGTATCAAACTCAATTTGACAAGTAAAATCATGCTGGAATAGTATTCTAAACATAAGAGGTCAGAGATAGTAGACAAAGTAAGTATTCTACTACTCTGGTAGCCTACCGACTCATTTATTCCAAGAAGAAAGGAAAAAAAAAAAAAAGAAAAGTTGTCCTTGTACATGGTTCACAACTTCATCTAGTAAGTTCTGTGGTGTAGGTTGTTGAAGGACAGGCAGCTGTGCACCGATGTAGTGCATATGTTGATATGAAAGAAGAGGAATATCCGCCACTACCCGCTGTTATGAATGATGAGAGCTTGCATAAGCATGTGAAGAGGGTTGGAGAACTCATGCTTGGCCCTGAGAATGTCAAGGATGGCAAGAAGGTAATGGCAGGTGAGGACTTTGCCTTTTATCAGGAATCAATTCCCGGAACCATGCTTAACATCGGAATCCGAAACGAGGAAGTTGTTTCAGTTCACTCGCCGCACTCACCTTACTTCTTTCTTGATGAAGATGTCCTTCCAATTGGAGCTGCATTATTTACCGCCCTTGCAGAGCTGTATTTGGATGAACACCAACACTCAAGTGTACAGTAAAAATTATTTCAGTGATTATTCTGAGAGTTATGAATAAATTCCAATGCTGTTATAATGCTCTGTATTGTTATGTGTACAATAAAGGGGAATGTAGATGTATTAAGAAACAAATATAACAGGAAAACACAAAAAAAATTAGAAATAACTGTTTTAATCATCTTGGTTTTATACCATATTTTAGTTGGTTGTTTTTATTAATCTGTTATTTCGAGTTCTTAATAACTTTGATTTTTTAATTTACTTTTTTTATTTATTTTTTTCATGTCTGGTAGTCAAACTATATTCTCTGTTCGATTTCTTTTTACTTTTCCTTTATCTCTTTCATGCCCTTTTTAGCTTCCTGAGTAAATTTTGATTTATAACAGATTAATACAGTATTTACGGATGGAAATATATTATGTTGCAAAATTAGCTCTCTTCGCATTCATATAAAATGAATTGGGTGTTTAGGGGAAAGAAAAATAAATGTGGTGCGAACTTTTTAGAAGTAAAGAAGTAGATTTAGATTTAGATTTCAATTAAATTAAATGTTTGGATTCAAAATAATGTGCCACATCCACCATAAGACTTCTAAGTTTTACAATCCATGCTCACGTGAATGGCATGTCGTTTATGATGCTAACGAGGACAGATTCTGAAATTTAAATACCATGTCGTTTTCATGTGTCAAGCAAAAGGATTTTTTTTTTTGGTTGTGTGTGTGGGGGGGGGGGGGGGGGGGGGGGGGGGTGGTGAGCATGGAAAACAGAAGGAACAAAATGCCGTGTCAAGGCGACGACAAATGTAATACAATAAACGACATGTGACGTGTACAAATCAAAGACAAAACAAATTTTTCAAGGAAAACTACATGTGGTTCGATGAAAGACGACTACATATCTGGCTGTCTTTGATTTGTAAAAGTCTTATGAATTACGACCTCTCTCTACAAAGAGACGACGGCAAACTTTAGAAAAAAAACGACAACAAACTTTATGACATGCCGTTCAAATGCCTAGACGACAAAATTTTGAACAACAAACCGCCTATCCATTCATTGCTTGGCGCGCTTCAAGACAAGATACGACATGTTATAATGTATAAATGAAATAGGACAAAGAACTTAAGTTATACCACATGTCGATTTCACGTAAACGACATCAGATGGGATGAGAAAAAATTGAATGTCGTTTTTTAAGTCAAAACACAGAACAGCATGTTGCCACCTTTCAGAAACGACATGACACTTCATCATACCAACAATACGCACCTTAGTAACACAAGAGGTAGACTTCTTCGAAACTAACAATTTGGAGTTTTTTCAAATGAAACGACAGCGTTTTAGTGTTGAAGGGCGACAGACTTTTTTGCAATTAAAAAGATCTCATTTTTTTCAACTTAAAACGATAACAAAATGTTCAACAGCAATGAACAGGTCCTTTTAAACTCAATTCGGAAGTTTAATTCAAATTTCATAACGGTTGTTTTTCAGATTGAATGACAGAACTTTCAAACGACATGTTGTCTAAGGACATAAAACGACAAACAGCTTATTCTCTTACTGCAACTGAAAATGGTTGCAAACTTTCAAAGCAAAATGCTGTGATTCTGGGACGAGCAACATGTTACTAGAATTAAAATTTGTAGTAAATTATCTGAAACATTTAGCTTTCTTTAGTAATAGTAAACAAAAAGACAATCACCATAACCTTTATTTCCTTTTACTGCTATAAATAGTTCTCTGTCTACTTGTTTCACAATACAGTGAACTATGGATCAGATTCTAGTAAAGTTAATACACACATATCTACACACACACACACATATATACATATAAGAACAAAAGATACCCATGTCACTAGATACGTGCCCTTACATACATGCATTGCACCAAGTCACCAAATCCAAGCATTCTTTCTTTTGTACATTCCCACACTTTTGCCACCTTCTAGGCCCCTAATGATGATATATATATATATATATATATATATATATATACACCATCTTAAAGAGACTAATGTGGACCAAGCAAATAACTTGCATTGACCAGAAAGAAGAATATCAAGAACATATATTGTAGCTAAAAACCATAAAAATATCATGCTGAACCAAGGAGGATAAAGGCATTTCCAATGGCCCAACAATTCCCCAAAGGTCTCTTCCAACACAAACAGCAGCCATGCTATTTCTCTGATGATGTTAGCCTAGATCAACAACCCATGTTCCACTCTCCATTATTCCCTTTCTCTCTGTCATATTTGTATATATGTACATATATGTATGTGTACAATTACATCTTTCACTTCTATAGAACTGTTTTCTGCTATGTACCATGTATTCTTTAAAGTGGATTTGATAGATCCTAAAGGCCATACTCCACAATCTTGGTGGAAAAGATACCTCTTCTTTTTCAAGTTTTGCATATTAGGGAAAAAAAAAAAAAAAGAAGTGGTTTCACTTGGCTTAAATCATTAAATTTCAAGTTTTGCATATTAGGGGAAAAAAAAAGAAGAAGTGGTTTCACTTGGTTTAAATCATTAAAATCTAATATCTAACACAAAAGGACCCCACTTATCTACTAAATGGACTTCAATTAATACCTATCATAAAGCTGAACTTTCTTTTCTTTTCTTTTCTTTTCCTTTCCTTGCAATGCAAAATTTAGCATTCTCTCTTTTTAAGTTTCAAGGATTTTTTTTTTTTTTTGGGTGGGGGGGCGGGCTTCCTTAATAGAAAGATCATGAACAAATTGGTTGTAGCCCTTTCTACTAAACCTTTCTGTCTAAAGCATAATGATATAACAATCATTTAGACTTTCACTAAAAGAAAGTTTAGATTTCAGAATATCTCGTACAACCCCAATAATGGAGGTCCTTCCCCACATAAACAAAAATGTCTTGGAGAAATATTAGCTTTAAATTTAAAAGGAATTCATCACAGCAGATAATCGATATCCTATATATATATATATATATATATATATATATATTTATATATATCTTATGTATATTATTTTTTGGTTCACGCATTGAAATTCTGAATCTTGGGATGATAGTTTTAGCATTATCATGCCATTTACTTTTTTAGGTGAACTGTATATACACATAAGATGTGAAATATTTCTCTATGCTTCATAGAATGATTGTATATTAGCTGCCATTTTTTCATTAGCTGATTATCTAAAAGCAAGATCCTGTAGACAATGAAACACCACAACCAATAAGAACAAGCCACGTGTGTCCTTACCCCAATTTTAAGTAAGACCATTTAGACAACGAAACACCAAAAACCAATTAGAGCAAGCAAAGTGTCTCAAAAATCTTATTCTTTATGAGATTATAATACGTGGGTTTTCCATTCATTCATGTTTAGTTCTAACTAAGGAGAAAAAAGGCTAAAAGTAATGGGTGGTTGAGTATGATTACTTTATTAACTAAGCTAACACAAACATCTAGATTCTTCTAGCCGCCCATTCTAACAATAGCACCTTTCTTGATTAGAATCTCATAACAAGAGTACAGCTTCCGCCCCCAATGAATTTTTATTTTATTTTATTTTTTTTTTTTCAATTTTATCTTCGTAAACTTTACTTATTTTGCTGATTTTTCCCACAAGAATTGACCATTCCCGTATAAATCCTCTTAAAAACTTAATTATTTAACATACTTTCTCAATGAAATAGATTGGCTCAGTGGCCGTAATTAATTATATCCTTTCGAATTACAAGTAATCTTCACCTAAATCATCCTAAATCTTCACCTAAATCATCCTAAATCTTCTTTTGGTTAGTGGGAAAATAGAGAGCGAGAGAGAGAGAGTAATGGATGATCAAGAAGTCAACCTAAATTCTCTTTGTGTGCCTTCTTTTTGGCTGGACTTAATTAATCAAGTGGGGAAAATTATGTATGGTAGGTGAAAATTGTTAATTTGCGTAAGAAAAATGAAAATTTAGTTGGTGGGGAAATTGAGATCATCTACCAAAAACATTTCTTTCAATTAGGGACTTCTGTCAAGTGTCTCCTTTGCTGACTCATTCTCACGTGTTACAATTTAGAAACTTGGGCCATTTGCCTCCTCTTAATTCCATATTTGCACAAAAGGTTCAATCTTTTCTCTTCAAAGCTTTTTTGCGTCAAAACTTGAGAAAGGAAGAAAACCTAACAAATGGGAATCCCTTTTTAGTTTTTTTCTTCTCTCATCAAAAGATGGATGTGGTTGGCTTTGAATTTGATGGAAGGAGATGTGTACCAAATGGACCTGCAATTTGGCAAAGTTGTCATGAAGTACCATGTTAAGGAAAAATCATCCCTTTCACTCTTTAGACTATCTCCTACGTAAATATCAATGCGAATGCCATATTTAACATAGAAAAGTGCAAAAAATGATACATTTGATATATTATTCTGTTTTGTACGCTAATACACGTGCAACCAAGAGATCAAGATAAACATACAGATATATATATATATATATGTATGTATGTATGTATACTCAAAATTTGGTATTAGCATATTAGTTTGACATTGTTGATGCTCTTAGAGCAAAGGAAAAAATAAAAAGGAAAAGAGACAAAAGGAAGAAAGATCATTGGCAAACCACCCCAATGAGAGCTTTTGCAATACTCCACAAAAAAAAAAAAAAAAAAAAAAAAAAAAAAGGTAATGAAAAGAAGGGGGGAAAAAAAAAGGAAAGGAAATTAAGCTTTGTGATGTGAGGCAGCAACCGGCCATGTGAGTATCTTTTCTAATGTGTGGATCTTTACACGCAAAAACTTAATACATTTTCTGCATCCCCACGTTTCATCCATCCCAAAATTTCTTGTGGAAATTTGAAGTGCTTTTTATTATTTTTATTAAAACTTCAACCCAAATTAGAAAAAGAAAAAAGTTTTTTTCTTTTTTCTTTTTGCTTAACAATTTTGTTTGTGCGGAAAGTACTTTTCTGAGTGGTTTGTTTAGCTAGGAACGCAAATATGTAACATAATTTAACAAGACAACACACACACACACACACACTCACATACACACACACACACACACACATATATATATATATATATATATATTATTTTGATGAACATTTGAAAATAATTGTTTTGCAATTTGTATACACCGAGAAGGGAGGCTGCAGCATACCTATCAATTCAAATTTATTACGTCCGTGTATTAGTCACACCATGTCATTGTATTCATTTAAGGTTTTGGTACTCTTGGATCTACAACTACAAGGGTCTATAACTCAAGTAGCTTTATCACCAAGTACGCAAAAGAAATTTGGATCAAATTATATAAAAATCCTATTTTTGATATATGATTATACATAAATATAGTTTAGCGATATTTTTACACATGACTTCATCATAAGTATAAAGTTTGAATTCTATCGCTTCACGTTTAGTGTATATATACAAAATACATACAAGGTGCAACGTGTTAGGACACATAGTCACAAAAACTTCTGCAATATACCCTTGGCATATCTGTTGTGATGAACAGTGCACGTAGCGTTTGTTGACATTTGACAGTGACAACGGATAGATTTCCCAACATTCTACATATAGTCTGTTTGGTTGAGATCGTTATAGATGTTCATGAAATTGATGATGAGTTAAATCTCAACATTTTTTCTAATGGTTAAAGAATGAAGTGATGGATCTGTCCTCTAGTTCTTGTACAATTCTGAATTCCTTATAATTTTTTATTGTTGTTCCTTTGCTAACAAGGAATAACTCCACTATAACGTCTCCAAGATTTTCAGCTTCCAAATTGTTACCCCTTTCATCAACAGCATAAAAGCTTCCAAATTTCAATGGATAATTTAGGACCACTATTTAAAAAAAAAAAAAAAAGAAAGAAAGAAAGAAAGAAATTAAGCGTCACAAGTCTATATAGAAGTGTCTAGACCATCAAACACAAATCACATACTTAATTCTGCTTGATTGCTTAACTAAATGTTATGGTAATTGCAATTACGGTTGGCTTTTAACTAACTACTCATTTTCATATCAAATAAGTGACTATACATAATTATACAAGGATGCTCTCTTTTTATATAACATCATCACTCTAATATATTAAAAACTTCTTAAAACAAAAAATGGAGACGTGAAGACACCATTAATTCTTTTTTTTTTTTTTCTTTTCTTTTTTAACAAGCAAAGTATAAAAAAGATTTCCAGGCTGTCCACTGAGGATCTAACACATGTGTGACACGTCACTACCTTGTCATGAAAAATCCACTAAAGAAAACAACATATACATACATAAAGTATCCTCTTTAATTGTTGTGATTGTTGTGTTATTTCTATAAATATAAAGCTCTCTTGGCCTTAGCAATTCACCTCCCTTTGCCCCCTCTATAAATCTGCCACCCTTGCTCCACTGATTTCTCCTCTCTCCCTCACTTTCTTCTTGTTTTCAGACTTTGGAAATTGAAAAAAGAAAAAAGAACCAAAAAAAGAACCAAAAAAGAAACATTAAATTATTTGAAGACGTTCTTTTGTATGGTTTTAGTGGCACTGCATGTGCTCAGGAATCACACCGTCCATTCAGTTCTTCGAAGTTTTTATCACTTCCCATACACATTTATATAAAAACCATTCCCTCTTCTCTAGTAACTTGTTCGTCCCTCTCTCTCTCTCTCTCTCTCTCTAGAATTTCTTTCTCTTATATTGTTAAGTCAAATTTGGGACAAAATGGGTAAAGAAGCTAAGCAAGTGAGTGATTATTCTTGATATAAATGGTTGAATATTAATCTTTTTGGCATGTAATTTGACTTAATTATGAATATTGATAAGCATTTATGTGAATGTTAAACTTGAAAATGGACAGGAACAAGCCAAGGCAGAGGATAAACCAGAGGAGAAGAAGGAAGATCAGAAAGTCGAAGAGGCGGCCGAGGAGAAGCCAGCAGAAGAGGAGAAGATAGAAGAGCCAAAACCACCTTCTCCTTTCGTCTTGTTTGTGGACTTGCATTGTGTTGGTTGTGCAAAGAAGATTGAGAGGTCCATCATGAAAATTAGAGGTATATACATATGCATATATATATATATATCAATTCTCTATATATGTATAATATATATTTATAGCACATTTGTTTGACATGTACTTCATTATATTGGTTTTGGTTGTTAATGAACATTTTGCCAGGAGTTGAGGGGGTTACTATAGACATGGCTAAGAATGAGGTGACCATAAAGGGAATAGTTGAGCCTCAAGCAATTTGCAACAAAATCATGAAGAAAACAAAAAGAAGAGCAAAAGTCTTGTCCCCATTACCAGCAGCTGAGGGTGAACCTATTCCTGAAGTTGTCACTTCTCAGGTATATAACTAAATCCTATGCACAATTTGATTTTTAAAATTTAAAAATAAAAAAAAATAAAATAAAAAAACCTCATTTTCTTTAAGTATGTAAAAATGTGTGTGGTTTTATCTTGGTGCTGCAGGTTAGTGGACCAGTTACTGTTGAACTGAATGTGAACATGCATTGTGAGGCCTGTGCTGAGCAACTTAAGAGCAAGATACTCAAAATGAGAGGTACCCAATTAACAAACTTCAATAAGACTGAAACAATTCTAAAGCTGTTATATAGACCTAT
The DNA here is from genome assembly GCA_008635985.1 of Ficus erecta. Lineage (NCBI taxonomy): Eukaryota > Viridiplantae > Streptophyta > Magnoliopsida > Rosales > Moraceae > Ficus > Ficus erecta. The sequence continues at coordinate 606,208 of BKCH01000010.1, forward strand.
CTATATATTGAAAATGTCTCGTATAGACATGCAATACTAGTAACAACTAGTTGATTTATGCTTATTAATGTAATATAACACAATCACATTATAAGTGACGTATAGGAGTCCCTCCATATATATATATATGTATGTTTATATATATGTAATGGTTAGTTGATGTGGTGATCTGTAACTTCTTAGCACTTTATGCCAAATGAGGAGAGTAACAGTTGGGACTCTTTATTGCACGAAACATAAGGGGGTTAGGAATTATAACCTCATTTTTTGTAGAAATAATTTTTGGGATCCAAAAAGTTGGTGACAAAGGAATCCTAGAAAGAGATCTTGGCTACCTTGCTTTTTCTAGTAACCACCAGATGGAGGGACCCAATCTGACGTGGCATTCAGACAAAATGCTATTGACTTGCAGGCTCATATTTCACCACTAGTCAATATTAATGGCCCTTAAATCAACATTATCATGCTTTAGAAAATGTAGCCAAAAATAACAAAAATAATTGTCGTATCAAAAAAAAGCTGGGCCTTAAAAGATAAGCCTTGCTCAAATTCTCCCCAATTTGGCATTTTCTGATTCAGAAAAAAATAAATAAATAAAAAAGTAGTCCATGAAATACATGTACCCTTTTGAGTTTTAACCATATGAATCATATTGATGAAATTATAAATATGCCACATAATGTTTGTAATATTGTTAATTTCAGGAGTTCAAACAGCTGCAACTGAGCTTAGTAGTGGGAAGGTCATTGTGACAGGAACTATGGACGCAAACAAGCTTGTAGATTATGTGTACAGACGAACGAAAAAGCAAGCGAGAATCGTGCCGCAACCCGAGCCAGAGCCCGAAAAGAAAGGAGAGGCCAAGGAAGCTGAAGACCAGAAGCCTGCAGAAGCGGAAAAGCCAGCAGAAGAAGCAAAGAAAGAAGAAGAAAATGGTGGGGACCAAAAAAAGGAAGAGAAGAGTACTGAGGAAAAGGAGAACAAAGAAGAGGGAAATAATAAGGAATTAGAAGAAAATGGAATAATCCCTGTTGATATTCATGAGGAGAATATGAAGAGAATGATGTACTATTACCACCCTCTCTATGTGATTGAGAGAATCCCACCTCCTCAGCTCTTCAGTGATGAGAATCCAAACGCATGTTGCATTTCATGATTACAATCATAATTATACATTATCATGTATAATATATGATTGAAAAAATGTTGTGAAAGTTTGATATAACAAAGGTGTTGTTATATATAGTGTAAAATCATGTTTTAAATTGATACTACCACCAGTCATGAAGAATATATATTTTTTTTCAACAAGTTTGGTGGGTAGTGAATAATTAATTTAGATTCAAATTCTCTTCCAATTTGATTAATAATATAAATCATTCTGTATCCTTTGTACTATTATATATGGTATCTTGTATATTAAAAACAACATATAGATGAGTATGATTATCTCTGTATTTTAAGATATATTAAGGTTACTAATATTCCTCTTGTTTCTTAATTAATTATTTTGTGTCATACTACGATTGGGGAATTTAATGTCATTAAGTATATTGTGTTTTTGGAATGTTATGAAAAAGTTGGTGAAATCATGTGTTTGCTACAGGCGTATAATTTACTTGATTTTATTTTATTATTTAAATATACTGACTATTTATTTGATACTTTAGAGGAAATTAATAAAGCTAAGTTGATCATCATTTGGTGTCAAAGTTTCTGTTTCTTTGTCAAAGAGCCATGCTGTATTTTATTCCATTGGAGAATATCTATATGCGTTGAAAATGCATATACGCTGTTATGATTACAGGTATAATTTAATAGTAATTTTATATTTCACCTCATTATAAATGATATATAGTTTAAATCTCTCATTTCATAAAAAAAAAAATACATATATTGTGGTTTCTTTTTTCAATTAATTAGGAGGCAAGAAAATTCGAATTTGACACTGGTGAGAAATTACTACCACGGCTCAGTCCGCAGTACTGGGATAATTACTGCACAATAATACAGTTACTGCATTCTTTTTTCTTTTTCTTTTTTTTGGTCTGAAATAAAGAAAATCACAATTACTAGATAAGAAAAAGCAGGGATCAACTAACATGCTCAACGTCCTTAATTCCTTATCACTAACATTAATTGCTCAATACATTGTCCAGAATCATGTTAATGTGAGTAACGACGCCTTTCAAATTTCAGTTTGTAATTAATGACAAAGCCACGTTAATATTAGTAAATACGCTTTATTATCCACGTTAACATAAGTAGAGGCACGTACCTCTCTCGTATTTTAGAAAATTGATTTTTATCTTTTGATCATGCCTCTATTTTATTTTTATTTTTTATTTAAGAAAAATAAATAATTGCATTAATCCCCCTTGTTAATGAAATACATTATTAATGTTTCCATTCAATAAAAAAATTATCTTCAATTATTTTCTACTCAAGCAATCGAAGTACCAACTTTTTTGTTTACTTTCTGTTAACAGTACACAGTTTTGGATCAAATATTCCTCATGATATATACATATACATATATATATATATATATATATATCAGTCATAAATGGCGGTGATGATGAATATTGAATACGACGTTACAATGAATCCAATCCATAATCTATATATATAGGCGGTGGTGGTCTGATGAAGCAGTTGCAATGGAGAGAGAGTGATGGCTCATCAGATAAATACAATCATAAAGCTAATATATCCGCTCCATGAATAGCTAAAGGGGCCTCAATGTTTCTTTCTTCAAAAACTTTTATCCAAACCTTTTACAGTCATGTCTGAAAGTTCTTGGTCTTGCATGTTTACTTTTTTTTTTTTTTTTTTTTTTAACTACTTTTTATCGCTTTATCTTTTGGAAAATAGGAATTTATTCATTAAAAAAAAAACGTAGGCGGTTTAGCTCTGTGGCTGAGAATAGAGGGATTGAATAGTAATAGTTTCAAATTCGGAACTTTACAAGTGTTCTTCATTTAAGTGAAAATCATAATATTGCTTCATACTGTTAAAAAAAAAGAATAATTGGTCTAAATAGTCACTGAATTCTTTCGAATGCGATAGTTTGGTCCTTGTTCTTTTTTTCATTTTTAGCCGAGATAATCCTAAACTTTTATTTTTTGGCTATTTTAGTTCTTTCCGTCAAACTCTGTTAAATTTTTAACGGAATCTTGCTAAAATGATATTTTTGTAGTAAAAAGACTAAAATACCTTCCAATATCCTAAAAAGTACCTCTATCTCCCCTCCCCCTCTCTCCCTCCCTCCCCCACAGCCTCCATCTCCTCCATCTCCGGCCGTCACCCCCCCCCCCCCCCCCCCCCACCTGCCAAGTTCTGATCTGGGTGCTACCCCCCACCCCCTGTGCGAAATCATCTCCAACAGTCGCCCCCCCCACCCGCCAAGTTCCGATCTGGGTGCCCCCCCCCCCCCCTCCCACAACATTCGCGATCTTGTTCCCCTTCCCCCCTCCCTTGAGTTCAAATCCAGGCACCACCTCCTCCCCCCCCTAAAGTCGCAGTCTGGTTCTTTGCCCCCTTAAAGTCGCGATTGGGCTCGCCGAATCTGAGACCAGATCGCTAGTGGGGGGAGGGGCGCAGAGACCCAGATGGAGGTGGGGTCGAGAGCTCGCCGATGTAGGGGGGGGGGGGGCGACACCCAGATCACAAAGGCCAGAAACCCAGATGGGGGGACCCAAAACTCACCGGCGTCGAGGAGGAAGGGGGGGGGGGGACAAGGACCAAATCTAATTTGGATAAGAAATTACTTATTTGACCTTCAAAAAGCATGAAGTGTGCTTCTCACGTGACCAATCCGTTAGTTTTTTGACAAAAATGATTAAAATGGTCAAGAAATAAGAGTTTAGGGTTATCTCGGTAAAAAAAAAAAATGACCAAACCGTTACCTTTAAAAGAGTTTAGGGACTTTTTAGACCAATTACTTAAAAAAAAAAAACGGTATTCACCATCTTATACGAACCTTTTAACATTATATTAAAAATTTCTATATGATAATTAAGTTAGCATCGGATTATATTGACAAAGTATTTTCATTATACTAATTCTCCTTGAAATATTCTCTCTAAAACAAAGTTTGTCTAAACTTCTGGGACTACATATAATTTCTTTTCTTCCATTTTCTTTTTCTTTTTCCGTTTTTGTGTTTAAAAAAATGAAGGAAGTAGCTTCTTCTTCATCTTCTTCTTCTTCTTCTTTTTTTTTTTTTTTTTTCTTTTTTTCTAGCAAGCTATTTATGAAAGCATTCATACCAGCATAACATGATTTGTACCTTTTTTTCCTTACATCATTATAACATAATTTGTCCGCTTTTCCACAGAGTATCTGAGAATTTAAATGTAAAACAGCCATGCATATAAGAAAAATGAGCTCAATAATCAAAAGCTTTATTTGTTCTCTATTTATATGTTCTGTGCATGTCACATGTCATGAGAAGCACAAGATTACCAATTATATCAAGATCTGACGTAGGTGGGGCCCAGCTGATCATATAGATTCTTGGTGAAGAGGGAAGAGAAAATCAGAGGTGTGGGATTCACATGCAAATTGGGACCCACTGATCTGTAGTTGAGATCTGAGTCATCTTATCATAGGCCTAGAAAACGACATCAAAGTTAAGTTTCTTTCATATGTTAATTTGGCAGAGTCCGGCGATTTGCCATGTTCACATGTCTTTTTGTCTCACGCTCCAAACATAAGCTAATTAGCAAAAATTAAGAGGGTGTTTGGTGAATGAGTTGAGTTTGAGTTGAGTTGAGTTGAAATTTTTAAGTTTGAATAGTAATTTTTGTTGACTATTTCAGAAAAAGACAAAAAAAAGTACAGTTTAACTTGAGTTAAACTCAAGTGCCAAACACCCCCTAAAAGTCTTAGTGGAAGACAATAGATGAGGAAACTAAAGGCAACTTATTAATTGACGAAGGAGTTTTGAATAGAAAGAAAGTGATGGAACTTACATGATTAAAGATGACTAATCATACCTGATTTGCAAGGATTATGTATCTATATCTATATGTATACATAGCACGTCAAGAAAGTTGAAATTCATGGTGTGAAATTTGAAAATTGCAGAGAAAGGAGATGGATGTTCGTATTAACTTTTTTCTTTACCACTAGTAAAGAAAGCAACACAAACAACTTTCAATTTTGACCATCTCAATGCACAGCTTAAAAAATAATAATAACAATGAAAAAAGGTAAGTACAAACTCCTTTGTATTGAAGAAATAGGAAAAGAAAATTCCCCGTTTCCGATTTAAAGTACTTGGCTCTTTAAAGTGCTTGTAGTAGTAGCTTCAGCATTGAATACTCAGTAGGCTCAATAGAAATTCACCGTGTAATTTATATATCCAAGTTATAATTGGTTTAAACTAATGTGGTTTAGTTCAGTTTAAGATAGTTGTCCATTAATACTAGTTAATGGATAGGGTGGTAAGACAGAAAAAAATCTCCTCAGATAAGTATTATCTGATCAGTACGTCATGTTTTTGATTCATATGTTAATAGAGTGAGATATTATCTCTGTTGTTAGATATTCTCTCTTTCATCATAATGTATACCTAGTTATACCTTATAAATGCAATATACCGGATTTTCGTAATTTGCATATAATAGAGGATGAAGGCTAGTTATCTATTGGCAAAAGATGAATCTAGAGACTAGCTAGAGAACCAAACCATATGATAAATATATTATTTGCAACTATATATATATATATATATATATATACACAAACACACACATATAAAATCTAAAAGATAAAGGAACATGGTATCTTCATTTGCATACAAATGCAAGGAAAAAGAATTGCATGCATGTGCATGTTGATTTCACCAATGAAAGCGCAAAAATGATGATGCTCTTGAGTACTACTATAGACCATAATAGCATATATATATATATATATATATATATATATATAACACAACTTTACTGTACATCAAAACAGAAAACATCATCAGAACATACGCTTTAATCCTAAATTAATAATACCGACCTTAATATAAGTTTCCCCAAGTTCCAACGTCTTTATAAAGCGAACTTCTTTGTTAAGAAAAGAGAGGAGAGAAAAAAAAAAAAAAAAAAAAAAAGGAAAGGAAAGGAAACAACCCACATGGGAGCCAAAATCATGATCTACATATTCAAGTAGTACTCTCATGAATCAGCCCTTTAAGTTATCCTACTAGAGCTGCTGACACAGCTTTGCACCTAGCCACGTCACAAACAACCCCGTGTCCTTCCAAAGCAGCATTTTTCTTAATCAAAGTATCTTTTGTCTAATTAAGAGCATAATCCTTTTCGCGATTCGATTTACCTCTAGTCGTTGTGTAATGAATGATAAAGGCCAAACAACATCATAAAGAGTTAAATGTGCGGATTAAATTAGAGAGAAAGAAAAAGGGTCTATGTCTTCTTTTTCTCAGGAATCCTGAGATATCAATATTGACAAAGGCCACATTGGATGTCTTAACAAAACTCTATATAAAGCCTCTAAATCCAGTGCAAAGACAAGAAGAAATAGCAAAGCAAAGAGCAAGGGAAAGAAATTGCAAGATAAATAATATTTAAATATTATGGCCAATCTGCAAATAGTTCCAGCTTGCAGAAACAATGTGGAGGCACAATACGTGGAGATGATGGTGCCTCTCTATTCTTATGGATGTGAGAAGAAAGTAAAGAAGAGCCTATCTCATCTCAAAGGTACTATATTGATATATATATATATATATATATATAATGTAAAAAGCATGTTTAATTACCTATTATAATTCATATATAGTTGAAAACCTAGTTAACATATATCCGTGCAAATTTATGAGAACGTTTGTTTTTCATGTTTCTGTTGTTGATCTTCTTCAACCTCCTATGTATAGGTTCTTCCCTACTGTTAATGCTTCATTGTCTATTCCCCTTGTTATGATAATTTGTGTAATTTAAAGGGAGAAAGAGACATATAGCATTTTTTTTTTCAAAACTTAAAAAGGTAAATATCATATTTTAAATAATATTTTAGATAAATAACGTACTTACGATAATTAATTTATTTAAAAAATATATTTACAATTATTTATCGTATAAATTTTTTATAAATAAATTATTTACCATAAATATGATATTTATCTCAAAAAATTTGAAACATGCTATTGATCGTAATTCTTTTAAACAAACCCCTATGTTACAGTTTCTCTAATTTTAACTTGTTATTAAAAAAAAATTTAATTTGCTATATATGATGGTGATATAGATAAGGCTTAGGCCCAAAATATGGGAAGATGAGCCTTAAAAAATAATGGGCTTGATTTGCAATGGTTACAGAAGCATATAAAAAAATATGTGTGTGTGTGTGTGTGTGTGTGTGTTCAGTACATGCACAAAAAGAGAAAATAAATAGAAGAGGCATAAAATGTAACAAATAGATCGTCAATAATTGTAGCTCTTTAGCAGGAAAACAAAGGAGTAAAATTTTATGTTTGCTGTCTCAATATCTGTTGAACAACAGGTATATACTCGGTAAATGTGGATTATAATCAACAGAAGATAACAGTGTGGGGAATATGTAACAAATATGATGTACTAGCAACCGTGAGGAGCAAGAGAAAAGAGGCAAGATTTTGGAACCCTGAAGATAACATTGCTCTTGAAGCTGAACCTGTTGAATCACTATCACCTATGTCTAGTCCTCGGCCTCCTCTGAAAAACTTCTATTCCCTCTCCATCTCCAAGCGGCCTTCGTTGGCTCTCACTAGGGTTCGCTCGTTTAGCTGGAAAGCCATGAAGAAGGTCTTCACTAGATCCTACTCATTTTGACCAATCAATTTCAAAGATGAGAAAAAAGAGATCAAGAAATTTGGTTCTATTCCAAAATTTTTCCCCCAAAAAAAAAAAAACTTTGACTAAGAATGAGTGTAAATTTGAAAAAAAAAAATAATGCATTGATATTTGATATGATCTCTTTCTTAGTTTGTACATATATTTTTTTTTTGTTCAAATCAAGTATGTCGGCTCATTAGAACTTTGTTTTCAAAAAGGCAATAATATTTGGTGAAGCGTCTCTCTTTCTTTCTCTTATTACTATTATTATTTTTTTCTGTAACATTGTTTGGTTAATTATAAAGATATAATCAAAGTCACTATCCTCCTCATTCTGTGAATGTCACTTCAAATTGTTCCAAGGATTAATATATAGAAAAAGTTAGGTTAAATTCTTCTTAACAACTTTAGACATTGATTACGAGTGTCATGAAGAAGTTACAAATACATAAGCTCATATTTCTTTGAAAATCCGTGCACATGTTTTTAAAAAAATATAAGTTTTGGACGTCATTGGATTCTTTTGGAGGTCATGGTCTTTTATTTCCATAAGCAAAGAATACTACACAAAATCAACTCTTGTAAGACAAGGATAACTAAGGAAATTGCCTTTTCTTTTCTTTTCTTTTCTTTTTTTTTTTTTTTTTTTTTTTTTTTTTTTTGCTGGCTTGAAGACAAGGAAAAAGAAGAGAGATTACATACCAAGGGTGCAGCTTCCCCCAATTTTCCCTGTAGGTAAATTTGTTTTGTGTTAGTTTACCAATTCTCCCAAAAGCTTAAGCTATTAGGAGGTGGGCCAACAATAGTTTTATATTTCAACACTCCCCCTCACGTGCAGGCTAGACAATAGGCAAACGTGCGGATAAATATTAATTTGAAAGTCCAACACAAATTATAAGAAGCCCGAAACATATTAAAAGCCGAACACACAATGATAATAAAGGGGGTTAAATAGTGCAATCACAGGGGTTCGAATTCAGGACCTCCTGCTCTGATACCATGTTAGTTTACCAATTCTCCCAAAAGCTTAAGCTATTAGGAGGTGAGCCAACAATAGTTTTATATTTCAACATTTTGTTCACACGTAATAAAATGATTTGAATAAACTTTTCTTGCAAGAATTTGACACCTTGAGCTTCCACGAATTTCAGGCAACAAAAATCACATTTATGTGTGTAAGTGTGTGTCGTGCATGTGAGAGAGAGAACTTTAAAGGTCGTTTGGAGCAATGATTGAAATTTGAGTTTTGTAAATTGGAGTTGGAATTTTGTAGGTTGGAATTGAAATATATAGAGTGTGAATTGAAAATAATCTATGATATAGAAAATAGTGTAAAAAATCTGAAATGTGTTTGGAAAAAAAATGCAATATATATATTTTATTTCGTTTATCTCATTTGTGCGTTTAAAAAAAAATCATCTCATTTCAATTTCAAATAAGAAAGTTATGAACTTTTGAAGTTTGAGTTTTTTATTTTGAAGATGGAAGAGAAGGAGTGAGATATAGATTTGAGAGTTTTTGAATTTAGTTGGAAAATTTCAATCAGAACCAATATTCCAAACTGTTTTTGTTTTTAATTTTATTTATTTATTTATTTTAATAAACAAAGCTACCGTCAACCAGAAGACAGATCACATGGCATCTTTCAAAGCCCCCAAACAGTAGTTGAGCATACTGCAATTACTTGGTCTGATGCAGCCAAAACATCCATACCAACAAAAAACTAAAATAAAAAATGAAACTAAGCCTCTCAACAAGGTACCTTATATCCTCCAATAGACTCATGCCACGTCAGCATCAAGCCCCTTTTTGGCCGTGCAAAGGATAAGGCCGTCAAAACGTGATAACACAAGTTAAATGTCGACAAACAAATTAAAGGTCAGTTTAAAAGCAAGACGTCGTTAATCCACCCTCTAATGATTACCATTTTACACGCTAATTAAATATTAATCCAACCCTTACAACCGAAAAAAAAAATTTGAAATATAGAAAAAGATAAAGGATATTGGTTGGTAAATAAATCCGCACTAGCTTATAAATTTGGACTCATTTCCAATTTCCAAACCAACCACCTTATATATATAGCCCCCTAAAAATTCTAAAAGTATACTTGTGCTCAACTAGTACTTTGCACATTACAACAAATATTAGAACGCAAAGACTTCATATAGTTTTCATTTCACAACGTCCTCAGAAAAAAAAAAAAAACACAAGGAAGATGATAATGGTGGCCGTTGTTGCGGAGCTACTCAGGGAGTACACGGCGGTGCTCGCTAGGGCGACGGAGCGCCTCTTACCTCCACGGCGCAGCCTCCGCTTTTCTTTTCGTTCCAATAGTGCTTCTCGAGCTAATTCCGCTCTAGACTCCTCTTCTTTTATTCTCTACTTTTAGAAAACTTAAAACTACCGATCATCAAGAAATGTGTGTGTGTGTGTGTATATAAACACGCATACTTCAATCCCCTTTCTTCTATGATATAGTTCCTTCGGTTAATTTATATACGATATTCCATTCATTGCTAGAATTATTGTTTGTAATAAAAATCTATTATTGCTATTTGTAATTTTGGTAATTTTTGTCAAGAATATTGACATGTCAATCCAAGAGAAATCAAATTTTTTTTTTCCAGGTGTATTCCTCATACTTGAGTTGATCAAAACAGTCTCTCTCTCTCTCTCTCTCTCTCTCTCTCTCTCTCTCCCTCTCTCTCACAGACGCAACAATATTCAAACGTATCAGAACCTAAAATCCAAAGAAACCAAAAAAGATGAGATCAGAAAAGAGAGAAGTGAGGAAAATGCAGTGTACAAAATGTCTGATTTTCTAGCCAAAATGATGAGAAATTATTAGTGAGAGAGAGATTTTCTCTCTTATCATCACCGCATCAACCACATGACAAAAGCTTTACCTGGGACCTACTCACCTCTTTCTCTCTAATTTGTTTGCCATATTTAATTTACTCCAAGTTTTGTAAATTTAATATATATATATACACACACATACATATATATGTATGTATGTATGTGAAGATGAGCAAATTAGGGGGGGGGGGGGGGGGGGGGAGGGGGGACAAAGCCGTATTATATAATAATCAGACATACTCGCGTAGATTAATTTTCTTTCTCTATATATTCAACTCTTTAGGCGTTGGCCACATTATAGTGTGAAAAAATGGGAAATTTTTTTTTTTCTTTTTTCTATAGAAAATAAGTCACTGGTGGAGGTATAAAGGAATGTCGGCAAAAAAGAGTAATTTTTTATTTTGCTTCTTAATTTCTTTCTTTTCTTCAACTTCAGACAAGTAATGAGTTGCTTTAGAATTGTTAACTTTCAATGTTTCGCTTTGAAACAAATTAGTGTGCTTTGCCTAATTCTTTTTATCCACTATATATTTTTCAGTTCCAAGTTTAAATTGGATAAAGTTTAGAAGAATATTATAAAGCAAACGGTTAGATCAAATTCCTTTATTCACACCCACGTTCATATTCCGCTGTTAATTGTGAGCCGCCGCAATCTTTTTTATTATATATGCTATTCTTTTGCCGTGTTTGAATTTTCGTCTATAATTTCCCACCTTTTTCTCTTTTTTCTTTTTTCTTTTTTGCTTCTTTTATTTTTGCTTTCAGTACTTACGTCCGTTAATTTTGTTTTTACTGCTGTTAAGAATTAGCGAGTACATTAAAATTGCAAAAGACAAATAAGCAAATAAATATATGCAATATTTAGTATAGTTCATCCTCAAAATGAGAACTTCATTTATCTTTAGTCATTAAGTTTGCTATTCAAGTTAACTCCAACTAAACTGTACTTTTTCATCTCAATTTTTGTCTTTTTTTCTGAAAAATTAACAAAATTTATAATTAGTTTTTTAAAAATCAACTTACTCTAATTTAAAAATTTCATCTCCAAATAACTTAATAAATGGAGGCTAAAGTACTTTACCTTTGTTATGATAAAAAAAATAAAAAATAAAAAACTCACGAAGAAAATTGATGTTGTTTTTTCGACTGCTGTTTTTCTGAGTTATTCTCGTTTTATGAAAGTGATGTCGTTTCTTAGGTAACTGTCGTTTGACATTGTCCATCTTAAAATTGATGTCGTTTCCAGAGTCATGTCGTTTTTTTCTTTGGTGTCGTATTGAGCGCTCCTGTTGTTATCCGAGTTATGCCGTTTCATTTTATTTGTCGTTTTTTAACTAGTGTCGTCGATTTTGTTAAAGGTTATCGTGGTGACTTTGCTTTTTCTTTTATATTGACGTCGTTTTCTGGGTTTTTGTTGTCTTCCGTCGGTGGCGATTTACAGCTGCTTGTTAATTTAAAAACCAAATAATAATAATAATAATAAGAAAAACAAAACAAGAAAATGTTTTCCAATTTCTCTTTCAGCTCATATGATGGCTATTTTTTCGTTGGCGCCTTTTAGTCACTGTGTTTTAACGTTGTTGACTCACGAAAACATTTCTGTCATTTGAAATTTTTTTGGCTAATGTCTTTTTCAAAAGATTACGTTGTTTTGTCGTTTTTGGATGTTGTTTTTGTTAATATTTCGGATTTGTTACCATATTGTCGTTTATTCAAAATTAATGTCGATTTTTGGTTTTGTGTCTTTCAGTCTATGTTTTTCGAGTTCATGGCAGATATAACTATTATGTAGTATTAAAATTCTGATTTTTTCCAGTATGACGTCGTTTGTCGCTTTCTTCTCATTTATATTGATGTAGTTTATTGGCAGATATAATTATTATGTCTTATTAAATTCTGGTCTTTTCCTATATGATGTCGTTTGTCGCTTTCTTCTCATTTAAATTGATTGATGCAGTTCATTGGCAGATATAACTACTATGTCCTATTAAATTCTGGTCTTTTCCGGTATGATGTCGTTTGTCGCTTTCTTCTCATTTAGATTGACACAGTTCATTTTCGTCTTATGAGATTAATGTCGTTTGTTTCTACTTCTGTCGCTCCTTTTTCTTTTTGTTTTTTTTTTTTTTTTTGAGTTGTGTCGTTTCCGTTGTCGTTGTACTTTTTAAAAAAAAAAAAAAAAAATTTGTGTTGCCTTTGTTTGAGATTTTATGTAGTTGATTGAGTGTTGATTATTCTTGTAATCATCTTTTTTTTTTTTTTTTAATAGTTTTAGAGATTGTATAATAAGATTTTCTGATTGTAATTCTTCAATATGAGAGCCATTTAATTATTTTCATTCATCGCAAATAGCAAACAGCAAAAACAAAACAAAAAGAATAGCAAAAGAGCAAAACCCAAACATCAAATAGCAAAACTCCTACAATTGTCGTTTATTTCTCGTCTTTTTAATGTCGTTTTGCAGTCATGTTACTTTTTATCGTTTTTAAATTGACGTTGCTGCCATTTTCAGTCTGTTGTCGTTTCCATTTTCATAGTTTATTGTCGTTACTGCATCAAGTCGTTTGTAATTCTTATGTCGTTTTTTTATATAGTTGTTGTTTATTTGAAATAATTACAAAATATTTATAGTGTTTCTTAGATTTTTAGGATTGCCTTAAAAAAAAAAAAAAAACACACACACACACACACACACACATCTATAGATTATTTCATGGTATCAATTTTTACGAGCAAAAAGATAAAAAACATAAACATGTCTATTTATAAGATTGATAATTTTAATTTCTATGTCAACAAAACTTAAACATAATTTTTGTTTTATTGTCTATCTCAATTTCTAAATGCATTAGAATAGTTTTATCATTGTCCGATATTTCAGATTCACATCAGCCTCTTGGCTTTTGTCGTTTTCCTATATTGTGTCGTTTCTTGAGCTGCTGTTGTTTTTCCAGTTGTAGGTTCTATATGACATTATTGCCATTGTTTCATACTTTTTTTTTTCCTTCATTAGTTATTTCATTTGTTGAAAATATATATATATAGGGGCCTCTTCGTAAATCATCCAAAGCTAGAGGGCCAAACAGATAACGACTTGACTTGTTCAATACTCTGATTACTTTTCTTTTCTTTTTTATTTTTATTTTTATTTTTTCCTTGTACCAAATACGCAAAAAGACACGGTAAGACACTGCCAGCATCCGAACTCTCTCTGGGTCTTCTTCTTCTTCCAAATTTCAACAACCTGGTATGGTTCTCTCTCCATTTCTATTTCTTTCTACATTAATTCGGCCAAGATCATCGTTTTCTGCTATAAATTATATATATATATACATATAATTTTTTTTTTTGCATTTGTATTGCGCTGTTTGCTGGATGTGTCATTTAATTAGTATTAACTCTGCTACAACTTTTTTTACGCCTGATTATCAGATTGACCCACTAATTCCGGTGAAAATTTTGGTGGGTTTTGATCAATTTACTTAATTTGTTGTTAGATACCAAACTTGGGGAAAAATGATGCTGTTTTGGGGCTTAATGAATGTGTTCTTTGATTGATGTTTATTGATCAATTATCTAACTTGTTTTTACGCCTGATTATAATTTTAAAGCAATAATTGTGATGAAAAATTTTGTAGGTTTTGACCAATTTGTTTAATTTGTTGTTGGAGATAAAAGTTGAGATAAAATGATGGGGGGTTAATGATTGATATTTATTTTCTAACTTGTTTTTGACACCTGAATATAATTCTGATGAAAAAATTTGGTGGGTTCTGATAAATTTACTTGATTTTTTGTTAGAAACCAAAGTTGAGGAAAAATGATGGGGTTTGGATCTTATGGTAATAATGGAGGACCTTATTCTTCACCATCGTCTTCCAACCTGTCTGCTTCGGCACCGCCTTTTACCATTGATCGGTCTCCAACCACTGGTTATATGCCACTCGTGGATTTGCTTGAACAGACATCTAAAACTGGTCCTTTGAATAATTCCTCTTCTCTGCACAATTGGCTACCTCCTCGTTCTCCCACTTCAGAGGCCAACTTCTTTTCCGATCCCAACTTGGAGCTCAATTCTGTGGTATCCTCTCCAAATAATCCGTATAATTATGCCTCCTTGAATACCCAGTTGCCTCATTTGAGCACAACTGTCTCTGCTTCTGCTGACGCATTTACTTATGCTCAGTCTGGGGACAATGTGGCCAAACCGTACTACCCTTCATATTTGTCACCCCCAGCTCGGAAAGATGGTTCCTTGGTGATTCCTGATCAGTCTAGTTATGATTGGTTGTCTTCTTGTTCTCATGTTGCTGCTGCAACGTTGGACAGTTCATCTAACAAGGATTACTCCCAAAGATCGTCGGATTTGGAGTACACAGCCCAGTGGGGTGGTTTGTGGAATGGATTTTCAGAATGGAAGCCGGGTAAACAAGGACTGTTTGATGGAAGTTTCTCCCGCTCAAAGGAAAATGATGTGCCTGTTTCGTCCATATATGAGGATTACTTGAACCAAGGTATTTATGCTATGATTTTAAATTATTTCATGCATTTTGCTAATCATGTTGTTTGATTCAACATTTCAACTCATTAATCTTCCGTTCAATTGTTAATCTTTTGTATGATTATCTCTCCCCCAGCAAAAAGTTTTAGAAACTAGAAGCAGTGAAGCATAAAAAACAAATTATTCTTAGTAATTCGTGGAGTGAGCTGAATTTTTTCTAGACTCCTAAATCACCGCGAAAGTTCCAACACCCATCTTGGAAAATGCAGTTTCCTATTAAGTGGCCTCATATAGTTGTTCCATAATTCATGATGTAGATTGTGCCATTGTTACATATCAGCTTGAGGATTCTATGATGCAGATTTTTGATCCATATCGCTACACGCTAACCTGATTCGAATTCTTATCCTACTACGCAGAAACTCATATTCCCAAGGGACTGAAAAGAGGCGAGGAAGCCATGCGCTTGAACAGAGGGAAGGAGGCATTTCATGGCATCAACAACCTGGAGTCAGAAAGGCATGGTGGACCTATTAATGCAGAAAAGTTAAGTGATAAATCCTTATCTGGGAAAACTTCCAATTTTCAGCCGGTTGACTATTCAAGATCTTTCTTGGGATCCCTTTCTGGACTTCCTGATTGTAGTCTCGAGTTACCATCCTTTATGATTGGCACAAGTTCTGGGAAGCATCAAATACCTTACGGTGCTTCAAATGAGGCTCAATTGAAGTTGCATGCTAATGATAATATTTCGATTGCCAAATCCTCCCCCACACTTGTCATTGGACCACCTGTTGGTTGTGGTTTTTCAGTGCCAAAGCTGAATTTAGGAAGTGACAAGACTGATACAGATCCGTGCAGCAAGAAAGTATCTAGCTTTATACATTCTGATGGAGCTAAGCGTGTTTTTGATTCAAGCCAACTCAGCATTCACCTAGAAATTGATGATCCTACCTCTTGGGGTTCATTTGTGACAAAAAATGAAGAGACGTCGAGCAAAGAATGCATCACGGGCAATACTTTGCATCATACGTTGAAGTCGAAATTTGGGCCCCAAATTTCTAATGCAACACACGACGGTTTCAATTTGGACCTTAATTCTAATGAAAACATCAATTCTGTTGAAGATTCCTCTGAGAGTGTTGATCACTATAACCCTGCTGTTGACTCACCGTGTTGGAAAGGAGTTCCTACTAGTCGTTCTTCTCCATTTGATGCGGACGTTCCAGAAAAGAAAAGGCAAGAGGGGTTTACTAATTCAAATGTTCAAGAAAAACAGATCTTTGGAATCAATACTGGTGATAGAGTCTCCTCTCAGAAACCAAATGAGAACACAAGGTATCATGATTTTGGGAGTTCGGAAAATGGTCTAGAGTTTCCTTTGAATACATCTCAAGTCACCAATTCTACATTTGGTGAACAAAAATCAGATGATATCATAAAGATCGGCTGTGATTCAGAAACTAAAGGGATTCAACATTCTGATGACATCCATGAACATGGAAGCAATTCCATAGGCTGTTCTAACTTCAAAAGTTTGCCAAACACAGAACAAAGCATCCAAGGATATGGATTGACATCTGAAAATATCAATGAAGCAACGCTACATGTTTTGCCCCGTTTGCCTTTTCCTGTGGTGCATGCTATATCTTCATCTTCTACTGAGCTCAACAAAACAAATGAAGGACCATCGACTCCAACAATCGATGTGCCGATGTTGATCAGTACGATGCATAACTTATCGGAATTGCTGTTGTTCCATTGTACAAGTGGCTCATATCAACTGAAACGGAAAGACCTTGAGACTATCCAAAGCGTGATAGACCATCTTAGTGTGTGCACATCAAAGAATGCTGAGAAGATGATTTCCATACCAGAGTCTACTTCTTCCGATAAAGATACTTCTGGCTATATTGGAGAACTACACAAGCTTCAAGACGTAAGAGGCTGTTTTGATATTTCTTTTCATGTTTTTTCTTAATCATCATTCAGTTTGATTTCTTTGTCATGTTTTGCTTCTACATATTACGAGAAGTAGGGTTTTCTTTTTTTCTTTTTTTTTCTTTTTTTTTTTTTCCTGAAAATTTTTGCATGACTAACTTCTTCTTCTAGGGTTTCACTTTGGAGAAGCCCCAAGGGACCAAGATAGCAGCCCCGATTCGAGATCTGCTTGACGATCTGAATGTTCATAAGGGAAACAAGTACTACATGGCTGGTAAAGAAAATGATGAAATGTTCGATTCTGTTTCTGAGAGTGCTGATCTAGACATAGTTGATGAAGATAAAGCAACCCAGGTACGTTTTTCCCCTTTCTGAAATAAGGAAAGCAAATATTTTTTGTTTCTTACTGGTACTCAATATGCTACCAAGGATGTGAAAATAAATATTGAATTGTTATTGTTGCCATTGAAGATTGTGTGTGTGTGTGTGAGAGAGAGAGAGTGGAGTTTAAATCATTACATTAATTTTTAATTTTTTTGGTAGGCCTTAAAGAAGGTTCTTACTGAGAACTTTCATGATGAGGAGGAAACACAACCTCAAGCTCTCTTGTATAGAAATCTATGGCTCGAGGCTGAAGCTGCTTTATGCTCCATTAGTTACAAAGCTCGCTTTAACCGGATGAAAATAGAAATGGAGAGACTCAAGTCACCTAAATCCAAAGGTTAGCACTAATAACCCATGGATCTTACTTATTTTCTTCTTTTGCCTTCTAACCAAAATATTTCCAACTAATAAATGATTCTTTACAATTGGAACTTGTATTTCAGATGCACATGAAAAAACCATTAATACGGAGACAAAGAAAGTATCAAAGTCTGAGGTTTCTCCTGATCCAAATGGTGTCAACGCATTGTCGCCCAAGGCTGAGGGTTGTCCGACCACAAAAAGCCAGGAATCCTCTGTCTCAAGCACAAACAACAAAGATGATGTGATGGCCAGATTTCAGATACTGAGGTTCCGGGCTGAGAAGTTGAATCATGGTATTGTTGCCAACGTGGACCTACCATCAAGCCCCAAGGTGTCTCATCATTCCAACAAGGTTGGCAAAATGCTTCCCGACTCGCAAGAAGGAAACAGTAGCCCAAAGCCTGATATACCCACACAGGCTTCTAGCAATGCCAGCACAGAAAAACCCTCGAATGGTTACGAGACTTCTGTTATGGCGAGATTTCATATCCTTAAATCCCGGGCGGACAATTGTAGTCCCATGTCTACAGAAGGACAGTTGGCAGAAAACTGTGGATGGCTCATCAATTGGCTCTGGATCAGAGGTTGGAAGTTCGTCCGTAAACCCGGAACTTAGCATGCAGCATTGCAGTGCTGACAGTACTGATGGCCAACTAACTGGGAGTGAGTTTCACATGTTTGTTGATACCGATCCACTGGCACAATCTCACAGGACCAACAGGCGTGAGAACTCGCTGCTTGCAGGTTGGTTCGACAGGGTGTCGTCGGAATGGGAACATGTAAGGAAAGAGGAGCTTGGTCTGCAGAACCGTTGAAGCTTCTTCTGGGACTTGGGAAGTGCCTCTGGGTTGAATATGATGAATATGTCATATTTGTCAGACAGTGAACTACCTTTGAATATTTAATGGTTACCACTATTCTTGTGCATAGGATTTGAACTTGTTTAGGTTCTCGGAACCTTGGTGTTTTAATCATAACTATCGTCGAAACTGTCTTTATACTCAAGTCTCTCTATCAGAACTTTTGACGTGACTTTAAACGATGAGAGTTGTTCATGTCCGTGGATTGTATATATTGTGTGATTCTATCGACGAGAAAATAATATTTGCATATAGCCTCACGGTTACTCGTTTCTTTGTTGGTTTGTTTGTCTAATGATTGTGTGTGTGTTATAAGTTTAAGGTGTTTTGCAATTAGCATTATGTTCGATACCAAATGTCTCACTTGGAAGGATTACAAGATAAGTGGTTAGGTTTTTTGTCCTTGGATCCTTTCATACGAGTCGGTTTTGTAAGGATGAGTTCTACCTATGGGTATCACTCCACCACATCATGGATTCGAGTCAAAGTGGTTGTATTATAAGTTGGATTAAGATGCATTAATGGAGTTGTTAACTCATTGAATATTGATAGCCGAGTGAAGCAATTAAGGAGGAAAGGATTACCGTTGGATCAGTGTTGATAATGCAGATGGTGGACCATCATTGATTTGTGCCCAAACGTGATGGATTGTACAAATCACCATGTCGATTATGAGATCGGATGTAGTGTGGGCTATGGTTCTATGATCGTCGCTCTGGATGGGTTGTCCTAGGGAGGGCTACTACCTGATAGAAGATGGGATCTGCGAAGTCACCTAGTTGGAAAGATGCGCCACCGTAGGCGGTTGCAGAACGTGGTGAAATATTAGATACTAAATGTCCCACAAAAAAAATACTATAAGATGGATTTATGAGCTCTTCAATCTCTTCTTACAAAACAGTTTTGCATGGATGAATTCTAAGATATTCTTTTTATCATTATAAAATAAGCAGTCAAGACTGGAAGGCTTGTTGATATCACGGGCAACAGTCCTGACCTTTGGCATTATATGTCCAATGATTGCTTTGTTGCAGTTAAGTTAAAGATAATGTTGACAGATAACAATTGTTAAAAGTCAAAACCGTTTCTGTTTATATATATACATACATACATACATACATATATATATATATATATATATATATCTCTCTCTCCGGATTATATGCAAAAAATAAACTTATGAACAACCAACATGTGGATTTGTACATGGACACAGTTGGATTATCTTGCTCTATAGTCAACAAAGATTGATTTTGAGAACTGTTTTTTGTTTTTATAATCAAATTCCGCATAAAAATGCTGGTAATTGCCTTTAAAATAATGCAACAAGATCATTCCCACGTCGTCATTGAACCAACTCCTTCCGTCGTTTCTGCTACTTTCTCGAAGTAGGGCACATATTAATCTTTTTTCGCAGATCAAGGTAACAATGAGATTCCAGCCCAGAGCCTTCTCATAAGACACTCACTTCAATTTTTTAGTAATCTGACATGTTATACACACACTAAGTTTAACTTTCAACTATATATATATATATATATATATATATACGTGTGTGTGTGTATACACTCACCATGGTTTTCTTTCTCATCCACTGCACTAGCTAGTTAAGGAAGGAAAGAAAAATAATCTGTAAAGAAAATGAGTCCACAGAAGCATGTTATAACTGGTCTCTCTCTTGTTTTTGTAGTGATTTTGTCATGTCAAAGTGTTCATTCACAGCTTCGAGTCGGGTTTTATCGATTTTCATGTCCTTTTGCTGAGTTCATTGTTAAAGATGAGGTTAAGGAAGCATTCGCCAATGATCCAGGAGTTGCTGCCGGTCTTGTGAGAATGCACTTTCATGATTGTTTTGTTAGAGTAAGATGTTCTTCTCTTTTGTGTCTAGTTCAGCTATGTTTTTTGCTTGGCTCTTCTATCAAATTGTATCCTCTAAGTTCCCGCATTATTGTAATCGAACTAAGAACCATTATACATGCAAGCTTCAAGCTTCTTTATCATAACCTGTATGTGTTTCTAATTTCCGCTAATGTAGGGTTGTGACGGGTCGGTGCTGATCGATTCCACTCCTTCAAACACGGCAGAAAAGGATTCCCCTGTAAATAACCCGAGTTTGAGAGGCTTTGAAGTCATAGACAAAGCAAAAACTAGACTAGAGGCAGCATGCAGAGGAATTGTTTCGTGCGCCGATATAGTTGCTTTTGCAGCAAGGGATAGCATCAAAATTGTAAGAAATACCCCATATTTTAGGTACTTTGACGTCTTTTTGTTTGTGTCATTTGGATGCACATTTGTGACTCCTAAATGTCTATACGCAGACTAGAGGGCTTGGATATGATGTTCCTGCAGGAAGAAGAGACGGCAGGATTTCATTAGCTTCCGAGACATTAACAGACTTGCCTCCACCATTTTTCACTGTCAACCAACTAACACAACTATTCGAGAAAAAAGGTTTAACACAAGAAGAAATGGGCACGCTCTCCGGTAAGAACCTTGCCTTGCCGAAATCAATGAAACTGCAGCAGGCTTTAAACTATACAGTCTTTCAACACTTCGATTTAAAATGCTAATTGTTTTGCATTTGAGCCGGATCTACTATGCAGGAGCGCACACCATAGGCAGGTCCCACTGCAGTTCTTTCAGTAACAGATTATACAACTTCAATGGAACATCAAGTCAGGACCCAAGTTTGGATCCCGCATATGCATCTCAGTTGAAGCAACAGTGCCCACCAGGCAACACAAACTCGGTGGTTCCGATGAACCCTTCTAGCCCTGCCATCACTGATGTTGGCTACTACATTGACATCCTAGCAAACCGTGGTTTGTTCACATCCGACCAAACTCTTCTGTCAACCACAGCAACAGCTAACCAGGTGAGGCAAAACGCCAGAAATCCCTTTCTTTGGACGAGAAAATTTGCTGCTGCAATGGATAAGATGGGTCAAATTGGGGTCCTCACCGGCACTGCAGGTGAGATCCGTGCAAATTGCAGGGTCATTAACTAAATTGTTAAGGACTACCTTTCCAATTCTTCGGTTTTTATCTTCTCTTTGCTTGTATTCATTTAGTTCCATAAGAAGCCAGTTCTATCCAAGCAAATAAACACATTGGGGTAGCGATGGCGCAATATCAAAATAATTGTGTTCGAATGTGTCTGGTGATGAGACCGGGCAATCTAGAGTCGAATCAAGCAGAATAATGGGAAAACAACCGCACAATTTACTATTTATCCAATCACTTTCCTCTATTTTAAGTGACAAACCTAAACACAGATTGTTGATGTAAAACCATCGTGACATATTCCAGCCAAAATGCAGACGCAGATTGACACCGGAAGAGCATTTCAAAGAATTTTTCTGTGCTCTTAACAACTAAAACCAAAACGTCATAAACTTGTGTTAAACGAACACAAAGCATTCTTTCTTGCATAGAGCAAACAGATGAGCAAGTTTTTCTTTATGTCATCGATCATGCCAAGAAGGAACTTTTAACCGAAGATAACCTCTATGGAAGAAACGGTAACTGATAATGATAACTTGATTAATCAAAGGTAAAAATAAGGAAATAGAACTACAGACCCTCTCACTGACCGAAGAAAGTCTTCAGTCCAACAAAATGAAAGCACAATCTAGCCTCCACATAAATGGGAACCATTTTAAGTACAATAACTAGACGATGACACAACGGTTTAAAAAACTCGTAATCAGGAAAATATAACTGCAAGATAAATGAGGAAAACTTAAGTGGTGAGCTCCATAATAGCACTGACAATGTCCCCATTGTTAGACTTGAGAGCCTTGACGGCCTTGCTCTTTGACACTCCTGCCTGTGTCATGACCAAATCAATGTCCCTAGGCTCCACACCAGCTTCGTCAACCTCCTCCTCTTCTTCATCTGCCGGCGCTCCAGCAGCTGCTGGGGAAACTTCAGATTTGGCCGTCACAGAACTAATGTCTGGCATCCTAAACTGCTGAGCAGCCTGTGTCTGCAACTGAGAGCTCAAATCCTCTATCTTCGCCTCCCCGAATATGACATATGTCTCAGAATTTGGGCTCTTAAAAACATCAGGTTTTGAGATGAAAAATAGGATCTGATTAACCAGAACATCACGTTAATGAATGAAGTCCAATAAAGCAATCGCATAATGTACATGTACCATTGAAACTAACTTACGTTTTTGGTTCTTTTGATGGTGACCCTGCTAACACCTGTAACTGGTTTCATTCCAAGCTTCAACATCGCTTTGCGGCTCTTCTTCTCGCTCCTGCTCTGCTTGGAACCCCCATTTGCTCCTGCAAATCATCATCCAATCAGTTTAACTCAAAGAAAAGCAGACAAAACATTACCATAAAAATATCGGTAATAAGCTGCAAACCTATCATGATAGCATTTAAAGCCATCGAAACAGAGGTGCCACCAATCAACAACAAACCAAATGAGATACTCACATATCATATATTCCCGATACTAATTGGTAACGGCATTCAATACAAGTTTTAAGCAAGTAAGCACAACTAAAAATGAGGGAATAAAGAACCAAATAAAATCACTCAAAATCTTTAGTCTTCGACACAAGGTGGGTGGTCGAAATCTGGCAAAAAATTACATTTCACATTACACAAAATAAACCGATTTAAATTCCCATCCACAACAAATACAGAAAACCCGAGCCAGACCAGATAAGCAAGTGAATCAATCATTTAAAAAGCAGCAACTAATTCATTCATGTCCGAGTTAATCTGTTCCATGAATCAACTAAACATGGCAAATAAACACCAAGAAGTCAATACCCTCAAATAAAAACCAATGTAAACCAGACCCAGAAACCAACCCTAGTTTAAAATCAAAATCAAAAATCCCAAGATTAAAAAAATTAGACCTTTTACTAAAAAATGAAACAAAATTAAATTAAATTAAAGCATCAGTTCAATTGAACTCTACAGAAGTGTAAAAGAGGTGGAAACGACAAAAACACATAACACCAAACCCTAATCCAAGCAAGAAATAGCACAACACAATAGCAAAAACAAAAATCTCTAAAAAAAAAAAACAAACAAACAAACAAACAATTAAAACAGAACCTTGAGCGCCATCTTCCTTGTCATCATCGTCGTCGTCGTCCTCGTCGTCCTCGTCGTCCTCGTCATCCTCGTCCTTGTCGTCCTTAACGTCCTCGACGACGACGGTCTCTTCTTGGCTCTGTCGAAAAACGGAAACTTCTCCAAATATTTACATAAATCGACACGAAAAAAATACGGATAAGAAATGAGAAAAGCACCAAACAATGACCTGAGGAGTGGTCTTCTGGGATTCCTCGGCGGAAGGAACCTCCTCGGGCTGGGGATCCGCGGCGGCGGGCTCGGCGACTGGAGCCGGTGACATATTAGGAAGAGGTTGGGTTTTGGGTTTGGTAGAGTGATAGCGAGAGAAGTCTTTGAGATTTGGCTAATCTTTTCGCTGCTATTATACGACGAGGTTTTATGAGCACCAATAAGGGTTTACAGGCTTTTTTGGGCTTGGGCTTTTTCCTTCGGGCCAGATGGCCCACAGGTGCTACAGTTGTGGCCCATTGGTCCCAACTTGGTTCTTGCTTCTTCTTTTTTTTCTTTTTTCTTTTTTCTTTTTTAATTAATTACTTGGTTCTTGCATTTTGATAACAGATTTATTTTATTTTATTTTTTCATTTCTTATTCCTTCAGATTATCAGATAAGATATCCTATTTTATGCTTATGATTACACAACATTTTTTGAGAAGGATTATACATAAGATTTTGAGCATTAGGTTTTTATCAAGTTTTATTAAATTATCATTTTTAATCATTATTTGATGGTTTAAAACTGTATCATCTTAATAGAGTTATTCTTTCCACACTCTATCATAGAATTCTTTAAAAAGAAAACAGGAAAAAGAAGATTGACAGTTATTATTTTTGGTATCTTGCCATAGAAGTCTACCTTTTCTTTGTTAAAGTATTTTGATATAGAAGATTGGGAAAGATCAAGTCAAATCCATGGCCAAAAAAGAAAACTCCAAAATAGGAGAGAAAACGATTCTGAATTATAATATCTCAAAAAGTCTTTATTACACTTTTTTGTTTAGGCTTATACAGCCTTAGAGCCCATTTGGTTCTCACATTCAACTCAAACTAAATTGTACCTTTTTCATCATGTTTTTGTCTTTTCTGAAAAAGTCAACAAAAATTACTATTTAAACTTAAAAACCTCAACTCAACTCAAACTCAACTTATACACCAAACACCCCCTTATTAACAATAATAAACAAAACAACAATAAAATGAAGCAACAACAACAAAACCAAACAATAAGAATTTAATAAAAATACTAAAAAAATTAACAAAACTAATCTTCCTAGTTCCTACATCACCTTTGTACGCTTTTCATTCTTTGGCACAACCATTGAGAATGTCTTGTGCATCAAAAGCTTTGAGGAGAAGATGAGGGTAACTTTGAATCGATAAATGGAAGCCTTGTAGAACTTTTGGCATTCAATGCATAAGAGAATCTTTTTTTTTTTTCCCTGTCTTTTTTATTTTTTTAACTATGACTTGGAAGTAGGGATTTGGGTTCAAATTTTCGTAGTTAATTTTGCTCACACAAAAATATGTATATGTGTGTCAAAACAGTGAAAGACAAAACATCATAGAGAGTTGTGGGACCCACCTTTAATGCCCTAAAGCATTTTTACATGTTAAACACCGCAAGACTTCAATATCCAAATACTTTGCTTCTTAACAAAGAAAAGATAAAACAAAATACGTGAAAGAACCAACCGTCACCGTTCTTTTCTATATAACAACAAAAAGAGATTGATCAAGTCCTCTATTTTGCATGACAGAGTTTCACACAACCTTAGAAGATTGCATCTTCCACTACAGCCTCCCATAATTCGAAAAAGAAAGTTGCAGGACTAACCTACAAGCAGATACAACTACTCCATTAGAAACATATATATATATATATATGTATATGTATAAACTATAACAAAATCAGAATCTAAGCATAAATTTGACAGCCTAAAAACAAAAGAAAAGTTAAATTCAGAAGTGAAAAACTGGTGGCTGTCTGTTGATCATATATCTTTGGGACTTCCAATCGCCTCTGGAAGCATGGCAATGTGCTGGTTTAGGCTCAGTCCAAGACGAGCATGGGGCTGGTGAATCACAGACATAGCAGTAGCACTGCAAAAACCATATCTTGTTTAATTTCAATACCTCAAAACAAAAATCAAAATAAACATTTCTTTACAAAAAAAAAAAAAAAAAAAAAAAGTTGAAGCTAGTCAGTTACCCTGTCACAATGGCTTTCATGAGATGTTGTCTCAAAGGGGAATTTCGTACACAGGTGCCTTGGATGTGGGTAATCTCTACAAGCCACCTATAAATACACAAGTATCATATATATATATATATATATATATATATAAAATCTATAAATGACATTCAAAGTTTAGATTTTTCCCCCATTTTTGATAGATATAAAAGAAAAGATTTGAACTTTAATGACTGAAATATGAAAAGAGCAGGTGGGCAATTCTGGGTTTTCTATATGTAAATTAAAGATGGAAACTTTTCCCAGCATTTTTTTCTCGGCAGCCAACAGAAAGTGATACTCAAACCTGGCCGGTTTCGGCGACGATGGCGAGGTCAGGAGCATCTTGGGGGTCGTCGTCGTGGGCGGCGGAGACGAGGAGCTTGGAGAGATCGATGGGTTGGAAGGGATCGAAGTCTAGGATGAAACAATCCTCGGTTTCTTCGAATTGTTTAACGTCGTCGGCGTTCTTGAGGCAGAGAATGTGCCGTGTCGGAGTCCCGCCTTCGCTAACCGGAGAATGTGTCTTCTCGTATGACGATGGTGATGGCGATATCTCGATCACTTCGATGTCGTTTTCCCCCATTCTTCACTCTCTCTGTCTGTGTATGCGCGATTTTTTTTTTTTTTTTTTTTTTTTCAATAAAGTTTCTGAGGACTCAAGGATTTGAATCGTTTTTCAGCATTCTCCCGTTGCAAGTGTGATACTGACTAGGAGTTTATGGCCTTTGGGTTTCGGGGTGCTAAAACGACAGCAGATAATTTTTAAAACGACAGTGCGTTTTTTTAAGGGGACGAGTAGGAGTGTGGACTCTGCTCGACGGATTAAGTCCAAGAGCTTCATGATTTGCGGCCTCGCCAAAGCCCAATTCGAGCAGGATCTAAAGCTGCTCTAGTTTCAAATTTTATTTTTCTTGTGAGAACTCCATAAATTCTCTTTCAGTAGAGATATTCAAATTTTATATCTTATAATAGAGTTTGGAGTAATATTGTCGATATATTATACCTATAACTCCTTTAATACTCTCAAGATTATGATCCACTTTTCTCCCTTTAAAATTAAGTTACGGCCACTATCTCTCAACATAAATGATCAACGCCAATGTTATATTTATTATAAAAATATAAAAATAACATATATGATATGTCATCTTATTTTCTTCTGCAACGTATAATATAACTTATTACTATATCTTTCTTTCATTATCATTATTAAATTCTTTTACCTTGTAAAATAAGCATATAGCATTTTAATTACTTTGAAAAATATCAATGTTATAACGATTAAATGAAAAAATCAAGATATCATCCAATAAAAATCAAATATCAAAATTTAACATTAAAATAGTATTATATTAAAGGGTGAGTTTCATTCTCAAATATCAAAATTTGACTTTGACCTATGAATTTAACAAGATGCTTGAACAAGGCCTTATCCTTATAAGAAAGCATAGAACTAATAATGGAAATTGATGATTGCATACTTGCTAAAGTAGTTAATTTTTTAAAAGCTGTAGTATATGTGTATACATACATATACATATAAATATATATATATATATATATATAAATGTGTGTGTGTTTTCTCATGGATGAAAGTGGTGTTGTTTGGTTAAATTTCAAGCATTTTTTTAATCCGTCTTCATTTTGTGGTTTGTGAAATTCCAAAACAAATCAAATCAAATCATTAAATCCAATGATTTAATGCGCTTTGAGACGGAACGGAGTGGTTTGAGACTACAGTTTATAAGATTATTTAAGTACAAATAAATCTTAAATTTCTGTATCAACAAAATCATAAAAATGTGCACAATGTTTTTGTCCTTTAGAATTGTATTCAAATATAAAACCTTATTAAAATATAAAAATAGGTACTTTTAGTCTCATAAAAGTCATTGTCTTATCCATACTACAACTTATCTTCGTCATCATCTTTTTCATACCTTTATAGACATTCACTTGCTTAGTTATCACTTAGTAATTGAGAATGATATGCATCTGTATAAAAAACAAACAAACGAAAAACTAAAATAATAAGAATATAAATTACAAACACAAAAACTAATAATTAAAAAATAATTTTACAGTTTGACGTGATTTCAAAGTTCCAAAGTGAAAATTGAGAGGCTTGGATGGAAGCCAAACATATTAATTAACGGGTTTTGGTGATTTTAAAAATCAATGATTTTGATAATACGAATTGAGGCAGTTTAGACAATTTACAGGTTCACTCTTTCACCCCTATAAATTTTTTTCATACTTTTAAATTTATAACAAAATTTTTCCTTTTTGTTCGATCTTTTTTACAGCATAATCATGTCAGCTGCTAGAATTTTGAAGTATAAAAGATAGAAAATACAACAGAAATTTGATAGACACAATTTTTAGAGAGAAAAAGCATGGGCACAAAACTAAAAAAAAGGAGCTAAGAGAGGCATATCTCTAAATTCTCAAGTAGTTTTATTCTACTAACAATATGATAGATTTAGAGGAAAGAACTTCACGAAAAGAAGTTGAAAATCCTAGACCCAAAGAAGAAAGGGGAGGGATTATTAATAAGAAAAGGCCAAGAGATCGAAATTAAAAGTAGATGATTTGTGCTAATATGGTACTTGCCGTTTTTTGGGGTAATTGGCCTTGTACATACTTTTCTTAAGTTTGCAAGTTCAGTTCTTAACTTGTTCCTCAAATAGAAAATCTTATATACTCTTAAAAAAATAAAAAATATAAAAATTATATTATAGCAGGATTAAGAGTTTTTTTTTTTTTTTTGGTTGGTAAATGCGAGTAAGAACAAATTTTCAACCCACTAAATTGACAAAAAATGATGAAAAGGATTAGCATGAGGCAGTACTAGTGTTCAAAGTTTATATAACAAATGTGTTGCGGTTGCTATTAATTACGTAGTTTCTAACCCATTTGACAGCTGATTTAGAACTTTTACGATCGAATTAATAAGTGTATATTTGGCGTGACACGCAAATAAAAGCATCATTAGACTTGGTATGATGTTTCCCCTCACCAAACTTGGGGACTTGATCAAAAGTTATCATTTGCACCGAAAGCAAGAGTTACACACACACACACACACCCCTTATGGATATGTCTGATATATCTCAAAATACGATGACTTTAGATAATATTTTTTGGTGGTACGTCTAACATACCCAACTTGTTATATAATGTGATCGCCATCTTGCTTAATTATAGTAATCAATTCTAACTAATAATTAAAATCTCATCTATATATGCATATAAAGGAATATTTTATATATATATATATATATATGTAAATCTTTATATAATTCAAAGAAAAGAAGTAAAAAAGTATCAATCATACCGCCAATTAATTATTGTAATTTGACTTCATGTGGGCAAACATAAAATCAATCATAGAGAGAAGTCGATTTGTGAGTTGTTTGATTTATAGGAGTAGTGTCGGAGTGGAACTTATTAATTCTAGAAAACGACCGCGGGGTTGGTGGGATGGGAGGGTTGGTGGAGGAGGTAACGTCTTTCTTGTTTGTCTCTGAAATTTTTTGGCTTTTTTTTTTTTTTTTTTTTTTAATTTTTTGAGAATTTTATGATTATATACATGAAAAAAAAAAAAAGGCATTATTTTGAAGCTATACTATTTTAAACTTTCAAACCGCATGAGAATTATATTATAATAACATAAATTTATCGAAATTTGATTAAAAAATAGTTTAAAATTGTAATATCATTGATAGAGTAATTTCGTATACCCTACCAAACAAATTTAATTTTTTTTTCTTTTGTATAAAAAATTGTTATAACAAAATGACATTATTCAAGTAAGAAAAGGAACAAAAAGAAAGGAGTGGTGGGATTAAGTAGTGGGTTCCTATCATTCTCTGTATATAAATTATTTAGGTGAGATTTTTTTTTTTGGACAAATAATAATTAGGTGAGATGTATTAATCCTTCGATTTGTCAATACCCCACAGTTGAATGTATACCGAAACCACACTTGTCCTCATAGAAAATGATTCAATATTCAATACGACTTTATTAATAGATTCCCTAGAGTTTGCATTTTCAAGACAAATAGAAATGCTCTGTTCCTCTCTTTAAAAAAATAAATAAATAAAATATGAAATGCATCGTCAAAACATTCAAAGGTTAGTTGAGAATTAGTGCTCCTAATTTCAAATGCTAAGACAATTAAACACGCCAACCTGGGGATTTTGAATCTCAACCTACCGAGATCGTTAGGATAATATTGAAGGATCATTTCTGCAGATGAAAACAATGCATTGAACTTGACAACAGTTTTTCCTTCAAGTTAAGTTAAATTTCATTTAGAGGACTTTCCTTCACAAAAAAAATAATAAATAAATAAAATAAAAATAAAAATTTTAGGAGGCTAGAAGAAGAAAAATAGTGAGAAATTGAAATTTTTATTACAATAATCCAATAGGCCACCATAGACCCAGGGGGCTATGTACTAGCTTGAAAAGTTTTATCCAAATTCTTCTGTCTCTCACCCCCGTTGAATTAACCCTACATGAAAGGACGACATAATAACCACTTAGTAAGGAAGGTGAGTAAACTACAGTACCACACAACTACAATGTAATTGCAACAACATATAATTGTTGTTTAAGGTTTAAGCAACTCTATTTATATACATTATTATGATCCCCTGTGCATATATATATATATATATATATATATCATCGATCGGGTCCATGTATTATTTTCGTTTTCCTCATAATGACTTTTATAAAACCTGCGATGCAGAGAGAGTAGCTTGTCTGCTCGTGACAGTTTACCTCACCATATTGACCCTTTTTTTCTTCTTTCTTCTTCTTCTTCTTCGTTTTTTTTTTTTTTTTCCGCTTTTCTTTTTTTGCTATTACGTACTGATTATTTATAATTAAGACACGTTTAAGTGACGTATATGCATCTAGTTCAGTGGTTCGTTTTGATTACTTTATGTATATCTACATATACAGCAATATATGCCCTCGTGAATATACTAATTAATGTTGAGTTGTTTAAAGACTAATATTCCGTTTGGTTCGCAAGTTCATTCCCAACTTTTTAACTCAAATTTTGTCTTTTTCCTCAAAAGTCTTTGTCTTTTTTTCAAAAAGTTTTTTATCTTTTCTGAAAAGTCAACAAAATTTACTATTTCAACTTCAAAATATCAACTCAAACTTGCGAACCAAACGGACCCTAAATAAATCAATGGCAGTACTTGCATGACTTACCCGGAAATTAAGCGCTTAGTTATAAGTTATAACATTAATGAAGGTCAACGTTTACGGCAGACATATAAAATATATAGCGCTTCTACCACAAGGCGCACAACTCTCTCTCTCTCTATATATATATATTTATATATTTATATATATAATATTATAATATCGTTTACAATATTGTAAGGTCTCTTAATTGAAATTAATAAGACAACTACTTTTATTCGTCATATATACGTAGTATTACAACAGACTATAGTTGTTTATGTAAACTATTCTTCGATGTACTTTAACATTTAGTTAATGTTAGTATGTTACTTAATCCCTAAAAGACCTTTCTTTTTCTTTTACTTTTGCTTTCTTTTTTTTTTTTTTTAAAGGGTAAATGGAATTTTCTTGTTATGAGTGATCGATTGCTTGCCATTTCTTTGATTTTTTTTTTTTTTGGGGGTCATTTCTTTGCTTGGATTTTGGATGAATTGTTGTTGCTTCTCAAAAGGGTAAAGCACTCTCTAATCAAGGCTGTTTGATAATTTAAATGAAGCTATTCATAATTTTTTTTTTTAAATCCACTAAAGATGTGGCTGCTTAATTAGAAATAAGGATACAGAGACGATGAAAATCCTAGAGTCATAATTAGAAGACGACTTTTTCATGCATGTAAGTTCTTTTTTTCTTTCTTTTTTTTTTTTTTTTTGGGGGGGTAGGAAAGGACCACTTCATGCATGTAAGTTTCACTTTCACATATACTGCTTTCTCGAATTCAAAATACCATTTTAAGGAATTGAATTTCATGCCAATGCCATATTTGTGCTAATATATGATTAGGCCACATGAAGTCAAAAGTCAAGTGTCTCCAAAAAAAAAAAACACACACACACAAGCAACAAGAATATATTACCATGTATCCTTTTAAAAAAAAACGTATTACCATATATATAGGAAATTTATATAACGTGCGAGTTTTAAATCATCAAGTACTAACAAATTTTGTTAAAAAAAAAAACCGACAGTTCACTAGTATTGATGTCATATTTTCCATTTCCTACCAAAATGTTCTTAAAGAAAACATTGTTTAATTTGTGACAAAGAGAAGTTACTCCGGGTAACTTCAATGACCACCACCCCACACCCACACACACATACCCCCTCCCCCCTCCCCCCCCCCCCCCCCCCCCCCCAACCAAAAAAAAAACAAGAAAAAAAAAATCTTAATAACCCACATTCATTCATCAAAATAACTAAAACCCCAATATTACAAGTTAGAAGAGAAAACAAATGGAAAAAAAATTACTTATTACCATTGACCACGCACATAATTTTCATTATATCAAAACTGCACAGAGCAGTAGTTAAACCCAGTAATGTAACTTTTTGATATTTTATGGTTTTACCTCAACAAAAATGATAAAATATGGTTAGTAAATAAGTGTTAAAAACCACTTGTGAGTGGTGTAATAGTAAAGATGTCTTTACTTTACTTTGTTTTTTTTATTAAAGATGTCTTCAGGTTTTATATTCGGTAGTCTCAAAATTAGAAATCATGTTAAAACTGTGCAGAGTGTCAGATCTATGATTATATATAAGTAAAACTAAAATTATTTTCTAAATAGAATTTTTTTTTTTTATGTGTTCCGGGATGTTTTTTTAAATTTTATTTTGTGAACGATAGGGATAATAATAGGGACGTGATGACAATTGACAACATACCCCAACATATATAATCCTCTTCTTACAAGAAAAGAAAAACAAAACAAAAAAAGAGTAAAAAAATTAAGTGGAGAGAGAATGTATGACCATGTAGTGGTGTGTTGTCCCCTCAGCATCGCCGGGGTCCACCACCATATACAACCAATCACGTCAAGGTAGGTGAAGAGAAAACACACACACACACACACACATGTATACATAGGGATATATATAACATATATCCCCACTAATAAGCTCATCTCATCTTTCCAAATCATCATCGCCTCTCATCTCAATAGCGTCGTTCCAGACCAAAAACACTCTTAAATTAGAAGAAAATGGGTTCGAGCGGCGAGACCCAGATGACTCCGACGCAAGTCTCCGACGAGGAAGCGAACCTCTTCGCCATGCAGCTGGCGAGCGCGTCGGTGCTGCCGATGGTCCTCAAGGCCGCCCTTGAGCTCGACGTCTTGGAGATCATTGCCAAGGCCGGTCCCGGCGCGTATGTCTCACCTTCCGACATCTCCTCACAGCTCTCCACCAGCAACCCCGACGCGCCGGTGATGCTGGACCGGATTTTGAGGCTGCTGGCCAGCTACTCCGTCCTGACGTACTCGCTGAAGAACCTTCCGGACGGGAAAGTACAGAGGCTGTACGGACTGGGACCGGTCTGCAAGTTTCTGACCAAGAACGAAGATGGCGTCTCTATTGCCGCTCTCTGTCTCATGAATCAGGACAAGGTCCTCATGGAGAGCTGGTAATTATAAATTTTTTTTTTTCTCTTTATTAATTTCTCTATCTCCGTGTGTTTTTTTTTTTTTAATATTATTGATCGAGTAGAGCAATGCAAACATGAAAATTTCTTATTTTAGTTAGGAAGAGTAAGTTCTTTTAATCATCCAATTCAGTTTAGAATTGTCATCTTTTTAGTAGTTAACATAACAAATTAATATTGCATTTTTTAATCACTCATCAGTTAAAAAAAATACAACTTGAATGTCATATGTTTAGGTATTAGTATTAAAGTTCATATCTTTATTACATAAAAGGTAAAAGTCAGTTACTATCCTCAATGATGTTTCTAAAAGAACATTTACTGTGTACTTCTGAGTAATAAATTATGTAGAATCTATTCTGAAATTTCTAAATGTGCCAAATTTAATAGTTTAAGCATTGGACAGATAAAATTTGTTGTATCGTCTCAAAGAATTTTGTTTTTTCTTTTTTAAATTACTGGTTTGTGTTAGTAGTTAAATAGGTCATGGTCATGGATAGGCGGTGCAACAAACCAACCACTCTTTCTTATAAATTAAAAAAAAAAAACAAACAAACAAACAAACAAACCAACAACTCTACCTTTTTCTTCATTAAACAAAACAAGAAACATCAGCCTTTTTACTTGGAAAAATACTTGCTTAATTTTTGCCATTTGAGTTGATGAAGGAGAGTATTAAGTTTTTAATGATTCTATTAAGGTTTTTTAAAAAAGTGTGATTTGTTGAAAGTAGTTTGTCAAACTAATATCGTAGAAGATTCAACCACTAATTGGACCCACTAGTAGTACAAAATTATCTTTTTACGAAATAAGTTAGCTCAAACAAACTTCCTATTAGGTATATGTTATTTTTAATATAACATGTCAATGACGTGGCCCACGCGGAGTTGAAAACTAATAATTATAAGAGAGAGAGAGAAAATAAAATAAATAAATAAATAAAAGAGAAAAGATTCCGACTGAAACGTGCTCAAGTATTGTGGCAACCATTTCTTTAAATATATATATATATATATATTGTGGCAACCATTAGCACATTAAACAGTTTTCACTTGGCTAGCCAAGGGTGGATGGGTTTGATTGGGATTTAACCTTAAAGATTTTATTAAGTGAAAGGTTAAAGATTCGAATCCTATGTCAACTCAAGGGAGTTGTCACTGTTTATGTGGAATCTCAAAAACAGAAAATAACAAGAATACCATCAAATCTTTTATTTAAAAAAAAAAAAAAACAGTTTTCACTCTGTGATTAAAGTATTCATGCATATATGTACATATACACACACATCTGCAGCTATACATATGCCTTAATATTATACTTGGTGTTGGTGGGAAATATATCTCTATATATATTTTTACTATAAAATAAGAGGATTTGAATTTAAAGAAAATTAACTGTGAAAATATGGTTTAACTTAGACGGGAATCATTATTTTTATATTTGGGATTTGTGCTTTAAGAAACGAGAGCCACTAACTTTTCCCAACAGGTACCACTAAGGCCTGTCTGGTTATATCTATTGACTGGTCTCTCTTTTCTCTAAGAGTGCTTCTATCAAAAGAATAATAATAATTATTTTTATTATATAAATAGTGCATAAAATAGTGGTGCTTATGCAATCTTTATCCGTTTATCAGAAAGATGTGCTGTAGCCTTTGTATGCCGGCTAAGCGTAATGATCTCTTTCAAGCAAGAATATATATATATATATATATATATATATATATTTATTTATTTAGATATACACATGCGCTATCCCTTCTTTCCATATTCAATGTTTTGATTTAATCATGTATAATTATAACTAAATTAGAATTATTTTACCAGCTTGTTGATTATTGCTGAGATTGATTTCTCAAAACTAATTAAAGTCAAACATGATGATTAAAAAACACATGGGATTTTAGCAATAGGACATATTGGACAGAAAATTTGAAGCTCTAGAAGAAAATTTGATTTTCTTGAGTGATCAAAAAAGAAAAAATGGAACATAACATAACATGATAAAAAATAGTTAGGACAAAGAAATTACTTTGGCCCGGTGAGAAGGAATGTTGACATGATTATCAAATATGGTATGGTATTAATTGTATGTGCAGGTACTACTTGAAAGAAGCAGTTCTTGAAGGTGGAATTCCATTCAACAAGGCGCACGGAATGACATCATTCGATTATCATGGTCAAGATCTTAGATTCAACAAGGTTTTCAACAAGGGAATGTCCGACCACTCCACCGTTACCATGAAGAAGATTCTCGAAACCTACAAAGGCTTCGATGGCCTCACTTCCATTGTCGACGTTGGTGGCGGCACCGGAGCTGTGCTTAGCATGATCGTCTCTAAATACCCCTCAATTAAGGGCTTTAACTTCGATTTGCCTCATGTCGTTCAAGATGCTCCCCCATTACCAGGTTTTACTTTCATCAAATTATCCTACAAAGTACCACATGTTTACTTTTGTGCTACAAAATACAATATTGGTAGCGCACTTTTTTGAGCGTCATATCACATCAAAATTGAATAAAATTAAGGTATATATATATATATATATATATATATATATGTAAATCACAGGTGTGGAGCATGTTGGAGGAGACATGTTTGTGAGTGTGCCAAAAGCAGATGCAGTTTTCATGAAGGTGAGTTTTGAGCACAACATAAAATATCCAGATTTGAACAGCCATAATAGAATGACAACTACATTGAATTGTGACAACGCAATTTGTGCAGTGGATCTGTCACGATTGGAGCGACGAGCACTGCTTGAAGTTCTTGAAGAACTGCTACGACGCGGTTCCGGAGAATGGGAAAGTGATAATTGCGGAGTGCATTCTTCCTGTGGCCCCAGACTCGAGCCTTGCCACAAAATTAGTTGTGCACATTGATGTCATCATGTTGGCACATAACCCCGGTGGCAAAGAGAGGACGGAGAAAGAGTTTGAGGCATTGGCTAAGGGTGCCGGGTTCCAAGGCTTCCGAGTAATGTGCTGTGCTTTCGGCACCTATGTCATGGAGTTTCTCAAGAAACCTGTTTATTAATTAAGTCCCTTATACACACGATGCTTAATTTGCTTGTTGGTTTCGGGTGGTTTTTGACATTCTGTTTCTCTCTGGCTTAACTTGGTGGGTTTATATGAATGTGTATTGAAAAAGTAACTGTTTGCATGTTGCTTGTGATAATTTGTAATAAAAAAAAAAGCTCTATGAATTTAATGAATTCCTTTTTGAAGGCTAAGGGAGACAAAAGCAAGAAGTTGCAGAGTATAAAAAATGATAAGATTCCATTGAACACTGATATCAAATTTTAGACTTGCCTAGGTAAAATGAAATAACTGAGGTATTGATATCAGATAGGTGAAAAAAAAAAAAAAAAAAAAACCCTTCTTTCTTTTCCTCTGTTTTCCCTGCAACAAAACCTTCTTCTTCAGTTGGCATGACTCTGAAGTTTGTTTCTTCTTTAGTTTCTTCTTTTTTTTTCCTTTCCGATTTCACTTCGAAAATTATACCGGACATTTATTATTATTATTTTTTTCTACTTCGGTTTTATCTGGATTTCAACATCTTTCATTCTTTGTTAATTTCATTACCTCTGATGGAACGATCATTTGTCTTATTCAATCAAAAATTTCTCCCTTTATATTTGTTTGAGATTGGTCTACATTATTTCAATATTTATACTAATCTTCCCCCACAGGATTTATCATCGATAAGAATTTCTGATTAAATGTTTTGAGAGAATTATAAATTCCATGTATTTTTTCAAAATTACAAAGACACCTCCTTACTCAAAACTAATATCGTCAACAATCCTTGTCTTTAATTATATTAATTTTGAATATAATATGACAAAAATACCCTAATAAATTTAAATCATTGATCTTATCATATTTAATCACGGATCGTGTGAGACCTTACCGAAGATCATAGTTGACTGGTGTCTGCGTTGTTACTGTGCTAATCTCAATACACTTGAAAGGTTTGGAACTTTGGGTATTAGCAAATCTTGACCTTCAAACTTGGACTATTGAATTGTACAACTTTATAAATTCAAAAGGCCCTCACAATGCCAACTCCAACAAACATTAAAATATATGTCCAAGTTTATTTCAATGCGGGCGAAGAATATTAGTTTATTTGAAGTCAAACCAAGGAACCCTTCGAGAACTTATTCAATACCTTTCACCATCATGCAAGATATTCCTCGACAAGAAAATGAGTGAGTTAATGTGTTGATAATGTATTCGTACGACCTTCTTAATAGTAATAATGATGTGATTTGTGATTTCTTCTCAATTGTAAACTGTGATACAGAGGTGATTGTGGCATTTTTTACAATTAAGAATACTAAATGCTTGATAGAAGGGAGGAGCATCCATTATTGGATTATTCAGGGACGAATGAATATGTTTCAGGAGTGGCTAACATGCTAGCTTTGGTCTAATGTAAAGTGAAAGGTTGAAGACAATTTTGAAGGTGATGCGAAGGTGTATATGATGGAATAAATAACACTTTTAAAAAAAAAAAAACATGTTTTTATATTTCCCTAATGTAAATAGCCACATTCTGTTCTTCATTAGAGATCATTTTTAGAGTTTTAGTACTACTTTTGTTGCAGTAGTGTCAATATATTTTTATATTTTTCCCACACCATTAGTTATGAGGTCATAATGTAATTGACTGATCGGTCATTATAAAAATAATCTTTTCAGTTAAAAAGTACTTCTAAGTGTCAACTATTGTGGAACATTGATTTCGGTTTAAAAGTACCTCCCTGATGTTTTCCCGTAAGGAGTGCTCTCATGGGAGGCAACCCAACCTGACAAGCAATACGTAATGCAGTTACAATTAGGCTTTCTTCAAAGAGAAGGCCATCAAAAGCTAAGAAGCCTGATAACGTGCATTATACTATCTCGGGCTTTCCTCATGCGTTACTCGTTTGGGCATGTGAGAGTATTCCAACAATAACATAAAAATTTACATAAAGTAAGATAATGTTATTTTTCATACTCTTTTTTTTACCAAATGTAGAATTCGCATATACCACTGCATTGAAGAATGTATTACAAAGCTAATGACAAATTTTAGAGAATTGATAATCTTGAAATGAGAACTAAAATGAAATTGGGGGGTTAGCGCATCAGAGGGAGATTTGGGTGCGAAGAAAGAGGGAGCAATCCCGGAATTTTGCAAATTTGATTTGATTTGATTTTTTTATTTTTTATTTTTGCAAATTTGAATACTTTAGCCATGCAATCGACTCTTTTTTACCTGGAAAAAAAATTGAAAAATTATTTTACCTAAAGCATGTGTATACAAACAACAAAAGCTATTAAAAACATGTATTCGAAAATTATATTTTCAAATACCGAAAAAAGGGCAGCTGAAGGGAGCCATCGCCTGCCTTTCAGAAAAACAATACCTCCCACTCAGAAAACAAAAAAACAAAAAAAAAGTTCCCATATATAACAAAAATAAATAATAATAATAATAATAATAATAATAATAATAATAAGGATACAAAATTAATTTTAAGAAAATGATTTGAAACATGTTTTTTTTTTTTTTTTTTTTGAATTTGGGGTGGGGATTCGAACCCTTCACTTTATGATTGGTCAAATTGAATTTAGTTTAAAAAAAATTTAAGATTCTTAAAAAATTTGATGATTGTGAATGAACAAAATGAACCTTTGAAGGTACTCAAAATTTTAAAAATTTTCTCAAAATGTAGAGTAAGAAAAATATATTTTCAAATCCCCAAAAAAGGGCAGCTGAAGGGAGCCATTGCTTTTCCAAGACAGCCATCGCCTTTCGAAGAAAGCCATTGCCTTTCAGAAAAATTAAATTTTTTCAATTTTTATTTCTGTTTTTCTTTTTGGTGAATAAAGAATCTAGGGATAGTTCCATTATTTTCAGGTTTTCAACCCCATAGACAGGAACCTATGTCCCTGGATATGACAGATAGACGTGTTCTTAATACTAATTTATTTCAATCGCCATCCGGGATTTACCCTACTATCACCAAACCAATGCTTCCACAACTAAAGCTGGAGCGAGACTTAAGGAGAGGCAACAAGAGTCGAATCCTGGTGGACGAAGGAAAGAAGCTAGTAAAAGTACCCACCCTTACCAATTCATCCACCCTTGTGGGTGTTTGTTTTTCTTTTACTTTTGCTTTATAGTCTAAGCGTGTACACATAAAAATAAAAATAAAAGTAAAAATCAGCCGTCAATCTTGGTTAAAATCAAGTTCTTGGTTAATCAAATGCCCTTTGCCTTCTTGATTCAACTTGGCGTTCTTTGGTGAACCCTCTCCTCGAACAACCAGTTGAGCAATTTCATAAAGAGGTTTCATGCTTCCAGGAGCTTCTCCGCCATGCCCATTCACTAGTTCGCCTCCTCATTCGCGATGTTTCTATTATCCATTATGGTTGTTGTTGCGAACACGGATCATTGCTCCCGAAAAAGTAATCCGTTGAGCAATTTCATAAGGAATACCTAGCCCCAAACTTGATCAAACAATGAAACAACACATACCTTTGAAATCCTTTTGAGCTTTTTTTTTTTTTTTTTTTTTTTTTTTGGTGTGCGTGTGAGAGGAATCACACAAATCATTCTGGGCACAGTAATACTCGCGAGTTCTACATAGGAATCCGGAGTGCTAGATAATCCTCCGGAGGCCCTCACAACACAAACATTACAAAAAAAAAAAAAAAAATTATTATTTATCATGTTCATTAATATTTGTCTTGTACTGGACAAATTTTCACCCAAAAATAAAAGAAGGAATGATTGAAACATCTAACTAAGAGAAGAAAAAATATTTGGTTTTGGTTCGGCCCATAATCACATATGAAATAGCAGATGGTATAAATTTAGAAAATCTTTTCTCTTCGTTACAGGAAAAAGATAATTTAAAACTTAAAATTATAAATTATATTTTTCATGAAAATGGAAAATCTATTTTGACAATTTCTTGAACCAGTATTTAATTAGTTTGGTCTTGTTTAATGTTGAACTAGAACCAAGGCAACAAAAGAAAGTGTGGGCTTCTTCGCTAGAAGAACTTTTGTTGCCTTGGTTCTAGTTCAACACTAAACAAGACCGAACCAAAACACAAGAAGGGTAAATGGGGGTAAAAACATCCTTTCATAAATGTGTTGAATAAGGGTCATTTTTTGGTGTTAAATAAGGGAAAAAACGTCGTTTCATAACTCCATGTAGGGCTGAACACATTTTCCAATGTAGTGAGAAGAATATATGATATTTTGAATAAAAATGGTCAAACTAATGGTCAAATTCACGATTAACTAGCAAAAAACGATGTCTTTGTAATTTGTTTTAAAACATCAGGAGTGTTAACGTTATTAGTTTTGATCAAAGGGTGTCTCTGTAATTTTTTAAAAAATACAATAGGTGTAAGTATAATTCTCCCAAATGTTTTTTATCCTTGTTTTTGACTTCTCATAAATTCCCCCTTTTCACTAAGTATTTTATTTTATTTTATTTAATCATCCCCAAATATATTTACCTTAATCATTTAACCGGATTCCCTATTTATTTTAGCATTTTATGCTTTTCACCTACCTTTCACGTTGTCACCCTCGCGGCCTCAAGATTTTCAATCACGACACCATAATATCAATTTTATATATATACTAATTTAAATACATGTACGATATATATAAATAGAATTTGAGAAAATTTATCTGAATAAAAAAAAAATATAAGTAAAAAATAGATAAAAAGGAATTAAAAATTAAGAAAAAGATAAATAGAAAAATTTACAAGATATGAAATAAATCTTTTCTTGAAATATGAAATATATCTTTTAAAAAAAAAAACAATATAAAATAAATATTTATACTAAGAATAAATCTTAAAAAATATATAATGTATAAATTATATTCAAAATTTTAGAAAATAAATGCATTGAGATAATTAAATTATATGTTATAAAATTTTTAGATAGATAACTATTTTTTTTCTTATTTTTTAATAAGTCAATCCTATAAATCCTACATGATGTATTATTTAGTGATAGTAAAAAGAGCATTCAAATAATTTTTTTCTCTCTCTCACCCACCTGTAAAAGCTCTCTCTCTCACCCTCCCTCCTTTTCCTGACACAAAAAAAAAAAAAAAAAAAAAGACAAAACGTCAAATGCATCAAAACGTGCGTTTTGGATGAAAAACTTACAAACAATAAATTTTTTTGACATTTCTTATATATGTATAGATATAGACACATTTACATATGAACGTAGCCACAATATGATAATTTTTCTTCATTTTTCGACTTTTAGCCCCCCTAAAATCTTTTTTTGAAGCCCCCTAGCTTGTCTCCAAACATTTTACTCAATTTGAAGCCCCACTTAAAGAATTTCTTGACTTCTTCCTGTATATTAAAAAATACATATCGTAAGTAAGTCTCTATATACACAAATCCCCTTTCTTTGCAATCTCACCTCTCTCTCCTCTGTTACCATTTGTTTCCCGTGTTTTCTTCGTCGTAGCACACCAAAACACTGAGAAGATGGGTTCGACAGGCGAGACCCAGATAACTCCGACCGAAGTTTTGGACGAGGAACTCCCTCTCTTCATCATGCAACTGGCGAGCGGGGCGGTGCTGCCGATGGTTCTGAAGGCGTCCATAGAGCTCGACCTCTTCGAGATCATTGCGCAGGCCGGCCCCGGCGCGTATGTCTCACCTTCCTACGTCGCCTCCCAGCTGACCACCAGCAACCCCAACGCGCCGGTGCTGTTGGCCCGGATGTTGAGGCTCCTGGCGAGCCACTCCATCCTGACCCACTCGCAGAAGAACCTTCCGGACGGCATGGTCCAGCCTCTGTACGGACTGGGACCTGTCTGCAAGTACTTGATCAAGAACGAAGACGGTGCCTCTATTGCCCCTCTCTGTCTCTTGAATCAGGACAAGGTCCTCATGGAGAGCTGGTAATTCTAACGCTTTTTTTTTTTTTTGCTTAGTTTATTCTCTCTCTCTCTCTTTTTTTTTTTTTTTTTTTTTTTTTTGTAATAATAATTGCTGATTGAGTAAAACAAAAATGGAAATTTTAGATTTGATTCGTACTTTCATTACCTAAAAGGTTAGTTTCTTTTTAGGGTGAATTTCAATAAAGTTCATTTCCCCTGTTTGAGAAGGAATTTTCATGACATGATTATGTAATATGGTATGGTGTTAATTGTATATGCAGGTACTACTTGAAAGATGCTGTTCTTAATGGTGGAGTTCCATTCAACAAGGCGCACGGAATGTCATCGTTTGAATACTTTTCTACGGATCAAATATTCAACCAGGTTTACAACAGGGGAATGTCTGCATACTCCACCATTACAATGAAGAAGCTTCTCGAAACCTACAAAGGGTTCGAGGATGTCACCTCCGTCGTTCATGTTGGTGGCGGCGACGGAGCTCTACTCCGCATGATTGTCTCTAAATACCCTTCAATTAAGGGCATTAACTTTGATTTGGCTCACGTCATTCATGATGCCCCCCAAATACGAGGTACTTTCATCAATTTATCCTATAATGCTCTGCAACTCTACGTAATAGGTATATATGGATACTTCTGTGGTTCAAAATGCCTATCGCTAGTACATGTTTCTGAGCATCATATTACATTGGAATTGTATGAAATTAAGGTAATTTATTTCTTAATCACAGGTGTGGAGCATGTTGCAGCAGACATGTATGTGAGGGTGCCAGCAGCAGATGCAGTTTTCATGAAGGTGAGTTTTGAATTTTTGATCATTGTCTTTCAGCTGATGCCCCATGGTAACGCCCATGAACCCATTAATAAATCCAAATACGAACAACCATAATAGATTGACACTGAATTGTGACAACATTTATGCAGTGGATCTGTTATGATTGGAACGACGAGTGCTGCATGAAGTTCTTGAAGAACTGCCATGACGTGCTTCCGGAGAATGGGAAAGTGATTGTTGCGGAGTGCATTCTTCCTGTGGCTCCGGACTGTAGCCTTGCCACTAAAGGGGTTATGAACATTGATGTTTTCATGATGGCACACAACCCCGGTGGCAAAGCGAGGACGGAGAAGGAGTTTGAGGCCTTGGCTAAGGGTGCCGGGTTCCAAGGCTTCCGAGTAATGTGCAATGCTTTCAACACCTATATCATGGAGTTTCTCAAGAAACGTGCTGATTGAGTCCCTTATACACATGATGCTTAATTTGCTTCTTGGTTAGGGGTTTTTGACCTACATACGTCTTAATGTGTTTGAAAAAATGGAAAGTTGCTTGTGATATATAAATTGGATAATGAAGTTGCTTGTGATGGTTAATAAAAGGTGAATGAATTCCTTTTTAAAGGCCCTGAAAATTGAAGCTAGATAAACGAATCTAAGGGAGACAAAAGCAAGAAA
Source organism: Ficus erecta (assembly GCA_008635985.1). Classification (NCBI taxonomy): domain Eukaryota; kingdom Viridiplantae; phylum Streptophyta; class Magnoliopsida; order Rosales; family Moraceae; genus Ficus; species Ficus erecta. Next base: position 650,366 of record BKCH01000010.1, read on the forward strand.
TAGAGCATAAAATGATAAGATTCTATTGAACTCGCATATCAAATTTGGGAATTGCCTAGGTAAAAAAGAAACAACTGAGGTATTGAAATCAGATAGGTTAAAAGGTGGGGTTTCTACGGAAATACTCCCACATTTCTTAAGCAAACCCAATTTGCATTATCTTGTGTTCAGAGTCTTCAATTGCAACTCAACCCTTTCTGAAATAAATAACCAAAATTCAAAATACGGCTCTCGTTTATTACAATTTGCAATCATCAAAACATGAACAATAAGATGAACATGTTCATAGGAAATATCCCAATCAAATTTGTCGTAACATTCATAACGATCAACTTTACGAAGATCCCATTGTATTCCAGAATCTTTTACACATTTATATGAAGCAACGGATTTGTCTACACTATCAGTGGAGTTTGTAAGACCACGACTTGGTAACTCCTGTATGCTTATTCTGCGTAGTTTTTGGCTTCAATAGTAGTTGCTGCTTGTTAAAACAGTTTGCTCTAACAAGTTTGGTGGTGACACTACTACACTGTTCCTCATTTTCCTCGGCGGGTTCCACGTCGGTTGGCAGTTTTGTGACGTTAGATTTCCACATCGGTCAGTCGAAAACCAACGATAATCGACTGACTGACGTGGAAATCTTTTTGCATTGTTTTGCACTCGTCATGAAAAAGTCCCCATGTAGTAGGGTCATAGCAGAACTGCCCCCTCCAATTGACTATCTAACAGCAAGATTCATACCAAAAGACGATGAAGTGAAGAAAAATAATCATAGCAAAAACAAGAATGACAGTACGAACTAAATTATAATGAAAAATCCCAACTAGTGCTCCATGCATAAGTGAGGGAAGCTCCAGTAAACGGAATCATCGGTAGGATCTTTCATCTGCTGATAAGCGAATCATCAAAACAAATACAGGAACGAAGCCATGATTGGAGTCGTCTGCAAAACTTTTAAACGTAAGGGATAAAATGTAGTTGATCCACATTCTACTCTCTCTCTCTGTTTTTTTTTTTCACAAGCCAGGGGGTTAATTACACAGATTACGACCTTAAGTTAAACAAGAGGAACATTTTCTCTTTTCCTCTGTTTTCCTCGGCGACCAAACCTTAGTACGCTGAAAAAAAAGTAGTCAGTGTATCAATACTAACATTCGAGCTCATGAAATCTGCAGAGAGAATCAATGGATTGTTAATTTCAGCACATTTGTTGCGGTCTGTGGCTCCTATGAATTTGGAACCGGTATAAGTTCTTAGTACCTATCTTCAACTTTCCTAGTAATTATATGTATTTTTTCTTGTACATGAAACTCTTTGTTAATTAGGTATCAGGCAGTGTATTTGTCCCTCACTCGGTCTATTATAAGAGACCAAGGCACACTAGTTACTAGAAACACTATCACTTTCAGTGAAGTCTCATGTTCAAGCCATTGCCTGCCTAAAAGAATCGAAATTGTAGGATTCAAAGAAGTCTATTTATTGGATTTGCAATTTCTACTCTATTTTCCTAGCTGAAATTGCGTCCAAAGATCTTTTTTTCTTATAACTAACTGCTTCAAACCAGATAAGTACGAGTTTATAAATCTCAATTATGTTAAGATCAGAAAAAAAAAAATATATATATATATATATATATTGCTTGAAAATCAGAATTACTTCTTTCTATGAGATTATTTGTGTGGAATTTAACTATATTTGATGCTGTCTTCCAAGATCATCTCCAATATAAATGTGAATGCGAATGTTACATTGGCCCAAAAAAGTATAAAAATGGCAAATTTGATATGTTGTGTCCCATCTTCCACGTGATGTTTTGCCCGTTTTGGTCTCATTTAATTTCGTTCCAGAAACTCATAAACGACTAGTTAGAATACAACAGAATATCGAAAATAACTTGTATTTTGTCTTCCTCTATGAACGACCACGCTTTAATTTTCTCCCTACTAGATTTTGACATGCTTCCATGACTCGGTGAGTTTGTTTAATGCAAGCTGAGATGACACTCAGTCGCTCAGAGCAGCCGTGGCTTCCTCCTTCATTTCCAATGCTCGCTTCGTTACAGAGTTGTCGTCGCTTTCGGAACTCGTCATCAGCTACGTTACCCGCTTCTCAACTTGTCCAGCACTGAAAAACCCGTCATTATATGGCCAGACCACCATCAGCACGGCGGCGCAGACCGATTCCAGCGTTGAGTTCCACCTGCCGTGACTCACAAACCCCCCCACCGAGTAATGTGTTGTGCTTTCAATTTCCATGTCATGGAATTTCTCAAGAAACTCTGCATTTCTCAAAATTGCACGTATTTTGGTTTTTTCTCTAAGGTGTTTCAATATCTTTCTCTAAGGAAAACTAGTAGTTGCATGTTGCTTGTGGCAAGGAATAAAAGTCTTACGAATTTGATGAATTCCCTCTCAAAGCCCTCAATATTGAGGGGGCAAATTGGTGCAACGGTTTTAGGAGGCGTTTGGGAAGAACATCTTCCAACATTTCGTTTTATGTAATGAAATGCAATGTGCGTTGAGCAGCGTCTATTTTAAATAAGAATCGAACATTTTTAACTGGTCAAAATGTCTATTTTAATTCAAATTCCGAAAATGGCCCACTCCTAAATTTTTGACCATTTCAATGTTAATGCAAAATCTCTCAAGCAAGTAGCCAAAAAGAAAATCTCAAGTTTTATTCAAAAACCAGAAAAATGCAGGGAAACTATAATATCAGCAACCACCAAAGACATACTAAATGAAAGGGTTCAGATTTATTTTTACAACAAAATTAGATAATTGTTATACATCAAAATGTTAAACGGGTAAAACTTATCCCTAAAAGCTAGCTTAAGAAGATAAGGTGCCCAATTCACATATAAACACTACAACAACCCAGTAACTTAACTACGTGGGACAGACACATCTTCTAACACAAAACAGTCTGCCAATAGACCAGGTACACAAGGAAGATCAATGGAATTAGCTTCCCCAATGACTGACCCTAAATACTGTGAAATATTAAAGAAAATAGACAAGAATAATATAAGAATGGAAATAGTTCCACAAGGATATTGGACTAGGCTAGGTAGCTAGTTATTTTTTTGGGTCTTGAAAAGTTCCAAACAATGCTCTTGGTCCAAGTCCCTACTCCAGAACTTCTTGTAGTACTCTGCATACGTATATCCCCTGTAAACGGCACCAGATCCGTCTTCGCCAGCAAGAGCTTTCGGAGCGCTGATCAGCGCATCATCAAACGGGCAAAGGAACGAAGCCACCGAGAGCCTCGGCTTATCAGCATTCACTATGGCCCTGTGCCACACACTCTTGTAAATCCCATTGCTCAGTGCCTGCAATTACTCGAATAGTTACAAATCTCAACAATTTGTTTTCTGTTTTTCTAGTTGGTTTTACAATTAGCCGTTTTGCTTAGTATTGTATCATATCATATATCAGGATTGGCATAGTTTCTTGCTGGTCCAAATTCTTATTGTAGTGCTGAGTTTTTCATCTTGTGTTATTTTCCTTTTGACTCTGTTAAACTTAGCTATTTGTATGCTATCTAACACAAGTCCAATGGTATAAATACATGGTGTCATTTTGCTCTAGTATTAGAATAAAGCGCGTGACACTTGTACTATCATGTGGCGTGGGTTTGACGGAGTTCGATTTTTTTTTTTCTTCCCTTCTTCAGGGACATAAATTAAATCAAAAATTTAAATTAAGATAAAGTTAAAAAAAAAATGTGTTTATTGTCACTGCATTTTGTGCAATGCTAAATGTCATGTTCTTTAATGTACGTAGGAAACATTAATTTATAAAATTATGTATATATATGTATGTGTATATTTATGAGATAATAGTACCTGTAATTGGTCACCAATATTAATGACAAAAGCATTAGGATGGGGATTGACAGCAACCCATTTGCCATCCTTAAGAACCTGAAGGCCAGCAACTTGGAGGTCTTGGAGCAGAATGGTGAGGGCATTGGGGTCGGTGTGTCCCGGCAATCCGTAGGTCAGCTCCGGCTCCGGACACGGCGGGTAATAGTTCACCGCCATGTGTTGCCCTTGTTCACCCAACACTCTTGTAATGTGGTCTTTCTCCAGCCCCAAGCTCTCTGCTATTAGTTCCTGTATTCTGAACCCAAGTTCTCTTACTTCCGTGCAGTAGTTCTTTACAATCTCCCTATTAATTACACACAAATTTGCGTTAGAATACATCAGAAGCTGTACTTTAAATTTTTTTTTTTTTTTTTTTGGGTGCATTAGCTAACTAATTTTAACAAAGAATATATAAAAAGTGTAATGTTGTGGACATAAAATTTTAATGAAACGTGTGTTCAAAACATAACAAGTAAATCCGTAACCATTTATTAATAACCTCATCGACAAATCTTATATCATGATATACAACTTTTCTTAATTAATTATACTCAATCATATTAGTGCCTTTCAGTATTGTTCATTAATTTTAAGCTTATGCTTCAACTTGTTTATGTATTTCTAGCAATAATAAATAAAAATATATGTTTTTTTTTTCTCAAGAAAAAAAAATATGGTCTATGTCTCGTCAGTTGTTCTAATCCAAAAGTTGCTACTAAACAAAATTTAAAATAAATAAGTCCTATATTTTCACTAGGAAAAACGAAATATATATAAATATGCCCACTTATTTAATTTAAATGGACTCTATCCAGAGGATGATACAAGATGAATGAGCTAGCTTAACAACTATATCTGAAAATACCTATAAAAATTGACGTCCACATTAATATAATACACACACACATCGTCAATGCCCTATTTAAATTATTGTGCTATTTTTTTTTTGGTAGATTATATATATATATATATATTTATATATTTATATATATAGAGGATGGAAGAGTCAGCAAACCATTTACCACAAGTAACGTTTTAACATATTAATTTAATAATGGTAAAACAAAGGTAGAAGAAGACAAATTAGTTCCTCTAGGAAGCTTCGGGAACAGATGTCCCTTGTATATTATTCGGTTAAGACCAGAAATACAAATCTTCAGATACTGTTTCTTCAGTAGATCATCTGTATTGATATACGTGTGTGATCTTGTTATAATGTCATAAATCAAACGCTATAAAAATCTTGTAAAACATTGTTAAAAAATTAAATTAAAAAAAAAAGAGAAAAAAATAGTGCAAGCTTCGAAGCAGACGAAGCAATTCTCCACAGCCTATAATGTGTGTGTATATATATATATATATATATATATATATATTTATATATTTGAATTTAGAATGAGAGGATTTGAATCAATATCCTTTTGATATAGTTAAATATAAAATTTTTACGTGTAATTACAATCTATAATATATATATATATTTATTCCGTAAATTTTTAGACTATTAGTCTACACCAACTAATTACTATAAGTATTAATTTTTCAACTTAATTTACGTGTTCTTTTAAGAAAGACTGTTGAACAAGCTTAATATTATTGTTATTATTATTAATTTGATTTGAATTTAGGATAATAATTTAAACTCTATATGGTTAGGTTATATAGTTAACCATATATAAACTAGCCAATGGGTGCAGTACAAGGCTAAGTAAATATACTGGCTTTAAAAAATTGAAACGTATATAAAATATTTATCCACTTTCAAATTACCTAAATATATACTAATTGTATTATGTGTTTGGTGTTTGTAAAATAGATAAATAAAATAAAACAAAAATTTAAAATTTTTAAAACTTTTAAAAAAGTAATTTTTGGTTGAAATTGTCACATAATAAGTTGGGAATGGGGAAAAAAACATCATCACAAAATTACAAAATAACTTAACTAAATTTTTAAATAATTTTATAAGAAAACTCTTTTTTCAAGATAGTTATAAATTAGAGATATGTTTAGGAGGAAAAAAAAAAAAAAAAAAGGCGTTATACACGGTCGCCGTTCGCCAATCAATCATCAACCACATGCTTCAGGAATGCTGACGTCAACACGGAAAAATCTCATGACGTCAGCGCACTTGCAAGAATTGAGAAATTGTTTTTTGGTCCCGACAGGTCCAATGACGCTCTATGATGACGTAGGAAAAACAGACACGGAAAGATATTTAATAAGTGCCACGTGGATCCCACTAGGCTAATCAAATTTAACATAATTGGTAAATAATTAATTTCAATAATAATGTCTTCTACGCGACAACAACATCGTTGTCCACTTTTTGCCTCGAGATTTTGACAAAGTCAACTTAATGGCCTCGCTTAGCTGATTTCATTTTAACCCCCATCCTTTTTTATTGTTTTGAATTCTATCCCCTCCTTTAGTTTCCTCAGTATCTATACCCTTGTTCTTTGTACATGATCTATATGATGCATAAGTATATGTGAAAGAAAATTTGTTTATATCACCCAAATAAATTCGTAGGAAAGCAATGATGCATTATCTACTCTTCTAATGTTTTGAATGAAATATACGTACATATTTGTATCATTTTCTTTCATCTAGATTTTTTGGTACGTCGAAAATAACTTATTGTGTATTTATCTAAAGAGTTTTTTTGTAACAAGACAACCTTTCAGATTAGTTTGGGATTACCTTGCTTTTATCGTAATTTCTACTCTTACTTCTACTAAAATGAGAAGTAGAAACTAAAAATAAAAGCTATTCAAACAATTATTAAAATACATTGGTTTTGATTTTTTATATAAATGACTTTTGAGTATTTTTATAAAACACAATATTTATATTATAATTTGTGTAAAGTACTTTTAGAGAAATCAAAAACATTACCAAACTAAACCCATAAATTATGAGGATATAAAGTAAAAGCCTAAATTATCTTGTAGAATTTTTATTTTAAAATTTTCCTTTATAATTAAAAAAAAAAAAAAAAAAAAGTTGCGTTCCATGATTTATGTTGGTCCTCGGATTGTTCAATGGTTATTCTCTTGTTGTCCATCGGTTCTTCAAATGTATCTTGTTCCCATTTTTCAAGGACATGCTAAAGCAAAAGGCCAAAATAAAAGTGGGGAGGGAAGGGGAGGGGAGGTGAGGTGAAGTTAACGAGATTGGAATGGGGAAGGGTCTTGTATTTTTTTTTTTTTTAACTTTTATTTATTTATTTATTTTTATTGTCCTTGATTATTTTATCCAAAATTCGATTTCAATCCTAAACGATGGAGTACTTCTAGCGTGAGCACTTTTTTGTCCCACCGATAGAGTAAAATATATTTTCTTAATTATGAACAAAATTTTAATAATAAGATCTATGAAGATTTACGAGTATGAATAATTTTATGTCGCTTGATACATATTTTTTTAAATGTAAATATTCCCAAAAATCTAATTATTAAAATCTCATATTGATAGCTTAAAAAAGTATTTTTTTATGGATAGGAAAAAAAAAAAAAAAAACAAAACAAAACCAAAACCAGAAAACAACAATGTGTCCCTTCCACACAAACGTACCTTTTTTTTTTGGTAAATCAGGCAAGTGCTAATTACCAAAAGATCCATCCCATGCAAATGGTGACGGAAAATCTATCAATTAAATTCACCACGTGCTTTTTTACACTAATCCGTACAAATTTGTCAGCATGTCAGAAGTACTTATCATTTCAGAGTGCATGTGTTAGACTATTTATTGGTAGAGACAATTGACAGTAGTTAAGTAGCATTTTTCTACTTCATACAGGACATGTTCAAAAGCAAAGTTTTTTTGTTTTTGTTTTGTTTTTTTTGTTTTGTTTTTATATTTTTTTATATCTAGAAAATAAAAAGAAAGTGATAACAAACTAGCTAAGAGAGGTAATTACTCCACTTATGTGAAACAAATTAAAAAAAAAAAAAAAAAGGTTTTCAATTCGTGTTAAAATGAGCTAATTATAAACTTCCCATGCAAGCAAAATAGATTTCTAATTCACATTTTATAAGAGAATGCTACTTAATCATGAACCTACATCTCCTTTGGGTTAAACCGAGACGCACAAACATTTAACTATAAAAATATGTTAATTAATTACTCTATATTGTAATTAATTAATTTGGACATGCGCATAATATTAATAATAGAATAATAATGGGGTTAAAGGACCACATGAGTGCAGACAACCAAAAAATTACTCCAAAGTTGTGAGACTCATGTTGGCCATCATATATTGACTTAGTTGCACGAACATTATAATATGTTAAGGATACATGAGTAGCACTTAGAGTTCATAAACTCTAATATCAATTACAAATACCAGTTTATATGGCGGTGCTTTGTTATTTTTTTATTGGTAAAAAAGTAATCTTCTAAAAACTACTAATTTATATATCATGTAATTTGTTACTTAAAAATTAAGCTTAGATTTAGTGTAACTAATCTTATTCATGATATATAGGAGATATATGTAAGTATGTGTAGTTGAGTAGCTATATATGAATATATATATATATATGTATGTATGTATGTTTATTTTTTAGGGTAAAAGTATGTATGGAAAAAGTATCGCATGTGATGAATATCATACACACACATGATATGAACCTCGAATCATTATATGTAGAATTTAATAATGAAAGAATAGGGCTTGAATAACATGCGTGCACATGGGAGCTGAGTCAGCGTGGCCATAGCGTTCTCTGTCTTAAAAGGGGAAATGCTTTCATTTCTTCGCTTGTTCGAAAAAGTTCAAATCTACTTTCACCCAAAAAAAATTAAAAAAAAAAAAGTTTTCGAATCTTTTTTTGTTTTCACCCCGTTTTTCAAAAAGGAAAGTCATTGAAGTCTAACAAAAGTGTATAATTTGTAGCTATATAATTTAAAGCAAAAAAAATTACGACTTTGTAACAAACGAGTTCATGCTTGATATATCTTATAAGAAAAAGTTCTGTAACAAACGAGTTTATGCTTGATATATCTTATAAGAAAAAGTTCTGCTTGATATTAAGATGAGCATAAATAACTTTTTAGATAATGGAGATAACGTTGATTTCATGGCAGTGCGACGTTTGGACCTATTTGACAAGGTTTTTTTTTTTTTTTTCTAAAAAAAAATAGCTTTTGTTTAGAAGTTATTTTTGATATCTTCCATCCAAAAGTTGCTTTTTGAAATGTTTAGATGATCTATTATAAGAGTTTACTATCAAAGACGAAAATATGATTTTTGAGAGAAAAAAAAACTTTTTTAATTGAACTTTAAAACTTGTATTAAAGTTCAAGTTAGACATTTTAAATTTTATTTTAATATTTTTATTACTTATTAAAAAATTTTAAAATTATTTTAATTTTAAAAACTTTTTTGAAATTATGGTTCCTTAATACTTAGTGAAAATTCACAATTTTTGTTTTTGTTTTTTGTTTTTTTTTCTATAAACTAAAAGTAAAGTAAACATTTCTGTTGAACTGGCCGACAAGACTCTTGTTCCATGTTTATACGAAAAGAGGAAAGGAACAAAGCAAAAATTGAAAAGGTATTACTAGGTTTGTACGAGACCTAAAATGCAAGCAAGCCAAAAGAAGGGGTAGAATTGACTATTGAACCCACTTTCCACATAGTGAAATATAACAAAATCCCCAGGTTGTTTAACACAATTGGAAACCCTACACCCGTACATAGATTTATATATGTTTGTGTGTATATACACACACACATATTTATATATATATATATATATATGAGTGTGTATAATAGTGGGGTATTATCTTACAGAGAACTCTGCCATTAAGATTCCCTGGACTTATAGTTTAGTCAAACATCAGAAGCCCTAAAAATAATTTGCCTGCCTATTTTCCTCAGTAGTAATGCTTTTTCCTAGCGTAATATTAAAACAAATTTAAAGTAATTTTAACAATATAAATTTTCTTATAAAGAATAGAATACGAAAAGGTCAGATTCCACCGTTCTGTTATATTGATTCTCTTTACAGTTACAATCATTTAAAATTCATAAAGTCATAGCTTACGTGTCATATCTGCCTAGGTATCGATAACTACGTCATAATTTAATGGGTTGATCGGATCACATATACATTTATATCTCTCTTGAGATATCAATAAACACACCACATGTCATGAAAATATACGAACAAAGATGTTTACATGAACGATACGTAAATACTTAAATATAGCGATACGAAACACGTATTAAACGTACTAATCATTTAATAATAATTCCAAAAAGATATTTCTTAAAAAACATCGCCCCAAAACAACCATTTTGACATTAAAAAAAAAAAAAAAAGGAAAAAAAAGGAAGAAGAAGAGGAGGAGGAGGGTGGAATTAAAAAGGTCATGTGTGTACTTACTTGAATGAAGAAGGTGTGGAGGGCCACTCAGGGACAAACTTGTCAAGAGGATAACAATGGAGTCTTAGGTAATCCCTCCAATTATGAACCTTCTCTTTGTTAACGTTGAAGCTTGTGGACAGTCTCATCGTCTTAGACGGGTCATCTGAATAAAGCTTCAACTTCTCCTCCACTGGCAGACTGAAAAAACTCATTTGCCACTCCTAACATTTTCTCCACTGCCTCTGTCGACACCCCATGATTTATAACCTAACCAATATATATATATATATATATATTTATATCCCAAAAAAATAAAAATTAAAAAAACCCCACCAAAAAATACATATTAAAGAATCAAAATATATATTTACAAATAAATATATATGTGTGTGTGTACCTGGAAGAAGCCATAAAACTTGCAGGCATCACCAAGTTGCTTGACAATTTGGGGTCTGTCTTGAGAACCCAAGTCGATAATAGGGACATTTTCGCAATCGGAGACTTCAGAGAGACGAGGGCGTTCGGATTCTGGTCTGATATAACTCGCCGGCAAGTTTGAGTACCGAACTCCCGAGGATAAAACTTTGGTTTCCATTTTATTTATTTATTTATATAAGGGTAAGAGACGTTGTTAAAAGAAGGGGTTAAAAAAAAAAAAAAAAAAAAATTTGGCGCAAAAGGAAAAAGACCAGGCCAGAGGAGACTACTGAGTAGGTTCCAGGAAAGTGAGCACCAAACAAGTGACAGTCTTACAGATATTTATAATAATAGCAATACAAACTTTTGGCCGATGTCCTTCTAATATAAATTAATTATCCCTAGAAGCTACAATGATAATAATTATTTTTTGTTTTTTTTTTTAAAGAGGATTAATGTTCTGAATATCTCTTTTCATGGTTTCTATTATTTTTTGTGGTATGGAACTGCAAATTTAATTTTCAGCTGTCACAAGTGACAATTTAATTTAAATATTTTTTTAGAAGTATGGCAAGCGTTGAGATGGCCCTCAAAAAAAAAAAAAAAAAAAAAGGCGATTAGGATGAAACAGAGGAAAAAGGTGACTATTTGATTTAGTCATGGAAAGTGAAAGGGGAAAGATTAAATGAGGAACATATGGTGGGTCTTCTGAAAGAACCTTAGCCACTGGATTTCTTCTTCTTTTTTATTTTTTAGTATTATTTTTTTTCAAATACTGAAAAGAGCATAGATTTTGAAGAGTAATCACAAAATAGTGCAGAAACAGAGTAACTTTGTAATTTTCTTTCTTAGCTCCAAACTCAGCAAAGCAAGAAGTAGAGAGAAAAGGGCATTAAACTAGTCATTAAGTGCTTACTAATTTAATCATGGAATTAATTTTCTTTTTTAAATTTTACACATTTTTCTCATTAAGATTTGATGGGTTAATTTTCTGGTTCACTCATTTCTTCAACTTGGAAGGTCACCTAGATTCTATTTTTCATATGTTAAACATGGAACTTTTTACTTGCACAAAGAGCAGAGCCGTGATTTACTTTATCTTTTGCATATTTTCATTGTGTTAGTAGTTTTACATGATTGAGTTTGAGAAAGTCTTTGTTTAATATTTAATTAGTGGACTTCCGGATTCTTCTTATATTTTAATACCACACAAGTAATACAAAATTTAAATAGCTAAAATATATATATATATATATATATATATATATTAAAAATGTTTGGTTACATAAGATTATTGGCAATCATGTGAATATTAAACATATTAAAAAATGATACACAGTAACGAATAATGGGTTCTTTTTCACGCCTCATTGCCTAATAACTAAATATTGAAAGATTATATTTAACTAAAAAAAATTATTGATAGATCATATTTTGTACGAAATAATGTTAAAGTTACCTGTCGTGAATCTTACACCATTGTTTTTAATGTAGAAAAGGGAAATATTTATAAATATATCACTTGTCTTTTGTCTAAATTGGACGTTTACCCCCTCATGTTTTCATAATTTTTCAAACTTTGCATTTTGAAAATTTCAAAAGCATCTCCTTCAAGTCAAATTTTTTTTCGCCAATTACAGGGAGTAGTGCATACGTTACTTATTAAATATTCTTTTTTTAGATTATTTTCATTCATGTTCTTTAAATTTTTGGATCACTACTATTTTATCATATGAATTTTGAAAACTCTTACTTTGCTTTCTAAATTTTGCATTTAATCCTATTTTATCTTTTTTAATAGAAATTTAGTTAAAAATATACACACAAAAAAAAAAAAAAAGAGAATTAGTTTTACTAAGCTCATTTTATAAGATCAAAGCAAAGTTAAAAAAAAAAAATCTAATGAGGATTTCTGCAAAATAATATGACAGAGATATGGACGTTTTGTTGAGTGTGTGTGTGTGTGTATTTTTTTTCTATTGTTTGCTTCCAAGACTTGTGAATTTACTTCGTTATGGACAATAAATCTCATGAGGGGGGAAAAGACTAAAGTAAATTACAGAAGGCGTTAAAAATAATTGATATGAAATTGACAATACCGGTAACATTATCTTAATTGATTAGGATTTAGACCTTTTTTTTTTTTTTTGGGTGATTTCTCAGTTTGGATGGGACAAATAGAATGATCTATTTAGAGCCTGAGCCATATATAGCAGATATCTATTTATCCTTTTCTTTTGAAATAATGTCAAGTACGTGGTGTGTCTGTGTCTATCTTCTCCTCAATCAACATGATTCTCACCGTTAGAGACATATATCAACTTAATCCTAACTTTTAACACCGTTGTATCAATTTATGTAGTGTATGAATTGTTATTTTTTTACTGACATGATTGTATCTGTTTTTAAAAATATAATAGTTCATCATCATGTGAGTTGTTACTTTAAAAATTGATAAAAATTTAAAGCATTTATACTTTGTGGCATGTCCCAAATTGATCTCCTCCAATTTTAAAACTTTACGGTAAGCCTTTTTTTAACTTTCTTAAACGTCATGGTTAAACCTACATAGAGGATTCCGTTAGTTTAACTGTCGAGGACTTCACGGTTCAATTTTTAAGTTTAGGTGAAAAAAAATATTGATTGAAATAAGTAAGAGTTACATCTTTAGACTTATTTATGATGCTTTCAAATCTTCAAACGGGTTCATTAGAAAGTCTAAGAGGGAGTCTCTTATATTTACGACCCTTTAAATGGTAGAAAAACTGCTATTTATAATCATCACTGTTGACGCAATTATTACATATATATATATATATATATATATAAGACTCGGTCCTTATATTATTCGTCATGTGATAATTCTATTCTTATCAACACAAATAACAGTCACACAAAGGGTGGTGATGAATAGCAGAACTCGCAAAGATTAACACATTCTTTTACTTGGTCAAATGTTTGAAAAATCTAAGCAAATATATATATATATATATATAAATATATAAATATATCTATATACATATAGGACATAAATAGCAGTGTGAGTGGTTCCTTCAGTCTGGTTCAACCACGCATGTGATGTCTCCTCCACTCATCTAGTAAAGCCTCATCCCTTGTATAAAACGCAGAAAGCAGTACCACTACTGCACTGATGTTTATTTGTCATTGGAGTTGGAAAATCAATTATTGGCCGTGTCAAATACATCGCCATTACCAGATGGAATCATAATTCTCCATCACCAACGTGCAATTTGGTTCATCAACTTTTTTAAGGTACTTTATACAGATTGTAATTTGGTTCACAAACTCCTCATCAAAAGCTTTTTCAATCAAAAAACATAAAAACAGAAACAGAATTGTAGCTACAGCTTTACTAGGAGACATATGCTTTGCTAAGCTTTACATGCGCTATTAGCTGCCTTTGTCAATGATTGCTCGTGCGATTGGGACGACAGTCTTGAGAGCCTTTTCTAAATACTATATTATTATTCCGTTTCACAGAGTTTTTATTTTTATTTTTTATATTTTAATGAGTAAAATAAAAAAAGTAAATTAGTTATGTTTTTTCAATCAGTATTTGTGAACCATGTTCTTAAATGAATTTGTAAAATCAAAATGATTTTAAAGTTTACTAATAAGTAATAAAAAATGTTGAAATGAAATTTGTATAATGCGATACTTAAAACTAAAGTCTACTCAAAAGAGTTTTTTCCGAAAATCATATTATCTCAATAAATAGTTTTTGGACTAAAAAAAAATAATAATAATAACAGCAATAAGGATAAAACATCGAAAACTTTAAGTATCCCGAATTATTATTATACCATCTCAATACATATTCTTTTTGAATAAATATCATTTCGTCTTTCTCATTTTAATATACTATGCTAAAATGATGGTCCCTTATGAAAGATTATATATGATTAATACAATATATCTATATATGATAATAAATGTACACGAGAATATGTCAGAAATAATATTGGTCGGAAGGAAAAAGGGAGTTATTAAAAATGAAAAATAAAAAAAGGGAAAAAGGGAGAAAAATACATTGAGGCAGATAAAATTCGACTTGAGGAAAACGTTTCGGGGTCATATATATAATCTTATGGAACTATATTTTCCATTCATGATAACAATTTTGTCTGTGATAAAATTAATTAGACTCAAAGGATGTTGGATGATGGGTAAACGCTAGAAAACCAGAAATACATTATCTCTATCCAAATATTGAAAAATAAAAAAGCCGCCACGCTTTACACGTGGCTTTCAATGTTACGTCGGCTTCCATTAATTAATTGATGATAAGTAATTTCCAATGCCTTTGTCTGAAGTTTGCAACATATATATCTCATTAACTTTTGCAATTTAAGTGCTTCTATAATTTGACATTTTCTTCTGCTTTGGTAGTCATCATCCCAAACTATTGACGTTATCATCTTACTTGATCTGACATTATATGTCTGACAAAGTTTTTTTTTTTTTTTTTTTTTTTTGTATGCGTAGTCGACATACTTATCGATACTTCATAATTAATCAAATAATATATAGAACCTGTTTATCAGAGTTTGTTAAAAGCTATTTTTCAATTTTTAGGTTTAAAAGTAATATTTGAAACTATGAAAATAATCTTCAGAAGAATTTATAGTCTTCAAAAAAAAATTTATTGTTAAAAAATTTAACTTCTAGTAAAAATTCTTATTAAATAGATTTTAAAATTTATAACAATATTTAAATTAGATTTTATAAACTTCATCTTAATATATTTTTTACTAACTAAAAAATTTTAAAAATCATTTTGACCTTATAAGCTCTTTGATTCCAAACATTTATTTCTCTTCTTTTATTAGTTAAAAGCAAAAATTATGCCAAATGATTTCATAAACTTATAAGGAAATCTTATAGAAGTTTGATTATTTAAAATTAGTAGAGAGATTCTCTGAACCTAGATTACTTAACAAAAGTTATTCTCTTTTAAGTATTAATAACGAGTTCATATCCGTTGTTTTTAGTTTTATGTTTTATTAGCAGCCCATCCGCTTCTTGGTTATTACATCACCAAAATTTAACAATCTGATTGTATGAATATAAGTTAAATACTAAAAATATTTAAATAATTCACTATCATGTATCAAAACTTTCGGAAAATAAAAAAAGAAAAATAAGATAATTAGATTTGAACTCGTCAATAAAAGATTATTATGCTCATCTTAATCAATAAATTAGGATCAGAATACGTATCATAAATAAGATGATAACGATAATCAATTCAATTTTCAGCCATAGTCATAATACATAATAAGGTCATATTTCATGACGGAATAAATATGTCATGTCTGTAAGAAAATTATTGGAAGTATGTTACCTTGAATCCTTACAAGTGAAAAAGAAAAAACAAACTAGGAGTAGGAATGGAATAAAGAAAAAACAAACAAGGAGTAGGAATGGAATTAAATTACCTTTGGTAAAGAATTTGAGAGATGAAATACTTACAGAGATTGTGCATTTGTTATATATACAGAGAGAGAGAGAGAGAGAGAGAGAGAGAGAGAGCATTAAAAAGGACGGTGGCATGTGGGGAAGCCAAGTAAACGGGTGGTTGCTATTAAGATGGCGGCAAGGGGCTTAGTGCATTGAATTTACTTAATAGGTGTTGCTGTAGTCCATGTGCTCATTTTTATTTTAGTGGGGTCCTTTTGTTTTCAGTGATACTCTTCTAGATTTCTTCACAATCCATTGCTCGATTGCCCTTTTTTTTTTTTTTTCCCCTCTCATAGTTAAAGAAAAATCTAGGTAAAGAAAATAAAAAGCAATGAAAGCATTAGTGAAAGAAAGTATAAATATTTGTTTTATTAATACAACCAAAATGATAGAAAACGCGCAGCTACGACAATAAGTGTATAGAAATATCATGTATATATATTTTCAAAATTAAAGGTCGTTGTCCCCCGTCTTTTCAATTTTCATCCCTTTCTCCTTTAAATTTTTGACAAATTAAACCCTTCCTCAAGCACTTTTAATGTCACTTTTAATGTACCTCATATACACTTTGATTTTTTTTTTTTTTTTTTTTTTTTTCTATTTGTGTTGTAGCTTATCTTTATTTTGTGTTAAATTTAATTTGTTCACTTTTCTTTCCATGACTATTTCAATATTGGAGAGTGAAAAATTATGGCTCACTTGTTACTTTTCCAATCCTATATCCTACCAAACAAACGCGTATTTCGTGATCCATAGATTAACTTCCTTATTACCTCTTTTTTCTTTTTCCCTGACAAATGAACGAATTAGGCTTTGACATTGGCATAATTTGCGAATCCAAACTTGGAATCTCTTTACTTCAAGCCTATTTTACTTCTAGGGTGGTTAGTTTGTACCTTCAAAGATTGAATTTTAAGAGTGGAAGTCATGAGATGATTGCCGGGTTTATTTTGACATTGAAGATAAAACATGTCATGCTTTTCTTCTCATAATCATCACGTCGAAAGAAAGTAAACTTCCTTTTAAATTTTCGTAACTAATTTATGTTGGCTGATTGCATTTCGCATCATTGACATAATTAATCCTTGCCTCTTTTTTCTTCTTCCCTACCAATGAACGAATAAGGCTTTAACATCAACATAATTTGCTAATCCAAAGTCGAAATCTCTTCATTTCAAACCTGCTTTACTTCTAGGGTTAGTTCATAACTTGGTAAACTTTTTTGACCTAATTCTTAATCAAGATTGAATTATAAGAGTAAGAGTCATGACGTGATTGTTCATCACTTTGTTTCGACAATAATAAAAAACGGGTTCAGTTTTTCTTCTCAAAAATCATCACGTCGGAAAAAGTTAAATTTCTTTTATTAGAAGATTTATCTTTTCATAATTAATTATATTGATCGATTGTAGTGCCGTTGTTTAGGACCAATCTTTTCTCCTTTTTTTATTACTATTTTTCTGGTTTACAATTTTGGTCCTGTGCCGACCTAAATATTTGATTATATAATGCTTATTTTGCCTACCGGGCAAGCTTAATTTATTTGCTTTGCCTATCCATTGACAACATGACTAATGAAAGTCGGCCAAACGACAAGCAGCCTACAACTGATGTAACTTACCTCATTCATTTCACACTTAATTCAAACTTTGCAATTACTTCGAGCATTATTAAATGAGAGCTTTCCTCTATGCGACTTCTTCTAGATGATCATCATTTAAAAAAAAAATAATAATAAATAAATAATTTAACAATTTTTCCTGTTTTGTTCTGAGAATTCCGATCGGTCCATTTATCAATAGAGAAGTACTAGTCCTAGAAAGGTGCTTCCATTATTCTAAAATAAAGAATGAAGAAGAAGAAGTGGATACACTAAGGTCTTTGTTTTAACATAATGGCAAAAGGAGAACTAGAGAATTTGCAATTTAGTTGCTGAACAAACACGCAATTTCAATATATTTTAGGGGAAAACATCTGAATGATATAAATTTAAAGATTATTACACTAATATGATACAAAAAATTAAACTAAAGTTAATTAAAATTTGTGTCATGTTGGTCAATAATGAAAATTTTGTATCATATTGATCAATAGATAAAAAATGTGGTTATTTAGGTAATTTTTAGTAGGAGGAGTAGGAGGGCAAGTAGGACGAGAAACATTTGGGTATAGGAGCCCATGATCTTTGAGATATTTTCACTTCTCTTTAACATACAAAAGCCATAAACTTCATACCATTGAAAATTGAATATATATTTATATATATATATATATATATATATATATATAGAAAAAGCAAAGAAAAAAGAACCAAAAAAAAAAAAAAAAAAAAAGAGGTAACCAAATTATACAATGGGAAATTTATATATGGACGTGCTATATTTTTTGCTTATTCAGATAGTATGTCGTATTTTTTGGACTTCATTCATTTCAACTATGTATTATATTCAAACTTTGAACCTAATAAGGTCTAGTTTTAACTGTTGAGAAGACAAATTATCCTAGAACATTACAAAGGGGAAAAAAAAAAGCAAAAAAAAAAAAAAAAAAAATCTCTCAAATAACAGACCATCCATTTGTTTTGTTTGTTTGTTTGTTTTTTTTTTTTTTTTGCTTTCTCATTTATTTTAAATTTTTTTTTCTTTGAAGGCATTTTTTCTTTGAATACACTGCTATAGCAGACAAGTATGGCACCCATGTCATAAGATATATATGGTGAAATTCAACATAGATGATATATTTCTTGAATAAACTCAAAATACATTAATATAATATTTCCCCATTTTTCAACTATATATATTTAAATATATTTTGTCAATGAATGATAAGCATTGTGTCATCCTATAGTGTAATTGAAAAGATTTTCATAAACAGTTATATTGATGGTAAAAGATTCTAGTTCTCAAGAGTTGAAACAAAAATAAAAATAGAATATTTTACACTTGATATATAACTACTGATGAAAATTTTCAAGCCAATTACGCGACGGATACATCATTATTTGTAGTAAATTTTAGAAATCACCTGTCAATGTTGATTTGGAAGATTAAAACCGTCAAAAATCGAAACTTAAGGAGTAATTTGTCGGGAAAAAAAAAATCAGGAATCAAAATGTCGTAACAACTCAATGACTTATAATGCTGTTTAGAGCGTCTATGCTAAATTAGTGTCGCTGCTATCAGTTCCATGGATAGAATGGGAATTTGACTAGTTTGGGCAAATGACTACACTAGAGCAATAGAGTGTCGTCACTATCTGTACCGGGAAAACCATTTTAAACAATTTTCCACAAAAGAGACAGAGAGACAGTTGTAAATTGCCCGTCTACTTGCCTCCCCGAAACAGCACTACCAGAGTACTAAACCACCACTAGGTCGACTTTTTTTTTTTTTTTTTTTTTAATTATTTCGTATCTTTATTTTATTTTTATTAATTCAACGCCTCTGCATGTATTTTATTTATGACGTCTTCATATCTACGTCAAGGATCCGCACGTGCTGACATCAGTTTCTCAACTGGGCCAATTTGCAATTAAAACAAAAAATCTGACAACCCTTTTTTTTCTTTATTCAATTAATTAATTAATATATGAATTATTTTCCGTGCATAAGCAGCCTTTTGTAAAACAGCGCACTCGTGACTTAACTCACTTGTGCTGTCAAACTCAACGCCTATGTCCTCATTTAGATTTTAGACTCCTCCAATAATAATAATATTATTATGAAATAAGGAATAAGTATGTCATGAAATACAAGTTTTGAGTTGTAATTGAATTAAATTACAACTTTTTAAAAAATTCGTTTTGAAGTTAATAATAGTACCCTTTTTAAACTCAAAACTGTGGAAAAAATTCATATGAATCCATTAACTGTCGAAAAATCTGTATAGTTAACATTAAAAATCAACGAACATGATGATTTTTTCAAAAAATATTTATGAAAAAATATGCACTTTGGCGAATTCCTCTTTATTTATTTTCTCTTTTTTCTCCTTAATTTTCTTAACTCTCTCTCTCTCTGGTATGAGGAGATTTGAGATCTTTTTTTTTTTTTTTTTTTTTGCTGTGAATTTGAAATCTCATTTATAAGATGTGGACAATAACCCCCCACCCCAATTTTCTTGGGGCTTTTATCTTTCAAAATCAATCACGCGCTTTGTTTAGTAGCCTGTCACTACAAATTTTTTTTTTTAATTCTTTTTCTTTCTGATCATAAGTCTTTGTCATGAGTCATGACTACTACAAGTTGCAAAACTAGCAAAAATTCTATGAGAATGACAATAAATTAAGCCGACTTATGTTTGGCATTTCTAACCAAACTGTGTTCAATCATGTATGTAAGAGATAACCGACCAACTTTAAATACATAATTGAAGGAATCAATTTTGGATTTGATCAGTTCTAATGATCTTCATAATGATCTCCATGATTTTAGGATGATTTTGGGGGTAGGTAACTTTTCACTTAATGGTAATTAACAACTCTTATAGTCTAACATGATTTGAGGAGGAGTGGTGCAATATAATATTATTTACACATATTATATCTATATATATATATAGAGAGAGAGAGAGAGAGGGATCGTTTAATCTTTCGAAGCCTCTTGTGTACAAGTTAGTATCAAACATTTTCAAGGAAAAAAAATGTAGTTCCTTCAAACGTACTGCAAAAAAGAAAATCATTGTCAAATTTAGGAAGTAAAAACAGTTCTACAAAAAAGATATTCAACAAAACTATGAGAAATTGAAGAGAACAAAGTTTAAATTATAATAAAATATTTCTTCTAAAATGTTATATCGTATTAACTTTTTTTCTTAAATACATTACTTTATAAGATTTTGAGAAAATTTGATAATTGAGGACTACATATATTAAAATATCGACAAAAATATTGTTGGGGGGTTTTTTTATATATAAATGAATAAATGTCAAGCTCACTTCTGAGTTTGTTACCTCTACTTACCTGTCCTTTACTTCTCTTCGTATAGATAGTCTCTATATTATCATGATCTAGTGATTAAAGGATGTTTGATATGTGAGAGATTAAGATTAGAGGGTGAAATCAAATTACACCAACACCTTCCTAAAAAGTTATTTAAATCAAAAAGGCACAAAAGAACAAATCGACTAATTTAAAAATATATATATATATATATATTTTAAGGAAAAGATAAAGATTTAGAGATTGATGCATATTATACTTCTTACGTATTTATTGGGGGCCGTACTCTGCACTTTCTAACAATGTCCATGGTCACCACTTTAGAGCGTGATCTAGGGGAAAAGAAATGCCTTATCTTTTTTTTTTTTTTTTTTTAAATTGTTTTTATTGTTTTAATATTTTTATAAGGAAAAGACTCTTTTTTTTTTTTTTTTTCTCTTTTTTGAATATCTTCTCAATTCATAGGATAGAGGTTAGAGAAAGGCTTCTCACAAAGCAAAAGCGAAAGAAAAACAAAAAACAAATGGAAGATTGTTTGTCTTTTTTTGCTTGAGAAAAGTGTAACTTTATTCACTTCAAAAAAAAAAAAAAAGTGTAACTTTATACCATTTTTCTCTCCAATCAAATTGAGTTAAGCAAGCTTGCATAATTTTGTATATGTATTCTGAAAGTTTTGTGATAGAATACAAAAGAATACCATGTCAATGACGTGTATTTTGTTTTCATTATCTGATGACATCGAAAGTACGAAAAGAATTTTATGAAAATCTTGCGGTTTAAAATTATATTATGCATGTGAAAGATGAAAATCATATCCAAAGAACTTTATGATGACCAAAATATTAGGCCCAACTTTAAGATTTGATTAGCCAGAACGTGTGACTATAATTGAAAGCGTTGAGGCTTGACCTGTGACATGAAAAAAAGGGCCCATCTATTAGGTGGAAAAACTGAAGAAGAGGACCGGGATGTTTAACATCACAAATCTATTATCCATATCCAATCGAATCATACATTATTGGTGATTGAATCTCATCACACAGCTGGTGGCACCAAATCTCACGCTAAAAAGATTGACCAAACCACAATGACTTGATCAAATCAAGGGCCCGGTTGGGAGGTATCTAGAGATGATATTTTTGAAAGTTGAGTTGAAAATATGTGTTTAGAGGAAAAACTTTTGAAAAACTTATGTGATGTAGAAAAAAATACAAATTTTTGAAATGTGTTCGGAAAAAAAAAAAATGTAAAATAGATACTGTCTCATTCCTCTAATCGATATGAGCATTTTGACATAAAAATTATCTAATTTCAATTTGAAATAAGAAAGTTATGAACTTTTAAAGTTTGAGGTTTTTTTTTTTTTTTTTGAAAAAAGTTTGAGTTTTTCTAAAAATGAAAAGAAGTAAAGTTTGATTTAGGGTTGAGATTTTAAAATCCAGATGGTAAAATACCATTCGGAGATGGTGCCCCAAAGGACCTTAAACAAAAACAATAATAACAATAAAATAAAATAAAAAGAAAATTTTTATGGTAAGACCTCTTGTTTTTTACTGTTAAGCACAACTGTTTTAACCGTTTGATTATTTTTTACGACGATTTGATCTATGATTGAGAGTAATTATATGTTGCATATTATACGTTTTTAATGTGGATACTTATTGATAACATAATTTAACGGTTAAAAATCAATTTTTACCAAATAAAAGGTTTTGACGTAAAAATTTATAAACAAAAAATATGTAGTGGAGTTCTGGAACAAGCTAAGGGGAAATATGAAGTAATTACATTTATAAGCTGGTTTGGCCATCCCAGAGTAAATATTGACAATATAGTTACATTATATTTAGCAGATAAATAGAAAAAAATAGTATATTTAATGCATATTCGGATTTGAATTCTAATGTCTATACGTCAATTAATATAATTAATAAAGCTGCGACTCTAAAGCCTTGTGCATTTCATCTAATAACCCAATAATAATTTTATTTCATATAAGTGATGTCTAACACCACTATACATAGATATATGGAACTCATATATGTAAGTTTCTCGAGTGTGATAATTGTGATACCCGATACCACTGATATTATATATATTTGTTTGTTTATTGTTGTAATCTAACTTCAAGCACCAATCGAATTAGTTAGATAAACCCAACCAAAAAAATATTAATAATAAAATAAAGTTTAAAAACTAGAGATGTCTGTGATGAAATCCACGGCCCATTTCCAATCAACTAAGAGATGCTCATTTTGCTCAACCCAAAGGACTTTTGCATTAACTGGGCCTTGATACATAAATTTGGGCCCGCCCAACACAGTGGGCCCAACTTGTTTTTGCAATTTAGCCCGGCCTTATATCTTCCACCAGAAAGTCAAATAATGCGTTTGAATTCAACTATACGACTTGTCTGCTTTGACGCGTTGACCCAAGAGTCAGCTATTGCCTTACGAAACTACGTCGTATGGCTACGCACCTAACTTCGTATATTTCTTCTTCTTCTTCTTCAACCAACCACCATTTGCTTCCCAAAATTTTCCCGAGAAAATCCGTTTGATTTTCCGTCGTTCTGGCGAGAAAATGGAGAACACGACGCAGGAATCCCATCTCCGATCGGAGAATTCCGTGACCTACGAATCGCCTTACCCTCTCTACGCCATGGCCCTCTCCTCCACCTCCCAAACCCGAGCCCGCAACCACCGGATCGCCGTCGGCAGCTTCATCGAGGAATACGCCAATCGCGTCGAAATCCTCTCCTTCGACGCCGAAACCCTAACCCTAACCTCCCAGCCGGAGCTCTCCTTCGACCACCCGTACCCTCCGACGAAGCTTATGTTCCACCCTTCCTCGCTCCAGAAGTCCTTCGACGTCCTCGCCTCCTCCGGCGACTACCTCCGCCTCTGGGAGGTCCGCGACGGCTCCATCGAGCCGATCTCCGTCCTCAACAACAGCAAGACCAGCGAGTTCTGCGCGCCGCTCACGTCGTTCGACTGGAACGACGTCGAGCCGAGGAGGATCGGCACCTCCAGCATCGACACCACCTGCACCGTCTGGGACATCGAGAAATGCGTCGTCGAGACGCAGCTCATCGCGCACGACAAGGAGGTCTACGACATCGCCTGGGGCGAGGCTCGGGTTTTCGCCTCCGTTTCTGCCGACGGATCGGTCAGAATCTTCGATTTGAGGGACAAGGAACACTCCACGATCATCTACGAGAGTCCTCAGCCCGATACGCCCTTGCTTAGGCTCGCTTGGAACAAGCAAGATTTGAGGTACATGGCGACGACTCTCATGGACAGCAATAAAGTTGTGATCTTGGATATCCGGTCTCCGACGATGCCTGTGGCGGAGCTGGAGAGGCACCGAGCGAGCGTCAACGCCATCGCTTGGGCTCCGCAGAGTTACAGACACATTTGCTCCGCCGGGGACGATACTCAGGCCCTAATTTGGGAGCTTCCCACGGTGGCCGGACCCAATGGCATTGACCCTATGTCAATGTACTCCGCCGGGGCTGAGATCAACCAGCTCCAGTGGTCCGCTGCGCAGCCGGATTGGATCTCCATCGCCTTTTCTAACAAAATTCAGCTTCTGAAAGTTTGAGGGTAAGGCTTTAAATTTTTTGCTTGCTTTGGGGATGAGTTTAACTAGTTTTAGATTTCGAAATTTAAAATTGCTGTTTAATTTTCGAGCCTTTTTGGACATTTTGTGCTTTCTTGATTTAATTTTTTTTGTTTGAAATGCTTTAGTGAGTGTAACAATTAACCGTAGATATTCTAGATGTGAAGTTATGAACTGTTTAACTCTGTTTGGAATTGATGAGAAACGGTGAGTGTGTGCTCTAATAAACAAAATAACGGACAAGCTTAGCTTCTTTAGTTTAGTTGGTCACTATGTTGATGTAAGCTGATTTTGAGTCCATGTGTTTAAAGTGGATTTCTTTGGGATCATAGATTCTTAATTCAATGTTTCGGTTTTCATAAACATTCCCGGAAGGTAGTTTTGCACTGCATTCATGAGCTTTTGAGTGAACATTCACTGTGTTGGGAACATTTTGCACGAAAAGGATCACACATTTGGTTCTTATAGGACAGAGTGAGGAGGATGACAGAGGTCCGCTGGTGAAAGTTAATTTTAAACTTATCAAAGTGAAACAAGGTTTAGAACGGGTTACCTACATAGATTGGATTATAATATCTCATTAGTGCGATTGGATTGTATCGGTTTTATGCAACCATTTAATATGTTTTCAGAAATCTCAGTATTCATAAGGCCCCTTGATCCTATTTTCTTGTTATTTTAGTTGTCTATGATAAGCAAAAACCTGGTTCTCAACTCTAGAACATACCCATGCCTGGATTACATTTCTCGTGTATTGGCGTTATGGTTGTTTTAGCCGTCTAAGCCTAAATAGTGCGTTTTCCACTGATGCAGGACTCCTTGTGGTAGATGAGGATGAAGAGGATGTTTCATGGATGCGCATTGAAGTTAAAGTAAGCAGTAAATATTTATTCAAGACTGGCAAGGGATGTTTCGACGTTTAAGGTAGAGATTCGGTTCTCAGTTTTAGCTCGTCATGAGAGATTTTATTTTATTTTATTTTATTTTTTGACTTACGAAAGCAGATTGTTGTTTAGTTATCAAACATTCCTGTCGTCGATGTTAATCTAATCATCCCATGTCGCTACTGTGTATCTGTCTTTTCCACAGTCCTTGTTGTTATAACTTAGATGTTGCTTTGGCGTCCTTGCCTCTCATCATTTTGTCTGTAAGCCTGCGTCGTTGATACTTTTTTTTTTTTTTTTGGATATTGCGTCGTTGATACTTTTAAAGAAGCTTAAAAGATAAGATCATGTTAAATTCAGTGCTTGATTCCAGCAGGAAGAGATTCTCGTTTGCTGCGTTACGTTAGTCTGTTCGTTCATTAGCGTTTCATCGTAAAATACGGCATGCCGTTTTGATTTCGGGCATTTTCGTTTCGAAGAATTGAAATTAATGTTGTTTCTTATTCACTTTTTTATAATATTATCACAGACGACACGTCATTTTATGATTAACGACAAGTGGTTTAGCACTAATAAGAAACGTTACGTCGTTTATATTAATAATTGAGAAACAACAGGAACGACATGTTGTTTGAATAAAGGCTAAACATCGTACAGTCGTACAGTTCGTTGGTCCTAGCCTCCTAGGACTACAAAGGTGTCGTTCACTTTTGACCAAAGAAAAAAAGGGGTGTCGTTCGCGTAAATGAATATCATTTTTGGATTATATAGTTACAAGACTGGAGAGATTTTGCTGTATTTTTCTGGAAAATTTTTGAGCTTGGGGCTGGTGGATTCGAGCTTTACACTTTATGATTGAGGAGTGAAATTACCGTTATGTTATGTCTGTAAAAATATAATTTCTATTTGAGTAGTGTTAAGAACACTAATTTTAATCCTAATTTTTTTTATTGTAAATTCATGTGTTATTTTTTTTTTGTTGATACAATCAATTGATGTGATAATATTTTAAATATTTAATTATAAAAAAATCAACTTATTTTTTACATAGATTGATACTCAAAAAGTGAAATTAAAATAAGTATCCTTGACTTTTTTTTAGCTAGTTAAGTTTCCAATTTATTGAGAGATCAATGTTCATGAAAGCAAGATGTCAAAATGTAATTTGAAATCTTAACAGGTAAGATAGCTCTAAAAAATAAAGGAAGAAAAAAAAAAAGAAAAAAAAAAAAGAAAAAAAAAAAAAAAAGAAGGTAGGCCAACTAATCATCAGCTAGCTTGATTTGCAAAATACTGAAACGGTTACAACTCGAAAACTTTCTTTTGAAAAGTATGCAATACATGATTTCATGCGGATGTCATCCCAGATCATGTATATCACAAAACAAAAAAAATGTACGATATCCAGCGAGTATAAAATCGTGCTGTC
This sequence comes from Ficus erecta, assembly GCA_008635985.1. Taxonomy (NCBI): domain Eukaryota; kingdom Viridiplantae; phylum Streptophyta; class Magnoliopsida; order Rosales; family Moraceae; genus Ficus; species Ficus erecta. Next base: position 677,390 of record BKCH01000010.1, read on the forward strand.
TAAATAATATCCTACACAAAGATAATAATATGTTCATCAATCTTAGAATAAAAACATAGAGATTAGTTTGAGGACAAGTTCATCTTGTAAACATCTTTGTAATAACCAATTACAACTGCTGAAACATGAGGTAGATTCATATTACGAGGAATATGAGGTAGATGTTACAATTCTGTACTTGTTTTGTTACTTGTTTGAGGGCAAGTTTGTCTTTTAGGACGTCTACTTTCTAAAACTTTCTTTATAAATTAATACACATATATAGATGCATCTCAGTGTCAATCATTAATCAAGTCTTTTGTCTTTTTCATCACGTTATAATTTGCCCCTTTATCATTGTTTTTCTTCTTCTTCTTCTTCTTCTTTCTCATGCTCATGCTCATGTAGTCATGTTAAATCACCTCCTTCTTAGTCTCAGCAAAGTATTAGCTATCCCCTTTAAACGTGATCTTGATGATGATCCTGAAGTCAGCACAAATCACGGTGATGAAGATTCACCTTCTCATGATGATGATCAGCATGAGGAATATCAGCCTACTAGTATTTCTGCTTCATTGGTGCCGATCCCGGCTTACTTTTCCGCCGAATCGGTCAAGCAGCAACTTCCGGCGATGCCATACGGAAGCTTCCTGGAAAAAAATGGAGGAGAAGTTCATGATGAACATAACAAGGGCTGTGTTTGTATAATATGCTTGAACATGATAGAAGGAAGCCATGAGGTGAGAGTGCCATTCAATTGTTGCCACGTGTTCCATAGAGAGTGCTTAGATGTTTGGGTGGATCAGGGCCATGGGGCTTGCCCTCTCTGCAGATCTAAGCTGTTGCCTACACATAATCATCATCATCATCATCATCATCATCATCATCGTGATAATCATGATTCTGATGATCAAGCTGGAGATCCTTGGAGAAGGGAGAGGATGATTTATCTTTTTGGGGACGATTTCCTTTTTGGGGACGATTAGTCATGATTATTCCACTTAATTACAGATATTTTAAATGTAATACATCTATAGAGTTCTAAAGAACTTTAATCAATATAGTATAATATTTTTCTTCAGTAATATTCATGAACTAGCTTATTAATTTCTCGTTTTTTTCTTCTCTCTCTCTCTCTCTCTCTCTCTCTCTCTCTCTCTCTCTCTCTCTCGGATCTACATAAAGTTTGTTACTATACCAAAAAAGTTCTTCCATGAAAATCATCAATATCTCAATTTTGTGTTTTAAAGGATATATCTAAATACGACTATTTCTATCAGGAGTTCACAAAATACATACAAAATTCTTACCTTTATTTTTTGATTTTGTTTATTTCCTGAAAAATTAGCTAATTTCTTAACTAGTACTCTAATTTAAAAATTCTAACTCAAAACCAATCAAATGAGAGCGTAATTTGGAATATTAATTATTTTATTTGTATTACTATATATTGACTTACGGAGTGTGTATATATATATTTTCATGAAACTTATTTTTTCATATCACCGAAGAAAAATTTCATAATATACTAAAAAGTAACATGTTAATATTTAAAAGGACAAAAAAAAAAAAAAAAAAGAACAAAGGAATCATTTTAATTTTACAGAACCGATAGAATATGAATATTTCATTATTCATTTTATGATAAAATTTTCATAATGTGTAATCTTATTTTCTTGCTAATTAATATTTGCCATTGTCAAGTCAAATGAACTGTACAAAAAAACCGGAAGAGCAATCACAGCCGTACAAATGTTCTTGGGCAACTTTTTAAACTTGAACATCTTGTGGACTTTCTGTTACCAAATCAAACCAATAATTGATTTTTTCTTCTTTTTTCTTGTTGGGGACGGGATTTTATTAAAGACTTTGTACCATCGAGCAATTAATTCGATAATTTTTTTTTAATTTCTTCTTTTAGTCATGCACTTGATTTTCTTGCCGACTTTTATGCAATTTACCAATTAATTCAAGAAAGCCTCTTATATCTTGATATCCAAGTAACAAAACATAACCAAAGCTTCATAAAGAATTGGCCATTTTGCAATGACGTAGCCATAATTTTTAATCCAGGAATTAATAACTATATAATAGATAATTAGAGGATATGATAAGTAAGTTTTTATTTTTAAGAGGTTATTATGAAATTTTATTAAAAAATCTAAGCATTTTTTGAAAAAAAGAAAAAAGAAAAAAAAAAAAAGAAGAAGGAAAGAAAGAAAAAGAGTTGAGGGGGAGCTAAGCCGCTTAAACCCCCGGTCCTTGCTTCCCTCCGTGATACGGGTTGAAAGTCTTCAGTTCCAAAATCACAAAAGTTCTATGAGATCGGGACCGTATAAAAATTGATTGGTGACTTTTGTATACATTTCTCAGTTATTATCACCAAATTTGACCGTTGAAAAATTTCTATCACCGTCTTCTTCAGAAAAATTCATTACCGACACCTTTTTATTTATTTATATATATATATATATATATATATATATTAGGTGAGGAAAAGAAGAAAAATTCAAACCGCCTAAGTGTTTTGGGCATAAGTTACAAGTAGTCTAAAAAACAATAGCAATAATAAAAAACTACAGCTGACTTCGGTTTACAACTACGACCATCAAGAGCGACCCTTCACCTGTTCCGATAGCAAAATAATACCTCCAACATGTACAACAATTGTACATACATACATATATATATATATATATATGCAAAGTCAATCCACGTATGCATATATATATATCAAAAGTCAAACCATGTACATATATATATATTCAAAAAAAAAAAAAAAGCTATGTATATTTTTATATATATTTGGCAAGTGTGAAAGCGCACAGAAGATCAAAGTTGGAAGGTCAATAATTATTGAAGCGTAATATTCCATGATTGAATGTCATCTTCTATCTTAACAAGTGCTTCCTAATCAAAAACTAATATAACGTAAATATATATATATATATATATATATATATTCATGAACAAAATACTTATGTGGTTTTGTGCCCCCCTCTCCTCCTCCTTCTCTTCAAAAAAAAAAAAAAAAAAAAACGGGGGAGGTTAAATTACTAGGTTGATCTCTAAACTTTTATATTTGTGTTATTTTGATTCATATTCTTTTTTTTTTTAATAACTGCAATGACTCTACATTATTAAAAACGTTACGGTAGTTTTTTTCTGTTAATTTTTAGTCGGAATGCATCATTTTTTGACTAAATTACTAAGTTGATCTCTAAACTTTTATATTTGTGTTATTTTGATTCATATTCTTTTTTTTTTTTTTTAATAACTGCAATGACTCTATATTATTAAAAACGTTACTACGGTAGTTTTTTCTGTTAATTTTTGATCGGAATGCATCATTTTTTGACTAAATTATTAACAGATTCCGTCCACAAATTAATGGAAATGACTATTGTTGCAACATTTTGATAGTTTGGGCATTCTAGTAAAAAAGAAAGAGACCAGGGAACAAAGTTATACCAACTTAAAAGTTTAGAAACTAAATGAACAATTTTACTTAAAAATATATATTAGTTTTATAATTAAATCACAGGCATTTTCTTTTTAATTACCATATAGATTTTCTATTTTTTTTTCTTTATTAGAAGGTATTTTTCTCTCAATCTAATTCAAGAGAAAGTAAATGCATAAGCTGATAGCTTATATATCATGTAATATGCTTAAATGTCAATTGTTTTATTGGATAGGTTGTATCACATAAACATGATGATATGGTACAAAATGATTTCTCCTCATTGCAATTGCAAAGGCAATGTTTTTCATTCGGAGGAAGTTGAAAACATTTGAAGCCGGCATTAATTGATGAAATCATCTTAGCTGCAGTGCTGAACTATAATATTTTGACAAAAAGTGCAGTCTCGTGTCAAGTTTTTATACCTAAATTTACCAATTCAACACATAATTATTCCTTAATACCTCCTATAATTCACCCATATTATTTGCCTACCTTCATTTCAATTTCATTTTGATAAATTTTCTTCGCATTAATCTGATTCATTATTGCTAGTTTTGATTCAATAATAATGTTTTTTCTTTGTTGGAAGTACGTTAGATTATTTCTCAAACTCTTTATTAATCTCTATTATATCGAATATCCTTTTATTTTCTCATTTCCTTCTTTGGTTCAGAAAATCAGCAATATTATGAATATGCCCTTTGAAACGTGAAACTTGCAATGATCTGGAGGAGGAATATCGTCATTTGTCTGCTTCATTGGTGCCAGTCCCAGTCGTCTACTTTTGCTCCGAATCCATAATAAAGAAGCAACTTCCCATGATGTTGTACGACAGCTTCGTCCGAAGAAAAACAGGAAAGATCAGAGAAAACGACAGTGTTTGTACTGTCTGCTTGAATGGAATAGCGGCAAGGCATGAAGTAGTGCCATTCAATTGTTGCCACGTGTTCCACAGAGAGTGCCTAGATGCTTCGATCGACCTGCAGGGCCACGGGACCAGTCCTCTATATGCAGATATAAATTATTGCCTACATTAAAGAATCACGATGAATATGATCATCATGATCATGATCATGATGATCAGTTGGGATATGAAGGTGACCCATGGAGAAGGGAGAGAATTATTTATCTTTTTGGAGAGGAATATTAGTTATAATTTTGAATATCTATTTGGGTTTCTCTATAAAAGGTATATATACTAGGAGATAATTTTAAGAAAGTAAAAAATGTTTGTTCTTTCTATTGAGGACTAGCTCAATGGATAGGATAAGCAGTACATTTGCCAGTGACTTGCACTTTGTCGGCTGGTAAGAGATCAAAAAAGAGAGATTTCACAACCATTTATGACTTGCCCTTCTCCCTCCTTTTCCATTAGACAGTCTCTCTTTCTTTTGTTTCGTTTTTTTGTTTTTTTTTTGTTTTTTATTTTTAATATTTTCTTTAACCTCTCTCTAATCCACCATCGTTATGGCGTGGCCCTATTTATAAAATAAAGTGAAATTATAAATGTGAAATCCTCAAACTATCTTTAATAATTACAAAAATTAGATCAATCTACATATTATCTGAGTGGTAAAATAATAATTAGGTTCCACTACAAGATTTTTTGTGCATTTTCCTTTTGTTGCCTTCGATAATTCATGTGAACAAACATGATCGCTTTGTTGTACTTGTTTGAACAAAGGGTAAGTAAACCAACTGAAGTTGATGTCCTTTGACTCCCCAACCCCAACCCCAACCCCCACCACCCCCCCACCCCCCCCCCCCCCCCCCCCCCCCCCCCCCCCTCCCTCTCTCGAGCCACAAATTTTATTATGCCAACCCTGTGTGCTTAATCAGTCAATTTAAGATGCTAATTAATCTAATATTAACATACCTAAGTAACAGAAAACAACAAGCTAATTTGATAATAAATGGACCAATTTATACCGGCCGAAACTTGGTCAATTTAATTATATAAAGTAATTAATATAGGTCGCCAATGAGGACGGCAATGGCTTTTCTTCTTGTGGGGGTCACTAATGTTCATTAAAAAAAAAAGGTAATAAGGCGACAATTTTAACTAACGACCTGCAGCAAAATCATTGCTTGCTTGATTTTATTTGGTGTGAAACTTTGATAAGTTAAGTCCCTGTAAACAGAACCATGAGGGAAAACAAAAAAAAAAAAAAAAAATTATATTGATTTGAAATCTTAGCGTGTGTTTGGTGCTAAAATCTGGATTATAATATTTGAGGTTGAGTTGAATTATGCTGAGTCGTTTGAATTATTGGTGTTAAAAAGTGAAAAAATTTGAAATGTGCTCGAAAAAAATCAATATGAAACTTGTTTCGTTTGTCTTGAAATTCTATACATTTTTTTTAAAAAAATTATCTCATTTGAACTTGTATATGGAAAGTTATGGACTTTTAAATTTGAGTTACAGAACTGTGTAAATAGTAAAATTGAAGTTGACTTTTCAAAAAAAGATAAAAATTTAATTGTAATTTATGATTTAAATGTTTACACCAAACATCCCTCGTGATTTGAGCCTAAGTGAGTTTAATTAGTAATATTATTTTTAATGTCTGTATTGAGAATTTGAAATAGGGAGCTTCACACTTCAACAGGCCTTAACACAACTCTTGAAATATTTGTATTATTGAAATGGCTTAGCATTGTTTTCTCTTAACATAGAGTTAATCTGATAAGTTGATTTATTTATTTATTTATTTTTATTTGCTACATCTATACATGTTGTTAGAAATATCTCGAATATTTGATATCAATTATTCTTTTTTGAAATTTACTAAAAAAACATGTAATTAACTAGCGTCAGAATAAGGAAAAAGGGATATTAGCTAAAATATCTAAGAAAAAAAGGAAAGAAAAAAAAAAAAGGAATATATCCCACTTTGACTGTGGTCAAATTGGTGAAGATGAGATTGATTAAGCTTGTTCTTCATTTTAAACCTAAAGTTTTCATATCAGTTTTTATCTTTTTCTGAAAAATTAATAAAAATTTTAATTAATTTTTAAAAGATCAACCAATTTTAACTTAAAATTTTCATTCTAAACCGATGCAACACAAATATATTGATGAGGCCTAAATCCAACTCTGTAGATTCTCATTACCTCTATTTTTAATTGATTTTTGAGTTTAGAAATCAATATTATTTTATTGCCGACACTATCGTGACAGATACCTTTGAAATTAAGCCCACGTTTGGTGATACAGCTGAGTTTAAATTCAATTATACTTTACGACTGGTTTTTTTGTTTTCTTCTGAAAAAGTCAACAAAAATTATAACTAGTTTTTAAAAAAATCAACCAATCTCAACTTAAAAATTTCATCTCGTCTCAAACTCAACCCGAACACCAAATGAACCCTAAATAAATATATATATATATATATATATATTTCTCTGCCTCATCTAAACTTGACGGGTTAATTACAGTGCGTGATTTTCGAACAAGGTATATATCTTCCTTTGGCAACTTGCAATACACGCTAATATTATGTTATGATCTTTTTTAATTAGTCGGTAAGAAAAAAAAAAAAAGTAGAGAAATAGTTTTATTTTTTCTTTTATTTTATTTTGTTGAACAAATTAGTTTTTATTTTTATTTTTCCTAAATAATTAGTTTGCATTTGGTTCGCCTGTTGGAGATAAAATTTTTAAGTTTGAGTTAATTGATTTTTCAAACACTAGTTATATATTTTTTTGACTTTTCAGAAAAAAAAAAAAATCTGATATAAAAAAGTATAATTTAATTGGAGTCAAACTCAAACGTTAAATAAAATTTAGTTTTCATTTAGTTCAATCTTATATATGATTTCTTTCTATCGCTCAGTATAAGAGAGTAAAATAACTCTTAGCAAAAAAAAAAAAAAGTAGTTATAGTACTTAAAAAGTTTTCAATCAGTTATCATCCCGTTCTTTTTTTTTTTTGGATAAGAAATATCATCCGCTTCTTGTTCTCGTTAATTTGTCATATTAATAAGTTATTTCTTGACGTCCTTTACTTTATGTTTTTGGTTTGTCAGTCTTGTGACTGGATTCTGAATTAATTTAATTTTGCATTTTCTTTTGTTTCTATCGATAAATTATTAGAATGTGGGAGGTTTTCTCTCCTGTCATTTATAATATTATAAATATTTATATAAGGATGATGTTAAATTTGATACCTGAATGTACCTGATAATTTGAATTTCAATTATCGTGAATGTGAGTTTTAATTATTAGAAATATGAATTCATATAAAAAAATGTATAAAAATAAGAAAAATTCACATTTATTTTAAATACATTTTCTTTTGCATGAATTCACATTATTAATAACTGAAACTCATATTCATAAGAATTGGAGTTCATATTACCGAATATTATTACGTACCGGATTTAAGACTTTGTGTATCTATATATATAATCAACTAACTTTCAAAAAGTTGATGAAATAATGATCCCCTTTGCATGGTCCATCACCTTATCTGTATTTCCACAATAATGGACCAAAGTTCAACTGAAATTTTATTGTGGGAGGTGGGATGATCGTTTTTCATCAAGAGGGACCACGAGGCATGCACTTACAGGACCACAAAGAAAATAAAAATAAAAATATAATAAGTTCGTCTTGGGCCACTCCAATGATCATCATTTTATTATTTTTAATTAATCCAAGTTACCCATTGATAATTGTCTTTTAACTACCCTTTTGTTTCCAAGATTATATTTATAGACATATAAATATATATATATATATATATATAAATGTAAGGTGTTCCACAAATGCACATTCTTCTCCTTTTGAAACATATATATATATATATATGTGTGTGTGTCTGTGTGTATATATATATATATATAGTTAGTGTGTCTCTGTGTGTGTGTATATATATATTAATTTTCTCTATCTTTGGACTCTCCTTCCTTGGATTCCATGGGGTTTCCTTGTTTGACCAATATTAGATCAGCTCCCAAGCTAAACTTGATCGATCTCACATCCTCTCATGGGAACTTTTTGTTAGCCCTTCTAAAACATGTTCTTATTCTAATATTCTCACATCTCATTTTACGTTTGATCAGCTTAGTATCTTCTCATCTTCTTCTACGCCTGATGATCATGAGCAAATCTGACCACAACAACGAAGATGATCATCATGATCATGATCACATAAATCGTTCCGCTTCCGCTTCAATGGTGCCGGTCCCCGCTTACTTTTTTGCCGAATCGGTGAAGAAGCAACTTCCGGTGATGCCATACAAAACCATCTTGGAGAAAAGTGGAGAAGTTTATGATGAAGACAAGGGCTGTGTTTGCATAATATGCTTGAACAGAATAGAGGGAAGCCATGAGGTGAGAGTGCCGTTCAATTGTTGCCACGTGTTCCATAGAGAGTGCTTAGATGTTTGGGTGGATCAGGGCCATGGGACTTGTCCTCTTTGCAGATCTAAGCTATTGCCTACACAAAATCATCATCATGATTTTCATGACAATCATGATCCAGCTGACCGTGATCCCTGGAGAAGAGAGAGGATGATTTACCTTTTTGGAGATGACTTCCTTTTTGACGAAGACGATTAAGGTTTGTTAATTATAGCTCTCTTTCCCAAAAGTGATTAACAAAATATAATTTATTATGGTATATATATATGTATATTTTTTTATAAAGAAGAATATTATATATATAGTACGTATGGATTATTGATGCTCCAAACAGTTCAATTATTGGGGTAGAATAATCAAGTTTTTATTTTTATTTTTGGGTTTACTCAGGGTCATCTGAGTAAAATTTGTACTAATTATACATATCCATGGGAAAGTGGCTATGTATAAGACGAAACCCCAACCAGTTTATCTTTTTAAGTTGTACTTAATTTGTAGATATATATGATCATATATATATATATATGTATATGTATATGAACTCATGTTATCTGTAATATTATTGTAAAGCTTTAATGTATCAGTTCTCAAATGAGCCGGCTAGCAGGATCAGCGGGTGGGGAAGGAGGTTTCAGAGTTTTAAGTGTCATGTTTGATCCTTTTCTCTATATATGAATTTAATAATTAAGTATGTGTTCATGACCCACATTGGATTGGTAAATGGCATCACATGAGGAATAGTAATTTATTATTTTGTCAAGTGGTTATTTATTTATTTATTTATTTAGGGGACATGATATGGAAAGTATCATGATACATGAAATATTTCTAATCCTAGGGATCTACAATATCCAATCTATATTTTATTATTTTTTCTATTCTGCATTCTCTTTCCTTTGAGTGGATTTTTTCCTCTCAAGAAAAATAGTTCCTCAGAAGAGCTGGTCTTCGTCATAGGACTATTATTATTAATTATGTTCATTTCGAATTTGGATATTTACAGTTAGATTTGGGATTATATGTCTTTGTGCTGGTTTTGTTTTTAGGACTTCTAATACAAATTCACCCAAAAAAAAAAAAAAAAAAGTAACTTTTAATACTAATTCACAAAAGAAAAAGGATTTTTAAAACTAATTCCCTCAAAATAAAAGGACTTTTGTTGTAGACATAGCATAGTGATAACATCATACTTCATTTTATTTAAAGGTGCAGATTTCGAATCTCCCACCTCTAAGTTAAAAAAAAAAAAAAAAAAAAAAGGACTTGTTAATACTAATTGAAATCTTGAAGATATTCTAGTTCCGACTACTGTATTTAGTTTAGATATATGCATACAGAGAGACATTGATAGATCGAAACAGCTCGGAAACACTTTCATATATTCCTTTTTCTCTTTCTATTATTAATTAATTACAATTTGACGTGAAGTCGTTTCTTAATTATGGATGTATATGTTACACATGTGCTTCGATAGAGAAGAAATTGCAAACTATTTATGCTATTCAATATCTTGTTATATATATATATATATTTAAGGACAAAATTTGTAACAGGGAACCATACTTTTATCGTATTCTTAATTATTATTATTTAAATGATTACATTTTAATAGCGCGACACACAAAACTATTTTAATTTAAAATTTTATTTAATAACTAAAACAATAATTCCTATTAATAGGATAAAAATGTGTTGAATCTCAAGTACTCAAGTCAAGTTCACAGGAATACAGGATAATGAAATTCTTTTATATATATATATATATATATATATATATTTTAATAAAAGAGTAAAAGTATTCACTTTGGCACTTCAAAAGAAAATGATTGTTGTGGTTGTAGGCATAGTTTAGCAGTAATTTCATACTTAATTCCATTTTAAGGTGTAGAGTTCGATTCTCCCCATCTCTAACTTCACCAAAAAAAAAATTTTTTTGTTTTGTTTTTTGTTTTTTGTTTTTGAGGTAAAAAAAAAAAAAAAAACGATTGTCAAAATATTAGTTGAAAAATTGTGCCTTGATTTCCATGTAATTAATATATATATACACATACACACACATAACAGAGCTCATGGGGGTATCCCATCTCGCGAAAGTGACAACCCTCTTTCGATACCCATTAGCAAATAAATAAATATTCCTAACAATTATCTGGAACCTCCTTCTAATAGATCAGTAAATCAAAACTATTACTTTTGACGTAACAAAAATTAATTATACATGCTGATCACGATTTGATGGCAGTGTCATTCTTTAATTTTTAAAATAACTTTTGTAAAGCATAAAGTTTCCATTTAGTCATTTTGGAGACATGTATTTAAATAGTCTTTAAAAAAAAAAAAAAAAAAAAGAAAAGAAAAGGAGTCCCTAGAGTTTAGAAGAAAGTAAAAAGCGAAGGGAATGCTAACACGATTATGACTTATAAGTGAATTTAGGTATGTCACATGTGAATGGAACCAGAGACAACTCAATTAGCTCCTTAGTTAACTATTAAAAATTAATAAGAAATAAGCACGTTAAATACTTTTTTTTTTCAAATGGTTAAATACATTTTTATGACTTAAGTATGCTTACGTAATTATATTTATTTTATTTTATTTTATTTTGAAAGTTCATTATATTTTTAGTTTAGAATTCATAACTAACTACTAAACAAAAATAATTATTGTTCCAAGTTTTAATAAACTTTTGTCCACGCTTGCCTCTTTAAAGTGTTAGTTATTAAGTGATATAAGTATAGTCTATTGGTGCTTTCACCCCTAATTTCACTTAAACATGTAGAGTTTGAATTCTTTTACCTATGATTTTTTTTTCCTTTTTTTATATTCTCCACCTATGAATTCAAATGAAGAAAAAAGTTAGTTATTAAGATAAAAGAAAAAAAAATGTGGTTAGAAGTATAGCTAGCCTAGCGATAATTTCACATTTAATTACAGAGATCGAATCCCCCACTCCCAGATTCAAAAAAGAAAAAAAAGTAATTTAAAATAGGATTTGAATTTGGCATTTTTTTAGTGGTCCTATTTACACCCACTAAAATCATGAATACCCCTACCAAATTATAAACTATTTTTATTATAATTTTATCCGTTAAGAAAATTACATTAAATAAAAATATACCATTATATACATTTTTTAAGAAATAAAAAATATATATATATATTTCAAATCATACCCTATATTTTTTTATTATCCCGAACTTCACTTCTATAATCCCAAAATTATTCTCCTTCAAATTCCTTGAATTTTTTTTTTAAAATTTTATAAAAGAAAGTCTCTTAAAGAGTCAATCGATTATGTAATTTTAACGTTTTCATACCCAATTTATCAGATACTTTATGACATTCTTATTATTTTGTGATTGTTGAATATGAAAAGATTGGTGAATCTTTATTTATTTATTTTTTTGTGTGATTGGGGCTTTATTTTTGTACAATGAAAGCATTAAGTATTACGAGGGCTTTTTTTTTTTTTTTTTTTTTTTTTTTTTTTTTGTGTTAAGAAGAAGATTATTACAAAGAACATGTTGAAGACAATTGTCAAATTTAACGTAGGAAAAGTTATACTTGCTATAGAACAAGAAGAAGATACGTTGTTAACAAAACGTAGGGCCTGTTTGGTGTAGTGGTTTGAGTTGGGATTTTTAAGTTTAGATTGAGTTAAGTTAATTAAGTTGAGTTTAAAAGTTGAGTGTTTGGTAAAAAGTTTGAATTGAAAAGTTTGAGTTGAGTTGAGTGTTTGGTAAAAAAGTTTAAGTTGAGTTGAGTGTTTGGTGGATTAGTTTTAGTTAAAATTTTTTAATACGACCTTTTCTTCGACCTTGCTTTGCGGACACCAGTCGGCGACGCATTTGCCACCGGCGGGACCCAAACCAGGAGTCCGATTCACAGACCCGGCGGGTGCCCAAGTCCGATGGCCGGAGTGGAGAATAAGCCCAGGTGGAAGAAGCCCTAAAGCCCGAAATTTGGGAATTAGGGATTTTGAAATCGCGAGAGATTTCCACTAATTCCAACAGCCAACACTTCGGATTCAACCAAAGGAAGAGATGGAGAGTAAAAGTTAGGGGCGAAGAATACAACAATACACTCGGGGAGTCTCAATGTACTGCAAAATGCAGGGGCACAGGGAATCGAATATATTCGATTCCAATACCCCAAGTTTGCAAGACCTGCCTTCGCCAGCAGAGAAAAGACCGAAAGCACATGGGAAAGAGAAAGGGCAGAGGAAGGAGAAGCAGGGAAGCACCAGATGGGCGACAAGCGAGGGAGATGCCGAGCGGTGTGGAACAGAGAGCTGCAGAGTCAAACAGGCCATCAACTGGTTGCACAGTGAACAACGCTTGGGGAACTGTATAACGGTTCAGTGGAGAGTTTGGGTTGGACTCAATAACCAAACCCCAAAAGTCCAACTTAAACTCCAAAAACTTATGCTATATTTGATTCACCATCTCAATTCAAACTTTTCAACTCAAATTTTGTCTTTTTCCTCAAAAGTCTTTGTCTTTTTCTCAAAAAGTTTTTGTCTTTTCTGAAAAGTCAACAAAATTTACTATTTCAACTTCAAAATATCAACTCAAACCTGCGATCCAAACGGACTCTTAGTTCAAGTATATGAACCAAACTCCCCCGTAGTTTTACTTGCTTTTTTTTTTTTTCTCATTTTTAAAATAGGAAATTTTTTTCCTAATAAGATTTTTTTTCGGATTTTATGGCTATAAATCAAATCAAATTTAAAATTAGAGTGGGATATGAGGGTTAAATTAAGTATTACGAAAATAGTATCTATATATAAAAGGCTAGATTTTTTTAAATCTTTTATTAAAAAAGTTATAATTAAGTGAAGGTATTCATAAAATTAGTAGGTATAAATATGATCACTCTTTTTTTCTTTTGGACTCATCCATCGTAAAAGTGCACTCAAATGAAACAAAGATTCGGCACCTAATCCAACTCTACAAGAAGTATATTGAGGAAATATTAAAGATTCAGTGGTTATATAGTGTTATTTGTAAATGTGTACTTAAATGGGTTTTAACGTAATTAATAATAAGAAAAACTCATGATTTTGTGGTGGTGTTTTTATAAACACAATAAGGTGCAAATAGAAATACTCTTCTTAAAGTGCCTTAAGGAACCAAATAAAATATTGAAGTTTAATTTTTTAATAAAAAACCCAGAAATTATTTTTTGCTTGAATTTGAAAGTTCTTAAAAAGATGATCATATATACTAACATCAAAAAAAAAAAAAAAATTTGAAACTTTCAAGTTCGTCAAATCAAACTAACTAAATCACACTAAATAATAATAATAATAATAATAATCAAACTGACTAAATAAAAAGCACATGTGATAGTTGATACTTGCCCAAAAGATGGTATACTAATACGACTATACGTTTAGGGTTTTTTTTTTTTTTTTTTTGGTTGAAAAGTATACGTTTTGGTTTTTAGGAAGATTTATTCCATAATTGGAAACGCCATTTGGAGTCTTCCCTGCACTGCACTGTCATATAATCTCCCACTTTGCAACGCCTGCGAAAATTATTTTGCAGACAACAACAAAAATTTACGTCACAAAACCTATTTCTTTGAATCTCCACGTTACCACAGATGGGAAGAACAAGTTATTGCCTCACGCTCAGAGGCCTTCAATATGCCCAACAATTCATTTCCCGCCGAAGAAGACGACGACTCGTTGCTTTGTTGATGATCATGAAGTCCGGCATGGCTTCTCCTTTCACCGCCGTCTGATCGCGGTGGCTCCTTCGCCTCCGTGGGCTTTTACCGGAGACCATTTCGGCTTGTCTGTTGAACGCCCTAAAATGGACATGTCCCGGAAATCTCCTTCCAAGAGTACCAGTCCGTCTCTTGACGACGGCGGCGGCGACAGAAAAGAGGGCGGTGACGGCGGGGATATTGGCGGCGGTAATGGTGGCGACGGAGGAGAAATTAACGACGACGATCAATACAGATTCGACGATGAAGACGATAACGACGATGATAGAGCGGGTTTGTTCGGGGTTAGGTTTTGGTTCCGGAGGTGTTTGATAGTTTGATAGTATACCTTCTTTCTTATTGTAAGTATCATTTAATTTTATTGATAGATCTGGTTATTGTTGGGCATTGCGGTATTGGGTCACCTTGTTTTTTAAGGTCTGGTGTCGTTACTAGCGATTGTATCTATTTGCTATCAAAAGCAAACTCCCATATTTAAAAAATAGAAAGCTTATTGTCATTGGTGGCTAGTATTCTTTCTAATTTCTCTTTCTTATCTTTCTCTCACTCTCATGACTCTCTCCTCCTTTCATCTCATCTGCTTTCTTTCTTCCCAATGTCTTTCCATGCTGTTTCCCCTGCTTGCCACAATAGATCTCTTCCCATATACTCCATTGTAGGAGATCTCAAATTTCCACACAAGTCACAGGTAACAGCCCTCACAGCATCGCGAGGAGATTTTGCCAATCAGATTGTGGCTTTCGTAGTGTCGGGAGATCATGCGATAAGAGCTCCTTACGACGTTGTGAGGAGGTCTCGCCGGCGAGATTTTGCTCAACTTAACATTTCTTGATTAGATGACTTTTGGAAAAAATGAGAACATGAAATAAACTGATGAGCCGGTAATTACAATTTACGTCAATAATATCTCGGTGTCACATGATCATATTTCGCAACCAAAAATCATGGACCGTGACAATAGGTGTCAGAGCCAATCACTCGAGAGGGATACACTCAATAGTGGCGTTTGGGCATTGGGCATATAAGCAAGTACATTAGCTTAGTCCTAATAATTAGTTTGGGAAATGAAAAGTCCTTCAAAAAAGAATTAGCCTGGATGACGTATCCAATTTTCAAAATTAGAAAATCTTTCCAAAAAATTATTTGTCTTAACTATTTTCATCATTCTCTTATTTTGAAAAAGAAAAACTATTTCATTTTCAAACCTACTTTGTACAATACCCTGTTGGAAAAAGAAAATAAATTTTTTGATATCTTCTCACAATACACTATTTATAACACCATTTTTTCTCATTCCAAACAATTTTTTGTTTTCAAAAAGAAATTTTTTTACAAATCCAAACATCATTTTATTGTTAAAAGAAAATACTTTCTCATTTAAAATAAGAATATTTTCCTTTTTGAAATGGACACGTAATCCAAACGGAGCTTTAATTTTCTCGCTGTTTGCATTCAACGTGGAGATCGAGTAATATTTATCAACTGTCAACACCATTATTTATTTCCATTATACTCATCTTACCATTTTATGGGGAACTCTCCTAAGTTCTTGGAAGAAGTAAAGGCCTCGGCGTCCTGCGGTCGTATTTCGTAACCAAAAATGGTCCGACTGGCGGTCTGAGGCGGCCACAAACAGCGCAAGTCCCTGGAGTTGTTCCTATGCACGTTTCATATAGTTTAGCAAATAAATAATTAATTAATTAATCAGGCTTGGATGTCCTTTTTCAAGGGGGAAAAAAAGGGTTTAACAAAAAAAAATGTGGCTGATAAACAGACTTACTATTATTACAAACAACAAAACATGCATGTATTAAATATTTTTCAAATTTATGACTTGAAAAATATTTCTTCTTTGCTACGAATTTTTTTTTTTTTTTTTTTGTACTTGCTACTATAAGCAACAAAAATCCTCGTTCTCAAAACAGTTCATTTTCTAGAAATAAGCATCGATCTTGACTTGAAAACAAAATTGTCTTTGCTATGGAAAAAAAAAAAAAAAAAAAAGTTGCTGAATGGGAAAGAAAAAAAAAATTACGTAAATGGTGAACCAAGTATATTTTTTTTAGAAAACCAAAAGAGAAGAAAAAGTGAACCAATTATGATAATTCATTGCCTCAAAAATTGAGAAAAAAAAAAAAAACTCTATTATGAAATTGAACGCAATTAATAGTTTTATAATTGAAAACTCCAACCTATTAGTAAAGTTTTGTTACTTCTTAACCATTAATTAAATGTCGTTTTAAGTGCAATTCCTAACTATTGAAGTGTGTGGACTCTAACTAGCAGTGGGAATTTAAAACATAGAGAATTTGAAATCATGTCATTATTTTTGAAGAAGGAAAGAGGTTTCTAATTTAGAAGAAGAAAAGAGGTTGTCTTCATTATTTAGTCGTTAAGGAAGAAGAACAAGACGAAGATTCTCACAGGTTCTCATTTTCTCACTACTACGTACTGCTCCGATCTAATTGTTATTTCAGTTTCGTCTATGTAAATACATATGTATATATATGTGGTGATGAACACATGTACCTGGAAGTGATTTTAAATTAGATTCTCGACCATATTAGAAAAAAATAATATAACAATATTTGATTCCTCAATTGTTATATTAATTCTTTCTTCTTTTTTTGTGCATCTTTTTTACTTGGGACAAAGATATTTAAGGAGAAGAAATAAAAGCAACAAATCACATAGAAGGTTTTCAAGAGTTTAAGAAAAGAGAGAGCTATAAAAGAGGTGAGGGAAAATGAGGTGAAAGAACTTAAAATTATTAGAATTCTATGAAAGAGTCTTGGAAGTCAGGATGCATGCCAGTTTTATACGACCTCAAATGAAATTGTCATTCTTCTTATTTCATTTGGCAATTCTTTCCGTTGTAGTATTTAAAAATTAAGATGTAGATTTTATGGTAGTTTTCTATTCTAATAAATGAACACATTATTATTATTATTATTATTATTATTATTTTCCTCAAGACATTATTTTTTTATTGTGCATTGCCGACAGGATTTCTCATTTCGTAGCACTCTATCAAGATTTCTTTCATGCAACTATTATGATTGAAGGAAAATAATGCTAATTTTACAAACTCTTTGGAATGGTAAAAAAAATAAGTATACTAATTCTTTGACTGGTTTTATAATTAGCAACCTTGTATACTCTTCTGCACTAGTGTTATTGTTAAAATATTTACCTGAAAATGTTTAGAGAAGAAGTACTGTAAATTTCGTGTTTTACTCATTATTCTACTTTTTTCTTACTTACCATTTTAGACACATTTTCTTTGTATTTCTCCATGGGGTAATATAATTGGATTTATCTGTTTATAGTGATTTCAATAGTATTGAATAATCAGCCTCCTTGCATAAAAATATTGTAATGAATATCGTTGGGCAAATATTATAAGATTTTTGTTTTGCTTGTAATGCAGCTGTTGACAACAATGGCACTTCAAGAAGAAGTTTCACCTCAGGAGAAAGTTTTGCAATCTACAATGCACATCAACAATTCTATCTCTTGGAAGGTCGATCCAAGAGTTGCTTCCTTAGTGCAAAAGACTTGCTTCGAGTGGTTTCTACGGGTCAAGGACCGCCTTTCATATGAAGGTGAATCCATACGACAGAATTGGCAGATGTTAACTACATTGGTTCATTTTTACGAAAAAGAAGAATCGTGTTTTTTATTTGAAAAGTACAATCAAAGGAAAAGGTCTTTTTATGTGGCCTCGAGGACATTTTGTACATAACGGGGCTTCCAATTATTGATGGAAAACAAGTATCGGGGAAGGAGTATAAGGATGGTATTGGAGTAATTAAAGAACATTTAAACTTAGGAGACTCTGAGGCTAAGGAGTTGCTCCATTTTCAAAGAGGTAAGGTAGGCTTTGTGATAAATGTAAATAAATTGCAGAGTAGATTTGAAAAAGTTCCCGAAAATATCAGTGAATTGGATTTGAAGGCTTATTTACTACACCTATTGGGACAGGTAATTTTAGCCAACAGCTCAAGGACTATTGCAACTATATATGTATTTACCATTTCTGAATTTAGAGGAAATAAATGACTACGCTTTGGGGGCTGCAGCATTGGCTACCCTTAAATGTGGAATGAAGGACGCGAAAAAAGCTTTTGAAGAGGGAAAAACCCCGTCTCTGGGTGGTTTTTCTTATGCTTTAATGGTAAGGTCTTTAGATATATATATATATATATATTAAAATAAAATAAAAAAGTGACTATTTGTTTCTATTTACAGCATATTTATTGTGTTCATAATAAAAAAATTCTTATGTAATTTCCTTTTCTTTTATAAGTATTTGTATTAGAACGTTTTCCATGTTTGCAAGGTTCGATTTCTAAGGCAGTCGAATTTCCATTGTTTTTGGGCCGGATACAAACTATTAATAAAATCCAAAAACTGACTAAGAAAGTACCCCGTGTAGAAGAATACCGAAAACTACTACTTTCTCAAATGGAGGACACCGTAAGAATTTTTTTTTTTTTTTTTTTTTGGGTATTTCTTGCCTTTTCCCACTTTTATTTCCACCTGGACAGAAATTTGATTGTTGTAGAACTTGATTGTTCTCAATTAATTCTCTAGTTTATTTTGTACTAATTCAGGTTAACATCCTGTCGCACGGCTATCTTGCGCAAGCAAGACCATTCCCAACTGTGGATGAAATATGCACGTGTGCCGTGCATTTGTTTCGAACACATGGCGTATAACCGTGCAGAATTATGTTACAAACAAATGGGGTTGAGTTCGGGGGATGTATTGAGAGTGGTTCCTCGGAAAAAATATTTTTTTATTTATTTATGCATTTGCATATATATATTTTTCTTATATTTTTCCTCCACTCATTTTGTTAAGGAATGTCGAGTCAATCAATGCACAAAATCTGGAATATCATTCGGATATTGTGCAATCAACAATGGTCAATAGTTACTGATTTGTTTCCTATTTAGTTTTCCTTTATATAGAAATGTAAATAGGCATTTATGGTCTATATGCTTTAATTTAGGATCTAAATTAGTTATTGTAATGTATATATTCCAATGTAATCAGAAAACAAGACACAGAGAAATTCATTCCTTTTTCTTGCTTTTCATGGTATCAGAGCAACCAAGGTTCTGAATTTTTTTTTACAGCCACAAAATTGCACATCTTCTTCTAGCTGATACACATGGAAGGAAAAGGCGAAACTCAACACTCAGCCAAGCCTGAGGCCATCAAGTTCGATGACCCGAACGATCCTCTTTACCTTCATTATTCCGATCAACGAGAGCGTAAGTACTTTTCCTCCATGATCAATCATACAGATGCCAATACACCACCAACTTCTACACCATTCACCCTCACAGCAGAACAATATCAGAATCTCATGACACTACTTACCGGGAATAAGTCCAATTCAATGGCCAACCATGTCAGTAGTGCATCTGCCATGAGTGATCTCTCAGGTACAACCTTTTGTGCCAGTGTTATTAACAAAGAAATGTGCTGGATACTCGACACAGGAGCCACAGATCACATGGTTTACTCAGCTGACTTGTTGACCACAAAATCTTGTGTCACCAATCGAAATGTGCATCTACCCAATGGAGCCATTGCTACTGTCACACACATAGGCAACATTCATTTTGCCAATTTCATCCTGAATGATGTGCTATGTGTTCCGTCCTTTTAAATTAAACTTGATTTCGATTAGTAAGCTTGTGCATAATTCCCACTACCTTGCTACATTCACTAATAATACTTGTATGCTACAGGATCAACGATCGGGGAAGATGATTGGGACGGGAACTGAGCGAGGAGGACTTTACTACCTTGATACTCCATAGAAAACTAGGTGCAACGCAGTCACCGCACCAGCCTCTTGTTCCCCAAGACTTTGGCATCAACGCCTTGGTCATCCATCAAATAAGACTTCTAGTTTGCTTTCTCATTCAATTATAGACATGAAATTTTGTAATATTTCTGATTGCTTAATTTGCCCATTAGCTAAACAAACTCGTTCTCCATTTTCAACAAGTTCTATTCACACTATAGCACCTTTTGAATTAATCCATGTTGATATTTGGGGAGGGTACCATGTTCCTTCAATTACAGGGGCACGGTATTTTCTTACAATCGTTGATGATTATACTCGTTGCACATGGACTTATTTGATGCATCATAAATCAGATACTCATTCATATATCACCAAATTCATCAATTTTGTTGAAACACAATTCTCCTTGAAAGTCAAAGTTCTTCGAAGTGACAATGGACCTGAATTTACAATGAGAAATTTTTATTTAGATAAAGGTATCATCCATCAAACTAGTTGTGTCTCCACTCCACAACAAAACGGAGTAGCTGAAAGAAAACATCGTCACCCTCCTCAATGTAGCCCGAGCCTTATTATTCCAAGCCAATCTCGCCAAGAGATTTTGGGGAGATGCCATTTTGACTGCTACTTACCTCATTAACCGAACTCCCACACCTCTTCTTCAAAAGAAAACACCCTTCGAAATGCTTTATCACAAACAACCTGTATATGACCATTTACGAGTGTTTGGCTGCCTGTGTTTTGTTTCAACACATCACCAGCGTCCCACCAAATTTGATCCAAGAGCCACCCGGTGTCTTTTCTTGGGTTATCCATATGCTCAAAAGGGTTACAGGGTTTATGGCCTCTCAACTGGTAAAATTTTTGTTTCACGAGATGTTGTTTTTCATGAGGATATTTTTCCTTTTCCACCTTCCATTGCAGACTCATCTCTAATGCATCATCATTCATCAACACATGCTGATGACAGCCTCACTCCACAATTTCCCCTCAACACTGAAGTGTTTGCACCCGAATTGTTTCCTCCTCATTCAAATAATGAAGCTCCTTCTCAAGCCATTCCTTCACCTGTAACTTCTCCACCCATTGATCAACCTACCCCAACCTTGCCTT
Source organism: Ficus erecta (assembly GCA_008635985.1). NCBI lineage: Eukaryota > Viridiplantae > Streptophyta > Magnoliopsida > Rosales > Moraceae > Ficus > Ficus erecta. The sequence goes on from BKCH01000010.1 coordinate 698,875, forward strand.
TGGAACCACAAATTCCATCATCACGGCCGATGCGTACTACGACAACGCCCAGTTATCTGCGTGAGTATCATGTTGGTATTTCCCTTCCTTCACGAAACGTCTCGGCATCGAACTCGGTCTTGGTCAAAGCTACAGGTATCACCTATCCTTTAACTAATGTTCTTTCATATGATAGATTATCTCCCAAACACCATGCCTTCACCACTTCTCTTTCAGTTGAAAAAGAACCATCTTCTTATGCACAAGCAGTTTGTGATCCTAAATGGCGTCTTGCTATGCACCAAGAACTTGCTGCTCTCAAAGCTAATGGCACATGGTCTCTACAACCATTACCACCTGGGAAGAAGCCGGTTGGGTGCAAATGGGCATACAAGGTTAAACTTCGCCCAGATGGCACAGTGGAACGATATAAAGCCAGATTGGTAGCAAAAGGATATAACCAAGTTGAAGGTCTAGACTACCAAGAGACCTTTGCTCCCGTTGCGAAGCTTGTGACTGTTCGCCTTCTCCTTGCCGTGGCTTCAACTCAACAATGGCATCTTCATCAACTCGATGTCAATAATGCCTTCTTGCATGGAGACCTTGACGAAGACGTTTACATGTCTTTACCTCCTGGTTTCGGACGAAAGGGGGAGACACGAGTTTGCAAACTTCACAAATCATTGTACGGCCTCAAACAAGCTTCGCGTCAATGGTTCATTAAACTCTCTACTGCACTCAAACATGCCAACTTCAAGCAATCAAAGACTGATTATTCCTTATTCGTCCGATCCCAGAATGGTAAATTCACTGCTCTCCTCATTTATGTAGACGATGTCATCATAGCAGGAAATAATTTGCAAGATATTGAAGATACCAAATTATTCTTGAAGAATCAATTCAAATTGAAAGATCTTGGACAATTAAAGTATTTTCTTGGTATAGAGGTTGCACGGTCTAATAAAGGCATCACTCTTTCACAACGAAAATATGCTCTCGAGATTCTTGAAGATGTTGGATATCTTGGTGCAAAACCAGCTTCCTTCCCCATGGAACAAAATTTATCTCTTAGTAAGTTTGAGGGTAACTATGTCAGTGATCCATCCTCATACCGAAGGCTTGTTGGGCCGTTAATTTATTTGACTGTCACACGACCTGACTTGGCATATGCAGTCCATGTTTTAAGCCAATTTATGGACAAGCCACGAGTACCACACTTAGAAGCCGCTCATCGTGTCTTGCGATATGTGAAACAAACACCAGGACAAGGAATATTTCTTTCTACAGAAAGTTCAATCCAACTGAATGCCTTCTGTGATGCAGATTGGGCTAGGTGCCGCGACACTCGACGATCAGTTACTGGGTATTGCATTTTTCTTGGCAATTCATTAATTTCCTGGAAAACCAAGAAGCAAACGACAATATCACGATCCAGCGCAGAAGCCGAATACCGATCTATGGCTACCACCTGTTGTGAAATTATCTGGTTAAGAACAATTTTACAAGATTTGGGCATCGAACATTCACATCCCGTCAATTTATATTGTGATAACCAGGCAGCGCTCCATATTGCTTCAAACCCAGTCTATCATGAACGAACGAAACACATAGAAATTGATTGTCACCTTATACGAGAAAAAGTTCAAGAAGGAATGATCAAGCTGACTCATGTTCCCACATCAGACCAGCCAGCAGACATCTTTACAAAGCCATTGAGCTCTTCACAATTCTCGACCTTACTTAGCAAGTTAGGAATTATCAACATACATTCCAAACTTGAGGGGGAGTGTTAAGGAATGTCGAGTCAATCAATGCACAAAATCTGGAATATCATTCGGATTTTGTGCAATCAACAATGGTCAATAGTTACTGATTTGTTTCCTATTTAGTTTTCCTTTATATAGAAATGTAAATAGGCATTTATGGTCTATATGCTTTAATTTAGGATCTAAATTAGTTATTGTAATGTATATATTCCAATGTAATCAGAAAACAAGACACAGAGAAATTCATTCCTTTTTCTTGCTTTTCACATTTTAAGAAATGAGGATGGTATTGTAGTTGGGGAAGAGACTACACTTCAAGAATCGACACCACATGGAGCCCTCCCCCAAACACCCCAAAGATCACCACAAAAGATCACCATCAAAATCACCACAAGGAGCAATTAACGAACAAAGACCGCCACAAGAACTCCAACGAACATGCCGAAATTAAATGAAATTCAATTCAGAACGTCGGATGGGGCTTTGAGGACATGCCCACAACCACAGAAGCAGGTGTGTTTTCCCTTTTTCCTTTTGGCTTGTAATAAAGATGTGCTTTCTGTTGTAAACCTGGCGTGGAAATGCGCTCCGGTGAAATTCGTTTAATGAAATAAAAGCAAGTAACAAAAAATTTAAAGGTGCAAATTTGCCATGATATCTTAGGTTAAAGAGTTAGGTGGAGTCTTAAATAAAGCTAGCTAAATTTAGTTTTACTAAATTAGCACCGATATGCAATGAAAAATTCAAACTTTGGACTACGTACTCACGCACCTAACCACTTGAGCTAGTCTTAATAGATTAAAAGAAATTAGTTGAAGTTCATTAATGGGATGATTTCTTACATTTTATGGAATACATTACCTTAACTATTTTGGCGTTATTAAGAACTAAAAACATATCCAAATACAATTTCAAAAACTATCTCAATATGGTTTTCAAGATATTTTCAGTTCTATTTCATACCAAAAACAAAATCATTTTCAAAACATATGAAAACAATACTAAATAGTTAGTTTCACATTTTCTTTATTTTCTTTTTTGCATCTTTCTTCTTCTTCTTCTTGCAAATATTTCCCTACTCCTTTTTTGCATCTATCGTTATGGAGAATGCAGTTCCTATGACGAGTGAGGTAAATATTTTTCTAATTTTTGGTACTATTTATTTATTTATTTTTTTGTTTCCTTCACTGTTTTCTTACCTTCCTTCTTCTCTCTCTTAGGTTGCTTCACCAGCTCAGAAGCGCAAAAGTAGAGTGGTGTGTCCACCCACAGCTCCTCCTCTGTTGACCTCTCCGGCACCAACCGAACCAGGACCTATTCTTGTTCCGCCGGAGGAGATCGAAGAAACCGAAGAGCAGAGCAAGAAAAAGAAACGCATGGAGAAGAAGACTACCCAATGTTGCATCCTCTGAGTCGCGTATAACACATTTTACCACATTTATTAGTCAATTTATGTTGCTTTAAGATTTTAAAAAGTCATTTTGTTTATTATCTGATCAATCTTATAACATTCTATATTGTGTTATATATAAACACATAGTTAATCGTGACAGTTCGTGTCAATTTCGATTAAGAAGGTGAATTCGAATACAACTCATGTTTTGATCTTATTAATCTATTATTGACCCAACTTTATTTACTACACGTTTAATAATCATGAATTCAATATTAGAAAAGAATTAGTTTAAAAAAGTGATCAATTAAGTTCCTGATTTTAAATTCTCGTATTTAAATAACGAGGATCTCACTTAAAAAGGAGCAATTAAGTTCTTTTTAAGGGGGAATGTGTCTCTTACCTCTTACCTGAGCTAAATTCATTCTTTTGAAAAATAGAAACCAACCAACCTTTGTATCAAGTTACAACCTTATTTTGATTTAATTATTCTTTAATATACGAGTATTTGTATACTTATACTTACTCTGTTCTGAATCGTTCCATTTCTCATAAAAATAAACAATATAATAGAAATTCAATTTCTCACTTTGTGCAAAAAAAAAAAAAATCAATTTCTCATTTTACTTGATTTTGAGATAAATTAATAAACACTTTACTAAAATTTAATCTTGCTAAATTAAAATAAATAGAAATAGTAAATTCACTATTAAATGATTTATAGTAAAGAGATATTTACTCAAAATAAATTTTGTATACTGATATTTAATCTAAATATTTATAATAAATAATTTATTACAAATAAACTAATAACATCTTCCTCTCCCCCAAAAAATCCCAGCTGTGGAGCTATTGGTAGTTTTGTGGCCCAAATGTTTTTGGGCATTATTCCCCCAATGGACCCAAGGGACCCAAACAAGTAAACAACCAAAATACCACAAAAATAATGGAATATTCCAGAACCATAAACCTCAAAAATTCCACTTCTCTCATAATCCGTCCTTTGAATCAAACGAAAAAAGAAAGACTATTTTTCTTTCAATTCCTTTCTTCTTCTCCACCACCACTTGATTATTCTTCCTTTTTCTTTGTTATCTTGGAATGCAACTTCTCCTCCTCCTCGAATTCGTCCATCACATGGACATCCCTATTATAACATCTTCATCATCCAATCGGCAGCAGCTTAGTCAACGTCAATCTCACTCCCGTTGACATGCCACCCCCACAACCGCCAATCACAATCCGCCACTTCACCCTTCCCCAGCTCCCTCCCTTAACCGACCTCTTCCTTACCGCCCTCTCCGTCTGCTTCCTCTTCTCCTCCTCCGCCTCCGCTGCCAAACCCCGAATTCTCCGTTTCCCGTTTTGCCCCCGCCGCCTCCTCAATATCTCCGCCATGTCCGTCCCCCACAACGACCGCCGCAGCCGCAGCAGCAGCAGCAGCCGCCGCCACCACTTCGCCAACCCCCAGTCCCTCTCCGACTGGCTCAAGCCCCGCCTCCCCTCCGACTCCTTCGCCTCCTGGGGCGTCAAGCCCGGCACCAAGAACGTCCACAACCTCTGGCTCGAGCTCTCCGAGGGCGAGACCTCCCTCGCCGACTCCTCCCCTCCCGTCCGCACCGTTCAGGTCGTCACCGTCCGGATCCGCGACGGCCGCGACCGGATTCTTATCGAGTCGCACCAGCAGCTCTCCGACGGAACCGTCCGGAGCCGCGACCGGCCGTTGTCGGAGAAGATGAAGCCCCTCGAGGACGTCGAATCGGCAGCCGCTCGCGCCGTCCGCGAAGAGCTCGGTTCGATCGTCGACGGGACGGTGAGGATCGTTCCCGGATCGTACCGGAAGAAGGTAGAGGAGAGGAATTCGGTGTCGTACCCGGGTTTACCGGCCCGGTACGAGCTGCATTCGGTGGAGGCTTTGGTGGATGGGCTTCCCGACGGCGAGTTTTTCACGGCGGAGGAGGAGGAGTATCACGATTGCGAGAGTACAAGAGTTGCAGATGAGGCTGTGTCCGTGAAGAAGCATTTTTGGCGATGGGTTAGTGCCGATTCGATTATAGATTAAACCTTGATTAAGGTTTTTATTTGAGCTTAACTCATAGTTTTGGATCAAAATTACATCTTTTTCAGTTACTAGTAGATTGGATTATTCATAATTTTTATTATTTTTGGGATTGTATAATTATGGATGCAAGAGAGGTAGTAGTGGATTCAATTTTGAGCTTCCGGCAGCTTTTGCTTTATTCTTGTGCTAGTGGTGAGATTAATAAAGAATTATTGTTTCAGTTTATAATGCTATGATTTTAAGTTGCTAATGGAGTGCAAATCTCGGGTTAATCATAATTAACCCCTTTTCTGATTTTAGGATTATGAATGCAATAGAAATAGCGGATTCAATTTTGAGCTTATTGTAAAGATGGTAGCTTTTGCTTCATATAAAGGTGTTGGTATTCTTGTCCAAGTTATGAGACTATGAGAATCTTTGTTTGAGTTTGTAATACATGAGTTGCTAATATATCATTCAAGCCCTGTTAATCCCGAAATGTATAAATGTATATATATATATATATATATATATAAATTCCAGAGCTGGCTTGCTTCTCCCTTTTCATATATTAAAACCGAAGATGATTCTCTCTCCAACTTCTTCATGTCATTCCAATCACAGACACCACCTGCATCTCGGATGATCTCCATTACCGATTATCGCAAACACGAGATGCGAGAATCGGGTTGGTAGTGCACATCACCACACATGTACTTACTGCAAAAACACCACAAAAATCATCTGGCAAGCTAGCTGAAAGGGCCATTACCTTGTTATTGTGTCTCTTAATCAATGGCATTATTTTGCTCCTCTGATCTTTTCCTCTCAATTAGTTCCATTAGGGGCAAATGCAAAAAATGAATTCCAATACTTTCTTTGTTGTATGAGGAAATAAATACTATATGTAGTGGTTTATAAGCCAAGAGGCAATGTAAAAATTGCATATCTGTAGCTAAAGAGAAGCTCAAATTAACAGTGAAGAAAGAAAAAAAAAAAAAAAAAAAAAAGCAAGGAATTCATGTGAAGGTTGTTAATTAGGAGCCACTGAATCATCTATGAATCCGACCTTTTGAATTTTTCGATGGTGATATACCAATAGTTCATCCTTGGTGGACTAAATTATCATGGACCGTTATATTATTATTCTATTGATTAGTTATATCAAATCCATCAATGATGGATTGTAGTCAAGATGATCAGTTAAAAAACCAATTATTTTTCCAAATTTGAAAAAGTTTAGGATATTCTAAAAAAGGACTTTAAAAAACTTGGAGTTATTTTATTAGAGTTGAATTGAGTTTTTGAATTGTGTGTTTGGCTGATTGGAGTTAAAAAAATTGTCAAAACTTGAAATATATTTGGAAAAAAATATTAACATGGATATTTTTTTTCGTTCTTCGAAATTCTAGTAAATTAAAAAATAATCTCATTTAGATTTGAAATAACAAAGTTATGGACTTTTAAAATTTAAGTTTTTTAAGTTATAATTAGAGTTATAAATAATAAAACTGAATTGACTTTTCGGGAAAAAAAAAATCAATTGGAATTTTTCAACCCTAATAGAGATGCCAAATGCATGCTAAATTTTAAAGTTACTTTATTTATAAAGTCCTTAATTAAAGAAAACTATCCAAGATTAGAAAATTTTGAATCCTGTAATTTGGCTATAGTTAATTAATTACATGAATGAAAAAGAATATGTCATAATTTCCCAAATTCCATTAATAGGGTCAATCGGATCATGTCGGAGGATAGGATTCGGATTCAGCCTGCTTCCGCCGGTCCGAGTAGACAGAACAACAGGAATCCTCGTCCTGCAACTCCTTCTGATGTAATTCCGAGGGAGTGCACTGCTCTTTTTTCGCTGTCTGAGCGCCACGCTATGGTCGATAAACTTGTGCTCAAATATCCCTTCCTTGAGCAACCAGGGCCGATCCGTCTACTCCTATTCATCTGTTTTTCCTCCTTTTTTTTATTTATTTATTTATAACTTTTATTTCGTTTTTATTTAGAAATTATTTGTTCGTTAAATAATTAGGATGGTTTTGTGTATTAATCTATTTTTACATATATATATTTAAGGGACGTGACAAATGATATATTGCAGGGAAAGAATCTGCAGCTTGAGGAACTTGTGAGGGTGAATTACCTTCCTTGCGCAGGCAGAGTGTACTACTTGACAATCAAAGCCACGGACACGGCGATCCGGGGCGACCCTGAAGTGCACTTTGTTAGGCCTGCCGTTCACTACCCTAATATCAGCCGTGAAATCCGTCAATACGACGCACCTGATACATTAGACTAAATTTAATGTTTATTAGCCTGTATGGTCGAGCCAAAATATGACTTGGGCTTTATCGAAAAAGACAAGTAACCGCTATCCTTGTGTCCTGTAACCTGAAAGAAGATTTGGTTAAACTTTCCATGAATCGGATAAAATTCTCTCTCAACTATGTACAGTATTATGACATTGATAAGGAGGGAGCAGAAGATTGTGCATGTCAGCTTCACGAATAAAGCGTTTGGCTTTATGGCCAGAAAAGAAATTTTTAGGCCTTGTTGCTGTTGCTTTTGGTGTTCAAATCATCATTGTTATCATCAAGCTTTTAAAAGCCAAAATATAGTGAAGTTGGAGGAGAGTAAGTGGCTGGTGGAGTGGGTCTTTGACAGTTTATGACCTTCACTTTGTTCTGTCTTTTACTCACATCTGACTAGAGGCTTTCAAAAAGTTCACAGGCGTGTACATAGATTTGTGGCTTACGAAAATGAAATTGAACCACAAATACTAGCCTGCATACTGATCTTGTTTATCAGCATGGTTTATCTTGAATTTGTTTGGTGAATGGATTGATCTAAAAATAACATAATAGGTAGTAACTTTTTTTCTTTTTTCTTTTTTTTTTGGTTCCTTTCACTGAAAGAGAAATAATGTCTATTGTGCAGTGAGCGTGTGTGAATTCCAGTCAAGTCTCTGCAGAATTCTTTTGGTTTGAATTTAGTGGTCGAACTTTTTCACTTTTTGGAAAAGCTCCTCTTCTGAAGATAGGTTAGGTTTGTGGCATCTAGTCAAGTCAAGCACTTTGCAGGTCTCAAGGTCTGACCTTAAATTTTATTGAGAAACAAAGAGGGATAGACAGACTCTGCATCATCGAAAATCTTTCTTCTTTTTTTTTTCTTTTTTTTTTTAATTTATTTAGCTGAGTATTTCATTGAAAACCTCAAATACTTGTGTTATTTTTATTCTCAAATATATAGATTGATGTTTATAACCCCGTTGATTTTTACCCATGTAATGAAATTTAAGTTGATTTTGGTTTGATCAATCTGCATCCTGAATCCACGATACAACAGTCATCCTATTTTGGTTCTTTTCAACTCTTTGGGTCACATCTAAGCCGCAGATGGAGGAAAAAGCAAAAGTCTTGATTTAACTATTTTTTAAACAGAAAAAAAAAAAATATATATATATATATATATATATATATATATGGAATACTTGTATAAAGTTGACTCACCGTAAATAGAATTCTATGATAATGCCTTTTTTACCATTTTGATTCTGCTTGAAGATTATTCAGTATAAACAGGTGTGGTTCTTGACTAGTGAATGGAAAAGTGTGTTTAAAAAAAGCCCTTCTTATGAAAGCTGTTTAGATGTAGAGGCTGCTGGCGATGTGGACTTTGCCAAAGGATCTAAAAATTTCAAAACCAGAAACAGAAGACTCTTACACTGGACCTTAAAATACACTTATATGAGCATTGTAGTTCATTGCCTGTTTATCACCATTTTACAGCCTAGCAGGATTAAGATTTTTAATTACCTATACGGTTCGGTCTTTATAGCCCAAATCCTTCTTTTGTACATGTATTTCTATCAGATTAGTTTGTCTTTATTGGTATTAAATCATAATGTAAAGTTGTTTTTCCATGATTTAACAGAAAGTAGATTCTTCTTTGATTTTACGGAATTAAATCGGTTTACTTGTCTAACCAGAACTTTACTTTTGGACTTTGTTGCATGTTTGTTGGAATTTTTTAATGCATTGGGCACTCTGCTTTTGTTAGGGGCAACCGAGTTTAGTGGCTCTTTTGTGACTGTGGGGTCTAAAAACAACCTTGGGAAAGACTCAAAACAAAAATAAATTAATTAATTAATAAATAATCAGCTCTTTTCTTAGTAAGCTCAAAAAAATACAAGGGAATTTCTGGTGGGGTTATGTCTAAAGTAGCTTTTTTCCACTAGTTATGAGATTCTTCGTAGTTTTACAAAGCCCCACTACTTCTTCTTCTTCTTCTTCTTCTTTTTTTTTTTTTTTTTTTTTTTTTTTTTTCCGGTTAGTATTATTCCTGTGGAATGATAATAATATTAGCAATTTAAGATTTAAATGATGCTGAGTTTTTGATTGAGGATGACATAACAGCCTTGAACAATTTCTTCTCTTAATTGATAACAGCAATTCAAATAATTTAGTGGTCATTTTTGGTGGGGACACTTCAGGTAGGAGTATGAAGGTGGCTAGCTTTTAAGATCCTGAGAAAGTTCACTTACTTTTGAAATTTGAGGCAGTTGATTTTCCCCATCTTTGTTTATCTTTTGTTTCCCTTTTATTTTATTTTTTTAATAATTAAAGAGATAAAAGAGAAAGAAAGCATTTTTTGTCTGTAACATATGTTTTTTTTTCCACCCAATAAACTATCAGATAAAATTTTCTTTTGATGAAAAACGGCTGCATTAACTGACAGCCACTTGATCCTGTCTCCTGCAGATTTGAGTGAATGAATATGCGAATTGGATTAACCATGGATAAATGATAAATTGACTTGTAGCAGCAGACATGCAGTTCTGTTTCTAACCTTATCTTTGCTGTCTTCATTTTCTAAAAACTTTGAACCGTGGGTTATGATTAATGAGGTAAATAAGAAGATAATTTTTTAGAGAAATTTCTTTCAAATCACGGGTCATCCCTACTTTTACAAACAGAGGAAGAACTGATATCCTTGTTTGAAACTTAAATACAGCAATATATATATATATATATATATATAGAACCTGTTCTTCACCAATGGAATCAGCTTTTGCTTTAGCATATAGAATACTCTCTTAAATATTCCAGTAGATTTTTGCAGATATAGAATATCTACCTGTATATTCATTTCAGGACACAACCAAATTCCATTCCTTTGGGTATGGTTCAAAGCAGGCAAGAAAAAAGAGATTCAAATTGCAATTTCAAGATGCAAAGGAATCCTGTAATTGTTTGCATAAGTGGGCAAGAATACTCTCTTATACAAGTCATAAATCAAAAGGTGAGAGGGATTGAACCATAAATTTTAGAGATTCCTTCACCCCATAAAAAAAAAATAATAATTAAAAAAAAAGGAGCCAACTTCTCTCCTTTTCTCATCTTTTCTCTTTCGAATCTCACCCCCATCATCAAAAACTCTTTCAATTAGGTCATAACAAAGTAGAAACAATCTTTATCCTTCAATATTCTCAGAAGCCCACAAAAAAAGAAAAAGAAGAATGAAAAATCAGACATGAAACATCTTCACCTTTTCTTTCTCTTTTTATGGTCACCACCCATCACATGCATGGCAAATATCTAAAGTCTTGAATAAAAAATAAAATAGGAAGATATTCATATATCTAAAGATTCACAATCACCAAACAGACTTTTTCATTCTCGCCTACAATTGTTAATAGATTTTCTAGTGTAGTCATAAATTTACATAAAACACTTTTATCATAGAAAAAACAATCCAAAAAAATAAACAACAAACAACTCACTCATGAAGAGCAGAGAGCAATATGATTGTGATCATGAAGTTAGTAACAATATATTCGTTTTGGCTTCAAACAGAGGTAGAACACTGAGAACCTTGCTTCAGAGAAAGTGGTCCTGTTGGAATAGTAGGTCCAAGGGCCATAACAGCAACACAATTAACGTTCAACCGGTACCGTCCCGAGACCCAAGTTCCAACCTTCCATCGGAGACGTCCATTGACCTTGAGATTCAGAACTAGCCTGCCAACCGTCTGATCACGTCCCACCTCATAACCAAATGATGGAGCCACAGGTAAACCAGTTCCCATAAGAGATGCTGACAAGAGATTGCTATCTTCATGGCCTTGGTAGAAAGGAGGGAGAGGGGTGTAGAGTGTGATCTGTTGCCCTTTATAAGCGGCGTAGACTTGAATTTCGTCGTAGTAAATCCCGATTCTCTGATTCGGGTTTTTGGCGAGGATAGTGAGCTGGATGGAGGAGTTGATGAGGTTGGAGTTGGAGAGGTTAAGCTGGTAGATATCAGCTTCTTTGAGGGAGAACTCAGGCTTTGAGGGTCGCAGGATGAGCCAGATGAGGAGAATTATGGAGAGGATTGTGGTGAAAAGTGCTGAGAAGGCTACGAAGAGCTTCTTGTAGAGCTTCTCAACGTTCACTCCTTGTTTGCCACAGTGTTTGGGAGACTTTATGGTGAATTGAGACATTTGCAACAGCCTAGAGAGAGAGAGAGAGAGAGAGAGAGAGAGAGTTGAGAAGAGATCAGAAGAGAGGAGGTTAACAAGGTTAAGAAAAGATAGGGAATGATTGATGGGGTTATATAAAGGGCAGAAAGCAGCAGCAATTATTTTGTTCTCATGCTTTTGACTGGCAGCTCCTCAACTTTGCAAAGTAGCTGCCATGATATTTACTTGGTAAACTTCTGAAATGCGGTTTGATTTGTTTAATATAAAGAATTCTAAATCGTTAGATCTTATTAAAATCATGTCATTATGAAAAATATATAAATAAATTTAACGGTTCCCGATGAAAATGGACTATACATACTACCTACTATAGGATGAGCAGACCACCGCTTGATGGACATTGATTAGGAAATTCCATGCATGCATGGATGGATCATGGATGTTCCACCTTGTTTGTGAATCCAATATTACATAATCTTTCATTGGACTCAAAATTAAAGGGGAGTTGTGACTTGATTAAGAGGGCCAACTTGAGGGGTGGGACGAGATTAGCCTTTTTTAAAAAGCAAATTTTATTGCTACACGTTCCTATGATTGATTGATTTGAAATTATTTATATACAAATATATATATATATATATATAATTCATATTAATCATGAATGACATAGAATTATGGAGTTTAAAGTATTAAAAAGCCTCAGCTAATTTGGTAAAGCCTATTGTCATTGCAAATTGCAATAGCGTAAGTTTCAAACAAATAGCCTTTAAGTTAAATATATATATATATATGTTATGGCAAAATTTTTTATATATTTTATCATACTTGATGCTTCCAAAGAACAATTTGTATAAGATCATGTTATGGTCACATCTAAAAGAGACCAACTATTTCTAGTCGGTTCGGGGAAAAAAAAAATTGTAATTAAATTCAAAGGAAAAAATTTCCTTTTCATTGTCCACAATCAAGAAGAATCTGGTTAATGATGAAAATCATCCAAAAACTAATAGACAATAGTGGGGTTTGTTGGTAATGGATTGTTGTCTCACTTTCACTTGAGTTCCGTTTTGGACTAGTACACACAACAACAGATAATAGAGCCAATGACAATAAGAAGTGGTACCAATCATATATATATATATATATATATGTATGTATGTATATATTGCATATGTTGGTTTGTATTATGTAAAAATGGTCCAATGGTGATTAAGCACCAGTGTTGTGACCAAGGAGTTGTACACATGGCAAGCATGTGGGGCCACTCATCATTCAGTGGGCCCGGCCCCAAGGTCCTTACCATAGAACATCATGAATATGCATTGCACCTCTCTCTTGGTGTATCCAATAGAGGGTGAAAGGAAAGCCATGCAACAACAGGCTTTAAAAGATTCATATTTGCAGGCATTACTTTTGAATTATGAAGAAGATGATGATGAATATGAAAGCAAGAGGATACGGAGGATATCATCTATCTTAGCAAGAATCAGAGGTATCAAACACTTTTGGAATAATTGAAGGACAAAGTTCATCAACACTTTTAAAAGGGTACATGTGGGTGATAGACTTGTGCAAATGGCCATTAGACTTGTGTTGTTAATTGGAGATAGAGTGACAAAATGGTGCCCTGTCCTAGGCCTGGTGTCGATTCTTTCTTTAGTTTCTTTTTCATAATTATAAGACTTCTTTTTTTTTTTTTTTTAATGGTGATTAAAAATCCTCATTTTTTACTATTGATTAAACTTTTAACTAATCTTATTTATTAGTGTCAATGTTAAAAGTTTTCAATGTATTATACAAAATGACCTTTTATCACATCCACAGAAAATTAATCCAACGACAAAAATTACAGTTCCCACTTGTAGGCAAGGACAGGTCCAATCTTAGAAAACTCTTTCATGTAATTATTTTATTGAATGGCTATGATTAAAACCAATACTTAAATATAAAAATGTATATTGGAAGTAGATTTGTTGTGGGCTTCTTGAGTTTATTGAGCTGCACAAAACTAAAATAAAATAAATATAAAAATAAAAATAAAAAGGAGAGAAAACATGGAGAATCTGGTGCAGAAGTAGTTAGCTTTTGTTGGGAAAACACCCAAGAAACATCCTTAGCGTGTCTTATGTAGCGGTTACTTTTGAGTTAAGAAAAGGGCATGGACGGTTGGAGATTGGTAGCTGAGAGGAGCTTCAAATCTCAGCCGTTGGATTTAAGTGCCCATTAAAGTGTTTTTGGCAATTTAGTGCGTCACAGCAATTTTGCATTTGGTTGGATCTTCAAGAGAATATTACAGTCTTTACCATGCAAATCCAAAGTAAGTTTGAAAATTAAGGGGTCTCTTTTTTTTTTTTTTTTTTTTTTTAAATTTTGTTCCCTTTTTTGAAAACCTTTTTCAGTTATTGAGCCCTTCAATCAAAAACGTGATTGCAACAGGAAATAAAAGACCACAGGCTCTTACTTCTTTCTTTTTTATTTATTTATTTATTTATAATAGTCAAAAACTCTCAAACTCTTAAAAAAGTGTAAAATCATCTCACGTTAAAAATTTAACAAAAAATGTCACATGATATCATATGATTTACTATTTCATGATAATTAAGAAAAAAAAACCATGATTCAATTTACATAAGTCATCCACGTGATTTATTTTAGGAGTTTATAGATAAATAACCTTTTTTTAACAAGTTTTTTTAATAAATGGTTCAAGTTTTTAAAAATTAGTTAAAAAGTTTACGTTTTTAAAAATTAGTTAAAAGACCTTTTTTTTTATTTTTAAGAATGGTTAATCAATTTTGTAAATGATGAATCAATGATTGATTATATTTTATAGTTAATCATCTATTAAGTAATGGTCAATCATTGATTGACTCTAGTTAATCTCTTATTAACTAATGGTCAATCAATGATTAACTCTAGTATAATCAGTGACTAAATGAGTGTAAAAGGATGCCAAATTTGGAGAAGTATGAGAGTTAATCAATGATTAACTAATGGTCAATCATTGATTGATCCTCAGTTAATCATTAATTGACCACAAATATATCAAAACACGAGAAAACACATAACAATGAAAAAAAAAATGGATTGAAACACATTTTTTTTCCAAAATTGATGAACAAAAACCCGAAAAATCACAGAAACCAAAGTGAAGAGAAGATAAAACAAGCAAAAACAAAAGAATAAGCCAATAATCTTGCATAAAACCTAAGTTAAAATCGAAATTCACCAAAAAAAATGCAAATGAAAAACAAAAACAAACATTTAGATTTCAATTGAAATTCATAGAATGAACTGAAATCGAACAAACACGAAGAAAAACACAACGACGGCCAGGAGAGAAATGGGAAGAGGGAGAAAAAGAAAGTTGGGAGAGAGAGAGAGAGGAGGGAGAGAGGGGAGGTGTTTGGAGAAAATGAAAATTGATTAAATAAAATATAAACATTAGGCAATTTAACTAATTAGAAGGAAGCTGGATTATCTATTGGATTAGATAATAAATATAGGTCACTCACCCTAATTTTTTTTTAATCCAATTTTAACTTTTATCGGTAAAAAGGACTATTCAATCAAAAAAAAAAGGTTCGGGATCTAATCGTAATTTCATAAAGATTATACCGGATGAGTAATTTACTTTGTTTTGTTTTGTTTTTTTGTTTTTTTTGGGAGATAAGCATGGGAGGATGGGGCTAATGATAGCACCTACTCCAGTGCTTTCCACTTCCTTTATTAATGACAAAAATGAAATCAATAATGTAACATAATTATTGGCAATGGTGTCGTGGACAAGTATTTCACGTACAATCTTGAAGTGGGTTTGGTTCAAGTCCTCAAAACTCAGATGTTACCTTAGGAGAAAAGGATTTGCAACGTATCAGTTATTATTATCACCACTCTGTGACAAAGTCAATTTTCATGCTCTTGCTTAAGCTGATTTTGTTCTGTTATTTCCTTTTCATTTTTTTTTTCTTTTGTGGACGAAAAGTTATTCTCTAACAAACATATTCATTTTAATTAAATCAAAATTTTATGTATAATAATAAGATGTGCTCACAATCACATCTATAAACCCCATATGTATGCTAGAGTTTTGTAAGCCGTCCACATACGACGCATTCAACAAAATATTTATACTCAAATTCACCAATATATGTGTGTCAGTGTGTGTCTATATATATATATATATACATATATATATATATATATGTTTGTAACCAAGATAACAAAGATAAGTCCTTGTTAAAAAAATAATAATATCAAATAAAAGTAGAGAACAAAATAATTGAAGCATTAGTTGATTGAATCTTAGATCATTGAATACATGAAAAAAATAAAAACAAAAAAACAAGAAAAAAAATGGTTGATTTATTATACTTTATTTGGCATATTAGTTTAACTCCAACTAAACTGTATTTTTTTTATTGGATTTTTGTCTTTTTCTTAAAGGTCAATAAAAATTATAATTAGTTTTTAAAATGTCAACTAACTCTGACTAAAGATCCAAACGGACGCTTAGTCTGTCGCGCCACTGCAAACCAATATTGAATGGGAGGGAGAGAAGGAAGGGTATTAAAGTAAGGGTTGAAAAGAAAATAAACGAAAGGGGTGTTTGGTATGCAAGAATCAGTATGAATCATATTTCTGGAAAAGTAATAATGGACAATATGATTTCTAGGCATTAGGGATTATAGCTTTTGGTTTCCTATAATATTTTCTCACACTCCCAACAATATCACCTTGTTGTGTTTTGTTATACACTAATATTACGTATTTTTTCTCATAAAATAAGTTAATTTAAATGTTTTTTTTATTTTAAACTAATTAAATCTTAAAAAATCAGATAATTATATTTTTAAAAGTTATCATTTGTGTAGGAAAAAAAAATATATCATTTCGCACCTTAGTCTTTAAAGATTTTTTTCCGTGAAAAAAAAAAAAAAAAAGAGTTTTGCTTTTATTTTTCTTGTCTTTTCGAAATGGCAAAATAATTCCGGTTGCGAAAGAATTCCGGAGAGGAGCGGCATGGTGGTGGTTGTGGATATAGCTGTGATTGTGATTTTGGGCTTGTGATGAATCATGATGGGTTTAGTTTTTGGTTTTGTTTTCTTTTTTGTTTTTAATGAGTTTTTCTTAATATTAAGATTCTCAGAAATTTGAATTACACCTTATTGATTAGGTTTCATATTATCTCAAAATAAGATAAAGAAATCATATGGGATTAACTTTTCTGAGAATCCAAAAATAAAAATTATTGTACCAAACATAAGAATCTTACAGATTTTCATTTCCATGCTTAAAATTATCCCATATCAAATGCCCCTAAATAACTTCTGATGAACTATTGGTAATAATGGTAATGCTAGTCAATTTGTATGGTTTTTTGGTACAGTTTCTGTTTTTTGTATTCTTCTTGTTGTTGTTTTCTTCTTTTCCTGTTGTTGGCCTTACAACGCATCAGTGTTTTTATTTCAATGGCAGACCCTGATAGGAAATATATCAAGCATCACTTGGTTCAAAAAGGCTAATCCGTACAAGAAAATATGGGAACGAAAAGAGGCTTTTTAAGAATAGAGGAAACTAGCAACCCTGTGCAACTTGACGGGCTGATCAGGAATTCCCTCACAAAGAAGTGGGTCCCTCAAGTGAGGCTCATTTGTGATTCAATCCCATAGAGTTGAGTAATCTTATTCATTTAAGTATTTCTATTTATTTCGACGAAGTTGGATGAGATTATCTCGCTTCAGCTATCATGATAATCCCAATTGAGTGAAAAACCTAACTCAATCCGACCAGTCTGATTGAGTAGGATTTTTCATTCAATTAACGTAACTGTTAATCTAGTAAGGATAGTAGTCGATGACGGCAACCCCATTCACAAATATCAATAGATTTCAAATCAGTTGGATTGAATATTCGCAGTTGTGAATGGAGAATCTCATAGGAATAGAAATTTGAGATCGGAGTCATTGAGTAGCAAAATTCAAACTTGTGTTGTGTTCCATATGGAAGAAACATGTACCGCAACTAGTGGAGAAAAAGAGCATCTTTCTGTTTGACTTGAGACACCACAAAGGTTGTTGTGCTTGGGCTGACCAATAAGCGTCTATTGCTTTCGTCTATGCATCTGTCCAATCGATATCGTGCGTTTCTAAACCTCGTATCACATTAAAATCATATTTATAGTCGCGCTAATATGCAATTCTAACCAATTCGGATGAAAATTTGGCACGATAAGATACCGCTACTGAAGAATTTTCGAACCAAGAATCTCACATTGCCTATTTTCTCCTAGAACTTTTGCTGCCTCGCCATACCGCCAATCACTTGTTAGTTCACCAACAGAAAGATATAAGAGTCGGGATTTGAACAATGATTGAAGAAAATAACAAATTTGTCAAGTTTAGGAGGAACATGATTTTGAAATGCCGTTTTTCGCTTTTCACTTGAATTGAGGAACTATGTAGAAAAGAACTAATGTGAAGGAAAACCAGGCACTGAAACTACAGAAACTCGTGAATAGTATAGCTGGTGTCGTTATGAAATACACAACAGAGGTTTTTTTTGTTACCCTTCGGTTTCTTCTACATGCCATACAAAGAAACATGTGCCTAAACCAAGTGCCTATAGCTATACCAATATATAACCTACAAGACTGTCAATGAACAAATTCACAGCTACCAAAAAAGGGGAAAAAGAATCGAGAAAGACGGCATTCTGGTAACAAGTAGATCTACCAACGTTATATTACGATAGATACATGATGCTGTAAGTAGGCGGTTGGAGTAAGCTATATATACTTTATCCATTCATGTGCTCGTCTCTCTAACTATCACAAGTAAAATAGGTAAACTCCCTTCATGAATTCCCATCAGTTGCTGCAGGAGAAGGCTCGGTTGGCACTTGACGAACAAACTGTCCCTTAACTCTGGGACGCTGCTCCGCTAGTTTCTTTCTGCTCTCGTAACGAACCTGGAACAAATTTCACATTAGAGAAAGAAGCATATTTGGAAACAAAAGTGAAAAAAGAAAGATTATACTAAGAAGGGTGATGACTTTGTACCTTCTTTTCAAAGCATCTATCTTTCCTTTTCATGCGGAACTTTGTCAGAGCTGCTTCTCTCTGGATGGACCGATGAGAGTTCGTGTTGTTTGTAAAATAGCTTTCGTCATTCTTGCTCTCGGAAACAGTCCTAACCAAGACAACTTGATCCACATTGCTGTTACTCCCGCAAGCACTTCCATATCCAATACTATTAAGATGGCTTACATTTCCGTTACAGAAGCTACTACTCGCGCTTTGATCGGTCGTGGGAGATATATGGCCCCTATTATCCAAAGAATCCAACTTATGCTCTTGATTGTGGAGAGCTTGGTCTGTGGCCATGTTGGTGTTTCGACAAAGTGGGTCGTACGGTTGGTCAGATTTGTTCTTTTCGGGATTTGTTTGGTAAAATGTGTTCATTACAAATTGGGATTCTTGTTGCTGGGCAACAGAACTTGGACTGACCATGGATGATGAACCTGATTGCGAACAAAAGACCGTAGGCACTACAGAACCATAGCCTGAGCAGGGGCTATTAATCCTTATTCCTTTAACGGGAATTGGTAGAGGAAAAACTCTTTGTTGAGAGGAATAAGTAGCTGCTTCAGAGTGGTTAGATTGACCAGTAGCGAGTGTGACAACACTTTTCGGAGTCCTTTGTGAGGCACCGGCAGGGTCGTAGTTATAACTTAGACCAGTACCTACATTGGATACATGCTTTTCAGCTCTCGTTCCCCATTCTTTCTCTTGATCAAAAGCACTGGCCGGTGTTGGATTTAGGGGCTGCAGTGGCTTGTTAATATATCTGCATGAAGAATCACAAAACTTATTAGCATAGCAGGTAAATGGGAGCAAAAAGATGAAACTAAGAAAGAATAAAATGGACATAAAAATTTACCGAGTAAAAGCCGAGGAATTAGAATGCCCGAGGGTGTGCCTTTTCTCAATGACATGACTGTCAAAACCGCTGCAATTTGATCTCAAGGTAAGATCTAATCTTGGGCCAGAATCTAACTTGCTAGTTCCATTACTTGAAGAGGAATTTTGGTAATTGCAACTTGGCTGATCATTTAAAACTCCATTCAAGTCAATGGGATCTCTAGAACGGTTGTACATGACATTGTTATTCTCACAAGCATCATCAGACATATTAGCATCCCTCCTAATACCTTCTGTCACGAAACCCTTGCCTAGCATCATTCCTGCATCAGCGTCCTCAAAGGCGCCCATCGATGACCCTAATTAAATTGAAACATCTCAAACTGTTAGATACTACTTGCCTATGGATTTACAAAATATATATATATATATATAGACACACACACAAAAAACTATATAATATTTATGCTTCAAGAATTTTCACCTCTGGCCTCAATTCCATGCATAAGCAATTTCTGTCCGAGATTGCTGGGCCCTTCATCTTTCTGTATTCTCAAGTCACTTGGAAAAGAAGTCCTCTCTGTTGGCTGCAAAAATTCCTGCATTTTTTCCATGTGCACACTCTCAGCTTCCAATTCTGGCTTTGTACAAGAGCTCTGCAAGAGACAGCAAACATGCAGTCTCTATATTAAACTTCATGTAGCCAACCTAAACCGAAAGGAAATTCCTTTAACGACAAGCAGCCTTATCGACAACATATTCCTTGGTTAAGACATACACCATCCTTCATGATAAGTAGTGCATGACCAATCTACATTTCTTATAAGGGTTGCAAGCAAGATAGGTGGAGAAACTCAACCATGGCTTCTACGATTGAAATTAGAACTTTCCGTCTCTTTAGTAAGATATCTGATTCAATTATTGACAACTCAATCATTGATCCAAATTATTGCGGAACAGTTAAAATTATGGGGCTTGCTTTGTGTCGAGATCTAGACAAGCGACTAATGTTATATACGTTTTTGCTTTAGGCTTTTCCACTTTACACGGCATTTTGATCAAGTTACCAGGTAATCATCCACAAAACAGATCAATATAAAAAACGGTATTTTACGCTACTCCAGACACTAACCACTGCTTTTTCAAGCTCAAACATGAAACTTGAGATACTAACCTGGGCATCACTCCCTTTGTCAATGTTTTCCTCATTTCTTTGTATGTAGGAGGTGTTTCCATTGGAATGGTTGCTCGCAGCATCGTTTTCACAAGTGGCTTCGACCTTGTCTTGCGCAACACTTTCGTCTTGGGGGCCATTTGCAGCTGACTGTGGAGCCAAAATTATCAATTGTCACAAAATTAAGAAAAGCATCAAAATTAAATAAATTGACTCAGGAAAGTATAAAAACATACACATACAGCTTTTCTTCTCCAAACATGCTGCCACAGATTGCTCAGTTCGTTCCTCCTAATAGGCTTAACAAGATAATCCGCAGCACCTCTCATCATGCATTTGTAGACTGTGCTAACTGAATCTTGAGATGACATCACTGCATAATCAAGAAAACATAAAAATAAATACTAAAATGATAAAAACCAGAACAAGTAACATGTAATCCATGATATAAACATAGAAAGTAACATGTAATCCATGATATAAACATACTTATAACAGGAATGTTTTTGCAAACTTCATGTTCCATGATCAGAGTGAGAAGCGCAAATCCGGATATTGAAGGCAGATCCACTTCTGTCAATATGAGATCTACGTTATGGGGTCTTCCCTTAAGTAACTCCCATGCCTTCAAACCGTCAGATACTGCAGCAACTGCTCAAGCCCAAGAAAAAAATATTTTTGAGTTGCTAAGATAACATGTCAAAAAATTCTGAGCTTAAGTAAATTTCTTACATAAATTAAGAATAAAAAACAATATATATATATATAGTTAAACCAATGACTGAAAGAAAGTGAAAAAAGACATATGCTAACTTCCTACGCAACGTTATTGTGTTGTGTCAGACCAACAAGGTAAGGTTTTGAAGAAGAAAGAAGGTTCCAGAAGTACTCTCGGAGAAACAGAACATTTCAAACCAACATAACAACATGGAAAATTCAGCCAAAAAAAAAGAAGAAGAAGAATGGTGGCGAGTCAACTCACTTGAACAACTGAAAGTCTACGACTCACTCCCAAAATTCAGGACAGAAACAATACTTAAGACTGAAAATCCAGCAAAACCCATTTCGCCATTCAATCAACAGAAGCCAATGAAACCGAATTCAGAACCAAAACAGCAGAAACAAAAAAAGAAACAAGAGAGAGAAAGATAGAGAGAAAGAGTAAAAATAATAATAATAAAAAACTAAAAACTGACCTCTGTAGCTGCATTTGCGTAGAAGGGCGGCGACAATCTGGCGAGTGGAGTCATCGGCTTCGACCAACAAAACCCGCATCAACATCCTGGGAAACAATCTGTCCCACCTCGTAATCGCACCACTCGAACTACAACCGTTCCTCGTCTTGTTGTCTGTCCCATTATTAGTCTCGGTTTTTTTCATTATTAGTCTCTGTCTCTGTCACTCCTCTGTTCTTCTCCGCCGCTGCTTCGCTCTGTCCCTTCAACTCCTCCATATCGTCACTGCTCAGAACCACCTCCCCCATTGATTATTAAAAAAAAAAAAAAGATTCAGTCTTTAAGTTCCTATGATGATGATGAAGAAGAAGAAGAAGTTCGAGAAAGCTCGAAATCTCATCTGTTGTGGAGAAAAGCTGAAGAAGAAGAAGAAAGTTTAAGTTTTTTTTTTTTTTTTTTTTTTTTTTTTTTTTGTTCTCAAGATACTTTGGTGAAAATATCTGAATAAATTTTTCTGTCTGTTTTATTTAAGGGGAAATCGAACGGCGGAGATGGGGCAAGACAACCGATGCCGCCTCCAGTTCAACGGTCGTAAATATCTGTCCAACCCCATTTGCCAAAGGAAGCAAAAATATCTCCCCCACTTGCCGGTGGGGCCCACATTGCCACGTCACCAGACGCATAGCCATAGACTTTGGTGGTCCGATCAATTGGCCAACCCCCATTGGACTACTCCTTCTTTTTTCTTTTCTTTTTTTTTTTTTTTAATTTTTTTAATTTTAATTTTTTTGTGTATCACTCACTGTGTTTTTCACTCTTTCGGTTTGGTGGTGCAAAATTTTTCTCCGGTAAAAAAATAAAATAAAATAAAAAAGTTTGTTGAAAATAAAAACAAAAAGGAAAAAAGAAAATAGTGTGAGTGAGATATTTTTGCAAGTGGGTCCCACATGGGACGATTTTCATGTGTGCATATCTCCGAGAGATATTTCTTCTCTCTCTTTTTTTTTAATCTTTTTTTTTTTTTTCCTTAAATATTTTTTTATAATTTAAGGGGAGGCAAAGCTAAGGTAATGTCCAGTTTCATGGATACGATTTTGACACGTGTCGGTCTGTGAGGGGAGAACATCACTTGTGGCCCTCGTGAAGGTCAAACGTTATCTTCAAGTTTCTTCTACAAATTTGATTTTCTATTTTTTTCACTCTCTGAGGTTGTTGAAATGCTTGTACTCGCTCTCCCATTGGATGAGAGTTGGTGTTTTGAAAATGGGAAAAAGTTAGAGAAACCTGTGGTTGCTATTCACCCATTGCCTGGATTCCATTCTTGGGGCCTTCTCGAATTACCAAAATACCCTCACAGTGGTATACGTGGCAGCGTTGTAGGGGAGGAGAATATATAATTGTTCCAGTATTTGGATGAGTGATACGTGTGAAGTTACTTGTTTCTTTTTGCTTGGAAGTTGGAATACACACACACACACACACACACATATAAATATTTATATATATATATTTTAAAAGGATTAAAGTAGGTAATTAGTGGCTCTAATCTTTCCATGACCATGATTTTTTTTTTGTTTAATTATTAAGAAATGAAAGACCACTAAAAGTTTATTCCCTACGTGACAAATAGCCCGTGATCCATGTGTCCTTTTTACTTGGTCTAACCTAATTTCTCTTCTAATTTCTCTAAAATATGTAACTTGTTCAATTCATGTGGTGATTTTATTTTATCGTGCTAGAGAGATTTTTTTTTTTCAAGAGAAATTATGTTAGGTGGTAGTTTTTTATGCTTATTTTTAAAAAATGGTTAAAACTTTTCTTTTATATAGAAAAAATAGCAGTGTCATTTTTTTTTTAATGAAAATTGACTAATAAATTATTTGTATTGATTAACAATTTATCAAGTCGTCAATCTTGATTATTTTTAAGAAACATAATCATTTTTCTAGTTTAACAAAATCTGAGACATTTTAAAAAGATGCTTAAAAAGGATCATTTTTCGCACATGTTTTTTTTCTGAGTAATAATGAGGATAACAACTATAATTCTATGATAATAAGTTGTCATCTTTTTATTGATAGATATAATTAATTAATAAATAATCATTTAAACACTTTTCAATAAAAAACGATAACTCACATGTCAGATAGATTAATACTCAAAATTCGTATTAGAGTTGATGTTTCTTGTATTTTTTTTTTTTTTTTACAGTAAAAATTAATTGAAATGTTTAATTGTCTCTACTCTTTGATATTATATATACATATATCAATTAGGTACAGATAATGAGAGTTCTAATCAAAAAAATTGAAGATACTCTACATTTTATGAAAAGATTATTCACAAAAATTTGATAACAACTTTTGAGGGATTAGTTTATTTGTGATTTTGGTTGTATTGTAAGGATGAAAAGCTGCTCAATTACTTGGGATGTTTTTTATGGTATCTGTAATGCAGAAGTTGAGATATTTCCTTCATTAGTTGTTGGATCAGATTCTGAAGCAAAGAAATCTACTTATGTTCAAGATCTCAGAGAATCTTTGTTGTCCTATCTAAATTCAACCATGTACATCTTTGAATTTCTAGATGTTGCAATTTTGTTGCCCATAGATTAGCCAAATTGGCTATATGGGTTGGCCCTTTTTTTTTTTTTTTTTTTTTTAAATAATATACACAAGCAAGCACATGTATTTCTCATAAGATAGATCGATCACAAAGACATTCAGTAAGAAGAACTAAATAAATTTATAAATGGATTAATCTAAATTATAACTTCTAAATAATTATTAATTGAAAGATATTTTGTGGACACTTACATGCCTCTTAAAATTCTCCACGAGCCTCCAACTTCAGAAGACATAACATGGGAGCTCACGTGTTGCGTCTTCCAAAATTGAAATACCTCAAACATGTTGTAAAGCAATTGACTGTTAAAAGGAAGTTTTCATTTTAGAAAAACAAGATAATATTCTACAGTTTAACACTTTGCATTTGAACAACTTTCAAGGTTTCTTTCTTTTTGGAGGAGCTTTCTCGGTGGTGCATTTTTTTTTTTTTTTTTAAATATTAGATACAATCTAAAGGAAAATTAGGTTAGGTAGCCTTTTTTTAGTCAACTAAATTAATAGATGACTCAACTTTTTTTTATTTATTTAGGAAAATGATTATTTGTCATTTTTCAGATTTGATCAATTAATGATTAACTAATAGTCAATCAGTGATTGACTATGAAATTTAATAATTGACTAATGGTCAGTCAGTGATTAACTATAAAATTTGATAATTTACGTTATGGTTAATCAGTGATTAACCGTTTAATTGATTATTATGTGGTTAATCACTGATCGATCATTATGTGATCAATTATTAATTAACCATTTAAGACAATTGATTAACAATTAAAAAAAACATTTTAACTAATTTTTAATAATTTTGACCATTTATTAAAAAACTTAAAAAAAAAAAACTATTTAACTATAAATCCCTAATCTAAATATACCAAAATGATAATATTTGCTATAGATGTGTGTAAAATGAAGTCTTATCCGCAAAAAACACACATTCCATATGATAAAGGCTAATTATATTCATATCATTATTAGCCTTCACGAAGAATAAATAAATAAATAAATAAAGGTGAAATTATTATTATGTGAATAAGGTTCGTCTACCTAACCTTTTTGTTATCTTGTATGCTAAATTTCCCAAAATATACTAAGAATAACGACAAGCTGTTTTTGCATAAAAACAAAACGACAAGCTGTTTATGTAGGAATGCAATAAATAATCGCCAAATTGTCAAAAAAAAAAAAAAAAAAAAAAAAAAAAAGAGGGGGGAAAAATATCCATGCAATAAACAGTCTAAACTCCATTTTCGAGGATAAAATATCCACTTGATCTTTTTTTTTTTTTTTTTAATGATAAAACTTTTCTTTAAATTCGTGACCCCAACGCCCCCTTTTTTGTTGTTGTGCTCCTTAAAAATGAAATAAAATAAAACTAGTAGATAATACAAGATCTTATGTAATGTACATGTTGACAGTGACTTTGGGCTTATCCCAATTTTGCCAGCCAGCTTCTCGAATGGCCAATTTACGCTTTGCAATAGCTCCATTATATTTTAACCCCCAATATGATTTCTTTTTACAAAGTTTTCCTGAATTCATCCCATGAAAATTTTGACTTGCAATCTTTTTATAGTTTCTTTTCTTAAAAAAAAATTGATTATCGTCCAATTATGAATTTTATTGTACTCATATTTTAAACTCAAGGTAAGATTTACACGATTAAGAATAAGGTAATATTAAGGCTAGATATTTTATATGACACATGTTACTAACATGGGAGAGAACATAAAGTCGCTATTGGCAATCAAGAGCATGCTCATAAATTTCAAACAAAAGTGGGAGGGAAGCCCCATGACCAGACTAGGAATGTCATATTAGAGTGGGTCCTTCTTGTCTGAGCCAAATCCAAGCTTCCAACAACCGTTTTAAGTGCGTGTCTTGTGCTACTTGTTACGCAGTGACACAGATCCATTTGGTGCTTGGACTGTGTGTTTCCCTCGATTATGTTCGGAAACCCAAAAAAAAAAAAAAAAGTTCGGAACACTCTCAATATCAAACACCACGATTAATAGAAAATAAATTTCATCTGTAGATTTCATATCATCCATTTTTAGTGTTTGGTGTTAAATATCGTTCATAATATTAACTCTCGTGGAGTCTCTCGGATAATCTAAAACTTATTAATAATGAAAAATGACCCTTAACAAACTTTTTTTAAAATTCATAATTTTCTAAAAAGCATTGATTCAAATTTGACGCTTCGAGTAGCATAGTACCACTCAATTGGGTTGATAAATGCCCTTGAATCTCTTCATATGTAGATCTCAAACTCATTGGTTGTAGCTGAACATCACCATTCTCTGTCAAGTCTTAAGACCTCATGGTTGCATAGAACACCACTGCTTATGATGAGTAGATCTCATATGCATACGACTTACATATGATATTTGTTGCTTTTATATTCGACGACTCATTCAATTATGTATGTACTTTTAGTATTTGTTATGTATCTGAATTCTTAAATTTAGACCATATAAAAAGTAATAATAGAGAACGATGAATAGAATAGATATGCATGATGACATATCTAGAACATATTCGACACTATAAATGTTTTTAAATGAGAAAACAAGCCAGTCCATCCGGATTGATGGGGACCTAAAGGGAAAAGCAAACCGAACGAAGCCTCTTGATAGAAAAAAATGTCGGCTCAATTTATTTTTTATTTTTTATTTTTTGGGCTGAAAAAAGAAGGATATAGGGAGGTTGGCATACCCAAATAGCCCTTCGGGTGGATGCCTACAAACTCAACGAGGTAGATATCTCATAAAGTGAATTGTCTGTATACCTTGATCAACAAAGTAGGTGTGATTCGAACTCAAATATTTAACAATAAAAATTAACACCTTATCAACTCACGTAAAGAACGTTGACAAATAACAGCTCATTTGTTTATAAGGAAATAACTAGAAAATTAATATAAACATAGTCCCCATCCACCCACAAAAATAAATAATTATATGATAATTTTCATGTCTCAAAGACGAAAGGTCTAGATTAATGTAATTTACTACAGTTAGTCGTAGACGATAGAACCCCCGAAGATTTTCCAGCGGTTTTATCAATATGGATAACGTATGAAAATGCCACGTCTGACTCTTTCAGTATATCCCCAGAGAGCTCTTTCTTTGTCTCCTTCCTTCCCCTCTTATTCACTGAATCTGTAACTAGAACGCTCTCTCACAAAAACCCCTCCTTTCCCTCCACACTTTCTCGCATTTTCTTCCCCATTTTACCTCAATCCAATCAGCCCCCAAACTTCATAAGAATTTTGAACTCATAACCGATGGCTGCTTTACTGTCTTCTTTGCAGACAACCCCACTTCACCCTTCTTCTTCCTCTTCTTCTTCTTCTTCTTCTTCTTCTTCCAGTTCTTCTTCAATGGCTACACTCTCGACCAGACCGTTCGTGAAGACCCAAATCCTGAATTTAACCTCCAAGGCTTCGACCTTCTTGAACCCGTGTAAGATTCTCAAGACCGTTTCTATTGAGATTCTGCCCAGAAAAAAGTGTTGTGGAAATTCTCTCTCTGTTCGCATGTCATGGGACGGTCCAATGTCTTCGGTCAAGCTGATAATTCAGGGCAAGAACTTAGAGGTACTTGAGATTTTCAGCTTTACTTAATCTGGGTTTCTTTCAAATCTTAGAAAAGTTCTCAGTTTTGGGTTCTTCTTTTCCATGTTGAGCATAAGGATTGAGATATTTCCAACATTTTTTTGTTTTGTTTTTGGTATATTAGAAATTGATAATGTGAAATTACATAGCTTGATGTTGTTTGAGGAATGCATATCTGGGATTTGGCATATCATTGTGTCTACAAATTTGCACTGTCTGATGAATTTAAAAATGAAAAAAAAAAAAAAAAAAATTGCAAGAGCAACTAATTGTTCTGTGATATTTGTTTCGACGATCGGTTTTGCGCTTTGGGGAATTTAGGTACTAAATCACTGTCAAGCTGTTGGTATTTGGATGAGACATTCTGCTTTTTTACAGTTGACAGAGCCAGTTAAAAGTCATGTGGAGGAAAAGGTTGGGAAGGCAGTTGTGAAGCATAGCCACCTAGTGAGGGAAGTTGATGTCCGGTTGTCGGTTCGGGGTGGCGAGTTTGGAAAAGGCCCAAGGATTAGGAGATGTGAGGTATAACCATAATAATTATTATTACAATTATTATAATTATTTTTTATGGTTTTGATGTTTTCAGTTTTTTGGGATTGTAGCACATATTATATATTGTTTGAGGGTTTGGTTCAAATTTAGGTGACTTTGTTCACGAAAAGGCATGGGGTAGTTCGAGCCGAGGAAGAAGCTGAGACGCTCTATGCAAGCATAGATCTGGCATCCTCCATCATACAGAGGAAGTTGAGGAAAATCAAAGAGAAGGAGTCGGACCATGGCCGGCACATGAAGGGATTCAACAGGTTGAAAGTTAGGGAGCCTACGGCACCAGCATTAACAAAAGAGGAAGAAACAGTTCCTGAGCAAACGGAAGGCGAAGAAACAGTTCCTGTACAAGAGGAAGAAAACCTTATTGATGAGGTTGTCACTGCATCTTTCTCACATAATAACACTTATTATGTTATTTCATATTTTCTTGGGTAGGAAAACATAAAAGCTGATTGATGCATTATTTACGTAGTTGGTTTTCCTTTATTGTCCTTCACCTCATATTATAAGTTGCCAACTTATATTTCTCCTTAAAATCTTGCGAACTGTAATAAAATCTGCATTTGACTTGTTAGACAAGACTTGAATTTACCTATCTAGTTTTAAATTGATGGACGAAGATGGTTTGTTATGGATAGAAATTGTCGGTTTCCTTTGCTCAATTGGTTTAGTGTTCAATCTGAAATGTCATATTGTTCTTAAACATTCAGATTCGAATTCTTCCTTAAAAATTGTAAATAGATCTAAACATGAGTTATGGCTTTTTTGATTGATGGACTTGACTGTTTGCCTTTGGATTCCCTTCTTATCTGGCATTACTCACACATTGTCATTACCGTTCAGATTGTTCGCACGAAGTACTTTGACATGCCACCTTTGACCGTGCCTGAAGCAGTTCAGCAACTGGAAAATGTTGATCATGACTTTTATGGTTTCCGAAACGAAGAGACCGGTACAAACACAGTCTCGTCCTCTTTTGTGGTACTCGTCAATAATGTTGTCATCCACTTCTTGATCTTTCTTCTTTGTTCCAGGTGAAATTAATATCATATACAAAAGAAAGGCAGGAGGATATGGGCTTATCATACCGAAAGGAAATGGAGCTGCACAATTAGAAACTATGGTGGTAGAACCAGTTCGGGAACCCTCCATGGCAGAATGAATGGAGCTGGCAGGAAATCCCTTTTGTACAGCTGTATTCACCGCTCATCACGCGACAGTATCAGCAAATTGAAGAAAGAGGCTCTTTACCGAGATGCAAATTTACGAGTTTGAGAGTACTTTTAGCCAGAGTTCTAAAATGCATGGACAACTCTTTTCCTGATGTTCTTGTAAAATTAGATGCTACATGGGCTTATGGTGTCTAAACACACAATATAACATGCTGTAATCACCATTGCACAGATCGATATACAAATAACTATTTAGCTCGGTTATCGTCTCTTTTCTTTTCCCTCGCCATATGCATGAGCAAAGTCACGTCTGTTATTATATTGGTCATTTTTTCTCTATTGTTGATTGCTTTATCAATCATGGAAAGAAAGAGAAAAACCGGTGAAGTTCAGATGTCAAAACTAGAGAGACTCTCTGATTTGTACTTTATTCATATTAGGATGGTAGATTTACACTTTTTTAGGGTCGCACTTTAACTACTAGGGTTAAGAGTTAAGAGAGGACTGAGATCTCAGTTCTCACTGATATCGGACTTCTTACAGCATGAACTCCATCGGTCCAAGTCAAGCTACCAAAACAGTACCCTGTAGTGACCTGGTGAGTGGACGAAACAGTCATGGTGAAGGAAATTGTGTTGGTCGTGGCGTTAAAGATCAAGAGACGAGGCCGTACCGATATTCTTATGCCTTGAGGAGGCTTAACAACAGCCTTATAACTAGAGTTAGCATGTCCAACATTTCTTACGGTTCTGGTTAGTTTGGTTGACCTTGTAAGCGACGGTATGGTAATAGAAGGCAGATTTAAGTCCAGAATTGAGGGTCTTTTGATTGGGCATGATGTGGGATGTTCTCTAAGCTTGGAAATGGCAGAGTTGTTGTAGCCCATTGCGCAGAGGTAATAGATATAATCTGCTGTACCCATGTCATAAACAAGGCCGGGGTCTGCTGCCTTGTTGAAGTTTACAATCCCGCCTCCGAAGTCGAACGGATCTGCTAGCTTCATCGGCTCCCCTTCAGCAAATATTGGCTCACCAGATGGATCTGTATTCCATGCTGCAAATCATAACCAGAGTTGCATCAATAAAATGCCTTCATTTTTAAAATTGTAAACATGGAATATAAAGATGACGGAAAAAGAGAGAGAGAGAGAGAGAAATGACCCGTTGTGACAATGGCAGACTTGATGGCTGCAGGAGACCAATCCGGGTGCAACGATTTAAGCAGCGCAACGATTCCAGACACATGAGGAGCCGCCATGGATGTTCCGGACATGAAAGCAAATGCACTATTTGTTTTTGGATCGGACGGAGAAACTGCTGATAATATGTTCACACCTGGTGCTGCTATATCTGGCTGCCTCGTACAAAAAAGGAGAAAATGAGTGAGCTAGAGCTGTTACTTTACATAAATCTGTTTTTAAGGATACTTTTTACTAGGGTTAAAAAAAAAAGTACTAGAAACAATATATGATTCTGATGTGATTGAACTGCTCAAAGATACTCGGTAACTAGATGGAGAAATTAGTAATACCTTCAACACTGCCGGGGCAACGTAACTAGGCCCTCGAGAAGAGAAGTATGCAAGGTCGGTGGATACAGGTCTGCCATCATGTGTTTTTGTAGGGCTAATCCTCACTTTTGGAGATCTGAAACGTTAATTAACGTGCATGAATTTGATTTCCACATAAGAACAACACAATTTCGAACAAAATTAGCGTACAAAAATAACGAGAAGAGACGATATACAGCTGTACCTAGAGGAACGAATGTAGTAGAGAATATTCATGCCAATGTCGTAGCTGACTTGAACACAGGGAAAGTCGTCACCGCACCCATTCCATGAGCGGCTCGGATTTTCAGCGACGATGAGGCCAAGACCGCCGGCCTTTCTGAAGGAAGACGCAGCCTCCTCTACCGAACCCTCTCGGAACGCTGTTGTGAAGCAGAGCACCACGCTCTTCGCTGCCCATGTATCGTTTTCGTTCAGAGATTTGCAATCACTGTTATACCATGCAGGAGACGGGTTATTAGATACCAACAATACCCGACACCGTAACTCACATACAACGTACAATATACACTGACCGAGGATATTTGAGATCAGAAACCTCAGGGTACGCCAACCTGATGAACCCAGTATCGCTTCCGGTAAACATGGCTTCACCCTACAGTTTACAAATACCAAGTAATCCTCACCATAACATAATTTACATATACATGTATATGTATATGTGTGTGTGTGTGTGAGATTTCTAAAAGTCTTCTTTTTCTTCTTGTTACATGTATATGTTTGTGTGCGTGTGTGAGATTTCTAAAAGTTTTTCTTTTTCTTCTTGTTCTTCTTCCATGGGCATGCATGAAGATTTTCTTACCGCAATGGTCCAGTTGTTCCCAAGGCTGACGCGAGTAGGGAAGGAGCGGTCAACGCTACTCGCTCCGACGGTCAAGATCCACGGCGACGTGTTCTGCACCGTCTGCGGGCTCGGCCCGGAGTTCCCCGCCGCGCAAACAACGGCGACGCCCTTGGCCACAGCGTGGAACGCGCCGACGGCGATCGCGTTCCTCCAGTCGGCCTCCGGGAACGACGGCACGTCGGCGGCGATCGACACCGACACCACGTCGACGCCGTCGCTGGCCGCCACGTCGAACGCCTTGAGGATGTCGGCGCCGGCGCACACTCCGCCGAACAGGCTCCAGCACACCTTGTACATCGCGATCCGCGCCTGCGTCGCGCCTCCCCTCACCGTCCCGACGCCCAATCCGTTGTAGCTCCGGTTCGCCATCTTTGAGCCGGCGGCGATCGTCGACGTGTGGGTCCCGTGGCCGCCGAAATCCCTCGGAGAGAGGTAATCCCCATTCTCCGTCGCGTTGTACGGCTTTCCGTACTCCGCCTCCAGCGCCTTCACGAAGTAACGAGCTCCGATCAACTTTCTGTTGCAGTGTTTGGCTCGTTCGAACGACTCACCGGACTCGCAAGTTCCTCTCCATTTGGAAGGGATTGGTCCGAGGCCTTTGTCGCTGAAGGCCTCCGATTCCGGCCATATTCCTGTCCGCCATTGATGAGCTTGATTTGGTGAGCTCATATAATTCACTGTATATACATGCAACATACACACATATAATTCACACACACACATATAATTCACTGTACATATATAATGACCTGTATCTAAGAGACCGATGACGACATCTTCACCCAGTTTGGATTTCTGCGGAAAATGGGTTTGGTAATGTGAAGAGAGTTGAAGATAGTCCCAACTTCTTGTGGTCTGCACCTTGTAAAGCTGGCTGGGAATAACCAGAGCCACATCAGGCAATTCTACAACCAATTAGACAAAACATAAGCCTTCTTAGTCGAAAAATCCGAGACTCATTCTAGGAAGATTCAAACCACTGTACAGATTGCGATTTGATTCGAGTTTCTTTCGGGCTTTAAAATCTTTTCAACTGAACATGAATTCAATAGTTTCAAAGCTCTGAATTTGATGTTTTTGACTTTGTTTAACGTGCCATGTACAAGTAAAAAATAACTCATGTTCTTGATGACTTGGATATATTCTGTTCGTTTTTTAACAATCCAATGATTGCCCGAGTGGTAGAAGTTAATAAACAAAGTGCCCACTTTTCAAAAACTTGCGTTGGTGGGGAAAAAGGTAGTCAATTTGTCAAATTAGGAGGTATCTCAATAGGTCTCAAACTCTTTGTGACGACTACTAAACTAGCAGGTACATGTCTTTTTTAACTCTACATGATACCTGAAATTTGTTGGGCTTGACTTTCTGTTAGCTTGGCTGCAAAACCAGAGAAGCCATGTTTGTAACTGTAGACCATGGCTCTTGCGGATTCTTCTTCGCTGCATGAGTCGAAAAACCATGTTATTAGGGTTAATGAAAAGTTAGTTCTCGCTTTATATGTGATTGGGTATGAAAAAGTAGAGGACATCGTCAGATTATTTTCATCAAGTTCCCTTATATTGTCATACTTTTCTTAATATGATAAAGATTCACATCTGTGTCTTGTCGGCAGGACATATTCTCATACCCTACCGCAGAATTATCAGTACCGATGATGTTAAACTAAACAAGAGCTCTCCATGCCATACCTTCCGAGAACTTTAGCGAGCACCTCGTGATGAGTTTTCTTCAGGAGCTTCACATCTTCATGCCGTCTTTCCCCCAAATGAATGATGTAAACCTGTTATTCAATTATCACAAAGAACTTAACACCAACATGGTGAGGCTCAAGGTTTCAAAAAGAAAAGGGGCGGTGTAAAGGGGCACTGACATTGCTTTTGGCGTCAACGGCGACAAGCAAGTAACTTTCATTCATGAGCGAGATCAGAAGAGACGTGAACACAAGTAGGAGAGTTGTGTGATTGTTCTTCATTTGTAGAGGAAAGCTCCTTCTTAGAGACATGAAAAGCTTCTATTTGTATGTCAATTGTGGTTTTATCTTTGGTAATCACTTCTCTTTATATAGAGGAATGTAGAAAAAGCTAACCATCTTAGTTAAAGGAACCCACTGGGAAATTAAATAACTGGTACCGATGCTTTTCTATTGTGTGTTCCACCGTCTTTTGGTGTGTAAAGAAGATTGTGATTGCGTCATTCTCGCATATAGGTAGCACCAAAACGTGATGTACCAAGAGGCCATTTTTTCCATTTTTTTTTTTTTCACTTTTTTTAGTGCACCATTTATTATATTGTTTATGGAAAGAAAAGGGTGGTCTTGATAAAGTTTTTTTCCCACTTCCATTTCTTATTCTCTTGTACCAATTGTTGATACTCGTTTGTCTACTATAATATAATATATATCATATCAGATCTTTTTTAAACTCACAATGCTGCACTGATTGAAACTCTTGGAGACTTGGCACTATATAGATAAAAGAAATAGAATAAAAAGAATCTTTCTGTTAAAAAAAATAATTATTATATGTTGTCGGTTTGGTCCTCAACTTAACTCCTAGAACTCTTTAAACGGGTGTAAAATAGTCATTTTTTTACTAACAAATGCTAAAAATTGGATAGAACAAATAACATGCATGACACATATAAGTTAAATGGTGCATCAAAAAGAATCTAAATTACCCTTAAATAGTAAATCATGTATTATTTACGTGATATTTTCTGTTAAATTTTTAACGTCTGTTAATAAGGACTCTTTTATATATTTTAAAAAGTTGGGGACCTTTTAATTTTTTTTTTTTTTAATTAAATCGCAACTTCGTAAGAAAGGTTAGTGACCGAACTAATAATTTATCTTTAAAAAATATATATATTTTCCAAGTTATGATGAATAGACAGCAAGTTACTGCAGATTCTTCACTTTCAAAGACGAAAGGGTTTGTAATGCTCCCATTTTCAGTGGTCAAGGGATCGTAAGAAGGCACAAATGGAAAGCCTTTGCTCCTGTAGTGAAATAGTTGAACATTTTGTTGGTTGTGCCTCCGGAACCAGCATTCAAAGGAGAAATCATTATGATGGAAAATTGTTATATATATATATATATATATATATATTTTTTTTTTTTTTTTTTTTTTTTTTTCTCTCTCAGTGCTCACTTTCCAAAGGTTTTTTTTTTTTCAATTAAATATTTAACTAGTGCAGATGTTTTTGGAGGCCTCTCCACTATCACACTTTGATTACCCTTTTTCAAATGCTCCTGTTTTCATTAAGTGAAATTTCTTCATAACTTCCAAGGCTACTTTTTCCTTTTAAATTCTTTAAATTAATCTGTTAATCATCTTTGACTTGACCTGACTATTGAAAGAAATAATGAGTTAATTAAAGAAATTCTTTGGATAAAGATGTTCCACTAGTCGTATGTATGTATCCCATATATGATGTTTTCAACTCTGAAATCAAAAACAACAAAAGGTATACTCATTTCATAAGCCAACGTCTCGCACTCTTATAGCCTTTCTCATTTTCTTAAGCTAGAAACGGATCATGAATCACATTTTATCATTAAAAAAAAAATCCTGAAATCAGAACCGTTAAAAGGAGACGGAGATCCGATTTCTGTTAACGAGCAAAGGACACATCAGAAACCATGGTTAGCTGCTACGTTATCTCAATCAATTAGTAACTTGATTGAATGCACTAATCTAACTCTATGTAATTATAGCAGTTGCTTTAGACCATACGGTTCTAGCTTTGTCTTTTAATAGTGGAAGCATAATTGACTGTCAACACCTTTCTTATCTTGTCTAAAGAGATTAGTAAATACCAAAATTAGGAGGGATTAGCCCAAAAACCCCATCCGTGGGCACTTTAGAGAAGCCAAAATGGTCACGAATAAGATCAAAATTGGCAGCTAACCTTTTTGGCTTTGGAGAATTGACAGCGAACTTATTTATAGAGCCAAAAACAGCTATTCCTGAAGCTATGAAGCCGTTGCTTTTTTGTGAAGGACATGTTTTTTGGCTTTGTTATTGTTGTACATAATGCAAAGTTAGTGTAGACTTTTGTCGGATCTTTTTTTCTAGATCTGTTTTTTGACCTTTCGGCACTTTGGGCCACTTTTCTATGATTTGGTAACCAAGAGGGGGCTGCACAAAAAGAGCCATTGGAAGGCATAAAAAGAGCGAATTATGGCTGACCAGATTCAAGCATTTGGCTCCACCATTAACCACCCCCGCCTCCACTTTGTTGTGTTAATCTGAGTAAACAGCATTATTATCCGTAATGATTATGATTATGTTTATAGTCAGCAAAGCATTCCCACTGGTTTATATCCGAAATCGCCCTAATTTTACACGTAATGGGTTAGATCCATTGTCAGGAGAACCCTCCCACCTTCTCAATGCGACTTTGCAAGAGACATTGTGCGTGCTCATGTTTCACATTGCGCCGGAATCAACAGAACAGCATTATTGCTCTCTTGGCTTAACCATTTCAAGCCTAATATAATGAAAAATTATAACCATTAAGCATTTCCTGGAAAACTTTCTAGCTTCAGTCATTATCAAAAATGAACATCTTCACTCTTGTGAAAATATCTATTTTAGTTTCTATGTCCAAGCTGATTATGGATCATCTGGGTGTTTCTGCTGCTAATAGTGTATCAAATTTGGCACAGTGAAATGGAGTAACTTGGTGTTATATATAAGTTATTGAATCAAACATTTGATAGAAAAGCATACTGAGTTAACCTTCTTTTTACTCTTCAATCACACGAACCGACGCCTCTCTTTTTTGCGAAAATCTCTTGCTGGAAAGGGTTAAAAGCCTATTTAGTGACATTCCTTCACCCCGAATATTCCTCCTTGATTCATACCTGGCCTTGATTCTATCATCAAGTTTGTAACCCAGGAATGCAGGAAAAGCCAACAGCTCTTTGATTTCTCTGCCCATTTCTCCAATTAGGTATTCCATCTTCTCCCCCAGAGAAGCGCAATTATATTGCAGTATCTGAGGGTGCTTCTTGCTCATAGAAAAAATGTCTTCATACGAAAACCCGTAACTCAAGAAGAGGCCAACTACCTTCTGCATGTTCTGGCAGCTTGTTCTGGTTACAGATCCCATTGCCATTGCCAAGTCCTTGGTCCTATACCTATACCCAATCTTTACCAACAAAACAAGTTTGTGGGCAATGTTATCATCAAACGAAAGGCCGAGAAACAAGGGAGCTTTAGTCAAGAACCTAAAGACTCCATCTGAATCGAGCCCACATTGTTTGAGAAAATCTATTCTAGGATTCAATTTCCTTTCCCTGCTTGCACTGAACACATTGGGATAAACAAGGAGAATCTTGAATATCTCCTCATCATTTAGGCCAGCGAAAGACCTCAAAAACTCGACATGATTCTCCATATGCTCCACGCTGTAATTCAAAATCGCAGGGAGCTTAATCAACATGGTCCCTATGGCATCCTCATCACCCCGACCAAGCTTCAGGAGAAACCCAACTCTTGGAACCAACTTGTTTTCCAGATCATAATTCAGGAGTTTCGGGCACTTCACGATGAGATCAATGCCTCCAAAGCGGCTCAAGAAAGTGATCGTCCTATCGATCTCCTCAACTGGCTTAACACATAATGCCTTGGACAAGTTCACATTGTTAAGGATGTGAACAATCTGTTCCTTAGGAACTCCTCTTTCAAGAAGTAGGCTAACCTTTTGATCAAAACCCACCAAGAATCTTGGCTCCGTGGTTGCGAAAAGGCGCTCCAGTTGCGAAGCCTCGATCTTTGCTTCCAAATCATCGAGCACGAAACGTATGAACTGATCAACTTCATCAGCTGTTAATATATTAGGTCGCTTAATGATCAAGAGACAGAGTGCATAGTCATCAATTCCAACCGATTGCAAGGAAAGAATCCGAGCTCGAACCGAATCCAAAGACGCCAGCGCAAGGGCCGAGTTCTTGTCCAGAAGTACCTCAGTCTCTGTCTCCTCAAGCCCAAGTTCCCCTAAGAATGAGAATAACTTCCCTGAAACACAAAACAACCAGTTAAAATGTCACGGACTTAAACTACTCACAAGTCTACCAACTGTTTGACAAAATGACTGTTACAATTACTCACCCGTTTCAGTGTGAGAACTCAAAGACGAGTTAATACAACTGCATCGGATTAAACCCCTTTTACCGGATTGAAAACACACTCGAGTTAATATCGGTTTCGATGGAAATTTTGGGCCTTGACTGATCTTGAAGAGAGAGTAACACTTACACACTCTGAGATGGAAGGTAGTTGTGTACAAAGATGGAGAGAAACGAGAAGGTATATATAGGTTTAGGAGACCAGAGTCGAGAGAAGGGAAAGAAGGACAAGGGTTTTTTGATGAAGCGAGTAGACCAACCATGTTCAACTCCTCAAAAACTCCGAACCGAAATTCCAGTTCTTAGCCACTGTCTGTGAAGGCGGGTGTTTCCCTTTCAACTTTGAACATGAGTAACGTGGATTTAACTTCCGTTTGGTATTACGACTCTAATTCAAAATTTTAAGTTGAAATTGATTAATTTTTTAAAAAATTAATTATAATTTTTATTGACTTTTTAAAAAAAGATAAAAATTGATATGAAAAATTTAAGTTAGAATTGTAATACCAAAAACAAGTTTACATTTCTCTTATTTGTGTTTCATTCATGTCCCTCTAATAATAATATAACACATATGTAATTAACATAATCTTTTAATTGATTAAATATGATATTATAATTAAATAAACATGTTTAATTGATATGATATGATACTATTAGAGGTACAGGAAGGGAACAAGAATAAGGAGACTCAAGAGTTTAATCCGAATAATGTATTGTTGGTTTAGATAAGCCATAAAAACTATAATGTGCCTTCTAACGTTTCAGGCCAGCCTACAATAAGTCAATAATAAGACATACAAAAATACTCAGCCTACATATATACAGATAAGTCTGTGATAAAGTCTCATTATATACCTTATCAGTAGAGCTCATTTTTAAACCATCCTGATATAATTAAACGGTTGAGATGTTACTTATGTATGATAATTATAATGTACATTAACTCATAATATTATATACTAAAAATAAAAAAATAGAAATTAAAAAAAAATGGTCTTGTGACTGTCCACTGGCAGCCCCCCTGACGACAACGATGATGCCGAGGACCCCCCCTCTCTCCGCCTCCCCCGATGTCGAGGCCCCCCTAAACGCCGACCAGATCTGGCTTCAGGGGGTAGGGCGCCTGGGCTCTAGCACCGGGGGTGGGGGCTCGTCAGCGACAGGGGGGACTGGGGTCATCGGCGTCGGGGGGGAGGGGGGGTTGTCGGCCGAGGAGCGTCACTAGCGGCCGGGGAAGGAATGGATAGTGTTTTCTTTTTAATTTATTTTTTATATATTATTTTTAAATTTTTTTAATTTATACTGGTATGAGATAATGTGCATTATAACTATCATACACAAACAACATGTCAGTCATTTGATTACATTTTAATGGTTTAAAAAGAAATTATACTAATATGGTATATAAAAAGGGTTCTACTACAGCCTTACATCCCTATATATACATATACATATATGTACATATGTGACTACAATGAAGACCCTTGATGATACTT
This sequence comes from Ficus erecta, assembly GCA_008635985.1. Lineage (NCBI taxonomy): Eukaryota > Viridiplantae > Streptophyta > Magnoliopsida > Rosales > Moraceae > Ficus > Ficus erecta. Next base: position 738,801 of record BKCH01000010.1, read on the forward strand.
GTCAAGTTTTTTGTGTTTGTGTGTTTTTTATTTTTTATTTTTTTTAACAATGGATATCTTCAGGGCGAGTTTATAATCTCATGGGACCTGTACACTGTGCCCTCAAAAGTTTTCCTACACAGTCAAAGAGGATTCGAATGTATCCAAGAGGATTCGAACCGCCCACCTAAAAAGGAACAAACCCCCAAATTCCAGGCTCTCCAACCACTTGAACCACCCATTAGGGTAATTCCAAGGATAATTAAACTTATAATAAAAATAATTTATATAGAATTTCGGTGCATCTGCTTTCATGATATTCAAGATAAGAATATTGGGCAAGTTTTGTCAACTTAGCAAGACTAGAGGCACAAGAGTACGGTGGCCATTGCCAATAGGCAATAAACAATAGTCTGAATTGAAGATTGAAATGTTTCGACTAACATGTTTACAAAAAATATCGCCACAAGAATAACAACTATGATAAACAGATTGTGACACGAAAATAAATTCACTATTCACAACTTGTTCAATTGGCAAGGGTGGCTCAGCTTGACGAAGTCGCTCAAAATCTGTTTATGAACAAACCCCCACATACTTTCCCGGGGAAATGAAAGCAAAAAGAATCGGATCCAGATAATTTATAGAATGCCAAGGAAGTTGCATCGTTGGTTGGTGGTCACAAAGCTCCTTCTATTTCAAAAACAATTTTGAGTAGCCATTGAGTTTCAAGTCTTGTTTTGTTTTTGTGTGCTCTTGGGACAGTTACTAGAAAGTTTGGCTGCATTTTTCTTATCTGTCGGAATGCCTTTGATAAGGACAACTGATGAGCCACCCTTTTTCATTTTCTTCAGTGAGCCGGAAACCAGCCGAGACCTGCAATGCATACAAGTTAGATGATATAGCAGCAAGAGAATATGATGTTGGAAAACTACAATGTCAAGAACTGGATATGACCTGCAGTATACACTTGCCTTTTCTTAAAATCTTGGCTAATGTTGTCTGGTGAGTCTGTACTGACTTCTTCTCTCATCATATTATGATTATCTGCAGTGCCTTTGCGAACTTCTTCTCTAGAGTCATTCTTTACGTTTTGTTCCTGCACAGAAAAGCACGGCAAAAGAGATGCATTTTTCAGGTTCATGCAAATATGAAGAGAACCTCAAATGATGATTAATTGACATGCTACATCCAAGAAAGGGTATAACCTTTCCTCCTCAATTTTCCTTCCTTTTTTTTTTTTTTTTTTTTTAAAAGACACGAAAAGATAAAATTGCAAATTGGTTTTCAAGTCCAATAATGGCAGAGCCACCTCTGTAAATTCAATTTGTATTGTTATACAAAGATGCACAAAAATGAAGAAAATAACCAGAAAATACATGATGCCTTGATGAAGCTATCAGAAATACAAAAGTATGCTCACAATACGAGTCAATGGCAAATCAATTTTATGTTTTAACATCATTAATCTCTCCTTCAGAGTAAATTAATCTGATAATCCACAATTACATGGTAAGCTCAAAACTAAAACATAAAATCTAGCCAATTATCCATCTGACTGTAGAAAATCAAACCAGTATCCGAATTATTAGAGCCTACATAAAGAAAAATTAAAAAAGGTGTGAGTGATGTGTGGTCATACAGCATACTCTCAACAACATTTATGCTATGCATTCTTTTTCATTCCCTTGCACTAACTCTACAGATTTTTCATCTATACAGATAGATCGTGCACTTGTTCATCATGTTTGATAGAAAATGTTTATAGAAATGAAGTAATTTGACATCCCATTGAAAACGAAAACTAGAGGAAGTTGAATAGAAAGGAGCATTTGCTACCGCAACTTTCAGCAAAAAATTTAAAACCCATAAAGGTTATTTTGATACAATACCCAACCTCAGACTTTAGATTGCATATCAATTACACAGTAAAGAAAAATGAACTTATCTTAGCCATGTTTTCATCATGAATTGCTATTTGCCAAACAGATATCAAACTCAGATTACATAAAATTACAAGATAAATACAACACATGACCGGGAACCACATAAGCTAACGAAATCTGCACTAGCCATTATCGAAAGAGAGCAGAATCTTTCCTAAAGAATCTGCATTGCCCATTATGAAAGACAGATTATTTATAGAATATATTTTCATAACTCACCAAACAGTCCAAATTAAACTATCACACCATAGAAGGAACCACAAGGAGCCAGTGTAAACTGCCTTGAAAAAATAAATTCTTTAAAAAGCATGAGAATTATGATAAATATAAAGAAACTTCATTTATGGAAATCCAGACTCCTTGATATGGAAATCTCCCATTTCAAGTTATATATATATATATATATATATATATATCCATCCAGAAACTTCATTTAGCTTTCGCAATGATTATCAAAGCCAACTTTTGTGATTCTGTATAGATTAAAGCATGAAATAACAAAGAACCAACAGTTAATAAATTCATAGTTGTGGAGACCCAACAAATACTATGTAGAATTCAGAGTCTTACTTCATGTGATGAAGGATTTGTACTAGATTGGAGATGAGCATTAGCTTCCTGGGAATGATCAGATGAAACTAATTTAGCTTTCTTCTCCATACCATGGTCATATTCATCAGTGCCTGATTTCCTCTTCTTCCTCCCAAAGCTCCTGACTTTCCCCTTCTTCTCCCTCACTCTCCACACACTCTTCCTCCTGAACACCAACTTCTCCGACTTCCACGACCCGCAGCTCGTATCGATCACCGTCACTTCGCTCCTCGAGTAACCTTTGAGCTCCTTCTCGTCCTCGTCTTCATCGTTGACATCGACACCGACACCGACACCGACATTGACATTCGCTTCTCTCGTAGTGTTGCCGCCGCTATCCGAGCTCAACGATGCCGTTTTCGGCCCGGAATCGGAGCCCTTCTTCTTCTTCTGCGAGACGACGACGCTGGAATTGCTGTTGCCGCTGTTGTTGTTGTTGCTCGCGGAGGTGACGCAGATTCTAGGGTTTGTTTGTTTCCTGGGAATCCTTTTCCCGGAAAGCCTGGAGGAGCTGATTTCGTCGGCGCCCCCCATGAAGAAGAGCTCCGACAGGACGTTGTCCATCACGCCGATCCATTCCTGCTCCACTCGGCCGCCGATTTGCGGCGGAGCCTCCAGGCGATCCGCGACGGCGATTCTCTGCGGGTCCGGCTGAGTCGACTCGGAGGTGGACGGGTTCGGGTTTTGGGCGAGGAAGTGGTCCAGATCGCCGTCGTCGCCGGCGGGGAAGCCCTTGTTGGAGCGGAGCCGGCTGAGCCAGTTCGAGCCGCCGGCGGACTTGCCGGCGGGCACCGAACAGAGCATTGCTGAGGTGGAGGGTCGTGATTGGGTGGTGAAATGGGAGTTAGGTAGGTTCTACCGCAGAGAATTTAAATCGAGTCGGATCGAGTTTCGGACTCAAAAAAAAAAAAAAAAAAAAAAAAAAAAAAAGGAGTCATTGAGATGGAGCCGTTGGAGTATGAGCCGGGGGTTCACGAGAGGCATAGTACTGCCACGTGGTGTAGGTTGAATAATCACGTGGGGGAATTAATGTGGCCGTAGGACAAAAATGTATGATATGATTTGATGGCCTTTCAGCATCAAAGTAGGCGATTTTTAGGACTCTTACCGTATTTGCCTTGATATCTCTTTCGTTTGGATAATAGATCTTCTCTTTAATTTTTTTTGTGTTAATTTGTACTTAAAATAACCTTATAAGAGAGATTAAAATACTAGTCAGTCGTATCTTCAAAAAGAAAAAATACTACTCAATCGTAATGTAATACGTTATTAATTATGGTCAAAGTGAAAATTAAAAAATATATATTATTTTTTTAAGTAAATAGCATCGGACAGTCAACATTTTTCCACTACTACTCGGGAGAAACATCACGAGGTGGGACCTTACCCTGAAGTAGTGAAGTAATAACTGCTCTCTTTGTGGGCCCGGCCCAACTCTGATCCAATTTTATTGTTAGTACGACCCATTGGGCTTGCAATGCTTGGTATCCAGTTCCCCAAGATAAGGAATGTTATTTTATTTTTATTTTTTTACTTTAAAAATAAGAAATTCGAATTCCGTATCTTTTATTAAAATTAAGTATGAAATTACAATTAGATTATACCTGCAATCACCTAATGTAAGAATTATTAGACGACCTCCTCACTCTTTATGGGGGAAAAACTAGAGGTTTGAGCTTAACATTTAAAAATAGGTGTACCACAAAAGAACTTTGCTCTTACAAGGATGCAAAAGGGTTAGTCTCCGTTTGATTCATATATTTGAACGATTGCATACTCAATTGCTAAGCCTTTTGATTCATATATTTGAATGATTGCAAACTCAATTGTTTTTATGTGAATAGAAAAATATGAGCAGAAGTATATCAATTGTCATCCAAATTGTTGTTTGGATACCCAAATAAATCACAATTTAAAAAAGTGAACAAAAATAGAATATGTATTGGATAGAGTGTTAAAAAAAAAGGTTACTAATAAAACTTATAAACCTCAATGATCTTGATAAATTTTGATGGGGGTATAGGAATGATGTTTTGTTTCTAAATTCGCTCTGAACATATAGAAGGAAGAAATGTCTCAATTGAATTTGAAACGAAAAAAGATATGATTTTGAACTTAGATAGATGAGAAAGAGAGTTCTTTTTTTTTTTTTTTTTTTTTTTTTATCAGAGAGAGAGCAAATGTTTTTTGTTCAAATGATTTTGTTCAGATTATGATAATCTAAACGTCAAGTCAAGTAATAATTCAAATTCTTTTCAAATTTTTTTTTCCATTTGAATATGACAATCAAAACGGAGCCTAAATGCATCATTTCAATGGCCCAAATTTGAGGGGAGGCAATTACATTCCAATAATAAGAGTGCGTTTAGGTCGCCATCTCCAATTTAAAATTTTTATATCAAATTTTTTTTTTTTTGAAAAATCAACAAAAATTATAACTAATTTTTGAAAAGTCCACCAACTCCAACTTAAAAATTTCATCTTCAACCAACGAACCAAACAGAGGTTTGGCCTAATGTCATTTTAAAAGACCCAAATGGTGTAAAATGGATTAAACAAATGCATATTTAGGGCCCGTTTGTTAGAGCTTTTGTTTTTGCTTCTAGTCACCAGTAGAAGTAGATAAGTAATTGAAACCAAAAAGCTTTTTAGGTTAAAATGATATCTAAAGTATTCTAATAAGTACTAAAAATATTAAATAAAGTTTATAATGTCTAATTTAAAATTTGTTACAAGTTTTGAAGTCTACTCAGAAAAGCTTTTGTCGGAAGCCACATTTTTTAGTTTTGACATGAAGCACTTCTAGAGACTAGAAGTTCTTCTGACAGATCATCTAAATATTTCATTAAGTTACTTTTAGACCTAAGAAGCTAAAAGCAATTTCTAAAAAACTCTACGAAACAGACTCTTAGTAATTAGTACATTAATAATAACCACGACATGCACAAGGTGAATAACCTTTTTATTTATTGATTTTTTTTATAATCAAAATCTTGGTGGAAATTGAAGGGTTGCCAATTCATCTCAAACTGTCCCTTAATGAATTGGTTGACTATAACTACAACCGAGTTTGTGTACTCCTTTAGGACTAGTCCAAAAATGTTACATCCTCCAAGAGACAAGTACCGTAATTTGAAAACTTTCCCATTTTTTTATGCCATGAACAAAGAGGGATAACTAAAGACTCAAATGTCACAAGAGTGTTATTCTTGTTTCAAGAGAAAAAATATATATTTTCTTCTTTCTTCAAATGCTAACATCTTTCCTTCCTTTTGTTTTGAAATTTCTTCTTCTTATTTTTCATTAATAATCGAAACTATTATCTTAGAAGTCTTACTATAAAAACATTAAAAATTAAATTTAACGATTAAAAAGTATTGTCTAAAATTAGAAGTCTTACTATAAAAATTCTTTCAAAAAATAGATCTTTTTCTGGATATGAGGATAAATCCTTTCTTTAAATAAATGATGCCAAAAAAAAGAACCCACAGGTTGAAGAGATGACGTGAAAAACAAGAATTCCAGCCAAAAAAAAAAAAACCGTGAAAATCAAGAAACCTCGACGACCACAAAAATCTAGGAACATATCGTCCAGCCTCTTAAATAGTCCACATAGTACTTTCTCAAAATCTTCCAACGTCAAACTTAACTGTTATTTCTATCTTTTCCTCCTTTTTTTTTTTTTTTTTGCCTTTTTTTTTTTTGAGCTAATAAATGAAATCCACGAGAAACACGCGCGAATCTATCTGATTTATCCTTGTTCCTCCTCTGCCAGTCCTTTTTATTCCCTTTTCATATTCCTTTATTCCACAAAACAAAACTTCTTCCTCTTCCCCCAAGTTGCCTTCAAACGACGCCGTCACACCTTCTTCCTCCTCTTCTTCTGATTTTTTCTCGTTTCTCATTTGATTTTCATTTCTGGGCTTGATTTCATTTTTCTTTTTTGTCTTCAGAATGTGTTCTTAATTAGTATTTTTGTTTCCTAAATGACCCCAAAAAAAATGAAATGTGTGGCTGTTGTTGAGGCGTTTCAGAGGGTATTAGAGAGACCCACAATGGTGGGAGTGTGTACAGGGATGGTTATGTTGTTGGGTCCTATTTGGATAGCGTTTGTTGTGGGTGTTTTGGTTGGTTGGGCATGGAAACCCAAATGGGCAAACTTGGGAAAGGACAATAATTTGGACTGGTTTTCTTCAACTTCTTCAAAATCCTTGGAGAAGAACTTATCCTTGTTGTCTTCTTCACCAACCGAAAAGGGGCCGTCGATTTCGCCTTCCGGTTTCGATGGTGGCAGGTACTAAAAAAATTCCACCTTGTTATGATGCAACTATGTATATACTTGGTTTGTTTCGATACGAGGTTTCTAGTTTCGAATATTTATGAACTCAAATAGAATTGTTTCGTTGATCATTAAGTTAGCATGTTTTACTGCCTTGACTATCCCAACTTTTTAATAACAACCGATGTAACATGTGAATTATTATTTTTATTTCATTAGTTATCTTTTAAAAAATTATCACGTCAATTAAAATCGAGAGGTTGTACTTACAAATAGAACGAGTTCGAGGAACCGCGAGTACTACTCTTAGATGGTTGTTAACCTAGGCAATTTGATGTATAATTTTGGTAGAATGCTTTAGATGGATGTATTTAGGACTTTGGGATGGAGTTTATGACTGTTTGATTGTACTCGTGTAGCACATTGCAGATTGATGAAGGGAATTCCGATGTTGTCGTGACTGAGGAGGATTTGGACCATCTTTGCCAGCTTGTGGAGATGAAAGATGGAGGTCCTGCTTGGATAGAGATGATGGACCGCTCCACCCCGACCATGCGCTACAAAGCATGGCGAAGAGATCCAAAGGTAATTTTCCTTTTTTTTTTTTTCCTTGTTGAGGTTCCTTGGCTGTGAATAATCTGTCGAAACAAACTAGCTGGCTTACAAATGATATAGCTTAAGCTTGCAAACTAACGTTTATTTTGTCTCTGTTTAATTTTGTTTTGTGGCTTTTTTTTTTTTTTAATTAGACCGGTCCTCCTCAATATTGTACCAGCACTATCTTTGAGAATGCCATGCCTGAAATGGTTAGGGAATTCTTCTGGGATGATGAGTTTCGACCAAAGTGGGACGACATGCTTGCATATTCAAAAACTATAAATGAGTGTCCAACCACAGGAACCATGGTTGTTCAGTGGATTCGGAAGGTAATTTGTTATGAACAAGATAGAGATTTAAAATATTTGCTTATCAGTTGATACATGGATGCTATCTTTTATTTGTCTATAAAGAGGCTCAATGATTGTATTTTCAATTCGGACTTGATTGTTGAGTGAAAATTGGGATTTCCAATTCCTTCTCTCGAGTTATGTTCTCTTTAGTATTTGCTATCTACACTTTATAGGTCCTGTATATCTATCTCTTATGCGTAACGATAGTTCAACTTTTTAATCCTGTTTGCTTATGCTTTCTTTTGCATCATCTACGTCCCTACAGTTTCCTTTTTTCTGCAAAGACCGGGAATACATAATTGGCCGTCGCATATGGGAATCAGGAAGGTCGTATTACTGCGTAACAAAGGTACAAGGATTGGAATTTTGTATTCCAAAGTTTCTTATCTGTACTAAAAATGAGTTCTGATCTGACGTTGTCTTCTTTCCCCTTAAGGGAGTTCCCTGTCCTTCAATCCGAAGGCATGACAAGCCAAGACGAGTTGATCTGTACTACTCTAGTTGGTGTGTCCGAGCAGGTAAATTATGCCACTTTACTTCTTTTGTCACACTTTCACATTTAGCTCCATGTTGAAGCTGGTTCTTAGCTTTGGATTAAGATAGCTTATGTCGTACGTAAACAGTGGAGTCTGCAAGCGGTGACGGCCAGCTGAGCGCCTGCGAAGTGCTACTCTTCCATCATGAAGACATGGGAATTCCGTGGGAAATAGCAAAGATTGGAGTGAAAAAAGGGATGTGGGGGTACTGTCAAGAAGATTGACCCTGGTTTGAGGGCATACCAGAAAGAGAGAGCATCAGGAGCTCCACTTTCTCGGCAGGCCTTTATGGCCAGTATCAACACCAAAATAAATCCAGACTACATGAGATTGTTGGGGGACATGCCCGACAATTTGATAGAGACTCAAGTGGCGACAGCGTCTGAAAAACCGCAAGGAAGGAACATACCTAAGGTCTTAATTATTGGTGGCGCAATTATCCTGGCTTGTACTCTTGATCAAGGGCTCTTGACCAAGTCCGTTATATTTGGTGTGGCCAGAAGGTTTGCAAATGTGGGAAAGAGATTGTGAGAAAGTTCTGGAAACTACACACACACAAGATTTTGTTTGGTACTTAATTCTGAGCAACGTGTCTTTTTCCGGACGGATGCTCCATCCTTTTTTTTTTTTCATCAGCCACTCTTGTCAGAAAGATGAGAGCTGTACTGTTTGTTTAACATGTATAGCTGATGTATTCTGGACATGAATGCCTCGTATGGTCGTATTTATTCAAATCAGATTTTTTTTTTTTAGGGTTTTACACTTACCAAATTCTCGGTTATTTGTAGGATTTTAATATTCCATTTAATCTAATGATGTTAAATGCTTGTGTTAGTCCAGCTTCGTCTTGCCATCAATGCTTTCATGGATGTTCTCAGTCCCACATCTGTATTTCCTTCTGGTTTGAATTCATAACAGGATTTCAACACTTCAAGTTTTGAGATTATTCTCTAGTAAAACAAAAATGTACAGAGATTCATTATTTGCTTGGTGTCAAATTCCCTTTTTTCTTTAGTCCTGTATCTGTTAGAAGATCTTTACTGAGAAGCGATATTTTGTGACTTTGAGTAAAAGTTCTTCTAAATAGACCAAAGCTTCAGAAACCTATACGATTCAAGTCCTTTTCTACTGGAAAACACGACGTGAATTTTAAACAGAAAATAGAGTTAATAAAAGCAAGATGAGGAGTCGTATCCGTATACAATGTTAGCTTCTGTCAGCAAAAAGATTTTGCAGGAAAGTACAAAGGTGACTATAAGAAGAAACAAATCAAATTTGATTTAAAAATGAAGCAGTTCTTCACATGGGACATTATAAACTTGCCTGCCTTCCTTTTTTATAATAATAGGACATTATGATAATCTTGAAAGAGTATATATATACATATATATATATATATATCCCCTTGTTCGGACATAAATACCCTACCAAACTCTCCAGTTTCGTTTCATCCTGCTAAACTAGGAAGATCGCCATAAGGAACTACCGACGAACCACAAAGGTTTCAAAGCAGTCCAAACCATCAAACTGCGGCGCCAACTTCGGCATCTGACTGGTCTTGACCTCCACCTTCGCCTTCGCCATTACATCTTCGAAGGAAGCTCGAATTCCCCCTCCGAAATCCTGAACATAAAAGGTCCATAAAAACACTTTCAGCAAATATACAAAAGATGTCACCATGTTATTAGATTGAGTTTTATAATACAGCATTATTTACCTTGGTTTTGGAATGGTTTTTGTCACACAAATAGAGACCAACAGCTGCAGCCACAACAGGCAGTGTTACACAGACTGTACCAGCAGCCATTGCAGCCCTGAAGAAGATCAGCTTAATTATCTAAATTCCTCTTAGAGAGAGAGAGAGAGAGAGAGAGAGAGAGTTAATACTTATCCTCCCAAAGGACAGATTGCTTTAAATGGAGAAAGAAAGAAACAAGAGACAATAAAGCAAAGGAATATGACCTTTTCTTGATGGTCAAGGAAAGTAAAGAATAGAGTCTATTTGATATATATATATATATATATATATTGTGAATAGACAGAAAAATGTTATCCTATAAAAAGGGTATTGGTATTGCTGTCCCACATTGGAAAGAAAAGGATAAGGCTATCTAATAATGTGTGTTCTAATTGTTGAAAGATAATCTTCATATAATTTGAAGAACAAAAGTCGGCCACGTCATTTGGAGTGCGGCAACCAAACGCACCATGTTATTGCTTTATCTTTTTGGGCTTTCTCAAGTCTCACGCTATAATTACTAACTTGCAAGCAACTTCATTTGTAGTGCCTTAATCCTCATCATACTTATAACAAGAATAATGCTTTCGGTAGAGATTTTTTTTCCCCTCAATTACATATATGTTTTATAATAAGAGAGAAATGAGTAAATAGCAATTTTTAAAACATTTAGAATAACTAAAAAATATATATCAAATAAATAAGTAATTTACTAAGTATATGCAAATTTACTTCTAGCAAATAGATTATTTATATAGTAAATTTTTTAAATTTGTTATTATTCATTTCAAATATTTTAAACTTTATTATTTTTTAATTAATTTTATGAAAATGCTATTTACAACAATTTCGCACCTTGCAATTTGCGGATGGTAAGAACTCGAACGAGGAGTATTGGACTTGCACCTTTTTTCTTTTTTTCTTTTTTTTAAATTTAAGGTAGAAAAGCATTCAATTGGACAATTGGACTTGCACTTAATGACGGTGATGGAGACGGCCTTTTCATATAAGTGGGGTCTTTTCATATAATAGTTGATACAAATTTAATAAATTTATTAAATGAAAAGCTTTATCAATAGAGGATATACTAAATATTCTTTTCAAACCTTACTGTATAATTCTTCTTATTTTAGTTATCGCATCCGCAAAAGAAGGAAATAAATATTTTCAAAAAAAAAAAAAAAAGAAAGAAAGAAAGAAAGGGAACAAAAAATGTCCAACGTTTGACTAAACTCTCAAGACTTCGTGCAAACGGCAGCAAAATCTTTCCAAGAACATACGATGAAAAATTTCCCACGTAACAAGGTTTACTGTAAAATAAAGGAGTGATTACTGATATATGGTCTGTCTAGAAATGATTTTACACAAAGTACTAATCTCTCACTTCAAAGTTCAAAAACAAATCAAATGTCTTGTTTGGCAACAAGTTCTGTTGTACTTTTTTCATCATGTTTTTTGTCTTTTTCCCTAAAAAGTTGTTTGTCTTTTTTAAAAATTCAAAAAAATTCAAAAAAATTTACTATTTAAACTTACAAATCTTAACTCAACCCCGAAAGTAAAGGAAGTGTAGTTTCTTCAAATTTATGGCAACAAACATATTACAAAAAACGACAATGTCATGTAGCAAGACTCTTTTGAAAAAAATGAATTTTTGAACGGTATTACTGACTGTCCTGATTGTTCTTTCCTTTCTCTTTTATTTCTGAGAGAAGTATTTGGTAGTAAGATATTCATATAAAGGCGTGAAAATATTAGGGAAAGTTAACTTTTAACACAGTAATTTTTACCAATACTTTGGATTAAATTATACATTTTTTTTAAAGAGATTTATAGTTAAATAGCTTTTTTTTTAAGAAGTTTTTTTTTAATAAATGGCCAAAGTTTTTCAAAACTATTTAAAATGTCATTTTTTTTAAGATGGTTAATCGATTTTCTTAAATGATCACAAATTTTTATAATCAATCGCTGATTGACCAAATCTGAAAAATGACAAATAGTCATTTTTCTAAATAAAAAAAAGTTGGGTTATCTATTAGATTAGGTAATTAAAAAAAGTCACCCAGTCTAATTTTCAGATTTTTTAAATTTATTTATTTTTTGGAAAATTTGATAATTTTAGGAGAATTTATTCAAACGGTTGATGGTGCTCCTCACTTTTGTTTATATCGAGTCTATTGATTGTGATATTTACTAGTGAATCTTCTCTTTTCCTTTCCACTTATTTTCTTTTTTTAATTTTTACGAAAAGAACATATTTATCACATTCCCATTAATGTCTCTCTATGATATAAAATTAAACAAATGTTGCACAAGAATTAAAGAAATAATATGGTTGTAAGCATAGTCTAATCATAACATTTGACTCCACCAACAGGTGAAGAGTTTAAATTCCCCCTACAACTTAAAAAAAAATATTTCTAAAAATTTTAAACAAACAACAATAACAATAATAATAAGAATAATAAGGCACGCAAATTGGATAATAATTTTCTTTTTATCGTAGCAAAGTTTAAACATTCCAAGAAAGAGAGTTATTTCAAGCTCTCAAAAATCAAATTAGACTTCAGAAAAATAAAATAAAAACAAAAATTCCCTTAACTTATGTTGAGAAAAAAGAAATTAATAACTCTAATAAAACCTAATTGCCTAATTAAAAATCTAAAGGACATATTGACTTAGTCATCGAACAGACTAAATCCCATGTCATCATCAGCGTCACCCTCTTCGTTTGGCTCTTCCTGCACGTAGAAATCAAGAAATTAAGACAAATCCTAATAATTAAGCCAATTAATTATAAGAGTACTAATAATTTAAAAATAATTTCCAAATAAAATAAACTCTATGGTTAGTTATGTATGTTACAAACTTGCAATTAAGGTATAGTGTTATCAACAAAATCAATAAAATAGAAGAAAATACTCATATGTACGTACCTTAGTTTTCTCCTCAACCGCCGCAGTGGGAGCGGCAGCGCCTTCAACACCACCAGTGGGAGCAATGGCAGCCGGAGCCGCAGATCCAACATTGAGAATAAGGTCATCAATGTTCTTCTTATTGGCAAGCTTGGCGAAAAGGGACGGCCAGTATGACTCAACCTCTACATTCGCCTCTTTCACCAAAGTCGCAATCTTCTCAGCCTTTTGCAATAATAATAGATTTCACAAATCAGAGTTGGTTCCGTTAAAAAAAAAAAAAAAAAGCGAAAGCAAGGATTCACTCAAAAATATATATATATATATATATATATATTTTGTTGTGAATTCATGTAGGGTTTTGGTCTTAATACTTCATTCATATAAGTATATAAATACACACATATAAATATATAATTGCTTAGATTAGAGCATTCAGGGAATACTAAAGTTAGTGTTTCAAGAAAAAGAAAAAAAAAAAGAGGTCTTACAGTGATAGGGATGCCTTCGTCATGGAGAATCAAAGTGGCGTAGGTGCAAGCAAGCTCACTAATGTTAGACATTATTGTATCCAAAAAAAAAGTTATCAATAATCCAGAGAGAGAAAATTAGAGAGACTCGAAAACTTTCAAAGTGTGGTACGAATTGTTTTGTATCAATTTTGGTCTATTTATAGGGAGAGCTTGGAGAAAGAATCGGTTCAGAGTTTTGGTCGATATATAAGATGGCAAAGATTCTAAATAATTATAATTACTTGGCCAAATATTATTTATTACTATTTTTTTTTTTTTTTTTGTGATTATCAGGTTGTGATTCTAAATAATTATAATTACTAGGTCAAATTTTATTTATTTGTGATTCCAAATAATTATAATTACTTGGTCATATATTATTTATTACTATTTTTGGTGATTATCAGGTTGTGACCAATAATAGATGGACATGTCAATTTTGGGATCCATGCATGTTATATGATAAAACCAGACTTTTATATGTAAATCTTTAATTCGATAGGGGAAAAAAAAAAAAAAAAAAGAAATCACCACAGTTTTCCTTTTTTTTTTTCATAAACGACATGCCTTTTTCACAAATAAACGGCACCAAGCTTTCAAAAAATTGACATCTTTTTACTAAATTTTGAAACGATCTGTCGTTTAACACATAAAGGAAAATTGGGTTGCTTTCCCAACCCCCCCCCCCCCCCCCCCCCTCTCCTCTCCCAAAAGGCCTCTCCTCTCCCAAAAGGCAAAATAAAGAGATTTTTTTAGCTCTTTTCAAAACAGTATAAGAGAGTAATTTATCACTTCTGATTATGTACGAGGACGATGACAAATACTTGAAAAATAACAATTCGTTGTGATTGACAGCCCTTAAACGTTCATGTAAACGAGTTAGATTATAGTTGCTAGCATAACCTAACATTAAATACACAAACTTTATGAGGTATGTCATGAACTTCTTACTAAAATAAATTAAATCCCAAAACGAGAACAAAAAACCAGTTTTACGTAAATGATAAGATATTTTTGCAAGTTTATTTCATTTAACGGTGGCGGCCGGTTTGATTTAAATGATAAAATCCGGATCAATATTTTAGATTGGAGTTGCATTCTTCCATCTTCTTTGATGGAACCAGTAGCTTAACCAGTAGTTTAACTATTATAATGAACGCTTGTTTTAATATCAATCTTGGACCTTGATTTAAATTAAGTACCTTTGAAGGTTAGTTTAGATTTTTTATTTGCTTTTTTTGTCCCTTCAAAATTAATGTGCATTTTTTGATACTCTTATTATCACCCCTTTTCATGATCTGCAACTTAATTTTTGGTTTCAATTAATACAATAGTTCCCATTCTCAGTTACTAATAATAGGGAGAATAAAAATTAAAAATTGGGAAAAAGTAGTAGAAACAAGGATCACCCTGTTTGGTTCACCAATTGAAACTAAACTTTTCAACTTACTTTTGTCTTTTTCTTTAAAAAAAAAAAGTAAAAATTTTAACAATATTAAAATGTCAAACAATTCCAACCTAAAAAATTTAGTTTTAGTCGGTAAATCAAACGCAAGTTGATGTACTTACTCAAAACAAAAATAACGTGCAAAACAATAAAATTCTTTCATCTCTACGACATTACCAAAATTGTTGAGCATTTCTCCGGTTTTTTTTTTTTTTTTTTGGTATTTCTATCGTATTATTATTATACGTAATGTAAACGTTAGATCTAAAAAAAATCATTTTAAACATTAAAAAAAAGTATGCATCATCTATTATTATTTATATATTTAACTACTAAAATACAAAGCCTTATTAATAGGGTATGAAGATTCTTATATTTTGTTTCCATCCAAATCCTACAATTGAATTCTCTTGATTTTATTTCTTTGATCTGTATATTTTACACCAATGAAAAGAGGGAACTATTAATGTCCAACCTTTGACTAAACTCAAGATGCGATTGGTGCACCAGTTTAGAATGGAATTTTAATATTGGAATTGGTTGACTTTTTAAAAATTAGTTAAATTTTTGTTGATTTTTTAGAAAAAGATAAAAATTGAGTTGGAATTTTTGGATTTAAACCTGATGTCCAAATATAAGTTCAGAGTCTATTTGGAGCATGAGTTTGAATTGGATTTTTCCAATTTTAGTTAGAAATTTAAACTAGATTGGTATTTTAAAGAGAGACAAATGAGTGTGGTATGAATTTTAAAAAAGTAGATACATTTAAATTTGAATTGTATTGGATTTTTACTATTTGAACTTTGATACAAAGGCTAGATTTCGTGTAACAATATATTTCTTATGGAACAAGGTATGTATAAAATATATGCCATTATTTAAAAAACGATAGAATTCTTCAGTACAGACGACATTATTTGCACCAGATTTAATTATAAGGTGTACAAATCCCTGCCCAAAATTCAAAAAGTAAATTGAGTAAAGGAAGTGTAGTTTCTTCAAAGTTCAAATATATGCCAGCAATCGTTTTATACAAAAACGACAATGTCGTATAACGAGACCCTTTTCTACGTGGATTTGGTTGAAAATCTAAATTTAAAAAAAAAATGAATTTAATGAACAGGATTAGTAACTGTGCTGATTGTTCTCCCATAACCTTTTTTTTTTTTTTCTTTTTCCCTGAAATATTTGGTGGTAGGATATTCGCATAATGGCATGAGAATGTTTGTAAAATTTGCTTCTATAGATATAAATTTTTTTAGCAATAATATGAAATTAATAGTATTTATTTGAAATTTTTTAATCTCTCGAGTTTTGGAGATTTGATAGTTTGGAGAAACTTATTTCTATCGAATTATGTAATTCTAAAATTTATATAAGACCTCATCTCTATTGTTATCAGTGTATGGTGTTAAACTTCAGTAATGCCCTTTAATTAATCATTTTTAATAGAGAGAAAATGAGTTGGATAGTGCATTTTCATTAACGTCTATCTATCATATTAATGAAACGAGCTGAACACAAAAATTTAAAAAGTAATAATAAGGCACGCAAAATGGATAATTATTTTTTATATATCATAGCAAAGTTTAGACATTCCATCAAAGAGAATTATGTCAAGCTCTCAAAAATCAAAATGGACTCCGGAAAAAAATATAAAAAATTAAAAATTAAACATTAAAGATTCCTCAACATCTAAAGTGTCTTAATCATCAAACAGACTAAATCCCAAGCCATCATCATCGTCACCCTCTTCGTTTAGCTCTTCCTGCACGTAGAAATCAAGAAATTAAGACAAATCCTAATAATTAAGTCAATTAATTATAAGAGTACTAATAATTTAAAAATGGTTTCCAAATAAAATAAACTCTATGATTATGTTTGTTGCAATTCAACTTGCAAGGTCTAGTATTATCAACACTATTAATCAAATAGATATACACATAATGTACGTACCTTAGTTTTCTCGTCAACCGCCGCAGAAGGAGAGGCAGTGCCTCGAACACCACCAGCGGGAGTGGCCATGGCAGCCGGAGCCGCAGCTCCGCCGGATCCAACATTGAGAATAAGGTCATCAATGTTCTTCTTATTGGCAAGCTTGGCGAAAAGGGATGGCCAATATGACTCCACCTCTACATTCGCCACTTTCACCAAAGTCGCAATCTTCTCAACCTAATTTTTTAATGTAAGTTTTACAAATAAGAGTAGCTAGGTTGCTTTAGTAAATAGAAGATATATATGTTTAAAAGAACAAATTAATTAAAAGCTTAAAAAAAAGAAAGAAAAAAACTAAGCAAGAATTCTCTCTCTCTCTATCTCTCTCTCTATATATATATATATATATATATAAATATATATATAACAAATTTAAGAAATCGTGTAATGAATTCATATATGGTTAAGGGCGTAACAATTCATTCATGAATATATAGAAACATATATATAATTGCTCATAAGTTAGATCCGAAGAAAAATTCAGAGAAGAAGAAGAAGGGTGAAGGGCTTACAGTGATAGGGATGCCTTCGTCATGGAGAATCAAAGTGGCGTAGGTGCAAGCAAGCTCACTAATGTTAGACATTATTTCGTATTTAAAATTAAAAAAAAAAAAAAAAAGGAGTTATCAAAAATCTAGAGATCTTAATCAAGAGAGGGAAAATTAGAGAGACTCCAAGCTTTCAAAGTGTGTTACGAATAGGTATTTAGGATCAATGGTGGTCTAGTTATAGAGAGAGCATGGAGATCGGGATCAAAGTTTTGGTCTGACTAGGAGTTAGAGGATGTCAAGGATTCTAAATAATTAATAAAATTACCAATATTATTCATAATTACTTTTGATTATTCGCATGTACTTTTTTCAGCCAATAATAGATTGACATGTCAACTTTGAGATCCATGTATACAATATTATATAAAACTATGAGTTTTTATATGTTTATCTTTAATTAATTTAGAAATCGTTTTAATTTTTATGTTAAAATGACGACATGCCTTTTTCCACAAATAAACGACAACAAACTTTCAAAAATTGACACGTTTTTAGCAAAAATTGCACAGGAGAATTTCGAAACGACATGTTATCTGTTGCAAAAGGAAAATTGTGGTATGCCCTTAATTTATTTAAAAGTAATAATAAGAATGACTTAAATTCCATAATGAACGACGAGTCGTTTAAAAGTAATGATTTCTATTTGAAGTTTATTCTGTTAGACGGTGAGGTGTCGTTTTATTAACAGTTTACCATCTTTCAAGTTTAAACCGAGTCTCGTTTTGCAGAAAAAACGACAGACAAATCCTCAATATATAACTACATGGTGTTTTCCTCAAAACGACACTAAGTTTCTCAAATAAAAACGACATGTCGTTTAGGAAAACAAACACAAGTTTTTTCATCAAGGACGGTCGTTTAATTAATGGAAGCGAGTATTCGTTTTATAGGATCATGGACTCATGGCTACGTTTTAAAGTACTACTAGAAGGCAGCGCCAAAAAAAAAAAAAAGTCAATATATGTACAAAAGGATTTTTTTTTCACTTTTTTTTCCTTTTACCATTTTTGATAGAGTATAATACAAATTATCCGTACTTCAAAAAAAATACACAAATGATCCGCTAATACAGGACCACAAAATACACTTCGGAATCAAAATAATCCGATGACCCAAAAAATAAATATCCAACCCAAAAAATTAAAAAGCGACACTAATATTGAGCGACATACGGACAACAGATCAGTACGGAACTATGGTCTCGAAACAATGGACACCGTCGAGCTCCAGTGCAAATCTCGGCGTCCTCTGCGGTTTCCGCTGTGCCGTCGCCACCTTCGCAGCTGGCTGAGGAGGCGGCGGCGGCGGCGGGGATGGAGTCTTGTCGCGAATCTGTCTCTTGGTGTTCTCTGATTCAGGGTCCTTGTTGACCGGCCGTACGGAATCGGAGGAAATCCCGCTGGCGTTGGGCTTGGAGAAGGAGAAGCCCAACATTTCGGCGTAGAGGGCGTCGGAGGAGCTGAACATCGACATCATCATGACTATGGCCGTTAATTATTTTAAAAAAAAAAAAAAAAAAACAGAGAGCCAAATCCAATTGAATACAACGAAAACGAAGGAAAATGAGTTTTTTTTTTTTTTTTTTTTTGGGCGAAATGGAGGAGTTGAATTGATGAGAGAGAGAGAGAGAGAGAGAGAGAGAAGAGGAGAAATTTAAAGGGAGGACAGATAGGAAGTTGCTTTCAAACGGTTGACAGCAATGTGTTTTTCCACCAGAAGGAGCTTCTGGACCCAACCCGAATGTTTGACAGCTACACTTGTGGTTTTGTTTGACTTGACACATGTTAGTAGAAGAAAGCACCACGTGGGGTTGCCACTTGGAGGTCATGGCAGTGTCAAATGATGATTGGTGATCGAATGATTAATTTTATTTGATTGTTGTTGGTGAATGAGCTGCCACTCGTCACATGTAGGTGCTTAGGATTTCTGGAAATTTCCCAAGTGGATTAGTTCTAAGCGATGTGGGGATCTCAAGTGGAAAAAGGGCAAAATAATAATAATAATAATAATAATAATAGTACAGGTCTGTTCAACAACTATTCTCTTAGTTTGGGGGTATTTTCTTGAACATGGTAAGCGAGGGAAATCTTCTTCCAAGTTCCAATTCTAAAATATCAGGCAGCATTTAGCTCCTTTTTAACACACCCTATTAAAATGATATTTTTTAAGGCCTATTTAGGGGATATTTCGGAGACGTAGTTTTAAATATTTATTTGAAAATGTGTGTTTAGTTTGAAGTATGAATTAAAAATAAATTGTAATATAAAAAATATCATAAAAATGTAAAATGTATTAAAAAAATATGAAATGGATCTTATTTCATTCATCTCGTCGTTGTGAACGTTTTGACACAATAATCATCTCATTTTGATTTTAAATAAGAAAATTATGGACTTTTAAAGTTTGAGTTTTTTAAAAATAGATAAAGTGAGTAAGTTGTAGATTTGAGACGAGTTAAGATGGAAAAATACCGTCTCGAGACGTCAACCCAAACGGACCTTAAATGTTTGAAACAAGAATATGAATGAGATGTTTGAGAGAGGAAGGAAAAAAAAAAAGGGAGAGAGACTAATTTTGAACAACTAAAAATGAATCTGGATTTAGAATGAGAAGGTATTTTTTAAGGGCTCGTTTGGGGGGGACACTTAGAGACAGAGTTTTGGAGATTAGGTTGGAAATGTGCGTCATGATATAAAAAATAGTGCAAAAATTTAAAATGTATTAAAAAAAAATTACAAAGTGGATCTTTATTTTATTCGTCTCGTCGTTATGAGCAGTTTGACACAAACCATTTGGAAAATCAAATCGAGAAAGTTATGGACTTCGAAAGTTTGAGTTTATTGTAGACAATTATAAATATGAATAGTGAAAAGTAATTTTAAATTGAAGAAAAATATCAAAAAAATAAATAAACTTTTTGAAGATATAGTTGGAAATGATCCAGAACCAGACCCTAAATTTGAAATAAAATGTCAAGGTGACCATAGCTTTCCAAAAAGTCTACTCACTTTTCATTTGTTTTTGGCTTTGGATGATGAGTAGTAGCCAAGCAAAAGTATTGGTGGTGCCGAAGGAGGAGCTAAAACTAGTAAAACTTAAAAATCCCTCCGCTTTTCTTTCCTCCCTCTCTTCACCTCTATCAAACATAACATCACCTCTATCAAACATAACATTAAGCCCCCATTTAAAGTTACGGTTGAAGTTCAGATTTTTAAGTTGATTTGAAGATAAATTAAAAATTTTAAATTATTTAATTCAAAGAGAAAGCAAAATGAAAAGCGGAGTGAAATAATATTAAAAAATGTGGAGAATTTTGGGGAGCAAAAAAAAAATTTTATCATCAGTCAAATTACCTTTTTGGCCTCATTTATGAAGTCAAATAATATTAATAACTTCAAATTCTTTTGTTCATCTCTCTCTCCCTCGTATCTCTTCTCATTTCTCGTACGTCGTATGGTGAAATACCGAATACTCACTCGTAACAATTTCAATTGATGCAGTGATCAAGAATTTGCGTTGTTAGCATTCGTCATGATTGTTACATTCAAGCAAATCATGAAAGCAAAATCCATAATCCTTGGACTGTTGTAATTTACTTGGACCATTGCCATAATCATAGAAAACCAACATCTTGGAATTGATTAAAAAGTATTTGACATGAATTAGACAAGTAAATGTAAAGGAAAATGGGAATTTGAAATCAAGTAGAAAAGTTTGGACATTGCAATTTGTGTCAAATTGTCAAAAAAGACAAAACCCAAAAAGAAATTCCTCAAATCTTAAGACAAAAATTTAAACTGAAACTCAACTCTAAATCCTAATTTGAAAGGTCTGATTAATCAAACAAACTGAATCCCATATCATCGTCACTCTCTTCCTTAGGCTCTTCCTGCACATTAAAATCAGAAAGGAAAAGAAAGTAAGAATTCCAAACCAACAATACACTCCAAGAAATTTTATTGCAACGTCCATCAATGTCAACAGAACATGAAACAAATTTGACACATAGAATAAAAAATCACAACTATTATAGTTTCACACCACCAAAATCCGCAGGCCAATTTAGAAGACGGGAATACATAGTAAATAGCATTTACATAATACGAAACCATATGGTAAGTATGCTATTTACTTCAACAGTTTCATAAATACGCTTAGTTACTTCTTCTAGCTTCCATTTCTCTTTGTCCTTAATCGCGAAGCGATGGGAACGACAGAACCCCTGATTGCATAAGATTCTATTGAAAACGAATCCTAATGGTTCATTGGGTAGGATGGCAGAATGAACTAGGAACTCATTTATTCTGAAAAATCGTGTCATGAATTAATCCTAAAATAAAGACAACTACTCAGAGATATAGAAACTTCTAACCAGTTGAAAAAATCATCGGTCACAAACTCACAATATTTAGGATTCTAACCATAGATATATGTATATATATAAAGATACAGATCTCACATCATTTGCAAAAATTTTATGCCACATAACAACAAATGAAATAACATTTTCATAGTTGGTGCGTTAATAAAGTTGAATTTTACCACATAAAAGATTACAACTTGATCAATAATATAAGAACCCTACATTTTCCAAACAAAATTTAACAAAGAAAATATGTATACAACATTTAAATATCTCATTACTGCCCACTAAATTCAAGACTAAACAGCACTCATAGCAAAAGCAAAATCGATGGTTACAGTATAATGAGTTAAACTATGTACCTTCTTCTCCTCAACCGCGGCGGCAGTAGGGGAGGCGGAGCCGGCACCTCCGGTAGGGGCGGCGGAGGCGGCGGCCGGAGCTGCACATCCACCAGATCCAGCGTTCAGAATGAGGTCGTCAAGGTTCCTCTTTTCCGCAAGCTTGGCGAAAAGACTCGGCCAGTATGCTTCCACCGTCACATTTGCAGATTTCACTAGAGTCGAAATCTTCTCCGCCTATTTTCAAACCAAATTGACAACAAAAATGGATTCCAATCAACACGAAGTTCTATACACCATATGATCAAGAATTCATGGAAAATGAGATCTGGATTTTTCTTGAACAAGTTCTTATTAAAAAATAAATAAAAACAAAAAACAAAAAAAGAAGAAGAAGAAAATCATACTGTGATGGGGATGCCATCATCGTGGAGAATCAAAGCGGCGTAGGTGCAGGCAATGTTACCGCAAGCCATTGAAATGAAATCGAACTGAACAAAATCGAGAACTGGAGAGCAGAAAGAGAAGCGACGAAGCCCTAGAACTGGTACGGAGGGGTTTTAGGGCTAAATTTAGAGACTGTATATATAGGTCGACAAGGCTAGGGTTTTTAATGGGACAGAAACCAACTTCGAGGGAGTTTATTTGAGCCGGGTTCTCAGGCCCATACTAGTTGCCCAAAAAGCTATGTTGGAAGCCCATCACTGCTGTTTGAAAAACGACGTGAAATAGTAAACGACTTAAAAATAGTAAAACGACATAAATAAATAAATAAATAAATAAGGATTATAAACGAGAGGAACACTGACGAAGACACGGGGTGTGTTAATATAGGAACGACGAACAACAATAAGATTTAAAAAAAAACGATAGGTTCACAAACAACGGATGCTTAAATCGCATTAAAATAGAAAACGACATGAACTCTGAAACCTATAACAAAATTTTAAGAAAAATAAAAGTAAAAGCTTCAAAACGAGAGGAATTGAAGCGACAAGAAAGTTAAAAAAAAAACGGCAATAACAAGAACAATAATAGAAGTAACAACTGCAGAAACGCTTAAAAACGACACATAATGAAAACAATTATAATAATAATCGAAACCATGGAATGACAACAAAAAACGACATAACTAGAAAAATACAACAAAATAAAATGGCGACAGGTAAAACAAAATTAAAGATGCGCTACACTTCAATTTAAAAAAAAAAATGGAGTAATACGACAGAAAAACTAAAAACGACAACAAAAGTAAAAACGAGAGCAAATTGAAAAACGGACTTTTACTCTTAAAACGAGCACACAAGTAAGTCAGAGTAGGAATATAAAAAGACAACAAAATTTTAAAAACGACAGCATAACTATGTACAACACAAGTGACGCCAGAAAAACTAAAACGACAACAAAAGTACAAGGAGAATTCTTAACAAAAATATAAAAAAATAAAAATAAAGAAATAAATAAAAGACCCCAACTGGAAAAACAAAATAAAAAAACAAAACTAGAGTTGACCTGTTTAACTACAAAATTATCGCATTAGTTGGTCCAGAATATTGATTCTGCCCAAACGAATCGAGTTTGAAAAGAGAACTCTGCTCTAAGTGATGGTGAGTCACATTAGTTGAGTTATAATCTTTTCTTTCTAAAAATAGATAAAAGAGTCTTCTCATTTAATTGGATCACATGCTATGAATATTAGTATGAAGCAATTAGGGTTAGAATATTTGTATGAAGCAATTAGGATTGGAGTCGGTATAAATGGAGCACATCAAGTTCTATTGAGTGCCAATTCCTCGAGTGAAGGCTTCAACAGCTGCTTCTACAGCTGTTGACCAAAATGATGGCCGCGACGACGGAATCTTGGACGGAGGATCTGCTCCTCCTGGTTGTCTTCTTTCTTTCTTGCTTGCATATGGCAGGCCCTTACTTGCTTGTTGAGGAGTTCAGAGGCCAAGTATGAGGCGATTAACCAACCTTCTTTTTCAGTGCATATACCATTAATTCATTTCGCAATAGTAAAGTATACAGACATTTCCATTATTATTGCTTGGGAGATTACGCGAAACTGAAAAGGCAAATAAAATAAAATAAAGTATATACATTGGGATTGGGGGGTTTGGAAATCAAGGCATCAAAGCTATAGTAAATTCGGCGTTTAAGAAGTCTGCTTAAGGCAAACGCGGCCAATTAATAATGGCATTTCTAATACCTAGCCTCAGTGGTGTAACAGTTTCTGTACCTCGTTCATATTTTATCAGAAAATCAATACCACTCACTATCAGATTTAATAAAAGTATTTCCAGAGAATAGATTACGCACATGCAAAAAAGAAACAAAACAAACAAATATTAAAAAAAGGCTTTTATCTAACAAAAGTTAAGTTTAATATCCTTCAACAGACATGAACACAATCTCGCCAAATAACAACAAAAGTCGCAAGCCTCGTGATACTAGCTCAACTTAATATGGCCAAATCCAATACCAAACCTAGGTATTTGTCTTTAAATCATACAAAGCCCTTAATCAACTAAGTTTCTCCTACGAAACTCTCAAAAGAAATAGATCACTCATATAATCTCTCTTAATTCTTCCCTCCTAACTCCGCCAAGCAGACCCTGATGAGTTTCTTCCTTCGCTTGCTAGAAGATCAGTCGCTGCCTGATCGAGCCTGAAAATCGAGTCGAGTTGAAGCGAAAAAGTTAAGGATTAAATAATTTCTTTTTCGTATGATAATTTATAACAATAACGTCAATCCTCATTCAGAATTATAATCACAACTTACCGGGCGGGGAGAGGCTGATCTGGATTGCGATCGTGGCCTACAATATTAAATAAGGTTCATTCATATCATAATCACAAACAACAGTAAGTTTGTAGAAATACAAATCTCAAGTATGTTTGAACAAGCCCAAAATTACCTGGAAGGTTTGGCAGGAGATGCAGACCTAGACCTTGAAACTGATCTAGAGACGGATCGATCCAACGATTTACTGAAAAAACAAAAAAGGGTTAAAAGAGCACCAGAAATAAACAAGAATGAGGGGAAGAGAAAAGAAAGATCAGCACCTCCTATTCCTCTTTAGACTGCGGCTTCTGCTACGGCTTCTGCTTCGGCTCCTTGAAGGACTGCTTTCATACTTCTTCACCTACACCAGTTTATGAACATCAAAAACATAAATAATTTTACACATCCCAAAAAAACTTGGTGCGAGCAATGTTTGTGGAAACATATATAGATATTACGGAAAAGCTTACCCTGATATAAGCTCTTGCCCAAGGATTTCTGAACTCGGTATCATCAAGCTTCCGGATCTGAAAAAAATAACATGTTAGCTTAAAAAGAAAGCTGAGGCAGAATTGCTTCAAAAGCCATCTACCAATTACTTACAGCATATTTCATGTCGTCATAATTTGTGTAATCAACAACGCCGAAAGTCCCTGAACAAATACAGATATTCCAGATAATTAGCACCAAGCACTCATAAAACTAAAAACAACGCATTTCATCCGAATTAGTTATTAGTTATTAAGGTGTAAAAGCACGTGACTAAGAGATAAATACAAGTACAATTTAGCCAATTAAATTCGACAAGAAGAGTTTTTAGCAGAAAAAACTAACATATCGTGCTTACGCTAATCATCCTGAGAAAATTGTGCAGTTCTTAACATCTTTTATGTACTACTCCATGATTGTCATGACGTACAAACATGTCAACATAACTTTTCTCAGTAAAATAAGAACTACTCTGCAAAGGCAATTTAAAATGTAAAGCACGCTAAATAAGTATTCACCTCACCAATAAAAGAGGAAATTAAAATTCTTATTTCCTAACCAACAACAAATCGTACAACAATATACTAAGCTGAAATCACCCAAATAAGTGCTAATGTCCACATAATTTAAGTGAAAGATATGTATGAGAATATATTCAGCTGAAATCAGTCAAATAAATGCTAATTGCCACATGATTTGAGTAAAAGATATACCTTCACTGTCACGGGAAACCTCAGCAAAACAGACATCCCCAGCTTTACGCATGTGATCCTGAAAACACAAGCCCAATGATATTACCCAGACAACAGCAAATATAAACTCGTAGGAATTTGATGAAATATGAGCATCCAAATTACCTTCAAATCTTGCCAGGAAGCTGAAGAAGGAAGTCCCCGCACAATAACTGCAGCCAGAAGCGCATACTGATCAAAACTACACTAGTATGCTTAATGAAACTAAATTCGATTAAGAATGCATAACATGGTCATGCATACTCCTCTTGTCCAGGGCCTCCAGGCTATATATTTTATACTTTATTAGAAATATACCTCGATATTCAGAATGGCGTGAGACACCAAACCGGCCTCCACCGCTGCCGCCGCCGCCGCTGCCGCCGCCGCCGCCGCCACCGCCATAGCCACCGCGGCGCTCACTAGAGGATGGACCTCTACCACCATGTGCAAGCTCAACCTGCATCATCGATAAACAAAAATAAATAACAGAACAGAAAGTTTTCAAAAGAAACATTTCAAGAATAAGACTCATATATTACCCTTAAACGACAACCATCAAAGTTATAACCATCTCTGCCCCTGATAGCATCCTCTGCATCCCGAGCACTCTCAAACTACAATCCAAAAACACATGAGATAACCAAATGTTGATGATAGAATCTACTCTAAGTGCAACCAACTACTAGCCACGAATGGTAGAATACCTCCACAAAACAATAACATGGAGGGCGAGGCGGAATCTTTAGTTCAATATCCACTATACGGCCATACTGCAAAAGAATCCAAAAAAATATATCATTATAAAGCACGAGGAGAATTAATCCACTTTGAAAAGATATCAGACTTCATCTTGTGCTGTTGTTGTTAATGATATAAAAGTTGATACCTACTAAATATTAGTGAAAGTAACAGAAACAACAACACTGAGAATAAGCTTTAAAAAATTCCCAACCAACCTTGTAGAATAAGTCTTCAATTTCCCCCTCTCTTATATCTGAGGGCAGGTTGCCAACATAGATTGTGCGAGAAAATCGACCGCTCATATTTGATATAAGAAGATTACTGGTGGGAGTATCTCACTGCAATTAGAAAAGGAATCTCATAAACAAAGAATCTAACAACTTCTAAAACAATGTAGCACCATCTACTATTCTGTCATGTTATCATCAGCATGTACTACGTTGATGATATCAAAATAAAAGCAAAACCAAACTTATGAAGCAAACCAAGAGAGCAATCCTCGAGGTGAGCCGTGCTCCACAAGCTCCATTGCTCATTTGCTCCAAGATGCTCCAAAGCAAAAATTATATTGAAATAAATTTTGATCTCCTCATCCTCTCCAGAATTTTAGCAGATGAATAGATCTTCTCAGAGTGAGCAAGAATCTCCAATAATTAAAAATAACACCCAAAACTCCACACTGAATCTCCCAATCCCTCTCTATATCCCTATGTATCATTGCAATGCTCATATTTGTCCAAGCGCTTGTCATCTACCATAAAGAAACATCTGTGTCATGAGATCAGGTAAAGTCTGTACATATATTTATGCATTTTACCTTACTCAGTTCTCTTTAACAGCAGTGAAATACAACCCTGGAAAATGTTTAAATATCCCATACGAACTCTAACCAGACCAGCCTAACAGAAAGTTATGACCCGGGTAAAGGAACCAATATTTAAAGTCTTTAGCCTCTTATTTGATAGATTTAAGACATTTCTCTAAAAACTGATCATGTAAAGAATCATAACCGATTCTGAAGCCGATGTAGGCAACCATGTTCTTGGGTTATTTCCTAGTTGTTTTCAGTTATGATACCAAATGTTGCAGACGGCAACACAGGTGAAAAAATGGTATTATCACCATCATAGTCCTATTTCAAATGTCTAAGATTCTTGAACCATATAGTCAGGTTAGGCTGTTAAAGGTAATTCATCCAAGTAATAATGCAGAAAGATGAATCTCAAGAATAAGGCAGGCTCAACAACGCCGTTCTGCTACACAAAAACATACACACAGCGTATATATTCTATACACATGAATACACACACAACGATTATACGCACAAATCACCTCGAGATCGTTCCTTTTTTTTTTATGTAATTTATTGACTAATGTAGTGATCAAAGCTTACATCGAGGAAAAATCGTATCAGGACTTAGGAAACAAGAGACAAATCGTAAAAAAAAAAAAAAAAAAAAACAACAACAACAACACGAAAAAAATGGACAGATAAAGCCGACATTTCCTGTACTCAAGATTCCAAGACGCAAAAGTGAAAATTAACATAAGATTATGAAGAATGCTCATGAAATATCAGCAAAAGAAGAAATAAGAAACGCAAAAACTCGAGAAAATCTCAATAAATTCAAGAACATAAAAATTGCGAAAAAAATAAACACATAATCCAAAACCCTAAGTCATAAAAATATATGTGTGTGTATGTATACACGTATATAGGCATATAGAAACAGAGGAAGATTTCAAGAGAATCGCACCGAAGAATGGGAAGCTCCGGCGAACAGAGAAATGGCGAGCGAAGAGTGGATTGCAAGCTGGAGAGGAAGCTAGGGTTTGCTGTGGCTGCGACCTAACCGCTTTTTCTGCTGCGCGAAGAAAAAAGGGAGAAAAAGGGGATAATATGAAGGACGGTAATTGAGTGACAGGCAGGTGATGTTATCCAAGTCTCTACTGTCCAGTCGGTGTCAATATTTCGGGCTGCCAATTTGGACTTTGTATACATGTTGATTCTGGAGGCCTAATATTAGCGGTATCCGGCCCATTTTGTAAATTTATCTATTCTCTCTCTCTCTCTCTTTTTTGGGTAAATTGTTAAATGGTAGTCCCTAAATTATTTGTAAGGGTGGTACCGATTGGTTCTCAAACTTTTTTATTTTTAATTAAAAGGTCCTCAAATTCTTAGTGGTATAAATAAGGGAAAACCCTAACTGCCATCTAAACATAGACGGTTTTGACCCACATGAGTTGCGCATGGCTTTAATTAAGGGGTACTTTGGTAGAAGAACCAAAAGAATTAAGTTGAGAAGAATAAAAAGTTATATGGGATTTATAGCTCAATAACATTTTTCTCAGAAGTTTTTTAATAAATAGCTGAAGTTTTTAAAAATTCATTAAAAATGATGGTTATTCAATTTTCTTAAATAGTCAAATCAATAATTAATCATACAATAGTCAATCACCAAATTGATTTAAAAAAACGTGTATATGCATCTATTTCCGAAAAATCTGAACTTTTATTTTGCTGAGAATTGTCGTCTTGATTCTCTAGCCGTTCACTTTCTTCTACATTTTGTGCCTGAGAAGTTAATGGCTGAGGAGAGACAGGGTTTAATGTGAATGACAAAGAAATTAGAATGAGAAAGTGAAAAGTGATTCTGTATTACTGCTTCTTTGACATTTCGACTTAATTTTAACTAAATTGTATTTTTTCATCTCAATTTTTTTTTCCTAAAAAGTCAACAAAAATTATAATTAGTTTTTTAAAAATCAATCAATTCCAACTTAAAAATTTCATCTTTAACCGGCAAACCAAACGTAAGCTACATTTTGTGGACTTGGTTTTATTAATTTGTTAAAGAAAAGTCCTTGGGACAGTTATCTATGTTGAACTTGGAGGATTTGCGAATCCAACGCAATGCTCTCTCTTTGTTCTTAATTGAATGTAGTTTGGTTAGAGAGAGGAGAACGAGAAGCTTCGGAGAGACTCGTTGGATTTGGTTTGTCCACATTTTCGGACTACCATTTTCATATGCAAGTAGAGAGGTGAGGAAGAAGAAGTACTTTTTTCAATTATTAATTTTTTAGAAAGATTGTCTATTATTTAGGGGTGTTTTAGTCTTTTAAAAGGAAATATGGATCATGTGAGTCTCACGTGATACAAAATTACAAAAAAAAATTAAATGATTTCAGAACGCATCGGATCGTGTTTTTTAAATGTTAGGTCAATGAGTATGGAAACCGCTAACCGCCCAAACAAGGGCGGGCTGCTCGCGAGGCGGATTGTGTTTATAAATGTCCTGACTTTTCTAAAAATGATAAAAATAAATACATACAATAAATCGAATCTTCTATTTTAAACAAATTCTTTGAATATGTACAAATATAAGCACAACATCTATATTTAGAGCTTTTTATTTTGGGAAATAATCAAACCAATTGGATTTTGAGAGGAAAACTTATTGTAGGAAAATTGGATCCAATATTTTTTTAGTTATTTTAACGTTAGAGGAAAATGACAAAGTAATAAAACACAAAACTTGGAATCCAAACTCCAAAATAGAACGCTGCAAGGAGGAGTACGATGCAACCGGCAAGGTCTTAACGTCATGCGGCCGCCGGAGGAGAGATTGGTTGGTTGGGGCTGAGCGGCACCGGCGACTCTTGGTCTCCCTCTCTCTTTTTCTGTATTTGACTGCTATGCTAGGATTTGTACTTTTTGTATTGTTCTTTGTTGCTTTGGCAGATGAAACAATACACAAGAAATAACAAAAGAAGGGAAATAGGAAGACTGAAAGACATCAAACTCCGCTCTCTCTCTTTTTAATTACTCAGGACGGGTCGGGTTCAACCCAAAGAGTGAAGACATAATATGTCACCTGCCCACTTGAGTATATGGACAAACGGGTTGAACCCGCGGATAGGCGGGTTGCTGACGTGGACCTACAAAGGGCGGGTGGTGTAGGGCAGTGTGGGGCATAATGCAGGTGCAGGGCGGGTTTTGTGCAGCCCTAGCTTCTGTCACTGAAAAAGATTAATTCACACAATCTTAGGGCCTGTTTGGTGTGTAAGTTTGAGTTAAGATTTTTAAGTTTAAATAGTAAATTGTGTTGACTTTTCAGAAAAGACAAAAAACTTTTTGAGAAAAAGACAAAAACTTTTGGGGAAAAAGACAAAAAAAAAGTTTGAAAATGTTAGTTTGGACTAACATACCAAACAGGCCCTTAAAAAAGTTCAGGGATTGATGAATCAAGAAAAAAAAAATTCAGGGACCAATCATTAATGTCAAATTATACACTTTTTTTTTATCATATTTACACTTCTTTATTAGTGTGATATTAAACATTATTGATGTTTTTTAACATTTTTTATTTTCTAAACCGTACGTCAAGTAGACAATTACGACAAAAAAAAGTGTATAATTTGATAATAATGATTGATCTCTGAATTTTTTTTCTTGATTTATCAATCCCTGAACCTTTTTAAAATTGTGTGAATTAATCTTTTTTTATAGAATTTCACCTTTATCATTCTCAAACTTTATAAAATCAAAATAATCTCAAAAAAAAAAAAAGCTCAAAAATAATAATTTGTTAATTCAAAAAAAAAAATTTTTGATAGACCAAAGAAAAATGCATAAAATAAAATATAGTTCCGGTAACGTCGAGACTCGAAGTAGGGTTCAACTCAAACTTAACTCGAAACCAGCTAGATTCGATCCCAGGATCTTCTTCACCTCTCCACCGCCCTTTTATTTTTTTTTGGGGTCCTTCATAAACTTTTTCCCTCCAATTCCCAAACTCCAGGCCAACTCCAACGGCCAAATGGCCTCGCGCTTCCAGGCCGCCGCGCTCGTGGCCGCTCCGTCGCACCCCGCCGCCGTCTCCTGGTCCGACGACAACCTCATCGCCGTCGCCTCCGGCCACCTCGTCACCATTCTCGTTCGTACTTCCAATTTCAGTTCGCTCTGATTTCCTTTTCCTTTTCCTTTTCCGTTCTCGATATTCACGTCTCTTGTTCTCCATTTTGCTCTCCAGAATCCGGCATTGCCTCTCGGTCCGCGAGGCCTCATTACGATCCAAACCGGCGAGCCTTTTCCGATCGGCGTCGTCGAAAGAACTGGTGCTTTTCTCGATCTTTATTTGAAGTTCCATTTTTTTAACTTTACATATATATATATACATATATTTATATGCATATATACAATTTCGTTCTAGATTTGGTCTCGGCCAATTTGCTTCCGACCTGTTTATCTCGGGACCCCCGGCCCTGTGTTCGATCAATTTCATGGTCTCCGCTTGGACTGGCTTCAAACTCAGGGTCAGTTCTGGTTTTTTTTTTTTTTTTGTGTGTAATTTTTCATTTAATTCACGTTATTAGATCATCTTCAATGTAGTTTATTGCCTTTGTAATTTGGAAAATTGGCTCAGGTGTTTACTGGCTGTTTGCACCACCGAAGGGCGGGTGAAGCTTTATCGTCAACCATTTAGCGATTTCTGTGCCGAATGGATTGAGGTAAATGTACATTGTGCACAAGATCGAAGATTTTTGAGAGCCGAAACGGAAACAAGTTAGTAAAATTCATACTACGCTTGTTGTTCTAAACTTTTTCTGACATTTGTTTAGGTAATAGATGTATCAACTAGGCTTTTTGATTATCTTGAAACTATTAGTTTCGGGGAGTTGGAAGCTTGTCCCTCCAAAGATTGTGATGCAACTGTAAGTTTTATCTTTTGTTATCCACTTGGGAAGCAGTATCTCCAATGATTTATGCTGATGGTCTTCGTTACTCTTCTCATTTTACCAGGAGCAAGAAACACATAATATATGTACCGATGAGGACTCGAATTTTGTCCCGAGAAAGGAACGTAAGCGAAGAAGAAAGGATGTATCCTTGAATGGGTAGTTTTTATATGGCTTCAATTGCAAAACACACAGTCATTTCCAATTTGTTGTTTCTTAACTTTTTTGGGTGCTTGAGACTGATATTGGCCAAGTGAAAAAAAAACAGCCCAAAGCAGATTGTTTCTGCATCTACATCCAAGGCAAATGCTTTCAAGAACACAACAGAAAATTGCAAAATCCCGCTCATCAGTGTAGATAGATATGTAGCTCGTAATGTGATGCTATCGTCACTTGTAGTTGCCTGGTCACCAGTGTTGCAGTTGTCGCCTAAAGCTTGTTCTATTCCTCAGAATGGTTCATCCATATCTTTACTTGCTGTTGGTGGGAAGTCTGGTGAAATCTCATTCTGGAGAGTTTCTGTACCAGAATGCTATTCTGTTGAGCTCATTGGAGACCCAACAAATGCATTGATTGTGGGGCTCCTGCAGGCACATGCTTCATGGGTTACAGCAATTGGTTGGGCGTTGCTTGATGCCGATTGTTCCAATCCTCGTATTTTATTGGCAACAGGGAGTTCTGATGGGAGGTGAGTTAGGTGCATTTCACTGTTACAGTTTTTTCTGGTATGTGAAATTTTACGCAGTCAAAGATTTCATCTTTTGGTATTATACAAGCTTTATCATTCGAATAGTGCCATGTTTTTAATTTTTATTCTTAATTTTTCATGTGATTTTCCTTGACACTACATTATTTGTTGCGCCATAGTAAAGATTAATGTAATTGGACCTTTATATCCTATATCCTTTATTACACTTGTTATTGTCCTTAGTTCCGTAGTATTTCTTAATTCTTTTGTTCATTTTGTGTTTCCTTATCTTCTTAGTGTCAAGATCTGGCTGGCTTATAATGACCAACTGCTGAAGTCAAACGAAGCTAACCATGCCTATTTTTCGTTGTTGAAGGAGGTAATGTGGCTTTTACTACGTTCAAGTGCTTCTTTATGCAAATCTTTTTGTTCTTAAAATTTTGATTTATGATCTTCTTAATAGGTTGTAACTAAAGATATTGTCCCAGTTTCAGTAATTTCACTTACTGTACCTGCTCAGTCCCCAAACAAAATGCTCTTGGCAGTTGGAAAAGGATCCGGATCTTTTCAAGTGTGGAATTGTGACATATCTGATAGCAGATTTGATAAATTTGGCTCCTACAATGCCCATGACCATGTTGTAAGTTTATTTTTATTGATCCAAAAATTTTTCTGATACATTTGATTAATGTATTTTAAAATTACCAGATTACAGGTTTAGCATGGGCTTTCGATGGGCATTCTTTGTTCAGCTGCAGCCAGGTAGTTAGTTATTAGAAATAATTCAAAATTTTTGTTTATATTTGTACGTACTCCCTTGTTCTTGGGTTCTTGGATTCTCTCTCTTCGTTTGTTCTTAATTGATAACCACTTGTTTCAATTTTCAAATGCCATTAGGACAACTATATACGGAATTGGATTTTGAGTGAAAATATCCTCTCTGAAGCACCAATTCCTTCAAACACTCCTCGTCTGAGAAGCTCAACTGAAGTATGTTAGTACTGTTATATATTTCCTTTTTCTTCTGAAGATGCTTTATTTTAAGTTTGCAAAATGTGAACATCTTTGCAGCTTCCGGATGCGTATGGATCATGCTATGGTCTTGCAGTCTCTCCCGGAAATCTTGTGATTGCTATGGTATGGCATCATATTTACCCAAAATTTCTAATAATCTAATCTTCTATACGTGAGACAACCACATGGAAAATGGCTAAATGCTAATCTTACTAATGTCAGTTATAGGGAAGTTTTAGTTTATCGTTATCTGCAGTTTCCATTGTATTATGAACTACTTAACTATGTTTAAAATTTGTAAAAACAACTAAAATGTTTGTACTTGAACCTTGTAGGTTCGCAATTATGATGAAGATTTATTGGATCCAATGTACCAGAGAAGGTGAAATAATTTTTCCCTTCAAATGCTTAACAAAACAGTAGTCTATTTGTAAAATTTGTCAATGGTTAAAACATTATCGCAAAAAAATAGGAACTTATCCTTAAGGATTAGCTAGAAGGGAGAGGAAGAGTAAATGGCAAAAGATTGTAATAAATCAAACTGAAACACTATCGGCCAAGTTTAGAACTTTATATCTTGTTTCAGGAAATGGAATAGAAAAGAAGATAAAACTCTGATTAGCTCTTATTCACTTGTGTGTTGGGTGAGCATTGAGAGAATAAATGGCAGAGAAAAAAAATTCAAAAGAATGCAAGTTCTACTTAAAGCAAGTCAGAAAATCCTTGATCTCGACTGCAGGAAGATAAATAGCACTTGAGGAAGAATCTTGTTTACTCCCCAGGACCATGATGAGGAAAGATAAAAACTAAATTAACAATCACAACATCCATAACGGAAAATAATTAGTGTCCATCTTACTCACCTAAATTTATTTGTTGGAAACATTCCCAGGACTCAAAAGGCTGCTGTTGAATACTATTGGATTGGTGCACGAGAAGTGCATATTTCGTCAAATGAGTCCTCAAATTTTACCATTCCTGGCGTTCCTGTAAAGGAATTGGTTTCTTGGGAGGTCAATGTATTATGGTGTTTAAAACAGTATGAATATCAGGACAAGCCTCTGGTTGTCTGGGATATTGTAGCAGCATTATTGGCTTTCAAGCGTTTTGCTGCAGAGTACGTAGAAAATATACTGGTCAAGTGGCTTTCACTTTCATATGTTGGATCGCCTGTGGACCTTTCGGTTGAAAAGGTTTTAACGCATGTTTCGAAGATTCTCTCAAAAGTTTCCTCTCGCCAGCTACACCTCCTGAATGTTATCTGTAGACGGGTAGTACTATCAGAGATGAAACCTAATCAAATCAACAACAAATTGCAGAACTTGGAAGAATTAGATTGTTCAGAAGATAAACTAATTATGTGGATCAAGCTACTTTTGAGCAGTGAAAGAGAACTCCGTGAGAGGCTTGTATGTCTGAGTTTCTCTGCTTGCACGAGTCTCATGCCCCATTCAACCACAGCTTCTCCTCGGTCCGGAAACTGGTTTCCAGTTGGGTTAGCACAAATGGAGCGATGGGTTGCCCTTAATCATGATTATTTACAGGGTCAGCTAAGAGTCCTTTCATCCGAGGTTCGGAAGCATGAGAAGAGGTAAACGGATATATTCTTTAACTTAATTCTGTTATAATTATGTTGCATTGATATCAGCATTCAAATTTCAGAATATTCGTTACTTCGCAGGCCTTGACATGGAACAATCCTCACTTACGCTCTCCTTAACTCATAATAATTCTTATGAACAGGCTTCGAGCAAGTGAATATGTAGCCACAGAGCACTGTTGCTACTGCTCAGCCTCGGTCCCGTTTGAATCTCCAGAAGTTGCCTTTTGCCAAGGTGTTGGTCAGGGCCACAAACTAGCTCGATGTGCTGTTTCTATGGAGCTCTGCCCGACTACTCCGATATGGTTTTGTACATGTTGTCACAGACGGGTTTACAGACTAGCACCCGAGACTCTTTTCGCATTGCCTGGATATCCTTTAGACTTCAAGTCTTCAACCGAATCATCCGACTCAAATGTATCTTCGAAACCCCTATGTCCGTTTTGTGGGATACTGCTACAAAGACTACAACCAGAGTTTCTGCTTTCTGCATCTCCGGTGTAAGCTGAATGGTTTTCCTATCCGTGTTTGAAGCGACTCGAAAACTTGTCCAAGCCCAGTATCCTTGGTAAAGAATGGATGGCATTAGTTGATGCCAGATTACCAAATGGGGATTAGAAATATTTTTATTACCCTTTTGCAAGAAAAGGAAAAAGAAGGATATTATCGTATTTTTGGGGGATAAAAAATGGATTCACCAATAGTTTGATGACGGATCAGCAAAAAAACCAAAAAAAAAAAAAAAAAAAAGGAAGAAGAAGCAAAGAAACAAAGTAGCTGGATGATGAACTCAATTTTACTGTTTTCTTTGTTTTTGTTTTTTTGTTATTGATAATTATTTTCTTTGTATTTTTTAAGGTGCCTTTGGTGTGAGAGACCAAATCCTCACACGTTGTATATATGCTACACTAACCAGGCTGTCATATCATATGAACATCTCAAGTGTTGTAATGTGTAATATTTATCTCAATAAAAAAAAAATGTAATTTCAGTTTATGATGCTAATTAAGTATCCTTCAAAACTAGATTAGTTCCTTCTGATTAGATTGATGGATATACAGTAGTTTCTTTATTATGGCAAAATCTTAACATGTTACGGGATATACCTCATGATATATATATATATATATATTTTTTTTTTGCTTGAAATACCTCATGAACTTCTTCAATAATGAGATGACGTTTTTTATTAGGAAAAAAAAAACAAATAAACCACACATTGCATTATAAAAGTACTTTGCTCTTTTTTGGGTTGAATTTTTTATAAATTGATTTGGCATATATAAAATTACTGCACAACTGCTCTAGTTTCCATTAACAAGACTGCATTATTTATCATAACAAAAAATAATTTTTCTAATTAAACAAATAGCATCTTGTCAAAGTCATTATTAAAATGTGAATCACGTGTGACATATGAAAGTTCTTAGTTCCAGTGGACTGGTTTGTACTTCATAAAGTATAGTTTAAAGATGAAATTTTTAATTTAGAATTTATTGATTTTTTAAAAATTAGTTATAAATTTTGTTGACTTGTTTTTTTTTTTTTTTTAAAAGACAAAAATTTAGATGAAAAAATATAATTTAGTTGAAGTTAAATTTAAATATCAAACTTAACATAAAGGGCATAGTGTATGCTAGTGGGAACTCTCCTACAAATGAAACGACAAATGTAACTTGACGTTTCCTCCCCTGTCCCACCCAAAAAATTAAAATAAAATTGAAGCTTTCAGCTCACCACTATCTTAATGACAAGCTACGTTAATGACATGAAAATTTAATGATATAATTTTGCTGCATAGAGGTTGTTGGAACTTGAAAGGTGCATTAATGGTTTCGTTTTACCACTAAATGGTGACTCGAGACGGTGAGTTGAGAGACGATCACTTTATATTTCTCTCATATTTATTAGAGGTTTGATTTTTTTATTCATGTACTTAGTTAATTGAAATTGTATCAATATGATTGTGTGATTGACCATCAATCTTTAAGAATAATTGACGTGCTCCACCTGTAATTCTAATAAATTCTAAAAAAAAGACGTGGAATGAGAGGGTGAGAAAACACAAAAAAAAAATATAAAAAAAATAATAATTTCATCTCTTATTATCTTATTTATATATGATAATTTTGTGTTTGGAAATATCCTACTAAAAAGATTTTATGTCTTTATCATTAATATTATCATTTTTTTATAATACATTTCACTATAGTCCATATATATTATTTTAAAATTTAATTTAATACTTCTAAAACAATTTAATTTGAGCAACACCTCATTAGGGACTCTGACGATAATATATAATATTAAAAAAAATGTGACGATAATATATAATATTAAAAAAAATATCTTAAGTTCGATGACTGATAGTCGGATTTGTCTTGTAATTATAACATTTTATTTAAAATCTTATAATTACTAATTAATTTATATATAATTTTTATTGAGAATATTATAATGGTATTCACTCCAGAAAAAAAAATAATGTTATTATTTAGAACTTTCAGTGTAACAGATAAATATTATTGAAAAATGTTATATCAAAACCAAATGATTATTGTAATAATAAATCAAAAAATTATAAGTGTCATTTCACAAAATTATCGGAGATAACTTTATATCTATTATCTCTTACTACATTATAATCTCTTACTATATAATAAAAATACGAAAGATACTTTCTACGTACATTTTCGTCCTACTTCACATGGCATCGCATGGTAATTTTAAAAAATTTAATTCTTTTTTTTTTTTTTTTTTGCATTGCTTTGTTCTTACTCTATAATATCATTTTCTCTCTCTTCTCAATTTGCTATGTGATAGGTCCAACATCCGCTACGTGACTTTTTTTTTTATATATATACTTTTAGGCTTTGTTTGACATTCAAGTTTAATTCCAATTAAACTGTATTTTTTCATCTTAATTTTTATCTTTTTCTAAAAAATCAATAAAATTTATAATTAATTTTTAAAAAATCAACTAACTCCAACTTAAAATTTTCATTTTCAACTGGTGAATCAAATGTAAGATTAATTTGTTGATTGTTTTGCTTGTCTATCCTCCCACGCAAATTCAACTTGTATAGCTTCTATATAGAAAGAGGAATTAGCAGAAATTTCAGTGCTAAAATTTGAGGGTTTTGACAATTCCTAGTCCGATGTATAGGGATTTGGTGCATTTTCAGGTGTCGTGTGGCACATTTTTCCGTGGCTCAAAACCAAAGAAATTCTGTGCTCCCTCTTTTGTTTGCTTTATTCTCCATCATATCAGCATGGTCCTTTTTGCCTTTTTTTTTTTTTTTTTTTTTTTTTTTTACTTTTAAATTTTTTTTAATGTTTTGTTTTTGAGTTTAAACTTTAAAGGAATTGAGGGCCACTCAAGTCTGAGAATATGAGAAACTAGAGGTAATTTTGGGGCTTGAGGACAATTAAAATTACAATTTTGTTTATTTATGTTGTTGCCAAATAAGATGGAGCAAATGCAAAGCACTGCAACACTACTTGGATTCATCCATTTTAAGCAATCTGAGCTTAGGGCACATCCAGGCTTTTTCCATTTTTTTGCTTTGGTTTCGGACTTCTGAATTTGAAAAGATACAAAAAAAAAAATATCTTACTGATAATATAAAAATTTTAATCTTAGAAAAATCAATAAAGAAATTTAACGTGCTAGTATGATGTAATTAAGAAATCTTTTGTTTTATTGTATTGATTTCTATTTGTTTAATTTAATAACATTACATGATCTCATAACTCGTAATTACTCCTAATTGGTAAGTTTTGTTTTTGTTTTTTGTTTTTTTTTTTTGTTAGAAGTCGAGGATTCAAGTGCTATATATATTTTTTTGGTATAGTCACATATGATAAATACCATTAGATTATATATGCAATCGATCGAAAATTGAATTCACAGAGTGTGAATATGGGAAACTTTAGCTTAATAGCCTATTAAAGCTAGATATGATGGTGACCTGAAAACAGCAAGCTTAGCTTCTATGCTATTATAAGCCTATATGGCAAATAGTACTAGCCAAGTTCAGCAGCCATGGCCCTTGTTAAAGCTTTAAATTTAAATATCCCATTCCTACTCTTGTATTCAATACAATGTACTTGCCATTGTGATATTTTACATTGAGAATATCACCCTTTGATTATTTTATTTTGATTCAATAGAAAAAAAAAAAATTCAACTTCTTTTTCTTTTTTGGCTGCAAATTTTCAGCTTACTTAAGTTGTCAACATATTAGTCTCTTAATACCGTTGAATTTACACCAAATTACATAATTTTTCTACAGCAACGAGTTAGTCTTCCTGAGGCTCGGACGTGTAGGGTAAAATTGACCCTTGGTACAGTGTTTAAAGTTTGAACGCTATTAAATTCCTTTTGGAACCTCTGACTTTTTTTTTTTTTTTTTTTTTTTGCCCTTTTGGAGGATAAACTTTGACAATAATTTGCTGATGTATTGAATACATATAGAATCATTTACCATAAAACCTCTCATTTTATATTATTGAGTATTGACATAAGTTATTGTATACACGTAAAAATTTTCTAACGTATGATTCATAATTGTTTTAAACATAGATAAAATCGTTGAAAAATAAATCAAATAACTAATATAATAGAGTTTATACATGTCTGATTTGATGTGCATTAATACGATTGCTAAAGGCGGACAAGTGCATTATATATATTGTGTGGAGTTTTTCTTTGTCTTTGTCTGTTTAGTGCATTAATCATTGTTCCTAATTGGCTGTCCTCTCACAATCATTGGTAACGCCTTGTAAATGAAAACATTATTATATATTAGTTTGTTTAGGTGGCGATAACATGACTATTTACCTATTTATTTATTTATTTATTTGAGGGGAGAAACCATATTGTCTATTTGAGGGGAAATTAAAAATTAAAATCTTGACAGGGTCTAATCATACAATCCTGGTCCACCAAGATCAATGGGTGATCTGTTTCATTGGAGGTGGTCCAGCTAAAATAAATAACTCCCCTGAATATTATTTCTTCCCCGAGAATTAGGTGGACAAGGTGTAACAGTTATCCAACATATGAGTTTTTATTTTGATCATATTTGTTTTAATGATAATTTAGGAAAATTCATAAAACTAAATAGTTTAAAATTATACCATAACAATATAGTATATTCTCATAACATAATCTTTATTTTTCTTATGAGAGCTAATCTTAACTCTCTTTCCTCTTTTCATTTTTTTCCTATTCATCTCAAACTCCGATATTCTTCTCACGTAATTTTAATACCATTTTCCCCCTCTCCAATACTGTTTTTTCTTTTCTTTTCTTTCCATCTATTTATAGTTTTGATCTTCTCATTATGAATAAAGAAGGTACTAATTAACTTAAATCTCGATTTATAATGATTATTAGTTTTCTCCAATTAAAATCTTGATATAGTTGTGGTTTTGTATTTTGTTTTGTTTTTGTATGACTTGCATGTTTTTTTTTTTTTTTTTTTTTTTACGAGGTTGTAATTTCTAAAAGACTGATTTGTACGACAATATCTAAATTGCCACCCTTATGGAAGTGTTGTCTACCATATCAGATAAAATAACATATATTAAAAGGCAAGAGTATTTTAAAAAAGCCAAGATTTTATATCTTGTGTAGCTTAATTTTATATTTCTTACGAAATTATGTATACAGTGTACATCAATTAAAAAAAATGCACAATGTTCCTCAAAAAAAAAAAAAAAAAAAAAAAGGTGCACAATGAAATCTTCTCTGGTTTTCAGTCAAAATAATGATTAAGCTGTGTTTATTTATCGTAATGGATATTTTGAAATACTCAACTCGGTATTTTTACCAGATGTATAGTTCTTATGTTAGTTTCAATTGAGTGAGAAATATCTTTCCCCTCAAATAAAAGAAAACAAAATTACACAAACAAAAAGGATCACGTGGGCCACTAAACCATTCCTTTCATTGTTGTTGTTTTTTTTTTTTTTTTTTTTAACATTATAATTTTCTTTTATATCTTGTTATTATCTTGCTTATGAAGCCTAATATTTTTTTCTTGCTATGAAAATCCTCATAACTCTAAAAATATTTTTAGTTCCCAAGAATTATCCATCTTTTTGTTGGAAAAGTTTCGATTGATTTTATTTTATAAAGAAAAATTCAGTAAACAATAGTTTTTAAATATTTATTTGAATCAAAATTTTTATTTAAAAAATTGATTGTTAGTTTAATCATAATCAATCAATAAAAAATATATATTAATATTATTAAATATCTAAATAATTATAATCAATCAATAATTTATTTATTTATTATTTTTTAAAAATCATATTTTTTTAACTTCGATTATTTATTAAAAAATTATTTAAAATAAGTTGTTTGGGGTACTATCTAAAAATGATATTTTGTCATTTTGATTTCAAATTTTCAATTATACATCAAATTTTCTCTTTTTTTCATTTTCAAAAAATTTAAATTTTAAAAATCCATTACTTTCTCATTTCTAATCGGAATAATATAATTTTTATGTCAAAGACGGACAAGATAAGATCCATTTTACATTTTTTCCTGAACACATTTTAGATTTTTGTATAATTTTCTATATCACAAGACTTTTTCAAAAAAAATTACCTCCAAATATATATTTTTAACTCAATTTTCAAAATATTATTTCTAAGATTACGTTTAGTAAACTAACTCAAACTTAAATTTTTCATCTCAATTTTATATTTTTTTAAAAAAATTAATAAAATATATAAATAATTTTTAAAAAATTAACCAATTCTAATTTAAAATTTTCAATTTCAACCGTAATACGAAACGATTTCAATTTCAACCGTAACCCGAAACGAAGGTTAAATATTACTCAAACGGACCCTCATTCCACGAATATATATATATATATATATATATATATATATTTTTCTCTTTTAATAAAAGCTCACCACCTAGCACCTACTCTCCAAATTGAAAATGTGCTCATTCCCATCATTATCTCTGTCCAAAAGTGTTTGCTATGTTTATCCAAAAATATTTATATATTTCTTCTCAAATAAAATACCCAAAACGCAAGACAACCGTGAAAAGTCCACGGCAACAAGGACGCCGTGTAACCCATGAAATGAAGACGTGGCTCTCTCTGGACGCGAGTTAATGTAATTCTGTTTACGCAAGCGAGTAGGTTGCGAGACTTGGGAGAACGATACGGCGAACTGATGCCGTTCTGAAGAAAAATGAAAAGTAAAAATTAATAAATAATAAAGTGCTGATGTCTGTCACTGCTGCGGATTATGACGGCCGTCGTAACTCTATCACTTTGCGATCGTAACCTTACCTCTAAGTAACACGTGGCGTGATGATGTAATGAATGCAGGGAGTGATCAATGTGGACGCTCACACGCAACCACTTCTTTTTTGTTTATACTATTTTTACAATGTTGTTGATTTTTTTAAGCAAAAAGAAAGAGAGAAAAAAAAAAAAAAAAAAAGGTCGATGATTCATGTCCTTACATCACAATGATCATCACGTCAACAACACATCGTCGTACATACCATGCCATTAGAAGGTTTAGGACATGTTTGGTGCACAAGTTCAAGATGAGATTTTTAAGTTTAAATAGTAAATTTTTTTGAATTTTCAGAAAAGATAAAAAACTTTTTGGGAAAAAGACAAAAAAAAATTTGAAAATCTTAGTTTGGACTTAAGCTCCAAACTCACCCTTAAATTTCGAAAAAAAAAAAAGGAATTAATCTATATTGGTAATCTTGTGAAAATCCACGTTTTTAAAGTTAAATTTAATTAAAACTTTCAAAAAAAATTCCTATAAAAAAAATTTTCAAAAAAAAAAAAAAATTACAAACTTTTTAAGTGAAAACAACGTATGTAGATATTCTTGTATGTCTCTCCTAAAAAAATAAAAGATATTCTTGTATTTCACATGTAAGTTTTAATTTATATTTTTACGGATTAGTTATTAAAAAATTAATTAAATTATTAAAATAATAATAAACAAGATAAAATGATTATATTTATAATTTAATGATAATATTATATCTGATTTTATCATATTTAAATATGTAGAGTTTAAATCTTTATTTCTCAGGTAAAAAAAAAAAAAGATAAAAGTCTTGTGATTTTAAATTCTTACATATGATTTTTTAATGCGGTCCCGTAAAATTTATTGAACAAATTTGAAGATATATTGCGTGAGAATATTCTGTGGCCGTGTTTGGCTGCTCAGATTGAACTTTTACTTTGTTTTTTTTTTTTTTTTTTGGCTGGGTGATTGAACTTTTACTTGGTCTTGGGATTTCTCTTGTTGTACAGGTGTTTTTATTTATTTATTTTTTTTTTCCTTCTAGATTTTTCCTAGGCCTAATACCATCCATGTTATCCATGTGCTAAAATTAAAACCATGCGAAGATGATTCTTTCAACAACACACATATAATATATTGACAAATGTTTATATTTTAGATGTGAGTTGGTAATAGCATTAAAAAAAGATGTTGATGTTTTTCTTTGCCTTTTAGCTAATTATAATGGGTTAAACGGCTTTGAGAATTTTTTATTTTTTTATTTTTTGAAATGATGAATTTTTAATTTTGGTTGAGAGTAATCTTTCAGTTTTCCAAAATCAACAAGTTCTTCTTTTCTTTTCCGCGCACAGAAAGAAAAAGAGAGTAATTAAATTTTTTGTAACACAAAGAAATTAGTTTTTCAAAAATAAAAAAAGAGAGTAAAATGTTGAAAATAACAACGTCTAGTAAATGAAAGAGAATACGAATTATTCCCCACGAATCACGAATTCCGAAACTTCCAAGTCCCAAATAGACCAATCTATCCCTGGCAAAGAAAAAGTC
Organism: Ficus erecta; assembly: GCA_008635985.1. Taxonomy (NCBI): domain Eukaryota; kingdom Viridiplantae; phylum Streptophyta; class Magnoliopsida; order Rosales; family Moraceae; genus Ficus; species Ficus erecta. Next base: position 783,584 of record BKCH01000010.1, read on the forward strand.
CAATCTTTCCAAAAACTACTGACTAATTTACCAAATTAAACTTCTCGAAATGAAAAGAGAAAATTTTCCTTTTCTAATTTTTTTTTTTGATAAATCCCTTTTTAATTTTAGAAAGTCATTTTGTTAAAAACGAATTAAATAAATTTTTTTAAGAAAAAGAATAAATACCCTATTGTTATTGAGTTATGAGTTTGATGCTTTAACCATTCAATATTGTTTGTTTAGTTGGGATCCTCAGTAGATAATAAATAATCAATTTCAATTGAAACAAAATCTTTATAGTAAATCAATAATTTAAGACGGCTCAATTTAAAAGGACATTAATTGAAATCCTAGATTGTTAAATTTAAGACAGATCAAGAATTCTCAATATTTCTTGGATAAAAAAAAATCAATAGCACTCACTTAAGCGTCAATTTTTCTAATTTAACAAAATTTAATATATTACTTAAAAATGCTTAAAAAACCATTTTTTTTGTATCCCTAATATAGCTACGGAGAAAGTAATGGTAAGAACCATACTTGGTTTAGTTCATTTGGTGTTTGAGTTGAGTTTGAGATGAGATGAAATTTTTAAATTTGAGTTGAGTTAACGTTTTAAAAAGGTAATTATAAATTTTGTTGATTTTTTAGAAAAAGATAAAAATTGAGATAAAAAATTTGAGTTGAGTTTGAATTAAACTTATTCACCAAACATAGGTTAAGTTTTCAACGGTCTTGTTTTTTGATTACGAGTAACTCTATGTCTTGCATTATTAAATTTTTAATGTGTACAATCACATACCTTACCGTTAAAAGGTCAATTAACATGTTAAAACAACAACTTTTAATAATTAGATAAAAAGCACAAATTTTTTTTAGAATAAAATAAAAATACAGTTATAATAAATATGATCTCATAAACAAGAAACCACTGTTGTATAAATAAATTATAGTTGTTCTCAAAATTCAAGTCTAGAAAATTATTTAACTTGTCCCCATTTTTTTTAATAAATAATTCTTGTCCCAACTTTAGTAACAAGACTAGTAATGGATAAAATAAAACGACTTTTTATTATGAAAATATCTTCCAATTAAATTTCTTTGGTCCCTATCATTTCTTTCGACACATTTGGAGTTGGAGGTCCATAAAACCCATCCCCATGCGTGTATGAAAAGGTCATACACACATGCATGGCCATAAACAAAATCATGGGCAATTTTGTAAATTAACTACCAACCCAAAAAAGAAATTCCCCAAAAAAAGAAGAAAGGGAAAAAGAGTTAGGGGTTTGATGGGGTCTTCCGTTTCTACCTTCCACTTCATCTCTAATACAGTATATCATCATCATCATCAACAACATCATCATTTTGGGACGTTGTGAAGAAGGTCCACAAAGGCTGTTCACACACAAACCCAATTACCCTTTTTCTTCTTCTTCTTCTTCTTCTTCTTCCTCCTCCTCTATTTTCATCACTAAAATAAATAAATAGTTTAAAATAAATAAAGAAGTTGTCTTTTTTGTTTTTCCCAGTTTCTTTTCTAGTACTAAGCGATCTTCTTCAGTTTGGTGGAGCCTTTTTCCTCAATGAGTTTGCTTTAAATAATTCAGGTATCATTTCATCTGGATATAAAAAGTTTATTTTTTAATTTTCTGTATTGATTTTTTTCCCCTTTTTTTTTTTTTTTTTTTTTTTTTTCTGATCGATTATTGTGTAAACTAGAATTTCACAGAGGAATCTGGGGGAGGAAAAAAAAAAAGAAAAAGGGACGATCTTTTTGATAGGAAAAACAAAGGGGGGGTTTTTTCTTTCTTTGCGTTGTGGTGGCGGCGGCGGTGTCGATCATGGCGGTTGCTGAGAATGCACCAAAGTTCGACGACACTGTAGTGGTGGTATCGAAGGAAAACGATATCGAAAATCCAAAACCCAGAAACGATTCTTCAGGGGTTTTGACTTCCGAGGCCGATTTTCAGCCTAAGACCATCGGCAGCGACGGCGACGATCAGAGGAAGAATTCTCAAATGGGTCAGATGCAAAATGGGTTTGTTGTTGTTGAAGCGAATGGGGTCAATAACAACAGCAACCAGAACCAGAACCATAACCAGCAGCAGATTTATGGGCTTGATCACAGCGACGACGAGCGAGGTAATAATGGAGACGAGAGTTTCAAGCAGGACATGAGGGATTTGGAGGACTTGCTGTCGAAGCTCAACCCCATGGCCGAGGAATTTGTGCCTCCTTCTCTTGGCAAAATCCATGGCTACCCTGTTGGTGGTGCTGGCTTCGGCTACGCTGGCAATTTCTCGCTCCCCGTTAATAACTCCGCCAATGCTAATGGCCTTATTTCTAGAAAGGTTTCCTTTTTTTTTTTTTTTTGTGTTTTGTTTTGTTTTTGGATTGTTTGGTTTCTGAGAAAATGGTGGAGAAGAAAGTGACTTCGAAGTTTTCCTATTTGATTACTTGTGTGGTTATGTCAAATGTTTGATAATTTTGTTTTTGTTTTCGTTTTCGTTTAGAAGAATAGCTATATTCAAGGAAAGAGAAGGAACTATTACAAGTTGAGTCCAGCGCAACGAGAGGCTATGATCAGGAGGACTGTCTATGTTTCAGACATTGATCAACAGGTTTGAGTTATCTTTTGGCTTGTGGTGTTGTAACTTTTCAGTTTTGGGTTGTTTATTTGTAGTTGGATTGATTTTTCGGATACTTGTTTGTCTTTGTTTTGCACATTAGGTCACTGAAGAGAACCTTGCTGCGCTCTTTCTCGGCTGCGGACAGGTAACATGTTTTGAATTTTGAAAATCTGTACTTAATGTAGGGATAATGGTGGATTTTGCTTCTGACTTGTGTCTTTTGTTCTGTGAAAAGGTGGTTGATTGTCGTGTTTGTGGTGATCCAAACTCTATCCTTCGTTTTGCTTTTGTCGAGTTCACTGATGAAGGTATTAGCGAATACTGCCGGCTTCATAGTCATTGCTGTTTTTCTTTTATCTATTGTGATGCGGAATTGGTGGTTATGTTTTTACAGAAGGTGCAAGGGCTGCTTTGACTCTGTCTGGAACCATGCTCGGGTATTACCCTGTGAGAGTTCTGCCTTCCAAAACTGCAATAGCACCTGTTAACCCGACATTTTTGCCGAGGGTGAGCTCTTGTTTCTGTCACGATCGTTAAAAGGCTTTCAAAAATTGGCTCAGTATAAGATATGTGCTGATATTACATTGTGGCTTTCTTACCATGACCTTCAGTCTGACGACGAACGGGAGATGTGCTCGAGAACCATTTACTGTACAAATATTGACAAGATGGTATAGCTTTAAATCACCATTAGGTTTACGAAATGTGGCCTCAGCTGGTTCATTTAGTCCTAATTTATACGTTTATCCGGTGTAGGTTACTCAAGCAGATGTCAAACTGTTCTTTGAATCACTCTGTGGAGAGGTATGCAGTTTTTTCCCGACAGTTTGTTTGCTGCTTGCTCTTATGATCAGAAATATATATATATATCTCATTGTATGATATTTACCTGTGTAGGTTCAACGCCTGAGGCTACTTGGAGACTACCATCATTCTACTCGTATCGCTTTTGTTGAATTCACTATGGTAATTATATATTGTACCCTGATGTCTGCACGTTGCTCTCTTTGGCACTCATTTGAGCTCAACTTTTTATGTGATACGGTATCTATTTATTATTGTTTTTTCGGTTGGTATTTGGCAGTTTCTGAAATCCAAAATATGGAGTGGATGAAATGATTTTCTTGGTGATTTGTTATTATACCGTATTTATCGGTTATATACGCTATATCTTGATGCATAATTGCGGCAGAAATTTAAAAAAGATAGAAAATTTAATGATGGTTATACGGTCTTTGCTAAGCATTAAAAGTCTTAACTGTTTGAATTAACTATCCTGGTTGTGTTATATCCAATCTGTTGTAGATTGGATTTAAATGCAGGATACGCTTTGTCAGTATGGTTCATTGCAAAACTTAAAGAACTTTATTTGGCATTTCAGATTACAAACCGTCCTCTTGAACTTAAGAGACTGCTTTCGTATTGTACATCCCATCTATATTTATTTTAAAAAAGTTTTATTTTTGCCTTATAACCAGATTAAAAATTAGTGTCCAGAGATGTAAGCTTATCTCCTTGTTTAAGCTTATTGCCCTAATCCCGACCCAAGTGGTGCATAGGGTATCTGGAGGATAACAATGCTTGATCAGTTGGGTTTAGGGATTTATACTCATTTAATTTAAGTGCGAACACATTCCTTCATTTCAATTTTTTCTCGATTGGATTCCCTCTGTCTTCGTGGACAAATGACGTGCAAAAAGGGTCTCTTCTAAGTCATCTGCTCATGATTTCATGTACAGTTATGTGTTATTTTTCCAAATAGTGTATTTATTTCCTCTCTATTCTGAGAAACATTCCTCTCTGTTATCCCTCTGGACTCACTTTACTGCTAAAAAGTGCATGACCTTTTGCTTGTTTTCTAAAATCTACAAACATTATACTGGCGAAGCCATTTGGAAAAGGCCCGCCGCTGATCTTTTCTTGTGCCCTCCTCGTATTTTCACTGTTACAACCAGTACATAGTCTGGTTTTTTCTTTTTTCTTCTTTCCTAAAAAACAAGTTACTAAAGATAAAGGATGTTGTATTATTAAGTTCCTAGACTACTTTTACCATCTTCGTGGATGTGCTAGGGGTTCTTCTTCTTTGTTATGATACTTCTGTAAACGTCAATATTCTCCTGCGAGGGGGTGTAGCAGCAATAGTCGTTCCGTGTCTAATAATGCTTGGAAAGAATTGGAATTTGTCTTGATTAGTGCTGATGGTACACCATCTCTTATCCTGCATCTTCAAATATTGCAGGCCGAAAGTGCAATTGCGGCTCTTAACTGTAGTGGTGTTGTTCTTGGAACTCTGCCAATAAGGTTAGTATTCGAGGCTCTTTCTATTCCTATTCGAGTTCGAACCTCTTCTTTGTCCCCTTTTTGTCTCATTTCCCAAAACTTATTTGTAATGTCTATGTAGGGTAAGCCCGTCAAAGACGCCTGTTCGGCCTCGTTCTCCTCGCCCTATGATGCACTGAACCAACCGCCACCCTAGCATGTTTCCTGGACTAATTTACCGCTGATATATATATATATATATATACATAGATACAGAATCTTTTTAGGTTCCTGTGGTGTTTATCCGTGCTTTTGTCCTCTGAAGTTTCGCCTGGTTTCGCCGTTACGTGTGGAGGGTAATTTTATGGGTTTATCTGTTTAGCTTTGTAGAGGTGGATGGAATTTTGAGGTGCTGAATCGTTTAATTTATGATGCACTTTTTTTTTAAAATTTTTTTTAATGATGGATGAATCATCGGAGGATGGTGACTGAAAACACGATAGCTGTTCGGATGTTGCTAACAACCGAAAATTCTTATGAGGAACCTTTTTTCCAAGCTTGTTTATCATGTTCATGGTTGTCTTCTTGTTTATTTTGTTGTCATCATTCTTAATGCCTTGATGCTGTTTGCTGTTTGCAGTTTGCTATCTGTGTTTTTCTCTTTTCCCTAAATAATTATCTGGTTCGTAAAACAATTTTAAGATCTTGTTATATATATCTTGGACAATTCTTTGGTCAGGTACAAAACAAGGAAATGCCCTACCTATTTTGTGCAATTTTGGATGGTCTTGATCAAGTTTTTGTTAAGTATATATGTTTTATGTATACATATATATTATGAATGCCAAAAAAAAAAAAAAAATTACAAGTTTTTGGGCATTTACTGGGTCAAAATTTGAAAATTTCTTATCTTGGACTTTCATTTCAAAGATGAAACCAGTTTCTTGACTTCTTTTCTTTGGATGTTTTTTTTCCCCTTATGGTTTACCTAGTGGTCAATTCTAAATTTTTACCACGGAAAACAAAGAGAGAGGCTACAGCCGTCGATACTTTTTCGCATGAGTTTGCAACTTTGAGGGAAACAATTATGTTTGCATTTTTTTTTTCTCGCATTTGCTTTTTTTTTTTTTCTTTTTTCGTCTTCTTCTTCCTTCTTTTTGGATGGTGCAAAAATGCAAAGAGTGTTGGTTTGTAGATTTGAAATAAAAAATTCAAATTTGTCAAAAAAAAAAAAAGCATTAATTTTAAATAAATATATATATATATATAAATGCATTGTAGAAGCTTGTTGATATATATATATATATATATAAGCATATATGTATTGAAATTGTTGAATATTTTTTTAAAAACATAAATGTTAAAAGTTTTCAATGATCATATGTTAGGTTATAAAAAAATTAAAATTAAATACATATTTAAAAATATATTTTTACACGAACAAATTTGATTAAGAAAGTAAATCCATTAAAAAAGATTTTTATGGAAACAAAATATAAGAGAATAAAAAAATAAAAAATTAGAAAAAGTTATAGGAAAAAATAAAAGAAAGTAACAAATCCAGAAAAAGTTTTTTTTTTTTTTTTTTTTTTTTGCATAAGGATAAAATAACTTAACTTGAATAGTATTTTTTAGACAACTTCACTATTTTAATATAGTTAGAGATAGATATAGATATACATGCCACGCAGATTGTATAAGCTTCGTGATTGTAATGTCTTTTCGTTTATCATTAGGTGCTTAAACAAGAGCTTTCTTATTTCTAATCACGGAAAAAGGGCCTTGCTCTTTTAAAATAAATTTAAAAAAAAATAAGTAGAAGAAGTACAGGGCTACATTAATATAAACAAAAATGATAAGAATAATAATTTTGGATCGCCAATGCACAAATGCACTAGTGAAAAGCAGTGTTTTCTTTGTTTTGTCTTTTGTCTTTCTAGATCAGTTAGGGGCTCTATCGCTGGCTATGTGCTTTAATCATGAACGCCATGTGTAATTAGTATCCGTTTCTCCACATCACAAATTCACAACAACGATTGAAAGGCCGACCATAAACAACAACACAAATATTAATAAACTATAGGAGCTTGGGGGCCTCTCTATTGGTGGTCAACTTTTTGAAAATTAGGTTTAAAATTTAAAAAAAAAAAAAAAAGTAAAACCAAACAAAGAATTACAGTAAAAAGGCTTCTGGTGAGATATTTTTCATACCGTAAAGAAAGAAAATTCCAAGAGAGGAGAAAATCGAGGTAAAACTCTACCTAATTGGTTGCATAAAAATGTCTTTAAAAAAGGGTAAAATATACAAGATGTTTTCGATTAATAACGAATGTAATGTCTTGTGTAATCAGTGAGACAGTCAAAATACTGATCTCCCTATAAACTATTCGAGTATACGAGTTTTTTGACAGTTTGACTCCTCTTTTGGGACTCTTCGCAAGGAAATTAGAAGTACTTCCTCGTCCTCTCACAAAAATTAAGCCACAGAATTCTGGTCATAAGCACTTGTTCCTGCAGGCTCTGATGCTGCAGCAGCCATTGTCACTGTGTTCGGTCCTTCCATTTCAAAACACCAACAAGCTTGTCACAAAATATTCAATTGTTAAACAAACAAAATGCTTGAAACAGCACCGCCGATGCTGAGCACCACAACTTTCACAATCGATAAAAATTGGATCCTTTTTGTGGATCACGTGTTTTTGAAGCACATTTTCTGTTACATGTGGTGCTAAGCGTCGGTGGTGTTTCTGAGGGCTTTGCACAAATTTGGTGTGACAAGTGCATATTTTGATTGACATTTACTATACCAGTTTCAGTCCTATATTGCTGAGACACATGAAGATGAAATGGGTTTTCTGTGGTTTTGGGGTTGGTCCTTGGGCTGCTCTCATCTCCAGGCAATGCAAACATAGGGTGGCAACCGAAATAGACTTCATTTGGAGACCCAAAAACATAGTGACCAGGAAAGTCTTGCCCACCATAGGCATTGTAATAGTTCTGCACCCAAAAAAAAAAAAAAAATCCTCCACGTTATTACTCAATTCCAAGCACCTAATTATATATATTCCATATGAAAATAAGTGAAAATGTTACTCACCACTGCAAACATTTCTTGCGGGTAACAAGGGTACCTAATTAAATTCCAATCGAGCAAAATTGTATGTTTAGACAAATTTCTGAAGAGCAAATAACATACAAAATCTTAGGACTTAATATTAAATTTTGATTTACCCGTAAGCCGAATAAGGTAAAGCGTATTGCGGAATTTGTTGGTAGAAATAAGTACAGACTCCATTGTTCGTAGAACTAGAAGCCAACGCCCCAGTTGTTGATGATTCTCTCAACGTCCCAAACCCTACATCTTTACTTCTCAAAGATGATATACATGATTATAAAAAAAAAATAAAAAAAATAATAAAAAACAAAAGAGTAGTATCGGCATTTATTTTTCACATACAATAAAAGGGTACACTAAAATAATATTAGGTAATAATTTTAAACGATGGTGATAGAAATCAATAGGTGCCAGTATTTCGGACAAAAGTTCTTACCACGTTGATGAAGAGTGGTGGGACGATTTCTCTGTGCACCAAAGGCTGCAAGGTTGCAATTAGTCCTCCTTCCATCGATCACAGGGTAAGGATTTTGGCAAGCTTTTGTTGCTGAATCTGGATCCTTAAACGTTACCTATAGATATAGCATATATAAGTACATATATATATAAATAAATATTGATATATGATGTTTATATAGAATGACGAATATATCATGAAGAGAAGAAAAGGGGGGGTAATTATGAATACAAAGCCATAGCCTTTGGATCGTCCGGTGCGTTTATCAGAGATGACAACAGCTTCAAGGATCTGACCAAACTGCTCAAAGTAGCGTCTGATGGAGTCTCTTTGAGTGGCCCAAGCCAACCCTCCCACGAAAATCTTCGTGTGTGTTGTGTCGTTTCCAAATTGTGAGCCACTTTCCGCTGCTGAATTTGAACCCATCTGCTTGTCTGCGCTTTCTTTAGACATCCAAGTACATAAATACATATATATATATATATATATATTTGTTTATATATTATAACACTTTGATTAATTAAGGCTTGAACACAAAATTAAAACAAAAAGGATAAAAGAATAAACTAGAGCTGAGCAAAAAGAGAGTGAACAAGGAAGAGGAAGGAATCAATCAATCAAATCAACTTTTTTTTTTCTTTTTTTTTTTTCTTCTATTGTTTATTTTGGTTCTACCAAACCTACTAGATTTCAGTAGTAACGTTTGGCCTCAGATTCCACAACAAAGATACCCTCTACGAGAAAACTAATAACCAGTGCTATTGTTAAAGTCCTTTGAAAAAAAAAAAAAAAAGAAGAAGGGGAAACGACAAGAGGGGAAAAAAATAAAAGGGAAAAACACTAAATAAGGATTTAATGATATGCATTTATTATAAAATAAATGTTATTGAATTTAATTTTGTTTCCCTTAAAGCGATTAAGAAGGGGAAGAAAAGAAAAGAGAAATAAAAAAATTTCATGGCAAAAAATACGACCTAAAGATTAGGAAGAAAAAAAAAAGAAAAAAAAAATAAAATGAGAGAGAAGAAAAAGAGCAAGTAGTAGTTGGCACAACTCAAGACGATATGCTATGGTGAAAAAAAAAAAAAAAAAAAAAAAAAAAACTCAACGACTTGATTTCAGCTTTTTACGTTTGCGCTTCAGACTCTTTAATGGGTCCAAACCTTAGCTGTATTCAACTCTCTATTTTTTTTCCTCGTCCGTTTCTAATATCTTCCACAACTTTTATTTATAATAGGAATTCTTGTATAAAGCAAATACTATATTAGACCATCCCCAACATTAATAAATGATGCTATTTCATTTTTTTTCCTTAAATGTTGCGATATAAGAATTTACAATTTGTTTAAGATAAGAAAGTAATTTTTTTTTTGAAACATCGCAAGAAAGGGAAGTATTTTCTGTTTTTGTTTCGATAGATTCTTATAAAGGAAAGTTTTTATTCATTTACTTATTTGTTTATTAATAAGTTACCAATTGCTGTTGGTTGGCTCAATTGAAATACATAATTTTAAAAAATTTACCTAATGTTTCAGAGCGAAAGAAATAATATTTTAGATTTAGATACCTAACGCATGGTTATAGTTTTCTTCTTGAATTGATCTGATTAAATTAGCTATTTTTTGTTTCTAGAGTTATCTGTATTTATTAGCTGTTATTATTTAAGGAAAAGAGATTGAAAGACTCTTGTTTGGATTCTCATGGAAAACGACAGTAAAGATAAATACGTGTTATGTTGCGTTTCACCGTTTCAGACGAGAAACAAAAAGTTTCAGACGTTTAACGAGAAAAATGGGAATATTATATCCAAGACGTGTCATTTTTTCCCTTTCGTGAAAAGAAAAAAAAAATCAGGAAAAAAAAAATTCAGATTTTAGAGAACATCTTGATTTCTGTTCAAAAAAATAACGTCATGTCGTTGAACCGAAAAATAAACTACAGCGCCTTTGGGCTTTGCATATGAACGACACTGAAGAAACATAAAACATGTCGTATGTAGTCCACCGAAAAAGGACATGTCGTTTGTGATTTCCACTGAACGACATGTTTACATTTTCTTACGGAAGATATCAAAAGAACATGTCGTTTATTTCCTAACCATAAAAACCACCTCATGTCTCCCTCGTTGAATGGTACGTCGTTTTTATTATGCATTTTCATTATGTATTTTTTTTCTAGTCAAACGAAAAGAATTCTAAATGACGTATTTTATTCTCAAAAGTAAAACGACATCTCGTTTTCCCTGGAACAATAGATATTAGAAAAGGACGTCGTTCTCTTCCTGGAAATTTGACATGATAATTTAACGACAAGTTTAAAAGATGAAGTCGTTTTTGTTCCTAAAAAAAGTCGTTTAGGATCGGATGCTTACAATGACAAGTGACACTTGAATTCGGGCTCCTTTTTTTTTTTTTTTTGGTTCTCTCTCTCTCTTCTTTCTTTACTGCCGTAAATAATTGAACTTTCTCTATACTCTATACATAGATGCATTAATATCTTAAGACCTTTTTTCTTTTCAACCAACATTATGTATAATATCAAGTTTTATTTTTGGTTAATAACCATCATTTTATATATGTTGAATATTATAACTTTTCATTTTTTAAGGTAAATTAAACAACTTTCTTATAGGTTTACACTATTCTTGTAAAAATTAGTTTATGATGTTACTTTTTAATTTGAAAAAACCGTTATAGATTGGTTGCAAATTTATGCTGTTATTTTCTAATTGTTTACATAAGTATTTTCTCTATACTTGGATGTGCAAATGCTATAAATCTTTCAACTCAAATATAAACAATTAGAAAATTTTGAATTTTGTGTTGTAATATTGTTCATTATACTTAAAATATTTCAGATGAAATTTTTATTTAAAAAAGTACAAGATAAAAAATACTTTGGTCACTAACGGCGACCTTCCTATATTAGTATATAAAAACGAGATATCTCGTTAGTTCATCGAATATAATTTCATCACCTTACTATGATATATGACAGAAAAATGAAAATATATAGAACTCATCTATATAATATTTCATCGCATTCCTGTGATATATGGCACACCGACAATTGAATGGTTTTGTTTTTTTGGGTTGAGTGCATGTTTTTCTATGTTAAATCCATCAAAATCCTATTAAAATAATAATAATAATAAACAAAAATAATAGGATCAAATACAGATCTAACAGTTTAAAATTTTTTCATTTTTTGTTGTAGGATTCTCGTTATCTATTTAAGTAAACTCACCACAAAAGAACACTTAAATCATCATTAAGAATATTCATGCTATTTTTTTCAAAATAATATTAATGTGAACAAGGACAAAGGGAGCACAAAGTATTTGGTTGTCAAAAGAATAAGGCACTATTGAAGGTTAAATAAAAATCAACGCTTCGAAATATTCACTGAATCTAGAACAAAGCATTCTCGGTAAGGAGTGACAAAACAATGACCATTAAAAACAGACAAATTTGGACACCTCTAAAGATAATAAATACATATATATACATGTATATAGATAGGAAATGTACATATTTTTACAGAGGGCGGGCTACTATTCTACAAAGAGATGGACCCCAAACTACACTTTTAACATCTTACAACTTTTCACGCACCAACAATAATATGGCTCTTTGACTCACAACAAGGCAAAATTCATATTGCCTCCACGAGCAGCAAAAGGCTAATATTGCCTCCAAAGGGTTTCCAAAAATCCCAAAACCACTTCAAAGAGCCGCCTTTTTTTTTTTTTTGGACCAAAAAAAAAAAAAAAAAAAACTGAGAGAAATATTTGTAGTGAAAGTTCACGGAATTTTTTCCCTTGTTACACATGTATAATGAGTTGGAAACTTCCTAGACATGTCAATCAAGTATATCATATATTAAACAATATATATATATAGAAAAAAGAAAAGTGGATTAAAGAACAAACAGCCTTGGCATTAACCCACGAAATCAAAGCAAACAAATGGCGTTTTAAATCATATTAATTAGTTAATTAAAAATGGAAAATTGGTTTGATTTTGTCACACACACACACATATATAAAGGAAGGCCCTGGCTAACTAGCTAGGGCCATGATATGTTTTGCATGGAGGTTAGGTTCCATTGGATGCGTTTACTTAAAAAGTTAAAAGGACAATTGGGGTTAGTCAACTATTTCAATAAGAACTAATTTTTGATTAAATTAAATTGATACATTATTATTAGGGGTGCACTTTTGTTGAAGTAGGAGATCTTTGTCGTGTGATTTCTTCCCCCTCCTTTAAAATAAAAATAAAAAACTTTCTTTGATGACGAGTTCACTTAGTGGAGGCCCCTTTATACCTACGAGCACTAAATGAAAAGGAGGAGCTATGATATTTCTTTTGTCAATAGACTTAAAAACTTGGCAGGTACGGAAAAAACTTCCCCTTTTCATTCTCGAAAAATAAAAAAATAATAATTATTAAAAAAAAAAAAAAAAACAGGAGGGAAAGACTTGGAAATATCAACAATGAAAACCTCTGACCATATATCAGCAATGAGAATGAAAATGCAATTGATTTTTCTTCATCTTATATGACATATTGTTAAGAGTATTAGGATTAGGTGGGGCAAAAGAGATACAATTCTTATTGTCTCATTGATTAGTGTGGATTTATTATTAGATTATGACGGTAGTTATTTATTATTAAAAGTATTGAATTTTCTTCATCTTATGTGACATTTTGTTAAAAAGCATCTAACATTAGTTGCCATAAAAAATAGTAAAAGAAATATGAATCTTATTATCTTATTGATTAGTGTAGATTTACTATTGAATTATGACTATAATTGATCGAACGCTTAATGAAACTTTAATCGGAACATGGTTTTTAAATTGCCTAAAACCCATTTTAATTAGGCTTATTAAATTGATGATCACCCTTCATGATAGCAGAGGGGCCAAAAACAAAATATTAGTTAGACCCCCCTTAGGAATGCTTCTTTGACATCACCAAACCCATTAGAGTGATGTAACACCTAGCAACTATTACTTTAAAAAAAAAAAAAGGGCAATAGCTTATTATAAGAAGAAGATATTTCGTATGCACTCAGCATAAAGGCTTTACCAAAAAAAAAAAAAAAAAAAAAAAAATCAAAGATTATTTCTTTCTTCGTTAAATCTGTTCATGAAGATTGGAGATAACACTATAGGATCATTATATCTCGTGGTCAAAAGAAGTGCCCTATCCTACCACATTATAGATACACCACTTGTAAAGTCATCTTCCCAAGTCTATAAGCTCTATTCTTTATAGGTAGTGAAGTGTTATAGGAGTCTAGGGACATGGACAAGTAACTTTGCTTGGGCTTTTTATGACTCTTTAGTGAAACTAGAACAATAAATAATGTATATAATTTATGTATTAAATAAATAATTATTTATCTTCTAAAGGCTATGATGAGCAATGCCAATTGGCCACCTTCCACTAACCGACCATCCTTTCTCTGCATGCGTGTTTGACAATTTTTGTTTTGGTTTTTGTGTTTTTTGTTTTTTTTTCTTTTGAAATTTTTTTTATAAAACCCAATTCCCTCTTATTTATTTTTTATAACATTTTTATCCATCGTTTTACTTTTGCTTGAAAATTCTTTGCTTGCAATAGTGAGAGAAATGGGAAACGCTTCATGTGCTATTTGCAAACTACTTTGGTCTCTTCTTGTGTCATCAAATCAAGTTGTTCTTCTTATGCAAGCGAGGAAAGTAGTAAAAGTTATGAAGAATGATGGGAAGGTTATGACATTCACCAACTCCAATTCTTGTCAAAGATGTGTTGATGAGATTATCTCGCGGCGGAGGCGGCGGAGGCTATGGCATCGGGTGTATCGAAAGAAGCGAATTCGGAGCGTCTTCCGAATGATTATGAGCTAAAGGTAGGTAAAGTTTACTATGTGCTACCATGTTTGAGTTATAAGCAGAGTTTTAGTCCTGCCAATGACGACTCAAGTGACGGTATCAAGAGAATTAAGATTGTGATCACAAAGCAACAACTCAGAGACCTTTTAGCGGAGCAAATCTCGGTCGAGGAAGTGCTTTCCGGGATGATGGAGAAGAAGACATCTTTGTGCACCACTGCCGATCATCCTTCCGCGGAGTATTGGAAACCGAATCTCGAATCGATCCCGGAGGGAGTTGAAGGCCTTTGTTCATAGTTTGAGTCATTTCAGCATGTTATGTAGGAATTAGGCTGCCTCCTTTGTAATTACTAACTTATGTATTGAGAGAAGAACAAATGTTGTATAGTTCATGGAATTTACATGGACTAATAATATTTCTAGTGTAATCTACTCGAGGAAAAATAAAAATTAAAAAAAGGGTAAATTTAGCTTCAATAATAGCTTATTATCAACTCATTTACATTTCATAACGGAAAAAACCATATCTATTTGTCATTTACACACTTGCTCTTTTTTCACATACATAGACTAAACAGGGGAAATATAAAAAAGAGAACATAACTAGTATTAGAATAAACACAAAAAAAAAAAAAAAAAAAAAAGGCCAAGAAATTTCGAAGCTTTCACTGGACTTGAACATCAATGACCTTGTGTTCCACTTTGGTCTTGGGAATGGAGATGTAGAGAACGCCATTCTTGAGCTCGGCCTGATCTTGTCCTTCTCGCAGTTGTCGGGAAGTCGGAGACGGGTGTTGTAGGAGCTAAAGCTCCTTCTGGACCATAAGTCCTGATCTTTGCCTTCTTGTTGTTGTTGCTCTTCTTTCTTGTGCTCACCTCTTATGACGAGCATGTCGTCCTCCACGGAGACCTTGACGTCGTCTTTGTCGAGCCCCGGCATGTCGAAACCGCATCTTGATTTCATGCTCGTCGTCTTTGATCTCCCACGGAGCTCGGACGTGATCGGGTGGTGAGCGTTGCACGGCCGGGAAGGCCAAGGAGTTCTCCAAGAGATGGTCCATTGTGTCTAGCATTTGGCGCATTGTTTTCATTGGGGACATGGGGTCCAATAGTCCTGCAAAATTTTATGGCCAAAAATTTGTTAACCATTTGATCAAATTTGTTGAAAGAATTGAATCAACGTATGGAAGTAATTTTTTCACTTAGAGAGTACAACAAAAGTTGATTAAGTAAAACATTTTGTTGGTCCGAGGAACAAAATTTATAAAAGAGAATATTACGAATAAAGGTTTAAGGCAACTTTAACTTTAGGTCAAAATTCAGAAATAATTACTAAAATTTAGGTGTTTTATATGGTTTAAATTTGAAATTTGTCAAAATAATTGATTTTTGTTAACATGCAAGCTTTAATATTTTTGGGCATTTGATCTAGTTTTGGCTCCAAAACACATTGGTTATAGAATTGCCATCATAACAAGTGGCCTTGTCCCTTTTGCTTTTTGGCCTTTTCCCTTTCTCTTTCCACTTGAACGCCCAAGCTAGGTTCTCTTTCTTCTAATTCTTTCTTTTTCTGTCTCTTTTCCTATAAATCAACAACGTAATAAAATAATTCTAAATACAAGTAATTAATTTTACCAACGTATATATGCTACAAGTTATAAGTTAATTCGTCTAGTATATCATGTGTCAAATATGTAATTAGACTTACCAAAAGGTGCAATATCAACGGCTAATCTTCGAGGCCTCTTTTCCACTGCACCACTTCCTTGATTATTGCTGCCCTGATTGACATGCACGTCCACCGACGTGTCCTTGCCGCCATCACCGCCTCGGCCTGCGCCGCCCTGAGCTCTCACTACCGAAGCCGATACCGCCTTTTTCGGGAAAGTAGCCAGGCAAGGGGCAATACGACTATTGCCGTTTTGTGGGACACTGGCCTTGCTCACTAGCAAAGGTGAACAAGTTGGCAAGGACATCAATGTTGAAGCCATAATAGTAGTTAATTACTCTCTACGGTGAAAAGTGGCCAATAGAGAATTGAGAACTTTTTTTTTTTGGTGTCTTGACTTTATTTCTTGATGCACAAGGCATTGGTGAGAATGAAAATTTATAGGCATTTGGGTTGGGAGTATATTGAGTTAAAAGATGTAATTTAGGAAGGTTGGAGAGCCGTCTTGAAAGTTCGAGAGTTGTGAGAAACTTTTGGACCCAACACTTGTCCACCAACTATTTTTCTTTCTTTTTACCACACTTTCTCATTCTTTCCGGAGAAGTCCATGATTTTTGTTTTGATATTTGATGTATTTTCATCTTTATCTGTTGCAAAATTGGGAAATTATCAATAATTAAAAAAAGTAAAAAATAAAAATAAAACTTATCCATGTATGTTGTCCTTATTATATTAGAACGTTATTTGGAGATTCTTAATGCAAATAAATCTCCGGTGATCTCTTGTGCATCGTTGACGTCTTGCTGTGTGGGACCCATGTGATAATATCAACAATGGAGGATTATTTGTCCACTATATTTTTCTCGCCTTTTTTTTTTTTTTTTTTTGGCCTTTTCTCTTATGGTATGACCTCGTTCTCATGATTTGGATTCTCACGATATTAGATTTTACTTTTTTTTTTTTTTGGGGTGTCAGAATGTTTTTTTTTTTTTTTTTTTTCACTAGTTAAAAAGAGTTTTTATTAAAGGAAATTAAAGTAAATCGAAGACTAGATAATCCTAAAGAGTTGATCACCCTTACTAACGAGTCATGTGCAAGTCAATATACATTTAAAACCTTGTCTAATTAGTAGTTAATTATAATGGATTTTAAAATGTGATAAGGTCCATTACCAAGATTTTTAATTCAGAAATTAATTACCAAAAGCAAGAAATTTAGCGGGTAATCATGAGGGGAAAAAAAAGAAGAAGAAGAACAGCCAAAAAAATTATTATTAAATTTTTGGTAACAAAAAAAAAATTTAGGTAAATTGACTGTTTGGTTTCTAGTCTTTTTATAAAGTTGTAATTATAACGGAAAGGTCTCTAAATTATTTAAAAGGATGCAAAATAGTCATTTTGTTAACTGATGTTGAAAATTTAACAGAAAATATTATGTTAATCACACATGACTTATGATTTAAGGACAATTAAAAAATTTACATGATTCATTATATATCAAACATGTGATTTTTATTTTATCCAAAATTTTAACCTTTGTTAGTAAAAAGGACAACATTGCACTCTTTTAAAAAATTTAGAAATCTATTAATCCTAAAAAATAAATATTGTAAAAAGATTAAGGACCAAATAAATAATTTCCTTTATTACTTTTTTTTTTTGGGTAATGAAATTGATTATCATGATTTCAACATTTTGTACAAACAATATGCATTGCAGACTAGTAAATGCAGTTACATAGCAGCCTCTGTCCCTCGTTTCCAACTACCATGCGTTGAAACAGAATCCCAGGTTTTAGTTAGTTCACTAAACCCAAGAATTGTGACAAATATATACCCTCATCATCAAAATTCAATCCCAAACATGGGCCGATGATTTTTTTCCCATCCCCCATTCTCCATGGACCACCTCGTTCTGTTTCCTCTAGATTACCGTCCAACATTAACAACAGTTGTGTCTGACTTTCCCCACATGTAATATCTGTATCATTGTATATATCCTTAACTATAAACAGTACTTTCATCTTTACTCCTAAACTATCACGTAGCAGTTTAATCATCCGTTATATGGTAATCCAATCACCCGTCATATAAATTTTTTTTTCTATGTTTGCCCTGTCTATTCCGCAAAAATGAAGCGTGTTCGCAACTAGTATATATGTGTATATGTGTGTATACATATATTTAGTTCACTATACATTCCAATCCTTTTTAACACAATAGAAACATCAACAACGAATTTGCAGGATCCTAGAAATACATGCTGCTGTTCTTTTGATCAACTGAGGATTACTTTACAGAAAACGTAATAGCAACACCGTTTATATATATATATATATATGAGTTTGCAATTGATAATTAAGATAATTAAACAACCAAGTTTACAAAGTAAAGCTGCCCCCTTAAAATTTTGATGTTTGAAGTTCAGAACCTGTTAAAGTAAAAGCGAAATCAGCAATAATACAAAAAGAAAAAGGCCAAGAAAAGAAAAAGTAGGAGAATCCCGTATAGTTTTGACTGGACTGGTCTACCCTACGGACGTCAGTAACTTTCAATAATAAATACGGTGGCATAAATACTAAAACAGGCACGTATAAGATATGTCTCAAAATTAACACTTCAAAACAATATTTTTCTATTTGTAACCGTTGACGTAAATACTAGTTAAAACAAAACTGTGATGCGGTAATATAATAAAATGAAAAAGAGTTTCACATCAGTTTTGATATGTTTTGATATATTGATACATATACGATATAATTGCATATCGATAATAGTAAATAACTTCTGCTCTTCTAGGCAGCATGTAGAGTGTGATAATACACATAAAACAAGCCACGGCATATTCCCAAACCCGCGAAAGTGTTTACAAGAGTTTCTTTCTCAGGACAAAGACATAAATATATATATATACACACACACATATAAAGCAAAAAAGCAAAAGCAAAGTACTCTCTCTCTCTAAGTTTCTTTGTTTAAGGCTTCAGCTTTCATCATTTTCAAGAGGGTGGTTTACCCGCTCTTTCATGTTGCCTCTCCAACTCTGACCTGACACACCCAACATTAAATTTGCTCCCATGCCACTAAAAAAAACATTTCTTTTAGAGCATCATATCATTTATATACATATATATATATATATATATGCTTCTATATTATCAGAGAGCAAGATGGTGATACAATGAGACCTCTTGTTCCCAAATGCATGGACTAGCAGTGTCCACTTGCAGACGTTATTATTGAGTATTTTTGCCCCTTCAGCCCATTCATATCACATCCTCTACCTACGTTCAAAGCCCCACCAACAACTCAAATAGTGAATAAGAAGTAGAAGAAAAAGCTCCCACAAAAACAACTCTCCCCCACTATTCTTGCCATTGAAGTCATGGAATTATGATATTTGCAGTTTTGAGTGTACTTTGATTCATATTTTTTTTCTTTTATGGGGAAGATTGGAGGAAGCTCCTGGTTTAGAGTGGTCAAAAGGGCTTTCAGGTCTCCCATTAAGGAGGCTTCTCATGAGAAAAGCAGCAGCAGACGAAGAGAAGAACATGCTGAACAAGAGGAAGAAGAAAAGGTTCCTTTTTTTTTTTTTTTTTTTTTTTGCGCGTGTGTGTGTACATTTGCTTGTTATTTTAGTCTGAGAAGTATGAAAAAACTCTTTCTTTTTTTTTTTTAATTATGTTTTGGCAGAAGAGAGGAAAGCGCAGATGGATCTTCAGGAAGCATTTGAATCAGCAGGAGACGGTTATACAACACACTGCTAATGTCACAGCAACCACAACGGCTGTGACCAAGCCGACCGATAAGAACCCTCGTGTTTCTCATGATCAGCAGGAGAGATCACATGCTCTTGCAGTGGCCATGGCCACAACTGCAGCCGCTAAAGCGGCGGTGGTAACGGCCCAAGCAGCCGTGGAAGTTGTTCGCCTAACAAGGCCTTCACTACACATCACAGAACACTTCTCTGCATTGCCATTCAAACTGCCTTCAGAGGATATCTGGTAAGAGGATTTATATTTAGTCCCTCATTAGTAGATGTGTAACCAAGGTAGATTTTTTTTTTCCTTCTTTTTGCCGATTTTATTTAGATATGATCTAAGAAACTAGTGTTTCTAGACATGTTTGTGTGATTAAACAGTACTTTTTTTAGATGAATTTTTGGTTTTTGATTTTGAAGGCAAGAAGAGCTCTTAGAGCACTAAAAGGGTTAGTGGAAGCTACAAGCCTTAGTAAGAGGCCACAACGTTAGAAAGCGCACGAAGAGACTCTTCAGTGCATGCAAGCTATAGTTAGAGTTCAAGCCAGAAGTGCTCGACCAGCGTACGAAGAGACTTTCGTATGAAGGATGTGTGGATTCTTTGGTCTAGTGACCCCAATAGCTTAAGGAGATCAACATGTAACAAGAAGTCACTTGTAAGAAATTAATCTGTCACACTATGATTTAACTTTATAGTCCTTCTGATATGTCCACTAATATGGTAAGGCTCTTCACTTTTGATCGAATTATTATTGATGAATATTGGTAGACATTGCAGTGTAGAGAAGATAGCAGCATTACTGCAGATGATCGGTACAATGGGATGCCATTGAAGCCTTGTTGATGAAAACCAAAGAAATCAGCCTTGAAACGTGAAAGGGCTCTTTCTCATGCCTTCTCTCACCAGGTATTGATCTAGCTATAAACACTGATTCAATCGCCGTTTTCAAAATCTTTGCTTGAAAACTAACAAATGAGAACCAATATATTTGTGTCATGTACTGTTATAATCTAATCGTTTCTAATATTGATGGTTGTTTTGAAAGATATTTGGGGGTCTAAGATCTTCTACCATGTACCATTATGCCATAATTTCTTATACGCATGGTTGTATTGAAAGATATGGAGAACAGACTGCGAGCAGGTTGAAAGCGAACCGGAACCAGAAGGGTGGACAAGGAGATCAAAGCAATACAGTTGGGAGAGCAGAGGAAGAGCTTCATGCGATCAGATAATAGAGCCGATAAAAACAGTTGAAATTGACACATTTAGACCGAGCTCTTACTCAAACCCCCAATCACCCACAACAGATCACAGTATTATCACCACCATTATGACCATGATCACTACTCTTACCAACAACAACAAGAAAGATCTCATCTATATTCTCTCTCTTCTCCTGCCCACAATTCCCATGACAACTTCTTCTCACTCCAATCACCTCTCACGCCATCCCCTGCCAAACCGAGAAACCCACACAACAACATTTATCAATCGGTCATCAGCCCCCGTTTCGTTAATGCCAGAGCAGAGATCAGAAATGATGACAATAACAACAACTATCCAATCCTTCCGAACTACATGGCGGCGACTGCATCAGCTAACGCCCGTGTGAGATCTCAAAGTGCGCCTAAGCAAAGGCCTAATTTGGGGGTCCCCGAAAGTGACCAAAGAACTAAGTCTGCAAGGAAACGTTTGTCGTTCCAGTAGCACAACCAGAGTCGAATGAGAGCCCATGTTCTAATAAGCTCATTAGCCGCAGCCATCCTATGGTTGTGCCGCGAAGGGCAAGTGTCTCTTACTCTCGCTGTTCGGACAGCGAGACATCTCCACTAAGGAACAATGAGCCAAGGAGGTGGTTGAGGTGAAAATTTGGGGAGTAGGGCAGATATTGATTGACAATGAGGATGTTTATTGACAATATTCGTGGTTTATGAAAGTTCTACTCTTTTGTATTATGTCCTATGTATTCAGTTCTTCAAGTAACGGACATCGTTCAAGTAATTATAGGACATGCTCTAAATACTCTGTATCCACGTATGTTCCATTTTGTTGTTTCACTGGAAAAAAGCTCTTAATATTAACCAAGAAATTTGCAAGAAATCTATTCTATATGCATTTTAAAAAATGGAGGAAGTAGTAAGATTGATAATTTGAGATTTAAGAGAAAACAAGTCTCATGACAAAAGTACACATACACAGAGTCCTTGGCCTTTCTCTATTAGCTGTGATCTTGACATTTCTCTCGTACTGTTTAAATATATATATTTTTTCTTTTCTTTTATTTTCTTTGATATTTAAGCAATTCATTAAAGAAGAATCTGTTAGGCAGCAGAGAACAAACCAATGACTGAAAACAAAAGCCAGGCATAGCAGAAACTACAAGGAAAATGGTGAGCAGAATTTGACACCAACCATTAAGAACTGAATAAAGAGATCAGAAGGAATCTCTAAAATCGAAAGCGCTCGAGGGACTAGAGACAATTGTGGAGAGCCTACTTAGCTAACTTGCAAGCCAAAATCAGGAGCGAACCAGTTCAACGAGCAGGAATTTCTTGTACGACTTTGTTCTTCAAATTATTGTCCACATACTAGAATCCAAAACTATAGTTGGGCCAGCTAAATTATATATATATATATATGTGTGTGTGTGTGTTTGTGGTACTTTTTATTTTCAACTCTTCACCACCGTCACTAAGCACCAAGTCTAATAGAGGTGAGCTCTATGAGCGACCCTCGGAGCTCATCGGCATTTTATTTACAACAAAGTTTAGCAGGCATAAATATTATAATGAGCCTAGACTGATATGAGAACCACATCTAATAGAAGTGAAGAGCTGAAAGACATGTCCCCTCTTATATGCAGAAAGCCGAAACCACGTCTACTAGATCTGGTGCCCAGCACCCTTTGGAGATGATTTGAATTTTCAACTTACAAGGTCAAGTTTAACACTAATAAAAGATACAAACTTCTATTCCAAGTCCCATCATTTATTTACTTCGACGGAATGTCATTTTTGCACTTCGGCGGAATGTTACATAACTCCTTTTTCCAACTCCTTTTTCCACATTCTTCATTAAGAAAAAGAGAGATTCTCTCTGAAAAAAAAAAAAAAAAAAAAAGTGATTAAAAGTGATATTCTAAGCACGTGTTGCCAAAGCGACCTCATATCTTCATCACATCTCATACATTCAAGCAAAACAAGCCTTTTTCAGTACCTTCCACATTTCAAGGAGAAAAAAGAACCATATACATGCATTGAAGTCGAATATGTTCCTCTAGCTAGCCCTCGCGCGCTATGAAGCCCAAATATTGCTTTAGTACCAGCCTATTGTTCCATAGTACTATTGGGGAACTTTTCCTTTCAAACAAACCAGGACAATCACAACCTTGAAAACCATCTAATCTCGAATCAAATGTAGCTTGATCAGAATCAATTATTAGTCAAAACAAGTTTTAATAACTTCTTAAAAGTCCATTTCATTGTATTGTCCGACAAAAAGAGGCCCATACAGACACAGAGGCCAAGTACTTAAGTGAAAAACATGATTTGATAATATACAAGCAGCTTTGTCCTTGCCTGGTGAACTTGAAAAAGGGAAATGACGGCCATCACCAGATTTTTTAGCCAAAAAAAAAAGAAGCAGCTTGGCAACAGACAAAAAAAACACCAGATTCCTCTTTTGCTGAAAGAGTTTCCACAGAAAAACATTCGAACAAAAGATCCAAAGAAACAAACTAAAGGTAACTACTTCACATCTCCATAACCAAATTTTAAAAAAAAATTCACCTCTCGTTGTAAACCAGCCCAGTCCCAGACACTTATACTAGAGCAGAGATATCTCTGGTTTGACTTGGAACTTCCAAGCGCAGGCTGCTACATCCACTGCTATCAGACAAGGAAGCAGCAAGCGTCTTCTGAAGAACCCCAGATGGGGACGAGACCATAGTTGCCGGGAGGGCTGCCGGAGTCGCCATTTCCGGTGAACGGAGAAGGTGGATCAGAGGGTGCGCTGGGCCTTAAGACCTCAGCCAATGGCCCACCGAGCCGACGGAACCAACCCAAGAGCCAGGAGTAGTCAGCCAACAACAGCTGCTTGGGGTCTTGACTCTGACCACCCATTGAGAGAGTGAGCGAAGAAGACGGCGAGAGCTTGCCGGAGCTCTTGTGCGCCACCCCAACCATGGGCATGGGTTGATGATCAGGTTCCTCCTGTGTTTGAGACCACGCGTCGATGTAGCTCCTCGGTGGGTCAGAGCTGGTCGGATTTTGTAACGAGACGACGTCGTCAGGGTTGAGAAACATAGCGCATTCTCTGTCGACATGTTGGTCTTCTCCGCCGCCGGCGGCAGCGGTGGTGGTGGTGAAGTTTGCGTAGGAGTTAAGGTTCAGAAACGGCTCTTCTTGAGTGAACAAAGGGGAGGAGGGCTTTGAGGTCATTTCCAATTTGGTCTGCTGCATTAGGTGAAGCCATCTTGGGTCAGAACCAGTCATGGGAACATGTTCTCCTCCTTTCATCATCCAGTCCAAGCTCCTTCAATAATTAAACCACACCCAAAAAAAAAAAAAAAAACTCAGCTAACAATAATAAAACAAACCCTTTACTGAAAACAGACTTCTTGTCTAATAATACAAAAAATCAGG
Source organism: Ficus erecta (assembly GCA_008635985.1). Classification (NCBI taxonomy): domain Eukaryota; kingdom Viridiplantae; phylum Streptophyta; class Magnoliopsida; order Rosales; family Moraceae; genus Ficus; species Ficus erecta. Next base: position 807,983 of record BKCH01000010.1, read on the forward strand.
ACCCCACGACGAGACAGGGAAAAAAATCTTTGATATCTGAAATTATTTTAGTTTGGGCCTTTTTCACTACAATCATTTTATCAAATTCAGAAACCACTAAAACAAAAAACCAGTTTTTTTTTTTTTTCTTTTCTTTTCTTTAAGTCCAAGCAAAGAAAAATAATGATATATATAGAAAAGAGATTACAGAATTCAAACCTGGGTTCCTTATCTGCAGAAAGATGATGAGAAGGCAGATGTTCAAAAACAGCGGAAGGATGGTATGGAAGAAGAGTGGTTCCTCCAAGGAAGTGAGTCTGGGAGGAGTTTGAACTTGCCAAAGTTGTTGCAGAAACATTGTTGTTATTACTATTATTATTATTATGATTATGATGTTGAAGATGGTCGAGACGAGCCCTTTTGTTGATGTTATTGTTGGTGTTGTTGATGTTGTTATTGTTGTTGTTGACATGAAGTTCCACATGCTTTCTTGAACGGGGACGGCCTCTGTGCATGTGGCGCTCGCAGTACTTCTGGTCAGGCGCCACATCTCTTGAGCACCTCCATTTCTTGCCGTCCGTTCTCTTGCACCTTCCCGGCTCTGGATCTGTCCCGTTTGAGAATCTCAGCTTGAACTCACCCCCTACTACTTTCCCCAAAAAAAAAAAAAAAAAAAAAGGAAAACAATTATACAGTGAAAATCATGGAAGAAAAAGAGAGAAAAAGACAGATAACCCAGACATGGAAAGGAAAGTAGTAGTAGTTGAGAATGGATTTCAATTACAGGGAGAGTGAGAAGAATTAGCAGATGATGAGGCAGAGTGGTTAAGGAGGAGATCAAGAGGAACAGGAACAGAAGCCACCATGTACTTGTAAATCATGGCTTGTCTTTCAAGCTCTTTCCACTGTGCATTTGTGAATGGAAACCCCACTGATGCCGCCATGCCTCCTGCTCATACACATACATACGCAAATTTTTTTATTAAAAAAAAATAATCTTTTTGTTTTTGATTTTTTTTTTTTCAAAATAAAGAGTTACCAATAACAAAAATCATTCTGTCACAGGAAAGGAAAAGGAAAGAAAAAATTTTGAGAAAAAGGGCGAGACAGACCAGCGGATTTAAAGGCAGTGTAAGAAGAAGCAGGAGTAGAAGAGAGAAAAGGCTGCAGCAAAGAGGTTGAACCGCCACTCACAACATGGATTCCAGATGCAGCAACATCGTAGTATTTATCATTGGTCCTTGCAGAAGGATGAGGAAGAGGAGGGAGAGGTTGAGTGGTGGTGGGCCCATCTAGGTCTCCTCTTTGGGATGATGGAAATGGACGGTGTTGATTATCATGATCATCAACACCAGTCATCATCACTTCGTCTACTTGGTGTTGGTGGTGGTGGTCGTTGAGTTGAACTTATTAGGCAATGATTCTCTACCTTGCAGCTCCACAACACTACTTGTAGTACTACCAAACCCAAGCAAGAACGTGACTACTAGTACTAGTTATTGTTGTTACTGATGTTGTTCTACCTTTTTTTTTTTTTTTTTGGCTTCCTTTTCTCAAACGCCAAAGGCATTCATATAATAATATCAAAAACAAATACTTAATTACTAATAGACTACTTCCCTCATTTGGAATACTCTCGTCTCCTACTCTACACACACTTTTTTTGATTCTTGCCCCAAAATGATATTGAGAAAGAAAAAAAAAAGTGGGTTTATTTTATTTTATATTATTTATCCTCTCTAATCTAATGTCTATTATCTTATTATATTATATGGAGTTTCTCTCTCTAGAAATTCTTATCTTTTGGAGTTTGGTGGGGGGAAAAGAGAGGATGAGATGCGGGTTTGATATGGCAACAGAATGGGATTTTTATGAGAGAGGAATGGGTTGCCGCCACCCTCGGCCTTTGCTTTGCTTCCATGCTTCCAACATTCGCACGCCATACTAGAAGACAACCTACTAAAAGCAACCCCAATTTTCTTTTTCTCTCTCTCTTTCTCTCTCTCTCTCTCTCTCTCTCATAATTATATGGTGGGATCTATCGTTTTCTGCATGTAAAGCTAAATAAACACCGTACTAAAATCTCCTTGTCTCTTTTTTTTTTTTTTTTTTTTTCTTTTAATATTTTATTGGTGTCATTTGCAAAGGAAAGAAGAGAGACAATTATACGAGGGCACCCCCACCACCTCTCCAACAGCCACTTCTTCTTCTTTCTTTTTTTTTTTTTTTGTTTTTCTCAATTACCGTTATCGGAGACATAAATGAGAAATGATAAGAGATAAGAACCCTTCAAAGACAAGTGGGCGACATTTTGAAAATTGCTTTTTTGTTGGTCTAATTCAACTTCCTTTATCCTAATGCTTGGATACGAGTGTGATGTACATGTCTATCTTCACCATCAAGTAATGTCACGTTGTGTGTTCTAGACCAAAGTCATGTTCTTATGTTAGAAGTAATAATACAAAAATACATTCTACTCTATACTTGGTTCTACTATATTCGCTAACAATAGATAAAAGCTTAAAGATCACCCTTTTTTTTTTTTTTCCTTGAAGAAATTCTGTTTTAAAAATTACTTGTCTTTCACTTTCATCACATAACTTGTCCATGACTATTTATAGCATTATTACAAACAATCCACATGGACTAACATGAAGGCAAGAGTCATCTTGACATCTTAATAAAGACTTTGCTTTGAATAAGGAAGAACTTAGCTCTGTAAGATTTTAATCAACCATAAAAAATAAAAATAAGAAGCCTCGAAAAATATGAGTTTGGCAATGTGCTTGATATTGACCTTTATTACTTTCACCAAAAAGAAAGAAAGACTTCGACCTTATTTCTTACTTACTCAAAAAGTGTCATACATTATTAACCTTTATTTGTATCATCCATTAAATTGGGTTTTTTATACTTAAATTAATTGTGTGTTTAATTAATGATAAAACATTAAAATGCGTTTAAATAATTTCAATATTTGTAATAATTAAACTCAAATTCATATTAAAAGTTCACTTTTTAAAAATCTATACTATCTTTAGGTCGGTGTAGAGAGAGAGATAGGGAGAGAGAGAGAGAGGAGGGCGAGCATGTTGGAAAAACAAGCAAGTTGGACAATGAACGTGAAATGAGCATCAATGTCTATCTTTCTAGTTGTGCTGTCTTTGACGGTAAACGCCGTTAAGACGGCGTCATTGTTGTCGTTTTTGGCACCATCAAGCCCGCCCTCGGTAACCGCAATAGGCCTAGTGGGCCCCAGTGCATTTACCAAACGTCTCTTTGGATGTCTCAACGCGCTCATCACGTGCGTCGTTGCTACTTTCTGTCTGTACCTTACTGCCATCCCCGTGCCCCCACGCCTCCACGTTGTCTTCATTCCTGAATTTCATTGGTCGATTTTCACTCCTTCCCTGTTTCTAATAACAGTCTACATGTAGCCCCATTTTCCCATTATTTTTTTACTTATATTTTCTTTAATTATTAAAAAAAATCAAATCTATAAAACTTTAACAAACAACTAAAATGAAAAATTTATTACCCTAAAAAAGAAAAGAAAAAACAAATATTGCATTTTCTTTTGCTAGCTAAACTAGCTATAAAAAAATTGCATAGTTTATGCATACATTTAAAAAAAAAAAAAAAAAAAACTAGAAAATCGCATGATTGATTGAAAAGCAATATTAATATATGTAGATGACATTTTTTAAAAAAGCAGTCGTGTACACTCAAAGATTAAAATTTTAGCCAAAAAAAAAAAAGAACAATAATATTAAATAATGGAGAAGAGGAATATGGTACTAACATGGAAAATGAAAAATAAAAATAAAAGGAAGAGAGGATAGAAATCAGTTTCCAAAGAAGATTGAGTTTTGAGGGAAGGAGGGAGGAGGGCAATGGTGTGGTAAATTGAGGGGGGATGGGAAAAGGAGGAGGTGGCAGCTTGGGGAAAAGTGGAGGACCAGGCCATTTTTGCATTGATGGAGAGACCTGTCAAATGGTAAATGGGCTGTCCCTTTCACTTGCTACCAGACAAACTAAACCACTCCCTCTTTCTCTCTCCTCTTGTGTTGTGTCTTTGTGTGTGTGTGTGTGTGTGTTTTGATTTTTTTTATTTTATTTTTTTTACACTTTTTTTGTTTTTGTTTTTGTTTTTTTTTGTTTTTTCACTTTGTTACCCCATTTCCTCACTCACCTCACCTCTCCTCACGCTCCCGTCACCCTCCAACTTTCTATTCTCAATTCAATACTCCTCAATTATTTCTTCCTCATCTTTTCGCTTTATCAACTTGGTACTTCCACTTTTTCCTTGCATTATTATTGTTCAGCTTTTCAAATCGTAAAAAATATATTTTTTAAAAAAATTTACTGGAATAATAAGCACCCGTTTGAACAATGATTGAAATTGAAATTTTATAAATTATGCTTGAAATATATTTAATTAAAATATAAATTAAAAATGAATTGGGATCTAGAGCATAATAAAAATTTTAAAATGTATTTAGAAAATAATATATAATAGATTTTGTTTTATTCATCTTATCGTTATAAGATTTTAGATACAAGAATTTTTTCATTTTAATTTGAAAAAAAAAAGTTACGGACTTTCAAAATTTAAATTTTCATGAAATTTGAGAAAAAATTAGATATAAATTTAGAAGTTTTGAAGTTAAATATACACATACCTAAAAAAGAGACTTTTGTTGATTTTATTATTATTCTTTTAAGGGGTTGTCGAGAAAATGATAAAAAAAAAAAATTTCTCTAAGGGGTACAAGAAAAAAATTGTTTTTGATCGTTTTGGTGTTAAGATTTAAATTATAAAATTGAGTTTAAATTAAATATAAGGTATTTAAATTCTTTGAGTTAAAAAGTATAAAAATTTAAAATATATTAAAAAAAATATCAATTAAAACTTATTTTATTTATCTTAAAATTTTATATAATTTATACAAATATATATATTTTATTTAAATTTGTCTATATAAAATTATATATTTTAAATTTTAAATTACAAAATTATATAGATAATAAAATTAAAAGAAAATAATTAAATCGTAGAAATAAGATTTGGACGCATAGAGGTAACTTTTTTAACTCGACTAAATTTAGGCTGACAAACTACTGAGCACCACCATCATTAGGACTTGGAGGGAGGGAGGAGGAGCTGAGCTATGTTTGTGATCAAAAAAGAAAACCATGTGCAGATTACTGAAGAGTGTACCCCAAAAAAAAAAAAAAAAAAACTAAAATTAAAAAAGAGAAAAAAGAAAAGACTGTCACCGATAGATATGTCCGATGTCTCCGAGCAAGAAACAATGTGGAATAACAACAGCATGGACCGCTTGGTCCTTGTTGCGCCTAGTGATCCTCCAAGCTACCACCGCCAAGGAAACACCCACCCACTCTTTCTCTTTCTATTTTTTCTTAATTCGTTTTTTCTTTTAAATGTCCTAACCATATATATATATATATATGTTTGAACATTGGTTTCAACTCCATCGTACGATAGAATCAGATATGATTTATCGTTAAATTATATCGATTATGCCTGTAACCATCCTAATCATATTTTTATGTGTATAATTTTATTAATCAGGTTTTATATCTATATTTTTAAAAAAATTATTAGAAATAAAACCTTGTATTTTACTCTATTATCTTAGTCATTATATTAATTTTCTAACATTTTTTTACTTACGGCTGTAGCAATTTTATATCACGTATTGTAAATTTTAAGATAGATAATTATTAAACAAACCATTAAATAATTAGTCTAATGGTAAGTTAAAAAGCTGTTCATATTGACGGTGCATTTTTCTTTTTTTAAACATAAAACTTGAAATAGAAACTAAACTTTTTACTTTATTTATAGATATTGTCATTTTAATTATTTGATTAATTTTTTAACGATTTAATTTATAAGTATATATATTAAAAATTTATAAATAGATACCTAGAATTATTTTCAATCATAGATAACATCGTTGAAAAGTCGTTCTAATGACTAGAATAATAATACCCGCTAATTGAACAAAACTACGATTTCTATAGTTTTTTTTTCTTTTTTTAAATGTGTACCATATACATATATATAGAAAATTGTTTTTTTTAAATTATTTTTTATATATCCTCTGGCATGGGACAGAGGCATCTACTTGGGGATGGGCTCATTCAAAGGAACCACATATGGTCCCAACTGAAGAAGTCTTTTGTGTAAGGGAAGGCCCTATCTTTCCAGTCCCCCCATATAATTTCCCTTTTGCCAATGCTTATTTTGTGCTCTAGTTTTACTCTTTCTTTATTATATATATATATATAATATATATATATATTACAAAACAACCATACTCTTATTATTATTATAGGTGGGAGGGAGGGGAAAAAACTGGGTGTTTCTCCTTTGTCATAAAAAAAAACAAAACCCCCACCACTTTTGTCTTGACGAACCTCTTTGACTCTTTTGAGTTCCACCACATGTGACTCTCTCCTCTCTCTACTCAGTACTCACTGTGTGACAAATGTTTCATCATATCCATCCCTCATATACCTAAATTTATATATATAGATATATATCATACATGTGTGTGTATGTATGTATATCATTTATATATAAATATAAAACATATATAGGTGAGTTTTCCACTCAAAATGGTCTTGCTTGAGATATTTTCAGATGATCAACATCATACGTTCTCCAGCTCTTTCCCTGGTGCAAATAATAATAATAATAATAAATTAATGTGTTAGTAACCTCGGTAGAACTAAATTCCCTGCTTTCATCCAAAGAAAACGAAGAAATTAAAAAAAAATTAGAACAAAAATGAGATAAGAAGGTCTTGTTTGAATCACCCATTCAATTTGTGTTTGTTGGTGGTGCAACATTAAGTGTATTTAGATTATTTTAATGTTTCGCAACAATTAAATTAAATTCAAATCTAAATCTAAATCTAAATTCACTTTTTAAAAGTTCGTACTACACTCGTTTTTTCTACATTTAAACTATTCTAATGTCGTCTTTCATAAAATTATCCAAAACACATTGAATTCAAATTTTATATTTGAATTCGTATATTTAATTTAAATGCAATACTTTAAAGAATTCAAATTCATCCAAACCGACAGAAAGATTAGTAGGATAAGGGATGAGCACATTGAGCCTAGTTAAATAGGCCCATGTTCTCTTGAAAGGAAAGCCTCCTCGACTAAGCCTTGTTGACAAGCACATCAATTGGATTGAGCCCAAAAAGAACTACGGCCCAAACGACAAAGGACTTTTTTGATTTAAAAAAAAAAAAAAAAACTGGTGTGGTTCAGAGTCTGAAGACAATGCCTGGTGGAACTAAGAATCTTGTTTTTCAAGAAAAGCTTGGTTCGAACTCCAACTTTACAAAATAAAAAAAGGCAAAAGGCCACTAAACTGCCTTTGAGCCATGTTATGAAGTGTAGTTTTTTTTTTTATATATTTTTTAAAAGGTCTTAACTCTTAAAATTAACAACAAATACAAAGGTGATAAAAATTGACAAAGCTAAAACGTTTTATTAGAAGGGGTTAATAACTATATAATGAATAATTACGAGTTAAATGATAAAATGTTTTCTTTTTGGCTTATTAATTTTTTTTTTAAATTCCTTTCTAAATATTTGTTTTTTTACACTCCTGTTAGCTATTATTTTTTTATTATATCTCCGAGTTAATTTTCTATTTGATTCATCGATTTTTTTTTTTTTTTCTTTTTGAATGTGTGTGCGTGACACGTGCACGGATGGCCACTAGCAAAAATTAAAAATGTTAAAGAGATGACTGGCCAAGACTCCCGGAGATTGGTGATTTGGCATGATTGGCTCTTGCACACTTTGGAAAAAGACATATTATAATGTCGGATCACACGCTCACACTTAATCAATTTCGTAAGTGACTCTGTCTTAACAACCTGGCCCCATCATACAAGCTTTTCTTTGAATCCAAGTGTAATATCTGTTGCCCGTAAAGAGATGAACGGAATGATTGTGGACGTAACGGAGTAATTTAAAGTAACAAAAATAAAAAAAAATAAAAGAAAGTAAAACTGCTCATATTCTCTATACTCCAATTCCGTCTTAACTAAAAAGTTGCAGAAAACGACTTATCTGCCACTTCCTGCTATTACACGAACTCCATAAAAAGCATCAAACTTCATCAAAAGAAGTGAGAGAGAAGAAATCTTCAGAGACTGTGAATTGGGCAGGAAAAAAAAAAAAAAAAAAACCCCTCTTTAACCGCCTTAAATTTCCATTTCTAAGCTTATCATATATATTGATATAACAAAATATTGTATATCATGTTTCTGCTAAGCACATACTGTGTTATTACCTTCTCTTTGATCTTCTTCTGCCTAGCTTTGGCTTTCTCAATTACCTTGCCACCACCTGCCCTTTACCTTATCCAATTCCACAACAGCCTTCCCAAGAACTCTCAGCACCTCTTGCCATGGAAACTCCCAAACTCACTCTCACCGTCTTCTCACTGCCAGTGGGATGGAGTTTCTTGTTACTCAAGCAAGACTAGTTTCCAAGTCAAGGCTTTGAATCTCTCAGGTTTTGGACTCTCTGGTGTGTTGAACAACTCCATCTCCTACATCTGTCAACACAAACGCTTGCTCTCTCTTGATCTGAGTGGTAACAATTTCGGTGGTGTAGTTCCCCAGCTCCTTGGAAACTGTGCCAACCTCAACACTCTTCTTCTAAACGACAACTTTCTTGAAGGGCCAATCCCTCCTGAGATTTTCCACTCCAAGAAGTTGTCAATGCTTGACTTGGGTTACAATTCTCTTTCTGATTACATACCTGCTGAGGTTAGTTTGTGTGTTAAACTTGAATATGTTGGACTCCACAACAATTACTTAAATGGGCAGGTCCCAAATGAGATGTTTTCACTCCCCAAACTTGAAGTTCTTGTATCTCAACACCAATACTTAACTGGGTCTCTGCCGGATTTTGTTCCTTCTTGTGCAATTTCCGATCTTTATGTTCATGAAAATTCATTCTCTGGGTCTTTACCACATACTTTGAGTTTTTGTCAAAACCTCACTGCTTTTGTAGCATCTCATAACAATTTCGGAGGGGTTATTTCACAAGAGAGCTTCAAGGGTCTTGTGAAACTTGAAGTTTTATATCTTGATTCGAACAATTTGGAGGGCGAAATCCCGGAGAGTTTGTGGAGTCTTAGGAATTTGGAGGAGCTTGTTCTATCGGGAAACAAGCTTAATGGGACTATTTCGGAGAGCATATCTCAATGTCCTGAGTTAACTATAGTGGCTCTCTCGGCTAATAAGCTGGTGAGTCAGATTCCTCGTTCGATCGATCGGAGCTCTCAAAGATTTGAGGAGTTTGTTTTTGTTTGATAACAAGATTGATGGCATTTTACCTCCGGAGCTTGGAAACTGTACTTCGCTTACCGAACTTAGGCTTCAGAACAACGTCATTGGAGGTGTGATGCCAACAGAAATTTGCAATCTAGAAAAGCTCGAGGTTCTTTTTCTGTTCAACAACCGTTTGGAAGGCGATATTCCGGAGAACATAGGGGCTTTGAGGAGCCTTGTGGAGTTGGCTCTCTATAACAACAGCTTGAGTGGAGGAATCCCACCCGAAATAAGCCAGTTGAAGAAGCTCACTTTCTTGTCTTTGGCTCACAACAGGCTGGGCGGAGAAGTGCCATCTGAACTTGGGAGACACTACTCTCCTGGATTAGCTAAACTTGATCTGACTGGTAATTTGCTATCTGGACCAATCCCTTCTGGTCTTTGCACGGGCAATAGTCTATCGGTTTTGACCCTCGGAAGTAACCGCTTCAATGGGAGTTTCCCGCGAGAAATTGGAACATGTCCATCACTTAAGCGGGTGATTCTTAGCAACAATCTTCTTCGAGGGACCATACCAGCTGATTTGAATCAGAACTCTGGAATTTCTTTCTTGGAAGTTCATGATAACTTGCTTGAGGGAATGATACCCCCAGTATTCGGTTATTGGAGGAATCTCACGATGCTTGATTTTTCTGGAAACAAACTATCCGGGTCTGTAGCACTGGAGCTTGGAAAGCTTCAGAACATTCAGATTCTCAGACTTTCTTCCAACAGGCTAACAGGAATCATCCCCACTGAGCTCAGTTATTGCACAAAAATGATCAGGTTGGACCTTAGCAAGAATTCTTTTTCGGGGAAAATCCCTTCGGAGCTCACATCATTGACAAAGTTGCAAAGTCTCCTGCTTCAGGAGAACCAACTTACCGGTACTATTCCCAACACATTCTCCTCTCTCCACAGCCTCATTGAACTACAGCTAAGTGGCAACATGCTTGAAGGCTCTATTCCTTGCAGCTTCAGCAAACTTCACCACTTCAGTTTGATTCTTAATTTGAGCTACAATGAGCTCTCTGGTAAAATCCCCGAGTGCCTTGGCAACTTAGACAAGCTACAAATTCTTGACCTCTCTAGCAACAATTTCTCTGGTGAGTTACCAAATGAACTGAACAGCATGATCTCCCTCGTCTTTGTCAACATATCCTTCAATCACCTCTCCGGGAAACTCCCTTCTGCTTGGATGAAATTGTTTGCTTCATTTCCAGGATCTTTCCTTGGGAACCAAGAACTCTGCTTGCTAGGCAATGAGGCTAAATACTGTCAGATCGAGAAGGCTAGAGACGCCCGGAAAAGAGGCCAAATCTTGCCTAGTGTGGTTATTGGCGTGGTAATCTCGGTGACACTTCTTTGCATTTTCGTTTATGCATTAGTGGTTCGAGGCCTGGAAAAGAAACACAACCTTGACAATTCGCTCCTACCTGAATATCAACCAAAAAACGAGAATTTGCCGAAAGATTTGAAGTTTGAAGACATCATGCGTGCAACTGAAGGATGGAATGACAAATATGTCATCGGTAGGGGAAAACATGGAACGGTTTACAAGACGCAGTCCATGAACTCACAAAAGCATTGGGCAGTGAAGAAGGTGAACTTGTCTGACAGAAACTTCGGTATTGAGATGAGAACTTTGAGCTTGGTTAGGCACAGAAATGTGGTGAGAATGGCAGGATATTGCATTAAAGATGGTTATGGTTGTATTGTGACAGAATACATGCCGGGAGGGACTCTCTTTGATGTACTGCACAGGAGTGAACAACGTTTACTTCTAGACTGGGGTGCCAGATACCGCATTGCTGTCGGTATTGCACAAGGCCTTTGTTACCTTCACCATGATTGTGTCCCACAAATCATTCACAGAGATGTTAAATCAGACAACGTTTTGTTGGATTCGGAGTTGGAACCGAAGCTTGGAGATTTTGGGACAGCAAGGATATTGGCCAACGGTTCTTCTGATACAACCACCGCTAGATCAACAATTGTCGGAACATTGGGCTACATCGCCCCAGGTAGGTCAAAAATTTTGCATAGTGACTATGAAGTTCTAACGTCAGGAACCTTATTATATCTTCTTCACTTCTATGATCTTCTCACATTTTCAGAAAACGCATATTCAACCCGGGTGACGGAGAAATGTGATGTGTACAGCTACGGGGTTGTCCTGCTAGAGCTTCTATGCAGGAAAATGGCAGTTGATCCATGCTTTGAAGAAGGAATTGATCTTGTCACGTGGACAAGGAAGAGCCTGGAGGAAAACAGTGACTGCTCTTGCTTATTCGACGAGGAGATCAATTATTGGGATGGAAATGATCAACAAAAGGCGCTGAGGTTGCTGGATCTGGCGCTTGAATGCACAGAAACGACACCTGCTATGAGACCCTCCATGAGAGATGTTGTGGGGTTCCTTATCAAGTTAAATGATAAGAATGAATGAAAGTGTAAATACCGAAACCAATTTTCATTACTGCGGCTTTTTCGATGTCTATTTGATGGAGATCCTAAGTTGTAATCAGATGACATTTTCAGGATTACTTTGAGAAACATTCAAAGAATTTTAGCAGTTTCCGACATTTTGGCTGCATAACTTTTCCAACATCTTTGTGTTTCCAATTTAACATCTCATGGATTGTAACGAAAAAACTATCAGCAACAAGTCCCATCTCATGAATTTTTTTTTTTTTTTTTTAATTTCTCATGATAGACATGATATGATGCATCTTTTGATTCTCCTCTCAGATAAACTACTGAAGAACACAACGTTTCAAACTTTCATCTGATACAAAATGCAAAAATTGGAGTAACTCAGGTACTTCGCCCAACTGACAGTGTCATCTTGCAGTAAGTTGTAATTATTCTTCAAAAAAGAGAAGATCCAAAAAAGAAGGGCAAAAAAAAAAAAAGGGAAAAGCCACTTTCAAGGTGAGGCAAATTGATAAGTCACGTCACAACATGAAGCCGCAGATGCGTTATAGAAGGCACCTATTCGGTTGCTTGTGCAGGCACGGTCTGCAAATCTTCATTTTGTTTCAACTTTTCTAGTTCTGATATCCGTCTGTCCAATGACTCATGCAGGCCTTTCACCTGGAAAATACAAACAAGGAATCAAAGACAAGTACCATATGCATCTTTTTCAAACTAATAAAAGAGAATCCCTAGTTGTTATGTAGCTCTTGACCGTCGATCACATTAATATCACATTGTCTAAAAGCATGCAAATATAATGAAATTTTATGAAGATTTGATGGTTTAGAATTCTGCAGTATTTGTAGGGTATATCAAAGAATCCAACTAGTAAAGACCATAATAACAGGAAACACAAAAGTCGAATGTTGGTATAAGCATAAAAACTAGCCTTATAAGCAGATAACAAATATTGGTCTACTTGGAAAACGGAAACATGTGAAAACTATACAAGAAATTGGTCTGCATATACTGACGATATCTTCCAACTTCAGTTTCTTAAACCCGTACCTTGTCCTTAACCTTGACTACAACAACGCAAAATGTGCAAGGAAGCTAGCAACTATCAACAGCAAAGGAAAAATAGTACGCAACTAATAATAAGTTAAAGAAGAAGCTACAAGCACCCAAAAGCCATTGGCAAAATCGATGATCAGACAACTGTGTTCACAAGATAGAATTTCACAGCAACAAGAGACAGGGAATAATGTGTATATATATATTTTCTAAAGGACTAATATGAAATGGGAACTAGAGCACTGAACCATCTAAACTCCTCCCATTGTTCAAATATCGTGTTCTCATTTTTCCGATTTCTTCTATTTAAATAGCCACTTGTGAGACACTATACACATATATAATCATAGAATAATATTAGGACCTCAACTAGAATACTAACTTCTTGATACCAAAAAAACATGGTAAGTTGTCATTCCTCTTATTGGCATGTGTTTAAAAAATCACCACGTCAATCAATAATAAGAGATTGCATCTTTCACTGAAAAGATCACAACTCACCACCACCACCACCACCACGGGAATTGGTATAAAAATTTGAAATAAGAGTTTGGTTCTTAACACCATATAATACACACACAACCATTTACCAATCCATAGATGCCCTAAACCATTTCATGCCATTCCCAGACCCAAACTCTGATTTTTTTTTTTAAATAAAAAATAAAATAAAATAGAAAACCTCAACAATGATATGACAACAAACTGTTAGCAAATAAATCTCCTCGGTTTCATAATCACGCACAGAGACTCATCCCCAATATTCTTCTGTTTTCATCAATAACTCAAGCAATTCAACTACTTAGGGCAAATCATGATAAGTAAGTCAAATTTTCAATCTTTTCTTTCAATTTCAACCTAGCCGACCTCAATACATAATGAATTACACAAGCCTCCATGATTTTCGATTACCAATTGCTCAATTCTATCCCTAAAACATCACGGATCGCACAAAAATCGTATTAAAAATCTGTGCTTTTCGCATACCCATAAAAATTCAAGAACTCCCAACACCCAAAAATCTAATCTTCAAAAAAAAAAAAAGAAAAAAAAAAAAACCCAAAAATTAAGGAGAAAAGAAAAAGACTACCTGTTGAGAAATGGAGTGGTGGGCGACCTTGTAGTCGTTGTGAAGGATGTAAAGACCCAAAAACGACGCCGTCGCAGCCCCCGCGAAGAATGACGCAGCTCTCACCCTCAGAACGTAACCCATTTTTTTCTTCTCCTGCTTCTTCTTCTTCTTATTCTTCTTCTTCCTTACTTTCTCCGCTGATTCTCTCTTCTTTTAAGCTTCTGATCTACCCTCTTTTAAGCGACGTCGTATTGCCCTGAGGTTATGTTTACGACGCACCCCTTTTGCGCCTTCCTTGGACGTAGTGACAAAAGGGGGATAATCACAAAAACAACCCCCAAACTTTAAAATAATTTTCACTTTAGTTCCCAACGTTTAAAATGTTCTAAAGCGACCCCAATCTGTTGTCTTATGACAATTTTAGTCTTTTAAGTCTACTAACTGTTAAAAGAATACATAAACTAGCACTTGAATTGTGTTTGATGAGCCTAAGCATCCTCATTCTCTAGTCCTGTTCTTTAGTTTCAAACGAAAAATATTTAGAGATTCCCTCTTGATTAGGGTTCAAAGCATATTTCGCCTGAGAGTTTAAGTTCTAGCTCGACAATTCTACCGCAACAATAAGATGACATAAAATTACAAATGCAGCCAACCACAGTAGAAAATCAAAGAATCACCACAAACAACCATATTGAGGTCAAAATCAAAGTTTGGATTACTGAAGTGGCTTGATTATACATTTAGAGTTCTATCATACCTCTTAATGTACAATTAGAAGATGTCCTAAAATCAGAATATGCCATGGAATTTGGTGGTCTAACAGTAAAAGATTACCGTGTTAGGATCTATTGTTTTTGATTCGAGTATCGTGTAGCACTTTTGAGGGTCTTAAATGTGACGATTGATTCCTGATAGCTTAGTTCTTGATTAGTGTGCATAGGATTATACCTCATGTATCGTGTCCATTAGCATATTCAATGAGGGCGAGGTGATGCTTTTTTCGTTCAAGGGATAGAAACAGTTATTACAGCTTTCAGTAAACATTCTTGTTCGTATTTAGGATAATCTCTTTAGTAATACCCAGAAGAATATGACCCATTTTCAAAACTTTTTATTTATAGACAGTATATCAAATCCTTTTCTAATTGGTTAAAAATCCCTTGTAAAAATACACGGGATCAAAATTTTGAGACATTTTAAACGTTGCGTACGAAAATGAAATTTTGTAACATTCCGGGGACTACTTTTAGTAATAATAAAATCCTAAAGACAAACGTTGTCTTGGCTGAATCGTTTTTGTTTTTGCGGGGCTTTTCCTTTTTTATTTATTTGTGAACCGTCACGCTTATAAATAGAGGGAAGCTAGTACGGAAAGTGTTACCTCTCACCAGCACCACATCCATTTCTTGGTTCTTCTGTGTCTTTGGGTTTTTGAAAGCTTAGGGCTAGGTTTTCTTTTGGGTATTCTTTATTTTTCTTTTCTAACACTAGTTTCTCTTTTTTCTTTTTTTTTTCTTTTTTTTTTTTGGGAAAAATTTTTATATGTTCTCTTCTTGGTTTTTCTTTTGGCAAAGGATTCATCACAAATGTTCAATGGGGTCCCACCTTCGGTTCCTATTACCAACATCCCCACCGAAGAGATTCAAAAGGTTCCAAATTTTACGTTTATTATGAACATGCACTATGTCTTCCATCTATGTATATAAATAATATATATACATGTATGAGTACTAATTGGTATTGTAAAGTTTTTTTTTTTTTTTTTGTGCATAGTATTAGTGTTAGATTGAATCAAGAATGATGGTCATAGCTTAATGGTAATACAACACTTGACTTATGATCCCTAAGATTAAAAAAAAAAAAAAAAAGATTGAATCAAGAATGTAATGGTATGATGAAATGAAATGTAAATTGACATTACTTACTAGGAAGAAAAAAGTACGCTTCTTTTTTTTTTTTTCACAATCTTGTATCAAGAATCGGTGTGTTATACTTGTTGCAGTGCCTGGAGGAGAATCAAGGGTTGATTCTGACTATAATGGAGTACCAAAGAGTTGGAAGATTCGAAGAATGCGCTCCGTGAGTGTTTCCAACGCTTCCATTCATTTTTCTTTCTTTCTTGAGTTGGAAAACCGGTTGGAAGTAAACTAGTTTACCTATGTGTGCTCAAAATATTTATAATCACACGGTTTGATTGGGCTGACCAAAATTTTGTTCATGTCAACTTTATGATTGATCTGAGAGGCCTAGTCGGAACACATTGCGTAAGATTGGTAGATAACTTAGTGTAAAGGGTAACCGCTATTTGCTGGTTTGAGAAATTTAAAGAGAGAGCCATCAAGAAACCATAGTGGTCAGGATAAAAATTGTGCGATATATGCGAATATCTTCACGAACAAGTTAAAAAGTGTATACATCGGTAATCATGAAAGGACATGAGAAGGATGAACTTTTGAACATTTTGTAGAAGTTAGAGTTAGATTCTCAACTGTTTTTCAGCAAGGATACTACTAGAACCAACTATATAGTCAAGAATGATAGAATTGTGTAAGATAAGGCAATATGTAGTTACAAATAGATCATTAGTTAAAATTACATCAAACAATTGGAACTGAGAATCCTTAGGTGTTTGGCATTTAAATTTTTTCAAGTATTGCATATTTCCTTGCCAGCTTCTGTTGTTAAGAAGCTTTCACAATATCACTCGAGGTCAATTCTTAGTCATATCGTTTGTTTTCTATTGTGGTTCTTGAATGTAATAATCCTTGTAGCAGGATTTATTTTATGGTTGAACTTGAAAGGAACCAAGTGATTACTATATGAAATTTGAACTTTGCAGTCACCGAGCGCTGCTTCAGCAGAACTTGACATTTCTGGCTAAATTTGCTGATGCCCTGCCACAACAACAACCACCACCACCAGCAGTGCCTCCTCAGGTGGGTTGGCTGATAAATGCAATGCGTTTCCAGAACTTTTCACCGACCAATAATGAGTTTTTGCTTCTTTGAAAAATATTTTCAGATGCTGGTTCACTCGATGATGCAACAAGGGCAGCACCTACAGCAGCCCGAGGCAGCAATGTCTCAAAAGCAAGCGGCTCCATCCTCTGCGAGGATGCACATTCAGGTAAAAGACCATCAGCAGCAGCAGCCATCGTGGCTCCACCAACAGCAGCTCATCCAAGCGCAGATGGGCATCAACCCCATTGCAGCTAGCCACATACATACCGCCCCCAAGCAACTTGGAGATGGCAGTGGAAGTGACATGTTGGATCTGAGGGGAAACAATGCTGGTAATTTTCTAGGAAAATCGTTCTCTGCATATAGTCGTGGTGATACAGGATCCTAGGTTCAAATGTTGACTTAAGAAAGAAAAAACAACATAGTCCAGACACATATATACTGGTTTTGAAGAAGTGATAACTCATTTTATCATAGCGATTTCCAACCGGCTTGACTCAGTCTGCTAACATGATAGACTAGTAATCTCAATACCTCGGATCTTTCCTTTTTTGTCTAAAGATTTCTTTATTGAAATACTGCATTTCTTTTATATAGGATCATATCACAATATTCAAACAGTATTAAATCTTTATGAATTAGAATGAAAATGTAACTGTTCAAAACTGCATAATTGCTAGAGCATTTCTCTGCACCGTACCAAAAAATATATATAAATATATCTTTCAAGGGTGCACTTTTATTTTCCCCTATTTCCCCTTTCCATACCTCAATTACAGAATGGTCACATTGAATGATTGAAATTCTTGGCCACCATTAACGTTCAAAACACCTTAAGGGTGTCGCGAATGAGAATGTCTATTTTAGTTGCTACCACATGAGCTTTCGAGGAAGGCCACATGAGATATTTAAAGTAACTTCTGATTGACTCAAATCGACCCATTTTAGCATGAACCAATATAAAAATAAAGTCATTTTACTAATTTCACTTTTTAAGGTTGTCATTTTGACAGATTTCTCCATACGGAACCCACACAAATACTTGAATGTGGTTTTTGCTTTTGACATCTTTCTCCGGCTCCCGACAAAAAGGGATTGAATGAATGCAACTACTAAACCCATTTAGGGTGGCCAACCTTAATTCAGAGACGTCCAGAAATCAAGCAGTGAGGAAACTTCAAGATGGGAACAACTTTCATTTCAGTAAATGTAAAATTACTACGCTGAAGCAATTGCGAGCATGAAGAATATTACTTCAGGCGCCAATAAAAATAGAGTGCAGTCTTTAAATGATTGACACACAGATATAAGAAAACTAACGTTCCCTTAAAAAAAAAAAAAGGGAAAATAAATAAATAAAAAGACCAAACAACAAAAATCAGCAGACAATTCCAACGACACAATTGTACGAGTTGCAAGAATTCCGTTATCGACCACCAGCTTTCCGTTATCGACCACCAGCTCTGTCAGCACGGCGGTGCACAATTGGTGATAACATCATCTTATGCAATCCCTCGCCCTTCTCCTGCCAACACCCCTAAAAAAAATACAGGTCAGAGAGACAGAATAATTAAATCCAATCTTCTCTACACAGGGTAAGTTAATACAAGAACAATGTAAAAAATTGCACGCATTGAAGTGTAGAAAACAACATGCAAAGTCTGGTCATTTTGCAGACAATTATCAAATTCCATTCTCAGTAAGCTACTTACTATCTTCTGGAAGTAAATGCAGCACCAGTTAACCTGTCAGAATGCAACACGATAGTTCAGTAAGATAGTTACGGATACAACGCATAGATAATAATGATCAGGCGTTCAAGAGTCGCAGCCTGTTTAAAGATAATGAATCCCACCTGCCCTGCTGCTTGGTGCCAAAGTTCGAGCTAGATCTGCCATTAGTCGATCCTGAGTGTTGATTACTACTCATACTTGATCCACTCCCAGCTGTCAAGAGTACAGATGTCTGGCTAGACCTGGCTTCAGGGCCTTTTAGTTCACGAGAATCCATTGACTTGCTCAAAATTTTCACATTTGTTAGAGCTTCAGAAGCACCAAAATATACACCATTTTGTTGCTGATTCTGCTTCACACGGAAGAGAGAGGGATTAGCAGTTGTATTTCAAAAAACTATTTCTCAGAATTAGCCGTGTCAGACTTCATATTTATTGGAAGCAAAGGGTGGAACCTTTTTCTGTCTGTTCTTAGCCATTGGAGTAACAGCCACAGAAGGCAAACTCGATGAGTAAGGAGATGATGCTGCAGCTGCTGCAGCAACTTTGGCAACAGCCGCAGTAGCTGCTACCATTTTTTGTGCTCCTTCCCGAAGCTGAATATAATCTCCCTCGATCACAAATAACTGCAAAGGGAGTAAAAAAAAAAAACCCAAATCTTACAGGTAACAATACATGTCTTCCCTAACAGATTGATAAACATAGGACTTTAAAGAAACTCACTTCAGGGTGGCCAGCAACAAAATCATCAAGCTTTCCATATTTTTTCTTGTAATCATGCCAGTGCAAAGGTGCAAGCATCTTTCCAAGCCTATTTGGTAACTGTACTCGACAAAGAACAGAAAACCACAAAGTTACTTAGGAAAACATAAATTCCACAAAAAAATCATTGAGAAGAATATAAAAAATGTCATGGCCCCCAGTAATAACCTAAGCTAATTATAATACTTACAGTCGAACTAATACGAATTCTACCACCAGCTGGAATTGTGCGAACTATGCAAGCTAACAGCGATCTCTCATCAAGAAGAAGAATCTCTGAAGTCCTTCCCAGGGTCGGTGACTTTGTTTGCCCAGCAGAGACAAATGCCTCAGTCGAGACTGCATTAGTAGTGTTGTCAAGTGTGGTTTTGTCAAAATTCACAGCATGAATTGAAGTATCAGCCTGTGGCGTATTGGCAGCAGAACTTGGTTGGTCCGTGATTAAAGCTTGGTCCACTAAGCCACCATCCATCGAGGTCATAACAGTTTGCTCCTTTGCCTGTTTGAAACATTAGACAACTTCTTATGCAAAGAAATTTAGGTATGCTAAGCATCAATTTTTACTTACTAGCTTCCCTAAATGTAAAACGTGCTTACTGAAAGTAAAATATGATCAAAATCACAAACCTTAGTTTCACTGTTCTGCTGAAGTGACTCCACCCTCAATACCTCCTGAAACTGGGATGATATTTGTTTCAGTTCCTCCTCATTTTGGGAAGCAACCAGGTAACCTCTATCAATAGACTCGATAACCTGAAACAAAATTTATGTCAATTGTGCATGTACACGAAATAATTAACACTAAACAGTATCTTCGTTCATTGTACCTGTGGTTCGCCAGTAGACGATGAGATCACAGAATCGGGATCCGATCCTCGACCAATATGAACATCCAAATACTCTGGGGGTAGAGCTTGTCCATTAACAGACATGTCATAGTTGTAATTTTCATCAGATCTCATTAGGTTTTGATCACCTTGGGATGATGTAATTTCAGTTTGTAGATACTTGTGCACCCTCTGTCACAGCCTAAATAATGTAATGAAAAATATAAGTCAAATCTGTTACCACAAGTAACAATATGGAAAGAAGAAACTTTCATGTTTCAGCACCTCTTGGTTCTGCCACTGTTGGAGGGCAGGAACCGAGTGAAAATGCCCAACATGAGATTGGGGAACATGTGCAGTCACAGAATGGGGAACCGCTTGTTGATGCATAACAAATGGATGTAGAGCCGTCAACTGTCCGGGTGGAAGGTAAGAAGGCATCCCAAGTATAGATGATGGAGGAATCGGGACGCCAGCAACATGGTCAATCTAACAATTAACAGAAAACATTAATTAACATGGGGTTCATCTTTTGTTTGTGCAATAGTATTTACTTTACTATTCCATCAAGATGAAATTTTCAAACACATCACAGTTTGAACAGCGAAAAACAGAGAAAACGATCCTAGTTGGCTTCTTATCAGTACAGAATTTGAATCACAATGATTACAAAGAACAAAGGAATAAGTTACCTGAGTTGATGAATTTCCAGTTGAGCCAAATGATGTACCGTTGTCAGAATTTCCATTCGGAAGGGCCACAGCGCTTCCCCCTGAAGTTCCACCTCCATTCATCTCTAGTTGGTTTCCATCATTCTGACCGTATTGGGATGCATCCTTATTATTTTCTTGGGACATACGCGATTCATCAGAGAAAGTTCCATTCCTTTCCCGTGCTTCAGCCAGCTCAAGTTGAAGCTGTTGTATTGTATGCATGTGAAGTCTCTCCATCTCTGCAAACTACCATCAAGAATCCAGAAAGAGATGCATAAAAATCAACACAGGAACTAACTAAACTTGGTAGAAACCACAAGGAACTACGTTATTCATATTATATCAGCAAGGAAGTAGTCACCGATGTTAAATGCAAGTTTGAAATAAAATTCAAAATACAAGGTTTCCAATGTTTTTCAATAAAATATCAGTTTCACACAAACCAAAACGCATGACATGAAAAGGTGGTAATTGACACCGGAAAAAAAAAAAGTGCTCAGAGAAAAATAAGGCGATCAACCTGTCTTTGACAACCAAGCCAGAGCTGATTATACTGTTCTGTACGCTCCCTCAGTTCAGCTTGCATTGTGGTTGACTGCAGGGCATCCATCTCCTGAACACGGGTAATCCATGCTTGGGCCTCTCTCAATCGGTCATCCTTATATAGTATGGTTTCTTGAGCAACCCTATGCTGAATGAAGTGATTATGTATTAGTCAATGTGCATCCTTGTAAACTAACCATACAACTGTGGTTAGATATCCAGGACTCTAAACAATATTATGGAATATTTAACAAATTTAAAACTAAAGGGAATGTCACATTTTACAAACAGGCATATATGTACGTTTGAAGTTAACTTGCACTCTCAGCTCCCACATCAATAGGACAATATAACTTATACAAGAACATTACAAGTGTGTTCTTAGCCACAAAAAACAAAAAAACAAAAAACAAAAACAAAAAACAAAAACAAAAACAAAAAGAAGAAGAAGAAGAAGGAAAGAAAGTATAATGCAAGCTTGAAGATAAACGTACCTGTTCCTGCAACTCCATAAGTTGCCTTTCTTTTTCTTGAAAATGTTCTTGAAGGTCATGTATTTTTTAATGTGTTGGGCTCTTTCAGCTTCAGAATGATCACGCTCTCTTCTGCCAACAGGAGACATTTTCAACAAAGAAAAGGTAAACTTTATTCACAAGGCCAAAAAACCAATGTAATTCATCTAAAACGAAAACCTTATGAGACCTATCAAAAACTAAAAGATTATAAAGAAGAAATACCTGAAGGTAGCTAATTCTTTGTTCTGTTCTCTAAGAAGGTCTTCTTTCGCCCAGGCCTGTCAAAGCAATTAAGATAATCAAAAAGTAATTGTACGTTCAGATGTTTCAGTAAAACATTCATGTAAAAATAAGGAAAGATTCAACATACTGCTTCGTTATCTAATTTGATAGCATGTAGCTCTCTATCTTTATCGTCCAATTTCCTTTCCAGCTCATGTATGGTCTGATCCCTTTCATGCAGTTGCTCCTGCATCACCAGATAAAGCTACCTTTTAGAAGGACTTGACAATTGTATAATTTCGTTGTCTTGGAAAGGCATAGCACGTCCAGGGAAGTCATCATATACATATATCCTAATCCCATACCAATTACTGAATAACAGCTTTAGGTAATTGAGGAAAAATTATATGATATTTATAAGGTTTGATAAAATGTAAATCTCTTGCAGAAACAACAATTTTTCACAATTTAATTCAGATATTTCCAATATTCCATTGAAGGGAAACAAATCAACAGAAACCTGAAGCTTGGAGGCAGCATTCGCATGCTCCTTGATTTGAGCATCAAAGCTATTTTGCACTTCAATTAACTCAGATCTAGCAATTATCTGAGCTCGGAGCTCAATCTCCATGTTTTGCATTTCCTCTCTTTGCCTTGCAACATCATGAAGCCTCCGCTGCAATAGATCGTTGTCTAAGCTTCCATCAATTGTGATTGAGCAGAAATCCACATCGAGCGGCTCTCTTTCCTGCTGCACCTTGATAACGGTAAACCATATTAACTTTTCAGACTTTGTGAAAATATAAGGGTTTTTTGACTATCAGAATCCTTACCTCATATATGGTTCTCTCTTCTGATTGCCCTATCTTTGACCGTTCCAATTCCTACGTTTAAAAGATGCCCAGTTAATGAGTGACAAAAGGGAAGATCTATGCATAGCATCTAAAATGCCTAATGAAAGCTTGACTACAAAGCAGCAATGCTTGTATTAATCAAGAAAATGATACCCCAAAAAAAAAAATTTCAATCAGGCTTTCCCTCCGGTACCCTGAATTCAGAGGACTAAAGAATTCACTAATCAAATTAACATAGTTACATGGTAAAGATGAGTCTCTTCTTCTTGACCCCCAGGTCAGCTCAAGTCAAGTCAAGTCAACATTTTTCAAAATCACACCGTCCTTTACACTAAACTTTTTCTAAGTTTCAATTAAGCTGTCGAAACAGAAACAGTTTGAATCATTATCATCTAATGGCGAAGCTCCTTAAACGTGCACAGGCACACGAAAGGAGAAAAAAGAAAATAAATAAATAAATAATGAACTCAAACAAACAACAGCAAAAATCCTCAATCTCACTCTCTTGAGTAATCTTATAAACCCAAAAACCATAAAAATCATATGAATATATATACACACACATATATAACAAAGGAGTATAAAAAATAAAATTTTGTTCTTTCCAACAGTTTCTACTATAAATCACGACCAATATCAAAAAAGTCAAAAAAGTAAAAGGAATTAGTAACTCCAATCCTCATTTCAATGTTCGGGAAAACTGATTAAAAAAAATTGGTTCAATCAAGTAAACATTGCTCAGTCTCAAAACCTACAAACCATAGAAGAAAAAACATCCACTAAATCCGGTTAACTACTTTCTCAGTACTTTTTTTCTCAGCAACCAAACAAGCCAATGCCAGTGGGTTTACAAGAGCCCAAGTTACCTCGTCCCCGACGTTTCGGACCGAGTGGTGGTCCGAAACGGCTCGCCACTCCTTCCGCGACTGCTGCGGCGGGCGGAATCGGCATCGGACCACCACGTGCGACGGCGGTGGCCTCCATTGAATTCCCCAAACAAAAAACAAAAGCTCCGTCACTGCTCCAACTCTCCTTCCCCTCTCTTTCCCTCTCCGTTACAGAACAGAAACCCTAGGTTTCGACCGAGCCAAACAACCTAGAATAGCGAAATGTCGGCGATGAAGGAAGACGATAATGGTGGAATTGCGGGTCCGAGGATCGAATGGGCGAAGAACTGCGAAGTGGCGACAGGTGAGGGATTTGGGAGAGTGATGAAGGGGTGGTTTTGAGATAAAGGGGGGGTTGAAATGCAATTAGTGAAGAGTTGACGAGAGAGAGAGAAAGAGGAGAGAGAGAGAGAGAGTGAGAAATCTCGACAGAAATGAGGCTCCCGCCATTTATAGGCCAATTTTCACCACCAAAGCACTTACTCACTCACGCTCTCACATGACGCGTGTTAGACACGACTCGTCTGTCTTTTTGTCCGTTATGACCTTGTTATTTTTTTTATTTGAGATATTTTACCATGAATAATGCCAAATGTCCAAAATCTCTCAGCATGTTAGAATATAGGTACGGAAAAGGGAAATACAAAATTCTCAATTCTCAATTAATTTAATGTGGAATTTCATGTTAAAATCTTTCAATTCTTTAGAATTTGTTTCTCTTCAATAGTGCTTTTTAGATTTGCAGCCAAAAAAATATTCAATTAATCTGGAAGAGAAAGGGAAAAAAATTGAAATTATGTTTTATCCCACAGGAGGAAATTCAGAATAGATTTGAAATCCTAATTTTAGAGATTTTACTTAAAATTAAAAAAATTGAATATCTATACAAACAATTTGATATGCCTAGTTCATAATTTTTCAGATATCAATCTCTGTCTATGTTTCATTAAAATGAAAAATGTCTATATTAGATTTCTTCTATCAAAAAGTTCTATATAAAGGTATCCCATATAACAATACTATGGATATAGTATTACTATGTTACCAAATTCGCAATCACCAAATTTGTATTGAAAATTTATGGCCCTTTTATTTATAGTAAATATGAAGTATCGATATTCTTGGTCGATGATAAGTTGACAAAAAAGTTCATTGTATAAATATGCTAAGCATATTAATATTTATTTCTCCTAAGGATGTTAATTGATACATGTCATATTAATATGAATTATATTTATTTTGACCAAAACATTTTACAAATTTTACGTACGTGTCCTAAACTAAAAAAATATAGGTTCCACCTAATCTATTGGTTCTCTTGCTTATGTCTTTACTCGACACAACTGATCTATTAGAGCTCTTGAGTCTTTACCTTCGTTTGATTCGCTAGTTGGATATGAACTTTTAAGTTAAAATTTGTTGATATTACAAAAATCAGTTATAATTGTTATTGATTGTTCATAAAAAAAAATAAATAATAAAAAATAAAAGCTGATATGCAAATTATGCCCAAACCACCTGGGCCAAAAAAAAAAAAAAAAAAAGCTCCACCCATCCTCAAATAAGTATGGGCTAGAGTGACGGAACGACAAGCTCTCTCAAAACATTTTGAGAAATTGATTTTTAATTTTTTTTAATATAAAATTGCAATTGTGTTTCCGTTTTATTATAATATATATATACATATATATATACACGTATTACAATTGCACGTGCATTCAAATTTTGATATTTAACTCTAACTTATAAAATTAATGTAAAATTTAATTATGCGCTCACTTTATAAGAAATTTTGCATTGTGATTACGCTCAATAGAGAAAAAATGTAATAATATATTTTTTTTATATACACCCATGTGTCCTTTAACCTTACTATTATTTTATTATTAATATTTATGTGCCTATCTAAATTTAAATATTGGATTAAAGTATTTTAAACCCTTAATCCACCTTACCTTCCCGCTAGGAGCTTGTAATAATATCTTTATTTAAGTCTTAAGATAAAATAATCCATAAATTTCTATTAAAATACCCCACCAAGAAACTTTTTGGGCTCCGTACTGATGGATTAGACTGGGTTCAGGTTCTCGGGTCAACGAAATGGACTTACCCGACCCATGTAAGATCTCAAGTCGGGTTAGGCTCGTCCAAGCCCTAAAATATGGTTCAGACGTTGGCCTTGATTGTCAATGTTCTATCTTTATAATGATGGATTATTAAATAAAATAGTGCAATTTTTTCTTCACCAAAAAAAATTACCTAAACTTTAAAGCTTTTGAGATAATGAATAGCTTACATGTCAATCTTTAGTTTGTTAACATTATTTCTCGTTTATATATATGGATTTATCATATTATTTTTAATTCTTATGGGTCTTTAAATTTTATTAGAAAATTCACAGAGTATTACTGGATAAAGTAGGAAAAAAAAAAAGAAGATTAATTGTAGAGAAATTACAGTAAATAAGCTGTTTTTTTTTAATGTTTAATGTAAGTTACATATTTTAAAAATGTTCAAGATAAATAGCATATTTATGATAAATAATTTAATTTTGAAAATTTTTAAGATAATTTTATCATTAATTTGCTTCATAAATAAAATTATTTACCATAAATATCAAATTTTCAATAATTTTTTTTTGTAATATTTTCAAGATTATTTTTATCACAAATATATTTTAATAAATGCATTATTTACCACACATACTCTATTTACCATCACTCAAACATCTGCTTTTTATTTGAGGCCTATTTTCCTCATTTCCCTTCATTGTAAGCCATTTCTGCTGGGCCCAATTTGGGCAAAGATGACTAGGGACCATGGGCCAGCTTGGCTTAGCTCAATCTACATTTTGTTGGGAAGTTTTGAGAACTGTCGTGTTTGATTGATTTTTGCCCCAAAAAAAAAAAAGAAAAACGTCATCACATCATATGATATTAATAAATTTATTTAAAAAATATAAATCAATTATACCTTAAGTTATCAATTAGTACCTATGTTAACACCAACTGATTATTGGCTAGTAATGTCCTCCGTTGGTTGGTTGTTAATTGACAACTTAGGGGGGTTTGGTGTGTAAGTTTGAGTTAAGATTTGTAAGTTTAAATAGTAAATTTTTTTAAAATTTTTTTGAATTTTCAGAAAAAACAAACAACTTTTTGGGGAAAAAAATAAAAAATATGATGAAAAAAGTACAGTTTAGTTTAAACAGAGCTTTTGCCAAACAAGGCCTTAGTTATTATCTGATAACCATCTAATTATCAACCGGAGACTAGTTATCAGTTGATAGATGCCACCGATCAGAAATACTGAAAATCAGATTTTCCTGGATCGGAAGGAAAACAAAACACCAAAAACATTGTAACCCTGAAAAATTCAACCAAAACTACAAAACCATCGGGCTGATTGTTGACCAAAGCCATGGATTATTTACATTTATCACCGGAAAACTAAACCAAAACACACAAATTTCATCAAAATAACAATAATTAATCCAAAACAATCCACATAACTTAAAACAATATCCAAAAAATTCTCATAATATCCAGAAAAGTCAGCATAATATACACAAACATATAAAAATAAAAATAAAAATAAAAACTAAAGCTTCTATATATTGGCCATCAGAGTTGCAATCAGATCATCAACGGAGCCCATCAAGTCGGTCCTTCGCAGTCGTGTAGCTAAGATCGCGAATCTCCTGGGCACGAAAGGAGTATCTCTCTGCCGCCATTGCTCCGACCTCCCCACTGCATCGTCCCTATCTCTCTCTGCATTGCACATCGTCGCCACACCCTGTCGCACTTATGTATTTTTTTTTTTATGTAGGGGGGCTTGCTGCAACAATCTCTGGACAAAAACCGGAGGCACGATCGCGCACGGAGCGGATCTCCTCCACGCGCAGCCACAGCCTGAGCACGGAGGATGGATCTTCTTCATGCGGATAGGCATCAGAGATCGAGAGAGAGAAAAAAATGTGCTATAGGAAAAAAAAAAAGTGCATATGAGAATTTTGAGAAACAAAAATGAACAAATTATTTGAAACAAATATTTTTAATTAAAATGTTAAAATAGAAAATTAAATATATATTAAAAAAAAAGTAAGCATTTCATTGAAGCAAGCAAGCTATTCCCTACTTCTCTCTATAATCTTTAGATCTTTAGATATAAATAAATTTTTCTTTTTCACTAGTATAAGGATTGTATATCCTCTGAAATGGGGTCCTCATTTTCTCTCTGTCGTCTCTGCTGGATTCAAAATAAAAGGGCTCTACATCTTTTACTTTGTATGACTAAGTACAAACTTTGGGCTCGCTTTACAAATCTGTTGGCCAAAATAGCAAGACTTTAACATTAAAAACAAAAACCAAAACAAAAACATAAACGTCAAGACTTTCCTCTTCTTCGTCCTTTTTTTTTTTCGGTCAAAAAGAAAGTGAGCCTTAACGTTAAATTGAATTGGTTATAGATGGAAAGTTATTAATCATGCGCTTTTGTGATATATTTGTAGCCACACTTTTTTTTTTTTTTGTTGGAGGGGAAAAATAAATTTAATGTTCAATTACGCAGTTTCATATGATAAAACGGGAGTTCCACAAAGTATTACAAAAGATATGATTAGATTAATTAATTGTTATTGACTTTAAACGCCATTAGCTTGATAAATTAAAGTGCTTACCTTTCTTTATTGGTTGCCCGACCAAAATAATAATAATAATAATAATAAGAGGAAAAAAGTGATACTTATATATGCCAAAGCCACGCCACTTTCAATTGCTTGTCTGCATCCGTGACAACCATCAATTATTGACTCGATGTAACAAAGAAAAACCGGTGGAGAGATGCTCATATTTATCTAAATTTTATTCAGTTTTTTTTTTTTTGAAGGACTAAATTTTATTAAATTAATTTTACAAAAAAAATCCATTAAGTTCCAAAAAATTGTATTTGTGTATTTTTAAGTTCTTAATATCACGATGAAATATGAATGAGTTGTTTTACTAAAATGTTACATAAAATATATAATTACATATTTTTTATAGAATTTTGTCGAAAAAGATTTCAAAGAAAAACCAATATCCAAAAGTGCGATATTAAAATTTTATTCGTGAATATTTTTCATAACACCAAACGAGCATCAATATTTTCTCTCGAGTAAATTATTGTCGTGGGTATCAACAACACGATATATTTTGTTCCGAAAAATATCATGACATTTGTCACATTTTATTGAAATTATTAAAAAAAATATGGACAAACATAAACTATCAATATAAATAAGTGCTTGAGGAAAAAAAAATTACTTGCTAGTTGCTAACGTTTTTATTTATTTTGTTTAATATTATTGTACAAAAAGAGTGAGTAAGTAGAGTGCTCGTTAAAACCAGCAATGGATTATGACTTGCCACTTGATTTGTTCCACAACTTGTCACAAGTGCACGTTATTCTTGCGACACAAATGATATACTTCAAATATAATTTAACTTAGACTTAAAAAAAAAAGTAATTTAACTTATTTTCTAGTAGAAAAAATGCGATTTAACTTCTGAAAAATGGTAACCTACTTCTACCCTAAAAAAAATGTAACTTCTCTACAATATTTAAAATCATTTACAACAATAACCAGGTAATTAATTGACGCCAATGTCCTTTAGGGGTTAGTAGGGTGTTTGTTTTCCTCGCTTAATGCTTGGATTCAAGTCGTCACCACCGCATTGGCCGAGGTAGATGGCAATTCACTTCGTGAGAGATCCATATATTATAAGGGGGCATCTACATTCTCGGGGTTATCTGGGCATTCCAACCTCTATTTCTATAACTAATTTTTTTCAGCCAAAAAAAAAAAAAAAGAAAAAGTAATCTCAATTGACATGTGTTATATTAAAAATAAAGTTGTTATTTCCACATATGACTCCTGATCTATAAACCAAATTACATGTTGATCCCTAATTTTTAGTTTTACGCATTACAACAACTAGAGTTTTTATGTTGTTATGCATATATGATCCATCTGTTAAAAAGTCGGACGGATTATCACCACTTGCAGGTGAAAATAAAATCGTTCTTTGTTTTAAGACCATTTGAATATATATATATATATATATATATATATATATATATAATGAAAGCTACCCAATCATTCGTTGTTGGAGGGTCATTAAAAAACGTTTATGAAAAAAAAAAAAAAAGCAGCTCTAATTTTTGGTGGCAAAACCCTTATCACCAATACATAAACAACACTGATGAACCACAAGAGGACAACAAGGAATGAGAGGTTTCTGATTTTTGTTTTTATTTCTTAAGTTTGTTTTTGGTATGTAAAATTACTCTTTTGATCTTAACCCTTCTTTATATTCTTAATTACGAAATGATATAATTATAAACATACTAGATTATAATTTTTTTTTATTTTTTTTATTTGAGGGTTGAGAAATTTAAACTATGTATCTTTAGATGGAGTCATGTATGATATTATCGTTAAATTATACTTGCAACCATCTATATTAGATATTTATTCTCTCTTTTATTTCTATTCTTCCAAATATCCAAACAAAATGAATTTATTTTCTCCACCTTAATCAATATTTAAGTTCCCATTACTTTTTATTTACTCGCTCTTACCAAAACATAGCAAAAATATTTCGGCAAAGAGGGGGAAAAAAAAAAGTCACTGGCGCAATAGTAATGTTGTTTGGCATTGAAGATGACAACGCATTTTCGGCCATGTTCTGCAGAAATCTACACTCTCGTCATTGAAGAACTAAAAAATGAAAGCCCACCGCCAATCACACTTCCTGCTCATCAGAGCTCTCGGCAAAATTAGAATACCTTTGGTGTTAAATTTGAATTATATAATTTAAATTTAGATTGATTGTACGTTTATCGAGGTATTTGAATTATTTGAGTTAAAAAATGTAAAAACTTCAAATTTTCTGAAAAAAATAATAATAATATAGAATTTGTTTATTTGTCTCGAAATTAAATACAATTAAAAAATATATCATTTAGAATTGTTTATGTAAAGTTATGGATTTTTAAAGTATGAGTTACAAAAATGTGTTAATAGTTAAATTGAGGGAAAAAAAAACAAAAATTAGATTGTAATTCAGTAAATATATAATTTAGATTGTTGGTCTAAACAAACCCTTAATAAAGGCTTTCAAGTGTACAAGAAAATTAGAAAAATGAATGGGAATATCATTGCCAACTTTCTGTTCCCAACTTTGGACTGCAATTCCAAATCGAATTATTGGGTTGGTCACCTACTCTTTGATTGGTGGAAGCCTCCCAAAGATTTACCTACTTTACTGGATGTGGAATACTCTATAATCCATCGTCATATATGGATGTCTAGATTTCTCTACAAAAGTTGTTACGTTTCGGGTAAATCATATTGTTCATAACCAAATAATTATCATGCCTTTGTTGTTAAAGTTTGGATTGTAAAATTTAAGTTTAAATTGATTATACGTTTATTAAGGTATTTAAATTCCGGGAGTTAAAATGTGTAAAAACTTGAAATGTATTCGGAAAAAAAAAAAAATCAACACGGAGTTTATTTCGTTCGTCTCGAAATTTTATGTATTTTTTTTAAATCATCTCATTTAAACATGTATATGAAAAATTATGAACTTTTAAAGTTTGAGTTATAAAACTGTATAAATAGTGAAGTTGAGAGAAAAATAAAAAAAAAAATAGATTATAATTGTTGGGTTTGAACTCTGACACGAGACATGCTCTAATAGTGGTGTCTTAACATTTTTAGACTAATGTGATAAGGATTCAAAAGAATTCGCATTTGTTTTTACGATTACCAAATGTCAAACAAGCAAAAAATTGAACTTTGAATTAGAAGCATGAAGAGTCGTAAATGAACTTGTCACGTCCATTATTTTGTTGTTTTTTTTTTTTTTTTTAAATGTTTATTGCTCACAAATGTAGCTCTATTTCATGAAATTGGGAAAAGGGTGAGTGAGTGTTCTTGTAATTTTTTTGAATATTAATTTAAAAAGTAACTCACATGTTATATTTGTTGAAAAGTCCAAAATAGTCCTAGTAATATTAGAGTTCATATGCACAAATTTAGGGCTTATCTCATAGTAATAATGCCGTCTCGATTAAGCTATATTGTTATAGACTACGACTCAGTTTTTTTTTTTTTTTTTTGAATTTTGTTTTAAATAAGTAGACTATGACTGAGTTGAAAATGCATAAATATGACTTTTAATATTCTTGATGATTTAATTTAAGCATCTAAATATGAACTATTAGTCAATAATCATCCGATAAATAAGAACAAAAAAGATTAAGAGCGATGTAATCAATGGAAGGTTTACCATGTGATCATCTTGAAGTTCGAGATCAAATCTGTCTCATCCTCACATTAGAATAACTTGCCCCAAATTGCATGCAGAATATCCTCAAATAAGAGTTGTGTTTCCTACTTTGAATCTTTTTTTAATCAATCTTGGTACATGTACAATGTAAGTTACATATTCTTCAAAAAAAAAAAAAAAATCATTAGTTGAATTTGTCCTTCTTTTTGTCAATGAATAATTGAATTATTCCAATTTTTTTTTTTTCTTATTTTGAAATATCAACTCAAAAGTTGAAATAGTATGAGAAGGTGTGCCTCCTGGGTATGCCTAAAGGCATTTCAAGTATCTCAAAAAGAAAGAAATTTCAATATGAAAAATAATTAAAACATAACAATAAAGTATACTTTATTCTCCTACTGCACTCATTGAAAGGCCATTAAAAGGCCATTAATGTTACGTTTGGAAAGACACATTTATTTTATACTAGAACTTAGGGATCATATATAGAGAAGGTATTTTGAATGTTAGATATGTTTGAGTTTTGAGAATATGTATGTGGTGAAGTGAAAAAAGTGCAAAATCTTGAAACGTATTTGGAAAAAAAAATTAATAATATGAATATTGTTTCGTTTCTCTTAAAATTCTATATAATTTTAAAAAAAATATACCATATTTTGACTTAAAATAATAAAGTTATGGACTTTTAGCCTATGTTTGGAATACATGTTGAGTTTGAATTCAACTATACTTTACGGCTATTTTTTTTGTCTTTTTTTGAAAAAGTCAAAAAAAGCATAACTTGTTTTTAAAAAATCAATCAATTTTAATATAAAAATTTCGTTGCATCTCAAACTCAATATAAATATCAAACACATCCTTAAAGTTTAAGTTTTTTGAAAGTATTTGAAAAAATAAATAGTAAAATTGAAGGAAAATGACAAAAAAAAAAAAAGGGAAACATTGTTTCCAAATGTGATCCAAAACATCTCCTTAACAAAATATATTTGTAGAGTAGACACACTTATTTTACTATTTATTCATTTTTTTCTATTTACTTTTATTATCACGTCACATATTCTTTTCTCTCACCAAAACATATTAAAATGACTATTTTAATATAAACAATCAAAACACATGTTATTAAATACAATATACAAACGGGACATCTAAACATATATTGTATTTCATATATTACATTCAAACACAAATATAAAGCTTGTGTTTGATTCATCGGTTGAAAATGAAAAATTTAAATTAGAGTCGATTGATTTTTCAAAAACTAGTTATAATTTTTATTGACTTTTTAAAAAATAAAAATTGATATTAAAAAATATAGTTAAATTTAAATATCAAATAAAATCAAAATGAATATGTGATCAAACGAATTTTTACCCAATAATTACTCTGATAAATTTCTCTTATCCTTGTTCTAACTAGAACCCATTCTTAAGAGCAAAAAAAATGAAGAAGAAACGATTAAGATGAGAAATCAAATAAAACATAATAAAACCATGCTGACAAAACCATTTAAATCATCAACAATAATAATAATGGTGGTTAGCTTTGAATTTTTACCGGAAGGAGAAGGTTCACAATATTAAATACCTCCAATGGGGGCCACCACGAGATCAAGCCGTCGAATCTGAATCTGACGGTCAGAGGTTCGGCTTTCACCATAAATGCGTACAGATGGGTGTCACGGTAGATTTTACTCCAACTTTCAAACTTAAAAGCAAATAG
The DNA here is from genome assembly GCA_008635985.1 of Ficus erecta. Lineage (NCBI taxonomy): Eukaryota > Viridiplantae > Streptophyta > Magnoliopsida > Rosales > Moraceae > Ficus > Ficus erecta. The sequence goes on from BKCH01000010.1 coordinate 841,976, forward strand.
AGCTTTATTTCAACACCTTCACCTTCTTCACTTTTTTTTTTTAATATTTATTTTCCCCTTCCGTTTTCTTCGTCTTTTCCTCAGTCTCTTTTTTCGATTTTTTTTTTTTTTTGTTTTTTTTAAGCTCCATCCGGTTCGCCGTTGAGAACTTGATTTTTTTCTCCGGTTGAGAGTCCTCTGCCTTCTGATGATTTGACTTTGACCTCGAAATCGCTGACGATCAAACGACGATGGGACATTGTTGCAGCAAGCCGGTCTCCGTCTCCGTGGTCAACAACACCGACCAGCTCGGCGCCGGAGACCAGTCCAGCACCTCGCAGGCCGCGCCGGCGAGTTCAGTCGCCGGAGGCTCCCACTCGGGGAAGAACACTCCGGCCTACTCCTTCTCCACCAGCCCCTTTCAGAGTCCGCTGCCCGCCGGAGTCGCGCCGTCGCCCGCGAGGACGCCGGGTAGGACTCCAGGGAGGAAGTTCCGATGGCCGTTGCCGCCTCCGTCTCCGGCGAAGCCGATCATGGCGGCGCTTCTCCCGGCAAGGGAAGGCTCCGAGGCCGAAGGACGGGCCGATTCCGGAGGAGCAGAACGGTGAGGAAGGAGAGAGAGAGAGAGCGCTCGACAAGAGCTTCGGCTACTCCAAGAACTTCGGAGCGAGGTTTGAGGTGGGGAAGGAGGTCGGTCGAGGGCATTTCGGCCATACTTGCTGGGCCAAGGGCAAGAAAGGAGAGCTCAAGGGACAGCCTGTCGCTGTGAAGATCATATCCAAAGCCAAGGTATTAATAATAATAATTACTACTATAATTATCAATTTAAGTGTATCTATATAATGAACTTGTTTTCTATAGTTCTAATTTCGTTAGGTTATAACGCAATGTGTTGGCCTGTTTGTGAATTTTAGATGTTTTATGGTTTTGAGAAGTTTGATCTTGTTGTGACAAGTTAATTCTAAGTCCCTAATTCCCTATGATCCATATTGATTGTTTAGTATTTAATTTCAGAAAATTTAGATGGGAGAATAAGCTTAGTAACATGATAACCGAGATAGCTTTGTCGAATGTGGGATTGTTTGTTTGAGTTTCGTTTATGTAGCAATCTTAGGACTAGCTGAAGATCATGTTGTGTAATACTTATTGGGAATGGAATTTTGAGTTTTGGGTAGTAAAGGGCTGTTTCTGGAAAGAACAGTTTTCGGTGAGCTGCTGAAAAAGTTGCCATACTGATGCGTACACGTTTTTGTAGTGTAAAGATGATTGACGGTCGGGAACACTTGCAAAAATATTGGGGAGGTGAGCTATAGAGATGGTCAAAGCTGGTCTTTCCAAAAAAAAGAAGAAAGCACCTTTTGATTGAATTAAATTTGAAAACATGAGAAGGAAGCTTACATAACTATTTTGAGAGTATTCTTCACTACATTCTTTGCAATAACTTTTTGGGACGGGAATCTTTAGAGTTTGTTTGATACGAGGGAAACGTGAAAGGAAGGGAGGGTTGCGGGTATTAGTGGAAGGATTTTAGGACCTTTGTTTGTTTGGTAGGAGAGAAAAGAAGAGGGAATGGATTATGCGAGGGATTTCAAATACTTCAAAGAAGCGCAATTTCAATCTCTTTATATTAGGGAAGGGAATCCATGCAAAAGACAATAAGAGAAAGGTCCTCTCTTTCCTCTCCATTTCCCTAACCTAGGTTATAGACCTTTACTTCCTAGTTTCTTTCTCTCTTACCAAAGAAAGCCTTAGACCTTTTGACATTACCTTTTGTTGATCTGATATACATCCCAATCTCGTTCAAAGGGTGGTCTTAGCCTCATAGGTGCATAAAACTTACAGTTAATAAATTAAGGTGATACAAAATCATTTCTATTTGCTAAAAGAGATTATTCAATCATTGACACTCGTTATATGTTGTGGGCATAACCTTAATCCATTTCGTTTAAGCTAAGTACTTCTTTGGATCATGGATCATACGCTGAAAAAAATATGTTGCCCCTTTTTGACCTTCCAACAATTATATATTTTTTTATTTTGAAGTCGAGGCTAGAACTTTTCACTTCGTTGTGTATATTTATTTGTTAATACTGTTGTCATGCTATGCTATACGCTTATAATAGTTTGAGGCGCTGTGATCTCTGAGCAAGTAGATATATTTTGCAGATGACAACTGCTATATCGATTGAAGATGTTCGTAGGGAGGTGAAAATACTGAAAGCATTATCTGGGCATCAGAATTTGGTCAAATTTTATGATGCATTTGAGGATGCCAATAATGTGTACATAGTAATGGAGTATGTGCTTCTCTTTTCCTTCTTCTGTTACACTAATTTTCGCAAAGCATTTATCGGGTACATGTGATTTAATGCTGACTTGTGACTGGGTTTGGAAGTTTTATCGGAATTCGAAGTCTTAAAATCATGTTTACCTGTCAGGTTGTGTGAAGGTGGAGAACTCCTGGATAGAATTTTGTCAAGGTAAAATTGAAATGCTCTAGTTTTCTTCTCCCAATTATATGTAACTTCTAGTTTCACTTTCAGATTTCATGAATTTGGCTGGAGGGATGTTTTTGTTTTTATTTATTTTTAGTTTGTATTTTTCACAGAGGTGGAAGATACAGAGAAGAAGACGCAAAGACTATTGTTGTGCAGATATTGAGCGTAGTTGCTTTCTGTCATCTTCAAGGTGTTGTGCATCGTGATCTAAAGCCAGAGGTAGAAAACTGACGTTTTTGGTTATTATTTGACAGTTGGAAATAAATTATTACGTGCCCTATGAATGGTTCATGGTTCTTTGTTTAATGTAGTGTATACCTATTTAAATTTTGGAAGTAACTGTCCCTTTCTTACATATACTGCTTTAACAGAATTTTCTTTTTACCACAAGAGATGAAGAAGCTCCAATGAAAGTTATCGATTTTGGTCTGTCTGATTTTATCAAGCCAGGTACGTAAACCATCTTTTGACTACCATCGGTACCTTTCGATGATAAGTGCTTTTTGTCTACTGACTTTTAGTTTATTGGAGTCTTTACTCACATTATTCATTGAAAAAAAAAAAAAAAGTTAAAAATGATTTTCTGCTGCCAGCAGGAATTCCTGTTTCGTTTTAGTTTATTACATTTTATTCATGGGAGTTTTAGTTGTGCGTTTGCAGATCAACGACTTAATGATATAGTTGGCAGCGCATACTATGTTGCTCCTGAAGTATTACATAGATCTTACAGTATTGAAGCAGACCTATGGAGTATCGGCGTCATCACATATATATTGCTATGTGGAAGCAGACCTTTCTGGGCTCGTACAGAATCAGGAATATTCCGTTCAGTGTTGAGAGCTGATCCTAACTTTGACGATTCACCTTGGCCAGAAGTGTCACCTGAAGCCAAAGATTTTGTGAAAAGGCTTCTCAACAAGGACCACAGAAAGAGAATGACAGCTGTGCAAGCTCTAAGTGAGTGATAAAAACTAAATCCCACTCTTTCTCCCCCTGACAAGCTACGTACCACGTGCACGCACAAACAAATACACACGCGACTTTCATTTTTATGATTCTTCTTTGATTTTTCCTTGCTCATGGTGTATATTATATAATTCGTGGCGATGCAAAGTGACAACCATCTTTGTGTTTGCAGCTCACCCATGGTTACGAGATGAAAGCCGTGCTGTGCCATTGGACATTTCAATGTACAAATTAGTTAAGTCATATGTTCGTGCTACACCTTTGAAACGTGCAGCTTTAAAGGTAATCCCGATTTCATTTTCTTGACCTACCAGTTTTATTGGTGGTATGGGGCACAAAATGGTCCATGGGCAACCCCATACCTTATTGTAACCTATTCAATACTTTTGGTGGTCCACTTACATCCCTTCATTTTTTCCGTGCACCTTTTATGTAATCACAGGCTCTATCGAAAGCCATAACAGCGGATGAGCTCATCTACCTCCAAGCCCAGTTTAGGCTATTGGATCCGAAACATGGATATGTAACCCTTGAGAATTTTAGAACGGTTAGTTGATTTAATCTTATTAAGACATTTTACTTGATGATGTTGAACTTAACGTATCTAGTCTGGCTGTAGTATGTAGTCGTTCAAACTGTACTTTTCTAGTCATTTCTAGTCATAAAAAATTATCTTCCAATTCTTATGATCTAAATTTCAGGCGCTCATGAAAAATGCTACTGATGCCATGAGGGAATCGAGGGTTTCTGACATTTTAAATCTGGTAAGAAATCTTTATCAATCTTCGTCTACCTTTGTGCAATGCTTTTCATACAACGAAATAACTTGGTTTGTTTCTGGATTTTAAGATGGAACCACTTGCTTATAAAAAAATGGACTTTGAAGAATTCTGCGCTGCTGCAATTAGCACGCATCAGCTGGAAACTCTTGAAGGATGGGAAAAGATTGCAAGTACAGCTTTCGAGTGCTTCGAAAGGGAAGGAAACCGTGTTATCTCAGTCGAGGAGTTGGCCCAGGTAAGCATCTACAGATGAGTACGCGACAGACGTATTCTCGTTAAAATCTAGAAAACTTAACACTAGAAAATTTTTGCAGGAAATGAATTTGGGTCCTACAGCCTACCCTTTATTGAATGACTGGATCAGAAGTTCTGATGGAAAGCTAAGCTTCCTTGGATATACTAAATTTTTGCATGGTGTGACAATACGAAATTCTAATACAAGACATCGATAGTTTTAAAAAGGACTATTCTTTTTTTTTTTTTTTTCTTTGGGGTTTCCTTATATATTTTTTCTTTGTATTTATTTACTGAAGAGTGTGATTCCATTTTTCTTGTTTATTACCATGGTATGATGGTAAGGTTGAAAATTTGAGTGCCTAGATAGGATGAAACTGAAACGGAATTATTGCAATAGCTTGTATTAATTAATTTATGTTACAAAAAAAAAAAAAAAAAACTGCTCAAGATCCTAGACAACTTGTCTTCCGTGTCTCCCTCTCTCTTGTAATGTGTAACGTGTGATTTATTTATTTATTTATTTTCAAACGACAAATATCATTCTAAATTGGAAGGTTTTTTTATTTTTTTTATTTTTTTTTATTTTTAAATATTCTCTCTTGGGTATGTCTTGAACTATTTTTTGTTAGGATCCTTGAAGGGGTAAGCTTACTGGTAATGTTCTTTTATGAAGTTATGATCATATCAAAATTGAAACAAAATTGAAAGGGTCCATTTTCGAGCGTTTTGAAAATATCAAAACGATATTGTTTGGGTCTGAAATAGCTATTAGAATGGTTTAAAAATGATTTTGTGAAATTGTTTTTTATTATGTTTTTGGAAAAATTGGTTTAAATATAAGAAAAGTAAAATTGTGTTTGAATGTGTTTTTGAAATATTTATTAAGTGTTTAAACTTTAAAAAATGAAAATGGAAATTGAAAAATAACATTGTTTCATCTTCAAATTCTTTAACAAAAATGAAAAAGGATTTTTTGTTTTCGTTTCTGTTTTGTAACTTTGTGCAAAACAAATCCTATTTCAAAATCATTTTCAAAACAGCTTTATTAAAAATCGTGAGATTCATTTTTTGAACATTTTTGGAAACTATACCAAAAGGGATCAAAAAGTCTGCAAAATGACGGAATAATATTTGATGGTCTAAAGTAATGTGATATATTGGTTGTGTTTTCTTCTTGACAAAGAATTTTTCTTATTGTTTACATGAGAAATGCAATGATGTAGTGGATGGCATTTGAAATAAGATGTTTATGTTCTTATGGTTAAAGCTTCAACTTTGTAATTAAGCACCACAAAAAAAAAAAAGAAAACTTCTGTATTTCAATTCCAAGCATTGCCTTCTAAAATTTGGTCAACCTTACACATTGCCAATCAGAAAACAGGGGGAGAGAGGGGGAAAAAAAGAAAAGAAAGAAAAAGAAGAAGAAATGCTTTAATTGTTTATTTTTATCAAAAAGGAATCTTTGTTGAAGGCTATACAAATTTACTAGTTTTCATAGTTGAACCACCATTATAAGCTTACATTAAAATTATCTATGTACTAGTTTATTGTTTATTGTTTATTGTTTTTTTTCCCTATTTGTCGATAACTACAGTAGTAGTTTATGTTCAACTATAAAATTATTGTTAGCTTACTTCCTAACATCTTAAGCTTTTGAAAAGGATTGATAAACAAACATAATATTGGAGTTTATCATAAAAGCTCTAAAAAAACAAAATTGCAATGTTTTTTTTTTTTTTTTTTAAATTGAGAATTCAAATTGCAGGTGTCAAATTTGTACATATTTGAACAGATTTTAGATTTAACTAGTTGGTTATGACTTTTAACACTACACAAAAGGAGTGGAAAGCATGTAGTCAAGGATGATGATGTTTGTTCGTTTTTTTTTTTTATTTTTTTTATTTTTAAATCTTGTTGTTTGGACACATGCCAAAAGAACAGCATGGCTTCAAGCAAAATGGTTATAAAAGTAAAGTAAACCGGTTTACTTTTATTTGTTTGTTTCTATTTTTGGCTGAATCAATTAGTTGTCATGAATAAAAGTTGGCGTGTTTTCATTCGGGGGGAAAAAAAACAATCATTATTCAGGGATCATATATGAACACACAGGAAACTTCATAAGAAATCTCAAACCATACTTAAAAAATAAAAAATAAATAAATAAATCATTTTCCCTTTCAAGTTTCAACGGTTAGTTTTTCATTTTTCATTTTTTTTTTTTTGGTGTGGGATTCATTCAAGTTTTCAAATCAGTTTATTAGGGATTAACGGAAAATACGGACATATTTGATTATAGTTTTAACTAAATTAAAGTTAACAAGATAATTTAATACGTAAGAACATTACTAACGAAGCATGGAAAGAGTATAATCAAAACGAACATCTATTTTTTAAATAAGTGAAGAAAACAAAACAAAAAGAATTGAATAGAAGTCAAATGTAAATGTGAAGCTTCCGCTTTCTCAGGAGACAAATATGCCAATTGCCAAATAATCAGATGGAATGATGGATGCTAGTTGTTCACAGTTCGAATTGACCGCTCGAAAATTCATTAATATAAACTCTGCCGTCTCAGCAGCTTGACAACCTCCTTCTACTCTAAGGAGAAAGTGATATATATATATATATATATAGTTCAAGACTCTTTAACTAGCAAAAATAAAAAAAATTCTTCAACCACGACGTGTAGTTCACACAGCCAAATTTATGGAGCCGTCCAATGTCAATGCCAGCAGTTGTAGCAATTTTTTTTTAATATTTGAACCTTAAAATAAGTATTTGAAATAAATAGCAGGTTTTAAGATATTTGAGATAAATAGCATAATTAGTGATAAATCAATAGCATATTTGCTAATGAAATCTGTGGGCAGGCAAGGGACAAGAGAATTGAAACATAGCTAGAGGGAAATAGAAGAAAAATTAAGAGGCTAAAGCAACATTTTTAACGAATTTCATTAATTGCACCTTTTTTATTTTAATTCAAGTGTAATCCCTATATATATATATATATATATATATATCTTATATAACTTTTTTGATATCATCTATGGTCTAGACTTACACATACCATTATAGTTATATATATATATATATATATATATATATTTCTGTTTATCTCGTCATAAGATTCTCAAATTTAATATGAAATAATAGATTTGAAAAGAGTACGTAGGGTACCTTAATTATACCATATTGAAGGTGTGAAGGAGGGAAAAATGCAACCAACTCTTCGAGTGATCATTAATAAATTATTGAAGTTTGGAGAAGGTGGTAGCTACCATCTAATTTGTGAAAATATATATTTTCATATGGAAAATATATTTAATTGCCCGTCCCTACTATCACCTGCACTAAAATTATGTTGTACCAACTACCAAACCTAAGTTTTTGATAAGGAAATTTGTACTATTAGGCAAAGTCATCGAATCTTGCTAAAATTAACGGCAAAAGCTTATTATATCTTCGATAAAAAAAAAAAATGAATTACCATATATGGCCAAAATGTTAACTGGTAAATAAAATACAATTATTTTAAAGTTGAGAGTTCACAACAACACAACTCTCTTGGGTGTATGGTTTTTTCAGGAACATATATATATATATATATTATATGTATGAATAAAGTTAAGAATACCTAGTCTAATATCAAAATTTAAATACTAACTTACATAATTTATATTTAAATTGTCTTCTTTTATTGATTATTTGTGAATAAAATTTTCACAATAATTACAATTAAAAAATTATATCTATTAATAAAAAGATGACAACTAATTATTATTGGTGAATTTATACTGAAAATTAAGATTCAAATTATGTCCCTAGTGCCTATTAAATATATCGGATTTGGATAGGTATGCTAATTTGCCCTCTCACAAAAAAATATCCCCTCAATAAGCGGTCATGACAAGAAAAAAGAAATAAATTTAATTAATTACTTTGAACGAAATACAGTTGCAAGTAATAAATCCCGAAATTGTGAACCCTCTTTTCCCCTTTAAAGATGTGAATATGACTGTGGGGCCTCAGGCTAGGCTCGAATAATTTTTTTCTTTTCTTTATTTACTTTTTTTCTTTTCTTGCCCAGCAAAGCTATCGTAATGACACGACATACAAACATATAGTATATACGCTCAGAAAAAAAAAAAAAAAAAGTATATATATCCTATTAGAACAATAAATATAAAGATGGAATAATTCAAACCAAACTGAAATAACTAATTTCATTTCGTTTGAATAAAAATTTCATAAAATCATTCTTATCCATCCAGTCTTCAAATACCACCACCACCAGTCACCACATTTATATATATATATATATATATATATATTATAATTATGTATGTACACAATGAGAAATCAAATGGCCTTGCAAATTCCCAACCGTATTCTCGACGTTTCTCTCTCTTACATATTTATCTTTCCGCGTATAAGAATTGTATTCTTGATTAAATCAAAAACAGTAAAACCAGACAAACTTAATATAATATTTCAGAGGCGCGCGCACAAAAAAAAAAAAAAAGGATTTGCCATATCTAATTTGTGTTACATTCCAAGCAAATGTACCAACAACAAATCATAAATTCTTTGTCACCCGAATTATAAGGACAGGCCAAAGAAAGGAAAAAAAAAAAAAAAGAAATTAAATTTACAAAGAAGTGTATATATATAGAATTTAGATATAGTAGTACTGCTCTCGATGATGAGATCAAACCCTAAAACACAAGATGTGGTGATGATGATGATGATGATGATGATGGTGATGCTGATGGGGAGAGTTGCTCTCCTTATCAATGATGCCTTGAACGGTGCGAAACTCATCCACGTGGCAGGGAATGGTGATGGGGACCCTTCTGATCGAAGCCGCGTACTCTTCCTCGGCCTCTTTGAGGAGCTGCATGAAGAGCGGGTGATTGATGTAGATCACAGGTATCACGAACCTCTGCTGCTCCTCTCCTTGCGACCCCACCATAACTGCCAAGCACCCCTTTGGGATACCCTTCAGTTCTTGATGATGATATGATCTTTCTTGTGATGATGATCATTGATGATGATGATGAAGAAGGTCGTGAATGTGAGGAATTTGCAGGTGAAAGTTGATCATGTTGTGGTGTTTGTCTTTCTCACTAGCACTGATCGTCATTGACCTTTTCAAAAAAATGGAAAAATAAAAGAAAAATAAAAGAAAAAAAGAATTGGGACTTGTTTGGGTTATAAGAAAATAACGAGAGAAAAAGGCCAAGGGTCAGAGGCAGAAATGGCGAGCTTGAAGAGGGTAAGGGAAGACTCTGTGAGAGACCTTGGAATATTGCTCATTATATGAGATTTTTTTTTTTTAAATCACATATATGAAAAACAGTATATGTGTAAATAATGAAGAAAGTGATGAGAGATTTTTTGGAGGGTTGGAGATTGGTATTTATAAGGGGTTTTATAGGGGTGGTGTGCTTGGGATGTTTCCAGGGTTTGCTTAGTTAACACACAAAGGTTGATTCTAGAGAGAGAGAAGGAGAGAGAAAGAAAGAAAGAAAGAAAGAAAAAGAAAAGAGAAGAAATAGTCATATCCTTGGTGTATTATTGTTATTATTTTTTTTTTATTGATTTTATTGTTAACATTAAATATTAATTTTTTTGCCGTCTACGACAGGTTTTCTTTCCTCAAGCTTTATATAATTATTTACAGCTGGAAGGAAGACTAGCTAGAAGATATTACACGCTATATTTGTGTGTGTTCATATGGTATATATCTTTATACATATATATATACTTACACACGTCGGTGTTTGTGTAAATTCTTAATCTAGCTAGTTTCTTCCTGGCTAAAATATGGAATGGGATTCTCATTCTATCATACACGGCTTGATCTACGGCTAATATCGAGGCATATTGCATTTTCTTCATTGAATATTCTGCGATAGAATACCAAAAATAAAAAATAAAAAAATATTGTGGTTGTTTTTATTTATTTATTTATCTTTTTTAAATTAGAGGAATTCAATTCTATATTTTTCAATGAAATTTGATATAAAATTACTGTTAAACTATATTATGTAAATGTAATTGTAAAGGATAAAACTTATAAAATTGTGCCTATATAAGTAAATCTTATTTCCTTATTTTATTAAAAATTTCAAATTTATCAAAAAAAAAATTTAATATTTATTTTAATTATTTATAGTAAAAATATTAGATATTTGCTTTGTTTTTGTGTTGATAAAAAGAGTATTTTCTGTACATTCTCTTGTAATTGATAGGGAGATGTGCCAAAAGTTTTTAAAATTGACCAAAAGTGGAAAAGTCTTGTTCACCTGCAGAAAAAATAAAACCAATTCAATCTCAGAATGCAACAGGCGAAATTTTATTATAAGTTTTAAAAGAAATTTTTATTTATTAAAAAAAAAAAAAAAAGAAGCAAAGTGAGATGCAAATTCAATGTGAAGGTGATCGAGCAGCTAAGCCACGTGGACAATGAATGTGTGTGGCAGAGGCCTCAGGACGCCAGCAGAGTGGGGTCCATGACTGATAAATTTGACCGACAATGAGGTGTCTCGTCCACGTCAGCGTGTAAGGAACAAGCTCCGAACATGTCTAAACACCAAATTTGACATCATCCAACGTCAATTCAACTTTTCTTATTAAGATTAAAAAAAATGAATTAACATCCCAAATTTTAGCACTTAAAATGATGCAAAAACCATTTGGACAGTTGATTAAATCTTGGTAATAAAATAAATCTAAAATAATTTCAAGTTTTTAAACTTTAAGCAAAATTTTTTATATTTTTGTTAGTTGGATGAACACTTGTAATGTTACGTGATACGAAATTTTTTTTAAAAATAATTTTTAAAAAAATCACCAACATTGCCCTTGACTTTTTCTTCTTATATTAAGATAAGGTACCCCACAAAGGGTCCCAAAGTTTGGCTCCAATTTAGGACCGGATTCTGTGCCTGTTATTGTTGCAAAATTGTTGTCAACATTTCTGATGAGAGAGAGAGAGAGAGAGAGAGAGAGAGATTATGACTACTTCCTTCTGTGTATGGCATTCCAAACTGAGATGCATGTGCCTCTCAGATCTTGCTAGATCCATTGAGTCTCGTTTGGTTTACCGGTTGTAACTAAAGTTTTTCATTGCATTTTGTGTGTGTGTTTTTTTTTTTTTTTTAATTTAACAAGAAATTTAACAAATTTTTAAAAAATCAAACAACTCTAACTCAAAAGATTTATGATTTGTTTGGTGAAAACATCTTAAACTCAAATTTTTCATCCCAATTTTTGTTTTTTTGTTTTTGTTTTTTTTTTTTTTTTTTTCTGAAAAGTCAACAAAAATTATAATTAGTTTTTAAAAAATCAACCAACTCAAATTTAAAAATTTCAACTCAAACTGTTTTACTAAACGAAGCCTAATTCAATTGGTGAACTAATCACAAATTTAAATAAATTACTTTTTTGAGCATAAATATACGACATATACGACCGTCTTATAGTGTTATAAAATTTATGTTAAGCTTTTTTACTTTTATAATACGGTTTAAAATTTTATTCCTCTCAAGTATGTGTTAAATTTTGAAGATTAAATACTCCTAACTCTTTTTTTCCTGAGGAAAAAAGGACAGTGGACAGTTTGTCAACTTTTTTTTTTATTTTTTTAAAAAAAGTATGTTTGAGTAAGAATCGGATTATATAACAATTTCCTTACAATTTGTTACATTTGTAGTAGAGTAGTTAGATGACCCACCACAAAATGGGAATGGTCTCAAGTAGTTTCCCATTAATTATTGAGTGGAGGGAAAAACCGACCCTAGCAAGCATCTAAAAGTTCTAAAGCAAAGTTAGATGACCTTTTGCTTTAGTTTATTTCTTTTGTCTATTATTTATTATTTCTTTATAAGAAATTACTTTTCTTTTCTATGTTGCTCTTCCATCTTTCTTGGTAGTAAGCCTTCCTAGCTAGAGTTCAGCCTTGGTTAAGATTCGACCACAGTGGTGCTTAATGGGATGCCTTTATCCTCTCTCTTCCTTGTTAATCAAGCATTGGCATTAAACGACAAAAAAAAAAAAAAAAAAGTTGAAGAAAAAATCGAATTAAAAAAATTATATATTATGGCGGAAAGCTAGCATTGATATCATAATCTATGTGAATGCCAAACGGTCTTGTTTAAATGTGCTACTTTATGTGAATGCCAATATTTGACAACGTTTTAAAAAAAAAAATCAACATGTTCCCCAAAAAAAGAAAAAAAAAAAGACGGACCTTTTTCTGCTCATTCTTCTACTCAAAAATTTTGAACATTACTCTCATCTTTCTAAAATTTCTAACACTCCATTTTTTCCTCTTCTTCCAAACTCTCTCTCTCCTCTTAACTCCTCACACTATAAACCCCCGCCGTCATGCCGTCAAGACTCCCATGACCACTCCCTATGTCTGCCACCATGACCCCATCATATTGTCCACCGGTGCACCGTGACCACCATAGTTTTGAGTATTTTAAAGATTTTTATTATGGTTTTTGTTAATCTCGATTTTTTTTTTCTTTTTCATTTCCATATGAGTTTTCCTTGTATTTACGGATTTTGTGTTAGTTATATCGATGATTATGACAAGAAGAATATATTTTTTCAACATTTGTTGACGCTTTCCTGAGAAAATTGTCATTGAAAGTTCAACATTTAATGATAATTTCTAAAGAAAATTATCGTTAAATATGCCACACCAACCTAAAAAGACGCGACATAAAAGATTTCGCTCAACTATTTAAAACTATCATCGTTTGTTTACAACATACGACAATTGTAGATTCCATAACGAATTTTTAACCGTAGTCATGAACCGTTATGCAATCCACGTTTTGCTACTTGTTATTTCATTTACACTTACACACACAAGAAGCTTATAATCGCCTTTGATCACAAGTACTCTTACTTGGGGAGGCTTTATTGAATGTGAAGCATGTAACAAGTATATAAGACACTTCACTTTGATTTGTGCGTTGAAAACCCAAAACATATAACAATATATATATATATATATATATATATTCAAGGAGTCGTGTCCTTAAGTAGCACAAAGAAGATATGGGGGGGGGGACAATATTGGGTATGATGAATAGCAAAAATATTACATTATGAAAGGAAGCAATTAAGTGAGCAATATGGACCAAGCTAATTATGAGTCCTTGTCCAAATATTGTGGACAGCATTGCATTGCTTTACTTGGAGGCAAAGACATATCAAAATTGACGAGGCGCGCGCATCATGGGTAGCTGTCCATCTCTTTGTTTTATATTTTTTTGGTACAGCACATGCCATATTATATGCCTAGATTAATATTGCAGTGATTTCACATTTGAAAAGCTAATTTATAATTTTTATTTAGTTTTCTAAACAACCTTGGGCATGTCGCCTAATTATTCAAGGTTTTAATCATTCTCATATTACAGGAAAAAAAAAAAAAAGTTTATTTCTTTTTTCATTTTGTATGCGTACTTGTAGATATAGATATTTCGATCTCATAATTCGAGAGAGAGTGTTAAAACTTAGGAGAGAGCCAAAACCCAGCTCTCTAAGAAAGAAAAGAAAGGACCAGCCCAAAGGCTTATCTAAACTTCTTATCCAAACGGGACTCTACAACCTTGCAACCTATTCTATGTCAATAGAAAATGGCCCATCTTCCAAAGCGGCCTTGTACGCGGGGATCGCCTTTCTTCTTCTTCTTCTTCCCTTTTCACTATCGATGAGAGCTATAATCTTAGATATTGGATTGATTTTTCAACGATCTAACTTATAAATTAAAAAACGATTGCTATAAATTATTAATATGGATACTTATGAATTCATATCATTAAAAATTAATCTAACAACTAAAGTGTTTTTCATGTTGTTAATTAAAAAAGAAGAAGACAGGTTTTATCTTAAAAACTTCCTTCTATTTTTCTTCATCAGAAACCTAGAGAAATGTTATTTTATTGATCGTGAACATATATATAGATTTATTCATTAATTTCTTAAAGATGATAAGATTTCTCCTATCATTTCTCCCTTTTTATAATAACTTGAGATTACAAAATTGTAAAAGAAAGGCTCAAAACTTGGGAATTTTTACGTTATAAACCTCTATTTTTTATTATGATAAGAACTCTGTTTTAATTTTTTCAATGTATGATCTATTAATGGTAGCAGCTTTGTGTCGTATTGTCTTTCTAATATGGATACTCATAAATGATACCGTTAAAAACTGTTAGTAATAAAGGAGAATTTATACCGTAGAAAAGTTATATATACATATATCCCCAAAGTGTGAGTTTAAGGAAGGCACGTTGTCTAATAAATTATCAATTCTTCAAAATTATTAGTAAGGGACTAGGCTTGGAGATTTGAACTACATATTAGAGAGTAATATGATTATCATCAAATCAGATATCTGTTATCATACGAAGCACAAAAAAATGGTCCTGAATCGTATATTAAAACAAGTGAGAGCCTAGGCAATCACTTTTGTACCAACAATATTTCCAAACGTTTTAGAATTCCAAAGAGTAAATTAGCAAGCTATATAAGTACAATTGTACAAACAAAGTAAAAGAGCAGCTGATCAATATTGTAAGAAATGTGCCACTACATTATGTCCAAAATCTTTTCTATTTTTAGCAAATTAGCTCAAGAAAAAAGTGCCCAAAAAAAAAATCTCCACTAAATCATAAACATCTACCACATGTCAATGGATTAAAAAAAAAAAAAAAGGTAGAAGAAGAAGAAGAAGAGGGGACGTAAGAGAGTCAGATTAGAGCGGGCAAAGTCTTTAGCCAAAAAAAAAAAAAAAAAAAAAGATTAAAGGGCAAAGAAAATGCCATACAAACTGTTAACAGGTCAAACTCGAACAATATCTTCAATTTTTTTCCATTTTCCTCCTCATTTTAATTGACCAATACGCCCTTATAACAACCCCAGAATCCCCATTTCACCCCCTCATCGTCCTTTTGTGTTTTTCTCTCTAATCCTACACTCTTCCATCCTCCAACGCCACCGTCTCCGCTGGCAGTCTCCTCCACGGGTCCCAAGGACATGTACAGAATTGTCTCCACACGATGAGCAAGTCGGCGATGGGTTTAATGACCAAAATGCCCTCGCCCGCGACGGCGCAGGCGAACTTGGAGAGGAAGACAGCGAGTGAGACGCCGTCAAACGCCGGCTCTCCGGGGCTCCACAGCACCGAGAGAACAAGAAGGACGACCTGCACCGGCAGCGACACGAGGACGGTGAGGACCAGGCCGTGGATCCTAACCCTAAGCGCCTTGTTGATCACCATGGACACGACCCGCCACGCCGAGAACAAGAACGTGACCGAGTATCCGACCCCGAACGACCCGAACACCGCCGTGCTCAGCAGCGGATACGAGCAGAGCACCGTTGAGGCCTCGCCGGAGGACTC
Organism: Ficus erecta; assembly: GCA_008635985.1. Taxonomy (NCBI): domain Eukaryota; kingdom Viridiplantae; phylum Streptophyta; class Magnoliopsida; order Rosales; family Moraceae; genus Ficus; species Ficus erecta. The sequence goes on from BKCH01000010.1 coordinate 857,866, forward strand.
GACGGAGCAGCTGGAGCTCCAGAAGTAGTACGGGAGGCCGAGGAGCTCGAGGCTTGTGGAGGAGAAGAAGAGGACGAGGATCTGGAGGAGGAGGAGCGGAGAGCAGGTGGAGAAGACGGAGGCGGTGACGGAGGAGAAGCCATTGATGAAGTCCTTCTTGACGGAGACGTCGACGAGGAAGAGGAGGGTGACGAGGAAGGCGGGCTCGAGGAAGCCGAGGGATAGGGCGACGTGGAGCTTGCAGAGGAGGGCTTGGTGGTGGCGGTGGAGGAAGAGGCGTCGGCGGAGGAGGGGGAGGCGGAGGAGCTCGGAGAGGGACCAGAGGGCGATGAAGAGGACGAGGAGGGATCGGACGGTCCAGAGGGAGTTGAAGTGGCGGAGGTGGCGGGAGGTGCGGGACTTGAAGCAGAGGTGGAGGATGAAGCAGAGGGAGAAGAGGGAGAGGACGAGGACGGCGGCGATGAGCCACAAAACTGCGACGTCGAAGGCTGACACGACCGGACCTGCAGGGGCTGAGGCGGCGACGTCCGCGACGGTCATGGAATGCCGATCATCAAGAAACTGGTTTTGGAGATCATGCATGGAATGGAACAATACTACTAATGTAGTAGTACGTTACATTAATAATAATGCTTTTGTTTAATTAGGAATTAATTAAGTACTTACATTTGATTACGTAAATAGAGGAAGAGAATTGTGATGATCAAACTTTGAACAAACGTTGATGACGATCATGAATATTTTCTTTTCTTGCCCTATTTTCCCCAACCGGCGGGAAAACCGGTTGGTGTGGGCAACTATAGAATGATAATACTTTTTTTTCCAAATTTTTTTTTTTTGGGTATGTAAAAAGGGTGTTGTTGTTTTTGGGTTTTGTTGAGAGAAATAGAGATTGAGAAGGAGGGAGAGAGAAGTTGTGGTGAAATGTTGACGTTGGAGTCCTTTGCTTTCGGGGGGTTGTATTTGTATATACTATATATATATATGTGTGTGTGTGTGTGTGTGTATAGGTGGAAAGATGACTAGTAATGGGAAATCAACAAAAAGGAAATGACGTTATAGCCTATAGCATATAAAGCGCCTGATTATTGTTTTTGTCTGGCTATATATGAATTGAACCATTCAATATATTTGCTCTAAAGAACAGTTCTTTTAATTTGCCGGGATTTGACACCTAAATTTATTACGTATATGTGTAATACATTAGCATGTTCTTCAATATTCTGTTAATTTGGTTGCTCTTACAACTTCAAAAATGTAGTACACAGTTCAACTTTTCCGTGGAAATATTATTAATGATGAGTTGAATGACACCTAAGACGGGGCTTGCAGTAGGACAAAATTGACCAATATTAATTGCATGGGGAAGCCATAACCAATTATTAGTTCGATCTCTACGAGAAAAAAGACCAAGCCAGCCAAAGCCGGCCACAGCTAACTGCTATCTGCGCATCTACAGGTTTTGTATTCGTGACGTGTGAGTTTGTATTTATATATATATATATATATATATTTGTTACAACATACAAATATATACATAACTGATATACAGCTGTAATATATGTATAATAACATTGAATATTCTATACAAATAGGCATTGATAGTATATATGCATGGCATGATCCAAATACAAGAAAATAAATAATAGGTCTGTTGTTTTATATTACTGAATTTCATAGAAATTAGTTTGTTTTAATTTATAGACATAGTTTCTATTAATGTTGGAGTTTAATCTTATCCGTTGCGCACCAATATTCTATGTTCTGTTTATAACCGGAGATAAATATAGAGGTGTCCTTTTCACTCATAAAATTCATATATATATATATATATATTTATATATCTTGACATGTTCAAGGCTTTAGCGCGAAACATTTGGTGCTAGGTGCAATTGGTCAGGTCATATATGATCTCTCTTATTAAATTTTTATCAAACCGAGACACAGACACACATATATATATATAATTTTGGAGATATAGAAATCTCTTATCCATACAACTAATATGCTTTCTAGCCTGTAATCCTATATAGCATTGGAACAAGTAATATAAATATATATATATATATATATAGCAAAACCTAACACCAATAATATGGGCAGGGCAACTGTAACCCATAAAACGATTAACTTAACTGCAAATATATATATGCATGCAACTACCGCGCATTTGGTCGGTTGGTGTGCACCTTATAAAGCCATCCAAATCCAATTGGTTGCCCGGCCCGAAATTATAAGCGACAACCTGTACTATATATATATATTTATATTTATATATATAGATATGTAAATATTAAATATTATTGTTTATATAAACCTCCTCACGCCTAGGCATAAAGAAGTAACGGGAAACAATAAAGTGCATCAAGTCATATGGTTTATTTCATCCACGTTGCCGGCAATATATTTATATATATACACAAACACATAAAACCTACATTTCCGGTAATCACTTTCTGTTTCCCACACCTCATCGAATTTAAAGCTCTCTACTTTTTTACTTTGTCCCGTTGCACCTGCAACCCACTACTGACTGACTCACCAAATAAACTAATTTGCATATATCTACATATACATATATAACTCTATGTATATATATTACTTGTATATTTATTCATGGGGTGGATCCATGACATTGATTAGTGCTCAGATGACCAGTATTCGAGGTTAATAATCAAACAATCTTATGCTTCTAAACCTTAATTTGCAAACGAGATGATCCCCGTAACACCCGAGAAGCATGACTATATATATAGCCAATTCTGTAAATTTCCGAGACTTGAACTCATGACTTAATACATTGAAAACAATAATAGCTATCCTCAATTGACTGATGCATGCATTGATTTTTTGGGTGAGTGATCAAACAAATACATTGTTTAGATATTTTTCTTACATTTTTGAAGTGCTATATCGTCTTATATATATTGATCTATATATAGCTTCCTTTCAGCGTATATATGTGCGCCAATAATTAAGTAATACGTACTCCAACTTTTTCTGTTCCCCATATGTATGCAGGCCTGAGGAAGAATAAAATGAACAATAGTACTGTTGCAAACACAAATTTCATATTAAATAGTTGTAAAGTCTGATATATATAAGTACATATTATATATTGCAATATGGATGGATGGCTGTGTCAACATTGTCATTAGTAGTAATCAGTTCTGCTTCTGATGATCTAGTAAATTGGAAAATAAATAAGTACTGTAGACCTTACCTTTTCTTGGGCTGAAGTTTGAAACTACAAATATATAGAAGAAGAAGATAAGAAGAAATTAAGTGTCATCTCAAGTCTACACACAGACATGTAAACAGTATCTGATAATATCACTGAGAAATCGATCTACACGTAATACACATACACATATACATATATACATATATATGTATATATAAGAAGCATATATATGTATATGTAAAACTGTGAAATCTTTCATTTCCTTCTCTTCTTTAGGAATTACTTGAAGAAAGCTAATTAAGAAGCATTGTGAAGGGCAAATATACAAAAGGACGTTAAGATTAGAAGCTATGAATTTGCAGCCAAATAGGGCAAAAAAGGAGGGGGAAAAAAACCCATAATAATTTTACCTCGATCTATACATTTTGTCTTCAAAATATCCTACACACACTATAGCAAATATCGTATGCCTAAGTATAGAATCAAAAAGCTATGAATAGGGTTATAACAAGAAAGGAAAAAAAAAAAAAAAAAAAGACATGGAGATGAAAAGAAAGATTTTGTAAAGATGACAGAAAGATACCTCTTTTTCATAAAGAAAAGAATGACTAAAATAGAATCAATTCCACAGAATATATATATATATATATATATATCAGCGCACTGTATATATGAAACTTAAAATCTTGTTCTTCACACAGCTTCATATCTACATGTCTTCCACTAGAAGTATATATAATCAAATTAGTACATTTAATAAAATATTAAAAACATTGGTAAAGCTGATCAAAGAAGGCAGATATATACAGATCTCTGCAAAACAGGCATATCAACATATATATTCCCACTAGCAGCAGATACCATGAAAAAACCATTATCAAATATCTTTACATTAATTAATCCAATTTTTTTAAGTTTTATTTATTTATTTGTTTTTTGAAGAAACCCTCTTAGCTAGAGAGCCCTAGGGATTTTTTTTTTTTTGGCTAAGAACCCTAGGGAATTAGGAACAGAAAAAAAAATATATATATATATATATATATATATAAATAAAAGAAATTAGAAGTATTACTTGAAGGCTTGAATCTATATTAGCTAGAGCCATCATTAGGAAAAAACGAAAAAAAAAAAAAAAGGATCATCCTAATGATGAACTGATGATCAGAAAAAGGAATGACAGAAACACACACACAGCCATCATAATAAGAGTTGACCAAATTATCACATGAAAAATCACAAGTACTAGAAAGATAATTACGCTAAGTACTTCTCATGAACATGATCATCATCATGACTTGTCATGATGATCACAAAATGAAAATTCAAAACTCTTGATCATGAATAAATATAATAGTAATTAAAACCCACCTGATAATTAAGGATCATGCAGTCAAAAATGAAGCTATGATGAACACCGATTGGTTTCTACTTGATTAATCGAAGCAGTAATTGAGGGGAATGAAGCCTGGTCCGAAGGACACCAGTTGTAGCACCGTAATCACCAACTTATATATATATATATATATCTGTGTGTGTGTATATATCTGTATATATGTATATATTGAGGTAAGATTTGATGGCCTACGTGCCAGACAACATTCCCCTCAAAAAAGCTTCTGAATTCTCTTTGGAAAACTGACCTGATCTCTTCTCGGATCTGCTTCATGATTTTCGGATCGTTTCTCTCGTTTATTGTTTTGGTAAGATATAAAAGCTGCTTTATCTTTAAAATTAGCCACGATAATAAAACATAATCATTAGGTTTTACGAGAAAAGAGAGAGACAAAAAAAAAAAAAAAAAAGAAAGAAAGGGCTGCGGAGAGGAAGAGAGAGAGAGGAAAAGGGCTTTGAGATGTTGTGATCTGGAACCCATGCCGAAGGGTTTTGTTGAAGTAATACTTTCTCTAGTCTCCTAAAATGTTTACTATTTTATTTATTTATTTTTGCATAAAAATAAATGTTACTTTAAATAATCAAGTCAACGTGTACCGTCCGATTTGTATCATTATGACTATGATCTTGTTTTATTCTCTTTCTTTTACTTTTCCTCAGTGGCAAAATCTTTGTTTAATTATTCTTTCTCCAAAATTTAAAATTAAAAAAATAAAAATAAAGATATTTTTCTAAGAGATGCAAATAAAGATTGGGAAAAAATTAGGTAAAAATAGACGGTTTTAAAATACACTTAAATAAATGATCAAGTTTTTAATTTAATCAAATCACTAATTATTGTCATTTTTTAATTTAATAAAACTACGGCTGTTTATTAAAAAGTTCTTACAAAGATAATTTACCCACATATCCATAAAGATTACGTAACTAATGAAGTTGCATTAAACCGCTCTATTTGTAAGTATTATTGAAAAAAAAAAACAGATATATTTCTTCTCTTCTTTTATAATAGTTTTTTTTTAAATCATTAAGTGAGATTGTTTATCATGGCAAGTTTCAATGAGAGACAATTATACGTGTTAATTTATGTCCTGAACGAGGTTTCTATCACTTTTAAAAGTACTCAACAATACTGCTGTGTAATTTCTTAGGGGGGTGTTTGGTGTGTAAGTTTGAGTTAAGATTTGTAAGTTTAAATAATAAATTTTTTTGAATTTTTTTGAATTTTTAGAAAGACAAACAACTTTTTGAGAAAAAAGACAAAAAACATGATGAAAAAAATACAGTTTAATTTAAACCAAACTTTTTACCAAACAAGGCCTTAATTACTTTTTTTTACCAGTTTATAAATTCAAGGCACGTTTGTGTCTGTAGTGTGGAAAAGTACTACATAGTAAGTACTTAAAAAGCAGCCACTCAATATGTTGATCCTATTTATTTATGATTTTACCTTTAAAGTAGAATTTCCCACATGATTCCTTGTCCATTAAAAGCGGTAAAAAGTTTTTCATCTCACCGTTGCCCATAGGGTGTGGCGTGTGGGATTAGAGATGGGATTAAAACAATAATAAAAAAAAAAGATTATATCTTAAGTTTGGTCAACTTTATGAACGGAACATAACTAGCTTAAGATTAATTTTATGTATGCCTTTAACATTTTTTAGGGAAAAAAAAAAAAGGAAAGATAATTATGCAAGGTACTGGTGATGGTAGTTGATTTTTCTCATCTTAAGAATTATGGTGATTAGTTTTTGAATAGCCGCCAACTAGTCTTTCTTCATTTTCTTTGCTTCTTCTGTTTTTATTTTCATCTTACACAATCTTTTTTGTCGGATATGTAAGATTTATACTCCAACGGGGTTTGTGAAACTAATGCCAAAATTGAAGAAAAGTATTTGCCAAAATGACAACTTCAGAAATTGAAATTAGTAAATTATCTTTTTTTTTATTTTAATATTTCTGATCATTCTGAAATCATTTTACTAATTAATTTTTTTGAAAGACTATTTAACAAAAAATAAAAAAAATAAAACATTTAAGTCATTTTGCTGGATATATGATTTATTTAGGTAGTGCTCTCCATGAAGAACCAATTCTAAACTATAAGTAGAAGTTAGAATATAAGTTTAACACTACGCATTTGTTTTATGTAACAATGCTTTTGAAAAGGTGTAGAAACATCAAATCAATATCATCAATATCATGTTGCACATTTTCAAATTCATTATTTCATTAAAAAAAATTCGTTACACTTAAACTGATTAATTTGCTATCAATCTATTCCCTATTTATAACAATGTTACTTTTTAAAATGAAATTGACACGTAACTTCTATATAAGTCGTCAATTAAAGATTGAATGATAATTTTTATCCAATTTAACTCGAATTTATTGAAGTTAAGATCTTTAATTAAATTGTATCAAAATAAAAAATTTTGAATGAACTTTGTTTTGAATATAAACTTCGGTTAATATTGATACAAAAAGACCTTTCAAGCTCTTTATATAATTAACAATCTATGTGTAAGTCACGTGCCAAATTATATAAAATAGAATAATTATCATCATAATCAATGGGGATAGATTTCTACATATTTGTAAGTTTAGGGTACAAACAGGGGTGGAGTCAGAAATATTTTTCAGTGGGGGCATACATAAATTTTTTTTTTCAAGATAAAATAAATTTTAGTAGGGCTATGTGAGAATTTTTAATTTTAGTGAGTTTGTGTGAAAATTTTTAATTTTTGTAGGGACAAAGCAGTAACATTACAAAACTTTTTTTATTGGATTAATTTTAGTGAGGATTATGTGAAATTTTTTTATTTTTTAGTGGGGTTAAAGTAGGGAATGTATGAGAATTTTTAGTTTCTAGTGGGGCTAAATTGTAAAAATTATAAAATTTTTGGGGTAAAACTAGAAGAATAAAAAATTCAATGTGTTAAGTTGTAAATGTCAGTAAATTCAAGAGGCCGTTAATTCTTTTTGTTAAAAGAGGGAGGGGTGGGATGGTTGGGGGTGCAAATTACATAGGCCCTCCAAAAAAATATGGAGAATATTGTGAAAACAACCACTCAAATAAAAATGTTATGTTTTTTTCTCTCTCATTTAGATTTTTGATCTTTTATATTTTTCTAATTAGAGGAAAAAAAAACTCAAGTTATTATAAATGAGAAACAATTCAGAAATATCTTTTTCTGAATGGCAATCTTACAAATAATCCCAAAGTTTGAGCAAGGGGCTGACGCAATGGGCCACAATTCAAGCTCTTTATATAATTAATAATTTATGTGCAAATCACGTGTCAAATTATATAAAAAGGTATAATTGTCATAATAATCAATGGGGGTTAGATTTCTACATATTTGTACCTTTAGGATACAAACTACTAAAACTAAAAATTCAATGCATAAATTGTAAATGTCAATAAATACGTGGGCCCTTTAAAAAACTGGAGAATATTGTGAAAACAACCACTTAAATAAAAATGTTATATTTTTTTCCCTCTTATTTATATTTTTGATCTTTTATATTTTTTTAATTAGAGGGAAAAAAAAACTAAAATTATTATAAATGAGAAACAATTCAGAAATATCTTTTTTGAGCGGCAATATTACAAATAATCCCAAAATTTGAGCAAGGGGCTGACACAAATGGGCCACAATTGGAGCCAACTGACTTGAGTTCCTAATGGTCCCAACCATGTTGGACGGATGGGCTGAAGACGATCCAAATTCGAATCCGTTTAAAAAAAGAGACAGAAAATTGGGTGGAGAATTATGTTTTAGTACTTCTTATTATATTACTCATTGTATCATTAAAATTGATAATTTTAATATTATAAAATAAAAAAATTATCAATTTTAAAGTTTTGGTGAGCATAAACATAAAGAAATGTCAAATTTATGACATTCTTGCATTTGCATTAACACTTATTTAAAATGGTGTATGGTTTACCTTTTCAAATCAAAATATTTTAACTCATTTTTATCTTTGTTCTAAAAAGTATAAGTTTTTTTTAACTATTTTTAACAAGACAAACAATTACAATCTAAATATTTTAATTCAAATTTATCAATTATAGTAAAGATAGAAAGTAAGATAGAAAATCTGAAACAACAAATCTTGATTAATCAAAATAAGCATGTTACTACTTTTTGCCAAAAAAAAAAAAAGGGGGGCCAAATTCGATTATTGCTGTACACTTGGCGGCTACCTTGACATAGGTAAGGCTGTAAGAATTCATCAGCAGACGGCAGACCAAATAGCATTAGCTTTGCCAAATAATAATAGTAATAATAACAATAATAATGTTAAATTTTTGTCCATGTTATCATGGATTGTTGACACACTAGTTTGTTAGGTTAAAATTAAAGAACGTCTGCCTATGAATCTGTTGATGTTGGATCCCAAACTCATCCTCGCCGCGTTCCTTGAAGGTGCTGGCAACGAGTTAAAAAAAGAAAAAAAGAAAAAAAATAAGATACCTTACTATTTGTAACTGTGATAATGTTATTAGTTGAAAAACTTGTATATTTAGATGACGTTTGGTTTATAAATTTAAACATTACTATATAATATAAGAATAAATTCATCCCAACAACAACAATTGTACACATAAAATGTGTTATCATGGATTATTTTGGATAATTCATTTTACTACATATTGTTGACATTAGTGGTCGAGTCAGAAAAAAATTTATAGGAGTGTAAATTAAGTCAAAATTTTGGACTATAATACTATTAACTCTTTCTTTATCTTTACTCTTCTTCTCCACACAAACAACCTCCCCACCCCCCCCCCCCCCCCCCCCCCCCCCCCCCCCCCCCGCCCTTTTTTTTTTTTTATTCAAATAAATCAAGTTTGTAAATGAGTTCAATTGCTCTTTTTTTTCTTTTTTTTTTTTTTTTTTTTTTTAAAGTTTAAGTGAACAAAGTCATGAATTTAAATAGAAGTCCAGTTGATTTGGATTTATCTGAGACTTTAAATAAATTAATCAAAATTTGAGATATTATTGAAACATTTAAAAGAAATTATGAAATAGAAGTTCACTTAAAAGCTAAACTTTGAAGGATAATAATTTTTTTTTTTTAAATCTATATAAAAACTGTAATTGTGGTGAGAAAAAAAAAATTTTGGAACAAAAGTTCAAGGGATCCCTTAGAGCCAGCTCAGTGATTCCGACCCTGGTTGACATATTACTATTTGAGTAGTTGATCAAAATGATTTCTGAATTATATAACAGCTCATGATTAAATCTTTATGTTTTTAAATTTTGATAAAATAAAAAATTTTAAATTCTTTAAATGTTAACAATATCAATTATTATTTCCAAAACTATTAAATTTTTAACTGAAGAGACGTGAACCCAACTAATTATTAAAAGAGGAAAATAACCTTATTAAAAGAAAATTCCCCTAAACTCTCTCCCTCTCTTCTCTCTCTCTGATTCTCACCCTTGAACATTCTCTCTGTCTACGTTTGCAGACTTCGGCGACGGCCTTCATCTCCGGCGAAGGGAGCTGATGAAGCGTCCACCTCCGGCGAAGGGAGCTGACACGGACTAGCGACGATGCTCCCCCGGAACTCAAGACGGCCTTTGACGACGGCGACGCCAGATCTCGCGAAGATGGCCCCCTCGAGCTCTTGTCCTCCGACGACGACGATGGCGACGACGTTCCCAACAGCATTTGTCAAAGCTTGAGGAGATCCGTTCATCGACGACTCTCCCGACGATCGAAGCTCCGTCGCGCCGCCTCAGACCCCTTTTAACCAAAACCCATTTCCAAATTCCACAAACCATCTCAAAAAAAAAAAAAAGTTGGGAAAACATCAAAAGCACAGAGCCATGTCTCCAAACTCACTATCGAAATCCAATACATTCACAGTCAAAACTCTAAAATGAAATTTCAGAAATTAATTACCAACTCTTGCAAACCAATTTAAAAAAAAAAAATGAAAGTGAAATTAATCGAAGAAAACGGGGAACTAATTTCGTAGGGATTGGTCTGAATGAGAGGACGGCCCAGGTGCTTGTCAATCTCCTTCTTGTGCTCCAAGACCTTCTTGGAGGCCTCGTGATTCGGCCGTTCTCTCCCTTTTCTACCAATTTCAGTTTCTCCTTAAAGTTGAATTTGTCTTTCGAATTTCATTTCTTGCTGTTTATGTGAAATATTGATTGTTTGAATATACCTTTTCACTCTGGTATTACAAAAAGCTCGAACATGGAGGAAAATAGAATGGGAGGAAAATGGAGGGGATTTGTACGAGGAATCCATGGGAATTTTGGTTTGAAGCAGACCCAAGTTTTTTTTTTTTTTTTTTTTTTCTTTCTTTCTTTCAGATTTGCTCCTTCTAAAAAAAAAAATATGTAAAAAGAAAAGTATATGATTTTACTAAAATGTCCCTTTTTGTTTGGTCATATGACCTGTATGTGACTAATTCAGTTAAAAAATTATCGGAGTTTGATAGAAATGATCAAAATTGTTAATATTTTGAGAGTTTATAGTCATTTCGGCTAAAATTAAAAACTATGAACCAAATCATTACCTTGTAAAGAGTTTAGAGACTGTTTTAACCAAATATCTTACTATTTTGGCTTAGAAGTGAAGAACGTCTTTTTATTTACAAAATTATCTAATTTGCCAAAATAGTCATGGTAAAAGAGTTTTTATAATAAGATTTTATGTATTTTGGCTATCGATAAGAAATGTCATTTTAAATGTATGATTAACTTTTTAACTTTTTGATTTCATCGTCGGAGTAATTATGTACACTTACATACTGAAAATCTTTAATGTGGACATTTATATATTAGACAGTCAAAAAATTCATCCAAAACGATTAAAAAGGTTCCTATCGATGGATAATGAAAGTTCAGAGTATCAACTCTAATAATTATAAGGTAGCACTAAAAGTCCCTTATACATATATATGTATGTTTATATATATATATAAATGTATGATTAGAGAGCCACCACGTCAATATGTGGAAGACAATGTCACTTTGGAGCATCAAAATTTTTGGCTGATAGACGGTTGTGGTCGTCGGCAGAACGCTTCGCTGGTAGATATTTTGCCGACACAACTCCACTCAAAAAGGCCATGGCACCTTTGTTACCAGTTATAGATCATGAATTTTTTTGGTACTAAACCCATTATCAAACTTGTGTAGGGTCTTTTTGCCTAATTATTAATAATAATTAAAAAGTTGTAGGGTCATTCATATCTTAAGTCTTAACCCACAACAAAAAGAAACGATAATCATGGCCGTTTAAAGACAAACTATGGAGTCATTTTCACGAACTTCTTTGCATTAATCTATTAATTGCTATTTAGATAGTTTTTTTTTTTTTATTAGGTTATATGGTGGACTCACCGTCTCTTTTTACATCATCAAGCAAAACATGAACATGACTAGTGGTTGAAGTTATTTTGTCGTGTCATTTCAAGAAAGAAAAAAAAAAAGGAAAAAAGAAAAACACATAACACAAAACAAAAGCGTATTTATATGTTGTGTATACATAAATTAGCTTCTAGTATTCATCAAGTTAAAGAGATTTTACCACCTAGACCAACTGGAATCTTATACACATAGAACAAGTAATAATTTTGAAAGCAAGACCAGTAATCAGAAATGTCATGACCCACAAGTTTGACTATACGTACGGAAGGTATGATATTAAGGTAGCTTAAGCCAATTGTGGAAGTTGGACAAAGCTGGTCGATTCTTCTTCAATTATCTCACTTGTCTAAAATATCTCAAATTTTTGTAGACCCTTTTGCAAGTGGGTTCTAATATAGCCATTTTTTCATTTCCAAAAATAAAAAAATCCAAAATTTAGGGACTGTTTGATAAACAAGTTCGGATCAAAAAATTTAATTAAATTGAGAATTTCAACAACAGTTTTTTTTTTTTTTTTTGGAGTCAGGTATAAGAGATTCGAACTCTACACCATATGATAAAATCAAATATTAAATTATCACTAAACTATACATGAAACAACAATCTAAACAGGAAGTTGTTTTAACAACAAATTGTACAATCATGTAAGCAACCCCTTTGAGTTATCATTTCAAAATGAAACTTGTCTTCCAAAAAGTGTTTATGGAGTTTACACATAAACGGCAACCACAAAAAACTTTTCTTCCTTGTGCTTGATTTTCATGTTTCGAAAGATTAAGGGGCCATATATGTTACCGTGACGTGCAAGCCTGAATTTAGCCCTAAAGAGCATTTGAATGAAGCTTTTTTTTTTTTTTTTTTTTTTGGGATAAACACATTTGAAGGAAGCTAATATTAGGACACGTGTTTCTTTTTAAGAAAGTACACTGTACCTACCATAACGCGGACACGCCATTTTGGAAGCCAAGTAAACGACACAAATAGTACTAAAACACACACCCACACCGACTGTTCTTCGACATCAACGTGATAAGGACTCAAGGCCACATATACTAATACTAGACACCAAATTTGAGAACGAAACACCCTTTGTCAATTTGCCAACTGGTATAATTGGCCTTAAGTGCAAATAATTAAACTTGCTTTCTTATTTGATCTTACTTCATGATCTACCAGTTTGACTTGTCTCTATTTGGCTTAGATAATTGATCCTAATCTTGTACGCTAGTGAATAGGAATGCTCGCTCTCTCTTTTATCCATCAGATATTCGATTATTTAGATCCACACTTTAGTTTTTTTTTTTTAAATATTGAATGTTTGATTCATGACGTGTGTGAACTTTAAAGATTCATCCACTTGTATCTCTAAAATGATGAGGGTTGGAGGCGTGAAAACACCAATACTGATTTTTTATTTTTTAATCAATACAAGTAAATAAATAAATAATCTTGTTCTAATAAGTACTAGTTAGGAGTTAAAGTGGCAGTTCAATAGAGGCCATTTCTAATCTTATCCCAAGTATCTACCCCATGTGTGACCGTGACAATCTTTGGACTATAATTTCATGAGTTAGAGCTTTCGTCCATCATTTTCCATATTTCGTTTTAAGGTAAGATGCGAGACTAGTCATTGAGACGTGGGAAATGGATCTATTTTAGATAATTTCCAATGAGTTCATTCATATATGACGCAAACATTTTGTAAAATTAGATTGGCTATAAGACTAGTTAACCTTCATCTTTATATAGTTTCTATACTATATATATATATATATATTACTATTCATGAAAGCTCCAAATTGGTACCAACTATTTTTTGTTACTATTTTGCAAAATTCCATTTGCTTCTCTGTGAGACGACACACATATTTAATGTCTTCCTTCAATGGGTGTTCTATATGTGTGTGTAAGTGGAATGAATATGGTAATAGAGCTTTCAAACGGCACTAAGACTAACTCTTGAATTGAGTAAAAGTTTAATTGAATTCTACATATAATGATTAAGAAGTCCATATTGCAATCATCTAAAATCAATCAATCATAGAAGGTGTTGGAAAAATCTTCACTCATTTCAGATTGCAACAACCAAAAAGACAAAGATCCTTAAAGGAATTTTTCAATTTTATTTGTTATTTTATTAGTATTATTTTTTTATATGAATTGATAGTTGATAGTAGATAAAATATGAGTGTCCCAAGAGGGCATGCATATTCAAAGTATGATTTGAATCTCTTCACCTGCCATGCACTTGGACAAATCATAATTTGACTACTCAAACCCCCGTGGGCACCTTACTGTTGTCAGCTAGCCAATTGGCTACGATAAGAGCAACCAAAAAAAAACAAAAAAAAATCACATAATGAAGATCCAAAAAAGAATATCAAATTAGTAAGGTTGAGAAGATTGTTGAATTTTTTTTTTTCCTCTTCAAGTCCTCTTGGATTCAGCTCCTTCCTCATCTAGATATCTTGTTTGTTACAGGTCAAAACTTAAGTTGTAACGTATTTATTTACTAAAATTCATCCAATTATTTTATGACCCTACACCCATTTTACAACCACAAAGTAGCATGTTCTAAGAAGCAAGATCTAAAACTCACAATTGTTGAATGTGTTAGGGACTATAAACAATTATATTAAGAGCACTGTACGTTAATAGAAGGTGAGTCCCATATTCAGAACTCATAGAAATTATGCTTTATACGTGTGGTGTTTCCGAGTATTTTTTTCAACATATACTACCAAACCAAGCCAAAGTAGGTCAAGAGCCAGCCTTTTTTTTTTTTATCCTTTATTTTAATAGATGGAGACCAGATTATGTGCTTTTATGCTATACATTGGTTCTAGAAAAGCGATGGGACTAGGACAAAAGTAACCGCGGATTGTATTGTAGCTTAAGTAAGGAAACTTTTCTTTCACTTTTATTTTTTTGACAAAAGTGAAAAAAAAAAAAAGAAAGAAAGAGAAAAAATGAAGATAAGAGAAGTTCACAAGGCAAAACATTGGAGAGTGACAAAAGATATCTAACCCCATTGGTTTGGAAATTCCATCAATCAACATTCATTAGTCCCAATTACCAGAAAACCACAGCTTGGAATTCTCTCTCTCTTTCTTTCTCTCTTTCTTTTCTTCTCTTTCTTCCTATATCTATATATTCCATAGCCTAACCTCTTTAGCCAATTTTCAAGACCACATTCACCTAACAAAAACAAAACCATCTCTTCCCTCCATAAAATTAGCCTCATAAACCATATGGACAGAGCAGAATATTCCAAGTCGCAAAATTTTCAGCCTCCTCCGGTTTCGAAGAAGAAGAGATCAAACAAGAACATGGACAAGAACCAGAGGAGGTTCAGTGATGAGCAGATAAGGTTGTTGGAGTCCATGTTCGAATCAGAGACAAAGCTTGAGCCGAGGAAGAAAGTTCAGCTTGCCAGAGAGCTCGGTCTCCAGCCCCGACAAGTGGCCATATGGTTTCAGAACCGGAGAGCGAGGTGGAAATCGAAACAGATAGAGCAAGACTTCAGGACTCTCAGAGCTCAATACGAGAGCTTATCTTCCCAGTTCGAGTCCCTGAAGGAAGAGAAACAATCCTTGATTTTACAGGTAACCCTTGTCGCTAAACTACTTAAACAAGACAACTAGCCTGATTTAAAATTTTCGTAAGAGAAAATACTGTACAAAAAGGTCTGAATTGTGATTCAAACTGCAAACCAGACAGAGCAAAAAAAAAAAAAAAAAAAACTTGTTTTAAGGTCATAATAAGTTACTAACCATGAAATTTATTTTGTTTTTCTCTTGAACAGTTGCAAAAGCTAAATGATCTACTTAGCAATAGTAGTAGTAAAAAAGGAGGAACAAGTAGTGGAAACACAAATTTACAAGAGGGATTGGAAGACAGAGGAGCCATGCAGTCACGTGATCATATTCATAACAACACAGCCAACATTAACAATGTTGGAGAATTCAGACAAGAAGGTTCATGTGAACTTCAGAACACAAGTCAAGAACTCGTCGACGGCGCATCTTTAGCATCACTCGAAAGTTGGTACAGATTCGATATGTTTGATCAACCGCGGGGTTGTTCACAATGGCTAAATTTCTGGAGTTGAGGAGAAACAAGCATTAGTTCAACCTAACCCTGATTTTGAGATCCTCAGTGATTCATCTTAGAGAAGGCGCCGCGAATCGGCAGCAGAAGCATCGAAAATGTCGGCGGTAGATTTTTTGTGTGCTTGAATGAGAGCATCAGCTTCTTACATGTATGAGATCAAGCAGAAATTACAAAGTGTGATTTATTATGTGAGATAATGTAGTAGCATGTACGTATTCTGTTTTGTTCATGATGCATAACGAAACCCCATCACAAATGTTCTGAGCTGAAAGTTTTTATAATATTCCTATTAGATTTGTATACTACTTAATTCTACAATTTTTCATATCTTTTTTTTTTTCAACGTTCTATTTCTTGGTAAAAGACTATTTTATAGCTTAATGTTGGTACTCCATTCCCATTTGGTGGTTGTCAAATTTATTGTTCTCATGTTCGTGAACACCACCATATGCAAGAAGGAAAGAATACTAGGTAAGCAATGATTTTTTTTTTTTTTTTTAATCTTTATGTTCTAAACTTGAGATTGGAAATTCAAATTTTACATCTTATTACATAATTAAATATGAAATTATCGTTAGATTACATTTACAAGTTACAACCACGGTATTTCTAAAACATATGAATAAGATGAGAATGCATATATTATACATTTATAATATGCCAAAAACCCGCACCCCAAACGAGCCCATAGAGCATAGACAAACAACTATAAACGGTTATAAATATGCAGAGGCTAATAGATTTAGAAATCATGACATAGTCTTTCCATTGATGAGATGATATATTTATGTACATAAATTATAAAATTCAAAATTTTCAAATCTAGATACTTTCTTTGAAATTAGGATTTTAAAATTCAGATAAATCTAAAAAATCTAAACTAAGAAACTAACAGACAATACAAGTATTTCTAAAATAACAAATATAATAATTATTTACATTATCCTATAGATAGCACTAAGAAATATAAGAAAAAGAACAATCGAATTAAAGAGCAGTTTTGTAATAACTAAAAGAAATTTAGCCGTCTCATTTTTACTATATTTATAAATTTAATGTGATTAAAAACATCTAAGGAAGACAGTTTGGCCGAGTGGTCTAAGGCGCCAGATTTAGGCTCTGGTCCGAAAGGGCGTGGGTTCAAATCCCACAGCTGTCATACTTTTTATTTTAAAAGAATTTTAGATAAATTATTTATTTACTACCTAATTATTTTTTTGACAATTAAAATTTTTTTAGATAAATTGTTTATTTGGTACCTAATTTTTTTTACAGAACTGTAATTTGATCTCTATTTTATTTTTTGACAATTAAAAATTTTTTAGATAAATTATTTATTTAGTACCTAATCTTTTTATAAAATTGTGATTTGGTTTTTTTTTTTTTTTTTTTTTTAACAAAGCTCTCTAAACTCTTTAAAATAATGTAATATATATTTTATTAACAAAGGTTAAAAATTGAATAGAACAAATCACATGCATGACTCGTATAAGTCAATAATATAATTTTTTTCTAATTATCTTTAAATAGTACATAATATGTGATTCACGTGATATTTCTGTTGAATTTTTAACATTTATTAACAAAAAAAAGATCATTATACACCCTTTTAGAAGAGTTTAAAAAGTTTTTAACCACAAAAAAAAAAAAAAAAAAAAAAAAAATTGCAAATTACAAATTTACAAAAATGGGAACCAAACAAGCAATTTATTAAAAAAAAAAAAAAAAATTATACTTCCTATCTATCCGTTAAAAACATCAAACTGCCAGCCGCTCGATGCTCACCACATAACCCGAATACAATTTCCCAACTGTCCTTCACAGTGAGACTCAACTCAACAATTGCAGAGAGAGAGAGAGAAGATCAGAAGTAGTTCAATGGCGTTCTCAGCTTCAACTCCCACAGCCTATTTGGCCTCCTTGAGCTCCACTAAAACTGGGACTTCCCTCTTCAAGCCTCCTAAGCTTCCTCTCTTCTGGCCATGGCAAAAGGTCTCTCTTTCCCCCTCTATATATACACACACACTCGCACACAAATATATATGCTCTATACACTTTGAAGATAGATAGATAGATGATGATTGAGTGGTGAGGGTATGAGCAGGTAAAGGTGGGCCCACTAAACGTATCTCCAATGGGGTTTGGGACATGGGCATGGGGCAACCAGCTTCTCTGGGGTTACCAGGAGTCAATGGACACTGAGCTTCAGAGGACTTTCAATCTGGCTGTGGACAATGGGATCAACCTCTTCGACACCGCTGATTCTTATGGGACCGGCAAGTTGAATGGGCAAAGTGAAAAACTGCTCGGCAAGTTCATCAAGGACTACCAAGGTCTGAAATATGAAACATAATATATATATATATATATATATGTAACATGTTTCATTTGAGCAATGTTGGACTTGGAAATTAATTTATGGTTTCTCTTGTTTTTTGTTGGTTGGTCTTAAAGTTGGTTTTTCCCAATTGGGTTAGGTTTGTATAGAGGACTATAGTGTCGCGGGAGCATACTTGAACTTGAGAGGCAACTTATGTGAATTAGGCCTTGGAGAAGTGCCTGAGCTCGTTGTTGGGTGAGCCTACAGATTTGTGAGGAACTCTTGAAATAAGGGCCCAAACGGATAGTTATTGGGGTGGATTCCCGAGTCTAGTAGTGGGTAGTGTCTTAAAGGATTTGATTGCTCCTATCCCATTAATTACAACTTTTGGGATGAATGGTTGCGTTATTCCTACATCATATAGAGAGTCAAGTGTCATGGACCACTGGTCTCTATGGGTGATTCTCACAATATTTTCTTCACTAAGGATTATCAAATCATGGTTAGATCCTTTGAAAATGGTTCTTGTAGAACAACATGGGAATGTCTTTTCGGGGAATGGTAGTGGCCAAATTTTTCAAGAACAATGCGACTGAAGATTCCTTCGGCTTAAACTAAATTGAGGTCAAACTACAACACAAAAAGAACGATAAGGGATTGGTGTACTGTCTTCCCAAGTCAGAGAGACCATTTAATTTAGTTATACTTTCTCCATGTCTTTGATGATTGCATTTCTTTTACAGTATTCCTGATGTTTTTAATAGTTCAGTGTGATAGAAAATGGGTTTGGTTTTTCTGCTATCCAGAAGTTGATCAGAATTTTTCTATTTAGTAGCAGATAAAGGCTAAAATTAAAAATACATTGGTTAGGATGGGGCCAATTTGATTACTCTAAGCCTCTATATAACTGTATGTGCAGGGCAAAAGCGCATTCAGAACGACATTGTGATTGCTACCAAGTTTGCAGCATATCCGTGGCGCCTCACACCGTCGCAGTTTGTAAATGCTTGCAGGTATCCTTTTCAACGTTTTTCTTGTGTTATGTGCATAAACAAATTTCTCGCACTGAATCTGACAAAGAGTGCTTATGATAAAATGATGAAATACCATGAATTTTCAGGGCCTCCCTTGATCGTATTGAAATCGAGAAAATTGGAATAGGGCAACTGCACTGGTCGACTGCAAACTATGCTCCATTGCAGGAGAAGGCTCTTTGGGATGGTTTAGTAGCAATGTATGAGCAGGTTATGATAATTTATGCAGATTATAGATGTTAGAAACATCTTCGAAAGAATATATAATGCTTACAGAGATTTCACACTGCAAGTTAGATGTTCAAGATCATTTTTACAAAACGCCCAATACTCATAGAGATGGTATGATGTAGGGCCTAGTTCGAGCAGTCGGGGTCAGCAACTACGGACCAAAGCAGCTATTGAAGATCTATGATTACCTCAAAGCTCGTGGAGTCCCCTTGGTCTCAGCTCAGGTTTGTACTTATACACAAGTATTGACATCACTATATGGATATTGAGAACTATTCTTGTAACTATCTCAATTCACCGAAAACATGAAATGAAAGTTAAGAACATCTATTTACGGTAAGACGTTGCTGCCAATCTGAGCTTAAAACTGAATATAACTGTCTTTAGGTGCAATTTTCTTTGCTAAGCATGGGAGAAGATCAGTTGGAAACCAAGAACATATGTGATTCTCTTGGCATCCGCTTAATTGCTTACAGTCCTTTGGGACTTGGAATGCTTACTGGGAAATATACTCCTGACAAACTTCCACGTGGGCCTCGGTAAATTGCTTTTTTTTGGTTCACATTTTCACCTATTCATTGAAAAGAATGACTTACAAGCTCTATAAACCCAATGCCTGCTACTATCTGGTTTGTTTTGACTGCTTAATTTTTCTCCGTAGTGCATTTCTCTTCAGACAAATTCTTCCAGGATTGAGGCCTTTGTTAAGTTCCCTCAAAGAAATTGCCCAAAAAAGGCGCAAAACCGTGCCACAGGTATATAATCCTTGCACAAACCTAACATATATTTGCTACTTGCTACTTGTCCTACGGTAGGTGGTAACAAGTAAGACCGCCTGTTCTCCTTGACAAAGTCTTCAGTCGTCGATCCCACTACGGTGGACAAGATATATCTTGTACAGGCGCCTTACCTCCCGGGATTATATCTGGTGGCAGGTGGCTATAAATTGGTGCATTTGCAAAGGTACCATTCCAATACCGGGTGTTAAGAGCGTGAAACAAGCAGAGGAAAACTTGGGAGCTCTCGGTTGGCGATTGAGTTCAGAGGAGTTGGCTCAGTTAGAACATGCAGCCAGTGAATCTCCCACAAAGATGATCCAGAACATTTTCCAAACAAGGTTTGTTTTCCTCATTACTTATTTGAAGATCTTTTGATAGGGTGCCAAAAAAATAAAAAATACCAATCTTTTTCATGAAAAGATGATAATATTCCTCAAGATATATCGCATGGTGCTTACTTTCTGTATTATTTATCGCGAACAGATGACACTTGCAAGTTAGAAGTGATGCCAAATCAGGAAGAGTTCAACTCAAGCCATGCAAGTACTAACGAAAGGCCAAGAAGAGAATTGTATCATCTCTAACAAACGGAAGATAACAGGGAAAAAATCGGATAGTTCTCAGTTTAAACAATATGAAAATTTTCCGCGTGCTCTAAATCTTAATTTTGATTAGATTTTGTAAGCAGAAAAGAAATTGCTTCGTGTAAAATAGAAATGAGCGTCCTTAGTTCTTCGGAGTTTGCTGTCGTTTATTTCCAGAAACAGTACACTGTTTAACGTCAAAATATTATAGTCGTTTAGAAATAAATACAAAATGCATGTCGTTCAAGACTTTACTACCATTCGGATTATATCGTTTCTGTAACTGGAATCGCAAGATACCTGAAATTTTGTTTTCCAGTAAAATTTAATAAATCATGCCGTTTGTTAGTCGGAATTTCATAATCGATTTAAAATGTCGTGCAGTCTGATTATGAAAATAATGTACTATTTATTCTTTTATCAGCCAAACGTGAATTTTCTTTAAAAAAAAATTAAGACCAAAAATACACTACAAGCTCATCGGTCATATAATAAAACGACCTACGCATTTAAAAATGTTTTCGTGATACATTTGTCGGTATGCCAAAACCTAGTGGACTTGCATTTTTTATTGCAGATTGTGAAACATCCTTGATCAATTTCGCTTAAAAAGAGCAACGGCTCCATCAAATTAATACTCTTTGACACATTAAAACGCAAAAGCTCAAAAGTCTGAAAATCATCACTCATAGCAAAGGTTCAAAGGGCAACAAGAGTAAACTAGGAAGTTATCCCAGTAAAGTATATGCTCAAAACATACTTTGAATTCCTAGAATTCTGATAACAAAACAAAACCGATGCTCTAATAACGAACAGCAGCTTCTCATCGTAATTGAAAATCTACTTGATCTTCTTCTTTGGCCTCAACTGCAATGCAAGAAATAAAACACGTGTAAACGAACAAAAGACGAGCTAAAATTTCCAACTGAAATGAAAAATCAGAAGCCAGTCTGCTAAAAACACTAAACCTGGTTGCTGTGTCCACACTTCTTCTTTCTGCAGTTGACGGCACGAGGGTGCAGGCGGGCATAGCACCTATTGAACAATTACAGCAATATTATTAGTATGCTGATACACATTACAAAGATGTCGGAATACAGATAGAAATGAGGTTACAGTAAAACACGAACAAAGTGTCATTCCATCCTAGAAATGAGTGTTCTTACGACATGTCTTATGTATATTGCTCGAAATGCAAAACTCAAAACATTAGTGTGGTTGAACAAATCTCTCTCATTTCACACAAGAATAAGTTCTCTTCGGGTTTCCGAAGGCATGTTGTTGTGCTGTCGTGCATGGTGCCCTAATCGGAATCTCATATAAATAGGTATCATAACAACATTGAATATTAGATCTTTCACTTAAAATCTCACTTCGGATGTGAAACTTCCAAGTATTTAAAGATGCTTTCACTATTCCCTATCTCCAACTACTACTAGCAACACCAAGTACCCAAACGTCATCGTAAGTGAACCAAAAGATCATCCTCAGTCTTCATTCCAAGATATGGTAAACAGCATATTTAACACCTTCAACTCGCAAGTAGCTTCTACTATGTTCGATCAATGAAGCTTTACAATAAGAAAGCGAGAGACTAATAGTGCATTCCATGAAACAATGTAAAAACTATCTATTTGCAACAAGCCCACAAAGTCTTTCGGCTTCGACAAACCAGTCGGCAATGCATTGTAAACAATTAAACAAAAGTAGTATCTAATCAATCTGGAAAAAATTCAGTGTTGCAAATCCAATAACATAAAAAAAATTGCACTGTTATATACACAATTAAAAAGGAAATGGAACCTCAAGCAAGTGTTCGTATAATAACTCATATGCACACAACAGACTCATGAAAACACCGGTGCATCAAATTGCATCATGAAATACAAATCAAACACAAAATTCGAAATGAAAACCTAACACTTAGAAACTTACTTGCGGCAGATCATCTTGTCCTGGTTATACTTCCTCGCCAACGCCATAAGAGATGGCTCAATAATTCCACCACGGAGCCTCAGAACCAAATGCAAGGTTGACTCTGCGAAATGAAAATAAATAAATAAATAAATGACTATAAATATTAACCTAACGAAGGCATCAAGAAATTAATTTTCTCGCCAACCAAACAACTCCATAAAACATTAACCTTTCTGGATATTGTAATCGGCGAGAGTACGGCCATCCTCGAGCTGCTTTCCAGCGAAGATCAACCTCTGCTGGTCCGGAGGAATTCCTAAAAATTTCAAAATGAATAACGAAAATCAGAGTCAGTAATCGCAATAAAATTAAACGAAATTTAACTGACCATGCAATTCAATGCTTTAAGATTTATATAACCATACACATACACATACAGATATATAGATATATATATAGAGATATATATATATATATATATATTACCTTCCTTGTCCTGAATCTTGGCCTTGACATTATCGATGGTGTCGCTGGACTCGACCTCAAGGGTGATGGTCTTGCCGGTTAGGGTTTTCACAAAGATCTGCATCTTCAACGGCTCTCTCTTCTCTCTCTCTCAGCGTTAGGGTTTTTCTTTTGCCGTCTGGCCTCGAGGTTTGGTTATATATGACACAAGGTTGGGGACTAGGGTTTTCGCTGACGTAATATGAGCTGTTTGGATGCGGGTTTCTAAATGTTCGGGTGGTGTATAATGCACCCGCCTGTTGTTCGGGTCGAAGCACTTCCAAACATATTTGGTAATCTTTTGTCTTTTTTTTCCCAATAAATTAGAACATGTTCCTTTTTTTAAGGAATATTAAAAAATAGAAGAAATATACCATAACAAAAAAAAAATTTCTTATTTTTCTTACAACATAGGATATGTATTACTTGTTTTTATGTGAATTTTATTTTATTGGAATTTATAAAACATGCCTAAGTCTGTTGCCACATAAACATCTTTATTTATATAATACTAATAATTTGAGTCATGACACAAACACAATAAAATGAGAGAAAAATTAAGGGGCCGTTTGATTATCAGGTCCGGATCTAAGTTTTTCATCTCAGATTTTTTTTTTTTAAAGTTAACTAATTTCAATATAAAATTTTCTTCCAAATGCAAGCTAACTAACATGATAGTCATAAAATGAAACTAAAGTTTTTTTTTTTTTTTTAAGAAATAAAACAATAGTTTGTGTTCTACTTTCTAACCCGATAACTACTTATTACAATTATGGCATATTTACTTATTAGGAACATGAAATCGGAATGGGAAATGGAAATCAATCATACGTTTACTTACCTATTTTTATCCTGAAATGGGGGTGGAATTGTGTGAAGTCTATACTAATTTGGGATTGAATAAAGGAATTTGCACTCCTAAGCCTCCCACCAAATTAACATTCTCACTCATGATAATAAAGTTAAATTATTACTTTGCCCCTAATTTTACTTTCTTATAAATGATTGAAAAGGGGAAAAAAAAATATTCAACATTTTCTTCTAATATTTTCCTTTTATTGTATTCTTCTTCTTCTTCTTCTTCTTTTTTTTTTTTTTTTTTTTTTGAAATGAGCATTCTTCCCTTTTTAAAGTGCCGTTTTGTTTTAATGTTACAAATTTATTTCAACATTTTTTAAAAAAGAAAACTTATATATCAAGAGTTCAATATCCACTAGAACAAAATATTTATCTCAATTTTTGACCTTTTATTTTAAAAAATAATCTAAATAATATAAGAACAATTAGTATATAAATTTACTTATCTCCATATTACGTTTTTAAAAATAAAATTTATATTGCAAGAAAAATGCTCGATATTTGCTAGAACAAAATAATTTATCCCAATTTTTTACTTTTTCTTATTTCAAAAATAATCTTATTATAATTTACTTATTTAAATTGAAAACACAAAAATAATTGAAAGGGTATATAAGTAAATTTACAACAACTTACTCTAATTATTGGTATAAGTAAATGTATGAATATAATTGATAGTGATTCCAATTCCTAGAACCCAAGTAAACAACGTATTACAACTCCAAATCCTACTTACTGTAAATCTTATCCACTCTGATTCATACCCATTTCGATTACGCGTAAGTAAACATGCCATTAAAAAGTTGATAATCAACTACATCATGTCTATCTTAATAGCCATGTTATTTATTTATTTTTAACTCAAGACAATGGGATTCAAACTCTACACATATGTGATATTATCACTAAATTATGTTTATAATCATAATTAAATTTATTATTTAGTTATGCTTATATGATGGATTTAAAAAAAAAAAAAAAAAGAATTTTGTGGTTATATAAAAAAAAAATCCTATTGAATATTGTTATGATTATCTTTTAAACAGGAAGAGCTATATGATAGATGATTTAATATTGCTATAATGTAAAGCTCCTTTAAAAAAATCTCTAAAATAAGAAAGATCACTTAAAAAAAAACTTAAAATTAACTACTACTTTTCTATAGTTTTAAAAGAAGCCGATAGCTAACCACAACTTACCTATAATTCTTTTTTCATATTTACTTTTTTTTTTTTTTTTTTTTTTTGGTAAGCGCTTGAATTTCATATTTACTATTTAGTCCATAAATTTTTGTGGTAGAACTCTTCTATTGTACATTTTATTAACGTCATTATAACAAATTAAAAAAAATGTAATAATAAGAATATCATAAATATGAAACCCAAACGTGTCGTGAAGGTGGCCGCCCTGCCTTGGTGAAAACGTCAAGTCAGTAGACACAAAGGCCCCACCACCGTGCCACCCAAACGGACCCAAGGGAGGGCCTCCGTCACCGGTCACTTCTGACAGTCCACATTCCTACTCCCACTCCCACTCCCACCCAAAACCCAGTCCCCTCTTCCAATAAAAACCGAGCCGTGCGCCACAGCACATGGCTTCCTCTTCACTCTCCTCCGCTTCTCCTGCTCTCCGAATCATCTCCTCATCATTCCCTCAATATTCCCCTACCCTCCGCGCCAACCCATCACTACTACCCCTTTCTCCTTACAGACCCCACTCTCTCTCTCTTTCTCTCTCCACCTCCTCGAGGAGCGAGAAACTCTCTTGCAGAGCGGTCTCTTCGGCGGCGGCGGCTCGGATGGCTTCGGAGAAGAAGGTCCAGGTGTTCGATTCCAAGGATGATCTGGCGGCGGAGTTGGCCAAGTACACCGCCGATCTCTCCGACAAGTTCACCAAAGAGAGAAGCTCTTTCACCGTCGTTTTGTCTGGTGGTTCTCTCATCGACTACCTCAGGTGACGAATCAATTTGTTTGAGATTCTGATTTCTGCGTTTTTCATCTAATCTGACTTTGTATGTCTCAATTCATTACGATTTGACGAAGATGAAGGAAAATGAGATGTAAATTTTTCTGCTTTTCAAATTATTATTTAGGGATTTTAGGATCTCTCAGGTGTTAGGCAGTTCTAAGTAAAAAGGATAACTTTTTGGTTGCTTAGATTGATCAACAAACAAAGCAGAAGTGTTTTCTTTGGGACAAGATTTTGATATTTGCTCCGGCTTGAAATTAAAATGATGCGAGACCAAATTGAGATAAAAAAAATGTTTCTGATCCCTTTTCAGGAAACTAGTGGAACCGCCGTATCTCGATTCTGTGGATTGGTCAAAGTGGCATGTCTTTTGGGTGGATGAGAGAGTTGTTCCGAAGGATCACGAAGATAGTAACTATAAACTCGCTTATGATGGTTTTCTCTCTAAGGTATGCCTTTTTGTTGGTAGATCTTTCATTCATATTGCTGATAATTATCGATGGTAATGTAATATCGATAATAACCGATGACAGAAAGGAAGGGAGATAGGCAAAGGAATCCAAGAGTCGTTAGTAAAGATATAGTCATATAGTATTACTTGAGCAGTTCTGTAGGCATAGATTGAGTTGAGAATTATCACTCTGCAATATACTTTGATTTGCTTCAAGTAACTTAGCTCTAGTCCACAAGATCAATAAAGTATTGTCGACAGTTCGGTGACGGTTAACCTTAATGTCTTAGGCTATGTTTGGTGGGAGAGAGAGAAAAGTGAAAGGAGGGAGTGGTAAATCACCTAGGTGAGGGAGATGGGGAAGGAGGGAGAGGTCCTTTCTTTTATGATGTTTGGTTTGACAAGAAGGAAAGAAAGCAAAAATCATCTCTCTTGTTTGGTATAGAGACAGAAGGGAAAGGAAAGAATAGATTTTATTTGTACTATGACCATATTATCTCTAACCAATGAGGTAGATTGAATCCCTCCAAAAATCTCTCCAATCTGGAGGGACTAAAAATTGAGGTTTTTTGAAGGATTGGGAGTCCCTCCTTTAATCCCTTCCTCTTTTCTCTCCTACCAAATAACCATAATTGTGAAAATCCTTCCACCAATCCCTCCACTCCTCCCCATCCTTCCATTTTTCTCTCCTACCAAACACACTCTTAGATTCTTAGGCCTTAATGAGATATATGGGAGGGTGAAACTCAGTTCATGTGTGGTCATCTGATAGATCTTCTGGTAATCTATGTACTGAAAAGGTGATCATGGTTTCTCTGATCATGTTTGAATTAGTTATTTGGTATTTGCTCAAAAATCACACCCAAATCTTTTCTTATTGAGACCAGCTAAACCTTTTTATTAACGTAGGTACCAATCCTCCCTGGCAATGTATATGCCATCAATGACGCGCTGTCTGCTGAGGGTGCAGCTGATGATTATGAAACCGGATTGAGGCATTTGGTCAAGAATGGTGTGGTAGACTTCTCGGAAGCTACCGGTGTCCCCAAGTTTGATCTCATGCTTCTAGGAATGGGCCCAGATGGACATGTAGCCTCCCTATTCCCAGGGCACCCTCTCTGCGAGGAAAAGGAGAAATGGGTTACTTTCATCAAGGACTCGCCGAAACCACCCCCAGAGAGAATTACATTCACATTTCCGGTGATAAACTCTTCTGCTTATATTGCACTCGTTGTGACCGGTGCTGGTAAAGCTGGTGCTGTGCAAAAAGCTCTGGGAAATATTGAAGATTCTGGCACACTGCCTGTTGAATTGGTTTCACCTGCAGGAGAGCTGACTTGGTTTTTGGACAAGAATGCTGCTTCGAAGCTGTAGAGTTGGAGAACATCCATAATGAGGCGAAGAAGAATAAACTAGCTTTCATGCTCATCTCTTGTGATGTGGTTTGCCGTAGATCTCATAAGTAGTGATGGTTTCTGTAATTTTGATGGTAAGAGCCCGAATTTGTTAGATTTTCACCAGATCTGTCTGATCTGATGTTAACTTTTGAGGTCTTCAATAAATCGTAATTTGACATGGTATGCAGTATCATCTCTCTCTCTATCTCTCTCTCTCTCTTTCTCTACATAAATATACATGTATACAAGTATCAATGTATATTCATCTGATTTGTTTTGTGCATATTTCTTTAGGTGGATTAGTATCTCTGTGGGGTAGCACTATCCACTAGATAAGCAGCCAAACACGTTTTTGAGTCTGAGAATGGACTGAAATGGACCTACGAAACAAACGGACACTTGGACTCGTTGACAAAACTTCACTGATTTGCTAAATGAACTGGCCTTTCTTCATACCCTGATAAGATATGATTTCCTCACTGCAAGTGCAACTTAAATGATAGCTATAAGTTTGTCTGCTTAAAGCTTAACCAGGTTCTTCACCACATGCCACCTTGATTTCTTTTGTACCGGGAAAAGAAGTTGGAAAACTAGTGCCCCACACTGTCACTGAAGCACATGTCATTCGGATTGAATCCTCATATTTGTTTAGATCTAACGTTCAAAAATACATACTCTGATCGAGAACGCTCCCCACCGATTCAGGTTTCCAAAATAATAACTCAACTTGGACCATCTTTTAAGCCATGGACTCCTGGCCCGAGAGGAAGATGGTTTATTGTTAATTTATACGGCAGATCACACATGTTTAAAGCTAGTCGACCTCGTTCTCAAGAACGGTTGAGAAGAAAATAGTTTCTGAAATTAGTGAAAGGTTCTTTGAACACATAGGGATGCACAAAATGACGACAACATTGATTTGCTTAATGAAACCTTATATATATATATATATGTATATATGTATATACATATGTAGAAAGAGAACAATCAACAAGTGGATAATAAATAACCAAATTTTGCAAACCATCTCTTGCATTGAACCAATCAATTTTAAGAAAGCAAAAGAAACAAATTCTGAATCACATTTGCATCACAAGGGAAGAATTAAAAGAGAAGGGCCTGAAATTTTGCTTTGATGAGAAATGCCAAAACTAGGATTTGTTAAAAGAGATCATAGAGTATAATAATTAGACTTGATTGCGCGCTCCTGAGAATGATTAAGGTGGGATGATTGTGTGGAAAAAATTTAGCAAAAGAGTAATGATATGTGTGTGTGTGTGTATATATGTAAATATATGCATGTATATATAGTAATATAACACATTTGTGAGCAAAGAGAGGGCATGAGTCACGAGAGAGATATATTTCTATTGCCTTGGCTTGGCTGAGGCGTGTTGTCACTGTCTTGTGGTAGACATAGCAGTAGCTTTGGGGGTCACATTTATGCCCCTTGGAATCTCTTTCATGATTGTGCCGGTTGATGAAAAATAGTGGGAGATGTAGGGCATACACCACACATTGGCCCCACATGGGAATTATATCCCTTTTGCAATTTTTCACATAATAAAAGTTCCTTAAATCACACCAAAAAAAAAAAAAGACAGATAGAGAAATCTAGAGAGAGATTTCCATGGCACTAATAGTGGTCTCTTTTATTTATTTGTTTTTTATTTTTTTATTTTTTTTCTTTGTAGTATATCCATAAAATTCAATCCTCAAAGCTTTCTAGTTCCGTATTGCCTTCAACTTCCATTTTTTAGCTGCCTCCCTTTGTAAGTTTTAAAGATAAACCACTCTTTATTTGCTTCTCCTAAGTCGTAACAAACAAATCTTGGTATCTTTTTTTTTTTTTTTTTTTTTGGCATTAGACTTTCGTTAAAACAAGAGAGAGAGAGAGAGAGAAAAAGAGACATGAAACAATCCCCGCAAACAAATAAATTAAAAGAATAAAAAGGAGCATCCTAAACATCTT
Source organism: Ficus erecta (assembly GCA_008635985.1). Classification (NCBI taxonomy): domain Eukaryota; kingdom Viridiplantae; phylum Streptophyta; class Magnoliopsida; order Rosales; family Moraceae; genus Ficus; species Ficus erecta. The sequence continues at coordinate 887,973 of BKCH01000010.1, forward strand.
CCCATCTTATCTTAATAATAAAAGTTTCGCCTTTATTTTGTAGTATTTTGAAGAAGGGGGGGATTTTTAAGATCAATGCCATGTTACCCTTTGACCTGCTTTATCGTTTTCTAAAAAAAAAAAAAAAAACATGTATTTGTCAAGAGCCTGCCTTACTTCGCTCTCTTTTTTACCATTGGGTACATCTCACTTTACTCTCTTTATTTTTCTTTACTTTACTTTATTTATTTTTCTTTTTCTTTATTTATTTTTTCTTTTTTACCATGTCCAAAAACTCTGCGCCCGACTTTGTTGACCCTTTACTTGTGGATGTCGTTTTCTTTCGCAGAACCAAAGCAGTTGTTAGTTAACAGAAAGGAAAAGTTACCAAAAGCACCCCCCATGCCAAAAGGACTCCCAAGACGCGGAGTAATCAAAACGGCACACAATAGGCAATTCTTGGTTAAAGTGTCACACCAAATTATGTATTAGCTATTTTTTAATCATTAAACAATTAAGCAGATTAAGACTGGATTAGTTACTTCCAAAAAAAAGTTTTTTAAAAAATAAAACTAGATTAGGACGTCTTGTTTAGGACCTTGTCTAAATCGCTTCATCTTGACTAATTTTGACCTTCCTTTCATTTCCAACGAATAAAGTCCCTAAGTTGTTCCAATTTGCTAGAATAATTTTACCTTCAATTATATCATTAAACACCTTTTAAAAGAAAAATAAACTATCAAAGTATCAATATACAAGCTATCTAACAGATAATGTTTGTTGATTTGAAAATAGTTATTCTTTTATATTAAAAAAAAGAGGAAATTTGAGAATCTGCAAATTTATATATGTCTTTTTTAATTCGAGAATGAGAAATTTGAATAATGTATTTTTTAATGAAATTAAGAATGAAACTATCACAATATTATATCTATGCAAATTTATATTTCTAATAAGCAAAGCAAAGTGGACAAGTATTCCAAGAGTAGTAGTTGGTGCACTTACCAACTCTAATTCAATGCCCCTAATCTTTTCTTCCACCTATGCATATAATTGAGTTTGTCAGTTGTCACAAAGTGTGGGATATACTTATGCGATCCAAAGGGAAAAAGAAAAAAAAAAAAGGTGAAAATATGGGGGGGGGGGGGGGGGGGGGGTGGGAAATTAAAGCACGGTGTCGTTGCATAGTAAATGATTCTTTATGGGGGGAAAAGGAAAAAAGAAAAAGAAAAAATCCGTGATCTATGGCAAAAATGGGCCTACTGTGTGAAACCAGGGAAATGCCTGTTTTTTAGATTCTTCCACAGTTTTAACACTCAACATTGAACAAAAAGACCGAGTAAAGGATTTTTCTCTCTCTCTCTCTCTTTTAATTATTTTTTAAATAATTTAGTCATATACATATATATCTTATCTTATTTTATATAAGGTTTTATAAAATATGATGGTTTTTGGTTTTTTTTTTTTTTTTTTTAATAAGGATTTGAAATCGTTTCCTTTCCTAATGGATCAGAATACCCTCATTTCTTAACTTTGCATTCTTACTCAATTCCCCTTTTTCATGGTTGAATTTGCTAATTCGAATTATATATGTGAAGTATGATGGCTGGCATTTCATTTTTCTTTTAATAGTGGATTTGCTTTGTCAAATCCCTGCATAAAGTCCACAAATTTGAGTTTTCATGCAAATAGTAAAGTTATAAAACTTAAATAGACCTAAATAAAAACATACCAAGACAACAAAAACACATGAACTAGAATTTAACTCATACAAATCCAACACTCACTCAGGCCTTTTTATTTTTCTTTTTAATGAAAGATTTAAATTTTATATTTTATGATGCATTTATTATTAGATTATAATTGTAATTTTATTATGATTCGGATTATAACTTAAGATGAAAACATCTTTATATAAAGTCATGAATATGAAAGTCAATTGTACAAACTTCAATATTGGAGCTAAGTTCTCCTTTTAGAAAAAATCTATAAATTCGAGAAAAATCATTATGAGAAAATTCAATAGCGTTTTACTCTTTCGCATTGAAAATGAAATTTCAGTCCGTCAACTTCAATTTCCTTGAAATATCAAAGAACATCTCTTTAAGGTAAGCATTTTTTCCCCAGACTTCTGTTTTTTTTTTTTTTTTTTTTTTCCTGCTGAAATTTTATCTCCATGAAGGATTAAAAAAACAAAAAAAAAAAAAAAAAAAAAGGAAAACGGTGTTCTCTAGGGGGTTTTTTGTCCACTCAAGTGAACAAAAGAGTTAAAAATCTCTTCTTAAGGAAGGGGTTAGTTTTCAATCTTAGGATCTCTAGAGAGAGAAAAAGTGGAGAGAGAAATAGTGGATTCTCTCTCTTTCTTTATATAAGCTGTAGAGAGAGACAAAGAAAAAGACTTCTCTCTCCTCTCTCTCTCTCTCTCTCTCTAAAAGCAAGAGAAACCGAAGCAGTTGGCTCCTCAGACTTTTTTTTTTTTTTTTTGGTTTTCTTGGTTTGCCTAGACTAAACGGAAGACCAGAAACCCAAAGTAGACCAAACACCACAGGGGGGTATTGCGGTAATTTCACCCCCTTCGCTCCTCCTCCTTCATGTTCATCGACGACACCAACATCTCCGGCGGCGGTGGCGGGGAAGGTCTCTGGCTCAGGGTGGCGCCGGCTTCCAACGTCGCCGTCGCCGTCGCCGTCACGGCCTTGGCGGGCTTCGCGGTCGTCGTCGCTATGTTCTACACGGCCAGTAGGTAAAGCACAAAACACAAGCCCTCCAAAAAAAAATCTTTGAGCTCGTCGGAACCCTAGAGAGCAGGAGCAAAAGCTTTGCAACCACCATTTTCGTTTTTTTTTTTTTTTTTGGTTTTTTTGCCTTTTTTGTTTTTCACACTCATAGATGAAAGCTCTTCGACGAAGCCACACTTCGTCTTCAAATCCCTCTCCTTCTTCGTCGTCGTCGTCGTCGTCTTCATCGTCGTCGTCGTCGTGGATTCATTTGCGTTCGGTTCTATTCGTTGTCACTTCTTCTTCCCCAGCTTATTGTTCCCACTCTGATCGGTGAGTCTCTCTCTCTTCTTTCTCTCTCTATCTCTTTCTCTCTCCTCGAATCAATTTTAACTGTGATTTCACTGATTTTTGTTTTCCAGTGTATTTCAGTAGTTTCGACTCAGATCTCGATCTCAGAGTGAACTTAGTCTTACCTCCCCTACGAATTGCAGTTCAATCCACTTGTTTTTCTGGGTTTTGTCCCTCTGATTTTTCTTTTTCATTTTCGTTTTCGTTCTCTCTTTCATCAATTTCATCTCTGTGTGGGTTATTCCACTTCACTCACATCTTTCGCTCCTGATTTGGTCTCACCATAGATGTAAATTTAGGGGGAAAAAGTTGTCGATTCGTTAGATTTGAAGGGTTCTAGGTAGTTATTTTGTCAATTTTAGGGCAAATTTCTGTTTAACTTGCGCTTTTTGAATTATTATATCAATTTTCAGTCTTTTTCTAATTTCCGAGATTCTTCTGTGGTCATAGATTCATGGTTTGTGCTGTCGAAAACAAATCCATGTTTGAGAATTTGGGGCTCTGATAACAAAAAGAAAAAATTTTGCTGAGTAGTAACTAAACATGTATGATGATCATTGCTTGTTTGGAGCATCTAATTTGATCTTCAGAATAGCAATCGGTTGACTCATAATTGTTCAGATTAAATTTATTTTGGATAAAATTATATCAGGATATGATTTTTTGTCATAACAGCTCGATTGCGCATGTTTTACCTTGATGCATATCTTTCTTGATGTGAACTTGTCAAGAAAAGGAAATGATCTAAATCGGATAATGCAAATGTTGGCCCTTTCGTAATTTATTTTGTATGAAATGTTGAAATTATTGAGATCTCAAAGGAATTCAGCTTGTTTACGCTGGTTTCCAATTCTATACAACGACACTCGTCTGTTTAGCTCTTTTTCTTAGTAGCTGTTTTCTGTGTTCTTCTGTTCTTAATATAGCTGTGGGCGTTCTTTTGCTACAGGGGACGTCTTAAATCATCGTGGTCCCGCAGGAAAAGAAAACATGCTCTTTACCTCGGCAATGGAGAAGTTTGTTCACACCAGAAGGGAAGTTTCGTGATGGCGGAGTGAAGTTCTTGAAAAAAGTTCGCAGTGGGGTGAGTTGCTGTCACAATGCAAATATACTTCCTTCTATTAAAATAATATCATACTTTTTTCACCCATATTCTGCGCTATAGATGTTGGGTTATTCATCTTGAAATTTCTGATTGCAGGGTGTTGATCCGAGTATTAGGGCGGAGGTTTGGCCATTCCTTCTTGGAGTGTAAGCATACTTAACCCTTTCCTTTGAGAACCGTGTTTGTGTTTTTTTCCCCTCCCTGCAAATTGAAGTAGAGATTTAATTTTATCACTTAACTGTAGTACTGAGTGGTTAATTAGTTGATAGCAACGATGAGGAGGATTTGATTCGCTTTTCCACCCTGCAGTCTGGATATTGTATGATGGGGCTAGTGATAGTTTTAGCATCTCATGTTCTGTAGTTTGTTGGATACATCCCCTTTTTACGAAATAACTCACAGATGTCGTCAAGGCCCTAGGGTAAATTCAAGTTATTGATTTACTCTCAGGATGATTTTATATATTAAAATGTTTTGTTTCTTTTTGATTTTCACTTCCCGGTGGTTTCGTCATTCTTTTCTTTGTTTTCAGTCGTCTGTTAGCCGAAGTTAATTAATTTCTAGGGCTTAACTTCTAGATGGCATGCGCTTAAATGTGGGTGCTTCTTTGTTCTTGTTGTCTTTTAAAGATGGCGAAGTAAAACTTCTCTAAGTTGACTTTTTTGGTGTTTATTTTTACAGCTATGATTTAAACAGTTCCAAGGACGAAAGAGATCTATTGAGAACTCAGAAAAGGTACTTATTTCAAGTTTACTATCTTGGTTTTGTACTTCTTTCCACTTATTCTAACATGTGAGATTTTTCCTCATGATATTCTCTGTATATGCTCGATGGATCTTACTAAATGCCTTTTTTTTCCCCCATATGTGCAGAAAGGAATATGAGAAACTCCGCAGACAATGTCGTCGGCTTATAAAACGCAACAATGAGAGCCTTAAGTTGAATGACATTGATGGAATCAGTTACGATGGAGGCACTGGTGGTTTTATCCATGAGATGGATTCTCCCAGCTCTGAAGATGTGGTTAGTGCCCGGGAGTCTCTTTCTAGTGAGGAAAGGAGCCCAGTCGTTGAATACTCGGGAGACCACTCCAGTACCTTGTTGGATGGTGATGATAGCTCAAGGAGAATCACGAATGCTGATTCCTCTGCACTAAACACTGACTCATCTGACTCGGAATCCTCTGAAGACGCTGAAGTGACCCAGACTTTTCCCACGACTGAAAGTAGGGAAGAGGTTGATCCTGGCATGACCCCCAAGGATGATTCTCCTTGCACAGAAGGCAGATCAAAACTTCCAACAGTTGAAGATTTTACAACATGGCAGCGGATCATACGCCTTGATGCAGTACGAGCTAATGCAGAATGGATCCCTTATTCTCAATCTCAAGCTGGTGTATCGGATGACAGTGCACGATGTGCTGCTGAAGCTGTTGGCTTGAAGGATTATGATCACCTGGAGCCCTGCAGGATTTTCCATGCTGCTCGACTGGTTGCAATTCTTGAAGCATATGCGCTCTTTGACCCAGAAATTGGTTACTGCCAGGGTATGAGTGATCTACTTTCACCAATAATTACTGTGATGACCGAGGATCATGAGGCGTTCTGGTGTTTTGTGGGTTTCATGAAGAAGGCCCGGCATAATTTCAGGCTTGATGAGGTCGGAATACGAAGGCAGCTGAGCATTGTTTCTAAAATTATCAAAAGCAAGGACTCACACCTTTACCGGCATTTGGAGAAACTCCAGGCTGAGGATTGCTTTTTTGTTTATAGGATGGTGGTGGTGCTGTTTAGGAGAGAATTGACATTTGAGCAGACATTATGCCTCTGGGAAGTGATGTGGGCTGACCAGGCAGCCATAAGGGCAGGAATCGGAAAATCTGCCTGGAGCAGGATACGACAACGAGCCCCGCCAACAGATGATTTGTTACTCTACGCAATTGCTGCCTCGGTGTTGCAGAAAAGGAAACTGATAATAGAGAAGTACAGCAGTATGGATGAGATCTTGAGGGAGTGCAATAGCATGTCCGGGCATCTTGACGTGTGGAAGCTCCTAGATGATGCTCATGACTTGGTGATGACCCTCCATGAAAAGATAGAAACATCTTTATCATAACCTGCGTATTTTTATTCGCTAATTTCCGCGCTTTGTTCTTTCCTGTGTTCTGCTGGTTCTACATGGCATTTCGTTTTCGAGGGCCGAGTATGAGCACCCTCCAAAGGCTTCGCCGGGACAGATGTCGGCAGTGGTGGCAAACATTGAGAGACAAGTAAAATGTCCAAATGCGTTTTGGATTTTTATTCGTTCCACTGCTTTTCTTCTTGTAGAGAGGTTCGGGTTTTTTTTTTTTTTTTTTTTTTTTTTTTTGCCCAACTAGCGTACTCATTTGGGATGAGGAAGCCATTAATCAGTTGGCTTAATATTTATCCCTAGATTCTTGTTTCCTACTTTATCAGTGGAAAAAAGTCCTTAAAAAAGAATTGAATATATTCCGGACTCAGCTGGATGAATGAATCAAAATGAATGGATTAATTCAACTTGAAAGTTGTTTCTCCTGACATTTTTCCTTGTTTTCACGCTGACTCTTCCTATATTTTACATCCTGAGATCTCGTTTATTTATTTATTCGTTTTTTTTTTTTAATTTATTACTGGGCTCTCCTAGAGTAGAGCACGTTGTGTTGCAAATCTTTAACAGTTAAAATCTGTAAGTATTCATGTTAAAAAATGTACTACACAAAATAAAAACTGATGGTATCCGTAAATCTGGCTGTTTAAATTAAGTTCTGACGACTAAAACAACTTTGCTCTATCAGCAGGGTAAATGTTGAATTATCCCTAACTTTATTACTTAAACTCGTACAACTTGTAAAATGGTCAAGTCGTAGGTTTATTGGCTGAATGGTCAAGTAGTAGCTGGGGAGCAGAGGAGAGTCTGCGCTTGTGGGCACCGGATGCACTTGTTTTTTGCAATGAAAGTAGAAACTTCTAGAACGTTAAACATTTCTACTTATAGACAATTCTCAGCCTTTTCCCAATTCACACGACCTACGTCTCAATGCTTGAAATGACAAGCTAATTATTAAAGTTGCTGCCCTGTTATGAACTTAGAACTATTGGTACAACTGTACAAATACTCTTAATAAGGATTATTTTGACAAATGAACTCCAATTATTTATCATGTCTTGTAATATACGCTACATTTTACTGAACTTTTCTACTATTACATCAACGGTCTCTCCGTCTATATTTTAGTTCAAAAAATTTGACCACAATCAAATGCATAATTAAGTATTTTTTTAGTGAGACTGTAAATTCCATCTTAAACATTTTGGAAGTGTACTTCAATCAACTATTCAAGTCACCGGATATATTTTATATTTTGGAGATATAATCTCTCCCAAAACATTTAATTATGATTTTAGTTGAATTGGTTTAACTCATATAATTTGAACATGTTCAATTTCCATTCAATTTTTAATTGGATGCCAATACAAGGGCTAATTGCGCAGCAATAGAAAAGTTCGAGATATTACGACGTGTAAAATTAAAAGTCATGGACCAAATTTAATCTACAATATTAGAGCCATTTGTGAAATGAAAATAAACCTACTAATAATAAAGAGTACAAATCTTTTTTCTTATATAATATAGTTTATATGCTCTACTCTTCTTCCCCCCCTTTTTTTTCCTTTTCTTTTGTTGGTTGGCATGGGTCCTTTAATGAACGTTTTCTTTATATAACTCTAAATCATTGAAAAAGAAAGAGGAGAGAGAGTTTTATTCATGGCTCTGGTAATTGTAAAAGCTATACATCTGGTAAATTAGTTAGAGATAAAATTTTTAAATTAGAATTGTTGACTTTTTTAAAATTAATTATAAATTTTGTTGACTTGTCAAAAAAAAAAAAAACAAAAATTAAAATGAAAAAATACACTTTAATTAAAATTAAACTTAAATACCAAACAAAACTAATATTAAACAACCTTTTCGAGTTAAAAGAGCCATTGACAGGTTGAAAATACAGGAGACATTTATTTTTTTGCTTCTTTTACTTTTTGGACAAGAAAAATCCAACTGAGTTTTGTCGTCCACAAATAATTGTCACCTTCATTGTCATCTGAAATTTCAGAATATGTATGGCTGTTGGGAAATCTAAAAAACTTTCACTTCTCCAATAATAACAAACTGATCAAAGCAACAACACAAGATCTTTCACTTTAGGCCACTTTTTCAAGCACTAATAAGCAAAAAAACAAAAAAAAAAAACAAAATAATATAAAGATCATAAACTAGGAGTTCTATCAACCTCCATAAATATAGTTATTTCTCAAACTGCTGCAATAAATAGAGCCCAATTAACAAAAGGTTATGAGAAGGAACAATGAAACAGAATGTACTACTGCTTATCTCACCAACAAAACAATAAAACTTGTGCAGTCACATTTAGCACCATAAAACCAGTTTTTGGAGGAGGAAAAAAAAAAAAAAGACGCGAAAACTAATGGACTCTTGAGGGACCCCAACAATTAGAGGGTAACATAAACACAGATAGAAAGCAACAGCAGCAAAGTAATTGTCCTTTCGAGTAGAATAAAAGACTAGCCCTTTGGTCGAATTTTCGGATTAGTCATCTTTCTTGGTGAAGTGTCGGACAGCGAAGGCTAAACCCAAGATTAAAAGGGGAACTAAGAACTGCAAAAGCTTGATCACAAATTCGGGCGTCTTATCGGGGTTGTATGGAGCTTGCTGTGGCGGAATGTAGGTCCGTTTTAGAGGCACTGTCGACGAATCGATCTCCCCAATGTAGTACTTCTCCATCATATCCCTGGCTGAGTCACTGTGACCCACATCTTCAAAGTCATTAGTTGCATCTTTCCCTGCAAGACATTCCCAAACAAGACCAATCCCAAATTGGGTTTTCATCCAAGGTTTCTAATCGTGTTCTTGAAATCTATAAACGCAAAGTAATGTGAATGAGTTACCAGTTGCGGAAAGCAGCACTTCGTCGCCTCCAGGATGATCATCCATAAATGGAGTTACATCATACACCTAAATAATTTAAGAAATTAGCCATATCAATTCCAGGTAAACTCAGTGCCAAAAATATTCAATTTCAGATAGGAGTAAGAAAGAGAACAAAAGGCATCAAAACACAAAGGATAAAAGTTGAGTATAAAGGTAGAGTTTGATTTTATTAAATTCTAATTTGAACAATTTTCTTATTATACTACAAACTATGAAAATTCATACACGGATTGAACATAGGACGAGTACCTTGGTTTATTACCAAGGTGTAAATTTTCAATATATATTTTCACACACATGTACATATATTACATCTAAAGACCAAAAAAAAAAAAAAAAAGGCTTTCACATCAACAAGCTAAAATTTGTACAGATATTTGGTTTTTCGAGTTTAGTTCAAACAGTTTTCTCCAATTTACAAGAGAGTTTGCCCCAACTCTTATAGATTGAAAAAGGGGGGGAAAATTAAAACATATACACATAATTTCAGTTTTCTTAGCAACCAAACAGAGGGATAAACAATCAAAATAGAAATTGAATCTTAATTAGGAAAAAAAAATCGAGAAAGATCTAACCTTTCCAGAGATAATCAGCCAACAATCCTTGGTCTTGTTGTGCTTCGCCACTTCTTCAAACTCGTGGAACTTTGAATCGGAAGCCATTTTTCCACTGAAAACCCACAAACAAGTGAAATAAATAATAAAAATAAATCAACAATTTTTCAGAAACCCGAAGAAATTCGAAACAAAAGCACCTTTCAAAATCATTAAAGCTAGATAAGATTAAAGGATTCGAAATTGAGACGAAAGAGAAGATTAAAAACTCGCCTTTTCGTTACAAACTAGAGAAGGCTTTGTTTGTCTGATGCGTCTCTCTCTCTCTCGTCAAATCTGTCACTGTTTTTTTCTCTAGTGGCGATTATATTTAAGTTATTCAGATCTTGACCCGTTGCAGAAATACCCTTTGGGTTTTGATAAATTACGGACTGCTTTGGACAGATAACACGTGTTTTCTCGAGGGTACTTTGTCTTAAAAGATTTGTTTTCGTCCACGTTCCCACGTTCCACTCCACCAACTCGCACTTCGCATTGCACCTTTTTGCAAAAGAAAAATTTTAATTTTCCTCATTTTTCACAAATGAATTAAAATCTGTTATGCCACGTTTTTTATCTTATTAATTATTCTTAATAATTTATACCATATTATCTGAATTTAAATTTTTTTAAAAAAATATATTAAATATTAAAAATCTTAGTTAAATTGATGAGTTTATAATTGTGATTGGTACATAGTTTGAACCCATCTTAAATTAATATATATATATATATATATAACAAGTGCTTGTTTGGATCCTTTATTATATTTGAATGTTTTTAATATGATTTTTTTGTCTTATGCTTTTAAAATTGTTGGGTTTATTTCATTTATTTTAACAATCAAACAAGTACTAAACCTAGACATCAATAGTCATGTAAATATATATATATATATATATATATATCACTCTTAACAAATGAAACAATAGTTTTATGAGAGATAAACATTAAGTTAGTGACTTTGATCTTGACTTCTTTTTTATATTTGAGAATACAATTAACTTTAGTTTTAATTTTTTCTTAAATTTTAGTTTTGTTGAATGCTTCAGAAATTTATTGTCTTTAAAATCAAACGCACCCTTTTTTTAGGCATGAGAAAAAAGTCCTTTCCCATGGCTAATATTTGATCAAATAGGACATCAAAACGAATTTTTTGTGATTAGAAAAACACATGATAATTTTATATTTTAAGTACCACATGATAAATTCATACTATTTGATCAAAGAGAGTAGAGATTTTTTGCTATGATTGAAGAAGCAAAACATGTGGTGCATTGTCAAATGGTCTTCTCAGTATCGTGTCGTTTTCAAAAGTTAATGCCGTTGTTTCAGATGATGTTGCGTTTGCAGATGATGTCATTTTCAACTACTACTAATTGTCGTTTTATGAAGATATTGCCATTTTCACAAGTCCAAATTGCTTTGTAATCATTTTGTCGTTTTTTATTGAGATAGTTGTCGTTCTTAAAGACATCATGTGACCACAGTTTAGTAGTTATTCCCTTTCTATTCTTCTTCATTCTTTTCCTTTTTTTTTTTTAAAGATTATGTCGCTAATTATACATCGTCGTTCTGAGTACAACGTGGTTTTGAAAAATCTCTCGCGGTGTTTTATGTTGATTTGTCGTTGTTAAGAAGTTAATGTCGTTTCCATTGCTTTCTACAGTTCTACTACTATGACGTTTTCCAAAGTCGATATTGCTGATGCTGTTTTCTTTCGGTGTCGTTGTCTATCAACCTCATTTTTGTCGTTTTCTTCAATTGTCGTTTTTGTAGGATGTCGTTTTTTAGGTTTTTTTGTCGTATTATTCATATCTTGTCGTTCTATTCTATAGATTTCTCTCTTCTGCTTTGCTCGAATCTCGATAATCACGGCTCTCATGGGCATATTCTGTAGTACGCCGCACATTGATTTTCAAAACTAGTATCGTAATTTGTACATGCCTTTTTTTTTTGGTCTTTTCCTAGAAAAGGAGTAAATAAGATCTGAAAACTATTGTCTTATTTGGTAATGAGTTTAGTTTAAACTAAATTGTATTTTTTCATCATGTTTTTTATCTTTTTCCCCAAAAAGTTGTTTGTCTTTTCTGAAAATTAAAAAAAATTTACTATTTAAACTTACAAATCTTAACTCAAACTTACACACCAAACACCCCCTATGATATAAGACATTCCGTTGCCCCCAATATTAAATTTAAGTGAATACTGAATATTCAAGTTTTGAGCCAAAAAAGAAAAAGAAAAAAAAAAACAAATAAAGAAGTGAATATACAATTGGACCAAAGACTTTATTCAGATTTTTACTTTTTTCTAGCATATATTCCTCCTGCTCCACACACAAACTCATAAAAGAAGAAGCAAGAACCATTTTAGTGAAAGTTCATTAGTATAACAAAGGCAAGTGGAACCTTTAGACTAACTTTGTGAGACAATTATCAAAAAAACCGCGAGACCTCTAAGTAGAAACAACAGAAATTTATAGCAATCTTTTGTTTGTTTGTTTGTTTTTTTTTCCCCCCCCCTACAAATGTCGTTTCATATTATGTCGCTTTTTTCATAGGTTTTTTTTTTTTGGCTGAAAAAAAAAACTTATCAATAGTTTCGTGGTTTTGAGTATGTTGTTTTTAAGCTTAAGATTTGTCGTCTTATCAATATCTTGTCTGTGGTTCGCACATCAAGTTTTAAGCTAGTAATTAATATTCAAAAAACCTTATTGGATTTAAGCAAAAAATTTACAAATTTCCCAAAAGTTATGAAATATGGATTGAAAAATTGGGGTAAATTGCTTAAAGTAATCAAGAGATTTCCTAAGTAAAAAAGTAAAATGAAAAATCTATTATTGATTATAGCTGTATACAAAAGTCACACTTTCTCTATTATTGCCAAGCCAATTATTTGGCATACTTTGCTCTTTATGACATATTTAATCTCAAAAGTCTCACATAAGCAATTTCGTGCTGCTGATGTCCTTCACTTTTATGAATTGTCATTAGCTCACATTTTGATCGTCTTTCAAGTTTTTTTTTATTTTTTTATTTTTTTAATAGATGTGGTTTTTGGTAGATCGTCGTAGGTTTTTAAAATTAGTTGTGGTTTTTTGTTCAGATTTTGTCTTTGTCTAGAAGTTACTGTCATTTCCATTGTTTTCCAAGACGATGTCGTTTTAACAACGACTATATTGATGTCGTTTTCTTTATTTTTTTGTTTTTAGGGAAAATGTTGTTTTTGTTTAACGTTTTCCATCTCAAAATCCGTGTTTTCTCTTGTCGTTTCAATGTCATTTTGTTTCACGGTTTTTTTTTTTTTTATACTTTTTTTTCTCATGGGTTTGAGTACGATGTTGTTTTTAGGATTTGTTGTCGTCTTTTCTATATCTTGTCGTTCTGTAGTAGATATCTCTCCAACTTTGCTCAGCGGTCACAAGTCATCGTGTAGTTCATCTTCAAAACTGAAAGATAGGAGGATTAACATGGTGTTCATTAATAAAGAGTATTATAAATAGACTCCACAAAAATACAAATTTACAAATACAAAAATGTATAAATTGCTTAAAGATATTAAATCTCCTAAAATTAAAAAATTTATTATTTCCTAATATGAAAATTAATATAAATAAATTCAAAACTCTTATATTATTATCAATCAATCTAAAAAATAAAAAGAATTATAAAGGATAATTCAAATAAATATTTGACAATTACATCAAATCTCAACTGTTTAGATATCAATTATTAAAATTAAGGGGGTGTTTGGTGTGTAAGTTTGAGTTAAGATTTGTAAGTTTAAATAGTAAATTTTTTTGAATTTTTTTGAATTTTCAGAAAAGACAAACAATTTTTTGAAAAAAAAGATAAAAAAATATGATGAAAAAAGTACAGTTTAATTTAAACTAAGTTTTTTCTCAAACAAGGTCTTAGGCCAAACCTTATTGGATTTAGGATATTTTTTGGGCACTATCTCCTTTATCGAGATTAGATATCGTTTACCACAATCAATGTTCTTGATGTCTCAATCAATCGTCAGTACTGTCATTTTGAACTTTTCCCACAATCAACTTGCATTTCAAAATTTATGTCGTTTTATGAATTTTGTCGTTTCGAAAAGTGATTTTTTTAATTGAAAATATGATTGCTTTTTTTTAAAAAAAATAAATAAATAAATATGAAGTAGTGGATTTGAACTCTTTTTCTTGTAATAAAGTCAAATATAAAATTGTTGTTAGATTATGCCTTGCATTCATCAAATATGATTGTTGTTAGACTTATTTGTATAAATATCCTTAAACTTTTTAAATTTAACAATTTAGTCCCTAAATTTTTTTCTTGGCAATCAACCTCCTGAATTTATAATTTTTCAAAATTTATTCCTTTTGCTCAAATTCATAAAAATTTGAATAGTTTTTTTGCACATAACTAGCACATTATAATCCAAGAAAAGCATTGTTGATCATTTTTGCTTAACTTCAATACAATTGTCTTTGAAAATTTGAACCTTAATTCAATTATACTCAAAAGAAATTTGTATTGAAATTAAGAAAAAATGATCATCATTGTCCCTTTTGAGCTATAATGTGTAAGTGTTGTGCAAAAAATTGTCTTAATTTTAATAAATTCAAGTAAAAAGGACTGGATTGTCAAAAATTAGAAGTTGAAGGTGTTGATTGTCAAGAAAAAAATTTAGGTACTAAATTGCCGAATTTAAAAAATTAAGGGGACATTCATGCAAATAAGTCTTGTTAACATCATTTACTTGATGTATTATCATCAACAATTTGGTCGTCTTTCAAATTTTTCTTAAATTTTTTTGTTTTCTACATAATGTCGTTTTTGGTAGATCGTCGTCTTTGTGTACGGCGAGGTCTTCAAAATTAGAGATTTGAACAAAAAAAATAGTAATAAAGAAGTAAAAATGAATTCCTAAAATAAATTCCTCTTTCCTCAAAAAAAAAAAAAAAAAAAAACAAAGAAAAAAAGAATAACAAATAAAGAAGTGAATATACAAAAGACCATAGACTTAAAAACATATTTACTTTTTTTCTAACATATATTCCTGTTGATCCACACAGAAACTCATGAAAAAAGATGCAAGAACCATTATCGTGAAAATTAGTAAAACAAAAGAAAATTCAAGCAAATTCATTAGAATTAAAAAGAAAATTTATTAATAAAGAACACTATAAATGGACTCTGCACAAATACAAGTTTACAAATTACACATACAAAAACAGGTAAGTTATTCAAAGATGCTAAATCTCCTAAAAACAAGAAATTTCTTATTACCTAATATGAAAATATGAAAATTAATATAAATAAATTCAGATATCCTATATTACAATCAATCAATTTAAAAAATAGAAAATTTCATCAGTTCATATATCAATTCTTAATATTAGTAATCAGTTTGCCGAATGCTATTAGATTTAGGAGATAAAAATTGTTTTTCTTTTGCTTCAAATGGAATGAATAGGATTTGAAAGCTCCTTCGATATGAGACGTGCCATTTTGTTTTTTCAGTACTATCGAAAGCCACAAGCCCCTTGAAATGAATAATCAAGTTTTGGTTATAAAAAAAAAAAAAAAAGAATAAGCAAATAAAGAAGAAGTATAAATGAATATTCGTGGACCATACCATTATTTAGATTTTTGCTTTTTCTAAAAACAAATTACTTTTGCTCCTCACACACTCGAAAAACAATAAACCTTGTATGAAGATTAATATCAAAAAGAGGGAATTCTCATTAAGAACGAATGAGCACATATATAAATACAAATTCTAATTATAGAAACGGGTTATCAAATCTCCTAAAATCAAGAAATTACCTAAATTGAATAAATGTAATTGAATCCAATTTATTGCTAATTATAGTTTTAAAAGTAAACTTTTCTTAGTATTGACATGTCTATTATTTACCATACTTACCCTTTTGTCATTTTGACGAAGAAAATACCAAACCAAGGTAGATTATTATTATTATTTGTGTGCAGAAAATGAAAATCTTTGCTCAATGCATATGCTAAGTTTGGTCTAGAAAAAAAGTTTCTCAAAATACTTCCACGAATCTACACGTTAATGATTAAAAAAAAAAATGTGCCTAAAAAATGTCTTCGTTTTGAAAAAGGAGGGTCAAAATGACAACCTCAAAAGTAAAATTAATAAAACAAGTTTTTTATTTAATTTTTCACTGAATGACAAAGGTTGTTTTACTAAAAATAGATTGTTCTATTAAGCTATTTTACAAATAAAAAGTTTTTACAAAGTCATTTCACCAAGTATTTCTCTCAAGTCATTTTGCAGGAGGGAGCCCTAAACAAACTAGCCTTTGACATCCTTTTTTTTTTTTTTTTTTTGGTTGAAACTCGAAAACAGCGTCTTGGTCATTCATCATCAATATTGTCGTTTTTTTTTATATCTCCTTTATCGAGATTATATGTCGTTTATCACAATCAATGTTCTTGACGTCTCAATCGGCAGTACTGTCCCTTTGAATTCTTCCCACAATCTACTTATATTTAAAAATTTATGTCGTTTTCTGAATTTGTCGTTTCAAAAGTGTTTTTTTTTTAATTGAAAATATGATTGTTGTGTTTTCAGTATGAAGTAACGGATTTGAACTCTTTATCTTATAATAAAGTAAAACACAAAATCACTAGATTTTGCACTCCATTCATCAAATATGATTGTTGTTAATGTCATTTACTTGATTATATTATCATCAACTGACAGTTTAGTCGTCTTTCAAAATTTTCTTAACTTTTATTGTCTTTTACATCATGTCGTTTTCGGTAGAGCGTCGTCTTGTGTTCGACGTGGTCTTTAAAATTTGTAGATTTTTTTAAATAGATTTTGTCGTTGTTTAGAAGTTTCCGTCATCTCCTTTGTTTTCCAAGACGATGTCGTATTATCGTCACTATCATTGATGTCGTTTTCTTTCTTTTTTTGAGGGAAATTATCGTTTATTTTTCAATGTTTTACTTTTTAAAATCTTTTGTTTTTTTTTTTTTATTAATTGTCGTTTCATTATGTCGTTTTTTTTTTTTTTTCGTGGTTGAGTATGATATTGTTCTTAAGATTTATTGCCGTCTCCCCCGTCCCCCCTATGTCGTGTCGTTCTATAGATCTCTCTGTTGCTTTGCTTGACTCTTGGGTAATTATGTGGTCCACAAATCAATTCTTAATACTAGTAATAAATTTGGGGGAAAAAAAAAAAAACCTTACTAGATTTAGGAGATAAATATTGTCTCTCTTTTGTTATAGAGGAGGAGCCGAAGAAACTGTTCCAAAGGCTTTGGAGTGATAATGACTATACGATACAATGTTCCGAACAGAGAAAATTCATCGTCAGGAACATTATAAATAAAACCTATATGGAAATACGCATGACAATTACATAAATGGATAAGTTATTCAAAATTATCAAATCTTCTAAAATCAAGAAATTACCTAAATTGCTAATTATATAGTTAAATCCAAATTATTGCTATTTATTTAGAAGTCAACTTTATTTATTTATTTATTATATTGACATGCCTATCATTTACCATACTTGCCCTTTTAAGACATTTTTTTTATTACAAAAGCCTCACTTACCGCGTGAATAAAGGTCGAAGGAAGAGAGATGGAGAATTTTCGTAAATGGCTTTTTTCTTTTTTCCTTTTTTTTTTTTTTCCAAAAATATTCATCGATAATGATGATTTACAATACAAACACTCTCATGCTTTTCACACGAAAAAGGAAAGAATAATAAAACCTATACAAATCTCCTATAATTAAGAAAGAATAAATCAATTAATTATAATCCCTTAAATATATTCACTAAATCAAGTAATTTCGTTTTCGTTATCTTGAAAAGTAATTTTACAAGTAAATGTTTATGTTTTAAGTCATTTTGAAAACCAAAATTGACTTTGTCATCTTTTTCATTGAAACTAGAAAACCAAGATAGCTTCTTGGTATGCGCGTTTCATTGAATGTATTCTAATTTAACATGGACTTTTGGGATCCTTTCATTCGTATACAGGAAAGGTCTTGAA
This sequence comes from Ficus erecta, assembly GCA_008635985.1. Lineage (NCBI taxonomy): Eukaryota > Viridiplantae > Streptophyta > Magnoliopsida > Rosales > Moraceae > Ficus > Ficus erecta. The sequence continues at coordinate 905,780 of BKCH01000010.1, forward strand.
TCCAGTGATCATGTATATATGATAATTGTAACTTTTTAAAAATATATATATAATAATTAGTTAATTTATATATAATTTTTTATTTAAAATTTTGTAACTTAATATTGTTAAGATATTGATAAAAAAAATCTATATTATATAAAAAAAATATTACATAAAAATCACTTGATTATTATAATATTTTATAATAAAAATATATATATTTAATAAAAATATCGGATAATAGCTTATCTACATGTACATGCGTTTTTCCCTATGAGTGACATTATTGGTTCTGTCTGTCATGAAGTTATAGCTTCTAGGCATTGAATTATACATATATTTAATGATGAGAGCTAGAAGGACCATTTTTAAATTTTTCATCCCAGTTCATTGAATAAGAATCTGATATTTCAAGTCACCATCTTATCCGTCACCACTCATGAAAGTAAAGGGTATGCAAGTTGACCATTGTGGCTGTTTTCAGCACATTGTATAAATATTGACTTTCTTTTTTTAATGTTTTTTCTCCAGAAATTATAGACCCTATAGCCATGTTTTTCATGATTTTGAAAACGATGTAAGGGACTTTTTGAGCAATGTCTACACAACCAAATTAGTCATCCCTCAATTTTCATATTTTAATTTTTGACATTTGAGACTTTTATGATATGTTTAAATGAGCTATTATTGAGTTTCAAGCTTTTTTCCTTAAAATGTCAACACAATCAAATTAGTCATAAACATATAGTTTTGCCTCATATAATATGAGATTATTTGTTATGTTTGATGTTTTTAAAACTCTTTATTGAGTTTAATGAAATTTCCCATTTCAAATAAAAAAAAAATTTTTGTTGTTATTATACTCATTTCAAATAATATTTGATTTCTTTACTATTTTAAAATAATTTAACTCAAGTTTAAATCTAAATTTCACTTTACAAAAATCCATATCACTTATTTTTTTAACCTTTACACTACTCAGTATTACTTTTAACAAAATAAAAATACTAAGGATATTAACTCTAATCACAACTTTTGAGTACCAACTTATATAATTGTGAGTTGTTATATTTTTATTGATAAATACAATTTATATAATTTTCAATAAAAGAATGACAGTTTACATGACATTGATACTTAAAAGTTAATATTATAATTGATATTCTTAGCGTTACTATTAAAACACATATTTTATTTGAATACACAATTGAAATTCTATACTTAAATGCAAACAATTAGTTTGAATGACTATTCAAATTTAATATACGATCCAAATGCATCTTAAAAAAAAAAAAAATTGCTACGTAAAAAGTTTTTATTAACAGCCCAAAACAAGTAGGACTAAACCATAGTGGTCACAGAGGGATTCACTTCCTCATAAGCTCCATCAACAGAGCTAAGTAGAGCTCTCCGAGCCAGACCATCTGCCTGTCCACCTAAAGAAAAACCAAAGCCGATGGAGGAATAGCTGCCAAAGTTCGGAAAAACGAAGCACAAACCACCTGACCTGCCGGAGGAACACTCGTCCTCAAAGCATCCATGCAAAGCTTAGGATCACCCTCCTCTAGAATAAACCTGTCATGACTCGAAAAACATCATCCGTAAGGGTAACTTGCAAGCTTGCAGCTCGGCCTCCAAAGGGTAACTTGCATAACAAGAATGGGACACTTAAGTTTGACAATCATTAGCAACGCAATCCAATCAATAACGTACGTCAATAAGAATCACAAATTCAAAATTAGAAAAGCATAGGTTCAATTTGTCAATCACCAAAATATATTAGGCGCGTTTTTGGCAAAAATCAGGAGTCATTTCCGTCTGTTAGCTGTTGGACCAGAATTGCAATGAATTGTCAAATTTAGGATGCCATTTGTCAAAATAAAAAAGTTCGGAGTCCAAATTTCCAAACAACGATAAGTTCAAGGTCCATAGATGCAGAAAGCTCAAGTCGGTTAAACTAACTGCACAGTCAAAGTAAATGTAAGATATTTATTTCATCTAATTTTGTTACAGCTTTTGCCTGAAATGGCTGTTTACATGAGAGATTCCTCTTTAGCTGGATTAGGATTCTTTTTATCTGAAACTACGTACAGGTCTAACTCTACTGCTTACTATAAGCTCTATTACTACTATAGTTCTAGCTTTCTCTGAAGAAAACAAAAATTACTTGGTGGTCAAGAAACGCATACATATTGGAGGGCGAATCTTAGCCAAAGCGAGTATTGATGAGGGAAGAATCCACAGACCATCTCCGCAGATCAGACCTGAAGCAACAGCAGGAATCATGAGAGCGGCGCTTCTAGGGTTTATCTTGTGCCACACAAAGACCACCAAACTTCCGACACACATATCAATTGCAAAGTAAGCACCGACTAAGAAAGGGACAGCCATGGCCATTGGAAGCGGAACCCATTCCCCAATACGTTTTGGAGAGAGATCTCGCAGCAGGTTGGCCGCTACGGCGAAGGAGAAAAAGCCATAGCAGAGCTGCAGGCAGTGCCGTGGCAGGGCTGAGAAGCCTTCCACGCCAAGAATTGCCATGTTTCTGTAAATTAGAGCATATGGGGCTTTATATTCGCCGTCTGGGTTCCCAACATCGAAAGCCTTGTAGAAGAGGAAGAATGTGACTGGAGCCACTATGCAGCCTATGGCGGTCCCGATGGCCTGACTTAGAAGCATTGAACGAGGTGAAGTGAGAGTGAGATGGCCGGTCTTGAAATCGTGCATCAGATCGGAAGATATGGAAACAATGGACTTAATAAGTCCACACCCCACAAGTCCTGCAACTATACCATTGTCTTTACCAGCCAGGCTAGCAAGAACAAAGAGAGCCACTTTTCCATAGTTATATGCCATGTTCATGTCAGTTAGGCCCGCACCATAAGCATTGCAGAAGCTAAGAGAAGGTGCAAGGATATAGGCAACAACCACATAATACCATTTGAGCTCCGGGAACATGAATGGAATAACGATGATGGAGATAACAGAAAAGAAAGCATAACCCGTGCATGCTATCCAAAAAGGAATGCTGTCTCTTATGAAGACCTCATTTCTTCTAATATCATCAAGAGTCTCGGTCTGGTCATTTAAAGCTGCAGTAGTGAGATAGTCATATGAGCAAAGTTAACGAACGGAAAATACTAGCTTTGCATTAAGCTTAAAAATCTTAACGAATGAAAATAAGAAAACATTATGCAAAAGTTGCCCATTTACATGTTTTCAGGCTCTTGTTCTTCATTTTGGCATGGATGCTTGAGGCAGTGCAGACCAGTATTTTGAGAAAATTGTAAAGCCCATCTCCGAGAATCAAAGCAATGGAGATAAAAACCTGCAGGTCAAGGGAGAATCTATATGTAAGACAGATATGTTGCAGAATTGAAATTTAACATTCCCTTGAAAAAAAAATATGAATAAATAATCAGAAGAGAACTGTGTTTATGAGAAAGTGGACTCAAATGCCTAATTCAGACCTTGTAACCGTTTAGACTCTTCATACTGCTTTCTGATAAACTTGCAGGAAACCACTCTCCTTTAAGCCCTTTTATCAAGGGCCACATTATTCCCCAAGAGAGCACGGCACCGAGAAGCAAGGATAAGTTCACAAGATGGGAACAGATCATTCCTGCTCCAACGTATGTGGCGCTAAAATCGAAGTAAAATCTGTGTAGTTCAATACATTTGTTTAATCAACGATGATGACATGAGTAATCGCAGTAGATTCTATAGAATCACAGAGGAAAGATGTAAAAACACGCACGAATTTCTCCAAGCCTGCAATCCGAATGTTGGAAACTGGGAAAATCCGCATTGGTCTCCTCCCGTATAGAACCACTGAAAGAAACCCCACAGGAAACTAATGGAAAAGATTTTCATGAACCCACGAACTTGCTTCCTGCCAAAAAATAGCCTCAACTTGTTTGAGTTCTTTCGTACTCAATTCAATTCTGTTAAATTCAAAAATCAAGACAACAATACGAAAAAAAAAAACCGCATGCTTGCTTACTTGGCCATCTTGTTTCCCTTAGGAGTGTGGAATCCATTGATCAGAACAGCCGTAGCAGTTCCACTTGGATAGGGTAATTTGTAGTCTATGATCATAATCTGCAGACAAATCCGAAATCCATGAGCTCGGGGTTCAAAAAATAATCCATTAAAACGATAAAAGTATTGAACCTTTTTTCCTCTAAAGTTCTATGTTGTCCTAAACTAACCACGTCTATTTCTGAACGTTAGATCATGTCAAACTAGTACGGTATTTTTCCGTACCTTACCACAAGAATTCCCCGCAAAAAGACCGAAGAACTATACCTTTCTAAGAGGAACCAAAGCTAGCAGCCCAACAAAGCAACTAACAAAGAGGAACCCAGTCATCCAACCAATTGCAGGCTCCTTGGTGCTTCCTGGTGTATTGCCTTCAGTATCAACTCCGGCTTGCTCATAAGTTTTCTGGTTTAAACCCAATAGATATGACCCAAATCCACCTACAAAAAAACATTAAAAAACTTAAAAGGTACGGATTTCTTATCAAATTGTGCAGTATTTAATCGTCAGATCATATCAAATCATGTCAAAACAAAAAAAAAAAAGCACAAAAATTTAGTACTGACCTCCAACGGCAATACTGTAACAAGCAACGGCACAAGTCTGGATTATGGTGTTCTCCTGCCTAGTGAAGGGACTTGACACAACCCCAGCCTTCTGAAGCAGCTTAGTCCACGTCCTTACAAACACAAAAGCCAAGAGAGCAGCTGAGACATTGAGATTGGGGACCAAACCAGTTGTGAGGTTCAGCTTCATTACTATGACACTGTAAATAATCCCAATCGCCACGCTTGAAATCAGGCCTCTAATGGTGATCTGTCTCGTCCAAGGCAAAATTTTGTTCACATCTTGTTCTTCTCCTTCTCCTGTTTCTTCCACGTCCTCTCTTTCAAACCTCTCAATCTCTGTGTGCCCTTCTTCCTTGTTTGTGTTATTGGCCATTTTCACCAAAAATGGAATAACTTTTCCTGGTGTGTAAAGCAAAATTCACTCAAAATCAGCCAAAGATTGAGACTTTCAGATGAATTGGAATGAAAAGCAGAGCAAAACCCAGAAATAATATTCACCTCAAATCTCTTTTTCTTCAATGTAGGAGGATAACAAAAAGAAACTGGGAGATGGGATTGATGGAGATTTCTGTACATCAATAATTCACACCCACAAACGTCCAAAACTAAACGGAGAATCCCCTTTCCTCTTCGTTGACTTGGAATAACAAATAACCCCCCAGAAGGATAAAAACAAAAGACTAATCCCCCACAAAAACCAAGAGAGAGAGATATAGAGAGAAATTGAAAGACAGAAATCCCAAAACGTGTGATGTCTGTCAGTCGTAAATCGGAGAAATTAATGTTTTGAGCAGACACCATACAATGGGATCTGAGAAAGATGCGAGATTTATTGAAGTCCCATCCCAAGGAAGGAGATGAAAAATGGAGGGAGTGTGGCAGGAGGAATAGTAGTTGTGTTTGCATGTACTACATAGGAAGTACAAAACAGGTGTTCGTATTTTGTGTACTACATTAAGAACAACAACTTTCCAACCAAAACTAAAGTGGCAACACTTTTGACGACTAATGTTAGGCGACGACTCAAAGACAAGAAGAAGAAAGAACAGTGAATTTTAAAAAATAAAATCTCTCTCGGTTGACTCTCCTTCATGGTGGTGGGTAGTGCTGATGGGATGGAAATTTTATATATAGATATATATGTGTGTGTGTGTGTGTGTGTAGATATAAATGGGGGTCAAGTGATTCAAGTTCTTCCTTGCTCTTGAAAGTGTTTTTCCTTTTACTTCATGCGTGGGGCGTGTGGCTTAAACACGGCGCAATGGGGGGATGGAATAGGATTGATGTTAAAGGAGAAGGATTCTTTGGGTATATTTATGTGTGTGTGTGTAAATATATATTTATATTATATATATATATATATATATAAAACACGGTCAACAATCCCCAAAAGGGTGATTGTGATGTTAGAGTGGGAGAATTGCGGAGCTGGGCTTTCAAGCGGTTCCCACTTGGAAGATGGCGTGCTTTTTAGTTTTCACTCTTTTGTTCTAAGATAAAGATAAAGAAGATTTGGTTCCATTTGAACCTGAAAAATACTTGAATGGTGCTTGGTTGATCGCTCTAGTTAGAAAATTATAATTATTTTGATAGAAGTTAAGTTAAATTTTGAAATTGGGTATTTAGTTGATTGAAGTTAAAAGTAAAAGTAAAAACAAAAAAAATAAAAAAAAAACTAAAAATGTGTTCGAGAAAAAATATACCATATTATATTTGTCTTAAAATTTTATGTACTTTAAAAAGAAAAAATTATTTCCTTTGTTTTGAGTTGGAAATGTAAATAGTAAAACTGAATTGATTTAAAAATAAAAAATAAAAAAAACAAGTAAAATTCGTGTATCAAATACATGTTTAATGTCAATGTGAAATATCACAATCATGATTTTTATGATGTTGGTTTTGCATTTTTTCTATTTCTTTCTTCTTCTTTTTTAATTAAAAAGATGATTGTTGGTGCTATCTAAGTTCCTCCTCTTTTTTCTTTTTTTTCCTTCCTTTCTTTATTCCTATAATCTTTTTTTTTTAAGTTTTATTTTTTATCACCTTAAAAACTCATCAATAAAATAGAAAGTACCTAAAAGTGATGATCGTTGGTGTTATTATATAATTTATATTCTCATTCTTTTGTCACTTTAAAAGTTTCAAGAGTCACCAATAAAATGGAAAGTAATTCATTTTAATTGCATTCAAAACACGGTCTATTTTTACTTATAGCACTATACATTCAATATTGCACAGCATTTCAAGCGGATACAAATCTTAAAATATGACTATAAGAAAGGTCTTTTATCTAATATCTAATAACATCCGACATTTGTAATTTTCTGTTTAAAAACTTGTAATAATTAGTTGATTTATATGTAATTTTTCATTTAGAACATTGTCATATAATAACCTCTCATTTAGAACATTGTTACATGATATAAGTTGAAAAATATTACATATGATCAATTGATCGGTAGAACATACGTCAAAAAAAAAAAAAAGTTACAAGTACCATACATAAAGGGTATCAGATAATAACCTCACCCTATGGTCATCTAATATCAATTCCTAAATACATCATGAAAAGAGAATAATAAAAGATATTATTATCATTGTAATTTATTTATTAATGTGTGGGGTTAATACAACGATATCAATTGTTTAAAAAGGACAAATTATATTTTTCCCTTTGAACTTTAGACATTCTCACAAAATGTCCCATAAACTTTAATTTTAATATTTTCCCCCCTGAACTTTGGAAAACTTTGTGAATTTTCCCCCTCAATTAATTTTTGACAAAAAATACAATAACACTCGTTTGAAGCATGAGTTATGAATATTAAATGTGAAATACTTATAATTAAGTTTAAAAAGTAAATATTTAGGGTTGATTGTCTTTTTTTTTTTTTTTTTTTCCATATTTCTCTCTTATAGATAACTTCGTTATTTCATATTTAATAAGGATAACAGGTTCTAAGAGTGCTGTCAATGTTTGTCATTTCATGATTTTATAATTAATACCATAAACTGATGCTTCCAACGAGTGTTAGATGTTTTTTTTTCATCAAAAATTTAATTGAGGGGATAAATTCGTTAACTTTTCTAAAATTCAGAGAGAAAAATGCTATAAATTAAAATTTAGAGGGTATTTTGTGATAATACCTAAAATTTAAAGGAAAAATGTATAATTTATCTTTAAAAAAAAAAAAAAGATTGGTTCAGGAAAAAAAAAAAAAAAAGGGTGGTACTATAAAAAGGGTGATGCCGTGGTTGTACGATCGGTGGAGGACAGTCGACTGTTGGGTGTGAGTAGAATGTTAATATTATTATAATATTAAATGCCACGTGGGTAGTTAAAGCAAAGTATGGTCGTTTAGTTTTGGTTTTAGAATTTCGTGTTGGGAACTTTTAGATGGCCGTGAATTCCACCATAACTGTATATGTTTCCGGTTTTTCACAATAGAGAGTGATCACCTATTAATGAAGCCAACTCAAACTAGTTTAATACGAGGTTAGTACCCGTGCTAACACACGTGAATGTAGAGGAAAAAATAAAAAGAAATAATTGAATATTATACAATAAAAGTAATTAGTTAAGATAAATAATATAATTATAATAAGTATATTTTTTTAACATTAGTTATTATAATATTAGAATATTTACATTCAAGTTTATATCAAAATGTTGGATTTATATATACAGACAAACATATATAGATATAAGTTTATAAACAAAGTTGTTGCAAAAGGAACATCTTCCACTGAAAATATCATCAACTGTGTTTAATTTTTTCCCCTTTTTCCTCCGATCTGTCATGAGAAAAAGAATAATTATTTTATATTTATAAATAAAATTGAAATTGGTATAATTATATGATATGTAATTGTATATAAAAGATAAATATACCTTGATTCTTTTCATTTTCTAGATGGGTCAACAGAAGATGTTTGAATTATAAGTATAAATTAATTGTATTAATTTGGTCTGTGTTTTGGGTGTTTGTTTTCGGTGAAAATTTTTGTTGGTTAATATTTTATTATTTTTGTTTAGTATTTAAAATATTGTAAAAAAAATTTGGACATTTTATTTTACACTTGGATGGTAACTTATTGATAGTTACAGAAGTTTAATTTTTTTATAAACTTATGATTCTTTCTTTATCACTCTTTGTTGTTATTAATATGTTAAAACAATTTTTGTTTTTTTTATATAAATATGAAATTATGAACCTAAACAATCTGTCAAAACTATTTAAAAAATTAGTTAAATTTTGATAACCTAAAAATTTGTTGTTCTACTACAACATAACATCGAATAAAACATAATATAGTATAAAAATTGAACCATATAATAAAAATTACATAAATTACAAAATATAAAAAATTAAATTATACAAAAAAAATTACAAACATTTGTAACTATAAAGAGATTTATATACATAAAATTTTGTAATGAATCTAAATATTAAACAATCTGAAAAAAAAAAAAAAAATCCCCTCGCCTAATAAGAATGATGGGAAAAACTTATATGAAATTACAGAACCAAATAATCAGAAATCATGAGCAAAAGTAATAATAAGATGGCAACAAAATAGAAGGGACAAATAAACATATAGACAATCAATATATATACACTAATGTAAATAAAGAATTGAATATGTTTATATCATACAAAATATTAAAAAAATTTATACATACTGTTTTTGACAGAAATAAAAGAAGATTAAAATTTATTAGATTATGCTCAGATCTCTCATATGATAAGATTACTTATAAAGAATAACTAAAATGTCATTCAACCTTGTCTTAGTAGTCACCAGGTGAGATGTTTGGGAACATATATAATGTAGAAAAAATTAAAAAGAAGAAAATAGAAATAACATAAAGAAAAGAATTGTAAGAAAAAAGTGAATAGCAAGTGCAGTAAAGAGATGAAAGAACCGGCAAAGACAGAAAACAGAGGCAAAAATTTAACTTTTAAAACAAAAATAGAAAAAATAACAGGAAACACAAAACAGTAAAAATAAAAAGTTGTAAAGATAGCAAATATAAGATAATAAGTTAAACAGTAATATATTGAATATGGTTTTATTATCAGAAAAGATAGAAATTCTATTTCCCAAACACTCACGGCATCAATTAAGACTATCAAATAACATAGAGTAGTTATTCAACATAAAGTTTGAATATTATTGAATTCAACAACATATACCAAATTAAGTAATATATTTGGTATATGCATTATAATATCTATAAATAGAGATCATCATGGCATATCATAAATTTTGGACCAACATCTTGTAAACAAAACATTTAAAATATAAAAAACAGAAAATAAAGACAGAACACAGAGGGAGTAGGGAGCAGAAGAAAAAAAAAAACCAAACATTCATCGCAACAACAGTAATAGTCACAGCAGTGAAACAAAATTGACAAATCATATAATATAATAATCTAACTTATAATAACAATAATAATTAAAAAAAAAAGGGAACAAAATCATAATAATATTTTTATCAAACCAGGGGAGAGAACAGAGAAACAAAAACGGAGGAAAAAGAAAAAAACTAAACACAATAGGAAAATGGTTCCTCATATAGTATGATTATAAGGATAATAACAATAATTATAAAGCAACTAATCTTAATAAAACAAAAGAACAATAAATTCTAATTAAGAAACATAAATATGAATAGTACCTGATTAAAAACAGTAGCTTTGCATAGATATGAAGATGTGAAGACAATTAGTTTTCAGAAAAGAGCAGAGTAGAGGATTTCGGTTGACAATTAAGGAGGATTCACAGAAGCGTAATTAAGAAGGTATTTCAGAGAAAGTAGTGGTAATATGTGAGAGTAAGGTAATAAATGAGTAAAAAATTATTTATAACAGAAAATGTGCTAAAAATTTTATTTAAAAAAAGTTGGATAAAAAAGGTCGATGAAAAAGAGAAAGAAGAAATTTTCAACAGATATATATATATATATATATATATAAACTGAAATGCATTAAGTCACAATATATCACAAAAAGAAAGAAAATTAAAAATATTAATGACACATTTAAAGATATAAAAAATCTTTAGCAGTCAAATTAATTAGCAAGCTGTAAACAACAGAGGAAAAACAAATACCAATAATTCAACCAAAACACAATGATATATAAGCATTTAATGCTCATGATAGATCAGCAAACACAGAGGATAACATCAAACAATAGAAATTACGTGAATAATCTAGAAAATTGAGTAATCAGAAAAGCTAACAATCTATTGAAACCTAACTAAATCATAAAATTGAAACATGAAACATGACAGCAAAACAAAAACACAGAAAAAATTTTGAACTCAAAATGAAACAACTATTAGCCGAGGGGAAAAAACCGGGAAAATTGAGAAATACAAACATTACATAAACAAAATCTTCAATATTTTCCTTTGTATTCCGCCTCAGTAATCTGAATAGCTTTGTAACTCCAATCTACAAAAATTAAAAACTGAAAATCAATTAATTATGAGAAAAAAAAAAAAAAAAGGAGAGGAAAAAATACTAAGATAAATAGGGAAAAAAGGAAAACATACCTAAATCTTTTATTTCATTCTTTACATTTAACTGTATAGTACATTGAAGCATGTAAATAACCATAATGGGGGAGGGAAAAATTTAAAGAAACAATTTCTATTCAATGATTGAGGGAAAAAATTCTGAGAAAAAAGTAAAATAACAATAATAGGAAAAAAAAAAGAGATTAATCTTAAATCTGAGTAACAAAAAAATGACATATAAAGTTTACTGGAAAAATGACAAACGACAGGAAAAAAAGGTGGAAGCAAATAATAAAAATCAAAACTTCAACCTGTAAAACAAAAACTGAACAACAACAAAAAAATAACATAATTATATAAAACCTAAATGACTAATAAATAAAGATAGTCGAGAATCAAGATTAAGGACAAAAAAATTTTACATCCCGGTGACAAAAAATGAATAATCAACAGTTCATAAAAATAATAAACAATATGTATAATAAAGGAAAGAAGAACAAAATATCAAAACCCAGAATTCAAAAAATATAAATCCAAACAATGTGAGAAAGAAAAATCAACTTTAAATACTAAAAAAACTGAAAGAAAGAAAACAAAACTAAGATATTCCTTTTTTTTCTTACATACATACACCGGTGGAACAAAAAAAAAAAAACCAAAAAACCCCAAAAAATATCAAATCACAAATAACAACAATAGAGATGAACAAAAAAATTCCAACAACACAATAAAAATAAAATGCTCAACTTTTATTTAAAACAAAAATGCATGGACAATAGATAACGGAAAAAATATTACACAATGTAACTCGGAAATACCCAAAAAAAACCCTAAATCAAAACCTAGAGTTGAAAAAAAATTATTCATACCCTCAGAAAAATAAAAACCAAACTCATAAACAGTAGATCGACAAAATCAAAAATGGAAAAACAACAAAAAATGACAAAAGACCAGCCGAAAACATGAGAGGAACCGAAAACAGAGTTTCAAAAACAATAAAAAGAAAATGCTACACTTATAAAACAAAAATGCATAAACACTAAACAACAAAAAAATATTATACAACCTAACTCAAAAATACCCAAAAAAAAAAAAACACTGTAAAATCAAAACGTATGACTTTGAAAAAATTTATTTATCTTCCCACCCAAAAAAAAAAAAAAAAAATTCCGCGATCAACATTTGATGCACATACTCGAAAATGAGAAAAGATCAAAAAAGAAGAAGTTGAAGGAGACATAAATAACGAATCCGAGAAAAAAAAAACCCCCAAAACAACATACAAAAATCAAACAAAAAAACAAAAAACATAAAAATCATACACCCAAAATCGAGAGGAGAACGGCGGCCAGAGCAAGCCGAACACCAAAAACCCAAAAAATTAAGAACAAAAAAAGAGGAGAACCGAGAGAGCGAGAAAGAGAGAGAAGAAGATGAATAGTGAAGACAATATGCAATAAATGAGAAAGACAGGCGGCAGAGAACCCAAAGGGCAAAGGCAACAACAACCTTAGGGTTCTGGGGGCAAAAATGACAAACCACTGTGCAAAAAACAACCGATGGACACAGCTTGGAGGGCAAAACAGAGAAAACACTATGAAGAAGGTAGAATCGGCATTTTTTTCTGTGCGTGAGAGGGCAGCAGACTAATTTAGGAGGGCATTACCGTAATTTTACTGTTCATAAAACAGTAATCCACTCCATCCTTTTAGTATATGTATAATATCACAATAGAGAGTGATTTCCAACGTTACACATCACATGTAATGGACCTTTTTGGATGGAGTTCACAGCGAAGGAAACAACCACGTGGGGTGTTACTTTTAGCAAAAAAGAAGAAAAGGTGGGGTTTTTTTTTTTCATATTTTATATTTTTTAATTTTACCACCTCATTTTTCAACTTTGCTTGCCCATATTTTTAATCTCTTGACAAAAAGTGCATTTACACATGCAAACATTGGTCAAGTGGTTAAGTGGCAAATTATGAGAAACAAAATGATGAGCAAAAGCTAACGTAATATTCTCCAACTTTTTATTTTATTTATTTTTTAATTTAATAGTGGTTTGTACTCGTTTAACTGTGTTTAGTAGATGATGATTTGTTCATCTGCCTTTTCGGAAAAAAAACTTTATTTCTTTATAATTAAATTGTAATCTTATCAGTTGTAGGGCACATTTGGAATCTTTAAAAAACGCAGACTAGTTTCTACAACAATAATAACACTCAAATGTTTTGATTATTTAAAGAAATAAAGACTAGTGGCAGTCAATTAAAAGTTGATTAAAACAATTTGTTCAAGTAAAAGTAAGAAGAATATGCTTGGCTTGTAATCTTGAAGCGTCACGCATGGTATTATTGAAAATTCAATGAATACGATTTGATGAATAAAGCGATTCCGTCTTTATTTTGATGATTGGAATTTGGAACTTTAATATTTTAGTGTTTTGGGTGAATTATGTGATGTGAAATGATAAATTTCCTTTTATATTGCTATCAGAAGATTCTTCCTACGCTAAAGTAGTGTTGGAATTGATATATATATATATATATATATATTTAGGGGAAAGAATTGATCTTGTTAATTGTGTTAAAGAATATGATCCGTAAATGAGAGGAGGGGAATTTAACTAGAAACTCTTAAATTCGAAAGAAAAAAAAAATTGTACTAAGGGAATCAACAGTAATGGAATTCTTTTGAACTGTTCTCTTGTCAATAAATTTTTACTATAAAAAAATTTGAAAAAAGAGTATTGGACGTATATTCATTGTTCTTCTTAGTAAAAGTGATTTTATTTATCTTGATATATTATTGGTTTATCAACTTATGTCTTATTTATTAATTGTCTGTCACATGTATATATATTGGTGAAATTTAAAGAAACAAATATATATTTTATAATTTAACAAAATCGTGGACACATTTTGAAAACATGCTTCAAAAATGACCATTTTTCACCACTATTACTTTAAATATGTTTTTCTTAGGGGGAGAAAAAAATATTCTTTTAATATAAGGGTTTGTTTGGTGAATTAGTTTGAGTTGAAATTTTTTAGTTTCAATAATAAATTTTTTTGAATTTTTAGAAAAGACAAAAAAAATTTTGGGAAAAAGACAAAAACTGAGTTGAAAAATTTTAGTTTGAGTGAAAGTGCCAAACAAACCCTTTGTAAAGAACTTTAACCATGTCAAATGAAAAATGAAAGGCTCACACTTTTTTTTTTTTTTTTTGGTGTGGGTTGAATGCTCTATAATCTCAAACAGTCATTTTATCGAGTGGGTTGAGCGACTTTCTACCAAAGAAGAAGAATAAGAAGAGGTGGACTGAATGACTCAGAGTCTTGAACAAATGTAGAAAAATGCTAACCACTGATGGTGACAATATAACAATAATAGGTGATCGCTTTACATTTCCTTACTGTGTTTATCAAAAATAGCTTAAGAGAATGTATATTGATTTCATATATATTTCACTTGTGATACCAATAAATGAAAAAAATGTCATTGCTCCCTTTTTTATTCAGGAAAAGAAAAGAAAAGAAAAGAAAAGGAAAAAAAAAAAAAAAAAAAACCCCCACACACACAACTTTGTGTGCATCTGGTAAATGACTAGCTGCGAGTAAATGACTAGATGCGACACGCGTATTGATATCACAAAGCAGGAGAAAGGGTCATGTCATTGCAAGTAAAAAATATATATAGATAATTAGGGGTGTTTGGTGTGTAAGTTTGAGTTAAGATTTGTAAGTTTAAATAGTAAATTTTTTTGAATTTTTTTGAATTTTTAAAAAAGACAAACAACTTTTTAGGAAAAAAGATAAAAAACATAATGAAAAAAGTACAGTTTAATTTAAAAAAATTCGAGAGAATTGTGCCACGTGCCCAAAATTTTCTTTGACTTTGCAGCATCGAGTCATTGACTTTGCAGAGTTCATATAGGCCGTGGAATCAGGGGACAACTACTTAAGCCCAATTAAGCCATTAGGTGGATTGGGCTTCATTTTAAAGGTGAGCCCATTCAATTTTCAAAAGGAGTCAATCTGGCCCAATTTAAAGTCGGCCCCAACACTTGAGGGCCCAAGAATTTGAATTTACAAAATCCTCCCCAAGTCAAGCCTTAGCCAACGAGAGGTCATCAATGTTACTTTCGTAATTCCACTTTAAAAAAAAAAAAACCCTTTCTTCCAGTTCAAGCCTCTTTTCTTCTTCTACAAAAAAAAAAAAAAAAAAAAAAAAAGGGGAAAAGCGTTCTTTCTTCTTCCGAAACTCTCTCAAATTCCCTATCCAGAGTTTTCCATTTTCGTAGAAAAAAAGATAAATTTTTTTTCGGAGAAATTCTCAAATATATATATATATAAATAGAGAGAGAGAGAGAGAGAGAGAGAGAGAGAAGTGAAATCGAAATGGGGGGTTCGTCGGAGACGAAGTTCTTGCAAGAATTGATTCTGTACGCGGCGAGTGCCGCCTTGAGTTGTTTGGTACTTTTCGCGGGGCTCCGACACCTAGACCCGAACCGTGAGGCCTCCAAGAAGGCTTTGGAGCACAAGAAGGAGATTGCCAAGCGCCTGGGCCGTCCTCTCATCCAGACC
Organism: Ficus erecta; assembly: GCA_008635985.1. Lineage (NCBI taxonomy): Eukaryota > Viridiplantae > Streptophyta > Magnoliopsida > Rosales > Moraceae > Ficus > Ficus erecta. The sequence continues at coordinate 921,490 of BKCH01000010.1, forward strand.
AATCCGTACGAGGTTACTTCCTCGTTTTCTTCTATTAATTTCACTTTCTTTTTTTTCGTTTTAATGGGTTTGAAGTTGTATTATTGGTTGTCCAAAGGATCGAACTTTGGTGTTTTTGGTCGATGATAAGAAGATGGTATGTCTGTTTGTCGAAGGAGTTGGTAATTAATTTCTGAAATTTCAATTTGGGTATTGCATTTCGATAATTAGCGGTGTGGAAAGAAAAAAAATGGAGTTTGGACGTTTACCTAACTTTTTTTGAGTTGGTTTGGGGAGTTTGGAAATGGGTTTTACCAAATTTAAGTTATTTCTCCAATTAAGTATTGAAAGATCGAATTTGGACTAGCACCCAGTTTAACTATTTGATTTTCATGTTCACTACTTTGCCAAACAAAAAGATTGCTACATTCATAGAGAATTCAACAGGAAGTAATCTTAATGTTTTCGATTTGGTTGAGGTTACACTTTTTTTTGTTTTCCTTAGGTTTCCCCACTGTTTGTTAGATTGTTGCACTATCCTTAAAATGTGACAATAAGCCTTTTAAGTTATTTCTCCAATTAAGTATTGAAAGATCGAATTTGGACTAGCACCCAGTTTAATTATTTGATTTTCATGTTCATTACTTTGCGAAACAAAAAGATTGCTACATTCATAGAGCATCCAACTTGAAGTAATCTTAGTGTTTTCGAGTTGGTTGAGGTTAAACTTTTTTTTTTGTTTTCCTTAGTTTTCCCCACTGTTTGTTAGATTGTTACACTATCCTTAAAAATTCACAAGTCCTATTATCACAAATATAAACATGATTACTAATTCTTCTTGTGTCTCAGAAGTTTAAACGTCAATTAAAGTATAAAAAGATTCGACAAAATAATGCACAAAGTGCTGGAACATTCTACTAGACCTTTTCATATGAGATGTTTTATTTGTTGGTATAAAAGATAAGAGGGAATAATGGTCGAAAAGTTTCAGAGTTGTTATGGTGTTTTATTTAGTTTTTCTATCGGTAACAGGATGTTATAGCCTGTGATGTCATAAACCCGGATCATATCGATGTGGAATTTGACTCAATCGGAGGATTAGAAGCAATCAAGCAAGCTTTGTATGAACTGGTGATTCTTCCGTTACGGAGGCCTGAGCTGTTTGCGTATGGGAAGCTTCTTGGTCCGCAAAAGGGGGTGTTGTTATATGGACCACCTGGTACGGGAAAGACCATGCTTGCAAAAGCTATTGCAAAAGAGTCTGGAGCTGTTTTCATTAACGTGAGGATATCAAATCTTATGAGTAAATGGTTCGGAGATGCACAAAAACTTGGTGAGTGTTGATCTTGTTATGATTCCTCCCTTTCAATGGAGTGGTCCTGTTACTGAAAAGCAAGGTGGAATAACTTGTTGATCATTTAGTGGAGGTTTTTAAGTATTTAACTAAGATTGCGAGAGAAAGCTATTCGGAAAAGTAACATTTTACTTTTCCTTTTCTTTTGTCCCTCTCGGAGCATTGAATTACTAGATATTCATGTGGTTTGAAATGATTTTGCAGTTGCCGCTGTGTTTAGCTTGGCTTACAAACTCCAGCCTGCTATCATCTTCATTGATGAAGTAGACAGTTTTTTGGGCCAGCGCCGTAATACTGATCATGAAGCATTGACAAACATGAAGACTGAGTTCATGGCTTTATGGGATGGCTTTACAACTGATCGTGAGTTTTTTCCCCACCTTTTTTTTTCTTTTTTTCATGTAGACCTATATTTCATTTTCAGTCAAAAGTATGTCCTATTAGATAACTAATGTTGAAGTTGTTGTATCTCTAATTTAAGATATTTTGGTAAATTTCTTTGTTAAACAATTTCATATTGTTGTTACAGAGAATGCTCGAGTCATGGTTCTTGCTGCTACCAACCGTCCATCAGAACTTGATGAAGCAATACTCCGCCGTCTTCCTCAGGCCTTTGAGATTGGAATACCTGACCGGAGGGAGAGGGTTGAAATACTGAAGGTTATTCTGAAGGGTGAGAAGGTCGAAGAAAACATCGATTATGACTATGTAGCTAGCTTGTGTGAGGGTTACACAGGTTCCGATGTTCTTGAACTTTGCAAGAAAGCAGCTTATTTTCCCATCAGAGACTTGCTAGATGCTGAGAAAAATGGAAAACGAGCTTCTGTAAGTATATATTAGTCGCCTTTTCTGCAGTTTTCTTCTTTTTGTGATAAATTCTCTCCCTCGTGACCCTACTACCAATCATGTTGCAAATTTTGAAAGAATTAAAAATTCATTTCTCATGTCTGGTTTTAAAAAATGGCCTATGGTACTGTTATACATGGATGAATGAAAAGTGTTTCATCTGGCACGTGCTTGTATTCTATGTAGCAGTTCACATGTTTGCATGAAAACAACCGGTTTTGACCCTTGAAGCGGATCTTCATATTAACATATATTATTAAAAGCATATTTCCTCGGTGCACACAGGAAATTGTGCATTATACGCTTCTAGCAAAGCAAACATAAGTCTTGAACCTGAAGTAACTTATTGCCATTCTATGTCCCTTTTTCAGGCGCCAAGACCTCTTTATCAGACAGATTTGGAAAAAGTTCTCATTACGTCAAGAAAGACAAAGGTTGCTGCAGGTGAATACAGTGGATTAAGTGGACAGTCATCATCTGGGTGGCCGAGGAATTCAGATTCGGGCGACTATCCCGTTCAAGCAGCCATAAACGAGCTATCCAAGCTTGTGGTTTCCCATGTCTTGAATCTTCAATCAGATTCCCAAGACCCATAAAATACCATGACTCCAGCTTAATATGGAAGATGAGTGTTCTTTTGTTTGTTTTTGACATTATTGTAGTTTGTAACAGTCATAACTCCACTAGTCGGAGTTTGATTTTCTTCTAAACTTCTTGTACACCTTCATATCTATCTATTCACGAGGCTATATATTTTTGTGAAAATTTTTGTTCATTTTCCTTTTCTGTACATGGGATTTTGTGAGTTCACATCACGTGGTCAGAAATTTGCTTCTGGTTTCAGCTACCCCAATGATTAAGAAATAGCTGGCAAAAGTGGGGTAAGTCGATTTTCATTGAAAGGCTCTTTAATTGCTGGGACTGAATCAAAAGCTGGCCGATAAAGTTGGTTTGTTATGGCACTTGAAAAAGTTGCAGTTTCTCCTGTACTATATAAGCAGGACCACATGTTTACAATTGTGCAAATAATGGTTTTGGTGAAAGAAGACCCACCTATAAAGTGGTGGAGGATACAAAGTTGTAAAAAGTTTTGAATGAAAATACAAAGACATGGAAACATGTTTGGTGTCTTTTCAGCATATAAAAAAGATGGAGAATTCCATGTAGGGTTTGAAAAAAAAAAAAAAAAAAGAGAACTAAATTTTAACGTAATATCTCTTATTTGGCATTACTGTGTTTTAACCGTTTGACGATTCCATGTTAGAAATTTATAGCAGATAATATAAAATTGTTCCCATAATTGAATGGTTATTGCCAAAATGAGATATTTTATTGTAGAAATTTCCTCGAAAAAAAAAATTCAATTATACGATCTATATTAATTCTTTCATTTTTTTTCGGCCACTTACGATTAGTTCAAGTGGTTGGGTGCATGAGTTTGTGAGTGTAATCTAGAGATCGAATTCTGAATTTTTCATTTCTTAATAGTACCAAAATTATTATTATCTTTTTAAAAGTTGTTTCATTTTTTTTTTCTTTTTACTTGAATTTGGTAAGATCTATTCTTCAAAAACATGCACTAATAAAAAGCTACCAAAGAATAAATGACAAAAATTAAAAAATAATAAATAAATAAATAAATAAACAGAATGCTTAAAGATTGGCTACAAATACCAATTCCAGCTCAAACTGGTTTGTACGTTTTGTGAAATTTGAGAAACGACAATTAAGGAGAAATATCCGACAGAATATAATGCTAAACTTGGACCGTAGATTCTTATGAACATAGTAACCACCGTGCTTTCTTTAGTGCGCACCATAATAAAAAAGAAAAAAGAAAAAAGAATGAAGGTTGTGGCATAGAACTGACTAGGAATTTTGTACTTTGGTTTTTTTGGTGGTAATGGAACAATCATATCTAAATGATACAGGGTTACTTGTCATCCAACACTTGTGGATGTAGAGTTCACATCGTAGTTCTCAACAGTTTGTGTTCTCCTGCCGAATCTGAGGCACTAGTTTATTTCATCGCAGCCCACAAACCGGTTTGCTTGTTTAGACAGACCGAGAGAGAGTGGATCTTTTGTCTGGTTGTAACAGGAAAAAAATAATAATAATCAATATTGTGAAATTCTAAATTGTCAGATTTTTTTTTTATTAAATGTTGTTAAATTCGCTAACCTTTTTAGTTTCCATATCATGTCTTTGTATTTACATATCTTATTACAAAATTCTGCCATAAAACGACACTATATTTTACAATTTATCCCAGCTGATTTTTTTTTTTTTTTTTTTTTGGTTGAATTTTTTGCCAACTGATTTGCAAATGGAAGTCTATTTTAGAGAGCTGACCATTGACCTCTTTGTTCACAGGTGCATCTACACACACAGTATATTATTATGAACAGATAATTGGTCGGGATAAATTTAAAGGAGTTTTATAGTTTACTCGTTCAAAGTAAGCAGCCTCGTGTACGGGTAAAAAATAAAGATAAAAATCCGATATAGCTTTCAACGTGAGGTTATTATTAAGATTATGTTTTTAATCAGTTCCTCCTTTTTCTAATTTCACTTTGTCGCTTTCATGTGTTGTGCCTTTTTCCATGGAGATTCGTTAGAGATTTCAGTTATAAAGAAAGGTGCCTTTGTATCGAGTATCGACCATTTTATTCGCATAATTTAATTTTAATCTACTTGAAATAGATTCTTCCATGCCTAAAATTCAAGAAAGGCTGCATAGAAACGTTGGCTAAGAACTTTGTTGAGGGTTAGGCCAGTACATACGCATGACCTTGGAATAGTTAGTGTTACAAATGCACTTGAAAAGTAAAAAAAGAAAATGCGAGGATTTTGCAAATAAGAAAAGTAAAAACAAGAATGAATTGGGTTAATTTCAATTTGAGCATCTAAAGAATATATATGGTCTAATTTTATCTATTGAAATTTAAAATATCACATTATTAACATCCGAGTTTATAAAACATTTTAGTACAAATTTCTTTGTTAGAGAAAATGTTAAAAAGGTGATAGGATGAAGTACGAGTGGAGGGTAATTTAGAAAATAAAATATTAGATAGTTGAATGGACGGATGAATTGAATCGGACCCTTGTTGTCCAACTGATCCAACATATGAAAACCACAATTTTAGATCAGTTTGGATAACATGAATACTGTTTAATTTACTCTACCAATTAACCGCCCAACATTTGCTTTATCATATTACCCTCTACTCACCCAACCCATCATGTGACTCTCACGTGTTTAATTCTGTCATTTTTTATAATGTTTTCTGTAACAAAAGGCCAATAGTAAAATATTTGACAAATTGGATATTAATAATATTACATTTTAAGTTTTAAAGAAATAAATAAAACAACATATATTTTTTTTAGGTAAAGATTGAAATTAGACCAAAAGTCAATTCTACCAAATAAATCTGTCGAATTTTCACCATTGTCCCAAGAACAAGTCTCATTCCTCGTTACATCATTCTTTAATATAGAAATAAAATAAATCAAACTTTCTATACTATTTTCAAACCATTCAAATGCATGTGATCAGTGCCCAAACATTTCAAAGATGTAAAGTGGTGCAAAAATATCAAAACTGCCACAAATTAAGCACTAAAATAGAAATAAACAATTCCCACAAATTCAGCGCCGTTTGTCCAAAATCAAAGCCAATCAATAGAGTCAATAACTTATTTCCTAAAATATTTATACCATTGACTTAAAAAAAAAAAAAAAAAAGCCCAAATGAAAATAACATAAAAAATTTTATTATCTATCCGATATTAAGCACAATTATTAATAAAAAATAGATCTCATCTCGTGAGACTTCCGAGTTACGACGTCGTTTAGCATTGTTCAAATACTGATAGTTATCATTGCTCAATCAGCAAATCTACCCGACTAATTCCTAGCAATGGTCCATAGTCATTGGTCATCAATTCACAGCCAAACCATACCCAAACCAAGCTTCCCTATTCCTCTTTTCTATTCTCCTCCTTCTAGGCTCTTTCCACACCCACACACTGTTTCTTTTTGACCCTATTTAATACGCCGGCTTGAGCCATCTCCAAAGTCCCCCATCTCCCAAATAACTAACCACCTTAAATTGACCCCAAATTTCATTTCTCCTCAAAACCCCATTTTTTTCGTTCTTTGGCTTCGCCCCAAAAAAAAAAAACATCATCGTAGAACAGCCCAAAAACCCATAATGGTTTCGCCTTCCTTGGTTTATTACTTGTTCACCTTCGTAGGTTTGTTCTTAGTTGTTAGATTGTTGTCCAAGACAAACGTGGTTTTGATTCTGGTCCGGTCATGGCAATCATTCGTCGACCGGTTTCACGTGTACCAACTGTACAAAGTCCCACAGTTCAACGAGCATTTCCAAGAGAACCAACTGTACCGAAAGATTTCCACGTACCTGAACTCGCTTCCTTCCGTGGAAGACTCCGATTACACCAACCTTTTCTCCGGTTCCAAATCCAACGATATTTTCTTCCACCTCGACGCCAGCCAATCGATCCGTGACACGTTTCTCAGCGCGACGGTTTACTGGACCAATCAGAGGTCGGAACCGGACGGAGTCCGGTCCTTCGTTCTGAGGATCAAGAAGAGCGACAAGCGGCGAGTCTTCCGCCAGTACTTCCAGCACATCCTCGCCGTCTCCGACGAGATTGAGCAGCGGAAGAAGGAGATTAAGCTTCACATTTTAGGCGGCGGCGGAGGAAATGAGCGGTGGAGGTCGATTCCGTTCACGCATCCGGCAAATTTCGACACCGTCATCATCGACGCCGACCTGAAATCCAAAATCAAGTCCGATCTCGAGCTCTTCCTCAAATCGAAGCAGTACTACCACAGGCTCGGCCGCGTCTGGAAGCGGAGCTACCTGCTCTACGGCCCCTCCGGCACCGGCAAGACGAGTTTCGTCGCCGCCATGGCGAGGCTTCTCTGCTACGACGTCTACGATCTCGACGTCGCCAGGGTCTCCGACGACTACGATTTGAAGATGCTCCTCCTCCAGACCACGCCGAAGTCGCTCATCGTCGTCGAGGATCTCGACCGCTTCTTGATCGGACAGTCCTCCTCCTCCGCCGTGAGCTTCTCTGGGCTGTTGAACTTCATGGACGGGATAATCTCCTCCTGCGGAGAGGAACGGGTTTTGGTATTCACGGTGAACGGCAAGGATCACATCGATCAAGCGGTGATGAGACCGGGAAGAATCGACGTCCACATGAGCTTCCCTCTCTGCGATTTCTCCGCTTTCAAGAGCTTGGCGAGCAATTACTTGGGGCTTAAGGAACACAAGCTTTTCCCTCAGGTGGAGGAGATTTTCCAGACCGGAGCGAGCCTCAGCCCGGCCGAGATCGGCGAGATTATGATCTCGAACCGGACGTCACCGAGCCGGGCTCTCAAGTCGGTCATCTCGGCGCTGCAAACCGAAGGGAGGGGAGGAGGAGGAGGGATTAGTAAACTGCCTCCCCGGTTGAGTAAGAGCGGTTCGGACCGATCGGGGGGACGAGTCGGGTGAACCTGGAACCACGTTTTGCCGGGAGAGTGTTCACACGGTTAGAGAGTTGCGGAAGCTTTACGGGCTTTTCCGGTTGGGAAGTCGAAGGAAAGAGGAGGCTTTGGTGGACTTGGGCCCGTCCGATAAGGAAGGCTCGCGCCACGAGGGACAACCAACGTAGACATCTAATTTTTTTTTCTCCACAGATTACTTTTTTTTAAAATAAATATATAAAGATTTTTTTAAAAAAATTTGGGGACGGATTGTTGGAATTTAGGTGAAATTAAATGTGAAATTATTATTAAAAAATGTCTGTAATCTGAAGTTTTTGTAGATATATATTTTTTTTGTAATTATTTCAGGTGTTAACTTTGGTTAGATCTTTTTCAAGATTATTTTCTTTGAAATGTGAAATATTCTCATGCATTATAACGTTTGATTGGTTAAATCATTATTGGCTTGGGTACGCAAAATTGTCCCATGCACGGGCTAAGGTGTATTGAACTAATCTTATGGTACATATGATACGTTTTTTAGTGACAATTGGCATGCATACAAATATTAATGCGTGATTATTTTCTGATTGTTAATGGGAAAGAATTAGTATTAAAAATATCCTTTTTCAATACTCTCTAATCAATGGTTTATCTGATTATTTATTATAATGAATAATTTTGTCAATTTTATTTATTTTGAATGTAACGAATGATAATGTAGACACCTAGTAGTGATTTGTGTATAGTTGTTAGTGTCAATTAATTTGACTGAAAGTTATTAGTGTCAATTTGTCAGCTTGGTGGACGAGGTCTCAAATTCCACGTTAACGGTTGTCATGCAACATTATTCTTAAATAAATAAAGCGCGTCTAGGTGGTTTTATTTTGTATTTTTTGGATCAAATACTTCTAGAGGGTCTTCTGTTTATTTATTTTTTTGGATAATTACTTCTAGAGGGTATTTATTGACCACTAAACCTTGACTACAATTTGTAGGAAACATCACACGGCAAGACGAGTGAAAGTTCATTTGAATGTTCAAACACAATTACATTTTATTTTTCAAACTTTACATCCCATATGAATATTCCTTTTTGTTTTGTCATTTAAAATAGCTGACTACTATATTATATATATATATGGCTTGCAATAATAGTATTCTAAAGTTCGATTTTTCATATTTCAATCACATTAAACGACGATATTCATACTTGCCGTCTTAATAGTGCATGCAATCTTTTCCGTTGCAGGCTTGCACAACTTGCGTTCTCATTCACAACGCAAAATATTTACATAAAGTTTAGTTTGTCTTATGGATCATAAATTATATTTGAATATTTATTTAAATTAAATATTTGCATTCACAATTTGAATTTAAATTGTGTATTATTCAAGTTTAAACTTTTTCCCCCCTCTTGTTATAACTTTCAATAGTAAAGTGACAAAATAGCATATTTTAAAATAATTGAAGCTAGGGATGGCAACGGGACGGGATGAGAATGAGAATTGCTTCCCCATTCCCATCCCCGACCTTTAAACTATACCCATCTTCATCCCTATTCCCTCCTAAAAAGGGACGGGACCAGAGACAGGGATTCCCCATCAGGGGAGCATTTCTCATATCCGTCTCGTTCCCTATTAATATAATTATGTATTTTGAAAGTTATATAATTTTTTTAAATGATTACACAACTTAAGTTTAGGAGCAACATTTTAATTAACATAAAGAATTATTGCATCAACATTTTAATAGATTAGGGACATTCCAATTATGAAAAAAAGTTCAAGGACTAAAGTTGTATAAAGTTAAAAGTTCAGGAGCCAACCTAACAATTTACCTTAAAAGTAAATAGCTTAAAATTTTTAAGGTGATGGTATATAATATATTCATGGTAAATAATATATTTACGAAGCATTATTCACTATAAAATTATCTTAAAAATGTTTTTGTAAATCATATGATATTTACGGTAAATATCATATTTACAATAAATAATTGTAAATATCATATCTATAATAATCTATTTATGAAGCACTAGTTAAATAAAGCGTGCTTGGCCGCATGAGCACTTCGTGTAGATTTTATATTACGAGCACAAGATCATGCAAATGTTAAATTCATAATTGAACCTAATATCTTGACGTCACAAGTTAACAAAACACAGGTGAAATTTTCATGAATAAATTTTTCATAGAGCAAATACTAAAAAGTTAATCACCAAAAAAATGACTTGCATAAGTTCCCAAGGTTTCCCTTATCTTCAACTGTAGTCTATAGAAACAATTACTTTGATTAATTTATTTATTTTTTAATGTAAATAAAGTAGAAGAAATTGTTGATTTCTATGTTTAGCAGAAACCAAGTACTCAAATAAATAATTCTTGTTCATTCATCTATTTTGATAATTAAGACCATTAGAAAACACCTAAAAACGGTAATAACCCAGAAGAGGTCACGGACTCAGCAACCAATCAGCCAATTAGAGTACAGAGTGAAGAACAAATCTTTGTGAACTTGGGATACTTCCAAACTTTGCTACTGCGAAAGACTTCATAAGGCTTTTAATTTCTTCAGTAATGAGAAAAATGTTCTCGACTGGTTTCTATAAGTTATTAACATCTTTGTCCACTTGCAAGTCGAAGCACTCCACAATCTCAATTCAGTCTTTTTATAAAGCAGGGAGTCAGGGACCTCCCCTTCAGCAACATCTGAGGGGGTTTAATTTTTTTTGGCCTAGATTGTTTGAATATATCTCATTAGGACTGCGGAACATGACAACAATAGTGGCTCCATGCGGTCTAAAAACAACATTACAACAGTCGTTTCAACTGCTTTTGGGGTCATATCAGTGATCACTATATACAAGATCATTATGAGACTTTATTTTGTCCATCATTAAAGCACCAAGGACAAAAAAAACGTGTTCCCCTTTATACTGAAGCACCTAATAGTAGTAGAAGGATCCAAAATGATGCTAAATAAGCCAAGCAACGTTATTAAGCACCCAGAAAAAAAAAAAAAAAAAAAAAACCTTGCCAATAGATGGACCTTAACTTCTAAATCAACAAGCTCTAGCAAAATGACACTAAAAAAACGAGACAGCAATAGTAAAACACGATAAATACTTAAGTACGAATAATAATAATAGTAAACAATTCGAATTTTATTAAAAGTATTAGGAGTTCAAACCTTGTCAACGATTAGACTTTTAAATCAATAGCAAAAAAAAAAAAAAAAAAAGTAGCAGTTAGCTCAAACAAAAACACTCTAAACAATCTCACATGATAACATGTAAAAGATTCAACTTTGCAGTCATCTTCATGCATTTACCCGTACACTGTTCTTCATTTTCAATGCTTGTACTGAATCATTACCACTGAACACTGTGTAGTTTATTCCCATCATCACTTTCGTATGTCTTGTACCTTCTCTTTATCTCATGTATTCTCTTTATCTCGTGTAATACACCTCTTTCAAAGTTGCAACAAATAGGGAAAAAATACCATTTAATATTATTCTTAAAAACAAAAAGGAGTCATGTCTCTTTGAATCGAGAAGGTTACGACTCAAGAGTTTCAACTTGTAATTAAAAAAAATAATAATAATAATACGGTAATACGGTAATCATAATAAAAAAAATAAAGTACTTATCATTTTTTACTCATCTAAAGACTGAAAAAAAAAAAAAAAATCGAGGTGAAAACTACTTAAATCTTTTCAATTTGTCAGAACCATTAGAAAAACATATAAAGACGAATAACAATAGACAAATAGAAACAAATATAAACCCAATATGTACATAACCTTTCGTTGTAAAGAGAAATACTGGTTGAGTAAAACCAATTAAGTTTATGTAAAATGAACTACCCTGGGTGCATTAGAGCATTCATTAGTCTTATTTGAACCTTTTTCAACTGTATGCTATGACTAAAACAGCATATATTCAGGGCTAATTTCTCCTTCCCATTGTCTAAATGTCGAATGCAGGAAAAAAAAAAATTGAACAAATAAAGAAACATTTGCAAAATTCTTGAAGAAGTATATCAATCTCACAAAGGCAGCCTGAAAAAGTACTGATAAAATGGTAAACAAACACGATATTATATCATGATCCCGACCAATTGTTGAAGATGACACACAACTTACAATCGTACCTTATCTGTTAACATAAAAGAAAATACTTGATAACTGCCCTGAAATTAGCTTATTCTCCTTGTTTTGAACGAAGGCCCTTTTTGCTATGACACAAAGGGACCACAAGAAGGCTAAATCTTAATAGAATGAAGACGAAAAAATAAACAAGAAAAAATTAGACAGAACAAGAAAAAACAGATATTACGGCTACATGATATAACTGAACAACAATTCTATGTTTTAACGCCTACACGAAATGCACTTGTATCTTTTTTCACTGAGTCACCTATTTTTTGGTCTTGGGGTCAAATTTATCTATTTACAGCTATAAGATAGCTTTCCCTTTCAACCCCCCTTCCCCTTTACAAGAAATGTTTGTTAGCATAACCATACAGTCATGTTAGACCTTTTCCGTTTACATGGTGGATTAAAATAATTGGATTCGTCAAATGAGGTTTAACTCAGATCAAGTGAAAGAAATTTAGTAGACAAAACAAAAATTCTAACTGATGATGTCTTAAAACAGAGATCAACTACTTAACCAAAAAAAAAAAAAAAAACAGAGATCAGCTGTTTTTATTTTCTCTTAATTTGACAATGCATATATGTTCACCAAAAACATTTTTTTTTTGAAAAATTACATACCATTTTAACCATATATTTGTGTTTTAATGTAGTTTAAACTCTATACTTATTACCACTAGTTAAATTGACATGTATAAAAAAATAAGTTCATCTGAAGAGAGTATTCTAATGCTTATGAACAAGGAGAACAGGAAAATAAGATGCAAAAGGAAAGGAGAAAAGAGAAAGGAAAAAGAAAAGAAGAGAAAACACCAATGTGTGAAGAATAATGGGGTCAGGAAGACAAAAGAACAGACAGCTGACCTACAATCAGTTCCTTAAATCTTAAAAGACCACAACTTAACGTGACTAACCTACTCAAAAATTAATCTTCTTCCGCGACCTAATCATTGGGCGAGATCCGGAAATACCAACGAACAAAGAACCTTTGGCCCTCCCTGCTTAAAGTTTGGATTTTGAATTTTGTATTTTGGATTTGGCATTTGGAATTTGGGATCTGCGATTTGGGATTTGGAATGGCCTGCCGATTAAAATTTTTGACCCAAAAAAAAAAAAAAGGAAAGAAAAGATGGAAGCAAATTCTGTACCTTGCAGGCACTACATTAGAATGAGAGGCTCACCAACACATCATTGCATGCAAGGGAGCTTGCTCGACGAAGAAGGGAGAATCCAGAAAAAAAAAATGGTAAAAAGATTGGCAAGGAGGAGAAGATCTGTAAAGGTGTGAAAGAGAAAAGGGTTTGGCCACGTGGCAACTAAGGGGAAAAAACGTCAATGGAGGAGCAGCAGGAGAGCGTGGAAGAGAAGGAAGAAAGAAGTACCAAAAAAAAAAAAAAAAAAAAAAACACGGCCAAGGGAGGAGCAGAGGAAAAGTGTGAAAGGGGAACGAAAAAAAAAAAAAAAAAACAGAATGGAGAAGAGAAATAAAGAAACGCCACGTGGCTAAAATTTGAGCATGAACGAAATCAGAATTCGTTCTTTTTATATATGGCAAGAGATATTCATGATAAAATTATTTAAAATTCTAATAAATAAAATATTTATCATAAGGCATAAATCTATTATTTACCTCAAATATTTTTTAAATATACTATTCACTTTAAGCATGTTTAAAAAACGATCTATTTATTGTAAATTCTCTTATAGTAATTAGTAGGTAATTATGTAGGTATAAAACTTGAAAATCCTTGTAATAATTGTTATACTATTTTGTTATTTGGGGTCTTTGAGAAATGCTACATATCTAGACTATTGCCCTATTTATAATAACTTCAGAATTTTTATTCTCTTATAATATCAAATAAAAAGTAATCAATATGACTAAAATCCAAATAAGGTAAAAATTCTAAACATGTCCATCAAAAAATTATTTCAAAATATTTGTTATATTTCAATTCCGTGTGTATGGCATAATTTTCTTCTACAGCCCGTGGGCCGGGCCGTGCGGCATAGACCATGTTGATATCTCGAGCCTCCAAAAAAAAAAACCATCGTATCACGTGCAGTGCACGAGTTCGTCAGAATTTGCGTTTTAGGACTATACAGAACGAGAAGCCTTCTCGCTCGTCCCCTTTCCCAACCGTCAAACGCACGGGATCCATCGTGGAGAGCTTTTGCTTATTCTTCTGTATAATCTCTCCCCAATTCCTCCATTTCAAGCTCTAGGGTTTTTTTTTTTTTTTTTTCTCCTCCTTCCTTCCCGGCTCTTTTTCACTTCCCGGTTCAGCTCTTCTCACCAATCTCGTCGTGATCAATCCCAAATAGGTACATCAAACTCCTCACACTTGAACTCCGAATTCGGGATCATCGAATTTCAATTCCAATTTCTTCAAATTTCTATTTTTCTGTGATACTAGGGCTTGATTTTTGATGATTTTGATTTTTCCAGGTTTGTTGACGGAGTGAGTTTTTGGGAGTTGGGTTTTGATCACCGGCAGAATGGTAAGATCGCATAAGCAGCTGCATTGTGGTTGATTTCTTTTAATCGATTTGAGCATAACTGGATTGAAACTCTTTTTGTTGATTCTCAGAATTACTTAATCGGAGCTTTCAAACCATCTTGCAACATTTCAATCACATTTTCAGATGCAAAAACCCGCAAACAGGTATAAATAAGTTTGATATATGGATGTTTAAGTACGATGTGGGCATGTAGATGAAGAATTCAATGACAATGCGTCTTTTTCCGTTTACATATTTGAAACTTTTTTTTTTTTTTTTTTGGGGGCTAAATGATTTTTTAGTTGGTGGCATTTCTTGGTTAGAGTTGTATTTTTTGTCTTCTGTCGACATGGATTTGAAACCCATCTTCCAAATTTCATCTTCTGTGGGAGACGGAAATTGATTTAAGAGTTTTGTTGTGTTTATCTGCAGGTTCCATTCAAGAAGGAAAATGGTCAAACAGTGATGCTCCCACTATTTCAAAGTCAAGAAAACATTTATGGAAAGGTGTTTATTTATGTATTTTTCTGATTTGTAGAATTTTGAAGTCGCAAAAGTGAGTATATGAAGATTCGTGTAGGGAATTCTTCATTTTCAACATGATCTCTTTGGGCATGAAGATATTTCTATTCCGTGTGTCATTTGTAGATATCGGTTGAGCCAGTTCCGGGAAAGAAGGTCGAACACAATGGTATAAAAGTTGAGCTCCTTGGTCAGATAGGTACGTGTTTGATGCAACCTTTGAATGTGATATTTGATATCATCGAGGAAGAAGGGGTTTACTGAGAATACCTTGAAATGTGAGATTTGAATTTACTTCCCACGGGCTTGTCTAAGCCCCAAAGAAAAAGAAAGAGAGTTAGATCAGATAGTAAATTAGAGACATTATGTCATAGATGAAAGAAAAGAGGTCACTTTTTTAAGTCATGCCATCCTAGAGACCAAGAAGAGGTTGCAGTGGAAATTCGTCGTCTACAGGCCGAGATGAGCCTACCATGAGTTGAAACACCCTTGGCATTACATTAGTGGAAGAGTGCATTTTATATATCCGAAACTGGTGCTTTGTCTTCTGAAAGACGATCTCACAGGAAATGATTATTTGCAAACCATGAGAGTCACAGAACCATGACAATAATGACTGTGTGAGATTTTAGGTGATTCAATTATTGTTTTAGTGCTGTTTAAGCCTTTAAGGTGCAGTAACTTTATTAAATTTGTCTGATCCAACTTGGATGAGTTCCTTTCATGGGTAGGGATGGTTTCGTTCTTCGTTCTTAACTTTGACTATTGTTCTACCTGTTTCCTGCATTAAATGAGTATAGTACAAATCAGTTCGAGGACTCTTTTTAAATAGTTGAATGAAGGAATATTCTAAATAATTCTGTTTTTCCTTGCAGAAATGTACTTTGACAGAGGCAACTTTTACGACTTTACTTCACTTGGTGCGTATGCTTTGTCTTTCTGCCATTTTCTCGAGAAAGTTGCTACTGTATTTTAATTATCTAAATAGATTAATGTGATGTCCATTGTCTATATTTTCCTTTGATGATTCAATATTTTCTACAAAGGCTTAGCATTCTAAGCAGTAGGTTCCTTTCTCTTTTCCTCTGGATGTCTAGCATTCTAAGTGTTAAGTTTTTGCGCCTTTTTATTTTATTTTATTTTTTATTTGTGCTCACGCTTTATTTTTCTCCGAATCTCTAATTTTCTTCTTTTTTTTTTTTTTTTTTGTGTGTGTGTGTGTGTAGTTCGTGAACTGGATATTCCTGGAGAAATATATGAAAAGAAAACATTCCCGTTTGAATTTTCAACGGTTGAAATGCCATATGAGACATACAATGGGGTGAACGTGAGGCTAAGGTAATCTATCATCGAGTCATACTTTTGCAATTTGTTCTGCTTTTGATTCCTCCTTGGAGCTTCTGCAGTGATCACCTTTTAGTTGCTTCAATGACATTTTGATTTTGGGACGGATACTCATATGTAGTTATTCATGTACACCAATCTTTATTTTTCTTTTTAGGTACGTGTTGAAAGTCACAATCAGCCGTGGTTATGCTGGTAGCATAGTGGAATACCAGGATTTTGTGGTACTATTTCTTTATCTGCTATAGTTTCGTCTCTCTTATATATATGTACGTGTTCTCTATCCTCAACTTAATGCGGCTGTTCAGGCCCAAGATTTTATCTTGCTGTTATGTATTAGCTACTTTGGTCGGGAAGCAGTGTTGTGGTAGCAAGACAGGGCAGGACAGTTTACCTATCTTTACGCTAATTTTGGATATTTTGCCCTTCAAAACTTTCCAACACTTTCACGTGTAATAATATTTTTATTAAAGCAGTGGTGTAATAATAAGACAAGGCTGTTTACCTGTTTTTGCTATAAACTGTTGACCAATAATATTGTAGGCTTTTATCACCTGGGTGTTAAGACTTCCAAAAATTTAATTCTGTTGTTGTCATTATCAAAGTGACCTCTTAACTTCACAGAGATTCTAATATACTTTTCACATATCTCAACCACTTGAAATGAAGTATCCATGCGTGATTGCCTTCGTAGAACATCTTTTTAACATGTGGTGCACATTGTGTAGGCCTGGATGAAAGTTATGTTTTAGTTTTATTCCATACATGCCTTAAACATACAATATTTTCTTATGTTACTTTGAGCATCGGCGGGTTTTTATCATCAAGAGTAGTTCTCCATACCATTAAAGTTTTTCTATATGCAAATATGAGTACTTTTTAAAAGTTTGATTTTGTGGTTCAGGTTCGTAACTACTCCCCACCTCCACCAATTAACAATAGCATCAAGGTGAGCGTCTTATAACAATATTTGTATGGCAAACGTGTGTCTTACTGTAATACTCTTGCAATAGATTAGGTAACAAAAAGGCTGCTGTTATATTATGTACTCCGGAAATTCTTGCTTCCACTTTCCGTTGTTTTGCTACTGTTTTAATCTTGGTGTTGCATCTGTGTACTGCTCCGATAATGAATCCAATTATTAGTCTCCCTTAGATTGTCACAGTAATCTTAATACCTCTGCAGATGGAAGTTGGAATTGAAGATTGCCTGCACATTGAGTTTGAGTACAACAAAAGCAAGTAAGTCGAACATTTCTTGTCACAAAGTTTTAGTCTATAATTAAATGGTTACAACTTACTAGTGAGAGTTGAAATCTGGAAAGAATTGGCTTTTGAGTAGTAAGCCAAGCTTGGTTCAATTGTGGCTTATGCTTCCAGATCTGAACTTTACTACGACAACCTGATCTCCCTCGTGAATAAATCACGTCTGAGCATATAGTGTATGGACAACTTATGGTGTGATTATTTAAATATAACATGCTTTTCAAGTTGGAAGGGAACAGTTTTGTTAACTCAAGTGTGAATGTACAGGTATCATCTGAAAGACATTATTATTGGGAAGATTTATTTTCTCCTTGTAAGAATCAAGATAAAAAATATGGATCTGGAGATTCGACGTCGGGAGTCGACAGGATCAGGAGCCAATACCCATGTTGAAACCGAGACACTTGCTAAGTTTGAATTGATGGATGGTGCTCCAGTCAGAGGTTTGTTACCAATTCTTTTTATTACAAGTAGGAAGATAGAACATCTTACAACAGAGTCTAATCATGCTTGAATATACCTCGATGAAGATTTAAATGTTTGAATATGTACTTTCTGATGTCATTTCATGTCTTTTCTTTGGTGTTCAATGATTCACTTACTAGCTTAATGCATGTCCTTGATTTGTCAGGTGAATCAATTCCAATCAGGCTGTTTCTTAGTCCGTATGAACTGACACCAACACATAAAAATATCAATAACAAATTCAGTGTGAAGTATTATCTGAATCTTGTTCTAGTTGACGAAGAGGACCGACGGTATTTTAAGCAGCAGGAGATCACTATATACAGGCTTGAAGAAAATTCCCCAGTACCATCTTAAATGCTAGCGGCATTCGACTTGTCACACCTTGTAAAGCCTTTACCCTGAATTTTTAGAACATATGTAGCTGGTGCAAGCGTCGAGTTTGTTTAGGAGGGCCTACCACGGCTTTTCCTTATTGTTGACTTAAAAGCTTTTCATTTGGAATGGTCAAACTTATGTACATGGGGGGCGACGCACAGAGGCAACGGAAGATCTCGCTGATTAGATTTTATGTTGAACAATGTTTGGATATTCAACTACTCATTATCATGGTAGAAGTGAAAATAGGGAAAAAAAAAATTAATTTTTCTTCTTTTTTTGACCTTTTTTTCTTGAATAATTCATGCTGTTTTATGTTGTGAAAGAAGCAAAACAATGTAAACAACGAAGACACGCACCTGCAGTGGTAGTTTCTTTGGGAATGCCATGTTAGTTTGCTTGTTATTAATGCCCTTAATTTGTGTGTTTGTTCTCGGTTGGGCACTTGAATTGATTTTTGTTTGGTTGATGGCCTTACCCAAGTCTTGAATGTTGTTTTGCTTATTGGTTTTAAAAAAAAATTATATATTTTGGTGGATTTTTATAAAGGGTCTTTTGGATACAGGTTGAAACTCACAATTCAAATTTATGTGAGAGAAAACACTCAAAGAAAATTTGAAAAATGGATTTAAAACAGGGTCGAATAGAGGTTTAATTATGATGAATGTCCGATTTGAACACATTTTTTAAGAGTAAATTTTTTTTTTATTGATATTGATTTATTTAAAAGTAAGCCATTATTTGCTTAGCTTTTTTAATAGTAAATTGGTGATTGCCAATAATTGAAAAGATAATTTCAAAAAAAAAAATTAATAATTGAAAAGATTCACTAAAAAGAGGCATAAATTTAAAATAAAAAGGTTTATGATCATTAATGCAATTACTAAAAAGATGGGGCTTCGCTTGTTAGATAAATATGGGCTGGGTTTCATTTCCCACGTTCCCTCCTTTTTCTCTCTCATCCTCCTCTCTCATGGTAAGCGCGGGACGTCTTTTCAGCAAAACGCAGTTGTTTCGATGGCTATGGCTACCTCCAAAAACGGCGAAGCCTCCTCTGCACCGCTTCGCCTTCTCAACGGCGGCGGCGGCGGCGGCGGCGAAGAAGCAGGCAGGCACTCACAACGGAAGCTTTCACTGCGACGAAGCTCTCGCCTGCTTCTTGCTTCGTCTCACCACTAAATTCTCCGGCGCCGACGTCGTTCGGACCCGCGACCTCCAGGTCCCTCCCAACCCTAAGCGTGCTCTTCACTCGTTTATTTCCTCTGTTTGGTTCCCGCGAAAAAACGCCAGAAAATCTTTACGTTTTTCGTTTGTTGATTGGAATTTTTGGCGGCGGTGAATTATCAGGTTCTGGAGTCGTTAGACGCGGTGGTCGACGTCGGAGGCGTGTATGACCCGAGCCGAGACCGTTACGATCACCACCAGCAAGGGTTCGGCGAAGTGCTTGGTCATGGCTTCGCCACCAAGCTCAGTAGTTCCGGCCTTGTCTATAAAGTAATATACATTAAACTCCTATTTTGCTTTTTGATTAGATAATAATTTTCTGAGATTACTTGGAAACTTCAATCTTGCGACACTTATTTTTGTGGCGATTTTTTCTTTGAACATTTTTTTAAAAGGAATTTAGATCCTGAATTTTGTTTTTTATTTTTATTTGTATGATCTTGTAAGATTCAGGGGCAAAAAATGCCAGTAAAAATTGATTAAGGAACTATTACCCAAAATAATTAAGGATCAAAACATCAAAATGCTAGAAGTTCAAGGATTAACAATGTCGAAAACCATTTTTTAAAAATATTTTTTTAGCATTATGGAATGGAGATAATTTCGAAGGAGCTTCATCTTGACAAGGGAAATCAGAACGTGCTTCGGCTGTTTCTAGCACTCTACAAGAGCTTCATGGAGGTAGTCATTCAGTTGTAACGTACCTTCATTGTTTTAACAAATTTTGTAGCTCTTCACTTCAATCTTATCGTAGAGTACTTTAAAATGGGACAGGCAATTGATGCTGTCGACAATGGGATAAACCAATATGACATAGATCAGCCTCCAAGATACGTGAATAACACAAGCCTATCTTCCAGAGTTGGTAAATTGAATTTGGATTGGGTGGACATTGATCAGTCATCTGAGAAAGAAAACAAGGCCTTCCATCGTGCAATGGAACTAGCCGGCGGTGAATTTCTCGATGTATGATTTTATTTTGTTTAACCTTTTGCCTTTTTGTAGTTGACTGGATGCTGATTTTAATGACATAACAATATCTATACATTGCAGACTCTAAATTTCTACGTCAAATCATGGCTACCGGCTCGATCCATTGTTATGGAGTGTCTAGCAGCAAGAGAGAATACTGATCCTAGTGGAGAAATAATTGTGCTGACTAAATCATGCCCTGTGAGTAGCCATTTTCCCCATGATTGCCTCCCTGCGAGTGTCCCTAGTGCCTGATTATCTCATTTTATTGGTTATGCTGTCTTTCGAAGTTTAAATATGCTGTTTATTTCAGTCATTGCAATCTCGAGTATCTCAAACTTAGAGGTCTTATGTTTTGTTAATGGATGTTTTACTCAAAGCAAACTTTAGTTTTTCATGAAGGCATATAAGTGATGGCTTCTTTATTTGATCCATGTTTCTCTTTAATGTTTATATGTCAATTTGGTGTTTTTAGATTTAAGCGTTGGGATGCACTTCTGGTAAGACAAATGAATTGGATATTTTGGTGCCGTCTGTATTGTTACTTAATTGTTCGTTTTTCAACAGTGGAAGCTTCACATTTTTGAGCTTGAGGAGGAAATGAAGATCAGCCCTTCCATCAAATATGTTATTTACCAGGTATTCGTAACCAAATGACAGGATACGAAACGAAAGCAGTGTCTCTCAACCCTTAACTTTCCATCACAGAGTTTATAGATGATGAAAGAGGGAGTATAGTTTCCCCTTTTGAGCTATCTGGTTTTCTGTTTGGAGGTGATGGGTTGAATTTGCGCAAACTTCCACTTGACATACCTTTCATGTTACATTTTAATTTAGAATTGTAAACAGTGGTTGGGGCATATAGTTAGCTTATTCTATTTGTAGGATGACAGGAACAGAACTTGGAGAATTCAGGCAGTGACAGTATCACCTGATAAATTTGAGAGTCGGAAGCCTTTGCCAGTTCTATGGAGGGGATTAGAATTTGACAAACTATCTGAGGTTGCAGGAATCCTGGGTTGTGTTTTTGTTCACATGAGTGGGTTTATCGGTGGAAATCAAACTTATGAAGGTGCTCTGGCGATGGCAAGAGCTTCATTGATATCCCAAGTCTGATTGTTTCGAATATGTTGAGATGCTTGATTCAGTACAGCATTAGAGGTAGGGTGCTTGACTATCACAATCAAGTTGAGTTGTCTCCTTTTATTCAGTTTAACACATTTAAACATGTGAGATGAGTACACTTACCGGGAAAGTCGTTCATAAATCTGATTATTGAATGAACACATTTACTTTCTGATGCTGCAAAAAGTAAAATTTTATTTTACATTCACTTTCCATAGAAAGATATTTTAATTATGGGACTCACACTAGTCTTCGTAGTTTCTGTTAGTCATGATAAGTTTCTGAGATTCTTGTTAGGAACAAAAACTTAAACGAAACCTAACTTTTCACTCTTCATCTTCCGTTATGGCGGGCAATCCTTCTTTGAACCATGCATAAAGGCCTCCTTCCAAGTGGAAGACGTTGGTATACCCGTTGAGAACTAGCAAGTAGGCTGCTATCAGTGATCTGCAGAAAGTAGCACGAGTAGTAGGATTTACTTTATCATTATTATAATAATATATATTTTTTTTAAACCAAGACAGAGATCAAACATCTCAGGAAAATAGCATGAAAAGGATTTAATCACCTTGATTGTTGACCTTCTGGGAGATTTTGGGTTGGTTTCATTGTACCCCCAGTTGCACAAGCCACTATAATCTTCGCATCTTTACTTATTTTTGATTCCACAGCTATCGTCATGTGACAAACATAAGGTAGTGTCAATGCCTGTAAGGTATCAAAAAGAAATGACAAATGGCGTATAAAAAAGAGAAGAATAAGTAGGTTATGATTATACTTGGGATGAACTCAGGATTCTCTTCTGTGCCAGCAAAGATGCCAAAAAATGCAAATGCGGCACGACGGGCTATGTCCCATGCTGTCCACTCCTTTATAAGCCTATAGATTTGAACATTTATGGCACCCGGTGGATGAGCCTAAAATACAGAACAGTAGAGTAACACTTACGAAATTATCTTTATTGCTTGTTGAATGTAAATGCAATATATGAAACCGATAATGGTGAATTCATACAATCAAGTAAAAACTATATGATATCATTTCTAGTTATCTTGTTGTTGATCCCAATGAATTACAGAACTTTGTGAGAAGACTAACCTCTTTAAATTCTGCTTCAGGCCGTACATCAAGAATAACGAAGTTGTTTTCTTTCTGAAGCCGCAGAGCTTCTTTTGCATCTACACTTCTTACCTGCAAAGTAGGATGTTTCTCAGGCTTGATGAATGGTCTGTTTCTAACCCTTTTAAGGCACTGTATAGGTGCTCTTTTGCTTATGAAAACACAAATGAAAGATACTTCTTTTCCCTTTTTTTTTTTTTTTTTCTTCCAAGAGAGGAACGGTCTTTTGTTACTTATCAGAAAAGAAACCATTTGAAAAAAATGAAAAGAAGTGAACTCTCCCATTTTCTCCGTTCTTTTTATCTGGATTAGTTTTCTTTCTTTTTTCCATTCCGTCTCTCTCTTTTCAAGGATACGTTCCTAATTGAAGTTTGCCAGTTATACACAAGCAGGGGGATAAGTATTCAATGTCCTAGTGAACTAATAATGTCACTGTGATTGCCAAAATAATTCTCAGTCCTTTTCTTTTCCGTGTATAGAGAGAGAGAGAGAGAGAGAGAGAGCTATACCCTTTTCTGCTGCAATAATTCCCTCTTGATCTTCCAGTCTTCTTCAGCTAACCTCTCCAAAAGAAGAGAAAAAAGAAACCAAGTGAGGGCCTAATTACAAGATGTCAATATCAAAATATGTTCAGCTTTTTCAGTCAACATCTCAACTTCTGAAATCGCTACTGGGATTCTGAATCAGTAAAGTTTACCTGGTCTCTTTTCCTGTTTTGTCGCTGCGCTCCGGATTGTCAGACCCTGCGGAGCGGATCGTGGCGACGGTCTCTGCTTTGTTGATCCAAACGATTGACGCATCAACTGGGAAGAATAATGGTTTTGTTGAGAATGTTTCGAAGGCAACATCAAGGGTGAGTGTTGGAAGTTTGTATGTAAAGAATAGGAAGATGGGCATGAGGTAATTAAAGCAAAAGAAGCCATTAATTCAAGCTTCTATAGCAGAATCAGCTGCTGGGTGTTCTTTAGATTTAAGTCTTTTGTTGTTTGTAAATCGATGTCGGACTAATTAGCAAGACTTCCGTCTGGGCTCTGAAGCCTCTCTTCCCTGTTTTGCTTTGAAGATCTTTTTGCGGGAAAAAAAGACTGGGCCAGGGCCTTGTGGATTTTTTTATATCTCTCAGAATCTGAGTTTGTGGTGGATATTTATAGGCATGTTGTTATTTGGATATGACCCATCATTTCATCACACCCCTTTTGTTCTGTTGCAACGCAACACGACTCTTGCCTGGCACGACACAGCACAAGTAAAGCCTTTCCCAACCTGTCTTGTGTTTTTATTAGCCACTGGTCACTCTCTGCTTAGATGCTTAGACCTTAATCAATCATTACATGACAAATTACTGCCTCATGGGGCAAGCTTGTCTATTCACCAAAGAGGTCAGTGTGGATATTGATTGTTTTTTGTTTGGGTTGGGGGATGTGAGTGTTGACTAACACGCCTTTGCTTTCACTTTGTAACCAATTAGAAAAAATGCTATTATGTATAGGTGGTAGTATATTAGAACTCTTATACATAATAAATTGCAATGCTCACCAAATTAGGGCCTTGCGGTCATGGTCTGAGTTAGGTGGAGATGAGTGCATGTGTCTCCACTTAATTGTTTAAAATTTGTAATTTAAACCTATAAGTTTATTTAGTTTTCAAAAGTACCTCTAATAAAATAATTTTTTTTAACCTATCTCAATAGTGCTCTCACCAAACAAAAATAATGGAATTTAAGTCACCTTATAATTAGAGGTAGAGTCACTTATGATTGAGTGAGGGCTTTTATCCTTAATAAATTTTTTTTTTTTTTTGTAACTTGATATTTTTTTTTTTCATTTTATTCCACTAAAAATTGATTATTTTTATACAAGTCTTTCTAAAAATTTCATCCTTTATTTTATATTCTCACTTAATAATAGAATGGCTTCATCGCGGTTTATAACAAATTAGAAAAATACTATGCTATATATAATTGTATATAAAAACTCACATGATAGAGATTCAATTGCCTTTTTACTTTTTGTTGTGATATTTCTTTTCGAGTAAATTACTAGGTTGATCTCTAAATTTTTAATTTTGTGTAATTTTGGTTCATGAACTTTTTTTCATAGCTGGAATTCCTCTAAACTATTAAAATATTTCTATAATAGTCTTATTTTTGGACGTGATCCGATAGTTAACATCACTTTTTGAGCAAATTGTTAATGGATTATATTTAGAAATTATCAAAAATGACTTTTATAGCAACATTTTAACAGTTTAGGGGCATTCCATGTTCTTTTTTTCCGTAACTAGAGTGACTATAAACTATTAAAAATGTTGTTGCAATATTTCTTTCCGTTAATTTTTGGACGGAATCCGTAGTTAGCATTACTTTTTGATCAAATTAATAACATATTCCATCTAAAAATTAACAAAAATGACTATTGTCGTAACATTTTAAAAATTTAGGGGTATTCTAACTATAAAAAAAATTTAGGGATCAAAATTACATAATATTAAAAATTTAGAGATTAAATAAATAATTTATCATTTCTTTTATTTATTGTCACGTGTAATGATACAATATCACTTGCGATTATGAATCCCAAGTAATAATAAGTAGCAATGCTCAACGAACAAAGGCCTACGGTGAAAAGCCAATACGGCTAGCCTAGTGGTGAGAATGAAGTGGATTAAGGATTTAGAATGTCTTATGGTCTGTTTGGTGAATGAGTTGAGTTTTAATCGAATTAAATTTTTAAAAAATAGTTATAAACTTTGTGAAGATAAAAATTAAGATGAAAAAATACAGTTTATTTAAATTAAACTTTGTTATCAAATATAACATTAGTATCAAATTCAAATGTAGATAAGGGCATAAATATTAATAATAGAGTTACAGTGGGTCAAAGGGACACATGGGTGCATGTCCATCAAAAAGGGGGGGAAAAAAAATGAAGGCTTAAGAGGCTTTGGTCCTGTGGCAGTGACACATGGAGACAAAACCATCTTGTGACAAAATAATAATAAAAAAAGAGCAATTCGGCGTCATTTTACACACATAAGTACATGCTACAATACATGGTAGCTGCAAAAGAGTTTTGGAAACAGTTGCTTTATAAATAATAAATGAACAAAAGCAAGGATTCTTTAATCGTCAACATCAATCACAACCATGTGACCACACCTTGCACATGATGCCTCTCCCTCCATTTCTGGCTGAAAATAGCGTTTTCATGGCTTACAAGCTTTAGCTTAGGTTTCACATTCAGATTTAATTTTAATTAAATTATATTTTTTTATTTTTATTTTTATATATTTTTTTAAAAAGTTAATAATATTTATAATTAATTTTTTAAAAATTAACTAATTTAAATTTAAAAATTTCATCTCATCTCAAATTTAACTCAAATATCAAACGAATCCTTAGAAATGTAGGATCATGAACTTATAATTTTAATTGAACAAAAAACTGTGTAATTGAAGAAATAAACTAATAGTGGAGGATTAAGATTAAGATGAAGGCGCTTTCTACTACGCCCATTTGATGTTGTAAATTATTAATATAAGATCTGACTTCTTAAAGAAGATTTCATTTCAAATTTAAATTTTTCATTTTTAATTAATCTCATACTACACCCATTTTGCTTTTTCCTAAGTATCATGTCATTATGCTTATTTAATAGTTGACACACTGTTGAATATTTATGAAAATTATAACCAAACAATTAAGATAGAGATTATTAAAAACGAGAAAAATGATTAGGATAGAGTTGATATTGACAAATTACTTAATTATTTATTATTTATTGAACAAGTATGTAATGTAAATAAGATAATATTATACATTTAGGTTTTATTTGGTATTCAAGTTTAACTCTAACTAAACTGTATTTTTTCATATTAATTTTTGTTTTTTTTTAAATCAATAAAATTTATAATTAATTTTTTAAAAAATCAACTAATTCTAATTTAAAATTTTTATCTTCAATTAATTAAGATGAATCAATTGAATGCTTAATATAGTTAATAATTTATGTTGATACACCAGGAAATGGTGCCATGATTGTATTACGACGAAATCAAAAGGTCAATGATTTCGGCTTTTAACCTTGTGGAATTGGGGGGAAGTTTGCTAAGGATCCATTTCACGAACTATAGGCCAAATTCCACTAGACCTTGACCCAAAGTACTACATGTTCATCTCAAGCCTAATCAGTGGGAGGCGAAGATTGGTTATTCAATCACCTTGTCGCCATGTGATTAGGTCAAAGGTTGACCCTACCCTCCACTTCACCTTTTGCTTGTTCGTCGTTGGTTCCCCACCTTGTTCCCCGTACATTTAATTCATTTTCGTCAATTGAGAACAACAACAAAAGAAGGAAAATAATAATAATAAAAAAAAAAGCACTGTTGGCCTAACGCCCAAAAAATAAATTCAATAACTCAGTCGGTAAGTGGAAAATTAACAATGCATTGCTATCATTTACATTTTTCTAACTTATGGTTGGAATTATATTTTTATCTAATTAGTATTTAGTGCTTTTTTTAAAATATTATATTAATTTTGTTAACAATTTGAAGTATAAATATGCACGTTAAAAATTTATAATGTAACATATGATATAAC
The DNA here is from genome assembly GCA_008635985.1 of Ficus erecta. Taxonomy (NCBI): domain Eukaryota; kingdom Viridiplantae; phylum Streptophyta; class Magnoliopsida; order Rosales; family Moraceae; genus Ficus; species Ficus erecta. Next base: position 948,854 of record BKCH01000010.1, read on the forward strand.
TGTTTTTAGTAATAAATTAAGTTATTAAAAAGTTAATTTGATAATTAAAACAATAATATTTATTGATAGGACAAAATATAATTTATACCATAGTTTTTTTTTAAAATTTTATTCAAGTGAATAGGATGATCTATCTACCAATAAAAAAGCCAAAACTAACAAGTTACTATCCTATCAACTTAAACAAATAAAAACAAAAGGTTTTTTATTTTTATTTTATAGAATTAAAAAAAAAAAAAAAAAAAAAGTTACTGCCCCATCAATATTGGTGAAATTTCTCATCAGCCGACTGAGACGGATCAAACGGTATGGACAGATTTGCTTTAGTGGGTCCCACTATCCCTTTCCGTTTCCTTTAATCAAAGTACATGGAGATCCAATACGTGCGTTTAATACTCTCCGATCAGTACAGCTTACAGAACCACCGACACCCAAAAATACTCCCGAAATAGCACACCCCAGACTCGCCACGTGTCCGATCAAACCGGATTAAACTAATACAAAAAGTGTCTCTGTGTAAATCCGCGTCCTACGAGATTCTATCCTCTGCGGACCCACCTTCCTTACTTTCTGCACTCTCACGCTTCGCTTGACTGTAACGCTCGGAAATCAATCCATCCTGGACTTTCGAGACAGCCAAAAGTCAAAGATACAACCATACCAAACGGAATTGAGATTGTACACGATGTGCTGCGTGGCAGAGGATCAAAATTCCCTTCTTCTTCTACCTTGGCTTTCACTTTATATAAACACGACACATACCTCTGCAAGTATCTGAGAAATCTATTACTTCCCTGAAAACTCCTCACTTTCTCCTCTCTGCTCTCTGTTTCTCTCTCTAGAGCTCCGTTTGCGAAAATGGAGATATTTTTCTACCTGGTTTTCGGTGGATTGGGGGCGGTGGTGGCGGTAATGGAGCTGAGCAAGAACAACAAGGACCGAATCAACACCACTCCGGCTTTCAATTCCTTCAAGAACAATTACCTCGTCGTCTACTCTCTCATGATGGGTAATTTCACTCCTAGATCTGACCTACATTAGATCTCCTTCAATTTCCATTTCTCTATGTTAATCTCTGTGAATCAGTGTTCCTGTCTCGATTTCGCGAGAATTGGATCCGATCTGAGGTTGTTCTTGAGCATTTTGGTGTTTTAGAGTACAATTCAGAGGCACATTTCGTCAGATCTGTGTTTCCTTTTGCTGTTTCGTGTCTTTGATTGATCCGAACACAGTTTTCTTGAGATCTGCCTTTGAGTTGATAATGTTGTTCGTCGATTTCATGTCCTTAAGCTAAAAAGTATGAATTCAAGAAGCTAGTTGATTGCTCTTGTGTTCATCTGTTCTTTGTTTGTTTTGTTGTCGTTTCTCTGATGTGCTTATGATATTTTGTCTTAATTGTTTTATTGATTTTCCTTTTTCGTTGCCGTCAATTGCAAGCAAGGATAATCAGATTATTATTAATTTTTCAAAGTAGCTTTTTGTCCCTCTGGAGATCTTTCTAAAAGTACGTTATATAGATTATAATGGACCTATAAACTCTTTTAAGGACCTATATTGGCTAATCTATCTGTGAAAGTGAGCAACTTAGAGTTGCTAAACTCTATTTAGATGGATTGCAAGTTGGTGGGAATTGATAGTTCAATTTATGACTAGAATTTTCCATTGAAACTTTTCACAACTGTTTTCGATGGAAGTCGTGCAAAATCTGATTAAATTTTTCTCATTTGAAGTTGCTTATTAGTGAATTGGGCAGTGTTTAAATTGTTGTTAAAGATTAAATGACTGACGGGGCTACTTTAATGAACAGCGGGGGACTGGTTGCAGGGTCCATATGTTTACTATCTTTACAGTACGTATGGGTTTGGGAAAGGTGAGATTGGACATCTCTTTATTGCTGGTTTTGGCTCCTCCATGCTGTTTGGGACAATCGTAGGATCTCTAGCAGACAAACAGTGAGATATTCCTTTGAGTTTTTGTTATTAGTTCTTTATTGTTTGTAAAAAAGAATACACACACACACACACACACATATCATTATAAAGACAGTAAATGACGCCTATCGTGCTTTAAATTCAGGGGTCGAAGGAGGGCAAGTGTGACCTATTGCATTACTTACATACTGAGCTGCATCACCAAGCATTCTCCTCAGTACAAAATTTTGATGATTGGTCGTGTTTTGGGAGGTATCGCCACTTCTCTCCTGTTTTCAGCATTCGAGTCATGGCTTGTTGCAGAGCACAACAAGGTCAGCAACAATCACTCTGTCTTCACTATAATTCTTGCTTCCAAAAAAAAAAAATAATAATAATAATAATGGCTTAGTCCCATTAAATCTTTTACTTTTCTAGGTCGTGAGTTGTGACAAATAGTCAAGTATATCAGAGTTTATTGTGTCTGTTTTGTTCACGTTGCATTTCATGATTATTACCTGTAGGGTGACTTCAATATTAGGAACATGCATAGATCAGAATTTCACTCCTTGTCAGTGAAGTGATTGATGATGGCTGTGTAGGTGAAGTGATTCAAGTGCTTGCACGTCCATCTGATTTTCCTAAAAGTAGGCAGAGAAGATCAATGACAAATAAATACTTTGCTGTACCTCTTATTTGCATCCTTTGTAATTACCGAAATTAATAGACGATAAAGCTGATTAATGTTTCTCCAACTTGTTTCGAGGACCCCTAGATACTCTCTCCAATGTTGCCTATTTGCATCAGTGATGTGTCATAGTACTGCAAACATTTTAGTTTGGTTATCATCATCGCGTCTCATATAAATGATTAATGTCTTTTCCTCAATCTTTGCAGAGAGGTTTTGAACAACAATGGCTATCAATAACATTCTCAAAGGCAATATTTCTTGGCAATGGCCTTGTTGCTATTGTAGCTGGTTTGTTTGGGAATCTACTCGTTGATACACTGGCTCTTGGGCCTGTCGCACCCTTTGATGCTGCTTCATGCTTTCTTGCGATTGGCATGGCAATCATATTATCGTCATGGACGGAAAACTATGGAGATCCTTCTGAGAACAAGGACTTGCTTACCCAATTCAGGAGTGCTGCTGTGGCCATTGCTTCTGGTAGAGTCTCGAACTTTTGTACTTTATTTTAACTTAGCCTTCTTTTGCCCAACATGCTACGATTTTTTCATTTTATTTGTTGAAATGGTGAATCCTTGACCATAGACTGAGCTTTTGGGGGGAAAAAAAAAAAAAAAGGCCTCAAATGGAATGGCTGTTACTGTGCATTTTTTTTTATTTTATTTTATTTTATTTTATTTTATTTTATTTTTTTTTTTGCCCTCTCCCCCTAGCCTTCTGGAATTTTGTTTACGGTTTACTTTCTTGCTCTTCCCTCCTCATTTGGTGTCACCTTCCATATAATTCTGTTTATGGTGTTGGCCTTTCCTCGTTTTGTGTTGCTTTGTTTGGTTCAGATGAGAAGATTGCATTACTTGGTGCCATACAGTCCTTGTTTGAGGGTTCCATGTATACATTTGTGTTCCTCTGGACTCCCGCTTTAAGCCCAAACGGGGAGGATATTCCACATGGATTTATCTTTGCGACTTTCATGTTGGCTTCAATGTTGGGAAGCTCTCTTGCATCTCGGTTGATGACTCAGACATCACCCAGAGTAGAGAGCTACATGCAGATTGTTTTTGCCATTTCCTCGGCTTCTCTACTGATACCCATTTTGACCAATGTATGTCATTGTTCCAATATATCATTCTCTTCCTTGGGCATTCTTTATTCTAGTCGTGTTCTCTAACTTGGATGCTTTGGTGCAGTTCTTGGTAACACCGTCCAATGTGAGAGGTGGGAGCATCACATTTGCAGGATGTACTCAGCTTCTTGGCTTCTGTGTCTTTGAGGCTTGTGTAGGAATATTCTGGCCATCCATTATGAAGATGAGGTCCCAATACATTCCCGAGGAGGCTAGAAGCACCATCATGAACTTCTTCCGCATTCCTCTCAATATCTTTGTGTGCATTGTGCTGTACAATGTATGTTGCAGGCTATTCTTTAAAATTACCAATAACATAATTTCTTTCTAGATGCCGCTCTACTTCTAAAACTGACTAGTTGTTTTTATTTGCAATTACAGGTTGACGCATTCCCGATCACTGTTATGTTCGGCATGTGCTCGATCTTCCTCCTAGTGGCATCTTTCTTGCAGAGGAGGCTCTTCGTGATTGCAGACAAGTCAAGTAAGTACAAAATTCAATCAGTTGGTTTTGCTGCATTCCCTGGCATTATATCAGTCTCACCATATTCAGACATGACATTAATGGTTTTCTCAGTGCTTATGGCTTTGGATGCATGTTTTTGTTACAGAAACTGAAGATCGGACGGCAATGAAGGAAAGGGACACTGAGGCGGAACCTTTGAACATTTAATTCACGATTAGCCGACAGACCACCGGATTTTTTGAGACAATGGCAGTAACCGCCATTGAATACGTTCAATATACTACCGTGATTCCTGTTAGTCGAGGGTGTATTCAATTTGACAGTGCAAACAAACTTATAAGAAAAAATAGTGGTCTGCCCAGCAAAAGCAGAAGGGTCAGTTAGAACTAGTGTAATTGATTTTGGCTGTCAAATGAGTCCCTGTAGCTATTAGTTTTCAGTTCACGTTTCAGCAATTAAATGTTGGGGTTGAAATATCCACTCCTGTATGCCAATATTATTCTTTTCTACATCTAATATCTTCTACATTTTTCTTCATTAAGATGCAAGTGAAACTGCACCATGTCATGATTTGGTAAAGCATTGTGTTTATGATTTTTTTTTTTTTTTTCTTCAAATCTTATATGGGAAAATTAAATGGCTCCTGATTATGGACTTATCATTAATCTTTTTCGAGTTGGAAAACATTGCAATTTGCAAGTAATTTTGAAGACTCATAACAAGCGATAACCTTGCCATGCAACGAGGTAATCGCACAAGCTAATGACTTTTCCGGCACTTTAATTTCATAACACTACCGAGCTAGTGTTTGATTAAGTGGAGCTTAATTATTGTCTCGACGTAAAATTGGCACGGATTTTAGCAGGAGTATAATGGGGTTTTCACGTGTCAAAAAAATGCAGTGAATTTACATGGCATGAGATGTATATAATTCATGATGAATCGATAGTTCTCCTAAGGGCGAATTGTCGAGAGTAAATCATTGTAAATCTTTTGTCAATTTAATTCATAACAAAATGTCAATGTGAAATACACAAGTTTTGGTTGATGGAAATGAACAAACCGTGAGACATTTGTATTATTGCCTTCAATAAATAGTAAAATCACAGTAACCAGTTTCCAAGCTGATACATAAAATACACAAATTAGAAATCATTATAGACAAAATTAACACATAAATACAGCTAATTTATACATTGGAATCAAGAATACAATGAGCCAGCCTTGATGCTTTAAGAAACAATTCAAAGCACTCGGGCACGTTTAGCGTCAGTTGAAGCAACTTCTAGGTCCCCAATGAAGAAAAGGATTTTGTCCAAAATCCCACGGCAGGAGGCGGTTTCCTCTTCCTCCAGCGATCCTTCCCCGCTTCCTTCTCTTTTCAAACTCAAAGCGTGACCGTTCAGCCCTTTCCTCTGTCTCCTCGAACCCAAATAGCGTTGGACCTCGCCTTGGTGAACGAGATAGTAGTCACCGCCTTCTCTGATTATCTTCAATCCCCTAGTCAACATAAAATTTCCATTTCATCAAGAGGCTCCAACAACTGGCGCTATATTACGACCTTTCTATATAATACAAAGAATCCTACTTTGTTTCCCTCAAATAAACACAAAACAATACACAAAATGACCAAAATCTCAAGCCACTTCTCGATTCACAGACTTCTTTCACCAAAAGATTTCAAAGAAGCAGACCTCAAATTGAATAAAAAGTGTTAAGCATCCGGTAGTGTTGCACCATTATGATGAAAAATATTTTAACCTTTATATTGGAAAGCCGAGTTTTAGCCTTCTATTCGGACCCAAAAATAGTAATATCTAGTATCAAACATATCGAAGCATTGGTACCATCTATAGACAAGACTAACCACAAAAATAGTACAATCAAACGTGTCTCTCTTTCCCCGCTGTTTGTGTAAGTGGGTATCCTGTGAAATGAACAATGCAAGAAAGAAATTGCGTATCGTAGCGCTTATAACTTACAGGCCAATGCGATCGCAACGGTCTTGGACCTCATATACATACTTCCATGATTTTGAATCCGTGGGAGAATAGAACGCCGCACGATCTCCTCCCCATCTCTCCTTGAATAAATTGGACCAGAGATTGTTGTCCGAGGCCAACACTTTCCATTTTCTGCACACTTCACAACACCAAGAAATTTGCCATTTTAACAGCATACTATACTTAACCAGACGTAAAGGAGAATAGAAAACAAAAGTAAATGAACCAAACGACTTTCAGATAGAACTAACCTTTTTTACCTTAAAAGAAAAACAAAACATTAATTGTTCTGTATGGATCTTTTTATTCTTTCACCAATCTGATGATTTTGATCACCGTTATAAAAATGAGTAAAAAATTATATATAAAAAAAAAAAAAAAAAAAAAAACCCGGAAGTGGACCACCTTTATGCACTTTATTGAAAAGGAGAAGACCCTTCACCATAATATCTGACAACTGCTTTGTCAAATTAAAGCATGAAAATACAGAAACAAAATGAAGTGGGAGTTTTTTTCTCACTAATATAGAGAGAAAATTAAATAAAAATAGAGTTCCCGGTGAATTAAAGAAATGCACATCAACCCAAAAAAAAAAAAAAAAACCCCACAAAACGATTTCCCAGGATCTCGTAAATTAACAGGAAAAACTTGAACTATTTGTCTCGGAAATGCGTGAAATAAATTAAAGGCAAAATCATAAAACAAACCTCAAAATTACATTAGAAAAATTCAGCAGTACAAGTCGGAAAATAAAAAATCCAAACCAAAATTATGAAACCCAGTTCAGATCCGCCTTGAAATTTTAATCAGAAGAAAAAAAAAAAAAAAAAAAGAAGAAAAAAGAAATGACCGACCTTGTTGAGCGGTGGCAAGATTCTGATAGTTCAAGAAACAGAAAATTTTCAGATAGATCTCCAATGGCAATCCCTCCATCAAAGAAAAACTTTCCCAAATCCAGAAACTTTCAGTTTACTTTTTCTTCTCTTAATAAAAAACTCTAGATTAGTTCTAAGTAATATTATTTTTGTTTTTTGTTTCTTGTTTTGTCTAGTGTAATAATATAAAAGCAAATCGAAAGAGCTTTTAAACTCAGAAGTGAAAGCAACTTTGTTGTTTTGGTGGATGTCTTTGCTTCTGATGACGTTTTTTCTGACACGTGTTACTCCAAGAGCGTGTCTATCTTCTCTTCTGGAAATTCATACAGTTTTTTACTTTTTGCCTTTTTTTTATTTTTTTATTTTTTATAAGTTAAGAAAAGAAATTATAGTTAGTTAGGCGCGAGTCTTTTTCAACTTTTACCGCGGAAAATGAAATTAGTTTCAAATTTATTCGGACAGATGGTGGGCCACCCTTCGGCCTATAAGTTGTCCAAATAAACTGAACTGATTACCATGTTCACTAGCCCATTAATACATGGAAAATTAGGGCCCGTTGGGAGCAAAATCTGGAGATGGTTTTTTTGCGGATTCTATTGAAAATGTATATTTGGGGGAAAAACTTTTGAAAAAACTGTGATATAAAAAATAATGTAAAAATTTAAAATGTATTTCGAAAAAACTATGCAAAATGGATCTCGTCTTGTTCCTTTTGTCGTTACGAGCATTTTGACATAAAAGTTATTTCATTCCGATTTGAAATGAAAAAGTTATGGACTTTTAAAGTTTAAGTTTTTTGAAGATAGAAAAGAGGGAAAGTTTGATATAAAGTTGAGATTTTGAAATCCATATAGTATTTTACCATTTGCAGATGACGTCCCAAACGGGCCCAGCACATAGATAACATAAATTTAAAGATCACTGACACAACGTTAAACTAAAGTTAACTACAATTTATATCATACTGATTAAAAGTGGGGAATTTGTATTATTTTGGTCAATCGATGAACAAAATAGGTTTATTTAAGTAATTTTGTAAAATAACAAATGCAAAATTAGGAAGAAAGTTTTAAAAAAACACTTAAAAGTAAATTATTTAGATAAAGAGATTATTTATTTCTATTTATTTTGTATCCTATCAAAATTTTCTGTAACAAAATACGTTCAAAATTTGGTTTGTAAAAACGTTTTAAGATCCTATAATCTTCAGAATTTGTTGGTGCCTTCAACAACAGATTTTATTTTAGAAAAGAAGCCACACACACACACACACACACACACACATATATATATATATATATATATGTTTGGCTAAAGGGTAGTTAAGTAGTAAGATAATAATCATCACTACTATCACAAAAAAGAAAAAGACAAATTAAAAAGTAATCGAAAGAAACAAGCTGTAGACTAATACTTCTAAAAGAAAGTCTCGTCTCTTGCTAGTGTACAAATTGTACTGAACTATAAGAAATCGGCCATTTCCGATTACAACCTAACAAAAAATGTACACATTAACAAGTCAATTTGTACAAACACTTCTATATTCTTTAAACAAACAAACGAATAAAACAAAAAGAAAAGAGGAGAAGAAAATTGACTAGATTTTTCACCTAACATTATTGGTAAGTAACGAAAATGCAGATCGGACCACAGTTTCCAGTTTGTCCGCTAAGCCAGAAACGGTGTTCTTTAATGTTTCATGTGAACTCGACTCAAAAAGGGAAAGTTTATCATGCTGCAGAAGGTGAAGCTGCCTCTCCAGAAATCTTTTTAGACTGGACTCCGCGATATTAAGCAGACTCAGTGACGCATTTGTGTGCATAAATTTTGTAACGACGAGTCCTGCCAGAACCTGCTGATCTGCCTTCACAAGCTCTGAAATAAAATATGGGAAGACAAGCCTCCTAAAAAGTAGCAAGTCTCTTTCACTCACTTCACATTCTTCTGATCCCTCGCGAACAAGCCTCGATACTTGGGCTGCTTGGCACTTACGAGAAAAGTTCCCAACCAAATAGCAGATGTAAGAGAACGTAGTACCATAGGAAGATTCGGAGATGATACCAGGTATCAGTCCAGAGGATGATATAAGAATTAGGAAATCATGGTCCTGCCCGATCGATTCCGAAAACCCTCCTTGTCTCAACTTGTCTTCAACAGCAGCTAAGCATTGTAGCTGCAGTACCTCATAAGGAAGCAATAGAACTAACTTTAATGCCATTAGACAGTCCGTTTGAAGAAAAATGTTGATTAGGCTCTTGGCACCATCTTCATCAAGCAAGATTTCACTAGATTGATCAAACAGTCTCAGCACATCTCTCAAGCGAGACGATGTCACAAGTTTCTTGAAGATCTCCAACCAACATACATGTAAAGGGTGAAGAGAAGGGGCGCTTCCGGTCTTTTCTTTCTCGGGAGGTTCGACGTCTTGAAAACTTTCCCATCCCTCGTCCCAGTCATCACCGTTCCAGGCATTTCCAGCATCAGATGCTTCTAAAGAGGCTTCCTCATCATGCTTAATCATGAACAGCCCTTCCCATTCTCCCAAAACAGCTACCAGAGAATCAATATGGGAATCGGTATGGGCAACACCAGTCAACTTGAAGAAGCAAGAAACTGCTGTCTCAACGGCGGAGAGATCATCGGGGGTAATTTCTATAGCAGGTGACATGCTTGCCACGAGTTGAGACGATTTAAGGGCAATCAACGCACTTGTTACTCTGCTAGATGTATCATTATGATCTGTCAAACCCCGACCACCAGATGTCTGGCTTTGTTCACTTGCATAATGTACCTCATCCCATCCTTCCCATGGTATTACATTGGAATGTATCTCAGCGGATAACCCCTTGATATTTCTACCTGTGAGGAACTGCATAAGCTCTAGGACGTAAACTCGAACAGATCCAGGTATCTGCAGATCATCACAGAACTTGGCAAGTCTTTTCCAGATTAAATGCCTGACCTTCTTCAAATCGTCCAGGTCACCTTCTAATTTACTCACAGAAGATAAAATATGGTAAAAGTTTTGATGGTCCTGGGATTCACCTACGGCTAAGTTCTGCAAAATGGGTTCCAAAAGATTCAAGTAGAGATGGGGGAGATCCTGGAACTCAGTGTTATCTGCCAAAATGAAACCAGTTGGAGCATGCACTGCTTCAGAAAATACTTCGGCAACAGCACTGAATCCACAACCAGAAAAGATCATAGCTCTGCAGAACATGAAAATTTCGAAAGCAGAAACACCAGTTAAAACCGTGATTGACGTAGCCAACAATTGTGTTCCAGCCCTGACTTGGTGAGACACTATCTTCAATCACAAGCTTCATGAAAACTTTTAGACAAGCCATTAAGCAATCTGGACTGAATACAAGAATCTCTTCTGCATTATCATGAGAGATAATTTCCTTTATTTCATCAGTTAATCTCATCCAAAAGTTTAAGAGGATCAAAAGGCAGTCCTGCCAGGTTGAATCGTCAGGAAGAGTTCCATAAGAATCATTAAGAGGTATAATTACCATGAAATACCGCTTTATAATGTCCAATGCATCAGAATGTGCCAAGAGTTTGATATACAATCTGCATGATTCAAAGCTTTGCTCAAGCTGACATACTAAACCCTGAAGGTTTTCAGGCCTCTTGACAACAAAATCTGTTCTAGCTTTAGTCTCCAATGTCGTCAACAAACTGAGGAGATAATGTTTGTACACATCCTTCCACGACATGAGACCATCCGGAACTGAGTCAGTATGGATACTGATCAGGGTTTCTACCATCTTTGCCAATACTGCCAAGCTACTATCATCAATATGCTCGTAGATTTCACGGTTGAAGCACTCTAAAGTCAAACCTCCGAGTCCAGCAATGTTTTTGAAATTGAGGTTGGAAAGAAAGGAAACTCTTATGCATTCTTGCTCAAGTACCTTGTAATAGCGAGCAAATCCAAAACTAGACAAATTAGCTTGATCTGGGTGTATCATTGATAATGATTTTTTGGTTTCTTCCAGCTGAAAATAGCACTCAGAAAGCAGCCCAAATACACGGGCAAGTCGCAACTTGTTGCATCCATCAATTGCAGGATATATAACTGAGGAAATAATGTGGATGGTCTTAACAGCATAACCAATTATTTCTCCTCTACACTCTGAAATTTCATGCATAATATCCTCATCGGTCCAAACCTCAGAAACAAGCAAAGAACTTACATAGTGTAGAAGAACCTGCAAGGAAACAAATAAAATGTATCACTTCATCAGTCGAAAGACTCGAAACACTTGATCTACATTGCCTACTGTTACTTATGCTCACAAATGTGAATACCTCGTTCCGATTCATGCCATATGTATCGGCCAGTTTTAAAATGTCCTTCAGAACGTGCTTCTTCTCCAACTTTACTGACTCAATTAGAGAGTGGACAACGCTCGCCATATACTTGGTGTCCCTAGACAAAAAACGTGCAGCATCAACCCCTGGAATGATGCTCTCTAAAGCTCTGGAGCGATCTGCCACAAACTTTTGTTCTTCCAATTTGAGTTTCCATTCTCTCCAAAATGTAGACTGCACTTCCTCAACTTTGGCTATATCATCTGAAAGGATAAATAAAATTAATAATGAAGAGAAGAAAAAGAATTATTTGGAAAAGAATAAAAGACAACAACCACAAAGGCTAAGTATAAAAGAACACGTGCAGCCTTCTTAAGTAACCGCAGGCCGTCATTGGACAGTTTTTTGGGGAAAAAAAAAGGGTAAAAAAAGAAAGAGGAAAACTATTTATGTTTTTCTAGTACCAGGTGTCTGTTTTTCCTTGAACTTCCCGAGTAGCATCTCTCTCCTCTTGGCAGGACCTTGACACTCAACTCCATAGTTGTGTAACAAACTATATATCATCCCCACGTTCATGATGCTACAAATTTCGTGGTAGTCTTTCCGCATTCTCAGTTGCTCTTCTATTACTTCAACGCCACAAAATGCATCCACCAGATTCAGCAGAAAGGAGCAGCAAATTTTGTCTTTCTCTTCAGTAATAGGAGGTTCAAGAATTGATTTAGCCAGAGAGGCAATCAAATCGTCTTTTGGAGAAAAGCCATTTCTTGCCAGCCAGGATAGAATGGTCACCACAGCCTGTGTCCCGACACTAACATATTGCATTCTAGGAATCAAGCCATGAATTGGCTTCTTACTGTTTTCGGGTTTCCTACTTAGTTCAAGCAACCATGGAAGTTGTGAAGCAGCAAATGACAAAGTTTTCCCATTGTCTTCCAGAACAGATTCCCAAGTCCTTCCTCTCTCAACAGGCAAGTCTTTAGCCACAACAGAAAGTATCTTCTTTATCTTACCCATATACTTTTCCTGATCATCAATGGTAGCTCCTTCAACAGCTTCAGAAAATCCTTTTCTGTCAACCATGTTGCCCGAATCTGAAATAATTGATGAACCCTGACCGGAGAAATTGGGAGTGGTTGACTCTGTCGACGTTATTAAGATTTCACACTGTCCTTGCATGTCTAGATCTTTCCATGCATGGAGCAACTCGCTTATGGATTCCTCGTCGCAATGGCTCAAAGCAAAACCTAGTAATTGTTTCCGAGACTTAATATCCATATTTTCAAGTGCTGGACCCCTTGCTATTGCAGCACATAAATCCCAAACTTGACCATGTCCTCTCTTAGCCAAAACAAGGCAGAGATCAAGTGCCAATTGCAGATCGCCAGCAACTGCAGCTTCTCGAGCAATAGCTTCCTGAACAGCTGATATGTCATCTGGAGAGTTTAATCCAAGAAGTTTGGCAATCTCAATGATCTCATCGACATGTAAATAGGCTCCAGTTTGACTCGTGATAGCCATTTTAATAATCTCCATTTGATCTTTTATTTGCCTGAATTGCATGGGTAAAAGTGTCACTCCGAGACTGGGAAGTTTGATTGTAAGCGCATCAATAATATCAAGCTCTGCTTTAACAATTCTGCTGCTTGAAAGTAGATTCAGACACTCCTTAGCCTTCCAAATCTGAAACAAGCCAATCTTATTAGAACATGAACGCTTCCAAATTATTTCCCAACTTCAGGTATTTAATAGTTTAAGTTGCTAAACCATGTAGTTGGCCTTACTGCTTTTAAAAACAAATGAATTTAAACTGAAAAAAATAAGAGGATGCACCTTCGATACATCTAATGTAACCAGCCTATGGTAACACATGGCTATTTGAAAATTTGTTTTAAAAAAAAAAAAAAATTTCTTCATACTTACTTCAGAGCAAGCAAGACTTGAAGCAGAATAAAAATATTCCCTTGCAGCTTGAATGACAAGATTCTCTGCCTTATCCGATGCTAAAGCAACTGAACTTGTACCCTTTAAATAATTCCTAGCTAGAGAAAACTTCCCAGCTTTCAGCAGTCCTCTGCAAAATTCCATCAGCATAAACTCCAGATCAAGAAACGGAAATGCCTTTTCCCTCGTGCACTGCATATCACGCCACATGTTGGCCCAATCATTATCTGCTCGGCTCGGCTGTCGACGTATGAATTTTGAAAGTATGAGGCGAATAATTTGCTTTACACCTTTCCCATCACCATGAGACTCGAGGAAAAAATTCATTGGCTTCGGGACCTAAATAAAAACAAGTCACTGTCAGTTATATTGCAAGAAAGTAATCAATTAAAGTGTTTTAGAGTCAATCAAATTGTCAAACAAGAACGTATTTTATGCCACAAAATCCATTCTAATCTCACGCCTGAAGTACACCAAGATCATGGCGAGGTAAGTCTAATGCATCAGGATCAGAAATTTAAAGAAATACAAGTACAAAATTTTCCTCCAAAGACAAGTTCATGCAGATTGTTCTCTCGTAAATATAACATCATTGATTTCATATTTCACATTGCACACATGCATTTTTTTTTTTTTTCTTTATTTGCGTGCTGCATGTGTAGGGCGCTCAAGGGATGCATGGGCCATAAAATTCAAAAATGCAAAAGTGTTTCCAAGCAGGAAGAAGTACGAACCTGATAGAATGACAGAAGCCTCCCCACTTCAATGTGGCCCTCGGCCAGTTTCAATCTTCTCTCCAGGCCCCCATTATATAATTTACTACCTGTACAGTCAAAAGCTTTATGTTTTCCTCAAAACTATTTTAAATAATTAGCCAAAAAAAAAAAAAGCATCGACCACAGGGACAGATTCCACTCGGCAGGTACACAAATGAAGACAAAACAGCATGCAGTACAAGCCAATCAATAACAAAAGGGATGCCAATAAATGCTTGTGGAGGAGAAGGCCTCTTTCAAAAGTTAAATATATTACTCATGCATGCAAAGCAAGTATTAATTTGAATTGCAAGTAGTAAATCGCTAAGCTTCTGTTAAGCACATACTGCTGATTACCAAAAAGAATCTGATTGATCACCGGCTCATACAAAAGAGTACAATGACGTGTGAGTCAGGAGGAGAAAAATTACCAGGCATCTGTGGAAGCTTTTGCAGTATGGCTGCCATGGTACTCCACTTATCTGTTGCTTTGCACAAATAAAGGCACTGCAGGGCACAGTTTATAACTTCAACTTCATCCTTGAATAAGCTGCCACTTCTGACATCACCACACCCCTCCTCTATCACCAACGAGCAAATGTCCAATTTATTTTCCGATGCAATTTCCTTCAGCCATCTTACCAGGAATGACTCGGCTTCATCATGATCAGCAGCAAGATGATCGTCTATCACCTGATCTTGAGAGACTGAAGTTGTATAATGAAACCTATTTTGCACAAACGGAATTGCTTTATCACGAAGTTTTTCAACAACATTTTCTTCTTTGACTCCCTTGAGCATCGTTCTAAACTTATCATAGTCGGATAATTGTTCCCATGTTTCAAGATTCAAACTAAGTTCACCGTCGCTGTCATCAGAATAAATAAGTTGGTGCAGGTATGAGACATCCTCATGAAACTGCTTCAACTCAGAGATGCCCTTTCTAGTAGCAAAATCAAGCAAGCAAAGGCAATTATCTAGCTGCCCACTAGATCTGTCAATATCTCTTGCTCTATTCTTGTACCATATTGAAAGCTCATTAGTCGATGGCCAAACAAAACCTAAGCACTGTTTGACTATGGGTTCCGTCCTAATCTGCACGTCAATCTCATGACTCTTTTGTAAGCCATTCGCAAATGTTACCATCTTCTTGCATTCAACCCAATCTTCCTCTCTCACTACTGTACCAGTTGGAGGATATCTCCCAGGAAGAAGCTGTCCATATGTTTGTACAGGAAGTGTTTCAGGGATAGCAGCTAAAATCTCCAAAATGAAAGGCGCCACTGAATAAGGATGACGCTTGAACAAGAGGTTCATCGCTCCAATTTTCCCACTTTCAGCAAGTGCTATAGCAGCTTCATTAATAGGCATCACTCTGAACTTGGCATATTCCTGCGCAGAAAACCTGCAGAAAACAATGTTGTTAAACAGTGGTCTAGTAGCAACTGTTACAGGAATTGCATAACAATTAAAGTTTTGACTAAAAACATGTGAAAGCTAGCACAATTCTAGATTCTGCACGACCGGAAAACAAACTACAAAGATGGCACAATCCTGAGATAATATATACTCATCAAAGAACACAAATCTCAATATTGCACAAACTAAAAGCAGAAGTCAATAGAAGCAAAATTATCGTCAATATAAGCAAAATTATCACTGGGAAAAATCTGACGTTAGCCTGCAAAGATGAATAAAATGACTTCCAGTAAAATTCTCTCATTCACAGATTAATAGTTTTTCTTCTGGCTCCTTTGCAAATAATATTTATGGTTAGAGAAGAACAGCACCATACCTGCCCATGTTTATCCCAAGATATGTCTCCAATCTGTCGCGGAATTGCAATAACTTAAGTCTAGTCAGACGAAAATCCCAAACTTTGGTACACTCAGAATCTTCTCGTTCAGAAAAACTATACTGGTTAGTTAGGCACAATCCATATTCAAGCAAAGCCTTCATGGAATCTTCTGTTGGTCCAACTTTGTCAACACATTCTGAAAGTACAAAAACCTTGTCTTTTATTTTTGATAGATACATATTTATTTCATTTAATCCCCGTGTGGAATGCAACCACTGCGATTTTAGGACTTCGTCTTTATCCAGCCCATGACGATCAGCGAAATCTAGGGCAGCTTC
Source organism: Ficus erecta (assembly GCA_008635985.1). NCBI lineage: Eukaryota > Viridiplantae > Streptophyta > Magnoliopsida > Rosales > Moraceae > Ficus > Ficus erecta. Next base: position 965,074 of record BKCH01000010.1, read on the forward strand.
ATATCTTCTATTGCTAATTAAGGTATCATACATTTCAAGAATAGATCTCTTGGAAAATGACATCAGGTTCCAGCTCAACTTAGAAACGTCAAGATGACTAAACCTATCATCAGATATCTGCTCTATACAATGTGAGTCACCTGTACCCTTGTCATCGGTTAGAGTTTCTCTCTCAGATGATATACTCTCCAAAAGAAACAGGTTTCCTTGAAACTGATAAACTCTTTCTATAACAGGCATAGAGTATACGGGATCATTCTCCTGAACCTTTAAACCGCTAAGTACGTCAATCATGGTAACAACTCCAGTCCTTTTTGCAACAGCAATAACTTGGTCAGACCACCAAGTAAAATCTACAATATCACCTCTCTCTTGCAGACCATATGTCTCTTCAGTTAATTTTGAAAGCGAAAAACATTGCTTATCCAGCTTAAAAACGTGCATGCAGCCCATCACATCGAGAGTACAAACAAACTCAGCTTCTGGTGAGATTAGCACCTTTGGGAATGCTAACGGACCTACATGACCTTTTGGCTTGGAATACAAGCCCTCAAACTGAGTAGAGAACAGCTGCTCTATGTCCGTGACATTACTTCGACGCCAAAGAGAAAGATTACAAGATCCTGAAACATACATAAAGAACAAATCTGCAATTAATATTACCAGGAAAACACTTCCTGGTACTCAAGCATATGAAATGTAATGTTGCCTATAAAAATTGTCACGAGTCGAAACAGTCACAAGTATAAAGAGGTATAATAAAAACTAAATGGAAAATGAAGCAGAAACAAACCATTATTTGGTGTGATGCTCTCAGAGCAGGTAACAGCAACAAGCAAAAAGAGCTTCGGATGGTAGTCAACACAACAGATATTTTGCGCCAACTTCCCCTTCAGAGTTAAGCCATTATAAACAGAGGTATTTGGCTCCCGACCAATCTCAATACGCTGAAGGGAGCCATCTGATGTCACAATAGTGAAGCTACACCTGGAAAGATTTTTCATTTGACTTTAGCAATTACCAAATATCCATCAAGTTTTTGTTTGAACCACACACCAAAAATAAAAAATTAAAAAAATAGATACTATAACGACATAGAGAAACTCAAGTTCAATACAGTACTGCTCTTGACAAATATCCTCTACACATAGATGTAGAGGCTGTGGACCGAAAAGTAGCACTTACAACAATGACTTCTGCACATTAGAATCATCATTTGCAATCATTTTTACAATAGGTAAAGAAACTTTCAACTGCCTCTTCAGTACCCTCATTATCTCTTCCCCATTTGCTTTGATAAAATATAGAGTATCCATATCATCAGCAACTCCAAGAACATCGTGGCTTTCAGACCAAGTTCCGGCCAAAAAGGTAACAGGGCTGCTAGCTGCTATAAGTTTCACAAGTTAGAAAACGCTCCGACAAGAAACAGCCGTTGCTGCAGAAATCAATCAATAGTTGACAAAAATACTAAATATGATGCAACCTGATAGCCGAAACGCATGATTGGATTAGTTATATGCAACTCAACAAGAACAGCCAAGAAATAATCTTACTAGTAAAAGTTCCACATGGCTTTGAGTAGTCATCCTTCTTCTGCAAAACTGTGATCTGATTTCCAGCAGCCACAGCCACACGCTCGCCGCTCGGTGATATAAATAAGGATGCTAATTTTCTCAATTTTCTAGGTTGCTTGGTCTCTAACCATTTTTCTTTAAGTCTACTCACGCCTATAGGAAACAAAGTTTAACAAAATTTTAACTGATGGTTAAGACCAAAATATTATTGAAATTTCCGTTGAAATTTCTCCGACATTCAACAAAAAAGGTTCTGCACTCCTCTTTTGGTATCGGTAATGCCAAAATATGGGTGGTTTCGATGGAATTGTCGATTTTTTAATCCTTGATAACAACACTATTGAATAGAATTTTTTTATCACAAGCTCCAAAAACGACAATTCGTGAAACACAATTAAGATCAAAATAGAACTAATAAGAAATTAACTTCTATAATCAACTGTCTAACATAAAAGTGAGATTTTCGATGTACCTTGAAGTGAAAGCATCGAAAGAAAGCCGCCACGAGCACCATTATCGGCCTGAACTCAGAAAAACAGCGACGGAAAATCAAGAAGGCGATTTGAATGAATGAATGAATCGCAGAATTCAGAAATGCGAGGTTGAGTGATGAGAAGACGAAGGAATCAGAGAGAGAGAGAGATGAATTGGGAACCTTTTGAGGAGGGTAATTGGGAGTGTACGGCCTCGAAGCGTGACGGCGTGTCTCGTAAAGGACTGGTTCTGGTGCTGGTTCCGCCATTGCCAATGCTTCAGTGCGATCTCAAAGCCCTGTAACTTGCGCATCCGACTTAATTTATTCCATAAACACGCATACAGAGAGAGAGAGAGAGAGAGAGAGAGAGAGAGAGAGAGAGATTGCTACAGAGGAAGAGACCTTTGACGGTCCTTTCGCTGGTCCTTTTTTTTTTTTTTTTTTTTTTTATGTTCTCTTTTATCGCCCATAAACTTTGTCATTTTAATTTTTGGCTCATAAATTTAAAAAACTCTCTTTTTATCCCCCGAAATTGGGATTAATCGCACTTAAAAATAGATAGAAGAAAAGGGGGTAGGGGATATTTAGAGCATATAGTCTGCTTGAAGTTTTTCCAATGTTTTTTTTTTTTTTTTTTTGTTCTCTTCTTTAATAATAAACCAATTTTACTATTTACATCTTCAAATCCACTTTTTTATTTTTAAAAAAAACTCAAATTTTAAAAATCTATAACTTTCTTATTTCAAATCAATATGATGATTTTTTTAAAAATGATGTAAAATGACAAGATAAACGAAATAATATCTAAATTTCTATTTTTTTAGACATTTTTTAAGTTTTAACACATTTTAATCATCACAGTTCATTTTTAACCAAACGCAACAACTTCAAACATTCACTCATTTTTAATCAAAATATTTCTAAAAGTTCAACTATAGTATGTTTGAAATGTCCATCTTGTCGACATATGATTTTTTTCTATTTGCTTTTCGTAAAAAATTCAAGCAGAAGGGATTGTGTAAGACAAATTCCCCCTTTTCTATTTGTATTTAACTAAAATTTTAGTAAAAGAGATTAAGTGAAACTAATTTAAAGTAAAATGGGAACTATCTTAAAGTTCAGGGTACAAATGAGAATACACTTTTTTTTTTTTTTTTTTTAATCCTCCCTCTCACTTTTTTTTTTTTTTTTTTTGGGTGTGTTTTCTATTAGATTTTTGTTGGGCCGTTTCAATGTGTAAGTTTGGGCTTAAGAAATAAACCAGCCCAAATTGAGATTGGACAATTCTGGGAGGGCCCATCTCAGAAGAGTGCTCGGGCGATGGCCCAATTGGGAGGAGGTCATGGGTTACAAAGAACAGTGTGAAAGCCTAGCAATGCCATTCTCTGTCATCAAGGACTACAAAGGATACGGGTGATTTGTAGAATTGTCCCTTAAAAGCACATATTTGAATCATTATTTCAATTTTAATAATTTTATTATTATATTTTTTTTAATTAGATGAATGTGAAGGGTCAAAATCCAAACAATTACTAAAAGAGGACAAGAAGCATAACCATACCTATTTGAGTGGTTGTTTCCACAATTTTCTCAAAAGGATATCCCAACTTTTAAATTTCAATATAAAAGAAGAAAAAAGTTATTTGATGTCGTTTGACTCGTTTCCGTCGTTTGAAAAATCTCATCATTTCCACCATCCTTGTCGTTTTTTCACAGTTGTTGTTGTTTGAACTTTTTATTGTCGTTTTTTGTTTTGGTAGTTTTAAGCCGTCATTAATGTTGCTCTCCTTTTTCGAATTTTTTCCCCGTAGTTGCTCTCTCTTTTTTTTTTTTTTTTCTCATTTATGTTATGACATTGTTCGCCTCCTTTTTATTTCTGCTTTTTTGTTTTTTGGTTATCTTTTTTTCCGTTCTTCCAGCTTAGTTGTCGCTTTCCTTCGGTTGTTTTCTTGTTCTTTCTTGAGTGATGTTTTCTTTTCTTTGCTTCCTTTTTTACGCACTTATGTTGTTGTTTGCTTTTTTTTGTCGTTTTCGCACTTTATTATCGTTTAAGGTATTTATTGTCGTTTTCCTGTTCAGTTATAGTTTCACGTTTCCATGTATATTTTTTCATTTTGTTGTCGGTCTCTATGTCATACTCGAATTATTTGCTGTTTCTTTGCCTCGTTTATCAGTTTAAGATCATTTTCTTTTCTTTTTTCAGTTATATGTCGTGTTGTCTTTCATTGTCGTTTTAAAATTTTATTGTCGTTCTACTCTTTAGTTGTTGTTTTATTATTTTTTATTTTTTTTACTGACGATTTAGGGATTTGACATCTATACATTATAATAAAATAAGATATTAAATTATTGCTAACTTGTGTCGGTGTTTTTTTAACATTTTCTTTCGGCCCTTTCCTCGTTCAAATTTTTTTCCCTTTGATGTTTACATAATTACATCTCTTCCCGTTTTAATAATATATACAGGTACATAAAATATGTCTGTGTACATACATATTTAAATATAGGTGCCAGTGGATTACTTTCTCGAAAGTGCAGATCTTTTTCTCTCCCCAATTTCATGTTTCCATTTTATTCTGCACCAATAATTATTTGCAAGTCAACCACCTCGTGACAAGAAATTTTAAAAAAATTAAAAAAAAAAAAAACCAGTTTTTATCGTGCCAGATATTCTCCTAATCTTTTTTGCAAAGTGTGTACAGTCAACTGGCATATTCTTCACCATCGGTTTCTAACCATTCATCAAAATACATATATATATATATATATATATTGCAAAGATGAGAATTCTGTAATATATTCTTAATTGTGAGAGCAAGAATCAATAGTAGCAATACATTTCCTCAAAGAGTAATTAAAATCAATTCATGTTTGATTTTTCCAAACAAAATAATAGAGCCTCACAAAGAAAGGAGAAAAATAAACCTAACATAAAGTCTTGTAGAACTTGATAAATACAAAACAAACCTAAGATAAGCCTAGATAAGTTTAAAAAAGGACAGTTCTGAAAAATAAAATAGTACACGGTTTTTAAATAACTATTACGGCCTTGATGCTCAGTCTCATAATTAGCAGAAGATAAATTAAATTAGATCCATCTTTTGATAATGTATATTGTATAGTGCTGGACATCACGCACCGACATACCTATAGTTGCTGTTTTATAAACAATGATAGCATTAAACCCCACCATAGAGTCCCTTGGATTGGATGACAGCTAGTGATGATTCTCGGACATGTGTGTAATAAATATTAAAATTATGGTAATAGATTAATCTTACTTTATGAGTTGTGGATCAATTAGAATATTTACTAGAAAGGACAATCTCTGTGCATTAATGGGAATCAATAGTACTCTAAAAATTGATATTAAATTTCTTAATTTGAAGGAAAGTCAAAGTTAGCATAAGTTAATTAGGCTATACTAATTAAAGAAACTTCCACCAATAGCAATAGAAACATCAAGATGCGACCTAATTTTTCTACTTTTTGTTGCATCGTATCTCTCTCTTTAACTGTCTTTTATTATATTTATCAACTAACATTACTCTACATGATGGAAATTTTTTTGCCAATAACATTAGAATATGTGCACGTGATAGAAAATTTTCAGGAGATTGTTTTAATATTATCCACTGTTGTGGTGCAGAGTTTTTTCTTTCTTTTCTTTTCTTTTTTTTTTCTTTTTTTTTTTTTAAATTCCCTCTCTCTAAACAAATAAAAATGTTATCTCATGAATGATGCCTGTTTGAAATACCAATGGTAGTTGGAGTTTAGAAAACTTTTTAATTGGAAATGAGTTGGTTTTTAAAATGTGTATTTGATTGGAAATAAATTTCAATAATTAAAATGCTTAAAACTTAAAATGTATTCGAAAAAAAAATATGAATCTTGTTTCATTATTCTAGTTATTTATGTAAAATTTTTAAAAAATCATATTATTTCGCTTGATATAAGAAAATTATGGTTTTTTAAAGATTGACTATATTTAAAAATGTAAAAGAGAGATTTGAAGATGTGAATGTTAAAATTAATTTACTTTAAAAAAAACAATTTTTTTTTTGAAAAAGTCGGTTTGAAGTTGAACTCAGACGGTAATTTCTTTATATTTATAAAAAGAATAAAAAAATATGACTTCCCTTTTTTGCATTTATTTATTTGTTGTTCTACAAAAGCAAGACCTTTGAATTTCCCATTAGGGAAGAGAATATTCTACTTTTCCCAAGATTTCATGGCTTAGAGTTAGGTTTACAGCTTTATATTCAAAGTGATGATATTATTAGACATTTATTTTAAGGTTATTTCCTTAATTAACTCACATGCATAGAAACCAAGGACAGATCATATTTGGGAGTATACTTAAGGGACATCATTAACTTATGACAATGAGATAACGTGGGTTGATTTCATCAGACAATATGTTTTCTTTTATTTTTCTCCAGCATCATTAGAGCATTTCTGATTTCACAGTACTTAGACTTATCAAATGAAAATCTTCAAAGTTCTTTTTAATTTAACATTGTATTACTCTTGTAAAATATGTTTATTTCTAAAGAAATTACTATCATAATACTTCATTTGGAATACACATTCAACCGTAATATTATATAAATACTCATTTGATTCCTTTATATATTGTACTTAAATACACATCAATTTGAACAGTACAATTATTTATTTTACAATTCATTTATTCATTCCATTTTTTATATATTTTTATCAATCACATCACATACTCTTTTTTTCTCTCTCATCAATACACATTAAAAAGACTATTCAAATATAAACAATCTAAAAACACATTTTATTTAAATACAACAATTAACAGGGAGATCAAACGTAGATTAAAATATATCAATTTTCTTATTATAGAATACCTAATTAGTTTGTTATCTAAATGAACCATAAAATTGTACATTTACTGTTAAATCAAATCCAATAAATTCTCATTCGTATAAATATTAAATATTTAAATTTAACAGAACTTGTCAAAGATATATAATAGTTCAGAAGCAATATATGTATATATTTTTTTGCACCTTACTATGAAATTTCAATGTTTATGCGTTTAATAATAGAATTATAATCATCAAAAACCGAAAATTTTGACTAATTTACGATTAGTAGCCAGTAGCATTACTCCAGGTGGGTTTAGCAACAATGACATATGTTACACTTCGTTGTAGTGACGTGCCACTGCCTTAACCTTTCTACTTCACGTGAATATGGGATCAGGGCTAGAGTTGATATTATTCCATTTTGCAGTTGTTTATTTATTTATTTATTTTTGGGGGTGAAGGCAATGAAAGGGATGGCCAATGGGATTCTTTTTAATAAGCAAAATATATATATAAAAAAAAATTCTTTTTAATCCGATCATGATAAAAGTTCCTTCCTTATCCTGAATTAGTACTCTTCTTTAGTTATGGAAAAACCGTCCACAGGTTTGGCAAATAAGCCTTGGTCAAGTCCTATGTATAGAAATACCCATTTGGACTAACTAAGCTAAAAACAAAGAAAGGGTTTGGATATTTGAAATTCAAAAGAGTTTTCGTTTCTTTTTAATAACCGAGAATACCATTAAAAAAAAAGTCTTTGATACAGGAGCATATTTAAACTTGGAAAGATAAGTGCTTAAGATCGTCCGTCAAGTGTGTCTACGGTTTCGTAAGGAACTCCTCGAAATAAGGGCCCAAACGAATAGTGCTTGGGGTAGATTCCCGAGTCTGGTTGTGAATGGTGTTTAAAGGAGTTGATTGTGCCTCTCTCATCAGTTATAACTTTTGGGATGAATGGTTACATTACTCTTACATCGGTTGGTATCAGAGCAGGAGGTCTGGGCCTCAAAGAAGTATCTAAGCCCGTCTTTTAAGTGCGCATACGGATTCGTAAGGAACTCATCAAAATAGTTGATTACGCCTCTTTCATCGGTTATAACTTTTGGAAGGAATGGTAGCGTAACTCCTACGTTAGTCCTATAAATAAGAAGGAAAGTCCAGCTCTCTCAAAATCACCTCAGCTTATGAGCTCTATGTCTGTGAGTCATTAAAAAATAAAGCTCATAAAATATATTACAAATTAGAAGCTGCTCATCACCACCATTTCTGCAGAAGTAGACATGGCGTGATATTGATTCGGCTCATACTCCATCCATCGTTGCTTACGAATTGAGCAGGGCTTTCTGACGAGGGAACGAGCCGAATCAATATCACTCTTGTATGCTTTTTGCATATATAATATATATAAATATATATAAACATATATTCATATATATATAGGGCTTTCTTGTCGTCCACTCACTGAAAATCTTCTGTTTCTGTTTTTATTTATTTTTATTTCCATTAAACCAAACATATGTATCGTAGCTGCAAAATATTGTACTCCTTCTTGATCAGTAAATTAGTTTCCTGCATAAACTAATATCCGAATATGTGTGTTTGTGTCTGTAGAGATGTATATATATTTGTGTATTTGCATGTAAAGATGTGTGTTTGGCAGCAGAATTCAACAGGGTTGAGTTGTGGTTTAGATTTGCATATCTTTACTCATAACAACACCCATCACCAACCATACATAGTTTCTGGAGATTGTTGCCAAGGCCAAAAATGGTCTGGTAATGAATAATATAATTTACCACACATCCACAAAATAGTTGAACGGAAAGTGTGGAAATTTTCCGAAACGCTAATCATCGGTTCTTCTCTTTATGATTTGAATGATAGGGCCATCATGCTCATTCCTAAGCTTATTTTAGAGTTGAAAAGTGACCAACATATACCGCAGCTACAAAATATATTGTGCTCTCTCTTGATCAGAAAATCAGTTTCCTGCATAAACTAATATGAATCTATGTGTTTGTGTGATCTGTATATGTGTGTGAATTTGTGTGTATTTCAGTGATTTACGATTCTGGTTTGCAAAGTACCATTGGCAGCAAAAGTCAACAGGATTGAGTAGTGGTTTAGATGTGCATCTTTCCTCTTGAGAACACCATCAGCGCAGGATCAGAATATGCATCATCACATATAGTATCTGGAGTTTGTTGCCAAAGCCAAAATTATCAGGTAATGAATAATATTTTACCAGACATACACACAACACTAGAACAGAAAGTGCTTGGAAATTTATCGAAAAGCATATCATAGGTTCTTCTCTTCATTTGAACAATATAGGGTATGCTCTTTACTAAATTTTAATTTGAAGAGATGAAATATAAACAGAGGTAAAAATGACCATATGGTCAAAAATTAGGATACATTCTGAGAGAATTTCTGATAAATGTGAAAGGGGGCTACCTAGTATTTCCCCTTTGCCCCTATTCACTCCCTAAGAAATGAAAGGCCACATCTAACTCTGTCCAAAATATAGGTAATTACTGGTGTGAATCGTCTATCTCAGTGTACGATCTAAGAGTACTATGCATAAAAGTGGGTGTTAGAAGTTGAATTTATCCTACATTAATGTTATGTGTTTATATTTAGAATAAGCACTTTGAATTTATCCAAACGAAGACTCCAGCAGGTAGAAGGTGTTAGAAATTGAATTTATCCCCCAGGGAATGTTATGGTGTTTATATTTGCAATAAACACTTTCTCCCGTTGAACTAGCTTTTGGAAATGACTTATATCCAAGTCTATTTAACATCCATTTACCTAACACAATTTGCGTAAAGAAGGGTGTTAGAAGTTGAATTTATCCTACAGTATCAAATTACTGGACTGTTATAAGCTTGGCAGAGCTAAAGGAAAAGCCTTGCAGGAAATCAGTATCCGATGCCATATCTGACATGATCAGGTTCCCACGTGGATAGGCAATGCACAACACACACATTATGGTGCGCGCGCGTGGTATTTGCCTGCATGGTGTTGCATTTCCAAGCAGAAAATGTTTTGCCATGGCCTTGTCACACCAGAGAGCGCTGCTATTTATGATAATGAAGCTTAATTAGTTTTACCCGTTTGATCATCATTTATCACCTGCTCCAATGGTTTAACCATTTGTAACAGATTATATAGACTTGTCCATGTCTTGACCATGATATCTCTATATTAACACGCATTAATTTCAAGCAAAGCTTTAATTAAAGGGTAACATTATTGAAGTTGTAATCTTAAAATCTCAGAAACCAACCTCGTACTGAGTAAATCGTTGACACCAAGTAGCTTTTGAAAACACCAACCACACATGTCAAATACCATAAAAATATTTCAAATAAAAAAACTATATATATATATATATATATGTATGTATGTATATCAAACAGAAAGACCAATTCTAAATCATACTTAAGATGACAGATAAGATCTATACTCCATGTACCTAATATTTGTATTATAAAACATGTGGAGGAAACTTAATTGATCGATACAAATAGATGTAGGAATACAAAAATGATATACTATAATATTGTTCAACATTTAGCCGTCCAAGATATCTAGGTCAAATGAGCGCACACAGGTAAAGCTGATTTTTTTTTTTTTTTAGTTGGTAGTACTATGGCCATCCCACTTGCAAACCTTTTTTTTACAATTTTCATTTAGTCCTGCAGTTTGCCTAAAGAAGATTTTAGAATTACTACTATAGGAATCTCTTCAGTTTTTTAACAAGTAAAAGAAATCTAGTGAGTGGTTAATATTAATTTTTGAATATCAACTTATGTGAGATAAAAATTGTTATTTTTTATTGATAAATTTTTAAAATAAAAAGATTAAAAATATGATAATTAAATCTCACGTGAGTTAGAATTCAAAATTTCATAATTTGATGTTTCATTATTCTTTTAAAATAAAGGGTTATTAATGATGTGATAACCAAGTAGAATAATTTATTCCAATCAAGCAAAATATTTGTAGATATATAAATTTACATATATATTCCCGCAAGATCAGGAAAAGCCTCAAGCTTTCCCACTTGGCAGCATTGAAAGCTTTTTGATTGCCTAGTGCCAACAGACTCCATACAAATAGCTCGGAATTATCTTTGTAAACCAATGTCTATCCCTATGACAACTTTTCTTAATTATTTAAAAATATAATACATATATATATGTATATATATGCAAGAACTTTTCATTAGCCTAATTAGCTGATTAATCATTAAAAAATTAAGCACAAACGAGAACGAATACCATGAGCTGAGAATCTTGCAACTAATTAAGCCCCCTTCCATGCACAAGCTCATCTTCTGACCCTTGATAAAATAAGTGAGATGATAGACTTTAAGAATGTAATCGGAGAATTAGGAAAGAAACTTTTTTTTTCCCCCTATGAGGTTTGTAACTCCCATCTATTAAAATAAATAAATAAAACACTTCCGCATTTCAAACTTAAAAGCCCCACTTATTAATTATTTCAATTATTACAAAATTTTATAAGGGTTGATCCCATTTTTGACCTTTGAACCTAATTTTTAAATGTTCCAAAACCAGTATTAGTCAACAAAATTATTCTCCCCATGTTTGTTTCGCATGTCTAATTTCAGAAAGAGAAAAAAAAAATTAACAAAAGAATGTTTTTTTTTTTTTCTAACTTTTTCCATCATTCTTCTCATTTTGAAAAATGAAAGCTATCTTATTTTTAAATTTGCTTTATATAGCACCCTTTTGTATTTCTTTTGGAATCTTTTTAAAAGCTTTACCAAATATACTATTCCCAACACCATTTATTCTCATTCCAAACAACTTTTTATTTTTCAAGAAGAAAATTTTTTTATACATCCAAATGTCATCTCATTCTCAAAACAGTCATTTGAAATGACTTTCCCTAAGTTTGGATCACATATCCAATTTTGAAAATTGAAAAATTTTTGGAAAAAAGTATTTTTCCTAACTTTTTCCATCATTCTTTCATTTTGAAAAAGAAAACTATCTCATTTTCAAACTTATTTTGTAGGAATCTTTTTAAAATCTTCTCATAATGCACAATTTCCAACACTATTTTTTCTTATTCCAAACAATTTTTTGTTTTCAAGAAGAAATTTTTTTACATAACCTGACACCATTTTATTCTCAAAATGAAAACCTTTTTTTCATTTAAAATAAAAAAAATTTTCCTTTCTGAAATTTGGATATGCAATCCAAACAAAGTCAACAAATAAGAAAAAATTTATTTCCGAAAATAGACATGCGATCCAAACAATTTGTGAAGATTTCAACTCTCAAATATACAAAAAGGATGATTTGAAACATTTTGATAGATTAGGACCTATTCGAAAGATTTTAAAAATAAGAAGGACTAAATTGAAATTTGGTTTATAATTCGAGACTAAAAATGAGATGGACCCTGCATGATTAAATGAGAAAGCCATGGAACGCAAGTTGAAGTGTCTATGGTCTTCTAGGTTAGTCAGTCCACTTGACTTTGTACAAGACTATTCAACAACAATTTATATTCTTGTAATAAAGAGACGCCCTTTCTCTTGATTTTGTGACGAAGAAGATGCAACATGCACCCAAAGGCATAGAAAGTTGACCAAAATATAAAACTTTCTATATGGATCTAGTAAAATAAATAAATAAATAAGGACAGAACGGCAAAATTAAATTAACCTGGATTTGGATTACCCTGTCCGAAGTTGGTGAATGAATATCCCGCTGTCCAAACATGGGGAAAGGGGATTCTTGAGTCTTGACCGTTACGTTGGCGCCAAAATTAGCTTTAACCTTCTTTTTTTTTTCCAATAAAACGCGGTCGTTGAGAGCGAAAACGTGTTATTTACGCCCCGCGAGTCAGATGACTTTTTTGCCATAGAAAAGACCAAATTTCGAAGAAATTCTCGTACTCGTCTAATGACGTGGCGAGATCCGATAGGTTGAAAAACTTGAGTTTATTTTCTGAAGAAAAAAAAAAACAATTATAAAATACGGTAGGAAAATATGATTTATTTAAGAATTTAATTGAGCAAAGAGACGGCAAGACCACGGTAGAGAGGCGAAAGTTGACTTGATTCTCAGAACCTCCAGATTTGGTGAGTGATTATATGCTAATAATGGAGGCCTAGTTGATTTTCTGGTTTAGGCTTTTTTTCCCGGAAAGTTTGCCTCATTTCTTGGAAAATCAAGCTAGACAAAGATATACCTCTCTCTTGTTTTAACTTGTTATGTCAGGTCAGTCCTTCTCTCTCTCTTTCTGTTTCGGTTGAGTCATTGAGAAAGCTGTTTTCTTTATTATTATTATTATTATTATTTTCTCTTGTTTGGTTGCTGAGAATTTGAGGGGAAAGTGAAAAAGGAAAAAATGTGATGTTTTCTCCCTGTTTGGTGGCTGAGAAACTGATGAACGAGGAAAGAACCGAGAAACTCGTCGTCTTTTCTTAGCTACCAAACAGAGTAATGTTACAAGGTTGTATTTTTGCTATTTTTTCTTGTTTTAATTTCACTTATTTCGAGAATTTTGAAGCTCTAGTTGGATAAGAAAGATAAGACTTTTGTTTTCGCAATTTTTTTTTGGACCAAATAATATATAAGATTTAGCTGATTACGATAGTCAACAAATCCAATAAATGAAAACTACTTAGAACACAAGGATCAACCATTCGTTTCTTCTTCAAATTCTTGCACATATATATTTACACACACACATATGCACATAAATATATATAAATATATATTAAGAGAATATTAGAGCCATATGAAGAAGGCTTCTTTATTATCAGGTCTGATATGATAAGAATGTGAATTGGACAGTGAACTGGTCAGGATACCACCTTTTTCTGATCGAATTTCGGTTCAATTGAAGCTCAAGGTTGGTATTTTAATCTCATCGGAGAATGGCCAAGGATGTGATCATGAGTCTCTCGCTGGTTCCGGCTTCCGAGGTACTCAATCACATTGTCCTTGGCTTATTTAAAACTGCACAAGCAGCTAGAGAAGTTTTGTTTCAGAAAGAGAATTTCCGGAGATTCTCAACATACTTGGAGAAAACGTCAGCCATCTTGAAAGAGCTTGCGAAGCAAAACCCTGACCATTCGGAGAGCTTAACGACTTGTCTAGAGATTCTTGACCGAGAGTTGAAGGTTGCTAAGCGGTTAGTTGGGGAGTGCAGCAAAAGGAACAAGGTTTATCTCTTAGTCAATTGTAGGAAGATCGTTAATCAGTTAGATAGGAGTACTAAAGAGATTAGTTGGGCGCTAAGCTTATTCCCTTTGGCTTCTTTAGATGGCTCATTGTCGATAAATAGCCAGATTAGTAACCTGTGTAAGGACATGTTGGAAGCCGAATACCGTGCAGCTGTTGCCGAGGAAGAAATATTGGCAAAGATTGAGTTGGGAATACAAGAGAGAAATGGTGCTCGGTCTTATGCAAACGACTTGCTCATTCAGATTGCTGAGGCTCTTGGGTTGTCAACCGAGCAGTCTGCGCTGAAGAAGGAGTACGAAGAATTCAAGCGTGAGATTGAAGACACCGAGCAGAGGAAAGAACAGGAAGAGGCCTTGCAAATGGAGCAGATTATTGCTTTGCTTGAGAATGCAGATGCTACAACATCCGCTGAGGAGAAAGAGAAGAAGTACTTCGAAAGGAGAAACTCTTTAGGCAGTCAACCTTTGCAGCCTCTTCAAGGGTTCTATTGCAGCCTTACTCATGAGGTTATGGTGGACCCCGTCGAGACTTCCTCTGGCCAGACATTTGAGAGAAGTGCAATAGAGAAATGGTTTGTAGAAGGGAAAAATCTATGTCCATTGACAAATACTCCTTTGGACACTTCAGCTCTTCGGTCGAATAGAACTCTTCAGCAGTCCATTGAAGAATGGAGAGATAGAAACACCATTATCACCATCGTATCTACCAAACAAAAACTCCAGTCAAATGAAGAGGAAGAAGTGCTGCAATCCTTAAGCAAGGTGCAGGAGTTATGCACAGAAAGAGATTTGCATCGCGAATGGGTGGCAATGGAGGACTACATACCAGTTCTCATTGGACTTCTTAGTGCGAAAAATCGAGAAATAAGAAAGCGTGCACTTAGCATCCTTTCCATTCTTGCAAAGGATACTGAAGAAAATAAGGTAGTTTCAAACCAACGAAACCTTTCTTCTACAATTTGATGTTCTTATCAAAAAACTTTTGTAGAATGCTTATTTGACATAGAAGATACTTCCCAGTCATGAACTGAATTCACTTTGTGGCAGGAAAAAATCGCGAATGTTGATAATGCATTGGGATCCATTGTTCATTCACTTGCACGTCAACACGAGGAGAGTAAGTTAGCATTGCATTTGTTGTTGGAACTCTCTGCAAGTGATACAGTGCGAGATTCAATGGGAAACGTTCAGGGCTGCATACTCCTCCTAGCGACTATGTTGAAAAGTGGCGATAATCAAAATGCAAGAGAGGCGCAGGAGCTTCTAGAGAATCTGTCTTTCCTTGATCAGAATGTTAAACAAATGGTGAAGGCAAATTATTTTAAACCACTTTTGCAGCATCTTTGTTCAGGTACGCTGGGAAGTCGGGGTGTTAGTTTCTTCATTGTATTCTTTTAAATTTGATCAGCATTAATCCCATGGTGTTCTAGTAGATGCCACGATGAAAATCCTTCAAAAATTGCACAAAAAGGACTAATCTTCCAATCTTAAATTCGCTAATCTGTTTTAAACTCTTCATAATTTTGGTTTGTGATGTGATGCAGGACCTGAAGATATCAGAATGAGCATGGCTGAAACTCTGGCAGAAACCGAGTTGACCGATCACAGCAAACTATTGATCGTTAAAGACGGGGCATTGGGGCCACTCATCCAAATGCTCTCACACAGTGACTTGGAGATGAAGAAAGTGGCTGTTAAATGTCTTCTGCAGCTTTCTAAGTTACCAGAAAATGGCCTGCAAATGATCAGGGAAGGCGTGGTTGGACCGCTGTTTGAAGTTCTTTATCGTCACAGCTTACAGTTACCAGCACTACGTGAACAGGTTGCCGCCACAGTTATGCATCTTTCCATATCAACCACCAACCAGGAATCTAATGAAGAGCGGGCTTTGTTGTTGGAATCTGAGGAAGACTGCTTTAAGCTTTTCTCCCTCATATCTCTGACCGGACCCGATGTACAACAAAACATTCTCAAATCTTTCGAGGCACTGTGCCAGTCTCCTTTTGGTTTAGACATCAGAATGAAGTTACGACAGGTAGTCGTCCTTGTTAAAGTTCTTAGCTTCCATGATCTTAAGAGGGAAACTTAAAAACCACCACAAAAAGAGGTCCTTTCGTAATTGATTATTTTAATGGATTTTTACATGTCTACATGATTCTCAGCTATCTGCTGTCCAAGTTTTGGTTCAGCTATGCGAGGCCAACCACCACGCTGTTCGAGCAAATGCAGTGAAGCTCTTCTACGGCTTGACAAAAGATGGAGATGACGACACCTTCTTGGAGCATGTCAGTCAGAGATGCATTGAAGCCTTGCTCGGAATCATCGAGACTTCTAATGACGTTGAAGAGATTGCTGCTGCACTTGGTATCGTAGATAATCTTCCAAAGAGTTCAGAGATGACTCAGTGGCTTCTAGATGCCGGGGCGCTTCGAATCATTTACATGCGTCTCGCTGATAGGAATAGAGATGCCTCATACAAAAGGCAGGTGGTGGAGAATGCTATCGGAACTCTTTGTCGCTTCACAGTTTCCACAAACCAAGAATGGCAGAGGAGTGTAGCTGAAGCCGGCCTCATAAAGGTGCTGGTACAGTTTTTAGCTTCCGGAACTGCTTTCACAAAACAAAAGGCAGCCATTGCACTTCAGCAACTTTCAGAAAGTTCAAAAAGCCTGAGCAAGCCAGTTAAGAAATTCAGGATATTTCATCGTTGCATGTCTGCATCGGAAGCTAGCTGCCCCGCGCACTTGAGGATTTGTGGGGTTGAGTCTTCATTCTGCATTTTAGAGGCTAATGCGGTCGAGCCCCTTGTGAAAATGCTCGGGGAGCAAGATGTTGAAACCTGTGAAGCATCTCTCGACGCTCTTATGACATTGATCGATCCCCAAAAACCGCAGGCTGGCAGTAGGGTTCTTGATAAAGCTAATGCCATTGCAGCAATTATAAAGTTGCTGAGTTCAAACTCCGAAAGATTGCAAGGTAAATGCCTAAAGAGCCTAGAGATGATATTTCAGCTTGACGAGTTAAAGCGAAAATATGGAAGTTCTGCTCAGATGCCACTAGTTGACATAGCACAAAAGAAAGGTAGTGATCTAAAAGAGATAAAATCTCTAGCTGCCAAAATACTTGTTCAATTGGGTGTGCTAGGTGCTCAGTCTTCTTTTTTCTGATTGATATACAGTCCAATTTCATTCACGCATGAAAATAAAAATATTATAGTAAATTCTTGTATGTTTTCTTCCACGGGAACTATATAGAAGAAATATTAAACTTGCCAATGTCATTCTAGCTTGAAGGCTTGCGAAGTTTTCCATTCGAATTGCGATTTCATAGTTCGACGTAAGGGGTGTTCATGGATCTTTTTTCCTCTTAGGCAGTGAGTACTTCAATAGAAGATCTTAAGAACGGAAATCTCTGTAAAATGATATTGTAATTGAAAAAAAAGATAATAGATAGAACACTTTCTAAAAAAAGCACAACTAAATCTATAGCCAAATAATCGTTCACAATTCTTAGGTCGAGCATGTAGCTTTGTGAATACCAAACAAACCCAACGCTATAAATTATTTACAGGAAAAAAGAAATATTCTATTCAAGAGTATCCTAAAAACTAAAAGCAAAAGGAAACATCAAGATCAGAAAACTGGACAGCCATCCACAACGATCCCTGGTGCAGTTGGACAAGCAGCCAAAGGACAGCCCTCGGGATTGTTTCCCCACCAGCTAAGACCAATGTTTCGAGATCCCAGAGCAAGGAATATCAGTATTGTCATGAAAGCAGTTCCGGCATCCAGACCACCGGAGAGGACATAGTTGCAGCGCTTCCACCAATTTGGGTGGTACCGGTACATGTAAAAGCCAGAGAAAAACCCGACGGCGATCCAACTGGTGAAGTTCACTGCAGTGGCTGGGGGCATCATGGATGTGGAGCCTAACAGGATGGGCATGTGGATGAGACAAATCCATTTATGTTGTGGGAAGGCCTTGTGTGCCATCCAGACAAGGATAGGGGCAATGGCACCACCAAGGAAGAACCAGTTCACCAACCCGTACTCACCAAGGTCCCCAAAGATCCTTCGGGGCCCAACGAGTCCCCAGATGACCGAGGCATCATAGAAAACATGGTCCATCGGACAAGTCCAAGGGCTGTCTTTTGGCAGCATAGAGGTGTCACATAGGTGAGGAATCTCCCCCATCAGCCACCATGCGGTTGCAGTGTATACCATCACCGCAACCAGAGTTCCCACAACCTACATATGTTGCAAAACACTGACCTAGTTTCAGAAAATGGAAAAACTGACCAAAATTTAAAAATTAAAAAAAATTAAAAAAAAAAAAAAAAAAGAAGTTCACCTGTGCCATGAACATTGCTCGAGGTGGAATCTTCATGTAGTGGCCAAGCTTGAAGTCTCCCACGAAGCTCAGAGCTTGAGCCATGCTAATGTAACCATACACCTTGAAGCACATGTTAGCAACAGGTCGTTCCGGGTAAATGTACCCAATTATGTATTCTGTGATCACATTCAAGCCTGGTTGCTGTTCAGAGGAAAAAATGTAGAAAACAAGAAAGATCAAAAGAGGTATATTTTAGGTTCACTAGTTACTTGCAGTCTTGATATATATATATATATATATATAAAATATCTGTACCTGGTTTGTTGTGGCTTGGATGATGCCAATTGGAAGTGTGAACACAATTGCAATGGCACATGCAAGCATTACTCCCCACCAAGGCAGTTGGAGGGATTCGTTGTAATGCTCGCAGGCAAAGATGATGAGAATAATGTTCACGACAAGGATGACATAAAACCACCAATCAGGCACGGATTTGTACTTCTTCATAAGCTTTGTGTGTGTATCCAATTTTTTACTGCCTCTAAAAGCCCTGATGGTTTGCGACCACAAATCCCTGCAACCAAGATAGATCATATTCAATGAAATTTCATTTACACAGCTTTATCCAAAGCAGCAGACTGCGGTAAACTACTATCATCATTTCATTCATTATATACATTACATTACCTTCCGTTGAATATCAGAACGTGAACAAGTGTCGCTGAGAGTGTGGCAAATCCAAGACCATAGGTCATTGCAAAGAAGGTGCTCAAGTTTATAGGTCCGACCTTCGCGTATGTACTACGGTCAAGGTGGAACTTAGGATCAATGATGTTCAAGATGTCATACTCTGAACCGTTAGATGTGAAAAGGCCGCTAGAGAATATGGGGAAGGTCTTGGCATGGTACAAATTGTTCCAGTAGCTGATGGGGGTCATCACATACATTATGAGGACAAACCCAACAGCGACATTGGCTGTGGCAAACCACGGACTAGCCAGAGGACTGCCAAGGTAAGCCGAAATCGTGGACCAATCAATCCCAAAAGAGAGAACTCCAAGACCTTGCATTCCAGAACCTATTTGTTGCCAAGTGATTGTTTTAGGAGCAACCCAACAGACCCAAGAGATCGATGTCAACATGAAGAAGAAATAGCCGGGAAGGATGTAGTAAGCGAAGCTGCAGATCAAGACAATCAAAAAGTACTGTGTACGGCTTGTTCCGCCTTTAACTCGTTTCTCCTTCTCATGAAGTGCTCTGTTCAAAAATTTTAATCCAATTAAGTATTGAATCATTAAATTTAAAAATTTGAAAAAAAAAACACTATTCATGAGTTTACCTGAATAAGGAGACCTGAACCAGATTAGAGGGCCACCACATCTCCGGGGGCTCAACAAGATATTTTCTGAAAATTCCAGCCCAACCAAACCCCAATATCTGTAAATTTAAACAACATGAAAAACAAGTACAAAATCAGAAACTCCTATGTAATCAAGCATTTAACTTCACAACATCCTAATAACAAAACAAATAGAATGTTAAACAATATATATAATTTTCAATATGTAGAACAAAAACCGAGAGCAAAACAAAACAATAATTACAAAAAAAATATAAAAAAAAAAAAAAAAGTTTAACACGGTCATCTTTTTCCACAAACCTGCAACATCACCAGTCTTACTTTATATATTCGTATGCTATCAAGGAATTCATCAAACATAAAACCAACAAGTCAACAAAAAGTACAATATTTTTCACAATGCTCAACTATTATGCTTTTCTCTTAAATTGACACCCAAAAAACAAATTATAATCAACGTAGTTCCTTTAATAATTATTTCTTTTTTTTTTTTTATCAACACTTTTAATCACGAAATTCATGTTTCACGGATGCGAGCAACACCAAAAGGTGGAAAATAGACACGCAAATAATGCACAATTCTTTTTCTTCCAGTAAAAATGAATTTTTTTCAAAATTTCTTGCGTACTTATATAGATTCAATCCAGCAATTCAGCTCCAAGTATCAGATCAACAACCACGAAAATAAAAAAAATAAAAAATAAAAATCCCCTATTAACTTTACAAAAATCATAAAAACAAAATCAGTTTTTTTTTTTTTTTTTTTTTTTTTTTTGCTGAATATATTTTCCGAAAATTCTAGCCTAACCAAACCCCAATACCCATTAATTTAAGCAACATGAAAAACAAGTAAAAAAAAAAAAGAAAGAAAAAGAAACTCCTCTGTATTCAAGCAATAAACTTCAAAAACACCACAATAACAAAACAAATAGAATGACCAACTAAACAAACCCAGAGCAAAACAGAACAAGACTTAAAAATAAAAAATAAAAAATAAAAGAAGTTTGACCCAGCCATCTCGTTCCACAAAACTCAGAGCAAAACAGAAAAATAATTTTTTAAAAAAAATGCTCAACATATATATACTTTTCTTTTAAATTGACACCCAAAAAAAAAAAGAAAAAAGGAGAGAAAGAATCAATAGTTCCTGAAATAGATTTTTTTTTTTTTTTTTTTTTTTTGCGACACCGAAAGTGTCAACTCTATTTCTTCAGTTAAAAATTAAAAGAGAAAAAAACTTTCAAACTTGATGCATTGTTCAATCCAGAAATTCAGCACCAAATATCATATCAACACCCACCATCAAAAAACAAAAACAAAAACAAACAAACCTGGGTGGTGAGCATAACAATAAAAGCAGGCAAAAAAGTGAGCTTTCTCTTATACAAGAGCTTCACAGCGGTCAAAATATGGGTGGCGTAAACAGTCCCAGCCCCAGAATTGGCAAAAATGGTGATCAAAACATGTTCTTTAATGTTAAACGGCCCAGGGTTCATCGTGAACTCAAAGGGCGTGCTTTTGAAGAAGAGCCTCGTCGGCAGCGACCTGGCCAGGAGATGGCCGAGCGGGACCACCGCGATCTGCGCCGAGATCGACGAGATGATCAGCGGCTGCGTTCTGTACCAGAAGAACTGGTTCACGAACGAGAGGAGGACGCAGGAGGCCAGACCCAGGACCCACATCCTGAACGTCAGAACCGGCATTGTGGGGTCGTCCGTCTTCGGCACCGTCAGATCGACCTGCTTCACCACGCATTGCTCCTGATCATCATCCAGATCATGATCAACGGTGGCGATGATCTCCTGATTCTCCTCCGCGGCCTTCATCGACGGCACCATTGACACTTCTGCCTGAGCGGCCATTGTTGCCTTCTTTGGTTTCTCGTGTGTGTGTGTATATATATATTTATATACGTACACACACGTATAAAGAGAGAGAGAGAGAGGGAGGAAAGAATGAGTGGAAAAAAGAGAATGGGAAGGTTTTAATATATAATAAATAATCAGAGGAAGAGTGTGTACTATATTGCAGGCTACTGAGTAGGAAGGAGATTCCAAAGGGATTCCTAGTTGAAGCAAAAAATTCAACTGTGAGTGAGATAAAGACGTCTTGTTATTTTTTATTGTAAAATTTTTATTCATTTTAGGGGATATTGTTATTATTGGACCAGGCCCACTACTATGGCAGCTAACCATTGACTTTTATGGTGAGTGTAGATTTTTGTAAATTCATCCATCATGGATTAATGTCAGTTTTATCTTAAATTCATATTTTTTATTTTATTTTTTTATTTTTTTAAAAAAAATTAATAAAAATTATAATTAATTTTTAAAAAGTCAACCAACTTAAACTTAAAAATTTTAAATCAAATTATTTTACCAAACGGACCTTAAGAGTTCAATCTCCTTGGCTTAAATAACACGATATCAATCTCGTGATAAATGTTGGAAAAATAATTAAGACAAATTACTTTCTTTTTTTTTTAATTTTAGACCTTGTCACAAATTATCTTTGAATTTCAATTTATAACATTCGTAATTAATTTAACAGAGAGGGAAATCCATAAACTTTTCTAAAGTTCAGGCCATGAACTTCAAGAAAAAAGAGTGTTACAAATTAAAATTGAGGGGTAATTTGTTACAACACCTAAAGTTCAAGGAAAAAAATATAATTTATCCAAAATAAAAAATAGTATCTTTTTATAGTACAATTTCTCAAAATGGGGAAAGCACCTCAAAACATTAAATTAAAAACCATTACACAAACATAAATGAAAAATTAACGTTAGATCAATTTGACAAAAACTTAAACCAAAGTTAACTAAAATTGATATCATGTTGGTCAATATTAAGGGATTTGTGTCATGTTGGTTAATAAATTAAAAAAAAGAAGTGATTATTAAGGTAATTTTCTCTTCTCCCTCTCTCTTCTCTCTCTCCAAATTTACTTTACATGGTTTTTTTTTTTTTTTTTTAAGCCAAGCTTTCAGGAAAATACCCAAACAAACACAAAAGGCTTCATGCATGGACTTTTGCTAAGAAGGGGCGTTAAAGATAAAGTTTAGCGGGTTCTTCAGTTGTGTTCATTGATTTCTCCAACTTCTTTTACGTTTTTCATTTCTTTTTTTTTTTTTTTTCCGAAAAAGTAAAATAAAATTATGGATCTCACATGGGAATTGAGTGGTCCTAATGTGAAAGCCACCTTTGAAGCTCGTGAAGAAATAACTTTGTTTTTTTGTTGAATAAACAACTTGCATCTTACGTCCACCGTTTCTGAATTAAATTGTATGCATGGACTTCCAAGTCTTCTCAGTTTGATTCTCTTTCAATAAATAGATAGATAGATAAAAAAAAATTAAAAATTAAAAATTAAAAGTCTTCTCAGTTTGATAAGGTGAATCATCAAGCTTTTTGTTCTTTTTTAATTTAAATAATTACACAAAAAAATCTATTTTTAGAACCTCATTTTAAAATATGTCTATTTTTTTTATAATATTGTGTAAATGTCTATTTTAAAAGAAATAACTGTTTGTAATACTCATTTTACCCTTTTGTAATATTTAATATCATTTTCGCTCGTTAGATTCATTATTTTTTTTTCCCTTAATTTGTTCATCATTTTTACTAGTTCTTTATCACATTAATTGCTTATTAATATGATTTATGTTTTTTGTTTTTTCTTACAATCATATTTGATTTTTTAAGTATGATTTCGGTTTTTTTGAAACAATTTTTTTTTTACTATGATTTAACTTCTTTATGATAATTATTACGTTATTTTGATAATTTATTATTTATATTATCATTGATATTGTTTTAATAGATAGTTTCTAAACTTTTTTTTTTTTATAAAGAGATAGTTTTTAAAGTTTAAATATCATATGAATTGTTTATTTTTTTATGATAATTACTAGATCATTATTATCTTTTTCTTTATGATATTACTATATCATTATGATGTTCTTTCTTTATGATAATTTGGATATCATTCTGATGTATTTTTTAGGTTTTAATAAAGTGTTTAATATTTCTTAACAATATCATTTTTAATATGTTCACTGTAAATTTATCTTGATGACCAATTATTTATAATAATGAATGTTTTTTATATGTCATACAACTAATATTTCCTTTCTCTTTGTAATAAATCAAGTAAATTATCCTTTTTTTTTTTTCCTTTGATGCAATATTTGCTTAATCTGAAATGTTTTAGAGATTTTTTCTTTCATTTTTTATCAATTCTTGACGAAAGGATAATATAGTTTTTATGAGTATCAATTTAGACATTCATGTAAATAAAAAAAAGAGGGACATTTTTTAAATCACAGTATTCAATTTAGACATTTATGAAAATAACACTTTTTAGTTGTCTTCAAAATTCCAAGTCTATTGTCCATTTTGTGTTTTTTTTTTTTTTTTAATGAAATGAGATTCATAATTGTCCCTAATTAAACAAAATTAAAACATTATCAAATTTTAAAGCTGAAAACTCCTTTCTAAACTCCTGATAGCGCCTTGTCCTCTTGCACATGTATTAATATACAATGCATATAAATATTTTGCAACCATTCAGTATAATTCTTTTTTCCAATGCAAAATAATTTGTATACATCCAGTTGTTCTAGATCAATTTGTTATCGCTTCTGTCTAAAAGGTATGACTCGGGGGGTTTGTTTTTTTTTTTTTTTTTTTTCCTTTTTCCCTTTTTGTGTAGAAAATTTTCCAACTTTATTACCAATGATATCAAAAAATTTGAATCATCTTGCCTTTTATTCACTACTAATCGTAAATTGAATTATTAATTAATCCACCCTCTTTCTAAGAGAGACATATATTGGATGAAAAAAGAGTCGTAATATGTTGAAAATTGAGCCATCTTGCTTCTCAGTCTAATCTACCACATCTAAAATAATAACAAAAAACAAATAAAAAAAATTTTCATTTTCCATGCTTCTAGTCTCTAGACATGTGTTTGAAAAAAAAAAAAAAAAGTCCGTCTCGTGACAACTGTGAAAGGTATCAAGCCCATCCTTTTCATAGGGACCTAAAAGTCAATGGGGAAAATAAAATGGGCCAACCTGGTCATAACTCATAAGAAACGAAAAATACCGTCGAACCAAAGAACCAAGTCTAGTGCTGATCACCACGTTTTCCGTCAAACAATTGCACACACTTTGCAAGACTGAAGTGTGTGTGTGAAATTAAAACGAATGATAAGAGGGGATTTTTGGAGTGATTATCTCCTCTAGTTATAGGGAAGAGATGGTTGGAGAGGGCAGTAGCCGTTGAAGAGTAGTTTAAAATGCGCGAGAGAAGCATACGAGATGGATCGATAAGGGTGTTAGGAGCTGATAATAAAGAATAAGTTGTACCAAAGACACCAACTTTAATCCCAATTTAGTAAGTATCAACTCGTGTCATATTTTTATTGATTAATACAATCAATTAATAAGACAATGCATTAAACACTTATTAATAAAAGAATGATAACTCATATACCAGATAGATCAATACTCAAAATTAGAATTGATGTCCCTAGCATTTTTCTTGAAGAATACACGAGGTTGAGCGCAACCTCTCTCAACATAAGTTAATCAGTGGTTGCCACATGTATAGTGTCTTGCAACACATAACATATATAAGTAGTATACACAAACCTACCACTAAATAACTAAGCGGGGTGGTAAGACGCTTGTTCTATCAACTAGAGATCTTAGGTTGAAGTTGTTACTGCTCCAATAGTCAGGCTATATGGACAATCCACTTCGAGAGGGATCCATATATGACGCGGAGGGCCCTCATCCCCCTGTGGTTATCTGGACATACCATCCTCTACCACCCCTATAATCCTCTTTTTTTTTTTTTTCAGGAAAAAAGAAAATACGGAGTACCAGCTTATTTAAAAAGCAACTAAACTAGTAGGCTATTTGCCACTCAAATCTCCTTGTGTGAATGGTAACCTAGTCATGACTCTTGAGAGGCAAGTGGCTCAAGAGCACTTGTCAATGTAGAAGCACATTCATAGCAATCAGAGTCTACTTTGCGCCAAAAAAAAAAAAAAAAAAAAAAAAGCAATCACAGTATAATGTTCCCTTGACCACAAGAAAGGCTGAAGTTGTGGTCAGCCGATCGTAGGTCTTCTAATGGATCCCAAGTCGGATATACAGGATTGTGTTCTCACTTGTCGCAATAAAACCCGTTTGTTGGGGACGCCACAGGTATCACATTATCACACGCCTGACCTTTCAAGGCCTCACAGATCCTAATCATGCTAATAAATGCTGAAATTCTTGACTCGGGAAAATAATTGAGATCTTCTCATGGTCTTAATCAACTCGGCTCATAATTTCTCCTTGCTTTCCCCGTAATCTAAGCCTTATCAGTGTGACCGTGTGAGTGTTTCTTTACATTTTCACACTCGTCTCGTTTTTTCACTTTACTTTCCAATATACTGCTACTTGCACCGTGATTGCAGGCACAAATTAGCAGTACGTCCATACATGACTCGATCATAATATGGAGAGTGCGAATCCCCCCACCAAAAAATAAAAAATTAAAAAAAGGAAAAAGAAAAAGAAAACTACCGCTACAACCCGCACCTCTCAATAGATTTAGTAAATACCCATCAAGCAACAGATTAAGTACATCAAAGAAGATGAAATCCAGCTACATGTATGAGAGGAGACTAAGAACAACGAGATATAATGCCTGCACCAAACAACTACATATTTTAACCAGTATGCCAGAAACTCAGAATGACAACGACGCATTTATATCTCTAGAACGATAAAATCGATTGGATTGTCTTTCTTCCATGCAGTAATCAGTTCCCTATTATTGTTGTTGTTGTTGTTTTTCTCATACACTAAGTGTTATGAAATTAGATTCCAATGCATACTGTGAAAACATTTCATAAACTAAATGTCAAGTTTTCAGGAACGTAATTCAACAGCATTCCTACTCCAAAACATTCAACAGCAATACTTCATTAAAAAAGGAACCAGCGAGAAATTTTGCATACCAACCATGCTGCCATTTCGCTTCGAAACTTTACGTGAACACTAATTCTGGTATAAGACTACGAGTATGGTTAAGAAGCAGAGTTTTGACCATGTTTGACTCTATATAGAAAAGAACAACAGCTAACGTAGCACATATGGAGTTGGTAAGAAGCTTGGCTATTAGACAAATTTGCAGTCTGAAATTAACAGTAATTATGATTTGCAGGAGTCTAACCCAAAAAAATAAAAAGCACGCTCTGAATGTCTAGAAATGCCCCGAAAGTATTAAAACCACATAAATAGATGTCGCCCTAACTATGCGCAAGACTGCAACTGTTGTTTCGCCTCTCATTATCACAACTTCCCCAAACGGAGCAAAGCCTACATAGAAGAGTCGTTTTATGATTTAGCGTGTCGTTGACAGATAGAAGTTTGTTCGACACCGAGAAAGGCCAAAAATAATTATTAAAGGGTCGAGACGGTAAAAAAAAATATTCGTTAAATCACCTGCAAAAACCGCATAATTTCAACGCTTGCCACGATACCCGCCACCTGACCTCGCACCAGGATAGCGAGCAAATTGCAACCTTAAATTAACGGAGTCACGGTCATGTTCATCAAATTTATAACCTGCAAAATCGAGCTCCACCATTTTACGCTGAAACAACTAGGCACGTTTTGAACGATGAATCAGGCAGGCACTCAGATCATCAAGATGTGAATCATGTCCCTCAACCAATATATAAATGTGAAATAGTCTAATTTTTTCATTTCACTCTATGAACCAAAGACAGTAAATGTTGATGTGGTTTCCACCAGGACCACCACTCATAACCCCAAATGCCGAAAAGGCACATTAAGCAAGAGGCGAAACAGGTCTCCCAAGCCCCACCTTCTCCAACATAAAGCTTACCAGTATTTATCCTACCATGATGCATATAGTGCACAGAGGGCGCCTTCTTAACAGGAATACATGTGGAAAGATTTAGGCTGTACACGAGATGACGATTGAAATGTTTTCTCACCCAAATAGCACAGTTGTTCCTATGTACGACTAGACGAGCTTATCAGTCATGCCTTTTTGACTGAGCTAACGTGAAAGATTTAGGCTGTAAGGAGATGATGATTGAAATGTTTTCTCACTCAAATAGCATGGTTGTTCTTATGGATAACTAGAGGAGCTTATCACTCTTGCCTTTTTGACTAAGCTAATGTGATTTTTCAAGTCCCCTGAAATCGACCAGAGCTGGGTTTTCCTCAACATCTGAACTGACGCAGAAAGGTTAAGTCATTTTCACATTGCTGGCTTATTGAATTTCCAAAGACGTTGCTAACCACAAAACTCGCATCAAGCCACACAACTTAAAGGCACGTGTTTTTGACACTAGAACTGAAAGGTACTGCATAATTTATACTAATATAATCGACAGAGACATGTGGGTATCTGCAATCTTGTTCACTACATTAAATGCCAGATAAAGGTAGTTCAAAATAAGGTTATATGATTCGGACATAAGAGCTTAAAATCTTCCAAAGTGAGCTTCACACTTTCATCCAGAAAATAAAAGCCAAGAGTCATAAGCTTTTCGAAGTTTAGCACAATCTTTGAAAATGTGGAGAACCTTTGGAAGGAAAAGAATGTAGAATCATAAAAAACCGTTTGAAACGTGTTCAATATTGTCTATATAGTAGCCTTACCTTGTCTACATTATAGTAGCATCACTAACTGTGGCGAACTTACTATCCCACTGTTATCTAATTAAATCAGATGTTATTCTTTGTCTTGTTAACCACCGAAGGACGAGATACATGAATACAAACGAAAAATTATGCAGCGTGTATGTTAAACCCATTAGGAAAATATTTAAATAAGTTAGCGGCCTTCATCTAGTAATCATGTAAAGCTTTAAGTTAAAATGCATTCAACCAAATTGTCGAAATTTTCATAGACATAATTTCTTCATTAATAATTATTGTATACCCAGTCACCAGCCTAACAGAAATATCAAAATCAAGAAGTTTTTCCATAATCTCTAATGCTTCCTTTATTACTGCAACGCCAAGTACTAAATACTGCATGAAGCAGGCTATTGCTAATAACTTGCACAAACTGAAACTACTAAGATCCAAAAGTTCTTTACAGGAATGTATAAGCTCACCTTGTAGGGCATCCATAGCAGTTGCTGCATGGGCTGGACTCAGAAAATCAACAAAACAAAGGACAAGAGGATCTCCTCCGGGCTGCATAGTTCAATTATCATGAATCATTCAACTACTAAATATCATTAGCAATATACGAAATTAATAATACTAATAATAATAATAATGGCAAATAAAATTAGCTGAATATTGACACTGCACTACAAGGAAGGTAGACTTACATGTCTTGATTCCTTGCTTACAAGTCTCACTTCTTTGTAGCCAACAAAAGGACGAAATATATCTGTGAAAACTAGTGAAGGGACAACACTAGGAAAAATGCATGAAGTGGAAGAAGGGAGCGGAGCACAAATAAATGCTTAATGAATAATAACGGTACCCTACAAAAGGATACGAGCTACTTCACGCCGTGTACAGTTGGCAGGCAAGCCCTCTACAAATAGTGTACTGCTAGCATCAGGAGGAAGGGGAACCTCAGGCCTTCCGCCTGCAAATCCAAGAGCCCTATCTTTCACAGTTGTCCCAGGGTCAATGCCCCCCATGCCCACGAGACGTGGATCGTCAACAGTACGGCCAGGTACTCCCCCAGTCAAGGGTCTAGGAGGTTGTCCGCTACCAAAAGATGAAACTTGCTGAAACATTGTATTTGTTAGTGACATTAACACCTTATACATACACAGCAAAGCGAGTAAAGGAGCAAATGCAAAAAAGACAATAATAAAGTACCGCGCTCCGCAAATAACGGTCATATGATGCATTAATGGACTCTGTATCTCTAGCTCCACGCATTGCTCCTCTATCATCATCACGGGGGAAAATAGCCAGGGAGATCATGGTTTCCAGGGCCATCTACAAAATTAAGGGAACACAAAATGAGCAAAAAAGAGGATAAAGGAAAAATAATAACTACAAAAGCAAATTGAAACCGATGTCGTGATGCAGGAAACAACATTCTTCCACCGCTAACTAATAGAAGGACTCAAAAAGTAACATGCTGAAAACCAAGTGTCTAACAGTTTTAAACTATAAGAACCTGTAATTTGGTTACTGATGGCAGTCCATGTCGGAGCCAAAGATGCCGAATAAAATGCACATTTTACATTTTACATTTCATGGGTCGAAAATGATCACAAAATGCTTATCCACGCAGGGATAACGATTACAAGTTTCAAGACTCCAGAACTTGTAATTCCCAAAAAAGTATCAAATCTCCAAGTTTATGTTTTGCAAACAGATGATAAGCATTAATTCAGTATTGGCCTGACAAACTAAAACTAAGCAGAAAATACTGAAACCCCGATATACACCAAAATGACTTCCAGCGAAATTTGGCCCAAAAAACACCTCTGTAATAGTCTCAGATCTCCATTTCTTTCTTTTTCTCTGGAAAATTCAGTACCCATTTCTTAAATTCTTCAAACCCTGGTTCCATTTCTAAAAAAGCTAATTAAACAAATCGGAAAAAAAAAAAAAAAAAAAAAAAAAAAAGCCCCATAAAATCACAAAGTCCACAACTTTTATTTCTCTTTCTCGGCAACCAAACAAATCACAATCTTTGAAACAGAAAAGCGAAACCCTAATTCAATAAACACAAATTCGGAGGAAATAATTCGGCGTACCGTAGTCGGTGCGAGTACGCTTGCCGACCATGGGAGGGACGGCGGAGGAAGGCGGTTGCCGTGCGTCGTTGTACCTCCAGTACGAGTCCGCCATGGGAGTGGAGAGGAAAGGAGAGAGAAAGCAAAGGAAAGTTCTTTTTTTTTTTTAATCAAATTTGATGAAAATGGATGAATGGGATTAGAATTACTGTTTAGACACAAGGAAAAGGGAAGAAGAAACGGAGTCCAGGAGGAGAATCAGACAGACAACAACCAAAAAGAATCCTTTAGCCAAAAAAAAAATCTTAAAAGTATCGATTGTGGTTGTCTTGTGCTCTCTGTACTGATTTATGCCTTTTTGGTTTTTTTTTTTTTTTTTTCCTTTTTATTTATATTTGTGTTATTTGAAGTGTGATTATGCCTTTTTGTGCCTCTTTTGTGATCAAATTTTTATAGTGGTGCAAATGGGTAATTCTTTTTTTTCTTTGTTTTTTTGTTTTTTAACTCTTTTGTATTTTCAAAAAGGATACTCCTTTTAAAAGAAAAAAAAAATTTCCTTCCAATTTTGGGAGATTGGATTCCAATTAATATTTTGAGTGACCAAAGCTCCTAGGAGGTTGCAGATAATCTTTTTCCAACTCTGTTTTTCATTAATATATATATATATATATATATATATCCAATTTGTTTAAGGGAAAAGGTATTACGATATTAAATTATTGCTATTTGTTATGCTGATACCATTTGAGTTGAAAAGGATATCATGTCCAGAGAGGGATCAAATACTCATTTATCACCCGTCCTGTAGGGACCTCCACTATTGGCGTTCGTGGAGGCTCGATCCCTAGACCGCGGTTATTCTCCTGGACTCTGATACCATTTGAGCTGAAAAGGATAACTAGTATTTTCGAACTATTATGTTAATTTTTATTTTATTTATATTTCCATTCTTTTGTCAATGTGTTTTTTTTTAATTAAAATAGAAAATTCAAACTTTGGACCTCAACATTGAAGATAATAACGTTAATTTATCACTAAACTATGTTTACAATAACTTTTTATCTCTCGTTTTTGTTTCTTCTAATAGTGTGTCTGTATAAAGAATTTGAATATAACTTTTTTATTTAAATCAAAATCTATTTTAGATAAAACACAATAACAATAAAAAGGTTTTGCACTATGGGTTCAAACCCTATTGTCGTATGTGTTTTTCTCTACGGATCTGTTGTTGTCTTAGAAGTCTTCCAGTCGTTTTTTATTTTTGTTGTCGTTTCTAGTATTCATGCCCTTTCTACGGTTCGTCAATTTTTCTGTCGTTCGAGTTTTCAGGATTTTTATTGCTGTTGTCGTTGGTCCTGTACCTGTCATTTTTTACTTTGCTGTCGTTTTTAGTGTTTCTATAGGCTTTTTTTTTTTTTTTTTTTAAAGGAAGTTCCTATAGTTTTACTTGTCTTGTCGCTCAAAATTTTGTCGTTGGCTAGTGTTCCTGTCATATTTTGTTTTTATTGTTGTCGTTTCTAGTATTCATGCCCTTTCAACGGTTCGTCAATTAGTTTTCAGCATCTTTACTGCTGTTGTCGTTTGTCCTGTACCTGTCATTTTTTTTTACCTTCTTGTTGTTTTAAGTGTTCGTGTCGTTTTTTTTTTTTTTTTTTTTTTTTTTGAAGAAAGTTCCTATATTTTACATGTCTTGTCGCTCATAATTTTGTCGTTGGATTTAGTGTTCCTGTCGTCTTTTGTTTTTATTGTTGTGTTTTGAAAGATCTGATTTTAGCTTATTTACCAAGTTTAATTAATTACTGAAAGCAAGTAAATAAAATAGACACAGTCAATTTTTATAAGGTTCAATTTCACTACTTCTTGAGATCACGGCCAACTATCGAATAATCCATTAATATTAATTAATTACAAGCATTCTCGAACTTATATAACCCAAAGACCCCCTCTTTCTATTGTCGTCGGTTGTCTTGAAGCTATTAGCCGGATCTATTCGACAAGCACCACTCGTCTTGTCGTTGAACTCCCTTCTACTGAAAATGCCTTCTCCCAAAAGCTTCAAGTTCTTCTCCCCCAAGAACAATAACTTCTTCTCCCGAAGACTCCAAATTCTTCTCCCGAAGAATGATAGAACACTAAAACTTCAAAGTCTCAAGATCCACGTAAATAACTATGTGCTCTACACTTTGCAAACTATTTTTGAGACTTTATATGTATGATGCAAGTAATTCCAAATCAAATCTCGGATCCATACTTCAAAATTTGGATTTCATTCAAATTTTAAACTTGTTATATATAATGTTGAAACATATTCCATAACAATCGCAAAATTCAAATTTCAAATCTGTTTATTTCATGAAACAGATTTTGCCACCATTATCCGAGTATTTTCTCAATATATTAAACATCAATCTCCAAAATCCTCTGCATAATAATCTCCCTTGAAATCGCAGCCAATTAAAGAATAAATCTTGGATTTTTGAAATCCTAATTTAAATAGGATTAGGAGATCCCATTTAAACTAAATTTTCCTTTTTTTTAAAAAATCCACAAGATTTTCATTTTTATAATTCTATAGCATTATCCATTCCTTAAAGATCTCTCCAAATCGCATTCAAACTGAATTCGCCACGTCATTTCCAATTCGAGTCAAATTCCCAAAAGTCTTTAAGTCACTATCTGCTTCAACCTGTAACACAATTGTTGTAACATTTTACAACACAACCTGCACTTAAATTCCTAAACAGTTTTTGGTTTTTCCTAAAGTGGCATAAATGCCAACATTAAAAACCGAACATTTTTTATTTTGTTGTCGTGAGAGTTTTCCTGTCTTTTGAGTTCCTGTCGTTTTTCATGTTGTTGTTTTGCTTTTACTTGTATTGCCTTTGTTAGTGTTAAGTGTATGTTGTTTCCTACTTTATATGTAGCCTTTTATTTTATTTTATTTTATTGTCCTTTACAATGTTCCTAGCGTTGTCGTTTTTTTTTTTTTCCTTCTTTTTATGATTTTGTGTTTGGCTCTGTTTATAGTTTTTACCTGTGTTTTCTTTTTTAAATATTTTTTCCGTTTCACTTTTCTGTCCTTTATAACCTTCCTGTCGTTTTTAGTATTGTTCTCGTTTGCAGAGTCCCATTTGTTTTTCTTTTAATCGTCGTTTCCCAGTCATGTTAACTTTTCTTGTCGTTTTACAGTTTCAGTCGTTGCCATGATTTATCTTGTCGTTTTCACTATTGTCGTCATTTTATGAATTTTTTAATGTCCTTTTTTTTCCCTTTTGTTGTCGTTTTGAACACCATGGGTATTCAGCTGTTAAAATTTGGTCATTTAAGTTGGGTTATCTAGGTACAATGCAGAATTATGCTAACTTATGCGTTGTTTGACATTAAAGTTTAACTCCAACTAAACTATATTTTTTCATCTCAATTTTTATCTTTTTCTGAAATTTCAACAAATTTTATAACTAATTTTTAAAAAATCAATCAATTCTAACTTAAAAATTTTATCTCTAATTAACTTATCAAACGAAAACTTAGTATCTCCACTTCTGTACCATATAAAGCTTTGTTTGTATAAGCAAAGTATTATGGAACTAGACAGAAATCTCAATATATAAATAAAAATCAGCATTTCTAATTGTTTGACTGACCTCTAATATTAGTAATTTTAACCAACAAGCAAAAATAAAATAAAATAAAGCATCACTTTATTTGAAAACTCACCACCTAACCTTGTTTCTTTCAGCCCCATCTGTTTTCCAAGCTTCATTTATTTATTTATTTTTCTTTTTTTTTTTTTTAAATTATTGGTCAACATCATCTACTATTGGCTCAGGGATAACATTGTAATCTTCCACCTTATTGGTTCTTGGAAACTTCGTCGTTATCTCAAAGTTTTGCTTTATAAATGAACTGGCTTCCACATTTTTCCTCACATCACTTTCTAAATTGTAACTGATTGAGCTTTCTCCTTTCTGATTCATGGCAGAAGTCACCGGAAACCCCGCCTACAACTGCCGAAACTGCCGAAACCCTATCGCCCTCCGCGAGGATCTTATTTCGAAGAAATACAAGGTTAGCAGATCAATTTCAGGAGTCTAAATTGTTTTGAGAATTCTATGTATGACATATGTTTTCTGATCAATTTTTTTTCTCTAAAAATTACGGTGTTTTAGGGAAGATCTGGACCTGCATATTTGTTCTCTCATGCAATGAATGTAATTGTGGGGCAGAAAGGGGACAAAACAGCTGATGACTGGTCTTTATAGTGTTGCTGATATTTATTGCAGCAACTGTGGTGAGGTACTAGGTTGGAAGTATGTAAGAGCTTATGATGCTTCTCAACAGTTTAAAGAAGGGAAGTTTATAATTGAGATTGCTAAGATTGCCAAGTTGTACTAGAAAATTGTGCATCTTTTTGCCATGGGATTGTAAATCTAAAGTAACTTATCCCCTTGTGGGAAGCCTAAGTTTGATCCATGTGTGACTATGTATTGATACTGCCGTTATGTTTTTGTACAACTTCCGATTACGGTAATATATGTTTCTGAATGTTAGATTTCATTCAAATCACAAATTAGAATAAATAAAGTAAAAATTAACGGATAAAAGAAATGACTGGAAGACTCATACTTCAAAGCTTGACCATTATTTACGTAAAGGGGATAAACTCTCAAAGAGTGGTGGGAATCTTTTTTGAAGATTTTTTCTTTTGGTGAACTTCTCTGAAGATTTAAACTCTGACTAATTCAGCGCTGAGTCACCTCTAGAAAAAAGCAAGGTTATTTTATAAGGTTATGATTGGATCTAATAATCCTAATCCTACTCTAATCCTAAATAAATATATAAAAAAAATGAATTAGACTTTTATGTTCTTTTTTTATCGTTACACTTTGGTGCTTGTTACTCTATTTTTTTCTTACTCTTGGTATGAGTTTGATCAACAATTGTACATGATACTAGTCATATAGGTTGTAAAGTTATGTTGATCTAGCTAGCTGTGTAAAAGTCTAATCAAACGGTAACTTATGTTCCGTGCTCTTGTTTTTGTTTGTTTGTTTTTTTTTTTTTTTTTAACCTTCCACTTATGTTCTTTACATTCGATTGTTAACTTTCTTTATTTATTTAACTTTTCTTTAGTATCATCATATTAATATTGCCAAACATATTATAAAGGTTAAATATATGATATAAAAATAATTCCTTTTAAATATGTATCAACTTTTTTTTTTTCAAATAATTTTTTTAACTAAATAATAAATGTTATTATCAAGCCACTAAAAGTCAAGAGACAAACACCAATAAAGGGATAAGTCCACACAACAGAATCCGGAATAAACTAACTGACAAGTCATCAAACAGTTAGGGAACCACCAAATGGACCTAAAGTCCACAAACTAACAGGACAACACGCAGATAATTAGCTAACTCGGGGAAAGTTGAAGCGATCATCTATCCCAAACATAGAGTAAAACTCCTACAACGGGTGACGCGAAGAAAAGATCCGTCCACCAAACAACAACTAAAACCCAATCAACAAAACTCAGATCAACACAAAAATCTACACGAGGGACAAGAGGGGAAACCTCTACCCTTATTACAAACAAACACAGAAACAGACAAAATGAAAAAGGGAAACCATTGCAACCTCCGACAAAGCCACGCCCATCAACGTTGGAGCAACCATCGGCGTAATCGGACCATCGCGGAAAGAAGGCCAACAACAAGGAAGAAAAATCGGCTGCGCACAAGGGACACACACCACACACGACAGGCAACGTAGACCCACACCACCGACCCCAACCCCCTGCACCACCGCCCTGCAGCCCAACTCTCATGGTATCCATGAGCCCTCGCAACGGATGCACTCAGAACTGAGGATGACGAACGGTGACCAACTTTCTACGCTCGGCTCCGAAATAGCCCCAACTCAC
The DNA here is from genome assembly GCA_008635985.1 of Ficus erecta. NCBI lineage: Eukaryota > Viridiplantae > Streptophyta > Magnoliopsida > Rosales > Moraceae > Ficus > Ficus erecta. Next base: position 1,001,578 of record BKCH01000010.1, read on the forward strand.
TCCTTCGATGATACGAGCATGGTACCAGAGACCACGGTGAACTCCCCTACCCACGGTGAAAATCTCATTTTTTTTCATCCTTTGTTCTTTTTCCCCTCGCCACCACCCTACATCCCAACTCTCACGGTATCCACGAGCCCTCGCGACGAACGCACTCGGAACTGAAGATGACGAACGGTGATCAACTCTCCACTCTCGGCTCCGAAATAGCCCCAACCCACCCCTCCGATGGTACGGGCACGGTACCGGAGACCACGACGAACACCCCTACCCACGGTGAAAATCTCAATTTTTTTTTCATCCTTTGTTCTTTTTTCATCTTGTTTCTCTTTCTTTCTGTACAAAGAAAGGGACTGAAAATTGAATTTTCTTTTTCTTTTTTGAAAAGGAAAAAAAAAAAAAAACTTCTTCATTAACATTTTCTTTGCTTTCATAAGCTATGTTCTCAATTATTTTCATTTTTATTATGATTTTGATTTGAAAGGAGATTGAGTTATTCTTTTATGAAATTATAGATGATATTGTATCTTAAATGAGTTAAATGAAATTTAGTTTCTTTTGCTAAGTTCGAATTTCCTCCATTCAATAAATAAAGTTGAATTTTTGCTAAAAACCAATTTCTCATATTTGATTTTAACATATTGAGTTGGGAGAAATCAGTTTTGAGTTGTTCTATTAGCACACTTTTTTTTTACTCTCTACGCACCCCTCGTAATCAAATTTATTAATTACAAAAATACCGTAAACAAAATGACATAAAAATACAACCCATCATAAACTTAATTACTTCAATAAAATTTTACCACAAATCAAAACTTAATTTATGTTCATTTTTTGTTTCCACACACACCTAAATATCAAATCCCAATATTTCCAAAAATAAAAAAAAAAAATCAAATCCCAATAAACAGCGTGTAATCGTATTATTTTAAAACCTATAACAAACCCTAATGTTTACTTTTGCACCCATAAAAAAGGAAAAAGAAAAAACTTGGTTAATTGGTTTCTAATTTAATTACTTCTTGTTGTATTAGAATGCCCTTTATTATTATTATCGTTCGTTGTTGTATTGTCCAAAGTTTTACGTTTGGATTTTTTTTTCCATTATCTTGTTTTTTTTTTTTTCGTTATCTTTTCCAAGATGTTACGTTTGTTTGTTTTTTCCCCCTTCATTGTCTTTTATTATTATTATTATTATTATTATATTATTATCATTATCATTATCATTATTTGTATTGTTGGTTTTCATTGTTCTCGTTGGCATTTGTAATAGTTTGGTTATTGATTGTTTACATTTTATATATATGAACTTCTTTTGTTGTTTTTGTTTTCATTTCAAATTTTTTTCTAGCAAAATTTAAATAACTTACAAATAGAGTAAGCGCTTTTTAATTTGAACCTTTTCAAATATGTTTAAAAGATTACGTCTCTACTTAATATAATACTTTTTTTTTTTTTTTTTCAGATTCTCAAATAGATCATATATAAATGAATTCACTATTTCTTAACTAATATAAAACTCCCCAGATTTTAGTTTGTTCGTTTTGTTCTAAGGAATTTCAAAATATGAATTACATATTACAACATGACGCCTTTTTTCTATTAATTATATATATATATATATATATAAGAGTTTTCAATGATTATTATAATATTTATCCCATGGCTATCATTATTTTAGCCATATGATATCAATCAGATAGTTGTAACAAAATATGTAGTTAACCAAAAAAATTTAATGACAATTAATGAATATAAAACTTAAACAGCTTATTAAACGAGACTTAGATGGGCAACTTATTGTTAACTTACATATATGACTTTTAAATTTTTTTTTTTAATATGAGGAGGTCTATTAACATTTCTCTGTTGGCTTTTTCCACTCATTTTTTAATAAATTATATTATTATTGAATTATCCTCATATAAAATCACCTTTTTAAAAATAAAATTATTTTAAAATATACTCGGCACACACCTTATTTTAAAATTAAAAAATAAAACTACATCTTCTAAATATAACTATTAATTCGTATAAATAATCAATCCTAATTTAAATTATTAGAGAAAAAAAAATAGTTATCATCTGAAAAGAGTAGTGAATAAGGATAATTTTTTTTAACTGGAAATAAAAGCTCCAAATTTGGATTAATGAATGATGATTATGTTCATTATTCTTATACCAAAAGAATTGATTTGTGAAAGCAATATTTTTGTCGCCACTGATTAAGGGATTTTGAATTCCATAATTTTTCTTCTACTTTTACATGGTGGAGTTCGTGATTTGTTGCTTCATCCTCTCCTTTTGTTTTAGCTAAACAAATAGGATATTTTCTGAACATTATATTTCGTTTAAATTACATGAAATCAAAAAATTACGCATAATTAACAGAATTTTTGTTTTATTAATAGAATTTTTTTTTTTTTTTTTTTTTTTTCATATCTTGTCAATAGACTTTAATATAAATTAGGAGAGCCTATGTTTCCACAGCTTTGAAGACCAAAAATGGTGACTTGAAAGGATAACCGTCCAAAGAGGATCCATTAAGACAAGTTGGTGGCAATCTTCTCCGAAGATTCAAACTTTTGACTAATTTGGTGCTTATTCACCAGTAGAAGGTTATATAATAATTAATTGAAGTATTTTATAAAGGGATAAGGATTTTTACTCTAATAATATAATAAGAATCAATAAATAAGAAATGATAGAATAATATGATATATTGAAGTAGGATGTAAGTAAAAAATATGTGATTATACTTAAAAGGAAAAAAAAAAAAAAAACTCTCTATAATTCACCCAACTTCCCAGTGCCCGACGGCGACCCAGCCCCCCTGGCGACGGCGAACCACCGCCACGCAACCCCCCCGGCAGCCACCGACCAGCGAAACCCACCTCCAACCCCGAGACTGTCTACAAGCACAAGTAGAAGAAGGAGACCACCTTCGACATCGCCAACGGTCACGGGGGTATCGTGTGGACGGCCCCGGAGCTCGGAGGTGGCTCGGACGGTGTGGAAGGGTGGCGCGTCGATGTGGGTTGGTGGCCGGAAAGCTTCTTCGCCGGCCGGATAATTGGAAGAAGACCGGAAGCAACTCTTTCTCCTCCCCCCCCTCCCTCAAGGGTTTTGTAATAATTCCATGTGGTTGGATGCACAATAAGTTTTATGTGCACAAAAACATCTAAACCGTTTAAATTGTCCAAAAACTTTTACCCAGATAAAAAATTTTACATCATTGCAGAACTCTAGTTAATAAGGTACATTGAATTTAAGTTGTTTATTTGGATTGATTGAAGAAAATGTGGGTTGGAGTAAAGGACAAGCTCGAAGTTAGGGAGAGTGGTGGAGTGAGGTAACCCATAGAATTTGAATGAGCTTTTTGTTTCGTTTTTTTTTTTTTTTTTTTAAATGGAATTTGTTTGATTTGATTTCTTTGCATAGGCTTTCGGCGTGTAATTGGAGTGGTTCCTGTTTCCATAGTTCTACTTTTATCATAATATAAACGTTTGTTTCTAGCTTTGGTGGTTCAATCTTGCCACTATTTTCAGATCACGTGGTAAAGTAACTTTATATATATATCTATATATATATGCAAAAGGAAGATAGATAAACATTCAAATGAATAATTAAGCTTACGTTTTCTTAGCAAAAACAAAAAACAAAAACAAAATTAAGCTTAAGTTTGGTGTGTGGATTTGAAATTGTATTTTTTAAATTAAAATTAGTTTACTTTTTAAAAATTAGTTATAATTTTTGTTGACTTTTTAAAAAATATAAAAATTAAGATGAAAAATTTAGATTTAGACCTGAAAGTCAAGCGAACACAAATAAAATCATATTTCTCATAAAAGTTTATTACAATTATCTTAAAATAAATAATTATATAAAATCAATGGAATTTATTACAAATCTAACGTTTCAAGCAGAACTCTTCAATCTATTTTAGATCAGGAGGCAACTCTAACAGTGAGCCAAAAAGCTAATTGAGTCTTTAAATTCGAACATATGGATGAAATATAAAAAATTACCTTAAAAGAAACAATTTATGATTAGTTCAAAAGATGTTTTTAGTGAAAATTTTACTGCCTTTAAACTGTCAAATTTTAGAATGCTTTGTAATTTGATTGATGCTGATACATACGGTGCTATTTTTTTAGGGTAACACCAATACTTTTTTTTATTTTTATTTTAGAAAATGTTTCTTTTCTTACAAAAAAATTATGTAAAATATATATGTTTTCTGAATTTAGGATGAGAGATTTAAACTCTACATCTTACGATTATGATGAAGGTAAATGTAGAATCATCATTGAATTAATTCTGTAACCATAATTCTATAAATATTTTAAATATTTATTTATATATTTCTCATAACAAGGATATCTATATTGTTTTGTCCAATTTTTTTCCATTCACAAAGGTTACGAGAGCTGAAATTTAAATAAGTTTTTCACATTCAGCGGATAACGTGGTAAATTTTTTCCAATTTAAGGGTATCTATGTTGTTTTGTCCATTTTTTTCCATTCACAATGGATACTTTTTTTAGGAACATTTACAAAGGATACTAAAGGTGTATTTGGTGTTCGGGTTGAGTTTGAAATGAAATGAAATTTTTAGGTTGAAATTAGTTAAATTTTCAAAAATTAGTTATAATTTTTGTTGATTTTTTCAGAAAAAAGACCAAAAAACCAACCGTAAAATACAATTGAATTCAAACTCAACCTGTATTCCAAACATAGGCTAAAAGTTAAAATTTAAACAATTTTTTAAAATTCAAACATAGGCTAAAAGTTAAATTTTAAAAAACAAAGGGATGAATTGAGAAATAACTAAGAAGTATAATTATGCAATTATTTCATAACAATTAATTATTAAGTTTGTATTTGGTTCGTTGGTTGTAGATAAAATTTTTAAATTAGAATTGATTGAATTTTTCAAAATTAATTATAAATTTATGACTTTTAGAAAAAGATGAAAATTAAGATGAAAAAATACAGTGAAACTCAGAAGCATAACTATCAAAGAGCGCGTTGAAGCACTCACTTTGTCTACGCGTGGGTCTACACCATGAGCCGAAAGTCATCCTGAACGAAAAATAGTGCAGAAAAATCCTCCATCAGACTACAATATTGCAGAAAAATCCTCGCTCAAAATAAAATCTTGCAGAAAAAATCCTCTCTCTCTCTCTCCTTCTCTTTTTCTCTCTCTCCTCAGTCGCCATTCTTTATTTTGTAGTTTGAAGCAACCAATCCATGACGAAGAATACCACTCAGTTGTCACTGGTCAGGTTAGGTCAAGTGTTTGAAAAATAAAATAAAATAAAATAAACGAAAAAGAAAAACGAGATTTTGTTTCTTAATCGATTTGCATATTAATGTGATTTCTCTATCGAAATATCTGATCTCCTTAAAAAAACCAATCATTATGTGCTAATACTTCTACTAAATATCCAACCTCTCATTGTCCAAGGAAAAAATAAAAAAGAATTTATTGAATTCCCACACTTTAATTGTTGTTTTCTCTTTGAAAAAAAAAATGATGTAGTGTTTGATTTTACAGCTCAGATCCTCATCCATTGCCATTATAATACTAAACATAATTAATCTGTTTTGCATCTCTATTTTCCCCCGATTTTTTTAACCCCATAGACAAAAACTTTTTCCTTTTTCAGTGGGTTTTTTTTTTTAAATTTATTTTATTTTATGCTATTATTATCACTATTATTATTTATTTTGTTCTTCTTCACTGATTACTAATTATTAAATGTCATGGCTTTTGGTGTTCTTCTCGTTCACTCTTCCATGCCAATCACGTCTCTATCACACTATTACAAAAACCCAATTTTTCATTTTTATTATCTTATAATAATTTTGGAATCTTTTCTCATTCTTGTAATCCCCTTTGGTCCAATCTTGCACGTTAACACCCATTTGTGTTCTTATCTTTTGCTCCAGGCACTTGGGTCATCATTGATCTTCTTGTAGGTAAGGAAATTAAAGCTTTTTTTTTTTTTTTTTAATTTTTATTTCCAATTCATGTTTTGATTTCCCCAGATTGTAGTGTGACTTGGGTTTTCCATTTCTTGGCTTGTCTGATTTGATTTTAATTTGTTTTCCTTTTTCTTTTCCTCTTTCTGTTTAATTTGGCAGTTTTTGTTAATTAATGGCGGATTTGGTAGGGCCTAGATTATACAGCTGTTGTAATTGCCGGAACCAGGTTTCTCTTCACGATGATATTGTCTCCAAAGCTTTTCAGGTTAGATATTTTTATGAATTTCTTCTTATGCTACCAAGTTTGAGTAAGTTCTTCGCATGTGATCTTTGTTTTGAAAAGCTTTAAACACTTATACTGTGATATGACCCATGTGGATTCGACCCAAAAATATAAAATTTGACCCATTTGGTGAATCAAGTAAATTTGCAGATAGAGTGAGGGTTTCTTGGAAGTTATTTACAGAAAACTATCAATTTATGAATATGGCTCCTCTTGCTTTGTGTCCATCAATATAAGAAGGGAAAATAAATACTGGGTTGAGCTCAGTTTAAGACTTTGTTGAATGTCTGGAGCCTAGTTATTGCCCCGACGCAGCGTGAGCACGTGTGAGAGAGGCCATGTGTGATTTCTCTTGTAATCTTCTTGCGCGTTAAGGGAATTTCGCTGAGTTTGTGTGCTTGTCTGTTTGCTTTTCTTCGAATTTATTGCTCATGGTAATCAAGGGTTAAGGTTGTCTAATTCTTAACAAACTTTAGCTGTTTCACCCCTGATCTTGTAACTACAATTTTTCTTTTCATTTTTTTCTATGGAATTATGATCTGGTCGTACACTTTGGATTGAGACTGTGGTTTTAGGTAATGCCCTGTAATCTCTGTGTAACATTCTTTTTTGAAAATTGTGTTCATTCTTAGGGGAGAAATGGCCGAGCTTTTCTGTTCTCCCATGCGATGAACATCGTCGTGGGGCCGAAAGAAGACAGGCATCTCTTGACTGGTCTCCATACCGTTGCTGATATCTCTTGCGCAGATTGCCATGAGGTGTTGGGGTGGAAGTATGAAAGGGCTTATGAGGCATCACAGAAGTACAAAGAAGGGAAGTTCATACTTGAGAAGTCCAAAATTGTGAAGGAAAATTGGTAGCTAATGGCATCTCTTCCCTCTCATTTCTGTTATGTTTTTTGTTATGCAAGTTTGTTACTGTTTTGTGCCATTCATATTGTACAGAGACTTCTCAGCCATTTGAGAATTGTCATTGTTTCTTGTTGTTCATTCTCTACTTTGTTGGAATTGGAAAGTTGTAAATGGAATGAAATGATCAGTTCACGTGTTGAATAATTTTTGAACTTCTCAAGCATGTTATTTTCTTGGCTGTTTCAGGTAGCGAAATTTATATCCTTTTGTTTGTTGTCTTCTTCTTCTTCTTCTTCTTCTTCTTCTTTTTTTTTATTTTTTATTTTAAATAAATTAAAAACGAGTGGTACGAGTATAACGAAAAACTAGTCAGATCCCAATTAAGTTGGCGTACGTCTAAAGAAAAAGATGATTTAGAACAATTAAACATTTGGGGTTGGATTTTAAAGCTGTTAGGGATCTATTTAGTTCATTATGGTCTATTCTAGTGGCTATTGGAAACGAGGTTGATATTTATTTTGGGTAGGGAGAGAACTAGCTTCCAAGTAGTAGCAAGTTTTGCTCAAATTTGGATTTTGGAAGTACTCTGTGATGAACTTAAATACTTTAACAGCAGATTGAGCCGTCCCTCTTACGGAGAATCAGAAGTTTGGGTTTGTTTTCTCATTTTCTTTGCTTGGAAAATCAAGAATCTCTTTTTATATAAATGTTCTGTTTAGTCTTTTAAGCATATGCAGAAAGGGCGTTTAGTTTTACTTTTAATAAAAACGGCAGATCGTTTGTCGTTTTGCTGGTATTACACGACATACCAATTCTTGAGAGTGAGAAAACGACATGCCAATTCGCCTCTAAAATCAATTGTCGTTTAAGCGCGAGAAAACTACGTACTTTTGATTTCCAAGGACTAAATGGACATGAAGTAGTTTTTTTTTTTTTTTTTTAATACAACGGTATCACTTTTGGTCACATTGTTTAAAAGGAAAACGACATGGATTTTTTTTAGCGTTAAAAAATGGGAAACCAATCAATACTATATCTCCTTTTGTTATTGTTACTAAAGTTGAAATTTGTTAAAATAAGTTTTAGTATTTTAGTAATTAAAATAATAAAATCATAATGATTAGATGAAAAATTTGAGATGTAAATCAATGAAAATCGAATGTCAAAATTTAATTATTGATCATGATTGATAAAAAAATCCCACTAAATTTAAAATATGACAAATTGATATTAAAAATAGTACTTCAGCGAATGACATTTTTCACCTAAATATCAAAATTCACCATTAACACATCAATTAGTACTCCCTCTAATTTTTTTTAAAGCCCTTTTTCGTCTGAAAGCAGCAAAAAATTAACTAAAAATAATTAAAAAAAAAAACTTAAAAAGAAAAAAGAAAAGAAAAGAGACAACGACAACGACAACATAATCATCCATTTCATTTGTTGTCGTTTCGCCTCCCAACAACGGCTGACATTTGGGAGGAAAGAGAGAAAAAACAAAGGAAACGACTTGACACTCGACGGAGAGAAGAGAGAAGAGAATGTACCTGAAGAAGGCGCTGTGGAGCGAGGGAATAACTCCGGAAACTGGCTCGCCGGAACCGGAGGCCGAGCCACCGTCGACGGCGGTGGGCGAGCTCGTTAACTCGTTGACAGAACAGCGACTTTACCGCGAGGTCACTCTCGCGCTCCGGAGTGGTCTCAGGGACGCCCGAGCCGAGTTCTCCTTCCTCCGAGTTCGCGGTCTCAGAACTCTCCTCAAGTTCCTCCGATCCGTCGCCGAGTCCGATTCCACCATTAACTTCTTCTCCCAGACTCAGTCCATCCCGGAGCTTCAAGGTTCCGACCTCCTTATTCCCATCAATTCTCTTCTTTCTTCTGTCTTTCGATCGCCGGAAAATGTAGCAAAAAGAAAATGAAATTTCCAATTTTTTTGCTCAATTTCATAGATTTTTTTTATTCATTCTCGATTTCCTTTTGGTTTCTGTCGTGTTCTTCCGAAATTATGCCTAGAAAATTGAGAGGAAAAAGGTCTTGATTTTGGGATTAGGTTTTAGGCAATTTTTCTCTGAAATTGCTGATCCAATGCATTTTTTTACAACGTGACAGTTGTTCCAGTTCTCTTTCAACATTCATTGAAAGAGTCGGACGATGACATTGTTGCGAATTTGGATCATATATTCGGTGTCGAGCCCATAAAGATTTCCAGTCCTTCGACTGATGCTGAGGTTTCGCTTGCGCTTCGGGTTTTGGAAGGTTGCTGCTTGCTCCACACAGAGAGCACGTTGTTAGCTCACCAGTACAAAGCAATTCAGGTCTTTTGAAGCATTGTCTTACTACCATTTTGTTGATTCGGAACTAATCTGGTTTCTCTTGAATATCTCTAGATTTTTTTTTTTGACCAAAAATAAATCCTTAAATTATGAAGGTCTTGATGAACATATTATCAACTAGGGGAGTACTTGAACAAGGGGCATGCTTGGATGCGTTGATCTCCATTATGTTGGACTCATCGGCCAATCAAATGGTACAATTGTCTATTAGCAGATATCTTGTGATTTTTAAGTTTGATGGTTTTTTGGGTTTCCCTAAACAGATGAAATTATGCGTTTCTTCTTCATGTTTTGACAGGATTTCGAAGCGTGTAATGGTATCGAGGAAGTTGCAGAGCTTATCAGAGACAAACAAGTTGATGAAAATCTCAGGTCTTTAACTTTCTGAGCTTATAATTGATGTTGATTGTTGACTGTTATTTAAATTTCTATTTGCAATTCTACAACAGTATATTTGGATTTTCAGAAGATAAGAAACGATATAGTTGGAGACGTTTTATGAGAGTAATGTTTGGCTGTTGATCGCATCATATTTGCTATCAGTTTTGAGATTTAAATTACCGTTTGGCTTTTGACTCTGTCTGCCCACAATATTCATTTTTTGAGACTAGGACACCTTCTTTCTAGTTTATTGTAATGATAATTGAAAGTAACCGTCTCTTCCTCGTTCTTAGGTTGAAATGCGGAGAGTTCTTGCTACTTCTTATTGGGCATGTAAATGGACGAGGAAGGCCTCCACTAGCATCCATACAAGAAGACATCAGGCGGCTTCTAGGAGAGAAGTCTGCCTCCTTGATATGGGCAGCTAGTCAATTTGGCTCAACTCTTGATCCAGAGCAGAGACTAACTGCACTGCATATCCAAGCCCGTCGGGTTCTGGAGTCCTTGGACCTGTACTGAAATTCCATATGGAAATATTACTTCAAAACTGCTGATATAGCAAATGGTATTTCTCCTTGCTTTCTAGATAATCCTATTTTTTCATTTGTTTGTACTTTAGTTTCTAGAATGGCCGATAAGTGTGGCAAGAGTTGAGCTGTAGAAACTGTGCGCATATGTTTGCATTAGAGTGTCGTACAACGGTATGTAATCACAAACTAGTTGTAAACTCTGTTTTCATGTGAATAATCAAATTGTCTAAAGTAACATAGATCTCATTTGACCTCTTATGAGCTTTATCACAAGCGAGAAACACATGAATCTCATCACTATCTTCAATCCAACTGCATGCCGGGCTCTTATGCATTCCTCTATCCTTCATTAACTCTCTCATTCTAGCTAGATCATTCCATCTCCCTGCATAAGCATACAAGTTAGCTAGCAGAACGTAGTTTCCGGTATTATTCGGATCCAACTCTATGAGCCTCTCTGCTGCAATTTCTCCCAACTCAACGTTACCATGAATAACACAACCTCCAAGCAAAGCACCCCACAAAACCGAATCCGGTTCAATGGGCAGTTTTCTGAGTAAATTCGTAAGCTTCATTTAGCTGACATGCACGGCTTAGAAGATCAACAATGCAAGTGTAGTGTTTAAGTGTGGGTTTCACATCGAAATAACTCATCAAATGAAAGAATTCACGACCCGTCTCCACCGATCCGGCATGCACACATGAAGAAAGAACGGATAGGAAAGTAACATGGTCTGGTCGAAACCCATCTTCTAACATTTTGCGGAAGAAGGCAATTCCCTCTTCCCCATGTCCATGCATTGCATAAGCAGTAAGCATGGCATTGTGGGATACTAAATTAGGATTTGAAATCCTATTATAAGCCATAAATGAATGCTTCAAGCTTCCACATTTTGCATACATGTCCACGAGTGCTGCGCCAATATATACATCTTTGTCATACCCAAATCTAATCGAATGCGCATGAACCTGCTTTCCTCGCTCAATTGTTGCTAACCTTGAACAAGCTGGTAAAATAATGCCGACAGTGTATATATCAGGCCTCAATTTTGAAGTCTGCATTTGGGAGAACAACTCCATGGCTAAATCAAGATGGTTGTTTTCCACATGACCAGCGATAATACCGTTCCAGGTATAGACATTCAGCTCAAAGCCATCTTCTCTCATATTTTGAAGAAGTAATGGAATTTTTTCTGTCTGATTGCAACGAGAATAGCCAGATATCAAACTGTTCCATGTAGCAATGTCCCTTTCACTTGTTTCATCAAAAGCCCTTTGAGCAGACGATAGGTCTTGGCATCTACAGTACATTTCTACCAGAGCTCCACCAACAAAGGTGTTAGATTGCAAACCCATTACAATCGCACGGGAATGTATCTCCTTCCCTCGTCTTAAAGACACCATATCAGCACAAGCAGTTAGAGCACTTCCTAAAGTAAAGGAATCAGGTTCTATTCCTTCCTTCAGTAATTCTTGAAACAAACATAGAGCTTCATCAAACAAGCAGTTATCTACATGCCCTGAAATAATAGAGTTCCAGGAAATCACATCCTTCTCGATACCCATCAACTCCATTTGATCAAACAACGCCTTGGCTTTGGAGATGTCGCCATTCTCACAATACCCGACAATCATTGTATTACAAGAGACTGCATTTTGCAAAGAGAAGTTTGAAAACATTGCTGAAGCACTCCTCATATCAGAACACCTTCTGTACATATCAACCAATCCATTCACAAGAAAAGGGTTCGATAGAAACCCGTGTCTGGTAATATAGCCATGGATTTCTTTGCCAAGACTAAGCCGTTGTAGCCTAGCACAGGATGGAAGAACACTCGCCAAGGTTCGAGCATTTGGTTCAAATCCTTCTGCTTGCATTCTAAACAGCAGCTCTACGGCTTCCTCATCATAACCATTCTGTGAGAAGCCTCCAAGAACTGCGCTCCAAGAAACAACATTGGGCGTGAACTTATCTGACTTCATTCTATCCAAAAATTCCAATGCCTCGTACACCATTCCATTAACCACACAGGCTGTAACAATAGTATTCCACGAAACACAATCCGTTTCTGTCATTTTCACCAAAACTTTCTTCGCGTCGTCTAAGCTTCCACATTTGCCGTACATATCAATTAGCGCATTACCAACGTATATATTGCAACAAACCGAGACTTCATAGCAATCCCATGCAATTGTCTTCCCAATCCTAGCACCCCGAGTCCGCTACAAACCTTGAAAACAACCGGAAACACAAAAAACTCCAATCCCACATCTTCTAATTGCAATTCCAGAAAGTGCAAAAGAGCTTCTTCAAAAAACCCACAATCAACGTGTACGTTCAAAATGGCAGTCCAAGCATACAAGTTTCTCAGGGGCATTTTATCGAACACAAGAGCGGCATCCTCCAAACAACCGCATCTTCCATACATCTGGAGCAGCTTGGTCTCCACAAACTCATGCCCGCAAAACCCAGATTTGACAGTGTGGGCATGAACCTGTTTTCCCAAATCTGGGCATCTACAGGATTCGAGAACGTAAGCGTACAAGCTTGAATTTACTGGTCTTTGAAAGGAAAGGCTGGTGGGCTTCCGAGACGTCCGATTCTTGGAACCATGATTTAACGGTGGCGATGGTGCCAAATGTGTAAGGACTTCCACTGGCTTAGCAGCCATTTCAGCTGTGGACATAAACTTGCATGGAAGTGAAATTATGACTAACACAGCATAACGTTCTCTCTACCACTCTCTCTCTCTCTCTCTCTCTAAAAACACACACGGGCTTTACAAAAGTTTCTAGAGTTTTTTTTTTTTTTTTGGTTAAAGGAAAAAAAATATCTTAGCTTTTCGTTGTAGAACTTGTATTTGACTGCAATGGCAGTGAGCCAGTGAGTCAGTGACTATGAATTATCCTTCAAAATTTTGGCTCCTTTTTTCACCACCAGTTAACTTATATGGTGCTTGCGCAGTAGATTTAAAAAAAAAAAATTATGTGATGATAACATGGTCACCATTTGACAATAACGTGATTGTCACATGATAAGTAAGGAATGCATGATTAAAAGAGTCATTAATTCTTTTAAATATAGGGAAGAGATAACTTTGAGCTAAACAATAAGAATAACACGAAAAATAAATAGGCATTTAAGGAGAAGAAAAATGAATGTGACATAAATTTCAAAAAAAAAAAAGTAAAAAAGGGGATTTGAATTTGAAATGAGATGATTTTTTGGATTTCAAATAGTGTGCCAAACACAATAACTTGACAAATTACCTCATAAACTTTAAACTACATTCCATCAGTGGTCCTTTTGATAACTTCATCAAATTATTACTACAATTATTTTTACAAAAACTGAAAAGAGAATGGCACATGGATTAGATAAGAGGTAATAAATAAATAAATAAATTGTCCGAATTACATGTTACAAACCGTCTATAATTTAACGAACGTGATCAAAGAGATCACTAGTTTAATGGATTTTGTAGCTTATGAGGTTAATTGTCAAAATTTCTCATTTCAGAACTGATAACAAAAAAAGGTTTAGGAGACATCGATTGAAAAAAAAAACCCCCCAAAAATTTCAATGAATGAATACATAAACGAGTAGTGTCCACATCAAATCTTGCACTTTTATTTTTTAACCACATGACATAGTGACTGACAAAAGACTAATTCTTTCTTCTTCTTCATGTCTTTGCTGCTTTTCTTTTTCTTTTCGTTGGGAGTGCGCATCAAAAATGGCTATTTGGTGTTGGATTTATCCATGTTGGCTAAGTTTATTGGCACCATGATTAATATTAACGACAAAATTAGCGAATTTTTTCACACAAAGTTCTATTTTTGGGACGAAAAATTACCTACTTATTAATTACATCACGCGGTAATATATATATATATATATATATATATATAGGCAACTTGTAAGTTGTCATTATATTTGTGCAAAAAACAGGATTCCGAATTTTTTTTTTCATGTTCCTTATTAATTTCAAGTCATGTTTTTAATAAAATTTTAAACTAATAATTGATATGATAATTTAACTAATTTGATACTTTAAGTGATATGATATGTTATTTTAATGAATGCGATATATATATTATCTATATATATTGAAGTAGCATTTTATCGAGTCTTGTCAAAAGCAAACATGGATTTTTCATAAACCACTATGCTAATAACTGCACCATCTTTAATGTGTAACCAAGCCAGATCAATCTTATTTACTATTTAGAACAAAGAAATGGGTGGTCCATTTAAATTCAACAAAGCATCGATTTTCTTGTTATTTCATGGATATTTTTTCACCCATTTTTGCGGGCTTTCTAATGACTTCTTCTGCAATATTTTCAAAAACATCACAATCACAGCATCAAGGAAAATCAATAAAATGTTAAAATTCTTCATAATAGCCATTTAGCTATAGATATATAGCCATCCAAAGCTTTAGGCATTCATGCACATGCCCTTATTCTAAATTATCAAGCAATCTAGCTTGGTAAGAACCCTAATCAAGGTAATGATCGTAGACGTATAATTGTAATATATATATGGGAAATTAGTGTATATATTATATATAATATATTATATATAATTAGGTGCAAAAAGCAAGCTATTCCCCTTAGCAATTTTCAAATGAGAAGGAATTTGGGGGGGGGGGGGGGGGGGGGGGGGGGGGGGGGGGGGGGGGGGGGGGGGGCGGGGGGGGGGGGGGGGGTGGGGGGGTTGTGTGTGTGTGGAAATGCTAGCTAGTTGAATAAAAACATATGAAACATATTGATATAGTGCTTTTGACTATTTAACTTTTGTCTTTCTTTTTGCAACCCCAACTCATAACAATCTAGAATAGTCACCACCATTATAGAGAAGTTTAAATCTTCAGCGTTATAATTCGAACCATTGACAATTTGAAATTATATAATATATCACAAAAATAATAAATAAACAAAACCATTGACAAATTTGTATGAGCATAAGAAAAGAGAACCGAAAGAGAGGATGGCCAACTCCGGTAAAGAGAAGAAAGGGACTTTCATAACACCTAACCCTATAGCTAGTAGTGCTAAACAGCTTGGATACAAAATATCTAAGAATGTGGTCATGATCTATATAGGAAACAAATTATTAAATTATTGTCGATCATAGACTACTACATGTGTTATATATCTATATATATATATGTGTATTATATGTTAAGAAGAGATTAGGATTTGGCAGAGTGGAGTAGATAATAGATTAGTCTACAGCATGGTAGCGAGGAGAATGTTTGTGTGGGTCCCATCCTAAAGGCTAATAAAGAAAGGAATGCCACTAAAGAAGTTTTAGAATTTTTTTTTTTTTAATTTTAGCTTTAAAAATAAGGAAACAGAGAGAATATTGAGCCTAATTTATGGGAGAACTGTGATAATCATTGAAGGAAATGGTGCAAATTTTGCGGTGACTAAAATCAGCCCCTTTAAAACGTGAGTGCTCATAAAAAGAAATCATTACAAGATGAGGAATATAATTATAAGCCAAAGACAATCTATGTTTGCGGCAGAGATTATGGAGTTGCTTCTAGATGTATATTTCTATCATATATCATGATCAAAACAATATTTTTCTAGAGTAAAAACGAAGAGTGGTAGAAAAAAGCTAGGTTAATTTTTTTTGAAAGGAAAAAGCTATGTTACTCAATGTAGCAAAAAGGGTAAAAAATATATATATATATATATATATATATAGCCAACTGGTCATACCTAGTACTCTTCTGGTTAAAATATGTATTCTTCGTTAATTGCTAAACATCCTATTTTATGTGAGTTGATGATGAAGGATTTGCTTTAATGGATGGAAGAATCTGAAAGACCAAGATGGTGGTGAAAAGATCCGACATTTCTGACCTGTAGGCAACGAAAAAGAGGAAAAGAGAAAAAAAAGAAAAAAGAGAGCGAAACTTTTGTTTGCAAAAGGTTTGAAAGCCATCATACCATATACCATTAAATTCACTTTAAAGTTCCAACTGACTTTATTAATAATTTAAATTATAATTAAGGTATTCTCACTAATAATGGTTTTGTTTTAAAAAATAAATCAAATCACATCATCATAATAGGTATAGTCTATAGGTAAATATTGAGCATCTAACTTCACTGTAAGTTATAATCTAAGTGAATTACTTCAAAATCTAAGTTATAATCCTCAATACTAGTTAAGCTATTAATAGTTTTAAAAAAAAAGAATCAAATATTTATGGTCGCATGTGTAACCTAATGATAATTAGACACCTGACTTCACTGTAAATTATAAAATTCAAATTGTCATCTCAAAAAAAAAAAAAAATCATAATCAGTACTTATATGCTCAAACAAATACATGACATATATAATTAAAGACAATACATAATGTATTAATTAGCAACCCTTGCTAACCATGAACATCATTATTTGCTACACGAACTCATAAAAGCAGTAGCACTACTCAAGTCTCAAACACTTGCTAGCTGTGATCATGAAAGACCGTATGATGATAATATGAAGGCCATGATGATGATGAAGCCCTAATTTAAAGGAGAACCATGAGATAAGAAACTTACTCTGGTGGCCCTTTTTTTTTTTGCCCCCCCCCTTTTCAAAAGTACTACACACACCACACCCCTTGAAGCTGACCTAAAACAAGCTTCAATACATCCCACATTGATTTAAATACCAAAAGAAACACAATAGAAGAAAAAGGTTTGGAAAACAAAAAAAGGTAGAATTTTTTCCCTTAGAAAAGAAAAGGAAAAAAAAAAAGAAAGAAAAAAAGTACAAATCATAAAAGAAGAAAGAACCCATAACAAACATTTTTACCCTAATTTGTTAGTTTGATGAGCACCAAGCCACGCCAAATAAAAACACTTTTCCAAAATGTTAAAAGTCTTTTTTTTTTTTTTTTTTTTTTTTCCTGTTTATTTACCAAGAACCTCCGTGACCTAACATTCCATTCCAAGTATACCCATTGGAAATATCTCCTTGCCCTTTATTAAGCTCAAACTGATGATGATCATGATGATCTTGACGATGATCATGATCAGAAGCAGTGCTGGTAGTACTTGAAACATGCTTCAATTCCTGACGACGATCACTAGGAAACAGTAGCCTCGCACCCGTCTGATCTTGAACCGCATGATGATGTTGATCAAGATTCCGATGATGATCATAACCTTGACGATGGTGATTATCATGATTTTGCTGTAGCCTGCATGATGTAGACCAAAACTAAGAGAAGGCTTGAATTCTTGAGCCAAATTTGGAATTAACCCACTTGAGATCAACATTGTGTTGGAGTCCTGATCAACGACAACAGGCATGGACATGAATGAACTGATCAAGCCATGAGTAGTCCCGGTCTTGAGAAGCTCCATAGCCGAAGTTGTGGCCGTACCGGTACTGCTGGGGTTTGGTGGTAACTCTCAGTAGTAGTACTATTATACGGAGCTTCCACAAATGATGATCTAGAGATGTTGTTCTGATGATCATGATGGCTCGATGATGGTGGGTAAGCGAGGTTGAGATCTTGGCCTTGGTGGATCTTGGGTGGGAAATTCAAGCTTGGCTGTACCGGTACTGTCTGATGATGAGGATGAGAAAGTTTCGATATTGGTAAATTAGAAGACGGTGAAGAAGAAGAAGAAATTGTTGAAGATGAAGATGAAGTTGATGAAGATCTTTTGTTCTTCCTAGAGCCACCACCAACAGGAACATTACGGAGGGACCCACCTTCTGTCCAATACCTTCGACAAGTCTTGCAGAAGTACCTAGGCTGAGTCAAGCTGTAGTTGTTGTAATAGCAGAATTTGGTGTTGGTGGAGTTGCACCTTGGACAGTTCAAAGCTTGATCCTTCTGTGGCCTTGTTGCTCTTCTCTCTGTCATTATTATTAGGAGCCTGCTGCTTTGAACTGCCCTGATCCATGCCTTTAACCACTCCGATACCCTGAAAAATTATTTTTATTTAAAAAAAAAAAAACCCTAAAGTTAAAAGAGAAAAGGCCATAACTTCATGTTTGTCAGGAGAAGAAAAAAAAAAGTGATGGAGAAAAGAAAGTTGAAAGGAAACAAACAAGAAGATAATTAACAAGATAAAAGAAAACAAAATAAGAGAAGGTGCTTTACACTTTGAGGGTTACAACAGCAACAGCAACAACAGCAAAAAAACAACTAGCTTTTTCTGGGTGCTTTATCAGGTGATAAGAAAAGAAAGGAAAAGAAAAGAAAAGGAAAGGAAAATTAAAAAGTGCAGTATAGTACTATCAACTTTCAAGATAAAATGGAAGATTTTTTTGGAAAGACCCAACAAAAATTCAGATAATATTAGTGGGGGTTGAGATGATCAGCAACAACATCATCTTTTCGGGAGAGAGAAATTAAAAAAAAAAAAGTTAAACTAACTATCTATATATATATAGCTTTGAAAAGCTAGAAATTAACCAAAGAAGAAAATTCTCAAAAAAGCACAAAACGTTATTAATTCAGATATATATTATACTCCAAATTAATTAGCTATAGCTTTTTTTAGATTAGAGATTGATGATAATTTCATGCACTTATTCATGAAGGAAAAAATAACATAAATTAAAAGGTCAGTTATTTACCTGAGGCCAGTGAGCTGTACTATCCATGGATATTATGAAGGGAAGGAAAAAAAAACAAAAGAAGAGAAAAATAAAAAAGTTATATGGAGTCTTCAGAGAAAAGAACCCCCCCACTTTTCTAGCTGATGGTCTTAAAGCAATAGCTGGATCACTATAGAGATGGGATATGGGGTGGTTCCATGTTTGGCCAACTATATGTGGAGAGAGAGAGATAGAGAGAGGAGAGAGAAGAGAGAGAGATTAAATATATACATATATATTTATTGTATGTAAAGTCATGTTTTTACAGGCGCATCAAAACAATAATTTTTAGGGTATGTTTTGGCGTTAGTCAAATGTTATATTCTCTTTTGGTGTCTATATATGCGCATTTGCACTGTTTGCACTTTAGCTCACTCTCTCACTCTCTCTCTCTCTCTCTCATCAGTGAAGTGAGAAGTTGAAAGGCTTTTTCCTTTTTCAATCTCAATCTTCTGTGAGGAAGTACTATAGGTCGGTTTTAGAGGTTATCATAAAAGAAAGGAAAGATAATTCATATATGAACTTGAGCCCCTGTGAAACTTTATTAATTTGTCCTATAGTGGCATTACAATTCAAGTAATTAACCAACTTAGACAATTTCTAGACCTTATACTTCTCCACATCAGAAATATTCTCAAGGGAAAAAAAACTATTTATGTAATATTCTTTAAGTAAATAGAAAAAAAACATTTTATTATTACTGGTGATAGTGATATGATGACAAATAAAATCTTTTCACAATTTATTAGTTAAGCAATATTAATTGTTGATGAAATCAGTGAGTTCTTATCAATGATCTCAATTGTTGTTTATCTTTAGACATTCGGGTGTGAAGATACCGTTATATTTTATTAAAAAGAAAAATTTGATAATAATTTCTTTATAAGCAAATGACTTCAACTTATGAATGTGTAATTATAGTTATTAACGATCACAATCTCTCTCTCTCTCTCTCTCTCTCTCTCTAAATCTGGAGGTGAATTCTGAAATCAAATCAAAAATTATAGTTCATTTCTACGTATCTCATTGCAACCTAAAGAAACATAAATTGCTAGAAACAAAATAACAATTATAAGGACATGTGGTTGTGAAAATCACGAACTTCGTTTTGGATAGAAGAATTGATAGTGGATAACAACATGACCTATACTTCTTGGAATAAGACGTAAAAGAGATAACCTATAACAATTATGTGAATGCTTTGTTATAACCAAAAATAAAAATAAAAATAAATAAAAACCTATAACAATTATGAAAGTAAAAGGAAAGCCGCATATAATTGGGGATATTATGATCCAATAGTGATTATCAAAGTGAGGGTAGCTATAGCAATAATATTACAAAACATCTGAGACAGTATCAGTACTAAATATTATATATATACGTTTTAGATAATAGACTTCACTATATTATTTTGATATACATATTATAGTCTTACACATTGTTGGTGTCTTTTTTCTTTTCCTTTTATTTTAAAAAGCATAAAGGTTCAAATAAAATCAAATACAAAGTTATCGTTAAGTTATATTTATTATCACGTATTATCGATATCTATTAATATTACTTGAATTATTGGGATATAAAAATCTAGGTGACATTGACATGGACTTTCCTTATATGGGGCTCAATGTTCGTATGTTTGTATGTTTGTATAAGTTATCTATTCATCTTCATGATCATTATTACAGTGTGTGCACTACACTATTTAGTATATGTGGTGTTTTTAGTGTGATCTACATCCGAGTGGCAAGTAAGCCTCCAAATGCACATAAACATATGTATTAGTTATATATATATATATATATCCCTGTGGGGGGACACGTGGAGCGAGATGATGGGTGGAGGGGGAATGTCCCAATGGGGAGAGCTTGCGGTGATAGTGAAACTTGTCGGTGACGTGAGAAGAAGGATAATATTTAGGCAAGTGCAAGAAGAGATAGAGAGAGCTAGAGAGAGATCGAGAGAGAGAGAGAGCTAGAAAGAGATAGACAGAAGTGGGTCCTACTCACACCGAAATGGCATCAAGGAAAGGAGGGTGATGGAAGAGCGTGCGATAAAGTGGTGAGTTCAAAAGCATGTGCCTTCTGCAGTGAGATTATCTGACAGAATTGTGGTCAAACGACGGTCAGGATGGTGTCGTTTGAACGACGTGTACACCTCCTTTTCCTTCCACGTTATCCTCTCCCGCTATTCTCTACGCCCCCTTTCTTTCTTCCTGCCCCAATTAGAAAAAGATTCTCGTTTTACGGTTGAAAATACTCTCCTTTTTCCCCCCCTCAAAAATTGTACTCAATCCAGATCTAAAAATACAATTACAAAATACTAGGAGATAACAATGATTGAGTTCACAAATAAACTTAAATTAAATTGTTTAAAGAATAAAAACATTATCGAGTTTTGAAAACAAAAACTGAAAACACCACTATATATATTGAAGATAAATACAATTTTTAACACCATCTCCATAATTGATAAAAATTTATGAGCGAGCAAAAGATTTATAACACTAAGATCACCCCGTGACATTGCCAAAAAATAATCTAGTGAACAAGTCACAAGACAAACAACTTATATCGAAAAGTGGAAGACCACGTCCGTGTTATATGAGATTACAAGCAAAAAATAACAAAAACAAAAATTGCTTACAAATGATATATTCAACATCGCCTTTATTAGATTAAAATAAGAACAAAATGCAATAAAAAGGTCTCAAACCGTACCAACGATGCATGCGATGACAAGGTTGCTCTAAATCTAATGAGAACTGAGTCAGCAGCATTGCAAGGAGCCGAATAAGCCACGGGGTTGAACAAAGTTAATAAGAATGTACAATATTATCATACTTTCATGAATCTCAAATAAGAATACTTTGGGAAAAAAAAAAAAAAAGGCAATACATTAAGAATGCTTATGTGCATTGCCGTAAAATTTATACCAAATTCATGTTATTATTTTATATAAAAATGAAAAGAGAAAAACGTTTTTCCTTCTCCAAATGAAAATTGATGGAGGTTGAAACAGAGTGTTTCTTGTGAAAATTCCATGGGTAGTCCATTGTCCCCCCAAAAAAAAAGAGGGAGAGAGAGAGTCCTTTTCTTTAGTTTTTGTTACTGGATAAAGAAATCCACTTTGTTTGTGGGTCATGTAGAATTATAGGACCAATCAGATTAGGTGAAGATCTTGCAACAAAGATCCTGCCGAGACAAAAAAAACTTTTTATTATTAGATTTTTTTTTTAACAAAGCTGAATTGAGAAGGCATTCTTTTTTTCTTTTTTATTTTTTTATTTTTTTTCCCCCTTCTTTAGACCCTCACCATTTTTCACAAGAAAAAAAAAGATATGCTTTAACACTGGTCCAACTAGGTGGACCCACCCACTGAGCGAAAAAAAAAAATAAATAAATAAACAAAAGTGGGTCCCAAAAGGACATTCAAAAATCAACAAACGGCCTATTTAGTAAGCATAAATAAGCTTTGAAGCTTCCTCTTGGCATAGTAGTTTGTTGTCATATTTGGGTAAACCATATCACAACCAATCTCTTGATTAATTTATTTGGAAATCAGTGGACAAGTTACATCAAACATTAGTGCATTGCTTGACCCAATTCAAAAAGTTACAAAATTTTTGTTCAAAAAGAAGCTTGGAAAAAATAAATAAAAATAATTTTAAAAAAAGAAAGAAAAGAAAAGAAAACTTGGGTAAAATTTAACATGGCAAACCTAACAAGTAATGGGCCAGGAGTGGTTTCAAGGTTTTAACATCATTATAAAAGAGAAAACGACGACATTTGGAAAGTTGGCCTAAAAGCCGTCTGCATGCTGTTTGGGTAACCTGTCTTTTCAAGTCAATCTAGTTATATTCCTCTTCAACATTCCTTTGTTAAAAAATAAGAAATGAAAAGTCCCATACGTTAAAAGCCGTTAATGCAGGTGCATTTGTCCCCCCCTACTATGTCTTAATATATTTTGTGCAACATTGGTATGGACGAATATGTATATTGATGCATACAATTCTATTATAATTCCCAAGTTGTTTTATGCGGAATATTGTTGGTAGTCTTGTGTTTCAATAAAAGAACAGTCTTTACTAGCGGTGGCGTGGCGGTGACATGGTGTCAAATAAGATTTTACTTGAAGTATTCGCTTCTAATAAATCATGGATTCGAATCATGCAATACGATCTGTCAATTAGGCAATACTTTCTGTTGACTAACTTTGTGAGCCCTTGGCATGTTAATTAATAAAAATTCAGGGATATGATATATTATCATCCTATCAATAAGCTAGATCGAAAGACACGAAGACACTCTTGATCTTATTTTTTGTTTGCTAAAAAAAAAAAAAACAAAAGAACAGTCTCTTATTCTTTATTATAGGATACAGGAGAATTCTTTGCCTTCAGATCTGATAGATATGCCCAATCGGTATTGTGCTATTTTAGACTGTTATATTTTCATCAAATTTACTTATTTTTCATCACTCTATCACTACGATATGAAGCTTTGCACACGTTTTGTTGTGACATGATTTTGATGTAATATGATGTTGATAAACACACGATAGCGTATGCTATCATAGTTCGGTGATATCACTCTATATTAATGCCCGTTTGGAAGGTTTCCAAAATATGTAAAGATATATATATATATATATATATATATAACACAACAAATTCTACTCAACTTGAATATGTTTGTAACTTTTTATTTTTATTTTTTTCCTTTTTCATTCACCCACTTTGGCAAACAGCTTTCCCCATCAAATCAAGGATTCAAACCAAATACGAGATTTACACAGCGTCAAAAAAAAAAAAAAAAAAAAGTGGGGGAACAAGCTGTGATAAGGGTGATACACAGTAATGACGTAAAAACTTAAAAACTCATGGAGATGAAATATATTACAAAGCATGACCGACAAATACATTTGCCCAAAAGAATAATGACATATATAACTGGTGCACAATAATTATCAGCTTGGAGTTTAGTCGTTCAACTTGCAAACGTCTATGAATTTCTGAACTGCATTCTTATACTGGGTTCCCTAAAAAAATAAAAATAAATAAATAACATTATTGAGCATATAAATCAAAGCTGGCTACCAAAACTATCCACCAACCAATCCCCAAGCTTGTGTCATTTTGGTCAAAAGTTTTGTCTAGTTTAAAACGGAATTTTCTCTTTACTTTTCCCACATGCCAAACAGGAGAAACAAGTCATATCATGAAGTCTTGGTGTATTTTGAAGCAAATTTTGCTTTATTCTAACATTGGTTAGGGAAACTAAAGATGGATTCCCTTTTTTCTTCTATTTGAGGTGGGCCAGCATGAGCACTAATGAAATTAAGTTCTGATGAGAAGATTGGAAACTAGTTTGGTAAATCCTCCCAAGATCATCTTAATGCCGCACCCAACAAAGTGACAAAACTAGCAGAAAACAACTTGTTTCCTCTTAATTAGTTAACCAAATAAGTTGGATACAACCAATGTTTAAAATAGCGCAATCCGGCATTAAGGCATTTTCCTTTTGTGAATTGAAACGTAAGCCTCAACACTACACCATAAAATAATTCAAAAAATATAAAAAATTTAGTAGAAGTTATAAATCAATACTTAACATCATAAATAGTCTAAAATAAACAAATTTCATAAGTAAAAAGCCTAAAAGAAATTAGTCCAACAAGAAGTCTGAAAGAAACACACCCTAAAATTAACTAGTTGTAACTACTAATTCAAAAGTCAACCCATCCTCATATATATTGCTTGAGCAGCCATGAAAAATGTCTTTGTTTCAAACTTTTTAAGCAGCATAGATGGGCCCATGAACTTAAAAAGACAAAAACGGACCTGGTTTTTTTGTTTTTCTGGAAAATTAAGCTTTGGCCTGAAGCCTTCAGAAAATAGCCTCAGCTATTGCGCAATATTGCGCGCAAATTCCTGTTCCTCAAGTGGGAGAGGCGTAAGCAATTTTTTCCCCATTGAGGCGTAGGCCTCAAGGCCATTTTTATAGCCTTTCAGTGAGGCGGGCCTCAAAGCGGGCAATTGATTGCGCAATTTTAAACAATGGATACAACTAGAGAGAACTGAACAAGAAAAGTAGAAAATTTACGGTTCAGAGGAAGAAGCTAAGCACCATCACATTTTGGATAATCTACAGGAAGAGCATAAGAAAAGCGATAATAAGTTATCGATGTTACCTCCCAGTAAAGTTGATTGCAGTCCATGCACTGCCAAAACTCTAAATTTTGGTTAAACAAGCAATTTGGAATTCTTTGGAAACCTTTTGCAGCTTCCACAGCCTCTTCTGTCGTCAGCGGCTTTTGAATAAACCTACCATTGCATTTGGTGCACCTCGACATCAGCTGATCCTCACTGATTTTCAGCTGAATGTTTCTATGACCTGCAAGAACACTCGCAATTTCAGCCACAAAAACTCGGCCTCATCTATTTGATTGATGAAAGCAGCGATTAACTCATTTGAATTCAGTCACCACCAGAACCAAGCATACCTCTAGTAGCTGTTCATTTTTTAGAAGGCTCTTCACCCTATATATTTGATTATTTAATGTATATTGGTGTCTCAGCAGTTTGGCATCCCGTGTCAAGAGCACTCTTTTCTCTTTGTGAGCTTGACCTATCAAGTCCCTATAGACAAAGAAAGCAACAGATTGCATAAACTAGCATATAACCTCTATTACCATTATGTAATTAGTATATTCCTGGTAAGAGCACCTGGGTTCGGGCCTCTTCGAATGTGGGATTGCGGCATCTATCCCAACACACCTCAAATGTTTTGCCAACCCTTCAACCTGAGTAAAACACGAGTGAAAACATGAAAATTCAAACTCCAAACGACATTAGAGGGGAAAATCTATAGAGTTTTGTTCCTAGAAATTAGGATAATCCTCGAAGAAGCAAGAACGCTCATGTCAATTATTCAGCCATTAACGGTGTAAAATCACAGGATTTAAAAGGTAATCAAATGAGTTAATATACATACCATTACATCACATAAAAACTTGGGGCATCCATTTCCGCCCAATGAAGAATCCCATGAAGGGGGACCTTGCCAGTCCTCAGAATTCTCTAATTGATTTTCTTTGTGAATCAAACCGGCTGATGATCGTCTCTTCTTCCCTTTTCTTTTTGAAAATTTTGGCTTTTTATCAGATTCTTTCAGCACAAGTTTTTCACCGTATCTGTTTACAATCTTAAACAGGGACTCATTCATAGGCAATGTACTCCTTCGCTGAGATCTCGGAACCATTCCTTCTACTGAGGTTACTTTCCGAGAAATATCCGAAAAAGCAGTAGCTCGGACTATATCCGAAGCTTCACAAAATGTCATCCTTATAATTTTCTCACACACCTCATCCTTCTCAAGAATCTCTTTCAACCCACGATTTGAAACTATGGAATTTGGTTCAGCAAGATTGTTAATTAAATTCCCTGCAACGAGCAATCCAACAAATTTGTTTTCACCAATGGGATATGAGACAATTAATCTAAAAAGTATATCTAAGACCAAAAAAAAAAAATCACAAAAGCTTGTCAGTTACGTCAAACCAAGTAAGATATCATCAGCAAAACAAAAGATATTTCTGTATTTCGTTGTTTTGTGATTCAACTCAGTTAGTCCAACAAATTGATATGCGGTTCTAGGCATAGCTTAGCAGTAATTCCATATTTGACTGCAATAAAAGGTGCAGAGTTCGAATCTCTCTGTCTTCAAGTTAAAAACAGAACAGAACAGAACAAATTGATTTAGTTTTCTGAATCTTTATGTCACATGTACCTTCTTTGATGACTTTGACTTGGAAGACGTTATATATATCAAGCAAGCAGTGAGCGTCCATAGCTGCATATCTTCTTTGTTCTTCAGTGAGGGGACGATGTGACCAATCACTACATTGAAGTTCCTAAAAAACAGATAAACTCCATAATTACATATACGTATACACACATACATACATATATACATATATATATATATATATATAAGTTTGAATACACTTGAGTATTTTCAAACTGAGTTTGATTCCCTTAAAAGGGCATAGCTTGAGACAAGGACATGGATAAAATGCTTGTTCACAAACTCATCATGGAGGTAACAAGGTCATATAATATCACTCATATATATATATTATATATATATATATATATCTCAGAGGAATCACAATGTTTTATGATCAGTGAAAGCAAACCTTTGAAAGAGAAATGCCCAACACTTCTTTGCAGATAGTTGCCAAACTCTTGATATCCTTCGACATTTTCCTTCCAGTCCCAGGTTGCTTTTGTTGTAGATAATTGTACACACTCGTAATATCCAAAAACGGCTCCACCTATATAAACCGTAATAACATTATTGAATAACTTTTAATAATTTATCTCACAAAAAAGTTCTTCATTTATAATTCAGTTTAAATAATTAAAAAAAACACCAAATTCACGTTAAAGCTAGCCTATAATCTATATAATATACTTCAACGAGAATTTTGATAAAATTAGCTGAGAAAATATTGCACCTATGGTATCCATCAGCAATAAAAATGAAACCTTTGGATTTTTTTTTTTTTTTTGACTTCCATTGATGAGATTGAGGTATTAAAAATCAAAATTTCCATTTGTTTCCTGCATTTTCCCAGCAACCAAACATAAGCATTGCGCGAAAGCTAAGCTCTTACCCTATCAAATCCAAGATTACAGCCATGCGAGCTAAAAGTGGAGGACAAGTAGACCAAGTCTTGCTTGAATCTAAAACCTAATTTCAGAACATCGGGAGAGATGAAAACGTCTCTCAGGAGCTCCCAGATTGACGGAAGAGGAATCAGGAGGAAGTCCACCAGGAAGACCACCGAGTAATCCGACTCGTCCGAGTCGCCGCCGAGTTGGCAGGCGAGTTGGAGGAGGGAGACGGTGGGGAAGCCTGTCTGCTGCAGCTGCCAAGCGCGAGTCGGCTTCCATTCGGTGTCAATCGCGACGAGCGATGAACGAGTCAGTGTCCGAGTCAAGTGAGTGAACTCGGGAGAGTCGGTGGAGGAGACGAGGTGGATTTTGAAGGCCTTTTGGTTCTCCAGATCCATGATGATGAAATGCTTTGTCATTGTACGGTCTCGCTCTTCGGCAGTTTTAACGGGCAAGTTCCTGGTTGGGCTAAGATGTCCACAAATATGGGCCCATTAGAAACTGTAAGGCCCAACAAGCCAGTGGGGCTAATCCAGTTGTTGAGGGAAATGGGAGTTGCGAGTTTAGAAGCTATAAGTTCTAGTTTCCATCATACATAAAAAGTTTAATAATAAATTAATTAATATAAGAAGAGTATACATGAGGTACTTGTATACAAAAATTTTAAAAAATTAATTAAATAGTTACTTTTTTTAATCCATTGATCAATTTGATATAAACTTCTATCATACTCTCCTTTCTTCACTAACATGATATAAACTTCTATCAATTTGATATAAACTTCTATCATACTCTCCTTTCTTCACTAACATGATATAAAGTTAGTTTTAATTTTGTGATTTTTATTTTATATTAGTTTAATATCAAATTTTTGTGTCATATTGATACAATGATAATGTTTAAATTTACATCAATCAAGTACTTTTTCTTTTTTTTTTTCTTTCTTTTGAGAAATTTTGTTCATTAATAAATAAAAAAAAAGCATATTCATGTTTGACTTCTCAAAATCTCTTACTCTATATTAATTATAAAAGGGAGAAAGAACAAAATAACATTTTTTAAATAAAGTAATAATAAATTATAGAATAAAATTTTAAACATAGTAATAAATAACATAATCAAATTTATGATCACATAATATTTAAAAAAAAATCCTTTCTTCTCCATCTTCTCTCTCCAATATGAAAATATGCACATAAATTTATTGCTATAAACTAACCGTAAATTCAAAATTTTTTAAAATAAATTCCAGGAAATCTAAGCATTTATCATAAAGATATGCTATAATTTATTATCTTTTAAAAAACATGCTATAAATTTTAAAGATACTTATGAAATATGCTATATGTTACAATTTCTCTTTAACATTGGAGTTTGTGTTATGTTGATCATGATAGAAAAATTTATGTTATGTTAATTAATAGATGAAAAAAATATGATTATTTGAGTAATTTTCTTAATTTATTTTTATTTAACTTCAGTTGTATTAATATCTCTGTTCATTGAACGGCCCAGCACACTAACGTTAAGGTTGGCGCCAAAAACCGCCAAAAAAAGGAAAACAAGCTTGGCGCCAAATGTCCACTTCCCGCGAAAAACAAATTAGATAAATACCCAAACTCCATCTTATTACCTTCTTCCTCGCTTAAAAAAAAATAATAATAAACAATTAAAAAAAAACCCCATTTCTACAGAGATCGATCTGTCAATGGCTTCCCCAAGAGGAACGAGGAGAATGGCGCTGAGGCAAAGAAGAACGCAAGCTCCGAAGCCTGCTGTTTTCAGCGACGAAGATAGCGGCAGCGGCAGCGGCGGTTCCGATGCCGATTACGACGACGTTTTCTGCGAGAAATGTGGGACCGGCGACTCTCCGGCGGACCTTCTTCTCTGTGACGAGTGCGACAGAGGGTTCCATCTCTTTTGCCTCAGACCCATCCTCGTTTCGGTCCCCAAAGGCTCTTGGTTCTGCCCCTCTTGCTCTAAGAAGAAGAACCACAACAAGCTCAAGTGTAATCCCCAATCTCCCCCATTTTTATTTTTCAATTTTCGGTTATTTATTGATTTGTTTTGGTGATTTTGTGGTCCACATGCAAATGGGTATTCGTATTTTTCAATCTTATTGCTTCGATCGTAACCTGTGACTTTCTGGTTTTTTTTTTTTTTTTTGGTGTGTTTTTATTGAGATTTCTTCTTCTTCCTTTTTTTCCCCCTCATGAAGATACTAATATCATCTGCTAATTCTAATTGGAGTTTTGCTGTGTATGACTAATCTATTCAATTCCGTTGTGATTTTTCGGCAATAACTGTACCGTATTGTTATGTATTTTCAATCTGATCTCTCTAAATCTTGCACCATTGTCCAAATGTGCAGCTTTCCCTCTAGTCCAAACCAAAATTGTAGACTTCTTCCGGATTCAACGGTCTCAAGAATCAACCCATAAACCAAACCAAGGTAAAAAAGAAAACTTGAAATTCCCAATCCGGTTCGTGTTTTTGGGTCTTATAATGTTTTTTTTTTTTTTTAATGGTTTGAAGTTGATGAATTTTTTGTTGTGCATTTCCAATGTTTGATTAGACACTCGGAGGAAAAGAAAGCGGGCTAGTAGCTTGGTGATGTCGAAAAAGAAAAGAAGATTGTTGCCATTCAATCCAAGCGAGGATCCGACAAGGAGACTGGAACAAATGGCTTCCCTGGCAACTGCATTGACAGCCACTGGCACAGAGTTCAGTAATGAACTCACTTATAGGCCAGGCATGGCCCCAAGATCAGCGAATTCTGCGGCTCTTGAGCGTGGAGGAATGCAGGTATATATATATATATATATATATATATATATATATATATATATATATATTTTAAAAGTCATTTTTGAACATTTTCGAAATGAACTTGAAAGGAAGCAGCTAATAACTTCAGAATCTCTAGTCTAATTTGTTGCAATTGTTGGCCTTTGAGTGATATTTGAGTTTGATATCTCGTGCTGTGTATCCAAAACTACACTGTTTTTAATGACAATTTCGTTCTCAATGACTTGTTGACACAGGTTCTTTCAAAAGAAGATGCTGAGACCTTAAATTTATGCAAGAGTATGATGGAAAGAGGGGAATGGCCACCCCTAATGGTGGTCTTTGATCCTCAAGAAGGGTGAGTAGAGTACACTCAATTTCCGGTTTTCATTTTCCATGTCGATGATCTTGATCTATTTATTCGATAGCTGGGTATGGAATTCTTACTTAATATTTTCTTCAAACAGTTTCACTGTTGAGGCAGATAGGTTTATCAAGGATCTAACAATAATCACGGAGTATGTGGGAGACGTCGATTACTTGAAGAATAGGGAAAGCGACGACGGGGACAGCATGATGACACTCCTTTATGCTACAAACCCTTCACGAAGCCTTGTCATTTGTCCGGATAAGCACAGTAACATCGCCCGCTTCATCAATGGCATCAACAATCACACTGCGTAAGCTCTTCCCTGCTTCAAAATCCTTCATTTTTTTCCCTAAATTTCTGCATCTTATTGTAAGAACCTTTGTATGACATGTCACTTTACGACTTGTAAAATTTTTCTATAAACCGTTATCTGAAGGAAAGTACGTGCACATCTTTCAGCACTAGACTACCTTTTCCTTGTCAAGGAAACATGTTTTTTTGTTGTTTTATGCAAATAGGACTGCTTGAAAATCATAAAAATTTGAGTTGCTCCACACTTCACGAAACTAGAACAAGAATTCTAACACGAAAATGGATTACCCCTCCTCTTTACACACCTTCCACCACTTTTTACTAATTCGCGAATTTCGAGTGATATACTTACATGTAGATAAGCATTTCTCTTACTATTTAGGCTCATTCAATGAAAGAACTAAATGGACTGAACGTCTTTAACATGTCTTGTTTTATTTGGTTACAGGGAAGGGAGAAAGAAGCAGAACCTGAAATGTGTGAGATTTGATGTCGATGGCGAGTGTCGGGTTCTGCTGATTGCCAATAGAGATATCTCAAAGGGAGAGAGATTGTATTATGATTATAACGGATATGAACAAGAATACCCAACTGAGCATTTCGTCTAAGCTCTTTTTTTTTGGGTTCCAATTACTGATGCAAAGATAAATTGTATCTCCGAACAGGGAACTAACAGGCTAATTTTTGTACACACCAATTTTTGGAGAAGAGAAAGCAAATGAAATTCCAGCTGAGAAAAACACTGAATAAATTTCTTTATTTACTATAATGCTATGAATTATCGTAACAGAATTAGGGGAATTGTTGATTCAATCAGAGATTCAGGCCTTAGATTTCCTGTGGGAAAATAGAAAAGAAAAAAAAAAAAATTTTGTGGGTGATGAAATGGGCCCATGTGTTTTATGTGGCCCAGAGTTCTGTTGCTCATTTGGACTGACTCAGTTAATGGGCTTGTTGGGCCTAAAAGTAGTTGTAGTAGAATATGACTGTCTCTCTGGTCCTATTGTAAACCCAGAAGACTAAGCAACTTCATGAGTGAAATAGGCCCAGTAAATAGTTTTGAAAAATGTTTTTAAGAAATTATACTAAAGGGCAATATTTGAGGATAAGAGACAATTTCACCTTTATATTTCTGATCGAAGTAGTTCAAGACTCGCTTCTTAGACTCTTATTAAAAGAGAGGTCTAATGGAAAAGTGGAGGGATGTTTCCCCTAATCCCTTTATTTAGCCCAAAAAAAAAAAAAAAAAAAGAGAGAGAGAGAGAGAGAGGGACATTTTTGTTTTTCGACCCAACCCTTCAAAAGGGTATTCCTCAAACTCATTTTCATTGAAATAAATGAGATATGAATAATCATATGTTTCTCGAGCTTATATGCATACATCATTTTCTACTTCTATGATCTTTTTTATTTTTTTCTGTTAAAAGAAAAAAGAATCTGTGGCTAGTGGACGAACCATAAACTCATGAAAACTACTGGTAATATATATTTGGACAGTCAAAATAATTCCCACCACAAGCGTATCCATTTTGAATCAGCAAAGGCATATAAATGATTTGAACAATAATTAGCTTAATAATTAGCAGGTTAGTGTCACAATTTGTTTGCTAGCTTATGTAGGGTAATGCTTTTTTTTTTTTTTCTTTTTTTTTTTTTTTTTTTTTCAAATCAAGAGGCAGAATCGTATTGATTGATATAAACTTATGTAGGTCCACTTCATTTTTCTTTCTTTCTATATTTATGACGTGAACATAATTGAGAAAAAAAAAAAAAAAACAAAAACTTCATAAAAACAAATTAGCAGTGCTGGAAAATGCTGATGTTTATCTGTTGACACAACATCAAAAGAACAACGATGATATAGATATAGTATCATCATGCGACAAAATCAAAGTACAAAATAAAAACAATTGTTTTTCTTTAGCATTCTAAAATGCATTCGTGAGTGGTATGAGTGTAAGATCTCGCCTCCCGGTCGTGAGTGTGTAGATACATTTAGCATTTCTCATCAGGAAAAATAGCCCTCTCCGTTTTTAACAATTAGGCAGTTTAATTCTAAGCATCACATAAAATTCACAATATGAACAAGAGATTAAAAAAAAAAAAAAAAAAAAAAAAAAAAGGTAGTTGACAGTGGAGAAGAAATTCAATAGGATAGGTCTGAATTCTGAGACTAAGTTGTACAGATGCAGGAAAAGAAAGGACTGTCAGTGAATAACCAACACTTTCCTCACAATCTTATGATTAATGGATAGATTTAGGACCACTCTAGGCTTCAGAAAGCTAGAAAACAGAGCAAAAAGAAATTTAAAAATTAAATAAATAAATAAATAAAATTCATGGGGTGGTCCAAAATTAGGGGCTACCATAACCCTCAGTAGCTGCCAAAAGCAATGAAACTCAGTGAGTGACTGAGTAGCTGCCACCAGATTTGTATTAAAAGCCTTGCGCTTATGCTTCACATCTTTGTTCATTGCCCAAAAATAAAAAAATAAAAAATAAAAAGTGGTCCTGTTATGTTAAATCTGTAATGCACAAATATTATGTACTTTTCTTCGGGTTCTATGATGGCTATCGCAACAGTGTTTAGTTTCGGCCTCAGCTAGCTAGCCGGAGGGTTTTTTTTTTTTTTTTGTCATCAGAATTATGATCCCAAGAAATGGTTTTTAAGAAAAAGCATTTCTTGCTATTTACAGGTCATAAATTGGCGATATGAAGTTATATAAATATTTGTATATATATACTTATATATGTGTGTGTGGGTTACTAGGCCAATATGATGCAATAATGTTGAGAATGAGCTTGTCTTGGGTGTACTTGATGAAGCACTATATGATGCAATAATAAGCTGGGGTTTTTTTTTTAATTTTATTTTCAATTTTTGAAAAGAGAAATATGGTAATGAAACTCAAAGGAAAGTTACAAGAAATGAGCCCATTTGCCATTTGGACACCAGTTGTTGAAAGAAAAGAAAACCCTTTTGTTAATTGGTTTTTTTTGCATCCATTCGATTCGAGTACTGCTTGATATATGTACATATTTATATAGCTACCTGAAAAACTGATATGACTATTGTCTTAGTTTTTGAATACTCCCACACTAGTCTAAATCACTGATTTGTTATGTTTGGTGGTTTCTTTTGCCCACTTTCGTAAAATCTAGTGTCCCCCACAACCCCTTTAAAATTTTACTTCTTTCAGCAAAATATCACGGGAAAAAAGCACAGGAGAATGAGAATGGGGAGATTCTACAAGGGGGACATCCTATCGTGAAAGTGATTAAATTTAACTATATGATTAAAATCAGACGACACTAATGATATGAATATAATGGTACTGTCCAAACAATCCTATAGTATAATCCAGCTCCATCATAGTCAATGATCTTATTAGGCCTTGGGGTGTGTTTGGTTGGAGGAATGAAAGGGTGGAGGGATTGAAATGTGGAAAGTGAAAAGTAACGTTGTTTAGTTGGGTAGAAAGAGAGAGGAGCGAAATAAAACTAAAGATTGTGAATCCTTCATGCCCACAAAAGCCAATTCTTTCACATGTGGAAGGAATGAAAGAAAGAAATTTGTTATTTCTAATATGATCTTTGTCAATATAAAAATTTATAGAACACTCATAACTCTGATTGTTGATTCTATTAGGCAAAGAAAATTAAACCATTCCCTCTCTATTTCTTTCCAATACCAAACAATAACAAACAAGAGAATGAACCGTTATTATCTTTCCTTTCTATCCTCTCAAATAATTTTGAAGAAATCTCTAATTCATCCCTTCCTTCACACCATTCCCTCAACTTTATCCGTCCTTTCATCATCTCATCCCTCCAAGCAAACAGAATCATAGAATCTATTGAAAGATATATAGATATAATGTACCTAATAGCTAGATACGTGAAGATTTTTATAGGAAGCAAAGTTCGTCTGAAAAAGTGCAATAATAATAATAATAATAATAATAATAATAATAAGAAAAAAGAAAAAAGAAAAAAGAAGAGCAATATGTATAGCTCGAAGATAAAAAGAGGGTAGTGGGTACCCCATCCTAATTAACACTATGCAGAGAAATGCAGCTATCAGAGACCCCTCCACCAGCGTGTTTGATTGGAAAATGTCCATATAGTCTATACCACCACATCTCCTACATATCCCTCTCTCTATTAATTCTTCATTTCATAAAAATTCTTTGAACCGCTTGTTCTGATAATATCCCGTCCATCAATATTAGTATGATCGCACCATACATGTTATTAATAATTCGCTTCCTCTTTCTCTACACAATTTACAAAATTTTCCGTGGTACTTTCCCTAAGATTGATGAGGCCCCCATTATTCTTCCCACAAAATTAAATACTTATCAATGTATATTTTAGGATCTAAATATCTTGCAACGACTTCTAGTTCATATAGGCTTTGGTTTGGCTGGCTACGTTTTTCTCTTTCTCCCTTTTCTTTCACTACTAGAAAAGAGAGATTACACGACGGGTTTTAACCGTCGTGTAAAGTTTTCACGACGGTTCCTTAACCGTCGTGTAATCCAGCGTCGTGGAAGATAACACGACGGTTTTAATACCGTCGTCGTATCTAAGTTTTACACGACGGTTTTTCAATAGTCGTGTAATCCCGGTAAACAGTTACGTGGCGGAGCAAAAAAACGAACATTACACGACGGTTCCGGTAGGAACCGTCGTGTAGTCACGGTAGATTACACGACGGTTCCTCCCGGAACCGTCGTGTAATCTCTTATGTGCCCAGTGAGATTACACGACGGTTCCGGGAGGAACCGTCGTGTAATCACACTACACCAAAAGTAGATTACACGACGGTTCCGAGCGCCCCACAAGGGCGCCTCGGCGCCCCCCACGAATTAGGACAAAAAAAACCATAAGTGCAAAAAAAACGCTGCCATAGGGTAAAAATAACACTCAAAAGATTCATGTGTATGCTTTTATACATATATAATAGTGATTGCTTCTATATTATTCCTCCAAAAACTTAAGTTGACATTTCATCGAGCATATTGTGAGCGGGAAAAATTCATGTGTATGTAAAGTGTAAAAACCATTCACAAACCATTAATCTACAAAGAGCATCATTATGAACTTAAACACCCATGTTAAAAAATGGATCTTTAGTGACAAACAACAAGACAAAATCCCAAATTTATTTGACGTTGTATATTAACTTACCTTGATTTTCTTTGAAGATGAATAGACACTCCAACACCAATAAATTGACAACGGCAACGGCGACGGCGACGGCGATGGTGGCGGCAACGACGGAGTTGGCGGCGGCTTGGAGAAGGAAGTGGGTACTTGAGAAATTTAGAGAGTGTGAAGAGAAATGAGAAGGTATGTGGAGAGAAAAGGAGAGGAAGTTGTATTTAAGTAATGGGTTTACGCGCGGATTTCGAAAAACGAAAGTTAAAAATTTTCAAATTTTTTTGAAGATTACACGACGGTTTATTTAAAAACCGTCGTGTAATATTAGATTACACGACGGGCCCCAGGGGCCCGTCGTGTAATCCCCCAAATTTCGGGGAGATTACACGACGGGCCCTGGGGGCCCGTCGTGTAATCTTACACGACGGTCTTAAAATAAACCGTAAAGTCTGACTTTACACGACGGTTCTTTGGAACCGTAGTGTAGAGTTACTCCGCGAGGCACTTTACACGACGGTTCTTTGGAACCGTAGTGTAAAGTCGGACTTTACACGACGGTTCTTTGGAACCGTAGTGTAAAGTTGCTCCGCGAGGCACTTTACACGACGGTTCTTTGGAACCGTAGTGTAAAGTTACTCCGCGAGGCACTTTACACGACGGTTCTTTGGAACCGTAGTGTAAAGTCGGACTTTACACGACGGTTCTTTGGAACCGTAGTGTAAAGTCGGACTTTACACGACGGTTCTTTTGGAACCGTAGTGTAAAGTTGCTCCGCAAGGCACTTTACACGACGGTTCTTTGGAACCGTAGTGTAAAGTTGCTCCGCAAGGCACTTTACACGACGGTTCTTTTCGAACCGTAGTGTAATGTCGGACTTTACACGACGGTTCTTAGGAACCGTCGTGTAAAGTGCTCCGCAAGGACTTTACACGACGGTTCCAAAAGAACCGTCGTGTAAAGTCCGACATTACACGACGGTTTCAAGGAACCGTCGTGTAATCTCCGTCGTGTAATTTACTTTTTGTAGTAGTGTTTTCTTTTGCCCATATCTATCGTATACCTAAAAGGCCTTTTTTGGAGGATATTCATGCGTATACATATATGTGTGTGTGTATCTTTTTGTGACGCACTTAAGTCGGAATAAAAGTTGACAAATTTTATGGTTCATGTCAAAAAAGTCAACTGGTGATCGATCGGAAGTTTGCCGACATATTCGTTTTAAAA
This sequence comes from Ficus erecta, assembly GCA_008635985.1. NCBI lineage: Eukaryota > Viridiplantae > Streptophyta > Magnoliopsida > Rosales > Moraceae > Ficus > Ficus erecta. Next base: position 1,039,119 of record BKCH01000010.1, read on the forward strand.
ATAGATATATTGTACAAACATATATGTAGTATATGCATACACACTTATATGTAGCATGTACATTTACATAAATATGTATAGTATATTTTATGGGGAAAAAAGTCTCAAACTTATTTCCATAGAAAAAAAAAAAAAATCGATTGATTCTCTTGCAAAAGAAGTTCTTCACAATATCATTAACCAAAAGATAAAATTTGAAGTGGAATTATAAAGCTAGAACTCCATTATTCGATATTTTCGGTTCATGTCAGCTAACTTGAGCGAATATACGACAGCTAAAAACATATTTTTATGTATAATATATACGTATTACAAAAGGAAAAAGAAAAAAATTAAAAGAAATTAAAAATATGCTTAAAGGAGCAGAATTTAAAAAGAAAATGCTTTATCTTATAGAGGGAATAATAAAAGATGGTAACCAACCGACGATGATCAAAGCGATCAAGGAAAGGGAATCAAGAAGAGATCGAGACATAACCAATTAATGCGATATTTTAATCATTGGATTCCCTATTATACAATACATTCCACTTTCCTTATTTTCAGACCTACATAAATCACCTAATATTCAATATATATATATATATATGCATACATAGTATGGAAATTTCTAGCTAGCTAGCACCCATATATAATTGACACAATAATGGGTTTCCTTTAATATTCCAGTTAACAAAAGTGATGAATTGTCGACAACATATCAATATTATGGATATATAGACATATATGCACTTTTAGAATTGGAACCTATGCATGATCTTTATGTATAACATATGTATACATATTATCGACCATAATTTCAAAACATGCATTGTATCCAAAACCAACATGTTACATGGGAAAAAGTGACGGAAATTATTCGAAAAAAGTGTAGGAAATTATTTTTAATGAGTTCTCCAATTGTCGGCTAATATATATATAGCTTCAATTTATATTCAAAGAAACTGTGTAAGTAATGAGCTAGTAAAAGAGAAAGAAAGAATATTTGTAGTAACCTATTTAAGCAATGTATATCTACATACATATTAGACTATTAGTATATGTCGGCTGTCAAATTCAAATATTATATGGATTAGTAATCTAATTAAGGGTGGTGCATGTGCCTCTACAACCCAAACGTGATTTTTATATTTATATTTAAATACATACACACACATAGATATCTTCTTTGAGAGAGAAATTTTCTGTGGGTAAAGAAGAGATACATACATTGTCTTAACAAAATCACTTCTATTTAACGAAACATCCAAACTATCCCCTACAAGTTAAAAAATACAAAAAACAAAAAAACAAAAAAAAACCCCAACCCAAATTTTCTTCCCCCCTTTTAAGATAGAGCTGTGAGATATAAAAATGGTAGAGAAAAGCAATAAAATATTGCGTGGACCCACGAATTTAAAAGTTGTGAATGAAATCATGCATAGGGTATTAAAAAAAATGTTTGTTTTTTTGAAAGAATAGGAAAAAAAAAGTTAATAATTTAGTCAACTGTTAAGAGAATTTGGTGTGTTTTCACAACTTAGAATTGAGCCAAATTTCCACCATACAAAACCATGGACTACGAACATGAAGGGCAAGAATCTTGGGTGGACGTGGGGACTATTCCAGAGAATGATTTGTTGCTTAAAAAGCAGGCATAGTATACCCCATGAATTAAAAAATAAAAAATAAAAATACCCACATACATGTAATGTCTCTTGGATTTACAACTCATTTATATATAAATTTACATATACATATATTTATATGTATATATATTCGTCATAAAATTGGCAGCTTATATGGTGAGAAAGCATTGCAGAGCCGAAAACTATATATAAAAATATTATCTACTATTATTTCGTTGTGAGTTGTGTTGTTGGGCTAACCAATAACACTCTAGCTAACTTTTTCTTCTTATTTTTTTGAGAATAATACACTTGCTAACTTTTTATTTTTATTTTTTTAGAATAATAGACTTGCTAACTTTTTATTTTTATTTTTTGAGAATAATACACTTGCTAACTTTTTACTTTTATTCTTATTTTTTTTAGAATAATACACTCGCTAACTTTTTAATTTAATTTTTTTTAGAACAATAACACTAGCTAACTTTTTAGTTTACTTTTTTTTTATAATAATAACATTAGCTAACTTTTTATTTTTATTTTTATTTTTTAAAGAATAGTAACACTAGCCAACTTTAATGGTTGCAAAATGCACCAACTTTTTGCCCCACATTTTGAGTACAAAGCCATAAATGAAATATGTATTATATGCCACATGCATGGCGTTCATGTGCTTGGTCCCATTTTTGTTATGATGAGAATGAAATGCATTATCCTCTCTCAAGAACTTCAACCACAAATATATAACATATGTGTGAGTGTATATATATGTGCGCATGATCGCATGTGTATTTGTGTGTATATATCTACACACACATATATCTATGGATAGGTGATCGAAAGTTTTTATTATATATAGCACGTACTTGTGATTAAAAAGTACACTCTTTTTTTTTTTTTTTTTTTGACAAAGAATAAGATTAGCTTCACCTAAAGGCAAGCTTTGCTTTGCTCATGCATGACGATTTTCACAGTTAACACGTTATCATCTAAACAAGGTGAAATAGCTAGCCAATATACAGTCATCATTCTATAATCTTAATTATGGTCAATTCTTTTATTTTTTTTCCCTTAATTATAGCTATTATATATAAACATCATGATATGATGATATATGGATCATTAGTAACTCTCTTTCCTTCTCTCTCTTTATATGCGTGTGTGTGTGTGTGTGTAAAGTTCTCATGCACGTTCAAGGAACGCGCGGGCTGTTACATGCGTGATCTTATACTCTTTTTTTTTTTAATAAAAAAGATTTTTTTTTTTTGAGAGATACAAAAAAAAGTTTAAAGTACTATCAATTAGTTTTTGTTATTGAAAAATACTTTTAATAAGCCGTAATTTTATACTTTTAAAGTAAAATCAAAGAGAAAGCGGTATAAATTAAAAATAATTATCATAAAAGTGGGTTTTCGTTCAGAGGGTCCAACCTTTTTGTTTTTAGACAAGCAAGCACACATATTTCCTACAAAGAATGTGTCTCGGATGGTTCCTCTAGACCGAATCCTCATAGCAATTACCTTAACAAAATTTGTAAGGAGTATTAATTCGATTATGAGATGCAACCTACAAAATTAAAGAATAGGCCAAGTAAATTCTTTAACTCAAATTGAAGTTGAAAAATGCCATACACATTTATAATTATTTTTAGCTTATATATTGTTTTCTCTTTAATTTAATCACGAATAAGACAATGAAAGAAAACTCTCTCTCTCATTAATAACCTAAGTTATATATATCCTAACGTCAACCCCACCAAACAAATATACAGAGGATTTAGTAAACTACTCATTTATCTGCTTAGCTAGAAGAGATCGCATGAGAGTCCACCTTAAATAAATAGTCAAAAAAGTTATAGCAAACTAATATTATATTTTACCAAAAGATTCAAAACTGATTACAAATAATATAAACAAAAAGTAATATCAAACTAATAATATATTATATGGAACAAAATCAACGGGAGGGTTTCGCTTAATTAACGCCAAAAGAAAGAAAGGAAAAAAAAAAAAAAAGCAATTAAAATAATAAGGAAACGTGTCTCTCTTAACTACGCACAACAAATATTAGAGTTTGTCTCTTACTGTTGTGTTGGGGGGTTTTGGGTTGGGGTTCTCGAGTACTACTACTACCATCGACTTGTGCAAATCACCATCACACAAAAAGTTGCGAGAGAAAAGGTGGACAACAAAGAAACATTGAATCATTAGGGTTTTCCTTTTCCATGTATATATAAATAAGTTTTGGTCACATTCAACGCAACAATATCATTATTTTTTTGGTCTTTTTCTCTATTTTACTTTTTTACTTTGTTTAAATAGTACTAGTAATTGGAGGGGGTTTTTTTTTTCCTTTGAAAATAATAATAATAATAAAAAAGGACTATAGAGATAGAGTATGATCTATCTAAATAATTTTAGGAGATGTTGTCACTCCTATGGATTGTTCATATAATCTAACTATAGCGATGGAACAATTTGAACCCAAGTGTTTGACAAGGAGAATAAATCATCTAATCATATGATCACTTAATTTCTCAAAATGATAATAATTACTGGAGTTTCTATAGAAGAATCGTCCTTTGTTATATTATCGATAGAAACTGCAGTATTATAAATTGTAATAATTATTTAACAATCTGAGTTATAAATGTTTAAATTAAAAGTTTATAACGCATGACATGAAACTATTATTGTCTAATCCATCATCAAAAAATGAGTGATAGTTCACACAGAAAAGATATCTCCTAATAATTACTCTAATTACTATACATGCATGAAGCTTAACTTTAACATCATCAAGAGAATGAAATTGTCCAAATACTTTGTAAATCATCATTTCATTGTGTCCAGCAATCAGACAACTAAACTTTATAAAAAAAATAATAATTAACTGGACAGGACAAAACATTAACCATTTCCCTAGTTTAGGGGATCCTTGTCATCAAAGAGATTAAAAAGTAAAATTGCCTGGTTCGTTTGGAACAAGCCCACTTTTACTTTTGACTTTTTTAGGGTTTTGTATTTTGGCTTTAATGGCGACATAAACCTAATGGACTTAAAAGCAACCTCCCTTGCTTACCCAATTCGTACCAAATTTACTTTACCATTTTATTATTTGCATTGCAAGCAATCTTTTTTTGGTAATCCTACAGTTTTGTTTTTATTGTAGAAAACTCTCAAAGTTTTTTTTTTAATTGGGAATGAGGATTCGAACTAGAATCAAATATAAAATTATCGTTAGACTGTTTCTAATTTCACAGTTAATCTCTTATTATTCAAACTAAATCTCTCTTTAATGAATAGCTAATTAATAATTATGTTAGGCAACTCATACTATGGGATCCTAAATGACACATAAAATCTCAAACCAAACTCAATTATCAAATGATCAGGGATCAGAATAATCTAATTAATAAATATCCAATGCCAACAACTGAAAGGATATTTCAGAATCTGGTCAATTATTAAAAATATGCAAAACAATGGGGGTCCAACCGAAGAGGATGAAACTATAAATATATGATAATTGAGGCTGCAAATTCATGGGCAAATGCAGAACCACCCCATGCCCTTACACAGGTGACAGACAGCTTTCAGCTGTCAAATTTATTTATTTTATTTTTGGGGGTGTGTTTGGAGATACTTGGAACTCCCTAGACCTAAATATGACATTTTGAAGGAAATTAATAAAATGAAATGAAAATTAAGAAAATGGGAAAATGCCCTGATAAAGTTATTTGAGTAATGTCCATGGGAGTGAGAAATTGACATTGGTCACCGTCTAAAAGGGAATAAAAACAACATATAGGTCGTGATCTCTGACTATTGAGCACTTCACTTATTTTAGCAATGTTTTTGTGAGGATAGGAATCAATTCAATTCTATACTTAATAAATGCGAGTCAATATTTTGGCACTGCCTACCCCCCACTAGCAACACTAGGCATGTTAAAAGATATATATTATATTATATTATCTATACATTATTAAGAAAGCACAATCAGTGTTGCATTTCATCTTGTTTTTAATTCAAAACGGTTCATTTTGGACAAAATTTTTTTGTATTTGCTTTTTGATCATCTGGTTTTTTTTTTTTTTTTGCCCAATTTTTTTTTTTCATTTTAATTCTTTTTTTGTTTTCTTTTTGGACCAGATCTTTTTTTCAATTTGGTCCTTCTCTTTATATATGTATTTTTTTTGGTCCTAAGTTTTCTCCTATATCTTTTTTTTTCTTTTCATTTTAATCCTTTTTTAGTTTTTTTGGGCCCAACTTTTCTTCATTTTAGTTATTATTCATGTTGATAATTTCTTTCATTTTAGTCCTTTCATTCCGTATTTCATCCAAAATGGTTCGTTTTGGATGAAAATTTTTGTATTTGCTTTTTGGTCCTCTGATTTTTTCATTTCAGTCAATTTTTTTTTCATTTTAGTAATTTTTTATTTTCTTTTTGGACCAAATCTTTTTTTCGTTTTGGTCCTTCTTTTTACTTCTGTATTTTTTTTTGGTCTTCAGTTTCTCTTGGATCTTTTTTTTTTTTTTTTTCATTTTTTTGGGCCCAACTTTTTTTCATTTTAGTTATTCTTCGTGTTAATAATTTCTTTCATTTTAGTCCTTTTATCTTTTTGGTTTTTTTTTTCGTGCATTTTTCTTGAATCTTTTTATGTATATTTATTTATTTATTATTTTAAATTTTCTCTACTTAAATAAATTTTTTCAAATTTGTCCCACATGCTTTACACTCGTGTATATATACACCAAAACAAACATATATTATATTTTACATCAAGAAATAAATAATTATTTTCTAAAATTAAATTAATTATTCTTGAATACGCAACCTATTTTGATAGTTTATAAATATATCTTACTCGAAGTGAAGAAAGTCAATAAATAAAATATCATGATCACCGATCAATTTTTTTCTTTTTAAGTATATGATTTATGATTCTAAATTTATATTTATTAAAAAGAAATAAATTTTTAATAAATGAAAAGATTTTGAATCTTAGAATTTCTATTCAAACCATTGTGACCGACCAAATCACTAGATTGTTGTAGATGCTTATTTATATGCATATATATATATATATATATATTACAAGGTTTACGTGGAGCAAATCATATTTGCTTGCAAGGCAAAAACTATATATATGTATATATGATGGATAAATTTGGTAACCAGTACCAGACCCCAATAAATTAAAGCAAATTCGACAAGTAATCTTTAATGATGAAAAAGGGCAAACAAAAAAAAAAAAAAAAATCCTAATCCTATTGAGAGGGTACTGGTTTTTTTTTCTCTCTCTCCTTTTTGGTGACATAAACAAAACTCCATTTAAAAGAAAGGACCTTTAGACAGGTTTATTTATTTATTTATTGTACTTTGGTTAATATCTAAACACTTTGGCGCAATTGTTTTACATGAAAGGAAAGAAAATACATTTAGTCATTCACTTTTTTATTTAATCATTAATTATGTGATTACTTATAAAATATGATGTGAGAGAAGGGAATGTTAATCTTGACATTCTTTGGAATTAATTCTTTGTTAAAGGAAATGAATGACAAATTCACTTATTTACCCTAATAAATTTTTTTGTGCCAATAATTGATTGAGTCGTGTAGGAGGATTTTTTAATCATTATATTCATAAGATTAATTTTAAATTAATAAACACTAAAAAGAAGTTCAATTAAAAAAGATTAATTATTAAATTTGATCGGCAAATAATAATACAAAAAAGAGAATCAATGATTCTTTTTCTTATAATTTTTTTTTTATAATCTCAATACTTTTCTATTAAATCCTTTTACGATTTTGTAAACAAGCCCTTCATGTTTATGTCAAACTGCTATCATAAAGACATTAAATAAATCACCATATGGGTTAATATAAATTCATAAATGATTTTTACACAAGGGTAATTTTTACAAATTAAATTAAAACAAGGAGCAAAAGAATTTAATTAATCAAACATAAAGTGGGGCTGTTCTGTACTTGTGCGGACATAACTGTAACGATTGTAAGAACTAGGAACTAGGAAGATTTTCAGCCAAAAAAAAAGAGGAAGGGTGAAAAAAAAAAGAAGAAGCATATTATCCAAATTATTAAAGGAAGTAAATCTAAAAACATCCGTACAAAAAAATTAGAAAGTGTAAAAAAAAGAAAAAAAATCTTTTGGTTTTTTAGAGACATATGGATTTTTGGAGAGAGAAAGAAGAAAGGGGAGAGAGAAAGCACATAACACACAAACACACCCCTACTCCCAAAATCTCGTTTCTCGGGCCATCCATTCACGAATATCGAGGAAATTATTAGCTTTATTCCTGTCTTACCCTTGAACACAAAAATTATTAATTCCTAAAAATAAATATTAATTCGTCCTTATAATTAATTATATATTAGAAATTTATTTCCGCCCTTTTTATTTTTCTCGTGTAGTGCTTTTCTTTTGCTTCCTTGAGAGACAGAGACATAGAGAGAGAGAGAGGAGAGAGAGTCCACAAAAAGCTTCAAAATTTTTTTCATGGTTGCTTCGATCCACGTCCTCCTCTTCACTCTCAGAGAATTCCCGTTACAAAAAAGAAGAAAACCATGTAAGCTACTCTATGTTCATTTTCATTTCATTTTCATTTTCATTTTTTTTGGTTTGTTTGTTTTTTACAAAAAAGAAGAAAACCATGTGAGAATCACGTTTCGCGTTTCGCGTTTCGTTTTTTTTATACCATCAGTATATTTTTTTAATCCCTGTTGGATTTGTTTCTTAAACTGCAATCAAATGATCTTCAAATTCCGTTAATGGGTTTTCTTCTCTGTGTACTGCGAAGTGGTATGGACCCTTATTCCATTGCAGAATTTTATTTTAAAAAAAAAATAATTTATTATTGCCGTTTCTCGTTTTTATTTTTTGCTTATTTGAAATCTACGAATTTTTATTGATCTGTGGAAGACCAGGTTCAATGGGTGTGGATTGGGATCCATGTTGGATCTCTTGGTTTTTGTTTTATTCTTGTTTATTGACATTGTTGTTTGGGATTTTACAAGTATATTTTTTTTCCTAGTCTGATCTCGAATTTTGTGTTTTTTGTTTTGTTTTTAGTTTTTTCTTCTTAATGGGTTGCTTGCCTGGAAAGGGATTAGAGACTTGAACCACATTGCATAGGAGTTTAAAATGTTGGTCTTCTGAGCTTGGTTTTTCATGGGTTGAACTGAAAAGTATAATGGGTAGCTTCAGTGAGGACGAGGAAGATGGATTTTTTGATGCCCAAGAAGATATTGCATCGGTTTCTGATGCAAATTCTGACACTTTGGATTCGGATTCTCGTTCCGACTACGACCTCTGGATTCGAAGCCCGAGAAGCATCAAGGAGCGTCGGAGTAGTTTTCTCAAGCGGATGGGATTGGATTCCAATCAGGATTTGATGGATAGTTTGGTTGAAATTGAGGTCGATAGAGTTAGAGAGGATGATAGTGGGGCTGTGTTGGGAAGTTTGGGTTTTGAAAGCGAGTTATCTTTGATGTCGTGTGGGTCCTATGGTAGTTACAATTTTTTGGACAATTCTGGTTCAAGGGAGAGTTTTGTATGCCGGGATGGGAATTTTGGTGGTGGAATGGAGTGTTGTAAAGAGGAGGAAGTGGGGCAGTGTGAAAAGAAGAGTGAAGGTCGGGAAGCTGGTTTGGGGCGGCTGGTGTCGACTGCAGAGTCTGAGAGTGCTTCTGGGTCATCACCTTTCTCCCAAAAATTGAGGGAGACAAGTTTTTTGAAGGGTGTAATGAAGAGAGTTAAGAGCAGGTGGTTAAATAAACTACGATCCATGTCATGCATTGTTGATGGGCAGGATGTTGATTGTTTGAGGCCAAATGACATAGATGCAATTCGACAGTCTAAGGCTCGAAGAATTAAGGTCCGCCAATCAGGGAAGCAATCAAAGGAACTTTCGGCTCTTTGCATGGGGCAAGATATCCAAGCCCATGAAGGTTCAATTTTGACTATGAAATTTAGTCCCGATGGTCAGTACCTCGCAAGTGCTGGTGAAGACGGGGTCGTAAGACTCTGGCAAGTTGTTGAAGATGAGAGGTCAAATGAACTTGACATTCCGGAGCTTGATCCTTCCTGCTTGTACTTCACAGTGAATCACATGTCAGAAGTGAAACCTCTGTTTGAGGATAAGGAGAAAATCGGTAAAGCAACCAGCTTGAGGAAAACGTCAGATTCAGCTTGTGTTATTTTTCCACCCAAAGTTTTTCGAATATTGGAGAACCCATTGCACGAGTTTCATGGTCACAGTGGGGAGATCTTGGACCTTTCATGGTCGAAGAATAATGTAAGTGGTTACTCAGTAAGAATTAAGAGTTGATTCAATTTATTTTACAAAATAGAAATAAAATTGATCTTGTTCACTTGTTTAATGCAGCATCTCCTGTCATCATCGGTTGACAAAACTGTTCGTTTATGGCGAGTTGGATGTGATGACTGCCTCCAAGTTTTTTCCCATAGCAATTATGGTGAGTTCCTGTTTCTTGTGTTTCTTTTGTGTCCTACTTTGTATTGATAACTGAGTTATTAGCCCTGGTTGATTTTATGTTGCACTATATTCATCGGTTCATCTGTTAAAACATGCTAAATTTATATCTCATAAATCTTTGCTATGTCATATGTCATGCAGTGACCTGTGTCCAATTTAATCCTGTGGATGATAATTACTTCATCAGCGGTTCAATAGATGGAAAAGTTCGTATCTGGGGAATTCCTCATTGCCAAGTTGTTGATTGGACCGACATAAGAGAGATAGTCACTGCAGTGTGTTATCGCCCGGATGGGCAGGTTGGGTTTTTTTTTTTTTTGGTGTCTTGCTATGCGGACGTAGGGTTCGATGTCTTAAGCGGCTTTGTTGACGATACATTGCTTATTTCTAATGTAGGGGGGAATTGTTGGCTCAATTACAGGCAGTTGCCGCTTTTACAACATATCAGGTTTGTTTCTCTGACAAAGTCTTGTGGTTGTAGCCCCTGTTTTTTCTTCACTTACCTTGCATAATCCAAGTGTCGTGTCAATATTTGAACTACTCGGTCAGTTTTGGTTTTTCTGGTCTTCAGAACAATCCTAATTTTTGGTTGAACGGATCAGTGTCTCCGAAAAGTCTGATTGTGAGAGTTATGGCTTGTGTATATAAAGTATGGTTTTGTTCGAACATCCTTATTTTCTTAATAGGAAGCTACGTTCTATGGATGACCTAAGCCTGAACCAATTAATTCCGAGTAGATCAATATACGATTTTGCTTCTTTTTTTTTTTCCTGTATTTTTGTGATAGGTCTTTCAAATAAAATGGATTTTGGACGTGATATTGATATCCTTTTTCATTGTGGCTTGGATCAGATAATCGATTGCAATTTGACACTCAGATATGTTTGCACAATAAAAAGAAGTCACCGGACAGAAGGATAACAGGCTTTCAGGTATTATATCTTACCCTTTTGAGATCCATTTTGCGACATCGTGTGGTGTCTGTTTTGTCTTCTTCATTTGTGAATTCATTATACATCTTTCCTTTAGTGCGTGCAATTTTTTAAATCACTTTTGATTCCTTTCAGTTCTCTCCACAAGACTCGAGCATAATGATGGTTACTTGTGCTGATTCACAAGTCAGAGTTCTTCATGGGCTTAATGTGATTGGAAAGTACCGCGGTATGTCCATGTTCCTTGTTCCGTCTTTCCAAAATCTTAAATAATCTTGTCTCAATTAAGGTTTTTCGAATTTGAAGTGTTCCTTCTAACTCTCCTCTCTCTGTTCTTTCTAGGGCTACGTAATGCAGGAAACCAGATATCTGCATGCTTTACATCTGATGGAAAACATATAGTCTCTGCATGTGAGGATTCTAATGTATATTTATGGAGTTGCCTTGGTGACGAAGAAACGGTTCTCTCTCAAGCGAAAAGTGTCAGGTCTTGTGAGCGTTTCTCCACCAATGCATCAGTTGCGATACCGTGGACTGGTTTGCGACGTGGCAATTCAGAAAACGGGAGTCAGTTCCACATTGTGGATAAATGTATTTCAGATACTCTGCCTTTTTCTTCATTAGAATGTTTTTCTATAAGCCAAGAATTCTTTTTAGAGTCTTTTCCGAAGGCGTCTGCAACTTGGCCCGAGGAAAAGCTTCCAATGTCGAGCCCGCAGGCCAAGCAATCTACAATGCACAGGTCCCAATTGAAGTTTCTGAAAGCTTCTTGCAAGAACACATCCGGTTCTCACGCGTGGGGTATGGTTATAGTGACTGCAGGCTGGGATGGACGGATTAGATCGTTCCACAATTATGGTTTACCGATACATCGTTAACATTCTTTTGGCTCGGCATGGCTTTCAGACAATCTGTTTGTTGTTCCCCTTTGGCCAGGTACCTTGCTGCTGTGCCTCTCTTTGGCTGATCACATTGCTCTGTAAATACAATGTAGGAAATCATAGACAAGTAATTCAGGGGCAGCGTCAGCAACCCTAGAAAGATGGTCACACGATATCAAGAATTTTCGGGTTCCTTTATTTTTTTTTCTTCGTTCTCCAAAGCAGGGGCCCATCTCTGATTTCGGATCCGCAGAGGCCCCAATTACATCATGGCAAGCGTCAATAATCACACGGTTTTGGAATCCCATCTTGGCATCAGCAAGGGGCCGAGGTTTAGCTTTATCTGGATGGCCAGCTTAATCCCACGATTGTGATTTGCCAATTGACGGGGTATGTTTCTATTTGACTGCTGCCCGGGCCACGGAGAAGAAATAGACGTGAAGTCATTCGTTGGGAGAGGATGCCAAATCGTTTGCGTTCTGGAGCAGTAGGGCCTCGGTAGAGAAACCTGTTTCTTTTGTTCGCAAAGATTAGATGGAATCCAAGCTGGTGGTGGGAGTTGCTTTGGGGAAGGAAATGGTGGGGAAGTTTGGCCATAATGCAATGTTTGCTGGTCTGAATGATTGAATTGGTTTGTCTGCCATTTCTGATCCCTCTCGTGGGTGGGGCCAAACAGGGCACACCTGGGTTTTGGCTCTTGGATTATCTCAAGGAAAAGATTATTATTATGATTTTCCATTCCATCTTTCTTTCTCACTTTCTTCTCCTGAGAGACTGCTTCTCGTTTAGGCCAATAATAATTGCTTCTTGCAATTCTTGGATGACCTCTGAGAATCTCCTTTATCATTGGCCAACACAAAGTTTTAGCATATATATGTATCTACTCTTAGTTTTAGGTCTAACATCACTAAGGTTTTTTTTTTTTGTTTTTGGGTTAATTACTAGATAGAAATTTTGCTTAGCATGAAAAGCATATATTAATGCTATTGTAATTTTTGTGAAGTGGAAAGAAAATCTCATTTGCTCATTTTCATGTTTGTCAAAATACCACTCATATTGTAATCAAGACCGTGCAATTACGTAGTAGTTTTAAAATTCGTAAGTCTATCGTAATTTATACATTCTACCATACGGAATTTGCAAGTTTCAATACAAGATGCGCAGTTAATAGTATTCCCGAGACCGGTGATAAAAATCTGAAAAAAAAAAAAAAGAAAAGAAAAAAAAAGAAAATGAAAGTTTCTGAAAATATCAAAGTTGTCAAGTCATAAGGGAAAATTTTAGAACGACCAATTGTAGGAAAGCTGAATTTCTTCATTCCACAGTGTAGTTCATATAGAAAAATCCGTGTAGTAAAATCTAAACCGATCATTGAAAAAGGGCAAAAAAAAAAAAAAAAATCTGAAGAAAAAAATTTCAAAGAATCGTGAAATGGGAATAGGAAAACAGGGTCGTTATCAAATCAAAAAAAATTGGTATCAAATTGGGGAAAAGAAAAGGTAACAAAAACCAATACGACAATTCCAGGAAAAAAAAAAAAGAAGAAAAACCAATACGACAAAATCAAAGGGACAACATATCTAATGTTAGAGAGAGTGGACATGACAGGATTGACACGAGTCACGAGTAATCTACAGTGTACCGGTAATGTTGTCTTCTGTAAATACCAGAATTGAACTACTCTATATATAGAATAAATTAAATGTTGTCTTTAGTGTAACATTAAAAAGACAGTGGCAAAAAAATTTTTTTTTTTTGAACTATGGTATTAACTAAAAAGAAAAGGAGTCTATCAGGAAAAAAAAAAAAAACAAAACAAAAAAAAAAGGGTGAAAAGGAAGAATCTACAGTCTGATAGTCGCAGTTGAGGAAATTTTGGGAAAGAAAACAAAAGCAACGGATGACCATCATAATACATAGAGAAGAGGAATCATCAACAGGCAAATCGTTTAAAATAATGGACTTTTTTTAATTAAAAAAACTATTATTATTAATTACTGAGGTACGAAATGTAGTATCATTAGGAGACAAGAAAACAAATTAGAAGACTAATTGGGTATTTGCAAACACTAATGTCTCTTCACGTAGCTGTTAAATAACTCTCTCTCCCCCTTTAATGATTAGTGTTTTTTTTTTTTTTTTAATACCTAAAGAAGAAGGGAAATGTACCTGAGTTGAGGCAAAGTATGAAGCTTTATTAAAATAAAAAATAATAAGAAAGAAAAAAAGAAAAAAAGAAAAAAAAAAAAGAAGCTTTGAGAGACAGCATAAAAATGAGTTGGTGAAACAGCATTGACAAAGAGGCTTTTGTTACCAGATCTAAACCCAAATAATTCTCCGACAACCCCAACGTCTGTCTGTCCTCTTCTCCTGGACTCTTTCTCCAATTCCATTATTATTATTATTATTTTAATAATCAACATGTTTTTGCAGGGTCGTATTAACTTGTTGACAAGAAGGTTAGCCCAAGATCCAGACCTTTCACGCAAATCACAACCACTTCGGCCTACCATTCAGCATTATCAGTCAACGACATGTCGTTGAAATGAAGCCCAAAAACAAATCGACCCATGAAATTTTTTTTTTTTCTTTTTTTCCCAAAGCAAACTATAAGAAAGTACAGGGTCAACTTATGAATATTGAATATAGCTTTTTGTAAATTGTGAACTTCCTAAAGTAGTTAAGAACTATCACCGCCGGCAATTCATGTAAGCTTTCAGCAGAATATTAGTTTGATACATGAACAACACGTTTTAGTGTATCTAGTTTTGTTAGCCTATATCTTCCTTGCAGTTTATTAATTTAAATGGTAATAGACTTCAATTATTCTCTCTTTTTTCTTTCGGTAACAAAATTCATGTATTCTTTTGAGAATTCTACAATATCGGTATAAATTCTATTTACTTTTACATATTACCTATTTTGTTTTTGATTAGGTTAGATTTAACATTGAAAAATATGCACTAATTCAGAAAATATGTAATATTAGTGGGATGCCTGGACGGAGGGACGTTGGACCTAGATGTGCCCCCACTGACAAAGCAACAAACATGGTTTTTTATTTACTTTTTAATCAGCTAGCTTTCTTTTAAGTAATTTGTGCCCCTACTTAAAAAAGTCTTCTTTGTTTTGGGCTTTCTAAAAAATTGGGCTTGATTGAACTCTGAGTTCTTCCAAAATCAGACTTTCCTTTGTTTTACAAGTAAAACTTTCCCTTATTTAATTAGTCTTCTTTACAAATTGTATTTTTATATAATTGAATTTAATTTGACTTTAGTGTTTTCAATTGAAACCGTTTTTATAGTTTTGTAATTTATTTTTTATTTTTAGTTTTCTTCAATTTTCTTTTGTCATATTATCCCTTCTTTTTTCCTGTTTTTTATTCGTTCACTTTCTTCTTTGCAACTCTAGTTCTATTCTTTAAAAAAAAAACAAACAAACAAACAAACAAACTCTAATACCATCAAAGAACTCACCAAAAAATACTATCAAAGAAATTTTTGATAGCATTGACAATGAAAAGAAATTTTATTGAAAAAGAAAAACAAAGAGAACTTGACATGAAAAAAAAAAAAAAAAAAGTTTGATATTTTATTTGATTCTTTTATTCAAATTAATTCAAAAAATGTTGTCTCTACTTGTGCCTCCACTGAATTAAAGGTTTGACTTCGTCCCTGGTGGGCTTAAAAAGCTCCTTTGTAAGCAAATCTACACACAATCGCCAATTCAAAAAAGAAGTTTTTTCTCAAGTAACCATGTCCTCAAGGTTTCATCAGCTAAGTACTAGCAAGATTATAAATTTATACAAATAATGAATTAAAACGATAAATCTAATCAAAATTCAGTCGATCATTTGAATATTTGAGAGCTTTATCATTATCAAACCCCAAAAACGTGAAATAAAAAAAACAGAAATAAAAAAAATTAAGTCCACTTGATACCAGAACTAGAGTCAATGCGCAGTGGACATGTTCACAAAACTTGCATTTTTTGTTTTGTTTTTCTGTTTTGTTTTGTTTATCTCTTTCTTTCTTTCTTTCTTTCTTTTTTTTTTTTTTTTTAAATAGAATTGTTTTGTTTTTGTTTTTGCTTTTTTGTTTTTTGTTTTTTGGTTTTGTTTTTCTCGTTATAATACATAGCAAAGCAGAAAGCACATCGTTATGGTCATCGAACAAAGGTAATTGGGATTTGGGAACAAATAGCTTTATCTTTTTCTTTTTTCCTTCTCTTTTTCAGAACTACAACTTTGAAAACAATTGAAATTAATTTCTTGTCCTGTTTCCGACAAAGAAAAAAATTAACAGCGGAGGAACGGACCTTTATTTCAATTTAAATCCGTAACTGTCTTTATGAAATATTACAACTCCAGGAGATGATAAAATCTTACATAAGAATTCAATTCCAATACCTTTTACAATTTGGAATATAGACCAAGTAAAATCTCACATATCTAGTCCTTTTTTTCACTAATTTCTTTTGTAATCCTTATAATTTGGACAATAGACCAAAGCAAAATGTCACAAATCAAACACTTTTTTTTCCCATTAATTTCTATTGGAATTGTTACAATTTGGACAGCAATGAGTTAGAAAGGGGAAAAAAATCAGAAAAGATTTTTGTTTTAGCACTATCTGAAGAAGCAATTCAAGAAATTTAACCTAAATTTAACTACATTACGTTTTCCAGAAAGATTTCGATAAGCAATTCAAAACCTAACACATGAAAATCCTCAGAGGTCTACAAGATTACCCAAGAAATTGCAGAAAAGAACACTTTCCATCAAATTTCCAGTGACCAATTTCAAGAAAAATATACAAATCGAAGAAATTCTTTAAATTTAATTCCAAGATAATTCTCAGAACCACACATCCAGAAACAAGGAATCGAAAACCAAAAAGAAAATTGAGAGAAAGAATAAGAGAAATTTTAATCAAACAAGCGATTTTTGTTTTAATTTCTGATTACAAACTTTACTCGAGAGACATTGCTTAGGAAAAAAGAAAAATAAAAATAAAAAAAGAAGAGGAAGACCTCGGGATCTCAGACGGGGAGGTTGACGACGTCATTCTGAGAGGCGGAGAGGCGGTGGTCGGAGAGGTTGACGGATCTGGAGGTGGAGAGCATGAGAGGGCGGTCGTGGCTCTCGTCGGCGGCGGCGGCGTCGGCGTCGTCGGTGGTGGAGAGGTTGATGCAGGAGCAGCGTTCAAGAGACGCGAAGAACGCCGACGCCACGTGGGTGCCCAGCCAGGTCGCCATGCCGTTGATCTTCTCGCAGGTGCTCGTACCCTGGTTCTCCATGGATGACTAGAGAGAGAGAGAGAGAGACAGACAGACAGACAGAGACAAAGCTCAGAAGAAGAGAAGAGAAGAGGATCGGTAGCTGAGAAGAATATAAAAGACGAACAACACAAAGGCGTCCGTAATGGTAAGTTTCCCTGTGAGCAAATTACGTTTTTCCCCAGAACTTTTAAATCTTGTCACAAAATACCCCTAAATTTCAATTTATAATATTCTTTCCTCTAAACCTTAGAAAATTTTACGAATTTTCCTCCTCAGTTAATGTTTTGACGAAAAAATACACATAACACTCATTTGAAGTATGAGTTACAGATATTAAATTTGAAACATTTATAATTAAGTTAAAAAGTAAATATTTAGAGTGGATTGTCATTTTTTTCTCGTATTTCTCTTTTACAGGTAATTTCATTATTTCACGTTTAATAAAGGTAATGGGTGTCAAAAGTGCTATTAATGTGTGTCATTTCATAATTTTATACTTAATACCCCAAATTGATGCTTCTAAATGAATGTTAGATGTATTTTTTTCATTTAAAATTTAATTGATAGGAAAAATTCGTAAACTTTTTCAAAATTCAGAAAAAAAAAATGTTACAAATTAAAATTCAAATGATATTTTATGATAAGACCTGAAGTTGAAGGAGAAAAGTGTAATTTCTCCTTTCCCTTTTTATCCAAAATAAAATAAGGTTAAGTTCCCTGTTCTTGGGAATTGGCTAATGGCAACTTGGTAAAAAACAAAAAATGCCGGTTTACCTTTAGGCTTTAGCTGAGCCCTTTTTTTTTTTTTTTGGGGGGGGGGGGGGTGTGTGTAAATGGTGGTTTGCCGGCTGAGCACTGTTTATTATTATTTTTTTTTTTGGGGTAAATGGCGGTTTGCCGGTTTGGTTTCAAACATTTTTACAAAATTATGATTAGATACCTAATATTTGTTTTGCTATAAGTTTTATGAACATTTAGTCAAAAAAAAATTATGAACAAAGCGGTAAAATAGTCTTTTGCGTTAACATAACTTAAAAGTTTAATCGAAAATATAATGTGAATCACACATTATTGTAATTGAAAAGTTTACATGATTCAGCTTACATATCATATATGTGATATATATGTGATATGTTTCATCTAATTTGTAATATTTAAAAATGGATTATTTTATACCTTTTTACAGAGTCAATGGAGCTTTTAATTAAAAAAAATTAGAGATTATAATTATATACGTCATATACGTGATATGTTTCATCTAATTTGTAATCTTTAAAAATGGACTATTTTATACCTTTTTATAGAGTCAATGGAGCTTTTAATTAAAAAAAATTAGAGATTAAATTACAATTTCATAAAAAATTACGTATCATACATGCAATTTATTTATTTTTTAATCCACAACATGTCGTTTTACGGTAATAAAGACGACAATGATTAACGGCACGATCGACGTGTCCTAATACAAAGGTCGAGAGTTTTGAACGATAGTACATGTCGTTTATGTGTTATAATTTTACCAGACTTGTCGTTTTATGAATTGAATGATGACGAAGTTGGAAACAGCAAATGAGATGTCTTTTTGCCGATGAATTTTTTAAACAAAACGAAACGATGGTTTCTCGTTAATGACAACAAACTTGTAAACGACACTACACGTGGTTTTCTTGGGAAATGGACCGAAATTTTAGACGACGGCATTTTCTACAAGAAACGAGAAGTTGCTAAGAATGAAGGAAAAAACAATATTTTCAAATAAATTGTCATTTATAAAATATCTTCAAATGAAATGTCATCTATTTTGTGAAAGCGACAATAATATGTTTCATGTATCGAATTAACCGACATAAAACTTTTGAAACAGAAATCAAACGACATTTTTCTCTCGTTAAAGTTTGGAGCCAATAATTTGGGAAAAAATCACATGTTGTTAATAAGATGTCATGGCAAACTTAGTAAAAGACAGGTGGTTCATGACATAGACCTATCTTTCTGAAACAAGCTCTCCGAGAAAAATGATGTTCTTTTCACATACACCACAACGCATGCATTCGACAGATAAACGACAACCTATATTGAACGACAACGAAGTTTTTAAATGCAAACGACAAGTTTTCTCATCCAAAACAACAACTTTTCAAAACGGGATGTCG
This sequence comes from Ficus erecta, assembly GCA_008635985.1. Classification (NCBI taxonomy): domain Eukaryota; kingdom Viridiplantae; phylum Streptophyta; class Magnoliopsida; order Rosales; family Moraceae; genus Ficus; species Ficus erecta. Next base: position 1,058,499 of record BKCH01000010.1, read on the forward strand.
TTTTAGATTATAGTACTTCAAACGACTATTATCTTTTCTAACATAATACACCTGATGTATTGAATAATTTATCTAATTTCTCTTGATGATTACATTAAAAATAATTTTTTGGCCCCCTATCTAGACAAGCAAGTGATTAATCTTCTTCTCCATAAACATTTAGATTTTCTTAAAAAGATATCTACATAAAAAATTTTCATAACCGGAATAAGGTTAATACTCATCCACATCCGAACATCATGAGAACAAGATATCCGACGTGTCATGCCACGTCATGTGTTGTGATCCAACGAACTGACCATGACAACCAACGGATAAGAAGAAGTGAACACAGAAAAGCCAACTAAATCAGTCGCAGAGCAACGAGGAACAGAAGAAAAAAAATGGCTTCAACAACTTCAATTCCTCTAACCCAGAACGTTTTTCGTCTCCGTTTCAAGCAATCGAAACGCCACTCTCTCACACCACTGGAGTCCTACTCACCCCCTCGTGTTTTTTGCTCTGGTAAATCAAGTTTGTTTGTTTTTTTTTTTGCCGGAAATTTGGAATTTGAAAGGTTTTTTGGGGTGCCCATCAGCTTTAGTCTAGCATATACATCCAAATTCAATATTTATTTTGGATAATTTGTAATTGGTTTCACTAACAGAGGCAATTTTGTTTTGTGTGTACCTGGAGAAGTTTCTAGGGATGATCCAGGACTGAAGGAAAACATGTCTCCTACAAAGCAACTTAAGAATGTGGCTTGTGGAATTCTTGCTGCTTGGGCTGTCACTACTGCCTCGCCTGTTGTGGCTGCTAGTCAGGTTTTGAACACATTTGTCTCATTCTTTAAAGTTCTCTCTTTTACTTTTCCTTACTTCTTATCAAACTTAAGGGACATTAAATTTGTTATTACCGCATTTAGTGTGTTTGGTAAGTGGTAAAAGAGTACAAAAACGCCTTGTAAGTACAGAAAGTTAGATCTTTGTGTTAGATTGTTAATTGGTGGAACTCATAAGTTAGCTTAAGAGTAGAGGGTCGATACACATATAAACACCATAACAACTCAGTAATTTAATGAGTGGGACAAATTTACAATCTAATACCTTCTCTCACGGCTCACGCTAGCCTAGCGTGTCATGTAAATGGGCCGGAGTGCAAACCTATCATCACCTGCAAAATCTGGCTCTGATACCGTGTTAAATGACCTTGAGTAAAATTTATCCCCAAAAGCTAGCTTAAGAAAAGAGGGAACTCGATCTATATATAAACAACATAACAATCTAGTAACTTGCATGATAGGGACAAATTCACAATCTAACGCTTTGATGATGGTTATGTTGATGTGCACCAATGTGATTGATTGGTTTTTTATGTTCACTACAGAGATTGCCTCCATTGTCGACGGAGCCAAACCGATGCGAACGTGCATTCGTTGGAAACACTATAGGCCAAGCAAATGGCGTCTATGACAAACCGCTTGATCTCCGTTTCTGCGACTACTCAAACGAGAAGTCCAACTTGAAGGGGAAATCTCTTGCGGCAGCGCTCATGTCTGATGCAAAATTTGACGGCGCAGACATGTCGGAAGTGGTGATGTCAAAGGCTTATGCTGTTGGAGCTAGCTTCAAGGGTAAATTATTCTATCTCCTATATGATTCCTTGTTACATTTTTTTCCCCTGGTTAATTCTAGAAGAAAACATCAGGTACAGTCCAAGTCCCAGCCCCAATTTGTGCATATGTTTCCCATTTATGGAAGCTACCAAATAATAAAAATACCATCTCACAAATCTGGTTCTGTATACATAGTTTTAAGAAAAATTGGATGTTCAAAAATTCAGACCTTCAAATTTACTTCTTTCTGTTTCTCATTTAACCTTGTGCCAAGATTTTTTCCTCGAATTCTATTTGATAAATTATACTTCAAACTTCACAACAACATTAACTCGAAAGCAAATTAAGCAAGATCCTCCGACAACTGCTACTTCGTTTGATTCGAGTCTCGAAGCTAAATCGGGCTGCTATCAAGCGAAGTAGCAGTTGTCAGAGGTTAAGGTGATTTTCCTCCCCAACACAACCATTTTTCTCTACATGATAGTCTCGCCCAAATAATTCACATCATATGATTGAGTCTAGTGAGAGAATGGTGATGACACCAAAAATTTTTCAGGTGTGGACTTCTCGAATGCGGTGATAGATCGGGTTAATTTTGGGAAAGCTGATCTCCAAGGAGCTGTATTCAAGAACACATTACTATCAGGCTCCACATTTGATGACGCAAAACTAGAAGATGCAGTCTTTGAGGATACAATTATAGGCTACATTGATCTTCAGAAGCTTTGCACAAATAAATCCATCAGCCCCGAAGGAAGAGTTGAACTCGGATGCCGATGATCGTCGTCGTCGTCGTCTTGTTCTCTTACTTCTATCTTCTTTTCATGTCAAAGAGTTCAGAATAAATGGAGGAGGCTGCTATTCATGAAGTAGTAGTTTCATAAGGGTTAACTAGACAAAAGTATAGTATATTGTAAAGCCAATTTGTGTTTGTTCATTCACTTTCTTGTTGGATCTCCAACTCTCTCAAGTTTTTTTTTTTTGTCAACTTGAATGACAAAAGAGAAGAGGAATGTAATTGCCATTTTGTGTTAGATTTATATCTATACACACACATATGTATTCCCTTTTTTTTTTTTTTTTTTTTGTTAACTCCTTGACGATATTCCTGATAACTCTTTTCAAAACCTTAAATAACTATTTAAACTAGCTTAACACACCCAATTTCCTTGTCACAGTGGTTAAGTTTGAAATCAAATACAGTTGAAATAGAAAGTAGAGAGGATTAGAAAACTTAAGGGTAGGCAACAAATGAATTAGAACAAAAACAGAATTATCAGTTATATATATATATATATATTTTTTTTTTCATGCCATTTTAACTAGATCAATGGTTTAAAAATGTGCATTGTATCCTTGATTTTTAATTTTTATAGAAACATTAGCGAAAAGTTTTCGTCAAGCGCATCTAGTGTAGTGGTATCATAGTACCCTCCCACGGTACTGACCGGGGTTCGATTCCCCGGATGCGCATGGTTTCCTGTAATTTGAGTTTTTGCATTTTAGTCCTTTCAGTTTAACTATTCCAGTCACGAGCATCTAACTTAGTTAACATGTATGTCCTATTTAAATATTAAGGCCACCAATTACATGATTTGATCATGCCATTTCCTTCTTTTTCACATGTTTTCGTAAGTTGGGCCAGGTGTATCGTTCACTTTATTTGCAGCAATGATAGGAATTTGTCTTTTATGATTATGCTAAACCTAATTAAGGTTTCATAATTATTCTTGGGGAAAAATGTCCATTTTGTAGGACCCCTTCTTCTTAATTTACACTTGGTGTGTGGGGAGAATTGACACATGATCATGTGCATCAATGTTTTGTTCACCAACCAACTTTTGAATATTTAGATTCTAAAATAATAATAATAATAGTTAAACACTTTTGCACGTTATTTTTATTGGACTTTGGTGCCATTAAAACCTATTTTTGACTCATCTGTAACTAAATTACAAACAATAGCTATAAATATGAAGGCACATGAACCGAATATTCCTATATTTTTTTTATCCACGCAAATAAGTGACGCACACACCGAATAAATTAAACAAAGCATTATCAGTGTTCAACTGAGTCCAAGGGAAAAAAAAAAAAAAAAACTTTTCCAAAAGATAATATAATTATGCTGCTCTACCATAAAAAATTGAAATCTAAGACAATAATTATAGTACTAAGCACAAAGTGATTGTTAACTAGATGCACAACTTTTTGTTTAACCATTTGGTAATATGGGATTAGAGTCCGACTAATCTCATGAAATATGTGTAATGTACTTTATGATGTTTCTTTACACAAGTTAGAGTTAGTTGCTAACACTATTTATATTAGGACACGATCAAGCAAACAACTAGGTAGAAGCTAGTGGGGGCTCGTGCCCCCACTCAATTTTTTAAAATCTATAATTTGAACTCATAAATTTACTTACCTTTTCAAACACACCCCTATTAAATTTTTTCTCAAATATGCCCATTGAATTTCTTTTTTCTTGAATCTATCCCACTAATATTTGTAAAATGATGAAGAATATTATAAAGGAAAAAAAAAATTTGTTGGTACCTAAAGAAAAAAAAAAAACAACAACGATGAGAAATTATAAGTTCTTAATAGTGTTCATATTAGAATAAAATCCTGACTCCGATCCGAAGAGAATATAGCCAAGACCAAAAGGATTTGAACCATTCACTTAAACAAGCTCTCCAATCCACTATAGCAATCTCTTGGGTAACTATAAGTGCTTGTATTATTATTGTTGCAAAATAGAGAATGTCTAGAGACAAACCCTACTCTTTGTCTATGAGTGTATATGTACTTGTTAATTTAAGAGCAACTGCAAACTAAAGTTGTGTACTGGCCGAGCATACGATTATGTTAGTTGGGTTAGCTACTACTCAGATTTTTTTGTCATTTTGTTATTTCTTTGAACTTTTTTGTCTGCGTCTCTTATGAAAAAACATTATTCCACATACGGATGATATTATCTTTACCATATGTCTTCAAATGGTGACCAAACAATGCGTTTGTTGGTTAAGGCTTTTTAAGTGGAAAATTCAAACTCTATTCTTGATAATAAATTTAAATATGAAATTATTGATAAATTATATATGTAATCACAAAACAATAAAAGAAGAAAGAGAAATTAAATTTTTTTTTTAAAGTCATAATGTATTGGTTGTTTTAGCTAGTTGGTTGACGTTTTTTTTTTTTATTTTTTTTTTTATTTTTAGCGGAACAAATCTGAATAGATAAATGATGACAATGATGGATACCATCCCTTCAAATTGGAGCTTGAACTTTTTATCCTAATAATTCCTTATTTTTATCTCCTACTTTTTAAGCAAAATTTTGCACTACATATATATATATATATATATATGTCAAGTTGTACTTTATATACTCTAGGTGTCTAGCAATAGTCTTAGGCATTAAAACTCAAAGTATCTGAGTTTATGACTCATCTTGTAGGGTACATCCCTACTAGACTACATCTATATAATCTCAAATCATTGCTAGTACATATATTACAAAAATAAAATTTTTGATGGTACTTTTTGTGGTTTTTTTTTTTTAATTTTTAAATTTTTTCATGAAAAAAAGTTTGAAAAAAAGGCGATCGGTATTAGTATATTTTTCTTGGGCTTTATTAAAAAAGATCCTAAAAAGCTGATAAGAATGTTTGATAAAGATTTTACAGTTGAACCTTATCCCTTGACAAAGAATGTATATATTATCCCAATCTTATAAAATGTTCAGCATTAAAAAAAAAAACCATAGAGTATGGCCTTAAACATTTTAAATCGAAAACTAGACTGATAAGAATATATAAGTTTCAAATTTGATGATCGAATTGGTATTCAAATCTTTGACCACGGAGCTATCATAATACTCCATTGTCGTTGGGTCACCCACTGGGAGGTGTACTTTTGGTGGTTGGTCATGAACTACCATCCATCTTTAGCTGCCATTCCATGAGCAACAACAATTCGTTGTGATATCCACTGCCCTCTTACGGCCTGAACCAATTGTCAAACGTCAACCGTGCATCTATGTTAAAATTACCAAACTCTCCCGATGTGTGAAGCTCACAACAAAAGGGCCGGAGTGGCATTTTTGGTATTTTGAAAAAAAAAAAAAAGATTTCCAAATATGTGGGGCGAGAAGATCTCTATTTATGACACATGAACCCCTGGCTTATGGTATAAATTCTTGGATTCTTATCACCCTATCAGATAAGGGTTCTCTAATTGAGATGTCTTCGGATGGAGAGAAAAAGTTAGAGAGAGAGAGAGAGAGAGAGAGAGAGATATTGATTGATCTCCTTGTACTGTTTCTTGCTCAAATGAGTATTCCAGAAATAGTAGCTCCATATGGATATATACATATATGTATATTCAATTTGTTGCTGCTTAATTTCTGAGATACTCATTTGAGCAAGCAATGTTACAAGCTGGAGATTTTTGGCAGTTCCAAATTGGTCCTCTCAGTTGCTTTAAAAGCTTTTTTGAGTTCTTGAAAACCAGGTAAGTTCTTGCTTCTTTCTCTGATTGTAGATTAAATTGGGTTAAAAAGCTTGAAAATTAATGTATTAATGTGTTTTTTTGCTTCCATTCTTAATTAGATGGTCAAGTAAGTGTGTGTATATATAATTAATGTAATTAATTAAGTCCTTCCGTTTTTTTTTTTGGGGGGAGGGGGGGTTTTACTCTAGTACTACTGGTAATTAAGTCAGAGTCATGATTTTTCCCTCTGTTCTCGTTCTCTCTCTCTCTCTCGTAGTTTTCTGACCCCAAAAAAAAAAAAAAAAACTACTCTTAAATTATTGAGTTGCCCATTGTTATCTATAACTATACGGGTCAAATACCTATGTATAAGTTGTTCAAAAAACAAAAAAAAAAAGCTATCAAGTTAGCGGATAGCGAAGCCAAACATAAACATGTATGCATAGTAATTAAAAATTATAGTATAGTGATAGTTTTGACACCTGATCTTATCGTAAGATATAAACATACTGTGCACATTAAGATATTTTACCTTAGTTTTACAAGTTACCCCTAAAAAGTTAAATATTTTGTGTTTTTTTATAATTAAAAACTCTCATCCAAATTTTTGAGTAATTCGTGTATATATATTATGATATATACACGCAACCAGAGTGTAAAAGCTAAAATATTCATTTCATTTGTCAGTTTGTGGATCAGTCACATATTACCTTTTTTGCTCTAAAATAACAAAACCAATGTACTTATATAGTTAGAACGTATACATATAGAAACATATATTCTTTTCAAAAATATTTATACAATACATATAGGAATGACCTTCCATTCTGATACGTATACAACATATAAAAAAGGAAGAATTAATTAATATGAGATATTTCTAATGACATTGTAGATTGTCTCTAACTTGATTCCAACAACCATTCTAACTAAAGGGTATTAACTTTAATCAATCAAATAATTAAGCCACCAATAATATTATATAATTGCCAAGTGCTTTACTAGATGTCATCAATAAACCCATACCCATTACATTACATAGATGTGAGTTTATATGCGTGTGTGTGTGTGTATATAGATATATCTGTCGACCACTCAACAGTTCTTATGTGAAGACTACTTATAATTAAGAGGAGGTCTAGTTTAATTAATACGTTATCAGTGTACTTTATTAGTAGCTGTTAGGTGACCATATAGGTGTATTCTTTTTAAAATCCTATATATCAAACATGAAGTGTTCTTTTTGGTGCTTTGCAGAGAAGTGAATTAAGAATTATACATCCTAATTATGTACTATAGAGAAATAAACTCATATAAAATAAACAAATACCAATAAGCAAAATTTTATAATCATTTGCCTTAATATAAGACTTATGTCATTTTTTAGCCGCCGTTAAGTTTATTCATTTTATGATGATAAAAATAGTGTATAAGAAATACGCACGTCCATAAATTCTCTGTATTTTTCTTTTCTCTAATCTCTCTCGTAATGTGAAATTATAAATGTGAAATCTTAGTTTGTCTTTAATAAAATTATAAAGGAAAAAAAAGGATCAATGTGAATTAAGCTTCACAACTTAATTATGAGTGTTGAATTTGCCCGTGAAGAGACCGTGAGCTGTTTCAACAATGCCAATTTTCCGCAAACAAAGGCTAATTATTCCAACTCTACGTTTTCTGACTAGTAATGTATACAAAGCTGGTCACGACTGAGAGTCTGGACTCTCAGGCCACTTATACATATATTTATGAATGAATATCATATCCCCATGTATACGGGGAAGCTATGCAAAAGAAAATAATAACACTACATTATACTAAGGACATAAACATATATATATATATATATATAAAATCTATTGATAGACACATTAACATGTGTGACCTTTTAATATAAAGATATCATATAGCTAGATTGTTTTTATTACAATGTTTTGCGTCATAAGAGATGTTTTTTTATATGTGGTACATAGTTTTCTTTTTTGTCTTTACCATAGAAAAGTTAGGTGGCTCCATGTATCGGTTCGGCCCCTAATTCAGAGGAAGATAATAGTTTAATCCAATCATCTGATCTCAATCTTCAACAAGAAAAAGGAAAATCAAAAAGAAAAAAAAAATCCTCATCTAGCGCGACTCAGTCTACGGGGGGGGGGGGAGAGAGAGAGAGCTAATTCTGTTAGTTTTCAATTAGCCACATTTATGTACATTTTTTTATTTATTTATATGATTTAGCTGTGTTTTTGCCCCTTTTTGTACTAGTACTTATTTTTGACATGGTCCATTGACGTTCCAAAATGTATTTCTAATAGAACCTTTGGAGAGCCAATACATATTCTTATATATTACTTTGGTTGAAAATAACTAGATATTTATTTTTTTCAGGGAAATAACTAAATATATATTAAAACTTTGAAGTTGGGACCTAAATTTTATTATAGATATGGCATTTTGTGTGGAAAGGGGAATTTTATTGATCTTGTGCGCATCGTTTACGTAACTAGCATTAATGGAGTTGGCTTGTTGGTCGAGCTATTTTCAATGTATTGAGTTTTGTGTTAAATCTCAGGAATTGTTGGTGCTGTTTTTTGTTTAAGAGTTTAAAATATAAAAGTGAATTAAATTTTTTTTAAATAAATATAGAATCTGGATAGGATAAAGTTTAGAGATTACACAAACTATTAATCATTCTATGATACATATACCTTCCCCATTGCGGTAAGAAAGGATTATTCCCTCCAACCAAAGCAAGATTACGGCTTGGTTCAGCTCCATGAGAGCAATTTCGCCTTATAAGCATGTTACCAATTTAATTTCTCGTTCAAATATATATCACCAACATGCTTTACTTGTTATGGGATTGCATCAAAATTCCAAGGAAGTTAACACTTTTAATTGGATCCGAAATCATAACAACTTGTTAAAGTGTGTAATCTAATTAATGTCTTTCGTAACATAGATGGATTGTCTTGAAAAATCTACTGATGGTTTTTATTTTTTTAAAGGTATTTTGAGGATTTCACAATTTTAATCTCAGTTTGCCTAATTTTTGTGAAAAATAGGGACACTGTCATTTGGGTTTATATAATTCTAAGAAAGGTTAGAGAAATAAAGAATTTGAGGATGTACAATTTCTCTTGCTAATTTTTTTTGTCGTCATAACTACTAATGTAACGGTTGAAACATGATATAAGTTCATATTTATATGTTCGTGATTGTTTATTTTATTGTGCAATTGATCTTGGTGATCTAAAATTAGGACGGCTAATTCTAACAAAACCAATATATTTCTTTTCCCCAAGGGAAGACAAAAAAGATAGAACAGATTCAAAGGTAAAGGTGAAATAGCACTCCAAATTCAAAGTCACCCACCTGAAAAGGGCAAATAACAAAAACAAAAGCTCTCTCATAGAATGTACTCCTAACCCATGGCAGCAAGATTTCATAATCTCCCAATCCCAAAGCAAAGCATCTCTCTCTCTCTCTAATTACTTCTTCAACAATGTCTATTGTCGAGTCCACCCTCTACCATTTTTCATCGTCTTCTTCACCTTCCAATACACAGTCATGGCGGCTTTCCCTTCAATATTTGCAAGCATTCTTTCTCTTCTTCTCATCTCAACCTCCCTGCACGGTACCGCCTTCTTCACTCTCCCACTTTATTTCATTTATGTGTGTGCATATTTACATATTTCAAAGAATATATATACACACACACACATTGCAAGGAACTTGGGACATATATACTATGTAAGGATATATATGCTTACAATATGCATGCATTTAAGAAAAAGACTTTGTAACATTGTTGATATATACATATATATATATATATATAGCACGTTAAATTATTTTAATTGGGATGAAAATATTCATAAAACCCAATATTTCACTTAGAAATTAAAACACTCGTGAAAATCTCCATATCTCCAAGTGCCGTATCTCAAAATTTGAGAAATTTTCGTGTGTATATATGTAGAAATATATGGCATTTAATTGTCTTGACAATCTTGTCCATATTTTTGTGTATTTTCATTTTGATTTTGTAGGAGTAATAGTATATGGAGCAATTGGAGTGAACTACGGAACAGTGGCGGACAACCTCCCACCAGCGTCGGAGGTGGCACAATTCCTCCTAAAATCCACCACCATCAACCGCGTCCGCCTCTTCGACGCCGACCCCGACATCCTCCGCGCCTTCGCCCACACCGGCATCGCCGTCACCGTCACCGTCCCCAACGACCAAATCCCGCGCCTGACCAAGCTCTCCTCCGCCCACCAGTGGCTCATCACCAATGTCCAGCCCTACGTCCCCGCCACCGACATCGTCCGAATCCTCGTCGGCAACGAAGTCGTCTCCACCGCCAATAAGCTCCTCATCGCCTCCCTCGTCCCTGCAATGCAGGCCCTCCACGCCGCCCTCGCCGAACTCTACCTCGACCGCCGCATCAAGATCACAACTCCGCACTCTTTAGGCATTTTGTCTAGCTCGACCCCTCCCTCCACCGGAAAGTTCCGCCAAGGCTATGACACCCACGTGCTCATACCTCTTCTAGAATTTCTCAGGGACACGGACTCACCTTTTCTGGTGAATCCGTATCCGTTCTTCGGCTGTTCTGCCGAGACATTAGACTACGCCCTGTTTCGGCCCAATGGTGGTGTGTTTGATGAGAACACCGAGCTCAAGTACACCAACATGTTGGACGCCCAATTGGACGCTGTTTTCTCAGCTATGAAAGGTTTGGGCTTTGCAGACCTTGAGATTGTTATAGCCGAAACGGGCTGGCCCTCTGATGGCGACCAGGCCCAAGTTGGCGTGGACCCCACCAGTGCCGCGGAGTATAATGGGAATCTCGTGCGGCATGTGACCTCCGGTGCCGGCACGCCGTTGATGCCGAACCGGACGTTCGAGACCTACATCTTTGCGCTCTTCAACGAGGATCTCAAGCCCGGCCCGACTTGTGAGAGGAATTTTGGTCTTTTTCGGCCCGATATGACTGCCGTCTACGATATCGGCATCCTACGGCCCATGGTAGCCGCTGCCGCCAAAAACCACCCTAAAACTTATTTGATATTGATTGTTATAATTCTTTTCAGGATGACTCTTTATTAGGGTACTCAAAAATTATAGACAAAGACCCGTTTTACTTATTACATTTAAAATATACATTATCGATAGAGATATCCAATCATAGAAGTAAGTATCGTTTTTATACTTGATTGGTTTGTTGCTTTGGTTGTATGACAGGCTCGTTCATCCGTGCCCGTGACCCCGATCGAAGGACCGAGCCCAGGCCCAGTGGCAGAACCGAGGAGTCCCGTGTCGCCGCATGAGGGGACGGGAAACCGGTGGTGTTTGCCCAAAACAGGGGCTGACTCCGATGCCTTGCAGAGGAACATAGACTATGTATGTGGGCTGGGCTTGGACTGTGGGCCTATTCTAGAAGGTGGACCGTGCTTTGCTCCCAACACAGTTAGAGCCCATGCAGCCTATGCCATGAACTTGTACTACCAACTCATGGGAACGAACGGCTACGATTGTGATTTCGGACAGACTGGAGCCATCACCGCCGTTGATCCAAGTAAGTTCGATACCTTATTTTTTGTTGTTGTTTTTTCTTTTTTCTTTAGGAAATATTTATTTTGGTAAATTGCTAGTTTAGTCTCAACTTTGATCCCTATTTTGTTTTGTTTTGTTTGCTTCTTCTTCTTTTTTTTTTTTTAGTTTGAATGACCCTAAATTATCAATAGTATTTCTTTTTTAATTTTTGAATGGAATCTATCAATATTTTTTTTATAAGTGAATCTGTCGGTAATTTAATAAAAAATTGATGTTAATTAATGGATTTCGTCTAAAAATTAATGGGAATGACTATTAAAATAATATTTTTAATAGTTCATGATCATTTCAACTTAAAAAAAAAATAAGAGAGAGAGATCAAAGTTGTACAAACTTAAAAATTTAAGAAGCAACATGACAATTTACTCTATTTATTTTTGAGTCCTCATATGTATAATTACTGGAGACACATTTTTATGATTATAATTTTCTCTTTTAATGCCAGGCTACGGAAGATGCAAATATTGAAAGTGAAATTGCAAAGCCAGGTCATGTGCAAGCAAAGCAGTTATAATTTTGTACAAACTCTTAATGCGTGATGCTAGAAATAACTAGTTTTCTCCTTTTAAAAAAAAAAGAATAACTAGTTTTCAGTTTTTTTTTCCTATTATTTAAATTAAATACGGATTATATTCTTTAGATATTATACACCATAGAAAATTTATGTCAATCAGTATTTCCTCTTTTTTTTTTTTCCTCAACTATTTTTGCTGGACGATGAAATAGCGTGGAGAACATAATTTTTAGGTAAAAAAGATAGTTATTCTATTGGTGAACTATTCCTCTTTTTTTTTTTTTTTTTTTTTTGTGGAAAATTCTTTGATAAAGTCTGAAAATTACTTTATTATTAAGGGTTAGATAAATATTAAGTTCTGTTAATTAATTTTTTAATTTTTAATTTTTTCTGTGAAATTAGTTTTGTTAAGTTATTTAATTTACTTCGATTTAATTTTCATCATATCTTACAATGGGAATGTTTGTGGCAATTTTATTTTGATTGGTCATAATTGTACCACGTTGTTATCAACAAAAAATTGCTTGCATAAAAGCTCAAATGATGAGACATTTCAAAACTTTAATCATGACATGCACATAGTGGAAAACGACGATGCCTTAGCTAGTTGTTCTCGTCACGTGCTTATCAAGTAAAATGAAGAGCTTGAATAAAAAACGTAAAATGAAGAGATCGTTTCTTTCTTCTTCTTCTTCTTCTTGTTTTTTCCTAAAGAAATGAAGAGATGGTTGAGTATGAATTATCTTGGATATATATTGCACGTGAAAAAGACATATGTATACGTACATATTTATATATATGTGCTCATTGGTATTGTACTTCAATGAATGCAAGTCATGCGGTCCAAATAGGTTTCAAGTTGCCACTTTTATTATTATTATTATTATTATTATTTTGAAAGAAGTTGGTTTTGGTTGTAGGTTGAAACTCGTAACCTAACTAGTCAATTTAATTTTTTATAAGAAATTGTAAAAAAAATTTTTTTTGAAAAATAAACTTAAAATAGGATGCTAAACGAGAGTGAATAAAATTCACAAGTAAAAAGTGACGATTGTGAGTAATACATCCATATATCATTATATCATCACAAAATAAAATGTTCTTTACCATGACATGGCAAATGATGAAAGAAATGGATAATTTCTGCTATATAAAAATTCGGGTCAATTGTTAGTATAATGGGCCACCAACTTCAATTTTTCAAAAAAGAAATTAATAATTATGAGAAAATTAGATGAAGAGTTATGTTTTGAGTATCTCTTTATAATTTTACTCACTTTAACATTAGAAGTTGATAATTTTAGTATTATGAAATAACAAAATTATCAACTTTAATATTATGGTTCATAAATATAAAAAATGTGTCAAATTTATGACATTCTTGGATATAACCTATAAATTATTGTTGTTCAATTTTGGATCATAATTGATGCCTTTAGTTCAATTCGTACGTTGAATCCTAATTCTTTTTTTTTTTTTTTTTAATATAAACAAAGCAAGCACACACAAACTTCTTACAAAGCATATCGATTACAAGGACTTTTAGGAGAATGATTTAGGTAGACCCATAAGTGGATCTCACTAAATTACAATCTTCAGACAATTGCTGATTGAAAAAGAATTTGTGGGCACTTATAAGCCACTTAAGTCGAATCATAATTATTTCTCTTATGAAAATTTAGACCTAACAAATAGGTTCCATATATTTGTATAGATTATTATTTATATAGAAAGTAAATTACAAAGTTGGTTTCTAAATTTTTAAATTGTACAATTTTGGTCCATATATTTTTTTAACTGAAATGATCATAAATTATTAAAAACATTGTTACAATAATTATTTTTATTAATTTTTTGGACGGAATTCGATGTCATATTTAACATCACTATTCGATCAAATTACTAATAAATTTCATCCAAAAGTTATTATAGCAACATATTAATCATGGATATTCCAGTTACGAAAAAAAAAATATCAAAGATCAAAATGCATAAACTTAAAAATATAGTGATTATATAAACAATTTACCCTTGCATATTATCTACATTCTCATTTCTCAATATGATTTGAAGTAATAACAGTAACACAAACACATATATTGATATATTATTAAAAAAAAAAAAACACACACACACCCATGTTGATATAAAAATTTCTTACCATTAACACTTTAAAACATCACAATACCACAGGTCTTGATCATATCAAATTTTGTTTATGAAATAAAACCATACTTCGTACGGGTTCACTATTCTACACTGGTCCTGCCCGTATGCGAACTTGGCGCCCAGTCCGGTGCGCACTGCGCATCACCTCCCAAACACGACAACTATTATAATTTGCGCCTTTTGTTCCCTCCGGCGCATTTTTTCTCTCTCTGAAACATAATATTGTTCTTCGATTTTGTCTTCTCTCTCTCTCTCTCTCTCTTAAAAAATTCGTCAATTTCTAGGTTTTCCCATCTCCGACAACCCCATGATCCCATTTCTAGGGCTTTAGCTCTTCCCTCCGAACAAGGCTAGGGATTTCGTCTTCAACCCACACCCACCGACAGCCATGGCTGATTGGCAGCAGCTTCTCCAATCCATCTTCCTCGGCGTCATTTTCTCTTACCTCCTCGCCAAGCTCATCTCCATCGTCACTTCCTTCAAGGACGACAATCTCACCATCGCTCGCGGCGGAGGAGATCACGGCGGCGATGAAATTCCGTCCGGGTCCGATTCCAAGCCCGAGCCCCGCGACGACTCGGCGGGTCGCAGTGGCGATTTGTTGGGCGGTGGCGGCGGCGGCGCGGCTCACGAGGCCGATTCGGTGATCGCGGAGCACGGTAGCGTTAGGAACGAGAGCTCGGCTGGTAGCGACGTCGACGACGACGATGATGATTGGGAAGGAGTGGAGAGTACGGAATTGGACGAGATGTTCAGCGCCGCTACGGCTTTCGTTGCGGCGGCGGCGGCTGATCGGCTTTCGGCGCAGAAGGTCTCGAGCGATGTGCAGTTGCAGCTCTATGGGCTCTACAAGATCGCCACCGAAGGGCCTTGTAGCGCGCCACAGCCCTCGGCGCTGAAAATGACGGCTCGCGCCAAATGGTACTGCTTTACCTTTTTTCCCTACAGCTGCTTTTTCACTAGTGCGTGTGTGATCATGTTGCTGTGGATTTTTGCAATGATTAGTTTAATTTAATGTCGAAAATTTAGGATTTTAGGTTCTTGTTCTCAACTTGTGAGAAATATTGGGATTTTGAGTAATTAAGACTGCTGAAGAAGGTGTAAGGAACACGTTTATTGTTGAAATTGATATTGGTTAGTGGAATTTGGGTGTAGAAAAGATTAAATGCTGTTAAACATCTAAAGCATTTGTCTCTAATTGTTGTTGAAAAAAAAAACACTTTATTCATAAAGATACAGATGAATAAAGTATAAACTTAACTTTTTGATAGAATTAAGCCCTGTCTGTGTTTTCGCATAAATGGTGTAAGATATTTTGATTCCTAAGATGTGTACAATGAGGACTCGTGTCAAAATTTTGATTGTTACTGTGTATGTCCCTAGTCCTTTGTATCGAAGCATTAGTTTAGTTCGGGTTTTGATTGTTTATGCCTTTCGTGGTCCTCTTTTCTCAGCCCTTGATGGCTGATTCTTATCTTGTCATACACATGGTTGCTGAAGGAAAGAGGAAAAGTGAAAACTTTATGGAATCTATTAGGGGAAAAACAGTTGTCTGGATTTGATGTTTCCTAAATTTTACTTTTTGCCTTTAGAAATAATGAAACTATGTTTCTCGATGATCGTTTGAAAGTAACTTCTAGATAATCATTCTAGGCAAGCGTGGCAGAAATTAGGTGCTATGCCTCCGGAAGAAGCAATGCAGAAGTACATCGATATTGTTACGGAGCTATATCCTTCATGGCTGGATGGTTCGAATGTGGTGAGATCATAATTATGTTTTCTCCCATTCTGCTGTTTCTTTAGTCCTCCTATACGTATACTTACTTTGTCTGCTTGTTATGCGGTAATTAGAAGAGCAGAGATGGTGGTGGTGATGCACCCGGTACTGGTTCTAAAGGACCAATGGGACCAGTTTTCAGCACCTTTGTTTACGAGGAGGAATCTGGAAATGATTTGTAAGGTTTTTAAAACTCTTAAAAATTTCAAGTTGAGTATCTACACAATGCCCTAGATTAAATTCACATCAGAGGTGGGTTTCTGCACCTTCATCCGATTATTTGTATGTTAGTAGATTTTTTAATTTCTTCATAGATATAATCTGGAGTGGTGTGAGAAAGTTGTAAAATTTCTTTTCTAGAAATTATTGAATCAGAATATGCTTCTTTAAAGTTGTCTCCGTCTTTTGAAAGACAACGTGAATTATCAATAGCTGTAGATAATGTCCTCTTAGTGTTGTCTGTCATTATTCTTCTCAGTAACTGTTCTGGAATAATAAAGGCTACTACGTACTTGTATTACTTCTCAGCAAAATGGATGCTATTCATGCCTTTGCCAGAGAAGGAGAAGTGGATAATTTGCTTAAATGTATCGAAAGTGGTGTCCCAGTGAATCTGAAGGGTTTGTTTTTCTTTGGCTGTCTCATCCTTTCCTTTTTCCCCTTTATTGGATTGTCAAGCAAAAGTCAAAACTAAGGCTTGTTTAATTAATTTATTTATTTGGCTTGGTTGCCCAACAAGTAAGCATGTTAGGCCTATGAAAGCTACGCGCATGAAATTTTAATGAACTTTTTGGCCAAACCATATTTGCATCCGAGTATTCTTCCAGGCATTTGACCTGTAATCGTCTGAAACTATTGCAGATAGCGAGGGTCGAACTCCATTGCACTGGGCTGTAGATCGCGGTCACCTTAATGTGACAGAGCTCCTTGTTAGCAGGAACGCTGATGTCGATGCAAAGGTATGCCAACTTTTCCTATGCTATAGTAAGCACGACCTGTACTGTAAGAAATTTTGATGTACCCTTTTTCTACACAAGGAGTGAAAATGGATGTTACAGCAACACCATGAAAAATTCCCTCGTTTTTATTTTTATTTTTAAACAGCACATCCGTTACAAAATTCTCAGATAAAGTTATCGTTTGTCATCATATTTTCTTGCTGAGATTCTGTGATGTTCATCTGAAAGGACAACGAAGGCCAGACCTCATTGCATTACGCTGCTATGTGCGAGAGAGAGGCCATCGCTGAATATCTGGTCAAGCAAAATGCAGACACCAGTATAAAGGACAATGAGGGAAGCACTCCGTCCGATCTTTGTGACTCAAACTGGCCTTGGTTGAAAAGTGCAAAGGAATAGCTCAAACTGAAGGTCCTTTACCAGCTGAAGTAAAATTTGAAAAATCTCTGGTTTGGATGTATATGGTGATGTACGTACAAGTACAACCTTTTTAATCCTTGGTCTCCACTTGATAATAATACTAATGTAGAGTATTATCTTATTTTCAATCTTATTAATTCCACCATACGTCTTCTCTCTGTTTTCCCAATTGTGGAAACGAGTAGGAAGGTTAAACTCAATAGATTTGAAATGGCAATTAGCAATTGAATTTACCTGTATTTTGGTTAACAACGGCTCAATTTATTTGTTACTCCTTTTTTTTTTTCCCTTCTTTTTTTGTTTTTGTTTTTTGAACTTAGGTGGGATTCGAACTCAAGATTAATATTGATTAGTATTGAAATGGGTGTGAAATTATGGTGGCTATATTAAGCGAGTGTTTGTATTATTTTATTATTATTATTTTTTATAATAAGTGAGAGTTATAGGTCCCACAATCTAAAGTTGTAAAGTATATTTTGTACCAACTAAAAAGGAAACTGATGAGCACTGAGTTGTGTGGAACAAAAATGAGTTATCAAGGCACATTTTATGCCAACCAAAATGCCTAATTAGTGGGATTTTTTTAAAGGAAAAAAAAAAATTACTGTGATTAACAGAAAGATTTTGAGGTCTTTATGAGTAATTAGTTAAGAATTTTCTAATAATAAGGTGGCCTTGGCTTAAGGGGGCCTTGGACAGTTGCCTTGATGGCCTTACCCATAAGCTCAAATTCACTATAAATATGCCTTCCACTTTTAACCGTCAATAACTGTTTTTTCCTTCCTCCCCTTTGAGAACAACTCAGGAGGAGGAACAACACAATCACAACCACCACCAGCAACTCATTCTCTTCAGACCCCATCCTTCTCTTGTGCCAACCCCATGGCGAAGGCAGTGGTCTACGCCTTTCTAGCCACTGCCTTCTTCATCCTCCTCATCTCGGGCCCCTCTAACCGCCATCGCCACGGTCGTCCCAGCCTACATCGCCGCCTTGGGGAAAAATTCCGTGCCCCTACCTTTGATCCTCTTGTTGCCAAAATTGAAAGGTACGCGGAGGACAAAGGATTAAAGGTCGATGGCGACGTTGATTCCACCATTAGCACGATGCGAAACGATTCATCATTTGGTGAGGTTGTTGATGAGAACAAGTATTTTAGCAACGAGGGACGGTTGAACATCACCTTGAGGTTGCTCATTTTGTTCCCTTTGTTGGACAAGGCACCACAAGATGGGGTGATTAGCCCCTTGGAGCTGAATTCTTGGCTCCGAGAATTGGCTGTGGAGAGGTTGCATTACAGGACACAAAAGGAGTTGGTGGCGCATGATAAGAATGGGGACAAAGCCATCTCTTTTGGCGAATATCTTCCTCAGTTTTCTGATGAAGATATAGGTACTTGAAAAAAAATTATGTTCTTGAGGGAAAGTTAAATAGAGATTTGGAATTTTTTATGGTCAAACTAATGAAGCTTTAAAATGTATGACAACAGCGAAAAATGGCATGGGGCATGGAGAAGCTGGATGGTGGAAACAACAGTTTGATAACGCAGACGTTGATCGAAACGGAACCCTTTCATTTGATGAGTTCAAAGAGTACATTTCTTTTTTTCCGTTTCCTTTTTCTTCTCTTCTTAAATTTGGTGGAGTTTGAGCAACACAATCCTATTGTTCTTTGCAGTTTTTTGCACCCAGAAGACAGTGACAATGAAGAGATTAAGAAATGGCTGCTCATGGAAAAACTCGAGTATATTTTCCATCTGATTTAACCATATTTAGGCCCTATTTATCGGAGAATTCTAAAATAGGGTATAAAAGTTTTTATCGTCAGATCAAATCAGAATTTTGGATTATAGAAGATTTAACAAAAGTTGATAAAGATTTGAATGCAAAATACTAAGTCCTATGGATTTCATACCCTACCAAACGATTCTCTTTATCTA
The DNA here is from genome assembly GCA_008635985.1 of Ficus erecta. Classification (NCBI taxonomy): domain Eukaryota; kingdom Viridiplantae; phylum Streptophyta; class Magnoliopsida; order Rosales; family Moraceae; genus Ficus; species Ficus erecta. Next base: position 1,077,985 of record BKCH01000010.1, read on the forward strand.
CATATATCCTTTTGATCCGAGCTTTACCGAATTGTCATAACACAGAACTCTTTTATCCAAAAATATGTAGGCGAATGGACTATGACAAAGATGGGAAGCTAAGTTTTGTAGAGTTTTGTGACCATACTTACGATATTTACAAGAACTACGTTGATTATGAATCTGCGGGACTTCGCACACCCAAATCTGAAGAAGTGTTTGCAGAGCTTGACTTGGACAAAGACAGGTATAAACATTATATATAACCATAATTGCTCGACCCATTTTTCAGACTCAAATCCTGAGAACAACTAGTAATGTACATATATATATATATATATATATAAAGCTTTGCCCTACAAGATTTTCTCTCTCTCTCTCTCTCTCTCTCCACAAAGATGTGCTTAAATATCTAATTTGTCCCAACAAAACAAGATGTGAATTAGAGGAAATGAACCCATGTGTGGATTTTGCCATTTTACAAATTCCACAATGTGTTTGGCAGGTTCTTGACGGTGGAAGAAATGATTCCCCTACTCGGTTACCTTCACCCTGGAGAACTGTCTTATGCCAAATATTACGCCAGATATTTGATTCATGAGGTGAGTGATATTGAAGATGTGATTTCTATTATTTTGCTTTAGACGACAAAAAGAACCAGCCTGTGCAGACCTAGAGAAAAAGTAAAACTGTTGAAGTAAATAGTATATTCGTATATTGTGTAAGAAAGATTAAAAAGGGATTTTATGCAAGAATGCTGTAAATTTGGCTCATGGCACATTCTTATATTTATGTCCACCATAACATTAAAATTGATAATTGTGTCATTTTATAACATTAAAATATCAACTTTAATACTAGAGTGAGTAAAATTATGAGGTACTCAGAACATGTCTATTCACATTTCTCTTTAAAAAGACTTTGTGCAGTTCGGGACTAGATGGATCACAGGCCGGTCCGTTTAGCCCAATTCAATAAGAGCATTATGACAAATAGATAGAGGAAGACTGACACAAATTTAAGATCATTACACTAACTTGACACAAACATTTGACACTAGACCAATATGATACAAAAATAAAAATAAAGTTTGTATCATGTTAGTCAAAAAGAACGAATTTGTATCTTATTGATCATTAGATGAAAAAAAAAAAAAAAGGTTGTTGTTTAGGTAATTTTTATAGATAAACTTTTTTATATTGAGGAGGGATATATATAATGATATTTTAACTTTAAATAGGAGTGTAGTAAGTAATTTTTCTCTACTTAATGGAGCATTACTGAAAATATAAGAATCTAATAAATCAAAAAATATGGTTTAAATATATAGTTATTGTTCTAAAACAATTTTTTTAACACCTTATTAAATAATTCTCGTTAAACGAAAACTTGAACCTGAGTTGAATTTGGTGAAAAATTATTACAGGCTGATGATAACAAGGATGGGAATCTAACACTTGATGAGATGCTGAACCACGAGTACATTTTCTATAGCACAGTCTATGATGATAGCCATGAGGATTCCGACGAAGATTTTCGTGACGAACTATGAATTATATTCTTTAATCTCTGTATGATTAATTTCTTTGTTCCAATGGAAAGGAAGATTTTGGATTTTTTTTTTTTTTATTTGGTATGTTTTTGTCATTTGACACTGGTTGTAGAAAGGACTGCAAATAGCAATGATGTTGAACAATATATTTGGAGAAAAAAAGGAAGTTAACATCATGTAGGTAATTTTATCCAAAAATCAGTGAATTTTCTCAAATTTTCATTAACGAGACATCCAACCTATTTTGAATGAACGATACTTATAAAAAGGTGTAATGGTACAGTTTAAAAAAAAAATTCTCAAGAGTTTAGTCACATATGACGCACAAGTTTTTATCTTACATCCGAGATAAGTGGTCTTATTAAAATAGGGGTATTTTATTGCAAAATTTTCTCTTTATTTGTGTCTCTATTGGTTGCAAATCTTAGCTCCGTCACTGGTAGACACTAATCATTTCCCCGGTTGGAACAGTCTTCAAGATGTTGCAATTGAGCGTAACGACATAAAATCTGAAAAACAACAGTAACTGTAACAATACTTGGATAAATTGTATTAAATGGAAAAACGACAAAGAAATAGAAAGCCACAATCATATGAAAACGAGTAGGAGCTGGAAAACGACAGCAACATACAAAAAATAAACACGGAATAAACTAAAAGCGACTTAACTTTGACAAAACAAATGCAACTGGAAAAGGACAACAAACCCGATCAACTAACATTAACTGCATAAACGACACAAAAATAAAAACGACAATAATCTAAACAATGCTATGTAAAATTACATCAGATTGGCAGACGGCATTAAAAATTTAAAATATAAGACAATAGTAAAATCCAAAGCAACATTACTGAAGAAACAAGCACGGATCCCCTTTATTATTCATTAAAAAAAAAAAAAAAAAAAAAGCACCGAACCCCTTTATTCACCCAAAAAAAAAAAAAAAGGTACTGATCTCTTTCTTATTTTTTTTTGGCTAAAAAAAGACAAAAATAGAAACGACAATAAATGAAAAACGACGTTAATTGTATATGAAGAAAAAAAAGACGAGAATCTACTAGAGGACTCAAATGGAAGAGTACGACCTTAACACTTAAAAAAAAAAAATCAAAATCAAAATGTAAGACGACAACTAAATAAAAAAGGACGTCAACTCTAAAACCAGAAGAGTAAGAAAACGAGATCAACATTTTGCATTTGTCGGATAAATTTGACAATCCTTGTTAAATTAATTCAGAAGATATTGTTGGAAAAAAATGGTTTTTAAACCATTTTGAGGACCAAATTTGAGTGGGACCCACTTAATAGAATTAACGGGTCTTGGTAGATTTGCGTTCTCCGTCGCAAGGAGATCGAAATCGTATATTCATACGCTCAAAATGGTATTCGGGTGAATGAGAAATTGATGCTCAAAGTGTGCCCATTGAAATAGAATTTTGTTGGAAAGTTGATTAAGAATGTGGAGTCCCACATTGCTTAGACATGAAAGCTAGATGGACTTTATAAGGATTTGCACTTTTGGACTTGGGTAAGATTGTGAACCCAAGATGCTCTCTCACGCGCAGGTGGGGGGGGGCGTGCAAATCCTAGCCCCGGTGGGTTAGGGCCCAATATGGGCGACGCGAATGCCGGTCCGTCAAGCTTGCCCTCGCGCGGGCTTTGTTTTGGATTTTTTTTTCTTTTCTTCCAACACAATTCCGAATTTATTAAGAATATGAACAGCTTCATCTTTTCATATTCTAGAAATTGTTCATCTTCCAAGTGTTAATGGGGCAGCTCTAATGATGCATTAATCCGGAATTAAAACCAAAGACTTTTGGTTTTTGTAACACCCTTTCTTGAGCCTATAAAAGGAGGCCTCCTCATGCATGAAACACACCTTGAACACACACACAAATCCGAGAGCACTAGTTTCCTTTTGTTGTTTTCTTGTTCGAGTTTTTCTCTTGTAGTGGTCGGGTTTTTTGAGTTTTTGGTGATAGAGGGAAGACTTCGGTTTCAAGTTCGCCGGAAGCGGTTTTCGATCGTGCTAGACAACCGTTGTTCGTCGTTGTATCCTGGGAGACAGACGTCCGTTGAAGCCTCGTGCACTTACCGGAGGGGACGAATCTGTTTTAAGGAAAGCGTGAATCACGTGCCTCGGCGATCTACTTTTTGTTTGTTTCCTTCGAGTTGAGGTTGAGTTTCGGTGTAATCTTTTTCGTTATATTTTATTTGAATTACTTGTTCGTTGTTTATGCTCCCTATATATATTGTCTAACAGATATCAGCAGAATAAATTTTGATGTATACCCTGCCTTTTATTTTATTTACTTTATTTTTTATAGACCCTATATTTTAGGTTTATTTACAAACTAAATTAGTACCGATTTCGAACCTCATCACATATATGTGGGACATTTTAAGCGTGTATCAAATTCATACCATGAAGTGGTTAACTGTTAATTTTTGACTAATATATGATGTAAATGCCCTCAAAGCAAAAGGAAAAAAAAAAAATTTGTAAAGAATAAATACCTATATTCTTGCAAATTTGTTTGATTAATGAATGAATTCTCATAAATTCAAATTTTAATTTTCTGCTTAAATTAACAGATTATTAAAGTTCAAAACTTAAAAAGGTTATGATGAGAAAATTTTAATACCACTCTAGAAGTGTCAACGTTCTCCATGATTTTATTAGAGAATATACAAAAGAGCAAATCTGTCTTGGAAATCTACGATATTGCAATTGCAATCAAACTGATCGCCTAGATTTGGACGTGTTGGAGAGATCATAAAAAGATGGGAGGTTTTTTTTTTTTTTTTTTTGGGAGAAGTTCAAGAAGGTGCTATGGGAGTTTTTTATGATATGACCTTCCTCACTCGCCACCATCTCATATCTATAGGAGTATAAGTGGTGTATGACTATTCCCATATTATCATGCACATATTTTTCTGGCGCAACCCACTCCATTTGTTCAATGCATAGGATACAAAATTGCAAATGCATTGAATATGATGGAGATAAATGAAAGACTATATAATATATATATATATAAATGTCTGTATATATATATATATATAAATATACATGTATTTGTATGCATATGTAGGAACTAGGAAGAAAAGAAAAAAACTACAGTAGGCAGGCAATATGAATAGCAATTAGTACCACTTGAAGCAATCATGTAGTGACTGAATTGCTGTTTGGAGCACTTTGTGTATGTCATACACACATATATATATATGTGTGTGCGCGCGTGTCATGGATAACTAGTTTTGAATAAATACCTATATTCTTAGACTTTGTTTGACATTCAAATATCTTTTCATATCAATTTTTATCTTTTTCTGAAAAATCAATTAAATTTATAACTAGTTTTTAAAAAATCAACTAACTCTAATTTAAAAATTTTATCTCCAACTAGTGAATCAAATGCAAACTTAATTTATTGACTTGGAACTTTGGAACTTTGAGCATTGTATTTGGACCACATGGTGTCAACAAATATAAATATATATATATATATATATATATATATGACGTTTGTGCATAGGGAGTGAAATAAAACCACAATCCGATGAATAATGGCAACGTTTAGAAGATTAATTAGTAAACTAGGGCGGTTTGAGATCAGGAAAAGGGATACGTGCGTAAATAGTCTTTTTAAAGAGTTAATAATAGATAATCAAAGTTTTGTAACGTTAGGAAAAATTCTCATACTTTGAAAAATGATCAATTAATAATTGACTAATTGATCATGGTTAATTAATGATTAACCAATGTTAATATGTATTTTTCATTGAATGTCATTCATGATCAATCACCGACTAACAATCATTTTTTTAAATAAAAAAAAAGTCATTTATTTACATAAGTGTTTAAAAACTACCTATTTAATTAATTTTTCCTCTGGAAAATAACAACATTTAACTTTATAATGAGAACCGATAGAATCACCGAATCACTTTAAAATGATAGCATCAAATGTGTAGACAACGGAATAAAGAATTCCATTAAGATCAATCTAGCTACGAGGTTAGATGAGAACTCTTAGGTTATATTTTGACTTGAGCGTTAAAGAGTTTTCCTTGCACGACAAGTACTCACTTTGAAGAGAAGAATACAAGCGAGTAGTAGTTGTTGTAGCAGAAATCCGCACCAACAATATGCATATCAGCTGGTTGAGGGTTTATGTATAGTAGGGGCACAACAATGTGCAAATCCTCTTTTTGTTAGTGCCACAACAACACGGAGATCTTTCCATGTCGTTTCAACATAGACATCATAAACTTACCATGTCGATCCCAAAATTGAAGCTGAATTCATTGACTGCGTAAAACGTCTAATTTTTTTTCACGTCGGTTTTTCATAGTGCCTTTCTTATTCTTTCTAAGGTTGGTTTGGTATTGGACCCTTTAGGTTGAAAATATTGTGAGAAAGCAACCTTGTGACCTTTTCCACAACACATGACGTGCGTCACAAATTATTATTATTATTATTTGGTAGTGTGTTTTTCTTTAGTGCTAGATTGCATATATGTCGGTAACGGGGCAATGACACAGCCCCCGACAACCTAGAACCATTGCCAAAAACGGAGTTTAGTCCCAAAAATTATAATGGCCGATCAGAGGCCTCTAATCATCATGATTATCACCTAAAGTATGGTCTCCTAGAAGATGATTAGCGTAACTTTTTGGTCTTTGGATTTACGATTAAAAAAATTGAACTAGTGATGAGGGATATTCTTAGTGTTTAGTTGTCTCCCTCTTGTTAGTGCTCCCACTACTAATGTCTATCCCAACATTTCAATTCCTCTTCTCTCTTCAAATGCCTTTTTTATTTTTTATTTTTTTTTTATTTTTAATATATTGAAGTTGATTTAGACTGTAGCCTAATCTAGGACTTACAATTCGTGTTCGTGCGCCAGATTTGGACAGTACGATTATAGCACGACACGATAAGTATGAACACAAATACTACACAATTAATAAGTGGGTCAGGAACCTAAACACGAACACTAACCGTTTAATAAACGGGTAGCACGACACAATACGTGAACATGATTATTAAATGGGCCACGATGGATTGGCATGAAAACGAACTTGTTTATGACCCATTTAATACGAAAATCCGTTTACGGTTCATTTAAAATGAAATTGGTTTCTGACCCATTTAACATGAATTTTTGGATTAAAAATCACTTAAAATTATGAATTCACTTATACAAGAAACTCAACAAATTCATATAAAAAATAAAACTAACAACTAGAATTATCAAATATCCATAATGATTAAGATAAACATACTGTCATTTTTCTGAGGGAATTAAAGTTCATGTTTTTCAGAGGGAGCTAGGAAAGGGGTGTGTGGTTGATGAGGAGAAGAGGAGAAAAGAATTAGGGTTAGGCTTTTATATACTGTAATTTTTAGGATTTTTTTTATAAATATATTGATCAATTTTATATATATGGGCTCTAAACGGGTTGGGTCGTGTTGGCCCGTTTACGACCCATTTACATAAACAGGTTAAACAAATTAGCTATGTTAGCCCGTTTCTGACCCGTTTATTTTCGTGTTAAACCTGTCGATCTAATTTCGACCCAATTATTAAACGTGCCGTCCAAACCCATTTATTTCGTGTCGTATTACCGTGTTATGTCCGAAATTGTCGGCCCTAGCCTACTCTTTGCGTTTGTCTCCATCTATTGACTATGAAAGCCGAAATATGAGGACCAAAAGGGCACAAGTCACTAAAGTGGCGTTCGGTACCACGGAAAATTATAAAATCTAGGAGAAGGTGGTTTTGACAATTTTTTTTTCTCTCTACCCAATTCATATGGTCGGAGAACATGACAATGATTATTGGTAGAGAAAAAAAAATTTAAGCCCACAAATCTCCACCGTTAGTAACCACTAACCAGACAAGGAAAAAGAACCCCACTTATTATGCAACTCGACTTTAGTTAGTACCAGAGGGCAAATAAAGGGAAACAAAAAAGAAATAAAATAATACACGAACCTATATAATCAGATGAGAAAGTGGAAACTTATATATATATATATATATATATATATATTATATAGATAATAATTCTTAAGTTAAATTCACAATTGTTTCATCAAATTAAGGAATAGTTATCTCATTTTATCTCTTAAACTTTATGTAATAATGCATAAATTGATGATCATGCAACGTTACAAAATTCAAAGGTTAAAATGAGACAGCTTAGTAGTACTTATCCCAACAAAACCAATCTATAAAATTTATATATATATATATTGACAGATGTGTTATTCGGCGGCCGAACGTCCGGTGAGAGAGAGATGATACAATCCGAGAAGTTGTATCCCTGTCCACTTTCTCTTTCATCAGTAGCGTCCATTTTTGCATCCAACAACCCTCAGGTAAACTGCTGTACGTGTCCGGTAAAAAGGGACCGGACACAAGAGTTAACGTATATATATTATAATGATAAATGGTTGTAAAACAATGGGCACCAAATGAAACTTTCTAAGCTGAAAAAAAGGAGCACTATTGATAGTTTTCATAAATTAAAATATATAGTATGGAAATATTTTCATCCCCTAAAGGGTCACGTTGGTGAAGACGAGAGAAAAGCAGATTGACTTATGAAAAAATAGGTGATAAATTAGCACCCAAAAAGGGACCAGCCAATTAGCTGACAATGGATAGAGTAGACTAAAGCCATGCAATAGCAACTGTTTGCAAACAATTGGGTATTTGTGTTTTTTAAAAATACAACATATACATAGAAAAGATCTTAATATCTAGTATCAAATATTATCCGATACTTATAATTTTCTTTTTAAAAACTTGTAACTACTAGTTGATTTATATATAACTTCTTATTTTAGAACCTTGTCACATGGTGTTATTTGAAAAATATTTTATTAGAATCACCTAATTGGTACAACGTACCACAAAAAAATTATAAGTATCGTATAGAAAAGAGCTGTTATATATAATATAATATAATATAATATAATGGTAAAGTTGACTTGATAACCTTTGTGCGATAAAGCATTTTCCATTCATCATGATATGTTGCAATTGGGTGGGGTGCACCATGAGAAATAGCTCTAAAAAATGCCTAACTTTTCTACCACTCATCTCCACCCCTCATAAAAGCCAACCCCCATGGCTACTCTTTCTCCCCAACACATCCAACTTTGGAGCTAATTACAACTAATATTTGCCACTACCATATAAATATTTGCTAGCTAGAAGCTCCTAAGAAATAAATTAGGCCTTAATATGGCTCTTAGGAACGAGACACTTGTTCTTGTTTCCTTTCTTCTCCTCCTCGGTACTATTCCCTTACTTAAGTCAGGTGACCATCAATTTCTATTAAATATATATATATATATACACATATACGTATGTATATATAAATTTTCATTTCTGCTTATGTATTCAAGTGTAGCTCAGCTTTGTGAGTTTTTTTTCCCCCCTCCAGGTAGAGTCCTTGAAGGCTTCAAGAAGGCAAATAACCCCATCCTCTCACTTCAAGAGGTGTAGCACTACAAATACATATACATATATCAAACTTAAAATTTTGTAAGCAATGTTTATATATATTATATAATTAAGCGAAAAAAGAAACAATAACTATTTTCAACAAAATGGTGATGAAAGAAGTGAGGAATTTTCTTTTCGACTATGACTCTCCCACTCTTCTTTCTGTTTATATAACATATAGTTGAGTCACTATTTATATGTGTATATATATATATAATATGATATACGAATTTTTTGTTGGGAAGCTAACAAATTAATGCTTATAATTTGAACATGGTAAAAGGATGGAAAGCATATGATCAAGTGGAGAAAGCTTTTGATGCAGACTGAAGCAATCCTGGATTACGATGATGCTGAGCCCAACCCCAGGCACGATCCAAGAAGGAAAAGATCAAACCCGTAATTAAGACTATATATATATTATATATACTAGATGTACTAGCTCTCTCATGCCATAAGAGGTTTGGCTCATATCTCATACTACAAGGAGGAGAAGTGACATGGTTTTTTATATATATATAAATATATGTATGACGAGTAGTTTCACTACTAGCTAGACACTAAATTTTATATTTTGTAATAACTCTACATGGGTTTGTGGTACTCATGAACGTACGGCTTCTGTTTCTATGATCAGATATGCTTATAAATATATCTATATATGTTCCTGCGAAAGCGTATAATGCATTATGTAGAGGCAATATTCTTACGTTCTATGTATCCAATAAATGATGAAAATGATCGGTTTTTGTGTTGAATTTGTCACTATATATAAATATTGATATTAATAAATCGAGTGGGAATTGAGTTAAAATAGAGAAATTGAGAGAGAGAGATATTTCACTTGAAAATTATTGTGTTGTTTATAAATATTCATGATAATTAAGATTAGTAACAAGAGAAGAACAAAAGTTATGTATTACCACCGGTGATCGTAACATCGTGATAAAAAAAAATTGTTTAGAAACTTTATTTTTATTAGCTCTCGTATTCGCATTGTAACGGATATAATGTCCAGTTTTTGATAAAATACATATATATAGCCTTCTTTTAAAGCTTAGTGGTTGCTAATCTTTGAAGATCTTGGATCAAGATTTTCTTCATCCTATTTGTAGTAATAAACTCTTGGACAAATTACATTTTTTCCCCCGAACTTTAAGCTTTCTAACAAAATATCCCCTGAATTTTAATTTGTAACATTCTTTCCCTCTGAACTTTGAAAAAGTTTACAAATTTTTTCTCTCAATTAATTTTTTGACGAAAAAAATACACATAACACTTGTTTGAAATATGAGTTGCGGATATTAAATGTGATATACTTATAATTAAGTTGAAAAAATAAATATTTAGGGTTGATTGTCATTTTTTTTTTCCTTATTTCTCTCTTATAGGTAACTTCGTTATTTCACATTTAATAAAGGTAACGGGTGCCAGGAGTGCTACTAATATGTGTCATTTCATAATTTTATACTTAATACCCCCAACTGATACTTCCAACGAATGTAGATGTATTTTTTGTCAAAGATTTAATTAAGGGGGAAAATTCGTAAACTTCTTCAAAGTTCAGGGAGAAAGAATGTTACAAATTGAAATTCGAATGACATTTTGTGACAATGCCTAAAGTTTAGGGGACAACATTGGTCCTTTTTTTTTTTTTTTTAACTTACTATAAAAATTGATAATATTGATTCAACCTTTACCTTATGTAATGTTCTTTTTTTTTTTCTTTTTCTTTTTTCTTTGCATGGTTTTCCATAAGTGACTCACAGATTGATTTTATTTTATTTTTTTAAGGAAAAAAAGAATTGTGCCATGTGATTATGTGGGCTAAATATGAAAGGACATCACCGTGACAAGTTTATTCCCCTCCACTCCACTCCACCCCCGCAAAAAAACTCATCTTGCCCTTCTTTGTAGAGCTCAAGGTCTTGCTGAGTCAATTTCCACTCTTTTATTTAACCCACAAGTACCAACTTAATTTGGTCTTTACATCATAGTGGGGAGTGAGTACTTATGTAAGTTAGTAAAGTCTATTTATGTATTCCTCTTCCTAAAAGTCATTGTAGTAATCAGGCGGTAATATGTCTTTTAGATTACATGTGAGTTCTTATTTGTATGAATAAAAAAAAAATTGGTAAAGAGAACTGTTGGAAATATCAGTAAACTACAACAAAAAGTGCAAATTACCTTTCCGAGTTTACTCTGGTCTCTGCCAACTTAAAACAGAGTAAAAGATGGTAACAGCATATATTTATTTTTCCCCCATCAAAAGATTAAAAAAAAAAAAAAATTTTCCTATTAAGATCACTAATTAACAATTTGACTTTTCCTATTAAGATCAAAGGTGTTGGTTATTATATATATATTTTGATCGTGTGGACAACAGCTAAAAACGATAGTGAGAAGAAAACGACACAACAAACGGACGAAATCCTAAAAAACAAGTGTAACAAACGACGTCAATAAAAAAGGGACAAAAACATCAAAACAACGTCAGCACAATAAACGACATCAACCTGAAAACAGAACCAAAGAAAACAGCGTCAACTAGAGAAACGATACAGACATAGAACAACAACATTAAAAACTACAATACACTAATAAACGACAACAAAAAATAACGACAATTTCAATATGAAAACGACACAAATAATGAAAAACGACAGAAACAAAAATAATGTACCAACTCGAAAAACACAATAAACAAAGAAAAACGACGTCAATTGGACAAACGACGATGTAAAGACCAAATTATAAGAAAAAATGAGGACACCTAAAAACAACCTCAATTGAGAAACGACATAAAAAGAGTCGAGAGAAAGAGAGAGAAGAAAAGAAGAGAAAAGAAAAGAGAAAGACGTGAACTTGAGAACCGCATCAAAATAGAAACACGACAGCAACTGTATAAGCGACGACTACAAACAATAATAACAAAAACAACACTGCACTAGTGGTTGTAGGTATAACCTAGTATAATTTCACACCTGACTTCATTATAATGTGAAGAGTTCGAATCCCCTCATCCTTAAATTAAAAAATAAATAAATAAAAACTGCATAAAATGACATCGACATCAAGTATGTAAAACACAAAAAATGAAAAAAAAAAAAAAAAAAGAAGTCTTCCTATTTGTTCCTTGTGTTGTGACAGTAGTTTGGGAACAGCTTGTTACAGAGGTTGAACACTAGTATCACACTTAAGCTTAAATAAATTTTGCATAGCAAGAAAAGATCAAGCGTTAATTTCAAATTAAGAAATTAAGTAGTCATCAAATCTCCTCATTTTGATTTAGAATGAAAGCTTATCTTGGCAGAGTCATCGAGTCGATTGATTGTAGCGATGACTTGAATCCCTCATGAGCATGCTCTGCCGGTACCGGCTTCTCTTGTGGACATAGGGAAGGCTTTGGAGGTAGTTGTAGGCATTCAACATCTCCTTCAAGCATTTTTATGACGGCGTTCATTGAAGGGCGATCACTTGGCTTCAACTGTATACACCATAACGCTACAATCATCATCTTCTTTATCGTATTTAAATCCTCGTCGACTATATTTTCACCATCCAATATGTTTTTTCCTTCACTAAATTGGTCATACACCCACGAAGGGAAGTAAATTTGGCTCGAACGCTCAGCAACCGCGTTCAAATTCTTCCTTCTACTTGCCATTTCCATCAACAACATTCCGAAGCTATACACATCGGCTTTGTAAGAAACTCCTCCGATGTTTTTGTAAAATAACTCCGGAGCCATGTATCCCAGGGTTCCTCTTGCTGCAGTTAGAGAGACAATATTATCGTGTGACGGGCACAATCTTGCCAGCCCAAAATCAGAGACTTTTGGAGCAAAATTCTCGTCTAGAAGAATGTTGTGAGGCTTGATATCAAAATGCAGGATTTGAATCTCGCATCCTCGGTGAAGATATTCGATGCCACGAGCCACGCCTAGCGAAACCTCAAACATCTTCTCGCAACTCAAGGAGTTAATTCCTTCATCAGAAAATATGTGTTTGTCAAGAGACCCCTTAGGCATAAAGTCGTAAACAAGAGCACGCTTTGATCCCTCGACGCAAAATCCAACAAGCTGCACAACATTCACATGGTGAATCCTTCCTATGGTTGCGACTTCGTTTATGAAGTCTTCCCCGTTAGCTTTGGAACTACTTAACATCTTGATCGCTACGAAACCACCACTACGAAGCTTTCCTTTATATACAGTGCCATAGCCTCCTTCGCCTAGTCTGTACTTAAACCCTTCAGTCATCTTTCTTACCTCTGAATATGAGTACCTAATTGGCATAAGATTGTGACAGCTTCGAAGAAATTCTTCGATGCGTTCATACATTGATAAATGCTGCTTTTGCCGTTTGTAAATCAACAAGAATATCAACAATATTGGAGACCCGTACACCGCCTTCGAAAAAAATAACCCTCCTGCACCAGAGATCCCAATTGAATCATGAGTTAAAGTGTACTTGTTATGCACCAAAAAATGAGGAATTTGTTAGATAATGCTGTAACAAACTCTTAGTAGATCTCTGCAGAAGATGTAAAATTTTTTGTGATGTAACAGCTTGGGAGAAGTTAAAAGGTCTTACCAATTGCTACTAATACTGTGTAGCTCAGATCTGCAAGAAACCCAAAAGAGAAAAATAACAAAGAAAATTAAAAAAGAGAGCTGGTCAATCAATAAGATAAGTTTTAGAGTATTTAATTAGGATAATATCAAAAATACAAAGCTCATGAAGATGTTCCGGCAAACCGTGTTTATTGAGGGTTTGTTTGGTTGTAAGTTTAGTTTAAACTAAACTGTACTTTTTTCATTATGTTTTTTATCTTTTTTTGAAAAAGTATTTTGTCTTTTCTGAAAAATTACTATTGAAACTTAAAAATCTTAAACTAAACTCATTCACCAAACACCCCCTGAGTGTATGAATTTTTAGCTATTTGTTACATAAATGATCTTATTCTTATCCTTTACTACCGAGAACAATAAAATCGGGGAAAAAATGCAAGATTTACAGCGATTCACCCTTGATATGAAAGTCGTCGGAGAATTTCACCATGATAAAAAGAAAATCACACACCTTAGCGGTACTGACCCCTTCCAAGTGAACACACACACACACATATAAAGTGAAAAACAAAGTAAAAACGCTGAAAAAGGTCATGTGGAGGGTGATATAGTAAAGTGAAAAATGCAAATTGTGTTATACTATTCAGGCACATTAGAATGAAAGTTGCATTTTGCAGTTTACCTAATTCTTCATATTCTAGAAGTGTTCTCCCCCATGAAAGCTCAATCCCGTAAGCAAGTTCTTCGTGAATGTCCATGAAGGAAACGTTGCCGCCATCGATATTTCCCGGCATGGACACCATAGCCATGAGCTCTACACTGCAGGAGTCAACCATATCAGACACCCTTCCGTTGACCACAACATAAGAATGCCTCAATTTAGATCGGGTCAAAACACCACTACTAGCACAAGAAGCAGTGTCCACATAAAGAGGAGATGACACCGGATTTTCACAGCTCACAAAGACGAGGGACTTTGTGAGTCGGACGTCGTGGGATGTCGAGTAGTCAGCTTGACTGAGCTCATATGGATCGCCGTAGCTAAAATTGTAGTTGCTAAGAGAATAGCTAGGGAGAGATAAGCAGTTGTTTTTCATGATATTTGGGTTCACAATTCGAATGGTTTGGTTCTCATAGTTGATTGCTTCGACAAGGTATTTTTCAGAGTAGAGGTGCAGTGTTGTGATGTTGTTGTTGCAAGACAGGCTATACCTTTCGTCTCCGCAACCCTTGGGATGTGTTTTTTGATGTGTTTTTAACCAAAAAGGATAGCGTATGTCGCGCAGTTTGCCACATGAAGAAGGAGAACATTTATCACCCTCCGATTTGGTGTTTATCCTAGACTGGTAGTCTCTGTCCTGGGCTTTGCAAATGGGATTGACAAGGAAGAGGAACAGAAGGATCAAGAATCCAAGAGGCATCTTGTTTTCTCTCTACAGGAATAATGGAGGAGACCAAAAAAGTGTCGACCGCATGCTTTAAGTAATGTGTCGTTGACATGATATATACATTCCGCAGTATGACTTTGAAAATGTGTAATAGTTATATGCAAAGAATAAATCACTTGTTATATAAAATAAATATTATGTTATACTTCATACTTTTATACGGGTGCCGTTCGACTTTGTCAAAAGAAAATTGGAGATGGTAAAAAATGTCGTAGCTTCGTGCTGGCCCCACGACCCGAACTGCCAATAACAAAGAGAGCCTCTAGTCAAGATTGTCCCATTTGGGTTTCCCTTCTCAATTTCAAAGCGGACCAGTGATCATCTCATCTTCTCATGTGTCGTCTTCAACTTTTAGTACGCGTTTGACATTTGAGGTTGAGCTGGTAATGTCTGATTTTTCGTTTAATGAGAATCATTTAATGGAAGGGGAATTCGTCTTCCCTTTGGAAATATGAGATTCTTTCAGTGTTAAAATATACGGAAAAAAAATTTAAAATATTCGAAACAAATGTAATTGTAAGATGTTCAAATAACATTGTCATGTTTGAGTCAACTCAATACTATGCTGTGGAATAAAAAGATATAAACTTGAGACAAGCCACAAATATATATATATATATATATATATATCAAAATAACTAAGCACGTCAATTGGAAGGATGACAGAAAACTACATGAAACGATAAAACGACAATAAATAAAAAAACGACAACGATAGAGAAACGACAATAAAGGAAAACGACACTAATAAGGAAAAATGATACTGCATGATTTTTTTATTTTTCAAAAAATGATCCTTTTCAACCTTCAGATATAGTCTCTAGCTCGCAAATATTACTTTTAGGAATGTTTAGAAAAAAAAATACTGAAAAAAATTGGGTGAAAAATGACTTTTTCCAAGATTACTTGCTCATCTAAAGTCGCCTAAACCAAAAGGCACATAACAAAGGTACGAGAGATGTACAATTACGTTATACAGAATAGATACAAAGTACTAACATCTATGTTTTTATTGCGTTTGCTATGCTGATTCCTATACAATGTCAGGATGCGAGCATCGAGCTTTTCACGAGAGCAGAGATGTCATCCAAATCCCGAGCGACACAATGCCGAGGGTAGCAAAAGCTTGCCCCAACTCGAAGATAATGTTCTTTTGTTGAACCGGCAAAGTCCGCCAATCTGTTCGCCTACGCGATATTTCAAGAACAAGCCACTCAAAATTAGTACAAGCAATCATAGTTAACAAGGAGAACGAGCGGTTTAAGGAAAGCATTTACAGAAAACCACGTACCCCAAATCGGCGATGACAATGCTGACGTTATCTTGTGTGTGTCGGTCCTATTATGTTTTACAAAATTTTGATCATCAATATGACAAAAAATTAACAACTCTTTAAGTGTTAAAGAGAAATGACATGATCTTTTCTTACCAGAGCTGCTTGAGCGAGCGCTTCACAAGCGAGCTGAAAACAAAGCAAGATGCAGGTTTTTAGTTTTAACTAAAAGCCATAACTCAGAATCTCAGTTCAATATGTGTAAAAACTGTCATGCTACCAATCAAATACCTGAACATCTCCATGTTTTCGAAGTTGGTCCCTAACGAAATCGACTGCCTCTGAGCTGAAATGAATCAAAATTGACGACGTGAATCACTATGTGAAAATAAAAAATAAAAAACACACACACCAAAGAATCAAGAGAATGTCAAACAGACCTGTTCATGTAATCCCATAAGCCATCAGATGCTAATAGCAGAAACTCTGCGTCTTTACCGAGCGCCAGTTGAAAAACATCTGGAGATGCAGTCACCAAATCTCCACTGAATTGTACACTGCCATAACATAAAATAGTTCAGTATTGACCTTTAAACCAATAGGGTCTAATAATCTCCTATTTTCTCAAAGAACATGTGAATTGATTCACATTAGATATATATATATATATATATATCTATCACTGGCTGTAACAATGCATGATTGAGGCAAGTAGAGAAAGCAAGAGACTAAGGACGCATCTTCGGCAACATACCGAGAAGCGAACTTTTCAGACCATCTCCCTTCTTCAACTCCTTTCTTCACCATCCTATTCATATGCAAAATGCACAAAATCATCAGACTATGGATTCTGATAGGAAATATATTTAACTAGAAAAAGGGACTAACAAAAATTAAACGAACTAACTCGTTTTTCTTTGTTTTGAACCGCTTGTCACCAAAAGCACGAGATACGGCGATGTCTCCACATATTCTTCCATTAACAATCTTTGGACACAATGTCAAAGGGGTTACAATCAGCTTACGGTATAGAAACTAAACCTCAAAGAAGTCATTAGGATTTCAACAGGAATCTTCATTAAGTAGAGTAGTAGACGAAAATGACAATAAAAAGAACTCCAAGTAGAAATGTGATTGCAGTTTAGTTATTGAGATAGAGAAAATGCATATGAAAATGAGAACAGAAAAACACACCCATCCACCTGCTTCTCTGATCCTTCTAATCTCTTGAAGAGAGGCTTGGTTGCTTCCGTATGGTCGGTGCGGATTGGTCAACACTTCTTCTTTACCAGTACGAGATAAAACCTGCATCAGCAAGTCAGCTAGGAGTCTACATAGTAGATTTTTAGGGGAAAAAAAAAATTTGCTTCAACTCTTTTTTTTTTTTTTTTTGGGTTGAATACATCAAATTGCATAGGACGCATACCACAGATGAATCCCCAATGTGCGAAATGAACAACAAATCATTTCCAACGAACAAAACAGTAGCCGTTGCACCGGATTCATCTTCCTCCCCATTCAATTCAAGCCTTTACAAAATGCAAAAAACCACCAAATCCTTCAACACAATGATATAGAACAATATATCTTCAAGATTGAGACTGCACATAGTAGTGTTTACTTACTGATCCAACAACTTTTTATCGACTTTCTGAAAAGCCTCTTGCAGTGCCTCCCTAATTTCGTTGAATCGTTTTCCGCTCAGTAGAATCCCGCCTTGCAAAGCCGCACAACACTCCTTGTAGAGCTCATCCCTAGACTTGATGCAATCAAATCCCTTAGAATAGTACAAATAAAACATTTTTTTATTGAAACACAAACTCACATACCGACTCTACGACCCAATTGATATTTAGCGTTTCTTTTTCTCGCTACTAAATTTGTGTAATTGATGGATTAAAACAAGCAGAGAACAAATTACTCATTGACACAAAAGGATGATATTGAATCGAATCGAATCGAATGATTCCAGTTAGTACAAATGATAATTCCTAATTACCTGAGGAACTTGACGGAGGAGAAGCCGCCGTGGCCATCGAAAACAGCAGCAAAGGAGAAGCCATCAAGGCCATCAGACCGGACAACGACAACATCTTCCATCTCGTCCCGGGGACCCTGCAAGCTCGTCGAGCCCCACCGGATACCGGCGACGTCGGTCAAGGAAGAAGACTGCGCATCGATGGCTATGGCGGAGCAATTAGTACTCTGGCTTCTAGCTTTAACTGTTCCGAAAAGGCCTTTGTTGTTGGGGTTGGTGTTGGATTGGCAGCTGATGTATTTGGTCAGGAGGAACCTCTGCAACTGCTGGCTTAACAAAGCCATTATTGATTAGCTTTTACCAGCACCGGTGTGACTGCGCTGAGTTGAGTTGAGTTGAGGAAACCGAGCTGGGAACGAGTTGAAGAAAAATGGTGGAGGAGTTGGGATTTTGATTTTGTGGAGGATAAGAAGGTGAAGCTCTGCCTCTAACTGATTTAACGGTTGGGATATTTGCAATTTACTATTTGGATCTCTTAACTCTGGCACGATTCTTGTCCTGCCACGTGGCTGGACCCCACTCTCTGTTGGGACCAGAAGAGTTTGACAGATATTATTGATTTATTTATTCATTCATCTTTATTTGGCACGTTAGTTTCAATTAAAATTTTTCATTTTAGACCTTGTTTGGCAAAGAGTCCTGTTTAAATTAAACTGTACTTTTTTCATCATATTTTTTTATCTTTTTCCTCAAAAAGTTGTTTGTCTTTTCTGAAAATTCAAAAAAATTTAAAAAAAATTTACTATTTGAACTTACAAATCTTAACTCAAACTTACACACCAAACACCCCCTAAAGTTTTAATTTTTTTTTATGTAAAATTAAAAAAAATTATAATTAATTTTTAAAAAATTTATCAACTATAACTTAAAAATTTTAACTCTAACTATCCAATCAAATATACACTATATATTTTTTTTGTGATTCGTGTAACTTGTCAAAACTTGATCATATTTCATATTAAAAAAAATGATCATTAATGCTTTTTTCCGCACAATGCGTGGTAGAGATTCACCGATGATCAATCCTTTTCCCTATTTAATGCCAAAGTGGGGTTTTTTTTTTTTTTTTTTTGGGTACTCCAAAAGCCAATTTGGTTGCTCCTTAGTCGTAAGTTTGGTAGTACACTTTCGTCCACAAGATTTTTTTTTTGTGTGCAGTTGTATATGTGATCTTTGTGTTAGGTTTATCCTTGATTGATCACACATTTCTATCAATCATAAAAGATTTGTTAAACAGTCATATGTATATTCGATTTTCTGTGTAATTTTTTGGATGTCATCTATATATGAAATACAGCATACGTTATTTTTCTCTGTGTGTCATTTGAGTTTAGTGATGAAACTCATTTATCTTCTATAATACGATATTTTATATGTGAATATTTTTCATATTTTGAAATGTAATCTATATTTTCAAAAAAAAATGTTTGGTAGTACATTTTTTTTTTTTTTTTGGCTAGTATACTCTTTGCTTTCTATTATTAAAGTTTTTTTTAAAAAAAAAGCCTAACCATTAAGTTTGATTCTTATGGGTCTCATATAATGCTTGCCAATTATGGTGTATTGGGAGTGAGTTTTGAGTCTTGGGTTGTGATATGAAGATCTACAGGCTCGATCGCTTACCACTCTACTTACCTATAGTACTAGCAGACCCTCATTGTACCGCTGATTGAAGAGACTTGAAGATACCATGGATTCCAAGGATATCTTTTTCTTGTAGTTTAATTATTGAGAGTTCATATTTTTAACATTCAAATGCATGAGTTGTTATCATAACTTGCATAATTTTCATGTTCGAAACTAATAAGTTCCAATATAAAATATGGAACTACTTTCTGTATACAACAATTATCACAACTAATGATAAGTAGTAATACACTGATTGAAAAAATTCATTGTTGTTTTCATTTCTTTTGCTAAAAGTTTTTGGTCTTTCTCTTTGGTTATTATATATTTCTTTTCTTTTTTACGTAGACGCATATTAATATAATTTATTTAGTTAATCAGCATTTACCACAAAAAAAAAAAAAAAAAAAAAGTTATTTAGCAAGAAATAGTAGTACCGATGGGTGTTAGTACACCTTACAGTACACAAGCAAACACAAGACTGGCCTTTGGCTTTACTTGAGTTGTACTGATGTATGATTTAAGGCCACTATTCTGAAAACCCAAAAGAGAATTTGCTCTTGGATTTTGTTGAGTTTTATCATCAACCACAACCATATGATTCCAATCCAGCATCCTTAGAAACTTCTACGTGTCCGTTTAGATCATAGATTGCATTTTGAATGTTCATCAAATTATGTTTGCATTCAAATGTAAAATTCAAATTGAATATATTTGTATCATTTTTGTTAAAGATAACATTGGAATTTTGTTGAGGTAGAAAAATAAGTATGGTACAGACTTTTATAAAGTGAAAATTTAGATTTGAATTTGAGTTAAATTGTTATGAAATAGTTAAACATTCAAATAATTTCACTCCAGTAATTGGATAACCAAATGGCACATTAGAGATTAATCTATTTCATCATATATCAAAACTGTAAATATAATAACAATATCTGTTTCATCTGCAAGTGAACATCTATAATGGAGTTAAGGGAATTGAGAATACACCAACTAACCAGAAGACAACAGAAGTTGTCAACAAAATTTGTAGCCCTCGTGAATCAGGATTAACATCACCACATCATGGGGTTTATGTATAATACTGCTTCAAGTAGGAGGGTCCTGGCTTATATGGGTCGGTCTCTGCATAAGCGTCCGGTCTGTAAAACCCGGCATCGTTCACTCGGTTACTGATGACATGAAGGATGGCTTTCTTCTGGCCTCCATACTCATCCCTGTTTTTCACAACATACTCAGTGGCCTCAGCTGCTACCTCATTCACAAAATCGAACCGGTTCTCCTCCGATAGAAGCAGCCTCTCAAGGTCCATGGTCAGGAGCTTTCCTTCTTCCTGTATCTTCCTAACTTGCTCCTCTAAGAAGGGTACTCTCTCCAGTTTGTAACGCAACATATCGTCTTTCTTCGTCTAGAAAGAAGCGAGATTTCGAATAAAAACTCAAATTTCAATTCAACGCCCGTTAGGGTAGTAATATCATGTGACGTTTTTGCCTATTTCAGGCTTTGGTTACAAATACAGAGATGATGAAAAAGCACCAAGTAAACACTGTTTTTGGTAGGAATGAAAAGTGGGGGAAGCAAATAAGTAGAGAGAGTGAAAATTGACGAAAGAAATGTTTGGTAGGAAGGATTTCTAGTTGAGAAATTTTGTGGAAAAAAAAGTTGAGCAATTTTGTGATATCACATCAACATCAAAAGTATGACAACTAATGAAAAGTGATGAAGATTTAGGGCCCGTTTGGATTACAGGTTCATTCAAACACACAATCAAACAGCAAATTCAAATTTTTACAGAGGAAAAAAAATATATTGTAGAAAAAAGTTTGAAAGTGAATTTAAAACGGAATGCCAAACGGGACTTAGAGTATCAAACCTGTGCTATATCTTTCATAATCTACTAAGGAATTCTCCAAGTTAATTTTCTTTCATTCTTATCATACCAAATAACTAAGAGTATCAAAACTGTGCTATATCTTTCATAATCTACCAAAGAATTCTCCAAGTTAATTTTCTTTCATTCTTATCATACCAAATAACTAAGGAAAAAGCAAAAATCTTTTTTATCTTCTGAATTTTTCCTCTCCCTCTCATTTTCCTTCCTTACAACCAAACGGAGTGTTAGTTTTAAATTTCTACTTCTATGAATTCAATAGAGAAAAAATCTACTAGACTTTGCAACAAAGAACAATGCTATCACTTGCTTTGCAAATGATCCCTTACGAAACTTACGTTATTGGGTTAGTCCTCCACTTCACATGTTTCTAGCGATTCACAATTCATGTCAAATTATAAAAGTCTTGGAAAAGAATCTACAACGCACTAGAACACCCTTGTCGACAATCCTTATCAAGCTAGCCCAAGAAAATTCCTCAAGTTGGAGAAAAGGCACTGAAAACTAGTCTACACTTTCAAACTGGTTTCAAGCTTCTATTTCTATGAATTGGGTAAAAAGAAAAAGAACAAAACAAAACAAAACAAAAAAGACTGGTACTTTAAGTATTAATCTCATGCACCTAAACCCCAACTCCCCAATTGAACTTGGAAAATATATATAATTAAATAAATAAATCTCAACTGTATATTCACAATCAGAGCGAAGAAAAAGGAATTCATGGAAAAATTCGTAGAGGGTTATTCCTTTTCATACCAATTTTCTCCGCCGCCAAACACGCCGACCTCTGCTATCCTTCTTCATTTGCGATATCACCTAAAAAAATTAAGCAGATTAATTAAAAAGAAGAAAAGAAAATTGTAGAAGAGAAAATATTTTTAATTAATGAACATAATTATATATTTTACCAGTGGCTGTGACCTAAATGAGCAGTTACAAGCCATCGAATTTCCAGCTCGCAGCTCTATCCTCTGCATTTGGGGGAAAATGAAAAATAAAATGTAAGAATGAAAAAAGACTTTTTCTTTCCCTTTTTTTTTTTTGTCGCGGGTTCAATTTTCTTGAGAAACAAACAGAAAGAGAAAGAGAAAGAGAATTTACGGGAAGTGAAGCAGGAGAAAGAGTGATAAAAGGTAAAGCTGAAGAAGCCATGGTCGGAGCAGAGGAGCTTCTTCTGTTTCGTTTACTCTCCAGTCTCTCTCCAGTATTTTGGATTACGTCTTTGACGGGTCCTTTGGGAATTACCCAACAATTCTTAAATATTACGTCAATGCCATTCTGACGTGAACCTCGAGTGGCGAGTCTTGTCTTCAGGCGTGTTGGACACTACATTCACTTCCTAGGCGTAATTCACACGGTATCTGATGGTCTTCTAATTTTCTCACCCATTACAAAAGTTGCACTTTTCAATTTTTCTTTTTCTCATTAATCAGTGACTTGAAAGAGATTTTGGGAATTTATGGACCCGTTTTGGGTCCGTTTCAAGACGATATTTTAAATATTTGAGATGATTTAAGTTAAAAAAATATATATGTTTGATGAAAATAAATTTTTACTTTTTCAAAGGAAAAATAAAAGAGAAATAAATAAATAATAAATAAAAAGTTTAGTAAAGGAGTGATGGCAGTAGCATATCTCCTCTTAAGGTGATTAAATAGGCTCCTCATATATTACAATGAATGTTTCCTAAAGGATCTATTGTCGTCAGACTTATCTTTTAATAAGGATTACATCATCCTGATTTCATCATTTATATAAATAATAAGGATATATAAAAGTATGGTTCTAATCTTCCATTAATTCGATTTAGAGTATTAAATTAACAAGAATAAGCTTCATATTTAAAACTCTTAGAAAATACTCACTAAACATTCGAATCTTTGACCACATGTCTATCATGGCTAAATTGACTAGGTAACGCATATACTTTATTGCACAAAATTTTAGTATTCGGATATATTATTAATAGTTATGTTTCCTATTTATGTAAACTTTAGAATAATAATCTAATTTTCTTTATATTGCATCACTCAGATTTTAATTAAATTACAATCGAACAAAATCAATTGCATTTTAGTTTTTACGACTTTGTTAAATTTTTAAAAACCCTAATAATCGAAATGTGCCCACAAGTTATATTTAAAACTTAAATAACGTTCCTCCTTATATTAAGAGACGTCGGAGTAAGGAAAAAAAAAAGTGATTACATCATATATAACCACATTATTGATCAAAATAATTCATCTAATATTCAATTTTATACTTTTTTAGTTGGAATATAATGTATGTCTGATAATGTGATACATATTAATTAACGATAAATTATAAATAAGTAATATCGGTTGCGATGTCATGATTGTTCTTAGCACAGCTCTTAATAATCCGAAATTATCGCTTATCTATAATTAGTTAAGCATAAATGATAGATAATGTATCAAATTGTTCCACGGTAATTCATAAATATAGTCTTCTACCATAAAATTCATAGATATGGTCAATACCTATTTCTTAACATTTATTCAAATCTATTAACTCTAACAACATGCATGCAACAAATCACAAATAGCTTAATGAGAAAGATTATCTAAATAAGGTTTTATTTATCAGCAATTAGATTCGTATTAAACATTATTTGTTTTATATATATTTTTAATCAGATTTAGCAACAAATAGATATTATTGATTATTGATGTAACAGAAAAAGTAACCTTTTTTTTTTCTTTTGAAAAGAGAAATTATATGCTTTTCCTTGTCCACCTACCAATCGGCAATACCTTCCTTGCCTCAGAAATTTTCAAATTAGTCCGACGTAATTAAGGGCGCAAATTAATGATTTGTCATTAGCAGGACACAAAAAAAAAAAAAAAAAAAAAAAAAACGATGTCGTTTTAGAAGCCAGAACATTTTAAAAATCAACTATAAAAATGACATCATAGGAGAGATAGGAAAGTGAGCAACAGGGTGTGGCTTACCGAAGTGGTAAAATCTGGCAGCTGATGACACTCTGCAACTTCCCTCTTCTTAGATTCTCCGTGTTATCTCCTCTAGGGTTTTCAAGTTTGAAACTTTCTTCTCTCACTTTCTTTCCCTAGAAACAAACAGAAACGAGACAAGAGAAAGAGAAAAACTTTTTTTTTTTGTTTTTGTTTTTGTCGGGGAAAGTCACAGAAACGGAAGACTTGACTAAACCGGACCAAAGATCCAGAACCAGAACCGTATCACTTCGATTTCCAGTGGAAACAAAGACGAATCAGAAAGAAAAAAGCCGTACTTTTTGTTTTGTTTTTTGATTTTGAACCTGGATTTTCCCACAATGCTTGATATCGGACAGTGCTGAAGAGTTTCATCTTCTCATTTTCGTGAAGAAACCCTGGCTTTTGAGAGGAGGTTTTCGATGGAGAGGTCTAGATCTAAGAGGAACTACTACTATGACCAAGACCATGACTCTGAGACTGTTGGTAGGACCAGACCTCGGTACAACCACCATTACGGGACGAACAACAACAACCACCACCGCCACCGTGGCAGCGGCGGCGGCGGCGCCGGAGGAGGAGGAGGAAGGGCTGCCTCCTCCAACAAGCCTCAGCAACAGGACCAATCCCTAACGGTGACGACCAGTTACAGGATCCTCTGCCATGACATGAAGGCCGGAGGCGTGATCGGCAAGTCCGGCAGCATCATAAAGTCGATTCGCCAGCACACCGGCGCGTGGATCAACGTCCACGAGCTCATCCCCGGCGACGAGGTGCGGATCATCGAGATTTCCGACACGCGCCGCCGGGACCCCGAGGGCCGAATGCCGGCATTCTCTCCGGCCCAGGAGGCTTTGATCTTGATCCATGACCGGATTCTCGAGAGCGACGGCGGCGGCGGTGTAGATGAGGAGGATTACGGAGGAGTTAGAGGAGGTGGTGGCGGGAATCGGGTTACGACGAGGCTCGTCGTTTCGAGAATGCACGTCGGGTGTTTGCTCGGCAAGGGAGGGAAGATAATTGAGCAAATGAGAATTGAGACTAAGACGCAGATTAGGATTTTGCCTAGAGACGAAAATCTGCCTCGCTGTGTTTCAATGTCGGAGGAGATTGTTCAGGTTTTCTGAAACCCCCATTTACACCTATAAATAAAATAAAATAACCTGGATCTGAATTCAATCTTGTGTTGCATGTCAAGTGTTTTGACATGCACTGAGATTACCCACATTTTTAAAAATAGTTTAAAAATGGGTACATGGAATCTTTATAAGCTTGACAAGATTGTTGAATTTGAGGTTTTTGTTTCTTAATGACTGTTTATTATCTCCTGGGGTTAGTATAATAGAATCTCTTAGCATAATCTGCTTGTGAATATTCTATTTGTTGCAATATGCAATTGGGAGCTGAATGCAGGAATGATAAAGGAGTGACATACTCAACTAAGAGGAATCTGCTCGGGTTTTTCGCCTTTTTCTTCTTTTGCTACTTAGTGTCTTTGCGTTTGATTCTCAGGGTACCATTTATGTGTTAGTTATTAGGTTGTGATGAATGTTTAGGTTAGATTTTGTATTTCGATAAATGTGATGCCAAACATGAATTGAAGTCATATGAATTGAATATAATGGAAAGAAATATGAAAGAGAAATGCTTAGTTAACTTTTTGTTTCTGATTTTTTTGTAGGTTGTAGGTGATATGAATGCCGTAAAGAATGCAATAGAAATAATTTCGTCACGCTTGAGGGAAAGCCAGCATCGTGATCGCAGTCATTTCCATGGGCGATTACATTCACCGGAGCGCTTCTTTCCTCCCGATGACGATTTTGTTCCTCACATGAACAATGCAGGGCGTCGGTCAGCAATGGTTGGGCCTGCTTTTGGCCCTCGATTATCTGCCTCCAATGTCAGAGGAAACAATTATGCCTCTCGTTCATCTGGTTATACAAATGAACCTGGGTCCGCTGCCATGGCTGATAATATGCAGCCCTTTTATGGTGAGGACCTGGTGTTTCGAATACTTTGCCCCATTGACAAGGTTGAAAGTGTTGTTGGAGAGTCTGATGGGATTATAGATCTGCTTCAAAATGAAATCGGTGTGGATGTTAAAGTTACTGACCGTGTGGGTAGTTCAAATGAACGGATAATTATCATTTCTTCCGAGGAGGTATCTGACAATTTTCCATAGAAGTCTTCTATCCAAATTTACTTGCGATAGTGGAACTTTTTATCTTGAAGGGAAATATGTGAAACTTTTTAACCCATTGTTTGATTCATATTCGTATACAGGCTCCTGATGACGAGCTATTTCCAGCTCAGGAAGCTTTGTTACATATCCAAACCCGCATTCTCGATCTAATTCCAGATAAAGACAATATTGTGACCACTAGATTACTTGTCCCATCTAGTGATATTGGATGTTTAGAGGGAAGAGATGGGTCATTATTGGAAATAAAAAGATTAACTGGTGCCAATGTACAAATTCTACCGAGGGAAGAACTTCCTTTGTGTGTATCAGGAAATGATGAACTTGTACAGGTTTGTCGTGACACCTAATAAGTTTCTAGATATGCTTGCTTTCTCAGTTGCCTGGTTTAACTTAAGTAACTTAATTACACCCTGCAAACAGCTCTTATTTTCTATTATTAACAATGGCATACTTTTTGGATTTCCATTTATGAATGATCTCTGCAAGGTTAACATACAAAGATCTCATCTCGTTTACAGATAGTAGGAGAGATAAAAGCAGCTCGAAATGCTCTTGTTGAGGTGACATCGAGACTCCGAAGTTACTTGTATAAGGAGTTCTTTCAAAAGGATTCTACACCTCCTTTCTCTGCATCAGGTTCTTTGGGTAGTGGGATGGGACTGGAGAGCTCTTCTCCAGGTAGAACTCCAGTTCGCGATGGTTATACTGCGAATGATCCTCCTACAGCTACTACTTACCAGAATGCACAATCTGTGGTAGCAACACAGGCACCAAAGGTTTCTTTACTTTCTTCGATACAGTAACAGATTATTTCTGTCCATTCTACTAGTTTCTCTTATAGCTCTCCTTTGATCATTTTTGTTTTGCGCTTCCGTAGTTTTATCATTTGTTGAAGCTTAGGTGTCCTGCCGGCCAGGCTTAACTCTCTTACTTTTGTTGTTTACATTTTGCATTTTTAGCTGAATAAGTTTTATTGTCTAGGACATTAACAGCTTCTTAGAGGGCTTTTTTCCTTCTTGTTTCTGACTTGTGACTTTGGGCTGTGGTTCACGTCTACAATGAGATTTAAACTGGTTGCGGAGATATTTCTGCATTGGACCATTTGTATTCTAACTTGAACCCTTATTTTGCAGGAAACTGGAGTTGACGGTAATGAAAAAACAAAGCAGAATGATAGTGATCGCCGAGACGATCTGCCAAGTGGTTTGAACAGGTAGAAAATATATTTGCGTTAAGTATATATTGCGAAATCTCTCTTTCTTTAGTGGGACTCATTTGCAATCAATGTCTGTCTCACTTATGCTCTTCTTTCTGGTCCTGTTAGAATCGCTGTGCCGCTCGTTACTAGGAGTACAATTGAAGTTGTTATCCCAGAGCTTGCAGTTCCAAAGCTCATAACAAAATCAAAAAACAAGCTTGCAATGATTAGTGAGGTCAATAATCTAAACACTATTTAGTCGTTAACGTGAAGCTCTTCTAAAGTTTAGCCTTGAATTTTGTCTTCTGACCTGTGTTATTCGACCAAACAGCTATCCAGAGCCAATGTAACCCTAGTAGAGGATAGACCAGAGTTGACTCAAAAGATCATCCAAATATCAGGTGCTCCCGAGCAGGTTGAGAGAGCCCAAAGCTTGATCCAGGGCTTTATTTTAAGCAGTAAGTTTCTCGTTCTTGGATTCTCCATATTGATCTGGGAATTCCCTTTCTAAGTCGAAATGAAAATAACTCCCATTTCCCCGTTTCTCAGCACAAGAAGACGGCCCGTAAGTTGGGGGAGAGCAAGTTGCAGCTTGATGCTGGGCCTTACCGGGATTTCAGAATGGTTTCTTCCAGATGTATGATCATCTTTAGAAGGAAGGAGATTTTGCTTTGGTTGGTTGTTAGGATCCACATCCACTTGTAAATATGTTTATCATCAAGGCTTCTATTTGCTGTTTGCTTCCCAATTTTCCTTTTGTGTATCTGCGATGCTACCCTGAGTAATTTTCCTGTTTACATTTCAGTACTCTTTGTGCCGTTGATTATACAGTTTGCAGAGTCGTTTAAATGGCGGGTTTCAGAAATGATGTAGCTCAAAATGGCTTTTATATATATATTTTTTCATAATTATCTCGGAGTTTATTAATTTGAAAGAAAGAAAACCTTCTTTTATTTAAATGGTTGTGAAATGGTTGATCATGATAATTGTGGACTACAGGGGCTTTTATTTATTTTTTTATTTTTGGAGAAGAAGTAATATGCCCTAAGTTTGACAAATGGTTAAAACCAAAACGTTTCTCGTAGAAGAACAGCACGAGTATTGTCCTATTTTCAATTTGGCCAGGAGCACAATAATACCCCAAAAATTTTTTTTATTTCTAATGGAATAATAAAGTAGTAATTTAATGTAATTGGAGCATAGTTATTTTGCTCTCTATGGAGCCACTTTGTATTATCTGTCATCATGTGTACTTCCATACAGAGCTGGCCTTACACGAAATTGAGAAACACTTTCAACTGTAATTGGTTTTCAATGACATATGTATACTTTTATACTATTAGTCATAACAAATAAATAAAATAACTTGTATACTATTGCTCATATGGCTTGTGGATTTCAATTTGGTAAGGGATTTTAAAAGATTATTGATTTTTTATTAAAAAAAATAATGCTTGTTACAATTGTACCAAATTAAATAAAAATAATGGAAACTTTTTTGAAGTTAAAAATGATGATAAATTTTAACGGAATAGGTGGGAAATGTCCCAAATTTTTATTAAATTAAATAATTTTTCTTGCGGAGGATGTTTCCGTAATTTAGACGCGAAATCTCGTCACTGTCTTTGTTTCTTCTCTCCGTGGGCATAAACACAAAACCCTAAACCCCCTTTCTTCCTTCTCTGGTTCCCTGCCATAGCGATTAGCGAAGTACATTCTTCTTCTTCTTCAATCTTTTTTTTTTTCCTCTCCTTTTCTTGCAAAATTTTCTCTTCGATTCTCGGTTAATCCGAAATCGATCTGATCTTTTTTTTTTTTTGAGATCAGGAGAAGATTCAATAATGGCGTATATACAAAATGGTAGAAATGCTCTCCGGCAGATTATTAAGGAGACGAGCCTCCATATCTCCGATCGGATGATGAACCCTCTTCTCTACGTTTCTCAAGGAGTCAGACACAGGAAGTTGGAAGTTATACTAACCACAGTGAGTAAACCTGGATGTAAGATTTAATTAAATTATTATTTTTTTTGTTCTAAATTCCATTTCTTTTCCATTTTTCGCTTGAATTTTTTATTTTGAATGATTTGAATTGGGGTTTTTGATTCGTCTTCACCATGATCAGAACATAGAAAAGCTTGGCAAAGCTGGCGAAACTGTGAAGGTTGCTCCTGGGCATTTTCGCAACCACCTTATGCCCAAGTTGCTGGCTGTTCCTAATCTCGAAAAATTTGCTTATCTCATCAGAGAACAACACAAGGTCCTCTCTCTCTCTCTCTCTCTCTCTCTCTCTCTCTTATTGATCCAAGTTGTTGGATATGTTTAATTCTTTACCTTTCCAAAGAGTTATTTTAGTATTTATTTAAGGATTTTCAGTAAAGTTGCAATTTTTTACGAAAGAATCCATATGTAAATGTAGTTCAACAGTCCAATCTGTACTGTACTGATAGGATATGTGTAATTTTTACCTCAACCACGGACTCTTTTTAAGTTTTTATTGCCGGGTTTCGATAAAATTGCAACCTTTTGATTCTATGCTTGTCGCTTGCGGTGATTCAGATTTTCCCGCCTGAGGATGCAGTAGAGGAAGTTAGAGTTGAAGTGTCTGAGGAAGATAAGTTGAAAGAGTATGAGAAGGCAGCTAAGCGTCTGGACAGCAGTCGAGTGGTTTGTTTTCTATAGCTTTCCTTGTTGCCAATTTGATAACTTGCTTTCATTTCGATGCATATGTGCGGAGACACGATTATCTTTAGTACTGCTAGAGTTTGTGGATAATTGTTCATTTTTGATCTGCAATCCTCATGTTATGAATATTATGAAGGGTGTCGAAAACATATATAGTCAATAAATTAGCTAGTCCTTGAAGTCTATGTAGAGTTATATGTTGAAAAGCTGGTTGGGTCTCTGTCATAATGAGGATCAGAGTTGTGTGTCTTTAGATTTTAATCGGGGCTTCTGTTCTGTTTATCCCTTTTTTTTTTTCTTTTTTCTTTTTTGTGGTAAATAGTCTGTTCTGTTTATCTGTTTATAGGTGCTGCGGAGATTGATCAACATCGAGAAGTTCCGAGCTCGCTCGACAAAAGATGAGCCCATAGAATTGCAATCGGCTGTGACCAAAGATGATATTGTAGCTGAGGTATAGTTCTGCTCTTCTTATTTGATTGCTGACCATATCAGGGAAGTTTTGGTGTGGTTTAAAAAACTGCTTCGTGGTATGTGTTAGGATTTGGCTTTTTTAACCAAGTGTGGAATGGGGACAGATCGGAAGCTTCTATACGTATACAGATATACATACATAAATATTTATTTGTAAAACTGAGGAAAAAATTGTTTTTGTGTTGATTTGTTTAGGTGGCGAGGCAGCTGTGTGTGCAGATAGCGCCGGAGAACCTGCATCTACCGTCGCCGTTGTCAACTGTAGGGGAGTATGAGGTGCCACTGAGCTTTCCGAAGTCCATCCCGTTGCCTCCTGGCAAGGTTAAGTGGACACTTAATGTTAAAGTCCGGACCTAATAAACAAGTGGGCATTTTGTAGGTTGATGGATATACTGGTTAGTATATTGTGTTGGGTGGCAGTTTTTGGCCTTTTTATAATTGGCATTTCTTGTAGCAAGAAAAATGACATTTTTTCAAGTAACCCCTTGATTTTGGGATGTGGTTCTCTCAAATTAATTGGAATTTTGTTTTCTCTTATTGGTTACTTGGTCGATTTTTACGTCATAATAATAAAACGATATGTTTGATCCAGCTTCATGACAAAGAAATGTCTTACCTAGGCTATGCTGAAATAACACCTTTATTGCGTTTGTAACACTTGTCAAGCTCTCTTTAGTAGGATTATTTGAGGGAGTTAGCAAAGTTGGTGGATTTTAAGTCTTAAAACGCATGCAGAATTAGTAAATACTAACTTTTACACGATTTCTTAAGAAATAATGCGACTTGAGCACGTAAGTGCCGTTTGCTTTCTCCTATAGTCGTACTCAAATATTAAATAGGTCAGATTTTGTCACTAGATTAAAAAAAAAAAAAAATGCTACGACAATCTATTCAAAACTTAAAATCAATTTTCAAATAATAGTTAGTTAAAATTTTAGGTACACTGCTAAATTGGTCCCTTAACTTTACATTTGTTGCCAACTTTGATTATTAGTTAAAACAATAATAGGTTTTTTTTTAATTATTTTTTTAAATAATCAAATTGTTAATGGATTCTGTTTAAAAATTAATAAAAAAGACTATTGTAATAATATTTTGATAGTTTAGGGGCATTCTCTTTCTTTTTTTTTTTTTTTTTTTTTTACAGCTGGAATGATCATTGATTATTAAAAACATTATTACAGTAATCTTTTCTGTTAATTTTTGGATGAAATCTGTAGTTAGCATCATTTTTTGTAACAACATTTAAAAAATTTTGGACATTCCAGCTACGAAAAAAAGTTTATAAACTAAATTTGCACAAAGTTAAAGTTTAGGAACTAAATGAGCAATTTATCTTAAAATTTTTGGTACTTGCAACCTGTAAACTTCTCATGGATTGATATTTTTTAGTCCTTGAAGATTTATCCTTAGCAATTTAGTCCTCTTATTAGTCGAAATTTCTCTCAAATTTAATTCTTGTAAACAACTTACCTAGTCTTTTGAAAATTCAGGAATAAAATTATAAAGAAAAAAAATTTCAAATACAAAGGTGTCGAATCACCCAAAAAAAAAAAAGTAATAAAAGAAAATACTAATTTTGGGGCACGACACAATCACACAATTGCACTTTTCTTTTTAGGATAAATATCACGTCTGGTTCTTATTTGATGAAGTTGCTATTTGGTTTCTAACTTTATATTATTATTATTTTGGTTAAATTCCTTAATCTCTATAAAAGGGTGTAAAATAATCCGTTTTTAAGACCAACTTCTATTGGACAATAAAGTAAGAGAACTCATTGCAGCAATTTCTTTTGGGTCCCCCACCCCCGAGCCTTCAAACTTCTATTGGGCTGAATGGGCTGGAATGCTTAAATTTGTAGGAGCCCAGCCCACAGTAGCCCAATCTAATCAGTCTCAAAGCCCACCCAAATCCAGCGACCCAACGAGTTGAGGAATTCTGTCTGGTTATCTTCCCCCACTTCGTCTCTGTTATTCGAAGAGTTGATACAGCAAATTTTCCACGAAAAAAACAACCGCCTTTACTACTCTCTACTTCCTGCAATGGCGGCAGCTTCCCGTGTTCTACCTCCTCTCTCTCTCAACACTTTCAGGTACTTTCTCTCTCTTCTTCTTCTTCTTCTTCTTCAGATTTTCCTTTCAGAATGGTTCTCTGAGTTGAGTATTTGGTTTTCTGGGAACTTATAGACACGAAATTTCAATTCTTTTGAGGACCCTTTTTGTTTTTTATTCTCTTTCTTCAGTTGTCTATAACAATTCAATTGTAACTCTCCTGATTTACGAAGAAAACGAACTTTTTTCTTTTTTTTTTTTGGTTGAAGAGTTTGGTCTATATTAGTGTCCATATCTTTAATGTTTATATTGAACCCTTTAGGAGGAGAAAAATCTTTCAAACATGCCCTTTACAGAAAGATACGTCTTGCTTCATTTTTGCTATCCAAAAGCAAAGCTGCAATACAAAGCTCTCTTTCATGAAACCTGTCTGGGATTTTTCCCTTCACTGTGCCGCGAGAACTTTTACTTCAGTTGGTCCATCAGAAACTGACAAATGGTAAGAATAATTCTTGTACCTTTTTTTATTTCTTTTAATTTTTTTTTACGTTTTGAGCTAGCTTGTTTCGTATTATAGGAATTGGAATCATGGTAAAATGCACTTGACATTTGTAGGATTGGTTTGAAATTAGCATTTGGGCTACCAAGTAATCATTCCTGCGTGTTTGTTATATTAGCAGGTCTAAAACATCTTTTGACAGCACTGGTGAACCTGTGGATGGTGGTGAAGAGAATTTTGAGAGACAATTGCAAGAGTTATTTGATGAAGTGAAAACGATGATTGCGACGGGGAACAAAAACGACGCTGAAGATCTGCTTCGAGCGAATTATGAAGCTGTGAAGGAGAGATTGAATGCAGGTGCTAGGGGCTTGGAAGAAGCCGCTTTAATTGATGTTATAGCCCTGGGATTTATGGTTTTGGGAGACTTAAAATTTGTTGCTTCCCTTTTGCGTATGGTGAGTTCTTCTTTCTTTTCAATATGTTATCGAGGTGAAGCTGTAGAACATATAGAATTAGGTCCTCATTGATGTAACCTTTGAAGAGAATTCTTACCTGTTAGGATTTACATTAACATTCAGCGGGGAAAGAAAAATATTTTTACTAGATTTTGTCAATATAGGAAGTCATGTATAGGGTAGACTCTTATTTCTTTACCCCAGAAAGGCTTCTGTTTTTCTACTTCTTTATGTTGGTAAATTTCATTGAAGGTCAGTTGACTGAAGTTATCAACAGTCTAACGGATGATGAGCGACTTCTGGATCCTATACTTGTGCATATGGGAAGTCTGTACTCAACTTTGGGGA
Organism: Ficus erecta; assembly: GCA_008635985.1. Taxonomy (NCBI): domain Eukaryota; kingdom Viridiplantae; phylum Streptophyta; class Magnoliopsida; order Rosales; family Moraceae; genus Ficus; species Ficus erecta. The sequence continues at coordinate 1,112,782 of BKCH01000010.1, forward strand.
AGTTTGATAAATCGGTACTCATGTATCAGAGGGCCATTGATATCATGGAGAACAAATATGGTAACTTTTAAACTTCTATATTACAATTTTTAATTTCAAATATGGAGAACAACCATGGGCCATTGTTATTTATTTAGAACCTTTCCCTTCTTTCAGGGAAAAATAGTGTCTTTCTTGTGACACCATATTTGGGCATGGCAAAATCTCTTGGTTCTAGTGGAAAAGCTACAAGAGCAACAGAATTCTATAATCTTGCAATTAGTATTTTAGAATCAAGCCGAGGTATCGAAAACGAGGACTTAATCATGCCTTTACTTGGTCTTGGAAATATGTTACTTCAAGAAGGGAAAGCTACAGAGGCAGAAAATCCTTTTCTAAGGTTAAACTTCTTTCCCCTTTTTTTTGGATGGTCCTTCTTTTATGTTGGCTGGAGTTTATGACCTTTGTCTGACTTCTCATCATTTCCTTTCTTTCACAGAATCTTGAATATATATACAAAGTTATACGGAGAATATGATGGAAGAGTTGGAATGGCTATGTGTTCACTGGCTCATGTGAAATGTGCTCTCGGTAATACATTATCTCTCTCTTTCTCACTGACGTTTCATGGGTGGTGGAAATCCTACTTTGAGGTTCAGTAAATTTATTGACTCATTAGTCACCTTGTTTGATGCTATGTAAGACCTGATGCCTTTTATCCATAAACATTGGGACTATCGGCTACGAATTAAAGTATTTGCTTTCTGTAAATCTGTCTTAAAATCTTCAAACATTTAGTTTAAGAAACCAATTTTTTTACAGGAAATGCGGACGAAGCGATTCGTTTATATAGAAATGCTCTTCAGGTTATGAAGGATTCAAATTACATGGCTATGGATGACAGTACAATGGAGAAGATTAGAATAGATTTGGCTGAATTACTTCACGTTGTTGGGAGGTAATGTCAACTTCAACATCAATGTCAGAAGTTGTGATTTCGCTTACTCTTTTCTATCCCTTTTTACCATAATGTTCTGGTTGATTGTAGAGGAAAAGAAGGCCGAGAGCTTTTAGAAGAATGCTTGCTAATCACTGAGAAAAGCAGAGGGAAAGAGCACCTGAGCTCAGTGACACACATGATTAATCTTGCTACTTCCCATTTACGCTCAAAGAATTATGCAGAGGCTGAGCATCTGCTAAGAACAAGCTTGCAGATCATGGCTAAAACAGTTGAACCCGATGATCAATCGATCACGTTCCCGATGCTACATCTTGCAGTTACTCTCTACCACTTAAGACGGGACGAAGAAGCTGAACAACTTGCCTTGGAGGTCTTGCGCATCCGTGAAAATGCATTTGGAGAAGATTCTCTTCCAGTTGGTAAGTCATGATTTTTCATGTCAATCCAACTATTTCTTGTGATCTTTAATGCTAAATATTACATATTCGCACGTTAATTTGTGGTCTTCTAATTTTTTCCTTTCCATCTTTTGCATGATTTTTGTCTTTGATCTTGCTCATATGAAATGGCAGCTGAGGCTTTGGACTGTTTGGTGTCGATCCAAAACCGACTAATGAAGGATAATGAAATGCTGTTGGAGCATCTCAAGAGGGTACTGAGAATCCAAGAGAGAGATTTGGGTTATGAAAGTGAAGAGGTTTTAGAAACCCTGAAAAAAATGGTATTGTACTTGGACAAACTAGGTAGGAAAGCTGAGAAGCTATCTCTGCAGAAAAGGTTGTCAATGCTTAGAATGAAATTCAAGCAAAGAATTCGACATTGAACAAGTTATAATACAACCCTATCTCTCGTTTCTCTCATACTAGCACTCACATTTAACTATTGGCGATTTCTACGGGAGTAACTGTCCCTTTTTAACCACAGATAAGAACTGGTGTTTTAATTGTTGGATTAATTTTCAAACAGTAATATTTTTGTGTCCACCTTGAAAATTAACAGCAGGGCGGTTATAGATTATACTGTTTGAAATATTAATCACACGACTGAAAAAAAAAAAATACTTATCGATAGTGAGAAGGGACAATTCTTATTGTAGGAAGTTCCTCGAACAATTTTAACTTTGGATAAGATCATCTGCACCGTTCATAATATGTATTGATTCACCGGATCGGTTCAGTTTTGTAGTCTTCCTAAATCAAACAGACACTTGTATATTCAGTCCCATAAAAGGGTGTTGACTTTAGAGGAGGTTTAGTTACTTCCAATGTCTGCGAATAGAAACAAAAGGAAAAGAAATAGATTAGTAGAAAAACGACACCGACATTTTTGTAAAATTTGGACAGGACAAGCACCACCAGTTTTCCATGGCTGCTAAGTGATCCAATTCTTTTTGACCATTCTTTAAAATAAAAATAAATATATCAGTAGTATTTTCACATACTCTGATTAGTACCCCTCACAACAAATAATGTGATTCGATTCTTAGATGTTAGGCAAGAGAATCTTGATAGATCATCCTCTTATCGTTATGTCATCACTACTGTTAATGATATCAAGTCTTATTTGACTGTGATATATGTGGTGATTATATTACTAATAATGATAGATAACGTTTTCTTTTAAATCAAATTTTACAATGCAGTTTTTATTACAGAATCTCTCCAGCAAAAAGATAAAGAAAAAAGATTAGAAAGGGTGTGAAGTAAGATAAGGGATGTTAAGATATAACAAAAATAAAAGAAAGGAAACTTACTCTAAGGAGAAAAATGCTCAAGACTATTCTTTTATTTTAAAAGACTATTTTTTTTCCTTTTAATTTTCTAATGTGTGGTTCAATTTGGAGGTGTCTCCATTTCAACAATAATAATTAATAGTAATAATAAAAGGGAGGTGTCTTGGGAGCATACGACAAATGAGAGTATCTGAATTGGGACAAAAAAAGTATAAAAAGAAGCAAATTAATATCTACTTTTTAAAAAAGTGTGAGACACGACATGTCGTATTGAGTTACACAATCTACTTTCCAAAAGAATGGTCGTTGGAAAGTGATAGAAGTTATTTATTCCTGCTTCTGTTTTGTTTCCAAAACGAGATTGTGATGGCCTCTCCGTAAACTGAAAATTACTCTTCTCACCCAAAAAAGAAAAAAAAGAAAGAAAAAAAAAAAACCTCACTTTGAAGCTTCTCTTAAGTGTTCTTATTTCCTAATTTCTTTTCAATCATTCTCACAAGTTGCTTCAAGTAAAAGACATACATATATATACATTTTTTTATGTATATTTATATCAAAAGACAAACTGTACAAACCTCAAAAGCACCATGAAAAATATATAGTAATTTTAGTACATCCTTTATTTTCGGCAAAGAAGTTTGTCCAAAGCTTTTTTTTTTTTTTTTTGGGGCTAAGAGAAGTGTAAAAGTGAATTTATAATATATGCATACATATTAAAAAATATATATATATATATAGAGTGAACCGGTAAAATAACTTATTGGCCTATATATATATATATATATATATATATATTAAGCTTTTTAACAGATGTAAGTAATAGCGGCATGGTGGTGAGAGTGATGTAAGAGCCACGAAAGAAAATCGAGGAGGTCACCCAGACAAAAGCCTCATAATCCGATTATCTCTGTCTCTTCCTCTTTGGATATCACCATTTTTTTTTTTCCAAATTCCACAATACCCATATCTGGACAAAAGGTTAATTTTCTCTTCTTCTTCGTGTTCTTAATCGCTGTGATTTGTTTTAATGAATTTTTGGTCTGTTTTTGAGGCGGTTTGTTTGCCATTAATATTAATAATCTGTGTGATTTCTTTTATTAAAGTTGCAGTTTTTCAATCAGATTCCAGAGAAGTTTATGGAAATCTTGAGGCTTATGTTAATTTGTTATGTGAATCCTCACTAGATTTTGTTTTGCTACAGTGATTAAAAGGAGGGGAAAAAAAAAAAAAAAAAACTTTCAGGTGAAGATTTGTTTCTGATTCAGCTAACTTTGTTCCCATGGACCAGTAAAAATCTGGGATTCTTCTGTTGTTTTGGGTTTTTGTTTTAGTCAATGATATTGCTTGTGGGTCATCAAGGAATCTGCTTTATTGCGTAAACTGTTCTCTGTGTGCTTTTCGACAATAAGTATTCCACATGACTCATGGAAAAAGTTGCTTGTGTTGGTTAAAATGGGGATAATCAGGGGACCCATACAAGTTATTTCTCCGAAACTTGCTTTTCAATTGCTTTAATCTTTCATAACTCTGGAATTATTGTTGGGTATTGATTCTAAAATCAGATAATTTGTCTTCATGATTGATTGTTGTTCTGTATCTCGGTTTTCTTTTATCTTCGTTATGATCTAGAGCTTCCGGAACGTTTCTTTTGACGTTTCATGGTTGTTTTCTGTTGCTACTTTCATGGGATTGATCCTTTCCACAGAAAAACAAATATGGGTTTGAACTTCTTTCAGAACATTCCGCTCTTGGAGATCCGTGATCGGAGCATGTTCCTTTAGTAGGAGGTGAGGATCCACTGATCTTAGTGTTTTCACTTGGTTGCAGATGGAAATAGGTCTTGTAGAATGCCTTTGTTATGTATTAAGATAAATGCTTTTACGAATGTGGCTACCAATTGACGATTCTCATTTTTGTGAATGCAAAATTTATATCAGGCCAATTGAAGAAATGGCAACGGCAGATGCCAGGACGGCACGGCGGTGTAGCCGTTGCTATGTCCACGAAGTTGCAGCTTCAAAGTTTTCTTGCTACCCATCCTCATCGTCATCATTATATTCCTCAAAATCTGTGTTTGATCATGCACCTGAATCTGCAACAAAAGACCCACAAAGTACCATTGCCGACTTTCTGTCAGCTTACCCAAGTTCTTGTGTGCTTACTGATAGAAGAAGGTGGTGGTTGAATCAGGAACCCAACTTCAGCAGCCGATACAAGGACGTAATGAGTGAACTTAATATTTCTATGGAGGCTGAATTCGATTCAAGTAATGGACCTATTAATAAGACTACAGATCTTTGGGAGGAGTACCTACTCAAGGAAGGACTTGTAACTAAAACTGGCATGAAGAGTGATATTAGTTCTTCTATGGAGCAACTCAAGGCTCTAACTTGTGATGGTCCAGAAAAAAATGCAACGGGAAAGGATGCAACGGATTTCGGGTACTTGGATGATCATTTGATAAATTTGGATTCTTTGAACTGCTTGGTTTCTCAAGATCCCAAGAAGCTATCTTCTGATTTTGAATCTCACTTGATTGGGAGCGACAAGACTGAACCTTGGTGGCGGGCTGCTGGCAAGGATGATTTGGCCTCTTTGGTTGCTCAGAAATCCCTTGAGAATATTGAGAATTGTGACCTTCCACGACCCCGGGCTACAAAATATAGGAAGCAGTTGTCTACTTGTTCGCAGAGTTTTGAGCATGATGATAACCTGGCTTCACATCTGGATAGAAGGGCTGAGAAAGGCTTCACCAATCTGGAATATACTTGGGGAACCCCAAATTCTGGCTGCTCGCCACATGATTCAGAGCAGACTGTCAGGTGGTGTCGTAAATTTTTACTTTATTATTGTTAGAGCTGTTTCATCATAATCCATGTATCGTCTATGTCGTTCAAAAGATAAAGCAACCTTTTTGAAAACCCGTGCCAAGAACATTACAAAGATACTGATCAAAAATGAAAAATGTATTTGTCTTATGTTTACAAACTGGGATTTGTTCCATGTACGTTCCTACGGTGGAATCCAATTTGCCTTAGTGTGTTGAACTCTTTCTTACAATTCAAACTTGTTCTTCATTATAAACTCGAGAAATCTTCTTACAACTTGGATGAGATGGAGAATCATTTTTAAGCATTTTTTCTATCATATTTTTTCATCTTGATAAGTTCATTTTAAGTTAACAAATTAGACTATATATGTATACCCAGCTGCAACAGTGGTCCCAGTACAACCAGCGTCGACGAGACAGATGCTCAAACTGATTCCGAGAACGATCAAAGCAAAGCTCAGCTGTTAAAGGCGCTGTGTCTATCTCAAAAGCGAGCAAGGGAAGCTGAGAATGCGGCAAACAAAGCGTATAACGAGAAGGAGCACATCATCACACTGCTTTTCAGACAGGCCTCCCAACTGTTTGCTTACAAGCAATGGCTTCAACTGCTGCAGTTAGAGAACATCTGCCTCCAGCTTAAGAACAAAAATCAACCAATTTGCAATCTCTTCCCAGATGTCTTGCCTTGGGCACCTTGTAAGGGCAGGCAAGTCAAAAAGGGTCAGCACAGGGCTGGCAGGAAAAGGCATGACAAGCCAAAGTACGATATCAGCAAGTGCGCCGTTGCGTTTGCAGTGGGGTTGGGCCTCGCCAGCGCCGGTTTGCTCCTTGGTTGGACGATGGGGTGGTTGTTTCCGAATATGTGAATATTTCAGGCTCATGTTTGTGAACAATCTTGTGGTGTTTTCCCATCTTCAGATTCTACAATCCGTCGACGTGACTGAGTTGGCTGGAAAGCATGATTCAGACTAGAACCTCAATCTTCTATATGTAATGATCTAGATTTATCTGTGTTAATTATGAATGTATATACAGTTGCAGATTTTTGTTCAAATAGAACATATACAAGAAACAGATGTGGATTATATATCCATATATAAATGTAAATTACAATTGATTATTTGCTTTCGTTTGGATGATTTGGTGCACATTTTTGGGCTGTTCCTATTTGTTTCGTTGAGAATTCTTTAGTAAGATGTGAAAAAATATTATATTAGCAAGACACCATTTTGAATTATCTGAACTGTATCTAATTCAGTTAGTTTTTCATACTTTTTCATGATGTATGATTTTGATTAGAACATTCGCTACGGATAAAGTATCCGTATCGTATAAAGCTGTCCCAACTCCCAAGATTGAAGAATCTGATCTGAAATTGGCCATTCATAGGGGCTTCTTGCTCATGATAGATACTATACCAAAGTCTGATTGAAACGTGTTTTGTAGCAACTATTGGGAAGTGAATGCTTATTCTTTTCTTTCTTTTTTTTTTTTTTTGCTTCGAAAAAAAAAAAGAGAAAAAAAGTGAATGCTTATTCTTTCTATTAAAGGATTTCATCCCTTACATCAGTCCCTCAAAAAAAAAAAAAAAAAAAAAAAAAAAAAGGGAGCCACAGCCCCTCAAATGTCACATAGTGTCCTTGTCCCTTGCTAGATAGAGCTTATTATAGAGAAGTTGAAAGGATGACATATCTGGACAAAGAAACCAAGTTGATGAAGAATTTCACTCTCTGAAAGGTTATACTTTTGTAGCATTCCAATATGACCTATTACTATTTGCCCACAAGTAGAGTTAGGTGTATCACGAGTCTCTAACTTCGCATCCTAACAGAAAATGGACCTCGCCTTTTGTTTGGGTAGGTTCATTTCCTGTTGGATGCAGAGTTGAGAGCTCACGCAATCTCTCAACATTTTTTGTTTATCTGATTCGCTTTCAAATAATAAAAAGTAGTATTCTTGATTTTATGCATCAAATTTCAGTGATTCAATAAGTGTAATGATGAACTTTGGTTTCTTAAATTAGCCATACTATTTGATGCGTAAATTCAACTTAATTGTGGAGATATTCAAGGACGGAATGAATAAATGTTTAGGAGACTTAAATTTTTTTAATTTTTATTATTTTTTTATATAGTCTAGAAATTTAAATTAAATTTTTTAATAACTCCTAAAAGTAAAAACTTGGTTAATAATCATTAATCGTTCATTTTATAATTATTAATCTACTAATAAAAACTTATAACATCATAAGATGGGTATTGTTAAGATGGATATATATATATTTTTTTATATTTTATTTTTGGTACCCATCCAAATCAAATCATAAGCCGACAATCCTACACCATCAACCGCCCTCTTATCTGCCCACGTGTTCCCATCACACCTCTTACTTGTTATCCACATGATTATTTTGTTGTTCTTGTTATTTTTTTTATTTTTTATTTTTCTATTTTTTTATGTTCCTTTCAAAATAATAATAATAATAATAATAATAATAATAATAAATGGAGCTCTGAGTTACACGTCATGAGAGGGACGCGCAATATTTTTGTTCTAGAAATTTGGATTGAGTTCCACATTTTTCTCGTGCAAGACTTTCATCTATTGAAGTGGAAAACGAATAATCTTTGGGTTTTATGATGCAGAGAAGAATCCCACACCTATTGAAAATTACCAATTTAGTGTTTCCAAATATACTGATTTTGCAAAACCATACCAAGGATAAATATGTATTACCTTTAGATTGACTTTCATCAAAATGAAAGAAAAAAAAAAATTTCATAATCAAGGGAGAGTTTGAAAAAAAAATTCAATGAATTGCAAGGCAAAGGTTTCCAAAGTTTATGACTTTTAGTTTGTCAATTATGGCATACGCTGAACTTTCCAACTAGACCCCCTAAATTAATTGTCAATAGTTTTTTAAAGGAAATAATCAATTTTTTTTAATCACTAATTAGCCACTTTTTTATTAGAAGATTAACTAGTGGCAGATACATTGAAAACAACCCATGGCATGAATTGCTCAACCAATAACTATAATATTATTCTTTAAAGTAAAACAAATTCAAATAGTACTAAATTAACCTTACACCATGAATTGTTCAAAAAGTAACAATAGAAATTAATTAGGTCCCTCTTTAGTCATCAAATCAAGACAAGATTCCAAAACAAAACAAAAACAAAATGATAAAACTTATGAATGGAATTTGGAAATTTGCATTTACTCTAGTAGTAGGTATTGCTATTTTGATCATCATATTCAAATTTTTATCAACTTTATCTGTGAGTGTTTATATTAAAAATTTTCAACAATCACACGCAAAAACTGTTTACCCGAATATCATATCATTGAAAAAAATAATACAAAAACTAAAATAATAATACCTATCAAAAGTTTTTTTTTTATTTTTATAGGGTAAAAATAAATTAACATTAATTATAAAAAGCATATGATTCTATTTCGTAAAATCCACTGGTTCATATATATATATATATATATATATTTTGAAGAGTAAAACTAAAATTAATAAAAATTATAAAAAGCATATGATTCTATTTCGTAAAATCCACCAATTCATACCCATTTTCACACACTTTTTTCCTTTTTCCTAGTGTCTTCCTCCAACTCCAACTCCCCCACCACCACCATAAACGTTGTCGCATCTGTTGACTTTGACCCTCTCGCCAGCCAACCTACCACTCCTTATCCGCCACGTGTTCCCGCGCAACCTCCACAATTATTATAAAAGCCTCGACAAAAACCCGAACCCGGTTTCTCCTCTCCCTCTCGATTCCGATCCAGGCACAGAGCCATTAACCTTTCTCTCTCTAGATTTTCTCTCTCTACCGTCGGAGAAGACGATGCCTTATTGCGAGGTCACGTCGCAGAAAACCAGCCTCAACTCGCAGCTCAACAATGGAATCAAGATTTTCTACCGAACGTACGGTCGCGGACCGACCAAGGTTCTCCTCATTATAGGTTCGCTTTCTCTAATTTCCAAAATTCTTTTTCCCTATTAGATTTTGGTTGGATTCGTCTCGATTTTTTTTGATTCATTGGAATTGATAAACGGTCAGGATTAGCGGGGACTCACGAGTCATGGAGCCCACAAATCGAGGGGCTGACGGGCTCCGATAAGCCCAACGACGGCGATGAGACGACGGCCGATGAATGTTGCGACAATGAGGCTGGTTTCAGCGGCGACGGTTTCGAAGTTTGTGCCTTTGATAACCGCGGTATGGGTCGGAGCTCTGTCCCCACCAAGAAGTCTGAATATACGTGAGTTTCAATGTTTCACGCAAAAAAATCTCCAATTTTGAATTATTTTCTTGAAATTTTAGCTCCTCTTTTTCTTTTTTCTCCATATTATTCTTAAGCGTTGATATGATCTTAGGCATATTTGCATTTGCTTTCTTTAATTTTCGTCGTTGAAATCTTATGCGACCAAATTAATTTTGGTTGTAATACTTCAGTTTTTCTTTTCCTCCCATTTTATCATCAAGTGTTTGAAGAAAAGGTTCCTAATTTGACCCAAATTAACCTGCGAAATGGGAACCTTTTGCCTTTTTAATATTTTGCAGAATAAAGAAAAAAAAAAAAGCGTTTTTTCTTGTGGATAACACATTTGTTTTTATTCTGTTTGAGTGCGGAATAGTCAAGGGAAAGGAATCGTTGAGAACAATATGTTAAAGATTTTTATAAGGGGTCTGCTAAATGCTCCTCTTTATAGTACTCCCTACAGTTGCTTAGTTGAAGCAGATTATTTTTATGGTTTAAAATAACACAATAGGTTGTTTTCTTCATGTGCTTGTATTCTTGGAAATCAAACATACATTTTCAAATCAAAAGAGACTGAAGTTTAAAGAATGGTGTGTGATCTCCCGGTGCAGAACACGAATTATGGCCAAGGACGCCATTGCGTTGTTGGATCACTTGGGTTGGGCAAAAGCTCATGTTTTTGGTCACTCAATGGGTAAGTACATTGGGAAATTTAAGATGGATTTAATTATTCTGCAGTTATACTATTTCTCATTGTATATGTTCAATTTTGCGTCCAATACGCCAACTTATTTGAATTTTTACCATGAATACAGGAGCTATGATTGCATCCAAAGTAGCAGCAATGGTGCCTGAAAGAGTTCTGTCATTGGCTTTGCTAAATGTAACGGGTGGAGGGTTTGAATGTCTTCCAAAGGTATTCTTTTTCCTTTTAATATGTTTCACTGATCAGCTGGGAATTAGCTACACTTCTCTTACAATAGAAGAATTTTAATATTTTTCTTTGTGAATGAATAGATATTTCGTGGAAAAGAAACAAAACAACAACATTTATTGTTGATTTAAATGGATGTGATTGCATACCTGTTTACGATCAATAAATTGGATGTGAGAGTATACCTATATTCTTAAATTTTTGCTTTACCCCGGCACAAAAGACATGGTTTGATGAGCATAAATGATCAAGCCAGACTCAAACTCTGTCGTGTTTGGTTTTTGACTTGTGAGCAAACAAGTTCCTGATTGGTTGTGCTTGTGTTTGGTGTGAAATCATATGTCTTCTGAAATATCTTTTAAATCCCAACTCCCTATTAAAAGTACAGTACATTTGTAAAGATAAAATAATGGAAACTGGTTGATGGGGAAATAAATTCTTGTATCATTAACAAAATGAGAGACAGACTTGCTGCAGAAATAATATCTGCCCATAAGATTTTATACTATTAAAACGCTCTGTCTAGTCTCTTGCTATAACCTGAACATACATTAAACTCGTGTTGATGGGAGTAAACCAAATGCATGTCATTTGTACTGTCGAACTTATCTTTGAGAGGTATTAAAAGTCATCTTCTTGCAGTTTGACAGACAATCACTATCCATTGCAATCCGTTTCTTAAAGGCAAAGACTCCTGAGCAGAGGGCTGCTGTCGACTTGGATACCCACTACTCAAAGGTTACTATTGCTCTTCAATCTGTCTGTCATTTTGTTACTACTGTGGAATCTTTCGGTCATTCTGTTATTTCTCTTAAATCTATGAGTCATTTTGCTATACATGAACTCTCTACTATAAACAATGGAGGAGCACGTTATTCAAATTTTAAACTAGCAGGAGCAACCCTCACAATTGCACTGTTTAACTATGTGCAGGAATATCTCGAGGAATATGTTGCGTCCTCATCCACCACAAGAAGAGCGATCTTATATCAAGTAAGAATGCATAATCTGTTGCAGGCTGTAGCGCAATAACTGTATTGGACGTGGTAGTGCGATAACATACCTGTTTTCTTATTATTTACCTGAAATCACGTCTTCTGCAGGAATATGTGAAAGGTATATCAACAACTGGGATGCAGTCTAATTATGGTTTTGAAGGTCAATTGAATGCATGCTGGACACATAAAATGACAAGAACAGAAATTGAATTGATTCAGGCTGCTGGATTTTTAGTTTCAGTCATCCATGGCAGGTGCATAATCATTCTTTGTAAATTCTAATCAACAACTCATCAATTTTCTTTCCTTTTTTTTTTTTTCCTTTCCTTGAGCTGTATTCATAGCGTGTATCATATGAAGCATACATTTCGGAATGCTGGCTTTTTGTAATATCTATCAAGACAACATGATTTAGAATAGTCGAACATGAGATGGAAAATTGAAATAGAAAAACAAGTCACATATACTTTATACGTATCTATCATCTTGCATTCAACTACTATGCATCATTTTTCTTTCCTTTGCCCCAATTCCCCTTGTTAATATGGATGATAACTTTTCTATCTCGTTCTTCATGCTGATTCATGTTTATGTGACTGCCTTTAGTGTGTTTGAAAAAAGCATATCTAAAGGCATTCATGCACGTGTGGTATTGCTCTAATAACTAACATGCATGATACAAGTTACTATAGATAAAATTTATGTAAAAGTTTGACTTCTTAGATCACACTTAATTTAGTTGTTCTTTTCATTTCATGGAATTCAAGGTTTCCGCTTTGTTTCTGGATATGTAGGCATGATGTTATTGCTCAAATATACTATGCAAGGAGACTGGCACAGAAACTGTATCCCGTTGCTAGAATGGTAGATCTTCATGGAGGGCATCTGGTGAGCCACGAGAGGACAGAAGAGGTAAGCATTTCTGTCAATGTTTTAATTCTTAGCCAGGGTATATCATCCCGATGTGACATAGATTCTTAATCAAGCTCTAGAGCTGTGTAAGGAGTTACGGTCTGATTTTCTGTACTCATGCTTAACGGTGAAATGAAAACTGAAAACTTTTCATTTTGTTTCAGGTTAACAAAGCTCTTCTTGAGTTGATCATGGCTTCAAAAATGGGTATAAAACCACATGAATGGACTAATTTGCCCAACAAAAGCTCTGGTAAGTAGGTTACTATAGTTAGAGCTTCTTTTTCTACCCGCATGTTGTGCCATAACATCATGGGCAAGTTCACATCATGATTTCTTTTAGATCGGGAATCCTAATGGGTAATAGCAATGGGGGCACCTAACAAGGTGATCCTTCCATTGCCAACGTGTCATAACAATTGAACTGTTCTATGATAATCCTAGTTGGTGCCTCCGTTTCACGATAAGGTTATTGCGACGGCTGACAACTGGTTAAGCTGGCTTTTGTCAATATGTTTCCTGTGCCCAACATAACTGCATTACTTTCTATGTTCTGCATTGTGAATTTGCGATTACTTGATAAAATGTTCTATTTTACCAGGTTGGATGGAGATTAGAACACATAGCAGAATAAATACAGAGGGCGGAAGCAATGTCTCGTTCATGTCCAACGTGCTAGATAAAGTACACCTATGCCTGTTATACCTTTTTGGTCTCTTTGTGTTGATATTTGAGTTCGCAAAGAAGACTATGAGAAGACTGAAGCCGGTGAGAGTTGGAGCTTCACTGACATAAAGCCTATTTTTCATAATCCCCATTTTTCACCGGTAATTTCTTATTTGTTCCCCAATACCTGGTTTCAATATCCTTGAGTTGAAACTGCATGCTTCCTGAAAGAGAAGCTAAACAACCTTTTTTTCTTTTTGTCTGTAGGGGTTTGTTGGCCTGTCACTGAAACGGTGCAGCCGAACGTGATGTAAGCAGCCATTAAAATAATACTTGACGAATGCGTGAGACTGTACGAAAAACTAGTTTGATTAACAAAAGAAAGTTCACTAAGCATTTGCATTGAAGGCCAAAAAGGGCAAAAATGACCGGGGCCATCATTAGGGAACCCTTAATTCCCGTTTCCCTAGGGTTGTCTTGGCCGTGAGCAGATCAAGATTGACACAATTTTTTTTTATCTAAGATAATGAATATATACCTGTTAAACCTCCAAATGGAGGAAAAAGGGCAAAGAACTTGTACTTATTGTTTTGGTTAAACCTTCTGTCAAGATGCATATTGGTACGACAGAATAAAGAAGACTTTTTACTATTCCTACAAGGTAACGCTTATTGAATATGTGAATGAAGAAAAAAAACCCTATGTTCTTTTAATCTCATATAGCTATTTGGTTTGTCAAAATCACAACATCGATAAAAGTTGGTAGAAAAAGAGAAGAAAAAGGTCATTTTATTTTTTGTTATGTGATAATTCTCTTTTACCGACATGCGTGTAGTAACGCATCAATGATTATAAATACCATAAGCATATAACAATGCAAACAACACAAATTCATGGAGAGTGGGGGTTCCGATGGTCGCTTGGAACATGATTTGCATTATATTATACTAATTATGTGATTTTAATATAACATTTTTCAGTGATGTTTTTGTTTTACATCAATATGTGAATAGTATCATGTGATAAGATTCAAAATAAGAATTTATATGTAAATCAACTGGTTGATATTACAAGTGTTGTATGACATGCGGTATCGCGTACGAAACATTTCCCAAATTTATGACACATCTGTTCCATGTTTTAGAACTCAAAGGAAACATTTCCCAAATTTATGACACATCTGTTCCATGTTTTAGAACTCAAAGGAATATTGATCAAATCAGCTCAATTCATCTAATTCGGAGAACAGTTTTTTACCTTTGAAGAATTCAGAGCCCACTAGATTTCCTTCATGAAAGAATTACGACAGAATAGTCATACTATAACAGATATATCATATGTGTGAGCTAAATATATCTCAAATATATGAGATAGATAGAGAGAGAGAGAGAGAGAGAGAAGACCGTGCCTGGCACTAGTTGCTGATTCTGAAGATGGAGGTCCTTGTGAAGCGGTTCTTCTTTGATCAGTTGGCGAGGTTTGGCAAAGCAAATAATAAGTCATAAAAACGAAAAGAGACCAAAAAGAAGAGAGTGAAAAGGAAGATTCTGTTGGGGTGCTGAATACGATTCCCTTTCAAGCAATAAGAACAAGGAAGTAGAGCGAAATATACTATTGGAATATGCCATTATGCCTCCACTTGCTGTTTTGTAAAGCCCTCAGCCGACAAGTTAGCCCCACGGCTACAGGGATTTAAATTATAACTAAAGACGACACGTCGTTTAGTTTCGTTCACATAACAAGAATTACATTGAGTTCTAGAAGGAACGACATGTAGCTTTTCGTAAATGCGATGGCTTGATTTTAGAAGACAAAACGACATGTCCCTTGTACAAAGAACGACCGCAAATTTTTTAACAGTCATATGACATGTCGTTTCTTTGATTTAAAAACAGTAAACTTATGTACTATGGATCTAATCATTTTACAGATCAAGAACAGCAAAGTTGCCAAACAAACAACAAAAAACTCTAGGATGACATAGAATATACCTTTTCAATTTTTATTCTTATAAGGCAATTTCCGTTCACATGCTTATAAGTTATAAGTATAATATAATGGTAGTTTTAAATTTGATTTTACTACGAATCTCCTATTCAAATTAAAAATAATAAAAAAAGACCTTGGAAATCACAAAACGTGGAAGGAATTTGAAAAATAAAAAACAAAAAACAAACTACGAGTCGTTTTACCTTGAATCAAATGTCGTTTATGAAAGAGAGAGAGAGAGACCAAAAAAAAAAAAAAATGAAGGCAGAGCTCACTACAAAGACAACATGCTTTTCTTACAAGCCGATGATGACGGGGGATAAATGATTGGCCTATTATATCACGTGAGACTCACGTGACAAACTTGTCGTTTAACATCTTCACAACACCATAACAAGCGTTCGTCAGCCCTACTTTTCCCGCTTCGAAGTCTGAGTAGTGTTTTCAATGGCTGCTACAGATGGACCAGACAAATGGGAATTCAGCTGGTCAGTACTCTCTCTCTCTCTCTCTCCCTATCCTAAATTGCATTTCTTTGGTTCTGGTTCGGTCCTTTGATTTCTACACTCAAAATTTTCATTTGGGTCTTTCTGATTTTTAATGGGTATTCAGTTTTCAATCTACCTTCTTTCTCGTTTTATATACTTTTCTTCTTCTGATGATTCCACACGGACAGATGAAGTAGAGATCTTTATGGGTGTTTTGATATGGGTTTGAGTCAAATATGCGTTTTTCTTTAAAAAAAAAAAAAAGTTAGGATTTTTTCTGTAAAAGGAAAAAAAAAAAATTCCCTTTAGGTTTTGGCGGGTTATTTTTTATTATTTGTTTAATTTTTTCAAGTCCTGTGTTAATTGCCTGTAAAAGCAGTGCCTAAATTCAGTGTGTTCTTGCTTTGTTCTGTTGAATTTGGTGTTTGGATATCTTTAAAGAAAATATCTTTGCTTGACCTTGTCTGTTACATATGCTTGAAATATTCCAGTTCTTCAAACAATGGCCTGTGTTAAAGTTGGATTCAGGAACTCTGTTACTCATATATGTGTGTGTGTGTGTAAATCAATTGGTCTGAAAGCTTTTAAATAACTAAAGCTGAGTTCAAAAGAAAATTGAATGCGAGTTCTGAGAACAGTTTAGATTTGTTTAAAGAATGAACTAGCACAAGAGCTATTTAGTATAGGTGGGAGTTAGTGTATTGACTCGTTGATAGAACAAGCTTTTAGTACACAAAACAGCCTGGAAAAAAAAAAATTTAGTGCACTTAAGACGAACAACATGTAAGAAAAGTGAAGCTCTTTGATTCAGTTATTCTTGTTCTTTCTTTTGAGAGAGAGAGATCAATGAAAGTATGAAACTTGCTCTGCAGTGATTTGGAAGTAGATTATCAGTCCGATGAGAATGCTTCGATAGTCTATGCTGCATTAGCTGTTGATAAGGAGGTAATTATTCATGATGATCAATTAATTCATCTTCTGTTAGTAGCTTAACTAAACTTTCTAGTTACTCAGCCAAAAAGTATACTTTCTAATATCAAATTTCCTTTCTAATTGCAGTTGCAGCCGGATAAAGTCAAAAGGGAGATGACAGTCGCTGATGGAAAACTTTCAGTGTAAGTAAACTTTCTTAGAAACGTAATATCAATAACAATAATTAGGTTGGAAGTTTTGAAGAATAAGGATCACACTAACGGTTCTAATAACAGAACGTTATTAAGTAAAGAGTCATTTACAATTTTAAACCCTGCATTTTAACATCAGCAAAAATGTAAACAATGCATTTTGGATGTTCTCAATACTATACCTTTAATTTTAGTTTCATGTCGAATCAGCTCTTGGTCAACTACTAGTTTTACCACTTAATAACAGATTCACCTTTTAAAGATTATCAGCAACTTGTTCACTGTATGCCTCACAACTAGAAAAGTCACATTTTTAAGTGCTCAAAATCATCATTTGATGGAGAGAAGCTACAAATTTGATATGAAATTAAAATCCAAAGGTACAATGTTGAGAACATCCAAAAAACGGGAGATGAAATAGTAAATGACCTGAACAATTACATGATTCTGTTTGCTGCGGTATTATTTAGGATGTCTGCTTAAATCTGTTTCATGGCGAACTTTCGGCTCACTCTGAATGAGAAATTGTCAATCTATTCGTGTACCCTTGTTTTCTCAGGGACTATATCTCACCTTCATTATTGTCAATCTTCTCGTGTACTCTTGAATGAGAAATTATCAATCTTCTCGTGTACTATTGTTCTAGGGGATTATATCTCACCTTCAATACTATGTTTTGTCTCTCATATACTCTTGTTCTTGGGGATAATACAGCACCTTCAATATTCTCAGTTTGTCTCTCTCTCTTTTATCCATGTGTAACACAGGCATTTTGAGGCAGTTGAAGCAAGATTTCTTCGTGCATCATATAGTGCATTTGTCGACATCCTTGTCCTTGCCACGAAAACAATTGAAGAATTTGGAAATGGGGTGAAATTGTGACAGAAAAACGACCTTGTATTTTTTTTTCCCCAGTTAGCTGACTCTGGATTAGACATGGAAAGAGTTGTGAAATTAATCAAAAACTAATGTTTCCGACCCTTTTTTTTTTTTTTTTTTGAGTAATGCCACCGACACCAATTCTAATATTAACTTTTTGAGTATCAATTTATGTGTTATATACTCATTGGTAAATACAATTAATTGATATGACAATACTTTAAATACTTGCTAATAAAAAAAATAACAGTTGATATGACAAATAAGTTAATACTCAAAAGTTGAGATTATAATTGGTTTCTTAATATTTTTCTTTTTCTTTTTTTCCCTTATAAGCGTGGATTCTAATTTTACTATATGGTTAATTCTCTATCTATTTTTAGGTTGCCTATAATTTAGAAGTTGCTTGTGCTTCTGAACGGGTTAGTCTTTCCTCACCATGATGAGCTGCTTTCGGAAATAAAGCCTTCTTAGAAGCATGAACGGTTATTAAATGCATTGTTTTTTTCTCCTAAGAAATGATGAGAAGAATCTTATCAACTTTTGAAACTTTTTTTGATTGTTTGAACTTGCGGAGAAAGGGTACTTAATTAAGTAGACATAAAATTGACGCCTTTTTTTTTTTTTTTTTAACAAATGACTTGCGGTAAATGATGACACGTGGTAATGCATTAGTGACTAATGCATGTAAAGCACTGACAATCAATTTCTTCAAGAACAAAAAAGTGACAGAAAATTGTAGCAAATTTAAAGAGGCTTTAAAAAAGAAAATAAAAGATTTTTACGTTAGGAACTGCCCTTATTCCCTACCAGTAGGAATTGCAATTTTCAACCATCTTGGAGGGTGACTTAACAAAACTGTGACTGAAATTTGTTGTTGACTTATTTACGTTGATAAAGACTTTCCAAGAGAGTTAAGTTTCCATCTTGGGTAAGGAATCCAAAGAAATTGGATAATGGAAACTGCCCATTTCTCTATTACAAATGAAGTAAATAATAGACAACTTCACGTTACTCAAGATAAATGTAAAATGGTACACGGCAATACAAATCTAAAGGGGGCAAAAAAAAAAAAAAAAAAGCATTCTATATAACTCTATTACTTTTGAAAGAAATAGTACAAGATGTGTGAGGGAAGGGTAAAGCTGAGAGTAAAATTATGCAGTCAATTTCCCTCCTTTTTGTGGCTTCATTTTCATTCCTTTCACCACTGTCTATTTTCTCAGTATTCATCCAAGTAAGAGTATAGCATGTCATCTTTTTTTGACTTGCGTCGGCTAAGCAAGGCCTTGAGTAGACGCTTACTTTTACTGGGGTACTGCTCAACCTCCCTGCCATTTTCCCTATCAGCAGGTAGTCGCATTGACGCCGATTTCCGAGGCTCTGAAGGGTACTACAGATACATAACGAACTTAAAGTTCAGTTTATGAATGCAGAAAAGTAAAGAGAAGTTTAGATAAAATCAAGACAAGGGCTGGTGACATTCAACAAAAATTTCAACTCTAAACCTGTCATTGTTACAAGGATAACATTTCAGTAAGACATAATCCACTACTTACCCTTCTTCTTGCGTTAGAAGGATTTGGAGTTGTCGGCCTACTAGAGTTCGGGGTTGTTGACCGAGAGTTAGGTGTCACCGGTCTACTTACAAGTGACCCAGAACGTAGAAGTGGAAACCGGTGAGGTGAAACTGATCTCTTATCTGATTCACAAGCAAAATTACTATCAGAAAACCAGTGGAAGGATTAAGAAAAATAGCAGAGTGAATGAAAGAAAATTTATTCAAACATGAACATATACCTAATTCTTTTTTAGGCATGGTAGAAGTAAAAGAAAAAACTCCAGGTTTCTGGGAACCATGTGGAGAAGGAGATGGGGAGCGCCCTTTACTGCACAAAATAAGGCACGGTGTTAGAATAATAGTTACAACACCGTAACTAGTAAGTTTAAACTAGCTGATCAATTCAAATGGAAAACCTCTTTACCTGACTGTGGTAGGTGGGGTTTCTCTAATTGTAGCACGAACAGCTTTCGGGACATGGTCATATTACGTCAAGAACCAAGCCATGTCAGATTCTCCCCCAAGTAATATGCAATAAAACCAATGGGAGACAAAAAGGCCTTACCATTCCTAAACTGATGCCAGTCATCTTCATCATCCAGACTGCATCCTTGGTACTTCGATTTAGAGCGGTTGGAACCACGCATGGTTTCCCCAACTGGACATGGATAAGTAAGCATAAGAATTCATTTATTTTCATTCTAAAGCAGAAATAGAAATACATAAATGAACATCAATAAAAGAGAGAAGTATTGCTTGCCTGGTAAGATGTACCGCTTGTGGTACTTCGGAGTGCTTATCACCGATGACTGTTGGGTGAGACCCTCATGATCAATGTATTCTTGGCAAGTTCTTAGCCTCTAACACATGACACGAAAACATAATTATCACTGCCTCAGGAAATCTCAGTCTGTTTCAATCGAATTGCTTACTACAAGACATGCCTTAGAAGATTAGCGGATCAAATTTATAGACAACCAATATAGATCATGGTTTGGCAGAGTTCAAGCCATAAGGAAAACAAATCAAAACTCACCTGTTCAATGCAAGATACACGAAGTTCTGTTCCAGAAACTTCATCAACCTTCTCGTCCAAGATATCGTTGACCTTATAACTCACAGAACCTAAATGATCCACTGTATTTACAAGAGCTTTAATTGCATAATCCTTCAACGTTTCAACCACTCTGCACAAAACAGGACTTTGAGTCTTTTGCCTTTTTTAAAACGAGGGAAATACTTCAAAAACACCGATGTAATCAATGGAGTATACTCACATCTGTTTTTGGTCATCATTTGTGTAAGATAGTTCAAAATACTCAGCAGCTGAGTATAATTGTGTTCTTAAATTCTTCAAATCCTGAAAATACAACGTGCAAGATAAAATGATATCGAGGAACCAAATCTAAGATTCTGATTATGCAAGTTACCAACAACATCAATCAAGTCCTTTAACAAACAAAACAAAATGAGCTAAAATTATTTTATCAGAAATGCAAGTGTACCTGAAGACTGTCTGAGAAGAGCAAGCTTTGATGCATAGAAACCTCATCAAAATTTGATGATTCTCGAGGAATGGGCCGAGTAGACGCAGTCATGGTGACCATAGAGTGCAAAAGTGTAGCCTAAAAATTTCAAAAACAACCATTATCAGTTTAACGCTCATCAAAAAGGAAGATAAGGAGACCAAAAGTCAAAAAACTGGACATCCTAGTATCAATCCTTTGAAAGTGAAGTTCTTTAAGACATTAAAACAAGCACTTTTTTCCAATTTGAAACTCAAAATAAAAAACTCATTAAAAAACACGAGAAATTTGAAGTCAGCTAATTAAAGAAAAACTATTATCCCATCATTTTCTGTAAGAATAAGAAAATACGCAAACATAAAACAAGGTTAGTGCTGGCCACGTTTCTGCAACTATCCAGAGAGGGAAATCAGCAAATAAATAATTAACAAAAGAAAAATATATCAGAATAAAATATAGAAAAATCGTATTCCATACTTCTGTACAGTATACACCAACTGCAAATAAAGAGCATTTTGTCTGAATCTTCACCATTACTCCAAATTTAAACAAAATTGAAAGAAACCCACAAAAAGTAAACGACACCCAATCCTTAAAACACCAAAAAGCTGTAAAATTCGAATGCCCCTTTTTTAGATTCCCCGAATTACTAATAAATGAGTTGGGAAATTTTCTGTTCAGCGAAAAGTCATTAAAAAAAAAACTGAGGAAAAAATGCAAAAAAACAGTCTCATTTCCACAGTTGAAAGCCATTATTTTCTCTTCTCTTAGCAACCATCTCCAAACAGAGCAACCGAGCTAGCACCAAACAAAAACAAAAGCAAAACAAAAACCCAAATGGGAAAAGGTTTAAAAGGAAGGAAAAAAAATCCGAACCTGAAGTTTCCTGGTGCGAATTCTCGTTAAGAAATTGAAGAGAAGGCTTGAAGCGCCAAAACCCACATCCGAATTCGAAACCCAAATGGCAAAGAGAGGCAAATAAATAAGGACATAAATAGGCCACTACTTGACAGTGACCACCAAAGTTGTTTGTTTGGTATAAGATTTTGACTACACAAAGCTAAAAGACGGCCTATACGTATGAGGACAGAAGAGAAGAAAAGCTCGCTATGTTGATAGTTTAGAGAGAGAGAGAGAGAGAGAGAGGAACAAAGTCACAAATGAGCCATTGTTAAGGATGGCAATTTGCGAGTCGGCATAGCCAGGGAAGCCTGGGCACCTTGCAGTGTTGTGTGTATTATTTGTAAGAGAGTTAAAGAAGAAGGAAAAAAAAAAAAAAAAAAAGGTGTGCACTTTTTGAGAGGAAAAAATGGTCAGCAAAAACACACAAAAGTGTGAGGTTTGCAGCATAATTGCCGTTTCTTGGGGGTGGGACCTACTTTGTTCATTTGCTTTCGTGGTGTGAATACGATTGGGACCCACCACGCCCCGTCATATGCGCTGCTGCACGCTACTCGACACGGTAAAAATTGTAATTATAGGTATGATCTAGTTGGAATTTCATATTTAGTTTTATTTTAATATGTAAAGTTTAAATTTTTTTATCTTTAAATTTTAAAAAAAATTATATTAAAATTATATTTACTTTTTTTTTTAAATTTTGTTTCAAAAATATTTTTGCTTGTTTGTTGGATACTTTTGATTGAATTCTTTCATTGGGTGTCTCTCCAACTTGGGTATAGATGATCAAGATGATGATGGTTTGTCTCGACTGTTTTGTAAGTTAGTGGCTCTCCCACTTGGGTTTGGGGTTCCACTTTTGTCTCATAAACATTTTTTGATGGTTGATTCAGTTTGCTTTTTGGATAATGTTTGTATTTTCATTTGGATGGAAAATGATACAAGAGGAATGTTGACTGTATAATATTTTGTACTGATTTTTTCTACCAAAATAAATTGTATACATATTTTTTTTATTTTTTTGTAAAATTAATTATGTAGTTATTTATCTCAAAAATTGTAATTGACAGAAGAGGTATGTTCAAAATCTTTAAACAACATCAAGGATTTAAATTCTTATTTAGAGGAAAATACATTTTTATTAAGGACACTTGTGTGAACTTGAATTTGAAACAAGATGCTCTAATACCAATTGATTCAGAAGTGATGCAATCGTTTCTCCTAAAAATTTCAACCAAAAAAAGCATATTCTAATCCAATAACTGCCACTAGGAACCAAACTCAAAAATTTACCTCAATCATTACATGTTTGAGTCCTTACTTTGAGAAGTCTCGTATGAAAAATATAGACGTACCAATCAGACAGATTCATACACATCTTTAAGGAAATTTGATACCACTAATTATTATAGAATTGAGTAAAATATGGTATAGTCGTTCTATTGATAAGATTGAATATTATATACGAATTCCAAAATTCTAATCTTCCTATATTTATCTAATTACCTTAAATTAAGGACTTTTACAATTCAAGTAACTTTAAAAACTAAACTAGAAAACTAATTAGATAATTATAGAGATAAATAAAAATAAAATAAAATAACTTAATTTTTCCGTTATGCCACCGCAAGATTGAGCTCCATGAGAAAATTTCAATAGTGTGGTATTGAGAGTGAGAATACGCAAGTACAAAAGAAGTTTGGTGAGTACATCCGCTAATTGATTCTTAGAGAAAATATAAGTTATACGAAAGACATTACTTTGAACCCGTTCATAAATGAAATGATAATCTAACACAACATATTACAAAATTTGATATTTGTAAACCGATGTGTGTCCAGACAGCATTATATTGGAGTTTTGGGTAATTACGGTGGATAGATTAGGCGACTGAAAATCTCACATCACACACGCTCCACGTGCTTAGAAGGCACGCGAGGCTGGTACTCGTGGTGCTATTTTCTGAGCTCACCCTTCAAGCCTACGCGCCTAATCCAAATAGTAAGTGTAACAAAATCACGCCTGTTGGTCAAAAAGATTTCACACCACTTTTTCAACACTCTGCCACATGAATTTTCCTTTTTATATTAACGAAAATGTGAGTTAGGTCAACATGGTAAGTATTTAGTCTAATCATATGATCTCTTTATAAAAAATATAAAAAAATTAAAAAGAATCATATGATCTATTTGATATTGATAAAGCATACTACGTGAATCCCATCATCCAATGATATTATATGATTAAAAAAAAAACATTAGAATTAAAAAAATGAGAGTGTCGTGCACTACTTGTACCAAATGGAGGTTCACCATGTTGACATAATCATTGAAAAAAGTCAAACTAATGAGTCATTAAGCTTAATACAAGAGTTTATGTTTAGAAAAATTAAATTCAAATAATGCTATATGATAATCTGATGATCTCTATTGACTTCCCTATTTTTAATTTCTTGCTTACGAAATGCAGCTTTCATCCCCTATACTTACAAATTTTATCAATGAACCTAGATGAATTCTAGCAATGAAATAAGCATTTCATAAAACGAAAAAGAAATATAGTTTTATTAAAAGAAAAAAAAAAGAGTAAAAAAAGAAAAAAGCTAGAGTCCACACAGGGGTGGGAAAATAATATAGAGGGCCAAAAAAAGACATGACCTTGGAAGTAGTTATGTTTACCCAACATAAGGCAGACGAGCCCCTATCTCCATTCATAATTCACACTTCGTTCTAACTGTTCAATTCCATCTATTTATTTTGCTTATCTTTACACCACAAAATTTTTTTTTATTGATATATAAAATAATTATTGTTATATATTTATATATGAAATTATCGTTATATTCTAAATTTTTACTTCTCTTTCATATTGAATGTAAAATATACACAATATATAGTATATTTATGAAAGTTAAAATATATAAATTGAATATTAAATGTTATTCACTATATATTCTGTAAATTTATCAACTCTCCACATTTTTTTTAGGTTGAAAGTGCAAACTCATGTTAGCGAAGGAAAATATATATATATATATATATATATGTAAGTGATTTGTGTGGATGAGGTAAGATCTGTCCGTTAAATATTTAGACTCCATAAAAGGTCGGTTGTACAGGCAACAGTACAGGTCAAAAAGTCATCAATTGGTGGCCTCTGATCTTATCTATCTCACTTTTTTTCCTTTGAATGGTTGAATGGTGGTGGAAACCCACCAATCAGAAAACGTTAAAGCTGATTGATTTTGATCAAAAACTAATGTCTAGGATTCGGACCCACCCTTCTTAGTTGGTACCTTCCCCCCACCCCCCGGCTGAATTCTCTTACACCCGACTCGTTTTTTTTTTTTTTTGGTGGGGCTTGCATTTTAGAGTCAAGATGTGTTGTTCTAAATTTTATATTTCATTAATTATTTTTTAATAAAATAATAATATATTATTTAAATTTAAAATTTTATTAATATAAAATGTTAAATATTGAAAATTTTTGAAAAAAATTAATAAAATTGTCAACATACAATTGATGAGACAGTTTTTGAAATATAAAAATGAGACAACAAATCTAAACTCAGTATTTTGAGTCATAAACCTACTTTCTTTCTTTTTTTTTTTTTTCCCCCTTTTTAATATGAGGGTAGTTTTTTATTATTTATTTATTTATTTTTAATAATTTGTTGTTAGATATTCTCTAGTTTAATCAGTGCCGTGATTGTTGGCATTTCAGTGGGTCCCATGAAGACGAATAAATCATAATTTTTTAATTCTAGGAATGATGATTGTTCATTCCAATCTCCTGCCATGATTCTTTCATTTTTGTTAAGATCATTAAAAAGACAAAACTAATGGTAGGATTAGGAAATTTACCTTTACTCCACCGAGAGATACTGTTGTTGTTGTTTTGTTATTGAATTGCCAGTTTGATACCTGAGTGTTTACATTTAAAATTTAAAAAGCAACACAATATAAGTGAATTTCAATTATAAATCAAATTGTTACCAAATAGTTTCTCTTATATACCAGCGAAATTTAAGCTATTATAATTGTGATAATAATTCATATATGTGTTTTATGAGGGGTAATCTTACAAAATCACCAAAAAAAAAAAAAAAAAAAGCTCCACTGAAACAAAGTATGACTCATGAGCAAAAAAATAAATAAAGTATGACTTTAGACGATTTAGCATTAGGACGTGAACTTTTCAATTCTTGGCTTTGCTGACTCCCAAATGGGTGAAATTTCAGATGGGTCGGCCCAGCCCATTAATGGGCTTGGGCCCAAGGCATCAATTTTAAGCCCAACCATTAACTTTGCGTCAACCCCAAAATAGGGAATGGAAGACACGTGTCTGTTCGGGCCGTTTTCAAGTTATGACGGCTCTCTCTCTCTTTTCACTAATTAATAATAATAATATGAAATTACTGCCAAACAACTAAATTAGTAATCACGCAGCCCTTAAATCCTGGGTGGCTATTAAATGAAACGAAATGATAAATAAAGATTAAAATGTGGAATAATTTTATAACAGAATCGCAATTAAAACTATCATTATGTGGAATTTATTTCTTCAACCTCGTTAATCGTTACGTAACTTACTCCATCTTAATTAATTTCCTGTCTTGGGATATATGCCTTCATGTTTCACACTCCATGTTTATGCATCCATGCATGTAATTATCATCCATATTATAGTTTTGAAACTTCTCTAAAATATATATATATATATATATATATATATAATTTGGAAACGTCAAGGGCAACAAAATTGTGAAAAATTATGTGCTACAAAAACAAATCAGATGATCTAAAACCTTGCTTTATTAACCGTTTTTTTCACTTTTAATGAAACTAATTCACCATAGTTTCATTTATCTTTATTAAGTGTAAATTCAAAGAAAATATATATGTAAATATATAGTTTTTTTTTCATCCTATCAAAGAGAATTTTTTCTTTCTCTCTCTCTTTTTAATTTATTTTACTCATTTTTTGTTCTCTTGTTATTAAACGACAATGTAATATGCAGTCGTGTATCATGCAAGAACATGAATGTTGATGTGAACATTCCATGGGATGCATGTATTTTCATGGACGTGTTTTCATTAGGCTAAATGTGATAATTAAGGCTAATTAGAAACATTAAATTGACATATATCCTCAGCCCCCCTATATTTGATTGGAAATCGTTCGCTAACTACAAAATAAAGCGTTTAATTAGCGAGTAAATTCCACTAAGATTGTAACTCCCAAAGATGGGCACGTACACGAACTGACTAATTTTCTATCTCCTTCTATATATTACCAATTTATACCCATCTCTACTCTCCATCTTTTTTTCTTTTCTTTATATTTTTTCATTTTCTTGCTTTACTTTTTCCCATCTTCCAATTCACCCAACACTCACCAATCACTAATTAAAAAATAAAAATCTCCTTCGAATTCCCAATTTCAATGGAGTACCACTACTCTAACCACCTTATCGTTCCAAAGATTGAAAACCCATTTGATTTTGACTGGCTCTACCATGAACACCCACTTGGAAAGTAAGTCACTCATTGAACTTTTTTCGTGTTTTGATTTTTTTTTTCCCCCTGTTTTTGACGTTGATTTCTTGATGACCCATTTGTCTTTTACCCTTTTTACACTGCTGAAGATTCTTCTCATTGACATTGAAACAAAGAAAAGGGAAAAAGATTCCATTTTTATTGAGTTTGTTTTATGGGTTTTTTCTTTTATGTTTGCAGCCTATTACTAGATTTTCAACCATTTGAGAGTCTAGAGACCTTTGTTGATCATGATCAGTCCAATTTGCTACCACTGTCGTCACAGTACCATGACCAACTTCCTCGTATTGATTTCCAAGATTTTGAAGACTTCGGTGGTGCTTTTTCCTTGGATTTTGACCACGCTTTTTCGCATCCTAATTGTGAAGATACAATGGTCGACGAAAAGCCTCAAACCAAATGTGTCACTTCTTTTGATCACGACAACCAACACCAAGACATGAACAAAATGAACATGATCAATCCCACAAGCAGTACAACTGATCAGGACAACAAATGTTCTGAATTTCCGAGGATGACGACGATGATCGAAAGCGAGGTTTTTGCTGGTACAAATTGTGGTAAACTCAGGAGTTACAAGAGGTCTACCGATCTAGAATTGGATGACATACAGAAGTACTTTGACCTTCCTATTAAGGAAGCAGCCAAGGAGTTGCATGTGGGCGTGACACGGCTGAAGAGACGGTGCCGAGAGCTCAACATCACGAGGTGGCCCCACAGGAAGTTCAAGAGCTTGCAGTACTTGATCAGCAATGTTAAGGTTTGGCTTTGTGAAAATCTGATTTTCTCTGTTTATTTTCAGTGTTCAATTTTTGGAAGTTGTGCTTAATTTGAATGTAATTGAAGTGTTGAATTACATGATAATGCAGCAAATGGGCTTGGATAGTGAGGAGATAAGGATTTTGGAAGAGCATAAGAGGCTTCTAGAGGAAGTGCCTGACATGGAACTGACTGAGAAAACCAAGAAGCTGAGACAGGCTTGTTTCAAAGCTAATTACAAGAACAAGAGGTCTCTAGCTAAAGTATTAACTTTACATAGTCAAAAAAGTTCTTGCTAGCTAGCTAGCTAGGAAATAGATTTATTATGTTTTCTATTAGGAAAAACCACATTGGAATGACAAAAAGACCATATCACTTTTGTCTATATGCCAAAAATAGATTAGACATTCAGGAAAATATTGCCATTTTGGTGTTTTTGATGCTCAAATTTTCTGATTAGCTGATTTTATTTGGTAACTATGATGCTGCTCTATTTGTTTTCAAGCCATTTCAAACCATTTAACAGGCTTGTTTATGCTTCCATCCATGCCAACACTTGAAATCACTTTAACTACCGAGAAAGTAGTGGAAACAAATGAACACGCAAAATTTACGGTGGTTGGCTCTTAAGGTTGATCCACATGCTAATTTTGTGTTAAGCTGATAATTAGGCTTCACAAATTCTACTCATATACATATAAAAAACTATAAAAAAAAAAAAAAAATTTGTTAACTACTCTGTTCAGTAGTACTACCAACTCTTTCTGCTACATAGATTTGAAATCTCTATCTTTTTGCATGTGCAATTGTGCATTATGTCAATTTATTAGAAAGGGACCGAAGTAGTTGGTTACACACACACATATATATATATAACTTTGTAACGTCAAACTACAATATTTGGTGGCACCACATCTCATAATGTAGATAGCCGTTGATTAAAAAAATATATGAAGTGACATATATGTATATATATATATTGATCATATGCAAACTCTCTCCACTACATAATCAGAATATTAAATTTCCAGCTATATAAACAAAAACAAAAACAAAAAAAAATAATAATAAAAGAAGAGAAAAGAGAGCAGAAAATCCAACTAGTGGGCGAAAAAAGAGTAGAACAAGTCAATGACAGCACGATCAAGTAGATCGAGTAGAGATACATTATGAGCCCTGTTTTTTTCTTTCTTTATCATGCTTGCGTCTCCAAGGGACCACCTGCTTAAAGCTTTCATAAATGCTTGCCTGCACTTCCGATAAATATTGGTTATACACACACACACACACACACATATATATATGTGTGTGTGTATGTGTAATATTACATATACACAGATTAGATTATTGAATAATAGCTGCTGTTGTACTATGTATATATAGAGACTCATGTACACAGCAAGATATATATAATAAATATGTAACATAATAGTGCCGACGGTAACATATATTAGAGAAACCGTAAAGTCATGAACTAAAATAATTACTAATTAATTCATACATATATATGTGTCATTATTGAAACTAAGAGTCCGTTTGGATCGCAGGTTTGAGTTGATATTTTGAAGTTGAAATAGTAAATTTTGTTGACTTTTCAGAAAAGACAAAAAACTTTTTGGGAAAAAGACAAAGACTTTTGAGGAAAAAAACAAAATTTGAGTTGAAAAGTTTGAATTGAGATGGTGAACCAAACATAGCATAAAAGTGCTTATAGTTGCGGCAGAACATGGAGATTAATTATGTTTTAATGCACAACATGTAAACTTTTGGAATTCATTCATAAATGAGTTATGTATATATGATATTAATATATACACACACATGCAATTATGTTGAATATTATTTAATCGTTGAATTAGATATACAAATGTAAACGATTTCAACTTTGGAACCAAAACAAGCAGGAAAAAATTCGCGACGACAGAAACATGCATGAAAATGTGCGATCAAAGTCATATATACACATATATATATACATATAAAATCAAACATATAACTTAGAACTTCTTCTAATTATCCATGCATATTAATGACCTTATTCCATATACCAGAATTTTCACGTGACAGAAAAAAAATTACAAAAAAAAAAAAGTCACATACCAACAAATGAGACGACGACTTTGTATGAGAGAGACTCAAAAAGCTACTTCTCCTTCTAACCCTGACGAGCTTCACCTTCTCATGATGTTCATAACTACTGGCACCACCGCCAAAAGCGACACCGTTTCCTTCGCTGCCGTCGACACTCTCGACCCTCGAGGACGAAATGTCGAAACTAGCCCCCAAGATTCCCTTGCTCCTCCTGAAACTCCCCCACCTCGCAGACCCAAAATAGCCATTTCTCTGATCCGATCTCGCAACCTTCCTGTCCAGGCTCTCCGGGATCCTGAACGACATCGACCGGCCCACGTCAGGCCCATGAAGGACTGTCGTCGGCGAGGGCATGTTGGTAAATTTCATCTCCACGGAGGCCAACAACCTCGGAGGCAGTCCCAGGGACTTTGTAGTAATTTCATTCGCTGGCTGATCGCCGGCTGTGTTACATGAACTGCACCGCCTAGGCTTCCCCGGTGCTTCTTCCCACAGGAACGGGACCGAAGCTGAGCTTCGGAGCGGCGGTGACATTGAACCTGGTGGCTCGGAATCACCGGATGACTGCAGACTCGGAAGTGAGAAGAGAGAGAGCTTTGGTATATTCTCGTTAATCGCTTCCATTTCCTTTCTGTAACTATATATGTATATAAATATATAAACACTCTGTGTATATATATAGATAAAGATGAAAAGAGACAGAAGCAAAGTGGGTTTTCTGAGTAGTTGGTGGAGCTGTGGAGGTGCGGGTGTGAAAGTTTTAATAGAGAGAGAGATGAGTGTTTGGGTTTCTAGAGAGAGAAAGAGAGAGGGAGAGAGAGAGGATGGTGTTGAATGTGAGTTGTGACTAGTGACTGCTGAGAGAGCAGGTGATCATAGCAAAACGCTCCTGGCGCTTCTTCTTCACGAGAATATGGCCAGGCTCTTTTTTTGTTTTTTGTTTTTGTTTTTTTATTTTCTTTTATTAACAAAATTACGAAAACACCCATTACGTGGGTCCACTCGACCATCAATTGGTGATTTTGATTGGATGATGCAGAGCTAAACGACCATCAACGGTCATGTATCGGTGGGGCCCGTTTGAAAAGTCAGACCAGTTCATCTTCGGTCTATTTTACTCGCATGCAAAAGCAATTTACGAAATAAATTATTAAAAAAGTAGAAAAAAGATGTTTTCTAGTAGAGTGGCAGTTAGGTCGAGAGTGCCTACAGTGCCCAATTCACTGGTGTTTATGAAAAAATTAAATTAAATTTTTTAACTTTTATTTTATGTTTCAACTCTAATTTAAATTTTTCATCTCAATTTTTATATTTTTTTTAAATAAACAAAAAATATAAGTAATTTTTAAAAAATCAACTAATTTCAACTTAAAAATTTCAACTCCAACTAACGAACCAAACGCACCTTTAATTTTCTTTTGAGCTGAGGAATAAAAAAACATGCATGAATTATGCATAATTCCATATCAATAATCAAACGAAGGATTTAGTTATTTAGCTATTTTTTTGTTTATTACAATTGCACAGGCTTTGGAAAAGACCATGTAAACACTGTTCATTGAGTTGTGACATGTCCCCCTAGAGCTTTTGCTACGAAAGTTCTGCTCTTTATAGCCACTGTCCTTAAGTTTGACATTTCCTCAGTTCTTGCCCAAAAGCTGTTACGAAATCCCGCATTAATTGGAAAAATATTAAATAGCTTGATGAGCTGTGAAGACTTTCTTGAAGAATACTCGAATAATCTTGTCCCTTGATTGGCCTTGTTAGCCTATTTTTTGCTTCTAATATTTAGAATCTCTTAAATTCCATGTGTGGAACACAAAAAAGGATTTGTAGGACTTGCCTTTTTCCCCAAGCAAGTAAAGAAAATAATCCAAAAAAAAAAAAAAAAAAAAAGAATTCCAACTAGGTTGAATATGCTCCACTAACTTCTTTCCAAAGTTCTTCAATAATGTTTTCTCTTTTTGGTTTTCTTGATAATTCCTATTTGTTTTATTAGTGTTCAATAATGCTTTAATAGAAGGTTTTGGCCACGTGATAAAAAAAGGGTCAGTGACAGAGGAAACCATCTAGCTAGTGGGGCACTTCTGGTTTGGACATATGTATGAAGCGTAGAGAAGAGACCAGTCTCATTAAAGTGAAAGAGAAATTGATCAAAATTATTTAGTTATTTAGAAAAACGTGCATGATATGCAAATTAATGACAAAATTTACGTTAAATAGCACAAGAAGAAAAAATGAGAAATAAATCAAAAAATTAATTATATATGTAAAAAAAAAAAAAAAAAAAGGGAAAAAAAAGGAGTTCTGTGAATGTGGGAACTTCAGAGTTGCAGCAGAGAAAGAGAAGGCTTAGACTGTTTTACTCGAAAATTTTTAAATGCAAAAAACCATAACACAACTACCTCGATAGAAAGATGTAGCAGAAAGAGGGAACATTTGAAGATTCTCCATCCAAAATATCTGTCACTCATTATTATATCCACCTATCTAAACTTCATATACATGCATATATAGATATATTGTGAAACATATGCATACATATATGTATACAAAGTATAGATTTACATGTACACATATTGTTATATGCATGTGTTGATTTTTCCACACCCTTTTTGACTTTTATATCTGATGCAGCGGAAACGAAGGAACAAGAAATGGTTTCAACGAACCAAATCCCAAGCCAAATCCAGGGCTGAAACTAAGGAAAAGGAGGCGCACCTCTGATCTCTGTTCTTTTTCAATAGAAGAATACAATCTAATGGTCTAGGTTAAAATGTTTTCAAAGCCACAATATAAAGGACTATAAAGCTGGTGCACAAAACGCACAGCCAATTAAAATGCTATAAGCTAAACGACCCCTATAAGAGCAAACAACAACTAAACGAAGGCAAAATGAACAAAGACTTTTGTTCAATACCAGTGATAGAACCACCTCCTACATCAATATCACTAATTATACACAAACAAAAATTTAATAGAATTTCATACATATCTAACGGTCTAAAATTATGTAATATCAATAGATAATACTTTTTCAATGTTGATTGATAATACTTTTTTTATCATATTAAAAGGATTCTTCTTTCATTATATGGAATTAGAGTCTTTACCTTACATATTCTTGGTTTTAAGGCCAAATAGAAGAAATTTGAAACCAGGTTCTTATTGCCGACACTGAATTTTCCTTGTGCGGATTAAATTCCAAAAATATTTAGCAAATAAATGCAAACTCTTGTGTATAAATTATGTAGAAAAGTTGTAGGAATACCAATTAGAATCTCACCTTTTAACTATCAAATTAAGTGATGGTAAGTTATTATATTTTCACTCATATAGTTACAATTATTTAATTTTAAGTAATGTAATAATTATTTGAAAATTTTAATTAGAAAAAAAAGATAACTTATGTATCACGGATATTTTAGAATTGAGACTATAATTAATATTCCTAGTATTATTCAACTATGTATAAACAATCAGCACATGCTTATGAATCTCACTTCCATAGCACTGGAAGGATTGTCAAAAGACAAACATTACAGACAATCATAAAGCGCACAACATATCTTATGAAAGTGAATTCCAGTAATGTTGGCACCCACCACAATATTTTTGTACTTGAATAAGATTATATATTCCCTTTTCGTCAAGAGAAAATTATATATTACTTTAAAGGAAGCCACTAATATTTTTTTGCTGACTACTAGTACCATAAGGTGTGTGTGTATGAGTGTGTGTGTGTGTGTGTGTGTGTATACACACACACATACATGCTAAAAGCAAATTAATGCTGATATAAGTTTTTTTTATTGGTAAAATAATGCTGATATAAAGTTTGCGTCATATGTGATGGAGCAAGATATTTTATTATTATTATTATTATTATTATTATTATTATTTTTAGAAAGATAGAACGAGTTATTGAGACCACTTAATTGCACACATTATTTTACTCTTATTTAAGTAGGACTAGATTACATATTGACATTTAACCAACTTGACAGCCGCTTATTAATTATTATATGCATTATTTTCTCACCGGAATTAAATTCGAAAATAACCTTAGAGAATGAGACTTGTGACCAGACAGTAACCTAGTGTATTATTATTAATTTTTTTTTTTTTTTGGTTTTCAAAATGAATTTTATTTTTATTTTTTACCAACACTTTTTTACTCATTTCAAAACAGAAGCTACATGTCGTTTCATCGGTTTTATGAAGAAAAATAGATAAATGACAGTAACCTTGTATTTTGAGGACAGAAAATTCTTAAATTCAAACTACATGCCGTTTTAAGCTTAAGCGACAAATAAATAAATGACTTGCTGTTGTATGAAGATTTTGTCATAATTATTATTTGCTAAGCTGTCGTATGAAGATTATGACAGGCACAGCATATGCATAACATGGACGACTTCTACAAGTCCAAAAAAAACGACATGCCGTTTGATTGAACAAACGGCAACTAAAATTTCAACTCAAACGACAAGCGCTTGGTCGTGTTTGCCTTGAGCGACAGCAAAATTTTTGGGAAAAAAAAGGTCCACTTCTTTGGCATAAACGACAGCAAAATTCCTTTTGATTTAAATTTAGGTACATAAACGACAAAATGTCTTATAACTATTGCATAGAAACGGTGGCAAACTTTCATATGAAAAACCAGATGTCGTTTTCTAACAAACCACATAATTTTTCCAAGGAAAAGTACCATTTTCACCGCAACTGAATCATGTAGCAGCATGGAAGAAGATGGATACATTTATATGTGTCGTTTTTGCCTATACAATTTTTAAGTACACAAAATCAGTACAAAAAACTACACCATTACAATGTCTTTTTATTTTTATTGTCACTACCTCTTCCAGCGTATCATGCCTTCACAAGCCAATGTGCCCTCAAGATCTCCAATAACTCGTGCTATTCTAACCTCAATACCTCTCTGAACGTCATGGAAGAGAGTTCTAACGCTCTCGGAAAAGCGGTTCATGTCGAATCCAGTCGACTTGTCGATCTCCTTCCCGACCCCAACAAGTCCAGAAGTGATCTTGGATTGGATTTCCATCAGTTTCTGTCCTGTTGCTACTATATATCTCTGCAGCTGAAACGTCTCCTCAAGGAAGTGCTCTAGTTTCTTGGTCTTCTCTTTTGCTCTAACTGTGCTCAAATCTCCGTGACATACTTTTAGATCACTCTCGTGCTGCAAGTTTTTCATGAATCAAAAACTCATTATGAGATTAGTATCATGCTTTCAAAATTTCCTAAAGCCATAAAATAAAAGGGATATGGGCATAAATGGCCAAAGTTTTTATTTTTGTCTATTTTTATGGTTTTCTTTTCCGTGTGATCGGAGCTTACCATCCGTTTGCAAAGATCATCAACCTTCCCTTGGAGAGATTGGTACCTCCCAACTTGTTTATTCAGCAAGGACATTAAAGCTAAAAAGTCTTTTACACCGGTTTCCCCTCCATCACCGTTGCTTTCCTTTTTATTTTCGCCACTTTCTTGCATTCCTCTCAACCTTTCAAGCATAATGAGCTGTTGTTTAAGCCTCTTGAGCTTGTAGGAGACACCAAGAGCATGAAGATCCATCCTCCATTGTGAAATATTTGCGTTACTCGAGTGTTGTTCGGTAACCAAAGATGATGATGATGGTGACGGTGATAACTTTTCGGTTACATCTAGTTCCAATGGACTTGAACTTCCCTCTTCAGAAGGATCTTCTTTCTGTTCATCGAAATCTTTGTCGGGAGATTGAACCGTCAAGGTTACATCTCTGCCTCTAGCCTCGTCAATTGACGAGATTCCCTCGTCTCTCTCATTGCTTTCTTCGTCTTGAGGCATGTCAACTGAGATTGTCTTTGTTTCTTGCTCTTCCTCTCCTGGATGCCTCTTGATTACCTTGACTTGTGCCCAAATGGAATTTTCTGTCACTGCTGAATCATGTGAATTTTCATGAAACTTGTACTTCTGGCAACTTAGAGACCTTAACTGCGATGCGAACTGCTCTTTCAAGGCGGTTAACTCTTCTTCCCTCTCCAACAATAATGCTTCCATTTTCATGTTTTTGTGTCTGAGCTGTAAGATTTCTTTGTTCAGCCCCTCAACATGAGACTGCAGTCGTTTCGATTCCAGTTCCATGCTCAGCAACCGCCAGCGGAACGCTTCTAATTTCTCGTCTTTAAGCCTCAATTGTTCTACAAAAGCATCTATTTCTAGGTGATGCCTCTGTTCAATCACAGCTGCATATCTCTCTGCCTCCGACCGAACCCAACTCTCGACTTGTTTAACATCGGCTAACATAAACAAAACCAAGACCAACGGACAGAAGAAAACACAATTAGAATATGAAACAAAGTCAACTGAAAAGTGAGAAAAGAAAAAGGTAGTAGTAGTGAGAAATTTGTTCTTACCTAGGTCCTCATTTGCGCAAAGCGAGTAGCTGTCAAAAGGGGGAGAGAATAGTTCAGGTTCATTCGCGAACTCGGAATGATGCTCGTAACCAAGAGCAGTACTTGGCTGTGATTTGGTAAGGCCGACATGTGAAAGAGACGAGCCGGTTGGTGTGGAATGCAAACCTTTTTCAGCGGGAACAATCTCCAATCTAGAGTTGGCTTGTTTTGCCAACATAGTTCTCAACGAATGCCTCTCTTGCCTAGACTCCGACACCGCCTTCCACCTTTCTGATTCAAGCTCAGCTTGCTTCCTCTTAGCCTTCGATAACTTGACCTCCTTCAAAAGCATTTGCTTCTCTGCTGTGTCCAACTTTGATTTCCTCAGTGTGGCTGATAAAATCTTGTCTTTCTGCTCCAAATCCTCGTGCATATTCACAATCTCCGCCGACAGCTTTTGGACCATCATAACAGATTCTTCCTTCTGCTTCAAGACGGATTCAAGCTCCCGCTTTTTGGCTTCAACTTGCCTTAAAGCTCTACTCATATCTGCCTCAAGATGGCGCTGGTTCGACACAAGCTCAATGAAGGCGGTTTTGTGCTTCCGAAGATCAGAAGAATGCTCTTGAGACTCACGCTTCGCCTTTTCCCTCAATTCTTCTGCAACACTCTCGACTTCTTTTAGTTTTTCTTCCAGCTCTTTCCTCTTCTCACCCTCTTC
Source organism: Ficus erecta (assembly GCA_008635985.1). Taxonomy (NCBI): domain Eukaryota; kingdom Viridiplantae; phylum Streptophyta; class Magnoliopsida; order Rosales; family Moraceae; genus Ficus; species Ficus erecta. Next base: position 1,150,060 of record BKCH01000010.1, read on the forward strand.
CTCCAAAGCCTTCTCTCTGTCTTGCACCAAAAGCTCCATCTCCTTCAGTTTATCGCTCATTTCGGAAACCACTTGGGCCTTCCTCTTCTCTGGAACCCTCAACTCACTCATAAGAGCTCCTATGTGCTGCCTAAGTTTCTTCCTCTCAATCAACCAGGTTTGTTCCTGTGCTGCAAAGATGCTCACAACCTTCTCATTCGCTTTGGCGTCTTCGCGCCTAATTCTCTTCAACTCCGCAACCTCTCTCTCGGCGTTCTTGAGCTTTAGCAGGATCTCACACTTTTCCCCACCATCAAGCCCTTCTCTTTGAACTCTCCATACCAGCAGCCCCAACAGCTGAGCACTTCCTTGAAGCATTTTCTCTCTTATGTCAGACCATCTCTCGTTTCCGACATCATGGGGTAATGACAAGAGACGAACGGCGAAAAATGCACAAGAAACACCAAAATACATGGGATACAAGCTATCAAAACTCTTATCTTCAGAGGCAAAAGAGTTTGAGATGGGGACCACTTTCTCATCCATTTCTCACCAATTTCCTTTACTTGTTGGCAAAACTAGGGGAAAAAAAAATGAGTTGGGAAATTCAACATTAGAATTTCTCATCAGAAAGAACTGAAATTTTCAATCATGAGTGTTTTTTCAAAGAGAGAAAATAAAGACATAAAACTTAGGCACTAAATGCTGTATCAGAATCCAGAACACCCAGAAGCAATTAATAATTCTGATAAAGATTCAAACTTTTGTTGCAGAACTTACATGAGGTGTAGAAATTCTTCAGTTGCGGAACCAGAAAAGGCCTCAAAAAGAAAATTTTGCAGCTTTCTTTCTAGAGGAGATCCTTAGGCATTTATAGAGACTCAACTGCAAGGAAAAAAAGAAAAAAAAAAAGAGTTGTGGTCTTTTTTTGTATCGATTTGAGAGTTGAGTTTTCTCACATTTAAATGGCCAGACCAGAGAAAGGCCAAAAGCAATGGCGTTTACACGTGTGTGACTCCAGAATCCGTTAAAAAGCACTGTACTTTAACAGCATAAAAGTAGAAGAAAGAAAGAAAGATTAAAAATTCTTTAAAGAATTAAAAAATTAAAAAAAAAAAAAGATAAAAAGAATTGTTCCTGGTTTTCAGTGAAAGAAAGACCCCCAAAAACCCCACTTGTTCTTCCTTTACTTTGCTCACTCAAATGCTATAGGAAGCAAAAACTCTAGATTCCTGGCTGTTTTGTCACCATTACTGATAAAGAAAAGTGAATAAATTCATTTGCCAAATAATTTATCAAAAATTCCTCATGTTTCTTTATTTATTTTATTAATTGCTGTTTTTTTTTTTTTAACGGAGTGGCTTACCTGTACAAAACTACAGTCTATTTAAATTTTTTTATAAATTTGTACCGATTAAATTATCGTGAAAAGTACTAACAAAAGACTACAAACACAAAGTGCTTTTCAAAATCAGTGAAAAGTATGTTCCTTTTTCACGTTCTTACACTAAAACCAAAAGAACACAGACATTTTTTTATTTTTTTAATTTTCCGGCAATATTGCCTTTATTTTCTTGGATGGTATCAAGAAATGAATATATGAAACAAATAATAAACATAATATTAATAACTCAAACCTTGGACCACATTATCAAAGAAACTGTTGGAGCTTTTAAGATACCTAGAGTTGCAACTAAATTGGCCTCATATTTTGATTGACCTCATTAGCAATAAAGCACCCACCAACCCCTCCTTTTGTTTCTTCCCATAAACATGATATTTTCTTTTTCTTCTTCTTTTTTTTTTTCCTATAATCAGAAGTTTAGAAAGGGACTACCAGCATTAGCATACTTACGGATAGACTCTGACTAAGACAGTCTCTGAATTATAATAATAAAACATGGAATAATGTTGTGGAGGAGACATATATTGGTTGAAATGCATGTACCTGTCAAAAGGGCTACAATTGCGGAGGAGCATCTTGAGTAAAAAAAATTGATAATAAGAGCAAGAAATGAAGCAAATGGCTTTCAGTTCCGAGACATATTTTTCATTATTGGAACAACTAAGAAACCGGGTCTTCATGGGGGTGGGGGGCAGAGAGAGATTAGCTTCTGCTTAAGTTTTGCTTCCTTGGCTGAGACCTTTGCAATTCTGTAAAGTTAGGAACTTGTTCAGTAGAAAGTTCATAGACAAAGTTAAAAAAAACATTAAATTACATAAAAATAAAAAAAAAGGGTAGAATCTGCTTTGACATAAAAGTAATATTTTTGGAAAGAAATGGCCAACAAACTACCCACATAATAGCCTTTGACAGTCAAGATCTGCCCTTGAAATCTGGACTTTGTGATGCTTGATTCATTTCATTATAGCTCAAGCAATCTCTCTCTCACTCTCTGTCTCTCTCCAGTGTCATGTGTGTGTACTATTTTGTGCAATAAAGAATTGGAGAAAATGAGGAGGGAAGAATAAACTAGAAAGGGTCACAATCAAGTGAGGCCATTTGTGGGCACAGCCCATGTTCTTCACCAGGAAATTAGAGGAGAAGAAAAAAAAAGTGAAGTTTATCATGGGTCCCACAAGGGATAATAATATCTCTTTTTGTTAGTTGTTAATCAAGCTTGTTGTGCTGTGCTCCCAATCCCAACCTCCATAGACGATTAATGAATGCCATGAACTTTTGTTATAAACCCCACGTACTTATAAAATTATAATAGTTTGAGAAAATTTAAATAAAGATCTAATCGTTCAAAATTATTCGTTATTAATATGATAAAATTATAAATAAAATTATGTGCTTTTGCAAAGAAAAAAGGATGAGGTCTTGTCACCCGCATATGCAAATGTGGGCCACCGTAAGTTTTTTCTTAGGAAAGTTACACTTTACACACTTCTTTATTTTTGCCCTCTTGCGAGTTCTCTTTGTCTTTTAGTTTCCAACGTTTTTCACTTTTGATAAAAGCCTTTTTTCTTAATGAGTTTCTCTTCATGAAAAAAGAATGAATGTAAGCAAAATAATTGAAGGGGATAAATAGTAAACACCATGCACAACGAGGCAAAAGTACTTGATTGAATTATTGACAAAAAATAAAGAAAAAAGTGAATGCAAAAAAAAAAAAAAAAAAAAAAAAATCAGTCAAAATCAATATAGAAGAATATAAAAGCGCGGTGGGTATTCAAGGACATCTCGTTTTCTAGAATGTCCCACTCATTAAATATGATGTTATCTGATTCTAAGTAGTAGTTAAACATAAAGTTGAATAGAAACATTGCATATATTTCGTTGATTAACTACCAAAAATAAAGGAGGTAATTGTTTGTGAAACCCATTGCTATATTAGGAAATTATTTGTTTCAGGAATGATAATTAATAATTGAACATTTTTACCATTCATTTTGTTTAGTCTTCAAGTTTAATAGGGGGAAAAAAAAAAAAGAGGAAAGCTTTATTATTATTATTATTGCTTAAGAACAATTTAAAAAGATATTCTCATATATTATAGATAGAGTTTTCACCAAAGACATGAGATTAATCTTTGATTAGAGAGACTATTTTTTGGGATAACAAGCCCCACTCAACAACCAAGGATTATGGAACATGCGACAGACTAGGTGGCATTGTGGCAATATGTCTACCTTTCAATTTCATCATTGGACTCCAAGGATCTAACATTGGGAACACCATGATTAGCAACCCAAAAATAAATAAATAAATAAATAAATAAACAAATCTTGATAGCAACAGGAAAAATAATAAGGTAATGGTGATCTGAGAAAAAATCGATTTTTAGAGCAGAAATTATAAATGTGAAGAAGGAAGTAAATAACATTTTTACATGAATATTTGAAATAAAATAGTAGATTCTAAAAATATTTGAAGTAAATTACAAAAAATAATAAACTTATAAAATAAATTATTCATTTATTTCTTGTAAATATGTAACATATTCAGTAAATTTATTGTTTACCTAATAAATTTTATTTTACTTCATATATTTTAAAACCTTACCATTCACTTCAATTATTTTCATAAAAAAAAATTATTTAATAAAATTTCACTGAAAAGTAATCAAAAATTGAAACTATTAAAAAACTACTATTTAATAATAAGAAAAGAAAAATAAGCTATTCATTACAAATTAGTTTTAAAAAATTTATTCATCACTATTTCTCATAAATGAATCATTTTCTTCACTAGAGGTGTTCATTGTAATTAGGCCAGTTGAAATTAACTGGGTTGATGAGTCCATCATGCGACGTTCGTAATTTTGAAGCCCAATATAGCAATAAGTGCTTGGGCCTCTAGACTACTCGCGAAATCCAGAATGTTCGATAACAACAACACAAACATTCGACTCCGATACATATAAGGGTGTATAATAATTTTTTTTTTATACTACAAGTCTAAATTTTTAATTTTTTTTATTTACGTCTTAAACTTGTAAATCTATGACAATCTATCCAAGTTGATATCAATTTTGATTTTGTTTTTTTCTTTTTGGAAATTGAAACTTAACTTGTACATAGTCATTAACAATAAAAGGACTTTTTTCTAATCAACATTAGCCCACGTTTATATTTAAAGCAAAATTAATTTAAAATTTTTTATCTTAAGAAAAATCTTAACCTTAATAAATTTAAATTAAAATAGATAAAAAGGAAAATTCATGCTATTTATTAATTACTCATATACAAATCACTTGTCAATTTACTTCAAATGTTAACATATTTATTAATAAAAAGGATAAATTGTTACATATTTATAAATTCTGTGTGCAAATTGCTTAATTTAAAAATGTAACATATAAATTATAATTATATGATATGTTTACGGTGCAAATTTTAAATAGGTAAAAAACATTATAGTACATTATATTTTTGAAACTACTAAATACATAGTGAGAATTTATACGGTAAGATATAAGAATATATACATTATCAATGTGACTTTATCTTAAATTTTACAATAGTTCTCATTTTTATTTATAAATTTTAAAAACTCTCATTTTGTCACATTAAACTTTGAATCAGTTCTACTTACACCTTACGTTAAAATTTCAGTTAAAAACATAAATAAAATAAAAAAGGAATTAAGAGTGATTATATGGTATTTTTCTATTTGTTTTCATTAACAAAAATCCTAACAAAAAGAGATTTAAAAAGACTAAGGATTTGTTTGGTTTTTAGGTCTGAATATAAATTTTTTATTTTTGTTTTTGTTTTTTTAAAAAAAATAAATAAAAATTATTATTAATTTTTGAAAAATTAACTAATTCTAACCTAAATATTTTATTTCAAACCGGTGTTTTAAATACAAACTAATTTCTTTTCTATTTTCGTCCGTTTTTAACAAAAATTCTAATAAAAAAGATTTTTAGTGAGGTAAATTAGAAACTTAAGAAGTGAAGTGAAAATTTTTAAAGAATGATTTTAAAATTCTAGATGAAAATACTTTTCTTAACTTTTGAAAACTATCTTTTGGCCTTCAAAATTTCTGAAATTTGCAAAAAGTGCTCCAACCTGATATTGAACTTTCTCCTTCGGTGTCCCCCTCTTTTATCATCTCACTTCTTCTTCTTCTTTTCTCTCTCTTTCTCTCTCTCTCTCTCTCTCTCTTCACTGAAGCACAACCCAAGCTTTCAATCTTGGCTTGAACTCCGAGCTTTCCCACTGAGTAGAAGGCCAATTTCTGCAGCGAAACCTTTCGGAGCGAAGAGAAATTTCAGAGATCTTGTGTAATTTTGAGGTAGGGTTTTCTCTCCTGAACGATCTTAATCTGAAATTTCCCTATTGAATTATTGTTTCCTTCTTGATTTCAATTCTAATTGTGATGAAATATCTTTTTTCAATCCGATAATTTTACTCGAAAGAAAAACCCTAGAATCCTGAAATTCTCTGTACTTAGAAATCCGGTATTAAATTTTTCCTTATTTTGTTTCTTGTTATACATATCTTGATTTTCAATCGTAAAAATTTGAGTTGGATTTTGGTTTTAATCAAATTATTAATCCCGAATTAAGCACCGACCTAGGTTTTGGGGCGTGAGAATACTGGTTTATGAGATTTATCTTACAAATAAATTGGATCAATATTTGGAAAAACGTAACTAATATGATTAATTTCAATTTTTTTGAGGCTTTTATGGTTAATTAGTTAAAAAGTTTGCTAAGAATAAGGGGCCTTTGGCAGCCGGCTTTTAATGGGTGAATGCACAATGGAGGAGATGTCTCTCCCAGCTCTCTTCGAGCAAGCTCGGAAGATCCATCTGTCCGCCACAGAATCTGGGGAAACTGATCAGGTACACTAATCTTGTGCTGAGTTCTCCCAAAAAAGAGAAAAGATAATATTTTGATTTGGGGTTGTTCATGGAGTTTCTGATTAGGTTTTAGAATTTGGGATTAAATGGTGCTTTTTGGTTCAGGAGGTGGTGAGGAAGGGATGTGAGGCTCTTGAAAAGTGCGAAGAAATGATAAGCAAGCTGGGGCTATTCTCAGCCAATGAGACCAAGGATGATATCAGCACCACCAATCTGAAATACCTCCTGGTATTTTATTTTATTGTTTGAGTTACATTGTTCATAAGTTTGGAAATGAAATTTTTTTTTTTTTTGGTATGTTTGCCTTCTGAGAAAGTGTAGTGCAATGAAAGGAAACAGGTGTTTGATTGCGGAGGAAAATATTGTAAGGGAAGAAGAAAAAAAAAAAAAAAAAAAAGGAGAAATTGGATTAGGAATGATATTATGATGTTTGTTTTCTCTTGCTCATATAAGGACATGGCTTCATTTGCACCAAACATACTGATACTGTTGTTAAGTGCGTTTCGTTGCAAGGAACTTTTCTTTTAATGAGTTGTGTATTTCAGGAGAATAGTATATCAAAAGCAGTATCTAAGATAATTTATTACGTACTGGCAACTACTTACAACATTCCCATTATAGGTGCCATTTTACCTTGGGGAGTTGACTGAAAAGATTGCACAAGATGACAGGATACAGATTCTCAAGGCTTCTCAAGCAAAGTTAAAGGTTTGTTCGCTTGAGAATCATGTTTTTATAGTTACTCATCAAACTGCGTCGGTTCATTTAGAATATTTTCCATAGCAATTTTTTGCTTTAGGACTACTTGTATTCTTGCGGTTTGTTTGAAAAGTTTGGTGTGCTTCAATAATAACTTAGTGAGATGGCGAATGTTCTAGGAATTCATCTCATTTTGCGAGTCAATGGAACTTTTACCTGAGGAGGAACTAGAAGCATCTACTAGAGGGGCTTCCAATACTTTCGTTGATCGAAGGGCTAGAAAGGTAGTTTATTTGCTTGTCTTCCCCGCACCTTGCTTGATTGTGTCATTAACTCTTCTGCATTAGTGCCTATTCTAGTGGTTAAGATGAAATCGAGGCTTCTTGTCATATAATGATGAATTGCTTGTATCCTGAACTGTATTTAGATCGCTCGCTTCAAACGTCAAAGAGCTGCTGAATCAAAGTTGCTGGAAATTAAGGAGCGGAAAGAACGACGAGGACGATCCAGTAAAGCAGCCACCTTATCCACTCCTGTTGAGGCAGGGGAAGAAGATGTGCTTGACGATGATGGAGAAGAAGAACGGGAGGTTAGCTCATTTCCCCTTATGTTAGTCTAGGGTAGTGCTACTTGCTTTTTGTATCTATTGCTTTGGTGATTTGACTGAAATCATTTGATATTATTATTATTATTTTGGATGCAGGCTTGGTTTACCACCATCTCTTTGGCTATTTGTAAGGTTGGTTCATGGAATTAAATATAATATTCCCAATTTTAAAGATTTTTCACTTTAAATTAATTGTCTTTACTTCTATATCCCGTCATTTATCTTAGCTTCCTTCTGTCCCAAAACTATACGTCAGGCTTTGGATTTGCTGGAGATGCTAAAGAAGGAAGAGGAGATGCTCTCGGCTATAAAAGAAAAACAATCAAAGGTAATTAATATGCCTACTTTGAGAATGCTGATTATTTTTATTGCGTTTAGATTTTATTTAGAATTTCATTTTTTTAAGGTGATAAGCTGTAGTGTAAACTGTAAAGAATAGTAGAGAAGGTTTGTTGAATTCAAATACTCGGTCCAACTAGCGTGTGCGCAATTTATTTAATCAACTCTTTGATTTCAGCTTAATTATATTTTGCAAAATTAACTTTTCACTGGGACTATTTTGTGTATCATAAATGCAAGATATTTAATTTTGTTTTCTCATCTTTCTTCCATTCCCACCTTCGGGTGATCCTCTCATGAATTGTCGAGTTGAATTCTCTGTTAAGCAGAGTCTATTTAGAAGCTTTGTTGGTTACTTACCTGAAGTTGGTACAGATGCATGTCTGAGCGCATTTTATATTTGTCATGTTCCGTAGGAGGGGGAGAAGGATTTCTTTCAGGATCTTCTTGATGATCGAACCAAGAAAGCTGAAGCTTGGCATCGCGATGCTGCAGTCCGAGCACGGTTTACTAAACCAGCACAGCCTATTACATGTGCTACTTTTGCACAAGATGTTCTAGAAGGAAGAGCGCAGGTCTCACAAGCACATGAACACAAACACCAGCCGTTGATATTTGGGCCACAGAGTCTTGTGGGTGGAAGCTTAACAAGCGAGAGAGAGAGAGGATGATGGCACAGGTTTTCCAACCCGGTTATAGGTAAATTTTTTTTTTGCTGCGATTTAGACATTATGTCCTATCATGTTATGTTATCTAGGATTAAGAAAAGCGTATGCATGTTACGTTGTGGATCTGTTTTGTCATTTTAGACATCTTACTTGAAAATGCTAATGCTTGTTAAAGGTTGCCAACCATGAGCATAGAGGAAGCCGGGTTAACGGAGATGAGGATGATGAACAAGTGGCAAGAGAGGAATGCTAAACTCATGGAAGAAGCCAATTCTGCTTGGTACAAGGATAAGATGAAACCTGGGCCGAGCAATGAGGACGATGAAGACGATGATGCTGCACAAGAAAAGGCAAGGGCATGGGATGACTGGAAGGATGATAACCCCCGGGGTGCAGGCAACAAGAAGCTCACTCCTTGTGGTTAAATCCACGCGAGACTATTTGTCATCTCTTCATCTCCTTTGGAATTAGTTGTTGTAAGGAACTCTTTTTCTTCATTTTTTTGTCGATACAAGTAAATTACAAAAATTTTGTAGTTGTGTGGTTTCTATGTCTTTTCGATCTATCTAATGAATAATTACCACATGTTTATAAGTATGCATAATCCAATTTTCGGCCTATTTTTAAAAATTAATTTTAGGTCCCATTTGTCATCACAATTGGAGTGTTTTTACCTACCTAGACGAACAATCTTCTCAGGTCACGAAAAAATGTGGAAAACGACAGTCATAAGAAGCCATGCCCATATTCTCCAATTATCAGACTCTGGTTTCTCTCTTGTGATCGGATCCAGCTAGCCATATCCAATTCCTGTAACTCTCCTCACTGTCGCAATCAATGAATTATTTATGAGGCGATGTTTGGTCTTTTAAGTTTGAGATTTTTTAGTAAGAGAGAGGGAAAGGCTATGATAAAGCCCATTTTATATTCTCTATCGGTAAAATTATTTTTAATACCGTTCAAATTTAATCGAATGGATAAGAAATTACGAGTGCATAATAACTAAAATAAATATTGAAACACAGGATTGCAATTATAAAAAATAAAAAAGTGAATTCTTCTTCTTCGTCCGTTGAGGATTGGCCGGTCGAAGGTCGCCGGAGGGGGCCTAGGGCGATTTCAACGTTGCCGTGGGTAGGGGGGAGCGGTTTTGGAAGGGGGCTTCGACCGGCGTTTGGGGGGGAAGGGCGGCGGTTTCAGAACTAGGCTTCGACGGACAGGGTGGAGGGGCTTCGACGGGTGGGTGGGGGTGGGGGGTGGGATTTCAAATCTGGGTCTCAACGGACAACCCGAGGGGAGGGGGGGCTTTGACAGGCGTGCGGGGGGCGGCGGCGGCGGTGGCGGTTTTAGATATGGGCTTTGACAAGCTAGTAGGGGGGAAGGTTGGGGGAGCAATTTGTCGTCAACGGATGTGCGGCAGGGGGAGGGGGGATGGCAGAGGAGGGATCGGTTTCGCCACCAAACAATAGAGATTTGCCAGCATGGGGGCGATTTCTAAGGTAAGGGCCACCGGTCGTCGTGGGGGGGTGATTTATGGTCAGGGTTGGGTTTTTTTTTCTTTGCTTCGAATTTTTTTTATAAAATTTTTTAGATTATAATCTTATGAACTAAGGTGCATTGTAAGTATCATGCACAAACAACATCTTAATCGTTGAAATTATATCAAACGGTATATAAAAGAACTTTACCGATAGGATATATGAAAAGTGCTCTATTACAGCATTTCAAAGAAAGAATGTTGAAATAAAAAATATCTCAATTTTAGCTTTCAAGTTCAAACATAAAGTTTTCATCTTAGTTTTTGACTTTTTTTATTAATCAATTTTAACTTAAAAATTTCATTCTAAACTCGTAAACCAAACACAAGCAGAAATGTGGTTGAAACTTTTTTGCCAAAACACTCAGTATATACTAATCTTTGAGATCGTTTCTTGAAGTTCATTAACACCCTTCAATCACAACTGTGTTTCGAGATTTGAGCTCGGATCTCTTCCTTAATCCGTCCCATTCGCTAGCTACTCGTTTTCGACTTTTGCTCATTTAAGGAAGATAAATTCATAACCGATATAAACAAGTAACAATTTAATACAACCAGGAGCCAACCCAACCGATGAAGCAATTACAACATCAACTACTCTCCCAGGGGGGCAAAAAAAAATCAACATCACTGAAAAACAAGAGTACAGAAAACAGTAATGCCAAAATGGACATTATACACAACTTGATTCGTTAAACAAGAACCAGGACTTTATCTCATATGAAAAATCAGATCTTTTCGAATTTTATTACTTGTTCCAACTCCAAGATCCATGCTTTTTGCCCCCCAGCAAAAGAAACTCGACTGTTAAATTCTTTTTGTCGTATAATTGGTTGGTATGAAAAAACGACACCAAATAACATACCAGAATCTGCTTGTTCGGATTTCTAGCTCTCGACGCATTTGAAGCCTCTGCAAACCCAGAGCCAAATCCCAAAGAGAACTGCGCAGACGAACAAATCGAGTAACAACACCACCCAGACGTGCTTCCTCCATACCTGCTTCGCCTTCTGCCGATCGCCGGCGTACGACGAGATGTTCTTCTGCACCGGCGTCGGGAAATCTCTGTTCACATCGTCGTACACATCCACCGCGTTCTCCATGCTCGAATCTTTCCCGAGGTCCGCATTGGCTTCTCCCGAAAGTCTCTTCTTCTTCTTCAATCCGTTGCAGAGTTTCGCCCCGAGCAGCGGCGTGAACGCCAGGCTCTGACCTCTTGACCCGTCCAAGCTCGGAGTTTGGCTCTCGTTCGACAAACTAGGCGTCGAATTCACCGAGTTCAAGTCCGACGCCATGATTTCCCTCAGAATCGAGTCGAATTCGGGTTGGAAACTACGAGAGACGAGATTCTCCGACCGTCTCTTGGATCCGCCCCTAGCCGCCTCCTCGAAACCGGATTTGACGCGGTTCAAGAACCAGAGGCAATCCGATTGCTCGAGGTCTTGGTCCGAAATCGCGAAGTAGACGAAAGGATCGTCGATCAAGAAGGTGTAGGTTCTCCTCCGGACCGTGTGACAGAACATGGAGTGGTACGGAGGAGTCTTCTCGATGCACCGCCGAGCCAAGTCTTCGAGATCGGGTTGTCTGGCGAACTCGGCGAGGACCGTCGTCTTTCTGGCAATGCAAGCGTAGTGGATTAGATCTGGATTCAAAATCATCGGTGCGGCGATCAGAGAAAACGGAGGAACCGAATCTCGACTTGGAAATTCATGCGCTGGATCCTGAATTCATCGACGTGACGAGATTTTCCGATGCCAAACTGGCCATGAAAGAACTCGAATCAAGAATCTGAGCTTCTACACGGGATTTCCGAGTCCAGAATTGATTTGTCTGGTAAAGAGCTCGAATCTTTTGGTTTCTCTCTCTACAAAAAAAAAATCTCTTCTCTCTCTCATGTCAGAGTTTGCTTCTGCAGATTTGAATCAATCGATTAATCTAGGGTTTGCATTGCAGTGGGTTTGGAAGATTGGAGTTTTAAAAAAAACAAAAAACAAAAAAGGGGGAATTTTAAAGAGAAGGATTTTGTCGGGGAAATAGAAAATGACGGAAAAAGAAGTCCCGGAAAAGAAAAGTAAAGAGAATATCTTTGCTCAGATGATTTGAAATGGCCCCTAGAAAGTACTTGTTTTACGTAAATACCTTTGTATGTTTTTTTTTTCAAAAAAAAAAAACCCCTAAAACTTATTTTTTGGAATAAAATTTACACTATACTCGCATTGTAAGTATCTTTACATTTTTATTTTGGTGGTTTTGTTGATTTTTTTTTTCCTAGCATTGGCTCTAAGATAATGTTGTTTAAACCTAAAAAAGTGGCTATTATAACAAATCTCTATGAAGCGGGAAGAGGAGAATTTGAAAAAAAAAAAAAAAAAAAAAAGTGCTTTAACCTATAAATTTTGACACAATCGCATGCGGTTAATTTTGATTGTTTAACACCGAACCGCTAGTAACGTTTTCGATTGGTCCGGTTGGTGTGCTTGAGTTGTCGGTTTTTTTTGTAGAGTCATTTTTTTCAGCAGTAAAAATGAACCTTTTTTGTAATGAAAATTTTATTTTTAGATCCAAAATTATGTGGAGCAAAGATATTCATATTCTTATGTCAAGTACTTGGTCCGGCAAGTTGGTACAGACTTGTCGTCATTTGTCAATTATTACTCGATAAGGAGGAGGCATTTCTGACTATACATTTCAATCAGATCACAAAGGGCTCTATTTCTTTTTTCTATTATTTATAATTATTTTAATTGGACACAATAAAACAATCATTTTTTTAACGAAAACAAATGTGTGAAAAAGACATGTCTAAGTCAAATACGTTTAAATAAATGTATATAGCCATCTTATTCCAGTGAGAGGGAATGACCACTTGCCGCCTAGAATGATGATGGTAAAATCACGCCTTATCAATGGATCCAAAAATGTCACTTCGGGCTGCGCCAGGTGCCCCTATCACTTTTATTTTATTGCTTCATTTCAGTATCTGTTGAAATTTTATAAGATATTCGTATTAACATAGCTCATTTTCAAACGTACGATCTAATTAAAATCTTATCAAAGATCTAATTGTGTATAAGAAAATCCTACTGTGGAGTATTTTAAATTTTTTAAGAGAGTTTCTGTGATAAAAAATCTTTTTTTTCATTATCAATAAAAATTATAGTTACAGTCACTAGTTCATGTTAAAAATTTTGCAATGTACAACAAAATTATTCTTTTTCATATATTAAATTATTGAAAAAGTAATTTAATAGCTAAAATTAAATTTTTTTATATGTAGTGAAAAAAGATGGTTCTGCTCGTAGAAATCTCCCCTATTAATGGTACTAGTAATTACAAAATTATGAATTCCCATGACAAAATAGTCTGTTGATTGAATGTGAAGCCAGTGATGAGACAAAGCACTGCATCCTATGAGAATTATTTTATTCATCCTTTATTTTTTGGCAAAAAGCATTTATCATTTTCTTGAAGTACATAACTAAACTTCTCAAGGAAACAAATGGTAGGTGCTAACTTGCTTCATAAATTATGTTGGAGAATAAGAGAATCTGCTATGTCTATATCAATACCACTACCAGTTGGAAACAAAAGGAAAAAGATTGCTTAAATGAAACAAATTCTGCTAATATCTTAGGCTTGGGAAAGAAACAGATCACCAAGAGAATATTCTTTTGAAGCAACATATGAAATGTTTGACAGATTGAATATGCTTACTTTCAAATGAAGAAAATTATGTTATGATATGCGACACATAAGCATGTTACTTTCCAAACAGATTTGATCCAAAGTCCAAATGTAAGCAATGTTTACAATATCTAGCTAAAGGTTATGCGATCAGAGTTTCTTCCCCCGACCGAGCAGTAGTTCCCCACGGCTGACAAATAGGATTTTAGGCCATAAAAGAAAGGCACTGGCCCCCATTCCCCCCACTGGGATTTTTCTTTCGTGCACATAATCCAACTAGAAGTCAAAGTCTGGAGTAAAAAAAAAAAAACAAAACAAAAATTCCTTTGACTTAGCTCCAGTTTGAATTGAAAATTTAAAATGAATGTATATTTATGAGAGAAAAACGAATGTGTTCAAAAAAGTAAAAAAATCAATTTGGATTTGGATTTGGATTTGAAATAAGTTGAATTTTTTGACGCAAGCGTAATCTATGTATATACATTCCCATTCCCTTTTCCCATATTCCAATCAATGTAAAAGACGTTTTCCAGTAGCTTTTATGCCAACCAAATACGTCAAAACATCAGTTAGAATTGTAAATAAAGAAGTCCAATGGTAAGAGGAATGCTACTCATCTGAGCAGATATGAAAAACAAGGTAACAACTCAATTACCTATAATCTAGGCCAATAGGAAAAACAAAATATATATATATATATATATATATATAAATAACGATCTCTGCTTGTTTAGCAGCCCGATTGAGGACAACGAAAAGCTTGGCTAACTACATTGATCTCGGATCACTTATCCATCGTCGGACCTCCTTTTTTCATTTTTTTGTCCACCTCTTGTGCCTCAGCTGACATAAGGTGGATCGGTGAAGGCCCAATGAAAGGCCTGCTCATATTGCTTTGCAGCAGTTTCCCAAGTGAAATCCTTCTGCATACCTCTCTTTTTCAATCCCTCCCAAGAAGACTTGTGCTCTCTGAATGTCTGTATAGCAACTCTTAGTGCCTGTCAACGAATAACCAATTACTCATTATTTCCGTCAACAAGTTCTTCAGTACGGCTATAACACAAAACTCGCTTCTATCTAAAAGAATCAACGATAGAGCACTTGCAAACAATAAGGTTCAACAGCGGCAAGAGTGATAAGAATATTACTTGGAATCAAAGTAAACAATACTAGACACGGAAAAAAGAGCATAATGGAATGACATACCCCCAACATACTATCTTTTTGTAGCGGAGAAAAAGCCCACCTGCAAATACGTTCCGCCATAAGATCATAAATAAGAACCTAAAGAAGCAAAAGTTACTTATAGCAGTGAAAGACTATGTACCCTGTGCCTTCTCCTTTGCCATCTTGAGCATATGGATTGAAAGTCTCTACGGTATCCTGAAATGCAGAGAACAAAGTGTGTTAAAAAGAAAAATAGAATAAAATGAACAACTTAATTAATTTTTAGGACATTAAACTTACTCTAAGTCCTCCGGTGCAATGAACCACAGGAATAGTTCCATATCTCATTGCGTATAATTGATTTAGACCACAGGGCTCAAATCTCGAAGGCATCAGCAGTATGTCACAGCTGGATAGCAAGGATTGGAATGAGTCAGTGACATGGTAAGATCTTAGCATTGAAATAGAGACTAATAACTCGGACCTTTTTAAGCCAAGTGATGCCATGATGTAAGTGAGTGATTATTTTTCGGAACTTGAAGTGAGTGATTAGTTAGTAATTCCTTCTCAATTGGGAACAATAATAACTCACAACATTACTCGGCTTAAAAGTTTGAAGTACGAGTCGTGGGACCTGAATATTACTCAAAATAGAAATTCTATTTACCTTGCTGTTATCATATGAGAAATCGGAACATTAAATCCTACCCAACCCCGGAATTTATCTCTATAAACCGATTCTGTTGCCCTCATCCATTCTTCATAACACGGGTCCCCAGAACCTAGCATAACCTGAAACATGCTAGAATGCTTTAGTCATGAATCATGAAGGAGATTCTCTACCTAAAACCAATGTAAAAAATAAAAAAAAAATACTTACAAATTGTACATCGTCTTGCATAATCTCTGGCATAGCCTGCTGAATCACGTCGATTCCTTTCTGGTAATCTAATCTCCCAATGAATCCAATCTACAAAGTTCAAGATCAAATGAGCGATAAGATAAGATGATAAAGTCTTGTGACCATGACTACTTTTTAGTAGATATCAGTGAAAATCTTACCAATGGGCATTCAGGCCTAACGGGAAAACCTAACTCCTTTTGCAAAGCAATCTTGCATTGGGCCTACAATATTTCATCAAAAGATGTGAGATTACTATAATGGATTAGTACCAGATTTTAAAAAATAATAAACTTTTTCCCACCTTTCCAGAAAGATCCTCAGCAGAATAATGGAAAGCAACGTGCTTATCTGAAGATGGGTCCCATTCAACATCATCGATTCCATTTGTGATCCCTGTTGGTTAGTCATGACATCCATAACCATCAGTCATCCTCATAAATCCTAAGCATGGCACAAGTTCACAAGGCAGGCCTGCAGAGTTTGGTAGATGTACCATTAAGAACACTTTTTCGACTTCTTAGTAGGTCCTGTAGACCATATCCACCTTCAGAAGTAGTGATCTCCCAGGAATATCCCTGCAGTTAGAAGGAACGATTTAACATCAGAAGCTACGGAAATGTGATATACTAGGTACCCGTCTATGGAAACAATAATTTAACCTCCTCAATCGCGGGAATACGAGAGGCATAGATGCATGAAATAAATGTTTCTAATTCTTCCGTGCGGTTTTTAAAATATATAAATATACAGCATTAAAATTAATTCAAAGGAGAGGAAGAAAAAGTATGAGAAAAGGGACCTTGCTAACTGTCAGTATCCGATCAGCTGTCACAACTGCACCCTTCAGAATGTTGACAGCTTCACCTGTGTCAAGAGCATGGGTCCTTGCCCATGTTGGAAAAACCCACCCCAATGCTCCATACCACTCTGGAGGTAGTCCCAAATTCATGTATGTTGCTGCAGGCTCCACTCCCTTATGCAAGAGAAACATTGAATTAGATTGAGATATTCAGTCTAATGTAACAGACATACCAGTATAAGTGAATAGCGGACCTTTCCGCCAACATTTTACCCTCTGCACAGAGCTCTAGTAGTATCAACACCACCATATTTTTATCAGCTTTCTTGTCAAATTAAAGAAACAGAAGTAATTTACACAAGACATTATAAGCAAATCCAATATGCATCCATCCAGCCAGTACTCGGAGGTTGCTTTCATGCATGACAATCTAGCTTCAGAAATGCGTTTCTACTACAACCTCCAGACCTTGTTATTGTGTTTAAACAGTATAATTACTAAGTGATTTGTATTTTCAAAAAGAAAAATATTCATCCATGTATGGGCAAATTTTGAAACTGTAGTTTTCCCTCCTTTGACTAGAATGTACGTTTTTATACTATGTTGTTACATAATCCAGCTCAATCACCTGAGAAACATTCGCATTCTCCCAAATTCATCTCACGCTAATGGTTCAGAAATCATTCCATGTTCTCAGATTTTCATGTTTTTTAGATTTAAAGATAAGAAGAGACAATTCACCTGATGTGCAAGGTTGTGGATTACAAGTATACTCCGGGCATCCTTGTAAACTCCATGTGGACGATATTTGGCTGCCAAAAGCCTGAACCAGAAGAGATGTAATGGTCAATGATTGTTAACTATACCAAGGGAGTAAAAATGTATACAATAAATTAATAAGAATACTACTGCTACTGGTCCATGCCAGTTACTGACAATTATGAACAGCAATTAATTCCAATTTATAAACCCATTAAACAGCTAGTATATATAGAAGATTAATTCGTTTAGGAAAGCATACGCTGAAACAAGTCCTGCATGCCAGTCATTGACGAGGAACATACATTTTTCCCCATAGGTGTAACCTCCCAGTGGAAGCACCAAAGGGGCTTCACATGCTGCATGGCAAAGCAAAGTGTACCGAAACTGTAAAACCAAAGGAGAATACAAATCATCATTATTGGTGAATAAAATATGGCATGCTACTTCATTGATGTACCCCAACAAAGCTACAACTTGATCAAGAAGCATACCTGGTTATCCCCATAAGCACCATAGTTATCCCCGTAAGGATTTCCAGGTCTATGGTACGATGGATGATCCACAAACACCTGAAACAAAGAGGAAAAAAGCTAATCACGTTTAAGGAAAGCTCGGTAGGAACTATATGATATGAATAAACTAGTTCCCTCTAAGAAGGCTGGTTGATTTCTCACCCAATCGACGCCTTCCCTATACTCATGGAAGAAGGCGACCTCGTGTTCTCCTCCAAAGCAAGGCACCTTGATGCGAGTTTCTGTATCTACAACACCAGCAAACTTCTTGTCTGCAGCAGTGCCAGTGAGATATCTTGGAGAGACAACCATAACACGGTGACCACGGGAAGCTAGTACAATAGGCAAAGAACCACAAACATCTCCTAAGCCACCGGTCTTCGAATAAGGTGCCGCCTCAGCGGCAACAAAGACAATGTTGTAGGTCGTTCTGGTCTGGGGTTCCTCCACTTTTTCATCTACGCCCTCAGCTTCTTCCACTTCATCAAAATCAACATCCTTAGGAGGTTCAGCAACTTCAACATCACCTGTACTCGAATATATAAACAGGTTTTGCATTTCAAAATTTCTTGTCAAATCCAATTGTTGCAAGTTATCTACCATATTCATGGCCTAAAAATCATCACTTTACAATAAAAGCATGCATTTATGAGAAGCATATTATACATATTGGAGCCACACGCGCGCGCCTACACACACACACACAAGTACTAAGAAATATTATAAGGTCAAGATATTGGCCCAGGTATAAATAATTACGTACGAAACCTTTTGGACTTTAGACCTTCTAAAAGCTAAAGACCAAAAGTGGAGACCACATGGAAAACCAACTTAGTCACATCATGTTGTTCTACCTTAATGAAACTAGTCCCACGAAAAACTGCCCAGAATAACATGAGGCCTTTATTACTTTCAAGACTTGTGTACTAAATCTGGTACTGAACAAAAAACCCAAAAAAATAAAAAAAGTATTGACTTTCTTAATAATGATTGGTGTCGGTCTCTTTATTACATTGAATTCCACAGATCAAGAATCATTTTCTTCTAAAAATGCAAGACAAAATCAGTTTGACCAGGATACAAGTTGACTTTTTCACTAAAAGAAATTGACCCGGTTAACGACCGCTAACACATTGCCAGGATCCACCTGATAGCTAAACTTATTAACAAATATCTTTTAAACGAATTTCTACTGTAGGATCTCCTATTCTGTGCAATTTGTGGGACGTACAATTTTAGTTATTAGAGTGTTAATTTAATGCGTAGATTTAATATGCCGTTGAAAAATTAATCCAATAATTAAAAAAATAATAGTACAAAATACGAGCTTCAACTAGTCAAATTCAGAATCGTGATCATTTTATTTGATCATATCTCAAGTGATCCTCCTCCTATACACATCTATACTCAATCCCCAAATGTAGTAGTATACTATATATTTGTTACAACTATGTAGAAATAAAGCAACCCTAATCTGACATAACCAAATAAAATATTACAAATACTTAAATAGGATTATTCCAGCAATCATTAAGAAAAGCACTAAACTTTTCGTAAGCTAAATTAAACTACATTTAAAATTTTCATCTAAAGCAAAAATAAATTTTCATCTAAAGCCTATGAAAAAAACGCAAAATCCATCCTCCAAAAAAAAAAATATATATATATATATATATATCGCAGGTTCAAATTTCCAAATTCGATTTCGAATTAATCCCCAAAAAAAAAAAAAAAATTTACCAGAAGGAGGAATCAAGTGGAAGCCGATAACAGAGCCAGAGCTATCTCTTTGTGTTCCCAAAACGAGACCTTTTCCCTCCTCCTTAGGACGATCTTTATAGATTTGAGAAGTCTGATTTTCACGATCATCGCTTTCGCCTAAAACCGATCCACTCAGCCTCAAACAGCCATTTTTTCTGCTTCTTCTTCTTCCTCTCCGCGACGGAGCTAAACACAGAACTCCAGAGCTGCTGAAATTACTGGCTTTCACTGAATTCGGGAACGAGTAGTAGTTGCATGGGACGGCGACGCCGGGAATTCGCAGACACTCCATGGGGATTTTAGAGAGAGAAACTCCTCCACAGAGGAAGAGAGAGAGAGTGAGAGTGACGAAAACGAATGCGAGAGGGATCGTTTCGTCGTGATTGGACTGGGAAGGAAAATCTAAAGTGATACAACTGTATGACGAAAAGAGCTAACCTCACCTGATTTTATTTCCACAAACCATAAGAGAGAGATTGCACGTGAAATCCAGAAAAGACACCAAAGATAAAATTTTATCACCTGCGTAATACTCCAGGATAAGAAGGAACAGAACCTACTTGATTTTCCACGTGTCGCTCTGTGTATTTTCCAACAGAACCTACCCAATAGAACCTACTGATTTTCCACGTGTCGCTCTGTGGATTGTCCAACAGAACCTACTTGTTTTCCACGTGTCGCTCTGTGTGAGGTGGCAGGTTTGGTCGATACTGGATTTTTTTTGTTTTTTTGACTAAAGACACCAGACCGATGTTTAGTTGGGTACGAACGATATTTATTTGACAGCGACGGTTTAAAGAAAGCGATGTTTGAGAGTGAACGTGGCGTCCCCTCATAAAGCCACGTGGCAAAGGAAAAGAGTAAAATAGAATTACCTCCCTTAAAAGAAAAAAAAAAAAAACAGGTAATTTCCTTGCAGCTGAAAATTTATTAAAAAAAAAAAGAAAAAAAAAAGAAGAAGAAAGCAAGTAAGTCAGAAAAAGAAAAAATTCAGGTGACATAAAATAAGTCAAAAAAAATTCAGGTGAATTAAAATGCTAAAAAAAAACGTGTTCAATCCTCAAAAACAAAGATAAACGTGAATTAAATGCTAAGGATGTTTGATATCACTTATATGATCACGTCAATAATAACTTGATTGTTTTATATTTTTTATTTTTTAAATTGAGAGGTTCAAACTCTTCATCTAAGATGTGTAAAATATGGGATTCAAACTTTATACATTATATCAATAAAGAAAAACTTTATACATTAGGTGTGCAATGCATTTGTGTATGCCAATGTTCTATTTATTACAAAATAATGTGAAAAATAACATTTATACTTCAATCCATTATGTTATTTCTACTTTTTGTCATTATTATTGTATTTTAGAAGTTGTAAAAGTGGACCTCTAGTATTTAAATAAATGGAAAAATAAAAATATTATAATAGCTAAATGAGATAACAACCAATAAAAATCAAAAATGAAATTTGACATTGACTATACTTTATGATAAATTTCTCATAAAGTTTAGCGTATAGCAAATTTGACATGAAAAACAGTACCATATTAGAGAGCACTTTTTTCATCTAAATATCAAAATTTACAATTGACATACTAATTTAATATTACACTGAAGATGCTCTAATAAAGTTATATATGAAATTACTGTTAGACTATAGTCACTGTACTGCAATTGCATATTTTCCTTTTCATATTAAAAAAACATACTATTTTTATACGTTGATAAATATTAATAATAAAAAGGAATTGTGGAGAAATGACTTTTTTTAAATAATAAATTATTAAAATTTTATAAAATCAACAAAATCATCGTTTTTTAAAAAATATAATTGATCAATATTAATATACATTAGTCAAAAATATTATATTCAATAACCGATTAACTAACACTAAATAATCATTTTTTCTTATAAAAAAAGTGTTTTAATTTATTAAATTATGGGAAAATAAAATAGAAATGCTCTTAAAAAACGAAGAAATTTATACATATGATGACCAATTACCAAATTCTCAACAGTCAACTCGAATGTCGTTTACAACATCGTGAACACAATAAATTAAACGGAAAAAAAAAAAAAAGATAAATATCAACTTATTGACAAACAAAGTACAGAACTCGTCATCACAACATTTTGTTTCATTCAAACTCACTCAAAGTCCTGTCTCCAACCGTGGACGCTCGGAGGCAACGACCAATCATCACCACCGCCAGGGGAATCTGGGCCACAGCCCACGCCCCGCCTACTCTGAAATTGAAGCCCACTATTTTTAGGGCCTGGGCTTCTTGGCAACTGATATGACGCCGTTCCACCACCCGAACTCGACGAATCAAAACCCGACGCAGTCACCAAACCTCCTTTCCGGGTCGACGGGTTCCACTGGGGCGTAGATGGGCTTCGCTGTTGCTTGAGGAGATTGGGTTGGATCCGGGTCTTGGCCTTGGCCGACTGGGTCGGAGCCATGTAGCTGGGCACGTTGTTTGGGCTTCCAATCCGCTGCTGCCGAGTGGAGTATGGGCTCGGGTCCAGAAGGCCCAAATTGGAGTTGCTGGAGCCGGAGATGTCCATCTCGACGGTCTTTTCCGACGCGCTGTCGTCGGCGTCTGCGGCGGCGACGCCGTGGTTGGTGGTGGTCGTGGGGGCGAGAGTGACGTAGGAGGAGTCGAGTGGGTCGGAGTGGAGTCCGTTGCCGTGGTAGGGTTGGGCCGACATCCAGCGCTCTAGCCAGTTCCAGCCCCATTGGGCCTTCTCGTTGTGGCCCGTTTGGAGCCCAAAGTTGCTGTGACCGTCCGTGATCGTCTGCAGAAGTTGTTGGTGCTGTTGCTGTTGTTGCTGTTTTCAATGATAAAGTCAAAAGGGTCAAAATCATCCAAGTCAAATGTTCATACGGTCTTAGGGGACAAGTTGATGAAAATAAGAAAAATACTAAACTATGACTCCATTTAGTGAAATGATTTGAGTAAATTTTTAAATTTGAGTTGGTTGATTTTTTAAAAATTAATTATAATTTTTGTTAACTTTTCAGAAAAAGATAAAAATTGATATGAAAAAATACAGTTTAGTTTGAGTTAAACTAACTCACCAAACTAACCAATATGTTTTATGATACGCGTAATTACATATATATATATATAGTTTAACAGTAATTTCATATACAATTATTTATCTAAATAATAGATTAATTCAAATTCTCTCATCCCTAGTTCTCAAAAGAGTAGTTTTATCATGTACCGTTAACATGGTCAATTTTTACATAAATTATGTATGGATAAAAAAATATAGCTATATCTGTACATATTTCTATGTGTTATTATTAGAAATAGTGTTATTTGTCATCAGTTCATAAGATTAAGGTGATTATTACAATGTCGATGAATTTTTTGGGGCAACAAATCTTTAAACTATTAAGTTTGTAACGAGTTGGTCTCTATAAAATTTATCTAGTTCAGCTTTTAAATCAATTACTAATTGAGCTATGAAAAAATCAAGGACCAAATCGGTTACAAACACCATAGTTAAAAGAATGAGTAAAACACCCAAGTCGGGTTGTTCAACATTTTCTTTCAAATCTAAGGTGTTATTAGTAATCAACTGATTCACTGACCTGGTAGGCAAAAGCATAAGCAAGGGCTCTCTCCCTTTTCATGACAGCATCATGTCTTCCGGATGCATTGTCTTTGATCTTCTCGGCACTTTGGTGCCTTTGATGCCTCTGATGCCTATCACGGCCTTCCCTCGCCTTCATTTCGGGCTTCTTCAAGGGGCTCTTCAGTTTTTGTGCTTCTAGTCCTCCTACTTCTTCCTCGTCCTCCTTGCTCTGCAGCTTCTCGTGGGCTAGTTGGAGCCTGCGTGCTCGCACTCTTGCCTGCACCCGCACCAACGCTTGCATACACCGCATTGTCATTTGCGCTTGCTTTCTCACATTGTGCCCTCTAACCAAAGCTTGTAGCCTCACCAGTCCCTTCAATGCTCGCAAGGCACGCCGAGCCTGCAAATTTGTTGACAAAAGAGAAACAAGTCTCACTTTGTTGCGTGACAATTTAATGCACTATCACATATATGATGATTGTATTGTCGATAAATCACATTGTTCGAAACTATTCAACAAAATGCAAAATGATTTAAGAAATATCTACAATAAATTACTCAATCTTAGACCATCTTAACCTGTTTTTCTGAATTTATCCTATGCATAAATGGGATAAAAACTTTTGCGGCTGGGCTATTTTTCGACGAAAAAAAGTTACGAGATTAGGATGATAACTATTAATGGTACTACATTTTAACCAGTAAAGAAACAAGTGATGCAATTTTTGTGTTTGTGTGGGAAGAGGAAGAGAAAGGGATATTACTAGATAGCCTCTGTAATGTGATTGTATGAGTGTTGCAGCCTTGTCTTCCCTAGATTGGCGTCCATAACCCGCTAGACGAACAACTTTCGCCGCCGCTTGTGCTGCTGCGACTGCGGCTTCTGCAGCTGCAGCTGTAGCAACCGCAACGGCAATGGCATGGTTTCTGTCTTCTGTCACCGGAGTTGACGAAGCACTGTCGTCGTTTGTGATGTCAGGGGAACTCTCCGCGGGAAAATGTTCGAACGACACAACCTCTGGAGCCTCTTGCTGCCGTTTCTCCACATTGTCCTTCTACAAACATGTCACCATGGACCATATAGTTAGAAATCCACATTTTAGTTACATGAACTAGTTGTGACAATAGAAAACAAACTAGGAAGTAAATAATTATCTCCAATAATAAGAAATTAGCAAAAAGCACTAGTTCCACAAACATGAAGTTTCGTTTGGAATGATTGAAATCGAACATATATGAAGCACATGATGATGAAAATGAACGATGGTGATGGCTTAGGTGGACTGAAAACAATGTGTCACAAGTGTTGCAACGTTATAGGGTCCTGTTGGGTGGGGGACCATTGACACCTTTTGTATTTATGGTTCTAAATGAGGCAAAAGGGCAGGCTCGACTTTTACATTTTTTCACACCAAGAAACCCATGACATATTACTTTCTTACCTTTTATTACAATAAAGTTAATTCAAAAAAAAGAAGAAGAAGAAGAAGATATTAACAAGATGAAAAATAAAAGATATCCATCTCCAAAAGGGTGCTTGTAATTAACAAGTTTTGAGGTAGTTTTATTGTTTAGTAATTATAATATGTTATTATAATAAAATTATAGAATATGAGATAATTGGCTTTATGAACACCCTTTAAACCATTTTTGTGGAAAATGCTAAAAAAAATGTGTGACTACCGTATTATTTTTCAAGTAAATAAAAGACAAACAAATAGATCAAATAAAAAATATTTTTGTGAAAAATAATAACAATAATAATTGTACGACCATCACATTTGGATTATATATTGGGAAAAAAATTTTGGTCTGTTTTGACAGTGGAATTTTCGTAACAAATCATTGAAAGAACATTTTTGGAGAAAATAAGAAATCATTGAAAGAACATTTTTGGAGAAAAAAACATTGTTCAATTGGTAAATGATTATCTTAGCGAAAAAGAAAAAAAATAAAGGTATGTGATTATTTTAACATTTTTCTTTTCAGGAAAAAAAAAATGAAGTTACCTTTTTCTCTGGCAAGTCCTTGGAAGAAGGCCTGAATACTTTCTTCACAGAAGAGAACCAACCGTTGCCTTTCTTCACCATCTCAGGCCAAAGGATCGGCTTCTGATACCCACCAAGTTATAAATATATATACACACATACACACACATATATATCAACCACCAAATTTTCTTAAAAAAAAAAAAGACAGAGAAAAAGGCCGAGTAAAAATAACAAAAATAAATAAATAAATAAAATAACGTAGTCAAACTTAAGCCTGTTGGATTCCAATTAGCTTCAACTGAAGAAATACCCAGAAATGAAAATCAATAAGCTTTCTGTAAATAAAATAACAATAAAAAAGCTTACTAAAACGTGTAGGCCAAGGCATTTTTATATTGATCATAACATGAAAAAGTCAAATAATGAGCAGTTTGAGAGAAGACTCTCCTCCCAAAAACGACCCAAACCAGACAAATGAAAACCCAAATGAAGTCTGAAGGTTAAAAAAAATGGACAAGATAGAAGAGAAAAAAAATATAAAAAAACTTTGAATTAAAAAAAATTATATAAAACCTGAGAAGTTTCTTTGTCGAGCTTGGATGAATCACAGGGGAGGATTTTTTGAAGCTTCTAGATTTCATTCTTGACATGCATTTTTCTTCATAGAGACAGTGTGGATGTAGAGAGAGAAACTAATGTAGCCAAGAAGAGAGAGAGAGATGGCTATGGCTATGCTAGAGAGAGAAACAAAGAGAGGAGAGAGAGAGAGAGAGAGAGAGAGAGAGAGGGTGTTGTAGTGTGAGAGTAGTAACTGCGAGCCCGCGCAATCGCCGTTAGTATTTAACAATTTCACGGGCCGGTTAGATTAGACCCTGTAATTGTGTTCCACATATACAGTTGGTGCTCACCAATTAGCTTCTGCCACGTCATAAATTGTTTGTGAGGATTGTTATTTTATTTTTTTTTCTGAAAAGTTTTTTTTTTTAATTACGTTACTAGGATTTTTCTCAAATGTCTCTGAAAAGAAAAAAAAGAATTTTTTCCAATGTATTCTTAAATTTTATGATCATTTTTATTTTATTTTTTAAATTTTAAAAATTAATAATTTGTCATTTAAGTTTTGAATTTGTCTCTTTAATCCCTTTTACTTAAGAATTTCCTTTAGGAAAAGAGGGAATTAGTCTTACATAACTACTTTGGTTAGAAATTTAAAATTTATGTTAAAAACATACAAAAAAAAAAAAAAAAAACCATGCAACTACGCTAAATCCAAAATTGTGTTTTATCATTTTAAACGAAAACTCTTATGAGAGGAATTCAAAGTTTAATGGATAAAGTGAGTTTTTAAAGTTTAGAGGATAAAATGATGGGGATTCTAAAATTTTAATACATTTTATTTATTTACTTGAAAATAGTTTTATTTAGTTTGCTTTTTAGGGGAAAAAAAAAAAATAAAGGGTGGAGAAGGGAAATAAAGTTTTGTGGTTTGTTTTTAGGGTAAATTGAGATTCAAATTTGCCTTAAAAAAATGAGATTCAAATGCCTTTTTTTTTTTTTTTTTGGGTTTGGTATATCCTACCAAACGAATTAATGAAATAATTTTCATTAATTGCAGCTATGAAATGACGGGTAAGCGTAGAGTCAGGATCAAAAGATGGCCATAATTGTGATTACTAATCTTCAACCAATGCTAGCAATGCTTTATGTGTATTTTAAAGCTTTCATTTATTTTATTTTTATTTTGTTGGTAATCACATTTTTTTTTAATTTAATTATTCTGTCGTCTGAAATATTTATTTCAGTTCAAGAAAAATTTTTTTTTTTTTGACATTTTAGTATTTACTTGTATTTATCACATTTCAACACTTTACGCAATTGTATCAATCACGCCGTTGCTCAATGATTATGATTCTTTTTTTTTTCCCCTTACAGCACTTTATCGTCAGAAAAGTAATAATTTAGGTAAAATTTATTTATTTCTAAAAAAAAAAAACAGTTATGATAATTGTCTGGTACCGTCTTCTTTTTTTTTTTTTTCCTTTTTTTTTTTTTTTTACCATTATGATGGATTTTTGTTTTTTTATTTTTTTGGTACCTAAAAGAATAGTAACCAGCTTCTCGCAATACTGAAATGGTTATTTCTATGCATACAGAAAAAGCCTTTTAAAGAAAATTAATTGAACATAATAAACAAACGAAAGTAAAAGCAAAAGAAAAAAAAAATTTGTTACGTAAAGGGCTCCGAAAAGAGACGAAATAATACAATAGTGTATAATATAATAGAATAGATAGTTAATAACATTAAAGAGAAGCAACTCCATAACAATACATATACAAATGTGTAATTATCTTTCAAGAGTAAACACCATAACAATTTTTACTCCTTCCTCAAAATAAGAAACTGCGCAGTACAAAGAATCAATTAATATAACTAGTCATGTAGAGGATCATAAAAATGTTCATTTTTCTCGACCTGTTTTTAGTTCGAGTTAATTCTAGATTTTATGAGCATTTTTATACTTTACAGAAGTGGAAGAAGAAGAAGTTGGATAGATGGGTATGAGGTCTTGGCCAATTCTTTTGAATCTTGTTGATTTTCTTTAGCCTGACCCATAAATTTCCTTGTTTATTACGTAGCTTTCAGCCTGAAAAGAAAATGGTGTCCCCCACAAACTGAAAAACACAACAAACAAATAGGTGAATTTTTGGTCAATTTCTCATTTATTTTTCCCCCAAAAGAGAAAAATTCGCAGTTAATCATTTTGACTTTTTTTCTTCTTCCTCTTTTTATTTATTATATATATATATATATATATATATATATATATTAAGGATACTTCTTCTTCTTCTTCTTTTTAATAGAACATTGTGTGTCTTATAAAATGAGCTATATATTGGAGGTGTTAAAAACACCCAAATTAGGCAAATAATCAATAAACAAATAAAAACATAAGGTCATGGGATGTCTGTTTCAAGAGACCCATGTTGAAGGCAAAACGGTTCCACCACTTAAATAACCCTTTTTTCTTGCTTGCTGAGCTGTGAAAGTTGCTTATTAGATGCAAGCATAACCCACAATTTTTTTCTGCAGAAGAAGCCAATCTTGTGGGTACGGTTGAGGTTATTAAAAGTGAAAAATAAAAGAGTTTAACTAAGGTAGATGAACACTTGCTTGCATTTAAAGGGAAATCTTGAATAAGAGAGATAAAGTGCAAATCAATGCATTAGGAACTAGAAAGGACAGAGGTCTCAAACTTTATATATATGCCTTCAAATATTTTATTGAGTTTATAATACGAATATGATACGAAAAATAAAAATACGATCTTTCAGTAAAGTTTTGTTTTTGAATATGAAAAATTACTCTGTTGATAATGTTTTTTTTTTTAACTATAAAAAAGGTATCAGAATATTTTAATTTGTATTTTTTATATATTATTTTGATATGATTTTACCTTTAAAAATATACGATATCGATAGAATCCTTACCATAAAAATAAAACTCCTATTTGCCAAATGGGTTTTATTGAGCTGGGTGAGAAGCACCTTTCATCATATTTATTTTAGAGAGATTCACATGATGCATTGAATTGGGAATTGAACCCTCGGCATTTTGCATGCAAAAGACATCCATATATATATATATATATATATATATATATATCAATTATGTGCTCCCCTCTTTTCTTTATGTGTGTGTGTTGTGCACAAAATTTTTAATAATTTATTGGAACGTCACCATTTTGTACTCTACACGTGTGGATTATAAATAATGTGGAGATCTATGATGAATTTACATTATTTTATTTTTGGACCCTTTTGATTTTTGCCACCTTCATTTGTCACTTAAAAGATTTTGAGATCTTTAGAACCAAATTTTGCCTACGTGGCACCAACGAAATTTTGGAGTAGACCCTGGCCACGAATTAAAGGGTGTAAGAATCTGAGTAAATATTGTGCTTTCACATCTTATCAGCTATATATATACAGTAATTATACATATGTAAATTTTAGATTTTTATTCGAGTCTCAATGACATATGTACGGCTGTGAAAAATAATCATAAAAACAATGACGTTTTTTTTTTCTGGGGCAATAAATATTTTTTTTCTCTGGGAACTTTTAGGCAATAAATTTGGATCGCAACAACCGTGCTAAGATCATGAATTCATATGGTAGCCAAATATGTGAGCCATATAGTTTAACTTTCAAATTAATATACTGTCATGTTACCAAAATAATAATAATAATAATATATTGTCAATTTTCCATTTTTAACTATTAACATATATAGGACTTTCTACGATCTATTTACTATGACCGTTTCTTTACGTAACATGAAAAGCATAAGCCACAATAATAATCAAGAAAAACATGACATAATATTTAATAAACTGGAATTGATATTATTAGTGAAAATCATACTTCAAATGCATTAGTACGCAAAACATTTTGAAATTGTAGTTCTCTATTATTTTAGTAGGATTACAGACAAGTGAAATATCTCTCACTTGTTTGTACAAAAATGACAGGAATTCAAGTGGGAAATGTTTTGAATACTGCAATGAAGTTTTGGTTATCAAACGACAAAGATGTTCAACATTATAAATTTACTCATATATCGATTGAATGAATGTAATTACAAGAGCATTTAAAATTTATGTGGAATTTTAGTTTAATTCAAACTAAACTTTATTTTTTCATCTCATTTTTTGTCTTTGTTATAAAAAATCAACAAATTTATAATTAATTTTTGAAAAGTCAACCAACTCTAACTTAAAATTTTCATATATAACCGGCAAACTAAATGCAAACTTAGTATCTGACAAGGAAAACAAATGAGCTTTGAGCATCAAGCGAAGTATCAAATGCTATACTACTTTTTTTTTTAAATTGTCATTGTATCTTATTCATTTCATGTTACATGAAAGGCAGTCCCACCGAATAAATTATATTGTAAGAAGAGCGTCTATATTGTAGATGTATCATTTGCATACTTGCTTCTCCAAAATCGTTTGGGTTAGTTTAAGGTTAAAGAATCTCTGAAAAAAAAAGCTCTTTTTTTATTGGTCTTTTTTTAATTAAGAAAAAAGGATGATGACTGGATTGCATGCTCTTCATGCGTGTCTAATGTCCTATTTTTTATTTTTTTTCTCCTGAAAAGAAGGAAGGACATTTTAAAAATTATAAATAATGTCCCTTTCAATACGCCGTGTTTATTTACCGCTTCCTAAGAAAAATATTATTCATTTTTAAAAAACATAAGGATATTTATTTACTTTAAGGAAAAGGTGGTGATAAAATGTGTATTATAAGGAATATTATTGCATTATTTTTCTTACATATATAGTTTTGTCAATGTTCGTGGTTTGTGGTTTGTGGCACTCTAACCACCTTAAAATAAGAGATTTCAACTACTATTTTTAATCATTTGATGTAAACATTCCTTTACATCTAATTAAGGTTTGGTACAACAATTCTAATATGATAATGATGCACTTTCTTTTTCTTTTTTTCCCCCTTGCCTACAAGGTGCGTTTAAGATAGCAAAGTGAAATTCATGTTTCACAATTAGCTTATTTTTTAACCGGCATTTTATACTTTCTCAATATTAAAATTTGGATAGAGGTGATTATGTTGTTTGCTATTAATATGGAAGCAGTGGTAAAGCGAGGAGCGTCCATGAGTAAGCTAATAACTACAAGTTTTTAATTTTAAAGAAGTACAATGAGAGTTTTAACGTTTTAATGATTCTTAAATTATATATTCCTATAAACAATTAAGAAAAATTTAAGGAATACCCACAGGAGTAGATGAGATGACAAAGAGGTTGGATACCTTTGTTAGGCATCCCTTTATCCATTAGGATTTGAGTCTCATTACCTTCCCTTTAGGCCCTGTATGAATGACTGAGAAAAATTAATATAGAAAACCTGACTCTATCATACTTATAGAACTATTCTACCTGTGAGATTGAAAAACCTAAAATGATAGGGTCAATGCAGGATTTGACTTACCCAATTTTTTTTTTTTAGGGGCTCAGACGCTTTTGGGCCTCACTCCCTGTGTCTGTCTCGTATGAAAGGCAATGGAAGCAAACTGTGTACCCAAGTCGGAAGAAAAATCTAACCCACTGAAGGACAAGAAGTCAAGGCATCATATGTGATACATTATATATATATATATATATATATATATCAAGGATTACCATCGTCAACATCCTTAAATTTCAGCTTCACCCTCGCTTAAATATTCCTATTTTACCACTTGAACTTTGTAATTAATCTCACTTGACCTTTTTTATTACCATTTCAATTGAAAACAGACCAAAAATTAGAGGCTTTAGTCTTACTAAACCTAAAGTATTGGGATTTCTACTTTAAAAAAAAAAAAATACATAATTGCACTTAACTTACTATTTTTCATATGTTTTTAGTTAAAATTTTAATAGAAGGGGTAAAGGGGTTAAATCAAATGTTCATGATACAAACTGTGAGTTTTTAAAGGTCGATAGATAAAGTAAAGAGGTTCTAAAATTCAATTATTATTCTTTTTAAAAACAAAAAGTATTTCTGAAGCTTATATCCCGCAAAAATGGTTTGCATGATAAAAGTGGTCCAATAGAAAACAATCAGCTACCTTTAAGAGGGACCGAGTCGAACATTCTTTTATTTATGTATTTTTAATGATGTTCTCTTAATATTGTTATGAATTATGGTAAATTAAAAATGTCATTTTTTTTTTAAACCAATGTGCTATAGCGGGAAAATGTAATTTTAGTTGAAATATCATATTACATAAATAAAAAAAATTATGTTAGTTAATTACGTAATATAATATTATATGTAAATATAGAAAAAATACATAAATAAGATGACATTTGAGTCGAATATTTTCTTTCAAATGATTACACGTCCATGTGGATTTTATATCTGTCATTTTTTTTTAATTTTCGAAGATTATGCATAAAATGTCAAGGAAAAAAAGACGCTGAGAATTATGCAATGATCTTGATTCTTAGCCAAATAAATAAATAAATGTAATAGGGAAGAAAGAAGGAAAAAGAAAAAAGATGGGAGAGCGAACTTCGTTTAAAAAGAAAAAGCTCTTCGCCAAGAAATGACATGCCGTTTCAAATTTAGCTAATTTTGCAGTCGCTAAAGCGACAATTTTTCTTTTTTTTTTTTTTTTTGAAATATGGACAATTATTTTCTCTTATAAAAAAGAATATCATTTCATGCGTTTTCTTCAAAAATCAAAATGAAAATACGGCACGTCGTTTGAGTGCTCTTTCTTGATTTTGGTGTAAACGACATGTCTTGTACTCTCCATAAACGACAATTACATGTAGTCTGATGTGAGACAAAAACAAGTTACAAATAATCCTTTTAACTTTTCCAAAACAATAATAATAATAATAGAAACCATTCTATTACAGATCTAAACTGCACGTGCTAACGTTTCATGTTTTTCGTCGATCATAAACGGACATGTCGTTTCTTTTTTATTAAAAAACGGTGTGTCGTTTATTTTTTTTAATCCTTCATGTCGTATTCTGCCGGAGAGAAAATGAATAGTATTTTGGATTACGCACTCATATATTTTATTTTAATATAACTTTATTTAAACAGTAAATTAGTTGAAAATATTATTTATCTATTTCTCTTGTTTTTCTTTTTATATATATTTTTACTAATCATATTACACATCTTTCTTATTTATCAATACATATTAGAATGATTATTTAAATGTAAATAATCTAAACATATATTATATTTGAGTTCAGTATTTAAAGGTAACATCTAAATACATATTACAGTGCATTTATTACAATTAAATATAATACAAATTTATGTGCAATCCAAATGAACGAAAAAAATATGGTATTTTAAGATTTGGCTCATAGAATCTTAAAGCAAAATTGGAGCTTATTTCTTATATACAATTTCTTTCAAAAATAAAAATAAGCGTCTATATCCTAAATTTTTGCTTCAATGAAATGTTAAAATTATAATTTTAACTTTATATATATAATATTAAGAATATTAACTCTAATATTAATATTTGAGTATTATGTTATTTTATTGTATTTTTAAATGAATGAGTTTGTTTTTTCATTGATAAACATTAATATCTTAATTTTAGTTGAGATGATAATTATTTTAAAACTTATCAATTTTATTTTAGAATTAAAAAAAATACCAATTAAACAATAAGGATAACTCAAGATCAGACATATTGGTATTTAAAAGTTGAGATTAATCATGTTTTTGAAAGATACATTCATTATAAATTATATACCAATATAATATAATGTGCTTTTGTGTACCCTATATATTATATTTCAATACAAATATATTTGAATATGATATCCATTCTTATACATCTATTTATTTATTTTTATCTGTTTTTACCGATCACATCATATAGTATCTCTCATCAATACACAACTGCACATTACATTTGATATAATATAATATATATCATACTGTAGGTATATATTCTATCAAAACATATATATATATATATATAATGAACATGTTGTCGAAACAGATCATTAATTAATTAGGAAAGTACTTAAATAATACAAATTTAAATATCATTATATTAACCTGTCACAAAAAAATAATATTAGACCAATATGACATAAAATTAAATTAAATTAAATTAAAATTTATTTCATATTGATCAAGATATGGGAGTTTATGTTATGTTGGTAAGTAGACGAAAAAAAGGTGGTTATTTGGGTAATTTTCTCTCAGACCCCGTTTGGGGTGAGTTTGAAAATGTGTTTTGCAAACATTTTTTTTTTGTCATTTTCCTCTAATTTTACTATTCATTTTTTCAAACATTTTCAAAAAACTCAAATTTTAAAAGTTTATAACTTTATTATTTTAAGTCAAAATGAGATGATTTTTTTTTTCAGATGCATAGAATTTCGAGAATAATGAAACAAGATCCATATTACTAATTTTTTTTTCCAAACATATTTCAAGTTTTTACACTTTTTCATTCTAAACAGTTCATTTTTACCAAACACACATTTTTAAGACTCAAACTATCTCCAACCTCTAAAACACCATCTTCAAATGTGTCCTCAAACGGACCCTTAATTATCTTAATCTTAATCTTAATATATATAAAAGAGTTAATAATACTCTTCTTTTATGCTAGTGTCAACCCATTGTTTTTGGTTTTTACTTCTCTTTTTCACTTTCAAGTTTCATTATTTTTCTTTCTTTTCTCATTTTCTTTTTCTTCTCTCATTTATTTATTTTTTTTATACTTTTATCCTTTTTTTAAAATTCTTTTATCTTTTTCATTTCTCATTATATATGTATATGTAAGTATCCATATAATGTATATATAATCCTCTTCCCTGTGTATCTATTAATAATTTATATATATATATTTTTTTTATTAATATGGTTGAAAAAGGGTTTTTGTCTAATTTTTTTTTTTAAATTTTGTTAAAAATTTTAGGTCTCATTTGGCGTTCGAACTCAAATTATATTTTTTTATCTCAGTTTTTATCTTTTTCTGAAATTTTTTTTATCTTTTTTAAAAAATTAATAAAAATTTTTAACTTAAACTCATTAATCAAACGGATTATTAGTTTATGTTGTTTAAGTTTTACAAAGAGTTTTGATTTTTTGTTTATTTTTATTGTTTTATACTTTTTTTTAAAATTTTTTCTTTAAATTCTTATATCTTTTTTATAATATATTATTTATGTTAAACTACTTTTAAATAAAAGCAGCCGATCCCAAAAATAATCGGCTCAGCCAATCGCAGTCCGGCCCGTCCATCATCCATGTACGGACTCTGAAACCAAGCACCCAAAAGGCGTGTTTTCATATTCCCATCAAGGGACATTTTAGCCTACAGTCCTACTCCTCAATTCCTTCCCCAGGAAGAAAGACGTTCAAAACCGGACTCTGGACACCCAAACACTCCCACTTTTGGTGCTCGCTCTTCCCATTGCTTTTCCCTCCACCAATATTCTCTCGCCACGTCTCCTTCCACACACAAAAAAGCACTCTTCAGTCTCTCTGCTTTCCCTCCCCCATCTTTCCCATTTCGCCAGCCTCTCTCCAGTCTCCAGTTCATACTCTCTCACTCACTGTCTTCAAACTCTCTGGATCATCTCTCTCTCTCTCTCTCTCTCTCTCTCTAAAATCTCTCTCTCTCTTCTTCTTCTTCTTCTTCATCTACTAGGGTTTCTACATTTCCCAGAAAAGTTCTCTCTCTCGCTCTCCTTCTGTTGTACGTTGAAACTCCATTTTTTTTAATCTCTGAATGTTTTCTGTCAAAACAGTTTGCATCTGTTTATGCATATCTGAGCAAAAATGGCGGAAAATGTTTTTTTCCTTCTCTGTATGAATATACTTGCATTTTACAGTGATTATATCGAACCACACTTGTAAACGTCTTTTGCCTTTCTCCTTTTGTCTGATCGTGTTAAACATCCCACGCATATTATATACATATATGTAACTATATATTCATGTATACTATTTTCTTCTTTAGCTTCATGTTTGCGTAATTTGTTTACGTGCT
Source organism: Ficus erecta (assembly GCA_008635985.1). Lineage (NCBI taxonomy): Eukaryota > Viridiplantae > Streptophyta > Magnoliopsida > Rosales > Moraceae > Ficus > Ficus erecta. Next base: position 1,185,939 of record BKCH01000010.1, read on the forward strand.
TGTATGGTCTTATTCTTCTCTCTCTCTCTCTCTCTCTCTCTCTTCTTGTTTTTTTTTTGTGTTTTTTGTGTTTTTTTTTTTTTTTTTTTTTTTTTTTTTGTGTTTTTAAGTTTAACTTTGTGTAAATTTGAGCGTTTTTTCTTTGGCTTTTAGGGCACACATGAGTTTTTCCGTCAAGAGATTTCGGTAGCTTTTCTTTGCGTTTTACTCATTCATTGTTGACGTTGGGTTTTTAAGCTCTCTGAAAGATTGCAGTAGTTATAATTACCTGATTTTCCCATTATCTTTTTGGGATTTTTAGCAGTTTGTGTGAAATTTACAGGTTTTGACATTTGCTGGGTATGGAAGAAGAAACGTCTCGTCGAAACGGAAAGAAGAGGCAGCTGGTTGAGATCAGCGGCGACGGAAGTGCTGATGAAGTTTATAGGTTCAAGATATTGTTGCCAAATGGAACGAGCGTTGGGTTGAATGTGCGTGTTCCCCAAATGCCATTTGAGGATTTCATTACTTTGGTTAAAGAAGAATATTTCCGGGTTCCACAATACTCGGAATCGATGAAGCGCAAAAGGCAGCTGAACTGGAAAGTCGGTTCTTTGATTCTGCAAGATACCGATGATGTCAAGCTTGAAAGAAGTGTATTGAACTTTAGGAGCTTGAAGCCACATAAATGTCACATTTTAAGGCTTCATGTGAGTATAGACATGGAATTCGGTTTAATGAGAGTTTGGTTTTTCTGATATCTTGTTTGCTTAGTGGGTTTTTTTTTTTGCTTGTTTTGCTTCTGAATTGTAGGACGGCAGTGGAAATTCGACCGAAAAGTTCGAGGTTAGCAATCAATCTGATTTTGACTAAAGGAATTATCGATTCTGCAATTACTTTTTTGAATTCTTTAATTTGACAAACATACTTGATTAGGTGTTTGTTTTTAGTTTCACTCTGTGTTTACTTGTCTGGCTTGCAGAATATGTGGGATTTGACTCCCGATACTGAATTGTTGAAAGAGTTACCAGAAGAGTATACTTTTGAAACTGCTCTCGCTGATTTAATAGTAAGTCGTTTGGTGAAGTTGAAAAACTAAAATTTGTTTGTCCACTTAATTTTTTTTCGATAAAGTATTTACTTTCTGCTGTTCATTTACCAGGACAATTCTTTGCAAGCAGTGTGGTCAAATAGTAAAACTGATCGAAGACTAGTTAGGTATCCGTCTAGCCGAATTATTTGCTTATGTTGGTCAATGTATAATTCCTTTTTTTCTTTCGAAAATAAAAAAGTTGGTTCGTGATAACTGAATGTTATATTGATCTATTCCTTGATTTTCGCTTTTTGTGACGTAAAACGTATTATGGTAGAAAGGGCAGAGTTACTTTGAACTGCTATGGCTTATGATTTAGTAGGCATGTAACCAGCAAATTAAGCCTATACTTCCTGTGGTCTGCGATTGTTTCTCTCAACATTTTTTCATGGTAGATGATCTAAGATTGAAATTCAGTTCTTTGGCACAGATGGATTCACCTTTCTGAGCGTACCTAATTATTTCAAACAAAGCTCTGTTTTCTCTGACATACATGCAACTTTGTTTTCAATTTTCAGGGTGGATGTTTTAAAGGATAGGATTTCAATCTTTGACTCTGGTCCTGGCATGGATGGAAGCGATGAAAATTCTATAGTAAAGTGGTATGTCCTAGCAGTTTTCTTTGCCTTTTCCTTTTTAGTTATCACATTTTGTATTTTATCGTTCTCCTTCGATATAGAATAATGACATGGCGATAGGCGAATTTTGTAATATGTTTGGCGAGATCGTTGGAAAAATTGTCAATTTCTCAAGACGTGTGATTTCTGGACAAGAATGTATTTGAATACTTCCAAGAGGCTGTAAGCAATGCAAGCATGTTTCTTAAATATTGTCTCCTTGTAAGCTAAGTAGATGAAAGAGAGAGAAAGAGTTCCACACTTCAAAGAACTCATTGATAACGATTTTTCATTTGATCGAATTGTAAACTGTACAGACAGGGCTTAAATATTCCGTACATCTAATAGCTAATCTAACTAACAGAGAATATATCACGTGTATAATGTATTCTAATCTAGCTAATGTGTAATGTTATCACAATCTCGATTCCTAACACTACCATGCATTTTCTATAGGGGAAAAATGGGTGCCTCACTACACAGATCTTCGAAGGAACAAGCAATAGGTGGCAAACCTCCATTCCTTAAGGTAAACTACTTGAATTTGTCTTCTTATTATGATGATTACGTTTGTTGTTTTGTTTATGTTATGAGCCGTTCTGCGGAATTATGCAGCCTTTTTTTGGCATATTTGGATATGGAGGACCTATTGCATCTATGCACTTAGGGAGGTATGAGTATGATCCCAATTATGATTCTATCCCACTTCCATGTGCGCTCTCCTGTTGAATTTTCGCAAGCCAGTCATTTTCACATTTGTTTTCACTCCCATATTTCAGGTATGCTGTAGTTTCATCTAAAACAAAGAAATCCAAGAAGGTGTATATTCTACATCTTGAGAGAGAGGCCTTACTCAACAGTTCTGGTTCTGAGCTTACTTGGAAGGTAATGGAGGAGAAAAGCATTGGCAGTTTATGGTCCTGAGGAGTGAATGTTGCTCTTCTCTCTCTCAATCTCTTTTCTTCCTTCTTTTTTTTTCCTTCCTCCTAGATTACTTTTTGTTGTTTGTGAAGCAACTACACAACGGTTCATTGTTGTTGAAGCAGACGCTAACTATGCCTTTTTTGTTTTAGACTGATGGTGGTATTAGAGATCCTTTACAAGAAGAAATTGCGGAAGCACCACACGGAAGCTTTACAAAGGTAAGAGTATTGCATCTGTGTGACATATACCAAATGATTATTCATGCTTTTCCCACCCTTGTCCACCCTTATTTTCCTTTTGAAAACTAACTTTAATCTTTTTGAGTGATTATTGACTCGTTAGATACCCCTTTGGGAATTGTGTTTCCAAACTTTCTTTCCTTGGCTCCCTTGATTATAGACATTGATATGCCTTGCTGTGTTCCTATAATTCTTTGGTTTTTGTGAACCTTAAACTAGTTTGTAATTCTTCAGTTCTGAAAAAAAAAAAAAAAAAAACTTGACAGGTTGAAATTTTTGATCCTAAGATCAAAAGTTTGGACACAATTAAACTTCAGTGCTGGCTAAAGGACATTTACTTCCCGTATATTCAGGTTTGCACTTTACTGTACTGTTTGTCAGTCTTTTTTTTCCCTTCCAAATTTGATGGGATGCATATCTCATGGCGCTTGGCTTTGCATGGAGGTCTTAGCATTGTCATTGGAAAATATACCCACAGTGTAGCTTTTGTTCTAATTATACAACATGTAGATGTTAATTTCTAAGACTCTGTAGTTTTCGAATTTGATAAGTACCAAAAGTGCATTATTTTCTCTTGCATATTTTATGAAACAGGAGTTTTTCTCTATTTTCTCTATTGCAATATTCTTACTTTTGCATTCTATTCCTTGGGCTTGCAGTGTGATGAGATGTCCAACACAGGAAAGACCGTTACACCAGTAGAGTTTCAGGTCTATTATCTTCTCCATTATTTTTCCAGATAATATCATTTGATTTGTATGATACCTTTGTGTTTGACTCCCTTGGTAACCAAATAGTTTCTTTTTATTTCGGTATGTTTGGTCGATGCCTTGAAATCTACTGAAATGAGTGCAATTTTTATTTTTAATTTTTATCAAATTATATGCAAAGTTCTGCTTGGCTTCTTGATGATCTGATTGCAGTCCCTGTGTGTAACTACAACATCAATCTTGGAAAAAGGGACGAAAGATATAACATAAAAATGAAATAAAAAAGTGTGTTCTCATGAGTATGCATGTTCCTGTCAGATCTAAGTAAAATTTTCGATTATTACAATCTTATCTGTGTGATTTCACGAGCATCCTTTTGATTATCAGACTTATAATTCTCTCCTTTCTGGTATTTAGTTCTTTGGCTTCAGCAATATCTTGAAAAATGCAATATGACTTTCAACAACTCGAAAGCCTTTGAGTTTTCTCTGTGATATCTCAGGTCAATGGAATTGATCTTGCTGAAATTGAAGGTGGGGAAATTGCAACTACAAATTTGCATTCTTGCAATGGACCTGATTTTGTTTTACACCTTCAATTCTCATTAAAGCAAAAGTGTGTAACCGAAAGTTGTAGTAAGTGACTATGACTTCTTCAAGAGCTATTTCTTGTTTTTTTCCCAGAAAATGGCATTGTCTATACTTTACTTGTCTTCACAGTTTCGAGTTCCTTGCTTTTAGCTACTTCAAGTGCTCTTTAATTTCTCAACTTGAAATGTTTCAGGAGCAACATCATGTGAAGAAGCCCATGCAAGGCTGAAGTTTGTTTATTTCCCTATTGTTGAGGTAAGATTAGTATGAAATTCTTTTCTTTTCCAACATATAGTTTGGAAGTTTAGGAACTTGTATGTTTCAGGGAAAAGAGAGTATTGAGAAGATTTTGGAGAAGCTAAGAGCTGATGGACACCAAATTACTGAAAAATATGATACCTTTAGCCGTGTTTCTATTCGGCGGCTTGGTCGTCTTCTTCCAGATGCTCGCTGGGTAGGTTTTTGATCATATCATTCTTTTCATATATGATGACGTCTTGAAACCAACTTTGAGGAAGCCTTTTTGAAGTTTAGAATCAAATTAGTCATTGCTTGAAATGAAGAAGTGTTATCTAACTTTTTGTCTATAACTATATCTTCAACTATAATCATATCTTCTGTACTGAATGAAACACACGTCTATGTAACCAATGTTTGCAATTCCTAGATATTTACTTTACACCTGTAATTATCATCGAATAATATGGTAATTTCTTTCATTTTAATGTCTACTTAACCTTTTTACAGGCATCAGTTCCTTTAATGGATCTAAGGCACAAAAAGGGAAATAAGGCACATATGTTGAAGAGTTGTTGTTCTCGAGTTAAATGCTTCATTGGTAAGCTGGTGCAGTTTTTTTGTTTTTATTTTGTTTTTTTTAGTTTTCTAGAGTTGTTAAATATCTGCTCCTCATCAGGCAAATTACGTGGTTTGAGAATTTCTCTCTATGGCTTGTACTGATAAAAATAGGTCGTGGTTGCAGATACCGATGCCGGCATGAATCCAACACCATCTAAGGCAAGTCTTAATGTTGATATCTTTCTCTATAAGAATTTTAGAAATCTGTCTGTCTGTCTGTCTGTCTCTCTCTCTCTGTATCATGTTCTATTTGCTACACATTTTCAAGTTGGAATGACAGGAGTAAAACTGTCAAGCAAATAGTTCCTTTTGTGTGTAAAAAGCATTTTCAGTAGGAAAATATTATAATGATCTAAAACCAAGGAAAGACGAATAAAGAGCTATAGAAAATTTGGACTATAACTCCACCAATTTGGATGGTGCACCTTGCATGGTGCAATTAATAAGAACATGCATTACCGTGTACAGACGGATCTAGCACATCATAATCCTTTTACCATTGCTCTGAAGAACTTTGGCAGTAACCTTCGTGAGAATGAAAAAGGTAATGTCCCGTCCACTTGAACATGGGTTTTTTTCATTTAAAATCCATTTTTATTTTTATTTGTAAAAAATTATTTTTCTTAATCTAACATTTTTAGTTTTCAGGAGTAGATATTAAAGTTTCTAGAGATGGAAAGTTGTTGAGCCCTTTGCAACTAGAAAAAGAATATCAAGATTGGGTTCTTCAGATGCACATGCAGTATGACGAAGAAGTTGATCACGGTGAAGATCAACCAGTTATTGTTGTCAGCCCTGTGAAAAGCAAAGAAATAGGAATTTCATCTAATGGTATGCATGAAAGGATAAACATCTTGATTTTCCACTTTGCATCAAAATGAATAGTATATGTTATAATTATCTTAATTTTTGTTTTTGTCCCCATATTTATGTCTTTTGATCTGATTGTATCTGGTATCAGTTAATAATTTTTATTGTTTCATTGTTAAATTCTAGTTATGAGAGTTCATAAAGTTCTGAAAAGGAAAGGAAAAACCTGGAAATCTGGCCAAAAAGTAAAAATTCTGAAGGGAGCATGCGCTGGTGTTCATAATAATAACGTCTATGCAACACTAGAGTACTTTTTGCTTGGAGGTTTTGAAGGTGATGCTGGTGGTAAGTATTATGCCTTGTTAACACTCAAACTGGTCTTGTGCAATGCAAGAATTTTGGTCAAGATAAATATCCTAATATTTTTTCGTGCCTTTCCTAACAGGAGAAGCACGGATTATATGCAGGTATATTTACTATGTGTGTACTCTAATTTATTTGTCTTTTTCTTGATTGCTCAAGTACTTTCTCATTAAATTATTCTGTGTTGCTTTGGGATGAAAAAGGCCACTAGGTATACCAGATCAGAATGGGTGCATTCTCACTGAAGTTAACGGGGAGACTAGTCTGGATAAGCGAAGCTCCTTGTCCATTCCCGTTAGCGTTATTGACTCTGGAAAGGTTTCCAATAAACTTTTTTTATTTTTTTTTGTGTTTTTTTTTTGAGTGAAAATGAGCACGCTTTTTTTATATGCTTAATATCTGAGCTGTTAATGGCAGTGCATATCTATTGATAGTATTCAGTGGAAAAACTTAGTGGAAAAGCAGCGTCAGAAATCTCCTTCTACAATTGACTTGCTAAGCACAAAAGAATGTCAAGAATTGGAGGTTGATGGGGAGGTTAGTGTTTTTCCATTATTTGTCCCCTTTATTATAAGGGACTTATTTGAAGTAACAGAAAGAAAATGGATAAAGTGTTAGAATTGAGAAATGATTTCATTTTTAAAGACCAGGAATAAAAGAACCTTGGATGGGACTGAATGCTAGTTTTCTCTATCTTCTTAGTTATGAAATCAGAAACTATCTAGTTCATGGTAGTGCCCCTTTTTTCAGGAATTGCCTGCGATTGCTGATGCTGGAAAAGCTCCACCCAAGGAAGTTCTGGCAGTTGTCCGGCCTGCTAATTATGTCCCTCAGAGTGACCCTAAAGATCTGGACCAGAAAAATATTTCCAGATGTAAAATAGATATGTCTTTAGAAGTCAAGTTCAAGGGCCAAAACAGAGATGATGGGAACTTGGATCACATTTATTCTGTGCGTGCCCCGTCTTCTTCTCATAAAGGAATCCACGGCATGTACATATTCCAACTTGGAAACAAGTTCCCAAATTTGTTTCAAAAAGTGGGTGTCTATACGTTTTCATTCTCTCTTGTAAGTGGTTCGCCTAGACACCAATTTATCAGTGTCTTCTGAAAATCATTGGACTTTCATTTGTTCCTCATCATGTGACATCTTTGTGTCTGTCATTTCATTTTTTCAGATTGATTCAAGTTGCAAAACTTTGGTTAAAAAAGTTGTGGTTAATGCCTCTTCCAAGATCAGAAAGTGGCAACTTTCGAGAAATAGCAGGAGTCGGCCGTTTAGCTTGGGGTACCTCACTTTTAAGATTAAACTGTTCTTTTATAATTTCCCGTAGTACATTTTCTAGTTTGCAGAGAGTAATATTATATGAACTTAACTGAGGTCATTAATAATTGCATATGGAATGCCCCCTTTCAAAATTCTTTAATTTGTTGCACTCACATGTCTGGTTGATGTACCTTTTCTCTCTTAATTTGATTTTATTTGTTCGATGATCTTCTATGACAGGGTTGGTTCATGTTCTGAACCTGTTGCTATCGCATGTTATGACATTTATGACAATCGAACTCGTTTTACACCTAACACGCAAGTTCTGGTCAAGTTCCAAGCAAAACAGGGTGTACTTTTTCATGTAAAAGATTATAAGACAGAAGTTTCAACTTCTGGAATGGAACTGAAAGTTAAGGTATAGTTTACGTATGATTTCTTGTTTCCTCAGTAAATTTTGCAGGTCATTTATATTGTACTTGCATTTACATAAAAATGGAAATTGCCTTGGGGTGTATTTGTGCATCTGTCAAGTTTTTGTATGTTTTCAGGGCTTATTAATTGAAAGCAGGAACTTGGACCAGATTCGGCCTGTGTATGAAGCTACTTGTGTCATATCTAGCCCGGATGGGTTATTCTCCGTCTCCATCCCTTGTCTTGGTATTGTGTTAACTTAAAGCAAAACATGGATATAAGCTTAAAGTTTTCATGTCTTGATATTTACTGACATTATTCTTTGTACATAATTCAATTTACCTTTTTCTTTTTAATAATCAGTTAATCCTGGATGTACGCAAGTTGTTAGAGCCCAGCCAACAATTTCAGCTAGCCAACTGTTTCCTGGTTGCATCATTAAAGAGCTTGAATTAGAGGTATATCAATTCAATTGTGCTATTGACATAACAATTCACAGACTCTTGCATGATAACTTTTGCATGATAAATTTCTTGGTTAACTGATACAAACCTGGTGACTGCAACGTTGCTGATAAGGTTTTACTTGCAAACAATCTAATTCTACCATTCTTTTTCTCCAGATGTTTGATGCATATGGCAATCATGTAATGGTGGACTCGGAAGTTCAATTGAATTTGAAGGGGTTTGAGATACTAGATCAAAAAGGGACGAAGCGTAAGGTCTGTGTCAGTATAAGTTTTCTTGTGCAATTATTCTGTTATGAAGTGATTTTGAAAGCATGATTTAGAGATTTATTGAAGATTTATTTGTTTGTTTGTTTCATTTCTATTTTTATAATCTCTATACATTAGTAAATGAGCAGACAACATGAGTGTACCTAGGAAGATGAAGACGACAATAGAAGTGTCACAATGAGATTTGATTATATGCTTCGGTGGTTACGGTGACACTTAAATTGTCGTTTTTATGCAAATGCTGATAAATGTCTATGAAGTTTGTTCTTTTGAAACCTAAATGTGGCATCATTAGATATTTAAGAAATGGGATCTTTTCGGATCTGCTAAGATGATTTCATTGGCATGTTGTTTCCTTAATTATTATCAGCATGTGTATTTGCTTCATACTAAGCAGTCACATAACCTTTCTGACTAGGTTTTCTTGGAAGAAATTAGAAGCAATCATCAATTTATTTATTTTTAATTATCTATTTTTTTTGTGCAAACTTTTTTTATTATTAAGGCAAAATAGATACATCATCCTGACGAAAAACTTTCAATATAGGTGGATAATTGTGGACGCATCGACCTTAGTGGCCTCCTGAAAGTAACAGCTGGTTATGGAAAAAAGGGTATGCACGTTTCGTGTAGAGCTCTTGAGGCATGGATTTTACGAAGATTAGTATCATCTAAAACCTATTCTTGTTCCAGTATCAAGTTATATGTGTTAGAGATTTGTCTGATTCAATTAAATGATACACATATGCTTTGAAGGTTATCTACTTCAATTCGTGAACTCAGATTTTTTTGTGTATAATTCTTGCTGTGAATTTCTCTTTAGCATCAGGATATTAAAATTAAATCTCGGAGTTGCATTTGAAACGATTTAGCAAGAGCTTGATAATAGTCTTCATAAATGAATAAGTAGCAAATTCCCTATATTTTGTTTCCGTATGTATGCATTTGCTTATGGTATAAAGTTTATGATACAAGTTATACATCTTGATTTCAAATTACCTGTCTTGTGCAGTATCATTCTCAGTTTCATCGGACAAGGAAGTTTTTGTCAAGCAAGAGTTTCAAATTGAGAGAAGGGAACTGAGACTTGTAACGAAGGTGATGCTCTTGTTCAGTTCTGTCTTTATTTTTTGGATGAATTATTGTTTATATTTTCCTTGCTGTAATTTTCCTCCTCATAATTAATATGATTGTTGTCAGGTACCTGAGGTTCTTCAAGCTGGTTCTGTACTAGAAAATATGGTTTTTGAAATTGTGAACTCCAAGGGTGTTGTTGATGATACTATCCATGACGAAGAGAAAAGTGGCCAATCACATATGCTTACAATAAAGGCCGATTCGCATGATGCAGTAGAGTCTATCCGGTATACATTCAAGCATGGATGCTGCACTGTTCCTGCCATTCCCCTACCTCAGAGAGAGGGAAGCTTTTGTTTCTCAGCTTGCCATTCTCGTCATTCAAATCTGAATCTGCCTGTCAAGGTTTGAATACTTTGCAGAAGCTTCATTTTTTAATTATAAATTTTGTTGTTTATTTTTGTTGTCACCTTTCTGCCTTTATGTGATGATTGTCAAACTTTGTTCAGGTTCATTTGGTGAAACCCGCGGTGCCACTGTTAACTCCATCTTTGCCTTCGGATGGAAATGTCTTGCTTCTTCAGGGCTCATCTTCTCTTAAGCAAGTAGGAAAAGAATTTATCACGTCCATTGAGCTTAGGAGACAGGTACAACAATATATATTATCTTTAAATTACTTTAAAAAGTAGATATGTGCAGTTTATACCTTGGCAATTGGAAAAGTCCAACATTGTAGTTCATTCATTAGTAAAGTCGAGATCTGTACCAGTTACCTTTTTTTTTTTTTTTTAAAGGTCCAGCTACCGATTTTGAGTTCCACGGTTTATTAGTTTTCTTTTTAGGGATGATTTGATCTGACCTTGGTATATGTTCCTCATGTTGCATTTTGAGTTTCTTGAGCTTCTTTCTGCAGGGACTTGAAGATGATGTGGTTAAAGTGGGTATATCGATCGGAAAATTGGAAAAACGCCTTGATGCTCTTGTAGAGGAGAAAGAAAAACTTGAGCAAAATATGAAAGAGTTACAAGGTTCTGACTATCACATCTACTGCTTTTCAATGTTAACTGATTGACGTCATTGTTAAAAACTGCCCTAGCTAAGAATTGGCTTGGCCAAGTTGGCTATAAATTAATGCTCGTCATGTTAGAAGGCATACACGTACCCTCTTACTCGGCCTTTTAGGTCCATACACCCTTTTCTTTGTTGCCTAGGCATTGTCTTGTTTGTCTGGTAGTCTGACAGTGTGTTGTACTCTGGCATGTTTAGATTGTGTACTTGAAAATAAATAAATATTCATAGACATTGTATTGTTTTGTGATATTCAGAGTTTCTTGGACTTTGTCAACGAAGTTTCTTGAATTGCTTTTACACTAAAGAGGAACTGATGGTGGAAATAGAAAGGACAGATAACTCTGCCGCTGCTGTTCTCTGCAATATTTCTAGAAGAGTTCGATTCCAAGATCCTAAGGACCATTTGATGAAAGGTTTAATTGGAGTGGTCGCTCTTCTTGGTAGAGTCGGTTCCAGTCAGCTGAGCAGGTGAAACACTTGACGTCTTTTTTCCCATTTTCAAATTTAAAATATAATTTTGTCTTGCTTTCCTCCCTTTCTCTTCCGTCTTAACTTGTGTTTGTATCTTGTTTTTAGGATATTGTCAGAATACTTGGGAGCAGATCAAATGCTTGCAGTTGTCGCTAGATCTCTTGAGGCTGCAAATGTTTTCGAGAAGTACACACGAAATGAAGTTGATTCTAGCGATGCTCAACATGCAGCAGGAGCTGAAATTTTGAAATCCATAAAGGGTCGCTATATGATTTTGTGCCTTGAAGACATAAGGTTATTTAAAATCTTCCCTGATTGCTTTAGTTTAAATTTTATCAATATAATTCTTAAAAAAAAAAAAAAAAAAAAAGTTTGTCAATATAGGAACTGGAATAGTTGTTTGTGTTAGTTTTTTATATGTGTGTGTGTAGAATTAATCTTTGATCCTTTATGACCAGTCCTACACTAGGATTGAAGCTTTCGTCTATATATACACATATATGCACTTATATGTATGCTAGGGTTCAGATCATAAGAAAAGGAAATATAACATCTGAGGGAATTCGTCTGAACTCGTCTCATGGCACGTCGTTATCATTTTGCAGTCCTTACGAAGGTGGGTTTGAGTGTAGTGGTGCTCAGAAGAGGCTGCCCTTACCAGTTCCTTTTATGCACGACGGAACCACACCGATGGGTTTTTTGGGATATGCAGTCAACATGATTGATCTAGACGTTGATCAGCTGCAAACAAAGACAAACTCAGGCCATGGTCTTCGAGAGACGTTATTCTATTGTCTTTTTGGTCAGCTCCAAGTCTATCGAACCAGGGTAGAAATGTTAGCTGCACGTGCTTGTGTAAAACATGGTGCTGTTTCTTTAGATGGCGGAATTTTGAAAGAAAACGGCAGAGTTACTTATGGAACTGGGTATGTATCTCTCTCTCTCTGAATCTGTCCTTCCTTCTCTCCGATCCGTCGGTGTTTGAAAATTTGCTCTTAAAGTGACAAAGTTATATGTTCTTAAGGGAACCTGGAATATGCTTTCAAGTTGTCATGGCGGAGAGCGAGTCTGTTTCACGAGAAAATGTGAAGCAGCTAGTGGAAAAGAAATCACAGTTAGGAACCCTTAACCAGCGTATTGGGGCAGGAATGAAAACCCGTAAGAAAATTTTGAAGAAGTTTGAGAAGAAGAAGAAGAAGGTTTTCAAGTTCTTGGACGAGGTTGAACCTATACTAAGAAGCTACTCGGAGCTTGGAATGGAACCTACACAGGAAACAGCTCCACGCATGTTGAACGTTTAGTAGAGAAACGTAGTTAAAATTTCAGTAATTTTTTGTTATATCCCTGCTTTAGGTACAACACTACGCACATATATATATATATATATATGTTTATATGTTTATATCTTTTTATTTGTATATATTATTCTAAAAAATGACTTGTTAATAGAAGCATATGGAAATAGTCACTTACATTAAACATCTAGCTTTTCACCAGAGGCTATTGATGTGTGATGACATTATGTTTGTTGATGACTTGTATATCAAAACGAGGTGTTTTATTTTGTTTTTGATTTGTTTAAGGTAAGTAACCTTTTGATCTTATGGAGCAATGTACACTTAGATTTTACTGTCGTTGGTTCTAAAAAGAACGTTTGCTTCGTTTAGCTGTTTTTGAAGCCTTAAGGGGAGTTGTTTACTTATTACTTATGGTTTTAAGTCGTAAAGTTTTTGCCCTTTGTTGAAATCTAAAAACATATTCATTCAGATTAACTGCTGCAGTCTTTTTTTTTTTTTTAGTTTCAAAAAAAAAAAAAAAACTGCTGCAGTTTTTTGAACCGAATGAGCTACCAAAAAAAAAAAAAAAAGAAATAAAAAGAAAAAAAGAATAAGCGACAAAATATTCAATGAAGGAAAAATATAAAAGCAACATGACGTTTTCATTTAAAGTTTGTCCCTTTTCTCATTCCAAAATTATGTCGTACCTAATCTTCTACAGTCGGCTTCGTAAAAGCGACATGTCGTTTCTAGCTTTCAACTGTGTCGTTGAAACTGAATGTTTTATGGAGAGGGCATGTCGTTTTAATGAGTGTTTATCCTTCGCTTAGCTTTTATCAATTAATCAGAACATGTCGTTTAACGTTTGGGAATCAATTATTTTTTTGGGGAACGGTGACTAATTGTCGCCATTATTAATATATATATTCATACATTAAATCAATGTTGTAAGGTCGAGTTTTAAGGTGACGACGCGTACTTCAGTGTTGTTGCACTTTTGCAGAGATTCTCATTCTGGTCTCTATATATTGCTGACGGCCCCTATATATGGAGTGAGATTCCACCTCAGAAACACAACAGTGAAAAAGAAAACGCCGCAGGTACTGAGTCAACTCGGCAATGTTTCAACCTAACAACAACCAGGTGAGCGAATCCCTCTTAAAAATTCCCCCTTTTCCATCTGTTTGTTTCCCGGAAAATGTCAGAAATGGCCGATAATAAAACTCCTCATTCTGGACTTTTTTTAAAAAAATTGTGTTTTTTCGTTTGTTGTTTTTGTCAACGCGCTGTCTTGGCTACCGAATTGAGCGTGAGTGATTTGGTAATTCCAATGCATGTCCTTCTTCTCCTTTTCTTGGTTTCTAATGCTTTAATTTCCCAGGAAAACGAATTACAATCGAGTTGTGTGTTAAAATTTTCTGGTTTTTCTTTCTTTTAGTGGCTTCGAAAGAGTGGGTTTAGCTCCATTTTTTTTTAAATAATGCAGTCCCCGAATTTTCTATTTTATTTAATATGTATATATACCTTTTTGAACAGTTGAGTTTTCAGAAATTTGTGCAAAAGAAAAAAAAAATGATAGTTGTGCATTTTCGTTTACCAGAACATTTTAGAAGGTTTTGTAGCAAATGTGAAATAGGTTTAACATTCTAATGCACGCTTTATTTATTTAGGTTTCTTTCTTCTAAAAAAACAATTTGGTTTTTTTTTTTTTTTTCCTTCCCTTTGGCTCAATTTGTAGTTGAAGGTTTGTTTTTATTGATTTGTTTATTTTACTTATTTTGTGTTGAAGTTCTTGTTATTTCTCGAACTTGGGTATTCGGTACTTTTCTGACTTTATGTGTGTGATGCGAATCAGAACAAATCTGAAAGTATCAAGTTGTGTTGCACATACTTCTATAGAAGGTTTTTGTTTTTTCCAATTTCAATTTTCTTTTCCTCGTTTTGTTTTATTGTATACCTTGTGTTTATACTGTGGGAGGGTACATGGAAACACTAAAGCAATCTTTTCTCTTCAGCTTCACATTCATGCAAACTCAGTAGCTATGCAAGAACCAGCATCATTGATGCAAGTGGATCCGAATGCGACTAGTATAGTAGTAGTAAAGGACGACCCACAAAATGGAGGGTTTCAACAGGCAGAATCTATCATCCACTACTCTAAGGTGGTGCCAAAAACCCGTTTCTCCGATTTTTAATAATTTTTCTTAACTCTGGATTTAAATTTGGTTGTTCGTTTGTGTCGGTCATTATCGTTATCCTTTTGAGGTTGTCATTTCGACTAACTTTGGTTGATCGTCAATATAGACAACTAGCATTAACGTTGCACTGATATAATCTTTGCAGAGACTTCAAGATGATCTTCATACGATAGGAATGAAAATAAAGCAGCATGAGGACAACATAAAATTTCTCAAGTCCCAGAAAAACAAATTAGATGACTCTATTCTTGATTTGCAAGGTATAGTCTATTTCTTTTCTTTTAATTCTTTTACTAATATGGACTTGGCTGTAATGTGAAACCTGTCTTGTGAATCCGCCCATTGCACCTGTGTTTGCATTCTTGCTGTGAATTTTCGGCCTCTTGCATGGTTTTCGTGGTAGAAAGTTAATGATGTTCATGCAAGCTAGAAACTCAAAGAACTAAATTTACACTTGGTATTTTAGATTACTCAAAAGGTTTGCTTTTTTAAGGAACTAGAGGTTCAGCTTTTAAGGCATGACATTTGACTGACTCTTTTCACTTTACAAACTTTTCTATGCTCTTGCATCTCTTTTTCTTGTATAATTATCCGCTCAAAAGTTTCCTTTCAGTTACTTTGGGCAAGTACCATTCATCAAGCGCAACTACAATCGAGAATGAGGACCGCTCCCACCGTCAAAGTGAGGAGGAAATTCATGAACAGATTTTGCAACATGAAAAGTCTGCTGCAGGCATTTTATGCCAGCTTAAAGCTCGTCACGGTACTCAGGCTTCTCATCTGACACTGACCAAGGATTTGCTAGGTATTGTTGCTACGCTTGGCAAAGTTGATGATGATAATCTTAGTAGGTAAGGTGACTTGTCATTTTCTTTGTATCTTCATTTCCTGGTTGCTTTTCTCCAATCCTAGTATCAACTGTATTGTATTATTGTTGTGGGACTTTCACTTGATATCCAGTACTTTGAAATGAAACCTGGACAAGGTATGCTTTTAAATATCCAGGGTACTTAAAATTTTATCTATGGGGCACGTTAACGGAGGGGCGGCCTTGAATTGCTACTTGATGTGTTTTGCTGACCTTGAAATGCAGGCTTTTCTCCGAGTACTTGGGAATCGAGAATATATTGGCAATTGTCTGTAAGACTTATGAAGGTGTCAAAGCTCTAGAAATATATGACAAAGAAGGCTGCATAAATAAGAGTACTGGTCTTCATGGCCTTGGTGCTTCTATCGGAAGGGCTTTGGAAGGAAGATTTACAGTTGTCTGTCTTGAAAATTTAAGGCATGAGTCTAAAACACCTCCTCTTTAAAGGCAATATCTGTTAGTATCATTTCAGCCAAAAAAAGAAAAAACTGTCAGTATAAATTTTGTATTTTGGCTGTGCATTCAGATTGCTATTTCTTCTTACTTCCACAGACCATATGCTGGCGACTTTGTATCTGACGACCCTCAAAGGAGGCTTGATCTTCTAAAGCCGAGATTAGCTAATGGAGAGTGTCCACCTGGCTTTCTTGGCTTTGCTGTAAATATGATCAATGTTGACACCGCAAACTTATTTTGTGTCACAGCCAATGGGCATGGGCTTAGGGAGACTCTGTTTTATAATCTTTTCTCTCGTTTACAAGTCTATAAAACAAGGGCGGAAATGCTGAATGCACTGCCTTGTATAAGTGATGGAGCCCTTTCTTTAGATGGAGGAATGATTCGAGCTACTGGTGTCTTCTCCCTTGGTAATCGGTAAGAACCTTTTTAACAACAATGAAAATTAAATTTTTTCCCGCTTATATCTCATGTTTGAATCCTATTCTCTACTTGCTCGGTCTATAAAATTTTGATGGCATGAACCGTGGTCATTGTTTGATCACATTACCTATCTGATGTAGGCAAGACGTTGATGTGAGATTTCCCAAACCATCGGTTGTCTCAGGCCTACCTGAAAGCTATCTTGGAACTGAGAGGCAAATCCAGGAGTTGAAATGGAAGAAAGAAAAGATGGTGGAAGATACTAAGAGAGAACAAGCTTTACTGGACAATGCAAAGTTTAAATTCGACAGAAAGAAGCAAGAGTTTCTGAAGTTCCTCGCGGAAAGTTCATCATATGCGTCTCAGGTTATTTCATAAACTTTTTCTCACTCAACATTTGTTCTTTACTTTTTAAAGCACAAGCAGATGCCACGTTCTTTTTGAGTTTTGGCTCAAGTTTTGTTTCCTTTTTACCCTCATAATTCGTTCCATTTTCCTTGCTTTGTTGGTCTTGAGAGTTTGTTAATTTTCCGAGCTTCTAATCTGTTCATGTTGATGGTATGATGGCAGCACCAAATGCATGCAGCTCAAAGTAGAGGGACCCCAAGATGAAATGTGGCTTGATCAACAATTGTAGGAGTTGTAGGAGTCATTCGGAGGCCGAAAGTGCACCGTTTTTTCCATGCTTGTGAAAAGTAGAAAAACTTTATCAAACGGGGGAGGTGGATTGGAAGCTATGCATAGTGAGAGGGATTTATTCGTTTCTTCATGTTTAGCTTCTGCAGAAGCGGAAGGTTCTTACCCTTTTTAACAGCAATTCTCCAGGAGAAATTGTACCGTATTTATTCTGGAAAGAAGATGATTTTCTGTACTTCTTTTTCTGAAACCCTGTTTTAGATCCGTTGATGCACTAATACAGAACTGCTTAACTGAAGTTATTGAACTAGTAAAATCTTCTTTTCATGAAGTTTTTTTTTTTTTTTTTTTTTCTCTTCTTTGGATAAATTTCTTCCTTTGAAGTTGCCAATGCCAATATAACCAAATTTCTCTAGACTTCTCTACATGCTCATATCTTGAGTAAATATGAAACGGGTCAAATGGACTGGCTCATGGTCCATCTCCTTGACCTACGAGTCGACCTCGCCCTCTATAACAGACCAAGGTGGGCTGGGATTTAGGACTTTGGCCCAAGAGTTAGGTCAGAAATTTAAAAAACTATAATAAATAACATTTTTACGATTCTAGATAAAATAAATAACATGATTTTAAATCATATTTGTAATAAATAGCTAATTCATTAGGTATTGTTAGTAAATCAAATTTTAGTTACCTTTTTTTTGTTAAAAGAAATTGTAATAATTTTTTTTATATTTATTTTAAGTATTTTCAAAACCTTTATCTGTTTCAATCATTTATGATAAAAAAGTTATTTACTTTTTTTTTTGGGGGTTATTTTTCATGTAAATCCAACCCTCCATAATTCATCCAATGGTTGTAAACATTTTTGTTTTCCTGCCCTTTGGCCTTTCGCCCTCTCATTCATTTTTAGCCCTCGTTTTTTTTTCTTTCTTTAGCCCCTTTCTTCTTCCTCTCTCTGTCTCTCTCTCTCTCTCTCTGTTTCTACTCTGCCTCTCCCACTCTCTCTACTCACGGAGGCACATTTCTGTCTTTGCTTGCTTCACCACCGAGTAGAAGGCCCATTTCTGCAGCCAAATAGAAATTTTGAGGTTAGGGTTTTCTCTCTTGAATGGCCTTAATCCGAAATTTCCCTATTCAATTGGTGTTTCCTTTCTTTATTTCATTTCTAAGTCTGATGAAATCTCTTTTTGTCATTCTGATTTCACGCTCAAAAAAATCCCTAAAATTCCGAAATTATCAGGACTTAGAATTGGGCCTATTGAGTATTGATGATTTTCTTGTTTGTTCTAGAAATCTGAGCTTTTCCTTCATTGGTTTATGATATCATATATATGTCTACGTGTGTATGTGTGTGTATATATATGTTCATATTCTGGTTGTTGTGTTTGGGCTGGCAGAGACCCTTTTGAGGGTAAAAGTCCAGCAATGGCAGGGAAAGCTGCAAAATCTGCGGTGAAGGCGATTGGGGAGTACCAGTACCCATGGCGTGAGAAGTTAGTGAAGTACAAGGATGAATTGTCTAAAGGGGTTTGGGGATACTGGCACTTGGGGGCGTGGAAGCCGCTCGGTATAAGTGCGCGTCAACGGGCTCGGCTTCGCAAGGAGGTACTGCTAGCTGGGGAAGATTGGCCTTATGATCCAGAGAGGAAGGAGATGAGGACCAAGAGGAAAGGGCACAAGCACGACAGGATAGCCGCGGAGAAGCGGGAGAACACTGCAAGATTGATGGAGAAGATGCCGGAGATGTTGCTCGATTACAAGAAGCGCAGGTGGGAGAAGAAGATGAAGGAAGAAGACAAGGACATACCTTGATTATCTGTCATTTGCAGTTGAATTGAAACTTTCTAGTGGAGGTAAATTTCGTTTCATGTTTAATGAACTTGTTGGTTGCTCAGCGTTTGCTTTATGTGTGAGAACTGGAAAAAAAAAAAAAAAATCATTTTTGTAGAAACACTTGTTGTCACAAGATATAAAATTCAAGAAGATAATTTCCTTTATAGTAGCATTGCTATGGTGAAAACTGCGAATCAGATTGCTCGGTTACTTGTGATAGGTTTTGTTAATCTTCCTACTGCTTAATGATGCCTTTTCGACACCCGTTGATCTTTGTTTTCGTGAATCTTTTGCATCTCTGTTTGTGTATGTGCAACTGCCTCAGTTTCACATTATGTCATTTTATTCTAACAGCCTGATTTTGGTCTATCAAACAGATTTTGTACTTTCTTAGTTTCTTAAGACATTCTGGTTAGTTTTATAGATGGATGGTGTTATGATTTGTGGCATATTCAAATTGGCCAGTAAATCTGATTAGTTATTTGAAACACAATGTTAAATCAGTAGCACTAAAATGTGATGCAGCGGAATTGGGAAGAACTCAAGCCAAATCCATGACCAAAGGGAAAACCCCCAAAATGGAGAGGAAAAACCAATACTCTTATTTCAATATTCAATATTCAATAATCTCCATTACACTTCCTACCTTAGGCTTATATAGCCTTACTAACAATAACTAAAACGACACTAAAATAAAGTAACGAGCTTTACTAACAATAACCAAAATGACACTGAAATAAAGCGAGGACATTTAAATGAAATAACAAAACTTTAACAAAAATACTAAACCAAGCTAGTAGTAGTATTCTTCCTCCATCAAAATGACATAAAAAATGAGGAATTTCCATTTCTATTCTGCAAGAAGAGTTCTTTTAAATCAGTCTATACAGATTTAGAAGATTGGATGGAATTCCATCCCATAGTGAGTTTGTAATAACCATGTAGACGAGTAATTGCACCCATAGGAGTCAGAAAGAAAAGAAAGAAGTTGAGGGGTCAGGGGTGGGGGTGGAGCCTCCCATGGCCGAATGGTTTATTTATTTATTTTTTCAGTTGTGCCTCTTGAAACTTTACATTTATCGCATCTGTCCCACTAAAAATTGATTATCTGTAAGTCCCTGTAAAAACTTTTATCCTTTAAATAGGCTGGTTCCGCCGTTGGTCAGGAGTCGTTTGATTGGTGAAGAAGGCAAAAAAGCGATGTGGACGAGTGTTAGGAATGTATAGTTCTATGGATTAGTATCTCTATCCCTACGGAGTTGTTATCCCACCAAAATAGTTAAAGAGTCGTTACTAAAGTGAACCAGTGGAGTGATCATCCCATTCCAAAACTGCTATTAATAAAAAAATTTCTACCTAAATTACCCCTCACAATATTCTATATTTACATAAATACCCTTTAGTTCTTCTATTTTTCTCTTATTGGTATGAAAATAAAAATAAAAATAAAAATAAAAAAACCCTCTCCAATTGGAATTGGCTTAAATTAAAAGGCGGAAAAAAAAAGACGGGAAAAAATATTTTGATAGC
Organism: Ficus erecta; assembly: GCA_008635985.1. Taxonomy (NCBI): domain Eukaryota; kingdom Viridiplantae; phylum Streptophyta; class Magnoliopsida; order Rosales; family Moraceae; genus Ficus; species Ficus erecta. Next base: position 1,206,381 of record BKCH01000010.1, read on the forward strand.
AACATATATTCATTTATGGGTTGGGTTTAAATTTTAATATTTTAATATTTGAATTTAAATGCAAGGAAGTAGTATTATCTAAGCATTAGCATTCTAACTAAGCTATAAAAATAGTTGTATGTATCCTCAATATTATCACAATCGAATTTGAAATTTAGATAATCTTGAAATTTATGTTTATATAATTACACGCTGAAGCTCTCTCTCTCTCTCTCTCTCTCTCTTCTTCTCCTTCTTCTTCTTCTTCTTCTTCATCTCTCTCTCTCTCTCTCTGTTTTTATTTTTTATCTTTGTTAAAATCTGGTAGGGAAATCTTGCCGGCTAAAGATAGAAGCAACTTTCATAATTAGTGCCTTTTTCCAACAGCAACTTCACCATGTTTATAGCCGTAATGAAAAAGATCTGATCCAACAATGCAACAACAGCCAACAGCTATGGAGGCGATACCCGAAGGATGGTTAGCTCCTTTAGCTGAAGAAATTGTGGTAGTGATTCTGTCGAAATTACCCGTGAAATCTCTTATGAGATTTAAGAGTGTCTCAAAAAGATGGTTAGCTCTCATCACCAACGACTCCAGTTTGATTGCTAGCCACCTTCATCACCACTCCGTTACCAACCGACTTTCTATCCTTGTGTGTGCCGACGAGAAACTACAACTAGGGTTTGCAAGTTACTACCAGGACACATTGTTGCTTTGCAACGAATCAACTGTAGAAAAATTTGACATATCATACCACCTGACCGATCGTTCCTTGATACATAAGTATGCAGTTAAAATCGTGGGATCATGCAACGGTTTAGTTTGTCTTAGTCTTTCCGAGAATGGCACGAAAATGGTCCTATTGAACCCTGCAACCAAGGAGTCTAGGGTTCTTCCAGAACCAATAATGCCCTTGGAAAATAAAAGTAATTTTCACAAGCATTCATCTGTACCTATGGGTTTTGGATTTGACCGCCATAAGAAGGATTACAAGTTGGTTCGAATTGATAGATTTTTGCTAGATATTGAAGGAGTTCAAGTATTCACCAAAAGCAGTAATTCTTGGAGACAAGTGAGACATGGTTTGGTCTCGACGTTTGTAGTTCAAGGTTTTCCAGCGGTTGCCGTGAATGGATCCTTGCACTGGTTGGGATGGGATGAGAAGATGTCGAAGTCTTGTGTGTTGTCGTTCGATTTGCATGAGGAGAAATTTTACACGCTAGCTACACCACCTCAAGAAAACGAATCTCATCTTTTCAGGTTTAAATTTGCCAATTGGAGAGAATCGCTAGTTGCACTTGAAGACTACAATATTTGGTTGTTTAGCAACACAGAAAAGTCTTGGACTAAGTTGTTTAAAATCGACATTCCCTCCTACACCTTCCCCTGGTGCGGTTTGTTTGCAGTTTGGAGGGACCGAGTTCTTCTTTGTGCCGATCAGACGCTTTTATCATATGAGCACCCCAAAATCTCCGGAAAGAGATCTGGTGAGAAAGTTAAGGTAATTAAGGAGCTTAGGAAATTTGAGCCCAGGGCGAGCTATTCATTTCAAGCTCTTGACTATGTTGAGAGCCTGGTTTCAGTCAATCCGACAGTTTCTTCTACTTAGGAAATGTTTTTGCTTTGTTTGAGAGTTTTGTTTTACATCTTTTAAGGTTAAATTTGTCTTTTTGCTTTCGCCGGATTAATCTAATTTAGTGATTATTCAACAATACAACAAGAAGTTTCTCTAACTTTGCAAATTAAAAAGTCCCTTGGTGAAAATTTTCTATCTATTTATTCAAACTAGTTGAAGATTGGGTAAATTTGTTGATCTTTTGTGAATACATGCAATTGTATGTACACGACACAATTTTCTTGTCCATAACTGCTTACTACATGTCGTTTTCTATAAAAGAACACGTCGTTTTCTACTAAACATCTACTCCCTGTCTTGAGCCAGCCTGGTAGAGTTTGGTGTAGAATTATTGGTGCCTATGCATGCAACTACTTTTTTAAAAAGATTTTAACATTTTTTTTTTCAAAATATATAAGCTTAGAAGTTATTCAAAAATATTATATACTTATATAGTAAGTTTGAATTTACAAGATAATATCCTTTTTCTCAACAGAAAAGAGAATTCTTGAGAGAGAGAGAGAGAGAGAGAGAGAGAGAATCCAAGATAATCTTTATCACTCAAAGAGATTTGTGTTTCGAAATTTTATCCTCAGAGTGCAGAAATTTTAAATTTGAACTTTTAAGAAAAAATTAAATAGAAGGAACAATCAATTAACTGCAAAAGAATATATATATATATATATATATATATATATTTATTGAAATTCAAAAGAACTTAAATATTAGTACTCAGCTAGTGATTATTCTACAGTAAAATACACATTTCTCTTGCTTCAGTAAATTTGAGTCTAACTTTGCAGTTTGCACATTAAAATCTAGATTTTTTTTGGGTAAATTGTAACAAATAGCATATTTTATAAGTATCTTTGAAGTTTATAGCATGTTTTCAAAAAATGATAAATTATAGTATATATATATATTTTTTGTAAACCCTTAGGTTTCTTTGGACTTTATAAAAAATTTCGGACTTACGATTAATTTTTAACAACAAATTTATGTATATAGTTTCATGTTAGAGAGAGAGAAGAGTAAAGAGGATGGGTTTTTTTTGGTATGATGCAATCATAAATTTGATTATGTTATTTAATACTATGTTTAAAATTTATGCTATAATTTATTGATATTCCCTTCAAAAATGCTATTTTCCTCATTCTTCCTTTTTATTTTTTTATTTTTTATACTCCCTTCAAAAAAATACTATTTTCCTCCTTCTCCCTTTTTTTTTTTTTTTTTTTTTATGCATTGCAATTTTATATGACAATGGCACAATATCGTTTCCATCCTAATTAACATTCACCTTTGAAACTTAAACCGTTATGTCGTTTTAAAATTTATAATTGGCATCAATTCTTAAACATTACTTTCGATTACTTATTCAATTTGATGTTTTTTTCAAATACAATATTTGTTTTCCAATATACATTTGGTTGTAGAATTATTGGATTGCATGAATTTGAATGTTATACTATTTTATAACTATTAAATTCAAATGCAAATAATAAATTTTCAGTTTTTCGAAAATTATTTCACAACTATTTAATTTAAATGCGAATCCTAAATTTTTACTTTTTCAAAATTTGTACTATGCCGCTCGTGTTAACGAGGACGGCACGAAATAGTCCAACGGAATCCACAACCAAGGAGTCTTGGACTAAGCTATTCATGATCAATTTGTCATATGACGTCTACGAGCCCTAGTTGTGCAAAATTTGGAAGGATCAACTTCTTGTTTTCGGCGACGAAGCAAGAGTGAGCGGTCTAAGGTGTTTAAGAAACTTAGCATGTCTAAATATGTTTATTTTAGATTTGATGCTCTTGATTATGTGGAGAGCCTCATTTCAGTCCATCTGATAGTCTCTTCTACTCAGAAGGCATGCTCTATTTTAATGTTGAGTCATTTATAGGAAGCTTTTCATTTTTTTAATTTGTTATTTTTTTCTTTTTATTTAAATAATTCTAAGTTGAAATTTTCATTGGTACTCAATTTTTATTCCCGTCTTTGGAATTGATTTCAGTTAGTGATTAAGCGATTTTCTTCACTACCTATATTATGTTTTGGCCCTAAAAGCAATATAAGAATGATTAAAAGTTTGCCTTTTTGAGTTTTTTGTTTTTTTGTTTGGTATTGTTATTAAAGCTGTTCTTTATGTATCATAATTATGAGGAGAGCTTGAGTAGAGTAGTGTTTCGAGTTTCTTGCAAAATTTCTACTTCTTAATTATGCTTTAAGGCGTTGCAAGATCTTTTCGAGAGATGGATTTAAGATTAGTACCGGAAATCGATTTCTGCATTTCGATTCTACAACACTAGTAGAGTCATAAGATTGCTAAATATCCGATAACGCAACAAAAGTAGTAATGCTTGGACAAAAATTAAATTGATCGACTTGATGGACGTGAACTTGGAAGTCAAAGATTTGGTGTAGGACTTAAAAGGAAATTTTTTTACTTGTTTCCAAAAAAACATGGAAAGGAACGGGATATTTGTCAAGCGTTGTGTTTTGTTCAAATTAGGCAATTAAAAATTGAAGGCTATATTCCTCAAAAAAAAAAAAGAAAAAAGAAGGTTGTAAAATCTATTCTCTTTATTTGCTTGCATTTTCGCATCAAGGAGACGGAAAAACCTACGAAGCTTGGGAAGTGTTGGTATGTCTTTGAACTTTCTTTATGATGTGTTCAGGGATGGATGTACGTTGCGACCAGTGGGGGCACATGCCCCACTGAGAAAAAAAAAAAAAAAAAAAACTAAATGCCAATTTTAAGTGAATTTTCATTTGTGCCCCAACTAATTTGGTCTTTTTAATAATTTTTGTTAGATTTTTTTTTTTTTGTAATTTTAGTTGAGTAAACCGATGAACCTAGTATCCCAAGCACATTTTTTATTTTACTTAAAAAAAAAAAATCAAAATCAGCAGTCTTTTCATATTCTTATATTTTGTTCTTTTCGTTTCTCAGTCCCCGTATTTTCTTTTCACTTCTTTTCTTTTTTTTTCTTTGTTTGCTCCTTTTCTGCTCGCTGCTCCATTGTCCTTTCTCTGTTGTCTTCACTCCTCCGGCTTCACCAACATCACACTCAAAAGTCAAAAACTTCAAAATTATAACTTCAAATATTAACTGATGCTAATATATATTTTTTCTTTCTTTCTTCCGTCTCTTTGAATGATTTGCCTAATTTATCATTTTAGATGGGCTTTTTTTTTTTTTTTTTTTGGCTTGCATTTGGGGAACTTTCCTTGAGATCCCTACTCATGTATTTTCTATTTTTTTTAATGCCCTTATTTCCTTTAACTATAAATAAATAAATATATATATATATATATATAATATCATTCTAAAAAGATTAGATTTATTTTTAAAAAATTTTAAAAGTTCTTTATTTTGTTATCATATCTATCTATTTATCGTTTTGGATACAAAGATTATGCCTTAACTTTATTGTATATTTTTATTAAAAATTAAAAGCTTTAATCTTTAATGTGAACTACTTTCTGATATTAAAAAGTAGTTTCAATTTTTGAATTGTATTTTGTTTTTTGTATTCATGTCAATAGTTTTAGAATGTTCTCTTATTTTTATTTTTATTTTTTAGGATACGTTTTATGTTACCATAATGTGATTAAACTTATCGTTTGAATTTTGTGAAACAGTTATGTTGAGGTATTTTGATTACAAAAGGAAATTAGAGTCACCAATTTTAACTGGGAGAAACAAATTATAATGCAAAATCAAGCAAAAAGGAATTTGACCCTACAAATCTTCCAGCGGATCCTGGGCTAAGAATTCCTATTTTGGATTATAATCCAAATATTTGAGATGATGTTCGAAGAGCATTTATACTTAACCTTGAAAAATTTGGTCTCCAATTGTGCCCTCACTGAATTCAAATCCTGGATCTGTCATTGAATGTGTCATATCTAGTTTCGATCTATCCACATCAAAAGTAAGTGACAGAAGAGACAAAGAAAATTAGTTTATGTTTGAGATCACGGGTTGATCTAAGTTGACTTAATTTACGAGAAAAATTAGCATTGCCCCAAATTGTAATCATAAGCTAATATGCGACTAATTCCAAACTCTATGTGAGAGACTAATGCCTATTTCTGTGTAACGATTTTATTGCAAGACAAATATCTCTTTACCACTTGTGCATTAGTATGAATATATTTTATTGTTTTTTTCGAAATTTAGATGACATATCGGATAAATTAGCTTACTAAACCATTTAAATTAAATAAACGGAAAAATATCACATGACATTATTTAACTTTTTTCCCTTTTATTGGGATAAGTATGACTAATTCAAAATTCAATAGGTAAAGTAGGAGTTTCAAAATTTAAGAGATAGAGTAGAGTGATTATAAAATTTAGATATATAGATGAGAATAATTTTAAAAACTACAGAAAAAAACCACATAACATCACTTAATTTTCTTTTTTCTTTCAGGGATAAGTGTGATTAATTCAAAATTCAATAGTTAAAGTTAAAATTTTAAAATTTTAAGAAGATAAATTTAGATATATAGATGAGAATAATTTCTATTTTTTTTTTTCCCTAAAGATATTAGTTTGCTTTGTTGTTTATTCGCTATATTCTTATGATTTAGAATATTTATCTTAAATAATAAAAAATACAGGCGCAGGGATAGTTTCCGAATATAAAGTACGATTCAGTTCCTTAGTTGCATTACTTTATCTATTATAAGATAAGAGATCTTATTAGGGTTAGACTTTCTCCTTCAAAATATCGATAGGACTTTTTTCAAGTATGGGATCTCTACTTTCCCACCACCAGCAAATTACAAAGGAAAATCAACCAGTATCAACCAGGTCTCTCGGCGCTTCGGGCTCCAACTCGATCGCCTCCTACTCCAACTCGATGGCCTTCGACCGGTCTCGTCATCATGATGACTCCGAGAACCAACTCTGCATCCTTGGAGTTGAACAAATGTTGGCGAAAGAAAACTACTACACTTGGTTGCTGCGCGGCGAATCGAGAATGGAAAATCTAGACATCTCGCACATGAAGATCAACAAGTCCCCGTATCGGCGGAGCAGAATTGCTATGCTAGGATCGTGCAATGGACTAGTTTGCGCTCGTGTTTCCGAGGACGGCACGAAGACAGTTCTATGGAACCCGACCACCAAAGAGTTCAGGTATCTTCCGAAACCGATGACTTTGATTCCTCGAATCGTTGGCCCGCCGAATTATGTGATTATGGGATTCGGATATGATGATCATAACAAGGACTACAAGTTGGTTAGATATGAACTTGGGGAAAAGCAACAAATAGAAATTCAAGTATTCACCCAAAGTAGTAATTCTTGGAGGCAACTGATAAGAGATCTATCTGTGTACACACCTGTCGATCCAAGTACTGCGCCGGTTGCCTTGAACGGAGCCTTGCATTGGTACACAAATGCTCGGGACGAACAAAAAGAGGTTATTTTTTCATTCAATTTGCGCGATGAGGAATTCTTCGAGCTACCTGCGCCGCCTTTGAAGAAAATTAGCGACACGTTTAGGCTGGCTAAGTGGAGACGATCGCTCGTCGCGCTACACAACCGTGACTTTTGGGTGATGATGAGCGATACGGAAGAGCCTTGGACCAAGCTGTTCACAATCAGTATGGCGTACCGCATCTACGAGCCCTGGTTGTGCGGCATTTGGAAGGATCAATTGCTCGTTTATTACGATGAATGCAAAGAGCTAATTTTGTATGAGCACCCCGCCATCTCCGGAGAAAGCCTGAGTCAGAGATCTCAGCAACTTAAGAAACTGGTTAGCGTGCAGGCTAAACAAGTAGATTATAGATTTAATGTTCTTGATTATGTGGAGAGCCAGGTTTCGGTTCATCCATTAGTCTCTTCTTCTTAGGATGCATGATTTGGTCTTGGGCATCATTTAGGAAACTTTTATTTTCTTTTTTTAAATAAATTTGCCAAGTACTTTAATTGAAATTTTGACTTGTTAATTGCTCCTTTTAAAATTATTACATTACACTTCTGTTTTTATGATTTTCTTATTAGAGTGAAGAGCCTGTGTTTTCCAACAATATAGGAAAGAATGAAAAGATTATTAGGATCGCCGGTGGTATATGGGTTGCTAAATTTGTAATTATTCACAAAAGGAAGTGATTCTTGGAGACAAGTCAAAAAACCACCTAGAAATTTGGGTGGCCCGGCCTGTCTTTTAAGGGCGAAAAGGGAAAATTAGGCCGGGCCGAGTTAAGCAAGTCCGAATTTTGAAATTATAAGTCTGGCCCGAAATCCCGATATGCTTAAAATCAGACCGGGTAAACGGGCTTTTCAAAAAAAATAAATAAATAAAGGAAAAATAAAAAGATGCCGAGTAAGGCCCAGCCCGCCCTAGGGTCAAAAATACGGGCATTGGGCTAGCCCGCTTAGCCCAGTCCATATTTACAGTGCCAGGATATCTACTTGACTTGGGAAAAAGGGTTCTACTGGTTGGTATACAGGGCTAATTTGGAATTTCGGTATTCAAGCCTTGTTTGCATTCTTAGAGCAAGTGCGGGAGATAGTGGATATACCGGCTGTTAGTAAACCTTGTTACGACCGCGTTCGACTCGTTAAGTGGAATGGAAACTCACTAGCTTTAATTACTTGCATTCTTAGAGCAATTTAGATATCCGGATCCGATCTGATGTAATTTTTGGTAGTTGGAAAATGATGATAATAATGGGCCGTGGTGGACTAGGATGTTCAGAGTGATTCCTCCAAGATATGGGGCTTCTGTGGGGTTTGGAGAGATCAAACTCTTATGGTAGAAAGCAGCGTAAACCGAATAGGATCTTATGCTTGGTAGCAGCTGATATTGTATGATCTTTCGAACAAGAACGATACCAACAACAGGAAGGTAATTAAGAAGACCCGCATTTACCAGTTTTTCTATGAAGCTTATGATTATGTGCCTAGTCTTGTGTCCGTCTATCCAGATCAGAAAGTTTGTCACATTCATGCTTTTCTTTTTTTGTTTTTTTTTTTTTTGAAAATCCGATCCATTAAAATTTTGTTGAGGTAATGATTGCATTGATAAATGCCAGCCTGATTTTTTTTTTTTCTACGGTAATTGGTAATCTAGTGTAATAATATCTTCGGTTTCTTTCTTTAGATTAAACTTTTGGTGTTAATTTTTTGTTGTATAAAATGTAATTTAATGATTCTCTATAGTTTCTGTTGTTGTTATTTTAAAGTAAGTGATGCTACATTCACTCTTATCCCTATACTAAAACCTACATTTTAGAAGTCTCTGAATCTTTACGAGTACTTGAATGTTGAATATGTTTACGAAAGCCAACGTTCCAACAGGATGCAAATTGGTATTGAAGAAGAAAATGCTAAATTCAGTAGGGAAGAAAAAGAAAGAAAATCATATTTAATGTTAATAGACACATATCTCATTTTTAATGTATTGATAAAAAGATACAAGTATAAAAATGAGAAGAATCATAATTACAAAAAACTAACCTTTTTTTAGATTATAATCTATATCGATTTTAAAGATACGATGATTGAACATATAATTTTACTATAATTTTGTAACTCTTTCTGATGAATCTAAAGTAATCATGCCTCTTTCAAATAACACTTGAATCATTTTCCATTTAACACAAAGTAACTATTGTATGCAATGTTTTAAGAGGGAAATGGTTGCCCCTTGTATACTTGGTTAGATATGCGCTTCTTCTATGACTGATTGATGTGGGGCTCAAATACTCCCAACACTTTATATAGGGTGAGGTAGATTTTTCCCCCCCTTTTTGATGTAGACTTCTGAACAATTGCTTTTATCAAGTTTTAAATCACGTAAAGCAGCATTGGTGAATTGGTGGAAGAACCAACCTAATAATTGCTACTTGTAAAAATAAATTAGAGACCCAAATAAACAGTCACTAACTTTCTTAGGTGTTTGAGCATATTTAGATGTTTAAATACAGTGAGTACCATTATGATCTTACAAGAAAACTGTACCTAATTGCTATGGATTGGGTAACCATGACAAACACATACAACAAGAGAGCGATAAAAGACGAAATAAAACAAACGAGATATGAAAAATACTATATAAAGATAAACGAATGATGTCTTTTTTTTTTTTAATAATTATATTAAATAACGATATAAGAACGATGTATTGAGTATAAAAAAGTGACTAACTTGTGAGACGACCTCAATCTTAAAAACGATATATTGAGAAAGAAAGAGATGGAGATAGAGAGAATATTCAATTATGTTGAATATATATCATTGTTGTATTAATTATTAATTTAAATAGATTATGTGGGTTAATAAATTAACACGATTAATAAATGGGTTATGTTTGGGTTGAAATTTTTCTTGCATGCAAGTATAAATTGTACTTGTTTGAATTGACATCCTTTTAGTTTTAACAGGATTAATAAGCAAAGTGGTACTAACACAATATATTAACTTGTATTGCCACCCGTACATTAACAGCTTCACAGATAAGTGCTTGCATTGTTATTCTTATCTTGTTCAAATCACTGTTATTGTTGTTGTTGTTACAGAAATTGTAATAAACAACTATTCTCTTCTCTTGTCTAGCGGGCATAAGATTTACCTTTGTGAGAGAAGTGGGAGAGAAAGAATTTCATAATTCGGTATATTTTTACAAAATTACATTAATTAAATAACATGATTTTAAACTATTTGAAGTATGGAAACTTCCATTATGAATTAGGATTATACTTGAAGAAAGATAATACTTCATAACTGTCTTTCTGTACTTTAAAAATGAATACAACATGTCGTTTCTAAGTAAACGACAGAAAAGTTTTAGTCAAGAAAACGACATGTCGATATTTTGCTTTCGTTTTTCATCAAAAAAACCAATCAAACACTCAACTTCTTGTCGTGAGTCTTACCTTCTGCTAAAATATCTCCAACTATTCCGTTCTAATTTTTTATTTGAAAAAAAAAAGAAGAAAAAGAAAAGCTCTGCTTATCGTCGTCTTCTTCTTCGAAATCTTAAAATTTTTCTTCAAAATTCGCGTACCATAAAAATCTAGGGCAAATCCAGTCGATTTCACACTCAGGTTTCCCCAAAAATATCCAATTTTGACCTCTATATGACCTCCAAAATATCCACTTTTCTCGCCTAACTCACCTAGCTTCGTTTCGCTTCCTTTCCTTTCCTTTCCTTTCCCGGGAAAATTCTTCCAACTGTTTCAATGGCGGCCGCGCTCAGATCGAAGCCCTCCAAGGAAACGGCGTCGTTCGCGGTGTCCCAATTCAGGTACTTCCTCTCCAGCCCAGGTCGGACGACGGCGAGTTCTCACTGCACGAACCGCACCAAAGGCGACGACCTCTTCGCGCACACTCCCTACAGTTTCACCTCCTTCAAGCCCGTCTCTCTCCGCGGCGACTTCGTCGACAAGGGCTCCCTGCTTTCCAACGGCGGGAATTGGGCCGGGAAATCGGGAATTAAGGAGCAAAATGGTATCTTTAGCTCGTATGGGGACCCGCCGGAGGTCTGGTCCGGCGATGGGATCGTCGTCCGGCAAGGTCCGATAACGAATTTGGTCCGCGGAGGCGGCGGCGGAGGAGGAGGAGGAGGAGGAGGCGGTGGTTCGAATTCGGGTTCTGTTGGTGGATTCGGGTCGAATTCGAAGGACGGTTGCTGGGGAGGATCCAATTTGGGGAGTAGTTTCCCAACGCCGAAGGAAATTTGCAAAGGGCTTGACAAGTTTGTGATTGGGCAAGAGAGGGCCAAAAAGGTGAACTTTTTAGACTTTGTGTGGTTTAGTTAGTATCAATTTTCTACTTCCCATTTATGGAGATAATGCAATTAGAAATGTAGTTTGCAATGTTGGGAAAAATGTGTGAAATTGTTCATAAGAAGAAAGTGGCTCTTTGGGATGGTTTTTTAATGTTTCTTTTCCTTGTAATTTATGTTAATGATGAAGATTATGCTTGAGAAAGTGGAAAAAAGATTGAATTTAGATGCGTATCAATTAGACACATTATCCTTTATTACCAAGAGCAATAAATGGTTCACCCTGACTGCGAGAACTACGTCTAGTTTTAGCTGTTGCACGGTGGGTAGGGGCCTACTGCCCATCTTTACAACCCCCATATTGCAAAGTTCAATCTGCACTTTGTCACGGCAATAATTAGGCTCCACATACTCAACACTATGATGAATTGTTATTTACGTTGTGTGGATGATTGGTCTTCCTTGTTCAGGTGCTTTCTGTGGCGGTTTACAATCATTATAAGAGGATTTATCACGAGGTGCTACATAAGTGGTCAGTTCAATGTTCTCACTGTGCTAATAAGTTAAGTGTACTTAATCTATGTACTTTCTTTTGCTTCTTAGGATATAATTGTGGTTTTTATCTGTTTACCGTTGTTGGGGAAGTTAGGTCCACAGAAGAGTCTGGTAACCAAAAAGCTGGTTCAGTTGATGATAATAGAGTAGAACTTGAGAAAAGTAACATTCTCCTGATGGGACCAACAGGCTCAGGTAACTTTGTAATGTCCTTGATTTGAATTTTTGCTTAGTGTTCTATTCATTATAACTTTACAATATTATTACGCTAATATATAATTTATGCCAGATTTTCACTCTATTCTGAGTTCTAGGCAGTCTTATATGATAAGCTGTTCTCCCTTTCAAGTTTTCAAAAGATCAAAGTCAATATTATAGTTTTTATATGTTTCCTTGCTTGATAATTTTTTTGCTCCTTTTAGTAACTCCTCTCACTTCTTCTCCCTTAATGCCGTTTCAAGGACAGGGAAGACATTACTTGCCAAAACCTTGGCGCGGTATGTGAATGTGCCCTTTGTAATTGCCGATTCAACAACACTGACTCAGGCAAGTTGATGATCAGTTTGTCTTACATATGTAGCTCAAATTTTTACATTGTACTGATTACCCTTTTCTGTATTGGTTTTGTGCAGGCAGGATATGTGGGGGAAGATGTGGAGTCTATACTATACAAACTCCTAATGGTATACTTCTCCAAGCCTTGTTTAGTTACAAGTTTTACAAACTTCATAACGTGATTGTACTTGATATTCTCATCCCCCTTATGCATAAATACTTGATTTATTCTGAATATTTGTTAACCTTTTGAAATGTGTACGTAAATTTAAAGAAGTTAGTATGAACAAGCACTTCCTATGATCAATAATCTTAGTTTCTGTTTTTATATTTGCATTTATATCACAGGCTGCTGACTATAATGTGGCTGCTGCACAGCAAGGCATTGTTTATATTGACGAAGTTGACAAAATTACCAAGAAGGTTCCCATTTTTTTCCCCTTCAAATACCTATTTCTAGAACTGTCTATTTAGCCCTTGCCCCTTCTTTATCCATGGAGAAGAGTGCGTGCCGCTTTCGATTAATTTGCTAGATTTCTACTTTTCTGCTTTGCAGGCTGAAAGCCTCAACATTAGTAGAGATGTTTCAGGAGAGGGTGTTCAACAAGCATTACTAAAGATGCTGGAAGGAACGGTAAGTGTTTGTTTACTAGAAACCAAAATGAATTACAAGTTGCAACATGAAATTTGTTGGTTGTAATGTTATTGAAACAAACAAGTGGTAGGCGCACTGTACTTGAGGTGGCCTCAAACAATTGGCCCCCCCTTTGGCTATTATGATCTTCTGCTAGATGCATAGATTAACTACTATGGATTCTGTATTCATATTTGGTCGAATGAATAGTCTGTTACTCCATTCTGATAAATGCAATTCTTTGTAAATGTAGGTAGTTAATGTTCCTGAGAAGGGAGCACGGAAGCACCCTCGAGGTGAAAATATTCAGGTAGACGTACACTGATTTATACTGTATCCATTCCTGTTATCTAATATGTTATTTTGACATACCTGAAGATCGAATTTTCTTGGTCTTACTTGTGAATCATGAAGATCTGCTCACGTTGAACATAAATTAATTTTGCTGTTAGTCGACGCTTGTTAGTGCTTGATGCTTCATGTGTACAGAGTTTAAATTATTTTCTTGTTTTCCTTATAGATTGACACGAAGGATATTCTCTTCATTTGCGGAGGTGCTTTTGTTGACTTGGAGAAAACGATTTCAGAAAGGTTATCCCTGTCATTGATTTTATCATTTTCTTTGCCTCTCTCTCTCTCTCTCTCTGACCTCTATAACTTGAAAGTTGTTTCACTTCTTTTAGACGTCAAGATTCTTCTATTGGATTTGGTTCTCCAGTACGTGCAAACATGCGGTCTGGTGGTGTTACAGATGCCGCAATTACTTCATCTTTGTTGGAGACTGTAAGTATTTACACCATTGTTGATAAAATAGATGGTAATTTGTAGCTCTTTTTTTTTTCATCCTTCTTTCCCAAGAAATTATAAGTAATGAATGCCTTGGATTATCATTTGTGGCAGGTTGAAAGCAGTGATCTCATTGCATACGGTTTGATACCCGAATTTGTTGGGCGGTTTCCTGTCCTTGTCAGTTTGACAGCTCTAACAGAAAATCAACTCGTCCAGGTGAATACTCCACTTGTTTGTAGTTTGAGAAACAATTTTGTGTCCAAGGAACGTCATTTTAGAGTGATTTCCAGCCTAGTATTAATTCTGTAAGTCCTCAGTTCAGTTTCGTATGTGTTCTTATGGCAAAGCTGTTTTACAGGTTCTGACAGAGCCTAAAAACGCCTTGGGGAAGCAATACAAGAAAATGTTCCGGATGAACGGTGTAAGTAATTCTCTTCAGTCCCACATCGCTAACTTAAAAGTTCCAAGGTCATCCATTTTTCACACAATTCATATGTTTTCAATTGTAGCATTTCTTAGTCAGGTTTCTTCTTTCACTTCTCATTCTTTCCCGGGCTTTCTTGGTCTGCGACTCTGATTCTTGTAGGTCAAGCTGCATTTCACAGAAGGTGCCTTAAGATTAGTTGCTAGGAAAGCAATATCCAAGAACACTGGTGCCCGTGGCTTAAGGTCTATTCTAGAGAATATATTGATGGATGCTATGTATGAGGTGTGCCATTTTTTCTCTTCCGACTCCCTAACCTAAAAGATTCTAAAAGATGTCATTCTTATAGATCTTACTCTCCTGTGCATGAAATGCTTTTTTCAGATACCTGATGAAAGAACCACCGACAACAAAATCGATGCCGTCGTGGTTGATGAAGAGTCTGTTGGATCGGAAGGCCCTTCTCTTGGCGCTAAAATCCTTTATGGAGAAGGCGCATTTGATAGATATCTTTCAGAACATAATTTAAAGGATTCTGAGGTAAGTGTTGGAATTAGTACTACTACTATTACCGGGTTTTTAATCTCTCTGTTTCCAAGTAAATCTGGACTTTCGGATAAGTAGCTTCGAACATTTATAGATTGATTTTGTATTTATGTTGCACAGTCCGATGCCGAACCTGAAGCGGAACGGGAGCTGCCTTCTGTTGTTGCCAGCATGTAATCTTTTACGTTATTTATTTGTTTACTCATGCCTGTAGTTGTACATAATAGACTTTTATATTTATTTGATGTAATATACATTGTATTTATACAATGCCCCATAATGTTTTGGCTTCATTCCCAGATGATGATGTATCAGACAGGTTTACAATTGAACATTACAAAGGAAAAGAAAAAAAATGGAGACACCCAAAACCTTCGAAAACAGACTGGAATTTGAAGTCATTTTTAAGGCTCTAATTTTTTCACTCTTCATATCCTTAGAAAACAACAGAAGGATGAAGAATAACAGCTTCTTTTTGGAGGGGTTCTTTTTTTTATTTGCTCTCTCTCTCTCTCTCTGTTTTGCAAGCCTTATCCACTGTTATCTCCCCCCCAAAAAAAAAAATAATAATAATAATGAAAGAAAAAGCCACTGTAATCATGTAGAGCAAAACAAAACACGTGTCATCATTAGTATATCCTTTTTGTGGTTAAAATAACAGTAACAATAATAATAATAATAATAATAATAATAATAATAAGCTAGCTTAGCAATTACACCTGATAATACTGATTATCATTGCAGTCGTCTTGCTATTAATTTATGTGGGTATGGCTTAAATGCAAAGGAACAAATAGTGATTTAACTGTGCTGCAAAAAAAAAAAAAAAAAAGAAAAGAAAAAAAGAAGCAAAATGGTCAAGAATGTGTACCTTTATATTGGTGGTAACATAGTGGTCGATTAGATCTTTATCTGGAGTTTTCATTTTTATCAGATCATCGATTTGAGTTTTGTTATGTCTAAAATTTGTCAATATTCTGTTGATCTCGAAGCTTTATAATCCATTATCTGTTAACTGCTGACGATAATAATGTTTGTTTATTTGTTTTATTTGTTTTATTTGTTTTGTTTTTGTTTTTGTTTTGTTTTTTTAATACTGAAAAGAAGAACGTGTACCTATATATATATATATATATATATTAAATATAGGTAGGCCAACATATGTGATAAGTGTCTCTTAAAATTAGGATCTACCATATTGAAGCAGCTCAATATACACTTGATGAGTTAAAAATGATTCACGTGAAAGTTTGGTGATCTGGTATCATTCACCTTGTTTGATTAACACAGTTATTACTCGGAACCCGGCAGAAAATTTTGTGAAATTTGCCTAGAGTTTAACGTTTTAAATCATTCCTCAATATTTACTTTGAATCAAAAGTGGTTGTTTGTATAATTTGACAGTAATTTAATGTCTGATTTCATGTCTATTATTTAAATTTCATACTAAGATAAATAAAAATGAAAATCACTATGTAAACAAAATACTTGTGTGGAATTCTTAACGTACACATTTCATAATGGGTTGGTATTTTAGTAACGATGGAAACAAATTACTTAATATTGTTTTTAATTTTTAACAACATTTAAATTGTAATAGATCAAAAGAAATACGGTTTAAATATTCTCAAATACTTTGAGTGTTGCCATAATGAATCTAGTTTGTGCTTTTCCCTTACACATTTTTATTTTCCTTTTCGTAGCACTATGTAAGTAGGTGAATCGGTTTTTTGTTCCACTTTTTCCCCTGATAAACTTTTTTTTATTTTTTATTTTTGGGTTATGGAAACATATTACTAGAGAAGACTTTTTTTTTTTTTTTTTCCCTTTCTTTTCTTTTCTTTTCTTTTTCCCCAGATAAGCAAACAAGATTTAGAATTGGATAAGTAACAAGATAAGAATTAGGCGGTGGAAAAGATACTCCAGATACTTGGGGTATGAACCACTTGTCTGATGGAATGAGGTGTGGGAATCGTTGTCGTTGTTCTTCTTCTCGAAAGAATTATTAACTCTTTTAATTCTTGAATTATAAGTCTGTAATTGAAGATATAACTCAAAAGTAATTTTATATTTGACTTCATTAAAAGATGTATAATTTAAATTGATTTATTTTTAAACTAAAAATTTTTTTTGTTGTTATTTGGTCTTTAAATTTTTATTTTTAACAAGTTTATAGACTAACAGTGCTAGTATTTTTTTCCCCCTCTTTACTTGAAAGGTTACATAGTTATATTTATGTAATTTCGGATCGAATATGTGGCCTTCCAGACTCAAGCTCCACTATCTCATACTATTATTATTATTATTATTATTTATTTTGAACTTCGTTTGGTCACAAAAATAAATTATATGTTCCCTTTTTTACATAATCCCGTCTTCTTTTCTACTATTTTAGGAAGAATTTTAATTTGTCTCCCCTATAGGAAAACTTCTTTCTCGTCTTCAAAAGAAAAGGAAATTTCAAGGAAAAAAAAAAAAAAAAGAAAAGAAAAAGAGAAGAAAAGAAAGAAAGAAATAAAGGAAAAAGGAAGTTTTATAATCGTAACAAAAACCAGATTAAATAAATAATGGAAGCCTTTTAACCGTCCGATGTCAATTCTATTCCAATCGAAAACTCAGATCAACGGTCATCCTTATCTCTCTCTCTCTTTCCCCTTCGCAATTTGCACATTCGAGGGGAGAGAGAGAGAGAGAGAAAAAGAGATAGAGAAAACAGAGGAGAGAGAAAGAGGAAGGAGCCAAGAAAAGAACCTCTTTCTTTGTGGAGAGAGAGAGAGAGAGAGAAAGGGAGAGAGAGAGAGGGGATTGTTTGGTTCCTGGGAATCCGATTGAACCATCTCCCCTCCCCCCGCGTCTTTTCCTTTTTTCCCGAATCAATTTCTCTGCTCAACGGAAGAAGTGGGAAACTTCGAGAAAAAGCCGAGAAAAGAAAGAGCCAAACCCTAAATAAATCCCCAATATTGGGGATTTAGTTTGGGAATTCGATCAAGAATTTTTTTTTTTTTTTGAAATTTTGCGAGAGAGGAAATGGACGCTGATAGCATTGAATGTGTGTCATACTCTGATGGTCTGGACGAGGATGAGATCCATCAACACCATAACACACTGCATCCCCATCCCCATCCCCATCCTCATCCTCATCAACACCACTCCGATTTCTCTTCTTCAAAGCCTCGGAGCAATGCCACCAACAATTCCGCCATCTCCGGTCCCACCGCCATTGCTCCCGCCACCAGCGTCCACGAATTGCTCGAATGCCCCGTCTGCACCAACTCCATGTATCCCCCAATCCACCAGGTTTGGTTGTTTGCCGATTTTGTTTCTTTGCTTCTTTCGAGATTTTTTTTGGGTTTCGGAAATGGGTTTTGAGAAATTTGGTGAATTTTTTTTATACATTTGGGGTTTTCAGTTTCCAATTTGGGTTTTTTAGTTCCTTTATGCAACTTGGTTGAGAATAGAAAATTGGTGGGTATTGTTGTGATTAGCGTTTAAGTTGGGATTTTTATGAGTGATAAATGTTCAATAATTCATGGATCTAATCTGGGCCTGGAATGAATCAATCGAATGATTGAAAGGGTGGAAAAAAATCTTATCTTGCAAATAAATCATTTTCTTTTCAGTGGTTGCAATGTGAAAACTTTCACTTGGGTCAGTAAGAGAAATTTGTTTCTCTGCTCTTTATCAAGAACACTGCTAAGTTCTGGTAGTAAGACCTGAAATTTCATGTTTTTACATTAGCACTAAGGAACTTTAAATAGGATATTATTAAATTTGGAAATTATTAAACTTGGAGTCTTAAGTTGTTTTCCTCAACTTCTGTTTGTACTGCTTATTACGTTTTCGATTTTTAGACATTATCGTTCTCGTCAACCTGTGTTTGATCTCTTTCTTCATAGTATTGTGTCTTGGATCGGGGTCAGATTGTGGAATCGAGGTTGCCTATTTGATTGGATGTTTGAACACTGCATGTGCTGGCGTCAGAAAATTATGTGCAACATTTTGTTACGAAAAAGTGAATTTTGTGTCAGATCCACAACGTGCTTGTAAAAGTAAATTTTTTTCTTTTCTCGTTTGTAAGAAAGTGACTATCTTTGCAGTGCCACAATGGACACACCCTGTGTTCCACCTGTAAAACAAGGGTACACAACCGTTGTCCCACTTGTAGGCAGGAACTTGGGGATATCAGGTGTTTAGCCCTTGAGAAAGTTGCCGAGTCACTTGAATTGCCCTGCAAGTATTACAACCTTGGATGCCCAGAAATATTTCCTTACTACAGCAAACTTAAGCATGAGTCAGTTTGCAACTTCAGACCGTACAACTGCCCATATGCCGGGTCGGAGTGCTCTCATGTTGGGGATATCCCTTTCCTGGTTGCTCATCTGAGAGATGATCACAAGGTAGATATGCATTCAGGTTGCACATTTAACCATCGCTATGTCAAGTCTAATCCCCGGGAAGTAGAGAATGCCACTTGGATGCTCACGGTAAGTCTTGATATTTGCATTTTGAGTTTTGATTGGATATTCTGCTGAAAGCTACATTATTTTATACATATACGCCTAGTCTGGTTATGGTCCATACCATCTATCTATGGAGTTTTGATTGCAGTAAGTTCTCATCAAATCGGTCATGCGTATAGATAGATAAGGATTCTGGATTGCCCCGCCAAAAAGGATATTTTCAGGTGGACCATAGCTGAAAGCGCGTTTTCATGTTTTCTAAAAGTGCATTGTCCAAGTTTTTGAAAAAGGAAAATGCATTATTTGTACAAGTTATCAGTTTACATAGGCACGTAAGCGATCTGATGTAAACCTCTTCATTTTTCCAAGTAACAAAAGTCAATACTTCTTTTCATATTAATGAAGTTCTTATTCTGGGTCCCTTTCTTTCCTACTTGTGGTCATCGACATGATCCTCATTACTTATGCAGGCTCACAACCATAAACCTTAACTTATTGCTAACGTACATAAATACATTATATATAATTATATATGTATATAGGCTGAAATGAAATCATTTCTCTTTATCCTTTATCTTTTGCTTTCGGCAGCAGATAACATCTTGGTTCAGACGCAAGGAATGTAGTTTAGAACATGGCCAATTTCTTAACCAAGATGGTAGATAACTATTTCTGTTGGTTTTCCTAAATATTGATTTGTCTATTTTGTTGGAGAAGTAGTGAGTTATTTCGTTGCTACTAGAAGGTTTGCATTTATTTGAGATAGCTCATCCCCTTGACGGCTAGTAGCCTATTAGAAGATGTGGCAGGATCAATTTTAGCCTGGTTTACAAACTTCCTTTCTCGATATTTTAACCTGAATCTGTGGGTTCACCTGTGTTTTTTCTTTGTTAGGTTTTCCATTGTTTTGGTCAATACTTTTGCCTACATTTTGAAGCCTTTCAGCTGGGAATGGCTCCTGTTTACATGGCATTTCTACGGTTCATGGGCGATGAGAATGAAGCTCGGAACTACAGCTATAGCCTCGAGGTCGGAGGTAATGGCAGGAAACTGATATGGGAGGGCACCCCACGGAGTATCCGTGATAGCCACCGAAAGGTGAGAGATAGCCATGATGGTCTTATTATCCAGCGAAATATGGCACTCTTCTTCTCGGGCGGTGATAGGAAGGAGCTGAAGCTAAGGGTTACAGGCAGAATATGGAAAGAACAACAGAATTCTGATACTGGGGTGTGCATACCAAATCTGTGCAGCTGAGACGAATATGATTTTTGAAGCCATTTTTACAGTTTGTGTGTCAAGAACACTGCTGTGTGTGCTGTATACTTCTTTTCTTAGCTCTCCCTTCTTCTTTTTTTCCTTCTCCTGGATTGTAGCGACAAAGAACGAAACTGTTGAGGTTTGGAAGTCTTCATATTTAAATAAATTGTATGATAAGCAGGCTTTCTTCCTTCATCATTTGTTAGGTAAACCTCACGAACTACCATGCTTTTCATTGAAGACTAGAAGCTCACAGTCTCTTTGTTGACTTTTTGTCTTTTATCCTCGCATTTCGACGAAGATGAAACTTTCATAAAGTTGAGCCATCTTCTTATATATAGTCACCCTGAACAGAGGCAATCTTTTTAATCACTTTTTTTTTTGTGACCCATCACATATTCACGACAGATCAATCCTAAGTCGTATGAAAAAGATGTTAATATCCAAATTCTGTTTGGACTATTGATTCATATTCACAATTCAAACCTTTTGTTTTTTCTTTTGGTGTTTTCTTTTACGAAAATTAAATCCAAAATTCTGGTTCAAACATACGATCCAAATGAGTGCGTTGAATTATTTCACAGAATCACAAGGAAAATACAAGGCATCACATGGTAAAACATCGAATTGATGAGTTCTTGATGTTCGAAGCAAATTAGCCAATCGGCGCCGTAATTTGGATTTATATCAAACAAGAGATAATAATATCATGACGTTGATTCACTGAATTATACGAATTGTTTCCAAACAAGGGAATTGATAGTCTATGAGGTACAACTGTACGAGAATTGTTGTCTGAAAAAAACAAATATGATTAGTAACTCCGAAATTCTTGCTTCTTCTACAGGAAGATTCAATACCAGTGAGCGAACCTGTCGCAGTAGTTGTCGCACAGAAATATTAAGCTCATGCCGTTACTTGGCTGGTTGTACCATCAGTTCTGGCCTCCATGTCAGCAGAAGTCTCGCCTTTAATCTTTTCCTCATCCGATTCTAAAGAAGAAGACAATTCCATGGGAGAAGCTTCTGCAGCACTTGGATTTCCGTTTGCATCTGCAGAACCAGACTCAGATTCCTTATTTCCAAACAACTTAGAAGGAAGTAAAGAGGACACGGCAGCTCTTGCACTTCTCTTTGCCGCTTCAGCTGCTTCTGCTTCCTTCGCCTTTGCTTCGGCTTTCTGTCTTTCCTTCTCTTCAATAAGCTTTGCCAAATCGTCCTCTCTCCCTTCCTTTCTAAGCTCGCCTTTAACAAACTCCTGCAACTCCTCGGTAAACTCGACTCCATCATCATCCAGCAATGTGTTGACCACATTAAGTACCTCATCCAGTTTCCCTAACTCGCTCAACGCCTTCATTATAAACTCATAGCTCGCAATGTCCATCTTCAACTTCTTCACCATCAGATCAAAAAACGATTTTGCTTCGTCAACCTTCCCAACCTTGACCAAACCATCAACCAACCTATTGTAGACGGCTAAACTAGGCCTCAACTTTGAATCAACCATTTTCCTGAAATATGCGGCAGCATTATCAGGCCTGCTCTCCTTAAAACAAGTATCCATCAACAAACCAAACGTGAACTCATCCGGGTTCACTCCCTTCTCCCCCATTTCCCCATAAAGCTCCTCGGCTTCACTCAACATCCCATTGTTGCATAACTGCTCAATCAAAACGTTGAAAGATAAGGTATCCGGACTACACCTGTAATCACCCATCTTTCTGAACACCTCAATAGCATCCCCAAACCTCCCTTGACCACAATAACCCTCAGCTATCACATTAAAGCTACCCAAATTCACCGCCAAACGCCTCGGCGGGTTATGCTCCTTTGTCATCCTATCAAACAGCTTCAGGGCCTCATCCAACTTCCCGTTCTTACTCAACGCATCCAGCACGGAATTATACGCCACGGTGCTTAGCTTCACTCTCGAATTCTCCCCCACAGCCTCCTCATAACACTCCATGGCCTCCTTCTCCATCCCCTTCAAGAAATACCCTTTCATCAAGCTCCCATACACAACCCCATCCTCCACAAACCCTCCCAACTTCTCTTTCAACTCCTCATACAACTCAAAAACCCCGACAGCATTCGAATTCCTCACGCAACCCACCATCAAGTAATGGTAAACAAACGGATCGGGCGCGAATCCTTTCTCGCTCATTTCGTCCTTCAACTCCAAAGCCCTCTCCAATCTACCATTATCAACCAACCCTTTAACCAAAATCCTATAAGTAGTCGGACTAGGGTTAAAAGGAGCGTCATTTATCAACTGCTTGTAATGTTCCATGGCGGTATCGGGTTTTCGACAATCCAAATACGTCTGAAACACTAGATTATGAGTTATGATATTCGGGGGCAACACCAGCTTGGGTTATGAACCGATGAAGCGAAAGGAGATCGGAGTATTTCGATTGCCGGAGCAGAGCATTGAGCACGGAATTGACAGTAAAAATGGTGGGTCGACAATTGGAGTAAATGGAGTGACGAGTGTAGAGAGCTGCTTCTTCTAGATCATTCTCGCGGATCAAAGTGAGAATCTTGTTGTGGAGGTTGAGGCGGTTACCTGTTAGGGCCGATACGTGTTCGGGAAGCTTCGGAGCGTTGGGGTTCTGGTGGGGCTTCTGGGCCTGAGGAGATGGAGATTGCTGTTGCTGTTGTTGTCGGGTGCGGTGGAGGGAGGAGAGAGGCGGCTCGATGCGGAGGCGGCGCTTGCGGCGGCGGCGCTCGGCGGCGGCATCTTCCGGCGTGGCGAAGGAGAGGAGGCGGAGGGAGACGAACGACGGCGGCGGAGGAGGATGACGGAGAGGGAGAGGGAGTTGGCAGCGGTGGGGGGGTTTGGCCAGGGTTTTGAGGTGGGTTATGAAGAATGTGTTTGGCTTCGAGAGAGCCATTGGAGAGAGAGGATTTGAGCTCCGAAATGGAAGAGAAATGGGGGATTTTTCTGTGATTTGGAGATGAAATTGATAGGGTTCTAAGAGGGTTTAGAGGGTCGCCATTTTCTAAGAAAGAGAAGAACAGGATATGAGAGTGTCTGACTGGGCTAGTGTTGGAGCCCATGAAAATGGGCCTAAAGAGGACCCAAACAGGCTTGGGCTTTTCCTGGACTGGGCTAATTGTCGCCCAAGAAGATGGGCCTATTAATTTGGGCATTTGGTAAACTGTATCTCATCGGCCCTACCGAGAAAGACGTATATATTTACATTCACAGTAGATAGTTGAAGTAGTTTTTTTTTTTTTTTTTTTTTTTTTTTAAGTTAATAATAATAGTAGAAGTAGATAACCAGTTTTATAAATATCGAAGATTGGAATAATATAAGTTTTTAATAAATAAATGAAGTAAAAATGGCAGGTTTTTAATTTATTAATAGTAAATAACAAATTTATTAGGTAAATAATTAATTTAGGAGATAATTAGCATTTACATTAGTAAATTCACTGGTTACTGTTGTTTATATAAATTTTCTATTTGCTGTTGTTTTCGCTAAATATTTTAAAAATATGCTATTTACTTCAGTTATTTACTAAAAGCTGCTATTTACTCCTTTCTCCTAAATTTTTTTTATAGTAAATAGGCTTTAAAAAAAAAAAAAAAAACAACAACAACACAATCTTTTACAACAGAATATAGTAAATAACATTCGTAATTACAATACGTAATTGTAATAAATTGCATATTTATAGTAAATTGCTATTTATTATTAAATTGCTATTTATAGTAAATTTGGTCATGCATTAAATTATTTGGTGGCCAAAACCCATTGCAATGTATAGCTATTTTCCTCTTATCTTGAGCCACCTTCTTATACATATAAGTTGACTAGTTTAAGTCTTTTTCCTTCATCTTTTTCTCTCCTCTCTCTCTCTCTCTTGGTAAAATTTCATTCAATTAAAAAGTCTTACAAACACCAAATATAATGCAGATAACCCAGTGGTACACAATACAAAACACTTGCTAAAAATCAGTTCCATCAGTAAATTCTGATGAAGTACAGAGAAAACGATATAAGACGAGACCCGATATCAGGAAAATTCTTCAACACATCAATTTGAGCACACATAAGGTTTTTTTTTTAAAAGCACTACAATCAATAAAAACTTTTGATCCATCGAGAGCATGTAGTGTGTAGTACCAATGCCACAAACATCTCCGCCAAGACTTATAACTAACGGAACTTCTAACTCAGTAAGACCTAAATCTGGTGGATCAAAAATAAACTCAAACGGTGGAATAACCACCTCCATTATTACAATGAAAATACCAAAACTATATGGCGGAAATATCAACGTCTTTATTAGACTAAAACATTAAAAAAAATGAAAGCTTAAAGCATGATCGCTGCAAGCCTTCAATGAAAGTGCAATGGACAAGAAAGCCATCAGAGTGGGAGGAACGCTTTGGGGGACAAGTGGCAAAGCTGATGAGATGCCTTCAAACAGTGGAACGTGAAACACATGCACTACCACCATCAACGTCCGAAGTTGGAACCACCACCTCCACAAAAAGCCCATCACCATTCGGAACAAAACCCCAAAAGAGTACAACCACCAGATAGGAAAAGTGTCACAAAACACCTCTAAGCCGTCTAGAAAACATCCTCTAAACGACATCATATCTACTCCAATAAAGACACCCTGCCAAACACAGTCACAGCCATAAAAATAAAAATAATAATAATAAAAATAATTAAAAAAAAACCCACAACGATACGAGCTCTGTGACCAATTTTCAAGGCCGGAGGTCCACCAACCCGCCCGGAGGCAATCCCAGAACTCCGGCCGACATAGTATCTGCTTTTCTCTCTTTCTTGTTTCCTAGGACTAGCTGAAAATGTTTTACTATAGTCTTTTTCCTTGTTAGGATAGGTAATCAACTTGCATTTTTTGATTATCTAATTTAATTTCATTAATTAAGGCAATCCCTAGTTTCTAATCATGGGGTTATGTGAAAGTGATATTTTGAACAAAGGGAAGCTAGTTGTTGATTGGCAAGATTAGCAATCTTCTAATGATAAGCTCTGAAGTCCAAACGGTCATATAACAAGAAAAAAATACTATTATTAAATCAACAGTGATGAAGCCATAACTTTTTCTTAGGGGGAGCTAATAACAATATCATTGACAATAATAGGGTTATTATGAGCAAATTTTTATTTTTAGGGGGGACTATTATGAAAATTTAATTAAAATCATGGGCTATTTTTTAAAAAATCAAAAGTTGATGGGGGGCTTAAGCCCCCCAGTCTCTCTTTCCCTTAGTCTCTGCACATCAATATAATCAACTTGTACCGTCCACGTTTATATATATATACACACAAATATTTATATAATACATTTACGTGTAAACATTCATGTGTAATTCATATATATATAAAATATGTATTCCCTTATGACGATCAGTTCAACATTATTATTAAAAAGCATTCAATCGTATTACGTCCCAACTTTGTTCATGGTAAGCTGTTCTACCCCGGCCTAGCTAGATAAGGATAACATCGTCTTAGTTGACCGGAAAGCATAATCAAGTGGTTCAGAAATTTCATGTGAAGAAGGGAGGGCACGGTTTGAAAATGATGTTAAGATACTTTTTAAAATCGTATTTTATTGTATTGATTTCTTGAAAGATTGGCTAATTTGAGACCAAAAAAAAAAAAAAAAGTTCAAATTATATGTATATACGTGTTTAAAAATATTTATTAGATGTACAAACTATATGAGATGAAAACAAAAAATGAAAAATAAAATTTATTTCATTTTCTCATTCATTTACAAAGTATGAATTTTTTTTTTTTTTTTTTTTTTTTTGTCGTCGTTTAAATTTTTTAACTTTGTAAAAACAAACGCTATTTTAAAATCGTTTTAATAAATAACTTTATCGGAAACGTGTTTTTGAAACAGTAACAAATAGGATTATTGTTGCATCTAAATTTATGAATACATTCAACTTTATTGTCTGGCTTGCTAAAGCCTAAAATTCGTAATGTCGAATCAATCCATTACAGGTCGGTAACTTCATTATTGAGATATTTTGGTTTTGTGATGGATTTTTAGCATAGCCATTTGCTGATTTGGTTGTTTTCTGGGGAAGAAGTTGAAAGGATCTTTGAATTCTTAATTTTTGTGTTCGAACATTTTGTTCTTAATTTTTTTTTATAATTGTTTCTTGCCATATGGTGTGTATTGATGAGAGAGAATATATAATTTGTGATTGGAGTAGACTTAAAAAAAAAAAAAAGATGAACATTGTTTTGAGTTATTCAAATAAAGTTGTATTGAAATACAAAATATGATGAGCCAAATGCATATTACATTGTATTGAAATACAATATCAAGTGAGTATATGATCCAAACACACCATAATGTCTTAAACACATATATATTCGAATAATGTTATGAGAACCAATTCTAATATTAACCTTTGACTAACAAAACATAGTATGTGAGCTCTCTCTCTCTCTCTCTCTCTCTTTTTTACACAGTGTTTAAAAGATTGTCAGATCAACTATAATTTAAAAATTGTACCTATCAATAAAATTAAAAACCTATTGTCATGTGAATTAATATTCAAAAATAAGATTAGAGTATGCGTCCCTTGCATTGCTCTTTATAATTTATTTCTACAAAGCAAATCAAAATTAAAATAAGAGAGGAGTATGAAATGTTTAAATTAGGTATACAAAGATTTAAGTTTTTTTAAAATTTAAGATAGAAGAATTTAAACTCTAAAATCAACTATAAAATTATTGTTAGTCCATATTTGGTACCACATTATATCAAGAAAATTGAAAAAGGATAGAATTTTTCAAAACTTCATTATTGAGGGAAGAATAATTGCTAAGAACTATAAATTTGATAAGGACAAATATAACCACTCAGAAAGAAAATAGCATCTTAAAAGTTCATTCAATTGTGTAGCATTTATTTTTTTTAATTTCTTCGACATATACGGTAGAGGCAATCAACTTTCTATGCTTAATTATATAGTTTAGGCCCGTTTAGGCATGCATAATTTCTAAGTAAAGTATGTCGTTTGTCTCTTTATTGTGGTGGTTTTATTTTATTTTATTTTTTTTTCGTGAAAGTGATATTTAGGACAAAAGGGAAGCTAGTTGTTATTTAATTGCCGAGATAAGCCATTTGATCCATTCCTAATGATAAACTCCAAACCGTCCTCCAACAACTAGAAAATATTTATTTCTTCATCAAGATATATACACATATAAATATAAATATATAATCAACTTGTATATATATATATTCCATATTGTAGATATACAACGATATAATATCATTTTCATTATGACCAAATTGTAGGCCCTAATACTAACTAATCAGCGTGCATTAAATCGAATTACGTCCTCCATTACATCCTAGCTTAGAGAATTATCATCCTCTATTTTATAAGTAGTTGTAATCAACTAAGATATATAAAATGAGAGTGCACAAATAGATAAAGGCAAGAAAAATGTTTTATAATTAATAAAATTTTGGCTGACAAACTGTTTTTATGTTGATCAGCTATCAAGATTGAGGACTCGAGTGTGTGTGTGTGTGTGTGTGTATTATAGTATCGATAACTATACTCTATAGATAATTACTAACTAATTAGGTATTTACCTCATATTTCACGACTAGTAGTTCAGATCTAGAATCTGCTTTTGGTAGGTCGGTGTCTGCCTGTTTATGTACATGATTGCAATTGATGCAGAGATTTTTTCTTTTTTCTCTTTGATATATAATAAACTCGATTATTAGTTTACTTTTTTGTAATGATATTAAGTTTGCCAAGTAGGTATGTATCCTATTAATGGTGAATTACAAATTAATGAATGCCATGTCATTGAGAGGGATCATCATGTCATTTCAACTTGATTACTCTAAATTACTTCATGACATTTAGGCATAGCTTAATTAAATCTTTCTTTTTACCTCTCAAAATTAGTTTAAGATTCGATACTGCATAACATCTTTTAAAGTCGTGTCTAGTTAATGAACTGTGCAGCATTAAAATTTGTGATGGTAAAAGTAAAACAATGTTTCTTTGAGTAGAATGGAGCGAGTAATATTTATATATATATATAAATATTTTTTTTTAAGGTCCCGGAATTTGATATTTAATGAATGATGGGGATATGGGATAAGATAATACAAATTTGTTTCTGTTTTTAGTTAAAAACTAGAAAATGCCCTATTGTGAATATTTCCGAATTATATGTATGCATACACGCACGTATACTCAATTAACATTAATCAATGAACATCGGGATTTTGAGAAAAAAAAAAAAAAGACGATCAAAGATTTTTTACATATTATGCAAGTAGTGTTTGTCTTATTTTTGCAGTAAATTCAACATGTGAGAATCAATAATGCACCGACTTTATTAGGTACTGCTTTTAACTGCTTTTTGTAGCTTCTGTTGAAAAAAGCTTTTAACTGCTTTTTGCAGCTTCTGTTGAAAAAAGCAAAGACTAGAAAATGGCAATTAGTGCCCTTTTTTTAAAGTATTACCATCTGCAGATCTGTAAACCTAACTTTTTTTAGGGACCAAGTAACATTCCATTTTAAAAAAAAAATTACCAAGGACCAAAAAAAAAAAAAACTCTTGAGAAACCTGACAAAAATAACCAAAGGAAAAAAAAAGAGATGGGTGATAAGAAAGACCCCCTCCCCTCCCATCCGCTAACATAGCCCCAGATGGAATATACACAAGAAAATTTTGTTATTTATCAGTCGGTCTCTCATTCAATTGCAAAGTTGATTCTTCAGTGTATATGGTAGAAAATATCATTTTTATAATATATACCAATAACAACTGGTAGAATTAATATTGTTAATGTCAAAAACCGATAAATTAATGAACATACAATGCCTTTTCATGTGTATATATCTTTATTATAAAATAAAATGAAAAAGAATGAGGGCAGATGGGAGATCTAATTTAAAAGAGGATATATATTCTTTAGTTGATGATTTATTTTGCTACATATGTCTAAATACCTCCATTAATTTATTAGTATTGAGCATTGAATGTATTATTGTTGACCTTTCATTTTATTATCACTTTTAAGACTTTAGGGGGACTTTGTGTACATATAGGTTAAACAAGAAAAAATAAAAAAGTTCAGGAGGGCATGAGCTCCATAGGCCTAAACTACTTGGTCATGCAAGTGGATATATATATATATATATATATATGTATGTATACACATATATTTAAATAAAACTTTCATTTCTGGTTGTCCCCATCGGCCAAACAAGACATCGCAACTGCAATGACTCATACATATAGACGTCCGTGACAACTTGCAATAGATACGTCTCATTAAATCTACATTTTGTCAACCAAGAACTTTATCCAAATCCATCCTCAGCTAGAAAAAAAAAATAATAATAATAATAATAATAAATTTTTTTTAAAGGAAAGGAGTTAAGGATAAAAGTAATCTACTACAAATGGTAACAATCTTGTAAATATGTTCCTAGTTTCAAGATACATACATACATACATACATACATACATATATGTATATATATACAGTGGGTAATAATTTCAACATTACTTGTGTAAGCGCGCCAAATATTTCAGACAAAGATGAGCCAGCAAAGATCATACAAAGATTTTCTCTCTGTATAATATATATCTAATCAATATATTTAGCTGGAAAGTCCATTAGTGAGAATCAATAATGCACAAACTTTACTAAACACTTTTTTTTTCCCCATCTTAATCCAATCTTTTAACCACCGTGCGCCTCCAGGGCCGCCACCCCCCAACAAAAAAAAAAGAAAAAGAAAAAAAAAAAAAAAGAAAGAAAGAAAGAAGAAAAGACCGCAAAAAGTCAATTTTGGGCCCAGCGTGTGTTTTAATATGCAGACTTAGGGCCCGTTTGGTTTTTTATCTCATTTTAAATTAAATTATATTTTTTTTATCATATTTTTTATCTTTTCTGAAAAACTTTTTTGTCTTTTCTAAAAAAGTCAACAAAAATTACTATTCAAACTTAAAAATCTCAACTCAACTCAAACTCAACTTATACACCAAGCACCCCCTTAATAACCTAATTCCATTTTCTTAGGGTGACCTAAAACCAATTAAATTACCAAAAAAAAAAAATCCCTAAAAAAGCCATATATTTTTTTGTAGGTTAAAAAAGCCATATTCAATTAAATAATTAGTCTAAGCCTGCTGACAAAAATAATCAAATTAAGAAAAAGATTAAAGGCTAACTTGATTCGATTAATGTAAAGAAAGAAAGGAACGAAGAAAGAGAGCAGAAAATAAAAAATAAGAAAAGAAAAGAAACATTGTATTATTGTCGACCAACATTTATATATATTCACACACACACACAGACACATATTTTACGTTTGAATTTTGGAGTTGAGATTTAGACGTAGATTATGTCTACACGACTGCACGTGTCATAGGAAAACAGTTCTAGGAACAAATAACAGAGAAACCAACAAAACTTTTCCAAGGATTTTCACTTAAATTCTTCAGTACTGTTTCTTCTCTTCATAAATATTCTCTTCCTATATATGTCAACCGAAGTTGCCAAATAATGGAAAAAAAAAAGGAGCATTAGTTGTTAACGAAAAAAAAAAAAACTTTTCCCCTCCTAAGCTATTTGATATCTTCCTTCTACTTGGAAAAATCCAAGCTCCAAAATTAGAGAAGAGGCATGCAACAATTAAAGGAACATATATATATATATATATATATATATATCATGATCGACCATCACAACATGTTGCTGAAATCATTATTTATGCGACAAGGCGACAACACTAAAATTTATAACGCTTTCAAAAAGTGCGTGAAATAAATCACTATCATAGAATTATTATTCAATAAAGCTTAAATAGAACTCATCCTAAAAATTAACTAAAAAATATATGTTATATAAATATAATAATAGTCTAATTATAACTTAGACGAATACAACATCTAACAATTATAGAAGTCATCTGATCTAATAAAAGAAAGTGCCAAAAAGATCATAAATCTGTAGCAATGTCAAAAGGCAGAATTTATGACAAGATTCATTCACATACCCATCCATGTATTGTCATACTCAATCGCGTCCCGCCAAATTTTCCTCATTATTAATGACCATATATATTTTCTTCATATCCTTATCCTACCTAATTTTAAAAAAGAAAAAAAAAATGATATTATACATACATCTATGATATATACGATAAAGCATTTTAATTAATCATAAGATTTTTAACAAGAATGAGGAATATAACTGTATGTATATTGATATTAATAAGATATACTGTTAAAAGTGGACACTTGACGTTAGCATACTTCCTTGAATTTGACCAAAAAAGCTTTCCAAATGCTAATAGGAATATTTTCTAAAAGTCCTATAGTCGGGCCACTTCCTTCCTTCAACTAAAAATATGTCACCTTAACCTTCTTAAATATGCTAATAGTAAGTATATGTTTATATGTGTGTGTGTGTATATATATATATATATATGTCGACGCATGACTTGTGGTCTTTTGATATATTGTGTTCTAGTCTAGCTAATAGACATAAATCTTCACACTTAAAACCCTCTCAAATCTCTCATCATAAATCCATTATAATATAGTCCATTGTCGTTAGCCACCTCATCCGATGATTTTTTTTAATATATATATATATATATATAAATAAATTATAGTTGCTTGGTTTTTTAATTTGCTGTTGACTTGAGAACTTCACAGTACTCTCACAAATGCACGTATGGTACTGGCACCTGAAAGGAAATATAATGTCAAAGTACTTGTGCTTATTTTTAAGTTATACATGAATAATTAAGTACTTTCCACACCACTCTGGTAAATAATTTCTTGGATCTAACTAATAAATTACAAAGAAATGTTACGTACTTAAAATTTTGTCATAAAGACAGTATGTTAGTAAGCAAAACGAATTTGACATGAAACAAAAAGGGTGAAATTAATCAACACAGTAGTAATTAAGCTTTAAAAACTGCAACAGAATTTTACTTAATTTTAAGTTATTAAATTGAGTCCAACGTACGACATCTAAGATTATGTAATTTAACCAACATTTTCTTCAATACTAGGTAGGAGTTTTTGTCAAAACTGAACCCATCAACACGTGAATGCCATGATTTCTGGTTTATATATTTAATGTATATCGGACGTGGATATACATATGTATATTTATTTATTACATATGTATAACTCATAAATATTCTCTTTTGATTATAATTTCACTTTCTTGTTGTCACCACCAGCAAAACACGTGGTCCTTGAAGCTAAGGTTGGCATGCAGTTGCATCTTTGCTTAGCTGGTCGCTCGCAACTTGCAATGTAATAATATATACATCGGAATAAATCGAAATTTTGGTTAATATAGAATGGTCTAGATCCATCCATTTTTAGTCATAAAATGAAAAAAGAAAAGAAAATGACTTAATGATATAAAATTACATATAAAAATATTAGTATTTTCTGAAACACATTATTATAAAAAATACTATCTTATCAATAGTTCGGTATAATTTTATGGTTTTATTGGGATTTTCATTAAACTCCGCCAGATTTACATGCTTTTTGATTGTCATATATTTACATTGATTATAAAACTCCAACAATATACTTAAAATTTGATTCTGATTTTTTTGAAGAAAACTATAGAAATATAATAAAAAACAAAGCATCCATGAATCCAAATTGGGACACATGCTCCACTCTTATTTTATTTTATTACTTATATGATTTCTTTGGGTTTTTAAATTGTCCGCACTAAATTAATAAAAATACACACTTTTTTTTTTCTTCAAATGTGCACCCACATAAAGTTGCTTTCTTAAATAGACAGACCTTATTTAATTTATCTTCTTTTCTTGTTTAAAATTCTAGTAACCCTTTATTTTCTCTTGATCTCTCCATCTTTAATTTTGTAATTTCTATCAAAATTTGCTCAGTATTTAAAAAATATTTATTGGTTCCAATAACTTGCACTTAAAACGATGAGGTATGGATGTATATTTTATTGAGTGTGTATGAACAGTACTTGCATGTACTGATTTTCTAACTTCAATTGGGAACAACTGTATAAATTTATTTTTTTATTTTATTTTATTTTTTTATCAAAGAGACCCAAAACGAAAAATAGTGGTTGTGCTGAGTAGCGTAAAATTAACTTTGTACCTTTTCTACATGAGGAAAAAAAAAACTTTGTAGACCTTTTCACAAATTGAAGCTGGGAAAGCATTTAGATGACATATATTTAGAGATTATTATTTTAAGATGATATAAAAAATTAATATTAGATTAATATAAAATAAAATAAAATTAAAATAAATTAATATTTATGTCATGTTAATTAATAATAAAAAATTCATATCATATTAATTAATGAATAAAAAATAATTATTTAGATAATTTTTTTTATAAGAGGAATAGTATCCTTTTTTCTTTTAACTGGAGTTTATTCTTTTAGGCCCCCGCTAAGATTTTGAATTTTAATTTCCTGTTAGAAATATTATAAAAAACCATACAGTACTTTTTCTTTTTCTTTTTTGGACGTCACCGCTAAGTAAATTTAAAATAATAATTTTATATCAATGTCAAATGACGCCGACTCGCTTTTCTTTTTTTCTTTTTTGCTTTTTCACTTTATGGCTCGTATTTCAGTATAGAAAGATAGCACAAATCTCAAGTGATGAGATGGTCTATTTCCTATCCCCTTATGAGTGACAGATTTCAAACCCACTGTTGTTACATTTTGGTTTAAGAACAAAAAAACAAAAAATACAAAACAAAACAAAAACAAAAACAATAAAGTCAGGAATGGTGGAACATGTCATTTAAGACCTCCTTAGTTTAATTCAAGTTAAATTATATTTTTTTTTATATTTTTTTTTTTAAAAATTTCTTTTTTTAAAAAAATTAATAAAAATTATTATTTAAATTTAAAAATTTTAACTCAATTTATTCATCAAACATCCTTTAATAACGAGTGAAAGACAATCATAATTAAAAATAATAATTAAAAAAAACCCATAAAATTTTTGCAGTACATGAGGGAATTCATGTCCATAGTCCTTACCCCATCTTTGATGGAGCTGAATGCCAATGGGCAGGGGTCTTTTTTTTTTTTCCCTGCTCAAAAGGGACCCTGATAGTCAAATTATTGGACGCTTTTTGTTTTTTTTTTTTTTTTGGGAACAAAAAGGAATTGATGTTTTTTAGTTTGCTTTTTTTTTTTTTTTTTTTTTTTTTTTTTTTTTTGGTTGGGAACAAAAAGGAATAGATGGTATATTCAAATGTGATTCTTTTGACTTTATTTGATGTTTAAGTTTAATTTCAATTAAATTATATTTTTTTATTTAAGTTTTTATTTAAAAAAAAATTTAAAAAAATTTATAATTAATTTTTAAAAAATCAATCAATTATAATTTAAAAATTACATTTCAAATCGATAAACAAAACGTAAACTTTATAAATTTATTGAGATCATACATAAAAATGAAAATAGGAATACTATACATCCTCATCAATTATTTTCATCTATTAATTTATGTACATGTGAATCTTACAGTCTCACCATTTCATATAAGTATGAATTAAAAAAATCAAACCTTTGACAGAAAGAGACGACAGCCATAAAACAACCGTCCAATGTCTTTATACCACTATCATCGGTGGTCACTTCTTGAGATCTTGGTTTACATCTTCAGATAAAAACGTCATAAATCTCCCATTCACCCACTAAAACTGGGTCATTGACTCACGAATATTAGTGGTGGAGCCCTAGCATTCATATTAATTACGTGGAATCCTTTACAATTATTGCTTATGGTATTTAACTATTGCTGAATTTTGACAACCAGAAATTTCTATACTGTTTTTTGGTAAATACTAGAAAATTCTAATATTGATCTGCAAGTGGAACCGCTAATAATATGTACAGGTCAGTAAAATGACGTGGACTTACTTATACACATATATACACACAACACATTTAATGATGCGGAATTAATTTCCTTTTGGAGAGGTTAACTACGTTACACAATAAGTTAATATTTTAATTTATTTCTGAAACAATTCCGTGTTAATTAAACAAATTATTCTTGTCAACGCAATGTTAATAATATTATTAGTTTATTAATTTTACTAAATTTACACTAATGAGACGAATATTTAGAGGTAAATCCTTGCTACATTATCTTTTTAGATATGTTGGTCAGATTTACAAGTTTGTGGGATAACTCAAAGGGAGCGACATGTAACTTTGGTTTATACTTCATGAACTAAACTTGATTAAATACATTGGCTTATTAACATTTAAGCGTACATGTACAATATTATTAATCGGTAATTATATTAAATGGCATATCTTAATATCATAATTTAATAATATAGCATATTTCAAAAGTTAGGAAAATTATAGCAAATTCTCTCTCTCTCTCTCTTTTTTCTTTGAAATACCAGATCTACCACTACCTCCATATGCTTTTCTTCCATTGGCGACGAGGACTGCTCCAGAGGTCGAAGTCGATCTTCTGGCCACCGATGATCGCACTTTCCCGGCGATCTCCTCTGTCCAGTTGTCACTCTCTCCCCGTCGACCGAAGATCACAACAGCGATGATAACATCGCAGGATCTGATGACAACTGAATCCAGATCGCACCAGCGTCGTGATATTTAGCATCACATTGAGGAGATTCCGATCGCGACCAGAGAACCTCCCATGACCCGCGACGGCAAATCATCGCTCCTAACTTCTCCGTTCAACCTTCACCGTCGTGACAGTGCGACAA
Organism: Ficus erecta; assembly: GCA_008635985.1. Taxonomy (NCBI): domain Eukaryota; kingdom Viridiplantae; phylum Streptophyta; class Magnoliopsida; order Rosales; family Moraceae; genus Ficus; species Ficus erecta. The sequence goes on from BKCH01000010.1 coordinate 1,242,748, forward strand.
TTGAGAGATCCGACCACGACCGCCAAAACAACGACGCACCATTGCAAAGTTGTCTTCTCTAGCAGCGATGAGAAACCACCTCCCAGTGGTGACAGCTTCATCTCCAGCAATGACTGTCTCCGGTGACGGCATTTATTGGGGTTGACTAGGTTAAGGTTTTTTCAATTTGGGGTAGTTTTAGGATTTTAATAATTTGGTACATTCTAAATTTTTTTTAACTAAATTGGGTAATTTTGAGAATCAATATTTGCCAAAAATTATTAATTAATCATATAAATCAAAATATTTATTATTAAATCTTAGTATTTACATGTATGTATAATATTTACATTGTTCTGAAAATAATTAATAAATCAAATATTTATTAGTAAATCTTAATATTTATGTGTAGTATTTACAATAAACATGATAATTACGTTAATTTGAAAATTATCAATTTATTAAGTAAATCTAATATTTATTTGTAAATCTTAGCATTTACTTGTAAAATGTAGTGTTTAAAAATAATAAATTTTATGTAAGGATTTACCAAAATCTTAGTACATATAATATTTACGGATAAATAATTAAATTTACTGATTTTTATTTTAGTAAATCCATTTATTTTCTTATAAACACATTTAAGTTGATTTACCTGTAAAAATTAAATTTACCGGTAGGAATTGAATCTACTGTTTTTTTTAATATTTACTTAGTAAATATATTTCATTTATTTGTAAATACTAGATTTCTCGGTAATTGATTTCAATAATTTTTGAAATTTACTTATTTAGTACATACAAATATTTACTGATAAATAATCAGATTTACTTTTTTCTTAATATTATATGGATTTACATAATAAACATTGGATTTATAGGATGAAGTAACAAATCTCAAAAAAATTAAAAAATGATGTGGTGAAATTTTTTGGATTTACATGAAAATAACTAAATTTTAAACTAGTAAATAAGATTGTATTGCATTCTACATGTGATTTCTTATATTTATACTTAGTAAATATACAGATTTACGTGTAAATATCATGTTTAGTTTTGATAATAAATAAGTGAGATAACTAAATTTACAAGTAAATAATGGATTTACAAAATAATTTGAAAATCCTACTAGTAAATACATAGATTTCTTAAAATAAATAAATACATAAATACATAAATTTACTTGAAAATCCAAATATAATAGGAAGTAAATTCTATTTACTTGTAAATAATCAGATTTTTTTTTTGAGAAAAAAAAAATCAGATTTATTGATTTTAATATAATACATTTCGTCTCTAAAAAAATAATACAATGCATTTCCCCAAATTTTATTAAATTGCAATTTTTACCTTTAATTAAAAAAAAAAAAAAAAAAAACCCCAAATCAGAGCACACAAACCCAGGTTGTCTCCATGAACATCGCCGCCATGCAGCCGGCCGGAGAAGAGGTGACCGGCGAGTTGAAGAATGTAGGCGCTCGCGGGGGAAAAGGCCGACGATGTTGCGCCCACGCCGACGAGGATCGCGATTTTTGGGTCGCGATTCTCAGCGAACCAGTTTGACAACGACGAAGGACAAGGACGGCAGAAACCTCTGCGATTCTCGCTGACAACCAATTCTTGAAATCGTTGTGTGGAGCCGGAGATTCTGTGCGTTTGGCGAGGATGAAATCGCGATTTTTCCGGTGATTTTGGTCGCGATTTTTCCTCGTGATGCTACGACGGGGAATTGAGTCGCCGGCGACGAGTTTCCCATGCTATCCGTGGAAAAGATGGAGTCGCGATGAGATAACGGAAGGCGACAAGATCACGACTGTGAGTCGCCGGCGACGAGCATTCTACGAGTGCGAAGTCTGTTATGACGGCGCCGGTGATTTCCTTAGATCTCCGGTCAAGTTTCCCAGTTGGGAGATAGATTGTGATGGGGGTAAAATCGGAATTTTTTTAGAAATATAAACTGAATATGCTATTATTTAATAGCTTTCAAAATTTTGCTATTTAATTAAATTCCTCTATCTGATTATGCTATTTCTTTCGTTCTCCCGATATTAAATATATATATATATAAATATATATATATATATATATATGAAAGAACTATTACTCCTTCTTTTTATTATTATTATTATTATTTTTTTTTTTTAGTAGTCAGACAAAATTATACGGAGTAGCGTATGTTTTAATTGCATTTATTGATGTGGTAATTTCATGACCTGTTATAATAGGTTAAAAAAAAAAAAAAAAAACTGGTTACCCTAAACGTAAAGTACAATGACTTTTTTAAAGTTGGACAATTGGATATCCTGAATCAAATCCAGATTCATGATGGAATGAAAAAAAAATTTCCTTGATTATTTGAATTTCCTTTTTTGATTAATTTGTTACAACTCTTTTTTAACAAATTTCTATATATAAAAAAAAAAAAATTGCATTAACAGCGTCGATTGCATCCACCATTAACACATTTGGAAATTTCAACTTTTCGTTTGTGTCTTGACTCTGATATTTTTCTCCGTAATGTCTTTCATGGAATTTTTTTTTTCAAATGCAAGGAAGAAACCAAATGCATAATATGAAGCAGCAAAAAATTAATTGAATGAAAAAATAAATGGGAAGGGAAAAGAATCAAGATTCAAAAAAAAATAAAAAATGAATCTTAGTTTCCATTTAAATAAACAAAAAGTACATAAAAAATTATAACATGTTAAAACAAGTTATCTATTCACATCATATTTAATAAAAATATAAATTTTATAAGTTCAATGCTCATTAATTATTATAAATGTATTTTGGTTAGTTATTCAATTTATTATAGTCATCTGATTTACAACAAACGGTTAAAATGACAATAACTACCGATAGATAAATATTTGAGTAATCATTAAAATCATATATATATATATATATATATTTCTATACGTAATTGCGAAACAAAAAGTAGAAAACGGAATCCGTCAAGAACCCACTTGGAAGAGGGGCAAAAATATTTAAAAAGTTTCCCCAACTTTTTTCGGTATTAATTTATTGCTTTCCACATGGTTTTTAAGTCTGAATCATCGAAAGCTATAGAAATATTATATTGGTGAATTTTCTACATTTATTTATAATTGTTGCTAAGGGAGTGTTTGGTGTATAAATTGAGTTTGAGTTGAGTTGAGATTTTTAAGTTTGAATAGTAATTTTTGTTGATTTTTTCAGAAAAGACAAAAAACTTTTTTAAAAAAGACAAAAAATATAATAAAAAAAGTACAGTTTAGTTTAAGTTGAGTGTGAGAACCAAACGGGCCCTAAGTATATAAGAAAGAAAGTAAAATAAAAATCATGACTTACCCACAAATTGTTAAGCAAGATTACTTGTATAATTGTATATGTATTTTATTATTCTAAGTGTGAAATTGACAATTTTGAAACAATTTTCTAAACGTCGTTATCTTAGATATGTTAATTTTATCACAGGAAGCCATCTAATTGGAGACAGGTCAATTAAATACTCGATCTCTAATAAATTTAAAGTTATGTTTGGCAAGAAAGATGGAAAATAGAAAGGAAGGAGACGTAAAATATTCAGTAAGAAAAGGAGGAAAATTTTCTTTTATATTATTTAGACGTAGAAGTGAAAGAAAATAGGAAAAGGAAATGTCTACTAGTGTACTTTATAATTATGTCGTTGTGTAGATAAATATATTAATGAGATGATGTCAAAATAGTTGTCTTACATACTTTTTTTTAATTTAATTTTTTTTTATTTTCCCTGATCTTGTCTTTTTTTCAAAATTGAAAAGATTAAAAAATTATGAGCCTCACATATTTACGACATCATTTCTTGCTTAACAACTTAAGATATCTTTTTCCTCTCTAAAATCCCTCATCTAACATCCTCCCTCTCCTTTTTTCACTCTACCAAATGTAGGTAAAAGGAATTGTAGACGAGGTTGTATTTCTCCTTTTTTTTTTTTTTTTTTTTTATAAGTGCTGAGAGGCGTTCATTTCATTAGGAAAAAAAAATGTATTTTCAATTTAGAAAATATCATAGAAAGTGATATTTAAACTACAAAGCCCTATACTATATCTACTTTAAATTTAAATGAAAAAAATGATTACAAACATAATTTAAGAATAATATTATATTAGTCATATGATTAGATATAGAGTTTAAATACTCTTATTTAATTAAAAAAATGTTATAAACACTAATATAATTTTTGAATATTAACTTATATGAGACGTGAGTTATTATTATTTTATTGATAAATATTTATAATATTATCATATTAATTAATTATATTTATTATTAATAAAAAGACGATAACTCAAACCTAATAATGAAAATATATTAAAGTAAAATAAACAAAGCTGAATTTAAAAGTGTACCCGTTTTTTCTCTTTGTTTTGTTTTTCTCTTTCATATCTGGAATCAGTCAATACGGACGTAAGACATAAATGATAAAAAATAAAAAATAAAAATAAAAAACTGTTTCTTTTCCCATAACATAAAATAACTAATAAATAATAAAAGAAAAGTTGACATCTCTCTCAAAGATGATTATAAAAATAGCAGCCACAACTGGCTTGTTAATAGCGAAATATGCGACCGTTGAAATATGTAGGCCACCACCTTGAGAAGCAGACATTGCCTTATTTTCAACTCCATTCATATACACACACACATATATATTACACAGGGAGGCTGAGAAAGCAAGGATCTTCTCATATATGTATATTACTCGGTAACAAAGATCAAGAGAAGAAAGAAAAAGCTCAGCATAATATATATACACATATATATATATATGTGTGTGAATATCTCTCAGGTACATATATCTCTCCTCTCTCTCTCTCTCTCTCCTCTCTCTCTCTCTCTCTCTCTCTCGACCGTGATCTTTTTGGGATACTTGAATCATGTTTTCTTTCAATGGATCTTGGTTTTTACCATTTTTGGTGCACACGAGAAAAGACAGAGAGAAAGGGTTGGTCTTTTCTGAACCATTTTGCTTTTTTATATTTCTTGGTGTTTGGTTTTGTTTCTCATTGTCTCCAAGTTTAGCCTTTAGCATCACAAATTTAATTCAGAGATGCCGACTTTATCCTGATAATATTTTCTTTTCGTGTGTTTTTTTTCCCCGTTGAATTTCTTTTGTTGCAAATATATATATTTTTTTTGATAATTTAGTTTCCGTGTTCAACTCTGAATTACCCACATTTTCCTGTCCAGGAATAAGGCCATGAAACTGTATAGTTCTCTATGTTCGTGGGATAAAAAACAAAAGAAAAAACAAAACAAAAGAAAAGAAAAGAAAAGGAAAGAAAGAAAGAAAAAAGAAAAGAAAAGAGTAGAAGAATTGAATAATAGGGGCGTGACTGTTCATTTTGTTTTTTATGTTTTTTCTTTATTGATTGCCAGCTTGATTCCTTGGAATTCGTTTTCTATATTTTGGAGTTAAATTAAAGGAGGAAAAGATCAAATCTGCTACTTTCGTCTGAGCCATATTTGCTTCTGTCACTTTAGTCCAGGACACAGCCAGCAGAAATTTTATCTAAGGGACATGAATTAAATCAAATCTTGAATTAAATTAGTAGTATGGTGAGAATTTCAATGGACCACCATAGATCGGGTAGGCTCGGTGCTGTTATCTATTGATCATTAACTCTTTAACAACCATAGAAAATATGTGCTTTTGGACGTTTCTGAATTTTCCTCCACAAATTTATCCTTGCTAAATGTCAAACACATTTTTTTTTTATTTTTTATTTTTTTTGCTTGCTTGCTTGGTTTTCCGAGCCACATTTTTCGTGTTTAGACTTTAGTGACTAATCAGCCTAACCTAGACCTAAATACAAAAAATAGATCCAAGGCAGTTGTGCTGACACATAAAAAAAAAAAAAAAAAAAAAGCAATGCAAAAATTATCAGACTCAGGAATCACCAATTATGAATAGTGGTGCTCATCAGTTTTAAAACTGAACAAAACCGTCTCGATATCATGAGTTATGGATGATTCCGGAGTATCAGTCGGTATGGCTAGCCACTCCTATGTCTGATCTGAAATCTGAAAGGGATCCCCACCCATATCTACAAGCCCAGCTAGTGGTTGATTTGCTTGCAAAATAATGACCAGTTTAATTTGTCTATCTTGGTATGGCACTTCTGAAAAGTCAAATTTCTTGTCCAATCGTGGAATGTTATATATAATCAATATTTTTGCTAATCAAAGTTTTGTGGGGCGGCTCGTTAATATTGACTGATTTATGCTTCCTTTTTTTTGTAGATTAAAAAAGGGTCTGGCTTGAGAAGCTCATGAAATTTCTTTAAGTGAGTTATGTTATTTTGTTCATAAATAATGGGCTGCCATTCGTCCAAGCAAGTTAAAACGCCTGGCTATGAAGAGCCTACTGTCCTTGCTGCTGAAACACCTTGTGAGTACGCATCATAAACTACACTCTTCTTCTTCTTCTTCTTCTTTTTTCTTTTCTTTTCTTTTTCTTTTCTTTTTTTAATATTGTTGCGGGTGAATCAGCTGTTGTTCACATCGTCGACGTTTTTTTACACAACCATTAACATGTTTTATTAGCAGAATAGTATATTTTCTTTCAGTTATTAACCGTCGAAAAAAGTTATACTTACGAGGAGAAGAACTAATTAATATGCATAAGAATAGATTACTTTTCTTAGGCACTATGCAACGTGTTATGTAAAAAGAACATTTGAGGCTCAAAATCAATACTAAATTGGCCTTAAATCTCGGATTTTTGGCATACCAATGATTATATATGAAAATATAAGGATCGGATTCAATATTTACATGGAATGGTTGATTATATGGTGATACTGTAACTTTTGTTCTATTTTATTTTCTTTATTTTTTTGAACTTGGGGAACAAGGAGTGAGGAGGGTGGACCTTATGAAGACCTTAATAATAGAAGTGACTGTAGAATTATCGCTAAGCTAAGCCTACGATTCTACAGTTTAGAGGAGAAACAGAGTTGATTTATTTTATTTTTCCTATACATGTTGCAGTTACAGTGAGTGAAGTGGAAGCCTTATATGAGCTTTTTAAAAAGTTGAGCAGCTCAATATTTGATGATGGCCTCATCCATAAGGTGTGTTTTCCTTTTAGTTAACATTTTGAAGTTTATAATTAGCTTTCCCTCTTCTATCTTCTAAATTGCAATCTGAGCTAATTAAACAGGAAGAATTCCAGCTTGCACTCTTTAGAAACAGGAACAAAAGGAATCTTTTCGCGGACAGGGTACGTGATTCTGATTCCTCTCTTTTTTGTTACGGAATTTATTACAATTCGTTCATTCGTCATTATTTTAACTTGCTGAGCAATAAAAGATAGCTTCTTTCTTCTTGTAGATTTTCGATTTATTTGATGTGAAGCGTAACGGGGTTATCGAGTTTGGAGAATTTGTTCGATCCTTGGGTGTTTTTCACCCTAATGCACCTGTGGAAGACAAAATTGAGTGTAAGAACAGATTTTCTTTGTAAGATTATTGTGCTCATGCTTGTTATCACTGTTTACACTTGACTCCATTAGTTTAACCGAACTATTTTTTTTTTGGTAAATAGTTTAACCAAACTAGTTATTTAATTAGAGGTTTTTTTTTTTTGTTGTTTTTTGTTTTTGTTTGAGGGAATAGAATAAAATTATTTGATTCAAAGAAATTTGATTTATTCAATCGAAATATATCATTTGCTAAATTGATGATCCTCTTTTTGCAGTTGCTTTTAGGTTGTATGATCTAAGACACACAGGGTACATTGAGCGAGAAGAGGTGAGTACTGCAAATTCATTTAATTTCTTTAATTGTGAGATTTTCTCTATATATGCAGTTTCTTTCAAAACCAGTTCTCCAAATATTCTTTTCTACGTGATAGAGAATTTCTTTTTTATTTTTTTTTTTGAAGGAAGTGATAGAGAATTCCTTTTTATTTTACTTATTAAATGAATGCATTTTCTTGAAAAGCTTACCTTCTAAAATATTATCGGCATTAAAAATTGGATGTTCCAATTCTATATATCTAGGACAATTGAAATAAAAAGTTTGAGATCCTCCTCCAATACATCTTTACTAAAATATAAGCTCCGTATCAAGACGATACCTAGACTCCACACGCTCAATAATATAATGATAAAGCAATGGTGCAAAATAATTCATTGAAAGTTAAAATTCGTGACATGACAGTTAAAGGAGATGGTGTTGGCGCTTTTGCATGAATCAGACTTGATACTTTCAGATGATGTTGTTGAAACAATTGTGGATCAGGTGTGTGAGTTTACTCTATCTTTCTTTAGATGATATTTTCTCCTCTTTATTTATTTATATATTTCTTTTATGAGTATTTTTTTTTTAAGCCAAAAAGTATTCTTGAAGTTGTTGTCTTTTTTCTATAGACATTTAATGATGCTGACTCTAAAGGTGATGGGAGAATCGACCAAGATGAGTGGAAGGCTTTTGTGTCGAAACATCCATCTCTAATTAAGAATATGACCCTACCATATCTAAAGTGAGTTTTAAGTCCTGTAAATTTGAAAAATAAAATTGAACAGGATATTCATAATAAATATCTAGAGTCCAGACCATTATAAAGTGTCATCTTTTATGTTTCTTGAAAAAAAGAACAACTTATTAAGAATATCTTACTGCGCTCACATGTTTACCTTTTTTTTTTTTTTTTTTTTTTTTTTTAACAGGGATATAACGTTAGCTTTTCCTAGCTTTGTGATAAACTCAGAAATGGAAGAACTAGAAGTTTAAGATGTAAAATATAACATCTAGAAGGCGTCTACAGCATCTTGTCACAAAATGACTACCATTGCTTCATGTCCTCGTCTGAAAAGCAATTCGGACATCGAACAATTTCTTCTCGAAGACGATGAAACTATGCGGGGCTGTTAAAATGGAGCCATTCGTAATAGCTGCGAGTTACCATGGGCACGAAGATCTTAAATCACATGCAAATAAAGTTCATGTATGTGCAAATATCGCCATTTGGAACCCCCTCCTCCTCCTTGTTAATATTGTTTTTGGAGCATAAGAAGAACTTTGCTTTATAGGAAAAAAAAAAAAAAAAAAAAGTTCTTCTATCCAATTCAATACGTCCTTAGATCTTGAAAATATATATATACACATATGGTTATTACAAAAGAAATATGCAAATGCAAGTGATAGTAGAGGGAGTACTTTAAAATTGAAAAACAATTGCCCATCAAAGATAAAACATTCTCAAAAGGCTTTTGATCACTTATGGTCTCCTCATTAGACATTTTTTTTTTTTTTTTTTTTTTTTTGCATCACTAGAGTCACTTAGGTAGTGGAACATTGTCCCCAAAAAAATTAAATAAAATCAGATAAAATAAAAAGACTGATGATGGAAAAGGGTGAAAGTAAAGAAGAGGAAGTGCGTGAAAGAGAGCTTTAAATGTATAACTTCTGATGTTGTATTTTATGTAAAAATTGTTTTTCGAAAGGTTTTGATTTATTAAGTGTTCTTTCTAAAAATTTTAGCACGTAATAAAGAACTATTTCGATTTTAAATTAGATTGTTGGAAAATTAATCTAACAATTAAAATAGCAATTTATATCTATAATGCAAATGATCGTAGCCCTCACCATATGCAGTATTGTGTATAATTGGTACTCGTTTTCTCTTTCTAATCTAAGCCATTACAAACAAATAACTTTATTTTTCGTTAAAGTAGATTGTAGTAGGACATGAGGAAAAAAAAAAAAGAAAGATTAGAGATTTTTTTCCCCCCTCTCCTCCGTTAACCTCGTTATATTACAAGGAGGTAAGTTTTCGGTTTTATATGCTTTTTTCTATGACAAGGTTTGATTAATTCACGATCCCAATTTGAAGGATCAAAGTAAAAATAGCAAATATGTTCCTCTAAGACGAACTTGAGCCTACAAAGACCCTCAATTTGTCGAAGGAAAAAAGAAAACGTAATTAATTTAAGATTATTTATGGATAGAAGCGATTTTTATAAATGTATTGTAAATTTTTATCGTAAATACTTTCAAATCAAATGGTTTAAAAGCTGATGTAATAACATATTTTAGCTCCTATCAGCAATCAAAAAATAATAATAACAGTTTGTATAGTAAAAACTCTTGAAAGACTATTCTTAAAAATATATTTTTTAAAGAAAATAGATAGATAAAGACAAATAAATGGAGTGTACAGTAAACTCCTAAATGGACCAATCATGTACTGTGGACCCACCTCCACAGAAGAGACCACAGCCAATTTAAAGAGAACCTTTAACGACGTGGCAAATTATTATTGGCTTTTGTGAGAGACTTTGGAGATCATTAATCACAGGATTTGGTTTGACGCAGAAAAGGATGTGCGACTTTTCTGGCAACACGTGGCGGACATACGGTGAATTGGCGCGGTGGACTTTGGGCCGGGTTGCTTCTCTAACACTTTGGATTCGGTTCCATTATTTTTTTTTGTCCGTCTCTAGATTACCCTTTTATTTGTATTTTTTTAAGGTTATTTTTTACAAATGACTACTTAATTATATTTTTTTGATATAAAATTAGTCCTTTAATTTTTAGTTTTATCTATTACATTACATAATCTCAAATTTTTGTCTTGTTTCATAAAAAATTAAAAAGAAATTTAACACTTTTCGGATTACGTGATCTTTTTGTTTTTTGTTTTTTTGAGGGAGATCATGTGATCTTTAACCTAGGTTGAATTGTATAAATAAATATTTTTTTTAGGAAAAACTATATATCACCCAAATAACTCTATGACGTAAAGTTGGCGCTATATATATTTGATTCAGGTGTAATTTCCTTGTAAAATATATTTTATTATGAATTTACCTATAAATAAAACTCATATGGTTATAACATGTTCAATTTATGTTTTTTTTACATAATATTGATAATGGTATATTTAGCGTAACTATAGAAAATTCAGGAAAATCTGATATATAAAGTCAAAAATCAAGAGCCAACACAATACATGGTGTATAATTCAAAGATTATTTATGAAATTAATCCATTTTTAAGATAGAAATTGTTTTCAATTGTTTTTTTTTCCTATATGGAATGTTATTGTCACTCTCTTCCTTCGCTAGTCATAAATCGGGATCTATGTTTTAAATTTTCTATCTAATTACCTATTTTTTTAATAATACTATAATAAATATCTAAATTTTAAAAATTTAACCAAACAAAATATGTTAGATAATATAAATATTTAAATAAATTGATAAATTATTAAAATAATATTAAAATGACAGTTATAAAAAAAATACCTTCAAAAAAATAGAAAAAGAAAAATTAAATAATAAATCTAGACTAGCGTCAATATTTGAGTATAGAATAAAAAAGTATAACCTTTTATCCTCTCAAAAAAAATCACGAATATATCATTCTTGAATAAGTCATCAAATGAATATAAAATATTAGGTAATTATTTGTACATGATAATTATAATATAACTTAACCCATAATATAATATACTAAAAATAAGAAAATAAAAATTCAAAAAAAAAAAAAAAAAAACTAAAAAAAGGGTCTTGCAACCGTCTACCGACGGCCCCTTCGACGCCGACGACGACGACACCTAGGAGGCCCCCCTCTCCTGACACCGACGCCCCCCCAAACGACAACCAGATTTGGCTATGGGGGGGAAGGGGGTCATCGGCCAGGGAGTGTCACCGGCGGCAGGGGAGGGAATATATGCTTTCTTTTTAATTTATTTTTATATATTATTTTTTAATTTTTTAGTTTATACTAGTATGAGATAATGTACATTATACCTATTATACACAAGCAATATATCAGCCGTTTGATTACATTTTAACGGTTTAAAAATGAGCTCCACCAATAGGATATATAAAAGGGGTTCTACCGCAATCTTACTCTAAAATATTTATATGACCATGTTTTAAAAGAAATAAATCAAAACGAACATCTATCAAAATTTATTTATTTTTTTTCGTCAAACCTGTTGAAAGAGAAAGAAATATCTCAATTAGTTACAAAAATTTTATACTTTAACTTTATTATAAGATGAAGAGTTCAACCCTACTTTAAATAATAATAATAATAAATCTTAGCAATGAAAAAGGATAATCATAATAGATATAACTTCCACATCACACAAACTATAGATTGCTAATTTTCTTTTATTTATTTATTTTATAATTAGGTGCGTTTCTTGAATTCGTTTTTATATATTAAGTGACTAAAAAAGGTCATCCACTCTAATTGAATCAAAATAAAATTCCAATCTAAATTCAAATGCAAATTGACAGCTTGTTTAAAAATCTGAAAATTCCAATTCATGTCAAGTAGACCTTGTTATTGCGACAATTCTTTTTCTAAAAAGAAATCAATTTTCATGACCTTTTACGATATAAAACCTATGCTATTAAGAATTTTGAACTTTAGAGTGAGCTCCTATATTTTGTTTTTGATTTTCTTTTTATTTGTTGGGGGGGGGGGTGGGGTTTTCCATCAAATTTCATTCATATTATATTCAACAACCACATAAACTGAAGATTAAGATTTTAAATTATTTGATTATTTTATAATTAAAAAAATGCTCAATCATTCTATTTAAAAAGTAATTAAAATAATATTAAACTCGCTTATTCTTTTCCTTGTTGCGATTCAAAGCCTTTTTCAGGTTTCGTTTGAAAGTCCAAACTATCATCAACAACCCAACAAGGAAGACAGACTCCTGTTCCTCTCTATACTTTGCTTATAGATCTGTATATCTATTTATGCCTTTCTTCATTTTTCTCACTAATTATATATTGAAAAAACTATAATTCCATAATTTTCCATTGAATAATTCAACTCCCAAATCCCTTCTTCTTCGTTTCATGGCCGATCGTTTTCAGCTCTTTCCCAGGTCCCATTTCAATCCAAAAAGTTTTCAACTTTTCTTTTATTTACTTTTAATAACTTGGTAATTAATTTGCTCGCCTTTTTTCTCTTCTCTCTATCTCTCTCTCTCTCTTTTGTTTGCCCTTTTGGTGGTTGTGGTGCAGCTTTGTAGCCTGTGATCGGATCCAGTGGATAATTCCCCTCGGTGTTTGTTGAAAGAGAACTGGTTCGTGAGGTTTCTTAGCAGGTAATTGCTGTTCTAGATTTAATAATACATTTTAATTGTCATTCTTATTTGTATGAATCTTCAGCTTGCTTGTTGCTGAATCTATGAATGAAAATAATTGAATCGTAAGTTTATTTTTTGTGGGTTTTATTTATTTATTTATTTTTTGGATTTTCCCCCTGTTTGGTTGCTGAGAAATTCGTCGGAGGATTTAATTATCTTTTAGATTGGTTTTTAATATTGGTTTCAATTTTTTTTTTCAAGAGAGAATAAAAATACTGAATTTTATTGCCGGGTTCTGTTGTATTTGTTATTTTCTTTCTCAATCTTCAACCTTTATAAATTTTATACACAACATTCTTGTTGATTTTCTGAAGCTTTTCCACGGTCCGTAATTAAATGTGAAACTTTTTTTTTTTTTTTTGGTTCTTTCTAATTGGTGCACTATGAAGAAGTTTAGTTTGCATTTCAGTTTTTATGCTTCGAAATTTCAGTTGTTTACACTAGTGTCTAATTTGTTTATTTTGAAGTGGGTTTTTCTTAGATTCATGGTTTGCTGCTTTACAAGGAACGCCCGCCATCTGATTTTGTAATGCAATCATTTGATGATGACACAAGTAAGAAGAAGAATCTGAAGCGTTCGAGATCATCTCCTTGCAAAATGCCTGTCACGGACTCCAATATTCTCGATGACTGTAGTCTTTTCCCCGTCGAAGAAATTGTGCAATATCCATTGCCTGGATATGTTGCCCCGACTTCAATCGGTTTTAGCCCCGATGATAGCATTATAACTTATTTGTTTAGTCCCGATCATACTTTGAATAGAATGGTCTTTGCTTATGATCTCAAAACTTCCAAGCAAGAGCTGTTTTTTAGTCCCCCCGATGGCGGGCTCGATGAGTGTAATATATCACCAGAGGAGAAGTTGAGGAGGGAGAGGTTGAGGGAGCGCGGGCTGGGAGTGACGCGATACGAGTGGGTGAAAACGAGCCCTAAGAGGAAAACCATCATGGTGCCATTGCCAGCAGGGGTTTGTACCTCAATCACTAAGTTAAATTATTGTATATGATATGTCTGAAATTTCCTAATCATGGTGTAATAATAGGTCTTCAAAATGAGTGCTTTTTTCACTCTCTTTGATATCGTAGTTCTCCCTCTTTTTTAGGGCCCACCAATGAATTTACACTGTAGCAGTATCCATCAAAAGACGATCCCCTTTCCATTAGCAATTTTGTTTCAATTTACTGTGAACTTTGCTTTGACATGGAGTTTTAAATCTTGATTAATAGGTTGGTTGATGATTATGAACCTAATTTTTGCAAAATTGATTTTGGGGTGCCCCCTTCGTGTTTGTTTTTATGAACCGGAATGTTGTCTCTCTCCCTCGCTCCTCCCTCCTCCCTCCCGCTGTCTCTCTCTCTCTCTAAACGTTTCTAACTTCTGAAAGTTCTTGTACTTATAATGCATTGGATCATTTTTCCTATGATATCTCTAGCATTTTATCAACCCCTTCACGTCTTATATTCATTTCATTAGTTAAGCCAGTGCACTGTTTGCTGATGATTGGTTTCTTTTTTCTTTGACAGATATATTTACAAGATCTTTCCTCTTCAAAACCAGAGCTTAAACTTTTGAGCACCCCAAGTTCACCGATTATTGATCCGCATTTATCGCCTGATGGTACAATGCTTGCTTATGTTAGAGACTCTGAGCTGTGCGTTCTAAATCTGTTGTATAATGAGTCAAAACAGTTAACACGTGGTGCCACAGGAGATACCTTGGTAAGTTTTATGCTGGTGTTTGCATCCTGGAATCTCGCTGTGTCATGGTGTATCTAGAAAATTTGATTATTGAGAATTTGGCTTCCGACTTATGACTCTGGTTTCTCATTTGTTGCAGACTCATGGAATTGCTGAATACATAGCTCAGGTGAGACTAGTATTCGAACACCCCCATTCCTTTTGCTTTCAAAATCAAGAAACCAGTTCCAATAATTATAAAATGACTTCATTAGTTTCTCTTGTGGTTCAGTTAAACTGGTGTTACGTAGGTTTGAGAATATGTGATGTAGGACCAAGATAGAAGAATCGGGATAGAAGAGAGATGGAAATAGAACAAAGTACAGAAGTAGAACAATTAGAGAGATAGAAGTAGAACTGAAGGAGAGAAACAGAAGATTCAAGATAAGTACAAGAACTTGAGAGGAAGAAACCAAAATTCGATATTCATTAATGAATTATGAATCTCTTGAAATTTCTATCACTAAGGTATCTATAGTGAAATCAAAATGAAAGGATGAACTTCACTAAATTTCAAAATAATCTTCGTACATAAATATAACCTTGAGTAAATCCCAGAAGATAAATTTATTCAATTCGGAATAATTATATTAACTAAAATCCTCTCTTTTTCTGCACCAATATGTTAATTACAGGAGGAGATGGACAGGAAGAATGGATACTGGTGGTCGCTAGACGGAAAATATATTGCATTTACGGAAGTTGATTCCTCTGAGATACCCCTTTTCCGAATTATGCACCAAGGTAAAAGTTCCGTAGGTTCAGATGCGCAGGAAGATCATGCTTATCCGTTTGCAGGAGCTTCGAACGTTAAAGTTCGTCTCGGTGTCGTTTCTTCTGCTGGAGGTCCTATTACCTGGATGGATCTTCTTTGTGGAGGAACAAATCAACCAGAAAACGATGAGGAATATTTGGCCAGAGTCAATTGGATGCCTGGGAACATATTAACAGCCCAGGTTTTGAACAGATTGCACACCAAGCTAAAGATAATCAAGTTTGATATCAAGACAGGCGACAGAAGAGTTATATTGGAAGAAGAACATGACACATGGATTAATTTACATGACTGCTTCACCCCTCTTGACAGAGTAATAGGCAAATTTCCTGGCGGATTCATCTGGGCGAGCGAAAAAAACAGGATTTAGACATCTTTATCTACATGACCTCAATGGAAATCCCTTAGGGGCTATCACCGAAGGAGACTGGATGGTTGAACAAATTGCCGGTGTGAACGAAGCTGCAGGGCTAGTTTATTTTACCGGAACGTGCGACGGGCCATTGG
Source organism: Ficus erecta (assembly GCA_008635985.1). Taxonomy (NCBI): domain Eukaryota; kingdom Viridiplantae; phylum Streptophyta; class Magnoliopsida; order Rosales; family Moraceae; genus Ficus; species Ficus erecta. The sequence goes on from BKCH01000010.1 coordinate 1,258,891, forward strand.
AGTCCAATCTCTACTGCACTAAGCTCTTCCCAGACAGAAACCAATTGTTGGAGGCCCCAGCGAGGCTGACTCATAGAAAGGGGAAACACATTGTTGTCCTTGATCATCATATGAGAAACTTCGTTGATATCCATGATTCACTTGACTCACCCCCTAAGGTTTTGCTTTGCTCCTTGCAAGATGGAAACAAAATAATGCCTCTCTATGAGCAGCCATTTACTATTCCAAGGTTGAAAAAGCTTCACCTTGAGCCTCCGGAGATAGTTCCAGTACAGGCTAGTGACGGGTCTACGTTATTCGGAGCTTTGTATAAGCCTGACGAAATGAGATTCGGTCCTCCACCTTATAAAACTATGATCAGCGTCTATGGTGGGCCATGTGTACAGCTTGTGTGTGATTCTTGGATAAACAGAGTCGACATGAGAGCACAATATCTTCGAAGCAAAGGCGTGTTGGTATGGAAGGTTAGTATTCACACCTTCTATATGTTTATCCTAATGGTTCCTAACTTATTTGACTGTAAAGTTGCATAGTTTGTGTCATGTACTTTTACGCACTTTAACCAAACAATGTATTTGCATCAGTTGATGTGAATGAACTTTTCGGGGCTCCGAAAACAATCCCAGGTTTCGCCTTTGATTGGTTTATCTGTGGGTTTGTGTCTAATCATTGTTTGTTAACTATATACAGTTAGACAACAGAGGAACTGCTAGAAGAGGACTGAAGTTTGAAGGCTCTCTAAAGAACAAATTTGGTCAAGTTGATGCTGATGACCAACTGACTGGAGCAGAGTGGCTAATCAAACAAGGTCTTGCAGAAGCAGGGCGGATCGGGTTGTATGGTTGGAGCTATGGCGGATATCTTTCGGCTATGACTCTGGCCAGGTTTCCCGACGTCTTCCGATGTGCTGTTTCAGGTGCGCCTGTGACCTCTTGGGACAGCTATGACACGTTCTACACTGAGAAGTACATGGGTCTCCCGTTGGAGAATCAAACGAGCTACGAGTATGGATCAGTTATGAGCCACGTTCAAAAGATGAAAGGAAGTCTGCTGCTTGTGCATGGCATGATAGATGAAAACGTCCATTTTCGGCACACCGCTAGGCTTGTGAATGCCCTCGTGGCGGCCGAAAAGCCCTACGAGCTGCTGATTTTCCCGGACGAACGTCACATGCCCCGCGGGCATAGAGACCGGATTTACATGGAGAAGAGAATTTGGGACTTCATAGAGAGAAATCTTTCAACTTAGACTTGCTGTGAATATTTTTTTTCTTGTTCTGGTAACAGCTGTTGAATGCGGAGCCCCTTTTTTCCCCCTTCTAAATTGGAGTTGTTGCATATTTTTCAATTTTTAGCCTTATCACTAGACTTTTATTTCGTTTCTCTTGATTGGAATAAGTTTATAATGCAATAAAATGTATTAGAAAAAAAAAAAAAAGGTTCTTTCAGAACGTTATCAACAAAGCATTTCTTTAGGTTCCTCCAAATTTGACTGTTTCTCAGATCAGACAAGCACACAGATCAGACGGCTCTATTAAGAGCATGAGATTCTCGTGGGATATGCACCCTAGATTGGAACATTGGCTTGACGCTTTATCACTATAGTGGAAATGCACAAAATATTATTTTAGTGGAATATGATATAATATTTTGCTCTTTCAAAATTTTTCTATGTTATTGTTATTTTAACAAACATCCACCACAAAAATTGACCGAATTCAAATTTTCTCTCTAACTCAAATCTAGATATATTTACATCAAATTAAAATATAGCCCCACTAAAAATTACAAATTAAATTTGTCTCATGAAAAATAATTTTTAATACCCTCATTAAATAATCATAACTCCGTCATTGAATTTGTTGCGTCTTATATTATCAATTAAATAGAGTTATCCATGTTAAGAGATATTGAATTCTATTCTTTTACATTTTTTTCAAAGTCTAATAAAAAAACTCGTAAGCTTCGTCAATCAAAAAATTGGAAGACGCTTCTAGTAAAATATCTGCGTTTGCGAATCATCTCACAGTATTTACATATGTAAGGAGTAGAATATAAGTTAGTAAAAATGGACACATAAAAGTGTTTAGTAGAGTCTTAAAATAAATTAACGTGAGATTAACAAATAGTAGCGAAATTTACACTAACCAACACCGAACCATTGAATATGAGACAACAGGTAACCCTTCACGTTCATTAACAGATAAACCTAATTAACAGGAGGTATTTTTTTTTTTCCCCACTCACTTCAAATCAAATCAAATCATATAAGGACTTCGGACAAAACATAGAGAAAGTCCACCTTAACTCTTTACATTACCAAAGTGTAAAAACTATAAGGGCCGAGAAACTTGGGCTCAAGATCTTGTTACTCATGTTTTTTTTTTTTTTTGAAAGGGTAAAAAAATAATTATCTTGTTTACTCTTTTTTCTTCAAAATGCAAAGGACTTATAAGATTTTTAAGTTCATTTCAATGTGAATGATTTTTTTTTTTTTTTTTTTTTTTTTTTTTTTTTTTTGTGTAACTTGGCAAGAAGCTACCGGTCTACAATATGTGGAAGTTTATAGTCTTTAACTAGGAGGACAAGTTCATAAGTTAATTTTTTTTCTTAAAATAAAATATAAAAAAAAATCAAATAAAATTTAACCACGCTATTAGTTGCGGAGCCGAATGGTGAATACCGTGGAACATTGTAGTCCTAAAGTGACTGCACTTTAAAGGTAACATTCTTTTTAAGCACTTTTTTATATTAATTCTCTACTCATCATATATGAAATTAGTAATAAAAAATATAATAAAGTTTGATAAAATAAACAAAACAATTCTAAATTAGAGTTAAAACACAAGTACAGCTCGTATGATTAAACTTTATTAAGCGGGAGGAAAAGAAAGTTCTAGAAGTTGGAAAAAAAAAAAAAAAAAAAAAAGAAACAAAGGTTCTGGAGACATGTAAATTAATAAAATAACAGAGACACGCTACACAATGCAGTAAAACTAATTGTAATATTGCTATCTCTTCTTTTTCTTTAATTTTAACACAATTTCCTCTTTGTTTCAAAATAAATAAATAAATTAACAAGGCTTAAACTCCATTATCCCAAAGCATAATGATGTAACACAAATGCATTAAAAATATTCGTCATTAACTTTAGTAAACAGCAAAAGATAACACCTTTTTAATTCTCTTATAAATTTTAAAATAATTTTAACAGTAATCACACATTATGTTCTATCTTTTATATCTAATAATGTTCATCGAATCAAATACAAAAGTTCTATAAAGGCAATTTACCAAAAAAAAAAAAAAAAAAAAAAGATGGCAATTAAAACATGAATGAAATTTTTTTCTTAATTTATCTGAAAAATATTAATTTATCTAGAAAAAATAAAAGAAAAGTTTTTTAATATTTAATTATAGTATAAACGTTTCTTAACCCAAAAAAAAAAAAAAATACGTTTATTAACAGCATGTGCCGTTAATGACACCCCGCTAAACTTTCTTTCCAAGTCATACGTCCAAGGCTATAAATACCCCCTCTCGGGAATATCATCTCCATCCGCCCGACCTCTGCATTGCTACTATCTCTAATTTTTCTTCTTCTTTTTCTTGGGAAAAAAAATATGGATTCTCGGGAAAATTTGTAAAGAAAACAGCAGAAATCTCAGCTTAGATGACAATGACTACAGAAATATCAAGTTTCTTCCACCGTCGTTCGTCTGAATTTCTTTAGGTAAGAGTATTCTTGGCTTTTCTTTGTCTTATGATTTCTTCGTGGATTGTTTATAGGTTAACTTGTTTGGTTGCGGAGAAAGGAGGGGGAATCAAGAAAGAAATCAAATTGTTATCTTTATGTTAATTGAGTTATTTTCTGACGGTGACATTCTAGGATTCTTCTGCTTTACTCCTTCTACGAATAAATTCATACAGTTCGGCCACATTGGCGATTTAGTGTTTCGTTCCTGAGAAAAAAACCAAAATTTGAAGGAAAATGAGGAAACTCTAATGATTTTTGAGAACTTTGCTATGCCTTCATTGCATCTCTTATTTACCTTTTTTTTTTTTTTTTAAAATCAAAATCAAAGGGAAAGAAGGAAAAAAAAACTCAGAAGCTATCTTTCTAAGTTAAATTTTTCTATGTTCCGTGGAATGAAATCTTGGAGTTATGCAAGGTTTTTTTTTTTTTTTTTTTCCGGCCAAGTTTTTTGTTTTTTTCTTTATTATTTTAGACTACACTTTCAAGAAGCAAAACAAGGACATTAGTAACTTTTACTTTTTTTTTTCAAAAAAAAAATAAAATAAAATCTCGTTCTTGTTATATATCTGACTGGAGAAATTTCTGATCTTTGTAGGTTATTTGTATTTGAGCGCATCAGAAGGTTTCTTTCAATTCAAATGTTCAAATAAGCCTATTTTCAGAAACATTGGGAGATTCAAGGAAACTAGAATAACTGATTTTATCAAGTGGAATTAGTGATTCTTTGAAGTTCCTAATTGATTGAGGGTACTGACTTTCCATGTTAAAAAAGTTCTCCCGTATGGGGCAGGGGACTTTTGATGTGCTCGAGTGTTCAAGGTCTGAACATTGCTTTTAGTCACTGGGTTTTTATACATTTAGAGGACTACAATGTCGGTTGCGAGGGTAGCTCTAACTCCAGAATATGACGAATCTTTAACTCATCCTGCTAATCTAACAACCCAAGACGATATGGGTTCGAGTGAGCCAATCATGATTTACCTCACTATTGATGGTTCTGTGGTTCCCATGCGAATTCTGGAGTCAGATTCCATCGCCTCAGTGAAGCTGAGAATAGAAGCTTCTCAAGGTTTTTTTGTGAAGAAACAAAAGCTGGTCTTTGAAGGAAGAGAACTGGCTCGGAACAATTCATGTGTTCGAGACTATGGAGTTTCTGATGGAAATGTGTTGCATTTAGTGCTAAGGCTTTCAGATCTCCTAGCTATTACTGTTAGGACTGTGTGCGGGAAGGAGTTGGAATTCCACATTGAGAGGAGTAGAAATGTGGGCTATGTGAAACAGCAAATTGCTAAGAAAGGGAAAGGGTTCCTTGATTTTAAAAATCAAGAACTGATATGTGATGGAGGGGATGAGGAGCTTGAAGATCAGAGACTCATTACTGATATTTGCAAAAAGAGTGATGCGGGGTTGATTCACTTGGTGGTAAGGAAATCTGCCAAAGTAAGGGCTAAACCTATTCAGAAGGATTTTGAAATGTCTATTGAAGCATCAAATTTCCTTGAGAATAGGACTAATTTAGAGACAGAATGCCACTGGGGGAAAAATTAGCAGACGGGCAGATCATAGAGAGTAAGCAACTGCAGAAAGATTTCCTTTTGGAACCTCTAGTTGTAAATACGGAGGTTGAACTCTCATCGGTCATCAAAAAGCTAATTAGCTCTACTTGTAATGGGATAGAGAGAGGTTATGAGCCGATTCGGTCTACTGATGGAACAGGAGGAGCTTACTTTATGCAAGATTCATCCGGTTTGAATTATGTATCTGTTTTTAAACCAATTGACGAAGAGCCAATGGCTGTGAATAACCCGCGCCATTTGCCATTATCACTTGATGGTGAAGGCTTGAAAAAAGGAACAAGGGTGGGAGGAGGGGCGCTGAGGGAAGTTGCAGCATACCTTTTGGACCATCCCAGGGACGGACGTCACACATTCAACAGTGAAAAGGGTTACGCTGGTGTTCCCCTCACAGTTATGGTCAAGTGTTTGCACAAAGGGTTCAATCATCCAGAAGGTGATCCCAAAAATGTAAAGGTCGGGTCACTGCAAATGTTTGTGGAAAATGATGGAAGTTGTGAGGATATGGGTCCTCGGGATTTCCCAGTAGATGACGTGCATAAAATTTCTGTATTGGACATAAGATTGGCAAACGCAGACAGGCACGCTGGAAACATACTGGTTCAAAAAGACAGTGACGGAGGTCGGATTGTGCTTGTTCCAATCGATCACGGCTATTGCTTACCTGAGAGTGCAAGTACTAAACATATCTTTAAGTGCTTGAAACTTTATTTCTGTGCAATGCTATTTAAACCCAAGAATTCAATCCCTTTGTTTTAAAATGTCATGTCGTTTCATAGTTTCTGCTGTATATTTGCATTGCTGTTTTAAACGTTGCATCCAACATAATCTAAATTGTTTGAATATCTCTTTGCCAAAAAACTTTTTCTATGTGGATTCGTTTTTCCTGTGTCTAGTTGAACTAAAACAAGATTGATTGGCTAATTCTAGTAGTTAAAATTTGAACCTTGTGACAATAGAATTTTTGGCTTTGTGAGTTGTCTCGTAAGTCCTAACTACCTATCATGCTTGTTCCAAACCGCAGTTTGAAGATTGCACATTCGACTGGCTCTACTGGCCTCAAGCTAAAGAACCCTATTCTGCTGAGACTCTTGAGTACATCAAATCACTAGATGCTGAACAAGACATTGAACTTCTCAAGTTTTATGGGTGGGAACTGCCGTCCGAGTGTGCTCGCAACTTTCGAATTTCCACCATGCTTCTAAAGAAAGGCGCGGAGAGAGGACTCACTCCGTTTGCCATTGGAAGTATCATGTGCAGGAAAACTTTGAAGGAAGAATCCATCATTGAGCAGATCATTCAAGAAGCAAATGAAGCTGAGCTCCCTGGAATGAGCAAAACTGCATTTCTCGAGTCAGTGTCTACAATCATGGATCGACGGCTTGATGATTTAAAGAAAACCATGTAGTGAAGAGTGTCCCAGTCACGTATTTTGCTAAAGAAATAAGTTTTGATTGTGTGTGTGGGGCTATTTTTTTTTTTTTTTTTTTGGTAGCATAGTCAATATAGAAACGAATAATTTAAGGAGTAGCATACAAAAGACATTCAAAACAAGACATTTGATGCTTTATAGAACTGTGAAGATGCAAGAAAATTTAGTCCTTTATAAATAGTGGTTGAGAGTGGAAAATCTCATTCATTTACCATGTGAAACTCTGGTTTTTTGCCCCCCCCCCCCCCCCCCCCCGAAATTTTGAAATTCATAAACCTAATTAGTGTATTCAGAATATAAAAACAATAACTAGCAAAAAGAGAGCGAATTCCTTAAGAGGTGAAGGGTTCAACTCCAACCATCCTACGGAAAGTAAATAATATCTTGTTTTTACTATAAGCAACAAAACCTTGATAAATGAATGTTTGATGAACTAATAATCTCGGTTACATAATATAACCTTTCAGTCTCAATTCGAGTAAGTATATGTGATTACATTCATGGTCTAACTCTATCATAAGGCATATAGTTTAAATCTCTCAATCTCAAATAAGGTTCCACACAAATAATGGCAGAGATGGCAGCTTCGCCATAGCAGCCTCCACTTAAGGAAGATCACACAGCGGTGAGCTACTAAATAGGACATTGAACTTCTCAAGTTCTAGGAACAAGTGAATTGCATTTATCGAGTCTGGGTCAACAATTATGGATAGACGACTTGATGATCTAAACAAGGTCATTTAGTGTACGTATACATATATCTTATATTCAATTATTTTAATAGACGTGTCATAAATAGAGCGCATCAATAAAATGGAAATGTCCTAAACCAATTTTTAATCGAAGTCGATCTAATTTCATTTATACTCTTATAAGTCTAATGACACATACCCTCGTTAGCAGTACTTTTGATTTAGGTTACCGCGATTCAGAGTGCATCTTAAAGGGATAAAAAAGGAAAGTTATCCTTACGTGTGCACCACTTCATTAATTGTAGTGATCTGTTTTTTGGTGTTACACGTCAAAAAAGTAACTTTTATGCAGTTTTCTTTACGTTATTTACAAAGTTTGCTTCGTCTTTTATACAAAGTGGTATTTTGGGCTTTGATTGATTGAACCACCACTAGTTCAAGGAATGATAAGAGAAATTGGTGCATCAACTTGCTTCTTAACAAAATATGGCGAGTCAGGCTAACTCATCCGGTCTGAAAGTATTTTTATTTTATTTTTATTTTTAAATAAATAGGAGCCATATGTTTAATGTCGTAAAAAAATAATGATAATAACAAATAAAAAACAAAACAAAACAAAACATGGCGACTCTGTCATTCCCAGTGATCCATCGTTGTACCAAATGATATTGTGGTGTGAGTAACTTTCTTCAGATCCCTCGAGCAACTTAATGGAGAGAGCCTTGAAAACAACCAGAAAGAAAAAAGAAGGCAAATAATATTCTTGAGACAAAAATCATTTGTCGTTTATTCTAGCAGATAATATGATCATGTTCAGCACCTCCATGTACAATAACTATGTCAAAAGAGCATATGATTGCCAAAATGCTGTGTTTTGGAATGGATCAAATTTGACAACTCTTAAAAAAAGGACAAAATATATATATATATATATATATATTAATAGTTTGTTACTTTGTATGGATCATAGATTGTAAAAGTGAATTATTTAAATGGTAAGATCAAATTTTTGTGAGAGAAAATAAGTAAAAAAAAAAAAAAAATTTATAAATAGAATAAAAAAACAGTATGTAAACAGTGATATAAACTGTCCATAAATTTATTAAAAAGATGAGACATGTGGTTCATAAGACGATAAATGGATAATATGACTGGACACCACCAACAGCCGACCACAGCTGGCCATGCACTCACTTGGAGCTGGCAAGTGTCTGACTCATTTATAGCGAGGGCCATCCTTACAATGCACTCTTTTTGACTCATTGACATAATCCTAAACCAAAAAACACTAAACTCCAGCACGATATAAAAGTTGTGCAAAATGTTTGATGCTGACTTTTAATGCAGATTGTCTTTGCGACAAATGTGCATGTGACGGTAGGTTTGGGGAATTGAAGTTTCTATCTCAACAATTTTTCCTTTCTTTCTTTCTCTCTCTTTCTGTCGAGTGAGAGTGAGAAAGTATTTGCAGATGTGAGGAAAATTCACTAATTCGTAACCATCAGCTAAAGACTGCAAGAGCAACGTTTTCCTCCAAGTGTTTGTCTTCCTAGTTCCAACAAAAGAAATAAAGAGGAAAAGGAAAGAGGAAATTAAACTTAAGTGGATTTTTTGTTACCACTAAAGGATTGGTATAGCGCTAAGAATATTTTCCACTCTTATCTTCTTATAATATTCCCAGATTCGATACTTAACAGTCTTGATGTAGAAGGTTTTATCTGACTAATATATTGTGCTAAGGTCAACCCCTTTTTGTTCTGTTGATGGGTTCCGAGATTTCTTCCAATAATCCCGTTTTTTACTTAAAAAAAGAAAAGAGAGTGGATCCTCAGTTTGGTGGCAGCTAGGACAATACATCGGATGTGGCAACACAAGAATCAGTAGATCAAAATTGATGTAGCTGGAGCCATTATTTACTGAGCGACAATGTGGGGGCACTTAAATAGCGTCACAATATTTCAAGCCAAAGAAATGAAAAAAAAAAAAAAAAAAAAAGGTCATAACATTGGTTTGGCTTCAACCGCCACCGACACCATAAAAGCACATGAAATGTAAGCCACATTTTGGACAAATGGGACAATGTTCATATCACCACAAACTTCCTTAGTTAAAACTTTCCAAATTACCAATTTAACCCTTCCCCACAAAAAAGGCAGCAAATTAAAATATATATATCACTAATTGAAAAAAAAACTATATACTTAATTCATATCTTCTATAAAACATCACCGAGTTAAATACACACCAAAAAAAAAAAAAAAGTAGGGGGAGGGGGGGGTGGGAGGAGAGAGATTAACAGTGGTGCTTATTACTAAATCATGTGGAAAAAAATAGAAATATATTCATATATAGTGACAAGGAAAAGTGGGCCCCACACCCACCCAACTAACAAATGGGCTTGGGCCCAGCAACATTGACGGCCTAGAAAAGCTCAGTCCAGTGTTTTTCTTCTTATATTTACGTGGATAGGCCGGCCAAGAACGCCACCCCCGTCGACGGCAACCACGACGACCCGTAAATAAACTCCGCCACGGTGAACTTGCTGGCCTCAACCGTCGACGTAATGACCCGATAACCCGGCCACTTGACACGCTGGCCTACGGCCCCACCCGGCCCGGAGTTCATGTACTCGCCGTAGTAGAGAGTGTCGAGGGCAAAAGTGGCATTCCACTCGAGCCAGCCACGTGGATGGATGTGATCCCCCATGTAGGACATGAGATAGACGGTCCTGGAGTAGAGCTTCCATGGACGGCCGAGATACGTCGGGAAGCTTCCCTTGGAGGCCTCGAGATCCGACGTGGCGAGGATCCGACAGGCGTGGATGGAGATGCCGGTGTTCTGGTTCGGGTCCTTGCGGTTTTGGGCGGTGATGGTGTTCTTCTGTTGGGGCATGGGCTTGCGGGCATAGATGCTGCAGTTCTGGAAGACGACGGCGGCGTTGCCGAAGATGAAGTCGACGGTGCCGTAGATCTCGCACTCGCGGAAGAACTGGCGATTGGAGTGCACGTACAGGCTGTCCTGGTGCCCATTGACCTGGCACCGGTATACCACCGCGTGGTCTGCTCCCACCCGGAGGGCCACAGCCTGATGCCTCCCTGCCCCGGCCCAGTTCACGAACGTTATGTCCCTTGCTATGAATCCCGCCCCAGTTGCAGCTGTGTTCATCATCATCATGGGCATTTTAGCGATAATATATATATATATATATATATATATATACATATAAAGAAATTCAGATAGGGAAAAATAAGTAAATAACAATTTTCAAGAAAATAATTAAATGTGAATAGTATATTTTTAAAATATTTAGAGTAAATAATATATTTTTCTAATAAATGACTTATTTAGATAGATTTATCAAGTTCCTAAAAATAATATAATAAATGTGTTACTTGCATCAACTATTTTAAAACATTACTATTTATTTTAATTTTTAATTTTCATAGAAATGTTATTTATTATAATTTTTTATTGAGGTATTTATGATTTTTCACTATAAAAAAGGCAGCTTTTTTTCTTTATAAATTATTAATGATTGCCGGTATAATTTAGAAGTAATTTTTCATATAATTTCATTATGAGATAATAATAATATATATACACGATATATAGTTCAATTTCAGTTATTAGGTAATGATATAGTAATATATATATATTTATATAAAGGAAACGATCCAAGTCCTTGAAAGTTTATTAGACATTATTATTCTTAACGACTGAAAATAATTATTTTTTAATAGTTGATTTAGATTGTTTAATACATCTTAAATAATATTATTGTAAAGAAGGATAAGAAAAATGAAAACATGACGCACGTCCAATAATGTGATTGTACGAGTGATTCTGTTTTGATTTAATCTTAGTCGTGGAAAATGCTAGGGATCGTGTCGACTAGAAATTCAACGGTCTTGATCCTTGAAGAAGAAAAAACTTAAAAATTGATTTTGACAGGAGACAAAAGCTGCGTATTTTGCTTGGATTTTGTGCCAATGATTAGCAACACTCTGGTATGATTTGATTATTAATACTACTATTTTAGCATCTTCATGCGAAAACTGTAAAAATAAAAAATAAAAAATAAAAAAAAGGAATGTGATGGGTAATTTCGTTCTTAAGGAGAGAACTAGATGAGGTAAACGTTTACGTCACAGTGAAGAATCTTAGTTGAGGACAGGCCACGTGGAGCTTTTACAAAATCACGTAGCGGTGAGAGTGTGTGACGTGATGTGATGCTGTGATTTTTTTTTTTTTTTTTAAATAATCTGGAATGAACAAGGAAATAACGAAATAATGATTGCATGAATAATGGAAATTAGAAAGCACAGAGATTTTTTTTTTTTTTTTTTTACCGAAAGATGCCGTGTGGAAAGTCGTCATGTTATCGAAAATACTTTTTCCTCCTGATATTACTGTTTTGCCTATCCCATCTCCAATAAACATTACGTTTATTTTCTTCCTTCCCACCTTCAAATTGTTCTCTTCGTACCTGAAAAATGAAATAACCTTGATTTTTGTCACAAACTAAAAATATTTAAAATAAAAAAAGCCTCACCTTTTCTACCAAATATTTCAGACAGATAGAGTTGTCACGGAGTACAGTTTTTAATTTTTAACGAGAACAACATTTTTTAAGAATAAGAAAAATGAAAACGACAAACATGGATTCCAAAGAGAACTATTTTCAAGTAAATTAGAAAGGTAGTTTTATGGAATAAAAGAAAGTTAGTCGATAAAAACGAGGGTATTATCGTACATTCAAAGCACCTAACTCTTAAAATAAATAAATAAATAAATAAGCAAGTCACATGGCTTATAGTTTCATGATTACCTAGCTGAATTCAACGAACCAATTCAGTACACTAACAAAAAAAACAAAAAAAAAAACTTAGAGAAATGACAATCCATTTGGGAATCTATTTTCTTCCAGTAAATTGATGCTTTTCTATCTTATTTAAAAATAAAAATGAAAATGAAAATGAATTCACTTCAATTTTCATGCATAATTGAATATAGCCAAAGACACTCACCGTCCTTTGAATTTTTTAACTTCAAATAGTGAAATTCGGTTCATTATTATTTAAAATCAAGTTTAAGAAAAGGCCTCAGACAATATTTAATTAGTGGTGAATTTACCTTCCTGCCCTCACGTAAATAATCGTCCGACGAGAGCTATGCTCAGGCACTTTCTTAATGGCCTCCAAGATAGTCTTGTACTCCCCATTAGACCCATTTCCGTCTTTCGACACCACGATATCCGCCTGTATCGCCGACACCGGCAAAGCCAGTAGCCTCCTCTCTCTCCTCCCCAACCATATCGGAAAATCTCCCGAGATATCGGCCCCCTCCATCTCCTCCTTCTCCTCCAGCAATCTCCTCCGATTCTGTATCGGAATCCCCGAGAAATCGTCGTTTACACTACCCGAAAATATCGCGAGACAATTGCTCACCAGCTCCGACAAGTCCCTGAGGCTCTCCGCCATGTGGCTCTTGACGGCCCCGCCGGCGACGCCGTCGAAGCCCTCGCCGCAGGTGTCCTGGTTCGTCAGCGCGGCGCTCAGCCAAGTCACGACGTCGTGGGCGGCGCCGCCGCCGCCGGCGCCAGTGACGACGGAGGTGAGGGAGCGTGAGAGTGCGTCGATGGAGTCGTCGAGGAGCTCGAGGCAGTCGTCGTAGGCGGAGCGGGAGAGAGGGTCGGTGGCGAGGTTGGAGATCCCGGAGGAGGTGTAGAGGGCCTTGTTGAGCCTCTGGAGCGTCATGTTGAACGAAATGTGGACGAGATCCTCCTCCGTCGCGCTCAGAGCTCCGGGGAATTCCACCAGCGAGTTCAGGCAGAGGCTCGGGAACCGAGTCTTGCTGCAGGTTCGGGAGATCGCCTGGGTCGGCCTGTGAGCCAGGCTCGGGTTCACGGACTTCCCCGAGGCTCTGCTTCGGACTCCGATCAGGAACACGGCGGAGGCCGCGGAGGCCGCGATTAGCACAATGGAGATCACCGAGAGGACGACCAGAAGCTTCTTCTTCGACCGGGTGTTGCCGCGTGACGTGGCGTGCTCTGATTGGTGGCTCCGTTCCATTGACGACGAGCCTCCCGGCTCGGACGGTTCTAGCCTGCCGTAACCCATTCTCTGCTTTTCACTTCTCTGATTATATTTATTTTCTTTATATAAATGTATATATATTTTTTTGTTTCCTGGGAGTGAAAGTCGAAGACTTTAAGGTGATAGTGGAGAGAGAGATTATGACGGTGCTGGGGGGTTTAAATACTGGGGGATGGGGGTGGTGTGTGTTTTTATAGAACTAGTGTTTGAGTTTCAATTCACTTATATATATATATATATATATATATATTTATATTATGAAATTATAAATATAGGACCTCTATATGTATATGTGTATATAGTGATCTAGAGAGAGAGACAGTAAAAAGAGGTGGGTGTGAGGTCTACGTCTTGGGCATTAGCTGGCTGCTACTTCAGCATTGCCCACTTGGGAATAAGAGAGACAAAGTGTGAGTGTGTGAGAGTGAGAGTTAGAGAGAGAATGTGTTATGAGAAGCATATAATAATATATACATGATATGAGAGGTAATTAGTCTTTTTTTTTTCCTTCTTTTATATATATATATATATGTAAATTCTTTTGGGTCTGATCATTACTTATAAATCTTATCTAAAGTTAATTATTAAGATAATAACTAACTTGCAATGGAAGTAGTGGGATTACCATATCATGCAAACATGAGTGACGTGAGAATTCTGTTAAAGTGCTTTGAAGGGATCTGAAATGTAGATAATGTGGCTCTTTGGTTCTCTTAGCTCCTAAGCTAAGTGCTGCTCTTTGTGATCTTTTCATTCTTTTGAGTAGTACTAATTAGTGGGAGTGGAACTTTTCTTTTCTCGCTTATACTTTGATTAAAACAAAAGACGATTACATATTTCGATTTTGTTGGATGTGGGCAGTACCTTTTTTAATGGACTAAAGTTTCACATGATCATGCACGTATTCAGATTATCTCAAAAATAATAGATTTTTTTTTTAAAGTAGATTGTACGTATAACTCAACTACCACTGCGGTTTGAAACCCACGATTCCTACGTGGAGGATGAATGGGAGTAAGTGTGGCAATACTTTAAACGTTTACTAATAAAAAATGATAACTCATATATCACATGGATCGGTGCATAAAAATGTATAATTTTATATGTTTTGAGCTAGGTTTTAACAATTTAAGAATTAAATGTCAATTTGTAAAAATTAAAGAGAATTTGTGCGCGATATGATATAGTGGCGTGCTTGGCCTAACGTGCACTACCTTTTCCTTGATTCTTCCTTTTATTATCTTTTAACTCCACGAGTTGTATTCCTTTTCAAATACCACGTTCCATTGTAGTAATCAATTGGGTATGAAATAAATATTCTAAGTTTCAATGAACTTTACTACTTATCATACAAAAAGCCAAATTATAATTGTAGCAAAACAGATTATAATGTCTCATTAGAGATAGCAAAGCGTTAAAAAGGGTGTAAGTAACTAAAAATTATATATATATATATATATATATTTATCAATATGTATTTTGGAAAGGTAGGAAAAATGTAGCTTTGACATAAATTATGGTCACCTTTCTCCAATGAATGGTTTTCCGTTTTCCTTATAGTAAGGTCCATCTTTACACTATTTGTACAAAAAAAAAGGGGGTCCATACTTACACTAACTTTTTCTTTTTCTTTTTTTTTCCTCTTTTTGAAGAATACAACTTTACTCTATAGCTTCTGTCCATCTACCCCAAAGTAAAGACATTGGCTAGTTTTGTATAACAATGCCAGAAGGCAATTATTTATTTAAAAAAAAAAAACAGTGGGTTGGCCAAAAAAGGTCCCCACGTAATTTAAAAGGGGGTAGAGAAAGAGAATAATTTTTGGTAGTTACTCCATTATATATACTTGTTCTATGACACGAATAATGAAAAACCAGTGTTGACTTGTGCTATTCGCATAATTTATAAGAGCTTGCAGTAAGGAGTAAAAGTTCAAAAATTAGATAAATAATTCGAAGAGCCATGTAGTCAGGTAATAAAACAATGTATCAGACGAGTGAAGTCGCTATCGAGTACTAGTAAATGGATTATCCACTTGCTTCTCCGTTAGATTTATTTTTTTTTATCTTTTTTATTTATTTTTAATTTATTAATTACTGCAATCTTTTACTTTTGATAAATAGGGATATTGCAATTCTTCAATCAATCTGTCTGTTTAAGGTGTTAAACACATTCTAGGTTCTAGATATATATATATATATATATATGTATATAGCAAAATTTAGCTCTTACTATTTCCTTGTTATACTAAGTTTTGTTTTTGTTTTTATTTACAAATTAGTGTCGTCAATTCACAACTAATGGATTGTTATAGCGGTAATCGTATGTGACATAGTTTTAAAAAAATTAATGTGTCAAGAAAAAATAAATTTTATAATTTCAGCTATTCAGTGGGAGTACAAATATAATTTTTCTTGTAAAATTGAGGAACAACAATATATTTGATTATTGAGTTGAGGCAAATAGATGTAATTTTTCTTATAATATAAGGGCACAACTAAAACTTTTAAGAAATTTTCATCCTTAGTTTAGGATGTCTTTCTTTCGTCTCTTGCTGAGATACCTTTAATGTTCGATATTTTAGAATCCTAATTCTCGCATAGTCAATGAACTGCACAACTTTGGACAAAAATGAGTTAAATGAGCTAATTCTTCAAATAGAATTTGATGGTTTCTTTTCTATTTTGTAAGCGAACTCATATATCTTTGCTATAAACAAAGAGGATGAGAGGATAGAATGACACCAGTAGCGCTGGTTTTTTTGTTTTTTTTGTTTTTTTTTTTACATTAAAAAAAACCCCCCTTGATGATGATTACACCTAGTTGGGTTGTACCACTTTATTTATAAATCTGAATAATTTTTTTTGGTTAAAAAAATTGTAGAAATATTATTGGTCTAGCTAATTCGACTCCAATCAAACTGCCCACAACTTTGTTGGTGTAAAACCACTATGTATGGATTTGAAGTGACCTTGCGAGAAAACAACAACCCATGTTACTGAATTGGAGTATAGATAATAATTTAATAATAGTGATCCAAAAGATTACTGCTAAATTTTTTTCCTTTGCTCTGTAGTAGTATAATATTTTTGGATAAAAGACTAATGGCTGCTTCAAAATATTAATTCTTAGAATTTATTTGAAGAGACCGCTTTTAATCATTTAATTTTTTTTTTAACAATTGCTGGCTGTAAATTATTTATTTATTTATTTATTGCTAAGAAAAGTTGTTGTCTTCAATAGTAAGTCAAAGTCTTCGTGCATGGGTCCTATAGTAAAACGTCTTATTCAAATGGTACAAGTCCTGATTCGGACTGTTAATTAATCTAAATTTTTAACAATAAGTAAAAAAGAGATCATGATCAGAAATGTAATCAAACTTATAAATCATGTTATTACAGTTTTCAAATGGGATTTTATATATTAATCCAACGTCTGAGATTAAATATCTTGTGACCATCCCTACCGTTCAGTGCACGTGAATACAGAGAAGCATCCTTATCAAGTTACACCCTCCCATACGCTCCAACCACCAAAATGACTTGAACTTTTTTTTTTTTTTTTGGGGGGGGTTTGGGGGAGGGAAGGAAAGTGACTAGAATTTTAATATTATTAATATCTGTTTATTACAAAAGTTTGTAAATTAAAAAAAAAACATAAAATCTAATTATAGGTTTTAATTAATCAAAATCATTTTATAAATTTATTTGTTGGTTTCTATTTATAATAGAAGCACAATTTGTACTTAAATTCGAACAAATCTTCCCCTTTTGTTAGGAAAAAGAAAAGCTATAATAATTTTTTTTGATATTTCCAGAGATTGCATTTTTAATTAACTCATGGATTTTTTTTCTTTCTAAAATTAAAGATTAACTAATGGATCATGTTCTGTAAACATACAAATATACAAATATAAATAAATAAATAAATATATATATATATATAATAACTTCTGCAATTTTCCATGCATGCATGAAACTTGGGTTGACATTCTCTCCCTTTCTTTACACCTCATGCTCTGAGCCTTTCTTTTCTTTATGTTCCTTTCTATTAAACTATTGCATTAGTTTTTCTTCGAAAGATCATATACAGTACTATTGGATCTGCTAATTTTTCTTTTGCTTTGCGTAGAGTTTAAAAGGGGGGGAAAAAAAAAGGGTTGCAACTATACTTTTATTTTATTAGTAGACCAACTTTTTTAATAGTTCGGTTAGACTTTTAATAATCAGGTTTATAAACACTACAATAAAATACCAAGTAATTACATAAAACTGCTCTAATTCATAAATTGAATCTTTAACAAATTAAAGAGATGGTTTAAATTAAAAAGTATATGACCAACCTATATACGAGGTACAGTTTTTATAATAATTTTTTTTCCAAAAAGAGTTGAAGAAGAAAGCAATACTAATAATATCAAGTTACTAATACAGAATATCACTCCTCCATAAAATAGTAATTAACTTAAAGAAATTTAGTTTTAATTAAAAAAAATTTACAGAAAAGCGATTATATATATATATATATATATATTAAGGAATAGGAAAACTTTTAGGGACAGTCGTACTAAAAGGATTCAAAGAGAACACCAAAATTTAATATTATATGGTTGAATAATTAATTCAGGTGAGTGAATTGGAGAATACTTAAATTGGATGTTAATTAAGAATCCAGAATTGGAAAAATGCTAATAAAAGTTCGTTTGGCATATTTCATCACATATATGAATTAATAATACATATATTATTTAAACATATCTTCTATGTTGTAATATTTTATAAACAATGTATTTTTTAAGCATAAAAATTGTCTTTTGCAATAATTTGGTGAAACCTAACAAGGGGCAAATTCGTCAAAACAAGCGAAGGTGAAACTATGATTAGATTAATATGGACCCACCGAGAATCCACCGACAGAGTTCAACTGTGAAGGAAATCTTATTAAATGATCTACTTTATATTATATTAGTACTATAAAATAAAAGTAGAAAATAACTGAAGACTTTGTGATATATGTTGTTGTTGTTGTTGTTGTTATTATTATTATTATTAGTATTATTATTATTCTTTTTTTTTTTTTTTTAATTTTGTTTGGGTCTTCCATCGAGTATGTCACGTGTTCTTGCATGTACTCTATGGCATCTCGTATTTGATTCTTCTTAACCGCTAAACCTATCTACTCTATATAAAATAGTTTAGTTACATATAGCTACCTGAATTTTTTGCATTTGAAAAATCAATTTTTGAACTAAAAACTTTCATAATTAACCTTTCAAACTTTAAAATTAGTTGCATTTAGTTCCAATAACAGAGTATATTTTTTTATTTTTTATTTTTATTTTCTTGAATGTAATTCACACGTGACCTTTCTTTTAAGAGTGGATGATCTAGGTTATAGTTTTATCCCTTCGTTTGATAAATAAGATAACGTCTAATCCTGCAAGTAAAAGGGTTTTGTTCTTATAAGGTCTAATTGGAGAGAAATAAGACATAGACGCCCTAAATAGTAAGTCCCACGAGTAAGTCATATATATATATATATATATATATATAACTCCATTTTTTACTGGAATTAAAATGAAATTGGTTTTGAAGTTTGAATTAAGGTCAATTGTTAAGATTTTTATTTTAGGGATTGATTTTTGAAACACGAGAAGTTTTGAGGACAACATGCAAGAAACATTGTCATGAAGCTCCCAAGGAACGAAAACTAACTCAATTGATTGGTGGGATGGATTAAGCTAGTGAACTAGCAACATAAAAAAATAATAATTAAAAAAAAAAAAACCACAAGAACAGCGTTTAAGCAACCAAAAAAAAATCCCAAGATAGAAGACAATGATATATGCAAAAAGTTGGCAAGTGCTTTAAATTAGTCAATTATACATAGCAAAAAGCTCTTTTGAGGAAGCCTTATATATATTTGCGAATTTTCCATTATATATATATATATATATATGCATGATTCAGAAGGTCTATATACGAAGTGTACTGCTGGATATCATGTCTGACCCAAAAGGCCTTAATTAATGGTGTATAGATAAATGGATATTGTTTTCAAAATTAAAAAGGGGAATTAAGATAAAAGAGAGTAATAAAAGAAGCTTCCTAGTCTGGTTTGATTTTCTATATATATAGCTGTAATGCAGTATGTCAGTACTATTCTAAAACTATTAATTTGTTTGGTTACCATGAAAATATATCATGACCCAAAAGAAAGTGAGGTTTCCCTTTCGGCTGGCTAGCATTTACTCTAGTACGGTTCAAGAACACTTCGCGTATTGGGAAAAATATTAGGCATAAATCTCGGATCCACTTCTTTAACCTTTCTGGCCTTTTCCCTCTTGTCTCTCATGATCATGTACAGCTAAAAAATCACCCAAAAATTCATATAAAGAAAAAAAAAAAAACTATCCAAAAACAAAGTCCAGAAACTGAAAGTTTACTTCATGAAAAAGTAAAAAGTAAGAAAATAAAAATAAATAATTACTTGGTAATGATTAATATATTGGTGTCGGAGCAGTCAAATCTGAAAAGCTTGGGAATGGTAATATAAATTGTGTTATTTTTTTTAATAATAAAAAAGATTATACGGATGGAGGGATTGCAAGCTGTCCAAGCATCCGCGTGCCAAATGGATCATTTCTAAAGTTAATTGTCCACTCATTCTGGTATTGACGGTTCTAATTCAAATTCACGACTTATTATAAGAATTATATGTGAATTTATCACTATGTGATAAGTTAAACTTTAATTTATGATAGATTTTTTATTTGAAAAATTAAAAAATATTAAAAAATCACTCTTTCAAGAAGAATCATTCTGCACACTTTCACTCTGATGCATGCATACATAAATTGAAATTTCGTACTCTTTTTTGTTTCCGTCACTTTTGAAACTTTTCGTTACCTTTTAGCGTAATTTTCAACTTATTGATGTGTTCATGGGGGAAAAAAAAAAAAGTTGCAATTGCCGCTTTCATTATTGTCTGTCCTTTTTGACCCCTTCTCGAGCAAAATAATATAAAGAAATTATATTCACGGTTTCGTAATAAATATGAATGTATATGATATCGTGCGGACGTATTAATTCGAATATGAAAGAAGAATTTTTTTTTTTCTTTTTATATATACTTTGAATATCCTACAATAAAGCAAAGGAACCAGGAAGCTCTATAGTGTTCTACATGCTACGTACACACACACACACACACACACATATATAAATATATATATGAATTAATGAGCTCCAAATTTTATATTATATAATAACCAAACAATAATTAAAGAAAACTAATAATTGATGCTAGCTATATTAGTCGGCTGAAGAAACTTTAATTTGGGGTCAAATCCGTGTATATATATATAGTGGGGAAATATAAATTATCAATAAATGATTAAGTTTTGTTTGTCTGTATCGATTTTAATTGATTGAATGGAAAATTTTGTCTTGGCCACATGTTGGTGTTGCTTAGTTATGAATGGGTTCATTTAGCATGTGCCTACTCCAACGGTGGTTGGGGACACAAGTTACTCAGGGGCCTAATTTTGCCCCTCCATTTATTTCAAATCAAAATTTTAATTCTTATATTGTTTGTACGAGTTTTTAAACAAAATCAAACACTTTTATCTTCTATAAATATAGATTTAGCTATAGACGATTAATAGCGTAGACTTTATAAGTCTTTATCTTGTACAATATACGCAACACATATGAGAAGGTCAGGCTAGGTAAGCTTTGCGTGGTGGAGAGTTTCGATCACATTTATAATGTTTATTGTGTCTATAGTACGTATGACATTTTCCGTCTTTTAAAAATATTTTTTTAGAAGAATTAGAAAATTGCCCGGACGGATTTAAAAAAATTATGTCTTTCCTTTGCTCGATCATCTTTAATTAAAAATAAAATCAAATTTGGTGTATTTTTTTTTATATAAAAATAGCACAAAACTAGAGATAAAATCTTAGAAATTGAGAGGTGTATAGTATTTATCAAAAAAAAAAATTTTTTTTGAGAGGTATAGTTCTTAAATTTCTTTCACTTTTTAATGCAAAAACTACAAAGATAATAATTTAAATGTGAGGACATTATTTCCCGGGTCTTGTCAAGCTATGCATTAACTGCGCCATAGTAATTAATTGCACCACGTACCCTTCTTAGATTCGCTTGTTTCACAAACAAGTAATCAAAGAAAATATTGTCTGATAGAGTGGTTGCTTTAATAAATTTTTGGTGCCTAATAATATTTCAGGTTAATTTCACTTTTCGGTTCATGAACTATATATGGATATAGTTTTTATTTTAACCTTTTAATTTTAAAACTTCCTAAAAAGATACTTGATTTATCTAACAACATGTTAAAAGTAATGGATTGTTGTTAAACAAGTGAAGATCAAAAGTGTGTTTTTAGTTAGGTTTAATTCGATTATTTTCACGTTCCCAAACAGTTTTGTTAAATTTGAATTTTATTGAAAGCTGTAAATTCTGAAAAATGACCAACGTGATCTTGGCTGCATATAATTTTCACATGATAATTCTCTTCCATTTTTTACAGTGTTTTGGACAGAAAAAAAAAAAAAAATCCAAAGATGGATAATTTAACCAAAAAAAAAATTTCGAAAAGGGAAATTTTCTTTTTTTAAATGGGAAAGAAAATGAATCTTTTTGAAATCTTCTTACAATGCATAATTTCTAACACTATTTTTTCTCATTCCAAAAAACTTTTTGTTTTTAATAAGAATTTTTTTTTACATATCCAGCGCCATCTTATTCTCGAAATGAAAAGTCTTTTCATTTAAAATAAGAAAATTTTCCTTTCCGAAAATGAACACTCCATCTAAACAGAGTCTTTTTCAAAATGAGATAATGATAATACAAAAACTTTTTTGCAAAAATATTTCAATTTCGGAAATTGGACACTCCATCCAAACAGAGGTTTAAGAACTAATTATGAAGATTTTAAAATTTAGAGACTAAAATAGAAGTCCTTAACTTATTAACCTAATATTTATTATATATATGATGAAAACCAAACATACCTCCTAATCACTGAAGTACTCTAAATTCCCTGTAGAGAAAAGTTAGCTAAATTTCCTGTAAAAAAGAAATTAATAAGTAAAGAAGAATACATACCCAATTATTGAGGTTTAAAATAGGTAGAGATATCACTTCAAATTTCACCTCCATGATTGGCCTATATTAAGTCCATGCATTTATTACTATTTATTTAGTGGATTGAATTTCAGAAACTAGACTGCTGATGATCTGATATATATATATATATATATATATATATATATATAATCCTATTGGTCCTCTTGTTGTTGTGTGTACATATAGCCAACCACCAGCGGACTAGACTTTTTTTATTGCTAAATTTGTTCCTATATTTATTGTCAAAATAAAGCATGCACAATAACAGCTTACTGAAATGATTATGAAACATGTATTTATAATATAGTTGGTTCTGTAGCTTTTTAAGACCTTGTTTTAGATATGTGTGTGTGTGTGTGTGTGTGTGTATGTATATATATATTTTTTTCTAAATATGGTAGATTATATGTAACCTTAGATGTATATGTTTCCTTTGACAAGTATATACCAAATATACATTGATGCAATTTTATTTTTTTTTGCTGTTTTTTTTTTTGGCTCAATTATTTAAAAAGGAAAAAAAAAAAAAAAGGAACAGGAAAAGTACAAGTTGCTACATATATATACAGTATATATTACCCTTGAAATGGATTTTGGTTTTTAGCAAAATAGATCAGACTCTCAATGGACAGGCTGTGTCTTCATGTGTATGTAAGAATAATGGAAGTTTCTGGATAGTGAATTGGTAATGATCAATCTCTTTAGTGGTGGTCGTTTTGTCACCTTCTCTTCTTTTCTTTCAAATATGCCCCACTTATAATTCTAGGCACTTTACTTAGCTCCCTTGACTTTTAGTTAAAACGTATGATCAATATTGATGTACGTATATGTGTGTATATTTAATTTAAATAAATATGGGTTTCTCTTCTAATATATAGCAAGCTAATTTTAAAGTACTTTCTCGTCTAGCAAGTGTGTGCAAATTAATCATTAAGTATCTGAAACAAGAGTGGAAAGCCTGAGTAATTTTTAAGAACATGTGTAATATGTTATCAGAACTCGGAAGTTTCATGTGTAAGTAAATTATGTTGACACTAAAAGGCATGATTCTAAGAAAACACACCCAAAAGAATTCGAACTATCCATTTAGAAATCACTTAGACTACCTTTGGGGTTTAAAACAATGTGGGGAATAATTAGATATTCATAGATGTTAATGCAGAAGTTAATTAAATTAGAAGAATTTATATATAACTATTACTTTTAAGATATATAAAGATGTGAAGCTTTCATAGAAATTTCTGTAGCTCCTTTGTTTATTTCTTTTTGTTAGGTATTTTAGTGTTGGCATGTTAGGGCAACATCCAAATCTGAGTTTGTAATATAAATTGAATATGAGCAGAATTAGAAAATTGTATGAGTAAATTCAAAATAGGTTTCAGAAATGATCAGGGTCGTCATTAATTTGAAACATCAAACAAGCGTGACATGTGATAGGGGTTTGGGACTTGGTTGGCATGATGTTTTTGACGTCCTTCAAATGTCTCCCTAAAAAAAGACAGCTCCAGCTTCTCTCCATTCTTTGAACAGCTCTTTTCAATTTGAGAGTATTCCAGTAGCTAGCTCGTTTCATTGATTAACTCTAAATGGAACAAACAAAATGATCTTATTAATATTTTGTGATGTTGATATTACGAGTTGGATTGATTAATAGGGGGTATTTCGATAATTATAACAAATAGAGAAATGGTCCAAATATTATAATGATGTGATCATACAACAACGAATTTTAACCACAAGTCACATATATTTGATTAATATACAAGATGGTGTATGATAAATATACCTTTATTCCTTTTCTCTTTTTAAGATATTTTTAAATCCGATATTTGATAAGTCCTATAATTAGACTATCCTTCGAATAGAATTGAGTTTGCTAGGCTGGCCTTTCTATTCAAATGTTGGGTCTAGAATTTCTTTTATAGCCGATGAAAATAAAGGGCGGACCAGATGGCACTAATGATCTACTCTTAGATTGGGGAAAAAATAATAATAAACAACTCCAGTGATTTTCGTAGTTGATCAAGAACTTCCATTTGGTAGACCTTGGTGTATGTACGTGCTAAAATTTTGAACAGAAAACTGCTATAATTTACATTATTGGACAGAAAGATATCACCAGCTTTGAATTCATTGATAATGAACCTTTTTAGCACAAAAAAAAAATGATAATGAATCTTAAATTTTTTTTTTTTTTTTGAAGTTGGGGAATCTTAAAACATTTCAATAGTATCCATTACCCAATAATTGAACTTTAACACTGCTCTCATAAACTACCCGTGATAATTTAATTTGTCAAATACTTTTATTATTTATTTTCCAAACGTCTTTGTAGCTAATACTATTATGGTTATATATTTAATTACACATATGACTTTTTTTTTTTTTTTTTTGGAAATGAATACATATGACTTTTTAAGACTACCTTTGAAGTCTTAAGGGTACCCTTCTGGACAGCATTTAAAGTTCTTATTGACATGTATTGTCACCCTAAAAAATGTAACAAGTAATATTGTCAATTTAAACATTTTGTTAACAAATATCAATTACTATATGCACTAGTAAAGTTAATGAGCTTGAATTTCGTTTTTGCTACTAATAAGTAGCAACCTACTAACTAATTAAATATACATATATAAATTTATGTATTTTAAAATTTTCCAGCTATTGTTGTGTAATAATTTTCCCGGGAATTATTTCCCATGACCATTTCTAGATCATGTGGGTCCTTATTTTAGTAGCCGAATATAATTAAATATAAAAAATCACCAACAAACTAAATATTGCAGTCATTATCATATATCATAATCCAAACGTACATTCTAATTAATTGCGATCACAATTAAATGATATATAGTTAATTAAGTGGGTTAGTGCTCTTTTTGTTTTTGGTAGACTAGTGTCTCTCTTTTCAAAGTTCTAACCTCCTCTGCTTCCCACGCTAAAAGCAAATGATATCCATTTTCAATCCCGTTATTAATTTCAGTACTCTAGTTAGAAAAGAAAAGTAACACTGACATCCAGCATTTTCCTATAAATGAACTTTTTTTTTTTTTTTTTCCTAAAATTGGAGATGGGTTATTCGAATTTCACACCTTGTGACGATAGAGTCAAATATAGAATTGTTGTACTAGACTATACCTATTACCATCCTCGTTTTTTTGTTTTTTTGTTTTTTGTTTTTTTTTTTGTAAATTTGAATTAATTGTTTGGACCCTTTTAATCAAACGAGTCAGGCACATCTTTCTCCAAATCAAAAATCACTTTGTTGAGAAAAGAAAATGAGGCAATAGCTTACCAAGGCAATGATCAGTAATTGATCCAAGAGAATAATCAGTTTAAAATGACCTGATTGCATAGTATATATAATCTAACGGTTATTTTATATATGATTCTACTATGAAGTCTTTATAAAATTCAAATCATTTTATCTTGCATAAAATTAAATGTGCTAAAAATGGCATCACATATAGTGAAGGATGGTTAATTAAGTATCAAAAAAAAAAAAAACCTCACATTAACCACAAATAGACTACTAACCACCCAAGCCATGTGCTTTTGGCTTGTTTCTAACAAGAAAAGCTACGAGGGAAAGCAACTTTATATCCATAGTTGGATGAACAGCTGTCTCCATTTCTGGTTATTCTTCTAAGGTAATAACTAATAAAGGTTACTTTGATGGATCTTGACGAAACCCATGATATATATATATATATATATATGTGTGTGTGTGTGTGTGTGTGTGTGTGTGTGTGTGTATTTGTGATATATAGTCAGTTAAAATAGCACACACTGTTTTGAAGATTGTTGTAATTAGCCGTTTAGAAACTGACTCTTTATCTTCTCTTTATTACCAACAAGGGGACACCTTCCTATCTAGTTAATTAATTCTAAATGGGTCCATAAATAATTTGTTGGTATTTTGTTCAAATTTGTTGATAATATATATGTTTCATAATTATGATAATGATATTAGAATATAGTTATAGGATGTGGGTTAACTGTGAAAGGTACGGGCACAGAAGAACCAATAATAAGTCACATGCAAACTTGGTTGTCATTTATGGATAGTAATCGTCTCTGGCTAACCCATACAACCAGTGAGAAGCAAAAGTGCAGATAATGATGGGACTCAAAAATGACCCCATTTTGAATTAGTGGTTTTAATTTATTGTGGGATATCAGTCCTCAACCATGAAAATATTTTGACATTTTAGCACTTGAATTTTCTTTTCTTTCTTTTATTTATTTATTTTTTTTTGGACAGATTACTAATAGAATTTTGTCTTTGATAATTTTTGCCAATGATATTAAAATTGACGAAGGATTTCTGAAGTTCACGTGATAATTAGCTTTTAAAGAAATGGTTTTATTAGATGCGCAAAATGATCTAGTTTTCAAGGGGTCAGCAATAATGCAAATTATGATGTGATAGGCATATAATTACCTCAATTGAATTACATTAAATTTATGGTCAATTTTAGAATCAGACATCAAATTACCAAACTGTCACGCTGTTCAAGTATTAAATGTGTTTTTTTTTTTTTTTTTTTTTTTGCACTATTGTGGACAACCTTGCTAATGGAAACAACCTAGCTAGTCCATTTTACTGTTCAAGTATCTTCAACGCAATCTTATAGCGGGTATAATTATGTTTGTGTGTATCCATTACAATTCAAACAAATATCATTTTCAGAGACAGAATAATAGGAAGAGAGAGAGAGAGAAATTAGTCGGCCATATATTAGTTCCAGCGTCACATTATTATTATTATTATTATTATGGGATGTGAACTTACGTTAATGTTGTGTTATTATTTTCCTAGTTAAAAAAAAAAATTTCATATTTAAGTTTTCCAAAATAACAAATAACACGATTTGCAGTTTTTGGTTTTTCCTCAGTAATAAAGTTGAGGTTCACCAAACCCTGAATCCAGTATTTGAGACTATATATAGCTTTATGTGTCTTTTGTAGTTAGTCCCTCCAACGCAACAGAAAACGTTGTTGATATAATATTAGATGAATAAGACACAATAATAATTTAGAAAAAAAAATCTAATATAACACGTAATAAATATGAAAGATCCATTTTGTTTATTAATACATAGGAAACATGATTTTAATTTACTAACAATACAAAGTTAAGGCTTTATCGAGTGATGTGTTATGTTTTTTTAATCAATATTATTTCGTACTCATTTAATATTATGTTTAAGACCTCGTATATTACGTCATCAAAGAGACCGTAAAAAACCCATATGCATATAGTAAGTGATATCAGATATTCTAGGATTAGCATATTATAACTGTTATGATGGATTATTTGTAACCTCCGTTGTCCAAAACCGAGCACTTTCTCTTTAGTTAAGCTTATAATAGAAAGAGTTAACTTAAAATTATCTTCTGTGTAAAAAAAAAAAAAAAAGGAAAAAGGAAAAAAAGAAGAAACTTATCTTTAATAATACTGAAATGTACCAAGTGAATTATTAAAGTCCTTGGGAGGGCCAAGGTTAGGCCCATTCTTAAGAAGAACTTGCGTAACCATTGAAAAGTTGATTGTGTTCTTGACCGTACATGTATGTACTTTTTAGAATCAACCACACAATAATGTATTCAAACTTTTGAATGGGTGTCTCCTTTTGAATTTAAGAATTTATAAAAACAGAAATGTAAGTCAATCTGCTGGGGTCTGAAATTGAATTATGAATTATTCTGTCACATGTTAAAAAGTCCGGTTGATTCAGAATCCAAAGTCAATAAATTGAATTCTTTTGTAAATTTTAGCCATTCATATTAATCTTTTTGTACCTCTCTTGTCTATACACCAATTCTCTCCGGCCCCTAGCTCAAGTTCATATTTCACACCTATTCCAATATTTTCTTTAATAATAATAAATAAAATAAAATAAAAAACCATTTCTACTTGTGTTAGCTAGGTGTGGCAACTATATCTCTTGAATAGGATTCCTAGAGCTTGTAAATCAGTAGTTGACATAAATTTCAGTTCTACCCAGGAATTTTTTTTTTTTTTTGAATATTGATTCAGGCCCTGTATTGGGCCAGAAACTCATCAATGGGCCTTCAGGCAAGCCCAGAGATACATGTTGACCACTGCTAGCCCAAAGCTTTTTGTGCTTGCTCTTGCTTTTTTTTTTTTTTTCTTTTTTTTTTTTTTTGGGAATCATCGTCTTGAAAAATTGTAGTAAATGATATTTTCACAAAAATAATTAAAATAAATAACAATATTTCAGGTAAATAAAAAATTTACTTGATAAACAATAATTATATTAGGTATATAAAAAATATTTTTTTTAATGAATAATAGATATCTGAATCAGTAGATGCACCCGAACATCCTAACTAGAACGGCAATCCTTTAGCACCCTCTTCATTTTCGTAATCCATTGATTTATTAAAATATTTAAAAGATAGTTAAAATAAATAATGTAACATGGGAGTAACAAAAATAAAACACTCCGAAATGGAAAACCTAACAAATAGAGGACCTAATAGAAATACAATAGTTGGAAGCCAGGTTCATAGGATTAAGCCTTGACTTGCACCTTGAAGCAAATCTCAAATATGCCTCATTCATAAAAACCCTCTAACCAAAACCCATTGAGAAAAAATTAGAGGGGAAAAAGAGTACATAATCACTTATAAAGTCATGATAAATGAAATATTAACATAAAATATTTGTAAGCAAATTAATAATTTTCCTAATAAATTTGTAGTAAATATTTACTACGATCTACCTCAAATACTTTTAAAACCTGTTATGTATTTCAATTATTTTTGCTATTTACTTCTTTCTCCCAACTATTTTGGGCTTGCTCTTGTCGCAATTGTCAATAATTTTTCAAACAGCTAGAAATTAATGTAAAAGTGTTTGATATGTGACAACATGTAGATCTTAGAATTTAGCATGTCAAACGTAAAAAAAGCAGTTTATTAGGAAAATTGTTCAGCGACTGAATTGGTACGTCAAGGAACGGTAATGAAAATTAGGATTCCACCACTGCTCGACGCTGTGAGCGCGTCGAAAATCCGGCGACGGAGTCTGATTGATGATCACATACGCCGAAGGAAGGAGATCGTATGCTTCGGTTTCCTTCCCTAGAGCACTTGACAATATGCTCTCCACAGAAATCTTTGTTGCCAACTTCCCTATTTTCCCATATCCAATCTCTTCCATCTTTTGCCTATGCTCGAAATACCCGATATAACCCGAACAAATGTGGTCCGCGGGGTTCACAAAAAGGTACGGAAACCAAGCGGATAGAACATTGAAAGTGTCCCTATCATTATTGTCTTGAGAACTTATTTTGTGGTTGTTATGATGATGACCTTTTACAACAGCGCTTAAGCCCGCCTTCACGACACTTCCCGTGATTCGAATCCCCTGTCGAACTCGCTCTTCTTTGATGCTTTCGATAGGAGCGGATATGAAAGGTGGATTGAAGAGGTAGGTTTCAAGAGGAAACCCCATCTTGGCCATGTTCTTGCCTACTAGTAACCCAATGGCTGACCCCAAAGAATGCCCCGCCAACCACACGTTTTTAGCCCCGCATTTGGACACCACGCTCTGAATAGCCTCCATCGCGATCAGAACCCGCGAGCTCTCGTGAATCGTGTTGCAAATGCACTGGAAGTCAAGCTTCAAGTCCCGCGATCTCGTGTCCGGTTGAGTCAGAGTCCCGCGGAAGGCGATGACGTACTTGGGGGGATTTAGTTGATTGTGATTGTGGTTGAACAAGTGTGGATTAGGGAAGTTGTACTCGTAGATGGCACCGAAGATCGAGTTGTCCTCATTGTCGATGAGAACATGGTTTAGCTTGAAATGGAAGAACTCCCAATACGGAGGGGCTTGTGCTTGAGGCCCTTGGCGATTTTCTTGCCGGTCTCGTTCTATTTTGTAGGCTGCTTCCACCAAGCTCGCCGCTATGGCTCTTCGATGATGTGCATTCGTCCTGCGAACGAACCCATTAGTAAATTTTGGAAGAGATCAGACGTGACAAGATATGATCAATTTGTTCTTTTTTTTTTTTTTTTTGTATGGAGATCATTTTTCGTTTGACCGAAATTAAAAACTTGTTCATTAACTCTATTGGGATTACCAGTCCACGGAAATGATATGTGAAGGTCCCGAAACGCTGAAAACCTCGGTTGCAGAGAACATTCTTATTCTTTTTCTTCTCCTCTATCTCTTTCTTCTATGAAAGTCTCTCTAACTAATGCGCTTGGGACAGAAGGAAAATCCTGCTATAAAAAAACTAGAATTATAATAATTCTTGTTTGACGTTCTAAAAAGTTGAATTTCTATGAATAAAAAAAAGCATACAAAGTTTATACGACTAAAAAACAACTATGCCTTTAAAATTGTAGTTGCAGAACTCATTTCAGCTAATGATTGTTTAAAGATATTAAATCGAGTCTTTAATATATAGAATATATATTAGCAGAAAAACATTAGAATTAGGAGGAAAATTAGCTTCAATGGCAGCTCTGGATATCTGAAAATCCAAGTAGCAGAGAAACAAAAACATACCACAAAGGAGAATTAGCAGTTGGCAGTGTTGAGCACCTCTATCGACCTGAGATGAATTTGGGACAGACACAGAATTATGAGAAAGAAGCAAGTTTATAAGAAAGGACTTTGTGAAATCCCAAAAACGAAAAGAGAATCCCAAAAAAACGTACAAGTTGCCAAATTGCACCGGAATTCTAGGGTCAATGAGCAATAAAATAATTCATCCAAAAAAAAAACAAAAAGAAGGGCAAAGAATATAGTACGTGTTGCCAGGTCAAAGGACAAATGAAAGTGAACAGAATATTCCATACAAAGCTTGAAAAATGTCCAATTTAGCCTTCTAGGTTGTGTCTGTGTGAATGAAAAAGTTGGAGGACAGTGGTGACTATAATGTCATTTTGTACCCTAAGCTTTCCTTTCAAGGAATGTTCCGAGAAGTCAAACTTTGTTAGTTTCAGTCTTTGAAGAGTTCTAAATTTTAATAAAATATCGGACGACCAACGTGTATGAAATAATAAATCATAATTAAATATGTATTTAATTATCAAGAAGTACGGAGAGGACACAATTGTACTATTAATTTGAAGATATATATATAGTAGTAAGACTGATTCTATCAATAAGTTGTGGGCATTATCATGTAATTTATTGTTAAATGTCTGTCCTTAAAATATTGTCGTTTCATTTTAAAGGTTCTTGTCGTTTTTCCACTGTATTGTTTTCACTTTTCAGGCTATTGCCGTTTATTGATATGTCTAGCGTTTTTAATTTTGTTTGTTGTTTTCTAGGTGTCTGTAGCTGTCCTCTTAAGAATTCGTGTCGTCTTCCTTATGTATGTCGCTTTTCCAATTTTCATGACGTTTCTAAAGTTATCTGTCCTTTTTTACGTTGTCTGACATTGTCACATCGTTTTGTAAATCGTATTGTCGTTCTTAAAATGTTTGATACATATATATATATATATATATTCTCATTTTTCATCGTTGTTCTAAGGTTTTTGGATTCATCCTTACTATCATTTTTCAGGGTATATGTCCTTTTTTATTTATGTTCGCATGATTCATGTCGATCTTTTGTTGTTTTGAAAATTTGATTTTCGTTTTAAATATCTGTAATTTTTGGAGTTGTCAAGTGTTCGTCGTACAAATTCTATCATGTCGTTTTTGATGGTTTTTGCTGCTTTGTTTGATGTCGTTTTTCTTGATATCAGTTCCTCAGCTGATGGGGACAATGAGGAAGACCTGCTAGATACATTTTTTACTGGTTATTATTATATTGATGAACCTAACCAAATAATTCGAGGGGCGCACTGGAGGGAGGGTCCTTTTAAGTAGATGACTCATTGGACTGTTGGAGCGGGACTTCTTTGGTAAAAAAAACTTGAATAACTTTCTTTTTTTTTTCTTTTTTTCTGAACGAGTCGTCATTTTCTATTATGAAAATTATATCATTTACAATCCGGTATATTTCAAATGCTTGGAGGCTCTATCGACCTGAAGTGATTTAGAAAGATAATTTTGTATCGATGGTGATCGGTCATGATATTTACTTCTTTTTTGGCCAAATCCTTACTAAATTTATAAAAGCAAAAAAATTATAGGCTTGTTTGGCAACGAACTCTGTTTAAACTAAACTGTACTTTTTTCATCATGTTTTTTGTCTTTTTCCCCAAAAAGTTGTTTGTCTTTTCTGAAAATTCGAAAAAATTCAAAAAAATTTACTATTTAAACTTACAAATCTTAACTCAAACTTACACACCAAACACCCCCTATATATCTTGAACCTATTTGACTAGAAGCAATGGGACAATGGAGGTGCGGCGCATCAAACCCCGTGCCTCTCGCATGCGAAGCGTGCGCTCTACCATATGAGCCACAGCCCCCCATTTGTTTTTGCTGCTTATATATATTTTTTTAAAATTTTAATTTTGTCCTCCTAATACAAAAATCACCATGTGGTTTTCTAATGAGATAAATCTAATGTCCAATTTTTAATTATTAGGGCAACAATGAAAATTTACCTGTATTTAATTAAAATAAATTACGGTTATTTACAGAAAAATCTCAAATACCCTTGATTTCGATTTTATGATGCATATAAATACTCATTAAGTTGTTGTTTTTAAAGTTAGTGCACTAATACTTTATTTATTATAGGACAAAAATTTTGTTTGCAATTTCTTCAAAAATTATATGAATTTTTTTTTTAAAGTTGAGAATAGGAAAGTTCGAACTCTTCACTATTTATAAAATCATGTGTGCAATTAATGTTAGACTATGCTTATAATCAAAATTTTGTGTGTAATAATTTGAATGAATCTAACATCAAGATTGGATTTTCCCATTTTGTGTAATTAAAAAAAAAAAAACCAGAGAGTCATCAGGATTGGATTTCCGATTTTGTGTAATTAAAAAAACCCAAGAGTAGGATTTGTTTCATTAGGAAAAACCCTCAAAGAATATTATTACTACTTTTATAAAAAAATATAATATGTTTTGCATTTGAACTAACTGCCGAAAAATATGTATACCATTACTTATGCATTATTATATTATCGTTTTTCTATTTATTTTTGTGTCATTTTAAAAAATATATATTGTGATTTTTTTTTAAGTTAGGGATGTAGGAATTCAAACTCGTCACTTTTTAATGAAATCATGTGTGAAATTAACTTAAATTATACTTGTAATTAATTTGATTAAATCTAACATCAGATTTAGATTTTTCGATTTTCCAAGAATATTAATATTACTTTTATAAGAAACATAATACGTTTTGCATTTCAACTAACCGCCGAAAAATATTTATATCATCATCCCTTACCCGTTATTATATTATCGTTTTAAAATTTTTATTTATTTTATTTTTATTTTTATTTAAAAAAAAAAAAAAAAAAAAAGGAAAACTGGACGTCGTTTCCCAGTTGTTTGTTTAATTTTGATGTCGTTTTTACTTGTTTGTTTTTCGTGTCGTTTCCCTGCATGTCGTTTTCCAATACTATTGTCGTTTTGGTTGTTAATTTTGTTTTTTGCGTCGTGCAAAAGGTAACAAAGAAAGAAGTGGAGGTGCGGGGAATCGAACCCCGTGCCTCTCGCATGCGAAGCGAGCGCTCTACCATATGAGCTACACCCCCATTGTGATGTCGTTAACCATAAATATAATCATAACGAAAGAAAACCAGATATAAGTGTATACTTGAACTGGCTAAATCACAAATTCACAACTGCCTCATTCATGAGGAACATTAATTAAGATCAAATTTTAGGTTGGCTAGATGGAGGTAGATCGTATTCGAAGGGGGGAAAAAAAAAAAAAAAAAAAAAAGAATTGTGGATCCCCCAAGGGTAAAATTGACTTCACTCATCCCATGATCAAAGGAATAAAGCGTGTAGAACTAATTATTTACATATCACAAATCTCTATGTCTTGATATTCTATAAAAAATATATATATATCTCTATATCTTGATATACCTATATATATTAAAATTAAAAAATAGATATAGGTCTGACTCTGAATCATTCAAATTGATCAAACTTGATTGGGGCTTTAACTTTTCAATACACGTTTACTGGAATTTTCCACCTTTGTCATTTTATTAATAATAATTATTATTTTATTTTTTATTGGAAAGATTAAGAGTCTGACTCTGATATAGGTCTGACTCTGAATCATTCAAATTGATCAAACTTGATTGGGGCTTTAACTTTTCAATACACGTTTACTGGAATTTTCCACCTTTGTCATTTTATTAATAATAATTATTATTTTATTTTTTATTGGAAAGATTATTTTTTGGACTTATTGAACATACTTTACCTTTAAACGATAAATCCAAAGGAGCCCCAACTCCCACGAAACCATACTATAAACCAAAAAAGCGAAAGCATATGTAGTTCCTTCAAGCTCAACCCAAACAGAAAGAGACAAAAAAAAAAAAAAAAAATCTTAGTTCATCTACAAAGGGTTTATATATGTATATACATGAAAAGAAATATAAATTTCTTTATTTTGAATTATAGGGCAATAATAAAATTGCAACTACCTACCCCTCTCCTCCCACCATATTCTTTTATATTATAAAAGAATTTCGATTCCAGCTTGGCAGCTGATACCATTTGACAAAACCCATGGATAGATAGTCAACGAAATACATGACAAAAACAACAAGAAAATCATAGGAAGAACAGAAGAAAGGAGAAGAGAGAGAAAGAAAGAAAGAAAGAAAGATGGAAATGAAATCTGAGAGCGAAGAGTCGCAGAAGATGAAGCTGAGCCCAGCTGCACGGCTGTTTCAGTCAACCAGATTCAATTGTCACATAGTCTCTCTCATCGGCTGCACCACTTCCATCGATCCCGATGTCATCAAACATGGTCTTACTCACACTTTGCTCAAACATCCTCGTTTCTCTAGCAAACTGGTATGCCTTTTTTCTTTCTCTCTTTCTTTTTTTTTTTTTTTCCTTAATAATAAGAAGAGTATTTTAGAAGAAGAAGAAGATATTTTTTCGCTTTATAAAAAATGATAGTTAACAGAATATCAAAAAAAAAAAAAAAAAAAAAAAAATTTTGTTTACTTTGTCGTTTTTGAGGACCGACCAAATTCCACAACCAACGACTCCATTATTTCCAAGAATTTGGAACTGCTATTATTATCCTTTTGTTCTTTAATAGGCAATTCCCAAAGCGAGAATAACTGAAGAGTAAACAAAAAAATATATATATATATATATATATATATATATATATAAGGCCAAAAAATATTTCGATGTCACTTAAAGCTAAGGCCAACCAGTTACAACTTACTTCAGGCGTTAGATATGTCCATGTCACTTAAAGCTCAGGCCAAAAAATATGGTAATAATAATAATAATAAGAAAATAATCCTGACACTGTCCAACAAAATAAACTAGTGTCAACAAATAGATCTCCCGTCGGTG
This sequence comes from Ficus erecta, assembly GCA_008635985.1. Lineage (NCBI taxonomy): Eukaryota > Viridiplantae > Streptophyta > Magnoliopsida > Rosales > Moraceae > Ficus > Ficus erecta. Next base: position 1,295,062 of record BKCH01000010.1, read on the forward strand.
TCTGTCATCAGTTCTCCTCAAGTAATTTTTGTTGTACCGTTAAAATTTTTTTAAAAAAATAATAATAAATAAAAAATCTGAAGATTAATGGGCCCGGGCTCAAACCCTGTTGTGGCCCATTAGTCAGACCCATCAGGTCCATTTCCTCTGAAGTGCTGACTACTGGTTTTGTCGTAAGGTTGTGGACGACAACAAGTTTTGGTGGAGGAGAAGATGGGTGAGAACTTCAGTGAACTTAAACGAACACGTTTTCGCGCCAACTGTGGACTCGAAGATTGACGATCCAGACCAGTTCGTCCAAGACTACATCTCACATCTCACGACCACCCCTCTCGACCTCTCCAGACCGCCATGGGAGCTCCACCTCCTCAACCTCAAGACCTCGAACTCCGAATCCCTTGGCATCTTCCGGATCCACCATTCCGTCGGCGACGGCGCCTCTCTCATGTCCTTACTCCTCGCCTGCACGCGCCGCACCTCCGATCCCAACGCCCTCCCTACCCTCCCGGCGCTGATCAAGCCGCCGACGCCCCCGCCGGATGAGGGAGGTTTTGCTGCCCGGTTCTTGAGGTTCTTGGCGGTGATCTGGTCGATGATCGTTATGATTTGGAACACGGTTGTCGATGTGACGGTGTTTGGGGCAACGATTCTGTTCCTGAGTGACACGAAGACTCCGATCAAAGGTCCGCCGGGGGTTGAGCGTTCCACCAAGCGGTTCGCTCATCGGAGTATAAGTCTTGCCGATATCAAAGTCGTCAAGAACGCCACGAATACGGTGCGTATAGAGTTTGACTTCTCAAATGTTATATAAATGTATATACACACATATACATACATATATGTAGTGATGAATGTGTTTATTTGATGATTTGATCAGACAATCAATGATGTTTTATTGGGAGTGACACAAGCTGGTCTTTCGCGGTATCTGAATCGCAGATATGGTGAGTTTGTAATGGAGAATTGCTTTCCTATTCTCTTGCTTGATTTGCATCTGTTACTGAAGATTAATCTAGCTATTACTTGTTGAATTAAGTATATATTATCAGAAAAAAAAAATGGTTTATTTCCGTCAATTAATTGTATTTATCAGAAAATTCGTTGAATTTGTTGGAAATTAAAATTTTCAGGAAGCTTCACAGGACGTTCCTACTTCCACAGAAAGCTTTATAGTATTCCACTAACAAGGAAAATAAAAAAAGTTAAATGAGATATTAATCAGGATTTCCTACGTTACATTGGGATTGCAATTTTTAATTGGACCGGGTGCGTTTGGCACTTCCAACTCCAATTGGAATTTTGGTGTTTTTTTTTTATTGGAAATGAGTGAATATTTAGAAATGTGTGTTTGGTTGAAAATGAACTGTTATAGTTGCATAGTGTAAAAACTTGAAATATGTTCGGAAAAAAAATTGCATTATAGATATTGTTTCGTTCCTCTCGTCATTGTGCGCATTTTGACACTAGAATCATCTCATTTGAACATGAAATAAGAAAGATCTGGACTTCTAAAATTTGAGCTCTTGAAAATGAAAGAGAGATATTTAGAGATGTGAATTGGAAATTGAGTTATTTTTGGAGAAAAAAACCAAAAAGATTTCAAAAACTCCAACTTGAGTCTGATTACTGATAGAGAGTTAAAGATTTTGTTCTGCTGAGCAGGTCAAAATGAGAAAGATGAGGAAAGAAACAAGAAGACAAATTATCTTCCGAAAAAGATTCGTTTGAATTCAACAATTCTTGTTAATCTAAGACCGACTGTCGGGATTCAGGTGAATATACTACACTCACTTTGTATGTGATTATGGATTGGCATGACAAACTACCTTAAAATTTTGAGGAATATGTTGTCTCTGTTAAACTGATTTCGTGTATAGTTGCAAGTGCTGAAACTATTCTTTAATCTTCACTCTCATGTACTTGCTCATGAAACAGGCTCTGGCAGATATGATGGCAAAGAATTCAAAGGCCAAATGGGGCAATTTGTTGGGATACCTCCTGCTGCCCTTCAACATAGCCTTACAAGACGACCCGTTGGATTATGTTCGTCAAGCCAAAGCCATTATGGACCGAAAAAAGCACTCTTATGAAGCGCCTTGCACATACTTCTGTGCCCGACTTCTACAAAAAGTAGTTGGAGATGAGGTGCATATAACTTCCCTCAGTATCTCTCAATTATACATTTTCATTGTCACTTAACAAGCAACGTAGGAATTCTTTCGTATTGTACGACGTTTAATCATCTAGTAAAAAGGGAATGACAAATGATCATTCATGCTCAAAGCGCAACTACAACCGAGTATTACTTGAAAGCTGACTGTTGGGTAACAAAGTTTTGGCATTGTTGAACAGTTAACTGCAGCGACAGCACGTAGAGCCATTTCCAACACTACACTGGCCTTCTCTAACATGGTCGGTCCGCTAGAAGAAGTTAGCTTTTACGGTCACCAAATCGCTTACCTTGCACCGAGCGTTTACGGCCATCCACATGTAAGCTAGCTTTCTTTTAAGGAAATAACCATATCTCAATCCTGCCAACTTCTTTGTGTATGTGTATTATTATTTTTTTATTTCAATCTATTCTTTATTTGTCATATTGATGCCATGGCGTTCCGTTTTCTAATTCTTGCAGGCATTAACAATCCATTTCCAGAGCTATGTTGACAAGATGACTATTGTTTTGGCAGTTGACCCGAATGTGATTTCCGATCCTCAACGCCTGTTTGACGATTTTGAGGAATCTCTTAAAATCATTCGCGATGCTGTTGTAAAGCAGGGTCTCAACAAGGAAACTGTCTAAATGGGAAAATTAAAGAGTTGTTGGGAAAACCTTTTTTCCCCCCTACTGACAGTGATGGTGTCAATTTATTTTAAACATTTTTCTTGGAGAAGTACATAAAAATATACCCGTCTATGCTCTTTATTTTGACATGAATTTATGTTATGGATACTTTCATCGTGGAAAACTTCACTTTTTTAATATGATGAACAAAATATCGTTTTAACTTAACAGGACATGTTTTGTACAAGAAAACCAATCTCTAAAGCAAATTTCAAATGCAGCTATTATATTGAACGATAGGAAATTTTTACGTTTCAATCGACTTGACATGTTATTATAATCAGTTTATTTCATAAAAAAAATATATATATATATATTTATCTAATAATTTTTTTATTTTTAATTTTAGAAAAAACTATCATAAATAACAGTTTTCAGAAAATAATTAAAATAAAAAACATGTTTTTTAAATATTTATAATAAATAGCAAATTTATCATATTAATAAAAAATTTACTAGATAGATGATGTATTCATAAATATATCATTTATCTAATAAAGACGTCATTTTGTTTGGCATTTAAGTTTCACTTCAATTAAACTGTATTTTTAATCTCATTTTTTGTCTTTTTCTGAAAAGTAATAAAATTTATAATTACTTTTTTAAAAATCAACCAATTTCAACTTAAAATTTTTTTTCTCCAACTAACGAACTAAACGCAAGCCTAAACAAATAATTTACCTAGTACGTAAATGCATCACTTTAAAAAATCTGATACAAACAAATTATTTACCTAATAAATGTGTTGTTTATTACAAATATTTTAAAAATACTGTTAGTTGCTTCAATTACTTTTTGAAAATAGTTACTTCTTTCTCCCTTCATTCTATATATTTTTAAAACATATATTTTGTTTTAATTATTTATTTTAAAATATTTGTTTTAAATATTTTAAAATAGTTACTTCTTTCTCCCTTCATTCTATATATTTTTAAAACATATATTTTGTTTTAAAAAATTTAGGGTGCGTTTTAGAAAAAAGCTCTAAACAAGTTTTCAACTGGATTTTTGCCTTTAATTGAAAAATCAACAAAAATTATAACTAGTTTTTGAAAAGTCAAGGAACTTTAGTATCAAAATTCCATTTCAACCTTTATTTCAAACGCATGCTTAATTGTAATTGTCTTGCATTAAACTTTTACAGGTAATTGCAGCTAAAGATTGTTAAAAAGTATAAAAAGAAATATAGTATCATATGATGATGATGATGATAAAAGTAAAGATATTTGATCATTTTACTTAATAAATTAACCTTTTAAAATAGTAGTGATTCCTTAAAAATTTCAAATTTCACATGATATTTGAGATTACAAAATTCAAGCGAGTAATCCTATCCTCTCAACAAAAGATTAATGACTTTAAATACAACACTATTTCATATAGATGTGTTCGGGATAAAAAGAGACCAGAGGTCGTAAATCATAAAAGTATAATAACAATAGTAACATCTAAGAGAATTGAATTACTTCACTAACTTAATCGGTTAACCTTATAAGTTGTTAACTCAACCAAATACAATTTCCTTCAAAAAAAAAAAAAACAATTAAATTGCTACTCTAATATATGATCTACATATGTTCAATTTTTATATTTATTTATAGAATAGTGATATAGAGGTCTTTTAAATAACAACAAAAAAATTATATATAGTGTAAATTGTAAAATTAAAACTCATAAATTAACATAAGAATATGTATAAATTAAGGACTATTTATAAAAATAGTCCTGAAAGTAGGTTTTACTTTAGAGTTGTCCAAGTTTTTATTTTTTATTTTTTATTTTTTATTTTTTTTTAAGAAGCTATTGTCGAACTGATAAATTTTATAAAAAAAAAAAAAAAAAAAGGGTAAAGTTTCTGGAATTCAGAGGAAAAAAAAAAGAGAAGTTTCTGGAACCTCTGATTTCCTAATTTTGACCAGCAACCCAAAGGTCTTTCTTTAGTACATAGTCTATACTTGTCTCTATCTCTATATATATGAGTTGCTTGTGTCTCAATCCACATTCCATCTCATTTTATAAACCCTAAATTCCCAAATTCACTATCTATTGATCACTGAAGCGATTTCTCTGCCATGGCGATAATCTCCGAGTTCGAAGAAGACCAGAAGGAGAAAAAGCCCTCTCCTCCACCCTCGTCCTCCGCCGCGACGGCTACGTTTAGCGCGAGCTTCGACCCTTCCAATCCCCTAGGATTTCTTGAGAAAGCTGTCGACTTTGTCGCTCAACAGAGCGATTTTCTCGAGAAAGTGACTGCGGAGAAGGAAATTTTGTCGGTCGTGCGAACCGTGAAGGAGAGGAAGGAGAAGAAGAAGGTGAAGGTTGAGAAAGAGGAGGAGGAGAAAGAGAAGAAGAAGAAGAAGAAGGTGAAGGTTGAGGAGGTGGTGGAGGAGAGGAAGAAGGTGAGCGAAGTGCCGAAGAAGGAGGTGAAGAACGAAGAAGACGAGTCTCCCATGGAAGTCGAGAAGAAGGAGAACAGTGGCGCCCTAGGTACGGATCATTCCCTTTATGTAATTGTCCTTTTGATTTTTTTGATGGTTAGAAGAAAGAAACTTTCTTTTAATTGCAATGGCTTGAGTTCTTGTTAGACTCTTCTTTATTTTTGTGGATCTTGATCTGTGGTGCTGCGGGATTAAAAAAAACCCCCCGAAAAGTCATTACAATGCTACAATGAGAAAAAGAAATTACTTTACTTTCTTGCTTCGTTGATTTTGTTGAAATCTGCTGGATTTGTTATTTGGTTAATGTTCTTAGGGAGAGGACACTTGCATAGGGTCTTACTCTTAGTGAGTGCAATTTCTGGAAAGTTAATATTTTGATATATATTGTATTGTATGAATTATGATATAGGATATCAGTGTTTTGTTCTTTAATATCGTTGTCTTTAGGGAGTAGAAAATTGCATATGATTAGGGGAAAAGTTATGGGAACTTTTAAATATATATACATATATACATACAAACACTATAACATACAGAGTGAGTGTTTATCTAGTTTTCATTGGTGAATTTGCATATTGAGTAGTACTTTTAGAACCTTTGAGTCTTGTTGTCTTGCATCTTTTTTTGCTTTAAATTCCCCAGTCGTTTCCCTTACACGAGTTTTTGGGCAGCTCCCAACAGAGGCAATGGCCTTGACCTGGAGAAGTACTTGTGGACCCAAAGCCTGCAAGAAGTTAATATAAACATTCCAGTGCCTGCTGGAACGAAAGCACGGTTTGTTGTGTGTGAAATCAAGAAGAACCATCTAAAAGTTGGAATCAAAGGCCAGCCACCTATAATTGAGGTATGTATGGTTACATAGATGTTTAATGTCGAAGCAGTAGTTGTAGTTGTTGTTTTTTAAAATTTTTTAGTCTTTTATTTGTTCGGGTTTTAATGTAAAACCAAATACGTGCAGGGGGAGCTTTTCCGATCAGTCAAGCCTGATGATTGTTACTGGAGCATAGGTATGTTACTGCAAATAACACTTTTGGAATTTTTTTTGTTCTTGCATATTGGAACAATCCCAAGTTTTAGACTTGATGGTAGTCGAATGATGTTGTTATTCTCATGCTATTTGTGTATTTCTTGTGTTTTGGTTATTTGGACTCATGACGCGAGATTCTTGATCTGTTTTTTAATGCTCATTGTGTAGTAGTTAATATAACTTGGGAGTTTCTGAACATTCTATTTGTGTTGCAGAGGATCAAAGTACGATCTCTATTCTTTTGACCAAACATGATCAGATGGAGTGGTGGAAATCTTTGGTCAAAGGTGACCCACAAATCGACACGCAAAAGGTTGAGCCTGAGTCTAGCAAATTGGCTGATCTGGATCTGGAAACTCGTCAAACGGTTGAGAAGATGATGGTAAACTACTTGTCTATTTCACTATCTCTTCTCTCCTCTCTTTTCTTCTTGGTATATTGTTTTCATTCTTGTGATTGTTATTGTTTCGTGCTTATCATTGTTTCTGTTTATGTTGTCTGTGCAGTTTGATCAGAGACAGAAGAATATGGGCCTACCTACTAGTGATGAAATGCAGAAGCAAGAGCTTTTGAAGAAATTCATGGCCGAGGTGAGTGCTTTAATCACTTAAACCCCATGGTTATCATAACACTTCAGTACAACTTCTACTAATTTGTGTAATGTATGTTCGTTCTTGTTTTGCAGCATCCGGAGTTGGACTTTTCACAGGCCAAGATTTCGTAGACCTGATTTGTTCTGTGGAGTTACGAGACTTTTGATGCTTAAATTCGACTTATTGAATATGGAGTCGCTTTTTACTTTTTGGGAACTTTTGGGTGGGGATCTTTTGTCAATTTTTGGGTGGGGTACAAACCTGGTTTTGTGCTTTTGAACTTAAATTTTTGTGGTTATCATTTCAGTTACAAAAGGTTGCACCCCTGTTTTGTTGTTTGGTTAAAGTCTGGTTTATAAACGATTTCTGGATATATGCAAGCAATGTTGTTGGTTCCTACCTTTTAGTTGTTTGTTTTGCTTCCCTTGTTTTACGATTTCCTCGTTTTGAAGAGAGTTTAACCGGTTTGCCGAAGTTGACTGCTGGTTTGTACCTTGATAATAAGGAACCTTTGAAATCTGAAATATTTACTTATACTGCAACATTTTATGTAATTAAAAACACCAGCTCAAATCTGCAGACTGCTTTATCTAAAGCCTTTATTGGTCTGGACAGTGATTCTGGTCTAGCTGCTCGTTGAGGCTTTGTTTCTACATTCGTTTCGTTTGTGTTCGTTTGTCATTCATTCATTTTAGATTCCAGTTGTTGTTTTTTTTTTTTTTTTTTTTCCTGCTACAAAAAAAACAAAAAAACAAAAAAAAAAGTTTTTGTTTTTTCTTTTTTTTTCCTAATCATGTGCCTACTCTTACAAAATCAATATGACAGTTTAGTGGTTTTCACTTTCAGACTCGCACTAACCTTAATATTGACTACTAGGTAAAAGATAATGAGTATCAAAATCACTTTTATACTTTTACTAATTTCATAATCGTTAAATTTAGTCATGAAAACATTTTAGTAATTAGATTGATAAGGTCCTTACCTCTAAGTTTGATATTAAATTGTTTTCGTTTCATTTTTTGATAGTGGACAAGTAAACCCTAATAGGGAAATCAATATTCCTATTTATATTCATCTACTTTCTTTTTCAGTTGCATTTCCTTCTTCAGTAGATATATATATATATATATATATAACTATTTATTATATTTGGGAAACATGTTCTTTTATTTTTTTTATTTTTATTTTTGAAAATGATGTCTTTAGTTTTTCAAAGTAGCGACGTTTATGGACCTCAAGAGATAATTGAATAGAGCATGAATCGGTTTTTTTTTCTATTTTATTTATGGTTTCAGTAAATTCTTAAGATAAGATGGTTTTGAAACAAACATTTACTATAACACTAATCTTCCTTTATATATATATATATATATGTATGTATGTATGTATGTATGTATATAACTATTTTCAACCAAATACGTAGAAGTTGGATTTCTTTAGAGATACACATTACAGGGAGAGAGAGGAGTGTATTAGGTGCGAACCAACATAGGACGATCATTAGAAATGAAGAACAAAACTCCATACTCTTTGGGGGCATATCATCCTACATCCAAAGGGGACACTGTCCCCTTTGGGGGGGGGGGGGGGGGGGGGACTCTTTATAAATCCCAGCAATAATAATAATAAAATAGTTGAATGGACACGTCTGGAATCTGCGTTAACACAACCCAAACTCATGTCGACACGTGTCCATAGCGCCACGTGGGTCGCTGTCACGTGTAATTTTCGATAAAAAGGCAGTGGCCCTCCCTAAGGGCACCACTAAATTTGTTTTTATTATGGGCAGGCTCTTTCACACCCACGTCTAGAAAACGACCACCCTTTTTGTTTTGTTTTGTTTTTTTGTTTTTTTTTTTTTTCTTCTTCTTCCTTGTCTCGTTCCTCAATCCAATAATGGCCCTCCATCATAATTCAAATAGTTCCTATTCCAAAATAATAATAATAATAATAAGTAATTACTACTTAGTAATAGTCGTTCAACGTAATTATAGATTCATATACTAACTCTACGGCCAATGTATTATTGTAGCCAAAAGATAACTCCCCAATGATTCAAAATTGACAATGATCCATATTAATTGATTGAGCGATATCAAGCAAGCTTGTGGTGGTTTAAAATTTCTTTGGCGGCTGCTTTTTGAGTTCAAGAACGGCTTATGAAAATGTTCAAATGGTCATAAAAACTTAATACTTTTTCAAAGAACTTCCTATCAAAAAAAAAAAAAAAAAAAAACTTTCGGAAAAAGTTTATTTGAATAAACTTTAAAATTTATATCGGATTTAAATTGAGCATTACAAAGCTTGTTTTAACAGTTTTGACTTCCTAAACTCTTTTAAAAATATGATTTTGTTGAACACTTATTATTGAAAAATCATAACGTTTGTTTATTATCTTTTATTGATTGAAAACAATAAAAAAAAAACTCAACTAAATGAGTTTCAAGTGAAACTGAGCCAATTTTTGAATTAAATCAGGTCTAAGTCTATTCCGTTTCTATCAATGAGCTTTTGGATTTCTGCTTAAACAGAAAGAGTTAATGAGTTGTTTAATATCGGACCGTCCATTTGATAGACTATTTTCCAATTTCCATGGAAACATCCCTAATAGTAGGCCGTCCCTGAGCATGTATGTTTTCACTGCCCTAATTGAGTGATAATCTAGGAAAGACACAGAAGTCTATTTAAAATGACTCAACGAGACTTTATTGGGAAAAAGACTCATCGTTTGCAATTAAGTTTTCTTTGTCAATAATGTCTAGTTTTTCATGACCACTCTTTGTTGTACTCGGTCACACTAGCCCACACGTCACCGTTGATATATTTATAGTCAGACAACTTGTCCTTTTATTATGTCCTAAGAGCGAAATGTGACTTTTGAGTCGGAACTCAATTTTATAATTTTAATAGTTGGAGGCATAATTTAATTGATTATAATGACATAATAGTGTACTATATTTTGATAAGTAATTTAATTACAAAACTTCTCTTTACTTGGATATTTGGTTGAATTAGTAATTTTAGAGAAAAACAATTCTTGCAAATAATTGTAAAGTAAATAAGAATCAACAACCCAAAAAAAAAAAAATCAAGCTTCTTCAATTTGGAAAAAAACCAATTCAACTCGTACTTCATTAAGTGGTCCAATCTTTTCAAAATCATAATTCAAACTTAAGAAAATCTTATTGGTAAATGTCAACATGATTTGAAGAGGACGAATTTATTTAGTGTTTGTGTAGAATGTTTATCCATAGTTAATGTTTTCATTCCTAAAAAGAACACATCCTATAAACGAAGTAATAGTAATAATCAACTAAATAATGAAGAGATTAAGTTTTTTAATAAATGATTGAAGTTTTGTAAAAATTAGTAAAATGATTGATTTTTTAAATATAATTCACTAGTTGATTGATCATTATTAGTCAATGATTGACTAATGTTCATATATATATATATATATATATATTTCACTTATTGACTAATAAGTCGAGCTCTGATTAATTATGATACAAATAATCAATTTAATCATTTTCTTAAATAAAAATATTTTATTATTTAAATAGATATTTGAAACCTATCCATTTATCTAATTTTTCCTCACTCAAAATATCAGCTTACTTTTCATTTTCAAAAAAAAAAAAAAAAAAAATATCAGCTTACGTTCTTCAACAATTTTACTTCCTAAAAAAAAAAAAAAGGACATTCCACTCAATCACCAATTAGGAATATTGGAATCATTCCCTATTTATCCCAATTTTTTTGCCACTTCAATTTTAAGATCTAGAGAGCTCTATGTAACACCCACGGGGTAGACGGGGTGATAAAGGAGATTGGTGTTTTCCTTAGCCTCTTTCTTCGTCTATTTAGGTTCGATCTTCATGAAACTCTTATAAGACTCCCGCTCGGGCTTTGATTGTGGATATTTTGGGTTGGTGATATTCTGAGTAAGACCTGAGTTGACGATTGTAAGAGACTGGGTTAGAGGCTCATCTCTTTCTTTACATTCCATAAAAAAGTGGGTTCCGTCCGTGAAACTGAAAATGAGATAATAAAAGGGTCATCAGAGCCTTTTTATTCACCAAAAAATTATATCAACTGTCTCAAACAAAATCTTTTTCATACACCGTCATAAATAAAAAGTTGATCACATACATACCCGCAACATTCCTTTCAATACCAAAATCATAACCAGTCTTGTTATAAACGTCTCGCAATAGGCTCTACAAATCCATAATTAAGTAAGATATAATTTCCATAGAAAATCATCACTTTATTGAACCACATAAATTATTTCATTTCTGGACAGTTTTCTTGATAGACATTGCACAAACATATATAGTTCGAATAGGCAACGCCATTTGTGGTGCATATATATATACACATATATACATATATATATATATATAGAGAGAGAGAGAGAGAGAGAGGATTTGAGAGGATGCCCCTTTATACACGACCAATCGTTTTCCTCCTTTTTTGGCCTTTAAAGGTTAGGAGTGAATGAAATGGGATTGCATATGTATATGTATGTATGTATGTATGTTTTGGTCTATATTGGCAAGTGGCACAAAAAGTGTTGTGCCACTTGCCAAATTCAGAAAGTGCCAAATGGCTCAAATAATGCAAACTGACGTCTTATCACCCCACGCATGGTCCGACACATAGGACAACATTGTCACCAAGTGGAATCTGGCTAATGAAATACGACATGTCCAAAAATATATATAGGCCCCCAAGACCTAGCAATATTGCAACTAAACTGAATATGTAATCGTTTGAGTGTTGTTTAAGTGAAACATACATTAAGTACTTTTATAAAAAAAAAAAAAAAAAAAATCAAGTATGTGCTTTCTTTCCAATTTTAAGGAAAAATTTATAATAAGAAATGTGTACTTTTGCCTTATATTTGGTAATTTTGTTATTCTTTGAAAAAGCATTTAGAAAATACATTTGGCAGTATTAGGAAACAAAAATTATCAAGTCTTGTACTATATTATGAGTCATTATGTATTAATATATACATATGGTTTTTGGCTGAGGATTAATTTATGCATGACAGTAAGAATATATTTTCTTAATTTTAAAACACATGTATGTGAAGGTGGATATATATTCAAATAGACAAATATGATGTGGCATGACACTTGGCTCTAAATTTTGGAGTCCTAAAAAATACAACTGCACAAGTGGACTTCCACTTGTATTTGGACCACCATGGGTCTCTTAATGTTTGGACAGTGAACGCCATGAGGTTCTGCTCATAGACTATTGCAAATGTTTTTTAAACCAGAAAGAAAAAAGAACATTGCACAGATGTTAAATAAAAATAAGTTAGGGCATCACGTGACAATATAAATATATATATATATATATAGTTAGACTATAATTATTGGTGTTGAACATATTAAATCATTTAATTACATTTATTTTGTATGATTTCAATCAGATTCAACTATTAAAAATACTTAGATTGAAGATTTTAATATCTTCTCAAAAGAATAGTGGTAGCACTAGTGGTGTTTGGAACTCACATGTCACTTCAACCATGGTAATTAGATTTTTAAGTTTGGTTGGTTGTCACTCAAATTCACGCCCATGAATAAGATTGATTTAATTTATAAATAATATATGTTTCATCGTGGTGTTACTGCACATCACATCATGGGATGCCACGTAGTTTGGCGTTTTCTCTTCTTTCTTTGATATGTTGTCCTGCAAAGGCTCTTACTCTTAGGCCATGTTTGGTAGGAGGGATGGAGAGAATTGGAGAGACGGAGAATGTGAAAGATGAAAAAGATTGTATGAATATTTTATGTTGCTTGGTAAGAGAGTTGAAATGATGAATACTAATTTGTTTTGAATTACTATATTGTCCCTTTTTAAATTTTTTTAATAATTTTTTTTTGGAGGAAAGAATTGTATTTTCAAGCTCAAATGGAGGGAGAGCTTACATCTTTCTATATTTATAAGGATGTAAATTGGTGGGTGTGGATGGATGAAGGCCCCCTCCACCTTTCCTCTCCCTCTTGTCCTCCCTCCAACTAAACAAGGGATGATGACTCTCCCTCCACCCCTCTCTATCCATTCATCTCTCCCACCAACCAAACATACTTTTAGGGTGTATTTGGTTGAAGGGAGAGATGGATGGAGGGAGGGAGGGAGGGAGAGGGGTGAGGGGAGGGTCCACTTCCATTGTTTGGTTGGAAGAAAATGAGGAGGAAGAGGAGAGGTGGAGGGAGGATCTCTCCCTTTGGACCCGCCATAATGCATCCTACTTTGATGGTAACAGTGAAACTAAGCTTCTGTTTGGTAAGTTAGTTGAATATGAAATTTGTAAGTTGGAGTTGGTTGACTTTTTAAAAACTAGTTATAATTTTTGTTGATTTTTCAGAAAAAAGATAAAAGCTAAGATGAAAATTTTGAGTTGGAACCTGAATTCCAAACGGAGGCTAAGTTCATAATCGGACAATAAAAAAGGCATAATAGTTATTATAAATTTTTTTAAAAATGTACAAGATAACATTAATGATCTTTTCTTTCTTAGAAAAAAAAACAAAAACAACTAAAGTATTTATAATATTGAAGTTTCAAAACATTTCCCTTTCCAAAATATGTTCTAATCATTTGCATGTCCAGTTGTAATTACAAGATTTGTGCCTTAAAATGTTCCTTTTTTTTTTTTTTTTTCTGTGGCTAACGAATAAAAATAAAAATCGACAGTAATAAAGAAACCTACTTTTTATTAGTTGCAAGATTGTGACGCTCCTAATGATTTTTCTATAAAATTATTACAATAAAATTGTTATTTGAAACTTCTAAAATTACCCAATTTAGCTCCTTAAAAAAACCCCAATTCACTGCAATTAATGTTATGTATGATATATACATAAGTGTGATCGAAAGTCATAAAATCACAGTATTCGAAGAGAAAATGGCACCACAAGAAATTGGATTTTTCTATCATAAAAGGAGAGACAGAGAAATTAAGTTAGTGAAACTTTTGAACAATTTTCAAGTTCTTAACTTATCTAGTTTTGGACTAATTCGTAATCTCAATTCATTAAATGGACTTTTTTTTTTCGAAATTTTTAATTTAAATGGTTATATATAAATGGACCTTTCATAATCGATTTGTGAAAGACGTGCTAATTCTCAAATGTATGCTAAGAACATTAATATATGCAAAATTGAAGAACTTGGTAGAGATTGGTTCAAAACAACCTCCCATCGATACAAATATTTTATAAAACCCTCATTTTATTTTAGAGTTGCATTCTTAAATCATTAAATCTAATTAAAATGGTTTCAAAACAAACAAATTTTGAATAAACAGTTTATATATATATATATATATATAAATCTTGTTACGAATATTTTTTGCTAATGTTTTCATTGGTATTTTATTATCAAAAATAACAAGTACCAAATAAAGTTTTAATAATCCGCCCGTTGTGATCTAATAATTGAAAAACAAATGATTTAGGGTTCGTTTGGTGTTTGGACTGAGTTTGAGATGAGATGAAATTTTTAAATTTGAATTGGTTTATTTTTTAAAAATTAGTTATAAATTTTATTGATTTTTCAGAAAAATATAAAAATTGAAATAAAAAAAAACAGTTTAATTAGAATTAAACCTGAATGTCAAATATAGGGCCTGTTTGGTGCACAAGTTCAAGATGAGATTTTTAAGTTTAAATAGTAAATTTTTTTGAATTTTCAGAAAAGACAAAAAACTTTTTGGGAAAAAGACAAAAAAAAGTTTGAAAATCTTAGTTTGGACTTAAGCTTCAAACTCACCCATAGACTTATTTTTTCGGCTTCCACTGTGGAAATCTTCATTATTTGATCCAATAACATGGCCTCAAAACTCAAAGTGTGCATTGTTAGCCTTGTCAAAGAAGAGTACATTGGCACTTATTTTTTGTCATTATCAACCGGCGTTATAAAAAATGCTCGTTTCCAAATCCCCCTCTTATTTCACACACAAACATCATCATCATCTCATGCATTCAAGTCACCATACAGGAATCCGAAAGATGTCTGCCTTATTAGGGCCCACCTACCAAAGCAATTCCAATTACAACTCGTCTCTTAAATAGAAAGACAAGACATTTTCCAAAAAAGAAAAAGAAAGAAAAATAGATAAAATAAGAAACACAAAGAGACAAAAGCACTATGGGACAATCCTCTCCAGCTGTTTTCTATAACCCATCTCTTTCGCCTTTGTATTTTTCTCTCACCACATTCCTAAATTTCATCTCCACCAAGGGCCAGAATCCCTTTATTAATTTGACATTTTATTACATCCATCCCATACCGTGTCTCAAGAGAACTGCACTCCTTGTTCGTATTCAAAATTTTCATGAATTATTATTCAGATTATTCCCCCATAGACAATTCTAAATTATTAGATTATATTTCAATCATATCAAATAGAAATAAAATAATTATAACATAATTTAATATAAATCTAACAGTTTAAAACTATGATTTGCTCCGAGAACTCGTCTCAATAACCCATTGAGGTACACCCCATGCCATTAGCTAGCCGCAGTAAGGGGAATCCCATGTTCCTTGTTGACTATTATAGTATGATTCCAATGATAATTACAACAAGTAAATAAATAACTAGCATAGTAGGAGCTCAATGGTGCCTCTTTTCATAAAGGGCAAAACAAAAGTGCGGAGATGATGCTTTAAACTTGAAAAAGAAAATGTCTAAATTCGTTTCATCTTCTTCATTGGAAAATTCTATCTGTTTTGGAAGTCACTGAATTTATTGGGAAATTAGGTTATAGTAGCATATGGTTTTTCTACCAAGTTTCCATATTATATCTTATCAAAAACTGTCATATTTCAGTGTTTGGTTCATAATCATGAGTGCACTTCAATGGTTCACATATTCCTTCCAAAATATTCATTTGGCACATTGCCGACCAATATTTGTGGCCCGAACCCTCAATGATTTCCCATGATATATATATATATATATACACACACACACACACACAGACACATATATAACTAGGACGTTTTTGCCTTTTTCCATTATTTACATTCTTTGTCTGCTAAAGTCCACTACTTACATTCCAGTATGCCAAGTGTCGAAATATGAACGCGACATGTGGGATTGTCTGATTGGTCGATACTAGCTATCTCCCATGACATAGACCACCAAAGAAAGAATTTGAGCTTTGTGTGAACCAACCAAAAAGCCTTTTGTAAAGGTTTTTGTAGAGCTTCTTTTTTACAATTTCTTTTTCCTAATGTGGGGAAGTTTAAGGTTTATACTTTACATGTACTGCGGTCGGCCATCCTAAAATGTCCATTCCTCTTCACTTCTCTTCTTATGCCCTAAAAAAAAAAAAAGAAGGAAAAAAAAAAAAAAAAAGAAGAAGAAAAAGTAAAAAGTGGAGAGAGCATAAACGTTCCATAATTCAGATTTTAAAGCCTTTAATTGGTTGAAATTCTTTATTCTTTTTATTTATTTATTTATTATAGATTGTTTACTTTACGGCCAAGGTTCATATATATTCCTCACATGAATTTTCTTTCACACTTGAAAGCTATTTTGACCTTAATAATAATTAAACTATGCTTCTGAAAGCGAAATCTCTTAGTGGGTATCCCTATTCCCTAAGTTTTGAGGCTTTTGCTTTCACATATAGTTTTCAAATTACAATAAGGTTCCAGCAGAACAATACAATTATAATACATAATGAAGAAAATTGTTAGATTCATGCAATGTTAACTTTAAGCCTCTTCTTGTTACACTTATTCTATTTGAATTACTTGATTTCGATTTCGTTTAACTACATATTACAATAATCTTATCATCTTGTTAGTTTGTTACGTTAAATTTTATCACTCATGCAAATCTATGTGTTTAATTTGAAAATTTCCGAGTTTGTGAATTTTGCCTCATATCCTTTTTTATTTTTTATTTTTTTCCAATTGGATTCTTCAAATTTAGGGGAATAAATCCATTGAAAAATTTATAAAATGCATGAACTAAGAGATTATCGAATTTAGGGATTGTAATTTGATGGCAACAAAAAAAGAATAAAAATAACGAAATGTTCTAGAATTTAACACAGATTTTGGGATTGTATTTTTAGAAAGTACCTCTTTAACAGTAAGAAGGTTTACTTAAAACAAAAAATTAAAAAAAAATTTGGTTTACTTTGATGCAAGACTTTATTCTTTTACTTTATGCTTTGAGTTTGAGAAAGGGACAAAAGTTTGGTTGACGCTTTTAACCCATCATTTTATTTAATTCCATTTGGCAAATGTGGACGAATAGGGCTCACCACATTGAAAGAGAATTTGAATATTTTCATCATATTGGAACACGGAATCCTATCTTTCTTTCTTTTTACAGCTATTATACTATTTTAATAAATATTTTTCCAATTTTCTCTTTTAAAAAATAATAATAATTACAAATAAAAGTTTTATAGACATCATTTGGCGTATTTTGTGAAATTTTTTAAAATCAAATTAGGATAAGATAATTTGGGAATAAAAAGAGTTTAAAGGTACCTTCCCTAGTGAAAAGGGTTCAAACACTTTCTCATTAGGATATATTATAGTGGAAATTTATCAGATCTAGCTGTATTAAATTACTTATGATAGTTTTTCAATCAAAACCAACTAAGCCACTGCTGGCTTTTGGCATAAACCAGAAATATCTTAGTCGGACTTTGAATAGGACCTTTTTTTTTTTTTTTTTTTTTAAACTATTTACTTAGCAAACCGAGGAAGGTTAGGTACAGTTTAGTTGAGGTATTGATCGTCTATGTAATACATGCATATAAATATATACAGAGATATATAGTACAACAAGAAAAAATATCTTACATATGTATATATTTTTATTTTAATGTGATCATTTTATTTTGAATTGTCCTATTTGTATTATAAGCAGTCAATTTTGTATAATTTATGTTTTAGTAAACGTTCAGAAATATGTATTATTCATCAGGTGTAGAACGCATAAAATGATATAATTTCTCCCTCTTTGAGCAACTAAGGAGAGAACTAAAAACAGAAAATAAATGTTAAAATCTGCCCCCAAAGCCACACACACATCTAAATTAAGTAATGTCAATGATTATTGGCAAAGTTGTAATATATACCAACATTTTATAAGGAAGATATTTCCATATATATTATTATTAGATTGCAAGTTGATGGGTTCAAGTGCATTGTAGATGGGACTTTTGAAAAATACTTTATTGTCAAATATTGATGATGGATAGTTGGTTTATCTAAAGCCTTTTGCAATCACATTAATATTTTTTTACTCTCTAATTAAATATGTTTATTTCTCTTATCCACTTGACTCTTGTCACAGCACTTTTTACCCAAACCAACTGGAAGGGAGGGAAAAAAAAATGGCGAAGTAACAATAGTACAAAAAAAATCGACTCAAAATTCTGTTGAAGTTAAAAATATAGAGAGGACCAAAAAAAAAAAAAAAAAAAAAGAACCCTACTCTTTTTATATATAAAATTTTTAACCTTTAGATCGAATTAAGAGAAGTATGCCAATTTAAGAAAAATTTGATATATATATATATACACACACACATAAGAACTCAAAATTGAGTTTTAGCTATAGAGAATACTCTTAAAAAATATTCTAAGTGTTTAGCTAAATAAAATGGTGACATTTTTATTTTGACGTTGTATTTTAGAAAATTTGACTTGTTCGAAAAAAGGGAAATAGCAAAACACTAAAGTCTATTAATTTGTGGACAAAACTTGTGCATGGAATATGTATTAATTAATAATCTTCCCTCTTGTAAGGTTTTTTGTATGTCGGCATTTATGGCAACTTTGTTAGTAAAATCAAAAATAATATTTTGTTAGCTAGTTTTAGAAAATTGAGTAACTTACTTATTTTGAAAATATAGCTAGTTGATTGTTTTGGAAGTTGGGTAAGTTACTTGTTCTGGAAGCTGACGTGGCATAATGTATTTGACTTGATCTACATAACCTATAAATTGACAGTTTCTATTTTAGTAAAAATCAAGTATGATTGCGTGTATTGAATTGGAGATTATTTTAGTATTTCATTTAAAAAAAGATTTCTAATTTGAATAAGTTTCATTTTTCTATTTAAATTAGAAATTCAAACTTTCTCAAAAAGAGAAAAATCTTGCATTTGAAATCTGGAAGGTTGGAATATTTTATTTCTGGAGTTTCTTAAAGGTTTTTCGTGATTTATCAGTAGCTATTATGAAGGAAAGTAAATTCAGATTATTAAGAAAATTTCCATATTTGAATTTCAGAGTATTTCTAGAAGTGTTGCAACAGATCGAGAAACACTTTGAAATATAAATTATGTTTTTAGTCTGAGATTTTGTGAAGGCTGTGTGGCTGCTTATTTATAGTCTCAAATATAGATTGTGGAGCACGAGCACAGAGAGAGTTTTACAGCATATTTTGAGACTTAGTCTTTTGACGTGATTTTCCTTCTTTGGGAGAAGAATTTGGAGTCTTCAGGAGGAGACGGTATCGTTCTTCGGGAAAGGAACTTGAAGCTTTCGGAAGAAGGGATTTTTAGTTCAAGAGAGTTCAATGTCAAGACGAGTGTTGCTCGCCAAACACATTCAGCTAATAGGTTCAAAACGACCAGCGGCAATATGAATAGGGATTTTTTAAGTAGTTTAAGTCCGAGTGTATTTGTAATCATTTTGAGATTAATGCAGTGTTAGATAACTGGGTGTGACTCTGAAGAGTAGGTGTGACCAAACCTCGTAAAAAAGTTCTTGTGTTCTTTATGTTATTATACTTTTGATAATTTAATAATTGGTAATTTAATTATACTTGGTAATCGATAAAAACGGATATAACACCTCTCAGCCGTCATTTTAAGTGGACATAAAATGTTCAGATGGTTGTTACTAATATGTTTGGTAAGTTGGATAAGTTGACACATTAAAGGTCCATTGTAGAAAGAAAGACCAGCCTTTCCCCTTGACAAGAATAGTTTCTTTTAAATATGAGATTTCATGCATGCAGTTAAAATTGTTTCCTCTCGTTTTAGGGCTTTGAAATTTCCTTATTTATATGAATATAAATGATTAATTCCATTTTAAGAAGTTGTAATCATTTGAAGATCTCTCGTAACGTACTGATAAACTGAGTAGTTGGTCAAGCTATATACCATTTGATTTATCTTTCGTGGTTCTCAATGTAAAAGATAAGAAATGCATTTCAAATTCTTCACGACTATTAAAAAAAAAAAAACGATTTAAAATATATCTTTATCTTTCGTCATATCCTTTATATTCGTCACGTTACAGCTTATATATCTATCACATGATATTTTAATATATATATATATATATATATTAACCTTATGTTTATTTTTTCTTTTTTCTTTTTGTTTTGCTCGTTTATCCTACATGCACAAAACACATGCTGTCAATTAGTAATACATATATAAATTGTGCCAGCTTTATCAGAGTCATGTATTCTTAATTGAGAATTATTGTATGGAATAAAAAACAAAATCTATCCGTAAAAATAGTTTTGAACTTCATCAAGTTTTTTGGTGCCTTAACGACATTGATGTTTGTGTATAAGTCTATATAGTAAATTTTACTACTTGAATGATATGCAACTTATCATATTTTCTTCAAAATTCACAACCAATCTTTGTTTATACAATTTTGAAATCACAAGTTTTTTTTTTTTTTTTTGATAAATTGAATTCACAAGTTGTAACATAAATGTTACGAAATAAGCAACGAAAATAGGCAACAAAGAAAACGAAAAACAAGAATACACATAGATTTACATGAAAAACCCTAGACAGGAAAAAATCACGGACAGAGAAAAAGAAATCCATTAAATTAAATATTGGTACAAGAGGAGCGGCTACTGTAAAAAAAACATAATCATAAAACCCTAAAATTACATAATATATATACCAAAATCCTAAAATCGGATCCGAATAAAAACTGGGTCGGTCCGTACTACAAAGCCTCAAAAAATCTCATAATTAAAACTTCACCACAAATGTCACACCGCGAGCTTTTCAAACTTGATCAAAGAGAATTCGGATCATCAAACTCTAACAATAAAAAATACAAATTAATGTATTTCAAACACCAATACCAAAACCCGATGCCACGAAAGTTTCCGATGAATCGAGAGCAATAAGTGAAAAACAAGCACAGAAACAGAAACCTCAATATGAAAAACAGGGCAATGTGTGCCAACTACCAAGTTGCACACTTGCTCAAATTTACCAAAGCAAGTAGCACACTTGCAGTTTCACTGGACATGCATTGGAGATTGTGCACGCGACCTAAAAGCGCGTGGCACTTTCTGCCACAGCCTGAATACTCTGACAACTGACGACTGACGACTACAGAACAGCCCACAAACATGTCCACAAATATTGGCTTGGTGCATTTCACCAGCCCTTTTTTTTATTTTATTTTTTATTTTATAATATTAATATACAACACAATTTGCATTATTATATATATTATAATACCCCAAAATGTAATAATATTCCCCTATAAAATACCAAATTTAAATAATAATTCCTCTTGGTAAATCATTTAAATAACAATTCTTATTCATAATTAAAATTTAAAATATTGTAATAATTAATTTATTAATTCATCTTAAAAACTTAAATTATTAGAAAATAAGTTAATAATAATTTAATATTCAGACACTTCCTTTCACATGCAAATAAATCAATAAATAAACATACATATAAATATTAATTTAAAAAATCAATATAAATATTTAAGAATAAATCTGAAACATATTAAAAATATAATATATAAAAATAATATTAAATAGAATGAAGAATGTAAATACGGATATTCGAACTCAAGACTTCTTTCTTAATACCATTTTAATATATTAATTCATCTCAAAAATTTAAATATTAAAAAGTAAACCAACTATAATTTTATTTTCTAACAATAATGAAATAGCAAATTGTATTATTATTTAAAAGAAAAAAAAAGAAGAAGAATGGACTAAGACAAGAGACATAGGGACAAGCATTACGGAAATAATCATGTCCTTTTTCATATTTTGTCCTCGTTGTATGATATTACATCATCACTTTCAATATTTACTCAATTACCACTCCCGTCATTATTATATATATAAATTCTCTCTCCTACCCAACTCCTAAATCGTCAAATACCAGACCAATTACTCTTTTCTTCTCTCTCTCTCCTCTCTTCCTCTGCATTTTGGCTGCTCTGTTTTCAGTGTGCTTCTCTTACTCTCTGTTTTTTCCTCTCTTCTTGGGAAATAAAACAATAAAATAAAATAAAAAAAAAAATCTGCTTGAAGGTTTGGTTTTGAGAAATGTATGCAGAGACAGAGCTTCTGTTCCCTTGTTTCCTGAATTTCTCTCAAGAAGTTCAGCAATTTGAGGATTTGTGCAAATCCCAGAAGTCCAATGCCTCAATGGTAACTACTCTCTTTCTACCTCCTCCTCCATTCAAATCGTTATATATATATACACACACATATATATTTATTTAAACATCTCTGTATTTCTACTCACTTGCTTTGTTTTTATCTTGATTTGGATTTATTTGATTGTTCCTGAGGTGGGTTTTTACTCATTTTACATAAATTTTGGAATTTTAGATTTCTCTCTCAATGATCATCTTTTATGTGTTCTGATAAATGGGGCTAAAGAACTTGATTTTAAGCTGAATTTTTTTGGTGGGCAAGTCCAATTTTGTTTATTCCTCATTTTTTCTTCAACTAATGTAGATTTTTTTTTTCAAAATAAAAAACAAAAAAGGAAAGGAGATTTTTTATTTTCCAGCATAATTTTCTCAAAGCAGAAGTGGAAACAGCTGGAGCTGGCTTTTTATCCTGGATCTGGAAAAGGATAGAAAAGGCAAAAAGAAAGTATAGAAGTGGAAAAAAAAATAAAGAATTTATTTCAAAATTAAAAAAAAAAAAAAAAAATCATCCTTACGTTCCATAATCTTTCCTGCAGTTTCTTTACAATTCTGATGTGAACTCATGGTTGGGATTTTTGCCTTTTCCACCGCACTTACAGAAAATACTAATGATGAATAAAGTTCTCTTTTCCTTTTCTTTAGGGGTGAGGGGTTTGGGGGAAAAAAGTTAATAGGAAAGTGTGAGTTAAATTCTCCTTAATTTAGATCCCATGGTTATTTCTTTGTAGTTAAAAGGCAAAATTTTTATTGAGGAGTTGGAAAGGAATAATCCTAAAGACTTTTCATTCCATGGCTATGCTTTTGTTCCCTTCAATGAATGTTTTGGTGTTTTACATAGTTAAGGATTTAACTTACATCTATAAACTTTGAAGCACTTATTGGTGCTCTCTCAGTTTTTCAGTGTAAATCTTCATGCAATATCACAAAGATAATGAGGTTTCATTTCTTAAATCATTTTTTTCCCCTCTGATTTGATGGAGTGATTTTGATTTTATCGCGAAATTTTATGCACCAATAGTTCCTTACATGGGACGAGTTAAGTGTGTTCTGTACAAATAGACGACACTGCTCCAGTTATATGAATGCAAATTCGGATTCGATGAGAATTTTTAGGAACTTAGCTGCTGATGTTTTGTGAAAAATGATTGAATTTCTGTTTGTAGCACTCTAGTTTGGATTGATCTCGGGTGTTATTTGTGTCACAGATTCGATGCTAAAAGTTACAAAGAAGTTGCTAATCACAGATTCACACCTAACTTAATCACTATCATTTGGATAATTTCTGCAGAACATGCAACATCTTGTTTAGCTGATCTCATTTTGTTGATGTTGCTGTTTTTTTTTTGCTAATTTTCAAGTCTTTTTATTTCGTTCGGTTCAGAGCAACCTTGTTCAGACGTCCATGATATCAGAATATGACATGGGAGGGGAAGGAGATCTGTTCAAGGCTCCAGAACCCATTATAGAAGAGCCAGTCATGGGGCTTGATCCCGTGTCAGCAGCGATTTCTATGATATCATGCGGTGAAGATGTCATCTCTCGCCAAGCGCTCAAGGTTGCAGACATTGAATCGCTTCAGAAGGAGCAGCTTTTGAGTGAGGTCTTTTACGAGTGCGAGAGGGATCTCTTAGAACAGGCGGCGATGGAAATACCTCTTTCTGAAGTCCTTGAAATCAAGATTCCTTCTTTGAGGATTGATGGAGACCAAATTCCAGAGAACAAACCACTTTCTGATTCGTCGTTCCAGAAGAGTGTTAGCTCGGAATGTTTAAGCTCAATGGACTGGATGCATGGGCCTATGACGACGCCAAGTTTTCTGGATTTTCGTGGAATGGATTTGGGTGCTGCCTACGGGATGCGACGTGCGTTTAGTGAAGGTGACATTAAGGTCAGATTTTTTTTCATTCATATCGTTTTTCCAATGTTGTGTGTATATCCTTATATTGAGGAAAAAACGATGTTATCTAGAGATGGAGGAGTCTATGGAGGCATAAAAAGAAACGTCTCTCTCAAAGTTGCAACCAAAGGATCTTTTCTTCCACCGTATTAAAACGACGAATTCATTTGAAATTAAGCACCAAGCATGATATCAGGCTTCTAACTAAGTCTAAGGACTGAGAAATGTTTAGATGTTTCTGTCTGGCCATTTCCACAGGATGGGGCTGAGTCATTGATTCTGAACTTTTATGACAGACACTTGGCAATGGTAGCATGGGCATCATCCACTCTCCTCACGAGCGGCCGATGATCATCACCAAAAGCATCTCCGAGGAACGCAAGGAAAAGCTTTCTAGATACAGGAACAAGAAGACCAAGAGGAACTTCGGAAGGAAGATCAAGGTAAAAATAGTAAAAATTTGTTATCCTTTCTTACGTGAATGTGCCGTACAAACTTGTAAACTCGGCACTCGGGTTTAGACGGTTATTCCGTTGCTTTGAGAAACTAATACTTGTCACTTGTTGCAAAAGGCATTCATCTACTCTTCCAGTACTTTTCGGCACATCAGATGAGCCCATTAACGCGTTCCTCGCTAAGAAATATACGTTTGTTTGTTTCTTTCTTTCTTTTTCAGTATGCGTGCAGGAAGGCTCTTGCTGACAGCCAACCAAGGATCCGCGGAAGGTTTGCAAAGACTGAAGAATCAGACAGCAAGAGGCAATGACTTTTGACTTACCATATAGTAAGAAGAAGCCTAGGAATGAAGTAGCTAGATCCGAAGATGTTGCTCAATAAAACCCACCCCCTCAGTCCTGCAAATTAGTAGTAGTAGTAGTAGTAGTAGTAGTGGTGGTAGTTCTCTTGTTGCTGTAATAGCCTCCTCTGTAGAACTACATGGCCTTGTAGAGTTGTAAATAGGGTATTATGCTAAATAAATAAATAAATAAAAAAGGGGAGTCTAAACTAAGTTGTACTTGTTCATATAAATATGTTGTGAAATGTAATAATATTTTGAGTCGTTTATGTCACTTCAAATGAAAGTACTAGATTTCAATCTGACCATCTCATAAGTGTTAACTCCTCTCCTCATTCTTCCTTCTTTGATTGCTGCTTGACTTTTTTGACAAGAAGACAAAAACACAAGTGAAGAAAATGAAATAGGAAAGAACTAGTTTTTCTATCCTCATGTTTTGGATGAGAGAAATATAAGTGGAGAGAAATTGTCAATTATGTCTTTATGCAAAGTGAGTGAATGAGGTGTAACTTAGAACAAAATAGTTATTTAAACCCTTGTTTTGTATGCAAAATTTTCTCTTCATTTTTTTCCCCAAAATTAGAAGGATTCGAAAACGGTCGGTTCATGGATTTTACGTCTGTTCTTCTCAATTTTATTTCTATAAATCAATCCGATATTCTCTTTTTCACTCTGAAAATCTCTCCAATCATTTCATTTCTTTTACTTTTCTATTCTACCAAACAGCCCGATGTTCTCTTTTTCATGTCTCAAACCATTTCTTTATTTTTATTTTTCTACTCTACCAAATAACTCAAGATTGTATTTTTCACTGTGAGATATCTCCAAACATTTCTCTTTTTATTTTTATTTTTTAATAAATATATATATATATATATTACGAAATAATCGGATATTCTCTCTGTCACTCTGAAATCTCTCCAATCATCTCTTTCCTTTTACTTTTATACTCTTATCATACATGGATGAGAGTGGAATATGCCTTACTTGGTTGCCTAGATTTGACATCATCAAGCTTGTTGGCCCAAGTTGGAGGAGCCCATGACTATTTTAGATGGATTCCCATTCTATTGCCCAAAACACATCATAATTCACAGCTTTTCCATGTCCCTTCTAACAAATAGCTCACTCCAGATACCCAACGACAATAATAATTTTAAAATAAATACACAAAAACGAAACCTTGTAAATATCAAAAACTCCTTATAAACATCGTCTTCCTTCCTTCATGTACATAAATGAGCTAAACTATCTTAACATTTGCAGTCCCAACAAACAGTAAAGACCACAAAGTGAAACTGATGAACCTTTGATTTGATATCTTCTTCTTTCGAGGTTTTGATAGTCTCAAGCAGGCAAGTCATGTAACCTCCTATCCCGACGGGCTGGAGAGAAAGATCTCGTAAACAAGTCTGTCACGAAATAAATTTCGTGCACCATAACGAAACTGCTAAAACTCACACTTTATCGAGAAGGAGAACGATCTACCTTACCATTTTACGCCGGTGTCCAACGGTAGCTGGGACTGCAAATTGCAAACTGAAGAAGAAGTTCAGCAAATTCCATGACGAGAAAGGAGACCTTTTTCAAATCAAAATTTAGAGAAAACTTCCAACTTCGAGGATGATGTTCTTCCTTGCAAATATAGGTCACCTTCTTCCTTGAGTTTACCCATAATTTAAAAACAATAATAAACAAAAAAATAAAGATTTCTGAATTTCAATAATTATATGTGTCACTAAAACAAATAGAATCCAGTCAATAATTACTTATCACTAATCATGACGCTGATTATCTTTCATCAAACTCCAATTTGCGGCTCAGACCCGACGACTAAAGGTTAGAAGATGACCCACCAAATTGGTTTAACAAATCCGTGGAAAACATTGACCAAATAAAATTAATCACACATCCACTATCTACAACACCAACAAAATAAATACAAACAAATTAGGGAGATGAGAAAGAATCAAATATAATTACGTGCCCACTGAAATCCTTTGTGGCAACACTAGTTTTGGAGTCAACTCGTTAACAAACCCATTTCCAAAAGAAAACAAAATCAAAAATAAAAAACAAAACTTTACAAATCAGAAAAAAAAAAAAAAAGGTTAATCACCCGAATAGGGTGTTTCTCCGGGAAGAGCTTCTCCTTCAACAACCCCACTTGCAGAGATCTTTTTGATAACAGATCAAGATAGAATAAAGAAATGGAGAGAAAGAGATCTTAGAAGATAAATAGAAACATTTTATAATACCTTTTAAAGAGCACAAAAATTTCATATTTTTTTTCTTTTTTCTTTTTTTTTTTTTGGCTGGTTACAAAAATTTCAGATTGAACCACCTAAAACAGCACAACCCACTTCATAAATGAACCACCGAGACATTTTAATACTTCTGCCATATTGGTCAGAACCCAAAAAAATATGGGAAAACCCAAACGGTACATATTCTGTACCATATAAAAGAACTCAAAAAAAAAAAAAAAAAAAAAAATTCTTTTGTAAGTTTCCGCGTGATCTAACATGCCCAGTTCAGTTTTAAGTTGTGCCCTTCGCCATTTTACTATAAAAGAAAAAAGTCTCGAGTAAAAATCAGGCAGATCTTCCTTTTATTTATTCGTTTTTTTCCCTTGTTGAACCTTTCAAACTCATTCCAACGGTTTGACCACCAAACCCATCTACCAGAAACATCCTAAAATCCCTATAACAAGGAAAATCCATCTCAAACATACAGAAAAAATAGGCCAAACAAAAAAAAAAAAAAAGGAGGAACCCACAAAAAAATTCGTAGCTAACTTATGCCAACACCTCCTATCGGATCAACAGTACAAACCCATTTATCGAAATCACAATATAGGAGTTAAAAAAGATGATTTTTTTTTTTTTTCAAGAGGTAATCTTCGTCAATTTCATTAGAGTTTCGAATTATTACATACGAAACTGAGGGTGGAATTCTGTTACAAGGAAAGCTATTTTAAAATTTTTACCCCAAAAAAAAAAATCCACTGAAAATCAGATTGAAGATAATCTGTTTAAACTTTGAAAATACTAAAATACCCCTCCAAAAACTTGGGGGAAATTCACAAATTTAATTGTTCCCTTTATTGTTTTTTCATGTCATACCGTTGCCTTCACGTCCATCAAACCAGTATAGCAGTGACCAACCCACATAAAAAGAAAGACCCAACAACCCAAAAAAAGGAAAAAAAAAAAAAAAGAAGAAGATAAAAACTCTTTTTTTTCCGGCGATTGCTCAGAAAGTTGAAACCTTACCAATTTGCAGAGAATTGTACACAAAAACATTCCTTGGAACCAAACTCCCCCATTATTTGAGATGAAAATTGGACACTTCTGCAGGTTCAAAAACGTAGTAATGTTTCTTTAAAGTACATGACACATTTTTGGAGTTCCAAATTTCTTGGAACTGACTGGATTCTATGTTATTTTTCCAGTGACAAACAAAAAATTAAATTAAAAAAAATATTCGATATCCACAGCCAAAATTCACCAAATAAAAACACACACACGCGCAAAAAAAAAAAAAAAAAAAAAAAAAAAAAAAAAATGGTCACAAAGCCATTACATACCAGAACGCCTACCGGGCTCATGACAGACCAGGCCGGGGCTGAAGATTTTGCGCTCCTAACACGTAATGCGCAAGTTAGCCTCGACCCGTTTCTCTCTCCTTTCTCTCTCCTCTTTCTCTCTCATCTAATATAACACTTTTACAAGATAACGCCGACCCTTCTCTCCCTCTCTCCCTCTCTCTCTCTTGAGCTCTGTCACCACTCACCCCCGCTTTCTCTCTCTAGAATTTTGCGAAAAAAGAACCCAAACTCAAAACTCTTCACTATTTACATGATTAAATTGCAATTTTATGTTTAATAAAGTTTGTCTAGTTCTCTCTCTCGCTCTCTGTGCTATCTTAAGCAGTTAGAGAGAAACACCGCTTTGGAACAGATCCCTATTTCTCTCTCTAACGAATTCGATTATTTTTCCTCGTCAAATTCTCAGGCATTCTTATCTGTGAATTCCCTTTCTTCGTCGGAGTTTCCTTTTCCCGGTGATAGTTTGTGGAATTGTTCTCCGTCGCTTTGTTTGTCTCCCGATTTTGCTCTGTTTCTCGGAATCCATGGAAGATTAGGGTTTATGATTCGCGTACGGAGAATTGGGGTTTTGATTTGAAACGATTGAGATTGCTTTGGGAGGAAAGGAAAGGAGAAAAACTTTTGGGAATTTTGAGGATTCGAGTTGTGAGTTTTTTCTGAATCTCTGGGACGATGATAATCAAGCGGAATTTGAAATCCCAAATGCCGCGTCTGAAGCGGTGCAAGCCCGGCGATTCGGCCGTCGAGGACGACGAGAGTTCCGCGAGGAAGAAGAGGAAAACGACGAACGGTTATTACCCTCTCAATCTGCTCGGCGAGGTCGCGGCGGGGATTATCCCCGTCAGCCTCCATGGCTTGGTTCTCAGCTCCGTCGCCGCCGCCAAGAAAGGCTTTTCTGCGTCGTGGTGCACTGAGGTGTCGTGCTCTCCCGAGGTCGAGGAGTTGAAGTCAAACGGCCGAGATTCAACGGCCGAGAAGATCAACGGCAAGGTCGAGGTTCAGAGGCCACCTCTGGTGAGGACTTCGAGGGGTCGAGTTCAGGTTTCTGCCTTCTCGCTTTAATGATTCTGTGATTGAGAATTGGAGGAAAGAAAGTAAGACTAGCTTGCGTGATTATAGTTTTGATGAGGAGATTGAGTGTAAGAAGGAGAAATTTAGCTTTAGGACACCGAAAACTTGTAGTCAGAATGCAAAAAAGATGAACAACATAGATAGGAATGGATTTAAGTGCATGACGTATTCTGCATTGTGCGAGGACGAGGACGGTGAAGTGGAGAAGTACACGGCTGTGAAGAATTTTTACATGAAGAAGCATTCCAGTTCTCGGAGTTCGCTTGCGTCCATACATGAGCAAGTGGTTGTAGAGGAGAGGTTCGCAGTCGAGGCAATGGATGGACAAGCTGACGAGAGTTTTCGTATAGGTTGTAGCGAGAGGACTGACGGGTTGTATGGACCTGAAGACTTTTATTCCGGTGATATAGTGTGGGCAAAGCCAGGGAAGAAGGAGCCCTTCTGGCCTGCCATTGTCATCGACCCGTTGTCACAAGCACCCGAGCTAGTTTTGAGGGCTTGCATCCCTGATGCTGCTTGTGTGATGTTCTTTGGATACTCTGGAAACGAAAACCAAAGGGTATGGATTAGTTCTGAAAAGAGTTCAATTTAAGTAGTGGATTGTATTAATAATAGTATGGATATTTTTATTTATTTAACATTAATTGTGGTACTTCAATGATATTTACCAGGATTATGCATGGGTTAGACGGGGCAACATATTTCCATTTATGGATTATGTAGACAGGTGTGTATTGTAGTGGTTTTAATTTTCAGATGGTTACTTGCATTGTAATGTAGAAATATCTTTGGTGCTGAGGCAATACTTTACGTGGCGTAGGTTCCAGGGGCAGTCCGGTGTAAATGATTGTGCACCCTGTGATTTCCAAATGGCAATAGAAGAGGCCTTTTTGGCAGAACAAGGGTTTACAGAGAAACTGATTGCTGATATAAACATGGCAGCTGGGAATGTAACGTACGATGAATCTATTCTTAGGGGAATTCAAGAGGCTACTGGTTCAAACCAGGATCAGGCAAGTTGTCTTGGAGTCTTGTGCTTTTAAATGTTGAGTAATCGATTGAATTCAATAATGTTTGACTCAGTTTTGGTCCACTATCACCTAGGGATTTTCCTCATGGAATTTTGTCTTTGCCATTGGCTAATTACAGTTAGAGTTTTTTTTGTTATTCAAGTAATCTGAGAATGCGTTTGATGTGTGGCTGGAACTGATGAATTGTTTTGGCTTAATTAACAATTTAACATCTATTATCTGGCTACGGAAGACATATAATCACAGCTCTTTCGAGTTCTCTTAATTGCCTAATGTCATTCATTTGAATCTCGGTCCTGTATGCAGGATCTATTTGATAAGAGGAAAGACTCACGGCCCTGCGAAGGATGTGGCACGATTCTTCCTCTTAAAGCAACAAAAAGAATGAAGGTTTCAACTCCGTCTGACCAATTTTTGTGCAAAACGTGTGCAAGGGTTCGTATGACCTGCCTTGTTTTGTGTGTTTATTATTTTATGTGAGCCATTTGTTTGCTATAATAACTTTGGATCTGCAAGTTTTTCTGCATTCTTCATATATATGAATTTTTATTGCAGTTAGTAAAGTCAAACCACTTTTGCGGCATATGCAAGAAAATCTGGAATCACTCAGACAGTGGAAGTTGGGTAAGAGAGAGCTATACAAAAACTTTATTGTACATGAATGCTAGTCATTATTTGTTTTAAAAACTTCTCGCTTTTAACAGGTTCGATGTGATGGTTGTAAAGTATGGGTTCATGCAGAATGTGACAAAATTTCCAGCAACCTTTTCAAGGTCTGTTGATCAAACTATATGTATGATGTTGTTTTTCTTTCTATTTGCAAAATAAGAAGAATAATGATTAACGAGACATTGCACATTTTCCTGACAAAATTGTTGCCCTTTTTTTTTTTTCCAAAGAATCTGGGTGGCACTGACTATTACTGTCCAACTTGCAAAGCGAAGTTCAATTTTGAATTATCAGATTCAGAGAAGGGACAACCAAGAGTCAAGTAAGTCTGTGGAACCCCATTTTAATTTTGTTAAAACTTTTTGGACTCATTTTCCATTGCATGATTCATATTATTCTTGTAGTTTTTTTTTTTTTTTAAATACAGGTTGCCTTTTCTAATTGAGTGGTTATTCTTTCCACCTCCTTTATGTCTAACAAATATGCTTCCTGACGCAGATGGAACAAAAGTCATGGTCAATTGGTGCTGCCTAACAAGGTTACAGTGGTTTGCAATGGTGTGGAAGGCACATATTTTCCAAGCCTTCACTTGTAAGCTTAAGTGGCTCAAATTCATTGTATTTTCTGTCAATCTTGTCACTATGATCATTATTTCTGTTACTTTTATTCTTTGGTTATTTCTCTAGTATTCATAATTCAGACTCTTTTCAGAAAAGAAACGTCAATTGCTCAATGAACAAATTGACATATATCAATGCTTCTTTGTACTATTTATTTGAATTTTCAATTTATTTTTCATTTCAAACTTTACAATCCTTATTATTAACTTTTTTTATTTTGTTTTTTATTTTTTTTTAAATCCCAGGGTTGTTTGCAAATGTGGGTTCTGTGGCTCCGAAAAGCAAGCACTTAGTGAATGGGAGCGCCACTCAGGTTCCAAATCGAGAAACTGGAAGACAAGTGTTAGGGTGAAAGGTTCTATGCTGCCGTTGGAACAATGGGTTTGTACTCTACTCTACTCTATTTTTCAAACTATTTTGGGAATTGATTCTTATTTTTAAATATCAAACACATGTTTCTTGACATGGTAAGGATAGTTTTCCGTGTGGAAAGAAAATTATGTGTTGGGTTGATAGTAAATGATGATGTAGTATGGATGAATATTAGTTTGATGGGTTCTCATTTCACTGTGCAGATGCTGCAGTTAGCAGAGTATCACGAAAGTGCTCTCGTGTCTGCAAAACCTGCCAAAAGGCCTTCTATGAAAGAACGAAAGCAGAAGTTGCTTGCCTTTTTGCAAGGTAAATTTTTTTTGTTATGTAGAAAAACAATTGTGATTTGAACATTTGTTTCGGTAACCATCTGATCTGGTGAAAGCTAACTGCATTCTCATACTTGCTATGACAGAGAAGTACGAGCCTGTTTATGCTAAGTGGACCACAGAACGATGTGCTGTATGTAGATGGGTTGAAGATTGGGATTACAACAAGATTATCATCTGCAACAGGTACTATCTTGTGGGCAACTGTCTGAGAGTTATTGCCTAATTATAAATTCAGCAGGAGCAATATTTGGATTTCATTTTATTGCTGAATAGGTCAAAAGAATATATGTGGTGCAATTTGAAAGTGTATAGGCACACTAGATTTTTGCAAAAATTGCTCAGGATAGCTGCATTCGGTACATTTTTAAGGTTGTTGATTGCTAGTGTGTGTATATATGTATATATGAAACTTACGTTAGTCTCCATATTTTTCTGTCAGATGCCAAATCGCTGTACATCAAGAATGTTATGGGGCACGAAATGTTCGGGATTTCACTTCATGGGTTTGCAAAGCATGTGAAACACCTGAAATCAAGAGAGAATGTTGCCTCTGTCCTGTAAAAGGCAAGTCTTTTAAAGTGTTGTGGCATTTTTTCAGCATGAAAGAGGTTAACGGTTTCTTTTCACAACGCACTTGTCTCGTAGCGGTCTTCATTGTCTAAATTCCAATCATGCCATCAGACATAGTACACATTTTCTCCTCGTTTATGCAATGTTCTGCTTTTTTTCCAAAAAGTTTGGTCAGTTAGTAATATGAGTATTACTTAGAAGAACAACCATTCATATGATCACAGTCTTCCTCTGCTTAAAGATGATTCTATAGCTCCTCGTTTGAATTTCTTTCCTCTGTTATCTCTGGTCATTGATGTCTTTATTAATCAACTTATGATGTAATGCAGAGCTTTATTTATTTATTTATTTACTATTATTATTATTTTTTTCAATTCTTATTAAGTTTGGTTTCATTTTGATGTTATAAGTTGATATCTTTGATTTTGTGTTTGGCACAGGAGGTGCTTTAAAGCCAACTGATATTGAGACATTGTGGGTTCATGTTACATGCGCTTGGTTCAGACCCGAAGTTGCTTTTGCAAGTGATGAAAAGATGGAGCCTGCTCTTGGGATCTTGAGCATTCCAT
Source organism: Ficus erecta (assembly GCA_008635985.1). Classification (NCBI taxonomy): domain Eukaryota; kingdom Viridiplantae; phylum Streptophyta; class Magnoliopsida; order Rosales; family Moraceae; genus Ficus; species Ficus erecta. The sequence continues at coordinate 1,328,965 of BKCH01000010.1, forward strand.
CTAATTCTTTTGTTAAGGTGGATTATTTGCTTTAGGCAAAACCTCCTCATAGCTGCCTTATTTCAGTTGGATAATATATGCTACCGCCAATTCTTTTAATATTTTGCTACTCAGTGTACTTTCTTATTTACTAGAAGACTAATTTACCATTCATGGTCTTGCTAAAGACCTGCTGAAATATTTAGCTGATGTGGTATTAAGTGTGCTTCTATTCTTGTACTTCAGATTTGTGTTATTTGTAAGCAAATTCATGGTTCGTGCATGCAATGTTGCAAGTGCTCCACCTATTACCATGCAATGTGTGCATCAAGGGCAGGGTATAGAATGGAGGTTAGATTCTTGATGCTGTCTTTTGGTGCTTTATACTGTTCAACATTATTTTCACCACCTGAAAAGCATTGATTTATGCTTTTATTTTATTACAGCTACACTGCTCTGAAAAGAATGGCAAGCAGAGTACAAAAATGGTTTCGTATTGTGCTTATCACAGGTTTGAAATTATGATTTCCGGGTAGATTTAATCTTTTTCTACGTGTTGCAAACATAGAGAAATTTATTTTTTTTTCATTTTTGATGCAGGGCTCCAAATCCAGATACTGTCTTAATTATACAGACTCCGCTTGGTGTTTTTTCAGCCAAAAACCTCCTCCAAAAGAAGAGGGCCGGTTCAAGGTTAATTTCATCAAATAGAACGAAAGCGGAAGAGGTTCCACCTGTTGAAACTACTGAGCCCGAGCCATTATCTGCCGCAAGGTGCCGGGTATTCAAGAGATCAAACAATAACAAGAAGGTAAATTGCTTTCATATTTATTTCCTCATCTGTTCCTTCTTAATCTTCTTCTTTGTTGCCTTAGTCTTAATTTTCCCTTCCCCCTTTCTCTTTTTCTCTTTCTTCTTCTTCTCGTCTTCTGGGAGCTAAATAATCTGTTTAATAAGGCGAATGTGCCATTTAGGTATTATATAATCAAAGCAAGTCCAATATGGAGAAAATAAATGCAAAAGCAACTATTCATTCTAATCAATAGGGGTATGCTTTAAATGATTTTCAGGTGAATTTAGGGGAAATTGGGGCTTCATATTCTCTTCTCTTATATATGCTACTGGTCACTTGGTAGCATACAAGATAATAAGTTAATAACAAAATACTAATACCTAATTCTTGACACTATTGTTTCTTCATTAATATATCTACCACCAGTAATTGGATAGCAAAACATGTGCGTGAATCAGCATTTAAGTAGGCAAGTTCTTATTAGTGCTTTTTGTACATTCGATCAGTAAAAACGCATTTAAGCGTGAGATTCAATTTTGCTTCTTTGACGTTAATAAATGTCCAAGCCTTGATCATTGTCTAATATTTGTGAGATCTGCCCATTCTTTTTCACATTTAATTTTTCTGGTTGCTAGAGAACGGAAGAAGAAACCATTACTCACCAAGTTAAAGGGCATTCCCATCATCCCTTAGGAGCAATACAGAGCTTGAATTCTTTCATGGTAAATTTTCCTCAACCGTGTAAAATTCTGTTCCAAATATTGATTTTTTATTTTTATCTCAAGGTGACACGCTTGGTGTGGCTGTGTGTGTGTGTGTTTTTTTTTTTTTTTTTTCAGCAGCTTCCCGAGGAACCGAAAACCTTTTCTTCTTTCAGAGACCGGCTTTTCCACTTACAGGCACAATCTTAATCCTTTCTACTCTCTATAATTAACTTTCTGGACTTGATTTTGACTGTTATTTGTGTTTATTTGACTGCAGAGAACCGAAAATGATCGCGTTTGCTTTGGTAGATCTGGCATACATGGCTGGGGTCTCTTTGCACGTAAAACTATTCAAGAAGGAGATATGGTAGAATCTAAAAATAAACAGCCTCTTTTTACTCGTTCTTTTCATTTTAGGTCATTCTTCAGTAGGCTGCCTCAAACAATATTTAGATTTCGGCGACGAATGAGAAGCATCTGTTTGTCTGCAGGTTCTTGAATATCGTGGAGAGCAGGTGAGGCGTAGTATTGCAGATCTCAGAGAGGCACGTTACAGATTGGAAGGCAAAGACTGCTATGTAAGTTCCTTTCCTTTCTCCACCAATTTGTCAAATATAGAAAGATGAAAAGTTCTGTTACTAGTGAGACAAACTCGGAAGTGTTGAATTACTCTGATCAATTCTGGCATATTCCTTCATTCCTTCCTATATCTTAGAAGCTAATTTGATTTTTTTTTTTTTTTTTTTTTTTGGGCAGCTCTTTAAGATCAGTGAAGAAGTAGTGGTGGATGCTACTGATAAAGGGAACATAGCACGCTTAATCAATCATTCGGTAAGTTAAGATTGTGATTGGTGTTAGAAGGTCCATTAACATTGACAAAGTAAAGCCTATAGAAGGTCAATCTTACTTCTTTTGTCCCTGGCCAACTTTGATAAATATAGTGCATGCCCAATTGCTATGCGAGGATCATGAGTGTTGGCGACGATGAAAGCCGGATTGTACTTATTGCCAAGACTAACGTAGCTGCTGGCGACGAGCTAACGTAATCTCTCTCTCTCTCTCTGTGGCTTCCCTTTGGATTATCAGATTTTGTAATCGAGCTACAATATTTTTATTTTTATTTTTTGTTTTGGCTTTGATAGGTATGACTACTTGTTTGATCCCGATGAACCGGAAGAATTCAAAGTCCCTTGTTTGTGTAAAGCTCCAAACTGTCGACAGTTCATGAATTAGGATACAACGATTGCACAGCCATTGTTTCTCCGCAAGGATCACTAACCCATTCCCTCTTTCGCGGGATCTCACAGTTCTTATACCAAAATTTGTAATTTTTCGAGGAAAAAAAAAAAAGAAAAGAAAAGAAAAGAAAAGAAAAGAGAAAAAGGTGGTAGGGTGTAATTCTTTTTCCTTTTCCTTTTTTGTTGTAATTTTGTTTGGATCTTTCAAAGCTTAATAAAAGCTATAAATTTGCCAGCTTTTTGGCTTTCGGCATTTGTGTATTAATGTCTACGTACTTCCCCACGTTATTTTTTTTATTTTTTTATTTTTTTATTTTTTAAGTTTACTGCCAATGTTGTGAAGTCAATGCTTTGTTGAAAAAATGGCACTTCCTTGTACCTCTCTCTCTCGTGTACTTTAACGTTGACTTTCGCCATTGTAGAAGACAAGAAATTTTTAATTTGCAATGTTTAAATTCTTGGATGTACCAAGTTTTTTTTTTTTTTTTTTTTAAGTTGGGGATGGAGATTCGAGCTCTGTATTTTTTGGTGGAGTTATGTGTGATATTATCGTCATTATACAAGATGAAGAAATTTTTACTTTGTAACATTTAAATTCTTGAGCGTACCAAGTTTTTTTTGAACTTGGGGATGAGGATTCGAATTATGCATATTTCAATGGAATTAGATATGACATTACCATTAGACTACAACAACATTAGAAGTTGGTTTTTTCCTCACCGAGTTGGTTTGGGTTTTGTATGTTATCGTTGCTTCATGCTTCATTTTGTTTTCGGTCATTGAAGTTGACGTCATTTTATGTAATTGCCATTTCTAATTTTAATGTCGTTTGGCTAAAATATGTCGGTTTTAGGTTAAAATATGCCTGCAACCACCTTGGAAGTTGGTTTTTTCCTCCCCGAGTTGGTTAGGGTTTCGTATGTTATCGTTGCTTCATGCTTCATTTCGTTTTCGGTCATTGAAGTTGATGTCGTTTTATGTAATTGTCGTTTCTAATTTAAATGTCGTTTGGCTAAAATATGTAATGTTGTTTTGTTTTAAATGTTGTTCACTAATTACTGACGTGTTTCAATGCTATTGTCGTTTCTTTAAAAAGTATCTTTCGGCATTGTTGTCGTTTGATAGTACATGTCGCGTTGATGAGGTCGGTTTTGGTTATTTCCCTTTTCTGATTATCTAATGTCCCACCACAAAGAAAAACCAAAAAAACAAAAAAAACAAAAAAAAAAAACAAAAAACAAAACAAAACAAAATTTACAATGTAATTGTCGTTTGTTAAAGATGTCGTTTTTGTTGTCATTTTGGATTATTGCTGTTTTCCCAGGTTTTGTCATCCCCCCTCCCAACCAAGGAAAAATCAAAATAAAAATAAAAAGTTAACAAAGAAAAAACAACTTACAATGTAATTGTCATTTGTTAACAATGTCGTTTATATTTTTATGTCGTTTTTTTGGGTCCGTTTTCCCAAGTTTTTGTCCTTTACCCATTTTATTTTAAAGCAAAAAGGGGAAAAAATTTTACAATGTAATTGTCGTTTACTAAAGCTGTCGTTTCTATTGTCATACATAGATGTCGTTTGTGTTTTATGTCGTTTTGGATTATTGCCGTTTTCCCAGGTTTTGTCCTTTACCTAAACTTTGTTTCTTTGTTGATGTTATGCCGACGTTCGTTTAATTTAAATCCATTTAGTCTTTAAGAATGCCAGTTTGTTATTGTCCATCTTAAGTCATTTATTTATTATTTGGGCGTACTGTTTGTATTCTCCTCGTTTCTTGGTAGATAGTTTGGCTCATGTCGTGGTTAGATTATTATTGTTCTTTCTCAGGTTATTGTCGCTACCTCAAATGAAAACGTTCAGTACTTTTGTCGTCTTAAAGTATTACAGTTTTGAAATGATGTCGTTTCTGTAATATGTCGTTATGAAGTTGATGTTGATTTGCTCATTGGTTGTCGTTTTAGAAGGTTTTTATAGTTTACCAAATGATGTTGTCTTGTGTTTGATTCTTTTCCTGTAGATGTCGTTTTTTTAATTGTCGTTTCCCTCGTGATGTTTTACTTTGTGGTCTTTTTCAAGTTGCTCTTCTTAGGTTCTTGTGTTTTTCTTGGTTTTCTGTCGTTTTTTTTCGTCTGTTTGATTGAAAGAAAGTCACTTGGAGGAGGCCGAATGGGTACTCCATAAACTCTTCATCCCAGCAACAATTTTTTTGATGATTCTTTTGCTGGAATTATATTTTTTAATAATATATATATATAGGATAAATTGAATATAAATCTCAATGTATAGATATGACCATCCTCAAAATGTACCAAAAATTTTCTTACTTGCCTATAATTCTTCCTGGTGTTTGAACTTCTAAGAGACGTAGAACAAAACAGCTTTTTCTTTTTGTTGTTCCCTTCCTTTGGAAATCGGGGTCATAATCTCTGTTTCTCTCGTCGTTCTAGAGAACAAATTTTGCATCCTGTTGGGGAAAGCACCCATTTACCCAAAGAGCAGCAGAAAAATAAACTAAACAAAAATAAAAAATAAGATAAGAAATTTACATAGTTTGACAAAATTGTTTATGTCTATGAGAGAGGAAAAATAAATTTACTAACACTTTCAAAATTGCACACTCAGTAAACTTTCTCAACCTCTCTCTACTCAAAACCCCTTACACCCTTTGCTTATCTATCTTCTCACTTTTTCTCAAAATGAGACGTACACTCTCTATTTTTCTGATTGCACTCCCACAACTCATAACAAAACACACCTATTTATAAGCTCTCAATATGACATAAAAATATAACTTTCTCAAACTCACAAAATAACAACTTACCCAAAAACTAATTTGAGTTACCCAACACATCCAATCCAACCTCACTAGATTCCCCAATGGAATGTGGACGAGGGGGGTTAGAATACCACCGATCTTTTTTTTTTTTAATTCTTCAATTCAGTTAAAAAAAATGCTTAAAAACGTAAATAAAAAAAAATAGAGGCATAAGAACACGAATGATTGAATAAGTAAACTCATCAATGTTAGCTCTTTGGTTAGAGGACATTTTAAGACACTCTTTGTGTGGAGGTTAAATGTGACTGTCTGATCATGAGAACACGGCGCTTTCTTCCAATCCATGTGGTCAGCCATGGAGGATCACCGGACACAACTTTGTACCCTGCATTACTGTACAGTTCTCGGGCACCTAAATCGTCTTCATAAGCCCTCAGCACTTGATACTTGCATCCCCATATAATTGCCAGCATGCCGCAAGCTTTTAGCAACACTGTCGCTATTTTCCTCCTCCTGTTTTGTTATACACGTTACAAAGAATCTCTTCAGAAATATAGCTAGAAAATTTATATAAACGGTTACCCTTGTTTACGGATCGAGAGTGAAAAAAGATACCTGAAATTTTCCAAAACGGCAATTCCGGAGATGTAAAGATATTCCTCTGCATCGGCTGGGAGATTTTTAAGTACATTTTGGTCTCTCAAAACTGTAGCATCAACAACTCCAACTAGCTGTTGCTCTTGTTGTTGTGTGTTGGAAGCTTCACTTTCCGGCACAGCAACCAAGCAAGCATACCTATTTTCAAGTCATTTCCATTAGTTTATCAATAAGCATTCTCATCAAAACTTAAGATAGACTCAAAATGCTTCTTCTTTTTTTTTTTTTTAATCTCAACGCTCATCTTAATAGTTTGAACAATGTTATAAGACACCAGTAGTGTTAAGCACCACCCACCAACAGAATTTGAATCCCACGATATGTGATTTATAGATGGGATCCACCTTCTCTTTGTGGTGATGTTTAGCATCAGTGGTGTTCCGAAGCATTTTTCTACTCTCGCCAAACCAGATTTTTGCATATGCATTAGTACCTGTTTGGGGGTGAGTTTCTTAGTTTATAGATTAACCCAGCAAGCACTTCAGCCTGTATGTGAAAACCAATAACAGTAAACATACAAATATAAAGTGCATAATTTTTTTTTTTTCCTTACGGATTTATGGCTTCCGCTTATTAAAAAGAAATAAAAACACTTCTTAGATTTCGAATCTAAGAGGTCCTGTTCAAATCTCTTCCCTTGCCCGACCGAGCTAACCCCGGCGGGGTAATATTATAATCTGGGTATCAAAGAAGTTCTTCAAAACAATCCATACACAACATATAGATATATACCTGAAAGAACTCAAAGAAGAAATCATTGAAGAGAAAGGCAGGTTCATGAAAAGCTTCAGCTTGAACACGAGCAGCACTTCGAATCTCCTCACCAATCTGACCCAATCTCCTCACTTTCCACCCAAAATCACTCGCCAAATACTCAAACTCATCCCCATTATCATTGCTTTTAATGGCACTATTACTACTACTACTTGTTCCATTACTCTCCACAAACCCAACTTCCCCAGTTCTGCTGCTGCTGCTAAAGCTCTGTAATGAAAAGTTTCTTGGTTTCTCCGAGTGCCCAAAACGCAGATCTTTACTGGGTCGTTTAACAAGTGTGTAAGGTTTTGAGGAGAATTTTATTGATTTGTTGGTGTTGGTGTTGGTGTTGGTGTTGGGGTAGCTTCTTAGCAAATGAGCCATGGCTTTTTGCCTTTTTGGTTCTGTTTTGACTGTTGTTGTTTATTTAAGAGTCGTTTTTAACATGTCAGTCGGTTTTCTCTCTCTTGCATGTGCATATTGGGAATATAAAATTAAAAATCTTAGTGTAAAAAGAAAAAAATCTATACCAGTAAAGCTTTTTTTTTAGTTAGAGATAAAGGATTTGAACATCTAATCTTATAATAAAATGATTTTATCTTGTGATAAAATGATGGAAAATGATGGAATGATGGATTTTAGTTCCATCGAGTGGACATAATTCTAGGTTTGGTTGAGGCCATAAATAGATGTGCCATGTGGAGAGCTCTCAACCTATCACTTGGCCTTATAATTAATTCACTAGCATTCACTACCACGAATGCAACATGTTTTTTTTTTTTTTTTTTTTTTTGGAGGGCAAAAAGAAAAGAGAGAGAGCAGAGATTTTATTTAATTTTTATTTATTTTTATAATCTCCTCTAGGAAGGCAAGACCAACTCAACATTTTATCTTTTATCTTGTTGGATTATTTACTGATTTATAACCTCTATTTTAGGCTTGTACAAATGTTGTCAAAAATTTAATTTTTAACTTTAATTTCATGTTATATTAACATTTTTACAGCTAATTTTGATCACTTAAATATTGATTTCATTCTTTATAAAATATCATCCACTTGTTTATTCTATACTTTACAAAAATACTCATTGATTCATGGGGAACCAACTTTTCATAAGAGCAAGTGTTGAGACCCACCACATTAGTGATGTGATTTAAGCGAACAAAATAAAGTTGTAGCATGTTATTTAATTTTTTCTTTCAAATGATTAATTCATTATTTTTACATGAAAGAGGAGGAGAACGACTCATCAATCATTCAAAATCGGGATATAAACTCTGGTTCGTTCTAGTACTGAACACAAAAGTAAGGAATACATTAGTAGATGGCTCAAGCTGGAAAACTGGCTTTACAAAATCTTTTTGCATCTAGAGACTGCTCGATCTAGTGACATCGAATAGCTAGAATGAGAGATGGGACTTTGATAAGGTTGTGGACTCCATCTCATTTTATTTAAATAAAAGAAAAATTGAAAAATAACAACTTTTTTGCACTTAATTAAAAAATAAATAAAATTCTTAATGCCGCTTCCATTCTCCCATGTGATCTGTAATGGTTTAACCTGAATACCGTCAGTCACCAACTAAATGTTGTCGGTTAACCATAGATACGCCGCGACCCACGGTCTCCGAGTATTTGCTTTTACCTTTTTTTTTTTTTTTTTTTTTTTGATAAAGTATTTGCTTATACTTTGTCAATAGTTTAGAATTTCTTAGAAACGTGACCGACTAAATACAGTTTTAATAAAATTTAAAAATACTATCACAATACTACCTTAAGAACATTTGTTAACTATAACTGCTTAAAAAAGTACATAGACTAAATTTAAAAATAAAAAAATAAAAAAAAACATAAAAACCAAAAGTTGGATTAAATAATTTCAAATTGCTTTGCAATTGTGTAATGTCACCAAAAATTCTTTTTGAAAATTAATAATTGTGCAAATCTTATTTTCAAATCAGACAGCCCCAAGCCACTAAAAGATACTGATAAGTAAACTTTCACATCGGATCAAATTAGCCGGAAAAGGAAGAGAGCGTAAAAAGCAGGAAAAAAATTTTAACATGAAAAAGGAGAAACTCAACTTAAAAAAAGGAATTGGAAAAGAGGCACTTACCTCAAACAAACAAAAATAAAATAAAACACAACACAAAAGAAGAATAACACAAATAAAAATAATAATAAAAAAGCTACTTGAATCTATCTGAAAATCCTCCCTATAAGTTCCCAAACATTGGACAAAATTCAATGAACGTTACCCCACAAAAATAAAATAAAATTAAAAATTAAAAAAGAGGAGGAAGAAGAATAGCACCTTAGAAGCTAGTAAGATAACACACCCAGTAAGAAAATCAGGGGACAAAGAAAAAGATTTTGAGACCTTGCGGAATTGAGGATCACATCGACAAGGGAAAAAAAAAAGGGACATATTTTGAGTTTTATTTCCTTGATAAAACGAACAGGGCAACAAGAAATGGAACAGCAAAATAAGAAAAAAAAACACTAACTTACCAAAAGGGCAATAAAAAGAAGATGGATATAGAAATTGTCTCAATGTGTACTTTCAGGAGAATGATGTATCCGACTTAAATTTACCGACTCAGACTCATTTGACCCTGACATCACAGCCTCACTATCCTTGGGAGAACCATCATCTGGTACTAACACACCACTCAATCCATCACCAAACGCCATACCTTCCTCCACATGGTTAACACAGTGGCCGCCGTTGGCTTCACCACTTCTGTTTAACTTATCTCCCTCACTAGATAGAGGCGCCACGGGCAGTGATGCATTGTCAAGTGAGGCAATGCCATCAGCAGTTGTATCCTCTGATTTCACCACCTCGGAAGATATTGCTTCCGCTTCCACCCCATTGGAAGTGGCTAGTGTCTCCCCTAAGTTGTCTGGGAAATCGTCTTTAACCAGCACCTCCAACCTAGGGGAACGTGAACAATTGTGATTCTGCTCCTCGTGACAAGGAATTGAAATCATCTCCACCTCCATCTTCTCCTCAGCAGTGACCGAGGAAACAGCTTCTACATTCTCCACCTCCAGACCCGTATTCAGTGCATCCACCATTTCTGTATCTGAAGTTGGAACTGGGTCCTCAACTTTTTCCTCATCACCATGGATCTGTTCTTCCACATTTTCTTTTTTGGGTTTTGATACAATATCTAATGTTCTCTTCGACAAAAATGGTATACCTCCTGCTTCAATGCGCTCTTTCCTATAAAGATTCATAGCCCTCTGCAATACACGAATAACAACATCAACCAACTGCGAGGCAGAATGGTATATTCTACTTGTAACTTTCTACGCAAAAGTATATACATTTTTAATACAAAGATAATTTCGAATACTATTTCAGATCAAGACAAAGCTGTGCACTTTTCCAAATTAATTTAAAAACACAGAAAACAGAATTGCTTTTCTGTGCACACATCTGAAAATATAGTTGCCATAAGATAATCAAGATGAGGCCACCCAGGACTATAAAGTTGCAATCCACTTCTCGATAGTCCTGACTACACAACTTCTAGTTCGGTTATCTCTCTATAGTACTCCTTGTCTAGTAGTCACAAGTCAACTCATCTTCTATTAACAAAGACATGCCTTTCTCAAAAAATTAACCACAACTACCCAACCAAGTAAAAGTAAGATTGCAGAACAGCCTCACAGTCAGTCTAGACAAATCCATGTGTGTGTGTGTGAGAGAGAGAGAGAGAGAGAGGATAGAGAGAGCTTGCAATTAGATCGGAACAATAAAAATTTTCAGAATCCAGCGACAGACATTTTGCAGGAAAAATGAAAAAATAAGACATCAATTGACACCAATAATTCAACATAATCGTTCATCATGCTTTACCTGAAAGACGGAATCCTTTATGGAAGGAAAATGTGTGGAAATCCACGATGTTTTAGATGATTTGGCTCCAGCTCTTAAATAGTCCTGTGAAATAGGAGGGAACAGAGGTGGAAACAAACAAATTTTTAGCAAGCATGAAATGAAAGAGAAAAAAAAAAAGGAACCATTGTCCGTGCAGAAATTCATACCTTTGACATTATCAGCCTAATTGTCTCTTCATCGGTAGTTTCACTTTGACCAATGTCTAGTAAGCTCATACACTGGTTATACAACTCTGGACGTGCAAGTTCGGCAGAAATGTCAAGCTTAGAGAGATAATAACGGCTTAAGCAGGAAACATCATCCTTCAAAGATTTAGAAGACTCAAGTTTCTTCTCATGAATAACTTTAGGTGCAGACTCTTCTGCAGAAGAAGTCACACCAGACCTTGTTTCAGATAATTTCCCTTGAATCCCATGTTCACGATTATCTTCATGATTAGACATCTGACCAACCTGAACAGCCGAAGCATCATCCACTGAGGCCTGCACAGGATAATCATCTTTGTGGGATGGAGAAAGCAAATCCCTTTTGGCATCGCCATTTTGTCCTTTCCATGTCTCAACACTGGATTCCCTTCCCCGAGTATTCATTGGATGCCTGTTCTGCTCCCACTCAGCTGCCCCGAACAAGTGAGGGTCATCCCTAAAGACACCATTACTTCCATCCCAGCCATGCAAATGAGAGGGCCCTGTGGCATCCATCATATTCTGCCACCCAAGCGGACGCAAGTGACTGGGAAATCTGTCAGCATCCGGGATGTGATAAGGCATCCCACTGTGATTGATATCCAAGGAGGGTCTAACACCGAAAATTGGACCCGGAAACTGCGGCATTATCCCTTGAAAAGTTCCAGGTGGCCCATGTTGGAAAGGAATGAAGCCATTGGGTAGTGGTGAAGTCCAGTTTGGAACACCTCTCCAAGCATTATTATGCCCTCTTCCCATATTGGGATCACTGTTCCTCCGGTAACGTGAACTGGAATTAACCCTACCATCATCTTCCAAAGAACCAACAAAAGGGCTATCAACTCCAGCCCTGAAAGCAGGGTGAGGAGGAATCGAAGATGTGTTAGCCTGATTATTTCTATTGTAAAAGGACGAATCGACTGGAGAGGATTCGTCCACCAGAGGTTTCTCTGATGGCAAGTCTCGACTGAGTCTATCATCAAAATCCCTATTATCAATGGAAGCAGTGCTTCTCCGCCCCATTTCTTCAATGTCAAGGCTCCTCCTAGCACCAGTCCTATTCATGTACCTACGGTCAATGCTTGAAGATGAAGGAGATCTCTCAATCAAACCCAAGGGTGAAGCCTTAGAACTTGAAGACTTTTCATTTGACAGCTCTCCCAACGTAGTGTCATCCATTTTAGATGATTTCTCCATCGATCTGTGTTTGGAACCTCTTTCCAATGCTCCAGAAAATCCAGATGCATCTTTAGAAGGAACTGCTTTGGACCTTTGTTCTGCTGTAGAATCCCTGTACTTCAAATCTTCTGGATTTAGATACCTGTATTACGGGGAAAGTGATGAGATTTTAATATTGGATCCAACTGATGCTTCACGAAAGAAAGTGCAATGTATCCTCCATCAAACATTACATGTGAATTCTAAATTTATGTGGGAGATCACTAAATATAAGGAAAATCCTTTACTTAGGTGAAACATCATCATCAAGACTTTCCATGGGTACATGCCATGCTTGAACAGTCCTCGTCAAGACTTTTTTTTTCCCTTAAAAAAGAAAATGAAGACAAGGTTTTAATGATTCTAACACGTTAGGTATTTACATCTCACTGTGGCAAGTCTCCCAGTTTGGATATATTAGGCAATTTAGAATAAAATCAATTATCTTTAAGGTAGATAAATACCGTATGCATCCACACAAAATAACTTAGAAGGAAAACTACATGTCATCATAAGAGAAATGGCCACTAAAGACACTACTTTCGTAATGAGATTGTAGAAGTTCAAAAAAGTAGAGTTGTCAAGAACGCAACATAAAATATACTAGTTACTCTTGCAAGAACAGCTGTTCGAAACAACTCCCTTAAGCATGTTGTTGACGTGTATAATGGACAAAATCTATGGACCTTTGAAGTTTGAGCATCTTCAGGATATCATTAGTATTATTACACAACCAACGTAGGAAAAATATAAATGATATATCGCCAAATCTCTTTTCCAATAGTTGCATTCAAGCATATCCGGTTTATGGTTAGCGCTCACGTCATTAAATAACCTAACAATTACAGAACTTGAATCATGCCGGGTCCGATACGTTTTCAACTTCATCAAAATATGAAAATAAAATAAAACTAAAATACCTGGATTCATCTAAACCAACATGCGGACTAGAGCTGGGCGAATTCCTCTGTTTGTCGTTGCTAGCAATCATGTCTACATGAGTTTGCCGTGAATGAGATCTTCTCTTATTAGGATCTAACTCAGATCGATCACCACTTACTGACTTCTTTTCCACATCAGAGTAACGAGCTTTGGAACCTCTAGATGGAATATCAGTTAAATCATCACGATCATCAGGAGATCTTCTTTTTGCCCTGCTGCTATCTTTGTATCTGGTAGTCCGATCATCAAGATGAGAGCTACCATAATCCCTATCAAAGTCATGACCTCGATCATAGTCTCGGTCACGGTCCCGGTCCCGTTCTCTCTCACGCTCACGATTGCGCTCTCGATCACGATCCCGATCCCGATCCCCATCCCAATCCCACTCATGGTCGCGATCATAATCACGATCACGAGCGCGCTCCCGTTCATGCTCACGCTCACGATCATGGTGGCGGTCACGATCGCGATCCCTAATAGGATTTAAGTCACGATGGCGATCGCGATCACGATCCCGATCATTCTCTCCTTTGCGCTCACCATCATGTAGTTTAGATGTCTTACTTTGCATTTCTGCAGTGTCTTTTTCATCCCTCACATGCTTATCTTCAGATTTGCTGCCAAGATGATCTTTTGTGGAGCGCTCCTCTCTTTGTCGATCATCTCGATGCTTGCTGTCCCTGTCAACATCTTCTCGATGCTTCTCTTTGTATCTGTCCTCTTTGTATCTTTCCTCTTTGCGTCTCTCATCTTTCTGTTTTCCATCCTTGCCAATATCATCCCTGGAAGATAATCTTCTATCACTGATGTCTCCCACATCATCTTGATGCTTGCCCATATCAATAGAACTATCTCTTCTTTTCCTCATCCGTCTTTCAAGCTGGCTATCTGCTTCAGGACTTCCAGATTCGCACTCAGCATTAAGATCTGTAGCACCACATAAACAGGGAAATCAAACTTCCTATTTCAACAAGGCTAAGACAACATGTTTTAAAACACACACACACACACACATCATGTTTTAAAACACACACACACACACACACACACACTCATTCACATCTTCGATCAATCAAACCTTTCCCCCTCTCATCTTATACAGCAGGAATTTTTTTCCCCTCTCTATTCTTTATTTTTACTACCTATCACTTTATTTTATAAACCAGGCTGACTGGACAATCCAACTCTAGCATATCACTTCTTCACAATTATCAGTCTAACTATTCCCATCTTTATATCAAGAATTGTGCTGTATAGCAACGGAAAACCTTTCTGAAAAACAAATACTTGTTTATTAATTTCTAGCCAAAAAAAAAAGCTTAAAAATAAAAAGATTTACACAATATACTATAAAAGTAAAATCAAGGAAAACATTATGGAAAATATTGTGGACACAAACACAAGTCGAAACCACATCTACTAAGTAAAAGAAACCACATAAAAAATTAAAACATAAATAAATAAAGGAAATCAACCAAGAGCCGTTCGGATTTCCGGAAAATGACAACATAATAACGATGATATGTAAGTATACTATGACAGTAAAATCACACGTAGAATGGACAGCAACGATGTAAATCTAAACAATGACATAGAAAAAATTGCATAAAGAGTAACCCCACCAATAAGAACCACATTACTATTCAGGATTTAGAAGGAAGGAAACAATAAGAATAATAACCCAGCAATAATGAAGCAGAATCTTTTAATAGGACCATAGGAGACGCCCTAAATGAAAGCTTTCCCTCACCCTTATTTTCTCCCCAAAAAACAAAAAAACAAAAACAAAAACAAGAAAACAAAAACGAAAAACGAAAAACAAAAAACAAAACAATACAATACAAAATGTGTGGCAGAAGGTCAGCTAGAGCCCATGTTTTCAAAAATTGATAGTTGTCAAGACCACCACACTTGAAGAGCTAATAGTCTCTCAAGTTCTAGAGGATATTCGGAGAAGCACGTCAACATTGAGACAATCATAGAAAACTTAAGGCGGTTTAGACTAATAGCCATACCCAATAGTGTTTCTAGAGTTCTGATAGCATGACACTTCCGATAAGTTTTTTCCATGTCAAGTGAGGTAAGAAAAGGTGTATTAACAAGTATTAATATTAACAAGCATTGCTATGTAATATTATCGGTTGAAGTGGAAAAAGGTGTTAATAATAATATTAATCAAGAAAAAGGCAGTCAATTTACTAATAATATTAAAGGCATTTTTTTGATGAAAACAAACAAAGTAGGTCCAGTATGAAAACAAATTCTTGTCATCTGTTCACGAAATTATCAAAAGGAACAGCCCTGTGGCAACTTGCATGTAAGATTTTGCACTCAATATACCTCCATAACTTGTTTTCTACGTTTCTCCTACAATGTAGTTATTACAGCAAGGATTAACTCATAGAAACCATAATAGTTTTAATCAAACCTATTTCCTCTCTTTACTTACTTTCTATATAACAAAGGTTGCGCACACTTTTTTTCTCTGAGCATTTAAGGGACAAGGAGAAAGCCCAAAATGGAACAACAGACAGAGAAATATAACTTGCCAAAAGTTAAGGGGCGGATATTACATTATTGCTCATGAAAGAGACAAGGGATGCAAAAGGACAAATTAACCATCTATAATCATTCATCAGGCATCAGCCACGGAAAGAAATTCAAAATGGTTCGATAAGAGAAAGTGCACCTACTTAATCACATATGCAACATGAGTGATGTCAAAAATAAGTTATTCATTATCAAACATAACAACTATCAACTAGAATTTAAACGAAACAATGGAACCTGTCAAAATTTCAAATGGAAACAGAGATGTAATTAAATAGGCTAAAATTTATGTCCAAAAAAGAAGGAAATACTGCTTCTACCGTTCTATGGAATCAATATTCCGATGAAATAAACAACTCAACATTTTTTTGGTCTACTCAATCGCAACTTTAGGTGTAAAAAAAATCATCAGCAATTACTTAAATAGGGAAGACTCCGAGGTTTCCCAACCCATTAAAGTGACGATACATATATTAAGACTTTCAATCTTAAATAAACTCTCTCTCTACCCAAACTATGAAACTAAAGAATCTTTATGTGCTATTCGACACCAACTCCTTTACTATAAGAAATCATGGCTCATAAATGGTAATCTGGCACCCTATGATTGAATTTCACATGAAGAAAAGCTAAGACCATAAAATTTAGCTTAAGTCAGATTTCAATATTCAAAATCTTTTAATCTTTTTTCAAATCCCCTCTTCTTCCAACATCTCCTTTCACAACCGTGGAAACAAGCATTTATTGCTCATAGATTAGATCAAACAACCAAAAGAGACCAGAAAAACAGGTAACCAAGGATGCACAATTTCTAGGTCGTATTCGATAAAATCATGATTGAAACAAAAGCAAATGTTAGTTAGAAATTCAAGCATAAAATTGCATGACCGGTTGATGTCCAAATTGTGGAAAATAAATTTTTCCACAAAGTGATTAACCAAACAACAACAGGCAAAATCATAACAAGATAACATTAAGAATTCAAGAACTAAATGCTAAGCGTGCAAGGAAAATACTAGACTAAACAAAGAGAAATACAGAATTAGAAGAACAAAATGAAAGAATGAAGAAAAAGCTAGCAGCTTTGTAATCATCAAAATCCATCCTTCCAGGAAAAAAATAATTATATTCTTTTCCCACAACACTAGTGCATTCGAAGAGCCATGCCAGAACCCATAGAACATATACACACTATAAAGTATGCTAAACTAAAGACGACCCTTCTAACGGCTCTTTAGACCATAAAATTAACTAATCTTAGTAAATTGAAAAAAAAAAAAAAACATTATAATCATCCAAAACTGACAAGTTTAAATGATGTACGGACTACCGAAAAACCAAACCAATAAACCATTCAGTTAGTTACCTTACCAGAATTTTCGACGACTTGCTTCCCCGCCGAACGATATTCATCACCGCCAACCAGTCTCTCGCTTCGCCCTTCCTTACTTTTCCTATCCTTGTCTTTCTCCTTATCTCTGTCTCTCTCCACCCCTCCATCCCTACCCTCCTTCCGACCGGAATCCCTATCCCTATCCCTATGCCTTCCCTCACCCTTCCCACTACTACTACTCTTCTTCACCTCCTCGGCCTCTTCATACATTCCCATACTTTCATCCCTCCTCTTACTCTTCGAATCCGAAGAGGCCTTCGACGACTTCTTCGAACCCTCGCCGCCGCCGCCGCTGCGGTGATCATCCTCGCCGCCATTCCACCTATCGCTCGCTCTATCATCGACCCTCTCCTTGCGCCGCTTCGACGAGCTGTAGTCCTCCGAATAATCCCCGTTTCCCGAACCACCATACAAGTCCTTCCCATCCTTCGAATCAACCTTCCGCTTCTCACTCGAGCTCGAATCCTTCGAAACCCTAACCCCGCCGCTCTCCTCCGCCCTCCCCTTCCGATCCTTCACCCCCGAATCCTTCTCGGAATCCGAATACTCCTTCGCCTCCTTCGAGCTATGCTTACTCGACTTGTGCCGCGAACTCCTCGGCATCGCTGAGAAAAAAGAAAAAAACTCTTAACCTCGAATCCCGAATTCTCAAAATCGAACACCTGAATCCGAAATATATTCAAATGGAAACTCAGCCGCCAAATCCAAAACAAGAAAACCCTAATTCCGAACGCGGAGCGATGCCTAGCGCTCAAATCTGAAGACGAAACCCTAATTCCAAAACCCTAGGTACGAACCGACGGAGGGCGGAAAAAAACGAAGGACGCGGCGGCCGGCGGTCGGAACAGAGGAAAACGTTTCGCCGGAGATTGGAGGTCGGCGAGAGAAGTTGAGATCGACAATGGCGATTGTTAGTTAATCGGAAAACCAAAGAAAAAAATTGAGATTGTTGTGTGGTGGGGATAAATGAGGAATACCATAAAAATGTCTGATGAGAGAGAAACAAGAGAGAGAAAGAGAGAGTGTGGAAGCATAGGAACAAACAAAAGCTTTTTTTCTTTTTGTTTTTCTTTTATCGGAGAGTTAAATCAGACTCGGCGATGACTTGGGGGTTTTGTTTGAGACATGAGTTTAAAATTACGATTTTGCCCAAGGTGGTTTACTTTTAATTACGAGTTTGGCACGCTTGCCAAGGGGGTTCTCAAAACGACGCCGGATTAGTAGTTACGTGCTCCGGAGACCATTTGAATTAGGTGGACCCAGAAAATCAGATTCGTCGCCATCTGGTGGGTTCCATCCAAGTGCCTATGGTCGAAGCACGTGGTTTAATTAGACAGTGGATCACAACACTGGGCCTTCGTAGGCTCATTTCAGATTGGGCCAAACTCTGGATCGGTTTTTTTCCGTGGCCCACAAGTAAGATAGCCGTCCGATCGTGGTTCAACGGCGAGAGTTTCATCAAAGTAAGGGGCTCGTTCATAGAACGCCGCGTGGCGAGAGGGCCCCACAAACATATGATTGGATTAAAAGGAAGCGAGAGATATTTGAGGAGGAAGGACGCGGACGTGCGGCGAGCCCATGGCGAAACGTTTTCGCCGTTTTCTCCCACGCAACACTCACACGCAACCTCGTCCTGCCGCTACTATAAATACTCGCACCTCCATTTCTCTGTTCCTCAGTTTCGTTTCTCCGGTTTCTTCCCCTTCTTCTCGGCGTTTCTGGTAAGCTCCTGAAGTTCCGGATTTTCTTCTTGATTCTGTAGCCAACGGTTTGGTTGCCGGGAAATCGTTGGAAAATTGGAGTAAACTTTTGTAAATTTTTTTTTTGTTTTTTTTGAAACGGATAAAATTTTGTAAATTATGATCAAGTTTTCATCTAAAATTTTCTCTGAAAGTTTTTCTCTGCTTGGAATAGTTCAAGTTTTTCGTTTTTGTTCGCGGGATTTCTCTTGTTCTAAATTTTTTTGCTTCGATTTCTGTCTGTTTACGACGAGTTTGAGGAAAAAAAGAAAAAAAATTAATTTTTTAAAAAAACAAATAGTGTATGATCATCTTTTTTGTCTTGGCTACTGAGCAATTTTAGAAGCTAGACCTTGTTGGTCGGTTCTAGTGTGGGATTGAGTTATGGTATTGAAACAATACAAACTATTTTTTTTTTTTTAAAGTTAATTCGGCGTCTAAATTTTCTTCTTCTTGAGTTTAATTGAGAAGTTGCTGAAATTTGATGCGTTCTTTTATTGTCAGAGCATTGATCAATGGCGTTATCCAGTATTGGTATATGTCCAAGTTTGGATGGCGCTGAATTTGCTTATGGAAGTCTAAATTTGTCGACAAGACTCTCTAGGCCGTGTCCAATGCAGCTCATTGGGAGATATTCCAATTCAGCTCTCAGAAAATGCACGGGAGTGAAGTGTGCGTTGTCGAGAAAAGACGTGACTACTCCAGTGGGATCAGAGGGAAGTGCTCATGGTACTTTATCAGTTTCCACAGAGGAAGAATCAGGTCACGTTGTACGGTTCAAGATTTCTGATTTTATAATTCTCGACCGTGTCAGTATCGGCCTTGGTGGACGGGTATGAGGAAATTTGTGCTTTTACGATCTTTTGTAATTGGTTTAATTATGTGGACTGAATTCACAGGAGTTGATCGATTTTAGCTTTGTTGTAGGCCGATGAAGTAGTTTTTGAAGCCGTAGTGAAGGATGCTATTAGGTATGTATGTCTCCATTGTCATAATGATATTTGTTATGAGATTATGAGCTTGAGCTTAACACAGTCACATGGAATTGCAGTCCGCTGTGTAACTCAAGAGTTGTGCTTCGACGCCTTACTAGTGCTCAGGCTCAGCGTAGGGGTAAGCGCGCAATAGAGGTTAGTGGAGCTTGTAATCATACTGTGATTTGTCTTATTTAGGTTTATTTAGATTTAATTTGGGGTTAACTATTTGTTGTTATTTTCTGTAGGTTTTGAAGAAGTTAGTTCGTCGTAGACTTATGTACCATTCATATTCAATGCAAGTTCATGGTTACATCTCTTCAGCTACAAGTAGTGGTCGTAGCTCATTTACCCTGGTCCACGGGGTAAGTCCTTACTTTGCCAGATAGATTTTGCCACTATTTTTTGTTTTTAATTCTTATGCATAAGTGACACTGACGAGCATCTTGTCATTGAAGGTTTGATGCACCGCTTTTTTTTTCATTTTCTGTAAAACATAATGTTAATTGCCTCACCATTCTTGGTTTTCCGTTCAGTGATTTTATGGATTTTTCAATATTCATTAGTTACACTGAGGGAGCATGACTAACTGTAAAGCTATTAGAAAGGAAACTGAGACCATGTTTGTTCGCATAACCATTGCAGTACCATGGAAGTTTTTCTTTAAGACATTGGCTTCAGCAATCAGATTGGCTTCCAACCTTGGAAGCTACTCTTGCATTAGACGAGGAATCTGTTAGGAGGGTAGGAGATGACAAAATTGGAGGACCTGCAGTTTCTCGGCAATTGCGGCTTATTAGGATATTAATGAGAGATCTCTTGATTGGGGTATGTTTCTCTTTTTCTGTTGGCAAATTCATGGAAATTGCTCTTTACCAATGAATGGATTTTTGAATGTGTTTCTCAAAATTTTATCAGGTGAATTACTTGCACAGCCATGGGCTTGCCCATACAGAGTTGAGGCTGGAGAATGTGCACATAAGCCCGGTGGATAGACATATTAAAGTAAGCACCGGATATTTAGTGTGAAATTGAGGCTGAATTTTTTTATTACCTCTGTGGGTTTTTTCTTTTCTGATAAATGGACTACCAACAGCCACTAAATCTCCAGCTGCAATAGTTTTGTTCCATTTATGGAACTCTTTCAAATCACATCTTTGTGAAATTTTTTTATCAAAAAGGCACCAAAGTGGGTGCTGCCTAAGGAAACAAGAATTATGCACAGAGGACTATGCCTGAAATGAAGAAAGAGAGTGGGGGAAGCCTGTAAAAAAGATTGAAGGGAACCACAATCTACGAACAGATGTACTAAAGAGCCGTGAAGGTAGAATCTTGGGGAAACCTTGGACGCCCTCCATGAACTCTTCGTTGTCACTGATCAACTTGTTATTTCACTTCCTCTAGTGTTGCAGATCCCACACAGGCACAGTGCTTTAATCACTTAATCTAATGTAAAAGAGCTTTGCTCATGATATTTATATCTAGATGTCGTTAGTACAGCAATAAAATGCCTTTAAAAATATAGTCTAACGTTGGCTTTTGTTGACATATGGCCTTCTGAGGTCAATAATTGTTGTTATCAAACTATACCAGGGGATGCATGAATGCTGACTTCTTAAAACATATGATGAGATAATGTGATCTTCATTTTCCTCCAAAGTTCTTTCTCCTTTCAACCAACTTTATCAGTGCAGATTCTTATTTTCAGGTAGGGATACTTGGAAATGCTGCTGACTTTTATGAGGATGGCTCAAATGGTAGTACTGCGGACAACAACATAAAGAGGCGAGAAATGATGATAGCTTTTGACATGCGGTACTGTCATTAGAGAAGCAAAATTTGTTTCAGTTAGATGTCTCTAGGAGTTTTCTTGACGCGTTTCCCGTTTCATGCATGTTGTGAAGATGTGTTGGATTCATGATGGCAAAAATGGTGATGCGGGAACTGATGGACCCTTTAATCTTTACAAAGTTCAAGTCATTCCTCACAAAGGTATATGACTTCCCCAGTTTTCTCGTGAAATCTCAGTCTTTGTTTTATGCAAAAGATAACAGAATCCAGGGATGTGTATTACATTCTGCACCATGCTAGATATTGATCTTTTGCCTAGTAGAAGGGAATGAATATTAGTACCAACGTTGGTTGATGTACAATTGCAGGGGAATGATCCGTCATGTCTGCGTGAATTTTTATTGCAAATTCTCAACAAGAATTCCTCTTCCGGAAATGCTGGACTCCAAGTAAGAAGATGTGCTTAACAATTTGTTACTCTACTTCCAATGCCCCTTTCGTCATTTGTATGAGGGTTTTATCCATTTTATGTCTTGCAGATACTTGATAGAAACTGGGGTGCAGGTTGGAACCTTCTATCCTTGTTGCTTGCAACTAAGCCTTCTCAAAGAATAAGGTATGCTGTTGTTCATATATATAGTCGGAAAACTGCACCGGAAATTGAACTCCAGATTTGAGTGTTTTAAGAGTTGTCCCGTTAGATCAAATAAATAAAAGGAATATGGTGGTTGAAAGGCTGTCAATGTTAGATTTTGAATTGATGCCAAAAATTAAGGAAACTGACATCATAAAATGCGATGTATAGTTTGAGTTTTTTTTTTTTTTTTTCCCTTAAATGAAAATACTTTTTTCCTGGACATCCATTTATCCACTTGCATATTGTCGTACTCTTTTGTATGACTAAGATCTAGAAGTGGAAGTCTGCCGTTGGTTTCCAGGCGTGAACTATTTTCAATTAGTCGGTTAACTGGGTAAAAGAGCCTTTAGGCACCTAGAAGCAGAGGGGTCCATGAGAGTTCTTATGAATATCAAATCATTTAACATTAAGTATATATTTTTCGAGACAAAATTATGTCTTTCTGTTGTTACTCTAAACACTATTTGATATATATATATATATATGTCAGTTGCGTTTGTAATGCTACAGTTATTGCCAATTATAACTTTCTTAATGAATGTTTCACAGTTGCTTAGATGCTCTTAGACACCCATTTCTCTGTGGACCTAGATGGAAGGTTGTCCCATCCATGGATATCATTAGGTGGGGTCTTGGTTCAACTGCAGTACGAATTTCTGAGGAGTACATCTATGGCCGACCTCAGGTATATCAGATCTATACTTTTCTAGATCTAGACTTGAGCTGTTATTTTTATGTGTACAGTTTATTTAGAATATGTTGTCCCTCACCGTATCCTACACTGATCACCAGTAGACCACCAGAAAACTAACGTATACCAAGGAAACTTTGGTTTAGTTTTTCACTGAATAAACTTATACCGATATTAATTTCTTTTCCTATGTTATTCGTTGATTTATAACTATCCTTCGTAAGTAAACTTGGCAAGGGAATAAATATTAAGGGAAAAAAAATGGAAAGAGGAGTGTATAACTACTGCTCGATTTCTCACCATCTAACCCGACTGCTTATATTTGAAGATATGGAAGATGCACTAATTTGTGCCTTTTTTCTATTCTACAGCGCCAAAGACTAGCCCATTTTATTGAACTGCTAGAGACGCTCAACCCTCATTCAAGGCCAAGGGTAACGACTTATTTGCATTTTCCACAACTATGCATTATTGTTCTTTTTAAACCTATTCCATCAGTGTCTGTAGTTAAGACATTTTGCAATCAGCTTTTTGACTTCCACACAATCACAAAAACTTGCTGGTTGTTTACACAAATATGTTTCAGATGCGTATGTCTATTTTATGAATTAATGAATATTTGAATTTCCAAACCCCGTCCTTTTTTTTATATATATTATTTTGTAGAATTTGCTGGAGTTCCTGCCAGGAAAGTGGCGGCTGTTATACTGCACTGGGAGGCACATCGGCCTGACCCTTAGGCAACCTCCTACCCGAGTTCTGGTTGGCGATGTGTACCTAACGATATCTAGAACATCGAAGTTAAACACCGCCCTTTCATTTGCCTCCGACATTGACTTCACAGTCCTGATTGGTCAGAATTGGCCACATGACAAGACTGGTGTAAATGGGAAAATGCAAGTGAACTCGTCATTTAGATTAACAGCAGGTAGACGCCTATATCTGAAAGAAGAAAACACCACAAGACATTTTTCATGGAATCCAAACACTCATGATTCTTTAGCTCAGAAACTTTCTGGCAAGAAGTGGAAGAAAGCTATTCCGTTCGAGGAGTTTCCGATGAGCCTTCCAGTGGCCAAGCTTGTTTCAAGTGACATTGAGGTGACACTGGATCTCGGAGATCCACTGAATAAAGACGTCAGCGTTGCAGGAAATGTGGTTCAAGAAGTTCGGATACAGGTCCCACCTGAAATGTTTGATATGACAAAGCTCGTTTGCGGGACGTATGTGGATTCCAGGCTGCTAGTCCTGCGGGGAGTGAATGGTTCGGCACTCTTATTCACAAGATCTTGTGATGATGTAAACTTGAGATGATAGGAATCTCGTGTATGATTTGGACGTTCCAATTATCCTCTGTAAGTAATTGTTTTTGTAAACTAGGAAATGAAAAAAAAAAAAAAAAAAATAGTGATGACCAACTATTCCACTGACGAACTTCACTTTTTACATCTTCTGATTGTCTGCTAGATTTGAGTGCTCCAGGTGAATTGGCTGAAGGCAGTACTAAAAAATCGAAAATTGGAACTGCTCTAAAATGACAATACAGTGAAGGAATTCTTTTGTGCAATAAAATTGAAACGTGCATAGGTTAGTCAGAAAGAAGAATTCAAGAAAGTGTTGAAAGTATGGGAAAGTAGTTGTTTCAGTAGATAACGACATGTTTCTGTTTCTTCGCGAACTAAACGATATGTTGTTTATAACTTAAACGTTTTACTGTCGTTCAAATAAACACATGTTGTTTCGTGTGTTTACTCTGGAGAATTCTTTTTCGCCTAATGACAGCTAGTCTGTCGTTTGACTTTATTTTGCAAAACAAGTTAAACGATATGTTTTATGTAGGTAAAAGTTATGTTGTTGTCTAGAAACGACAGGTCGTATGAGGTTTCATGTTTCCCGCCATTGGCCTTCAGATATGAAAGCGACATGCCACTCCTAATTTCTATCTCAGTTGTTAATGCCAGAACGACATGTCTCTTCTGTTATCCACGTCTACAACCTTTTTCATTTAGATTACAAACATGTCGCCTCTTTCGTTTTTTCTTATATTCTAGATTAAAAACGACAAAATGTTATTTTGTCTTAGCCAAAAAAGTACATATCCTAATGTAATAATCTAATAAAGCCTTAAAACTCAAGACAGCCCGGGTTATTTACATAGATGTCTAAATTAGAGGTATTGATTTAAATTATGTTCATTTTTCTTTTTATTTACATAAACATCTAAAAGAGTAATTATAAAGACAATTTTACCCTTTATAAAGAATGGAAAATTAACAAATAAAGAAATTACAAAAAAGGAAACAAAAAAAAATCTAAAATGTTTACCAAATAAGGCTAAAGTTAATTTAATGAAATTGCAAAAATAATTGATAGAAAAGAAAAATTTTGAAATTTTTTTTGATTTATTGTAAAGAATGTGTAAATATTCATAATGAACCAAAAAAGAGAATACTTTCTCAAAATCAGATTTCACATTAATGAAAAAAAGCTAACTAAAGGAAAAGAAAAATCTTAAAAAAATATATTTCATACAATGAATCCGTCTTTATCATAAAGATATGTTCGATTTCATTTCTACTAATTTATATAAATAATAGTATTTTTTTCATAAATAATTTGATTCCATTTATTGTGTTCTTCAATTTATTTATAGTTCATAAATGACATTAATTTATTTCCTACTAATTTATTTATATAAATAATAGTATTAATGTGTTCTTCACATTAATAATAGTATTTATTGTGTTCTTCAATTTGATTCCATTTATCTTTTCATAAATAATAATTCAGATATAAATGACAACCCTTTGATTTATAGTGAGTTACATAAACAAATAGGTTTTTTTCTCATAAAGAATTCATTGGTTTTTTAAATGAAAAGTATGAATATTTATCAATTTTTATCGTTAATATTTTTGTGTTGTGTTTATTATTTAGTATGAACCATCATCTTTATAGTAAATATTTTATATTTATTATAATTACTTTGATGTTTTTAACTAATTTTGATTTATTAAAGGTAATTTACATTTATCAATAAAAAATACTCATCATTAAAATCAAAAAACAAAAAAAAGGAAAATAAAAGAATCTGTATAAAAATAAAATGATGTCAATTATAATAAAATGACAAAATAAGTATTATATATATTTATTTATTTAAAAATAGACATATACATAATATTGTTGAAAAATGAATATATTTCAAAACGATACTCTAAAAATGTACCTTTTGCGTAATTATTTCTTTTTATTTTTTTTGCCTAAAAAAAACATATGTTAAGGACCGATTTCATGTTTGGACTATTTCACATGCTTTTATCGATTGGTGTTTGCAAGTCGTTCTGCTGACGCCATTTCCTCGTTTTATTTCGTTTTTATGTCTATGTCGGTCTGTTATTGTCGTTATTGTAGCCTTTTTCCTATTTTGTTGGTGTTTTCTTAAAGATGTCGTTCCTTGTTTTTGTCGCTTTAATGTCCTCTGTTATTGTCCTTTTTCTATTTAATTGGTGTTCCCTTAACTGATGTCGTTCCTTGTTATTGATGCTTTCATGTCGTCTGTTATCGTCTTTTTTCTTGTTTTACTAGTTAGAACCACGCGGGTGAAATAATAAATTATCTAAATGATATTAGAATTTAAAAGAAAATTAGGACAAAATATAAAAGGACAAAACAAAAAATGAAATTAAAAAAAAAAAGACAGAAACTCTTTTGTGAAACTTAAAATAAAATAAAATAACAAATCTAAACTCCTTTACAAAATTTCAAAAAAAAAAAAATAGACGAAGTCATTTTTAACCAGGGTAAAAACTCAACACGGAAAAAAAAAATTCAAAGAAATTTTCTCACTTTTATTTGTGTCATAGATTGATAGATAGTAGATTGTTGTCTCCTTGCATGCCACTTTGAATCATCATCGTTTTGTTTCTTTACGTAGGTTATTATAGGGTTATATATAAGAAAGCCATAAATATGACACCTCTTTAGATTTATGTCCACCATAATATTAAAATTGATGACTTTGTCATTTCGTAACACTAAAAATATCAATTTTAATGTTAAAATAGATAAAAATCAAAACAAAAAAAAAGATACTTAATACATGACTCTTCACTTAATTTTCTCTATTATTGAATATTATTATTGCCATAGCTTTATAGTGTTTTTTTTTTTTCTTTCTTTCTTTCTTTTCTTTTCTTTTTTGTGAAAAACCATCACTTGATAGTTTTTTTTTTTTTTTTTTTAATTTGGAAGTCTGAAAAAAAAAATAAAAATAAAAAGAAAGAACGAAAGAAAGAAAGAAGGCATTCACATTTATCACATGTATAATTATAGCCATAGATTGGTTAAATGAAGCCAAAGGCCTACTCCTTTTTTTTTATCTAACAATTGAAATTGAAATTGAAATTGAAATGAAAGGCGCCAGTGAGGACAACATGGTGAACCAATCTCATTTTCCATCACAAAAGAGTTGTACAAAGAACCTACAATTCCAGCAAATCCTAACACCTATTGAGTTGTCACAACAATGTTCAGATGGTGCCTGGGAGCTTGAGACGGATGTGCCGGTCGCCGCCAAAAAAAAAGTACGAAATTAATTCCTCTACCTAGCAAATTCAAGCTCGTCTGAACAGTCGACTCTCCTAAATCAGTCCCTGACGTTGCAGATCAGTGTATGTCTTCTTGTTGTAAATGTTACCCTCTCTGTCTTCATATTCTTCTTCAAGATCGGGCCGCCATTTATTGTATCCTTGTCGCTCTTGTATCCTCTTCCAAAGTTCTTTTGCTTCCTGCATAATACAAAGTAAAAAAAAATTGGTTACGTAAATAAATGAAGGAAAGTTGATCAGATATTTCTCAGGCAAAGTATGGAATTCTATAGGCTTTGAAGAGGTTAATCTGATCAGTTATTACCCCAACAATTGACAAGGAAATTCAACACCACAAAAAGATGTCAAAAGGGTACCTCGATTGATGTGATCTCGTTGAAATTCTTGGTATTTGGAATACCAAGGCAACGCATCCCATGCTGATGGCGCCATTCCTTGAAATGTCGCTCAAAAGCTCGGCGGCCCCAGTAACTGTAGTTCCCGCATATCTCACACTTGAACTCCTGAATGCAAAGATAGTCAGAAATGCGCGATGAGAGCTCAAATGAGTTCTCTAGAAATGAATATCATCACTCTAAAGAAAAAGTATCTGAAGAGACCCCTAGTTTAAAGGAAAATAATACCTGGCCAAGGCCGTGAAGCTTATAAAGCCAATATGGTATGGGCTTCCCATCCCAACCCATTGGCAATTTGAGGGGATTATAAATCTGCTGATCTTCATCATCGCTTTCAGTGTCAGCTTGTGTTTCTTCCTGCAGAGTTTGCCAAGCAGTATTTTCTGTCAGAAAACCAAAGCAAACTCAAAAAAGAAAAGCTGTAATTTACATGTTTAGTGTTAGATTATATACAAAGTAGACACACTACAAATTATATTTACGATTGTTCTGTCTATTCTTGATCTAACTTTCCTCAACAGTTGGAAAAAGATGAAAAGCACAAATTTTAACTCACCTCCTCACGTTCTGCTTCCATTTCCTCATACGTCAAAGCTTGCTTCTTCACAATGTTGTCTTTTGTTCGTGCAATTGTCTACATAATGCCACAGAAAAACAAAGATGTTGGATTGACAGGAATAGAATACTAAACAATATATAATAAAGGAAAACTGGAGAGTTGCGGGTTGTATGTGGTGCTACTGATATTCAAACAATTCGTGCAAGGTTACACAAATAGGAAATAAATGTTAACCTCTTCCAGTGAGTCACATAGTCTGTTTATTTTGGCCTCCATCAAAGCTATTTCTTTCCAATTGTTAACTTGTGGAGCTGCAGCAATCCCGTTTTGTTGTGAGCCACGTGAACCTTTAGCATGGTGTTTCTTATCCAACTGTTCTAGAGGTGTGTGCTGCAAGAAAAGTATAAAATTTTAAAGGAATATGTTTTTCAATCTATTAACATTTAACACAACTTCATAAAATTTTTAAGTGACTTGAACATAACTCTATCAAACTCAGGAAAGGGTTTGCTCCCAATAATAATAATAATAACGATGATCTAGAAGAAGGATTCAGATTGTACATCTACAAGCCTAACGTGCAATAATCAGTAGCCAGAACACTAATAACAAATAATTTTTCAGCTTTGAGAGTCATATAATAAGCATCATAAATTGTAAACTTCTTGCCAATAAACAAGTCAATCCCAATCCAGTAAGCATGCAATATTCAAACATTACAGGCTGACCAGAAGAAGAAGAAAAACATAAAAAAAAGGACGTACCAAACTGACTAAGCATTCATTAAAGAACCAGACAAGGAAACCGTACACTTGAACTCTTAAAAATTTCTTCTATTTGGAACTGACTATTTGCCGGAGGGGAAAAAACAAAAGAAAAAAAAAATGCATACTGACTAAAGCAGTCGTCAAGGAAGTAAGCACGAGGAAAACATACACTAAACTCTAAAAGTTTAAACTTTTTGTTCAACTTTTCTTTTATCTTGGGCGAAATACATTTGCGAGGGGCTAATTCTAATCCCTCAGGTAAAATAAGAACAGCTCCCATACTTATAAATTTATATATTCTTTTAGAAAAGAAAGTAAGGCTAGCGTGTAACAACCTTTGTGAGAAAAAGCCTCTCAGCACGTTGCTGAACAGTACCACCTGTCTTTAGTCCTAATGCACCCAATGCCTGACAAGAGTAAATACAGAAAATTTGCGAGTAAAATAGCAAGCAAAGATGCAGCTAAAATCATGTATTTAATGTACGCAGATTGAATGCAAAATGACAAAAATCTGGGGCTTTCTTTTACAGAATAATACTACGGAAAAAAATGGAAACAGAACCTAACCTCCTTTAATTTTTCAGGACCCACTTCTATCAACTCTTCGACTGTGCTATAATAGTCAAGATCAATCACAGTATGCTGATCTGGTACATGCCCATTTCCTTGATCTTCGTTCTCCCAGAACTTACCATCTGCCCATTGCTCTTCAAACTCCGTTACAACCTGCACTAGCAACATAGAGACGTACTTAAATCTAAACCAGATAGAGCATAGTCTAAGATTGTCATAAACGAAATCTTACATAGTTGATACATAAGATAACTGAAGATGAAGATGAAATAAGAAACGCATCATTTATATTGGACGTACGAAGTTGAAAAAAAAAATTAAGTTCTAGAACTATCCTTCTGTACAAATACACAAACAATTTAAGAAATCTTATGTAAACATCTCTTCAATACGGGTAGTTACAGAAAACCTTTAACATAGCAAAGCTTAAAATATCTTTGAAGAAAATTCCAGAATAGACGAAGCCACTTAATTCCTAACATTTTGACCCCCCAAATGCGAGAGAGAAAAGTCCATAGACAAATATTAACAGTTAATTCCTATTTCATTATAAATGCAGCACGTCAAATTTGATGACTAAGCAGTGCATTTCAGTCGTGCAAAATGAAACTACTATTTATGTAAACAATTAAAAAAGGGGGGCCATCGTGCTAAACAAACCTTTGAGAATATTCTATCAAGATCTTGCAAGGGCTCTGTCCGCTGGAAAAAATATATTAAATACTCCAGTATAGACTCTATGTATTCCCTGTATTGCCTGCAGCAACCAGAAAGCACAAACATTCCAAATTTCACGTAAATAATTGAACAACAGTAGACATGGACAGATCACCACAAGTAACATTTCAAAAGAAAAGGAAAATGCAATATACCTAGTGAACTTCAGCTTGCGAGGAATTTTATGCGGTTGTGAAAAAACAACAAGGTAAGCAGAGTATTCAATGGGCTCTCCAAACTTAGAATTAATATACTGATTGTACAGTTCATGCAAATCGAGGTATCTTCCGAGTGCTTCCTGAAAAAGAAATGTAGAAAAGTTATACAACGAAAAAATTAAATAAAATAATGTCCAACATATTATCTTGATGAGCTACGAGTAATTAGCAACTCATTCATCTAAATAAAAAATGGATATCTGGGATTTTGGTTAAGACGAGAGAGAGAGAAAGACCTCCCCACTGAATTCAATAACTGGCTCCTCCTTCAGCATCGCTTCATACTCCTCATTAGCATCAACAACACGTGCAGCTGGATGCCTTCTATGGTACTCACGAATCTACACAAACACCAATAAAAACATGAAAACACATTTCAAAACAGCTACTTGCCCTTTTTATTGCTCTGACTATTTTAATTGTTAAACTAACAAAGAAAAGAGGACCGAACAACAGAACCAAAGAACTATTTAAAATGTAAGTAATAGCTTGAGCAGGATTTCAACTTTCAAGAACCTTAGACTACAAAATGCCATTGTGCATATCAACAACATAATGCAAATACAAAGGCATGCTCACAAAACATCACCTCTTTTAGTCTATCATAAAATGCACTAAACACATTGGTCCCCGTCGCAGTTTGACCCCCAAGAGCCGCAATCTCATCCTTCCTTGCACCATCCTTGTCTTCATAAATCTCAACCTAAAAAAAAAGAGTTTAATTTGTACATACAAGTTGAATCTTGTCTTCCGAACAACCAAACTGCAATTTCTCTGAGCCTAGTTAGCCTATTAAACCCAATTTCACACCAAAATTCCAATTCTCGATTATCAAAGGCCAACATTTCAAGGTACTAACACAAAATATTAAGGTAATTCACAGAAAAATATTCACTTTTTCTTACTTAACTAAGCAGAAAGCGAAAAAAACTTCGAAACCATGGGCAATTAAAAAATTTCCAGAACCCAAAACTACAAAAACAAAACCCAAATTTCAATTTCCAAAAACAAAAAACGAGTAAGAAAGCTCAACTTTTTCCCTAATTTCAAGAAACGGAAGTCGAAGAAGAGGGTAGTTACGAGTTTCTCGGTGGTTGCGGAGATGGTGTCGATCATGTGGCGGACGCGGTGGCTCTGGAACAAGCGGTCCTTGGCGGACGACGGCTCGCTCTGGAGCTCCTTGACGATGAGCCGCTCAAGCCGCTCCACCTCCTCGTGAGCCGACCGAGTCACTTCCAGAAGCGTCGACGACATCTTCGCTTTCTTCTGGCCCACGGAAACCCGACCAGAATCGGAAAATTTGCAGCTAGGGTTTCGAGCTCTCTCACTCTTAAAGAGAGGACTTCTGAATGGAGAATTATCGGGGACGAGGCGGAATGTTGAGATTTGAGATTCTCGTATATTTATCGAAATTATTATTTTTTTTAATTTTAGATGGATTGATTATAATATAAGATATTTAAATTTATTTATATTAAGGTTTTATTTGGTTTTAAGATTTAATTTTAATTAAATTGTATTTTTTATCTTAATTTTTATCATTTTTAAAAAAATTTAACAAAATTTATAATTCATTTTTTAAAAGTTAATCAATTTCAATTAAAAAATTTTATCTTCAACTAACTTACCAAACAGTAGCTAAGATTGCATTTGGTTTGTCGATTTGAGATTAAATTTTTAAATTGGAGTTAATTGACTTTTCAAAAACTAGTTATAGTTTTTGTTGATTTTTCAGAAGAAAAAAAACTGATATGAAAAAGTACAGTTTAGCTTGAGTTAAATTCAAATACCAAACGAACCCTAATTTTTATATTAGGAAATAGAAAAATTTCTTAGTTATAGAAAATTTGATGTATTTGAGTAACTTATCTGTTTCTCATACTTGTAAACCTGTATTTATATGCACGCTTATTCATAGTGCTCCTTATTAATGAATATTCTCTATATTTCTAGTCCGTGGATGAAACTACGTTAATCTTTTGTCTATTTTTCTTTTATTTTTTTATTCTATTATTATTATTTTTATTTTTTAAGATGGTATTAGAACTAACACAGCCGAATCCCTTGAAGGTTCTAGTGAATGATTCGTACTCACTATGTAGGAGGTGTCACAATCACATTCATTGCCGAACCCGCTGCTAAAACCATTTTTAATGTCAGGGTCGTCTAAAACGAATGGCCACCTTGAAGTCATATGTCTTTTGTGAATGCATTTGGTTAAAACTCTTGATTAAATATGTATTCTTTTTATTTCAGTGCACATGGAATTACAGATGTGTAAATAAGAAAATGAAAATAAAAAAGGAAAAAAAAGACAAAAAAAAAATATGAGAGAGAAAAAAAAAAACCATATTGAAAAAAAAAATTTGACAAACAAAATGAGTTTATTTTTCTCAAAGTTTTTTGGCAAGTTGATGTATTATAATCAGATGATTGTTTCTGAATTTAAAAGATTGACATCGACTTAAGAGGATGTGTTGGAATCTGAAAATTATTTCCGGATTTAAAAAAGTTGCACCAACTTGAGGGGTATGTTGAAATCCGATGATTATTTCTAAATTTGGGGGATTAGTTTTCTTTCCTAGTTTTTAATAATAAACTGGCATGTGATTCAAATTGAAGCATGTGCTGTGAAGTTCATATGGATTTGAGCATGGTATGTGAAGCTTCTGGAAATTAACATGCTCTGAAACTCATGTGAACTTGAGTTTGGCTTATGAGAAATTCGAATTTGTTTTCGAAGTATCAAGGCAAGTTAATATGCACCAATTTGAGGAGGAATATTGAGATTTGAGATTATCAAATATTTATTGAAATTATGCTTTATAATTATTTTCAATTTTTAGATTGATCGATTGTAATATAGAATATTTAAAATTTTTTATATTAATTTTCATATTAGGAAATATGAAATTTTTTAGTTATAGAAGTTTTGATGTTTTAGGGTAACTTACTCGTTTCTCGTACTTGTAAATTTGTATTTATATGAAAGAACATTCACAGTACTCCTTATTAATGAAACCACGTTAATCATTTTTTTCTCTTTCTTCTATCTTTTACTCTTATTATTATTTTTTATTTTTCTAACAGAAAATGTCTATTATCTACCTGTTTAGACCTTGAACGACAGTAAGATTTCAAAACACAACGACATGTTTCTTTGAGAAAAAGAAAGGACAATAGGTCAACAAACGACGATGAAAGAAACGAAGATAATTCGGAAAACGACCGTTAAAAAGACCAAAAAGAAACGACGATATGTTAAAGAAACGACCGAGAGGACAGAAAAGCGACAATAACAAAAAACAACGATAAATTGGAAAACGACAATGTCAATAAACGATGATAAGTCAGGAAACAACAATTAAACACGTAAAAAATTGAAATCTGACAACAATGTGGAAAACGATGTCCAAATAAAAAACAACAAAACCAAAAACATATGAATAAGAAATTGCATTAGAAAGTTCAAAAGAACAAACGACGAACCGTTAAAAATGCCAATATTTTTGAAACGACAGAAAATCCAAAAGACACAAAAACGAACGACATTAAAAATTTTTTCTAGAGAAACATTAAGTTGAGAAACAACATAAAAGAGACTCAAACTATTGGTTTTGAGGGGGGGGGGGGGGGGGGAGTGAAGGAAACAAAAAAAACAACGGTAACATAAAAATGGCATTCAAATAATGTTATTCTCGAACATTAACGACATGAGAACTTCATGTCGTTTACAAGAAATGGAAGCCGGACTAAAATCAAAAATAAAAACGACATGTCGTTTGTTTAACAACGTGCTTTCAACTAAGGGGGTGTTGTGTAAGTTTGAGATGAAATTTTTAAGTTTAAATAGTAAATTTTTTTGAATTTTCAGAAAAGACAAAAAACTTTTTGGGAAAAAGACAAAAACCTTTTAGAAAAAAGATAAAAAAAAGTTTGAAAATCTTAGTTTGGACTAAGACACCAAACACCCCTAAAATTTTCAATAATTCACAGTCGCTCCACCCTCCTTTTCTTTTCCTTTTTTTTTTTTTTTTTTTTTTTTTTTAAATTTAAAGTATTAGACCCTGTCCTGTCGTGTCCTGGTATTTCAATAATAAATGGTGAAATAATTGTGGGTATTTCCTCTAGGCAGCCATTGAAGAGTAAAGAGAACTTTTCAACAATGTGGGCAAAGCTGAACCAATCTATATCAGGCGGCGACAACGACGAGGGAGGCGACGCCCTCTTGGACGATGAATCTGATAACTTGTGCTCTCTCTCTCCTACCCAGGTACGTTTTGCAGAAACAAAATTCAATCCACATATTATTTTTTTCTTTTTTTAATTTTTATTTTTTTCAATTATGGGTTGGTGGGGTTTTCTCGAGTTGTTCGTTTTGGGCTCAGGATGCGTTTTGGTTTTTTGGGTTTGACTTTATCAGAGAATTTATGTGTTCGCTGCGTGTTTGATCGCTGGACTGGCTTTAATGTTCCTGGTATGAGCTTCTGGTCACTTCTCCTTTTGTAAAATCTTTACATATGCAAATGCAATTTTCAGAGTTTTCAAAGGTTAGAGTTTTTGTGCAAATTGCAATTTCTATGGAACTGGTTATGAATATTGAATATTACAAAGTATGTAACAAGATTATACAAGATGAGGCAGTGGGGTGTTTTTAGAGCATTGAGAATTTTGTTTATTTCCCTCTAAATCCCCGATTGAATTATTCTTAATCTCACATACAGAAGTTTGATGGACGGGTTTTTTTTGTTTACAATTGTGGTCTTTCCTTGCCAAAGAAAACTTTAGTCCTAGTGAAGATCAAGAGAAAGGAATAGCTGATATATATTGGGATTAGTCATTTATAGTTTTCAGGCTTGGAATGCTAATGTTGTTGAAATAAGATGTTGATTCGACGACAAAAACAATTCCTTATAATTCTCGTTCTCTTCTTTCGCAGTCGATGGTTGTCTTTGCAAAACCAATCAAATTCGCGTTGTTATTCACCTTTGGCAATGTGTTGGCTGTTGGAAGGTGGGTGTCTTGGAGGTTGATTTCTCTAATTTTGATGGTTTTAGATCACCATGATGCATTTGTAGCCATATTTTTCTTCTTCACCCATTTAAAAAAGAATCTCGATATCTTCGTCCAAAGTTGCTATGTCTGGCCTTAATCTTTATTTTTAGAGAGAGGGGAAAAAAGCAATTGATTTTATGTTCCCTATTCAGTTCTAAACATTTGTTCATTACTTTCCCTGGCCAACAATCATAGTATCATACATTGGTTTAACTTTGCTTCCTGTTTTGATTGCTTTAAATAGAACTAGTTTTCATCATGAAATTTTATTTTCTGTTATTACAAACCACATGAATACGCTTCTGTATGATCACATGCATTTGTGTTACACAAGCATAAAATCTTTCCTCATATTGTCCGTCATTTTCCTTCTTTTTTCTTCCCCTGGACATCTTGGTTCTGTAAAACCGAAATTTCTAGAGATTAGATACTAAAACTTCAATTGCTCTTTGGCAGCACAGTTTTCCTCATTGGTGCTGCAAAACAAATGAGAATGATGTTTGACTCTGTCCGAATTTATGCGACAGCTATTTATCTTGGATGTGTTGTTCTAGCACTCATTTGTGCTCTCTGGGTCAGTATTCAATCTTTGTTCTATGACAAAATGGATCAAACTTTAGTCAACATTCTGGATCCCTTGGTTTCGGTTTAGTACTAACGTAACAGTACATTACTTCCTGTCTCCCTTTGTCTTCTCATCGTACAGATACATAGCAAGATTTTAACAATACTCGCTGTCATAGTCGAGATCTGTGCCCTTGTTTGGTGAGTTTTTCCTTTCACGTTGACATGATGAGTGGAATGGCTACTTCCTTCTCTATTTAAACACCCTCTTGCCTATTTTACTTTAGCTATCAAAGAAACTCTTTTAATAACTTGTATTTCATACTGTAATGCACTTTTCTCAATTTTGTTTTCGACAGTATTTCTCGGCAGCATTTTTCCACTGTTGTAACATCTTCTTAAGTTTTTACCTGCTTCAACTTTCAGGTATAGTCTGAGCTACATTCCTTTTGCCCGGAGAATGGTGTCTGAGTTGATGGTCCGTTTATGTGACACCGAGCTTTAGCTGATTTCAGAGACGTTCCTTTCGTTGCCAAGAAGAGTCTTGAGATTTTTTAAATCCGGTTTGCTCCTATTTTTTTCATCCTTGGAGTGATTAAATATATGTTTGACACGGAACTTGTAACTTGTGAAAGTTTTTGACGTTGTAGTTGTATTACAATATTTGCTTTTCTCTTGTTAATGAAGAATTGTTCAACTTTTTACTGGTTTACATTTCTTCTGGGAGTACATGTTTTTCTGTACTTTAATACATCCAAAGAAAAAAAAAAAAAAAAAACCTAAGTGGGCCTGGAAACTAAAAGACCTGGATTAAGAAATGGGCCAGGCCCAATTGAATCTCTTTTCTCTTGTTGATGTAGAATTGTTCAACTTTTTCCTGGTTTACATTTCTTCTTGGAAGACAGTTTTTTCAGGAGATAGAAGTACATGTCATTTTGACATAAATAATGGAAGTAAAAACTAGGTTTCTAAAAAAATTTTAAGAGTAAATAGTTTGTAAATAACAAAATTATCAGGTAAAATATTTATTAAGAAGCTTGTAAATTGTTTACTAAGTAAATAGCGCATCAAATATTTTAAAACTAAGTGGGCCTGGAAACTAAAAAGCCTGGATTAACAAATGGACCAGGCCCAATTGAACCTCAATGGATTTTTTTTTTCAAATTCTCATTCTATTCACATTAGAAAGTAAGGTACCTAAACCTCAAGAAATGCTAAAAAACTAATCATTCCTGATTTAGCTGGTGAGGATTTGACCAAGAAGTATGGTAAGGGAATAGACCAGAGAATCTTAAAAAAGCCCATCCTCTCACGAGTAGAAGACATATACATATATATATATATATATATATATCTTTTAAAAGCCTCTCTCTCTCTCTCTCTGACAAACCAAAATTTGAGAGACCAGACAGCACAAAGCATGTGAAAACCCATACCCAACGATCTCCTAGGAAAAGCACCTACTCTGTCCAAAATGTGTTTTTTAACTACCTAGAGAGAGAGAGAGAGAGAGAGAGAGAGAGAGAGAGAGATGGGTTACCAGTTGATGAATCAAAAACACTTTTTTGAGTTTTCTCCAAAACATCCATGTCACCACCTACCAAACATTTACTCAAACTCCATTGCCCTCATGTCCTAATTTTATTTTTATTTTTCTTCTTCTTACTCCATCATTACCCACTAAAAGCTAGTTCTTGTGTTCATTTCATATGGACCACATCTTTCAGACACATTGAAAAAACATTTTCACTTATTTCACCCAACCTTCCTTTCTTCATTTTCCTTGTAATGGACGGTATCTTCCTTGGACTTTTGATTCTACACCTTTTTTAATCATGACTTTGCAGTGTCTAAAACTACTAATTGTTCACTCTCCGTACTGTTGTAAAGTGGGCCTTCTTTTATTTTTTTATATATAGAAATCGTTAAGTGGGTCTTGTTCTTTAACATGTGCTACCTTACTAGTGTCCACACAAAACTAGATTCTCCTGTTCTAAACTCTGATTGATATCCTGCTTTATATCCATTTTCTTTAAGCGTCACCATTAATCTATATTATTTTATGAGAATTTTCTCTCACGGCACTGTCAGACCACTGGACGAAAACTTACTCTCTCTCTCTATCTCTCTCTCTCAAACAGATTATATTGTTATCTTCCTCAGATTGTATTGATCTCCTACACAGATTGTACCGTCGGACAAGAGACAATTTATATTCTTTTAATATAAGTTCTTATTTGACACCACATTTTAAACTCGCGTTTTGAGCTTTTTCTTTACTGTATAAGAATTACTTTACTTTTAATATTGCCCTTAGTTATAGGTCCAAAGCCCCGACGTGATATTTATTCCTATAGAATATAGAGTTTAGGTCTAGATGCAGTAGTAAGAAGAAAAAAGCTTAGGGAATCAATTAGAACAGCAAACAAGGATCCACTTGTTGGGCAACAAATATGATTGAAGTATGAATATAAAAAGCATTGTTAGTGCTTTGAAAATCCAAGTTCATCGTGTCATCCAAACATCACAATGATTAATTAATACACGTATCACCTTAGAATCCAATTCCCTCTTTTTTTAAAGAATATTTAGATATTTAGATTCACCACAAAATTAGTTGGCACAAATATAAAACTTCAAACGGGAAAGTTTGGTTTTGACTAATTAGAACAGCTTATCAAGAATGGTTAAAAGAAACTTCATGTTAAACAAGCTGATTAAAAGGGAATAACAAAGGGTTGGTAGAAAAGTTTTTTTTTTTTTTTTTTTTTTTTTCCTCCTCTTTCTCTGTCTATTGTGGTTAATGATTGTGACCTTGTAAATACACCAGAAACCACCTATTGTAATCATCAAGATCCACCCCCTCAACATTTCAGCTACCCACTTTTTTGTTCTTATTTTTTAAAAATTTTATTTTAAGTTTATTGGGTAATATTTTCAGCCACCCACTTTTTTGTTCTTATTTTTTTAAAATTTTATTTTAAGTTTATTGGGTAAAATTTTCAGCCACCCACCAAGTCATGGTGGATGGTCAATCAATTACTCGTGGCAACCTACCACCATCTACTCATTGGAGCCATCAGCCACCAGTTCCATTTTTGCTTTGTCAAAATTTATAAACAAAGAGGATTTTAGGACCCAAGTTCTTTTTTTCCCTTTATTATTATTTTTTTTGGTAATACATCATTTTTATAGATCAATCACGAGACCTTGAGAAGTGGATCATAGTGAACTCGTAAGTGTACATCATTAAATTATAACTTTCAAATAATTACTGGATAAAAAATAACTCGTGACACTTATAAATCACTTAAAATCCTCACGTTCTATTGATGTGAGACTCATCAAATAACTACTAAAACATTACTTAATTTTTTTAGCGAAAAAAAAAAAAAAAGGTTTGCACACAAAGGAGTTTCCTTTTTCCCCTTGAAGGATGACAGTAATTATAATGACTAATGAGCCATTTTCTTAAGAATGTATCTACCTCTTTTTCATAATCATATAACTACATTTCTTCCATCCTGTTGTTTACCTTTCTTGTTCTAGCTTCGTTTGGTCCTTTTGTAATTGGCATCCAATTAGTATTGTGTATTTCTGAAGGTTAGTTTTAGAAATTATATGGAAATAAAAACGTAGGTACTATTTTAAATTATAGGAACACTCTCTGATAATCAAACATATCCGACAGTTATAATTTTTTAATAATTAATTCATAATATCTAGTTGACTTATTTATGATTTTATCTAATATAGTATTGTTTAGCCAAAGTTGCTACATAAGATAAGTATTAGTAAAAAAAAAAAAGTTATAATGGAATCAATTTAGTATTACAATCATGTCAAAAGGAAAATTACAAGTTCTGATAATCGGATAAGAGAATATACTAAAATTAAATCATACATTAATGTATTTTTAATCTTATTATAGTTATCACTCAAAATTAGCAAGGCATAAACCCAAAAGAATTCCTAAATTAACAAGGCATGAAAAGTGCCATAACGAGGAACTTCCTTTTTTAACACCCAAAACAATGTTGTGATACAGGGAACTCTGCTTAGTTGTGTTTGGTACGAAAACGACAACATTTCCTTCCCACTCATTACAAAACCAGGCCTGACATCTCAGACCCTTCAGATTAAAACCTCTACTTTTTTTTGACTGCTCAAATCTGACCAAACCACAAAAAATTTAAAAAAATTAAAAAAATTAAAAAAACTGAGAGTTCTTTTGTGACAAGTGGCAACAATGGTGACAATGCAAGTATTTGGCCACATAAAGAAATATCAAAAAGTAAATGGGGAATATTGTCAAAAACTCACAAAGAGAGAGAAATCTCCTGGGAAGGAACCAACAAACAAAAAAGGTGGGTTCGTTTTCATTTAAAAGCCCTATCCAAACCTGGCCACGTGAAGTGTGAAGTATCTTTTTGGCCATACAATTTTTTTCCATGTCCATTTCTTTTTCTTTTTTCTTTTTAATATAGTAATAATAATTCATGGTGATTTGCCGCTTGAGTCAAGTCAAGCACATAAATTTTTTTTTTTTTTTTTTGAATAAGTCAAGCACATAAATTGAGTCCCTCCCAAAATAAGTAAAAAAAAACATGGCACTCTTATTACAACCACGTCAATTTTTTTCTTTATATATATATATATATATATATATATATATTTTTTGGTCCTCTTTGCTTTGGATCACAAATAAGACACGTAAAAAATAGATAAGATTATTGGATAGGCATAAGATAATGAGAACGTCATCCGATTAGATAAACTGAAAAAAAAAAAAAAAAAAAAACAATTATCCCCGTCTGATTTAATATGTCCAATTCAATTTTCATGTGAATTTTTATATTTTTCTAAAAAATCAATAAAAATTATAATTAATTTTTAAAAAATTAATAAATTCTAATTGAAAATTTTCATCTTCATCTACGCACCCTTATATTTTTATTTAAAACAAATAATATTTTCACAAATGGTTTCTAGATTATATTCTTAATCTAAAATTATTCTCAAAATTTTAGTTTTATAAGTTAAACTATCTCGAACTTTTATATTATACAAAAACAACCCCTTTATATAGGTATTTCGTTACAAACTGAACATAAATTAAACACTTTCAAATCATGTGTATTTTAATCAAAGTTAAAATTATAATTAAATATCTTTATAGGAAAATTGTACCATCAAAATAACTCTATAACATAAAATTTGTATTATATATCTTTGATTAAAATATAATTTGCTTCCAAAATAGATATCTAATTATAACATAAATAAAGTTCAGGTGAATTGAATAAATTCAGTTTTTGTTTTTGTTTTTTTTTTTTTTACATATTATCAATATGACTGTTGGTGTATCAATAAAAAAGTTCAAGAAAAATGTAATGTATAAAATCAAAAAATTAAAGACCAATAGAAACAAGATGTATGATTAATGGACTATTTATAAAATTATCTTTTAGGTTTCGAAACTATAGCCTATAACCGAAGACTTTGATTATTTCTTTTTTCGTTGAGTTAGTCCCAACGAAATTTAAGAATAAATGGTCTTTAACTAGACAAGTGTCCTGATTAGCAAATTAAAAATAAAAATTAGACAAGTGCCCATTAATATTTTTAAGAAAAAAAAAAAAAAGGAAAAAAGTGCCGTGCTGATATGAACCACCTCTACAGTGTAATCCCCGACTTATTTTCTCCCAAGTATCCCACAAATAATCAATGTATCATATTTGATAAGCACCTTGCCCTTTATAAAAGCAGGTCTTGAAAAGAAAAAAAATAAAAAAATAAAAAAAAATAATGGTTGCCACCGTCGGCTCGTGGGATGGAAAATTCATTCAGTCATTAATGTGTCCAAGTTTTTCTGGCCTAGATGGGCCCCACTCTCTTCTTTTTGGGACAAATGTGGGGCCCATCTCAACCTCCAATTATTGGTGCGTGGAGACCACATCCTTGATTCCTTTCTAGTCCAGTAAAAAATGGTCACAACTCAGCAGCCACCAAGTTAGAGAAGCTTTAAAACACTACATAGAATTGAGAATTAAAATAAAGAAAAGCTTTAAAAAGCCAAGACATCTGGTGCAATTAAAGCATCATTAAACCACTAGCAAACAAACTAAGATAATTTTTTCCAGAAAAAAAAATTATTTTTATATATGTATGTATAAACATACAGTGGAATGGCCCTTCCTCCTTTAGCATATGACCTTTTGAGTTCACGAAGGAGTAGAGCTCGAGGACTCGTCAACCAACCAAACGGCCAAATCTACTTTTTTTAAAGCTTCAATTTTGACCAATTTGTTTGTTATATCTTTTCAAAATCATATAATAAATGAAACGAGAATTCAATAATAACATTTATAAGAAATATCTTATTGATAAGTTATATTATACTCCAGTTGAGGAGATTTTTTTTTTTTTTTTTTTCTACTGTGAGAGTCATATAGGCTTAAGATGTCCTCTATTGCGAGAGATAGTTAGATATGTCATTTACTGTGAGAGATATTTGAATATGTCCTCTATAGGACTGGTAATACAGGTCTCGATATGACGACACGATTCGAAAACGACATGAATTTTGTGGGTTCGGGTGACTTGAATTGAACACGGGAAAAAAGGATCAATTTTGGGTTGGAGCCGTTTAATACGAACACGACCCGTACTTTCATGCGGGTCAATTTTGTGTCAATTTCGGGTCCGACCCAAATACGATCCGTGTTAGACTTGAAATTAGTGTTTGATTTTATTTTTTGAAAAAAAACCCTAAAGCCCCTTTAGATTTGCCTCCTCTCTTCTAGAGTCCAACGCCAGCCTCCTAACTCCTAAGTCCAAGGTTCTGAACCACATCTCTCCCTCTTTGGTGGATCTCAAAGAAACCTTAAAACTTGAAAACATACCTTAACTTAGGAGGTAAATTATTATTCTTGTTGGTTTGAAAACAAACCTTAAAACTTGTTGTTTTATCAATGGTATGTTGTTGTTGAAGATAAATTATTATTCTTGTTGGTTTTTAATGAATTTGGGATATAATTTGTTTAAATTGAATTGGCCTAGGTGCCCTGGACAATAGCCACTTTGTCTAAGGGGAAAAGGGGATATAAAATGTAGACTAGTCTCAATAGATGACAAATCTCAACAAAATAGAGAAAATAGTTGTACATTTCTGAAAAATAGTGAAAACACCACACCGGACACAGAGAGGACGTAGCCTTCATTGATGCGAACCTCTATCAATCTCTCTGTGTTCATTTTTTAATGCTTTAATTCGCAGGAAAGACAACTTTGAGTGCTATATGATGAGGACGATTTAAATTAACAGATTTTCATTGCGAACAAGTTATATTTTAAACCATGAAATCTGTATTAAATTTATATTTTGCATAAATTACATTAAGTTTAGATGTTTTTTTCATTTGATCGAAATTTAACTTGATCTAATTTTTAGAAATATGACATCCTTCTAGTGTGGCAAAAATTGCAAAATGGGTAACATGATTTTCTGTTGATCGATGAGTATTATTTTGGCACTTAAAAAAAAAAAAAAAAAGAAAAAGTGTATTATTTGGGCATTGACCTCGCAAATGTAGTTTTGGCTATATATTTCTTTTGCCGACTTATTTGTCGTTTCCTTATGCTCTACGCCGCAGCCACATAGGATCATGACCACTAAACTCCAGACAGAACACACTGAAAAAGCAAATCCATGTCTCTTCCAAACGTGGACTTTCTTTTTTCA
The DNA here is from genome assembly GCA_008635985.1 of Ficus erecta. Classification (NCBI taxonomy): domain Eukaryota; kingdom Viridiplantae; phylum Streptophyta; class Magnoliopsida; order Rosales; family Moraceae; genus Ficus; species Ficus erecta. The sequence goes on from BKCH01000010.1 coordinate 1,373,099, forward strand.
ACCCTTTTTTTTTTTTTCATGTGAGTGCATATATATATATATATATATTTGTATAGTACCTAACTGCTTCGAAAAGCCGCATTTGTGTGAGTACTCGTCATGTTATACGTATATGACATAGAATATAATGTATAATAATACTGTACAAGTAAAAAATGTATGATTATATTGTGTTATATAATGTATATATGTTCATAGAATATTTTATCAATGGCATGTTGATGTGAGTGGGTGACATGGGTTCTCAATAATATAGCTCATAGCCAATGAAGAAATCAGTATAATTAAAGATAATAATATGTTCATAAAATATTTTATCAATGGCATGCTGAAGTGAGTGGGTGACATGGGTTCTCAATAATATAGCTCAAAACCAATAAAGAAATCAATCTAATTAAAGAAAATAATTCAATTCCCCCGAGATCCCAAACCATGCTTACTATGCTACCTAAGCTACCACATGTAGTTTTAAGTAGGCTTGCACGAGGGTGATACGTTAGTGGTGTAGTTTTAATGTCATTTTTGGAATTTATTGAGAGAACTAAGTGGAAAAAATAAAAAGTAAAAAGAGGATTGACACTATATGATATATAGCCTTTGTTTGGTGTTACGGTTAAAGTTGAAAATTTTAAATTGCAGTTGGTTGACTTTTTAAAAATTAGTTATAATTTTTATTGACTTTCAGAAAAAAAAAAAAAACAAAAAACAAAAAACAAAAACAAAAACAGATATGAAAAATTTAAATTTGAATTAAATTACCAAACGGAACAATAGGTTTTACTTCCTTCGGAGTTTTCTAAAAACTTTTATTGTTTTTTGGGACCACTGAAAACGGAGGTATTTCCTTGTGGGACTAGCCCTCCATGTGGCCTTTGCGTTTGGCATGGGCAAAGTTCCTTGTACCAAAACCAATAAAATCATGATCACTTAGTTTTCCCTAAACTAGAAACACTAAATTCCAAAGCATTTTCTCTTCATCGTTATTGCCTAAGCATTTTCTCTTTATTTGATTTAGGATCCGTTTGGTGAAACAGTTTGAGTTAAAATTTTTAAATTTGAGTTGGTTGATTTTTTAAAATCTAGTTATAATTTTTATTAATTTAAAAAAAAAATAAAAAATTAAGATAAAAAAATATAATTTAATTTAAGTTAAATCGTTTTACCAAACAAATCATTAATGTTCATTATTGACAACGAACAACTGTCCCATTTGCCAGTTGCCATTAATTACATTTTTTTTAATACAATTTTACTCTCTGATGTTGTGCTGCACGAGAGGCTGCCAAAAACGACAAAAACTTTTGACTATTTTTATAATTCGTTTTGGCTTCTAAATAAATGCTGTCAGTGGGCATGCAACTGCTTCCAACTAATAAAAACTTGTTTCCATGTGTTTTCTGATATTATTTTTTAGTCAAACTTCGTTGGCCCCTCTCTCTCTCTCTCTCTTTTAAAAAAAAAATTTATTTTGGCATATAAACCTCCACTGTAATATATATACATATATAACCTTCACACTCAACAACCACATCATCAACAAAGGGATCCAACAATGCCAGTTTAAGTTGTCATAACAATTAATCTATTTGCAAATTATGTCGTTTTGTGGCCCAAAATCATGATTCTTATGCCCCACTCCAAATTTTAAATAACCATAAATAGAATATTTAATTAACTAATTTTCCTTGCGTAATATTTATTTCCATTGGTATTTTTATATAAGCATTGGTGATCAATTTAATTTTTTTATACGAGATTTAACTTTTTTCTCCCTTGTACTTCTCTCTCTCTCTCTCTCTGTTTTTTTTTTTTTTTTTTTTTTTTTTTTTTGGTAGCTCCCTTGTACTTCTCATTGTTTCTTGAATACGATGCCATGAATAATTAATAGCGGAGTTTACAAAAAGTTCTGAGAGAGAGAGTACCTCATATATATATATATATATATGTTAATACAGACATTGTCCTTCATATTTCGTTGTCTTTATCGTCGTAGAGAAAATTAGGTTCGGATGAATTTCCTTGCCTGAGGTTTGGAATAACTTAACTTAAAAAATGAGAGAGAAAAAAATTTAAAACGTGGGTTGTCTTGTCTCATAAGCCTGTAGTTAATAATAAAGTAAACACGACATATTTTAGAGCATTTCATAATAATATAGTTTAGTGTCAAAGATTCTAGTTTATCAAATTAAAAACCAATAGGGCATTCAAATCTCAACTTGGACTTGGGGAATCTAATAATTGAGTTTTCATTTATAAGTATTTAATAATACGAGTTTTCATCACTTTGTAAATTTCTAAACTAAAATTTAATTCTAAAATCACCAATATTGATTCAAATGGTATCAAACTACATAAAAAATCACAATCTCAAATAGACAATCAATTTTCATTTATAAACTTGAAAAAATTATTGAAGAAAATAAACATAAATAAAATTCTGAAATCAGACACCTAAACAACCGCACACATGACAAGAACATTTATAACTTTGCAATTCGTATCTTTTTTTTTTTTTTTTTTTAAACATTCCCAGGGCAACCAAAAATAGGTGAAACATCTATGTCATTCTCATATTTGTATATAGACATATATGCATATATATATATATATATATGAATTGTTGTTGCCTAAAATTGACAACTGTAGAGCTAGGGCCCAGCACAATTCTCTCTCTCTCTGTCTCTCTTAAAATAAAATTAATAAGAAATTATTCCTTACAAAATTATCAGGAATGAAAAGATCGATATGGGACATATTTTAGATATCTTTCTGAACGTAAAGATACAGATATTTCTTTTGTGATCCTCCTTTGCAAGGACACCACGTGACATAGTATACTTTAAGGCTTTTACCATATGATGTAAAATATATATATAAATATAATTGTTTTGTTAATTTTTTGCTTAAAGGTAAAATTTGGCTTCTTTTTTTTTTTTCAGAAAAAAAGGTTAATTTATTTGTTACATGTTGTAGAAATCCCTAATAATAGGGAATCTAGTGTGAATTATTTGCCAACCATTAAAATAACAATAATGGAGACCCAATAAATTAATGATGAGGAGATTTTTTTTTTGGGGAACAAATTGCAGGGGAATTTTTTAAAGATCGACCGTATATAAATAATTAAATATACTACACTGCAAATTCAGTTCTTATTCTTTAATAAATAGTAAAATAAAAGGTACAACAATGTGCTTTTGCAATGACCTATTTGGATGTATTTTAATTTTTGTTTTGAAAAAGCTGAAATGAGTTATGAGTGGGGAGGATTGATGAGAAATCCACCCTCCATTTCACTTTTAAAAACACCAACAAAAAAAAAAAAGGGGGAAAAAAAACTTAAAAGTTACATCTAAACAACCCCCTAAAGTGAAAAAGGGTACTACTTTGTTAAAAAAAAAAAAAAAAAAAAGGGAAAAGAACCAATAATTTAGGGTTAAGATATTGCGAATTCCTGTTTAGTGTTTAGATTGACGTTTCAATAATATAATGGCAGAATTAGTTCCTTCGTGTGTGGAGTTCCATGTGCTTACCAACCACGCCAATAGTTTACTCTCTCTCTCTCTCTCTCTATATCCGTCCCTCCCCTTCATTATGCTTTAATCAAAATCAGAAGCAAAAGGATACACACACCAATAAATGTAAAGCAAACTTTTTAGGTTTCCTTTTCTCTCTACCCCTTGCTCTCTCAAACTTTTCATATCTAGGGTTTTCCTTTGTATGGGACTTCCATCGTTGCTGTTATTGCGGTTGACGAGGGTGATTAGCAATTCGGTAATTTCGGCGTGAATGGAATCGGGAGGTTCTAGATGAAAGTTTCTTGATTAGATCCAGCCGACAAGGTTCCAATGATTTGGGATTCAGTGATGCCTTGGTAGTCCGATGGTAGGTACGACGATCTCTTACCTTGAGTCGAATGTTTTCCTCTAAATTGTGGCGTGCGGCGGAGTGGTCGTTTCACGTGGAAGATTTTGCAGTCAAAATTTTTTTATATTAATGGTTTGTTTTTGTGTTTTAATTTTAAATTTGTAATAAAGGAGTTAGTTCACCCACCCCCGGTTTGATTTTGTATGTGTGTTCTGCTTGAGTTATTTTCTAACAGTATATATTTATTAGTTTCACTAATGCTATGGCTAGGCGGAGTTTGTTGCAGTCTCTGTACTACGAGTGTTTGTCTCTCGATCGATCAGAACATTCCATTGATTATAGGTGTATTTTTAAAAAGAGCTTTGTACACTCTCGATTTGAGGATTGTCATAGAATCCGTGGAATTTTTCCGTCATCGGATCTCGGCTTATGTCCTCCTCACTGAACTGTATCAAATTTTATTGATGAAATCGGTCTTAATCGATAATTATATCTCTTAAACCATATGATTGTTTTATCTTTGTTATTAATGTTTATATCTCGTTTTATCTTAAATAATAATTTCCACTAAAAAAATCATAAGCACAGCACAATATATAATGTAAATATTCCCATGGCACTAAACGAATTCCATTAAGATGGAATATAAAAAGCGAATATGTAATAATAACACATAGTAGTAAGTGCTTTTATATATAAAAGAATATTGTGCAACAAATCAATATTATAGTGAGACTCGTAATTGTCGTGAATTAAATGCTCGGAATCTTCATAATAAAGAGCGCGAAAGTTGCTTGACCATGGAGTCCAGATTCGTTGATGTATCAAATTATCAATTATTAACTTAACTAACAGCCCCAAACGACAGCAAGATATTCCTTCAAAAGAATGGAACGACCCTTAATTGGCATTATTTCTAATTAAGGGCCTAACATTTCAGATCTAAAAAAAATAAAAACTAAGGGCTGACATTTCGATAATCCAGCATGATTTGAGAAGCCCCTTTTAGATTTTCAGCTTCAAGAAAAAAAAAAAAAATTACATATATATAGATGCCAAGAATTTCACGGCATTGTTGGTTGTGGGTGGGAAAAAATGGCCCACTAAAAATTATGATTATAAATTTAAATAAATAAATTTTAGATATAAAAAGCTAGACCACGTGTGGATTTTAAGACCCTTGCTTTTCAATTATAAATTTCCGAATCAAATGTTATCATGACTTATGGTAAACGACTTTGATTTCGTGTATTGCGAGGGATCCTTTAACAAAAGGTTCTTAGTTTATTATTATTATTTTTTATCATTCTTTAAAGAATTTCTCTGATAAGATCTTTCGTTTTGTAATATTATTAGGAAATGTTGTTTTTACTGATAAGATTTATAATTGAAATAGTTTTGTATTCAGTACTATTAATTCTTAATGTGTACATTTATAAATGAGGTTGTTGTTAAAAATATAATCTATTGGTCAAAAAGTTGTTTTCTATCGTTAGTGTGAAATAAAAAATCCAATCGTTCAGGACCCATTTTTATTTACTAGTTCTCTATGAGTTTTTAGTCATGTTTTCGTGTGGCATACTGAATTACAAATCCTATATAAGCTAATTTACTTGTAAATTATTGGTCCTTTTACAGTTCTTTTTAATTTTGCCATATCATCATGGAATAGTTCTTTAACTGCTAAATTATATTTTAAATGATATGATTTATGAGTGTATATGTCAAAAATTTACAACATGAAATACATAAAATTGCTCCAAATCATCATCAATAAGTTCAGCAACGAAGCTAGTCTTCTAGTTCATTGATGGTGTGTATTAAAATTAAGTTATGTATGATAATTTTATTTTTCGTACAACCAAAAAATTATTGCTTAATGTCTACGATCAATGAGCTTATAGGTAAAAATATAAATATTTTAGTAAGGACTTACATGAGATTACTAGTTTTACGTGTGGACAAAAAAGAAAATCATAATATAATTTAGAATAAATTTTACAATAAGAAAAATTCAGTCACCTCCACTCAACATAACATAGTTCCGCCCATGAATAAGAATGCTAAAAAATTAATCAAATAATTAAAATAATTTTTATTATTGATAGTACAGAATGGAAGATCTTATCCTAAAAATTATCAATAATTGTATCAAACAATATCATTAGTGTCTCACATTTTACTCTAGTAACGTGAAAAGGATAAATTTATTTGAAGGGTTTTTCTTTGTGCTTGACACACTCCAAAAGGCAATATATTTTTCCCCCCAAAAAAACAAGGAAAAAAAGGGGGTCTTTTTTGTATGTCTTTTTTGTATTGATACATCCTAAACTTATGATAGCGTTGTAATTTATACTTTAAACTCTTAATTTTGATAATTTACACCATAAACTTATAAATATGTAGTAAATTGTACCTCATTGATAATAATATTAATCATTTAAAGGAAATTGATATGAGATTTGTACATAAGTTGTTAATTCATAACATAAATAATTATTTTTATCTTTGTTAATTAACAATTTATATGCAAGTGAAGTATCAATTTTTATTAAAAAATTAAAATTATTTATCATTAGAGTGTAAATTGATATAGATTTATAAAACTAAAGTATAAATTATCAAAATTAGAAATTCGGGATGTAAATTTTAATTTTATAATAAATTTTGGAGTGTATCAACATAAAAAAACAAAAAATAAATAGAGAGAGATGACAGCTGACAGTGGCCAAAGCTGTTCAGTGGAGGTCAAAGTGACAGAACCAAAAGGGGACCACCTGAGTGTCAAAACGGCGTCGTGTACTTATGTCTAATTACCGTTCGTGTGCAACAGAAAATAAACAGAAACCGTTGATAATTCTTTCGTTGTCGTACACACACTCACAGTACTCTCACGAGTCACAACGACAGATCTGAAATGGACACGTCGAGTTACTATCCACTGCGGAAACGTTCACCTCAACGTCGCGGTCTCTGCCACGTGGATAATTGGAGTTGTCCTTTCGGATCATCACAAGCCAATCTTATCCCTACTTGATATAACTTTGACAAATTTACTGCTCATCATACTTATCCCCTGTTGCCTTTTACACTTGAATATTCTTTTCCTTTTGAAAGTTATCTTTATTTGAAAAATCACACAAGTTTTTTTTTTATTTATTTAAATTCACACTTGATATTTTTGTTGTGGAGTTTATTCATGATATCTTAAACTCAAATCATATATGTTTCTAATTTTTTTTAATAGCCATTTTCTATAGAACAACGTCGTTTTAGATATTTTATTACAGGATTTATACTTTTATTTTAATTATAAAACAATTTTTTTATAGATTAAATTTTAAAGGTTAAATACATGAATGCAGGTTTTTTCATGTTATATGGTATCTTATATTGACGTAGATTTAACTGTTCTCATAATTAAAAAAACTTGCTCTATCTATAAGAGAAAGTTAAAAAATTTTACTATTATTTTTTTCATCATTTTATACAATTTATATATTTGGGAGATATCAAATTCATTATACTTGTAATAACATTAAAAATTTCTAATTTATACAAATTCAAAAACAGAAGGAACGAAATAAAGAAAAAACTGCATGTGACATACAATTTAACGAGCGTAATTATAAAAATTCAAAGCTCATGAGTCGTAATTGTTTCCACTGACATCACGTTTTGATTGTCCTTAACATTATTATTTATGTTAAAAATCATTACCATTAAAGATTTAAATTACCAGTTATCTTAAAATTTAAACTATTAAAATGTATATATTTTTCATAACGTGTGGTTAAATTTTAAAACAAATCCTAATGCTGCAATGCAAAAACATTTGAAAAGCACAAAAATGGTAATTAAATGAGTTTGAGCTCAAGACCTTCTATCTTAATATCATGTTCATTTATTAATTTATCCTAAAAATTTAATGTTGAATTTTAGGCTTCTGAGACATTGATTTTCTATTTTAAAAAATCAACATATTAAGTATAATGACCAAATATCCCTACAAGATAGTGCTTTATTTAGAGTCATCAATATTGTATTGACTAGATCATGTCGTTCGTTTGAGTTTTGTGGGTTTTGATATTATGTTGAATTTGAGACTTTTAAAAAATTGAGTTTTTATCTCAAAATGTTAACCCATCAAATGAAATATTTCATATCTTTATATGTTTATAATTATTATTATAATTTTTTTTATTTGAGACGAATTTTTTTTACCCTTAATAATTAAGAGGTGGACTACTTATAGTTTTATATTACAATCGAAACATGTCGTTGTCGTCATTAGGGTTGGAGGTGCATATGATCTTTCACACTGAACATCAGTCAAATATCTTGCCCTTCAATAATAACATGTCTTATAAGCAAAATGACATAGAAAGTCCATCCACAAAAGTGACCGTGTGTTGGATTCTTTCTAAATCGACCCAATTTACCAACATTACTATCACATTCGGGTCCCAGTCATATTGCTAACCATGTAAGTTGGAAGAAAATCCAAATGACTTAGGTAGGAACTTATTTTATTTTTATTTTTATTTTTTTGATAAACACTTATTTTATTTTTATTGCAAAAGTGGAGAGGTAGTCTTTTATTTGTATCCTCTCAAAGCTTGTAAAATTAATAAGTGATTAAATATAAATTTAGATGATTTTCCTTTTAATCTCAAATCACGCATCGGCCTAATGACACATAAAAATATGAATTAAGATGAGTGCAACTATACAACACTTATAACTAATAGAGATACCGATTGATTAACGAAAATTTAGAATCATAGATTTATTCATGCACGCAAAGTTCGAACATGAAATATAACAGAGAAAATCGGCGAAATCTATTTGGTGACCTAATGCTATGTTAATGTAATAACAACGTATAGAATGTCACTGTCACATTACTCATCTTAAATGGACATATTAAAGGAGTAGCTTAGAATTTTGTTAGACTCTTAGACACAAAATTAAACAAATATTTTCCTTCTTATGACGTTATAATGCTGGGACAAAAATGTCTACTTTGCATCTTTTAGACTTTGAGTATTTAATTTTGGGAGAAGATGTGGTAGAGTCTTTTTGAGAGACACTACCCATAGTGTTCCATCTAAGGACTGCTATTAAGTTGCTTTTAAAATGCACGGTTGTAATTTTATACCAATTTGATATCGGTTATATCCAATCTCCTCTCTCTCGATCTCTCTTTTTCTTTGCTACAACTTAAAGAAAGTCTTGCAACCTCTTCCAATGTTTGGAAATTGACAATCGCAGCTTAGAAGCCAAACAAAACAACATATTTCTAAATAACAGAAACATGTTTCAAACGAGCATCTGAACTATTATGCAGTTTTGTTTGGAAAATTAGCTAAGAAGAGCTGTAAAAGGTTTGACTATTCAAACATATATTTATAACTTGTGGAATAAGTAAGTATAATCTGTAAAGTGAGACAGAGTTTGCTCAAATAAGTAAAGATAATTAAATAGTTCAAACACAAATGTGTGGAAGGATAAAATATTCAAAAATATAATCTGAAGCCATAATAAATTTTTTTTTTTTTGGTGAATAAGGAATTCATTACCAGACTACCAAGGGGAACAGGGCAACAAAAAAAGCTTGAAGGAGGTTAACAAAATCCATAAAAGGTTACATCTAGAAATTGAAATACGCCAAAAAAAAAAAAAAAAAAAATCCCTCAAATGAACTTTATCACATATTTTTCCTTTAATTTTAATTTAGTTTTGTAATTTATTTATATTTAAAGAACGAGACTATTGAGTCTTTGACTATTAACAGTTGCTTTACCTACCGTCTCCTCTCTCTCTCCTCACCTTGCAGTTGCTTTACCTACCGTTTCCTCTCTCTCTCTCTCTCTCTCATTGTTTTTCAACTAACAAAAACATTTTTTGAGGTTGGTGATTGCCGAGTACCAATGTCTCGTGATTGTTATGTTTATATTCACAACAAGGGAAAAAAGTAAAAAAAGAAAGAAAAAAGATTGGTGAGATGCCAATCAAATAGAGCCGCACACACTGTAGTGGATTCTGCAGGTTTCAACCTAGTATAATTCATCAGTCATCCACTTATTAAAAAAAAAAAAAAAAGCAAAAAAAAAAAAAGAGCATCCGTACTTTTCGTCGAAATATTGATAATTGGGAGTCCTTATAAGCAAACAAGAAAAATGTATTAAGTTGATTTTTTTTAATATTTTTTTAGTGCCTAGCGCTTAAGTGGTAGACTAGGAGTGGTCCTTGTGATTGATTGGGACACAAAATTCGTAAATGTTATTCAATGAGATTTAAAGCATTAACTAGTACATTTGTCCATAGCAAAAGTTTTCTTTTATTTATTTTTTAAATCAAAAGTTATGAAACAAAGAGAGACGAATTTCCTATGGTTTTGTTTCCAGTAAACGAAACAATGACTTAAAATCCCTAAAATAAAATAAAATAAATGATTTATTAACATGACAACTTTTTTTTTATTGTGAATTGAAAGATTTAAATTTTATACTTTATGATAAAATTAGATATGTAATTATTATTAGATTATATATGAAACTACTAAACATGATAGTTTTTCATATCATATTAAAGAATTTGAATTAAAATCGTTATTTTTAAAGAAAAAGGGGAAAAAAAAATTGCTTTGGAGATTCTACTAACATAAGGAAAATTGTGGAAAACAAGACAACTAAATTACAAACGTGTAATTAACAAAAAAAAGATTAATGTACCGTTAGGATAAACAAATGACCCAAAATGGTTATATACTGAGACAGAGGCGGATTTTTCCAATATCGTGTTGGGACCTTTTTTTTTTTTAAGAGAATGTAGAAGTGCTGGGATTATATGCAGACTTTAACACACACAAAAAAAGAAAAAAAAAAAAAAAAGAAAGAAAGAAAAGAAAACTGAAAAGCAGTGTGACATATACCATTGGCCGCGTAAAAAAACCGACGGTAGATAATTAGTAATTACACATACCATTGGCCGCGTATCCGGCAATTAATGTTTTGCTAATCAATTATCGTGACGTCACTCCTAGCGTCATATTTTTATAGTCAACGATTCGACCTAACACTTTCATCTTCTTTTACCAAAATACCCTTGACTTTCTCTAGTTTTCAACTACTATTATTATTATTTTTTTTATAAAAAGTTTTCAACTTTTATTTATTGAGTAGGATTGCGATAAAACTTTTTTTATATATCCTATCAATAGAGTTTATTTTTAAACTATTTAAATATAATCAAATTAAGAAAATGTTATGTATATACGATAATTATCATACACTTTATCTTACAGTAGTATTTGACTAATAAATTAATAATAAAACGTAATAATTTTAAAAAAAATCCAACCTCTATCCCTGACACCAACGATGGACTCCACCAACCCCCCGTGTTGGCGTTGACCTAGTCCTTCCCCCCCCCCCACGACGCCCGTGACGGACCCCGCCTCCCCCCCGACACCGATCGGCTAGGTCCCCCCCAGACGCCGGTGACTCATCCCCCCGACCAGATCTGCCCCCTCTCCCCCGACGCCTACCAGCCCACTCCCTCCCTCCTTCCTGCCCTAGTGACGGAAACCTCCCCTCCCCCCAACCTTCCACCACCAGTAGATTTTTTTAAAATTATTTTTAAATTTTTTTCAATTTATTAGTCAAATGCTACTGTGAGGTAAAGTATATAATAATTACCGTACATAAGTAACATCTTAACCGTTTGATTACGTCTGAACAGTTTAAAAATGAACTCTATTGATAAAGTATATAAAATAGGCTTTATCGTAGTTTTATCGGTATTTATTTGTTTTCTTTCTTGAATAACATCTATTAATTGAAAATTCAGCATGAAAGGTAGGGAATAGCAATGGTTTTGTTAAGTTATAAATCCTAAAATAACTAATATGGAAGGTTACTTTGTCAAATTTTTTTTGAAAATAAAATTATATTGGAGTAACATTCTATGTTCGGCACCTTGATTCTTCAATAAAATTATTTATGATGCAAGTTATCAATATATTTATCTTTGAAAAATTAAAATATAAAGATTTAAACTTTAAATCTTATAATAAAATGAGATATTGATTTGGACTTTAAATATTATAATAAAATGAGATATCGATTTACTATTAGTTTATCTACAACTACCCCATCCATACTGATTTTCATTAGGAGCAGAATTGTTTAATCTTATATGATCAAGAAACTCTTACACTAGGTGACGAAAGAAATTGAGATAAATAAAGTAGTCTATCAAAGAATTTTTCTTTCGAGGGGACCTGGAAGTATTCTTCTAGTCAATATTAAATTGTCCTATTTTTCAAAAAAAAAAATAAATAAATAAAGTGAGATCTGCAATGGCTAATTGGTCATTTTAAGAAATCATACTTTTTTTAGGGGAAAAATAATACCTTTTTCATATTATTTTTTTCCTTTTTTCTTTTTTGCTTTTTGAGAATTCTTTTCTGCTGTCAAGGATACTCTAATTGAAAAAGAATTTCTCAAAAAGAAAAAGAATCCATTTTCATTTTCATACAAAAAAAAAAAAAAAAACACTTCATCTATTTTCACTAAAAAAGAAAAGAAAAGAAAATATAGTAAAATCATGAGACGGTTACCGAATGACTCGGTGCGGAGGCTCGGAGCCGAGCCTAGGTGGATAAGAATAACATCTGTTTTAGGGTTAGAACCAACTCTTCAATTGTAAGCGGCGGCTTCACAAGACCAACAACAACAACAACAAAAATAAAAACAAAAACACACTTAAAAATATTTATCTAATTTAAAGAAAATAATAATAATTAAATTTTTTTTTTGACTCTCTTATTCAACACTTGTATTCCTTTTCACTTCACGTCCCTATAATATATCATTATAGATTAATTAAAAATAATTCAATTTTAATATCTCAATAGATAAATTATATTAATTAGTTAATTACAAAAATCTTATTAAGGGGATGTTTGGTGTGTAAGTTTGAGTTAAGATTTGTAAGTTTAAATAGTAAATTTTTTTGAATTTTCAGAAAAGATAAATAACTTTTTGAGAAAAAAGATAAAAAATATGATAAAAAAAATATAGTTTAGTTTAAACTAAATTCATGGTCAAATAAAGCTGGTACTGGAACACAGGAAGAAGAGTAAATAAAATCCAAAATGATCGCTTTGAGGCGGTGTCAATTATTTATTTATTATATGATAATAATATCTGAATAAAAATCCATTATTCTATCTCTTTTTTTCCCGGGGCCCACCATGAGCGGCTGTCGCATGCCGCATAGGCCGTCGCAAACGTGGCAAAATCGAGAAATTTCCCCGCTGGCACGTCACTAAACTAATATTACTACTCAGCACTGCTTATGTTAGGGTCTTGTTGGTAATTTTATTTTTATTTAACCCCGGTGGTCCCCACATTGCTCTCCCTCTCTAAAACCACTTTTCTTTTAATTTTCTTTTTTACTATTTTTATTTTTCTTGTAAAAATAAATTAATAAAAAAATAATTAAAAACTTTCCGTATCACCCCTGTTTTTCCTCTATAAAATCAGGCGCTCTCTGCCTCGCCGAGGAGAACCCAAAGAAGAGCACGCTTACTTTCTTGCGTCGTTGCCTGCTCGCTCTTTCCTTTCTCTCTCATTTTCTTTCTTGTTTCTTCCTTTTCTCTCTCGTTTTCCGGGAAAATCCCTGGCGTTTTGGTTCCTCTCTCTTTCTCTGCGTTCTTTCGAGATCTTCCGAGCCGGCTTCTCTTCATCAGGATTCTGCCGAAGAAGAAGTCGAAGGCGGTGGAGAACGAAGGAGATTCTGTAAAGCGAACTTTCCGCGGATTTCTCCGCCTTTTCATCGGTCGAAACCTCATTTTTTTTTCCCCCTGTTTGTTTTTCTAGAAAATAGATTCTGTTATCCTTGATTTTCGTCGAAACGGTGTCGGTTCCAGACATTTGCGCAGATCCGTTTTCCTTAACCTGTGAATTGGAAGGACCTTAAAAACCCGCTCTGATTCGGATCCGAAACCTTGTATTTCGTCCCTAATCGAACTTGAAGACCGGATCTAAATTAGATTTGTACAAAAAATTAATTTAGTTTCTTCGGAGGACAGTTTGTGTGTGAAAAAAATATTTTGCATTTTTATAAATTCTGGACCAGAAAATCTGGACATAGATTGTGAAAAATGTTGGGAGCCAGTACTTCTGCTCTCCAGCTCCGAACGAAACCCTCTCTTACGCCTTATCTGAATTCTAGTCCAATAAAGAGGGTCACCGGAAGAGCGGCGAGATGCTCTGCGACGAGGAAATCGTCAAATGCTGTGGAGAAAAAGATCTTTGGAACCAGACTTGGGGCTTCCGGGTCGGAGCGAGTCCATTTGTGGCGATCCGACGGCCCGGGGAGGTCCCCGAAGCTGCGAGTCGTTGTTCGCTCCTCGCTCTCTGCCGTTCCTGAGAAGCCTCTCGGTCTATACGACCCGACGTTTGATAAGGACTCTTGCGGTGTCGGCTTCGTCGCTGAATTGTCCGGCGCAAGCAGTCGCAAAACGGTAAGCGGACAAATACAAAATCAATATGGATTAAGATATACGTTGTGATATGATTTTTCTTTACGAGGATTTTGATCTGGTTTACGTAGTAGACATGTTTTTTGATGAGATATTTTCTGTGTTTTTTGTAGATTACGGATGCTCTTGAAATGTTGGTAAGGATGTCGCATAGAGGGGCTTGTGGTTGTGAGGCAAATACTGGTGACGGAGCTGGGATTCTTGTAGCCCTTCCTCACGAGTTCTACAGCGAGGTAAATTAAATTTCATAATATCTTTTTTCATGAAATTTGTTTGTCGATTTATTAATAAAGGTTTTTTTTTTTCGTTTATGCGTATATTAATTAGTTTCTTTTTTCCCCTTATCAAAAAAATCAACAAACTAAAATTATTTATCTGTTTGCTTGTCTGTTTTTTTTTTTTTTTTGCATGTCCACTCATAAATCTTTTTTTTTTTTTTTTTTCCATAATAAATATTCTCAGTGTAATTATACAAATATTTATATATATAAATATATATATCTAAATATAACAACGCACACTAATGGGCGAGGGACGTTATTTCCGATATATAGGGTCGGTTTGATGAATGAGTTGGTGTGTAAGTTTGAATTAAGATTTGTAAGTTTAAATAGTAAATTTTTTTGAATTTTCAGAAAAGACAAACAATTTTTTGGGGAAAAAGACAAAAAATATGATGAAAAAAGTATAGTTTAGTTTAAACTAAACTTTTTACCAAACAAGGCCTAAGTTTTGAGTTGAAAATTTTAAGGTTGAGTTGAAAATTTTTGTTAAATTTTCAGAAAAAACAAAAACTTTTTCAGAAAAAAACAAAAATTTTTTCAGAAAAAGATAAAAATTGAGATAAAAAAGTATTTTTTAGTTTGAAATGAGATTGATTACCAAACAAAGCCTAATTTGTCTTCGTTACCTTTTTTTGGGCTTTATCATAAGGAGCAGTTGTTGTTGGTGCGTGTGCGTGCGTGTGTCTTTCTCTGTGTGTTTTTTTAATTTTTTTTAATTTTTTTAAATTTTTTTCCACGGAGAAACAAAAATGTGATTTAAACTTTTTTACAAGATTGTCTGTATCGTTTCATGTACTTCGTTACTAATGTTTGGTACTCACTTCTTTGTGCTTAATTTCTCAGGTTGCCAAGGATGCTGGGTTTGGGCTTCCCCCGCCGGGTGAATATGCTGTTGGTATGATGTTCTTGCCCACATCTGAAAGTAGGAGGCAAGAAAGTAAAAACGTGTTTTCAAAGGTAATTTCTGGCTACAGCCCATAGGCAGTTGCATAAGGGAAACGGAATTGCTATCTCTGAGTTTACATGTATCTCTATTTAATTTGTCAGAATTTGTTTTTTTCACAATGAATCTAGTCGTTGGATGATGGTCTTGCTACGTTTTCTCTATATTTTACTTGGTTGGGTGGTTTTCTCTGCTTATGCTACTTGTAGTTTGCCATTGTGATTTACAACGACAGTGACACAAGAATCTTCGATTATGGTTGTAGGTAGCGGAGTCTCTTGGACATACAGTTCTTGGATGGCGATCTGTGCCAACAGATAACTCAGGATTGGGAAGGTCTGCTTTGCTTACAGAACCAGTACTTGAGCAAGTCTTCCTTACCCGTAGTACTAGGTCAAAAGTTGACCTAGAGCGCCAGGTAATTTTCATTTGGTTTGCTAGATGTTATTTCTAGAACTACAACGAGGAGCTATAAGTCAAGCTAATATTTGGCTTCTGTAAAAGATGATTCTGATTACGAGATCTACTGTGATATATGGGGCAATAAGTAATTTGATTTCGTTACTGGCTGTTCGATTTTAACAATGGATTCCCATAATAATGACGTATATATGGGGCAATAAGTAATTTGATTTCGTCACTGGCTGTTTGATTTTAATGATGGATTCCCTTAATAATGATGTATATTTTCAGGTTTTGGCCACAATTGTAATGTACTTCGTTTGGAGATTTGTTATGTTTATTTGCTGGTCGTTAAGTTAACTGAAACTGCTGGATGAGTTTCATGTTGGCAGCCATGCCATGAGTAGTTAAGGCTACGGACTATTTCAAGTTTCTGATTATTTGGCGCATCTCCTTTTCAGATGTACATATTAAGGAGGCTTTCAATGGTTGCTATACGAGCTGCTTTAAACCTCGAACATGGCGGTGCTAGGGACTTTTACATTTGCTCTCTTTCCTCAAGGTGTTTATTTCAGATAGCTGCCATATTTGTCTTTGGGGAACTTTAATGTCACTTAATTACATCATTATAATAAATCCTTACCTCCATTGTGTAGGACTATTGTTTACAAAGGTCAGCTGAAGCCCGATCAGTTGAAGAATTACTATTATGCAGATCTTGGCAATGAAAGGTTTACGAGCTACATGGCCCTGGTAAATATATTATCCATTGACTATTTATCTTTCTCCACTAACTTCATACTCCGACAAACAGCATGGGAACAACCAGTAACTGAAGGGATGCAAGGTTGAGGAATGACTTCTGAGGCATTGAGGTTTGAATGATCTCTTAAGTTCTTCCGCTCCCTTGATTACTAATTGTATTTGATGCTGGATTGGATGCATGGGTGAGTTGGTAAGAAACCTCATTATCAAGTAAAACCTCATGTTTGCTTCAGATAAAAAAAAAAAAAAAAAAATGTAAATCTAATTAGGTCCAGTGATCTCTATGATAATTTCGAGGTTGAACTTTATTAGGTGGTTAAATGGAAATTGTGTTGGTCAAAGTACAGCTTAGGTCTCCCATATCTTTTTACTACTGGCATTACTAAGGCGGCCTTAACACAATTCCCTGCTTGTGGTTTTCGGATCAGTTATCATCTTTTTAACAGTGTATGGATTGTGAATGACAGTCTGGGTTGTTTTGATCATTGACGCAGATACACTCGAGATTCTCAACAAACACTTTTCCTAGCTGGGATCGTGCTCAGCCTATGCGTGTCTTGGGCCACAATGGTGAAATCAACACCCTTAGAGGGAATGTAAACTGGTATGTTTTTCACTGACTAGGTTTACTGTTGACTATTGATAGGAATGAAACTAAACCAAATGATTTATAGAAAAGTTGATATTTATGTTCCCCTAGTTTTTTCACAGTATGTTTGATGAAGCAATAGGATTCTAGTCATTCAATTGATCTGCTCCGTTATTTACAGTATTAAGATTACTGTTGGCATTTAACAGGATGAAAGCGCGAGAGGGATTGTTGAAGTGTGAGGAGTTGGGTCTTTCAAAGAATGAGTTAAATAAGCTTCTACCCATTGTTGATGCTAGTTCATCTGATTCAGGTGAACTTTTCCCAACATTTTGAGTTTGCACATGCGGATATTCATGCATAAATGTATCCACGTCTAATATCCAGCTTTTCTGCATATATGAATATTTAAAGGGCATAGTAGTTCACTTTTTAAGCTGTTGGAGAAACTCGGCATTTCTAATTTACATTAGCATGATGTCTTTATGCAGGAGCTTTTGATGGTGTTCTTGAACTCCTGATTCGATCTGGTAGAAGTCTTCCTGAAGCTGTAATGATGATGATACCTGAAGCATGGCAAAATGACAAGAACATGGATCCTCAACGAAAAGCGTTGTACGAGTACTTCTCAGCTCTCATGGAGCCATGGGATGGACCGGCTCTTATATCATGTAATATTTCTTTGAAGAAGTCTTGAACTCAATAATTTTGTCTCTGTCAAACTTCTCTTCCTTACGAAATACTTTTACAGTTACTGATGGTCGATACCTGGGTGCCACTCTGGATCGAAATGGATTGCGACCTGGCCGTTTCTACATTACCCACAGTGGACGTGTTATAATGGCCAGTGAAGTTGGTGTAGTAGACATTCCACCTGAGGATGTACGCAGGAAAGGAAGACTTAATCCTGGGATGATGCTTTTGGTAGATTTTGAAAATCATATTGTGGTAGATGATGAAGCCTTGAAGCAGCAATATTCAACGGCAAGACCTTATGGAGAGTGGCTTAAGAGGCAAAAGATTGAGCTCAAAGACATAGTTGATTCTGTTTATGAATCTGATAGGGTCCCTCCACCTATAGCTGGAGTGTTACCAGTAAGTTTGATGCGATTGTTCATTAAAGTTTGTTTAATTGTTTTCCATTCTCCTTTGGGAATTTTCAATTTGACAATTTATTTTGAATTTTAGGCATCTAACGCTGATGAGAACATGGAAAACATGGGCATCCATGGACTATTGGCTCCTCTGAAAGCTTTCGGGTAATTCTACTTTTTGTAACTCCATTAAATGATATATCTTGATGTTTTTGCTCCGAAGGAATTTGTTTCTTAACTTGGTGTTCTTTTTGTAGTTACACTGTTGAAGCCCTTGAAATGTTGTTGCTTCCTATGGCCAAAGATGGTGTTGAGGCCCTTGGGTCAATGGGAAATGATACTCCCTTGGCTGTCATGTCAAATCGAGAAAAACTCACATTTGAGTACTTTAAGCAAATGTTTGCTCAAGTAACAAATCCTCCAATTGATCCTATTCGAGAGAAGATTGTCACTTCCATGGAATGTATGATTGGTCCAGAAGGAGACTTGACTGAAACCACTGAAGAACAATGCCATCGCCTCTCCCTGAAAGGTCCCCTTTTATCGATTGAAGAGATGGAAGCGATTAAAAAGATGAATTATAGAGGTTGGCGAAGCAAAGTTCTTGACATTACTTATTCTAAGAGCCGTGGTAGGCAGGGATTGGAGGAGACTTTGGATAGGATTTGTGCCGAAGCACATGAGGCCATTAGAGAAGGGTATACTACAATAGTACTTTCTGACAGAGGTATTCTACTTGCCTTAAAAAAAGCATTTTTTTCAATGAGTTGTATTAATATTTTGAAATACTGTATTTAATCTGTTCTTGAACTTACGTGGTTGACAATTTCTAAATGTAGCCTTCTCGAAGAAGCGTGTTGCTGTAAGCTCCCTCTTGGCTGTTGGTGCTGTTCATCAATATCTTGTTAAAAAGCTTGAGCGCACTCAAGTTGGGCTAATTGTTGAATCTGCTGAGCCACGTGAAGTACACCATTTCTGTACATTAGTTGGATTTGGTGCAGACGCTATCTGCCCATACTTGGCCATAGAGGCCATTTGGAGATTGCAGGTTGATGGTAAAATTCCCGCAAAAGCTAATGGAGAGATCCATTCCAAGGAGGAGGTTGTGAAGAGTTACTTCAAGGCAAGCAATTATGGAATGATGAAGGTTCTTGCCAAGATGGGAATATCGACTTTGGCCTCTTACAAGGGTGCTCAGATTTTTGAGGCTCTGGGTCTTTCATCGGAAGTGATTGATAGGTGCTTTGCAGGAACTCCTAGTAGAGTGGAAGGTGCAACATTCGAGCTGCTTGCTAGTGATGCTCTTCATCTGCATGATTTAGCATTCCCAACTCGGGCCTTTCCTAAAAGAAGTGCTGAATCTGTGGCCCTGCCAAATCCTGGGGACTACCATTGGAGGAAAGGCGGCGAGATTCACCTCAATGACCCTCTTGCTATAGCAAAGCTTCAAGAGGCTGCCAGAACTAATAGTGTGGCTGCTTACAAAGAGTACTCCAAACTCATTCATGAATTGAATAAAGCCTGCAATTTGCGTGGTTTATTGAAGTTCAAAGAGTCAGATGTGAAAGTTCCCTTGGATGAAGTGGAACCTGCGTGTGAAATTGTTAAGAGGTTCTGTACCGGGGCCATGAGTTATGGATCTATATCATTGGAGGCACACTCAACACTGGCAATTGCTATGAACAGAATTGGGGGAAAATCAAATACAGGTAATGCATTTATTGTACTTTCTCATGGTTTTATGTTGGTAGAGTTTCTATTTGTTTTTCGATAAATCTTTTAATATCCCTATTCCAGTTTTCATTTGACCATTGCTTAGACAACAATTTCCACCGAACTGTTCTTTACCAAATGTATCTGTAGGTGAGGGAGGTGAGCAGCCCTCTCGCATGGAGCCTCTTCCAGATGGTTCCAGAAATCCAAAGAGGAGCGCAATCAAACAAGTTGCCAGTGGCAGATTTGGAGTTTCAAGTTACTATCTTACAAATGCTGATGAGCTGCAAATAAAAATGGCTCAGGTAGTTATTCACATTCTAATTTCAAGCTTCAAGGTTCATGCTTGGTTTTATTTTCTTTTACTTTTCCAATGTCATTATTCAGTCTCTGCATTCCTATCGGAACAGAGGTTCCTCTTGTTTATGGATCTACATTCATGGCAGATGATGCTGTGTCTGCAAAGCACCTGAGGGTGCCTTTGTGTCTTTAGTTGATACCTACATTTGGCAGTTTGGTGAGATTGAGTATTAATTGTGTTTTTTGTTGTCTGTGGATTGATTGTATACTAACTTTGGTAAATATTGTTGTACAGGGAGCCAAGCCCGGTGAAGGAGGTGAACTTCCTGGTCACAAGGTTGTAGGTGAAATCGCTGTCACAAGGAATTCTACTGCTGGTGTGGGACTTATTAGTCCACCTCCCCACCATGATATCTATTCAATTGAGGACCTCGCTCAGTTAATTCATGATCTCAAGGTAGGCAATTTTGCCGTTAGTAGTTACTTGACCTGATGGAGTGCATGCAACTTTCGTGCCAAAAACTATTTTTGTTTTAATTTTTAATATTAACTTGATTCAACTCTATTTGCAGAACGCCAATCCAGGTGCACGAATCAGTGTCAAGTTAGTATCTGAAGCTGGTGTTGGTGTAGTTGCCAGCGGAGTTGTAAAGGGGCATGCCGACCATGTTCTGATCTCAGGTCATGATGGAGGTACAGGGGCGTCTAGATGGACTGGCATCAAGAATGCTGGGCTTCCATGGGAACTTGGTTTAGCTGAGACGCACCAGACCTTAGTTGCAAATGATCTTCGTGGTCGCACAGTTCTCCAAACAGATGGGCAGCTAAAAACTGGAAGAGACGTGGCCATAGCTGCACTTCTTGGTGCAGAAGAGTTTGGCTTCAGCACAGCACCCCTCATAACACTTGGCTGCATCATGATGCGGAAGTGCCACAAAAATACCTGCCCTGTTGGAATTGCAACACAAGATCCAGTACTTCGGGAGAAGTTTGCTGGAGAACCTGAGCATGTTATTAACTTCTTCTTTATGATAGCAGAAGAGGTGCGAGAGATAATGTCACAGCTAGGATTTCGAACTTTGAATGAGATGGTTGGTCGTGCGGACATGCTTGAAGTTGATAGAGAAGTTACCAAAAACAATGAAAAGCTGGCGAACATTAATCTCTCCTTATTGCTCAGACCTGCTTCTGATATTCGGCCTGAAGCTGCCCAGTACTGTGTCCAGAAACAGGATCATGGCTTGGACATGGCTTTGGACAACAAACTCATTTCTCTGTCTGAAGCTGCTCTAGAAAAGGCTCTTCCTGTGTACATTGATACACAGATCTGCAACGTGAATCGTGCTGTCGGAACAATGCTTAGCCATGAAGTGACCAAACGTTACCACATGGCAGGGCTCCCTGCAGACACCATCCATATAAAATTCAATGGCAGTGCGGGTCAGAGTTTTGGAGCATTCCTCTGTTCTGGCATCCTACTGGAGCTTGAAGGTGACAGCAATGACTATGTTGGTAAAGGTTTATCGGGTGGCAAGATTGTTGTTTATCCTCCAAAGGGAAGCCAGTTCGATCCAAAGGAAAATATTGTGATTGGAAATGTGGCTCTTTATGGGGCAACTAGTGGAGAGGCATATTTCAATGGTATGGCGGCAGAGAGATTCTCTGTCCGTAATTCAGGGGCTAGGGCAGTTGTGGAAGGTGTTGGTGATCATGGTTGTGAGTACATGACAGGTGGCACTGTTGTTGTACTTGGAAAAACTGGAAGAAATTTCGCGGCAGGTATGAGTGGTGGTATTGCTTATGTTCTTGATGTGGATGGGAAATTCCGATCTAGATGTAATCCGGAGCTTGTAGATCTTGATAAAGTTGAAGAAGAAGAGGACATTATGACTCTTAGAATGATGATTCAGCAGCACCAACGTTACACAAACAGCAATTTAGCCAGAGATGTACTTGAAGACTTTGAGAATCTTCTTCCTAAATTTATTAAGGTTTTCCCAAGGGAATACAAACGTGTTCTTGCAAACATGAAAGCAGGGGAAGCCTCAATAGATTCTGTGAAGGATGCGGCTAAAGATGATGTGGAGGCCGAGGCTGATTTGATGAAGAAAGATGCTTTTGAAGAGCTAAAGAAGATGGCATCTGGATCTTTAAATGGGAAATCGAACCAGGTATGAAGGCGGTGGTGCTTTTATCTCTTGGTACGTCACTGTTTACTCTGCACTTATAATTTATTCTGGTTTGTTGAATCTTTGCAATTTGCAGAAGGTTGAAGAAGCTGAATCCTTAAAGCGGCCTAGTCGGGTTGATAATGCTGTTAAACATCGTGGTTTCATATTCTACGAGCGGGAGGGTGTTCAATACAGGGATCCTAATGTGAGAATGAATGACTGGGAAGAAGTTATGGAGGAATCAAAACCTGGCCCACTTTTGAAGACTCAGTCTGCCCGTTGCATGGACTGTGGAACTCCTTTCTGCCATCAAGTAAGCGTTAATTTCACCCCATTCTCTATTCCCTCTCCTGGAAACAGAGTATACTGACGTTTTTTATAGTTAATAGTTGAGTGTAACCACATCTGGCATGTTAAGAATGCCATATTAAGTTGCACGTGAAAATTCTTTCTCATGAATTTGCAGGAAAACTCTGGATGTCCTCTTGGAAACAAAATACCCGAGTTCAATGAGTTGGTATACCAAAACAGGTGGCGAGAAGCATTGGACCGACTTCTTGAGACTAATAATTTCCCGGAGTTTACTGGCCGAGTATGCCCAGCACCCTGTGAAGGATCTTGTGTTCTTGGTATCATTGAAAACCCCGTTTCCATAAAAAACATTGAATGCGCCATCATTGATAAGGCCTTTGAAGAGGGTTGGATGGTTCCAAGACCTCCGGTCAAAAGATCTGGGTAGGTTTTTTTTATTATGATTATTTTTTTATTTTTTATTTTTTTAAAAAGAACATATCGTTAACCTTCTCAAATGAGGACAGTATCACTATTGGTCGTAAGGTTGAATTGTTTTCCTGGATTTGCTTACTAATTTGTTGATGTAGAGCTACGTTCAAAAGATTTTTTATAAACATAAAGCCGTCCACATATTTGATGCTGCAGGAAACGGGTTGCCATTGTTGGAAGTGGTCCAGCTGGTTTGGCTGCTGCCGATCAACTGAATAGAATGGGCCACACAGTAACTGTTTTTGAGCGCGCGGATAGAATTGGAGGACTGATGATGTATGGAGTTCCCAACATGAAGACTGACAAAGTGGATATTGTTCAACGGCGGGTTAACCTCATGGCTGAGGAAGGTGTCAACTTTGTTGTCAATGCTAATGTTGGAGTTGATCCTTTGTATTCTCTTGAGCGGCTTAGGGGGGATAATGATGCCTTAGTTTTGGCTGTAGGAGCCACAAAACCTAGGTAAGTTGAAGTTTATCAGTCTTTACACATTGATTGAACTAGTGCTTTAACTAATACAGACTTATTTAGGGTATCTTGTATTCAAACATGATTAAATTGTGTGATTTAATTTTTCGACAGGGACCTTCCTGTGCCAGGACGGGAGCTATCAGGAGTCCATTTTGCCATGGAATTCCTTCATGCTAACACCAAAAGTTTGCTTGATTGCAATCTTCAAGATGGTAAATACATCTCGGCGAAGGGCAAGAAAGTAGTGGTAATTGGTGGAGGTGACACAGGTACCGATTGCATAGGGACATCCATCCGACATGGCTGCAGCAGCATCATTAACCTAGAGCTTCTTCCAGAGCCCCCAAAGACCAGGGCTCCGGGCAACCCATGGCCACAGGTTATAAACTTTCCGCTGCTGCTTTTAGGTTTTCTATGTCATTGTTTTCTTGTAAATTTATCGGTTGACATTGGCATATGCTTCTGATGAGATTGTGACGCATAAAATATGGCATTTTACAGTGGCCTCGTATATTCCGGGTAGATTATGGACACCAGGAAGCTGCTGCCAAGTTTGGAAAAGACCCAAGGTCTTACGAGGTGTTGACCAAGAGATTTGTGGGAGATGAGAATGGAGTGGTTAAAGGACTTGAACTGGTACGTGTGAAATGGGAGAAGGATGCTTCTGGAAAGTTCCAATTCAAGGAAGTCAAGGGCTCTGAGGAGATGATTGAGGCTGACCTTGTTCTTCTAGCCATGGGGTTCCTTGGCCCTGAGTCGGTTAGTATTTTCAATTGCTGCTCTCTAAGTTTTCTTGAAGTCAACTGTTTAAAATTGTTGATAAAAGTAGCATGTCCATGCAAGTTGTTTCTTATACATGATTGGTTTGAGAGTTTTCTCACTAGTGGCACTTGTTGGTTTTTTCAGAGACTGGCGGAGAAGCTTGGCTTGGAGCGCGACCAGAGGTCAAACTTCAAAGCAGACTATGGCCGCTTCTCAACCAGTGTGGATGGAATCTTCGCGGCCGGGGATTGTCGGCGGGGCCAGTCCCTTGTGGTGTGGGCAATCTCAGAGGGACGGCAAGCGGCTGCACAGGTTGACAAGTACCTAACTCAAGAAGACAAGAACGACGCAGTTAGCTCGACAACCCATGACGATCATCTTCTCAAGAGGCATCAAGATTTTAGCAAGAGGCAGCAAGACAGCAGCAAACACACAGTGATGACATAAGTGTCATGGCGTTTTTTTCTATTCTCCTACAGCTGTTGCAGAAATATTGTAATAGGTTGTAGAATTGTTTTTATCTCGTGGATTCCCCGCCGGTCGAGCTTATTTCACCTTATGGAAAGGAACTGGTTTTAGAAGAAAGCACCTGGGAACAAGGTTCAGCTTGAAAGTGTTGCGTGGGAGGCTACAGGTTTTAGAATATTTATCTTTGTTTATAGTAATTGTTGACTTGTTTCGGTTTAAGCCTTTTGCCTTTTGGGGTTTTCAATGAAGAATAAATGTACAGTTTTGTTCCTTTATATTTGATATGGAACATTGTTACTGGAATTTTCTGCAACTTATAATCACATGATAGGAAATTTGTGATAATTTTTCCTCAATTGCATAATTTCTTTTAAATTTGCTGAAGTTTTACATAATTTTCGCCTCTTTAGGTCATACAGTTATATTTGTTGTTACCATTGGAAAGTGAGTAGTCATTTTCTTTCTAACTTAATCATATGTTTACTTGCAAAATGAGAAATAAGATTTAAGTGGTCCCCATACAATATAGGAAATGAAGAAGGGGAATATTAGTTCTTACACCCACTTGTTAGTGATTCAATGTCAAAGAGAATATGTATCAAATTAACTCATATACCCTTAATAAGTTTCTACGTGCTAATTTTTGTTTCATTATGTAAAATGATATTTTAGTAATTACATTAATAAGATTAATATTACTAAGGTTAGTAAATAGTATAAATGGAATGAAATTTTTTTTCTTTACATCATCTAATAAGTAATTAAATATTAAAAAAAAAATCAATGATCTTTCTTCCTATTCTATTATTTTACATTCTAATCTCATTACCATTTCTATTATATTCCTTTACAGTTTAATAAACACGTTCTTAAATTATTTGAGTTATTGATAGTTGAATCAAGTGATCACTAAACCTTGTTTACAGTTTTTGAGTTGATACTGCCATTTCATACAAAATGCCACACCGAATTCTAGGGATGCGTATAAATGTTGGCAATTTTTTGTATTTTCTTATCGAGCCGGCCTGCGTTTAAATGTTGGCAATTCTATGTATTTTCTTATGGAGCCGACGAGGCCGGCTATGTAACTCCGATTATGTCCAATCATAAGCCCAGTCTTGAGGGACACTGATTTAACTTTTGTGTATCAATTCACGTAATTTTGAGTTATTATCTTTCGATAGGTAGATACAATTTTTTGAATTCATAGCATCCATAACCTTAATTTTTGAGTATCAATTCATGTAACCATGAATTGTTATCTTTTATTTAGTAGATACAATTAATTAAATTGACAATGATATAAATACTTATCAATAAAAGATATGATAATTTTTTATTTTGAATATCAACTTATTCAATAATTAAGTATTATATTTTCATTTAATATATGCAATCACTTGATGTGAATTAAATGCTTCAAACACTTGATTGATTATCGATAAAAGAATGAACTATTCATTTAAGAAATGTAGGTGTTGCTCTTTTTTTTTTTTTTTCTTTTTAACTTGGGGATGAGGGATTTTAATTTTGCACCTTGAGATAGAGTCAACTATGGTATTATCACTAAGCTATGCCTGTAACTACAAAATGTAAGGGTTGCTGGGCATTTAAAAATAAATGTTATGCAATCCATAAAATAACCTATAAACAAATAAAAAACTAAAACAAACACCGGCCTCAACTTCAAAGGAAAACCGTTCCTATTAATACTCTTTAGGCCGGGCAATACAAAAGATTATTTCACGACAAAGTCACGATGGACGTGAACGATAAGAACAGGTCCTCACATCGTTCATACAACCTTGTACAATATATTACAACGAATTATTTTTGTACATTTTTTGTTGGTTGAAACCAAGAAAACATGGGGGAATAAGTTCAAATTTGTGCTTCCATGGCAATCTGCTCCTCAGCCTGACTTATTCAAAGCAACCACCCAACTGCAAAACGGAGCAAAACCCAACAATTGCGTTAATAAGTTAAAAAGTACAATTTGCTTTTAGCTTTCTTTGCTTTCACTTCGGCTCTAGGAATCCCACGATCTATTTTTTTTTATTCGCAAAATTGGCCCATCTCTAATTGTCTTCACCCCTTTCCATCTCAATTACTATAATAATGAGGGAAAAAAAAAAGGGAATATCAACGCATCCGGAAATAAACGATTGATCTCTATCCATAAACATGCTAAACACCCAAACCATAGAGTACTTGCTACCGGTGACACGGAAAGGTATGTTTTTAGATTTCGCATTTAAAATATTCCTTTGTTATTTATTAGTGTAGTTTTATTACAATTTGTAATGCACAATGCAATTTCACATATAACCAGATGTATATATGTAGTTAGTGACCGGCAAAACTTGGAGATTTTTTTTGCAAGAATACTCATTATATGAAGGTCATGCCTATTTCAATTAAATCATATGTCAAAGCTCACGAAGGACACTATTTAATCACAAGTTTCAAAGACTAAAGTTTGAGTTAAGAGTTCATAAGTTGAAAAATACTGCTTGGTGCTTACCAATACAGCCTCAATCTCTTTATCAGTGACCGGGGTTCGTTTTGGCTGACGAGAAGCTTTCCCTCCCACAGCAGTGTTTTGGGGTGGCAATGGAACGTCGGACTTTGGAGTCGACATCTTATAGGCCTCTTTACTTGTTGCTTGTTGAGTTTCTGAAGTAGAACCCATCAACCAAATTCCTTATCCACTTAAAATGAAAACTAACATAGACTATATAGTGAGAAAGAAAACCATAAATTTGTTACTGCCTAATTCTTGGTAAATGATTTCTGTAGAATAAAATACAGCCTAATCACTAGTCACTATAACCAAGATCATTGTGTTGAGGAACTCACTTTCTCATGCATTTCACTTTACCATTTATTATTCTTTTTTTTTTTTAAGGATAATGAATTTTCACAACCAAATTTCATCTTTCCCCTTCTATAAGTTTCCAATTTGTATCAAAATGAGTTATCAAAATTAGCATAACTGTCACAAGATAAAGTACACAACCCCTTCTTCCCTATTTGGTCTGTTCAGCATTAAATGTCCACGAGAGATCAGAAGAAAATCACCAAATTGATTAATCCCATGCCCGCCCAAGATTCAATTAGAATTAAAAACTCATATCTTAAAAACCACAGAAATTCATTGTCTGAATTCCATAATTGGCATCAAATCCAGAATCCCAGCTACACTTAGGTTAAATGTCAAAAATAAAAAAAAAATAAATAAAAATGAAAAAGAAAAACAAGAGTGCTGAATTATGATGAAAAACAAAAAGAGAGAGAGAGAGAGAGACCTGAAGATGAGGGTTTTGGGTGTCTCTGTGGGAATTTGATACGAGGAATTCTCTTTAAAACCTGAGCTTCTCCACCCATTTCTTCTCTCTTCTCTCTCTTCTCTCTCTCTGTGTCTCTCTGAAATTGTATGGCTATCACACTTATTCTAACGTCTGTTGTTGGGCTTTCGGCCCATCTACGTGGCTAATTGCATAATGTCGTTTCCTTTTTTTGTTGTCGTTTATTTGTTGTTGTCGTCGTTTTTCATTTGCTGTCTTTTTGTTGTCGTTACCTTTTTTCATTTACTCATTTGACCTTGTTTAAAATTTCTGAATAATAAACTTGAAGAAGTGTTATACAAAATCACAACCCATATTAGACTGTTATTTTTTATAATATTTTAACGACTCATCAATATTTGTTTCCGTGCTTTGTATTCGTCCAACACGACGCCGTACGGGTAAACAGACCTTTCCTCTTTCCAGCTCCTTGTAGGGTTTCGATTTTCCTCTCTTTTGGTATATTTTTCATCTTTAGATTTGAGCTAAAAGAATAGGGAATTCCGATCATGGCGAGCAATCTGGGCCGTCTATTTTCATCAATATCCAATCTCTCGGCGCCGAAGCTGGTCCTCCCCTGCATCAGATCGGAGCCGCCGCTGACTCGTTCCTCAATCAACTCAGCGAGTCGACTCGTCAGCTCCTCGGCTCAGAAACCTCAATCCGATCAAGAAAATATCAACAAGGAACAGAGAGAAGCCGTCGAAAGAGATCTGGAAAATAAAGACGAAGACGATCTAGAAGAAGAAGAAGGAGGAGGAATTCAGGCGAACGAAGAGACCGGCGAGGTCGGTGGGCCCAGAGGACCCGAGCCCACTCGCTACGGGGACTGGGAACGCAACGGCCGTTGCTATGATTTTTGATTTTATTATTATTATTATTATTTTTTTTTTTTTTTGGGGGAGGACTAATGTTTTTTGTTTTTGGTTAAAAGAATAAAAATGCTTTAAGATAAAAAAAAAAAAGAAATGCTTTTGTTGTATGAATTTTGTGAAGATCAATTCTGAAAAATAAAAATTAATAAAATAATTATTCCGTTTTATTCAGTTTTATTTCGTATGATAATCTCGCTTTGATTGTTGTTGGGATTTTTTTTTTCTTATGTTTTTTCTTGAGTAGTTGAATGGGAATTTGGGAACGAACTCGTTTTTTAAATTAAAAAAAAAAAGGTGGCAGTAGGAATCCGGTTTCATTTGACTGGGCAGTCAAAGCTGAATTAAATGGTAAATTATTTGTTCAGTCTAGATTTTTTATAAAGTTATGATTTAGTTCTCAAAAATTTTTTTTTGGGTTAAAAAGCCTCTAAAATTTTTAAAATGTTATAAAATGATCATTTTTACCGAAAGAAGGTTAAAAAATTTAATAGAAAATATAATGTAAACCATGTAATTTATTATTTAATTTTCATAATTTTTTTAAAAATATTGTTCCACATATTTTTAAAGAGTTTAGATTAGCCGCAAAAAAAAAAGTTTGAAACCAAATCACAATTCACAAAAAGGTTAGGGACGAAAGGTCCGATTTACCCTAAACAAAAAAAAGAAAAGTTCCTTTCATAGGACCGCTAAAGTTGAGTAAAAAAAATTATTTTACTAGTAGGAATTACTTGTTCCATTACCAGATTAAGTTTTTAACATAAATCTTAAAAATTTGTACTGCATCATATAAAATTATTATAGTCTAAATCAGATTGTTAAAAATTAAATCCAGTGGTTAAAAAGAAAAGCTATCAATTTTTCTAAGTGAAAGAGGAAAAAAAAAAAAAACAAAAAAAAAAAAAAAACTGAAAATTCTAGAAATTCTGTGAAAGAGAACTATAAAAACCCAAGAAACCAAGCAAGGCTTGCGATTGAGTTTCCTTTCCATCAAATTGAATTTGGCCTATTTGTGAGCAAAGAAAGAATGTTGAAAATGGAAACTGAATAGTATGTGAAAAATAAAAAGAGAATCTGTGACCATGGGCGGAAAAAGAATGTACAGTTACATGGGAATTAAGGATTAAAAAATGAGAAAATGAATGGCAGTCTTTGAGTCAAAGAATTTATGGTAAAAGGAAATTCTCCGAAAGATGAAAGAAAGATGGTATGACTAAAATGCTTTCTGCTCATATTCTCAATTGGAAAGTACAAAGTCAGTTTTTAAACATCTGAATTCAAATATCATGACAATAATAAAGTAATAATCGCAGCCCTCAAACAATGGTTTCATGTCAACCATGAAGCAACTACTTGTTAACAAATAGGAAACCCAAGTTTTGGGGTGGAAGAAAAATTATTTTTTGAATTGATTCTATTTTCATATGTTTTGAACGCGTCTTGACTTCTCCTTAGCCGATGCATACCTAAACAAATTAACAATTCTCTAAAATTTTATCTCGCTCTTTTAATTTTAATAGCGTAGTTGTTTTGGCCGTATGCGATTGGCTTATTTTTTATGCTATTCTTAAATTTCAGGGTAAGAGCTAATATTTCGAACGAACTATTATCCCCATCTGAAAAAATGTGTAGTTTTACTGTTTCTAGACATGTTTATTGAGTTTGAAGGAATTCAAATATCGCTTACAAGAGAGGTTGTTTCGTTTTGTCCCTACAGTTCAAAATGGCACAATATCTCACGTGTGATTGTTGAGTGACCCATACATGATTAAAATCATAAAAAAGTTTATCCTTTATCAACTAGGTACGTGATTTGTATGTGATTCGTATGTGATTCTCAAGACATAAGTGACTTATGATAAGTTCAAGAATAAAATGAGAGAATATTTATATTTTGGGAGTCAAATTTGAAATTAATCCAAGTAATAATGGATTGCAACTGAAAAGGAAAATATAATAAAAGAAATTGGAAAAGAGTAGGGTATGGCAATGAAACATTTGGTAGAATCCCATTAACACTTCAATTTATTTATTTTCTCCTGAGGCATGTGCTACATGCACTCAGACCAAACAAAGAGAGAGAAAAAACTCTCCCTCTCTCTCTCTCTCTCTCTCTTTTTTCCTAGATTGTCTCCTTAAGTTTCTTCAACGTTATTGTTAGTTCATTACATTAGAATTTACCTCAAGCTTTTTCCGAAGACATGATCGGCTCATTACAACCTAATTTAACTCCTCAATATTCTTTGCAATATTGATTTGACTTTCTAAAAAGCAATTCTTTTCCCACCCCCTAAACTGTGACTTCTTCAACTCCTTGTTTTCTATACACACAGATTCACCCCATCAAATACGTACATATATATATATATATAAATAAATAAATAATATATATATATATATATATAACCACCTGGACCAGCATCATGGCATTCTTCTTCTCATTCTGCTTAATTATTATTTTTTAATTCTCTCCCATTTTTTATGGTCTAAAATCTAGACTACGATATTCTTTAATAAAGTCAAACATTTTCCACATGTATATAATATCTATACATATACATATATATTATATGTATATATATGTTTAAGGTCATTTTTGTTAGTGCCAACTATATATAAGAAACAATATTAGACAAAAACCAAACAAAAAAGGAAAAATGAATATTCTCAAAGTTCTCATCTTCTTCATGACTGTCCTCGCCTCCTCCTCGTATTCAAGCTCCCAAGCGGCATGCGTGAAATCGGTATGCGCTATCCACGAGCCGGAAATCCGATTCCCGTTCCGGATAAGGAGACGCCAAGCGGAGACATGTGGCTATCCGGGTTTCGACATATCCTGCGACAAGGACAACAGCCAAACACTCCTCAACCTCCCTAATTCCGGACAATTCACCGTCCAAGGAATAGACTACGCCTCGCAAGAGATATGGATAAACGATCCAAACCGCTGCCTTGCGAACCGGATCCTCTCCCTCAACCTCTCCGGTTCGCCTTTCTACGGTGGCTTCAACCAGGACTTCGCCTTCTTCAACTGTTCCTCCTCCTCGAACTTGTCGAACTACTTCGACTACGGTCGCTTGAACCCGATTGGCTGCCTCAGTGGGCCCACCTTCTTCGTCTTCGCCACCGCATCGTTGAGGGTGACGGAGTTTCTGTCACCGAGGTGTGAGTTGATCGGGACCTTCCCGGTCCCGATTGACTGGCCGTTTTACGAGGAAGTCTTGTCGTCGGAGCTCAGTGACCACCTGCGGCTCACGTGGGACGTTCCCACGTGCGGAAGGTGCGAGTACCGAGGTGGCCGTTGTGGGTTTGAGGCCAATTCTACAAGAAAAATTGTCTGCTATAATGTTCCTGAACGAGGTAATATTTATTCATTTTTATTCGTCAATTTATTTATTCATTTCTTCTCTTCATGCAATATTTCTTATCGTTAATATTAGAATTTATTTATTTATTTATTTATTGGCTTTGTGTTTTCTATAAATTATAGCTAAAATTTGTAGGTTTTTAGGTCTTATAATGTATAGGTTCCCTCCTAAAAACTAGTTTTCTAGCTGGTTGCAGGGTTAGTTTGAAAAATGCTCGGGGTTTCCGCAAACTCCAGCATCACAACACGCATAGAGTGGGTGGCTAGCATTTTATTTTAATGAGGGCGTCTGTAATTTTTTTGTTTTAAATAAATTAGTAACATTTAAAATATGAAAAATTAATATTTTGATGGTTTAAAAAACTTAAGATATACTACAACAGTTTATGATGAGTTTTTATGCTTTAAAAGAGTTGCATAATAGCTTTTAGTGGGGGTATGTCTAGATATAATTAATTTTAAATATGAACAAAAAGAAATATCATACAATTTTAAAGTTTTTTTTTTTAAATTTTATTTTTAAAAAGTTCAGTGAGGGCTATTGCCCCCCACTAAGTTCTATCTCTCTCCGCCCATGCTTCTATGTCAGGCTGATCACTTTTATGTTCATGTGATCTTGGTGTTTCGTGATGTCTCTTAATTTGTTACATTTAATTTGATTGGTAGTGACTATACTAACTTCTAATATTGATGATTTATGTACGGATATCCGAAATCACATCTTTTTAAAAAAAATATAAAAATAAAAAAGTGATTAATATTGAGGATTTAGGTACGGATATTGGGAAATTTGCCAAAATGACAAACTCAGAAATTGAAATTAGCAAAATAATCTTATTTCATTTTAACATAGGAACAATCACGGTTCGATGTCATTTTGTTAATAAAAATTTTTAAAAAATCATTTTACAAATACAAAAAAGTGAATAAGTCATTTTATCAATTAATTCTATGAATATCCTAAAGCCGTGTCTTTTTCCTCTTTAAAAAAGTGAAGTTCCTAATTCTTAAAAAGTCGTTTTCACTAATCCATACCTAAAAATATAGTGAATAGCCGTCTGAGAAGAAAATGTGTCCTTATAATAAGGTCAAACACGTAAACTTAAAGTTAGTGAAAATAATTATTAATCATCGAAATCTTATTGGCAAGACATAAAAAGACTCTCTTAATGATAATACTGGTACATAATTTTCATCTTTGCGAGGTTCACATCCTAGTTTTGGGAAGATTAATTTTATGTACAATTGTTTCCTTTTTCTTTCTAAACGAAAATTTGGAATGACATGAACAACCACAACTATAAGTAATTTTGTCCAAAAAGGGAAAAAATATCACCAAAAAAAAATACAAAACAAAAGAGAAGGAGAAAGTATAATATGAAACATACATCCATTCAATTCCCGAAAGAAAGACAAAGGAATAAAAAATATTCATGCTTACGACTTGTAGATATCACACATATTTATGAAAGCCAATAAACTTTTGGTTGCTAGTGTAAAATTTAATAAAATTTCAGATAAATTAGGACATGTATCCCTCTTCCCCACCTACTCGTCGTTTACTGATAAATTGTTAAAGGTGCTAAAAATGTAGATGTCAGCTGAGATAACTTTATATTAATTCTTTGGGATTTTAATATCTTTAATGACGTTTGAAAATGATGCCAAAATATGTTGTCTTTTTATCTTTTTTTGGCCTGAAAATATGTTATCTTAAAAACCTGTCAAAAACATCCCATTGGCTGTTCAAATTTCAAAGATGTTGACGTTCTCCAAGCCCAACTTATCCTTAAGATTAAGACACAACTTTAATAACTAAATTTTCGAAATGTAACAAACTGCCATAAAAATAATATGATAACATATTTCAAGTTTCATGTAAAATCTTTTTTTTTTTTGCCTTTTTTTTTTTGGCTGCATTTAACATGTATTTGGATGTAATTATTGCAATATCTGCTATCAGATATCATTAACAATTAATAATGATGTATTCTAACGAATATTAAACATCACGTGGAGAAATAATGTGTGGTTGGAGTGGATATAATAGTTAATGCATCTAATTACAAAGACTTTTAAGGCCATTTCCAACTTCCATTATCCTTCTCTAGTGCCATGCATGTGGTCAGCAGGTTGTGGTTTATATGAAAAACGAGAGTACCGATTAGCAGCCTTAAGATAAGCTTAGACTAATTCTTTTCATTAAGTAAAGTATAGGACGGACCAATGGGAACCCCTTTTTTTTTTGTTATTATTATTACTTAAAAAAAAAAAAAAACCCCCATTGGACCAATATAATAACATGGAGATTTCTAATGTAGGACCCGAAAAATTACATTATCAGTAAACTTCAATTTAGTGACAGTCAAATCTATATAAAAAATTATCTGTTATGCATACTGTCTTGTTATATTGTAATTCTATCTAGATTTACGGGTCAGAAATATACAGTGTCGATTTAAGACCATATATTGAACATTTTTATTTTGTAGCATTTCAAATAATAAAAATAATATTTGAAAACTAAAAAGAACCAAAAAAATGTTGCTACACATGAGGTGCGCTCAACACTTTCCATAAGGCAATCATGGCATTTTCGTTTGGTTGACTTTTATTTTTATTTTATAATTTTTTTAATTAGATCACTAAGCTCTACAAGTGGGTTTGACTTTGTCTACACTTTCACACGTACACCACAATATTAGAAATCAAGACAAGAGCATGAACTGAATTATATTTGGTTTATATGCAAGAATGTCAAAAATTTGATATCTCCTTATATTTATGCCTACTTAATATTTAAGTTGATAATTTTATCATTTCATAATACTAAAGTTATCAATTTTAACTTTAAAGTGGATAAAGTTATAAGGAGATACTTAAAACATGACTCTCCACCTAATTCTCTCTCTCTTTTTAAATTTAATTTTCACAGCACGGGCAGTCACAAAACATGCATAAATACATCAGGCCCTTATTAAATTACAACAAAGTCACACCAAAGAAAAATGTAGACAAGGAAAGCGACCCAAAACAAGTGCTTTATAAACCTACCAAAGTTGCTAAAGGTCTTGCTTTTATTGCCCCCTAAAGTGATTTCTTTTGAATTTTAGGATATGCTAATTATTACATATGTATAAATTCATAACTTTAGAGATAAGTTAAATAGACGTTTAAAGTTTGAATACGGGGTCTTGAATATTAGTGTGTAAGGCCGGTTTG
The DNA here is from genome assembly GCA_008635985.1 of Ficus erecta. Taxonomy (NCBI): domain Eukaryota; kingdom Viridiplantae; phylum Streptophyta; class Magnoliopsida; order Rosales; family Moraceae; genus Ficus; species Ficus erecta. The sequence goes on from BKCH01000010.1 coordinate 1,409,077, forward strand.
GAGTTTGGACCATCTATAGGTGGTTTAAAACAACGATAGTTTATTTATTTATTTTTTAAAATATATTTATAATTAGTGAACTTCTTCACTTTGTCTCTATTGACTAGGGATTCCGAGGACCGCCCGATATGCGGTGGCCGTAGGCATTGGTGTGCCGGCGATCTTGTGCTTTGTAGGGTTACTATGTTGTGTGTGTGGGAGGGTCAAGTCCCTTGCGTTAAGGCGTGGGCCGATTGCGGAGTTCAACCCTACGGTGGCCCCGCAGCCTACACTCGTTATGGGCCTCGATGGGCCGACACTCGAGTCGTACCCAAAGATAGTGCTCGGCGAAAGTCGACGCCTGCCCAAGCCCGATGACAACATGTGCCCGATTTGCTTGTCCGAGTACCGGCCCAAGGAGACTCTCAAGAGCATACCCGAGTGCCAGCATTGCTTCCATTCTGATTGCATTGATGAATGGCTCCGATTGAACGCTTCTTGCCCTATTTGCAGGAATTGCCCTTATGAGCAGTCAACACCGGAATATAATGTTTGAATTTTGACGATGTAATTGTATCACATTTTGTTGGCAAAGTCTTTTTTTTCCCCCCTCGCTCAATTTGTACATAATTTATGTCTTCATTGGTAATTTAGTTTTTTTTTAATTTTTTTTTTAATTTTTTTTATTATTATATCATTTTGTAGACTTTGTCATAGTTTGGAAAAAATCGAATTTGAGTTGGGTTCTAAACTGGGTTGGTGTTTGAGAGAGAAAAAATGAATGCGTTACGGGCTTTCGGAATTTAAAAAATTTGATTTGAATTGGACTTTTCCAATCCGAAAAAGAGCTTTGTTTTGATTTCGAATCCGTTCTACTCGGTTTCTCCTTCCCTCTGTCTCGTTCTATTTTTGGGCTAAAAAAACTAGTACGTTGGTTTCTAGATTTCTAGTCCAATTTATAACAAAGTCATCATGTCATTGAAGTTGAATCATAAGTGGGCCAAGTCTATAAGCAGGGACTTCAATATCTTCACTCAAATCATTTGTCTATCAAATATTGTTCTCAACATTTTCATTTTCTTAACATTTTTTCTTTTGTTGTTCTTGAAGAGAAACAAGGATGCTTTTCCTTACAACCCTAATTGTTTTTTGTTCCATTCAGTGACTAAGTCGATCATTTTTATCAGGAGTCTAATACCATATAATGGATAATTAGAGGATATTATGAACAAGTTTTCATTTTTTAGGGGGTTATTATGAAATTTTCCTCAAAATTGTAGGGTATTTAAAAAAAAAAAAAAGATAAGTTGAGGCCCACCCTCAGGCCTCAAGTAACTACGTCTCTGGTTCCGTTAATAGTATACGTTGGCATTGTTTTTTTGTTTTTTTTTGGTTCATCTCAACGTAGGAAACAGAGTATGAATTTGTACCGTTACATGAAATTATGAGTTAGTAATTTGGATCAAGAGTCGGACAGGAGCAATCTCGGCCATCAAAACAAAACGATGCTACGAAAAAGAGTTTCCGTTTTTTTGATTATTTAAGAACCCGACGATTATAAAAAACAGTCCGATATCTGTTTCCATACACGACACATTCCATATTGCATAAACTCTGATTTCCTTCATTCAGATAGAAGTAAAATGACTACTGACTTGCTGTTAACGCTAGAGGTCTACATTGACAATGGGCAGATAAAAATTCACACTAATCTTCTAACCACTCCTGTTCGGCTATAGCTTCCAACTCTATGTTCATTCGTTTGCATAGGTTGTTTTTGATGAACCCGTAGAGGCGAAAATATTCAGCGGCATGCTTAACTTTTCTCCTCCTTCGAGCATATGAACCACAACTTTCATGGAAGGGCGATCAGCCGGGTGCCATTGGATGCACCAGAGTCCTATGTCAATTAGCAAAAATAACTCGAACACTTTCTTTCTTTGTTAAAGAATCTTTCAAAAATTTTAATTAGCAAAATGACTTCAGAATGACCGAAAACAACCGGTTGTTTTGATGGTTGTTCTTACGTTAAAATGAAATAAGATTATTTATAACCAATTTAAATTTTAAAGTTGTCATTTTGACAAATTTTCCAGTGAGGATTTCCATCCAGCAATGTCATCAATACCACTCGACTCGACGATTCTATTTAGATTAAAAAAACACTTGGTCCTAAATGCAAATAACGAGATATGTAAACTAGTCAATCTATCCCTATTAATAACAGTGTTAATATTATTTTTTGTTTAAGAAAATTGGCATGTGACTTGGTCAATTAATGGCCTGATGGTTAAATTTATCTATTTTAACCAAATTTATTAAGATATTAATTTAACTTTTATCAAAATAAAAAATTCGAATTAGTTTTGTTTTTAAATATAAGTTTGGGTTAATATTGACTAAAATAATATGTTTCAAGCTCTTAATTAACGATTTATGTGCAAGTCACGTATCAACTTTCCGTTAAAATAAGCTAAAATTGTTATCAATGGGGTTAGATTGCTATAAATTTGCAAGTTCATGATCCAAACTATCAAAATTAAATATATAAGGTGCAAATTACAATCATGTGACAAATTTAGGGGTACTGGTGCAATTTAGCCTTTTTTAAGCTAAAGAGTGTGAGAGTAATATTTAGTCACCCAAACTTGTTAAAAATAAAAGAAAACAAAATTCCTGAAAAAGTTAAATGACTAGTTTACAAATTTGTAAATTTAGGAAGTAAATTGTCAAAAATAAAAATTTTACTCTTTGTTTGGATCACATATCCAATTTTGGAAATTGAAAAATTTTTACAAAAAAGTATTTTTCCTAACTTTTTCTATCATTCTCTTATTTTGTAAAGAAAACTATCTCATTTTCAAACTTATTTTGTACAATATCTTTTTCTAAAAAGAAAAGGAATCTTTTTAAAATCTTCTCACAATGTATAATTCCCAACACCATTTTTTCTCATTCCAAACAACTTTTTATTTTCAAGAAGAAAATTTTTTACACATCCAAACGCCATTTTATTCTCAAAATGAAAACCTTTTTTATTTAAAACAAAAAAAAAAAAATTTCTTTTCTTAAATTGGACATGCGATTCAAACAGAGTCTTATTATATAAATTATAACTGCACCATAAAATCAGGGTACTAGATGAAGATGTGGCTGCCAAGCTTCAGAGTATGCTCCCTTGAAAGTCGTCAATAGTTCATGAATTACTAGCCAGAGCTTCCACGAAGCTGCTGTTGTATATGCTAACGTTTACTTCCAAGTCTTCCATCGAAAGTCGTCTTCTTCTTTTGTCGTTTTCTTTCTACTGAGTACTGCTCTGCAAATAGGCCCCTCTAGGCCTCTATATGGTCCCAGATCATCAGGTCGCATTTATATATATATAGTTCATATCTATTGGAGCTGCTTTGAACAAATTATAGAGATTCTACATGGAAATTTGACTTTCGAACGTACTGTTTGGATGATCTATATAATTTTATATGATTAAGGTGATTAGTTACAGGTGTATCAACTTATTTCTAACCTTAACAACCTTATATAAAAATAGATCATTAATAACATAAATAATATTTTCGCCCACGCTGCCATTCACTCCAGTGCCGCCGTGAATTGTTTGACAATTAGGATTTTAAATTTAAAGTTGCTTCTGATTGTTTTTTAATTTTTGCTATTAAAAGTTTTTTTAACGTAAACTAGTTAATACAAAATTATAGCTCTGTCAGTGAAATGAAAATACATAAAAAAAAAAAATTTCAGTGATGAGATCGGGGTTTCTGGTATTCCTAAGGTTTCTCGCCTTTGCCGTCATATTGGAGAGAGCTTGAAGCTCTGTTGGGCGTGAAAATGGTGAGGAAAGGAGGCTCTCTTACTTTTCTAGGGGCACCTTTGTAATTACACATTCAAAACCTCAACTCCTCTAGTAAATCAGCACCAAGTGCCATTTTCCGTTAATAAACTTAACAGGGGAAAATTTGCAAAAGTCCAAAAATTTAAGGGAAATGAATGTTATAAATTGAAGTTTGAAGATATTTTGTAATAAGGACTAAAGTTATTAAGGGAGAAAAATGTAATTTGTCATAATAATAATAATAATAATAATAATAAGAAAATTTGACTAAAAAGATGATTTAGAAAACATATCGTCCCGTAAAGGTTACATATAAAGTCTTCATTCAAGGCCATTCATTTATTCGACACTACTAGCTGATGTTCTGGCAAGTGTTTGCTTTCATAGAATCAACGTTGAAAGTTTCCAAGTCTTCTGCTTATGTTCCCTCAGCGAGGGTCCCAGACCAGGTCACACGGATTAAACTATTAAGTGTGGAAATTAAGAAAATGATGCAATTTTTCAATAGTGAAAGTGGAGTACTTCAATAATCTCTATCACAATCATTTACATTTAAGTTCTTCTTCGTCTTCTAGCCAAAAAAAAAAAAAAAAAAAAAAAAAAAATCCAAATGGAAAGTGGAAGATCAATATTGTCTGGACGATTCATGGCCTTTCTAGTTGTTTTGATCGTTCTATTTCTAGGTACTAGCAATGCGAAGATCGATGGTATAATTTGTTCCCCTTCTTCTTGTGGTGATATCCTCAATATAAGCAGCCCTTTTCGGCTTAAAAGCGATCCAGAAAACTGTGGCAACTCAAGGTACGAGCTTTCTTGCGAGAACAACCTCACGGTACTGTACTTGTATTCTGTAAAATACTTGGTTAAGGCCATCAATTACAACAATTACACAATCCGAATCGTTGATGCCAATGTTCAGAAGGATAATTGCTCCTCCATCCCTAATCATTCTTTGAATAAGTATGACTTCAGTTATGATGATGCTTACTATACATATCAATCCATACGGCCAAAGAAACATCCAAGTTTTGATCGCACACTTACAAAGGCAATAATTTTCTTGAAATGTGAAAATCGAATGAATTCCTCTCTTTATATCGACACTGCTCCTTGCAATATTGCTGGTATGTTTCCCAACCAAGACACCGGTACTAATTCATTGCAATCCAAACGACAGTCTCACTATTATGTGGTCGATGGTAGCTTATTAAATGTTTCTGATTTGAACAACCACTGCCGTATTGAGCTAACGACTCTCATGTCGCGGAACCGAATGAATGGCGAGACTAACACTTCCTATGTGGACATTCATAATGAGCTTGCCTATGGGTTTGAGCTTTCATGGTTGCCAAGTTTCCTCCAACAATTGCCGAGTTTCCGCCAACAATTTTGTAATTTTGATTCTTGCTACATCGGTGATTCCAACAAGGTTCATTGTAGCTGTTGTAAGTAATAGTCACTTTTTTTTTTTTTCTTTTTAATTTCTATCGTTTTAGCATTATATATCCTTGCATATATATCTTAAATTTGAGTGGGGGATTTTGTCCCCCCTCTCTATTTATTACAAAAAACAAAAACAAAAGAAAGAAAGAAATCCTAGCATATATATCTACTTTGCTCTTTGTTGTTAACTTTCTCTGAATGGTATTGACTTATTGTAATCTTGCATAATGCAGATCGTCCCCAGGATACAATTGAACTCTGCCTTATTAGTAAGAATGCTTTCTCATTTGTTCTCGCTATGTTTATAAAAACTATTGTTCCTATGCCAAGTTTTTCTTACTACGGTTGTATGCATAGCCCAGCGGAATTTTCAAACATAACTCTACCAAAAGAACTAGAGTTCAAATCCCCCACCTCGTCTTGAAAAAAAAAAAAAAAGGTTTTTTCCACTAGATTTTCCTAGTATAGGGTTCCAACGGTGATCCTTTTACATTCTGATTGTTGGTTTCATTTGCCTTTTATGTAGGATTGACTTTCTTAATTTCTTTCTCTGGTTTATTTGTTTCTTGCAGATTTTGTCAGTCTTCTTACCTATTTTGGTAAGACCTTTCATTTCATGATAGCCGTAAATACATAAATCTTTTCTTTGATGTTCCGGTAGCCACAAAAAAAAAAAAAAAAAAAAAAAAAAAAAAGTTGAAAATGCCAATTATTATTAACTGTGCCACTATCATGTTATCTATGTCACACTCCATAATCATTCGTTACGGACACATATAGCATGAAAGAAATTTCCATTACATGTATATGTTGCTAAATTCAAATATTGTCAACCAATTACCGTTGGATTCAATTCCGGTAATTTTTTGGTGCAGGAATGTATGCTGGCGCTAGATTCGTATTTGGGGCTCCAGTTGTGGTTGCCTTTTTGATATATAAATGGCGGAGACGCCATTTATCGACGTTTAACTCCATCGAAGAGTTCCTTCACAGCCACAACAATCTTATGCCTATAAGATATTCATACTCGGACATCAAAAAGATGACTAAAAACTTCAAGAACAAGTTAGGTGAAGGAGGCTTTGGCTCTGTTTTCAAAGGAAAGCTTCGCAGTGGTCGTCTTGTAGCCATTAAGATTCTGAGTAAATCGAAAGGAAAGGGACAAGATTTCATCAATGAAATTGCCACAATTGGAAGGATTCACCATGTCAACGTGGTGCAACTGATTGGCTTCTGCTTTGAAGGGTCAAAGCATGCTCTTGTATATGATTTCATGTCTCATGGATCTCTTGATAGGTACATTTTTCCTAAAGAAGGAGTTAACTCCTTAAGTTGTGGGAAAATATTTGAAATTTCTCTTGGGATTGCACGTGGCATTGAATATCTGCATCGAGGTTGTTGCATGCAGATTTTACATTTTGACATTAAACCTCATAATATTCTTTTGGATGAAAATTTTGTTCCAAAGGTTTCCGATTTTGGGCTAGCGAGATTATGCCCTTTAGACAACAGCATTGTGTCTATGACTGCAGCGAGGGGAACCTTGGGATACATAGCTCCAGAATTATTTTACAAAAACATCGGAGGAGTCTCTTACAAAGTCGATGTGTATAGTTTTGGAATGCTGTTAATGGAAATGGCAAGTCAAAGGAAGAACTTGAATGCAGTTGCTGAGCGTTCGAGCCAAATTTACTTTCCTTCGTGGGTGTATGACCAATTTAGTGAAGGAAAGAGCATAGTAGAGATGGGAGATGTAGCTGAGGAGGATTCAGAAACAATAAAGAAGATGGTGATAGTAGCATTGTGGTGCATACAGTTGAAGCCAAGTGATCGCCCTTCAATGAGCAAAGTCATAGAAATGCTCGAAGGAGAAGTTGAATGCCTACAGATGCCTCCGAAGCCTTCCCTATGTCCTCAAGCGAATCAAGTAGAACGTGCTCAAGAGACAGTCCGTCCAACACAGTCATCTATACCGTCCGATGACTCGACGACTCTACCAAGATGAGTTTGGTTCCAAATCCATATAAGGAGACATGATAACTAGCTAGTTAAGTGTCAATTCACAATTTTTTTTTTTCCCAATAAGAGTCTGAATGTTCCTTGATCTTTACTTGTTATGTAATCCTTATTTAAAGTTAAATATTAGGATTCCTTTATCCAAACCTCAGTTTTTTTTTTTTTTAATTTTAATTTTATTTTTCTTTGTATGAAAAACTCGTTCTAGAATAAACTATTGACAAGCACGAAAGTCCTCTTCACCAAAAAAACAAATAAATAAATAAACAAACAAATAAATAAACAAATAAGGAACATCCAATCAATTTGTGAGAAAGTTGTTCCAGAGATTTGTGAAATAAACTACGAACAAGTATAAAAAACCAACCCCTAAAAAAGAAAAAAAAAAAAAAAAAAAACTTATGTGGATATGAATTACTTATCCAATCAATTTTCCTGTTTTATGGCAACCAATAAACTTTTTCCTTTATGATCAGCATACTCGTCATACTAGAGTACCTTAAAAAAATAGTTGTAGTTTTTGTTTTCTAATTGTTGCTTTTTTAAAATTCAAACGAAATTTACTAGTTTTCCCTTTCTAGACAAACCTTTAATTTCACTACCAGGACATGGACCACCATGGGAATCAAACAGAGAGATGATGCAAACACATGGGCATTAATTTCCGTTCGAAGTAAATAACCAAAAAAAAAAAAAAAAAGGAGAGAAGACATATGAATGATGAACTTATGAGATCATCTCTACAGAAATTTTCGGAATTTTTACTAGCTTTAAATTATTTACTAGCTTCGGCGAAACTGCTCTGAAAGTTCCAAGTCTTGATCAAAGTCTTCCCTATTTAAGTCCGATGGACCAGTCATGATAGTTTCGGCTGACTTTTCCTCTTTTTTAAAGGTATGGTTTCGTTTATTTTTTACGGATATCTTGGTTGTTTTCCTTTTTGTGTGGTCATTAGTTGTTTGTTTGAGACATTTTCATTTTATAAGATGAGGTTATTAGTGGATGTCAATCTAATTGAGATATGTTAATTTCTCTAGATGTTAGTTGTTGTTTCTGATCATTTTTATAAAAAAGTACATAAATCTTGCACTAAAACATATATAAATATATATATGATAGTTTTGATAGAAATAATGATTTAAAATTGTGTCATGAATTATATTGGTCATATCCTAACCATAAAATTCTCGAAATTATTTGGATACTTGGTAGATGAAATGCTACAAGACCATTCAAAACCATTTATAAAAAAGTAAACTAGTCTTCCCTTCAAGACCATCCATTTATTCGAGTTCTTGTAGTGTTTGCTTCCGTAGAGTCAAAGAGTGAACGTTGAAAGTTCCAAGTCTTCTACTTGTCTCCCTCTCAGCAAGGGTCCCAGATAATGATAATAATAAAAAAAGAAGTTTTTAAAAATCTTTATTCAAATATATATATTCTGTTTTTATTTTATAAATCTATTTTCTCAAAATAATTATCAATCACTATAAGTTGTTGAGAACATGTGAGAATTATTTTTGTTCTCATTTTTCGGAAACACAATTTTCAAAACTGAAAACTGAGAACATAACCAAACAGGCTCTTACTAGTTTAGTAGTTTTTACTTTCTAGACAGACCTTTAATTTCACTACCAGGACATGGACCACCATGGCAATGCGATGACTTGACAACAAACAGAGAGATGATGCAAATAGAAGAGCTTAAAATTATTTAATTATTTAGTAGCTTCGACGCAACTGCTGAAAGTTCCAAGTCTTGATCATAGTCTTCCCTTCAAATTATGTCGCTCCCAGGGAACTACAAGTTAGGTTCGATGGACCCCAATTCTTTATCATCTTTAGTCAGATTCATTAATCATTAATTATTTAAGTCAACTGGCCGTGCTTTTGTTTCTGTTTTCTTCTGTTTTTTTTTTTCTTTAAAAAAAAAAATATTAATCAAAATAACACCAACTCCACGTCAATGCATTTTGATTTTCCTCTACCACTGGTTATCTTGCCTACAAACCTGCCATTGTTGGTTAACAAGCAGAGCATCCTCTGAATCTGATGTTTATTATTGCCACCGATTTCCCCATGTCTTTGTCTTGTATGCTCCTGTTGATACTGTCCTTCTTCGCAGAGGTCGGAGCAGACCACCAAATTCAATGCGAAGAATCAAAGTGCGGAGACCATGGCATGGCTATCAGATTCCCCTTCAAACTCAAAGATCAGCCAAGCCACTATGGCTATCCTGGCTTTGAGTTATCATGCAACGGGTCTGATACGGTTCTTGAGCTGCCAACATCAGCTAAGTTCTCTGTACGGCATATAAATTATAAATCTCAGGTGATAGAAGTGTATGATCCAAGTCATTTCCTCGTGAGAGAGCTCTTGAAGATCCATAACTTATCAACCTCACCAGCGTTAGCAAGTTTGTTCTATGTAAAATCTAAGTTAATAAAAGTTCGCACATGAATGTGGGAAATCAAGGAATAAGCAATATTTTTTTATATGATCATGTAATCTTTGTATATTGGTCCATTGTATCAATCCAATTATTATTATTGTCATTTTGAATCCAATATTACGAAAATAAAAAACAGTGAAATAATTGAAAATTACAAAATTGTAGCATCCATAGACTTTTGTAAAACCACTCCCCCTTTTGACACCCACCCCCAATTTACTATGTTAAAAAGAAAATTTTTCTAGGTACGAAAGAGTATATACTCAAGTTATAGCCATTTTTAATGATAATAAAATCTAGAAAACTAGCAAAGGATGTAAATTATTTGGATAATCGTATTGTAGTGTGTGAACATCCTATCGATAGAATACAATTATAAATAGTCAATCATATAATATTTAGAAAAGAATATATGATAGTTATAAGCTTGGAATGAGTCTTTGGTTGGTGTTCATTTTTTTATGCCGTGAATTGTTTGACAATAAGGATTTTAAATTTAAAGTTGCTTATGATTGTTTTTTAATTTTTGCTATTAAAAGATTTTTTAATGTAAACTAGTTAATACAAAATTATAGCTTTGTCAGTGAAATGAAAATACAATTAAAAAAAAAAAAGTCAGTGATGAGATCGGGGTTTCTGGTCTTCCTAAGGTTTCTCGCCTTTGCCGCCATTGGGAAGCTTGAAGCTCTGTTGGGCGTGAAAATGGTGAGGAAAGGAGGCTCTTTTACTATTCTAGGGGCACCTTTGTAACTATACATTCAAAACCTCAACTCCTATAGTAAATCAGCGCCACGTTAATAAACTTAACAGGGCAAAATTTACAAAAGTCTAAAAGTTTAAAGGAAATGAATATTACAAATTGAATTTCGGGATATTTTGTAAAAAGAATTAAAGTTATTGAAACATTTTCTTGATTTCCACAATTAATAGGTTAATAGGTTAATCCCACACGTAGTTCCGTGTGACCTGATCTGGGACCCTTGCTGAGGTAACATAAGCAGAAGACTTGGAAACTTTCAACGTTGACTCTATGAAAGCAAACACTTACTACAACATCAGCTGGTAGTGTCGAATAAATGAATGGCCTTGAATGAAGACTTTATATGTAAACTCCACGGAGGATACGTTTTTCTTGTAGCATCTTCATCTACCGTGTATCCAGGCAATTTCGAGAATTTTATGATAAGATATGATTAGTGTGAGTCATGACAGTTTTAAATGATCATTTTAGTCAAATTTCTTATTATTATTATTAGGATAAATTACGTTTTGTGACAACCATTAAACTTTTTCCGCAATTGAAGGAATGATTTAAAATATTGAAGTGAATTATACTTACACTTATATTTCATTTTGTTTCCATTTATCATTTATTTAAATATTTTTGCACAAAAGTTACTAGATTTTACTTTTTCCACGTACCTTTTACTACCAGGACATGGACCACCAAAGGGAATTCCATGGCCGACAACGGACAGAGAGATGATCCAAATAATCAGAGTACCAAATTTTCGTATGAAGTAAATAACATTAAATTATTTAGTAGCTTCGACGAAACTACCGAAAGTTCCAAGTCTTGTTCAAAGTCTTCCCTTCAAATTATGTCGCTCTCACGAAACTAATTGCTAATTAAACCCCGATGGACCCAACTCCGATCACTTCAATATCTTTAGTCAGATTCATCAATTTGACGGAAATAATGGCCGTGAGTTTTCTGTTTTCGTTTTCTTTTTGATTAAAAAAAAAAAAAAAGAAATCTAAATCCTTTGCCATTTGATTTCCCACGTTGTTAGCTAGCAAACAGAGCATCCTCTGAATCTGAATAGTATTCCGTCATGTCTTGGTCTTGCATGCTCAGCTTGTTGATGCTGTCCTTCTTCGCCGGGGTCAGAGCAGACCAAATCGACTGCGAAGAATCAAAGTGCGGAGACCATGGCATGGCTATCAGATTCCCCTTCAGACTCAAAGACCAGCCAAACCACTGTGGCTACCCTGGCTTTGAGTTATCTTGTAGCGGGTCCGATACGGTTCTTGAGCTGCCAGTTTCAGCTAAGTTTTTTGTAAGGCATATAGACTATAAGTCTCAGACAATTGAAGTATACGACCCGAGTGATTGCCCAGTGAGAGAGCTTTTAAAGATCCATAACCTATCAACCTCTCCCTTCCATTTCCCCCAACATGCCGTCGGAAACTATAGCTTTTTAAATTGTTCTAAAGAAGGAGCTGATTATGACTGTCTTAGTGGCCCTAGCTACCAAATCTACGTCATTCCATCCGACACTGCAGTAGAAGATTTACCCACAAATTGTTTGAACAAGTATGCAGATTTACCTCTTCCATGCGATGGCAATTACATATCCACCTGTAACTACTTTAACAAGTTTCGTTTGAGTTGGCTTAAACCAACTTGTGGTCAATATTGTGAAGCAAAGGGAAAGAGATGTCGTCTAAAGAGCAATGCCACCGAAATTGAAATTGAATGCTATCGTCCAAAACCAAGTAAAGGTAACAATTTCTGTTCTCTATTTATTGATTCTGCTTTGAAGCTTAGCAGCTTCTTTTCTTATGTAGTTAGTAATTTCAGCAATTGGTCAGTAGACCCGATTCAACAACACATAATGTACCCGTTTGATAAAAATTAGATAATACAAGTACTAGTATATAACTATAGGGAATTGAAAACAAATTGAATTTACGAGGGATTATTATCTAAGCAATATTGTTGATCCTATTACATCTTAATATCATTCAGGCGATATATTTGATTACGTTACTCTCTTTTACAGGTGAATCAATGAAATTTGTGGCCATTGGTGAGTCAACTATTTCAGAACTATAATATGTTTGATTTATAGGAATGATGTAGTTAAATTTTCATTACTGAAAATGGTTAACTGCAGGTGTAACCCTTGGTGTGCCAGTTCTCGCACTCCTACTCGTCGTAGCATATCGGGCTTACAGTTCTAATAAACAAGAAAAAGAGACTAAACAGAGAATAGAGAGTTTTCTGCAGGATTACAGAGCTCTAAAGCCAAGCAGATACTCGTATGCTGATATTAAGCATATTACGAGTCAATTCAATGATAAGTTGGGTGAAGGAGCCTTTGGAACTGTGTTTAAAGGAAAGCTCTCCAACGATTTGTTTGTTGCGGTAAAAATCCTTAACAGTTCGAAAGGTAACGGGGAAGAATTCATAAACGAAATTGGGATAATAGGTCGAATTCACCATGTCAATGTGGTTCGCTTGGCTGGCTACTGTGCTGATGGAGTCAGAAGAGCTCTTATTTATGAATTCTTACCCAATGGTTCGCTGCAACAGTACATAACTTCACCAGACGCTGGACATTTCCTCGGTTGGAAGAACTTACAACATATTGCTTTAGGCGTTGCCAAAGGGATCGAATATCTTCACCAAGGGTGTGATCAACGTATCCTCCATTTTGATATTAAGCCTCATAATGTTCTGTTGGATCACAATTTCACTCCAAAAATTTCTGATTTTGGTTTGGCCAAGTTGTGTTCCAAGGATCAAAGCATTGTGTCAATGACGACAGCTAGAGGGACCATGGGGTACATTGCACCCGAAGTTTTCTCTAGAAACTTTGGAAATGTGTCCTATAAGTCGGATGTTTACAGTTTCGGAATGTTGTTGCTTGAAATGGTTGGAGGAAGGAAGATTACAGACGAGACAGAGGATAACACCAGCCAAGTTTACTATCCCGAATGGATCTATAATCTTCTAGAAGAAGGAGAAGATCTAAGAATCCATATTGGGGGAGAGGCAGATGCTATGATTGCAAAGAAACTTGCGATCGTAGGACTCTGGTGCATCCAATGGCACCCGGTGGATCGTCCTTCCATGAAAGTTGTGGTTCATATGCTTGAAGGAGGAGAAACCTTAACCATGCCGCCTAATCCTTTCACCTCTACCGATTCCACTAAAACAGTTGCCGATATGCCTAGAAGACGTATGAACCTACAGTTAGACACCATAGTGGAGTCAGAATAAGTTTAAGATTCGTATCGAATGTTTTTGTAGTCTTTGAATGTAAGCATTCCAACCTCACCAGTAGTGTTGGCAACTTTGGTGTATGCGAAAATCTAAGTTAACAAAAGTTTGTTCCATGAATGAGGGAAATCAAGGAATAAGCTTTACAACTTGTATAATTATGTACTCTTTGGATTTTATTCCATTATCAGTCCATATACTTTCTCCATTTAATCGAAGCGAAAGAAGGGGGAAAAAAAAGTGCAAAATATCAAAATTGTAGGATCCATTAGCTTATGCAGAAAACGCTCCCCCTTTTCTCAACTACTCTTACATGCTTTGTTAATGAGTAGGAAAAATGATATGTACTCGAACTAGCCATTTTCAAGAAATAATAATTTTAGTAAGGGGATTTCTAGAGCATGCTTTTCTAGTCATCAGATATAATTTTTAATTGTTGGATTTATGAGTGTTCATATAAAAAATGTGCTATGTACGACATAAAAGTGCTCCCACTCATTAATCATTAAATCTGACCTTTAAAGATTAATCCAATGGCCCAAAAAAAAAAAAAAGTGGCATTACTGATAGGGCAAAAAAACTTACCCTAATGTAGAATTTCCAAAACAGAAATCTGTAGCAAACTAAAGGAATGTAAAACATGTGGATAATGTAGTTGCAGACTTAGCCTAGCGGTAATATCACACATGACTCCCTCAAAAAATGTAGAATTCAATTACCCCCACTCCAAGTTAAAAAAAAAAAAAAAAAAAAAAGATTTCGAGAATTTTGATTGAATTTGATGGTTCATAACCGTGCCATATAGTAGGATTTTTTTTTTTACCACAAAATTCTCTAAATTATTTGGATGCATGTTATATGTTTTGACGCCCAAAATATCCTTCTACCTAACATAAATAATCCTTAAGTAAATAAAAAAATTATAATCAAAGTAAAGGATGGGTGATCTGAAGATTGTACAAGAAAAAACTTTCCACACAGAGTTTAGGTACAAGTCTTCCCTTCAACATCTCGGTAGAATCGTTGAAAGTTCCAAGTCTTCCACTTATATCGCTCTCAATAGGCGCCCCCACCAACAACAACCCCACCCCACCCCCCCTATGTCGCTCTCATCAAAAGTGTAGAATTCGATTACCCCACTCCAAGTTAAAAAAAAAATTTGGATTTCGAGAATTTTGACTAGATTTGATGGTTCATAACCGTGCCATATAGTAGGATATATATTTTTTCTGTACATTACCACAAAATCTCTAAATTATTTGGATGCATGTTATTTATTTTGACGCCCAAAATATCCTTCTACCTAGCATAGATAATCCTTTAGTAAATACAAAAAATTATAATAAAAGTAAAGGATTTGTGATTTGAAGATTCTACAAGAAAAAATTTTCCACACGTAGTTAATTCCCAAGTCTTCCCTCCAACTTCTCGATAGAATCGTTGAAAGTTCCAAGTCTTCGACTCCACGGTCCCAGGTTCACATGGAACTACTTTGAACAAATTACAAACACTAATTATGCTTGGGGAAAATAAGAAAAAACAAAGAAAAAATATAAATTCTTAAAGTCGACTGAATTAGTATTCTCTATGTGAGTTCTTCTTCTTCTTCCTCTTCCACACAAAAATAGAAATGGAAAGTGGAAGACCAGTATTGTCTGCACGATTCATGATGGCCCTTCTTGTTTTGATCCTTAACATTGGTACTGGCAATGCAAAGAGTGGTGGTCAAATTTGTTCCCCTTCTTCTTGTGGTGATATCCTTAATATAAGCAGACCTTTCCGCCTTAATACCGATCCAGAACACTGTGGCGATTCAATGTACGAGCTTTCTTGCGAGGACAACCTCACGGTGCTATCCTTGTATTCTGTGAAATACCTGGTAAAGTCCATCAATTACAACAATTACACCATCCGAATTGCCGATGCCAATGTTCGGAAGGATAATTGCTCCTCTACACCTTACTATTCTTTGAGTAAACTTAGTTTCAGTTATGAAGATTCTTACAGGACCTATCAAAGGATACAGCCAAAAAAATATTTTACTTTCAGACACGAACTTACAAAGGCTATAATATTCTTGAAATGTGAAAATCGAGTGAATTCCTCTCTTTATATAGACACCGCTCCTTGCTTTAATATTGCTGGTATGTTTCACTCCAAAGACTCTGCAAATATTTCTTCCAAATCCACACGACAGTCTTACTATTATGTGGTCGATGGTAGCTTATTATTAAATGTTTCTGATTGGAACAACTACTGCCGTGTTGAGCTAACGACTCTCGTAGCACGAAACGGAGTTAATGGAAAGACTAACACTTCCTATACGGACATTCACAATGAGCTTGTCTACGGGTTCGAGCTTTCATGGTTGCAAGCTGTGGGTTGTTACCTCGATAACGCCAACAACGTCCTTAGTTGTGATTTAGGTAAGGAGTCCTTGATCCTCCTCTTCCTTTATTTTATTTATTTATTTATTTTTTGGTTTTTAATCTCATCGTGAACATATTTTCCAATTTTCTTCTACTAAATTCTCTCAGTTGTGGACACTTCGTTTGTTTTTAATCTTATCAGTAATATTGTGAATACCAAATTTACATGCACTCATGATCTTTATTTTGAACACTAAAGAGTTTCTAACATTGTCTGAACTGAACTTATCCTTATCTTGGATGCCGCAGGCTTCTGGGAAGAGCTTCTCTCCTACATGCTCATGTTTGGACAATGTAAGAGTTCTTCATTTATGCTTACTTTATTTGTCAAAGTCATTTGCTCAGCCAGCAAAGTAAACAAATTAAAAATGATTAAGAATGAAAAGAAAAAACATATTCTCTTGTTCAAACGCATGAAGTTTTTTTCCTCCACAAAAACAGAAATTAAGAGAACATCATTTGTTTGTACATAAATCATGACTATTATGTGTGCGATACCTATACATCTGGATCACTGCACGTATTTGTCACCTACTTAATCCATCTCTAAAATTGTCGATCAATTTGGATTTTACATATTGTTGATGATTTATATATAGTTGTTTTTAAAAAACACAAGTTAATAATCTTTTTCTCTGTGGTTTTTTTTTTTTTTTTTTTTCCTCCTTGCAGGGGCAATCGCATGTTTAGGTAAGAAATTATATTTTTATTTAATAGTCATTATTTCGTTTCAGAGAAAAATTACATGTATATGTCAACCAATGATAGTCCTTTGAGAACTGAATTCAACCCTGGTAATTTCTTGATGCAGCAATGCTTCATGTTGCCAAAATGATATTGGGCACTCCATTTGTGGTTGCCTTTTTTATCTATAAATGGCGGAGACGCCATTTATCCACCTATAACTCCATCGAAGAATTCCTTCACAGCCACAACAATCTTATGCCAATAAGATACTCATACTCAGACATCAAAAAGATGACCAAAAACTTCAAGAACAAGTTGGGTGAAGGAGGCTATGGCTCTGTTTTCAAAGGAAAGCTTCGCAGTGGTCGTCTTGTAGCAATTAAGATGCTGAGTAAATCGAAAGGAAAGGGACAAGATTTCATCAATGAAATTGCCACAATTGGAAGGATTCACCATGTCAACGTGGTGCAACTAATTGGCTTTTGCTCTGAAGGGTCAAAACATGCTCTTGTATACGACTTCATGTCTAAAGGATCTCTTGACAAGTACATTTTTCCTAAGGAAGGAATTAGCTTCTTAAGTTGCGGGAAAATATTCGAAATTTCCCTTGGAGTTGCACGTGGTATCGAATATCTGCATCAAGGTTGTTGCATGCAAATTTTACATTTTGATATTAAACCTCATAATATTCTTTTGGATGAAAATTTTGTTCCAAAGGTTTCTGATTTTGGGCTAGCGAGATTATGCCCATTAGACAACAGCATTGTGTCAATGACTGCAGCAAGAGGAACCTTAGGATACATAGCTCCAGAATTATTTTACAAAAACATCGGAGGAGTCTCTTACAAAGCTGATGTGTATAGTTTTGGAATGCTATTGATGGAAATGGCAAGTCAAAGGAAGAACTTGAATGCAGCTGCAGAGCGTTCGAGCCAAATTTACTTTCCTTCCTGGGTGTATGACCAATTCAGCAAAGGAAAGAACATAGTGGAGATGGGAGATATATCTGAGGAGGATTCAGAAACAGTAAAGAAGATGGTGATAGTGGCATTGTGGTGCATACAGTTGAAGCCAAGCGATCGCCCTTCAATGAGCAAAGTCATAGAAATGCTCGAAGGAGAAGTTGAATGCCTGCAAATGCCTCCAAAGCCTTCCGTATGTCCACAAGATAATCCAGCAGTAGAGCATGCTCACGAGACATCCCATCCAACACATTCGTCGATACAATCAAATGACTCGATGACTCTGCCGAGATGAGTTTGGCTCTAAGTGCTAGTGAAGAGATATGGTAAGTGATATAGCAATATATATTGAGGTCTCCCATCAGGATATAAGCTGATTATGTAAACAGTTATTTGCCTATGGGTCCATGTGTAATATCTTGTTAGCCTTGGCTCTTTCCTATCTGTTCTAGTGTGTATCGCTTTTTTTGCTGTAGTAATCTTCCTTTACAGAGAAACTCTCTGAATATCCTCCGCTTCCCCTGTTTTATCTTATTCATTTATAATTTTGTTCCTCTGTTTGATCTCGAGTTGCTATTTAAATCAGATTTATGGTTCTACGTGATTCTGTAATTCAAGCTTTGTAAATAAGAAGTAGTATCGAACAATTGATACAACACTAGGATAGGTATGAAAATTCAAAAGAGGGGTCTCTCTTTCTCTCTCCCCCCTTTTGATGGCCAACAAGTTTAATAGTAAATTTTTACATGATTTCTATTCCAGTTGCAAACTTCCATAATGAGACAAGGACCCCCTATGGGATGAAGAAAAAAACAAAAAAAAAATCAAACAAACAAACACAAAATAAAACAAGAAACAAAAAAATAATAAGAAAACACCAACAACACCACAAAGATAATAGAAATGTCAACTAAACCATGATTGATCTTTGATTGCCCCACATCTATATCCTTTTGTTTATGCTATTTACATCTTTCTCCGTTATAGTAACTATCAATCGAAGAAGAATAACTTATACATAAAATATATAAATATATAGCTATGCAAAATAGAGCGCCAGTCGAATTTTGGATTTGGCCCTATTTCTCCCAAACAGAAATAAGGGCAGAAAAATCTAATAAGATTGAACACAGAATTCGTTATTATAGTAACAATCACTTGTACTATTTTATTAAAGAATAGAAAGAGTATGTAATTTATACAAAAATTTAAATGACGTAAACACGGCTCTATAACAAATGCAAAATAGAGCATATCAAAATTTGAATTTGATAAGCAACCTTGTGGCATAAATTTAATGGGATTGATACTCCAGTGATATTGAATAAATAGAGAGTGGGTCCTACTTGTGGCCACTAGTGATGTATACATAGCTCCATCACATGGTTATTGCCTATTGGCCCTTCTTTGTTGTTATTATTGTAATTTGGGTACCATGTGCACGTAGCTTATTTGGACTAGCATTTTTTATGATTGGTCAAACTAGATTTTATTTTTATTTTATTTTTTTCTGTTCAGGTTCAGTGCCGCCAGCTAGCCACTATTGTATATTTTAGTGGTTTTTTAAACTGCATTCAGTTTCTCTATATCATATAGCATGTGGAAGTCCTCCAGCCCCAAGTCAAACTCTGCGTGGAGTTTCCTTGGCTTCTTCACCAAAATCAAAATGACTTTTCGATTCTTGATCGTCATTCTTTTCTTCTTCCTCTTTGATTCCATTAATTGCAATGCCAAGGATCAAAACTGTTTCCCCTCTTCCTGTGGAAAAATCCACAACATAAGTTACCCCTTTCGGCTAAATACCGATCCAAAGAATTGCGGAGACAAACACTTTGTCCTATCTTGTGAGAGCAACACCACAGTTTTACATCTTGGTTCTGGAAAATACCTGGTAGAATCAATCAATTACGAAAACAAAACCGTCAGAATTGTCGATTCGAATATCAAGAAAGGCAACTGTGCCTCTCTACCTAGTTATTCTCTGTCGGAGTACAACTTCAGTGGCAATATTATGATTTCTTATCAGCCACATGTAGATACCAATTCTATAGTTTTCGTGAGCTGTGAGAATCCGGTCAAATCACCTCGTTACATAGACACTTCTCCTTGCACAAAGAGTGCTCTCTCCCCATCCAAAAGGCATTCTTATGTTGTGGTCAACGGAAGCTCGAGAGTTTCTGACATGGTTGACGCCTGCGGTGTAGAGCTAATGGCAATGGTGTCGAGAATGGGAAATATTAATGGCAGCAACGTTTCCTTCTTCGACATTCATAATGAGTTGGCCTACGGGTTTGAGCTTTCATGGTTTCAACCATACAACTTCGAAAGTGCGTCCATTAATAAAACAAATGGAACTTTGATTATGTCCCTGACTTCTAATATGATACGCATGAGCCGATTTAATTTTTCCACATTACTGTCGTATACGTTATTGTTCATTTTGCCAATATTTTGTAAGACTATAAAAGAAACAGTAATAGCTGATCATGTCGTTGCTGTGTGATGATGCAGGCCTATTCTTCAAGATAATATTGTGTAAGAATTCTCTTCTACCAATTTGTCAACGAAACTTTCATTTGCAATATAAGTTCATTTCTCTGGGAATCTGAAATGGCTAAACAGCAATAGATTTAAAAATAATAATAATAATAATAAATGAGAGCAACAACATATAACTCGGATGTGTTTTCATAAAATCATGTCGATAGTTGATCTACTCTCTGATCCTTGGTTCTTTTGTTTTTCTCTTTTTTGTTTATTGAAGACGTCAGCCAGTTACTCTCGTGGATTGGTAAGACCTATACTCTTTCATTCCATATATATATATATATATACATATATTTATATATAACAAACGAAAAAAAAGTACTTTCACAGGAAAAAGAAAGAAGGAAAGAATGTACCTGGATTTTTTTTTTTTTTTGCTCTGAAAGTTATTTCCACATAAGTAAAGATTATTGTGCAAGTTCATTCTCAATTAGAGCTTCACTCCATATTCTAATGGCAGTTATTTATGCAGCCATGGCATTAGTGGCAAGGTTCATAGTTGGGAGTCCATTCGTGTTTATCTTTCTGATCTACAAATGGCGAAGGCGACATTTATCAATGTACGACCATATCGAAGAATTTTTACAAGGTTGTAACAATTTCACGCCGATAAGATACTCTTATTCAAATGTCAAGAAAATGACTACGGGCTTTAAAGACAAATTGGGCCAAGGAGGCTATGGCTCTGTGTATAAAGGAAAGCTTCGTAGTGGCCGTCCAGTAGCAATCAAGATGTTGAGTAGTTCCAAAGCCAACGGGGAAGACTTTATAAACGAAGTTGCTACCATAGGAAGGATTCATCATGTGAATGTTGTGCAACTAGTTGGTTTTTGTGTCGAGGGATCTAAGCGTGCTCTTGTTTATGACTTTATGCCTAAGGGGTCTCTTGATAAACACATATTTTCTTATGAAGGAACTACCTCTTTGAGTTGTGACAAAATGCTCGAAATTTCACTAGGAGTGGCTCGTGGGATCGAATATCTTCACCGAGGATGTGAGATGCAAATTTTGCATTTTGATATCAAGCCTCATAATATTCTTCTGGATGAGAATTTTGTTCCAAAAGTATCTGATTTTGGGCTTGCAAGATTATGCCCTCCAGATAAAAATGTAGTATCTCTAACTGCAGCAAGAGGGACCATGGGATACATAGCTCCAGAATTGTTTTACAAAAATATCGGAGGAGTCTCTTACAAAGCCGATGTGTATAGTTTTGGAATGCTGTTGATGGAAATGGCAAGTCAAAGGAAGAACTTGAATGCAGCTGCAGCGCGTTCGAGCCAAATTTACTTTCCTTCGTGGGTATATGATCAATTCAGCAAAGGAAAGAACATAGTAGCGATGGAAGATATAGCTGAGGAGGATTCAGAAATAGTAAAGAAGATGGTGATAGTAGCATTGTGGTGCATTCAGTTGAAGCCAAGCGATCGCCCTTCAATGAGCAAAGTCATAGAAATGCTCGAAGGAGAAGTTGAATGCCTACAAATGCCTCCGAAGCCTTCCCTTTGTCCACAAGAGAATCCGGCGGTAGAGCATGTTCAAGAGACATCCCGTCCAACGCAATCGTTAATACAATCAAATGACTCGCAACTCGGCCGTGGTGAAGAGATTTGGTAAGTGATATAGCAATATTTATTGAGGCCTCTCATCAGGATATAAGCTGATTATGTAAGTACAGTTATTATCCTATAAGTCCATGTGTAATATCTTTTTAGCTTTAGCTCTTTCCTATCGATTCTAGTGTATATCTTCTTTTTTTTTTTTTTTTTTGGCTGTAATAACCTTCCTTTAGAGAGAAACTCTCTGAATATCCTCTGCTTCCCATGTCTTAACTTGTTCATTTATAATTTTATTCCTCTGCTTCATCTTGAGTTGCTATTTAAATCAGATTTGTGGTTATACGTGATTCTGTAATTCAAATTTTGTAATTAAGAAGTCATTCCGAACAATTGACAACACTACTATTAAGTACGAAAATTCAAAAGATAGAGGGGTTTTCTTTTTCTCCTTTTAATGGCAACCAAATGTAGAAGTAAATTTTTAGATGATTTCCGTTCCAGTTGCAAACTTGCACTACTGAGACAAGACCCAGACCCCATGGGATGACATTTCTACACAAAAATAAATAAATAAATAAAGTAGATAACACCACCAACAACACAAGATCATAGAAATGTCAACTAACCCATGATTGATCTTTGATTGCCCCCACCTCATCATTAAGTTTATGCTATTTACGTCTTTCTACGAGTTTAGTTTGGGTTCGTTTACCCATTACGGAGTTTGTTCTTGTTTCTGTTTGATTTGTCATTGAGACTGAATTTGATTTTCTATATTTCTGTTTTTTTTAATTTTTACTTTTAATAAATTTGAGTGTAAGTTTTAGTTCCTCTTCTCCATTTATTAAAAAAAAAAAAAGAAACACTTGTACATAAAAATAGATAATCAATATTTCATATTCCCTTTCTCTTTATCTCTCTCTGCTCTCTCTCTCTCTCTAACATGTATGGCTTAGGATTTGTCAATCATTTTGCTCTCCTGGGGGCCGGATTCCGGTGGTGGTCTTTGGTCTGTATCTGGATTATGGATTTAGGCCCAATTTGCCCAAGTCAGAAATAGAGCACCCCAGTCAAATTATGGATTTAGCCCTATTTGCCCCAGTCAGAAATAAGGGAATAAATTTAATGAGATTGAACTCAGCCAAGTCATTATTATAGTAACAATCACTTATACTATAGTATTTTATTAAAGAATAGAAAGAATAACATAATTTATACGTAAAATTGTAAACACGGTTGTATAAGATATGCAAAATGAAGCATTTCAAAATTTGGTTTTGATTAGTAACACTATTTGCCCCAGTGGCATAAATTTAATGGGATTGAATATAACCAAATCATTAATGTAATGAAATAAATTGTAGGATAGTATTCCTTTTTTATTTTTTTTGGCACATTATACGATGGTATTTTATTAAGGAATTGAGAACAATAATTTATACATAAAAATAGATAATGTATACGTAGCACCGTCATAAGTCATATGGTTATTGATTGCTACTTGCCAGACGGGTAACTTGTGTTGCGCACGTAGAGAATTGGACTGGCATTTTTTATTAATTGGTCAACTTTTGATATTGAGAAACTACCAAGAAATGAGTATGCTTCATACAGTTTGATTCTTTCTTTTGCCTGTTGACTTTTGATTTCCTGTTAACAGTCTGTCTGATCAAACTTGATGATTGAATGAAAAACGAGTTTTTTAAGTATTAACAAGTTTGATGGAATTGGTAGACACGCTTGGTGTCCGTTTGGCATTCAAGTCCGAACATAAGTTTTTCATCTTAGTTTCTGTCTTTTTTTGAAAAGTCAACAAAAATAATAACTAGTTTTTGCAAAAAAACAACCAATTTCAACCTAAAAATTTCATTTCAAACCGACGTTCCAAATGCAAACTTTGTCTTAGGAAAGCAGTGCTAGGCATCTCCGTTAGAGACGAGTCCAAGTGGCAACATAACATTTTCTGTAAGAGTAAGTCCTATGAAAGAACGGTTCAAGAAATCCCACTTCAATGAGACTTTTAGGCCACTATGTATGCCTCTTTCCAAGCAGGCCGAAAGACCAATCCGAGAAATCACTGTACAAGGGAATTTTTTTTTTTTTTTTTTTAAACAAGAGAAAAAACATGTTGCGCTTCTCTTCACCACTATGCAACATTTTTTTAGACGGTGTGGAGCCTATATAGGCCCCAACTTATTAAAGAGAAAGGAAAACGCTCCTAGGTCAAAGTATGAGACTTTTCTAATGCAATGCTACATTTTTTTTTATTTATTTATTTAACTGTTGTGTAAAGTTATTATCTCTGTCTTCCCTTCAGCATTGGAAACAGAGTTGAAATTGTAATGGCCATTAAAAGTTTGGTTGCAGAGAATTAAACCAATCTCAGTTAATGAAGTTCTTATTTGCTTAAGTTTCTACCATCTTAAGTTCATGCCATCAAAACAGAATAATGCTGTTAAAAAGAATTTTATTTATCCAACAACAAGAAGTATTTCCTTATAGGCCAGATTTCTTAATTCCGAGTTTTCCCTCATTCAGGTACAAATCTTTCTTTGATTTACAAAAGGACTTCTGAGTTCCTACTATAAAGCTGGTAAGGTCACAATGTTTATATTTACAATGGATAGGAAAAAATTGCCACTAAT
Source organism: Ficus erecta (assembly GCA_008635985.1). Lineage (NCBI taxonomy): Eukaryota > Viridiplantae > Streptophyta > Magnoliopsida > Rosales > Moraceae > Ficus > Ficus erecta. Next base: position 1,433,649 of record BKCH01000010.1, read on the forward strand.
CTTGTATTCAATCTAATTCAGCAATTGCTTCTAACTCAATGTTCATGCGTACCCTTCGGGGCAAAGTGGCAATTGTTTTTCTTGGACCTGTAGATGCGAAAGGATTAGGGGGCATGCTTAACTTTTCTCCTCCTTCGAGCATATGAACCACAACTTTCATGGAAGGGCGATCCGCCGGGTGCCATTGGATGCACCACAATCCTACAATCGCAAGTTTCTTTGCAATCATAGCATCTCCCTCCTCCCCAATATGGATTCTTAGATCTTCTCCTTCTTCTAGAAGATTGTAGATCCATTCGGGATAGTAAACTTGGCTGGTATTATCCTCCGTCACGTCTGTAATCTGCCTTCCTCCTACCATTTCAAGCAACAACATTCCGAAACTGTAAACATCTGACTTGTAGGACACATTTCCAAAGTTTCTAGAGAAAACTTCGGGTGCAATGTACCCCATGGTCCCTCTAGCTGTCGTCATTGACACAATGCTTTGATCCTTGGAACACAACTTGGCCAAACCAAAATCAGAAATTTTTGGAGTGAAATTGTCATCCAACAGAACATTGTGGGGTTTAATATCAAAGTGGAGGATTCGTTGATCACACCCTTGGTGAAGATATTCGATCCCTTTGGCGATGCCTAATGCAATATCTTGTAGATTCTTCCAACCGAGGAAACGGTCAGTGTCTGGTGAAGATATGTGTTGTTGCAGTGAACCATTTGGTAAGAACTCGTAGACAAGAGCTCGTCTAAATCCATCGGCACAGTAACCAACCAAGCGAACCACATGAACATGGTGAATTCGACCTATTGTTCCCACTTCGTTGATAAACTCTTCCCCATTTCCTTTCGAACCATTGAGGATCTTCACAGCAACAAAAAAGTCATTGGAGAGTGTTCCTTTAAACACGCTTCCAAAAGCTCCTTCTCCCAACTTATCCTTGAACTGACTCGTAATATGCTTAATATCAGCATATGAATATCTACTCGGCTTTAGAGCCTTGTAGTCCGCCAGAAATCTCTCTATTCTCAGTTGATTCTCTTTTTCCTGTTTATTAGAGCTATAAGCCCGATAAGCTATCCCAAGTAGTAATGTGAGAATAACTGTACCAAGGGTTACACCTACAATATAGAACATTTTGTGTCATAAAAATACACTCTACATCAATCCTAAAAACCAAACTTGTAAAAGTTCGAATAAGAATACTCACCAGTAGCCACAATTTTTGTTGTTTTACCTACAAAAAGACAACAATAATCAAGATACCCTGCTTATAAAATCATTAAAATTTAAAGGTTGCACACTACGTCCTCTTAATAATTTTCACGGTTTTGTTCAATTTCAAACAGTAATACACTGTAAACTGCCAAGAACAAAACTAATCATAAACTAAACATCAGTCCAAAAATCATATGTCTGCCCAATTTATGCATTACAAAATGTAAGACAAGTTTACTAATTGGACAACAACTTATATTATGCTTGTCTCAGACCTGAAAAACAGAAGAAACTGTTACCTTTACTTGACTTTGGATACGCAAAACACTCGGTTTCGTCTATGGCTCCATTGCTCGTCAAACGACAGCCGTTTCCCATGGATTCACACAAACTACAATTCGGTCGAGTCCAATTCAAATAAAGATGCTTTATATCAATGTCGTAAATCTCAAGTGGAACAGATGAAATGTTGTACATCTTTGTACAACCAGCCAAGGGCACCTCTCCAACGGCGGTATCGGAACGAACGACCAAAACTTGGTCGCCGGAGCCACCGTCAAGGCAGGGGAAGATTTTTCCAGACCAAGTATATCTGTCCAGTACAGAGCAGTTGAACAGAGTATAGTCACGCAGATCGTTAAGAAACCCGAAAGGCGAAACTGAAAGCCCGTTGATCTTCAAGAGCTGTCCCAGGAGACAATCATCTGGGTCGTACAGTTGAATCACCTGGGACTTATAGTCTATGCTTTTGACGTAGAATTTTACCGGTAATGGTAGCTCCAGAACTGTGCTTTTTCCTCTGCAAGACAATTCAAAACCAGGAAAGCCACAGCCATTCGGGTGGCGACCTTTGAGTCGGAATGGGAATCGGATTGCCGGGCCGCTGTTTCCGCACCTTAATTGCTTGCACTGATCTTGGCCTACTCCGAGATCTGTTAAGAACATCAAGAGAAAAAACAGCAAGCAAATACCCATCTCGGCTTGCCAAAATTTTGATGGTTGGTTGTTGGTTTTGGTTGGGGAACATGTGAAGTAGGATAAATATTACATTGACTTAAAAGCAAGGCTATTTGATCCTTAAAAAATATATATATCTATATCCTTTAAAAAAAAAAAAAAAAAAAAAAAAAGCTATTTGCACCGCTACTCCTAAACTTATGAAATGGTTGCAGTTTGTTCTTTGAACTTTTTAATATTTACAATTTACATCTTAAACTTAAAAAAATGTATTACAAAATATTTTAATTGATATTCCTGTTAATTTTTCGCCAGAAATTTACACATAAATTGCACATAGGTCATTAAATTTTTATGAAAATAAATAATTTTAAATTAATTGTGTTTTAAGTATAAATTCAGGATAGTATTAATTAAAAAGAAAAAGTCTTTCATGCTCTTATTGCACAAGTCACATGGACGATTTAATTTGATTTTTCCATTGATAGATGTGTTTTGCTACACATTTCTAAGTTTAGAAGTTAAATTGTTAAAATTAAAACTTTGGTATATCAATCATAATTATACAATAAGCTTAGGGGCCCGACTGCAAAAGAGCCGGAAAAAAAATGTTGGTCAACTTTGAATTGAGAAACCACCAGGAAGTGTGCTTCGTCAAAGTTGGAAGCTAGACTTTTCATTGTTAAAGTTTTGATTATGAATGAGTCTAATCAAGCTAGAATTTTTCTTACAATTCCATTCATGGGTAAAAGTGAATTCCAGCATATATATATATATATATATGTATATATTTTATCTCTGACAAGTGACTGTAAAATTAGTTTTTAACCATCTAACAGAACCATCCCAAGATATCTCTCCAGAGCCTCATCTGCCTCTTCTCCACCAAGAGGAAAAATGACTCTGCTGCTCTTGATCTTTCTTCCCCTCTTCCTTTACAATTCCCCTTGCAAAGCACAGGACAATGGTAATAATCTTTGTTCGCCTTCTTCCTGTGGCAAAATCCAAAACATAAGCTACCCTTTTCGGCTAATTAACGACCCGAAGAATTGCGGAGATGAAAGCTATGCCCTGTCTTGCGAGAACAACATCACAGTTCTGCACCTTTATTTTGGAAAATACATAGTAGAAACCATCAATTACAACAACCAAACCATCAGAATTGTGGATCCGAATATCCAGAAAGGCAATTGTTCTTCTCTACCGAGTTATTCTCTGTCAAACTACAACTTCACTTGGAACGATCCTTTTGTGCTCACCCAGTGGGACCAAAAGACGTATGAGAAAGTTTTGGATACAGAGTCCATAGCTTTCATGAGCTGCGAGAATCCGGTCAAATCTCCTCGTTACATAGACACTTCTTCTTGCACAAATGGTTCTTTGTTCGGATCAAAAAGGTTTTCTTATGTCGTGGTCAACGGATCCTCGAGTGTTTCTGATATGGCTGACTCTTGCAGTGTAGAGCTAATGGCTATGGTGACGAGGCTGGAAGAGATTAACGGCAGCAATGTTTCCTTTGTGGACATTCACGATGAGTTGGCTTTAGGGTTTGAGCTTTCGTGGTCTCCGGCCGCCGTCCCACGGCCAAAAGAAAGCGGTAATTGCAAAAGTCATGTTATTGGAAAAAAAAAAAAAAAAAAAAGCCTGAATTTCTATAAGATTATGTAAGATAAAGTGAGTTGACCATATCATTTTTGTTGTTCTTTTGGGTGATTTAGCCTCATTTGACAAGATTATTAGGGACATTCGAATTTCCCTCCACGGTAAGAATTTCTGCTGGCTTTTTTTTTTTTTTTTTTGTAATTTTATATTTCTAGGGGATCGGAACATACATAGTATGGTGTAGTACATTACTTGTATGTATTTTTCCATGATTTCCTTATTGATCAGCTCTCTGATTCTTGTTTTCTTTGTTTCTTAAAGCATCCCGCTATGCTATACTCATGTTAATTGGTAAGACCTTTACTCTTTTATAATATAAATAAAACAAGAAATAATTTCTAAAGTTGAGTTTCACTTAATATTCTGTTGGCGATTGCCCGTGCAGGATTGGTGTTAGCAGCAAGGTTCATATTTGGGAGTCCATTTGTGCTTATATTTCTCATCTACACATGGAGAAGGCGGCATTTATCGATGTATGACCGTATAGAAGAATTTCTACAAAGTTATAACAATCTTGTTCCGATAAGATACTCGTATTCAGAGGTTAAAAAGATGAGTAAAGGTTTTAAGGACAAATTGGGTGAAGGAGGCTATGGCTCTGTGTATAAAGGAAAGCTTCGTAGTGGTCGTCTAGTAGCAATCAAGATGTTGGGTAGTTCCAAATCCAATGGTGAAGACTTCATAAACGAAGTCGCTACCATAGGAAGGATTCACCATGTGAATGTTGTGCGACTAATTGGATTCTGTGTTGAGGGATCAAAGCGTGCGCTTGTTTATGACTTTATGCCTAATGGATCTCTTGATAAACACATATTTTCTGGTGAAGAAACTAACTCTTTGAGTTGCAAGAAGATGTTTGAGATTTCACTAGGAGTGGCTCGTGGGATCGAATATCTTCACCGAGGATGTGAAATGCAAATTCTTCATTTCGATATCAAGCCTCACAACATTCTTCTAGATGACAACTTTGTTCCAAAAGTTTCTGATTTTGGGCTAGCAAGACTATGCCCTTTGGACAATAATGTCGTGTCTCTAACTGCAGCTAGAGGGACCCTCGGATACATAGCTCCAGAGTTGTTTTACAAAAACATCGGAGGAGTTTCATACAAAGCTGATGTGTATAGTTTTGGTATGTTACTCATGGAAATGGCAAGTAGAAGGAAGAATTTGAATTCGGCTGCAGAGAATTCAAGCCAAGTTCACTTCCCTTCATGGGTGTCTAACCAATTCAGTGAAGACAGGGACATTGATTTGGGAGATTTCACAGAAGAGGAATCCAAACTAATAAAGAAGATGATGGTAGCGGCGTTATGGTGTATACAGTTCAAGCCTTCTGACCGCCCTTCGATGAGCAAAGTCGTAGAGATGCTCGAAGAAAAGACCGAGTCCTTACAGATGCCTCCAACTAAATTCTCCTTCTATTCACATGAGGAGCTAGTGGTGGATTCTGCAGACAGTTCATCCACAACATGGTCATCGTCCACACAATCAGGAGACATGCTCTCTACGGGCACAAACTCAAATCTAGATAAAAATTAAGATACAAGATTCTAGATTCTTTATTCGAGAATGTAATCGGGAACACTTGTCATTGGCTACCGGCTTTCAGTAAAGAAACTGTACAGATCACTTTTTTTTCTTTCTCCCCAAGTGCCCTTTTAAAATTTCCAGTGCAATTCTCAATTTTATGTGATGCTAACAAGTTAAATAAAGGTCAACTTTTCCAAGCCAGCCAGCCTAGCAGCATAAAAATTAAATATTTGATGCTTAAAAACAAACTTCAAAAAGAATTTTCCACCTTTAACAAATTAGCAGAACTTGATTTGAATAATGTAGTTTTTGCATGGTGGAGATGTGCTTGATCTATCCTATACTTGATCAGAGATTTCTTTGACCAAAAAATTCTATGACATAATGATATATATATATAATAAAAAAATAAAAAAGCGAAATGGATATCCCAAGAGATTTTTACCAAGAACTTGACAGGTCATAAAGCAAAACTCACCAAGTCCAATTCAGAAGCAGAGAAACATGTATCAATGCTCTACTTTCTCAACAAGATGTTCCAAAATGATCATTTTTTTGGTTATTTTTGATTTGATCACAACCTGTAATGCACAGATGAGAACAGCAAGCCTGAATGACTGCACCGAAACAAGATGTAGCCGCCACGGTCCCGCCATTCGCTTTCCCTTCCGACTCAAAGGAAGCCAACCACAACACTGCGGTTACTCACAATCATTCGATCTAACTTGCACCAAAGATAACCAGACTCTGCTTCAGCTTCCAACTTCAGCAAAGTTCTTTGTCGAAAAGATCGATTACAAGTCGCAGACTATTCACATCTCTGATCCGGGGGGTTGCCCTATGAGACAGATTCAGAATCTGAGCTTATCTTCCTCTCCTTTCCAGCACACCATCAATTCAACCATGAACCTGACTGTATTCTCTTGTGAAGCCGAAGATATTACCAATCAGCTGTTCTTGTCCGATCTCCCTCCTTGCCTTAACGCCTCCGGACACAGGCTTTACGGCGTTGAGTCGTGGTATAAAATTAGAGATGTCAACCTGGTTTCCTGTACCAAATTGTATGAAATGTTTTCTGTTCCAACTGATATACTAATGGAGCAAGCTGAACTCCTTTTGAGTTGGTCAACACCTAATTGCTCTATATGCGAAGCACAAGGCAAAAGATGTGGATTGAATTCAAACGGCACAAAACCAGTAATTGAGTCTTACAAATCTCCGAAATCCCGTGAAAGTATTGCTTTTATCCTCGATAATCTCTTAAATTTTTCTATATATTTTTTTTGTAATGCTCATTTTAATTGTTGTTGTTGTTGTTTTTCTTTCTGGTGCAATAACAAAACTAGTGGTTTCAGGTAGTTTTTTTAATCTGATTAGTTTTACTTGATTTTTTTTTTTTCCTTTCTTGAATAACGGTTCTTAATTCGGTCTTCTGAACATTGCAGGTTCTATTATAGGTTCGTTTTTTCTGGCTCTAGTGGCATTTGTTCTGTATTTGGTACACAGGAAGAGTAGAATAAAAGAAGAAAACCAAGTCAAGATTGAAAAGTTTCTGGCGGATTGTGAAGCTTTTAAGCCGCAAGATACTCCTACGCCGATATTAAGCGGATCACAAATCAATTCAGTGAGGCCAAGGTGCTTACGGAACCGTGTACAAAGGGAAGCTATCAGATGAAGTGTTTGTGGCTGTAAAAGTCCTCAACATCTCGAAAGGAAAAGGGGAAGAGTTCATCAATGAAGTCGGAATAATCGGCCAAATCCACCACGTGAATGTGGTTCGCTTGGTTGGATTCTGCGCCGATGGATTTAGACGTGCTCTCGTTTACGAGTTCTTACCTAATGGCTCTCTCCAGAAGTTCATATCTCCAATGGAGGCCAAAAGAAGCTTCCTCAATTGGCAAAAGATGAAAGATATTGCTCTTGGTATAGCCAATGGAATTGAGTATCTTCACCAAGGATGCGACCAACGGATTCTTCATTTCGATATCAGACCACATAATGTACTTTTAGACCAGAATTTCATCCCAAAAGTTTATGATTTCGGAACGGCCAAGCCGTGTTCCAAGGATCAAAGCGTGGTTTCGATGACCACGGCTAGAGGTATCAGGGGATACATTGCTCCGGAAGTTTTCTCTAGGAACTTTGGCGATGTTTCGTACAAGTCAGACGTCTATAGCTTCGGAATGTTGTTGCTCGAAATGGTTGGTAGTAAGAGGAAGAATCTTGATACCACATTGATGGGAAACACAAGTGAATTCTACTTGCCAGAATGGATTTATAAGCATTTAGAGCCAGGAGAACATTTAGAAATTGACGTCGAGGAAGAGGAAGATATGAAGATCGCGAAGAAACTCGCCGTCGTGGGACTCTGGTGCATTCAGTGGCAGCCAGTGGATCGTCCTTCTATGAATGTTGTGGTGAAAATGTTGGAAGGAAAAGAGAAGCTAAACATGCCTCCTAATCCATTTGCAAAAGGTCCAGCTCAAAGAAAGAATGTTACAGCTACAACTGGAAGATTTGTCCTCCAAGAATTATCAGTCATTTCCGAGTTAGATTAAGTAACTATTTAGATGTTTTTACCACTGAAAATGGGCACCAAATTGTTTGGAATTTGGATACCAACTTGGTGAAAATCCTGTCTGTTCATGGTAAAAAAGTCTCTTATTTTGTTAATTAAATAATAGCAATCTGTTCCTTAATGGAAAAGTGATGAATAGTTTTTTGTTTATGGTTGAATTAGGCCCCATACAATAGTGATCAAGTTGAATTAATGACATCTCATTTAGATAATCATGAATCATAAACACTAGGATAATATAGTTCAAATTTATTATCGCCTCATAAATTTAATTGTTACGCACATATTAATTTGTCATAATATTTAAATTTGATAATCTGGCCACGTTATACCTACTAAAAATATTTAAAACAGTTAATTGCAGTATTAAAGACTTCAATAACAACAATTTCCCATTAGTCTTATGGAATATCTTTACACATTAATTTATTGTATTTATTTTTATATATGTTTATTCACGCACTATCTCATTGAAATTCGAAAGTATGTGGAATCGGAAGTACCAAATCTTTGTTTCCACTATTATACTCAACCATATCTAAAAGATAAGATTCTCTTCATAATGGGACCAGATTTTCTGACCAAAAAATCCAGGAGACTCGAAGCCAAATGCATTGAATTTGTATAAAGATATTCTTTCCATGATCAAGCTAGCATGTGCTATACCAACAAACCATGTCTTAGGGGATGTTTGATGGAGTAGTTTGAGTTGAGATTTTTAAGTTTTAACAGTAAATTTTTTTGAATTTTTAGAAAAGATAAAAAAAATTTTGAAATAAAGACAAAAACTTTTTTAAAAAAAGACAAAAAAAAATTTTGAGTTGAATGGTTTGAATGGATGAACCAAACACCATTTTAGCTTTTTCAAGTTATTCCAAAAAAAATAAAAAATAAAAAAATAAAAAATAAAAAACACTCTCTCTTCAAGCTTGACTTTTCAATATTCACCAATTATGTTTTTGCATTTGAAAGTTGACCCTTCATATTACTCAAGAAGAAGGAAGCTCTTTCTCTATATGGCAATGATATTTATCCAATTGAAGCTCTAAATATCTCTCTCACACAATAATTCAACCAATGTTTAGAGGAAAATCACTCGCGTCACATGTCATTCAAGCCCTTCTTCTTGTTCTTTTCATACAAAACAATGTTTCCAAAGCCAAGAAAATTACCGTACACAAATGTGAAACACCCTCTTGTGGCCACATCCACAACATCTCTTACCCTTTCAGGCTAAAAGGCCAACCCCAAGAATGCGGCGAACCGAAATACGAACTCCTCTGCAAGAACAACAAGACGGTCATCTTGTTGCACTCCGTTAAGTACTACGTCGAATCCATCAACCGCGAAGATCACACCATCCGTTTGGTTGACTCCGGTATCCAGAAAGATGACTGCTCCTCTCTGCCTCTACATTCCCTAACTCCCAACACATTCAGTGGCCAAAGACCCGAGATCAGTTATCTTCAGGACTTGATCTTCCGATCTCCAGATTTCTCGTCGAATAGTGAGATAATTTTCTTAAGCTGCGAGAAGCCGTTGCATAATTCTTCTATGTTTATTAGCACACAACCTTGAATCAATGGGTCAATTCTAGCCAAGAAGAGATCATATTCATCTAGTAGACACTACCATTCCTATGTTGCTTCTAAGGAAGTGATGGTGTCGGATTTAGAAGAGTCGTGTTCGGTCGATTTTATGGCGATGAGTGCAAAGCCAGTTAGGTGCGGGACGAACTGCACGTATAAGGGAATGCATGATTTGATGGCTTTATGGATTTGAGCTCTCTTGGGGGACCATTGTTTGCCAACAGTGTAAAGGACAAGGTTTTTGCTTCTTGGACGGAGATGTGGTCTATGGATGTGATGATCGTTGTGGATTTAAGTGTAAGTGTTACTGATTTATTCATGAAATTAACATTTTTGCCATGATTTTACTAACTCAATGCAATTAAGGTTTAATGTTAAATTTTTGCTGTTTTATCATTATTCTATGAACAATAGGCATCCTCAAAATGATCTCGTCAAAGATGTTTACAGGTTAGTGTCTCAATTTTAGCATTTTTGCTTGACGTTATTTTATTCTTATAGAACAATATTTTACCTTTTTTTTTTTTTGGTTCAGGGCTCATTTTATTCGCAGTTTATGAACCTCACTGAGATTAGTTCATTGTTTATGAATTTGGTTTTTGTGTTTGAATCTCGATTACCGTTTTCCTTAATCTAGAGGAAATCAACTAGATAATTTGAAATTTTCCTTTTGCCAAACATAAAGTTCTTAATTTTTTTTTTTTTTTTCATGTTCTTTTATAGGACCCAAACTTTTGTTAAGATTTGTAATTGGGCTGCTATTATTCTCCGGACTCTTGATCTATAAATGGCGCAGGAGACATTTATCTGTGTATGACTCAATTGAACAGTTCTTGCAAAGTCACAACAATCTAAGGCCCATTAAGTACTCTTTCTCTGACATCAAGAAAATGACTAAAGATTTCAAGGATAAATTGGGTGAAGGAGGCTATGGCTCCGTCTATAAAGGAAAGCTTCGAAGTGGCCGTGATGTCGCCGTAAAAGTTCTAGGCAAGTCGAAATCGAACGGCCAAGAATTCATCAGGAAGAATTCATCACGTAAATGTTGTGCGACTAATTGGTTTTTGTGCCGAGGGATCAAAACGCGCTCTTTTGTACGAGTTCATGCCTAATGGATCTCTTGAAAAGCACATATTTCCAAGAGAAGGAAGAACCACACTTAGTTACTTGAAAATGTCCGAGATTGCTCTTGGAGTGGCTCGTGGAATCGAGTATCTTCATAGAGGTTGCGACATGCGTATTCTCCATTTCGATATCAAGCCTCATAACATCCTTCTCGATGAGAATTTCACGCCAAAAGTTTCGGATTTCGGGCTAGCAAAGCTTTATCCGGTGGATGGCAGCATTGTGTCTTTGACCGTGGCTAGAGGAACAATAGGGTACATTGCTCCGGAGTTGTTTTACAAAATCATAGGAGGCGTCTCGTATAAGGCCGATGTCTATAGCTTCGGAATGTTGTTAATGGAAATGGCGGGAAAAAGAAGGACCATGAATACGAATGGAGACGATTCGACCGAAGCTTACTTCCCTTCTTGGGTTTATGACCAAATTAGCAAGCGAAATGATCTAGAAATAGGGGAGGTCCATGTTGGAGAAGATGAAAAGGAAATAGTGAGAAAGATGGTTATTTGGTTTGTGGTGTATACAAATGAGGCCTAGTGATCGTCCTTCAATGAATAAAGTCATAGAAATGCTTGAAAGCAAAATCAAATGCTTAGAAATGCCTCCAAAGCCTTCTTTGTATCCACAAGATGTTATAGCCAACTCCAAGAATGTAGAAGATGACACCAATACAACATCCTCGTCAATTCTCTCATCACGGTATTCTATGGCGTCTTCAAGTTTGATTCTTAATGCACATTAATTTCTTGGGAAACAAGTTGGACATGCCACGTGAGACCAGACCTATTTGGATAAAGAGTTTGAACTCGAAAATTTCTAATTCAAACTCTTCTTGCTACAATATTTTTCTTACGAAAATCTAAAAAAGAAAATGATTTTGAATAAAAAAAAATTTTATGTTCAAACCCTTTATCAAACGGACCTAAGTTACTGACCTATTGTTGGTTTATCCCAATAGTGCCTTTTTTTTGGTATGTGACTTTGTCGTCTCTCATAGCCAAAACTCCAATTGCAAAATGTAGATCTCTCAATTAGTTTGTGACACGACAAATAAGTTTGGTTAACCTCTTTTTCCTTAATTGTGAATGACATGACATGACATAAGTTGTTTTTTTTCAAGGCAAAAAAAAAAAAAAAAATTGTGATACAAAATTTGTTGATTTTGAAACCTCTCAAGGAGTCTTCAAGTGCTTCTCATAAATATACAATACATGGCTTTTGCTTCGCTCCCAATATGGGGATTTCTTTTTCTTTTTCTTTTTTCTTTGTTCTTTTTTCTCTCTCATGAAAATTGAAATGGTACTTCCAATCTATATATGTGAAATTATGAAGTTGGAGGGAACAGAGCTTGTGTCGACAAATGGTGATGATTGGGCGGAGCCATATTGAGCACCGAGGCAGCCGGGCCCATGGGCTCTTAAGTTTTTCCCCATCCCAATTCTTTTACAATTTAGTCCCTTATTAAACCTCCTTGTATTTTTTTTTTTAATTATATGTACCTTATTTTTTCAACAACTTTTAAATAGAACTAAACAAATTCACAATTTTTAGACTCTAATAATGTGTTTGAATCAAATACTTATTTGATATTGTGTATTAATATAATAATTATGCATTTGATTTCTGATAGATTATATTTTAAATAAAAGTATGTCTACTCAAAAAACTATTCATTTATTTTTTTGATATATTTTTACTAATCACTTCATATATTCTCTCTTTTTCTCTCATCAATACACATTAAAACGAATATTTAGGGGCCAATTTGGGAGAGGTATTGGAGATAGAGTTTTGGATTGAAGTTGAGATAAGTTTTAAAAATTTGTGTTTGGTTGAAAAACACAGTTTGGAGAAAAAAATATATAAAAACCTTAAAATGTGTTTAAAAAAATAAATCAATATGGATTTTATTTCGTTTCTCTCAAATTTCTATGTAACTTAAAAAATATGATCTCATTTGAACTTGAAATAACAAAATTAAGAAATTTTAAAATTTAAATTTATTATAGACATTTAAAAATATAAATAGTAAAAAATAATTTTATATTAAAGAAAAAGACTAAAAACAAAAGCAAAACAAAAAACATTTGAAGATGTGTTTGGTGAAATTTCTCAAACACCTTTCTAAATATAAATAATTTAAACACACATTTTATTTAAAAATTTTTACACTGGTTGAGCTCACACCCCTTTTCCTTGGGTTGGGATGGGACGTATACATCTATAATGATTAAAGGAAAAATAAAAACGCATACTAAAAATATATTTATTATATTAAAATAAAAATATCAAGTAAATTTGTAGCCAAAAACTAGACTGCACTTTATGACAAGTTTAATTCATTTAGGAATTCCAAAATATGAACTGTTTGCTGTACTTTTAAATTCAAAATTTTGATTCAAATCACATCAATCCAAAGAGAAAATAAATGTTCATCACGTTTCTCAATACATACATCAACATTACACCTATAATCTTTATTTTCTTTTTCAGTTTAGAGGTCAAATCAATTTTAAGCCAAATTTGACTGGAATTAAAAAATGCATTTGCATTTGCCACGAGTCAGGAGAGGACACAAGTTTGTGAGAGAGATAGAGGGTCCCTCCCTCCAAATTCTCACACGTCAGAGTGTTCATTTAGTTTTGTTCCAGTTTCTTTTCTTACGTACAAGTCTTTAAGAGTCTTCCATATAAAAAGTCTTCCATATAAAGTTCTTGTCATAAATTTAAGAGTTCTTGAGAAATTCAAACAATAATAAAAACCCATGTGCTAGTCTTGGAATGTTATTGCAATAAATAAAAAAATTCCTATTACGAGGATTTTTTCTTCCCAAAAAAAAAAAAAAAAAAAAGAAAGAAAGAAAGAAAGAAGAAGAAGAAGTTTCTTAAGTACTTGACAAATATGCACGGCTTTATTCATTGTGAACAATTTGGACACGGCCAGCCCACAATTATTAAGCTGTGTGGCCGCACATGTTCATTTGCGTGACCGACTCCCCTCCCTTGAATACCCAAAATCTCTCTCTCTCTCTCTCTCTTTTCAAGAAAAAGTAGGTAAATCCGAAAAATATACTCCTAATTTTAGTTAAATCTCATTTTTACTCCTGAATTTTAGAATATTTTAAAAGTATCCTTTATGTTTTTCAAAACTTCCAAAAACCATACCTTTTTATTATGACTTTCTTGATTTTTTTTTCTTTTTTATGTAATGAAGAACATTTTTTTTACATAATAATCACGTTAGTAGTACTGAAATTTTTTATTCTTTTATTCTTTATGTGTGACTCTAATTAGTTCTTCTATTAACACTATCACAGTCTCAAAAGAAAAGAAAAGAAAAGAATAGAAAAGAAATTTGTTCTAAGGACAATTTGGTCATTGTAAAAACTAAACCAGAAATGTCAAAAGAAAGAAAGATTTTTGGATTGTTTTTGGAGACTCAACAACGCGTGGATAAATACGGAATTTAACTAGAATTGAGGGGTACTTTTTAAATTAACTGTTTTGAGAAATTTCTGGTAGACATTAATGATGTGCTTGGTTCACTCTCTCAAACTCAATTTTTTATTTTAAATTTTTTTTTTTTTTTAAAAGTCTTTTTTTTTCCCCAAAATTTTTTTTATCCTTTTTAAAAAATCAATAAAATTTATTATTTTAATTTTAAAAACACAACTCAAACTAACGAATCAAACGAACCCTGAACATCGATCCGACACGAAAATTTAGACAGAGGAAACACAAAATACGAGGTCCTAGCTTAACACGCGAGTCCTTAACGAAGACACGTGTCACCCAATGCCAAGAACAATAATTCTCTGTCAGTAGTCAGTCAGTCAGATCCCCCAAAAAGTGATAAAATATTAAAAATAAAAGAACCACCAGACTGTATTAAAACGACCCCTAACATCCCCACCCGCCCCGTCAATGGTTTCTAGATACCGCAAAATGAGGGGACCACCGGGCACAAAATCTTCCAACCGAATCACTAACCACCAAATCTACTCTCCACGTGTTCAGAAATTCATCTCGGCCGTCCACGTCTCTGTTGAAAAATTCAACCCAGTGGTCCGTACCACCATATATGGCGACCATCCAGCGACTCCGATCACAATCAACGGCTCAGATTCGTTTCTATTCCTTTCGGCTTTTTACGTATTTCTATCACCTCCCCGCCTTGATCTTTTTCTCGAATGTACTTCCCAAATCAATGCACATTCGGAAGAAATCGAAGCCGTATTAATTTAGATTCCGTCGACTCGAGCAAGCTTTCTGTTGCGAAAACCAAAGGAGCTCGCCGGAAGAGAATGAAACTCCGGCCCCCGGTGAACTACCCGTGTCGGACGAAGATCCACTTCTCCGTCGCCGGCGATGGCGACGAGAAGGAGAGTAAGAAAGATGTGGAAGTAATTGGCGCGAGGGATTCGAAGATAACTGTTCTATCGTTCTCGTCGGCGACGTCGGAGAATGATAATGATAAGGGTAATGACGGCGTCGTTTTGCCGAGTTTAGGGGGCGAAACGCCGGAAGGAAAAGTTTTGGAAGGGGTGGAGAGATACGGCGTCGTTTCGGTGATCGGGAGGAGGAGCGAGATGGAAGACGCGGTGAGAGCGGAGCTAGAATTTGCGGCGGCGAATGGCCGGAGTAAAAGGTACGACTTTTTCGGGGTCTACGACGGCCACGGAGGGACGGACGTGGCGATCGCGTGCCGGGAGAGATTTCATGAAGTGTTGGCGGCGGAGATAGAGGGAACACCGGCGATCGGAAATGACAATAATAATGATGGTGATACTAAGAAGTACTTGGACTGGGAAAAGGTGATGAAGGGGTGTTTTGGTAAAATGGACGAGGAGGTGAGGGGCAATGAGGCGGCGAGGACGGTGGGGGCGACGGCGGTGGTGGCGGTGGTGGCGGAGGAGGAGGTGGTTGTTGCTAACTGTGGGGATTGTAGAGCGGTCATGTCAAGGGCTGGTCTTCCTGTAGCCTTGTCTACTGATCATAAGGTAACAAAATTATAACAATAAATAATTAATTAATTAATTAAAAATGTTTAGTTTATTAATTTTTTTTTTAAAATTTTGTTGTTTTGTTTTTTACCTTCTTTTTTTTTTTTACTCCTAATGTTTCGGCTAAGAACATTGTTGCCGATTAATAATATTGGACATCCTAATTTTTTAACTTCTTATCAACTTCTTATAAAATAATATAAGAATAATAAATATAGATTGATGTGTTTTCTTATTAATTATAATCATAGATCGTATTTTTTATAAAGTAATACAATACATATTTATCATCTCATAAAAAAGTAATAATACTTGTCACGTCATATGAGGACACGCACACACAAGGCAACAGAGAAGTGGAAAATGAATAAATGTAACTAAAAGGACACGGTAGCTAGGCTAATCAACGAAAATGACTATAGTAATTATTATAAATAAAAAACCCGAAAAAGACTATAGAAGAAGACAAATGATCAGTACTATATTATTATATTAAAGAAAAAAAGAAAAAAGAAAAAAGCATGCTGCTTTTAATGTGCAATGTGTCGCTACAATAGTATTATATTAATGGTTTATTTCCGAAGCACCCTTTCACGGGTAAATAGAGGTGGTTTTAAGAACAAAAAAAGTCGTGGATATATATTTATTCCTTTTTTCTTTTTCTTTTGGGGATGAAAGATATGTCTAATTCATTTCAAAACCTTCACCATCCTCGGTCTATACTATAAATGATGTCAATTAATCCTATAATGACCCGAAGGTAGAAGATAATATTACATACAAATTAGAAACTTGGATCTTGTTCTCAGTCAAATTAATTGCAGATTTCCACACGTGAAAATTATGGACATGGTCATTTTTCATTAAATGCTATTGAGAAAGCTCGTTATGGATCATTTCCTTGCACAAATATATGTTTTGTTGTCCTGATCAGTTTCCTTGGTTGTTATCTCATGTGGTGAGACCTGCATACAATTAGCTAGTTTCAAGCATATATGTATATATATATAGGGTAATTTCAAGCATACGTAATTCACAAGCGAGGGATATCTTTAATTATGTATATATATACTATGTACTCTCATTATGATGATCTACATATATTAATTTGTACGTTCAAAGCATATATTAGATTAATTTGTACGTTCAAAGCATATATTTTTCGTTTTTTTTTTTTTTTTTGATCTAATATATATTTTTCGTTTTTATGACCTATTTAATTTCGTATATATATGCACAGCCTGAGAGACCAGATGAGCTGGAGAGAATTGAAGCTGCTGGTGGAAGGGTTGTTAACTGGAATGGGCATCGCATACTAGGTGTTCTTGCCACTTCCCGCTCTATAGGTACATATATAAGTACATTATACAATTATTTACACATATATATACTTGTATATATATATATGCTTATGTTTATGTATCGGTTTCACTGGTCGTTGGGCATTTATAATGGATACGTATAGGTGCTCCAATTTAGATCACAATTTACGATTTAATTTTTTTTCCCTAAAAAGTCAACCTCAGTTTTACTATTTACATAGTTTTGTAACTTAAACTTTAAAAGCCTATAACTTTGAATATACAATTCTAAATGAGATGATTTTTTTTAATTACATAAAATTTCGAGACGGACGAAATAATATCTATATTGATATATTTTTTAAAACACATTTCAAGTTTTTTCACTTTTTAACTCCAGCAATTCAAACGTCTTACCAAACACACAATTTAATTCAAACCCAGATACTACAATCCAAACCTTAGTCTCAAATGCTTTAGTATTCAAATGCTTTAGTATGACCCAGCAAATTAAAAATAAAACAATAAAAAAATATAGTAGTATTATCAATACTATCTATAATAAAAAGATCAATCAGGCAAACTTTTTTTGTTATATGGGAAGATCAATCAGCCAATAAATTAAAGGACATTATAAATTAACACACATTTTATTTGATCAAGTAGATTTCGTGTTACAACTATATATATACATATATATAAATATTTTGCAATATCCTCTTATAAGTCATTTATCTAATAATCTTTTAAGACTCTTTGTCGGCGGTGTCACGTGATCAGCTTATATCATGTCTTTTTTATTTCCTCCTTCTAAAAGACTAATTACTTACGTTACGTAACTGATCTACATATATACACACATACCTTTTCACATGAGACATGCATGCAAACAAACGTACGTCTTGTCGAATAAGCAATAATATAATTTTTAATTTAACTATTTTTCTCCAATTTCGGGTGTGTATACTTTTATAGGTGATCAGTACCTGACACCGTTCGTAATATCAAAACCAGAAGTTACGGTGACCAAGCGAACCGAAAAGGATGAGTTCCTGATACTAGCCAGCGACGGTTTATGGGATGTGGTATCTAATGAAGTTGCTTGTAAGGTTGTCAAGAAATGCCTCGAGGGTCAAATAAGGAGGAAATCATTTTCTAAAGAGATCATTGCGAATGGTCATAACCATGGAAACCGGCGCGCATCGGAGGCGGCCGCAGTGTTAGCTGAGCTCGCCATGGCCAAGGGCAGCAGAGATAACATTAGTGTCATAGTCGTTGATCTCAGGAAAACCTAGCACCGGCCAGCTTTAGCTTCTTCTTCTTCTTCTTCTTTTTATATTTAAATATGTATAATAGAGACGTATATATTATACAGTTTCAACGTCCATGCAAGTATATATCCAATCAATATGAGGTTAGCTCACTAAATGAGATGATGAGTTCATTTGATTGGGTAATCGGATGGTATATTTGATGTCAAATATTTGACCATTTTGTTAATTCAATTATGTGCGCATATATATATAGTTGATTCGTAAATCTTGTGTATGGGATTAATCCGGATTAATCCTTGTATTATTTAATTTCAATTTGAATTTACTTGGTGGCAGCTCCTATTAATTGAGAGATTAATGCAATAACGTGACATTACATATTGGTCTTTAATAATTCAAATTGGATTTACCAAGTAAATAACTATTTTGTTTTGTCACAATATGGATGTTTTAGGACCCGTTTGGGGTCACATTTGGATACGGTGTTTTGAAGATTAGAGTTTTGAAAATATGTATTTGGTGAAAATAAATTGTTTGGAGTGAAAAAATATAAAAACTTGAATCGTGTTCCGAAAAAATTTAATAATATAGATCTTATTTCGTTTTTCTCAGAATTTTACACAATTTGAGTGAAAAAAAATCACTTCATTTTGATTTAAAAAAATTAAATTAAGGATTTT
The DNA here is from genome assembly GCA_008635985.1 of Ficus erecta. Taxonomy (NCBI): domain Eukaryota; kingdom Viridiplantae; phylum Streptophyta; class Magnoliopsida; order Rosales; family Moraceae; genus Ficus; species Ficus erecta. The sequence goes on from BKCH01000010.1 coordinate 1,452,560, forward strand.
TAAAATTTGAGTTTTTTTGAAAATGTTTGAAAAAGTAAATAGTAAAATTGGAGGAAAAGAACCAAAAAAATAAAAAAAAGTTTGGAAACCACGTTCCAAACACCATCCAAAACGGGGTCTTGGGGTCTAACCAATCTAAGTACGGTTTCAATAGTCATTTTAAATCTACTAAATCTCAAGATTTGATTTAAAAAATCATACAAGAGCAATAACAAAGTCACAACTAACTTGAAATCTTTGTGGATCAATTTATCACCATTATAGATCGAGATCCAAATGGAAACATATTCTAATTAGTTTGATCATCGACCTATAAGTCATTAATTAATGTTGATATTTGTTGTGATATTAATGAACTAGAAAGAGGCATAAGGAGAGAAATAAACCAAAAAAAAAAAAAAACCTTTAATAATAAAAATAAATAGCATAAAACTTTTTGAGTGATGATAAATAGCATATCTAAGATAAATAAAATATTTGTATTATATATCATATTTATGATAAATAATTTATTTGCGTAGCATATTCACGGTAAAATCAATAAAATAAATAAATTATCAAATATGGCATTTCCTTTAAAATTTTTAAAAAACATGTTCTTTGCTTGAAACATTATTTAAGAATGACATGTGTGTTGTCGTTTTTATTATATTATCAAAATTAAAGAATTTGGCCACCTAATAGATAATAATTACTAAAAATACGGAAACAATTAAATAACTTGTTAAAATAAAATTAGAAGGATAGTTAATAGGATAGAAAAATGGTATAGCATATTTGACCTGATCCCTTTCTCAAAGGTTAAAAGGGGTTCCCACTCTCTCAAAGGACCAACCCTGTGAGATTTTTCAAATTCACTCGCTCATACTCACTACTAGTCTAATATTCTCCTCGCTCTCTACAATTATATTCTAGAAGGATTTTTATCGGAATCATGTCAAACAAAACTTTAGCCTCTGTTTGGTAAATTAAATAGAGATAAAAATTTTAAATTGAAGTTGGTTGACTTTTTAAAAACTAGTTATAAATTTTGTTGATTTTTCATAAGAAGACAAAAATTAAAATGAAAATGTACAGTTTAGTTATAGTTAAAACTTTTCACCAAACGAAAGCCTTAGTGCACTTCTAATATGCTTTTTATCTTTATTAATACCAAGTTGTGCTCATTTATTTCTAATACCCAATATCATATTTAAGCATGAGAGTCGCTCTTGAGAGCACCCCCTCATTTCCCCACTTTAAAGCTTTTCGCAATTTTGTGGTGCACGTCCACGTTGATAATTACGTGATCTAGGATTTTAATTCAATGAAGACACGTGCAAGGAAAAACAAAAATTTAAAAACTAAGCCTTCATTTGATAAGTTAATTGGAGATGAAATTTTTTAGTTGGAGTTTATTGACTTTTTAAAAATTAATTATAAATTTTGTTGACTTTTCAAAAAAAGATATAAATTAAAATGAAAAAATACAGTTTAGTTTAAAATAAACTCAAACACCAAACGGAGCATAAGATAATAGAAAAATCAAGTAACTTCCTAATGCTTTTCTAGTCTAGTAATAACAAGAGGCAGGGGCTAAATTTTTCACCTACAAGGAAAGACAAAATTGATTTGAGATCCAAAACAGAAAGGGGATCATGACATAAAATCAACTAATGGTCTTCCGCTAAAAATAAATAAATAAAACTACACTAACGATCTAAAACAAATAGAAAAGTTGGACATTACATAAACAAGGGAGAATGAAGTAAATAACATTTTTACGCTAAATTATTACAGTAAATACTATTTTAAAATATTTGTAGTAAATGATTGTAGATAATAAATTTACTTATAGTAAATAGAATAATTTTATTGTGTTATAAATTTTAAATATTTTAAAATCTTTTTATTTGTTTCATTTAAGTTTTGTTTTGTTTTTGTTTTTGTTTTTGTTTTTTGTTTTACTATAATTCTCGTAGAAGGAATTTGGACAGTGAGTGTCAAATTAAAGCCCAAACAAAAGTACTCCAAGACTGTCTTCTGTGCAAATAGAAGCCCAATAATTGACACACTAAAAACGACGCAGCTGCAGTGGAAAAATCATGTTCTCAAAAGTTTAAGACCTTTGATATAAAAATATATATATATATATATATACACAAATTTATGTATATATATCATAGATAAATATATTGGAGATGCCGATACGATCGAAGATGCAATGTCAATTATTAATATTCACAAAAAAAAAAATGTCAATTGTTCTTAAAAAATAATTGTCAATTATTAGTACACGAGAATGAGATATGATAGAATCAAGAGAGAGAGAGAGAGAGAAGCACCAACCAACCAACCAATTAGTACACGAGAATGAGATATGATAGAATCAACAGAGAGAGAGAAGCACCAACCAACCAACCAACCAACCCCATGGCTGTGGCTGTGGCTGTGGGTTGTTGGTGCGTCTTAAAATGGAATTATTAATGTGTCTACTTAGTAGTAGTCAAGTACTAGGGCAATTATATATATGGTTCATAGGGTCTATGTGGGTCGATTGAATTTGTTCATTCAACCTTGTAAGTCCCCCCATAATACAATGACCTTCCTCTCTGTCATATACCGACACCGTTTTCTTGGTCCACACCACAGTCCACACTTCCCTTCTTCATTTTGTGTGATTCTTACTCATTTGAATTTATACTAATATATAATATTGGTTGGACATTAAACAGTAAATAATAGCTAGAGATGTCAAAATGTGTTGGGGTGGGTTTAATAGATCAATACGAGCACCACACGTTAAAAAAAGACACGGTACAATTATCAAACGTGAAGCATGCTAAAGGTTTGGCATGAGCACAAAATTCTAGCAAAAAAAGTGACAAGACAAAAGCTCAACAATTTTAGTCCTTTTTTTTTATATAATTATTTTATATAAGACTGTGATTGCATTATGCACTTTTTTTTTCTTACCAATATTTTAATTTTAACAAATTACTTATCAATATTGAACGTCTAATTTTGAGAAAAAGAAAACAAACAAAACATGGAAAGCTTCTGAATTCGAAATCTAATGGGGAGTACTGCAAGGGTAGTAACACATTTATTTCTTTGTTTTTCTTTCTGACCCAAACTTTAGGTAGATATGAAATGTGTACTCAAAATTAGATACTTTTTTTTTAATTATTATTTTAGATAGTGAAATTCAAACTTTATACCGCATGGTAGAAGTCATAATCAAGTGTGCAATTATGTTTGTAATCACAACTTAGATACAACTGAACACACTGTGTGGTAGGTGTGGAGTTATATAATGTGTAAATAAAAATATTATGGTAACTTAACATAGACATTGCAAGTAGATTTATACTCTTAATTAACTCTTTCTAATGAAAATTTTTATTATCTTTGTTTTTGCGTATAGACGATTAAGGATTTAAACTTAAAGTATTATTGGTACTATAGGATTAATTAAAATTTATATGTATGTTGGGGGGAGTCATTTCATGCTATCATCGAATTAAAAACCGAAACGTGTCACATTTTTTATGGACATTCGTAATTATAGTTGGATCAATTCACTGGTAAAATGAATTATAGAGATCGGGCTTGCAAAATTTTTTTTTTTCATCTTAGAATATTCGTCAGTGATATAGCACTTTTCAGTCCTAAACAACATGTATGAAAAGAAAATCATTCATCAAATAAAAAAAAAAAACGAAAAAAGGAATATAACCCAACGTGTAAATTGATCTCAAAACTTGGTGATTGTAAGTTCCTACTAATTTTCTTAGGGAATTTTAATAGGAAGACCTTAATTTTCTTAAGTTCAAAAATGAAATTTCCGTTATTCAAAGGTGAATTAACACACCAACTCAATTTTTGAAATTCTATTTTTAATCCTTTTTTTTAATATATAATTTTAGTGATCCCCTTTACTCATAAAAAAATTTGTCATCGTGACCCTACACAATAGATATGTTCTTATGTTATTACATTAAATTTCATTGTTACGATGTCTCATTAAAAATATTTTCTGACTCCATCATTGTTTTTTATCAAACGAAAAAAGGCGTAAAATTCCAGCTTCATTCTTTGCTTTTCAAGTATGGCCAAGAATTTCCAAACTCCTTTTCACAAAGTCAAGTGAATGGATTAACAATTAACAAATATAAAGAATTGTAGCATCTTGGATTCTTGCAACCATTTCCAACCAAGACATTAATGTTCTTTGAACAGTTCCTTTGCTTTTTCAAATATGGGGGAGTTACTTTTTTGAAATTGAGCGGTATTGAGACTTTGGAATTATTCTCCTCCTTATCTGCATTTTTTTTTATTAGTTCTTCTAAATTTTTTATTGATACTTCTAGTTAATTAATCACCAATTCAAAAGGTTTATTCATTGCAATTAATTGTCAACAGTTGAAAAAGAGTTAGCCCCTTTCTCTGCAACGTGGCAACGATGATGGTATGTAATCTTAAATTAAATAAAGGAGTGGGGTTCTAGGGAGAAAAAAAAAAAACCTACTTCAGTGGGGAAAAAAAAAGGAAAAAATGATTTGAAAATTTATTGAAATAATACTTTAATGATTTCAGAAGATCATTATGAACCTGTTTCACCGAGCTTTACTTTTGGTTTTAGGTAGTAAAAGCAAAAAAAAAAAAAAAAATCATGACTTTTCAATAAATGTTTAAAACCAAAGAGTTTACGAAATCAAAATTATTTTTTAAATTTTCTAATACGTAAAAAAGTATTAAAATAAAATTTCTAATGTCTAATTTCAACTATGTTACAAGTTTCAAATTTTATTCAGAAAAACTTTTATTGAAAACCACATTTTTTTGGTTTTAACGGGAAACTCTTTTGGTGATTGAAAGTACTTCTGGCAGATTATTCAAACACTCTGAGAATCTACTTTTTGACATGAAAAATTTAAAGTAACTTTTAGAAAGTTTTGGCAAAACAAACCCATAATAAGGTCATTAAGCTAATGAGCTAATATATACATATATATAAATATTTAAATGTATAACCTCATAATATTTGATAGAATAATTACGTATTTATTCTTAAAAATATTTCAATAAAATTCTAAATTATTTATCCTTGTTTAAACTTGAGGGTGGGGATCTAATGACAATATCTTTTTAAATAGGTCGTATATAATTATCAATAGACAATATCAGTAATAACAATTTTTTTAATGTAATAAACGAGTTGTTTATTTTCAATTTTGAAAATAAACTTTGCCATAAATTATTCTTGTAAATCTAGTTATAAAGTCAACAGCTTGTCGAGATTCTCAATATTGTTTTATTTTTGTTTCGTTTAATTACTTGGTTTTTCATACATAGCATAAACTAATTTATTTTTCAGCAAGTAAAATTAATTATCAATTTTGATATTCCATGTACTTAGCATGTGTTTACCTTTTTCAAAAAGACATTCGAGCCTTTCTATCTGATCTCTTCTTACGAGATCCGAGCTATAACAGGCTCCTAGCTATAACAATCTTTCTTTATAAAAGCATGTATCGGTTGTCATTGCATTTCTCCAACTTAAAAATATTCATAGCTCATGTGTAGGAATAACTTTTTGTTCCACAAAAATTATTAAAAGAAATGTTTTTTTTAATTAATGTAAGAAAAGAATGTTTCTTTTAATTTATTCGGTTAAATGTAGATGCATTACGGTTGGTACACTAATGTGTGGCAAAAAAAAAAATATCTTTGTTAAAAGTAGCATTAGGTAGAGAAAAGATTGCACAAAAATTTTGCTTATAAATGAAACCGAGGTGTGTTGGCCATGGGATTCTTTTTACTTTTAAGTTTTTCCCAATCTCTTGAAAAGAGTGGTGGAGTTTTTAATGATAGGATATCTTTATTAATAATATGTACATATAAATATATATTCTTTTCTAAATATTTAAACTCACATCAAAATTTAAAAAGTATGCAAATTGACAAAAGTTAATACACATATTATATTGATAAGGCTATGTTTTAAATTTTAAAATATCGATTAAGTTTTGTCAATTTATGTTCTTTTAATATATATTTAAATGATTACCGTGAAAATACATATTGACATGCACGTGGATCATGCAGATTAACTTTTATTATTATTTTATTTGTTGAGAAGAGATTTCTTACCCCACTAAAGAGAAAACTATGCGATGATGTTGCGGTGATTAGTACTCTCATACATTTAATATTACTTTTCAGTTGGATAAGTTATCATTGGACACATTTGGACCATATTAATTTTTTAAATGATGGCTTTGTGATTCATGCCACGATAATATCTTCTTTATAAATATTAAATTCGTAGATAATCGTGAATCGTGAATCGTGTTAATTAAAGTCCGCAATGCTTTTTCTAAATGTGGGAGTTGGCTTTTTTTGAAGTCACCTTTAACGATCACCAATCATATTGTGAGTAGAAAATGAATATGTCTCTCTTTTCTTTGCTACAACATAATAAAATATAAAATTACTTATCAAAAGCCATGTGATGTTTAATTAATTATTATCTAATTTAACATTTGATTAATTTCCCTTATATAATTCCAAGCAATGATGCATTACTGATTTATTTGGTGGCAATTGGCGAATCTTTTGGTTGAAATAACATCTTCCAAGTGACAAAGACATTTCTCATAAATTTAATAATTTATGCATATATAAGTGTCTAAGCTTGGAATTCCCATTGGTTTTCGACGGGGGCCTATTACACGTGTTGCTCAGAACGTTGTTGGCTAAATAAATATACACTTGAAATACACAATGTGACGAAAGAGATTAAAAAAAAAAAATGAGAACGGAATGTTGAGGTAAGATTTTGACCTTTTCTTTTCTTATATTATTGTCACTTCATTTCTTTCTTTCTTTTTTTTTTTAATAAAAAACGTAGTTGCTTAACGGGTTGGGATTGTCTCGAATGTGAGGTTGCCACGAACGAAACTCTTATGCTTAAATCACTCATGAGCATTTAGAAGAGGCGATCTTCATTTGGGTGTGTAATAATGAACATTAATGACAATGCATAAAAGTGGAAAAAATATTGATACGGTAACGGGATTTCAGTGGAAAGCCTGCCGAAGTAAACAACGAGTGCATAATGAGAGAGAATTCCACCATGAGTTGGCCACTCGGGAATTGGAAAGCCTTTTACCTCTGTGAGGTGTTTATCGTGTAAACAAGGGAAGGGGGCAATTTTTTCTCCTCACATTTGCACCAACTTAAGGAGAATATGCGCTTACTTTTAGAACATCGGTTTGAAATATAAATTTTGGTAGAAGTTAATTGATTTTTTAAAAATTAGTTATAATTTTTTTAACTTTTCAGAAAAAAAAAAAAAAAAAAAAAAGAAAAAAAGAGATAAAAACTTATATGAAAAATTTAGATCCGGACCTGAGAACCAAACAGAACCTTAAGTCACTCAGGTCGTTTTGGCCTTCGTACGAAGTAAGTATACTCTAGTGAGAGGAGTTTCTCAGCCTGATCTTGGTCTATGCTTTGAACTCGGCAGGCTCAAATAAATTGAGTTGGGGGGTGGGTGTGACATATATATGCCAAACTTATATAATTTGTGCAGCCTCCCAAATGATCTCTAGTTAGGATAAATTTCATTGAATGACTTGGGTCTACATGCACTTGAACTTCTTAATGGTCCTTCACTTGGACTTCGTTTGGTTGGAGGAATGGAAAGGAAGAAGGATGAAAAGGGTTGGAAAAATGTGGAATGTGAATGATCGAGAGGATTCTATCAAGTTCTTATGTTATCTAATAAGATGGAAGAGAGTTAAAATGACGGGTGATAGTTTTCTATATAAGGTAAATTGTTCAAACTTTTTTTTCAAAAATGCAATTTGATCACCAACTTTTTTTTTTTTTTTTTTTTTTTGTGACTAGAAGATCCATAAACTCTTTTAAAGTGGTTTAAAATTGATCCTTTTTGTTAATAGACATATAAAATTCAACAGAAAATGCACTTTAATCACATACGGTTTATTGTTTAAAGATAATTAAGAAAAAAAAAAAAAACTACATGATTCAACTTAAATGTACCATACGCATAGTCAATTCCTTCTAATTTTGAACAACTATTAGTAAAAAGATCCAAGCTTCACCTTTTAAAAAAGTTTGTGGACCTTTTAACTAAAAATAATGTTGGGATCAAATCGCAACATCGTAAAAAAGGTTAGAAAACAAACGAACAATTTATTATTTATTAAATTACTTTTATTTTGTCCATTTTATTATTTACTAATAATTTCTTTTGGAAGTTAAAATGGTCTTTTTATCGTGATGTTAATGGATTTGTTGAATCCTCTTGCTAACAAGAGTGTCCAAAATGGCAAACCCGAAAAAAGAGCGTCTCTTTAATCTCTCTCCTCCAAAGACCAAACCCTCTCCATCCTCCGTCCATCCCTTCCACAAAACAAACCATGAAAAGGATCTCTGTTATTGAGAACTTCAATGGTAGGATTCTACAATAGAGATATTTGTGTGGACAAAAAAAAAAGGATTTTTTATTTTTATTTTTGGGTGTGTACATGTGTGTGTGTTGGGAAGGTGGGAGTCGGGGTGTAAAAGGCAGTTGATGCCCAGTCCACGGTCCGCAAAAAAGACGAATTTGAAAGTGAATGCACGAGTCTACCACCAAATATTTATATGAAAACTGACATATGGTTGTTTCGTCCAATAAAAGACCAAAAAAAAAAAAAAAAGTATCCAAAACTCGATCTTTTGCCAAAATATATATATATATATATATATATATCCATTATTTGATTTTTCCACTTTTGATATTGTCTCAAAATAATCCACTTTATCATTAAAAAAAAAAAGTAAATGACAATGATCCACCAAAAAAAAAAAATTATAGCATCAGCTTTGCCATTTGTCTTTCTAGTGATGTCCAATATATATATATATATATATATATATATATATTTTGTATATATATATATATGTATATATTAAAATGTCATTAGTTACCTCGTTTCTAATGTAATAATGTCATTTTTTTAAGTATTTAATAATGTTTTTTACTTACATTATAGTTAACAAAAATTCAATGAACCAATACAAAAATAAATAGAATGTTAATCCTTTCACTCCTTTCACTATATATTTTATTGATAAAATTACACCCCTTTGATGTTGATTGCTACTTTAGTGGATTTAAGATAAATTGACTTATATGGTCTTCATATTATAAGAATTATATAAAGTATTTCTATACTTATATCTATGAAATTCCAATCTAAGTTTAAAAAATACTAGAAAATAGTTAATGACAAAATAGAAAAACCACTAGAAAAGGAATTAAATTATTTTCCTTTCTCTTTTAATAACTAAATAAACACTGTAGCAAATATTGTTACAAATACGATTCCAGAAAATAATAGCAAAGATCCCGAGAACATATTTGGACAAGAAAATATGGAAAATCAACAAAAGAAGTCATGGCTTTTGACAATGGCACTTTCATCGTCCCAAAGCATTTCCTCCTATTTAAGGAGCTTTTACTTCTGCCAAATCGAGAAAGCAACATAATAACATGCATCAGAGTAATCATACACCCTCTTCAAATAGGACCATAAATGTTAAAGACACTCTAAATTCTAGGAACGTTGTGTATATAGTGAGAAGATTGATAATTATACTCTTTCTCAAAACAGAAACATAGTTTGTGGTTTTAAGATATTGAAATAAAATAGTGTAGCTCAATGATATACAAAGAGACATGACTATTAATTCTGAAAAGAAAAGTGCTTATAATCTTCGCATTAAAAATGAAAGATTTCAAGATATATAAATGAATTCAGTTCTCATTTAAGTTCATATGCTTTCTTTGAAGGATTGTCTTTTTATTTTATTTTTATTTTTTCTAGTTTGCCCTTAAGTTTAAATTCTAAAAAAGAGTAAATAAACACCATAGAAAAAGAAAATCACTGTTTTTTGAAGTTAAAAGGAAATGATTCTAATTTGCTTATTTCTTTGCTTTATATAACCAATCGTCTTACCTTTTCTGTTACTTTCATTTACTATATCGATCGTGCGTTTAAAATCATCTTTTGTTAAGTATTATATTCTAATGTAATGTATGATTGGGTATTTTTTATATTTGATTCTAATACAAATATATTTTCAAATAATAAACCAACTCATTTTATTATTCATCCATTTATTTATTTTTGCCTACTTTTACTAATTACATTACATATTCTCTTTATTTCTCATTAATACACATTAGAATAACTATTCAAATGTAAATAACCTAAACACACATTACATTTAAATACAATATAAAAAGGGGACATCCAAACGTATATTGTGTTTCATATATTACATCGGAATATAATCCGAAATGGATGTGTAATTCAAACGAATCATTAAAAAAACAATTTACTGCTCAATTTCTAAAAGAAAAAAAAATTACTCAAAGTAAAAAAAAAAAGGTTATTTATGTTTTAATACCATGTATATGGTATGTTATTTTTATGCAAAAAGTACGTAATGTATTTTGAAATTTTAAAATTTTATATTATTAGATTATATTTAATATATAAATCCATATCTTTTCTATGTCAACAATCAATTTTGACCTAAAATACTCAAAATACCCTTCAAAAGAAAGAATAAAATTTTAATTATTCACTTTTTATACTATGTATTTTAATTTTATTAAGAATGTATTTCATATATTTTTAAAATCATGTGTTTTTACATTATTTCATTATGTTTAAAATAAAAATCTATATATTTTCTCAGTTAACTCGTCATTTGGAGCTTAAATTGTCAAAAAATACTCTCAATTAAATTTCTTCAATTTTTTTAACTTTAATTTCGAGGGCACATTCAACATTTATGAGATCAAAACAAAAGTTCATCGTTTTAAAAATACGAAAAATTCAAAATGCACGACATATTTTTCAAATGAAAATAAAATACAAGCCGTAAAAATGATAAATAACATTAAATTTTAGTTTTTTTAAAGGTATTTTTAACATTTTAAAGTTAAAATTAACTCTTGATCAAGAAAGTGTATAAATTTGTTTAATAAATATAATCCGGCAAAAAAAAAAATGCAAAATTTTAAAACACAAAATATACTTTTTTAAATAAGATCAAAATATAAGGGTCATTTGAAGGACATCTGGAGATGATATTTTGAAAATTGGGTTGAAAATACATATTTGGGGGAAAAAACTTTTAAAAAAAGTTATATGATATAGAAAATAATGTAAAATTTTAAAATGTGTTTAGAAAAAAATATGTAAAATGAATCTTATCTTATTTATCTTGATATAAGTATTTTGATATAAAAATTATCTTATTTTAATTTGAAACGTAAAAATTATGGATTTTTAAAATTATGGATTTTTAAAAATAAAAAAAAGAAAAATTTTGATATAAAAATAATAAAGAAGTATTTGGAGACGTCGCACAAAGAGCGCCTAAGGCACAAAAGTAAATAACTCTAACAAAAAATAATAACAAAAACAAAATAATATTCGTACAGTCACCATTGTCGTTCCAGGCAAGCTACCTAGTTAAAGGCGGTACAGCAGCTCTAGAGAGAGAAAGAGATAGAGAGAGAGTGCGCCTCTATAAATTCTTCTTTCCCGCTCAGTTTTCTGCTTAATTTTCCGATTGAAATCCACCGCTTTTCCATTAACATCAGAACTCAGGCAAGATTTTTCTCTCTCTGTATCTATAGGTTTTTGCTCTCTCTCTCTCTCTCTCTCTTTCTCTACAGAGTTCTTACTTTCTCTAATTATTTCTTTTCGCAATTTCATGGCTCTCCCAGTTCAGAAATGTGAATTCTTTCACACCGTTTTGCTTTGTTCTTTTTTTTTTTTTTCTTTCCAAAAGTTGCAACTTTTTTTTTTTCGACGCAGAGCAATTTTTTTGAGCCTCTGGGCTTCTAATTTGGGTTTGAAATGCTTCTATTGCGTTAAACCCTAGCTGATTGTTTGATCGCCCAGAAATTGTGGACAAGAAATGCAATTCATTTTTTTAAAACTATTTCTTGTGGGAATGCGATATTTCTTTCGTTCTTTCTTGAGAAACAAACAGACTTTTATGAAATTTATTGCATGAATTGTTTGGTGGAGTTCGAGTGGTATTTGTTAAAAAAAAAAAAAAAAAAGGAAAGAAAACAGATTGTGTAGTTAATCGTTGTTTCCATTATTTTAAATTGTTGTCGGAACCAAACAAAAAGTTTTTATTTTTCTTGAACTTTCTATATATTTGATTTCTTGATTTTTAAGCTGCTTGTTTTGGACTCTTCACTCTGCAGTTTTGAAGATGGAAATCAGAAAGATTACATTTACTTGAGTAATTGTGTATTTTTTTTTTTCTTGAAATTGATTTTAAATGTCATTAATTATGATAAATCTTTCCCTTAAAAAACTATGAGAAATCTGAGGACTAGTAATGGTGAAAAATCCCCTTTAATTGAGCTTCTTCTTCTTTTTTTTTTAAAATTATTTAATTATTTTTTATTTTAAAGTGACATTCACGTTATTTGTTTGGTACGACTATGAGGTTATCCGATTTGATTCTAATTTGACTTAGTTTATGTATCTAGAATTTAGACAGTAAGTGTTCAAGCATTACTTATTGTTTGTTTGCTAATCTACGAAAGAGAGAACTTTTTCCCTTTGCTCATAATTCTGATAAAAACTCAAGTTCTTTTGTTTGAAGCCACATTTTTATTGGTTTATTACGCTGTTTTATCTGTGTGATCGTATAGATATGTCCCTGGAAAGCTTTCATTGTTTTCAGTATTCTAATTCTCTATCAAGTGTAGTTAAGGATATAGATTAGACTCTTCAGTCTTGTACTTGCACCAATTCATTGCACGTGTGCTAAAATTGCTCTCACTCTCTCTCTCTCTGTTACAAACTCTCAATAGTTGTTTTTCATACTGTAAAATTTCTTACGATGGATTTTGTATATTGACTATTAGAGGCTGGAGCTGGAGAAGAAAAAGATAGTTTATGGAGGGCGGCGCAGGAAGAGGTTTGGAATGCCAGAAGACTATGGATGGGAAGGCGAGTAATGGGAATGCTTCCGAGAAGGTCATTCCTTCTTGTTGCTTGAAGGCTAGGGCGTCAGCCCCTGAACTTGAGGCCAAATGCCATTCCACCGTTGTTTCTGGGTGGTTCTCAGAATCTAAGTCTCACTCTGGTCATTAGCTACTGTCTTTTCCGTTTTTATTTGTTGTGAATGTTTGATTTAACCTTATCATTGTGCAGTCTAGAATTATTTAATCGCGTTGGTTGCTTTAAATAGGATGATGTCATTTATGCCATCTAGGATTTTCTTCTTTCTTGCAGATAAGGCTGCCAAAAATGTTTATTTCAACAATCCAATGTGGCCTGGTAGGCTCCCTCTGTACGCATTTATATAATTGTATCTTCTCGACATAACTTTGTTTCTGAACTTCTAGGTTGCTATTTTTTTAATGAAAAAATAAATAAATAAATAAAGAAATTGTGTGGTGGAGGAAAACAAGAAAATGGATTGTAGGACTTCATGACGCTTGTTGGTAACTTGTATTGATGGCTTTATCATATTTACCGTTTTGCCTAGTTGCTTGTTGGTATTTCCTGCTTTGTACCTTTTTTAACATTATTTACTTGTTTATTTTGGCAGGAGAAGTCCATTCTGTGAAAGTAGAAAATATTTTGTTCAAGGGAAAGTCAGACTTCCAAGAGGTTCTGGTTTTTGAGGTTGGGTATTCTCAATTTGGAGAGTTTCTTTGTGCCGCTTAAACTTTTTAAATCTTGTACCTGGGTTAGTTATTGCCAATTTCTCAATTTCCAGTCTTCAGCATATGGAAAAGTACTTGTTCTTGATGGCATCGTCCAGCTCACTGAGAAAGATGAATGCGCCTACCAGGAGATGATTGCCCATCTCCCCCTTTGTTCAATCCCCTCGCCAAAATCTGTAATTTCCTCCATCCTCATCATTTTGATCTGCCTGATTTTATAAATTCTATCTACTATTGGGTGTATGATAGATCCTTGTTGGAGTTCTTTTTGTCGCATATTATTGTCATTGGGCTAAATGATATGCGCAAGCCTTTGGTTGTGTGCGTGTGTGTCGCTGATATTTAATGGTAAAGTCTGTCCGTGCTCCCTGTTTTAAAAATCTTCTATTTGTTTATTCTGCTATTATAAGATCTCCATGGCTTTACTTGTCACGGGTAAGCTATGCCTGGAAACAGGTCTTTTGGTTTTATGACAACTAATAGTTTGATAGTATCACACATTGGAATGATTTTCACAATGGCATGTCAACCGCCTGAGGGCTGACCAGGCACTGCCTTCATACTAGCTAGTGTGGCATTTCAGCCCACTGAGTACGTGTGTTGCTTTGTTTATACAGATCGTAGTCTGCTTTCACTAGTGTTGGTTTTGCTGTTATGATTATTTAGCCTTTAATTTGCCCCTTGAACTGAGTTTAATATAATTGATAATGTGGATTATCCTAGAGGGTTAAGGTTATAAATTTGGTTCTGTTCCAGCACTTAAGTTAAAAATTTTGTTATTACTCTCTTTTCCTTCATGCGGCTGAAAGGAAGAGTAATTTGGTTATGTCAAGTTAGAAAACAAGTTAATTCATTTAGCTAGTGAATGCAGGTTTTGCGATTAATATTTTTAAACAAAGCTTGTGGGCCGCAATCTAGTAATTGAGCTGTGTATTAATTTGGGGGAACAACAAATCTGATATGGTTGCGTTACTTTAAATGCATTTCAGTTCCTCATGACTTTGCATAGTGGTTTCTGCTTCAGTCTTGACATTATATTAAATGCCATTAAAATTCATGGTGCAGGTTCTTGTTGTTGGAGGTGGTGACGGTGGGGTTCTTAGGGAAATTTCTCGGCACGGCTCCATTGAGCACATTGATATATGTGAAATAGATAAGATGGTTATTGATGTAAGTGGTGATGCAATATGTTCTCTTCGCAGTTATCTGCTTACAATTTTTCTGAGTCTGTCAACTATGGCTACTTTGTACTTACTGCTGTTTCTTTTTGTTTAGGTGTCTAAGAAGTTTTTTCCTGAGCTAGCTGTTGGATTTGAGGATCCTCGTGTCCATCTTCATATTGATGATGGCATGATTAACTTTACACTTTGTTTTCCTTTCCTGGTTTAGAATTTTGTTAAATTGGTTCAAATCTATGCTCATCCTTTTATTAATTTTAATGATCTTGACAGCTATTAAATTTCTGCGGAATGCACCTAAAGGGAAGTATGATGCTATTATAGTTGATTCATCAGATCCCGTTGGTACGTCGCTATTCATTTCACGATATCTTTCAGAAATCTTTTTACCCTGTTGACTATCCCTACTGCACTTTTACTTCCGCGGAATTGATTTGAGTTGATATGGTTCTGTCCATTGTTATCTGTGGGGTGCATATAATTATGTGGTTGACGGCAGAAAATATTGTAAAATTCTGCCCCCATATTTCATTTTTTGGCATTTGATTTACTATATTGTGCAAATTTCCTCTAACCTACATAATGTCTTATCTGACCTCAGTTTATACTGTCTGATTTAAGGAACTGTATGCTGTCTTAGCACCTAGATTTTATGATGTTTTTTATATGAATAAAAGTAAAAACATTTCTTAAATGAATGAGGTTCCTTCTTTTCATATGTAGGTCCTGCTCAAGAGCTTGTAGAGAAGCCATTTTTTGAGACAATAGCTAGAGCATTGAGGCCTGGTGGTGTTGTCTGCAACATGGCAGAAAGTATGTGGCTCCATACACATCTGATTCAAGATATGCTGTCTATCTGCCATGAAACATTCAAAGGCTCTGTTCATTATGCATGGGCTAGTGTTCCCACTTATCCGAGGTAACGGTGTAATCTGCTCTTTCCATTTTATCCTTAGTTTCTAAGCCTTTAGGTATTACCTCTAACTATTATTGCATTTTATTCCAACAAAGTCCATACCTAATTTATATCGAAGTGCAGTTTACCATGAAATCATTCTTATCATCTTTAGATTACTTGTCATGCAGTGGCGTCATTGGTTTTCTGATCTGCTCAACAGAAGGGCCACCTGTTGATTTTAAGAATCCAGTCAATCCTATTGAAAACGTAGAAGGAGCCGTCAAACATAAAAGAGAACTTAAGTTCTATAATTCAGAGGTGAGAATTCCTTACCTTTTCTGATCTAAGTTGTATTAAGTCTGCCTCTATCTCTTCTTGTATCTTGTTTGTAGAGGTTAATAGCACGTGACACTGTTGTTGTTGTTGTGACCTTTTATTTTATTATTATTATTTTTTAATAATTAAATGTGGCACTGATATGCAAGTTGCATAGCCTTGACTAATCTAAGACTGATGGCACTCTACTTCTTTTCAGACCTACCTGAGTTCTGTGATTTGGGCAGTTGTTGTATCAGATTATTTTACAAGCGACAATGATATTTACTGCTAACTATGTTCAAATGCCTACTGTGATCCATTATACTCTTTTCGACCATTCTATGATCCGTAGTGGGGTTTGAATGAATCGACATATGTTCTTTTTGCAGCCAACTATAAGTGTTAACCATGTTAATTCAGAAACTGATCGTGACATTGTCATCAAGTTACTTGTCCAACTAAGTTATATACTGATTGGGCACCAAGAATTTTCGGATTTTGAAATAGCACCCTGCCAACTTATAACTAAGATGACAGTTTTGAGTAAAACGACATGTTTGTTTGTCTGACAGGTACACCAAGCTGCATTTGCCTTGCCAACCTTTCTGAAGAGGGAGGTGAGCTTACTTCGTGATTCGCCAACCCCCGCACGGGAAATCCATGTTTCCTAGTTATTTTGGCAGCACCGTGTGACTGGTTTCTACGACTTATTGAAATTAGAACTGTATTGGAGAAATATGTAATTCCTCGTAAACGAGAGTATAGATAGGGGTTATGAGCTTTCTACCATAGAGGCATTGGTGTTGGTGGGGGGTACAATTTTCTCATGTAATAGTATTAGTTTGTAACACTATTGTTTACCAAGGGTGGATGTTAATATTCACCTGCTTTAATGCTCAAATATATTAAGTGTAACAAGATTGGATATCTTTAAACGAGAATGGTGTGCTTGATCTTAGAAACTAGGCCCATAGTGCTCGGACAAGCAAACATGTTGGCACTTGTTTGTTACTATTAGTCCTAATATCCTGTTTAGTATCTTTGTTTTCGTCTTTCTTTTGGTGGTATGGTGACAAAAAGTCCTACATAGTCTTCACTTCTATCAGCTCTTAGGTTCAACCCGTGGCAAAGAGACTGTTTAGTCTGTCAGGGTCAGAATTCTTGTCATCTCATATTTACTCATGGTGTTGGGTGGTGGCATGAAAGACATTATTGATTTATTTATTTATTTATTTTACTTTTACTTATAAAGAGGAAAAAAAAAAAAAAGTAAGGTTCGTTTTAGTTATACATCTGAGATAGATGGCACAACAAACAATTGAGAAGAGTCTTGAACAACCAAATGGTTGTTTTTAGTTGCTTCCTTAAAACGTCCGTTTTGTCTACATGGATGGAATGAGCCAATACTGTATTCTTTTTCCAAGGTCCATTATGCAAATAAATCGGATTTTCTTTCATGTTTTTGCTGGTATTGGATTTGTTGCCCAGTGCAGTATGACTAGCCTTTTGCCGCTGATTAGATTCAGATTTGGAGGAGACTGGTTTGCTCTTTTATTTTATTTTATTTTTTTAATTATTATTTTTTTTATAGGATTGAACTCGTTTTGGAAATTTTTATTCTAGATCAAACTATTAGTGTGAGTATGTGAGAAGTGTGTCGAGATAGTTTGCTTCTTAGAACACCTTCTAGGTCTTTTTAACGTTAATTTCAACATTTTCAAAGAATTAACCAGTTCCATTATTCATGTTTGGGATATTACTGGTGTTAAACACCATCTTTAATAGAAAGTGAGCTCTATTTGTGGACTTCTTATCGTGAGATCCAACTTTTATTAGTGGGTGGTGTTTAATACCAACGGTATTCTTTAACATTGTGCTTTAATTTTAAGAATGTTGGTGATGATCTGATCTTTGAATCCTTTTTAGATCAGGAAGTAGCTTTCCCAAGTGTCTTTTCGACTTTTCTTTTCTTTTCTTTTTTCCTTCTTTTTTTTTTTTTTTGTTCCTTCTAAATGTTATTTACAAATAGTTTCCACTTCAATGCTAATGTTGTTTTCTGATGTTCTTGTCCCTTTTTTCGTCGTTTTCTAAATTTAAATTTGTTGTCGTTTTTAATGGGTGGTGTTTTAACATAATTGTCGTTTTCCGTTTGAAGCCGTTTATTTACATTACTGTAGTTCTTACGATGATTTCGTCTGATATTGATATTATTGTAGTTCTAATAAATATTATTGTTGGTTTCCAATTGCTGTCGTTTTTTTCTTTTTGTCGTTCATTGTAGTACTGCCGTTTATATCAATATCATTCTTTCACTGTTGTCGTTTTTTAATTTGATGTCGTATTCTAACATTATTAATATTATTTTCTGAGATAAGTACTCTAACATTGTTGTTGTT
Organism: Ficus erecta; assembly: GCA_008635985.1. Taxonomy (NCBI): domain Eukaryota; kingdom Viridiplantae; phylum Streptophyta; class Magnoliopsida; order Rosales; family Moraceae; genus Ficus; species Ficus erecta. The sequence continues at coordinate 1,471,124 of BKCH01000010.1, forward strand.
TCGAAAATAGTGTTGTTTCTTATCTTGTTGTCGTTTTTCTGTGATGCCCCTCTTGACCTACACAAATACATTATGGATAGCAAAAACATTATCATGTATTCAGCAGTTTTAACACACATGGGGGTTTACGCTACATTATTAAGGATAATATTTTCCCCTAACTAGACGTAATGCTTGATTACCATTTGAGAAGACGTTGTGACACGCTAATGCAATGAAACTAATCATTGCCGAGATCAAAAGCAATGTAGTGTGCGTTGAGCCCCTTTTCAGAGCCGCCTTTGGATGCCGGTCAACGGATATAACAGTGATCCAATTAAAGCTGTCAGTACATGAAACGATTGATGAATGTATAGCTCTAGGTAATAGACCACCAATCCCAACATGAATAGAGAATTCATAATTACGTGTTAATCTTATGATAAAATAAAAAGAAGTTGAGTCCCACGTTGATTTGGAAGCAAAAGTGAAAGGTGTCAAAATGAAAAGTGAGTCTAGTACCCACATCGATTTGGAAGAAAAAACGAAACGGGATACGAAGCCTATGTCAAGGAGATCATAGTTTACCAAGTTTGTTTGAGCTCGTTAGCTTGATTTTTATAAGATGACCTGGAAGTTGGATAAGAGATTTGAGTATTTGAATACCAGAGTAGCTTCATTGGTGGTTGTTTTGTTACAATGCCATACTCAACTTCAAATCCCACGATTCGAAATCACTATAAGTGTACAGATCATCAAGACAAATTAAAACAATTATAAGGGAAAATTTTCAATTATTTTCAAGTGTTGCCAACATAACATACTGGAGAAGTTTGGAGTCCTAATAAAGTGGAATTCTTCGGTTTCAAGATCAAAACCGATGATTTTGTGGGTTGAGCCACTATTGTGATAACCAAATATTTGTAATGAAAAATTTAGTGAATAAATTATATCGAAGTAAAAGGTCTAAAAGAGATCTTATATGGAATATCCGAAAGAACTAAAAGGGCAGTAATTAAATATTTACAAGAAAATATGACTGAAGTAAAATTTTGAATTACTAAACCAAAAATACTAAAAGGGCAGTAATGAGTCTTTGTAGTTGTAACTAAGGATAGCAGAAATCAAAGATCAAATGGATCATTCAATGTAGTGCCCCTCCCGAGCTAGCAACTAGAAAGAACGTTAGCTAACTAAAATTTTATATTTAACAGAAATAATTCTACGCAGCTGAAAAATAAAAAATTCTATTAATACTCGAGGGAAAAATTGTCCTAATAATACAAAAATATCAAATCTTTTAAAATTTTTTTTTTCTAATATTGTCATTGAACTTTGGAACTTCTGCCTTAGTCAACCTCGTAATCTTATTGACCATGCAAACTGCATCACAAGAATTATACGAGCAAATATCTCAGTAAGTATACCAAATAACTTTTCCACATGAAAAATACTTCTTTTTAACTTTAGGTTAGGGCACTGTAGTTTGATATTAATCTCATACCATTAGAACCCTTATTTTTCTCTATGGTCCCTTTGTTGGAATAATTTTCCTCAAGGATTTCTTTATCTGAATTAGTTCTAATAAGCATAAGATTTCATACCATACATAAAAATAATTTCTTTCAACTTTCTAAAAGCATGATAATAATACCAATAGCATAACTTAAAACATGCTTAAAAACATAATACTGTTCAAATGATGCTGTAAAATATATACTTATATCAACTTGCTACTTGTTAGATAGTAAAAACAATTGTCTTTATTTATTTTTCTCTCTCTATTTTCTAGTGACCTCATTTCTCTTCTATAATTCCCCCCCCCCCCCCCCCCCCCTTCTCTTGATCGTAATTCACTTGGTGAAACAAATCACCTTATCTTCCTTATATCGGCAGCCTTTAGGAAATAATTTTCTTGTTGACAGCAAGGCATATATGACTAATCAAGGCTAAGTTAACTAGACATCCAAATGGTATTTTCTTATTTTATTATGTCCTTTCCTTCTTCTTGTGGCGCCAAAACGCCTTGTCTAGGAGCTAAATTATCATACCTATCAAACATGTCAAGGCACTATACAATACCGCCACATGCTTAAGAATTAATAGGCAAACTTAAATGGCAACTCTTATCTACGTGAGACGTTTATTTATTTATTTATTTTAAATATCTAAGGGCTTATCGGTAAAACAAATGTTTGTTAGAAGGATCTAATATTATAAATGGAATTTAATTCCTATTTAAACTTATCTAGTTTAGTACCTTAAATTGGCAAGTGTGCCCAATTTAGCAGACGTGAGAAGTTCTGGAACCTTAACCAAGTCGATTGCTTCAGTTTCAAGGTTAAAAGTTTAAAACTGATTTTAGGGGTTGAGCCACTAAAGAGACTCGCTTTGGTATGGCTGCCAATGGATCTGGAAATTAGCCAATAGAAAGAGTTGGCACAAAGAACCGGGTAAGAGTCAAAATCTCTAGGTAAAAGATCATGGCCGCTAACTTCACATGAAAACATATTTTTTAAAAATTTCCCATGAGGCTCCTGGCAATGTGAAAATCTCGTCATGAATGAAGGCATGATTTCTAATTGCACCTTTACCGGATAATCGGACAACTTTGTCGCTATTGTTGGTTGCTCTCGCAAAGCCCATCCGGAAAGGACCTGTTGTCTGCAGTTGGGGTCGGGGAAGTTGCCACAACTTGTTGATTGCAGGTTACATAGAAAGACTTTCTCTGTGGGCCGGTACTTGTTCTCATAGAGGGTAGCGTCAACGCTTAAGATCCCATCGAAGCTAGCCTCAAAGAGAAATCCTCCATGCCTCCGAGGAAAGCGATATACGAGGAAGAATGAAATGTCTGAAGGGAATGGACAGCCGCAGTCAGGGCACCACCCAATATATCATAAACCAAAACAAGTTGTTTTGGCTTGTCTGAATATTTCTTCATGAAGTTCTTCATGAACATCTAGGGTTCACCGTTGAGCAATGGTTGGTGTGAGGCTTCTTCTTCAACTTCGTTGAATTGATAGAGGTATTTCTTTAGGACCCTATATTGTTTAGTTTTGCCTTCTTTTTACAGTGTGTTCCTTGTTTGTTCAATGATGCTGGAGTGTTGAACAGCAACTTTCTTATCTATTAAAAATATCTCTATCAACTATGCTGAAAACTCTCCTGATTTCCTTCCTCATGCTCTGCCATCCAAAGGGAAAGGTGCTAGTTTAAGCAACAGAAGACCAACCCCTTTTTAAGACAAAATCCATTCACACTTGTGTCAAAAATGACCAGGTTTCCAAACCATCATCCCCTTCTGCTCAGAAACTTAGCGATGATAGCGGTGACATGTACTCTTGTACTTGAGAAAATAGCAAAATGGCAGCAATCATAAGGTAATCCCAGCTTAAAGAACTTTTATGAAACAGCGTTCACATGTGACTCGGTGGTCTTGATCTAGCTAACATATTGGATCTCAACAAGATTGTGCATTCGGAGGAAGAAATGTTCAAATTCACAGTCACAATCAGAGGTAATGTAAAAGTTTCTCGCAATAGATCGTAAGAGTGAGTTGTGACTTGGTACTCTTTTGTTCCAAGTTGCGAGTGTTCCCTATTATTATAATGGAGGAAGACCCCCTTCTAGAAGGGGATCTCTCTATCTATCTCTCTCTCTCTCTCATTTTTGCCTATTATTATACTGCAAGATTATACCCAGAAATTGTAACCTTTTGTATTCAAAAATTCATATATAGTAATATCAGTGTTGTTATTCTCATTTCTTTCATTTTCTGACTTATTTATTGTGTGATTATAATTGCTTTGTAATTTTCATATGCGATATCTAAGGACCTCAATGATTGTTAATATCATTATTTACTAATCCCGTTTAAAATTTGACAGTAGATTTCATCTACATGTAACATGTTTGGTCGTGATCATACATATAGGTTTCACCTGGAGGTAGTTTTACATCTAAAGTCAAAACATTTGGTATTAGGAATAATAACTAATATATATATATATATATATATGAATACATCTCTCGTATGGCAATGGCACTAGTGGTGTAAATGGCAATGGCACTAGTGGTGTAGGCGTCGGTTTCTAACCTTTTTCCACTTCTTTCCATCTTCAGGACCACCCAACTGTGAAGAGCTTGCATGCTTCTTTCCCAGCTGATTCCGGTGCCGAATTGTTTGTAAGGCCTGAAGCGCCAAAGTCTCCCACTGTTCGGCACAAGAGTTAGTCGAGTTGGGCGAGAGGCTGCGCCGGAAAAGCCACCAGTGCCTGCGGAGAGCATTCATCAGATCGTTGGCCATGAGAGCGAAAGCTTCAACTTTGGTGTGGGATTTGAGGTTTGTGGTGGAGATGGGGAAGTCGAAGATGGTGTTGTGAGTAAGTGACCACTTGACAAGCTCTTCTCCAAAATAATCTCCCTTCTTAATACGCCTTGTAGTGCTACATCTTGAGGCGCCATTCGTACTGAAATCAGAACTGGCGATAGTACTATGAGTACTACCACCAATAGTCTCGTTTGTGTAGAAGTACTCCCACGCAGTGCCTTGTGTGATGAAAAGCATCCGATCGAGTGGATCTCCCTCTCTAATGATGTAGCTGTTCTCTGTGTAAATCACTGGCTTCAGATGGTCGCATATCACTCTCAACACTTGATCATTCATGTTTTCAAGCATTGGAACCTACAAATTCAAGAACAAAGATTGTGGAATTGTTCTAAATTTACAATTTGAAAACAAAATTAATCAAAAGATTGTGATAGGATACAAGTTATAATATACCAAAATTGATTTTTACACAAAATGACGTGGCAAAGATTATTTTCTATTGGCCATGAATTTACTATATCGAATATATTTATAATTTACTAATTGAAAATTAACAATTCATGCGTGATCACTTCACTCAGTTAAAAAATTTGATAGATAAGTAAGTTTCTAATATTGTCCTTTATGAATCGGGGTTACTAGAATAGCCTTGTGATAATTTTTTATCTGACTCCAACACCAAATATGTAGAAATCTCGTACTACTAATTTCAACTATATTTATATATGTATCTATATCTATATATGATATTACCTTTTTAATTGTGGAAAGGCAGAGTTGGCGCTTTATAGTCTTCCTTTCCTCAGCGGGAAGTATTGAGAACAGATTCTCAACATCCACATCTTTGTTTTCCTCCAACTTGTATTTCACACTTTTCATGATAGACCTCTTCAGACGCTTAGGAAGGCCATTTTTGCTTATCCATAACTCTATGTCTCGTTCTTTCAGTTTCATCTTCTCTCTTATCTCTTCTGACTTCGTGGTTGCGAACTGCAAGTAAGTCTGCCATGCGCACCCACAAAAGAAAGAGAGATAAAATTAAAAAGCATATGAACTGACTAAATCAACATTTTATACTCTTAAATTAACGGCCTAAAGTAAGGGACAGGTTTCAAATTCAAAGTCAAAAAAAAAAAGGAAAACGGAATAATACCAACCTGCAAATTTCCAATGAGATATAAGAAGAGTAGCAAACCACACAGAGAAATTGAAACTGCAAAGACGGTTTCCCATATGTTTGTACTTGTTTGGAGGTTTTGGCCAAGCGAACTGAAAAATTATTGGTGAAGTAGTTTAATATATCATCCAAGGAGTACGAGACGTACATATAATATCATGTAACATAAATGCACAATATTGAACACGTGCGCTTAAAGAAAGAGATTTACTTATTCACACAAACAGAGAAAAATGTCGATTAAAAAAAATATTATATATCATACTAATTTAAAAATATCAGCGCATCAAAGCTGTCACATATAAAAATTCGAGACCCAACAATTTTGTAATTTATCACGAGAATACAGTCTAAGTTTACTACCATTAGCATGTATCAGTGCTAAATTTCATTCCCTTAGTTAATGGTCTAATAATCATAATAGAACAGATGTTCTTGACAATTGCTATCATGCGATCGCGAGAATATAAAAATTTTGTGTATAGTTGAAGTATATATAATCTAACAGTAATTGGATTGAGAAAATCAAGCATCTCAGTTATTTTAGGCACATCCCAGTTAATTGAATTAAAAATCTTCTAGAAATTCTATATATGTGACTTAACTTATAATTTTATTTCCTCATTTACAAATAAGCGTGAAGTGAACTAAGGTTTACAAAATTAATAAAGGTTAAGTCGTTATGATTAGCGCAAAATACCTCATATTCCGAAGGCCCCACCAAAAACAGTGAAATAGCTTCTCCAGGAAATCAGCATTTGGCGCCATCACACCGGACTGAAGGGCTTGAAGAAATATTCCAAAATTGAAGCGATCTGGATCTTCTGGTTTTATAGGACAAGAAAAACTCAGAATTTTGACATAACTGGAAGCTTCTGGATTGCCACAACTATGAGTACTAGATTGGCAGGTTTCGTCATTTGCACAAGCTTTGTGCCAGCAAGTTGTTTCTCGTTGAAAAGATAAGAAGTACCAGAAGGCTCCAAATACCTAGTTAAAAAACACCACAAAATTAAAATATTACTTAATTTAACTAACTATATATAAACTTTTACGTAAGGGAAAATTACTGTAAGTACTCCAGATCAAGTATTAAAATGAAAAAAAAAACATAAATTAAAATACATTCCAACAAGATTGGCATTCACTAAAATTTACAACTTATTCTAAGCACTTCCTCAATTTATTAAATGAATAATAACAGAATTTAAATAGAAGTAGAGAGTAAACATGCATACCTACACAGAAAATAAACTCAACATAAATTGATTGGAGCTTCTAAGATAGAAAATCTATCCTTCCACCAATATAAATAGATATCTTATTAAAACTCTTGAATGGAAAAAATTCAGTTGGGCCGAGCTCAACGAATGATATCTAAGGTAGAGATTTCGATAGAAATTCTCAGATTCTAAACTTCTAATCTATGGTTTCAATTTATATTTCAATACGTGGGAGCCATAAACATCCGAATGATATTTAAGATAGAGATTTGAATAAAAACTTTCAGATTCTAAACTTCTAATCTATGGACTCATTAATATTTCAATACGTAACATCCGAATCAAATCTAAGGTAAGAGATTTGGATATAAAATCTCGTATTCTAAACTTCAAATCTATGGATTCATTTATATTTCAATACATGGGAGCCATAAACGTCTTACCATAAAACAAATAAATAACTTAACAAAACGTCATGCGAAAACGTAAACTTTCAACATTTTCATTTTCCCTAAGTTCTAGACAAAAGTTAAACTCAATGGATTACTAATTATAACCTCACACTTCCATCAAAAGTTCAAGGAAAAAAATGTAGCTGATTACATATATATTTTACTAAAAGAAAACGTAACATATTATAAATTACAATGAGTTGAGAAGGTTAGAGTGATAAAAATAAAATAAACTCACATGACTAGCAAGAATGTAGAGAAAAAGGTTGAACAGGCCCCTAACCCAAACGATTCCACTCAGTTTGTCTGAATTCTTGGTAAGTTCTTTGCATGAAATGTAGATTCTGAGAATTCTTGGCACGTATTGGGAGAAAAGAATTATATTCAGATACTTCCTCGTTTCTAGAGATCCCATGCCTCTCAGTTTTGACAACTGAACCAATATTATTACCTGGCCAAAATAACAAATCATGGGATTCAAAATTGTAATTGCTGAGCTTGTACCAGTGAATTTTGATTAATTATCTATGAATACGAAGGCACTCTTGCTTGATGGCAGCACTTAGACTACGTATCTAAACAATATATAAACATCCAAGTGTTATATAAAAATGTCCCCGAAAAAAAAGGGCACTATTCACCACTTTCAATTAAAACTCACCGTTTATTTGTTTAAAAGATTTTTTTTCTTACTTTTTCCATTTGTTTTCATTTCTTCAAAATTATAATTTGTTTTGCTTTATTTATTTATTTTTATTTTTTCTCCTCACTTGTCTTATCTATTAAAATAAATTTTCTTAAATATGAATGCACTTAAAGTTTACATGTCTTTAAAAATGTACTGAATTAAATACCCATGTGCAACATGCTACAAAACTAGTATAGAGCACATATGTATGCATATAAAGATGTTTGGTACAACAATTTTGAAAGCATATCCAAATTAATAAAAGTGTTGAGGGAAAAATATGACTTTAAAAATGTGTGCTGAAAAATAAAAGTATCCTTTTTCTTGGAAAAGCATGATCCAAAGAACGAAAATGCCCTTGTGGTCATGTAGTACTATTTGGAATTAATTAGTATATTTATTTGGAAAATGAGTATATTTGCTTTTCAAAAAGTTAAAGGAGTCTACTTTTCCTGAAAAGAAAATATGAAAGCAATGTTTTCCAATTTAGATGAAAAGTAAGACGGTCTCTCTCTCTTCTTATCTTTTCTTTCCTTTTCTTTTTCTTTTCTTTATTTCTTTGTTTTTATGTTTATTTTTATTTTAAGACAAGGAACTATTTTTTTTACTCTACCACTATACACTATTATTTTACTTGTTGGATTGACATTTATTGGTATGATATATGCTTGAAGCAGTTTTATATCACACATAACTAATTTTTTTTATCGTGAACACTCGCATATCAAACCGTTTGAAAAGTTAATTTAAGAATTAAATTAACAGATGTATTTACCGTACCTGTGGAATAGGAAGAATAGAGAGAAGGTCAACGACAATCGGATACCAAGAAATCTTCCCCTCTTTAACCAACTGAATACCTATTTTCATGATTCCCCCACTTGGCAGGTCCTCTCTTTTTCCTACCTTGTAAGCTTTGGTGACATTGTAAATAATATCCATTATGTAAATTAGATCAAAAATGGATCGCCAAACAAGAGCGAAAACCCTCAACTTCTTGTCCAACTCAAAGCACTTGAACTCCTGATTGATGGTAGGAATATACAGGAACAAAGGGTCCAGTGACACTGCAATCACACATGCCAACACAATGATCTTATTCCACATTGGTTCAAACCCTTCTTGCTCCACAATTTCCATCAATTTTTTTGTCAAGCTTTCCTTCGGCTGCCGTACTCCATCGCTCCTCAACGGTTGCGTTACCGTACAGTCTATTATAGTACTCCAATCTGGCGGTTGTTGCAGAATGCTAAAACGACGACGTATAACACGACATCACAAGGCATTTTAAAAAAAAATGCATGTCATATAACATAAAGTATAAAGTAATGTTACCTATCCTCACAATTGCAAATCCAACATGTCAATTTAATTCGAGACTCCATTCTATTAGATAAGTAATTGTAGTTTACATTAGAAGTATTAGAGTCAAAGGAACGAACCTTATGGTTGTCTTCTCTCCCGAACTATCCATGGATATTTTGGCTCCTGCAAAAATAATTATATTTATATTTCCGAGTTAGAAGCTAAGCTTTCTTTCTTCGTCTAGTCCATATTTCAGCGAGGCAGCAGGACAGGGTGGGGTAGGTATGCTTCCCCCACTCCCATACCCACCTCCTTCTCATACCTGTCTCCATGATTGCTTAGTTTAACATGGCTGTGGGGGCAGATAATCCCTATTGAGAGATGCTATACACATACACTACTTATTTACCAATTAAGAATTAAAAAAAAATCAAAAAAAAATTCTATTAAAGTAATAATAAAATTTAGCAACAATATTACAAATATAACTGAAAATGAAACTAAAATTTTAGAAACAAATCTAAACTTTAAAAATCTATAGACTAAATTTATAAAGCAAACTGAAACATTAAAATTCTTAAAATTGAGCTCGCATTTGGTGTGCCGATTGGAAATGAAAATTTTAAATTGGAGTTAGTTGACTTTTCAAACACTAGTTATAACTTTTGTTGACTTTTCAGATAAAGACAAAAACTGAGATGAAAAGTATTGTTTAGTTGGAGTTGAACTAAAACTCCAAACAAAACACTAAATTTTTTTATATAAATATATATTGTTGTAAAGGTAAATATAAACGTGGTGGGTGCGGGTATGGGGGAGCTTCCCCCACTCCCACCCCACACTTGGATGACCCCCATACCCGCTCTCATATTCATATTTTATCCTCATTACCGCACCATTCTGCAGATTCATGCATTTATAGGTAAAAATACCATCCTGCACTAGCGGAAAAAGAGAGAGAGAGAGAGAGAGAGAACAAAGACATGATAATTTCAGTACTAAGAAACCAAAAGAAAATGAAAGGAATTTTAGAGTCAACCTGCAAGTTTTCAACGAGCTGGCTAGCTAGGAAACGACGTCGATTGCTAGACAACTTAAGCTTCAACACCACAAGGTTTTGTATATTGACACCTACATATAAGGAACTTGAAAATTGACTGTAAGAAAAAGGCACCACAAAAACAAAAGCATAAACATGAAGAGAATCCATATTTTAAGACAATTTCAACTCGTAGTATCAATAACTGATCTAGGCACAACAAAAGAAACAAAAGAGATAAAAATATACACACACACACACGCACATATATATAAACAGTACACTTTTTTTAAAATCAGAAATAAATATCCTTCAACGTTTTACTTGAGAAAAATATAACTAAAACACCAGTTGATAGCTATAGTAAACCTATTGGAGGATAAGCTTATAATATTTTATTATTACTATTTTTAAGCAAAGAAAATGACGAGAACAACATATTAGATCCCAACTGAGCTAGAACCCATATGCCATAGACAAGAGAGAGAAAGAAAAAGAAAAACGGAGAAGAAAGAGAACAAACAAAAATAAGGTTGGAGTACAACTACTATATATGTAATCCATCAAAAGGGTACGAACAACAAGGGTAAGTTAAAGTACTTATGCAGTCCAATAATTAAGAAAAATAGGATGTATAATTAACCCTTTCAGAAACAGTGAACTTACATAAAAGAGAAGCAGCAAACTTTAAAACTCAACTCTATGCCTTTGCAAAGAGAAGCAAGAGAGAGAGATCTATAAAAGGAGCATTTGGATTAACCAAAAGAAAAAAAGAAAAAAACTGAATTTGGCTTCTTGATAATAATAAATAAAGACCAGGGAAATTTTGATTGAAAATTCCAATTTGTGGTCCCATGCAGCGACAAGATTATTCCTTGTCGTCGTAGCTTTGGAAATAATTGAGGGAAAAATCCAAGTCATCATCTCTCATAAGTCTTCGTCAATAAAAGTTGATATATAAAAGCTAATCTAAAGGTAAAAAAAGCATCAAAGTGCGCAATTATTAAAGACGACAAGCATTGTGGAAAACTTTTTTTTTTTTTTTTTGTAGGTAAATAACTATTGTGAAAACATTAATGGGATCATAGTTGAACGTCGTGCAACACATGCAAACTAGATAATCTTTAAAATGCCTTAAATTATTAAAAAAATGCTGTAAAAAATTATTTACAAAAAAAAAAAAAAAAAACTAAATACCCTTTACAATGCCTTAAAAGTCCAGCCGAAATGACAAGTCATGATCAGAGTACTTGTAGTTACACGTCATGATAACATATAAGGGGGTGTTTGGTGTATAAGTTGAGTTTGAGTTGAGTTGAGATTTTTAAGTTTGAATAGTAATTTTTGTTGACTTTTTCAGAAAAGACAAAAAACATGATGAAAAAAGTACAGTTTAGTTTAAAATGAGATGGAGAACCAAACGGGCCCTTAAGAGTACTTGTAGTTACAAGTCACGATTTAGTTATACCAAATTCTATTTATAACCAAAAAAAAAAAAAAAAAAAGTACATTTGCAGGAATGAATCTAATTCAAGTTGATTTTTTTGTCACACAAATCAGATTTATACCTATTTATACCTCACCATTAAACCAATCTAAAAGGAAAATGTAAATAATTAGCCTTTAATTATTTATTATAAAGAGTGATAAAATTATAAAAGAAACTACACAAGACAAGACTTATAGTACTGATTCATCCTTTGTACGAGAGTTACGTCAATTTTCTACCATTATATTACAATTTAGTACGATGAAAAAGAAGATTATGAGTGAAAATCATACACCCCTCAAACACTCTACACTTTCTCTAACTTCTCTTTATTAACCCTAAAAACATTGCCTCATATTTATAGAAAAAATAATAATAATAAGAAAACCAATTTTGCAAGTTTGAAAATTTCTAAAGTAGTCTTAACGAAAATTTGGTTGATCTGCATAATGTTATCACTGCGCGAGATCAAGATACATATCTCTAGAGAAGGAGTCCAAAGAAACAGGAGAAAAAAATCCCGCTTTACTACTAATATCCATACCTTAAACTTGGTTGTATTATGGCTCGTCCTAAGGCCTTATTTATAGGTTCATGAATAGGCAAGCATTTGGCTTCCTCGACAAGTCCAAAGAAGTTTCATGGAATGAAACTATTTCATCAAAGACTTTTAATCAGCAAGAAACAAAAGCAATATATATATATATATATATATATATATACGTACATATACAAATGCTTTATAATCCAAAACCAAAAGCAATTAAATAATATTCATATTTGCCATGTTGAGCTTTGTTGAAGTAAAATCTTAAACAAATAAACTTTTGTGGAACACTTCCATCGGCAAAGATATAAAGGACAAGTGTCCTTTGTTGATTAAATAATACCAATTAAACAATAAGAGTATATGTTGTGCAAAACTATATAAAAACTTTCATTGCAAGAAGAACTCAACTATCATATGATGCAAAGTTCATTCCATGGAAGTAGTTTATATCATATCAGTTGCAATAGCTCAATACTAAACAAATATAAAAAAAGTCTAAAATATTTGAAATACTTAATTAAAAATTACAACAGTTCTCGAGACTAAACTCCATATCAACAAATTAGAAACGTACATTTGCATCTGAATTTTCCATGATTCACTCCATCTTAATCTGAATCCTTTTGGGACTGGAGGAGCTTCTGGGTGAAGTAGAGACTAGATTCCTCAAGTCTTTGGCCATAAGAGCTAAGGCTTCAACTTTTGTGTGAGCTTTGACATTTGTAGTTGAAATTGGGATGTTGGACAGGAAAGTGCAATTCAACGTCCATTTCAGAAGTTCTTCGTCCCCGTAGAAATCACCTTTCACCAGACTTGATGAGGAGCTTATGGAAATTTCCCCGCAATTGCTCGCTGTATAGGTCCACGCAATACCTTCCGTGATGAAGAACATCAAATCTAGTGGTTCCCCCTGTTGAATTATATAGCCGTTTACGGGATAGATAACCGGCTTCAGATAGCCACAGATTATTTCCACAACATCGTCAGCCAAATCTTGAAGCATTGGCACCTGGTTTTCAATAACAAAACAGTATTCATTCGTCAAAGGAAAACAACAATGTGTATATATGTACGAGAGTTACAAGACCTACATCCTATCTATCTTTTTTCTTTTCTTATCTTTTTTTCTCAGTGAAAGAGAGGGAAGAATTGGAACAAGCTTCGGTGTATCCAAAAAAGTTGATACCGTGATGAAAATAATATTCATCCCCCGATTCCTCAATTTATTAAATAAAACGAAAATTACAAGAATCGAAAAGAAAGGAAAATGAAAACGTCCCGGCCAAAAAAATAAAAAATAAAAAACACAAAACAAAGAAAACAAAAACAAAAACAAAAAGCAACAGTCCATAATTAGTGAACTATTTCCATATCTTAAAATCCTTCCCACTCCGTGCCCAAAGAGTATTCGATTTGATACGTTGTCAAACCATCTGTTTAATTTGTTTAGCAAAATAGAACAAGCATATGCTATAATTTATAAAGAAGATGAATAACTCACTTTCTTTAGCACAGGGAAGCAGAGCTGCTTCTTAACAGACGTAGCAAGCTTTCGAGGCAGAATAGAAAGCATCGTCATAAGATCAACATCGTCGTTGTCTTGCAATTTGGCGCGAACATATGGCATGATTTCATGCTTCAAATCGTCTGGAATGACATTTATTGACATCCACTGTTCTGCTTTTTGCTCTTTGGTCATTTTCCTCGGTTGCATTTTCCCCACTGATCTTAGTCCATCTTCCAACTTCATTGCAACGTACATTGTATATACATGGATAACGAAGAAGTTCAGGTCGTCAAATCACAATGCAGGATTTTCTGTCTGCATACTATTTAATTGGACAAAGATTCTATTACTCGTAACGTGAATTAAGATCAGAAAGTTTAATCTTACATTTCTTCAGGTAAGAAGTCAATAGTTCCACAATGCTAAATCCATTCAATTATGATAACTTAGAATCACATATGCACACAAATTCTCTACCAACTTCATTTTATCAAAGAGATTAAAAAAGTATGCGCACATGAAAAAATATGAACGACCAATAATTTCTTTCGAATTATGCTGGAAAAGAAAAGGGATATCATAAACAGAAGGCTAAGAAGCTTACTTTCTCTATTTCATCTTCGTTAAAATTTCCCTGAATATACTCTATCCGATTGATGAGGAAAGTGTGCAATCTCGCCAAATCGAAGCTATCTTTGTCGTGTTCCAATGCGTGTTGTACTTGTTGCATGATCAGGGTCTTTTCATTAGCAGGGAGGGAATGGATTTTTACCCAAATGTCTATTTCTTCTTCTATCCTTCTCATTCTCTGTAGAATTTCATCTGATCTTGTCGTCGCCATCTGGAAATACATCTGTTTGCAAAAAAATAAGCTAAATCACTAAGACATATGCATATTCACAGTAATTTTGCCTTTCTTTTCCAAAACTTGGGTTAATGAAAACTCCTAAAAGGGGGAAAAAAAATTCTTGTACAAGAAAATTGAAAAAAAAAAAAAAAAAAACTCCAGAAATATGTGATGTTCAATAATATGAGACATGAAGATTGAAGAAAAGTAAAGATTCAAGACCAACCTGCAAGTTCCCAATAAGATATATAAACAGAAGCAAGGCACTGATTGAAATAATAGCTGCAAAGCATGTTTCCCAAACACTTATACTTGTTTGAAGGTTTTGACCGAATGAACTGCGGAAATGAAATACGTTACGTAAGAGATACCTACGGATGAGAAGGTTATAAGCACATAATTATCAAAGTGAACACTTCAAGTAACCCAATACCGTAAGATAACCATCAAAACTACCTTATTGCAAGCCAAGTAATCTAAACTACAGCTGAAAAACAAAATGCAAAAATGTCGACTTGCGCATTAAAATTTGTTCTCTTGAAGTCAATTTATGTAAAGTGTTTTTTCCCCCCTTAATGTGTTAAGTTGAAGTATTATTGGAAGTAAATGTAGCACTTCCATGGCTTTGATTAAATCTTAGCCACAACCTTTGGTGCTGGAACTTCCAGCTAGGGGTGTGTATTAAACCCGCTGCACCATCTGTTAAAACGGGGTTACGTCATCACCAACCTTCTTTGATGGGCGGGCAGGTTTCAGAAAATTGGCTGGTGTTGAAATCTTTAGCCTGCCGATTTCTTTTTCCTTTTTTTTTTTTTTTTTTTTTTTTTTTTTTTTTCATTTCATGCTATGAACTCGTTTGCTTAAACTAATTAGATTTTGAGATTTTGAAATTATGGGCTATGAACTTTGAACTACAGAATTACGGAGGGAGCAAAATCTTTATTGAAATAGGTAGTTTAGTTTGATAATTTTAGCTATTTGTTTATTTGATATTTGATTATTTGAGCATGTGATAATTCAAAAATTATTATCTTCTTCCTACTAAAAAAGAATTGCAAAAGAGGGTTACAAATTTTTTCCAAATATTTATAACCGCCGGTCAAATTGCCGCCCTCTCCGACCCACCTACATGATTGGGTGGTCTTGGGTTGAGATTTGGAGAATTTTATTGGAGGACTAAACCCACCCACACACAATAATCTTCCATCTTTTTTTGTTATATAAAAAAAAAAGAATAAGATCAGTTGTATGGAAAACAAGCTTGCCTTTTATCTCCTCTGTTTTGCTCTGTTTTTGTTCTCTGTTGATGTAGAAAAGTAGTTCCTTTTCTGTGTTTGTAAAACAAAATCGAGTATGCTTTATCTGGTTTAGCCGAGACAACAGCCTATACACCTATAACCTTCAGTAGTGTTCTCAGATAACTGAAATACATATGCCAGGAGTGTAACGCCTCAAAAAAATAAAAAATAAAAAAAAAATCAATAAACTCAACTAACAATAATGCTGTATATCTTACGTTGGGACTTAACATGGGTGATGTGATGATATTTTATATAGTTCATTCTCACGTTATGTTTGAGTTATTTTTCACGTGTGATTGTGATGAGGATTTGAGGTATTAGAATAAAGTTTATGTCAATTGATAAATTTAATATGATGATATAATGAATTTCTGTGATGATTATTTTATAATATATTAGATGTATGTCATATATATGTTTACCTCTATATTTTTTTTTATATAATATATATAATTTATAATAACTATGATATGTGTATAGTATATATATTGTTAGACTTTGGCGACCCAAGTTCTGTTTGACCCGGTCTAAAAAGCTTGTGATGCAACATATGTGATGGAGCTTTAATTATGAGAATTTTTTGGGACTCTGTGGTGGTAGCGGAGAGATTGGGGATGGACCCATTTAATTATGCTCTTATTTTCTATAGCTGCTCCTCTTGTACGTATATTCGATTTCGTGGATTTCTTCTCCTCTATCCGTGGTTTTTTCCTGTCTAGAGTTTTCACGTAAATCTGTGTGTTTTGTTTTTCGATTTTCTTATTGCCTATTCTCGTTATTTTTGTAATGTATATAATTGCTATTTTAGGCAGTAATCTCAAAACAATTTGTATGGGTGCAGATGGTTGAAAAAAAAGAAAAAAGAAAAAAAAAAAAAAAAAAAAGGGAAAGGACAGGAGAAGTTAACGTGGAAAAAATTAGGGGGGGGGGGGGGGGGGGGGGGGGGTGGGGGGAGGGGATTGAAAAGTATATGTTCGTGTTTTCAATATTTCTTCGATGATGAAGTTTTGATGAAAAATATATATATGTAAGTATATGTATTTTAATGTTTTAAAAATGTCATTGTTTACCTTTGATGATGATGGTGATGATGATGATAATGACAGTGATGATGATGATGGTGGTGGTGGTGGTGACCGGTGAGCAGTCTTTTGTCTGGTGAGCACTATGATGGTACAACGTCTGGACAAATATATAACGGTTTTAAAAAACTAAAAGCTTGTCAATGATGTTTATATTTATGATGACATTTATGATGATGGAAAAAAAATGTTTATTTACGTTTGTGAGATTTAAGTGTCTTATTAAGCCCTTGCTTATACAAGTTAATTCATGTAGCAGATAAAGAAAATGGTAAGATATAGCATTGGGGGAGCTTGGAGAGGAAACGGGATGATATGTGATGGGAAAACGGGATAAACGATCATGGAAGAACATGTTTAATTTTAAATATTTTTCGGTATTTTAATTTATGATTATTTTAATTGAAGGATTTTTATGGACTTTCTTAAATTTATTTCATAATATTAATTTTGAAATTTATGCTAGTTATAAAGGTTATTTTTTATCAGGTAAAAAAAAAAAAAAGACATAAGTTTTTTTAAAAAATTTCCCAAGTAAATTTACTTATTGGTCAAGAATGTTAATTTAATTTGTTTTCCGAATTTTTGCAAGAGATTAATGTTGAAAAAATAAGTCAACTGTAACTATCCATAAGAGATCGTTACATGGAGTTAGGAGATGAATGATTTAGACCAATAAACACTTTGCAATACAGAAAACGGATATGTTCCCAAAGCTATAGGGAAACTTTTCCCATAAAGTAAAAACTCTAACAAGGTCAAATGGGGTCGACAGATAGAATTTCCTACGTATGAATTGCCCTGATCCATCACTAGAGTCAATTTGTACGCAAAATTTCGAATATAAAAGGTGAGAGTACCTTTTCTAGTGGTTTTTTTTTTTAAGTCAGATAAGCAAAATAACTATATTTTATACATACATGCATGCACAACACAAACATAAATATATAACTATAGCCAAGCCAAAGGGTTATAAAACACACAAACACAATAATATGGATCAGATAAGCCACTAGGGCTATCTCCGTTGGTGAGGGAAGGTTAAGGGTTTAACTCGGATAAGTATAAGGTCTAATTTTTGGCAAGTGTAAAAAAAAAAATATGTAGGTTAGGTTAGTTTTTTAGGGATGTGATGGGAGCTTACTTAATATATATATATATATATATATATCATATATGACTAAATCACTATTAGTAAGAAATGTTTGTAACCTCCTTTTTAACAACAACCGCATTCGAACCTACAAAGAAAAAGGTTAATACCGCGTTTAAAAGAGCTTCAGCAAAGTTCAACATGTTTATGAATCCACCTTTTTCAATGGGTACTAGTTTGTGTAAACGATTGTTAAACAGCTAAATGGAAAAGAAAAATGCAATGGTCTCATATGTTCAAACCTCACATTCCGCAGGCCCCACCAAAAGCAACGAACGAATTTCTGAAGAAAACTCGTAGTTTTCGTAAGAATGCCGGAGTGGATCGCATCAGCATATATTCCATAATCAAAGGTTGTCGCATCAGCTGAATTAATAGAGCAAAAACTAGACAGAAATGTCAGATTCGCTGCAGTATTGCTGCGACAATCGAAGGAATCGGGGATGCATCCAATTTGTTTTCACAGGCATGATGCCAGCATGCTGTCTCTTGTTGTATAGCAAAGAAGTACCATAATGCTCCAAACACCTGCGTATTTATAAAAAGAATAATAATTAGACACGCTCATATACATACCACAACAAACAGTTTTGACGACACAAGTTCTATGACATTTTTCTTTTATTGTCGCTAAAAGATATGTACAACGATATTTTTCTGCAAATCGTTGCAATTTGCAACTTTTAACAGCATTGATGAGGAAAATGTCACAAAATCCTATCACATGTAACAATATGGTGTAGCTTTTATGTAAACCCTCCACGGCTGTGCAAAATTTATAGAGACTTCCATGGCTCCGAATTTTAGTAGTCGAAAATCGAAATAGCAATAAAGAAGTTGAATGCCATAAAGTACTATTGGTTATCGTGAGACTTACATGACTGGCAACAATGTAGAGAGATACATTGAGAACACCATTAAAGAACACGATTCTACTGTGTGCCCCTGGCGTCCTTTTAACTTTCTCACACGCTAGGTAGATTCGCAATGCCCTGGGCACATATTGGATGTAAAGAAGGAAGTTTACAAACTTACTTGTAGTCAAAGATCTGAAGTCCCCCATGTTCGAAAAGTAAATTGATACTAACACCTGGAAAAAAAAAATACCAAATATTGTTTCAAGTGTCAATTAAACTAGCAAAAGTTATCCTTTTTTTTTTTTTTTTGAACCAGCAAATTTAAGGGGTTTGAGTAGGATAATATTTGAACATCATCTATTTATAGAAACAATTTTAAACCATCTCATAAAAATTCATAGCCAGAGAAGAAGCGCGAGAGAGTATTAACAACAGAAGATAGAAAATCCAAACTGGTGAAAAATATTATCGACGATAATAAATCTACACTGTACATGAACGATTTTAGTACCTGTGGGAGCGGAAGAATAGCTAGAATGTCAATTAGAATGCACGACCAGCGAATTCTTCTAGCAGTCTCCCAATAAGAAGTACTCAGTACCAATCCACCTTTTTTTCGAAACACCAGAGGCCTCAGCCAAATATGTAGCACGAATTTGGAAAAGAGTTTGCATTATACAAGCGACATCAGTGACTGATCTAGATGCAAGAGCAATAATCTTCAATTGACGGTCCGTACTGAGGCATTTCTTGGTCTCATCTAGAACAAGAATGTACAAGAACAATGGATCTATGGACACTGCAACAACTGACAATACTGCAAATATCGTATTCCATATCGGAACGTACGGCCCCCACGGGTCGAAAATGTCCTTCATCATGGAGAAGAAAGACAGAGAACTTAATCTCTGTTTTAGCCTTTGGAAAAAAGAAATTCTACAGAGAAAATAGAGAGGGAGGGAGAGACGTGGGAGAGTTGGTGGGAAAAACAATGCGATAACAAAACAAATATTTTCCTTCTTTTAATGAGGTTGTCGTAAAAGTTTTGATTTGAAGGAGAACATGGAATTTCGCATATAATTGTTTTCGTATAACATTCGTGTTTTTTTGTCAGCTTTAACCACTAATTTAAAAATATCTACGATGCATATGGTCTGACATATTTAAAAAATTTTAAATATATAAATAAATAATAGACTAAAAAATCAACAAAATATCAGAAAATTAAAAAATAAAAAAAGCATGAAAAAGATTAAATAGACTAAAAGTTTAAAATGTTAAAAATATACTAATATGTTAAAATGCTAAAATGAAAAAATTAATATATTGTTTTGAAGACACTATTTAATATTTTTATCAAAAGTATTTCTTAAATCAATGTGGTTTATTTTTAAGAAAATATCAAAATCTCAACTCTATATTAAACTTTCTATTTCTTCTATTTTTAAAAAAATCAAATTTTAAAAGTTTATAACTTTCTCATTTCAAATCAAAATGAGATAATTTTTATGTCAAAATACTCGTACTGACGAAACAAACAAGATAATATCTATTTTGTAAAAAAATTTTCCAAAATATATTTTAACTTTTTGTATTATTTTCTATATCACAAAACTTTTTTATAAGTTTTTTTTTAAACACATATTTTCAACTCAACTTTCAAAATATCATATCGCGATATCTCCTAAATGGACTCTAAACGTAATTAGAAGAAAATACAAAAATTTGTAAAATATAAAATATAAATATTTTTTTAAAAATAATGTAATATAAATATTTATACTAAGAATCTACTTTAAAAAAAATATAATAATAATATGAGAGCATTCAAATAATATAAAAAAATCTTTAAAAAAAATTAAAATAGATAAATCGATAAGAACATCTTTTTTTTTTTTTTTATGACATCAGTGCCATTTTCTCTCTCTAGGTTTGAATCCCCGCACCTGTCATTTACTTCTCTTTTTCTTTTTCTTTTTCTTTTTTCCATACTCTCTCTCACTTCAATAATTTCGAGCGACCCCACATGTCCCCCCACACCCACAGGTCACTCCACCCCACCTCTCTCTCTCTCTCTCTCTCTCTCTCTCTCTCTCTCTCCATGTGTCATCTGACAAACAAAAGCAAAAAAAAAAAAAAAAAATTCGTCCACTCCAACCCCTCTCTCTCTCCCTCTCCTCTCCGCGTGTCAGTTAGACTGGGACAAGCAGAAAAACCCAAAACGTTTCGTCCAAAAAACACGTTTTGGACGGAAACAGTGAATTTTTTTTGCCCTGTGAAAACGAGATGCATGTGTATCATATGTATATGTTGCGTGTGTGTAAACGAATTTTCTTTTATACAAAGCAAAGACTTGCACCTTGGAAGAGACAAAAAGGAGTCAAGTCAAGCTAATATTATTCAAGGAGAACTGGAGGGGTGGAATGGACGAGCTATGTCTACACACACACATATGTATATATATATATTTATATGTATATATGAGACCTTTTGATGATCAGTTCGAGAGACATGATATATACATACATATATACAGGGAGGGGATCAGTTTATTCATAGGAAAGGAGTGTTGAACGAATTAAGATGGAAGTTTCCATGTAACGGAACGGAAGAAGAGAGATTATTTTTCCAATTTGGAATCACATGATTTTTCGTCAAGGCCAATTACACGATTATCAATTGTGCAACCAATTTAAAAAAAAAAAAAAAAAAGGTGCAACCCACCAATTATCATGTAATTTTTTTTTTTTTTTTTGCTAAATAGTAGATTTTTTTGTTAAATTAGTTTAAAATTAGATTTATAGTTACAAATATAACTTAACGATAATTCTAAACTTACATACATTTTAAGATATGAAGTTCGAATTTTTCATCTTCAAGTTATAAAAAAAAAAAACTAGAGTTCAAAATTAGATTGGGATTATAGTCATGGACAGTACTAAGTTGGGTGAATGGAAGTTTCCATATGTGTGCAATGTAGCTAGGCATAGCTAAAATCAAGTATATATTATTTGACATTTACGCTCTGATGGGTCCACGTATATGCTCCGCGTAGGCGTGGAATAGGAGTCTTTACACGGTTTGACTGACCAAGATGGTGCGGATTTGCACTTTCCTGGAAGCTTATTTCACGGTGCTGATGATGCGAATATAATAAAGTGTTATAATATTAATTATAATAGCATTCCTACTCAAGCCTACTATTTTGAGTTTATATATATATATATATATATATATATCTATGAACTCCACTTTTTCTTACCAAAAAAACAAAAACAAAACAACAAACAAACAAACAATGAGTATTTTAAGCTATTATATGTGCTTTTCTCTTTTTGGTATCATAAGCTTCAGGGTCCTGTGTTACTGAACGATAATAAATTAGGTGATTATTTAACTTAATTTATCATGATTTCTCATTTAATTACCAAAATTTTAGTGATAATTTTTTTATCTCATATATAGGTTCTTAATACTTGTAAAAATTACTTATAAATTAACCATGACGTAGAAAAAGTCATTAATTATATACGTACATGTGTCCATCAGTAACTAAATAGTATTCAAAATTTGAGTTGAGGGCTTAAAACTGTTGTCAAAATAGAATTACAATTAATTGGGATTGTCGAAGAAAAGGTCTTGATCCTTCATTAGTAAAATTGAGGGACCATCCTTCAAAATGAATGTGGACCACAAAGATGAAAGTGGACAGGTAAGATCTTTAAAGGGGCAATAAAGTGGGGAGGGAACACTCTAGTCTAGGTACCGGTTAAACTCTTTTATCTTAAGCAACAAAAACGACATGACGGGAGGGAGAGTTCAGTTATTTATTTTAATTATTTCTTTCTTGTTTTGGTTTATAAAGATCAACAATTGAGAGCCATCAATGATCCCTATCAATAGTCCCAATTTACAATTTACAATGTAAACTTCACTTTGTTCATATACTTAATTAAATACAAGTAATATGAATGTTAAAATTTATAAGTAAAAAAATAAGTCAACCAATAGTCATATTAAAATATCTCAATCGTGCTAAATAAACTTTTATTAACAAAATAGTAAGCTAAATAAATTATACATTATTAACAAAATAGTAAGTTAAATAAATTATATGAGTTGGCACAATTAATAAACGGGTGGTTTTTGAGTTTAAACTTTCTAATACATTTAATAAATAATTGCATGCCCTTTAAAAATAATAATAAAAATTACTCGTTTGAAATAATTTTATTATATATGTTAATTATAAATGGACTGACACAAAAACAACCTATGCTTGCCAACCCATGTCCCATGATTACATTTTACCTTTACATCAAAAAGAGAGAGAGAGAGAGTGAGAAGGGGTACTAGTTTTATGGTTATGGATAGCTATTTAGTATGCAAACGGTATACCAGTACTTCACTATCGTCACTCTATCTCGTCAGCCCAATATTCATGACTACAGAATGGGTTGTTTAGTGGCAATTAGCTACAGCATGAATTTAACATCATGATTGAGCTTTTGTTCGGTAAGTAAAAACCTCACTAATCATGAACACGGATGTAACTGTTCTGTGAAATTATTATAATGTGTTTGTGATGTGTTTGTCTATTTTATTTATACCTCTAAATTACTCACTTTTAATTTGAAATATCATCTTGCACGTTCACCAAATTAATAAAGAAGGTTTATAAAGAAAAAAATTACAAAATACCACATGAACCTCCACACATGTGAGGTAAATATATACACGATTAGACCATGAGTCCTCATTTGATCGCAAGCAATGAGCACATAAGGGGCCCATAAGATTTAACAAGCATAAATGTAGATACAGTATATCTATGGAATATATCAAATAAAAAAAAATGATGAAACAGTTGCACAGAATAGGTCCTGGTGAAAACCACAAGGGTTTATCGCCCAAAAAAGTTTAACAAGTTAAAAATCCGTTCATGGAGGAAAACCCTAACACTCCACCCAACAAAGCTTTACAATATTGCTACAATTTTTTTGGGGGGCGGGGGGAAGTTCACCGTATAAATATTTGAAATAAATATTTTGTCAATATCTATTGATCGATTTGAAAATGGCAGATAAAGAGAACGTGACAACAAATTAGATAGGAGTTCGCAAAAGCATAAACTGATACGAGATAAGTAATTAACTTGGTTTTTTATTTTTCAATAGAATATGTAAAAGTCTTAGGCTTTGTTTGGCATTAAGTTTAACTATGACTAAACTGTACTTTTTCATCTCAGTTTTTGTTTTTGTTTTTTTTTTTTTTGAAAAGTCAACAAAATTTATAACTAGTTTTTGTAAAGTTAACCAACTTCAATTTAAAATTTTCATCTCCAACCGGTGAATCAAACGCAAGCATATAGTTTAGGATATATGATCATCAGTCGGCACCAACCTCGCATCTTTCCAATGAGACATAAAAAATAAAAGCTAAACCATGCATAGAAATGAAAGTTGCAAAGGAGATTTCCCACGCCCTGCTGGAACTTGTTTCAAGGTTTGAACCAACCAAAAGAACTGCAAAATGGATTGATCTAGCACTATGAAGCATTATTACGAAACTGTACTAATTAATAACACCCATTCCTAGACTAGAATTGTGCCACAAAAAAAAAAAAAAAGGAGTGCAATTATAACAAAGTATTTCAAAATAGTCTTGCTTGTATTATCTTCAGTTAATTAACTAATTCATATTTTTACTTACTACACTAATGGACATTTAAAGCATTTGTGAAAGGAATCAGATCACATGCTCAATTCTAATTTGTGTTTAACTAATCACATTCACATCATTTAAGAAATTTGAAAGCCTTTTCAACCGACTTTAGTATTGTGTTTTTAACTTATGATTCCACATAATGATATGAGATAATATGTTTGATTAAACATCATTTCAGTCACCAAAACTCAATGATCAAATCCTTTCCAAAATTAGGTCCTATGCCAGTCAAAGTACCTCAGATATGAAGACCTTCAAGAATTTTAATTCGTAAAACAGATTCTGATTTTATCTCTCTTTTATTTTTATTTTTATTTAATTAAATTTGAATGTAAGTTTTAATTCCTCCTCTTTATTTATTCTTAAAATAATAATATTACCTAAAAGAACTTCCATTAAACTTAGTAACAAGTCAACTACACTCGTTATCATAGCCGAAGTCTCCAGGTTCTCTTGTCGCCAAATTTTTCAAGCGTGGCACATTACTCGCAGTCAATGTTTATTTATGAAATCGAAAATTCGAAAAAAAGAAGAAGAAAACAACAATATTAATAACTAGAGCTTAATAACAATATTAGGCTGAAGTCTGCAATCACCAAAAGTTACATGGTTAATAAAGCATATTTTCAAACAAATAAAGGGTTCGACATATTTGATGAGAATGCGGTTACACTAGTAATTTTCCGGTTGAGCGCCGTCCACCGAAGCGAAGGATCTTTTTGCCTTCTGGATCGGCAGCGCTGCCACGCTTCCCCGATGGCACCGGCAGCAAATCGCTTCAGAAGCTCGACCTCGTATTGCTTAGCGATTGGGAATTTCCACCAGTACTTTGAGAGTATGTGGTTCAGGTCCACGGCCTTGAGAACCAAGGCTTCTACTTTGGTGTGGGACTGAACATTTTTGGTTGAGACTGGCAACTCGGTATACGAGGCTGATCTCAACTGCCACTCCACAAGTTGTTCTCCATAGTAATCGCCTTTCGCTACGCTCCTAATAGCACCATTTCCGAACACCCACACAACACCTTGCGTGACGAAAAGCATGTGACCGATTGGCTCTCCCTCTCGAATGATGTAGCTGTTCTCTGCGTAGCTCACCGGCTTCAGATGTTTAATGATCTCTTCGTACACTTGGTCATCGATGTTTTGAAGCTCCGGCACCTAGCTTACAATCAATAAAACAAAGTTGGCAATGTGCTAATAAAAACAACAGAGTTTGTGTAAAGTACCCAACTTAATATACAACTGTTTGATATATCCAACTACTAGTCTTTCAATCAAGCATAATTAGTCACAAAACTACCCCATCAAACTATACTGCGGATTCAGATCCTCCGTCCAATTTTTGACGTTCTAAATTATGTCTAGCCGATTACAATATGATACATTTTTTAATAAGTCAGATATTAAACATAAAAGGTCAGTTTAAAAGCAATACGAATTTTAAATAACGCAGCATAATGTTGTTGCCTTATTTTTCTCTTGAAACATCTTATATGACAGAAACTCTGGTGAGATATCTAGCTACATATATGTTGTTAATTTGGCTAAAAAAAAAAAAAAATAGGAGCTGAGGAAACTTGCCTTCTTTAGGGACATTTTTGGGCAGAGGTGTCGCTTGATAATCCGTTGAAGTTCGATTGGAAGAACCGAAAACAGATACACTATATCAACATCATCATTGCTATTCTGAAATCTGTGTTGTATATATTGCTTGATCATGAGCATAGTTAGTTTAGGGATGCCATTTTTCAACATCCATAGTTGTGCAGATTCTTTTGTCTTACTCCACTGGTGCTTTGTCCCCCCTGATATTATATCTTTCAACTGCAAATGTATCTGTTTAACACAACAAATTAATTAATGAAAATTAGCCATCAGTCTTCTACTTCCTACCATTGGTAATACAACAGAATACCAGGACATAAAAAATTAGAAGCATACTGTTTTTAGGAAACCAACGGCGGGATGGTCGACTCCTAATTTTTCGTTCAAATGCTGGCCACTTTCTAGCTTTGTTGCAGGGTGTTTAGCTTTGAGAAGAACCTGCAGTTTCTTTAGTTGTTTCTTGGAATCAAGGTCCTTTTCATTTTCCAATAAGTCTTGCAAGTATGCTGTGATCGCCGTCGTTACTTCGTCTAGTGCATCATGCCCGCGAAGGTTATGGGACGCCCAGAGGTGTATGTCGGGTTTCTTCCCTTCCACGATTTTACGTATCTCCTCTTTCCTATTGTGTCTTCTGTCCTCTGATCGCTGTGTTGGTAATTGCATATATAACTGTAGTCCGCCACATATAAAGCTCATGAGTCAATGAAACTGACAACAGGAGTTCAAACTATAAAGAAATATAAAGATAAAGTGGGGCTAATTAAAAATAAATAAATGACAACTCTAACCTGCAGATTTCCAATGAGATATAAAAATATAAGCAAGCCGAGCATAGAAATGAGAGCTGCAAAGCAGTTTTCCCACGCAGCGGAACTTGCTTCCAGGTTTGAACCAAAAGAACTGCAAAATGGTCGAGCAAATTAACCACAACATACTGCAGTGATTAAATTGTTAGAAACTTTAACTACTATACACTAACGGAAAGAAAAATATCAATAATTTTCAACATATTAAACTCAATAAGGGGGAAAAAGCATTTATTTGTTAGGTCTTCCAGTAGAAGCTAGCTTAGCAGGTGAGAAAGAGATTCAAGATCCATATTTTGAAAACATGTAAGGTTTTATGTCAAAGGGTTAATTATTTACATTTTTATTTTTATTTCATGTATTTTATGTTTATTTAAAAAGTATACCTTGCATTTTAAATTTTTACACTTTTATTATTATTTTTAATATACAAATTTATATCATTTCTCTGTCAAGACTTAATATTGACCTTAAAATGCCCAAAGTACATTTGTTTTGGGTATACTTTATGAATAAAAGCAAAATAATGTAAAAGATAAATAATCAAAATTGTAGTTTTTTTTTAAGGGCATTTTTAGGTTAAAATTATGTGTTGACCATGAAAAGTGTAAATTTGTATATTATACATAATTTGATGTATAGAAATATAAAATTTTAAAATATAAGATATAATTTGTGAATAGGTAAGCCTATTTGAAATAAATAAAGCCCACAGACCCCACACAAAAAACATATATCTACTTGTAAGGTTGTACGTGTACAGAGATATATGTACACACCTCAGATTCCGCAGGCCCCACCAAAAACAATGCAGCACCTTTCTTGGAACATCTGTTGAGGCAACTATACCAGACTGAATGGCTCCAAGGAATATTCCAAAGTCGAAGTCCGTCGTCTTTGGTGGATTTATAGGACAAAAATCATTCACAAATGTCAAGTTCCTCGGAGTATTGTCATTATTGCAGCTGTTAAACATACTAGGAAGACATCCAGTTTGATTTTTACATGCATACTGCCAGCATGTTGTCTCTTGTTCGACGGAAAAGAAGTACCAAAATGCTCCAAGAATCTAGATGTACGAGGAACAAAAAAAAAAAAGTTAGCAAAATAATAATTAGAAATTTCTAGTACAGAAGGGAATGAAAATGGAATTCTTACATGACTAGCAATGATGTAGAGAAACAAATTGAATGTCCCTCTAACCCATAAAGTTTTGCTGAGCGCGTCGCGAGACTTTTTAAGTGCATCACAAGACAGATAGATTTGGAAAACCCTAGGCACATATTGGAAGAGAAGAACTATGTATAACAAAATTTTCCTTGCGCTCGATGGTCTGAAGACCGGCCTTATCTTCGAAAAGAAAACTAAAATTATCACCTGCATAAATTACATACATATTCAGTGTCAAGTCATTAGATCCGATTATTAATTAACGACATGGTTTCGGCTGTTTCTTAATTGGCTTTGTATAGTTACCTGTGGGACAGGAAGCACAGCTAGAACATCAAGTAGGATATATGACCAGTTAATATTTTCAGCTCTTTTGAAAGCATAATTAAGGAACCCTTTTTTTTTCATTCGATTTCACGGACGTTTTAGCCGTTAACCCAACAAAAAGTTGGAAAAGAATATGCAGCACGTAAGAGAGATCCGTGAAAGATCGAAACACGAGAGCTATAATCTCCAATTTCTTGTCCATTCTGAGGCACTTCTTTTCCTGGTTTAGAGTGGGAATGTACAAGAAAAATGGATCCGTTATGACCGCAATTACCCATGACGTTAGAAATATCTTGTTCAAAGTTGGAAGATACGGTCCTCGTGGGTCGACAATTTCCTTCATTTTTGATACTACTTTTGTCCTCGTCATTTTCTGTGTGTCTTCCTTATATTTCTTCGAAAGCTGCCTCTCTTCAGCACTAAAACTCTTTGGATTAGAAAAATCCGACCTGCTTGTTTAAGAAGAAGTAATTAACGAGCAAAACAATTGATGAAGAACTTAATTAAATTGGTAATTCTAGTACATTAGCATCGTGGGTGATTATAAGTTAAAACGGACGAATTAGGTTTAGCGGGCACAAATATGATATGTATACACCTTAAGTACACTGTTTAAACTTTTTTTTTTTTCCCTCTTTTTTGGCTAAGAAGAACAAGGTAATAAAGAAACTAACCTCACTATTTTAATATCTAATTCCGGGGACATATCACCGTCTACAGGCGCTACCTCACATTCATGGCGGTTATACATAACTGTTTCGTACAATTAGTACTGAATCCTGCACAAAAATTAGAAGATAGTTAAGAAAAATAATGTGAATTTAGAAGAGGTTTAACATTAACAGGAAGTGAACTACAACAGAGGCATACTCGCTTGGTCACTATGACGGCGCCTGTGAAAGAACTAAAACGCAGTTAAAAAGAGTAGATATACCTGCGGTGCAATGCGAATAGAGAGATCGGAGGATTCGAATAAATGGAATGATTAGTCCTAAGTGTGAAAGAAAAGTGGATTAAGCCACAATTTCAACCAAATATAAATGGATCCTCATAAATGCATAAACAAAGGAAAGTTAGTCCAACGCTTTTATAAAAACTTGAAATTAAGCACGATCATTAGGTTCCCCATTAATTTACTTATTAGTCTTAATTAGTTTTCACAAAGAATAAAATCAATTCAAATCCTGTACCAGCGCAGCAACAGCTCTTCCTTAAATGTGGTGGAAAAAACATGTTATTATATATGTTCACACGAATTCAGTACCGAGGCAGGTAAAACTAGGTAGAAACAAAAATTAATAATCTATAGCAAGATTAAGATATTGTGATCTCATTTTATCATAATTAATTAGTTAATCCTTGTCAAACTATGTGACGTACTAACGTCACGGTCATGCATGACAGCTGCAATTAACATTCGATAATGCAACCATAAAATGTTCCAAAATTCATATAATTAACTTGCACGATGTTTGCGTGGCTCTATCTATAAATATTGTTGGCATGCAATACACATGCCTCGCAGTCAATGCGCTTGTGAATAATTAAATCGAATATTCCAAAACATTTAATATTTTCTTCCTTCTAATGCATCCCAGAACAAGGTTATCCAAAGAAATCTTGAATTTTTATTAGGATTTAGGTATCATTAATGATAGACTTTACTATATATCTAACCAGATACACGGCTATATGTTTATTGAGTAGTGTTAACTAGAGGCACCAATTATCTACTATCAACTTTTATATATCAATTTATATGTAAGTAAATTGTCATATTTTTAGAGATTGATGTATATCTTTTAACTTTATCTGACGTGGTAATTTTTTTAATATTTATTAATAATAAGATGACAAGTCACATGCTAATTAGTACATTGATATAAAAAGTTGGAATTAGTGATGGATTTAGTATTCAATTTTTGTTTTTTAAAAAGAAAATTAAACTCTTCCAGCTGTACATACCTAGCTAGATATATATATATATATATATATATATATATTTATGTATTATGAAATTCAAGTGTTCACATGAGTCATGGAAACAAACAAGGATATTCAACTGCCAATTCTAAGGAAGGAGAAAACAATTCACTATAAATAATGATTCTAATTCAACAACAAGTATTGAATACTACTTCGTAAATTTTATGTGACTAATTAGGTACAGGAGTTCAATGTGTACACAATATTTATAGTGCGTAATATTAGATCAAATTATTTAACGGAGAAATGGCTAGCGCCTAGCTAGTGATAATATAGCTTAATTTATTAATCACCATAAGTTTACAGGGACCATGTAATCAATATTATTCTATACAGATCATATATTTTATTTCTTCTGTATGCACGACGTTACTATATTAAACATATTTATATAAGTTATATATATATCTCTTGCCACTGAATCCCTAAACAACTATATATGATATCTGTTACGAAAAACAACGAGACTATAGGTAATAGAAAAACGAAAATAAGAACACATAGATTTACGTGAAAAACTCTAGACAAGAAAAAAACCATGGATAGAGGAGAAGAAATCCACTAAATCAAATATCGGTATAAGAGGGATATGTTTTGAGCGGGCTATAGCAAAAACATAATGAAATAAAACTCTAAAATTACATCATATATATACCCAAACCTTAAACCATATCGGTCTGATCCCTTTGCTACCACCACAGGCCCCCAAAAAATCTCATAATTAAAGCTCCACCATATATGTCACACTTCGAGCTTTTCGAACCGAGTCAAACAAAATTCAGGTCACCATACTCTAACAATATCTTTTATATATACACGTCCACATAATATTAGGAATTGATGTTAGATAAATTCCTATGGCGAACATCACCTATAATTCCATGAATATTCATGTTGGATCACCAAGAATCTATTAAAGAATAAACAGAAGCGTACTTGAATCCATAATGGTTAATCACCTTCTAGAGCCGTGCGGTTGGCCTTCCAGATCAACACATTTTTTAAGAAAATCCATTAGTCTTCTATGTGTTCTCTCTCTGATGATGGGAAGTCATAATTGAGCAATGAATAATAATACGTGTGATTTGGGAGACCATAAACACTACATATAGATAACTTTCCTGTTATCTTTTAGTATTTCTATTTTAGCCCATCATAAAAATAGAAATTACCATTTAAGTCTCTACACATTAAAGGCCCACACTCTATCAGATACATTAAAGCCCAAATCAACTAAAACTTAGTAAATCACTTTTAATTAGACTTAACCTTATTTGACAGTCCGCAACACATATGTGTAACCTTATAATTATGCTTTGCAAAAATAACCGAACGAGCTCAACTTTGATGTCATTATTGAAATGTATCTATAACCAATCCAGTCCATCAATGATACCGACATAGGATCAAAGCGGTCTTCGTTACAGCTGTCATAACTCAACCCATCAATGGTCACGTATGTTTATACAACTAAATGACATGGATCATGATGTGGATGTGTAGTATGGAAATTTCATGTAATGTGATCTTAACATGCCTATTTCCAACTGGTTCACCCTTAAACCTTAGTAAGATCAAACCATACTAAAATTAGAGTGTAAATAAACCAAAACTTTATTCTGCAGAAAACAACCTCAAAATATCCATAAACTGAAACAACTGAAAATATGTATATATTATAAACGCATGTAAAATTATAAACTCCTACGAAAACTGAATATCATCAATTGACATGACACCCATATGAACAGTGTGCTTATGAAACACTTTGGGTGGCAATCCCTTAGTAAGCGGATCCGTAACCATGGAGTTTGTTTCGATGTGTTCTATAGACAACTGTCCACTTTGAACTCTTTCTTTAACAACTAAGAACTTGATGTCTATATGCTTTGACTTTGTCAAGCTCCTGTTGTTATTGGAATACATTACTATTGACTTATTGTCACAAAATAACTTGAGTGGTCTTTCAATAATCCATATGCGCAGTCTTGACAAAATTTTGAAGTCATATTCCATGATTGGACGCCTCATAACATTCTATAAACTCTATTGCCATGGTAGAAAAGGCTATTAATGACTGTTTAGCACTCTTCCAGGAGACAACACCTCTAGCTAACAGATAGATATAGCCCGACATAGATTTCATACTATCTTGACATCCAGCAAATCAGAGTCAGTTTACCCAATGATCTCAAACTGATTCGACCTCCGATACGTGAGCATGTAGTCTTTTTTTCTCTATAAGTACTGCAAGACCCTTTTAGCTGCTTTCCAATGGTCTACTCCTGGATTGCTTAAATATCTGCCCAACATCCCAGTAACGTACGCAATATCTGGACACGTACAGACCTGAGTATACATTAGACTCCATATTACTGAAGCATAGGGAATCTTCTGCATTTCCTTTTCCTCAAAATCATTCTTAGGGCACTGATTGAGACTAAACTTGTCTCCCTTAGCCATGGGGGTATCACCTGGTTTGTAATCCTGCACGCCATATCTCTTGAGAACCTTTTCGATATAGCCCTTTTGTGACAATCCAAGAATACCTCAAGAGTGATCCCGGTGTATCTGTATGCCTAATACAAAAGAGGTGTCACCAAGATTTCATCTCAAAATTCTTAGCTAGGAATCCATTGGTTTCGTGCAATAAGCTAGCTATATCATTGCTGGCAAGCAAGATGTCATTGACATCTAAAACCAGAAAAATATGTTTGATCCCATAAACTTATGATATATACAATCATCGACCAAATTCATCTCAAAACCGAACGAGATGATCACTTGATGAAACTTGAAATACCATTGTCGAGATACTTGTTTGAGTCCATAGATGGATTTCTTAAGTTTGCAAACCATATTCTTTAGGTCTCTTGACACAAATTTTTCTGGCTGCACCATATAGATTGTCTCATCAATGTTGTCATTGAGAAACGTTGTCTTCACATCCATCTGATGTAACTCAAGATTGAAATGCACCACCAATGCCATTATAATCCTGAAAAAGTATTTCAAAAAAACTGGAGAGAAAGTTTCTTTATAATTAATGCCTTCTTTTTGTGTAAAGCCTTTTGCGACAAGACGAGCCTTGTACCTCTCCACATCGCCTTTCGAATCCCTCTTGGTCTTAAATATCCATTTGCAACCAATGTATTTCGCACCTTCTGGCAATAGGACAAGATCCCACACGTCATTGTCCTTTATGGACTTAATCTCTTGATTTATGGCATCAATCTATTTATGAGAGTTAGAACTTTCCATGGCTTGACGAAAGTTGATCGGATCATCTTCCATCACTCCAATATCTACTTTATGTTCTTGGAGAAATACAACGTAGTCATCTAGCACTGCATTTCTCCTCTCTCTAGTGGATCTCCTTAATGACATAGGTTCTTGAAGTGCTAGAGTTTGTTCTTCTGAAACAGTTTCTTGAATGAGAGGTTCTCCGACATTGTCTTGATCTGTTGTGTCTTGAACAAGGTCAGGAATGAGATCCTGATCAATGCTAATAACACTTATCGGAACATAAACATATTCCTCTTCAAAGACAAAGTCTCTAACTGTATCTTCTCCCACAAACTCAACATCCTCAAAGACCCGGTCATTTCCCGACTTGAAAATCGATCATAAAACTTGTACCCCCTGGATCTTTCAGAGTATCCAATAAAATAGCAACTCACTGTCCTTGAGTCCGGTTTCTTTTCATTAGGCCTATAAGGCCTTGCCTTAGCTGGACATCCCCAAACATGCAAGTGCTTTAGACTAGGCTTCTTGCCCGTCCAAAGTTCACAAGGGGTTTTGGCAGTTGCTTTAGTTGGGACCCTGTTAAGCAAATATGATGTAGTCTTAAGTGTTTCTCCCCAGAGTAATTTTGATAAGGTAGAATAACTAATCATACTCCTCACCATGTCCTTAAGTGTCATGTTTCGTCTTTCAGCAGCACCATTCATAGTGGGTGAACCCGGCATAGTGGGCGAACTCGGCATAGTATACTATGGGATGATATCGCATTCCTCTATGAATTGAGTAAACGGTCATGGATGTTGTTCACCTGAACCGTCATATCTGCCATAGTACTCACCACCACGATTAGATCTGACGCTTTTGATCCTTTTGCTGAGTTGGTTCTCAACTTTAGCCTTAAAATTTTTGAACACATCCAGCGACTGTGACTTTTCATGAATGAGATATATATAGCCATATCTGAAAAAATCGTCTATGAACATTATAAAGTATTGTTGACCATTCCAAGCAACCGTAGGGATTGGCCCACAATTATCCATATGTATGAGTTCTAAGATGTCCAAAGTCATGTTGGCTTCAAATCTCCTTTTGTTGGTTTGTTTTCCCTTTATACAATTAACACAAACATCAAAATCTGTGAAATCTAAGAGATCTAGAATTTCATCTGACACAAGTCTCTTTATTCTCCATTTGGAGATATGACCTAATCTCTTGTGCCATTATGCAGCCAAATTCTCACTGGTTAATTTTCTCTTTTTACCTCGTGTACTTGATTGCATGGATTCATTAAATGAAGCAATTGTATCTATTAAATAAAGATTATCGTAACCTGACAAAGAACCAGAACCAACCAATTTTGAGTCATGAAACAAACTAAAATTTTCATTCCCAAATGAACAAGAATAACCAGATTTGTCCAAAGCAGAAATAGAAATCAAATTCCGTCTAAAAGACGGTACAATAAATGTCTCATCAAGATCCAAATAAAATCAAGTCCTTAACTATAATCTAAATTTTCCTATTGCCTCAACTTGAACCATCTTGTCGTCGCTCACATAGATGTATCTTTCAGCATCACTTGGCTTTCGGCAACTCAGGCAACCCTGCATAGGCACACTGATGTGAGTTGTTGCACCAAAATCTATCAACCACGTGTGTCTAGGTACCAAAGTTAAATTAACCTCAGAACAAATCAAATTAAGAAGCATACCTTTCTTAGCACGTCATGCGTGATAGTTGGTGCATTGCTTCTTCTTATGCCCTTCAGCTCCACAAAAGAAATAACCAGTACCTTCTGGGTCAACTGGTTTCTTTTGTTGTTTCTTGTGAGATGCTATATCTGCAACTTCCTTATCCTTCTTCCTTTTCTTTCCTTTATCCTTGTCCTTAGAGGTTGAGGCCAGGCGAGCACTCTCCGCCTTATCTTGCTTCAGCCTTTCCTCTTCCTGAATACAGTGTGAGATAAGCTCATTCAGAGAGCAAGTCTCTTTCTGACAGTTGTAGCTCACCTTAAACTAGCTAAACTATGTCGGAAGGGATATCAAAACCAGATACACCAGCAAGTCCTCAGAGAGTTCTAGCTTAAGTGTTTTCAACTTGGAAGCAAGATGATACATCTCTAGGATGTACTCCCTGATATTGCATTTGCCCTTATACCTCATTGAAATTAGACTTGTCAAAAGTGTACTTATTTCAGCCTTTTCGTTCTTGACATACCTCTTTTTAATGTCCGCAAGGAACTCCTTAGGCATAGTGATCTTTTCAAACATTGTGCCCTGAATGCTTCCGGAATGGCCTTCTTTATGATCAGCATACACATGCAATTTGATTTCTCCCACCTTTCCATACCCCTATTTTCATCAAAGGTACTTTTATCCAAAGAGGTGCAGGAGAATCAACCCTTAATGCAAGGTCGAGGTCCATGACTCCGAGAACTATCAAGAGATTCTCTTGTCATGACTTGAAGTTAGTGTCATTTAGCATAGAAATAGAGTTAATATTGGCAGTAATATTAGCAGGAGTCATAGCTGAACAGAGAACAACAAATAAACAAAACAAGCTCATATAAGTCTCAAAATTAAATTCAAATAAAGGTAAACCCCATCTCAAGATACCGGACACTCCATTAATATTTTGTCTTTGGACAAAATATTAACTTGTAAGTGATATCTTAGTGTAGTAATCAAACACTGATAATAAGAACATATCAAACATTAATTCTTCCATTGGGCCTATGTATTGTTCACATGTAAAACTAAATAATCATCACACATTTATTACCACAGGTGCATATGCAATTCTTTTAAATATTCACCTTATTTTACACCGATTAATATTCACATAAGTTAAATGCATACAACTGTTTATATTTTAAAATAAATTAATTTTCACAACATAGGTCACTTTGGTGACATGTTGTTTCAATTAATTTATCTCAATATATATACATATGAATATTCAAATTTAAAATTGTACCAAAATTGATCCTTAAAATTTTTTTTTTTTTTTGATAAAAGGTCAACAGTCAAAGTCAACAATTGACCGTTGATTGGCTAACCGTTGACTTGGTGGGGCTGGACTGGGTCGGTTCAGCCCAACCTAGATCCTACACCAACCCTAGGCTCAACCCCTTAATTTTTTTTTTTTTAAATATCAATGGCTGCAGGCTTAGCCAGCCTATTCTTGTCATGGGCCCAATTGGGCCCCATGTATGAAAAAAAAAACCCCCTTAACCTATTGAAAGCAGCCAAATATATATATATATATATATTAGAAACTATAGACATCAATTTTAACAAAATTGTAAAAATATTTTTCAATGATTCAACATGAATCATGTTCTGATACCAATTATTAGATAAATTCCTATGGTGAAAACCATCACCTTTAATCCCAAGAATATTCATGTTGGATCATCAAGAATCTATTAACGAATAAGCGGAAGCATACCTGAATCCATAATGGTTAATCACCTTCTAGAGCCGTGCAATTGGCCTTCCAGATCAACACATTTTCCAAGAAAATCCTTTAGTCTTCTTTGTGTTCTCTCTCTGATAATGGAATGTTAGAATTGAGCAATGAATAATAATACGTGCGATTTGGAGACCATAACTATTATATATAGATAAATTTCATGTTATCTTTTAGTATTTCTATTTTAGTCCATCATAAAAATAGAAATTACACTTTAAGTCTCTATATGGTAAAGGCTCACGTCTTATCAGATACATTAAAGCTCAAATCAACCAAAATTTAGTATATCACTTTTAATTAAACTTAACCTTATTTGACAGTTCGCAACACATAATTATTCACATATAAGTCCAACGTTGGATTAATGATCCAACAATTGATAGATCATAAATTACCACCTAAGCATATGCGTCACACATTAGTCATACCATAAGAAATTA
This sequence comes from Ficus erecta, assembly GCA_008635985.1. Lineage (NCBI taxonomy): Eukaryota > Viridiplantae > Streptophyta > Magnoliopsida > Rosales > Moraceae > Ficus > Ficus erecta. The sequence continues at coordinate 1,508,883 of BKCH01000010.1, forward strand.
ACATTTTATTAATTAGAAGATTTCTTACGCTACATATCTAGGGGCCAACATATATATTTAAATAATGCGGAATTCAGATGTTCACATACAGCATGGAGAACAAGTATTAATACAACAACATCCTGGCTCCTTCAAAGAAAACGACTTGACTATAACTAATTAGACTTTCAAGGAAATTGTTCAAGTCTATACTCCATAAATTTTGACTTTGTCAACCTGCACGTTTTGCTTCTCTTGGTTAATTATAACTATACATATATATAAAAATATACGCGGAAGAGTAATAGATTTTCTTTTTTTATTTTATTGATAAGTGTTTAAAGTATTGTCATATCAATTTATTAATTAAATTAATCAATAAAAATATGACACGTGAATTAGTATTCAAAATATTATGATTAAGTTGTATCCTTAACACTACTCGTATTAGTCTTTTCTTTTCTTTTTTTTTTTTTAATCTTTAAGTTCGATATTTAATAACCTCAATTTAAGATCATGTCCGGTCAATACATCATACAAGTCGGACTCAATATTGGTGTGAGTGAAATTAGACCCATCATTCAAGTTTAAATTAGGTCAAGCTATTTCTGTACTCTTGATAGATTCTTTTTTTTTTTTTAGCAGTAATAATTCTCTATATATTATTCAAGCAGGAAGGATAAGCTTTGCCAAGTACTTGATATTATTGATGTTGCATTTACACAACGGACGTCTAACATTTAACTGCAGATTAATTATTGATTTAACAGCTAATATTGATTTGCTTCAACTTGATCCCAAACATTAACATTATAATTAAAATAAGTAACTTAAGCAGCTAATAGTAATTTCAGAACGCCAGATATTGGCCTAATTTTCCAATTGTTGCGCCATTAGCCACCTAGGGCATTAGTGGTGTAACCGTCGGTACTTCAATCTTTGTGACTTCCCACCACCACCCTCAACCGACAGCGCGGCCGCGGAGTTCGCCATCTTCTTTTTCTTATTGCCGCGCCTTAACATCCGCACGGCAGAAAGCGCCAAAGACTCCCACCGCTCGGCCTGAGAATTGCTCGAGTGATCGGCCGGGAGGTTCTGCCGGAAAAGCCACCAGAATTTAGAGACCGCATTCATCAAGTCATTGGCCATGAAAACAAAGGCTTCAACTTTGGTATGGGACTTGACATTTGTGGTCGAAATCGGGAACTCGGAAATTGTGTTGTGTGTGAGTGACCACTGCAGAAGTTCTTCCCCAAAATAATCACATCTCTTAAGACGCCTGGTTCCAGTACTACTACTACTAGAACTGTTCATAGAATTACCATTAAAACTTTGATCATCACCGTTAATACTATTCACATGATGATCAGTAATACTACTGTTTTTGTAGGCCCACGCCGTTCCCTGTGTGATGAAGAGCATCCGATCAAGTGGGTCCCCCTCTCGGATGATATAACTACTCTCATTGTAGATCACTGGCTTGAGGTGGTTGCAGACCACTTCCAACACTTGATCGTTCATGTTTTGGAACATTGGAGTCTAGGTTTCAAGACAAATCATTATAAATTGTTAAACAAATTATCACTACTAAGCTAAAACAATAACTTGGACACAAAAATTAAAGTTATTAAACCTAAATTTATCACACAATTATAATTTACACCCTAAACTTTTAATTTTGACAATTTGGCCCTTAAATTAAAAAATGTAAAGCAAAACACCCCTGATTGATTATGGTATTTATTTTTCAACGGAAAAAGATAAATGGCTTGCACATGAGTCATTAATTAATTAAGAGTATGAAAGGATTCTTTTCAGTCAATGTTCGCCTAACTTTATACTTGAAACATGGTTATTTCAGAATTTTTAATTTTACTTTAATTTAATTAAAGACCATTCTAGACCCAATAAAATTGGTCAATAGATAAAAATGTATATTCTTATCATTAACTAGTGCGCAATATGCAAGTCATTGGTCAATTTCCATCGAAACATTAACACCGTTATCAGTTTGGGGTGTTTTTGTTATATACTTTCACATGCAAGGGATAAATTGTCAAAATTAAAAGTTTATGGGTAAAATAAAACTGTGCAATAAGTTTAGAGACACCAATTTAAAAAACCCAAAAAAATTTTTAAAAAAAAACATAGAAATTTCTATTGTAGAAACTGTCATTTTCCACTAATAGTAAGAACTGCAATTTTAGTCACTAGATTAACTTTTATATTATCTAATATATGAATAGAGCAGTTTTATGTCTCGAAAATTTTTAATGTAGAGATTTATAAATCAAACGGTTAAAAAAATCAATTTAATAGCTGAAACTGTAGTTCATATATATATATCAAGAAAAAAAATGACAGTTTCTATCGTATAAATCAAAAAAAAAAAAAAATAAAGTAGGGTAATTGAAAACTTTGAAGTTAATTACTTTTCTTAGCAAAGGCCAGCAAAGAAGCTTCTTTATGGACTTCCTATCCTCGTGGGGAAGTATGGAGAGAAGATTCTCCACATCAACATCTTTGTTTTCCTCCAACTTGTGTTTCACTTTTTCCATTATGGAGGTCTTCATCTCCTTGGGAAGTCCATTTTTTGTTATCCACAGTTCTATGTCTCGTTCTTTCAACTTCATCTTCTCTCCTATCTCCTCTGATTTCGTAGTTGCCAACTGCATGTATGTCTGAGAATGCCACAACAAATTAATTAATTAGCTTGGTTTATAAATCCCTCAAATATATGAACAATTAATATTATATGTTATTTCTATATATTGAGATTTGAATTAATATGTGATACTATGTACAAAATTCCCTGGCTGGGATTATAGTGGTGGTAGAGGAGGGTTTTGGATAGTAGCTTTTAGATTCGAAATTTGAAATTATACGTTACCTAAAAAAAAATTGTACCATTCAAAACATTAAGAGTAAGATAAATTAAACTAAATCTCTAAAGATATGAAGTTGGTGTGATATTAGTTGTTCGCTCTATTTCTTTTATGCCAAGGAGATAAGAGAAAACTAAAATTTATAAGAAAAGTTATTGAATTAGTACAAATTGATAGTAAGTCAATAATATCTCCTAATTCTACTTAGAGAAAAAGTACATATATTAGATACAAAGGGTCATGGAGTTAAACAAAAAGATTAATTAAATGGACAAACCTGCAAATTTCCTATTAGATACAAGAACAGAAGCAAGCCAATGATAGAAATCGAAATAGCAAAACAATTCTCCCATATGTAGCCGCTTGTTTGCAGATTTTGACCAAACGAACTGCATAAATCGATTCGAGCAGAACATGACTTGAGATAAAATATATATATATATATATATATATGTATAAATATATGAATAAGATCAATTGTAAATCCAATACCTCAGATTCCGCAGTCCCCACCAGAAGCAGTGAAGTAACTTCTTTGGAAAATCATTCGATTCCAGCATGCCGGACTCAAGGGTTTCGAGAAACATCCCAAAATCGAATTGTGTTGCATTGTCTGGTTTTAGAGGACATTTAGAATTCAGGAGTTCTATATTTCTAGAAGCAGTTCTATCATCACAACTATAAGTACTAGTTTCACAATTTCCACTATGACAAGCTTGATCCCAGCATGACAGTTGGCGTTCAAAGGAAAACAAGTACCAAAATCCTCCGAACACCTAATTAAAAAAATTCAAAATTCAAAATTCAAAATAAAAACCCCAGAAGGTACACAATTTGTTATTTATATGATCATCAGAAGAATTAAATTCTATAGACATTCAAAACTGACAAACAAAAAGAGTTTATGATTATGAACTTACGTGACTAGCAAGAATGTAGAGAAAAAAGTTTAATCCACCCTTAACCCATGCAATTCTAGTGACTTGGTCTTGAGTCTTTGTGAGTTCCATACACGATAGGTAGATTCGGAAAATTCTCGGTACAAATTGAAAGAGGAGAACTGCATTTAGAAACTTGTTCTCCCAAGATCCCGAGAAATTTTCTAATCTTCCAAGGAAAACTAGGATTGTTACCTGCATAAATGGAACCATTTTTTAGTAATTACCTTGTTTTAAAAAAACAAATTTAAATTTGGCATGTATGCAAAGTGTTACTTTCTTCGTGTACCTGCGGAACAGGAAGAATAGCGAGAAAGTCGATGGCAACAGCAGACCATGAGAGTCTCCGAGCGACTGCTTGAGCATTCTTAACCAACTGGCCTTTTTTCCACACCAAACCGTGCCCTTCTTTTTTCAGTATCTCAAAAGCTTTAACAATGTTGTAGGCGATATCGATCAGATAAGCTATATCCGTGAGTGATCGCAAAACAACAGCCGAAGTCGCCAACTTCTTGTCCATCTTAATGCAGTTTTTGTCCCGGTTGATCATAGGAATGTAATAGAACAGAGGATCTAGTGAAACCGCAATCACACTTACCAACACAAAAATTTTGTTCCACACTCCTAGAAGCTTCTGTTGCTTGAGAATCTCCACTATACTTGTCTCGTTTTTCTTTGAATCCGCTCTGTCGTTCGCCATATTTTGCGTAAAATTTTCATCTAAAATTATAGTCCATTCAGGAATGCTAAAACAAAAAAGCACAATATTAGTCAGGAGAATAATTTGTTGTAATGTATGAAAAATTACGTACAGATATAGTACAATTCTATATTGACTTCAAATTTTGTTAAGTTCACCGTACTTTTCTTGATCTAATATGATTAGTAAATACATGATAATATCCCAAGAATTTTAGGGTCGGAGACACTAACCTCGCAACAACTTTCTCTTCCTTGTTCTCCATAGATGGAAAGTATTCAGAAGCAATAAAATGAAGCAAAAGATTTGTAATTTCTGATGAAGATGGGAGTTCTCCTTTTTTTTTTTTTTTTTTTTTTTTTGAATGAAACAAAAATTGATCAGCCTCATCTTTTATAGAACGATTTATTTCAATTTTTCAATTTAAAATGTCAAGCCGTGGATAATTTCCTTTTTTTTTTTATCTTTGTCGACCAGTTATTATTTCAGTATATTAATCTTGTGATGAGCCAATGCTGCTGCAAATTGCCGTAAACTTGAACTTGAAAGTGACTCTTGAAGCAATTAAAAACTGACAGTGGCCAAATTATTTTGTTATTATGTATAAGGTAAAAGGAAAAAAATAAAATAAAATTGGTGGTTGATAAATAAAGATCAAGTACGTTTCCCAAATCGAAATTTGACTGTTTTGTTAATTTGCAAGTGTACTGAATATGCCAATCAAAAGTTTCTATATTTTTTTAAATATTTTACCTACTCGAGCATAATTTTGTGCTAGCACGCCAATTTAGTTGACTACAACCACTTGCTAATGGTTGATCATAATTTAATCTTCTTCTTCTTTTTTTTCGTTATAAAGAAATGGCGGCTGTTAAATAAAGATCAAGTATGTTTCCCAAATCGAAATTTGACTGTTTTGTTAATTTGCAAGTGTATTGGATATGCCAATCAAACTTTTAGATCTTTTTAAATTTTTATACCAACTCAAGCATAATTTTGTGCTAGTATTGCCAATTGAATTGACTAAAGCCGCAACATAATTGACTTTCCTTTTAAATGAAATCCGACAATTGAAAATTTTTTCTCCATTAATTAGATAAAATGACCACCCTTTTCCATTATAAAATTGCCCTAATTTGTTTTTCCCAATTTTCTGTTTTCTTTCCAAGTCTGAGAAGAGAACAACCGATGATAACATACTCTTCTGAACGTGATCAAAAGGACTCTTTGAACACTAACGTTGAAAGCCCTATAGTAGTCATGTTATTTACCCCTCGAAGAGGAGCATGTCAATCCAGCCGCACTTAATCGGTTAACGGTGAGGATACGTAGAGGTATAGTTCAGATACTCTAAATCAAGTATAAACGAACCTTTACAATCAAGACCCTCAAAGCGGGTCACCCAAATTTCTGTCTAACCATGCATGCTATTCGACTTCTTTTTCATTTTGTATGTGCATGCTATTAGAAGTCGTTCTATGACGTGAAACTTGAAACTGAAAATTGGACAGTCCAGAACTTTCTAGTACTAACAGGATTTTTTTCTTTTTTTCTTTTTTTTTTTTTTTCCTTAACCTACCAAATTCTCCAAAAAATTTTACGAGGCAAAAATTATAATCCCACACAACCAGCAACTCCGTAGTTCACCAGAAAACAATCAGGGATTTCCATATACAACAACAATAATAATATACAAACCTTCTACACTTAACAAAAGAGGCTTCTACCTTTAATATTCCTTCACTAAATTTTTTTTTTCAAGTTAATAAAATAGTTACATTTTACATTCCACACAACAAAATCAAGCATTATCTTGCTGGTCACGTATTACCTATTGTTCATCAGCAGTGAAATCTGGCTCTGCCGGCTTCTGAAGCAGCATTGGTGGTATTCTCTCGGGCACCCTCGCTTTCCGTGTGCCATTACGTCTTATAAGACGGAGAGCATTAGCGGCAAAGCGTGAGGCATAGATGGTGGCGCCCAAACTTGGTGAGCTCCCACCAGCCTTGGCCAGAGCATCTTGCAACCTGTTCTCTTCTTCCCTAAGAGACTCTTCAAGCTTTTTCTTACTATAGCGGCGCCAGGCTGCTTGTATAAAACAAGCCGCCCAACTCCTCCACTGCTGTGAGTAGAACCTGAAAGTGTGGCGGAGCTGCTTACTGTGAAGCCTCCGGAACTGAGAGGCAACAAATTTCAAATCATCGGCCTTCAATGCAAAGGCTTCAACTTCTGTTAGGGCTTGCACGGTTCTTGTCGATATGGGAAGGTTGGATGAGGAGTGTGGATCCAAAGCCCATGTAAGAAGTTCTTCTCCACAGAAGTCGCCAGCCTTGAGATATTCGGAGTTAAAGAAACCAGTTCTTCCACCATTTGTGGTCACAGTCAACAGCCTGCCCCTCATTATGAAGAGCATCTCGTCAACTGGGTCTCCCTCCCGAACAATGTAGCTTTCCTCTGTGTAAAGCACTGGCTTGAGACGATCACACATTGCATCCAATAGCTGTTCATCCATTTTCTCAAACATCGGCACCTATGCATCCACGAAAATTGGTAAGGATTAAAGCTAGAGTCTAGATTCTTAACACAGCTAAGCCAGGCTATTACAAAGACTAAACTAGTACTAAGCTTGCATCGTTTCAAGTTGAAACAATTTACATTTTGCTTTTTCACGTTCTAACTCAATTATTTCTTCGGGACAAGCCTTAAATCCCTCAGTAAAGCAACACATTCCAAAAATGACTGGACATCATTCATATTCAAGAGAAAAAAACACATGGGTTCAAGCAGAATCTTCAAAAGAAACAGCCATAGAAAGGGCGCTTTTGAACTCACTCTCATCAGCAGAGCCAAGCAGAGATGACGCTTTATATCCCTTCTGAGATCCTTAGGAAGATTACAGATTAGAAACTCTTCATCAACACCTCTGGTTTCTTGCCATTTGTATTGTTCATACCGCCTGATACGCTCCCTCAGATTCTCAGGGAGCAAGCGATGGGCCATCCACTGTTCTGCATCTCTCCTTTTCACTCTCATCTCCTCCAATCTCGTGGTTGTCGACTGCAAATATGTCTGTTTCAAACAAACATTAAGTTTCATCAAACCATAATATATGAGCACTATGCTAAAAACAATCTATTCGAGTCTAGAACATTCAAATTATCTGTACACAACAAACACGGTGCTTACTAACCTGCATATTTCCAATGAGAAATGAAAATAGTACCAATCCCGCGATTGAAATGAAGACTGCAAAGCAGATTTCCCAAACAAATGTACTAGTGGCAAGGTTTTGACCAAGAGAACTGCATAACAGAAAGGGCTAGCATAAATACTCACATACTGGTATTTGAAAAATCAGCACACTGATCTCAACATGGAAAAGTGACGATTAAATCTGCAACGGTGTTCTCGTACTAAAGGCAGAAAATTAAGCACATAAGAAAAATATGCTCTTTTTTGTTTGTTCTTTTTCCCTAAGAGCAGAAAAGAGGAAGAAGAGGGAATGAAAAAAAAGTTTCAAAGAGTTATAAAAAGACTGAAGGAAAAAAATCCTTATTTCAGCCCAGTGCGCACCTTAAATTTCGTAGGCCCCACCAAAACAGTAAAAGAACTTTTGTGGAAAATCAGTACTCGACTCCACAACACCAGACTGAAGGGCATCTAAAAATATCCCAAAATCAAAAGGCGGATTATCAACTTGTTGTATTGGGCAGGAAGTATTTAAGAATGTGTTCGTCCCTCGGAAGCCGCGACCACAATATAAAGAATCACGGTTGCATAGAGTTGGATTACTCCCACAGGCATCTTGCCAGCATGTGGTTTCCCGTTCTATAGAAAACAAGTACCAGAAAGCTCCAAGTACCTAAATCAGTACAATATGATAATCAGAAATACTGAAGAAAGATAATAGAAAGAAGATCTTTAAGCTCAACAAGTAACACTAATCAGTTTTTGTTTATAATATTGATCTTGCATTTTACATGTGTGTTACACAACCACTACCAACTAATGCATGCCAAATGTAGAGATTATGGGAATGCAATGTCTGCCACCATAGACAAGCCAGAACTTCCGTACTATTATTTTTGTCTAGATCTGAAAGACCATATATGTAATTTCTGCCTACATAGATCACCCAAATGGGTCTCCAGGGTGAACGCACGTACATGTAAGTGTCTCAAAACCTCTTATCATACGCAAAAAACGTAATTCACCGAAATACATACAAGAATCCATGAAACACAATGACCTGTGCAGCCTAACTTTAAGCAACTCTGCTCACAAGTCTTTTTTTTTTTCCTAAAAGCAAAAGTTTTCAATTGTCTAACTGAGCTACTAACCTCTAACCAGACGTTAGTAAATTCTTCTCTTGGAAAAAAAAAATGCTCAAGTTAGATATTTGGATACTTTTACATGCATTGAAGAGTGTATCAATACAAGCACACATGCAGACAAGAAAGACATAAAATTCGAAAGAGGGAAAAAACAACAAAACCAACCGATTGATATATCAACGGAAGATACTTATACAAATATAACATTTATCCTAATAACAAATACTGACTTACATGACTGGCAAGCATGTAAAGAAAAAGATTAAGTGCAGCTCCAGCCCATGCTGTTTCGGTTAGTATTCCAGAAGTCCTTGTAACTTCTGTATACAATGGATAGATTCGGACAACCCTCGGCAAATACTGAAACCAGACAACGAATTTCAACAAGTTCTTTGTGTTCAATGTTTCTGAGCCTCCCAGTTTTGGAATAATAATTAAAATCACCACCTGGACAAATAAAAAGAAAATGTTGACTATCAGAGTTAAAGATGCAACCATTGGTTCCTTTTGGTAACAAAGACGTCTTCCATATAGAACATTCAAAACAAGGGAAAAAAAAACTATCTTTCATCTGTACCACCAATTAGGAAAAAAAAAAACAAAACTGTTAGTTTACCAATTCTCCCAAAAGCTTAAGCTGTTAGGAGGTGGGCCAACTATGGTTTAATATTTCAACACTCCCCCTCACGTGCAGGCCAGACAATGGGCAAACGTGCGGACAAATATTAATTTCAAAGTCCAACACAAATTATAAAGAGCCCGAAACATATTAAAGGCCCAACACGCAATGATAATAAAGGGGGTTAAATAGTGCAATTACAGGGGTTCGAACTCAGGACCTCCTGCTCTGATACCATGTTAGTTTACCAATTCTCCCAAAAGCTTAAGCTGTTAGGAGGTGGGCCAACTATAGTTTTATATTTCAACAAAAACAAAACATAATGTTTATATAGCTCGTAGTAGCCATCATGAAGCTCCAACCAAGAACCACAGTGTATGAGTTTAATCCAATTCATGGAACGAGCAAAACTGAAGTAATCCTGATGAGGAATAACTGATAAGCAAGTAAAGTTATGGTTTAAGAGATTACCTGTGGGAGTGGAAGGACTGCAAGAATGTCTATCAGGAAGTATGATGACAGATATCTCTTAGCAATAGCCCGAGCATCTTCAACTAAAACACCTCTTCCAAATACTCGAGAAGAAGGAGCGATAAATCCGGTACGGAATTGGAAAATAATATGAAGTATATAAAATATGTCTGTGAACGAACGCAAAACACTAGCAGTGATCTCCATCTTCCTATCCAAGTCTAGACACTTTTTCACATCATCGATCACAGGCACATAAAAGAACAAAGGATCCACAGAGACCGCAAGGACACACGACAGCACAAATATCTTATTCCACCTTTGAAGGAACGACCCTTGCGGATCAAGAATCTTCTTCTGGGAGCCAAAGCTTTTAGCCATAGCATTATCGAAGGAAACCGATTTAAATGATCGTTTAATCCATTTAATCCTCTCAGAACCAGATTCAAAGCCTCTTTGAAACTTGTGTGAAACCGAGTTTATTGTAGTCTTTATTTTTCCCGGGTGTATGTCATCGGCTGGATCATACAACACATCGGTTTTTTTCTCCGAATTCCAATCCTGAAATCTGAAAGTTGTTCAAGTATTAACATGAAAATCAGCCAATTCAGTGCATCCAAACACCCATAACATGAAAATCTTTCTTACACTCTAATGATATAACCATGGACATTACAAAAATAAAGGAAAATAGTGTTGAAGAGACTAACCTCACTAATTTCTCTTGCTGGAAATTCATGGCTATAGACTCCCTCTAACTCAATAAACAAAATTGAAGTCAAACTCTTGAAAAATGACAAGCCCAAGTAAGTTCTTCATGCACCAGAAAGCTCCACAAGTCAACCCCTGAAAAAAAAAAAAGAAGAGTAAAATAATTGAAGAAAAAGGACAATTTCTTATCAGAAAATTGCTATTTCCCCAAATTAAAAAAAAAAACAATTTGTACATATTAGAAACAACAAAACTGATCAGGCACGTATTATTAGACCTACTTAAAAGGGAATTTTGTATATTAATAGCATATTTTTGTCACAATTTTCCGTACATTTAAACATTTAACTAAACACTCGGAGCCTTTCCAAAAATACACCCAATTAGTGTTTTTCGCATCCACGAGATATATTTTCATGTTAAACAGACAAAAACAGCCCTTTTTCACTTCAATTTTCAGGAAAAACAAACAAAAACAAACTTGAGAAAAGGAAAAGATTCTTCTCCCAAATTTTTGACAGATTTCAAATCAAACCTTGTTTTATTGGATGAACAACTTCAACAACCACACATAAATTCGTTAAGAGAGAGAGAGAGAGAGAGAGAGAGAGATTGAGAAGAAAACGGACCGAAGAAGGAAATCTGAGTGAGGAGAGAAACAGGTTGGCTGTGGTGGAAACTCCCATGGGACTTGGCAGGCTATCAACTGAAGATTGATTTTCTGCCCTGCATTTCGATCAGTAAGAGAGAGAAAGAGAAGAGAGGAAAGAGAGAGAGGGAGAGAGAAAGAAAGTTCGAGGAAATGGAGAGCGGGGTCTAAAACGAGTAGGCTAGAGAGAGAAAGATAGAAATAGAGAGAGAGAGAGAGAGAGGGATGAGTCTCGAGTCCAATCCAACACCCAAACAGCGTGCAGTTGGGGTGGGCCGGTGGGGAGATGGAGCCGAAAGAAAATAAAACTTCCGTGGGTTTGGGCCCCACACTCATCACTCATCAACCAAGACCGCAAGTTGCTGTCCGAGCAGGTTCTCTCCGGTCACTCTCTCTCCGGTGCGTTCTTTTGACTAATCAAAATATACGTTTGGAACGGAGATATAAAATGAAATTTTGATATTAAAAATTAATTATAACATTGATTGATTTAAAAAAAAAAGATAAAAATTCAGTGAAAATTTTTGTGTGGACCTTATTTCAAACACACCATTGATTGAAAAATGATTTCTTAATAAAAAAAAATCATTACTTTCCCTAAAAAAATAAATAAATGATAAAAAATTTTCGTTGGAAATAATGCTACACAAAATAAAAGAAGTCAACCCAAAAGTAAATTAAAAAAAAAATCCAACGAATACCAATGAAATCTATGGAAGACTTGGCATGGTGTGTGTGTGTGTATGTATATGATATCTCTCTGGAATATAAAATATATATTATAAATCAATGTTGGTAACACCTAACAAAATTAGGATAGTTTAAGAGTGTAGATTATAATGAAATGGTGTTGTTTACAATTTTGCACAAACAATTAAATTTATATTTCTTTTGAACAAACCTTCAAAAAAAATTATATTTCTTTTGAACAACAAAAATGAACATACCAAAAGGTAAATATGGTGTACTCATATACTTAGTAGCCATTCTACAGTTTTTTTCCATAAAATATTTAGCATCTGTCTGTTATTCAAATTTAACTGTAACTAAATTATACTATTTCATCTCAATTTTTATTTTTTTTCTAAAAAGTCAACAAAATTTATAACTAATTTTTGAAAAGTCAGTTAACTCTAATTTAAAATTTTCATCTCCAATTAACTTACCAAACGGATGCTTAAATTTATATTTTAAATCTATAATCGAAATAATGGATTAATTCAACAATAATCACGCATTCACTTTTGAAAATTTACTTACATTTTTTTTGGTAGAAAATTTACTTATATATATGTATATATATAACCACCTTTTGGAATAAAATAAGTATTTTTACAAAATATGCAAGTAAAGTCTTCCAAAGTTGGTATTGATTCATTTTTATTTAAATATTTTTAGGGAAAACTTATGATGATTTAATTAGTAATAATTTAGATTTCAACCCAAAAAAAATTAGTAATGATTTAGATAATCAAAGTCAAGAAGAGGAGTAATTGGAACCGGACCTAATGGTTGTGTACGGCAGACATGAGAGTTGCCGGGAAAGAACGAGCGGCACGAGAACTGTAAAGAAAAAATAAATTAATTAATTAATTAATTAAAATAGTCAGTCAGGCAATGCCGTACACAAGTCAAAAAGGCCAACCTTTATTATTAATTACTTTTTTTTTAATTATCTTTATCTCTTGTTTGACTTCCACTAACAACCCTTCACGGGCGACTTATGTGCCTCCACCTCATTATTCCACTCTATTCTTACTAATTAATTTTTTTTGAATAAATACGTAATAAAATCTCATTTATATTTTATTGATAGAATTTATTTTTAAACCATTAAAATATAATTAAATGACTAATATGTTGTTTGTATATGATAGTTTTAATGTATCTTATCTCATACTAACATAAACCAAAAACTTTAAAAATAATTTATAAAAAAATAAATTAAAAAGAAATTGATAAAACACTCATTCCCTCCCTGGCTACCGGTGACACTCCCTGGCCGATGACCTCTTGCCGACGAGCCAGCCCCCCCGGGTGCTCGAGCCCGAGCGACCCCCCTTGACGCTGACGAGCCTCCCAACGTCGACAAGCCGTGCCGCCCCCCCTCCCGCTCTAGCCCAAGCGCCCCCTCCCTCCCCAAAGCCGATGAGCCCCAACCCGATCCCCCCACTCCCCCCCCTCCCCCCCCCCGGCGCTATATCCCAGGCACCCCCTCCGACGCCGACGAGCCCCCACTGCTCCCCCCGCCGCTGGCGAGCCCCCATCCCCCTGAAGCCAAATATGGTCGGCGTTTTGGGGGGGGGGGGGGGGTGTTGGCGTCTGGGGAGGTGTTGGCGTCTGGGGAGGTGGGCTTCTCAACGTCTTCACTGGCGTCGGGGGGCTACCAGTTGACTGGTTGAGAAACTAGTTTTTTTAGGTTTTTTTTTTTTATTTTTAGTATCTAATATTATGGGTTAAGGTATATTATAGTTATTAAGCACAAACAACATTTCAACCGTTCGATTAAATCAGAACAGTTTAAAAATGAGCTCTACTGATAAAGTATATAAAAATGACTTTATCGCAGTTTTACCCACTTTTTATTTGATTATAACTAATCATCGTTTTAAGAATTTTTATGATGTGATTTTTATTTTATCCTATTATTAAGAACAATTATTTTCCTTCAAAAAAAAAAAAAGGAAGAACTGTTTCTTTTTTTTTTTCTTGTAAAAACTGAAGGATTTAGTGATAGTTCTATCATTTACAGATTTTCCAATCATAGAGACATGAATACTTTCCTAAATATGATGAATTAGGTCATTTATGTCAATTTATCCTAGTCGTTAACCCATAGTCTACTATGCCCTCACTAACCCAAATATCAACAGCTAAAACTGGAACGGGGACCTACACGGGAGGCAATAAGGATCAAACCTGGATGGACGAAGGAAAGATACCTAGCAAATATATCCTAATCATTTGCCATTGATTTTTAACATAAACACTCGTTTACTATACGATTAAAAATTTAATCTAACTGTTAAAAATTATTTTCTATTAATGACACAAAATAAGAGGTTTTATTACCTTATTGCTTTTTTTATTTTTTATTTTTCCCCTACTTGAATAGAAAACTTTAAATAAGAAAAAAGCAAGCTGCGATTGTTGTAATTATAAGATGTTAAGTTGTAGAAATATGGAAACACTTATTTGAACTTTTATGGTGTTTTTAGTAGTAATCTTTATTTTCTTCAAGAACGCAATAGTTCTAGAGCGATGGTTTGATTGAGTCCAATTGATATTTTAAATCTGGGTTGACTATTCGAACATTTCTAGAATGTTACGTTAATGTATTTGTATTGCCATGGCAAATTAAGTATTATTTTTTAAAAAACACAAATTTAATATGTAAAGTTATCTTGGTGTTGAACAACTCAAATCAATTACTTTATTCCATGTGAAATATTCAATTTTGACTGAAAAATAGTTGTTATTTCATTAAAAATTTTGGTAAATAAAATTCTAACTTCTTTTTTTCTTTTTTATGAGGCAAGAACTTCTTATTTGATGAAAAATTGATCTTTCTTTTACACTCCATTTAATAGGAAGGGAAAACAAATAAAATGAAAAGAAAACATACAACAGATGGAGCATTTAAATGATAGAAATTATTTTAATTTTTTTAGGCTGCTTAATAAATATGAAATAAAGAATATAAAAGAGTAGTTAAAATTACTATTTTATTCATTTACTTATATTGTTTTACTTTAAAAATTGGGACAAAAAAATAATTTTCGTTATATATGAATGGATTTAAGTTTTTCATCAAACATTGGAAAGGTCACCACAGCCTTTATCATTCTATTCTCGTTTCCTTTCTCTTTTCTTTCTTAGCAAACAAACCACTTTACTATTTTTCATTTAATTCCCCCCCACTTCCTTCATTCCTCTTTTTTATCACACCAAACGACACTTTAGGATAAAATTAATTACATCGTTATCATTAAATTTGTGATTTTCTCAACCCTAAACTAAACAAAAATTCCCTCAACCAACCTAATTGATAAGTATCCATTTTGTTTGATTCGATGGATTTGGCCAAGGATATGGACTTTCTACGTTTAAGACTTTTAAAGGTCAATTTTCATACTGGTGTTTATTCTAAAAATATAAATTAAAATAAACAAACCGTAACATAAATAAATCTTGTTTATTGCAACCATAACATCACAATCTACTACAATAAACTAAATAAAAACATTACAATAGATCATAAGAAGGGAAAAAAAAAAAAAACTTCAATAGAACTAAAATGTGAAGTTTTTAAATTAATAAAGCTAAAAAGCTATGACTTTTTCTTTTAAACCAGCTCTTAAAGTTTGAACGTAAGTAATTATAATTAGGTCAAATTCATTTTTTTGGCTTCAAAGTCCAAACAAACAGAATTTTTTACGGTTTCATTTTATATTCAAATTAACTCCAACTAAATTGTACTTTTTCATCACAATTTTTATCTTTTTCTGAAAAATCAATAAAAATTATAATTAATTTTTGAAAAGTCAATCAATTCTAATTTAAAAATTTTATCTACAATCGGCAAATCAAACACAAGCTAAATATCTACTGCAAAAGGTAAACTTTTAGAACTTTAACGTAAAACATCTACCAAAAGGGGAAAGTTTTTAAATAGCTGATATTTCATTGTTGTGTTTAATAATTTTAATAGTTTGATGTCATTTTTACCTAATCAGGCTGATAAACGGCACCACGCTTTTGTTTTTCTTTTGGATCAAAGTCGACATGTCTTTTCTCTATAACTCTTAGTATTTATCTTTTCCAGTTGAAATTGTAACCAACGAAAAACTACTGTCTTGTCGTCTTAAAGGATTAAATCAATGAATCATGAATAAATGCCGTTTCTTGAGAAAAAAAAGAAAAAAAGAAAAAAAAAAAAGGAATCATTTTTTTATTTTACAAAGAAAAAACCTTTTTTTGTTGACAAGAAAGAACAAATGATCAATTTTATTTTATTTATTTTCTAAAGAATAACCTTTAAAAAAAATGGCAAACAAAAATTAATTTTTTAAGTTTTTTGAAACGAAAAATATATAACCTCAAAAATTTTTCCTCTAGAAATTTATGTAATTTCCTAAAAAATATTGTAGAAAGGTATTTCGAGGTTCACATGGTTAATCTTATTGATTTTTTTTTTAAATTTAAAGATTCAAACTCAATATCATACTGAAATCAAGTATAAAATTATTATTAAACTATACATGCAATCATATCTTATGATTAAGGTATGATTTATAACGTTGTAAGATAGACCATATTACATGGCTCAGTAGCAAGAATTGAAATTAATTTTTCCTTTCTTCAGTTAAAAGAGTATGAATATTTTGACCCGAAACATGGGTAGTGCATTAATGATGTTTTGTATTCTAAAAACAAAAAATTAGAACATAAAACAAAATTACCAAATACCTTATTAGTTATTTCTATTTCCTCTTCAAACGTAAGATATATATATATATATATATATATATACATATATTGAAAATAGGGATTCCAACTCATTACGTTCAAAAATGTTAAAAAAAAAAAAAAAAGAAAAGGGATCCTATTGCCATTATCGCTTAAAAAAGACAAGCAAGTTTATCTATGTTGTAATCATTCAAGTAAAAAAGTGACTCTTTCTCATATATATTTAAAAAAAAAAAAAAAACTACAGTAAAACATTTTTTTATGTATTCTATTGATAGAACTTATTTATAGATTATTCTATATATTTTAATGGTTGAGATGTTATCTGTGCGTAATACTTATCACGATCATTAGCTAATGGTATTAGAATCTAACAAATAAAAAAATTAAAGCAAAGAAAAAAAAACCCAACAGGAAAACCACCTCCCACGACCGGCGCTGCCCCAGTCCGTCAACGGCGAATCCCCCCAACCTGACCTGCGAAATCTCCCCCTCCCCAGTTCCGATTCAAACTGTGAAACGTCTCCTTTCCATCGACAGCGAATTGCTGCCCCCCCCCCCCCCCCCCCCCCCCCCCCCCCCAAATGTTCGTTGAAGGCAAATCACACTCCCCCTCCCCCGCTTGCCCATTGAATATCGCCTCCCCCGAACCTCCAGCGAAACCCACCGAATCCTCCAACGAGAACAACCTTTGGAGATCCCACCCCCTACCTGGACGAAGCTCCGACAAAATCTCCACCCCCCTTCCCGAACCTCCGACAAGGAAATCCACACTTTGATCGGCGAAGAAGACGAGGATGAAGAGTTCTAAGTTTTATATATATATATATATATATATTAATTCTATATATGAGTACTTATTTTAGTTATTGTGCACCTTTTATATCTTATTAATTTGATTAATTTTGAATGATCTAAAATAGAACTTTATTGATAAAATATATTAAAAAAACTCTACCACAAACTTTCCTAAAAAAAAAATTAATGAAAAGGTTATCAATGGTCTTGTTTCGTGTATGGTCCTCCAAAGGACCAAAACGAGACTGGGACCAAAAATATAACTATTGGAACACGTGGCAAACGGCCATTGGACATAAAAAGTTATGTGTGAATTTGGAAGCAGAGGATAACACTTGCAAAGCAGATCCCTGATGAGTGCCACGTTGCCAGCATTCCTCAGTGTCAATTCTAAAAAAAAATAAAAATAAAAGCCTCCTTTTTTCTCTCTCCAATTTTGCTTAGGGTTTCAGATTCTCTCAGTTTCTAGAGAGAGAGAGTATAATTCAGTAGTACGACCAGTAGTACATTTTTCTGTTTTTATATATGTGTATATATCTATAAGCGGTGCTAATTGGAGCAACCTTTTTCATCTCCAGATTCGAATCCTTTACTTCCACGAACCACCACCAGATCGCATCACTCGGTATATTCGATCTTATCCGACTATTGTTTGGAGCTCCGAATCAAATATTCTGAGCTAGATATCTCTTATAATGATTTTTTTTTTCCCTTTAATTTCCTTGCGAAATGGATCTAATTCCACTCATGATCCAATCTTTGTGTATGTTTTGATGTTAACTTTCTAAAGTAGCGTACTTGATTGGTTCTTACTTTTTTCTCCCCTGTTTGGTTCGCGAGAAAGCAGAGTATGTTGTCGGAAAGTGAAGAAGGAAGTTTGAATTTAAGTGTGTTTTGGTTCAAAACTAAGTACTTTTTCTCATTTTAGAAATTGCCAATGATAAAAGTTCGAATCTTTATTTTTACTCGGCCTATTTGATTTAAGATTTGAACAAATTTAGGGGGAATTTTAAATATTGTAATTTAAGCTTTGGTGGTTCAACATTGATTAACAGCTAAGGGAATTTTTTTTTTTTTTTTCATGGTTAAGTAATTTTTACGTGGTTGTTGAGCAGTTAATCACTCATATCTGGCTTTGAAGGCCAGGTTGGTCCACTTAGATGGTATTATGCAAAAGTTGCCTAAAGAATGTGATTGTTCAAGCTGGGCATATCGGAGCTTTTACGCGAAAGGCGGTGCAATTGAGCAGTACCGGCAAGAGCTTTACCGGCAAGAGCTTTGATGCTGGTCTCAGCTTAACGAATTGGTGGAATCGTCAATTTAGAACAGATTTGAGGATGATGATTGATACCGGCGCAACGGCGAAACAGGGGCTTATTGTTGATGGATTGCCAGAGAAAGACGAAGAAGGAAGTGGGTATTCCAGCGGAGGATGGAAAAGGTTAAACCGACGTCCTCTCGTATTTATTTGGGTATATTGTTTGTTTCATATGAAACTTGAGGAGAATAGATTTTACGTTTGTTATGTTTAGAATTTAGTGACCAGTACTGCTATCTGTGCATTGATTTCTGAATTGATATTGCTTGAATCGTTGCATTGAGTTTCTGTTATGAACTCAAGCAATTTAAAGTTTTAAAGATTTTGTCTCATAAGTCTACATCTACTAACCAAGTTTAATGCGATGTTTATGTATTTCATTACTGGATCTAATAGTAGTGCCATCAAGATTTCGATACAGTTATTAGCATAGATCCACTAAATAAAAGTTCCGTAATCTTCCTAGTTCTTTCTTGGTTATACTCTCCTTTGTTGCCCAAAACTACGTTTCAATTGTCCCTTAAAATTACTATTTTCTTCTTTGGTCTCTTATTCGGTTTGGGTGAAGTTTCATTCCATTATGGACTAAAGTTGTCTTCTTTTCTTGTTTTGTTGACAGTGAAGATGGAAAATTGAGCTGGGGGTACTCGAGTTTCAGAGGAAAGAGAATGACCATGGAGGATTTCTATGATATTAAAACTGCCAAGATTGATGGTCAAACGGTTTGCTTGTTTGGAATATTTGATGGTAAGTTTTTATGTTATTGATAACATTTGTTGCAAGTTTTTGAGGTTTTATTTCAATATTCCAGGATCCATTCATAGAATAAGCTAGTTATTGATACCTTCGTCCTTGAGCTGATTTGCTTGTGTATAATTGATGATGTTTTCTTACAGGACATGGTGGATCTCGTGCTGCTGAATATTTAAAAGAGCATCTCTTTGAGAATCTCATGAAGCATCCACAATTTTTGACGGATACCAAATTGGCTATTAGTATGTTACAAAAAAACCTTCTTTCTGTGCACCAAATACTATGAACTGGAATGGTCACGTGACTGTAGCATGGCCTTTGAAATGCTGTGTTTTGTTTTCACAGGCGGAACTGCATAGAATGGTTTTAAATTTATCTGTATTGCTGCTAAGTTTTGGGATCCTGCATGGGACTCATTTTACCTTGTGAAACGGGCTTTTGTTGTTCTGTCTTCTAACGTAGTTAATACTTGCAGGTGAATCATACAAGCAGACCGATTCTGATTTTTTGGATTCCGAAAGAGAGCTTTATCGAGATGATGGTTCTACTGCTTCGACTGCAGTCTTAGTTGGTAACCATCTATATGTTGCCAATGTTGGGGATTCTCGTACGATAATATCAAAGGATGGGATAGGTAAAAAGAAAATATCTTGAACCTTGTTGAATTACTGTTACTGAATGCATTGAATATATTTCATAGGTTTAACTGCCTAATCTAATAGTGAATTGAAAACGTGAAATATGGAATTGACATATGGATTTCTAAAAGAAGTTGCATTTCTTTTTGGACAGCAATCCCTCTCTCTGAGGATCATAAACCAAATCGAAGTGATGAGAGGAAGAGAATTGAAAACGCAGGGGGTGTGATAATGTGGGCAGGTACATGGCATCATTGAATTGAAAGCATGTTGTTGCTTATAGCATTTTCTCTCATTTTGAAGTAAATTAAGTCTCTAAACTCCACATTGGTCTGAGGTAATAAAATCAAGAACAAATAACGGCTTAGTTCAGTTAAGCTGTTCTCTAGTCCTGCCTAATGATTTTTCTCGCAGTTGCTCAAGATAAATGTCTGGTCGTACGGTCAATTGTAGTGTTTCTTTGGTTATGCTGTCAGGTACTTGGAGGGTAGGAGGTGTACTGGCCATGTCTCGGGCTTTTGGCAACCGAATGCTAAAGCAATTCGTTGTAGCAGAACCAGAGATCCAGGTTATTGCCAGAATTTTCTTACTGCATTTGTTTGAATGAGTAATTTATTCATTTACAATGTATGACAAGTTTTGCTGAATTTCCTTTCATTGAATGCTTTTGATATTGTTAGGATCTGGAGATTGATGTAGAGTTTGAATTGCTTGTGCTTGCAAGTGATGGGCTATGGGATGTGGTACCCAATGAGGTAAGGCTGCTGCTCCTCTCCCTCTTCTCTTTATTCCTTTTCAGCCAAATGCAACAGGCCTGTAGGCGCATACATTGACATGCGATTTTGGCCGATACAATTTTTTACTTTTTTATTAAGAAAAATTTTCCTGCCTACCTACCTAACATGACAAGAACAGATCGCCAAAACCGTACATAGTTTGGACCGTCCAGTCAATAAACGTATTTAAGAAAAGTGACCTTAAAAATGGAGGACAAGTTAATAAGTTGACATGTGGAGGTTTTATGCCATACAGTCCCCACACAATCAGAGCTCCAAGGAAAAAAAATGGTAGAGGAAAAGTTGCAATCCGAATATGCTTTTCAACGAGACTTGCGATTAAATTTTTGGAACATTTTTATTGGCATATTCATTGAATAGATGTTCATCTATGGTGTCAGGATGCTGTTTCACTTGCTCGCGAAGTGGAAGAACCCGAGGCTGCAGCTCAAAAGTTAACGGAAGTTGCTTTCACCCGCGGCAGCGCGGACAACATAACATGCATTGTGGTAAGGTTCCACCACGACAAGGCGGTTGCATCCAGTCTCCGACAAGACTGAAAACAACTTCTAGACGGCATGTGTGGGTCTAGAAACATAGAGTAAATAATCGAACTGGTCCACGCATGCAAAATGGGTTGATTCGCCTCTTTTGAAAAGTGGGCCATTGTTTATTCTTTTTTGTTGTTTCTAAATTTACTGCGGAATCTGTTTCTTCTGGATCCCGTCCCTTGTGTATTCTTCATCATCTGTCGACCTTGTTGTAGGTGTCATTTTGGGTCTTTTATGTTTCAATAATAAGCTAATAAAGAAGCATTAAGCTTCTTCCGATTTGTCAACTGCTTACTAGTTACTGCTTGATGTCATAAAAAATGGGGCTAATGCAAACACCGTGAATCAACTAGAGTGAACTACCGACTATTTTCGGAGTCGATAAAACGACACTTTGACCTATTGATTAGCCCCCCCAACCAGAACAGGAACAAAGGATCTATGGTGATGAAACTTAAATTGGATAGAAATCAAGTTGCAAATGAAATAGGCAAAATTTTCACCAAACCAAAGACTCCAAATCTACAGTCCAAAAAAAAAAAAAAAAAGGCTTAAAATTTGTAGTCATCGATCAGTATTTGAGGTATATAGTTCTTTATATCCTAGATACTATGTGGCCCATGAATTACACTTTGGTTGAGGATTCGCCCCTGCTGCTTGAAAGTCTAATCTGAGACAAAGAAAAATAAATAAATAAATAAATAAAACTCAGCATTATCATTCTTGGATATTGGAACATTTATAGCATTTCCTGCTAAAGAAAAAAAGGATGTTTATAGCTTTAGAACACAAAATATTTCGAATATGATTAATCTATTTAAAAATAAATAGACAGAAAAAGAAAATTAAGGAGGCAAGTCTAGGAAAAGTTAAAAGTGGATGAACACTTGAAAGAGAAATCAAGCAGTTCACAAGTGATTTATTTGTTTATTTATTTCGAAATAGATATTAGGGAATTGGGTATTCTAAAAAGTTGAAGAAGAGCAAACATAAGTTTAAGATGCTGTGGAATCACAGATATTACCAATTACGCAGTGACAAGAAAATATGTGCAAAAAGGAGAGGAAAACTGCTTCTCTAGTACCTGGCAGTACTACCTATCAGCCGTCGGTCGAGTGAAGATTTTCGTCGATGCTTCTCATCATCCCATTGCTTGGTCCTTCTGGTGTGTCCACACTTGCTGAGTTATCACCATTTGACTGAATTCTGTTTCCAACTGTTTCTGGGTTTCCCTGATCATCTGAACCATTACCGTTTGTACGGACGTAAGGTGGCTCTCGAGGCATATTCCCATTCCTTCAACCAGTAGCCATTACTTAGATATAATACACACACACACACAAATCCCATATAGATACGTATCTTAAGCACAACACACAAAACAGATGATATAATAGCCTTTCAGAGAAAATATATATATATATATATATGTGTGTGTGTATATACATGTTGGTTAAATTGAGCATGGAGAACATACGAGGAGTTTGAGGTACTTGACTCTGCTTGGGAGACACATGAAGCTCTTTGACGCCGTTCCTCCTCGTTCGCATGCTGCTCTAGCAACTGATTGGAATTGGATCTTTGACAACTCAGGGCTTTAAGTCTCCAGAATACCCTGAAACACTCGCAGTTATCCCATTGCAACAGGTTCCTCACTGAATAAAAAGAGCAAAAGATGGCTGTTTAGGAACCTTCAACAACCAATTTTCTCATAAGAAGTTGAGGAAATTACACAAGGGGTGGAAAATGTCATCAAATTTGGTTTATTACCTATGATAGCAAACCGAGGCTCAAACCTTGTGACAACACAGAGAGCTTCTACAGCCTGATCTCTGTTCAGGCGCTTCCTCAATATCCTTTCAATCATTTCCTTCACCCAGAGGGTTCAAATTTAAAGAATACAGAAAATTATCAAGTTCAGAACTTTCAATACCAAGAAAGCTGTAAGATTAAAAAATAAATAAAATAAAAAATAAAAAATAAAAAGTTCTTTAGCATGGATTGGGAAATCTTGCTTTACCACCTCAATATCTTCTCGTCGGATCCTCATTCGCGGCTCACCTCCATTCGCTTCAGGTGGGTTGTTTAGCAAGCCATCAATGTTTCTGTTGTTCAGCCCCAGCAGAGTAATGTTTGCTTGGCTTTCATTGTTTGTGATAGTAAGCACTGGCACGTTGTTTTCTTGGCCTCCATTGTTATTTATTTCCATTTGAATTTCTACCTGTCTGACCCTTACTTGCGGCTGATATTCAGGTGTTTTGTCAATCACAATAATATCTTGTAGTCCGCCGCCAAAGTCTTTGTGGATCACCAAACATGGAGAATGTTGTTGCCGGCATCTATTTTGTTGTCGGCCTCTATTGTGTTGTCGGCATCTATTGTGTTGTCGGTCGCCAATGTCGTAATGCAGCATCAGTAGAGTATTGTCCTGCAGGCCGCGTAGGCCACCAATGTTTCTGTAGTTCAGCACCGGCACAATATTGCCTTGTAGGCCGCGAGTGTTTCTGTACTTCAGCACCGGCAGAATAAAGTTTTGTTTGCGTCCATTGTTTGTGTTATTCGGCACCCGCGCATTGCTTTGTTGGCGTCCATTGTCTGTGTTATTGGGCTCAGACAAGTTGTTTTGTTGCCCGCCATTGTTTCCAACCGGATTTTGAGTGTCGTTTTCTGCCAAACGGCTCTACAAATTTTTTGAAATCCCCTCTCCCAAATTAGCAATGGAGATCCCAAAAACATATGGTGAACATACATTTATATGACTGTATATTCCAGATTAGCAAATACTGATTTAGGTTTGTACTCTGGAAGGTGGACAAATGATAAGTTTTTTAATCCTTTATAAAGCTAATTAGTAATTAATTACTGGCTATGTTAAGAAAGTGACAACATTAAGAACATCAAGAAAAGCAAGATTCTTGTTTAAAAATTTGCAACATTTTGAGTTAATTAAGACAATCAATCAAACTTAATTACTAAAACTAATTGTTGCTCAAATCTTTATTCAAAATAATAATGAGTCAAGATGACAAAACCTGTGAATTAGCCATTGGACTTTGAAATGAGTGTTGAGCACCACAGTTTTCTGTTACTAATTCTACAGACAACAGAACAAAAAGAAAAAATCAAAATCAAAACCAAAATCACTTTACATTAACGCTTTATTACAAAAATTGAGAGGAAAAGAAGAAGAAGAAGAAGAAAGAAAGCAGAAAAGGACGGACAATACAACTATACATTAACAAAAAGAGAACTTCAAAAAAGTGACAGATTTTCTTTCGTGATTTTTCTTAGTAACCAAACAACGCATCAAGTTAACTGCTATCAATTCACAACCAAAGATAAAACTTACGAACCAAACAAAAAAGAAAGAAGAAGAAGAAGAAGAAGGAGAAGGAGAAGGAGAGAGAGGAAATGACCTTGCGGAAGAATCTTGCTAGTTCTTGAAATGTTACACGCATATGTATTTTCAAAATGGAATTGGAATATATATATATATATATATATATAACCTTTTCCTTTGATATATTGAAGAACACCATGATAACGTATTCAATGTTTTCCACGTCTTATACTACAAAATTGCCTACCAATTATTAAGGTTATTATGATGATGTGGACTTTAATTATTTGTAAAATGTGTATTCTGTAGACAAGATTGGTACATTGTATTAGGATTCTGTCTTATTTATTTAAGATAATATAATATTTGATAATATCTATATATTATATAAGTAATACGACAACAAAAACTAATACAGTACGGTCAGTTATATCTAACGTGATTAAAAAAACTTCTGTATCGTGGCATGTTATATAAATTAATTTAAATGATTAAATTAAAAAACCTATAAAATATTTTAAACGTGTCAAATCTGATGCTAAAGTTTGGGTCAAGACCCATGGTCTGGGTTGAATTTCGAAACCCGGGTTGAAGTTAGGTTTTGGACGGGGTTGGTACGGTTGGTGTGGGTCTCAGATTTGGGGTTGGATTGAGTTTCAGGACCAGGGTTGGAGGGTCGAGTTTCGAGATTGAGATTGAGTCAAGTTTCGTAATCAGTTAGACTAGACATAATTAATGTCTAACAAATTTGTCTAATGTACAATCACACCATTACCTTAATGGCATGTTTACTCACGCGTAATCGAAGTGATCATGAATCGGAGTGGGTAGGATTCGGAGTGGGTTGGATTCGGGTTCAGAATATACTGTTTACTTGAGTTCCAAGAATCGGAGTCAGAATCATTGTTAATCCCATTCATGCATTAACTTAGAACAGGAATCGGAGTCAGTTATTGTAAATTTACTTGTATACCCCTTTTATTTATTGTGTTTTCAAAAAAAAAAAAAGATTAATTTTTTTTATTTATTATCATACTATTAATCAAAAGTAAAATAACCATTATGATATTAAGACAATAAAATTAAATTGTGTAATTTTTTGTTTAAAAAAATTAAAAACAAAAAAAAATGAATTAAAATAAGTAAAGTATAAAAAAAATATAAAAATAGAAACATAATAATATATTGTGATAAAAAAAATTCTTCATTTACTCTAATAATAACGTTAATAGTAATTAGGATAGTTATATAATATTAAGTTAATAAAAATATATTATATTTGGTTAATAAAAATAATTAATATAGGTTGTTATTACATTTTAATACAATTTTTTGTAAATAAAATAAGGATAAAATGGTAATTTAATGTTCATAGTGGGAATGAGAGTCACAATCTAGAGGGGGACATGTGATTGTCAATCTCATTTCTCAATTCCAAATTGGTATTGGACCCACCATTCTTACTCCCATTTCAAGAAAAAAAAAAATGAGCAAGTAAATAAGGGATTGACTCTCATTTTCCACTCTCATTCCCTACTCCTAATAAGTAAACATGGCATAAGTTCATTTCTATAGTAATGATTTGAAAAAGAAAAAAAAAAAAGTTCCATAACAATGAAATTACTTAGGAAATAAAGATAGATTGATAGAAAGACCATAATTATTAAAAAGTCATACCACATCCAAAATTCTAAAGATTTTGCGTTTCATAAAATCCAAAAAGAAAAAAAAAAAAAAAAAACAAAACAAAACAAAGCAAAGCAAACAAACCAAAAAGTACCATAAAGATCTTATTATAATAAATGCTATATAATTATGGTTAATTTTTACAATTTAAAAAGTAAAAAGAAAAGAAAGAAGAGTCTAAACTTGAAGTCCTTATATGATCTCCTGGCTAATTTCCTGCTGGTTGGAATAAAACAATAAAACTCATCACTCTTTAGATTGGAATAGAGGATTTCAATCATGGAGAAGAAAACAGAATTTCCATAATTAAGATGTGAACACTTATTATGAATTCTTCACTCATAAGAAAGGAAAAAAAAAAATTGCAAAACTTTTAACTCTTTGCTCACGACCTTGCGAGTGTTGAAACCGACCAATTGCATTAGGATCCCTCGATCGCAAACCTAGTAATCGACTAGCATCGTCGGAGCTTCTCGTCTTCACATTCTGTGGTTCTTGTGTGTCCATGTCCAGACTCATCTTGACTGTCGAATTGTAATTCGGCCGAATTTTAAGAAAGTTTTAAAAAATGCCAAGAAAAAGAAAACGATAAAGATAAAATCGAAAGCACCGATATCAAGAAAGCATTTGCGATTAGAGTTTAGGGAATCCTGATCATGAGGAAAATATATAAAATTTGGCTTACATCCTGGAAAATTTGAAGTCAAAACAGATATGAGCATGATCACCTAAACTGCTGATCTCAAACCACTTTCCCATATCTATGTCTAATTCGTAAACTGCTGACTTTCATTGTCAAACGAGCAACAACTGTGTCTCCATCATCGTCATCGTCATCCAAGATTGCTTCGTCTTCATCATCCGTAGCAAATTTCCAATCCATGATCCTTACAACCTTTAAGAACTATTTTTAAGGAGACATCACAAGATAATTCTTTCCAAATGCACCAAGTGGATGTTTGCTTGCTACAAACTTCAAGTCTAAGACAATAAAGTCCGTAATTCTGAAAGAATAAAGTTCTCCTTTACAAGTCCAAGAACTTCAAGTCTAAGAACTTTTTTTTTTTTTTTTTTTTTTTCAAAATTGATTTTAGGGAATTGGATATTCAAAAAAGTTGAAAAAGAGGTAAATATAAATATGTTTAAAATGTTGTGGAATCACTGATGTTACCAATTATGCAGTGACAAGAAAATATATGCAAAACAAGGAAAACTGCTTCTCTAGTACCTGGCAGTACTACCCATCAGCTGTGTTCAAAATCGCCAGCGGTCGAGTGAAGATTTTTGTCAGAGCTTCTCATCATCCCATTGCTTGATCCTTCTGGTGTGTCCACACTTGCTGAGTTATCACCATTTGACTGAATTATGTTTCCAACTGTCTCAGGATGTGGCTCTCCAGGCATATTCCAGTTCATTTGAAGGGCGAAGTAGCCATTACTCAGATATATATATATATATATGCTTTATATATGTATATATGCACATCCATACATCCCATATGCATACATATCTTAAGCACAACACTCAGAACAGTCCACAGAAAATATGTTGGTTTAATTCCTTATGGAGAACATACAAGGAATTTGAGGTACTTGACTCTGCATGGGGGACACCAGAAGCTCTATGCAGCCATTCTTCCTCGTTCGCATGCTGCTCCAGCAACCGATTGAAATTGGATCTTTGACGACGCGGGGCTATACTTATATGGTATGCCCTGGAAAACACGGGGTTATCCCCTTGCATCCGGTTACTAAATTAAAAGAGCAAAAGATGGCTGTTTAGGGACCTTCAACAACCAATTTTCTCATAAGACGTTGAGAAAATTACACAAAGGGGTGGAAAATGTCATAAAATTTAGTTTATTACCTATGAGAGTCAGCTGAGGCTCAATCATTGCAATAACCCGGAGAGCTGCTGCACCCTGATCTCTGTCAGGTACCACCTCAGATGCATTTCAAGCAATTCCTTCACCTAGAGGGTTCAAATTTAAAGAATGCAGAAAATTAAAAAGTTCAGAACTTTCAATACCAAGACAACTGAGACATGAATAATTCTCAAGCAAGGATTGGGAAATCCGGCTTTACCACCTCAATATCTTCCCATCGGATCCTCATTTGCGGCTCACCTCCATTCGCTTCAGGTGGGTTGTTTAGCAAGCCGCCGATGTTTCTGTAGTTCAGCACCAGCAGTATAATGTTTGGTTGGCCTCCATTGTTTGTGAGATTCAGCACTGGCACGTTGTTTTTTTTGGCCTCCATTGTTATTTATTTCCATTTGAATACCTTCCTGTACCCGATCGTTATCTGCGGCTGATATTGGTTGTTTAGCAGAATAATATCTTCTAGGCCGCCACTGTTTCTGCAGATCCGAAAATGCGGAGAAATGTATTGTTGGCCCCTATTGTTTTGTGGGTTGCCAATGTTGTAATGCAGCATCAGCAAAGTATTGGCTTGCAGGCCGCCGATGTTTCTGTTGTTCAGCACCATGTTGTTTTGTTGGCGTCCATTGTCTGTGTTATTCGACACAGACAAGTTGTTTTGTTGGCCTCCATTGTTTCCAACCGGATTTTTAGCATCGTTTTCTGCCAAACGGCTCTGCAAATTTTTTGAAATCCCATCTCCCAAATTAGCAATGGAGATATCCAAAAAACATATGGTGAATATAAATTTATATAACTGTATATTCCAGATTAGCAAATACTGATTTAGGTTTGCACTCTAGAAGGTGGACAAATTGTAAGTTTTTCAATCATTTATAAGGCTAATTAGTAATTATTTACTGGCTATATGTTTAGAAAGTGACAACGTTAAGAACATCAAGAAAAGCAAGATTCTTGTTTCTAAATCTGCAACATTTCGAGTTAATTAAGACAATCAATGAAACTTAATTATTAAAACTAACTGTTAGCTGTAATCTTCATTCAAAATAATATTAAAGTCAAGATGACAAAACCTGTGAATTACCCATTGGACTTGAAATGAGTGTTGAGCAGCACAGTTTCAGTTACCAATTCTACAGATAACAGAACAAAAACAAAAGCAAAGAAGAAGAAGAAGAAAGTAAAGACACGTTAAACACAGAAAAGGAGGGACAATACAACAATACATGAACAAAAAGAGAACTCCAAAAAAGTGACCAGATTTTCTTTCGTGTTTTTCTTAGTAACCTAACAGCACACACCAAGTTAGCTGCTATCAATTCACAACCAAAGATAAAAGTAACGAACCGAACCGAACCAAAAAAAAAAAAAAAAGAAAGGAGAGGGAGAGAGAGAGAGAGAACTGACCTTGCGGAAGAATCTTGATCGTTCATGAAATGTTACACGCATATGTATTTTCAAAATGGAATTGGACTATATAACCTTTTCCTTTGATATATATTGAGGGATAACATAATGACGTATTCAACGATTTCCACGTCTTGTACTATAAAATTACCTACCGGTTATTATGATGATGTGGGTTTTTATTATTTGTAAAATATGAATTCTATGAAGTACAGGACTGGTACACTGTATTAGGATTCCATCTTGTATTATTTAAGAAAATATAATATTTGATAACAACTATATATTGTAGAAGTAATACGAAATCAAAAATTATTATTATGCGGTTAATTATATCTAATACGATAAAAAAAAAACAAAAAAACCTATGCATTGTGTCGTATTATATAAATTAACTTAAATGATCATATTAAAGAACTTATGAAATATTTAATGTAACGGGGCCTAGATCGAGTTTTAGGGCCAATAGAGCTGATGTTGGGTTTCGAAACTAGGATTGGATCGAGTTTCAGAACAAACTAGGGGGGGTCGGGTTTTGAAACCGGGATTGGGTCTAGTTTTGTTATCAAGATTGGGCTATACATAATTAATGTCTAAAAGAGTATCTTACCTCTCTTATATATATATATATATATATATATATATTTGTCTTTTGTTTAAGTTCATTTCCGTTAATAATGATTAAAAAAAAAGTCCCACGACAATGAAGATTAGATCAAATAATGATAGACCGACTTAAAGATCATAAATCAAAAAAGTCATGCCATATCCAAAATCCGAAAGTTTCAAAATGATCTTACGTCTCATAAAAATCCAAAAAAAAAAAAAAGAAAAACAAAAGAAAAACAAAACAAAGCAAAGCAAACAAACCAAAAAAAATACCACAAAGATCTTATTATAATAAATGGTATATCATTATGGTCAATTTTTACAATTAAAAAAAGAAAGAAAAGAAGAGTCTAAACTTGAAGTCCTTGTATGATCCTCCTGGCTAATTTCCCACTGGTTGAAACCCAAAACCTGAGACAAGTAAAAAGAAATAAAACAGAAAAATTCATCACTCTTTAGTTTGAAATAGAGGATTTCAATCATGGAGAAGAAAACATAATTTTCATAATTAAGATGTGAAATCACTTATTATAAATTCTTATCATTTACAAGAAAGGGAAAAAAAAAATGTGAAACTTTTACGTTGAAACTCTTTGCTCACTACCTTGCGAGTGTAGAAACCGGCCAACTGCATTAGGATCCCTGGGTCGAAAACCTAGCAATCGACGAACATCCTCGGAGCTTCTCATCTTCGCATTCTCTGGTTCTTGTGTGTCCATGTCCATACTCATCCTGACCGCCGAATTATAACTCGGCCGAGTTTTGTCACCAACTGATGATTCAGGAATGCCCTCATTATGCTCCGACTTGTTACCACCATTTATCTGGACAGGCGCAGATTGTCCAGGCGCATCTAAATCTACAAGTTTTTTATAGTAGGCCTTGAAAAATCGTCGATTTTCATTTTCCAACTTGTCCCACACTAAACAAAATAACAAAAGATGGCTATTAGGGGAAATATTGGTAAGCAATTTTCTCATATGTTAAGATGCTGAGGAAATTACACAAGGCTAGGGGGGGAAATGTCATAAAATTTAGGTTTTGTTACCCATGATAGTAAACTTAGGCTCAATCCTTGCGACAACTCGGAGAGTTTCTACCACCAGGTCTTTGTTCAGGTTCCGGCACAAACACCTTTCAATCAATTCCTTGACCTAGTGGATTCAAATTTACTCAGTTCAATTCCATAACAACTAAAACATTAACAACATATATTTTACCAAAACTTCGATCAGAAAAACCGCCTTACCACTTCGATATCTTCCCATCGGATCCTCGTCTGTGGCGGCACGCCTCCGTTCATCTCAGATGTGTTGTTTTGTTGGTTTCCAACCGGATTTTGAGCGTCGTTTTTCGCTGAATGAACCTGAACATTTTTTATTTTTTATTTTTTTGAAATGCTCTCTCAAATTAGTAATGTGAACACACCCAAAAGATTTGGTGAAAACGTGCATGATTTTAATCAGTTTAGTAGTGATTTAGGTTTGTTTAGTAGGCTAATTATTACTACGTACTGGCCATGTTAAGCAAACAATTACCAAGTTAATAAGACATCAAGAAATAAGGATATTGTTTCTAACTAATCTGCAAATTAAAAGCTAAGACCTAAAACATATATATATATATATATATATATATAAACTAACGGATTTTCATATAACATATAATTATGAAGATACATGTTAATTTGCAACATTTATTCATATAGCTTGCTAACGAAAACATGACATGTGTGTATATGACCATTAATTAAAACCAATTTTATTTGCTGTTAGTATCGATTCTTACTGTGATCTTTATTTAGAGAGAGAGAGAGAGAGAGATTCCACGAACCTGTGAATTCACTATTACTCTTTGTTTTAGATTTGCTTGCAAGAATCTCAAGATCCTCTGAGTAGCTACCTTGGAATGGGAATGTTGGATTGAGAGATTCACCAAACAGATTTGGAAAACTTCAAACTTTATTAATTTACCTGAAATTAATGTTGTCAGAACAAGCAAAAAAAAGCCAATATTATTGTCAATATTATTACATAGAACACCAAACAGACCGATTATATGAAAATTCACCCGACAGAGAAGTGCATAATAAATAGAAAAAAACTTATCAGAAACGAAAAAGTTTTAAGAACAGAAAGCCCCTATATATGAATCAATTTGCAGTACTCAAGGATACATGAAAAAGATTACGTTCTGTTTATTTTTCTATATATACGTCCTAAGAATATATATATATATATATATATTCATTTATTTATATATCTCACTCCATATTGATAAGTAAATGTAAAACGTGGACGAACAAGACAATAGAAAACCTCCACCAAAGTGGTACAAATTTTTTTTTTCAACTTTTCTGAGAAACCAGACAACGCACCACCAAGCTCACGTCCTAAAGAATATATACATATATGTACGTATTGATATATATAAATGTAAAACGTGGACGAACAAGACAATAGAAAACCTCCACCAAAGTGACACAAAAATTTTCTTTCCAAGGATTTTCTAGGAAACCAAACAAGGCACCAAGCTCAGCTAACAATTCAACAGCCAAAGAACAAATATAGAAAAATAGCACAGTTAAAGCACCCCCACCCAAAATAACAAAGAAAGAAAGAAAGAAAGAAGAAAAATACCTGGGGCAAAATTGTTCTATGATTTAGAGAAGATTTACGTTACCGCTGCTCCCTTTTATAAGTTACTTGGAAATCATAAACCATGTAGGACTAGAAATACGAATACAAATAGAATTACAAATACAAATATACGAGTACAAGAGAGTGAGGAGACATAGTATCTTGTAAGTGTTTATGGATTCTCTTTCAGTAAGTAATTATTTAGAAATTATAACTTAGTGGGGTCCACTTCTGAGTCCACCTAGTTCATTCTCTTGAATACCTTTTGTGATTGAACTGTCAGTGAATTTTGCATGTTGTACTTTCTTTGTGTATCAAAATAAAATTACTAGAGAGGACAAATGGAGATGTGATATTCCTCTATTGCCCTTAATGGATATGATTGAAAAAAAAAATTTAAATATTGTTCAAATGGCAAAAACTCACATCATTATAATCATTATAATGGCTATTATGGTCAGTATATTGTATATGAAACGCTAAAAAAAACATTACGATACGTAATTGTACTATTTTTGAAATATCTTGGGCTTATTTTTGCTCACCTTCTTGTTGGGCTGGGCTTTGATATTTTGGGCTGAAAATTGAAGGTTCGTTTTCTTACGTAGCTGGCAATCCCACCGCCGACAAGTTGTGGACTCTTTATATATATATATATATATATTAGAAAATGCAAGGAATTGCCTAAGCATTAACCCATGTGTGGAATGATTTGATTACCATAATTTAGTTAACCCTTTAAAGACTATAATAATTAGACCCATCAATAACACCTTACAAAAGCTGTACTTTAAATATATTATATATTTTGAAGCAAGACAAACGATTTAAATTCTATACCTTATACAATAAAATTATATGTATAATTATCATTAAGTTATATCTGTAATAATAATAAAATTATTATCTTACATAATCATTTATGTTATGATTTATAAGATGATAAAATAATGTATGAAAATAGAGGATTGGATGTTGGAACCTTTATGGGCAAGTTTAGTGGATGATTTAACAATAGGGAAATCTTGTGCGTTTCCAACTATTAGAGCCTTCCGCTCAATGTGCTTTTTGACAAAACTTCATAAAATGCCCCCCTTTTTTTTATAATATTATTGGCTCTGAGTTTGTTTGTTTGTTTTTTTATTTATTTTATTTTTTTGTCCTGGGTAGAATTTCAACACTAAAGACGCACAAGCAAGTAACCAAATATTATAACAAGCCATGCATGGCTTTCCTCTAACACATGTATAAAAGAGAAGGTTTAGGCTTTCAAAACCTAATAACCAAAGGAACAAAGATCTACTTTTACTTTTTTTTTTTTTTTATTCCACTGCTTTTAGTTATTACAAAATAAAGCTTTCATACATATTAGTTTAATATGAAAAAGTAAGATTATATGCTTGATGTAATTATGATTTATATTTATGTATACTGATAGTATTTCCTATATAGATTCTAAAAGTAACTCTAAATGAGAACATAAGAACAACACTAATCTTTTTTATCATGGAACAAAAATATGAATATATTTGAATCATGAACTCGGTAAACTACAACGGAAACCACCAAAAAAAAAAAAAAAAAATAAAATATCTATCTACATGCAAGCTAACTTGTATATTGCTTCCAGGAAAAATGATATTCTTGCTGTCATAAATTTATTTTCATATACCAAAAAACCTCATGTTTGTTATAACGTATAACTTTCCCCTTAATAAACCCCATAACGGTATTTATTAAATAATATTTATAGCCGTGGCTTTTTCTTGGGTTATTTTTTTTCTCATGATTTAAACCAAACCATTGTTAGGTAATACATACTTCTCCGGCCTGCATGGACCACTTGGGTCCTCTACAAAGTGGGGATTAGAGGTTTAAATGCAAAATTTTAATGCTAAAAACACGTAGTAGTTACAATCGTAACTCTAATGTTTATTAATCAATTAGTACCGTTTGTTTTAGATTTGTGATATGAAATTAAACGGTTATAATAAATTAAACAATTGAGCAAAAGCATGATATATAACATGCGACAAGAAAATGAATGGTATAGAATGAATAATGTTGATACGTTATTTAACCAAACAAACCACGAGGGGGAGACAAAGAAAGAAATGGACGAGGGTATATGTACAAAAGCAAAAGATGCAAAAGCTTTCCTAAAGTAATTCAATTTATATTATTCTGTCACCCTGTCACAAAGTGGAATAATAACTCTAGAAAAAAGATTCCAAGATATTTTTTCCTTAGGCTAGGTGTGTGTACGTATGTTAATTATATATACATCAACTCTCACGTCCGATAACCCATTTTTACATGATACATACATCGGCACGTTGGGGACTATTAGATGTGATAATATATATGATGATTAGAAAAAAGTGGATATTAATACAACATTTTGGGTTCTATCATCTTTCTCTCTTACTAGATATGTACAAGAGCTATCCTATTTATATATAATTTATAAGTTTCTTTGTAAACTAAAGAAAAATAAAGCACCAAATTGTTAAAAAAAATAATGGTGAAAATCTGGATCACCTTACTAATTAATATTATATAACATTCCATTTTCCTTACATTTTGTTTTTTTCTTTTCTTTTCTTTTTTCTTTTTCTCTTGGTAGTGATATTAATGGAAATGTTTAATTAAACGTGATAATCGGAAAATTGATAAAATGTCACCAATATGTTATTACAAATTTTGCTTTCGTAATTGTAACTTATTTTCTTAATCCCTGGTAATTACCCTTTTTGCCCTTTAGATCCGTGCAATTATTAGTTTGGTTCCAGGTGCCTTACCTGTACAAGTAGATACATAGAAATATACGTATAGGTGATATTAAAATATTCATCAAAATTATTCTGGACAGTTTGCAAGTTAAAAGTTAACCATGGTTAAGCCTTTGGGGGTGTAAGGCATCAGAAAAAAAGGGTACATTTGGGTTAACCAAAAAAGAGTTAAATATTAATCCAAGCAATGGTTATCTATTTTTATGATTTATTTTATTTTAGACTTTATTGCACCGTTGTCCTTGAACTTATTACATAATTACAATTTGTCTCCTACAATTTTAATTTTGACAATTTTCATCCTGAAAATATGTAGAAAACCACCCCATTGATAAGGGTGTCAATTTTTTTAATGGAAATTGACATATACCATATTTTATAACTAAATATGTAAACCCCCCCTCCCTGGACTTTCAAAATACATCATCCCGTCCTCTTAAACTTTATTTTCTCAACAAGTAATCTCGTCTTGTCCATTTTCTGTTAGTGTGTTTCAAATACAACACTTAAATAACCATTACCAGACTTTCAAAATGCACTATTCCGTCCCCCTCAAACTTTGTTCCTTGAACAAGGAACCCCATCCCGTCCACTTTTGTTAGTTTATAGTGACTTCATCTTGTCCACTTATGTTAGTTTATAGGCATTCCTTAAAAAAAAAAATTATTCTCTCTTCGCCTCTCTCCAAATTGTGACACTTACATCATTTTACAACTAGATTTTCAAAGTGCATTACTCCGTCTCTCAAACTTTGTTCTCTTAACAAGTAACCCCTTTTTCATCTAATTCCGTCCAGCTTAACAAATCAATGTAGTTTTTCTTTTAAACTTTAGGGGACCTCCACATCAATCCACTCCACATACCCGCAACATGCATGCAAATTTTCTACAACAAGTCGTTGAAACCCAAACAAAAACCCCCACCACCTTTTCAAGTGCAGAAAAAGAGACCTAAGCAAGCTTATGTCTTTAACATGATATAACAAAAGGTGAGAGAGTTCCGTAGGGTAATAGGGTTGAGGGAGAGGAAATGAGTTTTGACGACAAAGATATCACTAATTATAGAGGGAAGAGTATTCCTTATTAAGAGTTATTATTAACTTCAGGATTAGTATTACACATTTACATTAGGGTTAAGAATTATATTTGCTTTTGGACTTTAAATTAGAATTGTGTTAGGATTTGCTTCCTATTATGTCAAGTTTATTTTAAAACAGCGATTTTTGAATATATATATATATATATATATATTGATTTTATTGATTTTCCTACACTTGAGTTATTTTCTCCATAAAATCCCTTATTTTCTCTCAAGTGGTTTTATTTCTATTTCTATAGTGGCTCTCATTGATCTTTATTTTGCATCGATTAATTTTATATGGTATCAGAGCTTTAGCAAACATTTTGGTGTACTATTTACATTCAAATGCAATTTTTATTTTTCAGTTTCAACTATTCACAGTTTACTATTATAATTTTGCAGCTCAACCTTTAAAAGTCCATAATTTTACATGTACAAGTCCAAATATTACAAATTATATAGAATATCGAGACGAATAAAACAAACTCCATCTTGATATTTTTTCTGAAACATTTTAAGTTTTTATACTTTTAACTCTATTCGTTCAAACCCATACACCAAATGCATAACAATTCAACTCAAATCCAACTGAAATAACTCAATTCAAACCCGTACATCAAACGCATACTTAATCTTTATACTCATTATTAATTTTTTTTGTTGAACAATCTTCAACTGGGTGGCCTCATCAGCAAAAAAAAAAAAAAAAAAAAAAGTCCCAAAATGAACAAATTGAACGGAAGGGGGTTACTTGCTAATAAAATAAAGTTTGAGGGACGAAATGGCGTATTCCAAAAATACGGGCCAAAATGTATTTTGAAATTGGGGGAGCAAAGTGATATAAGTAACATAATTTGGGGACAAAATATAAAAATAATCCTCTGAACTTCTCTTCTTCTCTCTCTGGCCAAACACTCTCTCTTTCTCTCTCCTCCCTCTCCCTCTCCCCCCTCTCTTCTCTCTTCTTCTCTCTCTCTCTCTGCCGCTCTCTGCCTCTCTCTCTTCCTTCACCGAAGCACGAGCCAAGCTTTCCTTCCTTGGCTTCACCACCGAGCCTTCCACTGAGTAGAAGGCCAGTTTCTGCAGCAAAACTCCATGGAGCGAGGAGGAATTTTATAGATCTTACAAAATTTTGAGGTAGGGTTTTCTCCCTCGAATGACATAAATCTGAAATCTCCCTATTGAATTTGTGTTTTCTTCTTGATTTCAATTCTAAGTGTGACGAAATCTCTTTCCTCATTCTGATTTTACTTAAAAAACAGGGGGAAAAAAAACTATAATCCCGAAATTCTCTGTTCTTAAGATATGTTGTTGAGTTTTTCCTCGATGACATTATTGTTTGTTCTGAAAACTGATGGAAAATCTTTATATTATCTTGGTTTTGCATGAGCTATAGAAGCCCTCCATTTTCAGTTCGAAAAATCTGAGTTGGATTTTGGTTTTAATTAAATGCATTTGATTTGAGGCGTGAGAATACTTGTTCATGTTTTTATGAGATTTATCTTAAAATCAAAAAGAGGGTTCTGTAAAGATTAGATAATCAAACTGAGGCCTAATTATTAGGATATACTTTTAAAAACAAAGTATTTAATGTGATTAATTTCGATATTTTGAGACTTTTATGGATAATTGGTTAAAAGTTTCGTAATCCGTTTATTAATTTATTTTTACGTGTTTAATTAATTTTAATTTAGAGTGTTCTGGGGTTCCGTTATAGCTTAGATTTGGACGTAGTGAAGCTTCAGAATTTGTTTAACACTGTTAAAATGCAGTTAATTTTTTGTGTTTTGATATTAAGATTTCGATAATGCAAAAATATAAAGAAAATGATCTTTAGTTTTATTTATTTTTTCGTTGTAATTGTGACGCTCCATGTAGTTGTTTGGGCATTTGTAATTCGGTCTGATTTTTGTAAGTTTGTGGCTTTTGGTGGTTTGCGTTTCTACCCATTGGGCTGGTTGATCTAGTGATATCATTAGGGCAAGAAGAAGATTGCTAACCAGTTTTCGAAGGTGAATTATGAAAACAAGAAAGATTATATGCTTTGTGATCCCTGTAATTCTACATCGAGGAAGAACATTTCCATTGTTATATTTTTGAAGTCATTTTTCTCGTTTTTTGATCCTAAAATCTTCGGGTTAAGATTATGAAGCTCATTTTGTTTCTTTATGAATGGAAGTTTATGCTTTCCATTAGAAGAGAATGTATATCACCTTTTTTTTTTTTTTTTTTGACGTAATGCTTTTAATATACTTAACCAGATTATAGATGTTTCATAATTGATGGGTTTCATTCCTACCCATCCCCTTCTGGATCAGGTGTTTGTCATTTGGAGATAGACCACTTTGTCCCAGAGCATAAGAGCCTCAGGTCGTAGAATCTGATACGTCGGTCGAACTACTGCTAATCCTCATCATAGCTGGCTGAAAGAAAGATATTGAAACGCTTTTGATAATTATGGAGTGCAATAAAGATGAGGCAGCTAGAGCTAGGGAAATTGCTGAGAAGAAATTCGCTGAAGGAAATTATGCCGGTGCTAAGAAGTTTGCGTTGAAGGCTCAAAATTTGTTTTCTGGCCTTGAGGGCCTGCCCCAAATGTTGACAACACTCGATGTATACATCTCCGCTGAAAATAAAGCTGGTGGAGAAGCAGATTGGTATGGCGTACTAGGCGTGAATCCCTCGGACGATGACGACATGATTAGGAAACAGTATAGAAAGCTGGCCCTCATGCTTCATCCTGATAAAAACAAGTCTATTGGTGCGGAGGGTGCATTTAAGTTGGTTTCAGAGGCCTGGAGTTTGTTATCAGACAAGGGTAAGCGACAGGCATACAATCAGAAGAGGAGTTTGAGAGGATTTCAACAGAAAGTTCCAACTAAAACTGGGAGTCAATCGGCAGCACCCAATTCAAACGGCTTTCAACAGTTTACCAACAATGGAACTTCAAATGTAAGGATGCAACAAAGTAACGCACGGACATTCCCTCCAGCCCCTCCAATTAAGAAGGCAGATACTTTTTGGACTATTTGCAACAGATGCAGGACTCATTATGAGTATCTCAGGATTTATCTCAATCACACTCTCCTCTGCCCCAATTGCCACGAGGCTTTTATGGC
Organism: Ficus erecta; assembly: GCA_008635985.1. Classification (NCBI taxonomy): domain Eukaryota; kingdom Viridiplantae; phylum Streptophyta; class Magnoliopsida; order Rosales; family Moraceae; genus Ficus; species Ficus erecta. Next base: position 1,549,023 of record BKCH01000010.1, read on the forward strand.
TGTAGAGAAGGATCCACCTCCAACTGCTTTTAAGCAATCCAATTGGTCTTCTCGCTCACATTCGAATAAGGGTCATTCTTCTGCAGGTAGCAACCAGTTTAGTTCTGGAAAAAAAATTCCAGGTACTCAAAATGCAGCAGCGGGGGTGTCTACTAATGCTAATTCGTGCAACAAAACAAACTACCAGTGGGGTCCTTTTTCGAGAACAACAGGTGATCATGGTACGATTCCAGCATCCTCTGCTGCCGCTCAAGCTGCAAGTTTGGTTCAGCAAGCAAGTGAGAAGGTGAAAAGAGAGCGAGAGGAAAGACAGACGGCTCCAGAATGGGAAAGGAATAATAACCTCGCTAACCCTTCTTCTCAAGTAGACAGACCATTGAAAAAGAGGAACCTGGAAAACAATCACATAAATGGTTATAGAGGCTACGTCGCTAATGAAAATGGAGGAGCTGGTGCGGGAGGTGTGTATGAGTTTAGAAAAGGGAATTCTGAAACGAATAGGATCTTTGGTATGACTGGTATTTATGTTAAGCCCAACAGTGTGAGAGAGTTATCTTATTCTGAAATTAAGAATATGCTGATGGATAAGGCAAGAACTAAAATTCGCAGGAAGCTTGAGGAGTGGAGATCGTTGAGTTCAAAAGGCGGAGCAGAGAAGGAAAAGGAGAGGGTGAAAGATAAAGCGAACAAAAAGCAGAAGAGGGTGATGAAAGGTGACAAAGAGAACCCCAGACACAGTAAGTCCTCTAGTATTGATGCAAAGCCTGTTGCTGATGAAACAGATAAAGAGGGGAAGATCACACCTGTGTCAATCAATGTTCCTGATCCTGATTTCCATAATTTTGACTTGGACAGAACTGAAAATTCCTTTGGAGATGAGCAAGTCTGGGCTGCATACGACAATGATGATGGGATGCCTCGCTTTTATGCTCGGATTCACAAGGTTGTCTCTTTGAAGCCGTTCAGGATGCGGATCAGTTGGCTTAACTCAAGAAGCAACAGTGAATTGGGTCCCATAGACTGGATTGGCTCTGGTTTTACCAAAACCAGTGGGGACTTCAGAATTGGCAGACACGAAACGACCGGGACACTAAATGCTTTCTCGCACAAGGTCAGTTGGGCAAAAGGCATGCGTGGGTCGATTCGGATATATCCTGGAAAGGGGCAAGTTTGGGCCGTTTATAAGAATTGGTCACCTGAGTGGAATGAGCACACTCCAGATGAAGTGATACATAAATATGAGATGGTGGAAGTGCTAGAAGATTTTACCGAGGAACAAGGTGTTTGTGTTGCTCCTCTTATCAAGGTTGATGGTTTCAGGACAGTGTTTCGTATGCACTCAGATCCCAAAGACGTCAGGAGAATCCCTAAAGAAGAGTTGTTCCGGTTTTCACATCAGGTCCCTTATTACTTGCTAACGGGCGACGAATCCCCCAATGCTCCAAAGGGATGTTGCGAGTTAGATCCAGCAGCCACACCATTGGAACTCATTCAGATGACAGCAGAACCAAACGAAGCCACAGCTAAGGAGAATGGCGAAAAAATAGCACAACAGATGCCTCAGAGTGCCCCAAGTAGAGAAACGGACGAAGCGAAGGAAATTGCTTCAAAAGCTGAGGAAAAAGAGGTAACAGTAAATGGCAAACAAACGACGAATGATGCTGATGAAGATATATAGTGATGCAATGACAGAGATAGCCAGAGAACTTTGATGAGGGTCATGCTTAGCAAGAAACAAAGAATTTAGGGTACGGGCGCAAATTAATATCACTGAAGAAGATTTAGACTGATTTTAAGTGGGTTTTTGATTATTTTGAGCCTAACCAAGTGTACATAAGGCTTCTTCTTACCGTCATTATTTAGAAAAAGAAAAAAAAAAATGATCCCAGGGCTTTCTGGGTTTTGTGGCTCCACAAGGGGTGGGGATTTGTTTTTGATATTTACTGTAGAGAAAGTTCATGCATGGGGTATACTGGCGGTAAGTTTTTTGTCTTGGTTTTTTTCTTTTTTTTTTTTTGGGAACATGAAGGGTATAGGCCATGGGGGGGTGGTTAATGGCTGTTACGTGGATGGTTAAAATGGTGTTGCTTCTTCTTGTCTACTGGGATTTTGATGATCCCCTTTTGATTTAATTGAAGAACCTCTCTGCATTTCAGATTGTTTTTTTGGTTTCTTCATAATTTTCCTCTTTTAATTGAACTTCTTTTCTCATGGGCCTTTGTCTAGTTGGTTTTTTTGGGCCCACGCTAAGCAAGCTTGGAAAGTAGCCCAATGTTCAGGGATGTTTGTTTGGCCCATGTCCTTTTTTTTTTTTTTTTTTCTTTCTCAAGGGGTAAGAAGAAGATCTAGTGGACTTGCCACTACTTTAAACACAACCAACAAAAACACAGGACACATTCCACGACGTACCTGTTTTAGGATTACATAGGAAACCTTAACACTATGAAAATATCGGAAATGCAATTATTATCATTTTGAACTTAGAGTTGGGGTACGAACCTACCCCTTATGATAGATTAAAGGGTAGAATTATTGATAATCTGTGTCTAAAACTACAATTCAATCTAAAGTTTTTAACTAATTTTGTGTGTGTGCTTTTTTTTTTTTTTTTTTTTTTTAGAAAAATATTTGTACATCAATTCTAATCTCAACTTTGAAATACCAACTTATAATTTGTCATTAAAGTGGCATATGAGTTGTTTGGATTAAAGTACGAACCTTTTAAAAATGTTTGGATTAAAATGGCATATGAGTTGTCATTTTTTTTACTAACAAATATTTAAAATTTTATCATATCAATTAATTATATTATATAATATGTAAATTGATACTTAAAAAGTTGATATTAGAGTTGGTGTCTCTGGTACTATTTTTTTTTCCCCTTCCCCGAGAGGACTGATTCTGTTATATTCACATTAAAGATTCAACTAGGCAATTAATGACTTGAAAGCGAGTAATAATTGTAACCCTGAATTTGACCACAAAAAGGAAAAGAAAAATATATTCACGTCCTCAAATGCCATCTCCCAACTATTGAACAAATTACCATTAGTCTACATCCACGTCAACTTTTAATTTCTTATCTTTAACTTAACGACTAATGATGATTGCTATTATTATTATTAGTGATTAGTGATACCTAGCATTTTTCTTTTCTCCGCGGTCAAACAACACAAAAGGTTTACTATTCTCGAACCCAATGCCATCTTCCCGTGGGTGTTTTAAACAAATATGGGCAAATCAATTTCTCCATATAATTGTAAGCAGTCTGGTAATCTAATGGAAATCTGACATTTTACCAACCATACTAGTTCCCAAAGCTCAGAACACAAGGATGGACTAGTTGCAATGTATGACTCTTTTAGCAAAAGAGAAAACGACAAAAATGAAATGGTTATTAAATTAGTTATAAATCGAAGGAAGGACTTCGGTGGCTTAGCGAGGCTCGGCCACGAAGACTCTGGAGACACGATCTTGACACCATGGCGAGATCTGCGAGCGTTGCCGGAGTCTGGACAACACGACTGTTTGTCGATCATGATCTGAACGCCACAACCGCCTGTTGTGATCTGAGCGCCAGTGGTCGGAGAGAGAGCGAGGCCAGCGACAACGCCGAATTAGAGTTCTTCATCTCCGGTGGCAGGTCGGCGGCAATCAGACCTTTTTTTTTTTTTTTTTTTTTTAATTTTTCAGATTTGGGATTTGTGGAAGGAAAAAAATTAAAAAAAAAATGTAAATCTAAAATATATAAATGATTGTGTATATACAAGACTATATTAATATTGGATGCATCTTATATTATAGTCATTCATTTACTCACATAATTATTTTTAACCATTAGATAGATTACTACCAGTAGTGTTCCTTAATTGAGTTCTATCACAGACTTTCTCATAAATGGAAATGTACTTTTTAGGGTTAAAACTCAAAACAGCGTGCGTTTACATTCAAAGACTTCTTTTGACACTGTCCTGATGGAAGGAAAGGAAGATAGAATCTTAATTGGGAGCAATATTTTTTTCTTTATTTAAGACTTGTTCTTCATATGAACATTTAAAAAAAAAAGTCCAAGGAAGTTTCATGGGCAAATTCCTTAGGAAATGGTCATGTTCAAGGAACTTATAATTAATAGAAGACAGAGAAGAAAAAAAAATTAAATTAAAGCCTTCTGTGGAATCTCATGCATTGACATTTTCCTCAGTGAGAAAATTAAATATATTTGCTTGGTCCATATGAGGCACCACCTGTCCAGCTACCTGGTAGGGGTATTTATGTCACTTAATTTCCATCATTTTTTAATTATTATTATTTATTTATTTGTAAATTTTTCTGTTTACACTTTGTTTAGGGGGTGTTTGGTGTATAAGTTAAGTTTGAGTTGAATTGAGATTTTTAAGTTTGAATAGTAATTTTTGTTGATTTTTTCAGAAAAGACAAAAAACTTTTTTAGAAAAGATAAAAAACATGATGAAAAAAGTACAGTTTAGTTTAAACCAAGTTGGAAAACCAAACAAAGCCTAAGCCAATAAACCAGTCAAAATATCTGTATACAAATACTAGTTCAAACTATGATTTTGATTTTTTTTTTAACCGATATTGGACCCACTTTTTTGATTTAAAAGAAAAAATTTTATGTTTCGAACATGAGATCTAATTTAATGAGTCATTTTTATGGTGTTCAAACTTTGAAGTTGATGCTTTATGGAGTGACAAATTACTATTCAATATAGACAACTTAAGGTTTTAGGGTTCTTGAATATAGGGACATGATGAGTAATGATTTGTATGATATGCAACTTTATGTTTTCAATACAATGAATAATACTAGCTTGGAGATTTTGATGTTTTTGATATTTTAATGTGATGATTTGAATAATGTTGACTAAGCTGTGACAAATAACGTGGATCCAATTTTATTTTTTTAGTTGTCACGATTTTTAAGTAGAATAAAATTTTTTCTCCTTTAAAAAAAAATATTTGTAAATCTTGCTTTCCATTTCTTTTCTTGTTTTAACTTACCTTAAGGAGTCAACATGTAATGCAATTTGTAAAATCATTTCGAAACTACAAACACTTTTTTTTGGAGTGGGGGGATTAACCATTTTTCCTTGTAAACTGACCCCTTGTCTTTTTTTTTTTTTTTAAGGACAAAATACCTTTCTTATCGTGTATTACAAGACAATATTTTTAGTAATTTATAATAAAATGAACACATTACTTTATCGTGTACTGTTCCCTTAAATATGCATGAACAAATTATCAGGCATTATATCAGAATAAGATCAATGAATAGAGGGATTTACCTTTTTTTTCTTAAGAAAGAAAAAGTAAAGAGGGGTCTCTACTTTTAGGTTAAGGAAAAAAAAAGTCTTTTTCACTAAACAGTTGTCATTATCTGGGGTTGGGCCTATTTTTGTCGTCAAACTTCTCTAGAGCGTGGGGATTTTTTTTTTTTTTTGGGAGAAAAATCATTAAAAAAATATATAATGTAATTGAACTCCCCATGTTTTACATTATATAAGTAACCCACCTCACCAGTCACCGCCACTCTTCTCTCCCTCTCCCTCTCCCTCTTCTCTCTTTTGCTCTCTCTTTCTCTCTCTCTTGATCTCATTCTCATTTCTTTTCCATTTTCTTGCTCCTTTTCTTGGCCTCCAAACACTCTTCTCCTTCAAAAGCAAGCAAGGGAACGAATTTTACTCCTCTTAGACGTGCGTACGGCCACTCTCACGGTAAGAGAATTTGCAATTCCTTTTTTCAAAAGCATCTCATTTTGCATGCTAATTTACAATTCCTTTTCACTTCTCAAATATCACCTCAAAATGAAAAAGAATGCATTTTTCTCTTTATGTTCTCCAAATTTACTCATTCTCTTTTCTTTTTTGTTGTTCTTCTTCTTCTTTAATGTCATTATGGAAATTTTAGTGTTTTTTCCCATTAAAATAACGATTTTTCTTCCCCCCCCTCCTTTTTTTCAACAGCTGATTTTTTTTTTTTCTTTTACTTTTTTGGTGGATCGAAAACAAGAATTTTTTCGACATAACAAGATTGCAAAAAAAACTCCGAGAATCTAACTAGAGAAGCAGTTAAGGTCGTTGTTTTTCTTTTTTCACTTCCAAAACAAAAATTGGTTTCCATTTAACGCGAAATAAATGCGCGTGCTTTCACGTTCTCTATTTCATGATTAAATTTTGGCCGTTTTTTTCACGCGCTCTTCAGTGCTTTACTTGTTTGTTTGGTTTTTCCTTTTTTTTTTTTTTTTTAGCTTCGTTTGGTCTTTCGGTTAATGGGAATGGTTTTTTTTTTTTTTCCGCTTTTGTTTAAGATCTTTGGTTTTTGACCGTCCACGTGTTCTTTTCTAGAAAGGTAGGACCCATACTTTGACTGGGCGAAGTACCTTACCAACATCTACGGAGAAAGGAATAGTTTAGCAGGTGAAAATAGAAGATTGAAAAACTCTTGATTTAAAATTTAAAGTATAGTTTTTAAGAAATTTGAAAGTATATTTATTTATCGGTATAATAAAAGTGGGAGTTATACGTTCCATCATATCATATTGTAAAAAAGGAGGAGAAAGAAATTTTTTTTTAATAGAATAATAGTAAATTATATTATAAAATTTTAAACATAATAATAAATAACATAATCAAATTCATCATTATATAAAACTAAAAACAATTCTACATCCTTTCTCTTTTCTCTCTAATATAAAATTATGCATGTGAATTTATTGTTAAAAAATAGTCAAAAATTCAAATTTTTTTTAAAAAAATCCAATAAAAATCTAAGGATTTAACATAAATATATGTTATAATTTATTATTTTTTAAAGAACATACTATAAATTTCAAATATACTTATAAAATATGATATTTGCTATAATTTTCCCTTAAAAAAAAAAAAAGAAAGAAAGAAAGTACCTTTTTAAGGAAAGAGAAAATTTATTAACTAGTCTAAATATGTTGTCTCATTTTTCTTTCTCAATCTCTCAAAATATGTCTTGATAACTCAACAATTTTATGTGAATAAATTCTTAAATTTAGATTATATGATATAAAACTATTATGAAAACAGTCTCTGAAATAGAAAATCTAAAATAACAAATCTCGACTTTCTATGTAATCGTTTATTTGCCAGGTTTTTCAAAAATATTTTATTTTTTTATGAAAACCATATTTTTCAGGCTGTAGAATATAAAAATGCATAATAATAATCAATTTTAAGTAGTTTTTGAGAGAGAGAGATATATATATATATATATATATATATGAGTAGTTAAATCACTTTACAAAAAGGAGCGGGGGTCTTTAACGACCTCGTTGAGATCAGATCCTTCCAACAACCGACACCAAAAACAAGTCGGTGGAAGATGCCACGTGTAAGGTGGAGATTAAGTCCTAGTCCGTTTGCTCATGGGGACTTATGAGTCTTGAAAGTTGAACCTGAAACTTGAAAGGTCCATTTATCGGTAAAACGCTTTTACCTGAAAAACGGTTAGAAGGTAGTTTGGTGACAATTCATTTGCATTATGTGTCTCTAATCCCACCTATTGACCTCACCAACCTCTTTTATAAAATATGTATATATAATATTGTGATTCTGATAGTTGGTCGGATATGTCTGTTAAATTGTAATTTTTTATTTAAAATTATGTAATAACTAGTTGATTTGCATATAATTTTACATAAAATTATTTGTAAAATATTCTATTTAGAGCTATAACAATCAATTGATTATTACATTAATGTTTAATTAAAAAATTTACAAGTGCTGTTTTATGAAGATATCTAATATAAGTCTAAATATTTATTTTTATATAAATAAAAGTTAGTGGATTTATAAATTCCGATCATCTTGAGTATACGTGATGTGTTTTTCATATAATATATGAATGAATTATCGATTGATATATCATCAAATTGAAAACCTTAACGAGGAGAACAATCAAATTTACTATTACATTTCGATCTTTTGGTAGTAGAATTTTTTTCCAAGAATATCATTACTAGTTTTTTTTAATATTTATTAAAAGTAGTGGGAATAGGATGTCATTTTAGTTCACCTTAGAGGTAATTTCTTTCGTGGTGCACATTTTGTCCCATGTGTCGTGTCCTAAATGGTACTTTTCCATCTATTTGTTTTTTTTTTTTGTTTTTTAATTTTTTAACTTTTCTTTCTTTTTATTTTTTTGGTTGAATCCTCTTGGTCTTTTTTTTATTTTAAATATAAAATAACCCTTGGTCTAATTAACTATAGTCCGTGCCTAGGCAGAAATCCAAAAGTGAAAGGACGTGGATCAACCATCTTCCCGGTTTACACGTGACATCTGTCGTTTTTGCTTGAACTGTCGTTTTTTACTTTCTCGTCAAAAAGAATTGATTAAAAACAAAACACCCTTTTCTTTTTTCTCCTATTCACACTGTCCATTAGGTGATTCTTTTTCTTAATTACTTTTGCTTTGTTGGTTTTATTATTATTATTTTTTTGGTGGTTCTTTGTTGGTTTTGTCAACTAATTAATATAAAATAAACAATACACGTGTTTCCCTACTATCATTTAGATTTCTCTTCGTTATTTCTTTATAAATTAATGTTTGTGTCTATTCCCACTGTTTGGAAGATCATGCAAAACACAAAACATACTAGCTTAGCTAGCTGTTCTTGTTGGTTATTTGCCCTTTAACAATGGAAGACTTTTTTTTTTTTTTTTACCAAGAAAGAAGAATGTTTGGTTTTAGACAAGAAAAGGAAACAAAAGTATTAGCTTAGCTTTAGTACCAAATACATAACTTTTTCAAGCAATTTTTTTTTTTAAATCATAAATCATTTTAAAAGACATACCTACTAATAAACGATTAATTTATAAGATTCATAAATAAAACTTCATTTATTATTAATAATGATATTTAATACCCATAATGTACCGAACATCCTTCACCATAAGGAAAAGAAAGTTGCAAAGTCTGTAGGTTTTTTTTCCCCCTTGTCCATGCTTTTTGCTTTTTTGCAATTACCTTGATATGTTCCTAATTTCTTCAAACGACGCGTGTTTTGTGGTATCTTTTTTTTTTTTTTTTCCATAAATTTTAAAGCACCTTTGTGTAATGATGAATTTGTGAGGAAGGTGATATGAAAGTCACAACGACAATATTGCCTTTGATACGTTTAAGTTTTAACTTTGACAGACGTATTGGACTCTTCAAAATATATATTTTTTGGTTGCAATTATTTTTTCTTCTTTCAAAATATTATATATTTGTTTGCAATTATTTTTTCTTTTTTCTTTTTTCAATTTTATATTTTATTTTATTTTTTTCTTCTTTCAAAATATTATATATTTGGTTGCGATAAGTTTTAACGACAATATTATACATCCCTGTCTAAGTCTTGAGGTTCTTCAGAGAAATTTTTTTTTCTTCATATTTTTGCTTTTAAACATTCTTAATCTGTATAACTAGAGCATATTCATTATAATATAGTTGATTTTTAGCCCTTTTTTAAAAAATAAAATATAATTTCAATCGCCAGATAATGAAAAGAAAAAAAATATTCGAATTATTGATATGTTTGAAAAGGAAAATTGTTAATTTTTTTTAAATGGCTTGGATGGTCTTGGCTTAGTTTTCTCCATAATTTCGAGGCATCTTCCATTTGGTTTTCTTCACTAAGAAGTTTGAAGCAACAGCTGATGACTCTGCCCTACAATCATCATGTCCAAAAAAGAAACATGCATGCATGCATGCATGCATGCGTGTATTTCACGTCTTTTGGAGACTTCAAAAACATATTAATGAGCTTTGACTGTGTTTAAACACCATAACAAATAAAAATAAGTTTCACTTATTTTCTATTGTAAAACTCACTCTTTATTAATATCTGATATTAAACATTATTGATGTTTTTAAATATTGCTTTATACTTTTGTCTATGTTCGTTACCTCTGTCCGTTATCTCGGAAAATGCTTCTTGAATTTCTTCCTTAGCTACAATTTGATGTTAGCTCCCACTATTGACCAACACAAGGCCATACTTTACATAATCTATACACAATAATTCGGTATAATAATACGCTTTCTTTAATTACATGAAACAGTGGCATGAAAGGTAGTTCACTTTATATTAACATTATAATTAGATGCTAATTCAGTTGGAGGAGTTGGAATAAGGTTAGGGTGGTGGAGCCCGGACTATAACCGACTATAATATGTATGTATATATATAATATGAATATATATATATATATATATATGTGCGTGTGTGTGTGTCACATGCCCAGCTCATCTCTCTGTCTCATCCGAGTCAGACTGATTAAGACTCTATTAGACAAAACACCTTACTTAATCGCTGTGTAATTTTGACTCATCAAATCTAGATTATTCATTAAATATATTCCATTTCTTTGGTTTCTTAGTGTTTCTGTTCTGTAGTAGTACTTTTTTTTTTTTTCAAAAAATTAAAAAAGCTTCTACTTTTGAAAGTGACTCTCTCTTAATTAAATTATGTGATATGGTGAAATTAGCCCAAAAAAAAAAAAAAAAGGTTCACAAACACTTGTTACATTATGGTTGAACAGATAATGCTTGAAAGTGCCTAGCTAGCTAATTAGAAAAAGAGTTTAAGACTCATAATTATACCGCTGGTGACAAGGACATTTCACTAGTAATATTTCAATATTCCCTTATTTAATAGCACACTAGATTGTTTCCTTTATTTACAAGTGGATGTTGTGCCACCGACATTTGTACTTGATATGTTAACTGATTGACAAATCTTTTAGCAAAAATTAAAAAATTAAAAAAAAAACATATAAAAACCTTGTCTGGCTTTGAGGCCCTACTATCTCTGGTTTTGTTTTGAATTATTTTATTTTGGCCGAAAAAAAAAAAAAAACTTTGTCTAAAGTGTTAAAAAAAAATGGAAAATGAAATTTAGGTCTTTTTAACTTCTAACTTTGAACTTCATGTTGTTCATACATGTGACAAATTGTACACGGATTATAAGTGCATTTTGTTGTCTGTAGATAGCTTCCTTTAATGCAACAAATTATTCATAATTTGACCAACAAATTTTCTTACTTTATTTTATTGTTGTCGTTCAACAACTAATAATAGGGACTCCCACACTCTTTTCTCATAATATTTGTACAGCAAGTAAAATAATCAAACATCTTTCTTTCTTTTTTTTTTTTTTTTTTGTTTAAGGAAAATAATTTACATCTTGAGTAAATTAAGAAAGGGAGGGAAAAAAAAAAACTTTTAACACTCCAAATACTTGGTCTCTCTCAGTTTGTCTCTAGTTTGGTGTTCTTTAATATTTTAAATACGTGCAATTTATCTATTTATTTCGATCATTTATTATAAAAGTATAATTTACTTCTATGGTGAAAATATTGCCCAAATTCATAGTCTCAAAAGTTGCAACTTCATTTATTACTTCATAAGCCCAATGTGACTTGGGCTTGCAAAAATGAGTGGACCCTTGGGCTTCTATATATATATATATATTCATGTATTTTTTTCATTTCATTTATTTAAATATGTATATATGCAATTTTATAGAGGATGACGGGGAACTTGAAAGTGTCCAACCAGGCAAATATGGGAGTTCAGAAACCAACAACCCTTAATAAACAAATTATTAAGGCCCAATTACCCATATCTAAACTACAAAGGAACGACGAGAATATTGGTGGCGACTGCTTCATTCCATCCATTACCTCAACCATAAATTTTAGAACTGTAATTTCCTCAGATGTCAGTTATAATTCATGGCTGGTACGTAATTAATTTCCATAAGTTTTTCTTCTTTTACATATACTAGTTGTATATATACTAATATTCGCGCATGTGGAATAGAGAGAGAGAAAAAAACAAAAAACAAAAAGCACACGCACATCCCACGTGATAGTGATTGGATTGTCACATGACTGATGACAGAACTACCATATGATTATCTAAGATGAGTGATCAAAAGTCACTATTGAAGAGTTGTTGGCTCTTTTGTAATTAATTATTACATACATACATTACATAAATGAGACAATAGATAACACATTATAACGTAATATATAATAGTGCACATCTATTCAGTTCTGTGCAGAGTCAACTTTGTATCTCTTATTTGATGTGGAGATGCGGAGCGGGCCCACATCTGTTCTCATGCGAGATGACTCTATGTACAGTAGAGGAGCACTTGTCAATAGATGAATAGACCAAATGATAAATAGTATATATGTGTCACATTTTAAAATACATTTTTAATACTAGTACTCAAGCTCGTTCTTAAGTTGTTGGCTGATTTTTTTTTTGTTTTGTTTTTGTTTTTTTTTTTTGGTGGGTGAATTGGTTGATAATGATTATATCAGTTGGAGCACCCTTGTGCATTGAGGACATTTGATCGGATGATGAAAGTAGCAAAGGGAAAGAGGATGGTCGTGTTTTTAGATTACGATGGGACCCTCTCTCCCATTGTTGATGACCCTGATCGTGCTTTCATGTCTGATGAGGTACTACATATATATTTACATATATGCATTTTATATATCCCACATATATGTTTACGTGTGTGTGTGTGTGTTTGTATTAATTGCAGTCAACCATAGTGGCCAAACCCCACATGCCTGGCTACTAGTTTCACAGACTTTAATAGCATAAATGCAAGTGTAGATATAGATTATAACATATAGGGATAGGTATAGTTATAGGTATAAAGGTGCATATACATATTTGTATATTGATTAACAATAATATTTTCCCTTTTTTATCAACCTTTTTGGACTTCTTCCTGATCATATAATATATTGCAGATGCGTGCAGCAGTACGTGAAGTTGCAAAATACTTTCCAACAGCAATTATCAGTGGAAGGAGCAGAGATAAGGTAACGACTCTAGTACACCTAAAATTCAAATATATAGGCTTATAGTGTATAATATATATGTATAAAAGTATTTTATAAATAACATGCATATATATTTATATAACAATTTGTGGATGGTTATTCAGGTAAAAGAATTTGTTCAGTTGAGTAATGTATATTACGCGGGAAGCCATGGCATGGACATAATGGCCCCAGCAAGGCCTCTCAAGTCAAGTCTTAATGATGCCAAAAACGATGCCATTCCCCTGGACAAAAAGGTGATCAATTTTCTTCCTTTCTTCTTCTTCTTCTTCTTCTTCTTTTTTTTTTTTTTAAACTTTTTTTTAATATTCTTAATTAGAAATTAGTATTTTTTTTAATTTACAAATAAATTAGCGTGTTTTAATTAGATGGTACTGAAATTAATTGTGGTAATTAAACCAGCATTAATTTGAATTAGGTAAATAATTTTTTCAATAGTATATTCAATTATCACATTACAAGAATTTAACTGTCTAACAGGACAGTGATGTTCTTTTTCAACCTGCTCAAAGGTTCCTGCCTGCCATTCAAGAGGTTATTAGCTTAACTATATTTATTAATTGGCAACTTCTTTTCCTTGTCTTATATATATTTTTTTTCTTAAGTATACTAAACAAAACTCTTTTTTTTTTTTTTTGGGACAGATGTTCACAAAATTGGAGGAGAAAACCAGGAAAATTCAAGGCGCAAAAATAGAAGACAATAGATTTTGTGTGTCAGTACATTTTCGGAGGGTCCGGGAAGAGGTAATAACCACATTTTTTTTTTATATATCTAGAATAATACGTTTTTAATTTTCAAATACGTTAATTTTAAATTGTTATCATTTATGAATAAAATGGCAGGATTATAGCATATTGGAAGAGAAGGTGAAGTCTGTGCTTGAAAACTACCCTGAGTTTCACCTGACTTGGGGTAAAAAGGTATGATCAAATCTGCATAAATAATCTAGGATTTGACTAATCTTAATTAAAAGGCCAAATTATTATTGTCATACACCTATTTTTCGTGATATGATTTCAAACATTTTTGCAAGCAGGTTATTGAAATACGACCGTCTATAGAATGGAACAAAGGCCACGCCCTGGAATATTTACTAGACACCCTAGGCCTCAGCAATTCCAGTGAAGTCCTTCCCCTCTACATCGGTGACGATCGAACTGATGAAGATGCATTCAAGGTAAATTGTTGCGGAGTGTTTTGAATCAATGAGCTACCTTTGAAATTTGGTTGGAAATGCCTTAATTAGTGCACGTCGCATATGAGCTCGTTCGAATGGTAAAATGCATATTCTGTCTAAATATTGATTTAGCCCTAGCGAGGCAGGTGCATTATCCATACGTGACACCGACGTATGGATAATATATGTATACAAAACGGAAACTGATTGTTTAGGTGAACCTCATTAAAATTTTGCAGGCCATACAGTGTAGAGGACAAGGGTTTCCAATACTAGTGTCTTCAATACCAAAGGACACCAATGCTTCATATTCATTGCATGACCCATCTGCAGTGTTGAATTTTTTGTTGCGTTTGGCAAGATGGAGAAAAGCCTCTTCCACAAGCAGATCACTTCCTCAATTTGGGGGACTTGGAAGCTAATTAGTTGCAAAAGGTTGTATTTTAAAGTCAGTTTTTGTATACACGCACGCACATACATACATATATATATATATATATATATACATGTATATATATGTTGGTTAAAATTTAGCGTAGAAAAGAAAAGGTACTTCAATTAAGTTGCGTTATCTGTTATGGAGGACCTATGATAGGAGTAAGAAAGCATGTATTTTTGAGTGAATTCTGTGTGATATAGCCTGGTTTCAGCTTTTTTTGTACTGAAACTACCATGCAAGTATGTAACTTTGGGATGGTGTCGTTTTTTTTATAATCACCAATATTGTAAATTATTTTGCTTATGGTTTTGCTGAAGGAAAACATGTTCAAAGCCCTCTTAACTTGGCATTATTTTTGCTTGTGTTTTTAGTTACTATCATTTTTCAATAATTGTATCATTTTATATATGAACCTACTATGACAAACACAGTATCTAAATTTTCTAAATAAGCAGTTGAAATAGTAGAACTTAACTCCCATTCAAAGTTTTCTCAAAAAGTTCGACTGAGAAGGCATGCATGTAAGCCTGTTTGATACGGCTTTTGATTTAGTTTAATAAGTAGAAGAAGATAAATAAAAAATTGTGGCTTTTCAAAAAGTGATAGTTTGTACTCAATTTTAGAATAGCTTCATAGGTCAAAAAAAAAAAAATTTAAAATATTGAAAATTGAAGTTTTTGATGTCTTACTGAAACTCTAATACAAGTTTCAAATCTACATTGTTGATCTAGTCAAGAATAGAATTACAACACTTAGAACACAATAACCTTGTAAAATAAGTAAATAGAAACAAGAGTGATAAAATCGCAAAATAGGATCTTTATATTCAAGTGAGTGTTTGTGCGTTTTCCTCCCAACTTGGAGGAATTTATTGTAAATTGGAATTAGGGAGTCAATTAATTTTCTCATTTATTAATCATAACACAAAGAGCCCCTTTCACCTTCTAATGCCATGACCAACCATGCATGCATCAGTTCAATGTGCTTTTAATTTCTGAATTTTTAATTTTGGGTCAAGCACTCGGCCTCGAAAAATCCATGTAGTCAGAGTCAATACATCGTTTATTATCGTATTATGATGATAAAAATATCACCTAACATACATATTTTATGACATTGTTTAGAAGATCTCCTGATTAGTCAAAACTCAATGGATAGATTCTTCAAATATTTTTAAAAACAGCTTTTAAACCTAAAATCAAAGGCAACTTCTATAAAACCACATTAAAGAGGTTCAAATCTTTAATTAAAAGCTCTTTTTTAAAAGAGTCGTTCAAATATTATCAGAAATAGCTTTTGAATTCAGTAATACCAACTAATGTTCAAAAACTTGTATAAAGGCGCAAAGCATTAAATATTTTTTCCCTTTTTCAACACATGATAAATTTAAAGTAAAGCAGAAAACCCGTGCTCTCATTTAGTGAAAAAGCGTAACCACTGAGCAGTTAAAGAAGAAGAATCAAATATAGGTACTTTTTTCCAGCAAAAAAAAAAAAAAAAATATATATATATATATATATATATACATGTACTTTTGCAGCACACAAAAGGAACAAAGAAGAATTCACGTGAAAGCGATCATTTTCCCGAGAAAACCATGAGTGGTCTCATAATATGTGGTTTCAGAGACTTCCAGTAGATAAAGAGACGTGTTAAATTTTGCTGGCTCAAGATTCAATTCACCACATTTTACATGTATGTATCTTCTTTTGGGAAAAAAAAAAAAAAAAGAAGAAGCAAAAAAAGCAAAAAAAAAAAAAAAAAAGGGCATTTGGAAAGACACAAAAAGCAATGATCTGCCATGTTTTGTTGGTAATCTTATAGCCTTGCTACGGCAGTTGCTCTGCTGTTATGCCTGCATTATTATCAATTATTGTTGCGCATATATATATATATATATATAAATTAATAGTCTTCTATTCAACATTCACACATGTTCGATAGATTTATTTATTTTTTTTAACAAATATATGAACATTCATCAAGTTTACATGTACTGTAACTTTATGTGTGTAACTAGTACTATTTAGAGTTGTTATTATAAATAATATGTATCAACAATAAAAGTATTACACATTAATAAAAAGTTAAGATTTCTTCTTGAATTGCCGAATGAAAATACATAAAGAAAAAAATGTTTATATAAACTTGTAAGAAAATAGTAAATGATTCAATTAAGATAAAGATAAATTGAAAAAAAAAAATAAATAATAGTAATTATAATAATAACTAATCTAATTTAACAGTTATTAACAGTTATTAGTCAATGTCGTGTTTTTTAAAGTGAATAAATTATCATACATGTTTTGAGCCTGCAGGTAATAATCTGATCTGCCTCCTTCAACTATGAGACTATATATGTATTATAAGTTGAATATGAGTTATCATGATCATCATGGTTGTTTAAAACTATCATAATAATTATTTTGATCTTCGAGGACATGCTTTAGATGATCAATTGTTCTTTATAATTGGGAGTTGGGACTTTTAGCACCCGCTGTAATCGGCAAACTTTTACCCGGGAAAAAATACCGTATTATATAAGAGAAATGACATCTTCTTTTCTCTTTATTTCTTCGCTTTATCCACCTCTCCCTCCCATTCTCCCTACCAAACATGGCATAAGATTCAACCAACTTGACTTTGGTGATGATATAAGCTTGAGATTTTGTTAATTTGGTTTGTTTCTTCTATTTGTTTTGTTATCCTTCTCTCTCATTTTTTTTTCTTTTTCTTTTTTTTTTTTTTTTGTTTACTTTTTCTTTTTTGGAGCATTTGGGGGTGATGCAATCCCTTATGTCATGATTACTGCCCAAAGATTTTTCCTTTACCAAGTCTTGCTAACAATGCACGTTGGGAATTTGTAATTAGCTATTAACTAATAAAGCAATTAGGTAACACTTAAAGTTTTTTGGGTGCTTTTTTTTTTTTTTTTTTTTTTTTTTTTTTTTTTCTATTCTAAAAGTGTACTGGAGGTCGCGTGTGCGTGTACACATACGTGTATCGTTTATGTTGCAAGAGAAAACCACCAATAAATTTGTGTAATAGTTAGGATCGGATACTTTTTTTTCCCCCTCGTTTAGAGTTTGATACTCAAGCATATCCCATTTTAAAGTCCATGGAACATTAATGGAGTATATGCTGATGAAAGTGAAACTAAGTTCAACGTTAAAATAAAGTTGGATCAAATCCTTTCGATCTGTTCCGTTAATAGACAATGTTAGGAATAAATTATAGAAAATAGCTAATTATTAATTATCGTAGGACTTCTTATTTTGTATTATTAATAGAAATTTTTATTTCAGTTGTTGAATTAAATTTTTAATAGTTTGAATCATGCTGCTATAATTTTAATAATTTCATAAGGTGTTAAAGTTTAATTAGAAGGATGAAAAAAAAAAAAAGACAAAACGCAAACTTAAGTGGAATTATTTTAATGTTTTTTGCCCCACTAATTAATCGAGCTAAATTTATTTTCTTTCATGAATTATAAAGCTAAAATATTAAACGTTATATGTATTTCATGAATATATATTTATAAACTTATGTGAGAAAATTATATTTTTAATTAGGCAGTTTTTTGAAATAAATGTTATCAATTAATGATTTATTAGTTACTCATTAATTGCTCATATCTCAATGAAAATGATTTTTTTTAAGTGTCCAAAATCGAAAATCTTACTCTTTCCTTTGGCCAAAAAAAAAAAAAAAATCTAACATCTTACCTAATTTCTCTAGGTTCAATTTTTTTATTTTGTGGTTGACAAAAAGAATCATCCATTGTGCAATATTCATGTCCCATAAATTGTACAAACAAATTTAAATGATTCGATTGGGATGATAATTTATTTAAATGAGCTGATAACTTAGGTAAGTACATTGAATTCAGTTAACATCATTCTCTTTTACTTTTTCCCCTAAAAGGTTTCCTTTATATTGACTACGGTTATGATTTTTGTTCCGTTTTTATTGGAAAGATGAAGTTATTCTATTGTTTGCCAATCTCGAGATGGAAAAAAAAAAAAAAAAAAAAAAAAAAAAGACATGTAATGTTATTAGACCTAACAAGTAATAACGTTTGCACACGTATTGCATATTGCATTTCTAGCTAGGGCCAAATAAATAAACGTATAAATAATCTTAAAAAATAAAAGACATGACATTTATTCAATATAATATTTATATTAAAAAGGTTATTTATTTTAATTATCTCAAACAATTATCACCTTTCTAATTTAACATTAATATTAGAACTTACAGAAAAAAAATTATATTGTTGCAGCTTATTATTATACTCTTTTTATTTTTATGTTACGTTAAATAAATATTGGTTTTATTAAAATATTTTTATGTTCGAATGATGGTGAAAATTTAACAAGTCATGTAAGTGTGAATATATATCCATTGATGTGAAATATATAACTAAAATTCCATTGATCCCCTTTGTCGATACTGAAATCGATTAATTAATGAGAGACACTCTTACATATATACATATATATTTATATATGACACATACACATGTCACAGATGTCTAGACTCTAGACTAGGTATATGGCATCTCTAGATATATATAATTTCCAAAAAGTTTCTTGAAAATTAAAAAGAACGCTTTACGTGAAATTAAATCCTCCTAAATAAAGATTACATTTTGTTAACAAAAACAGTATATTGTTATGCACTTTGCACCAATTGTAGCTTAAATGAAGATTTGCATTTTGAAGAGAATATACAAAGTGCTTTATAATCTTATTAATTTAGTTATTTCTTCAGTGGAGATGGCTGCGCCCTTGGTGTAGGCATGACTGGACAACCTATAAAATTCTCTCGTATAATTAATAAGTTTATTTATCATATCAGAAAATTCTCTGTAAATAGTTTATTCCAAATTGAACAACGATATTTATGCATGCACCATAACAAGAAGTTTACTTTAATTAACATTTTCCTTTTTCTTTTAACTAATGATAAATAAATCCCATTAGTTGGTTAGTTGGTTAGTTTGAGTGTCCTTATTCGGATCATTAATAGATATTTAATTATCATCTAGCTACATAGGTATTTATATTGATATATTTACATGTAGTTGGATATGATGTAACGCATATATAATCAATCCTCCCAAAAATTACAACTATCAATAGAGACGCAATTAAATATTATCAATAGTCCAAATTTAGGTTTGAGAGCGCATTCTCTTGAGTACTCTACTTGTTTAGGCCTTAATTCGAGAATTCTAATTCGGGTTGGGACCACCAGTCCTAGGCATTCATCTTAAAGTTTGTTTTCGTATTAAAAAAAAAAAAAAAAGAAAAGAAAATTTGATATTCTGTTCTTATTGTACTTATTTTGTGTAAAAGAGATTCTGGTACAATGTAGTGTGAAGAAAAAAGAGATGTACTATCAAGCTAGGCCCAATCAATTTGTGATGTCCTTTTGCAGTGTTGAATGTTGTACACTTCTGTCTATATATATATATATATACACACACACACAGTGGTCGAACTAAATTCTTTTTTTTAGAGAGACGAAACAAATCAAAAGTTCAAATCAAAGTTACCATCAAATATCTTTGATTTTTTTCTTAAATGATTAATTACCTTTGTAATAGAGTTTAATTCAATTTTAAAGTTTAAAGTTCGAAAATAGGAATACTTAAGGGCATGTTTGGTATGTTAGTCCAAATTAACATTTTCAAACTTTTTTTTGTTTTTTTCCCCAAAAGTTTTTGTCTTTTTCTCAAAAAGTTTTTTGTCTTTTTTGAAAAGTCAACACAATTTACTATTTAAACTTAAAAATCTTAACTCAAACTTACACACCAAACATGCCCTAAATTTCAAAATTAAAGGTGAAATTGAATTTTTTTTTTTTATAAAAAAAATGCAAATATAGTAATTAAAAAATTTTATTGGGGCAAAAAAGGGGTAAAGTTTGATTGTTGCACCAGGTGTCAAAGTATGGATGTTTTGTATCCATTGAGCAAATACGTTGCAAAACATTTTATCATAAAAATCGGAAACTATAGAGAGTCATTGAAATTTGAAAAATGTAAGAGCATTAAATATTAGATTTCCAAAAAAAAAAAAAAAAAAAAAAAAGGGCAAATTACCCTGGCCTCACCTCCCTCCGTCCCTACATATATATGCTGATGTAGTTGCACAATATTGATAATCTCAACTAATCAGTTGAAGAAAAAGACATATTATCAATTTCTCTTAAAAAAAAAAATGTAATCAATCAAGCTATATAATTTCTTTTCCTAACCCGTGGTTAGGTTTGATTATTTTCACATGTAGGGAAAAATAAAAATGATTGTTTTGTCACATTATATATAAAACTTAGCCACTTAGGCAATTTCGATAATATACTTTGTCGAACATGACCCATGTATATATGATATATCTGCAAAGCTAGCTAAACTCACGGGTAAGACACATACATTATTAAACCTATAATACTGGTGAATTAATATGGAATACTCACCAATTACAAAAGAAAAAAAAAAACTATATAAAATGCTCTCTCTAAAAATTAAAAAAAGAAAAGAAAAAAAAAAAAAACAAACTGACACAATGCAATTTTTTTTATCGTTTTTTTCTTTTTTTTGGGTTTATGAAATTCACTATCCCTAACAAAGAACCCACATAATTACTTGTTCTCTTTAGCCTTTTAATCAGCTCTTTTTTGTCATGCATATGCAATATTAATTATTAAGGCAAAAATATATATATATTTTTATAAAATGTCAAAGCATTAAAAGGGCGGGCATGATAAATAATGATTCTAAAAGAAGGATTTGAAAAAGACTAAAGTCCAATAGCTATGTTTTGCTATTTGCAGGTCTAAATCAAAGACGTTGAGGGTGGCAAATACAACATTAATACTTCTTTTTTGGCTTGATTTATAGCAGTGGTTAAGTCTTCAATTTATGGAACTTTAATTAATATGGCTTTCTTAATTAATTGATTCATTGAATTTCTTTTCTTCCTTGTTAGATATTGGGTAAAATCTGTCCAATTAGAGAGATTATAATGACATACAACCATTTTTTTTTTTTGGGGGGTCAAATTTGTGTTTGTTGGGAGTCGAAAAAAGTAGGGCCATTAAAGACACACATAGATTTTTTTGGGCGAATTAGATAAGCTAATTTTATAGGTCCGCCGTAATTTAAGAAATTCAGCGACCTACTAATTAATGCAAAATTTATTGAAAAGGCGAGCTAAAGATAGTACTCTTGAACACAAATATAGTTGGAATAATATTAAAGCGAGTCAAGCTTTGCTATCCAATTTTTATGTCTCAATGGTTGTCTCCTCAATAATATTTTGATAACTCATCAATTTATTAAAAATTTTCTAATATTATTAAGCACTTTTTATATGACTAAATTTTTAAATTTAGATGATTTTGCATAACACTATTGGAGGAACAATTAATGAGACATAAAATTCAGAACAACAGATCTTGACTCCAATTTGTATAGCCAATGCAAACTTTTTAATGAGAAATTAGAACCAAAATAATAAAAATAATAATTTTTTTATACTCTTGCTATAAAATTGTCACGTTAATTAGTGTCCAAAATTTAATAGACTTTATTGGACTACACCAATCGCAAACTCTAGTACACGTTGATATGACTAATATTGTTGACTTAACTTTCTTAGCCCTTATTATTTCAAATATTTTCTTATTTATGCCTACTTTCGCGTCTAGTTATGTTACTTATAATATCATATTTATTATGATTACGGAAATAATCTAATAATAATTATATATCAAACTAAACTACATCTTATAATGTAGAGTTTCAATTCCTCATTCTTAGATTGGAAAAAAAAAAAAAAAAATTCATGTCCACATTACAATATCATACTACTGTTTATAAATTTAAAAAAAAAAAAAAGATAACAATTAAAATATTTTTTACAAGACATGATACTATTAAGCAACATGAAAGAGGATGCTAATTAGGGGCTAAATCCACAATCTCTTGGGATAATTTGTATCATTAATTTTTGTACAAAAGTAAACTTGATTAGTATACATGGGAAATTAGATAGTCAAGTATTTTTATGGTTTTATACCAGCAGCAAAATGGACAGATGGGAGTGACATTAACCCGGCCATATATATGATAAAGATCATAGAAATCATACCATATTAAAAAGTTCAACCTAAAAAAATAAAATAACGAAATGAAATCATCAAATTTTAATCAAATGCTGATATTAGCTTTGTTAGAGATATTGTAACATCTCTTCTATTATTATTGGATAGTAGAAACAATAAAGTCTCATATTGAAAAGACACAAACAAGCATAGCGGTATAAATTGAAACAAGTGAAGTGTATGAATTACTAATATATAGTGAGGATTATGCAACTACTATGCATCACTACACACGCACGAGGACGATTGGGCGTTTAGGGCGCACGTACGCATCGTCACAAGGAGTCAAGGAGTACTCTCTTTTTTAATGCGGTACTTTTTCAGATTAAATATGAACTGTTGATTTGATCGAGCACGATCTAACGGTCAGATTTGAATTATTTCAGATTTAATTTAATCTATTAATTGAATTATTATAATCCAACAATCATAATTATATCGGATTTGAATGATTTCAAATTTAATTTAAACTATTAATTGAATTATTACAATCCACAATCTTAAATATATTATGATGACCAACATGTATGTCTGTTGAAGCAGATGCGTTTCTTGACTGAAAAAGCACCTTTTAATTTTAAAAGGCATGTCTATTGTATCATGAACAGACATATCAAATGTTATAAAACTCCAGTTTCTGATGTCAGTTTCATATCTTGTTCTGGAATTTAATAAGATTGCTACTTATTAAATTCGTGGGTTTATTGTATCTTGAAGGTAATTTGTCACAATACCCGATAGCAAACTGTTCATAGTGGGTGCAAGTAAAACCTTGAGAAAAGTAATTCATACGCCTCAAACCCTTTGAATTTTCTCTCTCTTTCTATTTCGTTTCTTTACACCCAAATAGTTTTTCACCACTCACTGTTTTTCAACAAGCTTGTTAAGAATTATATATGTTCTCTCTCTCATCAGTTTTAAAATATCAGACTGCAGTAGAAAGAAAATAACTTCCAATTTTTAAATTCTTTCTTCACCTGTTTTGCCTATTATTCATGTGCAATTTGCATCTCAGCCATAAATATTTCTTGTTCTACTTATTTCCACAAAATTAAGGAAATTTTTGTGGTCCCTGCTTTTATATATTTTGTTTGATATATAGTTTCATGTAAAGGATTATTCTCGAATAATTCCTCAAATACTATAACAGGCTAGAGTGTTTTATGTTGTTTGATTTGTTTTTATCTCTGGGTTCAATGACACCCCTTTCCTTACTACGATAGCAGAACTGGCTATTCTCACGTGCCTATAAATATATATACATATATACTATATGTATATATGCCGAAATATGTTTGATTGATCATCTTAGAAAACAACTAGTTACTTCTACTTTTTTTTTTCTTTTAACGATGGGAAGTTTATGATTTATATTAATACTCTTTAATAAGTTCTTATCTGAATCCTTCCCCTTCTCACTCATTAAAAAAGAATAAATTATAGGAAGGAAAGAAATGTTAATAAAGTTTTTCAAAGTCGTTAAGTAACAAACTTCTAGATTAGTTTTCTTATTACATATTTTATTGAGACTAATCAACTTTTCATAATAAAGAGAATTTTGTACTTTAGTAGTTGAAGCTCATAATTAGCAACATGCTAAACGCATCCACTTAATTTGACAGTATAAATCATTAACTTACTATCACTAGACAATTATGGCTTTTTTCTTTTTTTTTCTTTTTTTTCTGTTTGCTAAAGCAATTATGGCATGTTTTCATCATGGAAAATCAATTTAATATATATACATAAAGCAAAAAACTATTTTTTCAATCGCATTTTCTAGAGTTAATGCATAATGTCTATCTTTTTTTTTTTTTTTTGGTTGAAATGAACATAATGTCTATACTGGTTGTTATAATTATGTGCAGTTTATGCAGCAAAACTTTCGATGAGTTCCTTCTATCCCTTGATGCGTAAGTTTAGGCCTAGTTTCAAGGCTCCGCCAAATTAAATCATTACATATTTTTTCTTTTAATTTATTAGAAAATCATCACATTAGCGTACAGTAATAAATAATACTTTTTATTTCATCTCTCTGTTTTTGCTTAAGGAGGTAATGGGTCTGTACATTATTTATTATGAAAGCTCAAATTAGCAGGAAAAAAAAAATTATGACGGTTTAGAAAAATTTATAGTATGCTTTGTTTTGAATCAAGCCATATAAGTTTCCCTTTACAATTCTTTTTTAAAAAGAGAGAGAGAGAGAGACTACTAAAGCAAAAGCTTGATTACCCTTATTATATTAATATTGAACTTAGTTTAGATTAAGTTCACTGTTAATCTAACATAATGTGGCTACGCGGAATTTTCTTTTTTCGGTTGAGTGCTAGACTTTTTTTTTTTTTTTTTTTAATTTTTTGTTTTTGGCTAAAAAGAAAATGTTAAATTAAGTTTGTCTAACATTACTCATTGGAGAAGTTGGTATTGGTGGTAATATCACTTCACTCCCACTTAAAATAAAAATAAAATAAAAAACAAATCAATTTAATAAAGAATCAAACAAAGGTTTGAAAAAGTAACACTAATATTATCTCATCTTTTAATTAATATTTGTTTAAGAAAAATTACAAATATGGTCACCTTGGGTGAATATTTACCATCCATATTATTTTATCCTTATTGAAAGCGGCGACTCGGTAAATTGGCCATTTGAGCTATTGATTAGTGAAATCCGCGTGGATGTTACGTCATCTAACAACTAAAAACCAAAGATTCCAAGCCAAAAAAAAAAAAAAAAAGGAGTTTAAAACTAGATGGATTGTCATCATCATTATATAATATATATGTATGTTTTATGTACTTTGCAATTGTAATATTGAGATAATGAAACAAATATCTATTGTGTAATAATTTTTAATAATACATATCATTTATATGTATTAATCACTTTAAATAATATTATGTTACGGAAAATTTAATGTAAAGATGCACAAATCAACTAATTGTTACATGATTATGAATAAAAAATTACAATTATTAATAATATCATATAAAGAAATGTATAAATTATTTGTTGTTAATTTGATTATAAATAAAAAAAACTATAAGTCTTGGATTTGTCCGGTTGTTATATAAAAGACAATTTTTATGATATATGTATATGTGTACTTATTAATATATGTATATTATAATGTACATGTTATCTACATTGTTCGATGACCCGTGTGATCCTAAATGTATAGGCACGCCCTAGCTAAGGGACTTAATATGAAACCGAAGCAAATATTTTATTGTTGCTGGTTTAAACTTTCATTGTAATAACGTTTGTTTCAAAAAAATAATACAAAAAAAAAATGAAAAGGACGGTGAAAACTATCTTGAGAAGATTTTTATCTTTCATTTCACTTTTAAAAACTGAAAAAGTAAAATAAAAACTAACAAGGAAAATGATTTGTGGTAGCAACTTTTCTATGTTAATTGAGTCAAAAGAGTTGTAGCCGATTATAAAATCAATAATGTAACTATCAATTTTTGCTAGTGCCGGTAACTTTAGCTATTTCTTTTTTCAATAAACAAAGAAAATATCGAGCTAAATAAAAATGACCATCTTAAATCATATTGATTATATATATCAAATTTTTTTTTTTACTATATAAGAATGAGAATACCCTCGAATAAAAAGAAAACAAAATCTAAAAATTTCAAAACTGTAAAAAAACACAAAATCAAAGAAAAAGGTACTTTCTATTAAAAAAAAAAAGAAAAGAAAAGAAAAAGTTTTTCTTTGTTTTGTGTTTTTTTTTTCTAAATTTTTTTTATTTTCTTTTTTGGGACATTTTCGTCAATGACTAATGAAACCTGTCTATGGTCTAAATTTAACATATACTTAAAATATTCTGAAGTTCAAAATAATTATAAATTTTTTAAATAAATTTAAAATACATGGTATATTTGAATAAATCTTCACTTTAGGGGGGGAAAAAAACGAAAACAGTTTCAACTGTTATGGGCAAATGCCAAATAGAAATAGATCAAACAGATTCACAGAAAAAAACAAAAACTGGTATACTCGTAATTAATAACTAGAACCAAGGGCGTTTAACTAGGCAATAAAATAAAAAACGCGAAGCATTTATTGGAAAAATATTTTAAAATGTTTAATCTTTTAATTTAATTATAAAAAAAAAAAAAAAACCAAAGACTTTAATTTAGGTGATGAGGATGATAGGGAGGAGGTTGGTTCATCTATGGCGGTGAGTCTCTTACTCTCCGCTCTCTGGCTTCCCTCTCTGCCAACCCTGACTCTCTCTCTCTCTTCTTTCTCTCTCTAGAATTAATCTCTCATCAAGATTTGTTCGGCGCCTTTATCGCCGTCGCCCTTCGGTGATCGGAGCTCCGTTTTGCCGGCGTTGAGTCGACCTTATTTTAGAACAAAGGCGGCTAAGTTGTTGTTCTTTTCTCTTTTGATTTGATTGGTCGGTCGTTTCTCCTGTTCTTGATTTCCGCCATCGCTGTTGGAGGAAAGCTGAAATCTAGGGCCGGCGTTTGGATTGGTTTGAATTGGATTCGTAAATTCGTCGATTGGTCAAATTCGTGTGATAATGAATGTGAATGGGAACGGAGTGGTGGTCGGCAATGGAGGAATTGGGGGGATTGGAGAGCGACTTCATTCGGAGGCATCACAGGCGTGAGACTGGAGACAATCAGTGCAGCTCCGTCCTCTCCAGACATATCAAAGCCCCCGTTCATCTCGTATTAATATCTCTCTCTCTCTCTCCTCTCTCTTTCTCTCTCCTCATGTCTGCGCATGTCTCTTTAACAGTCTTTGAAGCCCTTGGGCATGTGAATTAGCTTCAGCTTCTTCTCTGATCTATATATGGAAAATGTCTTGATATTGTTCTTTTGATTTTCAATCTTTTTGTGAATGATTTCCGTTTGATTTGGGATTTTTAGGGCTTTGTTTTCTGGGAATTTCTCTTCTTTGAAGGAAAAATTTGATCTCGATCTATGATTTTCCTTAAAGAACAAGAACAAGAACAAAAACAAAAGGGGGAAAAAAGTTGAAATTTTCTATCCTGGTATTTACTTGTTTCTTGGGGGCTTTTTGAAAATTAAATGCTGCCCTTCAGTTATTGAAACTTTCCAAGTCCTACTGAAAAAGATTGTTAATTTCTAAAAGAATCCTTTGTTTCTGCCATGCGAGTATTTTGGAATTTCCTTTTTTATGTTCAAAGCTTTGAACTTTGCCAATGCCCACTGGATAAAAGAGTAAAAACTGAATAATTTTTTTGCCCTTTTTTAATGAGAAACAGGAGTTACAATGGTATGCCAGTGGGAATTTAATAAGTGAATTGTTTGATATATGGTTTGCATGTTTGTTTGTGACACAAAACTAACTGTTTTTCTCTTTGCCCTTGATCAGGTTTGGTCATTAGTGCGGCGATTCGATCAGCCGCAAAAGTATAAGCCGTTCATCAGCAGGTGTGTTGTGCAGGGAAACCTGGAGATTGGGAGCCTCAGAGAAGTTGATGTCAAGTCTGGTCTTCCGGCCACTACAAGTACTGAAAGATTGGAGTATCTTGACGATGATGAGCATATCTTAAGCATGAGGATAATTGGCGGTGATCACAGACTTAGGGTATTGTACTCCTACTTATAATTACAATGACCCATTTTTTTTTGGCTTATTTGATTTCATGTATACAAGCTTAAGGTATTCAATGTATTTTCTGCCATATGATTTTTGAAGGGAAAAAAGGCAAGTGTGTATGCATGAACATCTTAGTTTTTGCAATTTTTGGAAATTAGTCTAATTAGATAAGAATTTGGCTAAGCTGGAGTTGTATATTGGATAATGGGATTGGAGTTTGTGGAAATTTTTGTGTTTTTTGCTGGTGTTATAACCTCAGATTTGAATTTCACTCAAACATCTTTTTCAGTTATGGATTATTAGCCTTTCCGTTTTTAGACCCTTTTCTGTTCTTACAATTTTTTCTTCTAGGTTCTTAATGATGTAATAAACTGTTAAAAACGTATAAGAATGAAGCTTATTCTCATATTGTTGTTGGTTAAAAATGTTTGTAATATTGTTATGGGGTCTTTTCTTATCTTTTCTTCTTCTTCTTCTTCTTCTTCTTCCTCGTCCTCTCTCTCTCAAGGTAATCAAAGAATAGTCCTATTTGAGCTAGATTTATGGCTGCTGTTTTTTCTCCTACTATTTAAGTTCTTAGTTCTATCAATTGCAAACTGCCAAAACAGATTGACCCCTCAAGCTTTTTCTTGTTTTCTGCTTGCAGAACTATTCTTCCATTATTTCGCTACATCCAGAGATCATCGATGGGAGACCAGGGACTTTGGTGATCGAATCATTTGTGGTGGATGTGCCTGAAGGGAACACGAAGGACGAGACCTGCTACTTTGTTGAAGCCTTGATCAAGTGCAATCTTAAATCACTTGCTGATGTCTCGGAGCGGCGGGCAGTTCAGGACAGGACCGAGCCTATTGATCGGATGTGAAAAACAGGAACCGAGGAACCAATACCTTGGAGGTTTAGGCTGCCATGGATGAAGCTTCCGAGGCTTTCGAATCTCGGACGGCTTTGGAGACGGACATGCAGTAGTATATAATCTCTCATACATGCACGCTTGTTCCCACTCTTCTTTTTTTCTTCGTCACGTTTCTGTGTTTTCCCATTTGGAGTTTACGTCGATCCGATTTTCCATCTTTACCTCGCGAACCACAATTCTTATATAGGTTAAGGAACCCTTTCTTGCATTACGAACTACAAAATTATTTTAAAACAAAGGGCAGACTAGGCTCTCTTTCTCTTGTGATCTTCAGGGTTTTTCTGTGGTGGTATGATATTCTGTGGTGTGTTTGTGTGTATGTGTATATACATATATGTGTGTTCTCGAGAAAGATGGCGTCTGTATATTTCGCTTTCATATAGTCAATGACTCGGTTCAAATTAGATGTCTGTATTTGCCACTTTGTTTGTAGTTAATTTTGTCCACTCTTCATTATATGTTATTATCCTATATATATATATATATATATATATATCTATCCTTATATATGTGTTTGTATCATGAAAAAGATGGTTAGGAAAGAGAGAGTTTTAGTGTTGAAATGGTCAGAGCATGAGAAACAAGTCTTGAAATAAGAACAATCATTTTACACGTAGTGCCACATGGAAGTTAGGAGTCCACAGGCTGCAATTACGTAGTTGGCTTTTTTGAGTAGTGTTTATTGGGATACTTTCACTTTCCTTTCTTGTGTTGCTTGTGATTTGTGAATAGGTCTCATTCATGTTTTTGTCACGAGATTAGGTGTTGGTTTTCGATAATTACAAAATTTGTTGTTTCTTGTTTAAACCAATCTCACTATAATAATCCCCATAAGCAATTTTGGCCCATTTGCTTTCTTGTTCTCCTTGCTTAGATGTTTGCTTCCCTTAAACAAGTTAATTTGTAGCTTAGCCTGTGTGACTTCTGTCCTATACTTCTTGTTCAAACAAGACATCATATTTCAACTCGGTTTGGGATTTCAGCTCTGAATTTTATGTCGTCGAACCCGGTATAAAATTGAGAACCATATTCGAGATGGCCGAATGAGATTGAACCCATTAAACAAACAGGGATATGGTTTTATAGTACTTTCCTCAAGAAGTCAATTGAGGAAGAAATTGTTCAAGTTAAAATTACTTGATAGAAAAGAGAATTTCCAACTCGGATAAAAGCGCAATAACAACTCAAGGAGGTCATTTAGGGGGGCAACACAATTACACAAGTCATGGATGGGACGACACAAGGTCTCAAAAGCCCACTTGCTTACAGAATCTCATCACCAATTTTCCCGATTAAAAAATGGAAAATGAAATGACGATTCCGAGACTTCCACAAGTGGGTTGTTATCCCTCTCTCAGAATGCTAATCCCTTGTGAGATACCGTTGTAGGCTTTTGCCTCATTGAGCAGAAGACCAAGAATTGAAACACAGAGGTAAGGCGCTATTGCATCCCATCGGGACGATATGGGGCCATTGTCGCCTGTGGTGGAACACCCTGGTTTGGAGGGTGCATCATTCCAGGGTGAGCAGGCATGGTCCCAGGTGGCATGTACGGATGACTAGGCATGGCCATGGCCAAAGACTGAGGACGTACTGCTGGACCTGGAACACCAGCAGCCCACCCCGACGAATTCTGTGGCACTCCGACCTGCTCAGGTGGAGCAAATTGAGCCCCAGTATACTGAGGAGGAGGATTTGAAGTCATCATCGGAACTGGTTGTTGACCTAAAATGGAAGGCTGGGCATTGACCACCGGAACGACATTAGAGAGCGTATAATCTCTGCTCCGATCATTGTTGACCTGTAAACAGCATATCAAGCTCAGATAACGTAAGTCCCATTCGTCTATAAGTTGCAAAAGCTCAAGGTCAAGGGAAATAAAAAAATTTAAAGAGCCTGAGCATCTCCTGAGGTTTTTGAGACACTATAATTACCTTAATACTGAGATCAGTATGGCGTGAGTATGAGAGATGGAGTTTGCAAAACCCTCCATCGTAAATGCAATGTCCTTCCAAGGCTTCTTTGGCAACAACTGCTGTCTGAATGTCTACATCACATATCAACACGATACATAAATTTGACATCTCAATAACAAACTCATGAGCAACATATACTATTTGGAAGGAAAAAAAGAACATATTAACGTTCGTATTGGGGAACGAGTTCATATTGAAAAGAGACAACTGTTTTCTAAATTATGATTCTGCAATGCTTTGGTCAACTGCATAGCTTCAATATTAGAAATGCAGCCATCACCACGGTGTCCTAAAGCCTCTAGGTAACAAGTATATCGTAGATAAAAGAAGAGGATGCAAGAAATTACCAGGATACTGAATCAAAGCCTGGACTCCACCATTCTTATCAAACATAGCGATCTTTTGAACAGGCCCAAAAGAAGAAAATACCTGACCAGCGGGAAAAATAAATTAGTCAGGTCCACGTTCTAGCAAAGGCATGCTCCAATAACAAAGTCCTTACTTCTTACAAGTGATCAGAGTAAATGGACGTACCATGTGTAAAACGTCCAAGGTGACAGCGTACTGCATGTTTTCAATGGACGCAAGCAGCACATTGCTCTCAGGTTCTAGCTTCTTCCCATCCAAACCAACAGTAAACTACAATCATGAGTCATGAATATCATTTAGAAACTACCCAATACAGCAAACTGATATACATGTAAATAAACATCTTTGGAATCTTATCACTAGGACATCGGCTACTCTTTTAAGAAAAGAAAACAGAAGTACCAAACGCAAAGTTCTAATTTTTTTTTTTAAAAAAAAAAAAGAAAAAAAAAAGAAGCAATATTCTAATTAGACACAAGCACAACTGCTTCGGCCATTTTATGTTTGAAATTGAAACGTTACACTATACGATAAATGAACGAGGACCTATCATAGGAAATTTTTTAAAAGCACCAGTATATGTTTTTGGATAAGAGAAGTAATAGAAAATGTGACCCTTACATATAACACATGAATTTCAAACACCAATGATACAAAAAATTCTGAGAGCCAAGAAATATAATTGTGAGTTATATACCTGACCGCTTCCATCTATTGCTGATGGGGCAACGGGAAGATATGGATTAGTGTAGTCCCTGAATCACAAATGTTGCAATTCCAATATTTTTAGATGAACTATTTCCGAAAGAAAAAGGCAATACGATAAGCAAATAGAAAGAATCACATTAAACAACATCCTATCAGATAGATACAAAACAACATAGGAGGGCATGTTACAAGATTCGTATATTAACACCTGGAAAAAAAAATGAACATCTGGAGTACCTGCTCCTGTGGGATTGGAATTTGACGCTCAGATCCGTATGTCCAGAATATGTGATCCTCAGGGTACATGGTCCAATATGCTCAGGGAGCAGATACCTGACACCCAAAGCAACATAACTAAGCAACTGATTTTGTAAGGTAGACAGAGTACTAATAAAGCACTAGAACAGCAGAGAGAAAAAGGACTTTGGGTCATTCTGTACGGGAGGACTGGACCTATCGGCATAACATGAAAAATGACCGTTTTGCTTTTGTTTCAGTAAATCACAATTATAAATTAAGAATGCAAGACTTCTGACGGAATAACACTCCCTAATAGTATCTAAGTCCAAGGGGGCAGAGCAGACAAAACAGATGCTCGCCATCTTTATAGTCATATGGTCGTTGGACTTGGACATAATACCATGTCAAACAAGTAATACAACTGTCACCTAGGGATGCTTCTTCCATCAAGGGCATTTTTTGCTGAAGTGGCAGTTTCTGCATCCGAAAATTGCACTAGTGCCTGAACATAAGATATGAAATTAGATTGTTTAATGGCTGTAGCCATAAGGAGAAAAAGAAGGATATAATTAACAAACAATGACCTGGAATCCAGCAGTCTTCTCAAAGGTAGTAATCTTATGCACAAATCCAAAAGCTGAAAATACCTGCATCACTTCCAAGTCTCAGAAATATATGAAATCTAAAATTCAAAGATATTGAGAAAACTTGAAATCTAAAATTCAAAGATATTGAGAAAACTTGTAACAGCAAGGGCTTTATAACATATGGCAAAACAAAAAAATAAGATAGAATGCTTCAATATGTCCACAAGAGATAACAAGAAAGGAATAGCCGAGAAGGGGAATAACAAGCATAAAAATTTGGCTCATCATCTAAAGGAATAAGTCAATCGTCTAGCTTCTACCAAACAGTAATTAAGCACTGCTACAGTTTGATTCAAGGCCTTCAGGATGAAAGCCAATGAAGTACACGCTTTCAGTGCAATCAATTAGAAGAAACTCTATTTGGGACAAGTTCAAAAAATAACTGTCCCGGACATAACATTGCCCACTAAAGCAAAAAGCCCCGTACAGCATGCAAGAAGTGAAAGGAAGAGAGTGATGCGCAAGAGAAAAGAAATCAACACGTCCTACATATTAGAACTGAAGGACTTAGGACGTTGAGGAGGAAGAATAGGGAAGAAAGAGGCAGTGTTAAGGGAAGGAGAAAGGAGACAAACACGCATGCGCTCTTTCCCCCGATGCACTAAGCTGCCATCAAAGATATTGCCTTCACATGGGCCTGCTGATCCATTCACATTCATGTCAAACAAACTAAAGTTTTCAAACAAAGTACAACCCAAAACACAATTCCTCAACACCAACATCCACACAATCATGTGTGTTCCTAACATCCCTAGTAACCGTACTAGGAAAAAAAGCTTACCAAATGCAAAACATCGATGCTGACCAGGCGGGCATCTGCACCTTCTATTGTTACCAAAAGTACATTACCAGCAACATCTGCGGCAGTTTTGTTGTTCACTATTTCCTGCCTATTAGAATACTGTAAGTAGACAGTTTTCCCCCTAACTTGTGCAGGCTCCGAGGATGAGGCGTAATATGATATCATGGCAATAGCTTGGTTTAAATCTGCCTAAATATGGTTAACAAAGAACAATTAGCCTTTTTTTAATTAATAACAAAAGTGTTGTTTACTATTTTATACCTTGCATTTCAAGCTCATCAGAACTATACAATATTGAGAACAAGCATACTGTAACTTTGAATTTCAATTTCATATCGAATCTGTATATTCTCTTAGTCAACTACTAGTTTGATGTGAAATTGAAATCCAAGGATCCTAGTTGAAAATATCCAAAGCCCAAGGTATATATTTTTAACAAGATTATGATACAAAGTCATAAAAAAACAAATAATTACTGAAAAGGACAAACTAAAATATAACTGAAAAAAAAAAACACTAGAAACTTACAAATTCAATAAAAGCCTGGTTTCGATTAGCCCCAACATTGCATTTGGTGTTGACAACTTTACCAAACGGCTTCCCAAGCTCAACCAATTCCTCTTCAGTGCACTCCCAAGGCAAGTTCCTTAAATGGAGCACCTTTGATGGCGGTTGAGTGTAACGAAACTGTGGCTGACTGGACACGGACGCCATTTTTCAAACAAACCCACCTCTGAAAACCGCCATTAAAATTCACAGCTTTAGCCAAATCGCGATGTTTGCCATTAGATTATAGAGTCCAAAAGCATAAAAACTTGAAGCAGAGATAATATATATATATATGTTATGTGAAAATTGACATGCGAAGATTTGAGAAAAAGTAGAGAAGAATTGAATATCCAAATGAGATTACCTGAAACTTGGGAAGGATTGAAAGAAGGAATTTCGAAAGAAAGAAAGGAAAAGCTTGAATTTTTGGCGATGGTAATTTTCTGAAAATTAGGGTTCGCTGCAAATGCAAAACACAAAGCAATTGCTCTCTAATATCGTCGTCTGGTCCTTGGGCTTCTCCTTTTGGATACGCTCATTAAAAAGCACCCGGACCCACCAAGTTTTTTTTTTTTTTTTCCCCCCTTCTTCTTCTTCTTTCTTTATTCTCGAGATTAAGGGAATAGTTATAACAGAGCTCATTTTATATATTTTATTGATAAAATTTATTTTTAAATCATTAAAATATAATCAAATGATTAAAATATTATTTATATATAATAATTATAATATATATTACCTCATATTAGTATAAGTTAATAAATAATATTTTTTTTTTAAAAAGACCAACCCCTTCCTCAACGCTGACGACTTCCCATCGATGGTAGTGATAGACCCCCTTCCCCCCGAGCCATATCTGCCCTGCCTCCCCCCCCCCCCCCCCCCCCCCCGCGTCGGCGTCAACCTAGTCCTTCCCCCCCCCCACAAAACCAGATCTACCCCCTATGCTCAAGCCTAGACGCCTTCCACCCCCCGATGTCGATGACCCCCCCTCCCCCCCCCCCCGATGCCAACCAGCCTAGTCCCTCCCGCCTTCCCAACCCCGGCAACGGAAACCTTCCCTCCCCCAACCTTCCACAGGTGAAGGTGAATTTTTTAAAATTTCTTTTTTAATTATTATTTTTTAATTTCTTAATTTAATACTATTGTAATATAAAATGTATGGTAATTACCGTACACAAGCAACATCTCAGCCGTTTGATTATATCTGAATGGTTTTAAAATGAGTTATATCGATAGGATATATAAAAAGAGTTTTATTGCATTTTTACCCATCTATAAATCTTACTACTAGCAAGACTTTGTTGTCAGGCTGTCAAATCTTGTGAAAATTGTTTGTTTTGTATATTTCTACATACATATTTTTTTTCATTTTATTGTTATTTTCTGGTGGTTAAAAAAAAAAAAAAAAAAGTGGACTATCAACGTAAATTGCTATCATAATTGGATTATTTAAGACAAATGTACTAAATGTCTGTCGGACTGTCAGGAATCCAACGTGTTTTTCCATTGAGGCTAATGTAATCCCATGACCTTCATATGCATGTAGACAAGCTCAAAGTGATAGTACTTATTATGAATTTCGTAAAGAGAATATTTATGGCTTACTTTTTAACTAGTTATGCGATTTCTCGTTTTGTTTTTGTTTTTTTTTTTTTTTTTCTCTTTTTGTTTGATGTAATCCCTAGATTTTTGGGTGTTTTTGTTAAGTCCCATATTGTAAATTTGAAACAAAAATTAAGGGGGTGTTTGGTGTGTAAGTTTGAGTTAAGATTTGTAAGTTTAAATAGTAAATTTTTTTGAATTTTTTTGAATTTTCAGAAAAGACAAACAACTTTTTGAGAAAAAAAATAAAAAATATAATTAAAAAAATACAGTTTAGTTTAAACTAAATTTTTTACTAAACAAAGCCTAAAAAGTCAAAACTTTTCGCCAAAGGAAGAAAGAAAGAGAGAGAAACATGGAGAGACCAATTAGAAATCACTTTGGTTCTTTAAATGGAATTTGAAAAATAATTATAAAAATTGTTGTCGTTTATAAAACAGCGATGTCGTTATTTTGACGCTGTACATAGTGAAACGACGTGGTGCATCCATGTAGCTGCAGCGGAAACTGAGCTATATGTCGTCATATTTGGATGTCGTTTTTTGTACTACCTAGTGAATATAATGTCGACTTCATGTGCCATCATCTCTTGAAAACGACAGATCTGCAATGTCTTTATTCCTATCACGTAGAAAAGACGTCCGTTAGTTTGATGTCGTCATTCATCCAACTACGACGATGAATAACTAGAAGTCGTTGGTCCAGACACTGCTTAAAAACATGGCACACAAAAGGAGGAAACGACATGTCATTTATTAGGAACATAAGACAGAAGCAAAAGATTTAACACTTAAATCCCGTTTAGAAAGAAAATATTGTCGACAACCCAATTACAAAAGTTATGAAATTAAATCACACGAAGTAATCTTTTATAAAAAAGTATCAGAAGAATATGAAGGTTAGAAGAGGAAAGAAGAGAAACTTGTGAATGGTAACTTAAGAAACCAGCCAAGCAATGGCCTTGTTATTTACAAGGGGTGGTCGACTTTCCTTATTATTAGAATGTGACGTGCAAAGTAATACATTTTTTTTTCCTTTTAATTCGGAAGTAAGAAGATTTAAAATCTATATTTTATAATAAACTCATGTGTAAAATTATCGTTAAATTATATATACTTATGTACTTGTAATCATTAAGTTACATATCGACAAATCCATTCAGTCAAATCACCTTGTGGATCTTTCTTTTTGTAAACTGTAAGACCAGTTCAATATTTCATACATACATATAGAAGTAAAAGCAAATTAAACCAGAGTCTATGAATTTATTTCTCAATGATCTGCATACATAACTCCAAAATTCATATATAATATTATATATATATATATGATACATCAGAAATCATGCAGGTTGAGATTGACCAACAAGAACATCCTTGTAAGGAGTACTAGGGGGAGGCAATACTTTAACTTCCTCCTCAGAATGTCTCCTCCTCCTTCGGTGATTTTCAAGAATGAAAGGGACCTGGCCTTCCCTTTGTTGGATCAGTCTCTCTTGAGCTCCTCCTCTCAGTTTCTCGAGCCGAAGGCCATCGACTTGCTGCATCTTGAACAATTTGACCACGTTCATGAAACCCCCTATCACCAGAAATAGGCTCCCAAATATGCCGATCCATATCCATGTCGTGCCCTGCATTGTAACCATTCCGTTCCATCCCATTATGTTAAAACCCGATTTTAACGACACGTAACACCCCGATTATTCTTGTGTAAAATTTTGATTTGTTTTTTTTTTCTACAATTGGTATTAGAGTCGATTCGATCCAGTATTTAATACGGCTTGGCTGCTTACCACTAATTCCAGGCCGTGTTGGACAACATCTCCAGCTTGCTGGCGGATGTTGAGAATTGAGCCTACCGTGAACAGAACGCTACCGATCAAGAAAGGAATGTGGACACTCTGCTGCAAGATTTGGAGATGGCTGTCGGCTCTCTCGTAGATTTGGCACGAGTTGTTGATCGAACCGATTAGCCACAGAATAGGTCCAGTGATGAGCATGTTCAGCGCGTGCTTCTCCAACTTGGAGTATCCATAACCTTTCTCTTCCTGAAAATAAATTTATATTCTCAAATCAACTGAATTAACTAAGCTTCACCCACTCGATACTTTCTCTAAACTTGGATTAATAGATAGCACATTATGCTTAAAATACATTTAACTTTAATAATTGCAGCCATAACCTAATAATAATTAGACACTTGATTCTACCTATCCCAACCGTAAATTAAAAGAAAAAAGAAAAAACATGTCGCTTTATTTATTTATTTATTTTTCGAATTTAGAGTGGGGGGATTCGAATTCTGCACTTTTAGGTGGAGTAAGGTGTGGTATTACCGTTAAGCTATGTATGTAACCACACGTGTTGCTCTATTATATAACCTCGCCGAGTATCTTAATTTTGTTAACCAACAGAAAGAAAAAATAAAATACATAATAGTAGTTTCTATTAATGTATTTCTTTTATCATTTTTTAAAAAAATTCCATATTCAATTTATCATGTGCATGTACGTATATATGCAAGTCACATTTTGGAAATAACGGCGAATCTTCTCGTTTTTGGTCGATTATGCAAGTCATGCCATGATAATGATAATAAGAACGAAAAATATTTTCACCATTCCACTTTTTTCTTTCCTTATTTTTTCTTGTCTAGCTACGCACGCATATACAAGCACGCAGCTAATTAAGGATTAGGGGGCTTAATATCTCTTCTTTTCAAAAAAATAGACTACTACTTTGAATAAAATTTCATATTAACCCCCTAACAATAGAGATTTGATTATACTAGTCCTCAAATTTTTCATTATCTATAGTTCAATACCTCAAGAAAGCAAAAAACACTACCAATAAACCAATAACAAAGACTAATTTTCCAACAAAATTCACACTTTGTCCCTGAATGAGTTGATTGTAAATAAATAAATAAATAAAGAAAAACAACATACGTACATGTATACACACACGTATATATACAGTTATACATATACCTGGATGAAGAGGAAAAGAATGCCCGAGAGAAAAAGAAGCGAGCCCAAGGTGTAAAGCATAGGAACCGTAAACTCGACAAGGGCGAGCTGCAAATCGTACTCCATCAGACCCAACCTGTAATCGTAGCCAGCCAGGTGAGCCACCAGGTCGTGCAGGTTCGCCGCCAAGATGAGCAGCAGCGCTATCATCAGCACCACCAGGCTCGACTTGGCGTCTCTCGAGAACAGAGCCACGAACCCCCCCAAAAGCACCACCGTCGCGAACAGATACAGCCCCGCGTTTATGTACTCCGCCCGGCTTCTCGCCCCCCGTGGTCCGTACACCCGGGCCTCTCGCGCCGTCGCAAGCTTCACCATTATTACAAATTAAGAGCGGAGATATCAATTTACAATTTGCTATATATATATATATATATATTTAGTACTCTACTCTGGTTTATAATTTTCTTTCTTGGTTTTTTTGGGGTTTGGCGGATCAGAATTCATGAGAGAATTCGTCAAGAAGAAAAGATGTTTCTGTCAAAAAATAAGAAAAAAAGGGCAAAAAAAAAAAAAAAAAAAAAAAAAGAGAAAAGAGATGAGTGTGTGGGGTTTACGTGTCGCGTTGCATGAAGGTACATGAAAGCACAGAAGCTGTTAGGTTGTGAAAGTTTTGTGAATTATTGGTGTTTTGACAAGTGGCATCTTGCACGAGGACAAGGTGGGGTTTTATTTTATTTTAGTTAAACAAATTAGTCCTCTATGCCTCTCAATATTGGTGAAAATTTTAAATTCTCCCTCCTCTAATAAAGTTAAATGTAAAATTATTATTAAATTATATCTCAATAATTAGTCTAATCTTTTCTTGATCCATCAATGTGCCCATATTTGTGTTTCACCCATCTTAGGACAGAACCCAAAACAAGGGTGTGACATATAATCACATAAAGCCTCTAAGAAGACAAAAATTTAATATTGATTTTGTTAATTTCCTGAAAATAAAATGAGTGGGTTGGTTTTAATCTCGTCATTCTCAAAAAAATCACTCCAACTATTTTAACATATAAGAGTTCTTAGCCATAAGAATTTTGTCCCACATTATTAAATTATTAAGTGGTGTGAAAGTTATCTAAAATCTTCCTTTTAACTTGTTTTTGGAATGAGTTTATCCGATATCTAATTAATGCAATATTAGAATTAGATTTTGATGAATAATAATGAGTTTATACCGTAAAAGGTTCCTCTCTTATTTAGCTAGCTGATTATATAAAAATTAAGATTATATAAAAATTTGCAAAATGTGTATGGCAATTTTGTGAAATGTTAGCATTTGCTCTTTTCAACTTTCGAGAACAGGAGAGTCAAGAGAGAGTTATATATATATATATATATATATATATATATATATATTCCGATAATATTGTGTCGTTGTCACTAGCCACAATGTGGTTAAAAGTGAAGCTCAACGGAACTACATCATCTTTGGTGTCGTTCATCTCTTCATGTTAGCGAGGTCTCAGTTGCTTGGTACGTGGAAGAAACTCAACCGATGGAAGCAGAATCTCAACCCATTTTCGATCTTGTCGTCGCAGGCTTCAACACTACACCAAAACGCCGTGTTTTCCACCAATGTTTCCATAACCAAACTCTGCCAAAATGGCCGTCTAGACTTTGCCCGGAACCTGTTCGACGAAATGCCAAACAGAACTGTTGTCTCATGGAACACGATGATTTCTGGCTACTCAAAGTGGGGGAGATATAACGAGGCTTTTTCTCTTGTTTCATTGATGCATTGGAGCAATGTAAGGCTTAATGATACTACGTTTTCGAACATCCTTAGTGCTTGTGGGCGTTCAGGGTCGATGGACCAAGGAAAGGAAGTTCATTGCTTGGTTTTAAAGTCGGGAGCCGAGAGTTATGGCCGTGTCGGGAGTGCTTTGTTGTTCTTTTACGCGAACTGTTTTCATATCGAAGATGCTAAGCGGGTTTTCGATGAGCTTAGGGGCGGGAATGAGTTGTTGTGGAGTGTGATGCTTGTTGGTTACGTGCAGTGTAACTTGTTGAGTGATGCCATGAAGGTGTTTGTGAAAATGCCGAAGAGGGATGTCGTGGCCTGGACTACTTTGATTTCGGGATACGCAAAGAGCGATGATGGGTGTGAGAAGGCATTGGATTTGTTTAGACGGATGAGGAATGATGATCATGAGGTGGTACCTAATGAGTTCACTTTTGATTGTGCTATCAGGGCCTGTGGGAGATTGGGCGTGCTTAGTGAAGGAAATTCTGTGCATGGGCTTCTGATTAAATATGGGTTTGAATTTGAGCACTCCGTTTGTTGTGCATTGATTGAATTTTATTGCGGTTGTGAAGCTATTCATTGCGCCAAAAGAGTTTATGATGAACTAGGAAATCCTTCTGTAAATGCTTCTAGTTCACTTATGGCGGGCCTCATATCCATGGGAGAAATCCAAGAAGCGGAGATGATTTTTGATAGGCTAAAAGAGAAGGATCCGGTTTCTTGTAATTTGATGATTAAAGGGTATGCCATGAGTGGTCAAGTGAAAGAATCAAAGAGATTGTTTGAGAACATGACGCACAAAACTACAATCTCTTTGAATACCATGATTTCCGTCTATTCCAAGAATGGGGAAATTGGAAAGGCTTTAGAGCTTTTTGAAGAAACCAAAGGGAAGCGAGATCCTGTCACCTGGAACTCAATGATAGCAGGGTACGTTCAGAATTATCTACATGAGGAGGCTTTGGAACTATATTTGACAATGCACAGAAAACATATAGAGTGTGCAAGATCAACCTTCTCTGTTCTGTTTCAAGCATGTTCATGCCTTGGATCTCTTCAACTAGGACAATCCCTTCACAGCCAGCTGATCAAGACCCTGTTTGAATCCAATGTTTATGTTGGGACATCCCTCATAGATATGTACTCAAAATTTGGAAGCATCACAGATGCTCATAAGTCATTTTTTTGCATCTCTTCGCCCAATGTGGCAGCTTGGACAGCCCTTATCAATGCGTATGCGCATCATGGTCTTGGCTCTATGGCGCTCTGGCACTTTGAACATATGCTAAAGCTAAGAATATCACCAAATGCGGCTACTTTCGTTGCCATTCTGTGTGCTTGCCGTTACGCCGGTCTAACCAATGAAGGAATGAGAATTTTCCACGCTATGAGAAAAGATTATGGGGTAAACCCAACTTTAGAACAT
Source organism: Ficus erecta (assembly GCA_008635985.1). Taxonomy (NCBI): domain Eukaryota; kingdom Viridiplantae; phylum Streptophyta; class Magnoliopsida; order Rosales; family Moraceae; genus Ficus; species Ficus erecta. Next base: position 1,591,304 of record BKCH01000010.1, read on the forward strand.
TACGCTTGTGTGGTGGATCTACTCGGTCGGTCAGGCCGTCTACAAGAAGCTGTGGATTTTATTAAAGAGATGCCTATTGAACCTGATTCGGTTGTCTGGGGAGCTTTACTTTATGCTTGTTGGTTCTGGATGGACATGACACTCAGTGAGAAGGTGGCCGAGAAGATGTTTAGCTTGGAACCAAAACCATTTTATGCTTACGTTATTTTGTCTAACATATATGGTGTCCTGGGGAAGTGGGGAGAGAAGATGGAACTGCGGAAGAGAATGAGAATCTTGGAAGTGAAAAAGGGTCGTGGATGTAGTTGGATTGAGCTCAACAGCAGAGTTCATGTATTCTCTGCAGAAGATAAAACCCATCCTCATTTTAGAATCATTTGTGCTACACTGGTGCATCTAACAGCAAATATAAACTCTATAGTTCGATTCGATAGTCTTGCCATACCAACATTGTCCTCTGGCTTGACTGATGCAGATTTAAGTTAGGTAACCAATCTCCTTCTTGTATTCTAGTCATCTTGAATATAATCGAAAATTTGAAGCCAACACAATTTTTTGTATAGCATCCATTTGAAGCTAAATTATCCTTTTTCTACTATTATTTGCATATCTGTTTACTGTTTTTGCCCCCCTGAATGATATCGTGAATATGATCCTGTCGGAACTGATTCTTTTCCGTTGATTCAAAATGTTGTGGCTCAGAAATGTAGCATGTTCTTAAACCTGATCATCTAAACAGCCTGGCTATGTAATATCCACGTTTTAATGTTTGACTTATGCTCTCTAAATTTCATGGTCGTGAGTGATTCAATAAAAGCGGAGGTGAGAACCTATTTGCAATTCTCAATGCTAGATTGGTTCTTTAGGAACATATTCTTTAGTGTCAGACTTACGCATTGTAATTGGAGAAGCATGTTCAGTATTTGTTCTTGTCATGTCCAATGACCCCCCCCCCCCTTTTTTTTTTTTTTTTTTTTTCTGTGCGGAAGACCATGGGGTTTTGCTCATGTTCCTAATTTTGCCATTCTGGCATCCCAGATTATTTTGCTGTCTTAAAGTGTGACATCATTAACCCTGTTTGTTTAAGGTTTAATTTGGTTGGATATTGCTGAAGTGCAAATGGATTTAGGTGTCGTTGTTGGGATATAGTGACAGGTTATGTATAAACAGAGAATTGATAATAATTAAGCTCAGCTGACCATAGCGACCATTTGAATCACACTCTAGAGACTATTTTTGCACGCCATTTAAAAAGTTTTTAACGGTGTTTTCTCTCGTAAAAATTTGAAATTACAATGCACAATTATGATCCAAACAAATCAATAGATACACGAAATTATTACTACTGATAGAAAATATTATCTGTATGCTGATCAGTAGTAATATTTTCACCAAAAGTGGGAAATTATATACTCATATATTTAAAATATATACATAATGATAAGAGATTAGTAATAAGAGAAGTTACTCAGGTTGGGGTTTTTTTTTTTTTTTTTTTTTTTTTTTTTCCCTCTTTGTAATATCACAAAGCTAGCTAGCACGCCACACAAAAGGGAAAATGTATTGCAACAAAGAGATCAATATTATATTATTATTTCTAAAATTTTTTCTTACACTTTCAGCTGTTTTAACCATACATTGGCATTTGTTGCCGCACTAAATGATGTTTAAGTTTTCCCGTCTTAATCAAGCAGCTACATGTGCTCATGCACTATAATTAAACAATTCTAGAAATGAAAAACAAACTTCTATTTTCTCCTAATCTTTTTTTTTTCTTTTTCTTTTTTTGGGGTCTATATAGAGGACGATTTAGAGACTTAAAGTACAGTAGGACGCCATAATAGGACACAACTAATATCTAATCAAACTTCAGTAGTGCGTTTCATCATGATCTAACACTTGCCGTTGATGTTGTTGTGAGCATGATCAATCACAGGGCTGCAGCTGTTTGGTTTGATTTTGTCATCATTATCATTGTCATTATCATGATGATTATTCTTCTCAACATCCCATTTTGCTGGCTCTTCCGTGACTACGTTTTTCCGGTACTTGCAGTAGAGCACTAGTTGAAGAATGCATAATGGGCAACCGACCAGATTAGGGGACTGCCAGTGATCATAAAAAGATTCGAGTTAATAACAGCACTTGACGGACTCTGATCTACTATCTAATTTTTTATGTCTGATATAATGTCTAACCAATCACGTTATACTAGACGTCAGTTAATAGAATCAGACACTAAAGTACGGAAAAGCTTGCATGACATCTTGTGATTGGTTTGTAGAGATGTCAAATGACATGGCCCGACTTATTTATTTTGAGCTCATTAGTGCTTCGTGTCGTGTTTATTTTTAATTTATCGTGCCAAATCCAGCTCGCTGTTCATTTATAAACGTACCGTACTCTTAATATGCACGTGTCTTTAATCGTTCCCCCACAACCAAAACTTCAAATAAAGAAGAAAAATTTTAAAAAATTGATTTCTAATTCTAACAAAAACAAAGCGTTTTATTTAAAAGAAAAACTACAAGATTAAAAATCTAATAAAGTAAAATCTCAAAATAAATGAAAATCTCAAACGAAAACTAAAAAAAAATAAACCCCCTCTAAGGTCTTATATGAAAATTATTAAAAACATCATAAAAAAGAGTAACATGATTGTGCTATTTTCGTGTCTTTTATCGTGCTCGTACTCGTGTCGTGCCTTTAACATGCTTCGTGTATAAAAATCACATATGACTCATTTAATTAAACATGCCGGGTTAGGTCTATTTAATAATCACGTCATGTACTCATATCGTGCTTATATGTTAAAGTGTCATACCCGTGTCAGTCCACTAAATCCAACCTATTTTGACGTCTCAATTGATTTGATATCATTTAAGACATTGGACAGCGGATTTAAATCCATAAATGAAATGCAAATTATAACATTGGAATTAATTAAAGGTTGATGATAAGTTAATATATATTATAATACTAACTGCAAGAACGAGATCGTGGCCTAGTAGTCCATAAGCCAACCAAAGTACACTAGCGACGAAAGAGAAGAAGGACAAGTAGAAGGGCATGAACTCCACGCTCTTTGTAGCTATGACTCGTTTCTGCACTTTGCAAAAATAACCTGAAAATTACAGTGTGCATATATACATCTATATATATATATATGTATATATACGATGCTACGCATATGTTCTTAATTATATGGTATGCTTAGAATTAATTTGGTAAGAATATTTAAAGAGAGAGAAATTACCACAACCACCAATGGAGCAGCATACATAGCTACGGAGGCCCCAAGCCCTACACTTCCCACAAAAACCTTTCTATGGTGATGATCATGGAAAACAGACGCCGATATAAGCGCGGTGACGGAGAAAATCGCGATAACCAATACCGCCATCACGGCCACCTTCAACTGCAATGAAATGGCTCCAAAGAAGTTAATACAAATTCCTTCATATATATATTTATTTTGCATATATTAAGAGTAGTGTGTGTGTGTGTGTGTATATAACTTGCCTTTCCTTTGGCAGATGCAAACCACAAATATATGAGAATAAAAGCGATCTCGAGAAGAGCACCAAGGCTGTTGATGGTAGCAACTGGGAAATTTTCCCACTTGTAGCTCACAATAGGAAATCCGTACCAAGCATAAAGGAGACAGTTTAACAAAGCAATCGTGTAAGGAACACACGAAAACTCCTCCACACTTCTCTTCCTTATGACCCTTGAAAAAGTTAATCTAGAAAAGAAAAGACGAAAAAAAAAAAAGAGAAAATTGTTTTAGTACTATACAATATGGTCAAACACTTATACATATACACTAAAATATATACTATACTATACAATATGGTTAACACAAATCCCTTCATATACTATATACAGTACTCTTTGACATTACATTGGAGCGGCGTAAAGTAGCAGAGACGCAGCATTGCCTGGAACAAAAATAATCATGCATGTTAGATTAAGCTTAAAAATAATTACATTAGCAAGCTTTATAAGAAGAACAGAGCTAAATATTAATTAAGAAATACTAATCGATATTAAACGAATAAAAATATACCCATAACGCCAACCGCCAGATGCAGTTTATCTGCCATGATTTTTCTTCCTGGAGAATATGGTACTCCTAGGACAAACAATGGCCCCAATAACAACAAGAGTTCTGGTACTACTAGTACTATTATCAGCTTAAAATAAGCTAAGAAATCTACTTAGGTTGTTTATAGCCGGAGGGGGGGGGGGGGGGGGGGGTGGGGGGGGTATATATATTATTTATATCGGGGGGTGGAGGTTGTAAAGAGAATATAATATCTGATTTTAACTTTCTGAATCTAAAAACTGTTTCTGAAAGTTTTTAGATAGTTTAATCGAAAGTATTTTAACTTTTTAAAAAAACTTCCAGTCAAAGTCATAAATTTGATTTCGAAAACAAAAATCCTCTTAATATATTATAAAACTTGTAATATAAGAGTCTTTTCGAATTTACTCATAGTAAGAGGTTTGATAAAACATTATAAACTTTATTCTAATATTGTTTATTAGAAAGTTTTAATTAAACTCATTCTGACCTATAAAATGCTCTTTATAAAATGTGATTTCAAATGCTTATTGAAAAATTAAAGATTTTGTTTTTCCTTTTTAAATTTTACTAACTAGAAGCAAAAGCTTGGATGGATTTAAGCAACCGTCTCTAGATAATACAAAATGGACTCTAGCTAATATATAATGGACCATTGTCTGCAAATATATAGCTAATTTGTTTATTAGAAGCTAATATATAAGATCTTGTTAGTTCTTGACAGTCAGATTAATTATATTAGAGGATAACTAACACATAAAGATAAAGAGTTAATATCTTTTAGTGATGGGCAGATGTCACCGGATTTAATCGCTTGATACAATTGTCTTAAGTACATAGTATTTAGCACATTGATTAATTTATATATGCAAAACATATATAAATATATTTATATAATGCTAAGTGCCTTCTGCCTTTTGGACTCCAAAACATTATGTTTCACCAAAAAATTTTATCTGCAATAAATAAATTAAAGATATCAAATTTAAGTGGTGCTCTTGTCAAGAATGATGTGGCTTCCAATATTTACACTAAACTTTGGAACTATATATATGGGCACAAAACGACAACAACCTGTTACGTAGTTGGAGAAAGGGAATGCTTAGTTAATTTTATCACAAGAAATTAAACCATATATATAATTTAATTAATTTTAGGTGATGGTATGGTAGTTGCTATCTTAACGTAAGAATCAAATTGGAGAGCCAAAAAAAAAAGTTCAGGGTTTTTATCAAACGCTTGATGAAAAATACATTAAAAAAAAAAATTTAAAGTTGATATGGACTTAGAAGAAATAAGTAAAAAATTATTTATTCTTAACAGACTATGATGATAAAGATAACAAAAGAATTAATAACTATATTAATTTGATTAACATCTCTTTAATTAACTAAAAATGTTGTTGCAAAAGGCATCGAGAGTTTGTCAAAAATAAAAACGTAAACGTGAAATGGAGTGTGGTGCGCTTCGTAAACAAATTGACAATTTGCATGAAAGAAGAGACGAAAAAAATATGAGTTTACTAGCTAGCTTGATAAGAAAACCAAGCGACGTAACAATCAATCTCAATCTGATGACTTTTTTACCGATCAACATTGAAAGTCATTGATCATAGACATTCCCAACACAACACATGATGAACATGCAAGAAGAATATTTCCGGAAATCTATTCGTTGTACAGCTCATATTGTTGCTGGAACTTAGTAAATCAAATTGTATTAATTAATAATTAAGCAGAATACTAATGAGCAGTAAAAATATATCATTAAAAATAGGAGATTTTTTTTTTTCCTGTATCCAATATTTGGAGAATAATCAAAGGATAACAATTTCCTAATGATGGGTGATATCAGCAAACTTTTAGACTGTCTTCCATTCATTTATATATGTATTTATATAATATACATATATATATATATATATATATTTGTTTTTCTCTTTATGCCTCAATGACATCCAAAATAAGATTCCACGTGATCCTCAACCCAGCAATGGGTTTCTGATACTTTATTGTGTCATGCATTCTGGTCTTGAATGTTCTACTGTTCATTGGAATATTTTCGTGGCCATTTATTTTATGTGATTTTAAAATTTTAATTTTCTGGTGCAGCAAGCAATTACTAGTCTAACGCACGTTAGCAAAAAGTTGTGGCCACGTATATATATATACATATATGTATATGCTTATACAAATTACAGATGAATATTTTTACGTGTGTGGTATATATCTACGCATAAATTTGCAAAAGATTATTGTTTGAAAGCTTCGAATGGTCGTTTTTATAAAATTTTGATTACTAAAATTTCAAGAAAATAATGTTTAGAATATATTCCAAAAATACGTAGTAAATAATTTTGGGTGGTGATCATGTGAAGGAGAGAATATCCTTATCACTTGAAACATTTATAAATACTGAACTTGTGCTCTTAATAGGTACATATATATATATATATATATATATATATGTATGTATGCATGCATGTATGTATGTATTATGATGGCATGAATTTGATTCAGAACAATTGAATCAAATTTGGGAGATAATTAGCTTAAACAAAATGTGGTTCATGAAGAGTACTAGACTTTTCATACAAATTGAGTGAATTGTCACTATCCTTTTTCTCACCAAAAAAAAAAAAAAAACAACAACAACAACAACGAATCGCAAAAACACTACTATCTAGTGACAACAATAGGTGTGCTTAAATTATCTATATCACCTGTGATCTCTAATTCTATTTTAATTTGATCAGTAATATGATTGTGTGATTAATTTAATTTTATGTTATATATATATATATATATGTATGTATATGCTTCTTGATCTGTGCTAATCTTGAAGAGAAATATTTTCTAATGGCAAGTACAATTTTATTTTGTTTTTGTTTTTGTTTTTGTCCTTTTTTTTTTTTTTTGTTTTGTTTTGTGTAAAGGTAAACTTTGGCTTCCTTGAATCAAGATAGGGCAACCTATGGATTTGACGTAAATGCTTACCTTAATTTGTAATTTGATAGTAGTTATAAATATAATCTAACTTTAATTTTATATAACTAATTAATAATTATATCACAAGATATAGAGTTCAAATCTCTATTTGTTTTTTTTTTTTTTTTTTTTATGTAGTTTGGAACTTTAAAGCTGGCCACGTTATTTTTCCTTTTGATTTGGGATTTTTTTCTTATGAAATTTGGTGTAGAATTATTACTTCCATGATTCTACACTATATATAGCTATAGATGTTTCCTAAATAAGTCAATTTGCAGTCGAAAAGAACTAGTCAATTAATTTTTTTTCTTTTTTTTCATAACAAAAAAAAAAAAAAAAGAAAGAAAAAAAAAAGGAAAGAGGAAATACTCTTTTGTATATCATGTAAAAGAATATTCTGGATCCATTCTTTTCAATGCATAATATTGCTATAAAAGGAATAATTGCAGAGATTTTGTTAGAAATTTTCAAGAAGGAAAACTGTATACAAGAAGATTGCTGTTGGGAAAGGAACATACCAATCTTTTTTTTTTTTTCCTTTTTTTTTTCCCCTTTTTTGCCTTTTCTCCCCCTTCTTTAATTTTATGCTTAAGAAGGAGAGGAAAAAATAAAAAGAGAGAGAGAGAGAGAGAAGAATAAAGTAGGAATTTATCATGAAAAAATGTTAATGAGTTTGAATAATTTTGTTGCTGCCTTAGTGCTTGTTAATATATCAAATGAGGCTGGGCTAGGATAGGATCTGCCCGAAAAGAGCTCACAATTTGGTAGGTGCAGATAATGTTGAAAACCACAATCTTAGAAATGCTTCTTTTGCTTATATAGGGTTGTTGATTAACAAGGGTCTTCTCATTGTTTGTTACTAATAAATCAAGGGTCGTTGTATGCACCAGATATTCCACAATGGTCTTTTAACTGTAGTCTAATGCGTGTATGGTGCACCCATAAACTTAATGAAGCACTATTTAAAAATGTTTTTGAAAAAGAAAAAACAAAAAAAAAAAAACCCTAGCTACTACTATTCCATATGTTGGCTTTTGTATAAAACATGATAATGTTAGTGAAAGTGAGACTATTTAATAATAATGTCATAACGGAATTACCTTATCCACAAAGGTTTGGCACCAAGTTTTGTATGCATTAGTCCAGCCAAAAAAGAGTAAAATAGCTTGCAGACACAAGGCCAAAAATCTGTCTGAATTTGGGAACTTAAGAACATATATATATCCCAACATGCCAATTATGGGAGGTTCTTAATTTAATGAAAAATTAAAAAATAAAAATAAAAAATTGCACTAGTGCCCTCTAAATGGGGCATTTGTAATTAGCTTCCTTGGAATGATCTCCCTCTATTTTTCAAGAGTCCCTGCTAATGGATATGACTTATCTCTTGTTTGTTTGTTTCTGCTTTTGAAAATGGATTAGTTAATTCTAAAAAATGGATTAATTAGCATTAAGAAATTACAAAAAGAGCAATCCTAACAGCTTTAAAAGCTCGATTGGATTTATATTAATAATGCATATCCGGTGGTTTAACGACCACCGCATGATTTTACACTTGGCGTCACGAAAAGCTTTTAAAGCACAATTATAACCTGAAAAGCGACAAATAAGTACTAAACTAGACAATTAAAAGCAAAATGATATAAAAGCATGAAAAACGATAATAATCTCATAAAAGGATTGGGGCAAGCTGAAGTGAAAATGGGGTCTTAGATTTCAAGTTTTAAATTTGGGAGTTTTTTTTTTTAATTAATAAAATGAGAATGGATACAGTTCATACCAAAGAATTAAAAAAAAAAAATAGATATAAAAGGAAAAAAGAAAAACGACAATGAAACATAAAACAACATTAAACCGGACAATAACAAAGAAAAAAGATAATAAAATGAAAATCGACAATAACATAAAAACGACAATGAAATGCGAAACAATATATGCATACGGAAGTTTAAAAATGATAAGAACATGATAAACGGCAAAAACATAACAGACAACAATGTATGTAAAACGACATCAACTTGAGAAATGACAAGTTGATAACCAAGGGTTAAACTGTTGATATCCACGTTCAGTGGCAAAATTAAATGAAGACCGCAGCTTAATAAACGACAGCAACAGTTCTAACGACATTTAAAAGGGCGAGACCTTAGAAAACAAAACAAGAATATTAAACATGATACACTAAGACAAAAACAACTTAAAAAAAAAGAGGAAAAACGACGTTGAACATGATACGGTCATACTCAGCACAACAAAACCTGAAAACGACAGAAAACAGTAATTTAAAACGACATAGAACTTCACGACATTAGTTTTTCTTTTTTTCTTAGTGAAATCGTTAATATATAACCTTGAAATGATGAATTTGACAAGCATCTTTTGTATGTTCCCTATATCCCATGTGCAGATATAAGGCCTTTTTTTTTTTTTTTTTTTTTTCTTTCTTTCTTTCTGTACTCACGATTTGGAACTAAAAACCATATCCCAATATGGGTGAGCTTGCAGGTTTTTTTATGGAAAAAAAAAAAAAAAAAAAAAAAAAAAATCTACAACGGCCATCTAAATGGAGGCATATAAATTTCAAGTTTCATCCTTCCTTCTTGGAATGTTGCCTCTACTTTTCAATATTCCATGATTATAAGGCGTGAATAATGATTCTCTTGTATGTTTTTACGTTTGGAATTGGATTACCATAAAGGCCAAAAAAAAAAAAAAAAAAAAACACTCCAGTACGTAGTGCTATCATTTTTTTTTTAAGAACTTTTAAAAATAAATTATTCATGGCATCCCGTCCCCATTCTATCATATAAAAGAAATTTTAGAGCTTAGGAGTTTGGTTCTCCATCTCCACTCAAACTAAACTGTATTTTTTTCATCATGTTTTTTGTCTTTTCTGAAAAAGTTTTTTGTCTTTTCTGAAAAAGTCAACAAAAATTACTATTCAAGCTTAAAAATTTCAACTTAACTCAAACTCAACTTGTGCACCAAACAGACCCTTAATTATTGATAGAATGAGAAGAGTTTGACCCAATAATGTTTGAAGGATATAGACCGAGTTATTTCACGTAAATCATTATAAGATATATAAGTGCTATTAAATTTATTATTGCTAATATTTACATCAATCATACCATAAATTATTCATAAATGATTTCTTTCACTTTTTTTTTTTGGGGGGGGCGGGGGGGGGGGGGGGGGGGTGCTGGATCCATGCAAATTAGCTTCACGAAGTTATGGGAATATGATTCAATTCTAGCATTTTCCCCTTAAGTAGACCATTATTTTTTTGCTTGGAACAGTGGCGTCATTTTCTTTGGGTTCGATTTGCACATTTTAAACCTGGTCTATATGCATGTTTGGAATTTTTTGTGTCCTAAACAAAGTATGGAACTTTTTTGTTGCATATTGCAGCAAATAGAGCTTTTTGTTTGCTTTTGAAATGTGTCTATCATTCTCTCCTTGATGCCACAAGGAATTTCTCTGCTGTCTGTCAGTGACAACGTCAATAAATTTTGTGAGGACGATTAGCTCTACAACAAATATGCAATTGTTAAATATTATGGTTGTCTTGATGATCAAAATGAATAAACTAATGATATATACCATTCGTTTTAGCAAATCTAACTCTTATCTTTCCAATCTTTTCTATGTTACAAAAGACTAATTCCTTCCTTTTCTTTTTTTTTTTTTTTGAATATCTATTGCCACCTAATTAAAGGCTAAAATTTAGAGAAAAAAAAAATTCTTCTGAAAATAAAACAAACAATAAATAAGAAAAAATTAGGTAAATTGACAAGAGGGAGTCTATTGATACCCTCGTTTTACTTTTCTCGTCCTCTTTTTAAATAAATTTATCATTACTTATTTACCCCATTAATAAAATTACATTTAAAGACAACTTAAAAAAAAAAAAAAAAAACCTGTTCAGACAACTATTTTTAGAATTTTAAAAAAGGAAACTCTATTGGCATCTATTACTATCACACAACTATAATATTTGAATGATTTAAATTGATATTATAAAAAAGTAAAGAAACAAATTAACACACATACACCTCGTCCCATATAAACACCTTTTTAAGTGATTGATGATTGCTCCGTAGTCATATTAAACATTTGCAATACAATTTAAATCAGTAGACGGAATTATATATGTTTTTTCTTTTTCTTATATATAGGAGTAAAATAAAATAAATCAAGAACATAAATTGAGAAGAAACGAGAAGACAAAACTACTCATAAATCAAATTCTTTAAATACAATTAGAATAATAAAAGAGAAAACGTTCTTGAGACCTGATTGACAAAACTCCACAAGAAAATAGAGATTGGTTTTTAGTGTTTGTTAATAGATATAGTGATTTAGGTCTTTCTCAATGAATTTATCTGATTTATTCTCTCTCCAAATTTAAAAAAAAAAAAAAAAATTCTAAATCCTTCAAGCCTTGTATATTGGAAGCAAAGTATATTCAAATCACCTACTGTATATATCCCGAAAAGAAGAAGAAATGTGGGAAATAAAAAATAAAAAAGGGAAAACAATTGATAAAAAATGAGCAGTTTTTAATTGGTTACTGGGTGAAAAAAGAATAAGAAAAATAAAATTGAAGTTGAATAAACTTTTTTGGAATAATAAGGGGTGAAAAAAGTAATGCTTAAATTTTAAAACTTAATTGGTGGGTGGTTTAAGAAAGGGTGTGAGGAAAGTAGACAAAGGTGTGTTAATAGACTCTCCTAATTAACAATTTTTAAACACTTATTTAAAGAAAATGACCGAACTTTCTTAATTTAAGAAATAGATTAATCATAGTTAATTAGTTATTGACCATATTTAATTGATTTTTTTAGTTAACGATCATTTTTCTAATTCTATAAAATTTTGGACATTTATTAAAGAAATTCTTTTAAAAAGTCATTTACCAATATACCCCTAAACAAACAAGTGAAAATATATAAAAAGGATAAAGGTTATAGTATATACACATCACAATTATGCTAATTGATTATTTTACCACTAAGATACTCTGGTCTTCCTATCTAAAAAATTACTATGTAACCTCTAACATTTTACCGAAGGAATCAATACACACTCTTTTCTTATGTACACCAGTGAGAAAAAATGAGATAAAAAAGAAATTAAAGATTTATTTTTAAACAAAAAATCAAACTCAGCATCCATTTGGTATTACAACTCCAACTCAAATTTTTAAGTTGGAGTTGGTTGATTTTTCAAAAACTAGTTATAATTTTTGTTGACTTTTCAAAAAAAGATAAAAACTGATATAAAAAATTTGAATTGAAGTTGTAATAATATCAAACGAAAGCTCATTGATTATTGACGGAAAGTTCTCTCTATAAGAGTATCTCCAGTATAAACGTTAATATTAGTATGCCATGTTTAGCACAAAAAGTATATTTGATCATACTTTGCTTAGGGATTTCTAGTTTAAAGTGACTTTTCTTTTAGAGAAGGGGTCTACATATATATTTGGACAAATAATGGATAAAAGGGGGAAAAAAATGAGGAAGGCTTGGGGGATTTACGTGAATTTTTAAAAATAAACAGAAAGACTGTGGTACAGTCCTTTTTATATACTTTATCGATAGAGTTTATTTTTTAAACCGTTTAGATGTAGTTAAATGGTTGAGATTGTTTGTGTATGATAACTATAATGCACATTACCTCATAATAAATTGACAAAGAAATTAAATAATTAATTTAAAAAACAAAAGAAAAAAAAAAACCCCAACCATCATCATCAATGGAAAGTTGGGAGGGGGGTGGGGGGGTCCTCGCCAAGGGCTCGACGCTGGCGGTGCTGGAGAATGGCCTGTCGCTTGGGTCAGGAGGGGAGTGGCATATAGTCTGGAGGGTGATGCGTTGCAGTTGGCCTGGGTCGTAGGTGGAGCGGGATCTAGCCAGCAGGTGGGATGCTCTCTGAGGACTCGACGTCGGCGGGGGTGGTCCATCGCCTGGGTCGTAGGCCTCAAGAGAGGAGGAGTTTGTCATCGGGGTTAGGGGGTGTTGGCCTGGGTAACGGGTGGGGGTAGGATCTGGCCGGCGAGTGGGGAGACTCAACATCGGCAAGGTTGGGGGGTGGTCCATCGCTGGCATCAGCAGGGGAGAGGCTCGTCGTCTAGTCAGGTGGGGAAAGGGGTGTTTCAGGGGCGTTCCCGGGAGGGAAGGGCTTGTCGTGGTGGGGGGGGGGGGGGGGGGGGGGGGGGGGGGTGGGGGTGGGGTTTTGGGGATTTTTGGCTAGTGGGTCGTGGTGCTGGGGAGGGGATCTGCCAGCGGGGGTCATGCAGTTGGGGGGATCTAGCCAGCAGGGGTCATGGGGTGGGGGATCTGGACACATTTTTTTTTTAATTTCTTTAAATTTTTTTTCTTATTTTTTTTAATAATATTATTATGAGATAAGGTATATTATAACAATCATGTTATTGTCATTTGATTATGTCTAAATGATTTAAAAATTAGTTATATCAATATGATATATAAAGGATCTGTTTGATGTGTAAGTTTGAGTTAAGATTTTTAAATTTAAATAATACATTATATTGACTTTTCAGAAAAGACAAAAAAATTTTTAAGAAAAAGATAAAAATTTTTAAAGAAAAAGATAAAAAAAATTTAAAAATATTAGTTTGGAATGAGTTACCAAAACAGGCGCAAAGAGACTTCTATCACATATTTACAAGCTAAAAATGAATAAAATGAAAAAAGTTGAAGTCGCCACTATCTTCGTCACTGCTTTGCACAGCTTTTGACGGTCGTTGACTTCAGAATTTTCTTTTCTGTAGTTTTTTTGTTTTTTGTTTTTTTTTTTTTGCTGAAATCAATTATTACATTATTAAGTTTAGAAACAAAAAATTTATAGGGTGACTTTCTTTTCCTTTCTAAATAAAAAAATGTAATGCCATGTAGGCTAATGCCAATTGAGGTTTAAAAAAAAAAAAAGAAAGAAAGAAATTGTCGAGAATGTTACAAATGAACAATCTTATTTTTATATTTATGACACAGATTTTAAAACTTTATATTTGTCTCACATTAAATAGATTTGAACAACATTGTAAAAATATGAACCATATGTAAATTTAAAGATATTTATAAAAAGAAAATGAGATACCACCTAATATTCTCACACTTTTTTTAACTTTCCATGTCATCATGACAGAGAAAAGAAATCAAGTTACGATTTTCAGCATATAAATTTAGACTTTAATAGAAAAAATAAAGAAATGGTTGGCAAGCTAGAAAGGCCAAGGACTTCTTGCCACAGTCCAAGACGCAAATGGATATCCGTTTAATCGTACAAACTTCGATATTTTTTTTATTTTTTTATTTTCTGAAAAAAAGCATTCAGAACTTCAAAAAAGTTGACATGATAATTTATACTACCGGATCATGTTTCACGGTATAATCAACGCCATTGACAACTCAAGCAAAGATTAAAGTTTCCTTTGCGGTTTAAGTTAACTCTAATTAAATTATATTTTTTCATGTTATTTTTTTTATAAAAAAAATCAATAAAAATTATAATTTATTTTTGAAAAGCTAACAAATTCCAATTTAAAAATTTTATCTCCAACCGACAAACTAAATGTAAGCTAAAGATTAGATTTGGTTGTAGTTCATAATTATATTAAGATATATTCCCTTGATATATATACACATACGAGAACCAACGTACGAGAGAGTTCTTCCTATTTATTTCTAGCTCTCTCTTTCTCTCTCTCTAACGGTTGTACCACGCTCTTTCCCAAATTATGTCGATCTCATATACGGGTTGTACTGCCGAACGGCCATTCTGTCGGATGAGAAAGTATTCCTATATACATATTTGGTAATTCCAAAAAAAAGGTTTTTTTTTTTTCACAATCTTTGTTGTTACTTTTGCAGTCTAAAGACTGGTGTTCTTGGCTCTCAGATCATCTGTACTTAATACTGATATCACTTTAAATAATTAAAGCAACTCTTACAATCCTCGTCTCTGAGTTAGGATTAACGTTTTTTTTTTTTTTTTTTTTTTTGAATGCGGGAGTTGAACTCCATATATTATAATATAATTAGGTATGAAATTAATGTGAAGTTAATCATGTAATCACAAACAATTCAGGAGAAAAATGAATATTATGCTCCGTTTGCCTCATCATCTCAACTCAAACTAAACAACTCAAATCTCATCATGTTTTTTGTCTTTTCTGAAAAAGTTTTTTGTCTTTTCTGAAAAGTCAACAAAATTTACTATGCAAACTTAAAAATCTCAACTCAACTCAAACTGAACCTGCGATCCAAACGAACCCTTAGTGTTTTTATGAAGTAAAAAGAATGTTTGTTGAAATGACTTCCTGATAAGACAAGGTCGGAATAAATAATTAAAAAAAAAGGTTAATGGCATATTTTAAAGATAGTTATAGAACTAATCATTATTCAGTTCATGTTAAAAAAAAAAAAATCGTTATTCAATTTAAAGACTTGCAGAACGGGAAGGAATATATTACATGATTTTCTTTTCTTCAGTTGTAACTTGAATCAGTTACTACGCCAAAAAAAAAAAGAAGACTTTTTTTAATTATTATTTTGGTGCAAAAACAAAAAGACTTTTTTTAATTATTATTTTGGTTTACTTTCTAAAGAAAAAAAAATATTACGCCATGTAGGCTAATGCTAATTTAATTGAGGTCTATGTATAAATTGCATAAATTGTTAAAGTAGCATAAATATAAACTATGTATAAATTGTAGCATAAATTTAAAGATATCTAAAAATTATGACATGTGGCTTAATAATATTATCTCTGTTTTCTTTCTATATGATCATGAGAAGAGAAAAATAAATCGTTGGCATTATACATTAAAAAAAAATACCTTTTGCTGCGTCTGCATATCGATCGGTTTCAAAATTCTTAATATCGGCTCAAACCTTTCCGGATCCAACCTTCTCTGAACTCTTTTGACCCCACCGGCCCTCTCGCCCGAGCCCTTTCTTTTCAAAGTGCTCTAACGGCCTCGACCCGAGTAGAAGTGCCATGTGTCTGAAAACTCGGAATCGTAAATGGATTCAAGTACCATTCTAATAGAAGACTTAGCTAGCAAGACTAAGGATTTCTTAGCATAGTACATAACCCAAATTGTTGTCATTATTACATTTTTAGTCCTTGTTTAGATCACTGTTTCAGTTTGAATTTTTCATACTTATAAATTGATATGTGTTTGGTTGTTGGTGAAACATTCAAGAGAATTCACTATTCATAACAATTTAATTCAAATCTAAATCTAATTTCAATTTTTAAGAATCCATATCTGCATACTTATTTTTCTACATTTACACTATTCAAATATTAATTTTAACAAAATTATTCAAACACACTTTCAAATTCTACATTTAGAGTCATTTATTTAATGACAACATTTTAGAAAATTAGATACAATTTGTGATCCAATTGGACCTTTAGTCATTTCTATATTCTTTTTCTCCAAGCTACCTTGGATTCAACCCTTGTAGGGTTCACACGACAACAGCAACTAAATTGCTTTAGGCTTGAAGAAAGAAAGAGACAGAGAGGAATAAAATATAAAGAATAATTGTAAAATATAGTGAAGATGACATGTTGCCAAATGGATGCGGTTTAATCGGCCGAACATTAAAAGGTTGACCTGATAATATACAACTCACTACCAGATCATGTTTCACGGTATAATCAACGCGATTGACAACTCAAACAAAGACTAGACTAGATTTGGTTGTAGTTCATAATTATATTAAGATATATTCCCTTAATATATATATACACACACACACATATATATATATATATATGGAAATTCGAAAAAAAAATATATTATTACTATTTTTTTTTTCACAATCTGTGTTACTACTGCTTTTGCAGTCTAAAGACTGGTGTTCTTGGCTCTCAGATCATCTGTACTTAATATTACTATCACTTTAAATAATGAAAGCAACTCTTACAACCCTCGTCTCTGAGTTAGGATTAAGGGGGGTTTTTTTTTTTTTTGAATGTGGGAGTTGAACTCTATATATTATAATATAATTAGGTATAAAATTATTGTGAAGTTATACATGCATGTAATCACAAACGATTTAGGAAAAAAATAATGTTAGTGTTTTTACTAAGTAAAGATAATGTTTGTTGAAAGGACTTCCTGATAAGACAAGATTGGAATAAATAATTTTAAAAAATAGGTTAATGACATATTTTAAAGATAGTTATAGAACTAATCATTATCAGTTCATGTTAAAAAAAAAATCATTATTCAATTTAAAGACTTACAGAAAGGGAAGGAATATATTACATGATTTTCTTTTCTTCAGTTATTATTAACTTTTTCCTTTTCTTTTTTTTTTTTTTTAACTGAAATCAGTTACTATTAACTTAGACGCAAAAAAAAAAAAAAAAAAAAAAAAAAAAAAAAAAAAAAAAACTTTTGTTTTAAATTATTATTTTGGTTTACTTTCTAAAGAAAAAAATAGTACTCCGTGTAGGCTAATGCTAATTTAATTGAGGTCTATGTATAAATTGCAACAAAAAACAAAGACTCAAGACTAGATTTGGTTATGATTCATAATCATGTTAAGATATATTTCTTTAATACATGTATACTCAATACTATATATATATATATATCAGGATATCAACTTTAAAAAAAAAAACTTTAATCCATTAAAAAAAAACTCAAGTATGATAACTCTCCGTCAGATGAATTAATATTCAAAAATTAGAATTGTGTGGTTTGAGTCCCTAGCATATCATTCATTATATATACATGTATATTTGTCTAGAAATTGGGGGTCAAGTTAAAATGTAGTGGAAAAAAAGGGTGAGATTGTTGATGTCCTTCACTAGTAGGGCGTTTTCCTTTGTTCCAAGCTTGCTTTTTTTTTTTTTTTTTTTTTTTAACCCCACAATCTTCGTTATTGGCTTTTGTAGCGTAAGACTGGTGTGCTTGTCTCTCGGATCATCTAGATTTTAGACTGTTACCACTTTATATTATTATGAAAGCAACTCTATAACCCTCATCTCTGAATTGAGGTTTTTTTTTTTTTTAATTGAATTTGAAGGTGGGGTTGAACTTCATACCTTATGATAGAGTCATAAATGAAATTACCACCAAGTTATACATGCAATTATGAACCTAGGATAAAGTTTAAATATTAAAATATTTTAACAACAAAGAATGCTAGTTGACTTCTCGATTAGTCAAGCTCGGAATAAATAATTAAAAAATTATGTCATTTGGTTTAAGAATAGTTATAGCATTAATTATTCTAATTGCAAATTGCAAATAAAAAAGACCAGTAGAATGGGAAAGAATAAAATTAATGCATTTTTGGAGAAAACTGGTGTTGTTTCTTATTATTATATTCACTAAAACATTGAATCTTTGGCAAAAGAACCCA
The DNA here is from genome assembly GCA_008635985.1 of Ficus erecta. NCBI lineage: Eukaryota > Viridiplantae > Streptophyta > Magnoliopsida > Rosales > Moraceae > Ficus > Ficus erecta. Next base: position 1,609,796 of record BKCH01000010.1, read on the forward strand.
AATTACAGAGTTGATATGGATAGAGAATTCGTAGACTATTGAATAAATTTATTAAATGGGAATCAGAGTGAATAAAATTATTATAAGGCAGTCGTACATTATTATAAAAGTAGAAAGTCTTGTACGAAGAATGAATATCTATATATTCTACTCATCGTGATAAGAGTAATTCAAATTTAAGATCTTATCAAAGAAAATGATCATGCCTACGACTTCATTTAAGGTCCTGGTCTCCTTGCCTGGTGAACACTATTAATTATGAGACTTGTAAAAAAGAATATTAGTCAACAAAATACAAATGATATTAATTAATAACAATAACAGTAATTGTGAAGTACATTATTTAATGTCGATCTACTTCTATATCATTGTCAAGTGAACAACTAGGATTTATTTTTTTGTTTAATGTGAAACGTTTGACTTGAGAAAATTTATGTCTGTGAAAATATTTTAAAATGGAGAAGTATACATATGTTCATTATATAAATCTTTTTTTTCCCTCCCCATTTCCCCCCTTGGATTAGAAGAAATAAGGTTAGAAAAATTTAGACAAAATTGCACTTTTAATACGCTTTCTAGAAGGCTGGATATCATATATAGTTTGAGTATTTCGTTGTATCACCGACCAGCATAAGATAAATTAACAATAATTTGTGAGCATTTTTGGATTAAAAAATATGGGCTGAAAAGGTCAGTTTAGACCGAAATATGATCCAACCTTGCCGAAGAGAAAAATGGGATTCAACCGACAGCATTGAATCTCATTAATAGCGTTGAATCTCATTTATACTCATATTAATTAAATGGGTCCCACCTCCGGATAGGACCCACTGATTTGTGAGCAACCGTGGTTTTTTATCTCTTGACCATTCGCATGTATCTGGGAGTTGTCAACAACAAGTTCATAGGCAGACAAGTCAAACAAAATTAACAAACAAACCTTTTGAAGGCACCCTATTTGCAGCGTCAAGGAAAAAAAAAAAAAAAAAACATGAATTCGCTTTAGGTTCCCAAGGGACACTGTCTAGGATATTATATATATAATCCTTAATTAAAAGAACACAAATATTTTACTTTCAAGTACAGGTTCATTTTCTCAATGGAGATTACTATAGACTGCCATCGCCACCGCCGCCGCCGCCGCCCGAGGCTCGCCAAAGTCGTCGCTGAATCTGTATCTGATCAAGGTCAGTGACTAAATCTTCTGCTGTTCAATGATGGGGTTCTGCTATTTTATTCTTTACATTTATGGACATATAGTTACATTCTTCTTTTTTCTCTATTTTGAATAATTGATATTATGTTTGGTATGGTATGCAGAGATTAGTAGCGTTGAGTGGGAATTCATAAGCATGACTGAACAAGAAGAAGATATCATCCGTAGAATGTTTAGACTCGTCGGAGAAAGGCGAGTCATTAATTAAACGAAACGATTAAGCTAACCTCAAATTAATTATGTTTAAGACAAACAAAACGAGCATGGTTTTAAACTATGATCAGCTGATTAAGGACTTATGGTTAATGTTTTTTTCTGGTTTAATATTATGCAATCGACGTTATCTGCATATGAACATCAAATAAATGATTTTCGTAACGGATAAAAGCATGCCTATTATAACTCTCTCATTAAGAGTGAATTACTATAAATCTTTTATATTTTTATTTGCTTATACATATCCTGTATTAACTTTTGCAATCATTAATTATAGTTATAGCTTCCATCTAATTTCACGCAATATATATGATGAATGTAGAACAACAGAACAAGTTACTTCCTGTCTTCCTTTTTATCTTTTATTGTTATCATTACTATTATTCTTATTCTTGTTGTTATCAGAGAGACGAATCATCTATTGAACTAAAACACTCTCAGGCTCTCAAATCCATTCCGTTCCCACCTGCTAAGCTAACCTTAGTAGGGAGTTTACTATTGTCGTTGTTGTTATTATTATTGTTGATCAAGTGAAACAAAACGAGCATTGGCTTTAAACTATGATCCGCTAAGGACGTCTAATTTTTGTTTTCTGGCTTAAGAAAACAACAAAAAGAGTATGACATTGATTTTAAACCATGATCAGCTAATTAAGGACGTCTAATTGTTGTTTTTTGGTTTAAGATTATGCAAGTATATCTGCATCTATATGTCACAATAAAATGCTATAGTTAAAAACGGAGATAGCTCTTACAGTAAGGGTAAATCATTATAAATCTTGTGTGTTTTTTTGTTAATATTCTTCATATAGTTTTGCTCTCGATAATAAAGAAGGCTTTAATTCATGAAACTAATATTTGGAATTAGCTTACTGCAATCATTATGCCATCTAATTTCACAAAATGATATAAAAATAGAACAACAGATTATAAATGTTTGCTTCCTTTTTCTTTCTGTTATAGTTATCAATACTATTATTGTTGTCCTTGTTATTAAAGACAGTTCATCGATTAAAGAAAAACGAAAACGCTATCAAGTTCAAACCCTTCCCCTAAGCGAGCATCAACGGGGAGATAACTATTATTATCATTTGTTATTATCATTATTATCATTCTAATTTGTCGATTCGTTCGTTGTTTGTCTGATCAGGTGGGACTTAATAGCTGGCAGGATTCCGGGAAGAACGGCAGAAGAAATCGAGAGGTTTTGGATCATGAGACACCATGACATGTTTGCCGAGAGAAGAAAAAAAGCAGACGACATTCTTCATGGAGAATTCTAAAGTTTAGTTTGCTTTCTCTGATATTGATCAGTCTTTCCTGGCTTCTAATTTATCTTGTTTCCAAGTCTAGTTTTAAAGTTTCTGTTTTAATTTAGAGTAGAGTTCTAATAATTAAAAACAAAAACAAAAACAGTTGGTACAGTTCGGGAAACCGGTCATAAGTTTAGATGGTGATGCATATGTAGACCTATTATTTTAGTGGAAATAAAATCTTGAAATTGCTAAAAAATTGATGAGGAATAGCATCCATCAAGTCCAACAAAATCTTCCAAATTTTATAGTTCCAAATTTGCTATGTTGATATATATATATATATATTCTTTTTTTTTTTTTTTTTTGCGTCGGTGTTGAATCTAGGGGCCAGTTTGCTGATGCAAACCATGGAAGTTCCTATTATCCAATAAAAAATATATATCTATTATCTATTATATATAACTAAGTGCGTTGTACAACTTTAATTGCAGTTCTTGGAGAGAAACATAGGCCTTCGGCCGTGGGCCTTTAATTGAAGTTCTTCCCTATCCAAAAAAAAAAAAGAGAGAGAGAGAAACGTGTTTACAGCATGAAGAACGACGTGCTCATTTTTTCAGGAATATTAGTGAAATTCCAAGATATCTGTACATAACTCTAAACTAACTGACCTTTATCTCTGTTAAACTTTTGATCAAAGTTTACATTGGCAATAAAGGAAATTGATACTTTATTATGTCATTAAAAAAAACTCTCCATTATTTCTACAATTTGAAAAAGAAAAACTACTATTTTGCTCTATGTAGATGCATAAATAAATATTACTACGCTTTCAAAGAATCTTCAACGCTTAAAAAATAACGTTGACATATTTTTTTGCTATTTTCTTTTGAAAAAGACAACAATTTAGTCAACTTATATGAAATATCATCAATCCGATTTGGATTCACAATTCTAAAATTCTCCAATATTCTTTAGCAGCCTAAACAATTCTTTTTATATCATTCTTCTCTATTTTATTTTAAACAAAGTTTCATATATTTATTAATTTTAAGAAGAAACAGTAATATTTTTATTAGTACTACAAATAATTAAAATAAATACTAATAGTAATTCAGTATAAAAAAATTTTAACAAAAAGTATTAAACATGTAATACGGAACGCACGTCCATCGGACGTGCCTAATAAGCTAGTATAATACTAAGTGCCATATATTCAAAAAAAAAAAAAAATACTAAGTTTTGTGCACTTTTTTTCAATATTTTTTTTTCGTATTTCACTCTCTTTTTTTCTAAATTCAACATGCTTATCTTTCAATCTCTTTGTCATTTATGTCTAGGGTTTTCACTAATTTTCTCACGACCCTTATATGGCAGAGGTGGGTCTGACATATACTTTTGCTTCTTTACGTAATTCAAAATCAAAATTGTTGTTTTCTGCCAGAGTCCTGCTATTTCTTTACTCCAGAAGTGCTTTTCAAAAATGGCTAGGGAGAGTTGGCTAAGGAGAGCAGAATCTGAGTCGCCGGTCAACAACGTCGACGAGCGCGAGATACGGACTCGGCTGCTGGGCAAACGACGATAGATGCGAACCGACGGGCTACGACGGCGACTGGTAGACAACATGACGACGATGGGTGAATGACGACGTCGCGGATAAAGGCTGGCGGCGGCGCGAGCAGTGATGGCTCGATGAGGTGCTCAGTGACGACCAAGTCTCTGTAAATAGCTAAGAAATTTCAGAAATAATAAAATTCAAATCAAGTCTATATTTCTCAAAAAAGAAAAGAAAATTTTAAAAAAAAATCCAAGATCTCTATTGAATGAGATTATGAGACAATCGTTAAATTTCTCCATGATTCTCTTAAGTTTCAAATATTTTCTAGCAGTCCATTAACGGTGATTACTTTGTCATCTTATCGGACGGCGAGATAATTAGCAACTCTGGTCGATAATGGAGCAAAAAGACAAATTTGATTATTCCCCTCCGCCCTCCCTTCTTGTATTCTGCTCTCCCTAAAATTTTCTCTCTTTTTTTTTTTTCCTCGAGAAAATTCTTTATGAAAAACCAGATTTGACATTTCAAAGAGAAATACCTTTCCAATATGCCACCGTTTGGTTCGTTGATTGTTAAAGATGAAAATTTTAAATTAAAATTAATTAATTTTTTTAAAATTAATTAAAATAAATCGTAATTGTGTAAAAATATTAGGGGACCACATGAGCAATTTTATTTCACCCTTTTCGTTTCAATACAAGTTTAATGAAGTTTAACATTTAAAAACAAAATACTATTGTATGAGTTCAAAGATTAAAAATACAAAAATAAATAAATAAATAATATCATCACTCTTTTGAGAGAGATAAAATTTCTTCTTTCTAAATCACTATTAATTTCTGACAATAATTTTTTGTTTTGATCAGTTACCAATGTTCTACTCTAATATTATTTTAATTTTTATAATCTAGCTTTGTGTTGAATTAGTTTTCCCTTTTTTCTTTCTCTTTTGTTTTACTTCAAACTTATGGTATCGAGTAGTTGGAGAATATTGGACATGTCTAACCGGAGCACCAAATCTTCTCTCATCTAGCCCTTTACTAATATGGCCAAGGCGCACGTCCACGTCCACGTCCACGTCCCTTGGACTTGCCACAATAACTAGTATATATATAAGGACATATTAGTTAATTTAAAAACAAAAAAAATCCATTAAATCATGTGCGCATAAAATCTAGAAGTACTTGACTTTTGACTTCTAGAACCTCAGAAATTCTTACATAGTTTTTAATCTTTTTTTTTTTTTTTAATGAACAAACAATAAATCCCGTCCGAGTAACCTATTCTAGTTTAAATTAATGGATTAGCTTTGACTTCCAATCACTACACCCCCAACATTAAATGGTCTATTAATTGAACAAGAGGCCTAAAATGGGGATGAGTTTTGAATCTTTTACCATTGTGTTAGTGGTTAAAAATCAAACCAAAACCTCTTTTTTTTTTTTTTTTTTTTTTTCCGAAATGGAATTTCTATTGGAGAATCTGCCATTACCGCAAATTATTAAAGTGGTGTTTGGTTGTGATTAGAGGTAAAGCCATTATCAATATATTTCAGTGTGGGTGCATATCAAAATTTCTTTTCAAGATAAAAATAAATATGTGAGAATTTTTTAATTTTAATGGGTTTATGTAATAATTTTTAATTTTAGTTGGGGTAAAGCAGTAAAATTATAATTTTTTTAAAAGAATTAAATTTAGTGGGAATTATGTGAGAATTTTTTATTTTTAGTGGGGACAAAATAGAGACTGTATATGATAATATTTTATTTTTAGTGGGAGCAAATTATAAATATTATAAAATTTTTAGAATAAAATTTAAAAAAAAAAAAATAATTTCAGTGGGGGCTATAACCACCACCCGCACCCCTCCAAATCCACCACTGGTTGTGATTTGGAAAGAAATCTCATGGTTTTCAATAAATCAATAACAAACATTAATTGTTGGTAAGAACACGTTGGTAAAAGACCTTCCTTCATGAAGGACCCTAGCATATGTCAAAATTGTTAAAATAAACAAAATAATAATAATAATAATAATTGTTTTGATTTTTTACCAACCCCAAATTATTGGATAAGTGGCTTCTACTGGTGTAAAGTATTATCAAAACGAGCCTGCATATGCAGACCAGATATCATTTGCAGACAAAAAACCAGAAGCTTATCAGTTTCTACCCTCCCAAATAATATATTTTTGCTGGAAAATGAGAGAGAAGCTTGCTTCATCTACATCTGGGCTCAAATCCACACGTCACAACAACAAAAGACAGCCAAATGTTCCTCTGGGTTTAAACCAATTTATATCTGTATAAACATTAACATACAGAAGAGAAGTATATATATACCAGATTTCATGTTGTAATGAGTTTGAACAATCTCAAGAACTACATGGTATAAAATTTCTATATTCACTAACTTCTCTTTTGTTGTCTTTTTCTGTATTTTTTTCCCCCCAATTTGTTGACGTGATGTTTGAATATAGTTAACAGACTATGGTACAGAACTATACAGCAATAGAGCGGCCATTAGTATCATCTAGAGAGGTTGAGAGATGTTTTGCCAAAGCACATGGCGTGGAGTTTTGGAGGGCGGTTTAGACCATGTACCGGCGAAGGTAATCGACTCGAGCAGGATGCTTGAGCTTCATAAGTGCCTTAACTTCATGCTTCCTAACCATTTCTCTGGAAATGTTCAAGTTTCCAGCAATCTCCCCCAGCGTTCTATCGCCTTTCCCGTCGAGTCCATATCTCTGTCTGATCACCACGCTCTCCTTAGGCTTCAGAGAATCAAGCTGGGAGAGACAAATTTGCATCATAGAACAAGTTAATTTCAAAGTAAAAGGTAAAATGCTTAATCTTTTAAGTCAATATGTAGCTAGAAAAAAGAGTTATTTACCACGTCATCAAGAGCAAGCCTAAGAAGAGCAGGTTTCCGTCGGTCATCACCGCCGACACCTTCAAAATCGGTGATAGCATTGATGAATTCTTCTTGTGTAGTTACATGCCTTGAATGGAGAGAGATAACAGGCTTGGAAGCTCTCATTACTTCATGGTACCTCTCGGAAGAAATCCCGACCTTTTCGACTATCTCATCCTCTGTTGGCAACCTTTTGAGCTCAAATGTCAACTCCATCTTGGCCTTCTGAATTTCTGCTCTAACCTACATAGGTAGAAAACAGAGAGTTACAAGAGTTCTTGTGTTAAAGACTGCAATGTTTGCGCTTTCTTGTAATGCAAGTAAGGTATTCCTATAGCTGATTATGATTCTCTCAACAAAAATAACAGAATCCTAGTCCTAACTTATGTAAGAGAAAGGAGCTTACTGATTCAAGACCAAATGAGACGCGCGTAAGGCTTGAAACTGTCATGGAACGTATTATCGCGTGCCTAATCCAGAAAAGACCATACGTCGAAAGCCGGAAACTCCTCTTTGGTTCGAAGCGATCAATTGCTGTAATGAGTCCCTTTACTCCAGCCTGACAGAGGTCTTGAAATTTCGGGCCATTCATGAAGTCTTGAAAGTATTTGTTCATTACAAACAATACAAGCCGGAGATTGTGCTGCAACAGACATCAGAATCACCTGTCAAATTTCTCTTCCTCAACTAAAATGCCACAAATTCTACAAACAGAGAAGAATCAACAGAAATTCTAATGCATTGAGAAGTAAAAAAAACATATAGGACATAATTTTCACCTTAATGAGCTTGTTTCTCGCCGCTCGACCGACCTCCAAATGTCTTTTAACTTGAACCACACTCATATTAGTCGCCTCAGCTACTTCACTCTCCGTCGGTTCTCTCCCCAAAGACTTATGCAAATCTTCTTTCACTTGAAAAAGTTCCTGAATTTCAACAGCATATTTTAGCAGCCAAAAAGGACTCAAACTTAATTGGACACACAATCAATAGAGAGTACTAATTATGTTTATCCTTTGTGATAATTCTTCTTAAACTTATACGCAGAAAAAGGCTCACCTTCAATGGCTGCATCAACTTGAACAACCATGAATGCTCGGAAGAAGGAAGAACGGGCGGTATCTTCATCTTCTTCCAGTCCAAGCTGACCGAATCGGTTGAGGCCGAATAATCCCTCACAAGCTTCTCAATCTTCTCCTCTTCATTCTCACTACCCGCTTTCCTCTTCCTAACCGAAACAACAACCTCTTTCTCTTCCTTGTTCCTCTTCAATTCAACCCTTTTATCAAGACTCAATCTCTTAGGCTTCTTCTTTCGGTTCCTAACCACGGTATCACTATCGCTCTTGTTCGTCCTCTCATCACCGTCACTACTAGCCTTCCTCCTCCTCCTCCTGCCTCTAACCGTCAATCCGTCCACATCGCCCATATCCGCGGGGCTAAGCTTGAATATGTTCTCGAGTTTGGCAGCGGCTTCATTGTAATCCACTTCCATGGTACTAGTAGAAGCTTCATCTGTCGCCGCGGCTTTTACTCTGTTTGAACTCTTTTTAGCCTTCCATACTCTACTCTTGATCTCTTTTCGGGTTTCTACGGGTAAAATGATTTGATCCTGGGGTGCAACCAATACAGTTTTATTGGTTTTATCCCCTTTAAAAGCCACAATTAAGGGTTTCTTCAATGAAGACCGATTACTCGTTAATTTCGTGCTTAATCCCAAAGGAGTTCGTGAAGCTGAGCTAGAAACTGTCACAACTCCCATGCCAAGTTACTTTTAAATTCAATGAATAGACAAAAATTGAGAGCTTTTAACTATAATCACTTCTCAAATCCTGCAATAACACATCAAAATTGCGTTTTAGAAACTACTTTAGCAAAAGTGTTACTCAATTAATTCAGTTTATAATTTTTCTTTCTTGTAACTTTGTAATTTATCTGTATAAAATTATATATATATATATATATATATATGTATGTGCAGCTGTGCTGTGTATATTACTTATCACAAGAAGTTCATGTTCATCACGGGAAAAATAGTTGAAACTCCGCATTTTTCTTGGATGTATAAAAGAAATTTCTAGGGAAACAAACAGAAATGGAAAGATGATCAAAGAAGAGAATATTACCTGACTTGGGTGAAAAATCTCCGACCGATCCGAGATGCCGAGTCGTCACTGATTTTTTGAGAACAAAAAAAGGGAAAAAGGTTTTTTTGGGTATTTAAATGGGAAATGTGAGCTCGTAAATTATGGCGTCCACAAGTATATCTTGGCGAATCCAACGGCAAGAAATGATGGTCCGGGAAATCGACGGTGGAGAACTTGTAAACGTAGAGAGCGGAAGAGTTTGAGCCTGAAAAGTTCTGGTGACGTGGCGAGTGTTGAAGCTGAGAACAATCTTCGAGAAGGTCCAACGTGGCGAGTTCTGAGTGGAAGATAAGATATTTCTGAGAAATGTTTGGATGACGTTCCTGAAACCACTTGTCCATGGGACCCACAACACTCTGGGGTATGGGGAATCTTACGTTGCTCAATGTCATCCATTTAAATTACACAATATTTTCTTCTTCTTCTTTTATATATATATATATATATATATATATATATATATATTTTTTTTTTTTTGAATTACGATATAATTTTTCAATGGGTAAAATTGAGATAGGGTCACGTTTAGCAATTATATCGGTAAAACTCATTTTATAGATTATTTGATGAATTTTAACTATTTAGATATTATTTGTGTATAATAATTATAATGTATCTTAACAAAGTCGCCATCTTCGGCGATCCCCCCTAACGTCGCTTCCCCCCCCCCCCCCAGCGAACCCCCTTCCCCTCAAAAGAAGTCGCCATCTCATGCGAGTCACCCCAGACGCCACCCCTCGCCCCCCCCCCCCCCCCCCCCCCCGCGAAGTCACCATCTCCAGCACGCCCCCCCAGATGCCCCCCCCTCCCCCTAAAGCGAAGTCGCCATCTCCAGTGATCCCCCTAGACGTTGCCTCCCCCTTAGCGAACCACCCCTTCCCCCCCAAGGCTAGATCCTGTCGGCCGGCGACACCCGTCGGTGACCTGCAACGAAGTCACTATCTCTTGCGAGAAGAGGTCCAAAAAAAAAAAAGAAAAAACCGATGTCGGCCCCCCCCCTCCCCCCGGCGAAATGGCCTCCCCCTATCAACCTCAGGACACCCCTTCCCCTAACACCCCAACGTTGAGCCGGCACCCCCCTGAAGGTTGTTTTTTTTTTAATTATTATTGTTTTTTAATTTTTTTTAGTATATACTATTATGTGGTTAGGTGGATTCTAATTTTCATATACAAAAAATAATATTTCAGCAATTCAATTAGATCTAAATAATTTAAAAATAAGCTTTACTGATAAGGTATATGAAAAGAACTCTATCACAGATTTACCCTTTTTTGTTTATTCTTTTTTTTTTTCCGAGAAAAAAAAAAACAAAGATTATAGAGGTAGAGACTGACATACTAGATAATCTGAGGGGTAGATGTCTCCTAGCACGATATATGAATATCTTATAAAATAGATTTACTCATATACCCCGACCAACGCAATAGAAGAGACTCGAATCCAAATATTTAATAAATACGACGAGTATCATACCAGCCCACCTAAAAGACGTTGGCAACTTTTCTATTTACTCGTTGGGAAGTCTACATTATATTTTAACATACTTTTCCATTAAATGAATTCTACATTTTTTTGTGCTTCTTACTTGTAGTGTGCTTGGCAAATGAATTTGATTCACAATTCACATTTTTTTTCTAGTGTTTTATCTTTCATAAAAATTTGAATATTTATGTAAACTTTTATTCAAATCTACAAATTAAACATCATCTGGTTTATTTTCTTTGTTTAATTACTAAAGAGCGTTCAAGTGCATATAACCTAAAAAAAAATGAGAGTTTTATAACAACAGAAAAAAAAATGTATTATATCCAAATATGTCATTTGAATTTTTTTTATTTTATGATTTTTATAATTTTCATCCGTTCTACAATATTCAAAAAACATATAAACAGACAGGTGATGACCTGTCAAGTTCAAAAAAAATAAAGGAATTCTTTTTTATTTTCTTTGGCTGGTGAAAGACTACTTATGGTAATTAAGAACGATAGTTTTAGATTCAAAAAAATAAAAAAATAAAAGAGAACGTACTTTTCATAATAAACGACAAGTAATTAAGAACCCGTTTCAGATACTAAACGACAATAATTTAGATTCAAAAAACTTGAGCCTATTGTGGTGGGAACTTACGAAATTTTTTTTTAATGCTCGATTCGAGATTCCTTCATTTTGCTTAGTTGGGGGGGGGCAGTGACGACCTATCATATATTTCCTCCTCGCACCTATAATAACCGCTCAAATATACAGGGAATAAAGGTTAATTAAAAGATAATATTTTTGTTTTTTCCAGAATTAAATAATTTGGGGGTAAAAGAAACATTTTTTTTTTAATTTTATGATTACAGACATTTAGCAATAACTCTAAAACATGTGTTTGATAAGAGCTTCTTATAAACTATTTTTGACTTCCTGACTTTAGTTTTCTATTTATTTTATTATTATTTTTTTTTGTTAGAATCCTGATTTCAAACGTTATTTCTCTGAATGTTTAGATAAAAAAAAGTGGTTCTTATCTATAGAAAAACTTTCATTAAAAGTTAGAATATATTACATGTAAAAAAAAATTTTATTCTAAGTATATACTTTGCGAAAAACTATAGTTTTTACTAATCTTTTACAAACAGAAGTAAAAACTTTTTATTGTCTATCATTCCAAGTAAAAAAACACAGAACTTTTTTCAATCTTTCTTACTCCATCAGGCGTCCATCATGGGTATTGGAATGAGGCAGATTTATTACTCGACTTCATACGTAAAAAGCATGATTTAAAACTTTGTTATTCTGAAAAAAGAATAATAATCTATCCTAAATTTACACCTTACTGAAGTTCCTAGTTCCCATCAATAAGGAAATACTTACAATATTGAATTTTTTTTGTTGTTCTTTTGGAGACACTACTATATATATATATATATATATATATAAATTTTTGAGAGTCAACTCCCCTGTTGTTTGATGTACAATTCTAATTTATTCGTCTTAATGTCATTTGCTTGCTCAAGAGAATTTTCAAACCGAAAACGAGTGGTTAGTCTTTACCATTGAACACATATAGTTGTTAGACCATTATCGTATTTACTTTATTTATTTGTTCCTTTGACCCGATCATTGCCTCTTTTGTTAAACAACCAAAAGGACATCGAACTATCAACTTCGTCCCAACTTTTGCTCCATTATTATTATTTTCTTTAATACAAATACTTTTCTACCGTAGTTTATACTAACCTTAATCATTTTTTTAATGGTAAAGGTGATCCACTAGACCCTGCCACATCAACAATTGGGTACATTCACAGAATCTTAGGTACAACGATGTAAGCCTTTTGAGAGTCAACCATAATACCGCACTTACCAAAAAAAAAAAAATAATAATAATAATAATAAAGCCAAAATAATAAAAATAAAAAATTAATATTACCCAACTATAATCTTCATACTTAATTACCAAATTAAACTCGTTAATCCAGAAAATTTCCAACCGCGGTCCTAGAGTTTTCAACACGGCTAATTCTAAAACCAATTTGGTCCGCGTAAGATCCAACGTCTAGAAAAAGTGGTTTGTTTGTTAATTTGGGAACCACCATTCTGCTTTTTCAAAAGATGAAGGAAAAAAGGAATAAAAAAGAGAATAATGAGAAAATGTTTCCTTTTTTAAAACTTTTTTTTTTTTTTTTTGGTAATTTTCTTTGCCGCAAAGACAGATTACTGACGGTCACAAATCATTGAAATCGGAACCGGTCTAAATTTGCTTTCGGTTTCTTTGAATGTTTCAAACAAATCAAAATGACTTATAGGAAAAGTTATTAATTTCGTATGTTCAAATTAGTTGGTGTACTTTTCGAGGATACTATTAACGCATTGCGGGTTAATTACGATCATTAGAACTTTGGTATTTAAGCTTCTATTTAATATTTAAGTTTAACTTTAATTAAATTATACTTTTTAATCTTAATTTTTATATTTTTTTTAAAAATTTAACAAAATTTATAATTAATTTTTAAAAAATCAACAAACTATAATTTAAAATTTTAATATCTAACTAACTTACCAAGGGACACTAAATGTTCTTTTTTATGTAATTATCCTTTTTGATAAAAGTCAAAAATTTTACTGTGCCACCAAAAAAAAGAAGTCAAACTTTTACTGATTTTGTTATAACCCTTGTTCTCATTTCGTAGTACTGTCTCTTTGCTTTTCTCATTTTGTTTGAAACATTATGACCCTCCTAATTAAGGGAATTAACCCTTTTTGAATCTTTTACAAATAACTAGTTTTATTACACGTGTTTCGTGCATGTAGAAGGGACAAAAAAAAAAACATCACATGGCATTGATTGTGTCATCATGTAAATATCTACGTGGCACTTATATGGCTGCCACGTGACACTTATTGGAGGCAAGATCAAAATATCTATTCACTCTTTTATATATATATATATATATATATTTGTAAGAGATTAAGATCGAATGTGGTAGTATCAATTAATTTTTGGATTTTTTATATTGGTGCACCTTAAATTTATCATAAAATTATAATTTACACACTAAATTTTTAATTTTGATAATTTACACCCTAAACTTACAAATCTGTAGCAATGTACACCCCATTGATAAACAATGTTGATTTTCTTAATGAAAATTGGTATTTCACTTGCATATAGATTATTAATTAAGAGCATAAATTTCCTTTTCAATCAATAGTAACCCAAATTTATATTTGAAATAAAGTTAATACAACTTTTATATTTTGATAAAACTTAATTAAAGATCTTAACTTCAATAAATTGGGGTTAACATAGATAAAAATTAATATTTATGTCATGAATTAACAACTCATGTACATATCAATTTCTTTCAAAAGATTAATATATATTATTGTCAATGGGGTGTAAATTGTGACATATTGTAAGTTCAGGGTGTAAATTATCAAAATTAAAAATTCAGGGTGTAAATTGTAATTCTACGATAAGTTTAGGATGTACCAATGCAAAAAAGCCTTTGTTTTTTTTTTTTCTTTGTTTGAAAATGTAATTGTATTTCAAATCAAGAAAATACAAGCACCGATATTGACTCGAGTGACCTCATAACACAAAGAAACTTAAACCTAATTATTAATCGGTTTCACTAGTGAATTCTAATGAAGTGCACAATAGGATAAACGCATGCATCAAATTCCAACTACAGGAAATCGAAAAAGCACACTAATTATCGACTACACACATTACTCTTTCAATAACACCACTATAATCGACGAAAACTCCAATCAATTGAGACCAATGGATCGATAGCCAACAAGTCACCACTAATACCACATAGAAGTACCTCTAGCGAATTTGACATACAACCAATACGAAAGCGTGGACAGACCACATCCATTATTACAAAAACAAAAATATAGCGACAAAACGCAACAACTGTATGGTGGAGATATCATCACCTTTATTTCAAACAAACAACTATCACAAACATGAGAAAAAGCGTCAAAACATGGATAATACATTCGATAACAAGACAACCAACATGATCAAAGAAGCCAAAACACGTTCCCTCTGACCACGAAGCCATTCTCACCACCAAAGCCATCACCGTGTGGAGCCCAAAAGCATCTTCTCTAGAGGGTCGGGAGTTCAGTGGGCCAATTAAGAGACATCACCGAACTCCGGCTCCAATAAAGAAATAGAAACTGTACAAACCCTAACAAGATAGGGGAAGTGAAAGTTAGATCAAAGATGGAAAGACTATCCATTAATTTGTAGTGAAGAGAACTTTGATTTTTTTCTGATCATGTCTTGCGAGTTGAGACCGTTGTTTTCAAAGTCCATTATGGAGAAAATTCAAATTGATCAACTTAGAAGCATTCAAAATTAGTAATGCAGTTGGTACGAACTCCATGCACTTAATAAGTAGTTGATGCGTTCGTATGTATACTATCACCAAGTTTCTCTTATGACCGTCAACCACTAAAGAATATTGACTCTAGTGTGCCTGGATGTGGATCATATACATGCCACAAGTATTATCACTAACTAACTATTGGATTGTGTTCGTACCATCAATCACGAAGTGATAAGATTGTTCGTTCTTTATCTGTACAATAATATTGCCTTCATTCAATACTAGAGTATATACTGTTCTTATTATTAATCCGTAACCAATGATAATTTTATATACTAACACTCCCCCTCATGTAGAGGCCGGACCGTGGGCAAACATGTAAAAAATTAATTAATTAATTAATTAAAAAGTCCTATATGCATGTTTTAACTTAAGATCTTCTGCTTTAATATTATGTTAATTCACCAATCGAACCCAAAAGCCTATGTTTTTAGGAGGTGATAGTTATCAGTAATTTTGTTTTCTAACATATAAAATATCCATTTCGTAAGAGATTTACATATATCATACTAGGATCTAGATAGTATGATCCTCTTCTGAATTTGTCTGATGGTCCCTACTCTCTATATCACTGTGATCTTTTAATGAGGAAAAAAAGAACCCAAAAAAAAAAAAAAGCCATTCGGTCCTAAGCCTCTACCTAATTAAGGTTATACAGAACAACTGGGATTAAAAAAATAGTAAGAAACGTGAACATGTGCATGCATCAACATTGTAGTGTAATGCCTGATGACCTAATTACGAGACCATAATCTTTATTCAAATTAATGAAGACGAAATCCAAGCAATTATATGTAATCAATGTGACAACTTGAACAATTGGGGTGATCTTTAGAGAAAGTCGTGTAAAATCGAGTCTAGCTGATTGCTATTTTTGTAATATATAAGACAGAAAATAAAGTACAAATATTTGTATCGATTAAACAAATTGTATAGAAGCAAATTGAAGATTCAAATCGTGTTAAAAAAAAGTTTTAGAAACTTTAATCATAAAGATTAAAAGAGACTAGTAGTGAAGTGCATGCACCAGAGCCGTAAAATCAGCTGCCTTCACATGGACAAAAAACCATTAAATAGAATCTAGTTGCTTAATTAATAATATAATTTGTTACATCATTAATTATCAACTCAGTCCAAACACACGTTTATATATGCATCTACCTTAGTTTAGTTTATGACGGTTATATTGCCGAAATTAATTAAGAACATAGAAAGAATATTAATTATGTTAAGAAATACAATAGTTAATTAAGCCAATTTAAGAGAAGAAATAGCTAGTTTCGGAAAGTCCTCCTTTCACAATCAACTATTTCCACGCACGCATTCAAAGCGCGTGTATTTATAGTTCAAGTTTTTGGTTGTGAAACCAAACCAGTTTCAGTCCTCTCTAAAACAAAAACGGCATGTCTCCTTTTCACCTATTAAATATCCAATTTAGTCACAATTTAATTCACGTTTGAATTATAAGTTCAAACAATAAGTTTAAATTTTGATATAAAAAAAAAACATTTACATATGAGATTATTAAAACTATTTTTCTATTAATAGTGTAAAAAGATAGCTGATTCATAGAATTTTCATATAAGTTAATCTTTAAAACATGAAAGACATATAGATATCTATGTTAATATTATTGTTAACGCAAAAGTTAAATTTGTTTAGAGGAATATAGACCATTAAAGGCGAATTTGCGAATACTGAATTGGAGTGAAATTATATAAACTAATGGTATGAAAATTTCTTGGTGTTGTAAAATATTTTCTTAAATACTATTGGAGTATAAAATTAACTTGCAAATTTTGAGATGAAATTTTTATATTGAAGTTGGTTTACTTTTCACAAACCTGTTATAATTTTTGTTGATTTTTCAGGGAAAAAAAAAAAACTAAAATGAAAAACTTAGGTTCAAACCTAAGTTCCAAATGAGTCAATAATGTTAACCAAACCTCTTAATAGTTAAGCTTTTAAGATGAATTAGTAAAATTAGCTCTCATTTGATATCTCATTTTTAACTCACTTGTTAAAAAAATTTCTACTATTTTTCTTTCTCACAAAAAATATGAATTTGGGTATTTGAATAATAAATTTGAACTTATGATTTAAACCGATCCCATGTAAATATAATACAAGCTACTTTAGTATTCGTTTGGATGAACTATTACATTTGAATGTTTTTCAACTCTTGAATGTTTGCATTCAAAGGGACAATTTGAGTTATGTATTTAAACTAAATAAATGTTTGGATAGTTTTCATTAAATATAACATTTAAATAGTGTAAAAGGTATAAAAATAATTGTGGATATGAGAATTGCATTTGAGTTAAAAAATTATATTTAAGTTTGAATTGTTGTGAATTAATAAAATATTTAAAATACTTGCATTCTGATAATTTGTGTGTGTATATAGGAATACACGTGGTTCATGGCAGAGGTTGTAAAAAATAGAATAATAATTGGTATAAGACGACAAATGTGGATTTTTGATCGTCGTTACTCGATTCGATCGCAGGACAGGGAGATCAGCTGACACGCTCTTTTTAAAGTGCGTGGACTTGGACCCTGCAATTTCACCTTTACGCTTGGGTGGCTTTGTTTTTCGTGTGTGTAACACAGACGCCACTATTAAAAGATTATCCAATCAACATTCTTGTTTCAACGTAAGCACAGGTTTGATGCTGACGTGAGTTTATTAATTACATTGCCCATTTCTTTTTATTTCTTTTTTTTTTTAATTGTTATTTTTATTTTTAATATTATATACATATCATTGCCCATGTTTATATACTTTTTTGATTTTCAGTGCGACAATATATATATATATATATATATATATTCTCTCTGTCTCTCTACCTCCACTGTGTTAAGCTGCTTACGTGGAAGAAGCTCTAGTAGTAGTAACAACGCGGAACTTGGTTGAAGATTCTCGGTCTCCTTCCCTCTCTTCATCTTTGACTTTTTATCTCTATATATACATATATGTATATATATATATATATATATTTTTTGAAAAGACTTTCTATCTATATTTGCATATGCCTTCTTTTTCACTCTAGCGAGAAAAAAAAAAAAAAAAAAAAGATACGTTTGATGGATTCAGATCGTGTTGTTTGTGAAGGCGAAGTGGTCAGCAATTAGGCCTTGTCACTCCTAAGACCAAAGACCGGTCTCCCTTGAGAAAATCAACTCTCGAATCGTGATTTCCTCCTCTTTTTTTTTTTTTTTTCTCGGTCAAACTTTCTCCCCTTTGTTCCCTCATTTTCGCGGATTTCAAACTAAAACCAGCTCCCCCCATAAAATCCCACAATCATGCTCTCCCATGTTCCTCAACTTTTATAATTTTTCACCAAATTCATACCAACTCTCAACTTCTTCACCTATACACACACACACATACATATATGGAGAATATGAACAATATGGGAGATTGGGAGCAAAATAATATAGTGAATGAGCTGACAAGAGGGAAGGAACTAGCAAGGCAGCTCCAGATGCATCTGAACAATGGGTCATCATCTTCGCCGGAAACCAGAGAATATCTGGTCCAGAAGATCCTAGTTTCCTATGAAAAAGTGCTGTCTATGCTGAACTGGACCAGCTCAGGTGGCGCCGGAGATCAGCCGCAGCCCAGCGCAGGCGTGTCCGGTCTGATGTTGGAGTCGCCGCCTTCTCTCAACGGAAGTCCTCGGAGTGAGGACTCCGACCGTGATCAGGAGCATAGAGATCATGCCTCTAGGAAGAGGTAAATTTTTAATATAGTTCTGCATAAAATGTACATAAATATATATTATATAAATTACACGTGTATGTATATATTATAGGAAGAGTTTGCCGCGGTGGACACAACAAGTGAGGGTGAATCCCGGGATGGGACTTGAAGGGCCTCTTGATGATGGCTTTAGCTGGAGGAAATATGGCCAGAAGGATATTCTTGGTGCCAAATTTCCCAGGTATTCTATATAAATATATACATATAGATATATATCATTAGAAGAAGATATATGGCTATATATATATATATATATGATGTGTAATCCATCATACATAGTACAACAATCGTGGTTCATATGTGAAATATTGATTCAGTTACTGTTAAGAATTGATCAATTACCGTTAAGTATTGATATCCATTAAATTTCTTTAATAAGTTAGTTTTTTTCTATTAAATTGTATTGTTCATGAGTACTTGTGCTTAGTTAACAAGCCTGAAATTATGATCCAATCTCTAGTCGTAATTTCTCTCTGAATTGTATCATCAACATTAATCTTAGTTGCCAAATTTTTCTTGATTGCAACTTTGGACACACGAGAGAATACTACATTTTTAGTGTTTATTTTTACGCGACTCATCATAAATTAAAATAAGAGATACGTTCATTTCACGACAATCATTATTTTCAGACGCACAAGATAATTCTCAGTATTTTTTGCTCATATTTACACTTGTATGAGGTTAAAAAAATCACGAAAAGTTAAGAAAGAGAGAAATCGATCAGAAAAACATTTTATCTTTGTTTCTTTACATCACATAACATTAGATCATGTTCCTGCGATATTTGCAGGGGTTACTACAGGTGCACTCATCGGAATGTTCAAGGTTGTTTGGCCACAAAACAAGTCCAACGATCCGATGAGGACCCCAACATCTTTGAAATCACATATCGCGGAAGGCACACGTGCACCCAAGCCTCAAACGTGCCTGCTCTGATCATCGAAAAGCAAGATCAATCACCAAACAAAACCAATAGCATAGAACCTCACCATCAGCAGCAGCAAACCAACATCATAAACCAGCAACAAACGACACAAGATCCTCATGATCATGTGCTCTCCAACTTCAGATCGGAACTCAAAGTCGTCACCGAAGGCCTAGACAGCCTCGATCAGCCCTCGGTTTTCCAACTTCAAGACCAAGTCCACACTTTTGGGGCTCATCCTCACGTGATGGAGAGCAGTTTTGTAGGCGGATTTTCTCCCTCGTTTGTGTCCCCGGCAACTTCCGGGACAAACTATTTCTCGGTCATGTCTCCGCAAGGCGGGAACGTTAATGAGCATGATCAGTTCGGATTGCAACAACAAAATTACCATCATCATCTTCATCATGGGAGTTCGGAGTCTGAGATTGCTGAGATAATCTCGGCTGCTACTTCATCAGCTACTAACACCCCCACTGATCGGAATTTGGATTTCCCATTTGGACATCATGGCAGCCGCGGCCGCGGTGGTGGTGATGATCAATTCGACCCAAACTTTACGTTTGACCATTCGGGATTCTTTTGATTTTAATTCACTTTCAAGTCACCCCAAACTTATACTACACTAGAAGTTGTTTTGTTTGAACTACACTTTACTAATACGTTGCACTCGGTGGTCCCCGGCAAGCCTAAGGTGCTAAAAAGGATGTCGATCTAATCGGGCACGTCTTAATTCTGATTCTAAACACCACCGTTATTTTAATTTGTACTACTAGAAGAGTCTTTTGGTTTTAGGCTTAGGTAATTTTGGTTTGTCGTTTTTACTTTATTAGGGTCGGATTTTTATAGTACTACTTAGCTTTTGGAGTTCATAAGGAAATAATCGCATTGCTTTTTCACCCTCAAAAGCGAGTTTACTATGAAGACGATGACTAATAATTTTGTAACCCTTTGCTTTTCCTCTATGATTTCTTGCAGTTTTTATTCTTTTGGTCAAGTAAGTCGGAAGCTTTGTAAGATTTTATACTGGTAGTGTTAAAATGTAACTTTTCTAATTTTTATTCAGATGAATAAACTAAAGTTATTTTTGTAATAATCATATCAACTCTCATTCGGATGAAATAAAATGTCTTTTTCTTTTTTTCCCTCTTGAGAAATTTAAGAGATATGTCCCTCTTAATCTGATTTTAACTCGAAAGTATTCAAGAAGGCCGAAAATCTTTAGGGGTGTTTGGTGAATGAGTTTGAGTTAAAATTTGTAAGTTTAAATAGTGATTTTGGTTGACTTTTTCAGAAAAGACAAAAAACTTTTGGGAAAAAAAGACAAAAATTGAGTTGATGGTGATGAGTTTAAACTCATCATCCAAACACCCCGTTTAAATAGTATTCTTTTCTAAAGTGCGAACGAAAATAAAATTTTTCAGGAAACGTTAAAAAAATGGAATTCAAATATAGCAGATTTTTTTTTTTTTGGGTAAAGATTATAGGAATAACAAAATAATAATTATTATTTTTACTTTTATACTATAAAATTACTTGATAATTATAGTAATTTATTTTCTGGTGATAAAATTTGAACCAAATCCTGTCCAACTCGCTGTCCAACCAATAATTTTTGAACACAGTAGCATAGTAAAAAAGACCCATTGACAGAGTCAAAAACGGAGTCTTCCGTTAACTCTCCCAATAAACTCACTCTCTCTCTGCCCCTTGTTCAACTCTCTAGTCTCGATTAAACGCTCTCTCTCTCTAGAAATCCATCCAATCATTCTCTCTCGCTACAAGTCAAGATTCAAATCTCACAAGTTTTCAAAAAAAAAAAAAAAAGATTCGTGCCTCACAACTTTCCAAACACCGAAATAATCAAGCATCAGAGTCAGACCCATCTCTATGAGCAATCTCAAAATCATGTACTCTTATCTTCAAATCCCTCCCACAAACACCACTCACGAAACTACCTTTCAAAAAACCCAGAAAATTTTTATTTTTATTTTTTTTCTGGTGAAGGTAAAATCAAGAAGAAAGCCCACAAAAGGTTCTCAGTTCGTTAGTCACTTTTTTTTTTTTTTTTAAATAATTTTCTTAAATCACTTTGAATCACTTTTTCGCATTTAATTTGATTTTACTTATTCTCTGGAGGCTTTTTTTTTTTTTTTTTTTTAGAGCATGAAAGAAAATAGAGATACATAAGAGAGATTATACAGAGAGAGATGGGTGCAGAAAAAAAGCGGAAGGGAGTATACATTAATTGTGAGAAAGAGAGGAGCAAGATGAGCGCAAAATATTAAGTTTACGTTTGATCTGTCGATTACAAATGAAAATTTTAAATTAGAATTAATTGATTTTTTAAAAATTAATTATAAATTTTATTATTTTTTAAAAAATAATAAAAATTAAGATAAAAAAATAAAATTGAATTGGGGTTATGCTATAATGTTAAACGAAGCATAAATAAGACGAGAGAGGATGAGTTTTTGGGGAAGGGTCAACAATTGAAGACTTAGGGTGAGTTTGGAGCTTAAGTCCAAACTAAGATTTTCAAACTTTTTTTTGTCTTTTTTTCAAAAAGTTTTTTGTCTTTTCTGAAAATTTAAAAAAATTTACTATTTAAACTTAAAAATCTCATCTTGAACTTGTGCACCAAACAGGCCCTTAAGGTTTATTTCTGTTAGTGTGGGTCCTTCTATTAAACTGATTTGTCAAAAGGTTATTGGTTGGACAGAGAGTTGGACAGGAAAGTTGGACCAGAGAATTTAGCTCCATAAAATTAAGATCATTTTTGTTGTTATATTTCAACCAATGATCTCATGCTATAACTGTAACACTTTCATGAATAGAAGAAATGGGCTACTCCCACAATAAGACCGGACCTCGTACCCACAAAATAGGCCCATTCTTTCGACCCAAGTTAAGTATGATCTAAGTTGAGAGTCATGTTTTAAGTATTTCCTTATAATTTTATCTATTTTAATATAAAAGTAAAAAAATTTAGTATTATAAAATAATAAAATTATTAACTTTAATATTATAATGGTTATAAATATAAAAAAGTGTCGCATTTTTGCATATACCCTCTGTTTAATACTCTTGAATCAGAAATGCTCAGCCCACCAACTCTAGGTCAATACAATCTTTTATGGGACATTTGGATCAACTATTTCATTAGAATATTTTTACACTACAATACATTATTCATTTGGTTTTCAGTGTTTTAGATTTAAATACAGACTTTTTTGAACAAACCCACAGCACACGCTATTTATTATTTGAATATTCACCTTTTTGAAACACGCCTTCAATTTTACATGCACTCAAATATATTCCAATGTTGCATTCAAATGTCTATTTTATTGGAATACATGTACTCAAGTGTAAAATATGACACCCAAACGCGTATTAAATTACATTTTTTTTTTTTGAATAAAAAATCAAATACAATTGATGATCTATTTGGCTCAATCAGACGTAAGTGTTTATAACAGATACCGCATGTTTCTTTTGTTTCCTCTCACATATATGACACTCATAAAATAAGAATTTAAGCATTTTGGCCCACTACAATGTTTATGCAACATACATATATATATATATATATATATATTTAGGGAGAAAGAGGGAAATATGTCTTTTCACTAATAGAAATTGTGGATTCCACAAATATTTTTAACCGTCGTGAAAAACTACCACGACAGTTTATTAACTATCGTGGAATCCACCGTCGTGGAATATTTTATGAATTGACTTTCTACGATGGTCATAACCATCATAGAATAGTTATATTTACTACGATGGTGGAGAGTGGACGTTATACGACAGTTTCCAGCCATCATGTGGCGTTGCCCATCCATAGAGTTTATTAATGTTTGAGTTGGTAAACAAAACTGGAAAGGATGTCATATCACATTAACGATATGAGCCCCATCTAACCTGCATGAAAAATATAACTGGAGTCATTGTGGACCTGACTCGTCCCTTCTCCCCCAGAAGGAAACACAAATTATATATGTATATACATATACATATATATGAAAAGAAGATTATCAAACTTAGTACGGTAATGATATTTATTATATTATATATGTTATATTATATTTTAGTTTCTTATATTTCTCCTTGGCACTATTGTAGCACCTCATTAATAACAAACCCCACTCTGGCCAATATTCATTAATGGATTATAGACAGGCAGTACGTGACATGGCCTAACATTTGGTTTGAGAAACTGAATAATATTTAAGCGAAATACAAAACAGGTAGGCCCCTTAAGCCAAATTGTCTCCTCACTACTCTCGAACTTTTCCTTTTCAGCACATTCGGATTTAGTTTGTTTACTGGAACATAAACATATATATACATATATATATATATATAAATGTATACATATGATTAAATAATTTAAAATGATAGTCAAGTGACTGAGGTAACAAAAGCACATGACCAATATAATAGAGATACAGTAGATATACATTTCTCGACTGTATATATAATAAGTGTGAATGAGCTGTTTGAATGATCTAGACTTTTGTCACGCGTGAGATTAGCTACTATATATATTAAACACACTGTTCCATCCAGGGCTATAGGTATCTCATCCGTTAGGTTCTTCAGTACTGTACCATTAATACGTAGGGATGAAAGCAATTAATGTATGTAAAGTATATCCTATAACTTTACATATTCGATAGATATATTTTTTTTCAGACTCTTATTATTATTAGTTAATCTACATATAATAATATTATGCAATTTTATACGTAACACATATTATATGTTAAATATGCTTGACCTGGAAATATATGTTTATATATAAAGAATGGTGTTGGTCAAGTCAACTCTAATAACAATTTTTGAATATCACGTGCATGGTAGTAAGTGTTATATTCTTTTTGTTAATAAATGTAATTGATTGATATGACAATATTTAATATACTTATTAATAAAAAAAAATGATAACTTACATGATTTATATATTGATATTTAAAAGTTGAGATTAAAATTGACGTTTCTTTTTTTTTAGAATTTTCACATATTAAATATATGAACACTTTTATTTGTGACGAGTGGATCTTAATCTCATAAAGATTTGGTCAAGATTTCATGGAAACCTTTCTTCTTCTTCTTCTTCTTCTTCTTCTTCTTCTCTCTCTCTCTCTCTCTCTCTCTCTCTCTTTTAATATATATATATATATATAGCATCTTTCAAGGAAACATTGACATCCATAAGTACATACCAAACTTTTACAAAGGTAGGTTTTGAGTAAAAATGAGGTAATATAACCTTTTTCATAAAAAATAGATATATATATATATATATATATAATACACTTCCTTGCCATGTGTTAATTAAAAAACGGTTATTCATAGGGTTCTTTTTGAACAAAAGAATAAGACGTATTTAGTTCATGTGTTTATAATTTCTGTTTCCAAAACTTGAATAAATTGGCCTTGCAAGATATATAGAATTCCAATGCTGCCATATGTGTGTGTGTGTATATATATCTGATCCAAAATCATTCTTTGGTTTCTTATAACTATTTGAAATTTCAGATCAGTTGTTGTCAGAATAATACAAAATTGAAAGTACTAGCCATACAGTAGTTAACTAAATTACACAGATTCTGAAAAATAATTTCTCCAATATAAATAAATAATAAAATAGGAAAAAAAAAGTAGTTGAAAATGGAACGAAATTCATATGCATAGAAATATATGAAGCTTGAGAATGCTAAATTACAGAGGCTCCATCGGCTACTGATCTGGCTAACCCGATGTTATGACTAAAATCTACAATTACATGCATGATTTACGTAGCAAAACTAAATATTAATATAATAATAATACAAGGAAAAAAATGCAATTACATGATATTGATTTGTTAAAAAAAAGGAATTATGATATGCTGGTAATTACGTTCTCTCTTTTGTTATTGCATGCAACTAATTTCGGTTGAGAAATACAGAAAGTCTTGTTAGAGCAATAGCTTAGCTTCTAAGACGAGTACTTAAACTAAATTAGTACAAATTAACTAACTGGACTCTCATTCATTAGCTGAATGTTTGCTGGATTAGTTGCGCGAGTTCCTCCGCACTAAGTTGGCATTCAATTCCAATCTATAACAAGGAAAAAAAAAAAAACTTACATATAAGCCTCAATGAAATATATATAAATACTATATATATATATATTAATGTATATAATAGAAACAAAAATATATATAAATAATTAAATGAGTATTGTGCTACCCTTGCTCCCAGCAACACATCATCGTTTCCGAGATACCCCCAGCATTTAAATAATTACTTTCTGATACCTCGGTAGGACAAAGTACATGCTGATATGACAAGGTTTTCCCTTTTTTAATATAATTTTTTTTTCGGGTAACATTAGTAATTTACTTTTTACACCTTGACATTAATTTACTCTCAAGCCCAAATTACTTTCTCCTGAGCACGAGTATTATTTGTTCTAAGCTTACGTTTGATTTGCTAGTTGGAAACAAAATTTTTAAGTTAGAGTTAGTTGATTTTTTAAAAATTAGTTATAATTTTTATTGACTAAAAAAAAGGATAAAACTGATATGAAAAAAATAAAAATTTAGTTAGAGTTAAATTAAAATATCAAACAAAGCATAATTAAATCTCATTGTTATTAATTATTCTTTTTTTTTGTTTATGAACTATAACATGACCGGTACTGTCTAAGTTCTGTTGTGGTTTCATATATGTTGAATTTCTTTTAATACAATTAAAAAAATAATCATTTAAAGTGAGATTAAATTTTATACGTTACGATGGAATTAGGTGCATAGAATTAACTGGTGTATTCAGTCTACAACCATCATATGTTTTTAACCATGGGATAAAAGAAGCTCTTGTAAAACATGTGAACAGAAACTATAGGGTAGTGCACTACAATTAGTTTTTCTTTTCTTTAAAAAAAATTCCACAGGAAAACAAAAAGGAAACAAATCTAGAGGCCTCTAATTTATTTATTTGGTGCAGTACTTTATAAAGCCGTGTCCTATAGTACTCCATAAAAGTGAGAAACCTAGCTAGCTAGGGGTTATTCTATACGTTGCCTAAAATAAAAAAGAGTAAACAGTAGTCGGGTATGTCTGTCCAAGTTCCCTTTACTATTATCGAAGGACTCGTTTGATTCGCCTCTTTAAATTAAACTTTTCTAAATTATTTTTGTCTTTTTTTTAATATTAAAAAAATTTTAATTAATTTTTGATAAATCAAATAATTTCAATTTAAAAAATTTAATTCCAACAAGCGAATCAAACGCAAACTAACAGGTATAACTAATAAAATAATAATAATAAAAAAATGCAACAAATATGAATATGCAAGACAATATAACATATCATTAAAACAAAAAAACACATGATAAGAAGAATAATTACCTTGATGGTGAAGGAATTAAGCATGGTTTCATCAACAGTGGTGATACTAACGTTAAGAATTTCGAGTGACAAGTCTTCAAGAGCAGCAATTATCTTCACAGCTTGTCCAGGAATCCTAGGAGAAACAGTCTTGAGGAGCACATTTGAGCCGGAAAATTTCACCTCAACGTCGGCGATAGCTGATTTCAAATTGGCGGAGAGCTCGTTGACATTGTCATTGATGACGTTGGAGGAAGCTGTACTCGAGGAAGTTGGAGATGGTTCGAGTACGACTGAGCCAGCGGCCATGGCCGTGGGAGAGTTGAGATAGCTTTGTTGCAGCCTAGGCTTGTATGGACTGCCTGGCTGAGGGGTTCTCGGGCTAATCGGTAAGCTGAGCCGAGGGCTTAGGGGCGGTTTTCTAGGGCTAAGCACCGTTGATGAGGGTCTTGGACTTGAAACTGCTCCGCCTAGCCTAGGGCTCAACACTTCGGTGTAGATTTTGCGTTGCTTTTTCGCCTCGAGAGATTGTAGAACTTGTTGCAATTCGTTGATGTAGTTCACCACCCCACCAATTATTGATGCTTGATCTCCCTAATGAACATGAATTACAAAACACACAAATTAGTTATACTCGCTTTGACCATGATAGGAATATTCGTTAAAAGTTTCCCAAATTGTATATCCCCTCACATAACCAAAGGAACGACCGGAACTAGTATACCCCTTACATAATCAAAAGGACTCCTTTGATACTGACAGGATTGTTTCCAAAAAGTGACAAAATTAAGAAAAGTGTAGAAGGGGTCTACGATGATGTGTTAAAAACATTTAAAAAAAAAAAGGTAAAGAAAGAAGACAATATGTATACATATATAGATATATATATATATATATGTATATGTATGTATGTAGAACACTCACTCTTTTGACATAAAAGCAAGGCATAAGAGAGCGCAAAACCGAGAGATGCTCGTTCATTTGCTTTCTCCGGTTGCGCTCAACCGTTATGTGAGAGATCTTTCCTTGTCCATCTAATGATGCAAGATTAACTGCTGCTTCTTGGTCGGAACAAGTAGGAGTAGTACTAGTGTTAGTGTTAGTACTACTAATATTTGTTCCATGGCCAAGCTTCAACCTCTTGCTCTTCGATGAGGCCGCTTCGAGCTCAGATGTTTCCAAGTACTCTTGCAAATTAGTACTCGAGGAAGTCGATTTCTGCGACGCCAACCTCGCCTTCTCGTGGCTGACCGGGGCAAAAGTAGCGTCGTCCAACGGCGGCGGCGGCGGCGGGAAGTCCATGACGTCCTCTAAGCTCTCCAGGATGCTGAAGAGGTCGTCGTCCTCTGCGAATTTCGTGACGTAGTCGTGATGACCGAATTGATCACAATCCTCATGGCCGGCGTCGAAAAAATTGGACAACAAAGTAGTACTACTCTCGTGATCCATGACAAGTTTTCTCTCCCTCCGATTTTCCGAGGAAATTATACTAGAAAGAGAGTTTGGGAAAAGGACACAGAAAGAGAGAGAGAGAGAGAGAGAGAAAAGAAATGGAAAAATATTTTTTGAAATGGAGATTGTCAAGATCAAGAAAAGGCATGCAATGGCAGAGAGAGGTTAAATATAGGACTAGATATATAGAGAGAGAGAGAGAGAGAGGGTGGCAGTTTGAAAGGGACTAAACCATCACCATCAAATATATTTGAGATTTGTTTTCTATGCCGTTAGATCAGCTTTGGAGATCAGTCAGCTGGAAGATCTGTGGAGCAGATAATCCAAACAAAATAACATACATATAAATATTTATAAGAGAGGAATCAAGAAATTGGAGACAAAAGAAGAGCCGTTAAATAGATAGAGACAGAAACCGAGTGCAGGGGCCAGCAGAGGAGAGTGATGTTGTATTATAAAACTTTGTCTTTTGGGGAGAATATATACATATACATATATATATATATATCTACATCTTCCAGAATTACCATTTTTACTGACTATTTTTTATTGTTTAATTTCATGTTAAAAGTATCTGTTCGACCAGGTTGTGTAGAAGAAAAATACTGTTAGGTTTTCTAGTAGCAAATTATGTATATACATCCTTATAAGAGGTTGATTATATATATATATATATATATATATTCATATATTGATATGTATATGTATAAATAAAAATATTCATGACTGATTATCATTTTAGCCTAGGATGTTTAAATATATATGTATTGCTTTATTACCATTTATAAATAACATATATAAGAGAGCCTTTTCGTTTTAAACTTGATAAATTGCGTTCAAAAGCTTTTATTTATTTATTTATTTATTTTATTTTTTTATTTGTTTAAAGAAAGACAAAATTCACTGACATTTTGCTGCCGGATTTTTTTGAAAGTGCTAATTCAAACCATCTGCTAGCTTGAGTAATTTACGTCTTCTTTGCTTTTATAGCAGCCTTCTTGTTTACTGTTTATTCATTTATTTTAGCTAATTTATGGAGTACGATCAGGACTCAGAATTGAAATAGAATTTTCGTTCCAAGTAAAATGTATTTGTGTTTTCTCGTAAAATATTCAATTCAAAATGAAGCTAGAGCGGCCTATAGGTTTCTTCGTATGTTGTTCTCATTCATGCATGCATGTTTATTTATAAGAATCCATAATAATTGTTTCCTGCTAATTTTGAGACAATACTATATATATATATATATATATATATATATATAATAACACAATAATATGCCTAGCAAGACTACATATAATAAATCACACTATATATAAACAAATCCAACGATAGTGTCAAAACATGTCAAAATCACTATGATATTGTTGATCTGCAGAGAAGCCTTTGATATATATATATATATATATATATATGTATATTTTAACAAGTCCCTTTAGTTTTGCAGGAGAAAAAGGTATATAAAAGTTAATCATCACCTTATAGGAGTGACTAAAATATTTAATTACCAAGTGCATGATATGAGTAGTACTGCCTGTAATCATTGTTTCATCGTCAACTTCTTTCAATTAATGTCGAAATATGCGTATTAAGAAAAGGGTCAAATTTTGCATGAATTTGCTTTAATGTCTCACAAAACAAAAAAAGTAAAAAAAAAAAAAAAAAAAAGGCATAGTGCAATCATTGTGATTAGGAAAGTATATATGCTGCTCTCTTCATTTTGTTATATGTACACATACAAATATATAGGCTGTATATGATTAATTGGTTGGAAAAGGATTTTCAAATTGAACATGCTACTGGAAGGTTCCCGACCGTTCCTTGTCGGTATAATGTGAATCATGAATAGCAAGCTGTGGGCTCTCTTCTTCTTCTTCTTCTTCTTCTTCTTCTTCCTATTGGAGCAAAAATATGTTCAGCCGCCAACAGGGCATTGATTAATTACCACCACTCATTACAAGGGATCCACATTAACGGCCAATCGCAACCGTCCATTCAACTTCACAACAATATATATGTGTGTGTGTGTATTCAAATATATATAACTATTGACATGATTCTATGATACATATATAAAACAGATGTAGCTAAGGTAAGTCACTGTATTCTAAAATGAGCTGTAAATTTGAACATCCTGAATTTGAATCTCATTATAAAGTTGGAATTTTTCGATTGATGTGACATTATTGACGGTCTCATTGGTTTTTTTTTTTTAAATAATAAAAACGTGATTTTGAATTTTCTTTTTAAGCTATAAAATGCTGAATATTCTTTCAATTTTGATTGAAACTAAGCAATACAGTGATTTTTTTTTTTTTTTTTTGGTTATATACTCTACCAAAAAAAATGAACTTTGGGGGTGTTTAGTGTGTAAGTTTGAGTTAAGATTTGTAAGTTTAAATAGTAAATTTTTTTGAATTTTTTTGAATTTTCAGAAAAGACAAACAACTTTTTGGGGAAAAAGACAAAAAAAAACATGATGAAAAAAGTACAGTTTAGTTTAAACTAAACTTTTTGCCAAACAAGGCCTTTAGTTATAACATTTTCATTTAACACTTTTAGTTATAATATTTTTGTGTGACTAAATTTCAATTTATGTCACAAGGTTGTGACTAATCAACAAAAATTTTTTTAATGTGACTAAAACTTTTAGTCACGGAAAAAATTTTAGCCATGCCGTGATTAAAATCCTTGTGGCTCAAAGTTTTTTTAGTCACAACAAAACTTTATAACTAAATGCATTGTGACTAAAAGGGATATTTAATCACACAAAAATTTACGATTAAAAGTGTAATGAAAAGTATTGTAACGAAAAGTTTTTTTTTTTTTACTCTATATATATATATATATATATATTAAAGTCAACCATACATATAATTACGATAAGAAAGCTGTGATAGCTCTGCTTCTTGCCATTAGTATTAATTAGTTCTAAGCCTTTTTTTCTTGAATGTTATTTATTCAACTGAGGAGTTCCAATATTTAGAAGCAATTCGTTATAAATTTAGAGACAACCGATTAGGTGCACAAAGAAAGTTAAAACTAAATAGTTATCGCTACAGTTTTATGTTGGAGGTTTTTTTTTTTTTTTTTTTTTTTTTTAAATGGGGTTTTCACTGTAAATAATGTTGGTAGTTGTAAGAATTCATTGCAAAAAAAAAAAAAAAAAAAAAAAAAAAAAATAAAGCCGCCACTAGATGAACATTCATTTTACTGTGCAGAAACCTATGGGAAAAGGGCTATCATTCAATGTTTAGATATGTGCTCCAATTGAATGTTCGTGATTTTATGCTTTCCGAAGAGAGTAAATCACGCAACTTTCTTTGTGCTCCTTTAAATTTCTGTAAGTACTCATCATGAGCTTGTATTTACACACACACACCCCTAAAGAATATGCCCTTCGGTGTACATTTATAAACCGAATCTAAAAGAGTATAGGTGTGTTCATAGATGTGTCTATATATGTAGACAAAAGTTTAAGTTTTTCACGAATTAGGACCATGTAGAAACCAAAAAAAAAAAAAAAAAAAAAAAAAGGTTTAATGTGATAGTGAATTTGTAAAGCTATAATAAAATAGATATTATTATTTTTTTACAAACAAATAAAACAAAACAAACATTAAAAGTCATTTTCATAAAATTGGAAAAAAGACCAACGGTTTTACTTTTTTTGTCAAAGGGAATCACGCCTTGTAGTAGTTTCGATCAATTACCACTTCGATGGAGTAGATGAACCAAATTAGAAAAAATAAAAAAATAAAAATGTACTGTACAAACTGCTAATTTCTCTGTCCAATTCCTTGCGTAATCATTTCCTGCATCTTTTTGGGCGATATTATACTTTACAAAAGAAAATATAAATATGTAAAATAATCTCTAACTTTACTATAAAAAAAATATTCTTCAATTTGACAGTTATATCAGTCTGATAAATATAATTTTCTGTATAAAGTTATATAATTTGTTAGAATGTTTAGCGTTTCATATTCTAAGGTTGATCTAATAAAAATAGTCCAAGTTTTTTTTAAAATCTATTTTTAATTTCATATCCTATCAATGTGTAATTTTTTTGTTGTATATATTCAACAATCACCCCTCGAGCGAAACCAATTATCATTGCAATCCCCTATTTATAAATGATTATTCATCCATCCATCTTCCTCAAACATAAAAATCACGAAGGAAGATCATGACCCGCGATAACATGGAATTTCCATCTCGAGAGTCCATTTTACATCATTAGTTTTCCGGCCATTGCAATTTCTCTTAGGGGGCCACTAACCTTCCTATGATTTTTCTTCATGATTTATCTTGCACGTACATCTGGAATCTAGTTCTGATATGATCACTTGTTAATGTCTTTGGAGTTCAATTCTAAAACGTTAACCTAGTAACTAGGAAGAGTAGTTCAAATTCTTTTAAACTCATTTTTAATTCCATTTCTAGGCTGTATGAGACTTTTCCTTCACACATACTCAATATAATTAATAATTGATTACAAAAACTTTATATGTAACTAAATAAATGTATTGTACGTAAACGACTTTAGTATTACACCTACTTAATCCTTATGCTACATTGTTAGATTGGAAAAAAAAAAAAAAAAAAAAAAAAAAAGTGGAATTATTTTTTTTTTTAAAAAGTGTACAAATATGATGCTAGGAAATAAAGAGAGAGAGAGAGAGAGAGAGAGAGGAAATAAATGAGGAAGGTAAAGAGGGAAGGATACAGAAACAAAGGCAAGATTCTGCAACTTGTCTGAATTTGTTGTTATTGTTTGTAATCAAACAATAAAGGACTTTGATGAACTAACGATCTTAATTTATTATTGCTACAGTAGTAGTAGTGTGAATTGTGATACGCCCCTCCGCTTTCAATGCGCAGACACGGCATCTCCGTGCCTACGATGATATATATATATATATATATGTATGTATATATCGCATTTCCTTTTCTCCAGACATCCTCTCTCCTCTCTCTTTCTCTCTCTTAATTTCATATTCATTTGTTTGGTCTGTGTAACATGTTTTTTTTTTTTTCTTTTTTTTTTGATTTTTGAGTGTGTGAGAAAGTGGGCAGAGCAGTAATTGCATGTTACCCTTTTCAAATAAAGTACTACGTACTACTTCGTAATAAGGGAGTCATATCAGCTTGTATTATAGATTGTCTTTAAATATTTATTCAAACTGATTATTTATATTTAAACGTGAAATTTTAATAATAAATATATGCTTGGATAGTTTTTATTAATTGTGTTATATCAATAGTGTAAATGTAGAAAATGATTGTGGTGAGTTTTTTTTTTTTTTTTTTAAAGTGAAAAGTTATATGTCAATTTAAGTTGAAATGTTACAACGCAGTGAAACATTTAAATGGATTCAATACTTTAATATTTAAAATTTGATCAACAAAATACTAATTTCGTTTCAAGTGCAGTAATAGTTCATTTAAATAGAATATGTGCTTTTTTGTTATTATCACTGTATATATTAATTATAAAGTAATTGACCTAAATAGTTTATAAACTTTCAAAAGTAACGGTTTGTTTCCTTTTTTTTTTTTTTTTTGGGCAAGTTGACTCTAAACCCTTATTTTTTGGCCATTATGGTTATTTTCATTCAATTCCGTTAACTTATAGGGGTATTTTAATAATCTAACATTAATTAATTTAACAAAAATAAAAAAATCATTAAAAAAATCCTATCATTTTTCTCTCTCTCCTCTCTCTCTCTTCTTTTCTCAAAACCCAGTTCGCCGGGGGGGGGGGGGGGGGGGCGCTAACCAGATTGGAAGGAGAGAGGGGCAGGGGGCATCGGCTTCGCGGTGAGGGGAGGGACCCAAAAACCCAAATCACGAATTGGGTTTTGGGGGAGGGGGGTGCTAATTAACCAGATTGGAAGGAGGCGGGCGGCATCGGCTTCACGGTGAGGGGAAGAGCCCAAAAACCCAGATCACAAGTGGGGGGTGCGGCGAACGAAGGCGGGATGGGAGGACCCAATCGCAGGGTGGGGGAGAACAGCGGCAGGAGGGAGGGAACCCAGATCGTGGGGGGCGAACGGCGGTGGGAAGGGGGGACCAAGTCGCAGGGTGGGCGTAGGGGTCGGACGACGGCGGGAGGGGAGCAACGAAACCGAGAGAGGGAGTAGAGGCAACCCAGTCGGGGTTGGGCGGACAGAGAAAGAGAGAGGGGGGGGGGTGGGTGAAAACACAGAGGGGGAGAAGTTAGGGTATTTTAGTAATTTTAGTATAAAAATTAATCATTTCAGTAATATTCCATTATAAATCTAACGAATGTGGATGGAAATGACCAAACCGTCACTTTTTTAGAGAGTTTAGGATCAGCACGGTAAAAAAAAAAGAACAGGGATTAAAGTGTCACCTCATAAAGAGTTCAGGGACCATTTAGGTCAATTACTCTTAATTATATATATATTTTTTGTTCATCTTTGGTTTTATGATCACATTAAATTTTCCTATCCGAATGAGGCCACATTTTTGGCATCAACAGTCAGTTTTCACATTTACCACCCCTCAACGACCCCCCCTGTCTGCCTCTCTCTTTTATGAACTTTTGTGTGTGTGTGTGTGTAAAGAAACATATAGATCAGCAAAAGGGGCTTTTGCTTCTATTCTTATTCATGGCTAGTTAAGTTGTGCCACCCATTCGTTGGTTGATTTGTCGCATCATCCGTAGCATGTTGTTCAGGGAAATGCCTTCTCGACTATCGCAATATATATTATCGTTTCATCTTAAAAACTTAGTTCCCTTGCCGGTTTGGAATTGATTAATTTTTCAATAATTAATTAAGAAATTAATTTATTTTTAAAAAAAGATAAAAATTAAGTTAAAATTTTTACGTTGGAGTTGATGAATCAAACAAATCATTATTTTATTAAGAGGAAAAATGCATATATTTTTTTAATTTATTATCATTAATTAATATGAGACTTTCGTTCACACACTTACAAAGTTTCAAATTATACCTTTTAAACAATGATATATTTGTTTATTTTTTTCAAACTAATAAATTAAGAACATCACAACTTCATCAAGATTTTTATAAATTACGGTCTAAACTTATCAACCTTCTCCTTGATTTTCTCCAGAGTTTACTTTATACATTTAAATAATCGTATCTAAAATTTGTTTCTTGAGATTCCATCTTCAAAGACTAGCTTATTTATTAGCATTACAAGACCAACTTGTCATGCGGTTCGCATGTCTACTTCGTATGAGAGTTCTATTCACATTCTCTCCACAACCATGCACATATACATACATATATATATATATATATATATATAAATTTTAGTGAACAAATGCCTAATCAAGAACATGCATCAAAGTTCTCTTTATAATCAGCTCAATAAGGAGAAAGGAAAAATTGTGTAGAAACTCCCAGATTCAAAATGTAAAAGTGTTATTATTATTATTTTTAATAAATACGAGTTCAGAACCTTATATTATAAAATAATAATAATAACATTATTATTATTGTTATTATGTTTAGGAAAACCATATGCCAAAGTTATAAGTTTTAAATTATTATAGGTATAAAACCCAAATTTTTATGCGTACACATGACATTTTATCGTTTTGTTTTTTAGCTTTTGTCTTTTTTTGTTTTGTCTAATAACTAGTTAAACAGTTCCTATATGTATGTCCTTCTCTAACGTATAGGTTGATCCCCCAACTCTTCCTCTAAATAAATAAATTTGTGTCATTTAATTTCGACAGAGCTAGAGCTAGTGATTTCTCTATGTACGTACCCCTAAGGTCTATAACATAACATATCTTAGTAGTATCCGACTGGGTAAGCAAGTTTTGAAAATTTGGATTAGATTTTCCATCTCACGATTTTGCTTTTGGATACAAGTGCATTTATTCATCTCGACTCATTATGTGAAAATGAAGACTTTTTTTTTTTGGCTTGTTAAAATGAAGGATAAATATGTGATAGAGCCCTTTTTATATACCTTATTGATAGAGCTCATTTTTAAACCGTTTAAATGTAATTGAACAGCTGTGATATGATCGTTATAATGTACCTTACCTCACAATAATATAACTAAAAAAATAAGAAAAAAATTTAAAGAATTTAAAATTAAAAAAAAAAAAGCGGCATCCAGATCCCCTACCCCCGGCCGGTCGGATCTCCCCCCCACCACACGACCCTTGTTGGCAGATCCCCTCCCCCACACCACAACCCAGGCGCTGCCCAGAAATCCCCAACCCCACCGACAAGCCCCTCCCTCCTGAGAACACCCCCGAACACCCCCTTCCCCCACCAGACTAGATAACTAGCCTCTCCCCTACCGATGCACCATCCCCTAGCCCCGCTAACATTGAGTCCCCTCAGCTGCCAGCCAGATCTTGCCCACCCGCGACTCAGGCCCTTATCCCTCCCCCCCCCCCCCCCCAGCCCCGATGACAAGCCCCTTCCCTCCCGAGGCTTGCGACCTAGGTGACGGACCACCCCCGCCGACGTCGAGTCCTCGGCGAGCATCCCACTCGCTGGCTAGATTTCACCCCACCCGTGACCCAGGCCGCCCGCGACGCGCCACCTTCTAGATGATGAGCCCCTCCCCTCCCGACCTCAACGACAGGCCACTCCCCAGCACCACCAGCGTCGAGCCCTCCGTGAGGACCCCCCATCCCCCCCCTTCCCAACTTTCCACCGATGATGATGGTTGGGCTTTTTTCTTTTTTAATTTCTTTTTTTAACTATTTATTTAATTTTTTTAGTCAATCTATTATAAGGTAAGGTGCATTCTAGTTACCATGCACAAGCAACATCTCAGTTGTTTGATTGCATCTAAACAGTTTAAAAATAAGCTCTATCGATAAGGCTCTAATGATATGGTATATAAAATGGGTTGTACCACAGTATTTTCCTAAAATGAAGACTTAGAATGCATTTGATATTGTTAATTTAGCTTACAGTACTTCCCCCCCCCCCCCCCCCCCCCCCTTCAAATTAATGTGAGAGATTTAAACTCTGTAATTTTTATGATTGAGTCAGATTTAGAATATGTTTAGCTGAGTTTTTTTAAAGCTATTTTGACTTCATGAAAGTATTTAAATGATATGTCAAAAAAGCTTTTATTTTCTAGAAGAACTTTTAGTCAAAGGCACAAAGAACACATTTGGTATATGTCGTTTTTGGCTTCCTATATCAAAAAATTGCTTCTAGAAGTATTTAGATAATATGTCGAAAATATTTTAAATCTCTAAATATATTTCCAATGAAAGTCACAAAATGTAATTTTTTTTTAAAAAAATGCTCTTTTTCATAGACTTTGATTTCAGCATTTACTGAAAAATTATAATTTTTGTTTTTTTTCTTCTACCAACAAAAAACAAAAAACAAGATGAAAATTTTGTCAAACAGACTGAAAATGTGGCTTCTTAAAATGATACCTAAATCTTCCCGTGAGCAATAAAAATCTAGGAAAACAAATTTTATAGAATCTTAAAAAAATAAATAAATAAATAAACCAATTGTCTTCTTAAAAAGCTTTATTAAAAGATTTTTTTTTTTGAAAGACTCAAAATTCTTTTAAATGGTCAATCAAAAGGACAAAATAATTTTCAAAAACAGTGTAAAACTTGCTAAACATTTTTGCTAATGTAATTGATGGAGTATTATTAATTAGGCATCAAATTCAAGAGCTAAAACATTAATTTGGATATATAAGCAATGTTTACATAAACTTTTGTACGCTACGACATGACTGCAAAGCATAAAAGTACTGTTCTTGTCATTTATAACCCTCACTACAAAAATGAATGGGAATGTGGGACAAAATTCTAAAATAAAGTTATACGAAAATTAAATTGCATGGGTCCACGTCCCTTAAATGAGTCCCTCCCTCAAAAGCTTCAATCACTATTCGCAATCCTGAAAAATAATAAAAGGATGGGGGGAAAAAAATTCCATCATTAAATAGCACCCACGAAATAGACGAGCAAAACATAAATTTCATCGTTGTCTCCGTTTAATAATTCCTCTTAAAGCTTCAAAAATAAATAAAACAAAAGTTTTTGTTTTAATTTGTTTTCATTTTTATTTTATTGTCACAAATAGTTTTGTATTTTTAAATATTACAATTCTATACCACACAATTTGAATTCCTATACTAATTTCTCCCAAGCTTGTGGCTGTGATTACAATCGATGCATAAAAATTAGATTTAACCTAAATATAAGAGAACTAAATATTCCAATAATTAAACAAAGAATAAGCAATAATCAATTTCCCCATGTCAAATCGAGAGCTATTGTTTTTGCTGCTGTTGTTATAATTTTTATTAGGATTTTTAGCATTGTTGTCACCAAATTTTATGCTTTTTAACAACTTACCATTTAAATTTCTAGTTTTGACGATGTACTCTCGGAATTAAATTGTTACAAAAGCAAGATGTTCCAGTTTGTTAACTTCCTATTAAATTGACATTTGAAATTTGAAATTCACATTGGGATTTGAATTGAACTTTCAAAACTTTTGTTTTGACATGAGATTTTTTTTATTTCATATGAGACGTATAAGGTTTTTCATCGTCAATTGTATTAAACATAAAATAAACTAAAAAAGACATATTACAACAATTTAAAAAATTCAGAAAGCAAAATTCTAAAACTAAAAGTTTGGAGAGCAAACCGTAACGAGCCAAAAAAAATTTAGGGGTATTATTTAATATCTCCTAACACTAATAGCTTGAATGTGGGTATTATTTAATATCTCCGGCAACTTTAAAAGTATAAATCTAAAAACTTAAATGCACTTTCTCAATCTAATTTAAGTACTTTATTTGTTTTGGGGCTCTTTCACGCACTTTCACAAACATATAGAGGACGGCCAAGTAAGTTGTTGTTCTGATGAGGGCTCGAGATGTTCGGGAGTTCTCGCGAAGTGTGTGATTGAAATAGGATGGATGGCGGTGGTGGTCCACATTATGTGGGACCAAGAAGACTTAATTGCAATATTTGAGCTTAAGATTTGTGAATCTCCATTTTGATGTCTAGTCCCCATCTCTGTCCTTCTGTCGTTGGGAGCTAAAATGTTTTGAGTACATCTCCCCCTCCTCCATCATGTCTCTCTCATTCAATTCACATTTTCTTAAAAATATATATTATAATAATACCATATCAATTTCAACCATCTCTCACCATGTAGCCTAGCCAGTGGCATCATGCCTATTCAATACGCAAGTGGTTTGACAAATGAGAGGTCGGTTTGAGTTTTATGAGAAGCGTTTTAAAATTATTTTCAAGCTATCAGTTCAACATTCATTAGTTTTTAGTAGAAAAGAATAACGTGTTTCATTCCCCTCTAATCATGCTTAAAAGGAAATAATTATAGTTGTTTGTACTTTCTCTCTCTTTTTTTTTTTTTAATTAATTAAAACAAAGGTATTAGTATCTTTCATTGCATTGCCCTTGGTTTCCATGTCCTATATATATTTATATAAGGTGTTTGTTTCTTAAAACTTTATTAGTTTTTAAGACCTGTCGGAGACAGTAGCTCATGAAGTGCCCTGTTCGAAGGTTTGTAGCTCGAACTGATCTAACAAACGAAACAAGTGATTTGATCAAGATGAATGCTGATTTTCATTAAACAGTTATGAATGGCTTGACAATTACTTCAAATTCAGATTGACAAGTCTGGTACATTTTCCACATTACATTAATGGGAGTAAGTCTATGTTTATCCTTTTCGAATATAATATTTTATGGGTATTTCTCAAGTGCTATTCATATCTTTATATTTAGAATTTTTGAAGTTTTAGCCTTGATTAGCAAAAGACCCGAAAAACCTTCTACTTATGAATCAAGATAAATAATAATAATAATTATTATTATTATTATATGAGAATTAATTCAAAAATAAAATGTCCCAAAAATGCCCTAGGTACGATTTCATACTAGTATATTAAGAAAGATGAAAACTTTGAAACTTTCTTAGACATGCATAGTTTACTACTATGAATAATTATATATACGTATTTTGTTTCATTTGAAACCGTCTTAATGTAGAACTGCATGCATTCTTTTTTTTACCGTGTCTTCCCTTTTCAAGGTGTTATAATTTTCCTTTTTGCTCATGAGAATATTCCTGGCCTATTATTTATTGCTTGAAATATATATTGAAGAGTTTCATTCTATAAGTTTTTTTTTTTAAAATCAAGATATAGGAAAAAAAAAAAAAAAAGAAAAAAGTAATGAACTTCTGGACAAATTACTAAATTTATGGCCAAACTGCAATACAACCACCAATGGCAGACTTCGCAAGCGGTGGCAACTCTACAGCAGCAAATTGTATGAGTTAGTGTCTGTCGGTCCCCTCAAATGACAAAAAAAACATTATTATATGATCATGATTCATTATTTCAGTGAAGAATCTCAATCTCTTTCTCTCTCCTCTCTCTAAAAGTCTCCCTTTTTGTACTGTAGCTAGTACTACTCAAATTCCAATTGAAATTTCACTAGAAATTTTGGTTTGTAGTGATGTACCCAAAAAAAAAAAAAAGAAAAAAAGAAAAAAAATTCAAGTTGCATGGTAAATTTGAAACTTTTTTTGTTTTTTTTGGGTTGTTAAAAAAAAACAACATGCAAAATTGCAGAGATGATGGAAACGGCACAGAGATTCCCATGTTGCTTGGTGTGAATTAGGTGCTGTACAAAATTAGAGAAATTAAAACCGCAGGGATCTGAGTAATGGCACAAAAAAAACAGAAATTTCAATGAGCTTTCCCATTAGCTGATGGCGACCTATCTATGATATATATATATATATATATATATATAAAATTTTGGATATGCTGGATTTTAATTAGCTCTTATATATAACAAACCAAACCTGTATATACATGTATGCATATATCTATATATCTATATGTAAATTATATGGTACCACAAGAATGTCTCAAACACCTGGCAATCTTATAACTGTACATCATATTTTTGAAAAACAGGAAAACTCGAAAAACTTTGAGTCAGATTTGGCATTTATACGTTCAAAAAATTGGAGTTCAAATTCATTAAACGATTCAATTATCAAGTAAATAATTTTATAGCTATCTACTATTTATTTAAAACCGGTCAGGATATAATGTACACACACACACACACACATATACAGATGTTCGAGACCATTAAGCTTGACATACCTGAGATGACAAGAATCAACACTATACATAAATACATACATATAAAAATACATATAAACAGTAAGCACAAAAATCAACACGAGAAATAATCCAATTGTAAACAGAATACCGGCGCACTGCTTAGAAGTAGTAAATGCCAATTAAATGACCATAAATATCAGGATTTCCCTGCATTGGTGATAAATTCGTAGCATGCAAAACGAGTTCCCGCAATAATTACGTGAAGTAAAGATGAGCCATATGTGTGTGTATATATATATATATATATATGATATAAATGAATATATCTATTTAAATGGATAGAATACGTATATACCGTGGTCCATATACATGGATGTATGGATGTATGTAAATCAATGTCTCTCTCTCTCTCTATACATAAATATGAATTGTGATTAATAAAGCAGAAATAATAATAATAGTAGTAATAGTAGTAATACATTCACGACCGACTGTCCAACATCTTGTATAAATGTTGGGCTCTCAATTATAATTATAATGTTGTTTTGAAAGAATTGCCAATTATTATTATACTGTCTTGTTTCAACTTATTTGTGATTTTTTTTTTTTTTTTTTGGGGTGGGAAAGGTCCAAACTTATTTGTATATGTTATATTTAGAGTGGTTCTAGAATACAATGTACAAGAAATGCGTTTCAATTCTTAAATGTAGCTGCCTTTAGTTGCAACGAGTAATGAATTTACCTTTTAAGGAGTGAAGGAGGGGGGAAAAAAAAGAAAAAAAGAAAAACTTTGCACATACGGATGACGTGGCAAGCCTAGATTATTAAAGCTGTAAAAGTAGAGGAAAAAAAAAAGTAGAAAATTGATGCGACAAAATACACAAACATCCTTAATTATAAGAATCCACAATGGATAGGATAGGAATGAGATTAATTAAGACCATCTTGTTCGGTTTCAGCCATGTATATGCATATATATATATATATATATATATTCATTTTATGCTTCTAATTGTATCAAATGAAGAATTTGACACATGTATATTAATTTTTGGTTTTGGCTTCGAAAAGTTTCTCATTCTCTATTTCTCTAATATGTTTGTGGATCATATTAGAGTAATATATTGTATTATTTAACAGTTTACTACCGTATTTAATAATATCCTTATAATATATACATTGATATAGATAATAATTAATACGATCTGTGTTCATATTATCTAATTAAATGATACATTTTTATTGTGTGATATTCAATTATTTCATATAAGGTTAAAAATTAGAGTCAGACGTCAAGACTAATTCAGATACAATGCAAAATCGGTCAAGGATTGGCGACAAGTCAGTTTGATTCACGATCAAGATCAAGATCAGCTTGAGAATAGTGAGGGGATCGACACAACAACCAAACACCTTAATATTGTTATAGCACCAAATACTACATCACATTATGATAATACAACACAATACAAAATACAAACAATCAACCATGATCTTTATTATCTGTTGAGAACTGTTATCTCTCACTATTACTGATACTCACTATACATGTAGAGTCGCATGAAAAATGTATGTATTTGTCGTCAGATTTGCAATGATTGAATCACAAATTGAAATAGTGAAAGATAATATTGTTCATTTATACCTATTTCTCTATTTGTTTTGTTATAAACGTACGTGGTATCATACTTGCCCACTTTAACTTGTGAATAAGAGAATTTTGGAGCCCAAAAATGTGCATAACAATATTAATTTTGATGCCTTTAGAAAGAGAAAAAAAAAAAAAAAAAAAAAAAGGAGACGAAAACGAACTCTTAATTTTGCTGTAGAACATCGTAGACCGTACCTGCAGGGGCACAAACAACACTTTTTGGTTGATAAGCAGACTTGATGAGTTGAGGACAATGCAGGTAAGAGA
Source organism: Ficus erecta (assembly GCA_008635985.1). NCBI lineage: Eukaryota > Viridiplantae > Streptophyta > Magnoliopsida > Rosales > Moraceae > Ficus > Ficus erecta. The sequence goes on from BKCH01000010.1 coordinate 1,653,565, forward strand.
CAATTATCCTTGTCTTTTTCTATATTATTATTTTCTTCATTTTTTTTTTCATTAAGTCATTTTTTATTTATCATTCTTTTGATTGGAGACAATTATCATTTATACATGCTTCTCCACTGTCTTGAACATTCATAGAAGTATGGGACCCTTTACATAGTTATCATTCATCAATCATCAAATGCCCTATTTTCTTTTCTTTTCCCACCTCTTTTTCCCTCAGTATAGAAAGTTCTTTGATAGATATGTGGTGGGTTCTATCTTCTATGTGACTAGCTCTCCGGCATCAATGATGAAACCTTAACATTTCTTCAATAGACGATAATGATAAAAATAGGGATAACACTAATAACGTATTTTTTTTTTTCACAAACAAAAAATAATCTAATAAATAAATAAATAACAAATCAAAGTCCTATAAAAAATTGATTAATCGATAAAGATGCATGTGCTTGATTATACATGAAACCTTAACATTTTTTCAATAGACGATAATGATAAAAATTGGGATAACACTAATGATATTTTTTCTTTTCACAGGTAAAAAATAATCTACTAAATAAATAAATGACAAATCAGAGTCCTATAAAAAATTGATTAATCTGTAAAGATACATGTACTTGATGCCCTGTCGAAGAAAGAGCCAAGGCCTAATGTACCTCTAGAGAGGGATACGGCTAAGCGGAGCGGAAAAGGATTTTCATGAGATTGGAAATAAAAACTATTAACCCCACAAGAGGTTTGTGAATAAATGATTATCTAATAATGAGTAAGGAATATCTGTCTTTTTGCTAAACATGATGTATTAAACTCATAATTCATTAGATACTTTTTATGAACATGGGTTTGATTCACACTCCATGTTCTGAGAAATATTTACAATTCGAACAGAGGAAAAAACGGAGTCTTTATCTAAAGAAATGCCTAGAGAAATGATAGATATATAGAAACTTTCAACGAGATGGTGCTTTTTGAACTCTCTCAAAATGAAATATATTCCAAATCTATATGCCATGGTTCCTTACTTCAACCAGAGACAACTACCTAAATTTGATATTTTTAGATACTCTATCAGACCTATTACCGATAGTAAGTAGCAGCCAAAAATTTGTATCCATTTTTCATGATATTCATCCTCGGTTTTTAAATAGTTGGTATGGAAAAGAGCTCCATCTTCTTCTCTTCTGGTTTATTTCCCATCGACCTACCTATCGGCTTTATTACAGCCCATTTAACTCGGAAATAGATCTGATTTCCGTTAAAGTTGAGTTGGGAAATAGTTGAAATGTGGTGGGTTCCTTGTGAATGCACTCTTTTTTTTCCTGGGAAAAAAATCAGAGTCCTATCTGATTTTCCTAACAGTATTACAGCATATTAATTAAACAAAATGTTGTGAGTTTAAATTTTGACTTCAAAGTCTCTGCAGGCTGGGGGATCTTAAAAGAAGGGAAACAGAAATTTAAATCATTCATGAAGAGTAGCTAATACGGATGACACAATATGCAAAGATCCTGTAACTACAATAATGCCTGATCCTTTCTCCATGTTGTGACTCAGAATTTGATTCGCAATCTTCATTGAAGATAACACGGAAGCCTCGGCAGCCAAAATGGTTTTATTTTCCAAAACACCTTCACAACCGTTTGATTGAGCTTTAAGTAAGTCTTGGTATTCCATCATTTCGTCATTAAGAAAAGCTAACCCCAACTCTTCGGAAGCTTTGATCCAACGATCTCTCAGGAAACGAGCCAAAGTTGTCCGAGATTTGCCCCCAGCAATGTTAGCCTCGGTTAAAAAAACGGCATCTATTTGTCCACCTGATTAGAGCAGTCAAGTCTATTAGAATTCGCCCTAGAACTGCTTGTTAACACCGCATTTACCTTAAACCATTGGCCCAGAATTCAAAAAACGTGGTACAAATACCGTATCCCATTTACAATGCAGAAAACACAACTATAATATCTTATTTTCACACTTGAAACGCAAACCTTTTTTGGCAAGAATATGAAGGAATGAACTAAATCTCTTCTATAATTAGCCATAAACATTTTATGAGATAAATATTCTCCATAAATCTTCTAAACTTTGAAATAAAGTTGTATGGCTTGTATTATGAACTCTTATAAGCAAATAAGACAGGATTTTTCATCATAATAGGAACATACCTGAAAGGAACTCCCTTGCAAAACCCACATGATCTTTGTCACTGGCCATAGCAACCACAAGAGCCAGTCGTGCCCCGGGAAATGTCATCCGTATGGTATGTACCAATGCTTTTGCAGATTCTTTGGTGTGGGCTGAAACATATTCCAGGGGATGGCAAGAGGTTTAGCTATGCAATGATATAAAAGAGACGTCCAAGGGAAACTAATAGTAAAGGTGAAACAATCAGTAATAAATATAAACAAGAAAGAACCTCCATCGAGCATTATCATTGCTTTAGATAGCCCCAATCTTTCAGCTTCCATGGATGTTAAGAATTGACTTCTGCCAAGCAAGCATGTATTCTCTAAACCAGCTCTAATAGATCCATCCGAAATTCGCCATCCTGAAGGATCCAGAATGCTATTAGACTGTATTCCAGCTTTATCCTCTGCAAGTGCAGTAGGCCCGTGTTTGCTGCATAGAAACAATTAATGAACCAGAGTCCTAAGCTGTGCAAAACAGTTTCTGTACCTCACAGAAGCACTTCAACTAACATAAGAAACTCTTTTTCATACATATCAACGCCAAAAAAAATAAAAATAAAAAGGATTAGCCGGTACACCTAAGTCTCGAAGGCAAAGTGCTGTACAAGTGGCAGTGACTGCATTTTGAAGTTGGTGGCTTCCAAGCATGTATAATTTCACGTCGAACAACTCAAAGGACTGAATCGATAAAATGATCATAAGTCCTTTGCAGGAACTCCAAAACAAAAAAACACTGCATGATCACCATTATATTGTATCATGTCAACCAAACATGAGTCTAAAAGTGCATACCAGGTTAAAATCTTTATCAACTTGTATCACTATATCACAGGATTGGCAAGGTCTATCGTTTAGCAAGCTAATGCCCTTAATTTTACTTCGGTTTCCAGCATCAGAAGCTGATACTACAGGTGAAGACATTGATGATGCTTTATCTCGAAGAATTTGCTTAATATGTGGGAGAAATTGCCCACCCAACACCAACTGAAAGTTCATTCCACTAAACAGAGTCAATAATGCAAAACCAAATCGTTTAGTCAAAATTTAACAAAAATACGGTTATATCTTCTTAAAAATCATCAAACTTTGCATTAATAGCTATAGGACTAAAAGTATTGATGAATTGATAGAAAAGTCAACCCCTTTAGTTTATGAGCTTATCAAACAATTCCATAGAAATTTCAAAGGCAGAACCACCTAACTGGGCGCTTGTGTTTAATGATTCCTGACTTTGCCATTGCAATGCTTTCCAAAGAACCACCAAGGGCGGCCAAATGTTCCTCACCTATTGTAGTAATAACTGATGTCGCAAGTCCAGAGCTACAGATGACATTCGTTGCATCTCGTGCACCCCCCAATCCAGCCTATTATATGTGGTATGAACAAGATTAGTGTTTTTAAAGCCCTTAACAAATTAGATTCTTGTACAAAGTAAACACAAATAAGATTCATTGCATCCACAGAAACAACACAAAGAAAGTATTTAAGATCATTCGAAAAGCACTCAAAGAAGGGGAAGAGCTGAAAGAAAAACCACACAGGGAAATTTAATAAACCTCAATAACTGCAATGTCAACATTCTCTTGAGCAAATAGTTTGAATGCCATTGCAGTCAGAACCTACATTGAAGAAAGAAAAGACAGATTAGGTAATAGGAGATTCTATTGCCTACCACAAGGAGGTATAATACACCAAGAGTTAAAACATTGAACATTGAAATTTGTTCTTATTATCAGTATCAGCTGCAGTTGTCAATTCAATACTCTGAATGCGATAAAATCAAGTTTTGAACAAGAAACTTTTTGCAGTTTCGACATTTGTGGTAAATATAGTGAATCGATGCTACAGTCAAATTAACGAAAGCATTCTGGAGACAAAGATAGCATATGCGGTAAAAACCAATTAAATCAACTACAATCTTCGTAGTGAGCTTGATTAGGACATAAGACATCAACTGAAGCTAAATACTTATTTTTAAGAAAAACTATTAAGTTTCTCAACAATTTTTATTGATAATTAAAAATTTGAACAGAACCAGTGTTATAAAATTGATACCTCAAAATGACTAATGCGCCCATTTTCAAGTTCCATTGCCTTGTTGATAATCTTTTTACTTCGATGAAAAAGATCATTTAAGGACTTTGCTGACACTGGCTCGCCCAATCTTCCAAACGATATACGTTCCCGGATAGTCTGGATATGTGGGCTGAATTGGCAAAATGAAGCCTATTTCAGAAAATCATGATAAAAGAGAGCTCCACATCAAGAACCTAAAAAAAACCAAGGCAAAAAACAACACCTTGTATAACAACCAACTGAATATCCTTCTGCTCTTAAAATGTTGGAGATAAATGCAGCAGTAGATCCTTTTCCTTTGGTCCCAGCAATGTGAATGGCCTAAAATTGCTGCTATGTTCGTCAATCCCATGTATGCATGCACACACTCACACAAACATATACATATATATATATATATATATATATATATATACTTATGTATGTATATGTATGTGGGAAAAAAAAATTACAAGATGCAAGCTGAGCTAAAAGTTTCACTCTTTTTGAAGCATCGGTTACTCTCGTTTTCTCTTCTCACTTCAACAAGATAAAATTTTGGCAATGGAAACCGTAAGCCGAGGCCAAGGTGAATTATGGGTTCCAATAGAATTACATAGAAAATCGAAAAAGCTTTATCTAGTTTACCACCAAGTTTTCCACTCTTTCCTTTTATCCAAACAAGTCATTTTCAGTAATTGAACACACAAACAAAACCAACACCTTGAATTTGGAATGAGGATTATCCAGAAGCTCCATTAGACGTCGCATCCGACCGAGATCAAAGCCGTCGTCGGAATCTGTGCCAGCATCTTTGGGGACGCCGGATTTCTCGTAGTTCTTGAGAGAGTCCATGTATTCCATGAAATCCTTGAGCTCCGGTTCCTCCTCGGCTGAGCGAGAACAGAGACCCTTAAACGAGCCTCCATGGTGGAGAAAATCCATGGAAATTGATGACGTCAAGTGTTTTTTGTGACGGAGAATAGGATTTCGGCCGACAAGCCTGAGAATCTTCATTTCGCTGAGAATGGGGATTTTTTTTTTTTTTTTTCTTTTTGGGTTTTAGAAAAGAAGAAGCACAGAAGAGTGTGCTCGCTATTTGGGGGGTTTTTTTTTTTTTTTTTTGCCTCCAAAATGAAAAAGAAAAGAGTTTTTGCATTAGCACCTCTATATTTTATCTGAAATTACAGTAATTCCAATTAAGTTAAAAAGTTTACGTCAATACCCCTGAAATTTTAGGAATTTTTCAGAAATATTCCCTCTAGAGTAGAACATAATCGATTGCTCTTTATTTAAAAACGAATTGTTCAAAAATCGAATACATAGGTGCAATGTTAAAATTAAAAAACCAAATAAAAAAATGCATATCGATTCTGTTTATGAATTTAAATTTGGGCTTGGCTGAAAATCAAAACCAATCAAGCTCGTAACATTTATTTTAAGATAATTATACATATAATATATATGTTTTAGTTGTTTACCTTCTATGTGTAGTAGTTTTTTTTTTTTAAAATCTCTAATTATTAAGCTTTGGATTTTATTTTCCCTCCCGGAAAACCAAGATAGAAAAACATTACCCTGATGGATTTGATACTCAATTTTACACATTGAAAACCAATAAGTTCTTCTTCTTCTTCTTCTTCTTTTTTTTTTTTTTTTGCTGAATTAAAAAAAAAAAAAAAAAGATCGATTTGGAGGGTTACGAGGGACTCAACATGTTCCACAACTGGAACGACCGTAGAACATAGTTCATACTTTCATTTCCATTATTTAGGAAGAACCAACTCCATCTTGGACCTAGTTCACATTTCGAGGCTCATAGGACAAGGTGTCAATCCAAAGAATGAGAGTCTTGACAGGTATTTTTGTGTCATTATGTCACCATCATTAGTAATACGAATCAAGTTCAGTTTGAAACCAAAGCCAACATTAGAACCTTAAAATAAGGTGACTAGTGTAAGAAAACGTGGGCTTCGCTTTCTTCAGAATGCACAGTTCTTCTGTTGAGTCGAAATGGCTGACGTGGCACCAAAAAGTTCATGGTGCTGCTGTGAAACGACACCGTATTAAGCAAGCCAAAACAACTCCCTGCCTCCCTCCCTTCTGTTCTTTCATTTCAACTGTGCTCTCCAGTTTCTCTCTGGTTCCCTCTCTCTTTCTCTCTCTTGGGGCTTGCAGAACAAAGCCAGAAAACCCTAGCTTCCATCGGGAAAAAGCTCTGATCCTGCTTCCGATTACCGTCGTTTTGCTGAAACACCGGCCATTTTCTTCGTCGTTTGTGGACTTGCGAGCTTTTCGACCCAAAAAAAGAAGAAGGAAATCCGGGTTCTTTTGTAAGCTTTCTTGTATCATAAAATCTGTTGAGTTGGTCTGGTTTTTTTTTTTTTTTTTAATTCTTTCTTTTATGAAATATTTAAGGAGGGTGTCCAAGAAAGCTCAAAACTTCCCATTTTCTTTCGTGACCCAGAAACCCTTAGGGCTTTTGCAGAAAACCCAGAAAATTGTATTGCTTAGTTCATAGTTCCTCTTAAAAAGGAAACATTTTTTTAGTTCGTGTGCAATTTTAGAAATTTAGGAAGGGCCGTTGGGTACCACACCCAAAACTGTCTTGTTCTCTTTTTCTTCTTTACCGTGTAAAATAAAGCAGTCTCTGGGTTTTAAAGACTTCCGTTTGGTTGCTGATGTAAAGAGGTTTTTTTTTATTTTTTTGTATATTTCTTGTAACGGAAGAAAGGTTAATTTATTTAGAATTTTTTAGTTGGATTCCTGTTAGTTGCATTTTACTTAATCACTTCATATTTTTCTGGTTGAGTTTCTAATCTATAACATGGTTCCGCTTTTTTGAAGATGTGATTAATTTATTTGATAAATTCGAAAGATGAAGACTAAGTATGAAGTGCTTGAGGCCAAGTTAAGGGCGGTTGAAGCTGAAAAACTTGCCACTGAGGAACAGCTACAGGCTTTGAAGAGAGAGAATAATGAACTTAAGGAGCGCATTCATGGCGGAAAAGATAGAAAAAACAAGGAAGGCTGTGGAGGAGCAAAGACGATAGAGGGAGTTGTTGATCTGACCAACGATGACTTGTTTGAAGATAGAGTCACTCAGCTGATGACTGAGAATAGAGTTTTGGAAGTTGAGAAGCAAAAGGCTGAAAGAGATGTTAAGGCTTGGGAGGACAAATTTAAAGAATTGGAATCGTGGGTCCTGCATTTGCAAAAGAGTTCAGTGTCGACTGGTGATCAATGGCCACTGGCTGGAAAGTCAATGGGGAGAAAGGAGAAAGTTGTTGATTTAGTGGACGTTGGCTCGATCTGTCATTCACCTGGTAAAGGGATTGGTGATCTGAAAGCAGCAGGTATCAAATAAACATTATCTTACTTGTACTACAGATAATTATGATCTTTATTCATTTCTACTTGCACACATCTTTTGTTTGCATGGATAATGGAATAGTTGAAGTTTTAGTATCATTGATTTTTTAAAAGATCAATCTTGAATCAGCCTTGCCATCTATTGGGCAATTGAATTTTGGTGATTTCTAATTATGTCTTGTATGGTTACCGAATTACAGTTCGGTTGGGCCTTTGGGGGCATCTACCCCTTTTAACAAACTTTTAAGCAATCCTAAATTCCTAATTGTACTTTTGTTCTCTAGAGTGCCATTGATTATTCGGGGACAATGTTATCATAGAATCTTTTTTTTTTTTTTAATCTGTGGCAGGTTCAGCTTCTGATTATACACCATGTAACGTGATGATTGTGTAAAGGAAGAACTTTCTTCGGAGTCTAAAGAAGAGCATACTGCCAATGAAGATGTTAGAAGACAATTGGCGTTTGAGCAAGAGAGAAGTCCTGGTAAGAAGATGGCTCCACCAACCCCTGCTGGTGGTCGGCCTCCATCTCTCACGATTGTTGATCTCGATGACAGTGATGAAGAACCTAATGATCCCCGTGTCAAATTGCCTAATGATAATGAGGGAAGTGGAAAGCTTGTCAGCCCATTGGATTGTGCCTTAGAAGGCAGTGTGACCAGTGAAAAAGTTATGACTTGTGAGACTAGTTTAAAGCAGACAAACTGTCACGATAATGATGTGGAAGATATAAGTGCTTGCAAAGAAAAGATTCCACTTGTTTCTACTCCCAAAAGGAAACGAGCTTCAAATATTGTTATGAGCGATACTGATAGCGACAGTAATGATAATATTCCAATTGGTAGACTCAAGAGGATGAATCTTCTGGAAAGAGGTCCTGGTCTTAATGACTCCTATGAGAACGCTACTGCTTCGGTTGTTGACACTGGCAAAGAATCCGCAACTCCTCCAAGGAGGCGCCTGGTGTCACTAAGGAAATGCAGAGGAAAAGGTGGGTCTGAGAAAAAAGCACCAAGTGATGCAACTGAAACTAAATGCGGTCGAGGAATTCCTACGAACATGGGTACTGAAGATGATGAGTCGGATGAGGTTGGCTCAGACAGTGAAGGTGAAAGCTTGGGTGGATTTATTGTCAACAGCTCTGATGATTCTGGAATTGACGAGTCTTCTGGCAAGTCCGAAGACAGTTCAGATGGAAAAATTGACTTTTCTGAGATTTTATCTAATCTTCACAGGAAAAAAGATAAAAAACTCAAGTGGGAGTTTGAGGCTGACATGCTTGCAGATTTCGGTAAGGATATTGAATTGTGCATGAAGGCTGTTTGTGCTCTTTACCGCCAGCAGACTTCCGCTGAAAAGATCAGTAGGGGAACATTATGTTACAACAGCCGTGGGTTTAGCAAGTTTGATGCACCCAGGTATGAATTTGAACCATAATATTTGAGAGCTGATCAGTTATGTATTCTGTTATTTTTCTATGTCCGACCCAGCCTAGTTTTTTTTTTTTTTTTTCTTTTTTTTTTTTTTTTTCTTTTTTTTTCTTTTCTGGATCCATTCTCATTCACTCTTTGTTTTGTATAAGAATGCGTGGTATGATAGATGTTAACTACAGATCTTTTCAACACAGATAATTGGTCATCCTAGGTAAAATGTTTCTTATACTAGCAATTTATCGTTTCCATGTAACATGTGTTGACGTTGTCATGGTAAACAAGTCGATACAATTTGTTGGTGTTACGTTCGTAAACAGTAAAACCATTCTATGTCTCCAGATATCTAAACTTTGCCTTCTCTGCCAGGGGCTCCACTTTGGCTGAGTTTCTTACAGATGGAGACCCTCAAGGTAATTTGAAGAAATCTGTAAAGGAGTTGGCGGAGTATGATCTGAAGGCTGTCAAACTTTGCAGAACACTGGCCACAAACTACTCTAAGCAACTCTTCGCAATATACAACAACAAAGAGGATCCTCTGTTCCTCCCTTGATTCGCTATATAACATGCCACTATTAGGTGTTAGAACTCTAGAAAGAAGTGCAGGCGAAAGTGGCTAGCTTTTATTGGTATAAAGTTTAATCCCTTTCGGCTCTATTCCGGTTTGTTCATGTATTAGGATTGGCTGTAAAAAGAAAAATCAAGCGGTTTGTAAAAAGAAAAATTAAGCTCTTGCATAGTTATGGTACAATACGCTGGTAGTTCTCTTCATCTAGGTTAATTGTTTTGCAAGGTTATGACGAGTTTGGTAATTAACTTCAGATACTGGGAAATTTAACCGCATAACTATAACTTCTTTCTCTGATCATTTTACGACGGTTAACAGTAAATAATATAGCTCTCACATCAAGGATGAACTACTATGAATCTTAACTCCATTTTCATTTTTTCCATTTCGCGTGCCTGCTGAGTCTGACACAATGGACGGCTACGCCCCAACTTTCTTGGAGAAGAGAATCAAAGAACAGAGACTTAATACGAAACCTGAAAAAAGCCATAGATCTAATATATGTTAAGCCAATTCAACAACAAATATTTGTAACTTAAAAGAACAAAAAAGTTGTCTACAATTATTGCTAGCCAATTCAACAACTATTGTTTATTAAAATGCTATCAGATGAAAATAAACCTCCGGAAGAACTACGACAAGATTCCGTTTTCTTCAAGCCTCTTTTCCTTCTTCGTCCACATTATATTCATCATCGTCGTCATCCTCCTCGTCATCCTCCCCCTCATGATATATACTACGCTGAGACAAATTCTGATACAAGTTTCTGTCGTGCTCTTCATTAAGGAATTCAACTCCATACTTTGTATCTCGGTGTTTAACCAGAAGCCAGCGCAGCAATCGGTCTTCCTTGTTCAGGTAATGCAGCTCTTTGTTGATGTTCGGAGTAGCCATCAAGGTCATCTGCATCAATTGGCCCTAGACCAGGTATATGGGAAAACAGGTTTGTCAAAAACATTCTTTCCAATCAAAGCAAGATAAGAATTTTCTTCGTTTTCACTCCTGAGGCCGAACCTTGTTCTTGTTTCGGCATCTACTACAAACTAAACTTAAACAGAAATAGAGATATGCATCTTGTATACTTATAACACATCACATAGATCTATGATTTTATTGATTTCATCGTCAAGATTTAAGTTCAAAAATAATAATCTACATTTGGCACCCCACTCCAATAACATTAGTTTATTGTGTAATCTTCAAAAGTCCATCAAACTAAAGCTGTAAAAAAAATCAGGCTCGTCAATATATTCAGGATAACAAGTCATTATGTTAAAGATTAAGGCCACACAGGACCAAGCAAAGGTTTTCTGGCCTAATGAAAGCTAATTTGAACAAATTAAGCAGGAAAAAAAATATAGCGAAGATGATGATCACTTTTAGAAAATGGCAAAGGACAGAGAAACCAAGATGGCAACTTCTCAAGACATCCAACATTAATGCTTGCTTATTGCACAAACGAAAAGATCTAAACTATTAGAAACAATGCGCAAAAGCTTAGCCCTCGAAGTTCATTTCGCAACATTACCATTAATATATATCATTTAACAAAACATTTTTGTACACTTTTAACTCATCGCAAATTGCAAATGAAAACTTTCAAGAAGAGGAACGGCGAACAGCCCTTCAGCAAGAAAGGCATATCCGTTCCGCAGAAGTTTTACACTGAAAAACATTGCACATAAATTCTTCAAATGAACTAATGAAAAAGAAAATCAACGTCTCCTAAGGAGATTATAATATATATATATATATATATAAATATATCTTTTTCGCAAATTATTTTAATCAATGCTACGAGAATAAACACTTATTACCCTTTTTCAAATCACAAATCCATAGTGATCCATAAGCAACAACAGCAATCAAAGGCCAGGCGAGACGAGTCTACATTCAGCAAGAAAAACAAAAAACGGCGAGACAATATTCGGTCTTGACCTCGAATCTCTTATTGGATCAAACAAATAGGAAGTTTCAAGCATGGTAATTAAACAAACTGTACAACAAAACCAGAGTGAAAAAAACACTTCCTATACCTTGAAATATCTTCCATCAAGCTTCTTAATACCGTAACCCAAATGAACGGTTCCAGACGATTTAACCTCGGTGAGAACCCCGTTTCTTCTGTAAACATGTTTGCCCACTCTAGCCACCAAGTCGATCAGGGCCTCTTTCTTCACATTGGGTTTCAACAGAAGCATACAATCATACAAAGGCATTTTCTTTTTTCCCACTGCTTTTCACAAAAACCCAAAAAAAATTTATAAAAATAAAAAAAATAAAAAAATAAAAACAAACAAACACACACACACACAACAACAACAACAACAAAACCCTGTTCTATTAGAGAACTTTTATCTTAATGTCCAACAAAAAAGTCACAAAATATTGAACTTACATATTAAATAGGCTCTATCAAAAATAAATTATATCAATTAGGCCTCAGTTAAATTCTACAATCTTTGCAGAACTCATGACAAAAAAAAAAAAAACAAAAAAAAGAAGAAGAAGAAGAAGAAGAAGAAGATAAACCTCATAAAAAACATAAACCAGTATTCACGCCCAAAAATCCAACTCAGATTTTTAGAACCGAAAATGGAGAACTTCTATAGCTCATGCAAAACCCAGATAATAATAACAAAAATTGTCAAGGAAAAACACTCAACAGGCCAATTTCTAAGTACTGAGAATTTCGGAATTCTAGGGATTTTATGGGTTTTTTTTTTTTTTTAAAGGATTTTAGATATATCATCACACTTAGAATTGAAATCAAGAACCTTAAAGAAAAATAAATAAGAATTGAAATCAAGAAAACCCTAACCTCAAGATTTCTCCTTTTTGCTCCAACAAGTTTTCGCTGCAGAAATTGGGCTTCTCGTGTGCCCGGTGGAACGCTCAGTGGTGAAGGCAACGACAGAAATGTGCTTCCGTTGAGGAGAGAGAAGAAAGTCTATATATAGAGGGGTCACATTTACAAATTTCAGAAGTTTTGAGAGACAAAACATAATTTTTAGAAATTTAGGTTAGCATAAAGCTTGTCTATTGGAACAATTATTGGATATATACAAAACTATTTTATTTCTACAAGTAAATAATTTATTTTCAATATATAAATTCGGTTTTAATCATACTCCTTATCATCATAATTTTTCTTTTTTTCTCTTTGAATAATCTTGAAAGAAAAAAAAAATTAAAACAGTAAATCAATATTTAAGTATTTGTATTTTAAATTTGTTTTATTTTTTTTTTCTCTTTTACTATTATATTATCTTGTTATTTATGTTTTTTTTTTACAATAAAATTTATTTGTCTTAAAATTCGTTTCATCCTCTTTTTATTGCGTGCTTCCCCCCCCCCCCCCCCCCCCCCCCCCCTTCCCCTCTTTCAGTTGTCATCTTTTATTGCTTGGGAACCGTCCTAATGGAAATCCTATACTTCTGAGAGTAATGTCCTATGTATAGATTGTATATGGTCATGATGCCACTATGTTTGGTTCAGAATATCGTATAGATTGTAGCCCATCTTTATTAAAGCAATATTTGGCCATATTTATAAATAGGAAAACGTGACCAGCCAGAGTTTCAAATAGTTTAGCGACTTGAAACACTAGACCATTTGGGATAATCTTCAGAGATGGTGTTTTAGAGGTGAAGTTGAAAATATGTGTTTGAGAAGAAAATTTTCGAAAAAGTTCAGTGATATAGAAAATAGTGCCAAAATTTGAAATGTGTTCAAAAAAAATATGCAAAATGAATATTGTCTTGTTCGTCTCGTCGTTACCCCGCATTTTGACATAAGAATCATCTCATTCCGATTTGAAATGAGAAAGTTATGGACTTTTAAAATTTGAATTTTTTGAAAATGAAAGAGAGAAAAAATGTGATGTAGAGTTAGAAATTTGAAATTATGAAGATGTTACCTCAAACACCCACTAAAAGATTAAAAAGAAAACAAAGAAAGTTACTAAAATCTATAGTTGAGTAAAGCTTTGACTCTTTATCATAATGCTGCAATTTACTTAATATGGATACACTGAACTACGATTTGAATTGCTTTCTTATCTTAATAATCAACCAATTGAATAAAAAAATTTATGATAGTGAGATGTACGACTCTCATTTATTATAATATTATAGATAAATAAAAATATACACATATTTCGATTTTGAAATCTACTATTTAAATCCCCTCTCCACTCAGCGGGCTAATAATCAATCAATTGAAAGTATTGGAAAAATGTTGGATTTACCTTTTACTTTTTGGACACATGAAGTAACAAAAAGAGCATTATCAAGATTTTTGAGTGAAAGGTGACATTTTTCAAGGCCAATTTGGAATCAAACTCTACCAAAGATTGGCAATATGTAAATGTGGGGTTGGGAAAAGGCCACTAATATAGAGACACTTTCCAATCATATTAGGTTTACTTGAGGGACTAGATGATGTATAAAAACGTTGTTTTCATGCTAAGATTGTCTATTTTTCGGCTAAACATGCGCGAGGTAGTTCAACAAGACGATTGATACAGCTAATAGTAAAGAACCAGACAAAAGCATAGAAATTTGGGGGGGGAAAAAAGGTGGAAAATTTTGGTTTTAATACTTTTCTCAACTGCTCCAACATAATTGAAAACATACACAAAATTACAAAAAGCTCCTTCCCTTTTTAGTACAAAGATTTTTCTTTTGGGTTGCTTACTCTATCCTATCTTGCATTTGGAGTATGTCAAAAATTAATTAGTAGTTTATAATCATAAACTCTTTTTTATTTTTTATTTTTTTTAATTGACCTTTTATCCCTGAATTGACCAATTTACCATTTGTAACTTATAGATGTACCCGTGCGGGATTGATTTAGCTCAAAAGTGACTTGGAGACATGCACAAGTGGGAGTGACTTCAATTAGAGCTTGCAGACCGTAGCACAAGTTAATTCTTTATTTTGGTGAGACCTTTGATAAAGGTTAAGTTGATATTATAAATTGTTATGAACACGAACTTATAAAGCAACAATCTTTATTGAAACATTTAGAATAGAGGATAAAGTAGTAAATATCACTTTTATTTTTGTAGTCTTATGGCCTATGTATACAATACATATATATATAAATATATATTAAAGAGGAAAATGTCTTTTCTAGAATTCATGTTGAAAAAGGATAAGATTTGTCTAGAATAGTTAAATTTTTTTTTCCTCTCTTAAATTACGCCACCGAGAGAGACTTTAAATTTGTGTGTGAGAGTGGTTTTGTGAGGAAGAGAAAAGAAGAGAGAAAAAGTATTATATGGAGTCCTTTACTAGTTGTAAAGGATCATCTGACGGGAAACAAAGCAAAGAGGCAACCGGGTTCTTCCAAATGCCATTGCACTATCCAAAGTACTCGGAATCGGAGTACGAGACCATGCCGGAGTGGAAGCTCGACTGCCTTCTCTCCGAATACGGCCTCCCGGCCATGGGAAGTGTTGAGCAGAAGAGGAAGTTTGCCATGGGAGCTTTTCTTTGGCCTCATAGTCACTCCACCACCACCACGTTCTAGTTATGTTCTTGTAATTAAGAGCCTTATAAAGTTTGTGACACAACAAACTTGCAATTTGGTCCTATCTACGACTACGAGTACTTTGTACGCTTTTGGTATCATCTATGTGTATGATTGGGGTTTGGGAGTATGAGTTTGTATGCCATCATCTCTACTACATAAATAAATATGTTTTTGAGTACTATAGATTGTAATATATATAATTATGTATTCATATCCATATATTCATGTGTGCATATATATATATATATATATATATTTGTATGAATGCATGATCATACTTATGTATATGTAATGTACATAGATATAAATTTTCATACACGTCTATAAGTGTATATGTCTTATATCAAAGAAGTTGTGGATATCTTCTCTAGAAATTATTTGAAAAAGAATAACAGAAAACTTATGCATGACCCTAATGTTTATAACAATAAAATCATGCAAAGAAATTTAACTGAAATTACAACGTTTCCGAATTATTATCTCGATAAATTAGCTTCTCTATCTTTTAGCTTTTTTATTTGTAACACTATTTTACAAACAAACAAAAAAAAAAAAAAAAATCTTCTTTTTAGGGGTATAAAGATTACTTCAGTAATAGTACAATTTTTTAATTATTTTAATCTGATTGTAATGTTAAAAATTACCACAAGTAGTTATTCTAAGGACTATGAATAATTATAGAATATAATATTTTGACAATTTATTTATAATTATTTTAAATTTATAGATATTTCTCCGAACACAAAATTATTAAAATAATTTTACATGAAGTAACAACAAAAGATAAAAACTTAACAAAACCAGTATTGTTTTTTAAATAATTTTTACTCAATGAAAAAAACGACACTTAACATTAATGTACTGTTTGTAGAGTTAAATAAAATTTAAAAAAAAAACGAAATTTCATTAAACTACCTGTTAAAAAATGCCGTTTCCTTATAGGCAAAACTAAATGTCGTTTACCCCTTTGGTTAAAAAAACGACATTGATGAGAACGACATCGCATTTTTGAAAGGAATGACGTGTTGTTTTTTAAGAGGAAGAGAAACGCTATATGAGAATGACTTCATTTAGTTTCGAGTAAAGGAAGTATGACAAACAACATGTCGTTTGCTCGTAAATAAAACTAGATGTCGTTTACTAATCCGGTCAAGAAACAACGGCTAGAAAACAACAACGATAATCCGTCCTTATCCACAAGGGGGAAAAAAACGACAAGTCAGTGTTACGAAAAAATAAGGCCTCGTCTTAAATACTAAACGACATGCTGTTTCCTGGAAAAAACGACATTTGTAAATTTACCTGTTGTTTTATTTCGAGAAAACAAGAATACATGGCAAACTACATGATCATTTACTCCCAATCAAAAAGGGGAAAAAAAAAATCACGTGCTTGTAAACCAAACGAACTGTCGTTAAATACAACATGTCGTTTCCTCATAGACGAAAATCAAATGTCGTTTCTTCCTCTTTTCAACAACGACAGAGTTAATACGACATAACTGTCTTTTCGTCATGTCAAATTTATATATAGAATTATCTAGAAATTTATCTGATCAGTTTTTTATACTAAAAATGTATTTGCTTTAATAGAAAACAAATCCTGTCCCAAGACCCAAGTCATTACAACCTTGCAATTACATTTCCAAAAGGCTCACCAACCGGTCCAAAATAGATGGTTCTAAGAAGAATAAAACAGAATGTCATCCTTCCATTATTATTTATAATTTTAATAAGATAATTAAAATATGTAAATCCCTGCTGGCCACAACTTGGGAATATATACATGCCATATACACTCTGTCTTTCTTCCTATTACAGCTATATGACTTAAATTAACAATCACATACGAAGAATTGCAAGACACAAAGCTAGCACACACAAAAAAACAACAAAAAAAAACAAAAAAAAAAAAGTTAAAATAACTTCACTATATGTGAATTTTTACTATAAGAATTATCATTTTTTTATTATTAATAAAAATTACTTTTTACTGTTTGATTAGTTTTTAATATATAATTTATAAATTTTCACGTTAAAAATTTACAACTGAGATCAGAATTGTGACAACTATCAGTGAACATATATGGTGAAAATTAAATAAATAAAGAAATAGTTAAATCAATAAATAGAAGGTTGACACAAAGTCACATGGCCATGGGTATGCGGGTCCCCTTAAAATGCGGGTGGACCCCATGTTTTCGCATGAACCTCTCTCTCTCCTCATCACTATATAATTGCCATTCCGTTGTCAAATTAAACCCCATTCCTTGGATAGTTTCATTGTTGTGTCTCTTGTTTTGTTTTAGGGTTTCAATTCTCTCTCTCTGTCTCTCTTTGCAGTCTCTCTCTTAATATTCCAGAGAGAGAGATTTCGACAATATTTAAAACAACAAAGGAGAGAGAAAGAGATCCGAGAGAGAGAGAGAGAGAGGGAATTAATTAATTATTTAAAATTTATTGACAATGGCGTTTACAAATGTGTCGTTCGGAGTTGTGCTTGCAATTGTTGCCGCTCTTTACGCCGTCGTTTTACCCGCCGCTCGTGCTGATTTCCCCGCCCCGGCTCCGTCTCCCACCAGCGATGGTTATTTCCCTCTCTCTCTCTCTCTCTGCACATCCTTCCTTGGTTTATGTTTGTTTCCCGAGAAAGTGCTTTTTTTTTTTTGGTGAATGTTTTCGGAGAAAGTGTTGAACTCTTTATGATATTGCTCGGTGAAGATATCTACCTATTGATATAATATTTAAATCAAATTGGCTTTTGGATTTTGAAATTCTTTTAAAATCGCACGTTATGTTTCATGTCATGATTAATTATGAACATGTACATTGTTTTTATTTCTAAATGAAAACTGATCAATAAGAACTTTTTCTTTCGTTTTCATACTTTTTGCAAACAAATATATATTTGCACACATATACATATACATATACAAGACTATAATTAACCATAAACCGAGAGAGGTTTATGTCCATTTGACAGCGATATTTTCAAGAGACGGCTAGATCATTAGTATTAAGAAAAGAACGCACTTTCACAATATAATATTTATACATCTAAACAAGGAAAAAAAAAAAAAAACCCCTTATGTATCTCTCTCTTTGTTTTATTTATTTGTTTATTTGGATTGATGACAAGTTTGTGAATTGTTATTTTTTGTGGTTGCAGGCACGACGATAGACCAAGGGATAGCATACATTCTAATGCTTTTGGCATTGGTGCTCACTTATCTCATTCATTGAACCATCTTTTCATTTGCCAATATTTTTCTATATATATGTGTGGATGTGTGTGTGTGTGTGTGTGTCGGAGAGAAGCTTAGCAAGAAGTTAAAAAAAAAAAAAAAAAAAAAATGAAAGTGTAGATGGTGTGTATTTGGGGTCTATTTTTAATTCATTTGGGAAGGAATCATTTCTGGTAGAGATTTTGTTTTGAACATTTCCTCATTAATTATTACATTTATTTTTCCATTTGTATTATACCCCTTAATTTCTAAGCCCATACATTTCCAATGCAAAGTTTCCACTTTTCGGTACGTTCTTTTATGCAAATTGGATTAAGAAATGAACAAAATGGAAAAAGAACAAAAACAAAAATGAAGGGGAAAAAAAATTAGAGAAGAATTGCAATTATCTACTTGATTTGAAAGGTTAAAAAAAAAAAGAAAGGTTCCAAAATTCAAATCTGAATTTTACTGATTTGAGTTCAAATATATATTTTTGGTTACTTACGACGGCTTTTTAAGATATTTTATGTATTTGTGATATCTCTCTTGAGGAGAAGACTCTCTTAACGCTTTTTTAAACTGTACATTTTCTTCAAATACTCGTCAAAATAATTTAACAAATGATTAACACTTTCATGTTTTTAAAAGCTTTTTGAAAGTTGTTAAGAATTTTTTATTACCGAAAGTAATTAAATTATGAAAGAAAAATAAAAAATCAAACACGTTTCTATACATGTTCGCCTCAATATAATATTATGTCCTGTAAGATTGATCCACATGTTATTTCTGTGTAAGATATTAATTAGACTCCGCAACTTAACAATATCAAAAATGATGCCATTATTTTTAGGCAGGTTATATTAATAAAATCGTGCAACATTATATCATCTGATACTTAAATTTTTGGGTGTTGATGCAAATTGGATAAAGAAATGAACCAAACAGAAAAATAATAATTAAAAAAAAAAAAAAAACTAAGTAACAAAATAGAGAGCAAAGAAATGCAATCATCTACCAAATTAGAGATTTTTTTTTCAAAACTTAAATTTGAACAAATTAATGTTGTTCAAACACTGATGTAAGTTCGTATTCGGAATAGGGATTATATAAATTTTGGTCCAACTTTACGATGGTTCTCTAAGATATTCAATAATTATGCACTTGTCAGGTATGTTTCCGGGGAAATTTTTTCTTACGTTCTTTTCATTGCACATTTTCTTCAAATATTAAAAAATAATAACAAAGTTGTTTTTCTGAGATTTTCTTAGCTACACAGCAATGGCTTAATTAAAATTTGGAAACTACTTGAGTTATTTTCACAACAAAATTGCATTATTTTAACTTGTAAAACTGAGATCACCTCTCAGAGGGAAAAAAAAAGAAGGAACCAAATGAATAAGCCAAGTACAAAATTTATGCTCAACCAAGAGCAACAAAATTGCAAGAATTTAGTACTTGCAGGCCTAGAAAAGTATCTACTATTATTGACATTATTCTTGTGTGTATCCTACCATTTCAACGAAAACTTGCAGGCCGTCCTTCAACGTCCCACGTTTCACTTTATCGCAAAGTCAACTAATTATGCTCACATGAATATCCGACGCTTGGGAGAGTTAGATCCATCCCTCTATCATGAAGTTGAGTTACGGTTATGTAGAACATACTTCACTACTTCGTAGAATGAAACAACGATACCAACTGAAGGGCCTACACGTCCGACGCGAGGACCAACGCCTGTAAACAGTCCTTTCATCCCTCCACCCCTGTTCAAACCAAAATACAAATGCATCGGTCAAGTGGAAAAGATTTCACCATGCACATTTTCAAGTAAGAGTTTCTTCCCATTTTGTCAGCGGGAAGGGTAGAGGTTCTATTTTAGTAGAGAGACACAAGTTCAGAAAGTAAATAGATACCTCCAAACCTCCTTCAGCGTTTGTGTAGTTGTCATTTTCAATGCCCGGACCGGATCCTTCTGCAATTTTAGAAGAAAAACGAGTTCGTAGAACACATGAGCAGACATAGGGAAGCTAAACAGCATTTATCCATACAAGACCTCAACAATCAAGACATAATATCCCGAAAGAATAGTTTAAAGAATGTCAAACCTCTATCTGTCTTCGGGTTTTTACAACATCTAAAGGACATGTAGCAGTGGCAGCAAGGCTTCCTGCCACAAATCCAGAAGAAAAGTTTGCCGCAAGGACACTTGCAACATTGGTATCATCGCCCACTAGATTAAGAAGCTTTCTCCTGAGCTGTCGAGACAAGAGGGAGAAAGGGCTCAGAATTGCAATAAGTATGGCACATACATAGTAGGCGTAGATAACACAAAACAATTAGATGGAGAATTCTCACTGGCTCGAGAGTGGCCCAACAGATTGCAGAGAAGGGAACATCACGAGCAAGCTGTGCCCCCATGCCCGTCCATAGGACACGGTAGCCCTTCACTGTTAGAAGAGGGACATTGTTAGGTACCTGAGTAGTGGAACACAATTATGCAGTAAAAATAAAATTTGGAAACGGAAATTATGGCTGAATTGGGGTTCTGGTCGTCTTATTCCACTAACAATGAAGGGAAAATTACAAATGGAATGATTTACAATGGGAGGAAGAAAAAGGAAAAACGGTGGGGGGTGGGAGTTTCAAAAACTCCCAACCTCCCTGGGCAAGACGCCAAATGACCAGAAATTTAACCACCTCACTTGGCTTCCCAAAGCAGCCTATATACAGCAACCTCCCAAATACTTGCCAGATCAGTCATCCAACTTGGCAGCCAACTCAGCTTCTTTGACTTTCTGACCCCAACCCCCCTGACCCTTCCTAGAGTAAACAATACCAGTAAAGGCCTTACCATGGTCCCTAACAGACATCAACCGTTAATCCATTTCTACTTACTTGTTATTGCCTTGAATGCTTGGACATTCTAATTCTATAGTTTTGTTAACGGAACCAACTTATGATAATTTGTTACAACGAAAATTGACTTACAGTTGTTTTGACCATTGCTTGTAGTCTTGACATCAGAGAGAATCTCGAGTAGGGTTTTCCAGACACCAGGAGGTTTTGCGCCACTATTAATCACTTTAAATGCCTATTATGCAACAGAAAGGGGAACAGAAATAAGCCTATATATCTGACATAAGTATGGGAACTCTTTCAAAAATGAAAATTTGGCCACAAAATCACATTAAACAATAAGCCTAAGGTGGTTATCAGCATCTTTTTTGTTACCCTGCATGCGTGTTCTTGCAAGTTCAATAGGGTAGCAAGTTGCACACGCCAATGAACGAGCCAAAGCGCCAGCAATTAAAGGCATATAAGGAGTCGTGCTTGGTGCGTTTTGGATACTGAATTCCTCTAACCAGTTCCGGAATATGTCATAACAAGGTAGGTAGATTCCAACCTGATTAGGCAAAGGCAAATGATAGCCAAGGAAAAATCACAAATTTTGAGATCCTTTATGCTCGTGGGTAATAAAAAAATGGGCAATTAACAGCCCAGAAATAAGATCTCAGCAGCTTTAGGAGCTTACTGTTGGTACAGCCAGTGCTAAGCCAGCATTTGTGCCTCTCCATAGTCTTAAAAATCCTTCCTGAAACATTAATTTCCGGTAAACAAACAGAAGATGATTTGCAATCCCACCGAAATAAAGATGGGCACTTCGAAAACAGATAATCTTCTTCCCATAACATATATGAACATTGTGCTTGGGTATTTTTATTGAAAAACCACATGCCCCATAGCAGACAATCAATAGCCTTGGTGAGCATCAGTAGCAGAAGAAACATATGCAATTGAGTCCAGCAACAAATAAGAACCTTCAGGCTAACTGCCTTCTGTGAACAAATGAAGTTGACTATAAGTTTAGAAGTGAGAAAGTAAATACAAAATACCGACCTGACGAATGATTTTGTGGAAGACATCAAGTGTTCCTTTGTACTGAAAACAATCCGGAGGGCATATTGATACAGTACCTTGTACTCCCGCACGAGCACATGATGGAGAGCATCTTAGATCCGCAAACAACTGCGAAAATATAAACAAAACATCTTCACAGACCATATACTGGCAGAGAACTGGACTAACTAAAATATCAAGCCTCGAGCACAAACAGTGAGAGGACGAAAAAGAAAAATTGTTTAAACACATATAGCACAGAGCATATAAGCTAGTACCACATCAAGACATCCCTGCAATGATGTCATCAAGCAACATGTAAGAGAATCTGTTTCTGAAAAACCAGAAGGATCTACAAACATTTACATAAAATACAAACTAGGTCTAGATCCCGATGAGGACTTCAAATATTATAGAACAATACCTCTACGACACATCCTAAATACCAATGCCCCGGGAGTGAAATAAACAAAATATATGGGCAATAAAAATTATATCAACTTCCCCCCAACTACGTGATAGCAACCTAAATTAGCAACAAAAGTACCCCATGAAAGCTTGAGAGTTGAAAGTAAAACAACACTGTTTGCAATAAAGAAAAATAAGAATCATATTAACAAATCGAAGTCTCGAAAAGAAGAATTTATACCATGCTTGGTCCAAAATATCCCATGCGACTTGTAACGTTACTTAATGGATGAGAGTAAGCAACCCCAGCTGCCTGAGCTTGCAACCTTGTCTGGTAAACAGAAGAGAAGAACTTTCTTCTTCAGTTCAAAGTTCAATTTATGTAAACCACAACAAGTAGGCAGAAAATTTGAACAACATAATACATTTAAACAGAGGAAAATCCCATTTTGCAACTTAAACATCATGCTTGAAATCGTAATCAAGTAGAAATAAACCAAATACATAAACTCCTCAACAATCCAAGTCTCAAAATATGGAGGCGTCAAGAGAAACACCGAGGAAACCTAATGAGTGCTTTGAAAATATGACCTTGATGATAAATCTCATTTGCATAATGACTTTTATTGAAAAATGAACTCGCTGGCCTTGACTTCACACTACGCTCGGTGTAAAAATTAAAAATGATCGTTCATCATTCTAGCAAATTCCTCAAACCTAATTCGTCAACTTCTCCAAAGAACTAGGAAAACAAACAATAGGAATTCCTTCACAATTTTCGTTAGTTTACCTCAATGTGATCAATTACTAAACAGAGAACAGCAGCTCAAATGAAAATTCAAGGGGAAAAAAAAACCAGAAACCTAGGTTAGCTCGTTTGGAACTTCATTAAAGCCCAAATTATTAGCTCCGCATCCATTTTTGTCCCTCTCACCAATAAGCAATAGAAATTCCCCCTCAAAAAAAGATCATTTCCATCATTTTACCTTAATGTGCTCAATTACAAGACAGCTAACAGAAGTTTCAATTAAACACAAGAGAAAACCAACCAAATATCTATATTAGCTCCATTTCAACTCCATGAAAACCAAAAATGCTAGCTTCATTTCATATTCCTCTCACTTCCCAGAAAACAAATTGAACAGGAAAAAAAATAATAACAAAAAAAAAAAAAAACAATAACCTTTGCAACATCTAGAGGATTAACAATGATTGCGGAGAGGAAAGCTGCGCCAGCAGCAGAGGAAGCTCGCTCGGCGAAACCTAATTTCCCGTCGGAAACGTTAGGAGGCTGAACAGCCGGTGAGGCCGAGCCGTCTCTCTCCGCCGCGAACGCCGATTCCGACATCGAAAACTCGTGAGAGTGAATCTCCGCCGCCGCCACCATCGGCCTCTGCTCTGCCTCCATCCATGGCTCCCGAGTCCGGTCCGATTCCGCCATTCTCACTATCTTTCTCTCTCTAGAAACCGAGACGAAAAGTAGAGAGAAGAATCAAAACCCTATTGTTGTGAGATGGAGAATATTAAAACATTCATTTACTGAAAAGTGAAAGCATTTTTCTGAAGAAGGAAAAAAGGAAAGAAAAGGAGGAAAAATTTTCCGGATTGCTTGGAGGAGAGGAAAGGAGAGATAATACTAACCAGGAAAAAAAATGAAGGAAAGAGAAATATTCTAAAGCCACGTTTGTTGACGCTGAAAAAACGGCTAATGATTTTACACTATGAGAGGAAAGAAAAGTGGGGGGAAACAAACAGGACCCTAGTTTGGTTTCTCGAATGAAAGGGCCGTGGCCGTTGGCATTCTAGGGCTTTCTATTGTACACGAGGGGAGGCGCGATCCGCGCTTTGCAATAACAACATATATTTTCTTTTTTTAATTTTTTTAATTTTGTCAAAATTTGGAAATATATTCCCCATAATATTGTTGACATTAAATTGTTTTTCCTATTTGTGCGATTTTTCCTTGTCTTTACCATCTTATATTTTTTAAGGGATTCAATGGCCAATAAATTCTTATTTTCAAACATATATAATTACTTGTTATTACTTTTAGTTTTGGGTCTCGAGGTTTTATATAAATATATGTATACATGGTCTATCTTTTTTTTTTTGGCATAGTATATAAATTACATATATATAATTAGTGTTATATACATAATATAACATAGTATATAAATTACATATATATACATAGTATGTAAATTACATAGTATTATGTATACATAGTATACTAATATATATGCATATAAATTACATAGTATATGTAATTTGTATACATAGTATATAAATTACATATATATTATGTATATCTATACATAATATATATGTACACTATGTATACATAGTATAAACAAAATTTTTTTCCCTAAAAGAAAAGTATATCTATTTTTTCATTTAAAGAAAAAAAGAGAAGAAGCAAGGCTCATATAGTCTTGGCCAGTAAAAAAAAAAATCTGAAGAAAGAAAATACAGTTCTAGATTTTTTTTTTTTTTTGAGTAAAAAACACAGTTCTAGATTTGATATTTTATATATATATATATATATATATATATATATACACACACACACTCTCAAACAAAAGAAATTGCAAGCTCAGTTCTTTTTTTTTTTTTTTTTGGTTCATTTATAAGGTTTTAATACGACAACTAGTTGTCCTTTTTTGGCCCCCTTGAGGCAGACTAATAAAATTAGTACTGAGATATCCAACGACATTACTCAAACAAATTATTATCCAGCAAAATAAATAAATAAACAGAATGACACTAATTATTTTTTGAAGAAATTATCATTCAATTTAAAATTGGGTACAAATATCAATACAAAAAATTAAAAAATCATGTGATACAAGAGACATAACACTCGATTAATATCAATTTTATCAGTAAAATATGATGAAATTCAGTGAGAAGGACACAAGTCAAGATCCGGTGACGGAAAAATTCATCAAATTCCTCAACAATCCTATGATCGGGCATGTATAAAGCTCTTTTTAAAAAAAACATCTACAATCGATCGAATATTTCGATCGATCGAGAGACAATCACTCACAGCACAGAGACTGCAACAAACTCCGCATATACCTAATACTAACAGAACCCATAAACATATACCGCTAGAAAGTAACTCAAGTGGAACACATACACAAAAACAAACCGGAGGTATGAGAACTACCTCATTTATTACAAAACTAAATCTTAAACACAAAAACAAAGTATGAATATAAAATAACATCACCTGCAAAATTTTTGCCTTACATAGAACAACCACTCCGTCGCATGCCACAACTTAAAGGAAATCAATCAATTCGATTAGAGCTCAGAGATTGTCGCACCAACTATTGGATCATCAAGACCCTCGTCGAGTCCCAAATCGCCTGAAGCTAGCCGATTAGATTTGGTCGAGAAACTCCCAATTAGGACCCCCCCGACTCCATTCTCTCTAAGATCATCGAACTGCCGATCACCTTCGTCAGCCATGGTAACGACAACGGCGGAAGTTTCACACAAAGAGAAATCCTAGTTTATGAAAATTTTGAGAGAAAAAGGGAAACCATACAAGAGAGACTATACCAAATAACACTAGTTATAAGGAAAAACTTTGTTCACAATTTGCCAGCATTAGTTTTAAACCACAACATCATTTGGATGTGAGCTAAATTTTGGATCATTGGAGAGAGGAGACACCATATATCCATAAATAAATTCGAGAAATCCTTAATTAGAAACACTGTCCATATTTGGTGTCACATACTTCAGACATGTTACTCAAACTAATTAATTATCAACAAATAACCTTTTTTTTTTTTTCCTTCCCTTCCCTAAAACAAAGGTGTATTGTGTCATTTTCTTCCTGACCTATTTCCAAGTCTAGGGAAAAAAAGTTTTCTAAAAACAGAGATGTGCCTAAATTAGAGAGAGAGAGGTTCTCAGAAAACCCAGAAGCCTCTGATGATGAATTTGAAGATTTTCCCACAAACTTTCTCAGAATATTCAACAGACACATCTCCAGCAGATCATTTTCTTTGGTTTTCCTGAAAGGGAAAGAAATAAAAATTTATATAAAAAAAAAAAAAAAAAAAAAAAAAAAGAAGAAGAAGAAAGAAATTATGGGAGAAAATAGGACAAAACACAACATGAATAAGCAACGTCATGATGTGTGCTTTGAATTGCCATCCGAGGTGAACTCTTATGGATTTTGGACAAACAACAATCCAAATTCAGATGATTTGCTCAGAAACTCATTGCAAGAGCTCGAACTTCAGATGCTCATGGTTTTCTGCATTTCCCACTCCTTCCATTTTGTTCTCAAGCGTCTTGGTCTCCCCAGGCTCACCTCCGAAATTATTGTAACATTATCCTTCTCCATATATAAGTTTTGATATAATATGTTTTAGCTTAATAAAAATGTTACAGAATGTACTTAAATTGATGACGGTTGTTGAAATTAAGATATGAATGTCATCAAAAACATATGCGAGCTTGTTTGAAAAAAGAGAACTCACGGAGCACATCATGTTACTTTTATGATAGCATTTTTGTCTAAATTTTAAACGGACATTAATTTGAAGGCATCTCGTAACATGTTACTTTTCATGAGCTAGTTTTTTGTTATAAAAAAAAAAAAAAAAAAAACTATTTACAGTATGTTATGGATGATTGACAAAATGTTATGGAAAGTGCAAAATGGGATAAATTGTAAAATTTAGAGATTATCAACTGCATAAACTGAACTGTAGGAACAAACTGAGATAATCTAGTTATTAAGTGAAATTTAACCTCATTATTTGTTTCACTGTTGTTTTGTCTAAAACTAGACTGGCTTGGTTCTGGGATACGCAATTACCAGACAATAAAGGGAACCCCAAGAACGAGAAACTACTCACAACAGCGCAGGTCAACAGATTATCGGGACGATATCGGTGTTTGTATACGCGCTTTTCCTATTCCTGACTGCGGTTAAAATGAACGTTTGAATGGTTCTCAAGACCGGAACGAAGGCGACTGCAATTGCGGTTGGGGCAATATCAGTTCTAATTTTGTGGGGCATGGTTGCCAATAAGCTACAAAATCTATCCCCCCCGGGACAAGGACAAGCTTTCCTTTGTGTTTATAACACAAGCTGTTGTCTCTTTTCCTGTCATTGCTTCTCTTTTGACCGAGCACAACATTCTCAATTCCCAGCTCGGCAGATTAGGCCTCTCGGCGGCTTTGGTTGGTGACATGATCAGTTTCGCCATCTCCAATTGCTTCCTCATGGTTACAGTTTTCATGGAGTCCAAGAGCAGAGCTATCATCGACATCGTGGCCATCCTCGCCTTCTTTCTCGTCGTTGTCTTCATTTTTAGGCCGGTGATGCTTTTGATCGTCAAAAAAACGCCGGAAGGGAGGCCTGTCAAGGACGTTTACGTGTAAAGCATAATTGTACTGGCTCTCGCTTGTGTCCTTTATTCAGACACGTTTGATGAGCAGGTTTTCCATGGGCCTTACATCTTGGGGTTGGCTATACCGGACGGGGCCACCTTTAGGCTCCGCCATTGCCAGTATGCTTGATTGCTTCGTCTCCGGAGTGTTCTTGCCGCTCTTCGTCACCACAAGGGTGTTGAGAGTGGATTTCACCAAGAACACGTTCGATCCTTACTTATGTGGCTAAATTGGCGGCCTTCGTGACGGCCTGCATATTTTACCGAATGGGGGCTAGCTTTCATCATGACAAGCAAGGGCATCGTTGAAATAGCTTTCAACACATTTTTCAGAGATATGAATGTATTCTCTACTTTTTATCTTCTAATTGATTGCCTTATTATTTTCATCACTAATCTTGTTCTGTTTTTTTTTTTCCTGAAATGCAGGAACTTTCTATACCAACATATAATATGTTGATAATTAGTATCTTATTTATATCAATAATTGTGCCGATTTGCGTGAAGTTCTTGTATGATCCAACAAGGAAATACTCAGGCTATCAGAAGAGGAACATCATGCATTTGAAACCGAATACGGAGCTTCGAGTACTCGCCTGCATTCATAGGCCAGACGACATCCCTGCGGTAATAGACCTCCCTGATGCCTCATGTGCAACCAAGGAAAACCCAATTGGTGTTTATGTTCTTCACCTAATTGAGCTTATTGGTAGAGCCTCACCAATCTTTATATCCCATCAAGTTCAGAAGAAGAGCCTCCCCGACATCTCCTAATCGCATAACGTAATCCTATCGTTCAGTCGGTTTTCGAATAATAATTGGGGAACTGTGAAAGTATACGTTTTCACAGCAGTTTCTCCATACAAGTTAATGCATGAGGACATTTGTACTTTGGCCTTAGACAGGCTCACATCACTTGTGATCCTTCCGTTTCATAGGAAATGGTCCATGGATGGGGATGTTGAGTTGGAAGACAACATGGTAAGGGCCTTAAACTCGATCGTGCTCGAGAGGGCTCCATGTTCGGTCGCGATTCTCGTGAATCGGGGCTATGCAGGCCGCGCTGGCTCCATGGTTTCGTTAGAAACCTACATGTACTGGGTCTGTATGATCTTCTTGGGAGGCAAAGACGATAGGGAGGCGTTGATTTATGCAAAACGCATGTGCAAGGGTCGAGGATAAGCCTCACGGTGGTCCATTTCACCGCGCCCCCCCCCCCCCCCCCCCCCCCGAAGGACAATGACGTCAACAAGGACAACCAGTGGGAAAACCATGCTGGATTCTGAGGTGTTGAAAGATGTCAAGTACAGCAATTTAAGCCCTCGACATCACTTGATCTACTTGGAAAAGGTTGTGAGTGAAGGGTCCGAAATGGCTACAGTTGTGAAAGGTATGGTGGATGAATATGATCTTATAATAGTTAGGAGAAGCCATGACACAGGCTTCCGCCGAACAGTTGGTCTCGATCTCACGTGGACCGAGTTTCCAGAGCTCGGTGTCGTCGGGGACTTGCTCGCCTCGAAGGACATCTTTGGTAAAGCTTCTGTGTTGGTGGTACAGCAACAAACGACAGACAAGTGATTAGCGAAACTAATAATGTTCTATTTGATTCGTAGAATGCTAACTTTTTTTTTTTTTTTTAATGGTCTTTTCCTTCATAAAAATTTGAATTTGAGTTGAAATTTTCTATTCAAACTTATGAACCAAACGGTACCTTAGTACCACACAATCGCATATCTCTTCTTTTTTCTTGTTTCACTTTAGTGTTAGACAACCATTTATCTTGATTCTCGTAGTCTACAGTTTGGCCTGAAATTTTTGTCAAGGGCCTAAAAATGTATCATTGTAAATTGCCCAATAAGTATATTATCTTTGAATTGCTAGAGCAATCAGCATATTTTGGTATAGAATTATATTCTCATAGCAGGTTTTAAAGCCCCTAAAATCCAAGAAGAGACCATAACTCATTGTGACTTGGATAGAGCTTTTTAAATGGTCTTTTTTTTTTTTTTTTTTTTCCTGTGAAAGGGACATATTTGGCTGTTAAAATTGGCGAACTCCGAAGGACAAAGCAGTTTTCTTGTTTGTCCCTCCATTATACCTTGCTAACATGTAGCGATATATTTGTGGTAATAAACCATAAAAAGAGCCCTCTTTCTCCGTTTGTCTTATTGGACTCTGAAGTTCTTGGTTATTTCTTTCCATGATAGTGGACAGAAATCTTGCGAGACTGTTTTGATTGTGACAATATATACACATACCCTGGAATTTGACTGATACATATTATTACGGTCCGTTTGGATAATTTTAGCTGTATCAATCAGTAAACAATTTTAAATATCAAAAAATCAGTTAACAATTTTGAGTGGAAATTTCATGGCATTTTCGGTTTCCTAGCTCTTGACGCACTTTCCTAGATATATATATATATATGATTTTTTTTCCCCAGCTAGGTAATATATGTAATATGTTGAGAAAAGCTATGTATAATTATAATATACTATGTACGCCAACAACAAACCAATAATAAGCATTCTAAATTAATTATCTTATGTACATCCAAATCCTAATTTTTAAAAAATTAAAAAAAAAAAAAAAGGGTACTCTTGTTGTCTTTTACCTTTTGTTGTCATTCTTGGTCATATCAATCTGATGTCTCAAAACAAATTGCCAGCCGTTAACTCTATATTAAGCTTCATTATAAACTTTGGCAGCTAACAACGACTTGAAGTAATTAGTCTAGGATTCCTTTACGGCTTTACAATACACAAATATCGGTATATGCTATTATACTAACTAAGCTAATTATGGAATATCCTTCATGAATTCGTAGGTAATATCGTCCCTAATCATTTTCTAGATTATCTTACAAACAACAATTACCCCACTAATTACCAACTATAAAGATAATTAGCAACCAACATGGTGGTGGTAGTCCCAAAACAGCAAAAGTTAAAACAAAAGTTATACGGCCAAAGAAGTAGCAGTCCAAAACATGGCTATAGCCGTGCTTGATGCTCTGGACAATGCCCGGACGCAGTGGTACCATGTGACAGCCATTGTTATCGCCGGCATGGGCTTCTTCACCGACGCCTACGATCTCTTCTGCATCTCCGCCGTCTCGAAACTCTTGGGACGTCTCTACTATTTCGATCCCACTAGCTCCAAGCCCGGTAAGCTGCCGAAGGATGTTAACAACTTTGTAACCGGAGTCGCCCTCGTCGGAACCCTCTCGGGCCAATTAGTCTTCGGTTGGCTTGGGGACAAGCTAGGCCGCAAGAAAGTCTATGGGATCACCCTCATCATGATGGTCATTTGCGCCATTTGCTCCGGCCTTTCCTTTGGCGCTAGTGCCAAGGGCGTGATGGGGACGCTGTGCTTCTTTAGGTTTTGGTTAGGGTTTGGGATCGGAGGTGATTACCCGCTCTCCGCCACCATCATGTCGGAGTACGCCAACAAGACAACCCGGGGGGCTTTCATCGCCGCCGTGTTCGCTATGCAAGGCGTGGGGATCATATTCGCCGGCCTAGTTTCCATGATCCTTTCTAAGATCTTCCTCCATTTTAATGATGTTCATCCTTACGAATATGATGACTTCTCGCCTGTTTTCTCCACGCAACCAGCGGGTGATTACATGTGGCGGATAGTGCTTATGCTTGGTGCTTTGCCGGCAATCTTGACTTACTACTGGCGGATGAAAATGCCTGAAACTGGTTCGTAAACTGCGTCTCTTCTTTCTCCTTGTACAAATCTAGTTCTAAATAGATAAGTATAAGCTCAGCTATTCGGCATCTCATTTTAAACCGACTTTTCAAACTGTTTTCCCATACAATATATATTTGAATTAACCATTGAATTATGGGTTCCAACCTATAATCCAAATGGATCCTCAAAATCGAATGTTTGATTTGAACAGGAGTACTAAAATTAAGTTGGAGTAAACAAAATTGAAAAAGCTTTTAGAAGTGTAAAGAATTGTGTTTTTTAACTCCTATTTATTTCCCTATTTTTGGTTAATCTTTTTGGCTAATGGGCAAGAAATTCTGTGCAGGACGGTACACCGCCTTGATCGAAGGGAACGCGAAGCAAGCGGCGGTGGACATGGGACGAGTTTTGGAGATAGAGATACAAGATGAGCAAGACAAGTTGTCTCAATTCAAGGCCAGCAACAACTACACATTGCTCTCTCAGGAGTTTTGGACACGCCATGGATTGCATTTGCTAGGCACAACAACCACTTGGTTCCTGTTGGACATCGCCTTCTACAGCCAAAACCTGACCCAGAAGGACATTTTCCCCGCAATGAAGCTAATAAAGGAAGCTCCTGCCATGAATGCTCTCCGGGAAGTCTTCGAGACCTCGCGTGCCATGTTCATAATCGCCTTGTTCGGAACCTTCCCCGGATACTGGTTCACTGTGATCTTCATCGAAAAGATCGGTCGCTTCAAAATCCAACTCATGGGCTTCCTCATGATGTCCATCTTCATGCTGATCATAGGCGTCAAGTACGCGTATCTGAAGGAGAAAGAACACGCAAAGTTGTTTGGACTTCTCTACGGCCTGACCTTTTTCTTCGCGAATTTCGGTCCTAATAGCACCACCTTTGTGCTTCCGGCGGAGCTCTTTCCGACCAGGGTGCGGTCCACTTGCCACGCAATAAGCGCAGCGTCGGGGAAGGCGGGTGCGATCGTTGCCGCGTTCGGGGTTCAGAACTATACCTTGGATGGTGATACAAATAAAATTCGAAAGGCCATGTTCTTGTTGGCTGCTACTAATATCTTAGGGTTCCTCTTCACGTTCTGCTTGACTGAGACCAAAGGACGGTCTCTGGAGGAGATCTCCGGAGAGGACGGAGGCGACAAAGGTAAGGGATATCAGACAGAAGCCGCCGACTCCGCCGATGTCACCGCTGGAGCTGTTTCCATGACCAGGCAGGCAAGCAGACGGAGTGACGCATAGCGTTTTGCTATATGATATTATGTAGAAGAAGAGTGTGGATGCTTGAATTAGTAGCTGAAATAATTGGAAGTTATAAGCAACTTCGATGATTTGTGGGAGTTGTATAAGCAATTTTATATTTGTGTAATAAATTGAACATTTTGGTTCTCAGAAAGTAATAAGAACTTATAAATACGTCTTTCTTAATTTGCAACTCTATATATATATATATATATATGTACTTTTTTTTTTCAGTTGTCCTTCTAATCTAAGATATATTGGATGTGATTATACGAGATTAGGCAAATATGTTATTACAATCAGCATTAACGATTTTTAATAGAACTTAACGATAATTAGAAATCTGACTTCATTATAATCTGTTTTTATCCCCTTTGTCTCCCACCAAGTACCCCTATTTCCTTGGGGTGTAGCAAAATATTGGTGTTTTCATTACCAAGTTTTTTATTTTATTTTATTTTTATAATATCGTATAATTCTTCTTGACCTACATTTGATAAAAATTCAAAAGGAAAGTCTTACTAGTGAATTGAACAATAACAAACCACAATAATTTTGTTTCCAAAATAGTTGCAGGCAGAGTCTAGAGATTATTTTGTACTTGACTTTATCATGAAGTGTATAGTTTAAATCCTCTCATAACGAAGTTTCAAGCAGTAGTAGGAACAAGTTTTTGTCCTCAAGTTAGGAGCACTCCATGATCCGACCCAAAATTTACATTTTTTGATTAGCATAAAAAAAAAAAAAAAAAAAAAAGGCCTATGTTCAGCAAAGATTTCCCCACTCCGGTCGGCCTGTCTCTTCTTCGACGAGGATGCAGACATGAGAACTGAGATGCATGTACAGTCTTACCCTATATACCCAATTGGCATGATCTCTGGGTATCAAAATGAGGTGAATCATGTACAGGAAAGAAAAATGTCATCAATCCTTTTTACATACCGGTAAAAAAATTAGATTGGAGTGCTTCAAAAAAATTTTTTTTTTTTTTTTTTGATTGCAGATCATCAATTGATTTATGCCGTCACAAAGTTTAAGATAAGACCAGGAACTTTGCGGCACGGAACATCTGCTTAAAAAAAAAAAAAAAAAAAAATCATATCATGTTAAATTCATTTCAGTATCAAAAGGCTATAAATTTGAGTTAATTTCAATTTTGACCCCTGAACTATGTTCTTTCTTCCATTTTAGCCCTCAAATTCGAAAATGTTACAAATGCATCCTTATCAATTAGAATATTTCATGTTTGTCCTTCCGTCACAAAAGCTTTAAACATGTTTGTCCTTCTGTCATAAAAGCTTTAAACATCTTTTGTGACGAAAAGATTTCATGTTTGTCCTTCCGTCACATTTATCAGCCACATAACCCTCACATGTCAATTAATATAAGTAAATCATGTCTATGAAATAAAGTTAAATATCGATCGTGATGAGTAATGGTTAGTTGATGACACATTTTTCCCCCTTTAAATTTTTAAATCTTCGTGATTAATTAAGCTTGTGCTTGATTCGCTAGTTGGAAATGAAAATTTTAAGTTGTAATTGGTTGAATTTTCAAAAACTAATTATAAATTTTGTTGATTTTTCAGAAAAAGATACAAACTGATATAGAAAAGTACAATTTAGTTGGAGTTAAACTTAAACGTCAAACAATGGCTAAGTTTAGAAGCTTAACCAGACGTTGTTGAGCTCAATATGGGATGATCATTCCGTGAATTATGTTTTCTATATGTATAATGTTTGTGGCAATGGAGAGATTTTGACGAGTGGTTTAGAAAGTGGACTAGCATACGTTTCGATCTGATCAACAATTTGATATTATTTAATGGGTCAATCTAGTTAGGACAAGTTGATATTATTTAATGGGTCAATCTAGTTAGGATGTGTTAACTCTCCACCTTATTTCTCTCATGCCCAACACATATATCAATGACTGATAAATGTTGGCATAATAATTTATAGAGAGATGTAGACGTGAGGAAAAACACAATATAATACGCCATTACATTGATATTTAATTTAAGGTACAAGGAACATTCCTATAATATGAAAATTATATGATCACAACGACACGGACAGCTTGTTATGGTTAATATATGATATCATCATCATTATAATCATCAAAAGTTTAAGATTTCAAGTCCATCAAAAAAAGAAATTTAAGATTTCAAGCTGATATTAACTACTTACCACACATTAAATCCAAGAAAAGTAGTCAATAAACAAAGTGAAATTAATCAAATACAACGACTTACGATAGTAATTAGTCTCTTATCTTGCAGTATACGAAAACTTAGTATCTAGCATATCTATAGAATATCCTTAATGCTGATTTCTTGTAGTTCCCCCAATACCTAGTTTGAAACGACCCACCAAGCTAATTTTGTTATAAATTTCCTCCCAAATCACTTCTTAAAATTACCTCCTCAATGCCTACTTTCTTTTGAACTAAGCAACCAAACAAACACTAAAATATTCACTTAGTTTAGCCTTGCCCCCCAATGGCAATAGCGGTGCTTGAAGCCCTTGACAATGCCCGGACCCAATGGTACCATGTAACGGCGATTATGATAGCCGGCATGGGCTTCTTCACCGACGCCTATGACCTGTTCTGCATCTCCACCGTCTCCAAGCTCTTAGGACGACTTTATTATTTCCACCCGGGTGCACCCAAGCCCGGGAAGTTGCCACTCAACGTGAACAACTTTGTCACCGGTGTCGCCCTAGTCGGGACCCTCTCGGGCCAGTTGTTCTTCGGTTGGCTTGGCGACAAGCTAGGCCGCAAGAGAGTCTACGGCGTAACCCTAATTATGATGGTCATTAGCGCCATTTGCTCGGGCCTATCTTTTGGGTCCAGCCCACACGCCGTGATGGGGACGCTATGCTTCTTTAGGTTTTGGTTAGGGTTTGGCATCGGCGGGGACTACCCGCTCTCCGCCACCATCATGTCGGAGTATGCCAACAAGAAGACTCGCGGCGCCTTCATCGCTGCCGTGTTCGCTATGCAGGGCGTGGGGATCATCTTTGCCGGGCTAGTTTCCATGACTGTTTCGAAGATTTTCCTCGTGAATGATCACACCCCTGTATACATAGGGAACGAATTCAACAATGTCCTTTCCACGCAGCCACACGCCGATTACATGTGGCGGATTGTGCTTATGTTCGGAGCTTTGCCGGCGATCTTAACTTACTATTGGAGGATGAAAATGCCCGAAACTGGTTGGTACACTTTTTCTTTATATTCTGAATCACTAATGGAATGAAAATATCTACATCGAATAGTTTACGTAAATTTCTTAAACCAATTGATCGAAATGAAACATTAGAACTACCAAAAATGGATACATTAAAAACTAATCAATTTTTAGAACAAAATTTACTTCATAACTCTACCAATAATTATGGTAATTAAATAATCCTTTTTTCTTTGATTATTTTTGTGTAATGAACGGGTTTTTTTTTTTTAACCAGTAATGACCTGATTTATTGTTATGACAACGGGATATACTAAAAATGAAATGAATGAGAATTTACCAATTGATTTAACCGGTAAATGTAAAATAAACTAATGAGATCAACCAATTAATTTTAGTTCGTTTAACTCTCTCTTAAGAACCAGTCATTTTTCAAATCAACTTAGTTTGAATTAAAGAATGGTATAGGACATCAGTCTGTATTAGTGATAGTATTTAACATCATAGACACTAATCGGAAGAAATTATATAATCCTCTGCCTATAGGACGCTACACTGCCCTAATCATGGGCAACGCGGACCAAGCGGCCAAGGACATGGGTCAGGTTCTGGACATAGATATCGACCCTGATCAAGACAAGTTGTCCCAATTCAAGGCTGCAAACAAGTATACCTTACTTACACATGAGTTCTGGAAGCGACATGGACAGCATTTGCTAGGCACAACAACCACATGGTTCTTGTTGGACATAGCGTTCTACTCACAAAACCTAACCCAAAAAGACATTTTCCCCGCAATTGGCCTCATCAAGAAGGAATTCGACATGAACGCTCTCCAAGAAGTCTTCGAGACGTCGCGCGCCATGTTCGTTATCGCCTTGCTCGGCACCTTCCCCGGCTACTGGTTCACCGTCTTCTTCATCGACAAGCTCGGCCGTTTCATCATCCAGCTCGTCGGCTTCTTCATGATGTCCATCTTCATGCTCATCATCGGCCTCAAGTACGACTACCTCAAGAACGACAACAAGTGGATGTTCGCAATCCTGTACGGACTGACCTTTTTCTTCGCCAACTTCGGCCCTAACAGCACGACTTTCGTGCTGCCGGCCGAGCTGTTCCCGACACGGGTGCGGTCGACGTGTCACGCGATAAGTGCGGCGTCAGGGAAGGCGGGTGCGATGGTCGGGGCGTTCGGGATTCAGAGATATACTGTAAGCGGTGCTACCTCGGAAATTCGTAAGGCTATGTTGATATTGGCCGCTACAAATATTATGGGGTTTTTCTTCACGTTCTTGGTGACTGAGACCAAAGGGCGGTCTTTGGAGGAGATCTCCGGCGAGGACGGTGGCGAAAGTGGGAACCGGACGGGTGTCGCCGCTGGGAGACTTTCTATGTCCAGGCAGCCAAGCAGGCGGAGCGACGCCGTGCAGGGTCAATAAGTTTTTATTATTTCTGATTACCAAATGGTTCATGTGCATGGCTTTTTCACGTTTATATAGTCTCCAAATATACATAAATAGTGTGTGTATATTGTTTGTCCTACTAATAAGAAATGCTTTGAACTTGAAAAGCAAAATAAAAGGTGTGGAGATAGAACGGGTATGAAGAGGTATTTTTCCCGTTTTATAGTCACCTTTTGGTGTTTCATTTCCTTTTGGTATTGTTCTTTTTTCTTCTTTCTTCCTATAATTCTATTGGTGTAATGTCGAAATAAAAAAATATATGTATTATAAATATATGTTTCCATGTCGTGAACATAATTTCGTGGCAAGGTATATTGTTTTGTTGCGTGTAGAACCTTCTCATGACTTTCTGTTTTACATGTCAATTAGATATCGTCTAAAAATTATATCAGTTGTATCTTTTTTTTTTTTTTTTTTTTATTCGTTTAACTAGTTATCGTTGTCATAGTTTATTTTCCTTATTGTATATTGTTTAGCTCCTTGGTTAGTCATTTCCACTGTCAAATTGTATAAAGAGCCTTAGAGCCATTGTAGCAGATTTTGGATTGTAATTTAAGAAAGAATTCTAGACTGAGCTGTGCCTTTTCGTTTACTTGTTCAGCTATGGATTTGACTTTATCTTTATAGACTTCCTCCGTCATAACCTCTTTGAAATTTCTATGAAAGACAAATTGTCTTACTTAAATCAGCCTATAAAACATATTTTATAGTTAATTACATACTACTAATATAAGTTTGACTCATAATTAATAAATTCATAAGAAACTCAAAATATTGGGAAGAGAAAGAAACTTTTTTATGCATAGGGTGACCATATAGATCCTTTGCTCTTTTGGGAAGAAAAAGATGAGTACAGGCATGGCTACCTTGCGTAGTTGCATGACTAACCTTTCATATTCACGGATGTCTTTTCTTACTTTTGTGAGTGAAAATTATTTGAATGTTCTTTTTTTTTCCTCTCTTTTTATTGCTTAAAAGACAAGACAAAAAATCCCTTTCTTTTTGCCTTCTTTCGAAGAACATATATATATATATGTCCACTAAAATATACAAAAATCTATAATGATAACACTAATTGACAAAAGACAAACAAATTAGGAAGGAAACAAACATGTACTGATGACAAGCTTTTCTCTCTCGGTGACAAAAAAATATTGAAGCTCACCATTATTTTCCCATATAGCTAGCGAAGCAAATTTGTTTTTGTGACCTCTAGATAAGATTCCCCCTATGACTTAGTTTTTATTATGAGAATCATTGCTTAAGCGTTTACTAAAATTTATTAAAAACAAGGGGAGATAGCGTATATGGAAAAAAAAAAAATCTTTTAATTATTAGAATTAGAATTCAAACAAATTATTAATTAACTTCCCAATACCTGAATCAAATTCAAACCAAGCTTAAAAAGATTAACAATTAAACTATTTTGAAAAACATCCTTGTATAGAATATTAATTGTTATTAACTTGCTGAGTCAAATTTACATATCCAACCAATCCCAAAAGTGGATATATTGCTTATTTTCTTGTTCTTATGTAATGTCGGTGGCGATAATAAAATAGTTGTGGATATTATTTTTAGTCTCAATATCAGAGTTTAATTCGAACGCTTTTATTTTAAAGCTCAAATTGGAGTTGTAATTGACTGGATAAATTTGATTAAATTTAATAGAAAAATAGATCATATCTTAACATCATTTATTTATAATTACACTATAATTCTAATTTTAAATATATAATGGATAGAGACATAAGAATAACATTAATTTTTTTTGTTAAAAAAAAAATATACGTTTGACCTCTTCTTCATTGCAAAAGATTACTAATAATGAAATTAAATCCAAAAAAAAAAAAAAAAAAGGGGAAAATCGCCATAAACATAGCTAAGATATTTTGGCAATAAACACCACTTTCTTACAAACGGTTTCAGAAAAGACAAAATAAACGAAAAAGAGAACACGTGTCACGCTTTGACTCTCGCGAATCAGCGGTAATTCTGAATTTCATTTTTATTTTAACTTTTTTTATTTCTATTTTTCCGCCAAGTTAGAACGAGAGCGAAATCCCTAGAAAGTCTTTTCCCACCCAAATATTTCCCTCTCTCTTTCTCTCTCTATATCACTCTGTGGGAGCTTTCCTCATGAAATGGGAAATGGAGATTGACGAAATCGAAGGGGTCCTGGAGAAGGTGTGGGACCTACACGACAAGCTCAGCGACGCCATTCACTCGATTTCCCGAGCTCACTTCCTCAACTCCATCAAAGCTCAGAGGAATTCCGACAGGAGGAATTCCACCGGAAACGGCGCCGTTCCCGACGACAACCGCGGAGGATTCGTCTTCGTCAAGGACTTACGCGTCGACGCCTCTGATTTCGATTCCGCCATTCAGGAAGCCAAGAGCCTCAATGCTATTCGGACCGCGCTCGAGAACCTGGAGGACCAGCTTGAAATCTTCCATGTAAGTTGCTGTGGTTCCGTTTATGTTTTTGTTTGGTTGCTGAGAAATAAGAAAAGATACTGAAGGAAATTTGTAATTTCTTGGTTTCAAAATGATCATTCATAGGGCTTTGCTTGGCTTCGAAAGCTCCCTAGGCTTGTTGTTTAAGTGAATTCGGCTGTTTCTCTTTGGTTCTGAGAAAATTTTGCAATAAGCAGATAAAATCGTTGTTTCTCTTAGGTTTTGTTTGGTTGCTGGGAAAACCGCTCGGAAAAAAAAAAAAAAAAAAAGATAGTGAAGGAAAATTGTTATTTCTCGGTTTCGATTTGTTTAATTCGGATATTCACTTATAGGATTGTTAATTTGGCAAATCATCATCCATAGGGCTTTGCCTGGCTTTGAAAGTTCCTTAGGCTTGTTGTTTAAGTGAATTCGGTAGTTTCTCGTAGGTTTCTGAGAAATTGTGCAAGCGAAAGCTGATAATTGAAG
Source organism: Ficus erecta (assembly GCA_008635985.1). Lineage (NCBI taxonomy): Eukaryota > Viridiplantae > Streptophyta > Magnoliopsida > Rosales > Moraceae > Ficus > Ficus erecta. Next base: position 1,694,205 of record BKCH01000010.1, read on the forward strand.
CGTATGGTTTGTTCTATAGTTCATAATGTTTGTTTTACTTAGATGCGATTTTTACTTATCAAAATCTTGCAAATGAAAGTGAGTATCTAAAAACTCATCGATTTCCTTTATTAATTCGGGATATTCACCTGCAGGATTGTTAATTTGGAGACAAATGATCATCCATAGGACTTGGCTTGCCTTTGAAAGCTCCCTAGGCTTGTTATTTGAACAAATTCGGTAGTTTCTCTTAGGTTTCTGAGGAAATTGTGACAGCGGAAAACAAATAATGAGGCGTATGGTTTGTTTGTGGTATATAATGTTTGTTTAACTTTGACGCGATGCTAATAATCAAAACCTTGATAGTAAAAGAGAATATCTAAACATCTCCTTGAGTTATTTTGTTAAAAAGTTCATGTGCAAAGAGGTTTATCAGGTAAAAACTAATTTGTGTTTAAAAACGAAGAAAAGAAGATTTGAGTTTTGTAATAACATGGCTAAGATAGCGCCTGAAATGAGGAGGAATTTGCCTAAGTGACAACCTTAAAAATTGAATTTAGTAAAATAACCTCCTTTCATTTTAACACTAGAATGACAGACAAAAAAAGATTGAGCAGAACTGGCAATAAGGAGGCCCCGTCTTTACAGATTACCAACTGTGAATGAAGAAGGGTGGATTGTGTTCGTCTTCTAATGATTTATCTTTGTTTCACTGGATAATTAGAGGTTGGTAGTTTACAACGGTTAGGAGTTTATGTAGAATGAAAGGTTTTTGAAATCGTTAAAGGTCAACGATTCATATTCTAGCACTAACAAGGGCTTACTGTTTGTTTATGTAGCTGCTGCTTTTTTTTATTTTTGTAAGCTCTATAATTTCCATTGTGGCACTTCCTATCTAACACTTTTACCCACTGATTCATATTTAATCACCAACTGGGCTTTGGTGTTTGTTTATGGAGTAGTGCTAGTGACACCAATTCTAATTTCAACTTTTGTCCCGAGTTTGAGTTGTTACCTTTTCATCAGTAAATACAATATTTTGTTGTTAATTGTTGTGGCAATCTTTACCAAGAAAAGAATAACAACTCAAAGTTGGTAAAAAATGAAGGAGGGGGATTAGAGTTGGTATCCCTAGTATTTTTCTTGTTTATGTAGCTGCTATCTCTTTATGTCTATAAGCTACTATTTCCATTGTAGCATTTTGATATCTAACATATTATTTGCCACTGAGCTATTCTTCTCCATTTGATCTGATTTACAGACTGTACAGGTGCAGCAACGAGCTGAGAGAGATGCTGCGATCGCAAGGTTAGAGCAAAGCCGAATCGTTCTTGCAATGAGACTGGCTGAACACCAGGGGAAGAAGTACAAAGTCATTGAAGAAGCTCTAGCTTTTGTGGGGGATGTTGAAGAGGCTAATCGATTTGTCACTCCTGAAAAACTTTATAGTTCCCCATTCGGTCCATCTGATGAGAACTTGGCAACCTGTGAAGGAAAAAGACCTAACATCTTGTGCAATGTCCTAGTTTCAAGTTTTAATTTTGCAAGGAAATCCCTTAAGTTGGACTTTTTGGGTGGCGTTTTGGGAAATGCTGCTCTGGTCACGATTAGCATGGTTGCGTTGCTGCATATGCATCAAGTGACGCGAACAGAGCACCAACAGAGGCATGAAGACGATTTCTTCTCTAACAGAAGAGTAAGGAAAACATCCCGGCTTCAGGAGTCCTCATCCGATGATCACTTGGATGTTCTATTGGCAAGGGGTTAGTGTGAGGTTTGTATTTCTTTAGATGTTAATCAACAATGGCAGGTCATTTCAGCCGTTAATTCTAAAGAAGCTTTGTTTGTCTGTCTTACTTGCCACGAGAGTTTTGAGTGTGACATAGTAGGTGATTCTATAGGTTTTCTTTTCCCCCACAGTGATCCCCTAGGTTTTCCCCCATTTGGAACCGCAGTTGTCCAAATTATCCCCTTATTTTTCGTTTTACATTTTATTCAAGTGATTCCATCAGTTTTCCCCATTGGAACTGGAGTTGAGGTGCGGGTTTTTCCTTTCATGCAGACTTAGTGACCTCATTTCGTTTTGTTACTTGGAGCTGTATATAACAAGCTGTGATGGTATCTGTATGTCAGTACGTGAATTCCTACCTTCAGTTCTACATTGATGATGAGCAAATATGTATGTCAAAATGTTTCTTTTGTCACTACCCCCTTTGCGTTGAATTACCCGCGTTTTCCGTTGCAACAAACGAAATAATGACGGGTTATGCAGATGACGAGCATTAGCATAGCAACCTATCATTTCTCACTCAAACCAGTGGATCTTGTCATGTTCTGCATTATCAACTCTATCTTGTGAAACAGGGAGCCAAGGGATAAAGCTGTCGTTTGCTATTTAAGTGAACGGTTATTTTGTTTGTTTTCTTTAATTTTCCCGTCGTTTGCTAGAATATGAGCTTTTGTTGCTGTACCGGTTGAACTCTTGCTTGAGGGATTGTTTTTTCCCGTGATTTAAAAGGGGAAATCGACGAATTTTCTTCTTCACCCTTGATTCATACGGAATCGAGGCTCAGTTGGCTTGCTGCGTCATCCATCTAGTTGGGTGAAAAGATTTTGAGGTTATAGTTTGGTAGGAGAAAAAAGTACATGCATCAAGGGATTTTTTTTTTTTTTTTGAAATGAACTTCGACTTCTATTGCGAATTAGCTAAATCAGTTTTAACAAAAGCCCCCAAACATCTAGGCAATACATCAAAACCATAAAGAAGAAACTGATCTAGACAAGATAAGATTAGTTAAAAAGTGGGCTATGGAGTTCCCTTTAAGGGATTTTAAATACTTAAAAGAATTGAAGTTTTTATTGGAGAGGTCTATTGACACTCTTTAGTTTACTTTTCACACATCCTTTCTTAAACCACCCACCATCTAAATTTTAAATTTCAAATATTACTTATTACACCTTTCAATTATTCCAAAACAAACACAAGAACAAAAACAAAAACCCTTTCTACTAATAATAATTTTTATCCTTTTTTAACCCATCAATTAATAAATCAATTCTAAACTATGCTTTTTTTTTTTTTTTTTGGTTAGTCCTTCCCTTCCCTTTTTCTAAACAATCCTACTAATTTTCCACCATTTCATTTTTATCTTCTTCCCCCATCCAACATATCTCCTCCAATCCTTTTTCCAGATTAATAAAATTTATTCTTCTTCTTCTTCTTCTTCTCCACTGTTTCAATCTTTTTTCATAATTAATATTCTTCTTCTTCTTCCTCCTCCTCATCCGTTTTAATCCTTTTTCCAGATTAATAAAATCTGACGTTTTTTGGATCCGTCATTTCGATTTTTTATGTTTTCAAAACCTCAACAAATTAATAGTTTTGCTTCCAGTATATGGTAATGTTATTATAGAACTAGAACATATTATTTGCCATGGTTCAATTACTTTGCCATTTTCCGTTTATTTAAAAAAAAAAAAAAAAAAAAAAAAAAGGACTGCCATTGTCCCTTCTTTTATATCTACAACTATTTTCAATCACAAAAGAAAAAAAAAACAAAAAATAAATTCTACAAATGATAACGTGATATTTGAAAAAGAAAAATTACTCCTAGTTTGTTTTTATTAGAAGCCGTAGTTCATTTTTTTATTTGATCATTATTATTTATGGTTTAATGTAATCCATGTATTATTGTATTTAAAATAGTATTAAGATGAGGTGTGTAAAAAGTATCTTGTAAATCTTTTTTGTACTTAAAAGTAATTTTATTTAAGGGTAATTCAATAATAACAAAATTTATTAAAAAGGGTGTGAGAAAAGTAAGTTAAGGAGTGGCAATAGATACCCACTTGATTTTGTCGCAATTATCAAAAGTTCACCTCTCTATTTGGGGAGGCAAAAGCATAATGCAGTAATGATCGTGGGCTGGGGGAGTCGGGTGTTGGGAGATTTCATCGCTTGCCCAATGGGCTTGATCAAGCAGCAATACCATATTTTTGGGAAACAAGGGGCGTTTGGCACATTCTTTCCAATCAACTAATTTTAATTATTTTTTATTTTTTTTCAAAAATAAATTTAGTTTCACTATTCACATATCTAACCCTAACTTAAAAACTCAAACTTTAAAAGCCCATATTTTTGTTGTTTCAATTCAAAACGAGATGATTTTTTTTTTTAATTGTATAGAATTTCAAATGTAATAAAACAATATATATATATATATATATTTTCAAACACCTTTTAAGTTTCACGCTTTTTAACTTCAAACAGTTCATTTTAAACTAAAAGTACAATTCCACAACTAAACTCAACTCTAATCAAAATAACTTCAAAACTCTAATTCAAGCGGACTGTTAGAGTTTGGTGACCTGAATTCTGTTTGGCTCGGCCCGAAAAGCTCGTGGTGTGATGTATGTGGTTGAGTTTTTATTAGGAGAATTTTTTGGACTCTGTGATGATAGCATAGGGATCGGGCCGATTACAGACCCGACCTTTTTTCACCTGATTCACGATTTTAGGGTTTTTGATATATATATATATATATATATGACGTAATTTTAGGGTTTTACTATCATACTCTTTTTGCTATAGCTGCTATTCTTATAATGATCTTTGATTTAATGGATTTTCTTCTCCTTTGCCTGTAGTTTTTTCCCGTCTAGGATTTTTACGTAAATTTGTGTGTTCTTGTTTTTCCGATTTTCTTGTTGTCAATTCATTCCTAATTTCATAACACGGGCCAACCAAATGGCTTCTAAAATTAATGTGGATGCTACAATTAATGGCTTGTTGGACTGTGTGGGAGTGGGTTGGTGGTAAGATACGAGTTTGGTAAATTTACTCAGCATGTCAGTTAGTGTTCAGCAGTTAGAGAATGTGCGAATTTTGCTTGAGTGTAGCGGTTTTAGAGATTGGGCGGTGGAGACGGACTCGTTGAATATTGTGCGAAAGTATTAGAGATCTAGTGGTTTGGGCACTGGAGGCTTATGCCATTGATGATATTCAAGATTTTTGGTCTCATGTTAGAAGTGACATTGTTTAATTACTCTTCTCGCAATGGCAATATGGTAACCCACTTCTTAGCATGCTATGTCAATCATGTTGGTCATGTTTTATTTGGTTTGATTATGTGCCGAAGTTTATTGGCCTTTTTGTAAAAGAGGATATTTTCTCCAATGGAATGAAAGTTAGTTTCCCTTAAAAATTAATAAATTAATAATTTGAACTGATACTACGAAATCCTAGGAAGTAAATAGTGCTTGGCAAAGTAGATAACTAAAGAATCATGATCAATTCCAAAACTGTCTAATCCAAAGTAGAAATATTGTGGCATGGGCATGTAAACTGTTTGCTGTAAATGAGCCAAATTGTGAACATGCCCCGTAGATATGTATTGTCCATATTGAGCTGCCCATTCTTTTTTTTCTTTTTTTTTTTTTTTTTTTTGAAAATGGGAAACTTATTTCATTTCATGCACAGACTATACAAGGACCAATTCACACCTTAAAAGCATCCTGCTATCAAAAACATGACACTAGTAAACAACTGGCTCCATCTGTAAACTTGAATGAAATGCTCAAAGGGAAATAACATGTATTTAACTCCACAAATGGACACCTAAATAAACACTAAACATCAAGTACACACATAGCTCTTCAATATAACCATATGACCATGAGGCAAAACACGTTGAAGTAAAAGCTTTCAGCTCTGTAAATTGCAACACACAAATCTGAAATCTTATGTGGGATCCAATTTTGGATCATTATGCTTAGTCAAGTTTGAGCCATGTACCTCCAAGAGACGTTGGATTCAAGTTTAGCCTCGGCAGTATGAACTCAAATGAAAGTATAGAACCCATTAACCCCAAAGAAGGGCCGTCCAACTTTGAAACTTCAATGCATTTTGCACATGACCATGAGGCATAACATACCTCAATCAGTCAATATCCATACCCCGTTGCACCTAATTTAACTTTTAGACAATTCTAAAACAAATCACATCAAAAAATAAATTAATAAATAAAAATAAAAAGATTGTAAAGAACACCCCCGTAAGAGGATTAGTTGGTTTCCAAGCCGACCCAATTCAAAATACAAACAAACTTAAGGTCAACAGATAATTGGAAGACAATGCCAAATGACAAGGCCATAGTGCAAAGGAATGTCGGAAAGTTTTTTTAGCCTCTTTTCGGCTCAACTTTTTAATTTCTTTTGAGGGACATAACCCCATAGAAAAATTTTTAAGACTTTGAACACATAATTAGCCTCATAATCTGATCAACTGTTTGTAAACGCTTTCTTTGACTTCCTATTGGGTGCATGACTCAAAACCAGCTTTCACAAGAAACACACACAAGCCAAATTTTACTTTTTTTTTTTCCTCCTTGTGGAAGAATTGAGAAGACAAGGAAAAAACATCTTCATTTTTCTATCTTACTTTTCTTTTTTCTAGTCCTTGCATGATTTTAAAAGGTGTATTATTAAAAGGTGTATTAGGAAAGATCATGCTTTTTTCGGTGGAGAATGTCAACCAAATAAGGTACTAGCCAGCCTACTATGTCCCTTTTTTAAATAAGGTACTAGCCAGCCTACTATGTCCCTTTTTTATTATTTGGAATAATGTTCAAATTAGGTTTCATGGTCTTCTTATAAAAATATATAAATATATAAACAACAATATTATGGGATGTTTTAGTATACTTTTTCTCCCCCTTTTTTTTTTGGTGCTTAAAAGTATACTTTTACTCCTTGTTTGTGGGGTGTGTGTACAACAATCACAAGTGGTGTACCCAATTTCTGACTTTTTAATTGTAGAAACATTTGTGACGAAATATGGTTATTTTTTAAGGGAGAATCTATGGTAAAACTCATTCTATATATCTTATCGGTAGAGTTTCATCTAAGACCATTGAAATTTAATTCAATGGATTAAATTTAAAGGGTGTACAAAAACTAAAATAAACACTGATATGCAGAATTGTAGCTAAAAAATAAAAAATTGAATTCCTTATTTTTATTAATTTTTTTAATTTAAAAAAAAATTAAAAAAAAAATTGATTTGTAATCAGGCCACTAGTGGAAGGTCGGCAGGGCGTGGCAATTTCTTAGGGGTGGAAGGGCGATAGCCGATGGCGGCTCGGGGGAGAAAGAATGGGGGGATTTCGTCGCTTGGCGATTTTGCCCAGAGGGGGGGGGGGGGGGGGGAGGGCGACGTCCGATGGGGCTCGGGTGGGGGGGATTTAGCCGTCTGGCTATTTCTTAGGAGGGGAGGGGGCGATGGTTGATGGGGTCTCGGGGGAGGGTGGGGGGATTTCACGGGTGAGAAGGGGATGATAGCCGATTGCGGGCTCCGGGGGGGGGGGGGGGGGAGTTCACTGTGAGTCAAGCAATTTCACAGGTGGGGGGTGGGGTGGTCGTGGGTCTGGGTCGCCGCCAGGGGGGGGATGATTTTGCCTTTACCGGAAGTGGAAGTCGCCGGTGGAAGGGTTGGGTTTTTTTTTAATTTAATTTTTGCTTTGATTTTATTTTTTTTTAATTTCTCAGTTATGATATTATGAGTTAAGGTGCGTAATAGTTATCGTACACAAGTAAAATCTCAACCATTAAATACATCAAACAGTCTATAAAATGAGCTCTACCGATAGGATATATAAAAAGGATTGTACCATAGGTTTCCCATTTTTTAAATAACAAAAAGGTTGTACATAATGCTTTTTTCGTTAATGAAAAAAAAAGAAAAAAAAAGAAAAAAACTAAGCCAAAAGGGTCTCTATTGCAATATATTTTGTCCTTACTATCATTCTAGTACATCTCAATATGGAAAGATGTCATTTTCATTCAGATATACCACGTGAAAACATGCATAAATGTTGTGCTTGATTTTTGCGCGTGCAAGTTAGATCATGTGTTTTTGCCTTCTCCTTCAATCTATGAAAATGCTTATGCCAAACATAATAGCTTTCACATGATTAATTCTTAATTAAGAGATAATTAATTAGCACGAGTAGGACTTTAATTTATTTCTTAAACTACTTAACCCCTTTTTTGTGAGTCTAAGAGTATTTTGATTCAAAATTTTCGATCCAACTTTTTTCTTGTATTAAAGTCATATTATAAATTTCTTTTAAAAAAAAAAGTCATACTATAAATAAACAGAGAAATTAAAAGTTACTGTCTTAATTTTCTAACATCATAATAGATTTTAAACTTTCTATGATAATTTAGCACTTAATATTGGTTTTATACTTCCCTAAAAAAAATATATATATATATATATTAATTGGTTTTATACACAATAAGAACATGGTCAAAACAAATAATGGAAGAAACAATGTCCAATGAAATATTGAAATATTGAATTGTGTTAAGACGTCCTAAAATAATAACCATAAAAAGCAATGCCATTCAACTACAGTAATAGGGTCGGGCATCATTTCAAATAGAAATATGTTACGCACAATGTGAATCATCTTCATATGAAACTTACTTTCTATCAGATATATAAAGTTTGACAATGACACTATTTAAAACTAAAAATTTTTCTTCTCATTACTAAGAAAAGTATATTTTATTCTTTAAACACAAATAAGTCAATGATACGAAGATGTAGGATATATAGAGTATAACATATATCTACATATAGAGTATAACATATACATATACATATACATATACATTTATATAATTTAATGGAATGAAAGCGGGGCAGTGACACATGACAGCCTTGCTATAATTCCCAAGTTTAAATTTGGTCAACCAGAACGGGGGAATTCTGCAACCTATGGCTCTTGTACCCCTCCAAAAAAGAAAATGAAAAAAAAAAACAAAAAAAAACAAAAAAACAAAAAAAAACAAAAATCATAACCCAAAAACAGAGATAAGAGAAACAAAAGTAAAAAATATGTATTTTATAAGAAATTATTGCGAAGCAAAAAAAAAAAAAACATGTTTGAATGCATTTATACAGACAAACAGTGTACTATATATCTCTTTCTCATTCCCGTCCATGACCTCCCTGTCGGCAGGTGAAATTGATCACCCCCTGTGGGACCCACCAAGAGGGCCTTCACCACCCTCGGATTCACATCTTCTATTTCTATGATTTGATGTACTGACACGTGTGGTTGATCAGGCCTGCTGACAAATTCCTTGATGTTGCCACGTGTAAAGAGGGAAGGGAGCTACCGGAGCAAGTGGAATTGGGTGCCAGGAGCCCCATACGCCTTTCACGTGAACCCCCACCCGGTCCCACCAACCACTTCCATTTTGTGTGAGTCTTTGGGCTTGGGTTGGGCCCACATGATTTTTATTCAAAATGTCCATATGGTTCAGAAACGTGTTTTGATTTTGTGGGCCCGTCCGATTTAGAGTTGGACGGTTGCCGTACATCGGAACATGGGGTGGGTATTCCAATGTCAGCAGTTGGCATTGGTCAACCATTTGATGAGATCTCTCAGCTGTAACGTCATCATTGCCATTAATTAAGCATAATTTGGTGGAGCGCAATGTAAATCTAAAAAATGGAGAGTTTCTACAATCGAAACTCATCTTTTCTTTAACGTTAAGAATTGTTGTTTTAATTATTTGATTAAATTTACAACGTTCTGATTTGTGGTTGGAATATTTTCACATCATATATCATATATTTTAAAAGTGGACATTTATAACTCAGACAGTAAATCAAATAGGTATAAAAAAAATAAGAATTATCAATAATTCATAAAAAGAGATCATAGTAAAAAAGGACCATCAAAATATGGCTTTACAGTAGAGCTTGTGTTTTCCTTTTTCTTCTTTGGGGGTGCCTTTTCATATCTTTACGATGGAAACCGCTAATTATGATTACATGGTACATAGACTAAAGAAAAAATGCATACATCTTTTCGCCACAATTAATTTAAAAAAAAAAAAAAAAAAAGCAAAGATATGGGTAGGTCCACAAGAAAATATTTGGTTTGAAAAGCATAATCTTTGAATCAGCTCATAATCCCGGCTAATTTTGTAGAAAAAAAATGACTTCACGATAGATACTTGTCAGAGTATAGACAAATAAAATGAAAATATTCAACCTTGCATGATCTAATTTTGGAATTACATATTCTGATGCCACATGCTCAATCAAAGTTGGGCACGGGTCTATATTAACCTTCAACTAAGGTTAGGCCTAAAATATGCTATAGATAATATTGATCTGATTATGACATTAAGCTTTTATTCATCAATAATTAAGCGAAGAAGAGACTTTAAAATGATTGATAATTTGAAAAAGAATAACATGGTAATTCTTAATAAATATAAGATACATGAATTATTATTATTACTGTTATTGTTTTGAATGCAATAAGTGTTGGGGACCAAATCTTGGAACAGCAAAAGGTAAAAAAAGAATGAAAGCAAGTTAGGGAAGTGGAGGGGGTGGGGCTCAAAGACGATGGCCTGTTTGGGGGAGGTTTTGATTATGTAATTTTTGAAGATATAAATAATGAAAAGTAGTTTTAACATCATATATATTTTAAAAAAAAAAAAAAAAAAAAAAAGACCCTCAAAAACGGACCAATAAAAAAAAGTGTTGTCGATGTTCATTTAATTGGGTTTTTATCTGCAGATTACTTTCCCACATTACCCAAAAAAAACAATAAAAACGAGAACAAACAATTACCAACAACAGAAACCTCACTTGCAAATTGCAATGCATCATATATATATATATATATATATATATAGTTTATATTCATATGCAACTTGGCTCTGACCCTGTTTGTTCGAGACTCATCTTCTCTATCTGCTTAAAAAGGCTGCCAACTCTACCTAAGCCTCTCATGTGATGATCTCCCTTCCTTTCCCTTCCCCCGCAAGCCCTTCATTATTCATGTTATGTTGCCCTCACTCCTCAAATATCCCCTCAATATATATGATTTTTATTATTGTCTCTCTAACGAGAGGTTCCTCCAACATAATATGAAATGAGTTTAATGTAACATTAAATAAAAAAACATAACATATTATATTATATGGATCAACGAGTAGATAATATATATGATTTTTACTAATAATACAGATCTTTCAGGTTTATAATGTTCTATGTTTTTTTTTTTTTTTTTCCATTACTATTGCGTTTTACTCTATGTTATGTAAAAGTAAGTCCCAGCGAAAAAGATCATTAAAAGAAATCTTGAGTGTACATTCCAAAATATGCATTTGAGTAGAGTATTCTATTGTAAAAAGCTTTGTTTCAGAGAATTCTACGGTAGATTTATAACGAACCGAAGTAAATTTCTCGCGACCGAGGTCCTATGGAAATGAAAAGAGGGTTTGAAGTAGCGTAAGGATAAATGGGGGAAAAATTAAGGAGAGAGAGGGTGGTTTTGGTCATTACAAGGTGCTTAAGGCAAGGAAGTGTGTGCCCTCAGGAATTCCAACATAAATAAATATACTTTGTGTGGAGGGACAGAAAACAGGTACTGTTCACATCCCACCGAAGACAACAGAAAAATTTTATAGAGTTTTTGATAAACTTTTAATAAATACAGGTGCAACAAATACGTACCCCTTTTCTTCTGCTTTTTTTCTTTTTGGGGTTTGAGCGATTCCTTCTTATCATAATTTTCCATGTTCTTTAGTGACCGTTTTGTGTTTTGCCTCCATGTACGTTTGCTAATTATAATATGATATAATATACATACTCTAACTTTAAGACGGAACCATTTATGACCAAGTGTAATTAGATTAAACTTTTTTTTTTTTTTTTTTTGCAATTTTTATATTTAAAATTTTATATGTTCCTCATTTTTCCTTTATTGAAAACAAATTATCCTTATATATATAAGCATCTTTAAAAACTAATCTTCTAATGTACGTCCCATTGAAATAATAGGTTAGCTTCGTCGCTGCTTCAACTCAATATTCACTTATTTTTATAAGTTTATGATGACGTGTTTTGTCTCTGAATTAAAGGCAAATTTTTTTTAACATTTACGTCCTTGCGAAACTTTTATACATTTCTATCTTTATTTCTATATTTCAAAAGAAAAATTAACAAGGAGTGTTTATCTAATGAGGTGGCTTGAGATACAAGCTTTGGCTTTATAAAATTCGATATCAATGCCTCTACCTGCCCTGCCATCAATTTCTGTGTTTCATCTTTCTTCTTGACCACACACACACCACCACCCCCCCCCCCCCCCCCCCCCCCCCCCCCTCTTTCATACGTCTCTATGTTCGGTTCTTATTTACTTCTTTTCTTTTTAATTTTCTTGGCTTTTCTAGAACTTATACCATCTTGGTGCTGGTTCCCATGCGCATACACACATATATATACACATACACGAACCGATATGTAAATAATTTTTCATATATATGGATACAAATACATATGTGTCTATATCTCGAGCATGCCTGCATATGCTTTCATCCGGATTGAATGGCTTGTCATTTTTGAGATGACGATATATATACACATATAATAATCAACGTGTAAGTTAGCTTCTAATAAAAAATTCTTAGCCTAGAGTCGACTAACTCTTTTATATATGTATATATATATATATATATATATATGTGTGCGTGTTTAGATATACGCTTGCTAAAGGGCATACGTATTGTTAGCAATAAAGCTAGCTACTGCCATAACTCGAAATATGAAAAATATAAGAAATAATTAACATGATGTGTGCTAATTATTTTGGCAACCACACTAAGTATATGGTTATTAATTTTATGCAATAGGCAAGAGAGTGGTAAAAATTAAAAAAGATTGTTGGCAAAATAATAATAATAATAATATTTTTTGAACAATTTAAAAAGTGTCAGACGCTTTTCATTAATTTGCCAAAACAAGTACTAAAAAGGGATATTATTGCATCAACTTGCACATCACTGCACAACATCAGTTCTGCAAATGCGGCAAACTTTGACCTAACTTTCTAAAAGGAGTTATAGAACTATATGTAATTGAAATGATTTATATATCGATATAAATATTATATTTATATATATATATATATATATTTGTGTGTGTATGTATGTACTACCTATCTCACGTGAAGTGAAGAAATCATGAAAAGAAAAATAAAAACCGACTGAAAATAAGCACTAATATTTATTAAGACCAAAAAAGATAATATATTTTAAAACTTGATAATTAAACAATGGTTTTGCAATCATTTTGGTCATGATTATTACCAAAAAAAGAGTGGTCTTCTCTTGCCCATCCATGACAAACACAAATGATGGCATCTGCCAGATCTATGCTGATAGGTAGCTTCTTTGTGTTACACTCGGACTTCTTTTTTCCCTCATAACATTATTGATTATTTTAATTTTCATCTGAAAAACTATGTGCACTGCAACCGAATTTATGAGCCTCCCGGCCTATATTTATTTATACCCATCTAGTTCTTCAAAAATATATATATGAATATTCATATATATATATATATGAATAGGTAACGTTGTTATTAATAATTCATCGATTGCTCAATCCGTAATTTTCAATTACAATCTAATTTACATATAATGGATTTCTCGGATTGGATTCGTGAACTCAATCCATAGCTATCAATGCAATAGACAAGCGGGATGGTGATTTTCAAGTTTGATGGCTGTGAAAGAACTGTGTGAAATATAATTTGAAACTTATCTTAGCTATGGTATTTTCTCTTCTCAATTTAAGTTCAATTTAGTGAGATGGGCTTTTATTAAAAAATAAAAATAAAAATAAAAACAATAGTAATTGACCGGATAGCAAGAGTTAATAGGGACATGATAAATTACATTCAATCTATACGGTTATATATATTGAATAAAGTAACTAATTATATAAATATATATATCTATTTCATAAATATTTATAGTTGGGATTTTCAGATTTCACGTAATTAAATCCAGTCCAATTGAACTAAATGGAGAGAATAGATTTAGTACGGATCAGTAAACTACCCCTATGAATAGGTGTCTTTAAAATTTCGTCCCAATAATAGGTGGTAGAAATTAAAGACAAAAGGGTATATAGATCTATCTTTTAGAATATAAAATGCAATGTATTGCATGAATGTTTCTTATTATATAGGTTTTACTTATCGTTACATTATTTTGAAGGATTTATGAAAGATTAAAAATAGAAATAAATGGTGAAGCGTCTTTGTTTGACTTTCCATGTGATTCATCTTCAAATTACAACTTACTTTATTACTTAATTAATAATCACTAGTTATCAGATGAAGAAAACATCCAACTTGAAAACTTTTGTAGGCATTTGTTTTTCTTGTCTTATCCGTTGTGGGTTTTCTGTTGTTGTTTTCTTTTTGGTTTTGTTTTCTTGCCGATTAAAAACAAAATAATAATAACAAAAATAAAAGCTAAACGTATCAACTATCTTAATTACCAAAAAAGGAAAATGAAATTCTATCACTTTTTGGAACATAAAAATGGCTATTTTAATTGATTGAATTCCTCTGCTACATATAGTAGCAGGAAATGGTTTTTCTTTTATTCCGATTAGCAGAAAGCGAACTGATTGTAAATGCATGTACAACATGTGAGTAGTTTGTCTAAATTTTTTTCTCGATTATTTATTATTTTATATTATGTATTTTAACTTTATCAAAAATTTAAATCATACATTTTGGATGTTCTCGATATTTCATTTTTTAGTTTTAATCTCATAATCGAATGTCAGCTACTAATTTCGACTACTCAATGATAACTTTACCCTTTAAATATATTCATGACCTTGTAACAACCAGCAGTATATATTTTTTATTATTATAACTATTATCAAAAGAAAAGGTGTGATGCTATCGTTAGTTTTTTTCCATTCTTTTTCTCACGAATATGGAGTTCATGGTTTGTTGGTTATATGTTTATTTTCAAAAAAAAAAAGGTATCATAATTATCAATTTAAGTGATCAAAATCATGACATAAACCAAGAGAAATCAAAAGAAGATTTGAAATCATATATAACAAGCTCTAAGAGCATTCTTTTGCTCAAATGGAAATCCTCTCTGTAGGGTTTTTTTTTTTTTTTTTTTTTTTCCCTAGTAGTAAGAACTGCAAGCTCATGACCAATATATATATATATATAGATATATATATATATCTGTGTGTGTGTGTGATATAAACATGCATATTTAGCTAGCTTCATGTGCTGGCGTTGCTATATCCTTGTTCCAGCAATATTTCAATGCCCCTAAGGCAGTCATCAATGTGTGAAAGAGAAGAGAAAAAGAAAGGAGTTTCACATTTTTCACAAGCTTTACAAGTCTGACACGGCCTATGATATATATAAATATATATTATTTATATAATGTGCCACACCAAAATTGCAACAACACCATTTATATACAGACCCAATTCTTATACAACTATATATATATATATATATATCACTTTTTTACCAACCGGCAACCACAAATAAAGAACCCACTCCATCCATGAACCAGCCACTGCTATACATTAAAGAAAAAGCTCTTGATCATATCTTTATACACTGTTATGGCAATGTTTTTGCTTTCTCATTTGCCTTTACACTGCATGCCCATCTTTAGACGGATATGGGGGAAGGGAAAAAAAAAAAAAAAAATCCCCTTTGAAATCGCGGCGCCCTAACAGTATGTTATGTTACTACGTATGTATAATTATCTCAGTAATTAATTATGTGACATACGCAACTGTTGTTAACACAACTCTTCTATAAATATGAGCCTCATGTTGTTAATAAATTAGCCAATTAATTAATACAAACGGTCATGTTCATATTAATACTTTTTCCGAATGATACTAATCCTTATTTAAGGTTTTCATGCATGGAAAACACGTTTTTGAAATCCTACGCTTGATTAATTATAGGCTGCAAAATATATATAACAAAGCAAAAGAGGCTTCCATCAAAAGAAAAGAAAACAAAAAACAAAAATCAAAAATCAAAAACAAAGCAAAGCAAATTTGCAAAAGAGGCTCATTAGCAAAAAAATAACATAAAAATAAAATAAAATAAATAAAAAGTTAGCAAAAGAGGCCAAAAAAAAAGGGCAGTTATTAAGTACCAAAGAAAATCAGAATCTTCCATATTGTAAACTTTTGACAGATTAACTAATCAAAAAACATTTTGACAGATTAATTTGGTGACAGCTCTCTTCTTTACCATGGTGAGAGAGAGAGAGAGAGAGAGAGAGAGAGAGAGGTTATTGTGATTAGACAAGTTTTAGGACATAATTATGATGAGGAGTTTTCTTTTGTTCTTCTCTTGTGTGGTGAGGACTAAACGTGTGTAAAGCGCGTGTAAAAGAGATTGCACTTTTTGATCAAACTATCTATTTATTTATTTATTTTTATCTAGATGGAAATATCATCTTGCATTTGAGACATAATCATGGGGAGAGAAGGCTTCTTCTTCCTTTTCATTTGTGTTCATCTTTGAGTAATAGTCAAGCAACAACCATTCCAATTTGCATGCATATATATATATATATATATGTATGTATGTATGTGAGTGCCTCGCATTGATAATATATATTTAGGGATAAAAGATTCGAATTATATATCTTATATTAGAGTCATGTGTGAAACTACTAATAGTCTATACTTACAACTATGATTAAGATATTTTTTTAATGAATATAAAAATAAAATTTTGATTTAAAAATTAATATTCTTAAAAATAACGTTTCTCGATAGTGTGAAATCATAATAAAACAAAAAGGTTTGCAAAATAGACAATTTATTGGTTTACGACTTAGAACATAGTCTTAGTGATAAGCAGAACTTTCATTCTTAGAATGTTCAAATATACACGACAAAATTCACAACTTCTTAAGGAAGGAAGGGGGGAAAAAAAATTGATGATAGGTAAGTGTTGCATGTTCTTATGGGAAGAAGAGGCGGCAGTGGAGAAGTGCACATGAAAGTTGGTACAAGTTAATATCATTAAACGTATTGGACTTGATGATATGTCATTGCACCAATATTGGATCTAATAAATATATATTTCCAATTTTTTTAATTGTTTTAAAATGCCTAGAATGTACGATGATTTTTTTTTTTTTTTTTTTTTTTGTGGTAAGTGGATTTTGTAGAAATTTTAAATTTAATTTGCGACCGTAAGAAATCTTTATCTACAAGGCATGGTGCTGTATACAAACAAGAGAGAGCAATAAAGGGTTCCCCCCCCACCCCCCCCCCCCCCTCCCCTTTCCCCTTTCCAACAAGCAATAGAGGTTTGATTTGTGGTTGTAAACATCACTTAAGAGTAATTCAATATATATATATGATTCTATTACAAAGTATAGAGTTTGAATCTCTTATCTCTAAGTTCAAAAAAAAAGTTATGATTATAATTGAAATTTGTATTGAAATAATTCGCGAACAATGATGAGAGCAATCCACTATAAACATCCATTAAAAAAAAAAAAACTGAAAACATAAATTAGAAAAGAGAGATTAGAAAAATAAAATAATTTGTTTTGAGACAAGTAATATAAAATAAATTAGAAGAGAGGAGAAGACCATAAGTGTACACTAATATCGGTCTAATTTTGTTTACCAATTTCATAATATTCTTTTTAATAAAAAAAATATTTATACAAAAAATAAGTAAATAAATAAACTTGCCTATGCTTTTCAAAATAAATTTAAAAAAGAAAAACCTAGCTATGAACCCAAGTAGATTGTTTGGTTGTTTATTTTAAAAAAAATGTAAAGTTTCCTAGATTTGATTCCCTTTTCATTAGATTCTCCTTTAATACTTTCCATTATTGCGCACGACCAATAATGTTATGTTTTATTTCTTATAGTACCAAAATTTCCCTAAAAATGCATCAACTTATTCAAGATTTTCAACAAACATTAAATAATTTATACATAATAAGTTACATCCTATCATATAACATTAACAATAATGTGGTTACATTGCATAAATTAGCAATAATTCCACACTAATTCCGTTACAAGATGTAGAATTCGGATCATCTATCTCGAAATTCAAGAAAATAAAAATAAAAACTAACATCAACAATGATAACAAAAATACCTAAAAATGCTTACTAATTGTTAACATAGTAAAGTTTTGAAGTGTCACCCATGCGAGAGATCAACTCCATTTATCCTCTTAACACCAACTAATGTAATTCAGATTAACTGATTTTAATTCACTTAAATGAAATAAATTAAGATAAAGAGTTATATAACGTCAGCTATTACATTTATAACTATCTTAGATTGAAACGTAAACCATTATGTTCACGAGATAGCTCACACTCACATTCAGTATTATATTCAAAATTTACTTGAGATCATGACTAAAATGAGTAATCCTCACTGTCAAACACATAAACTCGTTACACCACCGCCGATTCTGACATTCATAAAGGTCATTAGCCAAACTCTCAATGTCTAAAACGGCTCTCGCCAGGCCTAAGCCAACTTATGCAAACCCAAAAACCGACATTTTATTAATTGACCTTTTGGTTTTTGGGGGTACTGTATTTTCCTACCTTGTAGACTGGCTGCTTTGCGGCACCAGGACCGGCTTATGCCTTTGAAAATAATTGTGTTTTTACATTTATTATGTTGCTCCATTTTGAGTCGGCATTTTCTGTTTTCATGGTCATACATTTCCGACCAAGCCACAGATCTATAACCAAAAAAAAAAAAAAAAAAAACATAATAATAATAAAATAAATTGTGGAAAATGTCCAACACTCTACAAATGAAAAGAAAATGCAAATTTTTTTAGGGCCAAGAGAGTTCACACCACTCGGTCGCCACAACCGCTAATTGCGCTCCCTCGTGTTGTGTGGGCCACACAGAATGCCACGCTACATTTTTAGCATATTAATTAAAAAAATTTTACATAATCTTATAATTCCATAACAAGAATAAAAAGTAATCATTAAAAAAAGAGACCACAATAAGAATTGGCATGTAATAATTAATTAATTAATTATTGAATAATAGTAACGGAGAGAATTTATCATTGAAAATTCAAAATAGCTTATACAAATTATTATTACAAAAGTCTACTCAGGCAAAAAAAACACTCACTCTTCTCCGCTAATTTCACTAGCAGAAATATCTAAACAAAAATAAATAAATACTTCTAAAAAAAGGAAAAAAAATAAAAATAAAAACAAAAGTAGTTTTTTATTTTTATTTTTATTTTGTTTGGTTTGTATTGGCTGCAGCCTGAACAAAATCTGCCAAGAAATCGGCAAGCCAACGGCGGCAACACTCGGTCCAATGACAGTGCTCAGTCTTCTTCTCAGTCAGAGGACCACAAGAGGATCGGAACCGAACAAAATATCTTGAAACAGATCGTCCCCTTGCCACGGCGGCAACGGCGGCGGCGACGACGACGACTCCATAAACATGTTGCTGAAATCCTCCTTCAATACGCATTCCGGCAACGGCGAAATCACCGAAACGTCTTCATCGTCGTCGTTGCTGATAAAGAACGAGGACTCGAATAGCATCTCCGTTTCCGGTGACTGGAACTTGAAAACGTCGTCGTCGAAAGAGGGAAGGTCGACGGGCCAGAATTCTCCGAAATCGTCGGAGATATTCGTTTCGCCTTGGCATTCTTCTATAAAAAATTCTTGCTTTGGTACTTTCGAGAAGAACGGAGGTTGGCAGACCTCAGCCTCCGTCGGCTTCTGCAGCGGCTCGGCCTCCTCGGTCGAGTGAGTCCTGAAGTGGAGCACAGACGTCGGCGACGAGAGGTTCCGCGACTCCTCGCCGGAGTCGTAACTCAAGAAGGAGGCGGAGGCCGACGCGGCGGCGACGGCGGCGTTGTTCGCCTCGGGCAACTCCGGAGTCTGATCCTTCTGCAACGGCATGACGAAGTTCGTGAGCGCATCGGGGCCACGGAGCTTGATCGCGGCGTTGTCGTACACCATCGCCGCCTCCTCCGCCGTGTCGTAAGTCCCCAGCCACAGCCGCACGCGCCTCGCCGGATCTCTGATCTCGGCCGCCCATTTCCCCCACGGCCTCTGCCTAACACCACGGAACTTCCTTCCGCTCGCCATCGTCGACGTCTTGATCTGTCTCCGCTGCGCCACCGCCTCGGTCGCCGGTCTCTTCCTTGCGTTAACATTTCCAAGGCTCGGTCTACAACTCGTCTCGATGTTAACCTCGTTCACATACCGCTTCACCCGCTGACGACCGAAAATGGACTCTCTTCCGTCCTCCTCATCACTCGACGAGTCCGTCGCGTCGGGGGTCCGTAACAGATATCCGTACGACTCTCGGCACAGCGGGGCTATTCTCCGACGACGACGACCTCTTCGCCGGTTTGGTTACCTTCTTCGTCACTCTCCGATGCTCGGTGTACTTTATCGGACATAGGATACTCTGCTCCATCTTTCAATTTTTTTTTTTTTTTTTTCAGATTCTCATCAGAATAAAGAGAACCAAAAAAGAAGCGAAAGAAAAACGTAAGGATCAATATAAGAAATCACTCTTTGGACTGAAATTAGGAGCACCCAAAAAAAAAAAAAAAAGGTCACAGGCTCAGAAAAGGAAAACAACTGATTTTGGTTCAGTACTGATTTCTTGCCAGCCAAGAACTTTCTGTAGGGGAGTTACTCTCAGAAACAAAAAAAAATTTCTTTTTTTTTTTCTTTTTTTTCCCAGATCAAAACCCGAGAGAGAGAACAGAAGAAACTGTCCAACTGTTGAGAGAGAGAGTGTGGGTTGAGCGTTTTAGAGAGTGTGGGTTGAGCGTTTTAGAGAGAGAAAGAGGAGAGAGAGAGAGAGTAAGAGAAGTGGGGGAAGTAGAGAGAGTTCAGAGTGGTGCTTATGGAGCGACCGAAACTCTAAAATTGCAGTTTTATAGGATCCCCAATAGCCGATAAAAGGAAAACTCGGAATACAAAGCATTATTAATGTTCCAACCTTTATTTGAGGCTTTTTTTTTTTTTTTTTTTTTTTGGTTTCCTTTTTTTTCGCAAGTGGAAACTAGAACATTTTCTGTTTTTTACTTTTTTAATTTTAATTTTAAGTTCAAAATTTCGTTAGTTAAAAATATCTTTTTTTTTAAATTAAATAAGTGAGCAATGTGGGTGGGGGGGGGGGGGGGGGGGGGGGAGGAGGGGGTGGGTTTAATATTAGAGAAGGTCATATCAAAGAGCCGGTCGGGGAGGTTGGTCCGAAGATCCCGGTGACAGCCGCGGGAGATTAAAAATAGAAAACGGTCCGCCGCATCTCGATGAAGCACTAGGATCTTGCCACGTGGATATGTTGGGCCCAAGGGGAGAGTTTGGCCGAATGAGAGATCATCATAAGGTGCTGAGTCAGCTCATGATTCATCTTGAACTTCGTGATGGGAAGTCACGTGAGGCCCAAGATACCCGGCCTCCTCCCCCACACCCCCTGGTTAATTAGTCGGTCAAATTATTTGACTAACAAGAAAAGTTCCACTTGTGTTAATTACTCTTTTATTTATTTTTTATTTTTTTATTTTTTTTGCCCTTTCTCTTAATTCGACCTCTAAATAGAAATTAGAATAACCAAATAAAGGGTAATTATGGCGGTACCGGGGTATTTTCGTCATTTCGTAAAATGTTTGACAGTTTGTCCCTGGCTGGCCTGGTTAAACCTTTAGTGCATGATTTCTTTTTTTTTTTTTTCACAGTTTTAACTTGAGTTTTTTTTTTTTTTTTTTTTTTTTTTTAACTTTGGTTGGAAGTTTTTAATATTTACTTTCTTTTTTTTTTTTTTTACAGCTAAAAGTAACGTGGCGGGCAACCTAGAATTCGCCGCCATTTATAAATCAGTTTTTGTACGTCTCTGGGTTTTTTCTGAGCTTGTTGTTCCTCCAACCGAGAAATGCTTATTTCACGCGCTTTTTTATGTGTAACGCCTTCTGCAATTTTTTAATTTTAAATACATATGTGTTTTTTTTACTCCGATTTTATTATTTTCTTTGTATTTTCTACACAATTTAATCTTATATTATCACTTTTAATGAGATATATAAAAGCATATCTTTGCACTTTGAATTTTGAATTTTGAGCACCTTAAAAAAAAAACTTTTGAATTAGGGACGAAAGGTAAAACTCTATTCACTTTTTATTACTCGGCATGATTTCTCTTTTGTTATACTGACATTAATGGTATTTCAGATTTAGTGCAAAATTAGAAAGAAATATTCTTGCTCATTGTTTATACGGAAACTGAAATGCTTTAATTTGGGCACAAAAGTAATAAACTAGTACAAATGTGGGTGCCGTTGTGTCAACAACTTAAGGTACATAAGTTAATTTTAAATATTTAAGTAATTTGTGTAAATCTAAGTTTTAATAGAAAATATGATATTAAGCTTAGTTTGGTTTGTTAGTTGGAAATGAAATTTTTAAGCTGAAATTTATTTTCTTTTCAAATATTTAATTATAAATTTTGTCGACTTTTCAAGAAAAAACAAAAACAAAAACAAAAACTAAGATTAAAAAAAATACAATTTAATTGAAGTTAAAATTAAACGTTAAATGAAAAATAAATTTAAAAATGATTCTCCCTAAAAAAAAATCATTTTAGTTGATTTTCAAAAGTAGTCTTTTTGGATGATGAAAAATACAAAGAGATTTGGCAGTGACAAAAACTACTTGATTTCAATAAAATTTGACATAAAACGGTAAGTGTCTCTTTCAGAGAAGATACTAAAAACTTTAAAGAAATTTTTGTTTATTATATAATAACAGCAAAGGAAGGAAAAGTAAAGTTTCTTTTTCTTTCTTTTTTACAATAGTCAACTATATTTGCCGTTTCTACTACAGCTTTAATTTCTGTAAAATCCCTTTTTCTTTTCCAATTTCCTTTTATTTAAATTTTTTTTTTCTCATTCTAAAGCCTATGTCAAAGACTTTCAAATTTTTTTTTTTCTTATTAAAAAGAAAAGGCTTATAAAAGGGCATGTTTGGTTCACAAGTTCAAGATGAGATTTTTAAGTTTAAATAGGAAATTTTTTTGAATTTTCAGAAAAGACAAAAAACTTTTTGGGAAAAAGACAAAAACTTTTTGGGAAAAAGACAAAAACTTTTTGGGAAAAAGACAAAAAAAAGTTTGAAAATCTTAGTTTGGACTTAAGCTCCAAACTCACCCAAAATTTTTCAAAATTTGTAATCGGCATCGCATCACCCTATGGGCGTGTGCCCTGCGTTTCCATTAGACAAGAAAAAATAATTTTGTTATTTCTTTTTAGGTTTCATTTGATGGAAATTTCCCGTTTTCCACCAAAAAAAAAAAAAAAAAAAAAAGGGGTTGAAAAAAACTGTATTCACAATTTTCGTCATTAGCAATGTATCAGCGTCTAATTACAGAAGGGCATTCACTTCTAGTTATAATGTCCGTTAATTACTTCTTTTTTTTTTTTTTAGTTATTTTGAATGAGAAGAAAATTTGCTTTCCTTTTCTTTTGGTTCAAGATTTTCCTTCTGTACGTGAAGAGGAGAATAACGTCTTTTAAAAATAGACAAAACAGTTTTGTCGTGATAATTATAAAAATACTATTTTCTAGTACACGTGCATGCACCTAGACATACATAGTACATACGCGCCTGAAAATTTTACTCAAAATGTACATATGTATATATTTGCTGGGTAATTTACTCAAAACGTGTACATATATATTTTCTATATAATAATAAATAAAAAAACAGGTACATGTATCTACATAAATACGATGAATTATTTTGCAAAATATACTCAAAACGTATCTATATGAATCCGATCTCCGATTTTCCATGTATGATATATATTTATTTTTTAAGTTTTTTAATTTCTTGACCCGCAAGGATTGTGCCAAAATGGAGAGAGAGGAGAATGGGTATGAAATAAAATATATAATATTTTGGGAATGATTTTGAGATTTTTTTTTTTTTAAATTGTGTTTTTAGAAAAACTAATATCAGTATAAGAGTCCTTTAAAATAAAAATCAGTATAAGAGTATGTTTTTGAAAATATTTGTTAGGTGTATAAACCTTAGAAAATGAAAATAATAATGGAAAACAACTTTATTTTATTTTCTCATTTTTTTTAACAAAATATGAAAACAATTTTAGTTTTCAGTTCTATTTTCTAACTTGGTGTAAAACAAACGCTATTTTAGTCCTTGCTCTAAAAAAAACACACACACAAAAAAAAAAAAAACAAACTCTATTTCAGAACAACTACCATTTCTAAAACATTTTTTTACAAACAGTGAGATTCCTTTCAAAAACATTTTCAAAATGTTGTCTTTTCCATTTTTCATTTGCAAACAAATAAAAACAAAACAAAAAAAACAAAACAAAACAAAACAAGCAGGAAAATAGACTTGTCGCAGCCACTAATACATGAACATAACTAAACTCTAATGGCTTTTTCTCAACAAAAAAAAAAAATACTAACTTAATGCCCCAAATGCCCAATTATAAGTAAATGAAGGTGGCAACGAAATGGTTCATTGTTCATATACATATATACACACAAATATACACAATATATATCT
The DNA here is from genome assembly GCA_008635985.1 of Ficus erecta. NCBI lineage: Eukaryota > Viridiplantae > Streptophyta > Magnoliopsida > Rosales > Moraceae > Ficus > Ficus erecta. Next base: position 1,718,664 of record BKCH01000010.1, read on the forward strand.
TTATAATTATCTAACTATTAAGTTAGAAAATAATTTATATACGTAGTGGGTTCAAGCCTAGAATTGTTAGGTCTAGTGGCATCAAAGATTTAAGTGGCGTGTAATTTTTCATAATTAACAGTTGGCATAGTAACCAGTGATATTTTTGTCTCCGTATATGTACATATATACTACTATATATATATATATACACACACATACACACACACATATACACTTAATCACGCACCGTGCAAAAAAGCTAGCTTCAAGAGCTAAGGAACTAAATTATATTATTAAAGAAAACACATAAATTAAAAAACCAGTTTCCGGACATTTTCCTACTGGTCATAATGAAGTTGACTTAAAAAGTTTTATTAAATATTTGACCAAAACTTTGTTTCTCTCCTAATTTTCTTTCAACTAGATTGTTTTTTCCTCGGAATAATGTGAAGTTGGAAAATCGGCGGAGAAATATTGGTGAATATGGGGTATAAAGGGTCCCAGTAATACCGGCCCTGTTTTGGTATTTCATTTCATACATAATTAATAGAAGAAAAAAAATGGACAATACATAAAACATAAGGTTTAAAACGATATATCAAACAAATGAGCCGACTTTGTTTGGTTGTGAAAATTGATTTTAAATTTTCCCCTAAAAGCACATAACTATGGAGTGCAATATTGCTGATCTGGCTTTTCATCAGTCCAGCTAGCTTTGCAGATGTCTTTATGTGTCACCAAATGATTGGTTGTTAGACCCTCACGATCACAGTTAGGTGAACTTTTTTCTTCTCAATATATACATATATATGTATAATATGATATAGTTTCATTTTGGAAATTTCTTGCATTTTTTTTTTTTTTTGGTTTTTGTTTTTGCTAAATGTAAAAGGGGGTATAAAATTTCTATTTTTAACTCAGTGGCGGAGCTAAAAAAAATTTCTTATAAGGGACACATTAAAAAAAAAATCAGATATCATTATTTATGAGGATATAGTTATAGGTTTCTAACTATTTGAATACAATTGTAATTTGTCTTATTCAATAAGGGCACGATTGGAAAATTACAAAGAAAATTTACACACAAAAATCAAAATTTTAAAACTCGTATCAGGGTGTCTGCTTTAACTTATATTATTCTGAAATTTCTCATAACGGCCTTGTTTTTTTTTTTGTTTGCCTTTTGGTTCTATGTGCGTATATACATATATATATATATGAAATATTTAATAGTAGACAATTATTCCCAATTCTATATTTTAAGTCAAAAAACATATTTATGAAATGGGTGTATCCATATTATCGAAAATTTAACTTATATGAAGAAATACTATATCATTTAAATCATATAGTTGTAGTTATTTTCATCCGAAAATCTCTCTCTCTCTCTCTCTCTTTTTTTTTTTTTTGTGAAGATAGATATAGAGTGGTACACAAGTTAGCATGGAATTAAGCATGTAGGTATGTACACATGTACTAGTGATGAGACATTTGGAAGTTATATAGCATAAATGCACGGTTTGCTGGGTGAGATATATATTATATTACATATATATATATATATATGTGTGTAACTGTAAAGAAGTAACTGGAGCTAGTAATTAAGGAGACGATATCACATTCACATGACGATGTGGCCTGAGAGTCTCGTAGGTTTTTTTTTTTTTTTTTTTTTTTTTTTTTTTTTTTTTTGGAGTGGGTTGTAAATTTACCATTTGGTTGCAGTTTGTCACATGAATTCTTGGAACACGTCTCTAGGACAGACTCTAAAGCTAGTTGGCACTGGTGTGTATTGTGTGTCATACAAACTGATGAGCTCTTGTCGGCTTGTTGTATTAATTGGTTTGTCTGATGAGTTTCAGACAATATTATTTACATGTATTTTTGTAGGAAATATGGAATTTCTGTGACGTAAAAGGAAAAAAAAAAAAAAAAAAAAGGTATCAAAACAAAATATTAGTAAAACTATCTCCTGCAAGAAATTATTTTTCTTTTATTTTTCTCTCTCTTTCTCTTTCTCTTTCTTTTTCTTTTTCTTTTTCTTTTTTCTTTTTTCTTTCTTTCTTTCTTTTTTTTTTTTTTGGAAGAGAACGTTTCGGAATATTAGTTAATTCATTTTTTATACTTTAGGACAAAAAGAACAAAAGAGTCCCATCAAGGATGAGAAACATACTTCTATTCGAAATCGAAATAATTTTAAAGTAGGTGTATATATGTTTCTCTAAATTCTCAATCACGCTCTAGCATTTTGCTCAAGTTGATCATTAATTTTGTAAAGGAATATCCTCGTTTTTTTCTTTTTCTTTTTCTTTTTCTTTTTTTTCTGGTTGTCTTATTTGTTGTATTGTACGTATTAGAAGATATTAATTATGACTAACTAAGGAGAAAATGTCATCAAAACTAGAACATTAGAGTAATGATTTTATGCTTAGCTCAGTGCCACAATTAAATCATAGAGTAGTTAATTAATTATACTCCGTTACCAATATTAATCTGGATAATGACAAAATGAACTTTTTTGCCATGAAAATGAAAGGTCATTTTCTTTTGTATTATATATATATATATATATATATATTATGATCACCACAAACTCATATTTGCATAAGCCTATTAATAGCAATATTAGGGGGAGTAGTATAGTATTTTAGTGCACCTTAAATATTAATTAGTTGCGTCTAATTTCAAAACTTGTATCATTAGAGAGAGAGAGAGAGAGATGTGGGAAAGGTAATTGAAGATCCCATGTTTTGTTGGGATGCAAATTTAATGGATTGGCAAAGACAAAATCAAAGTAGTGCAGCTTCTCGGACTCTGGCCCTGCCCCATTGAGCCAAGTGAGGCCATAAATATCCAAAAAAAGACAGCTAACGAAGAACATCAAATTCGACAAAACACCGGGTGGTCTGCTCCTTATTTGTATATATACACTATAAACTATATATATAGGTGGGTATGTACATCTCTATATATAGATACATATACTTATATGTACAATATGTGTGTTCTATATATAAAATCATGAGATGATGATCATCACATTGGTATTTGTTTTCTCATCACTAAAAGAGTGAAAATTATACGTACCATACTAAATTAACATAATTGGGTTTTGTTCTATATATTTGGTCGTTTGCTAAAACAAAAGTTTTGGCAAGTTTTTGGCAAGTGCAAGTGGGGATGTTAAGTCAATGAGCATCAAGTCCAAGATACTTGTTTAATTCTTTTTAACAATTGTAATTTATCAGTCTCTTTGTTAATAATAAACTATGATCTCCTCATTAATCATATAAATTAAGTTAATCTGCGCGGTAAGCCCCAGATGCCCTTGATTTGAGTGTGTTACCGGCTGATCCTTCTCTTTCATGTTTCAACGGTAAAATTATTAGAAGAAAAATTAATCCCACCCTCCAAATTACACATGATCAAAAGAGATCCAAAACAAAATCTGCAGGTTCATGCATGGACGTGCACAACATACTCCCCTCGTATATATATACATATATATATACACACATATATGTATATATTTAATCCACATACTCATTACAAAGATTTATATATATATATATATTTCTTTTAATTTGGAGTAGATAGAGTTGAACTCTACAATTTACACTAGAGTATTATATATTGACAAGCGTATGTCATATTTATATATGTCGCTCCAATTTGCAACTAAACTATTTGATTATGAGATTGCTATTTATTAGCATGCATATTTGTTCATAAAAAATAAAATAAAAAAATTCGTGTGTCAAAATAACATAAATATATATAACGTACACAAAATAACAAGAATTCAGTACTTGAAAAAGGTCAAGGGTACTCTTGTCCTTCTATACAAAACATCTTGTTTATCATTATATATATATATATATATATATATATATATAGTCAAGAATTGCATTGGTTTCAAAAAAAATGTGCCTTCAGATTTTGTGTTTATTTTTCTTTAATAGTTAGAGGCTGGTACTCCCAAAAATAGCATTTCGTTGTTTGAAAAGAAAGGGGGAGAAAAGAATATAAATCAAACAGCATTTAATGGTTCTGAAAAGAATGAAGGAGATAAATATTTATTAATTAAGTAGGGATAATCATTAACTAAAGTAGCGTACTAATTCAAAAACGAAAATTAACTAAAAATAAGTACATATAGTTATGAAGAGAGCAACAAACAACGACCATATTGTAGGTATGGTAAATCCCAATTACTTCCAAAGAATAAATTTAATTACAAATTAAAACAAGATCCATTCTAAAAAGAAGGGCCAGACCTCACAGGCTCTTCTCCCTCACGACTTTAAAAGCTTTATTATTGTGTCGGTCTTAATATTTGTGTGCGTGTGTTTGCGCGCTAGCTATACTTATATATATATATATATATATATATATATCAAAACAATACTTGGCTCAGATTTTTATGGGGACTAAAAATGTGTCAACAAATTATTAGCCCAAACAAATAAATAATATAAGCTCTCATTTAGAAAGGTCACAATTAAGCTTCTACTCCAAGCAAGAGATGTTGGTCTCTCTCTCTCTCTCTCTCTCTCTCTCTCAAACGTTCGAAATGATAAAAAGATAACATTTTAAAATTATAAAATTGAAAAAGAACCTCATTCTCTGGAATTCTCTTGTCACGATATTTGAAAAGAAATATGTAAATGCTAAACTACACATGAAGAATTAATGATAACTTCCATTTCTATTTTCAGAAGCTCATCTGCTAATTAATTTGCCAAAGTCGGCAAAATCATTTAAATCCTGTCTTAACTTAATTTTAGGCTAGAACTTTTATTTAATTTATCTTTGGCTTCGCATGTTAGCTTTGTCATTTAATAACAAATTGGCGTGCCTCTTCCTTTTTAGTGATTAAGGGGCTAATCAAGTATCTACTTACCAACATTTCATCATAAAAACTCATATTTTCAAAAAACAAAACAAAACAAAATCGTATAGAAAATCGTGATTTTTGAGGATTAAAAAACTATTATGTTTATGTGTCGTTCAACAAACAAACCAATATAAAATGTATTGTCAAAAAACAATTTATTTCATAATTGTAATTTACATGCCTTAGTTACTTATAAGCGGAGCAGATATACATATATATATATATATATATATTTCTTTCCCTACAACATGTAATTTGTATATACACAAACATAATACTACAGGAAAATGACAATGTGTTACTGTGGAAAGGCAGATCAATATTTTTAATTTTATTTATTTATTTATTTATTTTACCTTTGGTTGAAATCAACACATATAGTTTCTATTTATAGACATTGGACCAACTCATCAAGTTTCTTTAGGTAGATACTTTGAATATTTCTGGGTATATAAATAATTAGTATATAATAACTGGCTGTATAGTAAGTTCTAATAGCTTTGGTAATTTAAATTGTATATGAATATGAACATTATATATATGTAAGTGCTGATTTTCACAGATTGTCACATGCCCTCCTCGATATTGAGTTTCTCAACTAAATTATCTGTTCCTTAGCTTGTTCAAGAGACGTGCCGGCATCGTGTGCTTTACCTAAATATCTAGTATCTACCATATCATGAACGTTGAACCCACCTCCAAAAAAAAAAAAAAAAAAAAAAATCACTTTTGACTTTTTTTTCTTCACTTGTTCCTCTATTTTTTTTTTCCCACGTTTGGCATTAAGTAATCACTAGATTTAAGTAGTTAGACTTTTTCTTTTTTAAAAAAGTCGGTGTTGTCATTTTTTTAATTTATTTTTATTTCAAGTGAAGTAAGATTTTAATGAAGTAGCTGGCTAGTGATAAAGACCTAGACTCACTCGTGGTACACTAGTTTGACTAACTTAAGTAGTTCTTTTAGGCTTTTGAAAAAATAGAAGATTTTGAAATTTCTAAGTTCAACTAACTAAAATTGTCCTTTTACACTTTTGAGGGGGGAAAAAAAAAATCAGTAGAAAAACGCTCAATGGGAGATATTTTGCATGAAAAAAGAGAATGATCTTGTTTATGAAATTAAGCATGGTAATTCTATGTATAAAAATAAAACAAAAAACATAATAAGTTATACATTTTTACATCCTTTTTGTCAAAAGAAAAAAAAAAGAAGGAAATAAATCGTTTTCAAGCAGTCCATAATACCAAATAGTTTATGCATATAAAAACGTAGAATAATAAAGTATGGATATCTCAAGGGGGGTGGCAAAAAGGTTTTGGGAAACACTACGAATAAACAAAGAGATGTGTATATGGGGGATTTGTCTTGAGACTCGACGACAGTAGGTGACCGGCTCATCCGGTGGGGCCCAGCTGACACATCGACTGGTTCACCAACCGGTGACCGGCGATTTTTACGCCGTGACGGTAACCGTGGGAATGGCACGTGTGCCACCCCATGTGGGGATGATGTGGCTCCAATTAGCATGAGAATTTGTTTAAGTTTAAATGTGTGTGTGTGTGTGTGTATATATATAGATATAAAAATATTTTGGTATGTCAAAAATGATAGAGAGACATGTATGGGATAGTGGAGTATGTACACTTGCACTTTCTACTTGATTATTGCTGATTAGTTTGGAATCCAAAAATGCTCTGAATCTGAGGGAAATTAGGGCCTTTGTAAGATGGACATATAAATATTTTGGTGCCTCAAAGTGGGGGATTTGGTGGAGGGACATGTCTTATGATTTATTGCCAATTTTGAGGTGTTGGGGTGCTTGTGGGTTTAGTTATTTTTTTGTTGGAATTTTCCAATAATTTCAAAAGCCTTATAATTGGGAGAGGAGCAAGGCAACATGGATTTGGTAGAGAACAATTAAACTTCTTTGAACAATTAAATTTGGATTTGTTATTTAAATTACGGGTTTGAACCTATGATTCAAGCGGACCTTTAGTGTTCCAATGAGTTGGACACTTTGAAAATACAATTATTTGTTTTTTCTGTGACTTTAATTATTTCCAATATGGCTAGAAAACATTAAAGGTCAATCTAAGTGAAAGATATCGGTGGCCTGCATGTTAGTACTCTATTAACAATCTAAATTGTGTTTAAGATTAACTTTCTTATAAGAGTACTGTCTTCACGGATTATCAGAGAGGAAATATTAATAGACAGATATGTTGAATTAGATATTAATAATTATTTCATCCATCATTAAAGATAGTATTAATTAACTTTAGATTATATATTTATATTTATCAAAAAGTACAACTCAGCTAAGTAGGCTTCAACTATGCGCCACGTTAAGAAAAGTTAACCAAAAATGAACTAATAATTATCTGGGAATTATTTTCAGTATTCATTTAATATAGTACCTCTATATTGCAACATTGTCTTCATTAGAGACAAGCCCCTCAAGACGCATGAAAGTGAGATTAGTTAGGTAATTTACTGAGTTAATTTCATGACTTAATTTTGAGTGGCATGAATCTGATTTTCAGGGACCGTTAACCTTTTTGCCGGGTAATTAATTTAATTATAATTATTAATATCTTTGGGTCAGACTTTATTAGAGTTTCGCCTCAACTCAACTCAGATTTTTTTTTGTTGTAATATATATCTATATATATATATATTTGATGAAGATTCTGTACGTGTAATTGTATCTGAAAAAGTATTAGACATATAAGACATGGGTCGCCCATGTCCTTAAGATTTTTTTGGAATATAATAATGTGTTACAACACTTGGAGAGTTGAATACCGGACCAGTTTTGCTTTCCTTTTTTTTAATTATTTTATTTTATTTTTATTTATTGGGAAGTTGAACTTTATTAAAATCATATTTTGGCATTCCTATGCACTAATGTTCTTCTTCATTTGTGAGTTTCGGGGCTTCTTAATATCAATCTGCTGGTGAAGTGGCCTCAGTTTTATATATAATTATATATATATATATATATATATATATACATGAATTAAAATATGTACGGAATATTTTAAATATTAAAAAATATGATCCCACGACATGACAAAAGCTCGAGGTATGACTAAAAGCATGTGTAAGCTACGAACGAGCTCACGTTCGAAGCAGTTTGGTTTCTTGCCGTTGTTCAATGCGTTGATTAAATGGACTTTTGTTTTTTTATTTTTTTTAATATTAACCTCTCCCACAAAATAATAATAATAATAATAATAATAATAATAAAGGAAAAAAGAAAAACTTCATGAAAAGAAACAAAGAAAACCTCGAGAGCTTTTTTGTCACGTAACACTTTCTTAAAAAGAAGAAAAGAAAGATAAAGTTAAGGACAAAGAGGAAAAAAAAGAAGAAAAATTGGTACTTTAGACCAAACGTGTTTATCTTAATCGAGGATTTGCAGAGCATGAGCTGAAAGGAAAAAACTAGGGGAAATTTTCAAAATTTTAAGTGGAAAATGGTTTAATCTCGAAGGGCAAGTTTCAAGGCGACCAAAAAAAAGAAAAATAGATTTTGAGTCCAAGCTTAACGTAAGGACCATTTGGATTATAAATTATAATTGAATGTTTATTTAAACTAAGCTTCTATTTGGATCGCCTGTTAGAGTTGAAAATTTTAAGTTGGAATTGATTGACTTTTTAAAAACTAATTATATTTTTTGTTAACTTTTCAGAAAAAGATAAAAATCCAATCAAAAAATTAGAGTTTAGTTGGAATTAAACCTGTAAACCAAACAAAACATAAATGTTTGCATTCAAATGTAGAATTTGAAATGCTTTTAAATGAAATATGTGTTTGGATAATTATTTTAGTTAAAAGTAGCATTTGAATGTGTAAAAAAAAAAAAAAAAAAAAGTAGTAAATATGATATTGATTTTGAAAAAGTGAAAATTTTGAATTTTGGATTTAAGTGGAGTCAGGAGGTCATTCAAGCTAGAGACAACTGTCTGTTAGCCCATTGATGTTTTTAGAGGCCCATAATCCGGCCTCAAGACCAGGTCCATCCTCAGCTACAAGAACAAAAAACACAGCTTCAAGCCATATATGTAGGATGTATATATTTTGTATTGCAACTTGCAATGAAACTTCCTCCTCCTTTGAAGGAATACTCATCAAGAAAATGGAATTTTTGAAAGATGTTATTTAAAAGGAAAAAAAAAAAAAAAAAGTTGACATAAAGTCAACAACAGAAAATCCCTATGAAACTTGTAAAAAGGTAAACCGGAACAAATTCTTAACGAAAAAGGAAAGCGATTCCATTCCTAGCCAATCTATATCTTCCTTTATATGAAGAAAATAGTTATGAAGGCTCCACAAGAAATATAAAAGGTACCACATAAATGGGTCCGAACGTTGAGAATAACATCCGAAGTTGAGTAGAATCGCTCAAAACAAAAAACATCCGACATCCAACCATTTTGTAGCTTCCATGGAACAGCTGTTGGAAGTCCTTTGAAAAGGTAATGAATCACTTTTCAACCAAAGCTTACCACCAACTATTCAGAGAGAACCAATTTTCAACTTCAAAAGCAGAGTTTCCAACTAAGCAAAACCTCTACGAGACGAGGAACAGAAACAAGCATAGAGTGAACAGCCAAGAAACCTCTACAGTAATTAAAAATTTTCCCACACGCAACCAAACATGGAGCTCTAACTACGAGGATAAAGGAACCAATGAATTGCAACAGATTTTAGACTGCGAAAAACATTACTATTAATTTTAAAATCGGTGTCGGTAAATCTTTCGAGGAAAAAGAAAACTAGGTTCCCAAATGAATATAAGCCTCAATAAGCCACAAGCCGCCTCAATAAGCAACAAGCCGAATTAATTGCTTCTGATGTTTTCAACTACTTGGTAACTGCAGCCCTTTTATTTTGTTGGTATGCATGTTTAAGCTATAAGGAGCAGCTCTTCATTTATCTTGTCAAGAGAGATCAAAGAAACTCAACTTCAAAAATCTCCTAAATAATAACAAAATGAGACAAAAATGCTCTTTTTTTTTTTTTTTTTTTTTTTTTTTTTTAATTAATTTGGCCCTCGTTTGTAAGTTTCATTGTCCAAGTATCAACCCTGGTACGTTTAGCCAAAATTCACACATAGAAGCACTTTCCAATGAAAACACACGCTCATAACTCATCCCTCAACAACGGCCACATTGTTTCTGATGCATTGAAATGACTTGGTTTCTTTAAATTAAGGGATATCTTTGGCTTTTCGTGGTGAAATAAAGGTAATCTTAGTTACGGTAATGCACCAAACCCGGGATGGAACTCGTTCTTTAAGTTCATATATTCCCGTACAAACGATTAGAAAACCAAAATGTATTCCTTTCGTTTAAGCCTCTCTAGTCCATTTCAGGAAAATTCATGCGTTAAGCTAACAAACAAGAACATATTAGAATAAAATGGCCCTGCCTCTTAACACATTTAGCATTTATTCTTAATCCATGGCATCCTTCTGGGTCAAGCTCCTCGCAATTGTCTTGTACATGTGTGCAATCTCCGGCATGAATGGATGATCATCGAGATTCGGATCCGTCAACGGAGCAGATTGAAAGCAACATCTGGAGAATGAAATGCAACAATGATGATCTGTGATGCAACGTGAGGGTGCTTGCGTTTGCTTCGACAACAAATTGTTATTTTTTATAACATGCACGGACATCGGACATCCAAAACTAGCGAAAAAGTCGAAATAACACATAGGCCACTGTTTCTTCCCCTGAGAGTCTATCTTTCATAGCCATTTTTAACTACAATTTCAAAACTACTCTTATCTCAGTTTGTTAATACCGTGTGACTCTTTTAGCTGCATAATTAATTATTTGGCTGTTATACCGAGAAAATAAATCAAGGATAATACTATGCAACACAACTCATTGTTTTGAATATCACAATTACAAACAATTGATTTAGAAAATAACATGTGTTTCTTCCATTTTTTGAACCAATATAGGCTATAGAGCTCTTGCATAGACAATTTCAAGATTCAAGCGACGAGGAACCGTTCATCCTTCGCTACACGATACTCAAAAGGATAGGGCCCTCCATCAAACATACCACATTTCGTTTTAGCCCATGGCATACTTCTGGGTCCAGCTCCTTGCAGTAGTCTCATACTTGTTTTTGTCCGTCTTGTACATGTGTGCAATCTCCGGCACCAATGGATCGTCAGGATTTGGGTCCGTCAGAAGTGAGCAGATTGAAAGCAACACCTGGAAATAGAAATTAAACAATGAATGAGTCCGCAACATACACAGATCAACCTAGAAAATAGATTTGCCTACAATGGATATCCTCAATTCAAGCCTCAAAAGAAGATTCATAAAAAAACTATGATGTTCCAGGTTTTCATTACACAATTGACATATATATTAATTAAAGAGGATGCACCAATGAAAAGGTTCTTCAGCACCTACAGAGGGACTGATACACACGCAGAGTGAGAGAGAGATAGAGAGACTGGCCCTATAGTAATTCTATCATTGCAAAATATTTATTGATTACAATAATTGCTGCTCTTTCAATTATATCCATAATATCGGGGTTCTAAGACAAGAACCTTCGAGATAGTTAGAGCAGGGCTCCATTGCTCCTTCAAGATATCAAGGCAAATACTTCCGTTGCTGTTTATGTTCGGGTGGAACACCTTTGTTCTAAATGCCACCTGCAAAAGTCCATCAATGTTTGTGGGTGAGCGAGTGGGAGAGAGAGCGAGAAAGAGGAGAGAGGAGAGAAATTGGACCCTACATTCCAATTCAATGTATTATGCAGTGTTTGATTACATTACAACGGCAAGGTAGTTTGGTTCAAAAAAATTTTACCCTTCATGATATCAAACCCTTGAGCCAAATTTTGAGACTATGGATAACTTCACCTAAAGCGGTAACTGACAAAAGAGCAGCCAATGGATATTCCAAGACAAACAAAAAGAAGGTAAAGAAGAGAGCATATATATAATACACGCAACCATACAAACACAACATCAACCACAGACTCTGATCCCATGCATAGTTCCGTCTATAGGACCAGTGGTCCAAGGTTCAACACCTAATATAGCAAAAGCTAACCCCAAGAGAGGTTATATTTTAGATTCGAAATGCCTAACTCAAAACAGAGAAAAGGCGGGAATGAGAGAGATGCTATATTATAAGAATGAAGGAAGCTATAGCTGAAACCTGATGCATTTACCATCAGATATCAACAAATAACAACTATCAATGTTGAAACCAATTAAAGAATAGTAGAACACCGAATATTAGAGAACAAAAACAACTCCATATCAAAATGAAGCAATAACAAAGTACCTTGGGCGGCTTAAAGGGATAATCTGGAGGAAAATGGATGGTAACTAGGAAAACACCCCCAGCATAAGGACTGTCTGGAGGACCCATAATTGTCGCTTGCCAGTGAAACATGTCTTCTGCAACAGGACCTGTTAAAAATCCCCGAAGACGCCAACAGCCAACGAACAAAATTAACAACTCTCAATAATTAACATGGTCATGACTTTTACAAATAAATTTACTAGACACCATTAACTGAATTAAGACCAGGAAGCACATCGAAGGGCATCATCATAAGACAAAAAGTTCATCATAATTCACACACGTTTACACATCGAAGGGCATCATCATAAGACAAAAAGTTCATCATAATTCACACATGTTTACATGTTTAAAACTACACCCACGATTTTCACAGACAATTTATGATCTCCATCAGACTATATCAAAAAAAAAAAAAAAAGGAAATTTTCAACCCAAAAAAAAAAAAAAAAAAGCAGAGTCAAAAGCGAACAAATAATAATTTCTCTAAAAAATATGGAAACCAAATAATCAAAGCTTAAAAATGGAATTAAATAGCAAAAAAAAATTACGAAAAACAATAATAAGAAGAAGAAAAAGAAAAAAGACCTGCACTGCAAGATGTCGGAGGATCCTTCTGCAAATCCTTGAGCTCCTTCAAGATCCGCTTCGACGCCATTTGAAAAAGAAAAACCCTAACTTTCCGATATCGGAAAGCAACATTCACGGATCAAAAAGACAAATCGGAACCAAAAAACAGACACGGAATCGATAAAGAGAGATAAAATACAAAGCATAATCGAGGAAGCGATGGTAGGTTACCTGAGACAGAGCAAGGTTGCGAGAGATCGACCTAGGGATTTCGATTACCAAGGAACAGAAGACGAAAACGAAGACGAGTAAGAAAAAGAAGAAGAAGAAGAAGATATGAGGAAAAATCCGAGGAACGGGTCAGCGATCCGGTGTGGGTATCGCTTATTATAAAGAGTCTGCTCCCGCCCTGGATTTTACGCAATCCACAGCTTCTCATTGGCCTACTGATATTTTCTCCTCCTCTGAGTGGGTCCCACTTTTTGCGTTTTCAGAAGAAAGTGGTCTGGTCCGCCGCTTAATTAAAAAATAAAAAAGAAGAAGAAAAGAAAAAAAAAAAAAAAAAGGCGGTTTTCTGTCTATTTTATTGTTTTTACCTTTATTGAATAATTTATTTATTTAAGCTTAGAGGGACGGCAATTGCCACGTGAGATTCCGTCGAAAAGACGACGTCGTCTGAAGAGTGATTGGCGCAATTTGGTAATGCCGTGGGGTGATTGGTTACTGCGGTCAAACAAATTTCTTTGAGATATATCATTGCAGGGCCGGGTTAGACGGTCGACCCGCAACCCGTCTCTTTGATATGCGGGCCGGTCAAACAAATTCCCTAATGTGCGGGTCAGGTTAGGCCGAGGTTTTACCTGAACTTTCTTGTTTTCTTTTTAATTTTTACATATAAAAATGTGAGAAAATTAAATGGACTCATGACTATTTTTTTATAATTTTATCAACTCTAATATTAAAATTGATAATTTTTAGTGTTATAAAATGATAAAATTATTAATTTTAATATTAATATGGCCATAAATATAAAGAGTTGTCAAATTAATAACATTCTTGCATATAATCCTATTAAAACATATCAGAAAGTTACGGGTGGCCTGGCCCGATCTGTATATTAACGAGTTATGTGGTCAGGTTGTACCATCCTTTTCTTCATCAGGACCTGATTCTTTATATAGGCAAGCTCGGCCTGGCTCATATTCTTATTTGGAACAAACCAGGCGATCCATATTTACAGCTCTAATTAAATCAAATAACGGTGAAGAAAATAGTGCAACATTTTTTCATCTTATGTTTTTTAGAAGCATTTTTTATAAGTAGTCTATATGTTGGAATTTCCGTTATTTTGCTTACCTAATTGTAGTAAGAAAGGCTTGGTGATGATAATTTTTTAAAAAAATTTATTAGGGTAAAAACACTTTTTTCTTTAAATTATACATGATTTTTGTTTTTTTGTTTTTTGTTTTGTTTTTGAGAAGGTACATAATTTGGGTTTTAAAACAATCAAATAAAATGTAGGTTTTCTTAAAATTAAAAGTAAAATGTAGACACAAAAGGGAAATGTCTATTTTCTTACCTCATATGTCTGTATTGCTTTAGGGCCTGTTTGGTGGAGTGGTTTGAGTTGGGATTTTTAAGTTTTAATAGTAAATTTTTTTGAATTTTCAGAAAAGTCAAAAAACTTTTTAGGAAAAAGACAAAATTTTTTGAAAAAAGAAAAAAAAAAAAAAAAAAAAGTTTGAGTTGAATGGTTTGAGTAGTTGAGCCATCCACCCTCTTAACTTTTTTAAACCAATAAACAACTCATTACACAGAATTTAATAACACAAACTTTTTTTTTTTTTTTTAATTTGAAGTGGTTTTGTTAAATTTTTTTTTTTATCAATTTTATTAAAATCAATATATCTTCTTAGCTTGTGTTTGGTGTATTTGTGTAAAATAGAATTTTTATGTTGAATTTGGTTGACTTTTCAAAAATTAGTCAGAATTTTTGTTGATTTTTCATAAAAAGACACTCGTGAACTTAGCCGATACTATTCCTAGCTTAATATGTTGTCATTTTAAATATCTTCTTCTTCTTCTTTTTCTTTTTTCTTTCTTGCTGAATAATTTTTTTTTTTTTTACTATTCCTAGACTTGAATAGCTCAATAAATTGTGTATGATTGTCAAAAAAGGATAAATTACTCGTTTAGCCCGTAAACTTTGTTTGTACAACTTTGATCGTTGTTTTTTTTTCGTATCTTAAATGATTTAAAACTATTAAAAAATTACTACAATTGTCATTTTGCTTAATTTTTTGACATAATTCATTAGTAATTTGTTGAAAAGTAATGATAACTAATGAATTTTATTCAAAAATTAACGAAAAAAACTACTATAGCAACGTTTTTAATGATTTAAGGTTACTCCGGCTACGGAAAAAAAGAGTAAGGATCAAAATTGTACAAATTTAAAAATTTAAAGACTAAACGAACAATTAACCCCAAAAAAATGAAAATCATTTTGGATAAAAAGAAATGAATCTAAGCATGCGTTTGTTGCGTGGATTTGGATTGTAGGATTTAAGTTTGAATTGAGTTATGTATTTGGTGAAGCGTTTGAATTCCTGGAGTTAAAAAATGTAAAAACTTGAAATGTATTCGGAAAAAAAAAATATAGAGCTTGTTTTTTTTTTTTTTCTAAATTTTATGCAATTTAAAAATAATCATCTCATTTGGACTTATATATACAAAGTTATAGATTTTTAAAGTTTGAGTTACAAAACTGTAATAGTAACAGTAAATAGGGAAACTAAGGTTGACTTTTAAGAAAAAGATAAAGGCCTCGTTTGGGGTTTCAACTAAAACTGTACTTTTTCATTTCAGTTTTTATCTTTTTCTGAAAAAATCTGTCTTTTTTTGAAAATTTTTTTGTTTTTTCTAAAAAGTCAATAAAAATTTTCAACTCAAACTGTACTTTTTTAACTCAAACTCATTCATCAAATGGACCCAAAAATTAAGTTATAATTTTTGGATCTAAACTTTAGACCCAAACACAAATTAAAATTATGTTTGTTGCACTAATTAGAGATGAATTTTATGTTGGATTTAATTAATTTTCTAAAAATTAATTATATTTTTTATTAATTTAAAAAAAACATAAAAAATAAAAAGTCAAATAACTTTAATTTAAAAATTCATTTTTAAATTGGTATACCAAAAGCATCATAAATTTCCTTTAAAAAATAAGATAAAAAAAGGAACAAAATAAAATCTAAATTTTAAGTCGATTAGATCATGAGAGGTACTCATATCATGATAAATTGACATGATAACGTGCGCAGCCGCGTAGAGTAAAAAACAGAGAGAAATTTCCAGCTCAGAGGGTATTAAACCACCGCCTGGCGCGCATTGCACACCCGGCGCAAGTTAGCGGGCTTCACCGTCTGCCTCCCCCACCAAACTCGCAAAACTTACTCTCGTCAACCTCTCATTTCGGTTCGACCAGGCCCAAAATCAAACAATGTTCAAGTCTCAGCGGCGGGTCCAAATCGACGACGCCCAATCGGAGTCGAAGTCTCGGCCGCCGAAATTCGATGGCGACGACTCCCAAGACGCCGCCCGATACGACGGCGACGGCGATGGAGCAGTGAGATTGAGGCTCTCCGAGAGGAACCTCACCGAAGATCAGGAGCCTTTCATGGGCGTCAAGGTTCGGAGAAAAACCTCCTTCCACAGAGAGTACAGAGGAGATTACATCGACGTCCCTTCTCATCCTTACTTGATGAAAATCTTGCAGAAACAAGGTCAGACATTGCTTTTATTCCGTTAATCGATTTCGTCAATTTCTTCAAAATTTCAGGATTTTGATTAAGAAGTGTTTGCTTGATCTGTGGATTTTGTCAAATTTCTTTCTTTTACAATGAACAATCTCAAAAGCTAGAAAATTTCGTCAATTCGATCGATTTTATAATGTGCAGGTGACAATCAAGTTCTTTTTGCGGATAAAGTTTTGAAATTTACCGGTTCAGGGAAGATGAAGAGGAGAATTCTGTTGATTACTGACTTTGCCATTTATGTTGTTGATCCGGAGACTGATTCACTGAAACGGAGAATAGCCTTGGCTGCTGTAGATAAGATGTGTTTGAGTGAGTTGAGTGATAATTTCTTCGCGATCATTATTCCAACGGAGTACGATTTGCTCATGGCTAGTACTCGGAAGACCGAAATTGTTACTGTGCTAGTTGAAGCTACTAAGAATGCCGCTAACTATGAGCTTGAGGTTGCTTTCTCTAACAGGTAAACTGCTTCTTATGTGGAAATGTAGATGACTGTGTTCTTACTTTAGCGTTGTCATTCGAGCAAATTTAGGAAGTGTCAATGGAAATATACTTTTGGGGCAATTCTGTTGTATCACATTTTGGCACATACGTCTTGTGGGCTCTTCTATTTGTGGAAATATCACATGATTTGTTATGTAGAAATTGGCGTTCAATGATCTTGGCAATTGGCATTTCCTTTCGATTTAACAGATACCTGTAGTTTTATTCCGTCTTATAAACTTCTGTATTTGTTTCCATTTATAGAGGAAGAAAATGTTTGTGAATTTGGTCCGAGAGATGTTGTATTGAATGCCTGTCATCCTATCTCTTTTGTAGTTTTGAGTATCATGCCGGCGCCGAGTTTGTGAAGGAGGTTCAGTTTGAGGAAGTTGAAGGTCTGTTATACCATTTTTTTGTGCTAGCATTTTTCCATCGACTGTGCTGTATTCACCTTGATTGCTATATATACTGGTTTTTGAAGCTGCTGAAGCCTTTAATTTTGTTCAAATTTCAGGAGGCGTGAAAACAAGAATTGTAAGGAAATAACTTGCAGTTTGTACTTGCTTCCAAGTGTTTGTAGACTCTACAGGTGATTGAATTTTGCAAAGATGGATTCTTTATCCGTACACGTTGTGGTTCTGCTCAGCATCGAGTCCGACCCCGTAGGAAGAATTTGGACGTGTTCATTTGTGTGTTATTCTTATACGACAACAATAAATTGAATTGTCTTCTTTTTTCTTCTCAATTATTTTTGGTTCATTTTGGAACAGCTTTTTCTAGATGTATGAAACCTTCTATTGCGATTATATATCAGTTCCAAGGTTGGTACTGTTTGCAAAGATGCTTGCCTACTCTTTTATGTTACTTCTTTTCTTGTTATACAGAGGTTATTTTCTCTATTTGAGTTAGTTTTCGCCGTTCCGCAATTGAGCAGAGACCCTCAAAATAGATATACCACGGTTTCAAGGGCCTAAGTAGAAGATAAAGTTCTTGCATCAAAATATAAATTCTAATATAAATTTCACTGTCTGATAAAAACAACTATTACAACCATCAAAGCCTTTTGCAATAAGGAATAAATTTTAATGGAAAAAAAGGGGCAACAAAACTATGTAACATCTCCAAACTTTGATGAAAGAATTTCACTTTGGAAGAGATGATGATCTTGTCTCTGCCGCAACATCAGGTGTTGGGATTGGAGTTGAAATTTCTGACTTTGTAACATCTGAGGACGGCCGATTCCCGGAATTGAATTGACGCATTTCCTCCAAAGTTCTCACCACATCGTTAATTTTCGGTCTCTTCTCCGGCACTCTCGCGACACAACTCATTCCCAGTTGCAGCATCTCCACCATCTCCTCCTCTATGTTCGGATACCTCAAGAGCTCCACATCAAACACTTCGGCAGTCCACTCCTCTCTCACCACAGAATTCACCCACCTCACCAAGTGAACCACCTCCTCAGTACCCGTGGCATGTACAGGAGATTTTCCGGTGAGAAGCTCAAGAATCAAGACCCCGAAACTGTAGACATCAGATGCATGAGTCGCCTTTCGGGTGTCGGATACTTCTGGTGCTCGGTATCCTGCAGCTCGAACCACTGGCGGCGGCATTGAGTTCATCAGTGTTGCCAAACCGACATCAGCAACACAACCATATCCTTGGGAGTTGAGGAAGACGTTTGAGGCTTTTATGTTGCCATGGACAAGTTTCCCGCCATTTTCCGTGTGGATACGGGCAATTCCTCTCGCTGCGCCTGCAGCGATTCTAAGTCTAGCCTCCCAGTCTAGTGGAGTCCTTCCATCCCCCCTTCTACCTGCAATAAAGAGAAATTCCAATTGCTTTATCTATACGAATCAAAAGGGTAATGAAAATTACATAATCGAGAAAAATTCTAAGCACATACCATGTAACAGAGCAGAGACGTTTCCTTGTTCATAATAATCGAACACAATAAGCTTTTCATCCTTGGAATAGTAATATGCCCTTAGTGGAGCCACATTTTCATGCCTGATGTTCCCTACAATCTCCATTTGCTGCTCAAAATCTCGCTTAGCAACCGTCACTTCCTTCAACCTTTTGACCACCAACGTGGTTGTCGCGTCTTCCAGTGCCGCCTTATACGTCGTTCCAAACATTCCTTTCCCAAGAACCTCGGCAGATGCCCTCAACAAGTCCTCCAGATCAAAAGCAAGATTACAACCCTCAAAGAAAAAGAGCCTGTTCGTCTTGTCTTGGCTCTCGGAAGCCCCTTTCTTTGAAGAGCTCTCTTTCTTCTGCGGTTTCACTACAACCCCACTTTGGTCTCCTTTTCTCGAGCGGCAAAAGTACATCAACGAAGCAATCACCACAAACCCAAGAACACAGCCGCCGAGCGCAACAGCCAACAATGCAGACTGACTAAATCTTTTCTTCTTGGTTTTCCTTATCGGTTGGCCATTCGGTGGTTGAGCTGGAAGAGAAGGAGGAGTGGCATCTTCTGATGAGAGATTGTTACCGAAAAATGCCCAACTTGGGAATCTTCTGAGAGCCCTTGGCACAACTCCGGTGAGGTTATTATTGGCTAAATCTAGCTCTTCTAAGCTAGAAATATTGAGATCAGGAATTTGACCAGAAAGGGAGTTGTTGGACAGATCCAAAGCTGTAAGGCGAGTCAAATTGGCTATTGAAGATGGAATACTCCCATTAAAACCATTATCAGACAGATTGACTATAGTCAGATTGTTCCAAACTGAGAAATCCGAAGGCAACGGGCCCGAAAACTTGTTGGACTGAAGATAAATTGATGTCAAGTTTCTAAGCTTGGAGAAATCAGATGGAATAGAACCTGATATTCTGTTCATTCTGAGGCTCAGAACCTGAAGAGCCGATAACCGACCGAGAGTGTCCGATGGGATAGGCCCTCGGAATCCGACACCGGGAAGATGAAGCTCCACCACTCTTGTGTGGTTGTTGTTGCAGATGATCCCAGTCCATGTGCTGCACACGGAAGAGTCCTGGCTCCATTTGAGAGTGTGGGAGTGAGATATGTTGTTGAGGAAATCAAGCAAGGCTTGTTTATCTTCGTCCAAGTTTGCAGTGACGCCGGAGAAGATTGTTGCTCCAAGCAAGAAAATGGCCGAGAAAATGGTGAGACAAGTCCCTATCCTTTTGATCATTTTCTCAGTTCAGAGTTGCGAGCTCAGCTGTGCAGCCAAGGAAACAGGCAAAATGTCACAAGTCAGTTCCAATTCCAAAATCTTGGTTACATCTACAAGAAGTCTGGCACACGAAAATTTAAATCAATAAAAAAAAGGATGAAAAATCAGAAACGTATCTAAGCTGTTAGAATATGTGTGGAAAAGGCCGTTTATGTTAAAAAAAATTTCTGTGTAACGACTGAGTAATAAGTTTTTAATGCCTGACAGTTAAGAGTTTTGGTCAAAAAAAGCTGGTCTAAGTTTGAAAATTATAAGCCTCTTTACGTGCTTCTCCCACCAACTGTGTTAGGTTTGCTCAAGAGCTGAAAGTGACAAAAAAAAAAAAATAGAAATAAAAAATGAACCCTTCACTTTAGTTAGGGACAAAATTCCTGAGACGACATAAACAAGTTAGGAATCACTTTTTGAGATAGACCCAGATCAGAAAAAAGGCTTTTCTTGAGAAACAAACACAAGATAATAAGAGAAAAAGAAGAAAGGTACTAACTTGGTTGTTGCAGACCGCAAGCAGAGAGAGGCTTAAGCCTTGCTAAAGATTCATCTCCTACCAACAAGAATATGTAGCTCTGTCTTCTCTCTCTCTCTCTCTCTTAAGCCCTTTCTCTCTCTACAACTTCAACCAAAGTTTTTTTTTTTTTTTTTTGGATAGATCCAGAGGTGGGTCATTAAAGAGTTGCGGTTTGAGAAACAGTTTGGAGAGGAAAAATCCCAAGGTGGGTCATCGACAATGATGATGGTAATAATGGGAATGAGCTGGTATTTGCTTGCTAAAACAGCATCACCACATGCCTACAACGCTGGGAAACCATTAGATAAATCGATCAGTTTTAGAACACAACCCTCACACAGAGAGAAGGTTATATATATATACATGTGTGTGTGTTTGTGTGTATGTATATATATATTTTATGCTTTTTTTTCAATATTTTATAGCGCACGAACAGGAAGATGCATGTGGATAGAGACACCGAAGAGACAGAACTGGAAAACCCAAAAAAAAAAAAAAAAGTAATAGCCAACTTTTGTTCTTAACAAAAAGTCTATTACTTGTGTATTCTAAGATTTTTTTTTCCTTGCAAATTTTTTAAATAGCTATAGCGACGAAGTAAGAATTTTTATCATGGGAAACTAATATAATAATCAAAGCTTAAAAAAAAAACAAAACAAAACAAAACTTGATGGGGCTTAATTAGGCTCTAATTCCCTCCATCAATTATGTATGTGCATCTCAAAATTCAGAAATTGATATGAAAAAAAAAAATTCTACAAGAGCTATGCCAAAAATTAATTGTGTGATTGTGACCAACAGTGATGATGAAATTATGTTTGAACTTTCATTTTGATTATTCTAAAGATTCGAATCATGTCACGTGCAAGTATCTATCTTTTGATAAGTTCATGTACTGGTTATGTAAAGGCTTAAGACTAGGATTCTCTTCATTTCACAGTATAATAGTATTGGACAAAAGACTTGAAAATACCACCGATCTTCTTTAATTAAAATAACTGGTTGAGATTGACATAACTATCTTTAGTATTTCTCATTTTGTATAAATCTCAAAGAACGAAGTACTAGGACTTGTCCCTATAACATACTCAATGTCTACTGTGTCTTCTTAAAACCTTTGATACCCCATTAAGGGGAAAAAATAGTACTTATCCCTATTGGAATCATATATACCAATATTTGTTTAAGGAAATAAATCTAACATGAAAAGGGGAAGAAGAAGGAAAACGATTTAAAGGAAGAATTGAGCTGGGATGTCATAAATCACTTCACATTCTTTTTTATTAGTATTGAATTGAAAGCTTAATAATAATGGAAAAGAATATCAACAAATGCTATTTACACAAAGGTACAAATGGATGAGATAGGGGGGGTGGTGGGGGCGGTGCAAATCAAAGCATTCATTTGTTGTTGAACAATCCACATCAGAATAATATAATCTACTTTTTGATTAGGTTGGCCACTTTATTAGTTTCAAATTAACTCATGATTAACCAACATTATTATCTTTTACCAACTGAAATTTTGCCTAATTGGTCTATCTTGAGACTTTAGATATAGACATTAAAATAAACCGTCACATGCAAGGTTGACTTTGTAGATAATATTAACATTGTTATTATTTTTTTATTTTTTTGGAGTAATTTTTAATTTAGTCGAATTTTTTTCAATTTTACAGGGTAGTAAGTAGAGAGCCGTAAATCACGCGTGGCTTTTGCGTAGCAGCGTAGGTCACCAACCAACCCACTAACTTCGATGCTTCACTTGCGAGGTTGGCGCGTTTCATTCACGCTCCATGGACAACGCGTTGACTTGGGAAAAACGGCGTGGAATTTTTGAGAGAAATGAAGAGTAGCGTGCGTGCGTGCGCGAGTCGCGTCTTGTCTTGTCTTGTCCAATGGTTCTGTAGCTGACGTCGACGGACGGCTGTCTTTTCCTGATTTGACACGTGGGAATTGCCACTGCACGCCGTTTGCGTATCGTAGCAAAACGACAACCAAAAGAGGCCTTCAAAATTGGTCACAGATTCACAGCCACAAGTGTCATTTGGTGGCACTGATCAGTAATTGACATTCAATAATTATTATGATCATCCTTCAATCCATTGGCTAATTTATAGCCCCTGACAAATTTTTTAACTAATTAATTTTACGGCATTTTCAATTATTTTAATGGATAGGATTATGTGATAGGATATAAATATAATGGGACACAATTTGAATGGTCCAATTTTCATCAACTTAAATTAAGAAGAAAATGATCATTTTCTAAAAAATATCAATCAACAGTTGATCACTTAGTAGATAATTAGATACTAATTGATCGATATTAACGTATGTTTTTACCATTAAATCTGTAATAGTAGGAAAAGAATGCTCGATTCCAAATTGTTCATGAATAGTGACGTTAAGTTTCTCGAACTTTGAGCTTAGATTAGTCAGTTCTATTTCTCGATGGGGGACAAGGGAAGATATATAACTCAGTAGAGAGTGTCACCTTGAAATGGTGAAAGTCATCAGTTTGAGCATGATTATCCTTAAACTTAATGTGAGTTTTTCTATTTTTACTTGCTCCCCCGCCGTGATCAAATGAAAATGTATAAGAGACTCGTGGGATTGATTGATCACTTGATAGATAGTCAGATATTAATTGATCAATGTTAACATGTGTTTTTATCATTAAATTATTGATTAATTATAATTAATAATTAATAATTGATTGACTGTATCTGATTGATTATAATAAATGAACATCTTAATAAGCCAGCAACCATTTTAGCTTCTTTTTTTTTTTTCCTCGTAACATATCATGTAAAAACTACGGTCTAATCTAATTTCTCTTTATTTCCTTTAGCATTGCATGTTATCCTTTAGTTTCTATATGATGCATGAAACGAATCGGCAATAGAGATAGGGCTAGGGCTATAAGTCTACAAGCCCTTCATTATAGTCCAACAAATTAAGTTGTCTCTTATTCTTTATGAGATATCAATATTGCAGTGATTGAAAGAAATAAGATCCACTCAAAAGCTAATTAGGTTTTTTTTTTTTTTTAAAAAAAAGATTGATTTCTATGGAGGGGTTTTTTTTTTTTTTGGTGGATTAAAAAAAAGTTGGTTGCAATAGAGAAAAAGTCACTATTTTTTTATGTTTTGGCAGAATCCAAGGTCCATTAATATTATTATTTACTGCTATCTTTAATTTTAATTTTAATTTTGTCATACTCCTTGTAAACGGCCTTGACAATCAAGGTTGCTGCCAACTGCAATTATTTTCGACATTTACATATTTTAATAAGACGTTGAAACTTTTAATTCACATAAATGGCTATAAATTCATTAACTGTACCTTATAACAAGAAAATACCACATTATATACCTCTCTTAGATCGGACAATTGTATCAGACAGATATTGGTCAAAAGTACCACTTAAATTCTCGAAAATTTACTTGAGATTCTTCTCGGAAAGTGAAAATGAATTAGAATCTAAACTACAAAAACAAACAAGACATAAAACGCCAAAATTAAGTATTGAACAAAATGTGACGTATGAATGCAAGTGGGTTTTCTTTCATTAATATAGATAAATATACGTACAACATGTGTGTATATAATACACACACTCGTAAACTTTTGATCGGTTAAGTTTGAATATATATAATATGTGTGTATGTATATGATTTGAATGTGTGAGTGTAAATATATAATATCCAATTGGTTGCATCTGGTCGTAGAGCACTTTTGGGAATTAATTTTTTAGCTAAACATGATAATTACAAGTAATATTATTAATAACGCATGGATATATTTTAAACTTATGATATATATTATGGTCAATATGTTGAACATTTGAAGTTTACTTAAAGGAAGGGGAATGATCAAATTAGAAGCGAAGTTTATTATTGGTGAACCATGTGCCTAGAAATTTCTCTAACATTTTCCCTTGTTTAAGGGGCAATGGTGCAAGGAAATTCTCCCTCATAATTAATTATTATTATTATTATTATTATTTTTAAGAAAAAGATCCAAGCTTGAATGCTTTTAAACTTGCAAAAGTTGTGGAGTGCGGACATTTGGCGCTAGTGATTTTAGATTTAATTAGACAAACATTTAATTCTTGGAATTTTTTTCTTTGGACTAATGTACAAACTTCATATCATGTACTTTTTTCAACTTGTTTATGATGGCTAGAAATGAAATAATCAGCCACCTAAATTGTGATATCATAAACAAAATGGAGATGGTGATGCCAATCCTAGGACATTAAGATAAATGGGATTCTAGAAACAAATCATTACATTGCAAAAGGCCTTTTTTTTTTTTAAGGTACAAAAGGATTTTTAATTTCAACGTGTTTGATCAAAGTTAGGCCTAAACTTTTGACCTATTGGTTTCATGAACATCCAAATTCTTGCTCGAATATGCCTTTTGGGTAAATCAACAACCTTTTCATTATACCTAAAGCAATCGACAAATAGAATTGGTGGGTATGTATTCGAATAAGTTATGTAGGCTGTATAATCTGTAAGTGGTCCAAATTATTTCCCAAAAGACCCTGTAAGAGGTCCAAATTATTTCCCAAAATACCCTTTTTCTTTTTAACGCAAAATTTCCTTTATCCAAATGGAAAGGAGGAGGCTAAGAAAAAATATCGTTTGATTTTTTCGGGCAATAAATTTGTAATTAATTCATAATGCTCTGTATTTTTGAGCCCAATGCAACTCAAATGGCATTGGTTTGGGGGGGGGGGGGGAAAATTATCAAATGGTTATATATATATTGGGTACAAACTATATCACCAAATCAGAGTGGCGCAGCGGAAGCGTGGTGGGCCCATAACCCACAGGTCCCAGGATCGAAACCTGGCTCTGATATAATAGAGTAGCTTTCCGCGTCAAAATTTTTTTCCACCCAAGTTCTTTCATACGACGTCGTTTTCCCAATAACTCTCATTACTCCCTAATGATGTTCGCGTGGCAACTTTCTATTGGAGCAAATCAACAAGCTGTCCGCGATATATCGCCGAAAGAAACCAAAAAAAAAAAAAAAAGGAAATCAAAACGAAAACGAGAAAAAAGAGGATTTTTAATTTATAACTCCAAAATCATGAAAAAAACCACTCAGATAAAGAGGAAACGAAACCCTAAAAAAACTCCAAAATATCGCGATAAGTAACAAACCCCCCAAAATCCTGCAGCCTCCGCTTTTCTCTCCGGCGAGAAGAAGACCAATCTCTCTCCATCCCTGTAAGTTCCTTAAATTTCTCGCCATTTCTCTTCTCTCTCCGAATCCCATCGCGTTTTCTAAATTTTCCAAAATCATTTTTTTTTCATTTCGTTTTATATTAACCTCTCTCGCGGCATTTTGGATCAGATCTGATGTTTGGATTTTCTGTTTGGCTACTAAGAAAGTGTGAAGAGAGAAAAGATCATACTCACTCACTTAGCTCCCTGTTTGTCTCGACGGAAAAATGTTTCCCGTGAAAGACGATTTTTCCACCAAGAAAGTGCAGACTTTTTCGATTTTACTTTTTATGTAGATAACAGTGAGCTGAAAGTTCATAATCTGATTTATCTGGAATGATAAGAAAATAGTGGAAATGGTTCCAGTGGGCTTTAATTCTTATCTAATTTTATCAAATAAAGTACAATAATGTGGTTTTAGAATTTTTTTTCTCCATTTAAGTTATTTGGTTGATAAAAGAAGTGAGCTTTTCTGAAATTAATTATTTGTCTAAAAGAATAAAATATAACTGATTTTTTTCTTTTTTGATGATAAAAAATAACTAAACTAAAGTTTCATTAGCAAATGCAAATGTCTAGGTTCTGAAAAAAAAAAAAAAAAAAAAAAAGGTATAATAGCTTCCATACTTGTGTAACTTTCTCATATCTGGGTTCTCTTTCACTAGATTTTTCTTGTATTCAAGCATGAAAATTGGAGATTTATTAATTGCTGGTTATGACTCATTTTGTTTTGCTTCATTGTAGGGTAACGTACAAGACCACAGAACCTTTTTCATATCCTCAGTAAGTTTGGTGAATTAAGCTTTTATTTATTTATTTATAAACTTGAGATATGGGAATTTAAGCTGCACCATATGGTGGGGTCAGATGTGGAACTTACTTATTAGAGTGACAGTCCATAACTCCTTGTTTAGTGTAAATTCTAATTAAGTGGGTGCATTTAATTTCTCTGTGTTCTTCAAGTATGATATTTCAAGTTAAAAGCTTGAGTAAGTGTATTTTGATGTGCGAAAATCTAGAAGTTTAATTATAGGAACTATGAACATGGAAATGTATTAAATTTTGTGTTTTATATTATGGCAGTGGTACGAGAAAAAGATGCTTGTTGGGAATATGCAGATAAATTAGATGGAAACAAGGTGAGGTGTAAATTTTGCCTGAGAGTTCTCAATGGGGGTATTAGTAGGTTGAAGCATCATCTCTCTAGGCTTCCGAGTAAAGGCGTAAACCCGTGTAGCAAGGTAAGAGATGATGTGACAGATAGGGTGAGAGCTATCATAACATCAAAGGAAGATGTCAAAGAAACATCAAGCACCAAAAAGCAGAAGCTGGTGGAACTGAAATCTCCCGGAAATGTTTCTGCGAGTAAGCCTCTTGTTTCTACAGAGGTAGCGTCCCCGGTTGTAAAAGTTTTCCCAACCGTCACTCCGATGGCTCCTCTCTCCTTGAACAACCAGGAAAATGCAGAGAGAAGTATTGCCCTGTTCTTTTTCGAGAATAAGCTGGATTTTGGTATTGCTCGCTCTTCGTCCTATCAGATAATGGTTGATGCCATAACAAAGTGCGGTACTGGATTCACTGGTCCGTCTGCTGAGACTCTCAAAACTACATGGCTGGAAAGGATCAAGTCGGAGATGAGCCTACAATCAAAGGACATCGAAAAAGAATGGATTACAACAGGCTGCACTATAATTGCCGACACATGGACTGACAACAAATCAAGAGCTTTGATCAACTTCCTAGTTTCATCACCCTCCAGGACCTTCTTTCACAAATCAGTTGATGCATCTTCGTATTTTAAGAACACAAAGTGCCTTGTTGAGTTATTTGATTCTGTCATTGAAGATTTTGGTGCGGACAATGTCGTGCAGATTATAATGGATAGCAGCTTCAACTATACCGGTGTTGCAAACCACATTCTGCAGAATTATTCAACCATTTTCGTGTCTCCCTGTGCTTCTCATTGCTTGAATCTAATTCTGGAGGAATTCTCAAAGGTAGATTGGGTAAATAGATGTATTTTACAGGCGCAAACTATATCGAAGTTCCTATACAATAGCGTCTCCATGCTTGATCTACTGAAAAAGTTCACTGGAGGACAAGAACTCATTAGAACTGGTATCACGAAGTCGGTTTCTAGCTTCCTTTCCCTACAGTCTATGTTGAAGCAAAAGTCGAGGTTGAAGCATATGTTTAACAGCCCCGAATACTGTACAAACTCCTTGTACGTAAATAAACCGACGAGCATATCATGCATTTCTATTGTTGAGGAAATTGATTTCTGGAGGACAGTGGAAGAATGTGTGGCCATTTCTGAGCCTTTTCTGAAAGTGTTGAGGGAAGTCGCCGGAGGTAAGCCTGCGGTGGGGTCTATATACGAGTTAATGACGAGGGCAAAGGAGTCTATAAGGACGTACTATATAATGGATGAAAATAAGTGCAAGACACTTTTAGACATAGTAGATAGGAAGTGGCGAGACCAACTCCATTCGCCTCTACATTCAGCAGCAGCATTTTTGAACCCCAGTATTCAGTACAACCCAGAAATAAAGTTTCTTAGCTCTATAAAGGAAGACTTTTTCAAAGTTCTGGAGAAGCTACTCCCTCTTCCTGAAATGAGACGTGACATCACCAGCCAGATATTTACTTTTACAAAGGCGACTAATATGTTCGGCTGCAGCCTAGCGATGGAGGCGAGAGATGTCGTTTCACCTGGTAAATTTACAATCTGCATGCGTTATACATCCGCTTCTAGCTGTATATCTGTGATATAACATCCCATGTGATTTGATTTGCGCCCGCACACCAGAACAAGATGTCTACGTATGTCTTCTCCATATATGTTTGAATTTCACACTTACTGGTAATTCTTTTACAGGGCTTTGGTGGGAACAATATGGCGACTCCGCGCCAGTATTGCAGCGAGTTGCAATCAGGATACTCAGTCAAGTTTGCAGCAGTTTCACTTTCGAGAGGCATTGGAATGCATTCCAGCAAATCCACTCTGAGAAACGAAACAAGATCGATAGAGAAACATTGAATGACCTAGTGTACATAAATTACAATCTCAAGTTAGCTAGACATACAAGAATGAAACCAGTAGAAGCCGATCCAATTCAATTCGAGGACATAGACATGACTTCAGAGTGGGTAGAGGAGAGCGATAACTCGAGCACAAATCAGTGGCTCGATCGGCTTGGTTCGGCATTGGATGGGAGTGACTTGAATACAAGGTTCAGTGCGTCCATGTTTGGTCCAAACGATCACATATTTGGGTTGTGATTCTGAAACCTCGAAGGCCTCATTTGTTGTATTTGAGCTCACCTTTTTATCTTGTACCCTTTTCTTCACTGGTTCTTTCTCTCTGTCTCGGTTCATTAATGAGCCATTATAGTGGCCTGTTGACAATGTTCTATTGCTTCGTATACATAAGTAGATATTTATAATTCTTCCTGCTTTGTACTTGAAGTACATGAGCGAAATACCGAGCTGGCTGAATCACAATCTGCCTTGTGTTTGTCATATAAAAACAGGCTGTCCATTTTGGTTTAGGAACTTCATTGTCTACAATGATTAATTTGACTTATCTATTTAAAAATAAAAATAGAGACCAATTACAATACTAATAGTTTATATACTTTTTCCTTAATATAGTAATAGTAATAACAACACAATAACAACATTAGTAATAGTAATAGTACTGATAGTAGTAGTGGTGGTAGAATAAATAGGTATAAGTTTAGTATCATGCATTACTTCTTGTTTTCAACAATTTCTAACTAGTAACTTTTTTTTTTTTTGTTTTGGTGAAAGGGACTAACTAATGACTTTCAATAAAGGAAAAAACAATGTCTTATCAATTGAAAAATCAATATATTCAAGTAATGATTTCATATTTAAATACGTTATAAGGTATAGGAAGCGAATCCCTTTTCGACACTCTTCTCTAATTTACAATCCTTATATTTCTAATATCATTTAATTTATTTATTTGTGGGCCTGAATCAAGATATCAGATAAAACAAAAAAAAACAAAAAAAAAAAAGGTGGAAATGGCATAAGTTCCGTGAAAAGCCACACGAAAACGTTGTTATTGGAGGACGCGTTGCGCGTCAAAACGGCAGTGGTTTGGACATTTTCCTCTCCGTCTTCCTTTTTTTCAGTTGACAAACGCGGGTAGGTAACCACACAAACGACACGAAAAAGTCGAAAAAGTCAGTAGTTTTTGTACAATCTCCGCAATCCAGACCTAGACAATCAATCTTCCCCATCAAACTAGTTTTCGTATGGACTACGGATTAAGGAAGCAGGACGACGCCCAATTCCCGATGTACCGCCACTCCAACTCTTCCTCATCCTCCTCTTCGCCGTCTTCCCATCCGATGTACGCGCCGCCGCCTCCGCCGTCCTCTCTCTACCCCAAGATCGGCCACTCCGGCCACACCGCACCCCGTCCCTTCCCCCATCACCAGGCCCCTCCTCCTCCTTCCTCTTCTTCGTGTAAGTCTCGCGCCTTCTCCGTAAACTCTGACAGATCAAAGACATGATTTTTGAATCTTTTGCTTCGAAATTTGATCTGTATTTGTTAATTATCTGCTCTTTGATTTGCTTTTCTCAGTTACCAACTGAAAGTTTAGGGTTTGATTATTTTATTGTTTTGGGAATAATCGGTGAAATTTCGGTTCAAGTTTTTGAGTTTTTCTTGGTTTGGAATTTGCAGCAGGATTGGGCATACGAGTAACTATTAAGCCAGAGTATCGGATCACTCCCCCTGTATGATTTCGAATTTTCATTGATTTCCAGTTTTTGGTTTTCTTCTCTATTTTTTTTTGTTTGTATTTGGAAAATAGTAACTTTGTAAACGTCAACGAATTTTGCTATTTTCACATGTCTAGCTGTGAAATTGTCTGTGGTATAATTTGTTTAGGGATTTGTTCTTTCATTTTGTAGCCTCAGTTGTTGCCACAAGTAGGAGATATACCTCGGAGTGATTTCCAATTTGATTTCGAACTTGAGAGGAAAATTTTGGCTGAGGCAGAGAAGGAAAACCAGAACTGGGTCAAGCTTGGGTTGGAAAACCTTCCATCTCGGACTGTGCCATCAACAGCGTCAGCGGTATGTTATCTTCGTTTTTGCTAATTCTGGAAGCTTTTTTTTTTTGGTTAATTTTTATAGCTCGCCGCCATATTCATATTTCTGTCTCCATTGTTCAAGTCCTGTGAATTATGCAGACCAATAACGAATTACTTCTGCAATTATTTTACATGCATCTGGTCTTAAATTCACTTGCAAATTCCTGAAAAGTAAGTTGTCATTGCAGGGCCCTGCTGCAGACCCGACAGTTAGCAAATATATTGCTTCGGGGCTAAGCCGAGAAGCTGTTACTCTTGCAGTTGGGCATTACGGAGACAATCCCACTAAGGTGCTTTCTTGAGCTCTTTTTCTGCAACATTTCTATGCTCTTTTAAGCACTGGGTGCGTTTACAAGTTACAATCTGTTAGCTCTGTTCTTCAGTATGTTCTCACCAAATGTGGTCCACAAGGTCTCTGTTGGGACTTTGATAACTTAACATATCTCAAGTCGAAATGGAACAAGAGCAAAGTTAATAACATTTCACCTATATGCCTCAAGGCCTGATACTGATAGTTTTACTTTCATTTAGGATACTCTTTCCGCATTCACTCACCTGGTTCTTTAGTACATCGGAATAACTTTTCGTTGCAGCTTTATCTTGCTATTTAGATTG
Organism: Ficus erecta; assembly: GCA_008635985.1. Classification (NCBI taxonomy): domain Eukaryota; kingdom Viridiplantae; phylum Streptophyta; class Magnoliopsida; order Rosales; family Moraceae; genus Ficus; species Ficus erecta. The sequence continues at coordinate 1,750,460 of BKCH01000010.1, forward strand.
TTTTCTTTTAGTGTCGGCGCTCTACTTTCATGATATAATTTACATGGAGTGTTTCATTTGATTTTTCTTCAGGTTCGGGATTTTGTAAATGGCTACAATCTCTTGGTACGAGAGATGGGATTTCCATCGAAAAACGTCGCTGAAGCTCTAGTCATGTACGAGAATGACACGGACAAGGCACTGGCACATTTTCTCAACAGTCCGTCCTGAGTAAATGTTGATGCCGAAGTGATGGTCTACCGGTAGCTACTGCTGTTTGATTTTTTGTTTTCGTTCTCTTGATAAGTTATGGTGTACCTATATACTTTGTGCTTCTGATATTATATGAACCTTGAGTTGAATACCGTTGTATAGTGTTTCTAGTATTCAACACTCTCATAGCTGTCCGATAATAGTCATAAATTCATCTTGATATTATTGCTGTCCTTTTTTTTTTTCCCAATGTTTATCATGAATTTGTAACTGCGTCAATCTAATCTCCAAAAATATCTCAATCATTTCTTACTCTCTTTTGGAAATGGAATTTTTACAGAATCCCAATAAATAGGATCTAAACTTATTCCATGAGATTCCTCTTTCTTATTCTTAAACAAGTAAAAATCAATCGTTTTACTTGCAAATGGAGTGATTTGTTTTGTTTTGTTTTGTTTTTTGTTTTTTTTGTTTTTTTGTTTTTTTGATTTTTTGCTGAAAACATAGTGAGACGCGAGTTGAAAAAATGAAAAAGAATCACCTTCGTATTTCATTACAATGGAATACACTCGAGGGCAAAAACGATGTTTGGAAAATACATCATGTCACATAACGAAAACCACTATGCTTGAATATTGCTGGCCTACTTTGAAAATCTAGTGACCATTGTCCAATCCTCCCAACTGTACTCTGTTCCAATGTTGAGTGAAGCTAATTTCATGTGTCCACCCCTAATCAACTTTCATCGAGAACTAAGACTCCTCGCAAAGCGAAGTGCAAAGTATGAAAGAGATGTTGAATGACTAATTGTATCTTCAAAAATCGCTGTCTGCATCAGGTTTAGTCTTTTTGCAAACCAATCCCGAAGAAAATCGAATCAAACACCAGCACATATAGCTCCTGGAAACAAAAACGTATCTTCTATTACCACGAGGAAGTAAACAAATTCGAAAAAACAGACGGGCAATCAACAGATGGAGAGAGGGAGAGGAGAGAACGAACCTGTGGACCAAGATGAGCAGCAAAACTTCGATTCATCAACATGTTTGACATCAAGCCCAATAAACCAAGATCCAGCGCTCACATCATCATGGGCGTAGGTCCGGAGAATAGATCTGCAAAGTCAGTCAGTGAGAGGTTAATCCGTGCATCATTGGTTTTATGGGTTGAACCAGATATTAAAATAATGAAAAGAACTCACCTATTTATCGATAGAAATTTAGCCAAAGCTTGTGATATGGCATACATCTCACCTGAAGCATGGCGGAAATATCTGTGGAAAACAAGAGGGTTAGTACAGAAGTGCATGAATGAAACAGGAATGTATTGGCAAATCTACCGTTAAGAACCAGGGGTGATAAGGTACGGGACTTGTTCATAATGTAACTACTGCTAAATCCTTATTCTTTCGTCCAAAATATAGTGTTTACAAGCCAGATATTGCTTAACTGGGAGTCTGGGAATGAAAAAATAACAATAACAGAATATTTATGCCCAAGTGATTGTAATTCGATCTTTCTGGAGAATGGGGATATAATCAGTCTGAGGTGGGAGGTAAGTCCTACAATGTAGAAATATTGAATTAAACTTACGATCTTTTGTCGCCAAACTTCCACCAGTCCGGTTCATACCACTTATGGCCCCTAAAAGAATCGGCAAATTACAGAATATGAGAATAATACATTCATAGAAACAGAAAAACAAATTTAATTATGGGCAAAACTCACGGTTCAGAGAAAACTTCGCCTGATTTCATGCAGCCAATATAAACACGGGGCTTGTCCAAATGAGTTGCTAGAGTAGCTCCCAGAGCATCTGAACAACCATAATTAAATTAACAGATAAAATTCACCAAGACGAGACAATAACAGTTTAAAAGTTACGGATCTAAAAAATCATATCAATTACATCAGCAATGTAGAGTAGTATCCATCTAAGACGTAGGTATTATAGATAAAAAGGAGCTTTAATGGAAGTATAAACTGGGCCTACATGTTGAAAACACTCCAAAATGGCTTCCTGCAATTCTTTTTAATGAATGCAAAGATTTGATAGTTCATTGTTAAGCATCATGTAAATGTGCAAAGCTTGTCATATTCTATTCTATGTGACAAAATAATTTTACTGACCGATATTTACATAAACGTCATCATTGACTTTAGCATAAAACTCGGCATCCCATTTATCAGCAGCAAGAGCAAAGAACAGTTTAGCCTTCTTTGGAAATTCCTCAGGTGCTTCCACATGGTTATCCTGCAAAAGAGGAGGTAGGGGGTGGAAATTAGTCAAATTATTGAAGCTTAGAGAACAGTTTTAAATTCCTTAAAAGCATGTAAAGTCAATTCAACAACACATGGAAAACGCACAAGAAAGATGAAGTCATTAGTTTTCCTGTTTTCACTGTCAATGGCCCTGTCGAACTGGTCGCCACGATTTGCACTGCAGTAGAATAAATCACCAGGCAGAGGTTACTGGCCAATAACTATATAAGAAGTGGGAGGAAAAAAAAAAAAAAAAAACAGAAAACAAAAACAACAAAGAAAAAAGGAGAGAGATACCTTCTTCCAATGACAAATCGTACAATTACTCCTTTTTCATTCTCCAGTTTTTTCAAAGCTACACCTGCAAAGACAATTCTCTTTCTGTAAAGTTCCTAAACATATTATCTTTGACACAAATTGCTCACCACAATAAACACTTGTAACACAACTAAGCTCGACAATGATAAGCCAGATGCAATCTTACACAGCATGTTGTTGTCAGTTTTGCCATTACAACTTACAGTGATATGCATTCTAGCCACAATTAAAAAAAAGAAGAAGAAGAAGAAGAAGAAGAAGAGAGAAAAAGGCAAAACAAAATTTAAGGAAATTAAGTTTATTTGCTTCAATATAGGTGATACATTTAGAGACAACAAATTCCTAGTTTTGAATTCTCTCCGGCAATGATATAAAATATGCAACATTCTCCCCATTGTAAACTGACAGCATAAATATGCCAGATTGCAAAGGGAGAAAAACAAGCAAACAAACAAAAAATCTACCAAGAAGGGAAAACAAGGGAGCACAAAGACTAATAAGACGATACCAGTTCCCATCCATGCCTTACGGATTGCTTCCCTATTTTTTTCACGGCCAAACTTTGTGAGGATTCCAATAACTACTAAAGGCCTTTTAGACTTAGCATCATTAGTTTCAGTAGTTTCTGTTGAGCGCTTTGAAGTATAACCTTCTTGTCTAGCTGCAGCCAACTCCATCTCAAGGGCCGATAATTTCTTGAGTTGTTCCCTAACATGACAAAAAGTGACGCATCAAGTCTCATTCTATTAAAACACATTAACATCACAAAAATCCCAATTAAGTCAAACGAGAAACGACTACCCCTACCTGCAGGCTATAATTTTCAATGTCTCGTCCACTGATATTGCCGATCGACCCTATAATCCCAAAAATAACTAGTTAACCAAATTGCTCCAGAGGATATCAATAAGGGGTGGATCTGTGAAAATGGTTCATCTAATCATAACTGATAACACCTCGGATTTCTCAGGCAACAATATCTAAAACTAGTATAATTCGAATCAATCCAAACAGGGAAAGCCATAAGTTTGATTTAGAGGGGAAAAAAGTTCAAATTTTCAAACACAAACACACTCAAAAGCCAATAACAAGAAAATTCAGTGCAAAAACACTTGATATGTGTACAATATCAGGAAAATACCAGAGATTTTTATAATTCCAAATTAGTTTGGTTCCAAGAAAAAAAGTCTAAAACTTTCACACACCAAATACACAAGAAAACAGAAAAAATACTCACAATTTAAAAAGGAGAACCGAGAAAATACTCACCTGACCAGTTATCCTATCAAGCTCCTTAATCAAATAAACTCTATTTTGAGCGTCCTGCCATAATCTACATAACACCGCGAGTACAAATTAGGGTTCAGAAAACACAAACGAAACGAGAAAATTTGAAGCAAAAAAAAAAAAAATTATATATATATATATATATAATAAAATTCAAATTCGTAGAAAAATGAAAATCGAAAATTGGAGCAAACTGACCGGCCGGCGACGAAGATGGAAGCGAAGACGGCGAACATGGAGAGGAGGAGAGTGGGGACTCGGGATCGCAATGCCATGCCCGAAAGCCGCGCACTCGATCCTCTGCTCTGCATTTTCCTCGTACAGATTCCTAAAAATTTTTCTCCTTTCTGATTCCGGTTTCCAGAACGCGAACTGAAACTTCGACAAGAAGGTTCTGCGATCTAGAGAGATAAAGAGAGAAATCAAGAGAGAGAGAGAGAGAGATTTGGTGGTTAAATTGCTTGTGTTCAAAGAGTGTATGGGTTTCAGTGCCAGACTTGCCAAAGACAGAGACACCAATAACCTTTTCAAAAAAACAAAAAAAATTTCCCTTCACTGTATAATCTCAACTCAATACGTATTTTTAATTTATGATTTATTTCTTCTTAATTAGTAAATTTCCTACAATAAATTTCCATCTAAGTACGCAGATAAATATCCAAAAAATATCGACTTTTCGCGGAAAAAAAAAAAGATTTTCTAAGAGACAACAGATACATACAATCTAAAAATAATGCTTTTTCCTTTTGTTTTGGATAACGGGAAATGCTTTTTGAAAGAAAAAAAAAAGTATTTTGAAAGATTCAAAGAACGACAATAAACTGAACTAAAACGGTCAAACGGGGGAATTAAAGTTACGTTTGGTTCGCCAATGAAATTTTTAAATTGAAATTAATTAATTTTTCAAAAATTAGTAATAAATTTTATTGAATTTTAAAAAAAAAGATAAAAACTGAAATGAAAAAATATAATTTAATTGAAGTTAAACTCGAACATCAAACAAAACCTAAAAGAAAAAAGAAAAAAAAAAGTCAAATGCAAAAATAAAAAAACGACAATAAACTGTGTTTTATATACAAACTGCGTTTGTTTCCGCTTCTAAAATGGCCCGCTCCTCCTCCCCCCCCCCCCCCCCCCCCAAAAAAAACGCATAAATACCTACATAAATACTGTTTATAAATAATTGAGATATTTAATGCTGCTTCTCCATTGGTAAGTATAATGATGATTATTATTTAGAAAATACATAATGATGATGATAATTGGGAGTTTTATGATAATTTACTGCTCTTATTATATTTTCCTTTTCGCTGTATGGACTTATAATTTCTATGTATTAAAAAAGAAACAAAAATGCTTCAAGATTTTAAATTAAAGAATTCCTACCCCTTTTAACCCCATTTAAATATAAAAATTTTAAACAAAAACGCTTCAAGACTAAAAATAATAAAACTAAAAGTAAAACAACCCTGAATCAATATCATCTAAAAGAGTTTCCTTAAAAAAAAAAAAAGGGAATCATCTAAAAGAGATGATATTAGAAACGACAATGATCTAAATAAACGACGGGTTTAAACATGACAATTTGAAAACGACATTAGCATGAGAAAGCAATAGGTACAGTAGGCTGACAACATTCTAAAACTATATGGACGTACAGGATCATAATTAGTAAACGATATCATCTGTAAGAACGACAATATTTAGAAAGATTAAAAAGACAATAATCTAAAAAAAAAAAAAAAGATATCATCTGCAAAACGACAACACTTAGAAAGATTAAAACACAATCATCTCAATAATAAACGACATCATAGTTTAAACGACAACAACTTCTACAAGCCACAAGAACTGCAAATACAACATCAACACAGGAGAACAAAAACAAAACGAATAAGCAGCATGATCTAGAAATGATAACTAGCCGCAACAAGCTCAATTGACGACGGCTATCTAAACCATGTTAGGTTTTAATAACGACATTAACAGGAAACAAAAGAAAAAGTAACAATCTCAATAAATTCAATATCATTTGGAAAACGGCAACAACCTTCTAAATGACGTGAACTCAGAAAACGGCATTAACTAAGAAATGACAATAAATTCAACAAACGACATAACCAAGACGGGAATAATGTAGATATTGACTCTAAAAAAACGATAATAACCTCAAAAACAACATGAAAACTAAAACATCATAATTGAAACGACAATGCTATTACAAAAACTACCATAAATTTAGCAAACGACATAATTTGAAAAGATAGGCACTTACATTAAAATGACATCGACTATTTTTTTTTTTAAGCCATTGAATAAAAACAACATTAATGGTAAAACGACATCATCATTATTTTATGAAATCAGGTAAATAAAAAACAATAAAAATCTAAAAACGACTTCAATGCAAACCGATCATTAGTTCAATTAAACGACATAATCTCAAGAAACAACCATAATTTTCAAAAGGCAAAATAGAATATTGTCCTACTTCGTACTTATAAATGTGCAAAAAGTAATCTCAATGATAATAACTTCTTTTTTGAAAACGGTAAGTAGTAACATACATTTAGGGCTTGTTTGGGTGATGAGTTCAAACTCATCACCATGAGTTTAAACTTTTGTCTTTTTCTCAAAAGTTTTTTGTCTTTTCTGAAAAAGTCAACAAAAATTACTATTTAAACTTATCAATTTCATCTTGAACTTGTGCACCAAACAGGCCCTTAGTACATCGCAAAAGAAGAAAGAAAGAAAATTATTCACCGAAACCAATCTAAAAGTCAAACAATTATGTAATATACCCAAAAAAAAAAAAAAAAGGCTTATGTGTTCAAGAACTGAGTCCCGTAAAATTTAAAATCGATGATCACGTGAGAGAAGATCGGATTATGCTGCCTCTTCACTCCATTTATCATGCTGTGAGACAAAAACCTCAAAAAACGACATAGAAGTAAAACGACAACCAAACAACAAAGGACAAAACACTAAAAACGCCAAAGAATTTGTAAACGACATATTCTCGAAAAAAGAAACGCACAAAATTTAAATAAATAAAAAAAATAAATCTCAATAAATGAAAGGCATGATCCCCAATCAACAATATTTACTGGAAAAGCTACAACAATTTAACAAAGGACGTTAGGATGAAACGACATTACTACGTAAAGACAGCAAGAATATTCACTAAACGACAACAAGTGTAATGACAACAAAGTAGTCTAAATCCCGGTCCAACTTATACATAGAAACTCTCTAAAGCCCAGATGATCTGGTATGCAAAATCATGGTCCAACTGATCCGATTTATAAAATCCTGGTCCAACTTATACATAGAAACTCTCTAAAGTCCAGATGATCCGGTTTTTAATAAAACCACTTCCAATAATCTTATTATATGTGTATTAGCAACTCGGAAAACCGTGGTAATTTTTGCATGTATATAAATTATAATAAGCTCTTAGGGTTGTGATATATATATATATATAGGAACTTTATGATTACTTAACTTGAAGATAAATTATTAATGTAAAAACATCAATATAATATATAGGAACTTTATGATAACTTAACTTGTAGATAAATTATCATCAAAACGCAAATGAACTTATGGTACACATTGCTCATGAAAATGAAGTCCTTTTTTACACACATTGTAAGTTTCAAAATCCCAAGCTAGCTAGGTATATTTTGACAAAGACACCTCCAATTCTTGGCCCATTCTTAGCCCAAAAAGGTATAATCTAAAAGAACCAAATTCTTGGCCCAAAATTCTCCCAAATTAATTATTTCGTCCATCAAGAAAGAGACAAATGAGCAGTGAGGATAATGTGTGATCTAGTAATAAGAATTTATTACGTGATTACATATTAAAGAATGACTGCTAAGGACAACGCGTGTCTTTTATTCGTCAAGATTTAAAAAGCTATATGGATAAAAAGACTAATTAGAGACAATTTAGTAAATAAGAAACTCGCTCTTGGATGTTTTAAAAATTAAGGACCATAATACGATTTTATCTATAATTTAGGGACTAAAAATGAAATTACTTAATTTTCACTATTTTCACTTTTTTCCTCTAATATTTAATCATTTTTTTATGTCGTATTATGGTTCTTCATAATAAGAATTGTAGTTGTTGGGTTTTGTCATTATATGTAAATTTTTTACTAATAAAATTTGTGGATCCAGAATAATAATTAGATATCAAAAGGAAGCTCTCAAAAAGTTTCAATCCAATCGAGAAAAAGATGCAAAAGCACATGTGAAAATTTGGTAGAGTTGAAACCAAATTCATATCATGCATTAGAAGACGATAAATTAATGATAGAATGTTTCTTTTTTGCTTGGAAAAATTAATGATAGAATCAAAAGATATGAATTTATTATTAAATGAAAGATATGATACGACTAATAAAAAGTACTTTAAATACTTTAAAATTTATGTTTCTTTTGGCAATTTAACTTAATTCCAATTAAACTATATTTTCATCTCAAATTTTATATTTTTTTAAAAAGTTAACAAAAAATTATAATTAGTTTTTGAATAATCAACTAATTTTAACATAAAAATTTCATATTAATCGACGAATCAAACGCAAGAAAAGTTTTGCTCAAAGTCTTTTGAGCCGGCCTTATCCCCACAAGGACTCTTGGTAAACGCATACTCCAAAATGTTATAATTACATCCATAAGATTAGTACATGACATGATATGAATCTAGGATTTCCATAGTTAAATCATCATGATCGGTAGTGACTACACGCACACAAAGGTTAAAAAAAAAAACAATAATTAACTGGGAAGTAAAAAAAAAAAAAAATCCTTAGAACAGCTGTATCTTAACTTTATTGATTATGAATGGAAATAAACGAGGGATGATATTATGAGTTAGTTGTTGAATTTGAAAATCAAAGCATGTGATAGTCGTAGGATATGAATTCTCGATAGTGTGACTCAAAGAATGCTTTGTGTTGCATAGAATCGATGAATTACCTAAATAATCACTTTTATTTATTTATTTATTAATTAATATGACATAAATTTTCTCATCTTCATCAACAAGATATAAACTTTAGTTTAATTTTGTGTCATATTGATTAATGTTTCTTTTTTCAGTGGGGGTGACCCAAAATTCCTAATTATGAGCCACTAGCAGAAAGCAAGTTTGATTGAAAACAAATGATCTAGATCGACGTAAAAATCCTCAAATTAGCACCAAAAGAAAAAAAAAAGAGCACAACCAATATGCAAATCGCAGTGGGTCGATGTGATCAAAGACTTCCATAAAAAAAAAAGGGGGGGGGTGGGAAATCAAAGGGTCCTTAAATTAAGACCTAAATAGACAGTGTTTAGCATCTGATAAGTGCACTCTCGAATATGATACTGAGCGATTGATAAGATTATAATATGCATCTTCCAAAGATTGATAAATTTTGAGAGAGGATCTATTTCGTCTGTCCTACATGTGGCGGGAAATAACTTTTGCATGGGCGTATAAATGGAGAATCATACAACATTAACGCCATGATCTTTCTTTTTGGCAAATGTTCCACTTTTTCTCGCTCCACTCGATGGTGTCATACATATATGCGGATGTTATGAAGGTCTCCTACTCTCGTCCTTGTTTGTTTTTCCTTTTGCTACAGTACTATAGTCCCACAATAAATAGTTTTATTTAGTAACCAAATCTCCACACGAAATCTTTCTCAACTTTGTCACAATAACTTCCAAATGCTAATAAATAAGCAAACGATCACGAAACTCAACAAAAAAAAAAAAACAAAAAAAACACATGTTAATTATTTCTCTTGCGTGTATGATTTTGCCACTTGATTGGTTGGATTCTTTTGACTAACCATTGACTGGCTGTTTGGGGACTATAGTATTGGTGGACTTAAAAAAAAACATTTTATCGTTTTGTCTACCATAAATTCTCTCCAAGCAAAAAAAAAAAAAAAAAAAAGTCTACCCTGAAATAGTACTCCAAGATGCATATATGGACAAGGTCATGGGTCACACCACACAATCATGTTCCTCGAACCTACATGAAAATTTTTATATTCATCAACCTCTAAACTACACGATAATTTTTTATAAAATTATACTTAATTTTCTTTATCTGATGTCATCTCATCTGAGAGTTAAGATAGATATCTTATTAATAAGATATACTTCAATAGTGTATTATAAATTTTTAATTAATTATCAGCTTAATACTTCAAAATAATGAAACACTAGCCTTCTCTCAATTATATATATTTGCATTATATATATATATATATATATATATTTTAACCTTGCCTTCGCTCAGGTACAAAGAGATATAGATCCAAGGTTCTTAAAAGAATAGAACTGGAGTGAAAGAACTGATCTATATATATGCACCAGTACAATATTTTTCTTTTCTTTTTTGGCTGAGTTGGAACACTTTAAGCCTCAAGCCTCATAAAAATAAAGAAATCAAGGTTACAATCAGACCACAAAAAGAAACAAACATGTGTGTGTGTGTGTGTATGTTCGTGTAGAGAAATGTAAGTTATATTATTATAACTAAGATCAATCTCACTCGTGACATCTATAGTTTAAGGTGATTTTCAATTTGTCAACTAAATTTTACAATCTCTTATTTTACTTTTTGAATTTTGAATTATTCCCTCATATACATTTTTATTAGAATTTTGGTTAAAAACATATGAAAAGAAGAAAGAGAAAATAATCTCAGTAAACCCCTTATATAAGGATTTTTTTTGTTTTTTTTTTGTTTTTGTTTTGCTGAAATGATAGTTGCTAGGTTAGTATAATGTTAAAGATGTTTTTCACTCTTTTATTCTTGGGATGCTCCTATATTCAATACTCGACAACTTCAATGCGAAAGATCTTATTTGGTTACAAATGTGTTGTAAGATTGAATTCACAATTATTTGAGTGAAATTGGATTTGTTTGTTTAAGTATAATTGAATTTAATCGTTTCTATTTTATTGATGAGATCTTAGAATTCTTTTAAAATAAACAAAGAGCGAAATGACACTGATATTTTTTTATTATCAACAATAATAACAATACAATAATAAGTCCCCACCCCAAATTAAAAAAAAAAATTATAATAAGTCGTGGTTGGCAACGAATTTGAGTTCTAGCGGCATGACGCAGAGAATGATGTCGTAAAATAATTATTACTAGGCAAATTCTTGTAACTTTCGTCCTGCAGAAAGTGACCACCAATGGGTCAATTTTTCACAGGCCCACAGAAAGATACAAACCAAATTATGTTTTCATACGTTTGTAATTTAATGCTCAAGTTTTTTTTTTTTTTTTTTTTTGGGTGTTTTTTCTTTTCCTTTCCTTTCTTTTCCCCTTCAGTTTGCAAAAGTTCTCGCAAGATTATAAGAGCCACAAAAAAGGGGAAGAATTTCCTGGTTTTTTGCACAAACGACAAACGACAGCTAACTTGAAATGAGATAATTGGCAGACAATGACGCTTCACAGGTAACTTGCATGTGGCCCTCTGACCTATAATATATCATTTTCATTGATATCATTTCTAAATTAAAATCTCGATAATTATGTAAATATTGATATTTTCATCCTTAATTATAATATTATTTTAATATCAGATGGTAGACTATCGGGGGGTTGTATGCATAAGAGTGATTTGTTTGTTACATACATTAAACTTGTATATGGAGCTCAATTAATCTTAGCTAATTAACTAACATTATTTTTTTGTAATATAGAACTTATAATTCTCATTTGCCAAGTAAAATAAAAATACTTTCAAGTTTTAAACCTACAAAATCCTATCCAAACTTCTATTCTTTTACTCCTGAAGCTGCCCAGGTGAGACTAATTAAATAATCCCATATATGATATAGAAGTACGTACGAAAGTTTTGGACTTTCTTTCTTTCTTTTTTTCTCCCCTTTTTATTCGGCCAATAAAATAGAAAGATAAGGGGAAATTTGATGGAGAAGTTTGAGTTAAGATTTTTAAGTTTCAATAGTAATTTTTTTTGAATTTTCAGAAAAGACAAAAAACTTTTTGGGAAAAAGACAAAAATTTTTTGAGAAAAAGACAAAAAAATATTTGAGTTGAGTTGTTGGAGTTGGAGTTAAGTATCATCCCACGACGTAAAACTTTGTCCGGTATACAAGTTCAATTGAATTACAGTGTGATTGATTTTAATTTTTTTAATGGTAATATTGCGTGATTGATTTGAGTCCTTATATATATATATGTATGTATGTTTTTGGAGAGAAAAAACAGGAAAACTTTTGTATATGTTTATGTACCTATTCCCTCATTGAATAGTTTTATGTCTATGTACTCTGACGTGTCATAAAAAGCGTAAACTTGAATATTAATCTTTAAAAATAAATTTCTATGATTATAAATATAACTTAATAATAATCAAGCAGAATAATTTAAATATATATTTTTTCAATTAAATAGTCTTCCAAAATTTTTTATTATCAAAATGATTTCGGAACAACCAAGACTGATCGGTTTTTTAGACGATCGTTCATATGTTAAAATAAAATAAGGGTTCGTTTGGATCGCAGGTTCAGTTTGAGTTGAGTTGAGATTTTTAAGTTTGCATAGTAAATTTTGTTGACTTTTTCAGAAAAGACAAAAAACTTTTTCAGAAAAGACAAAAAACATGATGAGATTTGAGTTGTTTAGTTTGAGTTGAGATGGTGAGGCAAACGGAGCATAAAGTTATTTTGTTAATTTCAATTTTTAAGATTCCTATGTTAAAATAAAATAAGGTTATTTTATTAATTTCAATTTTTAAGGTTGTTATTTTGCTAAATAATCCTATTTATTTAATCAAAATGTATAGAGTTTGAATATTTGACTCCAAAAGTTGAAAAAAAAAAACAATAAATTTCGCTATACCATCATTGATAAAGATATGAAATACTATTGGCAACAATATGAAATTAAATTCACACATGATTAAGCTTGTGATCAGGGACGAAGGCATAAGGGCCCCACTCAACTATTTATTAATTATGTTTTTACAACGTGTCTGATAAAAATTTACAAATAGCCCCCCTAAAAAAATTTAAAAACTTCATTTTATTTCTCTAAAAAATTAAAGCTTACTATTATTAGCTCCCCTCATTAAAGTTTTTGACTTTGTCATTACCTATGATCCATTGTTGACATACGATAACCAACATTTGGTGCTGCTAATGTCCCAAAAAAGTAATGGAGCCTAAATATTTGCACAATCTTCCATATTCTGTCTTCTATTTTTTTTAAAGCACTTTTACCATGTTATCGCTAAAAGTGAAAATTTGGGATGCATTTGAGTTAAATAATTATGAAATAATAAAATATTCAAATATTTTGTTAAGAAATTATGAACGAGAATATGCAACAAGAAAATCGTAAAACACGAACATACAGATTTACGTGGAAACTAGATAGGAAAAAACAATGGGTAAAGGAGAAGAAATCCGCTAAATCAAAGCTAGGTACAATAGGGTGTGGATACAGCAAAAGTACATAATAATGAAACCCTAAATTACATCATATATATATTCAAAAAAATTCTCATAATTAAAACTTCACCATATATGTCGCACCGCGAGCTTTCGGGTCAGGTCAAACAGAATTCGGGTCATCAAACTCTAACATATTTGTATTGAAATAATTATATAACTAAATGCATATTTGAATATAATATTTATTATTAAATTAAATATCGAAAGTCTGTGGTAGAGCCCCGTTTATATATCATATCGGTATAGCTCATTTTATAGACTATTCGATAAATTTTAGTGGTTGAGATTTTTCTTACATATAAAACTTATAATGCATCTTATCTTATAGTATTATATACTATGATACACCTTTTTCTTCTTCTTCTTCTTCCGGCAAGGCCTTCCCGCATGACCCAGGCCCTTCCGCCTACGATGACCCCCCCAGCGACCCAGCCCCCCCTCTCCCCTCGCCCACAACCTAGGCGCCCTTCCCTCCGACGACCTAGGCCTCCTCTCCCCTGACGACGAGCCCCCCACACAACCCAGGCTCCAAATCTGCCCCTTCCCCCCCCCCAAACGACGATCCCCCTCCAAATTTGGGCTCCCCTGACCCCTTGCCAGACCGGCCCTTCCCAGCCACTGGCGATCTCCTTGTGACCCCCCCCACCCCACCAACGGGCCTCGACCTGCCAAATCCACCCCCCTTGACGTTCGACAACAGTGAGTCCCCCCCTCCCCACCAGACTTAGACTCGTGAAACCCCCTGCGCGACCCAGGCTCTCTCTCCGACGATGACCCCCCCCCCCCCTCCGGCAACCCAAGAGTCCCCCTCAGCGACCCAGCTCCCCCTACGCCCACGACCTAGGTGCCCTTCCTGCTGGCGACCTAGGTCTCTTCTCCCCAAACAACGAGCCCCCCACACGACCCAAGCTCCAGATTTGGGCCCCCCCAACCCCCGACGACAGACCCCTCACCAGATCCTGTCCCTCTCGCCCGGTGGCGATCTCCCCAGTGACCTAGCCCCCCCCCCCCCCCCCCCCTCACCCCACCAACCGGCCTCGACCTGCCAAATCCACCCCCCTGACGTTCGATAACGGTGAGTCCCCCCCTCCTCGCTAGACCCAGACCCGCAAAACCCACCGCACACCCCCCGGCACGTTCAACGACCGACAAAGAACGGTGTCTTCAAAAAAAAATTTCCCCTTTTTGTGCAATCCTATACATGAGGGTTTATTTTAATTATTATACACTTTTAATTTTTTATCCATTTAATTAAATTTAAATGATATTAAATGAAATTTTATTAATAAAATATATAAAAAAAAGTTGTACAGCAGGCTTTTTCTAAATTAAATAAGTGATTGGAATAAATGTTAAGGGGGGTATTTGGTAACACATCTCAACTTCAATTAAACTGTATTTTTTTATTTTAATTTTTATCTTTTTTTAAATAGTTAACAAATTTATAACTACTTTTTAAAAAATTAATATTATTCAAACTTAAAAATTTCAACTCAACTCATTCATTAAACACCCTCTAAAGGGGTGTTTGGGTTGAGTTTGAGTTGAGTTGAAATTTTTAAGTTTGAATAGTAATTTTTGTTGACTTTTTCAGAAAAGATAAAAAACTTTTTCAGAAAAAAATAAAATTGAGTTGAAAATTTTGAATTTAAATAGGTGAATCAAACTAACCCTAAGGGGGTGTTTTGTGAATGAGTTGAGTTTGAGTTAAGTTGATGAATTTAAATTTAAATAGTAATTTTTGTTGATTTTTTCAGAAAAGATAAAAAATATGATGAAAAAAATACAATTTAATTTAAAATAAGTGTAAATGTTAAACATCCCCTAAATTTTAACCCGATGTACCTGTTAAAGCTCCAGACTGACAAAACGTAACTGTTAAAGCTTACCTACTGTCGAAAACAAAAAACTGTATTAAAGGATTATTGTAAATACGTACGAGAATGGCCTAGAGCTGGGAATTTGGGCGGGCCGGCCCGGCCCGGCCCAAGCCCGATGGGCTTTTTCAAAAATCCGGGCCGGGACAGCCCGTCCCAATGCAAATCCGGGCCGGGCCGGGCCCGCCCGGATTTTTGAAACATAAGCCCAGCCCGGCCCATGGGCTTAGAGCGGGCCGGGAGCGGCCCATGGGCTTAAATTTTAAATTTAATATTTTTGATTAAATATTACTAAATTGAAAAATAAATTAAGCATATAATAAAAATAAAAATTTAAAAAAAATAAGGATACAAAAAATAGAATATAAAATTGAAATTTAAAATTTTATTGATGTCATGATTGCCTCATTAAAAACTTTACTAAGTAAAACCCATTGGGATAAAACCTCAGTAAAGAAAAAAGAGTGCAATCTTAATTCATATTTACAATTTTACAATGAAAAAAATATATCAATCAGCATCAGCAACCGGAAAAGGGAGCCGCATGAGCATTGTCAATATCATCGTCATCGATTATGGTCATTTCGTTAAAGTGTTGGAGTATCTCTTGATCTTCTACTGTATATTGCAACCTTTTATCTGCATGTTCCCGATCTTTTAGGCATGTAAGCACCTCGACCATCTCAGGTGTTAATGAGGTCCTCCGATCTTCAATTATCCTTCCAGCTGTGCTGAATGCTGATTCAGAAGAAACTGTCGAAACAGGAATAGTTAAGATGTCACGTGCTAAACGGGAAAGCACTGGAAAATTTGTCGACTGCAACCTCCACCAATCTAAAATTTTGAAATCTTCAGTATTTGTAGTTGAGTCTAGCAGTGAAAAATCTGTATCTAAGTATTTTGTGAGCTCCGAGTGTGTCGTACTCGTGGTAGTTGAACTTGCTGAAAGTGGACGAGTAACACTCGAACTTGATGAAGAGCCCGATCTTGCTGGAGCAGAGAAAAAAACCCAAAACTTTTTTCTTTTTCCGATCACCAACAATTGGAAGAGTTTCTTCGGTTTCAATGTTAACTTACTGCCCGAATTTATTCTGATAACTTGCAAAAATCTCAAATAACTTGTATTTAGTGTTATTAAATGTTAAAGAATACGTTGAAGCAAAATCTACATTCATATGTTCAGAAATATGAGTAAGACCATTATAAAGACCATTTAATTTAACTATAGGATTTAAAACAATGGCAAGGCAATATAATAAAGGCATGTTATTGTGATCCCAATATTTCATAAACTTTGTCTCCATTTTTTCTACTATTAGTTTAAATAAATCATCATTTCTATAGTCAGAAAATAATGAAGAAATAAGCATTAATTGGGTGAAAACTAATGGAGAAGTGGGATAATAAACACCAGACAATAAAACAGTAGCATCATAAAAAGTTTCTAAAAAAAGAATCATTCTTTCAGCAATAAACCAATCAACATCAGATAATAAAATCATATTATTCTTTGTATTATAAAACATAGAAATAACATTCTTATATTCTATTGCATTTTTCAACATTAAATAAGTTGAGTTCCACCTTACCGGCATATCAGTCCCAAATTTTCGAGGTTTTAAACCTTCTGCTTTGCAATACCTCTTAAAGTCAGCAATGCGAGGATTTGAATTATGTATCCAAAGGAGAGCATTACGAATATTTTCAATGTTACTACTTACCAACTTCATACCTGATTTTACAATGAGGTTGATGATATGACATGCACAACGTTGATGTAATAAAATTCCACCAATATATTCTGACAAGTTGTTCTCAAGAAAACGAATTGCAGCGGTATTTGCCGAAGCATTATCTAGGGTGATTGAAATAATGCAATTGCTAATGCCAAATTCATTTAAAACACTCATAATATTATCATTAATATTTAAAGCATTGTGAGATTGATCAATAAGTCTAAAGCCAATAATTCTTTTTTGTAATTGCCATTGGGGATCTAAATAATGTGAAACTACACTAATATAATCTTGGTTTGACCTAGCAGCCCAAATATCAGATGTCAATGCAATACAAAATGTGTTTGTATTCATATAAGATATTAATGTAGTGCGTTTTTTACTATAATAAGATATAATATCACTCCTAATAGTTTTTCTAGTAACGGCTTTAAATTGTGGACAAAAAGATCTTTGAATATGCTCTTCATAAAAAGTATTTTCACCAAAACTAATAGGTAAATCTGTAGAGGCAATTAAACGAGCTAAAGATTCTCTAGCTACCATGGGATCATAAGAAAAAGTACCTATTGAGCCATCGGAGTTGAATTTTAGAGTGCTTTGTGTCGGCTCCCTTCCCTTGTAATGTTTCTCGGCACATTTTTTCGGCATGGGCTAATAAGTGGCGGGTCCCACTTGAGCTGTTAGCAGTCAAACTTTTTTGGCAAAACTTACATTTTGCTAGTCTTTTTTGTATTTTTTTGCCGTCGGGGCCGAAGTCCTCTTTCTGCACAACATCGAAAAATTGCCAAGCACGTGAAATTTTAGTAGCAGTACCTTTTGGCTTTTTGGGTGGACAACTGGTGCTTCCCGAACTACTTCTTGATGGTGCCAACATTGGACTTGGTGGTATTGGAGTATTGAAACTCCTACGTCTGATATCAGGGACATTGTCGCCAGCCTCCATACGGGAAATCTCCACTTCTTCGATGTTGTGCTCATCCATCCCGTAGTAATCATCATCAAGATCAACAATTGGGTGTTGAACATTTGGATTTGGATCCATTTTGAATTTTTTTTTTTTGTAGGAAAGTAAGTATTAGAAATTTAAAATATAGAAATAATGAGTATGACAATATGAGTTATTAAAAAGTAGAGAAATAACAAGAATGTGGATTTTAAAAATAATGAGAATATGAGTTATTGTAAATTTAGGAGATTAGACAAAAAAAAATTATAGAATATTAATTATTGAATAATGAGAATTGAGAAATTGGAATTTGGAAATAAGAGAATATAGAGAAATAAATTAGAGAATAAGAGATTGAAAGGAGAGATGAGAGAAGATGTGTGAAAAAATGAAAAAAATAGAAGGGGTATTTATAGAATGGGAGTTGGGAGAATTAAATTTAAAAAAAAAAAATTAAAAACTTATTATAGCCGTTGGGATATATTATAGCCGTTGGATATATTATACTTATTATATGATATAAGTATATTGCCGTTGGAGTCCAACGGCTCTTACTCCAACGGCTCTTTTGACTTTTTTTTTTTTTTTAATATATATAATATAATTTTATAATATTAATATTTAATATATATGATATAAGTATATTGCCGTTGGAGTCCAACGGCTCTTACTCCAACGGCTCTTTTGACTTTTCTTTTCTTTTTTTTTAATATATATAATATAATTTTATAATATTAATATTTAATATATATATATTTTTTAATAAAAAAAATTAAAATTTTTAATAAATTAATATATATAATTTTTAATAACGGGCGGGCCGGACCGGCCCATCGGGCTTAAATATTCGGGCCGGGCCGGCCCGGCCCGCTGGGCCTAAGAGAAGAGCCCAGCCCGCCTTTTACTCTAGGGCTGGGCTTTTACCGGCCCGATAAAATGCGGGCCGGGCCGGGCCATGGGCCGGGCCTGAATTACGGGCCGCGGGCCTACCCGTTTGGCCCGGCCCAAATTCCCACCTCTAGAATGGCCTACAGAGTAAAATGCCCATACACTGACAAAACGTAATAAATGAGAGTGAAAAACGACAACCTAGCCCGAGATATTACCATGGCTGCGAGAATAGCTTACAGTTATTGGAAAATACGTTCTGAAAGTGGAAAATATCAACATGTTAACATAATAACAATATGAGATTTGTATAGTGAACTTAGTTAAATATTTTGAAATTTTTACGATAGCACTTTTTATTTTATGTTATTGATAAAAAAAAATATTATTTTTAATTATTAGATTAAATTTTTAACAATATATTTTAAGACAAGTAGTTTTAAAGTGAATATTCATAAATCAAATCGTTAGAAAATTATCTAATAATTAAATAACAATTTATATAGATAGTTATAGGAGCTCTTACCGTGAAAGGAGTAGGGTTGTTCTTGTAGCATGTGAAGAACCTGAAGCATAAGTGGACAATACACAAACTTAAGCAGTTGATTAAGTAATGTTTGTATGGAGTCTAAAAAATAAAAAATAATAGGACCACATATTATCATATTTAGTTAAAAAAAAATTAATTTGTTCAAGTACCACCCAAAAAGAGGTAATATATACCAAACAAGACATATCGTGTATGAAGACAATTTTAAAGGTCAAACGGTACAGTAATCAGTACAAGTCATGTCAAAATGAGTGATTTTGATTTTTACCAAAAAACAAAAAGACAAAAAGAGTGATTTTGATTAGAGAAAATTGTGAGAATGACCCTTAAGTGGGTGTGTATGTTTAGGATATTTATCTTTTGGTTTGGATTTTTATTTTGAAACAACTTTTTATGTAAGAGGGTAAAAATTTGAACCATGAGATAATATTTTAAGTATGTATTCTTTTTGAAGTATTCCTATTAAAACTCTTTTTGATTAGATCTATCAAGTGAATGACCGTTAGTAGACGTGACAGTGCTAGAAAACTTTTCCGATAAGGGTAACAGGTAATGGCGCTGCCTGAAAAATTTTCCGATCGGGGTGTCAGGAAAAAAATTTGAATAGATATGTATATTTATATGCATACTCTTTTATCCAATTGTCTGACTTGTAATTTTGTTTATACGTTATTACAATAATTAATTGATTTTATTATAACTCTTTTCAAATATACTTATTTTTTGAAACAATAGCTAAATAATATTGTGGAATAAAGTGACAAGTAAATTAATGATTTATTACAAGTAATTTATTAAAAAATTATAACTATTAGATCTATCTAATTGTCGAACCACAGATAATTTCTTTCATATATTTTAACTATTGAATGAGAGCATAATTTTAATTTTGCTTACAACATGCATAATAATAAATCTAACTTTTAAAAATTGGAGTGGGGACACTAAAGAGCGGCTTCGTCATTGGTTAATAGACGCCTCGATCATCATGCGTTGCGTTTGAGGTTTTTTTTTTTTTTGTTTTTTTGTTTTTTTGTTTTAAGAGGGAGCATTGCGTTTGAGTATTGACTTGTGGAGGAATATCTTGTTGACTTGTTGTTAGTGTCTTTTGCGGAAGTATCTTTCCTTTTTTTTTTTTTGTTTTTTTGCTAGAAGAAGTATAAAATTACTTGAAAAGACATTTTGATTGCTATTTCTGGGGTCATATCTATATATATATATATATATATATATATATATTGGGGTGAATGGGTCATATCTTAATTGGTGACTTGGACAATCTACTTTTAAAATAATATTGTTGTAATAATACTGAATATTGGCACCTTCTTGGTTAAAATTGAACTAACAATCACAAGTACCAACTCTATTCATTCTAGTGATGCTTTACAAAAATTTTAGGTATTATACCCAATCGTTAGTGGGAATCAAGATATTGCAATTATATATGTGGCAACAGTGGCCTAATAATGCTACTATTATATGGATCTGATCACTGTCACGAAGTTTAATAAATAAATTACACGTTTGGTCATTTAGTCCTTTTTTACTAATAAATGTTAAAAAATAGATGAAATAGATAACATAATATAAGATCTATATAAATTAAATTATGTAAACAAATGAAATTTTACTTACCCTTAAATAGTAAATCTTGTTTGATTAATGTGATATTTTCAATTAAATTTCTAATAAAAACTAATAGTAAGGATTATTTACACATTTTAAAGAATTTAGAAACCTTTTAACTATACAAATATATATATATATATATATATATTAGAGACTGAATCGCAGTTTCGTAAAAAGGTTAGACCAAATTACTCGAATAATATTTGGGAACATTACTTCATACATAAAGAAGTTTCCTCACGTAAGTAGATATAAATAATATTTGAGGTTATTAACATTAGAACCCATATATTAACATGTAACTTGTACTCCTTTAGAAACTGAGAACCCGTGACTAAACTTCCGGATAAAAAAGTTCCACCAGGCTCACGGTCTAGATAACATATGGAACAAGAAATTTACATTCTTTTTAAATATGAATGTTAACATAATAAGAATATTTACCATGAAGACGGGGCAGGTGCGAGATGGGGATGGGGAGCTTTCCCTATCCCGTCCCCATGGCCCATGCCCTTATATAATATTCTTATATTGGTCTTATGATGGGGCTCTTTTGTGGTGACCGTGCTGATGTGAAGGGTAGGTGTTCGTGGCCTCCTTCTGTTGGTTCAGTTGGCATCTAGTTGGCATCGAGAGAATGTGCCGCCGGAGGTACTGCAAGCTACGTCAGGACGTCAAACACCCGAACAACTAGTAAGTGCATTTGTAGTTCTCTCTCTTGCAAGCCATATGTTGGCCCCGGCTAGGACGAGGTAAACTCTAATGACCCCGAGGAAGATGGTTATGAGGGTGACACCCGTTGCGATTCCGATCCCGTGTGGATGAAGACTTCTTAATAAAGGGGATTCTGAGATGACCGTATAGTGAGGGAGAAGAACATTAATGGTTTTTGAAAAGATTTTTTTGGTGAATGAAATGTTTGTTTGATGCTAATTATGTGGGTTTGGACCTGTGCTCTTGTTATAAGTAGTGAGTGAGGCCTGAAATGTAGAGTGCCTAAGGGTGACTCTGTACTTCAGGTGTTGCTTCGTCACTGGAATTATCTAGTTAGAGAGGGTCTTCTCTATCTTGACCGAGTAAGGTTAGTGAAGGGGCAAATGGTTGCTAATTGTATTTAAGGGGTTGATCGTGATATGTATTAGAGTTGGAATGAAGGGAATCGAAATGGTTGTATACTTGGGAACGCCTATTCCGGAGGTTCTCTGCCATCAAAGTTGTCACCGGAAGATATGATGTATTGGAGAGGGTATCCTTTACTGACCATTTGCTATGGGTGAGGAATGGTGAGAGAAATGCTACTCTTGTGATGGTGATTGTAATGGTTCCATGCTTCAGGTGCGCCTCCGTCGATGGTGTCACCTGAGGTAAAGAGGGTCACCTCTCTTAGCTGGAAATGGTGAGTGAAAGGTAAAAGGGATGGTTGTTAAAAGTGTTGAGGGAATGTGTGATCTGATGATGTGGTCAGGGATGGTTGGTGAGGTAGAAAATACAATGTGCTCGAGAATGGATTCCTACTTCAGGTGCGTTTCCGTTAGAGAAGCCACTTGATCTAGAGAGGGTATCCTCTTTTAGTCGTGAATGGAGATGAATGAAGGGTTGTTTGCGGTGTTATGGGGCTGAAGGTCTGTGTTTGGGATGAGAATAATGTGGTATTTATAGGTGGAGGAGGATTTAATAGTAACCGAAATTCTTCTAGTTTAGTTTGGAGGCTTTCCACTTGGAGATTTTAGTTGGGGGTTTCTCCGGCCATGGTTTCCTTCTCTTTCCCGGAATGGCTGCTTCAGGAGGTAGGAGAATTCTTCCATTGACTGTTTGAGCTTGGTCAAAAGGGTTGCCTTGGTAATGGATGCCTAGGGAGATAGCTAGGTGGCTATTCTACTACCTCGGGTGGACGTTTTTAGGTGGTCCATAGATGGAAGACGATGTAGCAGGAGAAAAGCTTTCCTACAAGATGAATATATGATATCTATAACAATATGTTATTAAACTCCCCTCTAGAAGGAAAAAGGAGAATATTATGGGAATATTCCTTGGGGTTTTATAGAGTTTAATGAGCTTATTTTAGCTTTATTTAGACCAAGGGAATTGGACTAAGTATTTGGTGTATTTCTAAGGTTCTCCACAACCCATATTATTTTAACTCCTCATAGACTCAAAGCCACCTAAGTCGGTCGAGAGTCTAATTGGACCAAATAAATGGGTTCATTTATGTTCATTGACCTTTCAAATCACAACCCACTCAAAGATCCCCAAAACGTAACCTGGGTTCACGTACCGCTTTTGGTTCACATTGCAAGATGTGGATTAGGCCTAAACTATATCAAATTTCGGGCATCAATGTCTTATTATAAGGAGCGGGTTACTTATAAGTGAGTAAAAAAACCATCTCTACAAGGAACACCACATTATGAACGCGGACACATTAATAAAAAGTGGAGTCCGACAATCAAAAACTATTCTCGCACACTCACACATGTCTCTCTCACAACCAGGCCAAATGCAATGTCGGTCAGGTAATTGCATTTCATTAATCGGCTTGACGAAGCCAACCAAATTTTAAAAGAACATCACTTTCCCTTTCCTTCCATGATAGTGAACGTTCACTCAAATATGAACGGACTAAAATAAAAGGAAATATGGCGCTCCTTTTATACTGGGGGGCCACAGAGATGTCCCACATAGTACATATATCATCGTGATTAATTATGTGCCCTTTTACCAGCCCTCAATGCTAGAACACATGACAT
Source organism: Ficus erecta (assembly GCA_008635985.1). Taxonomy (NCBI): domain Eukaryota; kingdom Viridiplantae; phylum Streptophyta; class Magnoliopsida; order Rosales; family Moraceae; genus Ficus; species Ficus erecta. Next base: position 1,774,406 of record BKCH01000010.1, read on the forward strand.
AATGGGGGGCTGCTGAGGCGAGTACACAAATAACATTTTGGTCACTTTAACAGTCTGTTGATGATGCTAAACCGGACTTCACTTTTACGGGCATCGGTAGAATTCCACTGGTACAGCGGAGCTAGGTGGATCTGTCCTTTAAAATTTTTATGTATTTTTTTTTAATTTTTTCGTAAATAGCCCTTTAAATTTATTAGGTCATCTCATTTCTGTCTTAATTTGTCACATAATTTGGTATGGAACAAGAATATTGTCTTTCAGTGTCTTGTTCATGTTTTGTAAGTTATTAATTCAATTCATCATGATAAAAATCAAAGAAACTAATTAATTATTTACTTTTCAATATCATTAAAAAGAAAAAATTGCACCTAAATATAGAGTTGATATTTTTACCTACAAATGGGAGTACCCATGGGTACAAGCCTCTAATTATAAGGCGAATATGAAGAATATTATATGAAAATAAAGGCGGATATAGAGATTAATTTTAACCTCGAAGTCAAGTGCATTATATACTCTTATTATACACACACATATTTATTAGAAGTTCAAATTTTGAACATGAATGTGAAAAAAGAAATACCTTCACAAAGAAAAAAGAGAAACAAATTATGCATCCCATTGCCATTTCTACATAAATATTATAGTACAATAATGCAATGAGGAGTCACTGTCAATCTGTCTATTTTTAGAGGGGGAAAAAAAGTCTAAAAAAGAAAATTTTGAGAATTTATGATAGAGTATTAAAACAAATACTTTACTGTCTTTATAGGACTCTGTTCTAAGTTAATAATTTGCATTTAAGTTCATTTTACTTTATTTAAATTCCCAAAAAAAAAAAAAAAAAAAAAGGAAAGAGAGAGTGAGATAAGAAAGAAAGGTGCTGGCGAAGATTATAACCAAAAGAGAAAGATCATGAAAATAATTATAACCACAAATGATTTTATCCCTTTTTATGCTCAAAGGTGGATAACTAATCTCCCACTAGAGCTTTCTAATTCCGAGTTTATTACGTTGTTTAATATCAAAATTTGCTCATGATCAACATTCAACCATGATTAACATAATCGTAATACAACGTATAAACAATTAATGGCAGTACTATCAATGATTGAGTCACCACCTTTTTTCCTTCCTTGTTGCTTTCTTAAAGCTCCAAAAAGGAACGAAAACTTTCTTCTTTTTGAGAGTAGTTCCCCACAGGGCATTACGATACCTACGTTAGTCGAAATCTAAAAGCTTTTTGGCACGCAAACTTTATAAGTAGTATTAAAAAGTCAGAATTTTCAAAAATTTAACCTGATAAGTTAGTTGGAGATGAAATTTTTAAGTTGAAATTGATTGATTTTTTAAAAATTAGTTATAAATTTTGTTAACTTTTTAAAAAAAGAATTAAAAATAAAAATAAAATTTTAATTAAAAATTAAACTTAAATACTAAACATAAGCTAAAATGTTTTTTTTTAATGAAATTCATATTATAATTGATGTTCTTGTATATTTTATTTAAAGGTTTGGAGTTTAAAGAAAGCAAAGAAAAAGTGTAGGGTAAAAAATCCTCGTAGGAAAGAGAAAAAGGGACACATGTTGCCATTTGTGACAACTAAACCTGTGTGTGGATTTAAAAAAAAAAAAGAAAAGAAAAAATTGTGTGCGTGGGCCGTGGTGTGGCCACGAGAACTCATAAACGTGAGCCATGACGACATTAGTATTGGACCGTCCAAAAATAAATAAATAATAATAAAGATAAAAAAACTCGTGGGGATTTGCTATAAAATGCAACTTCGTCGTCAAAGAGACTCAAAACCTCCGTCTCTCTCTCTCCAAAGACCTAGAGAGAGAAAGAGAGCGAAACTAGTGTTCCGATCAAATTGGAATGTTTTTCATTCTAGCGAAGAATTAATATTAACATAACCTCATTTTTCACGAAATATATATACACGTATACCCACATATATATATGCCAACGTTCATACGTATATTTAATGCTAGTGCAATTGAGTGATTGATTTTGTATTGTTCATCTTCATGTGGATCGTTTACCATTCAAGGTAAACCCGACGAGAGCTGGAAAACAAGACTTTCTGGACTGCGCACAATTCCTGGTTAGTGTCAACTTATATATATATATATATATATATGTAGTTTTTTAAATGATAGTTTATCAAAAAAGCAAAAAAGAAATACAAATAAAAATAATATCCGTCTATGGCAGGAAACAGTTATCCAATAGTTTAGTTGTTTAATTTGTTTCGAATTCTTCTTTTTCCTCTCCCTTTTTTTAATTTTTAATTTTTAAGTTTTTATCGTCATTTTCATTCTTTCGAGGATTTTTTTAATACCTATGTGATCTTGAAGTAAACAATGCAAATTCTGGAGTTTATTAATTCTAGTTTTTATAAGTTAGTTGAAGTTTTTTAAAAATTAATTATAAATTTTATTTATTTTTAGAAAAAAAAATAAAAATTGAAATGAAAAAATACTGTTTAATTGAATTTAAATTTTAATTCAAACAAAACCCTAGATTTTATTTTTATTTATCTTTTTCATAAATATATGTGAGACGGTTTATTTGACTTCACGTATTCCAAATTATGTAAATGAAAGCGGTTTTTTGTCTTTGTTTTTTAATTCCCAGGCATTAGAAGAAGGAACATCTGCTTTGTTCCTCTTTCGGTGAAACTAAATATTGGCTTAATTTAGGCCTTAAGAATAGGAGGAACATCCTGTTCTTAGGCAAGTTCAGGTACAAATGCAATATATATATATATATGTCGTACACGTATATAACTATGTTTCCACTGTATAATTTTTTTTTCCTTTTTTTTGTTTTTGTTTTTTCCTGGGTTCGTTGAAGATTAACAGGTAGTTAAGTTATCTTATTGAATATTGTTGTTCAATGCAGTCAGAGTTAAAACCTTGAAGACTGAAGGAGAGATATATACATATATATATATATATGTGAAGATGATGATGGAGGATATATGGAGAGAGTTCTGTGGGGAATCTGGTTTTTCACTATCAGAGTTTTTGAGTCATCCTTCATCATGCACAAACCACGCTTTAATAATCTGCTTTGATGTTGTGCTTTTAGCCACGCTGTTGTTCACCCTCATCCGCAAATCATCCTCAAAATCCGTTCACGTCCCAGTTCGGTTTTCCACTTTGCAAGTAGTCTCCGCCGTCTTGAACGGCTGTCTCGGGTTTCTCTACTTGTTCCTCGGAATCTGGATTTTGGAAGAGAAGCTGAGGAAATTCCACACCACTCTGCCTCTGAAATGGTGGCTGCTGACACTAATTCACGGCTTCACTTGGTCGTTTGTGGGCTTGGCAGTGAGTATCAAGGTCAGGCAACTCCCAAGGCTGCCGGTCCGTCTGTTGTCGATTCTTGCAGCCTTGTTTGCGGGATACGTCTGTGTCATGTCCTCGTTCACCGCGGTTTTGAACAAAGAAGTTACAATCAAGGTGGCTCTAGATGTTTGTCTCTCCCCGGGGCGACCTTGTTACTCTTGTGTGCTTTTAAGGGTTCTAAACATGATGAGATTAGTGATGAGAATATTCTTCACAATGGTCTCTATACGCCTTTGAATGGCGAGGCTAATGGCATCGGTGAAGGCAAATTTGTTACCCCCCGTTTTCCAAAGCTGGATGTTTAAACATTCTGTCATTTTGGTGGCTGAATTCGCTGATGAAAAGGGGTAGCGAAAAAATGCTCGAGGATGAAGATATCCCGAAGCTGCGAGAAGCAGATAGAGCTGAAAGTTGTTATGCGACGTACTTGGAGCTATTGGACAAGCAGAAACAGAAGGATCCTTCTTCTCAACCATCAACGTTGAAGACAATAGTATTGTGCCACTGGAAACAGATTTTCATATCCGGGTTATTTGCTTTACTAAAGGTGTTGACTATCTCTGCTGGTCCTTTGCTCCTTAATTCCTTCATTTTGGTTGCCGAGGGGAAGCAGAGTTTTAAGTACGAAGGCTTTGTGTTGGCCTTAACGCTTTTTGTTTCGAAGAACCTTGAATCCCTTTCACAAAGACAGTGGTACTTCAGAAGCAGACTCATTGGTGTGAAAGTCCGGTCTTTGCTCACCGCAGCCATATACAAGAAACAACTGAGATTGTCGAATGCAGCGAAATTGAACCACTCCAGCGGTGAGATAATGAACTATGTGACTGTGGATGCCTATAGGATTGGAGAATTCCCATTTTGGTTCCATCAAACTTGGACAACTAGTCTTCAACTCTGCATTGCGTTGGTGATTCTTGCTCGTGCAGTCGAACTAGCCACAATAGCAGCCTTGGTGGCTATAGTATTAACCGTGCTTTGCAACATGCCGCTCGCTAAATTGCAGCACAAGTTTCAGACTAAGCTTATGACGGCCCAAGACAAGAGATTAAAGGCTACTACCGAGGCTCTTGTGAACATGAAAGTACTCAAGTTATACGCGTGGGAAACTCATTTCAAGAAGGTCATAAACACTTTGAGGAATGTGGAAGAGAAATGGTTATATGCAGTGCAGATGCGAAAAACGTATAATACCTTTCTCTTCTGGGCATCGCCTGTTTTGGTCTCGGCTGCAACCTTTGGAGCATGCTATTTTCTCGAAGTTCCTCTTCATGCCAATAACGTCTTCACTTTTGTAGCAACTCTACGCCTTGTTCAGGACCCTATTCGGTCCATACCCGATGTTATTGGGGTGGTGATTCAAGCAAAAGTTGCATTCGTGCGTATTATAAAGTTCCTCGAGGCGCCAGAGCTGCAGACTGTAAGAGTCCGACAAAAGTACAATCCGCATAGTTTAAACAAGGCCGTTGATATTAAGTCTGCTGATTTCTCATGGGAGGAGAAATTACCAAAACCAACATTGAGAAACATAAATTTGGAGGTTCACCCTGGAGAAAAGGTGGCTATATGCGGAGAAGTTGGCTCAGGGAAATCAACCCTTCTTTTAGCAATTCTTGGTGAAGTTCCACTTGTTAAAGGAAATGTAGGTTCTTTCGATACTCACTAGTCATTATCTAGTTGCCCTGTTTTTTACACTTAGGCATCTGTTTATCAGCTCGCTCCTAACAATTTGACTTTACAGATACAAGTACACGGAAAGATTGCCTATGTTTCTCAGACAGCATGGATTCAGACCGGCACAATACAGGACAACATTTTGTTTGGCTCCCCAATGGACGGTCGGAGATACCAAGAAACGCTCGAGAGATGTTCACTGGTGAAGGACTTTGAATTGCTTCCCTATGGCGATCTTACCGAAATAGGAGAGAGAGGAGTAAATCTGAGTGGTGGTCAGAAACAACGAATCCAACTCGCTCGCGCACTTTATCAGAATGCCGACATCTATCTCTTGGATGACCCATTCAGTGCCGTTGATGCACATACCGCTACCAGCTTATTCAATGTAATCATACTTACCTAACAACTTCGGTGTCATCGTCCTTGTTTTCCAGCTTTAAGTGAAACCTTCTTACTTTTTCGCAGGAATATGTTATGGAAGCACTTTCGGAGAAAGCTGTCCTGCTTGTGACCCATCAAGTTGATTTCTTGCCCGCCTTTAATTCTATTTTGGTTAGTCTACTTTCAATTCCGAAAAGCTTAAGATCAGCTGATTGTTTTACAATTTATAGTTTTTAGTAACATTTGATTTTGTTGACAGTTAATGTCTGACGGGGAAATCTTACAAGCCGCTCCCTACTATCAGTTACTGTCCTCAAGCCAAGAATTTCAGGATCTTGTGAACGCACACAAAGAGACTGCCGGTTCCGAAGGGCTTGCCAACGTAAGTACTGCTAAGGAACACGGAATATCTGGTAAAGAGATTAAGAAGAGCTACGAAGATAAGCAATTTAAAGCATCTAGAGGCGATCAACTGATTAAGCAAGAAGAAAGAGAAATGGGAGACACAGGGCTCAAGCCTTACAAGCAATACCTGAATCAGAACAAAGGCTACTTTTACTTCTCCATGGGCGCGCTGTCTCACCTTATATTTGTTGCGTGTCAGATAACTCAGAACTCTTGGATGGCTGCTAATGTCGACGATCCTAACGTCAACACGCTGCGATTGATTGTGGTTTACTTGGTGGTCGGACTTATCTCATCGCTGTTTTTGCTTGCTAGATCCTTTGCTGTGGTTGCTTTGGGTTTTGAATCATCGAACTCTCTATTCTTGCAACTAATAAATTCCCTTTTCCGAGCACCCATGTCGTTCTACGATTCCACACCTTTGGGACGGATACTTAGCCGGGTATGAAAGTGGAATCCAAAATAAGGTTACAAAATAGAAGACTAGTTCATTAATTAAACTAACTCTCCTGTGTTTCTTTGCTCCTATAGGTTTCAGTTGATCTCAGTATAGTTGATCTTGATATCCCATTTGCCTTGATGTTTGCTGTTGGGGCTTCTCTAAATGCTTTGGCAAATCTCGGTGTGCTTGCTGTTATCACCTGGCAAGTCTTGTTTGTCTCGTTACCAGTAGTTTATCTGGCATTTCGATTACAGGTAATGCCATAAATAGAACTCTCATGATTATCTTACTACTAAACTTTTTTCTTTTTTTTTTTCTTTTTCTTTTTTTTGGGATATGTACAAGCAAGATTGATGGATTTCACTGCTTCTAATCAACAGGGATACTACTTCAAAACAGCTAAAGAGCTCATGCGGATCAACGGTACAACAAAGTCGTTGGTAGCGAACCATCTTGCTGAGTCTGTGGCGGGAGTGGTAACAATTAGAGCCTTTGAGGAGGAAGAAAGGTTCTTCACGAAGAATCTAGAACTCATCGACGTAAATGCCAGTCCATTTTTTCACAGTTTTGCAGCAAATGAATGGCTAATCCAACGGTTAGAAACACTCAGTGCAACGGTTCTTGCTTCTGCAGCATTCTGCATGGTCCTCCTTCCTCCTGATACGTTTAGCTCAGGTCAGTACTCACTATTTTTTGGCACCCTTTTAACGATCTTCTTACATTCAAGCTCCTTTCTGCCTTTGCACTCGAGGGCCAATCTCCGTGCGGCCCGATAATTAGTACATTCATTTACGTAGAAATAAGTTTGCATAGTATTTGGAGAAAAATGATCTGATGTATGTGAAAATTACTTGTGTTACTGCAGGATTTATTGGCATGGCACTTTCTTATGGCCTTTCGTTGAACATGTCCCTTGTATTTTCTATTCAAAACCAATGCACTGCCGCAAATTACATCATTTCAGTAGAAAGACTTAACCAGTACATGTACGTACCTAGTGAAGCACCTGAAGTGATTGAAGAAAATCGTCCCCCGGCTAGTTGGCCCAACGTGGGTAAAGTAGAGATACGAGATTTGCAGGTAAAGTATTCATCGATTTAGCATAAAAATATGTCTCCAGCCCTGCTAAAAAGAAAAAAAGAATTGGCATTGTACTGAGACTATTGATGTGAAAAACAGATCAGATATAGGGTGAATGCACCACTCGTTCTTCGTGGGATCAGTTGCACATTTGCAGGAGGGCACAAGATTGGTATTGTTGGTCGGACTGGCAGCGGGAAGACTACTTTAATCGGAGCTTTGTTTCGTCTGGTGGAGCCAACCGGAGGGAAGATCATAGTAGATGGCATTGACATCTCGACAATTGGACTTCATGATCTGAGATCACGTTTCGGAATAATACCTCAAGATCCTACTCTTTTCAATGGGACTGTTAGATACAATTTGGACCCCTTATCACAACATTGTGACCAAGAAATATGGGAGGTAACTGTTCTTAAAATTCTAGTTGAAATAAAGGCTTTTGACGGTTGTATTGTTCTTGGCTAATTCGATGCTAATGAATTCTTGTTATGACTTTTTAAGGTCCTTGGAAAGTGTCAGCTTAGAGAAGCTGTTCAGGAGAAAGAAGAAGGATTAGACTCATTAGGTAACGTTTTGACAATTTCAAGAATTCGCTATCCATATTTGCTTGCGATCGCCAATAATAACCCACGCTTTGTTTTTCAGTTGTAGATGACGGATCAAATTGGAGTATGGGACAGAGACAATTGTTCTGTTTGGGAAGAGCTCTTCTGAGGAGAAGTCGGATATTGGTGCTAGATGAAGCAACCGCATCCATCGACAATGCAACCGACATGATTCTGCAGAAAACTATTAGAACCGAATTTGCAGATTGTACTGTGATCACAGTCGCTCACAGAATACCCACTGTGATGGATTGCACGATGGTTCTTGCCATGAGCAACGGTAAGTTAATTTCATTGCAAAACCCACTTACAAATTTTATTGTCTTTCGATTCTTTGTTCTTCATATTTGAGTTTAAGACTTGCCCAACAGCTATTGAGCCAATGTTCTGACTTTATTTCAGGACAAGTAGTCGAGTATGACGAACCAATGGCATTAATGAAAAGAGACGATTCACTTTTCGGGAAGCTGGTCAAGGAATACTGGTCTCATTCGCAGTCTGCTGATTCAAATTGACAACAGTACTAAAATCTTCACAGCCTCGCCCCTCACTTGGATACCAAGGAGAAGTGTGATCATATGAAGACTTGCAATAAAAAACGAATGTCAGAGAGACTGGTGAAGAGCATGACTGGATTAAAATTTCATATTCCCAGTCACTTGATGTCCTTGGCTGTGCTGGAAACATGATGTTTCCTCGTATCAAAAGGAAATATTTACCTAGTGTATCAACTGTAGTGTGTAACTGTGTTCATAAATATATCACAATAGCTCCCTGTTTTGTATGCGGGAGCGTTCATGCAAAATCGAAATTGATGAAAAACAATGAGACTATAGTACCAGAGATGAGAATCTTTTTGAGAAAAAATAAGTTGGCATTCTAAAAATAGCAGAAAGCAGTGTATTCATACTATGCAACTAATTCCACGGAAAAGAATGTTAGAAAATCTTGACCTCCGACCTTATAGCAGTGAAAACACGTCTTTGTACCTAAGGTCCTCCGAGCACGGCATTCTCAATATCTTCTCTGCTTAGCGCATAACTAAATCTCCTCTCCACGTCCTTCTCGAGATTTCCAGGTCCACTCTTTAGATACCTGTGTCACAAGCACAATTTCAGCATCTGAAAAACCATTTTCAACAGAGATGTCAAGGACTTGAAAAGGGTAGAAATGGCTGAAATATTCACATAAAACACCACTTATGTGGCACATTTGAGCTAAATTCTAACAGGGGGAAACTTTTAAGTCTCACCCTTTCTCATTCTCTCCCTCATTTAGACGCGAGAAACAGAGGTCAAGTCATGTTCAGTACTATCCCATTTCCCGAAAGAGTATCACTTAAGCATGTGGACGAAACTATTACCATTCAACTATTGTCATCTAACCTGATTGAAAAATGCACACAAGCACAAACTTCCCATTTTATTTTATTAGCCAACAAGGTCAATCGGATAAAGAGTTGCTTCCTACCTTAACACAAACCCTAAAGAAAAGCTAAAGAAAACGAAATCTAACTCAATTTAGCACACAAACAAAGTTCAACTTCTAAAGTGACGACCTTTGAATCCTTATAAACTAAGAACCAAGCAATCAACAATCAGAAAATCCCAATAACACAAAAAATGCAAAAACCCAGAATCAAAAAGCAGGAAGAAAAAAAAAATTCCGACCTTATGTACAAATCGGTGACATCAAGGGAGAGCTGGGCGTGCCAATCGGGCTTCTCGACCAGCCAAACTGCTCTATCCTCTTTGCTCTGGTAAAACCCAAGACTCCTCAGCCACGCCTCAATGCAAGGGAGGCTGTGCGAGTAAAGTGGCTTCTTCTTGTCGGGAAGCTTCTTCAGCCACTCGTCCTCCGGCGACGACAGCTCCTCCGCCTCCGAGGGCTTCGAAGAGCAACTTCGGAAACGGAGCTTCCTCGGTGAGCGAGCTGAGGGTTTGCAGAAAGGAGGGAAATTTCGCGAAATGGAAGGCCGAAAAGACGGAAATTTGGGAAATTCTGAAGGAATTGAAGAAGGGGATGTGAAAGAGAAGACATAGGAGGACATGGTTTTTTCGATACGGAATTGTGTGATTGGAATGAATGATTTCTATGAACTGGTCAAAGAGGTTTTTTTTCGAATCGGATTAAGAGTGGGAATTGATATATATATATATATATATATATATTAAGTGGAATGAAGTTTGCAATGAAAACTACAGTATTATCTTCTCCTTCTTCTTCTTCAGTCTTTGAATTTGGGAATGCTGTGTCGCGCGTAATAGATTGTGAAGTTGGTGGTGGGACCAACCACGCCCAATCCAAAGAAAAAATTCCGCTTAAGAGAAGGAGAGACAGATACATAGTCATTTATATATCCTATTAATAAAATTCATTTTTAAACTATGAAGATATAATCAAACGATTATAGGACACCTTATATTATATTAGTATAGATTAATAAATTATAAAATTATAAAAAAAGAAATTATAAAAAAAACTAACATCGTTTATAGTTAATGAAGTCGAGCTAGGGGGCTTGTCGATTTTTGGGATGGCTGTCGGCGGGGAGAGGGGCGCGGATCTGACTTGAGCGAGGGGGACCTCGCATATTTGTTTGGGGGGGGGGGCTAGGTTGGCAGGCGGAGGGGGGGAGAGGCACGTCACAGATTTGGTCAGGGGAGGGAGTCTTCGTTGGCATCAGGGGGGAGGGCGCGCAAATTTGGCGCGAGGGGGGGGGGGGGGGGCGCATATTTGGTTGGGGAACGGGGTCCGTCACTGGCGTCGCTGGGGTGGGCTTGTCACAGGTGTCGGGGAGGGCAGCACCTACCACCGGCCAAAGGTTGGTTTTTTAAAATTTCCTTTTTTCTTAATTTATTACTTTATACTAATATGAGTTAATGTGTATTATAATTATTATACACAAATAACATTTCAGTCGTTCAATCACATCTTAACGGTTTAAATATGAATATTACCGATAAAATATATAAATGAGGTTATACCACAGACATTTCCTATGAAAAGTTTCTTTTTTTTTTTTTGAGAAAATTACTTAAATAATCATCAACATAAAGTAAATTCTCCACTTTAACTAACATGACACAAATTTTAATTAATCCCGTTTAGAACAACAACTTCAAATGATGTTTTGATGTTTGAAATGTCTTTGTACCAACAATTCAAACCATATAATTACAATCCAAGTTGTCTTTTTCTCTCAGTTTCACTATTCAAATATAAATAAGATGATTATTTTCATAAATTATATAGAATTTTGAGACGAATAAAACAACCTCTATATTAATATTTTCTAACACATTTTAAGTTTTTACACTTTTTAACTCAAACAATTCAAACACATCGATAAACGCACAATCAATCCAAACTCAATTCCACAATCTAAACCTTAACACCAAACGCATGCTGAAACTTTTAATTTTATATTAAACCTTCTTTCTCTTCTATTTTTAAAAAACTCAAACTTTAAAAATAAATAATTTTCTCATTTTAAATCGAAATGAGATGATTCTTTTGTCAAAATGTTAATAACGACGAGAAAAATAAGATAAGATCTATTTTGTATATATTTTTTTTTCGAGCACATTTCAATTCTCTTGCATTGTTTTCTATATCATATAACTTTTTCAAAAGTTTTCCCTCCCAAAACACACATTCACTACTCAACCTCCAAAACACCATTTCCAGATGTTCACCAAAATAGGGCTTAACTTTAGTTTAACTTTGTGTTATACTAGTCTAGTATTAACTTTTTGTGTCATGTTAGTGTAATTGTCTTTGCTTTTCTTTTTTCTTTTTTCTTTTTTAACCATTGATAGATAAGAATTTTGAGTAATAATTATTGTTTTGAATTATTAGATAAAATTTTTAATAATTTATTAATGATGAAACTATTGTGTGTTATAAAATTTTAATACAAAATTTATAGATTATAATTTTAAAAAATTGATTTAGTCATATTGTTTATAATTAGGAATAAAATTGTACGTTGTAAAATGTAAACTTTTAATAGACATTTATATATATCCAATTATGGAAGTTTTAATTTAGAGGTAAAAAAATCAATTTTCAATAGAAAAAAACAGTTCTAATAATAGAAATTTTCTTCATGCAATTTTCTTTCTACAATGAAAATAATTAAATAGCTACTTGAATTTTGCACCGAAAACAATCTGAAAATCATTACTTAATTTGTTGAAAATAACTAATTTGTAATTCTGCTTAGACATGTAATAGATTTTACAAAATTACTCATTTTTACAATAGATATAAAACTTATTAATAAAAAATATTGACTTATATGATTTATAAATATTTTTAGTTTTATTTTATTTTTATTTTATAACAACGAGGCTATGAAAAATCTATTATTGCTTTGTATTGAGTAGTTTGGACGGGATGATTTTATTTAGTCAATGTGGGACTCTTATGAAGTTTGTGTAGGTTAATGCAAACATAATAGAGAGGATTCAATAACCATGACAGAAACTGAACCAAAAAAAAAAAAAAAAACCCTGAAAAATCTATGAAAAGATTATATTGTTGTCATCCCAAGTTAATGTTTTAGAGCGTGTGAAAGCAAAGAAAGGAAGGTAATGCCTTTTTTTTTGAGAAAATTATTCAAATAATCACTTTTTTTTTTTTTCATCTCTTGATCATTGTGACACAAATTCTCCTACCTTAATCAACATAACACAAATTTTAGTTAATTTTAGTTTAATTTTGTGTTATATTGATCCAATTATAATTTTTTGTGTCATGTTAGTACAATGGTATCAAAATTTATGTCATTAAGGTGTTTTATCTTATTTATTATTGTTGTTGTAAGATATAATAGACATTTAGTTAGTTAATTATTAGAGCAAATTCATTTAAATATTCAATTATTTTATCATAATCTAACTCAAATTTAAATTTAAATTTTCACTTTTTAAAAATTTGTAGCACACTTATTTTTTTTTTAATTTTTGTAATATTCAAATATCACCTATAACCAAAACTAACCAAACACACATTTTATTTAAATAAACAATTTAAAATTTATATTTGAATATAAATATTCATATTTAATATATGATCCAAAATGTCATTAAAATTCTCAATTGGAAAAATTGCATTTGAAATTCTAATTTATTAAAAGTACTATGAAATGATTGTAGGTCTAATCTTATAGTAATTTTGCACTTAACTCCTCTCCAAAAAGTGAAAATTTTGAATATCTCTACCCTAATTAAAAAAAAAAAAAAAACAAAAACAAAAACTACTGAAACTTAAAAAAAAAAAAAAAAAAAAAGGCTTACGATAAATTACAAATTATCCCCCATAATAATTTAACTAATTATGAATTTTAATCCGGGACAAGTTTTTGTGTTGGCGCCAATTCTACATGGCTCTAAAACGTCGTCGTTGCAATGTCCTCCTCCCTCTCCTTCGTTCTCTTTTAGTTTCCCGCTCTTTATCTCCAGTTCTCCGCCTCCAGAACGCCGTCGTTTCCATCTTCTTCAACCTCTGTCTCCCTCCTCTTCTGCTTCCGTGTCGCCTTCACAGTTCAAACACCATCTCTCTCTCTCTCTCTCTGTCCTCTTTCTATCTCTAAAATGGAAAACGATCCAATCACAGACTACAGCCAAACCCAGAGAGTTGTTCTGCTCATAGATCTGAACCCATTACTTCATTTCCAAAACCCAGCAAAATTCCTCACCTCCCTCCTCTCTTCCGCCAAAATCCTCCTCTCGTTCTCTCCCCTCTCTTCCTCTCTCTTCGCCTTCAAATTCTTCTTCTCCTCTCTCTCTCCTCTCATCTCTTCCTCTAAGCTCCGCTCTTTCCTCCCCAATTCCACTCCCTCTCTCTCCTTCGACCTCCCCGCCGCCATTTTCGACTCCCTCTCCCAAACCCTAGGTTTTTCTCACCCCTCTTCTTGCAGCGAAGAATGGCCGGATTCTTCCCCTAGGGCTTCGTGCCTCGCGGCTTTGATGCGACAGCTGGTGCACGACTACGCGTGGGACCCCGTGATCCGGGACCCTCTGACGGGTACGCTCTTGAATTGTGATCCTGTCGTGGTTAGGTCTAATTTGGTTGTTCTGTTTTCGCCGATTCGGGCTTCTTTCGAGTCGTTGTCTGAGTTTTTGGATGTGGGAATTGATGATGAATGCTTAGGAAATGTGAGTAGTTTCTGTGAGAGATTTTGTGGATTCTTTGCAAATGTCAATGACGCGTTTGTTAGTAGGGATATTCAATTTAGTTGGGTCGATGTTCGAATGGACGGTGATTTTGCGAAAGTTGGGATTGATGAATCGGAACTGAGATCTGGGTTTTTTGAGAGTGGGATTAGGAATTTAGGATGGGGTTTTTGCTCCAGTGATTCCATAGTTCTTGGTTCAGCTCTTGTTCCTTTTGGTTTGATTTATCCGAAGATTGGGATTTCGCCGAACAGTTTTGATTGTAATGACTCTTTTAAGAAGCATTATGTGCAGTTGAGTCTTGAGATACTAGATGTTGCTCAGAAGCCTTTGGAGTGCAAGTGTTGCGATCTTGAACTGCTCGATTTGAAACTTTTGCCTGTAAATAGATCTGATGACGATGTTTTGCGCATCCCAGAGATTGTGAATACAAGTAAAGGAGGTAATGAACTGAAAAAAAAGTTGTGGGGAAGTTTTGGTGATGGAGTGAGTAAACTCCAGGTTAAGTCTATGCACGGGAGCAATGAGTTTAAGAAACTCAAAGGGCATCTATCTGATCCTGTTCTTGTTCGTGAGGTTTCTAAAAAACCTAGGAAAGATAAAAAAGAAGGTTCTGATGAATATTTTGCGGACAAGGTTCTAGAAATGATAGCAAGAGAATGGGGCGACTTCGTACCCAGGAAATCTGAACCCATTTGGCAGATTCTCTCGAGTTTCCTCTACAGGGAAGGTTGTTGGGCATTGGTGTCTCTTTCAAATGAAAGCCGAAATTCCCTTTGGGGAATCCTAAAGCCTTTTACAGTTTCTTCAGCTTTGCTATTTATTACAAGTGATGAGATCCATCTATCCAAGACAGTGCGCGAGTTGAATGGAGTAGATGTAGCAAACTTTAGTACAAAGATGAAAGATGAGCCTTTGCAACCCATTAAAAATTCAGACGGGGATGATAAAAATTTCAGGAGAAAAAGAAATTTGAAACTAGTCCAGGACCATACATGGAATAGCTTCTGTGCAGCAGCATTTGAACAATCTGAGCTAGAATTGGAAAATCTCTATTTTGCTAGGGGATGCAACAACTCAAAAAAGTTGAGATTTCTGAAATGCTGGATGAAGCAGATTAAGAAATCTAGCATTTGTGGCATAGTATTAGAGGAAAAATCCAAGCCAGACCCAGAGATCAAAAAACATATAGATGATAGATTGACAAATTTGCGCCAAGAAAGTGAACAACCCATTTCATCTGTTTCAGCTGGGGAAAATTGCTTAACCGGGGATTCCAGAATTCAGGATAAAGTTGCTGCTGACTTTCTGTCAGAAACTTCTGAAACTTTCCTTAGCAATTTATCGAATAAGATCCAACAAGGACTTGAATCTGAAGAAGTAGACTTGGGAGCTTTGGCACAGCGGCTTGTGACTTCATCTGTGTATTGGTTGAATAAAAAATGTGAGGCAGAATCGACTTCTGCAAGTCAAATACCAGTCACGGAATCTCAAGATACAACTGGTGGTCTTCTTGGTGCTGAATTACTTAAACTTCTGCTAAGGGACCCGAAGGATCTGATTGCAAAGAGTAGAAGTAACGATCCATCCAATCAGGCGTCCAAAGGATCTGCATCGGAAAAGACAGTTAGAGAGTATCCTTCCTATTTTCCCTTATTTTTCACATGCTAAGGCTCCGACTTATTTTAGCTATCTTTGTTTCTATGCAGTATACACAATACACTAGTTGTTCGTTTCTCTAATTGAAATTACTCAGTGTTTTAATTATGTGAACAGATTTGGGTCATCTGATTTTACACTTTTCCTTAATATGCACAAGATATGAATTGCAGATCTTGTTTCGGATGGAAATACTACAATCAGAGGTTGGAGAGCAAATTGGAGAGTCCATGAAACAGAAGTTTGTGAAACAAATTTGCTTGCTTTTGGAGACCATTCAGTGTCATCTTGAGGGAGGCTTTTTTGGTGATTGGAGCCTAGATAATTTTGTCGGGAAGATCATAAAAGCCAGGTATAACGTTTCTTCCATAATCTCTTACATAACAATATTTTTTCTTCCAGAATGGAGTCCTTCCTTGAAAAAAAAAAAGGGGGTCATTTTACCTGAACCCTGAAACATACATGTTTAGTTTTTATGTTCAGGCGACAATGTACACCATATGTTTGGTCCTTTTTCCTTTGTAATCTCTTCCTTGTAACAATGTTATCATAGTGTATAAAAGATAATGAAAATATCAAATTGTGAACATTGTAGCTACTGTAAAACAGACAACGATGTCAACTTATCCTTTACAGTCATAACTTCTCTCGTATTTTTGAAAGTCTAGCCACATGTGCAAGTATTTCCCCATTGTCTAAAAAGGAATGAAAAAACTGATTGACGAATGCTTGTATGCCTGAATTTCCAGGTACAGTGACACACTTGAAGATGTAGTCCATAAAATCTATATGAAAATGGATTTGCTGCTATTTGCTGATGAGGATGAACTCCCCATTCATTCACTCAATAGTGAGGATAGCAATCGATCTCTGAGAGAAAAACCAGAGAAAGATGAAATGGGCGAGAACAGTAGAATTAGCGAACCGATATCAGCAGACAACGAGTCCTTTCAGGAGCTTGAAAATGATGATGGAAGCACACAGGGAATGACTCAAGATGAACATGCTCGCAAGTTAATCGAAGCTCAAGAGAGGAGAGAGAGGTCTCGGAGATTTGGTTCCTTCACTAGTTGGGTACCCGATTTACAGAGAGTTTGGGCTCCAAAGCAGCAAAAGGCAATGAAACCAAAGTCAGATCGTCGTCAGAAGATGCCGAAAAGGAAGAGCCATGCAGAGGAAATCAATGACACAGTGTGCGAAACCCCGATGACAGAAAGGAAACGTTCAAACTCAAGATGCAGCTACGAAGAGGATGATGAAGATCACCAACATAATAACGACTACAGTAGTCAGTCATGTGCCTCGGTTTCGAAGGCACTGTTTCAAGACGACCAGTAAGTTGGAGTGAAGAACATTTTCCTAGGAGAAAATTGCCGGGGAAAGAAATAAAATGCTCAATAAGTGGCTAGCGTTGTACATTTTTCTATCAACATCGAAATCAATATTTAGTACATAATTCTTTTTCCCCCATGTATAAATAGTATGAAACTATTGTGTTATTCAGTTGGTGAATTTAACATTTTTTTAATGAAAGTTCTGCAGTAGGTATGAGAAAATACATACACTAAAGTAATATTTTGAGGTGATTCTGATCCATAAATACTTTGGGGTGCTTGGTAAACCATTTTAAATTAAAATATTTTAATTTTTTTTAAATCTTTTTTTAAAAAGTTAGCAATATATATTTTTTAATCTAATTTTTGAAAAATCAAACAACTTCAACCTATATATTTAAACTCAAAACTATGGTTGCATGTTTATTCCATTCTTTTTAATTTTTGAAGAAATATGTATTGTCCTAGAAGGATATAATAAAGTACTTGTATTATTTTCCAGCCAAAAAAAAAGAGTACTCGTATTATTTATCAAAAGTACTCTTAAGATGATTCAAATTGAATTCTTTTGAAATTTTACTAAATATTTTTTTATGTGCATATCTTTTTAGTTTAGAACTTGGTAAACCATTTTAAATTAAAATATTTTAATTTTTTAATCTTTTTTTAAAAAGTTAATAATATATTTTTTTAATCTCATTTTTAAAAAATCAGACAACTTTAACCTATATATTTCAACTGAAAACTATGGTTGCATGTTTATTCCGTTCTTTTTAATATTTGAAGAAATATGTACTGTCCTAGAAGGATATAATAAAGTGCTCGTATGATTTTGCAGCCAAAAAAAAAAAAAAAAAATACTCGTATTATTTATCAAAAGTACTCTTAAGATGATTCAAATTGAATTCTTTTGAAATTTTACTATATCTTTTTATATGTGCATATCTTTTAAGTAGATAAAATAGATAATTTTTGAACACTTATTTTTTAAAAATGTCTTAACTTTTTTGTTGTTGTTTAGTCATTAAAATATTGATTGACTTATGATTAAAAAATTAACATTAATCAAAATTAATAATTTTTTTTTCTAATTTAACAAAATTTTAGACATTTATTAATTAAAAAAATTAAGAAAAAAAACCATTTACTACAAATTTTTTTTTTAATACATCCCAGCACAACATTCTCTTAAAAAAAAATTTATTCTCTCTCTATATATCCAAGAAATTCTGCGGGTAGCGGGTCAGCATATTTTGGTCAGTAACATGTCACTACGAAAGTACAAACAAGTGAGTGAGTACGTCCATAAGAACAAGCACTTTCATTTGTTGAGAACCGTCGATAGCTGAACTATGTGATCGAATCTCTCAAATCAAGCCAATTGATGAGAGCCGTTGTTTGTCATTCTCGCCATTTCAAGGCTCGGGACAAATTAGAAGCTCTGTTTTCGTCACTTCGAAGACCCGAAATTGCCCCTCAGAACCCAGTTCTCGCAGAAGAATTGTTTGGTAAAGTATTGGACGAATACCCAGATATCAAAACACTCCAGAAACTCCACTCCAAAATCGTTGTTGATCGGCATCTTCACTTAAACCCATCACTTGGTATTAAACTCATGAGAGCTTATGCAGCTTGTGGGCAAACCGGGATGACCCGCCACATATTCGATGAAAGTCCCGAGAGAAACGTTATCTTCTTTAATGTCATGATCAGAAGCTATATGAATAATCGTTTATATCAAGAAGCTTTTCTTGTTTTCAAAATGATGTTTGGCCATGGATTTCTGCCTGATAATTATACATATCCTTGTGTTTTAAAGGCGTGTTCTGCATCCCATGATTTAAGGGTCGGGTTGCAAGTTCACGGTGCTGTTGTGCAAGTTGGGCTTGGTTTGAATTTGTTTGTTGGGAATGGACTGGTTGCTATGTATGGGAAATGCGATTGTTTGGTGGAGGCACGGCAGGTTCTTGATGAGATGCCGAGAAGAGATGTGGTTTCTTGGAATTCGATGGTTGCGGGGTATGCTCAGAATGCCCGGTTTGACGACGCATTGGAAGTGTGTAGAGAAATGGAGTCACTGAGGCTGAAGCCTGATGCTGGTACAATGGCTAGCCTATTGCCAGCCGTAACTGACACATCATCTAAAAACGTCACGTATATAAAGGAGATGTTTGAAAACATGTTTAACAAGAGTTTGGTCTCGTGGAATGTAATGATTGCTGTTTATGTAAATAATTCAATGCCTAGTGAAGCAGTTGATCAATTTCTTCATATGGAGGCTTGTGAGATAGAACCTGATGCAGTCACAATTGCTAGTATTCTTCCAGCTTGTGGGGATCTTTCAGCTCTGTTACTAGGAAGGCGACTTCATCAATATGTTGAGAGGAAGAAACTCCTGCCAAATTTGCTATTGGAGAATGCATTGATGGATATGTATGCAAAATGTGGATGTTTACAGGATGCGAGGAAAGTGTTTGACAGCATGGAGTTTCGTGATGTTGTATCGTGGACGTCGCTGATTTCTGCATATGGTAGGAGTGGACAAGGTCGCGATGCTGTTGAACTCTTTGAAAAAATGCAGGACTCAGGTCTGAGTCCAGATTCTGTTGCCTTTGTATCAGTCATCTCGGCTTGCAGCCATGCAGGATTATTAGAGGAGGGAAAGCACTACTTTAAATTGATGATTGAGGAATATAAGATAGTTCCGAGGATAGAACACTTTTCGTGCATGGTTGATCTTCTGGGACGTGCTGGAAGAGTAGACGAGGCTTATAGCTTTGTTAAAGAGATGCCATTAGAGCCTAACGAAAGAGTCTGGGGGGCTCTGCTGAGTGCTTGCAGAGTGTACTCCAACATGGATGTTGGACTCATGGCAGCTGATAAACTCTTTCAATTGGTTCCGGAGCAAGCGGGTTATTATGTTTTGCTATCCAATATTTATGCAAAGGCTGAAAGATGGCAAGATGTGATGACCATAAGATCAATGATAAAAAACCGAGGGATCAAGAAAACTCCTGGGATCAGCAATGTTGAGCTCAATGATAAGGTACACACTTTTCTTGCCGGTGACAGATCACATCCTCAGTCCAAGAAGATATATGAAGAGTTGGATGTGTTGGTTGGGAAAATGAAAGAATTGGGTTACGTTCCTGAGACCGATTCTGCGCTTCATGATGTGGAGGAGGAGGACAAGGAATGCCATTTAGCAGTCCACAGCGAGAAGTTGGCAATTGTCTTTGCACTTCTGAATTCTAAACCCTGTACGCCAATAAGAATTACGAAGAATCTTCGTGTTTGTGGGGATTGTCATACCGCCGTGAAGTTGATATCTCAAATAGCTGAACGTGAGATTGTTGTTAGAGATACTCATCGTTTCCACCATTTCGCAAACGGTATTTGCTCTTGTGGAGATTATTGGTAATATGCCTTATTATCATATATCTATCATCATTTGCAGCATGTTGCTCAATTGGGAACACGAAGAAGTATTACTCAATTGTGAACGAGTTGTTGTTGTTGTTTTTTAATTTTTAATTTTTGTTATTTATTTATTTTTTAAATCTTAGGAGTAGTTAGGAATTTAGAGTTTTAGACGTTTATCCTGTGGATGAAGCAGTGTATAGCTTCACATTTTGAGAACAATTTTGAGACCATAGAGCTCTTTTCTCATCAAACAGAGTTATACAACAATTGAAAGTTCAAAAAATTGTTTCACCAGTTTCAGATGTTTTCCCTAGACACGTACAAAATAATCCTCAGCATATGTTTGGAACATGGGTTTGAACTGAAAAATTTCAATTAAAATTGGGTTTCTGAACCGAATTGGTATTTGCAAAAGAAAAAAATGAATTGTTGCGAATTTCGGAAAAAGTGAAAATTTGAAATTGTATTTGATTTCGATTGAAGTTTTCTGATCCAAACCTTTACTCTAAACAAGGACTTATAGGGCGTTTGGATCACCCAGTCAATTGGAATATTTTTCTAATACAATGTAACATTCATGTGGTTATTACTGTTTTGTGTTTGAATACATATTCTTGAACAAACTCTTATACAAACACTATTCACCATGTTAAAATATGACATCTAGATGCATATTGGAATCCATCTATTTCATCTAAGTACAATACCAAATACAATGGACATCTAGACACACCGTTAGTCATCTTAAAAAACACATTAATTATAAGCCAAGGCAGCCAGGAAAAATTGGCACATTCAGTTACATGGGTTTGAATTTTTTGACAGTAATTTGAAGATCATACGCCATTGAAGCTCTTTTTCACAAACTTCCAATTGACCATGCCAAGTTAATTCATTGTCTAATCTCCACGTATTAGTTATCTAGATTGTTTCACTATTTCTACGCCATGACTGGTTTAATCATGTTCTTTGTATTTTGCAGACTTGTATGGCTTTATTTGTTGACACCGATTGGTCTAATTAAGTCGCTTTCCAATTTGGTTTGATATCTATATACACACACCATATATATATATATATATATATCCCAAATAAATAAACCATTCCATTCTCTTACGCAGACTGTATTTTTTTTATTTTTTATTTTCCTCCTCAGAATGTCATTTACTGATTAAAACATGAAAGCAGACTCGGTCAAAGAACAGAAAGATAATGTAAACATATTTCCCGAATCAAAAGACTTGTATAATTGTATTAAGTACAAAGAACACAAGTTAGAGAATTTTCCATTTCTGTTCCAATTAGTCTTCCTGCTTCTAGCGTGATTGACGGGGTGTTATTTGCATAAGTGTACATTGCGTGGTTAATTTGTCGGCGATAACTATGCAATTCATAATTCATCAGATAGAAACGATCTTAACCGTTGAAAATGAAGTTATCAATTTTAGTTGATAATTTTGATGATTGAACTAAAATTCGACTACACGTATATTTCAAAAAAAAGAAAAAAAAAGAAAATGAAATGTACACTAATTTTTTAAAAAGCTTTAAGCTTTTAAGATTGTTCGTATTTATGTCTTATGAATTAAGATCGTTCTCATTTTGTCTTGTGAACTTTAAAGCCTCACACTTTACCATCCAAACATAGAATTAGTCCCACTTTACTTCTTTAATTGGGATTCTAATTAATTGGGATTCTAATTAAAAACATGTGGAAAAAAATGAGAGAGAGTCTTATTAAATCCCTTTTTTAGGATTAAAAACAAACAGAAAAATATTACATTACCGTCCTTAGTTCCTCTTTTTACCTGTTTTAACAAAAATCTATTAAAAGGTGTTACATGAGATTATTTCAATATTCAGATAGTAAAGTAAGAAATTTTAAAATTGACAAAGCATAATGAAAACGGTCCTTTTGCTTCACAACTTAATACATTAAAAACAACTCATCCACCACTATGGTAAATTTTGCTCTTTTTTTTTTTTTAAATTTTTTTTAATTTTTTTGGGCATGGCCAAAACTTACAATTGCCCGCTACACACGGCGTCTATGATCCTTTCATACTTTTCTTCCTTTAGCTCTGTCGTCACGTGACCCCCTTAGCCTATAAATATACATATGCAAAACCTCTAAATCATCTTCTCAAGAGAAACTCACAACAAGACTAAACAACCAACAATGGCAAGCCCAAAACAAGCCTCTTCCGTCCTTGTACTCCTTCTCCTCTTCGCCATTTCCCTATTCAAATCATCCGAAGCCGCCGGGATCGCCATTTATTGGGGCCAAAACACCAACGAAGGCACTTTGGCCGATACTTGCGCCACAAGCAACTACCAATTCGTCAACATAGCATTCTTAGTCACCTTCGGCAACGGCCAAACCCCGGTGCTGAACCTGGCCGGGCACTGCACCCCCACCGACAGCGGCTGCGCAGGCCTAAGCGCAGACATCAAGGCCTGCCAAGGCCGCGGCATCAAGGTCCTCCTCTCCCTCGGCGGCGCCGTGGGGAGTTACTCCCTCTCCTCCGCGGACGACGCCAGGCAGGTCGCGGACTACCTCTGGAACAACTTCCTCGGCGGGCAGGCGAGTTCTAGGCCCTTCGGGGACGCTGTCCTCGACGGCATAGACTTCGACATCGAGGCCGGTTCGGGGCAGTTCTGGGACGAGCTGGCCCGGTCGCTCAGTGGACGCAGCCAGAAGGTGTACTTGGCCGCTGCGCCGCAGTGTCCTTACCCCGATGCGCATCTCGACGGGGCGATCAAAACCGGCCTGTTTGACTATGTTTGGGTTCAGTTCTACAACAACCCTCCGTGCCATTATGCCGGCGATTCTAACAACCTTTTGAGTGCGTGGAATCAGTGGACTTCGAGCCAGGCCAAGCAGGTGTTCTTGGGGCTGCCTGCGGCGGAGGCTGCGGCTCCGAGTGGCGGCTTTATTCCCGCAGATGTTCTGACTTCTCAGGTGCTTCCGGCGATTAAGGGGTCTCCAAAGTATGGAGGGGTTATGCTTTGGAGCAAACAGTATGATAATGGTTATAGCGCAGCCATTAAGGGCAGTGTCTAAGTATAATAATATTGGTGGTGATTTATTGCTGAATAAGTCGCACATTTATATTTACCTATAGAAGTGACATGTTTCCATGTGGAGTGTAATATTAGATTTTGGATTAAATAAAGAGTATGTTGTGTGTTCTTATCATGCAACGAAAATTAAAAGAAAATAAAATGACTAAGTTTCTACGCTTATTCTTTTCAATTCAAAATTGATGTTATACGCATGTTTAAAAGTCAAAATTCTTCAATCAATTTCCTACTCACAGAAGTTTGAGAAAACATAAACATACCTCAAAATATAGCAAAAATCTAGTTCAACAAAAAAGACAAAAAATTGCCGACCCAGTCCAAGACGCATGTATTTGGGTTTCCAGAAAACATAAAAGATTTTTTTTTCCTTGAAATTGTGAATATTTTAGTTTGTCTTTTATATTTGTATTTATTACTTGAAAAATTAGAGTTATATGATCACAAATCGTTATAATAATAAAGTTAATAATTTTGTCATTTTATAACACTAAAATTATTAATTTTAATTTTAGAGTAAGTAAGATTATAAGGATGTAATATATATATATATATATATATCATGTCCGATTTTATAGTCGTGTATAAGGCTGTTGTCGTTTTCCATGATCACGTTGTTGTTAGTTTTTTTTTTTTTTTTTTTTAATTTCATTTTTATGTCGTTTTTAACGTCTTTGTAATTGCTTAAACTTGTCGTTTTAAAGATGTCATGACTTCATTCTAATTTTCATGCAGTTTATATTATTTCTTCCACTATTATCGTTTCATTGAAATTTTCTCGTTTCAATTGTCCTTTTCCATTCACGTTTCTGTAATTTCATAGTTATTAATGTGTTTTACAGCATTCCCTGTTTCCAAACTTATGTGTCGTTTCTGTCAGTTGGATTTTAAGGTCTTTGTCGTTTTTAAAGTTTCTGTTGCTTCATTCTGTTGTCGTTTTTTTTTTTTTTTTTTTTTACAATTCCTGTTGTCGTTTTTAGGTACACATCATTCAAATTTTTTATTGCCCTAGTTTTCGATCTTCAGACAATGCAGTTTTAGCTCTCTTTATAGTTTTCATGGACTTGTGGATTTTTAAAGTTATTTGTCAATTTTCATCCTTAAAGTGGCTGTGTTTACATCATTTACGTGGTTTCCAAGTTTTTTTTTTTTTTTTTTTCTAGAAGTTGTCGTTTTCAGTTTTCGTCGTTTCAAAATTTAATGTCGTTAATATGTTGTCGTTTAATTTTAATGTCGTTTTTTTGGTTTTTGTCAATACCTTATCTTTTTTCATACTTTAAAAAAAAAAAAAAATTATAACAATAATAATAATGTCGTTGTTTGCTATATGTAGCATTTGGTTTCAAGTCCATGGAAAAACAGATAACATCGATGGCGTATTCTTCCCATAGTCTAAATGCTTTCACCTCTGGTAGGAGGCAGTCGAATGGTTGGAGAAAATAAAAAAATAACGCCTCTGTTCTATATATATATATGTGTGTGTGTGTGTGTGTATATGTTTCTTTCAATTCTCAACTATCAAAGTAGACCCAGAACTAGAAGAAATCAACGTATTTCTGTATTTTACTTTGGTAATTCAAATCCTACATTGGAAATCAGAATCTCCTTCTCATCTGTAGGCGACATGTCGTTTTACTTATTTGAAGGGGTAAGATATAATCGCAGAGCTATACGTTTATATGTAAAATGAAGAAATGTGAAGGAGATTAAAAACAAAAGCAAAAATGAAAATAGATCTCTATCATATTATTGATACAATCACCTGCAAGTATCAAAATGTTTTCTGTGTCAAGAAAGGTTACTTTACTGTATCCTGAAGACTTTTTGAAAACGGCCATGGATCAGTGTAAAATTGTCTATATTTATATTTTGGAACCCTTTCAAGAAAAGTGTATTGATTTATGGCTATCAACAATACCAAAAAAAAAAAAAAAAAAAAAAAAAAAAAAAAAAAAAAAAAACTTCTGATTAATCTTTTTCAGTACTATCTTTTAAATGTAGTTTCAATTGTTGGATTAAATTTTCAAAGGCTTGATCTACGGATTAAAACAAACTTGCGTCTCATGTTTTAAATTTTTAACATGTATTCTCATAGATTAGACCCTTAAAAATTAATCCAAATAGGTGGAACAGCAGCTCTTATCAATAGTGAAAAGAAAGACAGTTCCTATCATTAAAATCTCCAATAAAAGAAAACCTCAAAAAAAAAAAAATCATATTTTTTCCCTTTAGTTGAAGTTGATCATATTGTGTGCATATGATATCGCCACTAGATTTCTGCTAAATTCAAAACAAGAAAATCATACATGGAAATCATAATCCACTCCTATTTGACAATACCAACATAAAGTTGTTATTGTTCATCAATCAATTTCCAACTTTAAGTAGGGTGATAGAACAGACAAACTCAAAAGGACAGGAAAATATGCCTCATGAACAATAACAGAAAATAAATAACTTTCTTTCCGGTTGTCTCCATCTAATATATATATATATATATATATGCCTCATGAAAACAAAATGCAAATTTAGGGTGAGTTTGGTTCACCAACTCAAACCATTTAACTCAAATATTTTTTTTGTCTTTTTCTCATAAAGTTTTTGTCTTTTTCTCAAAAAGTTTTTTGTCTATTCTGAAAATTCAAAAAAATTTATTATTAAAACTTAAAAATCCCAACTCAAACTACTCCACCAAACAAACCCTTAAAGAAGAAAAAAACGTTGCTTTCCAAAATTTTATGTTGTTTGTACGACTATTGTCATTTTTCATGATCTCGTCGTGTTTTAATTTTATGCCGTGTCATTATTTTTAGTTGCTCTTAGTTAAGCTCAACAGTTTAAGTGATCATATATTTCCCAGTTTAAGACAGCAACACTACTTTATTTCCGCGCACGTGTACTAATGGGTTGATCAATTATGTTTCCGTCGTTTTTAGCATTGTCCGTCCTTTTTATCCCCCCCTATGAATAGATGTATGTCGTATTGTCCGAGTGGTCAGTTTCAATGTCGTTGTCTTTTGTTTCATGTTCAAGTTGTTTTCAAAATTTTAATGTCGTTTACCTGCTATTATCATATAATAAAAGTTGTCGTTTCCCAGTACTTAAAATGATTTCTATATTTTGGTTTTTGTTTTTAATTTTTGAGAGTTCTACGTACGTACCTCCCCACCTTACCCCATGTAAAATTTTTGACCACACGATTAATTTTGACGGTTAAGATTAAAAAGGTGCACCCATTAATTATAAGATGGGTCACACCTTATAACACTGAACACAAAATATAATAATAATAATAATAAAAAAAATCTCTTCCCTTTTTGCCAAACAAAATCGTCCGGCTACTCATGGAGAAAGTACCTCCATGATCGCCGGCAATTTATTCACCGACGACGGTGAAAATCCCTGGCATGCGGCGAGACGGCGACAAAGCCATGGAGTCGGCGGAGGATCGACAGTGCAGAAGGAACGACAGATCCAACGACCCAAACATCCACGGGTTGTGATTTTAACCCATCGGCGCGATATTCGGAAGTGATTGGGACTAGGGGTGGCAATTCGTGTCACGTGTCGGATTCGTGTCGTGTTTGAGCCGTGTCGAATTTTTTCTTTCCCAACCCAAACACGACACGTGACACGAAAACGACACGAAACCGCGACACGAACACGACACGAAACCGTAATGGCTTGACACGACACGACACGAACTGGACCCGCGACACGAACTTGACCTGCGACACGAAATTGACCCGAAATGGACACGCGACACGAAGTTGACACGAAATTGACACGCGACACGAAAATTGACCCGAAATTGACACGAAATAGTGACCCGAAATTGATCCGACATTGATACGAAACTGACACGAACTTGACATGAATTTGACCCGAAACTGACACGAAAACTAACACGAAATTGACACGAAAAAACTATTCCAACCCGAACACGACCCGCGAAATTTTCGTGTCAAATTTTCCCAACCCGAACATGACCCGCCACCTATTTTTCCTAACCCGAACCTACGAAATTCGTATCATTTTCGAGTCGTGTCGTCGTGTCGCGACCCGTATTGCCACCCCTAATTGGGACCCACTTCAAGTTGCCGGCGAACCCCCCCTCTTCCCCGCCAGAGTCGCGATGCTCGGAACCACCAACGAGACAACATCAACTATAATTTATTATTTTTATTATTTTTTTCTGAATAGCGTCAAAGGCCCATAACAACAAAGCAACCCAACCACACAAAACCCAGAAAACATAATTATCAAAAACGACCATAGAAGGTTGTAGGAATATTAATCAGACACATGAACTACAAGGAGATGTTCTGTGGGCCTACCATTTCTAAAATTATTCAAAAGTTTCAAACAAATTAAAACAAAGAGGAACCGTCAATAAATTGTAATAACAAAAACAAAACAAAAAATAATCAATGTCTACCAAACTTCAAACTTCAATGTCTACCAATGAACAACTCTTGGCAAATGTTGAGGAAAAACCCAAACTTGAATGGCCCCCCAAAGAGCACGACCATGAACAACCAGATTTGTTATAAACTGGCCGCATATACGATGGTGAATCCAGATCTACCGGTACAGCGCCACCCCGTCGCACCACCACAACCGCGTGCAAGAGCTTCACGAAGTTGTTTAACGACGTCCCAAGTCGACACGGATCCGACTTCCCATCCCCACGGCGGCGCGAGCTCCTCCGGCTTCCATGAAGAATCTCCGATGCCAAATAAAAATTTTTTATCTTTTTTTTTTTTTGATTTTTTAGGTAAAATAATTAATATTATGTTGAATCATATATGGTAGGCCTTATTTTGTTTTGGTATACCTTCATTCTTTCTTACCGTGGATTTTAATCAAATGGTGAACATATTTTACTTCATCGGTGGGGGTGGGGAAAAAGTACGTCCCCCACCAGAGAATTACCCTTAATTTTTATGTCGTTTTCTGGGATATTGTCATTGTCATCCGGGTCTTTCAAATTGTAGTTTTTTTTTTTTTTTTTTCCCCCTAACCGTTGGTAATGGAGATGAGATCAACCCTTTGTAAAGAACCAACCGCATGTCGTTTCACTTGTTTGAAAGGATTACGTGTATACAATAGATAATTTCTATCGTATCATGTATAATAATCATATGTTCAACCATCAAAACATTTTCTGCCTCAAGAAATTAGTTTCCTTAACCGTAGGAAGACTTTTCAAATCTAATGAAGGTGAAAAAAAAAAAATAACAGTTGAATTTTTTTTACTCTGAACCCCTGAGAGGAGTTTCTTTGACTTAATTAAGAGGACTATTGACAATCCTAAAATTTAATTTTTTGCTGGAATGATCCTAAAATTTAATTACAAAGTTTGAATACATATATTGCTCTTTGTATCATTGCTATATTAATTTCTTCTATTATTATTCCTTGAATTAATCTCTATGTTAAACATGAGATATAAACATGTAAGAGACATATGGTAAATATATATTTGAGAAAACTAATTGTTAATTATTATTCAATTTATATTGTCGTTGTTATCAGCGGTGCAACTACGTACGCGTTTGCGTTTTGAGAAAATAAACCTTCATGAGGCTTCAATCCATACGAAACGTTATTGGCTTCATATTAGACACTGTATATTATACATTCACACACACACATGCATACATATCCTCTCGCTTCAATAATTAACATAAAAGAAATTAGGCAAAAATGGCAAGAAATTTTGAAGCTCTTGAAAGTATATTTCTTTTTGCATTAATCCTGACCTTAGTTAAAACCTCTCAATGTGGTGGGATTGCTATCTATTGGGGTCAGTCTACCTATGAGGGAACCTTATTCCAAACATGTGCCACAGGAAAATACTCATACGTAAACATAGCTTTTCTTAACAAGTTTGGCAACGGTCGAATCCCCGAAATCAGTCTCGCGGGTCATTGCAATCCACAATCCATCAACGGATGCAGCATTCTCAGCGACGGCGTTAGCTATTGCCAAAGCCACGGAATCAAGATGATGCTCTTCATCGGAGGAGGGATCGGGAGCTACTCTCTAGTGTCTGCCACAGACGCCAAAAACGTGGCGGATTATTTGTGGTTTAGTTTCTTGGGTGGCAAGTCATCTTCGGTAGCTCGTCCCTTTGGGAATGCCATATTGGATGGCATAGATTTCGACATAGAGGTCGGCTCAACACTGTTTTGCGATGACCTTGCTTGTAACTTAAAAGGGTATAGCCAACCGGGGCCAGTCGTGTTCTTGTCCGCTGCTCCTCAATGCCCATTTCCCGATCGATTTCTCGGCGATGCCCTAGATACAGAGCTCTTTGACTTTGTTTGGGTCCAATTTTACAATAATTTTCCATGTCAATATAGCTATGGAAGTACTAAAAATCTTGTAGATTCTTGGAATAAATGGGCTTCTCTGGTGAAAAATGGGAGGGTATTTTTGGGATTACCAACCTCTCGTATGGCATCAGGAAGTGGGTATTTACCAAGTAATGTTTTGACTGCCCAAATTCTTCCGGTGATAAAGAGTTCACCTAACTATGGTGGGGTGATGCTTTGGTCCAAGTCTTTTGATGACAGGACTGGATATAGTGATGTCATAAAAAATAGTGTCTGAATAGTTATATATTTTCCCTATATGCACATATAATGTTATCTAAAAGATTAATTTTCCTTTATATTTATTTATCAAGCAGTATATAATATAGGTATGTATGTAGATTTTCATGTTGTGCTACAAAATTTTGCAGATCAAGCGATTGCTTGGAAGAAAAATTAGACTAATCACCGATAATGAAGATTAAAAGCCTTATTATTTCTGGAGAGAAAAAAGAAAAAAAGTTGGAAATTCATGTGAACCTATCCTATATGTGTGTATAGATAGCTTGTAGTTATATTACAAGCGTTTGCTATGATCCTCCTATATTTCTAACATTATACATGGAATAAGAGATGTAACAGTATATTTATTTGATATAATATTGATGTTATAAAAGTATAACATCAAGAAATTTAGTTATCTCAAATTATTAGTACACTCTTTTAACTGATAAGTATTGATATAGACCGAAAATTTTAAGTTGTTCTAGATTATTGTTATACTCTTTTAACGTTAATAACATATTGAATAAATACTAAATATCATTTTACGCTTCTAGTATTAATAAATTAATTACGCAAGGATAGTCTTTCTGGGAGAATCATTGACAAGATCAAAATCGTTCATTTATTGGATTAGGGTACCATGACTTGTGCAGAAAGGGATATCGTGAGTCATAACTTGTATTGTACATTATATATAAGCCAATGTATATTAAGAACGTACATTAGACTCTAAAGAATAGTACAATATGGAATTTTTCCATTATGTTTTTCCTTAGGTATAGGCGTAACTGTAGCATTTCAATACTTATTATTTATATTAAAATTCGAACCGATCCACAAATTAATGCCTTATCATATTTCAAAATATGCTCTAATTACTATGACCAGACTATGGACTAAAATCATGGTTCATCTGATGGTCAACACGTGCCACCTCTTCTTGCTTCCGTAACATGAAACCACATACGATACATTATCTACACGACCATAAAATTCCAATCACCTTACTTTTCGGATTAGATAAACGATGATGACTTCAGTTCCACATTATTTTAGCCAATGTCTGGCCAGATAATTAATTAGTCACAACTAAGTACCGATTTGAGATATCTTATCTGATTGTTAGTGTCATAAATATTATCTAATCAATTATAATATTTCACATCATTTAATGAACTTTTGATGTTAAAGTATGAAAGGGGTCAGCTGAAAAGCACTGATATGTCATAATTTGATTTGGTTAAGGGTATATTTGACAGAGCCTTCTAAAAACCGTGTTTCTTAAGTACAAAGTTGTTTCATGAAGTATTTGGATAATCTATCGAAAGCGCCTTCATGTCAAAGCCAAAATATGACTTTTACAAACAACTCTACTGAATAGATTTTAAAACTTGTATTGAAATTTATTTTAACATTTTTATTTTTTATTATAGAAAACTTTGAAACCATTTTGAATTCAAAAACTCTTTTAAAAATGTGATTCTTAAACACTTAACTGAAAAGTCATAGTTGTTATTTTTATTCATTTATTAATTAAAAATTAAAGTAAAAACTCTATCAAGTAGGCTTTAAATGCCATTTGTAACACTGAAATTGGTCAAATCCCAATATTCCTTATGTACCCCTAGGCACTTTAAGGCTTATAAATAGGAGCAAATTCCTAAGCATATAGCATCACAAAACCATACACATTTCTAGCAAAAATGGCCAGAAACTACCAACTCAAAACACTCCTACTTCTTGTCCTCCTAACCTTGGCCTTAATCCAAACCTCTAACGCCGGCGGCATATCCATCTACTGGGGCCAAGCCAGCAACGAGGGAACCCTAGCCGAGACTTGTGCCACCGGGCGGTACTCCTATGTCGTGATAGCCTTCCTCAACAAGTTCGGCAATGGCCAAACCCCACAACTCAACCTGGCCGGCCACTGCAACCCTGCAAACGGCGGCTGCACCGTCGCCAGCAGGGCGATACGGAGCTGCCAACAAAAGGGAATCAAGGTGTTTTCTCTCCATCGGAGGAGGCATCGGAAGCTACTCCCTCGCATCCAAAGCCGACGCGAGAAAAGTAGCCGATTATCTTTGGAACAACTTCTTGGGAGGAAACTCACCCTCTCGTCCACTAGGAACCGCCGTCTTGGACGGCATAGATTTCGACATAGAGCTCGGCTCCCCACTGCATTGGGACGATCTCGCTCGGTACCTAAAGGCACGTAGCACCAAAAGAAGGCCTGTCTACTTAAGTGCAGCTCCTCAATGCCCGTTTCCTGATCATTTTCTCGGGAAAGCGCTTAACAGTACAGGGCTAGTTTTTGACTATGTTTGGGTTCAGTTCTACAACAATGGTCCCTGCCAGTATAGCGCGGGTGACACCACGAAGCTTTTGAACTCATGGAAGAATTGGAATGCTTCGATAAAGGCGAAGAAGATATTTGTTGGGCTGCCGGCGGCTAAGCAGGCTGCCGGAAGCGGGTTTGTTCC
This sequence comes from Ficus erecta, assembly GCA_008635985.1. Lineage (NCBI taxonomy): Eukaryota > Viridiplantae > Streptophyta > Magnoliopsida > Rosales > Moraceae > Ficus > Ficus erecta. Next base: position 1,807,110 of record BKCH01000010.1, read on the forward strand.
GCCGAGCGTGCTCAAGTCGAAAATTCTGCCCAAAATTAAAAAATACCGCAAGTATGGAGGCGTGATGCTGTGGAACAAGTATTGGGATGTCAAGAGTGGATATAGCTCCGCCATTTACAAAAGTGTTTGATGTTTAATTAGCACCTTTATTGGGACTAAAATTAAACTTATACAAGCTTAGAATAAAAATATCATTGTACTTTGGAAATAATGGCGCCGATGTTAGTTGCTGAAGTGCCCTAGAGCTAGGGACGACTTTGTGTTGTCAAAACTTCGTTCATGTCTGGTATTTATTGTACTATAAGGTGTATGATGCTGTAATGTAATGTGTCGTGTTGTATCTATGTGTTGAATAATATCAGAAGAAAATTAAAGGTAGACAGATAATTATCGTATTAGGAGAAGAGAGAAGAAGATTTAAGAAAGCTATTAATCAAATCTATTGAATAAGATATTTTGGGGGGCGTTTGGCATGTTTGCTCCAACCAAACAAGTATAATTGTTTTTTTTTTTCCCCGTGAAAAATAAATTCAGTTTCATTATTCACATATCTAACTTTAACTTGAAAACTCAAACTTTAAAAGTCCCTAAATTTGTTATTTCAACCGAGATAAGATGATTTTTTTAATATATAAACTATACAGAATTTTGAGAGAAACGAAACAAGATTTATATTATTATATAATTTTTCCAAACACATTTTAAGTTTTTACACTTTTTAGCTCCAAGTTAAATTTTCAACCAAACGCACAATTTCGAAACTAAACTCAGCACCGATCAAAATAACTTAAAAACTCCAACTCAAGCAGACTGAGCAAATGGCCTCTCAATTTCTATAATAAAGTACAATTGAATTCAAACTATTGTTGAAACTAACGGAATATAAAAGTCAATTTTCTCTAATATGTCCTCCCAAGATTGAGCTCGTAAAAGAGATTTCAATCTTAAACCATAATAGAAAAAACTGGTACGGGCGATGGAATGTAGGGTGCGAGGTGTAGGAACAGTAACAATAGCGGATGGCATATATAGTGACGTTAGGATGACAAGGGAAACAAAAGTTATGATTAAAATTAAAGAAGAATATAAAAGTACAAAAAGACACAAAGATTTAAAATGATTAGGCAATGTGCCTACATGCATATACTAGGTAAAATTAAAAGATTCATTATTAGTGTGTGTACGTATATATTCTATATAACAGAATTTCTTTTTAGGCCAAAAATCAATTTAATATCTACATAATTATTAACTACACACGCTCCACTAGCAGGTCCGAGCCTTGTGGCGTCGGAAAGGCAAGAAGTTTAAAACTTGAAATTCTCTAAAACAATCTGTACCAGGGAGAATATATATATATGTCACGTACAACATATAATCATGATCTAATTTTGGAAAATGTTATTGAAAGAATGAAGGTATTATTTGCGATTTTTTGTCAAAGAATATATTCTTTCAACAATGTTCTTGTTTTAAAGAATATTTTGAAAGTTTAATTGCAGCTTTCTTTTTATCGACATATAATAGAAAGTTGACTTGGAATATAAACAGCAAAGACCATTAATTAATTAAGTTAAGAATTATTAAGAATTATTGTACTGAAATTGGTGCCAAATACGGAGAAAAATAATTTGTTCTATTAGCTCTTTATTTTTGCCCAATTAAGCTCATTCAAAAAAATGGTATTTTTGTTTGATCATTGCTAAACCCATATAGCAGTGAGTTGATCAATTTGGCATCTGTCAGTCAAAGGATTATAATTTTGGACATGTGAGTTAATAATAAAAAATTAAGACTAGAGTTTGTATCTCTAGTCCTTTAACATCATATTGATGCTTTTGTAACTGAACTAGTTCAGCTAGAACGAACTTTGCCATGGCTTATTATTATTATTAGTTTTACTTTGGTTACGTCCAAACAACTAAACACGTTACTCGCAACAAAAGTTCTCTAAACTTCTCTCCAATTACCAGATACTCAAGATATAAATTCAATGCTTATTTCACTAACTTACAACATATATATATATATATATATATATAGAGCTTTAGAAGATATCAAAAATCATATCAAGCGATGATCTAAAGAAAGCATATTGGCAATCACATATGCTCAAAATGCTTTGCTTCTGAGTTCTGAGCTATCATAACCAAGCACACAAAATCGGTGAACAAAATATCGCATCAAAGAGCCTTTACAAAACAAAAATTACTAACTTCGATCAAGAAGAAGCTGCTAATTAGGAAATTCCTATCCTATGAAACCTTAGAATTGTCTTCTTCATGGATTCTTTAATTTCGTTCCAAGTTGTAGAGATTTCTTCCTTGTGGTTTCGGCTGAAATCTAGATAGAGAAAGAGGAGAAAGAGAGAGGGCGTCCGGTGAGAGATGGAGAGAAAAGGGTGAGCTTTGTCAATATATATATATATATATATATATATATTTTTTTTTTCCTTTTCAAAAGTAAGAAGTAAAAATGAATGCAAACATAGGTTAGCAGTAATAATTGTTTTTCCATAAAATTTGTTATATTTCCGTATTTTATTAATCATTTTTCTCAACTGTCATATTAATTGATCATTTTTAAGAATTTTGGATAGCAGATTATTCCTGTAAGTTTATCTGAAAATAAACCTACGCAACACTCAACTATAAGCATCACGCAATAGTCTATTAGGAACCGATCTTGTCAGCAAAAATCTCTCAATTATTCCTTGTATGTACAGCTTTACAACTTTTTTCTTGACAATATTTAAGTTTTTTGCTGATTGACAATATTTAAGTTGTAAGAATCAAAAGGCTTCTCACAAAAATTCAAGAAGTAATTGTGGCAAATGTCCAATACCACTGCTTAACAACGTGGCTTGCAGGTGTGTGGGCCTTAGTGATCAATGAGACAAATAAATCTGACTTCATGTCAACTATCCTCTAATATTTTTGCACATCAACAGTATTCAACGTCATATTTGATAAAGACTCATGAGCTTATAGACTCGTTCTCTATTAATATACGGTGTTAAATATTACTGATATCTTTTAGCATTATTCTAACACGGATTGCATGTTAAATGGTCAAATTTTCCTGCCACTAAAGCGCTTATTTATACAAGCAGCAAAACCGTTACAATTGGTAAACCAGACAGAAAAGTCCTCGTAATGGCTCAAAATTCCCAACTCATAATCTTAGTTTTTCTACTTCTACAAGCCTTGGCCTCAATCAAAGCCTCTCATGCCGGAGGCATATCCATCTACTGGGGCCAAAAGGGCAGCGAGGGAACCTTATCCCAAACATGTGCCACTGGCAAATATTCGATCGTAAACATAGCCTTCCTCAACATATTCGGCAATGGCCAAACCCCAACAAATCAACCTCGCAGGCCACTGCAACCCGGCTCTCAACACTTGCACCGTCGTCAGCGACGCCATAAGAAGCTGCCAAAGCCAAGAAATCAAGGTGATGCTCTCCATTGGAGGAGGTATTGGACTCTACTCTCTTCTCTGTCATCTGCTGGACTCTACTCTCTGTCATCTGCTATGGATGCGAAGAACGTAGCAGATTACTTGTGGAACAACTTCTTGGGTGGTAAGTCTTTTGTTGCGTCCCTTAGGCGATGCCGTTTTGAATGGCATAGATTTTGACATAAAGCTTGGCTCAACAGAGTATTGGGACAATCTCGCTCGTTACTTAAAAGGGTATAGCAATCTGGAAAGGCCTGTTTACTTGACTGCAGCTCCTCAGTGTCCATTTCCTGATAGGTTTCTTGGGAATGCTCTTAATACGGTGCTTTTCGACTATGTTTGGGTTCAGTTCTATAACAACCCTCCATGCCAGTATCGGTCAGGTGCTATCGATGGTCTTCTGAATTCATGGAGCAAATGGACAGCTTCGATAAGTGCTGGGAGGATATTTTTGGGGTTACCGGCAGCTCCCCAGCCAGCGGGAGGCGGGTACATCCCGCCTAGTGTTCTGATGTCGGAAATTCTTCCGGCGATATAGAAGTCGCCGGAGTACGGAGGTGTGATGTTGTGGTCGAAGTACTATGACGACAAGAACGGGTATAGTTCAGTCATATTTCAGAGCGTTTAAAGAATCTATAACTTATTTGGTGGATTAAGTTAATGAAGTACTTTTACCCCCAAAAAAAAAAAAAAAAGTTAATGAAAGTACAGAAGTTCGTATATAGTGTGTGTAAGTCTGGACACTTTTTATTTTTTATTTTTTATTTTTTTAATTGTTTTATCTTTTTTTTTTTTAATTTTTTGTTTTGACTATTTTCTCAAATGACCTGCTTTGCTGTTTTTCTTTGTTTTTGGCTTTCGCTGTCTGTAGCTTTGTCTATTTTTGGCTTCAACGACGACCTCATTATGAAAGAAAGGTTTGGATGGTTGTGGGGAAGGCATAAAGTTCAAGAATTTAAGATTATGCTAATTTGAGTACGTCCAATCCATGAAAGTAACTAGTTTCCTAACACGTGGATGTAGTCAAGGACTTCAAGGACGGCATACCCCAATCTTTGGTGTAGTTAGCTACAGCTGCTACATATCCAATCCCGTTTTAGTGCCTGAAAGTGTTGCATGATTCCAAAATACACAATTCAAATCAAAAATAACTTCAAAACTCCAATTCAAGCGGGACCAATTAAACGGCCTTTTAATTTCGATATACAATTAAATTCAAACTATTGTTAAAAATAACGATATACAAAATTCAATTTTTTTATAATATGTCACCGTAAAATGAAGCTCTTAATAGAGATTCTAATTTTGAACTAGAAAAAACTGATATGGGCGATGGGATGAAGGGTGCGAGGTGTAGGAGCAGTAACATTATAGCGGTGGCAAAGTGGCGTAGGGTGATAAGGGGAACAAAAGTTATGATTAGACTTAAAGAAGCATATAAAAGTAAGAAAAGACACAAAGATTTAAAACGATTTGGCAATGTGCCTACATGCATATACTGACAGAATTAAAAGATTCAATTGTGTGTGTATATATTATAAATAACAGAATTTCTTTTTAGGCAAAAAGTCAATTTAATTTGTACAACTATACACGCTCCACTGGCAGGTCCGAGCAATGTTGACTTGAAATTCTCCAAAACAATCTATCCCAGGGAGAATGTGACCCATATATATCACATACAACATCTAACCATGATCTAATTTTGGAAATTGTAATTGAAAGATTGAAGGTATTATTTAAGATTTTCTTATCAAATAAGATATTCTTTCAATAATATTCTTGTTTTAATGGATTGGTTACGTGTTTAGGGTAACATATATTTCTCATTATTGTAATATTCGATTAAGGTAACATATACCAAATCAATTATACCATTAAGAAAAATACTTGGTCTTGTAACTAATATAATAATAATCTAATTACTAAAAACTAATATGATAATCGATTTCACATAATTGGGGCTTTCTTTTTTATCGACATATAATAGAAAGTTGACTTGGAATATAAACAGCAAAGACTACTAATAAATTAATTAAGTTAAGGGTTATTAAAATTTATTGTGCTGAAATTTGTGCTAAAGAGGGAGAAAAATAATTTGTTCTTTAAGCTAATTATTTTACTTAATTAAAAATAAGATTATAACTTGGGACAAGTGAGTTGGTAATGAAAAAATAAGATTAGAATTTATGTCCCTAACACTTTTAACATCATATTGATGCTTTTGTAACTGAACTAGCTGAACAAACTTTATGCCTTGCCTTTATTATTAATATTATTATTATTATTATACTTTGCTTACGTCCAAACAATTATTATTATACTTTACTTACGTCCAAACAATTAAACATGTTACTCGCAACAAAAAATTCTCTAAACCTCTCTCCAATCACCAGAAATTCAAGACTTCCATTTCACTAACTCACAACCGATATATGTTTAGAAGATATCAAAAATCATATCAAGCGAGAGCTAAAGAAAGCAAGCATAACTTGGCAGCCACATATGCTAAAAGATGCTTTGCTTCTGAGGTACCATAACCAAGCACACAAAATTGGTGAACAAAATATCACATCAAAGAGCCTTTACAAAACAAATTATACTAAATTTGATCAACCACATATCCTATGAAACCTTTAGAATTGTCTTCTTCATGAATTCCTTAATTTCGTTCCAAGTTGTAGAGATTTCTTCCTTGTGGTTTCGGCTGAAATCTAAAGAGAGAAAGAAGAGAAAGATTCGAAAGATATGAATTAAAACTAGTTGTAAGCATAGCATAGTGGTAATAACTGTTTTTTCATACAATTTATTGTATTTCCTTATTTTATTAATCATTTTCCTCAATTGCCATATTCATAGACCATCTTTAAAATTGCCGGATAGCAGACTATTCCTATAAGTTTATTCGAAAATAAACCCAAGCAACACTCAACTATAAGCATTACACATATAGTCTAACGGAAACTGATCATGTCGGCAACAATCTCTAAATTATTCCAAGTATGGACAGCTTTACAGCTTTTTCTTGACAATATTTAAGTTGTAAGAATCAAAAGGCTTCTCACAAAAATCCAAGAAGTAATTGTGGCAAATGTCCAATATCACTGCTCAACAACGTGGCTTGCAGGTGTTGGGGCCTTAGTGATCAATGAGTCTTATTTATAAGCTTATGTTGTGGGACCCGTTCTTTATTAATACTTTATTAATACGTGGTGTTAAATAATTATGATGTCTTTTAACATTATTGGTACCCGAATTGAATGTTAATTCCTGCCACTAAAAAGCTTATTTATAGAAGCAAAACTTAGCAAACCAGACAGAAAAGTCCCTCTAATGGCTCAAAATTCCCAACTCATGATCCTAGTTTTTCTACTTCTACAAACCTTGGCCTCAATCAAAGCCTCTCATGCCGGAGGCATAGCCATCTACTGGGGCCAAAACGGCAACGAGGGAACCTTATCCCAAACATGTGCCACTGGCAAATACTCGATCGTAAACATAGCCTTCCTCAACATATTCGGCAATGGCCAACCCCACAAATCAACCTCGCAGGCCACTGCAACCCGGCTCTCAATACCTGCACTGTCATGAGCGACGGCATAAGAAGCTGCCAAAGCAGAGGAATCAAGGTGATGCTCTCCATCGGAGGAGGTATCGGACGCTACTCTCTGTCATCTGCTACGGATGCCAAGAACGTAGCAGAGTACTTGTGGAACAACTTCTTGGGTGGTAAGTCTTTGTCGCGTCCCTTAGGTGACGCCGTTTTGGATGGCATAGATTTTGACATAGAGCTTGGTTCAACAAAGTATTGGGACAGTCTCGCTCGTTACTTAAAAGGGTATAGCGATCTGGAAAGGCCTGTTTACTTGACTGCAGCTCCTCAGTGTCCATTTCCTGATAGATTTCTTGGGAATGCTCTCAATACGGGGCTTTTCGACTATGTTTGGGTTCAGTTCTATAACAACCCTCCATGCCAGTATCGGTCAGGTGCTGTCGATGGTCTTCTGAATTCATGGAGCAAATGGACAACTTCGATAAGTGCTGGGAGGATATTTTTGGGGTTACCTGCAGCTCCCCAGGCAGCGGGAAGCGGGTACATCCCACCTAATGTTCTGACATCGGAAATTCTTCCGGCGATACAGAAGTCGCCAAAGTACGGAGGTGTGATGTTGTGGTCTAAGTACTATGATGATAAGAACGGATATAGTTCAATCATATTTCAGAGCGTTTAACTAATCTGTAACTTTTATGGTACCCGAAGGCAGTAGTTTAAACTACTGAATAGTAATAAAGTGGCCATGTTGATGCTGAATCTTTTCTTTGGTGGATTAAGTTAATGAATGTAGTTTGTAGAAATTGGTGTGTTAGTCTGGACACTTTCGTTTTTCTATTTTTTTGTTATTTTATTTTTATTTTTTTCAATGCGCGTTAACTGCCCTGCTTTGCTGTTTTTCTTTGTTTTGGGCTTTGGCTGTCTGTGGCTTTGTCTCCTTTTAGATTTAACGACGGTTTTATTGGTCAAAGGATAGGTTTGGCTGGTTGTGGGGAAGGCATTAAGTTCAGGAATTTAAGATTATGACAATTTGAGTATATCCAATCCATGAAAGTAACTAGTTTCCTAACATGTGGAATAAATCTTTGGTGTAGTTTCGCAAAAGTGTTAAATTTATTTTGGTCCCTAAACTATAGTTCTTCAAACCCATTTTAGTCTCTGAATTTTAAAATGTCCCAGAACCAATCCTTTTAAACTCTAAATTTGTCACACAATAGTCGTTCGGTCTAATTGTATGATGTTGAGAAGCTTTTAGCGGACAAAATTAACCCCAACTGAAATGTAGGTGATTTTTACGCGGTAACAAAAGGACTATTATAGGACAAATTGATTAGGACTTGGAATGGGATTAGACCTATAATTTAAGGACCAAAAATGAAATTAACCCTTTTTGCAAATGATATCCTGAAATTTCCAAGCTCAAGTATTTAGAATAAGGGTACTTCACACAATAATTAATTAAACAGAGCCAAGAAACGGTGACATAGTTGAAAGAGACTTGAGAACAAAAGAATAGGCAAAACAAAAATGTTACTAAAGAAGATGCTCAACTAGAAAAAGTTTTCATTCAAAACGCCAAACTACAACAAACAAAAAAGGCACCAGCATATGCTTTGTTTAGGTTTAATATGCCTCGGCTCAAGATAAACTAACAAAAAAGAATAATGGAGTAGAACAAGGATGAAGAACACTTAAAGCCAGATAGAATCTTGAAGTGAACGAACAGGAAAGATAAGTTAACGTCAAACCCACTAGTTAACAGAATGGAGTTTGCTAATGCCGCGTGAGGCTGTTGTAGTACGAGCATCTAACTTGCCTCAGCTCTGTCATCATCTGCTGTGCCTACACTTTCCGGACCTGAATGTTGTGAGTGGACTGGAACCGCCAGATCGGCTGTCTGCCACTCTGAACAAGAGCCACCTCTTCTCCAGCCTTAACCATTCCTTGTTTCTGTATATTGAACCGCGCAAAATATATCATCAATAACAGCGGAAACCAATGACAAAGAGATTCACACAGTTTCATGCAGTGTAGTTTTGATTTACTAGATGACTTTTGAGTCAACTTGGTATGATTATGTTGTTATCGAAGTTGGAGGACAATATAAATCTTCCTTCAAGTTCTTACCTGCAGCAAACCCAAGGCATTTCCGAAGGTCTCTTCAGCATCATCTGAGAATTCCATGTATATCGGACACACACCCTGATATAAAGCCAATCTCTGTTGTATTCTCTTCCTGCATGGGCATCAAAACGCAGTGGTTAGTCAAATTGTTAAATTCAGATGAGCAAAGCCAATTGATGCACTATTTTGGAGAGACGAGTAATAGCCATGTAAAAAAAAGAATTATAACTCACTCATTTGTAAAGGCAAAAATGGTGCCAGAAGGTCGATAGTGGCTCAAAAGAATAGCCATGAAACCGGTTCTTGTGAAGACAACAATTGAGGTGCCGAGAGTGTTGGACATCATAGTTGCGTGGTAAGCAAACATCTCACTCATATGGTTCTACACAAGCAAAACAACTTGGGCATCGGTACTTCAAATAAACACTCAGATGAAATTGAAAATGATTTGCGAGTTGGGAAAGCATGAAAATTAATGCACTATAAGATGTTAAGTTCGTAAACTAACCTTGAATGCTTGACCAAGATTAGTTGGCAATGTACCACCCCTTATGGTTGCTTCTGTCCGTAATGCAACTGTGTGCATAACTTTTGCAGCTTTCAGAGGGAACCTATATGGAAGCGAAATCACTATGTTGAAGAAATATGTACAAAAACTTAAAGAACCAGCACAATTGCAATGACATGCATCCGTGCATGCAAGCGTTGCACGACAACAAAGTAGCAAGTCAAACAATCCTAGTAACAAGCAAAAGATGTCAAATAAACACAGACACACATATACAAACTACGAACGTACTTTCCATGAGCAGTTTCACCGGAAAGCATGACTGCATCAGCACCCTCACGAACAGCAATTGCAATGTCAGACACCTCTGCTCTGGTTGGGGTAGGGTGAACAATCATGCTTTCAAGCATATTTGTAGCCACAATGACAGCCTTCCCCATGCTACGACAGATCCTGATTATCTCTTCCTAATACACGAAGAAAAATCTGAGAATGATTTAACTCCAAATTGATGTCTATTGCCAGACATGTTAAGGGCAGTCAAAAAGCAACAATATCTTTGCATTTTCTCTTCGTTCAGAAACAATGAAAGGTACCTGTAGAAGGGGAACCTCCTCAATAGGAAGCTCCGCACCAAGATCTCCTCTTGCAACCATTGCCTAAGATAGAAAATCGCAAAGAGCTTTTAATATGCAGTTATACGAGTGAGCCAAGCACTAAGATTAAGATCAACGTTCCAGATAGAATATCAATGCAGATAAGAGCAATTAATTCATCATAATTAACCAGAAAGTTCCAGTTCAATGTTTGAGGAGATCACCCCATCAGATGCCGTGATAATGGAGTGCAAGTTTGGGATAGAGTCTGCACTTTCTATTTTCACAATTACGTGTATATCTCCATCGCAGCCTGTGACATTAAGTAGAAGAAGGTTATAAGCTAAGTCTGAACAGCAAGCATCCTATACAGGATTTACCAAGCACAACAAATGCATGTCCAAAGCACTTACTCTTCAAATACTTTTTCAATTCATGAACTACTTCGGCATCTTTTACAAAGGAAACAGCATAAAAGTCAACTTTGTTGTCAACTCCGAATTTGATATCTTCCCAGTCCTTCTCTGCAACAAGCCAATATAAACACTTCATACATTTCCCAAACCTAAAAAATTTAGTGCTCCGTGCTTTTAAAATTATTGATAGGAATGATAATTAGAAGGATACTTATGATAATATAATTCTAAAAAAGTAATACAAATACAAAGGAAAAGGACACGGTAATTCAAAATCCAACCTGTAATGGAAGGCAACGTTGCACTTTTCCCTCTAACATTCAAATGTCGCCTAGACTTGAGTTCTCCTCCATCAACAACCTCACATTTGACTGAATCTTTTGTTTTGGACTTCACTACCAACGACATCATCCCACCTACAACACGTATCAAGAGTCAATGATGGAACTTGATGTGATCATACCACCTATTCGTATGAGCACAGGTCCCAAGAGTACAGTGCCAAGAAAAATTGGATGCAAAGACTTCCAAGATTTCATGAAGTAAATTATTTCCAGTATTTCAGAAAAAATGAACTGATCCAGAATCTCAAGGTTTCTGAACCAAAAAAACTGTTCTGTGATGATCTCAGCAAAATCCAAAAGAAAGGTGTGTTAGGAACCCATTAGGTAGAACTCACCCATGCAAAACCGACATGCAAGGGGAGGGAACCCAAGGGCTTATAAACTCACTATTTAACTAATAATCTTTCCATGTGGGACATTTGGTATCTGACAAGGTGTAAAAGAGAAGGAAGACGGCAAAATCTCATCAGATGCATATTTCGTCTCTAGTTCACATCATGAATAAAAAATAAAATTTTTTGTACGATCATATGAGTCAAGACTCTAGACTAGGATTTTTCATGTAACAATGTGAAGTTCTTGAACTATACCTAACAAACGGTTTATTTTTTAAATCTGATTTTACTGTGAATGGTATCACATATAATCAATGAAAAGGACATAAAAGGCAAGGTCCGGAGCATACCATCAACAAGAAGCATGTCACCCACTTCTACATCGTTAACAAAATCATCATAGTTCACACTCACACAATCTGCTGTTCCAACTCCTCTCTGAATCGTGAAAGTGAATTCTTGCCCAGTTATTAATGTGATTGGCTGTGGCAGGTCTCCACTCCTAACCTCTGGGCCCTGGTGGAAACCAATGAAAAGAAATCATCAATATATGAAGCAAATTGTACAATAAACTCAATCACCATGTACTTGACAAGGAATAACGATTGTACCTCTATTATTTCGACATAAATAGTACATAATCCCTTATTTCTTTTGGATAAAGAAAGAGTACATAATCCCTGATCAATTCTCAATTCATCTCTTTAACTCCAGCATGTGGTTTCACAAGTTTTTAGGTGCTGGGTTCCAAGCCCAGCCAAGTTTCAGGACACAGCAAAACAAAAGATGTGCACTTGGCATGAGAGTAATTTTTTTCGTAAATATTCCAATCACTTACAAGTGATATTTCTTAGCTAAATTACGACCCGGTATTCAAAGAAACAATCTTGATTTTTTTTTTTTTTGATACGAAAAAGGATGGGAACTTGGCACAAGAGATATTCTTTCCAAAAATGTCACTATCACTTACAACTTACAATTGACATTTCTCAGCTAAGTATACACAAGGTGGTACTTAAAAAGAATGACCTTGAAAGCATGATGCAAGTTAAGCCAAATTACTATACGCAACTTGGTTGGCGAATTAACGTATATCATATCGGCAAAAAAAAAAAAAAAAAAAAAAAAAAAAAAAAGAAGAATAAGAAGAAGAAGAAGAAGAAGAAGACGAAGAAGAAGAAAGAGATTAAAAAAAAAACTTGAGAAATTCGTTATTTATTTTTTTTATTTTTTTTCATTTTCAATCCAAAAAAAGATGTGAGCTTGGCATAACATATATTCTTTTATAAATGTCATCACTTACAAGTGATATTTCCAATCAAAGTATACTCAATGTGGCATTTAAAAAAAAATAATCATGAAAATAGGATGCGAATTAAGCCAAATCCACTAAACTTAAACAACTTGGTCGGCGAACTAACAAAGATAATGCAGACAAAAAATAAAAAATAAGAAAAAAATAAATAAAGACGACATTTTTGGAAAATCTTGCCTTTGTATCGAGCATGATAGCAATGACATTGTCCTTGTTATGCTCATTGTACTCCTTAACCAAATCAATGACTTTCTGATGAGAGGCATGGTCTCCATGGGACATGTTGAGCCTCGCCACGTTCATCCCAGCCTCCGCCAGCTTCCAAATCATCTCTCGCGTGTTCGTCGAAGGACCAATCGTACAAACAATCTTCGTCTTCCTCCTAACCGTCGGCTTCGACCACATTCCGACCGACGTGTCGCCGCCGAATTGTTGCAACCCACGCAGCTGTTGAAGCTCCTCGTCAACCTGAACCAACACCACCACCAAAAACAAAATCAATTTCCCCCAAATTTTCTCCTCAACCAAACAGGCTCAAGGAAAAGAAAAAGGAAGGACAAAGTTCGAACCTTGGGCGTGTCCTCGGGGGGAAACGGGAACGACTTCGGCCTGCACGGATCTCTTGGCGGCGGTGATCTGAAACCGCCGAACGGAGACGCCATTAATGGAGCTCCTCTTGTGGTCGTTGAAGAGAACTTTGGCGGCGAAGCTCAAAGGCTTGAGCTTTTCGACCCGGTCGGATACGGATCCGGGGGCAGGGGAGGGGAAGGAGGTCTGAATGGACCGAGTGGCCACCACCTGCGACATTGTGTGGAGAAAGTGGGAACCTTTAGAGAGAGAAAGAATGGAGGTAGAGAGAGAGAGAGAGAGAGAGAGAGAGAGAGAGAGAGCTGTGGGGGGAAGTTGAAGGAAGAGGAGGCGTTGTAATAGAGTTAAAGAGTAGTTAAAAGGATCATGTTGAAGAAATCGCCGCTATAATTTTGGGTTTGGGCGGAGGTTTTGAGGAGGCTTTGGTTGTATCGAATCGAGTCGAACCATTTCCAACGGACGTGGCGCTAAGGCTTTTGTTGGCCAAGTATATGCAACAAAAGCCGCAATTTTGTCACTCTTGCGTGTGCATGTGTGTTTTCTTGGCAAGTTGAGTTTAAAATGTTCCAAAACAAAGGCTTCCTTTGGCAAACAAGTTCAAACTCAAAAATTTCATTTCAGTTTTTGTCTTTTTCTGAAAAAGTTTTTATCTTTTTCTTAAAAAGTTTTTATCTTTTTTAAAAAGTCAACTTCAATTTACTATTGGAACTTAAAATTTACAACTCAAACTCATTCACCAAACAGACCCAAAGTCAATAATTCTATTCCTCAAAATATATATTTGTGTACTATTTTTTTCTTGGGCAATCAATAATTCTCTATGTAATAAGAACAAATTCTAGAGCCGTAAATATGAGGCGCGCCTAGTAAATAGGGTGAGTGATCAGCGTTTTCGACCTTATGTTCAATTAGGTCCGATTTGGCCCAAACACGATGAGTAGGATGGACATAAGTTTCTTGATTTACATATATGACTGGTCCAATGTTTCTGATTTTTGATTATTATTTTTAAATGAAATATACGACTCGATCTGCCTTTGACTCGTTAGATCAACTTTTGTCAGTCGATCTGGTCGGTCTTGCATTTCCCGTTCTGTCTATATGGATTAGGCTGCACAATCTATGATCAACTCTAATTTTAATCGTTCTTGAGAACAATGGAATAAAATTTATAGTAACTAATATTAATATTATGATTTTATAATATTTGAGATAAATAATAAATTTAGTAAGTAAATATAATAAATTTTTATGTATTTCAAATATTTTTAAAATCTATTATTTATTTTAATTATTTATTTTGAATTTTTTTAAAGGGAAATTATAATAAATAATATTTTTATGAAATTTATTGAAGTAAAAAAGTGATTTTTTAAAATATTTAAAATAAATAGTAAATTTATTAAGTAATGAAAAATTTGCTGTAAATAATAAATTTACTAAAATAAACCAAATATTCATGAGACATAAAATAAATCATCTACTTTAAATTTATTTTGAATATTTTAAAAACCTGTTAGTTTTTAGTTATTTACTAAAAACTCTTAGGACCTGTTTGGTGAAACAGTTTGAGTTGAAAATTTTAAGTTTGAGTTGGTTGACTTTTTAAAAACTAGTTATAATTTTTGTTGACTTTTCAAAAAATAAAAATAAAAACTGAGATGAAAAAATACAGTTTAGTTTGAGTTGAACCGTTTCACCAAACAATCCCTTACTTTTTTTTCTTATAAAAAAAAAAAAAAAAACAAAAAAAACTACATAGCGTCGAGGGCTTATCCATGAACAGTGTTGTTGGGCCGTCGAAATCCGAAGGGGCCCGATGTCAAGCCCTCCGGCCTCAACGTCTCGTTTCCGAAGTTGGAAAAACGTCCAACTAATTATATTTCGCCACGTGTTGACTATATGGAACTAGGGTACACGAAGCTGTACCAGATCATATTGAATTTTGGCTCCAAACGCGCGGGAAAATCCCCTTCTAAATTGGCGCCACAGAACCCTAGCACCCACACCACTCTCTCTCTCTCTCTCTCTCTCTAACTCACACACACTGAGATTGGATCTGTATCGCTTCTGGAATTTCTCAATTTTCCCAAAATCCCCAATTTCCGAAACCCTAGCATCACTGAAAGATGGACATGGAGGGCTTATCGGTGATCTGCGCCGGCCTCGGAGTTGCCGAAGAGGACCGGGACGGCAATCGGATCGGATACTCCAGGGGCGAGTACTGCCTAGGTACATTTTTCACCTCTATTAACAGTTTATTTTCGATTTCGCCTAGAAATTGTTGGCAACACAAGGATAACAAAGCTACTAATTTTTCTTCATTTCTAATTTTTTGGCCGTTTCATGAATGATATCTGATGGCAAATTCGACTCAGAAATTTGAGCTTTTTAGTGTTATTGAGTCTTCTGAGTTCAATTATACTTGGATTATCATTTCATCGCGGAATCTTTTTATAAGAATGAGTGTTGCATTTTACCCTAGTTTATTTATTTATTTTTATGTTTTTTTAAATATTTTTCCAAGCAGATAATTTGAAAGATTTGCTGAGGTTTTTGAGGCGCGATGACCCACAGAATCGAGATGTTTTTAACCAAGTGTGCAGATGGAATATTATATCTAAAGATTTGATACCCATTATCGAACATTGCCAAGAAGATCGTAACTTGGTTCTAAATGCAGGTATTTAGATGAAAAAGATGAACACTATGTTTGGATGACATATCTAAATTCGGAAATTGAAATTTTTTTGCAAAAAGTGTTTGTCTCGACTTTTTTCATCATTCTCTCATTTTGAAAAAGAAAAACTATCTCATTTCTTTTTAAAATTTTCTCACAGTGCACATTTTGCAACACCATTTTTTCTCACTCCAAACAACTTTTTGTTTTCAAGAAGAAATATTTTTACACACCCAAACACAATCTTATTCTCAAATAAAAAGACTTTCCATGTAAAACAAGAAAATTTTCCATTTCGAAAATGGACACTCCATTCAAACGGAGCCAAAACTTTCCCTTAAAAAAAAAGATGAAGACTTTGGTGCATGTAACACCAAGTAGTTGATGCTTAGCCTTTTTCATTTTCAATGTTTCAGTTAAAGTTTTGGTGTTCCTTACCATGCCAATTGAGCCTTCATCAAATGATATATCGCAACAGATTGAGTATCTATGGGGGTTAAAGTCTTCAATTACGTGCAGTGATATTGTTGCTGTTATAGTATCGCTTCTGGAAAGCCCACTGGAAAATCTGGAACGGTGAGTGAAAACTTTTTGTAATTTAGTATTTTTGTTTAATTGTTGTTAAAACCGTTTAGGAAAACTTGTGATATAAGTGTGATAAGGACGTTTTAGGTTCAATTTTGCTCTGTCAGTTTATGTTGTTCTGAACTCTTCTGAGGCTTATTTTTCCATTGCATTGTCTACGGATGCATGTTCCACAAAACGATACATTTTCCCTTACTCTGAAAATCTTGATTGATGTTATGACTAACCTATTATTCTATCTCATGATTGATTCTGATACACAGTGATGCATTAACGGAGGATGACTGGAAATTGGTGCAGCTGATTCTTACTTTATTCAGAAATATTTTGGCCATTCAAGAAATCTCACTACAACAGAAGGCTGGGGGAACTGCCAGTCACTTTATTTCATTAAGAGATAGATTTCTGGAACTTTTATTTCGTGAGAATGTTATGGACTTGATTATAGTTATAACCCAGCATTTTGGTGGCTATCTGCGGAATGATAACTTGCTTTTGTTGGATATTTTTCATTACATTTTCATGGGTCACGAGCCAGAGCTGATTGCCAAAGCACATTTAAAAGGTCCCAAGGTTGGTTACCCTTTATTTCTATCCTTGTTTAAATGCAAATGATAATTCTGTGCCAAGCTTGCTGCTGAAATGTAAATAAGAAGGAACGGTGAAATTAAAGTAAGCTTTTGATAACAAGTATTGACGTGAAACACTGAAATTGCATAGAAAGAGCCACTAGATAGTATTTAGTTTTCATGGTTATGAAGTAGCAAATCAGTAAAACTTTCTTGTTCTAAAATTTTTAGCTGTGGAGCTTTGAGGCATCTGTCCCATTGATATCACTGTTAGTTGATTTATAAGTTGGGTAATTGGTTCATATAGCAATTAACAAGTTTTGTGGAAATAGGCTGATGAAAACACCGAAGCTTCTCTTAACAGTCTCAAGTCTATTATGGAAGAGGAAGAGGAGAAAAGAAAACTTTCTAGAGCCCGCAACTTGGCCCGTCATTCACATTTTGTTGGAACATTTACACAGCTCACCATAGTATGGATTTTGATTTTTCTATCTGCTGCATTTATTAAGGGTGTTTGAATTTGAGTTTTGCTAGCACTATTTGTTTTTGCTGGGCAGGATGGTTCGAAGGCAGTTTTAAATGGAAAGCCTACTTCTATTTCTCATGATACCATTATTAAACCACATAAAGTTCATCGAGGTCCCACAAAAAAAATTGCATGGGATCATGGGAGATTGCCTTCACCAAAGGATGAAATTTTGGAACTACTTCATGACTTTGTGAACCAGTTTTTATCAGGGGGATACAATGGTATGCTACGTTTGGAATGAAAAATGATTGTGTCAATTGATTTAGTTTCTATTTATTTATTTTGTGTTCTATTTCATGCTGTTTCTTTCATCTCAATGTCATCCATTCGTGCACCAGTTTTAATGCAGACGCTCCGCGAGGATATTGAAAAGGAACATCACTCGATACAGCAGAGTGATATTGTTGTCTTTTTTCAGGTTGCTCAGTTTGTTACCCTCTTTTCAGTATTACAAGTTTTTGGCTTCTAAGGTGAGACATTGAATCTGATGTTTTCCTTTTCAGCTTGTTTCAGTATTATGGCTATAAGGGTTTTCCTTGGAATTCTTTTTCCTGTTTTGTTTCTTAGGGGTGGAGGGTTTAGGGAATTATAAACCCAAAGTATGGGGAAGTCCCTGTTTCTGAGGAGCCAACACAGATCATAAGTGGTTCAACAAATCTTTTGGAGACCATATTTAAACCTATATGACTACTTATTTAGCAAGAAAAATATACCAAGAAGAAAAGCTTTGTTAACCATTTTGGTGCGGTTTCAGCCTTACTTCTAAGTTTACCACTTGCAATCGTGATTGGAATTTTAAGAGAAATTTTCTGAAGGCCAGAAAACAATTTTCATTTCTTTATATCCCAGTTTTGATTTTCGCATGACATACGACCCATGTATAATGTTTACCTAGATCTTTGTGCTTCAACAGCCAAACATTGGAGCAGATACATCTGAAGTTCTTGATGATACACACGATGATAATACACATTTTGGAGGGGATATTTGTGGACCAATTGCAGCATCAATGAACGAATCTATGTTTCAGTTGGTCTTTTCACATTGGCGTAATACATTTGAAGGCTTGAAGGAAACACAAAACTTCAAATTCCTGTCTGCAGCTGGTTCTGTTATGAAAAAAATGGTAATTGTCTCTCTTTGAGTAGGTTAACAATTCTAAATCTCCGTTGTTTAGATTATTTAGAATGCACAATGATACTATGATACCATCTTGTTTTCTGTTTCGGTACATAATGTCCGTCTCTCTGGTAACTGAATATTCACATGATTTACACTGCAGAAATGCTTGTTTAAATTATCATTACTAAAGATATGACTTTTTGTAAGTGCCATAGTTTATTTTGAAATTATGTTCAGATTATAATTGGTGCCTTATTTTACATTAGCTGAAAGTAAAACAAACCTTAGAAAGAAAAATTGAACTTTAGAATCTTAGATTGATCTCAATGATATGATAAAAGGGGCATGATAGATTTGGTTATTGACGTTTCCTGCTTGCAGATTTGCATGCTAGATTTGGTGCTTACAATACTACCAGAGGATTCTAAGGAGTCTCAAACAGCTCGTGTCCTTCTTTACAAGTTATTTTATGATCAGACTGATCAGGGGTTGACTCAGTTCCTCCTGAATTTGCTCAGATCATTTGACACTCACAAACAAGCCAAAAGGTATTTTCCACATCCCTTTATGTTAAATTTGTATATTGGTTTTTGTCACACTTCTTCTTGAAATTCAAAACAGTGTACAATCAACAATACAAATTCTGGTCAAAGAGGAAGAACTTAAGGAACGTTCTGCTTCTTTTTCAGCATCGTATATTTCTAACATTTTTTATAGATTTTACGTGTAATTTAAGCTATATTTCTACTAGGCTGAGAGGATTTTTGTGAGTTTTCCTACTTTTTTGTTGCCAGGATTAAAAAAATAAAAAAAAAACCATGATTTGCAGTTTCTTATTTCTTACTTTCATATTTTTAAAAACTGTTTTTTACATATTGGATGCCTATGCGTTATCATCCCCTGTGGACCTTATCCACATTCTTTTTGAAATCGCGGCTCCTTTTCCCCCTCTTAGCCATAACGTCCTCTTATGCATTCCTATCTCTTTCTGCATTTTCTTGCACAGTGTATAACATTAATCAAGCACAAAATTTTACGACTTGTTGCTTTTAAGTGTTGATGTGAGTACCAAATTTAAATAGTTTCTTTTCAGTGATCTTGAAGATTTGGTGGAGATGATATGTAAAATTCTACAGCTCATGGAGAACCTCCAAGCACGTGGAACTTTAAGGGTATTCCTTTTTTTCCTTTCTGTTGCTATCTAAAGCATTAGACTCCTGGCAACTCATTTAAAAATATTGTCTAACTTTTTAGTATATATGTTTTTTAACACTGGTCTGACTTTGCGTTTATGATTCATTCAAAATTTGTCTTACTGATTTAAGTAAGAGCATATATATTTTTTTTCATCGTGAAGGTTTCTAGAAAACATAGGAAAGCAAGGAAGAAGATAGCAATGAGCCATAAGGAAAGCCAAACCGACATCACAGGAGAAGCTTCGGCTCTTCAGAATGAGAATGGTGTTTCCAACAGTGAGCAACCAGCAGAATTTGGTACTGACAAGGAAATCCAAAATACAAGTTCAGATGGGCAACAAGAGACCATCACCACTGTTCATACTGATAAAGGTGAAGGATCTGTGTTGGAGACAGATACTATTGGTTGCAGCTTGCCAGAGGCGAATGACAAGAGTTCTGGCCATGTGAATGATGATCTCTATGGGACAGGTGATTCTTCTGGTGATGAGCAGGTAGCTGCGACTGATGAAGTTGATTTCAAGGCGTCAGCTTTTGTTTCTTCTTTTGCAAACCACAATATGATTCAGAAACTGTGTTGGTTGCTGAAGTTTTATAAGAGTAACTCCACAAGTACAAATGATTACATTATAAAAATGCTTCGAAGGATCAGTGACGACCTGGACCTCTCCCCAATGCTGTATCAGGTCCAACTTTTATAGCCGTAACATTCTAAATGCTCAGTGATCATCTGCGAATAACATAACTCATCCAGTGTTTTCCCCCCTTTCTAATTTATTGCAGCTATCACTCCTCACAATCTTTTACAATATCTTGGCCGAGCAGAAGTCATCTCCATCTAAAGAATATGCAAATATGGCTGATTTCCTGAAGAGTTTGGTAAGAAAAATGCTTAAGAAAATGAAAAATCAACCCCTACTTTTTGTGGAAGCTCTCTTCTGGAAGACTCGGAAAGAATGCCATTACATTGATGCTGAATATTTACTACATGAGCTTGGCCACTTCAAGAAAGAAAGTAAAAACTGGGGAAAAAAATTAGGGAATGTAGATATTGGCTCATCACAGGACAAGGAATGGACAGGTATAAGCATAGCAGATGCACTTGGCGAAGATGAAGCCGATGTTGTGATCACTCACGACCTAGAGAACAAGTAAGTTGTACTAACCCTACTTTCATCTACACAATAATTGTTGATTAAAAAGTGATAATGCAAAGAGATTTATGACTGTCTGCTTTCTTTGTGCAGTAGCGAAGACGACATCAGTGAATTAAACAGAAGCACTCCGTCTATTTTAGATGGTGGGTTTGATGGACAGGAAAAAGATCACTAGTACGCCCTCTGGCTATTCAACTCTTGTTCATTGTATTTTGATTAAAGGTTTTTTTTCCTTTGTGTAATCTCAAGATTTTTCTCTTGCAGTGGGAAGAAATTCGTGGAACGTGAATCAGAAGGGGTTTCTAAGATAAGGAAAAGAGTTGTTCTTGGGAGTGAGCTGGATGACAAAATTAGGAATCTCTATGAGAAGTATGTTGTTCTAACCTAACTCTTTGATTTCCATCGGTGTTCCTTTTATGTTTTCAATTTTTTTCACAAGGCCTATAACATGTCATATGTTTGCCAAATCTTATGCAAGCCTTGCTGAGTTAATTGTCTAGTTTTTATCCCTACCCTAAGTAGGTTTATTCTTATGCTGCAGTGTAACATTATCTGCTCGTTATTTTCCTTATAACAGTTCCAAAAGCTTTTGGATCTGATGCATATATTTTTGTTTTGACAAATACCATGAATTCAGATTCAAGGATAGCCAGGATTGTAGTTGTCTTATAGCAGAAGATCTAGATCCCAGTGGTAGAGTTTCATCGCTTCAGGTTTCTAAGAAGCTTAAACAGCTTGGACTTAAACGTGCATCGAGAAAAAGGTTATGTCATGCGAGAAAAAGGTTACATCATGCCGATGTACCTAGTTCTTTTAACCCTAATAAACTTGACGGAAAAGAACATGGGGTGGAGACAGTTGGTACTCTGAGTGACTCAAATGATTTGCAGCAACCATTACTGAACCGATCTACGTAAGTATTTAAACTGATTCTTAGTTTTGAACATCAAGTATTTGCTCCTTTTTTCTTCAATTAAAATTGACTTGCAATTTAATTGTTTATTAAGTCCAAATATTCTACCTCTTGAACATCCTAGGACAGGTACTTTGTATCCCCCTTCCCATCCATTTAAAAAGCGGGGGACACTTTCTTTTTGCAGAACCGGTGAACTCTTTTAAAGCAGATTCATGTTATCTGAATTCATTTGTTTCTTTCGTATCTGATTATGACTTAATTTTTCTTTTCTTTTAGATAAAGTTGGTAATGCTGGTGATCTTCTATTCTTTTGTTATTCTTAATCATAAGTTGCCATTATGCATGAAATTCATTGCCGTCGAAATTCTTATTATAGTTGCATAATTTTATAGGCATGCAAGAAAAAGAGTTCGTGCTTTTAGTGAAGATCAGGAAGCCACCATTAGAACTTTGTATGAGCAGTAAGTGTCCATTTAACTCGATTCACAATTTCTGACGGAACTGAAACTACATGCTAGATTAGTTGTTGATTATTTTATTTATGAAGAATAAATACTTCTTGGGTTTTCTTTGGTTCATTCAGATTCAAAGATAATAAGAGGTGCAGCTACATGATTGCAAATGCACTGGATGCGGATAATAAGTTCACAGCTTCTCAAGTTTCTCGTAAACTTAAGGAGCTTGGCTTATATATTCCACGACAGAAGAGATCTAAAACCAGCAAAGATTTGAAGGATGGTGATCTTAATGAAATTTCTACGGACAAAGTGAATGACTCTGATGATGAAACATTGTTATCATTGATTAACGGGTAATGTTATCTCTACCTACACTTCAACAGTTGCATGTTTTCTTCTGCATTAGCTTTTCCTTTGCTCAGCTCAGCTTTCATCCTCTAATCGATGGCTGGCTTCAAACATTTCTCAATTTAACAAAATGGAATCTAACATGGGTTTTTTAGAACTTACAGGTGCAAAAAGAGGGAGAATAGCAGACTACATAGCGAGGATGCAGCAGTACAGAATGCTGGTGGAAAATTATCCAAAGATGATTCGGATGATGAAATGCTAGCCTCTCTTTTAAAGTAAATATCCTTCTCTCATCTGTGTACATTTGGATTTAGATTTTGGAAACTCTTCCCTTTTATATGAAGCTTAAAATGTTGTTCATATGAATCATCTCCTGGCTCATTTTATGATTCATTTGTCGTACATTTTCTTGAAAATTATTATGTCCCAACTCTGTTTGGCATAAGAAAAACAGAATTCTTCTTTCAGCCTATTGATCTGTTGCTTGACATTGTGCACTTGATGAAAGTGAGTTAGGTATGTTTAATTTAACAAAAGTTCGCACACAATCAAACAATGTCACCATGTCTATTGACAACTACCAGGTTTCATGGATGCGCAGTCTCATAAGTATAAGCACAGAAATGGAACGCGATTTTAGTACCTAATTATAGTGGTGAAGTGAAAAATGTTACCTTGTGTGGCATTTATCTTTTTTCTCTTCCCTTGTCAAATTTATCTTTTCTTCTGGATATAGGAGAAAAAGGGTATCCCTCTCAAAGTCGGAGGATGTGAAGCTGGCCGACATATCGATTAAGGGGGCAGCAAGTGAGGATGGGTTGGAAGATGAGGCTGAGGAAGGAGTTGAAGAAAGGTATTTTCATTGTTCACCATACTTTCCTCTATCTGTTATTAACTAAACATCATTAGATATACTATATCATCGTGTTCCGCAATAGTAATTTCCTCATAGCTTTGCTCTCTCATAATTTACTCAAACATTTTCTCACTGCCAGGTCGGCCAGCCAACAATCTGGCATGTCGGAGCTTGCAGAACCCAACGAGGGTGTTGCTAGCTACGTGGTGAGTCTGGACGACACTAGGGAAGCTGAAGAGAATGTTACTGGCAGTAGAAATAACTTAGATGTTGCGCACATCAACAGTCCGAATCATGCAGTGGATGACGATGTTAATGATTTCGAAGATTCCGAGGATGAAGTGGATTTTGCCCAAGTAAATGAACCTTCTAGAAGTGCTGTAAATAGGAGAAGAATGGTACTTGATCTTGAGGATGATGTCTGAGATGGTAATATGGACAGGTCTTGCTCTGTATATCTTCTTTGAGTTCCTTTTGGACGGCTGGTATTGGATATTTGACAAATGTGGTCTTCGCCCCAAATTCAGTCGCGCTGCAACTATGAATTTGGTACAAATTGTATACTTATTATCCCCATCATGGGAAATTCTACCATGGGGTAAGGTTGCTTTACCCCAACCTTAGCAACCTTACCATGGATGGTGTTAAATTCCTCAACCATCCAATTGCATCTCTACGGTGTAAAAGATCATAGGTGCAAGAATGTAAAATACAACGCATTGTATAGGATTTAGTCTAAGAAAGAGGGAAAAAAAAAAAAAAAAACGTCGGCTCCTTCAACCAGAGGCGAGACCCAGATTAGGGATCTAGGGGGGGAGGGCGAAACCCAGATTGGGGATTTGGGGGAGGGCTGCGCGGTGGGGAGAGGGTGAACCCAGTGGGGGGGGGGGGGGGGGGGGGGGAGGGGGGTGTGGGTGGGGAACCCAATTGTGAGGCCGACAAGCTCACAATTCGACGGTGAGTGGCTTGTGAGGCCCGTGAGATCCCAATGTGGGTGATGGGTTGGTGGGTGCAGTCGGCAAAGGAAAGGAAAGGTGGCGGATGGTCGTGGATGGGGTTGCTGGTGGGAGGAGTTGCTGGAAGGAATGGAACTTTTTTTTTTTTTTTTTATTAATTGTTTAAAAGTTTTGTTAAAAAAAATCAGATGTTAGTTTTATTATTTTTTGAAGTATCTTTTCGATATCAACTGTTCAAAACTAATCGGACGGTCAAAAAATTTACCCCTGACGTAAAATGGGGAGGTTGCATTGTAGACCTCCCCATATATTTTACGTTTTCGGGTTCAAAACTGCTATTTAGATTAGGACATTGGTTGGAACAAAATTTTGATAGTAGTTATTAGAGTACGCTATTGTACTGGTGATCGAATTAACTTTGTAATTTCCAAGATCTGCATTTCGGGAGGCAAACTTGCAATTTAACTGGCAATGCTCGCTTTTTTTTTTTTTTTTGGTAATTAGTCTTCCGTAGTTTGAAGGAGAGACAAAGACGTCTATATTTAAAATAAAAAAAAAATAAAAAAAATAAAAAAGGAGAGGAAGAAGAAGAATAGTAAGTTTTTGGTTTCAATGTAAGTCTTTGAGAATATCATGGCGGAGAACCTAACATGGTGGTTAAGACCTGCTCTGGTTAGTATCCCAAAACTGGTTTTTATCTGTCTTGGCCATTTTCACTCTCTCTTTTAACTTTAAAAACTTTGTTAGTTAAATTTTAAATTTAACCTATTTTATCCATTTTATCAGAATTTTAGTAAAAATAGGTAGAAAAATAGGAGAATTAATTATAACAAACTCATTATGTTAGGATTTCATTTAAAAATAAATGAAAAAAAGGCCATATAATTGTACTTATTCACTTTTTCTTCTATTCGTTTTTAATTAAATTTTTGATAAAATAAATAAAGTGAGGTTAAATATAAATTCACGAGGGTAAAGTGGGAGTAACAAATTCATGGGTTGTAGATAGTAATAATCTTTTATTTTTATTTTATTTTATTCTTAAAGCAGATTACGTGTAACAACGACATGCTCTGTCAAAATTGGCAGAAGAGTTGTTCTCCTTACCATGACTTTCGGTACCTCCATGTTCATAATTGTCGCTTTAACATATGTGAGCTACAAAAATCAAAGTCTATCCTGATGAGATGCATCCCATTCCAAGTTATTTATTTATTTTAGTTAAAGAGTCACATTTGACTATGATTTTTCTAACATTATCCCATACTCACGTAACAAAAGCATAAAAAACACCAAGGGACGGTTTGTTTGAAAGATTTGAATACCATTTTTTATACTCTATTTTCTCTTGTAAAAATTTAGATAATTTTTTTTCAAAGTTTCTTTTCACATCTATGATTATGAATCCAAGGATAGCCTCAGCCATTTTTAGGACACCTTTCGGAGTAGGTGCCAAGAAAAAAAAAATTTTAATATAATTTTTAACAAGGGTTTTTCAAAGGTGATATATCAAAGATAATTGACTGCTTCTAGTATAATTTATGCTACTACTTTTGAACAAGACCAAGAACTTAAAATAATAGCATTATTTATATATAGAGGGAAGAGAAGAAAAAATTGAAGAAAATGTATTTTTCTAACCTTAACCATCAATACTATTAGTTGAATAAAAACGTTAAATAAACACACAGGATATATCCAATCCATCTGCCTCAACAGAGCCATTGAAACAAGCATTTGAATAAAAAATAAAATTAAATAAAATTAAATAGTTGGTCTATAATTTTGTCGAAACTTTAAGCATATCCCCACTGCTTTCATCACTTTCCAAATTTCAAACAACTATTTTCTCTCTTCATTGTGTTCATTTTTCTTAGCCATGAAACTCAAAGTTCCTTTCACACAGGTCATGTTGGGATTGCAAGCTTGCTCTTGACTGTCTCGATCTGTTCGAGTGCCGGGTTTTCGAAGATTACATGCATAGACAAGGAGAAGAATGCTCTTCTCAAGTTTAAACAAGGCGTGGTTGATGAGTCAAATGTTCTCTCCTCTTGGGGAACCAAAAAAGATTGTTGCCATTGGAGAGGAATCACGTGCAACAACGAAACCGGTCATGCCATCGTGCTCGATCTCAGCCGCAACGTTTCTGATGTCTTCTCGCGGGAACTACCTTTGGCAGGTGAGATCAGTCCTTCACTTCTTGAACTCCAAGACCTGAGTTATTTGGACCTCAGTTTTAACAGCTTTGATGGACTTAAGATTCCAAATTTCATTGGCTCTTTTGCTCGATTGAAACACCTCAAACTCGCAAGTGTCGGTTTTGTTGGAACCGTCCCGTATCAGCTTGGAAATCTCACTGATTTGCGTACTCTTGACCTTTCAAGTAACATTAATCTCGTCGTCAAAAATCTTGATTGGTTGTCGAGTCTGTCTTCTTTGAGATACCTTAACCTGTCAGGTCTAAATCTTTCCAAGGTTGTCGATTGGCCACAATCTATCAGCAAGCTTCCTAATCTATTAGAGCTTCAATTATCTTCATGCAGTCTTACTAATGTCAGTCCTAGTTCATATCTACTCAGCAATTTTTCCAACACACTTCAGCTTCTTGAACTCTCTAACAATTATTTCGATCCTTCGATATTTAATTGGGTGTCCAATATCAGCACCAACCTGGTTCATATTGGATTGAGTGGTTGTCAGATGAAAGGTCCAATCCCGGATGTTTTCACGAATCTTGTTTCTCTAGTGTCTCTGGATCTTTCCTACAATAAACTGGAAGGAGGGTTACCGAAATCTTTGCGAAACTTGTGTAACTTGGAGTCATTAAATCTATGGGAAAATAGACTTTCCGATAGACTTTATGATTCGGTGGAAAACTTGTCGTGCGCTGAGAAGACCCTTCAGCACCTGCTTTTAAGCGGGAATCCCTTTTGGGGGCCATTTCCTGATATTACAAGGTTCACATCTTTAGTAGAGTTGTACATAGACGGTACAAATATCAGTGGTCCTCTTCCAAAAAATCTTAGCCAGTTTTCCAAGCTAGATTCCTTGAGCTTAGTTCTTAATAAGCTTGACGGGTCGTTACCGGATTTTACAGGTCTTTCATCCCTGAGAATGTTATTTCTTTCCAAGAATCAGCTGAGCGGATATGTTCCCGAGAGTTTGGGGCAACTTTCTAACCTTGAATATTTGGCTCTAGATTCAAATTCCTTGGACGGGGTCCTAACCGAAGCCCACTTTTCGAATCTCTCTCGTTTGCAGTCTTTGGACATATCTCAAAATCCATTGTCTTTGAACATAAGTTCAGATTGGATTCCACCTTTTCAACTTGACTCATTAGCCATGATCTCTTGCAATGTGGGCCCTTCCTTTCCGAAATGGATCCTATCGCAAAGGAAACTCAGTTCCCTTTATATCCCTAATGCCAGAATTTCGGATTCAATACCTGAAAGGTTTTGGGATTTTTCAACCAGCTTAACCGACTTGAACCTCTCTTCCAACCAAATTCATGGGAAGTTGCCAAAACTACCTTCGACAAATAGCACTTATTTTTCGGTTGATCTGAGCTCTAACCGCTTGGACGGTCCAATGCCGCTTATTCCTCCAAGCCTAACTGCCTTGTTTCTCTCCAAAAACAAGTTTTCAGGGTCTCTATCATCCTTGTGTAAATCACAATCTCCATCATTATCTCAACTTGACCTTTCTGATAACCTACTCTCAGGGGAACTTCCCAATTGTTGGGTCCAATTTCAAGGACTGTTCTCTCTGAACCTAGCAAAGAATAACTTTTCTGGGAAAATACCAAACTCCTTAAGCTACTTACCGAATGTTATGTTGCTACGTTTGCATGAGAACAATTTCTCAGGGGAAATGCCTTCTTTGGAGGGTTGTAAAGAAGTAAGAGTTGTTGACCTTGGAAGGAACAGGTTATCTGGTACAATACCTAATACATTGGCAGGGCAAAATCTGCCTAAATTACTCGTTTTACGCTTACGACACAATGAGTTAAATGGAAGCTTGCCCTTGAGCCTCTGTAGTTACCAGCCCTTCATGTTTTGGACTTCTCGCATAACAACATTTCCGGCGGCTTGCCAAAGTGTCTAAACAACATAACAGCTATGTCTTATGACGTGACCAACAACATAATTCTTGGCTTTGTACAAGTGGTGTGGAAAGGAATAGAGAGAGAGTTTGGTCAAAATCTTCAACATCTTAGAAGTGTTGATGTCTCGAGCAATTCCTTAAGCGGGGTTATTCCTGAAAACATCACTGATCTCTTGAAACTGGTGTCTTTAAACCTCTCAAGCAACAACTTGATTGGGGGCATTCCTGGCGACTTTGATAAGTTG
Source organism: Ficus erecta (assembly GCA_008635985.1). Taxonomy (NCBI): domain Eukaryota; kingdom Viridiplantae; phylum Streptophyta; class Magnoliopsida; order Rosales; family Moraceae; genus Ficus; species Ficus erecta. The sequence goes on from BKCH01000010.1 coordinate 1,836,071, forward strand.
AGCTTTTTAGAATCTCTGGACTTGTCAAGAAACCAGCTTTCGGGTAGAATTCCTGCAAGCTTTTCTAGCTTAAACTTTTTGAGCTACCTGGACTTGTCCTACAACAACTTGACTGGCAGGATTCCATTAAGCACCCAAATGCAGAGCTTTAATGCGTCTTTATTTACCGGAAATCTCCAGCTCTGCGGACCACCACTCACCAATACTGCCCAGGAGATCATGTAGTTGAAGACACTGGTGGCACCAATGGCAACGGAGACGACAAGAATGAAGAAGATGATGACGAGTTTGTTACCTTTGGCTTTGGTCTTAGTGTTGGAATTGGATTTTTTGTGGGATTTTGGGGAGTTTGTGGCAGTTTACTTCTTAAAAGTTCTTGGAGATATGCCTATTTTTGCTTCTTTGATGATACAAAAGATTGGATCTACATAAGAGCAAGAGCATTGTTCAAGCCAAGATTTCAGAGAGGACACTAAATGGTACGGCCATTGGAAAAATATTGGCTCTCTCTCTCTCTCTCTCTGTTCACAAAATCATGTCTTAATTGCTGCAGAATCTGATAGGTAATTCAGAAAGTACAGTGCTTATAATTTTGTTGTTGAATAAATTTTGCAGATAACTTCTATCTTCTGATTTCATTTCAGTACAGTTTTGATATTAGGATTCCCAGCTAAGTACATGAAGGTTTCTGTCTTTTTGTTTTTAATTTTTGGTAGTAAAAAGTTCGGAAAGGGGGTGACTGGCGTTAGCATACCTCTTGGGCGTTGCCTCGCGGGCGTTACCAAAGGGGCTCTGCGAAGTACTTGAAGTTGGAGTTATATAATGCATACTATTGGAGGATTCTAAATTGTCTACATGTTTTTCCTTTCTCTTCTGAATATATACTTGTAATGTATGAGGTGTTTTCCACAACTAATGCTTTTATATTTTATATTTTTATGTTTTTTACATACTGGGAAACTGACCTAAAAATATAGTATGTACCGGGTTTGAAAGTTTGAAACTTCCCTATAAACTTCTCACAACTTGACAACAAACCTTTCCTTTCAAAAAATTAATGTTTCACATTTTGTCATATATTTGTTTTCTTTGCTTTCTGTTCCTTTGGCTATACAATATAAGATTTCTCTCTGTTTTGAATTTAAAATCTTCAAGTCTTCTGGGAAATTTAACCTTTCCTGTATTGTAACTCTTATAAAAAAAAAAAAAAAAAAAAAAAAAGAAGATTAACATCAAGTAAAACCAAATATGACGAGAACATTGTGCATGTATCTTAATAACAAGATCATTACTTTTCCTCTATCTCTCTCTCTCTTTGTTTTTATTTTTTTATTATTTTTTTTGTAAGTTCAGGAATGAGACGTAATTTGCAGTAGACCTCTTTTTTTAATCCATAAGAGAAAGTAAATAAACATATAAAAAAAATTAAGAAAATGTCCCTTATATTAAGGATATTAAACAAACCAATGAGTCAATTACTGGTCCATTTACATCAAAATCTGGGTAGTTTCTTGGCAGCAGAGTCATTTAGCCAAACTTCAAAGATTGACCAACAACAGTAAGATGACCTGTAATGTAAATAATAAACTAAAAACCCCCCGCTTTCTCTTTAAATTCGTCGCCTGACGTCTCCAGCTTTCATTGCTAAAATTCAGTTGTTGTTGTTGTTGTTTTTTCATCTCTTGGCCTGATCATAATCATGTTGTTCAATATGATTAGTGGTAACAAATCCATTCACTTTTGTCTAGTTGGCCTTCTATGCATGATTTTGATGATCGCTAACGCCTATCTGGTTGTCGGGGAGTCCAATATCAGCTGGTGCATAGAGAAGGAAAGGCAAGCTCTTCAGAAGTTTAAACGAGGGCTAGTCGATGACTTCAACACTCTGGCCTCGTGGGAGAGCGAAAAGGACTGTTGCAAGTGGGGCGGAATAACGTGCAACAACCGTACAGGACATGTCGTCAAGCTAGAACTCCGTTACAATTATTCAGCTAGCTATCCCCCTAAGGAGCCTTTGAGAGGTGAGATCAGTCCTCCACTGCTTGAGCTAAAATTCTTGAGTTACTTGGACCTCAGCAACAATGATTTTACGGGACGCAAATCCCAAAATTCATTGGTTCGTTGAGCAAATTGAGACAGCTCAAACTTGCTGAGGCACATTTTCATGTTTCTCTTCCCCGAGACTCGGAAACCTCTCGTTTTCTGCACACCCTTGATGTTAGTCATAATTTTGCTCTTACTGTGGATAATCTTGAATGGCTTTCTCCTCTTTCTTCATTGAAGTACCTTAATTTGTCTGGTCTTTATCTTAGTAAGGTTGTGAATTGGCCACAATCCGTAACCAAGCTCCCTTCTTTAATCGAGCTCGCCTTACAAAACTGTCAACTTTCCGACATAGATCCCAGATCACTTTCCAAAATGAATTCTTCCAAAACTCTTCAAGCCCTTGAACTCTCTGGTAACGATTTCACTTCTTCCATATTTTCCTGGTTGTTCAATATCAGCAGCAGTCTAATCTACCTCGAATTAAGAGCCAATAAGTTAAAAGGTCCCCTTCCAGATGCTTTCACAAATGCAGTTCCGAACTCCCTACTCCCTAGTCTTTCTTGATCTCTCTTTAAACAAACTTGAAGGTGAGATACCAAACTCCTTCCAAAATCTTTGCAGCTTAAAACATTTATATCTGTCATATAACAAGTTATCTGGCTAGCTTCAACATTCCGTGGAAAGGTTATCTTGCGCTGCCGATACCTTGATTGATCTTGATCTTGGCTATAACCAATTCCGGGGGCCATTTCCCGACCTAACGAGATTTTCATCCTTGGAGAAAATAAGTTTCCTAAGTAATAGTTTGAATGGGTCCCTCCCGCAAAGTTTTGGCCAACTTTCCAAGGTTAAATTATTGTCCTTAGCTTTTAACCAGCTTAGTGGATTGTTACCAGATTTAGGAGGACTTACATCTTTGGAAGAGCTAGACCTTTTGAAAAATCAACTAAACGGGGACTATTCCTGAGAGCCTCGGTCATCCTTCTAGACTCCGAATGCTTGATCTTTCCTCAAATTCCTTTTCCGGTGTAATAACCGAAGTCCATTTTTTGAATCTCTCTAGTTTAGAGTCCATGCAACTTTCTAATAATGCTCTCACTTTCAACGTGAGTTCCGATTTGATTTCACCGTTTCAATTGAAAAAATTAGCCGCGGCTTCTTGCAAGCTGGGCCCTGCTTTTCCTAAATGGCTTCGGACTCAGAGAAAACTTGAATCACTTGACATTTCGAAAGCTCATATATCGGATTCGATCCCTGATTGGTTTTGGGATCTGTCTTCCTCCTTAGCATACATGAATCTCTCTCTCAACCAAATTCATGGGAAGCTGCCAAATCTGTCATCGAAGACTTATGTCTACCCAACAATTGATATGAGTTCCAACCATTTGTACGGTCCACTCCCACCGTTTCCTCCAAACTCGACCGTTTTGATCTTCTCCAAGAATGTGTTCTCCGGAAACATGTTTTCGTTGTGTGAAACACGCCTTGCGCCATTGAACCAACTTGATCTTTCTGACAACATGTTATCGGGAGAACTTCCAACTTGTTGGCTGCAATTGAAGGAACTGTTTGTCCTGAATCTGGCAAATAATAACTTCTCCGGCAAGATACCAATCTCTCTTGCCTCTTTGCTCCAGATCGCATTACTGCACTTGCGCAACAACAGTTTCTCCGGAGAACTACTGTCTTTCCAGAACCATAAAGAACTGGTGCTTCTTGACATCGGAGAAAATCAAATTTCTGGAAGAATACGAGAATGGTCAGGACAAAGCCTACCTTCTCTAACAGTTTTGTGGCTACGATCAAATGAGATGTACGGAAGCATACCAACGAGTTTCTGCAGTCTCCCAGCTCTCCAGATACTAGACTTCTCGGTAAACAACATATCCGGAGTTTTGCCAAAGTGTCTCGACAATATGACTGCTATGTTATCTGAAGGCAGATCTGGAGGATATATCGATTTCACGAGGTTGATGTGGAAAGGAATAGAGCTCGAGTTCGGGAGGAATGCTGAACTGGTGAGAAGCATCGACGTTTCGAGCAACTACTTGAGTGGGGAAATTCCTGATGCCATAACAAGCCTGCTAGGATTGCATAATTTGAACTTATCTAGGAACGGCTTGAGAGGACGTATTCCTGTCAACTTCGGTCAGCTGAACATGCTGCAGTCTCTTGATTTGTCAAGAAACCAGCTTGTCGGTACTATTCCGGCGAGCTTTTCTAGTTTAAATTTCCTCAGTCACCTCGACTTGTCGTACAACAACTTGACAGGAAGAATTCCATTGAGCACCCAACTTCAGAGCTTTGATGCTTCTGCAATATGAGGGAAATGTCGAACTTTGTGGACCGCCACTCACAAAATATTGCCCCGGAGATCCTGGTGACATTGATGACAATGGAAATGACAAAAAGGAAATAGGAGATGAGGATGAGTATGTGATATTTGGATTTTATGTTAGTTTAGCAGTCGGATTCATCGTCGGATTCTGGGGAGTTTGTGGCACTTTAGTGATCAAGAGTTCTTGGAGATACGCGGTTTTTCGATTCTGGGATGACATCAAAGATTGGATATATGTGACAACAAGAGTATTCAAGGCAAGATTGTTGAGAGAACTTGCAAACTAAATGGTATGCTATATTTGATTTTTGTTGCTTTTCCTAATATTTCACATTACTAGATATCTACTAATCAGTTTGCTTTTTCCTTTTTATTATTATTATTATTATTTTTATGATCTGATTAGGGGCTGCAAATTCGATCTACGCAATGACTAGAGAATTTAAGGCAATTTCTGCAGAGAGGACCGCAATAATTAAGTCAAGCTTTTTTAGTTTTTGTTCTTTTTGTATGATAACATCGAAGGACAAAAAAGTACCATGAATTGTAATGATACTCAAATAATTAGTTTTGGAGATTTTCAGTCCAAAAAAATTACAGTGCTTGAGAAAACTTTTTAAAAGGAGATTATTGTGTTGAGAGCAGTGATGGAAATAGAAATTCATGGTAAGAATCCATCATAACGGGCATGCTAGACAGCAGAGTAATTTGCAACTGTTGTCTTTTGTTTGCTGTCGTTTCTTAAGGTTATTGTCGTTTTTTTTTTCCTTTTTCAATGAAATCAGGGTTATTGTCATTTTAAGATCTCGCCTTTTTCCACTTTTTGTGTGGGTGCAAAACCGTTGTCTACTCTACTTTAGAGTATTTTAAATTTTTGTGGATCTCCATTTTGGTTTTTGTCGTTTCAGTTTAGGTTGGAGTCGTCATATTCATTGATATCGTTTATTTTCTAAAAAAACGATGTCGTTTATTCAGGTTTTATTGTCGCTATTATGTAATGTAGTTTGCAGCTTTGTCGTCAATTTTCCGTTGATATTGTTTCTTGTGATTATTATCTATTATTTTGATTTTTACTTTAGTTTCGTATCTTGTCTAATTTGTTGCTTTTGTGTTAGTGCCGTTTTTCATTATTTACTGTAGTAATGTGATCGTTTACTTTGATGTCGTTTCTGTAGGTTCTGTCGTTTTAAGTGCATTTTGTCATTATGTTGTTGTTATCTGCAATGTCGCTTCTTGAGCTTATGGTTCTTTTATCGTCTTTTACTTTTGTTGTCATTTCCATAACCTTGTCCAGTCTAGGTTGAGATCCATGCAAATTCTTTTCGGTTTTTATGATATTGTCGTTTCTCATTTTGATGTCGTTTACATTGGTTTATGTTGATGTTGCTTCTTTGTGTTATTGTCGTTTGCAGTTTTCCTTGATGTTGTTAAAGTTTACCGTCGTTTATACGTTCTTGTGTGTGTGTGTGTGTTTTTTTTTTTTTTTTTTTTTTCGGTTGTCGTTTACGAACTCTTGTATTATCTTTCCAATAAACAAAATGGGTCGTTAATTCCTGTATTATATAACCCTTTTGTCAACGGTACTACTGCATTGTTTTGTATTTAATCATTCAAGAAATATAGCCGTAAAATTATAATTAGATAATACTCACAAAAGTGATGAAGCCAATTTATGGTTTCAGGTGGAGTGTACGATAAATGATATAGTTTTTAGGGGACTTATATATGGATAATCAATCTACTTTAGGGGGAGAAAATGAAAAAAAAAATGCAAAGTTTTCAAAGGTAAAATAAAATATAAAAAATAAAAATAAAAAATAAAAAGAAAGAAAAATTCACCCTAACTCAATATGAGTGGCTCCGTCTTTGTTTACAACCACTAGTACTGAAGAATTAGGGAATTAATTTGTTATTCCTCTTCCAAATCCAATCAAGCTTAACAGTGACCCACCAGGACGATTATAAACTAATTTTAGAAGAAGAATACATAATCCTTGGAAAGAGACCTTTCTCATGAGTTGGCTCTTGAAGTCACATAATGTGCATTTTGTCTGAAACGTCCCAAAAATATTTAAATAACTTGACATTCAAACTTGTTGCTTCCATCAAATATTTGTGTATGAGAGACTAGAAATAATAAAGACGACCTTGACGATTGTGTTTTCTTTATTTGTTCCCGTCCATTAAGTAATATGTATAGGGTTGTTATTGTTATCAGTATTATTATTATTATTATTGTTTTCTTTTTGTATTTATAGTCTTGTCATTTTGGTTGTACTATAAATAGTATTAATAATATCATCAACAGAAATTAAGCAAAAGGAAAAATAATATAGGCAGTTGTCTTATATTATAAAGTCTTGATTAGTTGCATAGACAGGGAAAGGCGAGTTCTTCTCGAGTTTAAACGAGGACTAGTTGACAGATCGAATGTTCTTTCCTCTTGGGAAAGCGAAAAAGATTGCTTGCGTTGGAGAGGAATTAAATGCGACAACCAAACCGGCCATGTCTTCCAGCATGATCTCCATAGAAGTCCTCCCTCTTTGGTGGAGCCATTAGAAGGGTGATATATATCCTTCACTGCTTGAACTGCACACTTGACTTACTTGGATATCAGCTCTAACTTTTTCGGCGGACTTAAAAATCCCAAAATTCATCGGTTCTTTTCGACGATTGAAACACCTCAAAACTCACGAATCTTGGCTTTGCTGGACCTGTTCCCCATCAACTAGGAAATCTCTCATGTCTACATACTCTTGACCTTTCATTCAACTCTGTTACCGTCGATAAGTTCGATTGGTTGTCTGGTCTTTCTTCTTTGAGATACCTTAGCCTGTCGGGTCTAAATCTCTCCAAGATTGTTAATTGGCCACAATCTATAAGCAAGCTCCCTTCGCTGTTAGAACTGAAGTTGAACTTGTGTAGTCTTCGCCATGTCAATCCTAGATCACTACCTTTTATCAACTCTTCCACCTCTCTTGAAGTCGCCTATCTCATCGGCAATCGCTTCAGTTCTTCCATATTCTTTTGGCTGTCCAATGTAAGCAGCAACCTTGTTCATGTCGGATTACATGAGAACCAGTTAAAAGGTCCGATCCCAGATGTTTTCACAAGCATGGTTTCACTAGTGTCTCTGGTTCTTTCTTCTAATCAACTCGATGGTGGAATACCGAAATCCTTTCAAAACCTATGTCGCTTGGAATCATTACAGCTAGGGGACAACCGACTTTCTGATCGACTTCAAGACTCTATTAGAGCCTTGTCATGTTCAGAGAACAGCACGAAGTACCTCGATTTAAGCGGGCAATAAGTTTTGGAGACCATTTCCGAATGTGACAAGGTTTTCATCCTTGACAGAATTGCACATGGGTACCAACAACTTGATGGGGACCCTCCGAAATAACCTCGGCCAGCTTCCCAAACTGGAACGCATGAGCTTATATTACAATAAGTTGAGCGGGTCGTTACCAGATTTAACAGGACTTCCATCAATAAGATGGTTGCGACTTTCTAACAACGAATTCAGCGGACCTCTACCCGTGAGCATGGGGTGACTTTCTCGCCTCGAAGATGTGAATCTTTCTTCAAATTTCTTTGATGGAATGATAACTGAAGACCACTTCTCGAAGCTATCTCGGCTGCAGTTTCTGGATATCTTCCAAAATGCTTTGTCCTTAAAACATGAGTTCAAATTTGTTTCCACCTTTTCAACTACGAAATTTAGCAATGAAATCTTGCAAAGTAGGCCTTGCTTTTCCTGGATGGCTTCAGACACAAGGGAAACTGGAAGCTCTTGATATGTCTAAAGCTGGTATTTCAGATTCATTGCCTAACTGGTTTTTGAACCTACCTTCCTCCTTAGTCTACTTGAATATCTCTTTCAACCGAATTCGTGGAAAGCTTCCGTATCTGCCATCTAAAAGCAACTTTGAAGTCTCATTGGATTTTAGTTCGAACCATTCGTATGGTCCACTGCCATCACTTCCTCCAAGCACAAGCCATTTAATTCTTTCCAAAAACATGTTCTCTGGACCGATATCTTCTCTATGAACACTTCGGGCCTCTTCAAGATTGTATGAGCTAGACCTTTCTGACAACAGATTCTCGGGCCAACTTCCGACTTGTTGGATCCAATTTCAAGACTTGAGAATCTTGAATCTTGCAAGAAACAACCTTACTGGCAAAATACGAACCTCGTTGGATTATTTACCGCAACTTGCAGTATTGCGTCTACGCAACAACGAATTGTCTGGAGAAATATCTTCTTTAGGGAGCTGTAAAACGTTGACTCTCCTTGACCTCGGGGAGAATAGAATCTCTGGCAAACTGCCAGAATGGTTAGTGGAAAGCAGAGAGTATTTGTCAATTTTGCTCTGCGATCCAACGAGTTCAACGGAAGCGTCCCTGCAAGTTGGTGCAATCTACAATCTCTTCAAGTATTAGGCCTCTCCCTAAACAGCATAACCAGAGTTTTACCAAAATGCCTTGGTAATATGACTGCCATGATATCCGAAACACATCCTTATGCAGGTGCTGACTCTGGAAATGTGGTGTGGAAAGGAATTTTGATGGAATTTGGGTGGAATATTCAACTCAGGAGAAACATTGACATTTCGAGCAATCACTTGAGCGGGACGATTCCTGAAAACATAACAAGCCTGCTGAAATTGATGTCTCTGAACTTGTCCAGAAAACAATTTTACGGGAAGTATTCCTCGTGACTTTGGCCAGTTAAGCCAGAATCTCTTGATTTGTCAAGAACCAGCTATCAGGTACAATTCCCACAAGCTTTTCATGCTTAAACTTTCTTGGTAAACTAGACCTGTCTTACAAACAACTTGACTGGCCGCATTCCACCAGAGTACTCAACTACGCGGCTTTGATGCTTCTGCGTATATGGAAAATCTCCAATTTTGTGGACCACCACTCACAGAACACTGCCCTGGAGACGAAACAGACGAAGATCCCGGCGTCACTGATGGCGACGAAAACGACGAGAACAAAGGAAGTTCAGATGATGAGTTGGTAACCTTTGGCTTCTTAGTATACGGATCGGATTTTTTTGTGGGATTTTGGGGAGTTTGTGGTTCTTTAATCCTCAAAAGCTCTTGGAGATGCGCCTACTTCCCCTTCTTGGATAACATGAATGATTGGATCCACGTGACAACAAGAATATTTAATGCAAGATTGCAGAGAATGTACACTCAGAGCTAAATGGTAAAGCTACTCTAAATTCATTTTTTTTTTCTTTTTTTAATGATAATTTTAGAACATTCTCTGACCTTGCTTTCTGTCTTATCTCGTTATATTATTAGGAACAGGTGACATGTTGATCAAAAAGCATATTGCCGAACTTCAAGTTCAAGTTGGAGTTATATTGTGGAAGGCGCTTTCTATCCACCGATCTTTCCTTTCTTGTCAAGCCTTATTATAATGGTCGTTTTCCTTTTGTTGCAATTCTGTGTATGTGTAATAGTCGTTGAACTATTTGTTTCCCAACTATCGTGGACTAGATAAGATGTTTGAACTCTTTTTATAAATGTAATTGTTGATAGCTTTCGTTGCTCGTAAATATAAGGAATTAGGCTTTCATTTTAAAAGATCAACCTTTTAAATAGTGTGAGATTTGAGTTTCTTTTTACCCTTAACAATGGACATGTCTTTTAATGTCGCTTTCCATTCTTGCTGGTGTTATGCTTCTGTGTTTGTGTTCTAGAATCTAAACGGTTATCCTTTTTTTTTTTTTTTGGGTTGTTGTCGTTTTTGTGTTTTTTTTTTCTGGTTATTGTCGTTTTATTAATATTATCGTTGCTATGCTCATGTCGCTTGTTTTGGCTTATTGTCGAATTGTTGTCGTTTCATGTGTTGAGGTTCGTAATAATTGTCTTGTCTAAATTTTACTCTCGTCTTTTCATGTCGTTTCTTGAAACTGATGTCGCTTACAGGTTCATGTTGCTTCTTATAGCTATTGTAGTTTCCCTAAAATATTGTTTGATGTCTCTTCTATATTGTTGTCGTTTAAATGCTAATGTCGTTTCCGATTGTTAATGTCATTTTATTTTTGTCTTCATTTCGGTCCAAAAGTCCAAAATGGAAAAGCCAAACACGTTATAATCATATATATATATATATATATATTTCTTTTCATCTATAACTAACATGACATAAATTTCTCCATCTTGACTAATATAACACAAATTTTGGTTTACTTTAGTTTAATTTTGTATTATATTAGTCTGGTATTAATTTTTTATGTCATATTGATGTAATAGTTTTTAAAATTATGTTACTCATGAGCTTTCCTTTTTCTTTTCTTTTTTTTCCTCTCTTCTTCCTGTTTTTTTTTTCCTCATGGTGTTTCAAATAAATATCCCACCTTTCCTCCATGTTTTTTTTTTTTTTGCTTCGTGAATGAAAGAGCCAATAAATGTTGATGTTGGACAACGATCACTCTTTATTTTGATTTCGTTTTCATTTTGTTGACGAATTGTCGTTTTCATGTTGACGTCGTTTTCTGCGTGCTTAATTTTTGTTGTTTCGTGATTATGTTTGAGGCGACTTCTCAAACATGTTGTCGTTATGCAGGTGTCGTTTTGTAATCATTGTCGTTTCTCAATTATTATCTTTCATAAACGGTTGTCGTTTCCATCTTGATGGCGAATTTCGACATTATTGCCTTTTTAAATTTAAATTGTTGTCGTTTTGCCTAAGAGCACTGAAAATCCCTCAAAAAAATTAAAATAAAAAGTATCCGCCGCTCAGAAAAAGTGCACCCAGAGGGCAGTAAGTAAAGCACGTTCACAAAATTTTTTCTTTTTCTTTTTTTCTTTTTTTGTTCGTAAAAAATACTATTTGCCCCCTTTCTCACAAATTCAATGAAAAGTACATCAAGAAAGGACCTTCACAAACTGCATATATATATATCTATATATATATATATATATATATTTTAAGTTAACAATTCCTGCTATCCATCTTCACCACAGTTCTCTTATCCAGTTTTCTCTCCTATTTTCCCCCTCCTTTTGTCAATCTTCTTTTAGTTTTCCTTTTATTATTATTATTATTAATTTTTTTTTTCTGTTTGGAATAAACAACTCTATCTCTCAGTTGTTCTTTTTCCTTTAAATTCTTTGTTGCATCCTGGCTCTCATTAAAACATTGTGGTAAAGCTTAATTATGCCCCCAATGTTTTTCTTTTTTTTTTTTTGGGTTGAAAATTATGTCCCCAATGTTATGGAACACATGATACTGCTTACTATGTACAAGTCTCTCCCACATCAAGGGATGGCTCATGCTCTATGAAACAAACTACTCGAATCAATTAAAAGAAAAAATAAATATATAAATTAAAGCAAACAAGTGAAATCTTTATTGTAACAAACTCAAGTTCAAGTCCTCCTCAACTAACCTCAAACCAGACCAAGAGGCATAAACGAATAGAGAGATATATAACATTGAAAAACCTTCACAAAAGAGAAGTTACTCGGACAGAGTTATCGGCCGATCCAGACAAGAAGATGGGCAAGGTCGGGTGCCAATCTACAGTGGTTATAGCAGCAGTGTGCGCAAGAGTTCTTAATCCATTGTGGCCTCGAACCTGAGCCGAAATAATGAAACGTGAAACCTTATAATGAAATCACTGCCAAATTGTGCAATAAGAAAATGAAGCCAGGAAAGTTCCCGAAAGGAAGAGAAATCAACCTGATATATGGGTGCTCTTACTGAACCAGATGTTACCAATAGTCTCCTCCCATTAGCATCCAAAGCCATTTCATGTCTGCAATGTTTTGAGCTCTCAGGATCGCAGAACCTACATTTCAGAACAGAGTTGTTACGTGAAACGACAGCGCATTCTTCATACGATGATAGTAATTAACAGTTTGATCCATTCGGCGGATCTTGTGCATAGGCAGTCACTATAACTGATCTGCAAGTACCTGCTACAATTTCTTGACCAAAGAACTTGACCTTGATTTTGCAAGCTCCATTCCAAAATCTGGCATAAAAAAACAGATACTATCACCATGAGACACGTGTAATCTACAGTAATCATTAAGTTTTAAAAATTCACAACCATGTTTAAAGTTCAAGCCAAAGAGAGTTGAGAGAGCTGCTAGCCTTTCCATCTGCTCCCAAACTAAAAATGCTGGTCTCATCAGGCCCGAAAAGAATTGAGCTTATGGCAGAATCATGAGCCGGCCATCCAGTAATTTGAAGACCAGCAGACATGTCTTTTCCTCGTTAAGGTTTTGCAATTCTATCCCAGAACCATGCACACAACAAATGTGCCTTGTATGAACTCGTATTTAGAATTCCGCAAAAAATAAAATAAAATGCAAAGGTGTCCAAAAAATACAGTTTTACAATTTATAATGGACCTCAAAATAATAGTAAGGATACCAAACATGTGAATCATTCCATCAGTTGCAGCGGCTGCTAAAATTTTTCCATTGTGATTGAAACTTAGTGACGTAATGGCAGGTGGATCTTTACCAAGAGGAAGGACTGTCTTCATGAAAGCCAAGAGATTTATAAGGCATGCAGTACAAAATGGCAACTACAAATCCATGCAATGTTCGCGGTCAATCATACACATACCATAGCCTTCCATGTCTTCATATTCCACACGGTTAATGAAGCAAACCCCAAACTATCCGTGTAACTTGAGCCACGCCTACAAGAAAACATGACCCTGTTGATTTTTTCGCCACCCTTGGAAAAAGATTATAAAGAGAAAAGAACACAAACACACACACACAGAGATTATAATTTAATTTGCAGAAGGATGAGATTGTGAAAAGAAAAAAACACACCCCCTGGATGCTGCTGCAGACACAAAAATTGTTTCTACAGGACTGCACTTTATGTCCAAACGCTGCTGCAACAGAAAAAGGAAGGGAAGTAAGCAAGTCAACATGTAAGAAGAAAAAAACAGAGGAGTAAATATCAAGCTTAGGCAGAGACCTTGGAAATGCTTCGGTAGTGTTGAGATCACAAACAACTCTCTTTGCATCAACATTCCATGCTTTAATGCCTCGGTCAGCAGTGCCTATGAGAAGCTTTTTTCATGAAGAACCACAACGCTTAAGAGCAGGCATTGTCACTCCCAAGTAGTGAAAAATCATAACTCTGATGTTAAGCACATATCTGTTCCCCATGAATTCCAATATTACATACCAATCTGTCAGATTTACACTCCCAATCAAGGACATGATCTCTGCTCCACAATAAATGGTTGCGTTTCTAGATGCCGGAGTTGAGGAGTCATATGTCCATATCCTGTGTTAATAATAAAGAAGATGTTAAACAGCAACTGAAGACCTGGAGCCTTCACCATCATGTGTAACAAACATGATGTTTCCAATGTGAAACGGATAGGGTAGATCTATAATATCATTTACACCAACGAAATTTTTGAAATTTGCACATAGGATAAATGGAAGCAGTAGTATTGCTCAGCCCACTGCTATCATATCATCTCCATTCCTTATAATTTAAACTTCTACAGAAAGTACCTGACCGTCCCATCCACAGAAGCACTGGCTATGTTGTTCCCAGAGGCAGAAAAGCGGCAGCGACTGATTGGACTAGTATGACCCAGAAACGTTTCCTACAAATCAAGTTCTCCTTAAAGTCACGTAAACTCCAATCAAGAAAAAACTAGAAAATTATAAGTAATGAATCCTCCAACTGAATATAAGCTACAAATACGAAGCACTGAATATGAGATTCAAACATCAAAATTCAGTCATGCCGTTGGGAGCCATTGTACCTGAAAGTCAACTTTAACTTCAGGTAATTCTTCTACATGGCTTTCCCTGCCAATTTCTGCCACAAAATATCCAACCGTTACAAAATCAATAAATTCTCAAGAAGTGTACAAACCTAGCCCTATGTTAAGCTATGTTACAGTGTTTAATGTTTTAACACAAAATGTTTGGCCAACCCAATGTTAACTCTCAGCGTCCATAATTAACTCTTTCATCTTGTTCAAAGTGCAATGCAAATCGCCCATGAACCATCCTCAACAGGCAATGGGAAAATTAACTTCTAATGAACAGTAGCATACCGGCATGGGAGCTGTCCAACAGCAGGCTGCTTTCACCAACACCACCATCTCCTACGTGAAGACTTAACGAAGAACTTAAGTTATAACCAGACGTTGATATGGAAACATCTACTTGATTTCCTAATGGAGCAGTGACGGCCCATTCTTGGTCCGGCTCTGCTTCACCCACCTGTGGATTTGCAGGAGAACCGGTTTCCAGAGTGTCTTTGAATATACGAAGATTTTCCTCATACACAACACTTGATGAACTCCTGCCTTTTTCGGTTGCTTGTAGTTGTATCAGTGAATGATGGAACATTACTGAGTTCCAGAAAACAAACCAAGGCTAATCAAATCAACCACGTATACAAAATTTGGTCTCGACAGAAAAAAATATATATACAAAAATACAAAAAATATGCGTAGATATACCTCCTAAGCTGGCTTAACTGAGCCTCCTTTTCCTCCAGCAAAGCCTGTAGTTCTGATAACTTAACATTGAGTTGCTTGATGTCTTTCTTTAAACGGTGGACGGTATTCGTCTCAGAACTGATTTTCAATAGGGCAGGGATGCGTGGTTTAGTTAAGGAAGTGTTCTCAAATCTCATTCATCAATACACTGTTCGTAAAAGGGAAGTACCAACTTCTTAAAGTGACAATAATTGGTCGAAAAATAGAAGTTTTTTCCTTTCGGGTGGGACTGCGAGTGAGGTTTCTCTGACCACAGAGATGGGACCATCACTTTAACCAACACATTTCATGCTTAAAAATTCTTTAAACCAACAAACTAAGCTCTCCACTAGACTAGAACTGGTTTGTGACAACAAAGAATTAAGTCTTTTGTAAAACTCATTAAAAAAGGATATGAGTACCATTGAAGATCGCACTGAAGAAATTCCTCACAGAAAGATGCAAAGCATCGAACCATTCCCTCGAGAAATAAGTTCGAAATTCGGGATCCGAGCTGGGATTCTTCAAATACGGAATAGCTGCACCACATTTCCAATAACATATATCAACAAGAACTCAAAAGAATTATAACACAAAATCGAAAACCAAAAAAATAAAACCAAACAAAACCCACCAAACCAGGGAGTCCAATCTTGACTCCTTTGCATCAAATCATTCCCAATCATCCCCAAAAAACTCGACAACCTTGTCCTTCCTCCCAGATTGCACGGCATAAACAATGTAGTATCTCAAAACAGAGACCTCCAATCTACACAGTGTATCGAAAAACACTCTCTCCGACGACGAAGAGAGACAACGTTTGAAGAAATTCAACAGACCCACCAACTTCTCGGCCTGAAACTTCGGAACATACACCGAGAAGACTAAATCTACGATCTTGTCGACGTGAAACGCTTTGCCGATGTCCGAGGAGAGTTCGGAGTTGAAAGCTTGCAAAGTGTTGGTAAGACCTCGGAAGACCAGAATTCCCTCACGAGCTCCTCTGCGTACTGCATATTCTCCATTGTTTCTTGCAAGACCTACGTAAAGTCATTATTTTTCACCCAAAAATAATGAAAAAACTTATTAAAAAAATCGAAAAATTGAGAAGGGGGTTTGAAAAGAGATCTAGGGTTGACTGAAATTGGAATTGGTATTGTATGAGATTTAAGAAATTACAATATTTTTATATAAATATGAAGATTGTGAGAACTGTACGTTTGTGGAATTGCTGAAGAGAGAACTCGCCGGTGATTGCAGGGGAATTTACTCGAGTGCTACGGATTTAGCTTCTGAGTGAAGTAACGACGAAAATACAGCGCCTCTCAAAAAAAAATTTAAAAAATTAAAAAAAAGATAATGTTGGCTCTGTGGGCCTTTTATTTTTTTGCCTTTGGACAGCCCAAGAGGGTAGTGAGCAAACAACCCAGTTCGTAATGGGCTTGGATAGCCCAAGTTTTGTGCCGTTCTCTTTTTCCGGAGAGAAATTAGACATAACCTAATGATAATATCACATCTGACTTTATCTAATCTCCTACCTTCAAGTTCAAATTATATATGTGTGTTTAATATATGTTTAGTTGAAATGTGAACTGAAAATAAATTATGCTATTTAAATAGTGTAAGAAAGTTGTACTCTTATACCATATAGGAATTGATAACCACCCTCAGAGTAAGTTTTATTTATGTGCGATCTAATTGAACAAACAAGACTTAGATCAATGTTTAAGTCACACGCAAAAATACAGTTAAAAAAATTAATCTCGTTTTCGGTTGAGATTAGCTGGAATGGAGTTCGATGTTTAAGTCAATTATCAAGATTTTTTTTTGTTTAGAAATTAATTTGCCAAACACAAGAAGTTTAGCTCATAACTCATATATTATATATGTTGATGATTAAAAATTGATATTAGAATTAGTGTCTTTATTATTATTCTTTTATTATTTATTTATTGTTAATGAGCAACCTTGAGATATATTACTAATATTTTTTTTGATGTTTGAACTATACTTTTAATTTTGACTTTTGAATAAACTGAAATTTAAAAATCTCAAATAAAACAAAAAATGAACTATACTTCTATAAATTCATATTTTCAAGGGCTTACTGAACTTGATTACTTGGTTCATTTGGTGGAAAAAAGTAATGATACAAATATATATATATACATATTTATACATATATGAAGATTATATATATATATATATAATAAGGGGAGAATCTGTGGTAGAGCCCTTTTTTAGACCGTTGAGATTCAATCGAACGGTTTTTTAAAACGTTGATGGTGTACGATATTTATCGTACACCTTACCTCACATAATCATTCTCACCCAAACTCTTCTCCGTCGCCGGCAATCTTCTCGCCGCCGGCGACGGACGCCGGCGACTCACTCCCGACGCCGGCGAACCACCTCCGGCCTCCCCACCCCGGGCCGGCGACCCATTTCTCTCTTTCCCCTTTCTCTCTCTTCTCCTCTCCCCGAGCCGGCGACCCACTCCGGCCACTCCGGCCCCTCCACCACCGGCCTAGCCTCGCGGCCGGCCGCCGGCGACCTCCGTCTCTCTCTTCCCCTTCTCTCTCTATCTCTCTCTCTTCCCTCTCTCTTCCCCTTTCTCTCTTTCCCCTCTCTCCCGCGACCCCCACCCCAGCCCCCGATACCCCCAGCCTCCCCACCCCCTGCCCCCCCGGCACCCCCCCCCCCCGGTCCGACCCCTCTCTCTCTCTCTCTCTCTATCTTCCTTCTCTTCTCTCTCTTTCCTCCTTCTTCTCTCTTCTCTGTCTCTCATTCACGGGCCGACGGGAGGGGGTGCGCGGGGGGGAGGGGGGTGGGGGGTGAACGGGGGATGGGGGCGGCACGGGGGGGCGGGGGGCTGGGGTGGGGGCCGGGGGGTGAGGGGCGGCGGGAGTGAGGGAAGAGAGAGAAAAGGGAAGAGAGAGAGGGGAAGAGGGAGAGAAGAGAAGAGAGAGAAAAGGGAAGAGAGAGAGGGAGGTCGCCGGCGGGCGGGCGGCCGGGACCGGGACTGGGACCGGTGGTGGAGGGGCCGGAGGTGGGTCGCCGGCGTCGGGGGAGAGGAGAAGAGAGAGAAAGGGGGAAGAGAGAGAAGAAAAGAGAGAGAAAATGGCGCCGGTCGCCGGCGTCCGGCGGCCGGAGGGGGTCACCGGCGTCGGTTGCCGCGGCGAGAAGATCGCCGGCGACGGAGAAGAGTTTGGGGTGGGAAGGATTGTGTGTAGGTAAGGTGTATGATAAACATAGTAAATCCAATAATATTTTAACCGTCCGATTGAATCGGACGGTCCAAAACGAAAGGATGTATGGTAGAGACCCTTTTGAGGGTCTCTACCACAGCCATACCCTATAATAAGTGACAAAGAGTTAAAAGAATAAAAAAGAAAAGAAATAGTTACACAGTTAAT
Organism: Ficus erecta; assembly: GCA_008635985.1. Taxonomy (NCBI): domain Eukaryota; kingdom Viridiplantae; phylum Streptophyta; class Magnoliopsida; order Rosales; family Moraceae; genus Ficus; species Ficus erecta. The sequence goes on from BKCH01000010.1 coordinate 1,854,372, forward strand.
TTAGTTCAAAATTTTAGCTCTACTCCATGCCTACCCTAGAGAGAGAGAGAGAGAGTAAAAAAAAAAAAGGAGCCCTGCCTTTGCCACTGTTCAACTAATATTGGGATGTAATACTGTGATCCAAGTATTTTGCTGATCTTCTATTAAGAATCTTAAAGTAGTGCTTTTTCAAAACCAATGCAAAATGATTTGCAATTACAAAATTTTGTTGAATGGGATTTTTGGACGGTACAACTACAAGCTAGTGTCCTAAAAATCAAAATTACTAATTTGTTTGAAGCTTGGTCTATCTAGGGGACATTGTAGAGTAACTACAAGTAGCGCGAGAAGAAGGGTGGCTGTTGATGGTGAAGGAGCTGAAGTTATTGAATTCTCTCTTCATGGCTTTGTACACATGATCTAAGCCTTCTTCCACTAGCTCCAACACCGTCTGCGGCATCGGCGGCATGTTTATGTCCATCGATCCTTCCAACATCCTCACCACGTCCCCCATCGTTGGTCTCATGATAACCTCATCTTGTATGCACCAAAATGCTACTTTCAACGCTCTTATGAGCTCTTCCTCTTCCACCGCTCTTTCTAGTCGCCTATCCGCCGCTTTCATCGGCATTCCATTTGTCAACTCCTACACCAAAATCCCCAATTTTGTTTCAAGTTAAAAGGAATCAATCCATTCAGAAGAGAGAAATCAACTCTGCCTTACCTTAAAAGCCAATCCGGGATAGAAAAAGTCCTCTGCATCATAAGACATGTCAAGGTTCCTCCGACCGCCAACAATTTCTAATAGAAGCATTCCGTAGCTGTAAACATCAGCTTTTACGGTTATAGGCCGATTACTAACCCACTCCGGAGCTAGATAACCTCTAGTCCCTCTGACCATTGTGACTACTTTCGAGTGCTCTCTTCCCATCAACTTAGCCAGCCCGAAATCTGATACTTTAGGTGAAAATTCTCATCCAACAGAATGTTCTCCGGTTTGATGTCGCAGTGTATGATTCGATCCCGACATTGTTCGTGAAAATACGCAATCCCCTGTGCAGTAGCCATTGCTATGTTGAAACGGGTCGGCCAATCTAACAGCCTATCCCCAGAATGATACGACGGGAAGATCCATTTGTCCAAGGAGCCATTTTTCATGAACTCGTAAACTAGAAGCCTGCAAAACCACCAAGTCCTCAACAAAAATCAATACATTATATACACAAATCTCCTGACAAATTATAATATATGATTATAGAAATATTGTTTACCTATGTTGTCCTTCAGAGCAGTATCCACAAAGCCTAACCAAGTTCATGTGGTGCATTGAACCAATAGTGTTGACTTCAGTTATGAACTCCTTTTCCCCTTGCGGCAAAACCTTGTCAAGTCTCTTTACTGCTATTAAAGTCCCATCTGCAAGGCTTCCCTTATACACGGTCCCAAATCCTCCTACAAATTAGCACTGTCTAATTAGTCTTTACACTCATACAATTCTGACCACAGTTTATGAACTGTTAGATTATCAATCAATCCCAAAAATTTAAGCGATTAGGAGCACTCCCCCTCACGTACATGATAATAGACAAACATATAGACTCGATACGTGATGACAATAAAGGGATTAAAGAATGCAATAACAGAGATTAAAACTTGGGACTTCCTACTTGATACCAAGCTAGTTTATCAATACATCGCAAAAGCTTAAGTTATTAGAGGTGCGTCAACATTAGTTTAATATTTTAACTTTAACGATGAAATAAATTGGATTAAATTACTATAAGTGTTATGCTCACCTGTTCCGAGGACCTGCGAGAAATTCCACGTACGAAATTGCAAATCGCGGTAACTGAAATTGATCGGAGTACCGGACAAGATCAAAGAGCTCTCCATAGCTCTTTTCAAGGCTCTCTTCCTATGCATATTGTAGTACAACAGCAACAGAGGAGAGCAATAAGAACAGTCATGCTGAGAACAATAGGGATAACCAAAACCTTCTCTTTCACATCTCCAGAATCCCCCGATCCTTTTCCGCCTTCCGGTGACACCCACCCATCGGATCTCACCTTCACAAACAGGGTAGATCCAGTATCCTCGTACCCACCAAAATCCAAGCTCCTCAAAATCCAACAATAAGGCTTCTCGTCATCAAATCCATACACAGAGGCAATACACTCACAGTCTGATAAACAAGCGTCACCACATTTCGACACTGTCCTAATATCACTATAGTTAGCTATAACAGAAAGATCAGAATAGTAGTAATTGGTCTGATTCACAGCTGAGATTCTGAACTCGGATTTCTGATAATCCTGTCTCGAATCGCACTTCCCCATCAGCGAAGAATTCTCCGAGCAATGACTATCTTTCCCCGCCTTCGAAGTCCCCGGCAAGCAAGTACAAGAAGCATTCGTCTGACTTTTGTCCAAATTGCATATCCCATTTCCGCAAATGCCTGCAATGTCACAGGGTTTCGAGACCGCGGCCCACTCCGGAACCCATTGGCGCGACCCGTTAACATCATCATCCCATCTATACAGCCGCAAATTGCCGTTAGCTTCCAGTGTCAAGCGTCGAAAAACCGATAACCGAGCCGACCTATTCGCGGCCGAAGACAGGCCATCGTAGTCGCCATCATTCTTGTACACATAAACAGCTCCGTCCGAGGATTCCCCATACACGATTCCGAAGCTTCCTGCTTCGTCTAAAACCGCTACGACGTCTCCGGTTACGTTCGATATGTCCGGTCCGTTCCAGTATGAATAGTTGGCGTACGATTCTGGATTGGCGTCATAAGTTTCCGGCAAATTGTATGTCAGAGCAAGGCTTAGAGAGGTTGGCTGTTGAAGCATTTTGAGCGCGTAATAACTACCTCGCAAAGGCGATTCGGTGTCGTTAGTTCGAGAGAGACCGACAGAGGCTGGTTGGGAAGGAGAGTGTCTGACGGGTGCTGAAAACTCTGCCACACAGATTGGTTCACGTCGTTGAAGAGAATGAGGTTGCCGTATTCTGATAAGGCGACGGATTGGACGCCGGCGCGGGACGTGTTCGAGGACCAGATAACGGTCCTGCCGTCGAAGAGGACGAGGTTTCCGGTGTTGTCGAGCTCCACGATTGCGTTGTTGGTGACCGGAGAGTTTCTATATGATGATCATTGAGAGAAAATGAAATTTGTTCATGGTCATATAACACCTGCAAAAGCTTTTGTAAAGACTAGAGATTGGGAAACTTAGTTTTGTTTGATCTCTCTAGAAACCCATGAGTTTACCCGTAGCAACACCATTTCTCATCAAAAAAAATATATTATACATATTTATTTTAGGAAACTCATCCAAAAAAAGTTTTCATATAGACCAAAATACATAGATAAACAGTGATTACAGATACTATTTAGTGATAATTTCACATCTAACTCTATCTAAAAATGCATAGATAGAATCTTCCATATACGTGGATAAAAACACATTTAACTCATATATACACATGTATTGCATGTGTCCTTAATTAGCTCGCAATGACAAAAGGATAGTAAATAGAAAATTTTGATAAAAATAAATAAATAAAAAGGGAAACATGCATAAATGGCCTTTTTAATTTAAAAAAATTAATAAAATAATCAAAATTAGAAAAATTAGAAAAATAATTTTTTTTAAATTAACTATTGATTGACTATAATTACGAACAAACAGACAGTAGGGCCAGTGGGCACGTGCACTGAAATAACATCAAGTAATTATATACATATTAACTATTGCTAATATCATTTTCTTGTAATCAGTGTGCCCCCACTTCGGTTTGGGCCTTCTGAACTTTTTTTGTTGGGCTTGAATTTGATTCTGGCCTTTTAGATGTTGAGAACCTATATTTTTTTTTTTTTTAGTTTGCCTCCAACTTCCATTTACGTTATTTCCGAGAGATTTTTTATTATTTCTTTTCTCTTTGATCTCTCGATCGTACAGGTACTGTACTTTTATTTACATAGAATATATTACTTTTGTTATAATTTTATGAGATTAATTTTTTTCTTCATAATAGTTCACTTTTTATATTTACGATTTTTTTTTTTTTTGGGAATTTTGGTGGGGTTTTGAACTATGTACATTATAATGAAATTAGGTAAATTAGTTGTGAAATTACTCTTGATTATGTCGGCTATCAGATTATGATATTATTTAAACAAACCCATAATATTGCAACTGATTGTTAAGACAGATTCAATTTCATTTTATTTTTTCTATATTGAATCGTCTCGAAGAAGTATTTTTCAAGAAAAATAAGGCTTCTATCCTCATAGGAAAATCGATAATATTGCAAAATCAAGGGAGAGTAATTTGACAATGTAGAGCTTCTTCTAAAGTTAAGGATAGAAATTTACTTGTTTTTTTTTTAATTATAAATTTTATCTTTATTTGTGACCCTATTGGATTCAAAGTCTAGCTCCGTCATTGACTATGATCAATCACAAACTAAGGATCATTTTACTAAATAAAAAAATCTTTTATTTGTTTATTTAATAAATGGTTAAAAACTGCATATTTACACAATTTTTCAAAAGAAAATAAATCATAGAAAAACGTTGAAGCATAATGCACTAAGTGAAAGCATAAGTTGATGAAACTAAAATCATACGTTACTCTTAAGTGGGTAAAAAAAAAAAGTATACATCACTAAATAAATGGTTATAATAAATAAATAAAAAAAAGATGAATTCGATCGATATTATTACCCACAATTCAAACGTTTTTGTATGATGTTTTCTCTTACAAATAATTGAATTTTGTATTCAAACTTATGAACCCAATGCCAACGAAACATAAAGAGAAGTACCTGTTAGGCGACCATACCGTTGTCCGGTCACCAGGAAGCTTAGCAAACCAAATTGCCAGTTGAAACTTGTCATCTTCATCCGTCACCGGCGTGAAACCAAAAGCAAAAGTGCCATTCTCAGACACCCAAGCTATGTTCTCCTTAGCCGACAACCTCGAACCCAACTCAATCTGGCTCGCCATGCACCCATATTCAAAACCAGCCAGAATGATACTGGCCAAGACCAGGCCGAACAAGGCCAAACTAGGATAAACAAAACTACTCATCAAGTTAAAACTGGCCAGTTCTGTACTTGTTCTAAAAAGAGAACCGAACTTTATAAGGTTTGTACCTGTCCTTTTTATGGAAAGTGAGAATCTTACTAAGATTATAAATGTTTTAAAGAAAAAAAAAACATATATTTGAATGCACTGATGACACGTAGGCATTGGTGGGTGAGCTACATTTTGAAAAAACAGCCGCAACAAAAATGGTCGGCTCGGACTTGGAGGATCATACAATCGGATATTGAGGAAACGTGTTGAATTATTAATGGTCTAAAAATGTCCTAGAGATTTTTGTGTCTAATTCACCAAAAGGTCCTAACCTATTGACACGTGGTCATAATTATTTGCGTGAGAAAATAATTCTCATTTTCACATTGGAATTTGGAAAGCCGTAATTTTTTAGCTTTTTTGTACTTCTTTGTTTGGAGAATGAGATCATGTATAGTTCATCATAGATGATGGTGACTTGTTCTTATAGCTAGTTTGTGTGGTCTCTCATTGATGTGATGCAAACAAAATGTGGTTGCGGACATAAGTTATAGTAAGAGATTTGTGAAATTGTATCGATAACTATGGGTTGGTGTATCGATTAGGATGGATATTCTTCCCCTTTACACAATATATTTAAGTATGAATTTTATAAGGTTTGATATTTTACAATCTTATTTTAAGCTTTCTAGTTATGAATTGTATGAAATTGGATTTGTGATAGTGGGAATGACTAATGGTTCTTTTGGAAGACATATTCATTTTTTATTTGTATCTAAATGTAATGTGTGCTTGGGTTGTTTACATTTAAATGATCATTCTATGATGTGTATTAGTGACAGAGATAGAATATGTAATGTGGTTGATTAAAAAAGATAGAAAAGAGAATCGGTAAATAGTATTTTGGATTGATTTACTGTTCAAATATATTGTATTGAAATGGAATATGTGAGGTTACCAAACACACATTGCATTGTATTATAATTATAATATACAATAAATATGTTTTCCAAACAAACTATAAGCTCATTATTGGAAGAGTATATTGTTGGGAGTGCGTTTAGAGAAGAAGGGCTTGGATAAGAGTTCATAGGTTTGAATCCAAGTGTTTAGAATTGATCTTTTATATTGGAATGGGGAGTTGTATTTTGTGATGCATGTTGAAAATTCTACGAATTACAAATGGACTTATCTCTACATATATATATATATCAACATGGTTACGCCTGGTGTTTGGGAGCTAAAATATGGTCCATACGCATATATGATATCTCCTAGAAAATTGGGTTTGTATTTACGTGCATGATGAGTGAAAAGGACATCAAATGGGCCATAAAGCGTTGAGTTTTATCTCTTATTGCAAGTGAGGGCAGAAAACGTAAAAGTAAGAGAGAGACTGGTGCCGATCTTCTAATTACAATTATTTTCAAAATTTTATCCACTTTTATGAATGAATGTGATATGTTCATTTCTTACGAGCCAAAGAAACCGACCTGTTGAAATTTGGGCTCTTGAATATGAATGTTGGGGGGACCTTTGTATTCAAGGCATATATTATCTTTAGTTTGACATTAGGCAGTATCACTTTCTAAAATTATTGATTTCACTTGTTAAAAAGTCTCCCTTGTAATGCAATCATGTTAGAGAAAGACAACTTCCAATTACTGTTTGATATTGCTCCATTCTTTTCTACAACTATACTATTCTCAAATTATAATGACAATTAGAATATATATATATATATATATTAACTTTTATATATGTATATATATTAACTTGGAATAGGAGGATTCGTACTTTTCAACTTCATGATAAAGTCATATATGAAATTATATTAGATTGGACCTGTAACTACAACGCAACTAAAGATTTAATAACAAAACTAAACCATATCAAATTTTATAGTTTGAAAAAGAGGAGTGGAAGGTTTGCCTTTATTCTTATTGCATTAGTGGTCCTACTATTCTTTTTTTTTTTTTTTTTTCCCCCTTTCAGCTATATTGAAAACTAAACCATATCAAATTTTATAGTTTGAAAAAGAGGATGGTGGAAGGTTTGCCTGTATTCTTATTGCATTAGTGGTCCTACTATTTTTTTTTTTTTTTTTCCTTTTTAGCTATATTGTGGTCATGCTTTAATTTTTTGGGTTATGTGATTAATTCAGTTTGCAATTCTCTCGGTAGTTGAACCAAATACTGCAAACCAGAATGTGTATTTATTAAGAAATGAATTGTTTATGAAAGAGATAGGACTGTTCAATATTATTCCCTCTTGGTTTTAGGACGTGCCTTCACTCAAACAACAAAAGAAAGGAGTGCTTATATATTTATAATTTGAATGGTATGAAATAAAAATTTTATTGAGAAAGTTACCTATATAACTACTATTTTCAACATGATACAAATTTTAGTTTTATTTTTATATCATATTAATTTAATTTTAAATTTCTTATATTATATTAATGTAATAGTCTTTAAATTTGTACGCAGATGCTTTTTCTTAAAGAATTTGTTGGAATCTGACTGTTCTTAACGGGAGAGTTGGAAGTAGATGGGCCTTTTGTATTGGACCTATGTTGCCAATCTACTTTTGGACTAAGGCTTAACGAAAATGGGTCTCTTCGTCCAACGGATTTGAGAGTGGGACTTTTCTTTCCTTTTCCTTTCTTTTCTTTTATTTTCTTTTCTTTTCTTTTTCCATTCAAATGAACAGTGGAACTCATTAAAAATATGCTTACAGAGTTCATTTCAAATTTGTTCTATTTCTGTTTGTCTCACAACACAAAACCGCACTCAACCCCCATCTCCGAGCAACCAACAGTTTTGGTACTTTCTATTATTTAGCCGTCAATTTTTTTTTACAGATAAATTTAATGAGGTACAAGTCACATGACTGATTGATAAAAAACTATAAAAAAAAAAAAGGTGACAATAACTCTCTCTGTCTTACCCAAGCTAAATCATATTTGAACGTTGAGATCTAGAGGGTGGAGATGGATGATGTGGGACTACACAAATTACATGGCGTGGAATGACATAGCGGACACAAGGTTGGGCAAATGTGGGGCTTCGCAATGTGCGGATGAGCAACATTGCATTGGCGGTGATAGACGAGGGTTATGTGGCCTTCCGGGGAGGTGGCAGGGGTGAGCATTGCACGAGAGGGGATAGGCGGTGGTTGTAGAGCTAAGGTTGTTCGCTCAACATCGTGGGAAGGACAACGATGACAATCTCTGGTGGGGTTGGGTTATGACAACGAGTTAGGGTGGGGCCTACGATGTTGAGTTGGGAATGTGGAAATCTAACCGATTCACATTTACAAACACATTCATATATCTAGATTACCACATACCAGATGCCTGTAAGAAAAATTAATGTCTTCATAGTCACCCAATACATGAAATATAGAACTGAAGAAGTTCTAGGTCACAAAAGTTTACAAGTTAATTGATTTTCTTTTACAATCAAACAAAACAAAAGCTTGCACCATCATATCCCATGGTTCATGAACTCTCGTTCCTCGTTAGGAGACATTAATTACTACCTTAACAAATAAATACATCCTTTAGAGTGTGTTTGGTAGAAAAGAAAAGTAGAAGGAAGGAGAAAGGTAGGGGGATTAGTGCAAGGATTTTAATATTTATAATTGTTTGGTAGAAGAGAAAAAATGAATAAAAGATTAGGGGAGGGACTTCAAATCATTCAAAGCACTCTAATTTTGATATCTTCTAAACTGGATAAAAGGATTTTATACCAAACAACGTAAAAAAAACAAAAAAACAAAAAAAAAAAAGGCCTCTTCCTCCTTTCTCATTTCCTTTACTAATAAGACGATTTATAACTCCCTTCCTATTTTCTCTCATTCCTATGAAACATGCTCTTCGATGAAGCTATCCTTGCTTAGGACTTAGGAGTAAGGAATATTTTTGGTGGAAAAAGAGTAAGGAATATTATTACTAAAGCAGAAAAAAGATAATAGCAAGTACATAGTAATGAAACCAAAAACAATTTCAAAAAAAAAAAAAACCAAAACCAAAACTAAACCAAAACCAAAACTTTATCTATCGAGTTACATAAAGCCAAAACTAATTAACCAAAGCTAATTGACGTCTTTATCCAATCATATTCCATAGATATCCAATAATCGTCTCCTACCTTTAGAGGAGAGAAACTTAAAAGTTGCTGCCAGCAAAAATAAAAATAAAAAGGTATAATATATCCATTTTTTTTTCCAAAAAAAAAAAAAAGAGTCGGCTGGCTACTGCTTTATGGAAACAGTTGTTAACTACCCTCTTTTATTCTTCTCCTAAGCCATCCATAATTCAATGAACTCAAACCTTTTTTTTTTTTAATTTTTAAAAAAGAAACTATTTATATATATATATATAATGAAGTATTCAACACCATACAAGACATTTTCATGTGGTGTGGATCGCTATCAAAATAGATTCTTCATCAACCTTTCTTATCACAGTGAAACTGATTCAAATTTAAGAGCTTATCAACAAGAACAAGCCATCTTACAATCCCAATTGATGAGTGATTACCTGCTATAACTTTGATCACTGTAATCGACAACCTAGTAATTAATTTGGTTAATTTAATAACAAATGTGCAGTATATTCTCCTAATAATTAAAACTTTATTTTTTCTCTTGTCAGTAATTAAACAAAAAGTTATCCAATCTTTCATTACAGAATCCATCCGTGACAGCATAGTAGTTACTTTTTTTTTTTTTTTTTTGGGTCCTCCAATCTCTCTCTCCCGACGTACATGTAATACAACAATAATATGACCAAACTTTTAAGGGCCTGTTTGGTGCACAAGTTCAAGATGAGATTTTTAAGTTTAAATAGTAAATTTTTTTGAATTTTCAGAAAAGACAAAAAACTTTTTGGGAAAAAGACAAAAACTTTTTGGGAAAAAGACAAAAAAAAGTTTGAAAATCTTAGTTTGAACTTGGATGCCAAACTCACCCTTATTTTCTTTTATTTTCTTTTCTATATTAATTGATAAAGAACATATATTCTTTTTAAAAGGATTAAAACTGCATTTATGAAGGGTTGGATTCTCTAGCAATAGTTATTGTCGTTTAAGGGGGACATTAGGGGGGACCAATTGGTTTCAGTCACTCTCCTTTTCTGGCTTTTTGTCACATAAACACCTCAGTTCATGTCCATGTCTTTCTCCGACATCCCCGGGGACCCTTGTCTGCTCTCTCTCTCTCCTCTCATTGGAAAATATTGATAAAATATATACATTTATATATATATATATATATGTATATTTACACTCATATACATATATATTAACATATGTATAAATATTATTGGCTTTGGAATTTCTATCTATACTTAGTTCAATTTTCAATGAAAAGGATGTGTCAAGTCCCAAAATGTTTAAAGTTTGTGTGTAGATTTTCATTCAATTCACCACCACTCAGAGTGGTAGTGGATGGAATTGCTCCAGGTTTCCATACCATGAGAAACTCTGTGATATTTTTTGTTTTCAGCTCTATGGAATTTGGATATTACATATATATATATATATGTTTTATAAATATATTTCTCTAAAATTTATTCGAGGACAAACATGTAGGGGCTTGCCTATGATGGACTCGGGGTCGTTTGATTTTATCTGTTCAATTTCTAAAAAATTATTGTTTTCTTTTTCATGTTTTTGTTCCAGTGTTTGTAGTGATTTTGACGAACACCAAGTAAATTTTTTGTCAATTGTCAAGGTAATCATGATGTTTTCAGACATTCTTTTTCTCTTGTCTTTCTTTTGCGCGCTCATGTGAACTTTTGGACCTGATAATTATCTATATAATCTAATTGTAAAAATAATATAACTTCCCTGCGGTTCTTCTATTTCTTGAAATTCTCTGAGCCAGGTAAAAAAAAATTTTTCTTTTTATAAAAAATTTCTGTGCATGGCTTTTTGCTCTTTATAAAAGTGGATTGGAAAAATGGGACCATGAATCTGAGCGAAATTTTGTAACAAAGTGGGAAATTGTTGAGACTTGAGAACTGCTATAGATATATACATATATATATATATGCATACATATATGTACATATATTTTAAATTCAGTTATGGGACAACAAAAACTACCAAAATACAAAAGAACAAGAAGAAAAATGCTTCTAGTTCCAAGTTTCACACCTTGGTAAGTAATGATTATATATATAGCTAATATTTTAAAGAACATGTTCTTAGTTCTAGATGACGTTCGACCCATAATAAGTGTAACGTTTACCCCTTTATTTATGCATGATTTCGCTCCCCATTGAGTTGGCAGTTCTGTACTTAAATAAATAAATTAATGCACATGTCAATTCTTCCACAGAAAATGCCTTCACTAAACTCTCTTGAACTAGACCAAGAGTCATCACTTTGAATTCCAAGCCGTATCAGCCTAATATGTACATTATTATTACATGACATACTAAAACGAGAAATATAACATGACATTATTATTATTTCATTATCATACTGTGATATTAACGTCAAAAGAGTGAAATAATAATCTTAGATATCTCTATAAAAAAAAATAATCCGAGATAATTAAATATCTTAAATCACGACTGAATTAGAAAGGTGTAAGTATATATCATGTTACGCTTTTATATATTATGTTGGAAGTATGTCCTTGTAGAAGGACCATAACAAAAGCCAATAAATATAATTGCATCAAACATGTCCTATTCAGGGACCAGATACTTTACTCATCCACTCACATGTGCTACATATTCATGTTTTTTTTTTTTTTTTCATCAAGCTTTTGGGTTATAATTTAATCAAGAGTAACATTATAAGGGCATATATATATATATATAATTATTGTGTCATGCTACAATTATTATTTTATAATTTAATTAGGTTCAGCCTTGTGCTGCAGTAGTTAGGATGTAGGCATCAGACCGGTGAAATCATCATCTCAAAACTGGCTAATTATCCACGCAAAAGCCTAATAAAAGTTTGACATTACAAAATTGCATTACAAATACAAGGACAAAACACAGCAAGCTAAGCAAAATCAGCATAATTGTGTACGGTGTGTATAAAATAATAGTTCTATGCATAGAAAACCAAAAAAAAAAAGGGGAAAAAAAAAAAGAAAAAAGAGAACATTCTCAAAGGTTTGAAAGGACTGAATCAACTCAGTTTATCCTAAGCAGGTTAGAGAGACAATAGAACGTGCATGAACATGGGCTCCCATTAGCACTAATTTTGTCATACTTACTTTCCTTTTCTGGTACGTAGATAACAAAATCTCCCTAACAGTAATACTTAATTTTATTTGTTTAATTAAAACTAGTTTTTTTGTTTTGTTTTTTTTTTTTTTTTTGGCCTTTTTAAGTCAGCAAGGTTTTGGATGACTTAATTTTGAGTTCACATCTGCTTATGTTCCATTAGTTATCCTTCTAATTAAATTTTGACAACTCAGTTAATTTCTTACATAATAAATAAAGAGTGGAGCGGCGACAATAGATCTTTGACTATTTAATTTGTAGAGAATGCATGAACCTGTTGGTTAGTAGTAAATCTGATAGAATTTATTCTACTAACTTTGAAATTTTGAGTTGATGACAGAGAAGAAAATTATATTCTTTTTTTCCCCCTCAAGCTTTAAGATGAAACATGATTAAAAGGAGAAGTGGGGCTAAACTACTGATGCAACAGAACATCATGGTTGCTTGTGGGGACTGGCATTTTTATGTTTCTTTTCTCTTTTTCCCTTTTCTCAATTATCAAATATGTAAATGCATATATATATATATATATATAATACATATATATATATATAAGTGTCTCTCGCCAGACAACCACATACACAATTGTTGGAGAGAGAGAGAGAGATAGAGAGGATATTAAGGTACATATATACATTAGATATATATGTTCCAACTATAGTAAGGGGCCTTAGCTAGCCTTTGCTAACCTTTGTATCTCTTTCTTCGTAGAGAGTATATATCTCTACACCTCTCTCTTTTTTTACCTTATTTCCTCATTCTTCATATACTAACAAAGAGGAAGAAGAAAAATAGGAAGAAGAAGTTAAGGCCATATGGAAACTTCGCAGCCTCTTTCCATTGAGAGCTTCTCATACAGTTGGTTAGTGAACCTAAAACCATCTCTAGAAAGCCTTGACAACTCTCTTAGGACGTCTCTCGACGCGTCCGATGAAGCCTCCTTCATCGAGATGGACCCGAGAATGCCACCTTCCAAGAGATTCTTAAGGATTTCGCAAGATTTCAAGTTCGATTTCCCAACTTCACCATCTCCTCTCAGTCTTGTCCATGCTGATGAGCTCATCTCCAATGGCTACCTCATGCCTCTCTTTTTCGACCCTTTGAAGATGGACGCGTACGAGGCCTCGGCCGGTTCTCCTCAAACCCTCCCCAACTCCTCTCATTCCCCGAAAACCGGTGTCCCCGCCGGGAACTCCGATTGTTCATCGTTGCGAAGGTGTAGGAGATTGTCGAGGAGGATAATTCAGAAGTACTTGAACTTCCTCAGGCCATTGTATCGAAAAATTCGAGGTCACAACAAGGCGAGTGCTAAAGCGGCTGGACACGTCGAGAAAAGAGGTAAAAACCGGGTGTACTCTTCAGAGACCGCGTCTCCGAGAATCAGTGTAGCTTACTCTGCAGATGATTATTGGAGAAAGTCATGTGATTCGGATAGCTCGATTTATGAGGCAGTTCTCCATTGCAAAAGATCCATAGGTATTTCACCATCTTGATTATTAGTTTATCTTATGTTCGGTATCTTTTATCGGAAATTCTTAACGGTTGTTGGAAAACTCTTCTATTTTTTCCAGGAAACTGATGATCTGAAGATGCAATATTTGCTTCGAAGAGACGGAGAGGGAAAAAAAATTATGACAAGAGAAGAGAAGAAGAGACAAGAAGAGGAAAGGTGAGAAAGGAACAATTTTGGGGAATCACATGGGAAGGAAGGGAATGAGAGGTGACAAGTGAAGATCACCACCCACTTGTTCTTTGTCACTTTCCTTCACTCAGTTCTTTGATGACAATGTAAATTTTGTCTGTGAATTAGCTATCTGGATGGCTAGCCAGCCATGGAAATTCTGGCCTAATTAGCTAGGAAGAGCAACCAAAAAAAAAAAAAAAATGGGGACATGCAAAATACAAAATTTTGTCCTTTTTTTCTTTCTTTATCTTTATGGAAAGGAAACTACCTATTTCAGAGAATCTCCTTTCCTTAAAGACATGTAAATCTCCTATTCAGTGAATTCATCAGAAAAATCTAGTTCATGGGTATCTTTCTGTTTCCTTATAAGACCAACTAGCAGTGAAGATTTATAAAAATTGGTGCCAATTCCTTTACTTTTTCCCTCAATGTTGAACTTTGTTTCTCATGTAGTTACAGCTTTTTTATTATTGGAAAAGAGGATATCTCTGACAAAAAATCCTTGTATGATTTTATATCAGGAAAAAAAAAAAAAAAAAAAAAAAAGCCTGTACTCACATCATAATTTGTAAAAGAATAAGAATCCCAGTTGCTGAAAAGTTGAAAACAAAAATCCGCTCCGAAAATTTAATAACTATAACAACTTTATAGTACAACATTATTAGCATACAGCATTAAACAAACTTAAGTGTCTATTATTGTCGAAATATCGTTGTCTCTTGTGGAGAATTAAACGTGTTTAGTCATTTGTCACCTTAATAATGTATCGGTTAAGGATCTATCAACTTCCGAGTTCCGCATTAAGGATTGTTTTTCAGCTACAGAGTGAAGAATGTTAAATTTACCAAAGGGTAACAGATCATGTTGAGAAACATGTGATGGGGGAAAGGTTAATGAGCCAATGGAGATCGGAGCTAAAGACGGACACATGACTTGTACTATTTTTTGGCTTCACCTTAGGTATCGCTAGAATGGTAGACCCCTCTTCAAGTACTCTTCACAACAAACTCAAGTCTATTTCCGTAACACAATCATTCACATAGGCTCCGTTTGTGCCTATTTTTCCACGGCAAATCTCTGTACTATGCGAAGTATGCTGGCAAAAACAACATTCCGTTTCACTGTATTTCCCGGGGCATGAAAAGCATGCCGATTTTGTGATGAAACTTATGTACTTATAATTTTGGTCACAATATTGAAAGTAATTTTGGTATGATTTTGAGCAATATTTTTTTTTTTTTCATGGTATGTGAATAGCTAGGATAAGAATTATGGTCCCCTAAGGTATGGGGTCCAAATTCTGATATGTGTCTCGCTTTATACACGGCCATTTTTTTTCGCACAATCTCGATGAAGCTACCTTGTCCATACCAAGCCATTTTCATGTAACATACGTTTAGCTGGCCTAATGTGAACCGACGGGGGTTCGGTAACAGATTGGCTAAGAGCGAGAGTTTTGTCACATGTCAACAAGCAGATGAGGGGAGACATAGACAAAATGTGCCAGGATAAAATCCCCCAACTCTCGATAACATTGCATTCTTGCGTTCCTTTCTGCTTCTCCTTTGTCTTCCTCTTTGGATTTTCCTCTTCACCGTAGCCTAATTTTATTTTTACTATCATTATTATTTTGTATGTTTCTGTTTTTCCTCTTGTAGCTTATATAATTATCAGCTTAAGGTTGTGGGGGGACCAGAAACTCATACATGCTACTTGTCTCTAAAATTGGTCCTTTTGTCACTGTAGCTTCTAACAAGACACTAACTAGCTAGCTCTGTCATTACTGCACTTGTCATCAAGATGTTTCACATTATGCCCATTTCTAAATTGCAAGTTGAGGATATGGGTGTTTTCACTGATAACGTCCTCAGAATTTAAAGAACTTTAAAAGGATTTTTTTTTTTTTTTTAAGCATTAAAGAGAGAAATCCCTCTATGGGTGATAGAGATTGTGGAGACCAAGACACAAGTCAACAAATAATTATGGTCACCAAGAGTTTTACATGGATAAATCATGACCTAGGGGTCTATATAGGACATAGTTTTGAATTATTACCTGCATTATGTTCTGTCAAATGATTCTAATGGAATTTGACGATTAAAAAATGATTATTAATATGGTATTTTTTTCATACCCTACCTGTTACCCTTGAAAAAAAGAAAAGAAAAAAAAATAAAGTATCCCCACATTCCATCATTTTTTCCCATTCCCAATGAAAGCAATTTGAGCTTTTTTTTTTGTAGAGGTGGAAGATCTTCATATAGGTCTCAAATAAAATGGGTGACCGGTAAAAGGAAATGATAAACTTCGTCTGTTTAAGTTGATACTTGTCTGTGGGTCTCATTTTTTCTTACATTAAGATGAAAAGAAAAGTACTTTTAATCTATTAAACTTTGACATATTAGAACAAGGTTCTAACTGTATGGCGACAAATAAAAGGACACAGGTTAAAATTCTACGGCATGATCAAATCAGAATGGAAGAATGTGGTCTATCAAGTTGTCAGCACAAATATAATGATGCAGAAGAATAGAATGACAAGCAATGGAAACAAAAATTCCTCAACTGATAATTAGATCCTTGTGCTATGCCTTTTAAGAAGGCTTATTTGGAACGACATTGGAGGCAAATCGAATCAAACAGGCCGAAGGAATCGGAACCATGTTATATTCTGTATCTGTCCCAAGCATTTTTAGCCTATAAGGTCACTGGTACAAGTCTAACGACATTAAAAATTTAAAATATTGCACTTAACTTTTCTTTATTATTTTTGTTTTTGTCGTTGCACTGTTTTCTCTCTTGATCATATTCATTGTACTATGGCAGGGGCAAAATCAATGACGTAACTGGGAAGTTTATGCTGGTTTTGTGCTAATTTCATGGAACAGGGAAGTCAGCAACAATTTTGTGTCTGTGTTTTTTAATTAGAAAGATTTGGTCATGGTTGGAAGCTAAAGCATTTTTGTTAAGATAAGAAAGGACAAGAAATTATGTTAAAAACTATGGATTCTTTGTGTTCTTTTATTTTTTATTTTCATTTTCAGGCACTGGAGTAAATAGAGATTGGCTTCACAGTATAACATAAAAAATAAGGGGAAAACACATACATGACAGAAATTTAAAGATGATTACACCAACATAATAAAAAAATTTGATATTAGACCAATATGACATAAAATTAAATTAAAGTTTTTATCATGTTAGTTAAGAACGAAGAATTTGTTCAAAAAAAAAAAAGAACGAAGAATTGGTATCATATTAGTAAATTGATGAAAGAAACGTGACCACTTAGGTAATTTTCTCATAAAGGAAAAACAATAATAAAAAAAAAGTTGTTTTCTGGTAAGATTTTAAAAGATAATGAACTGAAACTAACAACAATCATTTTTTTCAAAAAAAAAATCAGCACGGAAAAAGATAGGGAAAAACAACATTAAAAAAAAAAAAAAAAAAAAGAATGACACCATCTTCCAAAACGACAATGTTCTGGTCAAAACAAAAAGAGCTAACCAGAAACAGGGCCCAATAAACGACAATGACAAGAAAAAACGACAACATCGTAAAACAGAAATGAAAACGACATTGTCATGGAAAGAAATAGGGAAAACCACATTAAAAAGAATGACATATTCAAAAACGAGAATGGGCTGGTCAAACCAAAAGACGTTACCAGCAAAAATAGCCTAATAAACGACAATGCAAGAAAGACGACAACATCATAACTAAAAAATTAACCTAAAAACAACAAGAAAACCAAGAAACACAAGACTTAAAAACGACAATGATCTAAATAAACGACAGCACAATAAGGGGGACAAAAATCACAAAAAAGACTTTTCCCTGATAAAATGACTCCGGCATGAAAATGAAAATATACAAGTGACCTCAAAAGCAAAAGAGAGAGAGAAGAGAGAGAGATTCGATTATATGGAAATTGGTCTTTGCTGCGCTCGTTGTCCCGTTTGTTCTTAGACACACGAGGCGGGAAAAGACAAGTTAACTGAACGATGGCAATCATGAGAAACGACAAGAAAATGACAACATGGTTGAGTGTTAAAAGTTTTAAACGACAAAACATGAAAACGACAATAAGAAGATGAAAAGGGAATTAACTGAAAATGATAATTAAACTAGAAGAACATAAGAGCAAGTATGACATTGAAAAAAGCGCAAAAACGAGTGGGAAAAAAGAAAGCACAAGTACCTTATAACTACAACAAACTGAAAACAGAACCAAAGATTGAAAACGGCTATGATCTGATTAAACGACAACAAAACTGGACAAACGATAATGGCAAGAAAGCGACCGCGACAAGAAAACTACAAGTAATGAAAAACGAAAACAAAATAAAGAATCGTTGAGATGTAGGAGCTGCCTTGTAATCCTTGTTGACTTTTTTGGTCCCATGCTACTTGTCGTTTAAGCCTGTCCATTGTTGTTCATTGTCCAACTTTGTTGTTGTCCTTTGTTTTAGTTGTGCGCTGAGTTGTTTAGTGATGGTGAGGGTATCTTCGCAACTCGCAAGTTTCCTTTTTTTTTTTTTTTTTTTTAATAATTTTATATTGTAGTGTATATGATCTTCCTGCTGCAACGAGAGGTGGGCACATTTGGATTACCTGTATTGAAGAATTTATATGAGTTTTCTCTCTTTATATTTCCTCCGTTCGGGTTAGGCTAGGCTGGTAAAATCCGGTAAAATCTATCCTCTCAAAGACTTCTATGTCACGTTGTCTCGTGCTTTCACTCTCTGTTATCAAATTTGTTCATTTAGGTGCTTTTTAAAGTTCTATTTAATTCTTGCAGTTCAGGTGACACTCAACCATTATAATTACTATTTAAAATTTACAAATATGATCCAACGTGGAAACAAACAACAATATATATATATTATATATAAGCAAAATGTTCTTTCTTTGTTTTTTTTTTCAACGTCACCGAAATTTTTTACTCCAAAATATATGTGATTACTTATATTACCGACATCCATCTCTCGCAAAACACAAACGTTTGTGTACAACATTACTTACTACTATTTTCCTACCAATCAAAGTTTCTCTCATTCACTCTTCACATGACATGTTCATAGGAACTATCAAAGCTCGAAAACTATGTTCCTCGCATGTCGAAATGATGGCGAAATTCGGGCATGTTCCGCACCCTTACTCATCGTAATAGACTTTTAAATACTTTTAAATACTTTCTGCCTCAGAACTTGGAGGATTCACAGAAGCTTCCAAGTCTTTTGCATCGGAATCAGAGAACTTCAAGAAATTCTCAATATCCTTGGAGTGTTCGGAGCTCAAGTTTCTGATGTGGAACCACTTCCTATGTTGTTTAGGCTTTCTGTCACTAATGGCAATAGCAATGTCATTAGGGAAAAGGTCTTTTAGCACAAAGGCGTGCAAGATGGTCGATATGAGCAAAGCTGAAACCGTAAGCGTGGACACGACGGAGAGTATGACGGCCAGGGCTTGCGTCACAACGTTTGTCACTTCGTTCGAGTACTTGACTGTTGCAATTGCAGCACCGGTCATTGGAAATGTGTATGCCCACCAAGCCAGTGAGAATCTGCAATTTTTTTTTTTTTTTTTTTAAATAGAGGTTGAAAAATTGAATCACAAAGAAATAAAAAAAAAATGGGAAATGTGTAATTTAAAATCGGAGTAATTTAAATTTTAAGCCAATTCTTACTTGAATCCTCTGAAGAAGTTTACTCTAACAGCCTGTAGAAATTCACAAAAAAGAAGAACATGTGTGATTAGAACAACCAGTCACAACAAAAATGAAAATGACGAATAATATTATTACTAAATGCATAGATGCTAACCAGTGAGAAATAAAGGAACAAGGCAATGAAGTAGGCGATTCTTGATCCATAGTCGAAAGAGCCTTGGAGCCTGGCCCAGGCCATGGAAGCTACGCTAGGTGCAGCGACGAATAGAAAGAACACGGGATGAAGCTCTTTCGGGAGTGTCTCGTTTGTTGGGAGTCTCTGATAGAGAGTGACAAAGAGCACCATGTAGTGAGCTAACCCGATGGCAAAGAAGAAAATAGGCCCTTCTTTTAGCCCCATTGAAGCACCCAACAACGCCCCGACAAAGTTTCCAACAATCGAGAGATGGTTTGAAGGATTAGCCACTTTGGAGAGCCTCCTCTGGCCTCCTGACATCCACTGTCCATAGATCTTAAGCTCAAGGATGAAGATCGGAGTCATGAGGATGTACCAAAGAGCAGGGGGTAAGGTCTTCGTGACCGAAGATGGCACTCCGAGAGCTAAGAACAAGAGCGCGATCCAAGGGGCGAAGAAGAAGTTGACACGGATGGGGTGATAGTACTCGCGGCGAACCGCTTCAAAGTAAAGGATCACTTTTAGAAGGTAGGTAGAGAAGACGGTCGCGGTTAGAGCAATGGAGATGCACCAGAGGACAAGGTTTATTGTTAGGCTCAAATGGAGAAATTTTGTGGAGGCAGAGCTGGCCAGGTTTTTCCACAGTATAGCTTGGCTGCTCACACCAAGGCAGATACCGAATGAAGATATCGAAAACCTTAGAAGAAATGGCCATCTCTTGTCTTCTGGAAGCAGAATTTCCTCTGAAGCCTGTAAGAAAAACAAGAAACAAAAAAATGTTAAGCTTCTACGAAAATGGTTTGGAATTAAAAGCCGTGATTTCTACTAACAAAGCACACACAAGATTTATAGTCGTTCATTCTTTATGTGAGAGTGATGGAAGAAAATTATTATGAGAATCTTGTATCTCTACGATAATTGAACTCTGTGCTCTCCAAAAAAACAATAACATTTAGCTTAAATCATAATGCAACAAGAGCGTCAAGATCTGTTGTCTCGGATTTCCTATTTCATTGATTATCTCTCGATAGTATTATGTCATGTTATTTGAATTTTAAAATTTAGCCACATAAAAAAAATAAAAAAACTAATTTCTGAAAATGTTTGAACAAATTGATGAGTTGTCAAAATACTAATAAGAGGACATCCATTAAGACATGAAAATGGGATAACAGATCTGAACTCAGATAATTGGGTAAAATTACCTTAAGGGTGTCCAATTCTGGCCCTTCCAGGGCATCATAGTAACGGTCGACCGTTAAAGGTTCGATGTCCGAATTCTTTAGGACAACATCCTCTGGTCTGGTCTCTATAGGAGCCTTTCCACGCAGGTTTGTGATCTGCCTTTCGAGTTTCCCAGACCATGTCTTGAAGGAATCAAACCTCCTGTCTATCAACCTCATAACGTTCGGAGGCTGAGGCAGATTTTGAGTGTTCATCTCCTGCTGATGTGTTGTTTGAATGGGCTGGGAGTAGAATTTAGCCGGTTTCGGCAGCTCACAGCTGGCGCTCCCGCCTTTCGGGTCTGGCAATCCGTCGAAGAGAACCCGCTTGGTGTTCTGCAGACGGGCTTCTGTGGGAGTTGGTGGCATGCTAATGGAAACAGAATGAATCCTCTGGTGGACGCCTCTGTGCTCTGTTTCATCTAATGGGCTTTGTGCTAAATGAATTTCGGTTTCCTGGTTTAAAAAAAAAACACAAAATTCATGTCAACAAAATGAGTAATAGCCAGTTCTAAGAACTCCCTAAACAAGAAATGGATTGTGTATGTTTTAAGAATGCTTAACAACTTACTTGGGCCAGCAGATTATGTTGTTGAAGGCCTATTGCTTGATCTTGAATGCTATCGAATCCGGCCACTTCATTTGCCGATCTGATTAGCGACGGAGTTTCCGGGAAATCTTGCTCTATAGACTCCACGTACTTGTTGGTTTCCATCATGAAATCAGGCACCTGATTTCCAAAAGAGAAATCGAGTAAAGAAAAATGTCCGTGATTCAGGGCTCAGAAGTTTAAAACAGAAATGAAAGCCACTTGAGAGCTATGTTGAAATGAAGCAGATTTTTTAGTCAAAAAACAAAGGCGTCTCTTTTTTCCAAACAAAAACTATATTTCAGTCTCCTTGGAAGATCAAAAAGGGGACAAAGCAAAATCCGCGCCGAGATTTTCTGACTAATTAAGCCTTTAGAATACGGTCAAAAATGCTAACAACCAATGTTCAACGATCCGACCATCATGTCAAATCTATAAGCACAGTGTTCATTGGTAATATTGTTGTAATTACCCTTTTGAATCTCCGTTTTAAACTCACTTTCCAAATTGAAAATATAAATATTTACGAGAGAAATCATATAAAAATATGTTGAAATAGTGGGTTCAAAACAGACATCCAAAAGGGGGGTACTTGTTTCTCTGGACATGTTTATTTTTATTTTTTTAGGATGCAACGGTTCATAATAAGATTACATTTTAAATAATCCTGGACTAGACAACAAAATTCCTCTTTTCACGGCATTTATGAATAGAACAAAAAATATATATGTGTGCATGATAATAAGCAAAGGAATATTTATAAACAAGAAAGACCAAGGATTCTGACCTCTGCAAACAATATAAAACAGCGGATTCTTTCAATGTCTGTATCTGGAAGTCAGTTCTCAGATGAGATCACCAAGTTCCTCTCTCTTCCTCTCTTCTCGGAGCAGATAGAGTTTGATGAGAAGCCAGAGAACCAGACTGAGACTGCTATATATATACGTGCGTGTATGTGTGTGTGTGTGTGTGTGTGTGTGTGTGTGTGTATGTATATATGTCTATGTATAGGTGAAACTGGATAAAAAGAAGAAGAAAAATGGTTAAAAAGGACGAAGAAGGAGAAGGAGAACAAGAAGATGAGGTCAACCAAGCACACCTTCCAATCAGCAATAGGAAAAAAACAGCCCTTTATAGTCCAAAAGTGGGGCGTGTACTTGCAAAGACTACATGTACATCTCACTTCTTGTTCATCCAAAAAATAAAAAATAAAAAACATTAAAAAAAATGAAACAAAAAAAAAAAAAGAAAAGAAAAGGAAAACAGGTCACATCAGACGCACTCCGAATTGTGATATAATTTTAGGGCAGCTTTCTTTAGGGTGACGCGTTCACGCTGACAAAGGGACAAAACCAAATATGGCACACAGCGAGACATTCAATTCTAGGCTACCTCCTAAATAATGAAGAATAATTTAGGTAGCTTTTTTTGTTACGAAAATTAAAAGTTAAAGAAAAAAAAAACGACAGCTTTGATTGATTTGTCATCATCTTCAACCTCTTATTAGATTTTTTTTTTTCTACATTATTTCTTTGCGTCAGAAAATTAGGTTTGACTTAATTAAAAAAGGAAAATTAGAGCATCCCACATTTTTTTTTTTTTTTTTGCTTTTAATGTATGTGGTGTGGGTAAGTAACACCGAACTTTTGTTACGTTACATAGAAGAAAAGTGAATGAAAAGAGAATAATTAATACATCCAAGTGGGCTATACATTGCCACTAGGGAATGTAAAAATCATCACCAAGTGGCCGAAAAGCAGTAATACCAAAGCCTAGAGTAGTATATTCCAGTTTTTTTTTTTTTTTTTTTTTTGCCTTTTTTGATATCAATATTCCAGTTCATATTGGTCCATAGTGAATATGACAGAAAATAATGTTCTACATTAAATGAATGGAGACCCAAAAAAAATATTTTAATTATTGCTGAAAAAAAATAATATAGGGGATGTTTGGTGTGTAAGTTTGAGTTAAGATTTGTAAGTTTAAATAGTAAATTTTTTTGAATTTTCAGAAAAGATAAATAACTTTTTAAAAAAAAAAAATAAAAAATATAATAAAAAAAGTACAATTTAACTTAAACTAAACCTTTTACCAAACACCTCCATAGCATTTGATCTTAATTCCGCTACGACTCACTCGATAGACGGAAAATAAGAGTGTGCGTATTCACTTCTTGATAAGCTTGAAGAGTTTTTAAGCTAAAGAAAACGAAGGTACGTCACAATCTTCGAAAGTCAAACTTTCCAGACAAGATTTGCAATACATGTACGTGTTTAGTCCTAATCGAAAAGACAGCAAAAGCATGGTTGGTCTGTTGCAACAAATATGTTCAAATTTCACGTTTGTTCGGTGATGAATAAGTTTGAGTTGAAATTTTTAAATTTTAATAATAAAGGGGTGTTTGATAAAAGGTTTAGTTTAAATTAAATTGTACTTTTTTCATCATGTTTTTTATCTTTTTCCCCAAAAAATTGTTTGCCTTTTCTGAAAATTCAAAAAAATTCAAAAAAATTTACTATTTAAATTTATAAATCTTAACTCAAACTTACACACCAAACACTCCCTTCATTTTTTTGAATTTTCAGAAAAGATAAAAAAAATTTTAAGAAAAAGATAAAAAAAAATTTTTTAAAAAAAGACAAAAAAAAAATTTTAAAATGTTGATTTGAGTTTGTGAAGCAAAGAAGCCTTCAGTAATATTTTGTTGCAGTTGAACCAAATAAATAACGGGACAGGTGTTATCAACCCAATAATATATAATTAATAGCGCATACCAAAACAATTTAAAGAATATTGAATGCTACAGTTCATTACAAAAACCGATATTTTCTCCACAAACGTTGCTGTCCACAATTCAAATATTTCTTTTTCAGAAAAAAAAAAAAAAAAAAAAAAACCCCAAGAAAAAAAATCCTCCTTGAAAGGAATTGTTAATTACCTCGTTGATTATTTTCTCTACAAACGTGAACGTTGCTGTCCACAATTAAAAAAAAAAATTTTCCTGAAATTATCTAAAAATAAATACGAATAAATATTTCCTCAATGAAAGGAACGGTTACCTTAATCAATCAATGATAATCTTGATAGAGGAGATGCATATCTTCTTGTAATTCATACTTATGTGGGATTTAAATTGTAGAATATGTCACCGATGAAATGAGACAAATAATTAGTAAGGCCAAATATTGATAAAATAATGAAACAAAAGATTTTAGAAGTCAAATACGTATTGCAATTTCTGGAATACGTGTGTGTACATATGTGTGTGCGCGCGCGTTGTATTGACTGTGCTAACAACTAGCAATAGTAGTCCCCCACATACAGCTATAACATTTTAGATCCAACACTATGTAGTAATTAATAATATATACAATTGAGTTTCGTCTGTCCACCAAAGTGTTTGGATTCCGAGAATGTTCCTATACAAGTTGGCAAGCAATTAAACATAAAAGTTTAATCGTTGTCCGTCTAGAAGTTGCAAGCCCTAGAACCAGTGTTTGCCCAGCTAGCTAGTTCCATTCCTTTAAATTCTAGCCGTTGGTCATTAAATTTTATTATTATTATTTTTTATATGTGCGTGAAAAAATTAATAATAATATAGAGCACCAATTTATCGAAAACAGTTTTAAAAATAAAAAAATAAAAAAATAAAAAAAGCCAGGAGGACAAAAAAGTTACGAAAGCTTGTGATCGTGTTGGAAACAAGACAACAACGACCGTAGAGTTGAACTACCTAATTATGTGGGAGACAAAAACTAATAAAAATTGAAAAAACGACAACAAACGAATAAACCCAGAATGTTTCATGTGGTAAAAATAAATTTGCCCTAAATTTTTGGAATACTTTTTCTTTCTCTCAAAGGAGAAAAGAAAAGGGACCCAGAAGTATAAATTGATGCTTATTATTTTGTGTGTTAATAATTAGTAAAGGTGACAAGACGACAACAACACCAATAATATTAATTAAAAGAAACGTGAGGAAAAATGAAATCTACCTTGTTAAAACTCCAGCCTTCAACACAAACTCACTCGTTAGAAATCCATTGATCTTGAAAGTTGGAATCTCATAATTGAGAAGGTCATCTTTTTTTCTGGGCTTTATTTTTTTCTGGGCTTTATTTTTCTTTCTCTTTCTCTTGGCTTGGACCTTAGAAACTAATGAATCTCAATTATATATATATATATATATATATGTAAAGGTGACAAAAAACAAGAATCGAAATGGAAGAAAAATTGTTAAAACGATTGAGAGAAGAATGCTTTTAAGGAACATACTAACAGTATTTCTTAACAAAATTTTCCCTTTTTTGTTTTGTTCTTTCCCAGAACCACTTTTTTAGGAACGGCTAGTAAGTAGTTGTTTGACACTTGGGCTGTTGGCATTCTTTTACGTGTTGGAGCCTCCTATAACTTCTTTGACCTTTTTACTGACGAGGGAATTCTCCAAAATGTACGCATTAACGTACCCAATTAGTAACAGAGTCAGAATTTTTTTTTTTTTTTTTTTCCAGAAAAGGCATGAATTGAACTAAATTTTTAAATCACGTTATAATGTAACGAATCTTTGATCTCAAAGTTGATCTATATGTCTTTGAATTTTCTCTTAAATGAGCTAAGCTTATAATTAAATTTTAATTTAAACTTTTTAACTTTAGAATCTAAAAAATTGTGAATTTAATTAGTAGTACAATATATTATTGGTTTATTTGAAATATGAGCACTTTAGAACTAAAACTAAGGGTTGAAGTTTTTTATGAAAACAATTATGTAAATGTTATAATTAAAAGGATTTTATAAGAGGCAAATAAAGGACCAAATTGTAAAAAGAATTTGAATTTAGGGTTAAATTTTAAGTAGTCCATCAGGACAGCCACCTCCCCTGAGCTTCATGTAGCTAGGTATCATGTAGCTCCGCCCCTTGCACCCGATATTAAAAATGGTAGAGAATGTTTGAATTTTCACAAACAAAACATATTAACAACTACCAAAAAAAAAAAAAAAAATTTAACGTGCAGCAAGATCAAACCTACAATTTCCCTCTTAAAATCTCACCCCACTAAAAACTAAAGTGGGATAAGACTAAATGATCTATTAGGTAAGAAAGGACGATCGTATCTTGTCTATAGTAATCAAAGTGGAAATAAATTATGGCCCATAAAAATAATAAACTTAGTCGTAATGGGATTTTGACGAAACACCTAACTTGCTACACTATAGTAATTAAGAGAATTAATTAGCATAATAATTTATCGTAAAGTACAAGATACAAAAACAAAAAGAAACAAATTTTTCTCCTTAAAGGCCTAACCTAAGACACATTTTCATTAGTCCTTCTCTTTAAGAATCAATATGGTGTCAGCAGAGGCACCTCCGTAGCCAAGTTCTCCATTAACCCTTTTTTCCCCTTGATCCATTTATATATATATATATATATATATATGCAAACGTTTATATATATTGTGTGTGTATATATATATATTTTTTTCCTATTCCTTATCTCCTCTTTAACTTTATTGATGGTCTAAATGGCACGATATGCACATGAATTAATATGGGGAACTATATTAGGTAACTCTTTCCTTTTATTTTGCTAATGGGAAATATTAGGCAACTCACATGCTTGTAAAGTTTGGAGTAGTGTATAGTATAGGATACCATCCGGAATTTTTAAATTTCTATTTAGAAACTTGTAATAACTAGTTGATTTTACATGTAACTTACTATTTAAAACCTAATTATCATATAGTAATTTCATATTTAGAATCTTTGTACATGGTATTAGTTGAAACATGTTCCATTAAAATTATATGGTTGGTAAATTAATATACCACCAAAGAAAAAGTTATAAATACCGTATAAAGAAGATGCGACAGCCCCTCCTCCCTCTATATAGAGTCTTAATTAACATAAATACGTCATCATCTACTTTTAGCCCTAGATGGTGGAATCCCATATATGTGACATTAATGTGATTCGGTATTTAGCCTAACAAAGTACTGGATAATTATTCTTGGAGCTAAAATAAACGTTCCGTTAATTTTTCTTTTTATATATATATAAAATAAAGGTTCCAATAATTTCCACTTCTCTACTTTTAGGAAACGCCTAGATGATGGAATCCCATATATGTGACATTAATGTTATTCGGCATTTAGTCTAACAAAGTACTGGATAATTATTCTTGGAACTAAAAAGTTTGATTAATTTTTCTTTATATACTAAAAAAAAAAAGTTCCACTAATTTCCACTTATCTACTTTTAGCAAACGCCAAGATGGTGGAATCCCATACATGTGATATTATTGTGATTTGGCATTTAGTCTAACAAAGTACTGGATAATTATTCTTGGAACTAAAACGTTCCATTAATTTTTCGTTATATATTAAAAAAAAAAAAAGTTCCACTAATTTCACTACTGATTGATGACGAGTTAAAAGCTTGTTGGATACTAAAAACCAACCATATATATATAGTTTATATTAAAACCAACCTTTCTTTAGGTATGTAATAATTCAGAATTTTATTTCTTTTTTTTTATAGAAATTTTATTGCATTTTTTGGCTAAAGGTAATTCAGAAAACTTCGATCACATGTACGTACAACATTGTATTGATAATTATTTGGTTGCAATGGCCATTAGATGGATCTTAAAGATGCTTTTTTTTTTTTTTTGTGGCTAAATTGGAAAAGAGCTTTAATATGTAATTTTATTTGTAAATTTAAATTTCTTAATTGATAAACATTTATAAATTTAAATTACATATAGCTTTGATGGGTAAGTACGTCAAAATTGAAGGATGTAACAAAAATTAATGTGGATTTACAAATGTGATATATATATATTATTTTTTCACTTTACTCTAAGTTTGATATGTTATATTTCTAGCGCTTTTACTTTGTTAATTACCAACATTGATCACTGATTCCTTCAAACTTCGAAATATCTACGAGGCAAACACATCCAGATTGATGTTTACTTATTAAATCTGCCTTTCGATATATACACATGTATATGTTGTAATGTACGTATATATAGTTTCTAAGAATATTTGTAATGACCATGCGGGACTAGCTACTTTTAATATTTCATTGATCATATACAATAAACTCATTCATTTCACCATATATAACTTGTAAAGTTTAAATTCTAAAATGCACAAAATAAATAAACAATTATAATCATATTCTGAAACTAAAATTTTTAAATCAAAGCAAAGAGAGCATATTATCAAGCATATAGGCTCCTTTCATGATAATTGATAAATGTAGTGATCTCCAAAATGGACTTGACATGATAAAGCCTTCAAAATGATGACCATTGCCAGCTCAGTTAATAAGTGGCTACCCATGCGCTGGATATTTAGATCCATGCAATATCATATACGTATAATATATATATATATATATATATATATATATAGCCCGTGCCCCGTGGCACCACACTAGCATGGTGTGTATATATAGTAGTATAGGACCGGAACAATAATATAGATGTCTGTAGTTTGTTGGTTAATTATACGCCCATATCAGTTATTCTAAATTCTTTAATCATATAACGATCGCGGATATCTTTTTCAGATTTCTCTTATCAGTTGCAATATCAGAGTTCAAACCGTCACGTGTTCACTTTAAAATCCAGCCTTAAAAAATTATAAACTTGTGATGAACTACCGGATAACTATAGGTTGAACCTTATGAGAGAACAAGTAAGAAACTAATGGGTTTATGATGGATTAGGTTATATATAGTAATATTTCACTAAATTCTCAAATGAAAACAAGCGGTGAATTGGAGACGTGAGAACACCATCCATCTTTTTTTTTTTTTTTTTAACTACCAGTTTTTTTTTTTTTAATCTTTATCTTTATTGGCAACGACATTTTAATTACCTATTGTTAATATATATTTGTTACTTGTTCAATGCAAGTGCGTTTAATTACTAGTTCAGATTCCTTTAATATCGAATATTGGTAAATCGAATATTTAGGGAAGTTAAAACAATTAAAAATATGTCAATAAAAGTGATAATTTTATTTATCCGCTTTTAACACTTTTATAAATATATTAATTAAGAAACAAATTAGAAGCACGTGCAGGGACACACAGGAAACAGATAAATAAGCACTAGTTTTTTAAGAAGCCCATAAGAAATCAAGTTGAAATTGTTAGAAGCCCAGGCTTAAAAATAAAGCTTAGCCCAATAACCAACAAATTAAAACATGTCTATAGAAAGTAATATTGAATCTTATTTATAAATATTATGTTATGAAACTTAAATTTTTTTTTTTTTTTTTGGAAATAAGTGGTGTTACAGGAGTAGTTCTAATACCCGATGAGGTACCCCAAAAGGATCGTTCTTTAAACCTAAAGTTTTGCACGCTTAGTCACACTCAATATCATTGTGTTTTCCACCACCAAAGGATCAAAGGGGTCTCTATATCTCCATCCCCTATGGGTTCAATGATCAGTTGAAAGTAGAAAACAAGTCATTTTCTAACTTTCTTTTCTCCAGAAAACCGAGTTGCGCCACAGAAAAACTAGAGGACATGTTTGCAAATATCTTAAATATACTTACGTACATTTTGCAATTTCTCTTTCAGTTTCCTAGTCACAAGGGCAACATTAACAATGGGCTCCTTGAGAGGTATCAATCAGTGGACTGATTGTTTCCATTTTTTTATTACCCCCAAAAAAAAAAAAAAAACTACTTTCTTTCCTTGAAATTCTATCTCTATCTGACCAACTGATTTGTTAAAATAAAAACGAAAGACTGACACATGTCGATGATTCATTGGAGATTACACTGTTTTTTTTTTTTTTTTTTTTTTTACACTGATAAAGAAATTACAGGTATCCTCTTTTCTTTTTTTAGTCAAATTAAGCCACCTCAATCTTTTCTTTTTTAACATTTTCAAATTATGCCACATCATTTCCATTCTATTACACTTTCGTCTCTTCCAATATATTAAAGGTTGAATCTTTGGCGCGGCGAAACGGTGGCTAATTGTTATGCAAGTCTAACACCAAATAATATGTATAGAAATCATATGAGCCTTGGTTCAGACTTATAACAATGGCAAAAACCGAGAATAACTGATATTTACATATATATATATATATATAAAACATGAAACATTTTTAAAATTCATCGTCACTCGTTCACTAGTGTGGAGAGATCACTAGACGTGCATGTAAATAATATTATTGTTTGCACTTATGATTCTTTAGTAGTTCAGGCCGCTATAAGTATATATGTGGAAAACTGGTAGGCAAAAATTAAAAAAATAAAAAACAGTAAGTGGTGCTTTATTTATTTACTTATTTGTTTTATTTTTTAAAAAAATAGTTTAAGACCAAGGAGATTGGTGATAACATACTTTATTTGAACAATATCATATAAGCTTTCTAGATGTTGATATAAATGTTTGTTGAGGACCCTATTTCTCAACAAGAAACTCGTCATTTCATGCTTATCAAATGTACTGTTAATAATTAGAATTTATAAGAATATAATTCTAGACACTCTAAATTATTAATGGATTGATATTCATAAACTTACCACCCTTATAAGTGCTCACTTTGAAACTTATTTTTACTCACGAGATAATGTAAAACGACTACCATGTGTAGGTTTATATAAGTGTGAAAGTAGTAAACATACACATAGAATATATATATATATATATATATATATATGTATGCATAATATTTACAATACTATTAGGCTTGTGAAAACCTAACTATGTCACGTCATATTGGTATAAATTTGGCCACATGTAGGTTAATTAGAGGAGTCCAGACTCCCAACTTTTGGAAGTTCATCCTTGCTTAAATTAAAAATGAGCAAAAATCCTAGGGTACTTGATGTGAGAAATGGAAACTCTTTTTTTTATTCAATTAAAAAAAAAAAAGTTTCACACGATAAGATTTGGGTATATGCACTTGGCATAATTTTACAAGCTCATTGCACCACAAAGGTCTTTTGTCCCTTCTTTGTGATATTTCTTTCCCCACTAAATATTAATAGTTTTCACTGCATAGCCAATGAAAGGAAAGGATTACTTGTTGAATGTATAAGAAGCCCACTAAACCCTACATAGAATATTGTCTGCTCCAAACCACAATCTTATAAATTGTCACATCTTTTGCTAGCACTCACTCAACAATATATATATATATATATATATATATATATATTATATGTACATATATAACATACCCTAAAAGACAACAAGAGGATTCACAATCCTAAAAAGCAAGACAGTGATGAGAAGTGGCATGAGATTTTTATTCAATTTGCATCCAAGGAAAAGAAGTTAAAAAACATGAATAGATTAAACAAGTCGCTGAGGATATATACTATACATATATATCACGTACCAAACAAGCTAGGTGCTTAATTAATACATATTATTATTTATAAATCCCAAGAGCTTCTCATAAAAGGTCAAGAAACGCCTGACCAAACTTGTTGAATTTAAGGACTCGGAATCTTGACAATTTAGCAAGTTCATATTAATTGTGTGTGTAAAATTTGAAGAAGATAAAAAGGCCAGTATGAATAATATTTTAGTCCAATTTAGCAATTTCATAAGAAGGTTTCTATGACAGGGTAGTTCTAATCAAAATGTGATCAGAATAATAACAATAATAATAACAATAATAATAATAAACTAATTACTTTAAATTGAAATAACATGATACAGATATAGCAGATTGAAAACAGAATTCTATGGACAGCGTTATTTTACATTCTTTGCTGCGAAATTCTCGAAAGGTCAAACTTAATTATTATACCGATGTGTGAAAAGAAAATCAATTTCTACTTTTTCTCCTTCGTGGAAAGATACAAAAGATACCATAGAACACGGCAAGAAACTTTCTCGGAAAATCCCATCCTCTCCTATTTGTAAAAATTAGTTATGCCGTGACAGGACTTTCGATGCGTTTGAATTGGCTTTCTACTATATGACCCTAACGAGTCTAATCTTCATAAAGAGCTAGCGCACTACATGAACAAATTGGTGGCCAAAAAGAAAATAAAAGTTGGTACATACAACTGAGAATGAAAAGGACTAAGAAAAAGCAAATTAATATAATATATATATATATATATATTTTGGAGCAAAAGACATATGTAGCTTTCAAGTGATGGACCTTTGTATGATTTTCAGAAAATTGGTTACTATTAGATGGTCGTTTATAGGGGTTGTTTTCATAAAGTGATTTATGAAATCGTTGTCACAATTTTTTTTTAAGTAAGAAAAAAGAAATCGTTGGTGTTCTCACGTTCCGTCCTAATGATTATTAAATAAGCTTATTGATCGCATTGATAGAATGATAAAAAAACATAATCTAAGATCTTCATAACTAACAAATCTCAAATTTAAAGAACTGATAATATATAATCTTTCTTATTAACTATTAAATTTTATATGTATCGTGATTTAAATCTGAGATTTGATTAAAGTGAATGTTCAGCGTAGGTCTTCTTTACAACAAGCCGCCGTCACTGGTGGTGAAATGGTTGTCAAATTGTTGTTTGCATGTATAATAACCTTTTCTCTTCTTTTTTTTTTTTTTAATTTTATAATATTTCAGTTTTGACCTACTTGTAGCTAGCAAGGGGGAGGAGGGGTGGGGGTGCGTGACTGGGTGAGGGCCACCTTTTTTGATGTGTCACTGAGCACCAACCAACGACAAAAGAAAAGAAAGGAAAGGAAAGGAAAGGGAAGAGTACAGTCGGCAACTCCTGGTTGGCCCAACCTGGCGTAAACCCTTGATGAAGGGTCTGCATTTTTTCTCAAAAAGGTTTAGGTTTCACAGCCTGTGGTCGGTTCTCTAATTACTTACATGTTAGGTCCTCATGTAGTGAGCAAAATAAAAAATTAAAAAACAAGTTTATGGGTTTATAATTATTTTAATCTCTCTCTCATTTAATTATCTTTTGCTATCTTATAAATGTTTTTTTTTTTTTTTTTTTTTTGTATTCTTTCTACCCAAAAGAATATTGTCCGATAAACAAATAAAGTGAATGCTAGTTAATTTAATGCAATTCCTAACATGATCATATGCTTTAATTTGGCTAGGTATAGCAACTGAGCTAGTTTATTATTTTAGTGAGACATATACTAAAACATAAAATTTTTTGGAGGTTTATGTATAGTAATCAATAAGGAAAAATGAGAAAAATATATAAATTTTTTAAAGGTAAAATTAAAATAAAATAAAAGAAGAAGAGTTTACTGGGACAGAGCCACACGTGACACCTAATTAAATAAATTTTTTCTTTTCTTCTTTTTTTTTTTTTTTTCCATCTCTCTTTCTAATAAGTTCTACCACCCACAATAGGGCAAGCTTGGGCTTTAGGCAAAACAATGGTTTTTTTTTTAAATGTGTTTTCGTTGGGTTATACTAGTATTTCTACAATCTAAATGCACGGCCAGAAATGCCTGAGAGAATCTGCAATTTGATTGGCTCTATAGTGCTGAAGGATCTGGTTTATGTCCCCAATCCAACAAGGGTCCAAACTTTCTGCAAATGGAAAGTATAGTTTATTAATTTTGGACAATCAAAGAATCGGGGGGGGAAAAAAAAAACTTTCATTAAAGTTGTAACTTTTGAATTTGTTTTGCTTTTTCTTGTTTTCTTCGTATGGTTGGAAGGCAGAACAGTTACTTAGCTAGTCAGTAAAGGTAGTTTGATCAGCATTGACAAGACATCAAAATAAATTTTCTTCTTTTTTTTTTCGCTTTAATAAATTTCTCTTTCCTTCTAATATATTCTTTTCACTTAGAATTAGACACATGCAAGTAACCTTTATTATTTTGTGATCTTATATATAAGCCACAGTTCGAGCAACATTGAACATGAGATATGAAAAAAAAGAAGAAGAAGAAGAAAGAAAAGGATAGCCTAGCGCCAGCTTCTACGATGCATGTGTAGTATCTTCATCGATAATGTTCATTTTTTAACATTAATCTTATTAAAATCACATCAAAATGAGAAAATTATACAATATTGATGACGATTAAAAAGTAAAAACAAAGTTAAATAATAAACATATAGGTTATTTGAAGGAAAAAGGGGGGGGGGGGGGGGGGGGGGGAGAGAGACTTATGTTGAGGACTTTTATTGGTTAACCCCTTTTTCATCTTACTGATAAAAGGATGAACGACTTAATGGAAAATTAAATAAGAAAATAATAAGAGTAATAAGAGAAGAAAAAAGGAACACAAAAATGTTTAAGGTGGACGTGCTTTTATGGACTAAAAACAAATAATTCATTAGTGAGGAGTACTATAAATTGATTCTCATATAAATATAAGTTATAATATACACAATCAGGTAAGTTATTTAATGCTTACAAGTCTCCTAAAATTAGTACTATTCTAAATTACAATTATTACAAATAATTAAAAATTCTTAACAAAGATAATTACATACAAAATGATTTCTTAATATAAAATACTAACTTTCTCTAATACGACTCACGTGTTTTAAAGTTAAAAAAAAAAAAATAGATCCATGCACATGCAGATACAAATAGGGTAATTGACTTTATTGCCTTTTGGCTTTAGATCTCTATAGGCATGCGTGAAATTTCGACCTCATTCTCCAATAAATCAATATTACTAAACCCCAGAATAAAAACGATTCACAAAGATGTAACGATATTGAGCCAAAATTACTTCTTTTTGTTAACTTTTTTGTTTTCTGTTCTCTCTAATTATGAGCCAGTATTTTTCTTTAAACTGACATAACCACGTGATGAACGCAAAAATATCAGTTGGTCGGATGTTAATAAAAGTAGTTTTTAATTATTTCACCGAAAATCATAAAAATGAGCCATAAAAACGCCAGCAGGGATTTTGCATAGTGTATAGTATATGCTGCCTTAATGAGGACAAGAACAATGATATCCATTATTATATTCATATAATAATTTGAATATGAATATGAAGAATTCTCCACCACAATCATAAAAGAGAAGTTCGGTAAGTGTCGTGGATATTGACAATTGGGCAGGCAAATTATTGACGAGTCGACAGTACACGCATATATATATATATATATGTGTGTTTGTGTGTGCATATATATAGGCATATAGATATAGACACAAAGATATATCTGAAGCTTTTGTGGCAAATATATAAGCATTAATGTACATATGGAACAAGGAGTAAATGAAAGAATAGGATTAGTCATTTGAAAGAATACCAGAGAGAGAGAGAGAGAGAGAGAGTAGGTAAATTGCCTTAACATCAAATTTAAGAGGATTATATTGGATTTTGCCATCTTTAAAAATATGGGAAGACAAAAGAGAAAAGGCCATTAAGTTTAAGGGTTGCCTTTAAAAACTTCATTTTTATCAGTTCACCAAATCGTGTTGTGACACAAGAAATGTCTAGTTTTTAGAATTAAAAAAAAAAAAAAAAAAAAAAAGATGATGTGCAACCTACCCTTAAAGTTTGGGATTACACGTTATCGAAGACTTAGGTTCAAGATTGTCAGATCATACATGGTCTTCGAAGACTTCTACAATTTGCTAGCAAGCGACGTGAGAATATCATTAATAAAGAATATAGGTAAATAAAAGTATATATAAGAAAGAAAAGTTAACATATTAATCTTTTTAATTTATTAAAAAAAGAATATAGGTAAATAAAAGTATATATAAGAAAGAAAAGTTAACATATTAATCTTTTTAATTTATTAAAAAAAGAATATAGGTAAATAAAAGTATATATAAGAAAGAAAAGTTAACATATTAATGATTAAAAATATGTGTATCATCAAAGGATGTCGTTTTGACTAGGACCACTATACTAGTGCTCCTGAATTTTTTTTTTTTCACTATTGTATTTCTATATATGTGTTTTGTATTACCATTCTACAATATTAATTTCCTTTTCTTTTCTTTTTTGCTGTTTTCCCTTTGAGAGAAGCTTTTTTATTTTTATTTTTTATTTTTTATTTTTTTTAACATTCAAGTGTGGTGTGACTTGAAAAAAGTGGTGAAAAGGATAGTGGGCATTGCGTGTAACCCACAAATCAAAACGCAGCAAAAAGGTTTTTGAACCAACGCATGTGATGCTGAGGTGGAAAAGTGGACAAAGCTCTAAGGAATCTCTCGTTGATCTCTCTCACACATTTTTTTTCCCTTTTATTTATTTATTTAATTTTTTTTTGGGGGCTAAAACCTATTTTGTTTGTAGAGATTCTCTTATTATGCCACTTTGATAAGTTGATAAGCTCTCTCACTGCTTACCCTTTGCCCCTTTAAACGACACTCTTTTGGGCAACTGTTTTCAAAGTCCCAAAAGCCACTACTTTTACTGTCATTGCATTTATATTTTGCGCCCCCCCCCCCCCCCCAAAAAAAAAAAAACTTTATTAGAGGTTTGTTATTGGTGCTCTCCATGTAGAGATCCCCAATTTCCCATCACATGTTAATATATATATGTATATATATATATATATATAATATTTATGAAACACAAAAAAGAATGATGGGAAAGGTTTTCCCAATTAATTTGAGCCGTTCCTTGTCCATTTTCTACAAGTCCATTTAAATTAAATGCGAATTCCCAACTCTTTTATAGAGTTTCGTTTTAAACCTTTATATTATCAAATCAAACTTTGTTAAAAGTTTTGAATATTTCTTTATTATATAATGATATTAATCATATATAACGGACAGAAAAATGCATTATCGATGGATACTCTGCCGCAAAAGGCTCGTTTTTAGGAGTTTGCTTGAGTGCAGCCGAAGAAAGTGTATTCCTTGTGGGTCACGCTGTCACCGGCTGTCTAGAGTCGAGTTGAAAATTGGTATAGTAATTTCCTTTTGTTTTCTTGGGACCAATTTAATCAGGCTGATAGTGATGGCTGAAGAAATAATTGGACAAGGTCCACCTCCAAATTCAACAGTAATGGATATTCTACATTTGTATACTTATTAAGGATGCATATATATATATCTATATATATATATATACTCTTCTCCCCAAAATCTCATGATCTGTTATTAGAATCATTTGTATTAATTTCTTTTTATTGTAATATGGGTAATCACCTTTAATAATCATATCAATATCACTTCATGATATGATGATAATTCATGAATCATGACACTTAGTATCATAATTCACATGATACATAATGCCAATCAAATAGAAAGCAAGTTAGTATCTTAATTGTTGATCCCACCTATTTGTTCAATAATTTGTAAAAAAAAAATTTGTACAAACCTATGTCAATAAATTTAGAGAAGCAAGTTGGAGATTGCATTAATGATTTATCAAGTTACAAAAATATTGATGAATTCTACATAAAATATGCCTTACTACTATAATATACTTCTCGACGTCTTTCTAATTTGCGTAATATTTAACCTACAATTTTTAAATTTTTTTGTCCTTAGAAAACAAGTATTCATACAGTAAGGCTTTCTAACACAAAAGTCTTCTTCAAAAGCTTGGTTGTTAAGCATTATTCTTCTTCTTTTGTTTATTTTTTTATTTTTTAATAATATGAAAAAGGAAATTTCATGGGTATAAGTTTGACTAGTTGAGTTTGTTAGAATGATTGCACAAGTGTAAAGCAGTTATTGGTTCATTAGACTAGTTTGTTACTAATGTCACCTCTATTTATACTTTCTTGTACATACTATTTTCAGTAATGAGAAGATCGTTTTCTCTCTATAACAGATTATTGTTTTATGTTTCTCTCTGTACTCTGGTTTCTAAATTGTCATGAATAAATATCGTAATCAACGGGTTCTATTTCAAAATCATTATATCTATACAAGATTCTATTAATTTTATATATTTTTTCATTTTCAGTGATTTTATTCAGATCAAACATTCAAAATCACATGTTATCTCCCTAGCATAGGAAGTTGGAAAAACCAATATTATGACAAAAAAAAAATTAAAAAAAAAAAAAAGGCATTCTCTTTGTCTTTCTAACCGAAATAACCAAAAGAAGTG
This sequence comes from Ficus erecta, assembly GCA_008635985.1. Classification (NCBI taxonomy): domain Eukaryota; kingdom Viridiplantae; phylum Streptophyta; class Magnoliopsida; order Rosales; family Moraceae; genus Ficus; species Ficus erecta. The sequence continues at coordinate 1,893,026 of BKCH01000010.1, forward strand.
TAAAAATTAAAGTTTCCAAGTAAGTTTAATGGTCTCATTCAAAAACTTAAATATGTGCTGACATTGTATCAAGCATGATGGGGCGTCAGTCCACCGTGGCCTCGACGTGTATAGCCGCCCCTTTCTAGTCGCTTAGCACATATATATATATATATTTATATATATATATATATTATATTTCATATACTTTAATTTTTATGTAGTGGCAACATAATGACTATGGAAAGCAATAAAATTTTCGTTTCAACAAAACAAAAAGGAACAAAGAAGAAGCGTGCAAAATGAACACCTTTTTTTGTGTCCTCTATATCCATGTGATGGCTAAAGTAATGACCCCCCAAACTATTATAATAACAATTAAATATTAACCATGGAAAAGTTTAAAAAAAAAAAAAACGAATTAATTAAATAATATATTCCAATACACGCTCTGAAGGATCATATCAAATGTGTCTTTTTGGAAAAATAATTCATTCTCAAAAGTGTGAAGAGAGAGAATTATTTGCTAACCATATTAGTCATTTTCTTATTAGAGTCACCAAATGATTTTTTCCCCCCTACATTTATCTGGATATCAATTTAAGAGCTACCTCTTGGAGGAATGGAATTTACAAACTTCCAAGGAGTATGAAGCATCAAAATTAATTTGTACAGTTTTATGCCTGAAAATGCCAACTAATGCTAGCTTAGTTGATAAATACGAGTTATGTTAATTAAGAGAGAGATTCAAGTTTGGGAACAGTTAGCAACGTGAAGAAGATTATAAATGAAGGGGGTGTTTGGTGTGTAAGTTTGAGTTAAGATTTGTAAGTTTAAATAGTAAATTTTTTTTGAATTTTCAGAAAAGACAAACAATTTTTTTGGGGAAAAAAACAAAAAACATAATGAAAAAAGTACAGTTTAGTTTAAACTAAACTTTTTACCAAACAAGGCCGAAAATTAATTATTTGACTCATAGGCATCAATATTTAATACTTCCAAAAGATAGTATATATAGTTTAATTTGAAAAAAAAAAAAATTTGTACATTTTGTGTCATATATTATAATTTGGTCCAAATAATCATATGCTGATATTTTAATTTGAATTTTTTTTTTCTTTTTTGCTAGAAATGGAATAACAATTCAGATCGGGGAGACATGGCTCACCAAAGTCGAGTTGTATTTGATCAAATAAATGTATTAAAATACAAAAATGGAAAATATTAGTTGAAGCCAAACAAAACACAACTCAGATCTACAAAGCAATATCTCCTAAATTGCAAACAATGCAAAACATTATATATACATACATATGTATAATATCTATTGGCAGTTTGGCACTCATGTGACCTACTCCAAATGGAAATACTGAAAAATGGTGTAATTACACAAAGTAAAGGGGGTTAAAATTAAAATAAGGTCTCCAGGGTTTTTATGGTATTTTTTGATAATTCTAAGGGAGTAATTGATATTTGAGGAAATAACAGCATGAACCATGCCAAGACAACGAAATCGGGGAAATTGAAACGAACAAAAAAGTAAATAAATAAAATAATTCAACACTGAGGCTCTATTTGAGGTTACGTTTGGAGACGGTATTTTGGAAGTTGGAGATGGTTTGAATTTCAAAAATATATGTTTGATGAAAATAAATTGTTTGAAGTGAAAAGTGTAAAAACTTGAAACATATTAGGAAAAAAAATTAACAATATGAATCTAATTTCGTTTTTCTCGAAATTCTATACAATTAAAAAAATCATCTTATTTCAACTTAAAATGATAAAATTATAGACTTTTAAAATTTGAGTTTTTAAAAAATATTTAAAAAAATGAATATTAAAATTTGAACAAAAATGACGGAAAAAAATGTTTGAAATCATGTTTCTGACCCCAAACATAGCCTGAATGAATAATAATCCTGAGCTCGTTGTTTTTTTCATGTTTCAAAAGTATAAAAAAAAACAACCCAAAGCGCACACAAACAATAAATTTTGTTTTTTTTTGAAAGGACAAATAAATGGGGAATTCTATGGTGGGAATACTTGCTTTTGCTCCATCGGTATAGTAACATTCAACTATCATCATTTAATCTAAGTAAGGATGTATGTGTTTTCTAGCCCACCAAATTCTAATTCAAATAATTCAGTATTAAATCCTTTTATTAAAATTAAAAAAACAATAAAAAAAAAACCCAGACTCGGGTGATAAAAAAAACCCCAGATTCCGGTGAAAAGAGATCGTGGGTGGGTCGCCACAGGGAGGAGAGGGGGTGGGGCGGTTGAGTCGCGTTTTGGAGAGTGGGGGAATGGGGACGTCGCTAGCTGGGGTGGGCCGTCACAGGGGGAACGGTGGGTCACGTGGTGATGGTTCGTCATCGCGGTGGGGCGCGGGATCGAGTGGTCGGCTGGTTAGTTGTCGCCGACGGTGAAGGATTGGGGATGGGTCTTCCTCTTCTCCGGGGGTAGCCTCACCGGAGAAGAAGAAGATGAGTTTTCTTCAACTCAAAAAAAAAAAAAAATTTATTTGTCCTTTTAATACTTTTTTTTCATTCTCTGATTTGTTTTGTATTTTTTTTTTTTTTTAAATAATAACGATGATGAAGTTTAAGATGGAGTTAGGCCGATCCGTTTTTTTTTTTTTTTTTTTTTTTTCATTCAAAGATTGTTTCCCATCATTGTCCACTTCTACTTGAGATACAAAATTTGGAAGAGTTGTTTGATGGTCGGAAGGGAAGAAATAATGAGTTTGTTCTTGAGCAGCTATGAGGTATTGTTCAGTAATTTTTTTTTTATAATTTTGTAAGAATAGTTTGTAAGATTAGTTTGATCTGTAAAAGCTGAAGTGTTGAATCAGAAATTAAAATAAATAAATAAAAATTCCTTGAGAGCTTCGTCTCAAAGAAGAAAGTCTCTCTTTTTTGTTTTTTTTTAAGTGTTATCCAATCACCTACAATACTCTCACAATAGCTTTAGTGCATCCTATATGATCTCAACCATTTATAGTAAGTCGAACGACTAAAAAGACTTTACTCCATCAATAAAATAAAACACTTTACATCGTGGTAGAATTCCCTACTTCAAAGAATTTGAAAAGAAAACAATAAAAACCCTATTGGATTTGACCGTGAATAGTTACCTTACCGTACGTTATAATATGAGTCAAAAAGGCAGGTTCAATTGTTTTGTCCATCCAATTAAAGTTTGACACCTCAGCTAATATTGTTAATATATAATTTTATAATATATGATCAATTTATTAAATTTAAATAACATGATAAATAAATAAAAGATACACAACTAATAAGACAGGAACAATATGGATACAAAAAGACTTTAACAAAAAATTAAAATAAATTTCTATTGAGAATTTTGTGATATGACGAAAATATCACTCATAAAACATAGTTACAAATAGTACATATAATATGATTATCCTTTTTTTTAATACAATCTTGTAAATAAATATACACGGATAATAGTAAATACACTGATGAAACATAATTAACATTTGATTTAAAAAATATATTACATTGTAGAATTATTGTAATAATGTTAAAAATACTTTATTATATATTTACTTCTCTGGGAAGGCATTTAACGTGCGCAAGTAACATGGCGATTGGCATGTTATAAATAACCAACGTTGTTGTTGCACCTCCAGAGAGAAACATTTCACAGAAAACAAACTCTCTTTTCTTCTTTCATCAAAACTTAAAAAGAAAAAAAGAAAAAAAAAAAAAGAAAAAAAAGAGAGAGAGAGAGAGAGAGAGAGAGAGAGAAAACAAAAGAAAAACCCACAAACCGGTTTCCTTGATTTTCTCAAAGCTCGATTTTTGATCCATTTTTCAACATCCAATCCAGTAAAACTACTTTGCTTGTTTATATGGACAAAAAAACAGAGTCATAAAAAAGAAAAAAAAAATCCTGGTTAGCTTGAGAAAAAAAAACCGAGTGTTTTTGTGTATGCTTGACTCTGGATCGGTTAGAGGATGGAACAGAAACATGTCTTGTTGTCAGCTTTGAGTGTTGGGGTTGGGGTTGGAGTTGGGGCTGCTGAGTTCAGGGCAGTCAGTGAGTAAATGGGTCAAAGGAAATAATAATAGCTCTCCTGATTTGGTCTCTGCCGACCAGATTGAGTACGAGTTGTTCAGGCAAGTCCTCGACTGCAGAGAAAGTAAGGTTACATTTGATGACTTCTCTTATTTAAGGTAAATTTTCAACATTTCTCCCTTTTTTATTTATCTGGGTTTTGAAGTTTTTTCTTTTCTATTCTTGTGGGTTGGTTGGTTTTCTAGTTGTGTACTTGTTGTTGAGTTTTTTTGGTAATTCACGTGATCTATTAGAACTTGTACAAGACTTAAGTTGTGAATTTTCTTAATCTTCTTCACCTGTAATAAGTCAAGAGGAAAGTCTATAGGACTGGTTTTTGTTTGATTAGTCTCTTTTTTGCTTAACACTAGTGAAAAAGCAAGTATTTTTTAGGCTTCTTAATCATAAATTCAACTTAATCAAGGTTAAGGAATGATAATTTCTGGGTTATGCGCAATTTTATTAGTCACTTCTAATACCTAAATTTTCCTCTATCTAATTCCATGTGTTTTAGATTCTAAATTACATACTAACGTTCTCTCTCTCTCTCTCTCTCTCTGTCTTCAAATTATGGCAATGACAGTGAGAAAACTAGAGTGTTATTAACAAGTGCTGCACATGTACATCTGAGACACTCGGAATTTTCCAAGCACACCCGGAACCTTTCGCCGGCGAGTAGAGCTATTTTGCTTTCGGGACCGGCCGGTATGTAACATTTAGAAAACTGATTTTTGGCACCCCTTAAGATAATCATTTTGTACAATCTGAACTGAACATGATTTTGTTTTTTCATGAAGAACCTTGCCATCAAATGCTTGCCAAAGCCTTGGCACGAGACTTCAAATCCAAGCTGCTTGTGTTGGATGTCAATGCTTTTTCTCTAAAGGTAACCATGTCCTACTAGTACTACTCGATTCTTCCTCCAATAAAACCTGTCCGTCTTACGGTAATACTAATACTTTTATCACTTTAATTCCTCACAGATGCAGAGCAAGTACGGCTGCGCCAAAAGAGAAGCCGTGAGATTTCTTTGCTTTTCGTACCGAGGAACTGTGCCTGTTTTCTTCTATATGCTAAATGCTTCATCCATACTTTAGTTTATGAAGATTAACCATGATATTTGAACTTGTCTCTTTTTTTTTTTTTTTTTTTTTGTAGTCTCTCAGTCGCTCTATCTCGGAGGTGGCAGTAGAGCGAGTTTCCAATTTGTTTGGTTCCTTCTCAATCCGTCCTTCAAGCGGAGACACTAGAGGTAGGGAAGGTTCAAACAATCCTTCAACACTTCGTAAAAATGCCTCTAGTTCCTCTGATATGAGTGGAATCGCTTCAAAACATGCTCCAACAAACTCAGGTACTTCAGAATTTTCTTTGTGCAAAACTCATATCTTATACCTTTAAGAATGTCTCAATCATATTTAATGCCATCGCTTCGAAAGTGTTAATCATTCTTGGTGATCTCGTTTAATTTTTGCAGCTTCCTTGAAGCACTCGAGTAGGTGGTGTTTTGATGAGAGAGACTTTGCACGGTCGCTTTACACGGTAATTATAACAAATTAAGTTGCTTGTTTTAAATTTAATCCTGTCTTTACGACACTTCTAATTTATAATGTGAATAATAGACTCCTGCAGATGTTATAATAGATGAAAATTATCAACCTCAGGCTTATGGATTTCCCTTTTTTTTATAGCAGACTTTTATTCTGGTAATTCAAACAGAATTAGCCAGATAAATTGCATACTTTTCCTGTATCTCGAGATGGTTTTAACAAGATAAAGTATTGGCGTTTTTATGTTCAGGTAGTGGCTTCAAAATCGGAAACTTGTTCGATTATATTGTACATCAGGGACGTCGAAAAGCTGCTTCTCCAATCACAAAGGTTTTACAATTTGTTCCAGAAAATGTTGAAGAAACTCTCGGGGTCGGTGTTGATACTCGGTTCGCAGACGTTGGATACAGAAGATGATAGTTGTAGAGAAGTGGATGAGAGGCTTTCTGTGTTGTTCCCGTACAACATTGAGATCAAACCACCGGAAGACGAGACTCAAACAGTCAGCTGGAAAGCTCAACTAGAAGAGGACATGAAGATGATCCAATTTCAAGACAATAAAAACCACATAGCCGAGGTTCTGGCAGCGAATGATCTCGAGTGCTATAATTTGGCTTCGATCTGCGAAGCAGACACAATGGTTCTCAGCAACTACATTGAAGAAATTGTGGTCACTGCAATTTCCTATCACTTGATGCATAACAAAGACCCCGAGTACCGAAACGGAAAGCTTGTCATTTCTTCAAAGAGGTAGATAATTCTTTTGCAGTTGTGCTCGTGACTCTCATTCGACTTGTATTGCAACAATGGAAATGTTTTTGTACTTGACTATTATTCTGGATTTTTTGGAACAGTCTGTCCCATGGATTGAGTATCTTCCAGGAGGGAAAGAGCGGCGAGAAAGACACTTTGAAGCTAGAGACAAATGCCGAATCCTCAAAGAAGGAATCTAATTCCGAAACTCAAGGTCCTGAAAGCAAAAGCGAGGCGGAGAAAACTGGTTCGGCAGGGAAGAAGGATGGTGAGAATGCACCTCCTGCAAAAGTAAGATCCAAATTGTAATGAACATAAATATAAAGATAAAGAATTCTCTCTCAAATTTTCACATAATTCGTTGTCTTGTGTTGTGGTGTTCTTTAGGAAGTTCCACCCGATAACGAATTTGAGAAGCGCATTAGGCCTGAGGTTATCCCAGCAAACGAGATAGGAGTGACATTTGCAGATATTGGAGCCTTGGATGAGATAAAGGAATCACTTCAGGAGCTGGTAATGCTTCCGCTGCGAAGACCTGACCTCTTCAAAGGTGGCCTTCTCAAGCCTTGTAGAGGCATACTGCTCTTTGGACCTCCCGGCACAGGCAAAACAATGCTGGCAAAGGCAATTGCAAATGAAGCCGGTGCGCATTTCATCAACGTCTCAATGTCCACCATCACTTCGAAATGGTTTGGAGAGGATGAGAAGAACGTTCGAGCACTTTTCTCGCTTGCAGCCAAGCTCTCGCCGACTATCATTTTCGTGGATGAAGTCGACAGCATGCTCGGGCAGAGGACCAGAGTTGGAGAGCATGAGGCCATGAGGAAGATCAAGAATGAGTTCATGGCACACTGGGATGGCCTCTTGACCAAACCTGGAGAGAGAATTCTTGTTCTTGCTGCCACCAACAGGCCTTTCGACCTCGATGAAGCAATAATTAGGCGATTCGAGCGCAGGTACTGATCATCAAACTCATCGTCTTTTCTCTGCCATTCTAGTACACAAGAGCAGACAGTTAAGTTTATACATTGATTTTTTTATTTTTTATTTTTTTTTTGGGGTGTGTTGTACAGAATCATGGTTGGCCTTCCCTCTATTGAGAATCGGGAAATGATCTTGAAAACTCTCCTTTCGAAAGAAAAGGTCGAGAATCTAGACTTCAAAGAGCTTGCAACAATGACAGAAGGATATACTGGGAGTGACCTTAAGGTATATATATATATTTTATATTGATATAATTAGTAAATCAAAATCATAATTAGCTGTGATTATCTAATGAGATTAACTTCTCGAAACAGAACCTGTGCGTGACAGCTGCATATCGACCCGTTAGGGAGCTATTGCAACAGGAGAGAGAGAAGGATAAGGTACTTACTATCTTTTTAAGCTCTTCATCTGTTACTTTTACCATGTTTTCGCATTTTAAGCAATGCACGATGATATTAATCCAGGAAAAGAAGAAGAAAGATTCGGAAGGCTCTTCCTCGGAAGATGCTTCATCTAAAAAAGAAGACGACAAAGAGGAGGAGCGCGTAATCGCCCTCAGGGCCTTAAACATGGAAGATATGAGACAGGCAAAGAATCAGGTAACATGAGTGACTCAACGACGTTGAAACTCTGCATGTTTCTGAATGTTAGATTTCGTCAAAGTCACGTAAAGATTGAAATCATTCAAACAGAAGTCTAACGGTAGAGTCTTTTTTTCATACCCTACCTAAAAGCATTGTTTGTAAATTGTAAACAATGTTTACACATGTTTGGTGCAATGCAGGTGGCGGCGAGTTTCGCCTCCGAGGGATCAATAATGAATGAGCTGAAGTTGTGGAACGAACTGTATGGCGAGGGAGGTTCAAGGAAGAAGCAGCAACTGACTTACTTCCTCTAAGATCTCTCTCATAAAGCACAGGAATTCTACACCAATCTCGTCAGCATCTTTCTTCCCGGCTTAGGAACGTCGAAAGTCTTGAGGAAGCTGGAAAGAAGTCCCATCTGAAACACCCTTTTTTTCCAATGGAAATCCTCTATCTAGCAAAAAGCCTTAAAAAGTTCCAAACAACCACCATTAGGGAGCTTGTCGGGTTTGCGTAAATCGGTGTCTGGCATTTTCAGGCTTAAGAGAGGGCTGTCGGGATTTTTAGTTGTGTTCTGTGAGTGTCTGATCTGGTGTTTGGAAAGTGCATATAAAAGGAGTATTACTATTGGGTTTGGGGGAAATAGGGTGAAACTTGCAATGGACTTGTTTGAATGATTGACACCCCCATTATATAGTATTTGTAAATTGGTTCTGTGATTTTATTAGTACAATATTTGCTTTATACTCGTTTTAGACTTCGCTTTTATCTATTGTGGATATGTCTTGCCAGGAAGTTTCACTGTTGAAAATAAAAATAGTAATAATAATAATAATATCTTGGTAAACGCCAGTAACATAAAACGACACTGACTATTGCTATTTTGACAAAATATCCCTTCTATTATTTTTCTATTGTACTCTTTGCTAAACGACAACATCTTAGAAACCTAGAAAACGACAATGAAATGAAAAATAACTACAACATGAATATTGCTTATTTATCCCAAAAATAAAAAATACAACATGAATATAAACGAAAAAAAAAAACCCCCCACAAAAAGGTCTATGAAATGTAAAACGACATCAACTCGAAAGACGACAACAATTGAAAAGGGCAAAAAAACAAAAACAAAAACGACACTGAAACAAAACGACAGCATCCTAAAATCGATGATAACAGAAACAACTGTTAAGGGCCTGTTTGGTGCACAAGTTCAAGATGAGATTTTTAAGTTTAAATAGTAAATTTTTTTGAATTTTCAGAAAAGACAAAAAACTTTTTGGGAAAAAGACAAACTTTTTGGGAAAAAGACAAAAAAAAGTTTGAAAATCTTAGTTTGGACTTAAACTCCAAACTCACCCTAAGACTTTTTCAAATTTCTGTCGTTTCTATATTTTTCACGTCGTCGTTTTTTGATGAGGATACTTTTTTTAATTGTGTTTTTATATATGTATTTTGACCAAAATCTATAAACAATCCCCTTTAAAATTTTAAAACTTCATTTTAATCCTCCAAAAATTAAAAACTTGTTATGAGCTCCTCTCACCAAAATTCCCGACGTCACTTATGTCGGCAATTATTTTTTTTTTTTTTAGGAGAGTTCTTTAAAAGTGATTGTCGTTGAATTTTATGTACGTCCATAACATCAGACTTACGACGGTGTCCTCTTCACGTTACCCAATTTATCTCCGGCCACCGCCACTGGCGGCCGTTTATCCTCCTTTCACCAGCTCAATTATTTTCCAAGATAAACCAATCCAATTACCAAAATTCAAGATTTCCCCTTTCTTTTTCCATGCGTCGCCATTAATCCCTCTCTCCTTTTTCAACAAAATCTGAAGTAAACAATGTCAAACCCACTGGCGATGATACCAGAAACTTGGGTATAAAGAGTCACTTGAAAAAATTCACCGATACCCATTAGCATGTAAAGAGCTGGGCTTCATTCTCAGAGCCGCTTACGCCGAATTTCCCAAGAATTTGCAGGCCCTAATCGTCCAAGACACCATCACCGCCTTTCGTCTCCTTCCTGGGTTTGTATTCTTTGATTCGTATTCTATTATGTAAATTCTTACCCCAAATGACAATTCTATGGAATACTACTGTTTTAAGAAAAACCGAGTTCTTGACATGGTTGGTGTTCAGGTGATTAAATGGGATTCTTGGGTAAATGGCCTTTTTTTTTTTAATATAAGTTTTTTAACAAAGGGCTGAACTTTTGTAAAATTAGGAAAATAGCCGTTTTTCAGACCGGTGGATTATGATTAATTAGTGATTGAGCAAATATAAATATGTATTTTTATTGACTAACTACGGTGGATGATTGATTAACGGTTATTTTTTAAAATAAAATTAAATAAGTATTTAAAAACTGTCTATTTACCTAAATGATTTTATGGTTTCTTTGCTTTGCTTGTACTAGAATGCAGACACGCAACGCAGTTTCTGGAGCTCATGTTCTCATTCAGAGCGCCGAGGCCACATTGCCAAAGCAGAAGAAGAATTTGGCTATCACAGAGTTTAAGCAAGCAATGATTGCCCATAAGCGGCGATGTAAAGCCCGCAAAGAAGAAAAAGGTAACTCTTTTTATAAACCTTGATAATGATTTTTTTGTTGTTTGTTTGTATATTCTTCTGATCGAGTACTTAGCAGCATGAATCCATTTTATGTCCCTAGTTTCAGGTTCTGCTCATCTGCCACAAGATATTCTTATCCACATCTTCAGTTTTCTAGATACGCAATCTTTAGTTTCTGCTGGGCTAGTGTGCTTGTAAGTTCATATTTTCCTTGACTTTTTTGTGGGTTCTCTTTGGTTTCTCTCCTTGTGTCTTGTGGCTACTATGTTACGAACTAAGGGTCCTAATCCTTTCCTAACATGAGAAGTAATGAACAGAAAAACACACGAGATGTATAATGGTTTTCCACCTGATGTGAGAATTACTTCCACTTTCATTTGATGCAAAAGTTTTGCTACGATGTTAAAGTTGATCCGTGTGCCAACTTTGTGTCAGTTTAAAAATTAGGCTCCACACATTTAAACGAAAATGGATACGCAACACTACGCTAAACCTTCTCAGACATTATTTCACATATGCTTTGGTATTGTTAATCGTCTTTTAACTTGGTTGCTCCGTTTTCAGGTCGTGGAATTTAGCAGCAAGTGATGATCAGCTTTGGCGTGTACAATATGCTACCTTCTTTGGGAGTTCTGAATCCGATACTAGTTTGAAGATTAGTAGGCCTCAAAGACCTAAAGAGATTGGAAATAATAAGTGTGCCTCCTTACCGGAAGAAGAGGTTACTGGAACAGGCATTCACTGGAAGGAAGCCTTTAAAAGAGAATATAGTGGTATGTTATCTTCTATTTCGATATGATACCCTTTGTCTATTTTCTTTAAAGAACAATCCGTTTGTATCCACTTAACCAACATAGCATTGACACCATCCTTTTTTTTTTTCCTTTTTCTCATTGGCATTCGCGTGTATGCTTGGATTTCAGGCAATTTGTCGAAGAGATTAGTGTATAATAGGGGATTCTGTGAAAACTGTGAAATGATAGTGTGGCTCGATAACTTGAAATGTTCAAATGAACATTGTCGATTACAGTCTGTAGTCAAGCCCGTCTCGACTTGTGAGGTATGATGAGTATTTTCTTATGCAAGCTCGTCATCTGTTTTATAATATTGAGTATGATTTATCACAGTGACCTTACCTATTAGTGGGAAATTTTCCTCATTCTCAGGTTGTTGAATACATTCTGGATGGTTCATTGATGGCGAGATCATCTTCGGATAGTGAGAGTGATTCAGAAGAAGATTCACTTCTAATGTCAAGGTTATGGGTCTATCCGTATTAACTTTTGAGAGAACAGAAACCTATAGATTTGTTTCTGAAGTGATGAATCCCCCAATGATCATATATTGGTTATATCAAGTTCTTAAATAGGAGTGTATTTTACATAATAGACTGGTCACCAACTCGTAGCAATGGCATAAAACTACTTTTAGCAATCAGGATAGAGTCTAATCTTACTACCATTGACTAGTTGATCTTTCGCCTAAACAATCTGACACCCAATACTGACCTTTCATTTGGATGCAAATTTTATTATTATTTTTTCTCCGACAAAAAAATAAAAAAGATGAATGGTGTCCTTATGCTCCCACCCGATGTCGCTTTCAGAATTTTCCGTGACCATGTGAAGCGAAAAGGTGATCTGTTCATTTTTTGGTTTATTTCATCTATTCCATGACTAGAACGGGGGGGATACACGTTACACACAGCCTCCGTTTCATTTTGGGAGGCCTACGCCTATAGAAACTGTCAACCAAAAAAAAGTTTTGTTTGAATGAATGCTTTTTGTTTGCATTGCAGGTAGCAAAAATTGTTAATATCGTCATCATCTATCCTTGGATCTTATCGAATATGTAATACAATTTTTCTATATATTTCAAATTTATCTGATGGGGCAGTTGACGTTTAATTTTGATTAATGTAATAATGAAAATGCCCTCAAACGAAAAAATAATTAAATAATCCAATTAAATAACCTCAAAGACACAGAAAAGATGTTTAAAATTATTTATTTATGTTTGTCCTTGTTCTTGTTCTTGGGTTCTTAAAAATAAAAATTATTAAAAAAAAAATCTTTTTTTTTTCTCTGAGAGTGTTTTTGCCATCATCATAGTCAAAATTGAAGGGTGACATTTCTGTATTATGGATTTTACACATTTAAAAAGTTTTAGTATTATTAGATAGGTTCAAAATGAATGGTATATTTTTTGAAAAAACTTAAAATACAAGGCATATAGATGTGTATGTTTCAGCATTACCGACACGAAGCAAAATTTCCAAATTTCAGTTTTCAGTTAAACCAATTCGCCATAATAGTAATGTGCTTTTCTAGATTTCGATTACCGCGTTGCATTACAACCCAATTTTTATGCTCTTTGTGATTTTGTTTCTGAGGATGTTGACGTCTTTTCAACATAATGGAGAAAGGATAAGGGGAAAAATAGCCTATAATTTTATTTTTTTTTTTAAAACATATCTTTAAGTTTTCTCGATCAAAAAAAGGGTCAGTTTTCGAATAAATAACAATCGGTAACTAAATCTATGGTCAATTATTTAGTATCGACCACAGCTCAGTGACTGATATTAATGTGTTTAATCACTGTGAATTATTTATCGATCAATCCGTGATTGCTTACTACGATCTAATTGATGAGATCAACCATTTTAATGACCTTCGGTCATTTTTCTTGAAAAAAGAAATGATTGTTTATTTTAGATAAATGTTCAGAAACTATTACATGACCTAATTTCTCAAGCGAACGAAATCTTGAAACCAAAGAATATTAGGTTATCGATTTATAATTAGGCAGAACCACGGGCATTGCAAGCTCTAACTCCACATCGAGATATTCTCAGGGAAAAAAAAAAAAAAACCCCTCCACATCGAGATAGTAATTTGGCAAACACTTTATCTCTTGTGAAGGTGCGGGACTCGCCGAGCCTCTCAGCTTTTTGTTTTTTTTTTTTTTTTTGGCTTAATGTAATTTCATAAAGGAAAAAACGTCACCGTCAGGAGATTATCATGATTTGCATTATAAAAAAAAAACCATCATAATCATGTTTTGCGTGAAAATATCACACTTATCTACAACTTTGGGACCGGAGCTTCAAATATCTCAATTGCACGTTTTTCTATCAAAGGTTACCCCTAGTTCCAGATGTTAAGAAAATGAGGTCGACGTCTATATAGTAGGTTATCAAAGCATGAAAATAATTCAGACAGTAATATGAGTCATGACTATATAACGAAATACCATATTATATTAAAACTGTGTGCTTCCAAACAATTCTCAGGCAAAAGGCAGAAACAGGGAACCTACTGGGAAACAGGTGTACCAGACCTGAATTAAAACCTTAAATCACTGTGTCAATAACATGGGGCCTAGTTAACACTATCTTGATGACTCTAATCCTTCTTCTTCTCTTTAAACGGACCTTTCGGGATTTTACTCAATACCTTTGCATCAAAAACTGCGTACTGCTTCTTGATCTCAATCGTCGCCTTCTCAGAAAGGGCATCAACCTGATCTTCATACTTTTCATAGAACACTGGCACCGTGTGCAGCAAGACAAACGCTGTTTCTCAAATGACAAATCGGTGTCAAAGACTAACAGATATTATGCACAAACATAATCAACACGTTTGAAAAAAATACTAACCTATGTAGAACAGGGTAAGGAAGTTGCACCAGTTCCCAACAACGGACAGAACCCACAAGCCAGCAATAACCTGATAACAAAGAAAATGAGTTTCCTAATAAAGCGGAAAAAACCCCAAAACTGCACATATCAAGTCTTCGCAAGAAACACACTCCGACAGTCCGGCCCATTGACCATGTTAATGTATGGTAAGTCTTGACAAGAAAAGGTAATGTTACTGTTCCATGTTTTTATGGAGAGCAATTAGCACTTCTGGCATAAGAACTCCTAGTGAAAACTAAAACTTTAAATATGGTATAAGGGAAAAAGGTAAAAACATACACCGAGAAATTTCTTCAACTCCTTCCCAGATGCAATATCCCTCAAGATAGCCAATGCATAATTTACTTCAGCTCTCAGCGCCGAAGCAACCTCAAGGACACATTTCTCAGGGATTCGGACTTCTGGTATTTGCGGAGGAGACCTAGTTAAGGAACAGAGTGAGATCACAACCATGGGAAACTTTATCAAAAATAAAGGAAAGAAACACTCAAATGACAATGACTTACTTGTTGATAAAGGTGGAGGCATTGGACCACAGGAAAAGAAGCGCCAGAGAGAGTATCAAGATATGGCAGACCAATGTGAGTAAATGATATTCAAGCAACTCAAAGAGAACCCACAATGCAGTGGCCCCGCCAAGCACGCCTGCAGAAATTTTCTTGTTCCTCCATAGGAAAACATTGGCAGCTGCAAGGAAAGATTTCCCACAAGTTAATGGTAATCGATGAATGATAAGTGATAAACATATACGATTATTCCTCATCTTCCCTTGGAACTCATCAGAAATCATATTGGTAAAAACTACAAGAATTGAGCAGATGTGGTTCTAATTTCTAAAATATAACTTTTTGCCGCATCAAAACACTTTACAGTAACATACTTCCTTAAATTCAATTCAAACGTTGTATCTTTTCAAATGAAAAACAACAATTTAAAATCATTTCCAGGAATGCGTTGCTTACCAATGAGATATGTAGAGTATATTTGGAATGTAAGAGATGAACTAGACATACAAAAGGTTCTGATCAGTTGACCTATGTGCAAGCTTAGAACTCTTGAATCAATGCGAGAAACACACTAACCTGTTTCAAAATTTAAACTTCTACTGCTACAAATTAAATTACACAAAAAAAAAAAAAAAAAGGAGAGAGAGAGAGAACGGAGGGAATGTAACAAGAGTATCATTGTACTTTCCCAAAACATGGATTTTAGTTTATAACCTCAAAGATTTCGTCTTTGGATGATTTAAAATACAATGATCACAGATAAGTTAAACAACAATTTAACCAACCACAATTGTGGATCCAAATCCAACACTCAATGCAGTTAAAATAATAGCAAGAATCAAATCATTCTAAAAAAATACAAAGCAGCTTCAAACCAATATCTTTCGTACCCAGAATCACAAAGGGCATTCTAAATCTAAAGCACCACAAAATCTCATGAATAAAACTAGCAACCAGTGCTACATATAGAAGAACATAAATAAATTCGAACATTGGCAATTAAACTACGCCAGATCTGAACAGGCCCAAAACTTTCATCAATTCATTTCCTTTCCGACCTTCGTTTCGTCTTAACAATTCCGTTATGCCAAAAGAAAGACAAAATCAGAGAAATACGACAACAATTAAATAGAAAATCAATCAAACAGATCATCTCCATAATACTGTACGATTCCAAAATCATCGCTTTTTAACGCTCATATTTTCGTCAGATCCAAAAAGATAAATAAGTAAATAAATGTATAAAACTCAGGATCAAATCTGTATATATAGACATGCATTTACGTTAAAGATGATAATAAGAGTGGATTTGAATCGAGAGAAAAGGCGAAAATTACGTTTTCCACCGCCCAAGACCTTGTGGATGGGTTTTTCTCTACCGAAGAGCCTGAAAATCTTGGCTTGAACTTCCTCGACCTTGGAGGGCTTGTCGTCGTCGGAATCTGACGAAGACGAAGAATCGACAATCTTCTCGATCAACGACTCCCGCTGCTCGCCTGCGTGCTCCGCCATGGATCTCCTCACAACGATGACGCGACCCAAAACAATGGAAAAGTGACGAGAGAGAGTGAGAGAGAGAGAGAGAGAATTTGAGTTTGTAGGGGATGTTTAGAGAAAGAGAAAGAGAGACTAAGGGGTGATGAAATCTGAGCCGTTTAAAATGGTAAAGAGGCCGAGGCTGAGGTTCGGGAAGTCGAGGAAGCGGGTGGTTCGGGTGTTTAACGGAAACCGAGGAGAGTGCGCGGGTGTCTGCAGAAAAGGGAAAGTGCGAACATGGAAAATATCCTTTTTCCAGCACTCTCACTGTTACCAATTTTTTAGGGATTGTTTTTGATTCCATTTGAATATGATATTTTATCATTTAAATTTTAAATTTTTAACTTTACATCAAGTTTTCTCTTTTTTTTTTTTTAAATTGAAATTTTAAAAGTTTATAATTTTTTTATTTCAAATTAAAATCTTGAAATAAGATAAATTTTATGTCAAAATGTTCGTAACGAGAAACGAACAACACAAGATTCATTTTACATATTTTTTCTTAACACATTTTAAAATTTTATACTATTTTTTATATCATAGAACTTTATCAAAAGTTTCTCTCATACATATACTTCCAACTCAACATCCAAAATATCATCTCCAGATGTTATTCCAAACGAGCCGTTAGCTTTCCTTTTCTTTTTTTTCTTTCTTAAGGCCCATTTGGAAGACATATGTAGATGGTATTTTGAAGGTTGTGTTGGAAATGTATGTTTGGTGAAAACTTTTTAGAAAAATTCTGTGATATAAAATTAGTGCAAAAATTTGAAATGTGTTTGGAAAAAATATGCAAAATGAATCTTGATTTGTTCATTTCGTCGTTAAGTTATCTCATTTCGATTTAAAATAAGAAAGTTATAGACTTTTAAAAATTAAGTTTTTTACAAATGAAAGAGAAAAGTTTGATAAAACTTAGAATTTTAAAATCTCAATAACAAAATATCATCCGGATATCTAACCACAAACGGGCCCTTATTTGTTTTTTTCTTTTTTCTTTTTTGCTTATCACTTTTTCTATTCTCCATTATGGAAAAATAAAGATTCCAAATGTTGAATACAACAAAATCACAAATGTTTCTACTAATAATGAATAATAAATAATTAATCTAAATTATTTCACTAAAAAATTGTCTAGAAGTCTTAAATCAATATACAAAACTGTTAAGCATATGTTTAATGCAACAACTCTAACTTAAAAAACTCAACTAATTTTTGTTTTTGTCCACAAAATTAACTAAAATTTTAGTTAGTTTCTGAAAAAATCAAATGAATTAAATCTAAATTTTTCAACTAAAACCTATCAATCAAATATTTGCTAAACATTTTGATTCAGATGAGTCAGATTCTATATAATGTCCAAAAATAACAAAAATATTATTAAACAAGATGAGATTGATCCAGTTATTCTTACAATTAATGAGCTCTAATCCACTATATGAAGCTAATTCATCGTAAAAAAAAATTAGACGATTTAATCTCGTAATGCTTGAGTTCTTAAGCAAGTTTACAATTTAATTATTGGTGTGGGTTTGAGTTTGTAGAAGCTATAAAAAAGAAAATTCCCCTACAAAAGAATGTGTAAAGGTCATACATTATTAAGGGCATGTTTGGTGTGTAAGTTTGAGTTAAGATTTTTAAGTTTAAATAGTAAATTGTGTTGACTTTTCAGAAAAGACAAAAAACTTTTTGAGAAAAAGACAAAAAATTTTGAGAAAAAAGATAAAAAAAAGTTTAAAAATGTTAGTTTGGACTAACATACCAAACATGCCCTAAATAATTTTAAACAAGTAGTTTATTTGTTGTTGAGATTGCATTATCTAAAATTTAAATTTAAATTTAAAAAAAAAAAAGTGATAAAAAATAAGGGTGATAATATCGATGTAAATAAAATAGTAAATTGATGAAAACCCTGACAGGGATATAGAAGGCAAGCCAACCACTGCTCTCCTCTGGTTGCGCAGCTCGAGGCTAAGGCGGGGCGGTAGACACTAACGGCGTCTACTTCGGCGTGGGCCCCAGTTTGTGCTATGATTTTATTTCTATTTCTATTTACAACTCGTGGCACTCCTCTCGATGAATCTGGGATTCGCCCCTTCTTTGAATAACACCAAATCATAATGTACGGAATGCGCCATGTACCGACACGACACGTGGAGACTCTGTAGCCTTATTTTAATATTCTTGGATATTATTTTTCGTTGGCCTACGCTAGACAATCCCACACGTTTGGGCTCTTTGTTTTTTAATAAAAATTTGATAAATGTCTATCCCAACTTTTGGGCTCTGTTTTGGTTGGAGGATGGAAAGGAGGGGGAATGTAGAGAGTTTGAGGGATAAAGAAAGTGAGGGATGGAATCGATTGTAAAAAATTTTTATGTTATTTAGTAGGAAGGAATGAGAGTTAAAATAATAAATGAATAATAATTGTATAATTATTATTTTATTCATTTTTATTATAAGTTAATTATTCTTTTAAATGGTAAAATAGACATTTTAAACTTAAAAGAGGGATTATTTGAATCTTTTCATTAATGGAAGGATCCACTTTTGTGGGCCCAAAAGGAGAGTTCTTCCCTCTGTCCCTCCCTTCCTCTCTTCCCTCTAACCAAACAAGAGATTTGTCCTCTCCCTCCACCCCCTCCCTCCAACCAAACAGACTTTAGTTGGGGAGAGAGAGGTGGAGGGAGACACATTCCCTTGTTTGGTTGGAGGGAAGAGAGGAAGGAGATGAGAGATGGAGGGATGCCCTCTTCATACAGGCCCACCATTTTGCGTCATTCCATCAATGGCATGATACAAGTTCTCCCCTCAAATTTAAATTGAAAAGACAATTGTACCCGTAAAAAAGTTTTAAAAATATTTTATAAAATAGACAATATAGTAATTAGACAGATACCTATCAACCATTGTTCCAACTCTCTCTCTTTCTTACCAAACAACATAAGGGACTCATTCAATTATCTCCTTCCTTCATTCTCTCCAACTCTCTTCATCCCTCCTATTGTCACCTAGAAAGATAATAATAAATAAATAAAAACAAACATAAATAAATTTTTTTTTACATAACTAAATATCCAAATCTCAAGTTTTTATCCTTCAAAAAAAAAACCTCAAGTTTTTAGTTTTATTTTTTTTACCCCTATACACTAAATTTGTCATAAAATTATTAATCTTTAAAATGAAATTGACATGAGATTTATATATGAATTGTTAATTAATTATATGAATGGCTATTTTTATCTCTTTTAATCCAAATTTATTAAAATTAGTATCTTTAATTAAATACTACCACAATAGAAAATTTTGAGTTAACTAAGTTTTAAGTATAAGTTTGAGTTAACGTTGATTTAAAAAGAGCTTTTATACTCTCAATTAACAACTATATGCAAGTCAAGAGTCAAGTTTCGCTAAAAAAAAAAAATCGATATTGTTATTAATGGGGATAGATTGTTATAAATTTATTAGTTAATGGTGTAAATTGTCAAAAAAAAAAAAAAAAGTGCAATTACAACTATTCAACAAGTATAAAAATGCCCCATTTTTAACTTTACCATGTGAATTCAAACTCCACAATTTATAAGGATTCAAATGCGAAATTGTTAGGAACCGTCGTTAATAGGCTTGAGAAGACTAATGAGGGGGTTAGTTTAGTTAGTGGGCTGTGAGGGAATGGTTATTAGAGGTTGTTAGTATAACTGTTAACTTGTAGTCGTTAGTAGCTTGTTAGGGGATGGGCGGTATAAGAGGGGTTGAGTGGCTAATGGGGAGGAGAGGAATGAGTGTTCTGTTATCTCGTTATTTTTCATTGTAGTAGTTCCATTTTGATTAAATATTATGTCTATATTTTTGGGTTCCTATCAGAAATTGCCGTTAAATTATAATTGCACCCACTACAAATTCCAAGTTCCTGATTTTTTTTTTTTATTTGTAGTGATAAAATCACAAATAAATCAAATTCCCTTAAATTATTATAAGACCTCCTATATCTTACTATCAATGAGAACTATAGTTATGGTTACTAACCTTCTACATTTTACTATCAATAAGAACTATAGTTATAGCTACTAAACTAATTTTTAAGCAACTTCTGATCTATAACTAAAATCAATTCATATGACAATTTTTATACATTTATTTTTTAAAAAGTAACCGAACTCTCTCTTTTTTAAGAAAATGACCATTGGCAGGATCGTTGAGTAATGATTGATCAACAAATCATTAATTGATATTGATAACAAGAATCAGTAAAATGAAAAATACTCCCAACATATATTTTGACCTATTCGGTTAATTAATGGATTTTGAAGGAAAATACAGTAGAGATTGAAACACTGCTTGCGGACTACCATGATACAGATTCTATAAAAGAAAATTCAGGCTCAGCAATACAAGAAATCACAATACACATAATTTGCGAATTGAACATCAAATTGCCATTCATAACACACACACACACACACACATATAGCATCTGATGATCCACACAATCACGAGCCTGCAACTACAATAAGGATCGAAAGATTAAAAAAAAACGAAAAATTACCTGTTGATATTTGCAAGAGAAGCTCCCTCAGAGATCGTCTTCGCAGCTTCTTTGATTCCAATAACCAGAAAGGAAGAGTTTTATGTCTCCGACTAACTGGGCCCTCACACACACACATATTCTTGGAGAATATCCACTGTTTGTTGAGAATAACAGAACCTCTTTTGGAATATGCTTTCCCCTATTACTCCACTAATTTGGTTTACATATATCTTTCCTTAGAAGAAAACAAAGCTTTCAGAGAGAATTTCCTTTAAAGCTAATTTAGTGCTCTTTTTTTTTTTGGTTGTTGTTTTATTTTACCACTACTCATGAACCGGCAAGATTACGTTTGAAATTAGAATCATATCATTCAATAGCCTAAGAAAACGCGAAGAAGAACGACAAAATAAAAATAAGCCACAAGATATAGTTGATATTTAATGTGAGAACTAATTTCACTTATCGCTAAAATAAATTTTTAAAAAAATCTCTAATCAAATGAAGAACTAATTTCACTTATCTCTGATCCCTTTGTTCATCTTTAAGAAAATGACTTTCCTAAAAATCACTTAAATAACACGAGAACTAGGTCAAGTCATGGCCAGTGAAGAAAAGTGCAAGGTAATTAAGCAACATACAACTCAAGAGATTTTGTCGTTAACATGTTTACAATGATGTTTTAAGACTAGCTTCAAAAAGTATTGACCAATATTCATCTTAAAACACAAAAGAGAACCTAAAAATTGTGTGTATGAACATTGCTTAATTTTATCGTATTCACACGAAGCAGTACTATACTTTTTCTATGAGGTAAATTGACCACAAAACCTTCAAAATCAGGGATTTTAATAGATATATAAGTGAATTCTATTAAATTACAACTCTAAAATAATTACGGATTGCTATGAACTTTGTTGTTAAAGAGACAAAAGAAACCTTTTTCTTTTAAGGAAAGAAACAGAACAATCTCGACTCATGAAAAATAACCAGAGGAAAAGCTAATGCATACAAAACCAAGGAAAACAATTTAAAAAAAAAAAAAAAAAAAGGTAAACTCCACAATCTTGTCCCTGTGGGTTCTTTACAAAGCCCAAAGTTGTAGTTCATGGACACTTGTCAATGGACAAGTCCATGACAATTTGTGGGCTTCAACTAACTTTTAAATGGGCTTGGTTTTCTATAAGCGAGCGTGGAGATTTTCATTATTACACAGCTTGAAATAGTTAAATTCCAGATTTCTACGTAAGAAAGTTTTTGTTTTTGTTTTTGTTTTTTGTTTTTTTTGTTTGAAAGATTTCTATGAAAGTTACTTGAGAAGATACTGAATTTATTTCTCAAATTTGGTTACCAAATGACAAGGTTGATTCACATGCTAATTCAACGTATGATTCGATCCAATTGCTTCTTCTGATAACTAATAAGAAATGAATTTCGATTCATTACTAAAGACTGAACAATGATAAGTTACTGGACTCCTGAAGTTATAGGTATCCCTTGTTTCGAGATAAATTAGATATGTTAATTCCGTCTCGCTTTAAAAGGAATTACAATTCATGGCCACAAATTAGTCCATTGAAAAGAAAACGAGTAGCAGAAATTTGAATGAAAAATGGCATGTGGAAAAAATAGGATGCAGCCATGCAGGTCAACATATTATCTGTGTCACGATTTAAGCATTACTATAATTCTTTTTAATCATCATCCAGCCACAGGACAAAAGTTTTATAATTATATACTCGAAGACTAATCAACTTCTTTGTTTCATTTCATACACAAACAAGCAAGGTCGGTGAGTCAGCACAAGTTCATAGACAGAAAACGCAATAAAATAAAAATAAAAAAAAAAATTTGTCAACGACCAGCAATTTTGTTTTCTTTAAAAACGGGAAATGAACTACCAAAAAATTGTGTAGGAAACAAGAAGACCCCACCAGTAAATACAAAATTCTTTTGGCGAATCATTTGACCGGCCAAATGAAACTCCTTGAATGGGAACTAACACTTCTCACAAACGCGCCAACAAACAAAACCCAAAAAAAAAAAAAAAAGAAGTACAAAAGGTCTTGTTGGGCTCTTGAGCGGACGAGGAATTTTTGGATGTTGGAATGGTTTTCATCAGCCGATATGACAACAAAAAAGAGTTAAAAATCATCATGCATGGTGGGTACACGGTAGTTACCTTGTTACTTTTTAGACCCCCCCAAAAAAAAAAACTGAAAAAGAAATTATAAAATACGTGAAAAAAAGTAAGCACGATCAACGATATATACTTGATACATACGAGTGATCATTATGATTTGGTTATACGAGTTAGGACAAAGAGCAACCACATTGATGAGATTGTCAAATAATCATGGAAGCCCTTGGCCGATCCGTGTAAGAAAATAAATGTGCTTGCTGTATATTAAAAAAAAAAAAAAAAATCCTATTCCTTCTAAATGTACTGTACAAAATGCATGTCATTTACATGAACAAACTATATTTGTTTTTTGTCCCCTCTTTTAGAAAATTCAACATTTGAATAACTTTTTCCTATGTTTTTTAACTTTCGGATGTATAATCTTTTATGTTAGTTTTATATATTTTTGCATTTTGACGTGATTTTATTAAGCATTTAAAAAAAGTGCACTAACTGGTAAAATATACTTATGATTTTTTTTAAGACATGCACAAGTTGCATATGTTTGTTTAAGTATGTACATGTTTATTCCAGCAAAAGTCTTTTTTTCATTAAGAACTCTCGAAACAGATTGATGAAGAAGGAGACAATAAAACCAATCTTCTCAAGCAAAAACATAGTAAATAAATCCATAAATAAATATATGAGAGTCAGCTTGTTATACAAATTTTCAAAATATATCGTGCAGGCCATTAACAGGAGGAAATTAATATTCTTTTAATGGTTATTATTTTATTTTTTTTATTTTTTGCTTGAAGCATTCTTAAAGAGGACTAACGTCGGAGGATAATCAATGTTCTTTTAATTCCTTGCGGAAAGAAAATGAATAAAGTTATGTGATGATTAGTTAGCTGCTGAGCGCCGGCTTAATCTAAAAGCTAAAATATAATCTTAAATTTGGTCCCCAAAATACATGAGCTGTTTCCCTTTAGTTTTTACATGAAACAAAAGTTCCTCTGAATTTTTATATCCATCTTTAAAACATTAATTTAATTAGTTTTAATCTCATCTGCTTGTTAGAAAAGACTTATATATGATTAAAACGGTTAAAAAAAATTGATGTTTTAACAATGAAAATACTAAAGTTAAAATTAATGAAAACTATATCTACCAAAAAACAAAAAAAATGAAAACAGTAAGAGGGTTTTAATTATAGTAGGCAAAAGAAAGAACCCTTATTTTTAAAGGACCTAAAAAACAAAGAAAGGAAAAAAAGAAAAAAAGAAAAAAAAAAGAAGCGATTTAGGACCAGAAAATATATTTGATGTGGCACATGATTTGCCTGCGTAGGACAAAGATATTTCGCTGGACAGTACTGTTGCGCTGTTAATAGCCAAATTTCGCAGTACTTTTCCAAGCATCCAAGAGAGCCACAAATCTCAGAACTATTTACAAGTAATTTTCCCCTCAGTTTTTCTTTGGGGGTGTTTGATGTATAAATTTGAATTAAGATTTGTAAGTTTAAATAGTAAATTTTTTTAAATTTTCAGAAAAGACAAACAACTTTTTGGAGAAAAAAACAAAAAACATAATGAAAAAAATATAATTTAGTTTAAACAGAACTTGTTGTCAAACAAACCCTTTTTCTCTTTTCTTTTTTAATTCACAATCTATAAATAATAATAATAATAATAATAATAAAAAGTTATGCGCTTTAATTTCTATCAATAAAGTACATAAAAATAAAAGTGCAAAACTTGTAAAACTACACTCGTCAAAATAAATTGACATATGCTATTGCAGCTTATATATAGGTTCCAATTTTTTAAATATAAGGCATATTAGTCATACTGTATTTCTTTATTTTTCTAAAGGGTTAGGCAAGTATGTAAAAACAAAAGAATAGAGAAGAAAAAATAATAATAAAGGAGCTTTCTCTGTGTGGAGCATTTTGTAAGGCCTATTCAACGCTCAACTCGAACCCCATGTTTCCAAGTCAAACCTTTTGTACATAAACATATAGCAAAAGACTTTGCCAATATTTTCTTTTTCTCTTTCAAAAAAAAAAAAAAAAAAAAAAAAACATTCAGAGAGTTGGAGCCTCTTTAAAGGGCCACTGGCTTAGTTCAAACAAGCGTGCCCAGTTGCAAACCAATTCCTTGCCTTGTAAAGAACCCAATTCTCTGACTTGGCAGATCTTTTTAAAGACTCTCTCTGAAAAAGTTAAAGCCTCTCTCTCTCTCTCTCTTTCTCTCTCTATCTCTCATGTGTGTGTGTGAAACATTTACGTTTTGGTTGCTTTGCCATTCTCTTTTTCTCTTTGCCTTTGAGCGGGTCTCTTTTCTTTTTGGCCTTTTTTTTTTTTTTTTTTTACTCTCATTCATTTTTTTTTAATCTCCTTTTCTTCTTCTTCACTTTTCTTTTTGGAAGTTTCTCGTCACCATCCTACTCCTACGTCTTTCTGTATCCAAAGACTTTGGCATCGAACTACATGTACATAAAGTAAAAAATAAATAAAACATAACATATCTCTTCCTCAAAGTAACACCTCACTTCATTTTCACTTTCACGCCTTCTCAAAGAAGGAAAAAAAAAAAAAGGGAACCCATAAAAAAGCTCAATTCAAAAGAACATTTTCACAATTCAAGTAGTGAAAAAAGCGTTTTTTTTTTTTTTTGTTAAAATAGAATTTAAATAATCAAATTCAGTTGGTTGATCTGGTTATGATATAAATTCGATTGGATGGAAATGAACAAAAGAAAATTCCAAGTCAAATAAGAGAGTGGGGACCGGGAGTGGGGCTGCTGGGAAGAGAAAAAATTGATGAACTGAAAATAAGTCTGAATTAATCATCTGAAAGAGAATCTGAATTCGTATGACTACACCCACACAGTACTCTCTTCAGGGCTCTGAGGCTTCGTAATCTTCTTCTTTTTATACACAGACCCACGTAACGTAAAACAATACCATTGTATTGTAAATATATACGTAAATAAAACAACGCAACACAACAAAAAATACAAAAAACAAAAAACAAAAAACAAAAACAAACTCACACAGACCACCTCTCTCTCTCTCTCCTCTTTCTATTAAAAAGCAAAAGAAAAGCTTTAAAGCTCCTCTGCTCTCTCTCTCTCTCTCTCTCTCTCTCTCTCTGCTTACTCCAATCACCATTTTCAATGTTGAAAACACGACCATAAAACGAAGTGCAATTTTGAGTAAAGCTATCTCTTTTTTATCTCAACTTACTCATATCTCCTCACGTTACAATACCAACCCTACTCTCTCTCTCTCTTATATAAGACCCACTATAAACCCTAGATCAAGTAGTACAATATCCATTTATCCTCTCTCTCTTGTTCTTCGTCTCTCTCTCTGGACGCCATGGAAGGTCTGAATTTCCTCAAGTTCTGGAAACCCACTACAACATTTCCCACCCCTCTAATTGAAGTAGATAACGAAGAAGAAGAAGAAGAAGAGGAGGAAGACTCGTTCTTCGACTTGGAGCTGACCACACCAGATTCCGACACAAAGAAAAACAACACCAGAATCAACGAAAAAGACCACTGCCCAGATGATAAAACGACGAAAGTGTCCAAAATCCTCGATCGTAAGGAAGAAACAACAAAACCCGCTTACCCCAAACCGTCTCTTTCACTTTCTCCTGCCGATCCGATTCCCAAACGGAAAATCCTCCCTCTCGAGCCCATTCCCAAGCCTCAGTCTCCGATCGCTCTCCTCAAATCCGCCCCCACATTCCGAGCCTTCTCGTTCAAGAAATCGAAATCCACGGGAACGACGCGGAAAACAGAGGAAACGACAGCGAAATTTACCGCCGAAGAATCTCCGAAGCTCACCAGAGAAACCAGCTCGAGAAGAACAACAGGGACAACTGACGCCAAAACAGAGCGGTTCTCGAAGGACGTCATAACGAAGTACCTGAAGCTCGTCAAGCCTCTCTACGTCAAGGTTTCGAAGCGCTACAACGGAGAGAAGATGAACAACAGCCACACGGACTTCTTCGTCGGGTCGTTGCCGTCGCCGTCGTCGTCTCCGGCGTCAATGGCGTTGCCGAAGGACAGGCCGGCGGGAAATATTCCGGCCGGGATTCGCGTCGTTTGCAAGCATCTCGGGAAGAGCAAATCGTCGTCGGTGAGTGTCGTGTCCCAAACGACGTCGAATCGGAGAGATGATTCTCTGTTGCAGCAGCATGATGGGATCCAAGGCGCCATTTTGCATTGCAAGAGATCGTTCAACTCCTCCAGAGGTATAAATATATAATTTTTTAAAAATCTTAAATTTTTCGTTGATTATTAGAAAGAAATGATTAAAGTTTTTATTTTTATTTTTATTTTTTTGCAGATTCTTTTTCATTGTCGCGATCAACCAGTGATTCTTCGTCCATGTCCAGGAAATCGTGTTCTACTGGTAACGAATCATATTCAAATCCCCCGTTTCTAAAGTTATATACGTGAATTTCAATACTCTGTTTTTGCTGAAGTTTTCACATTTGTTGTTGAATTTTGTTTATTCTCAGATTCGTATCGATTATCAAACTCTGCTAGCGAGACATCCCACGATAATTCTGCGAGAAATTCCATCGAAGACGGTCGTGGAATCGGCATTTGAAACTTTCCCGGATTATTAACTTTATTTTCTACGAAATTGATAGAAAGAAACAAAAGAAAAGCAAGAGAATATGACTTTTTTTTTTTTTTTTTTTTTGGTGTGTGGTAATGTAATGGTTCTGTTGTAAAGAAAAAAGACAAGAAGAATTCAGAAAGAGAGAAAAGTGTTGTTTAATTTTATTATTTTTTGTTGGTTATTATTTTAGCCAGTGAATAGTATCTTAGAGGTTTTCTCTTGTTGCAGTCTGTAAAGTGATGGGTCAATTATGAGAAAATTGAAGAAAGACCGATTACGTATCTTTTTGTTTTATGCAATTTATTTTGGAATAATTTAGGGTAAAAAGTATACTCTTTTATTATCAACATTTTTTTTAACATTGTGATTAGAAGCAGTTTTATATGATGCATTGTTAATTTTAAACGTGTATTTATATTCATAAATTAAATTATTTAATATTAATTTAAGGTTTTATTTGATATTATAATTTAATTAAATTATATTTTTCATCTTATTTTTTATTTTTTTTAATTAATAAAATTTATATTTAATTTTTATTTAAAATTTTCATTTTGACGAATTACACGCAAGCTAATTATTAAAACAAAAGTGTCTGCCGAGTAAGTTGTCATTATTTGATGATATGTACTTCTTGTTCTCTGTGCTCTACTATTATATTGCTTTTAAACTGTGATATGTAAATTTTGATCTGTTGAAATGACTCAACTTACATTTCTTGGGAAGATGCATATTAAAACTAAAAATGAAAAATTAGATGAAGTAATTAGATTTAATTTCAGCACAATTTGATTGAATAAGTACTGTGAAAAATCTGCTTAAGTGGGTTTCAAGGAAAAAAGGAAACGAATATTACTCTGCATAAATAGCTCTCTGTACAAGAAAACAGAGAGGTCATTTATTGATAATCAACCTGCAGATTTCAGGGGAGGGGGAGGGTGATTTCATCCTGACAACATCCTTTGCTTTTCAAAAGTACTTTTGAATTGCAAAAGAAGCATTTTATTTTGCTTTTTTATTAACTAAAACCTGATTTTCCAAAGCAAAAAAAAAGAAAAAAAGAAAAAAGAAAAAAAGAAAGCATTCATTTGCTCTCTCTCTCTCTGTCTCTCTCTCTCTCCAACAAGTCTCTGTGGGCATCCGTCCCATCTGCATCTTGCTGATGGTTGGTTGAAGATTCAATTTTGACTGCTTGTTGCAGCTTGGAAAAACTGATATAAAGTCCATACATCTTTTCTGCTCTTGTTATGTTTGACCCGCCCTTTACTTTTCCCCTTTTTTTTATTTTTATTTTTATTTTTTACCAAAGACCTCTCAGAAATCACAATAGTACTCCTAGATAAGTTTCTTTTCTTTTGCCTTCTTTTATTGCCTTTGGCGCCCATGTGCAAACCCAGCTAGAAAAGGGCTTTTTGTTGAGGGTGTGCATGAACAATATCTTCAGGCGAAAAATAGTTTCTAAATTTCAACTAATAGAATATAGAAATATTATTTAAAAAAAAAAAAAAAAGAAAGAAAGAAACAATCTCAGTTGTTAAAAACAAAATTGTCGCTTGCTACTCGCTCAGATAGTTTTTGTGTTTGTCATCCAACGGTTGAGATTAAACGACACGGGAAGGATGTGTAGCAGCCTTATACATAGAATTAGTGATTGTAGTAGCTAGCTAGCTATGAGATCGAAAAAATTAAGCTAAGACCAATGGAAAAACTCTAACCAGACAAGAATGGTAGAAATGACCATAATTTTGCACCCCTAGGGGCTACAGATTTTAAATGGGTACAAGACATGAAATTGGACAGTTTGAAAATTTGAAGTTAGAAAAATCGCAAAGGAATAGAGGGAAGGAAGTGGGATTTGTCTGTGTAACGACACAGCCCATAAATGACATGACGACTAATAGCCCTGACCTGCAAAGCAAGGTTGCAGCTAATTTCCAAAGCATCATCATGGCATCATTGTGACAGATACGCCGAACTATAACCTACCCAAAAACTCATATGGCCCCACCCCGTTTTTTTAATTGCAGACCACCAAATACAGTCTTCTAGGTGCACCATTATATCTCACCTCCATAAACAAATAGTCTTTACCCAGTAGATATTCCTTATAATTGTTAAATGGGTTTAGGTATATATTTTTCTAACTTTTAAGGATGAGTTTGTTGATGTTGAAAATGTTCGGTACAACACTCAATGTGATTATTTGATCTGATCGGTCTTGTACAGTCATTCTGTGGATGGTCACCTGTAAAAGAGAAGCACCTCAAAGTGATGGGGACACTAATAGGGTGTCTGTCATGGGCACTCCGACGCTTAAATAAGTGATGGTACTAATGAGCAAGCGGAGAGGCATAGTTTTGACAAGGAATAATTGTTCATACCTGAGTTAGTGGGTTGACTCTTAATTTATAGACGTTCCCCACAGGCTCGGGCACTCGGGTGACCCAATCGGGTTAATCTCCTAGTGCTCCCGGTGGGTAAACAGGCCTCAGGCGTATAGGCGCCGCGAGTCCAATAGGTTGGTGCCGCGTGTCCACGACCTAGTGTCAGGGGACGCTAGGGTGGGCTAGTGCTGGCACCAACGGGCATTGCCCCAGTCTGAATAGGCGGGGGAAGTCATCGATGGGATAGGTGCAGCAGCAGACTATGCGTCAGATGTCGGGCGACGGATTGAGTGTTGTGACAGGGTACCGCCGTTTAGCACGTGCGGGGCAACGTGGTGTGGAAGGCAGGGGACCTACCAGGTGACACAGGAGTTAAGAGGGACGACCTGTCCGGGTCAACAACATCGACCTTGGACACTACCTGCCTCGGGTACACGACAAACATCGATGGTGGTAAACTCGGGTAGGGTAACGAGATTCCCCTGGAAGAATCTTACCTGGTCGGATCAAGTTGGGTAAGCGGTATTCGCCGGGCACAGAAGGATTTGATTTTACAACCTTCGCGTGATCGATTTGCCCCCGGAAAGGGGATTTTGTGGTCGGATAAAATCACGCCATCAACAGAGTTTTACCAAAATTTATTTAACATGATATTAGAATCAGATATAATAAGTCATAGTGGATTTATATTTCAGTTTATTTACATAACATGTTAGACGTAAAAAAGGGTATTATATTATAAATTTATCCTAGATTATTAAGTTACTAGACTATTATGATATTTATATATAGAATGAGTTCTCTCGTTCTTTGATTTAATTTTTGGATATGAGTTTTACTTATGTCCATTTGACACCGATGATGCACGGTTTTGAATATCGGATTTAGTCAGAATAATATCAAAATACACAATTATGTGGAACAGACAATAGTTGATATCGAGGGTAGAAAGCTTTCTTCTTCTTCTTCTTCTTCTTCTTCTTTTTATTTTTATTTTTATTTTAATTATTATTATTTAAAAGAAGGGGAAATTGGTCTAATAAAAGACAAATAACACCTACTACAAAACATCAGAGTGAATCACAAGCCAAGATGGTCCCTCACTTCACAGGATTTTCAGGATCATCTGAATTTGACACTGTTAAGGTCACCCACCTCCCCATGGAAATTGAACTACATGGGCATTGCTTGCACTGAAAGTGACTCTTTTGTATGTGCCATATTTTGTGCCCTTCATTTGCTTTGTTTTCCCCAACTTGTCTTGGTGGCCTATGACCCGACACGTCATTAAGTCATTAATGGTCATTGAACATGATTTGCTTTTTCCTTGTGAGGCTTGCATAAAATTTAAACAAAACGGTGTATATTGTATGAAACTCGATACCATATGAGAATTTTTTGGACAAGATCGTTACACTTATTTCGTAAGTATTGTCTAATTATAAAATCTGATTGAAAAGTACATGAGTTTTTTGTAATTTATTTATCTTATCTTTTTTCTCTTTCCCATCTAATTGATAAGACCTAGAATTAGATTAACTTGATTTCATTTTTGAGTGACAGTAACACTTCTAAAGGGAAATGATTCATTGCACCAACTAGAGGACTTTGAAGACAAGAGGATATAATAAGTAATAATCTAATTAGTCTTTGTTATCAAACTAATAATAATAATAATAATCATATTAGTGTTGAGAAATTTGTATAAAGGAATGCAATGAACCAAAGGAGACACCAAACAAACAAAGACCCGACACCGTGTTTTAATCCGAGGACCATAGATTTGCCCTGTTCCTATAGCTGATTATGTGTCTCATTGTGCTCTTTTTAAAAACATATCCACAATTGTTCCATAGATGCTGCTACTATAAATATACATATATACATACACACATATACATATATGCGTCATGTTCACCAATTTCCCAACATTAATTTAAGCTCTAATAGTTAGTGAAAACAACAATGTTTAGGGAACATTATGATTGAAAATGGAGTTTCTTGCTTTCTGAGTTCACTGGACCTGTCCTAATCATCCTCGTCAGGGAAAAGAAAAAGGAGATAATTTTACTTGTGAAAAACAGTGTCAAACCTCGGGGAAGGAAACTTTTTTTTTTTTTTTTTTCCTTCTTCAATCAATTATGCATGAACTAGGATTAGAAGATGTTTTAAAATAAAATTTGTTGAAATTGCTACGTATGAAAGCAAGGTTAGATAATAGAATGTAATAATTATTACTTTAATATAATGAGAAGGGCCATAAGATAATCCGTGAGCCACGCATTTCAAGGTCAGTCCACATCATTGTAGGCTGATGATCATGGGATCTTAATATCATGTTGTGGAATAAAAGGATGAATGTGTCGGCTATTTGGTGATAGAGAATCAACAAATCTAAAATTTGAATTATCCACTTTCAAACAAAAAATAAATAAATAATAGAGTTATCCACAAGAAAAAAAAAAAAAAAAAAGGTCGAATGAGGCTTCTTTGTTAATCTTATGGTGGAGTTTTGCCACCCCCAAAGATTTATTATAATAAATGCTACATTTCTATACCTTTATTTGGATTTTTTTTAATAGAATGTACAGACAAAAATGTTTCTTATAGATTATTTTTATTATCTTTCTTTTTTCATCTTTTTTTTTTATGGGATCTTATTACTGTTGTTCGTCGACTATGTAAAAATCATCAATTTTTTTGAGTTGAATCCACCTATGTCAAAGAGAGTAACAAAATTAAATTACAAAAAATGATAAGTTGTACAATCACACATTATACAGAGAAAGATATTACTAATGGTTCTTTATTTACAAATAAAGACATTATATCCCAAATGCTATTGTGTCTTTTGTATTTAATAGAGTAGACAAATGAAACTGCTTCTATAGATTTTTTCTTAATTATATTTCTTTCTCTTTTTCTCTGTTTTCTCACCTTGCCACTACTGTCTACCTGCGCCATCTCTTTTACTAGTTAGGAGAACATTTTATCTTGCACTAGAGATCTCTCTTGTTAGATAACTAGAAGATCTCTTTTTCTTTGATTCTAACAAAACAAAAAACAAAAAAAAAAAACCTTTTTTTTTTTTAGGGGCAACAAAAAAAACTTAAGTTAATCATCGATATTAAAATTTTTGGTATCACAATAAACCATTCCAAATGTCGTAGTAGGATCAATAACCGATAAATATTGCCAACCCTTTGTTATAACACTACCAATAATATTTTTGATATTCTAAAGTGTATTGGATGAAATTTTGGTAAATACTTTATTTTGACAGTAAAATCAATGAAAGACTTGCATATGCACCTTGTGTAAAATAGATGAATGCACCTTCTAAAGAATGAAAACGAAGATTCTCTTTTAAATACTTTTTTTTTCATTTATTTATTGGTTAAAGAAGAAAAAAAAATTACCTAAAAAAGTTGGTACATATTTCTGATAGGGCAAAGCACCTAAATCACAAATTTAAAAACCATTATATCAACATGACACAAAAATTTAAAACCAGACCAATATAATACAAAATTAAACTAAAATTAATTCAAATTTATATTATGTTGGTCAAAAATGAAAATTTTATGTATACTGATCAATAGATAAAAAAAAAAAGGTGATTATTTCGGTAATTTTCTCATTCTTTTTCTTCTGCTCTATTCTTGTATTCTTAGCTCAAGGAGATATGTGTTGTGTTTCATTGAGACCCTTGTTAGGCCCAAGTGTGCGAATGTCGGGTCTGCTGGTATACGACAGATACATGAGATTAACATTTGAGGGCCTCATGGGCCTTCGAGTTTTTTTTTTTTTTTTTTTTTTCCCTCCTCTCTGAAAATTAGGTATTGAGCTACATTTTAGTAACTCCTTTTACTCACTTTAATATCAAAATTAATAATTTTAGTGTTATGAAATAATAAAATTGTCAACTTTAATGTTATGATAGGCGAAAAATAAGGAGGTGCCAAATTTATGTCATTCTTGCATTTAACTTTTTTTTTTTAAATTTTATTTTCCAAAAATACTAGTAAATAACATTTTTAATAGCAAATACTATTTACTCAATTATTTATCAAAAACTATATATTTACTTCTTTCTCCATTTTTTAAGAAAGAAACAATAAACAATTGAAGTACAAAATAATAGGTTTAAAAATATTTAGAGAAGAAATAACAAATTTACTAGGTAACTATAGTACATAGATTATTTAATTATAAATTTTTTATTTATTATTATTTAATTTAAATATTTTAAAATTCTACTATTTGCTTCATTTTAATTTCGTAACATGCAATTTACTACAACATTTTTTTAATTAACCGACATTGAAAAAATATCACGGATTTATATTATTGTAAAAGTTATTACATAATTTTGTAGCATATAATGTGATAAAGATAATTACAATGCAATTATACCATGTTTAAAAATTTCAGTTTTTCAATTCCACTATTATGATTTCTCCAAAAAAAAAATCCACTATTTTGAAATTAATTCTATACTGTAATTTCTCAAAAAAAAACAAAAAAAAAAGAAAGATGAGAATATGAGATATACTTAAAGCGATCTGTAGTACTATTCCAAACAAAAGGAAGGATTTGCAGACAAGGTAAAATGAGATGCCCAGTATCATATCTATATATCTTCACTTTCAGAAGTTAGATGAGTTGTATATATTCACACACAATAAATAAATAAATAAATAAATAAAAGAAAATAGACTTGAATAAACATATAAGAGCCGCCTCTTGTTTATTATTCAGTTAATTGAGTAATGGATCCAAAACGATGGACTTTAGAACCTGAAACGGAAAGTCTTTCTCTCAGACTAAACTGTATTTTTTTCATCATATTTTTTGTCTTTTTTGAAATTTTTTTTTGTCTTTTCTAAAAAAGTCAACAAAAATTACTATTCAAACTTAAAAATTTCAACTCAACTCAAACTCAACTTTTGCACCAAACAGCCTAAAAAATTATAAACATGTACCAATTATTCAAAGACTTCAATAATACAAGACCTACATATCAAGAGCAAATTCAACGCGGAACAACGACTTAAACAAATAATTATTATATATTAATCATGCTAAGAATTACAAGGAAAAGTT
Source organism: Ficus erecta (assembly GCA_008635985.1). NCBI lineage: Eukaryota > Viridiplantae > Streptophyta > Magnoliopsida > Rosales > Moraceae > Ficus > Ficus erecta. The sequence goes on from BKCH01000010.1 coordinate 1,928,068, forward strand.
TATCACTTATTCAAAAAGAAAGAAAGAATAGCTGACCAAAAAAAAAAAAAGTATGAACAACAAAACTAGTTTCAAAATAAATAAATTATAAAAAAAACATGATAAAAAAAAAAATCAATCACTCGCATATCAAATTCTGAACGGACCGTGTGGCAATCTGAACATCCATGGTGCAATTCAGACGAGCATACTTCTTCTTCTTGATGACACGTACGACTTCAATCTTTCCCTCCAGCACAGATCGGCTCCGCAGCTCCAGAACCCCGGCGCCGATATCCCTCCCCAGCTCATCAAACACCGCGTCGCCGCCGATCAAACCGCCGGAGTTCAGAACCACCGTAGCGTTCATCTTCTTCGTCGTCCGAGCCCTGACTCGCGCATCGTCAATGTACGCCTGACCAACGGCCAAACCCCCGTACTCGAACACGACCACACCGGAGTCGTACTTGTAGCGTCCGAAATTCCTGTTCTTGATCGAGAACCGAGCGTTCATGACGAGGTTGAACGAAGGGTTTGTCGAGTTTCCGACTTCGAAGGTCGAGAACGAGGCGGCTTTGAGTCGGAACCTGGGAGTTTTGTAGCGCGTGGCGACTATCAGGTAGACGATTATGGCTATGGCTAGCAAGACTAAGAAGAACGTGACGCATGCTAGGCGTTTCTTTCGCTTCTTCTTGTAGAGTTCTTGTGCCGAGAGCGATTCCTCGTCGCGGCGGACGTATCCTTGTTGTGGTGGTAAGGGATCGGTTGATGATGGTTGGTGGTTGATCTTCTCGGTTTCCATTTCTTTGATTTTCAAGTTCCTCACTAGAAAAGGGGTGGTTTTTGAGATTGCTTGTCAGGGCTATTTATTATAGAATGCTTGCATTTCAATTCGATGGAAAGAAACAATCTCAGCCGTTGATGTAGTTGTCGAGTTTTGACTAAGATCTGTTTTTTTTTTCAATCATTTAATGGTGAAATTTAGCTGCATGGTACTTTCTTTTCTTCGAAGGTTATTGCGAGAAGTTATATTATGTTGTGTTTTTTTTTTTTTTTTCTATATTTTATTTTACATTATTGCGAACGCGTTACTATGACGGCTTTAAATTGACCTTGGCGCGGATATATCTAGAAATACGTTTCAAACAAAGAAAAATGGTCGTTGTTTATGTCAAAATCATAAGAGAACCTTCCATTGAGATATGTACTCGGAATTATATTGCGTCTAATTTCGTCTTGTTGTGGGAAATTGATTTTGGTGCTAGTGACATCATTCAAAATTTTGTAATGTTTGAACTTTGCAGAGACCCAACCAGGAACGGATTTACATTAAGGATTGACATTTGGGCCGGGGGCACGTGCCCCACTCAATTTTTTGAAAATTTAAATTATACCCCTATTTTTTCTTAAAATTTTGTAATTTGCCCCCACTTAAAAGTTTTTTTTTTTCCCCTCTAATGTGTCATATAACACTCAACTTATTCTTATATTAAATTTTTTATTCTATAAAGATTAATTTTAAAAATTTTCTCCTTATGTGTTCTCCCATTAAGAAAAATTTCTGGATCCATTACTGAACCCAACATATTTTGGTTGGTCATGGCGCAAATTTTGGTTTCTACCAATTTAGCAAGCATCTTCATGACCTTTGCCTGTATATGTTGGTGCAATTAGAGAAATCATTATTTATTTAAGGCCGGGTTGGACGAGTCTATCAGTGATATGATCCAGACTGGTTCGTATAGATACTCGAACTGAATTGGCCCGACCCTAATGTCCGGACCGGATTGGGCTAAGGTTCCGACTAGAGTAGCATGCAGTATTATTTTTGAAATTTTATGCATATAAAAACACTAAAATTTCCTATAAATTACAGGGTTTGCTCGCCCCAACCTGGAGACCACTTGGCTCTAGGGCTGGGTTGGCCACCCTTCCTTTCATTAGAGCTGGTCTGCTTCTTTGTATATATCTGTCGGACCAAGTGCACCAAATATTCCATTTTGACCCGCATGGATGGGGCCGGGCGGCCAATATTTACATCACTACTATATTCATTTTCCAGCTTCTTAAAGGGAGAAAAAAAAAAACCCCCTAAAAAAAAGTAGATCTCTCTCTCTCTCTTTTCAAGGCAAATTGCATTTATTTCAAATAAATAAATATCTAAATTCAATCGCCGTGGGGTCGGAAGGGGGGCGAGAAGCCTCTTTTCCAAGTCTTGAAAGGTCTATGTTATTGATAGTTGTCTCATTATGGATGATTTGAGAATTTTACACTGCCATTTTGGTTACTCTAGTTTTTCTTTATAAAAATGAGATGTTGTCATTAACGATAATTATGAGAGAAGTTAAGAAAAGAAATACAAAAGAGTTTGAGTTTGTACGAGTTTCTCTTGTAAACTTCTTGTTCGTTATAATAAATTACTACAACAACTGAAACATGATGTATTATCACATTAAGATGAATTTGTATTTATTATATGTTCATGTTTGTTTATTTATTTATTTTTTTACGATTTTAGGATTCTTAACAAATATATCTTTTGATCAGTGTAGAATCAGCCATCGTGGAAACAGGCAGCAGGTGGTGAATGTTGGTGTTGATTCTTAATTACCATCTAGATATTCTCTTTCCCATTGTCACTTTCCATTCATTCGAAAGAAAAACTAAATAAATAATAAGTAAAGAGTAAAATAACATTTTTAACGAGAGTAATAGGAAATTAGGACATAAAATTTTAAACATATAATAAATAGCATAATCAAATTTATTATCCTCTTCTCTATCTAATATGAAACTATGCATATAAATTTATTATTAAAAATTAATTTTTTAGAAAATTTAAAGAAATCGAAGATTTATTATAAATATATGTTATAATTTAGCATGTTTTAAAAACATACTGTAAAGTATTTGCTACAATTAGACCACGGTATTCGTGGGAGAGAAAAGGCCCAAATGTTATTGTAGATTGTAATGGCAAAAGCCTGAAACTACAACTGCAGCTCTAGGAGTACAAAAACCAGTTGTGAAATCGGCCCAAAAGTTCCGACGCTTCTATAATAATTTTTTGACCTTTTTCATATTCATAATGGACATGTTTATTAACGTTAAATCTAATAAAATCATAAAAGAAAAGTATGTAAATAAGAAACCGAACTCGATGAAGATCTGACTATTTAAAATCAAACCCAATCTGTCATTCCTTTTTTAATACAATGTCAAAGAATTATGTTATAATTTTCAAATATTTGCAACACATTCCATTTATTTCTGAGAATTTTTTTTTATTGTGTTCCATACTTTCAAATATTTCGTTTGGTCCGTTTCAAATATAAAGTTCTATTCACAAAGTCTCTCTCTCTCTCTCTCTCTCTCTTTTTAATTGACTTGGTTAGTGGTTTTAGAAGTTTCAAACTGCTAACCCATCTGAAACTCTAATTACCTAATGTTCTAATAGATTTTTCGTTATATTTGAAACCTTATATATCTATGTTTTCGTAATACTATTTTATTCTCTCTCTCTTTTTTTTTTTTTTTTGTTTGAATAAGCAAAATTATATAAAATGGAAAGAAAATTACATTTTTATATGCTCATGTGAATAAAGTAAAATTTTAATCATCTAAAGGACTTTTAAAATAAGCTAAGAGTTAAATTTCATGATAGAGTACTCAGATTCTCTTTGTATCAAAAATTTTTTTTTCCTCTTATAATAAGCCTAAACCGATCAAATCGATTAAATATGGTCAGTAATTGTTTTTCCCTCCAAACTGATCAAACTAACCATAAACACCCCTTACTCGTAAGCTTTGTTAATTACAGGTTCTAAAAACAATGTTTTCTCTGGTATAAAACTTAATGTCGTTTTTCGTCAGTTGGTCGTTTGACACTGGAAAAACTGTATCTCGTTTAATTTCATTGTCGTAGTAAACATGACATGTAGTTTTGGTTGCAAAACTGATTTGACATGTCTTTTTGTAGATTGGATAAAACCGCATGATGTTTTATTCAAGTAATCAAACGACAATTCGTTTCTTCAGGAGGTTGTTCTGCAGAAACGACATGTCGTTCATCATCGATTTAATGGTCGTTTTAACTACCACGCACTGCTAAATTTAAAAATAATATAAAAAGAGTAGATGATGAGAAAATATTCAATCGATCCAGTTAGATGCTTACAAGAACAACTTACAAGGCACGCCACCTTAGACCGATTTCAAACGCGTTGGAGGATGTCAAAAAGAAGTCTTTTCTTCTCTTTTATTTTGTTTTATTATTATTATTATTATTTTTTTTCCAATTTTGCTCACATTCACACTCAACTTTCGTGAGTCTCGAGTTTATTTATTTATTTATTTGTAATGAGTCTCGAGTTGAATTTTCTATAAATGAAAGGAATTGTAAGTCCCTATATAACTAATGAGGAAAGGTCAAGTTGGTACTTCGGTACGACATATTTTTTAGTATTTTAACAAGAAAGCTTCAAACCAATTATTATCGTGGCAAGTCGAAAATTAATCACTCAAGTACCTGGAATTATTATCCACCTAGCCCGTGAGGGACGTGAATTTGAGGTTTAAAAGTCATAAGTATGAGGGATGTGGATTTAAGGTTTAAGAGTCATAAGTTTTAAGTTTTAAAGCGTAAAAAATAAATAATAAATTAATTTAATAAGAGAAATTTACACATAATGTATCAAAAAAAAGTACACAGAATAATTTTATGCTTTGCTATATATATATATATATATACCCAGAAATCATTGTTTTAATCACTAAGGACCCGTTTGGTTTTACATCTCATTTTAAATTAAACTGTACTTTTTTTATAACGTTTTTTATCTTTTCTGAAATTTTTTTTTGTCTTTTCTGAAAAAGTCAACAAAAATTACTATTTAAACTTAAAAATCTCAACTCAACTTATACACCAAACACCCTCTAAGTCCCATGTTTTTTTTTTTATTTTTTTTTATTTTTTGCTATTAGAAAAGTGCGCAGAGTTACTTTATTAGTTTACTTTTCAACTAAGCCAGCAACTACCACTCACTCAAGATATGTTGACTAGTCGTTGGTGCAATATAAAGTTCTAATATTTCTTGGACGCTTATGGAATTTACGCTGAGAGTACGCGTTTGACAAATTATTTACCCACCTCGAATTAATCAAAAACCACAGGAACCGTGACATATCTCTCTCCATATATATACACACATTGCTTGGTGTCAATAATATATATCATCTTCTTCACAATATCAAAAATCCACTCCAAGTTCACAGAGAGAAAGTCCATCAGAATCTTTTTCAAATTAAGACATAATTAAGCGGCTGTTTCGATTTTCTTTCCCAATCGCAATTGAGCAAACCCTAATCATGGCGGAAAAAGTTCAAATTCAAGCGAAAACCGACGTAGAGTCCGCATCCAATGCCAAAGAGTTGCAGCAGAAGAGACGCATGGGAAAGCTGGCTATTGTCACTGCCTTTGTAGTGTTTCTGACCGTGATCATTTTGGTGTTTTCGCAAACCGTGATGCGTGTCAAAACCCCGAAACTCCGCATTCGCTCCATCGACATCGAAGATCTCACTATCAGCAGCTCAAACACGAGTTTTCACATGAAATTCGATGCTGAAATCGGCGTCAAGAACACAAACTTTGGAGAGTTCAAGTTTGATGAGAGCTCAATTACGTTCTTTTACCGAGGGAATGATGATCAGGTTGGCGATGCTTCGGTCGAGAAGGGAAAGGCCAAAGCTCGGTCGACGAAGAAGATGAACGTGACAACCGAAGTGTAGACAGCGAATTCGAACTTGGAGAACGATGTAAGATCGGGGTTTTTGACGTTGACAGGCCAGTCCAAGTTAAGCGGGAAGGTGCATTTGATGAAGGTGTTTAAGAAGAAGAAAACTGCTGAAATGAACTGTACTATCACTGTTAATTTGGAAAACAAAGTGGTCCAAGATTTGAAGTGCAAATAGAACTAAAATTAACTACGATAAGTAATAATTCTGTCTATTTGATTGAGATTTTGTTCATGGACTGTTTTAAAATGTATATGCTGTTTGTAGAGTGGAAACTTCTTCGTGCTGAAACGTTTTTGGAATATTTATTCAAACAAGATTAATAATATAAAATTGTTAGACATGTGATTCAAATTAGACATTAAATCTGCAAAAAAAAAAAAAAAATTCCAGCAAAGGAAAAAAATGTAAATATTGTTTTATCTGTGAGTAATATCTAGAAATTTAGTCGTTGAATGTATTTTTTTTCTTTTAAAGTTTTACATGAAAATTTGGAAAGTAAGTAGAGACACAAGAATTTGTAGATGGCCTTTCGGTGTCTGAAGAAGGTAAGAGGAAGAAGCAATGAATGAACACGAAAAGTATGCAGAAGAGGGAAAAGGAAGTGATCATGGGAGATTTTTTCTATTTAAAATTTAAAAAAAATATTTTACCTTTGTAAATTGTGCCCAGACCAAGTCATTTGAAAAGTCTGTGGGGCTCACGCATTTAGTATTTTTACTGGAAGGAGGTTGAGTGCTTTTAGTGTCATGAGAAGGGACATATTAGGAGAAACCGTAAAAAACCGACAAGGCAACTTGAAGAAAAGAGGAAGTAGAAGGCTAAAGAAACAGAATCTGCAAACATTGTTGGGGACAGGTATGACAGTGAGCATGATGTATATTCTGTTACTACTGAGGGAGATAATTTTGACTCTTGGATTTTAGATTCGGGATGTTAGTTCCATATGTGTCCATATAAGGAGTGGTTTGATTCTTATAAGCCCTGTGAGGCTGGTACTCTTCTGATGGACAATGATTCTGAGTGCTGAAGCCATTGAATAGGTAATGTGAATATGAAGGTGTTTGATGGAGTTGTGAGGACATTGACGAATGTTTGGCATGTTCTACGATTTAGGAGAAGTTTAATTTCTTTGAGGGCAATGAACACTTTGGCTTGTGAGTAATTTGCTAAAGGTGGTTTTTTGGAAGTTAGAAGAGGCAAGTGAAGAACCTGTACAAGCTAATAGGGAAGACAGCTGTAGGTGGAGCTACAAAGGTGAAGCCACGTCAAGAAAAGTCTTCATCCGTTGTGAAAGAAGTTGCAAGAGTGAAAGAGTGCAACAAGGTGAAGGTGACAATGGAAGACAAAGCTTGGAGGAAGAAAAAATCAGTTTCTCATGTCAAGTTCGATGAGAGTTTGAACTTGACACATGTTTATTCTTATTAAGTGTGAGTGTGAGGTGAGAGAATTTGAGTCAAGGCAGAGATTGTTAGGTATGTGACTCAAATTAGTTTTGAATAAGTTTCTGTTTTATGAGTATGGGAAAGTTGTATTTTGGTGTCCTTTTGAGAGCCCATAAAGTGTTATGTTATGAGTTGTGTGTGTAGTCAAAAAAATAAAGAGAGTGTGTGCCACCTTTTGAGAGAAAGTGAGGAGAGAGATATGCAAATGGTGTAAGGGGTTTTGAGTTGAGAGAGGTTGAGAGAGTTTGTTGAGTGTGTAACTCTGAAAGTATTAGTGAATTTATTATCCCTCTCCCGTAGACATAAGCAATTTTGCTGAACTACGTAAATTCTTTGTCTTCTCTTTATTTTTGTTTCAATTTATTTTTCTGCTGGCGTTGAGTATATGGGTGTTTTTCCCAACAAAAATTGCCCAATATTTGTATCTTGATTACTTTTAAAATGATGTGGGCAATACTTTAAATACTTATCAATAAAAAAATAATAACTCATATACTATATAAGTTGGTATCCAAAAATTAAAATTATAGTAATATATATATATTAGCATTATATATATAAATATATAGTTTACACATTTTTGTTGTAGTCCCTTATATTAACCTTATTTTGTTTGTTAATCAGTATAACACTTTCGTTAATGACAGTAAAAAAAACTGTAATTATAGGCCCATCATTTCATTGTTACGTACGTAACATCCAGAGTAATCACGAACTGCTCTTATATTATTTTTCAAAGTAAAGGATTCTGAAACAAGGTTTAATTCATTTTTTCTTTTTATTTTGTCAATATGGCATATTAATGCAATTTCAAAAGCTCGTATATATTGGAACGACAATATTGACCACGTCGTACTTATTAATTTCTTGTATAAATGGTTAATGATCTTTTTTTTTTTTTTTTTTTTCTTTGTTCGAGCTACACGTGATCGTTTAGACTCTAGACGGTATTATCCCTACATAAGTTTCATGAGTTTTTCTCACTCCTCCTAGGAACACCTTTTTTTTTTTTTTTTTTTTCTGCTATAAGACCTAGGAGCGGCACCTTTTATTTCTCATGTCGTTTAAACTTTTTTTTTTTTTGAATTAAAATAATCATGGATTTTCATACAAATTCGTAAAGTTTGGCCAAAAATTGAAACAAAAATAGAATAGCAACTACTATATATAGCCATTAAAAGAATAAATTATAAAACAGAATAGAAAAAGAAAACAAAAGGAACAATGCTAGTGCTTTAGAAGGATGTCTAGATATCAAATGTCAAAACGAAGAGACCAACCAAATATGATTGTCATATGATATGCGCCATTTATGAAGACATATAGTAGGGCCAAGTATATATATATGATATTTATGCAATCATATATTCTTCTTCCTTATATTTCCCGTGTATATCTGTAACAAAGTAGCAATGGTTCGGGACTCCTTCAAAGCTTTCTTTGTCTACATATTTCCCAAAGAAAGTATATACGTTGCTTGTGGGAATTAACGTGCCATTTGAATACTACTCTCACAATTTGCAATTCTTATCAATCATTGGCTTCAGCTTTCGACATATTTTATCTTTATCTTTATTATTTTTTTAAGGCTGCCCTTTTCTTTATATAATTCATATCTAGAAAGAAAAAATATATATGCAACTTGAAAATCAATATCTTTTTTTACTTAAAAAAAATATAGAAACTGGCCGGGGGATATATTCAAGAGGGAAATTTTTTTAAATACAAAGACTTTGTTGGTTAAGAAGGAATAAGACAAATTAGAAGAAGCGTAGAACTGCGAAGTCAAAAAAAAAAAAAAAAAACCAAGAAAAATATAGAAAAAGAACATATATATTAAGAGTCCATTTGGTGAATGAGTTTGAGTTGAAAAAGTACAGTTTGAGTTGAAAATTTCTGTTGACTTTTCAGAAAAGACAAACTTTTTCAGAAAAAGACAAAATTTTTTTTCAGAAAAAGACAAAAACTGAGATGAAAAAGTACAGTTTGAGTTCGAATGTCAAACGAGACCTAAGTAATATCCATGCATGTGCAGCTAAAAAAAAAGGAAGTTAATAATGGAATAACGGCAAAACCAAAGATTAATTAAAGCCAAAGAACTTGATAAAATTAAATAAGAGAAGATCAAGACAACATTATTAATTAATTGAGATCATCTCATAAAATCAAATCCAACATGATAAACACAATCATAAACTATAAATTACTGTCCCTTCACAAACAATTAAGCAAATTAATACAAATCTTAAACATTAATCAGCAAAACAACCCCCAAAAGAAAAATACATCAACAAAAAAAAAAAAGGAAAAGGGGATTAATGATTTCACTTGCAAGCCAAATCGTTGATAATTTTCGTTGAGGTATTAACCACAAAAGTGCAGTTCATCTCCGCGGACTTTTTCTTCTTAAAGACACCAAGAACATGCACCTTTCCCTTCAACTTGGCACGAGCATTAAACGTCAAGTTCTTCGAATTCACGTCGCTTCCTAATTGAGAATTCGACAAAACCTCGTTTGAATTCAACGAAACCGTAACGTTAAACTTCTTCGTGGATCGAAGCTTGGCGCGTGACATGAAAATGGTGGCCTCTCCAACCTGAGTTCCTCTATAGGAGACAATAACCTTGGAGTTGTCGAACTTGTAGGGGCCAAAATTGGTGTTCTTGACATTGACTCGTGCGTTGAGTTTCAAGCTAAAAGATGGAGAGTTTGAGGAAGAGATTACGTTGAGATTTTCCACCGAAACTGAGCCCAAACGAACTTTGAGAGTTCTCACTCGCGTAACGAAAACCACAAACAGGACTATTATTAGGGTTTGTAATATGATCCCGGCAACTATGAATGCCAAGATCTTCCTCTTCTTTTTATTGTCAGTTCCGGTCGTCATGGTTAGAGAGAGAGAGAGAGAGACAGAGAGAGAGAAAGAGAGTTTAGTTTTGGATTTGAATGGATTGGTGTAGCCAAGAAAGGGGTTGTAGTACTTATGATACAAGGTTGTGAGAAGAGCTTTTGATATTTATATTGTATATGGTATGTCCTACTTGTGTACTAGGTTTTTTTTTTCCCCTAATAAAATTAGGGAATTAATGGTGTCGTCTCAGACCAATATCACATTGAAAATTTATTGGCATAAGAGATCTAATATAAGAGTTCACATTGTGCAAGTTAGGGTCCATATATTCCAATCTCAATAGATAGATCAAGTACTAAAGGTGTACTTTTACTATCTTTATTAATAAAACGGGTAAGAATCGAACCAAAATTTAAAGCATATAAGAAGTCTTAATTAATGGGCTTCCTTCAACCACCATGCCGCCTTTACAACATGTAATAACAATAACTTTACAGTTTTGAACATCAAATGATCGTTTCGTATAACTATAACATTTAAAAAGTACTATATAATATTGTAGATTAATTTGTTAATATTATTGTACATGTATATAATTATTGTAACACAAAATAAACATACGGAATAAGTATAATGTTGAATTACGTAAACAGTTTTATTGGTTAACAAAAGATACGTGTAATCATTCAGTGGTTGTTGTTCTTGGACCCCAAAAGTAAATAGAATTATTATATTTTTCTATGCTTTCACTTTTGAAGCGCTCGAGTATAGTCTCGATCTATACGTCTTTCTTGATCTCAAAGCCATTCCCCCTCTCAAATTCTGATGCTTTTCTTTTTTCTCAAACTTGAAAATGACCATCGTATGTCTTCTACAACGGTTCCTTCGATCGATGCTATCGTGGATTAACCTTAGCTAATCAACTTTTAGTTAATTAATAATGCCTTAAACAAGGATTAATTATAAAATTTTAAAATACGCTTGTAGGAAGAAGGTGATTCCTTTTTTGAATCATCATGAAATTGTAACTTTTTCAGCTGCTAAATGATATATATTTCATGGTGAGAGACTAGACGAACTAACTGGTTTGAAGATTCATGGCCGAAATGCAATGCTTTTATACGGCCTTGTATAAATATATATATATATATATATATATACATACATACATATTAAATATATAAGTAATCTGTCATTTTATAATTAATTAATGGACCTCTGGACCTCGAAACCTTTGGGCACTATTTAAGAATTAGTACTCTCTCTTATCTGGGCCTCACAAATGGGACACTATTGAAGCCCATTCTCAGTATACCCAGTTTTCTAAGGGCGGTTTTTTGATAAATGCCCCAAAAAAAAGCACATTTCTGGAACCCTTTTACAATGTCAAATAAAAAGTAATTTCCGGGCAAAAAATGCGAACCATTAGGCGAAAATTCAAAACATGTGCACTAAACGAGCTCTTTCCACAATTTTCTTATTTTATTAGCTAAGCTGAAACAGGAAAACTGATGAGTGACGACGGCTGAAAATTTTAGATATGAGGGGATTATGAGAAAACGACATGGTATAAGTCGATTTATGCGAGTCATTTTAGTCCGAGTCCATTTCTTGATATGCAGAAGATTAATAAACTAATGAATTTCAAATCAACATAGATCCAGAGATGTTCCAAAGATTTTGAACTCCAGGAACATCAAAGTAGGAGAGAAACTCAATAATTATACACTTGCTCGTAAAATAAATAATGGAGTTTTTGGTAATTTAAAGATCTTGGGATAAATTGTAGAAACTCAATAACAAACAAACAGACATAATCATTGATCCAAAAAAAAATTACATATAAATTTCGTGTTCGAAATGAAAGAGTTTCAAGATTTATAAATAAATCTAATTTTAGTTTGGCTTTGTGTGCCTTCTATGGGGGTGTGGGGGGTTGTCATTGAGACTTCTCTCTTTTAATAAATTTGAATAAAGGCTTCTTAGTTCCCTCCTCTTCGTTTATTTTTCTTAAAATTGATCTATTCAAGTTAGACATATGTTAATTCATGTTGGTTTACATAATATGATAGTAAACAACCTGTTGGTTAATGCTATGTTCTTGATTAAGATATAGTACTAAAATTGTTAGTTATACATGTTATATGGTTAGTTTTAAACTTTGACATGGATATTCAGTGCTAAATTGTTGTTAATTTTATTTTCATTAGTTTTCAACAGCTTTTATAAATTGTGTTGCGTGATATTGGTATCATAATCATGTCCACCGAACATGTAACATATGGTTATAATATTACACGAATTGCTACTCTTGTTTGGCTCAAGCTAATTTCCATATTTAAAAAAAAAGAAAAAAAAAAAAGAGCTTTTTTGCCTTGTGAAGAAAGAAAGATTTTTCTTTTGCTACAGCTCAAAATACGTAGGTCCTCCCATCACCACTAGATGATCTCATGAATAACTTGAAAAAAGATATACCAAAATTAAAAATAAAAAAATTGTTTGTTACTGAGTTGTCTACTAGTTTCTTTTGTTGGTTTCCGTCTCGTTCGGATAATAGTTCTCTTTCAAAGATTCAAAAGTTTACACATGCAAAAGAGAACTAACAAGTAATATACGGATTCACGGACGTGCTGATACTATTTAATGCAAATGTTCGTCGTCAAGTGACGCCGGAGACTTTGTTGGTGATAATTCATCCAATACATACGACAAAACCAATATGTCAAAGAGAGAGAGATAAAAGATAGATGAGGGAGACTAGCTATCTAGCTAGCTATCAGAGAAACATACAGTGGACTCGTGAACACAAGGTGAGGAGGACAATGATCCACTCGCGTTTTTTTTATATCAGTTTTATCTTCACGTCCCTTTATAATATCATACTAAAATCTATTGAGTTCAAATATGATATAGATAAATATTCTTATTTTAGATATTCTATAGCTAACAATCCTCAGACTCTGCATATAGTCTTTTTTTTTTCTTTTTTTTTAGCAAATTCTACTACTTGCTACTTCGAATTATCACTTGCCAAATATTATCTTATTCTATCGGGATCGTCTGAGGTGGACTATAACAACAAAATAACTTTTATTAAAAAGTTCACATGCTTCTATAAACATGTCTTTGGTTTCTTCCAAGCAAAAAGGGGGTGCAAAAAGGAGCAGTGATCATGATAAGAACCGATTTTTCAAGGACATCAAAATAATTCTATCGGGCCCCGCCTAAGGGAAAAAGATAGGAACAATTTTAGGAGTAATTATAGAAAAAAAAAATGTTACAAGGATAGACACCTAAAAAAGAAAAAGAAAAGGGAAACTGCTCTCCTTTTATGATTAGAAAATGAGCACGTACGGTACCACAATAAATGATGAAGAATAACAAAAATAGTTTTCATTTCCACCTTATGAAAAGATACTCATTTTTATATTAATTTATGATAATTTGTTTTGTTATTTGCTGGAAGAGTATAGTTGTTAAGTAATAGCTGTAATGTTACTCCCAAAACAAAAAAAAAAGTAATAGCTGTAATGCACCATTCTTTAAAATAAAAATGTAATTCAACAAATGAGTTTATACAACAAATTAGTTAATTGAGGGAATCCTAGACATCTAAATTTTCAATTTTCACATTCTTATTCTTATCTCTTCTCTATTACCAACTGTTAATTAAATTGGGTATAATTCATCCCAAAAACTAGTTAAGGAAAAAGGGTGTCCATTACATGTACATAAAAGATCACAACAGACTAATAATTAAAAAACTTAATAATTAGGGATATATTCACAATTTAACACTCTCCCTTACACTTTGTGCGTCGTGAAAATGAGCCAAGATCCAAACCTACTATCATTTACAAAATATGGTTTTAATATCATTATTAAATGGATTTAGGTAAATTTTATCTCCAAAAACTAGCACAAGAAGAGAAGGTGACCATTACACATACACACATCAGTTCAATAACTTAATAAGAGAAACAAAAACATTAATTCTTCTTTCTGTCCTCTTTAATTAACCAAGTAATAGACAGACCAAATCCTCCTAAATAATGAACACCTCTATTCTCTCTCTTTAACCCAACTAACTATAGCTATTGATCATCTCTCTCTCTCTCTATCTCACTTCCTCAACTATACTTTCTCCATGGAAGACCAATCCCAATCCCCATCATCACCACCATCACCACCGTCACCACCATCACCACCGTTTAAAACCTACGAACTTACAGCCTCATCAATCTCCTACACCAAGTCAACCACCATCACCTCCTTACTCGCACCCTTTGACCTCCTCTTCAAGCCCATATGCACCACCACCCCTCCCACCCACATCCTCCGCCACGTCACCCTCACCGCCTACCCCTCCCAAATCCTCGCCGTCGTGGGCCCCAGCGGCGCCGGCAAGTCCACCCTTCTCGACATCCTCGCCTCCCGAACCTCCCCATCAAAGGGCTCTCTCTTCGTCAACTCCTCCCCTCTCGTCCCCTCCTCGTTCCGCAAGCTCTCCGCCTACGTCCCCCAGCACGACGCCTGCCTCCCTCTCCTCACCGTCTCCGAGACCTTCGCCTTCGCCGCCCGCCTCCTCATCCCCACCTCCTCCGACCTTAACGCCGTCGTCTCCTCCATCCTCTCCGAGCTCAACCTCACCCACCTCTCCGACGTCCTCTTGGGGCACGGCCTCTCCGGCGGCGAACGACGCCGCGTCTCCATCGGCTTGAGCCTCCTCCACGACCCCGCCGTGCTCCTCCTCGACGAGCCCACCTCCGGCCTCGACAGCACCTCCGCTTTCAACGTCATGCAGATCCTCAAGTCCATCTGCGTCTCCCGTCGCCGGACCATCGTCTTGTCCATCCACCAACCAAGCTTCAAGATCCTCTCCACCATTGACAGAATTCTCCTGCTGTACAAAGGAACGGTGGTTCACCACGGGACGCTCTCTTCACTCCAATCTTTCTTGCTCGGCAATGGCTTCACCGTCCCTTCGCAGCTCAATCCACTCGAATACGCCATGGAAGTACTGAATCAGCTTCACGAGATAAAAGCCATTACCGACCCTCCATCACCGTCAGATTCTCCTTCCAATCGTCATGATAATGATGCAAGAAATAGTGTTATAAGGTATAAAAGCTCAAGAGTTCACGAAGTGTTCACACTATACAACAGGTTTTGGACGATCATTTACAGAACCAGACAGCTTTTGCTAACCAACACATTGGAGGCTCTCATTGTGGGACTTGTTCTAGGAACAATCTACATCAACATCGGATTCGACAAAGAAGGAATCGAAAAGAGATTTGGTCTGTTCGCTTTTACTCTCACTTTTCTCCTCTCTTCCACAACAGAAGCTCTTCCGATCTTCCTCAACGAGAGGCCAATTCTCATAAGGGAAACCTCCAGTGGGGTTTATAGACTCTCATCTTATCTCATAGCCAACACTCTCGTGTTCTTGCCTTACTTGTTGGCCATTGCTATCATATACTCCGTCTCGGTCTACTTCCTAGTAGGCCTCTGCACTTCTTGGCAAGCTTTTGCTTACTTTGTCTTAGTAATTTGGGTCATTGTTCTAATGGCGAACTCGTTTGTCCTGTTCTTGAGCTCGCTGGCTCCAAATTATATCGCCGGAACTTCGCTCGTGACCATACTTCTCGGTGCTTTCTTTCTCTTCTCCGGCTATTTCATCTCGAAAGACAATATGCCGAAATACTGGCTCTTCATGCACTTTTTTTCCATGTATAAGTATGCCCTAGACGCGCTTCTTATCAACGAGTATGGCTGTCTCGTATCGACGTGTTTTTTGTGGTACGAGGAGAACAAGGAGTGCATGGTGACCGGAGGCGATGTGCTGCAGAAGAGAGGGCTCCATGAGAGGCAGAGATGGACCAATATTTACATCTTGATTGGGTTCTTCGTGTTGTATCGAGTGCTTTGTTTGCTAGTTCTGATCAGAAGAGTTTCAAGTTCTAAAAAATGATACGACATCCTGGGTTCAAGGTATCAAGAGAAAACGATTAATGTCTGTCCTTTTTTTCTTTTCACAACTTATTTACTGTTTGTAATAATGTGCATTTCATAATTGTTTTCAAGAAATAAAGCAAGATATATTTCCTATGGCCTGAAGAGAAGGGAACAAAAAATAATAATAATAATAATAATAAAGGTAAATAGCTACTCCTTTGCTTTATTTTATTTTATTTTATTTTAGTTAGAGGGAATGGACGAAGTAGATCGATAAAGTTCCCCGACAAAAGCTTTTCTAGATTTAATTTTCTGTAATCTTCTCTCATTTCTAAAGTCTATAAGTTATCTAATTTCGTAAATGTTGTTAATTTGTTACGTGGAATAATGCACATACTACGAAATATTCTACTCAACTAAAAGATGCGTAAGTTTTTTCGTTTTTTTGTTTTTTTTTTTGTTTTTGTTTTTCTTTAAAGCTGATTTAGAGTATGAGATTATAAAGCTTCAATTACATTTAGCATTTGCGTTTTTCATCATTGTTCGATTGGAAATATTGCATGAACTTGAATCATTGTTAGTGAAAGTTGGTAAAAATCAAATAGTAGTACCTAGTAAAGTTCTAACTTTGAACATATGCTAATACCTTTGAGTTTAAGTTGTTTTTTTGTTTAATTTTCAGGACTAATTGCATGTAGCAATTGATTATTATTTTAAAATAAAATCAATTTATACATCCTAATTAGGTTCTATATAGCAGATTATGACATTCAGAAAACTAATCCACTGATTAGTTGCGTATTTTAAAAGTTTTATAAATTTGCATGTGATTGATCAAGAATCTTAAACCAACAACTAATTTTTAAAACAATTTTAAGCAAGTCCTTAATTTAACTACCAGATGAAACGTACCATTCGTTGAGCTGGAGTTCTCAGCCAAATTAGCTATAAGAAGTTGAGACAAACTAATTTGTAATATTCTTGACTTTCATGATGAAGTGTGAGCCGAAACAGTTTCAGAAAAATTAACCACTTTTATTTTATGTACTTTTAAAAAAAATAAAGTTTCTCTCTCTCTCTCTCAATGCTCAGAGGGTGTTGTATAATTCGTGGTCACGGGTGCTTTCAGCAACTGAATGAACAGCGAGCACAGAGAGAGAGAGAGAGTGATGAGAAGGGAAGAATCCAAAAAGCATTAGTACTTGTGTCGACCTCATTCGTAAGATCTTTGTCGGATACCGAGTTAAGTTTAAAACGCCGATGCTTTTGTTTGGTTTCGATTATTCTGTTGAATCAGAGCCCGCTTTGTTGATGTTTCACGGGCTCCTCTTTTGGATTTGTCACCCGTGAACTCTTAATTATTGACCTTCAATTTTGCTCCGATGAGGCCATCTCTACCTGCACCCACCACCTATATTGCATTAATTCTCTACCTTTTTCGGTTTTGATAAACAATATTAAGAAACATCAGTTATGTTAAAAACATCACATACTAACATATGGTAGATCTCACATATGAGATTTACGAATGAGACTCACTCTCTATTTATTATGATGTTCAATATTACTGATACTCTAAACTATTTTTCAATATATATAGTCATCTGCAAACGGTAAATCATAAGAGACAGGAGGGAAAGGCCCCCCTTTCCTTTTTTGTGCTTGGATTGATAATATATATCACTTTTCTACTTTTCTATACTGAATGTAACTTTTCACCCTACGTGTTAGTTTCGGGGTAAATTAATAGAACGAAAATCGTATCTAATACTATTAGAATGATAAGTAATACAGCATAGGCTAATGATTGGGCAAGACTTGATCATATTGGCCGGGGTAATTGTCTCTGAGGATATTCTAAAAGAGGAAAAAAATTAAAATAAAGACATCCTTATCACTTCACCAAAACTCACTAGTTAACTGCTTGACATAAGCAACTTGACCTTTTTGAGGATATTCTAGCCATCACAACCAAAAATGGCTAATGCGTGAAGGTCTTATTTTTCAACCATGAAATGAAAATGATAAATTCTTCCATATATATTAGCTAAAATAAAGATGTGCTTGGTATATCTGTTACGCTTTAAAATTCATTACATCAGTGTTTATTCTCATCACATCTTTTAAATTGCAAAAATAAACTTTAACATGTTTGTACGGTTTCTTATTCATCCCTTAAGTGCCATGCACATGATAATTTTTTTGTTAAAATAGCTGATGAGGTTA
The DNA here is from genome assembly GCA_008635985.1 of Ficus erecta. Lineage (NCBI taxonomy): Eukaryota > Viridiplantae > Streptophyta > Magnoliopsida > Rosales > Moraceae > Ficus > Ficus erecta. The sequence goes on from BKCH01000010.1 coordinate 1,946,321, forward strand.
TTAAAATGATGATTTATACAACGGATTTTGAAGTTTGAGATGTCATGTAAACTTAGAGGCCGCTCAATTAATCACAAAAGCCTATTAATTCACTTTCAACAGTCACCGGATTGGGCTTGGGCTATGCAAGAATAGTCATTTAGGCACTTCTTCTGTGGGCCTAGTCAACTTGCATTGACATTCTCGGTCCGCTCCAGCCTCCTCCATGTCTACCTTTGAAAACAATATATATAGTAAATTACAGTAAATACCTAAAAACAGGTAAATATCATTTTAGTATTACGATCCAAAATATTAAAGTAAAAAATAAATTTACTAACGAATTAGTTATTTATCTAATAATTCTTTCAAAAAAATTTTATTTATCTACTAAAATAAGTTTATTTGCTAAGTTAATAACTTATTTACTTCTAGCTAGTAAAAAGTGTACTTTAACAATTTTGTAAACACACAATTTACTTATTTTAGCTCCTATTTACCTCTTTCTCCCTTATCTTTTTCCTATAAGTAATCCAATTTTCTTTGAGAAATGTACAATAAACTTTTCTTTTATATTTTCCTTTCAAGATTCAAGCTTCTTTTGGAGTATAAGTACATGAAAACTCTTTTTTTCCATATCTAATATTACATAATATTCCAAGCACGAACATGATATTACGTAGAGAATAACATAACAAACGAGCAAAATTACTTCTTATTATTATTTTTTATGCCCATTTAACGTTGTCAAATACATTTATAAACAACATAAATCTAGAAAGCTGATGAGATGTTTTGCTTCCACTGCTCAGTCAACTTGGTCAACGCAAGATGGGAGGACCCACCACTTCTCATCGTGTTGACCGCAGCGTCTCTCATCATCAAAACCCTCTCCCTCACTTCCCTCCCTCTCTCCGATTCCGAGTCCATCAACTCCCTAACTCGCTCCTCCAACTCGGCCCCACTCACCAACCCGTCTGGCTCGTCATGACTCACGGCCAACGCCACCCTCATCGCCTCCACAAGGACCAGCCTGTTCAGCCTCTGCTCCGCGTAGAGCGGCCAAGCCACCATCGGAACCCCGGCGCAGACCGACTCCAACACCGAGTTCCACCCGCAGTGAGTCACGAACCCACCCACCGAGTCATGACTCAGTATCTTAGCCTGTGGGGCCCATTTCCTCACCACCAGTCCCCTCTCCTCCGTACTCTCAGAAACCCATTGGGAAATATGTCCTCCAAGGTCATTTTCTCATCTTCCGGTGGGTCCCTCACCACCCACAAGAACTTCTGTCCACTCTTTTCCAATCCCACCGCCATTTCGTAAAGCTGCTTCGACGGGAACTGAAACCCCATGCTTCCGAAACACAAGAACACGACGCTTTTACTCGGTTGCCGGTCAAGCCAACTCAGACAGTACTCTTCTTCACTACTAATAAGAAACCTTCCATCCAAACTGTTCCCGGAAGAAATGACCGGTCCGATGCAGAATGTCGGTGGCGTCGGTTTCTCCGGCACGCAAAGCCCGTCACGCAACGCTTTCAGACATCTCTCTTCCAGCGCTTCACACGTGTTTACAATTATCCCGCTCGATTCCGCTAAGTGGATCGACGTGTTCAGGAAGTACTTGAAGATAGTAGTGGTCCGGTCTTGAATCGTCACCGGAATATCCGACGGCGCAATCAGAGGCAATCCGGGGACAGAGATGGGAAATTCCATATCCTTGATGCTTTTTCCGGTCTGGCTGTCTATAGTGCGGAGGTACAGGAGCAAGGCGAGGCCGCCTACGCCGGAGGTGATGAAATAGTAGGTCGGAATGTTGAGAGCGGCGGAGACTTCAAACGCGGCGTCGCAGAAGATGTCGATGACGAAGGCCCTGATTTTGGTTTTCTCGGAAAGTGATTGAAGGATTTTACGGACGTTAGGGTTGTGGAGACGAGGGAGATCAAAGAAATACTCGACAGAGGAAAGATTGGGAAGGGTGTCGTGATCGGAGATGGGGGAGAGACGGTGGAAGTTGATGTTTTTAAAGGCGGAGGTGGGATGATGGTGGTCGGAGTTTGGCGGCGGGTTGGAGACGAGGATGGTGATGGAGAAGGTGGGGTGGTGAGTGAGGATGAGCTTGGCAAGCTCCACCGTGGGAGCCAAGTGGCCCTGCATCCCTGGACTTGGAAATAAAACTATCGTCTCCTCCATGGATTAGTATTAGCCTTAGCTTCGAGCAAACTTTTCATGTATGGAAGCTACTGTGTTTTGGTCCCCTCTCATTTATAGATCGGTTCATTGATTGTTAGTCATGAACCGACGGCTTTTGTTTAAAACAAAAAATTAATTAATTAAAAAAAAAAAAAAAAAGGAAAATGGTTAACGAATTATGTGAAATTATTGCTGAGGTAAAAAGTAATGTCCTTCTTTTTGTTCAGTTAATGTAATAGTATCCTATGATATAAGAATGACTCATATAAGTTGTGATGCAATGAGATCATTTACGTTTGTATTTATAAGTGGCAATTTCTACCCAAAAGAAAAAGAAAAAAAAAACTGCCAAAAAAGGACGAATTATGTGTAGGCTTCGGCCTCCGATAATCTATGCATTTATTAGATTCATTCATAGTAATGCATGCCCTTGTGAAATTTTGGATTGTGAAGATTTAATGTTTAATTTTTTTTAAAAATAATTTAGTTATAATTAGCAACCGAATCAACTTATTGCTTTAGCAGGGTATATAGACTAAATGATAATGTTATTAGTGAGATTACTATATATAAAGAGAATCAATTTTTAATTTTTAAAAGTAAAATTAAAAAACAAAAAAAAAATTCACTGGGACAGAAGTCCCCACTTCACCGTTAGTGATTCCGCCCCTGTTTACAATGACATAGTATTTTATTAATTTTGGTTCTTCACTTTAGATCAATGGTGGCCTTTTAATCCTTTTATATGAAATGTAAGATGATCATTTAAATAAATTAATACTTTATATTAACAAACATAGGAAATGTAAACTGTTCTTCGTTAGAAGATTTTGCATTTTAGCTAACAGTTTTGATAAAATTTGACATTTGCTCTCTTGTCCGATAAAAGTCGACACTCCGTTTTTGTCAGACAAGAACAGTCACCCTTTTAAAATCATTAGATGTGAAAATGAACGGTATTGATAAAAAAGAAAGTTTTCTATTATACAACTTTCATGTTGTACCATAGTAATTGCTCCCTCTCTCTCAGAGTGTAATATCGCCAGATAACATACTCTTTATAAAATTTTAAACTATTACAAAATTTACCATCAATTTCAAGAGTGATGACCAAAAGTTATTTAAAAAATATATATTTAGTAAATAATTTACCTAAAGAAAAGTTGACTCAAACTATTTTTTTTTATTGCTAAGGTTATTAAAAACACCAAATTAAAGTTCGATAAATGCATATTAATATATAGGAGTTGACAAGCAAAATTGTATTATTTATTTACGAGTTACTTTAATAACATCGCATCAATGACAAGCAAAAGTGGAATTGCAGATGATACTGGAATAATTTAACTTGATCTTTTTTCATCCAAAAAAAAAAAAGAAAAACTTGATCTTTTTTCTGGAAAAAAATTACAAAAAAAAACATATTGTCGCATGCAAAGAGACAAAACCCGCTTACGTGGATAATCATTAAATGAGAAATTATTCAATGAACTGTGTATGTCGCGTTATCAAATTTACGTGGTTTATCTATCCAATTTAAATTCGATATTTGGGTGTTATTTTTCATGTTATTTATTTGTTTTATTCTTTCTCTTTCCTAATGTGTAATATATTAATCATCAAATCAATACTATCATAAATATCTCACCTATCATCTTTCATATCACTTGATATATTTAGTTAATTTTTGCATTTAAAAAAAAAAAGATAATTTTGTGTCACTTTATATATTTAATTAACTTTTTAATCTTAGAAAATATAAAAGTACCACAACTATAGTGTTGTCCCAAAATTAACGAAAACGGAGTTTAATTTACCAAAAAAAAAAAAAAAAAAAAAAGCTTTGAGGGTTGTTTCTTTATTTTGCTGTTATGTGTGGTTTTCTTTTAATAAAAGTATTGCTATGCATTTGATCGTTTGGTGGTTGCGCCCATTTTGTCTTGCTATTGTACTTTTAATTCAATAAATTCTTGTAACCCAGCGTTTTGACTTATTTATTGTAAGAGCTGGAATGGCCATATTGATTCCTTAATTTCTTTAATTTCTTTTTTTTTTTTTTTTGAAGAAAAAGTTGATTAACTATATTACGTGATATCAGAAAATAAAATGTTATTTCTAAAAAAAAGAGATATTGTTTTATTTAAATTGAATTGATTATGATAAGAAATTTATGTGAGATATTTATGATAATTTTAATTTGATAACTAATATTTGGCATATTAAGAAAGAGAAAAATAAAACAAATAAATGACATGAAAAAAAAATCCATATGTCAATTTTTTATTAGATAGGTGTACCACATAAGCATGATAATGTGATACACTAGTCTACCAAATAATTTCTCTCACTAAATCAGCAGTACAACAATATTTTCATTTCCAAAGTCACAAACATGAAATCATTAGCTTCTTAATTCAGCAACGATTCTATGACTCAATAACCTTGATCAACGCAACCCAACCCAACCCGATCGAGACGACTCGCTTCGGCTTCGTTTTTCTTCATTGCCAGGCCCAGGGCATGGTCGCGAAACCGAGTCTAAAACACACGAGCTCATCATGATCAACTCAGTAACCTGCTTTTCAACTCCACTCGCGCTCACAAACTCATCGTCAGATTCGTTCAAACGTTGTTCAAGACAAGATTTGATATAGAATTTTAATAATTACCTTTTGTTATTTATTAGTTTGAGAAAGATGCAATATTATTTATTAATGCTAAGAAAACAACAACATATATATTACTAGTTTTCATAGAAATTAATACACAGCAGACTTCGAGTTGTCCATTTAATTCGACTTAAACGTAGATGACGTTGTTATCATGATTCATATGTGACAAAAGCCTTCGGCCTATCAATTGATGTCTAATAACGATGTATGGCCAAGATTTACCCATCACGATCAGCCACTGCCGACACCACTACACCTTCTAGAAGAACGGGTGAAACTTTATTTTCCATACATAATGTTACAAAAATATTCCAATCACTTCCCTCAAAAAAACAAAAAACAATATATATATATATATATATATATATTCCAATCACGTACGTAACTAACATAATAAACGAGCAAGCCCAATCGCCATTGCTCGTACGTTTTTGCAATACTACTTTTATATAGGCCCAACTTGAGTTGTCAAATATTTTTGCAAATAGCCGTCGTTTTGGAGTGAACCTGGAAAGATCCAAAATCTAGAAAGCTGATGAGTCGTTTTGCTTCCACTGCTCAGTCAACTTGGTCAACGCAAGATGGAAGGACCCACCACTTCTCATCGCGTTGACCGCAGCGTCTCTCCTCATCAAAACCCTCTCCCTCACTTGCCTCCCTCTCTCCGACTCCGAGTTCATCAACTCCCTGACTCGGTCCTCCAACTCGGCCCCACTCACCAACCCGTCTGGCTCGTCATGACTCACCGCCAACGCCACCCTCATCTCCTCCACAAGGACCAGTCTGTTCAGCCTCTGCTCCGCGTAGAGCGGCCAAGCCACCATCGGAACCCAGCGCAGACCGACTCCAACACCGAGTTCCACCCGCAGTGAGTCACGAACCCACCCACTGAGTCAGGACTCAGTATCTTCGCCTGTGGGGCCCATTTTTCTCACCACCAGTCCTTTCTCCTCTGTCCTCTCTAGAAACCATCGGGAAATCTACATCTCCTCCGAGGTCGTTTTCTCAACTTCCGGTGGGTCCCTCACCACCCACAAGAACCTCTGTCCACTGTTTTCCAATCCCACCGCCATTTCATAAAGCTGCTTCGCCGGAAACTGAAACCCCATGCTTCCGAAACACAAGAACACGACGCTTTTACTCGGTTGCCGGTCAAGCCAACTCAGACAATGCTCTTCTTCACTACTACGAAACTTTCCATCAAAATTGTTCCCGGTCGAAATGACTGGTCCGATGCAGAATATAGGTGGAGTCGGTTTCCCCGGCAAGCAAAGCCCGTCACGCAACGCTTTCAGACATCTCTCTTCCAGCGCTTCAAACGTGTTTAAAATAATCCCGGCTCGATTCCGCTACGTGGATCGACGTGTTAATGAAGCACTTGAAGAAAGCAGTGGTCCAATCTTGAATCGTGACCGGAATATCCGATTGCGGAACGGGAGGCAAGCCGGGGACAGAGACGGTAAATTCCATATCCTTGATGCTTTTTCCGGTCTGGCGGTCTATTGTGGGGAAGTAGAGAAACAAGGCGAGGCCGGTTTCGTTGGTGGTGAAGAAATAGTAGGTCGGAATGTTAAGAGTGGCGGAGACTTCAAACGCGGCGTCGCAGAAGAAGGCCCGGAGTTTGGTTTTCTCGGAAAGTGTTTGAAGGATTTTGCGGACGTTAGGCTTGTGGAGACGAGGAAGCTCAAAGAAGTGATGGACAGAGTGAAGATTGGGAGGGGTGTCGTGATCGGAGATGGGGGAGAGGCGGTGGAAGGTGATGTTTTTGAAGGCGGCGGTGTGTCGGTGGTGGTCGGAGTTCGGCGGCGGGTTGAGGACGAGGATGGTGATGGAGAAGGTGGGGTGGTGAGTGAGGATGAGCTTGGCAAGCTCCACCGTGGGAGCCAAGTGGCCCTGCATGCCTGGACATGGAAACAAAACTATTGTCTCCTCCATGGATTATTAGGACCGGCCATGGCTTGTATGGAAGCTGCTTTGTTTTGGTCCCTCTCATTTTATAGATCGGTCTATTAACATCTAGTCATGACGAAAATGATCATGAATTATGTGACATTATTGAAAGGTAAAAAGCAATGTACGTACTTGATCATTTTGCTCGGTTAGTGTTCAATGAGAGAAGAATTACTCGTACTTGTGATGTGATGAGTTGAATTTATTTTAGTTGGTATTCTTAAGTTGTAATTTCCACCCAAAAAAGATCTATAAAAAAATGAACCAATTATATTATGCATTTAGATTGCTGTATTAAAGTTTATTTATTTTTTTAGAAAAATAAATTAGTTACAGTTAAGAGCGGAGTTAACTTATTATCTTAGTGCGGCGGACAGTAAAAGATAGCGTTTTTAGGGGGCTATCATATAGAGATAATTATTTTTCAATAAGATAAAGTGAGGAAGAAAATATGAAGTTTAAAAGATAAAGTTAATTAAAAAAAAAAAAAGAATTGTTGTTAATAGGAACTCTCATTCGGCCATAAGTGACTCCGCAGTTTTAAGTAATTTTTGTCCTTCACTTTAAATCCACGGTGGTCTTTTGATCTAGATATATGAAATATAAAACGACCATTTTGTTAAATTAATACTTTACAAAAACAAAGGTATGAAATGTAAAACGTTCTTGGTTAGAAGATTTTGCATTTTAGATGACAGTTTTGATAAAATTTTAAACTTACATGATGTTCACTCAACTATCTCTGTTAATTTTCAAAAGTTACCATCAATTTCAAGAGTGCAGATAAAAAATAATAAATATAAATACATTTATTAACTAATTTACCGAAAGAAAAGTTGACACAGCACTATTTTGTTTTATTTCTAAGCTTATTAAAAACACCAAATTAAAGTTCAATAAATGCATATAGTAATATATAAGTATTTCTAAGGTTATTAAAAACACCAAATTTAAAGTTCAATAAATGCAAAAAGTGTATTATTCTATTAAAGAAAGAAAGAAAGAAAAAGTGTATTATTTTTCCAGCAAAAAAAGAAAAAGAAAAAGAAAAAGAAAAATTTTATTATTTATTTACTAATTACTTTAATAACATCGCATCAAAATTTCAAAAAAGAAAATATCATCGCATTAATGACAAGCAAAATTGGAATTGCAGATGATACTGGAATAATTTAACTTTATTTTTTCTGCAAAGAAATACCAAAAAAAAAAAAAAAAAGCATATTTTGCATGCAAAGAGACAAAATCCTCTTAAGTGAACCATCGATAACTCAACAGTACAACACTATTTTCCATTTTCAAAGTCTCTGACCGGAATCATTAATTAGTTTCTTAACTCATTTTATGAGTTAGTAACCTTGATAAACACAACACAAGTTGACTAGATCAAGACGATTTGATCGAGCGGTTTCGGCTTTGTTAAAAAGGCTCGGATAGAATTCATCTAAAAAACTTAAAGTGATAGTGTTCAATAGAGATTTAACATTATAATGGTTTAGTAATTTGACATATAAATAAATTGTGGTCCAAATCTATTATCGGATGTAAAAATCTATCTATGATACTATGTTAATTTTGATTTTGTAGAACTTTATTCAAAAGCTAACTTAAAGAAAGATTGTGTTCAACTGAAATTTAATACCAAACTATAGGTTTCCGTTAGGTTTTTAACATCTGTCAATGAAAATGATTGACTTACATCATTTTTAAAAGTTTGAGGGCCTTTAAATAAAATATATATATATATATTAAAAAAAAAGAAGTTTAGAAACGAAACGGCATATTTTTTAAAAGTTTTAAGGACTACGAGAGCAATTACCCTTAAAGAAAAAGACAATGTACAAGTGTTAACATGATCAATCAGAATAAGCACGATTATAATTAGCATAATGATTTTGATCCACTTAGATCACTTTGTGTAGCACACGAAAATAATTTTCACGTTGTAGATTTTTTTTATGAGCAAAATTTTATTTAAAAAAAAAATAAAAGAAAAAATCTAAAAAGAAAAAGAGCTTGCAAACCTAAAATAAGAAAACAACCAAAAAAAAAAAAAAAAAAGAGTAAAACCATTAAGATTTTCTTACTTCAAACCTTTTCTCTATAGGAGATTGTTAATGAATTGATGAGATATATTTTTCTCTTTAGGATTTTTGTTCAATTTTCTTTTCATAATATCCAACTCTGCTAGTTTTTTTAAAGAACTCGGAGCGGCGATTCCAATATCTTTTTTAACAAACATACAATTGTTGAACTCACTGTCTGTTTCAAAGATTTGATCCTCTAAAAAGTCTTCGTCTGCTAGATCTCTAGTCAATAGTGTTATCGGACTACGTCATATATATTGACATATTTTGTTTTTGTTTTTTTTTTTTTTCTCTCCTCATTTTGTCTTCGTTACTGGAGTGGATCATTTATCATTCATTTGAACAGTCTAATGTTTAATAAAAACCATACTCATCTCCCAAACATTCGATGAAAAAATATGAGACCTAAATAGAAGATATTATTACATTGTAGTTGGCACATATATGCACAATTTTTAAGTGAAAGTTTTATTAAAGAAAAAGAAAAAAAGAAAGAAGGCAACGTACATTACATGCGCCTAAACTACAACATAAATATCCGTAGGTTGTGTGTGTATTTTTTCCTCTTCTGTGTGTTTGACATAAATATAATCGTTGTTGCATGTCTTAAATTTTATAATATTTTGAAACTGAGAGTTCTTATCTAAAATTATTTATTTCTATTTATTGAGCTAGTCTCAATAGAAAATATGCGATCATTGCATCAATGAGAGTTTTTTTTTTTTGTTAAACAGATAAAATATTTTAACTTTACGCCATATAATAAATTGGACATATAAAACTATTGTTAAGCTATATATGTCTTGCAACCACGCTTAAAATGCTTGATCAATTAGAGGCTTTCCTTTTGTATCCGTTTAATTAATTTGTTCTTTCAAACACGACCCTCGGTGGTTTCCTTCTTTGGAATTGTAATTTGTCTTCTGTTTGTGGATACCTTTAGCCTTTTAGCCTTCATGGAGCCAAGAATTTCGATGAGGGTTAAAAACTACGACAAATTTTTAATTAAAATAAGTAATTTTTAAATACTAAATGAGAGAGAGAGAGAGAGGAAAAACAAAAACAATTAGACTTACATAAATATCACAAGTATTAAAGGGAAAGATCTTATTAGGTGTTTAGGAGTATAAGTTGGACTTTGATTTAAATTTTTTTTTTCCCAAATTTTCAGGGGGAAAATGTAGTTTGTAATTTTTTAAAGGGGGCTTTCAATTAAAGTTTTTTGAAAGGCTAATATATAAATTTAAAACCAATACATATCTAAAAGTGTAAATAAGAAAAAAGTTAAGGGCACTTAAGTCCATAGGCCCTATTAGCTATGTCCCTTTCTAATGAGAATTAAGATCTGTTATCTCAAATTTTCTGTCTCATTGATTATTCCCCAATAATATTATGTCATATCATCTTAATTTAAAAATTTAATCATATAAAAAAATTAAATGTTAAATTTTTTTAAATAAATTGATAAATTATTAAAATATTATTAAATAGATAATTATTAAAATAGTAAAATTAGATAACAAAATCTGGACGGTTTTGATGAATATCAGATCACCTTTGCTATTAATGTACACATGTGAAGAGTCATCATCCAATTACTGACTTTGTTAATGTCCCCATTAGACTTTAAAGATTCCTCCAATGTCTCGTCGTTCTAATTAAAAAAACTATACATTGATAATTTCTATATTGAAAGATCTTCAATACTGTATAGTACTCGTTTTCCCAGATCGAAAATTAGAAAACCGACAACTTATCTTTATCTTTATTTTTATTATACATACATATATATATATATACATATTTAAAATCGTGAACGTTGCTCAATTTTCATCCACACTTGTGCTGCAGCCACGTGTCACTATTTTCTTCCTTCGTAAATTAATTTCTTTATCTCATTTAATCCATATTTCTTCTCTCTTAGTAAACGCGGTTTCTTTGTGTTTTTATTGGTCGTTTTTGATTGATGGGATGCAACAGGTCACGTTGTGAGGATTAATCTTTTTTTATTTTCCTTTCCTTTTCAACAGCTAAAGATTTTTACTGTAATAAAATATACGAGACGTCAGCATTGAGTCACAATTTTTTTTAATAATTTATTTTAAGTTGCCATTTTTGTTTTTTCTACTCCATTTTGACCTTGTCCCCACCACCCCCGCCCCCTCCGCTTTTTTTTTTCCCCCCTACATAATTCTCCCACTAAGGCAGTCTTTTACAAATGTAACTGTACTCATACATTTTTTTTATTTCTAAAAAAATAGATAAAATCTTGTTATGTTTTATTAGTTCTTTTAAAGTTTTAAGAAAATGACAAATCAGGAAATACACGCAACCTTAAAAAGTTTTACTTTCATGCCTGAATATATTAATATAAATTTCGTAAAAAATATATTAATTTAAATTTAACAAACTCGTATATTCAACTATCAATATGAAATTAATGAAAGACAGTTACTTTGTATAATATTTTTTTTTAAACAATCACACAAGATTGTTTTATAATTGGAGCTCCGTTAAAATATGTAAAGCTCGAACCTTAGATACTCAAATGTTCATTTTTGTGAAGTGTTTAATGTGATGACTGTTTAAGTTAGCTTTATCAACCAATATTGTGTAAATTGTTCACCTCAATTCCCGTTATTACTACACATTTATTAGATTTTTATTAATTCTTTTTTGCTAACCATACGTGAACTCTATTTAGCCGTTAAACAAATTAAATATATATATATATATATATATTACATATAGCTTTGGTCTCCAATCTTAAGATTGAAGGGACATGAGTTAAAAATATTTTCTCAATGAATGCATGGTCTTAATTGGAGGCCAGCAATGGCACATTAGTTGTTTGAGATTAAAATGATACCTTGGAATATTGTAGTAAAAGTTTTTATTTATTTATTTATATTTTAAGGTGTGGTATTTGAATTCTATGTTTTATGTATTTTGAAATCAAGTACATAATATAATATATAATTTAAAAGAGTCAATTTAGTTGAAATGTCCTAAATCATGTCCATACTAGTTGTTCTCTTGTAATCACTTAAAAGAATGTCCATAACCACATAAAAAGGCGTTGTTCACACTATATAATTAAAGTTTCTACTTCCTTCTATCTTCCTTTGTATTATTTCTAAATTTACCATTTACTTTAATAACGTCTAATTAATGCCTAGAGAAACAAGTGCTTCATTATTATTAATGGTATCCTTTTGACTAATTCCTAACACTACTAAAAGAGCAAGTATGCCGTCCAAAACGGTTTCTTAATGTTGTCGTTTTATTAAACTTGGTTGCCGTTTATTTAGAAATAATAAACTCCTATTTTAGACTTACTACCACAAAAAAACAAAAGGCGAATTCTCGAGACTTTTGAAATCCCCTCCTCTCCTTTTTTTTTTCCTCCTAATTTCTTACTTTTTATTTTCTACCCAAGCATGTATCTACACATTATTATTAATTTATAAAGTGGCTTACATAAGTCTCTTGTAAACACCTCTTCAGCAAATTTTTTTTTTCAGTTCATTTTAAATATTTTGTACTCTTTTTTTCCCCTTTTTTTCTTTCCTATTCCGGTTATTGTTTAATTACCTTCTTTCAAACATTGTACTGAATCAAGTTATAAAATTATAAAACATTATACTGAATTAAAGATATTTGATAATTTTATCTATCTATATTAATTCTAAAATTTATAATATTAATTACTATAATATATATTACGCTATACAAACTAGTGTTACGAATATTATAATTATTAATATTCTTTTTTTTTTTTTTTGCTGGGAAAAAAGACAAACATGCGAATACGAAATATTCCGGAGTAAAACAGAAACAAAAGTTCGAGAGGAAAAAAAAAAAAAAAAAGAAAAGGTAAATTTGCTCATGTGGAGTCACAAACAAGCACCAGTCTTCTTAACTCAGCAACGCTTCCACAACTCAGTGAGTTCGGTTAACGCAAGTCGAGACGAACCACCGTCACCCAGAGCAGCTCTTGTTTCATCCTTCATCGACACCGCACGCCTACGTACCGAGTCGCCGCTTTCGAAGCTCGTCATCAACTCAGTAACCCGCTTTTCAACCTCACTCGCCCTCACAAACCCGTCGTCGGACTCGTTCATCGGCAAAGCAATCTTGATTTCCTCAACCAACACGACCCTGTTGAACCTCTGCTCCGCGTAGAGCGGCCACGCCACCATCGGCACGCCGGCGCACTTGACCGATTCAAGCACCGAGTTCCACCCGCAGTGACTCACGAACCCTCCCACCGACTCGTGACTCAGTACCTCCACCTGCGGAGCCCAGTTCTTCACCACCAGTCCCCTATCTTTCGTCCGGTCCAAGAACCCCTGTGGGAGTAACGACTCCAACTCCGGCTCCGGCGAGGCCGAGATACCCACGCTCTGGTTCTTCTCCGGCGGCGGTTTCCGCACCACCCACAAGAACCTCTGGCCACTCCTCTCCAACCCCACCGCTATCTCCTTCAACTGCTCTGCAGAGAACAAGCCCAAGCTTCCGAAACAGAGAAAAACCACGCTCCGTTTCGGTTGCGAGTCCAACCATTTTAAGCACTCGGATCGTGGTCCTTGATGCTCTTTGGTCATAATCAACGGTCCGATGCAGTATATCGGAGGCGTCGGAGCATCCGGTACGCACAATCCTTCTCTTATGACTTCGAGAGATCTGGGCTCTAATGACTCGAATGTATTGACGATAATGCCTTTTGATTTCGGGAGATTTATAGAAGATTCTAGAAAGAACTGGTAAGCCTTATCATGTCGGTCAAGGAGTGGTTTTGCCATGTCCGTGGCCGGAATCGGCGGCGCTCCTGGGATGTGGAGGAGAGTGTTGTGGAGGTCTTTGAAGCTTTTGGGGATGGTTTTGTGAAGAGTTGGGAAGTAAAGGAAGGAGGCTAAGGTGGCGGCCCCGGAGGTGTAGAAGAAGTAAGTGGGGATGTTGAGGTCGGCGGCGACGGGGAGGGTGCTGCCGCAGAAGAGGTCGATGACGAAGGCGTGGACGGAGTGGGTATGGGAGATGGAGAGGAGAGCCTGAGAGACGACGGGCTTGTTGAGGCGGATGACTTCGAAGGTAAGGGTTTCGTGGTGGGGGGAGGCGGCGGAGAGCTCGGGGGGGAGGGAGATGGGAGGGAGGTGGTGGAAGGTGATGGAAGGAGTGGTGACGGAGACGCCGGAGATGTAGGAGGCTGTGTCGCCGGCGTTGTAAGGAGGGGCGGCGATGAGGATGTGAATGGAGAGGGAAGGGTTGGAGGTGAGGAGGAGCTTTCCCAGCTCCACCATGGAGATCAGGTGGCCGATGGCCGGCGTTGGGTATAGAACTACTGCCTCCGCCATGTGTCAATGTTTCAATACCACACAAGCTTGCGATGTAAAAGATGAAGTGAGAATTGGCCTTAGAGAATTTGTATGGGTATTCTTCAACAGTTGAGGTTTTTTTTTATTATTATTATTATTTTCTTCAAGTTGTTAAGCGATTATAATGCAATTAAGAAAGGCAAGCCTAATTATAAACGGCCAAGCTAAGTTGCCCAGCTGGGGTTACCTCTAAGAGAAGCGTGACTAACAACTCTCTATAATATAAATGAAATTCATACATAAATTCTTTAGTAAATAAATAACTAAAGGCAAGAAAACGGCGATAAACCAGACTCTTAACAAACCACATACGTTTAGGTAATAATATACGATATGTTCGGAGACTCTTAAGGTTTTGTTGTGAAGTCCATTTTATCTCCAATTAAATTATATTTTTTAATTAGATTTTTATTTAAAACAAATAAATTAAATTTAAATTAAATTATGTTTTTTATTAGATTTTCATTTTTTTAATCAATAAAAATTATATTTAATTTTAAAAAAATTAACAAATTTTAATTTAAAATTTTGAATTACAATCTGTGATCCAAATGTAAATTTTATAAAGCACATAAACAAACTTTAATTTAAAATTTTGAATTACAGCCAGTGATCCAAATGTAAATTTAATAAACCACATACATTTACACAGTAACATACGATATGTTCTTTCAGTGTGTGTCTATATATATATCACTTCTCTCTCTCTCTCTCTGTTTTTTTTTTTTTTTTTTTTCTGGCTAGAGTATATCATTTCTGTTTATTGTTAAAGATATGTGCCGACAGATTAAAGTGCACGGCTAGTAGTCTTTCAGCAAAACTTGTACACATTTGTTACATTTGTTTATTTGTATGTTTTTTTAATTCCTGACTTGCCTCGTGATTGATTGTAATCTACAATTGTCATGACGTAAATATATAATGTACGGCTTAACCAGCAAATATATATTTGTGTGTATATATAATTGAACGGTTTACAAGCAAATATATTAATTTATTTATATAAACGAAAGGTAAGTATATGCATATACGTCCGGCTGATCCACCCAAAAAAAAAAAAAAAAGTTTGGTAACTGGGAGGAACGTGTATGATCTGTTATAATAGTTTTGTACTTGTAATATCTGATCGTTATAGTTTAATTATTTTGCACGTTTATTTTGTCTTGGATCCCTGAGTAGATGAGAGTATAAAACGAAAATATAGGGGGTGTTTGGTGTGTAAGTTTGAGATGAAATTTTTAAGTTTAAATAGTAAATTTTTTTGAATTTTCAGAAAAGACAAAAAACTTTTTGGGAAAAAGATAAAAACTTTTTGAGAAAAAGATAAAAAAAAATTTGAAAATCTTAATTTGGACTAAGACACCAAACTAACCCATAATCTTTAAAAATCTTCTAGTCAGAGAAACATCATCATTTTTAATCACAGAAAATTTATTTAGCATCTTTTCTTAATAAGCAAAATTTATTTGAAAACAAAAAAGAAAAATGGTTTTACAATCTTTAAAAAAACAAATCGATAAATAATAATTAATTAGGTATATCTATATATTATATGAAAGGATAATAATTTTACTGTTTTCATCCAAATACACGTTTTGACCAAATTTACGTTTGGTATTTAGGGTCCGTTTTATTCGGAGGTTTGAATTGATATTTTAAAATTAAAATAATAAATTTTATTAATTTTATAAAAAAAAATAAAAAAAATTTTAAAAAAAGATAAAGATTTTTAATAAAAAAAATAAAATTTGAGTTAAAAAATTAAAATCAAATCTACGAATCAAACAAAACTTTAAGTTTTTTGACCGTTGTGCAGCTGACACTGAAAGGAGAGGGAAGGAGAGAGAGACTTGGGTTTTGTAACTTTTTTTGGGTTTTTGTTGCCGTGCAGCTGTGACACACAGGAGGGAGAGAGAGAGAGAGAGAGAGAGATATATGGAGGAAATTTTTTTTTCTTCCAAAATACACGTTTTGACCAAATTTACGTTTGGTAAACTTTTTTGGGTTTTTTTTTGGCTGTTGTGGAGCTGACACTGAAAGGAGAGGGAAGGAGAGAGAGACTTGGGTTTTGTAACTTTATTGGGTTTTTTTGGTGCTGTGCAGCTGTGACACACAGGAGAGAGAGAGAGAGAGAGATATGGAGGAATTTTTTTTTTTTCTTCCAAAATACACGTTTTGACCAAATTTACGTTTGGTAAACTTTTTTGGGTTTTTTTTGGCTGTTGTGGAGCTGACACTGAAAGGAGAGGGAAGGAGAGAGAGACTTGGGTTTTGTAACTTTATTGGGTTTTTTTGGTTGCTGTGCAACTGTGACACACAGGAGAGAGAGAGAGAGAGAGAGGAATTTTTTTTTTTTTCATTTTTTTTTCTTTGCTCGAGGTGTAGGGAGGGAGAGAGAGGGAGTGAGAAGAAAAAGAGCGTATGAAGTCTGAGGGAGGAGAGAAAAAATTAATTTTTTTTTGTATAAATATTTATTTTAAATAATTTTTTAGGTTTTTTTTTGTATCAGTCAATTTTTAATATTTTTATTTTTTTTACTCTTTTTCATGTTTTCTTTTTTAATCTTTAGATATTTTGTCGGTTTTTTTATATATTTTTTATTATTTAAATAGTTTTTCTTAAATAAGTTTAATGGCACATATTTTTAAACTAATTTTCTTAAAAAGAATATACAATTCATCAAAGTAACATATAACATATATACAGATAATTCAAATCTATTACCGTCCTTAAAAAAGTGAACAACTGTCTTTAATAATTGCCTCACGGCCCGTTATGTGATGGGTTTTAAGAAGGTATTTGGTGAATCAGTTGAATTTGAATTGAGTTGAAATTTTTAAATTTCAATAGTAATTTTTATTGACTTTTTAGAAAAAATAAGAATTTTTTTCAAAAAAAATATAAAAGTTTGAGTTTAAACTTAAGGTTTGAACTTGAGCTCCAAACAAAGCCTAAGTCTGTAGTATGATGATTTAAATAAATAAATTTTAAAAAAATAAGAAAAATAAATTTTTTAATTTTTGCTTTGTTTTTTGTTTATCTATTCCGTATGTGTTTCGTGCAATACAACTAGTACAAATGCTCATTTGGGACAATGTTTCTAGACTGTAAAATGACATCTGGACTCGAAACTCCCAACTCTATGTCATTTTTTCAAAAATTTAAATTTTAAAAGTACATAACTTCCTCATTTTAAATTAAAATAAGATAATTCTTGTGTTAAAATGTTTAACAAAATAAGATTTATTTTGTATATTTTTTCAAAATACATTTTAAATTTTTATCCATTTTGCATATCACATAACTTTTCCAAATATCTTCCATCAAAACATATATTTTCAATCCAACATTTAAAACACCGTATCTTGATTTCTCCAAATGGGACTCAAAATAAAACTAGACACTTTCCAATATTCTAGGATATTATATCTAAGCCTTCGTTAGTTAAAAAATTTAAAATTAAAATTAATTTATTTTTAAAAATTAGTTATAATTTTTAATGATTTTAAAAATAAAAAAAGTACAAAAATTGAAAGAAAAATTTGAGTTCCATTCATTCCGATTAATTACACTTCCCGTTACCCTCATCGTTCAAACTCCAAAACCAATCCACTTTCTGTAAAACGTAACTTAATGATGTAAACATGCTACTAACAATCCTAAATAGCAATTAGATCAAATGCGGAATAAAATTTGGATCGAAAACATACCTCCCGCCATTGTTGTTTTCAACGCTCTGTTTATGGGTAAGTGTTTATTTTTGAGGTTATGGTTCTTCTAAACCTTTACTCTCTCTCGGCTGATGGTGTATTCCGAAACTAAATGAGAAAGCAGGCTTAGGGTACCAAAACCGAATTGCAACGTCCCTTTTATGCACTCTACCCATCATAGAGCCGTTCTCGGACGTGCATGCTTAGTAGGCAGGGAATGTGCGAGAATCTCGCTTAGGAATGTTGCTAAATGTTCCTAAGATTGTGGGTTGAACCTATGCTGAATATGGACCACATTCGGAACTCAATTTTCTCGACAAAAAATGAGAAAACATCGGGAAAATTTCCAACATTCTCCCACTTGGTCCATACAGTTCAACATCCATCATACAGAAAAACCAAATATATGAATCATGGTGATAAGTCCTCTTATAGCGAGTATTATCTCCCATGTATTACAATATATCAAGTTTTTCAACTTGAGCCCGTAAACTTAATGAACAAACCCTATGTTTATTCTTGGTACAAACTTTAATGATATTTCTCAAAAATAAATAAATGAATTTGTGCACAAAAACCAAATGAGAAAACATCACAAATAGAGTTTCATTGAAATAACATCGTTCTTACAACGAAAATCACATAAAGGAACCAAGTCCCATTCTATCTACATGATCCTTAAATTTTAATGGTGGCATGCCTTTAGTCAAAGGATCAACAATCATCAATTCAGTGCTAATGTGTTCAATAACCACTATATTATCTTTAACACGTTCTCTTATGGCTAAATACTTAATGTCGATGTGCTTACTTCGACTACCACTTTTGTTGTTCTTAGCCATAAAAACAGCAGCTGAATTATCACAATATATCCTCAATGGCCTAGAAATCGTATCCATAACTCTAAGCCCAGAAATGAAACTCTTCATCCATACACCATGTGAGGTAGCCTCAAAACAAGATACGAACTCAGCCTCCATAGTGGAAGTAGCAGTCAAAGTCTGCTTTGCGCTTCTCCAAGATACAGCTCCACCGGCTAGCATAAAAACATATCCTGAAGTCGACTTTCGTGAATCAACGCAGCCAGCATAGTCTGAATCAGAGTAGCCAATCACTTCCAAATTATCAGTCCGTCTGTACATAAGCATGTAATCTTTGGTCCCTTGAAGGTACCTCATCACTTTCTTTGCAGCTCTCCAGTGGTCCATACCTGGATTACTCTGATATCTTCCTAACATCCCAACAGCAAATGCAATGTCAGGTCTTGTGCAGACCTGAGCATACATTAGGCTTCCAACGGCAGAAGCATAAGGAATGTTTTTCATTTGTTCCCCTTCAAGATTGTTTTTCGGGCACTGATTCAAATTGAACCTGTCACCTTTCACAATGGGAGCTATGCTTGGTGAACAATCTTTCATCCGAAATCTCTCTAAAACTTTGTTGATATAGGTTTCTTGAGATAAACCCAGAATTCCTCGAATTCTGTCTCTATGTATCTTAATGCCAATATTGACATAAGACGCATCACCCATATGCTTCATTTCAAAGTTGTCAGAAAGAAATTGATTCACTTCATATAACAAACCCTTATCATTGGTTGCAAGTAAAATATCATCCACATATAGAATAAGAAAACAAATCTTACTCCCACTGACCTTCTGGTATATACATTGATCCATAATGTTCTCTACAAATCCAAATGAAGAGATAACATCATGAAATTTCAAATACCATTGACAGGAAGCTTGTTTCAGTCCATATATGGATTTCTTAAGCTTCCACACCAAATGCTCACCATTACTAGAGGAAAATCCTTCTGGTTGTTTCATATAAACCTCTTCCTCTAGACCTCCATTGAGAAAAGCCGTCTTCACATCCATTTGTTGCAACTCCAAGTCAAAATGTGCAGCTAATGCTAGAATGATACGAAGAGAATCTTTCTTAGATACAGGAGAAAAAGTCTCCTTGTAGTCGATTCCTTCCCTTTGAGTGAATCCTTTAGCAACGAGTCTTGCTTTATATCTCTCAATGTTGCCTAATGAGTCTTTCTTTGTTTTGAAAACCCATTTACATCCAATGGCTTTTGCACCATCAGGCAACTCAACAAGATCCCAGACTCCGTTAAATGCCATAGAATTCATCTCATCTTTCATAGCATCATACCATAAGTTTGATTCTTTACAACTCATGGCTTGTGAAAACGTTTCAGAATCATTTTTGGCTCCAATATTATAGTCCGATTCTTCTAGATACACAACATAATCACTAGGTATCGCTGATTTCTTTATTCTAGTAGATCTCCTTAAAGTTGTATCAACATTTTCCTGAGAATCATGTTGTTCAACCGGCTGTTCAATAACTTCTGGCAATTCTTGAACATCTTGATCTACTGGATCGTCATTAGCAGCTTGTGGAACATCAATAATTGGTTGTCCAACACCTGTTTGAACTTGAGGGGTGTTGTGAATGACAATCAATCTCTCACTTGAAGTGGAAGGTTGAGCATCAAAATGATTCCTTTCAGAAACAATATCTTGGAATTGATTGCTCCCACTAATCAAGTCATTCTCAAGAAATTTCGCATTTCTTGACTCCACAATCCTAGTGCTGTGAGATGGACAATAGAATCTGTATTCCTTAGACCTTTCGGCATATCCAATGAAATACCCACTTATGGTCCTTGGGTCCAACTTCTTTTCTTGTGGATTATAGACTCTCACCTCAGACGGGCATCCCCAAACGCGTACATGTCGCAAACTTGGTTTCCAACCTTTGAATAACTCAAATGGTGTCTTTTGGACAGCATTAGTTGGAACTCGGTTCAATATGTACACAGCCGTTTTGAGAGCTTCAGTCCACAAGGACTCAGGAAGTTTGGAGCTAGCAAGCATACTTCGCACCATGTCCAATAACGTTCGGTTTCTTCTTTCAGCTACACCATTTTGGTCCAGAGAACCAGGCATAGTGTATTGGGCAACTATCCCATGTTCTTGAAGAAACTTCGCAAATGGACCAGGTGCTTGCCCATTCTCAGTGTATCTACCATAGTACTCTCCACCTCTATCTGATCTCACGATTTTTATTTGCTTTCCGCATTGTTTCTCTACTTCGGCTTTAAAGACTTTAAAAGCATCTAGTGCTTCATTCTTATTATTAAGCAAGTAGAGATACATGTATCGTGAGTAGTCATCTATGTAAGAGACAAAGTACTTATCACGGTATGCATCCATGTCTGGACTACAAATATCCGTATGAATGATTTCCAACAATTCAGAACTCCTCTTGGCACCCTTCTTTGACTTGTTAGTCTGCTTACCCTTAATGCAACTTATACAAGTCTCAAAATCGGCAAAATCTAGAGTACTAAGTACCCCGTCATTCACCAACCTTTTAATTCTATCAATGGAGATATGTCCCAATCTCCGATGCCACAACATAGAGGATTCCTCATTCACAACACATCGTTTAATACCAATATTTCCTTGAACGTGCATAGTAGCATAATTGTCATCATTTTGTAAATTAAGACGAAAAAGATTATCAGACAAAATACCATAACCAATAATTTCAGATTTATTAGATAAACTAAAACCAGAATCTGAAAAATTGAACGAATATCCAACTGATACAAGTCTGGAAACTGAAATCAAATTTCTAGAAAAACCAGGAACATAAAAGGTTTTTTCTAAAGACAAAATGAAACCACTACTTAAAACTAGCTTGCACGTTCCAATAGCCTCCACATGTGAGGGCATCTTATTTCCAGAGTAGATGCTTTGCTCACTTCCCACTGGCTTCCGCAGGTCGTGTAATCCCTGCAAGGAATTGGTCACATGGATTGAAGAACCAGAGTCAATCCACCAAGTGTTATGACTAACATCTATCATATTGGATTCATAACAAACAAGTGAAAGTTGAGTACCTTTCTTGTCGAGCCAGTTCTTGAACTTGGAGCAATTTTTCTTTATGTGCCCCGTCTTCTTACAAAAGAAGCACTTTAACTCTTTCTTAATGTCCGACTGGGGAGGAATCTTGCCTTTTCCCTTTTGTTTGGCTTGATTCTTCTTCTTTCCTGGAACTGTTAAGTTCACTTTCTTAGCCTCTTCCATAACCAACCTTCCCTCTTCTTGAACACACATAGTCAATAGCTCATTAATTGACCATTTGTCCTTATGTGTGTTATAAGAGATCTTAAAGGGACCATACTGCTGGAGCAGAGTGCACAGAATGTAGTGAACCAGGAAAGTTTCCGACATTTCAACTTCCAATGCTTTCAATTAAGCCGCTATATCCCTCATGCGCATGATATAATCACGCACGCCTCTAATCCCGGTGAGCTTCATGGATGAGAACTGTATAATCAGGGTGCTTGCTAATGCCTTATCTGAAGTCACAAATTGATCATCAATTGCCTTCAGCAGCTCTCGGACATTGTCGTATTGCTCGACAGAACCCCTAATCCCAGCACATATTTTGGTCTTTATGAACATGACCGAAAGACGATTAGATCGCTCCCATTTTTCATAAAGATCAACTTGGTCCGGAGTGCTGGTTTCAGTAATCTTAGGAGGTTCGTCTTTCCTAATAGCATAGTCAATGTCCATCCACCCTAAGTGAAGAAGAATCCTCTCCTTCCAAACCTTATAGTTGTCACCCTTTAGTTCGGGAATATCACATTTAATATCAGAAAAATTCGCAGCTTGCATAACTGCATAAAATTAAACATACATGCTTATAAATAAATTGAGACTAATAAACATAAATCATGTTTTACCAATGTAAATCATGTTTTTTCAAAAATATGAATCTAGTGACATAAAACTTGCCTGTGGGCTAAAATTCTACTCAATTAAATCCATTTATAAATTTATGATAAAACTATCAAATTATGTTCCTTTTCCTAATTCCTGTGGGTAAGTTAGGAAATATAATTTGATATTCTATCCCAATTAATCTTACAAATATAATAAAATTCCTGTGGGATAAAATCTATCATATTACGTATGATTAACTACAACTAATGTTATAATGTGATCCTAAAAGACTTAATATATAATCTCAAAAATAAAATTTCTCTACTCACGGTAAAACAACAAGGCAGAGGCAAAAACTGCTCTGATACCAACTGTAAAATGTAACTTAATGATCTAAACATGCTACTAACAATCCTAAATAGCAATTAGATCAAATGCGGAATAAAATTTGGACCGAAAACATACCTCCCGCCATTGTTGTTTTCAACGCTCTGTTTATGGGTAAGTGTTTATTTTTGAGGTTATGGTTCTTCTAAACCTTTACTCTCTCTCGGCTGATGGTGTATTCCGAAACTAAATGAGAAAGCAGGTTTAGGGTACCAAAACCGAATTGCAACGTCCCTTTTATGCACTCTACCCATCATAGAGCCGTTCTCGGACGTGCATGCTTAGTAGGCAGGGAATGTGCGAGAATTTCGCTTAGGAACGTTGCTAAACATTCCTAAGATTGTGGGTTGAACCTATACTGAATATGGACCACATTCGGAACTCAATTTTCTCGATAAAAAATGAGAAAACATCGGAAAAATTTCCATCCCTTTCTACTACCCAGTTATCATTTCATGGGACATCTTTGGTTATCATTTCTTTCACGAATTAAAGCATCGTCCTAGTGACGTAACGTCCATCACTCTGTATATATATATATATATATATATAGCGATGATGTTACATTCGGAAAACTATCTTATCCGGTGGCCGTGTAATATGCACCGTCGACTTAGAATTTAACGGTGCGAGATGAGGGAAAAAATAGAGGGGCAAGGTACTATAAAATCTGGCACATTTGCAGGCTTTGAAAATTAATAAAAAAACCATTCAAAAAAATTAATAAAAAACGTTTGCCATTGACGGGCATCAGACAAGACGTGACAGGCGGTACTGAAGCTCTCTTCTCTCAGCGTCGCCACTTCTGCAAAACCTGCCGCCGCTACTGGACCCACGGCGGCTCTCTCCGGGACATCCTCGTTGGCGGAGGCAGCCACAAGAACGCCAAGTGATCCTACACTGCCGTCTACATTGCCTCGTTCTCCGAGCACCACCACCACCACCATGCTCTTCCCGCGACTCTGGTGCTTTTGCCCATCTCCGCCGCCATCAATGGCGTTGGTGGGCCCTGCGACGGTGACGGGAAGCTCTCTTCTCTCAGCCTCGCCACTTCTGCAAAACCTGCAGCCGCTACTGGACCCACGGCGGAACTCTCCGGCTGGGACATCCCCGTCGGCGGAAGCAGCCCCAAGAACACCAAGTGCTCCTGGCTTCCATAGTTAACTTCTCTGGTGAACACTCAGGGACTGGGGGTTAATGGGTTTCTAAATGTTGATGGGTTTTGCGTGATCTTTGTTGCTCTTGTCTTTTCAAAAGGAAAAGTGTAATTTGTTTCTGGGCAGTTCACTGCTCTTGGTTTTTGGTTCATTAATCTTTAACATAGCTTAAACCCAGAAGTGAATTAAGATGAAAAAACACACATAGCATCCATGATCTTCCATTACACTTTCCTTTTCCCAAAAACCAACCTTTCGCCTCATCGATACTCAAACTAAACTACAGCGTTTAATCATTTCCATCCATTGGTTTTTCTTTATGTGCACTGTCTTTACGTTGGATTTCTCATAACTTCACATCTCCATTTCATGAGTTCACATCTCCATCATGAACAAGGCACAAATAAGGCTCAAATTATGCATACAAAAATTCAATTCCTTTTCTAATAGACTTACTTTTACCTAAATGCCCTCATTTTCCTTTTAAAAAAAAAAAAAAAAAAAAACTCTTTCTTTCCCTGCTTCGATGCCTGCCATCTCCAGCTTTTCTTCTGTTCCCATTAGTGAGCTGCCCTGGACACGTGTCTGCTACCTGTAGCTTTTTCGTGCCATGTCAGCACCGTATACCAAACGTACCCGATTTAAGAGCTATCATTTTCAACGAACACAGAAAAGAAGAAGGCATATACTTACGTGTGTCATGATTCACAATTTTTTTTTTTTGGTCGTTCCACATTATTCAGTCGTTTAATTCGTCTTTTTCAGAGCCTGCTAATTTATTGCTAGAAGCAACAGTTAATCGATAAAATTTGCAGATGTACACTTTTCTCTTCGTATTTCTTCATTTCTATTTTCTTCAAAGAAGCATTATTATTAGCAATATAATTATCGCGTATCTATATAATTATTTATATATATACATATATTTTGTTGAAATATGTAAATGTACATATATAATTATTTTAGGATCCGTTTTGAGTAACATTTGAAAATTGTATTTTAGAGGTTGAGTTGAAAATATATATTTGGAGGAAAAATTTTTGTGAAAATTCTGTAATATAAAAAATAATGAAAATTTTGAAATATGTTTGGAAAAAAAAAAAATCATCATAAGTATTTTGACAAGAAAATCATGTTATTTTTATTTAAAATGAGAAAGTTACGTATTTTTAAAATTTAAGTTTTTTTGAATATGGAATAAAAAAACTTTGATGCAGAGAGATAGCAAAATTTGAAATCCCTGGAATATTTTTGCCAGGCGTAGAATTCCTTGGCACATTCTTTACAGATTACAAATTTGTTGATTTAGATGGAACATGACCTGCATTAGAGGGCGGCAAATTACAAATTAGCTAGCTTTGCAAGCCACATAATTGTGCATTAAAAAATTCACGTACGTCTTTGGAGTGGGTAACACTCTTCTTTTATTAAAATTTAGTGAGAAAATTATTGTTGCTATTATTATTATTATTTTGTTTGTATGTTTGCTCTCATTAATCAGTCACGCTTCCACAACAACTCAGTGAGTTTGGTCAACGCAACTCGAGACGACCCACCGACGCTCAGAGCAGCACTGGCTTGAACCTTCATCAACGACGCATTCTTCCGAACCGAGTCGTCGTTTTCAGAGCTCGTCATCAACTCAGTAACTCGTTTCTCAACTTCATCGGCGCTGAGAAGCCCGTCGTCAACGGACTCGCTTATCGGCAAAGCAATCTTCATTTCCTCAGAAAGTATGACCCTGTTGAACCTCTGCTCCGCGTAGAGCGGCCACGCCACCATCGGCACGCCGGCGCAGACCGATTCCAGCACCGAGTTCCACCCGCAGTGAGTCACGAACCCGCCGACCGAGTCATGATTCAGCACCTCAACCTGGGGGATCCAGTTCTTCATCACCAGTCCCCTGTCTTTCGTCCTATCCAAGAACCCTTGTGGGAGCAACGACTCCAAGTCCGGCTCCGGCAACGCCCATATACGATTCTGGTTCTTCTCCGGCGGCCGACTCCTCACCACCCACAAGAACCTCCGGCCACTCCTCTCCAACCCCACCGCTATTTCCTTCAACTGCTCCGCCGAGAACAAGCCTAAGCTTCCAAAACTGAGAAAAACCACGCTTTGTTTTGGTTGTAAGTCCAACCATTTCAAGCACTCGAAATCTGTCCCTTCTCGCTCCTTGGCTGTGATTAATGGCGCGATGCAGTAAATCGGAGGCGTCGGAGAGTCCGGGACGCATAAACCGCCGGTTATCGCTTCAACGGCTCGAGGCTCCAGTGCTTCAAAAGTATTGACAACAATTCCATTCGATTTCGGATAGTAAGTCGTCGACTCGAGAAAGTAATCATAAGCCTTATCATTACGGTCGAGCATCGGTTTCGGCATATCGGAAGCGGGAATTGGCGGCGTTCCGGGGATGTGAAGAAGAGTGTTGTTAAGGTCTTTGAAGCTCTTTTCGACGGTTTTGTGAAGAGTTGGTAAGTAAAGGAAGGAAGCCAAGAAACCGGCACCGGAGGTGATGAAGACATAAGTGGGGATATTTTTAAGCTCACTATCGGAAGAGAACTCGTTGATGATGCTAGCGCAGAAGAAGTCCATGAAGAAGCCGTGGACGGTGTGGTTTTGGGAGATGTCACGTAGGGCTTGAGCGACGACGGGTTTGTTGAGGCTGAGGACTTCGAGCATTAGGGTTTCGAGGTGGGCTGAGGCGGTCAAGAGCTCCGGAGGGAGGGAGATGGGCGGAAGGTGGTGGAAGGTGATGGAAGGAGTGGCGGCGGAGACTCCAGCGATGTAGGAACCGGTGTCGCCGGCGTTGTAAGGCGCTGTGGTCATGAGGATGTGGACTGAGAGGGAAGGTTTGGAAGTGAGGATGAGCTTTCCGAGCTCAACCAGGGCTATAAGGTGGCCTATGGCAGGTGATGGGTATAGAACTATTGCCTCCATGTTTGTTTTTTTTGAGTTCTTGTGTGGATTGGTTCTCCTATATATATAAATATATATACACACACACAATTGAGAGACGCCATAGAAAAATTTTTCCTAGGACTTTTTATTTTTATTTTTTATTTTAACTTGAGGATACGAACTCCATATTTTTAAATAGAATCGTATATAATATTTTTATTAAATTATACATGTAATGACATATATATTCCATGCATAATATCCACACGAAACCCTATGTGATGGCAAGTTATTGATATTATATATATAATTAGCTGTCCACATGATACGGGATTAGATTTTATTTATTTATTTTTTTGTTTATAATTAACTTGGTTAAGGGATTCCAGTTTTATAACTTTGCAAATCAGCGCAAAGGCTGGTTTATGTACCCATCAGCTGCCATCGCCCATCGTGTACATACAAAAATTTCATTTGATGGCCGATGGCAGGTGATGGGTACGTATCGAACTATGAACCACAAGCCTCCGTTATAGATGTGTAATACATATACATACACACACAAATGAGAGATGCCACATTAAAAGTTTTTGGCCGACAGTTATTTATTTATTTATTTTTAATCTCTAATAATTAAAAAAAAAAAAAAAAAAAAAGCAGGGTGAACAGTTCGTTTCATAAACTAGTAAAATCACAGATGAAACAATAGTAATAGAATCTGACTTTTTCTTTCATAATTCCCACAAACAATGTCACTTTTGTCTTTGATCTCTAAATAGAATGTAAGTATTCGAATTTTGATGCTAACACTTAAAAAAATCTAGAAAATACATCTACAGTTACCACCACTATAGTGGTAAACAGTAAGACCAGTTCTTTACAATTAATGCTGAACTCTGTTATGCTACAAGACAAAATAATATGCATGCCACCT
Source organism: Ficus erecta (assembly GCA_008635985.1). Classification (NCBI taxonomy): domain Eukaryota; kingdom Viridiplantae; phylum Streptophyta; class Magnoliopsida; order Rosales; family Moraceae; genus Ficus; species Ficus erecta. The sequence continues at coordinate 1,974,419 of BKCH01000010.1, forward strand.
ACTTCTTCAGCAAAAACACACGCACACACACGTGTGTATTTGCTTGTATTTATTCAGCGCGGCGGACATGATTGATCATATTAGAAGTGCTAAAGTGTACGGAATTTAATAAACCAAAAGGCGAGTATACAATAACGTTGTCTTGGGGACCTTGATGCTGGCATATACAGGTTTTTTTTTTTAATTAATAATAAATATACATATATAATTAATAATTTTGCAAGTTTATTTTGTATTCGATTTCCCTAAAGAGGGGAGTTAAAATATATTATGCATCTGTTCGGGCCCGTCTTTAATCTAAAGCGAAAAAATCTTTAGTACGCCAGATCAATTTAATTTAATTGATAGAATCAATTTCTTTCGTAAAAATAATAGTAAAAAAAAAATAATAATAGAGTCAATCTTTCTTTCCTTTTTGCCCCCTCTTTTTCCATTATTAATTCAAAACTAACCTTTTGAGATAGTCATAGTTGCATGTAAGGTGTACATAGTTTCTTTATTAAATGAATTTTTAATTTCATTCAAAATAATACAAATACATATAACGTGGGCATGGCCAAAGTTCATCCCAATTGATTTTCATTCATGATGCCCTTGGCATGCATATATATATATATATATATATATCATCTCTAACCAATAAATAATTATTGACTTGTTTTTAGATCGTCAAAAATCTTTTTTATTTTTTATTTTTTTAAAAAGGAGCATTGATATTTTCTCGTTTCTTTTTTTCTTTTCTTAAATAAAAATCAAGGGGATCATCAATAGAAGTCTTTTAGAAAGAAATTATGGTCTTTTAGACATTATTTAGATAAAAGCAGAAATTAAGTGTGTCACGTTAATCCTAGATATTAGACAAATAGAGGCGAATTAGTTTTATGTTGTTCTTCTAAGCAATTATGCTTCTTGGATACATATCAGTCAAGATTCAAGACAAGTGTTGAGTGCCCTAACTACCAGAGTAGTATTAATATTGTTCTATAAGAAAAACCTAGAAACTGTACTTTATTCCTTTTTTTTTTTTTTTTTTTTTTTTGTAATTATAAAAACTCGAGGTTGAAACCACACATATCTTCTTGATTTGTTACTTTCTTTGTTTTTCTATAGCAACGGAGCCATCAACTTTTATTGGTGGTGGCTAACAATTAAAATAAAATTTTAATAAATTATAAAATCAAATTTTTAAGTTTATAATGACACTTATGTATATACTCATATACTAATATGTATATACACGTATATGATTTTCCAAAAGAAAAAAACTAAGCTCCCACTGGACCTTCTATGGTTCCGTGGACGATGTTCCTCTATGATGCTTTATTCGTTTAATTTTCCAATATTGCATGCCCATTTCCCTTTTAGGACGTGGGAATTCTTCAAATATTGAAAACAAGAAAACAAATTTTTACAATAGGAATTGCTCTATTTCACTAACGATAAAATGTCTATATATAAGAGTAGTTTTACATCATGCGTTATCAAATTTTAATAAGAACAGTTTATGTATCAAATTGCTGAAAAATTAGTTCAATGATGAAATAAATAGTAAGATTTTTTTAAATAATAATTTTGGGTGTTGGCAACCCAGATCAATTCCGAGCTTTAAAACCCATAGAAAAGAGAATTCATGACAAACGTTGCAATATTTATTTTACAATCTCAAACGACATATAATTCACTAACAACTTGCTTATACACCGTAAATCTTTTTGGAACCAGGCTGAGATTAACTAATTAAAATTTCTCCTGCCAGAAAGAAGTAAGTTAGACCTTTTTCATGTGAAGCCTTGAAGCGTTTACTCTTGTGTACTTCTAAGCAAAGACGATTTTTGGAGGATGAAATATATACAACAAAGGACTTCTCTTCCTTTATATATATATATATATATATATATATATTACACAAAAATTGTATCCGAAACATTAAACAGTGAAAAAGAAACAACACAATTCTTGGCATAGAACAACGATCTGATCATATGATTGAGATCACTTATTGTGTTGCTCTTAGAATCCAATTATTATATCCATTTATTTATATGTTACATGGATAAAAATATATTACATGTGTTTATATATGCTAGTTAGATACGATCATACTGCAAATAGCATCCAATTATTAATCCCAAATGATGATTAGAGTCTTGCTAAAATTTTGGCCTCAGTTTTCTACTTTTTTTTTTTTTTTTTTTCCCCTGGTAGAGATTTGAGATGCAATCTTTGGTTAGAAGCAAAACAATTAATCCCAAATGATGATTAACTATCAATAAGACATCTCACCAAATATATGTGTTGTAAGCTCTTGATATATATCCTGACTAAACATCATCATATTATGGCTATAATGTACATGGAAATTATTGGAATTAATGACATGAAATCAAGTTGTCCAAAAACAACAAATAAAGCACGATTTATTGTACACGCATGTGGACCAATGCCTTGCATCTGCAACTTAACATTTTTTTTTTTTTAATATTTCAGGCCGACCATTTCTTTCAGGACAAATCTTTTTTTTTTTTTTTTTTCTAAACAGTGTCTTATACTTTTTGCACGATATTACGTTATATCATATAATTTAAAAAAAACTTTAAATGCTTTATGATTGATATTTTTATTCTTTAACATTGAGTAAATATAATAACATAATAAGACTGATTGGCGCTACTCTTTTCTTTCTTTTTTTCTTTTTCTTTTCTTTTTCTTTTCTTTCTTTTTTTTTAAATCTAGTAGAAATACAGGTGAAACATTATGATCCATCATTCAGATCTAATGAAATAGTTATTCAGTCCACTAAAAGTTCATTATTCCTACAAAAACTTTCATTTTTAAAGTTGAACCTCAAAATAAAAACGTAAAGATTTGAATTATGATGTTAAAAATGAGAAAAATCTAGAAAAGACATTTACAACGTACGGTTGTATCACCACACCATAGGTGGTCAACAGTTTGACCGGTTCTTTGGACGCTTAAGTACCCCAAAAAAAAAAAAAAAAAAAAGTAAAACCGGTTCTTGGCAATGCTGAACCACATTCTGCTACAAGACAATAATATCCACCCCTACTCCTCAGCAATTGATATAAATATATATATATATATATATGTGTGTGTGTGTGTGTGTGTGTGTACACACGCACATGATTGATCATAAGATAAGTGGTAAAGCGTACGGAATTTAATCAACCAAAGGCTTGTATCCAATAACGTCGTGCTGGGATTGGGATTTGGGGTGTCGCTGTCATAAATAGCTACTATATATATAATATAAATTTTGTATACGCATGATCAATAATTTTGCATTTTTTTTAAATAAATAAAGAGGAGGAATTAAAACCTACACTTAGAGAGAACAAAAAAGAAAAAGAAAACAAAAACGTAGAAAATCAGATCTAGTCGTAACAACAAATCAACTAAAAAAAAATCAAAAGAACAACCATTCATAAAAGTCAAATGAGTCCAAACTAAATTTGAATTCAAATATATATATATATATATATATCTTGAATCCATTTTCTTTTTGAACACGAAGTATCAACGATTATATCTCTTTGTGTGTTATTAAGTTCTTCAAATTTTATCCCAAGTTCTTAAATCGCAATCTCCACTTCTTGTTGTGCAAGTGTATAATTGTCGAGATTCTATTTTAATTTTTTACTCGTGATGTTTGAAACCTCTTCAAATCAATAAGGTGAAGAGAGTGCAGAAATACTTCAAAGCTTGTTACATTGTTTTCTTGATCCAACAAGCTTGAATGCACATTCTCCTTCCTCAACTTGATTTGCCCGAGAAAAGTCTCGAAACTACATTGGCTTCCTACATAGCTTGATTAACTATTTGATTATTGTTAACTAAAGGCAGCTCGATTGAAATGTTATATAATTGATCGATAATGTTTTGGCTAATTCCAGAGTCCTTCCTTGGAGTAGTATTTTGGGATGAGGCTCTTTCCGAATTTCCCTCTTACGGGGATCGCTGGTTAGACAACGTCACTGATTCGCTTTGACGGAACTGATTAATTACATATCGGAGATTCACGGGTAAGTTTATTTTGTCTTGGTTTCCCCATAAGAGGGGAGTGAAAATGTTATGACTATTTTTATAAATGACTCTTGAGCTACATATCTAATTTGTGTGAAGCCTAGAACAGCGGAGCAATCTCAGCTACATATAGAAGCGGCAGTTTGAAATGGATGATGTCATAATGCATTAAAAAAAAGTGTTTGAAATTATCATATAATTCCCTGCTAATTAAGATCTTCAGATTATGAAATAGGTTATTTAAATGGATGCTTTGGTTAGAAGCTTTTTAGAATGTCAAACGAATTAATCCCAAATGATGATTACCTCTTAATAAGATATCTCACCAAACATGTTGTAATTAAGTATTGGTTTTAGCTTCTGTCTTATCCTGACTAAACATCATTGTCTCATGGCAATGTTTCGACCGAAATTATTGGAATTTAATACACGAAAACAAGTTGTGTCCGAAAAAACAAAGCACGTACGATTTATTGTAAATACAAATGGACAAATGCCCTGCCTCTGCAATTAATGTTTCTACGTTTTTCGGCCCGGCCATTCTTTTTAGATTATTTACATATATGTCCAAATTAGAAGTGGCGATTTAAAAAATGTCCATTTTTTTTCTTTTATTTACAAAAATGTCCAAATCAGTCAGTTTCGTTAATGCAGTTAGAGACAATCCACCGTCGGGCAAAGCGGCTTTGGCTGCATCCTTCAATGCCAATGCACGGTTCCGTATCGAGTCACCACTTTCGGGACTCAACATCATCAACTCAGTAACTCGCCTCTCAACTTCAACGGAGCTCACAAACCCCGTCCTTGTCGGACTTGTTCATCGGCAAAGCAATCTTCATTTCCTCCACCAACATGACCCGGTTCACCCTCTGCTCCACGTAGAGTAGCCACGCTACCATCGGCACGCCGGCGCAGACCGATTCCAGCACCGAGTTCCACCCGCAATGAGTCACGAACCCGCCGACCGAGCCGTGGTTCAGAACCTCCACTTGCGGAACCCAGTTCTTCACCACCAGCCCCCTCTCTTCCGTCTGTTTCAAGAAATCTTGTGGGATTAACGAATCCAAATCGAAGTCCGCCGAAACCGAAATCGGATTCCGAACAACCCAAAGGAACCTCATGCCGCTCAATACTATTTCCTTCACTTGCTTTTCCAAGAACGAGCCTAGACTTCCGAAACAAAGAAAAACCATGCTTTGTTTTGGTTGTAAGTCCAACTATTTCAAGCATTCGGATTCTGAATCTTTCTTCTCTCGGCTCATGATCAGCGGTCCGATGTAATATATCATAGGAGCAGAATGATTTGTAACGCATAGTCCTGTCTGCATTGCTTTAGCAGCTCTTGGCTCTAGTGGTTCAAACGTGCTCACTATGACTCCGTTTGATCTCGAGGTGTGTATCGAAGATTCGAGAAAGTATTTGAAAACCTTATCGTGGCGGTCGAGGTAGTGTTTCGGCATGTCCAAGGAAGGAATCGGAGGCAATCTGGGGACGTGGAGAGGAGCGTTGTTGTTAAGGTCTTTTAAGCTCTTTGGGATGGTTTCGTGGAAGGTCGGCAAGTAAAGGAAGAGGGCTAAAGCCGCCGCGGCGGAAGTGAAGAAGATGTAAGAGGGAATGTGGTGATCGTCGGCGGAGACGGCGAGAGTGCTCCCGCAGAAGAAGTCCATGACGAAAGCGTGGATGGTGTGGGTTTGAGAGATGGAAAGTAGGGCTTGAGATACGTTGGGTTTGCTGAGATTGAGGACTTCAAAGATTAGGTTTTCGACGTGGGCCGAGGCGGATGAGAGCTCGGGAGGGAGGGAAATGAGCGGGAGATTGTGGAAAGTGATGGAAGAAGTGGTGGCGGAGACGGCGGCAATGTAGGGAGCGGTGTCGCCGGCATCTTAAGGCGCAGCTGTCATGAGAATGTGGATGGAGAGGGAAGGTTTTGAAGTGAGAAGGAGTTTTCCCAACTCAACCATGGCGATAAGGTCGCCAATGGCTGGTGTTGGGTATAGAACTATTGCCTCCATGGTCGAGTTTGTGTGTGGAGTATACTGCTTCAACTGTAAGTTTTCTCACCAAGGCTTGCTCTATATATATATATATATATATATATATATTATACACAAATGGTTAATTTATTTGTAAAAGAAAATAATTGAGAAGGCGTCATTCCTATTGTTGATGCCAAAAACACCTCCGGCAGTAACATCCAAGATGGTCGGGACTGGCCAGTCGCTCCGCAGTCGATCACCTGCAAAAGGAAAGCACCTCGAAATAATGGGAACACTAGTGTGGTGTCTGCCGCAGGCACTTCGATACTTAAGTCAATCGGGGAACTGATGAGCGAAGGGAGAGGCAGAGCTTTGGCCAGAAAGAATGACCATATCTGAATTTGTGGATTCACTTCTTATTTATAGGCATCTCTAGCGGGTCTGGGTACTCGGAGCAATCTAGTCGGGTAGGCTACCTAGGGTACCCGGTGGGTGAGTAGGCCTTAGGCTTGCAGGTGCTATTGGTCCAATGGACTGGTGCTATGCGTCTCTGACCCAGTAGAGGGGATAGCAAGGTGGGCACCGCCGGCGCCTGCAGGGGCAGCCCCTATCAGAGTAGGTGGCGGCGGGTGGCGATGTGACGTGTTGCAGCAGTAGGTGGGCGGCACCTGCAGCTGGTGGGTACAGTGACAAGACTTGTGTCAAATGTTAGGTAGTAGGCGGAGTGTGGGCCCGGGGGACTCCTACTAGTCCTGGGTACATTCCCCGAGATATGGTGCTCGGAGCACAATCTGGTTCGAGTACTCGGGTCGCCCTGGTGAGACGGTAAGATTCGGTCGGGTGTCCGTGTTCTCCGAGAACGGCATCTGGTCGTGTTCTCCGAGAACCGCATCTGGTCTTGTTTTTCGAGAACCGCATTTGGTCGGTTGTAGTCGGGTCTCTAGCATTCAATCTGGGCGGAGTGGAGTGTGGGCCCGGGGGACTCCTACTAGTCTTGGGTACATTCCCCGAGATAGGGTACTCGGAGCACAATCTGGTCCGAGTACTCGGGTGTCCGTGTTCTCCGAGAACCGCATCTGGTCTTGTTCTCCAAGAACGACGGCTGGTCAGCCGTATTCGGGTCACCGGCATTCAATTCCGGTGGTCGAACACTTGCTTTCATGTTATTGAGGTAGTCGGAAGTGATACTTTGTGGTCGGAGCAGATCACGGCATCAACACGTATGTTTAGAGTTAATTGTAAAATTAATGCTAGCATTTAATAGAACAAAAATACAAAGTATTTCCTCTCCAATTTGTTAGGTAATAAAAAAGGCTACCGAAGGAAAGACAAATTTTAAGTATGTGTTAGTGCATATATTCCAATAGATAATGGAATATGAGTTTGGATGTTAATATTAGAATATAGTTACTGCATGTAAAATTAAATCCGTTTTAAAGCTCCACCACACGCAGGCCTCAATCACGTGCTCCCACGCGCTCAGTTGGTCGTGATCAATCAGCAACAATCTCATCCCAGCAACGAGTGTGTTTCACGAGCTCAAGCAAGCGTGTTGTTGATGCGTGTTAGCAGGATCAAGGGTTGCCGAAGCCCCCGCGACGCATTCCACCAAGCATCTAGTGCACCCACGCCCAACAGTAGCCCGCCACGCGTCCCATCCTTCTAGCTACCAATCATACGCCTTCACATTACAAACATCAATCAAATAATTTAAATTTAACAGTTTCCATCTATAATTGTCACTAACTCCAATATCTCCATAATAATATATGATATAAATAAAAAGTTACATGTAAAAGTTACAAATGCTATATGGTAAGATATAACAATACATAGTTGGTCATATGGGACATAGTCACAAAGTTAGATCTAAAAGGAAAGGCTTTAGCTAATGAAAACAATAATTCAAAAGGTACGATTAAGCAAAAAAAAAAAAAAAAAAGTAGTACAATTGGAGACAACTTTCCAAAAGGAAAAAAAAAAAAAAAAAAACTTTCCAAAAGGAATGGCTTTAGCCACTGAAAACAATAATTCGAAAAATAATCAAAACGTCAGAAGATCTGAAAAATGTGAATGATGACTCGAGAATGTGAAGTCAGTTTATTGAAATACGTTGGACAATTTACAAATGGGAAGTTTGTTATAATAACTATTAGTACAGATCACACTCTCTACGAAACGTAATGGATTCAAATTCACTTTTTTCTCTGCTTTATTTTATATTTTTGTCCCTTCTCTCATTTTATAAAGGAAGAAAGAAGTAAATATTTTGAAAATATCTAAAGTAAATAATAAATTTTATCATGTAAATGATTTAATTATTTCTTATAAATATGTTATTTAGTTTTAACATTGTAAGTTTATAATTTACCAGTAATTTTGTTATTTATTTTAAAATTTTTAAAACAATACTGTTTATTTTAATTATTTTTGTAAAAATAATATTTGTTTAAACTTCTATTTTATAAATTTATGTTGTCTTTATGGTTTTATGGTTTTTCTTTTTCAGTTTATGTATCTGGTATTGAGCTATGGTCGTTTTCAGTGTTCTCCGTTATTTGTTTTCTAAGGTTGTTGCCATTTTTAGGGCGATGCCATTTTGCATGTGAGTTGTCACAGTCTTTTATTCTGAAGTTGGAAGCCGTTTTACCATTCTCTACTATTTTCATTGTCGTTTTACGTAGATATCGTTTCTTGATTCTTATCATGCAATTCTGTTGTTTAAATGGTTCACGTTGTTTCATAACCTATCCCTTTGCAAGTCTTCTATCTTCTTTTATTGTCATCGTCTTATTTTAATACACTTTTCCGAGTTTTTTCCATGTTATTATCGTTTTCCCCGTAAAACGTTGTTTTGTTATTATTCTCTCTTGATTGCACCTAGGGGACGTCTATTGACAGCCATTTGCTTACTTTTCCCGTCGTTAAAATACCTTTTAATAAAACTTAAATGTCTATTATTTACTTTTCACACCCCCTCTAATTTTTTCAAAAAATTCATATAATTAAATTATCATTTTTATAATTTACACCCACCAATTAATTAATAATACTCTACTTTTTTTAAACATTCCTTTTCTTATCAATTTTGTTGCTTTTCCTCATCGACTTCTTCTTCTTCTTCTTCTTCTTTTTTTGTGTCTTTTTTTTTTCTTCCTTAGAAATTCATTCTTTTTTTTTTAGATATACATTTTTTACTTTTATTTTTATTTTTTGCTAATATCCATATTATACTTTAAATAGGATTTAGTGAGACTAGTAAAATATGTAGTTTTCGATGTATATTTTTTATGATGTAATGTTTTTTTTTTTTCCTTTCAAAAACTCAAAATCTTGATTTTTTTTTTTCTAAAAAAAAGAGAAAACAAATCTTGATTTATTTTTTTAAAAATAAAGTAAAAAACCTTGTATGAGTTTTTATCCTCTATGTCACGCCTTTTCAAAAAGAAAGAAACTACTTTCAACGACAATTAAAATAAAGATTATGAATAGTAACTTGATATATATATATATATATGCGCACATATATAGACATTACTTCATGAAAAGGATACAAATAAAACTATGATTTTATTATATTTCAAGTAAAATAAGTTATCCGAAAAAAAAAACAAAAAATAGTTGGATTTCTAGAAGGAAAAAGAAGAAGAAGAAGAAGAAGCCGACAAAAAAAAAAAAAAAAAAAAAAAAGCAACGAAAATGATAAAAAAGAGTTGTTCAAAAAATATATAAAAAAGAAAGAGGGTTCTTTATTAGTTAGTGGATTTGTTGAGACTTTTTGGAATATAAGAAAAGTAGAAATTTAAAATTTAATTAATGAGTTATTTAAAAAAAGAAGTGGGGAAAGTATACATGGGTGTCACTAGAGCCCCCCTTACACCTATTACAATTAGATCAAGATCAAAATTAAAATGGAGGAACCAAGCCGATGAATAAGAAATGAAAAGGGGCAAAGTCAAACGTTGACGTTCATCTACGATATCCTTTAGACGTTCTGAACTCTTTGCCCTTTTTTCACGCTATCGTTGTTGTATTCTAATGTCCTGTCCCTTTTTTTTTTTTTTTTTTTTTTTTTTTCGGTCTCCTATATCGTTGATGTCGTTTCTAGTGCTCTGTTGTGTCTCCGTTTTTGTCATTTTCCAAGTATTGTCGTTTTACATTGATGTCGTTTCCTGAAGCTTGCCCCTGGGCTGTTGTCGTTTACAAGATTCATGTCGTTTCATCAACCCGTCGCTTTGCGTGCATTTCTATTTGGCTTTTTTTTTCTTTTTTTTTTTTTTTTTTGCCCTTTTCTTTTCTTTTTACCATTGTATCTTAAACTTATTGCAAAATTATAATTTACATGAACTTTTAATTTTAGTAATTTACACCCTAAACTTGTAAATTTATAATATTTTTATCTCTCAGTGATAATAATGTTGATTTTTTTTTTAATAAAAATTGACACTTAGCTTACATTTAGATTGCTAATTAAGAATTTAAAAAGTCCTTTTTAATCACCAAATTTATATTTAAAACAAAATTAATTCAAAATTTTCTACCTTGATAATACTTAATTAAAGATCTTAATCTAGATATCTCAAGTTAAAATAGATAAAAATAATCATTCATGTAATTAATTAACGACTTATATGCAAATCATAAATCAATTTTTTTTAAATGACTAACATGTTATTAATGCAGGATAAATTGCTACAGATATATAAATTCAAGGTTCAAATTGCCAAAATTAAAAGCTTAGAGCGTAAATTGTCAAAATTAAAAGTTCAATATGCAAATTATAACTTTACAATAAGTTCAAGGTGCAATGGTGTAAAAAAGCCCTTTTATTTTTGGTTTATGATATTGAGTTTGTCCACTGAGCTTGCGTTTGGTTCGCCGGTTGAATATGAAAATTTTAAGTTGAAATTAGTTGACTTTTCAAAAACTAGTTATAATTTTATTGACTTTTAAGTAAAAAGATAAAAATTGAGATGAAAAAATACAGTTTAATTGGAGTTGAGTTGAAATGCCAAACAAAGCATGAGTTTCGCTATAGAGTTTGAATGAATCGAAGAAAAAGTAGAGCAGATTATCACAAATACAAGTGCAACCAACATGATGCTTCCAGTTACTACGAAAAAATATGTAGAATACGCCTTTTTTTTCTTTTTTTTTTTTTTCCTTTTTCCTTTTCTCCCAACAGCTAAGGATTTTTTTTTTTTTTTTTTTAAATGTCTGAGTAAGTCTCTAAAGCCAAAACCCCCAGAAAAAAGAAGAATTCATGACACCGGATAAGATATTTGATAGCTCACTTGCAAATTCGAAGCCACGATGAGAGTAAGTTCCGACTGCTGCTTGAAAGAAGTCTACACATTAGACGTTTTTCGGATAAACCAAAAGCAAACTGAATAGTTGAAGACAAGATGGTGGTGTGGTGACATGGTTTTACCTCTTGGACTCACGCAATGCTCTTTACATATTGGTCAAGAGATGTGTTAAAAAGCTCACACCTAAAGAAAAAACACAATAATTATAAAATTACTTTATTACAAGGTAAAAGAGATTACAAGACCCTTTCTTTGTGAAAAGATAACTAAAAACCAAAAATTTTGTTATCCCAAATAAAGATTTTCTTCAAAAATGGCTAAATCTAACAAGCATTCTAAATGGTAGATACCAACATATTGAAGAGAAGATCTCCATTCATAGATAGGGGTACCAATGTCCTACAAGGAAAAATGTTTTTTCTATTCTTTTTTAAATGAAAAAAAGTCATATTCGTTCTTACAAATACGAAAATGAGAAACCCAATGGCGTTTATCGCTTCCCTTTACAGTAGTTGATTGTGCAGCAGTTAGCACATTTTTGCAATAAGATGCAGAAAGAAATTGAAAATGTTGGCAACTCATAAAAATCTCCAAAAAAAAAAAAAGGTAAGATGTGTCTGTTTAGTAACAAAGTCCAAACACGTTAACCTTGGGAGTTCAGAGAATATGAATGCTATAGCAATGATGTAGCGGACAAAAATCCTCGCATAAAGAGGATAAAGAGTTAACAAGTTACCTAATTGGAGTTCCAGGAGAATGAAGAGGGTTCTTGACAACATATTCAACATATAAGTTGTAAATATGCTTCAAGGATTCCCTTAGGTCACCAGTCCTTGGATGAGTAACCAAGATAATCTGTGGATAATAACAGCACATCATCATCAATTGTGCAACAGAACATGTAAAAACTTAATAAAATACTCCAAGATCACGACTTTAAACAAAAGATTCAAACATAAATTTTCAAGCCTCTATAAGCTAACACTAACCCCTTCATCACTAGAAAGTTTTTTTCCAAGCCGCCCCTTTTTTTTATGGAGCAAAGGAATTAGCTCAACTTTCCACACTAAACAAGTCAGAGGACTATGATGCCAATATTCATATACCTATGGCTGATGAAATGACTGTTGAGTGTGGGAGTTCAATTATTCCCCAACACAAAATCAGTACGCGGATCGACTTATTTCTGAAATGGCCGAGGCAGGTGCAGTTTTCTCTTCTAATCTTATCCTTCATCATAATTAAACTCAGCCTACTTATCCTAATGGCGAACCACTATAAATCTTGTGCGTTTTTGTTCGCCTTTTCTTATCTTTTTTCTTCTTGGTGGTAAACTACTCAGGCGTCTAATTCTCAAAAACCGAGGTCTTTAATTGACAATACGAGTTTCTTTATCCTATATGTTACAAGAAACCCTCGGCCATGGAAATGTGCTTGGTTAACAAAAGAAGCAACACCATTTTAAGATTACAGAAAAACAATATTACCAACAAAATTGCTCATAATGAGAATTCAACTTCAACATTTACATTTCGATATAGGAAAAGTTCTTAATTTGACCTAACGGATCAGAAATTGACAAACAGAAACTGACCTTTAAACCGGAAGGAGTTTCCATGAAACTGAGCTTGTAGGTATTGGTTCGGAAGCTGTGAAAGGAGCAACCTTGCCCAGGCAATTGAGGCACCCCTAGATTCCCTTTATCCGCACTGCAATCACAGATCCAATCGCATCAAAAAATCAACAATTGAACCGACAAAGATCAAGATCGAGAAGAAGAAGAAGAAGAAGAGGTACGTGGTGGGGTCCATCTTGGCGGTCAAGGACTTGAGGGAGAAGAGCAAGCCGAACATGAGCTTGTGGTCCTGCTGGGGGTTGAGGGTGCGGAGAGGCCGATTCCACTCCCTGTAGAGCAAGCAGACGCCGTTCCTGTTGAACACGTACATCATGTGCGCGTTGTTCGCGGACGCCGTCGGCACCGGCGGCGACGGGCTGATCTCAGACCCGCCGAAGAATTGCATCCTTCCCTAATTCCGATCACTGACTTTGATTCCTTCAAAAGATTTGGGAAATTAGCAAAATTGAAGACTCCGATTGAGCTTGTACAATTGTTTCGTGATTAGAATCTCGATCTCGAAAGTCGAAGGAGACGAACAGATGAGACACAGGTTTTCACTTTTACTGCGAACTGATTCGACGTCGTATTTGTTTGACTGCCAAATAATTTGCTAATAGTGAGATATTTGCCAAAAAGTGACCCAATTAATGAGTCATTTCTTGCAAGGAGTCCATGATTTCCTTTTTTCTTCCGGCTTATGAATTATGTTTTTCTTTTTTTCTTTTTGTCTTTTTGAATAATTTTCTTAGTTAGATTTGTGATTATATGTTTGTTTCTCATTGTAGCATACAATTTTTTTTTTTTTTTTTTGGATTTCATTATAGCATACAATTGATTTGGGGTTATTTACATAAATATCTAAATTGAAGACTTATGATTTAAAAAATGTCTATTTTTCTTTTATTAACACGAATCTTTAAATTAATACTTATAAATATCACATTATCTTTTCATCAAGAATTAAAAATAAATAAATAAATAATTGATAAAAAATGAAAGAAAAAATCTCTAAAACATTTCAGATTAAGCAAATATTTCATTAAAGAAAAAAAAAAGATCATTTTACTTGATTTATTATAAAGAAAAAAGAAATATTAATTGTATGAAATATAAAAAATATTCATTATGATAAATAATTGGTCATCAAGATAAATTAACAGCAAACATATTAAAAATAATATTATTAAGAAATATTAAATACTTTATTAAAACCTAAAAAATACATCATAATGATATGTTAATTATCATAAAGAAAGAACATCATAATATAGTAATATCATAAAGAAAAAAACATAGCACATGTTAAAAAAAATGATCTAGTAATTATCATAAAAAATAAACAATTTCATATCAAATTTAAACTTTAAAAACTATCTCCTTATCAAATAAAAAACATTTGAAACTATCTATTAAAACAATATCAATAATAATATAAATAATTAATTATCAAAATAACGTAATAACTATCATAAATAAGTTAAATCACTGTAAAAATATTGTTTCTAAAAAACCTAAATCATACTTAAGAAATCAAATATGATTGTAAAAAAACAAAAAACATAAATCATACTAATAAGCAATCAATGTAATAAATAACTAGTAATTAGGATAAAGATTAAAAAAATAATAAACAAATAAGTAAAAAAAAAATAATGAATCTAATATGGGAAAATGATGTTAAATATAGTAACATGATAAAATGGGTAGTACAAGCAGTTGTTTCTTTCAAAATGGACATTTACACAATATTATCAAAAAATGGATATATTTTAAAATGAGGTTCTAAAAATAGACTTTTTGTGTAATTATTTAATTGATTTACACTTGAATAGAATATAAGACATAGCAAAACTCTTAGCAAACCAGGGAAGCCGTTGATTTACCTTGAACAAAAATGCCTCGAAGTTTATATTTATAGGAGAAAATTTTCTAAATAACCACTTTTTTTTTTTAATCTATAGACTAATATGACATAAATTCTTTATTCTTGACTAACATGACACAAATTTTAGTTAACTTTAAATTAATTTGGTGTCATGTTAGTCTAATGTTAATTTTTTGTGTCATATTAATACAATGATCATGGTTTTTAAATTTGTGTCATTCAGGTGCTTTTCCTGTTATAGAAACAACATAGGAAGTGTACAAAAGGAACACCCCTTATCACATTTGTTTCTATCTTAACATTTTTCTATTTTCTATTTCGACTTAATAAATAAGGGTTACTTACATAGATATCTAAATTAGAAGTATTGAATTGAAATATATTCATTTTTCTTTTTATTTACATAAACATCTAAAAGAGTAATTATAAAGACAATTTTACCCTTCATAAAGAATGGAGAATTAACAAATAAAGAAATTACGAAAAATAAAAAAAAATAAAAAGGAATCTAAGATGTTTACCAAATAGGGCTAAAGTTGATTTAATAAAATTGCAAAAAGAATTGATAGAAAAGAAACTTTTGAAATTTTTTTTGATTTATTGTAAAAAAGGTGTAAATATTCATAATAAACCAAAAAAGAGAATATTTTCGCAAAATCAGATTTCACATTAATGAGGAAAGGCTAAATTAAAAAAAAAAATCTCAAAAAGTATTTCGTATAATAAATCTGTCTTTATCATAAAGATATGTTTGATTTCATTTATACTAATTTATATAAATAATAGTATTTTTCATAAAGAATTTGATTCCATTTATTGTGTTATTATTCAATTTGTTTGGTTAAGACATAAACAACAACCTTTGATTTATACATAAACAAATAGGTTTTTTCATAAAGAATTCATTGATTTTTTTATATGAAAAGTATGAATAATGAATATTTATCAATAGTCGTTAATATTTTGTTCAGTGTTTATTATTTAGTATAAACCATCATCTTTATAGTAAATATTTTATATTTATTATAATTACTTTGATATTTATAACTAATTTTGATTTATTAAAGACAATTCACATTTATCAACAAAAAAATACTCATCATTAAAATAAAAAATAAATAAAAGGAAAATAAAAGAATATGCACAAAAACAAAATGATATCAATTATAATAAAAGGGTAAAAATAGGTACTATAGATATTTATTTCTTAAAAAATAGACATATACATAATATTATTAAAAAATGGACATATTTCAAAACGACTCTAAAAATAGACTTTTTGTGTAATTATTTTAATAAATAACCCATAAAACACGCTTTGTTTGGTTTACAGGTTTAACTCCAACTAAATTGTACTTTTTTGACTGAATTTTTGTATTTTTCTGAAAAATCAATAAAAATTATAATTAATTTTTGAAAAATTAAATAACTCTAACTTAAAAATTTCAACTCTAGTATTTTAAAAGTGGTCACAGGATTAGTTATTTTTTCTAGACGATAACTAGCCGGGTAACCTTCAATCTTGGAGTTATAATTCTCAAGCTAGCGTGCATGAATAGATAATGGATAAAATGGAAATTTGTTATCACATAGCCTCACTTAAAATAATAATTAAAAAAAAAAAAAGTGGTCCAGGGTCGTATGTTCAAGAGTTGATGGCATTTGCTGATATTTTTATTCCTTGGTTGAAGTAATCATTCTTCAAAATTCTAACTGAATTGTAGTTCATACTCGTTTGCCCCCAATAAAAAACACGGAAACAAAAACAAAAACCAAAAAAGTGAACGAGTTTATGGACTTTGGGAAAACAAGATACAAAAATAAGTTGAATCCCAAAAAGAATTAGACAACTTAATTTCAAAGTTTATGTTCTTTGGACGTCTAATGCATAGAACTGATCGATAAGATTGAGTCACGGTAAAAGCCTAAACAGTAAACCCAATGGATCATCTTCAACTTGAGAATAAAAATAAATTTAAAAAAAAAATAATAATAATCTACCACTCTTTTGCTGTGCAACAAAAGAAATTTTTATTAGAAAAATATTACGGTTCAGTCTTGAGCAACTAAAGTACGTAGACACTTGACAAAAAAAAAAAAAAAAACTACGTAGACAACTGAAGGAAACGAAACGCATATTCCAGTTGAAACAAAAAAGATCTTAAAAAAAGTCACCCAAGCACAATTAACAATACTTGTACAATTACAATACTTGTCCGAAGAATAATATCAAACAAAATTGAAAAACAAACTAAAACTAAAGTAAAGCCAAGCACAGCAAACTCTAGTATTCCCATTTCCTAAACTCCATGCCATCAGGAGGACTTCCCTCCACCTTCTTCAAGCCGACTTCCTTCCAGTTCGTCGAAAGCACCGTACCTTTGGACTCCACCTGTATATTAACAAGAAAGATGCAACGTTAAAAGCAATAAAAGGAAAAAAAAAAACCAATCTCTTTCTTTCCAAAAAATAAAAAATAATAAAAAAATAAGTTACTGAGTGATTAAACAATAACTGTCAAAACGTAGATAGATATCAGATTCGACATCATGTGTTTCGACGATTGAAGACCAAGGCAGATGAATCTTACAAAAGATTTGCTCATGGCTCTTCTTGTGTCGTCGTCAGCATCCTGATATATATCCCGGAAGAACTTGTTCAAAGCTGCATCGCCATCCAGCTTCTCGTCTTTCTCCTGAAATCGGATCACAGAGTAGGAAATAAAAAGACACCGAAATATGAGATAATCCTCGGATCAATATTAATAGAAAAGGTTACGTGCAGACCTCCTTCTTCACTTCGGCTTCAAGCTTGTCCCAGTCCCTCTTTGATTTTGAAGATGGGTAAGTTGGCCTTTGAGATCCAGGAACTACAATCCCAGACAAAGGAATAGATCTTATTAGCGAGATAGAATAACAACGCAACAACCACAAGAAAATTTCATGACAGAAAATGAAATGTACGTACCTGAGGCATTAACCCTTTGTGGAACGGAACTTTCGTTTCTGAATTCAAGAGATGGCCAAGCTATGGTTTCAGCTTTTGCAAGCCGAATTTCAACTTTGGTGGTCAAAACACTGTATCTGCACTTCTCTGGTATTATCTGTTGAATTGAAGGAAAAAAAAAAAAAAAAAAACCAACCTCAAAGATCAATTCTTTATCTAAAATGGAAGACTAAACTTGCAAATGGTGAATGGCTCGTGAAATGACCCATTAGTCATGCTTGAACTAAAAGAACTTTTATAGCCCAATACCACATAAAAAAGAAACAGAGAATGAACACAAGTTTAAATTCTCACGTTTGTCACATAAGTTCCTGCTTCAAGTAATATACTTTAAATTAACCATAAAGTATAATCATGCATGATGTGTCTAACAACCAATTTCCACCACGAAATGTCTCTCAACAACATGGGGTCATTACCTTCGCAAACAAGCGTGGCTGAAAATGATACACATCTTCACCAGGATGAGCAATGCTAACACTTAGCTGCACAATAACCAGTAGAAGTTAGGCTCATGCAATCCTACAACTTTATTCCAAATATCTAAACTACGTGATAACCAACAAGCATAAATACAGATAAAGCATTCATTCAGGATGCATATCATACTATTTGTTCACCAAAATCGACTGAAACATTGTCAGCAGGTATGCCCTTAGCAAACATAGTCATGACCACTTCGTCTGCCTTTTGGTAAAATTCATGCCTGCAGATGTTCGTTCACAACACAAAATATGTTCTCAACTTCAATAATCTTTTCACCAGTACAAATGTTTAACATCACTATCTCACATACTCCCATGGAAGGCAATAAGAAAAGGGGGGGAAAAAAAAGTTACCTGTATTTTGGTTTGGCAGGTGTTTCTGTCACTTGCTGGGGAATGTCATTCACAGTCTCATTAGTTTGAACATCTTCTTCTATGGACGCATTAGTTGTGCTGGTTGTTTCCAATGACGGCTTTTGTAGATCCCCAGTTTCCTCTGCATAGACATTTACATATAATAACACGAAAGGGTCAATTATTCTTTTTAATACCATCCTTTTCCTTCATATTTCTCCCTTCCAAAGATGAAATCCCATCACAATTATGAGGAAGTTTGAACATCTGTGGAGAAACTTCACCGGCTCCAAAGATTACAGCAAGGAGCAAGAAATTACCCACCTTTAATGTGCTCGTCACATTCTTTAATCAAATTTGAGAATCTTTTTTCTCCTGGTGCCAAAGAAGCACCCAATTCCAAGGCTGCCTTAGCAGTCTGATATTCTTCAAGCATCATGCAGGCAGTACTGTAACCAAAAGTGCAAAGAATTCACAAACATCATCAAGCACACAATAAGAAACAAACAAACAAACAAACAACAACAACAACAACAACAACATAATGGAAAAGGCCATCCGATCAAAGTACATGAATCATATAAGTAAAATGCACTCACTCAGAGAGAACAGAGCAGGAAGGGGGGTGGACCAGGTGAAATCAGGACATGACTATACGAAACGGAAAAGGCTTTAAATTTGATAAAAATGAGAAATCCCAAGAACTTAAAAGAATATTTCCACAATGGATCTTGATCTTCCAGGCATAAAAAAGTTAAAAACCGGCATTTATATTTTATAAACCACTTCTACCGGCAATAAGGATGTTAGCCACATCATTACCAAATAGGACTATTAACCGTCACATCATTACCAAATAGAAATATTAACCGTGACCATTCCTTTATAATTCACAAATAAAATAAAAATAAAAATAAAAGGATTTCAGGGATTCAAACCACTTCATCAAAAAAGGGCATGAAATCAATGCATATATATAGATAACTAGAGACAAGGTGAAACAAGCAACAAAAGTTGAGTAGCAGGTGCTCTTCCATAAGTAAAAACTAGGAATTTGGAGAGTAAAATAGTTATTGGTTTGCACCATATTTTGCTCACCCTTTTCTCAAGTATGCTTTCGCATTCGACGAGTCCAACTCGATCGCCCTGTTTGCATCTGCAACTGCCTCTGCACACAAAATATCACAAAACTAAGCAGTAAGCAACAGTTTTTAAAATAAAAATAAATAAATAAAATGGATCTTCACAACAAAGAATCAAAGATAAAGCAAGAATCAAAGATAAAGCAACAGGAGCATCAAAACACAAACATCAATAATCCATAGCGCGAAATATATATATATATATATATATATATATATATCTTAATCTCACTAGAAACCAAATTTAACACTAAGCATAAGGAGTTAGGAATAGAACAAAAGAGAGAAACATCAAAATTATACAAAATCAATCACAAATCACTCATCACATTATAGATGAAACCACCAAGGAGACAACTTTACCAACTACAAATCTACCAATTAAATCAAGAATCAAATTCTTAAACGGTCTATTTAGCAGGTATTTTAATCGTCGGAAAACAAAATCAACAAACTGAAACTGTTTATTCAAATTCAACACCATGAAAGTTCACACATAACGCGAGGAAAAAGAAAAAAGAAAAAGAGACAAAGGAAATCGCTAATTATACCGGTGAAATTTTGAACTTTATATTCGCCTGGGCACGGTCGACATAGAGGTCGGCGTCTTTAGGGCTGATTTTGATGGCCTCCGTGTAGAGGCTGACGGCGAGCTCGAAGTGGTCGTCGATGAAAGCCTCTTTGGCCTTCTTCTCGAGATCGGACGCCATAACCGTCGGAGAGTTAGAGAGAGAGAGAGAGAGAACCAAAGGGTCTGGAAGAGGGAAACAAGAAAGACTCGGATTTGTGACAAACCCTTTTTTTTTTTTTTTTTTTTTTGGGTGGGGGTGGGGGTGGGGGAGAGGGGTTGCAGAGGACTAAGAGAGAAGGGAGCTTGACTTTGAGCTGGCAAATAAATAAAGCCTGTTTTTTTTATTCACAATTTGATCCAGCGCTAATCGGAAATTTCCTTGTTAAAAAAAAAAGAAAAGAAAAAAGAAAAAAGAAAAAACCCTTTTAGAAAAAAATTTTGAAAAAATTTACTATTTCCGATTAGGATTAAAAAAAAAAATTTATAACCAGAAAGTCAAAACTTAACCATCAATAGAAGATAGGAAAAAGTCTTTATTTTTAAAGAGTTTAATGATCCAAAATAGGTTTTTAGTACGTGTTCCGTGCTAAGGTTTGGATTGTAGAATTTTAATTTGAATTGATTGTGCATATATTAAGGCGTTTGAATTGCTGGAATTAAAAAGTATAAAAACTTGAAATATGTTCAGAAAAAAATATTAATATGAAATTTTTTCGTTCGTCTCGAAATTTTATGTAATTAAAAAAAATCATCTCATTTAAACTTATTTATGCAAAATTATGGGCTTTTAAAGTTTGAGTTACAAAACTGTATGAATAGTGAAGCTGAGGGAAAAAGATAAAAAATTAATTGTAATTTTAAGATTTGAATTGTGTGTCCAAACATCTCAACTTTTTAATACACTAAAATGAAGTACATGATGTCTTGTTTAAGTTTTCATACATGTTTTAAAATCGGTTTAGAAGAGTTTTTTTTTTAGAAGTTACATTTTATAATTTTTACTTAAAACTCTTATGAAAAGTCAAAATTCTTTTAAAAGATAATATAAATAATTTCGGAAGCATTTTCTGAACCTAAAAACTTCTAGAAAGTTTTGCAAACTAGATCCCAGGATTGGTAATTTAACACGAACTCGACATGAAAAAATGCAAGTTAGGGTTGGGAAAAAAAGGTGCGGATTGATTTTGGATCAAACCCGCATGAAACGATAGAAAAATGGGTTGAGAGGGGGTCAATCTGATTTACATGAAATCAACCCTCAACAACCCGTTTAAAATTTTTGTACAATCAAGTTAACTTGGTGGTGGTCTTTCGGATGAACTAATTATGGGTTTATATAGTTTTGTGTTTTGGATTGACCTTTTGTGATGAACTAGTTATGGATTTATATAATTTTTTGTTTTTTATATTGATATTATGCAATGGTATATTGCTTAATTTGCTTAATATGGATCTTAATTGTATGTTAAATATATATTTTTTAATTTTTTTCCTTATTTCTAGCGGGTTGACGGGTCGCAAGTAAATTGGTCGTGTTGTGTTAATCAACCTAAAATAGTGTGTTGGCGGGTTGATTCGGATCGGTTCAGGTCAACCCACCAACCTGTCGGTTTGTGTTAGTGTTGAGATTTTTTAACCCAACAAGTCATAGGTAGGGTCTGTGTTAAAATTTTGACAATTTATATTAGTTTCAACTCAACACAAACTTAACCTGTTGACACGAATTACCAGCCCTAATCCCAATTATTTTACCATTTTCTTGACCACTAAAACGACAAACTTCGATTATACTTCCAACGGAGTGAAAAAAGAAGAATAGATCAAAAAGAAATTTAACAAGTGACGTGTACACTCTCTGTAGAATAAATGTTTTTTTTTTTTACACCTTTTAGAGGGGGGTAGTAAGGAGAATATAAGTTCCATATAGGACAAATCAAGTATTACATGTTTTTTTTCCAGCCATTAAAAAAAAAAAAAAAAACATCATATGTTTTTTGTGCTTTTTAAAAAGCAAGCAGGTAGCCTTCTCCTTTTCAAAGAATCAAAATTTTCAATAATCCAACTCCAAGTATATTCAGCCAAAATATTATTAATTATAATATTAAAATTCCCCAGGATGGTTCTAGAACACTATTAACTACTTTTTTTTTTTTTTTTTTGGGGCTGTATTTTGACAAAAGAAATTCCGCGTTCAGCAAGTCAACATTACAATGGAAATATCCATGAAGATTACAAACAAAAAAAAAGCCAATTGTCATTGACCAAGACCAAGTTTTCCCATTCTAGTTCTTTTTCTTCCTCAGTTCCTTCCTCTTGCTACGACGTTGCTGTGCAACTACTAAGAAAGAAGTGACCCAAGAAAAAGTAAAACACATGGGATTTGCAAACCATTATTTTTTTTGTTCACTTTTCTTTTTTTGTTTTCCTTTTCTTTTGGTTGTTCCTGTTTTGTGCCAAGTAATTAGTACAATTATAAACTTTTTGTAATGAAACCATACTTTTTGGTGCAGGTACAACCTCAACATACACACATAGCATAACCATAATTTCACATTTGAATTTGAAAAAAAATGACTTCAACAAGTACTATCTATGCCTTTGGACAATAAAACATAGGCATTGCTGGTTTTAGTTGCTATGTCACTAGCAAAAGTGGCTACCAAGTTCTTTAACAGACATGAAGCAATCGGTTTGGAAGACATGTGCCTGCGGATACTTTCTTTATGCAACTCAAAGTCTTTGGAAGAAGGTCTTTGTGTACACAGCCCACTTGTCAAACTGGATCTTCACTGTAACCTGTTTTTGAGCAACAATCTCTTGTCTCTTTATGCCAAATGCTATGGAACCGAACATGCACGCCACTTCTTCGATGAAATGCCTCAGAGAGATGTTGTGTCGTGGACTGGATTACTGTCTGCTTATTCCAGGAATGGGAGGCATGGTGAAGCCCTTGAAGTGTTTGATTCAATGGTAACTTCTGGGGAGAGCCCGAATGAGTTTACGTTCTCGAGTGTCTTACGATCGTGTTTGGCTGCAGGTGAATTTGATGAGGGGACTCGCGTACATGCCTACGTGATGAAACTTGGATTTGAGTCGAACACGTTTCTGCTTAGCTCCTTGATTGATTTTTATGCCAAGTGTGGCTGCAGTGAGGAGGCTCATAAGATATTCAGAGATATGGACAGTGGTGATACTATATCTTGGACAACTATGATCTCTTCTTTACTCCAAGCTCAAAAATGGAGTCTGGCTTTACAGCATTATATTGATATGATCTGTTCTCAAGTCCCTCCAAATGAGTTCACTTTCGTGAAGCTTTTAGCAGCGTCCTGTTATCTTGATCCGAGTTATGGGAAAGTACTACATGCCCACTTGATAATGCTGGGAATTAGGCTGAGCTTGATTCTGAAGACCGCTCTCGTGGACATGTATTCAAGTTGCCAGAGGATGGAAGATGCTATGAAGGTCTTGCATCAGACGCCCGAGTATGATGTAACGTTGTGGACTTCTGTTGTTGCTGGTTTCACCTATAACTTGAAAGTCAAGGAGGCTATTGCTGCATTGTACAAGATGAAGATCTTCGGATATGAGCCAAATAGTTTCACGTATTCCAGCATACTGAAGGCTTGCTCAACAGTTTCATTACTGGAACTAGGCAAGCAGATCCATTCACGAGTGATTATGACTGGCCTGGAGGCTGATGTTTGCGTCGGAAATGCACTTGTTGATATGTATATGAAATGTTCTCGTCATGTAGAGGATGGTTTTAGAGCCTTCAGGGGGATAACCTCACCGAATGTCATCTCTTGGACTTCTTTGATTACTGGTTTTGCCCAACATGGTTTTGAACAAGATTCTTTCCGGTCTTTTCTGCATATGCAAGCAGTAGGAGTGCAGCCAAATTTGTTTACTCTCTCCGCCATCCTACGGGCCTGCAGTACAAATAAATCTCATAGTCAAACGTTGAAGCTCCATGGATATATGATAAAAGCTAAAGCACTTACAGATATAGTTGTTGGGAATGCTCTTGTGGATGCTTATGCTGCACTGGGGTTGGTGGATGATTCATGGCGTGTTTTAAGCATGATGAGGCATAGAGATACTATCACATACACAAGTTTAGCAACACGAATGAATAGGTTGGGCTGTCATGAATCGGCATTGGGTGTCATCAATCACATGTATAAAGACGACGTTAAGATGGACGGATTTAGCATGGCAAGTTTCTTATCTGCATCAGCTGCATTGGCAACAGTGGAAACTGGGAAGCAACTTCATTGTTATTCGATAAAATCCGGTTTTGGTAGCTGCACTTCGGTTTCAAATGGCTTAATTGACTTGTACTGGAAATGTGGTTTTGCAAATGATGCTTACAGAGCTTTTGAGGAATTTTCTGAACCTGACGTTGTATCATGGAATGGGCTAATATCCGGATTAGCATCAAATGGTTACATCTCCAGTGCTCTTTCTGCCTTCGATGACATGAGGTTAGCAGGACTCAAACCTGATCCCGTCACATTCCTTTCAGTGCTTTCTGCTTGCAGTCGTGGTGGTTTGGTTGATTTGGGTCTCGACTATTTCCATTTAATGAGTAGCGAGTATGAAATAACCCCACAAATCGATCACTATGTTTGTTTAGTTGATCTACTTGGCCGAGCTGGCCGGTTAGAGGATGCAATGGAAGTGATTCTCACCATGCCCTTTAAGCCAGATCCTTTAATTTATAAGACACTATTGGGTGCTTGCAAACTACATAGAAACATACCTCTTGGGGAAGATATGGCGAGACGAGGTCTTCAACTTGACCCCTCTGACCCTGCTTTCTACTTGCTACTTGCCAACCTGTATGACAATTCTGGCCAGTCCGACTTAGGCAGGAAGACCCGCCAGCTGATGAAAGATAGAGGAGTAAGGAAGAATCTTGGCCAGAGCTGGACGGAGCATAGGAACTATGTCCATATCTTCAATGCAGGAGACAGGTCACATCCACAGATAAATGAGATCCATGACAAAATCGTATCACTTGCAACCGAGTTGAAGAAACGAGGATATCCATATACAGACACAGAAGGTTCGTCCTATCATAGTGAGAAGTTAGCTGTTGCATGTGGTCTTCTTAATACACCCCAAAAGGCTGCTATACGCGTAAGCAAGAATATGCGCATTTGCAGCGAGTGTCATGACTTCATAATGCTGGTAACTCGATTCGTTGACAGAGAGATAATTGTTAGAGATGGGAACCGAATCCATGCCTTCAAGAAGGGTGAATGCTCCTGCAGAGGCTGCTGATAATTTTCCCAAATACTAAAATAATCGTCTTTGTTGATGCGCGCAACAATAGGATTCTAGAGTCGGATGTTTAACTGCAGCTACTGCACTGCATTTGTTGTTGAATAAGAGATTGTTGAAGCCATACTGAGATTACTACTAGTCAGAAAGTGGACCTAGGGAATTACTATGCAAGAACAGAACTTGTAACATCTAATCATCTGGTGGGAATGGGATAACCATCTCAGTTGTTCCCAGAAAAATCTAATTTAGCATCTCCAATTCTTTTGTTTATTTTGATTAGTCGTCCAACTATGTTTCCTTTGCTTCCCATTTGCTTTCTCATAGACAAGAGTTAACAAAAGGGCTTTTTTTGCACTTGGTTAAGAAGTGTATCAACAACATGATACCTGTTGCATTGGAATAAAACCTCGTTCATCAGGTAATAATTACTCTTTACATCCACAAAACAAATTCTAGATTTAAAATAAAAATTAAAATAACCCTTTGTCTAGCCCAGTTACCGCAGTTGGAAAAGATGCTAAAAGTTAGCTAATGCACATCGCATTACAGTTTCGGATACAGATATGCAAGAGCAGAAAACCAAGGGGAAAAAAGGCAAAAGTTGCTGTAAGGCCAATCAAGTATAGATTTATTAAAAATGCAAGCCTCTTGTACCACAATTTAAACTCTGCTCAATCTAGCAAAACAGCTGCGAAAAAGGGAACAAAGACAAGATTGAAGAAGTCCCCGGACACATGCTGGTGTTACTTTACTCCTTCGACTGAGACTCACTAGAGGGGGCTGAAAGTGGTGGCTCCCTGTTCGACGTATCTTGAAGCTTCTTTAGTGTCTCATAGAACTGTACGGGAAGAGGACCTGGTCGATGAAGAGGAACATGCTTGGGAACCGGAGCGTGATTCTCAACCACCTCACACTTGTAGTTGTCTGGAATATCCCATGGTGCCCACTCTGCAATCCAGCACAAAAGTTTCAAACACAATCCATAACACTGTGTACTATAATTGAAGAAAGAAATGGAAAATCTACCAAACTAATCTGAAGTGGAACTGTAAACCTCACCAAATGTGAGCAAATTTTAATCCGACTCCATTACAATTTTCTCAGAACAATAAGGACAACTAGTACAACATTAAGATGCATGGACTCGAATTAACTAGCACCCCACAGCACATTACACCACGGTTGAACTTTTGGAGCAAATTTAACAGTCAATTTTCTTTTAACTTGAAACTATTGAAACAATAAATCACATACCCATGACATAGCATCAAGCAAAGCTTTAAAGACCTAGTTGCCTGAAAGGGAATCAAGTTCAACCAACCCCCGTTTCCAATATATTATCACATTCCTCCCTTTTCTACCATTCATAATCTTCTTACTTCTTTGGAGAATTACAGAACGAGTTTCCTTTTCGATTTTGATTTTCTCCTCGGGCCAAAAAACCAAACGACGAACAGAAACTCGGAACAACTGGTTCATTTGTAAACACAATCCAGTGCAATATGTGTTCGGGTACCTCCCATATTCTACTCAAATATAAATACTTTTGAAATTTAAATCCTATATAATCACTACACATCATTCCATTTATCTATTTGCTTTTACCAATCACATCAAACTCAAAACATCCAAACATATTGAATTATATTTAAATACAATACACAGTAAATATAGCTTTCAAACGGACCAAAAAATTTGTGATTTCCACCTATAGGAAAACGTTGCACTGACTAATTATTGAGCATCCTCAATTAACTTCACGTCTCAACACTCATTTCCCATGTTTTGAGAAATCACCAATCCAAACAAACGACCCCAAATTTTCTTTCACACTTGCATACGTTTATGCATTAAAATCAAAACTTTACCCCTTTCACTTCGTTGAAAACACAAGCATTGAGATTTTTAATGATCGGTCACCATTTTCAATCAACTTTTCGAACAGCACCCAACAAAGATCAAACAATTAAAAAAAAAAAGATGAAAAAAGGGGAATTACGGACCGATCATCTTGCCGATGAGGGTGAGCTCATCGCGAGCCTCCTCGATGAGCTCCTCAACCTGGCCAGAGGCGATGCGCTTCTCGATGGCCTCCCAGTCGTCCAACTCCTGGCAAGCCTTGAGACGGAATCGCGTGAAATGCTCCACCGCCTTGCGATAGCCCTCGTCCTCTGGGATGGCCTGGACTTCTTTTAGGGTTTTGGTATAGAGCTCGATCAGGACCTCCCTCGCGTTCGGAACCACATCCAGACCCACGATCCCCGTCGTTTGCTTCACCTTGGCCAGTAATGGCCGTCCGATCACTCGCAGGAACATCTCTCTCTCTCTGTTGATCTTGGGATTCGACAGGCACAGTCGCCGCTGCGAGAGTGAGGTTTTCGGGAATTCGAGCGAGGGCGAAAAAATGTGTTGGGGTTTCTGTCCGGTGATATTGGTACCATTAGTCCGGTCACTCCTAGTCATTGTCCGCCACCTCACTTTAGGCCCCCCCAAAAAACCTTTATTCTGCCACGTCATAAGCCCAAGATGTTTTAAGACCCATTTCTTAAGAGCAAAAGGCCAACATTAAAAGGAATAATGCTGTGTTTGGTATTATATTTTTTTATCTTAATTTTTATCTTTTTTAAAAAATTAATAAAATTTATAATTAATTTTTAAAAATTAACCAACTTCAATTTAAAAATTTTATTTTCAATCAATAAATCAAACTTTTACAAAATTGTAGTCAATAATATTTTTGCAAAAATAAGTAAACAACAAGATTTTAAAATTTTTAAATATATAGTAAATTTATTAGAAGCTAGTTTATGTAAATAGTTACAATTAGTTATTATAGTTAATGTATCTTTGTTATTAAAAATAAAAATAAAAAAATGTCATATCTATGTGACCCATGTGGTGGTAATAAAATTAAAATAAAATAAAATAAAAACGCTTGATCTTAATGTTTTTTGAATGCTAGTGATAATGAATGTTGTGTAATAGTACATAACTTATTTGGGTGGATATAAAAATGAGAATAGCAGTCCACATGATAATTGATAAGCAACGAAGTCTTTACCTTTGTGGAGCTGGTCTTTTGTTTTGTACCTTTCGTCTTCGGATAATCGTTATCAGTACACCTTTTTCCGTCTTTATATATGTATATGTATGTATTTATATATACGCTATTGTTTGGTTCGTTAATCAGAAATGAAAATTTTCAATTGAAGTTGTTGATATTTTAAAAATTAATTATAATTTTTATTTACTTTTTATTAAAAAATACAATGTAAAATAAAAAAAAAATTGAATTTCAATTGTAATACCAAAAAAAGCTGCACATATATATACACCTTTTTCTCATATATGAGTGTGTTTGAACTTCTGTTGAAAAAAGCAAGCAAGAACGAGAGGAGGAAAAACAAAATACCAAAAAAATTAATTATAATTGAAGTTGATTGATATTTTTAAAAATTAATTATAATTTTTATTTATTTTTCATTAAAAAAAATAATATGAAAAATAAAAAAAAAATTTTGAATTTCAATTGTAATACCAAAAAAAAGCTGCACATATATACACACCTTTTTCTCATATATGAGTTTGTTTGAACTTCTGTTGAAAAGCGAGCAAGAACGAGAGGAGGAAAAACAAAACACGCCGTTGCCGGGGATCGAACCCGGGTCACCCGCGTGACAGGCGGGAATACTCACCACTATACTACAACGACCTTGGTGTTCTTCGCTTCTCGTTTTTAATCCTTTAAAAGGACAGATGACTTTATTTTCTTTTCGACCAGGAATTCTTTTGTTATAACTTAGAGGGTCTTTACTCTTTAGCCATTGACAAAAAATTAAAAAAAAGAGAAACAGAAAAGATATGCCCCTTTTTTGAAATTTGATGTCGTTTCTATCTAGAAATGACGTATATTCTGAATGTAAACTCTGCTATATGCTGTCGTATATATGCACTTGACATCCCGTTTGCTGTTCTTTAATCTGTCGAAAACTGAAGTGTCGTTTGTAGTATTAATTGAAAGATGTGCGATTTATTTTAGTGACGTTTATGATAAAAGAAGTATTTTGGTTGGAAACTACATGTTTTAATAATGATAATAATAATAACAATAATAATAAAACGTCAACCAGTGCTCATTTACTTTGACGTCGTATTTGTTCCCTTTGCATTTGAAAATTTAGTGTGGTTCCTGCGTATAATTTAGAAACGACATGTCCTTGTTACTTTTATGCAAGAGTTTTGTGGTGCATTATAAAAACATTTATGGGTTTTTACTTAATAAAAATGCCATAATCTCGTAAGAATAATAGATTGATACCCAATAATTTAATGGAGATTTTAAAACGTTTTTAAAATTCGAAATCTATTAGTCCTACCAGTAGGAGTTTTTTATTTTTATTTTTTTTGGAAGTACCTACCAGTAGGATTTTACTCGTGTTATCAGATCAAAATTTGAGGGGATGTAGTTTTCGGCGAAACGACGTTACGCTTGTTTATCTTACCGGAAAATACAAATTATTTTTCATTCAAACGACAACAATTCTTATCTGAAAGTTTGATTTTGATGTCGTCCACGTTAGAAAACGACATCTTCTTCGCAGCGTAGGGGAGATCATGGGACTAACGAACCTTCAAATTGCAAATTTGTGGCATCTTCAAGAGCTGAAAAAAGGATGCTAAAAACTAGAAATATTGAGTTTATGTTTGATTCATCAGTTGGAAATGAAAATTTTAAATTGGAGTAGGTTAACTTTTTAAAAATTAGTTATAATCTTTATTGATTTTTCAGAAAAAGATAAGAACTAAGATGAAAAAATACAATTTAATTAAAATTGAGTTGAAATGTCAAATGAAACATAAACACAACTAGCAAGCTAAACGTACATAATAAAACAATTTTTTTTTTAAAAAAAAAAAGAAGAAAAGGAAACAAAAACAAAGTGATTTAAAGATAAATAACCTTTTTTTTTTAAGAACAAATACCAAAATTTTTAAAAATTAATTAAAAGTCGTCATTTTTTTTCCTAAAATGGTCGATTAATTTTATTAAATGATTAATTAGTGATTGAATATATAATAATATTATTTATTTGGTTAATCAACGATTAACCATAACGTAAATCACTAATTTTCATAATCAATCACTGATTGACCGAATCAGAAAAAATGACAAATGAGCATTTGGCTAAAAAAAAAAACAAAGTTGGTCATCTATTAGATTAGGTGACTAAAAAACAACCACCCAATCTAATTTTCCAAAAATAAAAACAAAAACAAAACAAAAAACAATTATTCACTAAATTAAAGAGGGGAAAAAAAAAGTTGGTATTGATGTTTCTCTTCACGGTGCACGTTATATGTAGCCAGTCAGAACAAATTTAATAACTTTAACGATTATTTAGTCAAAATAATTAAATAAATAATGACAACAACGATTTAAACGAAGTAAAATATGTTACGCTACACTTCCATTACCTACCAAAATTTTTGCGTAAAAAATTATCTTCCATGCAGCTCCACATAATCCATGGCAATTTTTGCTCACAAATGGAACCATATAGAGCAGTTCTTGATGACACGAGACATCTTCCATCTCTCCGGAAAACAAAACTTCTCTTCTCACGGGGCTTGCGGGCAGCTCCATTACATCGACAGACCCAAAAGATAGATTTCGTTTCATGAAGCCGAGTCCGGCTCCTCCGTCCTCTGATGCTTGGCTTCAGGTTCTTCACCATCTTCCTGGTTCAGAATGCCATTCACAACCTCTTCACCTAGCAGAGAGATGCGTTTTGTGGTGATTTGACGACCCGCCCTGAGCTTTGGGCCCCAATGCCTCTCGGGATTTGGAAGGAACCGAGCAACCTTCTTGGCTTGTGCTTTGCTGAGAGATGCAACAGCTCTTGCCAAATTGGCCAGTCAAAAGAAGAATGTAAAACACATATATATCGGCAAAGAAAACTTTTGGTTGCAACACACATGTAACAAGGGTCAACGAGGAAAATGAGTCAGTGACGTACTTAAAGTACGGCTTCTTTAGCGAGTATAACGCTTCCGGGTTGATCCAGCGGTTGAGCTTTGACTGGGTGGTTTTTGACCTTCAAACATTAACATCAATGATTAGTTGATTATCGTCACTTCAATACTATATATCAGTTGCAACTCCTTTCTGCAAGCATCAAGTAAAAAGAATCTTACCCAGCAGCGCATGATGCCCCAAATGACATCCATGGGAGCATCTGATTTCAATCCCAATGGGTTTACATGAGTTCCTGATATACGATATCCAGCGTTGATCACAGCAGATCAGAAAATTACCGCGGACAGAGAAGTGCACTTAAGAGTGGCACAAAGGTTGTGCAGACTCGAGAACAAGGGAACATCAGGCAATTCCTACAACAGTTGAAGATCAGAAACATCCACATCAGAAAATATTAGTTTCAAGAGCTATGGGCATTTAAATTTTTTTGTAATGACATATAAAAAAACTTTATAACTTTTCACAAATGCAAGAGATGTAATACACATTAAATTAAACGTGAGAATTACAAACCTACAATCAGACATTATTCAACCTCCTAAAATTAAAATGTGCACTAAATTCTTAAAAGGTGCGCACCTCGGAGATTGTCGTTAGCAAAGCAGAGATGCGATCATAAGCAGGATATCTTTCCTTCATAGATTTACATCTGCTAGTATGGAAGAAACCCATTCTTGATCATGGATGGGAGCAGACCAAATAGGGCCCCCATGTTGAATTTCTTCCCACGGTCGGTGCATTCTTGAGGAACAACAGGACCGAAACCAGGTAGATGTCTAACACTATTGTTCTGTAAACATCAATGATCAAACAAATACATTGTAAAAAAATTGTCAAACACCTTCGACTCAAGATAAACAAGATCACAAGTTTTTGGTATTGCAACTTGGTACTCCTTCGGGTATGATAAAGGATCAAGGATAAAAAGTATATAACCTTCCGTTTTGTAATTTACTCATCTAAACCATTAACTAGCTCAAAGTTGGATGTCCACTTTATCAAATATTTGTGCTAACCTTGGCGATCATCCTTCCAATGGGCTGTAGATGGAACGAATCACAGCCGGCGCATTGATACACATAGGAAAACTTGAGGGGAGTGTTCTTCATTGCACTTGCGGATCTGCAACCGGGTTTTGTAAAGATTTCAGTAACCAACAGGACACAGAAAACAAACACACTGCAAATTTTGAACATAATTCAGAATAACTTGGCCACCTACAAGTAGATACGGACAAAAACTCGAACATAGAAGTCGATCTGGACTGATAGCACGGGAACGATATACCGCTTATAACGATTGGCATGCTCTGCAGCAAAAGTAAAATACAAGAACATTACAGATCAGAATACAATATAACGTAGTTTACAAAAGAAAATTCGGAAAGAAAATCGATTTAGACAGAGATGTGGAGAGAACAAAAACTCTGTATCCATATATTTATAGGTAGTAATATACCTCAATGCAAGCTAGGAGGATCCTCAAAGCCATTTCGTGGCAATATTTTCCTCTCAATGGATAGGAACCATATCTGGTACGTTAAATAGTTGTTCAAAATTAAGTCCCCCCCCCCCAACCACAAAAAAAAAAAAAAAAATCATTGCTCACTCAAGAACTTTAATAGAAAAATAAGAAACCCGACTTTGAATAGCAAACCTCCCCATTTCCCCACAAAGCACTGCCATATCTGTTGCTGTACACATCAGCATGCCTCCATCAACAACTGACTGAACTGCGGAGTCTAGGAATACTGAAGGCGAACCATAGGGATCCAGATCGACCTGCAACTCGGACACAAATAAAGAATATGATTATGGTTGAGATCAACAGGCTTGGACATTAGTGCTCACAAGAATCTCTAAACGCAAATTTTCCGCAAAATTGATTATTATGAGCACACAAAAGGTTCTATACATACCATATGGGTGAGCATGTATACACGAGCATCAGCAAGATGTGATTCAACCTTTGAACACGCCGCTGAACCGTTGAATTTGATGTTTCTCCTACAAGCTTCAACTAACACTGGAAGTGCGGAAAATAATAATCAAAATCAATCACGTTTACAATTCATAGGTTAGCTAGGAGACAGATAAAAACCAACATGACAGCCTCTGCACAGTTCTTATTTTTTAACAAAAGATTTACTATCTTAATAAATAAGGAGCAAATGAAGCTCTTTTAGAACTCAATCATCATAGTGCAAATATACAATTCTATCATACGGTAAGAAGTTTGGCAATAACCTTTATCATTGTCGAGAGCCACAACTTGACCAATTCCTTCTACTTCTCGTGCATATCTGAGAGCTCTTAGAACAGAAGCCGATAAAGCCTGTGAACACACATAGAAAGGAGTAAAATAATCAGAAGACATTTGGAAAACTGTTTGTTGATAATTTTCACCAAGTACAGGGTAAAAGAGAAGAAAAAAGTGATAATAATTAAATACAAAAAAAATAAAAGGAAGATGAACACAGTTTTGAGAACCTCAGGAACTCTTAGGGGCTTCAATTGTGCCAGTCCATTTCCTTCTTTTGTCTTGGCATGTTCTTCTGAAATGCCACAAGGTTCATCATGAGATGCCTTTTCTTCTCCACAATCTCCATTAGATATTTCACCATTTTCAGAAGATCCATTAGGTGTTTCTTCTGGAACATGTTCTGAACCATCCTTTTCATATACTTTTGTTGCTGTTTTTGTTCTTTTTGACAAACTTGTTTCATGTTCTTCTTTTCATTTGGCTATACAAGTCCTTAGAACAGCTATGGATATATCCCAGTTGTTAACCTGATCGGTAAAATACGAAACCATCACAACCCTATAGATCCAAGAAAACTGCTAAGTTAGCTAGTGCAGAGCAAGAAACCAACTCGTTAAAAAATGCTTCAAACTTCAGGGTAACTCTACATGCTTAAGATGAACAGAATGTTCCAAGAGAAGAGAAGCTATATTGGCGCTAATTATGGTAAATCAGTTGGTGCAAAATGAAGAAAACATAAAAGAGAGTATCCGATGGAGAAGATAACTGCCAAGATAACATCTTTAGCCTTTCAATATTATTGTTTGCATTCTCAATCCATTTCGGTCCAAACAAAACAGATTGCTTAAGCCATGGCAATACGAAATCAAGAATACGAAAAATCGTTTGCAAATGCAGAACAAGAAATTGCATTATTCCTAATTCCTTAAAACAAGCTGAAAAGATCACCAACCCGATAGAATTGCAACTAAGTTAACTACAACAGTATAACCTGATAAACCAATATCAACAGTTCTCTTCTTTGTTAACACTAAAAACAAGTTCTTTACATTCCAGAAGCATTTTATGCCTGTCCAAGTAAATACTCGTTTAAGTTTAGTTAGCATTTATTCTACTGATAAAATTTGTTCCTTCAGGTTCCAGGTTTTTTTTTTTTTTTTAAATAACAATAATAATAATAACAATAATAATCTAATCAGCAAAATCATCTCAAGTCTTTCCTTTTCCTGAAATCTAATTAAAACATCAGATAAAGAGAGATTCTTCTTACCAAAAATTACAACATATAGAGTTCTGCAATTAAAAAATTAATCTTTTTTCGTTCCTAAACTATTTTAACAGCAACCAATTAAAGAACCACCCACAAAAATTCCAACTCGGAAACTCCATTACAGCAATCAGTACAATACGAAATCATTTAAAAAGAGGGAATTTGGACACCTGGGGTTTGTTGTAAAAGACTTCATTTTTCGCGTGCATCAAAATCTCAGCCTCTCCTTCTTTGATGATGGTATAATCACCAAGATCCGTCGACATCTTTCCGACACTTTCATATAAAAAAAAAATCTCCGCCGCCTCTCCTCTCCTCCTCGTACGACCCCCTTCGTGTTGTTTTTGTGTCGTGTTGGGAAGCGAGCCAACACCACAAAGGCCGTGAAAACAAAGGGCTTGGAGTTCTTCTTCTTCTTCTTCTTTTTCTTTCAAGTTCAAGCTTGCTAGTTAGTTCAAGTTAGAAACTTTATATATGTATTCTTTTTGTTCTGGTGACATGGAAACCCTTTCCAGCGCTAGTACCGCGCTCTTTAGAATTTTCCCAATTCTAATATATGTATTGTGTGTATTTTTTTATTTTTTATTTTTTATTTTTTGGTTTCACTCTCTTCCTTAACCTATATTTGGTAAGAAAGAAAGAAAATAAGAAAGAAAGGAAAAATAAAAGTAAAAAAAAATAAGAGGGAAAAGTAAGATTTTATTTTTCTATTATGATGTTTGGTTTTATCATGGATCGAAAGAAAATTAAAAAAATTATGTAATTATTATTTTATTTATCTTTATATATTATTTTATTTTAAAATTGGGATAAAAAAAATAATTTTAATAATTATTAGATAGATTTTAGTTTTCTTCTCATTTTTAGAATGAATAAAAAAGTGGACAACTATTATAATATTTTTTTCATCATATTCTCTTTTTTTTTTCTTGTTCTTTCTTATCAAACAACCAACTCAATCAATTTTTATTCACTTTTTCCTTAATTTATTTCCTTTCTTCCTCTTTTTTATCATACCAAACATGACATTAAATCCTGATTCCTTACTCACAGTCGCCGCTGTGAGAGTGCGGTTTTTGGAAAATCGAGTGAGAGTGAAAAAATATGTTTTCTGTTCGGTGGATCGTTAACGTTAGTCCGGTCAATGCAAGTCATTGTCTGCCACGTCACTTTAGGGCCCCAAAAAACCCCCTTATTCTTATTCTTTTTTTTTTTTTTGAAATAAATAAATAAATAAATAAAAACCTTATTCTGCCACGGCGTGTTTCAAAATTGCTACTTGACTCTGAAATTCAAATGGTCAAAGGAAGATGGACAAATTCATGAAAAGATGTTGTCCGTGTAGTCAACATTGGCCTGCCTGAATGAGCAACAACAATTTGCTTTATACTCAATTAAGGGAAACTAATTTATTTTCTTACCACACCATTCATCACCAACACTTTATTTTTCTGATTTTGTTGTGTATATTTCTATGAATGATGTTAAAAAATAATAACTCTAATTATGATATTTTAACATTAATCGATGTATATATGAATTGTCAATTTTTTTGTCAAGTCAATTAATAATAAAATATTATTGTTTGTATTTATTATAGTGTATAAGTGACAATTCACTATCATGTATATTGGTCTAAAAAAGAGTTAGGAATAGAATTTGTGTGTTTAGCACTAATTTTTTGTATTAGATTGAGATATGAAATTAAACTATTGAGAAATTATTGCTTGGTCATTTTTTTTTTCCTTTTTTTTTTCCCTAAAGAAGAGTTCGAAAAATACAATACAACGTACCTAAATAACCTCATAGAGAAGTGTTTTTAGGGTGTATTTGCTATACATAAAAGGGAAGGATTTGCTATATTTAGGGTGTATTTGCTATACATAAAAGGGAAGGAAAAACTGATGGAAAAATGGGAAGTGTTTTTTTTTTTTTTCTTATTTAATCATGAGTTTACTCAGAAAATTAAAATAATAGTTTGTTATGTCCTACACAAAATAAGGAATGAGGAAAATAAGTTTAAGTTTCTTGCATTCGTTGGTATTGATTTTTGGTTAAAAGAAATAAATATCAAAATCACTTTTATACTCTAAACAAGGTAGATGTTTTAAGCCAATATGTGATTCAAAAATTGTTACACCGAGTAGTGTAAGTTTCTTGCATTCGTTGGTATTGATTTTTGGTTAAAAGAAATAAATATCAAAATCACTTTTATACTCTTGACAAGGTAGATGTTTTAAGCCAATATGTGATTCAAAAATTGTTACACCAAGTAGTGTAAGGAGCTGGCATCTCAATATTACTAATGTGTAAAGCTTTTTTGAAAAAGAAAAATAGGAATACAAAAGGAATAGAGAGATTTTGGTTTTCAAAATTTATTTAAGAAATGCGTGTGAGTACATTCCAGGTGGAGACAGAAAATTGGATATCGATAAAATTTATCGGTTTCGGTCAGGTCTGTCAGTTACGGTAATTAAAAAACAAAAGGCATAGAGAGATTTGGATTTTCAAATTTTCTTTAATAAATGTGTGTGAGTACATCCCAGGCGGAGACAGAGGATTGGATATTGATAAAACTTATCGGTTTCAGTCAGGTCTGTTGGTTACAAGAACAAATATTAAATAAAATATTTTATCTATTTTGTTCCTTGAGATATCTGTCAAAACAAGTATAAAATACCTCATCAAATCGTAGGACTGGATGAAAATTAGGGAAATAGAGAGAAATTTCAATGAAATCTTGAGAGTTTTTTTTTTATACCATTTGCATACTTCATGTCTGATATATCTTATTTATACTAAAGAATTATATTCCCGTTAGCATTTTTGTAATAGGATATTAAATACCTCATTGATAGGATATAGTTTTTTTACTATCAGATCAAACCAGATTAATTAAAATATGAAAATTTAGTGAAATCTGAGAAAAATCTGATGGTTAAAACTTATGTTGTTAGAAAATATTAATATATATATATATATATATTCCATGTAGGGCAGCAGTTATTTCACCTTGTTTGTAACGAACTAATTTAATGTACTTGTTTTTACCTTCGGGTGTTATTTGCTAATTGATAGTCAATTGATGTGTCCATATCTAGTAATTTACCCAAATCTGATTATTCTCAATGATGTTTCTTCTGGTTAACCCAATAATTGTTATGTTTAAAAGAAAACCAACCGGACTAATATATTACAGATGGGAATTCTTTTACCTATTTGTACTTTTACCCAATCTATGAACACTTTTACACCAAAAGTCTAGGGCAATCAAGCAATTTTCATTACATAAACAATTTTGGGCCAACTTCAATACTTTTCTTGAGAATGAAATTTAATTAGAAAACAAAACAATAATCATATATAAAGAATACTTACCCTTAAGGTTTGAAGTTTCTATTGCAAAAGAGTTATTTTTCACTACTAATATCAGTAACGAGACACTTTAATCATTAAATTATCTTTTAAATATTTAATATAAGTGGGAAACTTTTTTAGTCATACGGTACCCACTCTGTTAAAAAATTAATCCAATTACTAAAAGAACTTTTTCGTTATAGTTAGTGGGGGGGGGGGAGCCTTTATTATATTGAAAATTCCCTTATGAGACTTTTTGTTTTTTTTCCCCATTTCTTTTGTTTTGTTTCCGTCTTTTCTAAAGGCGTTTTGAGGTTGGTTTAGAGATATACAATCATCATTCCTCATAATGTAATTGCCTTCAATCAAAGATAAGATAATCTAACAACTTGCAGAATTGCACTACTAAATTAATGCTTTTTGGATATTCATTGGATTACCCATATTTATGAATGACCCATTATTTCTAGGTTGTCCAAACAACA
Source organism: Ficus erecta (assembly GCA_008635985.1). NCBI lineage: Eukaryota > Viridiplantae > Streptophyta > Magnoliopsida > Rosales > Moraceae > Ficus > Ficus erecta. Next base: position 2,013,509 of record BKCH01000010.1, read on the forward strand.
ACTGACACTACTAACTTATAATTTTCCTCGTCCAAATAAAGATAGTTCATTACCAATCTTCATCCTATAATAAAAAAATCTAATCTTTTTTTTTTATAAAATAAAAATAATAATAACTAGAATAAGAAAATATATTTGACCAACTCTTACATCCAAAACAATAAAAAAATATTTGACCTTAGGAACCACTAGCACAAGTCTCCTAGAACGAGCCATAGTCTGAACAGATCAAAGATATTTATATTTAAATTATATTTGGAAAAAAAAAAAAAAAAGACAAAAGAGGATCTTGCGTTTGTCTCGTGATAAAGGCGACTGAACCGGAGCCGGTCACGCTCTCTTTTTGACAACCTTCATCCCTTGCGTGGAACCGACAACTGTCACCAGCACCACCCACTAGATTGTCCCAAAACATAGCACACTTTTTTTTTTATTTTTAATGACAATTATATGGTGTAATTAGATGTGAAAAAGATAAATTCACTTTCTACCGCTCGAACTTCATACATTATAGTAAAATGCCCTCTAAACTTTAACTAACATCTTTTCATTCCCGAATTTTGAGAACATTTTGAATTTTTTCTAACTAAATTTTTTACGAAAAAATATTACATTTTTCTGAAGTTAATATCTTAGGTCTCGTTTGGCATTTAAACTCAAACTGTATTTTTTCATCTCAATTTTTATCTTTTTCTGGAAAAGTTTTTGTTTTTTTTTGAAAAGTCAATAAAAATTTTCAACTCAAACTCATTTACCAAACGGATCCTTAATAATTTTCGGTCATTTTCTGAAGTTAAAAATGTTACATTTTTCAAATAAACGTTCAAAACTACATATTTGTCTATTTTTTTCCCCCTCAAGCTTATATCCTTTAAAAAGAAAAAAAGAAAAAAAGAAAAAAGTCAAACACCTAATCACTTAGAGCAGACACATGCTTGGCTCCATATTAGGGCCGGTCTATTAAAACTTCATGTCGTGTTTTTATTCATCCAATACTTAAACATTCATGTCTAATCCATGAGCACAAACACGGATCGTACTGTTGTGCTTGCGTCTATATATTACCTGCCATGACAAGTCCTTCGAGCCCATTGAGTCCTCTTTTTTTATAGACTTTTTTAGATAGTGAAATTTTGATTTTTGTTATGAAGTAATTCATATAAAATAACAAATTTGTTTAAAGTAAAATAAAATGGATTGGATGGGTATGATATCCAAATATATTCTTCTTTTTTCTAGACATTTCAAAATCATTCAATGATAATATGTATAAATAACTAATAACTATTCTATAAATTAAAAAATCATATTCGTTAAGTTATCCATAATACTTGAAGGGTCTTGAGTGCTTAAATCGAGTTATTTCTCGTGTCACAATATAGTATACTATACTCAAAATATGAGCTCGACTTGATTTACCTTTTCATGTTGTGCTCATCTTTTTACAAGATTATATCATATCTGATTTGAAAATTTCCATAATATGTCATTGTGTTCAGGACAATCTGACTTAATTTACGTCTTTAATTAAAATGTGATAATTTAACAAAGTTTTAATGAAAATATAATGACCTAAAAATCTATCATATCATTATGTTTATTTGTTCATGTCCTACTATAGAATTTTCCTATCTTTTTTTTTTTTTTTTGAAAAAATCATGATAACATAATTTTACAACAAATAAAAAAATAAATTTGTCCAATTCCCATCCCATCCTAGAATAGTATTTTGTGTTGTTGAATGTTGGCTGCCACCCTCTAACAAAATAAATTAATTAATTAATTAATTAAAAACAATAATATTGGGTACCAATTCTGCTGACATGGATGCTAACCTGTGAAAATCAAACCTTTGAACAGAGAGCAGTCAGTGACATCAGCCACGTAGGATTCACTTGATTATAATATGTACTATATATTATCAAGCAGGCCATTCCTTTTTTTTTTTTTTTGGGCTAAATAGCAGGCCAATCTATATTATGTCTGATTTTAGGAGGAGAAAAAAAAAATCGAATTCCATAAATACCAGCTATGTGATTGTGAAGCGTATCAAATTTTGCCTCTTACTGAATTTGTCCATTACGATTTATTATTATTGTTAATTTTTTTAACATTATTATTGTTATTGTTAATTAAGCTACTTGCTAATATAAATTCTAACCCCGCAAAAAAGAACAATATTAGAGCCATTTGGCCATCATGGGTGATGATGGAAGACACTGTTCCACGTTGGGAAACAAACAAAAAAAATTTGTAGTGCTAATGCTAAATACGTGGCACCTTAAATAATCAAATTATAAATAAAAAATTTTCTTAAAAATATTTTGTAAATACCAAATTTCTTTAACTTTTCCTACTATTTACCTTATCACGTTATGTATATGGTGTTCGAAAAACTTTACTCTCTCTATGTTTTTTTTTTTAATTTAATATAAAAGGTTAGTTTAGAGTTTCATTTCAAATTTAAATTTTTCAATTTAATTTTTGTCTTTTTTCTTAAAAGTTTTTTGTATTTTCTAAAAAAGTCAACCAAAATTACTATTGAAACTTAAAAATCTTAACTCGAACTCATACACCAAACGCCCCCTAAAGCTTTTTTTTTTTTTTAGATATAAAAAATTGGAATACCTTCTTTGACGATAACTATGATAATAAAAATTAAATGGTCAAGTAATTACATATAAATTTTAACAGAATTTTTTTGAAATTTTGATCTATAAAAAAAAAAAAAAGAATGGTCAAAATTAAATGGACTGTTCTATTTCATGTTGAGTCACCATGAGCACAAGATTTCATCACCACCATGAAAATTAGTAGGGAAGAATAAACACCTTCAGTAAATTAAACATAAAACTACGAGTTAAAGAAAAAAAAAAAAAAAAAAACTCATGTATTTCATTTTCGAAAATTTAAAACCAACTCACATAAAATGTGGGTGGAGTGGAGGAGAGGAAAAAGATTCCTTCTATATCTTTCTATACAATCTAAGAATCTCTTACCTCTTCATCTTCATAATTAAAAAAAAAAAAAAAAAAAAACCTATGCCGGCACCAACTGGCTCCCGGCCACCGATGCGGCGGCTCCGGCGGACCTACTAAACAAGGCCCAATCATCAGCATGCAGCACCAGGAGGACTATAACCCAGCTGCTCCTACCCATGGAAAAAGTACTCATCCGACAACCCCATGCTGTTGTTCGGTATCAGAATAGTCTCTTCAACTTCGTCATCGCCGTCGCCGAGATTCTCCTCCTCGTCGTCCAGCTTCGCCGCCGCAGCCGCAGCCGCCTCCTCCTCCGCAATCTGCTCCGCCGACAGCGGCGTGGTGGGGGACAGGCTCCCACCGGACTGCGGCGAGGAGCACGAATTAGCAGCCGCCGCGGCCGCTGACGACACGGGATCAGCCGATTCATTCTGAGCCGCCGCCGCCCCCACCTCCAGTGCCGTGGTGGTGGTCTTGGGTCGGGTGCTGCCGGCGAGCGAGTTCCGGTGAGCCGGGCGAGGGTGAATGTGCTCGCCTGTGTACGTGACGATGAACAATTCAGGGTCCTGGTTGCTGCGCTCCACTTGCTTCCTCGCCGCACACCCCTTCGAGCTGCTGCATCGGTAGTAATTCCTTAAAAAAAAAAAAAAAAAAAAACACTTAATTTCAGATAAGAAAAAGGAGGTTATATGCATTCACATATATGTATATATATGAGTTTAATTAGGCGGGTAATGAATATATTTACCTCGGGTATGGAGAACCTTTAATTGGTTTTTGGCCGTATTTACGCCAAGCCCATAAGTCAGAGTTAAGATTCTCTGCAGTTAATTGGCAGACGAGTTTCTTCAGTTGATTTTTTCTGTAAAAAAGATAAAACAAAAGCGTGTTAATTTCTTCTCTTTTCTTAAGCGTGCAAACGAAATAATCAGACTAATAAGCAAAAAAAAAAAAAAAAAAACCTTTTTCTTGATCTGGGGTTCTGAGATGCTCGATTAAGGTTGGGTAATGACATTTCTAAAGTAATAGTAGAATTAGTAGCTCCGAAAGTGTCATCAGGAGCATGAAACCCGTGCTGAACCAGATTATTCTGCTGCTGCTGTTGCACTTGTGGTTGTTCAGCATGAAAATTAGCCGTAAAGTCGGATTGAGGCGCGAATAGGGAGGGAACAACGACACCGTTTTTAGGCCTGAAATGCTGAGCTTGTTGTTGTTGTTGTTGGTGTTGAAGCTGATGTTGGGCATGATTAGATCCTCCAAGATGAGAAATGGACGAATTTGGAAGAATAATATCACGGCTAGTGGCGGTGGTGGGAAAAAAGGAGGGTGATTTGTGGAAGAATTGTTGCAATTCTTGGAAAGCGTTGTTTCTGGGCTGATGAGTACCCAGCTGGGGAAAGGAAAACGGGTCTTTTTCCTCCTCGAATGTCAAAGAGGCCAGACAAGAAAGAGTACTGCTACTGCAGCCGCCCTCCTCCAACGACGTCGTTTTTTCCGCTCTCCATGGACGACGACGACGACGACGCCGTGGCTGATGATGACTTGCAGCTCCGGACCACAGCATCCAGACCCCAATCGTCTTCCATTTCAGCCGTTTTTCTCGGGGGGAGCTTTTGCCTAGAAAATCTCGCCCACGCTACTTTTTTTTTGTTTTTTTTTTTTTTTTGGGGAGATTGAATAAGGCAGCTGGGTAAGGCAAAGGTGGGAAGAGAGAAAGAAGGGAAGAAAGGACGGCGCTGACTTTTGCGTGTGAGTAAAATCACAGAGGCGCAGAGAGATTGTGGTGAGAGGAAATTGGTGGAGCACTGACTTGGTAAAATTATTAATTATTTATAGTGAAACAACAACATATTCTACTTCTTAATTTTAAGAAAAATGGAAAAGAGAGGAAAAAAAAAAAAGGGAAAGAAATGGGTATCTGTACTTTTAAAGAGATAGGGGTTTATTGTTACAGAGAAAAAAAAAAAAAAAAAAGAGAGAGAGAGAGAAAATAATAATAATAAAAAGGAGAAAAGGGTGGTTTTTATCATTTATGTTCTTTTGGGTATTCATTCATGGACTTTGGAGGTTGAGGACAGAGAAAGACTCTTTCTCAGAGGGAAGGAACCCAACTTTCAGCCTTTTGCCTTTTGAGTTGACTTTGTGAAATTGTCAAACAGGGGGCCCATCCAGTTCTAGTGAAGTAGCGTACATGCGAGAGTACCAGAGGAGTACTCGCAATATGATTGGTCAATGGGAGCCTACGCATTAGCTTTTCTTTTGAAAATTAGTAGTGTTTTTGTTTTTTTTTTTAATGAGTTTAAAATTAGTGAGAGTTGCACCACGCTAGTTATGTAAACGTGAAAGGCACCACCCAAGGGCCATCAGAATAGTGGACTACATTCCTTCCCAAGTGTCTCCAACAACACTCTCCGCGATTGGGGTTTGATTTTCAATTTATGACGTGGCCCCTATAAATGGTATCTTAAAACGAAATTTCTATCTATCTTAAAGCTTAAGAGTGATTTAGGAATTGCCCTTCAAAAAGGTATATATCTTTGAATTATTGTTTTAGTTATAATGTTTTTACTCTTTTGGCCGCCAATTATATAGTATGCATGGTTAAAAAAACCCACACAAACATTAAGAAAGGATTAAAAAAAACATAAACATGTTTATTTCATTGAATGTTTCCACACTTTGGTGCTGCTGCTGGTTTTTTTTTTTTTTTTGGGTAATAATCACCTGCCAAAAGTCTAAAAATGAATGGATGTAATTTTCATAACAATAACCATATAATGAAGTGTCTTATTACATGATAGAGTTCGGCTAGTTTTTATTAATGGACCTCTATTATTCAAATCTTATTATTAAGTGTTCAAATATTAATGAAACAAAAATATTAATTAATAATGGCAACGCAGCAGATAGGCGTGGGGAATGCTTTCCCTCCCTCACTCACTTTTCTTAAAACCATTCTTATTTCTGTGTAAGGAGGGGCGGAGTTGGGAGCTGGGAATTCCCATTAAAGGAGCCTTTTTCCGTACCCATTTCATTCCTCATTTTGAATAATTACATTGTATAGAACTCGTAATTTTGATCAAAATGTATCAAAAGATAAATCAAATTTTAAGCCTCTGTTTGATAAATTAGTTAGAGATGAAATTTTTAAGTTGGAGTTGACTGACTTTTCAAAAATTAGTTATAAATTTTGTTGACTTTTCAGAAAAAGATAGAAACTGAGATGAAAAAATACAATTTAGTTTGAGACGAACTCAAACGTTAAACGTAAAATAAACAAATGCAAACTAAGTCCTAGCAATAAACCACAAAAATGTCTCTAAAATATAATGATGAGAAAAAATAAAGTAATAAATAACACAAATTAACTACTATTAACCAATAAAGATTAATAGTTAATAATTACCCTTTCATTATCATCTTTTTTTAGTGAAAAATGTAGTAGTTAAATACCATTTTTTTTTACTTAAAACAATTCCAAATTAAGTTTAAAAAACTGGTATCAACATAAATATATATAATATATGGAATACTTTGTAAACGGCTACGTATTTTGCCTCCCAGATTCGAACAAACCAAAACCCAGTTTTTTGATCTGTCAAAACTCTAACTCCAACTCCGGCAACCCTCAAACGAAACTTGTGGGTTTATCTATTCATCTCTCTCTCTCTCTCCTTACTCCTTTCTCTCTCTAGTTGTTTGGATTTGAATACAAATCTCCTCCGTGTCAAAATCTAAATGTAGATCTCAGATTTTCTTTTCTTCTCAGTCATTGGCGCGATCGATCACTCCACCACCATCTTCTTCGGTGCCCGAGAGCTTGCTCCCTTTGTTATCATTTTTTTTCCAAATCTGGAAACTAATATTTTTCTTTTCAAATCAAACAAGTATAGATTTAAAATGTAATTTTTTTTTAGAAGTTGCCAAACAGAACATTTTCGTTACCCTTGTGTTGCATTCGGAAGATTCAGAAGAGAGAAAAGGGTGTTCATGGGCTGTAGAGGAAGAAAGCAAGAAACATAAAAAGTGAAAATTCAATTGGTCTCCAAAAAAAAAAAAAAGGGGAAGTGTTAAGATCCTAAAATAAAAAAATTGGACTTTTTTGTTTTTGTTTTTTGTTTTTTGTTTTTTTTTTCCTAATGGGGGAGCTTGGCTTTTCTGTTAAGCCATAATGTATTCTATGAGACCAGAAAATACAGAGCCTCAATGTTAATTGCAGTTCTACTCGTGTTATTATTTCGCAAAGAGAATGGGATTTGCAAACATTTGCCAAGGATTTGAACCTGCCAAGAGGAGGTTGACATCTGCTACTTTAAAGTGGATCCCTAAAAGACTTTTTTGCGTGAATCATCTCAACTCAAATTCAACTCAAATTTTTCATTTAAATTTTTATCTTTTTCTAAAAAATCAACAAAATTTATAATTATTTTTTAAAAAGTCAACTCAATTCAAACTTAAAAATTTCATCTTATCTCAAATCCAATTTATTTACCAAACAGACCTGCCCTAAAAGACTTTGCAAAAAGGATTCCAAAATTTGTGTGTTTGCAAATCTCCCTACCAGGGTGTAATTCAGTTTAAAAAAAAAAAAATTTATTTTCCTATTCCACTGGTAATCCACCCATTGTCGTTTGTGTTGACTAAACGACACACAAGTTACATTGTCCATTACCGCCATTCTCCACCGCTATTACAATTGAAGCCATCTGTGTATTGACAATTTAACCCTTCAAATAAATATTTATCTTTCTTCAATCTGACAATTTCCATTTTTCATGCTTCTCTGGTGGGCCCTACAGCCACTACACTAACTTCTTCGGTCGCCAAGTGCGAATATCTTGCAACATCCATGACTTCCCTATATGCTATATGGCCTATATGTGTCGTTCATACGGCGGTGTCGTGTAAGTGAGGTCCCGTATATATATATATATATATATATATATATATGTATAGCCTGGCAGCGGATGCTTCCTCCCCCCTCTCCCAGTTTGGGGAACAGACTTTGTCCATTCCCTTCCCATCCAGAAATTTCTTTTTTTTTTTTTTTCCTCTTAGAATAAAAAAATTTACGTGAGGATAAATTATTATTTTTTAAAGATAAATTTAACATTTTAGTTTTAATTAATATGACAATCTTAATATATAATAAAAGACAATCTTGATGTCGTTAATATTATCAAATAAAAAAAAACCATGTAGCATGTTTTGTTTAGTCATAAATTCACACCTAACCTCAACTAATAATGCCTAAAGTTTGAAACCTCCCCTTTTAAAAAATTAAGATCATTATTGATGTAGCATTATTAAAAAAAAAATATTAAAAATACTAATTTTATTATCAATTTTTAAATATCAATTTATATTATATATAAATTAAATTTTTTTTTTGTTGTTGATAAATATTTAAAAAATTATCATATAAATTAATTATATTAAAATATAACGAGTGAATTAGTAGCATAACAAAATTGGTGTAAATAAAGGTTTATGTGTGAAGGACGCGCCTCTGCGGCTGAACATAGGCACACAAGGAAGTCATCATCTATACCTTACGCGCTTAGAGCGTAGAGTTACAACTTAAGATGGACCTCACCACAAAATCCACAAGGATACCCCAATCTGGCAACCTCTCTCTTCCCCAAAAACAAACCATTTTCTTTATTTTTCCTTTATTTTCTCTGGAATTCAATGCCAATTTGCCTTTGATAAACAAAAAAACAACAGAAAAAGGAAAAGGAAAAGAAAAAGAAAGAAAGAAAAAAAGAAAAAAGAAATGAGAAATTGAATGCAAAAGCTGAAAGCAGTGTCTCTTTCTCTTCTCTGGCACGCCGCGGTTGGAAGGCTCGGGGCTTTCAGAGATTAAACCACGTGAAGATTGGCTGAAACCAATCGGAACCGTCTAAACCATGAGGGTCCCACATCTCTCTGATTTGGGTGGGTCCCACGTCCACCCTGGGAGGGACAGAAAGGGAAAAAGAAAATGTTCCTCTGCTGGGATTTGCCCTGCACATTACACGTTGGGTGATTTCAGTTTAGTCCCTGTCGGCTCAGTTTCGGATGCGGTGATGGCTGTTTGGTGATGAATCTGGAGCCGTTTTTTTTTTTTTTCTGCCCTTCCCAAAAGCTGCTTTCTTTTTTCATTTTTTATTTTATTTTTCGAATCTTTTTTGCAATTTAAACGGTGACTAATTTGGTTGGTACTAGTACGCACTGCAGTCTGCAAGTGAAATTAAGCTGGTCGCCAAGGATTAGATCCAGTGCGTGCCGGACCAGATTAGAAAACGTGCTTCCTCCTTGCTTTGCGAGAGAAAAAAAAAAAAAGAGGAACTTCCGTGACGTCACCAATCCAGGTGGACAGGTTGCTCTGTTTCTGTTGCTTTACATAGAAACATTAGCTGGAGCACGTGTTAATCGACACGTGACATCTGCTTGTTACAAACATGATCAACTTTTTCTTGTTATCTTCTTCAACAAGAATTTGATTATATGTTTAAGCAAACAACAAGAGTTCAATAGCATATGATATGTGCTAAGTGAAAGCAACATTTATAAAACAGATCGTTAAAGTTTAATATATAGTTAAAAAACTTCCTCTACTGATATGTTAAAAAAAAAAAAAAAAACTAAACTACTATAGAAATATCCTTATATTTTTATTTGTATTCATCTTTTTATCATTTATTATTTATTTTTATATTTTTTAATTTAAAAGTGGATGTTTTGAATTTTAGAACTCGATACTTATACGACGGGGTGTGAATTTATGGCCAAGCATGCAACCGTTTCTGTTTCTCTATTTTTTAAGTGTTAAAACTACACGAAACAAAACACTTGGGCATTTAATGCATTTGTTGTGTTGTAATTTATGTTGGATTTCATACTTGATGAGCACTTATGGTAAAGTTTATTCTCCCTTTTGAGATTGAGTTTTGAGTGTTCAGGTATATATACATAAAAAATTTGTGCCACAATCATAGTATTTTATTTAGAATATTCTACATATAACTTTTTATTTAGAATATTATAACATTATAATCGTATATTATAATATCTTGTTATAATAACACAAAAAAAAAAAAAAACGGAATTCCACTAATGAATGTTCGAATAAGTTGATTGATTTACGACATGCCCAACCTATAAAGGGGCTTAGAGATAGAGATATAGATTCAAACTCTACATTTTAAGATAAAATAATGATCTTTAAATTATATCTGCAATCGTTTTTAAGTGTTCATATATGTTTGTACACATTTAGAGTTTAGTTTTTGATTCTTTAATTGCGCTAAGGAATTTTTAGAAGTGCTTAAGGGTACTTTTAACTGTGGGTGAAAGGAAAACAAAAAATATTCGAAATGGGATTTATAAAAGCAAGAAAAAGATGGAAGCAACAATGATGGCCACCGAAGATGCATCAATTGACATTCTTGCAAATTAACTTGACTTTGTTATGAGTAGAAGATTAAACAAATAATTGACTTATTTTACCCAGTAGATAATAGTAAGATTGATGAAGGGAAAAGTGCTCTTAAAAAGTGTCTTTTGTTTGGTAACAAAAGCAGATTAAAAAGTAAGTAAGCATCTTCGAGAACAAACACTGAACAAGAGAAACAATTAAAAAGAATATAATTATGCTTTTAGAAACAAGATCTTCGTGCAAAATGTTGTTGTATTCTTTTGTGGACAAGATCTTCGTGCAAAATGTAGATGTATTATTTTGCCACAAAATTATGTGTACGCAAATGTCTTAAGGTACTATTAGTTTAATTATTGTTTAAATAATAAGCGTACTTTCTTACATATCAAAAAATCACACTGGAAAAAGATTTAAAATATTTAATATATTTTTAAGCTCTTGGAGTCGTTCTGTCTGCAAGCCGGGTTTTTAAGAGCGAGTTTTATCTAATGAATAATGATCTCATAAAAATTGACACGAATCAATCCCATCACGTACGACTTGAAATTATAATGTTATGCCATAGGTTAGATTAAGATGCTTTTATGATGAGTGCATATTTATGCATCAAATATTAACGTCATCCTCCTTATTGCAACACACATTGTTATTTATTTATTTATGCTAATTCTTTTCCCACCGTGTTGGAAGGCCCAAAAGGAACAACAATTAGCTGATCCATAACTTAAAAATGTATTGTTTTGTTCAGTTTGGCTCTTGGTTGATTATATAAAGCCTAAAGTTCCCTCTCTCTCTCTCTCTCTCTCTCTCTCTGCCTGCAACATTTCCAACCAAACCCACGAGAGAGAAACGACTTTGAAGTCCTAGTTATTATTTAATATAACATATCAGATGTATATTATATTGCCATATGAACATTACATCTATATATATATATTTATATACTACATGACAATGCAACTTGTGTACGAGTGAACTTGTACATAACTTTTAGATTTTTTTTTTTTTTGGTAGAAGTACTTAACTTATAGAATTGAGTTTTGGTCACTACAACTCTCATTGTGTCCCCTTATGATACAAATTTTAAAATAATAATGAAATTAATAAGATATGCAACCAAAAAAATGACTAAATTTTCCACCATACTAAATAAAGGTAATACGTTATTGTTTCGACTAGGTTGAGATAAGATTAGACTTAATAGGAAAATGAAAATTCAATCCATCAAGACAGAGAAAAAGGTGTGGGCCGACTTTAGCTTCATATCTAGTGTGGAGAGGCTTAAAAGGTTTGGATAAGTTGAATGAATACATGTATATAATAGTTGTCATTATCATGGGATCTTCTTAAAAATACAATTTCTTCATGGAATTGGCAACTTCTAAATATAAGATAAATGAGAACTGAAAAAATAAAAAAAAATAAAAAATCTAAGATAATGGGAAAGGGAAAAGGAGAACCTGTGAAAGTAGTCATTTAAGTTCGGCAGGAGAACACGTTTAGTGATGGTCATGAAGATACCTCTGCTATCAAACACTAAAAAGCAAAAGAATGTGGTCTTAAGAGGCAACTCACATCCCACTATCTTTCTTCTTTTAGCTTCTTTTATTCAAACAACTGATCTTTTCCATTCATTGTTGTTAGAGAGAGAGAGAGAGAGAGAGAAAACACCCACCATCACTTTAATGGTGTGGGGGGGTGGAAATGGTAAATGCCACAAACTTGGGAGATTAGTAGATGGCACTCACAGCACCAATTAAGTGAACCATCTCCACCAAACATCACAAGATTTTGTTTTATGTTCATTGTACATTTGTTTTTTTTCTCTCTCTACATGATTGTAATGTAACTTTGTAACTATATATATATTTTTTTTTTGGGAGTAGTGAACATCTAAAGATACATTTTTGGCCTGTCTTTGTGCCATCTACATCAACTATATTCGATCATTGTCCTGTTGTTATCCTTAATGGCAAACCACAACAACCCAATGGTCCGAGACTCTCAATCACTTTACTTTAGTTCTTCAAGGTCAAACAAAAGAAAAGATTAGATTGAAAAAAAAAAAAAAAAAAAAAAACACGACCAAAAAACCAATTCCAACTATCTTTATCATTCACCTCATGAAATGCGGCATATACAATACAAAGTCATTTTTTCTTATGTTACATGTTATAACAACAATGATGACATTGCATGATAAGGGTCTTCATCAAAATCCCAACTAAAATTCATAAAATGCTCATTTTATAACAAACAGGGGAAAATTTTCCTAGTCGCTTGTTATGTCTATTTTCAGTCACTCTTTACAACAAAGGATGAGGTAGGTAGATCAAGAAATCTCACGATGTCTATTTTTTTCCTTTCCTTTTTTTTTTTTTTTTTTTCTCTTTCTTGATGAATGAATATTCACAGTCGGGGCAAAAAAATTTTTTTTTATAAGCCCTGTTAGTAATACTCTCTAGTTGTTTCCCCCACGAACCCATCGAGTGGAACCCGACTTTGCCACACCAGAATAGTAATCGCCCACATTTGCCACGAAAAGCGGATCCCTGTCTTCGGCTCTGAACTCGTTACTCCAACTATTGTTACCATTGGCATTTTCCTGATCAATATGCTCCAGTTCTTTTGTTAGATCCTCCATCGTCTTCTTCAAACTAGCTTTGCTCATCTGGCCGGTCTCGCCGGTTGAAATACCAACCATTGTAATCTTTGGAAGAAATGGATTCGGCTGCATGTTTTGCTTTGTGCATTCTTTTGATGAACCTTCCTTTTGATCGTTTGGATTTGGTAGCTGAAGATTAAACCAATCTCCAAAAGGAAGCCGGAAATCAGGTCTGGTTTCTTGGTTGGTTTGAGCATCATCTTTGAATTCAAGCACTGAAGTGCTAGGATGCGGAAAATCTTTATTACTGTTTTCTGTTTCGGAGTTGGCTAAGCGTGCCATTGACGAGGCTCTGCGAAAAGAAGCGGCACTCCTGCAGTAGAACGAACATAATATTTTCATACAAGGCATAAGGCATGAAAGCTGCTTCAGTTTATGTATATCCACAATCTATACATCACGTCTACACAATCAATTTTTAAACAAGCGAACCTAATATCTTGAAAGGGAATCGTCATCCAGATCCATTATGGGAATTGGTAAAATGAATGAATATCAAAATGGGATGAGGTGTACCTCTTCTCAAAAGAGTCAACCATATAAGGAAATTTTGGTTGAATGCCCGTTGCTTTCCGCAACCACCTATTACCCAGGAGTACTCTATCAACAGTATAAAGGAGCTGCATTTCAGCAGCCTTCGAAATGACACTCAAAGGTATTCCTGGATTCCCCATCTCATCCATCACTTCTTGAACCTGTCCAAAATATTATGTGACGGTTACAAAGCAAAAAAAGTGAGTAGTTTTATAGAATATGATGTTAGCGACACCAGATTTTTTGTTTTTGATTTTTTTTTATATGCTTGATCAATTAATTTCACAACGGGCAAATATAAGTCATCCCTTTTTGCAAACATATCATGGAATATGCATATAAGTCATCCCTTTTTGCAGACATATCATGGAATATGCATATTCCACCATCATAATAAGAGCTTTTGCAATTTACAAAACATAATGGAAAGCTTTATGTTGCTGCTTTTTTCAAGTCACCAGGTACAGAAACCTAATTCTTCATATCCTTGGGCCTTGGCCAAATAATGGCTGGCTTCCAACATTTTATGGATTTCCAAGGGGCAATACTAGAATACTGATTTTCTTACCTCTGGAGGCTCCCATAAGGAATCTCCCATCTCCTCAATTACTTCTGCTGCCAAGTTATCATCAACCACATCACGACGGCGCTGCATGTGCCGAGTTTGAATTAAAGCATGGAAATGCTGATCAACAGATTCTTCAAGAATGTTATCAAGCATGCTTTTATCAAAGAAGTAGGGCGTATACCTGGTGAAATAAACAGTAACCAATCAAGCATCAGATATTCTGAGAACGAAAACGAAACCCTAGAATTCATATCTAGTATGCAAATATAAAAACAGCTGCGAGAACACACCATTTTATCCCATCCATAGTTGCTATTGCAATATCCAAGTTTTGCGCACTGAAAACTGGAACCCCTTCAACCCTTTTGCATCCAGAATTCTGAGGTATTGTCTTAAGAAGCTTGTTTGCTTCCTTGATCTGCAAGGGCAGCATAGCTTTAAAACAAGTGCAAATATATCAGAAAAGATAATCACTATATAGATTCTTTCTTACCTGTTTCTCATTTGGAACAAACTGGAATAAGTGAGGTTTTTCCTGCATAACACAAGGGGAGAAAAGTTTTAAATTAAACACAATTAAAAGGCATAAATACGATCACATACAAAGCAGGGGGTACAAAGAATGCAAAATGAATAATGCGGAACTTGAAAGAACGGTATGAGTGATACGGAACTCTTTCGAGCATGTATCCTGGATAACATGGGGGCACACTTTGCAAATATGGAAAACATATCACCGAAGTAGCAACACACTGCTTCTGAAAATTAAGAAAGTAATAATAACATGTCTTAATCTAATAACAAGTTTGCACCGCAGCACAAGCGACTAATATGATCTTTGAACTGTTTCTCCGAATATATGTAACAAGATGATGTGCAAACTGACAATGTTAAACAAATCAAAGCAATATAAGGAAATGTAAACAAAGAATGATTAAAACATATTTGGAACTAGCAATCCAACAATTGTAAGTCCAAAACTAGAATTGTCCATAGGAAACAGGAGAGAAATACCTTGAAATGCTCATATGCTAAATCAAGGCGGCAAGCACCCACCACACCACTTGGAATATTCAGCCGTTTGACGTATGAAACTAATAACACAAGTTATCGTCCAAATCAACCATAAACACAGTTGATAACGAGGGAGAAGAATACTGAAAACTAAAGTAAACAGGGGAAGCAGGAGGCGGGTTAAGTTTGTTGCTAAATTCAAACAAAATAAGTACAGATTTGCCACTACTATCACCATAGAATTAGTGAATCAACTTAAATTTGAACATCCTGTGGTAAACGGTGTATGTATATGCTTTTCTATAAATACATATACAATGTTCCAAATACAAAAAAGAGAGAGCTGTGTTTGTAATAAAGGATTTAGGATAAGGTTATCTGTAATAAACTTCTTAGAGTACAGTTCTAATCTTGGAAAGGGATTGCAACTAGGAAATGAGAAGATAGGGAAGAAAAAAAAAAAAAAAGGAAGCAGAATCATGCATACCTGCATCACCTAAATCCAGAAAAAAACGGAACACAGGACCCTTTCTCTCACTCCTGGTAATTGTTGCAAACATCTTCTTAAGCCACTCAGGCGTTCTACGAGTTGAATTAAAACAATCAGTCAAAAAAACAAAAAAACCCACTACTCAGCTAAAACAAAATCTGCAACTCCTCCATTTATTAGCATTTCAGATACATATTTTCCAGTTTTACAAAAAGCTCAACTTCTTTATCCAGGCTAGAAACTAAGTCAATCCAAAGTACCCAGGAAAAAAAAAACCCAACATTTGATCTAAATTAATCAAATTGAAACAAAAAAAAAAGTAAAAAAAGTGAAATCTTTGCCCACATGAAACAAAGCTTTGGACTTTTTAAGCATCCAAAAGCGGAAAAGAAGTTGAAACTTGAAACCCAAAAACAAAAGGAGAGAAAAAGAAGAACAGGATACCGAACCTCTGGGAAATGAAGGGTATATCGAAGTGGGTCGAAACCGCCATGAGACCAGTGCCAGAAAGGTCACACATACTGAACACCTGGCCCACAAAAGCGGGTCCGCCGCCTCTAAGACTGGAGTTGAGCCCGGCAATCCTGACAGACGACGGGAACGGCGACGTCGACGCCGATGCTGAGCTGGATTCCGGCGGCGACGAAACTCCTCCGACGGCCGATTTGGAGGGACCAGGGTCGGGCCGGGACGATTCGAAGGCGAGTGGATTGGGCGAGTCGGGGATGGGGAGAGGGAAGCAGAGCCGGGAAGGGGACAAGGAGGAGGAGGAGGAGGACGGCGTCGTTTTGGCGGCGGCGGTGGGGTTGAAGACCGAGAGGAGATTGGAGGTGGTGGAATGGAGGATGTGGGAGATGGGATTGTTCCTTTGACGGGTGGGTTCGGTTGGGACCGCCATGGATAAGAAGAGTCTGAGCTTCTTGGTGGTCGGTCTTGTCTTTGTGCTTGGTTGTTCTGGTTTTCGTGAAAGTGTACGTTAGACAACGAGAGGAGTGTACATCGGAAGATGGAGGAGGAGAAAGACTGAAAGAGATTAGGGAGAAAATTAAAAAGAGGTAAAAATATTGGGGGCATAGAACGAAAATGAGATTGAGGATAAAAGTAAAAAAAAAATCTAATTTTTTAGGACCTGTTTGGTTGTTAGTTCAGTTTGAACTAAACTGTATTTTTTTCATCATATTTTTTATCTTTTTCCTAAAAAGTTTTTTATCTTTTCTAAAAAAGTCAACAAAAATTACTATTTAAACTTAAATTCATCAACTCAAACTACTCCACCAAACAGGCCCTTAAAAATAATTTTTCCAATTTATCCATTATGGATTTATCTCTCAAACTTTTATCTTTTTTAGCATGCTTTTTAAGAAGAAAAAATATATTTCTAAAGAAATAAGAAAACAATACAGAATCCTAAATAATTTCATCCACTAGATGTCTATTTTTATTCAAAAAGCAAGTTAAGTTGAACTATGAGTAATTAAAAATACAGTATTTGTTTGGTTCACAAGCTTAAATCATAATTTTCAAATTTTTTTTGTCTTTTTTCCAAAATTTTTTTATCTTTTTTAAAAATTCAAAAAAATTTACTATTGAAACTTAAAAATTTCAACTCAAACTCATGAACCAAATGAACCCACAGTTAAAAAACCTGATCAACAAAATAATTTGAAACAAGAAATAAGATAATTAATCTTTATAAATCATGAAAATTGAAAAAAAAAAAAAAAAAAAAAACAAGATATCACAACTACCGTGATATTTGAAAAATAAATCCTTATGGATTTTTTCTTTTTATCAATTTATTATTTGAACTAAATTCTCTTTCTAAAACTTTCCTTAACTATACACATAATTAATCTGTTTTAAGCTAAACCATCTGATTGTCGTTTATCTTTTGTCCGTTGTTTGATTTTTGAGTCGTTTGTGATTGTTGTGGTTTTTCTGACAATTGTTGCTTTATGTCGTTCAATCATTATTGTTGTTTCTGTTAACGTTTTTTAAGACCGGGTTGTTCTTCTTTTGATGTCGTTTTCAAGAACAATGTCATTTTGAATGTTATTGTCGTTTCCCTAATAGTCTTTTGCTTAATTTTTGTTGTTTACATCGTTTTGTCAATGTTGTCGTTTTTATGCTAATGCTTATTAATGCTATTGTTGTTGGTTATGCTCCTTTTTGATGTTGCTTCTAAGAATAGTGTCGTTATGCTTGTCAATGTTATTACATCATTGTATTGTCGTTTTTCTGTTACCTCGGCTGTGCTTGTTAATATGATTGATATTTGATCCTCAATTTTTTTATGTCGTTTTTCTAGTTCACTTCGTTTATTGTTTTGCCTGTTGAAATGAGAGAACACCAATGAATTATCAACCATAATAATATATGTTCCTCAGGAGAAAAATAAAAAAGAAACTAAAAATGTCCCCAGGATTCCTCATTTATTCAATTCGTTTGACCCTTTTTTCCCTCTAGGTTTTTTTTTTTTTTTTTTTTTTTTTTGGTTAATGTTAAAAGAAAGTCCCTTACAAGATAAAAACTATGAGGCTTAATAAATAATTAGTTATAAAAGAATTTTTTTAATAATCAAGACCTCGTGACGTGACAGGTATGTATTATTGTGTTTTCTCCTTAATTATAACCATGAGTCCCACTTTGACAAATTGAAGGAGGTGTTTGTGTAATTTTAAAAACTTTAGGATTATTAACGTAAAATGATAGGCCGGTGTTCTTCATCGCAGAAGGCGGCGAGTCTGCATTATTGTTTGAGATCGTTAAAACCCAAATCTAAATTTCCAATCTTTTCAAGGGTTTTCTTTGTTTCCATGGCGCCGATTCTCAGTTGAATTTGCTAGGTTGAATCAAGATTGCTGAAACTAAGATCAACTCAAAATGTCAAAGGTTTCGTCTTCGCCGTCGCAATCTGAGTCCACCAGTCTTTCTCACACTTTTAAGTATTTATTGGGTTAGTTTCTCTCTCTTTCTCTCTTCCCTGTTTCATCCTGATTAGTTTCAGGGAAAAGGATCGCGTGGTACAAATATGAAAGTTACAATGGCAGTTTTGCATCCTTAACTTTATTCGATTTCCATCTTTTGTCACCGGGTTGAAGAATTTTGATCTCAAGGTCGTAAATTTTTGGTTTGAAACGAAAAATCGAACAAAAATGGGGAAAAATGATGAAATTGGCAATATTAGAGTATAAATGAATAAGTTTTTAGCTTGATCAACAATAGTAAAAGAATGGAAAGTTTTGAGCTTTAGTTCAAATTCCAACTTTCGGGGATTGAAACGAAAATTAAATTGAAAAGAAAAGGAAATTAACTAAATCAACCAAACTGATGAACTAGAATAATCTGGATGAAATAATTTGGGAAATTTTGTGTCCTCATATGAATTTGATTTGTATCAGCAACTCAGGTCTTGTCAAGGGGAATTCCATTTGTGTTCAACTCATGGATCGTGAGGCACCTTACTCAAGAGGACTACGCGGTAACTACGTTTGATACATTTATCATCTCTAGGTTTTTTTTTTAACTTAACTGAGGTGTTCTCAATTGTTTCCTTGATGTTGTGCAGCTTTATGCAGTGCAGTTTCATCTTTTTGTCACCTGTATCTTGTTTCTCAGCCGGGAAGGATTCCGCCGTGCGTGTATGCGTGCAGACATAAAATGGTGATTTTAACATGTTATTTTCCGTACATTTTCAGTTGTGTATTTTGCTTCATTGCTTGGACTTGCTTCAATAAGTCTCTAGTTGTTCGCGTTATGTGTGAGCTTTGATGGGGAAGTAGTTTCTAGTGTTTCAGTTCTCTAATATGTCTGTTCTGTTGGAACTTTTATCTGCAGTTCTGGGTTTCAAAATACTAAATTTGGTTTTCTATTGAGTCACTCTTATACAATCAAAACTTTACAAGGTATAAGGAAAATCTGGTTAAGCTTGGTCGGGTTAAAATGTCGATTTCCAAAACTTTGTGAGATGATAGTCCTTCAACTAGTTGGAATCAAATTAGAATATTTCTATTTTATTTGCACTAAGGATTTTTTTTTTTTTTTTTTTGTGTGTGCGTGTGTGTATGTGTGCGCGCGCACGCCTAAATATGACTCTTGAACTCTTACGTATTATGCTGCAGTGATGGCACTGCAATAGAAGAAAATGTAGCAAAGCTAATGAAAGTAGCATGGTTGACGTTGCCACTAGGAGTTCTAATAACTGTTGCAGCTTGCTTTTTTGTCTTTTGGTGGCAAGAATTATGTTATTCTAATCCATACGGGCAAGCTATCTTGATCAATGGTAATCTTATATGTCACATTTTGTACTTTCATGATACCATGTTGTTGCTGTTAGCTTCCGTGCTTTCTGAACTAACTTGCTTAAGACTTTGCAGTATCAATGTTTAATTTGCATTATCGTACTGAGAACTTCTGTGGTTCGTCTGGCAGGATTTGCATGCATTTTGGAGCTATTGGCAGAACCGCTATATGTCCTTTCTCAGAACTTGCTTCTCCTTAAACTGCGGCTAGTGGTTGAAACAATAGCTACTCTACTGCGTTGCGTAACTATGTGTTTTTTCATTGTCAAGCAGATGAATATGGTAAGGATTTGTGTTGGATTATGTTGTCAATCTTGATAATAACCTGTTTGCTGTTCCCCCAACTGATGTCAACAGTATCTTATTGGTTGTTTCCCTCATTTGGATATGCTTTGTTGGATATTTTGTTCTGTTTGTTGGTTTTGGTGCTATTCTTTGCAATGCTTAATAATCATATGTTTGTTATTTGGGTCTATATTTCATTTGGTCACTGGTTTTGATAAGCTAGATGTGTTAAATGCGACTGTTATTCTCAATATCAATTATATATGGCTGCAGGACAAAGGGATTATATTTGCATTGTCACAAACCACTTATGGAGCGTGTTTGTTCCTGGGCTATTGGGGATACTTTCTTCTTTTACGTCCATTCAGAAGTTCTGCCCTTTTCCCTTTCAGGTAAAATTTACACACACTGTAAGATTATTCCTGCTTAAGAGAGAATTTTGAGTATATACTTAACATTTTTTATTGTAAGATTTAATGGCAATGGCATTAGCAATGAGTTTAGTTTTCTTAGTTTACACTTTTTATTTCCTGTGATCAAAGTTCAGCAGTAAATGACATGGTTATCTTGCAGACAAGGAAGTAAGAAGGATTATGACAGGCATCTGTCAAATATGTGTGTGTTATTTACATTTCAATCATTTCAAAAGTTGATCCTTCAAGAAGGAGAGAAGATGGTTCTAGTATGGTTGGATACACCGTACAACCAAGCTGTATATGGACTAGTAGACAAATTAGGTATATTCATATTCCATCCACTCATCTTTCGATAGTACCTATGGTTAATACTTTTGAATCATTTTTATTGGAATTTTCATGAAGTAGATATAGTTCATTTTGATTTGCTGTCTCTTTAGCAGACCGTTTGAAATAAGTGTTCTTCTTTCTGACAAATTTCAGGGAGCTTAGTGGTGAGGATGGTGTTTCTTCCTTTCGAAGAAAGTTCCTTTGCCACATTTGCAAGGTCTGCGTCAGGTTTATTTCTCTTCTCTGTTAAATGCTGTCAACTTTGCCTGTGTTTGTCTTGCACTTCATTACATCACTGTCGTTCAAAAGTAATCTTATAACAACAAAAGTTTTATTCTCTCGAACCTTAACCTTTTCTTTTTTTAATTACAGAAAACCACCCAGATAAGAAGAGGAAGTTAGGAACTTGCCTTACAGAGGCCCTGAAACTGGTTTTGTTAATAGGTCTGAATTCTATTGCTTTTTCTTTTTTTTCATTTCTTTTCATAGTCTCTCTTTTTTCCAGCTCTCTATTTGTTTAGTTATGCATTGGCATTGCTGGGGACCTCCAGCTGGGATCATACTGGGTCTGAATTTGAGTTAGAAAGTTGCAATTAATCTTTCCAGAATCATTTATTATATCGTATTTTTAACTTTTAGGTGTTTCTCTTGTAGGTCTCGTGTTTATGGCATTTGGTCCCAGTTATTCTTATTCTCTCATCAGATTGTTGTACGGTCAGAAATGGAGTGATGGGGAGGCAGTTAAGGCTCTTCAGTATTATTGCCTTTATGTCATTGTTTTGGCTATGAATGGTTCGTATTATAATGACTTGTGATGTTACATTGGCAATCAACGGTCGATTGACGTACCTTAACAATAGAGTTCCTGAACTGATATATACTTGTCAATTTGCATCAGGGACTTCTGAAGCATTTCTTCATGCGGTTGCAAATGAGAACCAAATCAAGCGCTCAAACGATTCATTACTTGTGTTCTCGCTTATTTATGTAGTAATGAACGTCCTGCTGATACGGTCAGGTGGTGCAGTTGGCTTAATTCTAGCCAATTCGTTAAGTATCCTTGTAGTTCATTTCCTTCTTCCATTTTATGAAATTAATTAATTAATCATTAACGTAGTATATCATATTGGATGCTTGACTCACCTGAACTGTGGGGTGGCAAGGGTTTTTATTTTCTTTTTTATTTCCCCGACATTTGTATAGGTGACTGCATTTTTTGTTTTTTCCTGATGGTGCTCCATTATTCTGTTTCGTGGTTTCTTGACTCTCTGAAGATATGATTTTGAGGATTCTGTACTCTGGTACATTCATCAGGGGATTTTTCGAGGTTTGCCATTAAGCACTTGAATCTTTTGCATTTTTTTAAAATGATATTAACTTATGGTTTTTCTCTCCCCCCCCCCCCCCCCCCCCCGAGATAACTTATGCTTCATTTACCCTATGGACAGGATTCTCGCTCATTTTCTTTCTCTAAATGCTTGCCTTCCGGATCCACTGTTCTATTGTTTTCCGGCATAATTACTCTCATATCTGAGAGACTATTTCTGGACAAAGAAAACTTCTGGCAAACTTTTGCCATTCACTTTTCGGTTGGGTTCGCTTGCTTCTGCACTTCGGCATATATCATGTATGTTTACTCACCCCTTCATATTAAACTTGTCAGAATACATTATGGTTATGCCAGTTTAGGGTGGGGAATGGATATTGAATATTTCTCTTTCATCAACAGATATCGCTGTGAGAGACCCTTCATCAACAAAATTATCCGCTTCCGTGACCATTCTGACTAAAAACTATACTTTCCCTCCGGTTAACAACATAGGTGATTTTTCCCCCCTTGAGGGGACAATGAAGGTATGATCACAACCTTTGTATTATTCAAAGTTCTCATTTGTCTAGTTGCATTTGCATGCAGTTATACAAGATGGAACTTTCGAAACTCTTCTAGATCGATATTTGAATCTTCCCAATATAAGAGTTCTGGAATGAGAGACAAGACAATGATTGCATTATTAGTTTTTGCAAAAGACGGCTACAGAAAAACTATGCCCTGACAAAAACTACGTTCGGATAAGCATGTAATATATTGAGAAACTAGATTCTGTTCTGAGAAAGAATGTCAGTTACTCTTGATTGGAGATTATAACTTTCAAGGGGGTTTTGATTTTCATTGACTATATATTATATGTGGATAAACAAGTGTTTAACCCGGATATGAGTTTTTTTTTTTTAATTTTTTTTAATTTTTAATTTTTAAAGTTATTTTACTGTTGGAACCAATGGAAGCAGAAGAGAAGAGAAATAGAAACATAGAGAAATTGTCAAACATATTTCTTATTCCTTGCATCGTAGATTTTCATCAAGATTCTTGTTGTTTTTCCTTGTGCATTTACTTATTCTGATTGGTAAATCAACGGTTCTAAACTTGTTAGTTGGTATCCTATTATGGAAGGAAAAGGAACGTTTAAACTAGCATAATACAATAATTACTGTTTGTATTACATCAAAATATTATTAAAAGAGAGAGAGAGAGAGAGAGAGAGAGTAGGTAGGTGCAGTGAAGGGACAAAAGAGCAAAAGGGGTGATGATTCATAGGATACAGACGGGTGGGCGTGTGTGTGTGTGGGAAGTTTGTCCTCCATATTGTCACAAAAAAGGACCAACAATTGTAGGAATAACATTTGAAACCTTTGCAAAGGGGAGTGGGAAAATAAAAAAGGGGAGGTGAAATGAAAAATTATGATTAAGATGTAGACTAAGGATTGGGCAAATGTCTCCAACAAACACATTAATTTTAAAAAGTGAACTTCCAATCTTCCAAAACGAAATGATAGATAGATTTTTTTTTTTTGGGGGGGGGGCGGGGGGTGTTTAATTCCTTGTCATTTGTCATGGTGTTTAGTCTCTTGCTTCAAGTTGCGGGAAAATATATATATATATATATATATATATATATATATAGGAATGCACTACGGTCCTTCAAAAGCCTTCAGACACGTGTCGAGTGGTGGAGAAAAAAATGGTTGGCATTAGGCTGGATTGGAGCTGACAATGCCATTGTAATGATTTGTTTCTTAAAAAAAAAAAAAAAAAAAATCTTGTGTTAACCGGTTATAATTGGTGAAGAGGTACTAGTGAGTGATGGCAAGTTGTAAATGCGGGGTTTCATAGGGATTTCAATGTAGTTACATAGGATTTTTTTTTTTTTTTTTTAAATATAATTTACTGCAAGTTCTGTTTGAAGTTTAGTATCCTAGCAGCATGGTAATCCCAGTAACAAACATAGTAATACAGAGGTGGTTAAAGGATAACCATAGTGAATGGGTGATTTTGGAATATTTGATTCCCATATAATCTACGTGGTTGTTACAGAATGTAACTATGGTAGAGGACATAGTTTTCACAGACAAAATAAGCATAAGGAGAAGAAAAACACAAGGACATGTTTGCCGTGTTGTATTATATCTTGTTATATAGCATGTATTGTATTATTGCTATACAATATGATGTTTGATTTTACATTATATTGCAGTATTATTTTATACTGTTTCTTTGCCACCGTACTATATTGTATTAAGAATTGAGCGTTCGGATTTCAAGACGGGGATTGAAGTCAGGTTACGAGACCCAAGCAAGATTTAGAATCAAGGTAGAAGCTGGGGTTGGGTTTCGAGATAGGGATTGAGGTCGAGCTTGGGTTTTGGGATGAGGGTTGAGATTGAGTTTTGGGACGCTATTTGGGGTCAAGGTTTATATCCATCACATTTTTTAATTCATTAACTAAATAGCCAAGATTTTAAATTGTCAGTCATTGTTCAAAGAAATTGGTCCAAAAATAAGAGCCAACTCTTTTCTTTTTTTCACCTTTCTAAATAGTGCATGGTACGGAGTGGTTTTTTATTCTTATCTCCAAACACTTTGATTAAGTAAAACTCATTTTCAAACGAGCCCTAAAGTTAGTGAATATAAAGACCGCTTCACTTCATTTCCTATCTTGCTTTCTCTCTGTTTCTTTAATTCGTCTAGATCCGGCATCACTTTCATTTCCTAAAGTAGCAAGATTAATGCATATTTAGCTTCCTATATATATATATATTGTATATTTTGCTTCTTCACTCTCACCGTGTTAGCTTAGCGATCAGGAATGTAATTAGCTAGGCATTAGGGAAAATTTTCAAAAATATATGATGATTTCATCCTTAAATGATATATTTACAAACTTTGAACATTAAATTAGAAGATGGAATGACCATGAATATATTATGTTAATGTAGCCGATCAATGTAACCTCGATCGGCAATAAAGCTGTATGTTAGACTCAACCTTTTACGGCAGTATTTCTACAAGGTTATGGGTTGGTGGAAGTTGCAATTTACCTGCACAATATTTGCTCATTAAAAAAAAAAAAAAAAAAAAAAAAAGGTCTCCACGCATATTGGCTATTGAAAAGAAATCTATCCATCAACTTTTTTTTTTTTTTTTTCAACACTAATACGCTGAGCATGTCATGATCAAAGCGCCCATACCATTCTGAAGTGTACATCACCAAATTTAATCTCGGTTTGATTGGGTATGAACCAATCTTTTACATCAAATAACAACGAATTATAAAATTTTTTGACAGATAATTAAAAAGATTAACATATTTTGCATGTTTTACCGTATTTTAGCAAATGGCTGAGCTTGCTTTTTTTTTTTTTTTTTTTTTAATTTTAATTATTATTATTTAGGAAAAGCATGGGTGGTCATACCATGATCCATCAGTAAATATATATATATATATATATATATATATATATATTACTATTGTTCAATTGCAATGGATCATGGTTGACCAATTTAAAAGAATACGGTTGTTTTCTAGTTTTACAAAATTTTGAATATTTATTTTAAAAATTCTTTAAAAGAAGATCATTTATCCATATATCCTTTGTATTTTTCTTCTTACCAACCACTGAAAAAAAAAAAAAAAACTTCTAGTCACTATTTTTTTAATCACTTCTAGTCACAATATTTTTATGCGACTAAATGTCTCTTTTAGTCACAACCTTGTGACTAATAAGCAATCAGTCACAAATTTTTTGTTGTTACTAAAACTTTTAGTTACAAGGTTTTCAGTCACGACAATTTTTGTTGTGTCTAAAACTTTTAGGAATAATATTTTTTGATACGAGAAAAGTTTTAGTCATGTCCTGACTACAAACTTTGTTGCTGGAAGTTTTAGCCACAACAAAAAATTGCGACTAAATGCATATTAGACATAACCTTGTGATTAAAAGTGACTGCAATTGAAACATCTCAAGGTAAAGCAGGAGACTCAAACCTTAGACCACTCCCACAGTGAGAGTCCAAGGAGCAAATCCACAACCACTCAGCTACCCCTTTGAAGGCTTGGCTAACCATACTTTTTCGCTGAACATTGGCTAACCATACTTTGATGTTGAAGAAAAGAGACTTAACCTGTCTCTAAATATGACACTAGAGTACTGTGTATCAAATTACTACCCTTAGGCTAGTGTAAGATTGATTTAGAAAGACGCTTTTACATATTGCACAAAAATGTGTATTTGTGGTTGCATAAACTACATAGCCGTCCGGTTTAATCATAAGGTCATCGACTCCGAAAACAGGATTGATGCTAAAGTTAGAAGTTCATGTGAAACGTAAGAGAAACCAATGGTTAAGTTTGAATTTTTGAGAAAAAAGAGTAGATGCACTCCAAGATCTTTTTTTATCATGCAAATAAGTTTGTCACATATGTCCAGCAGCTAACCAAAAACAGGTGCAGAATTTTCCAATACTATATACTAGTGCCCTTTTCAAAGGAACAAACCGACTATTTATAACAATGAAGAGATGGAAAGGATCAGGGTATAAGAACAATGGAACCGGTTGTTTTACGACCCTCCAGGTCTGCATGTGCCTGAGCTGCCTGAGACAGAGGGTATGCGTGATTTACCCAAACCCGCAAAACAACTGATGCAATGCTGGCAAAGACTTCTCCGGCAGCTGCCAATAGTTCATCTCGAGTTGCACTGTATTGCATGAGAGATGGCCTTGTCAAGAACAAAGATTTCGGTGCAAGAGCTGATAAGGGTACCGGATCTGGTGCCCCTGATGACTGTCCAAAACACACCATGTATCCACGGAGTTTTAAGCATGCCAGCGATCCCTGAAAATGAAACTTTCCCGTAAGACTATTTTTCAACATGACCAACTAGACTGGCAAAGCAGAGGTTACAATGAATCAACCTAATCGGGTTCTCGTTTCAATCTTTGGGATATGAATAAACAGAACTTTTGTGCTGTAAGTAAAAATTACCTCAAAGGTATCCTACACAACAGAATCATAAATGATATCGATCCCATTGCCTGATGTAATCTCATTAACACGGGGAACAAAATCCTCTTCCTCGTAGATTATGACATGGTGAGCTCCATCATCCTTGGCTTGAGCGGCTCAAGACAGTTCCAATGACAGTGGCTCCAAGAGCATTTCCCCACCGACATAATAGAGATCCAACTCCACCAGCTGCGGCGTGGACAAGAATTGTTTGTCCACGTTCAACCTGTACAAAGTCAATTAAGCGACACCAAGCAACAAATTAATTAGCACTCCGGTAACATAAAAATAGTGACCTGCCTAAATAGCATTGACAGTTCTACTTCAGTTATTACTTGTTCCAAATGTCGTGATTTAAAGCTAAAAGCATAACAGAAAATACGACCGGAATTTAGAATAATGTGCAACTCAATGAATAAACATAAGTAAACAAATAACCAATACACGACCGGAATTTAGAATTAAGCAAAACCATCACTTGGAGCCAACTAAGCATGCTAAGCAAAGCTACCTATCAACTGCTGCTACAAATAAAGGCAAAAAAACATCGAAATATATGCCAATACAGATATTGTTAGGAAAATCGTACAACATATCAATAAAAAACGGATATTTGTATGGAGGGTCCCGAATTACGGATATTACGGAGAAAATATTGACAAAGTTGTCAATATTTAATTCCTTCACTAGTGATCAATTACTCAAAAAATTAAATTAAAGTCCAATCAGATGATTCTCTAATCCCAACAAAAATCCCATCAAAAGGTCGAAATTGGTTATCAAGAAATGAACATTCTTTACCACAACCACAAAGCAGAAAATCCCAACTTCCAATCCCGCCAATAAAATTATAAAAGATTCGTACTTTTGAGAAACTAAGGCTAGATAAAATGCAGAAAGAGAGAAAAAGTAAGAGAGAGAGAGAGAGAGAGACACACACCTCAGGATCACCAAATTCGTGAACACGAATAGCTTTGACCATGCCGTGAGTGGCACTGGCAAGAGCTCTTAAAAAGAATTTGTTGTTTTAGGTTTCAGGTGTTGAAGAAGACGGAGAGCTAATAGGAACCCTTTTCACTATGAGTGGAAAAAGCTCGAAATCTGTACGGAAATGGCGAAAGAGTGAAGAAGAAGAAGAAGAGAAGTGAGTCGGCTGATGAATAGAGCAAACCAACCATGAAGATTGAGCTAAACGTGTAATGGGCCTCGTGGACTTTTTAACTGGGCTCATTTCAAGCCCATTTCTTTTGGCTTTAATTGGGCTTCTTTGTGTTGAAGAACAAGGAAACCCAAAAGGTGACACCAAGATTGTGTACCAAATTACTCACCGTAGACTAGTTTGGGATTGATTTTAGAAAGATCCTTTTAGTTTTTACATAAATTTTTTTGAATTACTACTAGGGTATTTGATATCATGTAATTCGTCGCATTATTTGCCAATATATTAGGGTATTTAATATCATGTAAATCATCGCTTTATTAGCCAATAGTTATTATATAAATAATTCAGAAATTATATCAAATAGCATATTTCATATGTATTTTTGAAATTGATAACATGTTCTTTAAAATATGATAATTATAGTATATATTTTTTGAGAAAATCCAAGTTTCAGGAAAATCCTTGGATTTCCTAAAAAATAATATATTTTTGGTTAATTTTTAATAATAAATTTATGTGCATGGTTTCATATCAAATAGAAAAAGAGAAAGGATGAATGATAATAGTCGTTTTCCTAATAGTCTTTTGTTTAATTTTTGTTGTTTATATCGTTTTGTCATTGTTGTCGTTTTTATGCCAATGCTTATTGATGCCTTTGTTGTTGGTTATGTTCCTTTTTGATGTTGCTTCTAAGAGTGGTGTCGTTATGCTTGTCAATGTTATTCCCTCATTGTATTGTCGTTTTTCTGTTACCTCGGCTGTGCTTGTAAATATGATTGATATTTGATCCTCAATTTTTTTTATATCGTTTTTCTAGTTCACATCGATTATCGTTTTGCCTGTTGAAATGAAAGAACACCAATGAATTATCAACCATAATAATATATGTTCCTCAGCAGAAAAATAAAAAAGGAAACTAAAAATGTCCCCAAGATTCCTCATTTATTCAATTCGTTTGCCCCCTTTTCCCTCTAGTCTTTGTTTGTTTTTAATTTTTTTTAATTTTAATTTTAATGTTAAAAGAAAGTCCCTTACAAGATAAAAACTACGAGGCCTGATAAATGATTAGTTATACAATAATTTTTTAAATAATTGTGTCATAAATGATATTGGGTATCTAACTTTTTTAGCTCCTTGTCAACTCCTCCTGATGTGGCAAGTATGCATTGGCGTGTTTTCTCCTTAATTATAACCATGGGTCCTACTTCTTGTATAGCAATGGAATGCATGTTTGTTACGTTATTAGGAGATGATAAGAAACTGATATATTAAGATGTCACATCATTATGAGTTGATAGAGAGCTGATATATTAAGGGGGTGTTTGGTGTGTAAGTTTGAGTTAAGATTTGTAAGTTTAAATAGTAAATTTTTTTTGAAATTTTTTGAATTTTCAGAAAAGACAAACAATTTTTTGGAAAAAAAGACAAAAAACATGATAAAAAATGTACAGTTTAGTTTAAACTAAACTTTTTACCAAACAAGGCCTAAAATGTCAAATAACAATACTCTTAAGTATTCCTATTTTTTCCTAAAAAAATTAACTCTTATTTTTATTTTTATTTATTTTTTTATGATACAAATTCTACTGTATTATTGTGATTAACATTAACCTCCTCATCCACCTATGGCTATGGCTGCGGCATAAAAGGGTAAATTCGGAAAACCGCAGAGGAAATGCTACTTGCTGGCTGCCTGCAGTCGAGTTTATTATTCAGTTTTGGGATCTAAGACTCAAATTAAAAAAATAAAAAATAAAAAAAATAAGAGAAATTACTTATTTAATCTCAAATAATATACAAAATTGTGCGTTTTTTTAAGTAGAGCCAACTTGGTCATTTTCATTAAATTTTTAATAGAATAAGTTTGAAGATGTCATGTGAGCATTTTTGTTAAATTTGAAAGAAAAGTTATATATAAAAAAATATCAAATTAGATCATTTTAAAAAGTTCAATTAACCTTGTGATTAATAAGGAATTAGGAATCAAAACGCAATTTTATGTATAATTTGGGACTAAATAAGTAATTTTACTCAAAAAAAAAAAAAAAAAAAACTATGATAGAAAATATTTTTAAAAAAATATAGAAAAAAAAGGTCCCAACGCCAAACAAAACCCAATGAGACACCTTCTCTAATATCTCTGAAAAGGCACTCATTTCCCCTCTCTCCCATCTCTCTCGACTCTCTCAAACTTGGGACCCCCATCGGAGGGACAAAACTGCCTCCGAATCAGATCGGAAGCTCGTGTTCTTCCATCTCCAGGTAATACATGCTCAAAATAATTTCATATATCATTTTCGTTTCTTTTTCTCCTGCTTTGAATTTGCTATTTCCAGTCCTCCGATTTTGATTCATATCTTCACAACGTCCGCGCGCGCGATAATTGGTGTTGACTCTTAATTGCCTTTCTTTTGTAATTATTGGATTTGAATTTAATTTCCCTTTTTCATGCTTATATTTAGGCGATTTAGATAAGTCTGAAGTGATTTTCGCATAATTCGACTGATTTGCTAATTTGTCAGAGCTTCACTACTCAATTTGGGGGTGCTTAGGTCGATTCGCTGTTAGCATTCAACTGGGTTTTTTTTTTTTTTTTTTCAGGAGAATTTCCCACTTGTTGTTTAGATTGGTATTCAGTAGCTTATAGTAATTTATCATATTCATTTAGGCTGATGTGTTTTAATTTTTTGTATTCCCTAGCTAGGTGATGTAGGGTGATTATTTATTTGGGATCAATCTTAAACTATGGTCTAGGATTATTTTGGTTAAAATTTATTTTTTATTTTGGATTAAGGATATGTTTTAAGGAAGATATGTCGATATTATTTTTTCTCAATATTTTCTGAATCAGGGATGAAGTGGGATATTGCCCTCGTTTGGATTATAGGTTTGAAAAGTAAATTGGACCAGTAAATTCAAATATTTTGAGAGAAAATGTTGTAGAAAAATTTTTAAACGATGCTCAAAAACAATCTCAAAACAGCATTCCAAATAGGCTATTAATATCAAAATTTTTGACGTTCACTCTTTGCATCAAACTTAGCTCCCTAGCTATGCTTGTTTGAGAGACAAAAAATAGAAAGGAAAGAAAGGTATATAACATAGGGGAGGGAAATGTAGAGGAATGGGAGGATCCTTCTTTTATTGTGTTTGGTATAGATTCCCTTCTCTGATCCCTTCGCATCTAGATTAATTAAAATTGGGGTTCCTTGAAGGATTTGAAATCCCTCACACAATCCATTCCCTCCTCTTTTCTTTGTTACCAAACAAACGTGGGTCCCAAAATCCTATGAACCAAGCTCTAAGGAAAACTATCACAAAAGAAGAAGAATGCTTTTGTTTGTTTTGTTTTGTTTTGGTTTTTATTTTTATTTTATTTTATTTATTTATTTATTTTTGTATATGATATATCTAGAGTCTTTTAGTTATTATGTAGCAAAAATATAAAGCAAAGGTACAAATGTGATCGTGAATCTACTCATTGTTTAAAATTGCGCAATTTCAAGAGCGCAATGAGGCGCGACTCAGTGAATTGAGGAAAAACATAGTAATGAGGCCTAAGCCTTAATCGCCCTACTCAGAAACGCACGCAATGATGCAATATTGAGGTTTAGCCTCAATTGTTTTGAAGTTTTTTCTAGTCCAAAGAAATCACTTGGCTACCATAAAGATGAACACATTGGTTTACGTAATGTTCAACAAGAGGCTGAAAGATAGACATTTGAAGAAAAAAATTTTGATGTTATGTTATGACTTATGATTTCTACCTACTATATGATTTTTCTTTTTTTTTTTTCGACTTATTATATGGTTTCATTTTGAGGCTTACGCCTCAAACCGCATTAAGGCTTACGCCTTAACTCACAAACAGAAAACGCCTTAATACCCGATTGCGCAATTTTTAAACCTTTATCTACTATTGCTCTTTTAGTATTTATGTGTTGCGTGTATTTTTCCCCCTACTAGTGGGATTGTTTGATTCATGCAGCTGCATTCCATTGACTGGCCTTTTCTTTTCAGTGTCACTTCTGCCCACATAGGATTTTTTGGGGGCAGAAGGTACCGATGGCTGCTTCCGAGGAGAATAGTGCTTTGTTCCCTATTTTTATCTTGACAATAATGGCGCTGCCGTTAGTGCCTTATACTATATTACAGTTGTGCCGTGCTTTCTCAAAGAAAACAAAGACTATCCACTGTGAATGCTCTGAATGCTCTCATTCAGGGAAGTATCGTAAATCCATATTTAAGAGGGTGAGTTTTCTCATTTTAATTTTATTTATTTTTTTGCTGATTGTTTATCATTTTTTTATTAATTTGTCTGACTGGGGTTTGTCTGATTTGATCTTGTAGATCTCAAACTTCTCAACGTGTAGTAACTTGACACTAGTTCTTCTCTGGGTTGTTATGATTGTGCTGGTTTATTACATAAAAAATATGAGCCGTGAGGTAAATATTTTTTTATGAACTTCGACTACATTGCAAATATTTTATCTCGTCTTTGTGCTACTTTCTGCTGTATTCTGTTTTCATGCTAGTTTATAATGTTAAAAGGAACTTCATATCAGGATGTCTTACCCCATAAGTTTGAAGTGCTATGAGTAACATTTCGTTTGAAAATGCTTATCGTTCTTTTTCCCATTCAATTTGTCAGATTCAAATTTTTGAGCCATTCAGTATTCTTGGATTGGAGTCTGGAGCTTCAGATTCAGAAATAAAGAAGGCATATAGAAGACTCTCTATTCAATACCACCCTGATAAAAATCCAGATCCAGGTTGAAGGCGTTTTAGTGTTTTAGTTTGTGCATGCTGCATTATAAGGCGATTTATGGATCATGTGCGTTTGCTAATGGTTTTTTCTTTGCTTTTATCGTTTCAGAGGCCCATAAGTATTTTGTGGAGTTTATATCAAAAGCCTATCAAGCTTTGACTGATCCAACATCTCGCGAGAACTTTGAAAAATATGGCCATCCAGATGGTAGGCAGGTAATACACATTTACTTCGTCGAATAAATTGACACTTGTCCGTGATGGTTCCCCAGGCCAGTAGTATGAACATAAGAATCGATAATCTCTTTTGCAAACTAAGATGGGCCGTGTTTGTAACAGGGTTTTCAAATGGGCATAGCTCTCCCTCAGTTCCTCCTAGATATAGATGGGGCATCTGGTGGAATACTTTTACTCTGGATTGTTGGTGTTTGTATTCTTTTGCCTTTGGTGATAGCTGTTGTATATCTTTCACGGTCAGCGAAATATACTGGCAATTATGTGATGCATCAAACACTATCCACTTACTATTACTTTATGAAACCTTCGTTGGCTCCAAGGTACTCAGTTTCTTTGAAGACTTGTTTATTGTTTAGAAAAAAGTTTTGGTGTAATTATTCTCTAATTCTTCGAGGTAACTTGATCATTCAGCAAAGTAATGGACGTCTTCATAAAGGCTGCTGAATACATGGAAATTCCAGTTCGTAGAACCGACAATGAGCCCCTCCAGAAGCTATTTATGCTAGTACGAAGTGAATTGAATCTGGACCTTAAGAACATCAAGCAAGAGCAGACAAAGTTTTGGAAGCAGCATCCAGCCCTCGTTAAGGTAATTCATCCTCCAAGATTGGATTAAAAGAATCAGGAATTTTGAAGCTTGTACTGACTGATGGTTATCTTGTGCTTTTTCTTACTCAGACTGAATTGTTGATCCAAGCTCAACTTACTCGTGAGTCAGCATCTTTATCTCCATCTTTGAATGCTGATTTCAGACGCGTGCTAGAACTTGCACCTCGCCTCCTTGAAGAATTAATGAAGGTGATTTTGACGATTCTTACCTTGCATTTATTTCCAGTATTATTGCTGGTGACGATGGACAATAGCAAACGTTTTTGACAATATACCTGGAAAGGAAGTAATTGAAGTGCGGATGCTTCTTGGGAAATTGTTCCATAAATGTCAAGCTCTAATTCATACAGGCATGCAATTCATCTGCCTCGTGCTTCGGAAATTGATTGGTGGAGTTCTAAATAATTTTCTTTATACCCACCTTTCTAAATGCAGTCTAAGTATATTCCTCAAGATCTTTCGCAGATTTATATGTCAATTCTTGTCTTTTTCTTATTTTTTTTTGGATTTGGACACCTTTAATTGTC
This sequence comes from Ficus erecta, assembly GCA_008635985.1. Classification (NCBI taxonomy): domain Eukaryota; kingdom Viridiplantae; phylum Streptophyta; class Magnoliopsida; order Rosales; family Moraceae; genus Ficus; species Ficus erecta. The sequence continues at coordinate 2,048,159 of BKCH01000010.1, forward strand.
AAGTTTCAGTCAACTGCGTTTTTTTTTTTTTTTTTTGCTCTTTTACTTCTCGTGTAGTGTTTTCGACATTTGCTATCATGATGTATGTATCGAATTGTAATCCTCACTTTCTCTGATTTTCCTGTAACTTGTGCAGATGGCAGTCATACCACGCACTGCTCAGGGGCACGGATGGCTGAGGCCTGCAGTCGGGGTGGTTGAGCTTTCTCAGTGTATCATTCAGGTTATGCATTTTAAAGACATTGATAAGGTGTTTTCGTTGATCATGTAGTTTCAAGAAATACTTATATTGACATAACTGTGCCCCCAAAATCAATAATGTTAGTGTTAAAACAATGTTCTGACAGTGGATGATATTGGATTAGTGCTAGCGCTGGTGGATTTTTATTTTTTAAAAATTATTTTTTCCTTTCTTTTAGTAACTCTTGCGTTATGTTTCGTACTACTTGTATCACGCAGGCTGTTCCTTTGAGTGCAAGGAAGGCCACCGGAGGATCCAGTGAAGGCATTGCACCTTTCCTGCAGCTGCCACATTTTAGTGAGGCTGTTGTGAAGAAAATATCTCGCAAGGTAATTTAATACAACTTTGTTTTTGGAAGATTTTTTGCTGGATTGCACAGCTTGCTGCCGAACTGCAGCTACAAGAGCAGTATTGCCTCCTACGTAGGTTTTAACTAGGAAATATTATAGTTAAGATCCTCCTTGTACCCGGTTTCTTCTATGTATAGTCATTCCATTATCCTGAATTTTTTTTTTAAATCTGGAACCTTACTGTGCTTGTGCTCTTCTTTTGCATAAGATTTCCCGGTTTTCTTTGCAGAGCTCAATTTACATTCATATTCCATATTTAGACGGGTACACCTTTATAAGATTCCTTTTTGTTGGCTCTGAAAATGTTTCTGCTAAATATGGACACGTTGAACGTGAAATTGTTTTGCCTTTAGGGTAGGACACTGTATTGTTGACCTCAGTTATCTTGCCTGAAAGAAAGAATAGCAATTATTTGCATAACCTGACAATTCGTTGATATATATATATATATATATATATTATGTCAGTAATGCCTAATCTCTTTTCTTCTCGACAGCATTCTATTTTTCTTAATTTGATCTTTGCCATGGATTTTTTTTAATTATGTATCTGTAGAAGGTGAGAACATTCCAAGAGCTTCAGGATATGACCCTGGAAGACCGTGCTGAGCTGCTTAGTCATACCGCCAGTTTCTCATCTGCTGAAGTACAGGATGTTGAAGTGGTTCTAGAAATGATGCCGTCTTTAACAATTGATGTGAACTGTGAGACGGAAGGTGAAGAGGGTATTCAAGAAGGTGACATCGTCACACTCCAAGCTTGGGTATCGCTTAAACGTGCGAACGGCCTGATTGGCGCCCTTCCCCATGCCCCTTACTTCCCATTTTACAAGGAGGAAAATTTCTGGTTTTTGCTTGCTGACGCCGTCTCCAATAACGTATGGTTTTCCCAGAAGATTAGTTTCATGGATGAAGCTGCCGCCATTACTGGCGCTTCGAAGGCTATTGAAGAGACAATGGAGGGTTCGGGAGCAAGTGTGAGGGAGACTAGTGCTGCAGTCAAAGAGGCAGTTGAGAAGGTGAAGAGCGGATCTAGACTGGTAATGGGCAAGTTCCAAGCCCCAGTAGAAGGCAATTACAACTTGACTTGTTTCTGCTTGTGTGATTCTTGGATTGGTTGCGATAGAAAGACAGCCTTGAAGGTAAAGATTATGAAGCGTACCCGGGTTGGCACTCGGGGTGGTTTTGTGGCAGAAGAGGGACCGATTACGGAGGACGGGATTGAAGAGGAAGAAGAGAATGAGGAGGAGGAATATGATGACTACGAGAGCGAGTACAGTGAAGATGAGGCAGATGAACAACCGAATAAGAAAAAGAAGGGCCCTGCTGCCAATGGCACCGCCAATAAACAAGCGTCGAGCTCAGAAAGTTCAGGCTCCGACGAGGAGTGAAAAACAAAATGTCACATGACACAAAAACCGTCTTTTTGTTTGTTGTTCTTTTTTCCTTATTTGGTGAGAAGAACTCAACGACCACCATAGCGATACTTAGCTTTGTGCCCCTTTTTTGATGGTAGACTCTAAATTTCATAATCCATTTTAAACTAAAGTTATTAAACATATCACTCTCTCTCTCTCTCTAATAAACTAATTTTGTTTTTCCTTTAACGAATAAAACGTAATGAACTAGAGTGCAAAAACTGGAACATTGAGTTCAATTTACTAATCCCTTACAACTACACCCAGGGCTGGTAAAGCAGCTCCTGCAGGAGATTTTCTTTACAGGGGATCGTGAGAACTCAAATCTTGAATCTCTTTTCAGTCAGACGTCTAAAGAATGAAATGGAATTCCTGTTTCTGTGAACACCTTCCCCTCTAAGTACTGATTCGATGTGTTGTGAAACGAGAATACGATTTTATACTGCAGTGTAACAGTTTTGGTTAGTAAGGAAGGGATTTTTGGCTCAACTCTGATTTTCATCTGTACTCATTTCGGCTTCCTCGAATAAGTCATTTGACTCCAGATCTGCTTCCTCAGATTCATCACCAGATTCATTTGAACTTGATTCGGCTCCTTCTAACGGTTCATTTGAACCATGGACCGATTCCTCCTCCTTACTTACACCTTGGTCAGCATCACCATCATCTTTAGCTTGATCTTTTGCTCGAACCCTGATACGCTTTCCTTTGATATACCGGTACTCCCATTTTTGGGGCGAATATTTCTTCGTCAGTTTTTTGTATTTGTCCAACATGCCTAGCTCCTGGAAAACTTTCCCAACCATTGAAACAATTGAAACATTTGGTCGAATGCCAAGCTCTTCCATGTCAGCAAATATCTACATAGAAAAAGGATTTCAAAAGTTAAGTTTCCGAGATCCAGGGAATCCATTGTCCAACACATGAATTGAATTATCGTTTATATGACAATGGTTTCTGAGACAAAAGGTAAACCCGAAGTTGTTTCATGGTCATCTAGCGGAGAGATCCTATCCTAACGCCATTACATTAGCAGATTGATGATCTTGCACAACGAAAAAAACAACGGACATGGAATTACAATACCTCGAACATCTTGTCGTGCATGCGTCTATGATAGTAAATAGCAATCATTTTGTCGAAGAACTTTTTAGGAGTGCTTTCCAAGTTCTGTGCAAATAACTTTGACCAAAGCTCCTCAGCTTCTTCAAGTCTCCCATCCTCTGCTAAAGCATTCAAGAGCGTGAAATAGGTCCCCATTGTTCGTCCTTGACCTTTGCTTAACATCCACTTCGTCACCTAAAAAACTCCACATTTGATCGCTTGCTTCCACGGACTGACAAGACTTAAAATGGGTAACTGAGATTTGGGAACCGTATTTAACTTACTTGAATTATCCTCTTCCATTCTTTTTGCTCCTCGAGGGTTTTTATAGTCTTCTTCACCGTAATTAAAGGGAATTCTAATTCCCAGGCAATAAAAGAATCAAGAGCTCCATAAACTTCCTCTTTGACATTTGACAATTCCTTAATCTACAAAATGCCCAGAAAATTATTTTTACCAATTTAAACATCGTGTTTTACAAAGACAAACATAACGTAAGAAAAAAAAAATGCTTACACTCTGAACCAGCTTTGCTGATTTGGAAATGGTTCCAATCCGTTTGTTGGTTTTCCAGACTTTGGCATATCTTGGTCTGGGGCCTTTTGCAGCACATACCTTCAAATTCATCAATAATTTCAATTAAAAAAATAAGAAATAAAAAATGGTAAGGTTCTGAATTCACAATCTTGTATTCAGTCCAAATGTGAAAGAAACATATTAAAGGTACAAACAACTTCTTCTATTTCTAATAGCAAAAGGAAAAAAAAAAGAATTCTTTCAAGTTCCATTTGATGAAAGTAAGCATACCACTACACTGCTTTTGCTTGTACTCGTGGGAATTTGAAGTGATTCAAGTCCTCTACTAACAAGAGCAAAGCATCTCACTGCAAGCATCCTGACAATTTGTTTGAATTTACTAACATGATTTAATGAAAAAAACTATTTAAAAAAAGAAAAGAAAATTGGGAACATGAAAGAAAATCTTCGGACCAAAATCCACCGAAAAGCAGAAAGCGTCAGGGGATTATGAGAAACGCTTGATATATAAGGAAAAACAAATGACCAAATCAACAAGACAGAAGAAATGGGCCGAAACATACATGGATGAGGTAAGGAGATATGCTTTTATCGGATTCGTTCAAATTGCTACGTGGGTATCGAGCATTTCGAGTTAAAAACCAGAAGATAACAGCGTCTGATGTTAGAGCTGCGACCGAGAGGGGCTGAGTTGTTGGCGACGGAGCGGCGTTCTTTATTTGCAGAAACTTCTCCTCTTCAATTGGGGGAGAGGGAGGCAACTGCCGCTGAAGTGTGGCTTTTGTGGAAGATAGTTTTTATTTTTGTTTTTCTTTTCCCAGACAATCTGTATTTTCTCTGCAGCCAAACATAAGATTATCGTATATTTTCTGTGGACATGTCGTCCGGTCGTCTGTACGGTTTCAATTCGACGGCAGACTTAACAAAAACTACGTGTCGTTTTACTGTTATTGTAAGAGCGTCTAAAACCGCTAGACGATATGTCGTTTTAACTTAAGATAATTTATGGGTATTGACGACAACAAAGCTTACACAAAAGGGCATGCACTTTTTTTTTTTTTTTTTTTAATAATAATTTTCCTTCACTATCTTCTTTTTTTTTTTTTTTTTTTTTTTTAAAACAAGTCAAACGATGGAAAACTTTTCTCCAAAAACTACGTGCCATTTAATTAAGATAAACGACAATAAACTTTAAGTAAAAGTACACTTCTCGTTTCTTTGTTCAAACGACAGGGACTTTTTTCACTTTTTATTTTTTATTTTATATTTTATTTGGAATGGAGACAAGGGACCTTTTGAATACGAACGAGATTAGTTGGACAGACAAACGACGTCTAAAAGAAAAGATAATTTCCACACACACTTTTTTATCAAATACGAAAGTATTGGAGGAAAATTACACACTTTCCCTCCTCAAACTGTGCACTCGTTTAAATAAAAACATCTAGCTTAAGTACTCTTTTTTTGAGAAATTAGCTGAAGTATTCATTTCTACTATATGTACAAACATTTTATGTGGACTAAAGAATTCCAAGGATATAAGGTTGGCGGTCACCTAACTCTTCAACACGCCAACAAGAAATTTAACCCAACCATCAAAATGGACTCGAACTCCTCTTCCCGGCACCCCCAAAAAAAAAAAAAAAAAAAAAGTCGAGATTATACCCCGAATTAGTTATTTATTTTTAACGGGTCATTCATAGTCATAAACCATTACCTTATGGATTAATTTTATTTTAGTTTTTAAAGTTCAAAACATCATAATCACATAGTTCTTTTTTGGATTTTTTTTTATTAAAAACGTTTTTCCATTAATGTATCTTATTAAATTAATTTTTTAATATCTTTATTAAAAAAAAATTCAATTTATCAAGATGAATAAGCACGAGCTTTCAACTAGTTTTATTTAAAAGTACAAATTTTGAAAAAAAAAAAAAAAAAAAAAAAAGTTGGTGATTGGACCACTCAACCACGCCCGCTTGTAGGAACTGGATTGAGTTGAATCGGAGAGAATCCAAAACCACATAAGCAGCCAAACAGCACCTCATCCTCAAACACAATCACTTCTTCTTAATGAATTCCTTTGTGGATCTCTTATAATATACTCCTATTTATGCTATTCTCCTTTCACAAAACAAAATAACATTCTTTTTTTCTCTTCCCTCACTAAACGACGACGCCATGGTCCTCCGCCTCTCCTCCGGCTCAACCAGCCTCTGCTCCTTCACCGCCCTTCCCTGTAAGCAACCATGGAAATAATCTTCAAAGATACTAGCTTTTCTCTTTCCCCTGCATTTTCCCTAGCTTTCTCACCTGTTATCCTTTTTTTTTTTTTTTTTTTGCTTTTCGATATTCTTTTCGGTTGTAGATTATCGTCCAATGTGGAGTTCGGAGGACGTCGCCGGAGCTGTCCACGTCGGCTCTTGCCGGCTTTCGCGCGCCTGCGGATTCGACGTGCCGTGGTACTGAAACCTGGTTTGATTTTCTTGGCGTTTGCTGATTTTCTCGGTGAAATTCTTGAGAAAGATTTGAGATTTTTTTTTTTGTTATCTTCTTAGAATCTGAAAGGAAAAAAAGAACAGAAAAAAAACTCTGAATTCAGCTTAGAAGAATGTGCGAGGTCGTTAACTGAACTACATGTGAAAGATGTTAAAGACTTTAGTGCGAGTTCTATGCTGACATTGAATCAAAATTTGATTAATTTCTGATTTTTTTTCTTGGTGGAAAGAACATAATTTAAGAGCTTGGAAATTGAATAGGCTTTACTAGGAAGTAAGCAAACTTTTCCACCCAGCTAATCGCTTGTAACACATTATTCAAATAATTTTAAGTGTAGACTTAGATGAGAAACTTGTTACGGATTAAACACCCTAATTCTTTACTAACAAGAGTATTAATATGACCGAAAAGGCAAACAAGCACACACAAGATTTTTAATTGTCATCCTCAATGTGAGAGTTTCATCCACTTTCAACCACTACGATTTTCTCTATGACAATGATGAAAATTACAAGAGAGTTGCATATCTCTCGCTTCTCATGCTGTTTGTATTTCTCTCTTTAATCCGGTCCCAAAACCGGCACCCCCCATAATGTATTAAAACTGGGGCAATTGAAGAATGTCTGAAAAATATCCCGACTAGAAATTTTGTCCCAGGGGCTTACTGCATGCTAACTCTGCATTAGGACATTATTAGGCTCGACACAAACAAAACATAGATTTTTTTTTTTGGGAACTTGGGGTGGGGGATTCAAACTCTACACCTCATGGTTGTGTCAGGTCTTGAATTATCGCTAGGATATGCTTGCGACCACACAAAACCAGTATTTTGGAACTTGATTTTGGTTTGTCAAAAGTGGAAATGAAAGCTGTTTTTATCTTGTAAGTGCAATTTGCAGTTGAAACATGTAGAATTGTTGAGGGGTGGTTGTTAAGATTGGATATTTTATGATTTAATGATTAATATGTGGAATAGATTGTTCTTAATTATGCAGGAATAAATTTCGAAGAGCAAACAGTGGTTCTCTCCGAAGTTGTGATCTTACAAAGAATAAGATTCGAGCATCTGCAAGGCAATTAGGGCCTGGTTCAGATCCAATAAAGCAGAATGGAAAGGCACAGTATCATCCATTTGAGGAGATTGCTAAATCAACATCAGAGAATGGTGCAGATGCTATACTTACATCTGAAGAAACTGCCAGAACAATTATCGAGGTACTATGGCGTTCGCCTGCTGTTCAGTGAAAATCATTTGCTAAGAAGAACGCATTAGAATGTGCATATGTGCACGTGTTCAATTGTGGACAGTAATTTACATTTCTCCATGTAGTCAGCTTTAAATTTGGTAACTTGAAATTTGTTTTTTGTTCAACCTTCAGATGTGATTCTGCGGTTGTTTATTCTATATTTTGTAAAGCTAATGCTGCACAAGTGTTCTTGTTCAGGTAAACAGCAAGGCCACAGTCATGTTTACCAATTTGATTAATGATCAAGTCCATGAAAATATCATATGGCCAGAGATGCCTTATGTAACTGATGAACACGGAAGTAGGTGAAGTAATTTGAGTTCATTTTATTACTACTATACTAGTAATGATGCTTTGTTCCTTTTCCTCGTCTTGTAAAGGGCTTAGTAGCCTTCCCTTTCTCATTTGAAATGTTAACTTGTTATAGTGTGTTACAGATATATATTTTCACGTGAAAGATGGTGATGAGACCATGCAAGCTCTAACTTCGGAAAATAACTTTGTGGTATGGAATTTGCTTCAACTCTTGACAAACTTTTTTCTTAATGGATATTTCTTATCATGGATGCACTTAGACAATCCTTATTTGTAATTCTGTTTCTGATGGATTTGGTGCTGTTTGTATATATGCAGCAAGTAATTATAGGCTTGGACACAACTGAAATGATCAGTGAGATGGAGTTATCAGGTCCATCAGAAATTGATTTTGGTATCGACGAGATTGAAGAAGAAGATAGTGATGTTGAAGACGAGGATGATGAGGAAGATGATGAGGAAGATGATGAGAACGATGATTATGATACGGTCTGATTTTTTTTTTCCCTTCCTTTTATTTGTTTCTCTCTCTATTAAAGATTTTTCCCTTGATTTTAGCCATAAAGCCGTTCCCATAACTTGTTATATTTTCATTTACAGGATTGGGTTGCTGTTCTTGAAGATGAAGATGATCAGGATGATTCAGATGAATCACTTGGGGACTGGGCAAAGTTGGAGACTATGCGTTCTTCTCATCCTATGTATTTTGCCCAAAAACTTGCAGAGGTACTTTGCCTATTGCTCAATTAAATCTTGACTATGTGATGGAATATAGAATAATTCTCGGAAGATGTGACATGATATTTTGTTTGGGTCTTTTTGCTGCATAATTGGAGTAATTTACAGTTGACATCACTTTCTGTTAATAGCCATTATACCCGAACTTAGAGCTCTACTTTTCTATTGTCCGACTTATTTAGGTTGTTTCAGATAATCCAGTAGATTGGATGGAGCAGCCTCCTGCAAGTCTGGCTATTCAAGGCGTTGTAAGACCTGCGCTAATTGAAGAACATACTGTCATCCAGAAGCATCTGTCACACCAACAGAATAGTGATGCCAACTTAAATCACGTTGGAGAAACCATAGAAGGTGAATCAGAAGGTCCTGGTAGAATTAATGGTCATGAATATGGTTCTGAATCGTCCAAGGATAGTTCAATCCCGGCAGAAGAATTGGAGAAGGATGAAATCAGACCAAATGGGGCTATGTTTTACAAGCTGGAGATGATTAAAATGCAGCTATTTTCGGCCCATGGACTTCAGGTATATTGGATTTAGTGGTTTTGGGGTGTGTTTATTCGACACTTTTGGTTGCTTGTCAACTTCATTTTACACTTTATGTTGTACATGCATGATGCACGGAAAGCCAAGTGGTATTTCTGTTCTTAGTTTCTGGTTTTGTTACTCAGAAAAGTCTGTGCGACATAGTTCTTTTTCTACTGTTATGCAAAACGTTATGGTTTCTCTTTTGCTGTAAAGCTTAGTGTGAAACGTTCAATTTTACTGGAAAACCTCCAAATCTTCCATGACTTGGTTTAAGAATGACCATGTGATCTTGATCATGCGGGTGTTTCCCTTATTTGTTATTGCAGTACATTATATTGTGATTTTTACAACAAAATATTGGACATTCTTTTGGACTTTGCATTGTAATTTTTCCAGCCTTTTCTTTTTTAGCATGTAAATTATGAGTCTTAGCAAAAGTTTCATGTGTCCTGTTTCTCCACAGACAAATGTTGAAATAGAAGACTTCATGAATGCTCTACCCGATCCTATTGCGCACTCAGCAGCTAAAATTATATCTCGCCTGAAAGCTGGTGGTGAAAAGACTACACAAGCTCTCAAGTCTCTCTGTTGGAGATTAAAGGGTATTCAAGTTGAGGTAAGTTAAGAGCTCTAAAGTATTTTTCTGAGATGTAATTGAAAATTGGTGATTGACTCCAGAGCCGTTTGGTAATAATCAATAGTTGAATTGCAAGTTGATTAGAGTGAGTCGGGAGATTAATTAGAAAGATTTGGCTAGTGCGTTGTGCTGTTGAATGTGCATAAGTTGTTGGAGGGAATTAGAGAGTATTAATAGAAGGGAAATCAGTTAGTTAAGGAGGCAATTATTGGGTAATTGATTAGGAAAAGTCTTGGTGAGCCAAGCAAGGGGAGAGTGAGCAGTCTCTCCAACTACTGCTGTTCTAGAAGTTTCTATAATCTGCCCCAGGGAAATTTGTTCTTTCTTTCAATTTCTCGTGCAATCTGTGTGTGTTCTTTCAGTTCTCTCAGGTTCCTATCAACTGGTTATGAATTTTTTTTTTATTATTATTATTTTTTTTTAGCATTAACCGTTTCCACACGAACAACCTCCTTGCAGATTTACCTACCAACATGAACAAAAAAAACGAAAACGTTTTTGGTGTGACAAATCAATCTCAGAGCTCAAAGACTCTGGAATTTCATAAATTCAACTTTTGTTTTTTTTTTTCCCCCGTTTGTTTTATTAGCAAAACGTCTTTTTACCAATTATGTAATTTTTTTTCTTAAAGAGTATTGCAATATATTTATGCGTCTGAAATAATGTATTGGTATTTCTCAAGCACAAGGGCTAAAATTAGACTACTATGCGAAAACTCATTTTAATTCTGCTTGTTACATTGGATGTATTGTTATATACGAACGAACGACTCATGCCATTTAACGTCAACCACAGGAGGCAGTAATTATTGGAGTAGATTCCCTTGGATTTGATTTAAGGATTTGCTCAGGAACACAAGTACAGACGTTGCGGTTCGCATTTGATGCCCGGGTACGCTAAACATCCTCGATATGTTAATTCCAAATGTACACCATCTACTAGTATTCTTCGTTTTTCGTTTTATGAATTATTAATTAATGCTTTTTTTCCAGGCAACCTCCGAGTATAGTGCCGAGAGACAACTAAATGATCTACTATTTCCAAGGATCCACCAGAAGCCGCAAAAGGTCAAGCAAGCTCATCAAAATGAATGCTGATATTGGCAAATATTGTCCACATTCTCTCTTGTTTAGCTCTAGCTAGATTGTTTGGCCGTTGAGGTTGCAATTTGATTACAAGTTACAGGGAAGGAAATTCCAATGGGCTGTAGGAGAGAGAAAGAGAAGAGAGAGAGTGAGAGAGAGAGGGTTTGACATGCAGGGTCTGTCGGCTCATGTATTTGTAAGTTGATTGTCGCAATCAATGATCATCATGATTCATTCTTTTCATTTTTCATCAAAAAGCTTCGGGTTATTCTTGAGCTTTGACACTGCTTTTTTAAACTGCTTTCTGCTGAAAGAGAATACAGGGATAGTGCAAACACTAAACAAGAAGCTCACTGTTTTCTTTCACTCCCGTTATATATATATATATATATATATATATATATATGGACACACACACACACATATATCAAAAGATTCATAAGCCAGACAATACTATCTAGGTACTTATTGCTGCTGCAGATAGGTCTCATACACCAACTGAGCAGCAAGAATATCCACCACCGCGGAACCAACCGACTTGAACACGGTAACCTCCTCGGAGTTTCTCCTCCCAACCTTCTCCCCCTGGATAAGCTCCACCAAATTCGCACCAATGTCTTCTTTCCCAATCACTCCCCTCTCAAAAGCGCCCACCAACTCCCCGGCCTCCGCCAATGCAGCCTCATTATCGACAAAAACTCTCCCTCTTCTGATCGCCTCGTCATCGCACTCCCTCATCGAGTGCTTGAACGACCCGACCAAGTCGAGATGCGCCCCCGGCTTCAGCCTACGGCCCTCCACAAGCGCCGCCTCCGAGTTCGTTGCGCAGCTCACAATGTCTCCCACCCCAACAACCTCCTCCAAACACCCATTGCTCTCAAAACTCACCCCACCACCAAGTCCCAAACTTTGTCCCAACTCCTCAGCCAAGTTTGTAGCTTTCTCCACAGTCCGGTTCCAGATCACAACTCTCTCCAAGCCCGGTCTCGCCGCCAGATGGGCTCGGATCAAATGCGGCGCCAGAGCTCCTGCGCCGATCATGACGAGCACTTTGCTGTCGTTTCTGGACAGAATTCTCGAAGCTAAGCCCGAGACACAAGCGGTTCTGAAAAGGGTCAGTGCGGTTCCGTCCATGGAGGCCAGGGTCTGGCCAGTGGTGGAGCTGAAGAGAACGTAACTGGCGTGGATTCCGGGAAGGTTGAAGGCGGAGTTTTGGGGGAAGTAAGTGACGAGCTTGACGCCGATGTAAGGGAGGGAAGGGGAGTGGGACCAAGAGGGCATGAGGAGGAGAGAGGAGGTGGGTGAGACGGCGTGGGTTTGGCGGAGTGGGGCGGAGAGGGAGGCGGAGACGGTCGGGAGAGAGGAGTGGAAGTGGTCGATGAGGGTGCCGTGGGAGAGGATGGAGTTTAGAGATTCGGTGGTGACGAAGATTGGGGATGAAGCCATTGGAGACAAGGGAAGGGAAGGTCGTCTTGGTCCGTTTGCCGTTTGTTTGGGTACGTTGTGAGAAAAGGCCAAAAGTGTAAGAAATTTATGGGTCAAATGTCAATAAAGGCTGTTTTTAAGACACAGGGCAGTGCTATTTGGCATGAGTCATCAAGTCAAGACCCACTTAGCTCCTTCCTGACATAAACGTGGCGGACTAACTGCTGAGGTGTTCTATTTGTAAGATGTTCCAGAGACTGGCAAAAATTACTCCAACTCTCTCTTTTTGTTTAGCATCATAAAAGAGGGGTGGAGGTCAGGGGTGCGAGTAAGGGCGGCTGAATTTTCTGTCATTTTAAATTTACTCTAAAAATTTTATATTTTTTTATAATTTATTTTCATTAAAATTAAGAAATTTTCATATCCTTACTTTTTCTTATTAAAATTAAAAAAATTTCATATAATCCCTATTAAAATTTATTATATATTTATAATTTTATTGCTTTGTCTTCATAAAAATTAAAAATTCTTACATAAATCTCTTAAAAATTAAAAATCCTCACATAATTTCTACTAAAATTTATTTTTTCTTGAAAAAAAAAGGATTTACGCCTAGTTTAGAATATCAAGCTTCTGCATTTGTTTAAAAGAAAGAATGATCAAAAAAGAAAGAAAAAAAATGAAGAGAGCCTTTTTTTTTTTTTTTTTACCAACGAAGTGTAATTATATATCTCTCTCTAAAACCCTTCCCATGAACTAAATTGAAATAAAAATAACTAATTCCTCAGTGTAATTGCGTTTGCAAAATCACCAAGACGAAGTTGACAACCAGCATGCCTTCAAATCTAACATTTCATTTCTTAAGTTTTATGTTCGCTCGCGAGGGGGCCGCCTCGATTGGGCTCGCAAGTGACGGGCTCGCAAAGTGGTTGCTTTGGTGGAGGGAGGCGGGCTCACGACAAGGGGCTCGTAATCTAGCGACGGCACGGCGACAACCGTGGATGTCTTGCAACGATGGTCATTGAAACTTGAAGAAACGATATATTTCTATTTTAGGCTTTTTCATTATTTTTGGTTTTAAAAAACAAAAAAAAATAATAATGAGTAAAAAAATGTTGGTTCTACTTTATTTAAATCGAGGACACATAAGAATCGTAAGTTGAACGATTGGGGTTAAAAAGTATTTCATGGCTTAATAAAAGCCAAATGACATTTCTCTGTGGCAAGTTTTTAATAGGAAAGAGAAAAGGAAATTACAATTTTTAGAAAATAATTAAAATAGATAACATATTTTCAAAATAATTAAAATAAATATCGTATTTTTAAAATATTTTATAGCAAATAGTATTAAATTTATTATTCATCTTGTTAAATTTGCTTCTTTTTTTTAATATAAATATTTTAAAACCTTATTATTTATTTTTAATTGTTTTCTTAAAAATTATTTACTACAATTTCACAATGGAATAATGATGAATGAAAATAGTGGTATTGAGTGCCACTTTACTAATAAAAAGTGGATCTCGTTATATAAGACCTACATATGGGGATCATATTTAATTAGTAGTGTGTTTGGTAGAAAATATTTGCATTGAGCTATAGTTGTTGCGGATGGAAAACAGACGGTTGTTGCAGATGGAAAACAGTGTAAGTAGTAAGCTTTTCTTTGGGTTAATAAAGTTCAAAATGGGAATGACTAGCTTTAGCAAAATATCCATGGACATCAGAGGGACTCCATAGATACTGATAAGAGTGTTTGTTAAATGCTTTATAAGTGGGCGATATCTCTCGACGAACACTTCATCATCCCAATCCTACTAAATATGCTTGTTAAAAAAGACTAGGGCATTTGTAAATGACTACGCAAGTAGCAGGTTATAATTAATAAATCAGTCCTTATTTAAAAAGGCTTGGGCATTTGGTAAATGCCTATGAGTACAGGTTCTTTTCCAGCTAAAAAAAATAAGAAGACGTTAGTTAAACGACATGAAGATTGAAGAAATTCCTCCCAAACTTTGGTTATCGTAGTAAGATGCCCCTGAAATCTGAACTATAAAAAATGATATACTTCTTTTCAACTTTGAAATTGTTACAAGAGAGAGTGTTTGGTTGACGAGAAAGCCAAGGGCAATTCTTCTTACTACCGAGGAAGAGGAAGTCTTGAGTTTTATGGCTATGATAAATATATTTTTTAGTTCGTGGTGTACCTGATTGATAAGTGGGGTAGACTTATTTGTATATTTACATTTGTTAACCATCAACAAAAACCACAGTTGTCCCAACAAAAACAAATACAAAAGGCATAGCTGACACAGTTAGAAGCCTAACAAGTTGGACAACTGAGTAGCCCGAACCGGAGAGAGCCAAAATCACAATGTGTTTTTGTGCATTTCAAATTTCACTTCAACAAGGTCGAGGCGCAAGATGTGGCATAACTTGCATAAGCATTTGCTTTCTAGCAAGATGAGAAGATTGAACTCGACAGTTCTCGTCATGGTTCGAGGACAGCAGAGAAACTTCAATTTGTTAGTAGCAAGCTACTTTGCTGAGGAACTGAAGTTTTGCCTAAAGCATTCATGTTCTTTGGCACTGAATGTACGGATCCTCGGTTGAACCTCAAGTATTTATCATCCAACTGAACAGGATCTTAAATTAGTATGTGGGAAAGTTCGGTCTGGGAAGCAGCCCTCTCCACGGCAGCCCACCAGTTGTCATCTTCATCACTGATGTTTTCCTGTTCGGTATTGTATAGAAAGAGAAAGGAATTAGTTAAACTAGAACCGAAAGGAACAAGGATGTCTCTCTGGGTAGACTAACCATCTTGCTGAGCTCTGATAAATCCCACCCTTTCTCTACATTTTCCGCAACTCTCATGGCTTCGAACCACCATGAATCTGGGGTGGAATCGTTAGCTGTATTTTCATCATTGCACCATTCCAGGTTGTGAACACCGGAGCCTTCATGATGCACCGTATCAGGTATGACATCCCACGGAATTGGACGCAAAGGTGAACGGTAGCCTGTTGCAACAATGAGCAGAGAATAAAACTATTGCCCATAGCTTACAAGAAGAAAAGCTTAATCAATGACACAAGTTTTTGTTATCACCTCTGCAATCAGGGTCATGACACTTCTGATAATAATCACCCCGTCTCAGGTCAACAACGTACATCACTGAGCAATAAATTGATCGTGCAAATAAATAAGCTTCTTCAAATTTTAGAGTGCAAAACAGAAGGTGGATAATGTCGCAAAAAAAGATATCATGCAAATAAGCTTCAATGGAGGAGTGGTGTTAGGAAAATGCAACCACAACTTTTATCTGTGGGGGGAGTGGGATCACTGAATTGGACTCGAGACGAAAGAAAATACTGGAGCAGAGATGTGCTTTACCATGATTACTTTTATGTTCTCTGCCAATTCGCTCACAATATCTGTTTCTTGACATGCTGTAGACCATCAACCCATATTCTGAGAACAAGTACCAGGAACGAATTTTTCCTGGAATTGCAAGATCCCACATGGAAGAAAATCAAATCAGATTGTAGACATTAAAGTTCAGTCCACTGCATAAAAGCAAATCGGAAGTTGTGCTACCACCTGGTACATTTCCAATAGAGCCAACAGATTCAATGAATGTGTCCAAAGCAGGGAATGGAGATTTCCCCATGAAGTATGTTGCTGAAGCATCAACTCTACAACTGTCCAATGTCAGGTCTTGAGGGGAACTGAAATGTCTTCCGGAACTATGGTTTACCTGTATTTGAATGGTATTGACTGTTAAAAAGATCAAAGTTCACAGTAAAAGCCAAATACCCGCTTAAGCATACGAGAGAGATGCTACAATCGTGCTCAAAGATAAGTACTAGAACTTCCACAAGTAAGATGCTCTAACGATATGTTTCTTGGATGAGACAAATCACGTACCTCTGTATCAAATTGAAGGGTCTTCATACAAAGGACATCCATTTTGCAAACTAGAAGTTTCTTACAGTCAACATCCATATTGCAGATCAAGGACGCCATAAACATATCCTCTTCACTCTGTAAGACAAAAAATTAAAAAGCAAAAACATTTTTTCAAAGAAGCAAATGAGCCAACTGCTAGTAGTAAAAACAAAAAAGACAGAAAAGCTAGTTCAAGCAAGCTCCATGCATATTTATGGTTGGATTACTCTTTTGATTAAATTAGTTCAGCTTTATAACTTAAGGAAGCATCTGTACTATCGCCTTAATTAAAAAATAAAATAAAATAAAAAACAAACTAACTAACTAACGTATAACAAGATAACTTGTTTAATAAAGATATTCTTCGTAAGAAGAGAACATACCATGTCCTTAGCTTTGTAACGCCCAGTAGGTAAAAGCACAGAACTCTTCCCTGCCTTTGATGATAGAGCTAAACGAAAGCAACGATTTCTGGAATAGACAGCAGTGTCCACAAAAAGTTGCCCAGGAGAATCAGCAGAGGCTGACTCTTTTTTAACAAACAATTTTTCGTATCGCCCATCCTTTTCCTTTCCATCTAATATCCGTGAGCATATCTGATTACATACCAAATAATAACAATAATTGATATTTCTACTAGACAATGAGAAAACTCTTTAGTAACTAAAACAAATTTTAGTGTCATAGTGGAAAACAAAAAAGACCTTGCTCACTTGAAATTACATGTTACATAGAATCACTTATTGATTTATCTTAACTCAATCTGGAATAAAGCTATTTTCTTAAGGCTTGTATGCTGTGAGTTTGTCAAACAAATGAAGCATAACAGAAAATTCCTGTCTGCAGTCAAAAAATAGTATATCCCTTTTTTTTTCTTTTCTTTTTTTTGTTCTTTTGTTCTTTTTTTTTTTTTTTTTTTGTTCTTTTTTTTTTGTGATAAGAGGTTAAGTTTATCATGTCTACAAAGCAATAATAGTTCTATAGTTCATTGGTTCTTCACCAAGATTTACCTCATTGACAAATGCTCCTGCATGTGAGTTATCCTTAAAAGCAGTCTTTGGTAGGCGAATTATTAAATGCCGAGAGAACTTAACTGCAAATGGATACGAGACAAATTAACAATCAAGTCAAAAAAAAAAAAAGAAATGGTCACAGTATGATTACGTGCAATAAATAGCATGTTCTGAAATCACAGTAGTTCATGTCCTTCATTCACGTAAAATTCTGAAATTTTATCATACACCCAAAGAACCTCAAAAACTTTGAGGAAACATTTTTCACACGTAACTGATAAGTAAAACATACCGTCAGTAGAGGAATCGAGCTCCAAAATCCATTCGTGGTTTCCTTGAATTGAGTATTTATCATGAAAAGCTTCTAAGATGATTGATATCAAAAGATCCACCATTTCATCTCCATCTCTTTCGGCATTCTCCTTCCTACTAAACTCCAAGTCAAAGTAAAGATGGCAAGGCAAACCCTGAAAGCAGCACAAAATAAAGCTTTAGCAACTATAAATCAAGGGACAACTTGATACGAGGAAAAAAAATTAGAGGTTTCTCACCTCCTGAATCACTTCGTAATGATGGCGGAACTTGGAATCCATATTTTTGTACCTGATATCATAAAAGACCATATCACTGTAATATGGTATCCTAGAAATCAAATATAAACAATTTTAAAATAACATAGGTATAGACAAGACAACCTCTTCCAGAATTCCTTATAAGTTGAAACAAGGAACCTTCTTTGCCCATTATAATGATCTTGATAACTGAAAACACGAGCATTCTCATGCCCTTTGGCAAACTTCATTGCTTCATCCTGCCGCGGAGATGTGGACCATATCTCCTCACTAAACAAACAAGAAAAGGTTCCAAGTCATCTCACATTGGATCAGAACATAGCAGAGTAAGTGGAACCACACGAATACCTTAAGCTCGATTTATTGTGCTCGGCAAGATCCACACGAATTTCATGTAGCAATCGCAACAACAGTCGTGATGGTCGTTTTGGAGGTACACCGTGCGGTGATCCATAAAACACGACCGGAGAAATCTGCTTCCCGCTACCAAAGCTATCCGCTTTAACCTTCGTTGAACCACACTGAACAATAACATCACATTTAATCATAAAACAATTCAAAGAACAAATGCATAAAGGAAAAAAACCAAAAGTTCAATACTTTGTCTGAAGAAGGGTGGATGTTAGCTCTTTTCTTATGTTTATGCGCTGCTGAAGCTGATCCCGGAGATAGAAATTCGGCTTGTGCTGAGACCTCGTGCGAAGAACTTCCTTGTTTCAGCTTGCTTTTACTTCGTTTTCTTTCTCTTACGGCCGACTCTGCAATTGAAAGCACAAAGAGGATTTCTTTTCATCACGGAAAAATAATTTTCCCAATTCGACTGCTCTTGTAAAAAGACTGAAACTCAGATACGAATTTTTTTCCTTTTTTATCAATGAAAATGCACAAATCGGAATAATATCGGACTCGATTCAATTTGAAAACAGAAAGTTTAATTCGTTGAGTAGATAACAGGGCGAACCAAATACCAAAAACCTGGGTGAAGCGAGGATTAGTTTGGAAAATGTGTAGTTCAAGAAACCCAGCGTCAAAGGTAAAGGCCTTTTTTTTTTTTTTTGGGGGGGGGGGGGAGTTTATTTTTCCGTCGTTTTCCGAGTAGCCAAACAGGTAAGAGGGGAGAGAGAATGAGATGTGAATACCAGGAGGAGAAATGCCGTACTTGAAACACTCGAACAGCCGATCAACATCGTCCATGGCAACTGAATTGCTGGCCAATTTCTCCAAGTTTTCTGGGGTTTTTATTTTTTATTTTTTTTTTAAGGGGAGTTTTTCTGGTATAAGTAGCGGGAAGTTGAATTTTTGAATGGGAGGGAAACCAACGGCAATAGGCAAACCCATATCGGCGTGAGTCAAGGCCCACCTTTTTTTTTTTTTTAGTGATCAACTTAATGAAGCCTTTAAAGAGATGACATTTTAGTTGTTATTATTATTATTATTTTTTTACCGTGCTAATTTTAAACTCTTTAAAAATGTGATAGTTGGGTCATTTCTATTTGGTTCTGTTAAAAAACTCACGGAATGGTCATGTAAGAAGCACATTTTGTGTTTTTTGAATGGAAATATGACTAAAAAGATGAAAATATCCTTATTCATATCAATTTAAAAAATTAAAAAAAAAAACATGACCATTCCGTGAGTTTTTTAACAAAATTAAACGGAACGGATCACATTTTTAGAGAGTTTAGGGTCAACAAGACTAAAAAAAAAAAGATTAAGGACTAAAGTATCACCTCGTAAAGAGTTCAATAACCATTTAGGTCAACTACTCTCTTTTGTTTTCCTCTTTTTTTTGGGAGTGGCTAAAGTAGAGACTCATTGAGAGTAATTATCCATAAAGCTCATTTTTAAGTCATCCAGATGTAATCTAACAACAGAGGTTTTGGGTGGTATGGTAACTATAGAACACACTACCTCATAATATTGTAGAGTGAGAAAAAAAAAAAAACTGAAAAGAGGCTCCATTTTTCTCCCCTGACATTCCACTGTCGCAGACAGTAGAGATTGGAGATTCGTTGCCGGCGCATTCTGACTGAGGTTTTGAACAGCGGAACTCCACCGTGATTGACCAAACTAAGGTTTCCTTGAAGAAATCTTAGCATTTGGAATTTTTGAGGATTTTTTTCTCCTTTTTTTTTTTTGTGGTTGTTTGATTAAGATTTAAGGATGTGTTGATTAAAAATTAAGGTTTATTTTGTCTATTTCTGCCATTCTTGACTTATCGGAGCTCCGAATTTGAAGTTCAGATGGATTACAATGATTTCTCGCGAGATCCACCTCTTGAGACACCAACGGAAAAATTATCACAAGGGTCGCCGGCAAGATCTACGACAACGAGAAGAGAGATGGGTTGAGTTCACATAAATTGTTAACAAACTAATCAAACTGTAAAGCATAGTAAATTGTTAACAGTAAATCAAACAGTCAACAAACTAATCCAATAGTTAAAATTCCAAACAGTAATGTATAGTAAAAAGTCCTGTCATAAAAGAGCTTATCTCATTTAATAAAAAGCCCCCTAAACCCAAAAAAATAAAAATAAAAATTTCGTGACTTTGTCATTGGAGGTACTGCAGGTACTACAACGTTATTGCTATTAGTAGACAACGTCCACAGCTTAATCTCTATACTCGAGTACTTCTTTTTATCTTAAGTTTACAAGTGGAAAAATTACATGATCCCGTCATTGATAGAGTGTTTTGTAAATGTTTCGTAAAAATAGCCTTAACATAATGCAATAGTTAGATAATAATTAAGAAATTTTAGTTGACAAAATGATTTGAAAACGATCTATTTTAACACTGCATAAAATAAAAGAAGACTAATTTGTTACGATTTGATTTTTAATTTAAGAAGACCGCAAAGTAGTATTTTGCTAATCTAATGGTTGATGGGATGTGATTGTGAATTACTATAATGCGTTGACTTGGATCGAGTAGTGCCACGTGTTAGAAATTCAGAAGACTATAGTCTAGACTTGTTCAATCCCAACACTAAATGGTCCTGGCACTAATAAGGTTTATTTTTCAAGTATGAATCTCAATCCATTTTCTTGAAAAAAAAAAAATATTCAATCAATCATTCAGCTGAAAATGTCCAACAACATAGGATTGTACATTTTGCACGTGTGACATTCGTTTCCGACTCGTCGCCCGTCGGAACTGCCTTTTCATCTGGAGTTAAGAGTCTAGTCCACAACTTTTGGTCTAAGATTTTCTACTCCCAGTGTGCGCTAACAAGTGATTCCACAGAGTGAGAGACTCAGAATCAGGAGAACTTCACCGGTTATGGGATACCCCAGTTGTTCTATGTCGATTTTTTAGTGTTATTTAGCTATTTCTGATAGGTTATGAAAAAAGAAAATAAACACGAATTATATAACTTATGTCCTTCCACATTATTATACTCACTAACAAGATATGTTTTGCCTCTTTAAACTCTACAGAGGCATGCATCAGCTTGGCTGGTTATTGGACTTTGAATCTATGACGTTCCGATTTTCACCGTCTACAGAAAAAATATGTATCCCTTTAGCTACCCTTTTAACTTCTGTCCGTCGAGAACCTGTTCTATTTAAAGCCGGTCCTCTTAACCGCCACATGCCGATACTGTCTTTTTGGTTGCATTTCATCTTTTCCTCTCCTTCTGTCATTTGAGGTTCATAATGAGAGAGGATGAGGACCCATGTTGTAAGCCTTTGTTTTGGGCATATTTCGGTGTAAGTTTGGCCCTTGTGGTGTTTACTGGTGTCACTTCAGCACTTGCTTTAGGTCTGCAGTCTTTTAACTAAGTTGATCTGGAGGTTATCATTAAGTCCGGGAATCCCCAGCTCGGAGAAATGCAGGTTTGTTGGTTTAATTTTGTTACACGAAGGAACATTACGTACTTCTAGCATCTCATACTTTTGTTTGTTGTATCTGCAGCAAAAATTATGCCTCTTGTCAAGAAGGAGCATTTGCTTTTATGCACACTTCTCATGGGCAAATCATTGGCAACGAAGGTACGCCAATGCTATATATTAATTTTCTCGACTTATGCGATGTTTCAAATCGATGTGATCCTAAGTTAGTACCAAGTCGATATCATTCTTCAAGTTGTTTTAGGCTCTTCTCATTCTCACGGACACAATTTTCCCCGTTTGGATTGCTCTTCTTATTTTGGTCCTCCTTGTACTTGCGTTTGGAGAGGTAAAATTTCAACATCGAGTTTGATGTAATTGTGGTACGAGTACAACGAGAGTTTCTTATTGTGAATTTTTTACTTGAATGCCTTGGATCTTACCTCAAGCAGTGTGTGCAAGGTACGGATTAAGTATTGGTGCAAAAATGTCTGTCCTTGTTCGGTTGCTTGTGTTCTTCTTCTTTCCCATATCATATCCAATGAGTAAGGTAATGCCTATTTAAAAAACAATAAAAGAAACAGTTTCCGTAGAGACTTTCATTGCTTGACTCTGGGGAATTTTGTCTAAGAAAATGTTTGAAATTCCTTAATGACAGATATTGGATTTCTTTCTCGGAAAAGAGCATTCTGTTCTACTACGACGGGCAGAGCTAAAGACATTAGTTCCTTTGCACTCAAACGAGGTTGGTTCATCGCGAAAACTACGAGTGTATGAATTTGATTTGTTATGTTGAAACTTAAACTTAGTTGTAAAATATGTTATTAGGCAGGAAAAGGTGGAGAGTTGTCACGTCATGAAACCAGTATTATTGCTGGTGCCTTGAACTTAACACAGAAACTGCTAAAGACGCTATGACGCCAATATCTGAAACCTTTTCCCTTGATATAAATTCCACACTTATCCTGTATGTTAATCAATTTTTGCTCATCATTTTAGATTGTTCTTCACATTTTCACCCCGAAAGTTAAGAAAATCAAATTCATGTCCATCTTCAGGCAAACGATGGGACTGATATTTAGCAAGGGCCATAGTCGTATACCGGTCTACTCTGGAGAGCCGAAGAAATTATTGGCCTAATCCTGGTAAGCAACTCAGGAAGCTAAACTGGTTTACAACAATAAACAACAACGAAAAGTGTACGACTACGACTTGTTTGATCACTTCGTTACTTATGAAAATCCTTCGTTGCATGACATTGATAAACGTTTTAATCTGTTTTAGGTGAAGAATTTAGTCTTCTGCCACCCTGAAGATGAAACTCCAATTAAATTCATGACCTTAAAGAGAATGTCAAGGTGTGATTTGTCGATTTTCATTTTCGGAAAATTTTGATAGTTAGATTTAAACATCTAACAAGAAGTTACAAAACTATGCTCCTGAAATACTCGAACCGAAGACAATTATATTGATTTTCAATATGTCAGTGTTGTTTCTGTTCTTAGTGTTTCCCCCCCCCCCCCCCCCCCCTTCTTTTTTGGTGCTGAAGATGTCTTAACTATTTACTTATTCCTTAGCAGGGTCTATGAAGATTGGCCATTATATGACATAATAAGTTAGTTTCTGAAGAGTCACTGCCATATGGCTGCTGTTGTGAAGTGTAAGGACCTTCGGAACACCAAAGATATACAACAGGCGAGTCCAGCACGCTCAACACTAATGGTGAATTGCAACCAAAGCAATCTGCGAGGAAAGGTAAAACTTCGCGGAAAAGTTTATCGTAAACATAAAGGCTAATTTGAGCAAGGAAATTTTGTTTAATTTAAGCTTTTGGTTTTCCGATGTACTAGGATATGTTTTCCCACTTGCTCAGAAGGAGCACCTAAGTACCCTCCACAGAGACCTCCGCTAACTATTCAAGCGAAATCGAGATTAAAAGCTCGACACCGAAGACTATTATGGAGCAAGACAAAAATTTCCGAGCACATGAGAAGAGACGCGAAGGAAGATCAGGAGGGAAAGTATCATTAAAAGATTTAGAAGCACAGCTAAGTCATTCGGACGAGGAAGTTATCGGCATCATAACACTGGAGGATGTTATGGAAACCTTGTTACAGGTTGATTAAGCTAGTCATATCTGACACTTCCATGTTAATTAATCTGAAATTTTTCATTCCATAACAAAAGAGATCATTTTTTCCGTTTTGTAGGAAAAGATCTTGGATGAAACCAACGCATGCGTTGATGTCCATAATAAGTGAGTATTAGTCTTGTCTCATTCTGTTTTAGTATCGAATCTATTCGCTAATCGTAACCATTGGTGTTAAGTCTAAATCCTTTCCTTTTTTGCAGGCTAAAAACCAAACCTGTCTATCCAAAAAGTTCCGATGTACCAAGATCTCGGAGGGCAGCTTCCTTCTCCAATGTTATCTCAGAGAAATATCCTTCATCCGCACTAAGAGGATCAACTCTGACTTCATCAAGAGGAAAGTCTCTGCCAAGTTCTCCAATTGCACCAACAAGCCCCGCTCGCAGCTTGCGAACCTCCCGCCGACACCGAGTAAGAGAATCAATCCCGTCCTCATTCATGTTGGCTTTGTTGTATCACATCTAATTTGCAAATATCATCCTGTTTCTTGGCAGCTCTCGAGAGTGTCGCATGAGAGTCTACAACTGCCTAGTGATGTTCCGTAACACTCTCTATGTGTTTACATTTTTACAAAGCAGAAAATTCTGTTCATGGTTCTTGTTTGGTAAATTGTAAGCCAAAGTGTTGGAAAATATTCATGTTGACCTTATAAATAAGGAGTTGTGGAAGACCATGCCTGCTTTTTGGGATGGGAATGGAATAATACTCAGCTAAGGGTCAGTTTGGTATTATTTTTGGAGACTCCTAAGTCCTTTGCATATAACACCTTGCAAGTAACGTGCTTGGCAAAAATGTCTAGAAGTCCTTTTGCACAAATATCCATTATTAAATAAAGTTTCGGTTGTTTTATTTCAGACAAAATTTTGAAAACAGCCTTTAAATAGAGTTTTTTTTTTTTTTTTTTGGTATTTTTTTCTTAAATTTTTAACCTGTGATACTAATCTAATTGGAGGTAAAAAAAAACGAAAGCTATTATATATATATATATATATATATATTTAGAGGCAACCCTACAAATCACCATTTATCTATTGCAAAATTGTAACATAAAACATATTGTATAAGTATTTTTGAAGTTTATAACATGTTTTTTAAAAGAAAATAAATTATAGCATATATCTGTGGAGAAACTTAAATTTCTAGTAAATAACAGATTTAAAGTTAATTTTAATAATAGATTTATTATATATTTTTAGGTTAGAGAGAGATAGAGAGAAGGAATGAGGAGGGATTTTTTTGATATTATCCTACCATAAAATTGATTGTGCTATTTATTATTTTTTAAAAATTTAATGTCATAATTTATTATTGCTCTCTTCAAAAAGACTTCTAGGCAGAAGTTTAGCATTTTTCTCGCATGATTATTATTTGAGTGGTTCTATTGACACACTCGTATTAATTAAATGCTTTAATTACAAAAAACCATCAAATAAAATGACATAAAAGGATAATTATTATACACTTAATTACATAAATAAAATTCTATCATAAAAAAGAAACTCAATCATGTTCGTTTTTTCTTTTTAGACACACATACATATCAAAGCTCCAAATTAACAACTTATTATTATTACTACCTTGAAACCTATAAGAACTCCCTAATTTTTACTCTTTATCGTTGGATATGATTACTTCTTTGATTATTGGATATGATTACTTCTTTGATTATTTTGAAATTTGATATATTTGGTAATTTACATCAACGTCGTTGGATATGATTACTTATGATTACTTCTTTGATTGTTTTGAAATTTGATGTATTTCTTTCGATTTTGGATATGATTAATTCTTTGATTGTACACATGTTAGTTTTACTAGTACTATTTAAAATGACAATAACATCTTTTGATTTAGTAAAGACATTTATAAATTGAGTTGGTTTAATCTTATTCCCATCAGCTCTCGAATTTATTAAGACACTAGGTTTAAGAAAATTTGTTTGCTAGCAATGTGGGACAGATATCATGAAAAAAGATGTATGTTTGCAAAATACTCCGTCTTTTTTTTTTTTTTTCGTTCAGCAAGTCAACTATTTCCATTTGCTCGAAGTTCAACCTGAAATTCGTTAATTTAATCAGCACTAAAAAAACCCCCCCGAAACGGCTGCCAACAAAGACGGAAAATAAACGTTGTTTTATTTAACCAGAACCGGGTCATCAGGGTTAAACGACGGCCCAGATCTTTCAACAAGAACACCATATTGCTTTTATTCCCAGAAACAACACCATATAATAAGCGTTTCTCCAACTAAACAAATGCAAAATTTATATGGAAACGACATCACTTATCATATTGGAACCGGACTTTTAACAACGAAGGCCCACGTCGTTTCATCTTATCCTTGAAAAGTCAATTAGCATTAGATACGTCTTTTTTCGAATTTAAACGACATCATACTTCAAACGACAATTGATCTAATGTCTTTCCACAACCAAATATACTTTGTTTGGCATTTCAACTTAACTCCAACTAAATTATACTTTTTTTATCTCAGTTTTTGTCTGTTGTTGAAAAATCAATAAATATTATAACTAGTTTTTGAAAAGTCAATCAATTCTAATTTAAAAATTTCATCTGCGGACCAAATTCAAGCTACGATGTCCTTATCTAAATGAACGACAACAACATTTTAAAGGGAAAAAGAAAAGAAAAAAAAACATCACGAGTAGCAAAATTCAAAAGGTTAACTAAAAAAAATAAAGGAAAATGACGTGTCATATCTTCATCAAACGATGACGGGCCTCGAGCAAACGACATCTCATGTACACAAGTTCGACACATGTCGTTTATGGCAAACAACATGAATGTGCGTGTATTTTTTTATTTTTTTTCCCCTGTTTCACTGGAATCCAAAACGATGTCATGTGTTCTGTTTAGGAGCATTTTTTTCAATGAAAAAAAAAATATCTTAGAAATATCTTTCAATATGAAGAAGAACAGAGCAATCTTTTTCGTAGAAATATCTTAGAATAGAAAAGTGACCTCCATTCATTTAGTTTTGGATAAGATACACAACCCAAATAACACACAAACTGTGTCATTGGAATTACAACATTAGTCCTTGCTAAAAAGCCATGAAAACTCTAATTTCATCTTCTCAAACACCTCTCCATTTCTCAAACTTTCATCCATGGAAGCCCAAGACCGCAACAACTCTCCGCCCCACGGCGTCGCAAAGCCTAAACCAGAGCCGAAAATCAACGACTCGCACACCAAACGCAAGCGCCAAAGGCTTCGGCGGTACTGCCCGACCGGTGCCGACCGCTAAAGAAGCACCGGCGAGCAAAAACTCCGACAGCGGCAAGGACAACGACGACGAAATCCCGCAGGTTGTGTTCGAGAGAATGATTGGTAGAATCGCGGTGTCTGTCGGGGTTCCGATGGCGGCTGGTTTGGGGCTGTTGAAGTTCTTCGGAGTGGTTAAGGAGCAACATCTGTGGGATATGCCGATGTGGCTGCCGTTGTTGACGGCGTTTTTTATGTTTGCGGTGTCGGCGCTTGGGCTGGCGTATGGGGCGTTGTCCACCAGTTGGGATGCGGAGAAGAAAGGGTCGTTGCTTGGGTTGGAACAAGTGCAAGAGAATTGGGTTGAGATGTGGAGGGAAGAGGATGAGAACAACAAAATATGAAGCCCCTCATATATTCATTGCTTTATACATGTTCTAAGAAGTAGTATGCTATTATTTTTTCTTTTGCTTTTCCCAATCAAGTTTCTATTTTCACTTCTTTATATAATCTCTAACGCAAATGTTAGTGTCTCAATGCTAAAAAAAAGGTTTTAAAATGACAAATTTAATATTTTGTATTATAATGAATAACGTTATTGATGAATACTAATTTTGTCATCATAATTAATGAGTTGACTTAAAAATCTGTGCTCAAATAATAGTTTACCTAAATTCTTGTGCAAGTAGAAGTGTAGTTAAATTCATGCTTTGGTACAAGTCTACTTAGGTAGAACTAGAAGTCTACCCAAGACTCATGTTTGGAGTTAGAAGAGGAAGCTTAAGCACTTACAAAAGTATAACAGTCAACCGTCAAAGATATTTGACGATTTGACGTTAAAACATATTAAGGAGATGATCAGTTATAACATAAAAAACGTGAAGGGTTTCAGTTGTATTAAAGAGAGGATAAACTCTCGAATTTATTAACGAGTTAAATTTTCTCATTCTAAATGTATTATAAATTGCCTCAAATTAAGAGGAAAACTCACATAAACAATTTCTACTACAAAGCCTTAAGATAATTGATTCGAACTCTAGTATTTAGGCTATATTTGTGTTCTATAAGTTTTACGTAACATTTTTTTTATTATTTTGTTTGTTTGATTTTAATTTCTTATTCAGGAACATTCATTTGAGATTAGACGAAATGTACTTCAATTATTATTTTTAATATTATATATTTTTGTCATGAAATTTAAATTTTGGAACTTATATAAAATAAATAAATAAATCCAAATGATTGAACAAATTAAAAAAGAAAGTACTTACTAAAAAAATTAACACATCAATTAACGAGTAAATAAATATAAGTTTACAATTGACATTAAATATAGCATTATTCACGAATGATTTTCTTATTCAACTATTAAATTTTAGCAACTGGTAAAAATTTCGAAATCAAATTTAAAAGGCTAATTTTGTATTGATCGATGTTATACATATATATGTGTGTGTGTGTGTGTTGGTAACTATGACCGATGTTGTTGATGATGATTATAATATATTGCATCTGCGAAATTGGAACGTGATCAAACTTGTTGAGCAAATTGAATATTTGTAACGGGACACCGCTTTAGGGAATCTCTTTATTTGTTTAATTATGTCAAACTATTGCTCCGTTTGCCTCATCATCTCAACTCAAACTAAACAACTCAAATCTCATCATGTTTTTTGTCTTTTCTGAAAAAGTTTTTTGTCTTTTCTGAAAAAGTCAACAAAATTTACTATGCAAACTTAAAAATCTCAACTCAACTCAAACTAAACCTGCGATCCAAACGAATCCATATCCATAAGAAAAAAAATTAATTGATTATCACTAAATAGTGGACCCGAATAATAACCCACAACTTCCATAATTACTTGAGATTAGGGGCAGTTTGGAGGAGTATTTCCAAAACATTTATAAAAAAAAATCTTTTTCTTCCACTCAAAACTAATTTTCAAAAAAAAAAATTAAGTCTATAATTCTATAGTGATATTTATTTCCAAACACATTTGAAGATTTTACCATTTTCACTCCAAACTCTTCTTTTTTTTTTTTCTTTTTTTCTTTTTAACCAAATACTTATTTTCAGAATTCAACTTAACTCCAATCAAAATATCTCCAAAACTCCATCTCCAATTATGCACTCAAACGAGACGCCTAAGTAGTCAACATTCTAAGCTAGATTAGAATGCTTTTTCATCAATCGATTGATATTAATCATTATAGTATTGAATAAATTAACGAATGGGTAAAAAAAATTTTCCTTAAACTATAGACCTCCTAAACACTTTACCCCCGAATTTCAAAAAATGGCATCTCTTCCACCTGATCTTTATTTTGCTAACAAATTTAGTACTTCTATTACTTTAATTGATGAAAATTATCCATATCAAGCATTAAGCATGATTGTTGATATATTAAATACAAAAATATTATTCTATCCTCTATTCTAATGGACATTTGAAGTTTTTTTTTTTAATTAAATCTATAAGTAATATAAGAAATAACATTTCAAAGGACAAAACATAAATAAACTCATACATAATGACTTTATTTGTTAATAGAGTATAAATCGGGAGGAGTGGATGTTAAGTTTTAAAATTCAAGGGGGACAAACCGTTACAAGACCTATAAGTCAAGGGAAATTTTTGTAATTAATTTACTTGTCATGTGCACGTTATGTGATTTTCTGTCAAAAAACTAATGGTATAGGACAAATGTTACAATGTCAAAATCAGAAGGAACTGATGTTATATTTTGAAATTCGGGGATAAAATATTACAAGAGCTATAATTTGAGGAAGATCTTTGTAATTAATTCTAAACGAATTCACACATTTTTTTTTTTTTTTGGGATATAAAAGCAGAAAAAATCTTTTGTACTTCAAATGTTGACTGATTTCACCGCACCTTGAGCTCGGCAGAACATGGCTTACAATATAAACAGGAGGAATTAATTAATATTTGTATCTTTACTAAAGTATTGAAAAAACCATTAACGTTTTTAATTGCCAACATTTAAGGTAATTGTAGCGGGCTTCCTACGTTATATTACAACCGCATTATCCTCGTTTAAATAAGGATGCTATTTTCTTTTTCGTTGAAATGAAAAATCTCTCTCTCTCTCTCTTATTTTTTAATTAAAAATATATATATATTGTTTTTCCCCTCTGATATTATTTGCCTACACTTTTAAATACTCACCAAAGGAAAGTCTCGGAGCTTTCAGATCAGTTGTAGTTATCTCATACAGTAGTCACGATCTGGAATCAAGAATGGACTAGGGAAATTTTGCTCCTATTATTTTGATTCAAAACACGGCAAAAGCAAGAAAAAAGAAAATAGTACTATTCCAAAAAAAAGAAAGAAAGAAAAAGAACGTTGAAGAACAACGGGCAAGCACTCATTATTATTGTACGTTGTACATTTCCAAAATCAAATACAAAATACCCTTGCTGCTGATGGTCGTGGCATAACGGCAAACACGGTCGCTTCATGACTCTCTCTTTTAATCGTTAGAGATTCAATTCCTTGCATCCGCACTTAAGTCCCGATAGAGAGATTGGGATAGTGGCTTTAGGTTGGAGCATGACAAACATCACTAATTCTCTCTTCCAAAACAAGAAGAAATCAAACAAACGAACTAACGAACGAACGAAAAAAGAAAAGGTGCTATCGATAGTTCTTTTTAGATGGCTTATTTTCTAAAACTTGGACTAAATCCTAATGAACTTAGCAGATGACACAACCGTAACTTGTTTCTTCTTGGATTACGGCGCAGTCATAATGTTGAGTTACTAGAGGATACATGTAATTATTATGGACGACCCCGTTACATGAATGTATAAAATTAGGCAAATGTTCCTCCTTTATTAGTACTGGATCTTCCGTTGGCTTTTTTTTCTCGTGATTTTCCTTCTTATTCTCTGCTGCTTTTGGAGCTCCCATGGAGAGAATGTATGTGTCGCAAATCTTCCCCAATTTGCTCACCAAAGTCACCGGATCTATGTCTCCGGTCACCGTCAGTTTCCTGTCATTCATGTCCAAGGAAACCGAATCAATGCCTGCAAAAATTTTCAACAAAATACAAAAACTTGAAATTAGTGTTAGATTTTCACATGATTTCTCTGGATAAACATCACGAGGAACAAGCATAGAATAAGTTAGAGGAGTAGTAGTTTTCAGTACCTGCATGGCGAGAGACTATCTTCATGGCCTTCTTCCTGGTTTTCTCATCATGGTACTCCAATTTCAGCACAACTTCCTGTCATTAAACAATCCCAAAAAAAAAAAAAAAAAAAAACACATTGCGAAAACACAGTTCATGAACCAAAAATACACAACCAAACAGATTAGAGGAGAGAAAACTAGGAAAGACAGAGGAGCTTAAAGCTGAGTTAGAAATACTGACTGTCATTGTCATTGTCACATAAAGATTGAGAGATCTGAATGACAAGTATGTATGTATGTATATATATATATATATTGGTTTTGGTTTTGAGACTTGGTGTGTATGCAAAATGGAAGCTCAGGAAACGGGTATTTATATTAGGAGAGGGAAGACTAAAAACAGTGAGGCAAGTAGGTCAATCAAGTCAAGCACATAGTAGTCTTTATCCACGGTCATTAACTCCTCAGTCGTTGTTTGGGTTTTGGGGGGGGGGGGGGGGGGGGGGGGGGACAAGAATATTATGTCAGCGATTTCATTCATAAAACGACAACGTTTATATTATTACCTTTTTTGTTTTATTGGGGGTAAGCTACTTTTATTTTATTCCATTTTAATTTCCAGGAAGTGATCAAAAATTCAAAATGGTTTTTGTCCGATGTGCTCATGTCCTGTCCGGTGCGCTGGCACTTGCCACCGTCAAGTTGTTGATTTGTTAAGCGAAAATACACGAAACATGTGTTCAACCTATATATATATATATATATATATAATTTATTATTTTAAATTCACTCCAATAAAACAATTTTAATATTTTTTTTTTCATTTTTTCTTCAATTTAAAACACAGATTTTCTATTTCCATATACAGATATATTTTAAAACTTAAACTTTAAAAATCCATTATCTCTAAAATTTTAACTCAAGAGGATCAATCAAACAATGGCTTATTAAATAAATATTCAAAACATCTCACCTGTTTGTAAAATCAATCATAAAATATCCCCTGAAATGAAATTTTAAAAGTATTAAGATTGCCCTTCTTAATTTATCTTAAACGCTATTTTAGAAAACAAGGAGGGAAATAGGTCAAAAATAGAATGGAATATAAATAAATAGCACAAAACATTTTCTATGACTATAAATAACAGTTTTACTATAAATTTGAATTACACCCAACCAAAATCTCGAAAATACCTTATCTATCTCTTCCTCCTCTATCTCTCGTCCTAAGAGGAAGACATTCGTGCATAATTTTCATTATACATAGAGCTTTGAGATAACTAAACTGGACTCTGCACTCTAATTTTTACTCGTTTATTTCTTGAGGCTATCTTTTGTATTCGACAAGCTTTATTTAAGGTTCTTGATTATTTTATTTATTTATTTTTAATAAATTATTCAAAAAAAATTCATTTAGGGCTCTAATAATTATTTTAATATTATACTTTTTGTCATAAACTTTAAACTTTGGAAATTTTTTTTTTTAAGTTTCAAATGAGTAAAAAACAATATATAATTTTTTTTAATTTTTAAGTAGTGTAAAGGTCAACAACAGTAAATGAGTAACCAAATATAAAAAATTTAACCTATATATTCTTGGTGTGCCAAATTTAACATATGTTAATTGATATTAAACGTAGCATTGTTGAAGAATGATTTTCTTATTCAAATATCGAATTTTTGCATAGGTATAAATTAAACTTGGACATCACATTCGAAATGCTAATTTATATTGAACGATTGATGTACATTGCTTTTATGAAATTGGAACGTGACCGAACTAGTTGAGCTAACTGATTACTATCTGGAATGTGACACCGCTTTATAGGGAATTTGTTTATGTCAAACTAAATTGATTATAATTAAGTCTCCGTTTGGTAAGTTAGTTGGATATGAAATTTTTAAGTTGAAATTTATTGATTTTTCAAAAATTAACTAATTATAAATTTTGTTGATTTTTTAGGGAAAAAAAAAAAACAAAAATTAACATAAAAAAAGTACAGTTTAATTAAAGTTAAACTTGAATACCAAACGAGTCCTATATAGTTGACCTGCACAATATTCCATAACTCCAATAATTACTTGAGATTAACTACTAGTCAACATTTTGAGCTAGATTAGACCCTTTTTTCCATAAAATTACTGACACTAATGATTATTAAATCGAATAAATAAATCAATTATCACAGTCTCTAAATCTTTTGTTCTTCAAATATGGTCTGATTCCACTGCACCTTGGGCATGGTAAAACCTGGCTTACATTATAAACAAAAGGAGTTAATTAACATTTCTTTTCGATATAAACAACATTGTATTTCAATGTACGCTTACCTAGCTACTCCCTTCTTTTTCAGTGCCAGTTTATATTTTGATTGGTTTGTCATATAAACAAACAAAACAGGAGGATGATGTTAGAGATGTGCCATGAAAAGATGACAAGATAGTAGAGAGTGGGGGGCCTTTTCGAATCCGTGGTCTGAAAAACGACAACAAAAGTGGGGCAATTCATATTTAAAATGTAACGACGACAGGGCATATACGACGAAACGTCTAAATAGCCGCCTCTGTCAGTTTATTTTTGTTTATGTCATATTAATCCTTATTTAAGATAACGCTTTGCTGGATGCAACTTGACGATCTAAATAGACGCCTCTATCGTTGCTTAATTCCATTTTAGGTCATGATTTTTAAGTCAAATCTCGTTGTTGTTATCCAACTTTTAAAACGTCTCAGAATTAGTTTTGGAAGTATTAATCTGTCTCATAAATTCATTTATCTAAAGATACGGTTAAAAACAAATTGTAGTTATTTCGTGAAATCAAATACATTTTTTTTTTAATCAAATGCATTTTTTATTAAGACTAATTTTGTCATTATAATATTAGCGCACAAGTGTTTTGAGGATTTAGAACTTTCAAAATTGAAATCTTGAATGTGAATGATAAAAGTAACCATGAGGAAGGTAATATAATCTTGTTTTTATCCGAATTTTATAGCAAATCTCTATTATGATACAAATTAATAACTTAATAATTAATTCTGACACGTTTTAAAATTTAGAAATTAAATTAAGATTGAACTTATAATTTAAAAATAAAAAAACAGCCCTATACAAATCACATTTGTGATGTAGAACTTTTGGGTCTTTTTTTTTTTTTTTTTTTTTTTTTCAGTGGAAGGAACCTTTCGGTAATTTTTTAAGCCGAAAATTTGGCAAAACCACGAGGGCTGGTGGTCTAAAACGAAACATTATCAAACCCAACAAAACTAATTTATTCGTTTCATAATTTTTTAAGGTTTACAATTCCTAAAGGAGAGTTAAAAAATAATAAACCAATCTTTACGCAATATTGTTTTCTTTTCGTAGCTAGCCTCGTCTTTGTCACCATGAAATCAATTAGCCCACGGCACGACTCCTTCCCTAGTTTTTGTGACATCAAGATATTGACTCAAACGCAAAAGCTTAAAGCAGTGGAGTGGGCTTCGTATGTCATATCACAACCGCATAATCCTCATATATATTAACTAAGCGCTAGAGTCAATTTCAGCATGATGTAATGTTGCGAAGATGACCTCCAGCGGTGATAAGCAATTATTTAAAGTTGTAATTTTATGAGGTTGATTGATGAATCTACTAAGATTCTTTTTTCTGAAAATATTTATACTCGTTATGTCTTATTTATGTTATTGTTTATATGAATACAAAAAAAAAAGAGTTATTTTTCTATTTACTCATGAAAAAATATCATCTTTCTGTTTCTTTTATATGAAAATTGGACTTTGGCATTCTTTTTTCTATTTTTTTACCCCATGATATTCTTTGCTTAGACTTTTAAATACACACGCAAACTAAAGCTATGTAAAGTTGTATTGGAGCTTTCAGATGATCGGTTGTAGTTATCTTATACAATACTACAGATCTAGATAGAAAAAATAAGTGATTGACTCAAATAATTCTGAATTCTTTAAAAGTTAACAGTTTAATCCCTATTTTATTTTTTATTTTTGACCGAGATGACCTTAAACTCTTAAAATGTTGACTATTATAGTCATTTTCATCTAAAATCGTTAAATTTCTTACAGAATCTTTGCTCAAGTCATAATTTATGTACTAAAAAGATCAAAATGCCCCATTAATTTTCTAAAAGATGTTAAAATTAAGAATGGACTAGGGAAATTGCTACTATTATTTTGATTCATATCATATTAAAAGCCAAAAAAAAAAAAAAAGGAAGCACTCATAAATAATGTACATCATTGTACATATCAAAAATTAAATACACAACCGAAGATTATCGTGATATAGCGGTAAAAGATAGTCACTTCATTACTTTCTATTCCATCTGTCGGAGATTCAATTTTCTTGCGTCTGGACTTAGATCCTAGCTTGGGACTGTGAAAACACCACAAAATTCTCTATTATTTTTTCCATGGCTAATTATTTTCCAACTTTGGTCTGAATTATCTTGATTAACTTAGCAGATGACACAAGCGTTGGGATCTTCCTCAATGGTTCTGGCGTAAAAATGTTGAGTGGCCGGATGAAACTTGTTAAAATAAGCCTCGTTATATGCCTGTAAAGCCTTAGCCCATTGTTCAGCGTTCGGATCTTTCTTTGCTTCTTCCTTCTTGGGCTCTTCTTTCTTTTTCTCTTCCTTCTTCTCCGGCGCTTTTGGAGCTCCCACTGAGATAATCTCCGTGCCGCAAAGCTTCCTCAATTTGCTCACTAAACTCACCGGATCTATTTCTCCGGTCACTGTCAGTTTCTTGTCCTTCTGGTCCAAAGAAATCGAAACAACCCCTGAATATAAATAAATAAACAAAATCAGTAACAATAAACATAAATATAAGAAATTTTAACTTCATGAAAGCCAAACTTAAGAAATCTTATAGTCTTGTTAGTAGATGTCGGTACCTGAGTGGCCAGAGACAGTCTTCATGACCTTCTTCTTGGTTTTCTCATCATAGTACTCCAATTTCAGCACAGCTACCTGTTATTAAACAATCCAAAAACAAACAAACAAACAAAAAAACGATGAGAAAAACAAAGTTCATGAACAGAATAGAGGAGAGAAACTATGAAAGACAGAGCTTAAAGCAGAGTTAAAAAAAAAAAAAAAAAACTGACCTTCATTGTCATAAAACTTGAGAGATCTAAAAATTAGAAGTTGGACGATATAAAGTGAACAAAAAGTTTGACTAGTGTTTTTTGGGTTTTTGGGTTCTTTTTGGAATTTTTTTTGGTTTTGAAACTTGGTGTAGGCAAATGGAAGCCGAGGACAGTAGCTTTTATATTAGGAGAGTACAGTGGGTCAATTCTCAAGTCAAGGGAAATAGGAGTCTTCGTCTACGGTCAAATTTGCATCCTCTGATGGGACCCACAAGCCCACCATACAATGGCAACGGAGAAAGTGGACACGTTTTGTATTTCAATTTTCATACATGCAAACGACGGCGTTTTGAGGCTTTTCATGAACGATGGAAGAGGCTTCGGCTTTTTTTCCACGTTCCAGGAAGTAACCAAAAGAATCATTGTCGCCATGTGCCGTGCGTTGTCACCGTAAGTTGTTGATTTTTTAAACTTTTTTTTTTTTTTAATTAAAAGCTTCGGGAAGTCTCCTCCTCCTAACGTTTGTCTCTCTTCTCAGTTCTCTGTGTCTGCCGTGTGCCCCACGCGTAAACAAGACCCGGTCAATAGAAATATTCAAAAAAATACAACCAAAAAAAAACTCTAATATACTGTGGATTTCACTTCTGGGTTTTCTCACGTGATTTATCATCTGACCTGGTTCGTACTCTCGTCCATGGTTAGATGTTATGGCTAACTGAATACCATGTTTTTAGTTTAATGTTTACTTATTTGATTTTTTTTAATCAAGATTCTTGGATCCGCAGTCCACTTAAGTAAACCGTCTTCTCTATTAAATTCACGCGACTTGATTCTTTAAGTTGTTTTTAGTTAAAACTATCATGTTATCGTTTTTATCAAATAAAATCAGTTTAAATATATATATATATATATATATATATATCTTGTTGTTATAAATTCACTAATAGCTCTAATGTTTGAAGTCTAGATTTCGAATCTTTTGATGGGGCTCTTTTGTGGTGGTCTTGTTGACGTGGAGGGTAGGTGTTCGTGGCCTCCTTTGATTGGTTCAACTAGTATCTAGTTGGCGTTGAGGGAGTGTGCTGCTAGAGGTATCGCGAACTATGCCAGAAAGTCAAACACCCGAACAATCAGTAGGTATGTCCATAGTGCTCTCTCTTGCTAGCCACAATGTTGGCCCCAACTAGGATGAGCTAAACTTGGATGACTCCGAGGAAGACGATTCTGAAGGCGACACCTATTGCGATTCCGGCTCCGTGTGGATGAAGACTTCTCAATAAAGGAGATCTTGAGATGACCATATGGTGTGGAAAAAGAATATGAATGGTTTGTGGAGAGATGTTTTGGTGAATGGAAGGTTTGTTTGATACTTAGTATGCGGGTTTGGACATGTGGTCTTGTTATAAGTAGTGAGTAAGGTCTGAAATGTATAGTGCCTAAGGGTGGCTCTGTACTTTAGGTGTTGCTCCGTCACCGGAATGATCTAGATAGACTTTCCTCTCTTGACCGAGTAAGGTGAGTGAAGGGTGAGGCAAATGGTTGCTAAATGTGTTTAAGGATGGAGATATGTATTAGAATTGGAATGAAAGGAATCGAAATCGTTGTCTACTTGGGAACGCCTATTTTGGTGGTTCTCCGCTATCGGAGTTGTCGCCGGAAGTTAAGGTGTATTGGAGAGGGTATCCTTTACTGGTCATTTGTTATGGGTGAGGAATGGTGAGAGAAATGTTACTCTTGTGATGGTAGTTGTGATTGTTCCATGCTTCAGGTGTGCCTCCGTCAATGAAGTCACATGAGGTAGAGAGGGTCACCTCTCTTGGCTGGAAATGGTGAATGAAAGGTAAAGGGGATGGTCGTTAGAAGTATTAAGGGAATGTGGGATTTGATGATGTGGTCAGGGATGGTTGGTGAGGTAGAAAATACAATATACTCGAGAATGGATTCCTACTTCAGGTGCACCTCCGTCGGGGGAGCCATTTGATCTAGAGAGGGTATCCTCTCTTGGCCGTAAGTGGAGATGAAAGATGAGTTGTTTGCAGTGTTTTGGGCTAAAGGTCTGTTTGGGGTGAGAATCGTGTAGTATTTATAAATGGAGGAGGATTTAATGGGAACCAAATTTTTTCTAGTTCAGTTTGGAGGTTTTCCACTCGAAGGTTATAGTTAGGGGTTTTTCTGGCCATGGTTTCATTCTCTTTCCCATAATGGCTACTTCAGGAGGTGGGATAACTCTTCCATTGACCGTTTGAATGTGGTCAAGGAGAGTTGCATTGGTAATGGGTGCCCAGAGAGGTAGCTAGCTAGTCAAACACTTTAGGAATGCTATTTCAAGTGTTTTCCAGGCACATTAGACGCTTTTGGCAGGGAAAAGTCTCACCTAAATGATGTATTGTTGATTCCCATATTAACAAGCTTTAAAGTCTTAATTTACTGAGGAAAAATTATATATTTTATGGGCATATATTGGGCTTCTACTAGATCTAATGGACTTATCTAGGCTTATTGGATTAGGTTAAAGCTTTTAGGGGGTTTTAAAATTCTCTACAACTCATATTATTCTAATTCCTCATAGAATCAAAGCCTCCCAAGTCGGACAAGAGTCTAATTGGATGGAATAAATGAGCCCATTCATGTTCATTGACCTTCAAAACCACAGCCCACTTAAAGATCCCCGAAGCGTGGCTTGAGTCCACGTACCGTTTTTGGCCCACAGTGCAAGATCTGGGTTAGTCCTGTGCCTTGTCAAATTTCAGACATCAACACCTTTCAACTTTGATTCAAACTGAAAAAAAAAAATGTAGAGTGTGTCAATTGTCATATATATTAAATTAATTAAAGTTGTTAATATTGCTCGGGTTAGTTTTAAAGATGTTTAATGCAAAGTACATGTGTCTAGACAATAATACTACCCAAGTTTAACAAGTATAATAGACATAGATCATCGTCAATTGTATTTCTTGTGCAAGAATTGTGTCATTACTAAGTAAAGAAAACTTAAGACTCTGTTTGGGAAAAATAGAATGAAAATAGTTAGAAGGGGAATTTTTGAATGAAAATATTTTAGATATAAACATTTAGCACTGTGTTAAAATATCCAAATGGTTAAAATATTATCCCTCTTACATTTAAAATTTTGCCTAAATATTGCAAATGAGAACATTTTGCAATATTTTATAATATGTTCAATGTTGCTTTCCAAATGATCATTTAGAATGTTGGATAATGAAAAAAATTTGAAATATTAAGAATGATTGAAACAAACGGAGGCTAAAAAATCCATTACATTAGATGTGTGTGTGTGTATATATATATATATATATATATATTTTATTTTTAATGTGCCCCCATGGGCGCAGTGTAAAGTTTGTGCTTGTTTTTAGGGTTATTTTTTTGGGGTTTTGATTGGACTCCTTGTCCATCCGCTTTCTTATTTATAGTAGCAATAAAACCTTCTCATTGTATACCTTACCCCTTTCACGTGTCGTATGGAGTATACATTTCAGTTTGAGTTTTTTCTATTGTTTTTATCTTTTTATTCAAAAATAAACGAATTTTCATTATTTAAATCTCTCAATCTCTCTTTTTCATGTTAAAAAAAACTAAAACTTTAACACATCCCTCCTTGATTTATAATTTTTTTTTTCTTTTTTACAATCCCATTAGATTAGATCCTGAAAATCTGCCATGGCTAGTGCTTCTAGAAATTTAGAAGTACAATGTTTGATAAATAGTCGATGCCGGACTTGCTGAATTGGTATTTCTTTCTTACCCTCTTCTAACTCAAATATAATTGTTTATGTGACAAATTTTGGACTCCTTAGAACAAAGTTGGAAAACTATTAAGAGAAATTTAACGTTGAAAGTTGCACTCATGGGTGATGCCGAATCCTTTCAAATGTGATTTCCTATACAATAGTTGATGTTACCACCATGGTGGTAGACGCAGACTGATGGATATGGGCTTTACTCCTAAGTGACTCGATTGTTGGGAGCTATTTGATCCCCATCAGGCTCAAATGGGCCCATTTGAAAATGGATGGTGAGCCCACAAAGATTTTTGTGTTGTTTTCTACAATTTTTTTTTGTGTTGGCAAATTTTTATTATTAATAAGGGCGATGCTTTTACTAGATAATATTTTTGTTTGGGTGTTTCTTTTTTATGTTAAGCTTCTAATAAGGGATATGGTTTTCCCATTTTTTGGGTTTACTTCTCCACTATATCAATGTTTTGGTTGTGTTTTTTTTTTTTTTTTTTTTGAGTGATGTTTGTTTGGTTTTTGATATATTTGATTTTTTAAAAGTGACTAATGATCCTATTGTATGATCCTGACACTCAATTGACTGGAGGCTTCTCGTATATCTCTCTATTTGAGCTTTATTAGAATTTATCAGTGAAATCGATCTAAGTGGAGGATTATATTACTGTATTATAAAGTAATCTGTATTATTATTATATTTGCATTTTTTTTTCTTTTTTTCATAGAAACCAGTTAGAATATATATATATATATATTTTT
Source organism: Ficus erecta (assembly GCA_008635985.1). Taxonomy (NCBI): domain Eukaryota; kingdom Viridiplantae; phylum Streptophyta; class Magnoliopsida; order Rosales; family Moraceae; genus Ficus; species Ficus erecta. Next base: position 2,088,803 of record BKCH01000010.1, read on the forward strand.
TGGAGGGAACCAATTAGAATAGTTGACATATAAGATTGTGTAATCCAAACATAAAAGTATTTTTCAATTTTCACCATCGGGAATCAGCAATTAGACATTCAAAATGTTCGAAATTCCCTCTAAATTAAGGTATAAGAACAAAATGATATTGAAAAAAAAAAAAATATATATATATATATATATATATGGAAAGCAAAATGTTAAGGGGTCCCACATAAAATATCCTCTGGGTCCCACAAAAAATATCTTAATGCATCTCGTGGTGGAGGTGGTGGCCGCCTTGCTACTGGAAAGCATCGAACCATACAAATCCGTGCCAACAAGATGAGGGCAGCCACGTGTTGGCTCAGAGAGTCCATGTTTATCCCCTTGTCATTTTCACCGCCACACCCCCCAACCGACTCAGCTACTGGTCACTCCTCTCGGAGTTAGTTTGGGAAATTACCACTCATTTCAGGGTTCACGAAAATTGTCAGCAAATGACAACAAAAGTAACAAAAATTAGGAAGATTGGTAATTTTAGAATACTTTATTTAAAAAAAAAATCAAACTTTTATTTTTAGAAAAATAATCAGTTTTTGTTAAAATGTTAATTGTTCTTTACGTTTGATTAGTCAATTTAACAAAACTTCTAAGATTCATATTGAAAAATGCTTAAAAAGACATCATTTATAGGATTAATTTTATTTTATTTTTTATGTTTGTAAATGTTTTCACTGGATGAAAAATCTTTCAAAGTTATCTCTTTGGTTTAATTTATTACTTTAATAGATAATTATATGCTAGTGATATTCGTCAATTACGAACAATTCAAAAAAAGTATAAGTTAAAAAAAAAAAGTAGTTTTTAATTTAACAAAACGTCTGACATTCATATTGAAAAATGCTTAAAAAGAGATCAATTATAGAAGTTTTTTTTTTAAAATGTTTGTACGTGTTTTCACTGGATGAAAATCTTTCAATGTTATCTCTTTGGTTTAATTTACTGCTTGACATAGCTGTTAAATTATATAATCAAACATAACATGATAATAAGAGTTATAATATAATAATTTAACGATATTTAAAAAGAGACTAATTTTCATATTATACTAAAATTTTGTCTTATTCTCCTACCTGTCTACATTACCCACTCACTAGCCAAATATTTTGAATGTAATTCAAGTATTTCTTTTACTTTTTTTGCACTGAAGTATTTCTTTTACTTGGGAACACCTAATAATACAATTACATATAAATTTATTAATAAACTTATTTTAGGTGTGGAATATAGTTTTAAGTATTTTAAGCGTTTGAATTGTTTTTCTTTTTATGTGATACATTTTCCTTTTTTTTTTTTAAATAGAAATTTCAAACTCAAAACCTCGTTTAAGATAGAATAGGATTTTTTTTTTCTGTTATTATGGAATTATTTATCATATTTAAACTTTTATCAAATTTATTAAATTGTTTTGTAAGATCAAATTTAATTGAATTTCCACAACAGAATTTCCAAACGTCTTGTTTAACTACTACACATTAATGAACTCTTCTTTCCACTAGTAAACGTGGCGTAGTCTTATTGGCTAGCGTCCAGTGCATCACCAAAACTCTCACCGCGTGTAATCATTCCCAAATGGTGACGTAAAACGCCTCTCCCTCAAAAGAGAGAGGCTGTAATTCAGTGGGTGCTCTTCTTCAGAAACTGCGAAAAAGCCCAAAACAGTTTGGGTGTAAGAGTGTGTGTATGGTATCCAAAAACCCGAACCCGACCGAGGGCTTCTACTTGGACCCCAACGGAATGGCGCTGCCCGGCCTCGGCCCCTTCGCCGCAGTCACCGCCACGGCGGCGGCGGCCTCCACCACGTCGTCGTCTTCCGACGATCCGTCGAAGAAGATCCGGAAGCCCTACACCATCACCAAGTCCAGAGAAAGCTGGACCGAGCCCGAGCACGACAAGTTCCTCGAAGCCCTCCAATTGTAAATTCATCTTTCTCTCTCTATCTCTCTCTCTCTCTCTATATACATATATGTGTGTGTAATTTTGTGATATGCGAATGTTTTGGGAAACTTAGGTTTTAGGGTTTTTTAATCGAAATTGGCGGGTTTGGGAATCTGTTTGTTTCCCGAGATTCTGTGAGTAAGAAATGGTTGAGGAAAGAAGAGAGAAAATTAGTTCATTTCATTTCACTTCAGACGTAAAATTATGATTAATAACTTGTGGAGAGAAACGAAGAGGGGAAAAAAAAAAACCCAGAATTTTATTTATAGTCTATCTGTTTGCTTGAAAACTTGAAATATCATGTTATGAATAAAAATAAAATATGTCATTTAATTTAGATAATCGTGAGATAGTGTACAATAGGGCTGTTTTGATGGGTCTAATATAATAATATCTTAATCACTTCAGATGATTCAGGAAGTTAGAGGGCTTTAGTTGTTAGATTATTTATAGTAATAATTGTAAGGTGAATTTAAATTGTCCACTGACAGGTATGTTACTGTATATTTTTTTGGGCCGTAGGTTTGACCGTGATTGGAAAAAGATTGAAGCATTTGTTGGGTCCAAAACAGTTATACAGGTTAGCTTTATTGCATATGAATTTCCAAGCGATGCTGTTGTTTGTTTTTATTTTTTCTGTAACCCGAAGAGCACGGAAACCGCAAACTTCTTCAGATTCCTGAGCGTCTGCCCGTGGTTACCGTTTGTGATGTGTTTGGAAATGTTTGGGAAGAATATGCCTCAGAACAGATGTAGTGACTATAGGATTGAATGGGAAGAGAGAATTTATTTGTAGGTCGTATTCATGTAGTTAAATTCAAAAACTTGGATTGATACTGAGTCATTGCAAGTAGTTAAAGTAGCATCTTTATGTTTCCTGTTTTCTCTGGTTTATGTTCTTGATTCTTTCGATCTAAAGTCACTGACGGGAAGCCCTTAGAATGTGATCATGGGTTTTATAGGAAATATGATTCAGTTAGTAAATATCAAAGCCTAAGAGAAATTATTTTTGGCAGATACGTAGTCATGCACAGAAATACTTTCTGAAGGTCCAAAAGAATGGGACAAGTGAACATCTACCTCCCCCTCGGCCGAAACGTAAAGCTGCTCATCCATATCCGCAGAAAGCTTCTAAAAACAGTCAGGGTACTTATTTTCTATCTTTATAAAAGCATAAGTTGGTATTCAAAAAGTTTAATACCACAAGCTTTTGGAAATCTACCTTAGAGATGTCTTTCTCTTTCAGCGCCTGCACTCTCACAGGTGTCAGGAGCTTTTCAGTCTTCATCTGCTTTACTTGAACCTGGGTATATTCAAATGCCAGATTCTGCACTTAGGAGTCCGCTTAGTGGTGCTGCTATCTCTACGTGGACCAACAATTCTGCACAGACGGTCAATTTGTCACACGGGACAAAAGGTTTGATTGTTATAAGTTCACTAGCACTGATGTGATCTGCGTTCATAGATGTCAATGGTTGTTCATGTATGTTCTTTGCAGCCCCAAGTGTGGGAAACAACTGCTGTAGTAGCACTGAAAGCACTCCAGGAGCACGACCGATTGGTGAAACACTAGATCTGGGAAACCATAACCATCAATTGAGAGGTAAAGCCCTATCTCCTCCATACTTATACTCCTAGTGTGATTGCTTTAACTTATTCTTGGTCTCTCATGATGCCTATTTGCCTTATGCAGTACTTCCCGACTTTGCTCAAGTATATAGCTTCATTGGCAGTGTCTTTGATCCTAATGCTACCGGTCATCTGCAGAAACTCAAAAAGATGGACCAGATAGATGTTGAGACGGTACGTTTTCTTCGAACAAAATGTTCTAATGTTGTGGTTGTTCGATAGTAATCTGTGTAACTGTGTTAGTGTTTAGCCTTTCGGATTTTGGTTCACATATACTATTTTGAAGATTCTTTTGCAAATATTGAAAGATTCCCGTAAATCTGAATGTTTGTTAAGTCCACGTCATTATAAAAGCACGTCACATCTAATCTGTTTTTGGCTCTGTCAGGTGTTACTGTTGATGAGAAATCTATCCATCAATCTAACCAGCCCTGATTTTGAAGATCATGTAAGTATTCATGTCATGAACTTTAGCATATGGTTTGACCAAGAATATTATAGCCTTTTGGTTCAGCGAGTCGCTTACCAGTTGATGGTTCAATTCACACAAAAGAAGTGTCGTTGGTAGATCTCGACTGGTCAAAAGTGCATTAGGCATAATGATTCTTAGTCTTTGTTTTGTTTGTTCCCATTTTCACGTTGAATGATTGATACTTGTATTGACACAATTGAGGATGCAGTTCCTTGATAGTAATTTCCTCCAATTGTAATCTTGATTTGTTCCATTGACACAGCGGAGATTGCTGTCATCATACGAGATTGAATCGGAGACCACAAATCTGAACGAAGCAAACAAGATAATTAAGAACGAGCAACCCATGAACGTTGCTTAATTTGCATCGTACCTAAATCAAAGCTTGCTTCTTGGCCTTGTTGGCGGCGTCTGCAGAGTGTTTTTTCATGCGGAGAACTTACTTGAAAGCGGGTAGATTAAGTTCTTAAGAAAGGTGTGAAAAATTAAATCCCAACACTCAATTTGATTGTATGCCCTAGCCTACACTAAGTTGTAAGTGTTGTCAGGCTAGTGATTACGCGTGATGTTGATAAAGTTTGCCATTTCCAGTTTATGTATATAGTAAGATCCAAAGGAGAGAGGGAAAAAAAAGGGCTTTGAATGTATAGTTGTTAAGCTGTACAGCAGTACAAAGCTTACCGTGTATCCAAGTTTTGACTCAAAATCATGTTTTTCATGTTTGTGTAAGCGAGGCACAGATATTAGTGTGCCTTGTAACCTCATTTCCAAACTGCTTCTGCTCTTGTGCACCGGTTTTGGCAGCTTAGCTCTATGCATGTTTCTATTTTTTTTTTTTTCCCGATATAAAAGAAAGGCTAATAAATAATAGTAGTGTTTTTTTTTTTTTTGAGCAAAAATAAGATTAAATTATTCTGATTTTAGGCGCTAATGATTGTTTATGATTATTTTCTTATGAAACAAAGTGCTTATATCTCTTCTGATAATGTCCATCTTATGAAGTTATTAAATATTAGAAAGAGAGTTTTTGTGATTGCAGGTATAGTGTACTGGTAATTTTACACCTGATTTCATAATAATGTGTTGGGTTGATGAGTTCAAATGTTTCACTACCAAATTCAAAAAAAAAAATAATAATAATAATAAATAAAAAGAATTTCTAACAAGAAAACACTGAAGATCCATGTATCGGAATTATTAAATATAGGAAAGGGGATTTCTAACAAATAAACACTAAAAAGAAATCATCTTCATTTTATTTCTTTAATTTTGTCTCCAAATTTATTAACTTATGTTTTGATTCCAAAACAGTGTAGATGTGCTTCACCTGCTTTTCGAAATAAAAATAAACTTAAATACACAAACACACACACACACACACACACAAGTATTGAAGGGTGTGTAGAATGACAAAGTTTATCTTCGAGCAAGAAAAAAAATGATAAATGATTAACTTTATACAAATGATCGAGGCAAATGATATTTTGAAAAAGGCTTCTATGACCAATATTTTAGCTAAAAAATGCTGTATATCATCATTAATGATGCAATAATCACAAATATTAGAATACGTCAAAATTATTAGTTTGTCACATAACTATGATCGCAAGAGATGATGATGTGAACTTCTTAGGCTAATTATCGTCTGACACGTGGATGTCAAGGAATTAGAAAATGTTTTAGAAGTGTCTACGACAGGGATACAGAGAATTTCAGAAACATGTGTAAAATGAAATCTCTTGGGATTTGAGTAGGGGGTAATGAATTAATGATGTGTCTCGATCATAGGATTAAGGAAAAATCTCATAACTCAATCAACTGACTATAAATAGAGACAGAGATCTTGTCTTAAAAGATATATGTTGTCTAATTACTGAAACTCTGCTTCTCTCAATTTCTTCCATAATTGTTTGTATGACTTGGATGTCGGAGTGCCTTTTGTAGGGAACGCTTGGCAACCCCTAGCAACAAGAGGAGAAGAAGCATGATGGACAGCGACAGAGAAAGTGGAAAGACATTGATGTAGAGAAAATCACTCTTAACACATGTCATAATGCATTACTAACAATAATAAATAACAATTGTTCAAACGCTTTGGTGAATAAGAAGCCTGGTAGGATATTGCCATTAGAATTTTTTTGGTTCTCATGTTGAGCCAAATTTGAGATTAATTTGATTGCTATGCCATCGTAATTGTAATTTGTCATTGTATTATATTCAAATTTCAAGGATACATACCCTTTCTTGTGGTTTGGATCTGTTCCATATTTTTTCTTATAGTTTACTCTAGCTTAGGAAAATTTAAGTGTGACGGAACTCCCTTATGTTTCCCGAATACAAACAAAAAAAGAAAAGCATATTATGAGTTTTATTGAGCAATGAAGCCGACGAGTGAAAACCAGAAAAAAAAAAAAAAAAAAAAAAAGGACGAAAAGAATAAAAAACCAATAACACTAATGACTCCGGTGAAATAATTTTTTTCCCCTTAAAAAATGTTTGTTTTGTTTTTTGTTTGTTCCTCCTGTTGAGAATTGATTCTAATACAAGGGTTTTGTACCCCGTTATTCAATAGTTCGGTATGCCGAAGTATTGGACATTTAAAAATAACAATAACAAAGAAAAAAAAAAGAATAGAAAAAGACGAGCAATTATCTATATCTATAAAAACAGATTTTAAATTGAGGGTATATATTGTTCTCTGTTCAAATCTCAATTCAGACCAAATTTCCCGCTAAAAAAAGGACCAAATATCAACAAGTAGGAATATTTGCAAAAACTTTAATGCACAATATAATGTTTCCAAACAAAATGAATATCAAATGCCTTTTTCTGGAAAAAGTGTAAAATCCAGGGGATGAATACATATATAAAATTAATCACATAATTACTCATATTTCCTAACGTATTACACATATATTACATTGTGTATATACCATATATGCAGTACAAACGCACAGTTTTGGAAGATGGAATTCCCAATTCAACAGATGCATATTAGGGTTTTTTAAACCTATAATGTTCTCTTGAGAATTACATTTTTCACTTGTATAAATATTTGCTCTACCTTTCTCTCTTGAAGATTGAAAATCATAAAAGAGAGAGCATAACTTGAAAGATTGGAAAGGCTTTGCTTTGGGAAATTCACAGGAGACAATAATTTCATTCAAATTGGTTCTAATGGATTCAGGTAACAGATTAATTTTCCCCCTTTTTATTGTTTTTTTTTTTGTTTTGTTTTTGAAAATCCCCTTTTTATTGTTATACATATGTATATGTGCTAAGCAATTCATTTCTGTTGTTTTTATTAATTATTGTTATTACGGTTTGGTTGTTGAAGTATTCCAACTTATCGATCTTGCATTTGAATCTTCGCGCCACAAAAAATAAATAAATACTTAAGAAGAGTTCCTTTGTTAATTTATTTCTACATCTTTGACTTAAAATTTATTCGGATATCGTAAACACATTTATTAGAAGCCGAGACAAGCTTTCGATCGGATGACGATACTAGAAAATCTAAAGTAAAGCATAATTTAGGCATCCATTAAAATAGGCAAAAATCTAGTTGTCCGAATAACTAAACGGATAATATTATCCAATTTTAATATTGAGATCTAAAATTTTAATATCCTTATTCCTAATCTAAACTTTAAAAATAAACAACAAAAATAAAAGAAAAGGGGGCACCCCACTCAACCCTTCAAGCAAAAATTAAAAAAAAAAAAAAAAAAAAAAAAAAACCTCAATCCTTTCGTTGTCAAAAAGAAAATTGAAATTCCAATAAAAAAAATGAAATTCCAAGAAAGAAAAAAAAAAAATTTTGGAATGCGCATAAGCTTTTTCCTTATGGTTCGGGACAATGAAGAAGGGTTGAAGGCAATAAAAGGTGAAAACTTTAGGGCTGTTTGGTTGGGGGTAAATTTTAGATGGGAATGTGTATTCATTTTTATGTTGGTTATATGGTTTAAACTTTATTTTATTTATTTATTTTTTTTGAAAGGTAGTTGACTAGTTTCATAACGGGGAAACAAAAGTTTTTTTTTTTTTTTTTTAAAGCAAAATATTTGTAGAGTCTAAGTCTAACGTTATGTGTTGACCTCTCTATGAGTTGTTTAGGGGGAAAGATTTTTGGGTGGATTGATTGGAAAAATTGTAGAGAGAAAAAAGGATAGGAAAAGTCTGAGAGCGAAATGGGTGGTAAAATTACCACCACCAAATATTTTTGGAAATTTAAGCAAAAAAAAATATTTATGGAAATTCAAAGAGAGAGAGAGAGAATGTAGAGTAAAAATATTTGTTGCTTAATACTTTTTCTATCCCTTTATTTTCACTTCCAATACCAAACCAAAAAAAAAATCTATTTTATTTTCACCTCATCTTACCAAATAACAAGAAAACCAAAATCTCTCAAAGATATGAGAAAAATTAGCCTCTTAAAAGCATTGTCTTATAAATGTTAAAGTTTCGCACTAGTTTCCTCGAAAATAGTCTATATCATTGACCATCAATAGTTACTCACTAATTATCTCAGATCAACCAATATTTAACCAATAACACTTTATGGTTTATGGATCCATGTTTTGATGATTAATCATTAATTAACTAACACATTAAATATATTAATAATCACCAATTATTTTTCTAAAAAATATAAAAATAAAAGTTCGGCCATCTTGTAATGACACCTCACTTAATTTGCCAATCTTTTCTATCTTATTGACTCTCTACCCTCCATACTTAGGTTTTTGTTTTGCTGATTTGAAACTAAATTCCTCAATTGTTTCGTAGTAATTTAGATATCTTGAATTTAAATGCTAAACATATAAATTGTTTTATTCCAACGCCCAACATTTTCAGATTGGGCATATTTGCCAGCACACCTTCTGGATTCAGTTGTGAAGAAGTTGGAGTCAACGGTGGATTATTTGCAATTTGGTGCTACTTGTACTAGATGGAATTCCGTAACAAACATAACAAAAAGCCAATCCGTAAAAACGCTGAGCCATCAGGTCCCCATGCTTTTCGTGCCAAGTGAAGAGGATTTTCGTCACAGAATTTACAATGTCCTTACCAACACCTTCTCAGACTCCAAGCTAGTTGTGCCATTTGAGCTCCGTTTTTGCGGCTCTTCACTCGGGTGGTTGGTAGCTGTGCAATCAGATTTTGTGGTGACACTCTACAAACCTTTTTCCATGGTTGAAGGCGGCGGAGACGTCGACCCGAACGCAACCATTCACCTCCCGCCGCTCTTTCCTCCCGACCATGCTGAAAGTTACGAGTATTACGTTTTCAAGGCTATAATCACTGCTGATCCGATAACAAATCCTGATCAATGCGTAATTGTTGTCATATTTAGCGAATTTTGCAAGATGGCTTATTTTAGGCTCACAAAAGACGTAACATGGACTGGCATTGAGCATGTCGGGTGGCCGATCGATGAGGTTTTGTACTGCTATGATCAATTCTATGCTCTCAATTGTCAAGGAGATCTTGTTTCTTTTCGGATCGGGGAGCAATATATCAGGGATGTCAAGGTAGTAGCGAGGAAGCCTGCGATAACCATAGTCGGCAAGAGTTATCTTGTGAAATCCTGCGGAGAAACGTTCCTGAATGTCATACGGTTCATGGAGTGGAGTTTCGTTTCGGATATGAACGATAACATATCGGAAGAAGATGACATGGTGTTGGAACGCACGACACCGGAGGTCGTGGTTTATGAGTTGGATTTTGAAAAGGGAGAGTGGATCGAGATCGAAAGTATAGGTGATCTCGCGCTGTTTTTGGGTGACAATTCTTCTCTATGTGTTGCGGCTTCAGATTTTCCGGGATGCAAACCGAATTGCATCTACTTCACCCATGATGAAGATTCCCTTAGATCTGGTCACCTTAGGCCTAGTGATTTTGGTATATTTCATCTTGATAGCCAAATGATGGACTATAATTTGGGCATTGATGAAACAAATCTTGAGGGAATGTTTCGACTTCCGATTTGGATTGTTCCTACACTCAATGAATGAAGTCAGGTTCGAGATCCAACCGGTTCTTTCTTTTCTTTTCTTTTGTTCTTTTCGCATTTTCCGTAGCTCTATCAGACAACAATGAAATCTAATAAATGTTTCTTTGCAGTTTATGTCATGTTTTTTTTTCTCTCTTTTTAGTTGTTGTAGTTGGATTTGGATGTAATCTTTTTTTTTTTTTTTTTTAAACTGAAGTTTGGTTGCTTTGTCACCTAAAATTTAGACATGAATTAGCTTTGCCCTTTTTCATTTCATGCTTTTACTTTATTTTTATTCCCATATTTTTCATGATATTAAAGTACCCATATTACATTGTTCGATAACTCGCCTTTTCTGGTCATCGAGGACATGAATCGGAAGCAGTTGCGGGAGTAACCCGGTCGATGACTAGTGAGTGACTGCCGGTCACCTAGTCAACCACAACGACACTGGCTGATACCCCTGAACATATAGATGTTGTCATTTCATAACTTAGAAGTTTCAAACAAGCCATTGTTTTTGTCTCAAGTTACCTGAAATAATTTTCAAAGCACACTGTCTAGATGCTCACCATTCTTATCGATAAAAATCTGGAAATTTTCTTGCAATTCGTCATATCGCATCCTTAGCTGCCACCTTAGGTTCCATACCCAATCTCATACTCTCCACAACTTCACAACTCAAGTTACATTCAAGTCCATTTTGAGATTTAAATTAGCTGTTTCAAAACTAAAGAAAGAGAAAGTACTTTGTTTTTTCAATTGCATTTCAACGGAAGTAAGTGAATCATAATGTCATGGGCCCCGATTGTTCCATCACAGGCACCTATTTCATCGTCAGCATAAGCTGAAGACCCGATAATTGGGTTCTCGCTCATCCTGCATTACGAATAGTATTTCTCCGATACTTGTTCCAAGGAATAGGGCAAAATTTTGTGTTACCTCGTACTCGACTAAGTCTGTCATTTTGCTCATCCTCACAATTCAAGAATTGCATAGAATAACTAGATCAATAGGGAAGCCGGCTTAAGTTTTATAAGAGTTACATATAAATATATATATATATATATATATAAAGCACATTCTATATGAGGTATAACACAATTTTTAATCGTCAAATTTTTATTAAATTCTGTTACTTTTAATAATTGTCTTCATCTAATATGATTCTAATTTGTTTTAGGAATTACGAATTGTGTCCCATCGAAAGTGAAAATATCCTACTATAGAATTGTCTGGTAGAAGTTAGAACTACAAAAAAGTCATCATTTTGTTGAGGAATCACTTTGAAAGTTGTAAGCTTTAATGTCACAAACAATTGCATAGCAACCAATTTCCAAAGTTTTTTCTTCTGATAGCCTTGGTAGCATACGACCGTTGGGAATAATTACTGGGCTGAAAAGTTTCACCTTGGGCCAAGACGTTCACAAAACATTGGGCTCAAAACACGACGACAATAGGCCCATTTTATCCGGGTCACCTATGTTTCTCAAGTCGGGCACGGCCACAACCCGACTCGCGGTTGCAAAAGGTCTGTTTATGGGAGTGACATTCTACCCTAGGGTTTTTAGATCTCTGCGTTACCGAGCGAATATCCAGAGAAACTAGGGCTTGGTTCTCCAGCCATGGTAGGTTTTCGCCTCCCCATTTGCACGCTTATCGAGAACCTAATACTGTTTTAACTTCAATTTTTCTTTTCAATTTTCAGATCATTCCAGAGAAGAACCGACGAGAGATCTGCAAGTATCTCTTTCAAGGTTTTTTTTTTTTCTCGTTGAATTTACGATTTTCACTTTCTTTTCTTTGGTTTTTGTTAATTTTAATTTGGATTTTAGATTGTTAAGTAGATTATAGGACCATGTTTAACGAATTATCTGGTTTTAATGGACAATTTTCAGTTTTTCATATGTTTGTTCTATATATTCATAGTTGAATTATTGCCTGGTTTCAATAATGTATGTCAAATCCTTGTTTTATGAGTTTTGTGAACTCTGTTAAGCTATCAAGAGAAGTTGGTTTTGCCAAAAATCTTACATGGGATTTGTCGTTTTGATATGAAGAGGGAGTTTGTTATGCGAAGAAGGATTATAATCTACCGAAGCACCCGGAGATCGATGTTCCGAATCTGCAGGTGATCAAGCTGATGCAGAGCTTTAAATCCAAGGAGTTTGTGAGGGAGACATTTGCGTGGATGCACTATTACTGGTACCTTACCAATGATGGAATCGAGCATTTGAGGACTTACCTTAATCTTCCATCGGAAATTGTGCCCGCCACCTTGAAGAAATCCGCCAAGCCCCTCGGTCGCCCTCTGGGTGGTCCGCCCGGCGATCGCCCACGGTAGTGCAAGCATCACTTAGACTTGATTTTTCTGGTTTGGAATGCTGATATATATATATATGTTTTTGATCTGATTAATGCTTTGTTAATGATGTTGTGTTTGCAGAGGCCCACCTCGCTTTGAGGGAGGTTCGAGGTTTGGTGATCGTGATGGGTACCGAGGAGGTCCTCGCGGGCCTTCGGGTGATTTTACTGGTGACAAAGGAGGTGCCCCTGCAGACTTCCAGCCCTCTTTCAGGGTAAATCTTCAATTTCACTTGTTAATTGCCAGGATATGGTTGGATTAAGTTCTTCATCTGAATAAAGCTAGTGACATAAACTGTGATTACTGTTCTAGATTATCAAGACAGAACTATCCACGAATAACATTTAGGATCTTTACATCTTTTCTGGTTCGCTGGCTTAGACTCCATGAATGTTACTATTTCGCAAAATATGCTCTCTGTTCATTTACCGGTCTGACATAATTAAGAGCTACCTATACAGTTTCTAAATATGAATAAGTTCAAAGCTTACTGATAGGAATTGAGAACAAGACATTTTATGTTCTTTGGCTTTCATTAAAGTTTGTGAATTTATTATTTGTTGTCGGGTTTTTGCAGGGTCCTGGTGGAAGGCCTGGCTTCGGTCGTGGAGGTGGAGGATATGGTGCCGCACCTCCTAGTTCAAGTTTTACTTAAATTGTGTCTTTAAGGTCTAGTTTAGCAGCGATTCAGTGTTTAAGAACTGATTTAAGCAGAGTTGTTGAAGCGGGAGTTGGACTGCTTCTTCTTCTTCTTTTTTTTTGGCAAGTGTTCTTAGATCTATAGAGATGTTTAGATCAGCCGTTAATGAAATTCGGTTTTTGGAATTGAGTGTAGTTTTTAACTAATCTCTGCTCTTTATAAGCCTTCTGCATTTGTTATATTTATCTCTTTGTTTTCTTTTACTCAACGAACTGGTCACTGCTAATCAAACGCTACACAAACAAAAACATGCAAAAATGGGTGTGTGTGTATCATAGCACCTCATTTTAAACTAAAGGAACATATTACACTGAAACGCTGGCTTATGGAGTCTCTGAATGGTTCTTGTCACTTGATTTGCAAGTTCCAAGATTTTTGTTATTTGCATGAGAAAAAGCTAGGAATTCAAGTTCTTGGGTTTCTACTTTACCTCTTTTTTCATTGTAAATTTTCTAAACCAAAGTTAGCTTCGCATTAAAAATGTAGAAAATCAAGAACTCAATCTGGAAATAAGAGAAAATTATGGTTTTTTATTTTAATCGATAAATTAAAAATATATCAAAAAGAGGCCTATATAGATTTATTAAAAAATATATAAAAAGACTAATTTACCTTTAACTTCTAAAAATAGAAAACCTACTAATAGGAAACAAATAATAAATAAACAAATATAAGATTATATAATCTAAAAAAAAAAAAAAAAAACTAGGGACGTATCATTAAAAGACTAGGGGCTTAGCATTAAAAAACTAGGATTCCTCAAAAAAGAAAATACAAACTATAATTCTTATTACTTGATTAACAGGATCCAAGCATTTTTTTTATTATTATTTTGAATGAAAATTAAAATTTTAACACCTATGTTGGATTATTACTCGTCTATTTATTTATACTTTCTGATGTGTATTATGAAATGAAACTTTTAATTTTATCAATGAAGTTACTAATACTTGATTTTAGAGGCTAAAATATTGTAGCATAAAAAATATCAATGGACATATCAAGAAGACATCACACAAACATTCTTCTAAAATGAAAGGATTTTAATCTCATCGTAGTACCAAGAAGACATCGAATATAATGACTCCGCCGCTTGAAGTCGAATGAAGGCTTTGTTTTGAAATAACTCTAAAATTTTACGGTTTTCCTTTGTTTTATTTTATTCATATTGATATGAAGTTTTTTACACTTTCACTAAATTTATTTATTTTTTTAAATTTTTACTTCCCCAAATTTAAAAAATAATTAATGTGAGTCCCACTAAATTATAAGTATGGCTCCATCTTTTTTTTTTCTTTTCTTTTTTTCATAAATAGGATGGCTCCACCGTTAATCACACAAACATTGAAAATGAAAGAATTTTAATCTCGTCTAATCTTAATATCAAGAAGACACAACCGTGCTTTTTAAAATAAAAAATAATTACCAATTAAAGCAACCCGATTAAAAAAAAAAAAAAAGGGGAAAAGAAAAGAAAAAACAATTATCATGTCCTCTCGAGTCCAGTCTTTAGACGGGTAGCAGCAATCCAAACGTGAGTGATATCAACGAACGGGCGCATTTTAGCGCAGAGTTCGGTACCTGCAATAGCCCTGCGCAGTACGCACCCCCCGTGGGTCTTCACAAAATTGTCTTTATCCGTTCCTCGATGAGTAACCTTACATTCCATGGCCTCCTCGTCGTCACATAAAAAGAGACTCAACAAGCGATCCAATTCCAAACCCAACCCCAACCCCAACCCCAAGCTCTTCTCTTCCTCTCCCATGGCTTCCGGTCCCACTCCCCCGAATAACCGCAAAATCTCTCTCATTTTCTTCGTCTTCCTCATTTTCTTCGTCGTCCTCTCCCTCGGCATTTCCTCCAGCCTCTGGACCAACCTCAACTCCGCCTCTGTCTCGCCCACAATTTACTCGATCTATGTCGTCAATGAATTCCCTCACGATGCCCAAGCTTTCACTCAGGTTTTTCATTCTCTTCCCCAATTTCCCTCATTTCAGTTGGTTTTATCGAGTATTTAACCAGAAAAATGTGATCATTACTGGTATTTAGGATTAAGGACTGAGCGAAAACACAAGATTAGCCGTTTCTCATTTGATGATTATCGTTTTGTTAGGTGCTAAAGTTTTTTTAATTTTATTTTTTAATTGTATTTTGTTTTCAGGGGCTTGTTTATGCAGAAAATGATACCCTTTTTGAGTCAACCGGTCTCAATGGGCGGGTGAGCCTTTTTTTTTTTTTATACTTAATTTATTGATATTTTATTTGAAGGATTCATTTTATGGATACTATTTGACATTTGTGATTCTGCAAATACAATATACCTATAATATATATGCTTGTGTGCAGACGCATACTGATATGTACACACACACGCTCATATTCATACACATGCATATAGTTTATAAGTACTAAGTAGGTGATGTATTTTACATTACATGAAATTGTTGTTTTATGTCTCAGTTGATTTCGTCATTTGACCTCATGACTTTTGTTGCTCCAGTCGTCGGTGCGAAAGGTGGCTCTTCAAACTGGGAAGGTAATGTCCTTAGTCTCCAATCTTTGCTGCATTGATAATGGTTATTTTTATGGTGTTGATTTTTAATTTATCAACAAAATAACCATATGCAGTGGAGTAACACAGTCGAATCACACGCAGTTTAAACACTTTGTTCTAGTACTGCAATAGGACAAAATTTTAAATTCGAAAGTGATCTCTTTTTTTGTATGACAGGTTGAGGCCATTGAAAGGATGGATAATTCCTATTTTGGTGAGGGTTTGACACTTATAGACAAAAGGTATTGGAGGAAGAGTGTAAACTTCTTCTTATTTGCTAAAAAAATTGAGATATGAATTTAGAAGTGGCGTCTTTTATCTTCCATTGTTTGATTGTATAAATAGCATGAGTAATGCCGAGGAATCCTCAAGCAATGCTGATCTAGAAATTTATGTGTTCCTTTGTAGGCTGTTCCAAGTAACTTGGATGACGAAAACTGGTTTCATTTATGACCGAAATAATTTAAGCAAAGTTGGTACTTTATTACTTTCCACATTATTTTTCTATCCTTTGACTTGGTATTGTTGTTGCAGTTGCTACTGTAAACCTTGTTTTCCTTGGCAGAGTTTCTTGAAATAAAAGTATTTCTAGGAACATTTGTAGTTGATCTTAAGGAATTAGTATTAACATTCGAGCATTTTTGCTTGTCAATAATGCTTCGGATGAGGGGTTGCAGGCTTAGCCTAGTGGTAAATCCACACCCATCTATATTTCCTCCCTTTCTTTTTTTTTTTTTTTTTTTTTTAAATCTTACAATAGCCAATTTTTATCCTTCATCCATGCTTTTCTGTTTTAAATTTTTCTTGTTGAAAAAGTTGATTCTCAGGTCTGAGTTTGTGTGACTTTAGTTGCTTTGTGTTTGATGCAGTTCAAGAAATTTGCTCACCAGATGAAAGATGGTTGGGGTCTGGCAACTGATGGAAAAGTGATGTTTGGAAGCGATGGGACGTCAACTTTGTACAAGATTGACCCGCAAACAATGAAAGGTTACTTTTGTTCGTAAATGTGAATTTCAGCTATTTTCTTCTTCCTTTTTTTAATAAATAATTTTGTTTCTTTTATTTTGAGTGGTTCTTTTTTATTTTCTTCCCCTGCCAGAACTTCAACAGGTGATCTACACTACATCTAAAATTCTGCTCCTGCTAGTATTTTATTGTGGTCTTTTTTTAGATATTGTTGAACGTGTGATTTTCTCCATTGTATGGTGATTGTTCCGTTTTGATCTTAATTTTTCTCTGAAGTGCTCATGTTCGTTTGTTGCTTCATTTTACCGTCTTTGAAACAGTTATTGATAAACAAATAGTCAAATTCAACGGGAAGGAAGTGCACAACCTTAATGAGCTGGAATTTATAAATGGCGAAGTTTGGGCAAATGTTTGGGAGGTTAGTCTCTTCATCACTCTACATTTAACCATTATATGATTCTTACTTTGTAGTTTGTTCTATATTTTATCAGTGTCATGCTCAATTGCGTTGAAGTTAATGGCTCATCAAGGCTTCACAATGGCTATAACCTTTTTATCTAAAAAGAATGCTGTATTGATGATAGACAATATTTCTTTCAATAAGTCTGACTTAAAATAAATTTTTTTAAATATAAATCTTGAACTGTTCTATATTTCTTGAACGTAATACATTCTTAATGCATAGACGGACTGCATTGCTAGAATCTCGCATGAAGATGGCGGCGTGCTTGGATGGATTCTCCTTCCAAGTTTGAGGTCAGATTTTCGTTCTCATTGTTTTAGGGTTAAGCAAGTTTCGTGATCATGGAACACATCAAGGTGCTCCTTGTTGATTCAGAGTTTCATTGTGTTTGCCTTATCCTTTGTTTGCAGGGAGGGACTAATACGTAAAGGGTATCATGTAAGCTGTTGGAACTGAAAACTATACTTCCTTTCTGCTAAATCTTATATACGAAGTGATTAGTAAATGTGTCGTTATTTCAATTGGTTAAAAAAACAAGTTTCTGTGTTCAGATTTACCAATTGAAAATTTACAATTTACTTACATTCACTTGGTATAAATTTATGTCTGATTCCTTGGATCCTTGATACTATTCGGTTAAGAACACATATTATGAAAACCGGATGCTTGCAAAATTGTTTGTTGAGCTCGTCCCAACTTATGTGTGATTTTACTCTTTTCTAGGATATTGATGTTCTTAATGGAATTGCATGGGATAACGACAAAAACCGCATTTTCGGTAAGTCCTGATTCATTTTCAAGATGTCATTCTGTCCTTTCTATAGGATTGTCATTTTAAATTCTTCTTTGACGGAACCTTTCATATAATTGTGTCGTTTGCAAACATTCTTGTTTCTTCAGTTATGTTGTTCTACTACTTCTTGTGTCCAAGATGATTTTGTTTTGCACATTCTGTTGTTTCTAAGTGCTTGTCGTCTTGTAGTTTCTTGGTGTGTCGTTTTTAGCTTCATGTTGCTTTCAAGAACTATGATAAAATTGTATCCTATAGGTGGATGGTATCGTTTTCTTCAAATTCTTGGTTCTTGTTGTTCTAACTTCTATAGATGACGTCGTTTTCCATTAAAAGTAATAGTAGTAATAATAATATCAATAATAAAGATGATGTCGTTTTCGAATATGTTTGTTGTTATTGGTGTTCCATTTTTTCTAAATTTATGGATTTTTTCCCTCTTTTTTTTTTTTTTTTTTTTTTTTTTTTTTTTTTTTTCTGGTGGCTCAAATAGTGTTTTGCTTCCTTGAGATGCTTCGTTTATCTAGGTGTCTGTTTTAAGGTCATGCCGTCTTCTTAAGATACCTGATAAAACTTTGTTGTTTGCAAAAATGCAACGTTTTTCAATTTTGTTTTCTTGTCATTTTTTAAGATGATGTGATTTTTTTGATACATGTTTCAAAGATACTATTGCGTGGAAATGTATCTTAAATTTTTCGTCTAAAAAGGATGTCGGATTCAGCAGATTTGGCTCTTGTCGTTTTTCAGAATTTGTCTTCCTATTGTTTTCAAGGTTTGTCGTTTTCTTTATATGTTTGGTAAATTTTTTCGTTTACAAAAAATTGTCTTTTTCTTCAGTTTTTTGCTTATTTTTTTCCAAGACAATAATGCCTTTTTGGCATTATATTGTTTTCATGATGTTTTTCACGGTGTGTTCTCTTTAAGCTCACGTCGTTTTCTTGAGATGCTGGATAAAACTTTGTCGTTCACGAAAATATTGCATGTCTGGTCAGTTTCTGGATGTTATTTTGTGAGATTGTCGTTTTTCATCATGTTGTCGTTTTTTTTTTTCGTTTTCTTAGATTGTCGTTTTCTTGTGGTGTTTCATAAAATTGCGTCATTTATTAGGATAGTTGTTTTCCTCAGCATTGTGGCTCTCGTCGTTTTTAATTATTTCGTCGTTCACTTGAATTATTGTCGTTTTTAATAGATGCTATCTTTACATGTACCTAGCCTTGTGCAGATTGAGGACGACCATATTTCTTACGTTGAAAGTAGAAATAAGAAGCATAAATCTCTTCATAATCATGTCAATTGCTGGAGATCTTAGATGCCTATTTGCTTATGGTTTCCTCTATGAAAAATAGTTCTTTCATTCTCTTCTTTTTTTTTTTTTTTTTTTTTTTTTTTTGAGAGTCTACTGGATATAATTATCGTGTTGTCTAACATGTGTAGAACCTCATAAATATTTTGCAGTGACAGGAAAGTTGTGGCCGAGGCTTTATGAGATCAAACTGCATCCATTCCAGAAACAGCCGAGTCGTGGAAGCATAGAGCGGTTGTGCTTGCGTGCTCCGCATGATTTTTCGAGGCCATAGACTGATTTTTTTCAAACTAAGATTTTGATTTTGGTAATCATACACAGTTTGAGCAGGACAAACGTACACCCGAATTGCCTTGTTGTATCTGTTGTAAAAAAACCACTCGAACAATTAGTGGAACTATAAACTGGTTGCGCAAACAAACATGAGCTGAAATTGTTGGAGTTTTGAATGCTCACGACAATGTTATAATATTTTAGGTATGTTAGTGTCAATATTAGTGCATCTTTTTTTTTTTTTTTTTCAAAAGTATTTTTGGGCTCTAAAAATATTTCCAGATTATCAACAGGAAAATTTTCACATATTCAGTTTGAAGTTTTAAAAAAGGAAAATAATAAATTTTTGGATTTTAGGTGAAATACAATGTCATTTCCAACATGTTGTATTTATGTCTTTGTTAAGTTCATGGCTTTTTATGGATTAAATATTAGAATAGATGGTGAGGATAATTAAGATGTTCGAGTGCAACTATAAGCATTGAAAATACATACGTACGTACATATATATATATATATATAAACATTGAAAGGAACCTTTAACTAATAACTAGTAATTAAGCAAACAGATAATATCAAATAACTATTGGGTTCTTCAATCTTGTTTATATCCATGTGTAAATTCAATTTTTTTTTTTTTAAAATACTATTCAGATTTGTGTATTCTATTCTAAAAGAGTTGGTCCGGTCATTCGATCCAAATATAATGCCAATTAAAAAGAAACAAAAAGGTTATAACAGAAGATGTCGTCAATCTAATGCCAATTAAAAAGCAAAAAAGGGAAAAAAAAAAAAAAAAAAAAAATCGTACGATCACAGGGTCTTGATGTTATTTATTTTTTTAGGGTTCCATATTATATTTTCGATCTAGTTCATTCAAAATTCAGATGGGCACTCCAAGTTTTTTTGTTTTTTTTTTTTTTTTGTTTTTTTTGTTAATGTGGAGATATACTTGGTTTTTTTTCTTTTTTCTTTTTTTTTTTTTTAAAGAATATCGAAATATAATCACTCTTCAAACTGAATATGGGATAATTTTCCGCTAGTTTCGCTAATTAGTTACTGATAATATCTAAAGAGTTAAAAGACCATTAAACAGATAAAGCTATAAACTCAAATTTGTAGATTTTGATATCATCAAACAGATAAATTAAATCAGCCGAAAACACTTGATTAAAACCCTAAACTCAGTAAAATCATGAACTCAGCTTCCAAAGTGTTATCATTCCTCCGACAAAAGCTCACGAAGCCAACCCCACTCTATGGTGTCAAGCTATGGATTTTGATAGCACTCGCCTTTGCCTTTGTAACTCTCATTCTCATCATCATCTCTCTTTCCTACAATCTCCTTCGCCGCAGGCGAAAATCGTTCAAACCCTACGAATCCCGTCATCGTTTCCCCGAAACCATTTTGTCCAGGTTCCCGTACAACAATGGCTACAACAGACCTTCTTCCATTGATAGGAGCCTCCTCTTGGAGAGTGACATGATGTCTAGTGGTAGTAGACATGATTATCATCGGCCAGTGTTGTCGGGGCAATGGTCTTCCAGGACCGGCGATCACACAACCGATGTCGAATCGGCGGCAGGTGTTATGTACTCGCCGGTGATTAAGGACTCGTGGAGGAAAGTGTTTAGTCTGATGGAGATTGAGGTGGCAACAAATGGGTTGGCCTTGGATAATGTGATTGGTAATGGAGATTATGGGACTGTTTATTATGGTGTTTTGTTTGATGGTACTCGTGTGGCAGTCAAGAAGCTACTAATTAACAGGTACTTCTTTAGTTAATTGAGAATCTACATTCTAAATTAGAAGAATCAAAGTATATTAGGTGTTATCAGACAAAGAATGAAATTTGTTTTGAGCCTCGAGTAGAAAGTTATGAAAACGAAAGAAATGCTTCGGACACTACTGATGTTAAACATGGCTACTAATAAGAAATAGGTCATATTTGTGGATCTCATGTCGTGAGACCCATGCACCTTCTGAAGGTGATATCATTTAATACTATTCCAAACAATATAATATGGAAGTACTTAACTAATATTGTAGCTCCATTGGCAAGATATCATAGTTCATTAAGTGCCTGCAGATAGGAGCTCCGAAATTCGAATTATAGAGCTTCACAAAGTGAAATGGACCATGAAAAAATTGTAGCCCTAATTCATTACAACTATAACAATAAAATAAAGAGAAATAAATAAATAAATAATAACACATATAAAACTCTTAGTGATTCAGTCACAATAAGAAAGTTACGTCCATATCCAGTTGTTGTAAAATTTCATTACGATAAATTAGTAATTATGCTAAGAAATCACACACACCTCATGCTTGCCTCCTATGCTTTTTTCTGGATCTTCGTAGCAATAATTAGGCTCGACAATGACAAAAATATGAGCAAAAGAGTGGAACATCATGAACTTACTTATATATATATATATATATATATATATATTAGTTAAGGCCCCAAGGTTATGTTATACACATAGATATGCATATATATGTTTTGACTTAAAAAATGACTTCATGTTCAAAGTTATTCATTAAGCTAACAATGAGTCAGTTGCCAAGCTGAGGAATTCACAGCACAAGTGGAGTCAATTGGACAAGTTAGACACAAGAATCTGGTGAATCTGCTTGGATACTGTATGGAAGGACCTCACAGGTATCAAAATTTTGATATTTTGCAACAACTGCACCTCCAAATTCTTATACTTAAAAAATAAATAAATAAAGAGAAATTTTCCTATTCAAATAAATAATAATTTTCTCCCTATTATTAGGATGCTTGTGTACGAGTATGTGGATAACAGGAATCTTCAATATTGGCTTCGCGAATATCCTAAAGAATTTGGCCGTCTTACCTGGAGGGTTCGGTTGAACATAATTCAAGGAATCGCAAAAGGGTGAGATATACTTTCGAACTAGTCGATACATATTTCACTTAAAAAAGTGAATTTGTAATTTGGTTAATTTTATTCAGATTGGCCTATCTACATGAGGGAATTGAAGAAAAAATCCTCCACGGAAGCTTGAAATCAAGCAACGTATTGCTAGATCACCAATGGAATCCCAAGATTGCTGATTATGGCCTTGCTAGGCTCTTTGGTCGTCAGTGGGGAATCATTATTATGGAAGCATTAGGGTAATAAGTTTCTTTTTTCTCTTGTTATAGTTTCTTAATTTCTGTTTTTAACTTCTTTGTCTTACATAAAATAGTTGTTAATTTGCATTATTTTACTATGTTAATTTTGTGTGACAATTATGAACTATATATATATATATATATATTATGTATACATATATATCCAGTTACATACCTCCAGAAAATTATGCTTCTCCAAGGGCTTTCACCGAGAGAGATGATGTTTATAGCTTTGGAATACTCATCATGGAGACCATAACAGGCAGAAGCCCAATAAACCGCAATAAAAAACAAGTATGATATTCGTTACCTTGACTCACTTGTGTGTGTACATTCATTTTTCCCGAAATATAAGAATGTGGAGGTTTCGCTTATTTGGCTGAATTGACAAGTACTTATCCGAAAGCATCCTAGATCTTAATAAAATGTTGCAGAGTATCCCAAATAGACATCTGACGATGTTAAAAATTTAGAAGGAATAGCTCATGCACATGTTAAGACGTGCTTTGATCGTCATTTGAAATTTTAGTCCTTTAAACGAGCTCACTTTCTGTCCAAATTTTAGCTATTATCATCGATTTGAGAGCACTCTGCAGAACAAAATTTGATTCAACATAACTTGTTAAATATCGACATATATATATATATATAATGAACAATCTGAATGTGGCATGGCTATGATAATATTGCAGCCATATCTAGTAGACTGGTTGAAGTCCATGGTTGCTAAGGGAAAAACAAGTGGTGTTATAGACCCAAGTATGCCTGAGATGCCTTCTTCAAATTCAAAGGAATTTAAGCGGGTTCTATTGGTAGCTCTTCGTTGTGTTGATCCAGATGAGGAACAACGGCCTAGTATGGGACATGTTATTCACATGCTTGAGCCACGTGACTTGCTACTCGAAAGTGATGACCTAATATTTCTCTCTAGTTAGTATTTCAAGTCCTCCTTTTTTTTTTTTTTTTTTAATTAATATAGTGTTTCAAGTCCTTGTTCTAATTATTTTCTTCCTTATCTATCACAATTATTTGTCCTTTGTAACCGAGAATTGTCGGTTAAAGTGGAAGCTTGCGCTTGGTTTATCTATTGGACATGAAATTTTTATGTTAAAGTTGATTGATTTTTTAAAAATTAGTTATAAATTTTGTTGATTTAAAAAAAAAAAACAAAAATTAATATGAAAAAATACGGTTTAGTTGGAGTTAAATTTAAATGCCAAATGAAGCCAAAAGACTTCTTGTCCCAATTTGTCCACATGATAAAGTAAGGAGAAACTCCAAAAATAATTCAATACTAGAAAACCCATGCGTGAGATAAACTTTTTTCTACTTAAACTTTAGTTCATAAAAGATTCACACTTTTTTTTTTTTTAAGGTTCACAAATTCTCTGACGTCATTAATGAGATTTTTTGTTTATTACTATTGCGGAGCATTTCATATATTTACAGTGGTAGAATGGTAATTGTAATGATAATAGAGGAAAGGCTTTTCCAACTTATATTTGTCAATCAAAAAATGGGACTCAATCGACTCATTCTTAAGAATGGCCATTCCATTGAATTCCATTAAGCCCAACTAAACAAGGCTTTTAACAGTGTTTAAGTTCTCATTTTTCTTCCTTCCACAAATCATTAAAAAGATTCAGTTCATGTTTCCTGTAATGAAGCCTTCGAATTTTTCTACTATTGCTTTTTGATAAAAACATATATTCCATGTTTACCAAAAGATCAAGTATCTTTTTTTTTTTTTTTTAATCTTTAAAACTTGCGGAATCTTATTTCTTTATATAGGTTTAATTTCGCAGTAACTCCTCTAATTTTTAATATCGACATATAGAGTTTAATTTCCCTTACGGTTCACACACAAATTCAAAGACGTTAGAGATAATATATCAACTTTTTAATAGTTTTTTAGTCTGAATCAAGGTATATAATATTTAATTTTTTTTTTTTCTCAATTCCCTGACCATATTCCAAAGTAGTTCCAAAAAAAAAAAAAAACTTGAAGACAGATGAATTTAAACTCGAGATCTTATAATAGAATTATGTATGTAAATATTATTAGGCTATGTCTGCAGCGACATATCCCAAACATTTTAGTTGCAAAATAGTATCTTAGCTCTCAACATGCATGGGAGATGAACATTATATTCCCACATCACACAACTTAGAATTAGGTACATTCCTATATATATATGCCTCTCAAAAGAAAAACTCTAGTCCAAAGAACAAGTCTTCAAAGGAACATCTTCAATGGACAACCTATTTTTAGGGAATGGACAATCAGACACCTTGCCTTCCTTCTCTGGCAGCATATCACACGTACTAGAAAAAGGCCAGGACCCATTCACAACAATTCACCACTAACATTTTGCAACAATCTATTTCCGTAGTACCTTATGCTTCACATGCTAACCAACATTATTAAAGTCTATTACTCCGTACTAGGAAAGGGCCGGGACCCATTCACAATAATTCACCACTAACATATTGCAACAATCCATTTCAGTAGTACCTTATGCTTAACATGCTAACCAACATTATTAAAGCCTATTACTCTGTTGTTGGAAAGGGCCGGGATCCATTCACAACAATTCACCACTAACATTTGGTACTTATCCATTTCAGTATTACCTTATGCTTCACATGCTATCCAACATTATGAAATCCTATTACTTCGTACTAGAAAAAGGCCAGGACCCATTCACAACAATTCACCACTAACATTTTGTAACAATCTATTTCCGTAGTACCTTATGCTTCACATGCTAACCAACATTATTAAAGCCTATTACTCCGTACTAGGAAAGGGCCGGGACCCATTCACAATAATTCACCACTAACATATTGCAACTATCCATTTCAGTAGTACATTATGCTTAACATGCTAACCAACATTATTAAAGCATATTACTCTGTTGTTGGAAAGGGTCGGATCCATTCACAACAATTCACCACTAACATTTGGCACTTATCCATTTCAGTACTACCTTATGCTTCACATGCTATCCAACATTATGGAATCCTATTACTCGAGATCTTATAATAGAATTATGTATGTAAATATTATTAGGCTATGTCTGCAGCGACATATCCCAAACATTTTAGTTGCAAAATAGTATCTTAGCTCTCAACATGCATGGGAGATGAACATTATATTCCCACATCACACAACTTAGAATTAGGTACATTCCTATATATATATGCCTCTCAAAAGAAAAACTAGAGAGACTAGTCCAAAGAACAAGTCTTCAAAGGAACATCTTCAATGGACAACCTATTTTTAGGGAATGGACAATCAGACACCTTGCCTTCCTTCTCTGGCAGCATATCGCACGCCTTGGGTGTCACATTGCTCGTAACTCCCGCAACATTGGTGCAATTCCACTGCAACTTCTTCGGCGTCTCCGTCAACTTTATCGTAGTATTCGATATGCAAATTCCCTTGAACGGGTCGCCGCTGATCCCCTCGAGCCTCGCCGAGTAGGTGACGTTCTCCGCCACGATGTCTCGGTAGTTTATCCGGTCGACGTCGGGCAGGGCGTTGGGGTCGAATCCCTGGTCGGGGTGGGACCCGTAGGAGCCCGTCATCCAGAAGACGTACTTCATGGTCTTGAGTGTCATTCTCCTTGCGAAGATGTCCTTAACGTAGCCTCCCCGGCCCCTCGCCGACTTGATCCTGATGCCCGACTGCGTCGAGAGGGCGGTGATGTCTTCGATGCGGACGTCCTGGATTCCGCCGGACATTTCGCTGCCGAGGGCAATGGTGGCGCTGTCGGGGGAGATGCACGTGAGTCTCCTGATCACGAGCTTCTCGGTCGGCTTTCCGAATTTGATGCCATACTGGTCCCAACCGCTCTTTACGGAGATGCAGTCGTCGCCGGAGACAATGAAGCAATCCTCGATTCTCATGTTGGTGCATGAATCTTGATTTTACAAAAAAAAAAAAAAAAAGGATAAGACATTTAATGATAAAATTCGTGATTAGAAAAGGATTAATTTGATAAAGAATTCATGTGAATAGATGATTAGTATGATGATTAATTGAGGTTATGCTACTAAACTCACCTGGGTCTATCCCGTCTGTGTTGGGAGAGGTAACTGGCGCGAGAATTGTGAGCCCTTGGACTATTATGTTGCTGTAGATTTAAGTCACGGATTAGAAAAACAGATTTAATCCTATCTACAAATTAAATACTTCTCTCAAATGTGTTGATTATCATAGTAAGGTATGAAACATGCTCGTGTTAAGTTGTTCGATCTACATTAAAAACTGTCAGTTAATATATATATATATATATATATATTATGTTGATATGATTTTAATCAGAGAGAGTACTTACTTTACATATAAATACAATTACAATTTAGTAACTTAGCGAAGTGTGATAAATTCAACTTCTAGCACCTATTCACATAGGGTATCATGCAAATAAGTTGGGATCTAAACTCATCTATGATATCACGCTAAATGGGTTAGGATAAAACTCATCCTCAAAACCTAATACAAGAAGAATGAGTATCCAATTTCCATACAAGCATCATAACAATTTAGTAACTTGATAATATGAGACAAATTTATCTGTCAACAAACAAATATATCTGAATGGTTAAAACTTTAGGAGGAGGTAAATTTCAAATTTTAACTAAAATTATCGTTTTTAATATTCTCACCGTCTAATACTGAGTCACTTTTTTAATTGGAAAATGCTCGATCAAGTGGTCCATTCAAACGATGTCATTCAAATATTTCCAAATAGTTGAAACAAACAAAACTCCTTGTACAAATATATTCAAAATTACCTGCAGTAAATGGGGTGGACGAACCAGGAAGGAGAGTTGGTCAAAGTGAGATTGGAGATTTGGATCTTATCAGAATACAAGATCTCGATCAGGTAAGGCCTGGTGGCATTCAATTGATGAGCGCGGTACTTGATCCACCAAGGTTCTCCTTGTCCATCTATGGTCCCATTATTACCTAATTATGCAAATCAAAACTCTTAACTAATTAATCCGACTCAAAGCCAAAATCAACTCTAGCTACGATAGTTAAAGCAAATTATCTGAAAAATTATGACAATTTGATTACCAGTAATTACGACATCGGTGAGGTTTGTTCCAAAGATGAGACTGCTGAACCTTGCATCAGGGAAATCTCTTCCTTTTCCATAAGAAGGGAGTAGAGCAACTAGTGGCCACTCCGACTCATCCTGTCGATTCCGAGAGTTAATCAATGAAAACCAAGGTTAATTATGTTAATCCTTGTAAGTCAGATCCAATTCTCCATCATTTTGATTATTTCAATAGTTCATCACATTAATCTTTATGTCTTCATATGATTAGTTTTCTAATTGACTAAGCCATATGTCAAACTTTTGGAGCATTCCAACGACGTGCAATATGTACAAAATTACTAAATGCGCATGTGACCATAAATTGCAGAACTGTCATAAACATCCAAATCAAAATACCAGGACATAAAAGAACAATCTTTAAAGTTACAAGAACACGAAACTTAGTTCCTTGGTGGTGGAGACCGACTTGGCT
Source organism: Ficus erecta (assembly GCA_008635985.1). Classification (NCBI taxonomy): domain Eukaryota; kingdom Viridiplantae; phylum Streptophyta; class Magnoliopsida; order Rosales; family Moraceae; genus Ficus; species Ficus erecta. The sequence goes on from BKCH01000010.1 coordinate 2,116,986, forward strand.
TCGTTGTTTAAGTCACCTTTCTCATATGAGAGTTTGTAGTCTCACTCATCTATTGGGAAGGAAATAGAGCTACAGATCATTTGGTGTCTTGGGCTCCAAATATCGTTTCTCTTACCTGGTGGTGGTCGGCCCCTAATTTTATCTCCTCCTTTATTACGGATGATATTAAAAATACACTACAGTATAGGTTCTCTTGAGGTTATTTTTTTTTCCCTATGGGGTTGTTACATAGCAAGCATAGGCACTCTTTTTCCATTGTTAGGTTTTTCCCATTAAGTTTTACGAGCAAGGTTTTTAATGAGGGTTATCATAGATTTTGATTTTCAAAGGTGTAGTTTTGACTATATTTTGTGGTGTCATAATCTGTTTTGCTCTGTTTTCCATATGCATTTACTTTTTATTTGCTTTTCCTTTTGTGGATGGTTTGTTTCATGTCGAATTGGAATTATTATTATTTTTCTTTATTTCTAATAAAATGTTGGAGATTGATAAATGATAAGGATGCAAAGGAGGTGTCAACCTAATTAGAATATCCCTATACATCTATTGATTTCTGTCCCTAATAACCTTAAGGAAAGCAAACACGAAGCTTAGTTCATTGGGATTTTCCTGAAATTAGAAGATAACATTAAAAATTAATATCGGTTTTGTCTTATCTGTTCAACATGGAGTAAACGTATTTAATTAAACCACTCCCCCCCCCCCCCCCAAAGCCTAAACAGAAATTTCTTCTTTTTTTTAGGAAAAAAAATATAATTTTTTCTGCCATTTAAAAAAAACAAAATCAATTAGTAATGTTATTAATTTTAACAAATTTTAAAATTGGATGTTCGGAATAAATAAAAAGCTAAAAGAATAAAATTAAACCAAACTAGAATGACATTGATCGTAAAGATGGTCTTAAAGTTTTTATGATAATTCTACAACAAATCCTTAAAATAAAATGAGAGTTTGTGATTCGGACTTTTGTAAAATAAAAAACATTTTCGTCGTCACATCAGAATTATTAAGAAAAATATGGTCAATCAATGAAATTTCAACTGTTCAGAATTATAAAAAAAATAATAATAAAATAATAATAATAATAAAAAAGGTAGTAGTACCTGGGACCCAAGAATAACGGCATCCTTATGGAGGAAGAGGGTGAAGTGGCTGGTGAGATTGAAACTGCCGGTTAACCATTTACCGGGCGGTACAATTAGCTGTGCTCCGCCGTCTGATGCAAATCGGCTAAGATAATCAACGGCGGCTTTGAAGGCCTTTGTGTTTGATGTTACACCATCGCCAACGCCACCGAAATCAGTCAAAACCGCGCTGTGCTTTCGACCGCATTTGACCCCACCGTGATTTTGTTTCCCCTTGTGAAACTCCCTGGACGCAAAGGCTGTTCTGCTTTCTGCCAAAATTAACACTAATCCTAGCATAAAAATTCCTGACCCAATTTTAACCTGCAATTACGAAATTTTTTTTTAAAATAGAGAATTAAAATAAATGAAATCTAAATATTACTAAATTAAAAAGAACAAGAAAACTACCTGCGATTTTCTGGATTTTATAGTAGGCGACGCCATGATTCTGCCAAAATGAATTGTTTCTTGTCCGTTTTTCTATTGAAACAAAATTGCTTCTTGGTTGGCAAATGGGAAAGTGTACAGTTTATAGAGAAATTGAGGAGTCCAATATTGGGAGGTTTTAAAATATTTTTGGGTAGCTTTTTACTATAGTTAAGGGCATGACAATAGCTAACGTAACCAATTCTTTTTAAGATAGAAAAGTTAAGAACGAAGGTTTGTAGTTTTTTAGTAAATTTTGACCTGTAAGTCAAGTGCATATGTCAACATCATCCGCTCTTTTAGAATACACAGATCATATAAATATATATAACATTTATCATGAAAAAGTCATCATTGCATATCTTAGGGAAATAACTGCTTCCACTTCTCTCAGGAAGAATTTAAAAAAAAAAACTGCACATCTCGAGAGAAAAAAAATCGTTGAGTTTCTTCTAGATTAAAAAAAAAATGTCCCAACCGTGGTAGATTTTATTTATTTTTTAAAATTAAGGGTCCATTTGGTTGACTGTTCAGAATCTAAGTTTTTATAATTTTTTAAAAATTAACAAAAATTATAACTAATTTTTAAAAAATTAATTAATTTTAATTTAAAAATTTTATCTCACACACGTGTTCCAAATGCATGCTAGGCATTTTTAATAGACTTTGCATCATAAAGAGCAAACCAATGTTTAGATGTGAAATAATGCAAACTTACTCTTTTTAGATGATTAGAAAAAATTACAATCTTCTGAGATATGGATCTCTGCCCTTTTGGTATTATTATTGTTACTATTACAAAAATGATAATTAATTTTTTAAAAATTTTTTTAACTTCTTTTTTGTGTATGTATTTTCATATATAGAGTGAAATCAGCAATGATCTCACAAATGCATGGGCACATATTGGTGAGTGATGCCGTGACGGCTTCAGTAATTTGGTTCAATCTGTTTCTTCCAAGATTAAAATAACATAACGATAGCAACAATAAAAGCAGCAAAAATAGCAGCTAAAACTATAATAATGCCTACAATAGTAAACCAAAAAAAAAAAAAAAAAAACAATAGTAGCTAACAACATCAACAACCGTAACAAACAGAAATATTAATAATTATATTAACAGCATTAAGAAAAAAGGGATAACCATGCCCTCATTGAAAAAAAAAAAAAAAAAAAAAAAAAAAAAGGATAACCAAAATCACAATAATAAGGTAAAAAAAATATATATTAATGATAAATTTTGGTAGACTAGCCTTATTAGAAAGTTGCACTAATAAAATGATAGCAATTTGTGATAGTTCCATAGTGGTAATACCAATAACAATATAGAAGTGCTTATACTTTTTTTAGGGAAATATAAATGTTTATATTAATAGTAAAACAAATCACTTTACCATATTTCAGTAATTATTTCACTTCCCTTCCCCTATAACTAACTTTCTACTTTTCATATTCATAAAAAAAAAAAAACTAATTTTAATTTTTCATGTATAACAAGGGTAATTACTTTCCGTAAAGACATATATTAATAGGGTATCTAATGCCTATATTGGTTCATTAATTACATTTATTACGTTTGATATTCAATGACTACTAAAACCATAGTAAAAGGCATTCACTAACTCTTTAATTTATTATAGGGGCCATACATTGCTGACAAGCTCTTTCTTTTTCTTTTTCTTTTTTGGTGAATAAGCTCTGGCCACTTACACAACTGCCGATAACGTTGGAAAAATCATTTATGAAAAATAATGACCATACGAGGTACGTGGAAAATGTGCACGTCCCTTGTATGCGCGTGTGCTCTCGTGTGCAATCAAAGCTCTATTGGTGTCCCCTTAAATTAAAAATAATCAACTAATTACGTGTGAAAATAGACTATTCGAAATGAACTTTCATGGCAAAATGGTTAATTTCATAGAAAAATGCTAGGAATGCACCAATTATAATCTCAATTTCTGAATATTACTTTATATGGTATGTAAATTATCATTCATTTATTGATAGTTGTTTTAAAATATTATTATATCAATTGATAATATTTATCAATGGAAAAAAAATAACATCTAACCGTCATATGAATAGGTAATCAAATGTTAAGATTAGAATTAATGTTTAGAGAACACTGCAAAACATGACTTGTTAAAAATTCAAATATCAAGTTATCGTCTTGTTAGAAATTGTAACAAAAGAATTAAGTGGAATTATTTAAAAGTCTTGAGAGATAAAATGAGAGTTTTTAAAATTTAAAAATAAAATAAGAATAATCATATAATTATCAAAACCTAAATGAGATTAATCCTTTTAATTTTGATGTGATGTTTGATAATATTCATAGACAAAACACTACGAATAAAGCATACTAACAGTGAAAAGCTGCCAAGTTTTATCTATCCACCCAAAACCTTGTGGCGGCAAACATGAGTCATAACTCATTAAGCAAGAACTAGTGCTGTTTTTCTGTTAATAATTAATAAGAATTAGGCTTTATTTCATATATTAGTTTAATTTTAATTAAATTATATTTTTTAATTAAATTTTTATTTTTTTATAAAAAAAATTAATAAAAATTATAATTAATTTTTAAAGATTAATCAATTTTAATTTAAAAATTTTAACTAACGACGATGCTTAGTGTTCTTTGACTAAGGGACGTATGTCGTGAAGTCACCGATTATTACAGGTATCACATTTAAAAGGTGATGTGTCGCGAGTACAGAGGCTCAAAGATGGGCACTCCATGAGGCGAAGAACGGAGGGAGGGAGGGAGGAGAGACGGGGCCCTCAAATCAATTGACATCCGTAAAAAGGTAACTAACTCCACAAACACCAGTCCCTTATTTGGCTTGTTCTGTTTGGTAGGTGCCTACTTGGTAGAGCGCGTAAGTGAAACGTGGCATCGCGCGACGGCCACTAATTTAGCAACCAGTGTATACCCTAATTAAAAAAAAAAAGAAAAAAAGAGAGAGAGAGAGAGAGAGAAACTGTTGTTGGAGATTTTTGAAGGATGGAAGACGAGGAAGGAAACGGAATTCTAGAGACGTGATTCGCGGTCACTCGCTCTCGCAAATCCCTCTAACTCCGCGTCAGCCTCACATTCTTCTTTCCCCCACTGACATTTGTCCTGATGGGACCTCCCCACTTTCCCATTTATCGCCCTCTTTCTTTCCTTCAATTACGAGATTGCCACTACACTTTTTTGTTTTTGTTTTTCTTTTTTTTTTTTCCCCTTATCCCACGATGGGCCAACCCACTTTCCGACCTTCCGGGTTCAACCAATTGGCATGGGGTCCAAATTCTTCAACGACCCAACACTTTACCCCAAAAAAAAAAAAAAAAAAAAAAAAAAAATCCTCACGTGTCCTTACTAATTTGTCTTGTTGCCTTTAACAAATTTGGACAAAGCTCGTATGAATATTAATTCCTTTGTGTACATACACATTCTCTTTATATCCAGTAATTAAATTTGTTCCAGGTATGTATTTAATAGATGGATAAGTCTTATCTACATTCTCGAATTTTTACATCATTTAAAATTTGCTAATTGAGCTTAAAAGCTCTAACTTTACTCCTTAAACATTGAATCATTGAATTAGTCCTTTATAAATCCATTTTATTTAAACTTTAGTTAAAAATAGAGTATGAGAAAAGATGAGAATTAGTCTTACTAAATTCCTCGTGTTAGGATTATTTACGTTAAAAACAAACAATAAAATATCACATGATCACACTTAACTCTTTTTTATTAATTTAAATATTTAAAGGACAAAGAATATGACCCTATAATTTAGAAGATATAGAAAATAATAATCTTTAATAGACTTAACTGTAAACCAATGCTCGTGTTCCCCTTATACTCACATGATAAGTTCATGATTAAATACTTCATATCCATACTTTAATGATCTTATCTGGTTAATGAATAATGCGCATTAGATTTATGACAATAGAAATAAAATTGAACTCATCTTTTAAATTATATTGAGGTAGATCTGTTATGTCAAATTTTATAGACCTCGAATTTTAGTTTTTTTTTTTTTTTAAAAAAGAAAGGACAATTTATAAGGTGAGACCTTTCATTATACCACACATTTTGCAATAATTGGATTAAAATGTGTGATTTATGATTATTAGTCGTTTTGTGTGATGTATTGTAAATTTTTAATGTGAGCATTCATAAATCACTATTAAACATCGAATGTAATAGTTAAAAGGTTATTCTTTTTTTATTTTGATGTTGTAAAATAAGAGGTTATAAGGTAGGAGGAGCTAAAAGAAGTGAACTATTTTTGTACCAAAATGTAGATAAACTAATTGGCATTCTAGTAATTTCGTCCAAAAATTATGCCCTTTGTCACCGAAGATTTTTCATCGTTATTTCCATTCGAAAACGCCAGTATATAAGTACATTATGCCTCCCAAATGAGTCCACATACACAAATAAAATTGTGGTCTCAGTTGAACACAGACAGGCCCCTCCAGAGTCTCCTCTAAGTCGCGCAGTCTAGAACACACCTCCACCTCCACCACCACCACACCTTTCCATGGCGGCCCCGAAGCCCTTCCGCCTCATCCAATCCTCGTACCTCCTCCCGAGACAAGCCTCCGCCTCCTTCTTCCCCCTCCCGAATCTCTGTCCCCGCCGGAAGCAGGCGATCCTAATTCGGTCTCGCCCGAGACTATGTGTGACGGTTTGCGTTCTCATGGAGGACAAGAAGCAGAGCGCCGCCCAGCCGGAGAATCCGCCGGCGATAATCCCCGATAATGTCGATCCTCAGATCTCGCAGCGCGTCGCCGAGAAGCTCGCTAGGAAGAGATCGGAAAGGTTCACATATCTCGTCGCCGCCGTCATGTCCAGCTTCGGGATCACTTCTATGGCTGTTATGTCTGTGTATTACAGGTTTTACTGGCAAACGGAGGTGGCTACTTTCTCTTTCTCTCTCTCTCTCTCCTCAGTCACTCGCAATACTTTCCTCTCTCTTTCTCTCTCTAATAATTAATTTCTTGTTGGGCAGGGTGGAGAGGTTCCTTACTCTGAAATGTTCGGCACATTTGCTCTATCTGTTGGTGCTGCTGTAAGTTCCATGTTCTTCTTTCTTGGCTTCTAATGGAGAAAGTCAAAATCTCCATGACCAAACTTTTGGGTCCTTTTTTGTTATTCTAAATCGAATTGGGTGTTTGGTAATTTCTAGGTGGGCATGGAGTTTTGGGCAAGATGGGCTCACAAAGCTCTTTGGCACGCTTCCTTATGGAACATGCACGAGGTACGTTTCCAATTCTTCTCTCCTTCTTATTTTCTGTTTGGATGCTTAGAAAATATAACAAATGTAAGACAATTTCTCAGCTACCAATCACTAATTTATTGCAATTTTTTTTCAGTCGCACCACCGACCCAGAGAAGGTCCTTTTGAGCTCAACGATGTCTTCGCCATAACTAATGCTGTCCCAGCCATAGCCCTTATGTCTTACGGTTTCTTTCACAAGGGTCTTGTGCCAGGACTCTGTTTCGGTGCTGTGAGTCTCTTTCTCTGTCAATTTCTTCCAAATCTGAAATTTAACTTTACTTTAACCGTTTCTAATCATAATTAATTGGTGGGGACTGGGGATTAGCAATAATCTTTTTGGTGACTAAAATAACCTCGTGTATTTATGTTATTTACAAAGTTTTACTGTGGTGCAGGGTCTTGGAATTACGGTTTTTGGCATGGCCTACATGTTTGTCCACGACGGTTTGGTCCATAAAAGATTCCCTGTAGGTCCCATTGCCAACGTGCCTTACTTCAGAAGAGTGGCTGCTGCTCACCAGGTAAATATAGAAAATAATAATAATAAATAAATAAAATTATTATACTTCTTCAAACACTAATTTATTATTAAATTAATTTTTGCGAACACTTTTAGGGGTTTTCTCTAACTAGAATCCAACGGTTAAGATTTGGTCTGATTTGGATTTCTTTTGGCTTTTAGCTCCACCACTCGGACAAATTCAATGGTGTCCCATACGGCTTGTTTTTGGGACCTAAGGTACGTTCTTTTCCTTTATTTTGTTTTTTTTTTTTTTTAAATGATCAATTTTTTTTATTTATTTATTGTGATGTCGTGCAGGAACTTGAAAAGGTTGGAGGTCTTGAGGAGTTGGAAAAGGAGATCAACAAGAGAGCCAAATCATACAAGAATTCATGACTCTGGGAATTTGGAATGGCTTTTGAGAGCAATTTTTGTGTTACAATGTGAAAAAAAAAAAAAAAAAAAAAGAAATGGAAAGTAGGAGTCTTAGTTGGGTTAAGCTTACGGTTTTTGCGTGGGAGTGCCATAAAGCTGTGCCAAAAGTCTTTTTAACTAGAGAAGTACACAGTAGATATGGGATCTGTATATTACTTTTAAGAGCTTAAAGTATTATAGATCAAAAGCTTAATTCATCTGCTTTCCGATTCTTCTAACAATGTCGAAGTAGCAAAAGATCTTTCTTTTATTTTTTTTTCCTTAAATCCAATCAAAAAAAAAATTGGATAAGAATTCTAGAAAATTGCCCAGTTAGTACCTGATCATTACTTTCCCATATATTTCTATGATGTATGATCAGAATGTCAAAAAACTGTCTCCTCAAAAAAAACAAAAAAAAACAAAACAAAAAACAAAAAGAATCCTAAACTTTAATGAACAAACAAATATGTTATGACAAGTTCAATTGACAACTTGGAAAAAATATATATATATATATATATTCACAGTTATCACTATAAATATAGTTGATATCGAATACATCACTGTACTTGACTGCTTTAAAAATCTCAATTATGTAGCTTCTAACCGTTTTGACTGTATACGAGGATTGACTAATTCCCATTACAGTCCTTATTGTTGACCTCCAAAAACTTATAGGGAAATGAAAAACGCCACAAAATAATTTACGAAAGGACTCAAATTTTGAAACTGTAGTCAACTTTTCTGTTTTCCTTTGATGTTTGTTAAGTTTATCGTTTTATTTGGTCAAATACTCAAATTAGCAAATGGCAACAGTTACCCGTTACCTGTTACCCGTTATTCATATCATTAGAAATGACAATATTCTCTGCAGTGATCCGCTCCGAATGGGGTGGGGATGTGAGACAAAATTCGGAGATGAGAACAGAGATGATTTTTTATCCACGAAAATTAGTGGGGTGGGGACGGGAAAAGTGCTCCCCGCCCCATCCCCTTTCTATTATCTATGTGCGAGATTTTATATGTTTATAAATATATAATATACAATAAAAATTATTTTTAAAAGTGTGTAGTCATGAAAATGAATATTGAAACTATAAGTAATAGATAAATAAGGGGTTTTGTTTCAAGCTTTTTTAGCTTAAAATGTTTTATAAATATTTAGTTTTTAGAGATTGTAATATTTTGATAAGATCTTTAATGGCTTTATGGTTAAGATTTTATTTGTATGTGTTTAGAATTTAGTTTATTTATGAAATCTTTGATTTTGAACTAAATTCATAGTGCTTATAAACCTTATTGCTTGTTTTTACTTTATTGTATTTTTTAATATATTTTTATAATAGATGAGGAATGAAACAAGTATAGAGAAAGCCCCTCTGACGGGGAATCCCCGTCCCCGACCCTGCTTCTATTTAAGTGGGGATAGGGATGATTTTTGGGGGCGGAGATGGGGACGGGAAAGCATTATTCGGCCCCATCTTGCCCCATTGCCATCCCTACATATCATAATGTGAATTATTCATACGAAGTCTTTGTACCTATAATTAGAGTCATCTTCTATTAGATTCTTTCCCTAGAAAACAATGAAAACCCAACTATTACTAATTATAAATAGAGGCGGAACTACGTCGTGCCGAATAGGGATTGCCGACCTGACTGATTGTTCTTATTTTAAAATTTAATTTAAAATATTTTGTGATCTTTCCTTTTTTACCAACACTAAAAAATAATCTCATGTAGGCCCTCATTAAAAACTCTAATTTTTATCTATAAGCTCATTGATCATATACATTGAGCAAGAATTTTTAGTCCTATTGAAACGAAGTTATCATACAAGTCTTAATTTTAGTATACACCTTCACTATTCGCTGCTGAATTTACAAATTCCTCTCTTTTTCTCTCTCCACGATGCAACATGCAAACATGCATTGTTAGTAAGGTTATGTTTTTCAACCACCAAACTGTTCAATCTATTTCACGAAAAGTAATAAAATTTATAAAATAAATTAAACAATCACAAAATACAGTAAATTTTTATATAGATTCATCATTATGTAAGATATCATTGTAGTAATTTACTATAATGATTAAAAACGTTCCGTGTAGAGCATTAATTAGACATTATAGCTTAACAAAAGTTCTATCTCTCTCTCTCTCTATATATATATATATATATATATATTTTTTTTTTTTTTTTTTGAAACGTGTACTAAAGAACAAAAGTCTACAGGGTTAAGCACTTGGGTGGAGGTGAGTCAACGAACCACCTAAACCCACAGTGGCACCGCTGTTTCCTCACGAACCGAAAAAGCCATTTTGTTTGGTTTTGGTCCATGGGGCCATGGTCATTGATCTCAACACTCAACCCGAAAGGGGCTACGTGTTCGTTGCATAACCAATCTCTGTTTCTATGGACCCCCCCAACCATACTCAACGTTCTCTAATTGCAAAATACGCGACATTTTAGTGGCCCATGCACCCAACCTTTACATATATAATATAATGTATATATATGTGTATATATATATATATATCAATTATTATATCATTTTGGTTTAACATCCCAAATATAAATGGATGAGGAAGAGAAGTTTTGGACGGCCTCCCTCCCTCCTTCCACCTTCGGTTATATATCTTTTAATTCTCTTGAGTGGGGTTGGCTAATTAGTTTTCTATTATCCGTCAAATCTTGCCAAAAGAATATCCACCCACTTTTTGAAATAATAATAATAATAATAATAATAATAGTAATAGTAATAGTAGTAATAAAATAATTATAAAAAGTTTGAAAACGCAAACTTCTCATTAGTCATGAGCTTTAATCTTATTTTATTATGTTTAGCCCATGTTCTCCTTTTTGTTTGGTTCCGACATCAACGTGCACTTTTTCGTTGTTGTTGTTATGATAAAGGAAATTATCTTAAATCTGTTGGAGGTTGACCTAAACCCACAAAATCATGTATTGGAGATAGTGATACCAATTACCAATAGTGTCGTGCTATAGGATCATCGGTTGAAGTATCCGGATGTTTGTGCTGATTTGATGTAAATGAGCAACGTTGTAGCAACAAATAAAGTGTATATAAATATTAGAGGTATAACCTAATATTTTTTTCACGTATGATTTCATTGTATTGTGTATAGTTTAAATTCTATTATAGTGTACATATGTTTTGCTGAACTTGTATGGTTTCTTGAATAATCGATAACAATAATTAAATAAATGTTAATACCACTGAGTAGGTTTTTTTTTTTTTTTTCACACAAGTAAGAAGACATTATATTACAAGATAGATCGATCATAAGGATTTTTAGGAAAAGGAATCACAATAGACTTATAAATGAATCTTATTAAGTATCACAACTTCTAAATCATTGCTTTCTGGACGAGACCTGTGAAACTTAATTCAGTATACATGATAATTATATAATTATGAATTTATGATAATATTAAGTAATTAAATTATTGGAGGCCTAGTCGTGAATAAAATTAATAGTTATTTCAAGGTAAATCTGAACATTAAAGAAAGAGTAAAAATAATTGGAATAAGAAACAAAAAAAAAAAACAAAACAAAACAAAACAAAACAAAAGATAGAACTGTAAAGAGAATGTCGCTTTTTTCTTTTTAAAGGGGAAAAGAAAGTGTTGATTGGTATTTCTCTCAAAAAAAGAAAAAAAGTATTGATTGGAACTCTGAAGTATCCTCTTCCTTGGGTGGATTGTTAGGATTGGTTCTTTTATTCCAAATTTATATGTTTTCTCTGTTTCACATTGTTTTTCGCATTTATAAATTATTCAGTGTCTTGGCAAAAGAAAAGAAGAGAGTATTTATTATGACCCCACGGCAGCGGATAATTATCTGCCGCCGGACCAACCAGGAGAATTCGACTGGAGTACATCAACCCACTAATGGTGGATTGGGCCCCTTTCTGGTTATCTGGTCTCTCATTTTCTTCTCTAAGCCCTATAACTCAAAATGCCTTCACACATCTCACAGGCCACGTGTGGGTTTACGTACTAAATACCCCCCCAAAATATATATATATATATATATATATATATATCAAAATCAAAATAAGTCCCCTTTTATCAATGAGTTTTTGAGAAGTTGTCTGGTGTTGATTTTATTAGGAAAAAGTATCTGAATGATATAAATTTGAAGATCATTGCATCAACGTAATATGAAAAAGCAACGTTAGATTAATATGACACAAAATCAAATTAAAGTAAACAACAATTTGTGTCATGTTGGTCAAGATAAGAAAATTTATATCATGTTGATCAATAGATAAAAAAAAAGGTTATTCGAATAATTTTCTCTCTTTTTTATTTTTTTTTTTATATTTATTTTTTTAACTAGGCTTGCAAAGGGGGTTGGTGAATGCTAAGAGCGCAGCCAGTATGATGGTGGTGAGCCAAAATGCAGCATCTGTCACATAATGACATTTTGGGTAGTTTGGAAAACCAATTGTAGTTTGAATTTTGGAGGTTTTTTTTATTCGAAATGAGATGATGTTTGGAAATGTGTGTTTAATTAAAATATGAATTGGGCATATATGACATAGTATAAAAATTTAAAATGTATTTGGATAAAAACATGCAATTTGAATCTTGTATTGATAATTTCGTCGTTGTGAGTATTTTAATACATATATTATCTCATTTTAATTTAAAATAAGAAAGTTATGTACTTTTACGGTTTGAGTTTTTTTTTTTTTTTTTTTAAATGAAAGAGAGAGAAAAGAGATGTAAAATTGAAATTAAATGATAAAGAAAACAACTTAAAAAAAAAAAATTTGTAAAAATTCCAACTTGTTCCAAACGGCCCTTCAGCTGGCACAACATTGCAGCACACCCACGCATCTGAATCTAATTATTGGGCCTCAGAGTCTCGGCTACAATGTTCAGACTAAGGGTTAAATGTGTTTTTTAAGAGAAAATTAAGTGGAAAGCTATATTTTAAATACTTTCTTATAATTTTATTGATTTTAATATTAAAGTTGATAATTTTAATATTATGAAATAATAAACTTTAATGTTGTTATGGATATAAATATAAAAAAGTTTCAAATTTATGATATTTTTTACGTATAATCTTATGATATATAGTATTTGCTGCAATTTCCCATCACAAAAAATAGAGAGGGACATCTCTGATGTTCTGTCAGTTATGACTTATGATGGAGGCCCAATTAATATTCCGGCCCATTTATGTAGTTCAACGACCTCACTATCATCCAATGCGAAGACGACACTTCCCGCGAAAATCACATGAGGAATGGAATTCCCGGCGATATCACCGTCCAAATCCCTAAACTTTCCGGCGAATATTCTCGGGAAATGTAAAACCCAGCCCCGCATAATTCTCAGAAAAAAGTACTTCCAGTGCGAACCGCACTATAGTCTGAACGCCACGGCAGCATTCAACGATGACAATGGTAGCAGCTCGATCTCAAAAGCGTGTACGGACGAGAAAGTTCCAGAATCAGCGAGCTCGATCAATCAAAAGGAATGGCTTCACTTTGTCGGTGTTGGAGGCTGTGGCATGTCTGCTCTCGCCATTCTTGCACTGAAACAGGTGAATCATAATTGATTTTGGAAAATTTTGGAATAATTTGAACATCTCATTTTTTTTTCTCTCTCAGTTTTACTAAATTTTCTCGTCCGCCAAACAGAGCGTGACGTTCTTTATGTTTAAAAATATTGTGCTCTTCCGAGCGTTAATGGTTGAAATTTGTTGTAGGGTTATGAAGTTAGTGGCTCGGATCTCGTATGGAGTAGCTTCATGGACAGACTACAAGAAGCAGGAGCGCGTTTTGCACATCGGTCATTCGGCGTCAAATTTGCGAAGAAGAAATGGCTCAAGATTGCCTAATGCCGTAGTTATTTCAAGTGCTATTCCTCACGACAATGTGGAGATTTTACACGCAAAGTTTGTTGGAGTACCTGTGTGAGTACATGTTTTATCATTTGACGTCTCTAGTTTTACTAAGAGCAGTTGTTTATCTTTTGGGAGAATTGTTTGGTAAGGTATTGAAAAACTATCTCGCCGGTAGGGCACGGTTTTTATCCTTTTGATCTGCGTCAAGTTTCCATAATTTGTAAGACTTATTTAGTCAGATATGATTCAGGAATACTTTTTCATATTTCAAAAATTATGTTCAAAATGTTTGTTTTGTTTCCAGCTATCTGAATTTATATTCTTTAAACATTGCATTTTGCTACATTGGCGATTCTACTGAATATGTTTTTTCAGATACAAGAGAGATTACTGGTTGGGAAATCTGACACGGAACCACAAGCTAATAGCTGTAAGTGGTAGCCACGGTAAGGATATGAATTCCTACTATTTAGTCCTATGCTGTATCTGCAAGATGGTGGAAAATCAGCAGTGTGTTTACAGTTAGATACACATACATTTATTTATGTTTACACATACATATATTTATGTTTACATACTCGATGATTGCAGGGAAGAGTACAACTACAGCTATGCTTGCTTATGTTCTAAATGCGATGGATGATGATCTTACAGCTATCGTTGGAGCAGAGGTGCCGCAGGTACTTTGAAAATTGCGGATATGGCAATATATCTATGTTTTCTACATCAGCCATTTGCTCATACTTAATCATCTATATTTCTCCTTTTTGTTGAATTTGTGGTATTTTGAGTAATACTCAAACTCGTCTTGTGTGCAGTTCACAGATGGTAATGTTATTTCAGGAAGTAGTGAAACATTTGTGCTAGAGGTAAAATCCTTCATAATGAATTGAATTTGTTTGATAATTTTTGCAGAGCTCTTATGTTATGTATAAGTTAAATTACTAGACACTTGACAAGATATCCTTGCCTTTTAAATATTTTATGAGTCATTTTATATTTAGCCTTTAGAAAGTTTTAAGAATTTTGCCCCACCAGGGAAAAAAAAAGGTCTAAGAAAGTAGCAGGATGTTGTATGGAGACTGCATTATATTATTCCTCTGATATCGATCTGTTGTAACAAAAAAGCCGTTTTTATCCTTGGGAAGATGGTGAGGCAGGCTTTAGTGGTTAATCTTCCTATTTTTAAGTCCCTTCTTTCTATGTAGAGGCCGGAAATGCTTTTCATGTGTATGTTTATTTCATATTTCCAAGGATTTTGGCCTTATGCCCATGCATTTCATGTTTGGCAGGCTGATGAATTCGATAATTGCTTCTTGAAATTAGCACCTTACATAGCCGTTGTTATGAATCTGGATTGGGAGCATGTTGATATTTTTCCAAATGAGGTTAGTAGTCTAACAGCACGGAATGTTCTTTTGGTCTATACGTGCATTATGTATCTAACTGACATAATGCTTTTCTGTCAATTAGGAAGCAGTTAAAACTTCGTTTAGGGCATTCTTAAACCGAATCAGGAAGGATGGGCATCTCATTTTATGCGGGGATAGGTAATTGCTAATGTCCTATACACTTTTGATATGGTCTATCTTCAGCTTTAGGCGAAGTGAACATAAAATATCATTTTGCTGAAATATCTTGACAATGCAATTTGGATAGCATAGATTACGAAAGGTCATTTTTTCTTCTTTTGATATGTTTGAATTAATGACTTTTCTGTGGAAGGAGACAACAGTAAGGGTGCATGTTCTTTGCTGAACCATTGCAAGCAGGCAGCTGGATCAGATGCTTTAAAGGGTGCAATGTCAGTTCGAAGCTCAAAACAAGTTGGCAATTGCTATAAGATAACAACTTTCGGACTTGCAAGTTCTAATGAATGGCATGCATCATCAATCCGTCCAAACTCAGAGGGTGGTAGCGATTATACATTGGTACAATTTCTTATCCAACTAATTTCTCAAGATCAAAGATGTGGCAGAGTTGTGAAACAATGTTGAAAATTGCTTTAACAATTCTTAAAGATAAAGCATATTTTTCCCATAAAAAAGAGGCTGAATGAAAATTTTGAAATGGATGAAACTGAATATGATTTCTTATTTTTCTAACTCCTTGGATCTTGAGTCTTGAGTTACATAATTCCGTGAACCTCTACTTTTTTTTTTTTAGGAGGGGAGGGGTGGGGCAAAATAAGTTACCAGCCTCAAACATATAGCTACAAGGATTTTGTATATACTTAACCGAAATAGAGTTATGATACGTTCATGGTAAAATGAACATATCTAGCTTGTTTCCTTTTCCTCGTTTAATATTGGCCTGCTTTTCTTTGTTTCATTTCCAAGGATAAAAGGGATGGGAAAACCAAGTTCTGAGCTTCTAGACTTGTTACTTAAATTTTCTATTAAACTGGCACATTAAGGTGTTCTTAATGCCTCTTTAATTCCTAATCGTGCACCAAAATAGTTTTCAAGTCCCGAAGCATATACTTAGTTTTCTACATTTTGCAATCATCCTGTACTTTTTATTCGATATCCTCTGCTAGAATAACATCTGAAATCTTATTTGCGTACATATATCTTGTCTTTCAACTTTTTGTAAGCAAGAAAATTCAATTTCATGCAGTGTCATTTGGGTTGTCCAGTGGCAGACATCAGCCTACAGATTCCAGGGATTCATAATGTCCTCAATTCATTAGCGGTGAGCAACTAATTTTTTGGTTTGTTGATTCATAAACACTTTGCAATTCCGGCATCGAGTTTGTAGAATCAATGTCTTGTTGAAAACCAATATTTTTCTCTGGTGATGAAGGCTTATATCGCAATGCTGATCTTGTTAAATTGTGCTCCGCAGTTTCATTCAATACTGTCTTACTCTTTATTACAGGTTATTGCTGTGGCAATGGCACTGGTTGGAAATGAAAGACAAGTTTATGAAACAGTCAATGATTTAAGATTGCACTTAAAGAGTTTTAAAGGGATTTCAAGACGTTTTGAGATCATTGGCAGTATAGGTGGATGCCATATAGTTGATGACTACGCTCATCATCCCACAGAAATCCGAGCAGTTCTTCAAGCAGCACGGCAGCGTTTCCCCTCAAAGGCTTTGTGGGTAGTGTTTCAACCTCATACTTACAGGTATTCACTCAAGTTGTCCAGATACTTTCGCATAACTTAGTATGATGCTTATTTGCCGAACTAATTTATCATTGCTTCGGCAGTCGTCTAGCGGCACTAAAGGATGACTTTGCCATTGCCCTTAGTAATGTGGATCAAGTTGTCATAACAAGGGTACAGTTTTCTCGGAACACCGTATCTCCATTATCTGATCACCAGAGACCACTAACAGTTGATGGTTCAGGTTTATGCGTCCAGAGAAACAGACAATTGGAATGTCAGTGGAAATGAGTTATCTGCTTCAATAACTGGCCCACCATCTGAGTACATTCCTTCACTGGTAATAATAATTTTACCTTTTAATTCCCCTACCACTGTGGCTGCCGAAATTTATAACTGATGGGACCTAGGAAGAATTCTAGTACCTAACCTGGATATTAAAAACTCCCCTATCATCAGCTAAAAGATTAGTTAAATGCATTTGTGTTCCAAATGTGACTAGTTTGGTGGCTTTTTCCAGGACGATGTGGTAGATAAGTTGGTGCTTCAGATATGTGAGGACCCTCATCGAGACATTGCTGTTTTAACACTTGGAGCTGGTATCCATATCTCTCTCTAATCTATGTAAAGTTGGCATCTTTCATTGTCGTCGCGACTAGTATTAAATTAAAGGGACAATCTTGAAAATAAACTTCTCAAATCTGACAACTGTTTTATTAGGTGATATTACCACTGTGGGGCCAAAACTGCTCAGAAAATTGCAAAAGAGACTATAAGTGAACTCTCTGCATCTTCCCGCCAATACTTCTTCCAGTTGGTCGATATGATTCGGAGGCCATATTTTTTGATGCTCAGGTGAAGACTGGAGTCAGTTATGCATATGCCTCGTGAACTCCATGCCATGATACGCGAGGAGAAGAAAGCTGCTAAAGACATAATTCAACCAGCTATTCCACTGGAATCAGTAAAAATCGTATTGATGAAGTGCTATCAATGATGCATGCTTTGTCACATCATATTGTTTCTGTAACACACACACACACACACGGACGAGTTTTCAATGGCTACATATCGATCCAAAATTATGGGGACAAGTTGTTTGTGAGTTAGACATATGATGTTATAATAGGAGATGACTAGCTCTTGGATACCAAATGCATTGCAAAAGACTAGTCTGAATATCAATAGCAAAAACCATTCTCTTCTTCCTCAACAAGTACAACTATTAATCCTAGAGCCACCAACAGGTCAGGCTTTCCAATAAACAATGAACCTAGAGCACAGGGACCATTCCTCAGCCGATCTCAAAACACTAATACTACAAACCAAACAATCGACTAGATCCTAAACAAATCGTAACGCAAACTTTGCAGACCCAACTGTACAAAGCTTCTAAACTTCAATCCCTCAATCCTCAAAAAGACTACAAAACTGTCCAGTCCACAACAAAAATACACTTCCAAGAAGTTGGGAGCATTAAACCTCAAAAAGTGTTAAAAAAAATTAATAAATAAATAACAAATTCTTAATCCTACCCACCAAAGAAGGAGAAGAAGCCTTTTCTTTTAGGCTCTTCCTCAACCATGACAGCCTTCATACTATCCTGCTCAACCAGCCTCCAAGCTGCTTGCTCAAATGCCAGCCCTGCCAACGTCGGTGGCTTGTTCAACACCAAGGGATAACCTCTATTTGTGCTTCTGATGACCTCCGAATCTTCTGGAATCACTCCGAGCAAAGCCAATCCCAACATCTCCTGCACATCCAGCACCGACATCATGTCCTCGCCTTTGATCATATCAGTCCGAACCCGATTCACAATCATCTTGATATCCCTTATTCCGTCGCATTCCAACAGCCCAGTGACTCTGTCGGCGTCCCTCAGGCTGGTGATGTCCGGGGTGGTGACCAGTACTGCCTCGTTGGCCGGCGTGATGGCGGTGATGAAGCCGGCGTCGATGCCGGCGGGGCAGTCGATGAGGATGAACTCCGGGCAGCCCTCGGGGCGGGACTTGAGGGCGTCGACGAGCCAGGTGAGGGCTTTCCCGCCGAAGCCGAGGGGGAGTTTGGACCTGGGCTTGGAGATGCAGAGGAGCTCGAAGTTGGACCATCGCTTGTCCCTGACGAGGGCCTGGTCGAGGCGGCAGTCGCCGTTGAGGACCTCCACGACGGTGTAGTTGACGCGGTTCTCGAGGCCGAGGAGGAGGTCGAGGTTGCGGAGGCCGACGTCGGCGTCGATGGCCACCACGGAGAAGCCGAGGCGGGCGAGGGAGAGGCCGACGTTCGCCGTCGTCGTGGTCTTGCCGACGCCGCCCTTGCCGGAGGTGATGACCACCACGCGTGGGGTGTCGCCGGCGAGCTGGGGCTTCCTATTCCATTGGAGGACGGATCGGACGGTCAACGGTTTTGGGTTTGGGGTGGTGGGTTTGGTGGGGAATCTGCTGCCGGGGGGTTTTAGGGTTTTGGGGCTCTGGAAATGGAAGGAGCTGAGAGGGTGAGAGTAGAGGAGGTTAGGGTTGGTGGAAGAGAGGAATCGGAGAGAGAGCATTTCCATGGAGGAGAGAGAGAAAGAGGAAGGGTGAGATTGAGAGAGTTTTAGGAGTTGAGGAGGAAAAGCTTCATTTTGTGGATGGAGGAACTGAAAGACTGGACTATTGAGTGTGAGCAGTGAGAATTTTGGACGCTGCAATGGTCTACTGCGTGGAAATTTTTTGACAAATTTTACAATTTTGGTCAATTCCATGAGGGTTATTTAATGATAACTTTTATTAAGGTCCGTTAATCGTTTTTCATTTTAATTTCTTTTTAAAATTAAAAAAATTATAATTAATTTTTAAAAAATCGATCAACATTATTTAAAATTTTCATTTCAAATCAATGTTTCTAACGCAAATTATAGACTTGTTTGGTGAAACAGTTCAACTTAAACTAAACTTTATTTTTTTATTTCAGTTTTTGTTTTTTTTCTGAAAAGTCAACAAAAATTATAATTAGCTTTTAAAAAGTCAACCAACTCAAACTTGAAAATTTTAACTCAAACTGTTTTACCAAACGGACATTATGTAATAAATATCAAAATTTTAGTTATTATTTTGACTTTCTTAAACGGATTTTAGCCTGACCTTTTATTTAATTAATATTATTATATTGTATAATTTAAATAATTTAAATACTATTAAGTTTAGTTTTATGAATTTTGAATTTTTATAATGATGATAAAGTTAGTCCATGTTTGGTGCTAGGTTTGAATATTAAAATTACAATTTAATTTTTATCTGTTTTCATCAGTTTTACTATTCACAGTTTTTTAATTTAAATTTTAAAACTTTACAACTTTGTATAAAACAACTCCAAATGAAATGATTTTTTTTAATTGCATAGAATTTCGAGACAAACGAAATAAGTTTCATATTGATATTTATTTTCTGAACACATTTTAAGTTTTTACACTTTTTAACTCCAGCAATTCAAACGCATCACCAAATACACAATTCAATTCAAACCCAAATTTTACAATCCAAACCTTAGCACCATATAGCATTAAAAACAATGATATGTGGGTACATTGTCTTTTTTAAAAAAAATGATCACTCAGTCAATTACTGATTGATATGGTTAACCAATGATTTTTCAATGTTAATATGCATTTCCATCACTGATTAACGATTATTTTGTTGAAAAATAAATAAATTAGCTCTTTTTTAAATGTAAATTTACTCATTTACTTAAACAAGTGTTTAAAAACTATTTATTTATCTTTTTGTTTTTTTTTTTAAAAATATTATAACCTAAAAAACAAAGTTGGATAACATATCAACTATATTAAAATTTTTATTTATTTATTTTTCTTTATAACGAATATAGTGTTAAAATCGGCTTTGACATGGAAGACGGTCTTATTTTTGTTTAGAGGTGAAAAAATAGATGTCCCAAATGGATACAAGTCTAGATGGACAAATAAGTCAGGTCGGGTAGCCTAACTAAGGGTGGAAAAAAAAAAAAAAAAAATTTCCAAAACCATGGGCCATAAATCCAGGCTCAACTCGTTTTTAAATTGTTGATTAAGACATTGGGAGTTGGGACCATCGCTTTGGTGCCCGTGTGTGACTCCCTCGCTTGCTTTTGTTTTGTTTTGTTTATTTTATTTTATTATCTTTTTTAATATGAGTTAATGAATCAACATGTCATACACCAAAAAAAATGAATCAATATGTCAATATGACAATTGTTTATAAATTAACAAAAATGTCAATATGATATATATATATATATATATAAACTAAAATGTATAAAAGATTTTAATAAAATAAAATAAAGGCAAAGGGCAGTGACTGTCATTACAGGTGAACAATGCTTTCTGAAGTAAAGTTGCAATATGGCCCACGTAGTCTGGAAAATTTATCGTAAAGACCCCCCTTAAACACCATAATTAGATATTGATCCATTACCAACCCCTTTTACATATAACACTTATAAACGTAATTGTTTTCCACCGTACGATCTCTTCGAGTTGTTCAGATCTGCAATCCGAGCCGTCGACTCGACCTTCCAATCCCATCTTCATCAAATGAAGTTTGATCGGACGGATCTGGATTTCTGGCTGAACTGGACCCCACTTGACAAACCTGATCCATACAAAAAACCGAAGCCACGTGTCATGACATCAGCAGGAAAACAGTTTCCCAAATCCGAAGGTCCAAAGACACCAAGAAAAGTCAGATATTCTAGATTTACCCCTTTAGATCAACCCCACCCATCGCCCGCCACGTGTACTAATCCTATTCGTGCCTTACACGATTACCACCCCTTCCCTCTCTTATGTAACTGGTTATTTTCTCTCTCTCTCTCTCTCTCTCTCTAGAAATTTTCACTTTCTTTTCGTACACAACAACGTTTTCTCTCGATCCAAACACTCTGAATTCCAGACCCTAATCCAGTACTCCCTTTCTCTTCCTCAACGGATAAGGCAGAAATCTTGAGCGTCTTTCCTCTCCCTGTCATTTCAGCCAGGTTTGTGCTTTTTATTTTCTCTCTCTCTATTGTTTTTAGTTTTCAATTTTGTCAGTATGATATGATCTCAATTACTGTTCTTTCTTCCCGATTTGTGTTTTCGGAATAATTGATTAATTGGATCTGGTGCTAATTTCGATATAGAACTTGTTTAGACTGTTGTATAATTGTGTTTTGTATCTGGATTTGGATCCGCTTACAGAGATGGGTACGTGTTAAATTACTGTGTTCGTTTCAATCTCTGTTATAGATTTTCTTTGAGAGATACTGATTAAATTGATGAGGACTTTCCTTCTGTTTGGTTGGCGAGAATATTGATGGAAGATTGAGAATTCATAAAGTTATGAATTTGATCAATAAGTGATAGGTTGGTGTTTTTTTTACCCAATTATGGATAAGACGAAGATTGGATATGAATTCATTAATTTTTTTAGTAATTTGGCTATGAAATAAAAAATTGACGAAACTGACTTAGTTTGTTTGATGGTTTGATTACTATTTAGGTTGAAGGTTTTGTCAGATTAATTTTTATATCTGTGAAATTCTTCTTATTTGTGTTGAAATTGTTGTTGATAACTTGATTCCTGGTATAGATTTCAGCTTCAATGTACACACTTAAATTGGGTTGATATTGTTGAGCATCTGCCTTAGGATCTGCAGAATCTTTCTGGAATTTTCTCATCCCAAAAAATAACTGTCTTGGAGTACTTCGGTGATATATTTTGACACTTGCAGGGTATCGGGTTAAAATTTTTAAAAATACATGGACCGTTGTAATATTTGGAAAAACATCGGTTTACCAGGATGAAGGATGATAATTATATTATAAAAATTGTTGTTCGGTGGAAGATAATGATAATCTGGTTAGGAGCTAGGTGAAAAATCCTTGTTTGGCTCCTTAATTTTGTTTCACATGTATTACTGTTTAAAACCATGTCTGAGACGGGTTGTTATTATGTATGTCTGTACTATCTTGTTTTCTCTTATTTTAAAGTTCCCGTAGGACATCGTTTTTGCTTTACAGCGACGTGATGAGTTTGTTTATTTCCTCTGCAGTAGGGAAGGGCCATGTGAGCTGTTCGAAACAGGTTCAAGTTGTTGCTTTACAACTTTTATCAGTATTGCTGTTCATTTGGCTTCCTCAACATGGGTAAATGCAAGGGTTGTGGGAAATTAGGAAGAATGGTACCAAGGGGTGGATCTGTGAGTGCATACCAGTTTGCTCTTCTGCTGTCTCCTGTTGTTTCCGTTTGGGATTGCGTTGTTCGTAAAATGAGGTACTCCTTCAGACCTGAGTGGGTGTAGTCATCGGGATTACAATATTATATTAGTTTTTAATAAGGAAATTAATTTAATTTACTTAATACTATAGGGAAAAAAGAAGGAAACACAGTTATAGGGTGATGTATACACTTTAGAGGAATTTTCTCGAAGTAAAGAAGTTGAGTAAATCCAACTTAGTAGTTAGAGACTGTTAGTCTGATGGATAACGTGGCATGTAATAAAGCGCAACCTGTCGTGAGAAAAGTGAAAAAGAAGCAGGTGAAGGATGAGGTAGATCGTCAGAAACAGGCCGAGAAGAAGAAGAGGCGCTTGGAAAAAGCCCTGGCTACTTCCGCAGCCATCATTTCTGAACTCGAAAAGAAGAAGCAGAAAAAGAAAGAAGAACAGCAGAGGCTTGACGAAGAGGGTGCTGCAATTGCCGAAGCTGTTGCTCTGCATGTCCTGATTGGCGAAGACTCAGATGAGTCATGTAAGATCGTCCTGAACAAAGAAGAGGGATTTAACCCTTGGGATTGCTCAAGCAGCATTGACCTTTTCGTGGGTGAAAGGAGAACAGGCTTATCTTGTCAGGATTCTTCCATGTGTTCACTTGAAGGGATTGGATGGCTCTCCAATGGTTACAAAGCAGGATGCAAATGGGGTGGCTTGGAAAACGGTGAATGGTCATTCTCGTCTGGGATCTATGGAAGGGATCTTCATGCACCTTATCTCGACGAAGCTGGATGGGAAACCACAGGCTTCTCTGCTGCTGGTCTCATTGCAGCACAGGCTGTTTCGTCTCTTCAGATAGCCGAGGATGCTGACGAAGACACAATCGTACTTAACGAAATGATGAGACAGTAGATGGCAAAGGTTGCAGTCGTTTTTTTTATCCAAGTCGCTGAGGGAGCCTTGATCATATTTCCTTTTGTGATGATGTGTATATACCTTATCGTGAATGTTTTTTGGTGGTTTGTCACATATACATATAATATTGCTTCTTTAGTTTGAACAATGTTTTTGTAGAAGGTAGTAGTCTCATCGTGTTGTTGTTAGAGACTGCTGCTACTTTGTCTTCTGGCGTTGAGTTTCACGACTTGAGACATTGGTTTACCCATCTTGGTATATCTTGCCAATTATTTCCTTAATTAACAAACTTCTGACAGACTCTTTATATCTAATCCTTTGTTGTCGTTTATATTTGGAATTACGCTTTATATGCTTCTTGGTTTGCTTA
This sequence comes from Ficus erecta, assembly GCA_008635985.1. Classification (NCBI taxonomy): domain Eukaryota; kingdom Viridiplantae; phylum Streptophyta; class Magnoliopsida; order Rosales; family Moraceae; genus Ficus; species Ficus erecta. The sequence continues at coordinate 2,141,247 of BKCH01000010.1, forward strand.
CATGTTTAAATATGTACGTATATCATATATGTATGTATATTGTATATATACACGACTAACTTACTAGTCTCATCAATTTGTGATTAATGGACAAGAAAAGAGATCAGTGGCTGACCAACTTAACACTTGTTTATTTTTTTATTTTTTAATTTTATTTTATTGGCAAGTCCAATTCCTCTGAAAATGAAACTCGGACCTTTGTGATTCATTGATACCCTAGCTAAAACTGAAAAAATAATAATAAAATAATAATAATTTTTTTTTTACCTATTAATAAGTACAATTTGCATTATATCTAACGCTGCATAACTATAGTCTACAAGCAAGACATTTTTTCACACCCCTCTCCATTTTAAATGGGTGGGCAAATTTGCTTACCATAACGCTCAGATACAGAGGGCCTCGTAAGTTTTTGCTAGTAAGACACAGAAATTGAAATTCCAGCACTCGCAAAGCAAGACCAAAAATTAATCAGAAACATTTGACTTTGGATTATAGAGAAAATCAACGAGCTTGGACCACCATCAAAACCGCGTCGGAGGTTCAAAATCAACCAATCATGTTGAGACCAAAAGGCCAGTTTGAACAATCTATCTAAAAAAAAGCATTTAAAAAGAATATCTTGGAGGATCCATGAACAGAATTCCAGGTGTACAAGAAATGAAAATTTTACATTGATGCACAATTGAATTAACGAAAGTCAAATCATGTTGCATGGTTTCAGCTAGTTGGCATAACAAGCATGCTTCACGAAAGGTACCCTCAAATGTCATGCCGTGACTGTAAATTTTGTCGCAATGCATCAGATTGCTGCTGTTGCCGAAGAGCATCCTCTTCCTGGTTCTCAATCGTGGAACTACTAGAAGGTCTAGCACCTGAAGTAATTAGGTTCTTAAACCAAGTAGCTTGAAGTCTTGGGCTACCTCTGTTTGAATTTCCGGAGGACTCGATGGAAGCTCCAACATTGTTGGTAACACCCAAAAGGAAACGATATGCCACTTTGCTTGCTGACACAATCTCTGTCCTGGCTTGTCTAAACTGCAAACACCAATGAAGACTGATACATCTTAGCTGGCATTACCCAGATATGGGGAGGTACATAAATGAAAATGGGATGCAAAAACTGAAAATTTGCTCATCTAATATCTCTGTCCACGCAACTCCTAGGACCAGCAAACCATATTAAGGTAGGACCTTTTCGAAATTAAGGACGTTAACCACCTCAATAGGCATTAAGGATTAAAACTTGAGACATTACTAAAGAAGATTAGCTTTTTGCCGAAGAGCCACTCACCCGTAATGCTGTGTTTCCTGCTACTTCCATGGCAGTATCACCAGCATTAGCAAAACGATTGACCCAAGCTGTTATACATAAACAAACAAGTTAAGGATATGATCACCTGGTAATTTTTTAAATTCAGTATGAGTGTAAAGAAAGGTAGATGGTGATGCAGGAGCACTCACTAACTAAAGTATAAGTAGTAGAAAAGTTATTGTGACCTTCTCTGCAACAAGAGATGCCTATGATTGCAAAGTCTTGTCCCTCAGAAAAACTCACAGTAGCCTTTTCATTTTTATATAAAATTCCCACAAGGGAATGTGCCAGAAACAGAGTGACAAATTATTCTCGAGGTATTATGCTCATCAATGATCAAACTTGTGGCGAAACCCAGTAACTTTTGAAATCCACCCATCAGAGAAATGCAGTTTCAACTTTCGACTATCATAGATATGATGTAAACAAATGCACACACGCAACAAGAGGTAATCAAATCAGCCACTACAATGCATATATAAATCTGACATAACATGCACATGCACACGAAAAATGCCACACAAGTATGAACAATAAGAATTTCTTCACCGATCAATCAGTAAATGTAAGCATCAAAGTTCAAGAATAGCTGGTGAACAATAAAATCTCGTAAAAATTACCTGGAAGTTTTTGCACACCAAGCCTTTCACAGAGCTCATCACAGAAGTGATTGCAATTTTTGGATAACAAATCATACGAGTTTCCAGACCACTCTCTGCAAAGCTCCCTCAAGATCTGATTTACCTTAGAGGGTGAGCAATTTGTGTTGCCAAGGACAATGGATTCACGGTACGTGTACATTGGATTCTTTCCAGATGGACAACTAAAAACTCCAGTTCCTTCTTCACAGAACCCAAACGACCATTCTTCCTCTCCATAAATCTATCAAGTAGCACAAATTAACTCAATAACTCTTTCTACACTTCTCTTGACCACAGCATACTTCCCATACTAGTATATCCAAGAACATAAGATAACATACATACATACATACATATATATATATATATATATATATATATCTTTAGTTCATAAACTATCAAATGGAATTAAGCATAGAGAAAACCACAGCAATAATCAGAAGCAAAAATAAGGCAAGCGTGAATACTTAAACTACAAATTTAATAAAAATTTAAAATTATACCTAAACTTTTAACAACAATCCAATAAGAAAAAGATTCCATTCAAATTGCATTATGAAATCTCTTCTTTCGTCAAATTGACCAGCCCTTTTAATTAAATTTCATTGTGATCGGAACCTCAAAGACATAACAGAAACCCACATGAAAATGCAAACTAATATATCCATAAACCAATTATTTATAAGTATATACATATATATATATATATATGTATATGAAAGTGCAAAAATCATAAAAGTGGTTTTCTAATAAATAACATAAGTCCAAGGTCTTGAACTTGGGACAAAATCTTAGGTCACCCCAAACAATTAATCAATATCCGCAATAAAGTTCAGAAATATTTAAATTGCACCGAAGGCAAAATTCCAACAACCCGAAAACCAAAACCCTAGATCTCAAAATCAAAAATCAAAGCTCCCAATAAATACACCAACTAACACCACCAAGAAATTACATTTACCCAAAAGATTCATATACACATGTAGAGATTATAGAGACGATGGAAAAACCTGTACGGCGCTGTGGAAAATACCGCCGAGGCCGATACCGTCCTTGAAGATCTTGTTGATCTGAAGAATGGTGTTGTTCGTCTTCTCCGATCCGCTATTCGTCACGTCGTATACATGCAGCGTAACCTCCATCTTCTTCTTGCTTGCAAACCCTAACCTTCTCTCTCCAGAATTCAAATCTGAAATCCCTAACTTCCTCTTCTTCTATTTCCGAAATCTATGATTTAGTTTCGAAAATTTTCCGCTAACTGTATTACTTTCTTTTCCACTGCTCTGTTGTTTCACTTTTCGCGCTCTCTCTTTCTCTCTCTTACTTTTTTTTCCCTCTCTCGCTCTAAAAGATTTTTTGAAATCCTTGTATCGAAATTCTAAAAACTCTTGAAATTTGTAGATTTAACCAGAATCGGAAATTCTCAGAACTGGAGAGACCGAACCGGTAATTTTTGACGGATATTTTGTTCGTTTCTTTGTTTGGTTCATTTGGAAGGAAAAAGTGAGGGAGGAGGTAATTTTAGCTGACGAAATTGCCCTTGAGTTTGGGGGGAAATTACGGTGATTAACGGTTATTTAACAACTTCTTCGGCCACTTTGGCCACTGAGTTGAGGAATTTTTGAGTCCCTTTCCGGTGATTAGTCGGCGTTAGATAAGAGGGGCCCACGTGGACATGCGACGCAATTATTAACGGCTAAGACGCCGACAGATTTTTTTTAATTGACTATAATGCCCTTCCAGATTTCATCATTCTTATCATTTGAGCTTTCTTAAAAAGCCCATTGAGGCCCGACTACAACTCTTTGTTTGAGCCCATTTATCACTCTCTTTTCAAAATTAATAAATAAATAAAATTTCTGAAAACATTTTTTTTTTATTTTGTCTTTTCTTGGTTAGTTTAGATTTTTGTCTCTCCATACTTATCTAATTTAAAGTATTATAATTTTATAAATCACCATTTTTTTTCTTTCTTTTTAGTTTTTATTGAATTATTGATAGTTTGTCTTTATTTAAATTTAAAAAAAAAAAAAACAAAAGTTGGTTCTTGAACTTAATATTTTTAGCAGGTTTGGACTACCACCACTAAATGGATGATAGATTTTTAAAGTTAAGAGATAATTCATTCATCGCGAAAAAACTTTAAAACATTGTTCTAAAAAAAATACAAAGTCAATAACGTAATAAATTTATTATTTATTGTTATTTATTTCAAATATTTATTTTATTCAATTTCGTGAAATTTTACATTATTTGTATTTAAATTTTCAAGTTATCACTTGACATGTATGTAATTACCTAAATTATTTTGGAAACTCTATCCTCAATTATATGGCTAGAGACCAAAATTATTTCTAAAAATAATGAAAGAAAAGTACAGAAACTTTAACTTCAACTTTAAGTATCACAGTGCTAACATTTCAGGCACTAAAAGAAGCAACAATAATAATATGAAAAATGAAAATCTAAAACGAAAGCAAGGGCAGTGTTCGTATTTCTTGATCTGGCAATAGAAGATTTTTCCTGATATTTTCTGAAAAGGGTTTACCAAGTCCTATCATCCCATTTTGTAAATTTTATATTGGAATTGTTTCGCCGGAGCCAAATGGAGATTCCGTTATTGTACAGAAAATTTGGTCTCATATTTCTAGTGGAGTTGGGAGTTGGGACCCCCCCCCAACAGCTATTTTGCACTCTTTTTTTGGTTGGTTGAAAAATGCTGCTAATTTCCACTTTTGCAAACTGCATTCAGTACCATCTAATTTGCTGTTTACTGTTCCAGCCACCAGACAGAGAGAGAGAGTTTATGTTCATTGTTTTATACCCATTTAATTGATTTGTTTGAATTGAAGAATTATAGTTATTTTGACTGGAATGAAGTTAAGTTTTGAAATTACGTGTTTAGTTGAAGATAAATTAATTGGAATTAAAAAAAAATGTAAAAACTTAAAATGTGCCTTGAAAAAAAAATGAAATTTATTTTGTTTCCCTCGAAATTCTATACAATTTAAAAGAAAAATCATCTCATTTCAATTTGAAAAAATAAAATTGTGGACTTTTAAAATTTGAGCTTTTGAGTTAGAGATATAAATAGTAAAATTGAGTTTACTTTTAAAGAAAAAAAACAAAAAAAAAATTGAAATTGTTAAAACAAAAAACAATTGGAATTATTTGGTTGACGAGAACCAACCAAACATATGCTTAAAATCGGAATATATTTGTTGGGAGTTTCTACAAATGATCTTGTATTTTGTTACTTTGCTGATAGAACTATTATTCTAATCATTAGGTTAATTTTTGAATAATCTTATATGTAATTAGAACAATTCTACGAGCACGCATTTACTTTTTTACTGATTTATAAATTAGACTATGACAACATTTATTTAACAATTATTAATTATACAAAATAAGAGATATTATCATAAAATTTCTGATATTTTGTTTTTATTTTTTAAAGGGATGGTTCTATTTAGTGCACTACCACACTGTAGTAGTTAATTATTGAGTTTCAATCAATATCCAACTTGAAAAATAAGGGTTCCGTATCTTGTTTTGATTCTAATGTGTGGACCATTCAACAAAATTTAGAAGTCAATATTTAAGTTTGTTTGTCTATTTATCTATTTTAATAAATTATAGGTTTGTCTCATACGTTATTCCCAAAAAGCAACAAGCTAGGTTTCTGATCAATTAGTCAATGTACAACTTTTAGTAGTACTCAGTATACAATTTTAGTATTCAAAAAACAAATACAATTGCTTCAAAACTCTGCTCAAATCAGGTGAAATCATCAGGCCACAACTCTGGTGAAAATAATTAGGGAGTTACCTCTTTTTTTACACCATTTATAAGAATTGCATTTCAATTGTTAGATGAATTTATCGTTCTGATTTTTAAGTGTTCATTCTTAAATTTACAGCGGAAAACACAAAATTACTCTATCATAGGTCTCGCCGTTCAAATTTATTTCTAAAAACTAAAACAACAGTTTCTATTAATAGTGTAAATAAAAGGTCATATCATAAAAATTCCAAGGAATTATATCTATTTCCCGATGAAAAGAATATAGCAACCAAATTGAAATTTACCCAGATAAAATCATGGAGTCCAATACGTACAAGAGATAGAACCACAGTTTTTGCCGTGTCCATTCATTGACATATTAAAATACATAGAATCTTACAATAGAGAAGTCCACTTAGTAGAAAATTGTGATCTATATATATAAATATATATAGCTATGTATTGCAATAAAAAAAGAGAAATGATGAGAAAAAAAAAAGGGGTAAAATAAGGAATAAAACTTTAGGTTAAATCTGAATACCTCTTAATTAGAGCATATGAGCCTAAAGTTATCTGCCATCATTGGTGAGCAATTGAGAAAAAACTTGGCTCGTATTGTTTTCTGAACTGCCATGGCCATTGTTTTCCTCTGTTCTTGTGTTGCTATGAGAAGACTCATGAACTGTTCTTGTTGTTGTTGGAAGCTCATTTGAATCAGCATTGCCATCTTCTTCGCTTTCCCGTCTCGGTTGTTCGGCTTCTTGAAGCTGAAGCGCATGCTCCAAATTCCACAACACATCACCGATGGTTGGCCTATCAACACCATACTCAGCCAAACATTTCTCGGCTGTTTCTCCGAATTTCTTCAAAGATCTCGGTTTAATCTGTCCAACAAGGCGGCGGTCGATGATCTTCTCGAGCAGGGCCTTTCTTCTGCCACTGCAGTGCCCACTCAGCTAAATTGACTTGTTCTCTAGCGAGCAATGGATCAACAGCCGGTCTAGCACAGAGAACTTCGAAAAGGACAACCCCGAATGAGTAGACATCTGACTTGTCTGTTAGTTGTTGCCTGCGGAAATACTCGGGATCAAGATAGCCAAAACTGCCTTTGACACCAGTGCTTACGTGGGTTTCATCCAGACATGGACCGGATCTTGAAAGGCCGAAATCAGCCACCTTGGCTACATAGTTTTCGTCGAGCAATATGTTGGTCGATTTGATGTCGCGGTGGATGATTCCTTGTGCTGAACCGGTGTGGAGATAGTGAAGGCCTCTTGCCGAACCAATGCATATTTCAAGCCGTTTCTTCCACGACAAAGTTGGAAGGCCTGAACCATACAAGTGATTTCTCAAAGTTCCCTTCTCCATGTACTCATACACTAGTATCATCTCCGATTGTTCTTCACAATATCCAACCAGCGAAACAAGATGAAGGTGGCGAATTCTCGACAAAACTGTAATCTCGGTTTGAAACTCCGGAAGGCCCTGCCTAGATCCTGGCATACCTCTCTTCACTGCAACTTTTGTGTTGTCCTTAAGAACCGCTTTGTACACAATACCAAACCCACCAGAGCCAATAATCCGACTCTTGTCGAAATTGTTTGTTGCCAATAGTACATCAGTGAAAGGAATTCTCAAACCAAGATATCCATTTGGAGATGTAAGTGTGGTTCCTTCAGACATTCTACTAAGCGAACTCCCTCCAAACATGCGTAAAGGCGTCCAACCCACGCTTTCTACAGGCCTCGATTTCGGCTCCGTCTTCTTCCGTCTCAAACAACACAGGACACAAAGCGTCGCCAGCATCAGAAGAACAACGCCTCCACCAATTGATTCCACCAAAATCCAAGGAGTCTTCTTCTTATCTCCACTGCCCGGTCGCGAACCAACAACATTCAGCATCCTCATGATCTCCACACCATTAAGAATGGCGTTGATCCTGGAAGGAGAACTAAGATCAGAAGGGCCAACACTGATTTGCATAAACCCCGAATCATCCGAATCCACTACAAAATCGATGTATATCGGAGATGCAAGAACATGAACCGTAAGAGAGGATAAATCAAGATCCCTATATGCAGAATACCCATTGATGTACACATTAAAGTAGAGCACATTTAGCACAGGGCTAACTATGTCACAAAAATGCAAACGGACCAAGTGTCGAGCACCTCCGGAACCTACCGGAAACTTCCATGTGACATTAAACCTCGCATCCAAAATAATATTAGTCATGTTCATTTGCTGGGCTGTCATATACACATTATCAGGAGCAATCTCTCTAGTTGCACCTCCTTTCTGATAATTCGGAATATCAGTGCTAATAGCAGGCTTAGCAGACGATTCTAGAACAAGATATTCCTCATCGGGAAGCCAAAATCTCCACAAAGTGTCATTAAAAGGTGTCAACTTTGACCCTCCAACATTAATCCTCTGAACAGTCTCGAAAACCTGTGATGACAGATTCTTGTACTCTTCAACTCCCTCGAAGCTTACAAATTTAGCACCGAAATCGACAAGAAAATCGTCGGGAGCGGAGAAAACTTCGATCCCGTTAACGTAAGCAAAACCAGAATCACCCAAAGGAGTGAACAGAATCTCGAGCCTGTCTTTATCTACTTTTAATATGAACTCTTTAACCAAAGTGTCTGAATTATTGTCTCTAACATGGAAATCATGTCTCAAAACCAAATTCCCGTCAACAGAAACCGTGAAATTCGCGTAGGTTAAAGCGACATCCTTAGCAAGAAAAGGAGAGAAGTGGAAACGTACTATGTGAGTCCCGTTTTTCTTGATTGGGAAGTTGTAAACCGACGGCGTTTTGAAGACCCTGGCTGTGGTGTAGAGAGCCGACGAGTTTGGAGGTGGGTTCTTGTTCTTGAGCTGAACGGACCTGCTCGATGAGAGAAAAGCCGAGCCGGGCTTGGACGAATCGCCGAGGAAGACCCGGTTGAAGAGCGTTGCATTGGAGGAAGAGCCGCAGTTGAGGAGGTAGTTGTCGGAGGGGGTGAAAGTGGCTGCGATGTGGAACTGGAGGAGAGAGAAAGACAGAAAAAGAGCGAGAAGAGAGAGAAAGTGGTGGTGGAGGAGGAGGCTCTTCTTCTTCTTCTCCATTGAAGCACTTCCAAGATCAAGAGCTCATTACACTGCAAATGAAAAAACAAAAAAGAAATTTTTTTTTTTTTTTTTTTTTTTTTTTTTGAGATAAGAAAGAAAACAGTCAATGTTGGGGCTGACTCCTTGGGTGTAGGATTTGGAAAAGGAGGAGACTCTTGAGAAATGTGGGGGACACAGTTCTACTTAGCTTTGGTGTATTCTTTCTGTTTTGTGTATTTAATGAAAATTTTTTGAGAGGTAATGCCAAAGAAGAAAAAGATGATTCAGAGTTTCTTTTTCAAACTGTTTATACACACTTTTCTTTTATTACTGCCAAACTTTTTGGTCACTGCCTGGCTGGAGCTCATATGGCCATTGGGAATCTTGTATTTTTGGTACCAAGAGACCAAAAAGTCTTCCAAACATGAGAATTTGCACACTTGTTGATGAAACGATAGACTATTATACACCATCTTGCCATGGTAACGTTCTATTTCTTGACGGTCAGATTTACATTAGAAACTGCATTGTCGTTTTATGAGATTGGATCGTATGTATAGTGGAAAGACCTTATTTTAATTGGATGTCAGTTTTGAATAGAGGATGGTAAGGCATGTGGAACAAGTTAGTGGATGAGCCATTAAATGGGTGTTAATGTGGGTTGGTTTCATTTGTGCAATGGTAAATTTGACTTATTAGAGCAACACTTTAGAAAGTGCCCATTTATCTTTAATAGTTAGGTGTGTAATAATTCATGGTTGTCTAGAATTAAGGCCAAATTGGATAACCACAAACGCACAGTAAGGAAAACGTTTTTTTTTATTACATTTAAAATTTGTCTTTTTCATTTTAAGTTTTTGCATAATAGTATTGTAATTTTATAATAAATCTTGTTCTCAGAAGGGAAAATATGAAAAGAGGGAACACAATTCACAATGTAATTATTCGTGGCTAATTATAAATTTTTTGTTGCTAGAATTGTGTAATTAAAGTTTAGACCATCCGTTCCATTTTTTGGTCCATATGTGAATGCTATGTATTTTGGTATATTACTTTGTTGATTCTTGAAGCAAAGATTAAGAACCAGTCCAACCCATTCTTTACTACTAATTAAGCGACAAATCTATTAAATTTTTTTTAAACTTGCAACAACGTCCGAATCTCGTATAGAGAAGAATATAATAATGCAAATTATAATTGGTAAAAAAGAAAAATAGAAAAAGGATTCTATATTTTTTTAATGAAGAAAAATAATTGTATTGCGTGCCAGTCGAGTGCTAGTGCACACCAGCGATCCAGCACAAAGTGTGTGTGTGTTTTATTATTATTATTATTATTACTACTTTTTTGACAGGAATGGCACACAAACATACATGGATGAAGTATGACGGTTCAAATATTGGTTTTTTTTTTTTTTTTTTTTTTCAATATTAAGTGAAAGAGACGCATGGTTTCAAGATGAAGGTTTCAGCGACAAAGATTCACTAATGATGTAATTAAGGTCCAGAGTTATTACTCCCTCTGGACAATAACACTTCTAAAAAATAAAAAATAAAATAAAAACAATGAAAAAGAAAGAAAGAAAAAGGACTAAAACTTTGTTTATCCTTTTAAGATTGAAAATGGACCCCGATTCTCATGTGAGTCGTGGGTCCATCACCGATTCACCATTTTAGCGATGATTGCGCATTACACATGGGTGGGTGGATGTCACTCTCTTATAAATTATGAATAAAAAATTAAGACGCAAATCTTCTTAGAAAAAAAAAAAAGAAAAGAAAAGAAAAGAAAAGAAAGAAGCTAATCTTGCGCAATCAAATCATCATTTTGATGTCATGGTCTTAATTTTCTCTTAGATAAAAACAAAAAGGTCTTTTACATATTAAATCATAAAGGTCAAAAGGTATTTAGGTCAGCAGGAGCATGGACACAAATTTGTCTCATTTTTTCTTTCTTAAACTTTATTATTAATATCAATATACCTCATAAATTATAAAATATATTTATTATATCTATAAATTTTAATATATATATCAAGTTACCCTTTTAATTATTTGTCGTTAGTTTATCCATTATTTTTAATATCAAAATACCAATGAATTTTACTTTTGTATCAAAATACCCCTTAATATTTGTATTTATGTTAAAATGCCTCATGATCTTGATTATTTGTGTCAAAATTCACCCTAATCTTTAATGTTTTGTGTCAAACTGTCCTATATATCTTATTTTATTCATTTAATATTATATAATTACCTAAATTTTTTAGAATAGGTAAAAAATTGTTTTTTTTTACTAAAAGAAAATGTATCTTTTCTTGACCCACTTTTTTTTTTTACTTATTTTAATTCAAATTTACATTTATTTTGATTTTCTTAAACAAAAATAACAGCACAACTTATGTCATTATTTTATTGTCCTAATATTACAATTTTTAGTTTAATTATGATTAATAATACTATACCAAAATAGGTAAACTAATCATTTTTTAAATTAAAAAATATAACTAAGAATGTGTATCGGAGTAAATTTACAATACTTATTCTCATCATGAGTTTAAACAAATACATGAATGAAATTCGTTATAATTATGATTTCAAATTATGTATGCCAAGTAAATAATGTATTTGAAATCCAAATCATGCATCTGAATCCTACCAATTATGGTTACGCATACGTAAACACATAACTCAAATAAACTTGAATTAATATAAGTAAAAAAAAAGTGTGTTAAAAAAAGATGCATATCACTTTATTATAATTAAAATATATATTTTTACTTGCTTAAAAAAGTTAATAATTATTAGGTAATTATACAATATTAGATAATTAAAATAATATAAATAAGGCAGTTTGATATAAATATTAAGATCAAGGGGTATTTTGACACGAATCTTAAAGATCAGAAGACATTTTGACACAAATGCAAAGTTCATGGGGTATTTTGTCATAAAAGATAACGGAAAAAAACTAATGACAACTAACCGAAGGGATAACTTGACACACATGTTAAAGTTCAGGGGGGGCATAATGAGAATTTATGACATTTTTCCTATTTTTAAAATTTCCACTAAAATTTCAAAAATTTAAAAATTTGAAGGTCTCAAAAATTTTTAGGCATAAAAGAATTTAGATGAAAATAATATAACATAAAGCCACTTCTTTTTGCATCTTTAAATAGTTTATATATATATATATATATATAACTTACATGTGGATCCGAACTCTATACATTCTTAGGTGAAATCTAATATTACCATTAGTTTTTTTTTTTTAAAATATAAAATACAAAGATGATAACACACAATTTTCACGGAATAGATTGACTATAGGGCCTTCAGGATATTACTATTAGTTTATACTTATAATCATAATGGTAATATACTTATAGTCATTTATATTTAATACATGTTTATATAGTTATCATTCAAAAGTAAACTTATTAATTTTTATTTTTTTAAATTATTCTGAAATTTTTTTCATATTTTGAAGTAGAGATAACAATAGGACGGGACGATGTATATGCTTCCTTCATCTCTATATCCTTTCCCCTTTTTATCCTTTATATCCATCTAATTTAACGTTAGTATGAAGATAGGGATTCTTCATTTAAAAGTGCTATACTTGTATCTTATTCATTTTTTAAATATATTAAACAAAAAGATAGTCGTACTTACAAATAATAAAAACCAACATTATTGACTCGCTGCCACAGAGGTGAAAAAATGAACACATGATAGGCAAGAGGACGGATGAACACCATAGGTTTTATGGCACATACGTAAGATTAGAGATAGCTCCCTTTTTTTCTATATGAAAGTGTACTCTCTTTTTGTAATATAGTTTTATCCATAAATATAAGCGGGGTTCCTCCCACCCTACATCAGAGTAGGATTAATCTTAACTAATATACCCATCATCACACACATGACATATTTACTTACTTATCAGGAGTATAAAATGCCAGTAATCACTTGTTTATTTTTTATTTTTTTTCTGAAATATGAGTGATAATGGTGGGTCTCACATTAATTTAGAATTGAGAAATGAGATTGACTATCTCATGCCCTATTTGGATTGTGACTCCCAATCCTTATATTAACATTAAATTTTTATTTTTTCCTTAATTTACTTACAAAATATTAATGTTAAAATATACTAACAATCTATATCAATTATTTTTATTAATAAAATATAATATTTTTTCATTGACATAATATTATATAATTATCCTAATTGTTATTAACTTTATTAGAATGAATACAGAACTTATTTATCATAATATATTAATATGTATCTATTTTTTATTTTATTTATTTTGATTATTTTTTTTACTCTTTTTAACTTTTTTAAACAAAAAAATAACACAACTTATTGTTTTAATATTATAATGATTGTTTTATTTTTTTTATTGATAGTATGGTGATAAATAAATAAATTATTCATTTTTCATTTTTGAAAATATAATAAATGAAGAGATATATAAGTAAATTTATAATAATTTATTTCGATTCTATATTCAAGTAAATGCATTTATAAGATTCATAATGACTCCGATTTCAAATCCTAAAATCAAGTAAATTATTTATTCGGATTTCGAATACTCATTCTGAATCATGTTCACTTTAAATCTTGCTCATTCTTATTTATAATCACTCCGATTACACGTAAATAAATGCACCTCCGTTGGATCTCAAATCAGTTTCTAATAGAACGCTTAGGAATAAAAATGTCATTCCCATACCGGAGTGTAGTTATGTTCGGATTTTTATAAACCTAAAAACTAAAAGGTGCCCGAAACGACGTAGTCTCTGCTCTATTCCCTTCTCCTCGTTCAATCAAAAGGCGGTCAAAGAAGAAAGACGCAACCTTCGATCCTCTTTTCGCCAAATAATCTCTCCCTCCGACGACGAATCTCCTTCGATTCACCGTGACCTCGTCAAGTCGCTTATTAAACCATCAATTCGTGAGTATTAATTTCTTGTTTCTCCAACTCTTTTAATCTAACTTTTTGTTTATGTTTTCCATTTTATAGGGTTTTTTTTTTTTAATCTACTCCGGAGGATCCCCGGCAATCTGTCCCGTTTTTACGCTTTTCAATATCAAAATCAGCCCATTTGTATTTCTGTTTCTGTTCTGGTCTTGAATCTCGAGTTTTTCAATCTGTAGTAAGTGTTTTTTTTTTTTTTTTAAACTGAATCAATGAAGCTCTGACTGTTCTCTTTGTGATTATTTTTTCATATACAGGTTGACGCGAATTCCGATGCTGTAATTTCCTCATAGTTTGCTCTTGGGTGAGAAGATTCAGTTTTTAATTGCTTCATTGTGTCATGGTATATTTGATTTCCCCGTGCCCTCTTGTTTATTCTCTGTTTCTTTGTTGTTTATGTCTGAGAATTCCATTTGAATTATGTACAATTGAAACCTTTTTATTTCCTTAAAAAATGTGTCTTTTACTCACCACAGAATTTAAAATGGACCCTTTGGCATTCGTGCTGTTTATGTTAGTTCAGAAGTCTAATTTTTGTATGAGCACAGAAATGAAACAATCTTTGGATATAATATAAATATATATACGTACATACATATATATAGGATGAGTATATTATCCGGCGGCACCGGACTCCGGTAGAGAGAGAGAGAGAAATGTTACAATTTTCTTTTTCATCTACACTGTTCATTTTTGCATCCAACGGCCCCAAGGGGCGGCCGTTCTTGTCCAACAAAAATGGGTTGCCGGACAAGAGAGCTTGGCTATATATATATATATATATATATATATAGGAAAAGTTGGACCTGACGGTTAACTTGATCTGAAGCCAAGTAAAATGCTTTAATCTCTTGCAAATGTTTTCAGAGTGGTTAGACTCATTTTCCATGTGATGTGTGAGTGTAGGATTATAATGGTTTTAGTGATGAGAAGAGTGAAAGCAGGCTCTACATTGGTAACCTTGACCTCAGAATAACAGAGTGAGTGAATCTTTTGAATGTACTTTGTTTGTTGACGAGTTTCTCCCGAAAAATATTATTCAGTTCATTGCTGTTTTGTTCAGGGCTGCTCTTATTAAAATGTTTTCGCCATATGGAAAAATTGTATCCGAGGATTTTCTATGGCATACTCGTGGCCCAAAGCGTGGAGAGCCGCGGGGTTTTGCTTTCATCCAGTATAGCACCAAAGAGGTAAGTTGCTTGCATTCTTTTGTTGCTGGTAATTTAAAGCAATTCCTGATTTCCAGTATTAAAGTGAGCATGCAGGAAGCAAGACTGGCCAAGGAGAAAATGCATGGGAGACTAGCTTGTGGTCGCCCGTTGGTTGTGCGCCTTGCCAGCGAGAAATACATGGTTGAATCAGCGGAAAATTCTTCCAAAGGAGTAGGTGAGGCGAACAAAGCCATTGGCGCTGGTAGTAGCACGGGACAGATGAGCCGGAGTGCTAGAATAGCTGCTATCAAGAACAAATTAAAGGCTTTGGAGGAAGAAGGCTCTAGCACAAAGAAGCGGAAGCACGCTGACAATTAACGACAGAAAAATTCTCTTGCAGTGAGAATCTCGACCGTAATGGCCTTCGATCAGTGAAGAGAAATTTGCAGGTGCAATCGAAACTGCATCCCTTGTGGTTTCCCCAAAAGTCTCACAGAATCAACTATATTATCAACTAGACTCAGATTTAGGCTTTTTTGAATGATGGCTGGCTATGAGTAGAGATGTACTTGAATAGAGAGACAACCACAAAAGTGACAATTTTCCCCCCTCATAGCGAACTTGCTGATAACAAATCCTGATCTTTGTTGGTTAAATTTCGTTGGATAATTTTATTAACAACTTTAGGGATTACTACTTGGTACACTAATTTCAAGTAGGAATCAACAACTTGTTACACTTGAACTTTCTACATGGGGTCACCATGCCAACTTGGTGGTTTAAAAAAAGAGTCTCATGTAGTCATCAACACGTTTAATGATTACAACTGAGCATTGAGCAAGAAATTGAGGAATGCACTTAACAAGTGACAACACATTTTTTTTTTTCTTTTGCAATTTGTATTTTATCTTTTAATTTTGACAATTTGCATTCTAAATTTATGAAACTGGAACAATTCACCACCGTTGATAATAATATTAATTTTTTGAACGAAATTGGCGTGTGAGTTGACAAAAGTTTTCAATTAATAAGTGGTCATTTTTATCTATTTTAATTAAATTTATTGAATTTAAGATTTTTAATTAAATCTTATCAAAGTAAAAATTTAAAGGAACTTTGTTTTAAATATAAATTTAGGTTAAAACTGATTGTTTAAAAAAAAAAAAAAACACTTTCAAATTCTTAATTAAAAATTTATGTATAAGTCACGTGTCAATTTCAACTTAAAAGAATTTAAAATAGTTGTGAATGGGATGTATAGATTTATAAATTCTAAAATCTAAATAATATTTTATATAAATTTGACAGTTAAATAATAAAATTTAATTTGTGTTTGGTTTATTAATTGGAAATAAAATTTTTAAATTAAAAATACTTAATTTTTAAAAAATTAATTATAAAATTAATTAATCTTTTTAAAAAAATTAAAAATTAAAATTAAAAAAATAAAATTTAATTAGAATTAAATTTATCCCAAATAAAGCTATCAAGTGGACACGAAAAGATGAGAAAAAGATCAATATTTTGAGGCGTTGAATATATAGTTGACTGAATGAGTTATTACCAATTGAACATGTAGACACGTGTAAGATTCTCTTTTCTCAATCACATGCGTTGAACGAAAGAGTACTTTTCGCAATGAAAGAAGCACAACGCAAGCTGAGTCTTACAGAAGAAGTCTACTGCAACCACTGAGTCGGACTCAGAGTCCGAGTCTTAAACTCGCCAGTAACTGTCACTCTGTGACGGACGAAACCTTCGAACAAAGAGACAATACACGGCTTCAATGGCGTCGAAGCTTCTCTTTCTACACGGCCATGGCCCTCATTCTCCGTCGCCGGCGTTCCAATCGTCGCGTCTCTCTTCCCCCCAAGATTCGATCGCCGGCGTCTTTCAAAGCGCTCCAGTCACTGAAAAAAGCAGAATCTTTCGTAATCTTCCTAATCTTCCTCCTTTGAGAATCGCTAAGGACAAGAAGAAGAGGAACAGCTCGGTTCGAGGTTTAACGGTTAGATCACAGTTCAATGCCCCCATCATTTCTCCGCAGGATCAATGGGGTAACTGGACCACTCTCTTCGCTATTGGCGCTTTCGGTCTCTGGTAATAACCTCGCTTGCACGATCTCTTTCTGTACTTTTTCCTGGATTTTCTCAGCAACTAAACGGAGAGAGACAATTCTGACAGTCTCATGTTTTTCGAAGAATCGGAAGGGTTTTATATTCTGTTATGTTCAATTGTGGATAATGCAAATTTCAATGCGGAAAAGAAAGTTCCAACTTTCTTTTTAATTTTTGTTTTTTTTTTTCCCCCTTTATTGTAATTGCTAAAATTTTTCCCTGTTTAATGATTAAATTAGTGGAACCATCAAAAGCGCAATTTCCATGGAGGATTTTGTATTGCTGTGATTTGATCTTGGTGATTTTCTTTTGGTGTGTTGGTTTTCTGTATACGATAATTGTGCAATTTCGTTTCGTGGATTTAAGGTCGGAGAAGAAGACCAAGATTGGGGGTGCACTAAGTGGAGCATTGGTAAGCACTTTGGTAGGATTGGCAGCTAGTAACTTAGGGCTTATATCATCTGAAGCTCCTGCATTTTCGATCGTCTTAGAGTATCTGCTCCCGGCAGCCGTTCCACTCCTGTTGTACAGAGCCGATATGCGCCGCGTGATCAAATCAACTGGGGCCCTTCTCTTGGCTTTCTTACTAGGGTCAGGTAACACATCGCATCACTCTGGTTGATTATGGAAATGAGGAATAAAATGGCGTGAAGGGCATGTTCTCTGTGATTCGCAAAGTTACAAAAATGCATAGTGTAAGCATAATAGCAAATGGTGCTTCCCGATGTGGTAAAAAATCCTATGAACTGGAAAGGATAGTAGAGCATGGATCAAACAGGAAACAGGTTCGAATCCCCTGCCAACTCAGGGGAGTGTCTCAGCCTGCGTGAACTAAAAAAACGAGAAATGACGGGATGACCACTGGATCCTTTTTCTAGCAACCAAAAAAAAAAAAAAAAGGAAACTCTATAGGGCTTTTTCTGCCCCCCCCCCCATTTTTTTGGGAGTCTCTTGATATCTGTTTTTTCTTTTGACAGTTGCCACGACAGTTGGTACAGTGTTGGCATATCTGATGGTGCCAATGCGATCACTTGGTCAAGATAGTTGGAAAATAGCAGCTGCACTTATGGGAAGACATATTGGTGGAGGTAATTTGCTTCATTATCTGAATGCATATTTTGCTTGTTTGCTTTGTTTCTGCTAGTTTCTTGTGAGTTTAATTACGTAATTGTGATGTATTTCTTTGTACTCTTTTCTTTGGCCCGGTTTCTTACTCATTTTTCTTTATTCATGCATTTACAGCTGTGAATTACGTCGCCATATCTAATGCTCTTGGTGTTCAGCCATCAGTTTTAACTGCTGGATTAGCTGCAGATAATGTCATTTGCGCAATATACTTCACCACATTATTTGCAATAGGTTCTAGAGTACCTCCGGAAGATCCAACGTCAAGTGATGGTGAGTCAGCTTCTATTTAATATTTAATTTTTTTTGCTCTCCTTTCTTTTACAGATTGAGGATTCTTTCCTATTTTTGTGGTCAAGCTGTTGGTTTAGTTCCCTTGTTCCGAGTGAATGCATTATGATGTATGGAATTTTTTTCCACCTTAGCTAGTTTACCTTCTTTTTGAGAGCTGACACTACACTTTCGATTGTGATGGCATCTGAATTTTGAACAAAAGACAAGCCATCTCGATTTTTTTCTGCCACTAGATTCAATATTTTCAAAATACAAAACATGATACTGTAAGATGAATGCTACCCAAATGACAGCCCATAATTGAAGCTGAAACTCTGGCAGGTGTTGCAACGGACACGAAGTCTGGGTCTGGAGACAACCTTCCCACCTTACAAACTGCTGTAGCTCTGGCTGTATCCTTGGCTATATGCAAGGCTGGCTCTTATCTCACAAAATATCTTGGAATTCAAGGAGGTAGCCTGCCTGCTGTAACGGCCCTAGCTGTTATTCTATCAACTGCATTTCCGAAACAATTTGCATATCTTGCGCCATCTGGGGAGGCTATGGCTATGATTCTAATGCAGGTGAACATTTCTTATGTCCTGTTCAGTTCTTTATTTCCTTATCCTGCTTTATTAAACTTGATTAGGTTGTTAACGTTTTTCCATGTTTGTTTCATTTGAGTTGATTGCCGTGAATGGTAAAATAAAGAGTTTAGCAAGTTTTAGACATTACTGGAACAGGGTTTATCTTGATTATATCCTTTCACATGTGGCTGGGATTTGATTATTTGGTTGCAATTCCCGTAGAAGCTCTTTGCTTTTGACGTCATTAGAGATCAAGCTCAGTCGAAGTAACACGTTTTAAACGACTTGTTTTGCAGTTATTTTTCACGGTGGTGGGAGCAAGTGGAAACATCTGGAGTGTTATCCATACAGCACCTAGCATTTTCTTGTTCTCTCTTGCCCAGATTGCCATTCATCTCGTGGTGATCCTCGGATTGGGAAAGCTATTTCGTTTTGACTTGAAGTTGTTGCTTATAGCATCAAATGCCAATGTTGGAGGTCCTACAACCGCTTGTGGAATGGCGTCAGCAAAAGAGTGGTATTCCATGATTATTCCTGGTATTCTTGCTGGCATTTTTGGCATTGCAATCGCAACTTTTCTAGGTATCGGATTTGGATTAACGGTACTGAAAAAGATGTAGAGAAATTTCCCATGTTTGAAAAACAGAAATGAGCTCATCTCTAACGTATATAGATTCGATTTTTTTGCACTCAAAGAACAAGAACAATGTGGCGAAGGATTTAGAGCAAGTTGAAAGAAAACCGAAGTCTACTTTCTACTTGACAATTATAATTTTGTGCTGCAACTCCCAGATTGATTTGTTGGGAATCGCTCTTTCTTATATGGGAAATCTAGCAGGTCTTATCTTCTTGCATTAAAGAAGAAAATTTTAATCCCCGAGTTCAAATTCCATTAGAAGTGGTGCTATGCTTGTGTGAACAAAAAGGTGAACTAGTTTATCGTGTATTGTTATTAATGGAAACAGATGTATATGAGTTCAAAAGCAAAGTCAGATTAGTAAGAATAATACTAACAACATCAACTTCAATCCCAACTTTTTGGTACAATTGACGTTTCGTTTGGATAATTTAGGTCCTCACGTTATCTATATTATAACGTCAATTAATAATAACAAATTGCATCTATTAGTAAAAAGATGACAAAATATTGTGTATAAGTTGATATTAAAAAAAAATTAAATTAATGACATGTTTGGATCACTATCTCCAACTCAAAATTTGCATATAAGTTTTTGTCTCTTTCTGAAAAGTTAACAAAATTATAACTAGTTTTTAAAAAGTTAATCAATTTCAATTTAAAAATTTCATCTTCAATCGGCAAACCAAACGAAGGCTAAACCAAACGAAGGCTAAAGTTAGTGTCTGAAACCACAAAAAAAAAAAAAAAAAAAAAAAGTCTGTGTATGAAGCTTTACTTGATCAATAATGAAAACATATATATAAATAATCAATGACGAATAACGTTTTCCTCTGGTTGCGATGTGACAAAAAGGAATCAATAATGAAAACATATATATAAATAAATAATCAATAGACTTTTGTTTTGTTTTGGTTTTTTTGTCTCAAGTTCATCATTCTGTTTTTTCTTCTGTTTTATGGGATGGCACATGGCAGTATAGTCCTGCCTAGTGCCTGGCCATTTGGTGTTAATTTTGGACCGAGCCCTTTAGAACCATCCTTTAGCTCTCTTCTCATTGTAAGAATGCCTAGTTCTAAAAGAAAAGGAAAACAACCTTAATAATAAAATAATAAACAGAAAAAAGATAGAAACAATTAAAATACAATAATAACAATAATAAAAACAAAACGTCCATGATTTAGATTTTGACATCCCGTCTAACCTCCCGTGAGGGTTTAACGATAACAAGTACGAAACAAGAAGAGGAAAGATATTGGGGGAGTTTGGGAAGTTGGGGAACGAGAGAGAGAGAAGGAACAGACAATAAAAATGGCTTCCTTCAGATTACTGCTAGTCCCCACAACCCTCTCCCCTCTGTCAACACCAATCCCCTCCTTACACGTGTCACGTCTCCCTACCCGCCATGCTCATCTCTCTTCCATCTGCTCCTGGCCTCACCGTCGGGTGTCAATTCCACTTACACATCACTGTGAGAAGCGGAATTCCGCTCCTCGAACAGTGAAGGCTAGCTCACAGCTCAAGTACCCTATCATTGCTCCGGATGATCACTGGGGCACCTGGACCGCCCTGTTCGCCGCCGGCGCTTTTGGTCTCTGGTACGCTCCCCAGTTCACACTTCAGTACATAAATATATATATAGATATATATATATATATATCTATCTATCTGTATGTAGGATAACATGTATGTGTGGAATCAAGGTCTGAGAAGACCAAGATTGGTAGCATGGTGAGTGCTGCTCTTGTAAGCACTTTGGTTGGACTTGCGGCGAGTAATGCTGGCATAATTCCCTATGAAGCACCGGCTTATTCCGTCGTCATGGAGTTCCTTCTGCCGTTGGCTATTCCGTTGCTATTGTTCAGAGCTGACTTGCGGAATGTCATACGCTCAACCGGGACACTTCTCTTAGCTTTTTTGCTTGCAGCTGGTAATTCTTTACAACTGAAGAGTATGATGCTCTTTATTCTTTAATTTCGATTTTTTGCACGACAGTTTTTTGAATGTGGTGAGAACATTATCACACATGATTTCGGATCAAACACCAAAAGTTTTCTTTTTTAAGTGACAACTGAACTCTCAAGGGCAAGGAAACCAAAAAATATGAGACGAGGAAAAAAATAAAAATAGATAATAAAGATCTTGCCCTTTTGCTTTCTGTGAAGTTTTTTTCTCTAGAAAATTCGACGGTATGGTGTGAAAAAATACCCTAGAGGTAAGACACAGTATTAACCGTCAAATGTGTATGAAGTTCTATTGAATTGATTTGAACTTTTGTTAATTCTTGTGAATGACAGTGGCAACTACAATTGGAACATTTGTTGCGTTTCTGTTGGTCCCTATGCGTTCACTTGGTGCAGATAACTGGAAAATAGCTGCTGCTCTCATGGGTAGCTACATTGGTGGATGTGAGTATGAAGTTCTATCGTTGCGTCTCACTTCTGTGTGTGCCAATTTCACAAAATCTAGTTTGATTAGACAAATTCTCTCATGGAACGTTTATATCACCTTTACTGAAAAGTCTTTTTGTCCTTTCTTTTTTCGTTTGCTTCATTGCTGTAGCTGTTAATTATGTTGCAATTTCAGAGGCCCTTGGTGTCTCCCCATCAGTTTTGGCCGCTGGCGTAGCTGTGGACAACGTTATTTGTGCGATATATTTTATAGTTTTATTCGCGATTGCCTCTAAAATACCTCCTGAAGATTCTACAAGTACCAAAGGTATGTCTTTCATAGCCATCTTTCAATTCGTCTATAACTTTTTCTTATCTTTTGATGTCTATTGCAAAACTTGGAAACTTACTTGACAGATGCTGCTATGACTATGGAATTTGATAATGGGGGCAAGCTTTCGGTGTTACAGATCGGTACAGCTCTTGCTACATCTTTTGTGATATGCAAAGCTGGTACTTTTCTCACAAAGTTGAGTGGAATTCAAGGCAGCCTTCCAGGAATAACTTCTGTTGCTGTCATTTTAGCCACACTTCTCCCGAGACACATTGGTCGCCTTGCACCTGCTGGCGATGCTATTGCTCTCGTTCTGTTGCAGGTAAGCAGAAAAGTCTTCATATAGTTCATTATAAAGATATAACGAGGGTTGAGGATAAGATGTAAAGCAGTAAAAGTATGATATTAAGACATTGGTATGGTACAACTTCCAAATACAGATAGTTGCAATTGCCTGGAATAATCTCTCAAGTCAACTTTCATACCCACCTCCCACACCCCCCCCCCCCCCCCCCCCAAAAAATAAAAATAAAAATAAAAAATAAAGCCGAGAAATTCTCAGGTCAACTGGTATTTTCTAATTGATTCATTAGTTAACAATACCCTAATATCCCCTAGATTAGCTCATGAAAATTTGGACCAAACTTCTGATATTAAAAAAGGTTGTTTAATGGTGTTAAATTATTACATTGGATAGTCTGAGAGGTGTGAGGTGTTTGATTCCCTAATAATCTTCTTCTTCACCATAGTGAATACCTAGAGCGGCTGAAAGTGGTCGTAACTCTCATATTAAGGATGAACCACTATAAATCTTGTGTCATTTGATATATTGTTGCTCTCGATATTAAAGGATTACAGGGTTTAATCTGTATCGGTGATGTGGAATATTTTAAATTAAGCGATAATTGTAACAGGTATTTTTTGCTGCGATTGGTGCAAGTGGGAGCATATGGAATGTGATTAGCACTGCACCTGGTGTTTTCTTGTTTGCTCTAGTTCAAGTAACCGTCCATCTTGCTTTGGTTCTTGGCTTGGGAAGGATGTTCCGGTTGGACTTAAAGCTGCTGCTTTTGGCATCAAATGCCAATATTGGAGGACCTACAACAGCATGTGGAATGGCCACTGCCAAAGGATGGGGGTCCTTAGTTGTCCCTGCAATCCTCGCCGGCGTTTTCGGGATTACCATTGCAACTTTTCTTGGCATCGGTTTTGGACTAATGGTTCTTAAACACATGTAGAAATTGAAATTTCCATATCTTGGAACTCTAAACTATATGTACAAAATCAATTAAAGCTCATAATCCAATTTTGCTCATTCTCTGAAGACTCGGATTCTATTTTCTGATTTTTCTTTTGCTGTCCAAAATTTTCTATTAATGTTTACGTGATTGAATGTAAGCCAGATGATCAGGTAAGAAGATTATGTAAATTAAGGAGAGATTTAAGTATATTCCACGACATATTACTGTACTAACAATTATAATGTCAAAGTTGTTCCGTACTATATGTACTGCACAAAACAACTGTGGCATTTTAGTCAACTGTACTTGCAGTACCAAAACAATATTTTCAACCATACATGCAACTAATATTAGTATCCTTGCGTGAGCTTTTATGGTCAACACAGATATGCTCGCTAGAATCATAACTAAATAATTGGAGGTGAGGGAAAAAAAAAAAAGAAAGAAAATCTAAAAATTATAGCTTCCTGATCTCGTGACATTCTGTGTATTTAACAATAATTACTCGAAGATGTTTCATTTATCCGAATATAACGTCATCTTGACATTGTCATACTCTTTTGAAGCCAGATCAAAAAAAAAAAAAAAAAAAAAAAAAAAAAAGGAAAAAAAGGAATATTACAAATTCCATATATGATAGAACTGACTTTTTTTTTTTTTTTTTTTTAACGGTTGTCCATGAAAACACGCACAGGTCCCACCTGCTGAGCTGGTCCCAGCGGGGTATAAAACCGACTCTTCTTGATAGAAGAGTTAATACACTTCCTTATTTTGCAAATTTGACCC
This sequence comes from Ficus erecta, assembly GCA_008635985.1. Lineage (NCBI taxonomy): Eukaryota > Viridiplantae > Streptophyta > Magnoliopsida > Rosales > Moraceae > Ficus > Ficus erecta. The sequence continues at coordinate 2,165,716 of BKCH01000010.1, forward strand.
TTTTTTTTGTTTTTAAATATCAATGGCTGTAACAATCATCGACAAAAAATACGTTTGTAGTGTATATAAGCATGAAACATGCTCTCCCTCTCTATGACAATAAAGACATGTGTACAATAAAGCAACAGAATCTTGTGTATATATAGAAGTTTCGCATTGAGCAAAAAGCTTATCTTCTTTCTCATCATCTGACACAGCAAAAAATAGTAAGAACATGGGCAACTACACAGTCCTGAAAATGATTTTCCTTGTGGTGTTTGTTGGGTGGTTACTGGTTTGGACATTGTTGCCAACGAAAACTTACAAGAATAAGTGGACCCCAAAACTAAACAGCAGTCTCAACTCAACATACTTCAGAGAACAAGGTAATTATCTGTTAAAATGATTTCTTCTTCTGTACATCTTATTTCAGATCATGTAAATCACGTTATATGTTTTACCTTGGTTCTTTGTAGGGACAAATCTTCTCCTTTTTTCATTCCCTATAATGTTCATAGCAGCTTTGAACTGTGTTTATCTTCATCTTCAGATCAAGAAGTCAAACAAGTCATCAAACTCCAAAAGGTTTATATCTGTTCTTCAGCTTTTATATATATATATATATATATATGAAAACATGGGTTCTGAAACTGATTAATATATGCAGTAGTAATGTCATTACAAGTCGTTTGGCCTCTTGGAGACGTCCAATGTTTGTAAAAGCACCTCTGGGAATTGTTAGCGCGGTGGAGCTTTGTTTTGCGGTCATGTTTGTTGCTCTCTTGATCTGGTCTCTTGCAAATTACTTGTATGTCAGCTTTGGCCATCTCCACATGCATAAAGAAGGCGAGAAAATGTAAGTTTCTTTCTTTCTTCTTTTTTTAATTGCAAAAAAGAAAATCCAACTAGCAAATTTTTAGAATCAAGAACGGTTAATGCTATATATATAACATCACCACATACCTTTTTAACCAATCACAACTTCACATGTTAATTCTGAGACCTCATTAATTGCGACATAGGATCTCTCACAATCTTATATGTAGATCTCTAACCCGTCATCATCATCGCCGGTGATAGATTAACGACATTATTTGGAAATTAATTAAAAATAATTAGAGTATCTTGAATTTTGGATACAAATGGCAGATGGCAAGCAAAGTTCCGGAGTGTGTCGCTGAGGCTAGGGTATATTGGAAACATATGCTGGGCATTTCTCTTCTTTCCTGTGACCAGAGGATCTTCAATTCTGCCTCTTGTTGGGCTCACATCGGAGTCGAGTATAAAGTATCACATCTGGCTTGGCCATATCTCCATGATCCTCTTTGTTGCTCACACCCTTGGCTTCATCATTTACTGGGCCATGACTGACCAAATGGCCGAGGTATGCAATAGTTTTTGTCTCTAACTTTAGCATATTAAAGCTAGCTTCTCATTCTATCTTCAACTCCATCTTTTAATCTTACAAATAATTATTATTTTCCTATGGCTGTGGTTAGTTTGACCGTGTGTGTAAAGTGCTAGTGGAAGTCTTTTCAGCGTTATCTTTATTTTATTCTGTTTTTCTTCTTCCCTCTTGTTTGATAGTTGTATTGAGAATCTCAAGTGTGTGTGTATATGTAGGAAGATTCTTTATATATTTCCTTTTGTTATATCTAAAGTAAGGATGAATGGTCAAATTAAAACGGGTACTTTTATAATACGATACCTTGTCGATAGTGCATATTTCTGAACGTTAAATCTGATTAAAATTATATCAAAACGAAAGTACAAAAATCAAACTGAAAAAAACGGCTGCTTAACTTTCTTGTGGTTATGTTAATGCAGATGCTACAATGGAGCGGCACTTACGTATCAAACGTAGCGGGAGAGATCGCAACCGTAACAGCAGTAGCGATGTGGGTAACTAGCATTCAGAAAATAAGGCGAAAGATGTTTGAGGTGTTCTTTTACACCCACTACCTCTACACTGTCTACATTATCTTCTACGTACTCCACGTAGGAGCTGCCTACTTCTGCATGATTCTTCCGGGGATCTTCCTCTTCCTCATCGACCGGTTCTTGAGATTCTTGCAATCCCGGGACCACGCTAGTTTACTCTCCGCTCGCCTTTTACCCTGCGGCGCTGTTGAATTGAATTTCTCCAAGAGCCCAGGTTAGTCCTTTACCATCATCTCACCACATTGTTTTCTAATATACATGTACGTACGTTTTATAAGCATGTATATGCAAATATTATATACTTTTTTTTTTTTTTTTGCTATTTAACTTGTAATTTTGTTACAGGGTTGCAGTATAATCCAACAAGCATAATGTTTATAAACGTGCCCATAATTTCAAGGTTGCAATGGCACCCTTTTACAGTGACTTCAAATTGTAATTCGGAGCCAGATAAATTGAGTGTCGTGATAAAGAGTGTAGGAAGTTGGTCTCAAAAGCTCTACAAGCAACTTTCTTCCTCAGTTGATCACTTGGACGTTTCCGTTGAAGGACCTTATGGGCCATCTTCATTTTCCTTTCTAAGGTTAATTTTGCACAAACTCAAATAGCCCTTTTGAAACTTTGGAAGATTCCGTTCAATTTTAGCGTCCTAAATAACGTCCAGTCAACCCTATATCTTACTTCATTTTAAGTACAACACATAATATGACATAATATAATTTAGGATAAATTTCTCGTTTAGTTCTAAACCTTAAAAGTTTGTGCAATTTTAATCCATGTTCTTTTTCTGCAATTTGAATGACACTATAATAATTATTTTCTTTAATTCTAGTTCGTCAATAATTTTGGTCATAAATTGATGCTTACTAATGGATTATGTCCAAAAATTAGTGGAAATAATTGTAACAATATTTTCAATAGTTTAAAGTCATTCAAGGTATCAAAAAAAAAAAAAAAACAGAGATCAAAATTGCATAAACTTAAAATATTTAGTTACCAACTCAACAATTTATCTATAATTTATTATACAGTAGTTTATTAATATATTTGTATATACTAATACAATGAATGTATGTATGTGTGTGTTTGGTTTCAAATATAGGATTGATTAGTTTATTGTATTGTCCACTCATGCAGGCACGAATCCCTGATAATGGTTGGTGGTGGTATTGGGGTTACACCATTCATCTCCATAATTCGTGAGATTCTCTTCCAAAGCACAAAACCCAATTGCCATATTCCTCGGATAACTCTCATTTGTGCCTTCAAGAATTCCTCTGATCTCAGCATGTTGGACCTCTTGTTTCCCATCTCAGGCGCAAACTCTGAGCAGACTTCCCATTTACGGCTCCAGATAGAAGCCTACGTGACCCAAGAGAAAGAGCAGCCCAAAGTCGAAGCCCAAGAGCCCATACAGACCATTTGTTTCAATCCCATCCCACTAGACAAGCCCATTTCAGCCACTCTAGGCCCAAACAACTGGCTGTGGCTTGGTGCAATAATAGCCTCCTCGTTTGTACTTTTCCTCCTGGTTTTGGGCCTAGTCACCCGTTACTACATTTACCCTTTTGACCAAAAACCTGGTCAATTTTACCATTACTCTTATAGAGTTCTTTGGGACATGTTTTTGGTCTGCGCTTGCATTTGCCTAGCCTCTAGTGTAGCTTTTGTTTTGTGCAAGAGAAGAAACGCCACAGAACATAAGCAAATTCAGAACCTGGAAATGTCGACGCCAACAACGTCTCCGGCGGCATGGTCTTACGTGGCGGCTGATCATAGGGAGCTTGAAAGCCTTCCTAATCAGTCGCTAGTTGAAGCTCTGAAGGTGCATTTTGGTGCAAGGCCTGATCTCAAGAGTAAGTTGCTTCATTACAATGTTTGCGTGTAAACTAAGTTATCATATTGTAACGTTGTATTGAATATTGATTTTTAATCGTTTCTGTGTGTATATTTGATGTTGTCATGCAGAAATTCTGTTCGATTCCAAAACATCTGATGTTGGAGTTTTGGTATGTGGACCGAGGAAGATGAGACACGAGGTTGCGAAAATCTGTGCCTCTGGTTTGGCAGATAATCTGCACTTTGAGTCCATTAGTTTTAACTGGTGATTTCTGATACATAGGTTTGCTTTTATGTCACTTTCAGATCCCTGTGATCCCACAGTTTTTCACGTTGTATTTCATCGCTAGCGTTGATAAACTACAGTTTGTATGATAATTGTTCCGTGTTGCATAGCGCATCTGAAGTACTGTTTATCCATTTTCTTTGGAAGTTGCCTCTAGATATAAGGTTTATTGTTGATCCTTATGAATCTTAAATTGTAACATGTAAAAAAATGTGTCAAACATATCATGATTTATCCTGTGTAATAATAATTTTAAAAAGATATAATATTAGTCTCTGATATATATGTGTATATATATATTTTTTGTTATACCTTTTACAATGTTGTTGTCACACATGATCAATCAATATAGTGTTACACTCTTTATTTCTACATATTTCATGTAGGATCCCTCTTTCGCGAATGATTTAAGCCTTTGTCATAGGTATATTAGTATCCCATATTAAGAGAACTGTCCTCCTCTTTGTGTAATTGTGATTGTTTTTCCCCAGTTGGATCAATATAATGTAAATTAATATATATATATATATATATATATAACTTTTACTTTATTGACAACACTTATCTCGCAGTACTTACCCAAAACCTGATATTAAGTTGGGAATCCAAAACAAAAGAATTGACATGTTAGAACAAGTTGAATGAGCCAGAGGACAATTCCTTTTAGAGTAGTACTTGATTTTTTCCAAGCAGAAGCAATTTTATTCTGCACCCAGAATTAAGGGAACTTTTTGTAGTTCAGCTCTAGGATTATCCCAAATGAGTAAAATCAGTAAGAACAGGGCATATTGATGTACATAAACAAACCCAAATCAATCAAATCCTTGCCAGCATTCAAACTACGATTTTTTTATAAAAAATAAAAAAAAAAGAAAGAAAAAAACTTGTGATAGAACTATACTTTCGCTTTACTGATGAATTCTCTTGTTTTAGCTCTTAGATCAACTTTTCAACAGTTTTACATGTCGCACTATAAATGTTTACAAATTGTTAGAAAATTAATCCAATGATTAAAAATAATGATGCATGTTGATAGGGTGAAAATACAATTCCTCATTTCTATTGTTCATAGAGTTTGAGTGCAAATTTCTTCTTTTAGTTTATTGTCTATTACCTTTTTGCACGTCAAAAATCTACAAGAGTTTTAACTATTCATAATAGAAAAATATAATAGAAAATTAACCGTAATGCTAAATGACAAATATGCAATCAAGTATGTACCAATGGTTTGTTGTTACACATGAAAATTGCTTTGGAAATAACGAACCAGCCATGCATGTGGGAGTTCTATATTAATACCTTCCCTTGTCTTACTATTCCTCTCAAAAATCTATCATATCTATACAAATCCTCCTAATATTTTACATATAGTTTGAATTGCAAAATGGCCTTTATAAAACATGTGAATTTATTCAAACTTGAGATGAATTACGCTCTCTTCTCCACAATCCATGGACTACTATTTTGTATCATTTCATACTCATGGCACTTGTTTATGTTATAGCCAATATATATATATATATATATATATATATGAATGTAAGAGATTTCATATATACTCTCCCAAGAACCAAGGCTGTCACATAGACTTGGAGAAATTATGGAAAAAAGTGATTCTTTCAAAGGAATGAAGAAGCTCAAATTAGCAATACTCTTGTTTGTGATAATGGTTTTTGTTGGCTACATTTTGATTTGGATCATGATGCCAACCAATACCTTTTATCTCCATTGGTTACCTCAAATTCAAGTAAAAACTAACTCAACCTATTTCGGCCAACAAGGTTTGAATTCAGTAGAACACGATTTTGTTTGGTCAAGTTCATTTTTTTAAGATATCACTGTATATTTATCATATGGTTTAACCATTTGTGTAATGCTTTTTTTGTTTGGTAGGTGCAAACATTCTTGTTTACACATTTCCCATCCTTTTCATAGCGATTTTGGGTTGTTTATATCTTCACATAAGTAAGAAAATTGATGAAAATAACTCAGAAAGGTACATGGTTTCATACTTGTCCCTATTGAATCAGAAAGACACTGAATTGTGCATGAAAATGACTCGTTTTTTTTTTTTTTTGTTAGTAGTATCGTGGATAATGTATATTTTGCGTCGTGGACGAGACCTGCGCTCGTGAAAGGTCCTCTTGGAATTGTTTCTTGGATGGAACTATCCTTTTTGGCCATGTTCATTGCTCTGCTTGTCTGGTCTTTCTCTTCTTACTTGCATGGCATGTTTGCCAATATCAACCAACAGGCAGCACAAATGAGAGAGACTGTGTAAGCAAATTTATTCTAGTTTGTCCAACTTTTTGTTTGGGTTATTTTCACTAGCGACCGTTGAGGATATCCGCTTGTCCAACTTTAGCCCCGTTTTTTTATATGTATAGTTTTGAACCGTTTATGAATAAACTATCTATTTTCAAAAAGAATGTAAATAGTTTGTCAACACAGGGGACAAAACTGCATATTTCAAAAGTATTTTGAGGCCAAACCTCTAAAGTGAATGTCGGGTGATCAAAATGATACAACTATATATCTTTAGAACCGGAGATTATTGGTGAAAATAACTCTTTTTATTATTATTATTATTATTTTATGTATATTCCACATCAATGAATTTGACAGGTGGGAAGCAAAGTTAAAAAGCTCATCCCTTATGCTAGGCCTAGTTGGGAATATTTGTCTAGCTTTTCTGTTCTTCCCTGTTACCAGAGGATCGTCGATTTTGCAGCTAGTTGGCCTCACATCGGAGTCAAGCATCAAGTACCACATCTGGTTGGGGCATACTGCCATGACCCTCTTCACTGCTCATAGTCTATGTAGCATCATCTTTTGGTGTAGTATAAACCAAATTTCAGAGGTAAGAATTAGAATTTTACAAGAGGAAAATCTGCGTTTTTTAAAAACTTACGGTCCCATTTGATAATTTCAAAGGCTGTAGACTCGAGTTTTGGTGGAATGCAGATGCTGAAATGGGACAAGATTGGCATATCAAATGTGGCTGGGGAAGTAGCTATGCTCGCAGGATTAGTAATGTGGGGAACAAGCTTCGCTCGCATAAGGCGAAAGATTTTTGAGCTCTTCTTCTACGCTCACCATCTCTACATCGTCTTTGTTGTCTTCTTTGTTTTCCATGTGGGATTCTCCTATTCTTGCATCATTCTGCCTGGCTTTTACCTCTTCTTGATTGATAGGTACTTGCGATTCTTACAATCGCAACAAAGAATTCGCATGGTTTCAGCCCGGGTTCTACCCTGTCAGGCTGTTGAGTTAAACTTCTCCAAATGCCCAGGTGAAGTTCAATGCTAACTTTAACAGACACTTTCATACGGTGAACTACGATTTCCTTGATTATTAAGCTGTTGTAATCTTTCTGTTTAATTTGATTTCTAGGATTGAGTTATTCTCCAAGAAGCATCCTGTTTCTAAATGTGCCTGCAATTTCCAAGCTGCAATGGCATCCTTTTACTGTTACATCAAGCACCAACTTGGATCCCGAGAAACTAAGCGTCGTCGTTAAAAGTGAAGGAAGTTGGTCTCACAATCTGTATGACATGTTATCATCCTCTCCACCTATAGACCACTTGAAGATATCTATTGAAGGACCCTATGGACCTGTTTCAAGTTCAACCGACTTTCTAAGGTGCTCGCTCAAGACTTCAATTTGCTCTTTTAACGATTATTTTGGGTGATTTTGCTTTGACATTTTAGAATCCATCCAAAATCTTTTGCTGTAGGCATGAAACACTAGTGATGGTGAGCGGAGGAAGTGGCATCACTCCTTTCATCTCTGTCATTCGTGAGCTCCTCTTCAGGGCCAACAAGGCACCCGGAAAGTCTCCAAGCATATTGCTCGTTTGCACTTTTAAGAAATCTCTGGATCTCGCAATGTTAGACCTCATCCTCCCTGTTTCAGGAACCAATTTCGATATTTCTTCCTTGCAACTACAAATTGAAGCCTATGTCACGAGGGAGAAACAGCCCCCAACAGAAAATTCAAAAATCCCTCAAACTATATGGTTTAAACCAGACGCATTAGATGTGCCGGTTTCTGCAATACTGGGCCAGAATAATTGGTTATGGCTTGCCGTGATTGTTTCGGCTTCTTGCATCATTTTTCTTCTGCTCATTGGCGTACTCACCCGATACTACATATACCCAATTGACCATAATTCTAATTTAACTTACTCCTTCTCTTCCAAATCTGCACTGAACATGTTATTCGTGTGCATCTCCATAGCCACAACTGCGACTATGGTTTTTCTATGGAACAAGAAACAAAATGCAAACGAAACGAGGCAGATTCAGAATGCAAACACATCATCACCGATGAATACTCCACCGAGCGCATGGTTTTGCGATGCTGAGAGAGAGTTGGAAAGCCTTCCTCACCAATCTTTGGTTCAAGCCACAACAATTCACTACGGCACAAGACCTGATCTGAAAAGTAAGTCGTTTCTTAAACCGAAAGTAAGTCTCCTTGCAAAGGACAGTTTGTTCGAACGAGTTTTTAAAAAATGCAAATACCGCAGGAATATTGTCGGAGTGCAAAAGCTCGAGCATCGGGGTTCTTGTAAGCGGCCCGAGGAAGATGAGGCAAGAAGTGGCTGCAATATGTTCTCCTGGGTGGGCAAATAATCTACATTTCCACTCCTAAAGCTTCAGCTGGTGAGCTGTAGAGAAGCTGTTAAAGTTTCTTAGGAAGTTCTATCGCCTCCTTTTAGGAGTTCGGCCAAGGTTGCTTCAATTATTGGCCATTTGCCAAGATGAAATTAAACCAATAAAAAAAAAACTATCAAAGATGCTGAGAAATTGATATCGTAATGTAATGTTATATATATATATATATATATGTATGTATATATTGGCCAAATTGGAAGATTGAACTGAACATCCAAGTAAAAGAGAAAATTGAGACAATAAATAAGAACTTGTGTATTGAAAAAGCACGGCATTTTCGCCTAATCATTTATAACTGTATAGCCTCGTGGAGAGGATACATATGACCCAGAAGGAAAGAAAAAAATTCCTAAGAAATTAAAACATGAAAAGCTTGAAAAAAAAAAAAAGTAAAAAAAAGAGAGAGATGGAAAATAAAATTGACAAAGGCCAAAACAGGCCTACCCCGGAAAAAAGAAAAAAAAATGCCAAGGGAATAAGATAGGTGAGAGAGAGAGGAGGGAACAACTTCCACAAGCAGTGCTAGGCCTAGCCGCCAGGAAGACCAAAAGGTGAAATTCACATGCTCTCCTTCTTGTGAAATAAAAATTATAAAAAGAAAAAAGAAAAGTCAAAAGAAACTCCTATCTACTCTAGCAGAGAGAATTGACCAACCGAAAGGTGAAAAAGGCCAAAAGAACCAAGAGTTCTCTCCCCAAGTTAAGGACAGAATAATGAAATCTTTTTTTTTTTCCTCTCAATTGGCCTTTCTCTTCACCAACTCGCCCAGGTACACATTCCTTTGCCGTCTCTCAGCCCCATTGTTATTATCACTATCGTTGTAGTTATGGGTGTTACGTGACACAAAACTGTCTTCCTCTTCGAACCGAAACCGCCGCACAACGCCATCAGAGTCATAGCGCTTTACTCGAGGAAAGATCTCGTACCTGCCATCATGTTTTCTTCTATCATCGTCACTGCCATCATATCTGCGAGGCCTTCCACCACCTCTACCCATCTCAGAAAATCTTGCCGGTCGCATTGTGGGTTCATAGTAATCCTCTGGGTTCAACCGTCGAGACGAGCCCACAGAGTTAAACCTTTGGCCCTGCTGGAATGTTCTTGCAGGAAATCTCCTGCCCCTGAAATGATTGTCCGGAGCACCATTTTGATCATCAAACCATCTCGAATTGTTATGTTGGGGGGAGAAGCGACGCCGCGGGGAGGACAAAAATCCCACTTCGTATTTTGCTCCAAAATTTTGCTTCTGAAATGGAAACCTCATCCTCTCCATTCTAGGTTCAAACCTGTAATCCGGAGACCTGCTGCATCGGTGTTTTACATCCTGTTCCCTTGACAAAAACCATGCACCAGGAGAGCGACTTCTAGATCTAGACTGAGATCTCTTGTAGGGTCTCCTATAATAAACAGGTCCTCTAGGTGGGGGCGAAGAATTTTGTTCTCTCCTGACAATCCGATTAGGCACATGATGAGAATACTCGTCAGAATCATTGTGAGGCAAGGGCCTTTGATATTCCTCCCTAAACCCCCGACCAACCCCTTGCGGATATCTTCGAAACCTTCTCCTATCCGGACTCGAATCCCTCATGGGTACCATTCCCCTATGCGTATTGTGTACATCATCCCTATTGATCGGCGATCTTCTCCGAAGTGGGTGCCGGTATGAACCATTTGAGAAAGAATTTATTGCTTGCCTGTGACCGTGATTATCAGCTGCCACACCTCCTGCTTCAGATTGCATTCCATACCCACGGCTCTCAATAATACTCCTAGGTCTAGGACGATCAGAACCAAAGGAACCATGACGAGGGGGTGATTCCCAGCGTCTTGAATCCCAATAACTCACTGAAGGGTTTCCCACACCTCCTGGGCTTTTACAACGCATCTGGAAATCAGGTCTTTCCTTTCCCACGGAATGATCGGCACGAGCCTCCTCAGGTTGAGTACACAAATTGCCAGATCTAATGCATAAAAATAATTAGAAATGAAGCAAGAAAGTAAGAAAAGTTGATCAAAGCTTTACAAGACAAATACTGATCGCTGAAAAAATGATCACATGGAATTTACCTTCCCCTCTGCACAAAGAGAGAATCATTCCTATGCAAGGTGTCAGAAGATAAGGAGTCTGTAGTGCCCGGCAGTTCCTTTCGGGAAACCCCAGGACCAACCACTTTTGCCGGAGAGTCTTTCCCATCAAAACCATTCAGGCAGTCTGCGGGATGTTTCCATGTTTTGCAACCATCAGATGCTTCTGCAATTCTGCTTGGAGATATTTCAGAACCTCCTCCCAACTCATCGGATCCGGAAGTTTTTATCTTTGAGCCCACTGACTGTGGTCTCAAAGCATCTCCTTCGATTCTGTCACATAAATTATCAGATCCAGGGCCCGCTACCCTCTCAACCTTCATATTCCTATCTATGCTCCTAACTTCTGAGCCACAAAATTCTTCTTCGCTGCATTCCACATGCATTCCATATTTACTAGCCATAGAATAATCAACAAGATCATCACATGTATCAGATCCATAATCAACACATTCAGCTTCCTCACAATCATCTTCCCAGCATGGGACATCCGATTCTCTCAACTCCCCATCCTCGTATTGGGAATCATAACCAGCATCAAAGTCCTTAGTGTTTCCCGTTTCAACGGATAGATCCTTACCACAAACATCCAAAATGTGGCTCCCATTACATGTATCTTCAGTAACAACTCTAGCTAAGCTACTAGTAGAACAGTCACCGGGTTTTTGGTATACCTCATGGGACGTAGATCCAAATTCTGCTCCCGGATTGGGCTTGGAATTTCCTGCTGACTCATGCAGTACTTCCTTGGAATCACAAGTGCAAGCTACTGCAGCCTCACCGCCTTGTTTTTCTGGATTTGCAGTAACCATTGGTTGGCCTTCCAACATAGATACACCTGACGCAGATGTGTCTTCATAACCAAGTTCACTATGGCCACCACTCCCATCCTCAGCTGTGCCAGCAGGCATTGGTTTTTGAATGTCGTCTGAGCTCGTCATTTCTCGAGGGGATTTCACATCACCAGGCAAGCTAGATGCGGTAGCAGATCTGTCACCATCTTCATTTGGTATACTGCTGTCAACCTCACAAGCAGCCGCTTGTAACTTTACTTCCATACTAGGTCGTGCACCCAAAGCAAGATCTTCCGTCACCTGTTTGACAGCAATATCAATGGATGATGTTTTCTCGGTTCCCTCAGAAAATACACCGGCTTTCAAGTCATCAGATCGAGGACAGGGAGAAAGGCTTGTAAGCATATTACTGGTGTTTTGAGAAGTTTCTGCAGCAATATCAGACGACATTGAAGATTCACGAGCCTTATCAGTAGGATCACATTTATCTTCATTCCTGTCAATGCCAGAGTTTGGCTCCAAAATGTGGTCCTCATTCTTGATAATAGGCTGCACTGGCGTTGCAATATCATTTTCAATATCCCTGCATTCCTTCTGTAACACACAAGCTTCAAAAACCAGCAGCTTTTCAACCTGTACATCTTCTACAGCATTTGTTTGAGAATCCAGAGTCTCCAGTGGTTGCTCCCACGCATCCATTTCAACATTTAAGTCCCAATGCAATCTAACATCTCGTGAAGAAACAGATCTTTCCACTTCTTTTTTATCTGCTGATGCGTCATCAGTATTGTCATCTGCACCACTATGATTTTCACCTGCATTATCTGGAAAAACTGAGCCGTCTTCTTTCACACCTTCAATTACCGTTTCCATCTGAGTCAATTTATCTTTCCCCTCCTTCGATGGACCTTCAACCACAAGATTGTCTTCTGCATGATTTACATCATCACCAACATCGTTATTGCAGGCTGCAGCAGCCAGTATTTCAATACCAGAAAAATCCTCAGCATAACCATGCTCTATACTTTTCCTTCTCTTAGATGCATTCATTGCAATGAGTTGTTTCTTGGAAATTGATTTTGGACAAGACTGCTTATCTGAAGAATATGGACCATACAATAACCGTTTATTGTCTTCAATGTGTGGAGAAGAAAAGCAAGGAGGTGGCGATGGAGACTGGACTGTAAATCTTCTCTTCTTAATTGGTACGTGCTCAATTTTGTCACCAAACCGTTGTCCAAGGACAGCCACTCCAAGCTGCAAAACAGACAAACATATTTATCAAAAATATAGACAAACCTAACACAACCCCAAAAAACAAGAAAATAATCCATCAAGGAACAAAGCAACATTTAAAGGAAAAACTGTAATATCAACCTTCTCAGATTCAGAAACTATTGTATCTTCACCCTTGTCTTGTAGATCTGCATCTGATTTTGGGCTTCTGTCAATTGGTTTTCTTGATCGCCGTGTTGAGCTCCTATAGCCCTTTGAAACTGTTTTCCATGTCAAGTCGGGATTGATAAAATTTGTAAGTTCTAGACCTTTTGCACTGATCATGCTTGCAGACATAGACCCTATCCCATCAACTGGTGGTCTGCCGCCACAAGTTTTGCAGGACGCCGTTGTCCCTTCCTTTCTACTAGACACCAGAGTGGTGTTTACAACCCCAGTGCAAGAACAGAAACAAGCCTGCATATCAAAAGAAAATTAATTATCTTACTCAGTTTTAAATTTTAAACAATTCTAGCAAGTCATTAACTCGATGAGAGGAAGCTGCTTCATCTTAATCCTACCCAAGAATGCTCAACAAAGGATTTGCACATGAATTGCATTTAAAGAACTGGCATAATCAGGCTAATGGCTGTTCTTGGAACTTGGTTTGATAAAGACAGAAAACTAAAAGTTGAGGATCTAAGAACTTACTATGGACTTGGTTCCTCCAATCGTGCCGGATATTTGACAAACTTCAACCCAGAAATATCAACTGCACCTCTGCACAAAAAGTAGAAACATATTAGGAAAGAAACCAGAACAGGAATACAACATGTAACAATAGTGCAATCCCATAGAAAATAACATATCATCAAGACAAAAAGGCTGATAACAAGACTGCCAGTATGCCTCCATAGGCTATTACCTTGAGGCAGACCATGTTAACCAGTTTTTCGCCTGCAAAAACTTCCATAGTTTTTTTTTTTTTTTTTTTTGAGTTGCCATTGAACAAAGTCGGTTCCTAATATTCAGAACCGGGGGCTTTAGGAAATAAACAAAACAGAGTTGCTCAAACATAAACAGGGCAAACAACAGAAGGGGTTCATCAAAACTAGAAGTCTTTTAACATCCGGAAAAGAGATATTCATCAGAGGTTTCTTTTTCCTAGCTATTTATGTCCAGTCCAACAGTCTAGTAGCTGATTATAGACTGAAAATTTTGCCATTGTTTCTGAAAATGCAAAGCTGCATAGCTATTCCATAAGAAGATAATTTATTAACTTGCGCCCGCTTATATCACTGCCCGGAAGAAGGCAACTACTTGAGTTTCAATATCTAGCATCCAAAAGCTTGAGATAACTAAGACAAGCAAACAGAACACCCTTGAATAATATGACAACAGTCTTCAAAATTCCCAGTACTCCATCCAAGCAAGGACATGGGAATTCTGCATACAGAGCAGTAAAATCGCCCATAACCTACAGATCCAATCATATAAAATCAAAACTATATATTCAAATAGCCTATGAATTATTCTAGAAGATGCATCAGCAGCCTTAGAACTGGTAATTCCTCCTAATAATTTATTTAACACCTTGCGGCTTTTTCTCCATGAAAGATCTTCAATGAAATTTGCAGAAAAAACATCTAGAAGGAATTTTCATAAATCTGAAGCGACGAGAACAAAGACTTGGCAGAGATGAAAGCAAATCGCAAAATCATGTGGACAAATCGCCTCGATCGAGGTCTGAACACCTCCAGATTGCTATCTAACCCTAGATTTTCTTAAATCTACAAGATTCCTGTCAGGAATAAACTCCTTCCTGAACAAGTTTTCTCTCAGAGCATCAAGATCTCCAACGCAAATAGGATATGGCGACTACCATTTCAGAGATTTGCGAAACTCCTTGGTCAACAAAGGAAAAGGCTATCCAATGGATTTGATAGCCGACTAAAAGCGACGCCGTGAAATTCTCGCCGGAGATGATCCACTGAACGATTGAAGAAAAACAACCAGAAAGAAATTTTATCAAAAGGCTTAGGGTTTTTCAATACCTGTTTCTTTACCTCCTTCCAACACCTTCTATCGCCGCCACAACCGAAACCGAATCGATGAACAAGGAATCAACACCACCTCCGCCGAGATTTCAAGCATCGCGAGGCCGACAACAACCAACGCCGTTTCCAACAAATCGGCGGCCAAAAAGAACCAAACTCAGAAGAAAAACTCAGCACCGGACTCCGATTTGCTCTTCTTCTTCAGAAAGTTCTTTTCCTCGGAAAACAACGAAGACGATGACGAAATCTCACGCCGATCTTGATCGTCGAATATGGACCATAGGATTAACCGGAGGTCGACGGCAAATCACTGCGCTTTATCGCTTCTGATTTATTCCTCTTTCTCTGTTTGTTTTTCTTCCCCTTGTTTTACTTTCGTCGCCTACCTTCCCTCCTCCTTTTTCTACTTCTCCCCTGTTTGGACGAAAATAAAAGGAGATCTATCACCACGTATTTATTGTCCTCTCAATACCCAAACTGCCCTAGAAGCCCATCTGAATTACCTATTGTACCCTTCCAAATATTTTTTTTATTTTTTATTTTCTTTTAGGGTTTTCTGATGGTTAAAAAAAAACCCCAGTACAGACGATTTAAGTAACGAATCTCGAAGTCTCGATTGGGCTGCCGGTGCAGAGTCAATAGTCAAATAGTGACCAATCAGATAGTCCCGGAAAAAAATACCCAAAATTAAAAAATCACACCGCATTAAGAGGGGTAATTTTGACTCTGGGAATTATTTGGGTGACCACGACAACTCGCCCCAATATATATATATATATATATATATATATTTGTTTTTTTTTTTTTGGTAAAAGCAAAACAATAATTAAATGGTTTGAATTTAATTAAGGGAACAAATGTTTGAGTTTTCGCCTAAAAAAATGGTTTTTTTTTTCTTCTCTTATTACTGTTAAATAATGTTAAATTAGCCCTAACCAAAGCCATTAAATGAGCTAAATTTAAAAAAAAAAAAAAAAGGAAAAAGAAAAAACATTGGTTTTTTAGATTTTAAAGAAATATTTTTTGAACTTTAAAGAGAGGATTTATTTTCTAACAAAATAAGGTTCTATAGTATTCTAAAGAAGAAAAAAATCCAGTGACCCGAGAACTGTACAATAATAAGTACTAAAAAAAAGCTATTATGAAAGGGGTAAATCTGTCGTAAAGTCTCATTTATACATCCTATTAATAGAACTCATTTTTTTAACCGCTAAGATATAATTGAACGGCTGAGATGTTGTTTGCACACGATAACTAATATGCATATTACCTCATAGTATTATAGACTAATTAATAAATTAAATAAATGATAAAAAAAAAGAGATAAAAAAAAAAAAACCAGATCTGGCCGGGAAGGGGGGGAGCTCCTCACCGGCGGCTCAACGTTGGCGGGGTGGGGGCTTGTCGTCGTCGGGGGCGTTGCAGGGTCGGTCACATATCGTCGCTTGGGATCGTCGGGCTCGCGAGTCGGTGGTCTGTCGCCTGGGGTCACTGGCCTTGGGAAGGGAGGGCCTCATCATCGCGAGGGGGGGGGGGGGGGGGGGGCTAGGTTGCAGGGTGGTCAGATCTGACCCGAGAGGGGGGGGGGGGGTGGTCTTCGTTGGCGTCGGCAGGGGGTGCAGATCTGGTAGAGGGAGTGAGTCTTCTTCGGTGTCGGAGAAGGGGGCGCTCGTCACCACTGACGACGGGGAGGGAAGGGGTCTTTGTCGACGTCGGGGAAAGGGGGCGCTCGTAACTGGCATCGGGGGGGAGGAAGGGGGTCTTCGTCGGTGTTGGGGAGGGCAGGTGCTCGTCGCCGGCGTGGGGAGTCTGCTGGTGAATGGTCACCGGCCTTTTTTTAATTTCTTTGAATTTTTTTTATTTTTATTTTTTATTTTTTAGTATATAATACTACGAGATAACGTGTATTTAATTTTCATGCACAAACATCTCAGCCGTTCGATTACATCGTAATGATTTAAAAATAAGCTCTATCGATAGATCATATAAATAATACTCTATCACAAACTTATTCTTACGAAAGATTATTTTTTTCCTTAAAAAAAGAAGACTATTTTTAATCTGCTAGATTTATATCATAATAACCATTTTTTTTCGTTTTAATATGAATTGATACGATCAAATATTCAAAAAGCATTAAGAAAAAGTCGATCGTATCCTCATATTTTTCTTATCTTAAAAGAATAAATAAATAAATAAAAATGAAATTGGAAAGTGTAAAAAATGAAAAAGAAAAATATATATAATAAAAACAAAGGGAGGAAGAAATTTCCCCTTTCCTTCCGCGTTAACTTTTATTCCACGGAAGGAACCCCACCCACTACTAGTTGGGCCCCATAAAAAAAACCAAAAAATAATAAAAAGTCAACATGATTCCTTTGCCCTCTTTTTCGACGCAACAGTCCAATCGCATCCCAGCCGTCGGTGTTCTCATCACAAGCCCACCCTCCCATGATAAACAGTCCAGATTAAACTAACCCTAGCAACGTAATCGGAGAGGATCCCACCATCAGCTTTTCTCTTTTTTTTTTTTAATTTTTTTTAAGCAGCATCTCTTTTCGGCGTTGGAGTCCAGACGAAGCCGTTGGTTACGCATATTCAACAAAAGGCCCTTGAAAGCAAAAAACAAAAAAAAAATTACAAAAGGCCCTTGATAGAAACATTCCGTCCCTAAGTTTGTGCTTTTTGCCCACGTGCCCCTAGGTTTCTCATTATTTTCATTTTTGTCTCTGCGATGCTAAACGCCAAAATCTAGCTCTAGATATTGAAGGTCAGACTCATATAAATGCTTGACCTTTTCACAACCACTGAGAATATGTCCATCCAATCAGCATTAAAATGCTAAACAAAAATTCAAACATCCATTTAATCATATCTATTTAATTATGGGAAAATATTGTGATAGAGTTTTTTATATATTATATTAATAGAATTTTATTTAATACTATTTAAATTTAATTAAATAAATAAAAAATTAAAGGTGTATAATAATTAAAATAAATATGATCTATAGAATTGCAGAAAAATTAATTTAAAAAAATTAAAGTAAAACAAGAAAAAGAAAAAGAAAAAAAGTTTTGATCTTCTTCATAGGTCCAGGGAGGGGGCCGGTGGAAGTTCACCGCCATTGAATGCACTACAGGGTGGATCGGCCATTGATGGACATGGGGGGCTGTTCGACGGACGTTGGAGGGGGGGTGATGTTTCGCATGTTGGGTTTGGGGGAGTTTCGCTGTCGAAGGCCAGAGGGGGTTTCCAAGCTTGGGTTTGCAGGGGGGGGGGGGGGGGAGGGATGCGGGGTCGACGGACAGGGGCAGATTCTTGCCGACGGGGAGGTTTCGCAGCTTTGAGTTTGGCGGGGGTGGGGGTGATTGGCTATTGATTGGAACTTGGGTTTAGGAGGCTTTCGCTGTAAGCGGCCGGAGGGGTTTCCAAGCTTGGGGTTTGCAGCAGGGCGGGTGGGGCGGTGGGATTCACGCCGACGGCAGGGAGGTTTCGCAGCTTTGGATTCGCAAGTGGGGGGGCAATTAACGCCGTCGACCGGGGGGGGGGGGGCCGAGGATTCGTCGTCCACCGTCGGGAGGGGGGGGGTAGGGGGCGCCGGTCGTCTAGCAGGGGTTGGTTTCCTGTTGAGGGGTTTGGTTTTTTTTTTTAATTTCTTTTTTCTTTACTTTGAATTTTTGTTTTTTAATTTCTTATACTATATTATATTATACTATAATACTAAAAGAGAGCTAGGGTTGCACTGTAGAAAGAACAGTGTTTTTTGAATTTTTTCTCTCTGATTTCTCTTCATTAGCTACAATTTAGCACAGTAATTTTGCTACAGTGTCCACCACCGGCAGAGGCAGAGCACCATCTCCGTCGCAACCCCGCCGTCGCCAATCCCACCACCGGCAGACCATCATCTCCGTCGTAGCCCCGCCGTCGCCAATCTCATCACCATTGTCGCAGCCCACCACCGTCGTATTCCACCATCGCAGACCACCAGTGGCAGAGCATCATTCCCGTCGCAGCCCCTCCGTCGCAGCCCCGCCGTCGCCAATCCCACCACCGGCAGACCATCATCTCCGTCGTAGCCACGCCGTCACCAATCCCATCACCATTGTCGCAGCCCACCACTGTCGTAGTTCCTTCCACCGCCCATCATGCTCCCCATTTTCTCTCTCTATTTTTTACTTTCTTTCTGCCTCTCTCTCTCCTGCTCTGTCTCTCTCTCTCTTCTTCTTCTCCGGATTTTTAGCCACCAAATCCTATTTTCCCCTTTCTCTTCTTCCTTCCACCGCCCATTATGTTCCTCCATTTTCTCTCTCTATTTTTTATGTTCTGCTCCTCTCTCTCTCTCTTCTTCTTCTTCTTCGGATTTTTGGCCTCCAAACTGTAGATTTTGGTTTTTTTTTGCACTCTCGGCCGCTCATTGATCATTTTGGTTTTTTTGCTAATGTCTAATTAAATGCCAAGCTGTTAGACAGCTTTTTATTGGAAAGAAAAATATTAAATCCATCACAATATAGCTAATAAATTAATCCCCATTTTTAAAAACAGATTAGAAAAAGCAAAAATATGTTCATAACAAGATGATCAATACCCAAAACCCAGAAAAATAAAAGCATGAACTTGAATAATTTTTAGTTTTAGCTTCACACCCAACAAAATCCAGAAAGAAGAAAAGAAAAAAATGAGGAAAAAAGCTACAAAGAATGAAACTTAGGATACCCAAAAAAAAAAAAAGATTAAAAAAAGAAGTGAGATAACAATGACAGAAGAAAGATTATGAAAACCCACCTTGGTTCTGCTTCGTTTCTC
Organism: Ficus erecta; assembly: GCA_008635985.1. NCBI lineage: Eukaryota > Viridiplantae > Streptophyta > Magnoliopsida > Rosales > Moraceae > Ficus > Ficus erecta. The sequence goes on from BKCH01000010.1 coordinate 2,185,398, forward strand.
TGCTGTGGAAACTTCACAGAGAATGACGTTTGAGAAAGAAAACAACCAAATCAAGTAGACATAAAAATAATAAAAATGGAGTTTTTTCTTGCCAATAAAGAGTATTAGAGAGTGTGTGAAACTTGGGCAGCACTCCTATCTCTCTCTCTCTCTCTCTCTCTAGGAGGAGAGAATTTATAAATGTAAAATATTTACGTGTCTGAAAATAGAAAAATGGCTGGTTTGCAATTATGTAAAATTAGCCCCCCAGCAAATGTTTGTGGACGTATTTAACCGACTTTTGCATCAAAATACATCTTTCCTCTTTTTCTTTTTTCTTTTTTCTTTTTCTTTTTTTTTTTCACGCTTTTCTTGCTAATTACATATTCCTCTTTTTTTTTTTTTTTTTAAGTCCTTTTCTGCACAAATTTGGTTAACATTATTTTTTGTTCCTTCGTTGTTGTTAGAAAAGATTCTCACTCTCTATAAAAATTTTAAGAGAAATTTCTCTTATCAAATGCAATATTTAGAATGTATATACTCTAATATTACAAAAATAATAAATACTAAAAAAAATATACTCATTATAATTATATTATTTACCCTAATTAATTACTTTTATTATATAATACTGAATTTTTTTATTTTTTTTTTCTGCAACCGGAGAAAACAAACACACCGGCGAAGAGATCATTAGCAGTAGAAACCGAAATCAATAAAGAAAGAATGAGCAGCCAAAGGAACAAAAAAAAAACCAAAAATCTAAGGTTTAAAAGCCAAAAATCCGAAGAAGAAGAGAAGAGAGAGGCAGAGTGATAGAGAGAGAGAGAGTCAAAAGATGAAAAATAGAGAGAGAAAATCAAGAGGGAGAGTGGGCGGCGAAAGAAATAAGAGAAGAGGGGAATTAGGTTTACACCTCTTTTTTAGTTGCTTTTCTTTTTCATACAGTGTGTTATCGGTTTTACCCATATTTAGAGTTTGTTTTTTTTTTCTTAATATTGTTTTTACCATTTTTTTTACGCTAAATTTTAGATACTAGATTCCGATCTATTGTTGTATTGTGTTTTTTACTCACTTTGCCTTTTTTTGATTTTTAAACGATTTTTTACTTTAAATTTTTATCTTTATTTAGGATTTTTTTATGGGTATTTTTTGTGTGTCTTTTTTATTTCTTTTATTCTATTTTTTAAAGACCCTTTTTTTTAAGGATTCTTCATGCAATTTTTGTGTGTGTCTTTTTGTTTGTTTTGTTCTATATTTTAATTTTTTTTTTTTTTTTTTTTACGTTTTTGCATGTATATAACCTGAAATTTTTTTTTGATTTTTTTTAAACAGTAAAAAAAAAAGGAGAAAATGAGATATATATTTTATTTTGTTATAATTTTTTTGTTAGGGTTAGTTTTTTCCGGTTCTTTGGAGTCTAAAGATTTTTGTTCTTTTTTTTTTGTTTTATTTTTGTTTTAATTTTTTTTCTTTAAATGAGTATGACTACAGAATAATTTTTTATTTTTTACTTTTATTTTCGTTTTTATTATTGTTAGTACTATTGCCATTTTGATTTTGCATCTTCACTATTGAGAGAGATTTTGAGAAGAATTATACTTATTATAATTATAATATTTATCTTAACCAACTGTTTTTATTATATAATACTCAGTTTTTATATTTATTTTTTTCTTCCTTTCCCGTGCATCGCACGGGTATTAAACTGGTACTATACTATATTAAGGTGTATTATAAATTTTATTTATAAATAATATATTAGCCATTGAAATAAATTCAACGGTAAATAAAATAAGTTTTATCGATGAAATATATAAAAAAAGCTTTATCATAGTTTTTCCTTTAATTATGAAGGGAGTTGTGGTATATCCCCTTTTAGAGGCACTATAATAGTGACTAATCTAAAGGTCAATAACGAAAGGGCAATAAAGTGAACGGTTGTGGATAAGATGTATCAGTCTTAGTATACACTTGAGCATACACAATCAACTTTTTCTAAGACATTGCCCAAATAAAAAATAATAATAATAAATCTTTGTTGGGTCTCCTGAACAAATAAGTGGAGCCGGAGCAGGAATTGAAGAACCCGGTGAAATTGCAACACCAGAGCTAGAGTCCGAGATGACTGTCAAATCGCAGCGTCGGAGTTGGAAAAGCATGACGTAGCCTCTAGAAGAGAGATGGGGCTTCCTCGATTTGTGGAGTTTGGATGAGAGTTTGGGAGAGAAAGGGAGAGGGAGGGAAGAGGAGAGAAAGTGAAGTCGGGTTGGCTTCTTGTCTCTCTATCAATCCGGCCATTCTCATCATCGCGATAGCTCTCGGCTTCTTGTCTCTCGCAGTCGTTACTGATAGTCTTTAGAGGGAGGCCGGCGACAACGACAACCAGCGACAAGCGGCACCAGTGAGAGGGAGCATATGCATGGCAACAGCGATGGTGGTGACAAGGGGACGACACCGGCGATGGGGACAGCGACGGCGGCAATGGGACAACGAACTTAGCTTGACATCGAAGAAGGCTTCAAAGCCATTTCTAGATTTTTAATGGATAATAGGCTATGATCATGTGCGGTGGATTTTTGTGCATCTCTACCGTTGGATTTAATATAAACAATCTAAAAAAATGGCTCTACCATAGTGCCTCCAAAGAAGAGCTTTATTAGAGATCTTCCCAATTATGAAATACAAAAGACTTTTTTTTTTTTCCTTTTTATTTTGAATCCTTTTACAGTAGACCCTGTACTACCTACAAGAATTGCTTTCTAACCATTGCATTAATTTTTTAACGATCCGATCTTATATTAAAAATTTACAACGCGCAATGCAAAACTGTCGTAATCATAGATCACATTGTTGAAAATATAATTCAGCGGCTAAAATAACAGTTCCTACTGAAAGTTCAGAATAGGTGGTCGTACTGTGAAAATTCTTTGTTGTCTTGTAAGAGAGTCTCACTTCACTCCCAAAAAGTGTGGAGTATCTATTATCTGGGGTATCTATCTGTTTACATGTCAAAATCCAAAAAATATCTAGGAGGAACCCCAAAGAAACACAAAAACCACCCAATAAGGATAACATTCTTGCTCAAATCCCCAAAGTTATGGAGAACAATAATCAATGAAGGCAACAAACAAACAAATAAACAGACAGGGTTTGAGATCATATGCTACAGAGTTTCAAAAGCAGCTGATTCTGGTAGCAAGCGTCCAAGTCTTCAGTAAGATTTTGCAAAAATGGCAACTTCCTCAGCGGGATTACAGGTCATCAAGCATGTTTTGGTCCCTTGAGGCTGTTCAAAAGGGAAACACCTAATAGTTGCCCCTGTTTCTTCTTTCACTTTCAACTCATCTGCATCGCTGTATCAATGTAAACATAGTTTCCAGTAAGAATTGCTAGTGAATTAGTGGATGGACAGAAAACGGTACTATCATTAATTTAACAAGAACAGGTCAGTGTTGTACGTACCTAGCCGACCAAGGACCCCTTGCCCATTTGCCCTCGGAGATTGCCGCTTTAAGTTCATCGTACGAGGAAACATCCACAATATTGCTGACAAAGGAAAGAGCATACATTCTTGTCAGTGTGTTTTCAGATGTTGGCAGACACAGTGGCACAGATTCTGACGTTGGACTTGGTTATACAGTCAGAATGCATAAGATGTTGCCCAGTGCTGACTCTAAATCCCACATAAAAAGAAGTTGCAAAAACTTTTTTGAATGAAACAACAGATTCACAATTTTGAAAATTCTGTGGTAGTAAATGAAACAATATCACATCAATACGACCCATGTCCGAACCGTCAAATTTCATCAGAATCATATCTAATCTAATCATGAAAGTATGATTATTTAATGGAACTTGATAGAGATCTGACAGTTCAACCTGTGAAGGATATTTTTGTGTACCCTGTCGCAGCATTTTCTTTATAGGTATAGAAGAATACAAGAGTAGCAAATACTAGAGTACAAGAATGCACCTATCCCGAAATGATGTTGCCTGCAACAAAAGAGAGGACTGGATCTCGTCTAATTTGTCTTTGACATAAGCCTCCAATATTGTAGGCTCCATCGATATTCCAAAAACCTTTCCTTGCTTCCCAGGAACATCCCTCCTAGATATGACCACACTCCGACTTGAAACATCACGGGGACCAATTTCAATCCTTAAAGGAACTCCCTACAAGATCAAAGTCTATTTTTCAGGTGACTGACTATAGTACAAGTATCCACAATATTTTCAGGAAAAGAAATCATTTGAAAACATAGATGTTGGGATTAAACTTTTCCTTTTGGAATCCTAGCAAAATGCTAGATGAAAAGCAACACAACCAAAACAAAGCAATATTCAAGAATAAAAGACAAACCTTCATCTCCCAATAATTGAATTTCCATCCTGGAGTTCTCTGCTCAGAGTCGTCAAGTTTAACTTTAACTCCTGCAGTTTGCAGAACCTCTTTTACAGATGATGCAGCACTTAAAACACCTGCCCTTTCGCCATCTTTCTTCCAAATAGGTACAATCACCACCTAGAACAGTACACAACCTTTTTAGAGGAAAAATAAAAACACACGCAAGCACGACAAGGTTTCAAGCACGCACAAATAAAGGAACATGCTTTAGAAAGAAAAAAACAAAAAATAGGCCGTCACTGAATTGGATGAAAACTAATGAGTTAAATATAAATAACAAGTAAAATAGGAAACCATTAAAAACCAAAAAAAATAATAATAATAAATAAAATCATATTCCTAGGTGCCTTAAGAAACTAATCCCAAAAAAGCGAACAAAAGAAACGAGGAATCATAGTATTAGCATCGACTGTGACACATATCAGAAAGTAAAATTAATTTCTTTCACATCTTACAATTAGCATTAACTTATGGTCCATCTGCCTCGTGGGAATGTGTGTGTTTTTACTTGAGTGAATACCAAAACAACGGTAGCCGTCCCACATTGGTGGGGAGTGTGGACTTTGAGTGGCTTATAAATGCCACGAGTTCTCTTCCAGCAACAATTGCCTGGAAATTGTAACTTAGTAGGGTCCAGTTATGGGTCCTCAATCTGCCTCATGAGATTGTGTGTGTTCTTGCTTGTGTGATTGTTAGTACCCAAAAAAAAAAAAAAACTTTGATTACATTTTTCCTTTTCCTATGGCCTCTAACCTGTAATCACATAATTCACACAAGAGTTTCTCAAGTAAACAAAAGAAATAAGGCATCTCACAATCAGCATAACTTTGACATAAATTGACAGTAATGTCTTTTTTTTTTTTGGGTCGATTTCCTATGTCCTTTAGCCTGAATCACTTGGTCAACATTCCCATAAGAGTTTCTTTAGACAAGTCTATTTTGAGCACAAAATATATGGCTGCTCTCTGATGATTCAACTACAAATCGCATTATAGAGAAACATTACCTGTATTGGTGCAATCCTTGGAGGAAGCATTAAACCTGTATCATCTCCATGGGTCATGATTATACCCCCAACAAAACGAGTACTGATAGCCCATGAGGTCTGCCACACATGTTGTCTTTGACCATTTTCATCAGTGAACTGCCGTACAAGCACAAATTTGGACACATATTTCCATGATTGAAAAACCCATAAATGAATAGGCAAGGAGCCCAAATAGATCTAGTGAAAGATTTGTATGCCAAATACCTGAGTTTCAAATGCACGAGAGAAGTTCTGCCCAAGATTATGGCTAGTTCCCGCCTGTAACGCCTTTCGATCACCCATCATAGCCTCTATCGTATAAGTCCTATCAGCACCAGCAAATGTTTCAACTTTTGATTTTCGACCTGTAATAACAGGTATTGCAGCTTGCTCGTAAGCAAATTTGGTATAGACGTCAATCATCTGTATAGCCTGCAAGTTCAGCAGTACAAATACATTAAAGAAACAAGCATAAGACTACAACAGCAACAACAACAACACCAACAAACCTCTTTTTCTGCCTCTTCCGGACTGGCATGAGCAGTATGACCTTCCTGCCAGAGAAATTCAAGAGTCCTCACAAAAGGTTTCGTCCGCATCTCCCATCTCGTGACATTTGCCCACTGAAGCAAACAAAGAAAGCACAACAAAAGAATATGGGATTCAATTGCTTTAGTCTTTGCAACTTTAAGCACGAAAAATGAAATTACAACATATTGAACCTGGTTAATCATAAGGGGAAGATCTCGGTAACTATGAATCCACTGAGTAAACATGTGATTCACTATCGTTTCACTTGTGGGTCGAACCTGCCAGAGCCTCAAGAAGTGCAAAAATCAAACCCAAACCTTAGGTCATGGTTTTTTTTAGAACCTTTGATAGAAAAATAAATCAATTTACACCTTCAAAATCAAAAGCAATAAAAAGTAAACTTTTCGGATTAATTAAAAACTTTAGAAGCCAGAAATGATAGTATCTATAAAGAAAGGTGCATACCACAAGTTTTTCTTCAAGTTCTTTTCCTCCTCCGATCGTCACTAGCGCTAATTCCGGACTAAAACCCTCAACATGGCTAGCTTCTTTCTCTATGAACGAGTATGGTATAAACTGCATAGAAAAGAACAATACATAATAAAAACCAATATGTTGGAGCAAAATTTCATCCAACACCAAATGAACGTTCCTAAACTAGAAAACAAGATCAAACGAAGGAAATAATCAAGAACGTTAAGCAATAACACAAGAAAACACAAAAACCTTAAGAACAATATAGAGAAAATCGGAGTCCGATATAATTGCCTCAAGGCTTCGTATTAAGAATTGTGTCTTATCATTTTCATCTCAATTCGAGAGAATTTATAATACATTGGGAATGTAAGAGTTTAATTCTCCCATTAATTTGAGAGTTTATTATCTCTTTCTTTACAATGAAACTGATCACATTCCGGTTATTTAATAACGTCTTCAATGTGGACGATTGAGTTTTCTTTGTAAACTCATATTAATTGTTGAATGTTGCCCCTTGTAAACGCTTGAACTTCTCCTTCTGACGTCCGATATAACCTTAGGAAGACTCTTACTTGAGGATAGTCTTCTTCCTCATTAATAAGTAGACCTCTACCTAGGTTGTTCCCTACCTTATAACCAGGTAGGCTCCTACCTAGGTTGCCCCCTACCGTATAATTAGGTAGGCTCCTACCCATTTTGACTTGAGTTGAAGTTATTTTAAATGATTTTTACATAATGACAAAAATCCCATCCAACACTATAGATTAAAAAAATGAGTAGTAAAATTCTGACCTTGAACAGAACTTTAAAAAGAATCACATATTTATAAACTCCTTTGGTCCAATTATCCAAATTCATGTACTTAAAAACCATTTTCTTTGAATTCGGTTCTCAGATAGCGACGAATAACATGTAACTACAGCTTTCATTAGAGAATTTGCATAACAAAAAAGGTAACTCACCTGTGGGAAATACATATTACTATGACCAGTCTCCTTGAACTTCACGTTCAAATACTCCTACAAAACAAGCAAAAATCATCACATAAACTTCAACGCACAAAGATATATGTATATAAAAAGTGTTTCTTTGCTTCTTCCGTTACCTGAATGGCTTCCCAAATGGCGTAACCATAGGGGCGAATAACCATGGTTCCACGAACAGGACCGTAATCAGCGAGCTCGGCGGAATCAATGACGTCGAGGTACCAAGCATTGAAGTCCTGCGAGCGAGGCGTGACGGCTCGGTCCAGGACCCGGCTCCTCTGGCCACCGTCGACTCGGTTATCGGTCTCAGCTGCCGTGCTCTGCGCCGAGGCCCTGAGGGAGAACGGCGGAGGGCGCGGGAGCTGGTGGCGCCGCCGGAGAACTGCCGGGCACCGACCGGAGATGGAGGGAGAGAAGAGGGAGGTGAGAGAAGGTAGCCTCAGAGTGACCGCCATTTTTGGAGTTGGGTTTGGGGTTTGGGTTTTTGGGGCTAAGAAAGAAAGAAAAATCAGAGATGGAGATGAAGATGACGATGACGATGACGATGACGATGACGATGCATTGCTGCTGATGGTCGTTCGTCTCTTACGCCTTTGAGTTTTTGCAATTTTGATCCAATTTGGAGGCCCATATCCGATTTAATAGCCTTTCAGCCCAAACTCGGAAATTGTAGTAAATAACATCTTTACCGAACAAAAATAAAATAAATAAATAACATCATTTTAAAATATTAAGACCGAAGAGCAACAAATAATTCATTTATTAACTAATTATCTAACAACTTCGTATTATTTATTTCATTTTTTTAAAAGGAACGTAATGAAAAACATAAAATGAGATTGGAAATTCGAAAAGTGAAAGATTAACAAGGAGGATGATTGATTTTATTTTTAATGTTTATTTACGTATTAGATAGTACAATAGAAACAATTCGATTCTCAAACATAATTATCTTATTAGCCTAATTATCAAATTATTTTTATCCGTGATTAAATAATCATCGAGACATAAAATAGGGGAACATATGGGTGGAGAGAACTTTCTGATTGTTGAGATTTATCCAAAAAGAAAATAATATTTGATTGTTGAGGAAACCTCCAGAGAGACACAGAGAGAGAGGGTTAATGAATTGAAGAAGAAATTGTGGGGGAGCCGCCGGGCCGCAAAATAAAGGGTGATTAGTGGAGGAAAAAGAAAGAAGAAACCACCCACTTAACCAACCAAACATGATACAACTAGTAATCCGATTGGCAAAGACAATATTAAGTTCTCCAATGTGTATGGACCAAACATCGCTTTCTAATTTAATTCAATGAAAGTGTTGTAGGCGAGACCATTTCTTTCTTAAACTGCAAAATGACATGAGTGGACATGTTTACCATCACTAAAACAATTGCTACCAAAAAAAAAAAATATATATATATATATATATATAAATAAAATAAAATAAAATAAAAAAGATGCTGAATTGAAGCAAAAGTTGTGGACAATACAAGAAAGTCCCACCCCCAAAAAAAAAGAGATGCCGAATAACCAACAGATACCAAACTGCAAAATCCAAAACCTATTTACTATAACCGAACAGTTAAAATAATATTCAGAAATTGCAATGACAAAACATAAGAATCGAATGCGCCTTAAGAGTAACCACAAGTTCTTAACAAAAAGAGAACAAGTACTAGGAAGCTTTTACACACATAAAAATGATATAACTAAACCTACTGAAAATCCGGGGTCTATTTCAAGGGAAAAACAAATAATATCTGGGCTTATCACAAAAGAATAACAATGTAGTTAAGGTGTTAATCCCGTTGTGTTGGACAATTAGGGTGAGTCCATCAACTTGAAGTTGATGCTGTCACAGTCCTTCCAGAGGGCACTGCTGTAAATTGGTGATTTAGGACTGCAAGTCGGAGAGTTCATCTTTTGTTTCCAGAGGTATTCATCTTCAAGTAGATGCTCAGTGATCTCTTCCAATTCCAAAGTAGGCAGAGGATTTTCGGGCTGTCAAAACCAAAGGTAAAAGAAACTTAGGCATTTGTTAAGGTAAGATAGAACAGAACTGCAATATAGATGATAGAAAAGAGTAAGAAATGTTAAGTTACCTTCATTTTACTATACATCCGTGGAGGAGAATCAACCTGTTTTAAGGAAACTAATGCGAAAAAAAAAAAAAAAAAAAAGAGAGATCAAAATGACCGTCAAAATCATATCTAGGAGACAAATAATGCAATGAATTAATAAGCTTTATATACCATTAGTTAGTCCCATTGTAAGCAGAAATTGTTCCACGTCCATTGGCTTGTTCTTCGCTTTGACGCATTCCCGATGGTCATGCAAAAACTGTTCCTCTGCAATAGAACTGGGGAAGAGATGTTCCTCTTCGACAGCACTTAACTTCAGGTTAGGCTTGTTCTTTGAAGTCTCATGAAGATGTGCTTTTCCGGAGTTTGAAATATCAGAGAGCGCTTTCCTGCTACGAGACTGCACTTTGTCTGAGGTTTTGGCAATGCTTTTTCTGTTGCTCTCCTCACGAGTCACTTCTCTGATGAAACCAAATGAGTTCTGCTTTTTTGATGCCATCGCTGGGGCAATGTTGGTTGAGTTTGATATTTCACCAAGCGGTTTCCTTCCTCCTAGCCCTCCCTTCTTCTGCGATTTAATCGCATTCATCTTTCCCCCAGCAGAAGCTCCTGCAGTATTAAATATTACCCAAGTTAGATAGCTTTAATACCTGAACAGATCAATGAATCAAGGAAACAAGTATAGACAGCAAATAAAGAAAAGCTAGCATTATTACCACTATATTGAACATTGAAGTTCTGATCATGGAACGGGACACCAATTTTCGATGCCATTGGGCTTTTTCTTGGAAAACTTAAATCAGTATTCTGCAAATAGTGTAAAAGAATGTTCTGTAAGAATCCACACATGAATGTCAGCACAATCTATATAAAAACCCCATTAGCAAAGAAGGAAACTATAGAGTCCAAGGCAAAATAGAAAATCAAAAGGGCACTGAAAGTCCTACTGACCACCAACTCAGATAGATAGTATATATGAATATATATACATGTTTATCACCAACTTAGATATATGACCCAAATGTTAGAAAGATTTCATATCTTGAAAGGAGGTGGTCAAATACGATAACAAATCAACGTTCATTGGAAAACAAAGTAACTAAGCAGAAGTTTTAGCTTAGCATTTCTAGCAAAATGCTAAAATGATACGGACAATTTCCACTATGCACCATTTAATCTTCCAACATAGTTTTTCGAACAGTCTGGGAAAAAAGGGAAGAAAAAAAAAGTTTTTACTTTGCTAACGAAACTGAATAGGGACATTTTTAGTCGAAATCTGGAAAATTAGGCATAGCAAACTTTAAAAAATTCATGAGAATCGGATATGCCAATATTATTTTTCCCAATCGGCCACCAAATTAACCCCCCCAAGGATTAGTGAATCAAGAACCCTAATTTAACCACACAAACACAAAATAAAGGAATAACATAAGCAAAACCCTAACTTGAGTATCTGGCTGATTTTCTTGGGATTTCGGAAAAATAGAAACCAAAAGCAGCAAGAAAGGTCACAATACAACATTCGAAGTGTCCAATTTCTCGCATTTTCTCACCAACCAAACAGGCTTTGTACTCCGAACAAAATCAAAGTTTACAAATATATATATATATATATTTATTTTTAAAAAGACGAAGTTCGAAAAATATCACACCAAAGATCTTATAGAAATTGTGAGAAAACTTACAAAATGGATTTTGAAGAGAACGATCCTTAATGCTTTCGAGTTTCTCGCGTTTTCTTGGAGGAAAATTTGTGCTCTTCTCGTTTTTTTATCTGTGATCACTTTCTTGAAAGTTTGCAGTTTCTCAGACTGGGGGGTCTTATATAGGGAGACCAGGCTCTAACGGTAACATTCTGAGTTTTTACGTTAATACCCATCTATTGAACATATAATAACTAAAATGCCATTATCTTCTTCAAACGCCCGGTTAGGCGCGTGGTTGCCACTCGTTAGCTTGTGGAATCAAGTTGGGCCCTTCTCTGGCCCATTATGTGGCCCACGATATCATGGAGCGCTGTCCACATTATTGGGACAGAATCCACTATTTCACCAATTCCCAAATTCCAATAAAGAGATAAAGTTTTGAGTTTAATTGTCATTAATTCATTAATTAATCAGTAGATATTAATGTCAGGAGAAGCTAAACTGCAAAATTTTGTCTTCTTTTTTTTTTTTTTTGAAACATGCAAAATTTGTCATTAAGGTCCATTTCATGATACTTGATAAAACTCGAATCCTATGTCTTTTTAAATCATCTATTTAGAAACTAAGATATGCCCCCCAAAAGAATATATTGTATTTGTGAAATAATGAATAAATAAAAACCAAAAAAAATGACAACCAAACTCGTTATTTTTTTTTAATTTGGAGTTGGAAAATTTAAACTCTACACTTTATAATGAAATTAGGTGTGAAATTTTCGTTGTACTCTACTTTCAATCACATTAATATTGTTATTATTATATCCTTGTAATTACTTTTTCTCTTTAAAATAACTAGGCTTTCATTATATCCAAAAATGACACCTGGAATTCTCACTGTGCAATTGTCAATAAAATATAACGCAAATGACAGGAAATCTTCAATTCTTCAAATGACAGGAAATAAAACCAATTTGTGTTTTTTTTTAACTTGTAATTTTTTCTTTCTTATAGAGAGAGAGAGAGATGTAATTTGCATGACTAGACAATTGGAAGACTATCGAAAACATTTATAGTTTTTTTTTTTTTTTTTAGCTAAAATAGTTTGTGCATAACATAAGAAATCTTAAACATCTTAACAAATGATCAACAACCTGATACTTTGTACAACTAGACTTAGCAAGGTTCTATAAAAATAAATAACATAAACTAGATTTTTCAAGGAATCTAATAATAATAAAAAATATATGGAAAACAGGTCTATGTTTTTAACGAAAAAATGAGGACCACTTCTCTTATTTAATGTCATAAAAAATGAATATCTCATTTACTTTGCCTTAAATAATGAAAATTTATATTAAGGTACAAAAAAAAAAACTAAAAAATACGTGTCTGAGGAATTCGGACGGCCATTTTGTATTATTCCTTATTTTGATGTGATTCTGATTAGATTTAATGCGTAAAAACATATACTACTAAGACAGGAGATATTACATCATAGAAAGTTTTTGTTTCAAATACATGGGAATTTAGTTTTTAAGAAGATTAATGCTCCATTTGGTGTTTGAGTTTATCTCAAACTAAACTGCACTTTTTCGTCTCAATTTTTATCTTTTTCTGAAGAGTCAACAAAATTTATAATTAGTTTTTGAAAAGTCAATCAACTCCAACTTAAAATTTTCATTTCCAACTAACTTATCAAACAGAGGCTAAATGTGAGTAATAAAAATGTCCTATCAGTAACAGATTTGGCTTACATATTTCATTATTTATGTCCCTCTAATAATATTATAATACCTATTTAACTAACATGATTTTTAATTGATGTGGTATGATATTATAAATAAAAAGATATCAATTTTCAATTGATATATCCAGATAGTATTAAAAAAACATGAAAAGGATATGAATAAAAAAAACACATGAATCAAATTCATCTGTAATACATAATTTTAAATCATTAGATTCTATTAGTAAAACTACGCTAACTTAGTAGACAAAAAAATAATAATCTAACGAATAAGAACTATTTTCTACCTATAAGATCTTTTGTTTTAGTACGGTACCAAAGAATCCTCCTGAGACAGCCAGTCAAAATCTTTTCTACGAAGTTGTAGCTGCTTTTTTACAAAAGATTGACGTGTGTTGCACGCCACATCACACGGTCTTACAAAAAAAAAAAAAAGGGGGGGGAGTTTTTACATGCACTTTGAGTTTGTTTGGTAGAGAGTCAATAGCTAGAATAATTCGGCTTTCTTTGAAGTAGCTGAACAAATCTGCACCTGTGTTTACATATGCATGGCATGCAACCACAGGACAGAATAAAAATACAGCCATAATATTGGTAACTTACACCAAACTTCTCAAACCCATTTTAATGACCTGTGTATAAATAATGGCTATGATACATTGAATTACTTTAACCTTTCATTATATATATTTTCTAAGCAGAATATTATCTAAGATATGAAAAATACCTTATTAGTATAGTTATGTGTTTAACAGTTAGATTTATAAAAAAAAAAAAACTGTCCATTTTGTATATTTTTCTATTGAAATGTTATTTAACTATATCTAAATATTTATAACTCTCGATTAAGATATATACCTTTTGTAGAAAGCTTGATCTCCGAGTAACATGTTTTTAGAAGAAAATCTTTTCACATTAAAGCCACGCATCTTTTGCAGATCTTTATTCCACTATTCATGTCTGCCAATAATGTTTGACGAAATTTGCCTTTTTCACATTCAACTTGGAAGTTTGGCATGAAACGTTGAAAATTTTTTATTTCTTCTTTTTCTTTTTTAATCACTCTCTCAATCCATCTTTTGAATTACTTTACATATGATTTAATCACCAAGTTGTCCCTAATTAAACTTGATTTAGAGCACGGGATTTTTTTTTTAAGGAAAATTTCATTTAATTCAGAATAAAAATTATGAACATATGCAATTGACCTCGTATTACGGAGATAAAACTCTCAACGAAAGCCAATACCATCAGTACATTCTGATGACGTACAAAAGGAAAAACAGATGTCTGAAACCTGAAAACGGGATAGTACATTGACATACCACTATTGAGCACGCATAAAGCTCTTTTTATCAACTCCTCTACAATTGATGAAAACACCAGATCGATTGAGAAGCTATCAACTGTAGCCCAAAGGTCATTACTAAATCCATCTAGATTCGTGTCTAAAGGAACTAAAACACCGCACAGACTCAGATCTAGCGTGTAACAAACCAATTCGAATGGTGGGGAAACCACCTCCGTTATTACAAACTATGATATAAAAGAAAACATCAAAACATTAAACTTAAAAAGCGAATACAAAGACGTCATTATTAAAATTAAAATCCTATAAAAAAAAACTAGGAAAATCTTACCACCATAGATATAATCATCGACAATAACTAGGCCCATGCACCCACCAAGACCAAACTAAACAAAGCTATTGAGAAGAAATTTACAGCATAAAGACCAAGCACCCAACAAGTCCAAATAGCCACATCGTAACCCAGATCTTTCTTATGTTGATAAGATCTCCTTCATATGGTCTGGAAATTCAGAGGCTAGTCCGAAGACGCTACTGAAATCTGATCCCAAAAAAAGAGAGGGAAGACTGCAAAACCCTAGGACATAGAGAAAACTTTAGAGAAGAGATATATATATATATATATAAAGAAATTCGTGGCTTTTGAGAATGTAGAGCATGGGATTTAAGAATCACATATATACCAAAAGATAAGATTAGGCACACATTAAAACCTTGTCACAAAAGCAGAAAAATTGTTGATTGCTTCATCACCAACGGCATGGAAAAATTCACAAAAACCGCAAAAAGTAACTACTAAACTCATTATTGGAGCTTCTTCTAACCAGAAAAGCAATATAGAAGGTTTTGACTTTTACTAATGCAAAAGAAATGCTGACACCCTTTTGGCCTTTTGCAGCGACATGGTTTCTTCATTGCCTTTGCTTTCTGCGGAGGAATTATTGTGATAAATATCTTCAACCTATCAAATCCAACAATCTCCTACAATCATTATTCTTTCTTTCTTTTCTTTTTAGTTTTAAAGATATTTCTATAACAAGGCCTAAAAAAATTCATTGCAAGTAATGTTTGTCTTTCAACCGTCAATCTATATATTTTTTATGTGATATTCAACTATCGAAAATGTATATTATCAGTATAAGATACAATTATAAAAAGATCTCCTTTTCTTTTTTTTTTTTCTCATAAAGTGAGCAATTGACACTACTGATAGGGCGATCAATGATTCTGTATTTAGACATTCAATAACTATCAACTCAAGATTTTAAAAGTTATTAAGACATGTCAAAAGACAGACTTTTACATACGATAATACTCGAATCTTAAATGAATAGAAGCGAAAACTCCAAATAAGATCAATTAACTATCATGCCATCACCATGCTTTTAGAGCATCATTTATTTTGCTCTTAATTGCCTCATTTATTAGGGTAATCTAATTCGCTTCCACTCTCATTCACACCTATTTGCTAGGCCATTTTTTTTTTCTCAAACGTCATTCATTAATATATTTTTGTGAACATCATTTATGCTCTTTTTCTACTTGTATATGAACGTGTTATGACTACTTTTTTTTTTACCCTCACTCCTTTTGTCTCCAAGGCCTAAAAAGCCACCCCCAACAATAACTGTTTACCACTGCCCCTCATGATGGGAAACCCTCTAGCAATGAATGTATTATTGTGCATTTATGTTTCTTTATCTGAGATGCATATTGCGCAGGTCCTCATCTATTTGTCTCCCACTCTCTCTTCCCTTGCCCATCAATGCTTAATTAAATATTGAAATGTTTATGCCTAATTGACACGTATATAATTTTAGAGTAAATATATATATATATTTTGGCAAATGAAGTATATATAAAGTTTGAATTTGCCACAAAGTTTTCTTTTTTCTTTTTCTTTTTCTTTTTTGGGGTTTTGTGAGAAAAAAAAAGGATGTGGAAATTAAAAAAAAAAAAAGAAAGAAAAAGAAAAAGAAAGAAAGGGAAGGAGATGCTCAAATGCTCAATTTTAGTATTAGAGCAACTTTGGGAGAAACTTTTTAGTGAGATAGAGCATGCATTCCTTTATCCTTTATGAACTTTGCTTAGTGTTTATGAGATTCCATTTGCAAGTGGTGAAAATATACATTATTTATTATCAAGCTTAAGATTACAAGATCATATATAAAATTGCACAACCACATAGGAGATTCCAAACACAATCGTACTTCATCCAATAAACACATGTTTAAGGCTACATAATTTAACACATATTTTCATAAATCCAAACACAATCCACATTTTCTTATATCCAAATCAATTTTTCTTAAACCATAATCAAACACTATTTTTTCAAAATCAATCTCGACATCATTCTCAATGTATTATTATAAAAATATTTTTAATTTTCATACCAAAAACAAAATTATTTTCAAAACAAATAAAAACGAATAATGTCAAAAATATACGCTCCAAAATAATGGAGTGTTTCTTTTAAGAATTCTCCAATCCCTCCCTAAAGTATTAGCTTTATGTGTACAGTAATTTTTTATTTTTTATTTTTTGGATATTTCAAACGCAGAGACCAAATTTGGAAGAAAAGTAAATATTGCTCGGAGGTCAAAAAAAGGTACTCGATGTAGAGCCAACTGTGAAGTACTATTTTTTATCCTAGTTCAGATGCAGCTAGTGATTGAAGCAGAATCAGGGTGTTTAAAAAAAACGAAAAAAACAAAAAAAACAAAAACAAAAACAAAAACAAAAACAAAACAAAACACAGAAAAGGAAAACAAAAATGTATAATTCAATCGCATGAAACACGTTATGAAGATAATTTTGCCAGATATCGCAAGAGTGTTGACAGGGCAAAAGCTTACTCTCCAAACAAATTAAGAGAGACGAAATTTTGACAATCCCTTTCAACCTCTGCTTCTGTAAGGAAGGATATCATAAACATGCCACCATTCAAATAATTGAGTCATTGTATCACCATCAAAATGACAAAATAAAACACAAGGCTCTCTTAATGAACAACATAAAAATGAAATATTAAGCCCTCGTTTGTATCTACAATTTGAACGTTGTAATTCATACTATACTCTTTTACATTGTCATCTCTTATTTAAAAATTTTTACATTTTTTTGTTTATTTATTAAAACTTATTGTTCAAACATATAGTTTAAACAAATGCCAAAAATCATAAAAATAGTTGAAAGTGATGATGAAAGCTAGAGTTTTCACTGACATTGCATCATAGGAAATTTTTTTGTTCTTGAGGTAATACAAAATTTTCCTTGTGTGCCCACTTTAATTTATCACATCAGTTATAATTTTGAAACATTAATTAGTGATAACATTATTTCAATTATCTTATTTTGTTTAAAAAGAAAAATAAATAACTTTTCTAGCTTATAGTCAAGCCTACCTAGACTAATACAACTAAAAAGTCATCCCAATTAATATGTAAGGTATTTGTCAAAGGACAAAGTTCATGATATACATAGCAAGGAATTCTAACCTACATCAATATAGGATAACACAAAAGGAGTCTTGCTGTGTTCATATTTTCAAATTAGATTCTATTTTATTATCATTAAAAGAGCAGACCAACCTAACATGCTTGAGCTGTAAAAGTGAAAATTAATTATACACATTATGTTTGTTTATTTTGGTGAAAAATATGAAGAAAAAAAAAAAAAAAAAAAAAAAAGCAAATTTGATCAAATCTCTCTTCAACCTCACCATACAAATAATCCATTACAACATACGGATATAACTAGTACCAATCATGGATGAGAGTTTGTTGAATATTTATAAACAAAATTTTATTGCACAACCACAAACATACACAAAGATACTGAGAATTGTTATTACATTACATAGAAGAAGGGCCTCTATCTATAATAAGTAACGTGAAACTGATTAAAGCTCGGCAAGTGAAAAAGCTCAATCAAAGTTTCATTTACATGCGCACGTGAAGCCCCCTGCCCCTCCTATTTCTCTCTAATTCAACGAAATAAGGCAAAGCGAGAGAGAGAAAGTGGCTGTAAATGGGACCCTCCATTGGACATTTGACACGTATTTTCCGAGTAACTACACTTCTTTCCCAATAAATACAAACAAACGCAACCACGAGAGAAAAATTTATATTTAATCTTCAAGTGGAGCCCGTCCATGGTTGGTACTTGGTAATGAAACGCAAGCTTCAATCCACACGACAAATCAGCAACATAAATATATATGTGCGTGTTTCTCTGTGTGTGTGTGTGTGTGTGTGTGTACCAAACGCCACCCTTTCACGCACCCGAAATGATAATAATTAATGAGGTTGCACGGGAATTTTCTCGGAATCCAGACACTCGATTTTAATTTGTTTTCCGTTTGGTGGGGGAGGGGGGAGTGGGAAGAATATTTTCCTTTTCTTGCCATTCTTTCAGGAAAACGTCAATAATACTTTCTTTTTTTTTATAACAATTAATATAACATTAGTAAGAAAGTGAAGTAAGAGAGAGATAAAAATTAAAATAAAAAAAGGAAAAAAAAATAATAATAAAAAAAAGGAAGAGAGAAAAATGAGTGAAGTTAACGCCAAGCAGATGCGACGGTGAGAGTGCGACCCATCCAACCAAAGCAGACTCCTCCATTCTCTTCTTTCACCGTGAAACCCGGGTGGACTCGGTTGCCTGAACTCGGCAGAGTCTTGACGTTTTGACTCAGCGGTTTCAACTCGAACCCGGCCATTCCCATGCGGGACCTCCACTTCCCGAACACCTCACATCTCTCGACGCGGTCCCTCCCCTCGCACGCGACCGAGTTGGCAAGTTTCCGACTCAGCGCTTCCTCCACCGCCCTGACTCGTTCCGGGTTCTCCCTCGCCGCCGTCGAATCGATCGACTCCAGGAGCGCGACGTAGTACGCGCACGTCTCGTTCACGCGCGCCATGAACGGCGCCGTGTTAGTGTTGAGCTCCTGCTCCACCAGTACCACCACGCGCGGCGACATCGCCTTCACGCGCCGCAAGAGCTCGTCGCGTGGGTTCTCCGTAGACACGCTCTCATCCGGCATCCTGTACAACATGAAGGCGAAATTCACCGCCAGAGGCTCGTCGGCCTCGCATCCAATCGATTCGCGGCTCAGCTCGCTAATCTTCCGACTCACCACGTTGAACTCCAACGCAATTCCGAGCCTCTCGGCGAGTTGCCTAAGCTTCTCCCCGACACCGTTAAGCCGTTCATGTCCGCCGCCGTTTGTCTCGGCGAGGGTGGTGATCTTCACCGCCACCGGAACCTTCCCGTTCTGCTGACGCATGGAGAGCGCGCGGAGAAGGTTCACGTACTGGCCTCCTTGACCGATGTCGAAATCAACTACATGAATCTTGTTGTTGGTGGTGGTGGTGCTTGCGGCCGGCTGTTGGTCCGGTAATGTCGCCTCGAGAATCGCCTGGTTGGCGGCCATGATGCCTAGGCCGAAGCAGGGGGAGGTTTCATGGAGAGTCTGTACCGCCGCTGCGTGCTCCGGCGAGAAAAGCTCGATCAACGGCGGAGGGTTTTCCGCCGGGATGGCTCTCGATTTCAGCGCGGAGGCGACGAACTCCAGCGCTCTCTGCTCCGAATTGGGCCTAGGGTTCGAGTTGGACACCACCTGACCCAGGCGCGTGAGGATCTCTGCCGCCGTTTCCGTTTTCCCTTCCGAAATTGCCGACGCGGCCTCCATCAGCGATTGTTTCGAGCAGGTCGTGGTGGCCGGAGAGGCCACCGAGGAGGACGAGGACGAGGATGAAGAAGTCGGCGACGGCGAAACTGGTTTCTGGCTCTGATTAGGGCTGATCAGATTCTGTATCGTCTCCGACCACTCGCTGTTGCTGTTGTTGGTAATCGCGGACACAGGGTCGCCTTCCTCCTCATCGTTATCATCTAGAAGCTGCTTCTCCAGCTCCTGAAGCCGGTGGTTTATCATCTTCTTGTCCGAATCCACCGCCGGAACCCGGTTCTGAACCGTACCGTTTACGTAAGGAGCTCCTTGCATCGCGGGGGCAATAGGCTGAGGACGGAGCTGCTGATGCATAGGCAGACCAAACCGCTGAGACCACGACGAAGAGGAAGTCTCCGAGGTCGTTGTGGTCGTAGGGGAACATTCAATCGGAGAAAGAGGGGAGATCGGAGAAGGGTGCTGATAAGCCTTGGGTTTCACCAACCGGGGGTAGTTCACCTGCGCGAGGCCTTGGTTAGGTAGATACTGGTGATGGGATTGGAACTCGGCGAGGGTCCGCTTCCCGATCATGGAGGAGGCCGGGTTCTGGCGAGCGATCCGCGATGTCGCCGGGTCGAGGTAGAGTCCTGGTAGGTTGGGCCGGTTGTAGGGAGGCTGTGAAGGCGCGTTGTTCATGGCGGTCGCCATGGATCGGCCTGTGGCGGCGTAGAAGTCAGGAAGACCACCGCCTCCTCCGGTGAAGCCGGATTGCATTCTGGTTTTTCTTGCTCTTTTTTCCCTTTCCTTTTTTCTTTCTCTTTGAGAGAGAGAATAGAAGAGAGAGGAAGGAAGAAGCTAAAAGAGTTGTCTTTTGAAGAAACGCATGAGAAGGAGAGAGAGAGAGAGAGAGAGAGAGAGACGGTTTCTTTCTCTTTATGGCCTTAAATTGATAATAATGGGAAAAAAAATTAGATAAATAAATATATAACTAGAAAGAGAGAGGTTTCCAACTAGCGCTTTGGCTTTCTGGTTTATGGTTTATGGTTTTCTTTTTTTTTTTTCTTTTTTTGGGTTTGTTTAAATTAATGATGCAATTGAATAAAAAGCTTTATACAGCTGAATCTCTATGAGTATATCTATGTTAGATCAGAACCGTTTATTACAGGTAAGTGTGATATTTATGATGAACTGACGGTGATTGCGTCCGCTGAGACGAACACTTCGTTTACACGCAATGCCTTCTCTTTCTAATTGAAGCTTAAAAACTCTTTCGCCTCGTTTGAAACGCGTGAGAAACACGAGCCAATGATTGGAAACGTGAGTGACACGCTCTGTTTGTTATTGGCGGGACATGTATTCTGTTTTAAGTGAGGGGAAGATCATCTTTATTCGGCTGTGATCATCTGACAGGACAGTTACGAACTATTCTAAAAGGCGATCGGCGAAAGCCCGGGAATGCAATCCAGAACACGATGAAAACGACCCCTTGACCACGTGTAGCGAATGGGAACGAGCCGTCACGAAACGTTAGACCACGGTGCCGTTACTTTGAAATTTTCCCTTTCCCTGGTTCGCTGATTCGAAATTCTAGTAGCTGGTTTGTCTTAACGGACGATTCCCGGTAAATTCTTCTTAGATTACCGACACCAGTCGGTCACCACTCTAGACTTTACGTTTGAGTAGAGAATTTTAAAAACCCCGAAAGGCGAAAACTGTCTACGTTGTCAAGCCCCAGCCAACAAATTATAACCTCCGACGCACCCAAAATTTAAAAAATAATAATAAATTAGATTTTGGGAATGAAAATACTTTGTGAGATTGGTAAAATTTAAAAGTAATAATGTAAACTTTTGTTCCTTCAAATTAAAGTACAATTCAACCAGGTTTGAAGTGGAATGACAAAAATACCCTTAGCCACAATAATTTTGTCTAGAGGGGTTGTTGATTTAGCATTTGTTTAGTCTGCAAGTTTAACTCTAATTAATAGAATATTTTTTTTTCATTTTATTTTTTTTATAAAAATTTAATAAAATTTATAATTAATTTTTAAAAATCAATCAACTCAAACTTAAAAATTAACTTATTAAACATAGACTTATTCACACAACTTGGTCAATGTGAGCTGGTTGTTTAGGAAAAGATAAAGTTTGGTGATGGGACCCCACATTTTTGGCTTGGCCTTTGCTTGGATTTACCATTTGAAAAAAAAAAAAGGATAGTTGAGCCCAAAACTATGTGAATTGTCATTGTATAACTTTGTTGATGGACGAAAAAATATATACTTTACTAGAGCCAAATTAAATATTAGCATTATGAAAACTAATTTGGAAGCACACATTCCATTGGGATCCATCACCAACCACCAAAAAAAAAAAGGTTTCTTGACAACATTTTTTTTTTAATTTTTAAATTTACATATGTAATAGCATATACAATTCTATAAATAACTAAGGGTTCATTTGGTTCGTTAGTTTGAGTTGTGTTTTTGAAGTTGAAATAGTAAATTTTGTTGACTTTTCGGAAAAGACAAAAAACTCGTCAGACCAAATGGTCTTAGGCGGTTTCTTGACAACATAATAAAGAAGAATTTACCATGTTAATTGGAAAAAATTAAAATACTATAATTCTAAAGAATTAGGCAATAAATTCTGAGCTACGGTCATTTTTAAACCCTTTTGGTCCTAAAAATTATTGATGGCTAATGTACATGACCTAGTCCAAATTCAATTTGGAATTTCTTTTGTTTTTTTCTTCATTTTGTTTGAAATGTTGGAGTCCCTCCGCACTATTTTTTTTTTCTTTTTGTACGATGATTCCCCCCCCCCCCCCCCTCCCTCTCTTTCCAAAGCTCGTTAGTTCCTAGAATTGCTTATTTTCCAATAGATTATTTTAAATAATGCCTTTGAAAGTAGAATTTCAAAAGAGAAAAAAATTTTATTGAAAATTTTAAAGTACATATTTAAACCTTTCAAATCCAACCTCCAAAAAGTTATGGCCAAACAAAGACACCAATATAATTGCTTAGGTCCAATATTCACCCAAATTATAAAAATTTAAAGTTTCATATGTAGTTTAATTGAATGTGGAACAGTAACAGAATACACATGTCTGTATAAAGTGGCACTAATTAATGTTTGTTACAGTTCATTGAATTCAGAAATACGTCATTTTGTTTTATGGTTAAAATCTAATTATAAGATAAGAGGTACAGACTGGGAGTACCATTTCAAAACTGTGCATGCATTAATCAACCTTGATAATAACAATGTGAATACAAAGAATCTCAATTAATGGATATAATATTCAATCTAAAAGATTCAATATATACGCATAGAGGTTATTTGAATGTTTAATATATTAGCTAAGCTTGGGGAGGCAAAGTTCTTTCTTCATATATTAACACTTGCAAAGTGAGTAATATGTATATATATATATATATATATATATATATTATATAGGACATACAATAAATATATGCTGATCAGAGTGACTTCTCATTTTACCGAGTGGTTTATTTACATGTTGGCCATATAATAATCAAAAGTTTTTAGTTGCGCAACCCTTTTCATCAATTATAATAATTTAAACTATTCTTTTTTTTTTTTGGAGTAATAATTTAAACTATTCTAGTATCACAATACCACATATGGGAAATATTCTTTTTAAAAAAATAATGTAGGTAAGAATGGAGTTTAAATTTATTGTCTCATTTTCTGATGGTTTAGTTGTTTTTTTTACTTAAATTTTGACATTTAAGATAATTGCTTAAGTACTTTGAATATTCAGCTTCTGTTTATATGATTAAGTTGTTAAATTTAGCTGATGATTAATAAAACTAAAAGAACAATCAACAAAACAAGAAAATACATATAATATATTTGAGTGTGATGAACTTTTATTCTTTATTATCTTATTGTATTTTCTTATAAATTCCATTTGCATTTATTATGTTTATTTTAATTTCCCAACATTACAAACCGTTGGATAAGAGACTTGTGGAATATATAATTGAAGAACTTTGACTCAATAAAATAAATAACTTGTCCACCTTTTTGCAAGCTCGGAAGAGCAAATGAGTGGGTCAACCATGGCACCATGTTGTAGAAAAAAAAATATATTGAAAATAAGAAGGTTTTTATTATTCTTCACCAACATTAGCCAAATTTCTCAGGGCTAATTGTGTAAGTTTTCATGTGAGATTTCACACACCACACCGCACTAACCAGCTAGACATTTTTCAAGAGAACCAATTTGACATTTCCTATTGTAAGGTTGCGTGTGGGGCAAAATTTTTGCAAGAAGAAAATTGGTTATCAACTAAACCATCCAAACGACCTTTTTTTATTTTAATATTTTCTTTTCTTCTTTTAAGCATCTATCTAGATGTTGACACGTGTCACGCACCCAATGTATGTACCACTTCTCGCTTGCCCAACTCAACCTTCTTGCAACCATTAGTATATTATTTCACATCAAATAATTTTGCTTCCCATGAAAGGACATCCCAATTCCCAAATATCCAAATTTACCTCATTTATCTTTTTACTTTTTTCCCCCCCTCTCCTAGTGCCCAAAACACTTCTAGTGAACATGATATTTTCAAAAAAAAAAAAAAAAAAAAAAAAAAAAAAAACGACAACAACAACAAAGAAAAAAAGAAAAAAAAAAAAAGGAGAAAAAAAAAAGTTATTGTGATTTGCATCCATCACCACCCCCACCTAAAACGATAACTAACAGAACAACAAGACTATTTTAGTCATTTTAACCCTAATAACTAACAATACTTTTTACTTTAAAGAATTCAACCCATGAAAGGACATCCCAATTCCCAAATATCCAAATTTATCTCATTTATCTTTTTACTTTATTTTTTTCTCTAGTGGCCAAAAAACTTCAATTGAATATGATATTAAAAAAAAAAACAGAAGAAAAAAAAAAAGGAGCTAGTGTGATTTGCATCCATTACCAGTCCCACCTAAATCGATAACTAACAAAACAACAAGGTTATTTTAGTCATTTTAACCTAGTACTTTTATTAGAAATGCTGTCTGTTCAGTAGTTGGTGGAGCCAACAGCATAACCGAAAACACTCTTTATACACTCCGGCCAAAAACCAATTAAAAAAAAAAAATTTCGTCCATACTTCTATTGTGGCTGGGTCGAGGTAAAGGGTGTTTTTGTCATTTCATTCATGTGGGCACTGTTTGTTTACTCGCTCAACTTGAACGGGCCCGGCCAGCTGAATTCAATCAGCGCCGACGGAAAAGAAGTCCTACGCGCTTCTGGAGGCGCGGAAGCCAAACACGCCATCTACGGCCCACTTGATACCCACACTCCCAGTTCTCAACACACGCCATCTGCCTACATTGGCGGGGATCGGGAAGTTGACGGCCAAGATATGAGGACTTGTGACAATATCAACGGTGCAGATTTAATCTGCGAACTTGAGTTTCTAAAACAATAAAATATATACAATTTCTTTACCTTTTTTTTATAATTAATTAAAGTATGCATTGTCTTTTCGTTTATTTTGCTGCGACGTAATTAAAAAAAAAAAAAAAAAAATTTTGGCAACAGAATTCAATGGTGGTCAGTGAAAGGGAATTTTTTAGCTAAAAGTTGCTTTCCTAATAATAAGAAACATTATTCATATTCATGTGGCGGCGAAGAGCTCATATCTTTTTCAATATTTTTTTTTTCCAAAATTTTGTGAACCAAATGAGAATGGGGTGTTGTTATGTGCTATGGACACGCATAATACATTTGCATATACAAATGGTTAGTGAATTTCATATATAATATATTGGTCTAAAGTTAAAGTTAACTCCTTTTTGAGAATTATTGAAAACACACGGAAAAAATATGCCAAGCATGGCATACCGCGACAGAAAAAGAAGAGGAACATTGGTGTGTTATGTGTGTGTGTGTGTGTGTGTGTGTGTGTGTGTAAGGATAGGTACGTGTATACAATGATAAGCCCAAAAAAAAAAAAATTGAAATAATTAATAATATTGCTGTCAATAGGTGTTTGTCGTTGTCGTATTTGATATGCACATTACACGATTTTTTATTTTTTTTCATCCTTTTCTTTTGTTAGGGGAGTTTGTTGTGAAGGAAGCAAAGTTGTTGAAAACTTGGAATACAATCCATATCCCCGAATAATAAATTAATAATTGATAAAAATAATAAGATATTATATTTATTCACACAAGTATCATACCTTATATAAGAATTATGCTTTAACCATTAAATCTGGTTTTATTAAGTTTATATTAAGCATTTTTGTTCTATATATTTTCATATTTTGATGTAATTTTGATTGAATTTAACGCTTAAGTAAAATACTCATTCGTGCTATCAAATCAAAATTCTCTTTCTTTGAGGAGACAACACAACATTACGTTGCAAGCTATTAAAATGACTCTTTCCTCTAACTCCATGAGGGAGTCCTACATGAAGAATGAAATACCTTTGACGTGGTTGTTTCTTTGATTACATTAATTTTTGATAAATTTCACGGTAGGACATTATAGTTCGTACCATCAACAAAAACTATTGTTTTATCCGTTGAGAAAACATTCCTCAACTTGTATTGTGATGAAATTATAAGAAAACATGGGGAAAAAAATTAATAGTTTAGAAATTGGTTCGTTGGCACAACATTGTCAAAATCCTCATATGAAATACAAAAGTACATAATGAGTTTCAAGTGTTTCTTTGTTGATTCATTGAAACAACAAATAGCAACATATGTCCATTTGATCAATACAGCTATCAATTATATAGCGCAACTTTTTTAATCATTTACACATTTCTCTATAATCTGACAACATCGACAATTGAAAAAAGATCTATTTCTCGAGTAGTAGGTGACATTTTATAAATTTTAAGGAAAAAAAAAAAAAAAGACATCTAGATTTTTTTTTAAGAGGACAAAAAAATTATAGATTCATAATTTTATTTTTCTGCTTATTTTCCCGTCACTCGAAGGACATTAAATCTTTTATTTGTGATTACATTCACATTAAAAAATATGTAAATTAAGGAAAGGCTACATAATCTTGTTCATTGTTATTGTAAAGTTTCTTTTCCTTGCAATCTCTTGCGTGTATTGCAGAATTATATTACGCGGAAAACCAAATTAAATAATTCACACGGTTTATTTAAAAAAAAAAAAAAATCTAAAAAGAACCTTCTTTCGTATCCAAATTCATGTATCCATTAATTTTCTCGTGAAAAATCTTTCGACTCGCACTGTCGCACCCACGTGGACAATTTTTTTTTTTTTTTTGATGGTTAGTGGACATAAGGAATTTAAAACTGATAGATTGGTTTTTCTTTTTCTTTTATTTTTATTTTCATGTCTTTATTTCTAAATTAATAGATATAGCTGTCATCTGGTCACCAAAATTCAGTTTTGCCGTTACAAGTTTCGTTACGACGTTCTCTGTTTTAAATAAAAACCTTGACAGGACAGGGCTCTGAAAGCGAACGTTAATCGTTAAAGTAACTGTTGCTATTTTGTCCGTACCATCATTTAATGAACGTCTTGCATGCCCTTCTTTTCTTTTTTTTTTTTTTTTTTTTTTTTTTGGAAAAGTGTCAGAAAGACACAGCTACCTTCCCATTTGCTCACGACTGGTTATTATAGGCTTATAGCCGGTCGTAAAAAACTAAACAGATTAGTAGTTTTTAGATGTTATAGTCTCCGTTTGATAAGTTAGTTAAAGATAAAATTTCTAAGTTGAAATTATTTAATTTTTTAAAAATTAATTATAAATTTTATTGATTAAAAAAAATAAAAAATAAATAATTTAATTAAAATTAAACTTGAAAATTAAACGGAGGCATAACAAAAAACAGATATAATGACAATTATATAAGTTGTTTGTTTTCAATTATTGTATGTTGCACCTTTTATCTGCATGTGAACAAATAGTAGTAGTACATTGATATCTGGACTTTAGTACAAAATTGGGCCGAAAACAAAGAGATATCTTATTTAAATGTCAAAAGGCTTCCATAACTTCAACATGAACGAAAGGAAGTTGCTTTACAAGACCATGTACTGAAAAGGAAGTTTCTTCATCATAAGTAGTTTATTATTATTATTATTATTATATTTTTTTTAAACAATAGAAACTGTTATTGTCATTAAAAAAAAAAAAGCCCTAAATAAGAATAATGGATTAA
Organism: Ficus erecta; assembly: GCA_008635985.1. Taxonomy (NCBI): domain Eukaryota; kingdom Viridiplantae; phylum Streptophyta; class Magnoliopsida; order Rosales; family Moraceae; genus Ficus; species Ficus erecta. The sequence continues at coordinate 2,213,455 of BKCH01000010.1, forward strand.
GGTGGTGGAGAATCCTTCAATTAAATTAGCTAATCATCAATAGGAAGAGCATGCAATTGAGGAGGCAATCCTATTAGCTTCTCTAAATGACACAACCTAATTCATAGAAAAAATATATAAATATACATAAGTGGCAAATAAGAAAGATAGATTGACAATAACAAACCAAACTCATTACAAAAAAAAAAAAAGTTATTATACTTCATAGATTGGAAAAATGATTGCTAATGCATCAGATTCCACAGATCGAATATGTATAACCCACAAAAAACTGATGGAGATAGGCTTCAGTTTCTCAGTAACTCCATCAAGTTTCCTCGCAAATGCAACCATAACAAAATCTTGAGATCTCATATAACTCCTCCTACCATCCCTTAAGCGAAAGAGTCCATATTCCCAGTGATGAAGCCGGAACTTTTTCTTAAGGGGGATTAATAATTATATCATAGATAATAAAAGGGTTACTATAAGCAAATTTGTTATTTTTAAGGGGGCTACTATGAAAGTTTAATTAAAATCAGATGATATTTAAAAAAAAAAATTCAAAAGTTGATTGGGGGGCTTAAGCTCCCCTAGTCTCTCTTTTCCTTCGTCTCCGCCCATTCTTAAATCCATCACAACTCAGATGACATAGAATTTGAATATCTCACTCTTAAATTCATTAAAAATAAAAAATAAAAAACTTACAAAAGAATATCAAGCTAAACCATGAGTAGCCATCTCGGCTGCTCTGCAAATATGGCAAATAGCAACTCCTAAAAAGAACGATAACGTCATACAAAGTCTTTTCTTTTCTTTTCTTTTCTTTTTTTTACAACTTAATAGTAGGTTTGAGAATTTTTGCTCCAACAATGGTATACAATTTTAGATGGTTCCTCGAGTTTATTAGTTTTGCATTTTTTTATTCTTATGTAATTGCCAGAGATTTGACTGTTCGTAAACATAAATGTAGTTAAGCATTTTTTTCATACCCAATCAAAAAATTTTCGTCTTCCTATGTATTTCCCCCCCCTTTTTTTTGTCTGCACATTAATCACACTACCAAATTACCAATTCTTAAGTTTTCTAACGATTACGGTTTGCACTCTTCTAAATTGGACCTAAAATTTAAAAGTGACATTTATCGCGGATTTGCGTTTTTATATAAAAATGGGTACGCCAAACCTGATCATGCATATTTCTGTATTTTGTCCTTTTGTGTGGGAGTTGCGTGGCCTAACTGTGATGTAATCTGTTATTATTATCGTTATTTTTTTGAAATAAAGATAGAAAGATTCAAACTAAGTAAATAAAATTATTTGTGAAATTACAATTATACCCAAAACTACTAATAAGCTTGTTTCTAAACTTATTTTTTTCTTTCTTTCTTTCTTGCAATGAAGAGAGCTTAACTTTTTATTTTCAATTTAGATTCTACAAGGGGACGTCTAATGATCAAAACAGTGATTGCTTTCATGTACATGTTGAAGCAAAATTTTGTCCAACACTAAACGAACATTTCAAAACTAGAAAACAAGATCAGATGAACAAAATAATTAAGAATGTTAAGCAATAACACAAGAAAACACAAGAGAATCTTAAAAACAATATAGAGAAACCAAAGTTCTGTGTTAGTGGCTCAAGGTTTTGTATTGAAAATTGTATATTCTTTTTTCAACTCAATTCGAGAGAATTTATAGTACATCGGAAATGAAGGAGTTTAATCTCCTATTAATTTGAGAGTTTATTCTCTTTTTATTTATCTTTCATCTTCCGCTGATTTAATACATGATAACTCTAAATGTTTTATGTCTGCAATATTAAATATAAACGTTTGAGCTCCTTTTGTAAACTCATATTAATTGTGGATCATTAAACTCCTGTAACGCTTGAGTTTTCTTCTCTGATCTTGGGCATGGTCTCAAGTAGATTTTTTTTTAGGTGGACTTCTACGTTGTTACTAGGTAGACTCCTACCTTATTGTTAGGTATACTTCTACTTTATAACTAGGTAGGTTTTTACTTAGGTAGACTCCTATCTTATAACTAGGTAGGCTCCTATCCAAATACAAGTTTAGATATATTTCTACTTAAACTCTTGCTTAAGTAGACTTTTCCCTAAGTAATAACTTCTATACGAGGACGAAAATTTTGCCCAACACTTATAAATAATTAATGTAAAACTGCTGCAAAAAAAAAAAAATTGTATATCTTATATTATTCGGCCTCTTACAATATGCACCGTTTGAGTATATGTTAACTTCACAAAAAAGAGAACAGGCAAAAAAGGAGCTTTAGGCACCCTAAAAGAATCGAGTACAGCAGCAAGCCGTTTCGTGGGTCACATTTAATTAATAAAAGAGAACGTGAACCTAATCACATAAGAATATAGTTTAGATGGAATCTATGTTACAGAAGGACAAAACAAAAAAGAAAATGAATAAAGAGCTTAGTTTTATTTATTTATTTCTTTTTCAATAATGAGAACAAAGAGCTTGAAGTTTCCTTTGACAATTTTCTAGGTATGGGCAAATGAGCTTGGAGCCATCCATACTTTTCATAATAACCTCCCATCAATGCTACAAATTGTTCCAAGTTCTATTTTATTGGTTCAAATCCATAACTTTGGTTGAAGAGTAAAAAAGAAGAAGAAGAAGAAGAAGAAAGGATATGATATCCATAAATCATGTATGCAATCAACAATACTTGTGACTGCATTCTATGAATGGTCATCATTGTCTTGAAATATTTGAATTTTATAATAAGTTCATGATTAATCATAAAAGGCTCCTTATCGATGGTACCGATACCACTATGTTCCTACTTGTAGGATTTGAGTTTTGGATTTCACCCTCAATCCACCCTGCCCTTACCAATGTTCCAATACTATTCTTACTAGATAATAAATAAAACGAGTAGTGTTAGGGACATCAATTCAAATCTCAATTTTTGAGTACCAATTCAGGTATTATATTTTCATTGATAGATATAATTAATTCATATGATGGTGCTTTAAACACTTACCAATAAAAAACAACTCACATGCCGCATATGTTAGTACTCAAAAGTTGAAATTAAAGTTGTGGTTAGTTTGGTAATGCTTTTGGTTTCTCCAAAAGTCCTTTTCATAAACCACGATGTAAATATTGTGTTTGGTAAAAGTACTCAAAAGTCATTTGCACAAATACCAATGCATTTTAATAGTTATTTGGAGAAGCTAGAATTTCTAATTTTTGCTTTTAACTTCTACTTTTCCTTTTACTAGAAGTAAAAGTAGAAATTATGTCATAAACACAGCAATACCAACACTTGATGTTCCTTTTTTCAAGTAAAACTAGCTTAAACTAACTGTTATGAGCACATGGATACTATAATTTGTGGGTAAATGATCTTTTTTTTTTTAAGAATTTTTTTAATTAATGATCAAAATTTAGTAAAATTATCAAAATGGCATTTTAAAAAAAATAGTCAATCAATCAATCACTGATTGAATATGGTTAATCAGTAATTGAACAATATTAATATGAAAATTTTAGTTATTGATTATAGTCAATCACTGATTGATAAGTGCACAAAAATGCACTTTTATTGTTCAAAATTGTCAAAATAAATTAAGTTTTAATTAGATATTTTCATAAAATTAATTCAAAAATATTTTGATGTGGAAATATTTTGTTTCAATTTAATTTAATTTGTTTTGTAGGAAAAAAATATTTGGGCCAAAATTACAAGCAAAAATCAATCAAAAAGCCCAACAAAATGCAACCCATATGCCCAAGCCACCCAAGCCGAGCCAAGCCGAGCCGCGAGAATCTCGAGCCGAATTCTCAGGCCCGTGATGCCAGCTCCAGCCCAGACCACCAGCCTTCTCCAGCTGGCTTACCGCAAGCCCGGGCGTGACTTTCGGGCCAAATCTTCACTCCAAGCCCGCGCGAAATTCCCTCCAGCTGCCAGCCCAGCCCCTCACTCACAGCTGCCAGCCCAGCCCGTGACTCCAGCCAAGCCCGTGACTCCAGCCCAGCCCGTGTGAAATCAGCCAACTCCAGCCCAGGCCATCCATTCCTCCAGCTGGTTTACCGCGAATCTCCACGTGATTTACCAGCCTGGGTGGTGGATTTGTTGGGCGAAAAATCCTCTCTAATGGCTATAAAATGAGGGTTCCTCAAGAGAGCAATGGTGTTGTATTTTTAACCAATTTTTGGTTAAGTTTAGAACCAAAATGTAGTCATTTTTCTATCTTTTCTTCTCCTATTTTCTTTAGAGTTCTTTGGTGATGCTAGAGTTGATCCTATATGTGTAATGAATTTGTTTGGGATTTGATTCTCCAATGGTTTGTAAGGTTTATATATTTAAGTAAATAATTATCTTTCATCTTATTTCTTTCTCATATCAATATATTTTGTTGTCAACTTTTATATAAATTTAGTTAAGCTCTTTTTATGTGATTGTTGCACAATCTGGTATATTGATAGCATTATTTTATAAGTAGTCTTTTATTGCAATATTGTTTATAATATATTGTCGCTTTTGGATTTCTTATAAGATAATTTTTGCTAGTTCTTCATGTGAGAATTTTATTTACTCAAATACATTTTAATTCACAAGTTCTTCAAATCTTTATTTTCCGATTGATTGTTTGGAATGTGAAACTTTCAATTGAGTTATTTTATGAATCAAAAATCCAAATAAGTTTACGAAACATATACGGGATTCTCGATGTCTTATCATTTTTTTATTATTGAATTTTTCTCTATTTTTAAATTACGTTGTCTTTAAATTTGTTTAAAAATTACAAAAATACTTCTTCCTTTTCTCTATTCGATTAGTTACTTCTCTGACGCTTTTGTTCCGCTAATCTTTTCTTATTTGTTTTTATCACCTCCTCGTGGGATCGACCGTCCTAATTGTGCTACAATCGACCGCTTGTTTTTGTACATGTTTGGGCGTGATCACTGATTAATAGTAGATTATATAAACAAATAGGTTTTTTCATAAAAAATTCATTGGTTTTTATATGAAAAGTATGAATATTCATTAATATTTATCATCAATATTTTGTATTGTATTTATTATTTAGTATAAACCATCATCTTTATAGTAAATATTTTATATTTATTATAATTACTTTGATGTTTATAACTAATTTTGATTTATGAAAAGTAATTTATATTTATCAATAAAATATACTCATCATTAAAATCAAAAAACAAAAAAAGGAAAATAAAACAATCATATCAAAATAAAATGATATCAATTATAATAAAAAAAAAAGTTTATTTCTAAAATATATATATAATATTATTAAAAAATAGATATATTTAAAAATGAGAATTTTGTATAATTATTTCTAAACTAAATCGTAAATATTAGTAGTACATTGATATCCGGACATGGTATAGAATTGGGCCGAAACCAAGAGATATCTTATTTAAATGTCAAAAGGCCTCCTCAATTGCGTCTGACCTAATCTAATTGGAGCCTTGGAGGAGGTAGGGGTGAAAATGGGGCGGGCATATGGGTACCCGCCCCGCCTCGCATTATATGGATTGCGAGGCGGGTCGACCCTAACGCGCTCTGATTATTATTTAAAATATTTTATTTTATTTTTAAACCAAGCCTACATTTCTCACTCTCCCAGTCTCGCCTCGACCTCTTTTCTCTCTGTTTTGCTTGGTTTCACGTGAGAATCTCCGCCGATCTCCGACCACCACCGCCATCACGTCCTCCGACCCACCACCGCATCGTCATTCAAGCCCCAAGGCTTCTCCGTCTCACCGGCGGGTGGCGGTTAGCTTTCTCCGTCTCACCGCCCGCACCAACCGCTACATATTGGCTTTCATTTTGCTCTTCTCTCTCGTCGTCGTCACCTCCATCATAATCTCCGACAAGCTCGAGGAGGCAATTTTTCATCTGGGTTTTGTTAGTTTTTGGTGTTTGTGTGGGAATTGGATTTGTTTTGTTTGTGCATACCAGATGTTGATAAAAGTCCTGAGTTGTTTTGTGCCTTTTTCTTTTTTTTCTGTTTCTTTTTCTTGTGGATTGAGAGTTCCTCGGGCAATGCTTTGATAATTAATTAGTTTAGCTGATTCATAAATTAGTCTTTGATTTAGCAACTGATTACGGTTTTTTTACTGACTTGCAATTTCTATTAGTTTTGGCCTCTTTAACTTCTGCGTGTTTTGGCTCTGATTTGACTTTGTTTGTCTGGATTTTCTGGCATGATAATTGAAGAAAATATGTGCTAGTCTCTTGATCTGTGGTTAAGGAGTGAATATTGTCTGTCAGAATGTGATTTATGTGTACTTCTAGCGTTGACATGTGCTGGTTGTTTGTTGACATGTGCTGGTTTTTTGTTGCCATGAGCAATTTCACTTTGGATTCACTTATGTGAACTAATTGGATTTTTAGTTTTTTTTTATTTTGTAGAAGTAATGGAAGGATCGAGTTTCAATTTTGAGGAAGAAGCAGAACATAAATGGATTTAAAAAAGGAAAAAAAATTAAAAGCGGGTCAGCGGGGCGGGTACCCGCTGACCTGCCCCGCACCAGCATGTAAATGGGGGTGGGTATTTGCAGGACGGGGTAACTGTGAGAGTCGGGTTGGGTCGGCTCCGCCCCATTTACTTCCCTACTTGGTGGGTTCTTCACCGCCTATAGAATCTATTTTTCTTTTTTCTTTTGTTTTTTTACCCGTATTCTTTATAGCATTTCGTTTTTATTCTATTTTTTTTTTCTATTCTATAAAAACATTTGTGTATATATATAGATACACACACACACCGTTTTTATCATCATGAAACTTCCTTTTCAGTATTTGGACCTAAAATTCAATAGTGACACGGATATGTGTTTTTTAAGATTGAAATGTGTGTGTGCATGATTTTGTTGTCACATAAAAAAATAAAAATAAATGAATAAAAACTCATCATAACTGAAATTGACTTTTATTTACTCTAAAAAAAGAAAAAAGAAGCAAGCAAAACTATTGCATTGCCCAACACAAAGGCGAGAAGTGACTACTGTTCTATCAAAGAGAACTAACTAGAACTCGGACAGGAAAAATAAAAAAAAAAATGAAAAAAAGTCGACATTCCAATCATTTAGTTGCCGATGATGACTCACAATTTCTTTTTGTTCCACGGGCCAATCTTTTGACTCACGAGTCACGACTACTATTTCCACCATGGATGCTTCAGACTGAGCATGCTTTCTTGGTAGTCATGGACGGAGAATCTTGACGGTGTTCCAACTACGGACATTCTCTTCGTTTTACGCCTATTCAAATCAAATTCAAGAAACTTTTCTCCACCTTCGTTGAGAAGAACAGATTTCCCTCCTTCAAGGAAACACACTGGAATCAAGAATCTGAAACGTCCCCAGGTAGGCGATTGAGTTCGAGTCCTTTAATGTCCAGATGACAATCTTTTTTAACTCCCTTTTGTTGCAGTATTTACAACCCAAAGAAACATAGTTAAAAGTCACGCACAAAGACCCCTCCTAGATTAGTAAGGTCTACTTCGACCTTTTCGGTTTCGGGTCCTGATACTTCAGGCAGGGGAATTTCCTTGTGGTGTTTTACGTTGAAATCTACAGCGATGATCAACTCTGATAAGCCTCCTATACGTTTTACTTATGCAAGGAGAGCCAAGCATGCTTAGCACGTGACAGTTTGGGGGTGATAATTCTGTTATGACTTTCCTGTTTGGGTAGGGAATAAAAGGAAGGCAGAGGGTAATAGGGAGGACATGAAGATTCTAGTGAGCGTGTCGTTGGGAGAGAGTGAGCCTCTCGAAAGCTCGCCATTCGTGTGTATCGCAAGAATTCAGTCCTTTATTCCTCCATTCTTTCATCTTGTTCTTAATTCTTCTTTCTATATTGCGTTGGTGCTTATCATTTTGGTATCAGAGCAGTTCTTTTTGGGACATGGTAGCCAAGAAGATGAAGGGCCTATTGGATACTGTGGAGGAGTAGGTCGCAGAGGTGAGAGGTGAGGTTCAAAAGGAGATGGAATCGGTTAGGAGTGAGCTGCAATGCTTGGCTCCTTTAGAGAAGAGCGTTGAAACTCTCCTCGGAAGGATGTCGGTGTTGGACCACATGGATTGATGGCTACAGAAGGTCGAGGGGCCAGATCTGTCAGGTTCGAGTTCGGGAGTGACAGTGGCGCCGTTTGTGCTGGAGGTTGTAGATTGGGGCAAAGAAGTGGTTCCGATTGCATCCGAATCTCCATCGGCTGCGATTTCGGGAAAGGCTGCCTTTGCGATTGGAGTAGGCGGAGCACCTATGTTGTCGTCGGAGGATGCGACAAAGTTGGAGTCGGCCTACCGAAAGTTGGAGATGCCGATTTTCAAGGGCTGGAATCTAGAGGGATGGATTTTTAGAACAGAACGATATTTCTCGTTCCACCGCTTGGATGAGGCAGGAAAACTGGAGGTAGCAGCAGTGAGCATGGAGGGCGAAGCATTGAATTGGTTTCACTGGGTAGATGGCCGCCGATCGATTCGCCGATGGCAGGAGCTGAAGACTCTGTTGTTGGAGCATTTCGGACTCACCCAAGAAGGATCCACGTGTGAGAAATTCTTGGCGATCCGACAAGAGGGGACAGTCCATGACTACCGTTGCCTGTTTGAGGCCCTTTCTTCCCCATTGACAGATTTATCTAAAGACGTTCTGGAGAGCACATTCATCAATGGACTTCGACCCGATATCCGGGTGGAGGTTCGAATGATGAAACCGAGTGGGTTGCCTCAAATTATGGAGTTCGCTCAGCTGGTCGAGGACCGTAATGGATACCTCCGACCTACCAAACAGGGACTGGGTACAGCCGGGTTTCGAACCCACGGTTTTTCAAGCCATTCGGGGCAACACAATGCGGGTATGGTTGCTGGTCACAGTCCGCCAAATGTGGTTTTGAGCTACAATAGCTTAGGCCCGCCTCCTTCTTTTCCATACGGGCTAGGTCCAAACACTCAATTTAGCACCAGCCCTTACTTTTCTCAGCTCCCTTCATTCCAACGAGGTCAACATGTTGTTTCCCCTCAAACAGAGATAAGAACAGGTCAGAGAACTACCCCCTACTTTAAGCGAATGATTGATTCTGAGTTGCAAGCCAAACGTGAGAAAGGGCTTTGTTTCTGTTGCAATGAAAAATACTCTATCCGACATCGTTGTAAGAACAAGGAGCTTCATGTGTTAGTGGTTAGTGGTGATCCTAGGGATGATGACTTTCTCGAAAGAGATGAAGCTGGTAAGGAGAATCGGGTTCCGCCCGTGGCACCTACCATAACTGAGGTGGTGGAGCTATCTATCAATTTGGTGGTGGGGCTTTCATCCCCTAAGACTATGAAGGTGAAGGGACGGATTGCTCAACAGGATGTGGTGGTTATGATCGATTGTGGAGCCTCCCACAATTTCATCTCAGTGGATTTGGTAAAGAAGCTTAATCTGCCACGGGAAGGTAGAACCGGTTATGGGGTACTCATGGGGATCGGACTAACTGTCCGTGGGGAGGGCATGTGCAAGGGAGTGGTCTTGATACTACAAAACATAAAGGTGGTCGAGGATTTTTGCCCTTGGAGTTGGGTAGTGCGGATGTGATCCTTGGGATGTAGTGGCTAGAAACTTTGGGAAGGATACATGTCAATTGGAAGAATCTCACTATGCGATTCCGGGTTGGGGGTATGGTTGTCTCTCTACAAGGCAATCCGGGACTATGTAACTCACTAGTCTCGCTTAAAGCTATATGGAAATCCCACCAGGACCAAGGGGAAGGGATGCTCTTCGAGTTGGGTTGTATTGAAGTACCCATGGTTTCGGCTCCACTCACGGTACCCCCACCATTCCCACGGTGGTGCAACAATTTCAGGAGGTTTTTGATTCATCGGTCGGCCTGCCCCCGTCACGGTTCCATGACCATTCTATCAATCTTCAGCTTGGCATCGTCCCTATTAGTGTTTGACCCTACCGCTACCCACACTTCCAAAAGGAAGAAACTGAGAAGATCCTGCGGGACATGTTGGCGGCGGGAATTATTCAACTGAGTGTTAGCCCTTTCTCTAGTCCGGTGTTACTGGTTAAGAAGAAAGATGACAGCTGGCGATTTTGTGTAGACTACCAGGCTTTAAACAAAGCCACTGTTCCGGACAGATTTCCCATTACGATCATCGACGAATTGCTTGACGAATTACATGGCGCCATGATTTTTTCAAAGTTGGATCTCCGCTCTGAGTATCATCAAATCCTTGTCCGATCGGAGGATGTGACTAAGACAACGTTTCAGACTCATGAGGGGCATTACGAATTTCTAGTCATGCCTTTTGGGCTTACTAATGTGCCGACAACGTTCCAAGCTTTGATGAATGACGTCTTCCGCCGTTTTCTTTGGAAGTTTGTGCTTGTGTTTTTCGACGACATCCTTGTTTATAACCGGACTATGGAAGAGCACGTGGAGCATTTAAGCCTTCTATATGTTTTACTTATGTAAGGAGAGCCAAGCATGCTTAGCACGTGAGGAGTGTAAAGGCAGTTTGGGAATTTTGGGGGTGATAATTCTGTTATGACTTTCTTGTTTGGGTAAGGAATAAAAGGAAGGCACATGGTAATAGGGAAGACAAGAAGATTCTAGTGAGTATGTCGTTGGGAGAGAGTGAGCCTCTCGAAAGCTAGCCATTCGTGTGTATCGCAAGAATTCAATCATTTATTCCTCTATTCTTTCATTTTGTTCTTAATTATTCTCTCTATATTGCGTTGGTGCTTATCACTCTAGTGTCTTGGATTTTTTCCGGCTGCATAACCAGTGGGCACTTTGATCAAGAACAACTCCGTAAGGAGTCTTCATACTTATGAAATAAGTATACGACCGTAGTGATTCTAGATTTTGGTATCTACACCGTACGCTTCGATCATGGGAAAAACGTCGCCTTGACTGTTAAGGAACTGAACCATTCAAATTAGCTTCAACTGCTCTTCGCCGCAGCCAAATGCATAGAAAGCAAAGCTTCTTTGATTAAGATCTTGAGGAATTACAATGTTGCGACACCGGATTTTCTGGAAAAATCTTGTCGTTGGGTTCCACAGAAATAGCTCGTGGCTATCGGCCATTACGGCAAGAATCCATCTGGAAGACCCCAGTATCTCGATGTTGCTTCGGTTTAGAGGAACTTTTCCTCCCATGGAAGCTCTACGATCTTGAAGATCGAGAAATAAGATGTTATTCCCGTCACAAAGAGCTGACTTAGGCTTCAAGTTCTTTTCGTGATCAATTGCAAATGGTGGTCCATCAACCAATCCGAGCCAATGGTTGGATACTGCTCTGTACTTCAGTACATCTTTGACAGGGAGAAAGGTAAGGATTTGTCAGTGCACATCGGTTTCCAGGTCCTTCGTGATTGATGATGACGCTGAAAATTTTTTTCTTGATTCGTTTGTGCAAACTATGAAAGAGACTGTTATTTATTTATTATTATTTTTTTATGAGACTAATTCACAGAATTGCCACGTACTTTAATATGCGACAATAGTTTCCGTTGTCCTCTTTTGTTTGTATAGATACTGTTGATGCCGAAAATCTTCAACACAACACCCGTAAGGAGTCTTGGATTTTTTCGGCATAACACCCGTAAGGAGTATGAATCTTCGGCACAAAATCTTGGATTTTTTCCGACTGCATAACCAGTGGGCACTTTGATCAAGAACAACTCCGTAAGGAGTCTTCATACTTATGAAATAAGGAAACGACCGTAGTGATTATAGATTTTGGTCTCTACACCGTACGCTTCGATCCTGGAAAAAACGTCGCCTTGACTGTTAAGGAACTGAACCATTCAAATTATCTTCAACTGCTCTTCGCCGCAGCCAAATGCATAGAAAGCAAAGCTTCTTTGATTAAGATCCTGAGGAATTACAACGTTGCGACACCGGATTTTCTGGAAAAATCTTGTCGTTGGGTTCTACAGAAATAGCTCGTGGCTATCGGCCATTACGGCAAGAATCCATCTGGTAGACCCCAGTATCTCAATGTTGCTTCGGTTTAGAGGAACTTTTCCTCCCATGGAAGCTCTACGATCTTGAAGATCGAGAAAGAAGATGTTATTCCCGTCACAAAGAGCTGACTTAGGCTTCAAATTCTTTTCGTGATCAATTGCAAATTGTGGTCCATCAACCAATCCGAGCCAATGGCTGGATACTGCTCTGTACTTGAGTACATCTTTGACAGGGAGAAAGGTAAGGATTTGTCAGTGCACATCGGTTTCCAGGTCCTTCGTGATTGATGATGACGCTGAAAGATTTTTTCTTGATTCGTTTGTGCAAACTATGAAAGAGGCTGTTATTTATTTATTATTATTTTTTTATGAGACTAATTCACAGAATTGTCAAGTACTTTTATATGTGAATCTAGTTGCCGTTGTCATATTTTGTTTGTATAGATACTGTTGATGCCAAAAATCTTCGGCACAACACCCGCAAGGAGTCTTGGATTTTTTCGGCACAACACCCGTAAGGTGTATGAATTTTCGGCACAAAATCTTGGATTTTTTCCGGCTGCATAACCAGTGGGCACTTTGATCAAGAACAACTCCGTAAGGAGTCTTCATACTTATGAAATAAGTATACGACCGTAGTGATTCTAGATTTTGGTATCTACACCGTACGCTTCGATCCTGGGAAAAACGTCGCCTTGACTGTTAAGGAACTGAACCATTCAAATTAGCTTCAACTGCTCTTCGCCGCAGCCAAATGCATAGAAAGCAAAGCTTCTTTGATTAAGATCTTGAGGAATTACAATGTTGCGACACCGGATTTTCTGGAAAAATCTTGTCGCTGGGTTCCACAGAAATAGCTCGTGGCTATCGGCCATTACGGCAAGAATCCCTCTAGAAGACCCCAGTATCTCGATGTTGCTTCGGTTTAGAGGAACTTTTCCTCCCATGGAAGCTCTACGATCTTGAAGATTGAGAAAGAAGATGTTATTCCCGTCACAAAGAACTGACTTAGGCTTCAAATTCTTTTCGTGATCAATTGCAAATGGTGTTCCATCAACCAATCCGAGCCAATGGCTGGATACTGCTCTGTACTTCAGCATATCTTTGAAAGGGAGAAAGGTAAGGATTCGCCAGTGCACATCGGTTACCAGGTACTTCATGATTGATGATGACGCTGAAAGATTGTTTCTTGATTCGTTTGTGCAAACTATGAAAGAGACTGTTATTTATTTATTATTATTTTTTTATGAGACTAATTCACAGAATTGTCAAGTACTTTTATATGCGAATCTAGTTGCCGTTGTCCTCTTTTGTTTGTATAGATACTGTTGATGCTGAAAATCTTCGGCACAACACCCGTAAGGAGTCTTGGATTTTTTCGGCACAACACACGTAAGGAGTATGAATCTTCGGCACAAAATCTTGGATTTTTTCCGGCTGTAGAACCAGTGGGCACTTTGATCAAGAACAACTCCGTAAGGAGTCTTCATACTTATGAAATAAGGAAACGACTGTAGTGATTCTAGATTTTGATCTCTACACCGTATGCTTCGATCTTAGAAAAAACGTCGCCTTGACTGTTAAGGAACTGAACCATTCAAATTAGCTTCAACTACTCTTCGCCGTAGCCAAATGCACAGAAAGCAAAGCTTCTTTGACTAAGATCCTGAGGAATTACAACGTTGCGACAACGGATTTTCTGGAAAAATCTTGTCGTTGGGTTCCACAGAAATAGCTCGTGGCTATCGGCCATTACGGCAAGAATCCATCTGGAAGACCCCAGTATCTCGATGTTGCTTCGGTTTAGAGGAACTTTTCCTCCCATGGAAGCTCTACGATCTTGAAGATCGAGAAAGAAGATGTTATTCCCGTCACAAAGAGCTAACTTAGGCTTCAAATTCTTTTCGTGATCAATTGCAAATTGTGGTCCATCAACCAATCCGAGCCAATGGCTGGATACTGCTCTGTACTTCAGTACATCTTTGACAGGGAGAAAGGTAAGGATTTGTCAGTGCACATCGGTTTCCAGGTCCTTCGTGATTGATGATGACGCTGAAAGATTTTTTCTTGATTCGTTTGTGCAAACTATGAAAGAGACTGTTATTTATTTATTATTATTTTTTTATGAGACTAATTCACAGAATTGCCACGTACTTTAATATGCGACTCTAGTTTCCGTTGTCCTCTTTTGTTTGTATAGATACTGTTGATGCCGAAAATCTTCAACACAACACCCGTAAGGAGTCTTGGATTTTTTCGGCACAACACCCGTAAGGAGTATGAATCTTCGGCACAAAATCTTGGATTTTTTCCGGCTGCATAACCAGTGGGCACTTTGATCAAGAACAACTCCGTAAGGAGTCTTCATACTTATGAAATAAGGAAACGACCGTAGTGATTATAGATTTTGGTCTCTACACCGTACGCTTCGATCTTGAAAAAAACGTCGCCTTGACTGTTAAGGAACTGAACCATTCAAATTATCTTCAACTGCTCTTCGCCGCAGCCAAATGCATAGAAAGCAAAGCTTCTTTGATTAAGATCCTGAGGAATTACAACGTTGCGACACCGGATTTTCTGGAAAAATCTTGTCGTTGGGTTCCACAGAAATAGCTCGTGGCTATCGGCCATTACGGCAAGAATCCATCTGGAAGACCCCAGTATCTCGATGTTGCTTCGGTTTAGAGGAACTTTTCCTCCCATGGAAGCTCTACGATCTTGAAGATCGAGAAATAAGATGTTATTCCCGTCACAAAGAGCTGACTTAGGCTTCAAATTCTTTTCGTGATCAATTGCAAATGGTGGTCCATCAACCAATCCGAGCCAATGGCTGGATACTGCTCTGTACTTGAGTACATCTTTGACAGGGAGAAAGGTAAGGATTTGTCAGTGCACATCGGTTTCCAAGTCCTTCGTGATTGATGATGACGCTGAAAGATTTTTCTTGATTCGTTTGTGCAAACTATGAAAGAGGCTGTTATTTATTTATTTTTATTTTTTTATGAGACTAATTCACAGAATTGTCAAGTACTTTTATATGTGAATCTAGTTGCCGTTGTCATATTTTGTTTGTATAGATACTGTTGATGCCGAAAATCTTCGGCACAACACCCGTAAGGAGTCTTGGATTTTTTCGGCACAACACCCGTAAGGTGTATGAATTTTCGGCACAAAATCTTGGATTTTTTCCGGCTGCATAACCAGTAGGCACTTTGATCAAGAACAACTCCGTAAGGAGTCTTCATACTTATGAAATAAGTATACGACCGTAGTGATTCTAGATTTTGGTCTCTACACTGTACGCTTCGATCCTGGAAAAAACGTCGCCTTAACTGTTAAGGAACTGAACCATTCAAATTAGCTTCAACTGCTCTTCGTCGCAGCCGAATGCATAGAAAGCAAAGCTTCTTTGATTAAGATCTTGAGGAATTACAATGTTGCGACACCGGATTTTCTGGAAAAATCTTGTCGCTGGGTTCCACAGAAATAGCTCGTGGCTATCGGCCATTATGGCAAGAATCCCTCTAGAAGACCCCAGTATCTCGATGTTGCTTTGGTTTAGAGGAACTTTTCCTCCCATGGAAGCTCTACGATCTTGAAGATCGAGAAAGAAGATGTTATTCCCGTCACAAAGAACTGACTTAGGCTTCAAATTCTTTTCGTGATCAATTGCAAATGGTGTTCCATCAACCAATCCGAGCCAATGGATGGATACTGCTCTGTACTTCCGCACATCTTTGAACGGGAGAAAGGTAAGGATTCGCCAGTGCACATCGGTTCCCAGGTCCTTCATGATTGATGATGATGATGAAAGATTGTTTCTTAATTCGTTTGTGCAAACTATAAAAGAGACTGTTATTTATTTATTATTTTTTTTATGCGGCTAATTCACAGAATTGCAAAGTACTTTTATATGCGACTCTAGTTGACGTTGTCCTATTTTGTTTGTATAGATACTGTTGATGCCGAAAATCTTTGGCACAACACCCGATGTGATTACTCGGACTAAGTTGGTCTTGCACAGTCACTCTACGGCCAGTCACCTGTAAAAGGGAAGCACCTCAAAGTGAAAGGGACACCGGTGGGGTGTTAGCCACGGGCACTCCGATGCTTAAGTCAGCGATGGTACTAATGAGCAAGCGGAGAGACAGAGTTTTGAAAAGGAAAAATCCATACCTAAGTTAGTGGGTTGATTCTCTATTTGAAGATGTTCCCCGCGGACTCGGACATTCGGGTGACCGATCGGGTCGACCCCTTAGTACTCCCGACCAGGTCGCTAAACAAATCGTCTCTTTGCTAATGAGAAAAAGTGCCTCTTTGGGCAGCCACAACTCGAGTATTTGGGCCACGTAATTTCCGGTGAGGGGGTTGCTGTAGACATATTGAAGATTGATGTGATGTTGAAATGGCCTACTTCTACGACGCTCAAAGAACTCTGGGCTTTCCTAGGCCTCACAGGGTATTACCGACGATTTGTGGCAAACTATGTATCCATCGCCTGGCCACTTACGGAACAACTCAAGAAGGACAACTTTAAGTGGGGTGAGGAGGTAGAGGCAGCTTTTAACATGTTGAAATCGGCTATGACAACAGTTCCGGTGTTGGCGCTTCCGGACTTCTCTCGGCCATTCGTGATCGAATTGGATGCATCGGGCCATGGTCTTGGGGCGGTTTTATCTCAAAACTAACGTCCAATTGCATATTTCAGTCACGCCCTATCCCCTAACGCCTACCTCAAGTCCGTTTACGAGTGGGAGCTCATGGCTATTGTTTTGGCCGTCCAAAAATGGAGATACTATTTGTTGGGCCGCAAATTCATCGTCTGAATCAATCAAAAAAGTTTGAAGTTTCTCCTGGAGCAGCGGCTCGTGAGTGTGGATCACCAAAAGTGGCTCACGAAGCTCATGGGGTTCAACTTCAATATTCAGTACGGCTTGGGTTGGAAAACAAGGCTGCGGACGCGCTTTATCGCCTTCCTTCGGGGGTTTCTCTTATGGCTTTGATCGTGCCCCACTCCCTCTTTCTAGATGAGGTCACGAACCATGTAGCCAACGATCCACGGTTACGTAGTATTATCACGGATCTCCAATCCAATGTCGCGGCTCACGATGGCTATTCAGTGGCGGGCAGTTAACTTTTCTATAAGAACCATTTGGTCCTTCCGCGTTCCTCGCCCTTGACTCAACTGGTTTTCAAGGAATGCCACGAAGAAGTTATCGGGGGTCATTCGGGGGTGCTGAAAACTTTCAAACGGATGGCCGCTAATGTGTTTTGGGATGGTATGAAGTAGGACATCCAACGTTGGGTGGCGGAATGCTCAGTGTGTCAACAAAATAAGTCATCCTCGTTGTCCCTAGTGGGTCTTTTGCAGCCCCTTCCAATTCCGCAGCAGGTATGGGAAGACATACCTATGAATTTTATTGAGGGGCTCCCATTGTCCAATGGGTGAGACTCTATCTTGGTTGTGGTGGATCACTTGAGTAAATATAGTCATTTCATTGGTCTCCGACACCCTTTTTCGGCGATCACAGTGGCGGTGACTTTTACCGAAGAAATGGTTCGCTTGCATGGCATCCCTAACTCTATTGTTTTCGATCGCGATAAGGTATTCATGAGTCGCTTCTGGAGTGAATTGTTTCGATTACAGGGCACTGTTCTCAAGCACAGTAAACGTACCACCCTCAAACGGACGGGCAAACGGAAGTAGTGAATCTGTGTTTGGAGACCTATCTGCGTTGCTTCGCCAATTCAAAGCCGCGTTCGTGGGCCCGTTACCTGTATTGGGCTGAATTCTGGTATAATTCTTCTTACCACACATCATCGCGAATGACTCCTTTCCACATCGTATATGGTCATGATCCTCCCCTAGTCATTCGCTATACTATGGGCACTACTCCTTCTTCGGAGGTCGAGCAACAATTGGTGGAGCGGAATGAAATGTTGGCTGAATTGCGTCAACAACTTTTTTACTTTAAAACGAAATGATATAATTATTGTGTCAAAATACCCACAACAATAGGAGAAATAAAACAAGATAGATATTGTATATTTGTGCGGAACACATTTCAAATTTTATACCATTCCCTATATAACAAAAGGGATGGAAATTTTCTCCGTCAATCCATTAACCCGCGGGGACCCGACTTAAATAGGAATGGGAAAACCCAATCTAAACGAGTTTGGGTTATAATTGAGTTAAAAATTTAACTTGTCACAGGTTACGAGTCAGGAACGGATTTAAGGATCCCTACTGTATTACCCATTTATCCACCCCATTTACTTGTATATTACTTTTATACAATAAACATTATACAAGATATTTTATAATATATATGATTTCAAGTATTAAATTTTGACATTTTAATATGTGAAATATTATAATTTTGATTTATTTTAACTTAAAGTATCATATTTATGCATTTTTTTATATTTTATTTTTTATATTTATTTTTTATTTTCATATCATAGAGATAGATAATAGTGCTAACAGGGCATCCTGTAAATACTCTGAACCCGTGAAGGAAAAAACCCGTCCCGTCCCCTCCGCTCCAATTTAAACGAGTTACGAGGTGAATATGGGGGTGTTTTTATCTGCGAAGCGGGTTAGCGAGAAGACTGCCCCAAACCCGCCACATTGCCATCCCTAATAATAGTTCATTTCCAAATCAACATTCACTCATTTCTAATTAAAAAAAAAAAAAAAACTCCAAAATACAAATTTTCATTTATTGATCATGCTCAATAATTGATCAACTGTTATTTTCATGAATAAAAAAAATTCAAAAATTTTTATTTTTTGCCTTTTTATATTTAAAATTATTTTTCTTTGGATATAAACTTTTTGGTGATTTTTGTTAACTAACAAGATGTTTAAATAATAAGGTTATAATAAGAAATTTTGTACAAAATTAAGAGCCCATTTGGGAGAAGATTCATGTGATTTGGAAAACTTATTTTTCATTTTTGTTCAACTTAAAACTACTTTTTATTATTTACATATTAATATTTCTACAATAAACTTAAACTTTAGAAGTTCATATATTTTATTATTTTAAGTTTAAATGAGATAATTTTTTTTAAATTGCATAGAATTTCGATATATTAATATATATTTTTTAAAATTTTAAACTATCACTCTAAACAAATTTTCCCCACCAAACATACATTTTTAAAACTACATCTCATTTTTAATTCAAAACACATCTCCAAAATCTCTCCGAAACGGGCCAAAATTATGTGCGGCGCACATGAATTCCGTATTAATTTGGAGAACTTTAGAGTCCATCCAAACAAATTATCCTATTAATTTATGTTTTTCTTTAACTGAATTAAAAAAAAAAAAAAAAGGAAAGAAAGAAAGAAAGAAAGAAGGAGACGCCTAATTAAAAAAAAAAAAAAAAAAAGCCGAGCAACGCATAATTTTTTTTTTTTTTTTTAATGCAGAGGAGGAAAAACCTCCCCTTAAAATTTATTAAAATAAACAAAACATATCAAAAAAAAAAAAATCCAATCTCAATGGCAAAGCAAATAAAAAATAAACTAAAAGAGAGAGTATCCTTCATAAAAGGAAAACGAACCCAAATATGTTAGAATTCATTTTTATATCTTCCAACTCCTTCCCTTTCGAACACGAAATTTATAAATATTTTTTATTTATTTTTGGGATCAACAATAATATCTCTTTACATCTTATTAAGTTCCTCCGTTTGATTCCAAGATGTTAAAATCATAATATGCACTTCTTTCTTAGCAAGTGTTTTATCTCTCTGGCTTTTCGTTTTTAGTGCTCAAAACCTCATCAACATCACTGCCTCTATTTGAGAATGACGTAAAATTACTTTCATGCATATTGTTATATTGTATTTTGTTTTCTTGATTTGAAGAGTATAAATGCTTCTTTATTAAGATCATTTTTACAAGTGACCAATGACATACAGCAAGATATTTCTTATTCTATTTCTTTTCTTTTTCTAAAAGGAAAAAACTTCAAAGTAGACAGCTTGGAGAATTAAGAATTCTACATCATCTAAGACGTGTGATCAATTCCATTTTTTTTTTTTGTGGGATAAGTAATAACAATTGCATAATTAGTTGCTCTTTCGAAATCAGTTCTTGGGAAATAAATCTCTGGTATTCTAGTCTGGTGGGAACCAGATTCCAAATACATGAAAAAAAAAAAAAAAAAAAGAATAAATCTGATTGTTGGGCACACAGGTTAATTTGTAAGCACGTTTTCGAGTATGCAAGTTATCTTCAGTATGTTTAACTATGGAATAGAAATGCCTACTTAATTCTTGAGTTTCATTTATAATCGAATGTGTTACGTCCGGACTTTTCCATGCGAGATTTGACTATTTCGAAGATCACTGTCGCTGCTCGAATCTTGCATTATCCTAGTAATTTTTTCTCCACCTTTCTCTGAAATTGTGCAAGTTCATTGCAATGGTAAGCATGATAATGATCTCTTATTTTTAATTTTTTAATATTCCTGGGTCAGCTTCCTAGCTCCCACTCCCTTCGACACATCACTCCCTGGTTCTCAGCTTAGGGTATTCGTGAAGATTTGCATCTGCGAGACTCACATGGTTTAGTACATAGTTAAGTTACTCGTTTTAATCATTTTTATTTGCTCCTATATCAGAATCATGTAGCAATTAATAGTCTGCAATTATGCTTTGCCATTCGCTGTTACTTGGGTAGAATTAATTGTTTTGTTGCAATTAAAATATTAACAGGCATCCATGGAAAATTCCAAGCAGAAGCTGAACGAAAAAGATCAAGTGGGAAGACAAAGAAAAACATGGTGACAATGTGAAGGAAGAAGAAAAGAAGGAAGATGAAGGTGGAAAGGACGATGAGCTCATTCTTGGTGGGAAATTTATCCCGGAGTTTCCTGATCGGGGAAGTCCTGGTGATTGCCAGAGGTGCTTAAACTGCAAGTTCACTTCGGAAGCATCATCCACACACCAATTTGCGATTTTTGCCCGGGTCAGGTGTCAATTGGCAGCTGAAGAATATGAAGAGGAGCAAGAGGATGAAGAAGAGGATGCAGGTGCAGTAAATCCGCATGCATGTCGCTCCGATAGAGTGGGCTTGCCAAAGCTGCTCAATGGTCTTTCGATCTGCATCGGAACTGGAACAGCACTCTAGTTTGTGCACTGGTAAAGAAGACTAGCAAGAGGGATAAAAAGAAGTAGAGGCGGTTCAAATCGGTGGCCTCTTTGGTGTTTGCTTTCTGTTGGTTCTTGGTGTTTGCCTGCTTCCCATCTTTGAATGTGATATGTGGCATTTCGTCGGGGGTCGTGAGAAGCTGCCGGTCGAAGGTTTAGACCATTGCAATTCATCACCATCTTGCTCGCTTCCAATTGATGACTTGCAATTATAAAAATGTTGACCTAAGATCTCGGGCATGCCGTGGAGCTCTTCCGTCCGTCTTTAGGGGCAAAAATCCGAAGACTAGTCTAAGGCTGTCGACGAATGCCGGTCCCAACAAGAGGGCGCACAATGAACCCTAGATCTCACGTACAAAAGAGAGAATCAGCAAATATCTTTCATTATGTTAAAGATATGATTTGGTCATAATTAAATCACATTCATTCCACCTAAAGACGCACATTGACGTAGAACTCACATCCCTCAACTCCAAGTTTAATTAATTTACATTATCAAGAGTTCAACAGAGAAAAAAAAAATTCAAAATTTTAAAAACGATATATAACTATTTACTGTTTTGTAAAAACTATAGTTGGATCGGATCAATTTCCATGGGAAAAAATGGGATAAATTAATCCCTATATTGCTTATTTTGCTGTATATTTTTTTTTTTAATTCCTTATTTTGCTGAATTATTTGCTACTGAATTAAAATAAAATATGCTCTTATTAATCCAACAAAAACAATAGATTCACCTTAATTTGAATTCAAATTTGACTTACTGATGGACCAAAGGGTTCTCTACATTATGTTTAGTATCTGTAAGATCTTTTAGTTGAATGAATTTTACCTTAAAAAAAATAAAAAAAGAACTCATATTTGATTGCGTTGCTCTGGATTTGGTTGAGTTTCCACTATCACCCACTAAATAATTCAAAAAGTTTGATTCTCCTTTTCCACTTCAGCGCTCCTACTAGTATTTGAAGTTTAAGATATAATTTATTTATTCTTTTGAGAACAAGTATAAATTTTAATAATTCTTAGGGATTTATAGCTAAATAAATTTTTTTTTGGCCAAAATTTTTAAAAATTAGTAGCCAAAGTTTTTAAAAATTAGTTAAAAGTCTTTTTTTTTAAATGGTTAGTCAATTGTCTTAAATGATTAATCAGTGATTGACTACATAATAGTCAATCACTGATTAACTATAATGCAAATCATCAAATTTCTTTATCAATCACTGATTAACCATTAGTCAATCACAAAATTTTATAATTAATCACTGATTAATCAAATTTGAAAAATGACAAACAACCATTTTCTTAAATAAAAAAAGTTGTGCCATCTGTTAGAGTAGGTGACTACCCAGCCTAATTTTCCTAATTCCTAATCTAAATAGTGTTTCAAAAGAAGGGAAAAAAAAAGAGGGGGGGGGGGGGGGGAGGGGGGTAAATTGCTCATTTAGTCTTTAAACTTTAAACTTTGTGCAATTTTGATCCCTGAACTTTTATCATAGCTGGAATGTCACTAAATTTTTAAAATGTTACTGTAATAGTCCTTTTCATTAATTTTGAGATAGAATCTATTAGTAATTTGGTCAAAAAGTGGTGCTAACTATGGATTCCATCTAAAAATTAAGGGAAAAAGACTACTATATCAATATTTTTAATAATTTATGATAATTCATTCTACGAAAAAAAGAATAGGAAATGCTCTTAAACTATTAAAATATTATTATAATAGTCATTTTTGTTAATTTTTAAATGAAATATGTTAGTAATTTGATCAAAAAATGATGCTAACTAATGGATTTTATCCAAAAATTAACGTAAAAGACTATTGCAACAACATTTGAAAGGTCTAGGAGTATTCTAGCTACGAAAAAAAGTTCATGGATCAAAATTACATAAAGTTAAAAATTCAGGGACCATCCTAGCAATTTACTATATAAAAAAAATCATAATTCAGACAGGACCGTTGTATTATAAATAGAGCGAGACTGTCAGCTTAGAAAGATGCAAAGAAAAAAAAAATCGTACTTGAGGTCTTTGGACGGTTACTGAGAGCGCGGATATATACTGAGAGCGTTGATAGGAGAAGCACATCACTTGAACCGGATTGATTCTTGAATTTTGCATCATGGATTCAGGTACCAATTCCATACTACTTCTTAATTTTCAGTGTTTAAGCATTAATCATATTTCGGTATTGTTCAAAATTTCCTTGCAGCAAAAAAATAATAATCATAAATAAATAAAAATAAAAATAAAAGAGAGATCTTGACCCTAAAATCATATCTGAACTTCGTTGTATAGATTCATATTCTATTGAAATCGTAAACAAGATTCAACATTCATTAATAGTATTGTCTAATCAACCTGTGGTATGAGGTTAAACAAATTCGCAGAGTCTTTCATTAATTTATTCTTTCTAGACTTGTAACCAAATATGATTCGTAATTTGTGGGTTTTCTCCTACTTTCAGTGGTTTCTGCTATTTCTTTTGTGTGTTCACTTGAATAACTTCTGATTTTTCAATTGATTGAAAGGTCCATTAGAACCTTAGATAAGTGTACTTCTTGCTCTAGATACTTATTTATTTATTTATTTATTTTCTCATCTTTCCAGATAAGTCTCAAGCTAAGGATAACCCAAGTATCCCTCGGGAAAAATTGTTATATGATGATATTCCAATGCTTTTGGTTCCGAGAGAAGAAAATAATGGCTGCCGTACGTGAATGGAGTATCTACAGTATATTGGTTAACCAATTCATAGCCAAGCTATTCCTTCCTTTGCATGATGGACGTTTCAGTGGCTTTTCAGAAGGATGGTCAGTAACTATTAATAAAAATTTTGGGATAACCCTCTACAAACCATTTACAGTTAGGGAGGGAAAGATTGAAAATAGTATTACCCTCCCTCCTTTGTCTCCTCCAAAGATTGAAAATAGTCCTACCTTTACTCTTTTTTTTTTCCTCCACGAGGGTATCCTGATGACTATTATCAATATTATATTCATAAGGTTACAATATTTACACCTGACCCCGTAAAAAATTCAAATGACCTAATTTGTGTGGTCATATTTGGAGATATGAGAGACTTGGCTTATATTAGGCCTACAAAATATAATAGATGGAAGCGTGTTAAAGACAGGACACACATCATATTTAATGATGTTGCATACAACGACGATGATCAATTTTATGCCCTAACTGAGAATTGTAAACTTGTATCTTTTAAGGATACACCGTCGTTTATAACATATGTAAAATCAGTTACAGATAAGAAGCCGTGCATTGGTAATGAGGAAGATTATTGTTACAATAAGTATTTGGTAAAATTAAAGAAAGGAGAATTTTTGCAAGTTCAGAGATATATGAATGAGAATTATGATTTTGAGAATCCCGAGACAAAGAAATTCAGAGTCTTCAAATTGAGTGTTGATGGACCAAGAAGATCATGGGTTGAGACGAAAAATTTGGGTGACGTTGCCTTGTTCTTAGGTGAGAATAGCTCCATGTCTGTCTTGGCTTCTAATATTGCTGGGTGCCAAGGGAATTGCATTTACTTTTCACCGATCAGGGCCGGTTTTAGCACGCCTATTTATGAACCTAAAGATATGGGAGTGTATAACCTCGAAAGTGGAACCATCACAAGTTTTGCCTTTGATCCAGAGATTATTGCCAAATTCTATACCCGATCACCTATTTGGGTGTCACAATGATACATATTTTCAAATTTCATTTATTCTGTTACTTTTTTTTTTTTTTTTTTTAGAGATTATCGTTCAATTTATGTTAAGTTGATTACTATTTATTTAATTATCATGATACATTTCAACTATACAATAAATGTTATTTTTGCTACTCGCATATAGGCGTTTTGCTATGATAATTATGAACATATTCTTCTTTCTCTTGTTATTATGGTTATTATTTTCTTATTTTTTTTTAACCTGTTTTGTTGCATTTATGTTTGGATTTAAGGGTAAATTGCACATTTAGTCATAAAACTTTTAATTTTGTGCAACTTTGGTTCATGAACTTTTTTTCGTAGCTGAAATGCCCCTAAACTTTTAAAATATTGCTAAAATAGTCCTTCCCGTTAATTCTTGGACGAAATCTGTTAGTAATTTGATAAAAAATTGATGCTAACTACGGGTTCCGTCCAAAAATTAACGGAAAAGACAATTATAACAGCATTATTAATAGTTTTTTGTCATTTCTATTATGAAAAAAAGAACAAAGAAGGTCCCTAAATTGTTAAAATGTTGTTACAATAACCATTTCTATTAATTTTTAAACGAAATCTATTAGTAATTTGGTTAAAAAGTGATGTTAATTAATGGATTTCGTTTAAGAATTAACATAAAGGGCTATTGTAGTAACATTTTAAAAGTTTAGGAGTATTTCAGCTATGAAAAAAAATTCAAGGACCAAAATTGTACAAAGTTAAAAGTTTAAAAACCAATCTAGCCATTTACCTTTGGATTTAATCCTGCTTTTGTTGCTGAATAACTTGCATCTCTGGGATTGAATTGTTTGATGTTGACCAGCCTCTCTTCTGGTCCTTGGTGCTGCTGTTCTAGTGATAGGATTGAATTGTTTGATGTTGGCTTTTGGGGATATTTGGGCCTTTCTTATAGAACCTTCATGCGCCTCAGAAACTGAATTAGTGTATCTGCCCCCAAACAAGGTAAGGAAAGGAGCTACCGCTAGCGCTGGAAGAGAGAATAGATCCTTCTTTTCTCCTTGAACTGGGAAGCTTGTTAACCGTCTCTGAAGTGAGTGAAGGGACCAATGGGTATTGGGCCCGAACGGTATAACAAGCAACTTAGTGCTTTCCTTGTATGCACTACTATTAAAAGAAGTAATCTTGTTACTCTTAACTTGTTTGGTAGATAAATTTGAACTATAAATTAAAGTTCTTTTTTAATGTGATTATTCTCGTAAAAATTTGAATTAAACGAATACTTTTTCAATACATAAAACTTAATTGATTTTATTTAATAATGAACACCTGTTTGCGTAATTTATTCTTCATAATATTCATAACAAAGAATTTAATTGATTTTATTTAATAATGAACACCTGTTTGCTTAATTTATTCTTCATAATATTCATAACAAAGAATGTCATGGTTGAGTTAAGATGATTGTCAATGCCATAAACTTTTTTTTTTTTCGCCTCCACCACATTAATTAAGAGTACTCATGATTGTCAACACTACGTTATTATTGATTTATCCTTAATGGCTCTGAGTTTTATTTTTTTAATATAATTAAAATAAGAGGATCAATGATTTTCATACATACGGCCGCCCAATATTAAGAGATAAGCATGAAGCACTAAAACCACCAATAAAATAAGATGGTATGAGTGCCGATCCTTAACCTTCAGAAGCTAATAGGCTAAAATTTCATACTTTTAAGAGTCCACACTAAATATATGCCAGAGGGTGGACTTTTTAACTTATGATGCATGATTTGAATCTTTTACCTGATAGAAACAAGGTTTCATGTACGATTTTCTTAAAATCATGCCACCACCGTCAGTGGTTTGATCCGTGATTGTTTACACTATTAGAGAAAATAAGAAAAAAAATCTAAACATTTAAGTAAAATCAAATTTTCTTTTTTCAGTTGCTGTCTGTACGAGCAACGTTACACATTATTAATAGAATTTAACTCTAGAACATATTTTATTATGCCAGAACTAATACATTTTCAAGTTTTAAATAGTGACTGGTTTTTAAGCACGTGTGGATTCAATGTGATGATTTTTTTAAAAAAATATAAATGTTAATTTTTTATTAAAAAAAATAGTAGATGTTAAATTTTTGAAAAAATCAATGTTTTTTCTTAATTTATTTATTATCTCATAGAGAGTTTAATAGAATCAAGTAACCAGTAATTAAAAGAGAACACAAAAATTTGAAAAAAATTTCGAAAAAAATTTTATTGAGACATATTTGAAAAAAAGTTATTTTATATAGGAACAAATTGAAAAAAATCAAAAGAATACTAAATATGTAAAACTTTTGGAGAGAATAAATAAAAACAAAAAATAAAATAAAGAAGGAGTTAAGCAACTCAATAAAAAAAGAAAAAGAAAAAAGAAAAAAATACACAAAAAGATAAAATAAAAAACCAAAATTTTAAATAATATAAAAATATAACTCTTTTTTATAATATAATTATAAATATCTCATAAATCTTATATAATATATATTATTTATTATAATACAAGAACATTCAAATAATATTTTCTATAAAGTACAAAAAAAAAAATATTATTTTTCTCTAACTTTGTAGATCCCACGTATTCGCCCACTTTTCTCTTTTTCCCAATACAAAAAGAAAAAAGAAAAAAAAAAAAAAAAAAAGCTCTCTCTCTCTCTCTCACTCCCTTGAAAAGAGAAGCAATCAAGCAAGAAAAAAAAAAAAAAAGGTCTCTCTCTCTCACTCTCCCTCGAAAAAAGAAGGAAAAAAAAAAAAGAGGTCTCACTCTTTCTCTCACACACCCCCTCGAAAAGAGAAGCCAAAAAAAAAAAAAGGGCCCCACATTTCCCACCTTCCATTTTTTTTCTTTCCCAATGTATCCCATTCCCTCCCCTCTTTCTCTCTCTCACCCTCCTCCCACGCATAATGCAGACCACGGAATATTTGTGTAGATTTTTATTATTACTTTTTTTTTTTTTTTGGGCACCATTTCTTTATGGTTTTCTTTATTTAGTTTAAATGTCCAGCCAAACATGCTGCCAAAAAGGGTGATTAGGGAAAGTTTAGAATATTTAAGTTCTCTGATACGAGTCCAACTTTTAAGCATTAGTTTCTTCCCCCCAAAAAGAAAAAAAAAAAAAAAAAACCACATGTAGGAGCCATTGCTAGACACAACCTTGGATGATCTCAATCATGAGAAACCAGCTTCGTCGATCGGAAAAGAAGACTACGCGCCGGTGAGGAGCCTCGGAGAATTAAAATCAATGTTTTGGTTTGAGACAGTGAAGTTGTGGGAAATCGCAGGCCCTGCCGTGATCACCATAATGTGTCAATTTGGTACCAACGCTGTGACTATCATGTTTGTTGGGCATTTAGGTAAAATTGAGCTCTCCGCAGTTACGATCTCTCTCTCTGTTTTCAGCGTATTCTCTTATGGCTTCTTGGTAATTTTCACTTCCCTATTTGCTATATATACAAATATATATATATATATATATATGTTTATGGATATAGTCATTAGCCAGTTTTTGTCACTAAAAATTTAATTAGTACAAAATTATATGCAGCTTGGTATGGGGAGTGCACTAGAGACACTATGCGGACAAGCATATGGGGCGGGGCAAGTACACATGCTTGGGATTTATATGCAACGCTCATGGATAATCTTACTTGTTTCATGTCTTTTCCTCTTGCCCATGTTCATATTCGCCGCACCGATCCTAAAAATGCTCGGCCAGGAGAAGCAGATCGCCGATCTCGGAGGGGAATTCGCGCAGCAGATAATCCCTCAGTTGTTCTCCCTTGCCGTGAATTTCCCATCTCAGAAGTTCCTGCAGGCTCAGAGCAAGGTCAATGTGCTGGCTTGGATTGCATTTTGGGCACTCGTGTTCCACGTTGGAATGCTTTGGCTCTTCGTTTACGTGCTCTCTTGGGGAACACTTGGGGCGGCTTTGGCATTTGACCTGACCAGATGGGCCATTGCTTCGGCCCAAGTTGTGTACATCATGGGCTGGTGTAGAGTGGGCTGGACGGGCTTTTCGTGGTTGGCTTTTGCGGACATTTGGGCCTTTTTGAGGCTGTCCATGGCCTCAGCTGTTATGCTTTGCTTGGAGCTTTGGTACACCTCTAGTATTTTCATCCTTACAGGCAACTTGGGCAATGCTGTTATTTCTCTTGCTTCCCTTTCCGTTTGGTAAGAAATAGATCATTTTTTTGTTTAACTTCCTTTTTTTTTTTTCGAATTTGTTAAAATTGAGTTTTGTTTGTGCAGCCTTAGTCTTAATGGGTGGGAATTAAATTTGTTCACTGGAATAAATGCTGCAATAAGGTAAAATCCCCAAACCCCCAACTTATTATTAATTTTTTTAAAATTTTGTTTCATTTATTATAGTGTTGATTAAGTTTACTATTTTTTTAATGGGAAGTTAAATTTTAGTATTTTAAGTTAACGTCTCTAATTATTTGGATTATGATATAGAAGGTTTCCAAGTTGACCGGAAAGACCTGAATATTACATGCAAGATTAAATTTTTTCATGTTAATCCCATTTTTAGTCCATGATGGTTTTCAATTTCGTATCTCATAACGAACCCCCAATCTATCAAGTTATATGAAATTAGTTTTTTTGTTTATCCGACTGTTAAAATTTCGACAAAAATCGAAACAACTTCTTTCTTAATAGTCACATCCGAATACAAAATTAACACTTATTAGGCTACACATGGGCTCTTTCCATCGAGATTTTAAAAATCAAATGGACAAAAAGGATTAATTTAGAGCAACTTCATAGATCGAAAACTCGTTTTAGAACATTTTAAAAGTCAGAGATCAAAATGAGATTTGATCAAACAAAATTAGGTTCTTTCTTTCGAGATAAAAATTCTCTCTCGTTTCTTTCTTCAGTGTACGTGTCTCCAATGAGCTTGGCAGGGGACGCCCAAGAACCGCCAAATACTCTGTCTACGTGACAGTATTTCAGTCTCTCCTAATTGGGATTGTGTTCATGATTATTATCTTGATTACGAAAAATAAATTAGCCTTCATTTACACCAACGACAAGGAGTTGCAACAAGCTGTTTCCCACCTTGCTTACCTTCTTGGTATCACCATGCTTCTCAACAGCGTCCAACCAGTAATTTCGGGTATTATCAACTATTTCATGGCATTTTTAGCCCTAATAACTTCTCTCCTTAAAACAATTTATACCCCCCCTTTTTTTTTTTCCCTCTTTCTTCTTATTTATTTATATATAATTTTTACTTGAAACAATTTCTACTTGTTCTAGGAGTTGCAATAGGAGGTGGATGGCAAGCAACCGTAGCTTATATAAACTTAGGTTGTTACTATATATTTGGGCTTCCTTTTGGATATTTACTTGGTCAGACAGCGAGCTTGGGAGTTATGGTATAAGAATGACTTTTATATATATATATATATATATATATATAAATAATATATATAGATAATAAGTAATTTCAATTTTGGGTTGATTTCAATTCTCATGGGCATTGGGCTTTTTTTATTTATAATTAATTATTATGAAATATAAATGAAGGGACTTTGGGGAGGGATGATATGTGGAACTACTCTCCAGACCTTACTTCTCTTGGTCATACTTTACAGAACCAACTGGAACGAGGAGGTAAATTGATTAAAAAAAAATTTATTTTTGTTTTACAATCTCAAATAAGTACTATAGAGTTGCATAGTAAGGACATTTCTAATCCAATGCCAAACTTCCCAATATTAAAGTTTGACATTTTGATATTAAAAAAGCCTTTTGTAATGTATTGGTTAATGTATTTCTTTGTCACTTAATAACTATAATATTGCTATTTTCTAATATTTGAAAAACTAAAAAAAAATTTGTTGTAATTTCCAAGATTATCAAATAGCATTTAAAATAGTATTATGTAGTGGAATATGAAACAAAACAATTAAACTTTATTATATGATACATATTTTTTAATTATATTTAAGAAATTGAATTGTAGGTGGAGCGAACGACAAAGCGCATGCGGAGGTGGGGAGGGGAAGATATCAAAAGCTGATGGCACAAATTTTATTTTTGCTTCCCGAACTTTGGTGCTATTATAATTTTACTTTATGAATTTTAAAAATTGATATAAATGCATTGTAATCTGTGAAATGATATCACGTTTCATTTTTCTATCAATTAAATGGATAGAAGAGATAAAAAAGATAGCTCAAATGTTGATGTCACACACACATTGGAACGCTCTTAATTATAGCTGTTATATACCTAATCTAACATAATTATATTAGAAAGTGTAAGAGAGAGGGAGAGAGAGAGATAAGCTGTTAAATACCCAATCAAAGAAAGTGTGTGGGAGAGAGAGAGAGCTTTTGGTTTATTATGGTTATCAAAAAGTATGTTTCGTTCAATTTGCACGTTTTTTAATTCCGATGATATATATATATATATATATATATATATTGAGCTCCAGCACGTAGCTAACCAAGGAACAAGAAAATGAAAATGAAAAATGATTTTTAACCTCCTTTTATATGGTTGGATACAATGCTAATGAGAATAAGAAGGAAAGGGAAATTCATTAATTAATTGGTCCTTGCTTTGATTTTAACTGGAATTATTGTAAATGAGTCATAAATGCAATCAATATTAATTTTTTTATTTTTAATTTGCTCAAAGCAATCAATATTAATTTAGTTGCTAAACAAGAGCCACGGGTTGCATCTTATTGCTGACGTGAACAGTCATGTGCCAATCATCTTACCCACCACGTGCATATCAACCGTTCAACCCAACCTTTCAAGCGAGTACAATTATTATTGAAAATTTACGATTTTGGAGTTTTTTTTTTTCTTTTTTAATTTTATGTGTTATAAAATATTAGAATTTTGAAGTTCAAGAAAAAAAATAAATTATTTTCAAATTTTTTATGGAATATATTTTTTTTTAATTGGAATAGAATTTTCAAGTATTATAACTTGTAGAACCTGTTAAGGACTTATTATTTTTACAAAATGGTTTTAATTTATTCTCAAATCCATTATTCAGTTAGCTTTTTTTTTGGCTTAAAAATTATTTTGTTAGTCGTGTTAGCATTTTATAGTTAACTTAATTATAAATGTAAGAGGGCACAGTTCACTACCTTACAGTATTAAAAAAAAAATATTGATCAACGACAACATAGTATATAATAGGCACATGTTACGGAAAAAAAAAAAAAAAAAAAAAAGCACATTTTTGCAAAAATGAGTCCACGTGGTAAACGTTAATTAAAGATTTTTCAGCGAGGCCTGTAACAATACTTCCTCCACAGAAATTGCCCCTTTCGAAGAAGAAGTTAAAAAGCGTTTTTTTTTTTTTTTTTTTTTTTTACAATATGCTATTTCTTAGAAATATTGTTATAAAAATACTATCTATGCTACAATTTTTTTTGCTAAACAAAGTAATTACTAATTTGGTTAATTAGGATTCCATCCACTTAAAAGAAAAAAGATTCCATCCTACTTACTCAACTTGTGAAAATTGTCCCACCAAAATTAATTACTTTGGATTTTTGTAATATCTCCCCACCAATGTTTACGATATTAGCGATGAAGATCATTAAATTTCGCTAGTAATATTATGAACCACACATGCATACAACATATATAACCGCATATTATGCTATATTTATAATTTTCTATTCAAAAATTTATAACAACTATTTTTTTTTTTCACAGATCAGATTATACATAATAGATCTCAATCCGTGATATTCAGATTGGAAAATCTCAATCCGTGAGACTAGTAATCCAATTCAATACAATCTATTCACGGAGTTAATCCGTAGACTCTAGAAACTAAAATAAAATATTTAAACATAAAAAAGTTCTAACAATTAACTACAAGTCTTCTATATTCATAAGCTAAATTATAGCATCTCAAACTTCAACATGTATGTACATATTTGTTAAATTTTTTTTGAGAAAAAGCATATATACATATTTATAAAAAAAAAATTATATATAGTTCAGATTCATGAATTGAAAAAATTAAGAAATTTTCAATTCGAAACTCAATCCGTAACATCCAGATTGTAAAAATCTCAATCTGTTACCAATCCGTGAGTCTTGTAACCCAATTTAATCCAACGAATTAGACTGAATCGAGCGGATTGAATAGATTGACAGATTCGATGAACACCCCTAATAACAAATAGTTGATTCACATATAATTTCTTATTTAAAATATTTACATGATCTAATAGAAGAAAGCAAAAGTAGATCGGTGCGTGTGAATATTTAAATTCCAATCTTATTAAAATAACAACCACCGGTGGGTAGGTTGAGAGGTGGATTTGAAATACCGAGGTGTTGGGATGGCCATGGGACCAAATACGTCTCCTCTTTCGTGTGACACAAAGCAAGCCAAGTAACCAAACAACCAAAAAATTCAAAAAAAAAAAAAAATTAAGTGAATGCGACTTCTTAATTACACTATATCTCCGCTTATATCTACCCCGTCGGTTTAGGAGAGAGAAATAAAATCCAGAGGGGCTGATTCATTCAACAGCATTAAAAAAATAAAAAACTAACTTTCAGTGAAATATCTCCAAAATTTTCGTCATTGTCATCGTCGTGATCGAGATCAATGGAGGAGCCACTGCTGGTGGCGGCGGCGGCGGCGGAGGTCAACGGGGAGGGAGATGAGGACTACGCGCCGGTGGAGAGCGTGAGGGAGGCGAGGGAGGTGTTCTGGAAGGAGACGGTGAAGATGTGGAGGATTGGGGGTCCCATCGTTTGCACCATTCTCTGCAACTACGGTATCAACTCCGTCACCAACATCTTCGTCGGCCACCTCGGCGAACTTCAGCTCTCCGCCGTCACCATCTCTCTCTCCGTCATCGGCATTTTCTCTTTCGGCTTCATGGTCTTTATTCTGATCTTCTCTCTCTCCTTCATATCTGTTTCTGCATTTCTCTGTTTTACCTTTTACGTAATCAGTTTAACAACAAGATTATTATTATCACGTTAACTCTGCCTGCTTTTTGTACTTTTTGTTTGTATTGTTTTTTTTTTTTAGTTGAAAAAAAAAAGTTCAAGAATCTTGTTTTGTTTTGTTTTTTGTGTTTTTGTTTTTTTCCGTTAAGTGTGTAGACTGTTTAGGGTTTAATTCTTCCAGCTTTGTTAATGATTATTTTTCAAGCAAAACATGATTTTTTTTTTTTTTGGGTTTTTTTTTTTTATCAATGCGCAAGTAAAGTTAATTAAAATTTTTTTTAAAGAGAATGACAATATAAGTTCTATATGTTTAGTTTCATAAACTTCATTTCAAACCGGCTCATACTTTTAATACTTTTATTTTTGAATGATATATTAAATTTCTAAACTCCTTCTTTTCATGTTTATTGAGTTTTGAATCTTATAGACCTCATTACAAAAATTTTGCCAAAATATAAAAAATAAATTGTACTGCTCTTTCACTGACTATTTTGGGAACAAAGTCCAAAATAATGGACTGCTGAGCTTTAGAGAATATACTGAATCAGGATCCTAATTTGGTTAAAAAAAAAAAAAAATGGTGTAGCTTGGCATGGGAAGTGCACTAGAGACACTATGTGGTCAAGCTTTCGGAGCAGGACAAGTTCATATGCTTGGCATCTACATGCAAAGATCATGGATCATATTACTAGTCAGCTGCATCATCCTCTTGCCCTTTTACGTATTCGCCGCCCCGATTCTTAAGCTCCTAGGCCAAGCCGATGATGTAGCCGATCTTGCAGGAAAGTTCACCATTCTGGTTATCCCTCAGCTATTCTCACTAGCCATCAATTTCCCAACTCAGAAGTTCCTCCAAGCCCAGAGCAAAGTCAACGCCCTCGCATGGATCGGGTTCATCGCGCTAATCCTACACATCGGATTGCTTTGGCTCTTCATCTACGCTTTCGAGTGGGGCTTGGCCGGGGCTGCTGTGGCATTTGACCTCACAAGTTGGGTGATTGTGGTTGCCCAAGTTGTTTATGTGATTGGGTGGTGCAATGAGGGTTGGAGCGGCTTCTCGTGGAGCGCTTTTAAGGAGATTTGGGCCTTTGTTAGGCTCTCTCTGGCGTCGGCCGTGATGCTTTGCCTTGAGCTTTGGTACATGATGAGCATGATTATTCTCACTGGACATCTTGATAATGCTGTCATTGCTGTTGATTCACTTTCTGTTTGGTAAGAAAAAAAAAGATCTCGGTACTATTCCAATTTACTTTTTGTTTGTACGAGGATGTTTTGCATAATTTGTGGCGTACTAAAAGTTTCATTTTGTGTGTTTCAGCATGAATTTCAATGGATGGGAAGCCGTGTTGTTCATCGGAATAAATGCTGCTATCAGGTACTATATGGACACAGTATTGAAGCATTTGAAGTGTTTTCCTTAGCTGATATATTTTATTTTTTTCTTTTTCTTCTTCAGCGTCCGGGTCTCGAATGAGTTAGGAATGGGGCGTCCATTGGCGACAAAATACTCCGTCTATACGACAGTGTTTCAGTCTCTCCTAATCGGAATTTTTTTCTCGGTTGTGGTTTTGATAACCAAAGACTATTTTGCGGTCATCTTCACTAGCAGCGAGGAAGTGCAACGAGCTGTGTCTCACCTTGCATATCTTCTAGGCGTCACCATGATTCTCAATAGCGTCCAACCAGTGATCTCAGGTAAACCAACAAGTCAAACATAAATTCTCAAAATTCAACTGGCAATGTGAATGTTATTGAAGTTCTATTTGGGTTTCTTCTCATCTCATAACTTGCAGGTGTTGCTATTGGTGGTGGCTGGCAAGCTTTAGTGGCTTATATCAACTTGGGTTGTTATTACATTTTTGGGCTGCCATTAGGCTTCCTTCTTGGGTATACGGCAAACCTCGGAGTTATGGTAAGTCAGTCCCTAATTTTCATACGGTGTTACTAAACTTGATGATTAGCACAAGACACGAGAGCGAGTCCCACGTTTGATTAGGTGTTGCGATCAGTTCCAAAACGATCGGTGTAGACTTTCAATGGTAACACATTTTGTTATTGAAGGGACTTTGGGGAGGCATGATATGTGGGACTGCTCTTCAAACGTTGCTGCTTTTGATTGTACTTTACAAAACCAACTGGAACAAAGAGGCAAGTCTCCCAAATTCAGTCATTGCTATGTTAAATAATCTTGACATTTTTTCTATGTTACTTTTGTATGTGCTTAAAGAAAACATTGTTCTACGGCAGGTGGAAGAAACGACAGAGCGGATGCGAAAGTGGGGTGGTCAAGCGATCAATGAGAAGATAGAAGCATGATTGTATACTAATTTTTGGCTGGCATAAGAATTCAGAGCCTTTTTTTTTTTTTTTTTTTTGGGGTTACAAGGTTTAGATTTGAGTGCCTTTCTGAACCAAAAAAAAAAAAACTAACCATATTCTGCTTGTTAGCTTGATCATTGTTGAGTGGATCTGGTGTGAAGTTGGACACCTGCTCTTCCAGCTTGTTATAGTCAAAATTTAATACCTAATTAAATATTACGTGAGAAACTGAGGATTAAAACACAGTAATTGCCAATTGCTCTTTGTACAATTAAATCATAAATTCGCAAATACACTCATTTGACGCTCTCTAGAAAGAGATGAAATACCTTAATTTTTTTTTTTTTTTTTTTTTTTTCATTTGGCTTAAAGGATGATATGCCTTATTTCAATTAACTTATGGTTTGTTTAGAATTCAAGTTCCAATTTAAAATTTTCAACTAAATTTTTGTCTTTTTTAAAAAAAAGTCAATAAATTTCTTAACTGGTTTTTAAAAAGTTAATTAATCCTAATTTAAAAATTTCAACTCTAACCGGTATTTCAAACACACTCTTAGATGTGATTGCCAATGGGTTAGTAATATTGTGGCAATTTCCAATCGAATAAACATCCTTTGACATTGATAATAGAGAAGCGTGTTTTAATTTTAGAGCAAGAATTGAACTGGGGCTGGTTTTAAATTCTCTCTCTTGGCAAGTTTACTAATCTTTCTTGTTATAGTTAAAGAAACAGGATTACTTTAAATAAATTATTTTTCAAAAACAAAAACCAGCAGTCAGGATGGCCGAGTGGTCTAAGGCGCCAGACTCAAGTTCTGGTCCTCGTATGAGGGCGTGGGTTCAAATCCCACTTCTGACAATTTTCTTTCAATTAATTTTTTAATACTTGATTTTGTTTCATGATATAAATATAATAAGTATATTTTTTTTATAAATATTTTTTATATAATGTGAGATTTAACCCTCTCATACACTCAATTTTATTTTAAACTTAAATTTATTTTATTTTATTAAAAATAAATTAACAAATCTAAATAAGAACAAAAGTAGCAAGAAAAAAAAAAAGAAAGAAGAATCAATAAAAAAAAATACTCACGAAAAATCATTTTTAAATATTATATTTTGTTTCATGATATAAATATAATAAGTATATTTTTTTATAAACAGTTTTTATATAATATGAGATTTAACTCTCTCATACACTCAATTTCATTTTAAATTGAAATTTAATTTGTTTTATTAAAAATAAATTAACAAATCTAAATAAGAACAAAAATAACAAGAAAAAAAAGAAGAAGAAGAATCAATAAAAAAAAATACTCACGAAAAATTATTTTTAAATATTATAAAAAGCAAAGAAAAAGAACACACGATTCTAATGAATCAAAAAATTAAAAATACATACTTTAATGGTTGTTGGTTTTTCAAGGAACATACTTTTCTTTATTTTTGTTTTACTTGAATCCTTTATTTAAAAATTTTCATATAGTTGTAAAGATTTATTAAGAGAAAAAATTGATGATGAACAATTTAGGATTTATAAAATGAAATTAACAATAAGTAAATTTGTAGAGAATTTTTTTATTTCTTTAAAAAATAGTATTTCCATATATTGTTAATGTGGTGTATTTTTTTAAATTATTTTATAAAAAATATTTCTATTTATATGTATGTGGGAGTATGTGGATCGTTAATGAGTTTTAATGTAATTTTATTATAAGATAAAAGTATAAGAATAATTTTTAATGATTTTGTGGGGTATTTATAAATAGGATGTGTCTATTGACCCCCATCATTTTACTTTTCCTATCAACTTTTTAAAACCACTTACCATATTAATTTTAAAATTAAATAACTATTTGTTTTACCCCTTAAATTTTCCAAAAAAACCTTACAAATAAATTATTTATTTTTTTCTTTCTCCATCCATTACAGTTTAAATCCCTATATATTTTTTCCTTACTTTTTTTAATGTTCTATTTTGTTGTTATTTTTTAATTCATTTCCACGAGAATTTTTTAAGATAAGATTCTTTTATTTTGTTTGTTATTATTCCTATTTTTCAATAGGTTTGTAGTTCTATGTTATAACTAGTTTTTTAGTTTCTAAGAAATAACAAGCAAATGGAAAACATATATGCATGAAGTGGATATATAATCAAATAAATTGATTTGATTGGTTATTTATTTTATAAATAATTGAGAGAAATTATTAGGAATTCATACAAACTCTGAATTGTGAGTTTTTTCTAATTATCTAATGAAAGTATTAACCAAATTCATAACATTTTAAACCATGTTTGTAGAATACTTAGCTTCATCAATATATTATCCTCAAGTTTTTATCGTTTTAAGAAGAATTATACAAAAGAATAAGCTTCTAAATTTTTATCTCAACATATAAACTGATGAAAATTTTTTATAGTATATCTAAAAAGAAAAAAAATCTTATTAGAAAAAAATTTAAAAATGAAAATAAAACAAAATATATTTAAAAAAAACTGTTCAGTGATTTGAATTTAGTATGTCGAAAAAGAAAAAAAAAGAAAGAAGAAAGACAAATAATTTAATTGTAAGAGATTTTTGAAAAAACTAAAAAGTGAAACAAATAAATTTTTAATTCTAAAATTAATATGATAAATAATTTTAAAAAATACATAAAAAAATAAAATAAGAGGTATAAATTGATCCAACCTTATAAATATTAAGAATGGAAAAACTGTAGCCTTGTTGCCGGGTACACTCCGTGTAGAAGCTAATTGGCCCATTTACTTTGAATTATTAAAAGAATAGCATATTCCTCACAACGGCTAGGCATGCTTTTTTTTTTATGTCAACTTTCTAAAGGCCGTAACTGAAACGGCCGATTATCACCGGCTGCACCAGGTAACACTTTCTAAGCAAAACCTACGTATCCAATCAGAAAACGACACGTGTCATCTGGCACATCATTTAAGAAAAGCAACTCAGGTTGTGCTTAATTGCTAAGCTATCTCCTCCCTAATTTCACCCTAATCTACCGGCCCCAGATGGTCACTATCTCCTCTCCTCCAAAATCTCATCTCTTACCCTTTTTTCATTTTACCAAACTGCCCCTTCCACCAACCTCCACCGGCCATCTCAAATCAAGGGCAAAATCGTCCTTCAAGTTATGTATCCCATTCTTTGGAACTATAAATAGCACGAGAGTGAAACTTGACTCTCAGGCTTTCTCAAAACGACCACTCCTTTTGTGCTTTTTATTCATCATTTTGTTGTCGTTCAGATGGCGTCCCGCTACGAAGTAGAGGTGAAGCTCTCCTCCGCCAGAGACCTGAAGAACGTGAACTGGCGTTACGGCCCGGTGAAGCCCTACGCCGTCGTTTGGGTCGACCCGAACAACAAGTGCTCCAGTCGGGTCGACGGGGCTGGCGACACCAACCCCATCTGGGACGAGACCCTGATCATCCCCTTGCCGTCGCCGATCAACGACGACACGGCTCTCTACATCGACATCGTCCACGCCGGATCCGAACCCGACACCAAGAGGCTCATCGGGTCGGCCCGCCTCAAGCTCCTGGAGGTCGTCGATGAAGTCGGCTACGGAGAAGGCGCCACGCGGACTCTGAAGCTCAAACGTCCTTCTGGAAGGCCCCAGGGGAAGGTGGACGTTCAGGTCTCCGTGAGGGACCCGTACCATCGTGCGCCGGAGCCGTACGCTGTGCCTCCTCCTTACGGGGTCCCACCTCCAGCCTACGGCTCCCCCTACGGCGCGGCTCAGCCTTACGGTGCGGCGGCTCCGCCGTCGGGTTACCCTTACAACTCGTACAACGAGCCACAGCCGCCGTACGGGCAGCCGAGCTACGGGCAACGAGGGTATGGTGAGCCGGTGTACGGACATGCGGAGGAGAAGAAGAGCAAGTTCGGGTTGGGGACGGGATTGGCTGTGGGCGCGGCTGCGGGATTGGTGGGTGGAATCGCGATTGCGGAGGGTGCTGATTACTTGGAGAACAAGATCGCAGATGACGCAGCGGAGAGGGTGGAGGACGATCTTGGGGACGATGGGGACGACGGGGACGACGCTGACGATTTCTAGACATGTCTGCTGTGGTTCCCCCTTTTCTTTTAAGCGAGTTATGTATTGCGATGACTTTGATATATTAAAAAAAAAGGAAAAAGAGTTTTTATGTATTGATGGCATTTGACAATTTTATGCTTTTTGGTTGATTAAATGATGGTAATGGAGAAATCTGGATGCTTCGTTTTTAATTTTATTTATTTTTTTGCTAAATAATCTGGATGCTTCATTTGATTAGCCATAAATTCGTATCTAGTTATACCAAAGTAAAAATATTATTATAAATCTTCTTAATCTTATGGTACCTTTGGTGTATTAGTTTGAAATAAAATTTTTAAATTGAATTAGTTGATTTTTAAAATATATTAGTTAAAATTTTTGTTGACTTTCAAAAAAAAAAATTTTGAGTTTGAATTTTTTGATCCAAACCTAATATTATAGTTTATGTTTGGCTCTCACTAATTTTCATCTTAGTTTGTATTTTTTTTTAAAAATTAACAAAAATTATAATTAATTTATTATGGTGTTTATAAAAAATTTTTTACCAATGATATTGTTCTTGTCTCATGTCCACATGTGAGTCTCTTTTTTTATTTTTTATTTATTTAATTTTTCATTCTTTTTTTGCCTCTACTAAAATGATTTATATTAAATATATCCCTATTTATATTATTTTTTCATAACACCACACAATTAATTTTCTATGTGCTAACTTTTCTACAATTTATTACTACTTAAAATATATATTTCTTTATCCTCTAACATAAAATTGTTCTTCAAATGTAGTACTATATTTTTTTTCCTTAATGCTCCCTCATAGCTATCTTTCCATGATACCTCATTATTAATTTTTTATTTGATAAATTGATTAAGCATATGCCTACACATGCCTACAACTAATAAAAGATAAAAAGAGGTGTATATTTTTGAAGTCAAATCTTGAAAAAATAAATAAATAAATAAATTTTTAATAAAAATCTAACGGGAAAATTGGGAGACAATTTAAAAAAACAAAAAAATAAGTTGTATATGTTATGAGTTGGTGCTAAAATTAATAAAGCCTATTGGACATGGGAGCAGCTTACCTTGGACTTAACGTGGTTCCGCCTCAGTAAGTGACTCAACTAATTAGTTTTAAATTTTTGTGAAAGAAACACATTAATAATCAATTCAGCGGAATCTTGAAAATTTAAACAAAGAAAAAAACGTAGTTCTTGGTGTGTCGTTTTATATTTGAACTTGGCTATTGCGCTACATATAAAATACACAAACCTGAAATATTATAAGTCCAAGATTGAAAGATTAAAATATGTCGTTTCTAACTTTAGGAATAAAAAACCACAAATTACCAAAGTTTTTAATTTCCATCTAGAAGGAAAGGTACTCTGTATGTCTATTTTTTTTTTTTTTCTGTAGTCTTTTTTATGTGTATTATGTATAACATGTCATGTGATGTCAACATTCTAAAGTTTGGGACAAGGCATCTGCTTGCCTAGTGGGAAACTCTTTCACTAAAAGATAAGATACATGGTGGAATATTTCCTGTGGTGGGGATTTTTTTTTTTTTATTCTTTTACAAGGATTAGAGGGAAAAAAGAAAAAGAAAAAGAAAAAGGTTCAATCAGAAGAACAAAAAGGCAACATTATTACGTGAAATTTTCAAATACAAAGTGATTTAGGTTCATTTTAAAGTTATTTTTATTCCCTTTCAAGAATGATCAAGTGGCTGTAGGAATAACGCATCATCAAGGCAAAAGTATCATGCTGTTTTTATGAACTACTCTCAGTTAAACAAAGTGTCATAATTTCTTAGATTTAAGATTTAAGATCTAATTTGTAGAACCCCTTTAGCCAAAAAGGAAAAAAAAAAAAAAAAAAAAAAAAAAAAAGATTGAAGAGTAAGGGAATTGAAAGGACCTGCAAAAGATTATTGATATTTAACAAGAAAAGAAAGGTGAAAATTATTAATGATACCATAGCAAATAGTTAAAGAAGTAAAAGGTTGAGTTTTATACTAATTATTTATCCATCCATAAGCATAATAAAAGGCCTTTGGCCATGGTAGTCATCATAAATTGAGCTAATTGAATCCATGTTTATGAGATTGATCTCAATTTGAATGACAATCAATCTTAGAGGACTGGATTTTGAAGCTCTCCTTGGAGTTTTTCATGTCTCACTACTACAAAATGTGGATACCACGACGGTTAAAAACTGTCGTGGTAATATTTTCACGACGGTTTTCTAACCGTCGTGGAATCCAGAGTCGTGGAATCTTTTCAGATTCCACGACGGTTTTTTAACCGTCGTGGAATGGACAAAAATAGGGCCTAAATACGAACATTTAAGAACATATCACGACGGTTCTACGCAAAAAAACCGTCGTGGTAAGGTAATCTTCCACGACGGTTTCCTTGAGAAAGCGTCGTGGTTAGTTGGCATACCACGACGGTTTCTCAAGGAAACCGTCGTGGTAGGTCCCCCTACCACGACGGTTTTTTGAAAAAACCGTCGTGGTAGGTAAAAACGAAAAAAAAAATTGCGAACCTACCACGATGGTTTTCTAAAAACCGTCGTGGTAGGTAAAAAAAAAAAAAAAAAAAATTTACGAATTCGTTTCATTTTCCCAAAAATATTTAAATCACAAAATCAACACTTTTTTTTTTTCCGAAAAATTCTCAAATCCGTGCCTTACCCAACCAATTTAATTCAATCTAAAACACAACCACAATAAACAATCACCGAAAATATAGGGGACAGATTTTGACCATTTCGGACGGAATATTCCCAACTCAACAATCTACAAAATCAACATTTTGGATGGAAACTTTTATCAACAACCACAATCAACAAAATCAACATTTTGGACGAAAAATTCCCAAATCCATGCATTACCCAAGCAATATACATTACAACTTACCGTCTTGTCAAGCGTGGGTACGGGCGGAGTGTGGCGAGAGAGAGAGGGAAAGCCACGTGAGTTCCTTGGTGGACCCGTAGGAGAATGGAGGAGGCCACGTGAGTGGTAGAGGAGGCCATCATAGAATGGTGCCAAGAGAAAAATTTGAGAGGTGAGATAGAGAGAGGAGGCGTGGTGAGATAGAGCGAGTTTTTGGAGATTTTAAGTAGGGAGGGAGCAGAGAGA
This sequence comes from Ficus erecta, assembly GCA_008635985.1. NCBI lineage: Eukaryota > Viridiplantae > Streptophyta > Magnoliopsida > Rosales > Moraceae > Ficus > Ficus erecta. The sequence continues at coordinate 2,256,775 of BKCH01000010.1, forward strand.
AAGAAATAGATCGAGGGACGAAATTGGGTGGCTTTGGGTATGGAGTTAGAGTGTGTATTAGAGAGTGAAAAATGCTCAGAATGTAATGAGGTGCGAAAGAGGGTATTTTTTTGGGTTTTAATACATGCTCCAAAAAATTGAATTTAATTCAAAATTTTTCAAAATTCTCACCTTTGTACCTACCACGACGGTTTTTTGGGAAAACCGTCGTGGTATATGAACATACCATGACGGTTTTCCCAAAAACCGTCGTGGTAGAGTCCAAAAATTTAAAAAAAAAAATTTGTGAAAAAAGACCCTTCCACGACCGTTTTTCAAAAAACTGTCGTGGAAAATGCGGCAAAAACACGGAGCGGAGTAGAGTTTCCGAAAACCGTCGTGGAAGTCGAAGCTTCCACGACGGTTTCTAATAACCGTCGTGGAAGATTGCAAAAAAAAAAAAAAAAAAAAATTTTATTTTTTTAGCTTCCACGACGGTTCTAAAAACCGTCGTGGAAGGTAAAAAAAAAAAAAAAAAATTTTTTTTTTTTTTTTTTTTTTTTTTGCAATCTTCCACGACGGTTTTCGGAAACTCTACTCCGCTCCGTGTTTTTGCCGCATTTTCCACGACAGTTTTTTGAAAAACGGTCGTGGAAGCTTTTTTTTTTTTTTTTTTTTTTTTGTTGCTTTTGCAATCTTCCACGACGGTTATTAGAAACCGTCATGGAATCATGCTTTTCCACGACGGTTTTTTTATAACTGTCGTGGAAGCATGATCTTCCACGACGGTTTTTTATAACCGTCGTGGTAGCTTCGGCTTCCACGACGGTTTTCGGAAACTCTGTTCCGCTCCGTGTTTTTGCCGCATTTTTCACGACGGTTTTTTAAAAAACGGTCGTGAAAGCTCCGTCGTATAATCCACATTTTGTAGTAGTGTCTATTCCACAATTTCAGCACAAGGGTTAAGTTGTTAAGAACGTTATAGAATCCACATTTGATCGATTAATGAAATATTAAAAATTTGACATTATTTCAATTTCTTTTTAATATATTAAAGTTATAGACTCTACAACATTATTCAAAAAAAAAAAAAACATATAGATTGACCAGTGAGTAGCTTTTGAACGTTAATGTAACAAGTTGTTTTAATGTAAGATTTTTCAAAAATGCATATAATTTGCAGTAACAATTCTACATATCATGTTACATAAAGTTACATATTAATCAATTTGTTTTTTTTTCTCTTTAGTTATAACAAGATTTTAAATAAATAATAATAAATGTTAGATCAATCTAGCTGTCGAATAAAAGACCATTTTTATATATAATCAAGAGAGTTATTCCTCTAAGATAAATTATTTTTATATATGTTTTTAGTGTTACTTCATGTCTCATGACAGTTATTCCAATTTGTGAAAGCCTAGTAAGATCAAAAGTAAATAAACCTTAAAAAAAACAATTAAAATTTGGGAACCATCGAATATCGATCCAAAAATTTGGAATAATTCTTCACAAATATATATATATATATATATATATTCACACGATTACTCCCCGTTTATATGACCGACAAGAGAACTCTATATTTTTCTTCCAAATTATCTAACAAAAAATAAACCTTCACGTGCACTACAAGGTCCGAAATAGAAGCATTTATCTATGGTTTTCTTACAAGCAAAAGCAAAAGAAACATCTTTTTTTGCTTTATAAAAAGAACTAGACCCTCCCTTATTCCACTTAATCCCTTCTCTTATAAGAAGCACCAAAAGCTAAAGATTTTGTCTTCTCACAGCATCTTGGACAGGTACGGTATGTTCCTCCTCTTCATTGAACCTTTCTCTCTATATACATATGTGCATATATAAATTTATTTTTGTTTTTGTCTCGATACTTATAATTTAGGTGTGTATTTTTTTTTTTTTTTGGGCAATATAAAGATCTCCATTTGTCAAGGAAGAATGAAGAAAAGAGTTAGCGCTCGTATCAGGAAATTTATTTCTTGCAATGGTAAAGTTTACTTGACAGTTGTCTAGTTTTGGCAAACTTTGTGTTTATTTGAATAGAAATAAGGAAAATGACCAAAAAAAAAAAAAAAGACTAAAATACTGTGAGATTGAAATATCGTCTTCCTAGGTCAAAACAATGCATAATTTCGTCATGATTACAAATTTACATCGTAGTCCACGAAATTTCATGATGGAAAAAAATCATTTACCTAACTGACACACACTCGGAAAAATTTAACAATATGGCCTTTGAATGGGCTTGACACTCTTGGGCTGAAAGGTCGATCTTCTAGAGGGAAAAATTGTGAAAACAAACCCTTAAAATAAATTTTTTTTTTTTTTTTTTTTAAGTCTCTTACTATTATAGCTGAGGTAATAATCGAGAAATTTTTAAATCTTTAAAGAACGCCAAATCAGAGGAAAAAGTACCCCCAAAACTTTTGCATAATTTAATCAAAGAATGATGCTTTTGCAAATTTTCTTCAAAGAATATGATATCCTCAAGGTCAACTATTTCATCTTTCATTTTATTTTGTGGCCAAGAGTTTTTCAAAAATAAATAAGTAAATAAAGTTTTCCATAAAGTGAATCTAGTCATGCAGTATAATTAAATCTTTGTTTTTTATTCGGTGTCAATGATATGCAGTGCCGGCCCATACCTCCCCCAACCATTCAATTGGTGTGTTGGATGTTCGTGAGGAGTATGCCGATGCCTTCCGCACAGAATCATATCTCGACTTTTGGACACGTATCATTGAACTGTCCAACGGCCACTGCTCCCCGGCTATGCCAGTCGATTCCACCACGGCGGCTCGGCTGCCATCCTATCGACTATTTGCCGAGCATCTTTTGGATCCGGATCAATCCACGGTTATACGGATCCTAGATTTGACCCTTAAACGACCCAAGCTCCATCATACACTTCTGTCTGATTATTTTGCTCAAACCGCCAATGCTTCTATCCTATGTGGCCGTCTATTAAAGGATATTGAACGGACACGTGTAAGATACCGATCCTTCAAAACCACCCTCCAATCCCTTGAAACCGCTAGATTACTACCCGAAAACCACTTTCCGAAAATCTCAACCCAATTAACTGAATTTTATAATTCCATTAACCCGTTTGTCTCACTAGTATCGTCCCCAAGTCGGATTCAAGTTGTTCAAACGGGTTGCTCCGGATTGCTCCAGCGTCTTGAGTCAAGCCGTGACAAGGCTCGAGCCAAGCTCCAACTCATTAACAAGCTAAAACATGGCTCGGCTCTTGTCCTCGTGGCGCTAACGGCTTCACTAGGTGTGATTGTGGTGACCCATGCTCTATCATTGGTTGTGGCCATGCCAAGCTTGATTTGGGGTTCTATTGAGCTGGCGTCGTCGAGGGAGCTAGCTAGGGTGATGGCTCAGCTCGATGCAGCCGCGAAAGGGACCTACATACTTAGCCGGGACTTGGACACGGTTAGCCGGCTTGTGGCGCGGCTAAATGATGAGCTCGAGCATATTCGTGCGATGGCTAAATTTTGGCTGCATCGAGGAGAGGATTGGCTCCAAGCTAGTGGCGAAGTGGCGCGCCAGCTGAAGAAGAACGACTCTAGCTTCAATGAGCAGCTTGATGAGCTAGAAGAGCACTTGTATTTGTGCTTCATGACCATAAACCGAGCCAGAAACCTTGTGGTGAAGGAGATTGTGAATCAGGCTCATACCACCGCCAAACACCACTATATACTATCATAGTTATTTAATTTGTTATTAAACCACATTGTATAATTATGAATAAAATCAAACACCATAGTGGAACTTTGGTGTTCCCCTTTTATTTATTTATTTATTTATTATTATTATTTATTGAATAAACAAGGTAGAACTCATATAAGAAATTAACTTAAAAATAAATGGTGTTTAATTTACAATAAATATGATATTAGTCCATTAACATGACATATCAAGCGTGATAAATAGTATATGAAGGAAAAATTCTTTTTAACCATATATATGTATATATTCATTTGTTGGGTTAGAATCTACCTTAAACGTAGACTTGAGTTGAACTATCAAGAATAACAATGTGAAATAAGACTCTCAATGAAAAATATCTGTCGTTTGTGGGTTGGTGTTGCTTCGTATAGCCCAAAACACGCATGCATTTAAGATTCTACCATAAATGGTATTCGCAGAATCACATGTCCGTCTGTTTCTCACCTCCAAATGTCAATTCTTCTTCCTAATTGCCAATTGCCAATTGCCAATTGCATGCCCAAAAATGTGAAAAAACGACAACATCACCACATGCCAAGTTCTCTGTTCTGCTGCACGCATAGCATATTTGTGCCTTTTAGCTGTCGTTTGTCTTCTCTCTCTCTCTCTCTCCAAAATTACAAAAATTTTTTTTTGCTAAAACAAGGTTATGGTGGTGGTCTCGTCATTTCTCATTTTTTAAGTTCCCGTAGGTAGGGACACTTCCCTGAGTTAGTTGAGGATTCGAACCTCCGACCTCCCGGTTGGTGAGATATTAAGGTTGTCTCACTTACCAACTCATCCATTCCTACGTGTTCACCAAATTTTCAATTCTTAAATGCACTTTGTTAAGTCTACGTTAGGAAGATGAATCGGAGCAATCATTAATTAGTGGTCCCCAATTAAATTGATGAACTATATGTGTCATTCTTCTATAATAAGTTTGAATCCGATCACGTATTAATATTAATTTCCATATCTTAATTATCTTTTACGCTATTTAAATACATTTAAGAATGATGGTACAACCTCAAATCATTTCACGCAAAATTTTAGATCTACTGTGCAAACTCCAATTTAAAATTTAGCCCCAACATATTAAAATATATAAATATAAGAGTTGTCTTATATCAGGTACCTTTACACTTGTATTTTTTTTTTGTACATTATTAAAACAATCAGTTGATTTTAATACAATATAAATAGAAGATTATAATTGTCAGACAGATCTGAACGTCGAATTTGAGACACTTCAGATATATCTCGTCCTTTAATAAAAAGTCAACGCTCATATCATTATGTTTTATCATTTAATGGCTTAAATTGATTTAGTGCACAATACATTGCAAAGAAACAAGATTCAAAGTACCCTCTTCGTTGAGTCCAACATAAACAATAAAAGAAAACATGTATTTAGCAAGGTTTAATGAGATTGTTTACTTTCCTAATATGATTTTTTTTTTTTTGTAATAAAATTTTCTAATTTTATCCCTTCCTTCTAAAGTTGGCGCAAGGTCTATATCGGTTATTATTTAACTATAGCGGTAGAGGCGGTGCGGTTGTCACCATAAATTATGAAAAGTGTTATTGGGCAAGTAAAAGTGGTTTGTTTTCAACTATCAAGCCATGTGAGTCTTTAAATGGTTCCCTCTTTTCATTTTTCAGAAGGAAAACTATCTTCTGAAAAATTGGTTTAAATAACTGTTCCAATTTGTTTTAAAATCAGAGTTAAAAGATCGCCATCTCTTATGTACCTGCATTTATGCCACGTCGCCATCGCTTTGAATGTGTCCACCAACACTTTCATTAGCTAAGGTGATTGTGATCACTAATTAGGTGTGATTTTTTTTGAAACGTGAACTTGTATCATAATAGATATATATATATATATATATATATGTATGTATATGGTATACTCTGATACTCGGCACTTTTATAATACGGCAATTGTAACTTATTTCATATATTGCTATAATAATGGTTTATTTGAATATAATTTTTTAATAATATTTTGTTTTTTTTATTAATAATTTTAAATAACACCATATTATAAGATTCTAACTTAAAAATTACATATACTTAATAATTAGAATATTTTAAATAAAATATTATAATTATCGGATTTATTCAACTGTCAAATGTTATACTTTGCCTACGTATATATTCAGAAAATTAGGAGATCGGATAATAATGATGATAACAAAATGAATGATAATGCTACTTTATTTAATTTTCTGAAAAACTCCCTTAGCCTGTTCTAAAAAAAAAAAAAAAAAAAAAACACACATTTGTGTGAGGATAGGATCAAAAGAAAACAACCAACCGTAAGGGACCTTTGATAAGGATGAAACAAAGCAAATGGCGACACCATATCTGCTACTTGCAATTGGCATCCTTTTCGGTCCAATAAGTCAACAGATAGACAACCATGCATGTTTTTAAGGTTTTAGTTGAGGAAAAAGGCGTTAAAATAACACAACTTTAATTATGCCAACAACATAATTTTGCTTTCCATGACAAGAAAAGCTTGCTTTTTTTTTTTTTTTTTTTTTTTTCAAATTTAAGTTATTATTTTATGTCACAGTTTAGTTTATTTAAAAAAACTTTTTATAGAAGTCACATATTGTGACTTTATCACTGAAAGTTCTATTAGAAGACCAAAGTTCTTTGAAAGCTCATCAAAAGACTTCTAAAACAGTTTTTGAACTCAAAAAGTCAAAAATAATTTCTAGATAGCTTTACCAAGTATGTCTATAATTTATGTGTAGGAATATATTCTTACGTATAATATGATTCGAATTTTTAAATGAATACAAGCAAAGACTCCTGTATGAGCAATGATGTCATTCTTTATTCTAAATTAGAAAATTTTATAGTGGAATATGAAAAATAATAGACGCATAGGACATGGATTTCAATTGTAAAGAAAATATGATGATTTTACATAATTTAATTAAGATGTGTTCGTAGTCTACAAAGAATTCTCCTTATAGATTTCAACTTAATGGAAAGAAAGCGAAAAGGCTATAAAATTAGGTAGCTGTCCAGTAATTGTTACATTAGACTATCTACAACCGGTGAATTTTGCAAGTTTATTGCTCAATAAGATTGTGGAACATTTATGTATTCAAAAAGTTATACTAGTCAAACGTATTTACCAAACAACGCTCCCTTCAAGGCCATATACATATATAGCTTAGAGTTTCCCTTTTTTTTGGCTAGATACTTGGGGTTTCCTTTTGATAGCTAAGAGACAAATACATCAAAATTTATTAGTGGTGCAAAATTGATCACATGGCGATGGTCTTCCAACTGTAGAAGTTGAAGGTTTTTTTTTTTTGGGGGGGGGGGGGGGGGGGGGGGGGGGGTGGTTAGAGTTGGACCATAAGTGTTAAAAGCACTTATACTAAAATTATTAAGGAAAGGGCAAAAAAAAAAAAAAAAAAAAATCACAAAGGAAAGTGGAAATAAATGACACAATTAAAATCACAACAACAAATTGATGAAAGAGAGCCATTAAAAGCTCTCATATGCACAGGTCGGTGATCGGCGTCACGAGAATTGATATAACTGGGCAGAGAATAAAGTTTCAAATTCCAATTGGAGGAAGTCCAGTGAGGTGCGGTCCTTTAATAAATGGTACCAAATACCAAGTATATTTCACGGCTTTGCAAAACATTTTATTTTACGAAATTTCAATCTTTTCAATATTCATGGCTCATTTGACAATATGCCTTATCCTGTTTAAAAAATACTTTTTTCTCGTCACATCTATCTTAAAATTGACATATAAACAGATCTTATACACGCACAATCAACTAGACTGGTAACCAAATTAGTGAGACTATTAATACACAAACATGTATTTAGATGTTATCACAACAAAACACCAAAGCGTTTCCAGCAAAACCGGGGGCGGGGAAGGGGGGGGGGGGGGGGGGGGGGACGGAATACAAACGTCAAATATGGGTCGAATAAAGGGGTCAAGATGACCCTAAAGTAAAAAGTTACAAAATTACTATTAGAAGAATTTAAACTTAAAACTTACTGATTTGTTTTTATTCGACGTTATTATAGTTTATTATTGCTATGATCTAGAGTGAAATAGCTCACATTAAAAGACAACTTATTGTCCTGTAAGTAGTTACGAGAGCCAGCTCTCGAACTAATTCTCTCTCTGACCAACAGCTAGTACTGGGGTCCAAACGCCAATGGAACCCATTTCTTCTTTTGCCTAAATAGGGTGTGGAATTCAATCCTTAAAGGAAAAAATATTTATTAAAACGTGTTTTTCTTTTTTAGTATGTAGAGTTTCATTATTTTTTTCCTGTTTAGTACGTAGAGTTTCGTTATTACCCTAACATAGATCAACACGTTGATCAATTTCACTTGTCAGGGAGCTAAAATGCTTGTAAGAGTATAGGGATTCCAAACTTAATATTTAAGGTTACCCTTAGTTTTACTTATATTAGGGAGGTGAAGAGAGATTAGAGGGGGAAAAACAAAGAGAGGTGTGTCATTTTTCTCTTCTTATATTTTATTTTGAGTTTCTTTGATAGAGTTTTTATTTTTGTTTTAGTCAGTAGAATAAAAGAAATAAAAACTGCTATTTTTTTCTAGGTGTTTTAGGAACCACATTTTAAAAATAATTAATTTTAAAATCAAAATGACTTTAATATTTTTTAACAAATAATAAAATGTTAAAATGAAATTTGTAATGTTTAACTTCAAACTCTGGTAAAAATTTTAAAGTCTACTCATAAGTGTTTTTTCTTAAAGTCATATTTTTTTACTTTGAGATAAAGTTCTTTTAGAGACTAAAAGTACTTCTAACAAATCATCTAAATATTTTAAAAAATAGCATTTGGACTCAGAAGTCAAAAACAACTCTTAAAAAACTATGTCAAATAAACCCTTTATCATAAAGTAGTACTAGAAATATCAACTCTAATACTAATTTTTTGAGTACCAACTCACGTGTCATTTTTTTATTGATAAATGTAATAAATTGATGTGGAAATACTTTAAACACTTACAAATAAAATAACAACTCATATACCATATAAGTTGGTATTTGAAAGTTGAGATTCGTCTCCCTAGTATTTTCTTTATCATATATAGTAAATTTTTGTAGTAGTTGAAAATAGATCCAACTCTAACATTGAATACGATGGATCGGTATATCTCAAGTGTGAATATTTGCTTGGTCTTTTTTGTTATTAGTGTTCTCGATTGTAAAAGCGTCTAAATTCAACATTATAACCTCCCCCTAAACCGGAATTACATCCACCAACCAAAAAATAGTGTCCAAATCCCTGTCCACCCAATAAAAAAAAATACCTTCATGGAGTTGAAACGACGTCATTGGAGTGGCGTTGATCACTCGGAGAAGACTCCGGTGACACTCCGGTGACGAATGGTAAAACTTTAATGCTCATGAATCAAACTCTGCATAAATGCTATCCGTGGATGGCAAAGATTAGTATCATATTGGGTGCAAAAAGGAAAGTTTTTTAGGAGTTAAAGATGAATTTATCTGGGTTCTTTCATTTTCGTGTTTTCTTTGTTGGGGATTCTCTACTTGGTCATGGCGAATTTGTTTCTTGAAGACAGAGAGCCACCAGAGCTATTTGCCTTTTTCAGTCAAAAAAAAAAAAAAAAAAAGAAGTAAAAAGGAAAATGAAGACAAGCGTTTAGTTAACGCCTTCATTTCTCTGTTAATCATTTAAAGCCATTGAATGACGCGGCTTTTTCTTAGGGGGTGGACAAAGATTGGGACAAGCAAGTGCCCCTAAACCAGCATATAAGAGGAAAGACAATAAATGGCCACAGCTGCTCCCAAGGAAGCCCATAAATGCTAAGCCAACCACACAAAAAGGAACTAAGCTTTGTGTCTTTGTTAGAGTTAGAAATTTTTAAATTAGAATCCACTGATTTTTTATAATTTTTATTAACTTTTAATAAAAAGATAAAAATTAATATAAAAAATTTAAGTTAGAACCACAGTACCAGGCTTAAAACTTCTATCACTATAAAGTATACTCCAATCTCTCACAAACTCTTTCATCCCACAAAGCCCACTTCCTCTAAGCCAAGTACTTCTCTTTTCTGATCATCTTTCTCATCAGCCATGGAAAATCCAAAGGTGAAAATCACAAGCAAAACACACATCAAGCCGAACAAGGAAATAGGGAGAAAAGAATGTCAGTTGGTGACGTTTGATCTGCCATATCTGGCGTTTTACTACAACCAAAAGCTCATGTTCTACAAAGGGAGTGATGAGTTTGAGGGAATGGTGGGGAAGTTGAAAGACGGGCTTGGTGTCGTTTTGGCGGAGTTTTATCAGCTGGCTGGGAGGCTTGGGAAGGACGATGAGGGTGTGTTTAGGGTGGAATACGACGATGAAATGGAAGGAGTTGAAGTCGTTGAAGCTTTGGCTGAAGAGATGGGGACGGAGGATCTCTTGGTGGAGGAAGGTTCTGCCACTTTTAAGAACTTGATTCCTTACAATGGCATCCTTAACTTGGAAGGCACTCACAGGCCGTTATTGGGAATCCAGGTAATTTACTCATTTATTCCCATTATATTCATTTCAGTCTAGTAATATTGTTAATTTTTGACTAATTATCATAGAACATTCGCCTCTAAAATAATATTACTTTTCAACAGTAATTTCATACCACATAAAATTCAAAGCCTCCATCCTCAAATTTAAAAAAAAAAAAAAACCAACATGCAAGCTTGAGTTATATAATTGAATTAGGTTCAAGTTTTTAAAAGAATTGGCGTTAAAATTAAGTACAAATGATCGTCAAAGCTCTTCTTGGACTATAATGTGTAAATCATGTACAAAAAGCTGACCAAATTTAAAGCATTTGAGCAAAACAACCTTATAATATTGAAAATTATAAATTCAAGACTAAATTATCAAATTCAAAATATCAGGGGTATCCATATAAAAAGCCTTTCTTACATTATTGAAATTGCGTTGCAAATACTTGACACATAATCCAGATCAAGACTCTGAAAATGGTCTCATATGCTTTGTTTGGTGATTTGGTCCATCTCAAACTAAAATATATTTTTTTTATCTCAATTTTTATCTTTTTTTGAAAAAGTTTTTATCTTTTTCTGAAATTTTTTTTTTTGTCTTTTCTGAAAATTTAACAAAAATTTTCAATTCAAAATTAAAATTTTCAAACTCAACTCATTCACTAAATGAACCCTAAATCAATTTGCATATTAGGAGTTCAGTAGGGTGTTTTTTTTTTTTTTTGGGCAGTGTACTGACATAGATGATAGATCAAGTAGACCAACATATTTATTATTGCACTCCAAATTCAAGGAAAAAGGAAAAAAAAAAAAAAAAGGCGTACAAAATAAGAACAGGGTTCTTATTAATGGACGATTGCAATGTTTGGAGCCCAACTACCCCTCTGCTAAGATTGGTGCATCTTTAAATGCCTTTATGGCACTGGTAACCTTATCCTACTATGTATGTTTCAATTCTAGTATTACTCTTTTTTATTTTTTATTTTTATTTTTTTATTTCATTTTTGTTCTAGTTAAAATCTGTCTAAAGAACGTGACCATCTTCTCATTTTATCTAGGATTTAATAGAATCATAATTGAACTTTCTTATAATTTATTTATGAGCTTTTGCTTGCCATTCACAAATGTTGAGGAAAACTGCCTAATGTTTCATCAAAACCAGCATTTCCTTGGTTATTTCCATGCTAGATGCCACTAATTAATTACTTTTGTTTGTTCCACATATCAACTTCTAACTACATGCTTCCTACAATTTTTTTTTTTTTTTTTTTAAGTATCCACTTCGGTTTAGCTTTGCGTATTTGAATCTAAACCACCTCAATTCTTTGGTATCTTTTTGCCGAAATGATTTTTAATTTTTAATTTTTAAACACTAAACAACAAGACTAAACAACGAATAAAAATGTTTCAACATGTTTGGATATAAATTGAGTCGAGTACCACAACTCAAATAAGATGAATTTTACATTAAAATCCTAGCCCCATTATTATCCAAAGGAAAAAAGAAAAAAGAAAAAAAAACATATCCCCCATAACTTTAGATGAGTTAATCTTTTTTTTTTTTTAAGAAAAAAATTATCTAAAGAGCCATTTTTTTAATAGATCAATAAGATATAAATTTTCTACTTTTGATCAACATGTCATAAATTTTATTTCATTATAATTTAATTTTATATTATATTATATTGATCTAATGTTAGTTTTTTGTACCATATTGATATAATGATATTTAAATTTATATTATTCAAGTTGTTTTTTTTGGGTAAAGCTTCATAAATTGCGGCAATGGGACGAGTAATTGACTTTGTATTTGCTGAAAGTCAATTCTAGCTACATATGTAAGTTGTATCATCTATCAACTGCCATGCGAAACAAATATAAATATACACGATTTATCAAAAGCCATTTATATTAATTAAGACTCGAGATGAACATTCCAGCAAAAAAAAAAAAAAAAAAACTCGAGATGAACAGTTCTTATTATTTTTAACGTTCGTTTCAGCAAAACTAAGGCCTCGTTTGGAAACATATTTGGAGACGGTGTTTTGAATATTGGAGATGATTTGAATTTTGAAAATGTGTGTTTAGTGAAAATAAACTGTTTGAAGTGAAAAAAATATAAAAACTTAAAATGTGTTTGGAAATAAATTAGCAATATAGAATTTATTTCGTTCATCTTTAAATTCTATGTAATTTGAAAAAAATATAATTTTATTTCGACTTAAAATGATAAAATTATAGACTTTTAAAATTTAAATTTTTTAAAATATTTAAAATAAATAAATAATAAAATTAGAGAAAAACAAAAAACAAAAAAAAAAAAAAAACTTTTGAAAACTATATATGTTTCCAAAAGAGTCCCGGCCTAAATACACAAATAAGTGTTGTCGTTTTCCGAAAAATAGCTCATGACTCCAGCTGTTTACTTTTAGTATATTTATTTAGGGTCCGTTTGGTTCACCAGTTCAATTCCAATTTTTTAACTCAAATTTTATCTTTTTCCTCAAAAGTCTTTGTCTGTTTCCCAAAAAGTTTTTTGTCTTTTCTGAAAAGTCAACAAAATTTACTATTTCAACTTCAAAATATCAACTCAAACTTGTGAACCAAACGGACCATTAAAGGGTGTTTGATTGATGAGTTGAGTTTTGAAACTTTTTAAATTTGAATAGTATTAATTTTTTAAAAAATAATTATAAATTTTATTGATTTTTTTAAAAAAGATAAAAATTAAGATGAAAAAATATAATTTAATTAAAGTTGAGATATGTTACCAAACACCCCCTTAATTATATTTATATATGTGGTCCATTGAATTCTTGTCATTGCCCACAGTTAACCAAGCTGAAAGACGGGATCGCAATCGGGTGCGCGTTCAACCACGGAATCCTAGATGGAACCTCCACGTGGCACTTCCTTAGCTCATGGGCCGAGATCTGCCGTGGGTCCGACTCCATATCGGTCCCACCTTTCCTCGAGCGCACCAAGGTCCGCAACACGCGCGTGAAGCTCGACCTCACGCCCCCCCCGAACTCACAAGCCTCATCCGACGGCGAATCCAAGGACCAGCTGGCCTCATCCAACGGCGACGCCAAGCCCGGCCCACAGCTCAGAGAGAGAGTCTTCAAGTTCTCCGAATCAGCCATCGACAAGATCAAGTCCCTAGTCAACCAATCGAACGGATCAAAGCCGTTCTCAACTTTCCAGTCCCTATCCGCCCACATCTGGCGCCATGTGACCATTGCACGTGACCTGAAACCCGAGGACTACACGGTGTACACTGTCTTCGCCGACTGCCGGAAACGGGTCGACCCGGCGATGCCGGAGAGCTACTTCGGAAACCTGATACAGGCGATATTCACCGTCACCGCCGCCGGATTACTGCTGGCGAATCCGGTGGAGTTCGGGGCGGCGTCGATCCAGAAGGCGATCGAAGCGCACGACGCCAAGGCGATAGAGGAGAAGAACAAGGAGTGGGAGAGCGCGCCGAAGATATTCCAGTTCAAGGACGCCGGAGTAAACTGCGTGGCCGTTGGAAGCTCGCCGAGGTTCAAGGTGTACGACGTGGACTTCGGGTGGGGGAAGCCGGAGGGCGTCAGGAGCGGAGGCAACAACAGGTTCGATGGCATGGTTTACCTCTACCAGGGGAAGAGCGGCGGCCGGAGCATCGACGTCGAGATCAGCCTCGACGCCTCCGCCATGGAGAGGCTCGAGAAGGACGACGAGTTTCTTCTCGCCGGTGTTTGAGCTCCCCTCCAAAAAAATGAGAGTATTATTTGTATGCGTGTGTGTTCGTTTGTGTTTTTTATTTTATTTTAAAATTTGAATGTTAAATTAAGGTTTTTTATTTTAGAGTTGGAGGAGATAAAGTGGGTTGAAATCACGACTGCATTTGGATCATGCTCTGCTCTCTACATTTGTCTGTGCTTTTCTAGGTGCTAAGGGATTAATGTGGCTTTTGTGTTTGGATTAGTTTGTATGAAGACGTTGATAAAGTTAGTGTTCATTTGGATTGCACGTCTCAATCTAAATTTTTCATATTAGTTTTTATCTTTTTTTTCTCAAAAATCAACAAAAATTATAACATCTCAAACTTATGTTCCACAGGGAGGCTTATTTTTCTTGGGATAGTCGTAGAATGATTGAATTTCTATGTTTTGCTAGGTTCGAATCACACGTGTCGTTTTCCATACTTATACGACATAAGGACACCTAAAGGCAAATGACAAAACTTGCATTTGGAAACAAACGACGAACAACTTGACTCAAAACGCCATAACGTTTCCATGAATTGAAAACTTTGAATACCAACACTATCTGGTTTAAATACACAGACAACAACAAATGTTTGCACAATAAATGTTCACACTATCCTTTCAAGAAGAAAATGACGTCATTTTCTAGTTCGAACAGCAACGTTTTTAAAAGCACTTGACAAAAATGGCATGTCTTAGAAGTCAAACGGAGAACTTTTTTTTTTCTTTAAGGAAAAATGGAAAACAAGATTACGTTTGGATGGAGTGTTCATTTTCGAAAAGAAAAATTTTATTGTTTTAAATGAAAAGAGTAAGATTGTGTTTGGAAATGTAAATTTTTTTTTTTTTTGAAAACAAAAAGTTATTTGGAATAAGAAAAAATAGTATTGGAAATTATGCACTATGAAAATATTTTTAAAAAATTAATTTTATTTTTCCAAAAGAGTACAAAATAAGTTAAAAATGAGATAATTTTTCTTTTTTAAAAGAGAGAATGAGAAAAAGGTCGAGACAAATACTTTTTTTGCAAAAAATTTCCAATTTTCAAATTTGCTCTTAACACTGACACAGTCCCACAAATTATTTCACAAGCACCTTTTCCAGTTTTAGATAATGTTTCATATAGAGTTCGTAATGATAGCTTAGCAGATTCTTGTACTTTAGCTCCTGATACTACCATTGCTCACTCTCCTCCTATGGCTGCCTAATCACCTCTTGAGACTACGCCTCCTCCTCCTCCTCCTCTTCGTCACTCTACGTGTTCTCGTAAGTCTATTAAGCTACCAGATTTTACTTACTCTTGTTATTCTAGCTCTTTCACTTCATTTTTAGCTTATATTCATCATTTTTCTGAGTCATTGTCCTACAAAAAGCTGTTTGTGATCCACTTTGGTAAGATACTATGGCTTAGGAACTTACTGCTTTGCATCAGACACATACATGTGACTTGGTACCTTGATCACCAGGTAAACGAGCAATTGGTTCTCGTTGGGTATATAAAATCAAAATCAAGTCTGATGGTTCTATTGAAAGATACAAAGCTTGACTTGTTGCTAAAGATACAAAGCTCAACTTGTTACTAAACTAAGTATGGATTATGAGGAGACTTTCACTCCAGTTGCAAAAATGACTACTGTTCACACTCTCATTACAGTTGCCTCTGTTTTTCAATGGCACATATCTAAGATTGATGTTAAAAATGCCTTTTATGAATGGTGATCTTCATGAAGAAGTTTACATGGTACCTCCTCCTGGTGTTTCTCATCAACCTGGTGAAGTCTGCCGGCTCATAAAAGCCTTTTATGGTCTTAAACAGGCACCCCGAGCCTAGTTTGATAAGTTTTCTATGGTGATGCTACGCTTGGCTTTCGCTCTAGTCATCATGATTCGGCTTTGTTTGTCAGATGAACTGATGCGGGTCGTATTATTTTATCTTTATATGTTGATGATATGATTATTACTGGTGATGATGTTGACAGGATTGCAACACTGAAAGATTGAGTTAGCTTGTTGTTTGCCATGAAAGATCTGGGCTCACTACGTTATTTTCTTGGCATTGAGGTCACCTCTTCTCCAAAAGGTTATCTTCTCTTCCAATCAAAGTATATAGTTGATATATTAGGGCGTACACGTCTTACTGATAATAAGATTGTTGATAAACCTCTTAAGACTAATGCTCGGTACTCTCCTTCTGATGGTCCTCCTTTGTCGGATCCTAGTTTATATTGCACTATTGTTGGCAGCTTGGTTTATCTCACTATCACTCGACTAGATATTACACATGCAGTTTATATAGTTAGCCAGTTTGTCACTGCACCTACTATAGTTCATTGGGTTGTAGTTCTTCGCATTTTGAGGTATCTTCGGGGCACTCAATTTCAGAGTCTTTTACTTCCATCTACTTCATCCTTAGAGTTACGTGCTTACTTTGATGCAAATTGGGCTGGTAAACTGACAGATCGCAAGTTCACCACTTGCTTCTGTATCTTTTTAGGTGACTCTCTTATTTTTCGAAGAGTAAAAAGTAACAAGTTATTTCTCGATCCTCCACCAAAGCAGAATATCATGTCACGTCTTCTACTACTTGTGAGATAATTTGGTTACGTCAGTTGCTTGCATATACGAGTGTTTTTCTTTATCGACCTACTCCCTTATATTGTGATAGTCAAAATGCTATTCAAATTGCCCGCAATTTAGTGTTCCATGAGCGGACAAAACATATTGAGATTGATTATTATGTCGCCTGACATCACTATCAACTTGGCACCATCATATTGCTCTTTATTTTTTCTTCTATACAAATTGCTGACATGTTTACCAATGCACTTTCCATTTCGCGTTTCCATTTCTTATTTGGCAAACTCTCAATGTCACTTGCAGCAGCATCGTGAGTTTGAGGGGAGATGTTAGATTATATAGTTTTATAATTATTTAATTGCATGTTTCCTATTATTATTGGGTTTTCTTCTTTTCAAGAGTTAAGGGTAGATTAGTCTTTTTATATTTTCTAGTTAGCTTTTATAAACCTCTATTGATGTATTATTTTGATTCATTGATTGCAATAAAAAAACCCTAGCTTTCTCTTTGCTCCCAAATTAGTTTTTGGTTTTCTACAGACATGACCCGTAAACTCAAACCTGAAGTTGGAATATCCGGATCTCCCACTCTCGCAGTCGCCGTTATCAACCCAATCATCAACCTTCACAACTATGTTATGCATCTTAATTATCAACCCGCACAGATCAGCCCTTCCTTTGACACCGCCGGTTTGCTTAAAAGGCTCTAATTCCATGAAAGTGGCATTGGAGGAGGAGTTGCGGCCGGCTTGGAAAACCATGGTGCCCTACTTTTGGGAAGCCGTGGCCTTGATGTCTTTGTAAACCATTGTAAACGCATTGGGGTTGTGGATGAGAAAGCCTAGGTCTAGATCGAGTGTTATGTGAGAGTCGTTGTTGGATATGTTGTGGACGGCGGTGGAGGCCGAAGTCAGTGAGAGACGAGGCAAATGAGGGACTTGAACATACGCGAGAATTGTGATAATCAGAGAAACGAGAAATGTAACCCCAATTCAAAGAAAGATACCAGAACATAATAGTTTAGGCTCCATCGTTATCTAGGCAAATTGTTGCTGGAGAGAATTTTCCTTTTCCCCGTGTAATTATATGATACAAAGCAAATGCCTTCCAATGCTAATGTTTCCTTTTTCTTTTTTGGGTGTAAAAGTTGAATTTTACTTTCCTTTTTGCTAAAATAAAAATACTTTCCCGATTGTTTGTTATTCTCTCGTTTCTCATATAAAAACCGAGTAACCTATAAAATGATTGTAAAAGTTGAATACGATTACTACATAATTAGATGCTCATTGACATGGAGAAAGATCTTTGTATCTGAAAAGGCCAAAATCAATCCCAAAAACTTATTTTATAGAGGTAGTTCTATTTACACACCAAAATGATGAATGTCCCCACCAAATTATAAACTATTTTTATAATAATTTTATCCCCTATAGAAATTACAAACAAACCCATTAAAAATATACCTCATTTACCACCACATTAACCGTATAAATACAACACGTTTTTTTAAAAATAAAATCATACGGCATATCCCTACATTGGTTTATAAATAGAATTTTTTTCCAAATGATCAAAACTACGTACACAACATCTTTAGTTATCCCAAATTTAACTTTTATGTACCCTAAATGTTTCTCTATCAAATTATTTATCAAAAACAAAAAAGCACTTTTAGTTTTTAATCTTATCTATTTATCAAATACTTAATGAACATCCTTATTATTTTGTGATTTTTGAACATGAAATTCTTGAATTTTTTTGTGTGGTTGTAACTTTCCTACCATATAATTAAACATTAAGTGTAAAGAAGAAGAAGAAGAAATTTTTTTTTGTGTGGTTGTAACTTTACTACTATATAATTAAACATTAAGTGTAAAGAAGAAGAAGAAGATGATTTGCTATAAAAATTTAAAATAAAAAGTAATATCTATACAAGGATAAGTTTTTAAATCTTATTACAATAAGTGGGGGTATTTATGAATTAAGTGGGTGCACATATAATCATTCATATTGTAATACCATGAGTTATTGATTTATAAGAACTTGAGGGTAATATCTTGCAATCCGTTTGCACCTTGAGGCTTAAAACAAAACTTTTATATACGTCTCCACTAAAATTTGTACCTAACTTTTTCGTTGTTTATAAAGAGTAGTTGAGTAAAGAAGTTTTTATATTATTGTAATGTGGGACTCTTTTTTTTTTTTTTTCATTTTTTAACATGTATAAAACCAAAATGAATATTTTCACTGTCCCAAGTGATTAAACAAGTAAATACAAGTTCTACACTTTTAATCGTCCTCAAATGTCGTAAACTTGTTCATACTCCCGACTCAGGAGCTTCTTATATAAGGGTTAGATCAATAATGTTCCTCAGGTCACCACAGTAGACGGGTACTATGGCCCTTGTTCATTTTAATCCCATTGTTTGCCTCAAGATGGACATAAATTTTGACAATCTTAACTTAGGGGGTGAAAATGTGAAGACTAATGTAACATGATAAGTGACAATTGATCATTATTACTTTATATCAAGGTAAAAGGTTTTAGATATGGGTGTCATTGTATCTTTAGTAACTTTTATGAGTGAAATCCGTAGTATGATGGCATGGTTTGCCTCTATCAGAGGAAGAGCGGTGGTCGGAGCATCGGCGTTCAGATAGCTTGGAGCCCTCCGTCAAGGATGACAAGTTTCTTCTTGTCAGCGTTTGATCAGGACTACGATGACAAGGAATTTGTGTTTTTTTTTTTTTTTTTTGGTTTAAATAGTATTTGAGGTGACTAAGGTTTGTGATTTTATTATTGACTTTTAGTATAGTTGTTAGTAGTTACAAATTAATTATTTATTTGCATTATTAGAGGTGGACGAGCATATAATTTTTTAGGGGTTTTATTTATTTATTCATTTATTTAAATATCTGCATCCATGTGCAAGTTAACATTTCAATAACGTAAATCTCTAATGCTTATGTGAGATACCTGTTCTTATGGTGACCAATCATCAACTACAAAGCTGGTAAGCAAACGTGTTTGGAAACAAACGACATAAAACTCGACTCGAAACGCTAATCGTCGTTTTCCTGCGTTAAAACTTATGTGAACGCAATCTGGTTTGAAAACACAGACAACAAGGAACAATTGCACAAATATTCACACTTTTTTTTTATATCAACCGGCGTCGTTTTCTCGGTCAGACAACAACAATTTCGCTTAAAGAACACGTGGACAAAATGACACGTCTAAAAAGTCAAATGAAAAGGCAAAGTTATATATCTATTTTTCTTAGAGAATTCTGTGATATAGTTAAAAAAAAAATTACTGTAAACTTTTTTTTTTTGGGTAAAAAAATTTTTACTGTACTTGGTAGTGCACAATTTGAACCTTCTATAGTGAAAATCTGCTGCTTCACGTTATCGTTTCCTTTTTCCTCCTACCAAAAGGTTCTCCTCTCTTTTAATTCAGACAACACAAGAATCAATGCCTTTTGTAAACAACAGAGAAATAATTAATTAGCAGTTTTTAGAAAAATAATCAAAATAAATAGTAGGTTTTTTTAAACATATAAAGTAAACAACAGATTTATCAGATAAATGATTCATTTATGTTAGATTTATGATAAATAATTTATTTAAGTCTTATAAATAAGTTATTTACCATAATTTTTTTATTTACTTAGTAAATTTACTTTTTTTTTAATAGTAGATTTACTATTTACTTCAAACATTTTAAAATTTTGTTATTTACTTTAATTACTTTTATAAAAACATTATTTCTTACAATTTCAGACAAAGGAAAATGAACTTTGAACAAAAACAACCATATAAATTTCACTTTAGCTCTTTTAACAAGAATTTTCATTAAAAACAAACGGAAAAATTAATTTCTTTTTCTATATCTCTTTGATAAAATAATAAAGGAATTTAGTTAATTAATTTAAAATTCAGGTGACAAAACGCGGACAACGGTCTGAAGTTTGGGCTTTTCAGGTTGACCGGCATACATTTAAGGGTTATTTAGATAGAAAAATTGGAGACGTTCTATTTTTTTATTTATTTATATGAATGTTTAAAAGAGTAATTTTAAGATAATATTACTCTTCATAAAGAATGAAAAATTAACAAATAAAGAGATTACAAAAAAGGGGGAAAAAAAATCTAAGACCCAAAGGTGCTAAGTTGATTTAATTCAATTGTTAAAAGAAATGGTTTAAAAGGAAAATTTGAATTTTTTTTTTGATTTATTGTAAAGATGGTACAATATTTTTAATGAACTGAAAAGGGAACATTTTTTCAAAATCAGATGTCAAATTAACAAGAATAAAATAAATAAAGAAAAAGAAACATCTCAAAAAAAAAAAAAATCTTTCACATAATGAATCGGTTTTTATCATAAAGATATATTCGATTTTATTTCTGTCAATTTATATAAATAATAGTGTTTTTTCATAAAGAATTTGATAACATTAATTGTGTTATTCTTCAATTTTTTTGGTTGAGGCTTAAATGATAACCATTTGATTTGTAATGGATTACTTAAATAAATAGATTTTTTCGTAAAGAATTCATTGACTATTTATATATAAAAAGTGTGACTATTTTAATTTTATCATTTTTATCGTAAATATTTTGTGTTGTGTTTATTATTTGATTTCAACCATCATCTTTATAGTAAATATTTTAAATTTATTACAATTACTTTGACGCTTATTACTAATTTTGATTTATTAAATGTAATTCACATTTATGGATACAAAATATTCATAATTAAAGTTAAAAAAAAGAATCTGTATAGTAAAAGAGTAAAATAAACACTATAAATATTTATTTCTTAAAAAAAAAGACATATATATAATATTGTTAAAAAAATAGATATATTTTAAAACGAAATTTTAAAAATAGTGAAATTATTTCTACATTTAAACGACATGTTGTTTTGTGAAGTATTGAAGTTCAACATGTTTTCATATTACTATTTTCAAAAAGAAAATAAAGTAAAACTCCAGGGTGCATGCAACTAAACAACATTTTTACATAAATAATTGAAATAACCAGTAGGTTTTAAGAATATATAAAAATAAATAATGAGCAATTAATTTATTAGATAAATAATATATTATTTTTTGTTTATCTAATGAATTTATTTTTTATTTAATGAATTTTTTATTTATGCAAATAATTTTATTATTTATTAGAAATATTTTAAAATTTTTATTATTTACTTAAGTTATGTGTTTGGTGTGTAAGTTTGAGTTAAGATTTGTAAGTTTAAATAGTAAATTTTTTTGAATTTTTTTAAATTTTTAGAAAAGACAAACAACTTTTTGGGGAAAAAGACAAAAAACATAATGAAAAAAGTACAATTTAGTTTAAACTAAATTTTTTTGTCAAACAAGACCTATTTATCTATAGAATTTTTTTTTGAGAAATATTTATCTACAGAAATTTGAGATATTATTGTAAAAATTATTAAAATGGACAAAAGTTTTGAAAGTTATTTTTTGAGCCAGAAAATTTCTGAAATTTGTGAAAGTGGCCCAACTTGCCCTTCTTCCGACTACTGATGACCGACCTTCTCTCCTTTCTTTTCGCCCCTTTTCTTTTCTTTTTCTTTTCTTTCTGGCTTGCCCTTTCTTGTCTCTCTGGTAGAACTCTCTCTCTCTCTCTCACGACCGCTCTCTCGTGGGAGCAAAATCCAAGCTTTCCATCCTTGGCTTCACGACCGAGCTTTTCATTGAGGAGAGGGCCAATTTCTGCGACGATACTTTTTGGAGCGACGAGAAATTTTTTGAGATCTTAGAATTTTTGAGGTAGGGTTTTTCTCTCTCTTGAATGACCGTAATCTGAAATTTTCCTTCTGAATTGGTGTTTCCTTCTTGATTTCAATTCGAAGTGTGATTAAATTTCTTTTTTCATTCTGATTTTATCCAAAAAAGAAAACCCCTAAAATTGTGATTAAATTTCTTTTGTCATTCTGATTTTATCCAAAAAAGAAAACCCCTAAAATCTCGAAATTTTCAGTAGGTAGAAATGAGCCTAATGAGTTTTTTGCTTCGTGATTTTGTTGTTAGCTCTGAAAACTGATGGGTTCGATTTCTAATATCTTGGTTTTCTATTAAATGTATTTAATTTTACTAATATTACTAATTCCCAATTTCCCCGGTTTTGGGAATCAAGTTGAGGCCTAATTAATAGGATTTATTTTTGCTAAAACCTAATTGATATGATTAATTCAGTTTTTTTCATCATTTATTATTGTAAAATTTCAGAGCTTTCTTGGAGTAGTTTTTGTTCTAACTCCTTTAAAGAGTCTAAATTGCATAAGGGGTGTTTCTATTCTAACTTTTTATTTCTTGAAATATGGTTACAGGGTAATTTTTTCGCGAATATTTATAGTACATGTTGGTCTGCTCTGGATGTTAGTTCATTAATATAAGAGGAAGTAGCTATTTGTTATTTGTTGCTTGAGGATCCAATGGACTCTCCTGAGCACAGTCGGAGTTATGCGAAACGGGACGTGGAGGATGGTTTGGATGTGAAGAGTGATAGGGTGGGAGATGATGACGACTGGGAAGCCATTGATAAGAGGAAGCATAGGTCAAGTAGGTCGAGAAAGTCTGGTAATGGAGAGGAAGTTGAAGGTTTAGATGGAAGTGGAAGAAGAAAAAGTAATGGGGACAGGAATGAGGGAAGGAAGAAATCCGGTGGCTCAAGCAGAGCTGATAGTGACGAAGATGATTATGACTCTGTAAAAGAGTTGCGCAAGCAGGTAAAGAAAAAACAAGAAGAAAGCAGCCTGGAAAAATTGAGCAGTTGGTATCGGGATGGAGAAGTAGAGAACAAGCAAGATGGTGGAGATAAGTCGGACAATAGAGGGAAAATCCGAGCTGAAGAAACCGAGAGAAGAAAAACGACCACAAAGAATCCCGAGCATGAAAGTTCTCAAAGTAGAAGTAAAGTTAAAGATGACAAGTCACATGATGGAGAGCTTGAGAAGACGCTGGATAGAGATTCCAAGTATTCTGACAAGAGGGAAAGTGGGCGAGAGAAGGGTCATGGATCTAGTGAGCATACAAAGAGCTCTAGGAGAAGATGGGATGAAACAGAAGTTGTCAAGAAAGCAGAAGACAATAATCCTGAAAGAGCTGATTTAAGAAGTGGTAAGGCTTCTGATCCCAAGTACGAGAGTTCTAGAGAAAAAAGTGTGTCTGCCAGAAATGAAACCGGTGAAAGTAGAACCAGAGGTTTAGATTCGAATAGTGACAAGGGTACTAAAGCTAATAACAGAGAAGAACGAAAAGCTGATGCAGAGAGGAGTAAGAGTAAAGGCAGGTCAGAACCAGTAGAAGAAGACGGTAGGGGTAGTCCTATTACTCGTGAAGACAGATCAGGCAGGGAGAAAACTGAAAGGCATAAGCAGCCAAGGTCATCAGCTAGGGATGTTTCCGAAAGCCGAGAGAGGTCCTCTAATGCAGATGAGGATGGAAGTTCGTGGGTGAAAGATAAAGGTGCAAGAGAAGTAGGAAGCAACAGGTCTAGAACTCCAGAGAGAAGTGGAAGGCGTCATCATGATTCAGAATACTCTGATATGGATTATGAAAAAAGTTTCAAAAGGAAAGAACTTGAAAAGGACAGTTATAAGGATGATCGATCTAAAGGCAGGGATGATAGTTGGAGCGAAAGGAGTAGGGACCGAGAAGGTTCTAAAGAGAACTGGAAAAGAAGACAAAGCAGCAGTAATGATAAGGAAGCCAAAAATGGGGATATTGGGTATGAGCATGGCAGAGAATGGGAGATTCCTAGACATGGTCGTGAAAGGGGTGACAATGAAAGGCATAATGAAAGGCCTCATGGTCGATCTGGTAATAGGAAAGATGGAAGTAGGGGTGAAGCTGTGAAAACATCCTCAAACTTTGGAATTTCAAATGAAAATTATGATGTAATTGAGATCCAAACCAAGCCTCTAGATTATGGAAGAGCAGAGTCAGGATCGAACTTTTCTAGGAGATCGGAAGTTGCTCAACAATCTGATGGTAAATCAGCACGTAATGATGAAGAATGGGCATATGCTCAAGATGATAGGGCAAGGACTGATTATGGTTCTGGGCCTTCTAACGAAGATTTGAAAGAAAGATATCAGGATGATGGTACCCCTGTACGAGATCCGAATTCAAGGAGGGACGACTCTGATTTGCATGGAGGGAAGGGAAGAGGCCAGAAAGGTCCTATGTCTGGTCGCACTGTTGGTGGCCAAAGTTCTGGTGGTGGTTCACAGCCTCCATATGGAAGCCAGGAACCAGGAGCTTTCAATAGAGCTTCTCTGCAAGGCATGAAAGGGGTTAATAGACTTGGAAGAGGAGGTAGAGGCAGACCTACTGGAAGAGACAACCAACAAGTTGGAATCCCGTTGCCAATTATGCCATTTGGACCTCTTGGAATGCCTCCACCAGGACCCATGCAGCCGCTTACCCCTAGCATGTCACCTGCTCCAGGACCACCAATTTCTCCTGGTGTTTTCATTCCACCATTTACTCCTCCAGTTTGGCCTGGAGGACGAGGTGTTGATATGAATATGTTAGCAGTTTCTCCTGGACCATCAGGCCCAAGATTTCCCCCTAATATTGGCTCTCCCGCCAATCCTGCTATGTACTTTAATCAATCAGGCCCTGGAAGAGGAGGTCCTCCTAGCATGTCTGGCCCTAATTTCAACGCTGCAGGGCCAATGGGTCGTGGAACTCCATCTGAAAAAACTCCTGGTGGTTGGGTTCCTTCTAAGAGTAATGGACCACCTGGTAAAGCTCCTTCCAGAGGAGAGCAAAACGATTACTCCCAGAACTTTGTTGACACCGGTATGCGACCCCAGAATTTCATCAGAGAGCTAGAGCTTACTAATGTAGTTGAGGATTACCCTAAGCTGAGGGAACTCATACAGAAAAAGGATGAAATTGTGGCTAAATCTGCATCTCCGCCCATGTACTACAAATGTGACCTGAAGGAGTTTGAGCTGTCCCCAGAGTTTTTCGGGACCAAGTTTGATGTCATCCTTGTTGACCCCCCATGGGAGGAATATGGTCATCGTGCTCCTGGTGTGGCTGATCATATGGAGTACTGGACATTTGAAGAAATAATGAATCTTAAGATTGAGGTAATTGGTTGCGGAGTTTTTATTTATTTATTTAAATTGTAAATGAATGATTCTTGACATTTCTTCGTATACGTTTCACATGCATTTTGATGATGCAAATACTTTTAAGCCTTTTTTCTTTCTTTGCCTCACTCTAATGCATACTGCAAAGTGTTAAAAGAATTAAACAGTATTTTGTTTCATGCGATAACTTTGCTACTTCTGATACTGCTAGGCTTTGTTGCTTGCATTGATATAAAGTGTCATAATTTGATGTTATTCAGCGTTTGTCTGGATATCACATGTCATATGTACTCTTTCATTTTCATTTATCAATCAACGACTAATTAATTCCCTTAAAAATTGAGTGATTGTATCGCCATGCTTCCTTTCACATCTGATTTGGTTAACTGATTCTTTTGCTCTTTTGTTCACAGGCAATAGCAGACACCCCTTCTTTTATCTTCCTCTGGGTGGGTGATGGCGTGGGACTCGAGCAGGGCCGTCAATGTCTAAAGAAGGTGTTTGATCAGGCCTTTAGGACTTTGATATGCTAGGAGATTTTTTTTTAGCAAAATTCAAATATTTGTTTCTTACTCAATTATATGTCATAATGTTGCAGTGGGGATTCCGGAGGTGTGAGGATATTTGTTGGGTAAAGACAAACAAAAGTAATGCAGCTCCAGGGTTGCGGCATGACTCTCACACTCTGTTTCAGCACTCAAAGGTTAGTTTTTAATGGTTTTTGGATTTGTGCAACTTCATTGTCGACCGTTACCTTTTTCATTGCATATTGTTTTCCAAAGTTTCAGCGGAAATAGAAAGAACTAAATTTAAAGAGAGAGAAAAAAAAAAGGTTGGTTTTCTAAAATTGTGTTTTTAAATTTGATAAAGGAACATTGCTTGATGGGCATAAAAGGCACCGTTCGTCGCAGTACTGATGGTCACATAATCCATGCTAACATTGATACTGATGTAATTATTGCTGAGGAACCACCTTATGGTTAGTATCTTCATTCACATTTATGGCGGTTGTACCTTTGGTTTCCTTTGTTTGCCTGATTCTAGATGCCAAAAAATGACAAGTGATATACTTTCATATTCTATCTTATCTATGTGGTTTGGTTGTTGCTGTGTGAATATTGCGAAGTGCGCTCTCTATTTTTCCAATAAAGTATTTCTTTTTCATAGAATATAAATATGGCATTGCAATAACTGCAGTGTTTCCTTCAAAACTTTTGTTTGACTGCATAGTCGTGGAAAATTGGTCGTTTGACATTGACGTACTGCTCTCGGTTTCCTTCCATGTATCCAACAATTAAATTTTTAAGTGATGAAATGAGCACTTCTAAAGTCCACCATTGGAATTGCAGGTTCAACCCAAAAGCCTGAAGACATGTATAGGATAATTGAGCATTTTGCCCTGGGCCGTAGGAGGCTTGAGCTTTTTGGTGAGGATCACAATATTCGGTCCGGTTGGCTGACTGTTGGTAAAGAACTATCCTCGTCAAACTTCAATTCCGAGGTACGTGATTGTGCATGCATGCGTTGAAGTACAAGATTTCCGTTTTTTTTTTTCTCGTCATTTTTTATTATTATTATTTTTGTTTGGAATTTCCATTACTGTTTAGTGTTCACTTCTCCTGAATAATACCCAAACCATGCACCTTTACTATGAGAAATTGGGTTAAACTAAACGATGTTATGTTATTTTGTGAATGCTTGCAAATATCCCTTTGTGAAACCAAATGAACCTAGGATTTGGACCTTTTTCTTCATGATTTGTTTTCTGAGTTGCATTACATTGGCTCTTATGCGATCAACTCTGACTTGGATTTGCCGATTACAACCAGGCCTATACCCGGAGCTTTGCCGACAAAGATGGAAAAGTGTGGCAAGGAGGGGGAGGGCGAAATCCACCTCCTGAGGCACCTCATCTTGTTGTCACAACCCCCGAAATAGAGTTGCTTCGGCCCAAGTCGCCCATGAAAAACCAACAGCAACTGCAGCAGCAACCGTCTGCATCTATTTCTCTGACCACAGCGAATTCTTCCAACAGAAGAGCTGCTGGAAACTCACCACAAAATCCAGCCGCTCTAAGTATGAACCAAGAAGCAAGTTCCAATCCGTCGAACCAAGCTCCTTGGGCTTCACCAATGGAGGGTGGTTTCAAAGGTCGAGAGGGAAATTTCCCTTCAGATGATAAGATTTTTGATATGTACGGTTACGGTGGGAGGGTAAACGGAGAGTTTCTAGATTTTGAGTCCCACAGACAAATGAATTTCTTGTAACAAGGTACTTTGGCGCAAAAATGTGCTGCAACGTAACATGTAATTTTTTTCCCTCTATGTTATAAATGAAAAAAAAAAAAAAAAAAGAAATAATAATTTTTTTTTGCCCATGAGTAGATCCTCAGTGTTTCCTTGCCCGGTTTCGTCAACACTTGCTCTTGTTAAGATTCAAAGCATCTTTATTTCTGAAAAATTTAGGACCGTAACGTCATAGCGTCCTACAACAGATTCAAGAAATACTCTCAAACTCGTCATCGCTATGATCATGAAATGTAGAATCTCAAACAAACTCTCCATGGCTCTAAAAGTTAAATTACTAAAGAAACAACGTTCTGATTATTGACAATTTCTAAAGCTTTTTCTTCATGTTCTTACAAGGTCTCGTGTCTTGCTACCGGGGTGTATGGAAAAAGAGAGAGAAGGGACTGGATGTTGATTAATGCGCTTTTAGACTTTTGATCTTCTCGAGCAGGCTTCAAACTGTTTTTTAGGTTGTTGTGCTTGACGGATTTTCAACTGGCAGTTTCCTTAATGGTGGCTGCTGGAGATGACTTCTGCTCCGGCTCTTGCTCTTGGGAACTAGCTGCTTTCGGCTGCTGTTCTCTGGTTTCTACGTGCTCCTCCGTGGTAGAAGCGCCACCTGAAGTGGAAACGCCGTCTGCAATACACAAAATCACGATGTTCATTCGCTGTTTGTGTCTTGTCATGCATCAGGCAACGAATGTGTTTCCGTGAAGACTAACCTTGAGAGGTCGTCTGAGATTCAAGCTGGCTTTCTGGTTGAGGCAGTGTCTGTCCCTGCTGTAGGGCAGCAGCTGCTTTTAGCTGCTCTTCAGTAACTTTTAAGTACTCCTCACTGGTGTAAGCATTGTTTTCAGATGAACTGCGATCTGTGATAGAAACATAGTTCTAGATCTTTTAAGAAGGGGGATTAGATAAAACTAACGAAAAGAGCAATTGGGAACCGAGATTATTGCAGAAGAGTGCTACTGATGTGACTTTAGTGAGCCTAGCGACACTAAATTGATCACTTCAAAAGTAAATTAAAAAGAAGAAACAAAAATACTATTCATCTCCATCAACGATGCGATCTCTGCGCGTATCAGAACATCAAAACTACCTAGTAATTTTACTATTTGTCACGTGATAGTTCTATTGCCACATTTGTGGTGCTGTGCTTAAAGAAGAAGACTACATAAGACTGCTTGTGTTGCTGGGCAGCAACCATGAAAGGCGTAGCCGCAATGGAAAAAAATTAGATGACACTCGTTTTTAAGATCTTATTATTTTACTCCTAGCTTGTCATTGTGGAGAGAGTAAAAATAGGTAAAATCTTATCCAGTCTGATATGTATGACCAAGAAAGTTTTCCAATCTTTAAAATGGAAGCCACTAAAACTAGGGAATCCTGTAAAATTCATTTGACTCGAGAACTATAAATTTCAGCAGGCTGCATACTGAATTTGGAATCCTTTTACAAATACCAATACAAAAGAGTTTCACAATGTCATTTAGTTTTCTAAACGAGAATGATTGGTGGATTTATGAATAATTCATGTAAAGAAATAATAGGGACAATAGTGCGTCCTTTTTCATTTTTTCCCCTACCCAATCGGGTCTGACAAATAATTTTATATGCATGCAAAGGATATTAAATAATGGATAAATGTAGCAGTGACAAAATAGTAGCCACGTTTTAACACTATCCTAAATATTTAAGAGAGTCCAAGTCACTCACTGGGATCAGCAGCGCCGCTGAAAATTGATTTAAGGCTGGGAGGACGGGTATTGTCTACCGTTGGGGTTGAACTTGAAATTTCATCCAAACCAATCTCCTTTTCGAGCGTGCTCTTGAATTCCCTAGAGACTTCCTATACAGAAGAAAGAAATAGATTAGAGGCATGAATAACGCATTCACAACCAAAAGCTTTTTATGTATGTATCTACCTGAAGTTCCCTAATGGTGGGTTGAAAAGCACGCAATGTCTTCCCTAGGCTCCGGGCAACCTGCACAGGGGTAAATTATTAAGAGATGTCAAAATGTTAGTTTAGTCACTAGATATAAATTTCTTAGAAACTACTCTTTTAATCTCGATAACTAGAATCTGATACAGATTTTCACATTCTAAGATAGTATGTCTCTCTTGTGCTACTCTGCGGAGATTATATAACACACCCAAAGGCAGCCTCATGCCCTCATCTCCCCAACCTATCAGCCTAGTCCTTCAAGATATTCTTAAATGACTATGCTACAATTAACAATTCAATATGGTCTGCATTATGTCCCATAAACAAATTTAAAGCCAGCAAGACTCTCCGACTCCAGCGTATGCAGAAAGATGGAAATTGCATTCAACTACGGTCCACAACTTTCATGGTGGGTAAACTATGAAGTTCTTTGTTATCTCAAAAAATGAAATTCAAACCTACGGTAGTGCTAAATGAAGTTGGACATCGTTTATCTCCAAATCCTTAGTAATCTTAATCCATTCCAAGAACAAAGTAACATCTTCCTAAATTCACCTTTTTATTTTTATTTTTTTCAAAATTGCCCCTAAATATCACATTGGTTAAGCATAATTTATAAAGTAGTCTAGTACTCACACAAATTTAACACAGAACAAGATAAGCAAAATGTACGTATATGTATGTGCAAAATATATATATACATATATATATATATAAGCAGCTAAACTAACCTCAGCTAGACCTTTGGGACCAAAAACCAACAAAGCAACCACACCAATCACCAAAGCCTCAGGAGCTCCAACTCCAAAGAGAGACGCATAAGCCACTCTCTCTCGACACCTCTTCTTCTCTGCACCACACCAACATAAAAACAAAAAAACAAAAAAAAAAATCTCAAAATCCACCAAATGAGCTAAGATAATCACAAGGGAAAGCAATAATGAAGATTGAGAACAAAAACCCATAAACCCAGATCAGCAAAAGTACCCAATTTGAAAGATCTCCAAGTCAAAGAGACACCCAGATGCTTCAAACCACTCCATGGCGAAAAAGGACCCAGACAAAGCTCAAGTCTTGCTGTTTTGGGGTTCAAACTTACAGAACAAGAAGAAGACAGGTTGTTGAAGATGGTCGGCTTTATGGTCGCCGCCGCCGCCGCCGCCGACGACGAACACAGACATGTCGGAGCTCGAACTACCGAGGAGGCCATGTTTACATTCACGAATGAGGCCATTTCCAGATTTTTGAGGTGTTTTCAGCCATGTGTCTCTCATTTCTTTTGTTGTTTATGTCCGAATCATAAAATTATCCAAAAATAATACTAAAAAAAAAAAGTCCAGTTCAGTCAAAGGTTGTAAATTGGGTCATTTGACTACTGGGCTTAGGCCCAAATGTGAAATGGGTTTCTAATTTGGGCTTAATGTCAACTGGGCTTTTTTCTGGGCTATGTGCAATCTTGGGCTTTTTGTAAGCCCAAAAGTTGAGTCACAATCAAGCAATGAGTGCGGTGTTGGTGACGGTGACCTTGATGGGGCTATGAATACGAATGATAAAACAAAAAAAATAAGAAAGGGATTGTAATTGCATTGCAGCTGTGACGCTTTTGCATTTATCCTCAGAGGGTGCCAAAATAATTATTAGAGGTCGTTTGATTGGTCCGCTTGAATCGGAGAATTTGAGTTATTTTAGTTGGAGTTTGAGTTTTGAAATTGTATATTTGGTTAAAAATGAACTGTTTGAGATTAAAAGTGTAAAAACTTCAAATATATTAGGAAAAAAAATCCGTATGGATATTATTTTGTTTCTTTTGAAATTTTATATAATTTTTTTAAATAATCTCATTTCGACTTGAAGTAATAAAAAAAAACATAGACTTTCAAAGTTTGAGTTTTAAGCTAGAATTGAAGATATAAATACCGATATTGAGTGTGCTTTTGAAAAAACAAAAAACAAAAATAATTGGAATTATTTTGTCAAGCGACCCAATCAAATATCCTTAAGAAGTATTAATATGAATTTTTATATAAAAAAGGTGTAGGAAATTTGATAAAGAAAATTTATAAATAAAAAATAACATTATTTTTTTAATGGGGGAAATATTAAAAGCTTATATGAACTCCCACCTACTTGATAGGTTGAACATGTGGTGTGCTGGTTTAGCTTTAGGCTTGTAGGACCATAAAACCAACACCTAAAGCCATCCCCATTAGGCATTAGGGGGTCTGCCTTTGTGAAAAATATCCAGTGGTTGCACCTCCTTGTGGACCCGCTTCACCTTTTCTATTCTAGTTATCACTTTATAAAGTTCTAAAAAAATTAATTTTTTTATTTATAAAAATAGAAGTGATTTTATCATAATTCTCAACTTTAATAGCTCATCATTCAGTGAAACGTCCGTGTAAAAGTTCAAAAGCTAAGCCGTGAAAACTTATATAAAATCCTACCGAATCAATTTCGGTCCGGCTGTGTTTGGACATCCAAAAAAGACTTGAATGACTCTTCAGCTTTTTCTTTTCTTTTCTTTTTTTCGTTTATGCATTTTTCCAATGTTTAAAAGAGTGGAAAAGAGAGATAAATAGTTACTTGTATATTTTAATGGTAATTTGATATCTGATTTCATCATAAGGTGAAAAGTTCAATCCTCCCATCCCAAGTTTAAAAAGAGAGAGAGAGAGGGAAGAAAATTGAAGGAGAGATTTTGACGAGAGGCGGGAGGGGGGAGAGAATCATAAATTGTTTCGTGGAGAAAAAACAGTCTTTCAAACTTTGGAATAAAAATATGAGTAAAATTTGACAAAACAAATTTGGTATATAAAAGAACTATTTTTCACCTTGATTATTTTTATATTCTTATTTATATACTGATATAATTAGAAAATGCGTTGAAATAGATATTTTATTTATTATTTTTTTTTAAATATCAAACAACATGAAAACAAAATCTCTCTCCATACTTTTTTATTTTACTTGTCATCCCTTTTTATTTCATCCCTCTTCACCAAACAACCTTATTTTCTCTTCTACATTGAACATGTTTACTTGTTCTTCATACTTTTTGTTGTTTTTGGAGTAACAAAATTCATCATCTTCTGTTCACCATTTTGCTTTTGGTGTATTTGCATTAATTAACAAATCTATCAAAGTTTTTCACAAATTTAATGTTAAAACAAACCTCTTCAAAATCATAAAATTAAACTTTATTTCGAAACCTTACGGGGCAGATTCCATGTAGTAATGCATTAATAATCCCACGAACCGGTTGACAATTAAACTCTAGTATTGCATTTAAAATTCCACTTAGATGACTTTTCATTCGCATTCACTAACAATAAAAAAGAAAGATAATTAAAGACTGAATAACATATTTGTTTTTATTTGTACTAACTAATAAATTCTGATGAGGCCACGTGATCACAATCAGAACAAATCTTAGCCTAACATGTTAAACGTATATAAAATAATTTGCTAAATTGCCCCTTTAATGCGGTGAATAAAGTTTTATTTTTTATTTTTTATTTTTTATTTTTTATGTGGCGTAAGATCTATAAAAGTGAATAATCATGGTTTGGAACTGTGTAATCAAATATATATTAAAAATTTATTACAATATTATACATTAGAAAAAAGGTAAAAGAATAGCTATACCAGAAACATGAAGACATAAAAAGGTAAACTTAGGTGATGGATCAATAAAAAGTGGCTTTTGCAAGGTTAAAAGGTAAGTGCTCATGAAAAGCACCTTTCTCTCTCTCTCTCTCTCTCTTTGGGGAGAGATAGAAAGAGGAAGGAAAGAGTAATGAGGCCAAAGAAGAAGAGGTTGAGATATCATTATCAGAAAGCAATGGGATAATTGGCTGAAAGAGAACCACCCGTGCAAGCTTTTCTTTATGTGAAAAAAGATAGAGAGAAAAGAGAAGCCATCTAGAGAGAGGGAAAAGCTACAATACATCTCCTTCTTTTCCCTTCTTTTTTTTTTTTGGTTAAAAAAATAGATCGGTAATATCTTAACGTTTTACAGCATTATCATAGACAAACTCATTATAGTTATTGAGATCTAAGATGTAAAGAATCCACCAAAACATTGTTTATATCAAGGACAGACTCTTATACACATCATGACTCGAACTTTTAAAGGGATTAAAATAAAAGTTCTAAGTAAGATTTTTTTCGTCACCATATCATTACTATTTGGATGTTTTGTGTAATTATCTTGTAAAAAAAACTAAGCTGAATCGTTAAAATTTCTTTGTTTATGATAAGATAGATAGTTGAAAAATTGATATAATAGTTAAAATAATAGTATCTAGAGATAAAATAAAAATAGAGTTGGGTTTTTTGTTTTTTAATTATTATTTAATAACAGAAATTTATACCGTATGTATATATATATATAAAGTGAAAAAACCTTTTTAAAAAGATATATAAAATGAAAAATAAATAAATTTAACAGAAAAAGGAAAGAGAGAGAGAGAGAGAGAGGATGTCACTGTCTCACGCACGAGGGGTGCGCACAAAAACCCATCAAATACAAAGTGGATGTGGATCTGCACACGTGCACACCTTTGACGAATGAAAACCCGGGAAAGTTTTGTAATTAAAAAAAAAAAAAAAAGAGAAAAGCTAACAACAGAAAAACAAAGAGAAAAACAAGGAATATAAAAAGCCTGTTTTGACGGAAACACCCACGTAACAACTCAATTTTACGTAAGAGAACTTCTTTATTGTTGTTGTAATTATTTTTTTCTTACTAAACTCGTTCTTCAGGTTACATGAGAATCTTGCCCGTGAACGGCGCATACCTTTATATCCATGAGTTATGCTCATTTTTTTTTTTTTTTTTTTTCCTTATTTCCTTGTTTGTTGACAGATAGATTTCTATACGTTATTCTAGTCATGGATATTTATTAAGACCCTTTGCATTTTACTTGTGTTGTCAATGGATTCATGAAATAACGCTGGATGACTTTTTTTTTTTTTAAATAAAAAATCACGAGTTATGAATTTGAAAACCTTTCAGAAGTTAAAAAAAAAAAAAAAGAATGATTATTTATATAATACGTACTATGATAAGGAGATAAAAAAAAACCTTACCATATGAATTGTTAGACTTTTATTGCATGTAATAAGTGATGTTGTGTGTGTCTTTTTTTTTTTTTTTTTTTTTTTAATGATTACGTTATTGCACATTTCTCTCTTTAACATTGTGATTACTAATTTATCTTGAATCCTGTAGTTAATTAGAAATAACATATTTACAATTTGGGAAGTTGGAACAAAGTTTTATTAAGAAACATTAAAAAAAAAAAAGAAATGAACTAAATGGTCTTCTAAATAAATATATATAGAGTTTTAATTAACATAATTGGAAAAAGAAATAATAGTAGATGCTTTTTTTTTCCCAATTAGATTCGAAACAAAAAATTATGTCTAACAATTATTGTTTTAGAATATTATGGTAAACGAAGCTATAGTGTTTAGGGGAATTTTTTTTTTTTTTTTTTTGAAAAGCTATATTGCAAACTATGAATATCTTTATTTTCAAGAGAGTAAAAAAAAAAAAACATTGAATATCTTCATTAGATTTGGTTCAATTAAGTAAATTCCAATTTGTTAGATTGGTTGATAAAAATATATCTGCTCATCATAAGACATCTACCAAATTGTCCTTTATCCCAAGTTTACGTACGGTACGCTATTTCCATGTAGGAATCATAAGATTTCAAAACTTTAATACCATAGATTTTACTATAAAAGAAAAATAATGAAAAAAAAAAACTAATGCAATAGATCTCAGACTCTCATCAACGGCTATGATTGCTTCATCCACAATTACTTTTCTACCCCTGTAGGACCCAACCACACAAATACAATCACGAGGGTCACGCTCGGGGATATGTAAGGTACAATTGGGGGAAACAAAAAAAAAAAAAAAAGTATGAACTTTATTAATTGTATGAATAGAACAAGATCACGAGAATCTCACACCACATCTGGTTCATGGGTCTCCGCATTAATAGCCACCGTTTTTCCATATTCACTTTGTGGCATGAATGTAAATCAGGGATGGGATAAGGGGCAATTATGTCAATTTGACCTTGCTGGAAAAAATTATATATTCTGTTAATCTTTCTACAGTGGCTGCTATTGCCATCACAAAACATGATTAGGCATTTGACTCATAAAGATGTGTAAAATAAAAGAGATTAGTTCTACAAAAGCATACCACAAACTTATACTCCGTTTAATAAACATTTTAAACTCAAATTTTTTTTAAAATCAAGAAAAATTATAATTAATTTTTAAAAAGTCAATCAACTCAAAGTTAAAAATTTTAACTCAAACTGTTTCATCAAATGGAAGCTTACACTTCGTTTGATAATTCAACTCAAACTTAAATTTTTCATCTCAGTTTTATTTTTTCTGAAAAATTAATAAAAATTATAATTAATTTTTAAAAAAATCAATTAATTTTAATTTAAAAATTTCAACTCTAACCGTAACAGCAAACGGTGGCTTAGCTTTAAGGAAAAATAATCACAAAAAAAAAATGAAAAATGAAAAGGGAAAGAAATAAGTAAGACTAGTAATAATGAAATTGTGAGAAATAATAATTGGTGGGTCCCAATTATCCTTTAGAGATGACGCGGCAATATTTTGTTGCAAAAAAAGAAGAAACCGGAGCATAAAGACTGGAGGAGAACCACACCAAAGAGAGAGAAAGTTTAACAAGTTTTAGAGAGAGAAGGTTGGTTAAGAGACTTTTTTTTTCTTCGTAATTAAATTTATTTTAGTCGAAAGCCCATTTCTTTTGTTTCATACCTTTCTTCTTCTTCTTCTTCTTCTTTGCTTATTGCAGAAAACCAGAGCAGAGACGACTGGAGAAAAAGAAGAAGATTTGGAGCCGGAGAAAATAAAAATTCCGAAACTCCGACCGACATGTTCTGCGAATCTCGCCGGAGAATCCACCGTTTTACTCCTTCGTAGCCGCGGCCACCGCCGCCGCAGGGGAATTCGATACTTGGACAGCAAGCAGTTTTGTTTTGTCGGATCAAAATCTGAATCCGACGATGAGAAGCGTTAACAACAGCGTTGACACAATCAACGCTGCCGCCACTGCTATCGTCTCCGCCGAGGCTCGGGCCCAACCCGCCACCGTCCCTGTAATTCTCTCCCTCTATATATATATTACCTCATCTGTTTGCGTATATATATATATGTGTGTGTGTGTGTGTGTCTTCGTGAGTCTGTATATACGCATGTTTGTATGAAGTTTTTGTGATTTTAGTGTTCTTGGTTCTGTTTAACGAGTAGACAAAGTTTCAGGATCTTGACTTTTTGATTTCGTCTTTTTACACGAATTATCTTCTTCTGAGCGCTCATTGGGGTGTTTTGGGTGAGGAGTTAGGCTCAGAAAGCAAATTATCTGGTTTCTTCTCTCTGTTGCCTTTTCGGAAAAGTTTTCAGTTAATTGTTTCAAACAAAATCGACTTTCTGTTGTGTTTGGTTGCTTGGAATCAAGGGAAACTATAAAAAGGATAAACAAATCTCATAGATTTAATTAAATTATAATTCTTTGGTGATTAATTCAATTATTGTTTTGTCCAGTATTCTATTTGTATGACATGCAAGATTTCAATTTTTTTTCCTCCAAATACTTATCGGCGTTCACAATTTGAGCCGTTTTTTCTTGATCTGTCTTCACCCAGCGGATTGAATCCAAATAAGGGTTCTTGGTACTGAATTTAAGACTTGATCTATCTATAGGTTATTCGTTTTCTTGTTCAGTATATTCAGCCTTGAACAACTGGGGACGGTATCAAATTCTTTATTCTAATGTGATAATTTACAGTAAAACATCTGGGTTTTTGGGCAATGTACATGTAGAAAGCAGAATTTCCTTGTCAGTACCCAGCATCCGTCTGCAGAGACTTTCTGCAAGTAATCCGATGAGAAAAGGGCGAGTTTTGGTTTAAGTTTGGAACATGTAGTTATGGTAAAGTATTTGCATTAAAAGAAGAAAGTAAATTGGTCATATGATGCGTTACCCTCCCAACCCCTCGGCCTTATCTTGTCCCCGGGGACCATAGTCATTGAGGAGGTGGTCCTTTTCAGATGGGGTACCATAATAGCGTCCGCCTAAAAAATTTTTTAGGAATATTCACTTTCAAGTTGAATAACCCATAAACTTTGAGCCAATTTCACATGTCTTGTTCGAGGAGAAGGGTGCATGTGCCTAATATTCCTCGGTTATTTGGACCCAAGACAATTGTGGAGCCTGAATTTAGCCATTAAATAGTGACCTACCTTTATGTCAAGTTCCATATTTCACGTGGAAACATGAAATTATCTTCTTATGCAAAATTGGTGTCTTTTTTGTTACTTTACAAAAGCACTTCATAATTATCTTGGATGTTTTCTCACTTACTTTTTTAAGCACTTTGTTGTGGATTTTTATGAGTTATGTGCCATGATATCATATTCCGTTCCGTTGAAGGCAAAAAGTTTCTTCTTTTTTCCTCTTTTTCTCTAGCTAATGCTTTTCTAGCATCGCCTGTTTCCTTATCAGTTAAAATTTATCTAGACTTTGTTCCTGCTGCTGAGGGATAAATAATAGCCTTCTGTTTTTAAGTTGGGAAAGAATTTTGCCAATTTCTTACCTGCATAGCTTTGTTCTGACAAAGTTGATAATAAAGTTATGTCAAGGGTGTTGTTTGTGTTAATAATAAACATAAGGGAGGTTAGAATACTGAAGTATGATGCTCTGTAGCTTACTTTGATTGATGGAAATAAGTCTTTGACCATCCTAAGGTTGAGTTGCCGAAGTAATTCACCTAATATCGTCTGTTACCGTATGTTCCTAGATAGGGAAGGAAACAAAATTTTTCTGCAATTATTAGTAATTGATATGTTTCTTTGTCACCATTTGGCTGCAGAAAAGAAGGTGGGGAAGCTGCTGGAGCCTGTACTGGTGTTTTGGATCACAAAAAAACAGCAAGCGCATTGGTCATGCCGTGCTTGTTCCTGAACCAGTGTTACCAGGTGCTGCAGTCCCTGCAGCTGAAAACCAGGCCCCTTCAATGGCCATTGTTCTGCCCTTCATTGCGCCTCCTTCTTCTCCTGCGTCTTTCCTCCAATCTGATCCTCCTTCTGCTACACAGTCCCCTGCCGGACTTTTGTCTCTCACTTCCCTTTCAATCAATGCCTACTCTCCCGGTGGACCCGCATCGATTTTTGCCATAGGTCCTTATGCGTACGAGACCCAATTAGTCTCGCCACCCGTGTTTTCTACTTTCACCACTGAACCATCCACAGCTCCTTTCACTCCTCCACCTGAATCCGTTCAACTCACCACACCTTCATCTCCCGAAGTTCCATTTGCTCAGCTTTTGACATCTTCATTGGACCGAACTCGGAGGAACAGTACCGGAGCTAACCAGAAGTTTTCGCTCTCTCATTGTGAGTTTCAGCCTTATCAAGTATACCCCGGAAGCCCAGGTGGAAATCTCATTTCCCCCGGATCAGTGGTCTCAAACTCTGGTACCTCTTCGCCTTTTCCTGATAAACACCCCGTTCTTGGGTTCCGCATAGGAGAAGCCCCGAGGCTTTTGGGTTTTGAGTATTTCACCACTCGGAGATGGGGTTCAAGGTTGGGTTCTGGTTCTTTGACGCCAGATGGTGTGGGGCTGGGTTCAAGGCTGGGGTCTGGATCCTTGACCCCAGATGGCTATGGGCTAGGTTCAAGGCTAGGTTCTGGGTGTATGACCCCAAATGGTCCGGGAGTTGGGTCCAGGTTGGGTTCTGGAACTTTGACACCTGATGGTTTGTTGGTTGTTTCTGGAGATAGTTTTCTTTTAGAGAATCAGATATCGGAAGTGGCATCCCTTGCCAACTCAGAAAATGGATGCCAAAATAATGGATCAGTAGTTGATCACAGAGTATCATTTGAGCTGACTGGGGAAGACGTTGCACGTTGTCTTGCGAATAAGTCAGCATCATCAATCGGCAGACCTACATCAGAGTCTCTGGAGGATTTACCAGCAGAATGCCCCACTAAGAAGATGGAAAAACATCGACAGATAAAGATGATAGCTTCAATGATCAGTTGTGTGTCGCGGAAACTTCCAACGAAATGCCCGAGAATGATTGTCGAGAAGGCGAGGATGATCATTTCTATCAGAAGCATCGATCCATTACACTTGGATCAATAAAAGAGTTCAACTTTGACAACACAAAAGCAGATGTCTCCGTTAAACCAACCGTTGGCTCTGAGTGGTGGGCTAATGAGAAAGTCGCTGGGAAGGAAGCAAAGGCTGGCAACAGCTGGAGTTTCTTTCCAATTCTTCAGCCTGGGGTCAGTTGACACAGAGAAAGGACTACGAAACGGATTTACAATGGTACAACCACTAACCCCTTTCTGTTATAAAATCTAGAGAGAGTACAATTTTGAAGACACAACCTGGTAAAATTGGGATCAATTCGTTGATAAATATGGAAATGCAGCAGTTTAGAGGACAGCTTCTGAATGTTTCGTGACCCGAAGACACGACGCAGAAAGGAGATTAGCGGCTTGTAGGATTTGCTAGTGTGAGTAGCGATAGCTAGCGCATTCTTTACAATTTTCTTTCATGTCATACAAAAAAATTGATAGCCTTTAAGTATAGCGTTTTGTTTTTGTTGTGGAACTAGATTTTCTTGTAATATGTACAAAATAAAAACAAGTTAAAAATATATATATATATATATATATTTTCCACATCATAATAGTTAAATACCATCTGAGAAAGTAGATCACCTGATGAAAATCTATTTGGGAACCAGATATGTTACAGGTATGATTCTCAAATGTTAAAATCTACTCAGTTACTGACTAGTGGTCCAGTAGACCCCACTTTCAGAGAGGACAGTCCTATTAAAGATCTGTTAATGGTATTTAATCTGGGATTATGGATCACTTTTAATGAGCGAGGAAAAAATTAGACAATTTTCATGAATGTTAATTTTGTACCATCAAAAAACCTGTTGGTTCCAACCACCAGAGGAGAGAAAAATAGCATATTCTTTAGGGACCAACTTCACTTGGTTAAGTAGTGAGGATTGAGTATCAAAGTCCTTAAAATTGTGGGGCAAACTATTTTTGACTGGTAAAGAAAATGAAGCTAATGGATTAGAGTGTATAATTTTTATTTTTTAATATTGCCATTTAATGGTTGGTGCCAGCAGTATCTTATGCTGGCTAAGGGATAAGCCTCAACAATCATATATATATATAAATCATATATATATATATATAAACGACCAAATCTCGTGTCCCTGTCCTTCAAAATTTGCCATGACAGAAGAAACAGGCTGTGATAACATTTTGGCTCTTCTCAAAACTATGAGAGATTTAAAGACCAAATTGAGAAAAACAAGTAATATATGGTACTGTTTTCTCTGTATAGTTTCCAAAATCCAACCTAACAAATATGTATATATATATTTAACAGGGAATGTTATGAAATGGCCTTGTGCCACGTCGACGAAAAACTTGCATGTTAGCTACGTGGAACTATCTAGATACACAACTAATACATATACATACATATATTTAATTTCCTCAAACTACATGTGTGACTTGGTATTTCAATAATAATTTTTAAAATACCTTGTGTAAAACTTGTCATGTGTCAAGGCCCGACACGTTATGTTGACATTGACACACCTTTTGTCGTTGCAATAATCCTCATGCATAGTTTGTACCAAGATTTTAATTTCTTTCTTTCTTACTTACCTTGATGCGTTTACAACAGCAAATCGAGTTCTTTTGTTGTGTTGTACAAGAAAACAACAGGGCTTCTCCATTTTTCAAATACGTACTTGGAAATGCAATAAACAACTTGGACAGGCTGTATTTGGTTCATAATTAAGTTTTCTTTTTTTTTGAAAAATAATTAAGTATTATT
The DNA here is from genome assembly GCA_008635985.1 of Ficus erecta. NCBI lineage: Eukaryota > Viridiplantae > Streptophyta > Magnoliopsida > Rosales > Moraceae > Ficus > Ficus erecta. The sequence continues at coordinate 2,298,689 of BKCH01000010.1, forward strand.
AATGCAGGTTTAAGTAGCTTTCAATAATTTATAAGTGAAAAAAAAAAAAAAAAAGTTTTAATGTCCCTAAATGAAATTGAATCCACTAGAAGGATTTTTTTTCTTTCTACCAAGTCAAAATGAGACTTGAAGTGCTAAGAAGACAAAAACCCAATTTGAGTAATTGGAAAAGAAGAAAAAAAAAATCAATCTCATCATTTCTGAAGAAAACCGACTTACAATGGAAAAAGTCATGAAATTTGAAACATAGACTTCTTCATAAAAGCATGCTATTATTAGAATCTAAATTCAATCAAAAAAAAAATTTATTGGAATACAAAGTTTAGGATCAGAATGTACTAATGTTTTTGTAGCATACTCAAAATGCAATGAATCCTAGTTATAAATTCCAGTCAATCAGTATTTGCTTAGTTTAGAAAGAAACTGACTAAGCTTTCCAATCAGATTTTAAAAGACAAAAAAGGATAAACAATCTCCAATTAGAAAAGTGCATGAATGAAAAATGCGAAGGAACTTGGACCATTTAACGTTTCAAATTCAATGATATATTTATTTGGAATAAAAAAGACACGACTTTTTTTTTGGACTCGAAAAAAGAAACGACTTTTTGATATCTTATAATTCGAGTAAGTATTGTCGTCATTTCAAAACAAACCACAATTATTGCGCTCTTCTTTCCTGGAGGCCACATTTTCTTCGCATTCAATTACAAGTTTGTAGATCTAATCAAATGCTCTCTCCCCCACATTTTTTTCTTCTTTTTATCTTAATTTATTGTCTTTTTTTTTTTTTTCCTTCTCTAAAATTTGATTGTCTTATTTCATTTAAAAAAGAAATTTGTCTCATTTCTTGTGTATATCCCAAACTCAATTAATCAAACAGAGTTTTGTGCCGTACATATGACACCCAATAATTGAATAAAGTAACACTAATTTTAATTATAGTTTTTGAATACAAACTTATGTAGTATATAAGCTGTCATTTTTTTTTAATTTTTAAGTGTTTAAAATATTGTCATATCAATTAATTATATTTATAAAAAATATATATTACATGAATGGATACTAAAAAAACTTAAGGTTAAAGTTGGTATCCTGGTACCACTTAAAAAAAAAAAACTAAAACTACAATTACAAAACCAAACACTTGGGAACACAACACCTGTCACAGTTTATCTTCTTCCAAATCCCCATATGACTCGTTAGCTCCAACACACATAAAGTCTCTCATACGCCTTGAAAACAAAATCCCAATCCAACTTCCCAAAAACCTCAGCAAAAAACTTGAATCTTTCACCCCAAAAAAAAAAAAAACAAACAAATGAATCTCAATCCCATATAATTACACCTAAAAAAACCCCATAAATCTTCAATCTCCACAATTTTGGTACACACCCAATAAAACAACCAAAAAAAGAAAGAAAAAAAAAATGGCTATGGCTTCAATTGTAAAGGTTGTCCTAGGCTCAATAGCCTTTGGCATATTCTGGGTAATGGCGGTTTTCCCATCAGTGCCATGTCTTCCGGTCGGCCGGACCGCCGGGTCTATCCTCGGCGCGATGCTGATGGTGGTCTTCAGAGTCTTGTCTCCCGACCAAGCCTACGACGCCATCGATCTCCCAATCCTCGGACTCCTGTTCGGGACAATGGTCGTGTCCATCTACCTAGAAAGAGCCGACATGTTCAAGTACTTAGGCAAATTGTTGTCGTGGAAAAGCAGAGGAGCCAAGGACTTGCTCTGCAGAATCTGCGTCATCTCCGCCGTCTCCAGCGCCTTGTTCACCAACGACACGGCTTGCGTCGTTTTGACGGAGTTTGTGCTAAAAGTCGCCAGACAGCACAACCTCCCGCCGCACCCTTTCCTTCTCGCCCTCGCCACGAGCTCGAACATCGGATCGGCGGCGACTCCTATAGGAAATCCGCAGAATTTGGTCATTGCCGTGGAGAGCAAGATTTCTTTCGGACAGTTTTTGGTCGGGGTTTTGCCGGCCATGCTCGTGGGGGTTACTATCAATGCAGTGATCCTTCTCGTCATGTATTGGAGAATCTTGACGATCAAGAAAGTGGAGGAAGATCCCGCTTTCGAGGTTGCGGCGGTCGAGGCTGTGAATTCTCATAGATTCTCTCCAGCCACTTTGTCACACTACTCCTCAATGGGGTCCCAAGATTGGAGCTCCAAGTTGGAGAATCTCAACGTTCAAAACTCGCCGAGTGTGCACAGCGTTCACTCAACGTCGTCGGCGCCGACATCGAATGTCGAGAGGCTGCGAAACAGATTGAGTTCGAGCGAGACCGAAATCCACAGGGTTCTCAGCGATGCGATGGGGAGTGGACGCAGTTTTAATGGCCCAAAAGATGTGTCCATTGAAGTGGGGTCTCAGAAAAGGGAAGATGAGAGTGGTGCTGGTGTTGGTGCTAGTTTTGGTGTTCATTCGATTCGAATTACTTCGGCTAATGTCGTGTCGGATACATTATCTTTGAGGTCTTCTGAAGCTGGAAGGCCCATAATTTGCAATCCAAAGAAGTGGAAGAGGCAGGTGTGGAAAACCTGCGTTTACCTTGTCACCGTGGGAATGTTGGTCGCTTTGCTTTTGGGACTCGACATGTCTTGGACTGCAATTACTGCCGCTCTTGCTCTTATCGTTCTTGATTTCCAGGATGCTCAGCAATCCCTGGAAAAGGTAATTTAGTAATAATTCAATAGTGGTTTATATATATTTACGTTCTTTTTCTTTTTCTTTTTTTTTTAGGTTGACTTTGGTACTTTGGATCTCAACATGGGAGTTAGTTATATGAAGAATTACTATCAGATTTAGAGCTAGTTTGGTATTGCGTTTAGAGACCGTAAAACTAATTTGAACGTAACACGATGCAAACAATGTGTTTAGTTAAAATGTCGGAAGTACGGTTACAATTCGTTTACTTCAAATGCTTCTACTTCTCTTTAGAAACACAATACTACGTTAAAATCGTGTTTTTTTTTTTTTTTTTTGTTTTTCTTGATTGAGCAGGTTTCGTATTCGCTTTTGATTTTCTTCTGCGGGATGTTCATCACTGTGGAGGGGTTCAACAAGACAGGAATACCAAGCACTCTATGGGATGCAATAGAGCCTTATGCGAAAATCGACCGTACCAGTGGGATTGCAATTCTTGCCTTGGTCATTCTTGCCCTGTCAAATTTAGCCTCAAATGTACCAACTGGTATGATTTTGGTTTCTCTCTTGTTTACTTAATTTTGTCTCCTTTTACTTATTTATTTTATTTTATCTGTTTCTTGCTTGAAAAGGGACTAGAAAAAAGTTAAAAAGACTTTTTTAATAGAAAAAACCATACCATTTCTTTTGTCTCCTTTTTTTGGCTACTAATTTTGTCTCCTTTTTTTTTTTTTTGTCCTATGAAAAAAAGGTAAGACTTGTCTAAATACAATCAATGCCAGGAGAATTAAACCAATGAAAAGTCAATGCCAATTGCCAGGGGTACATACATGTAACTCATTTCTTTTGGTAAAAAAATCTACTTTCACAATAAAGGAAGTCATTTTCAGAATTTATTACCTAGAAAAGAAAAAAGAACTTTATAGTTGTGAAAACTATGCAAAGATGACCTCAGAATTACTCGGTAAAACTATATTGGAAAAGCAAAAGAATATCTATATAAATCTATAACTGTTATGGATATATACAAGATTAGTAGCCAAGAGAATATATTTATTTTTAGGTATAGAGATAGATATTGGTCGCTATTCAACTTGAGGTAGAGAACATGGTCTTTTTGAGTCATTTTCAAGGCCTTCTTACTTGATAATATATATTTAATATTTTTCTCTACGGACGTGTTGTCTTTTCTGCATGTTCATGTCTGGATAAAAAAGTTCCCTGTTATCATTTCACACAAGCCCTTTTTAGCCCCACACTCTGTACAACCACGTATTGCTCTATGTCGCTCCCATAATTTAGCTTGTCCACATATAACCAAAACAAAAAAACTGTTCTCAATTATAAATTTTTTTTAGGAGCATAGATCAGGTAACGGACATAATGTATAAAAATTCGGGGAAAGAGGATAAAGTGTTACAAGACCTATAATTTAAGAGATATTTTTGTAATTAATTTTCTTGACACATGAGTTTTTTCGTAAAAGAAACTAATAACAAGGGGCAAAACTATTACAATTTTAAAATTCAGGAGAAACAGATGTTACGTTTGAAATTCGAAAGATAAAGTGTTACAATGAGTATAATTGGAGAAATTTTTTTAGTTAATTCTTTTTCTTTATTTTTTTAAATATATGAAGCTGATTGACTGACTCAAGAATTCGACATATAGTAGTAAGTAGTCAAAAATTTAAAAGAAAGGGAGATGAAAATTACTTACTTGACCTTATGTTAATATGCTCTTCTATTTTATTGTGCTTTATTTTTTAAAATGATTTTTTTTTTATACATTCATTCTACTATTAATTATTTTTATTTATTTTGGGGGGATTATAGTTTTATTGCTTGGAGGTCGAGTGGCAGCTTCAGCAGCACAAATTTCAGCGGCCGAGGAGAAGAAGGCTTGGCTGATATTAGCTTGGGTCAGCACAGTGGCTGGGAACCTGTCACTGTTGGGATCAGCAGCCAATTTAATAGTCTGCGAACAAGCTCGGAGAGCCCCACAACAAGGCTACAATTTGTCCTTTTGGAGTCATCTCAAATTTGGACTCCCTTCCACTTTCATTGTCACCGCTGTTGGTTTGACACTCATAAGATGATTTTTCATTTTTTTTTCTTTGCTATTTATTATTTTAATAGTGTGTATGTTTTTACCTTGAGAATTTTCAAATACAAGTCATATTACTGTAAGTTGTAACTCAGAAAGATCAAAAGACAGAAAATGTCTACATTTTGACGAGTTCAAAATTCAAAAGGGGATATGAATTATTTTAGGATTTTTTTTTTGTTTTTTGTTTTCATGTTTTTAGAAGAAATTTCAAGATCATCAATGGACGAAAAAAAACATATCTTAATTCTCTTCGGAAAGCGAACATAATTTCACTTACATGATCATAGATTCAATGATGCACAATTTATTAAGTGGAGTGTCGAATCTGAAGTATCCTATAAGAAGAATAAGAAATATATTCTTATCATTACACCAATCTAATAATAGCATCTTTTGATTTGGTTTCATGATCGTTTCGGAAAAGTTACAAGAATACAAAAGAAAAAAAAATATTGTGAAAGAAAGTGCAACTAGCTCTGACAAATAGTGGCCTTCTTAATTTTCATAACGGAAATGTGGTTAAATTTTGTGGTTTTTAAGGGGCCTTCCTTGGGTCGGTGGAGTCGTTTCATGGTCTTCAATTGTGGGTTATTAATGCCTTAATATCTGTCCCCACCTATAAAGAGAAGAAAAGCGAAAAGGTGAAAGAGTTTTCGGCCTCAAATGAGTGGCAACTGATTCTTCCAGTCCCCACATGTACGTAAAGAAATAACTCTAGAATTACTAGTCCCGTAGAAAAAAAGTACGTTACTTAGAGTTTTTTAGAAATTATTTTTGACTTTTTATGTCTAAAAATAATTTCTGTAAGTGCTTGGATGATCTGTTAGAAGAGCTTTTAGTTTTCAAACATGTTTCCTGTCAAAACAAAAAAAATATGACTTCTGACAAAACTCTTCTGAGTGTAAGCTTTAAAACTTACAGTAAAATTTAAATTAGACATTATGAACTTCGTTTAACATTTTTAGTACCTATTATAATACTTTAGAGATTATTTTGACCTTAAAAGCTCTTTGGTTCCAAACACTTACTGACAAACCATATCTTTTGCTTCTTTTCTTCTATTGGCTAGAAGTAAAAACAAAAACTCTGCTAAACGAACTCATATAGGAGTACTTCTACTTGTTCTGAAAAATTAATAATCTCATTTTGTTATGTCAAGTTTTATAGATTAAGAGAACTAATATATAGTTTTTAAATACATGTTTAGTAAATAACTGATATTTTTTTATTTTGAAAATTTACCGATAATCAGAAATTGATCTTAATTAATCAGTAAAAACAAACTTATTAATATTACTTTTGTTCAAAAACTTATTAAAATATCATTTTTTATTTTTATAAAATTTTGTTTATTTGTTCAAAAACTTCTTTAAAAAAAATCATTTAGCTATAAATTTCTCCCTTTTTTTTGTAACGTTTTATAAGAAAAAAATTAGAATTTACAAACAAATGTCAAACTCGAGAAGAAAAGGCTATGAATAGAAATGAAATTACTTTTTAAGAAAGAAAGATAACTTGGTTTATAATTATTATTACTAACAAAAAAAAAGATGACTGGGTTTAGGCGGCAAATTTGGGAAGTTGATGGAGAAAATGACAAGAAAGCCGTGACGACATCAAAAGATTAAAACGACAACTAAATTGAAAAAAGGACAAACCTAGATAAAGCGACAAGGAAGGAAAAAACGACAACAAATTCGGAAAACGACAGCATAAGGAGGAACGACAAAGAAAAAATAGCGTAGGTAAAAATAACAACGAAAGGAAGAATAACAAGGGAAGGGATAAACGAGAATGAATGAGAAAAAGAATGCTAACGAGACAGACGACGACAAATATTAAACGACAACAAATAAGAAAAGTAATAAAAGAGGCAGAACGATTAAAAAAAAAAGATGAAAAACTAGAAAGCATTGCAATAACTGAAAAAACGACAGTAAAAAAACAAAGTTCACATTTTTGATGAGCAACAAAAATAAGGAAAAGACCGACATATAAGTATAAGACGACAATGCTTAGAAACGACCAAAAATAAAAAAACGACACAACTACATCTGTTAATCAAAAACGACATTTTATGTGAGCTATGGAACATTACTGCATCTGTTAATCAACTCCAAGCTAAAATCCCACAATTTTCTAGCCAAATTGGCATCATTGGCTTGTGAACTCGCTTCCGCGACATTACTGTCCGAAAAATAGTAGCCGCTCATCCCCTTGACTTGTGGATGCAATGCCACATAGCACGTAGTTGCAGCACCCTAAGCACATGATTTGAACAAAGTGTAAAGCAAAAAAAATAAGGAGAATTTTAATTAAAAAGAAAAGAGGAACCAAGTATCCAAATTAGCTAAAAAGAAAAAACTAGCTAAACCAAGAAAGTAGTCATTTACACATTACCCGGAAGTATAACAAGAATGATTAATAGCTTCAGTACAATCGAAAATACAAAAAATCAAAGATATTATAAGTTGAATTTTAACCGTTTTATTTTTCTTTCTTGGAACGTGATCAGTGCATGTAAAGAGAATGCAATACCTGTTGAATATTTTTCATGAAATATTTACTAAGCAAACCTGCAAGACCTGTGCCAAAGTTAAAAGCAAAATGACATCAACAATGGGATGAAAAACAAACATTGCAAAACCAGCATATGTAACAGCCGAATTGCTAATAGCTCTATTGAGTTATATATTACCACTAAAAAAGCTGTGGTGACGGAATAGATTCGTGAAAATTGCTCCTGGATGCAACGAATTCGCGGTAATCTCTACACCTTCTTCCTGTTTAGAGAAACAGATCGAACACGAATGTGATGACTTAAAGAGAGATTTTAGCTTTTCTAACACCGGGCTATATCCTCAAATTTTCTTTATCTATCATACATATGGATAACTGCCTTTACCTTCAGCCGTCTTGCGAGCTCATTAGCATGCAAGACATTGGCAAGTTTCGACTGACCATAAGCAGACAGACGGTTATACCTGTCAATTAGCAAATCTGAGCATTTAATTACTTGCAGACATTGGAAGAACGAGCCAATTAGCAAGTGGTTTGACGAATAAATAGGCTTTTCAACTATAATGCCATTCAAGAGAAAAGGCTAAAATACGTTTTGGGGTCTAAATATTGTTACCGTGATTTGTCATTGATTTTGTCGAAGCGAATCCCTTCTTTATAGGAGAATTTATGACGCCGCGATGAGACATTCACAATCCTTCCTTCTCTTTTACATTCTAGTGCTGTTCTCTTCATGGTCTCCAACAGAAGATTTGTCAATAGAAAATGACCTGAAAAATCTCGAAATTAAAATTTTCTTCTCTACTATCTAAAACTTTGAATAGGTAGTGTAAAATACCAATGTGGTTTGTTGCAAATTGCAGTTCTATGTTGTCTTTGGAAAGCATGAACGGTGTCGCCATGACTCCGGCATTATTACTTGCAACACCGAAATCAAAATACGTTCACAATGCAATGCCCGGATAAGATAGATTAAAATTGAATGGCAATAGAATTAATACAAAATAATCTTACTTTATGGTCATCATCTTACATGAGGATGTTCAGTGGAAGACCAGAGGAACTGAAATTGGTCGCGAATTTCCTAACCGACGCCATAGAACTCAGGTCCAACTCCAGGGCATTAATTTTTGCACATGGGTTCTCTTTAACTATCTTTCCTTGGACCTCTTTGCCAGCTTCTATGTTCCTTACTCCCATAACTACATTGACACCACGCAATGCGAGAACTCTCGCAGTTTCAAAGCCGATACCACTTGATGCTCCTGTACCAATATTGCTAGCAAGAACTTACATATGCATATACACAAATATGTTATATAGTGATATATATATATATATATATATATATATATATATACTTTAAGCTTGTTTCTTGGTCTGTCAAGTATGAGGAAGCATAAGAAATTACCTGTAACAATGGCGGTAAGGCCGGCCCCGTCAATTCCTTCAGTGACTTGCTCTGCTGTGGAAGAAGGGGAGAACCCAGATGGCCCTTTTCTTTCAAACCACCACATCTCTGTTGCTTTCTTTGTACATGAATTTAATCCATAAGGCCAATATGGATAGCCTAGTGACGAGCAAATCTAGAAAGTGCACTATGTCCAGCCTATTGAATCACGCCACCTCATTTTGGTTAATTTAAAATATAAATTTTAGTAAATGGCCTTATTTGCTGATAATCATATATATATATATATATATTATATATATATAGACCGAAATTATCTGATAAAGTAAGATTACCAAAAATTACTATTTTTTTCAGTTCAAAACTCGTTTATTTTTCTTAATTTCCTTTCCAAAGTTTAGCTTTCTGTAACTCACCTAATTTTAATCATGTTTCGGTTTCATTTTTTGTCTCTGCTGATATATTTCATAGGCTTCGTTTGGCGTTTAAGTTTAACTCCAACAAAATTATACTTTTTAATTTTTGTTTTTTTTTTCCAGAAAAATCAATAAAAATTATAACTAGTTTTTGAAAAATCAACCAACTCGAACTTAAAAAATTTAATCTCCAACCGGTAAACCAAACGCAAACTTATTGTATTTTTATTTTTTTATTTTTTTGAAAAGAAAATGAGAAAATGAACGGCATTTTACCTATTATTAATTGATTTATAATTAAAATGTTATGCTATTTATGCTTTTCATGTTTTACGATAACTTAAGCACGCTGCTAGAAATTAGTCGTTTGCCGACCAAGTCAATGTGTTGCAAAGACGGGAATTAATAAAAATTAAACAAGCCACATTGGCATAGGTCGGTGGCAGGTGAAAGTATTAATTTGTAAATTGTCCAAATTACACAAACGACCCCATCAAAACCACTAGTTTGACTTAAAACTTTTAAAACTGCGATCCAAACTCTCAAATCGTAAAACTTTTTTACTATATTAAAATTTTAAAAATTTTATATATAAAATAAGAAGCAAAGTTAAAAGTTTTACCCTATGGATGACACATCCAATTTCTGAAATTAGAAAATTTTTGTAAAAAAATGTTTGTCCCCATTTTTTCTATCATTCTCTCATTTTGAAGGAAAAAAAAAACTAAATCATTTTCAAACTTACTTTGTACAATACCATTTTCTTAATGAATATTTTTTAAAAATCTTCTCACAATGTACTATTCCCAATATCATTTTTTCTCATTCCAAACAACTTTTTATTTTCAAAAAGAAATTTTTTTACAAATCCAAACACCATCTTATTTAAAAAAAAAAAAAAAGACTTTTTCATTTAAAATAAAAAATTTTGCTTTTGGAAAATGGATATGTGATTCAAATGGAGAACAAAAAATTTTCGTTAAGTTTACTCACTTCTTATTTAGTCAGGCTTTTCCTATCTTGTTTACTAAAAAGAAAAAATGAAATTGTAGCAAATAACATATTTTATAGGTATTTTTAAAATTTATAGCATGTTTTTCGAAATATGATAAATTATAGCATATGTTCTAGTAAATCTATGGATTTCTTTAGATTTTCTAGAAAACAACGTATTTACAGTTTAGTTTTAATAACAAATTTATGTGTATATTTTTATATTAAAGAGAGAGGAAAAATGAGAGATTTTTCTGATATTATGTGATCATAAATTTAATTATACTATTTATTATTATGTTTAAATTTAATATTATAATTTACTACTGCTCTCTTTAAAAATACAATTTTGCTCTTTCTTCCTAGAAAAATAAAAACCTAAACGCCTACTAATAATAATAATAATAATAATTGTTGTTATTATAATTATTATTAAGTCTGCCATTCTAGTTTACTCAAAAAAAAAAAAAAAAAATTTGTCTTGGTCCCACATCGGCAAATCATTAAAATTGATTAACCCCCACGTAATATATATACCATCTACAACTAATAAAACCACTATTAAAGTGATGTAAGGTTCGACTTTCCGTTTGCTTTGTTGAACCATGGATTTGGCTGTTTGGTATCCAAGATTTTCCAGTCAACAACAAGATTTTCCAGTCAACAAATTGTATTGTAGTCTTCTAAAAGATTTTTCAGTCAACAAATTGTACAATATCATGTAAGTGTCAACAAATTGTACAAATTGTCTCTATATCATATAACACGAAATAGAGAAGTAAAATCAGGTCCCTCTCAATTGTTGTTGGCAAGAAACTTCACCCAATAAGCTCAATTGTTGTTGGTAAGAAACTTCACCCAATAAGACTTCAATATGCTACTGTTTGGCATCCAAGATTTTCTCTCTTGAGATTTTGTAGTCTTCTAAAGGTTTCTCTTAGCACGTAACAGGGTGAAGGATCTTGTGTATATCCTATAACACGAAATAGGGAAGTAAAATCAGGTCTCTCTCAATTGTCGGTATAGTCCACCAGGGGTTAAATAGAGGTTTCAATATGTATGTATACTTTGTTTAAGATAAATACATATTAATAACCATTTACTGACCAAATAAGTAATATGTTAAAAAAATACCTTTTTATATTTTCAAAATTTATACACTTGCAACATATATCATCAAACTTTATTACAAAACAAAATTAAACAACACAAATAAGACAGATCGATATGAATAAACAAAAATCCTTTGTGTTTTTACACTTGAAACAAACTAAAATCAAATATTAAACAAACCACAAAAAGATCTTGTCTTTCTGTAATGAAAACTAAAAAAGAACCTGATAGCTTTTGTGCTAAAGTTTGAACATTTCAATGATGAAGCAAGAATCTATTTTTAGAATATCCAAAATCCCTTCCATCTCTCCATTCAATAGTTGGTAAGACTAAACAGTCTTGCTTGACAGGCAAGAAACCCAATCGTCAAGTTTACCGCCAAACCCTCTCTCAACGATGCTAGAGATGTACAATTTTTGCTTTATTCTTTCGATCTCCCCGAAGTCGGATCTTATGTGGTGAATTGGACTCATGAAAACAAATGTTGGAATATATGTAGCTACATCAATGTCTTTCACGTGTTTAGGAAGCTTCAATATCTCCTAGATCTTGCTTTCGTTCACGACTCCATTGGTGATCTCCATACCATTAGACACGGAGGAGTTTCATTATCTTCTGGAACGTTTTGAGCCAGATCAGGAGGGATTCCATTGATCCTAAAACAATTAGGGCAAGCGCTTTCAAAATCGAGCCTTCACATGCTCATATGCATTCGGATCAACAAAATTTGCTCCCTCCATTTGAAAAAGAATGGGAAGAGTACAGAAAACAATAAACACAAGTTTTCAAAGTTCGGAGATAAAGTTGCAAGAATATTAAAGTTTAGATAGCAAAATAAAAAAAATTTTGTTTGTCATTATTAATTTACATTTTGGTTGTTGTAATGTTAGTAATTTCATCTATTTAACTAACAAAATGAGTAAAGATGAAATCATTTCATAATTTATGAAGCATTTTCTACTTAGTTTTTAAAGTTCAAAGAGCAAAGAAGTAAAGATGAAATTATTTTATAATTTAGAGAATATTTCTATAAATTTAGGAAGCAAAGTAACAAACCCATCAAGTTCAAGGAGCAAATATAAAATTTGTCCCCAGCCTTTTCTGAACGACCCAAGTGTTTGGAGGCCCCAAAGTGGCCCAATTAAAACGACTAAATAGGAGGAGGGAAAAAAAGAAAAAGAAAAAAAAGGGACATAGTGTTAACGGTGCCTGGTTCTTCTAGGGCTTACTCCTCGGTGTTCCGTCTTCTACGCCGTTCTCCTCCTCAGCCTCGCTATTTGATTTGAAGCCATCTCCGACCGCACCAAGAAAAATCACATTTCCAAGAGGTTTTTATTTTATTTTAATTTGAAATCTTCTATTTGATTTTGTTCAACTGAAACACCTGCTTTCTTGGTTTTTTTTAATATTTATGAAAAACTTACTTTTTTTTTGGTTAAATCTTTGTTGCGAATGTTTTATGCTGTTCAAATGTTGGACTTCTCCATTTTTTTAGAATTTGACTACTGCGACTTGCTATTTTTTGTCTGATTTTTTTTTTTCGTTGCTCCCCCCCCTGATTGAAGATTAATTTGGGGAAAAATTAGAGTATGTATCAGTTACTGATTACTATGTAACGTGAATATTCAAATTTTAGAGTGCTTTCTTGTAAGTATTAAGTTTAGTTTAGTTTAATTAAGGTTGGTCTTCCTCCAGATAATTTGCAGGTAAGCCATGGTTAAGCACAACAACGTTATCCCTAATGGGCATTTCAAAAAGCATTGGCAAAACTATGTCAAGACTTGGTTCAATCAACCGGCCCGGAAGACTCGCAGAAGAATTGGTGAGTGCCCTCCCATACTTGTTTACTGATTGAATTGGGAAGTTTATAAGTTGAGTTTCTTTGGTGTCATGTTTTTCTGATCCATTGACACACTCTCCAGCTCGTCAGAAAAAAGCTGTGAAGATTTTTCCCAGTCCTACTGCTGGACCTCTCCGTCCGGTCGTTCACGGACAGACATTGAAGTATAACATGAAAGTGAGGGCTGGCAGGGGCTTTTCGCTCGAAGAATTGAAGGTGGGTTCTCTCTCTTAGCAGTAAAGTTTCTTATATATGTTGTTTTATCTGAAGGTATGCAAATATGGATAATGTGGGTTATTTTTCGTCGTTACAAACAAATATTATATTTGGAGACGGGTCTTGATATGAGATGAGAGATTTATCTGAATTTCTGGCTTTTATAATCTCGTATTAGCATCCCGTGTTAATGACTTTAGTATGATGGATTGGTTAACCGTCTCTGCGATTCACCCTTCAGGCAGCAGGAATACCGAAGAAGCTTGCGCCAACCATTGGCATAGCTGTTGATCACCGCCGCAAGAACCGATCTTTGGAGGGCCTTCAAGCTAATGCTCAAAGGCTCAAAACCTACAAGGCCAAGTTAGTCGTCTTCCCAAGACGTGCTCGCAAGTTCAAGGTAAAGTTAAATGGGGTATTGGATTGGCTTGCTGTGGTAAAGGTTTATTTGCATGTTATCTCATGTTGCTCTTTTGCTTCAGGCTGGTGATTCTGCCCCCGAGGAACTGGCCAATGCCACTCAGGTCAAGGGCGAGTTCTTGCCTATTGTGCGTGAGAAGCCAACGGTTGAGCTTGTTAAGGTTACTAATGAGATGAAGTCGTTCAAGGCTTATGACAAGCTCAGAGTAGAGCGTATGAACAAACGCCGCCAAGGCGAAAGGTTGAAGAAGGCCGCCGAAGCTGAGAAGGAAGAGAAGAAATAGAGAATTTTAGACCTGATACGCAGCTACTTGATAAGTTTTGTTAAGGAAAATTTTGTATTTTCGAGTTAGACCCTATTATAGTGGACTTGTTAAAAGTTCATTAATTTCATTTTTTTGTCATGTCATTTGAGGTAAGGAAATCTTAAACGACCGTATAGTTTTCTGCTGGATAACACTTTGTTCCTTTCTTGAAGGAATGAAATGGTTGACCAACTAGTTCTTCTGAATTACACACCATCTTTCACAGAAAAAACAACTAATGAGCGGGGCACCACAAACTCCTGTCCAATAATGCAAATTACCAAGCTCTTTTGTCGTCGTTTTTATTTTCTTGTCACTTGTCGTTTTTATTTTGTTGTCGTTCGTTTTCCACCGTCAATCATATTCTTCTCTTCGGTGTCGTTTGTTTTATTGCCTTAATTTTTTCCGTCGTTTGTTGATTTTCCGTCGTTTCTACCGTTCTTCTTATCTTTCTCACTGTCGTTTATCTATACAAATAACAAGCCACTTTGTTCTTTTGTTCATTTTCCACGCAGGACAAGCACTATAGTCTAGTCGCTTGACGGCATCATTATTATTATTATTTATTATTATTATTATTTAATAATAATAAAAATAATAAAAAAGAGATTAGTGATGTCCTCGCATCCTATCCCAGTGGTCATTGGGTGAGACAAAGATGACGATCTTATGTCTTTAACAAAGGGAAGACATTGTGAGCATCACTTCTCGAAGCTAAAATTTAAAGAGTTTCAAAAGTAGAACATTCTTGTTATCTTGTAACTATTACCACACGAAGAAACTTAAATTGTTGAATAATTAAATAAAGAAAACTTGATAACTTGGCACATCATCTGGTCAAATTCAGGCTGAAATCCCATAGTTTCGTGGCCAGATCCATGTCTCTCCCCTGCGAGCTTGCCTTGGAAAGAGTACTTGCAACAAAATATTCACCGCTTACCCCTTTCACCTGAGGATGCAATGCCACATAACACGTTGTAGCAGCTCCCTAAAATAATCAAAACATAATTCGACAAAATTAGTCAAAAGAAACTTGATCACTATATATATTTATGTTTGTATATGTGAATGAGTCAGTGGAAAAGTACTGGCTAACCTGCTGGATATTTTTCAGAACATATCTTCCGAGTGTTTTGACAACACCTGCATGAGACGAAAAAGAAACCGTGATGTGAGTGGATAAATTTCAGCACTTTGATGCAGTGCTTTTGCACTTGAGAAGCTTTTTTTCTTTTTTTTTTTTTTTTTGATACAGGAAAGGTGTACTACAACTGGCAATGGCGTTGTGACGGAAAATATTTGTGACAATTGCTCCTGGGTGAAGTGAGTTTGCAGTTATATTCACCCCTTCTTCCTGAACAAAAGAAACAATATTTTACTAACAACAGACTGATGAGTGATTCATTTGGCTTTATGATGCAGAAACCGAAGCCATAGATATACCTTTAGACGCCTTGCAAGCTCATTAGCATGCAAAACGTTAGCAAGCTTCGATTGCCCGTATGCGGCTAGTTTGCCATACCTGTTTGTAGTATGCATTCAATGCTTCACCGATCATGTTTGTTTACGTTCGTGAGAGATGGTAAATGCACTTGTAAGTGGCGCGAGTGTAAGATCTGGATCATTCATTCATGGGAGTCTTGTTTGTCCATGTGGATCCCATACGAATGAGTAGTCCGGATGTTAACGTTGCACCATTCACAGGTGCATGTAGTATAGTTGCATGGGTTAATGTCTTCATTTGTGCGGATTAAGAGTTTTACCTAGAAGGGTCGTTAATATTATTGAAACGAATTCCTTCACGGTAGGAGAACCGGTGACCATCCGAGGAGACGTTTACAATTCTTCCTTCTTTTCCACTTTCACGTGCTGTTTTCTTCATTGTGTCCAGCAAAAGATTTGTGAGAAGAAAATGACCTAGCATATGACAAAAAAAAAAAAAAAAAAAAAAAAAAACCCAAGGGACAAAAATTGAATTTTGCTTTACATTCACCATTCGACTTGGAATCATCTAATGCAAATATTTTCTGCAGTTCCAGTAAAAAAGATAGCATTTCACTGATTTAAACCACTAAAAAAATAAGGTACCTAAGTGATTTGTCGCAAACTGTAGCTCCATGTTGTCTTTGGAAAGCTTGAATGTGCCAGTTGCCACTCCTGCATTGTTACTTTACAGTAAAAAAGGCTAAAGTCATTACTTGCTACATAAATTTGTTAAAACAAAACAAAAACCAAAAACCAAAAACAAAAAAACAAAACAAAAGGCTTGTAACACTCTAATGTGAAAGATTTAGGGCCCGTATGGGGGCGCCGTCCGGAGATGGTAAAATATCATCTGAATTTCAAAATTCTAACTCTAAATCAAACTTTCCCTCTCTTCTATTTTCAAAAAACTCAAATTTTAAAAATCTATAACTTTTCATTTTAAATTGGAATGAGATAATTTTTATGTCAAAATGCTCGTAACGACAAAATGAGCAAGACAATCTTTATTTTGTATTTTTTTTTTCGAATACGTTTCAAATTTTTGCATTATATTTTATATTACAGAACATTTTCAAAAGTATTCCTTCCAAACTAACATTTCCAATCCAACTTTCAAAATACCATCTTCAGATGTTCCCCAAACGGGCCCTTAGTTCCACCACTAAAACTGCTTATCTACACTTACATTAGGATGTTTAGAGGAAGACCAGAGGCATTGAAATCGGATGCGAAATTCCTTACGGATGAAAATGAACTCAGATCTAATTCCATGACATCAAGTTTAGCGGTCGGGATTTCCTTAATTATAGCTTCTTTGACATCTCTACCCGCAGAAACGTTCCTTACCGCCATTACCACATGGACACAGCGTAACGCAAGGACTCGTGTTGTTTCTGTGCCAATCCCACTAGATGCTCCTGTGATCACACCTTGAACAATTTATCTTCATATATAGAGCATATATATTGTTACCTTGTTCATTTTATCTCTAAGAAGTAAAATAAAATCAGGTGGGACTAAAAGTTAACCGGTAACAATGGCGGTAAGACCGCTCCCATCGATCCCTTGAGTAACTTCCTCTGCTGTGGAAGATGATGAGAACCCAGATGCCCCTTTTCCTCTGCAAAACAGACACATTTGTTCTTTGCTTGATTGCTTGAATGAATATCCAATATCTCTCACATTCTTCAATTAAATTCAATTTTAAAGGATGGCATTATCACTAGCAGGTGTTAAAGACATTATTGGGAGGAGTTGGACCTACGTGGTCCAATATATTTATTAATGAGCGGAGATACGTGTTCCCACTCATATTTTAAAAATAAAGACAAATAATATTTTTTTCCCTCCGAACTTTAGACCTTGTCATAAAATCCCTTCTGAACTTTACTTTGTAATATTCTTTTCCTCTGAACTTTGGAAAAGTTTGCGAATTTTCCCTCTCAATTGATTTTTTGTCAAAAAAATATATATAACACTCGTTTGAAGCATGAGTTGCGGATATTAAATGTGAAACACTTATAACTAAGTTAAAAAAGTAAATAATTAGGGTTGATTGTCTTTTTTTTTTCCCCTCATATTTCTCTCTTATAAGTAACTTTGTTGTTTCACATTTAATAAGTGTTGATTGTCTTTTTTTTTCATGAAACACTTATAATTAAGTTAAAAAATAAATAATTATGGTTGATTGTCTTTTCTTTTTTCCCTCATATTTCTCTCTTATAAGTAACTTTGTTATTTCACATTTAATAAGGGTAACGGGTGTCAGGAGTGCTCTGAACATGTACCATTTCATAATTCTATACTTAATATCCCTAACCGATGCTTCCAACGAGTTTTATATATATTTTTTCATCAAAAATTTAATTGAGGGGGAAAATTTGCAAACTTTTACAAAGTTTAGGGAGAAAGAATATTACAAATTGAAATTCAGATGACATTTTATGACAAGGCCTAAAATTTAGGAGGTAAATGTGTAATTTGTCCTAAAAATAATGTAGTTTTCGACTCTAAAATTAATGTTTTGTCCTCATTGTACAAGAAAAATAATAATTGAGCCCCAGTCAATAATCGAAATATAACTATCCTTCCTTTTAATTAAAAATTATCTCTAAATGTTATTCAACCGAAAAATTTTTCTAGCTCCATCACCATCTACATTGAGCCAAAGAAGAACACCTACACCTGAATCTTTCACACGTGTCCTTAGCATTGCTTTACGAATTACTCAAGATGAGTGCTGGTCAACTTGATGAATCAGTTTCTAATACATTATAAAACGTGTGTATCACGCCATATGTCAAAACCACGTGAGATTGACCGTTGGCTTGCTTGTGGGAAAAGAAATGTCCATTATTTTAGTTTAGTAATTTGACCAAAAGTTCCAGGGAAAATTTTAGGGAAAAAGTCAGAGTGCTTGAATACTTGGGTACATGATAAACGACTTTGAAGAATTCTTTAGAAAATAATTTCTAGTAGAATAAGCAAATATAGAATAGAGATTTCTAAAGACTTGAGAAATCACGCCTATTTTGAATATTAATTCTGAACAGGAATTTTATTTTTATTCTCAACAAGGTCACAAAGACGGCCAAAATCAACATTGGCGGCTAAATGCATTATGCTGTTTATGAGACATTGGTTAAGGACATATCACCAGCGGCTCTACGATCATTTCGTCAAATTCTGGCTAAAATCCCAGAGTTTCTTTGCCAAATCCATGTCTTTACCCTTTGCGCTTGTCTCGGACAGATTACTGTCAACAAAATACTCGCCGCTTACGCCCTTCACCTGCGGATGCAATGCCACGTAGCACGTTGTAGCGGCTCCCTAAAATCGTACCATTCATCAACATTAGTGAGAAAAATGGACTTCTATTCCTTTCATTTTTTGAGGCATATATAGACTTGATAATAACTTAACTAGATTTGTATATGAATTAGTTGAAATCTTGTACTGGCTTTACCTGCTGAACATTTTTCAGAACAAGCCTACCAATTGTATTCACAAGACCTGCAAATTGCATTGAATAATTAGTAATTAGCTGTCCTTTTCTGCATATTTGACGGAACTTTTTTAAATGAAAATTAGCGTCTGATTTACTTTTTCATCATATTATTTTGAATATTTAAATCCGTTCCCAACTATATATATATATATACATATATATATATATATTTACTTTAAAGTAGTTGATGTATTTACCACTAACAACGCCAAGGTGACGAAAAAGATTGGTTTGAATTGCTCCTGGATGAAGGGAATTTGCAGTTATATTCACCTCATCTTCCTGAGAAAGAAACAATGAATTAATAACTGATTTTAATTTATAACATGGCCATGACAAAAAAATTTTACTGCCGAAAGTCATGTACCTTCAGATGTCTTGCAAGCTCCTTGGCGTGCAAGACATTAGCGAGCTTAGATTGCCCATATGCAGCTCCACTGCTGTACCTGTACACAAGCAAGTGATCATCAAAACTTAAATCAAACATGAACTAAAGTTGAACCGATCATGAGTTGTTGTAATAGTAGAAAAGTGCTACCCTGATTGATCGTTTATTTTGTCAAAACGAATTCCTTCAGGATATGGGAAACGGTGAGCGATTGAGGAGACATTGACAATCCTTCCTTCTTTCTTACTTTGCCTTGCTGTTTTCTTCATTGTATCCAACAAGAGATTTGTCAGAAGAAAATGGCCTGCAAAACCAGGTTCGATGAAAGATGAATTTTGCGTCTTTGCACTCTTCTAATTTTCGACACGCATTATGTGTGTAACAAAGTTACCTAAGTGGTTTGTGGCGAACTGTAGTTCTATGTTGTCTTTTGAAAGCATGAATGGTGTTGCCATAACTCCTGCATTGTTACTTAAAACAAAAGAAAATGTAACTTTTTAAGAGACTGCACAAAATATGTAGAAGAGCCTCGATAGTTAGGACTGCTATTATAACTTACACAAGAATGTTGAGGGGATGACCGGATGATTTGAAATCCGATGCGAATTTCCTCACGGAAGACAATGAACTGAGGTCCAATTCCATGGCATCAATTTTAGCAGTGGGGATTTCTTTGACTATTGCCTCTTTGACATCTTTCCCAGCAGCCACATTCCTGACAGCCATGATTACATGGACACCGCATAATGCAAGAACTCGGGTGGTTTCGGTGCCAATACCACTAGATGCTCCTGAAATGACAGTCATTTAGACCAAGCATTAAAAAAATTCTTCACTGAATGAACACTTAAAGATTCTGTTTTGATGCAAATGTTTACAGAATATCTCGATTGACCCAATTGCAAGAAGAGATAAAATTTATCATAATTTAAAATCTAGACAAAATTCTTAAAAAATAATGACTTGTATACTAATTAATCTCTCAATGAAAGATCAGTACCCTTTCAACAAAAACAGACAACAGACAAGATTTCCAACACCCAACTGACTCATATTGGGTTGAATTCATAAGATAATTGTAATCTCAGTACTCAATTATACCCGCATCAGATCTAAATGTCGATCGAAACTACGGAGCTCAGAGTATCCTTGATGTGGTAGAAAATCAATACATAGCTATGAGACAGAAACCCAAGTTACAAAATACGAGGAACTTAACAACGACAGAATTCTTCAGCATCCCAAGTTGTTCCTCTTACATAGCTCAAAAACATGTTTTTGCAAATATATAACATGGGAAAACAAACGAACCAATCAAAAAGAATAGCCAAAAATATGGATAACTCTTAATTCCAGTCCAATATATATATATATAAGGAAGATAAAATAAAAGTTGAATGAATAACCTGTAACAATTGCGGTGAGACCAGTTCCATCGATTCCTTGAGTAACCTCCTCCGCAGTGGAAGATGAAGAGAACCCAGATGACCCTTTTCTGCTAAAAGGCCACATTTTTTCTTTTTCTTTCTTTTTTTTTTTTTTTTTTTGACTCTCTCTCTCTTTCTCTCTCTCTTTTATTTTTTTGGTTGGGCTCTGAATGACTATCTTTATCTCTCTCTAGTTATCTTATCTACAAGCAACGAGTTTTTGGGTTGAGTCAAAGGGCACAACAAAGACTGTCAGAAATGGCAGTTCGTACGGAGGACACAGAAAATAACGTATAAACAGTTGGAAAGACCGCACAACCACGTTCACGTTCGGGTATTTGGTTTGGGTGGAGCCTAGTTTGATATCTTCTCTCTTTGATTTGGGACCATGCAATTTGCCTTTCCTTTGTAGCCTCCTTGGGTTATATCCTACTAGTTAAATATATTGTAAAAATTAAAAAAAAAAAAAAAAAGTTAAAAAACATTGTCGTTTAATTTATCTTCTTTTCTTCTTTTTCAAAAAATAAAATAAAAATAAAAAAGATGAGGAGTTATGATCGTACGAGGAGAAATTGCTAAGGGGGAATAAATAAATGAACATAATATGAGGCCCACAAAATTATGATCATGATTTTTGAAGTTAAAAAATTCTCTCTTTTTATTATTATTTTTCTCTAATCTAAAGACTAGAAGAACTTTAATCTGCATTCCCCTGTTGTGTCCAAAAGGAAAGAGGTTACACCTGCCATCTATTGGTAGGTTGTGGTTTGTTATTACAGAAGATGTTAAGAGTGTAGATGAGTTTGTTGAGACTTTTTTTTGGCACTAAATTTATCAATTGTTTTTTTAAATAGGATTATAAAGGGATTTTTTAAAAAGGTAAAGTAAGGTAATTGTAGCATTACCAAATTATTCGCCAATTTAAAGATCAAATAATGTAACATTATACTGGTTAATAATTTTTTTTGTTGAACCAAAAAACAAAATATTGATGCCTTTGTGTCTTTCAAATCAATGCCATATAGTAAAGTACCACACATGAAATGATAAGATATCTAATCTAGGAATTCACATTTCACAAGTTATGGTATGTAGTTCAATCTTAACACTCTCTTTATTAATATAAATGATACGGTTAAGAATCAAATTTAAGTTAGAAATCTAGTTAATATTTAACTAGTGAAATACAATACACATAATTAATTCAAATGTAATCTATCTGTTATGTTCCAATAAAATTAATACATTTGAGTTCAAAATCTCAAAGGATGTTTGAAATAACAATTACAATTCAAAAAACTCAACTGTTTTGTTTTGTTTTGTTTTTTTAAATAAATAAATAAATAAAGATTTTAATTAATTTTTAAAAAATTAAATAATTTCAATCTAAAATTTTGAACTACAACGAATACGTGAAACGCATGCTAAAAATTATAGTACTATATTTCACTCCCCATTAACGGCCGTCGGCAATCCGACCCACAAAAGTGACAGAAAGCGGGTCAAATCGTTATCCTGCCTCCACTCATACACATACCACCCTAACAACCGGCACGTGCGACCACGCCGCATTCTTTGATAGACTCGCTTGCGGGCACAACCGAACCGCACACAGAACACCCACACACACACAATTGAAAAAAAAAAAACAAAACAAAACAAAACAAAAACAATTCAGAGCTCAATTTTATTATTGAAAAAAAAAAAAAAAACACATTACAGAGCTCAATTTTATTAAAAAAAAAAAACACAATACAGAGCTCAATTTTATTTATTAAAAAAAAAAAAAAAAACTGAGCCTTTTAGAAACCCTAGCTCCATTTCCCCACAATTTTTTTTGCTCCACTGTCGAAATTCTCGCTGCATTTTATCCCGTTCCTGAGGTACGCCCCTAACTCCATTTCCATTTTCTTCTTTTTCTCCTTCTCTCTCCTCCGGCTTCTGTATGAACTTCTTGCGCACGTGCGCAAATTCGCTGCCAATTGCGCTGTTCTTGGTCCGTTGTCTACGAATCCGTTCGGTGGTCGCTGAGGATTTCTTGTTCGTCGTAAAAGTTGGATTTTTGGATTAAATTTCGAAGCTTTTTCGTTGATTCGGATTCGGTTGTTTCACCTCCTCGTGTTCTTCGTTGTTGCTTCGCCTCACATAGTTGTCGTTTGTTTTGGTTCTTCTTCTTTCCTCTTGTCGTTTTATCCAATAGGTTCTTGTTCTACTTTTCCCCTTTTTCTTTTCTTGGAAATCAAAGAAGTTCTCTTTTCGGGATTTGTTTGACAATTTTTCGGATATGTTAAGAATTCTGTTGCCAGAGGAATGGAAAAAACAATCTCTCTCTTTTTTTTTCGTATTTATTAGCTCGTGCAATTATTCGAAGTTTAGAATTCTATACAATGGGGTTCACTCGGTTTCTAGTGGGGCTCTGTACATTTGTTCGTGTGGATAAGGATACAGTAATGAGTTCAATTTTTCAATATTTTGGTACTTTGGTTCCCTAGTATTTGGTTTTTTGGTTTAATTGTCTCCGAAATGTAGGGAAAAAAAGTTAAAATCAATAGTGGTTGGAATATGAGGAAACAACAGAGCAGACAGAACATTTGGGTTCCTTCTAAATTTAAGCTCTTTTGCTAGCTGAGTGATGATTACTTTTGTTGCCGTCTTTGGAACTAAAATGAGGTCTGTGATTTTTCAAAACTGAAAATTTGATTATGGTTTTTTGAGATGGGAGCTTTTCGAGTATACTTTTTATGTTGTCCTTTTCAAAAAAAAAAAAAAAAAATAGTTTCCTGAAATTTTTACTTGAATTTAGTATCTGTACTGTTTTGCATGTGGACAAGTTAATGAACTCTATTTACATGCTTTAATTGAGTTTGTCTTGAAAAACCCATACTTTTTGTTATTTCTGCAGCTGCTGTTGTTAATTTATCGTTATGACAGTTATCAATTATAACTTACCATATAAATTATGTTGGAATTTCAGGCACATCTTGTTTTGTTAAGCCAGACTCGGCTTTGTGCTTCCCTTCTGAATAAGACAACAACCTGAGAAAGCTCTTCTAATAAGAATGCTAATTCATTCATTACTGGGACTTGGCATTGTGTCGTTTTGGGAAGCATTGTTAAACTTTTTATCTCTATCGGACAAATTCATGCTTATGAAGGAGGACGAGCTTTCTTTTGTTGTGTAACTTTATTCTTTATTGAAAGTGTTGTATAGTATTCATTGTTTTTGAAGCTCCTAATAAGTCGTTGTAGTGTCTTCGTCAAATGTCAGAAGGTGTTATGGCGGTAGTAAAACCTGAGGTATGTTGAATCATCCTTACTTTAACATTTGTTTTTCTTTTTAAAAACAGTTTATTTAGAATTGCTGCCCTAATGAATTCATTTACTTTCGGATCTTAATAATATATGCATCAATTGGAGATAATATTGGAAGTATGTGGTTCTTACAGCATGGTTAGAAATAAGTGTGTACGCTATTTTTTGAAGTTAATTTATAAACATACATACATATATGTGTGTGTGTGTGTGTGTGTGTGTATAAGATGTTGATAAGGGGTGGAAGTGATTTGATACGCCACAATAACATAGGTTAGCAATTATTTATTCGACAGTTAAAGTAGGCTGTTAATGCTTTTAAAAGAAAGGGCCTGAGGTTTTTAGCCTGAAAATAATAAAAATGAATTTAACCAATTATATTAATGGTTCAAGGAATCATAGTGATAAGCTCCTGTGACATGGGGTGCTAGGGAATAAACTCAATGGTTGGAACTTGGAAAATTTTGCACTGTTCAAGAATTGGTGGTGGTTTATGTTCTTGTTGATATACTGTTCTTGCTATTATATCATGCTGATTTTTTCTTTGTTATGTAAATTAGATGAAGTCTTACATCTGGTTGCAAACGGCCGATGGTTCAATTCAACAAGTAGAAGAAGAGGTTGCTATGTTTTGCCCCATGATATGTAGAGAAATAATTCAGACAGGCATGGGAACTTCCAAAAACTATGCAATATCACTTCCCCAACGGGTTAACCCTGCTATCTTAGGCTTGATACTTGATTATTGCCGATTTCACCAAGTACCGGGCCGCTCTAATAAGGTTGGTTTCTGAGTCTCTGAACCCTTTTTTTCTGTTTATATATCCTTACCATATTAACATTTCTGGTATCCTGTTTGTTCGATCCCAATTTGCAACACGCACATTTAATGCAAATTAGATAATTGCCTTTTAAACCTCTCTTCCCCTAGGGGAGGAGAGGACGTTGTAAAGAGGTTATTTTCCTCTATTTTATTTGTTAATATTTCGTATTAATCAGCCTGTTTATCATTGTTCGTGTTTGATACCTTCATGAGGTGATAAGATATCTCAAAGGGTTGGATAACTGAGAAGTTAGTTCTTGTCTGCAGGAACGCAAAACTTATGATGAGAAATTTATTCGGATGGATACAAAAAAGTTGTGTGAGTTGACCTCAGCTGCTGACAGTCTCCAATTGAAGCCTTTGGTTGATCTCACGAGCAGAGCACTTGCACGAATAATTGAAGGGAAAACACCCGAGGAGATACGGGAAACCTTTCATTTACCTGATGACCTAACGGAGGTTTGTTTCTAGCAAGAAATCAGGGAACTTTCACTTTTGGATTGGGGTACATGTTTTTTCATGTAGATTTGGTTTTACCCAGGAGGAGAAGTTGGAGCCACTTAGAAACATAACCGACGATCCACGTATTCGCCTTTTGAATCGATTATATGCAAGAAAGAGGAAAGAGTTAAAAGAAAGAGAGAAATTGAAGGTGCTTACTCTTACTTGAAGAGTTTGAAGCCTTTACCATATGTTGAATGCAGTTTTTTTGTGGTAAATCTATATTAAAAAACGTCTTAATTTTGAATGAAGTAGCCAAAGTATAATCATGTACCTAAAGTATCCCACCTTGCATATATTCTTCACTGATAATAGATGTTTTATTGTGCTGTAGAATGTTGAGGTTGAGGAGGAGCGAGTGGATGAGCGCTCAGTTGAAGACCTCTTGACATTTATAAATGGTGGAGATGGAGGTACAAGTTCTTTTTCCCCCTCAAGTCTCCTTTCAAATGGCTGTCTTGTCTTCTTCTTACA
Organism: Ficus erecta; assembly: GCA_008635985.1. NCBI lineage: Eukaryota > Viridiplantae > Streptophyta > Magnoliopsida > Rosales > Moraceae > Ficus > Ficus erecta. The sequence continues at coordinate 2,324,603 of BKCH01000010.1, forward strand.
CGTTATACTTCTAATTTGCTAGTGCTACAACCTTCTGAGTTGCTAAATGATTTTTAGTAACTTAAACTTTGCAATTGATAAATCAGAGTATTCACTAGTTGGTCCCGTAGTCAGGTGGGTTTGTGCACTCATTTCTGCATTTCCCTATGAACTCTGCAATTGATATAGATTGAATTCTTCACCAGTTGATCCTGCTAGAAGGGGTGTTTTTCCAAAACAAGAGTTAATGCAATAGGATCCGTAGTTTACTGTTTAAGAGGAGTGGTAGCAATTATTCTGTAGGATACTACAAAACTAAATTATCACCATAAATTCGTTTGAATACAGTTCAATAACAAATCTGAATCTTTTTAAAGACCTCCATGTTCCAATAATCTCATTCTTGTTGTCGTGGTATCTCTCTCTCTCTCTCTCTCTCTTCACCATAACCCTGCGTTTGGGATTCTGAGTTATACTGATACTGAATCCTTGCTGTGATACTGAATTAAGCATTCAAATTAGTGGTCTTCCATAATTTGGAACATGATGAGAATAGCACTTATGGCTGATCTTGTTGTTTCACTGGTACTTGATCCTTAATCCTTGCTGTGGCACTGAATTAAGCATTCAAATTAGTCGTCTTCATTATTTGGAACATGATGAGAATGGGATTCTTAATCCTTGCCGTGACACTGAATTAAGCATTCAATGCTTAGTGGTCTTCCATGGTTTAGAGCACGATAAATGGTACTTGTGGCTTAACTTGTTGTGAACTCTTCAGACTTAAGTAACCTATTCTGCTTTCCAGATTCAAAGGGGTCTAGGACCAATAAGAACAAGAAGAAAAATCGAAGAAGAAAAGATCTAAAGAGTTCTTCAAATGACGTGAATGGAGACCATAATAAGGTTTGTGCCCCTATCTTTGAATTTCTTTTTAGGAGGGTGGGAAGTGGGACTGTGGGGGATGTAGGGATGGTTGAGTGTAGATCTGGGTCGACAGTTTTTTTGTGTTTTTGTCCATTTTTATGTCTTCTTTCTCTTCCCTTTAAGTTTAATTTAGGTTTAAATATTACTTATTAATGGTGTCTTTTTACGTGGACTTAGGATTTGGATGATCTTTGTCCTGCTTTCCATGATATCAGCGTGGCTTCTCCCAGTAAATCATCTTCCTTTTCGCCAAAGCTCGAATTTGACGATGCCGATAATGATGATGATTTAGATCCGGCCATGAAGGAGGAACTGGACAGGTAAGAGGAAAATTCATAATTGATTTCCTAAACTTAAATCTCCAGTCTTTTACAAAGATTTTCGATGTTGATTTTATTCTTCTATAGAACCAGGGAATACTCTCTCTCTATCTCCATTCCTTTTTGCTTGTGCTCCATCATCTTCAACATTCCAGGATGGCCAATACCTATTGGCCTGGTGGTTGTTGCTGATGTCAATCTTGTTATCATTTTCATTACGTCAGCACAATGTGTTGTATCTTTTCTATGCAGGGAAGTTGAGGACTTCGCACGTAGATTAAATTCAGATTGGAAAGAAAGAAGGCAGGAAATATTATCATTGGGCCAAGAAAGAAGGCTCGTACCAATGTCTATGAATGGCAATGGTTCCAGGAGATACAGTAGTATGTTCTTTCTGTTTCTTTAGTTATTCTTTCTTGTTGATTGGCACTAGTGTTTTATTTTCAGTGAGGTTGCCAGGTCGAAAGGGTGTTCCATTATGGCACATATATATAGATGTGTGTGTGTGTGTGTGTTTCTTGCCGAATGTTCTCTTCTTTGTTTCTTTTTGCTAACTTTTCACTTGGTTCATTGTTCATGTATTGCTAGTGAAATTGCTATCGGTAATAATAATCATCCGTTAGGGTGAGGTTTTAATCTCAGTTCAACAAAACTGATGGAAATTTTGGCATGCATGCAGGTTTGGACCAGAGATAGTGACTTGCTGTTAGAATTATTCGTTTTCAGAATGTCCAGCAGCAGCTTTGAGCGGATTGGAAAGATGCTAGCATGCGGTTTGCTGCTACAGAAGCTGTGGAGAAGTTGGCAATATTTTTACGCTTCAGCAGCGAGTGAGTAAATTTGTTTGTTTTAACACCATCAAAAATGCAATTTTTCGTCCTCTGGGAATCCGTGTATATCAGGGAGGGAAAAAGATAGTTGGAGAAGAGAGAAACAGAAAAATCAGGATGACAAGATAAGCAAATGTGCTCATTTTGTTTCGAGATTGTTTGTTGTTGCTGTCGCTTGTTACTTTCCAGCCACGGATGTTGGATAGCCAGCCCCCCCGTACTGTACTTGTAATGTTGTTAATTTTGCAGATTTTTCTTTTCTTTTTCTTTTGTTCGAGTTCTTGTAGGCCGCATTCGGCTTTGCTAAGTTTTCTGAGAAGTTGTAAGTACTTTCAGTTTAAGTTATGAGTTGGAAAAATGATTAATCTGAGAAAGATCCGGAAGAAATAATAATCTGAACGTTTTGGACAACTACTACTATGTTTTTACATTGTTGTGTTGCTCTCATTTTACGGTAGTATTACCTTTTTTTTTTTTTTTTTTTTTCCTACGATGGTTTTAGCTATACGCGTACAATAGATGCATGGCCTGATAATAATGACTGTGGACCAAGTCAACCTCATTTTTTTTGTTTAAATTTTGTATTTTTTTTTTTGGTCTTCATTTATTTGCTTTTATAATTTATTTAATGAAATTAGTTTTTAATTACTTGTTCAGCGACCACAGGTGTTGACAATATTTGTGAGATTGTGTCTTTTATTATTAGCAAGTATTTAGTAAATTTATTTCCTCCGGCTGAGAGATGATGAGCCAAGCGCGTGCCAAGTATTTTGCAGGTTAGCAGTTTATAAAAAAAAAAAAAAAAAAAGGAGAAGAAGAAGAAAGAGAAAAACGCAAAGCATTTTGAATTTCTATAATGAAAGGACGTCTTTCTCATGCTCAAAAGAAAACCACCACATAACGACATCGTTTGTGCATAAACGACAACTTCTTTGCAGGCCAACAATACGGTTGAAGTAAACGGCAAGCCGTATTTTTAAACTAAACGACAGCAGGTGCACAATTATAAAGGCAAAACGATTTCTGACCTTTTATTAACTTATTATTATTATTATTATTACTATTTATGCGAGGTGCATTCATACCATACACCAACTGACATGTCGTTAGTTCACATCAACAAACGACCATCCGTTTTAACCGAGCCAATGAAATTTCTAAACGGCGTACATTTTTACTCGTTTGAAGAACACAAATTTCATGAATAAATGCGTCGTTTTGCAGCTTTATCGACAGCTATTTAGCCATTGAACGACGGCGGAGTTTTACAATGGAAACGACAAGTCATTTCATTACGCAATCAATTTCTAAAGAAATTGTCTGGTTTTACCCTAAATTCTAGTATTTATAAGTAATACAACTAAACATCCGTTTGGATTGATAGTTAAAATTAAAAATTTTAAATTATAATTGATTGGTCTTTCAAAAATTAATTTTTATTTTTGTTAATTATAAAAAAAAGATAAAAATCTTATAAAAAAAAAAATAAAGATATAATTTAATTAAAATTAAACTAACGGGTCAAATATAGCATAAGTGTTATATATAATCTGGATTAAAGACAGAAAAGACAAGTGACATCGCATCATCTTCTCAAAAGAAAGATGCAATTCTAGTGTCGTTCAATACTACTGCCAGCGTTATGTACCGACTTACCTATCATACAACATAATATACACTGCTCACATGAAGGAAAAAAAAAAAAAAAGGTTTTGGATCTCCTCAATCTTTAACCTTCTGATCGGAGTAGTATCTTTTGAAAGCTCTAGGAAGATAAACAGGCAACAAGAACCCAAAGAGATTGAAGCACCAAAAGGCCATATTAGTAATAGCAAGCGCTCTTCCAACATAAGGTCTCCTCGGAGAGCCACCATACTCTTCATTCTCTTTGGAAAACTCATTCGTCAGCCACTCCCCAAGGGCGAAAATCCTCATCGAGTTGTAACAAACCGGAATAAAGACTCTTATGGGAATAGAAAACCTATCCGAGAATGCAATTCCTTCCATAAACACCTGACTCGCGAGAAGAAAAAGGTGGGGTACGGCTGCTTTTATCCCTTCTTTGTCTCCTTTAAAAATGCCCTCAAATATGTAGACTATGGGCAGAAAAAGGCCAATTATGGCGCCAACAAAGACGTACAGGGAAAGGAGACCTTTGTTTAGGTTGAAAACAGGGGGTTCTGGGGAAGTGGGCTTTGGAAAGGCCACTACTGAGAGGAAGTACATGTAGACCATGGAGAAGAGGACGAAAGCCATGTCTTGAGGGCAAACGAGGCCGGTGCCTGAGAGTATTATGATTATTGCGAGGCAATACAGCTGGTGGAATGAGAGGAAAGCTGCTCTTTTTTTAGGACCTTGGTCGGTTTTGTTTTTTGAGGAGGTTTGTACTTTTGATTCATGTTCTTCTTGTTCTTGTGGTAGGCTTATGTCGTTGTAAGTTGGACCAACCCCACCTGACATTTTGTGTGTTTGGACTTGGTTTCTGGGTACAAAGTATGGGTTTGGGGAGATGTGAAATTTTCTTGTACAGAATTACAGAAAGAGAGAGAGAGATATTCTTAAGTTGGGTTTTTTTTTTTTTCCTCTCTCTCTCTCTTTTTTTCTTTAGGGGAAGAAGCAGTGCAAGATTAGAAGAGGAGCACAGAGAAGGAGGAGAGAGATAAGAAGAATATTTTAAGATTTATTTTTAGGAGAAAAGTGGAGATTTTTTTAATTTAATTTTAATTAAATTATATTTTTCTATTATATTTTTTATTTTTAAAAAAATTCATAAAATTTATAATTAATTTTTAAAAATTAATTAATTTTAATTTAAAAATTTCATTCACCAATCAAATATAAGAGATAAGAGTGACGAATATTTTAAGGTTTGTTAAGGAGACAAGTGGTATCTTCTGAGATAAAGAGTTTTGAAACGTGTCTTCATAAGGTGTGTAAGGAAGTGTCAGTGTACACACGAAACCTTATCCTATATTTTTTGTTGGGTCAAGTCAAAAATTATTACTTTTTTTCTTAAAACTTATCCAACCGAAGTGTCACTTTGTGACTGACTGCATGTGTTTTGTTAAAATGACCTAGTGACATATAGAATTTACCCTTACATGTATACTGATTTTATAAAAATTTTATTTTGTAAAATAACTCTACGGCGTTTTAAATTTACATTACACGCCTTACAAGTTTGTCAGCATAAAATTAAACAAACAAAAAAAAAGGTATTTTTGTTAATTTTATCTTTTTTTTGTTTGATTTTATTTTATAATGGTAATATTTCCGCAAATTCGTCATCGAGAGAGAGCTTAGGCGCACCCCAAGGTTGACTTAAAGAGAGAGAGAGTAGAGAAAGGGGGAAAAAAAAAAAAAAACTTTAATATCCGACTTAATTACAGAGAGAACTCATTGGAACCAAACCCTAAATAGTAAATCCAACCTGACGAAACTTAAATAGATGCCCAAAACATAACACTTCAACTTGATGCTATACAGCAAGAGGAATTACACAGAAAACAAAGGAAAACCCTATTTTTTCCAATAATTGAACCCAAAATTCATTACAGAACAGTTTTGACAATTAAGCCACTAAGGTGGGAAAAACATATTGATCTGCTATAATAACAGGCAAAAAAAAAAAAAAAACTGTAAAATCTTTTTTTTCACCAAAAAAAAAAAACATTTTCTGTCAGAAGACCGTCGGTAAAACTGGAACCTCTGCTAAGAATTTTCCCCACTGGTAAAACTGTGCACAACTGTATAAACCCAAAAAAAGAATAACAACAATGAAAAAAAGCCATCTTTTCCCCTTTACTAGGTAGGGGCTCTCTGTTTGGGAATGTACTTAATCTTCATACCCTTTTCAGGCTTTGTCCTAAACTTTGTTTTAGCAGCTCCAGCAGCCGTAGATCCAGCAATCTGTACATTTAGTAGCCGGTTTTCTGCATCGCCAAGAATACTGCGTTTATGAAATTTTAATGACTGAGATGTCGTTTCTCGATTATCATTTTCAATCTCCACGAAATCGGTTGGTTCGGGATCTTGGGTCAAAACCAATGTGACATGGTCCATTGCAATAGCTTCCTTCCATCCTGCGTTAAAGTTTTGAAAGTTCATCAGACTCGTAATCTTAGGGCCAAACCAGTTCTCTGGTTTTTGTCATATATAATGCAATAGAAAATAGAGCAATAGGGTGAAAAATGAACTCACTCTGTGCAAGAAAAGCTTTTACAGCATGGCTAGAAAATCCCGTGCTGTCACAATTACCGTCAAAGAAAGATGGTGTCGGACAATTTTCACCGTTTGGGGTCTCTCTGAGACCCTTTTCAGCAATTGCATTGCCTTCGGACTTCCCATTTTTTTTGAGAACCGGAGTTTGACCTTTGGCTCCGTTCCAGCTCACCGGCCTCCAGAGCTTAACTTTTGATCTGCCTGTGCCACTCTGAATGAGATCAGTCTTGTTGAGTTTGTCCTGAGCACTTTTCTTTGGCATTTGATGCTCCACCAGGCAAGTATCACAAGCTTCTGAGAGATCATTGTGTCCCTCCTGGCTGCGATTTCCGAGTGCCACAGATATGGAACCTATTAAAACCTCACATTCGTTAGTTTGATCTGGTTCATTTAATGTCTCCTTTTGAACTCTGGCTTCACTAAATTCTGGTTTAGCCTTCCGGCTCCATACTTTGTAGCTAGTTGAAGCAGTCCTCGAGTTCCTGTGATTTCCATGATTTTGCCCGACTCCAAGCTTTGAGGCTTGAGAGCTCTGAGTTGCATGAAAACCAGTGGATGCAACCCATTGCGCTTTTGGTGACACTTGCCACCTTCGACGACGACCAACTCCTTCAACAATGTGCCTTTCGACATTTGAACTGTTGCCTGCATCAACGTGCCTGCAATCAAATGTTGCCAGACATTCTGAATCCAGATTTCCACCAGGATTGGAGTGCATAACCATAGACAAGGGTACATGATTTAGCGTGTCCCGAGTGTCTATATCGATATCACATGCCACTGGACTAAACGTTTCTGCAGGCAGTATTGCCCCCACAACTTCTTCAATGCACTCATTAACACCTGCCTTCTCTGCATGTCTTTGTTCCTTTCCCTTTTGTTCTTTCTGCCTGAGCTTCTTCTGCCTTTTCCTTTCCAAGAGGTCCGCTTGCCTATAAAAATGCAAGAATCAAATCACAAAGTAAACAGGGCTTCTCAACTTCCATATCTAGATAGATCTAGACTCAAGAGTAGTAGATTCCAAGTTAATATTCCTGCTAAGGCGGCAGCAGCAGAGAAGATACGAGAATTTCTGACTTGACGCAAGTAGTTTTAGACCAAGTTTCAAGGCATTTCAGAATATTGGCAGTTCCTTCAACTTAATTAGTAAAAATGTGTTCTATTGGAGCTCTCATGAACATAAAAAGTTAGTCACTTCAGCTAAGTCTGATCTTTTCAGGAATTCATAATAAGTTTCTCTATCCATTAACTCAAAGCAATCACCTTAACAGGAATAGAAGGGTCAGAGGAACAAATGCAGAATTTAAACTTAAGTTACCTAGTACCAGAAATTGACAAATATTATATCAATTTAATAAGTTACCTAGTATAAGTTGCCAACATATGAGGCATTTCAGCCAAAATAAGGAGGCTAAACTTCTCATACACAACATACTTGATGAACCAGAATTTTCTGGAAAAGACAGAAAATGCTTGTGTACCTTTTCTGAGCTGCTTCTTCTTCCTCAACAAGCAATTTCTGGAACCTCAAAGCTTCAGCATCCTTGTCAGCAAGCCATGAGTTAACCTAAGAAAAGAAGAATAGAAACAAGTGTAAAAATGAAGAACACCACCTCCTCCATCTTAACAAGTAACACCCTTCTAGTTTTCCTCGAAGTGCAATAATGATGTAGAGATAAACATATGCAAGCAGGAACACAATCAGCAGTTACGGGATGCCAAGAGTGTTATTTTGGAGTATGCAGCCCATAAATGTGGAGAGAGAGAGAGTTGAGAATAATAATAAAACGACTTGTGAAGCACTTAAAAAAAGAAAAAGTACCAATTTCTGTTCCAACAAAAAGCTAGTACAAGCAACTAGGTTTTTTGTTTCGAGACCTATCTTCCCAGCCTCCCCATAAAAAATATATCTTTGCATTGATATAGCTGGTCCAGACAGGAATGTCTTCTCACTTGCATTGTCAAGGACAGTAAACAACTCCTCGGAAGATATTGGAAACCTAGAAGTTTTGCCTTGGACAATATCCTGTGAAAAAATTTGGATATGTTATATGCCTAAGATTGTTAAAAATATTAATCTGAAAAACAATCCAGGATGGTGCTGGTACCAAAAGATCAGAGCCAGCCTTCAGATAAGGTTGTGGCAGAGACAAAAATCCAGATTTCTGAATAAGAGCTGACAACGCCTTTATAATTGAAGACCCTGGAACTTCCTAGAAAGCACTGTCAATTAGAAACTTTACTCATGATTCGTAGATAATTTAACCAAAATAATGATAACTTAAATTTTGGATGAAAAGTAGACATTTATGTGTCCAATGTTTCTTCAGATATATCTCCTGCTGATTATAAAAGAAAAGCAGAACCAAAAAATAATAGTAATGATGATTATGATAATGATAATGCCTTGTTCCATCCCTTGTTAAACAGTTATCAACTATTTTAATAAAACATAGATGCTAAACACACTTCTACCAACAAAATGCCCTCGCCATAGATCGAGAACATGGGAATTATTGATATTCTGTGATCATTAAGGCTAAGCTACATCAGTACTTCATAAGATTACGAATCAGAAGTGCAGTGCTCCAGCCAAAAGGACCAATATACTTGATGTAACAAGTACCAAAATAATAATAATAATAATAAAACTAGCATGATCAACCAAGCATGAAAAAAGAAAGCAAAAGAGGTTTACCTCTAGTACTACATTCTTGAGCGATACAACTTCCTTGGCATCATCCACAGAGAGCTACACGTAGATAAGCAGTAAGCATTGAAATAAAGACATTCACACAAATCAATTTCAGGAAAAAAAAAAAAAACATACCTTGTCCCAAAATGCCCCTAACAACTCTCTACTTTTGGTAGAATCCTACAAGAAACATAATAAAGATCATACAACAACAAACTAAAGTAACATCATGCTTATTAGGGATGCTCCAAGATCCAATATAGCAAAAGAATTAGTATTATTAAATTAAAAATAAAAAATAAAAAGCAAATTAAAATTGACAATATTTGCAAGACTTTTACAAAACCTTAGCAAGCTTCTTTATGCGATGATGCACACGTATATGCCTCCTGTAGTTGATGGGCGAACAAAATTCTTGGGAACATTTATTACACTTTTGCATCTGCACCTTCAAGGGAGAAAGCAAAGACCAACTCTGGTTGTGATCTGCAAAAGTAAAAAAAAAAAAAAATCAACTGAAAATCAAATTTCTGCTCATGAAGATATATTCAGAGACAGCATTCGCGTAAGAAGTGATCAAAAAAGGGGATCTTAAGCAGTTGGAAAAGTCTAAAGTCAATTCAGTTCCAGTTGATGACCACATTTTACATGGTTCTAGACTTTTAGTTACTCTAAAAAACCACTACCTTAAGCAGCCACATTGTCTATGTTCTAATTTCTCAGCATTACCTACCTGGTAAATAACTGTGAGTTTCAGGCTTCCCAAAGAGTGTAGAGGTCAGCGAGGGCTCCAATTTTGAACTTGTGCTGGCTAAGCGAGTTCGAGAGATTTCTGGATTGTTCGAAACAAACAAATAATTACTCTTAAAAACACAGATGATCTTGATGAATATAAACTTGAGACCATTGAAAGGTTCGTACCTTGCTGCTCTAAAGCATGAAGTAATTGCATAAACTGAACTGAGCTATCCCCAGCTTTAGAGAAAGAAAGCAAAGGCCCTTTTCCGATTGTTTGTCTACTGATAGCATCAAGGGAATCGTTACCCTCCTCTGTTTTCATAGCATCTAGAGTATTAGCAGCCTTGAGTTTTGGAATTGGCATCTACACCAACCAGAAACTAGAAATCAACAAATGCAAAATGCCACTGCATGAAACATACACATAAAATGAAAAAAACCTGTGGTGAGCAAAAACGACTCATTCACAAACCATGAAAAGGATGCTAATAAATTATTCAGCTTCTACCTAGAGCCTCTCGAATGCAATGAAAAATTCTCATATCAATGCAAACATTTGATTTTGGTATGAAAATCATTATCCAAGGCACTGATATACTTTAGTTCCTTATTTGTCCAATGTATTGACTTTTTCATTTAATCGTTATGCCATTGCCATTTTCAATTTTGGATTTCACAACTTTATGAAGAAAAGTAGATATAGCATCTTAAATTAGCATTATGCATTGAAGAACAAAATAGATCAAATGTGTACTATTTATATCTTTTGTGCCAAATATGGCATGGTATTGAGTTTTGTATTGACAGTGGTCTTGAAAGCTTAGAGAAGCCAAGCACCAAGGTGATAAGCACGCATACATATTACTGAAAGTGTACAATCAAGAAACTCCATTCAAGTTTTTGAACCATTGATAATTTATTGACTGGAAAACCTTGCAGAGACTTTTCCTATACCTTCTAGAAGCTATAAAGATTCTGTTTGCTACAAACATAGGAGGACATAGATCTAATACAAGAAAGCTAACATAGAAAATATATATGTATTCATATTATATAAACCTACGAAAAAAGTACTACGAAAGTTGACTAGCATAAATGAAGAGATTCCACCTCCAACAAAGGAATCAAACAAAGAAAGTGAAATTATCACCCAAAAAAAAAACACTTAATGACAATTACTATTAAAACAAAAGAAACACAAAAAAAATTCAATATAATAAATTTAATCACAGAAACAAAAGCCACAAATCTGTTTCGGAGAAAAGAAAATGCTAAGAAAAAAAAAAAATTTGCGCGGGTCTTAATCCACTGAGCTCGATTCTCTCAATTCTCAATCAGAAGTTATCCATCCACCTCAAATTTGAAATTCTCCAATATATATATATATATATATATATATATATATATTTAATCTAACAATCAAACGGAGAATTGCTGAAAAATGAAAATGAGAACAATCCAAAACTTGTTGTAAGGTTTCGAAACGCGTGATCTGAAATCAACAAATCACAACATACAAATTCCTATACATATATAAATATACACATATATAAACAGTAGAAAACGAAGGAAACGCAATACAAATTGACGTACCAGTGGAAAAGAAGGGAGTGAGCGATCGAACAGGAGAGAATCGTTATCGTGAGCGATCTGCAGATTTAAAGTCGAAACGAAAAGGAAAGAGAGATTGATTGGGCGGAACTGAAAAATCGACGAGAATGTGCGAGAATAATCAGAGAGCTGTGCAGGTGTGCGTTTCTCAGAGTTGAGTTTGTTTGTGTAGAGAGAAAATATTAAAAGGTAAAATGAAATGGAACCCTCTGTACATTTGTAGAAAGAAAGGAAAATTAATTGAATAAAAATTAAATTTTTTGGTTATTTCATCGAAGGAAAACGTGCCGGGGAGAGCGTGAAGAAACGGGTTGGGATTGTGGGAAATGGGTCATTTTTGAGCCCGAGCCCAAAGGGCCAGTGCTTTGTCATTATTGGGCCTTCAAGCCAAACGAGCTTAGATTCGGACTCGGGTAGCGTCGGGAACCCATTTGATAGAATTCAGTCACTCACTCTTGCAAATGGTAGCGCTTTCCTCTCTTTAACGGCTTCACTCCGCTAGCAGTATTCGACACTTTGATTACTCCCCAATGCATCTTAATCCAGCTTACAATGCAACTGCTTTGACTTGAACCCGAGATGTGATGGACTATCTCCGATACTAATATTAAGAACCCATTAGATAAATCTCCCTCTTACAAAACTAATTTACAAGGGCAAGGAACTCAAGAGCTTATAGAGCACGTTTAGCAGAGCTTTTGCTTCTAACCAGTAGAAGAAGAGAAATAAAAGTTGTAACTTCTCAGCAAGTGTTTGGAATCAAAGAGCTTTTGAAGTCAAAAAAATGTTAAATTAAGTTTATAATGTCTAATTTAAATTTTGTTATAAGTTTTAAAATTTATTAAGAAGAGTTTTTACCAGAAACCTCAATTTTTGACTCTGACAGGAAGCACTTTTAGAGACTGCAAGCTCTTCTGACATATCATCAAAATACTTCCAAAAGCTACTTTTGGACCTAAGAAGTCAAAAGCAACTTCTAGGAAACTCTGTCAAACAAGCTCATAAAGACACTACTTATCTTCTAATCTTTTCATGTGAGACATTTAGCAGCTAGCTTACCTCATCTCTTTGACTTTGAGATTTTTTTTTTCCCCTCAATTTAATGAATTTGAAAATACCATTAGATATATTATAATGTTTGTCATTTTTCTTTCTTTCTTATTCTTTTTTAAAAGAAATCAATAAAAAGATGATAACTCATTATTATGTTACGTGGTATTCAAAAATTGATAATAAAATTAGCATCCTTAATACTACTCATCCAAGACCGATCTTTTGCTCTTAGTTTAAACTTTAAATGAACTTGTTTGGTTAGGAGTCACCTCAACTATTTGAATCTGTTGTTGTTGTTGATGCTATCTCTCAAGTAATAACAGAAAATAACATTATTATTAATAATAAGAACAATGTTAATATTAATATTAATATCTGAAAAAATAGAAAACAAAAGACTTGCTATTGGATTTCTTTGTTAAGCTTCAATTTCTTTTAGATATATTTGAACACCAGAGCATTTCTATATCACAACATCTCTGGAAGAAATCACTACTTCTGTACATTCTGGCGATTTACATTTGGGAAGAGGACTCCGGCGGGTAAATTGTTCCAAGGTCAAATATTCAAAGTCGAGATATGTAAATGAAATTTTACTGTTGTAGTTGCCATTCTAAAATTGCATTCTGAAGTGCATAGTTGGGGACCAGATTGCAGTGATCAAGCTTGAGGTTTGTCATAGGGGAAGTGTCATGGCCACTATGCAACCATCCGCTTATTGCTTCGGCCTCGTAGGTAAAACCATCTGCTGCTATCTGTGGATTTTCCATGATTTCCTGAAAATGCAAATCACAAATCATGAGAAAATTTCGAATTACCAGGCTCAAGTTGACAAATTGTCATGTCGGCGTTCGACTTGTGAAGTTTTCGTTGATTTCACAACCCCCCACCCGGTGTCAGTTGGACTGTGCCCGTTACAGTACACTACCACACAGTACAGAAGGCACCCACTCAGAAATGGTGAAGCGCTTGTCCATGTAAGATGGTATACCATAACGATGAAAGAGTAGCCATATCCAGGCGTTACTATAATAATCCAAATTGGTAACGGTTTGCGAAAGTACAGTGATATGTGTATGTTATTACCTGAAGAATGGGGCAGACAAAGTGGGAGGGTATCCGTTGAAGCTTCTTGGAAACTAAGAATGACGCTGAGGCAATACATGAAGCTCTAATTGGCTCAAGAACACACCAGACATCTGAAACTAAGTCGGGCCGATCCAGCTGATTTTTGTTGCAACACCTTAAAGCCAACTGAGCCAATCGTTTGGCTTGCTCAAGCGGCCAATCCCCAGCTGAAAAGTCTAACACCGCGTTTATATTACCATTTTCCAGAGCACTTTTCACATCTTTTACAAGGGCCTGAAGTGGTCGTGCAGTTAAGAGTCGTAAAAGTATAACTCCAAATGAGTAAACATCTGATTCTGGTCTTAGTTCTCCAGTCTCGAGATATTCTGGATCCATATACACGGAGGGTTCATCTGAATTATTAGATATTGAGGTTGACTTGACCAGATCGTTTTTCTGGATCAGAGAAACGATTCCCAGGTCACCCAGTTTGCTCACATAGTTCGCATCAAGAAGAATGTTACTGGGTTTCACGTTTCCATGGACAATGCAAGGTTTATTTGAGTGAAGGAAGATAAGGGCAGAACATATCTCTGCAGCAATGGATGTTCTAATTTGCCACGGAATGGTATTCTCTTTACGGCTGAGGCAATCTTCAAGGCTGCCCTTTTTCAGATACTCGTAGACTAGTGATCTAGACTCTGGACACATTCCAACTAGTGTTGCCACGTTTGGATGCCTTACCCTGCTTATAATCTCTACCTGATAAAATTCAAACAACAAAAGGAAAACTATCTAAATATTTTTGGAACACGAGCAATAATCATGTGCAATTCTCACTTGGCTTTATGTGCAAATATTAAAAGAGGTCAGCTTCATAGATATCGGTATAATTTTGAGCAGCTAGTATACTGTAATGCATGTTATTCGCACTTATTTAACTGGTTTTTAGATAAAATATCATCCTGTAGCCTTTATGGATTTACCTCGCATCGGAAGTCTAACTGACTCTTGGAGCCATAGGAGGGCAGCATCTTTATAGCCACGTGCATTTGGCGAAGAACACCTTTGTAGACAGTTCCATACCTTCCTTCAGCAATCTTCCAGGACGGATCAAAATCATTAGTTGCCTCATTGATCTCGAAGAAAGAGAAAACTGGGAATTCGGACCTGCAAAAGCTTGAAGGCTCCCCGTTCATTGATCTTTTTATCCATTGAACTTCTCTTACTGCATTCCCATGCTCTATCCGCAATTTATCCCGCTTTTCTCTAAAACTTATCAACAGTTTAACAGCTGAGACGATTTTCTCTTCCAATTCCTTAATTTCCTCTTGTGACTTTGCAACTTGGCTCTCTAGCGCTAAATTATTTTCCTGAACCATCTGGAGTTCTTTAATGAACTCATCGCGCTCATTTTTCCTCCTTTCGAGTTCTTGCCTTACTCTTTCCAGCGCTTCTTCTAGCTCTTTGCTTTGGCTAATCTCCTTGACATATAAGCTTTGAAATGTTTTTGCCTGCATGATAACCACATACTATTTGGTGATGAGATTGATTTACTGATTCACCTACGGATTCACCTTATCTAAATTGTACTAGGAGGCAGATAGGACAAACCATATGGACATGAATTCTTTAAGAGAGCATGAAGTGATACGAAGCATCTAGTTTGAGCTATGTTAGAAGGGACAAGAATGACGAAAGAAAATCTGCGACACAAATTAGCTAACACGACCTTTGAACTAAGTGATCTGCAGAATTTATTTAGCCAAATGAAAAAGGATCTGCAAATTTTGTAACATCGGGAGGAAGTCAACATCTAATAAACACTAGATGTTATATTTTTAAGTCATATCCTTCCTAAAGGTTAGGTACATAAAATGCATTTCTTTATTTTGTACTTTCTTCCTTTATAAGAATGTTTTTTATTTAATAAACGTAAAATTTAGTCATACAACATCTCCTAGAAAAGATAGCAATACAAAAGAGAAGAGAAAGATTAACAAACGAGAAAGCTTGCCTTGCATTTAGCCTCCACTATGACTTCATCGTCTTTCCATTGCTTCACTGCTTCTTCAAAATCTTTCCATTTTGATTCTTTTGGGTCTTCAATGGCTAGTTCTAGACTAAGATAGTTGTTGCCATCTTCTTGTTCTTCCGCTTTCTGCTCCTACAAAATTCAGAGACTATCACAAAAGATCCAAATGATTTAAACCGGAAAGAGCCTGCTCCAACGACTTCATTGAAAGAAAAAGTAAAAACGGGTTTCTTTAAGGTTTCTTTAAAAACAAATCCCTCTCCTAAATTATTTGAGGAGACAAAAGTCTATTTATTCTCAAATATCACGTCACTTTCACATAATGTCAACACCCGGCACATTTCAAGTTCAAGAATTTTCATTTTCAACGAGTCTCTTTGCTAAAACAAGAGCACAGAAAGAAACTAGTTATTCTTCTTGGAGAATAATCTCGCATCATACAAAAAAAGAAGTTGATGACAATGTAGGACTGTAACAGAAGCTGGTCAGGAAGTGGGCGATCAAGGTAAACTTTACAACCTTCTCTCACCTCATCCGCCAGTAATGGGGACAACTTTGAAATGTTGACCACTCTGTTGGAAGACCAACTTGATTCTCCTGAACAATCGTAAAATGACCCAGATATTTCTTCCAACTTATTGACATCTTCCGCTATATCTGCACAATTCTGTAACTAAGTTACTCATCTAAAAACTTCGAGCAAATATAATTTTCAACTATAGGAAAAAAAATCTGTCTTAGTGGTGAGCCCACCTGGATTGCTCAACTGAGCAATGGGATGTGATTCCAAGAGGTCAGATTGCTTGGTTTCAGAAGATGAATTCATTAGCAGCAAAAGTGGGACAACCTCTATCTCAGCTCTTTCTTTACTGCCTCCCCTGTTCAAGTTCTCTAGAAATCAGTGGTAAATAAAACAAAAATTGAAAAGTAATAACTACGCTGGATATAGCATAGAACTACATGAAACGAAACTTGGACGTGCTAACAGATTAAGCAAGACAATTACAAAACAGTTATCAGACACATCAATATTAAATCAGGCACGAGATGAAACATCAGGATTATCCAGGCATATTATTAGACGTTCAACTTCATGTTTGCCATACAATGGAAAAAGCCGCCTTTGCTTGGAAGGGAGCAAAAAGGACATAAAACCAACAAAAGGTATTCAAAATGTCACTTTGGTGCATTGTAAAAGTGAGGTATCATGTGATGCGGAAAATATTTAATTTTTGCTTAAACAATACATAAACAGTGCATTTTTGTGACTTGGCCATCTTTGTTATCAAAATCCAAATTCTTACTGAGAGGAAACCTAGAGAAATCAGCTAGTCTGTTCAAACACTACCTGGTATATATGAGATGCCCTTTGCAAATAAACCAAACGTGACAGGAACTTGCTGCTTGTTCGCATACAAAAACTGCTTTCTTGGACTTGAGATCCGCCAGTCTCCTGCAATTCCAAAAAGAATCAGGTGTTTAAAGTTAAAGTAGACGTATATAGATGCTAGCCTTTCACTCATCAAATAGCTTAACAAAAGGGATATGAAAGTAAAAATTTTCTGAAAATATATATAAACTCCATTAAGCAAATTTCTAGTCTATGAGGCATTTTGAAGCTGTATCTGCTTCTGGATAACTTTTAACCAGTAAACTACATCAAGAAGCCCCCAAAGAGATACTCAGGTATTCTGTGCTGCTATTTCTAGCTTCGTTACAAAAACTCCCTCCGAAAAAAAAAAAAAAACAAAAACAAAAAACCTCGAGCATTATAACAGTTAGTTACACATGTACTCGTACTCATCATAATATTCGTCTGCAGCAGCTCCCATGACAAGCCATCTAACATCATGCCGAGAAATTAATTCTATGATCCCTTTCTCAACATTTTCCATCTCAATCCATACTTTATATGCTTGCACCTAGAAAAACAAGCCCAAATGTCAATCATAATTTAAGAGTTCAAAATGATGCATTAATCAATCTTCTGAAAAGAGCTTTAAGGTGAGTATATGCATCGGTGCATGGTTTAAGTTCAGTTGGAATCGAAAGATGCATTACACACTAACCGAACGAAAATAGCATGTTTCGTATGACAGCTTGAATTGAACTAAATCACATTAGCACACACATGTAACTAACTTAACCATCTAGAATCCAAAAGAAAGGAATCCATACCCCTCTTCGGGAAAGAATGAGTAGATAGTCATCTAGAAGTCCTCGTAATTTTCGCCGTTCAAATTCTTGGTATGCACTGACCATGTACTGTTTCAGTTTTTTGGCAGAAGTACTTCCTTCCGCTGCAAATCATGGAAAAAGCAGGTTATCGAATGTATGATGTACGACTAAAATGTCATGAATCCTTCTCAAGAAAAAATCAAATTGCTAAATAAAACTAGTAGTTGACAAAGAAAACTATTTCAATAAATGCAAACAGCAGACAGGTAAAGCGGAAAATACATATCATGACAAGCCAGTAAAACGAAAATTTTCCTTCGTCAGAATTATTAAAAATATTAAAACTCATACTACAAGAGCCATTTTTGCAAGAGATTGTTTTCATTTCCAATTCTGCGGTCACTGTTTTTTCTTTTCCCTCCAGTTTCTCGAACACTTTAACTCAACTCGATACTCTCTTCAACTCCAGCGTGAAATTGAATTAGAAATCAAAATATCTCAACTTAGTTTCCTATTAAGCAAAATACACACACACAAACATAAATATATATATATATATATATATATATATCACAATTAGGCCAAGATTTTCCGTTTTCCCATATTTCATGAACCAAACATAGCTTCAGTCAATACAGACGGAAAATCATTGGGTCGAGAATCCTCCGATTCTCGCGAGCCAAACAGGAGGTTATCAGTTGTCACGAAGAAGAATTAGATTCAAATCAAATTGGCAACAATTTCAACTGAACTCGTGATCGAATTACGAAAACGACGATATAATCAATAAATACTCACTCATTGCGAGCAGACGAGAAGGCTGATGAACATGGAGAAGGCAAATCTTCTTCCCGGAGAAATTGTTCACCGTCCAAGACAACGCTTTCTGGCTCTGCTTGGGGTCCTTCCCCACGGCAACAAATATAGTCTCTTCCACATCGAATACTGGCTCACCTTCCCCGGCGACTGAGACGCTTCCCATCGGTACAGCTTCGCCGGAAAATGTATGAGCAGAGATTGGTGTCAGTCGGAGAAAATTCTAGTGTTTTAGGTCCCCAGTCTCCACGGCAAACGGAAGCACAAGAGTCTCCGAAAAGACACCAACCAAACAAAGTTAATCGCCAAGTAAACAGGATGAAGAAAGCTCATGAGCTACTAGAGATTTACAAGTGAAATGTCTACCTGGAAGATTCTTAAAAATTAAGCATGCCTTTGGACCAATAATTTAAATAGGTTTCGATCAATAATCTAAATTATATAATTATAATCTATTTTTTTCTCTCAATTTTATTATTTATACAGTTTTATAACTCAAAATTTAAAAGTTCATAATATATGGACAAGTTTAAATGAGATGGCTTTTTTTTAATTGCATAGAATTTCAATATGAACAAAAACAAGTTCCATATTGATTTTTTTTTCCAAACACATTAACTCAAACAATTCAAATACCTCAATAAATACACAAACAATCCAAACTCAAATTTTACAATCTCAATCTTAACATCAAATGCATACTAAGTGTAACAAATTTTTTAAATTTCCTACCAAAAAATGCACGGTAATAAAATATATTTCTTATTTATTGTTATTATTATTATTTTAAATTTAACAATGAGATATTCAAACTCTGTATTTTTAGATAAAGTTATATTATTATTAGTCTATACATGCAACCACAATTATTTCTTAATCAATTCTAAATTTATATCACTGATTCTTTATCAGTTATTTACTTCGACATTTAAGTTTGTATTTAAGTAAATTACTAGGTTAATTCCTAAACTTCTAACTTTGTGTAACTTTAGTCCATAAATTTTTTTCCGTGGCTGAAATGCCTCTGAACTTTTAAAATGTTGCTACAATAGTCATTTACGTTAATTTTTTGACAGAATCTGTTAGTTAACATCATTTTTTGACAAAATATCTAATGTATTCCGTTTAAAAATTAACAGAAATGACTATTGTAATAATATTTTAATAGTTTAGAGGTATTTTTTGATCTTTTTTCGTAACTGAAATGATCATAAATTATTACTATAGTTGTCATTTCTGTTAATTTTTTTTTACGGAATCCATAGTTAGCATTACTTTGGACCAAATGACTAACAGATTATATCCAAAAATTGATAAAAATGACTATTGTTGCAGCATTTTAAAAATTTAGGGAAGTTGTAGCTACAAATAAAGTTTATGGATTAAAGTTGCATAAAGTTAAAAGTTTAGGGAATAAATGAGTAATTTACCCTTGTATTAATTAGTTTGGTTGGAAATTGGCCTCCATAGTCCCTTTTTTTTAATGACACGAATTTAAAAATCATTACACCAACATAATATAAAAAATTAACACTAGAATAATATGATACGAAATTAAACTAAAGTTAATTGAAATTTGCATCGTGTTGGTTAATAATGGAGAAATTGTGTCATGTTGATTAATAGATGAAAAAAATGATTATTTAGGTAATTTTCTCCTCCTATTTCTCCTTTTTTTTAATTATTTTTTCCTTAAATTAGGACAGAAAAATTGGAATTATATGTTTTATGTATGAGTAACATATAAAATTATTGTTAATTTATTTTAAGTTATTTTTTTAATAATTTATCTATTATGGTAAATAGTATTTTTCATTTGCAATGCAAACGTGTAAATGAAGAAACTTCGTGAGGTAAATTCGTGAGACTCTTTCAAACCACGCCATATTTACAAATTTTTTCTAGAGACTTTGTTTATTTCATGTTTGAAAGTTATGTGGACTTAATTGAACCTTACAAAAAATAAAATATAAAAAAAATCCCATCAACAAACTATAAAAAACAATCCAAATTGAAATAATTGTGATTAAAAGGGTTTTCTCTCTCCCCTTTTTTTCTCTCAACATTCTCATAAATTAGGGTTTCCTTTTATGTAAAACTACCATTGCCGTCGTCGTTGTGACAGGTGAAGGTAATCGGCGGTTCGGTAATTTCAGTGGAGATGGAGTCGACCAGATCTAACCTGGCGAGATTCCGACGATTTGGGATTCGATGAAACCTTGTTGATCCGACAATTGATGTGGCAATCTCTTACCTCCGATCAAGCCGATTGATTTCTTCTGAGTTGTGACGTGTGACAGAGTGGTTGTCCTACGTTGGACGAGAATTTAGCGGGTGATAATATTTTATATTCATGCTTTATTTTGTATTTTAGTTTTAATTTTGTAATAAAAAATGTAATTCTCTTACCTCTAGTTTGTTTTTGTATGCTGGTTCCTTTCAAGTTATTTTCTACCAGTATATGTTTATGGGTTCCGTTAGTATTAGGGTTATGCGGAGTTTGTTGCAGTCTCTATGCTGCGAGTGACTGTCTCTTGATTGATCGAAATATTCTATCAATTGTGATGTTTTTTTAAAAAGAGCTTTGTACATACTCGATTATATGATTGTCAAGGAATTCGAAGAATTTTTCTGTCATCAAGTCTCGACTTATGTCCTGCTCACTAAACTTCATTAGATTTTACTGATGGAATCGTTTTTAGTTGAAGGTTATGTCTATTGTATTACAAGGTTGTTTCATATATGAAATTGGTGTTTATATCAAATTTTAATTTAATTGATAATTTTCCCTAAAAAAAAATTAAATAAATTGACCCTTGCAATCTCAATTATGGTTTGAATATCTGGTGTGTAAACAAGAAACAAAGACATCTTCTTAAAAGGTTTATTGAAATTGTCACGGTCAAGTTTTTTTTTTTTTAATTCGAAGGTCTGTTGAATAATTGTCAATTCTCCTTGTTTGAATCCTTTATTTTAATATAAATGTATTTATTACGATTAGATTACCGAATACTATGTTTAGAACATGACGATTGTAGGACTTGAAAAAGACACATTATTGATAATATTTAGTTTTTAAATTTTCAAATATGTGTCATAAATTATCTATTTTGCAAATTTTTTATTTTCAATGCGATTTTTATATACAACGATTTGAAAAAAAGGATGCACGGTGTCTTATTACCGCAAATACGGCAATATATTTTGAACACTTGTCAGCTTGTAGCTCACCAACCCCTAAGACTTGTTTTCGGCTTTGGATTTGACCCAAGGGAGAATAGAATAGGACATACATTTTTTAAGGCCACAATAAACATTGCAATTAACATAGAGAAAGCTAACGCTGTTATTACATATCTCTTTAAAAAAAAAAAAAAAGAGAGAGAGAAAGAAAAGGAAAGAAAAACATTCTATGGTGTATCATTTTTATGTATACGTATTTAGATGTTCTCTATTTGCGTGGTTTATTATTTCTGTTATAATTTAGTCATCTTTGTATTCTTATCCATGTCTTTAGCATTTTCAATATTACAACAAGTGATAAATAAATGTTTCATATTTATTAGACGGCTGGACCATTACATTGACTATCATTTATAATATATTAGTTTCCTTTGGATTTACCTGCCCTTTCATTCTTGTACGCGTAAAAAATTAAGGAGTTGAAAATTAAGGAATGATAAAAGCTTAGACTTGACGCAATCAAATTACCTTATTTGTAAAAGTATTTGAGATTTTCACCAAATTCAGGATTTATGGAAAAACTGCAAAGACATTATGTGATATACTTAATAATTTATTGTTGTTTGTTTTAAAAGGCATGTCGTGGCTTTAAATAAACGACAATTAACTTTTACATATTAAAAGACATGTCCTATGCACTTATTCGATACAATATTAGGAATAATATTTCGTTTTATAGTGAAAAGAACGACACAACGTTTCCACGGTTAAACGACGTCAAAAGTCCGCATAAAAGGGCACGTAGACCATTAAACTAAAATAAACAAAACTTAGCATGCCTTTGGTTGATAGTTTTAGTTGAAATATTTAAATTGCAGTTGTTTGACTTTTCAGAAACTAACTAAAAAAAATAGTTGACTTTTTTAGAAAAAAGATAAAAATGAGTTGAAATAATTTGATTTGAACTGGTGAATCAAACGTCGCCTAACAAGATGTTATTTCATCGTGAAATGACTGGCACAGCACAACGTTTCCATGGTAAAAGACCTTTCCATGGCAAACATTAAAAGGAAAAAGAAAAAAAAAAACGACGTAAGTTTCTATATTATGTCTTACTTCCAAGTTTAAACAACAAAAAAAAATTCATAAAACTACATGTAGTGTAGATGAATAAAGTAAACGACAAGAGACTTTTCCATGGCAAACGTTCAAAAAAAAAACGACATAGTTTCTATAGGATGGCTTACTTTTCCAACTTCAACCACGGCAGACTTCTAGACGATAAACGGAGGCCGTTTCATCTAAGTTTTGTGATCATTTGAAACACAAAACTACATGTCGTTCAAACATAAAGGAGGAAAGGAAAAAAGACCGGCCCAGGGCAACCCAGAGCAGGCCTATAATCAATTCGGGCCCATCTAATACGGCCCATTTCAGAAAGAAAGAACTAGGGTTTATGATGTATATATAAGTTCTAGGGCTTCTTCCTCTTCTCTTCGGCTTTTTCGTCTTCTCCACCATTCTCCTCCTTCGCCTCTGGAAGCTGCGCAGAATCGGAAACAGGTTTTTCCAACTGCTCTTGTTTCATTTTCGTCTTTCGTAACGTAATTTCAATGTCTGTCCGAACACCTGATTCCTGGATTTCATGGTTTTTATGCGAAATTTCTCAGCAATTTACGTTTATATTTACCTAATATTTCAGTTACTTCTCACACTTTCGAAGACAAAACTGAGCTTTTGTTTCGATTCTTTTAGGGTTTCGTAATTAGGAAAAAAATGTCGCGATTTAAACCATGGATTTGTTCTGTTAAGCTGCTGTATAATTAGTATTATGATTATTTCATTTTAGTAATTGTTCGTGAAATGATTTCTCTGTGTCAGTAATAAATGAGTTTTTTTTTGGGTTGCTGTTTCAGTGATTTTAGTTGATCTGTTTGTTTGTTGCTGGACATATATGTATATATGACCGCACGATAGTCTTCCGTAATGTGTGTTTGATATGTTTTGAGATGTGTTTGAACTTTCAACTATATATATTCTGAGATGTGTTTGATATGTTTTGCCTTTTCCATTGTGTTGGATATAAGAATGGTTTCATTTTTCTTACGACTGTTTCTGTGATTATTTGATGTACTCGTTGAAACTGATATGTCTGACTTGACAGTGATTTTAAGGAATTTGGTTATTGGTTTTAACTAAACTATATTGAAACTAAACCAGGTAATGGCTCCGAAGCAGCCCAACACGGGCCTTTTTGTTGGATTGAACAAGGGTCATGTCGTGACCAAGAAAGAATTGGCTCCGAAGCCCTCTGATCGCAAAGGAGTAAGTTGATTCTACCTGATTTCTAGTTTATCAATATGTGCACTCTTATGTTTTGGGTTGTCTTAATTGTTCGAATCATAGTTGCACAATTTATACTTTTTGCATTTTGCTATTTTATTCGGTATTTGGGCATATTCTGGTTTTGAAGGGTATGTTTTGTTGCGTTTTCTAAGATTTGAAATGATTGGCATTGACACAGGGTGCTTTAACTGCTTTTATTTTTTCATGTAGAAAACCAGTAAGAGGGTCCATTTCGTAAGAAACGTTATTCGTGAAGTTGCTGGTTTTGCACCCTATGAGAAGAGAATAACTGAGCTTCTGAAGGTTGGGAAGGACAAGCGTGCACTGAAAGTGGCGAAAAGAAAGCTTGGAACCCACAAGAGGGCAAAGAAGAAGCGTGAGGAGATGTCCAACGTTCTCCGCAAGATGAGGTAAGAAACAAGGAATAGTAGAATCACTAACTTAGTAAAACGAGTATGAAATTTAAGGTGGGGTTTCTCTTTCAGTCTCCCATTTTGTTTTGTGATTTTGTTTGCAGAGCTGGTGGAGGTGCAGAGAAGAAGAAATGAGAGATCTTTCGAATTATTTTTTAGAACCCAACTCTTTAGTTAAGTCATTTAGTTTGTGCAACATTTTGATCGGAGACTATTTTGTTTCAAATATTTTGCTTGTTTTTATATTGAGAATCGACTATTGAGAATCATTAAGTGCATTGCATCGCTTTTTTGTCTCCAAATTCAGATTTTTGACGGTGTGCCGTGCAATCGATTTTTGGTTGGACATTTATTTTCCAAACTAGAATAGTACCTATCCATGAATGTTGCTCAAGGAACGCCAAAACCATTTTGTGACTTGACCAACTTGGTTATCAACATCCAAGTTCTCATTTGGTTCATTAGATCAAAAGGTTGGAACCATTACAATAACAAAACGAAACAAAACGGAATATGCGGTGTGCCAGTCTTCTGCAATCTCAAAACATATCAGAACGTTAATTTAGGGTTCGTTTGGTGTGCCAGTTTAGTTTAAACTAAACTGTATTTTTTTCATCATGTTTTTCGTCTTTTTTTCAAAAGTTTTTTTATCTTTTCTAAAAAAGTCAACAAAATTTACTATGCAAATTTAAAAATCTCAACTCAATTCAAACTGAATTTGTGCACCAAACGGGCCCTTAGAGTTTTAGAAACTCGTTCTATTTTCCAATATGGTGTTTTTTATTTTTTATTTTTGGTCTTTAAGATACCTTTTTAAAAAAATTATATGACGAAATTAAGAGGTTTGGTGTGATAAGGTAAGAGCACCTATGGATATTGTTTTATTTTGCCTTTTTCACACAATTCTCGCAAAAAAATGTTTGAGGTTTAATCCCAATTTTTTGAGTATCTGTGTCATATTCTTATCAATAAAAGAACGATAATTCATGCGTGATATAAATTGACATTTAAAAGTTGAGATTAGAGTTGGTGTCCATAATATTTTTTATAGTAAAATTATTATAAATTATTTATTTACAAGAATTTTTTAAGATAATCTTATCATAAATATGTTTTGTAGGTAAATTATTTTTCATCAATTTGATATTTATCGCGTAAGTTTTATTTACAAAAAATACTTTTAAAATAATTTTGTCCGTAGTCAATTCAATCCAAACTTCAACCGACCGGCTGGTGAGATATTTAGTCATGAA
The DNA here is from genome assembly GCA_008635985.1 of Ficus erecta. Taxonomy (NCBI): domain Eukaryota; kingdom Viridiplantae; phylum Streptophyta; class Magnoliopsida; order Rosales; family Moraceae; genus Ficus; species Ficus erecta. Next base: position 2,350,269 of record BKCH01000010.1, read on the forward strand.
AGGCAGAAATAAGAAAGGGATTATTCTCTAAAAGCATGGGACTACTGCCTCAACAAGTTCAAATTGAGCTATTCTAGCCAAGAAAAGCTATTCAATAGGTTATAGGAATCAGTAAAGCGTAAACCATGTCAAACCAAGACCGATCAATATCTGGCCCAAAATGCTACTTCACAAATTGATCTTTACGGCACTTTCTTTGTGACAACAGCTACTACGCATCCTACATGAAAAATGCTACATTAGAAGTAGACTACTTAATCATGGGCCAGGGCATAATGAGAGGTAGTGGGATGCATGGTAAGCAGTCTTCCCTCGTCCTTCTAACCAATCTATAGCTCCTATGATCGCGAGCTGCAGCTTGCTTTGTTCGTATCTCCAAAATGCCTGCTTTGTAAGTATATTATTTATCGTGATTTACCTCAAACATTTTAAAAATGTATATTATTTAATCATAAATATTAGAAAAAAAAAAACCTATTTTTCTCTTTCTCCCATAAAATAAGTAGAGATTTCGTACAGGATTAGCTTATACTATACCCACAAGTCCAAACAAGGGTGATGACCAAAAGATACGGAAATCTCATGCACGTGAATATAATCCTACCAAACAGAACTCGACCATCCCTCCCACGACTATTCCATTGACTGGTAGTTTTCAAAAACTCCTCTTTCTCCCTTGCCACTCAGACTCTGTCCATGGAAATTCCTGCTCATCTAATACTCTTTTACTCATGGAGAATCTCTCAGAAACACTCCCAGAAGATGTTGTAGTTTCTTCGCAATCTCTTGGAGACTTCTCAGACCATGATCTCCGCGCCGAGCACGAATCTCTCCGCCAATCTCACGATGCTCTCTTGTTGGAGTCGTCAGCCATGGAAGAAACCTTGAATCTCCTCCGCCGTGAGAGAGATGTGGCTGTTGCTCAGACCGCGTATTTGATCATCGTCGTAGGCGAAATCTCAAGCGAAAAGGACTCTCTTCTAGATAGAGTCCGCGAGATTGAATCATCTACGAAAGAAAAAGAAGATGAGTTGACCGCAAAAATCGAGGGGCTCGAAAAGGAAGTGGAGATTTTCGGGGAAAAGATTGAAGGACTCGAAATTGCAAGAGAACAAAGCAGTGACTCTTTGTTGAAATTATTGGACTCGGTGAGGTCTGTGAAGGAGAGCTTGTGTAGGATCATCAATAATGTGGACGGAGAAAAGAATCTTAATGGCATAAAAGAGAGCGATTTGATAAGTTCGGAATCAGAATTGAGCGAAGAATTGAGGACGATCACGGGGCTTTCCGCGGAGGCTGAAGAGAAGGTGAATGAGTACAAAGAAATGAGGAAAAAGGAGAAGAGAGAACTGGAGAACAGTGTGGTGAGTTTGACAGAGGAAAATAGAGACATCAACAATTTGCTGAGAGTTGCCTTGTTGGAGAAGGAAGCTATGGAGAGGAGGTTGAAGGGGAATAGCGAGCACAGGAAAGTGGCCCTTCTACAGATTGCCGAGAGAGGTCTGCAGAGAGTTGGGTTCAGGTTTATGATGGGAGGTGGGAATGCTGAGCAATCCTCGGAGAGTTCTTCAGATGCCAAGTCGGATAGTAGCGAGTGTGAAGAGGAGGTTGTTAGTCTGGTATGTTGATATGTTCTCCTTTTTGCTTAGCCAACATCCTTTTTTCCATGTCCTGCCAAAGGATAACTATTTACTTGTAATTGTTCTTACCAGGCATCGACCGTGGAGAGGATTATGAAGAATCTGCGGATTGAGATCGCTCAGTTGAGGAGATCTTTGGAAGAATCTAGGTATCCCGTCATTAGACTGATTGCTCAAGAGTCAAGAATGGTTCAATTTAAGTGACGAACACTTTTTAGTACATCTTTAACGTGGTTTTTTAGGCCTTGTTTGGCCATGAGTTTAGTTTAAACTAAATTGTACTTTTTTCATCATGTTTTTTGTCTTTTTTCCCAAAAAGTTATTTGTCTTTTCTGAAAATTCAAAAAAATTCAAAAAAATTTACTATTTAAACTTACAAATCTTAACTCAAACTTACACACCAAACACCCCTTAATTACTCGAGTCTTAACTTCAGTTCTATGTCAGGTCAGACACTGAGCGCTTGCAGAGTCTTACGGAGAAACAAGCTCGAGATATTGCAGAAAACACGATGTACATCAAGGAGTTAGAAGGCAGAGAGAGGGTGTTGGCTCAGAGTGTAATTACCTGATTAATTAAAACATGCTATAGCAGTTTACATCCCCAGGAATATGCCATTTGTTGCTAACTTTTCCCCTCGTTTTATCGTTGGAAGGTTGAGGAACTCGAGATCGAGATAAAAGAAACTGAAGCAGAGGTTGCAAGATGGAGGGAAGCCTGTGAGTTAGAAGTTGAAGCTGCAAAAGTTGAGATGGGAGAACGTGACAAACTGGTAAAAAAATCCTGGCTTTCTTGCATTTGCAATTTGTCTCAGCATTTTCACCAGTCAGAGATTCACTTTTTTTTTTTTGGGTTCTCCAACATAATTTTTGATTCATTAGGTTGCCATTCTGAAGCAAGAATTAGAGAAAACTAAGGCTGCTTTAGAGATATCAAATAGCAAACTAAAGCTGAAAGACGAACTAGCAGCTACAGCCATGGCAGCCCAAGCTGCAGCAGAAAAGTCCCTAGAGCTAGCTGACAGCAGGGCTGTGGGACTCCGTCAGAGGATAGAGCTACTTTCAAGACAACTAGAAGAAGTAGAGAGCCGAGAGCGCAGTAGCCGTAGAGTGAGACGTAGATGTTGGCCATGGCGGGTTCTCACAGCAAGTGCAACTAACAATGTAAATAATAGAGCACGAAATATACGGCTTATAATACCAGAAATGCAAGCCTTGCTTCACTATAATGTCTAATGTATCACTTTTTTATGAGCTCTAGATATTTGCATCAATTTTTTCCGGCCATTGTTGAATGTATCTCTTCATATTGTTATATTTTATTCTCCACTCAAAAACTTTTAGTCCATAATAAAACTTTTAGTCCACTCAGAAATGCAGGCGTGCACAGAGAGAAAGAACGTCGAGTAACAAGGCAAGGCAACTTCATATTGCCACATGAAGAAATGTCTTGCATTACAGAAAATCTACAGATTAAAAACAACAAATAAAGTATCATTTCCTAAGCGGGGAATCCTGATTGGTTGGCTAATCAAAAAATCCCCCGACTTCCTTTTTCATCAAGCCCTTAATCTGAGTACAAATACAAGAATTATAGTTAATGCATGATTCCAAATATCACGAAAAAGGAAAACTAGATGAGAAGAAATTCTAACAATTACTACATATAAGGGGAAAAAAAAAGCACAAAAAGTTGGAATGAAAAAAAGGTACCTGCTTCCCTGAAAGACCAATATGTTTCAAATCATCAAGCTGCAAAAAAAAAAAAAAAAAAAAAAAAAAAAAAAAAAAGGCCTTTTAGTTACCACCACAATGTTCTCCGTGTAGGTAAGTATAGTTATTCTACTATTACGGAGAGTACTTACATTCTTGAAGGGCTCTGGAGATTCTTCACGCATTTCAAGGATGTATGTTGCTCTCTTCTCTCCAATCCCCTATAATAAGAGACATATAAATTATGACAAGGAAACAACGAATTATATATTCTATTTGGGGGAAAAAAAAAAAACTTCTTACCTTTAATCTTTTCAAGTCTTCCCTGATGATTAAAAAAAAAAAAATCAAAGGTGAAAAAAAGATGTTAGCCTTGTTGAGTAGGCATGTTCAACAAACATACTATTAAAAACTGAGTAATTGGACAAAACTATTTCTATTAGAAACTGAAGTAGATCACTTACTTCTCAGCTGTATTTAGAAACCTCAAATAATCTTGGACAAGAGAGTTCTGCAACAACAGAACAATATTAATGACAGATTCATGGAATTATTTGGGTGAATAGAATGGTGAGGTCATAGTCATACCTTCATCCCAGAATTGAGGGTGCTAAATGTCTCCCAAGGGCTATTGACATTTTTGACATTCCATCTATCCGCCGTCATTGCACCATGTTCAACAACTGGAGTTTTTGGTTCCACAATATTAGTAGAGACCAATGAGGAATCATCATTTTCTGCTGTCTTCAGAGAAAATGGAGTTGCAGAACAAAGGGCCCTCATGCTGTTGGTTAATTCTCGCAGTCTCGCACTTATTGGTGGTGATTTATCATCGTCGACCAGTGAGCTGTTGTTATCTTTTGCAATGATTTGACCTATAAAACAATGAAGTCGTACCCTGTAAGTTGAATAAATTCACATCTAATAATATTAACTCAGCTTTCAAGGTTCACATCAAATATCACCAACCTTCTTGGGCAAGAGACAATGACTTTGTGTCTATGCTGACATCAACACAAGGAGTAACTTCCTCAGGGTGATCCTTGCCATACTCGGAAACCTCCTAGAAAAAACGTATCAATAAGTTATATTTTTGGCACATCTGACATATTTTTGGTGATTTTGTTCTGCAAGTGTTTTACCTTTCCCACTGTGGGAGTATTTTGTGCACTTTCAGGCTTACGAGTCATTTCATCAGTCTTTGAGCAAAAAACTTGTGAATTTTGAGACTTTGATGATTGATTGTCCTGAATGGGAAACCAATTAACCTCCATCAGAAACTCCAAAATATTGCTTATTACGTTTAAGAAAACCAATTGCATAATTAAGGTTGCTTCTTGCTGCAACAGTCTATTACCTTCTCGACTATAAAAGTAGGTTCTGTATGCTCAAGAACAACCGGTAATGTGTTCTCCTGCATTAAACATTCAGTTGATGTCAGCAACACGTTTCAAATTTAAGCCATCTTCAAGAAAAACAAGTTTATAAAATGAATCAAATTACCTCTGACATTGTGATATCAGTGATATTTTCAACGGGCTTTGCCTACGGAAAAAAAAAAAAAAAAGAGATGGCATTATTATCAAAGCCAAGCTAAAACTTTTTCATAGCATGATTTATAAAAACCAAATTAATGAAAACTCTCCAAAACCTCACCTCTTCTTTTGCCACAGTCTCAACAGTCGTGACTTTGTCCAACACCGAACTTGCCTGCATTAAGATTTCACAAAATTATGTGAGAGATATAAAAAAGAGATTTTTTTTTTTTTTTTGGTCTAATACTATTGAACCTATCTGCCTTGGGACGAAATAAAAAGAGATAAAACATATGGCATTCTCTATTTTGATGGGAACTAAAATAAGATCAGTACCTTGTCTGATGGACTCGAATCACCAGCTTCGTCAAATAGTTTCCTTACAAAAGAAAAAAAAAAACAAAGATTTAAACATCAATCTTGTTGAAGGGATATAAAGATTTAGAGTATTGAAATCAGAATACAAAATGAATCTTTGTAAGTACCTTCCTTTCACAGCAAAGGTTGTACCAACATTGACTTTCTTTTCCGAAAGAGGAACTCGTGAGCTAGTTTGTTTCCTTGCAGTAGCAGAAACAGTCCTAGGTATGTGACTTTTCTTTGATGAAACTGCCATTGGTCTAGTCACAATGTGAATCTTCTTTGTTGAGTCGAAGACAGGCTGACTGATCTTTTGACAAGAGCGAGATGCCAAGTTTATCATGTTGAGGGAGTCTTGACACAACGTCGGGTTCTACAATGAAAACACGAATTGTTATATTGTTGAAATATAAAACTATTGTTGGCCCAGCTACTAATTGCTTAAGTTTTTGGGAGAATTGGTAAACTAACATGGTATCAGAGCCAGAGAATTGGTAAACTAACATATATCATTTAAAACAGAGATAAGGTTAAAAACCCATGAACCAAAAGAATAAAACTTGGAGAAAATCCTCACCAAGCAAGCGACCAACAAAACTTTGCTGGCTCCTCCAAGGGAATCTTGTAATATGCGTGTCAGTTTGCTTTCTCTATACGGGACATGCCTTTCATTGGAACTCAAAGCATGAACAACATTCAACAAGGCATATACGGACTTGTTGACTTTACTCTGCTCCAGAAAATGAAGAACTTCACCACTCTTTTTTCGAACATCTTCATAACCTGATAAAGGAAGCAAGAAGCAAGGTTTAAACTTTATTTATCCAATAACAAAATGAGCAAAGAAAAGAAAAACCTCAAGAAGTGAAAGCCAATTCTGATGTGGTTAGAACATACAACCTGCTAAATCAACAAAATTCATCTTGCCCGTAGCAGGAGTATCTAACTTTTCATTGGGAGATGATACGTGAACTACTAAGCCCTTGTGGCCCCTACGGGGAAGCTTTGTTGCTCCCTTTTGTGCTGGTTTACGCGAACCAAATCCAACATATAACCTTTGAAAATCTAAAATTGATTTCACTGGAACCTGGAATATGAGCAAAATGAAACATCATAAAAATGTAACATAGGTTGAACTATAGTTTTCCATACTCCAAACAAATCAAAGGACCAAACAACTTGCCCGAGAAAGTCCCTTAAGTTGAATTTTTCCTTTGTCTTCCAGTACTAAAACCGTTTGCTGCTTTGAATCTAACAGATCACAAACACGATCCTGATAAACCTCATAGAAAGACATGGTGACTGACTTCCCGTTTTCCTCCGCTACCGAAAGAATTTCAGCCATTGCAAGTGCTGCCAATCCAGGCTTCTCAAAAGAACCCTTCAAAGTTGAGTGGTATTTTGTTAATTATAAGAATGATTCAACCATAAAAAAATAATGCTGGGACTAATATTCATAAATAATATATAAATAAATAAATAAGGGGGCAAAAAATAAAAGGAGACCTGAACCCACCTGAACTAGGGAAGTCTTTCCACTGCCTCTTGCTCCATAGGCAATTACGGTGGCGTTACAGCCATCAAGAACCCCAGAAATTAAAGGTTTCACTTCTCGTGAAAAAATCGATTCATTATCTTCATTTTGTTCATAGCAGTAGTCCACTTCACAGGAATCTTTACGACTGTGTAGAAAGTAAAAATGTTATTTCATCGGACGCAATGAAAAATTAACTTTAAAAAAACAGAGGGAAAATACTATAAAATAACCAAAAAAAAAAAACAGACAGAACATAAAATAAAACGTCCATAAAGAGTAAAAAATCCTTTGTCTCTTTAATTTCGTAGCTTAATTTAAGGGTTAAATTAAACTAAAATTAACACCAAAATTCAAACTTTCTTTTCCCACTTTTCAGTTCTTTCAACCAATTGTCAGACTTCTGGACCTTTTCTCAGCAACCAACAAAAAACTACAATTTTCACGTTCTCGAGAATGTAAGCAAAGCCAGAATCAAGTGTACCTTGCTGCTTGGTCTCCGAAAGAGACCGTGACAGGCTCAGAAGCCTCTCCGCTGGGCTTGTTGACCGAGATCCAAGAAAATCCGCTTGGTAAATCAGCTTCTTGATGAGTGAAGTCCCTGACTTTGGCTACTAGTCGAACCTTTCGTGACGGATTCGGGCCCGTTGCGGCGGTGTTGATGGCGCGGTCGGGGAGATTGGAAGAGCACAAAGCCATGGAAGATTTAACCAAGAACTGGAGGCCAGGAGGATCTTGCAATGGATGTAGACGAGAAGTTTTGATGAGGGGGGATTTTAAAATAGTTTTGTCATAGGAGAGTCGGGTCTGCTTGCAGAGGAAGATTGGGGATTCTGGTATTATTTTCCAAGTAGCCGTTGTTGGCTTAGGGGGGGCTTTTCAAATTTTGCTAACCTGGCGCTTCTGTAACGCTCCATGAAACTTTTCAGAGGGAAAAAAAAAAAAAAAATCTATTGCGTAAATGGGAAAAAGGAGAAAAAAAAAAGGAAATGTCTTTAAAATGAAAAAAATAATTACCTAAAAGAAATTAGGAAAAAAGTTTTATTTTCTGAAATGGGAAACGTTTTTTTAATAAATAATTTTGGAGTTAAAATTCTCCTTATACGTTCATATTGAAAGATTATGGTGTCATTTGTTTTGTTGATGAGTTTAATCGAATTTTTTCTATTTAGAATTTTTCTATTATAAAAAATAGATACCAAAATTTTGCACTTTTAGTTAAAAAAAGCATCACAATACGAAGAAAATATGTTTTTTTTTCAAAACAATATGATTTTTTTTATATATAAAAAAAAAAAAAAGATGCATGTTAAATCTATTTGTTATAAAAGGGATACGTGGATTTAAAAAAAAAAAAAAAAAAAAAAAAAAAAAAAGATGCTTGCTAAATCTATTTGTTAGAAAAGGGATATGTGGATAAACGACATTTTTTAAAGTAATTCTTTAAAAGATAAATAAAGTTTTTAAAATTAATAAAATGATCGTTTCTTAAAATAATTAATTAAGGATTAATTCATTGAACATCAGACTGATTAAGAATAATGTGTATTTTTTTTTGAAAGTGATAATGTGTATTTTTATTGATTATAAATTATTATTTGAAGGTTATTTTTCTAAATATTAAAAATCATTTATCTAATTTTTTTCTTTTTCTAAATTTTAAATTTATTTTTATTTTGGAATGAAGGATTCGAAAGTAGTATTATTACTAGATTATATGGGCAACCACATATCAATATGCCCTTATTTGTTTGTTTGTTGTTGTTGTTGTTTTTTTTTTTTTTTTTTTTTGGAGTAAATATGCCTCTGATTTTGGAACGTAACTAAAAAACAAATAATGAATATAATCATCAAAAAAAAAAAATTTAAGAAATCATTTTACCATTTTTCTCACTCCCATTTCTTCGAATCTTCCAACGGAAAAGCTAATAAACGGGTGATTCGTCAATTCACAAAGGGAAACGACATGTAGTTCTACAAGTGAACGACGGCGAGCGCACCCTGAGACTTTGAACGACATGACGTTCAAACATGGACGATCCCATAATTTTGACATGAAACGACAAGACGCTGCAGCTCACCCGGTATTAGCAAAAAGTCCGTGTATTTTCCCAGCAGCCAAACGGACTGGCAACAAAACAGAAAAAATTCAATTGTCGTTTTTCTGAAGCTCAACTCTGAATCGAGAATTGGGTTGGAAACGATGGAGGCTAACAGCAACAACAGCGCGAAGAAGAAGATATCGGCTTGCGACGTTGAAGCCCTCAAGAAATGCTTGGAAGAGAACAACGGAGACTATTTCAAGTGCCAGTCCCATATTGAGGCCTTTAAATCCTCATGTTCCTTAAAGAAACCCACCCCTCCAATCTCCAGAATCAGCACCAAATAAATCCCAATAATAAACTTGCCCCAGACTGATCTCTTTATCAAAGCTTCTTTTGATTCCTCATGTTTAGTTAGAGTTGTTCTTCAATAAACTTTTCAACTTTAACCCCTTTTGGGTTTCATTTTGCACCTTCCTTTTATGTATTAGCTTCAATTTCTAGGTTTTTTTTTTTGTTTTTGTTTTTTTTTTTGTGCGCAATTTTCAATTCACAATCATTTGTGACGTTACCTCGAGGCTTTTGTGCTGGTAGATCTTCATCAAGTTTATTAACGTGGTTCGATTTTGACATGATTTGATGGTTCACAACTGTTCTAACTGATTCAAAACTGTACTAAATTGTACTTAATTTGATTTAATGGACTGTAGTATGAATGTCATGTTCCGTTAAATTATCATGTTTTATATAATCGAACATGATTCTGATTTGACGAATGAAAATTGTATCTTTGATATGGGCTACGTCAAAATCCTCGATAATAGTATAACTCGCTTTGTCTTCTGTTGATTAGGAACCTACCTTTGAACAATAATCCAAGGACAAGCTAGAGTTGAAAAAAGCAATTCCAAAAAGAGAATATTATTGCATAGAAGAAAATATAACTGTTTTCACTCGAGTAATATGTGTATAAGCTCGTGAAAGGGAATGGCTAATAGTTGCCAGCTCATTTGCTATATAGACTTGGAAAGAGAAAAAGGATTTTAGTAATTTGCTTTCGAGTTTTGCCTGTCAGCACACACGCCACAACTCTTCCTACATGTCCCGTAATAATCAGGGGAACCAACCATGAAGATGGGGTTTCTTTGACACTCTCCCGTGGCAGCCCACCGGGGGCAATTTTCGTCCTGATCGGAGCATTCACCGTCATCTGATTTGAGTGAGGAATCTTCTCCACCAATGGCTTTTGCGTGAAAGAGTTTGGTGGCACACCACATTTGCCCCTCTAGCACAGGGCATCTTGCGTGGGAGCTGCTCGGGTCAGGAGTTGTGTCAGGACGGATGTTGAAGAACAGAATTGCATTGCCTTTAGCTGGTCTTAGGATGTTATCCCTCTTTGTACAATCAGACCAAAGATCGCCATTCACCTGTAACATTTTAAGAATACTGATTTTGAGAAAAACTGTCCCAATTGCGAGAATAACACAGCTTGAACATAAAAAGGGTAAGCAACGTCGTTAATGTTGTCAATGTTACCGATATATGGAATAACAATTTTGAAATTTGTTTTAGTGTTAGCAACATCGCTAACTTCATCTTTTTCAAGTTGTCAACTTTTCCCAATTGAGATGAATATAATTGTTCCATGTCTGAAGATAGTTTTCCTCTCACCTCTGATTCTGGGAATAGAATCTGACCACCACGGGTGACATTTGAGAGATAGAAGACAGCTGTTGCAACCAAATGCTTATTTTGTTGCATTAACGAACTATTACCAATATAATTGAAGTTCTTTTTAGAATCCTCATTCTCGTAACGCAGAACCTGCAAAGCCTTTCCGTTCTCTTGAAGGAAAAATATACATAATACTGAATCAGAAAGGTGCATAAAGCAAGACAGCCAGTTTGAAAATTGAAGATGGAAGACCACAAATACTGGCATTGAGGGAAAATACCTTTAGGAAGGAAAGTCCAAGCTGAAATTCTTTCCTCAATCCTTAAAACTACCTCATCCTGGAAAATTGAGAAGTTATTGTCAAAAGTAAAATTCATGCCAGAGACTAGCAACCACAAAGGTCCAGGCGTCTAGCGGCAGTATCAGTATGTTAGCAAGAACCATGAGATGAGTGATGACTAAGTGTTAATCTAAAAATCAGCTCATGGATTTTAAGTTTAAAAAACAATGGTGTTGTATAAATCTATCAAAAATGCTGAGCAGCATCCCGTAGCTGAGCTCTACACTCTATCATAGAGTAGGCCATTCCGACCTCATGTGCTGGGGTGGGGCCAACCCCCACGAGAGAGAGCTGATGCCGAACAACTCTGCTATAGCAGATAAGTTGTTGACAGCCCCTTCTGTTCAGTGTGAACTTCAAAATCAACTTAAAGAATAAGTAAAGCATGAAAAACTTGTGAAAGTGAAACTCTTTTGTCTTTTTTCTTTTTTTTTTTTCCTGTTCAAGTTTGATTAAGAAAAATCTTGGGAAGGAAATAAAAAAGGCATGAAAACTTAACTAGGTCTTCAGGAGTTTGAGTTTCTGAGTCATTTACCTGCCCTTTTGTGATGACATCTTCTAAGCCATTACCATCACTTGAAGATTTTTCATTTCTTTCATGTGCCTAAGCCAAAAGAGTATGCGTTAAAGAGCTGTCCAAAACATAGACAATCAAGATATCGAAAGCAAGGTAACATGGGACGGTGTAATACCAAAGAAATCAGGTAGTCACACTCTTCATCTGATAGGAAATCTTGATACAAGAACACCCTATTTCACGAAGAACAAACTCAGAATCTTCATATTATCTATGCAAAAAAGCTTCTGATGCTAAAAATATCAACCCTTTTTGTGTATGAAACATAACAAACGCTTAAACCTTTAAGAAGGACGGATCCCACATGTAACATGTAGAAAAAGAGGGTTGTAACTTAATTTCTGATGTTACACCTTTCTCAAGGTATCCTAATATAATAAATTTTATGTTACATCGCTTATTTCTACATGTTACAGGGCAAAACCCGATCCTTCACAGTAGACTGAAGAGACTAACCCTGAAATGTAAACAAGTAACAAGCATCAAATGAGAAACTCATCATTGTACCTGACCTTGGTCGCCAAGAGAGCTGGACAACCCGAGATGGGTCAATTACGTTGGAATGAACCGGAAAGCTCAGTTTCGTGTTGGTTTCATGGTTAACTTCCTTACTCCTTAGTTCCTTCCGGCTACTAAATATATCAATACCAAAAAGTTACCAAGAAATAAATGAAGAATTCAAGGAAAAGAAAAACTACAAAAGGCATCATACTTGTAAACTCAGCAACTCATATTAATTAATAATACAACTCAAGAATAAGATATGGAAAAACACCTTTTATAGGCAAAAACTCTCAGCATTGTAAAGAACCCAGATCAAGAACTCCAAGAATTTCAAAGCTAACTTATAATTTAATGAGATTTCCGAAATATTTATTGATACCCACGAAATCAAGCAAACATAAGAACAAAAGGATTGAATTGCAAACTTAACAACGAAATCTACAATGCCATGAGGGAGTTATAGTGATACAGAGGCAGTGAGAGAATGAAAAGATGGGTTTCTTACATTTCGGAAGAACAGCCGATGAAGGAAGAAAAAGAAACCGCCAAAAGGAGAAAGAAAGAGAGAAGGGAAGCCATTGGTGATTGACAAAGATGGGCAAGGCAAATTTTCCAATCGAGCGTGAAATTTGCTGCCTGCCAACCAAGAGAATGAATGAAATAACTCTTTTTATTTTTATTTTATTTTTTCATTTTCATTTTTCATTTTTATTTTTTGGCCAAGGCCTAAGTGCTTGCTTTTTCTCGTGCACTTTGTCATACAATCTTTTACATGAGAGGTAGTTCCCAAGCATGGAATATTGTTTTCTTTTTTCTTTTCCCACAAGCCCGGAAAAGAATATTAAAAGAATTATATAGTAAGAACATATATATTGGAAAATTAGGTAAATATATCATTTTAAAAATATCTATTTTTTATTTAGAAAAATGACTGGCAATTACACGTGAAAGATTATAAACGGTTGCTTTGTTAATTTTACAACATATTATACATTTATTAAAAAATATTTTAAAAAATATAATTTTCACGCATGTACCTATATAAATATTGTTTTTCAAACAAAATTAGAGGTAAAAAGAATTGAAATCAACACAAGTCTAATTGTGAAATTATTGTAGTACATTAAATTGCCATCTTAGATCATAACTATAGAAACAAAAACTGTGTAAACCAATAAAGTTTTTTCTTTTACCTGTCAAAAAAATCCATTAGGAATTGTTTTTTCTATATTTTTTTTAATAAAAATTTTGAAGGGGGTTTTGGCTGCTAAAAATCAGTGACAAATTTGCAATCACAGCCAAATTTCCTTTTACAAAATGGGTTTCCAAATATTTCATCTTCATACTAAATTTTGGTTCAAGTTGTTGCTCGGTTCAAGCATTATATGCTAATAAACTCAACATAAATCTATACCAATAATAATACAATGCAGAGAACAAAATTTGTCATTACAATATCACAACCTCAACTCAAAATAAAAAGCAAAGTACAAAATGAATCAATGAATATACGTTATTCTCTGCAAACTTAATATTCTCTTTTTCTCCACGTTTAGCCCCCAATCTACTACCCTCAATCCCTGCTATATGACTTCTTAAACACAATGTGACCGGACTCATCCTTGTCAAAGAGACGCTCAATCAGTTCGTCCCACGTTTCTCTGCCCCTCGTTTTCCTGGATGATCCGAAAGAAGATTCTCCACTTGATTCAGGCGAGTTGTCCCAAGGCACGTCGTCAAAGGTTCCGTATGGAGAAGGCGCATAAGCATGAGGCACGGCAAGCGTAACCGCTCTCTGAAGTGCAGCCCTATACTCCTCGCTTTTCTCTTTGGCTAATGTCTCTTGCCGTTCCATCCTTTGCTTTGCTGGAATCTCCATGATATGTTCTTTCTCTAATATTATCTGTAGTTGAGTGAAAAAGTATGCAAAATTTAGATCAACGCATAAAAGTAGTCTGTTTAGGGATTGCCCTTCTCGTAAGTTTTAGATAATCCCTTCTTTCTTTCTGTTTCCTCTTCCTTTTTCCAAAGAATCTATGCTTTTCTTATTTACAAGGCAATGTAGCGAAGATAGCATGTAAACAAGAGTAAGATAAAACATGAAAAGGAAAAGTGATTAAGTAGTCTAAATCTTGCTTAAGAGACGTATAAGACTTACATCTAAGGCTCTTTGGGCTTCTCTCGCTATCCAAATGATGGCATGATCAGAAGTGGCATTACAAGAAAGTACTATGTGTTCAAACCTCCCGTCTACTGGCACTGCCGTCCTTACAACTGGGGGAAACCTTCCTATCCTGTAAGACGAAATTTCCACCATCCAATTGTTGAGCAACTTTCCGCACTTCATAAGAGGCCAGAAAACTACAGACTTGTGCAGCTGAATTAATGTAGTTGAACAATAATATCCAGGACTCAACTAAAACTTTAATGAGCATTCAACATCTTGGATCTATGTAAACATGGAATACAAATATCAGAGCGATCAGGCTACTACAAAATCATACAGAGAGTGAAAACATGCGCTCTAATGTGCGGGTGAGGCCGTGAGGGGAAAGGAAAAGACTAATTTATATTTGTATCTCTTTGAAGATTCGAACATTGGAACCAAACAAACACCATTAAAGTACGGCAATCAATTGGACACCATGAACCATTATACCATATCTTTAATGCCAAAACATTACAACAATTAAACCCTGCAACTGTGCTTAAAATTTTAGATCACGGCCACACTAGCATTCCGAAAAAGAAACACAAACTTTGAAAAAAAATAAAAAATAAAAAATAAAAGTAGAGACTTAAGCTGCGCTACAGGCTATTCATTAGTGACATGGAGGTCATCAGGTAATTGAAAAGATGACAAATAATACGCACAATGGTACGTACTTGAAAGGTTTTCTCTCAACAATGTGATAGAGGCGGCCTGGTGCATACAGTCTCCTTGGATCTTTGAGCATCTTCTCTTCTGGTATGCATGTGTCCCTCATGCATCTTAGGCATAGTAGGCACGGCAAACTGTTCAATGAAGAGAATCAATATTTATAAAGATGTGGGAACATCGACAACTTGTGAAATAACCTCAAAGATACTGCTGTAGCTTTTTCAATGAAACAAGTCTAAGCCTTTTGGTAACCAAGCCTCCCATTTCCGTAAAGATCAATTATAATTTACACCATTGTTGATTTGATATAAAAATTCCTTCTGTAGCGTATGGAATGCATCAGATGTTTTTCTTTCTATAGGTACCAATGCGAATAAAGTCAACTACCTATCATCTAAATCAGAGCTATAACTGAAAAGGATGAGTGGAGGCAACGTTACCAGAAAAGTGACTTGAATATGTCTTCCAAAGGTGTGGCTGTGCGAGGTAAGAAGTCATCCTGATCAGTGTAAAAATCACAATCAACTCTAAAGAACATGATTGCAGCTAATTTTGAATAAAATGTTTAAATGTCGGATATTATTCCCCAAACGAAAAGTATCATAAACAAAAAGGGCTTCTTTTACGCAGATCTAAAAGATGAATCACTGTGAAACTATGTTTCTTTCATTTAGCAAGTGTCATGGAAATCATCATGGATAAAACTTCAGCAGGTTCCCCTCTAAAATCTCTGCTTTTCTGGTTTCCAACATCACCAACAAGCATAAAGAAATTCAAATGCTTCACAATACACATATCGAATTAGAATCCTGCCAATTGAAATGACAATACCAAATAAATAATTGATCAAGAACTTGCCTGAAGCACTACAGAGTTGATGACATCTGCATATCTAACGGCTAAATTTAAGGACATACACCGGGCAGGTGCAATGGCATAGCACCTGATTCTCTTCTGATCAATATCTCTCAACTTATCGATGTTTTGCACTGCTAACATCGTTAACAATGCTGCTACACCTGATCCCAGAGAGTGCCCAGCAAAAGTCAAAGTATAATGTGGATGCTTCAACACCAAATCCTTCAAAACATTTAGTTCTGTATGCAAAACCCATCCCGCAGCCTTCAATAGCCCGTTGTGAACATAGCCCCCATCAAATTTCCTCTTTCCCAGCTTATTATCCAGCAAAACCGCGTAATCGCTTTCCTTTGCCATATTAAGGCCCCTAAAGGCAAGAACTATGTCCATATGATCATGATCAAGATACAATGTATAAGGAGGCGCTAGCCCTTTTGTATCTTCATAAGTCTTTTTCAGGATCAACCAATCTGGATTGATGCCATAACCTTCTGGGGGCGCCCAGAGAGGTTGCCGAATATCATCTTCGTAGACGGCAAGAATATATCGGCAAAGGCGAGGAACGGGCTCGAATTCTTCGAGAGTGGCAAGACCCCAAGTCTCACTATCATGGCCTGCTGTATGGAGACATCGTTTCCAAGCCCAACGGGCACATGCCAGACAATAAACACACTCTAGGAGAGGGAAGCCACATAGAATTGACATTGATGCCTATGGTTTAAGCACACTAACACATGGGTTCTTGCAGAAAATGGCTGGATATTGCTCTAAACGTTAATTTTTTACTTGGAATTCATGTATGGACATACAAAATAAGGTGATAAGGAACTTTTCAAGTAAAATTAGGAACTGAATAATGGGAAGTTGGAGACTTTGAGATGTAAATATGGTAAAAATGAACTACAAATCAAGAATTAAACAAATCAACTAAGACAAACGGCAGAGAAACTTAACTCTTCGGATAGACTAACAAGCACAAATCATGAAAAATCAAGAGCTGTAATTAATGAAGACCCACAAGCTCAAATGGGTCTCTACCGAAAGACTTCTTTGGTCACTGATGATCAAATTTCTTCACCAAATGAAACCAAAGAAAAAAAGAAAAAAAGAAAAAAAAAGAGCATATACCCAGATACGAAGTTGAAGTTCGGATCAACAATGTTGGCGTTGCAGTTACAGGGAAGCAGAAAATGTTCCCTGTAGGAACAGAGATTTATGATTGGAGAGTGGTTTGGACTTCCATTGAAGAAGTTAAAAGACGGTTCCAAAAGACAGGTTGCGTTGAGTTGTAATAATGTGACGAGTTGGTAGGAAATTGATTTATAAAACAAGAAGAGAGAGAGAGAGAGAGAGAGTATATACAGAGGCATGTAAAGGATTCTACACCTGCAAGTCAAAGACCATTTCGGAAGCTTCGACCAAGATGAAATGAAAGCCAAAAGGGTGAATTAAATAAAATAAGGGTACATTTGGTTTAAAGTTTAGTTTAAATTAAATTGTATTTTTTTTATCATGTTTTTTATCTTTTTTTGAAATTTTTTTTTGTTTTTTCTGAAATTTTTTTTTTATCTTTTCTAAAAAATTACTATTGAAACTTAAAAATCTTAAACTAAACTCATTCACTAAACACCCCCTAAAATTAAAAAAAAAAAAAAAAAAAAAGCTTTTTTTCACCGATGTCCCTATACTATTCGTGGTTTGACAATTTAATGACTTGAAAAACACTTTAGTTTTGACAATTACGAATTACCCCATAAATTTAAAAATCTTGGCATAATCACTCGGTTTACTTAACGACTCCATTAGGATGGTATTTGAGCGGGTATGGAGATATTATATACTCATATGGGATGGGGCGGATATAGGGTTAAAATTAACCTTTAAATCGAATGTAACCGTATCTTCATCCCTGTCCTATTATTTACACTCTTACAATATTTATGTGTGTTAGAAGTTTTAATTTTTAATAAGAAAGTAAAAAGGGAAATGCCAACGCAAAAAAAAAAAACAAAATGTATTACAGCTTGAATTTGATTTTAAGATTTTAGTTTTAATTTTTGCTTTATTAGTGATTATGTTGTTAAATTTTATAAAAACTTGAAAAAAAAAAAACTATGTATCTAAAAAAATATGGGGTAGTTAGATCTTTAAAAATAAATATTTGGATAAAAGCGCTACAATTGAATATCCTTGGGGCTAGCAAAGAGAAAAATCTTATGAAAAAACTTTTGTTATTTTAAAAAAGAAAATTAACTGTAGCTCTATCTGTCACGGGGGTGTGAGTAATAGTCACTGAAGTGCAATTTGTGTGGTGGTTTTCATGAGGCTGCCTCTTCGTTCATCTAGATCACACATGAGACATGACTGACGTTCCCTTGTTTCACTTCTTTGGCCTTTGGGACCTTTGGTAGTTGAGAACGTTAAAGTTGGTTTTTTTTTTTTTTTTTTACTCCCTCCCTCTCTCTCTCTCTCTCTCTTTTTACTTTTTTTGGAAGTAAAAAAAACGTTAAATTTGAAAATTTGCAATTTTGTCCCTGAATAATATTTGAAGTGGTGTTTAGTCCTTAATATTTTTTCTTAGTTAAAAGTTCCATAAATTCTTAAAAGAGTTCAATTTAATAATTTCCAAAAATTACTTAACAGAACAATTTAATGAAATGTGGATATCATGTGCACATTTCAATTGAATCATAGACTGAATATGTTGAAAATAACCAAATTGAACTCTTTTTAAGAATTTATGCAGCTTTTAATTTAAAAAAAAAAAAAAAGGATTAAACACCAAAGCACAACCATATAATTAATTTAGAGACTAAATGAATAAGTGAAACCTTAGAACTTCTGATCTTCTTTATCCTATTGGATAGAAACTTAAAAGGCTTGTTACAAATCTGCACGTAATTAATTATTTATTTTTTTGGTCTCCCCACATCAAAAGTAACTTTTCAGAAGAGGGTTGGGGCCATGGCCAAGAAAGTAATAATATTTTTCAGGAAAAAAAAAAAAAGAGGGCAGGAAAACTTTTTTTTTTTTTTTTTTTTAATTAGTCTAAGAGAGTTATGATACTTATATGTTACTTAACGAGGCATGATTAACGCTTCAATTATGTACACCTTCTAAAGTGTTGCAGGTATGTTCTAGTCCACTCCATAAAAAAAAAAAAAAATAATAACAATAATAAATATCTCACAAATTCCAAACCATTTCATAATTTAGTTAGACCGGTGGGGTTTGTGAGCAGAAACCGAAAGAGAAGAACAAATTAGTACTGAAAGTTAAAATGTACAAGTGGCTCCACTTGTTATGTACATGATTATCAAATAAATAAGTTTCTATGCGTATTTTTGGCTAGAAATGAACGACACAAAAAATTACTTCTGATAAATAAAAAGAAACTATACCGTCATACTATTATGTATTTAATACATTTTTTTTTTCTATAGGAAGTTTGGATAATCTAGGTCTAAGTTTAGACTCAATTCTTAAAAGAAATATCTTTTCATTAAAGTTTGGTTCTCACCTTTTCTTGTTATATATCAATTGCAGAACAACACAATTCTAAAGTGGGAGCATATTCTATAATTTGTTCAAAATTTCAGAAAGTAAGGTAAATAACATACAGATAATTTGGATATTCTACAAATACTGGAGTAAATATTTAATAATAAATATGTAATCTATAACATAAAATGGGATCATCAATTCGAGTTACAAGGTGTAATTTCCAAATAAAAAAATATTTAAAAAAATAAAAGTTGTCTTGGTCTGGGCTTCAAGTCATTAAGCATTATTGGGCCGAGTTTTCAAAAATGGGCCAAGCTTCGCAGCCCAGCAATGGGCCTATGTGACATGACAAAACTACCCTCCTCATATTAATAAATTCCTTCATCCAAGGCTAGTATAAATGGGGACTAGAACTGAAAACCCGTCTTCTTCCTCAAACCGCTTCGGTTGTCGTCGTAGCTCTGAGGTAAAACCCTAGCCCTGATTTTCTGCTTACGTATTTCAATTTCTTCTCATGTTTCGAAACGGGTTCTTTCTCTGTTTATTTTCCGAGAAAATAAAAGGAAAAGTAGAGAAGAACCAGAAGAATCAACATCCAAACATTTTGTTTTAATTATATTGGAAGTCTCGTACTTGTGGAAGATATTCATTTTCGTTCTGTATTATATGTCGAAGCTGTTGTGTTGATTAGCTTCTTATATATAAATATATATATTTGTAGTAGTAATTTCGATTTATGAGTTTCTCTGTTGTGCGATCCAACTCTTTGCGATTTTTTTTTTTTTTTGCTTTATTTGTGATATATTACTGGTTAAAGCCATTATTCTTTTTCAATGTATAGTGATGAACAATCTATCTCTGACTTTGGAAATTATGCGATAATTTATTTTTCGTTTCCATGGTGTTGAGAAATTTTGTAATATCTTAACTCATATTCTTGCAATGTCTTGTTGTACACGGTGAATTTTGCATAATTCACTAAAAATAAATTCGAGTTAATGTGGTAAATTAATTTTGGTTTGAGGTTTGTTTTCGGGTCGGTGGATGTGGATCTAATCTGAATGCGTTTAATTGAACCAGGAAATGGCACCAAAACAGCCAAATACAGGCCTCTTTGTGGGATTGAACAAGGGTCATGTGGTGACCAAGAAGGAGTTGGCTCCGCGCCCGTCTGATCGCAAAGGAGTAAGTTTGTTCCAACCTGTCTGTGATTTATTGAGTTAGAAATTCTTTCAAAATTATGATCATTTTATGTTTCTTTACATTTTGCATGTTTGTGTAGTACTAGGATGGATGCCTTTTGCTTACGAGGGCAGAAACTTGTGTTTCTTTTCTGATCTTAGAAGTTTGAACTAGTTTTTTACCTTTCCCCTTATCTCTTGGTACTAAGAACCATATCGTTTTGCAGAAAACCAGTAAGAGGGTCCATTTTGTAAGAACCGTTATCCGAGAAGTCGCTGGCTTTGCACCCTATGAAAAGAGAATTACTGAGCTTCTGAAGGTTGGGAAGGACAAGCGCGCTCTTAAAGTAGCTAAAAGAAAGCTCGGAACCCACAAGAGAGCAAAGAAGAAGCGTGAGGAGATGTCCAATGTTCTCCGCAAGATGAGGTAATTTTTGAGACTTTCCATTTCTCGTACAGATAATAGCTTCTTGATAAAATGGGCTTTTGGGGTTCACACTTAAAACTCTTGTCTTATTTTTCGTGTGAAATTTCGCAATGCAGAGCTGGTGGAGGTGGAGAGAAGAAGAAATGAGGCGTTTTCCCCAAGTTGTAGAGCACCGCTTAAAAGCGAGCTTGTTCGTTTTTTTCTCCAATCTATGCAATGTTTTAAGTTGGGAACTTGAAATTTTGTTTCTTAATTTTGTTTTGTAACGAGTTGAAAGCAAATAGACTTTATTTGCCCACTTTTAGATATTTGATAGTTTGTAGCCATGTATTTGATAGACTGAATTTGGCAACAGTGCAGTTTCCTTTATTCTTTCTTTCTGTTAAGGAAATAAATCCTTTGAAATAGACAGCTTAGGATATTAGATTTCTGTATCATCAAAGAAGTATGACAAATTGCATAATTAGTTTCTCTTTCAAAATCAGTTCCTGAGAACTGCTCTAAATAAATCTCTGGTATTCTAGTTTGGTGGAAGCCACCTTCCAAATACAAGGCAAAAGAGGATGGAAAAGATGTGTAGAAATCCACACCACTCTCGACTTATTGGTAACCAGAAATCACCTCAGAAAATTATTATTGGAGAGACGACGGTGGAAGAGATCAAAATCATGTCTTGACGAACTTTTGGGTGAGTTTCTCGACCCCATCCCTACAATCTCCGGCTACTCGCTTTGCACCTTCTTTGATAGTCAAGCTAACCTCTGCGGCACTCTGCTGCAACTTTTGTGTTGATTCACTGGCCTTAGAAATGGCGGTGTCTCTTAGGTCTTCAGCCTTTTTTCCAGCCTGGGATGCGCATTCCTTTAAACTTGATATCAGCAGGACTATCTTTTCAATGATTCTATTAAGTGTGTCTCTGGATTTCTCTCTTACGTCCACTGCCATTGCCTTGAGCTTGTCCAACAAGTTTTCAGCCCGGCGGACCGTTCCATCAACTGAGAACTGCTTGCTGGCGTCAACCCACGTAACACCAGCCAAGGATTCTTCGCGGAGGTCATTGTCGACGACGACCTTGATGCCATGCCTCTCCCAGCGATCTCTAGCCTCCTCGAGTGCTTTGGCTTGTTCTCTTGCTCTTCTCGCCTCATCCTCAGCCCAAGCCCTGAAACATATGGGAAAAAATCGTAAAAAAAAAAAAAAAAAAAAAAAAAAAAAAAAAAGTAGCCATGAAAGTTCATGTGAGCTTCCACATTTAGATGGTCTCCAATGCCAAGCTTGTGTATTATCTGTTTTCAATCAGGCTTGGGATCTAGGACCAAGATAAAAAAAATTGAAAAAAAAGAATAAAGAATAAAGAAAAAAGAAAAATAACTATTCAAACGTTGATACAGATGATCCGACATGCAAATTTTTGGACACTCCAAAGAGTTTTGGGGCTGATGGAAAAACATTGGGATAATCATCTAGACTCGAGATATCCATCATAATAGAAACTAGTCCTACTTTAGCCGAGTTAAGTAATCTATTTTCTTTTTGACCCTAAACATATTAAAAGCTAGCTAACTTTTGGCTACAATAATTACGGATTACTGCTTTCATACCTGGCCATGGACAAAGCTTTCCGCTCAACCTCTAGTTCATATTGTAAGCGTTCAATTTCCTGGCTTTCTTCTTCTGCTTCTTTCCGAAGTTTGCTAATTTTTTCCTTTTCGTAAGATATTTCTAGTTTGTTACTCATAAGACTCTGCAACTGTTCTTCCACCTCACGTCTTAACCTTGATAGCACTTCCATTTCCGATTCAATAGCTGCACGTTCCCTCAGTATGGCAATATTATCTTCCTCTCTTTCGGCTCTCAACCTTTCTAGTTCACGCGTTGCTTCTTCTGCCATTTTCTCCACGGCATTTATCTTTTCCCTCTCCATCAAAAGCTCTTTCTCAAAACTTGCATTGATATCCTTCTCGACTTGAGCTACTAAAGCA
The DNA here is from genome assembly GCA_008635985.1 of Ficus erecta. Classification (NCBI taxonomy): domain Eukaryota; kingdom Viridiplantae; phylum Streptophyta; class Magnoliopsida; order Rosales; family Moraceae; genus Ficus; species Ficus erecta. The sequence continues at coordinate 2,373,020 of BKCH01000010.1, forward strand.
CTCTGAGCAGCAACAACTTTTTCTGCCATAGATTCAGCTTCAATACGTGCAAGCTCCTCGCTAACTGTGTCAGAAGCCTCCCCGGTTGCTAGAGCAATTGCAGCTTGGGCCTTGGTCACAGGCTTATCTGGCTGAAAAAGTCTGGTGTAGCCTATCCCAAAAAGAAGAAAAGCGTCAAAGAAATAAGTTTTGCCATCAAATTCGATAACTTCTAATCACATTTACAAGAGAAAATGACTAACCAAATGCAAGAGCAGTAATTCCTTGTTCTCCGGCAGACAGGTCAGCAACAAGTGCAGGACATGCATCTGGATGTATTTTATCAGTGTCTATAAAGCCAGAAACTTCATAGAGCACCTGCCCAATTGCACTAGATGTTAAATCACAAATTTGAGAGTTCAAATTATCCATAAAAAGTAGTTTATTACAGAAAACCGAACTCGGACATTAAATTGGTCAACCTTTCTGTCAGCTTCTGGGAGATATCTTTTCTCTAGGGCCATCTTCCAACTCACAAGATCCTGACGTGATAGAGGGCTGCAGAATAATAACGCAAAAAGGAAGAACATCATTGCTTAGCCATAATTCTTTTATGTTGCAACATTGCAAAGATAAAATGATTACATGTAACGTGAAAGAAATCTGGAAGCAAAATAAGTTTGACAGTTAGAATACCAAGTATCACAACCTGCGTGAAGCCTGATATCCAGAGCAAAAATTGGAGCGACAGACGCATTTTTTTACAGCAAAGAAAAATATTCATAATGAGGAAATAATCACCCAACTAGTACATGTTTGTCAAGAGAAAATTTACAACACCTTTCAGGAGAGAAGAACAATGGATCCTGGTCTTCATCTATAGAAGAAACCATATCACGCCTTGAAAGCTTGCTTGAGATAAGTCCAGCTTCTGCCAAACCTGAAAGATGAATCTCACTGATATCAATCCCTGATGCTGGTTTGCGTGATATTTTCCAGCTCAATGCAGTGCATTAACCAGGAAAAGCCAGTTGCTTTTGGTTCAAATAAAATGGGCAGTCCAAAGCTATGTGGAAGAGTATTGTGACCAATACTTTGGACTATTTGGTTAGAAACAAATCCAGTTCTTTTGAGGAATGGGAGATGGGCTGTAGCGATTTGTGCGAGAAAGCGAAGCTTTACAGATAAAGTTCAAGGGTTTTCCTTTCTCATTGATTACACTTGATTGGAGAAATGTTATGGGGTTTTGGTTGTTGTCTCTTTTGTTTTTTTTTTTTTTTTTTTTTTTTTCCTGTATTTTTTGTATGTTTAGTTTTTCCTTTTGTTTTTGTTTTTGTTTTTTCTGTATTTTTTGTTATTGATTTCATGATCGTTGAAAGGTCGTTTTTTATTTTTTATTTTTATAAAAGGAATATCACTTAAAAAATTCAATGAAACAAAACAATCCCACAGATCATTTAATGGAACCAAAAAATCTATCACTACAACAGGAGAGCCTCTCCAATATGGTAAATTGGTAGACAAAAGATAAACATCCTGTCCTTACCTTGAATAGATGCAAAATCAGGGTCTTCAGGAGTAATATCGTCATATGCAAGTTCGGTTACATTCTCTATGTACATTGCCGGATATACTTTAGAAATTGTGTTCCTGCATATCATAGCAAACCAAACGTCATGTCAAATAGTGAGTTCTAAATCAGCAAATATTTACGTCCTATTAATTATAGAAATTAGATAGATCTTACCTCGAAAGAACACTACTTGCAGAAACTAACCAACGAGCATATTCACGACGTGTACACAATTCACTAGGTTGTACATCAGACTCAATGACCTGAAAAGAGTTGGTAATGTGTAAAAATGGATTTTAAGATTCTTACTATAGCTCCCTAGGACCATTTAAAGTTAGGAATTTTCAATTCATATATTTCAGAAGTTGCGCAGCATAAGCAAGGTCGAAATTTAGCAAGAAACTGAAGCTGAATTTTGGCTTCCATCATACAATACTGGTCTTGCAACATTTGAAATGACATAAACAAGTACAGAAATTAGGGGTTAGTTATACCTTTAGCACTTGCAATGCTGCTAGAGCCTGCCCCTGAACCTGATCAACAACTGCAGGAACTAACACCTTTCCAGGAAGCACCTGTAGAGCTGAGAAAACCACAGATGGAGCAGGTATGCCAGCAGAAGAGAATGATGTCCCAGGTTTTGGTGATTCTGATGTGCTTTTATTAATCTCGTTATGATTTATAGTAAACTGTTCATTTTGTAATGAAGTTGATGCAGACACAGATGTTCCGGACGACAACCCACCTTCACTTAAGCTATGCACTTCCAGGCTTAAACTATTTTCCTTAACTGAGATCTGTGAGATATCACTTGGCTCAATATTTTCATTGGTAGAAGAAGAGGCTGTAGTCTCTATGCCGTGTTTGGAAGCAAGTTCTGGTTCTAAAATTGTATTTGACAGTGGACTAAATGGCACATCTGGAGCCGCAGGCTCATCTGGTACATGGGAAATGGAACTATTTTCGGAAGTTTGATCCCTAATTGAATCAGGAGTTCCGTCCTGATTATCAGGGCTAATCGATGGTTTAGCATCAGAAACGGACAAGTTGGTTGTTCCGACATCAACTGGGCTGTCTTTGAGTTCGGTAACTAATTCTGATGTACCTACAGCAGAGTTTCCATCCAAATCTTTAAAAGCAGACACAACAGTTGAATCATTACCATTCTCAGATTCAAGAACATTATGCGAATTTGGGACTGTGTCAGCTTCAACTGACTTATCATCAAAATTCGGCTCATGTTGCGAATCTTCTCGAATGGAAACATTGTTGATGGCATCGTTATTATACAACGTGGATTTAACATCATCTACCGAAAAATCCCCGACAACAGAATCATCACCAACTCTATTTTCACTAGGAACATCAACAGACTCTGAAGATGAAGAGGAATCCTTAAAAGTACCTGTCCCGCCCTCCCCCGGACTATCAGCATCGACTTGCTCCTCACCATGGCCTTTATCTTCATCTCCCGCAATACCACCGCTTCTATCATCGGATAACAACGACTCTTCTAGCTGCGTTGTCAATGGCTCCATTTGTTTTGGCTCTACGAAAAGTAACACATATTCTTACATACTAACAACAAGCTACTTATATCTCATTCCAATAAACGCATGATTTACTGACAATTTGATTGAGAAATTAAGAAACTAATCTTAATTAAGGAGACCCACTCACCAGAATTGCTTCGTCTTCCCAAAGATAATGCCGCAAAGCCAAGCCCAGCAGCAAGAAGGATTCCCGCTAATCCTGTTGCCAAAGCCCCTGAAAGCAAACTACTTTACAAGCATTAAAATTCACTATTTATTCCAAAACAAAAATAAAAAATTAACGATTCTCGGCAACCAAACAGACTAAAAAAACAATAAGCACTTCGAAACTAACGTTACCTCCGAGCGATTTCTTCTTTCCAGAGTCCGGAGACTCTCCTCCGCCGTCGGTACCGGACCATCCGGCAAAGCCATCGGCGGCGGAATCCGACCTGATCCACGAAACTCCAACACGACGTCGTTTTTCAGGTCCACTCCTATTCCTGGCAACGCATAGAGAGACAAAAAGCAGACGAGCGCAACGATTCTGCTTCCATAGCTGGCCACGAACAAGAAGAGCAGGGGATTTCCGGCAATTGCCGGAGTTGAGAGCGAAGCGGAGCTGGAGCGAGCTCGGAGAGCACGCGGCCGGCGCAGAAGCCATGGAAAGATACAGTCTCAGACGGGGACTGGAGAAGAATTCTAGGGTTTTGCTGGTTGTTGGTCAGTGAAACTGTTTATCCGGAGACAGATTCTGTGATTCTTAGCTTAGAGAGAGAGAGAGAGGAGAGAGAGAGGGAGGAGAGAGAAAGCTCGCTATCTATCTATCCTATGTCTTTTGTCTCAGAAGTGAGAACAAAGAAACACGAGGATACTGCTGTGCAAAAGTTTCAATTTCCAACTTCTACTTCAACTTCTTTTTTATTTCTTATACCCAAAATTATGCCTTCCCTTCGATTTGCGTTAAAAACTGAGCATAATGCTAATACAAGAGTCGTTGACCAACTTCAATGTAACGCCAATGCTAAATTCAATCTTTAATGTAATAATTTAATTTTCAATTTGATAATAAGATATTTAGTAACAAGTGATTACAAACATAGTCTAATAGTAATTAAATATTTGATTTCACTTAAAAAAAATTAGAGATAAAAGAAATTCAAACTTTATATTTGTGAAATATGGCTGCAACCATATTTATGAATGAATTTCCCTTACATGTAATAAAAATTAATTTTTAACATTTAATTGATATTTGTTGATGTCTTTTTTGAAATGAACATTTGTTGATGTCTTGATTTTGTTATATTAGACCTAGAGTATAACATACGATAATATAGCAAATAAATTCACGCTTTAAAAATATAGCATATTGAAATGGTGCTTATACTTTGTTTCATTATTTCTATATGTTTTTCTTTTTAAATGTGTGTTAAAATGTTTGATGGACCACTTTCATAATTCAACTTTGTTACAACTTGCAACAAAGATAATCCCACTGTAAACTTCGGGGCCATTTTGGGATTCAAATATAAAATAATATTATATTAATCAACAACCAATATTAACGATTTAAGCATTTAATATTCATATCCTTGTATGCGAATACCTAATATTTTAGTTAATTGAAAATTCTTTAGTTCCTTCCGTACTAGATCTAGATGTTATCGTTTTGTATGTCGTCGTCTTGCGAACTCCTTGTCGTATACAAGAGGTGCCTAGTTTTTCAGCGGCAGCCGTTTGTAAGTTATTGTCGGTTTTTATGTCATCGTTAATAAGAGGTGTTGTCGTATTTTAGCTATGGCCCTTTATAATTTATTTTCGTTTTTGTATGTATGTCATCAAGCCATTGTAGTTTTTAAGCTATAGTCATTTTGAGTTATTGTCGTTTCAGCATATCTCATCACCTTAAAGAAGTCATTAGGTGCCGTCGTTTTTCAGCTGTTGTTCTGTGTAAGTTGTTTTTCGTTTATGTATTTCGTCGTCTTATGAACGTCCATGTCGTTGGAAAAGGTTATGTCGTTTTTAGCTCTAGTCCTTTTCCTATGTTGCCGTTTTAATCATGTATTTATCATTCCTTTTTCTTCTTTGCTGAATATATGTAATTAATGTTTTCGCGACATGCAATCAATGTGTATTCGCTGAAAGATCTAGTCTTATAGTGAAAGTAAATAATATGCAATGAGGTATAATATAACAAGAGGATTCTTGCTTACATAATAGAAAATAGGAGGATAAATAGAAAATAATAATATCATGCTTATCTCCCAAAGTATCTAGTAAATATCCAACCAATACAAGATCTATTAAACAAGCACGGAATAATAAACAATTGTATTGCTTAAATGCCATCACCAGTAAAGTTTTTCTTTTTAGATCGTCTATTTTTTAAAATAGACACATACATATATATATATATATATATGTGTGTGTGTGTGTGTGTGTGTGTGTGTAATTGCATCCTTACATGTTTCTAATGGCATCATCCTATCACAACATACGTATTGCAAACAAAATAAAACGTCTCTAATCACGTTCCACGCAACTGTCAAAATGAGTTTTTTACTTGTATTTCTCCGCGATTAAAAAAAACAATAACAATATTTCTGCACAATCTTGAACAACCAAAATGAATAATAAGCTCCCATTTCAAAAAATTTCAATCATTAACAGAAATAATTATATATTTTCCTAGATTTCTCGTATACTGCCTAAAAGACTAAAAAGCAAAAGTGATCTAAGCCGGTATAGCCAAAAAGTTCTTCCTAATTCCCCCAGAGGGTCAAAAGGGCAGACTTCCTACGACCTCTACAAGCTCACAAACCTATTTTGATTCCGCTCATGCTGGCCTACACAGTAAAAATTTACAAATCTACTCGGTGATTTAAAGCAAATAAAACTGCGAATATAAATAGTCTCGAATCTTGTAATAATCCTCGCATAAGGGGCCTTCGATGACAATTTGCTGAGTCCCCGGACCACCACCCTACATTTCAAATAAGAAGATAATCAATCAAGTCAGGCCACTCATCCACAAGCCGGAAAATGAAACAATCAGAGGGAAAGCCATCAAATCACTGTACTTCCTGCCGAATGAGGAAAAATTTCTTCGTGTATAACATGCAAAACATAAAACAAAACGCTCTAGGACTCACCTTGTGGCTGGCATCCCCAACCTTGCGCAGCGTCACGTATTCACCACACCGCAGTGCACCCCCACCAGCGAATTCAACCTGGAAGGTACAGAGATCTGCATTATTTTATCAAGCAGATACAATAATTTCCAAGAATACTTTTTCCGGTTTGTGATCCACATCTTTTGGTTTGGGACACTTATTGAGTGCATATTTTGTAGATAGGGTATTTTGAAAGACAATTTCTTTAAACGGCGAGTGGAAATTGGTACCTGGACACCATTATCAGCAAGAAACTGCTTGAAATTTGCCATTTTTAAATCACCTACGAGGACTGAATTGTGTGGTGGAGCTGTGGTTGAGAGGGGTAATAAAGACAGCGTGCCATTTTCTGTCTTGCCAACTTCAGAATCAACCCAAGCAATTTCATAATCTCCAAGCTGTGTTTGCACTTTCGTCACATTGTTGATGATAATCACAATGAGTAATATGAGCTAAAAAAACTTTCAAGGCACTAGTGCTTACCTTCTTAAAGAGCACATTACTCATTAGCTTCTCAGACAATTGTACCTGTATTTCACAAAACGTAAACCAAGAGGCTTGTAATTTGTAAATCACAGATCAAGACCGAAATCAAGTTCTTTTCGATTATACCTTGTAAGCACATAAATCAGAGGTGACATCAATTGTTTCTTCAATCTGGGGAGCATAAACATGAGCACAAACTTGTTTGACACAATGTTGCTTCAAATGTTCTGTGGCTTCTGCCGTTCCGTGAACCAGAACCTCCAAGTAAGAAGTAACAAAGCATAAGGTTAACTTCAAATAGATCAAATCTTCACATGCAACTGCTGAAGTTCTAGATTTTGCTCCAAACTAAACAAATATGTATATAAATATGTAGAAAAAAAGAAAAAAAATAATTGATACCAGCTTTAGAGGAGCCATGTGCGAGAGAATGGATTTGATGGATCGTGCATCAGAACGGCCTTCAAAATCCATGTAAAGTAATGAACACTTGACTGGCACCTGAATAGGAACATAGCTTCACTTAATATACCGTGACTGCAAAAGTGAGCTAACTCCACATGTGATTTAGCAAAAATTCAACTTACAGTCAATTCATTGGATCTAACTTTTGACGGCTTCGTGTCAAGTATCAAACTAGCAGAGGCTTCATCAAGCTTTCCATCCATATCACCACCCACCTGCAGTAACAAATCCCAATGCTAAGCATAAAGGTCAAAGTTGGTGCAAGAGGCAGATATTTGATATGGAAACTAACATGCATCGCTGCTTGGCCCATGTCTTCATCCTTGATTACGTAATCATCAGGATTTATGACTTCACCAAAATCATCCCACTCAGAAGTACTCTCGAAAAAGGGAAACATTGGAGCAACACTGGTAGAAGGAGGAACAAATCCATCAATCAATACATCCCGGAAACCACCAGTATGTGGACCTGCCACTGTGATGCGACGAACAATCAGAAAATTTTATTACCAATACCAAGAAAGTTGAGTATATAACAAAGATTTAAATAAATAAATAAATAAATAAAACACACACACACTAAAAAAGGCTTCTATTCATAAAGAAAACTGGATCATACATTTAAATTTTGCGAGGCAAATTGGACCACAAACAAATTACATATCGTTCAAGTGTCATAATTTTATGCAAGATCTTCAGAAATACGGAAACCTTGTTCACATACCATCTGGCAAAGGATTAGTATTGCTAGCATCAATGACCATTGGATCACTCATGTTAACATCAGTCCCATGAGATGCTTGCGATTCCTCCTCTTTGATAAGTGTAGCCTTTAGAGCCTCTTCCCTTTTTATTCGGTTTTGCTCTTCTTCATAGGCAATTAGCTCCTCCCCAACTAAAGGGACCCTCTTGGACATGGTGACTTTAACAGCTTTTGGAGGTGGATCTGCTTGAAGCATACGAGCCAATGTGCCAAACTACATATAAAGTGCAGGATAACTAAATGCATAAAGAAAGACCATCCAACAAATTTGCTACTTCATCTTAGACTTCGATGGGGGTATATAATACAATGATTTTTGATAAAAGTCAAAGAGGAAAAAGAAGGGAAAAAAAAAAGTTGTGCATTAAGCTAAAGCAAACTGATAGTTAGTGTTCCAAGAAAAAAAGAAACCAGTATCAGGGTTTATCAGAAGATTGTAAGTATTACCACACAAATAAAAATGAAACTGACGTAAGAGAATTTCAAAGCTTCTGAGCTAAAAAAAAATTTGAACATTCTAAACTAGGGTATTCAAGTACCTAAGATCTATGATAGCATTAACTAAAAGTTGAAGTGTCATCGACACAGAGAGTTGTCGCTGTATAGAAAGTACCTGGCCTCGTTCCGTAAAAAGCACAAGATTCCTGGGATCAGTTGCCCATTCAACAAATATATCATGGGAAAAACCAGCTTCCAAACTGGCCATTGATGCTAGAACAACCTATATGAAATTTACAAGTCAAGGGAAATAAAGATAATATACCAAAAAAACAGATAATATGCTCCACGGAGTATTTTGGGAATCTAACCTTTGGACCATCTGGAGCATTATCGAGATCAGCCTTATTAACTAAAAGTGTGAAGTGCCTGCAAGTTTGCAATTAGTGACTAACAAGTAAGTTTCACCAAAGAATAGGAGCCACAAAATATATATGTAGTGATTCAATTATATTAGGATCTTTGTCTGTAAATAGGTGATGCACCAAAGGATTGCAAAAGGCAGATGTTACTTACTAAAAGATAGAAATAATATAAATTAGATGAATACCACTTACTTCAGAAGAAATGCATTATCACGTGTCGTTTCAAAAGACTTTGCTATAGAATCACTCATCCACTCAAGGAAACTCTTGACATAATCAATTGTGCTAGATGCAACATAAGTTAGAAAGTAGATTGGATAGATCAGATTTTCCTCTACCCAACACTGCAAATAGTTTGGAAAATCCAAAGTCACTATTGGAGTAATTACAAGAAAACATCTTTTTCAATTATCAAAAAGGCAATAAAGAAATGTGCAAGAAACATTTTCTCTACTCACTGATTCCAAAATTTGAATAAGTTCCAAAACTCGTCCAACAGTATCAACAGGTAGCAACACTTTTCCATCAACTCGTAGAGTCTTCTTTATGGTATCTAGTACAAGAATGATAAAACTACGTTCATCATATAGAATCGTATTGTATCACTTTTTTTTTCTTTGGCGTGTAAATAATGCAATCAGCATTGATTCCTGCATGACTTCTGAAATCCAAACATGGCAAGATTAATATTAAAAAAAAAAAAAAAAAAAAAAAAGACTACCAGTAAATTCTTTGTCCATTTGGCGTCTATAAGGCTGGTTGTTCAAAGCATTATAAGCATCCGTTATTAGAACAGCAGGCCGAACAAAAGATGCTGGATTGATACCATTCAAATGCCTAATGAAAAACCACATGAATAAGCATTTCTTTTCTTGCATAACACTAAAAATAATTCCACAAAAAAAAAAAAAAAAAAAAAAAAATCGATTCTTAAAAGTACATCATGTACATGAGAGAATACTTACTTTTCCTTACGGTGGTTAAAGTCAACAGCATATATAACATCCTCACCATCCTTTGTTATCTTCCACACAGTCCCTCCCAAAAGATGCCCAGCCACATGCGGTGATATCACAATTCCTTCTCCTTTACCTAATTTCAGCAGCATACAATAACCAAAACACACACACACACACACATGTATATGGTTGGTTCAATTCCGTTTCCGATCAAATGCTAATACCCATGTTATATTGGCACAAAAAAAAGTGTAAAACTACATATTTGGTGTATTGTTTTACTTTGTGTTACAATGCATAATGCTATATCTATTGTTTGTCCTAAGCTCAGGAACTTGCAAAAAATAAAAATTTAATTTTTAAAAAATTTGAAGATAACGACGTTGTAGTTATCCAGTGAAAAAATCTATACAACAACGAATTACGACCAATTACTAAAATTTGAAATATAGTCGTTATATCATATTGGAGAATGATTTTCATACCTAAATGCTAAATTTTGACGTTGGGAGAGAAATTTGGCATTGCATTGGAGAGAAAATTAAACGGAGAAAAAAAATTTACCAGGAAGGTGATGATTCTGAGCATAGGTAAGTCTGGTGACGTTCTGGAAAGCAGAGTCAATATCATCCAAAGTAAACAGATCGAACTCCGAAACTTGCTGCAAAATCAAGACATAAACGTTAAATCAGAGCAGAAATTGTGATAAAAAATAAAAATAAAAAAAGGAATTGCAAAGACACAGATCGGTAAGCTCGTAAAAGGAGGACGACGAGAAAAATTCACCTTACGCGCGAGAAATTGATCGTACATTGTGAGGAGACCTAGTCGGTAAACCGGTTCGGTGGAGTAAACCGGAGCGGACAGACCGAATTGCTTCATGGCGTAGGGGAGAGCACCGAGGTGAAGTGTGTCTGCGTGAGAGAGCAAAACTGCGTCCACTGTCGAAGCTACCCTGCGACCAGAAATGGAGGAGGAATCAGCGGGGGTTTGTGAAGGTGAAGGAGAGAGAAAGAGAAGAGAGAGAGAGAGAGACTTGGAGAGAGGATGAAGAATGGAAGGGTCGAAGTGGTCGTTCCAGCCACAGTCGATGAGGAAGTTGAAGTCGTCGATGGAGACCAGGTACGACAATGGATTCTCGTTGTAGACGCCGCAGAGCGGCGTTACCTGCACCGAAGTCCCCATTTCTTCACTCTTTCGAGTCCGACTCTCTCTCCCTAGCTTGGTCTCCGAGCTCCACCTTTGTAAGAAAGAGAAAAACCATTTGGAGGCGACGTGGGGAAACTCCTAAACGACGTCGTAGCACAGTACGTGTCGTGTAATGTTCCACTCATTTCCCTTTTTTTTTTTTCCCCACATCTTGGCTCCCGCAGACCCCAAAAAAAAAAAGATAAGGCTGTGATGAATCTCTTTTTGGTATATCCTCTCAAATTTCATTTTTAAACTATTCAAATATAATCAAACAACTAAGATATTATTTATATATAATAATTATAATACGTCTTACCTTATACTAATATAGACTAAAAAATTTAAAAATAATGTATAAAAATAAATTAAAAATAACTAATATACCCCTGATCCTGTCAACCAAGTTCCCCCCGGACGCCGACGAAGCCCCCCCCCCCCCCCCAGTGATGCCGGCGACCCAGTCTCCCACCCCCGGACGATGCCCCCATAGCCAGATCCTGTCGGTCGGGTGACCTAGGTCCCCCCTTACGTGCGACCTTCAACGAAGTCGCCCATCTCTGCTGATGGCAAGAAAATGTTCCCCCTCCCCCCGTGACCTTGGCGATGGCTCGCGAAATCGCACCCCCCCCTTCCCGACCTCCAGCAAGAAAAGGTCCCCACCGCGAACTTTAGCGAACACCTGCACCCCCCTGTGACCTATAACGACCTTCGGCCCCCCCACCCCACGACGACTAGACCTTCTTTCCTTCCCAACCTCGGCGACCCCCCCACCCCCTGCGCTGACCCAACCTACGACGTCTTCCTTGGGGTCCCATGATAATGAATCGCCCTCTCTAACGACCTTCCACCGGCCCCCCCCTCCCTTGATTGACAAAAAAGAAATCAAAGGGACTTCAAAAAAAAATTTAGTGCAATCTTATAGATATGTGTGTATTGTAGTTATTGTACACACTTAATTATTGTCCGTTCGATTAAATTTGAATGATCTTAGATGGAACTTTATCGGCAGGGTATTTACCGCAATCTTACCCATGCAAAAAAAAAACAAAAACAAAAACAAAAACAAAAAACAAAACAAAACTTTAAAAAGGGGAGTGTCTGTGGTAGAGCCCCTTTAAGGAGCACTACCATAGAGTTTGAAAGAGCTTAATTTTAGAGCCATTTAGATCAAAACGTATGGATAAGATTGCGTAGTTGCACAAAATGCCACATGCACATGGCCATAGGTACCAAAATTGATTCATTTGTTTTATATCCAGTAAAAAAAATGAAATTAAAAAAAGGGCAAGCCCAGACAACTCCCCCCCCCCCCCCCCCCCCCCCCCCGGCCCCCCGGTCACCATCTCTGGTGAGAAAAGGTCCCCCTCTCCTTGACGGCCTCCCTGCGGCCAGATCCTGCCGACCCGCAATGTCCAATAAAGTAGCCCCCTACCCCCGATGGCCTCTCTGAGACCGCCCCCCGTACGACCTTCAGCAAAGTCGCCCCCTAACTCCAGCAAAGTCGTGACCCCTCGAGACCTCGACAGCCTCCCTGAGGCCAGATCTTGTCGGTCCGTGAGCCTACACCCCCCCCCCCCCCCCCCCCCCCCGGCAACGGACCACCCATCTCCACCCCCAATCCACCAACATCAAGCCCGAGCCCTCCCCCCCAACTTTCCACCAATAAAGTTTTTTTTTTTAATTTTCTTTCTTTTTTTTAATGATTTTTTTTAATTTTTTGGTCTACACTATTATGTGATAAAGTGTAATATAATTGTCACAGACAATCAACATCTTAGCCGTTCGATAACATTTAAACGGTTTAAGAATTAGCTCTACTGATAGGGTATATAAAAAGAGTTTTACTGCATACTTACCCTCTTGAAAATTGTTTTTTTTTTTTTTTTTTAAAGAGTTTCCTCAAAGAAAAAAAAAAAGAGAGGAGTGATTTAGGAGATAAATGAAAAGTAATGGTCGAATTTATTAGTCAAGAAAAAGTTATTCTTGTCAAATCTCTCTCTCTCTCTCTTTGTTGGTTAGATTGTTTAAGAGTGCATTTGGTAATAAGGTTTGGATTGTAGAATTTAAGTTTGAATTGATTATGCGTTTATCGAAACGTTAAAATTATTGAAGTTAAAAAGTGAAAAAACTTGAAATGTATTTAAAAAAAAATATCAATATGAAGCTTATTTCATTTGTCTCGAAATTATATGAAATTAAAAAAAATCTCATTTCGACTTGTCTGTACAAAGTTATAGACTTTTAAAGTTTAAGTTATAAAATTGTATGAATAATGAAGCTAAGGAAAAAAGATAAAAATTAGATTGTAATTAGCAAATTTAAACCCGAATGCCACACAAAATCTCATATTTACTTACTAGATGAAACTCACATTTTGATAAAAAAGAAAATGACAAATCTTATTTATTAACTAAATCCTGTCGTCCCATAATTTAGCACTAATTTCACACCCAGACTTCATAAAAATAATAAATGCAATCCTCCCTTCAACATCTTCCTCACTTTTCCACTTTATTGAACATACGTTAGCTCTCAAATTAGGAGCTTGCGAACACTTCAAAGTATTGGTAACAAAGATCTTCAAGTTTTATTTCTCCTTTGCTTATACATGTGAGTCTATACAAGTTGATGTTTAATGGTTTAAATTGCAAGGAAGATGAAAAACCATTGTTATTGTACACAAAGCTATTGATTTCTTATGGCAAGAAATGCACATCTTAAATCAATTATTTTCACTAATGTTTATGATAGGAGATGACATGATTCACATATATGTGTATACCCTCTCTGCTTCTTTCATTAGTAAACTAGGTATTTTGAAAGGCAAAGTGTAAAGCCGAGAATCAGTTACAACAAAAATAACCATTGACTGCCAATTTCCTTTCTGGTTTTTTCCAAGAGAATTTACAATATTCAATTGGCTGCTCACATAGAAGTATCTGCTCCTACTAGTAAGAAAGGAAAAAAGGGGCTCAAACTCCTATCTCGCGAGCTTTGTCCGAGGGGTTAGGCGTTGGTCCATCCCATAACTCTGCTAACTCCTTCCTTATCCAAGCAATGACAATAACTGGTCCCAGTGTAGACGGCACCTAGATTCATCAAGAGCGAAAGTTAAAATGAGGTGAAAAGATACAAATCCCAGACTGCCCGGAAAAAAAATTTTCTTATCGGCCAGACATCAGAAAGAAAACTGGAACAAAACCAATGCAAAGTAGCAACAGAAGAATACCAAATAAAGTAGAGCTGGTTGAGGGGAATGAGTCAATACACCAGCTGCCAAAGCTGTAACCAGTCCGATGGCATATCCGGGAAGGGCATACCAAATGTATTTGTTCCCCTTTGAAGAATGCAGATCTAAGAGACTAACTGTATCCCGGCTCCTTCGGTGATCAAACCAGAGGACCAATGCCAGAAGCATCGCAGGAATTGCCTGCAGGGTGACAAGATTAGAACCAAATTGCAAATCACGTGAAGGCTAGCACAAAGAAAGAAGTTATTAGTTGGACTTCCGTCCAATAGAACCTTTTAATGCCAAAATAAAGATATAGAAAAAAAGAAGCCCTAGAGAGAGCAGTCTTATATTTCCAGATAGCGCAAAGATATAGGAAAAATCACGTGAAGGCTAGCAAAAAGAAAGAAGTTATTAGTTGGACTTAACCAATAACTGCAAACATGTTTCCAGCTTGCCATTCCATCCAATAGAACCTTTTAATGCCAAAATAAAGATATAGGAAAAATAAGCGCTAGAGAGAGCAGTCTTATATTTCCATCTCACGGGAACTCAAGTATTCCAAGTAAAGACATCATGTTGTAGATTTAGTCCGAATAAATCAATCAACAGTAACTCGTAAAAACAGTTCGAGACCTCTAGTGTATAAATGTGTTTCTAGCATTTTAGCAATCCAACAGAGATGAATGTGTTTGACCTATAAGAATGTTGGTGCCAAGTGAAAAGAAAGAAAATAACAGAAAAAGTAACTCCATACTGATGAGCAGAGGGGAAAAAAAAAATCCAAATGATGCTTCATTGTGATAGTAATCAATGCAATACACCACCACAGTTTGCGTAAGTTATATAACAGGGATGAGATGATGCCGTACCATGTCACCAAGACCAAGCATCATGAAGTCTGAGGCATTTCTTCCAGGAATCACTCCGCCAAACAAGTTCCTGGGAAAGACTATCTTCACAGGCAACTCCAGCTTCTTTGTTATCATTTGCAATCCAGGAAGACTCAGACTATTAGCAACAGTGTGAACTGGATTTCTTGCTTGTTGTGTTGCAACTGAAACCATTACATTCGCCCCGAAAAACCTCTCGGAGAAGAATACCCAGAATATGTCGTATACGAACAAACAAACAAGGAGTATCGCACAGATTTTGATGTTTGGAAGACGCACATGGCTCACAAAGGCAATGCATATAGAGATGCCCAACAAATTGTTTAATATCCAATGGCCTGAAACAAGCCAAGCTGCAACTATACCACAACAGAACAGCAGTAAAAGCCCTTGGATGCGAGTAAATGACTTTGAACAGCACCGCGACACATAAGGGTCAGCCAAACCAAGCTGTGACTTCAAATAGGCTACGTAAGGAGATAGGCAGAAGAAAAGGGATGAAGCAGACGCAATAGCTGTGAATGCAGTGAGCAGTTGGGAGACGGAAGAGAACAGATAAAACATCAAAAGCAAACTACAAGAGCTCATTACTGGAATCATGAGCGCTTGGGACCGATCTAATGTAATTGATGCTTCTGACAAGTCACGATTACGCTCCATCTCTTTTCCATAATTAAGAGCGCGAAATGCAGATCCAAAAGTCACTGCTACTGCGGTCACAATTAGTGAAATAGGAGCAGGCTCCAGCAAGTACACAAGCTTCCATAAAGACTCCATGACAAAACAAGCAGAACTATTTGTTTTTTTCTTCTTCTTTTAAAATATATTTTTTTCTCTTTTTTTACTTTTATCTGGAAGTTGTCTTCATAATTAGTATTAGCAAAAGCTTTACCACCAAAGTTGCACCGCTTCTCTGATCAACGGTTGCCTAGAGAAATCCGTGCAACCTGCAAAACGAGGAGCCAGATAAACTGCTAAGGAAGAAGTACCGGCACCAAATCAACAGAAAATGAGAAGATAAACTACTTTGGAACGTTTGAGATGAAATTGAACGAAAAACTAAACCGGATGTCGAACAATTATGCCGAAAGACAATGTAGAAATGCATGCAAATTAATAGGTAATCTTAGTAATCTTTGATTGAAGAGAAACCCAAGCTCACAAATAGACTAATTCTGCATTTGTAAAGTCTGTTTACCATAAAGCAGACGAATCAAATAAACAAAAGATGAGACTTTTCTCCACCCCATAGGTTAGAATGCAAATATCTATAATAAACTCAACATGTTTAACGCAATTTTATGGGTTAAAAATGGGAATTTGCCAGGTTGAGAACAGCGAATCGACAAGTTTCTTGTTTTCCAATTTTCCAGAGTAAAACTTTAAATAGATCACCAAAATTGACTCTTTGGCATTTCGAAAAAGTATCTTGTTCCTTATACCTCATAAAAATATGTATTGTTCCTTAAACAATTTCCAAGTGAATCTATAGCAAGCCCAAGAAATATTCTAAAAGATAATACATAATCTTCAAGACAACCAATTTCCAATTATACCATAGGGGGAAAAAAATCATTCAATGACCCAAACGGAAGACTTCCATTTCTTTTCCTTTCCGTTTATTTTTTTTCCTCAACGTTTTCTAGGAAAATGTAAAAAGGGAAACATCAAACGAAAGACCCAGAAATTAAAGAAGAAGATAACTAAGTAAACTCTAAATTTTAGTAAGCTCGGCACCGATGTGCGACCTAGTTGAGTTCGAGGCTCCCAGAATTCTATAAAAGACCTGACCCAAACCAATCTCAACCAATAAAAAAAAAAAACGAGTCAAACTTTCTAATTTTCCTTTGTTTTCTTTCCCTGTTTCTTAGCAACCAAACAGAAATTAATATCTCAAATTTCCAATAAATCAACATGCCATGCTATAAAGGCGCATTATAGCACAAGATCTGAAGAAGACGAAAAGCATTGAACCAGAAATTAGGGCAAACAAGAGGTAAAGAAATTCAAGAACGGTTTGGGAGGACTAACCTTGGACTTGGAGGAGTTCGAAAAACCTTTTTCTTTTCTCTCCGATCAACAAGCTCCTTTTTACGGAGCAGACTCTGTAACACAGGAAGAGACAAATTTGCTATTTACATTCTTGCCCCAATACTTGAGATTCCTTATAATTTTTTCCCATAGATTTGCAGTTTTTATTCATACAGGTGGGGTCAGCTCTCAAAGTTGTTTATTCTTTACCCTTACTTTTTTTTTATAAAAAAAATCAAGATTCAATCATATTATATAAAATTATCAGTAAATTATAGGAATAATCATTTTATTTTTTTACTGTTTAGTATCTTTTTTCTTTAAAAATTAAAGATAACGAATTTGAATTATATATTTTTTAAATATGTAAAATTATTGTTAGATTATATGAATGATGAGGTGTGTGTTTCCGGAATCAATGTACATTCACCACATAATGATACCGGGGCTTGGTGTTTGAAACTTGTTATCGATTTGATTTTTTTTTTTTTTTTTTTTCGAAGTGGTTGATCGATTTGATTTGAGGAGCAAAAATTTTTTTTTTTTTTTTGGTCCTGATTTTCAAAAAAAAATTAAAAAATTAAAAACGACACCAAATAAATCAGAAGCAACCAATGACAACGAGAAAAACGGCGTGCAAAAGCATCACATTCATGAAAACGACAGCTAAAAATCAAACCGCTGACAAAACTTTCGAACAACAACAACATGACAAACGACAGGAAAATTAAAAAAACGACTTAACAAATTCAAATGACAACAATCCTGAACGACAAATACCAGAAAACGACAAAAAAACTGCAGTATAATATGAAAGGTTGCAACATTAGTTATTATTATTAAACATAACGAAATAAATGGCAATTAAAACGACAATAAGCGCGAAACTACATTAAGTTGGAAAAAAACGACAAAAATATGAAACGACAAAAAAGATCGAGCTTACTGGAGTCCAACTAATAACCAAGTAAGTGTAGCATAATTTCTCTGACTTGTGTGGTTCTTTTGCAATTTTGGAACTTATTTAGCGCACCAAGTATCAGTACCTGAAACCAGCGAAAAAAGTATCAGTATCTGGAAGCAGTTATGTGTGTTAATACATAACAAGTTGAAAACGAGGGAGAAACATTTGTAGTACTACGCAGTTTTTATTGAGTGCTTTTTTTTTTAATTTAAAGTGGAGAATTCAAACTCTGTACATTTAGATGAAGTCGTTTGTAAAATTAACGCTAAATTATATCTGTAATTGTTACTTAATGCTAATTTGGTGATTCTAAATGCCCGTTCACAAAAA
The DNA here is from genome assembly GCA_008635985.1 of Ficus erecta. NCBI lineage: Eukaryota > Viridiplantae > Streptophyta > Magnoliopsida > Rosales > Moraceae > Ficus > Ficus erecta. Next base: position 2,391,456 of record BKCH01000010.1, read on the forward strand.
ATATGGGACACATGACACTTTATGCACGAGTATATGCAATTTAGATCTATCTTAATCTTGAATCTGAAAAGGTAGGCTTTTGTCTTTTTCAGATTTATGTTGAAGAAGACTGCTCGAGAAACATATTTAACAGTGCTTGTACCCTTTATCAGTGGCATCAACTTGTTGGGTTGACATCTTATACACATACACACATATCTTGCCGTCTATGTTTGAATTGACAGAGCTTTTTTCTCATTCCCTCTGATTGGCTGAAAATGGAAGGGGGGGTATTTTCATTCATTGGAATATTGTCCTTAGGCTATGTTTGTTAGACGGGATGGAGAGAAGGAAGGATGGAGAGAGTTGAAGGGATGGAGGGAGTTAAAGGGATGGAGATAATTGTAGTAATCTTTTATGTTGTTTAATAAGGAGGAAAAGTTGAAAGGATAGATTAAAAATTATTTTAAAATTACTATTTTATCAATTGTTATTATTAGTTAATTACAAGTTTAATACCCGTGCATTGCACGGGAAAGGAAGAAAAAAATAAATTAAAAATTGAGTATTATATAATAAAAACAGTTGGTTAAGATCAATATTATAATTATAATAAGTATAATTTTTCCTAAAATCTCTTCTAATAGTAAAGATGTAAAATCAAAATTACAATAGTACTAACAATAATAAAAACAAAAACAAAAGCAAAAAAATAAAAAATTCTTCTGTAGTCATACTCATTTAAAGAAAAAAAAATTAAAACAAAAAACAAAAAAAAGAACAAAAATCTTTAGATTCAAAAGAACCGGAAAAAACTAACCCTAACAAAAAAAATTATAACAATAAAATATATATCTCATTTTCTCCTTTTTTTAATGTTTAACAAAAAACAAAAACAAAAATTTTTTATCAGGTTATATACATGCAAAAACGTAAATATAAAAAAAATATTTTTAAAATATAAAACAAAACAAACAAAAAAAGACAAAAAAAAAAAAAAAAAAAAAAAGAATGCAAAATCCGTAAAAAAAAAAAAAGGGTCTTTAAAAAATAGAACAAAAGAAACAAAAAAGACACACAAAAAAAAAAAACCAAAAAAAAATCTGAAATAAAGATAAAAAATTTAAAGTAAAAAATCGTTTAAAAAAAAAAAAAGGCAAAGTGAGCAAAAACACAATACAACAATAAATCGGAATCTAATGTCTAAAATTTAGCGTCCAAAAAAAAAAGGGCAAAAACAATATTAAGGAAAAAAAAACTCTAAATAGGGGTAAAAACCGGCAACGCACTGTAAGAAAAAAAAAAGCAACTAAGAAAGAGGGGGTAAAACGGTAATTGTATTGTGCGGGCAGCCGGCAATTTCTACATAATAGGGGTAAGAAAGTCAACTCACTGTAGATGGAGGAAAACCAACTAAATCAGAGGGGCAAAAAAGACTCTGCACTGTAGAAAAAACAGTAAAATGTGAGGACAAAACCATCCTTCCACTTTAAATAAGCCAAAATCAGCACATGGGATAGGGGCAAAATCGTCATGTTACTATAGAAAAACAGATATTGTACATCACTATAGCAAAAAGTATTGTATATTACTGTATAATACTGTAACAAAAGTAGCAAAAAAAAAGTAAAAGTCACTATTCGGTACTGTAAAAAGAACAGTAAAACACTCATATCCTTTAGTATATTAGTATAATTTTTCAAAAAAGTAAAATAGATATTTCAAATTAAATGGAGGGATTTGATAGATCCTTCCACACTTTTGTGAGCCCAAGAGGAGAGCTCCTCTCCATTCCCACCTCTCCTCCCTCCAATCAAACAAGAGATTTACCCTCTCCCTCCCTCCAGCTCTCTCCCTCCAACCAAACACACCCTTAGAGAATGGCAGCGTGCCAACAGAACAACTTGGAGCAATATGTGGATAAAAATAGACTGACCCGCAACAACTATGTTAGGAGCATTTGTAATATCCACATGCTTTAAATCAACAAATATTATTATCATATGTGATGGTGGCACGGCGGTAGAAGAATTTTACTTAAAACCTTCACTTCTATCAAGTAAATAATTCGTGTAATGTATCACATACATTATCAGGGATTTTACATATATTGTTAATGGATTCTTAAAAACCGTGGTCTCTTATCTGATGAGGGCCTTTTCAACGATATATGTAATATAAATAAACATTATTGTTGGGCCGAATAGCAAAGAAAAAGGTAGCGGTTGACAGGGTCTAGTTGCATATGCTGATCTGTTTTTTTAGTTCAATAATCAGGACCGGGTCTACATTTACAAGGTTTTTTAACCGTTAGATTAAATTTAGGGTTTGTTTGGTGCTCCATTTTAACCCCAATTAAATTATACTTTTTTGACTGATTTTTTTATCTGTTTCTAAAAAATAAACAAAAATTTTAACTAGTTTTTAAAAAGTCAATAACTCTAACTTAAAAATTTTAACTCTAACCAGCGATCCAAATGGAAGCTTATGTTTTGATTTGACATATTAGTTTAGGGGGTGTTTGATGTGTAAGTTTGAGTTAAGATTTGTAAGTTTAAATAGTAAATTTTTTTTCATTTTTTTTGAATTTTCAGAAAAGACAAACAACTTTTTGAGAAAAAAGACAAAAAACATGATGAAAAAAATACATTTTAGTTTAAACAGAGCTTTTTGCCAAATAAGGCCTTAATTTCAACTAAACTGTATTTTTTTTTTTGCTAAATTTTTGTTTTTTTTTTTTTGTTTTCTAAAAAGTCAATAAAAATTATAACTAGTTTTTAAAAGGTCAATCAACTCCAACTTAAAAATTTTAAGTCCAACTAACGATCCAAATAGACGTTTAATCATTAAATCTATAAGTTTGAGAGTTTTTTTATCTTTTTACATATCATTTTAACATGGACTCTCATAAATCCAATCATTTAAAAGTATATAATCCGACTATTCAAGAAATTTGCTCTAATAGATACAGTTGCTTTCATAAATATTTACTTAACCTACACCATCAAAATAATCCCAACATAGAAATGCAAGAACCTTGAGATATTCTTGAAACATTCCTTCAAGACTTGCATTAATTAGCACTGCACTCAAGTAAGAAGAGACAATTCAGAAAATGCAATTAATTTGTGGCTCAGAAGAAATGGAAAATCAGCATCGACCAGTAGAAGAATCAACTAGCATAATTTGCTGCAATAATACTCATCTATTAAGCTGAAGTCCAAGGGCCAAGCCAGCCGAGAAAAAAGGAAAGGAAACCATAAAAAAAGATTGCGGGTTTTAAGATTAGCCACTATATCCTTGAGCTCACATGTGCTCTTTTGCTTTATACCAATTCTTGTGAAACTAAGCAGATAAAGCCCCTATCAGATTTCAAAATGATGGTCAACTTGAGTGAATCTCAAGTAGTGCTTTCATTGACAAATCCTTCCTTGCGACCTTCAAATCCCGGCCTCATCAGCTTCTTTTCCCGCTTCGCAATCTTCCGCATCTTCTTATCATGTTTCTTTGCCGCTATATTTTCCGATCTCTTTTGCTGCCTCTCTGCTTTCATCTTCTGTGTGGTTTGAACCCTCTCCTTCCATTTCTGAGCATTCTTCTGTTGCCTTCTCTTGTCCTTCTGAAGGCTCTGTTTCAACAACTTGGGATCGTCGTGAACCTTGATCCCGGCAGCTCTACTCGCGGCAGCCTTCCACGAATGCTTCTTCGAGATAACGTCTCCTTTCTCCGGATCTTTCTTCGCTTCCTCCAGCTTCTTAGCCCTCTCAAGCTCCTGCAATTTCGAAAGCTTCCTCTTCTTCTTCTTCTTCCCGTGCTCGTCTTCATTCCCGAGCTTAACATGACTGAAAGTCAACTCCTTTGAAGCCTCTACAACATCTTTCTCCAATTTGTCCTCCGACTTACCGGCTTTACTCTCCTTTTCCTTTGATTCAATCCCCCTTTTGCGCTTCTTCTGCTCAATTCCTTTCTTATCATTTCTCTTGCTCGTCTTGTCCGATCCTACAGTGTTCCGAGTAGCCCGAAACTCTTCAATTCTGCGACGGAGCCGTTGCTGGAGCTCCTCATACGTCACCTTCCTATTATCATCATCCAGACCAGTCAAAACAGGCTTAGTCTCCGTCTCATCGCCGTCACTCTCGTCCTCATCGTCATCTTGTTTCTCCTTTTCCAAGCTTTGCTTCAACAAATCAAGGGTCGTTTTGTTCGACTTCTTGGGATCCAAACGATCTCTCCGAGCTTTCTTGATGTTCTCCTTCGTTTCCTTCTTCGCCAAAGCCTTTTCGGCGTTGCTTAGACCCTGAAACCAGGGCTTATCCTTGTCGTCGACGGGCAGATAGAACTTCGCCGGAATAAGCTCGACTAACTTGTCAAAGAACAACGAATGCTGATGAATTATTGACTTTAAGTCAACAACAGGAGTTGAATCATCTTCAGTTTTCACCTTCTTCTTCTTCATCTACACCAATATTTTCAAGTTAAAACAACACAAAAAGTTAGTTAACATTTTAAAAGTTTGGATTTTTTTTTTTTCCCTGATAAGAATCGTAGAATACAGATTTCATCTACAAACGAAAAAACAAAACAAAAACAAGAAACAGAAAAATCAGACAATGGCCAACTAAAATTAGTGCTCTTAATTTCAAGTCAAGAGTTTGTAGAAAAGGAACAGAAGAATCAAGGTGACAGAGAGACCTTAGTAGCCCACCTGAAGAACTGAAGAAATCCCAGGTAGGAGGCGCCGTGAAAGGGATGTTTTTTGCCCGAAAACTGTTTGGCGGTGAACGACTGAGAGAGAGAGAGAGGGGGAGGGGGGGGGGGGGGGGGGGGGGGGGGGGGGGTTAGAATAAACCCTAGAGAACTCAGCAGCATAAACCGTTTGAGAGGGAAAGGCTTCGGGTCGGGTTAAACTACAAGAACCATAAACGACGAAAGGGATAAAAACGACAACAACCATAAACTACATTGCAAATTTGAAAACGACAAAAAATAACGAAAATGGCATAATAGTAATTGTAGAACGACAACAAAGTATAAATAATGGTTACGAAAGCCAGAATATTTGACGGGTAAAACAAAAATATGGGAAGAGGCAACGATAGAAAGAAAACGACAAAAAATACAAGGAACGGCAATAGCTACAGAAACGCCTTATGGATTATAAAGCAACATGAGAGTATATTAAAAAATATATACATATAAATATATTGCAAGAGAAAATATCAAATGTAAAACAACAGAAAAGCTGGAAAACATTAAAAAAAAAATTTAAAAACGACAACAGCCAGAATAACACTATAAAATTTAGAAACGACAACCAAATGGCAAATCTACAACAAGGGCACATGGAAACGACATAAAAATTTTGGAAATGAAGACAACCATAGAACAAAGACGAAATCTAAGCACGACAAATTTCAGAAAAACGACGACAGTAAAAGAGACATGGCTAATTTAAAAACGACAATAACATGAAAAGAAGCAAACCTTAAAAATAAAATAAATAAAATAAAAACAGAGAGATTAGAAAGAAAACGTCACAACGACAATAAGAATAATTAAATGACAAGAGGATATAAATGTGACTATTATAGAGAAGAAGAGGAATTTAAAACTGTTAAGGGATTGAACTTCCATCTTAAAAGATTAACCTACAAAGTGGAGTGGTCCATATTTGAGTTTGGTTGACTCTAATATTATGTGAAAGTTAAGGAGAAGAAGAAGAAATTTTAGAATGAGAAAGAATTGTGCTTTCATTTTAAAAGATTAACTTATTAAATAAAATAACTCAATATTTTTATATATCTATTATTATTGTTATATGTTTATAATATGAAATTAGGAATTCTTAATACCCTTGACAATAAAAAGATGAACATCTAGGATTTGAAAGCTCAATTCGTGTCATAATTATGTTTACTTCAGATTTCAGAATTTTGATGAAAACAAACAAAGACAAGTAATTCCGTGGCACGTGTATATGTAAAATATAAAATAAAAGTCACTGCGTGACCGGCTCAAGTCATGTAGGACTTAACTGAGCTCATGTGCACAAGGACAAAAGCACCAGAAACAATTAACAGAAAAAGAGTACGTCTAGGCTCGGTACCCCACCGCTTGACACACGGAGATGGTAATACTCTGTTGAATGCATCAAGCCTTTCATTAGCAAATTATAATAATAATATTTACGTCATAGTTTTCTCTATAAAAAGTATAGAGAGTAAAATTAACAATCGATTTTATTTAAAGATGATATTTACGTCATTTGATGTTGATCCAATGTTATCAAATAAATCTTAAATAACAAAAAAAAAAAAGTAAGTAAAGACAAAAAAAATTCTAGAGATTATGTAGTGCTCGAGGAAGCTTTCATAGAGAAGGGTAAATATTGCAGAGAACAGAGGATGCACTATGCGGCTTGTAGTGCGTAAATAACCCCCCAGGACTAATAGAGTTTTCAATCTATAGTTGATTAATGTTGCTCCTTTGGTTGTCCGTTTTGAGTCGAGTTTCATTTTTTCCTAATTCGAGTAACTTTTTCTCTCTTGAATAAAATCCACTTTCCTTTCAGATTTAACATTTTCACAAATAAGAAAACCTTCACTCTCTATATGTCGTCTTTTAAATGTCAGAGAGGGAAATTTTAAGAGGAATATTCGTGGAATATTCTAAGTCAAACAGTTTAATTTTTATACTCGGAATAAAGTTAGATCACATCACTTGTAGATTAATCAGTAATTACATATCATATTAATTAGAACCAATACGACATTCGCATTTGAATATTCATCATCTATTTTTAACTTTTTGCAGAAAAAGATGGACTTTGGCAACCATGCAAAAATCATTGGAACCGCTCATCACGGGACAAACACGGTCTACAAATTTCAAACGGATCGATGATCACTCATGGTTAAGTGGTTGCTGACCTAAACCAAAATTTACCTGTACATACACACTACATTATTATTATTATTATTATTATTTTCTTTTTGCAATGGAGTTTCGTAAACTAAGGACCCGTTAGGTATTAACACTCAATTTAAACTAAACTGTACTTTTTTTATTATGTTTTTTATCTTTTTTTAAAAAATTAATAAAAATTATTATTTAAATTTAAAAATCTCAACTCAACTCAAACTCAACTTATATACCAAACACCACCTAATATCATCCATCGCATTCGCTGTCAGTTAGCCTAGCCCGTGTATGGGTCCCACAATCTCCTGCCACTCCCATTTGCTTTCCCATCTTCTTTATAAAGTTCCGCCATTCCTACACGACAAGCATATCTCTCTCTCTCTCTCTCTCTCTCTACTTGCCAAAACCGTAGCCGAACCTCAAATCCGTTTCCCTCTTCCCCTCTCGAATCTTCCCACCCGGAAGTGTCGTTTTGTTCTGGGTAGAAAGCTTTATTGTCGTTTTGTCTTCTTCCTATATTAGCCAAATATATATCCATTTGAAGCTGTCTCATATCCTTATATTAAAGTTGTCTGGATTTCTTTCACGGATCTAGATTTTCTTCTTCTCAAGTGTTTCTCTCTCTCTAAGTACTCTGGTGTAAGATAAGCTTTCCAGAGAACGGAGATTTATTTATTTTTATTTTTTTTTCGAGTTCGCTGAAAGTACGGGAATGGAACTGAACGTCGTCGTTTTGGCGACGCTGGCTGTGCTAACGTGCGCGCCATGGCGGGCTTATTCGGAGGAGCATCGGCTTTTGGTGAGCATGACTCTGGTTCGCAATGCTTCCACTCTCGGAGCTTGTAAGTTTTTTTTCCCCTGAAAGAAAAAAGAAAAAATTACTTCAGTTTTTTTATTTTATTAAATAGTTTTTTTTTAAAATATTTATATTTATCTCGATAGTTTGCTTGGATGGAAGTTTGCCAGCGTATCATTGGCACAGAGGATTCGGAGCTGGAGCGAGAAACTGGCTTCTTCAGTTCGAGGTAAAATTTGAGAGGCCAAAATTTGGTTGATCTTTTCAGAAAATAGAATATAAAAGGGAAAAATCTAGAAAAAGGGCAAAAAGTGTTTTTGTGTTGTCCAGTATCGTAACGCCACGTGGTCAGTATTATGCATGGATTATTTTGACTCGGTGAAGTAAACGAGACAGCCATATGGACCAGGTTTGGACCTTGGGCTTTGGACTTGGATTCGATTGGCTGTTTCCAATACGACATCGTATTCTTCTTTCTCTTTCCTCTTTCCTTGTGTCTCGTGCATTCTCTTCCTTTCTCTCTCTTAGCGGCGCAGTCATTGTGTCAACAAACAAGTTCGGCCACGTGGTAAACTATCTAGGGGTGTTTAGGGGCACTTCTCTAACTTCAAATGTTTTTTTTTTTTTTTTTTCCTAACTCAAAATTACTTTTAACAATTCACATTTTTAAATATTTATAATAAATTTAAATTTTAAAAATATATAATTTTATTATTTTAAATTTAAATAAGATATTTTTTAATGGTATATAATTTTAAGATAAATAAAACAAAATTCATATTAATATTTATTTTACGAATACATTTTAAATTTTTAAATTTTTTTATTTTAAATAATTTATTTTTATCAAATACACATTTTCAAAACGGGTCAAAATGGGCCCGTTTTTATCTCTAACCTTCCAGCACTGTCTTCAAACATCCTCAAAACGGGCCCTTATTATGTTTGTGACGCTTTTAACTTGATATTTTGGAGTCTAAATTGGATGTCTCGATTATTCTGTTTTATTAATTATATGTAATACCATTCTATCATATTACACCATCAAAACTTAAAATTTATTAGTAAATCCGAAATATATCAAAATTTTACAATGTAATTCTTTTTATTTCTTCAAAAGAAAAACTGAGTTTACAAAGGTGTGAGCTTAATAATAGTACGTTTTGAATATAAATGAGATTAGATAGCAACTTTTTTACACATTTGTATTATTTTTAACCGAGTATGCTTCCAGTCACTGTGAAATGATATTCATGATTCCAGCTTGCATATAAAATAATAAAAATTGAACAACAACAATAATTGTAGAGGTCCAAAAATGGGCATAAAATACGGCGTTGGTGTGGCCAAGTCGTATGTCCCAAAAGCCTCATACAGTTCGGTGGGTGGGTCCAATTTGATATCAATGATATAGTTCTTGAATTCGTGTTTATAAATCAATTACATTCCTAATGTTGCCTTTGTACAGGGTGGAGGGTGGTGCAATGATGTTAAATCATGCTTGGATAGAGCTCAAACTCGCAGAGGATCAACACGTTACATGACCAAATTTGAGGTCTTTTCAGGAATCCTAAGCAACAATGCTTCTCTCAATCCAGGTTTAATCTCTCTCTTTTTTTTTTTTTTTTTTTTTTTGTCCCCTCAAATCTTTTTACCGTAGGGTCTTATAAAGATAATATATGTTTCTGACAATTGAATTTAGTCAAATGCACATTAAAATTGGAAAAAAAATATAATAATAAACAGTTTTTTAGTACATATACCAAAACCGTTGTATTCTAGCATAGTTATCTTAAAAAAGCACTTCAGCCACTTTCCCAAGCCTTTCATGGCTTGTTAATGTCACATGCTAATGTCGGATATGGCAAACAAAACATTTGATGCCATTTTCTCTTTAGTTGTATGGTTTTATTATATATGGTTCATTCCTAGCTGTAGCAATAAAAGCGATCCAAATCTTCAATAGGCGACAAATGAAAATTGTAATCTAGGTGCAAAACCTTTACCCAAATAAGAACAAAACCTTTTACTGAGGACTTCTTCTCCTTTTTTTTTTGGGTGAACTTTTACGTAGGACTTGACAGTATGTGTCTCGCAGCTAACCCAAAACTAAAAAGTATGGCCAAATGGAAAATGACGACTTAAAGAGCACTACTTTGTTACAAAAGGAAGCCCGCTTTTTCATGAAATTTAGATTCGTTTCCTCTCTTCACTCCACATGTTTTAAAAGGATTTTTATAAAAAAGGATCCCATATCGGTGAAGGTTTCTAATTGCTAGATCTAATCAAAACCACGCTAAAATAAAAATAATATAAAATTGATAATTTTTTATTTAGAACTTTATTAATAATGTCCTCTTGAGAGAAATATTTGAGTGAAAATATTTAGGATGGAAACAGTTGAAGTGAAATATTTCCAATCGAAATATGAATACCATAGAAAAACATCTAAATGACCAAAATATTATCCCCTCTAAAATCTTGTACCATTTCAAATGTTATTTCATAAATGTTCGTTTAAAATGTTAAGAAATAATTGAAAAACAAACATAGGGGTACTCCTCCTCCTCCTTTTTTTTTTCCCCTTCTGTCTTACTGTAAAAGTTTCCCAGTTAAAAATTTCTACTTCATCAAACCCCCTCTAATTTTGTAGTGGTTCACTTGAAACTTGTAGCACATGGGAACTTCTCAATTTCTAGTGACCATTGTTCTCAAACCTGAGTCAAATAGCAGCAGTATCCGATCTATGGTTTTTTTTTTTTTATATACAAATCAGGGACCTGGGAAATGATTCATGACCTTTGTCATTTTCTGGGTTTCACTTTTCACCGACTCACGTGATCATGAACTGGCCTGACAGCTATAATATGATCACTACTCACCATCTGGCTTCCACCCACTGACTATTTGAAGCCTTTAAATCTTGTCAGTTTATTTACTCGACCAGTATTTAAGATCATTTACAGACGAAAATTATTGTCTGTCGTACAGTTGGAGAACTGTTGGAAGGGTCCCAGTGTACATTAGTACACCTTGTTTTTTTTCCTTGCCTGATAACCGTGTGCATTTCTTGTGAATCATAATCGAGTAGAGCTAGCCCAACGGTTTTCACCAAAGAGGAAAAAAAAAAAAAAAATCCCTTCATCTAGCAACTTCATTAAAATTCGCACCCATTCACTTGAAACTATGGTCTTTTCTGGGTACAGGTTGTGTGCAACACATGTTTTCTTATGTGCATAATCTATTTGCAAAAAGGTGGTGAAGAATTAGCGTCTTATCAGTGACGAAACAAGAATTTTTTATTCAAATGGGCTAATAACAATATACAAGGTAATTAAGGATTATTATAGTCAAATTTTCATTTTTAATAGCTATTATGAAATTTTATTCAAATTATTAGCAATTTTTTGAAAAATGAAAAAGTTGAGAGGGCTTATGCTCCCTACTCCTTCATTCCGTCCATCCATAATCCTAATTCTATATCATTGAGAGTGATTGAAACACAGAAGAAAACTATCACAAACAAGCAAATTTTTATAAAGACTTGACTCTATGTGTTTTCCTCCAACTTCTCTAATGATGATTCCTAATGACGATGTCCATTATATATAAAGAAAAATTAGGACAACCGTTTTTGAGTAAAGCATTTCTGTGTAGGTATTAATTAGGTTTTACAACTTAATAAAAGCACTGAAATTTTAATTAGTTCAAAGTAATACAACTTTCTGCGACAATAGACAGAATCAAAGCGAGGCTTTCTTTTTGTGCATGAAATGAACGCTTAATTTTTCAAGGTTTTTTCGTCCCTTTAATTGGAATTTAGAAAGTCAGCAAATATTAATTTTTATGTTCTGCCTTGTCAACCAGATTTTTACAATTGGAACCGCGTGAAGCTTAGATACTGTGATGGAGCTTCTTTTGCTGGAGATTCGATATTTGACAATGGGGTACTTCTTTTCAACAAAAAACTCCCTTTTATTACCATTTACTTACGCACAGTAGCTACCACACCAAAACTCTACTTTCCCATTCTTGTTTTTCTTCTCAAGTTTACCCAAATCGCCAAGCTTTGGGCGTATCTAGTATTCCCTTTCATGCTAATCAGGTTCCCCCTCTTGAAACATTATGAAAAATATCCATTTGTGTCGGAGCAGTAGTACTAGTCCTAACACTAGTTGGTACAGTCACCTCTACCTCGGAGTGCCCTTTGCAGGTAAACGCAGTCCTAGGCAGAACAAGGAGGCAAACGGTGGAGGCGACGTGAAACCAACTGGTGTCAGAATATCATTTCACGGCTCCAACAATTTTGTCATGTAGTTTTTGTATAGTTTAGTAGGAAAGCAACTGAGCCTGAGTTTAGTCACTGAATGAGACATTAAAAAACTTGGGCGTTATGGTGGTCTTTGTACGGGATTGTTGCCCCTCAAAAAACCTGCTGCGATTCTTATAAGCGGGAAATGCCTATGTGTATATTTGATATATTTGCTTAATTAATTTCACTCTCTAAAATGAACGGCAGACATCATTGCTGTATTTCAGTGGGCAAAGGATCTGGCAAGCAATCATTCATGATCTTCTACCTAAAGGTTTAGGAAACGCCCGTAAGGTAAAACTCATCCTCATGCTCTTTGTTTATGGATTCGACTCTCGTTGTTGTTTCCGTCTCTTTTCATGCACCTTGTAATATTCTCATGCCACGTTAATTAAAATGTCATGTCAATTTAAATATCATGTAACATCAATTAAAAAATATGACATACAGTTGAAATATTTTAACTATTGCGGTAACGACATTATTGGAGGGACATGAATTAGCAGACGTGGGCATCCCTTTGTTTGTAGCTGCATGCACACACATATCTGTACAACTTAATTTAGCAAAGAAGTGATCATCGCTAGTTATCCAATATTTCTATAAAGAGAAGTGATCTGATACTATTTTAGCACATTTATTTCTACTATAGGCTTTGCTATCAGGTTGCTCTGCAGGGGGTTTGGCTACATTTTTGCATTGTGACAATTTCACCAAGTATTTGCCAGCGAATGCCAGTGTCAAATGCTTGAGTGACGCCGGGTTTTTTCTAGACGCGTGAGTTGCTTCTTTCTTAAGGTTATTTTCGTACGGTTCTGCATCTTTCCATTTTTAATGTAGCATTTTGTTTTTTGTTTTTCTTTTTCATTCTTGCAGAAGAGACATAAGTTTGAATCACACTATGAGGTTTTTCTTTAAAGATTTAGTTTCTCTACAGGTATCCCTTCTCTCTCTCTCTCTCTCTCTCTTTTTTTTTTTTTTTTTCACAAGCCGCATGAGGAAAATCCCTCTTTCACATTTGATGAAAGTTAGACACCTCTTTTCAGAGTCCAATCACCATGAATATGATATTCTTCTTGTTCAACATAAACAAATTAAACTAATGACATACCCTCTGACCATTTAATAATTGGAAAATTAAGAAGCAAATCTCTCTTAAATCTTAAGGTCCCAGGAATGTCCATCTTGTAAAATTTTCACCAGTAGTTAGTCGTAATCGTTCTCGATAAGTACACCAATTGTCACTTCTAGGAAGCAAATCAAGGATGAAACTAGGGCTAATGTACAAATGTATCTAGATCACATTTAGATACAAAAAGTCCATTCTAACGTGTTTCTTGGCATGGATATTCTTGTTCCATTTGAATTTGTTTCTTTATGTTTATCTTGTTAGTCATATGTATATATATACATACATATATATATATATATATATATTAACATATCAGAAGGGTGCATGACAGGAAATAGAGAAGAACTTGAACAAGAACTGCACATGTTCCTTTAATTTTCCGGACTTGGTACTACTTCCACCGCACTACTGGATCCTTAGCTTTAGTATAGTGAATGTCTTCGCTATGATCTCATTGTTTTAATGTCAGTCATTTTTTCTTGCTGCAGTGCTTCTTCCCGCAGTACGCATTGAGATTCATTCAGACGCCATTATTTATTTTGAACTCGGCATACGATGTATTCCAAGTACTAAAATTTCCCGTGCTTTTCACATCATTTACTCAATTTCCTCTTTGTTTGTAGTTTAATTTCTTTGTAAACAATTTGTAAGATTCGTAATGTTTATAACACTTAACAGTTCCATCATGGATTAGTACCGCCTTCTGCTGATCCGCATGGTAATTGGAATCACTGCAAACTCGATCCTGCAGCATGTGATGCTAACCAGACGGCTATATTGCAAGGTTTGTGCTTCGGTTCCTTTTGACTTGCGCTATCAATATTCTTAGTCCAAACTTCCTGGTAATGGAGCATAAATAAACGTAAAATTTGTTCCGGGCAATATTTGACGTTTTGTTTTTCAGGTTTCAGGCGCGATATGATTGTTTCTCTGTTTACATTCTTCGAAAAGTCAAAAAGAGGAGGAATGTACATCAATTCATGCTTTGCCCACTGCCAAAGTGAGTCACAAGACACATGGTTTGGGGTTGATTCCCCAAGAATACACAATAAGGTATTTTCTTTTCACTTGTTATCTCACTACTTGCAGGAAAAAAAGTATTTTCTTAACCTACAAAGAATCTAACTTAAGACACAAGCACGCCAGAATTTCTTTATCATTTTCTGGTTTGTAGAGTAGTTCTTCATTTATAGTATAACGTTGTTGGTCATCAATGGTACCCTGCAGTGCAACTCACATTAAGAAAAATCATATATGGTCCCACATAATTGTAAATTACCACTTTACGCGAGTTGTGGTGTCGAGTACTATTAATGCATTATGTAAAAGAATTTGAACTTGCATATTGCGGTTCTCATGAAAATAACTCTTGACTATATGTTTACTAGACTATTGCACAGGCTGTTGGAGATTGGTACTTCAGCAGGAGAGTGACCAAGGAGATTGACTGTGCTTATCCCTGTGACACTACCTGCCACAACCTTATACCTCAGGCTCAGGTTATAATGTCTTTATGATTTCGTCATTTTGAAACATTAACTTTTGAGATTTCTTCATCGACTGACCCAAAAAAATGTACCGCAGGTTGAATTAATGTTCAATGATTAGGTTGAACAATACATACATACATATACATATATATATATATATATATCATTTCTATTCAAGCTTCTTTTCAATGGAGGAAAGGTCATCCGAAGCAAAGGGCTTCAATTCTTGGAAGGGAACAACAAAATACACATTGATTTTTTTTTTTTTTTTTTTTTTAAGAATACAAAATACACATTGATTCATAGCTTGACATTCTACAAAAGAAGAAAACGACGTGTACTGTATTGAATAGCTTATTCTTTTTTTTTTTTTTTTAACAAGAAAAATTCAGCCATAAAATCTAGTTCATTTTGTTTTTACACTTGTATTTTGTTTTTACACCTGTTCTCCAGTTATTCATTTAAACTATAATGCGTTGCTGCTAAGCTACAATTTATTCCTTTCCAGCCAAAAAGATGGAAAAATGGTGGGGTTTGTTCCTAGTCCAGATTTAACAGCCAAATAAATTACCTTGCTTTGTTTGGTACATTAGTTTAATTTTAATTAAACTATATTTTTTGACTGGATTTTTATTATTTTTTTTAAAAATAAAAATTATAACTAATTTTAAAAAGGTTAACTAACTTTAATTTACAAATTTTAATTCTAACTAACTATTCATGCGGACGCTCAAGAGTTTGAACTTAAAAAAAAGCAGGGGAAATCTTCGTGAGAGAGAGAGAGAGAGACGGACTAATCATAGATGGGAGAATAAAGGAGGTCATATTCGAATATGGCTAATTTTCCATTTTTTGTTTTTGTTTTGTTTTCCTCCGGACAATAGTCAATACATGCAGCTTTGTTCAGTGTATTTTTTTTTGGTTAAATACAGGAACGCACTGAATTGAAAGGAGGACCAAAGAAGAAAAAGAAAAAAAAAGATAAATTCTTTAGAGTAATTGACTTAAATGGTCCCTAAATTTTTTAAGAGATAATGATTTGATTTCTGTTTTTTTAATTTTGATTGAAATAGCCCGAAACTCTCTAATTTTAGCCGAGATAGTCCTTCATGTCCATATCCGTTAAATTTCTAATGGAAAATGTCATGTGACTCATTACATGAGTTAAATCAATTATTAAAAGACGAAAATATTTTAAATTTTTTTTCAAAAAAAATACCCAATACACATTTAAAAAAAAAAGGAGATAGAAAGAGCTCAACCCCCCCCCCCCCCGCTTCCATCGGCGAGCTCAAACCCCCCCTTCTTCCTTGCCGCCCCCGTCCTCACCGAGTCCTGTGCCCCCCCCCCCCCCCCCCCAAAAAAAACACCCATATCTAGGTTTGCTAAGAGCCCTTTGCCACTCGAACGCCTCTGCCGGGGAGCTCGGACACCCCGCCCACCTGGCGGTTCTTGTCGAGCTTAGGTCCCCCTTGATACAATCTTTTGATTCGAGGGGAAGATATGGAGAGAGAGAGGAGAGATAAATTTTTTTAGATTAATTATTATTAAATTACTAAAATACTCTCTTAAATTAGGTCACATGTATTGCACATGACTCATTCCGTTAAAAATTTAACGGATTTGGACATAAATGAGTGTCTTAGCCAAAATTAGAGAGTTTGGGACTATATCGACCAAAATTAACAAACTAGGGATCAAATCGTCACATCTTTAATAGTTTATGGACTATTTAAACTAATTACTTAATTCTTTATTCAAGCAAAACTGTCTTTTTATTTTTAATCCATCGTACGTTTGTAAATGTATAATATACAAAAATTTATTTTTTCAAAATTGTATGTATTGGTTTTTTTTAGCTGGAGATTTGCATTGGTTTTTTTGTTTTTTTTTTTTGGGGGCTAAAAATAGCTTGATTGCACCAATCACTACTTTCCATCTTTTTAAAAAGTTTGTCATTGCACTTTTAGGAAAAAAAAAAAGAAAAAAGAAAAAAGAAGGGGTTATCATCCAATCCTTTTACACTTGCCTTTTTTTTTTTTTTTTGGGTTTCAAAATAACTTTCTTTTCGTTAATTAATATTGATGTTAGAAAATCATTACGTTATTTCTTGCCAAAAAAAAAAAAATTCATTACATTATCAGATAAAGCAACGGTATAAAATGATTAAAGTACTACTTTGCAAAAATAAATCCTAATATCAAATATTCACCAAAAAAAAAAAAAAAAATTCTAATCACCAAATGGCTGCTCAGTGCTACTACTCATCATAACTAATACTAAAATAAAAGAATGAAAATAATTAAATTGCAAACCGTTGAAAACAAATCCACGTAATCTCCATTTCCTAATTCCTTAAAGGTGTTTTCTGGTATATCGTGTGGGATCAAACCATTTTAAAGGTGTTTTCTGGTATTTTACTATAAAATACTAAAAAATATCTGCGTCCTTTACTCCTCCAGGTGATGCTGGGACCCACTAATCACACAGGGATTTGACTGTCAATCAAAATCCCTGCAAGGCTAATCCAGTAATTTCACCCACCATCTAACCCAAACCACAGCCAACCAAACCCACCCATCTCACCCCTCCAATTCCCATACCTCCTGCTCTCTTTATACGCCAGAATCGAAGCACTAACTCCACCACCTAACCGCCACCTCCGTCATTCAGGCCCAAAATTACTAAAACACCCCCACCGAATAAAAAATGCAAAACCAGGGGTTTTTATGCAAATTACCAACAATACCCTCGTCATCACGGTCCCTTTTACCGCCACATTTGTCGCTTTTTAGAAGACGACCCACTAGTACGCGAAACCCGAGAGACCGAGAGTGGAGAAGAAGCAGAAGAAGAACCGGCAGAAGCAGTGGTGGTGGTTGTGGCGGTGTTAGGGTTAGGTCAATGCCTTGCTCTCTAGTCTGCGGTGGCGGCGACGGCGGTGGTGGTGAGGATAATGGTTCTGTGAGGAAATTCAAGCTCAGCGAGTCAACGTTCCTGGCCTCCCTCATGCCGAAGAAGGAGATTGGCGCCGATCGCTTCCTCGAGGCTCACCCGAACTTCGACGGCCGTGGCGTCATCATCGCCATTTTCGGTAAATTGCAGAGAGAGGAGAGAGAGAGAGGAGAGAGAGAGTTTTTTTTTTCCCCTGATTTTGGAGTGTGGTTGATTGGTTTTACAGATTCTGGAGTGGACCCGGCGGCTGCTGGATTACAAGTTACGTCGGACGGGAAGCCGAAGATCCTAGATGTCATTGATTGGTAGCTTTCAGTGCTTGGCTAATTTGAGTATAAAATGAGTGCTTAATCGGATAAAATTTTCGACTTTTGAGTGGAAATACGACACTGATTGAGTATGAAGTTCATCTTTTGAAATGGAATATAAGTGTGTGTTTAATCGGATAAATTTCGAATTTTCAGCACCGGCAGTGGAGATATTGATACTTCAAAAGTGGTTAAGGCTGATGCAGATGGTTGTCTCGGTGGAGCTTCAGGTTGATTTGTTAAATTTAACTAATTATTATTATTTTTGGAAGTAATTTACTTTTTTTTCCCCTTTATTTATACGATTTATGTAATATTTTATTTGTTTTCATATGTAAATATATATATATATATGTATGTATGTATATAAATTTTGTGCTCTGTCCTGGTTTTGATGAAAATTTTTAAATAGGGGCTTCACTGGTTGTCAATTCTTCATGGAAGAACCCCACTGGCGAATGGCATGTGGGTTATAAATTGATATATGAACTGTTTACGGATAAACTGACTTCCCGTTTGAAGGTAATAATTATTTTCATGATCCAGGGCTGAACATCACTAGATGCCTTGGGAATAATAAATGGAGGGTTAACATTTTCTGTCTTTGTTCTTATTGTATTCCTTGGCAGGAGGAGAGAAAGAAAAAATTTGATGAACAAAATCAGGAAGAAATT
This sequence comes from Ficus erecta, assembly GCA_008635985.1. Classification (NCBI taxonomy): domain Eukaryota; kingdom Viridiplantae; phylum Streptophyta; class Magnoliopsida; order Rosales; family Moraceae; genus Ficus; species Ficus erecta. The sequence continues at coordinate 2,410,023 of BKCH01000010.1, forward strand.
GCAAAGGCCGTTAAGCGTGTTGATGAATTTGACCAGGTTGCTGAACATGCTGCCCCTTTAGTTCCCGCTTGACTGGTCTTAACATATATCGAATCTGAAAGTGCATATTGCTCGTGCATTATATGTTTCGTTTGAATATTGATTAAACATGTACTTGTGACCGCCTTTTTTTTTTTGGTTGCTGGATGTATGTCTAACTAGTATGTCGAGATCTTTGTTTTTCTGGTGGGCAGAATTACCACCCTTCAACCCACCCTTTTTCTTTGGGCTGTATAATTGCCTGTCTTCTTTTGTCCTCTGGTTTTGCACCACGCAGCTTTGATGACGTTTTTCTTATTAATCGTGCATTCTTAGGTTGAGTTCCCCAAAATATGATTTCAAGACATATGTACATTCACTAAATGCTACTGATATGATATTGTAAAAGTGACTCCTGTGATCCGGAAGTTTTCCTGACCAGCTAAATTGTCATACTTGACCAGTTATTGATGCAAAACTGTTATTGCATGGCATTTATATTGAATATGCAGTTCAATTTTCTTTAGATATCTCTGTTGATGTTCTGATTTTCTGTTTACAGAAACACATCAAAGCCGAAGACGTAAGCCTGAAAAAAATTCGCGAGGACCTCCAGAACAGAGTTGATTATCTGCGAAAGCAAGCTGAGGTAGGTCCTGAATTCTTGTTTACAATTCTTGAATTTCTGTTTCTGCTCTTACATGTGATCTTTTTTATGTTCTAGAGCTATGATGACAAAGGGCCTGTCATAGATGCTGTTGTCTGGCACGATGGAGAAGTATGGAGGGTTGCCATAGACACACAGAGTCTTGAGGATGACCCAGATTCTGGAAAACTTGCTGATTTTACGCCCCTCACTAATTTTAGGTATATTTGCTTGCTAGTGGAATTTTATGCTTAAAAATTGTCCCCCAAAATAAATGAGGTTGGACCACAATTGAAACATATTTAATGTTAGAAAATCGCATGGTATGAGAATAATTTGTCTTGTGACAGTGTTGGTCATGGTGATTGATCGAAACTTCCTCCTTAGAATGTGATAGATGGTTATTGCCCTTTTGTTTTTAATTAAGGAGCTTGAGTTTGTTTTATTGGAAGGTGATATAAAGAGAGAAGGCCAGAAAGATTATATACTTCTTGTAGTGTCTGACGAATATTTTTATAGCAAGCATGAAAAACATGCCTTTCCATTTCTCTCTCTCTCTGAAAGTCTTGTGTGATTTAGTCAATCATGGAACTTTGGGATCCTAGAGAATGTTTAACTGACTGATTATATAAAACTATCTTTACAGGATTGAACGAAAGTATGGTGTGTTTAGCAAATTAGATGCCTGTACGTGCGTTGTAAACGTGTATGATGAGGGCAATGTCTTAAGTATTGTAACAGATAGCTCCCCTCATGGCACTCATGTTGCTGGTATTGCAAGTGCTTTCCATCCAAAGGTATATTGATTTGCCATAGAATTTTTTTTCGAGAAAACAACCTTCCTCTTATGTATGTGGTTGTTTTTAGGAGCCCTTGTTGAATGGAGTTGCACCTGGGGCGCAATTGATATCTTGTAAAATTGGTGACTCACGCTTGGGTTCAATGGAGACTGGAACTGGTCTAACTCGAGCTCTTGTAGCTGCTGTTGAGGTGAGAAGCACTTCCTTTTGTTTTGATGTCAAATTTTAAGTAACCAACATTTATTGATGTGCATTTTTTCTTGTTTTGGAATTAGTTTCATGCATGTGTACTTTTGATATGAGCGGATGGAAAAGCAAGCACGTATGTGTCTATATGTACACATATCTATCTATGCACGTGAAACTTCGGGTCTTTGATCTCATACTTGTTTTTTTTTGGCAGCATAAATGTGATCTTATCAACATGAGTTATGGGGAACCTACTTTGCTACCAGACTATGGGCGCTTTGTTGATCTTGTTAATGAAGTAATATTCGTGGATCCATGATTTTGGCTGAGATGATTATTTAAATTTTCCATCTGTTGACTTTCACACTCTGAAATATGCCATTGACATCATTTGGTTAGGTCGTAAACAAGCACCATCTCATATTTGTGAGTAGCGCTGGTAACAGTGGTCCAGCTTTGAGTACTGTTGGAGCACCTGGTGGTACCACATCCACCATTATTGGAGTTGGTGCATATGTCTCCCCTGAAATGGCTGTTGGTGCTCATTCTGTTGTTGAACCTCCATCTGAAGGGATCGAATATACTTGGTAAATACACCTCAAAATCTGTGATTCTCGCCTTTAAATATATAATTACACTCTGGTGCCTTGGGTTACAATTCTGATTTGATTTTAAATAATGAAAAACATGCAGGTCCAGCCGAGGACCAACTGCTGATGGAGATGTTGGTGTTTCTATAAGTGCTCCTGGTGGGGCTGTTGCTCCAGTTCCTACGTGGACTCTGCAACGTCGTATGCTCATGAATGGAACGTCAATGGCGTCCCCATCTGCTTGTGGGGGAATTGCATTGCTTGTAAGCGCACTGAAGGTATGCATCACTAGTTTAATTTGCCAAGTTTTTTGAGACCGTTGTTGCCACTGTTTTTTTCTTTAATTCTATATGCCAATATCTACTGAATCTGTGCAGGCTGAGGGCATCCCTGTGAGTCCTTATTGTGTACGGAAAGCTCTTGAGAATACATCTGTTCCTATAGGCAATTTACCAGAAGATAAATTATCCACCGGGGAAGGACTTATGCAAGTTGACAAGTTAGCTTTTGTGCTCTGGACCTTCTCTCCATTTCTCTTGAGACAGAAAGAGCATTTTCAAAATTGAACTTATTTGTACATCTTGTTGTGTGACAGGGCACATGAATATTTGAAGCAGTCCAGGAATACACCAGCTGTTTGGTATCAAATAAAGATCGTTCGATCTGGAAAATCAAGTAAGTTTAGCTTGCCGTACGTTTTCTTGTGAGAACTAAAAGAGTTGCTGGTCAATATTGTGTGCCTAATATTTGCTAGAATATGTAGTGTGCTGTAGATAAGGTTAAAAATTTCTTGTTTGTTATCTGGTAATCTACTGCATTTTTAATTTAATGGTTGAATTGTGAGAATTTTGGTTCTGTCCTTGTCTTGGTTAGAGTAATGTTTTTTATAGTTCCTTTTCTGAGTCTATACAGCTACACATTCCGATCATGAGTTGACTGGTTACATGGTCCTCTTTCATTGAACCCTTGATGGGGGAAAATGTACCTCAGTTAGGTTGTTTTAAGTGTTGAATTGATGCTGTTGGTTTAACTGCAGCTCCTGTATCACGGGGCATCTATTTAAGAGAGCCTAGTGCTTCCCAACAGTGTAGTGAGGTAAGATTGTTGATCTACTTTTTGGTACACGTAATCAAAATGTAATTCTTTTCCTTAATACGTGCTTGGTATTGTGCTTTTATTATCATTTTTTTTTTCATACATTTAACTGTTCATCCAAAATGTTATCAGCTACTGTTTTGTAATCGGTGAGAATTTGCAGTTACATCCTATATTTGCTTACAATGTCATTCTGTATAGCTGCTCGTATTATGACGTCTTCCCTCGTGTACTTAATGATTGCTTTTATTCTCTCTCATAACTTCAAATGAAGCTTTTTACAAAGCTTGCATTTATTCTCTCTCATATCTTCAAATGAAGCCTTTTACAAAGCTTTCCTTTCCTTTTGACTTTTAACTTCAATACATTCTACTGCAATTGGGATTCATCCAGTAGATATATTTATGATTGGCAGTGGACAGTGCAAGTTGAACCAAAATTTCATGAAGATGCAAGTAATCTAGATGAGTTGGTCCCTTTTGAGGAGTGTATTGAGTTACGTTCAAGTGATCAAGCTGTTGTAAGCGCTCCAGAGTATCTCCTTCTTACAAATAATGGGCGTAGCTTCAAGTTAGTTACCACTCTTACATACGATTTCTTATTGTTTGCATTTATGTTCAAAATGGTATATTTTACTTGTTATTGTTTGGCCGTATAAATAAGCTTCTGGCTAGCTATACTAATCCTCATATCAAAGCCTAAATAAATATAATTTTTGCCTTATAAATAAGCTTCTAGCAAGCTATACTAATCCTCAAATCAAAGCCTAAGTTATTGTAATTAGAATGAACTGCAGCATTGGTTCAGCACACTTGTGCACTTCCTGTAGCAACATTTGTTTTTGGTTCTTGAAGTTGATGGCGGAGGTGTGCTTTATTCTGGAGTTCCATGCTAGAATGAAAATGTTTAGCCAATGGGCTGTGAATTGAGTTCTGTCGGGGTCACTTGTATCTAGTTCTAGAAAAAGTTCTTTAAACGTGGTTTCTGAGGTCATTTCAGGGTGGTGATGACAACTTTTTGTCCAGTGCTTGAGATTATGCTGATTGTATGAAATAGGTTAATTAAATGTCTATTGGTTCCTGTTGTCTTTCACTTTAATGGCTAATGTGGTCCCAACTTCTATAATTTATTTATCTGCTTGTTTTTCTTCTCCCGAGTTTTTTTTTTTCCCTGTATAAGTGCTTTTCAGTTTTATTAAGCCATACCCGATGCTATCCATGACTTACAAGTTCTGATGCTCTTCTGTCAGCATAGTAGTAAATCCTACCAATCTTAGTGAAGGACTTCACTATTATGAAGTCTACGGGATTGATTGTAAGGCACCCTGGCGTGGTCCGCTTTTCAGAGTACCAATTACTGTAACCAAGCCAAAGGCTGTAATCAATCGACCCCCATTGGTCACATTTTCTAAGATGTCGTTTATACCAGGTATATTGTGCTGGTTGCCTTTATGTTGTTTTTCTTATAGCCTACGTTCTTATTCTTACATGTTCAGTTCAATTTGCTTAATCAGTGGGAAACATTTGATATCTGGTCTTTAGTTTAGAAACCTGATACCTCTTTTCTTCTCTAAAATTCTACTTGGTTAGGCCGCATAGAGAGGAGATTCCTAGAGGTCCCTCTAGGTGCTACTTGGGTTGAAGCAACCATGCAAGCATCAGGCTTCGATACATCTCGTAGATTTTTTGTTGACACCGTTCAGGTACGGGGTGTAGATAAAGTTTATTTTATTTGATTTTCTAGTTTTGCTCTAACATGCCCATTGTCTGCTATGTTTCAGCTTTGCCCCCTAAAAAGGCCTATTAAGTGGGAGAGTGTTGTGACATTCTCTTCACCTTCTGCCAAAACCTTTTCCTTTCCTGTTGTAGCTGGACAGACAGTGGAATTGGCTATAGCACAGTTTTGGTCTAGTGGCATGGGAAGCCATGAAACAACTATTGTAGATTTTGAGGTGTGGTTCTCCTTTTGTTTTAATTTTTAATGAAAATTCGTATTTGTTCTTTCTACAAGATAATGTTTTTTTACATCTCAGATGCTTGTTACGTGTTGTACTTTGTACGTTGATGAATTTCATCTTTTGTCAACTCAGACATTTTGACTTGAAGAATTTGGGTCCTTATCCAATTGTGTAAAAGAAAAAAAGGTTTGCTACTGGTAAAGGTCTTGGGCTTTTGATCTATTTTTGTAAAGAAAATTTGCAGTAAGATATGTGGAAATAAGATTTTTCTTTTTGGGTTCAAGAAAAATGTTTTCCTGAGTTTTGTGTATTAATCTTTCTTTTGGTTGGACCAGTTTTTGTGTTCTGATGGGAACCCAGAAATATGGGCGTATTATTGACTCAAAATGTAACTACAATAACGGAAAATAGGAAGATAACAGGGGGAATTCGAGGACCCCTAAGCCTTCCAGTGGCCTCGGCCAAATCCTCACAATCACAGACTAACTCATTCCCCCCTCTCCCAATAGCCCTTATCACCTTTTCTACTATCCTAACCAGCCCCTCCCCCAATACTCATCTACTAACAGTAATATTTAGCTACTAACACTAGGTTCCTAACATGTTCCGTGTTTGCCAAATGTTATAAGAATTTTAAAATTTTCTTTCACTCTGATTTTGGTAAATTCTCTCTGTTTTATTGCTCGGAATAAATTCTCTGTTTAATTATAATTTCACCGTCAAATCGAGGTTATATAATTAGATAATAGGAATGCATGTCCGTACGTTTGGTGTTACAATTATGTTTCATATTTAGATTGCATTTCATGGGATTAACATCGATAAGGAGGAAGTATTACTTGATGGAAGTGAAGCACCAATTAGAATAGATGCCGAAGCTCTTGTGACATCTGAAAAACTTGCACCTGCTGCCGTTCTAAACAAGGTGGAGAGTTAGTCCCTGGATTCTTTTGTTGTTTCATTTTACTGCAGTTTTTCGTGCTCTAATACAGAATTTTTCTTTTCCCTTTTTTTCATTCTGCAGGTTAGAATTCCGTACCGTCCCGTTGAAGCTAGACTTTCTACTCTTGCAGCAGATCGTGATAAACTACCCTCAGGCAAACAAATTCTGGCACTGAAATTAACGTGGGTCATTGTCTGGATATATGTATAAATATATATGTATATTTTTTTTCCTCATTTGGCTGAACTTCTTCTTAGTTCTTACAATACTTATTTTCTCGTTTCTACTGTTCTATCAGTTACAAGTTCAAATTAGAAGATGGAGCTGAAGTAAAACCTTACATTCCATTACTCAACGATCGTATATATGACACTAAGTTCGAGTCTCAATTTTATATGATTTATGACCCAAACAAGGTACAATCAATTTCTCTAAGAAACAAATTCTGCGTTGTTCTTAATTTCATTTTGTTGAAGATGGACCCATTTATTTTGCGTTATATAGCATTATATATTGCTTTATTTCTATTTAAGGTGGTAATTTATAAATTTTTTTAATCACATGTTTTTGTTTTGTTTTGTCCTATAGCGTGTACATGCAATGGGTGACGTCTATCCAAATTCTTCAAAACTTCCTAAGGGAGAGTACAACTTACAGCTATATCTAAGGTATGTTCTACGAATATTTTTACGAGATTATTTTGCTGCTTTGCTTTGGTGTTCAATTTAGTCTTTTTTTTTTTTTTTAACAACATTAGGTAGGATTCTTGATTACCACCATTTGTCATACCTTGTCTTGTTAATGACCGTGGAAGTTGATTGATCATTAAAAGCTTCTTTCTCCATCCTTTTTTTTCCCCCTTCTTGTTTCAGGCATGACAATGTGCAATATCTGGAAAAACTGAAGCAGTTAGTGTTGTTCATTGAAAGAAACTTGGAAGAGAAGGTATGGTATACTCTAGGATAGATTTTATTTATTTATATCTTTTGAACTTTGGGGGATTCGAACTCTACCTTTTTTTTTTTTTAATTTGGGGTGGGGGGATTCAAACTCTACACCTTGTGGTCGAGTCAAGTGTGGAATTACTGTTAGACTATGTCTGCAACCATTTTGAACTCTACCCATTGTGGTGGAGTCAGAGATAAAATTACTGTTAGGCCATGTCTGCAATCACAGGGTAAATTCTAGGATATATAATTTATGATCTTTAGCAATACTTTCTGTGATAGTTTGAGGAACCAAATTATAATTCTACATTTGTAAATTATGCATTACTTTTAATCTTCTGATTTCTCGGTTTTTGTGTACAAAATTCAAACCATTTCTTTCTTTCGGTTTGGATATACATAAATCCATTAACCTTACTAATGCATATTAGTTAAGATGTCAATTCAGTTTATATCATATTATCATGAAGCATTTATACTCTGAAGACTTCTAAGAACTCTGGTTCTTTCTATCTGATACAGGATGTAGTTCGATTGAGCTTTTTCTCTCAACCTGATGGCCCTGTGATGGGAAATGGTAGTTTCAAATCATCAGTTTTGGTTCCTGGGTATGTCTCCGACTCTCTGAACTATCTATTCGTATACTAACCCATACATTACATAAAATTTCGTACCTAACAAATATTATCATCAAATTGGGTAGGAAAAAAGAAGCATTTTACGTTGGACCACCATCTAAAGACAAGCTTCCAAAGGTAATTATAATCTGTTCAATTCTGTTATATGATAGTGCAATAGTCTTACTAACACTCGTGAAGTTTCTGCAGAGCTGTCAGCAAGGATCTGTCTTATTTGGAGCAATCTCATATGGAAAGCTATCATATCTTGGGGATGGAGAGGGGAAAAATCCACAAAAGAACCCCGTATCTCATCGAATTACTTATATAGTTCCACCAAATAAGGTTGTATATTCTGCTTTATAATTATGTCATAGCTCATTTTGTTACTGTCTAGGACAAACATCATATACATGCTAACCTGGATTGACGGGCTACATTTTGACCAATGGCACTACCCTTCTTATTTAATGAAACTTCCTGTCAATTTTTTTTTCACAGCTTGATGAGGACAAGGGAAAAAGTTCTTCTCCAACTTGCACCAAATCTGTTTCTGAACGCATAGAAGAAGAGGTGTGTGGCCACCCATTGGAGTAATATTTCTAAATGAGATTTTGTTTGCTTGTGGATTTTTTATTATTTATTATTTTTGATTTTCTATTTTTTTTTTGGGTATCACGGGTCCAGTTAAAAGGAGAGGGGGAAGAAAAATCAAAGAATACCTTCATATTTTAACCTTCTTTAGACATTACCTCAATGATCATTCAACAGTTGCATTTTGGTACAAGGGGGGAAAAAGTTATGATGGTATATATTCTCTGTATCAGGTTCGGGATGCAAAGATAAAGGTTCTTGCAAGCCTAAAGCAAGACACTGAAGAAGAACGCTCAGAATGGGAACAATTATCTCTGACGCTGAAGGTCGAATCCTATCTTATGATTTATGATATTAATTAAATATTTAGTAGTATCCTTTGATCAGAAATTGTCTGTTTGGTCTCTGATAAGCTTTAGTTAAGCTTACCTTCCTCCGTTGTATACTGTTAAGGTTTGTTTAGGATTTTCAAACTTGGATCAAGTATTGAGGTTCAGTCTGATCAGATTCAAAATATGATTTTTTTACTCTGTTCTGTATAGGCTAATATCTGAACTGAATTGTTGCGTTGCACCCCCACTTTTAGGGATTTATTAACTTTGTGTTTTCTCAATTTTAGTCGTCATTATTCGTGTATTTTCAAGTTCAAGTTTTCAGTTTGACCTGTCATGGATCGAAGAAAAAATATATCTTCTTCAACCTTTTGAAGTTTTGTCTTTGAATTTAAAATTTAGTGTTGTCAAGTCTGCATGACAGCATGAGCCGGTTAAACTCATGTGTACCTTCTGTTTTCTGGCAGTCTGAATATCCAGATAACACTCCACTTCTTTCGAAGATATTGGAAGGTTTGGTTTCTCAAAGCAATGTCGAGGACAGAATCTCCCACAATGAAAAGGTTAGTGGCTTTGTTTCAGCATATGCCCTTTAACTTAATTGGAGTTACGCGAGAATTAAGTTCCTTGCCTACCATTCAATTGTTTTCAATTCACTCAGTTATCTGAGTTCTGCCTTGCAGATTATTGAAGCAGCAAATGAAGTGATTGATAGTATTGACAAAGAAGAGTTAGCAAAATTCTTTGCGCTGAAATCTGATCCTGAAGATGAGGAGGCGGAGGTATGTATCTCCTTCTGAAGGGAAGCTGTGCAATTCTTCGAGAGTCGAAGTTTGAATGATTTGCTTTAGTCAGATTGGTTGTTTTTAATTGTTGCTTTTCTTACAGAAACTCAAGAAAAAGATGGACACCACCCGTGATCAGTTAGTAGAAGCACTCTACCTGAAAGGATTGGCATTGGCAGAGATTGAATCTTTAGAGGTTGGGGCTGTCATATCTGTTTATAGTAATTTCATTTTACGTTCTTGATGCAACTTTTTGTATTTACAGCAAGTAGGAGGAAATATAAGATGATTGATAAGTGACATAGCAATCACAGTTGCTTTTTGGAACTGAGAAAATTGTCGTTAACATGCAAATCTTGAGAAAGGTTTCTTGGTAACAAGAGATAAGAGTTGAACAAATTTAGGTCAGTTATATTACGAAATAGTTAATCTTGAAGATACTTTGTTTCCTGAGGTCAAATTGGAATGTATTACTCGTGTCCTCTTCCCGTGTTTTGGCATAACAAGAAGACGTGTTCCTAACTTTATTCTGGTTAATCGTTACTTCCACATAAGAATTAACTTGCATTGCACTTTCTGGGTGCAAAACTGCCGTGCTCGGTCGATGTGGGTCTTTTAGTTCATCTCTTCATAAATTTGCTGGAGTTCTGATCAGTCTTCCCAATATATATATATGTGTGTGTGTGTGTGTATTTTGGAACAATCCAAATATATAATATGTACAACTTTACTTTTTGTACCCCTGTATTATCAGTGCATAGCTCTAGAGTGATCCATGATTAGCCAAATAGTTCTGAACTTCTGATCTAGTCATTATGTCTGATCCCTTTCTTCAGTTGGGACTAAAATCTTTTCGCTAATAAATGTATTCCCTTCTAACAGTTTTTTCTTTAGCAGGAATGGTAATATGATTCCTTTTTGGTTGAATAAATTAACCTCCACGAAATAAATTGTAGCATGGTTTCCTTGACTGGAATCCTCACTATCATCATTCTTGTTATATGACAGGCTGAGAAGAGTAAAGATGTGGCTGCATCTGAAACAAAGGATGCAGACAAGACAGCTGATCGTTCGGAACAAGACTCTGGTGACCAGCCTGACCTGTTTGAAGAGAATTTCAAAGAACTGAAGAAATGGGTTGATGTGAAGTCTAAATATGGAACCCTGTTAGTGATACGTGAAAGACGTAGTGGAAGGCTTGGGACGGCGCTGAAGGTATTTTTTTCTTTGCCAGACTTGTGTCTTCCAGTACACAACCACACCTAATATCTGAATGTATGCCATGAAAGGAACATTTAAACCTAAAGTCAATTACCTGCTAAACCATATTCTGAGGTTTTTCCTGGTTAATCCTGCCTTTGCTTTGAAATGTTAGATTGAAACTGAAAACGTTTTCATTGGATACATTAGATTCTGCTTATGATTTTCCACTTTTAATGACCGGCTTGACCTTCCTGGCATAGGTGGTTAACGACTTGATCCATGATAATGGCGAGCCTCCAAAGAAGAAGCTCTTTGAGTTAAAGATCTCGTTGCTGGAGGAGATCGGTTGGAATCATGCGGTGAAGTACGAGAAAGAGTGGATGCATGTGCGCTTCCCGGCAAACCTGCCTCTCTTCTAAAGGTTTCGCCGGTCACATATCGTCCATTTTACTGATAGGTTTCGTCAAGGATTATTGTTCTCACAATAAGTGAACGGCCCCTCCGTTTCGGTATTCTCATTGTCGTCTTTTTTCAATACGAATTTTAGCAATAACATCAACGACGACAACAACAATAATAATAAATCCTCGTCGTCTTTTATTTAATTGTTAATTATTATTTTTATTTCCTTCTTCCAATTAAGTAATTAGTGTAATTGAATTAATTAGAGACTTATTAATGGCAGACATTGTCCGATTTTATGGGCAACGTTGTCCCTTTTTTTTTGTTAGAATGATAACCTTCCAACCAACACCTCGGCCCTTTTTGCACCAAGTAACAATATAAAAAATATTAAAAACAAAAATGAAGAAGAAGAAGAAGAAGCTGTGGCCGGACTTGGACTGGATTTCAAGCGCGGAAGTCAAAGAAATTCAGAAGAATTTTGTTGGTTTTAGCAGAAAGTAATGTTTGAATTTGACGGTGTTCTATTACTTTACGCTCTGCAACACGAAAAATAAATAAATATATATATATATATATATATCTATATATATAAAACACGTTGTGTTGGGTGGAAGAGTCTTTCTTCTTCTTTTTATTTTTTTATTTTTTGTTTTGTTTTGGTTTTTTTAGTTGGTAGAAAAGCAAGAAGAGTCTTTCTTCTTGCAACTTGCAATTCTTTTTTTTTTTTGGTTTGTAATTTAGCAAATATAAATGAAATAAATGAAAAGCAGATTTTACTTGTTAAAACTAATATGAAAAATAAGGCGTGTGAACAGGAATAACTAATGTAAATAGGAAAAATTGAGGTGAATGGCCGGTGTTTTGTTTTTTTTTGGCTACTTTTTAAATGAGTAGTAAATCGTCAATTTTCTATATTTAGAAAATTTGAGACATTTATTGAAAATGATTTTTAAAAAGTGAATACATTTATGCTTGACAAAGTCTTATTTGCCATGTTATGACATCCGAATTGATGCATATAAAGTTGGACCAACTCTTTGAAAAAGGGGGAGGAAAGCCTTTGCGAGCTTCTTTGTTCAGTCGATAGATCTTTCGAGGGATACACAGCTTCACAAAATCCAAATGCATATAGAGCTTCAATTTTGCCCACCTTTTTTTTTTTTTTTTTAAATTTTAAATTTTAACAATTAAACAATAAAAATTACCCTTTTTTTTCAATAATCAAGGACAACTACAAATTTTCTGTGGTGCTTATTAATGGCTGACAGGAACAAGGTGGTCCAGAGTCGGTTATATTTCTTTCACAAAAAATAGAAAAAAAAAAAAAAAAAAAGTAGCTCATATCTTCCATTAATTCTGAGATTTAAACAAGTAATGAACAAATTCCCTTTATTGGTAATTCTAATTTTTCATACACAACTAATAGGCTATGACTCTTTTGATATAGGATCATATATAGCTAGCTAGGCTCCATCTTTACATAGCAAAGCCAAAAGAACTAGAAGGGCACAAAGAAAGGGCCTAAAGGGGTTGGAGTATGAGAGACAGCCCTTGTGTTGGCCTCAAGGATAGCATGATAGCAGGACAATGGGAATAATTTGGAGAAAGTTTAAAAGAAAACCTAGAGAGGATTAGGGTTAAGAAAATCTTGTACTCCATGAAGCTCAAGTTCCTACCAACACACATTCTCCCACCAAACCCGAAAGGCAAATACCCCATCTTGTGTTTGCAGCCTCCGTGGATGTCGTCCTTGAATCTTTGTGGCTTGAACTCGTTTACATCATCGCCCCACAGAGCCGGGTCGTGGTGCATGGCGACTACGTCGATCCACATGTTGGTGCCTTTAGGGATCGTTTGGTCTCCCATTTGAATGTCTCCTCTCGCTTGCCTTTGCACATTTGGTGCTGAAGGGTATAGTCGAATCACTTCATTCATAACCCATCCCATCTGCATTAATCACATAACAACTATTATCATTAAATTTTTTTTAATGGAATTTTATTTTTTATTAGTATTTGTTTATAAATGCAAGTTTTTAAATTAGGAATTAGAATAGAATAGTCATGATAACTTAGCCCATTAAAAATATAGCTACTTTTGTCGACTGAGTGTGGTTTGGGAAAGCTAGAATAATATGCTTGAAAAGCAGAAAGTTTCTAGATGTGTGTCCAAAGCACATAATAAGGCAACTGTATTAAATTGGATTGTGGAGTGGCCATATATACCTACATATGATTACTTGGAAACTTTGGTCTGGTCAAAACCATTAGGGGTTCTGCCAGGAGGCATTAGGAGCCAACAAAGCACCAAACTGAGGGCTGCTTTGTAATCATACATGACCATATATATATGGATATTAAAACCTATAAAAACATTTATATCCTTGTCAAGCCATAGGCCACAAATCCATTCAAGAGGGAAACCAACAAAAACAAAAAAAGCCACATGGGAATCATGTGCTACTTTCATCACGCGCTATAACGCGTGAACTAGCTAGCTGTAGAAACAATTTCATGGTTTGACTTTTTGACCTCCGACCATCTTCGTAGCTAAGTTAGAGTTTGTAGCTTTGGACACCGTTTGAATGCTAACATGGATAAATATATATACATATATACTATGTATATCTATTATCTATCCCTTTCGTTGTTAACATCTAACTCTTAAACTTCCAAGCCGCCCCACATCAAGCACCAATTATTGTAAATTGTATGGTCAATTTAGGATATAAAATGTTCCACCAAAACTAATTATAGGTGGTAGAACCCACATAATCTTTGTAATTTTCTTTGCCATGGATAATTCCAGCATATGTGAATCCCCAAGACACCATGGACACCCTATTAGAGAAAGTTGACTTCTATATATATATACAGCTATATCTTTAGTAATAGTTCGAATTTAATAGTATTTGTTATCAACTCATAATATTTTGATCTTCTTGCAATTTTGTGACGTGTGTGTAGCTAGTGATTGAAAATTTATGCATGGTAACATATTTAATTAGGTCATGGAACTAAAAGTTTGTGTCAATTAGTTACCTTCTTCAGTCCACCAAGCAAAGTTGCATCAACTTCTTTATCCCCAATCACTTCTCTAATTTCTTCCCTCAACTCATTTTGCCAATCTTGATGCTCGGCGAGAAGTAGCATTGTCCATGTGATTGCCAATGCTGTCGTCTCGTGTCCTCCAAAGAAAAACGTTTTTGCACTCGTCAACTAGTTCCCTACTCGATAAGGTCCTTCCCTTCCCACCCACTTGACTCTCTTTGAGCAATAACCCTAGCAAGTCCGTTTGGAGTTGCCCTTGATTGATGGACTCTTTTCGAGCATTCACAATTGAGAGAAAAATTTGATCGATTTCCTTGCCAATCCTTCTGGCTTCTAGGGTTTTCCCGGGGCACAACAACTTGCTAAAAGGGACCCCTACAAAACGGTTGGTCTTGAAAAGAGTCATTTGTAGGGATCTTAATTTCTCGAAAACCAAACGACCGTTGTCATAACTTATTCCGAAGCTTGTTTTCGCGATGACTTCCCCTGCTGTTGCCGTGATTTCTCTCTCCACGTCGATTTCTGGATTTCCGGAGTTGATATGTGTGGCCCAGTTGTCCAACATTTTGGTTGTGGAATCTACTATTAACCCTGCCATTGCCTGTCACACAAGCAAATGTACTTTTAATTAGTTCAGTGCTTTGGTATACAATATATTCAAGTATTTCATTTGTTAATTACATTACAAAAATTTTAGATTAAGTTGACAAACAAGTGACCGTATCGAGAAAATGTTATGTGTATATAAATATATTAACATACATGTAACACGTTCATTTAGTCAGAAAATCTGTCGGTTCCGATATTGTTGTATGAGCTTGAACTTCCATACACGCACACACACACACACACACACACACACACACACACAAGTAAATAACAAATCACGATTTATTAATTTTTATACTAGCTAGTCAGAAAATCTATAAATCTAGATTGGTCCAGTCGTTGGCGTGTGAAAATACTGGTCATAATCCCCAGTATTGATGCATTTGTAGTTATTAGTCCATATATTTGAGTAGAAAAATAATATTATCATCTATATATCCATAATCTGATTAGTGCAAAATGACCAAACAAAAGCTAGAGAGAGAGAGAGAGAGAGAGAGAGATAGCGTGAGAAGAAAACTAGAAAGAAAATAAGAATTGGAGCTGATGGAGAAGACCTTCAAGTTGGAAGCGTTGAAAGCAGGAGTGATAACATGGCGATGGCGGACCCAGTCGTCTCCCTCAACCATGATCAGACCATTTCCAAACATTGGGTCTCTATCACGTTTGAACACAGACGGCTTTCCCCAGCACTTTGCCAGGACTTGACCCGACATTTTCTTGAGAAAATCCGGATCCGCTACATATAAAAATGGCTCCGTCCCTAACCAGTAGACAAACACCTTTCCTGCACCGCAACACACAAAAAAAAAAAAAAACATTAAATTTCAAATTTAATTATATAACCCTGCACCAATATATCATATGACCTTTAGATAGATAATACCCAAAAAAAAAAAAAAAAGAAGCTCATGAAGAATGAAATTAGGGTTTTCAAAAAATAGTGAAAGAGATGATCTTGTTGTACTTAATCTTATTAAGGGAAAGAACATGTAATGGTCAACCATGAGATCATGCCAAAAAAAAAAAAAAAAACACTGATCATGCAAAAGAAGGAACTTTTTGGTAGGGCTAACCGTGGGACTTTTGCCAGCTAGAGAAGTAGGGAAACACGGTCGAATGTATGTCATGGGTGACATTTGAGGACGACCCTTCAGGAGTAGTACTAATTACGCTTTTAGTACCCGTCTTCTTTTTCATCTCGCTTATGTTTCCGAGCGGGAAACTTGGAGATGGACCTCCAAAACCATTTCTTTTTAGTTTTGAGTATGCAAGAGAAGGCGAGATCCAAAATGAAGATACTAATTTCCACAACAGGATGACAAAGAAGAACAACATGATATTGATCACAAAGTTAATTAGACCAAAAAACTCCATATATGATCACTTGGGTGCCCTAGCTTTTGATCTATATATATATATATATATATGTATATAGCTAACAGTATAAGAAAACAATAAAGAATATTCTTACAAGGAATGTATATGGAGGTGGTTGGGATTCAAAGTCTAAGCAAGGGAATGTGTTTTTTTGATATCCAAAGTAGAGGAATCCAATTGGTATTTATAGAAGAAGAGGATGGTAGGGGTTCAAGATTGTCCGATATTTGACTAGGAAAATTAATACTGTTGCTTTTGAATGGGATTTGAACCATATTTTTCTAGTCTTTCATCTGAACATAGATATATCAAAAGTGTCTCCCTGGCCGTGTTTCTTTTTTTTCCTTGTTTTTTCTTACTTTTTGATTTTTATTTTTTTGTTATGCTGCTTATTTGTTTTTGTTTTGTTTGGGGGGGGGGGGGGGGGGGGGGGGGGGGGGGGGGGGGGGCGGGGGCTGGGGGGTGGTGGTTGTGGGGTTCTTATTTGCCAACTGTGCTAAATTTGGATCCTAGCCAAATTCAAGATTGGATCCAAATTCAAGATTTACACCAAAGAAAAAGAGACGTGGGCCATGGAGTATAGTGGGGAAGGCTAGCAAAAAGTTTGTCTACACGGTCAGCCAATGACTGTCGTCCACGAAGGATGGCTGTTGAATGATGTGGCTGAAAATGTAGATGAAAAAGGACAGCCTTGTCATTTTCCTTTAGATTTGAGGAGCCCCTTAAAAGAGTTCATATTTTGTTTATCCCCTCTTTCTTTTAATTGCAAAGATATCCTGTTACATATGGCCAAAACACCAATATACTCTTAACTTTATGTACACATAACTTTAGTGTTTTCTTTTACAAAACACACATATAAAGTTTCTAGAAGATGTTTTAATTTTTAATTTTATATTTTTTACGGTATGAGGTTTTTGATTCTTATTTATTAAAGAGATAAATGAAAATATCTCTTTATATTTAAAGCTGTGAACTCCTACTCAAATATGTTTCATTTTAGGTGTTAAACTAGTTCGAGTAAGATATTTTTTTTGCTTAATTATACTACACTATATATATGCTTCTCTGTGCATTTTTTTTTAATTTTCCACAAAATAAATAAAGAATTAAAGTTTATTTTTTATTCTTTTTATTTTCTAAAGGAGCATTTTGCGAGTGGATTTTTTTATCCTCCCTCCGTGAAGGGCTCATTTAGAAAGGTGCATTTGTTTAATAAATTGGATTTATATGTGATCCAAATTTGATACCGACCATATTATAACCGATAACTTAATTTTATATTAAGGTAATGATCACTTTGAGTAAATTAATATCCAAATGTGATCCGCATTTGTTAATTTGATGCGATATATATATATACACACATTTTTTATTGCGTTTTACTTTGTAGAACGTAATTTATGAAACGACTGTGCTTGGTTGCAATTTTATAATAACGCACTCAGCTTTTTGCGTTTGCGTGTGTTTTGTGCTTTCTCAGTTTTTGGATAAGCGAAAGATAAGCTGCTTAGAGTCAAGCGGGAACATTTTCTTGGACTTTGTTAGAATATTTTTTCTGCCGAAGTTTACTATTATCACTTATACGATAATGGCAAAAATATTATTTCAGCATAATGCAGTTTTTTTTATTATTTAAATTGGGGGGAGGGAATTCGAACTCTTTATCTTTTGGTGGAGTCGGGCGTGGATTGAAATTATCACTAGACTATATATGCAACAATCGCATAATATAGTTTAGAACTTTATTAGTTGTTGTGTTTGAATAATTTTATTGAAATATTTTGTTATCTAATAAAAATATTATTCGGAGTAACCCAAACACATTTTTTGAAGCATGATCGACGGTTTTTCCTTTTTAATCCAAAAACCATATAAAAAACATAAATTTCTAAAAATAAACATAGAATATAAAAAACAATACAACATTATCATAACCAAACTTTAAAAAAAAAAAATCTCAGTTTCAAAGAACGGGTACACGGTATCTAGTAACAAATCACTCCAATGAAATTTATTGTACACGAAGCGCTAATGTGATAAAGTGCTAAATTATATATATCAAATAAAGGAATGATATTTTTTCATATATAATGGTTAACTTAATAATTCTATTCTGATTATTACTAGTTTACAAAGTTACAATGAAACGGTTATAAATATGATGTATTCAGAAAAAATTAAAAATAAAAAGAAGAAAGAATCAAACAAAAGTTGTCGAAGTAAACTTGTTAGGATATTAAGATATAAAACTACTATTTATTTATTATGTCGATCATTAATTAATTTTTCCTCGCTCATAATTTTTTTATTACATAAGATAAAACAATCAAGTGCATATATTCATATATATATAACACATTCCAAACTTGTTAAGTTTAATTTATAATAAGCGACTGTATTCCTATGTAACTCGTTTAAGTACTAAACAAAAAAGTTGAACGAAAGACTCGTTTTAGAAGACAAAAACTCATTTATTCAAATTATATTTCTTGATCGACGTTATTGTATTCTTACCTATTCAATGAAATTGTGCCCTAAACAGCCACACGTTTTCCATTTTTTTACTTTGTAGTCTTGCATTTCTCCCATTAGTACTACTGCAAAAATATTAATGGGATATTAAAAAATATAAGAAAAACGTACCACTAGTACTATATATATATAGATATATATATATATATATTTTTTTCCTCAAAAAGTAATTTGAGTAATCTACGGAGCAAAGATATACTGTTTCTTCGCTGCTTCGTATGGGAAAAAAATTGTTAGACTTGGACGTGTCTAATTGTGAAGAAGACCCGCACCGGCCAACCTTGGAAATTTATAAACATCCGATATATATTCTTTGGCTTTTTGGTCAACAATTGAATAGTAGTAATTTTGTCTCAAGTCAACACCAAATACAGAAATTATGTTTTTTAACAAAATTAATTTGAAAGTTGAGAGCACTAGAAAGTTAGCTAGATTAGTCAGTATTTCCATATTATAACTAAATAAATAATTAATTACCCGCCGCAATTTGTCCAAGTCAAAAATGTTCAATATTGGACTTGAAATATTCACCCACTTCTCTGTTTGCCTCTATTATGAGGAGTGAGTGAGGACAAGTTTTGATTTGGCCACGTAATCTTTTAATGGAAGTGGGGTATACACATATATCACGTGTTCATAACTTATACTAGGCCATTTAATATGACGATTCTTTATTATTATTATTATTATTATTAAAAATATTCATATCATAAAAGAAAAATTTTATGATGTATCATAAAACTAAAAAGTAACTTGTTACGAATAAAAAAGTAAAAATAAAATAGTCATTTTAGTTTCACAGAATTTATAGAATTTAGATATTTAATAATTCATGATTTTCACGATGCGTATCATTGTTTTTTTTAATTTGAACAAAGAATAGTGTACCAATTAATAGACATTGTTAATGTTAAACATCACCATCGGTCCAATAACATGAGACGGTCATAGAGAGGGTTCAGTTTTTGAAATTTATAGACAATAATATTTAGCACCAATAGTGTCCCAAAACATTTTCTGAAAATAAAGATAGGTTTCTGCTTTAGATTTCGTGTTATCACAAACATAACAAGCATATTTGTTGATAAAAAAGATAAATCGGTTAAATGGAGCTTCCCCGCTGGATAAAATATCACCCCACAATTGTCGATCAAACAACATTTTCAAGTCGGTACTTAATACCTATGACAATATGACTTAAATTTAAAGATAAATCGCATTTGAACAATAATGTTGTCATTATACAAGACCAGGAAATATATATAGGATTCACTCTTTATTGGTAATGATATTCCTGATATCAAGAATTCTTCATCGCTTTTATCAGTTTGTCATTACTATTAGTTTTTCCTACAATATATAATAAATAATTAGATCAGACCCATCCTTTATGACACTGCTCAAAGTGATCGAATCTTTCTTTTGTTCACACATAACTTACGTGTGAAAAGGGCTTGCGTCGAGAATTTTTTGTTCTAGCTAGCTTTTTATCATCGTATCATTGTCAGTCATAATGTATGTAGGTGAATAAGATCATATTCACCAAAAAAAAAAAAAAAAATCACCAAAAAAATGTAGGTGGATAAGATTAAAGAGCATATAAAAATGCTGTTAAGAAGTACATTTTTAACTTATTCAAGGTTTCAAACTTTATACCTTACAATTAAGTTAGATATATGCAATCACAAATGTTGTTAAATACCATCACTGATATGTGGGTGTGTACGTATATATGTACGTGTATAGTAGATTTTTGGATAACTTTGGTACCTGCTTACATATAGAGCACATTTTTTCAATTTTATTTATTTTCGTGCGGTACGTTTGAAATTAATATGTTTGTACACAAAATGAGTTTTGCGTGGCATGCATGCAGTGGCAAAATGGAAGTTGACACTATAGATAGCCAATTTTATTTTTAACACTCCTAGCTTCCATCTTTGGTTCTCTTACGCAGAAAAAAAAATAATAATAATAATAACGACACATAAATTGATAAAATTAAAAAACACATTTTGGGGAAATACTCATTCACACTCACACGAGTCTCACACTATTTGATAAGGGCTGATTTTTGCACATTACTGTAGACTTTTCTTAAGTTTACATATATATGTTCTTAAACGTTATTATAAAGCCTCTCTTCTTCTTCTCTTTTTTTTTTTTTTTTTTTTTTTTTTTCCTGAGTTGTAACTAGAGACTTGTTTTGTGATTATTAATAAAATGTTAATTTGCAATTCCAATGTGATTAGCAAGCATGATATCGATGAAACCCCTTATGAATATCTTGATTTGATCGCTTATATATTTTCATTTTTTCTTTTATTGGAATCTGGCTAAAAAGTCTTTAACAAGATATAATTGGAATTGTTAGCAAGCTCCGAGTTTAGACTTTAATCTTTACGATAAATTCCCCATTGATTTTTACTTTATTCTATCGTCAACAATTGTGTGCGTCTCTGTTCATGTGCTATTGCTTGATTTATTTTGTATGACTTTTCTTTCTATGTATGATCCATATTTTAAGAGATGCCAATATAATAATAAAGAGGTCCCTTTGTATGTTGATATAAATTGTTCGTTCTCGTTATATATCTTTTTTTTTTTTTTTTTTTTTAAAGATAACGTATGTACGTTTATTTAATCGAGATGAGCTCTATTTTTCAAAGCTGTATATTGGGTACACATTTGATTTTAGTAGTTTGATATGTTGTTTATGTTTCAACACAACGTTTTTGTGAAGTCAAGATTGAGCACAAAATTAAGGTTCTGGTCCGGAATAATGATTCTCTAGTTGAATTATTTTGCGTGGATTAGGGGCACCGTCTCTGTACTTTGGCAATATAATAATATTGTCTTTGATTTTTTTTTTTAAACAAAATTATTTTCCTTACTTTCTTTGTGCCGCTCCCACGTACACTTGGAATGAGAAATGAAAAGGTAAATTAATTTGTGGCTACACGTTTAGCCTTTTCTAATGTGACGTTAGGGTATAAATCACTCCGTTTAATAAGAATTAAGAAAAGTAAATTTATTGGCTCCAATTTAATTTTATCACTTACACACACACATGTAAACTTGGGTGTAAGAATTTGAACTCTACACAGTCTAAATCACTCGGTTTAATAAGAATTAATAAGAGTAAATTTATTAGCTATAGAATGAATTTGAACTCTATATGGCCTCAAAGTGAAAGGTGTGGATTTGTCATTACGCTATGTATGTTACAACAACTCTTTTTAATATATATGCTTAATTTATGAGTCAACTTGGAGGTAGTTCTAAATGCTGACTTATTTAAATTTCTTCCAATCGCGTTTGGATCTATATGTCAAACGATTCTATAAGTAATCAAGCAAACAAGACCTTGATGGCCAGTATTAATTAGGTTTAGTGCTTCCATAACTGAAAGAAAGATAATGTCGTTGGAAGTATGATGATTTTCAGCTTAAATGGGTTTGCTAAGTTGCTATAATTCAGTAAAAAAGAATAAAATAAAATAAAAGCGCTCCTATAGATTTTTTTAATTAAGAAAAAAACAAATATGCTTCTATAATTAACTGGCTGAATAAGTCGTTGGAAATTATGATGACATTATGGAGTGAAGTACAAGAAACATCCCATAAGCGCCCCTAAGTAGACCCATCCCCAAAAAAAAAGAAAAAAAAAAAAAAAAGAAAAAAAAAGGTAAGCAAAGTAGAAGGAAATCAATGATGATAGTTTGGAGAAGGCTTAAGGAAACCTAGACAGAATTAGGAGATTTCTACACTCGAAAAACCTCAAGTTCTTCATATATAGTTAATTAATTACTGATTCGAAATATAAGAGCTTTTCTTTCAAATTAATAAAGTTGGTGTCCAAAAGTCCTATATACATAAATAACTCACATATATATCTTCTTCTTGATCTTATTAAAAGAAGAAGTCATTAATCCTGGAATATCTTTGATCTAAACTTGCTGATGATGTCATTAATCCTTTAACGACAGCACTCTTGTCTTATAGCTTGCTAGTTGAATACTCAACATTTTTTCTGCAAGGACTTTTTATGTTTATATCGATATACGAGTATATTTTCGACTTTTAACCACATTATTTATGTATAAAGAATTCAAACTTAATTTATGTTGTAGTTTTTAATTGGATGATTGGATTAAAAAAGGATCACAATGAAATATTTTATATGTATGTCCCTTTTCTACCAATAATATCCTATGAATTCTTCGAGCGCTTTTTTTTTTTTTTTTTTTTTACCTTACACTTGGTTGTTCTGTAGTTGGAAGTCAATTATTTGCCCAATTGATGTAAATACGCGCACATACCATATGATGCTTCTCAATCAGATAGTAGATGCCAATCTGGCCGCTGAGACACGTGGTCCCCTGCGCCGCGCCCCCCCCCCCCCACCCGCGTCTCTTGTTTTGTCTTGTTAATGAGTTTTGTGGTACCTGCGGACTCAAGACTGTACGGACATCTTATTTGGCAAATATTATATTCCTACGCGTATCGAAAATTATCTAAAAAACTTTTTCTTATAATTAGGTCATCATTTGGCTGTATATTTGATTTTTTGTCCAGGCCAAAAAATACCATCCGTCCCCACCGGCCATGATCTAGATTCTAGACTAACTTTCTTGAAACAAATTATGTCCATGCATCTCGTGAACTCTAAAGAAATACCCCTATCTCATCATTATGAATACATCCGGTAGCGTGGTCGTACACATTTAGTTGCTAAATACATCTTTTTGTTAAAGAAGAAATTATTCAGTGGACTGAATATATCATACCATCTTTGTTTACATGATGCTCATTTAATAAAAAAAAAAAAAATTCATGTAGTTATATCCTAAATTCTTAATCCCTATTCTCTTTCTTTATAAATTTTACCTAACTTAAGTAATTAGGATAGAATTCCATTGACAAATTACCATTGTTTATTAGAGGTAAATTCACCAAAATTTTTTTGTTTTGTTTGACGTATAATGTATCATCTAAGTATGACAACACGATACATTCAATTCAATATTGAACAATTTATGGATATAAATTAGTTGATCGTGGATTAGGTGCGGCGGGGGGGGGGGGGGGGGGGGAAGGTGTACTTCTTACTATATATTTCTGCGACTAAATTTAGTAGCTAGCTAAAAGTAGAATTAGCGACTTGCTGAAAGAGCAATCTATTCTAATTAAGTGACAAAGTGTCTCTGTGTGTGTGTGTGTGTTTTTTTTTTTTTTTTAAGTTTATAAGAAGGGGTCAAAATAGCAATATATATATAATAATGATAAAATTTCTAACTATTGTATAAGTTTTTTTGCTACTAAACTCACGGTTTCTTATAATTTTTCATTCTTTTGTTGGGTACGAGTAGTTTAGAAGCTTATCATTCCTGTAAGCAGGTTATCACTTAACGAGAAATATAGTCTAAATCCATGTATCCTAATCACTTTCCTAATTGGAAATTTCTTCCCTCATGACTAAGTTTTGTATTACGGATGTATATACTAAACGCCCACGTCATCAATGCCGTCCCGTTGTGCACACCATCATGTCTGCCAAAGAAAAATGTCTTGCACCCCTCCATCGATTCATAGGTTGTTGGTTATTAATATTTTGTAGGTAAAAATAAATATCCTTTAGAATGATAGGTTATTCAATAGACTGATGAGCATGTACACCTATACATAGATAGATTTTCTTTATAATGGACAGAAGGAGGTATATCTTTTTCAAGCCTATTGACTTTTAGCTTTTGCTTGAGAAGTTTATCAGCACGACCCTCGTGTAAGGATGACATGCGCACTAATCAAGGAAAAGAAAAGAACAGAAAAGAAAAGTACTTGGGCTTTGAAGAGAGTTAGCTTTAGGGATTTTAATTTCTCATACCTACAAAACCGTGATCAGTAGAAAGAAAAGAAAAAAAGAAAAAACGTAAGCACATATTTTGAAAGATAGTCAAAGAGTGAATAGCCATAAACAGGGACGACAACGTAAAGAAAGTAGGAGAAGGAAGAAATATGTGGTCCTTTGGGATAATATACATATTTATTCTTATACATAGTCAAATAATATCTAATAAACATAAAAGGTTGCCGACAAGCTAGGTTGATCACAGGTCATTGAAAATCCAGAACAAAGTCATATAGCTTAGCTTAGATGTAAACCCTAGGGGCGTACGTTGGATCATTATTATATATAAGAGGAGGGTGACAATAACACTCTGGAGAGAGTGAGAAAACTTCGAGTCTCCGAGAGATCTAACGGTTAAAACAATACATATTAATCCAAGATGATCCATTAATCACGTGACTACTCAGAAAGAAACGTAAATTATAGTTTTAACCTCTTAAGATAAATTGATTGAGCTTGATGTTTTAAGGAAAAATTTTTTTTTTTTGAACAAACATCATTTAGAAGAATCCAAGAGAAAAACTACATCTTGTCAACTTATGACTCGTAGCATAGAAGGTTTTAGATAAGAAAATAGTGATCTTGTTTTCTCATTGGTTGTTGTTTTTTGTTTATTATTATTTTCTGTCTAGATATTTCTCTCCTTTATTTTTTTCTTCTTCCCTCTTTTATTGGTTTTAGCTAGGATCTTCTTTACCAATTTCTTTCATTACATAAAGAAAAAAAGGCACCTACCATTGTTACGCACGTTCTCCCACCAAAATGGAGAAGTCAAAATCCCCATGCATATTTTTTGAATTTCTATGGCTTGAACTCATTCACGTTGACTTTTCTCCCTCACACCTACATGTAAATGAATTAAATAAGAGAAGAACAAAGCAAAAGGAAGAAGCAAACACAAACATATTTAGCGTGGATGTGCTAGCATTCACGGACTTCGAAAATAACTTCAGACTTCTAACTTTAAGTAATTATGAAAATCAACTTTTTCATCATCAACATGATCCACAGGGCCGGATGAGATCACGTACAACATGATCAATCCACATGTTGGTTCTATTAGAAAATATCAATATTTTTAACGGGGATGCGGAATAGGAAAATAACTTCATATATTTCTAATTTTAAATAACTATAAAATTCAACTTTTCCTTATCAACATAATCCACAGGGCCAGTTGGGCCCACGTACAACATGATCATTAATCCACAGGTTGGTTCCATTGGGTTTGTTGGATATATATTCCCCACTTGAATGTGATCTCCTTTCGCTTATTGCCATTGAAAATTTGGTGCTCGTGAGGGTATTTAGTCCAAAAACTTCCATATTCATCAACAGCAATTCCATCTGCATTCACACACACACACACACACACACACACACACATATATATATATATGAAGTATCATTGTGATTGTTTATTATTATCTTTTTTGGCAATCAAGTGCTTAAGTAACTACGCACTTTACTAACACTCGTAAAAATCTAGAACAAAAAAGAAAGGTTACAAAGTCTAATCGAGTGCTTTGTGATGATGATGATCGTCATTGTAGATTTATTACAAAAGAATCCCACATCGAAAACAATCTGAGAAGACAAATAAAATATCAATTATTAGAAGAGATTTACTCTCTTAATTAAACACTTTTAAGAGAGGCCTCGTTAAACTACTCTTAATAATCCAATAGGAAAAAATTTGTAAACGAAAAAAGAATAGATGATATCTAAAGCAATTTTATTAATAAGTAGCAAAATTATAATGATAGATATAACAACAGTTTTAATACAGAAAATCACGAAAAAAGAAAAAAAGGTATGATAGAAGAAAAAAGAGTACATGGTATATAATGCGATTTTGTTTATGGAACTTGAAATAATTCTCACATCAAGTACAAAGAGTATAAGCTTTTTTTTTTTTTTTTTTTTTTTTTTTCCGGAAAAAAAGAGTTACTATAATTACCTCCTTAAAAATAAACTAAATAAGTGACTAAAGGGAAAGAATTTTCGAGTGAAGCTATGCTAGCTGCCGTGTGGCATAATTGCAACAAAGCTAGCTTATTAGGACTTGTTTGTAATCACATTATGTATTTTCAGCAAAAAAAAAAAAAAAAAAAAAAATCATATCATATGAATTATATTGTAATGTTTATCTAATTAAATTTGGATGTATGGGAAAAACTTCAAACAAGAAGCCAACAAAAGAAAAAACAAAAATTTGTAACTATATATGACGAAAAAGGCCCACTTCCCTCTCTATTATTGACATTGACATAAAAATTAGGGGGGGGGGGGGGGGGGGGGGGGGGGGGGGGGGGAGAAGAAGAAGATTCACATTAGAACCATGTGCTTCTCGATCTATCAAACTAATATTAAAAAAAAATGTGCTTTCACGCGCTTTGATTAACGCGTGGGATCATGAGCTGTAATATAGGAGCTGCCACTTCATCCTTTGACCTTTGACCTTGGACTATCTGCATATGCTAAGATGTGTTGAGAAAAGTCAACTGCTTTGTATAACATCTCCACAGTTGAAGCCTTTATCAATCCCCAAACTATAACTAAAATAAAACAAAGTAAATTAGGCCAAGGGCTTAAGGCAAAGCAGAACTGTCTGTGATGATTTCTTTACGTTTCTCACTTGTCTACTTGGTCAACATAAGATCAGTTCTTGTTCTCACAAAGTTCGAATTTCAAACAGCCATATACGATAGAAAAATATTAAAGAAATCAACAATAATCTTAATTTTTGAGTATCAAGTCATATAACATGTGTTGTGATTATTTTATTAGTATGCATTTAAAAAACTACCACATTAATGGACTGTGTCTACAAATAAAAAAAATGACAACTCACCGCCACACAAGATATTATTCAAAAATTAGGATTAGAGTTGGTGTACTTAATATAATATTGTCATTCCAAGCAAATTTATGCATGCTAATGCATTGGCTGTAAAATGTATAGAGTTGCTTAATCAATTTGTATCACGTCAAAAAAACTCTGTTGTACGTTGATAATATTGAGAGAGTCCGTTTTTTAAATAAAATTGGATAGGTTTTTTTTTTTTGCCCTATTAGTAAGCCTTTAGATTTATGCTAGGATGAAGTAGAATTGTCAATGTTATTGCTAAGCCCGCGTGGCATGCATGTCCTAGAAACCAAACTGGCCCACGTTGACTCTTAAAAATTCTTTAGGAAGAGAAAAGTAAACGGCACTGTATTTGTTATTTAATTAATTAAGAAATTGACTAATTGTAATGTTTAATCAACCGCCGCAATATTTTTCAATCAGAGAATATTACAAAATATATCTGATTTGCTTTTCCTATTTTGATGACAAAGTTTGATTTGTCCACTGTAGTTCTGACCATATATAATGCAATATAATTATCGATTGTTAAATTTATATATTATGATCACTCGAATAATAGCAATTTAATTTGAAAAACAGGCAACTTTCTGCTTTTCAGATTGTGTCATTGCAAACGTCGCAAGCCTATCAATAAATAATATTTGGAATTGAATATAGATTAATTTGAAATGAAGCTTTGACAGACAAAAACTACCGACTCACTAGTACAGCGACTTATAATTACTAGTACTTTTGTTGCTATGTATATATATATATATATATATATATATATATCTCAAACCGGACCCCTTAATTAGTATTTATTCAATATTGTTTTGTGTGAAAAGGGTTTCAATATATAAATTTAGAATTTGTAGTTGTTCTTGATTATAATATGAGTTTGCTGGTAGATAAGATGATAGGGCATAAATATTAATATTATATAGTTCATTCTGTCGTCGGCACAATTAATGAGCATAAGGAATTTTAATCCGTTTCTGTTTGTGTACATATATTATAAAATTTTATATTTAAGATACTTGCTTATATATATATATGATTCCTCTTATAAGTATTCAACTTTTTGTAGTTTACGTACATTTTGAACATTATATGTTTATAAGATCCTTCTATTTAAGCTGCTGTATTCAGTACATGTATTTTTTCTTTTTTGAGATTTTTTTTAACAACGTTAAATAATCATGATATCGCGATCTCAATTTTATATATTAAGAGATGCTATATATATGAAAGGCTAGTATTCTTGTAGTGGATTTTATGATTATTTACATTTTTTTAAACATTAACCGTTTCATGGTAATGGCCTAACCATGTTACAATTAATATGAATCAATTATTTGTACATGAAATGATTACAGATTGCTTCCCGCTTAATTACAAAAGTGCTTCCACAACCACAAGTGCCAAAAATAACGCGTTAGAAGTATACGGCGAGCTAATTTAATTAAATAATTAAATAGGTTGAAGCACGAGAGGCAAAGCCATAGAGTAGGCTTCACAGTAAAGTCGTAGGAGAATGACGATAGTTTGGTGACAAGCTAAAAGAGAACCTAGACTTATAATTAGGGTTAGGGGAATTCTATACTCGAACACACTCATTATTCCTCCTCCGAATCCTTACGACAAAAATCTCATCTTGCGGTTGCAGTATTATTCTTACTTTTCAAACTTAAGGTCGTGAGTCAAATCACAGAACTGGGTATTTTCTGTTGTTATTTAATAATTGTGTACTGCTGCCTCTTTACTGTGGAGTGTGGACGATCGACAGCCCGGCAATCCTATTCCTTTTACCGTCGATGTTCTAATTAAAGCTTTGGAATAATATAGGAAGGCCATATCTATATGAAAATACAAATTCTAAATACTATGACATTTATGATTTAAATTTTCATCCGACTATTATATATAGAGTAACTGATCTAAATAATTCTTAAATTTTTTATAAGATAACGGTTTGATCTCTGTTTTATTTATTTTTGTCAAAATGATCCTAAACTCTTAAAATATTGACCACTATAATCCTTTATATCCAAAATAATTAAATTTCTAACGGAATCTTACTCAAATCATAAGTTTAATAGTAAAAAGACCAAAATACCTCTTAATTTTCTATCTCCTTACTCATTTACCTTCTCCTTCAATTTTTATTTCCTTCTTTCTCTCTCTCTCTCTCTCCTTTCCCCTCAAAACACAAAACACCCAAACTTCTAGGCAGCCAAACAAGAACCCAGATAAGCAAAGAGCGAGGGAGCTGCCGAAGCGGAGGGGAAAAGAGAGGGAGTACTTGCCGGAAGAGAGAGAGAGAGAGGAAGTCGCCAGAGCAGAGGGGGAGAGAGAGAGAGAAGAAGAAGAAGAAGAGAAAAAGAGAGAGTTGTCGCCGGCAACTAGCCCTCTCTACTCCGCACTAGATCTATGCCCGCCCCTCTCCCCCCCCCCCCCCCCCCCAAAACAAAACTCCGATCTGGGTTGTCCCCTTCCCCCGAATTCGAACCCAAAACCAAGTGCCGCCACCTCCCAAACTCCGATCTGATCTAGGTTGCCTCCCCCCTACGCATACGAACCCAAAACCAAGCACCGCTACCCCCCCCCTCCTTCCCCAAACTCCAATTTGATCTGGGTTGCCACCCTCCCCCCTAATTTGAACCCAAAACCAAGCATCGCCACCCCTCAAACTCCGATCTGGGTCCCCCCCTCCCCCCACCAACCCCGTCGTCGCCCGAACACTCTGATCTAGGTTCCGCCCCTCCCCCGTTACCGCCGAGCACGGGCCTTGGCCCCCTGAACCCAACCACCCCACCCACCCCCCCCCCCCCCAATCCACCAATATGAGAAATGGGAAGAGAGAGGGGGGGAGAGAGAAAAGTGATAAATTTTAGTTTTTTTTTTTTAATGATTTTTTAAAGTTTTATTAAATTACTAAAATATTCTCTCAAATTACTCATTCGTTAGAAATTTAATCGTTTTGGAAGTAAATGATGATAATGGTCAATATTTTAAGAATTCAGGGTCATTTTGGCCAAAACAAATAAAACATAGACCAAATCGTCATCTTGTAAAGAATTCAAAGACTATTTGGACGAATTACTCTTATATATATTATCAGAAATTAAAGATAACTAAACCTTTGGTCCACTAGTACGTAGACAAGAGTAAGTCGTATAAAATAATATATTGCACTTTTTAGATATGGTTTCTTCCCTCTCTTCTCTTTTTATGGGATAGTTATTGCATGGTTAAAACTTAAAACGAGATAAAAACAGCATTCTTTCATAGAGAAAACATGACAAAACAATACAATTAAAATATTTTTTAAAAAAGGGGTAACGCTCCTCTTTAGACCCGAAATGGAGTTGAAATCCACGTATTTCTATCTCCAATGACTTCCCTAATCTCTTCCCTCAACTGAATTTGCCATTCGGGTGTCTTGCACTCATCGATAAATATCCTCATCGTTAAAATCTTTCCGAGCCCTCCATTTTCAAGATTGTTTTCAGTAAGCAATAATCCAAGTAATCTCCTTGAGAGTACCGATCCAAGCAAGGATTATGTACGAGAAGTTAGCTCATGATGTAGGGAATTTAGTCCTTCGAACAACCATTTGAGTGAAAAAAGTGATATTCAATAGAGTGTTATATTTAATGTCAAATTTCTCTCTGCTAAACTTGATGGCAAATTTTCTAGCAACGTGTAACCAATGTTAAGTTAACGTTTGATTGCTATCAATAGGTATCTGAACTTTTCATCTAATCATTATAGTTTTTGTAGTTTTTAAAATATTTAAATATTAAAACTTTACTTTTACAAATTTTAAAACTTAATGATGATGACAAATATACATGTATATAGCATTAGAAATAACATGATGTATTAGAAAACAAAGGATCTCTAACAAATACAACAAATTAGAATTAACATGATCCGCAGGAAACGCCAAAATCCTAAGTGAGGAGCTCAAGAAGTACTCCATTTTTCACTTTCGTGATCCAGTTAGATTGATTACGCGCGCACTGTAACAATACCCATTGATTTTGCTATGTTATTTTATGTGTTATGCGCTAGTTTAGAAAATGGGATTTTTTTTTTATAACAAATATCCCTTGAACTTTTTAAATTTGAGCCTAAATTTTATGATGAATTTGTATTTAAATTAAGTAAAAATAGCCAATAATACCCTTCTCGGGTTATCACATTCAAGCCACATGTAAGCTGTCCAAAATTTAATGGACGTGCAAGCAAACGGACTGATGGTACAAAGAATTATAATTTTAAGATTTTGATATTGTCAAGAAATGAATAAAATGTTTAACGACTAAATTGCTAAATTTGAAAGTTCATGGCAAGTTAAAAAACAAGCCAATAAAATGTGTATTTGTAGAAGCTTTGGTCAATATTATATTGGCGGTATGATTAAAAAATCATAATTAATTAATTGGCATACGTTTCTTCAGGTTTCTTTTTTCCAAATAATTTGGTACTCGTGGTTGGTAAATTTCCATCTCAGACCATACTTGAGAATATGCAAGCCGCCATGCCATCCTAAATTAACCAAAATTGAATCGTGCGAGAGAGAGAGATAGAGGATTTGATTCATGTATCTTACAATATATGTTGGATATCGTTCTTGAAAATTACACAATCGTGCCTACCACTAGAGGACTAAAAACAAATATTTTCCCCACTAAAAAATAATGAACTTGTCATTTTTCAGGTGGTGGGAGAAAGGCCATCTATCAATACTTATTATATTGTGCATTTTATGACATTAATTAATGATGTTGAATAGTACTAGTAATTAACTAAAGGTAGGTCCCGTTTTATAAGACTCACAAATAAGATTCATTTTAATTAGTGAGTGTTTATCATTGGTGGTATTCTTAAATATTTTCCCGACAATAATGTTATTCTTTATTAACCAGCAACTCGTGCGTGATAATAAAAATGAAAGCAAATATGCTTCCTACGTCACTAATACTACTAGTTATCATAATATACACTGGCTACTATTTTTTCAAGCGAATGCATATTTTGATCTCAAGTACTGTGTATATATATACCATGGATTACATACACCATCTAATTATAAACTTTTTTCAACATATGTGATTAGTTAAAAAATCAGTACAAATTCTTCGTTCTATTACTAAAACCAAGCACTTTCCAAATGAAATAACACCCACCAAAAAAATTTAAACGAAAATAAAAAATAAAAAAAAAAGAAAAAACACTTCGTAGACTAACATCCTTGCTAGTTCTGCCTTCGTCTATGATACGTGGTATTTGAATATAAAACTATTGTTTTCAAAGTTCTTAATTGCTTGAGATTTTAGGATATGAATAGTAACTAACACATAATAACATTAATTATATTACGAAGAGAGAAGTCTATAATACGTACGCATGTGCAAAGGCCAAATAAAGTCATGAGTCGTGACAAATAATATTTCTTCTCTCAGAAAATTTCATCGACGACCTTTGATACGGTGAGGATATTGGTTATGACGCATAAGGAATAATTAAAAAAAAAAGAACATAATTTAGAAATAAATTACTCATATCGTTCGAGCTAATTATAATTTTGTCGGAATTGAATTTTGATTTAATTTTTTTTTTTGTAAAGCTAACAAGAGACTAAAAATTGCTAAATTTCACCTTAATTAAGCATTATTACAAACGTGAATCTTTTTTTTTTTTTTTTTAGTACTAGAAACGTGAATCTTAACGTAGTACTATTGTCGATTTATTGCCAAGTTACACCTTAATATCATAATAAACGTGGATCTTACCATAAGGTCAGAATTACCAAACCACGAAATGCCTTGTAAAAGTTTTCTTCTAAAAGGTTTGTCCAACTAATTCTAATAATATGGCTTACGATTAATTCTGAAAATCGAAAATCACGAACACTGATAAATTGCCAAAAGTCATTTTGACCATAGCACCGAGCTTTCTATGTATATATATAACAGATGTTTCATGATCTCCTTGGATTTTCTTGGGGCAAAAAGAATTTGTAGTCTAATAACCCTTTTGATAAATTTTTGACTAAAAATATTGGAAAGTACTTGAGATCTTGTAGGCATACGCTTTGAGAAAAACAGAGAAGAAAACTTTGCAATACTATTTCCACCACAAAAAGTAGTCATCTATTTCAAGTACTCGTCGGTTCTTACTTCTTATTGAATAACTGTATAATATATATGTCTACAGTGACGTAGGTAATAGAGGCCCGGGGGCTTGAGTCCCCCCCTCAATTTTTATTTTCTATACTTACATATATATATATATATATAGATGAGTAAAATTATATTAAGCCCCCTCAAAAATTGCGTAAAGCCCCCCCTAAAAAGTTAGAAATCTATTGTAAACCTTCAAATTTAAAAGTTTCATTACCTAAACACGGTAACCCAATAGTTTAAAAAGCTCAAAATGAGCCCAAGTGCCCAAAATGACCTTCAATAACATTGATAATGAGGTTATTATATTTATAAATATTTTCAAGACATGAAAACCGTAATTTTAGTACATTTTTTTAGCTTTTTTTTTTTTTTTTTTGTGCTCTGACTGGTAAATTGTTTTTTTTTTTTTTTTCTTTCTTTCTTCTTTTTGAAGGACTAGTTATTACATTGTTATTTGACCTTGATAAAATTGTTGTAATTATAAGTCCACTCTGAAAAATATTCGTGATTTCATCACTGTATGTATGTATATATATTTATATATATATATTATCATGAGAGGTGAAGATCCCATCATGAAATTGTGAAATAATCTTTATCCCCACCAACTTAAATTTTTTTTTTTTTGGAGATTCGATTTTACCATTAGATCATTTGGATTTTATAAACCTTAGTCTAAAACTTGATGTCAACATGGATTTTTTTTCCCCATGTAAATATGGATTTGGACATTGATAGTATCATTTAAAAACTATGCAGACTGCATAATAAACTGCTAGACAATTTAAGCATGTTATTTACGCTATGAAATAAAATATGAAAACCTTTTCTCAACCGATAAGAAGAGAGAGATTTGGATAAAAATTCTAAAATTTGAAATCTTAAAATATTTTTATATTCCTTTAATAAGTAAAAATTATAATTGTATGTCCTAAAAAATAATATATATTACTTTTAGGGGGTAAATAAGGACATATTAATGTCAAATCACAGTTTCAAAATGTCAGTCCTCACCTACGAATCCTAGTCATATTGTACAAAGCTGGCTTATTCCAATCTCACAAGAATATCGAGCTATCTACACTATAGGTTTCGTCAACTATGTAGAATTTACATATTCGATTATCTATATTGTTCAGCGTGGCTATAATCATATTGATTAGTTGCTCCATTTTTGCTTAATGTTATAATGACCCTCGTTCGTGCCTATATCACTTGGAAAAAGAGATAGCTAACTTTTTGTAAAACGTGAGAGGGGACTAAAAAAAATATATTTTACTGCGTCAGGATATCATTAAGAGAATTTGTAAGTGACAATATCTAAGGAGTAAATATAACACAAATTTTAAAATATTTTAGGAATAGCAAATTTTCATAATTTGATTTATTAATATGGCCAATTTTATCTTTTAGTTAAGACTTTCTTTACATTAATTATAACCGCGATTATTATTCTTTTTTTTTTTAATTTACCGTACAAATTTATTTTTTTATGCATGATTTAAAAAAAGGTAAATAGACAATTTTTAAACATTTATTTAAATAAGTGGTCGGTTATTTATTTAAGAAAATATATGTCAATAAGTGATTGATGATAGTCAATAATAGAAAAATACATATTAAAATTGATCAATTGCTGATTTTAATAATGATCAATTAACCAATTACTGATTGGTAATTTTTAAAAAAATGGCTAGTTTCCTAATTTTATAAAACTTCATGTATTTATTATATATATATATATATATAAAAGAGCATTTACCCATATATCCCATCTTAAAATCCTTTTACCGTAAATGTATCCTGATTTAAAGAAAATATAACTAACATTTATCTATATTCAGGAAAACAATGATACGAAACCAAAAGGCAAGTTTAGTATTTTATACTGTTATCATAGAGAAATATAAGGACATGTATACTATCATAATGACATGACAGGTCTATCATTATACAGTAGTATGTATAGAAAGGCAATAATAACGAGGAAATCCATACTAATATTATGCAATGCTATGATATATATATATATATATATATAATGACATGTATATATCTACAATTACAGGTCAAGCATTATATAATGATACATCACACAAACATGAACATAATGACATGTATAAACTCATAATGACAGGACTAACATTATATCATTAGGATTTTGGAGATGTAATTAAATATAATAAATCATGGAATATAAAGATAATTATATCATTATAAGTTAGAATTTTATTATTCTTAAAAGGCTCTTAATCTCTTGCTATATTTTAACTGGAAGAGCTATATTTTGTCATCTGTTTTTGAAATCCTAAAAATGACAAGGAACATATAATAAATAACATATTTACAAGTTAAAACAAGTAAATAGTATATTTAGAAAACTATTACAATAAATAATATATTTACAAATACTTCAATAATCTCGTGAATATGTTATTTATTTCTTTTAGTTTTTGTAAGGTTCCGTTTGCCAAAGTTTTTACTTTTGTTTCTAGTCAATAGAGAAAGAGAAGCAAAAGCTGTGATTTCTCAGTAAGTAATTGTAATCAAGGAGTTTTTAAGGTCAAAATGATCTTTAAAATATTCTAATAAGAACTAAACATGTTAAACAAAGTTTATATGTCTAATTTAAATTTTGTTATAAATTTTAAAATCTACTAAGAATAGTTTTTATCAGAAATCATATTTTTTGATTTTGATAAAAAGTACTTTTAGAGATTGAAAGCTCTTCTGAAATAATATCCAAATACTTTTAAAAGTTACTTTTGGATCTGAGAAACTAAAAATAACTTCTAAAAAGTTCTAACGGCACAATTTAACTCGTTCTCCTAGAATGAAACCCTGCATCGTATTCAGGCCCAGGTCCAATAATAGAAAAAGGCCCATTTGAAAAAGGAGCCCAAGCTGAGTACAATAAAATGCCGCCACGTCAACCGATTTCTGGTTTCCCACGGCGCAAGAAAGAAGCTTTCCGAAGATGGAGGTCCAAAGTTCTTCTTCTTCCTTAAAAGTTCGCGCTCTCCTTCAACAACTTCGCCCTCTTCTTCTCCAGGTATCTCCATATATAATTCTATTTACCTTCTTATTTTGTTGCTTTTTATTTATTTATTTAATATTCTTATTATTCTTTAACTCGTCAATGAAAGTTCAAAATAACTCGACCCTTTTGTCATCTCTTAAAATTTGTCCTCGTGTTTCAAAAATCCATTTTTCTGAGATTCCGTTTCTGAATCTTGCTTCTTTCTTTTTTGTTTTCCTCTTTTTTTTTTGGTTGCTTTTAGGTCCTTGGAACACCTGAGTTTCGGAATTGTAAAGCCGGTCATGAACTTCGAAAAAGTGAGTTCTCTAAGTGGATGATGAAAGTTCTCTGTTCTTTGCCTGCACATTTTTTCCTCTTTCATGACAACCAATATGCTTTACCCTGAATCTACGTAATTTTTTTCTCAACTTCTTACGCACACGTGGAATTTACAGTATCTGAAGGTGCATATATAGTTGGAAGTAGAAAAGGGAGATGTAGGACGTTTCCAAGTATCTGTTTTCGGGCTGTTCGAAACTTTTCAAATAACTCAGTTGAGAAGCTTGTTTTGATACTTGCAAACCTGTAATATGCAGATGTGGAGCTTCTGATGAGTTTGTACAAACAGATGGTACTGGAGATGAACAAACCGGCTGGGAAGGCTGTGCCGGAATTCCGCCGCACATATCTGGGAAGTATGCCTACTAAAGAAGAGCATGAGAGAAAAAAGCAGAAACTGAGTCGGCCAGTACTTTTGGTGCGGAAAGAGATGGAACGTGGTGGTTCTTCAACGACTTTAAGCTCAGACAAGAAGAAGCCCACGGCTAGCAGCTGGCTAGGGGGGAGCTACGTTGTCGGCGGGTCGGTTTCTGGTTGGAACTTCATCACCTTTGGAGGCGCTAAACCAGTTTACTATGGTGTGAAAAAGGAGTCATTTCGCACAAAGTAGTAAAGATGACGTAGTTATCCGTCGACAATTCGACCGTTCCTCGTGATCAAACGATGCTGACAATACTTTGAAACAAACAGTTTTGATGAAGAACTACTCAAACTACTTAGAGCTCTCTGTTTACTTGTTTCACTTTGTAAATTTTAGCTGTTATATGTAGCAAACTCAACTAAAGTCTAAAAGCCTCTGTTTTTTCTTTTCATTTTCTTGCTTTAATTAAATAGCCAACGGCGGAACAAGTAAATGAATTAATTTCTGCTTCTTTGAATACTGAGTCGCCAGACATACAATCAAAATTTATAATTAAATTCGCTAATAAAACAAGATTCCGATATGAATGGCTTTTCTTTTTGTGTTTCAAGCCTTAAATAATACAATCAACTTACATGTTCCTCGATTATAATAATGTTCCATGAAATGAATTCGATGAGATTTTTCTCAACGTTAAAAACGCTCAAAAAAAAAAAATGTTAATATCAGCCAATTCCCAAAGACTAAAACAAAGTAAATTTATTTTTTTAAAAATCAAACAATTCCCATTTTTGTAAGAAACCAAGGCCCACTACGGATTAACCATCAGCGTGTGATAGTGCCGCGCCAAACCTTATCTAGACGACAGGTTTAGCCCTTAAAAGGATACTGAAAAACCGTCTCAGTTCACCTTCAACTAACAAAACTTTCCCTTTCATTACTTGCTGATAATTTTGTTGGACAACGGATTAAAGGCAAATCTTCGGAGACCAGAAGAAACCTGAGCCAACCTGCACCTGAACCAATATAGACAGGCAATGACACACTCCAGTGACCTCTGGGTAAGAAATGTTTCTCAAGCAAAAGAAGTGATGTCATGAACAAACAGTTTCAGGGTTTCGAACAAATACACAATCTTGGTCAAGCTATTTTCATGAAGAGTGTCTTATATATGAGTAATGAGAGCATTGAATTAAGGTTAACCTCAATGTTGTACATTACAAACTGTATTAGTGATGTTGTTGGGACGAGGCTTACCATTAGAAGTCATGGAAGAGCATAAGCGCGTCGTCAAGTTTCATAACAGATGATTCCAGGTATATCTTGATGTTTCTTAGCCGTTTGAATTCTTTCTCTAGGGGCCCGGTACGTTTCTCTGGCGGTATAATAAATAGCTGAAAAGAGTGCAGTTAGTTAAGAAAGCCCTTCAAGCTCTGAACTCAGAAACCCATCAACGAAAAAAGATAATATAAATTCAAGAGGTGTATTGGACAACAGAAAGACAACGTACAAGGTTGCAAGGAAGAGGTAAAGAAGGGGAAAGAAAGTCCATATTTTGCATACCTCCTTCTTCTGTTCCTGCTCATGAATCACACGCAGGCTCAAATTCAGGGCGGCATGGTACAACTCATCTAGGACATTTTGGCAGAGAATAGGTTTATTCACTTTCCACAGCATGAAGAATGCTTGTCTTGTCCCCATTATTAATTTCTGCAAAGGCAATAAAGCAAAGCCAATAGTCCGTATTACGGGAAATTTAGCAAGTAAATTTCAGAAAAAAAAAGAAAAAAGAAAAAAAGAAATTTAGCAAGTAACGTATATGACTATGGCTCTAAATTGATAGAAAGAGAATGCTGATGCAGAGGAAAATAGTGTGCAGAAAGAGACCGACTTATAGTTATGTGAGCTGTGTGATGCATCAAATCTCCTTTTCTTTTGATCTACTAAAGCCCGATTTGAGATCCCCACTAATATTTTAACCCGGGTTTTGTTGATGACATAAAATATAACCATATTTGAGCTGAGTGTGAATTTTATAAGAAAGTTGACGTACTCTACCTCCATCTGCACGTATTCATCCTTCCATAGCTTATGAAGAATCCTTGGTGTTTCCTTCTTCTCAACAAATGCAATATCTGCAATCTAGAAAGAGACCAAAAAGTAAAACCAAATGTATAATTTCTTTTTGTACAGATGCCAAGAAGGTGAAGTCCCAGGAATAGCGATTAACTTTCTGTCTCAAAAGTTGATTCCCGGTTGCCAGTTGCAAGCAACAGAATCTAGCAAATTTAATACCTTTTCTGTTTCAAGAAACTGACCATCCTTTGACAGTAACCTGAACATTCTGTACGCATCCCTCCCATATCTTTTCAACACAATTGATTCAACCTGCAGTTTAGGAACTCTAAATGAATTCTATATCGGAAAATGAAATTAACTTTACAACTAAAAGAACAGAAGGAACACCAATAAGACGAACCTCTTCGTCCTGGGCTAATTCAATTATTCTTTTCAAGTCTGCAGAAGAATTGTTGGTTCAGGAGAAGGTTAAAAGAAAGAGAGAACAAAAAGGGAAAAGAAAAGTAATCTCAAAGCAAGAGGGAGAAACTGAAAAGCAAAGTTGCAGCATTTCTAGATATATAAGCTAGAGTGAGAAAAAGGACAATGTCTACCAACGCTGTACGTATCATCTATCCCAGAGGATGAACAACCAAGCTGGACAAGGGAAGTTCTGACACGATCCAAAGTCAAACTACGACCAGCTTCACTTTTTATCACCTCTTCAAAAATGGTATTCAACGACAGGGGAGCTGAAAAAAGGCAACAAATATGTTCGGTTGTCTTTTTTCTTTTTCTTTTTTTTTTTTTTTGTCACAGCAAAAAGACAAGAATTTGCCGTAAATCGCACAATGGCAAAATGCCATCATCCCTTGGATTGTATTCTTCTTGGTCCACAATAATTGAAATGCAAATAATCAAATTCCTCAAGTAGTCATCGGAATCTTCCATATACCTGAATTTTCAGTTCTCACTTTCTTTTCTGCACTCCTAGTTGCATCTAGCATTGCTCTTACAACAATTGCAGTTCCATCATCCATCCGTGCTCTCACATTCTCAATGCAAGCCTAGAAAACATGGATAGGATGGCATCACCACATTGTGTCAATCATAATATGCTGGAAGCAAATCATCAAACAAGGGAATTTTGACTTCTGATATTAACTATCATCACCATAAAAAATGTAATCATCAATTAAAACGTAGACTGGCATGATTACTAGTTTTCATTTGAGTGAGTGCACAAATGTAAATCTATGAGAGATCGTGAAGTAAAGTCAACCTTGTGCCTCAAACATCGAATAAATTCCTCAAAATTGGCTCGCCAAAGAATCACTTCCTTTTCCTTGGAGCCAAATTCTTCATCTGAATCCAGTGCAACATACTTCCGCTGTAAATCAGAAAATCTCATCTTAGCATTTAGAGTAAACCTGGTATCCAGAAATGACAATCTGTGATTTAGGCAAAACCTTCTCCCCGACACCCATTTCTGAGGAACTGTCCACATCTTTTTTATCTTTGTCAATTTTAGTTCCTGAAGTTGTCAAAATTGAGAACCTTAAAGCTTCGTGAGGTGCTGCTGCTGCTAAAATACGTTGCTCTTCTGTCTCTGAAGCTTCATTCAACTAAAAATTACAACAAAACACAATTTAGAAATTCCAGTGTCAAATTAGCAAACTCATACACTAGAACTATTGATAATATAGAATATGTATAACCCCTCTAAAGATGTATTAAAACCACCAGAATTGGCAAATAAAACGTGACATACTAATACATTAAATCTAACAACATACTCAACTATAATTTACGTTGACCCTCACAATTTCAATGAAAATCATCAATTACCTTAGCTGACTTAGCACCTCTCTTATTTGAACTTTTTACAGCTGGTGGTTCAACAAATGGTTCAGGGACCGGGCAGCGTTCAACAAAGCGGGAGTTCAGAAGTTTATGAAAGCTTTCTTGCACGGCATCCTGAACAGCAGGATCTCCTAAAGAAGGTTTTTAAACTAAGATTTAAGTAATTAATAACATCGTAGGATATGCCTCAGACAAGTAACATATTTCGATACAAGAGACTGGCCTTCACTTTTACTTGAATTTGCTCTTTCA
This sequence comes from Ficus erecta, assembly GCA_008635985.1. Taxonomy (NCBI): domain Eukaryota; kingdom Viridiplantae; phylum Streptophyta; class Magnoliopsida; order Rosales; family Moraceae; genus Ficus; species Ficus erecta. The sequence goes on from BKCH01000010.1 coordinate 2,451,568, forward strand.
TATATTTGTTCCAGTGTAAGCCGGCCATGCTGAAGCAGACCCTCAAGAAGTTCTTCACACTACAGATACCATTAAGCAATTACATTAATTCCAAGTCATCCCTGCCTAAGGAAGCTTAAAAAAATAACATCAATGAAATTGAAAAACAAAAAAAAGAACTAACATTTTTATCAAGTTCCTGGGATACTATTGCCAAGAATTTTGGAAACCTCAAGCGATGGAGAATGTTATCAAACAACACTAAGTACTGAGTAACTTTTATTTCGTTTCCACCAGCACCTGTGTACACAAAAGTTCATCATTTTCGTTCTAGAGAGAGTATCAAAATATATGTACATACACACACACACACACATATATATAAATATATATGTAAAATCCAACTCTTCAATTTTGATATTAATTAGATTGGTTTAGAAAAATAAATTGACAGAAAAGACTCAAGCAAAAGCTAATGAATTGAGAACATCGTAAAAAGGCCAACTTCATTGGAAAACAAAGCGATCAATAGCAAAATTCAGAAACATAATTTGCATCAAACACCAAAAGTAAAGAAAAATTGAAAGAACGAACTAGGATTCAGTGATCAAATAAAAAACTCAACCAAATAATATTATTCGTCATGTCTCAATTTCAATACCGATTTGTTCGGAGGAGAAAGATTGAACGCAGTTGTGCTGAATGAGGATGAGGAGAGAGTTCTTGACTTGCAGAGGAGTGAGCTCTGTGGACCGGATTAACAGTTGGAGCGTCACCGGACCTCTTCTCAGAAGATTTTCACAAACTTTCTGCGCATATATACACACACACACACACACAAATACAATCAGTAGCCGAATTAATTGAAAACAGTAGCTATTCTTATGAATTGAAAGCAATAACATGGAAGCTTATTTCAGGTTGAGAAAGAGAGGAGAAAGTTACGGCGACGAGATTGCCGAAGTGAGAGGTGATGAGATGTACGGCGAGTTCGATGCCGTACGGAGTCGCCATGGCTGTCGGTATCTGTCTTCTCCTAGTTTGCAGAGACAGAGGGGCGGAGGCGGGAAGAGAAGCAGGAAAAGTTATTTCTAGGGCACGATTTAGTAATAAGGATTGCTGTTGAGTCCGCCGCGGCTTTTTACTGCCCATAGCTCAGCGGTTTAGTAATTGGACTCGAGATTGATAGGTCAGTGGTTCGACTCCGTTATAGCCCAAAACCAGTTCAGTTTTCTTACCATTTCCTTTTTTTTTTTTTTTTTTTTGGCCCTTTCTAATTTATTAATAATAATTGACACTTTTGTCCCTGAATATTTCACTATTTGCTAATTTGTACCTATATTTTAAATTTTCGCTAATCATCTTTTCAATTTAATAAGGTGTTGCCTAGTACTCCGTATCGATGGGTTTAATTGAAATTTAAATAAGCTTGCGTTTGGTGTACCGGTTTGGGATGTAATTTTTAGGTAAAAGATTGTTGATTTTTTAAAAATTAATTGTAATTTTTGTTGATTTTTCAGAAAAAAAAAAACTGAAATAAAAACTTTAAGTTTAAAATTGATAGCAAAGGGAAGCTAAAAATACCCTTGTACGCATTTGATTAGTATGTTTGAAAGAAAAAACCATAATTTTATTTTACGACCTAACATATTGTAGTATATGTATAAGATGTTTCTTCTTAAAACTTTAATATCTTTCCTCTATCCAGGGCCAATTTATGATATTTTAATAAGCACATGGATAAATTATCAAAATTAAAACTTCAAAAGGCAATTTATCAATTAACTAGATGTTTAAGAAGCAAAAAATAAATATATTTATAGATTCTTATAGAATCATAACGATTTTCAGGAAACTATATCAAAATATTTGATTAATTTGATGGTTTAAATTTCTTAAAAATACACTGCCAAATTGAAAATTTTTTTTTTAGAAAAAACAAAAAAGAAGAAATAACTTCGAACAGACTATATTAAATTAATCAGAGTTAACTTCATTTTTGTCCATAAATTATACGTTGAAACTTTTCAATCTCATAAATTGAAACGTTCTAGAATTAGTCATCAGAACATTAATTTATCGCATAATGGTTTTTAGAGAGGGAAACTATATAAACATATCAATATACATGCTGGTCTCTGGCTGTATATATAATTTTTAGGATCAATTTTACCTAAACCTTGAATTTTAAGATTATATATTCATAAATTTACCCTCGAAACTTTTAAAATACGTATTCTACTATCCCTCGAATTTCTCAATTCCCAAGTTACCCTTTTTATTAGAACTTCCACTAAAAAGGTACGGAAATAGAAGGGGAATTAATCACATCTAATGTAAGGGGCTATAATTTCTATTAAAACAAATCGAAAAAGACGATCATTACAATTAACCACATATATTCTTCCATTTTTTTAACCGAAATTTAAAAAAAAAAAAAGAACAAGTGGGTTTAACTCAAAATTCCTGAGGTGAAATGAAAGTTTTTAAAATTTATTATCAATCGAACATATGCCTCGTCATCTTCATTTTATCTTTTAAATTTTTAAAACTACCAACTTACCCCTCAAACTTTGAATTAGTCATATTTAACCTCTTTTGTGAAAATTTATGTTAAAAAGAAAAAAGAGTTAAGTGCTTTCACATGGTAGCTTTTAACAGAAAATCTAACGGAAAGACCATGTGACCTACCTTTTTTCCAGCTTTTTTAATATAGATTATATTTTTGTATATAAAAGAGGTTAAGTGTACGATTAATTCAAAACTCAAAAGGTAAATTGTGAGTTGCTAAAGTTCAGAAGGACAAAGTAAGAATGACGTAAGAGGTATATATAGGTGAAAATGATTCTAAATTTAAGTGATAAAAGTGAGAATAATTCTAAAATTAAAGGATATAGATAAGAATAATATTAATATTTTGTAGAGCTTCATGTTCCTGCTTGATGTCCTATTGCTTATAAAGGACAAAGGCTTTGAGCTAGAAGATATTTATTTAATCTAGAGTACTACTAGTTGATTACTCACTAGTGGGTATGTTGATCATGATAAGATAGACTGTGCATATATATGACATTTGATGCATTGATTTTGGGCGACAAACAGTCAAGTGTGTGTCCGTTTCAAATTTTCTGAGATGCCAGTTACCCAACTCCATTAATATTTGCATCATTTTTTTTGTTATTATATTACTATTATTATTATTATTCTTTTTTTTTTTTTTTTATCATAGGCAGTATATATAATGGACCGCATATAATGATAATGAATGTATGCCATTTGGATGAAGGGAAAATATTATTATTGGAAAAGCCATTAATGTTATTATTATTATATATTTGCATATAATATATATATATATATATATATATATTATGTTACATCGTTCTCAAAGAGGCACGTATGGCTCCAGCTCTTTTGGCTTTTGCCGGCGCTTTATGGTGTGGAAAGTGGATTTTCATTTGTGTTTTAAGATCTGCTTCTACAAGTTTCTATTGTTTCCTCGTGATGAAATAATTTATCTTTCGCTGTCTGATAAATCTTTCGTTCCTTAATGAATATCATACAAAGCTACTAACATTGACCTTGTAGTTCAAAAGAACTTAAAAAGGCTGGTGGATTGAGTAGAATAACTAAAAAAAATACTATGAAAAAAAATTCAATTATGATTTTAATATCATTAGTAGATATCACAATAAACGATGAAGTTAAGTACTTAAATCAAAATATGTGTTATAACAAAACGCTACATTCTATTGTTTTAAGAAATGTGTCATAATCATCCTATTATATTAATTTCATAAAAAATACTTCCCTTTTGATAAAATTGTGTAAAACTTAAGATGCAACAAGATTATTGTAAGAAACCTCGGAACAACTTTGCGGAAAATTTGAACTCAAAATCTAATAGTGTAGAAATAACAAAAGGTCAAGCCTGCAACCAAAAAAAATCTATATAAAGTATGTCAATGATTATCTGTCTGTGTATATATAAATGCATATATAGTATGGTTCTGTTTTTGAGATTGATAATTGCCCCTATAATATTATACAAAAAATTAATTTGAATGTTAATTAGCACACACACGTGGGGTTACCCAAGAGCAGCTAGCATCATTAAGCCACGATAATATAGATAATTATATATATATATATATATAACAAAGAAATTTAGGATGAAGGGTTAAAGAAAAAGAAGGTACAAGAGTCATTATCTAGTGCAGCATAAGTGCTGAGTTTCTTGCCAACAAAAATAGCTGTGTGATGGCAACTTGCACCAACCTCAGAACCATGCAAGTATTTGTCATCTGTCGGTCCCCATGATGAATAACATGTAGTTGGTTACTGATTGAACATCTTATATGCAAGTAGGGCATGTCATGTCCCAATTCCATAATGTGAATATTGGGCCATTAATTCACACAGTAATTTAGTGCGACATTTAACGATTAAGTTGTGTGAATATTATTATGACAACAAGCATAATTTAATGATAATTTCTTATATGATTTTATTATAAGGTATAGAGTTTCTTTCATCTTCATATCCAAAAAAAAAAAAAAAAAAAGTCCTTTTGCTCATAATAACATGGTAAAATTTAAGGACCTGTTTATAAAACCGTAAAGGAATGTAACGAAAAATGTAATATGATTAAAAAGTAAAATAACATCCAAAATCCTTTCTAGTATTTACTTGTCTATTAGATTAGATTGTGTAACAAGACAAGGCCTCCTTCTTCCTAAGCTCAAAAAAAGGAAAAGATAACAGACATGTACAATTGAATAGAAGACATCAAATGAGTATAATTCAAGACATATACCAGTACATGGTTCTGTTGTTTTATAAATTTGTATACTTGTATCTAACAAGTTATCCGTACGCATGGTGGTTCATGAGTTTCAATCAGTACTCATGTGTTTTTACTATACAAGTACTGCTAATTGAATACGATATTTAAAATAAAATAAAAAAATAAAAAAAAAGATGTACTAGGAATATATAGCTGTAAAAAAGAAGAAGAAGCTAAAAACTAGGTGCTGAAAATATTTTAGCACGATCAACATATATTCTAGTGAGTCCAGATATGCATTATTTTTATTTTCCTATCTCATTAATTGTCCTTTCATTATTTATTTATCACATCATATAAATTTAACAATTTAGATTAAACAAATAGAAACTAAATACTAAAATAACTCAAACAATTATTCATTGAGGTGTCAAAAATTAATTAAAGGGATAACTATAATGAGACAGAAAAATAGAACAGAAGATCGGACTCGTATACTAACTCTTTTTCCCTTAATTTAGTCGCATCTAAAAAATTAAGAATTAAAAGAGGTAGTTCGTGAAATGATAGGCAAAGATGTACTCACGAAAATGACGAGTAAAAAAAAAAATACACTGTAATAACTTCGCTTTAGTTTGGCTTTCTTTTATTGATTGCTCAACCAAACTAGGGAAAAAAATATAAAGAAAGAAAAAGAAAAGAAATACAGTAACAACTGGATGATTTTAAATATATATATATATATATATATTCTTAATCATCACTAACTTCATTGATGTATTGTAAACTTTCCACTTAGCTCACACCTAATTAGCTCCTATGATAAAGTTTAAGAAAGTGTAAACTTTACTAGTTTACAGCAAAAGAAAGAGATCATCAGTGAACAATTATTTATTAGTAGTAAATTAAAAATAGATAAGAGAGACTTGCCTTAAGTATTAATGAAGCCAAGTCATACCGAAAAAAAAATGAAAAAGTTATTGTAGTGGCTAGTAAAAAGGTACTTTAGGATGATAAAACATTGCAAATGTATGAAGCCGACTATCTAACTTCCAATCACACCAAATGCGTGAACAAAAGCAGTAGCTAATCTAGACCGGCATAACAGTACCCAAAAACAGCCAACTTTTTCTTCCTTCTTTTCTCTTATAAAAACCAAGAAAAAACCCACCCCCCCAAATTCCAAACAGCACCGTTTTCTTTTTGGACCACCACCACCACATGATCAGCATGGTGATATTATCATCAGCTTTTCAATACTCTCTCTCTCTCCTCCTCCTCTCTCTCTCCCTCATCAAGATTCAATAGAGAAACTAGAATAAGCTAAAAAGGAGTTTTTGTTTTTGTTTTTTTGTTTTTGTTTTTTGAAGTTTATTAGTTGACGTCTTAGTGCAGGTGGAGACTTCCAAAGGGATCGCATTGATCTAATTATATTCGGCACTTTAATCGGTGCAGATGGTGTAGGTTTCATCGAAACCACGTTATAATTGTATGAGTTCTCGTTTAATTAATTACTTTACTAATCTTAGTTCGTTTTGTTATTGGATCATGCGATCCCTTGGGAAGTCTCCATCACAAGCTCTAGACACCACATCACACGCGATCTTCCTGCCGGTAAGTCTAGTTAATGATAATTTTTCTTTGTTTTTGGAAGTGGGTTTCTTCTTCGTTGAATTTTACTACATAATCTTTCCTTGTTTGGTACTATTTTTGATAATATGTTTTTAAGTTCTTTCTCTCGAAGATTCTGTTTTAAAGAGATTCTTTGGTTCTGATCAGCATGAATTTTTTCTCCTTTAACTTAGGGTTGTTTGTTGATTATATTCGTACGCTATCTTAAAGGAGATACTTGGATATATACCATGATCGATTTAGTCTCTAAAAGAAACAAACTATAAGATGGGATCTTATTGTATGGATTCAAGATCGAAAGAGATTATATAAAATTAATTTAACCACAGGAATATCACACTCTTATTTTTTCCTTTTCTATATATTAATTATTATATTTAATTTTCAGATACATCTTTTTCATGATATTATTCCTTTTTATTTTTCTTTCACTTGTTTGTGCCTTTATTTGAAAAAAGCTCACTTTATATTCCAATCTTCTTATTTTCTTTTCCCCATTTTTTTTTTTTTTTTTGGGTTTTGTTTTCTTTTTGGTGTGTCTTTCCAAGAACGAAAAGTGCTCAAATTAGGAAGTAGCTATATAGTGCCTTTCATTCAGTCAGGACTGGCAGATCGACTTACAAGATCTCTCAAAATTCTTTAATATTATGAACGTGCAAATATTAGTGTTTTTTTTATATTTATGTATACAAATATATATATATATATATATATATATATATGCTCATCTTATCAAGAAGATTTATAAGTCCTACAAGTGGCCTCTTGAGATTTTGTGGTGACACTATGTAGGCAAAAATCGACATAAATGTCTAAAGACAAAGCCACTAAAAAACAGTATTCAATGTCGGAATCTCGTAGCCCCACGGCCATAATAATGCGTGATTGTCGAATTAATTTGTGTCTTTTGCTAAATGCCAATAAAATGAACATGAACATGAACATGGTAGGAATCACATAGGACATGTATTCTTCGGTCCATCGTCGCAAACCAGCTATATATACCTACAATTTATTGTTTATGAATAGTAATATTATGAACATGTGTGGTGACTGGTGAGTTATGTCACAAAATAAATAAATAAATTTTGCTATGCAGTTCTTATAAGGTGTGAAAGTACATCCCTTTTCCGAAACATTTTAAGATGAGTTATACATATAACATATTGAGCATCATTTTATGCTATACTGATGTTGAAATGTAGTAAAAAAAAATTTAGAATACTTAATAATTGCTCTGTAATTTTTATTGTGGAAATTTTTCATGAAAAGTGCTATATTTCAATTCCATAATTGTAGACAAATATATGTCATGTAATGTACTTTCTCAACATTTTATTGCTGTCGGCTAACATTGAAATTATCTTTTGCAATCTTTTTAATGCATCTTTTTGTATTATCACATTTGCAATGTATCTCCTCGTTTGATTTTCGCTTATTTCTTAAAACCACCTAAGTTAATTACTCGTCTACTAAATGTCCTTTGCAATTTCAAACCGTCCCCATATAAACTTGCGTTTAATTAATTGTCAATTTAACGGATTTATATATACGACATAGCAGGCCATGCCATTTTTTTTTTCTCTAAGCCAACATAACACACACATATTCTTTTTCTTAGGATTTGGTTTTTGTTTTTTGATTGGTTCTTAAGATCTTTGCACTTTGCCACACTCAACCTAGGTAATATTAAACTAAAAATATAAAATATAAAATATAAATAAAAAATTCAGTTGTTGTGGTAGAGAAGTGCAACTTCATAAAGTTTGCCATCTGGACTTTTTATTTTGGAAATCATGAAAATGGGTTCCCATCTTTCTATTTTAGCAATGTATTATAAGTTTTAATGAGTTCCATTTTTTTATTTAAGAACATTAAAAAGGTTCAGTACTTAATCAGAATATTTTATATATAATAAAACAATAAACATGAATCCTTTGTAGCAATTGAGGAGGCGCCACTGATCTCCAGCAGCGCCTCCTCTTCCGCCGCCTCCTCGTTGTCCAGCACTCCGCCCTCCAAACAAGAACTTTGAGAAGATCCTCATATCCGGCCTCCCTAAGCCCTCCTTCACTGCCAATCTGACTCCCAATTCGTTCAACATTGCACGATCCGCGTCGCCAAGTTCAACCGGTATGCGGTTGCCTTCCATAGATGTGTTGATCTTCTACCATATTTTATGCTGAGTTTTATGCTTTTTATACGCCATTGACTAGAGAAAGTTAGGCACATTTCTTATTTTTCTCTTATTTGTTGAAGGTTAGAGGATAAATTAGGAACTATTGCCCAGCACTTCAAGTTTTATACTTCAGTCTGTAAATCTCTCCCTGTCGTTCCTATGTCTGCACACTGGCAACTATACCTCTAGTGAAATATATATACATATATATATATATATGTTAATCCAAATTCTTTATGGGGTTTTGCATGGGATGATGGATTTACCATAAATAGCAAGACTACGGGTGAGATGGGAATTAAAATGGTCCATTAATTGTTAGCTAGAGCCTTTGTATCACTTCTGCTGAAGTTTTAGTTTTTTATGCGGAGTTGCTAGAGACAGAAAAGAAACTGAGAGACTTTTTTTTTTTTTTTTTTTTTTTTTTAAGAAGAAGAAAACGTAATATTTTAGTTCCAGCTGTGCACCTCCAAAATTGCTCACTTGATAGGCATAAAGACGTCTCTAATTGGAATGCAATTGCCAAGAGTTCTAAGTTTTAAGGAGATAATTTGTACATTGAAAGGGTAGAGACCAATTTTTTTTTTTTTTTTTTTTGGTGGAAGCTGGTTGAGATCAAGTGACCTACTTACCAAATAGTAGCGGAACTTCAATATGGAGTACATATGAATTTTTCAAAATATATATAGAAATTAAAATAAAGGTCATGTAGAATTCAGTAGGGGCGTATTAAAAAAACTGACTCTTAGTTGGGGTAAGAAAGGAAAATCATAAACTTTTAAAAGCTATTAAAAGAAATTAGTGAGGGCGACTGCCCCACTCGTCCCTAGGTAGCTCCACCATTAATATTATCAAATAACAATATAAATATATATATATATATAAGTATACGACGTGATGAAATACATAACAATAATCTCATCTAAATGCACTATAAGATATATAGAATTCGGATCCCAATCTTTTTCAATTGTTATAAATATAAAACAGGATTGGGGTCAGAAATCCTTTACAATTTTAGTCAAAATAGAAAATTGTAAAAACAATCACTCATATAGATATATATATATATATAAAATATATTTTTGGCCTCTTTAATACTTGTTTGGGTTTTTGACCTTTATGTTTATTTAATTGGAGGTCCAAAAACTGAAACTAATATAGTTTGGGCAATTTTATTTAGCCAAAAAAAAAAATAGTTTGGGCAATAGTACAAATATATTCTTTTTTTAGGGGCAATTTTACAAATGTTCTTCCGAAAAAGTAACTATATTTTTGGGCCCTTTCTAGAAAAGACTACAAGAAATCTTTGCTTTATGTCTTTGAATAATGCTGAATACCATAGAAAATAAATTGTCCCCGTGTTTGCTTGTGAAATCAGATAATTGTTTGCAAAACTATAGTATAGTGTTAGCTCAGATAGTTCTCACGGATGGCGTGAATTTCAAAACCTTCTATCAATTGCAAAACAATTATGTTATTATCGAATAATATCAGAAACAAACAAACAAAAAAATTATCGTTTAAAACAATGCAATACTGGCGTACTTCTTTATCTCATCAGAGAATTATCCCCTTTTTCTGATTGTTTAAAAAAATATATTTCTTTTGAACAGATTAATGCTGGAGCAAAACAAATTATAAACCTGAAGTAAATTTGATGTCTTCCCGAGGGAAAAGAAAAAGAAGAAAATTGGGCAACCATTTATATTTGTGAATGTGGTATGTGCGAGAGATGACAATTTTCCACGAAAGTACAGTCGTGCGGGCCTTCATTATTTGAAATAGAATAGGGAATGGGGAAAATTCAAAGTTGGGGTCTGATTGAAATTAATGCTCCGTTTGCCTCACCATCTCAACTCAAACTAAACAACTCAAATCTCATCATGTTTTTTGTCTTTTCTGAAAAAGTTTTTTGTCTTTTCTGAAAAAGTCAACAAAATTTACTATGCAAACTTAAAAATCTCAACTCAACTCAAACTGAACCTGCGATCCAAACGAACCCTAAGTTTTTTTCCCGAATTAGAAGCAAGATAGGGATGGGAGAAACATTACTGCTCCGTTTGGTTCGCAGGTTCAATCCCAACTTTTCAACTCAAATTTTGTCTTTTTCTTCAAAAGTCTTTGTCTTTTCCCAAAAAGTTTTTTGTCTTTTCTGAAAAGTCAACAAAATTTACTATTTCAACTTCAAAATATCAACTCAAACTTGCGAACCAAACGGATACATTTACATCCCTCGTCCTGCATCTGCTACAATATATATATATATATATATATATGTATATATTAACTTTTTAACTTGATTAGATTGTTTTAGCAAAAAAGAATAACTACTAATTATATTTTTCACGAGAAAAAGAAGGAAATAAAAAAGGTATTTACTAGTTAGTACTAACTAATTTAGTTGGCTAAAACTAGTTAGCATGTATTATATATATTGATTGGTTTAGTTTTCATCTTTGTTATGCTTTAATGAGATGTTTATGTGGTTAAGATTTTTAGTTTTTATATGTTAAGAATTTCACTTGTTTTGTAAAACTTCATTTTTGGTCTAAAATTATGGTTAATTGTTAATTTTTTCTTTATTTTTGATCTACACGTTGTATTTTTTACATGCAAGTTACGAACTGGGAAAGGCTCCTCCTGATGGGAAATGTCCGATCCTGGATCCGCCTCTTTTTTGGTAGGATTGGGAATGGTGATGGTTTAAGTTTTGAGGGTCGGAGATGGGGATGAGAAAGCATTCCCCATCTTATCGCTCTCTATTGTCATCCCTTAAGCACAATTCGTAAAGAATAATATACTTTTGTTTTTTCTGTCTTGTTTAAAACTTAAAAAAGTAGTGATTTTGATTAGCATTTTTCTCTTTTTAAAAAGGTAAAAGTAGAAAATAGAAAACAATTTAGGTCCAATTTTGAATTCTTATGTTTTTAATAGACGCACTAATTTTCATAAAGTAAAAGTAAAAATATAAGCAAAAGCAGAATCCAAAAGTTACAAAATGCAGCTTTTTTTAAAGAAAAAATAATTCAGCTTTTCAAAATAACTAAAAAGGTACCTTGGTGTTTTTACAAATTATTTTTCTATACTTTCAACTAATACTATGGTCATATTGCTTTCGGGGGTTCTAAAAATAATAACAAATTAGGCCTTAGTCCACCTCGAATAACACCTTCATTTATAGTTTAACTTTTAAAAGCAAAAGGAAGATCTTTTCTTTTTTTTAATAAGGGGGTTATTTACATAGAGGTCCAAATTAGAAGTATTGATTTGAAATATGTTTATTTGTCTTTTATTTATATAAGCGTCTAAAAGAGTAATTATAAAGAATATTTTACCTTTCATAAAGAATAGAGAATTAACAAATAAATAAATTACAAAAAAAAAAAAAAAAAAAAAGGAATATAAGATGTTTGTCAAATAAGACTAAAGTTGATTTAATGAAATTGCAAAAAGAATTGATATAAAAGAAAATTTTGAAATTTTTTTTGATTTATTGTAAAGAATGTGTAAATATTCATAATGAACCAAACAGGAGAATATTTTCTCAAAATCAGATTTCACATTAATGAGAAAAAGCTAAATAAAGAAAAAGAAAAATGTCAAAAAATATTTCGTATAACGAATCTGTCTTTATCATAAAGATATGTTCGATTTCATATCTACTAATTTATATAAATAATAATATTTTTTTCATAAAAATTTGATTCTATTTATTATGTTATTCTTCAATTTGTTTTGTTAAGACATAAATGGCAACCCTTTGATTTATAGTGAAATACATAAAAAATATGTTTTTTTTAATAAAGAATTCATTGGTTTTTTATATGAAAAGTATAAATATTCATCAATCTTTATCGTTAATATTTTATGTTGTGTTTATTATTTAGTACGAACCATCATCTTTATAATAAATATTTTATATTTATTATATTATTTTGATATTTATAACTAATTTTGGTTTATTAAAGGTAATTTACATTTATCAATAAAAAAAATACTCTTGATTAAAATCAAAAAAACAAAAAAAGGAAAATAACAAAAATTTGTATAAAAATAAAATGATGTATAGTAAAAGGGTAAAATAGGTACTACAGATATTTATTTCTTAAAAAATAGACATATATATAATATTATTGAAAAATGGACATATTTCAAAACGGGATTTGAAAATGGACCTTTTGTGTAATTATTTCTTTTTTAATTGCATATATAATTTTGTCATTATCATTCTTGAAAGTTAATTCATATAGAGCAACGTGTCGAATTTGACTGGAAGGTTTATCAATCCGCCTCAAAAGTTTATAATTTATGCTAATATAATGCTTAGGCCATACCATCCACGTTTTCCTCCCCAATTTTGGGAAGTAATTTTTGAGTAAAATTCCAATTTCCAAAAACTGTTCAGGTTTGAATCTGACTAATAACTAATTCTCTGCAGTACTTCATGACCTAAGTTATTTATTAAAAAAGAAAAAAAAAACAATTAATTTAGGTTTGCCCCGCAACAAACGGAGGAAAAAGGTCCACATCTGAACGTTTTTCATCACTTATGATATGAAAGACTTCGTTTGTGGAAAGTTATTTGAGCGTTTTTCTTGGCAATGCCTTTGACTGACCAGAACCTTTATAGTTCGTTTATAAATGGGGTCTTTTCACTTCATAGAACTTGGTTCATAGTTTGCCTTCTAATAATAAAAACAAGAGAATGGTAAAATTTTCGTGTTTATATGTACTTTATATTTTAATTTAAGCTCGTGTTTTTTGTCATTTTCGAAATGCTTTCTATTAGTCTTCATCTATCTAAAATCAGGACAAAACTAAGTTAGACCAATTAATTAATCTGAGAAAAGAACAAGAAATATCTTTGTTGAGATAACTAAATTTAGAATATCGTTAAATCCAGCTAAGCTAGCGAGTTAGGGCCGCTAAGTCGTGTACAACTCTCTCAATTAGAAGAGCTATTCTGTTTTTTTTTTTTTTGGTTTTTTTTTTTTTCCACTTCATTTCACTAAGCAATTAAGGCCTTGTTTGGCAAAAAGTTTAGTTTAAACTAAACTGTACTTTTTTCATCATGTTTTTTATCTTTTTCCCCAAAAAGTTGTTTATCTTTTCTGAAAATTCAAAAAAATTCAAAAAAATTTATTATTTAAACTTACAAATCTTAACTCAAACTTACACACCAAACGCCCCCTAAATAAGAACTTACAAATATAACTAGAAACTTTAACAAATAGTCTACTCAAAATAAACTAACAGATGATCAAATAGCACGATGTGCTAAAAAAAATGGGTTATAATATTCCGTGAATGGGGACTGTAACAAATAGTATCTATACTTGCTTGAGAAAAATTATCTCGAATACCATCAATCACATAAGACTGTGGTGCTATTAGAGCCTTTCTTTTTTCACCCTTTTATTTTCCTTCTTTTTCTCAAATCCTAATAAAGGGACTTTTCTTCACAGGAAAAACAAGAGAACACGGAAAAAAAAAATGCATTGAATAAATTTTAAAAAAAGTTTAGTTTTATATATTTAAGATAAATTACAAATTCAACGTATTCGCTGATTCAGAACATGAAATGGGGAATTTTACTATTGAGTACTATTGACCATTAATTGGTTTCATTTTGAAAAGGTAAAACTCCATATTAGAGGCAGCCTATTTCATATATAAATATATACACATATATACATGTATACATAATATACGCTAGGTGGCTGCTTGGCGTCGTAATAAGTACTACACGCCCTTACCTACATGCATATAGATCAATAAATGTTAAAGATACATATAATTAGTTAAAAAGTTATTAGACTTGCTTTGGAGTAAAACGCTACCTATTTTAATTTCATTTAAAGGAAGTTAATTAATAAAGAGCGTTGTCACTCCCACTTGCCATTTAACTCGAAGGCTGCTCATCAGAAACTTCCATATGTGAAGTCTTCCCTCACTTGACGAAACACCCCACTTATGCAAATATAGCTTTTGATCTCCATTGAAGACAATATTAGCCACCTTGCCTAGCCAACTAATGAACAAGATTAATTTGCCGAATGTTATAATTAGATCCCATAGAACTCTTTAAAGTTTGTAGCACATTAACCATATTAAAAATTTGAGACTATAAACAAGTAATCTTTTTTTTTTCCCCTATGACCTCCCTAAACAAGTGATTATAAATAATTCTAAACCTATATGAAAATATATTAATTTAATTCAAGAAAAATTAGTGTAAACCAAATTCTATATGTGTTTTCAATGTTTTTATTTTCAAGGGTTTGAATTAATGATGCTTCCACTAAACAATGATAGACCATATACATAAAAGGGACAAGCTAAAAACGTATGTTTGATTTAATCCTTGAGAGCACAACAAGATAAGGGTCTTACGTATATATGTCGGCTGTGAACTGCAAAGTGCTACCTAGTTTCATAACAATATTCATTGCTATTTGGCCCCTCCACTTATTAGCGTGGACGTACATTCACCTTTAATATGGAGCGTTGGCGAAAATCCATTGGCTGCAGCCAATATTCGGTGCATCTCTTATTAAATATTTGAAAGAAAAAAAAAAACATTCTAATAAGAAAAAATAAAAGGAAAATTGGGTAATAATTTTAAGCTCTATTAAAAAATTTCCATTTTCTTAAAAAAAAAAATCAAAATTTCCAATACCGTACGGGGATGGAGGTGAATAACTCAAATGAAATAAATTATGTAATTAATCTTTTAAAGAATATACAGCAAGAAAAATGGTTGGTGTATTACCGGTGGTAAATGGTAAGCAACAAAACTAATTATATAAAGTGAGCTTCGTATTTTCAGATTATTTTTCTAAATTTCTGATTTTTTAAACTCTGGTGCCCCAATATTATTCAATTAATGATTCGTTACAAATTAATTACTTGCATATTTAACAAATTATTAAGTTAACTATATATTCATTTTCTGATAAATTTGCAACTTGTTCAGAAAATGAGAACTCATTGGAAAAGTCAATTTAAAAAAAAAAAATTTTTTTTTGCTGTAATAGCATTTATTTTATTTTTTTTAAAGACAAAATTTTAAGGCTAGCTAGAGTAATTAACAACCATAATGTGGCAAAATAGTGCCATGCAGTAGCCGCGCCATTGATAGCGGCAGACAATTAGTTAATTCAATTGACTGCTCGCATTTAGCTAGCTCCAATTTTGTGGTCTCAATCAAAAAGTCCCCTTAAATGTGGCTCTCGTGGGGTCCCACCATATAGACCATAGCTTTACTAAAATCTAAAACAAAGTTCTTTTCCTTTTCCTTTTTCCTTTTTTTTTTTGTTTGTTTTTATTTATTTATTTTTTGTTTCTTCACTCTGAAAGTTCTACATCATGTCTTTAGTTGCCTTTCAAATTAGCTACAGTGATCTTCTAAACGTCTATAAAATGACTCGGCCTTACCCATGAATCTTCGCAACACATTCCTCACAATTAATAAGAAGCGCAAAGTTGGCCACACCACCACCAACTTTAGAAAACTCCTATAAATTACTTTTTGCTTCTTCAATTTAGTCATCCCCACCACCTTTCATTCACTCTAGAAGAGCTTCACCAATGGCTTCTCAATTTTGCTTGAAGGCCCTAGCATTCCTTGCTCTTGCCCTTTGTGTTCAAGGCACCTTTGGTTTGTAAAATCTTCTCTAATATTCATATATATATATATATATATTTTATTACGTTACAAATATAATTATGTGTGTATATACAAAACGATGTAATCAATGAAGGCCCCTCAACCTTCTCTTTTTTAATTTTTAGCCTATATGTTACTGTATAAATTTATATATAGCCCCTCTCATAATAATATCTTGTTTCGTTATTGTATATACATATGTGTTAAATCTAAAGGATGGAAGATAATTTTTCCCTTTTATTTAGTATATTGTTACAATATTGAACGTGAAGACCTAATTTAAACTATCTTTTCACATTCACAAGGCCTGCAAATTTCCAATATTATGATCTTATTAAAAATAAGAAAATCTTATATTTGTTTTTTTTAGGAGGAATAACGTGTGAGAATCTAGACCAAGAGACATGCGCATTCGCGGTGTCGTCGTCGGGAAAACGGTGCGTTTTGGAGAAGCACGTGAGGCGGAGTGGGGTCGAAGCCTACACGTGCCGTGCGTCGGACATCGAAGCCGACAAACTGAACGACGTCATCGAAACCGACGGCTGCATCAACGCCTGTGGACTTGACCGCAAAACTCTCGGAATCTCTTCGGACTCTCTCCTTGAGTCTCGCTTCACCCAACAACTTTGCTCTCCTCAGTGCTACGACTCTTGCCCCAACGTTGTTGACCTCTACTTCAATCTCGCCGCTGGCGAAGGTATACCATATAAAATTAAATATGTCATTCACATTAGAGCTCAAATACATGACATAAATATTTTTTTTTTAAGTCAACATTTTTTTTTGGCTAACATACTTTAACCTTTTTTTTTTTTTTTTTTTTTTTGTATAGGTGTGTTTTCTTCCAAAATTATGCGAATCGAAAGCGGGAAACGTTCGCCGAGGGATGGCGGAGCTCCGGAGCTCAGGTTTTGTCGTTGCACCGGGACCGGTTAACTCTGCTAAGCTTGCATTTGCACCAATTGTTAGCCCGGCTCAGCCACCGTACTAGTTTTTTATTATTTTTTATTTTTATTGAACGATATTGTAATACTACGATAATAAGGAGTTAGTAAAATTATCTATCACTAGTAGCCGGACTTGAGCATGCATAATCTATTTTGGATGTTGTGATGTTCAAGTCATGTGCTGCGTGATGAGTTTAGTTATATATGTTCAGATCAAATAAGGTGTTGCTTTGAAACTAGTTGGTTTATTAATTATGTGTGGTGTGATTTCATACTAGAATGATTTGAGGAAATATATGTAGTTATAATCATACATTGTATGTTTAATTATAAGTTGATGTTCAAAGAAAGAAAATGAGGTTCCTTATAGTTATATTATATGGTGCTTTTTCTTCTTTTTTATAAAGCTATTTTGCCCGTTACTTCTTTATTTATTTGATCTTCTAAGTCATCACGATGTTCAATTGGAAAAGCAAAAGAGGAGTTGACTTGAACCAATTAATGACAAGAAAGTTGTGTGAAAGCTAACAGATTTATCTAGAGCACCTTTTTCTTTAATTTTTTCGAAAATTTTCTTCTTCTTCCTCTTCTCTTTTTTTTCTTTTTTATTTTTTTTCTTTGGACAGTAAGGATTTTTAATAAGACCCCTTACTCTTCGAGATTGGATAGATCCTTGAGTATGGTTTTGTCTTCTTGGCATTTCTAATTGTTTTCTTTTCACATTTTTAAGTGACTGTAATTTCACTTTAAAAAAGTAAATCAATCACGACATTTTCTTACAATGCTTTAGATATCTTAATATTTTTGTATGATTAAATATCATTTTTAGTTATAACCTTACTATAAATATGTATTTCCTTACAAATCTTTATTGTGACTAAATCTTTTTTCTCATGATTAATTAAAAACCTTATGATTAAAAGTTTAGTCAAAACAAAAATTATGTCAAAATGCATATGTGACTAACAAAGACATGTAGTCATAAATAATCTGAAACTAAAATATTTCTCAAAAGAAACTATTGTGACTAAAAGTTTTTATTTTTTTTTAAATTAAGGATGAGTGTTTCCAATTATACAGTTATGATAAAACTAGATGTAGAATTACTATTAGACTATGTTTACAATCACATTAAATTTTCTTTTCTTTTCTTTTTTTCTATTTGTGTTTTTCTCCTTATACCAAATTCCAAAAAAAAAAAAAAAGGCAAACTTAGCATGGTATATGTTTTTTTTTTTTTTTTTTCTATAATGAATCTCAACTTAAGATGTGTTAGGGGTCTTTCATGCAAATTGCTCTTTTTCTCTCCGGTCTCCATTGATTTTGTTTATATATATATATATATATATATATATATAGAACGAAGTATATGACTTGTTTGGCACTCAGACCGCGGCATGTCCACAGTTTGACTAATGTATAGCGTTACTCACATATTAAAAGCATCGAATCATTTCATTCTTCCAAACGCACATATGTATTCATACATGTAATTTGAATTTTTAAAAAATCAAATCCTAATTATGATCCAAACTTAATTATAACGTGTTGACCAATCTTATGTGAGCGTACAGGACAAGGCCAGAAATTAAGTTGAGGCCAAAGTTAGGAGGGGCGTTGCGATATTAACATTGATCAGTACTCAATTTGGACAGTACGTAAAATTTAATGCCAACCGTTTGGAATATGGTGCCAACCAAAAGCATCAAAATTCAAACTTGTTAGCAGATACTTAAACATACCAGGACAAAAAAAAACTATGAACCCTGAACCGTTGACCAGCGGATATCGTTATTACTGAAAGTAGAAAGAAAAAAAAAGGTTGAAACTTTAAAAAAAATGAACAGTAGTCTTTTTGGTAGTGTGGAAAGGTGTGGGAAAGAAGATTGGAGGGATGAAAAATCAAGGAGAAATATTCGACTTTTTTTTTTCTTCTTCTAGAGAGGAAGTTAATGATTATAATTAAAAATTACCTATAATCCATGGAGGATATCCTTTCTCAATCCTTCCATTTTCTTTTTGAAACACCATCCTTCCAACTTTGGTACTCCAAAAGAAGAAGGAAAAAAAAGTTAAGAGAGAATGTTTCACAATAAATGCGGTGTATGCAATTTCTACTTTTGACCTTTGTAGAAAGAGACAGGGATATGGTATAGAGGCGGATATGGGGTTAAGAATAAACTCTCACACGGGTGGGTGCAGACCCGCTTATATTTATCTTCATAAAAATATTTATTCACATATATAGATAATTTTTAGTGTTTTAATGTTTTAGTTTGCTTTATGAATTTAGTTTATAGATTCTTGGAGTTTAGATTTTTTTTTTTTTATGATTTCAGTTTTTTTTTCCTGTTACATTTGTTATTATCTTGATTAATTACATAAAAAGTTGAATGGAATTTTTTTAAAATTCTTAATGGGTAAATGGATAGAATATGGGTATAAAACTTATCAAAAAAAAAAAATTCTAAGTGGAATTACTTGCCCAAGAGGGAATCACTTGCTCCTGCACCTGCAGTGAATTAGATGGGTATGAGGTGTAAAAAGGGAAGCGGGTATATGGAGGTGGAGAAAGCATATTCACCACATCTCACTCTATTTTCATCCCTAGACCTTTGGTAATATATCATGCATTTATTTTGTATAAGATAATTTATGGTAAAAGAAGTTTGAATCATGGTTGCATTTCTTTAGTTGTCACAATGGTTTTAAACTCCACAAAAAGTCTTGCATATATCGTAGTTGTGATTATGGAAAAAGAAAACGCTCTTACATTTTTCAAATTTTTGTCAAAATTTTGGATTTCTATAGTAATGAAATATATTTGATAGCTAAATAATAGATTTTTTTTTTCATCACCTAGCATACTTTGTATGCTTTTTCTCACTCTTGATATAAAAATATAAAAAGAATTATTCACACCAAGTAAAGTCCATGTTAGGTAACATGTGTTATTATATTGGTAGAATTTTAGGTGTCGATACTACTAGTTAAAGGACTACACGTGCTGGGGAAAACAAAACAAAAAAAAAAAACAAAAACTCTAAAAGCATATAGTATACAGTTTTTTCAATTGGAGGTTGAACGTTATTTATTTATTTATTATTATTATTATTTTTTGTCTTGGTAATAATCGAGATAGTATTTGCTCTCTAACATCAAGTTAATTAAGAGGAATTATCTATCTATTAATTTTTTTTTCTAGAAAATATCTATTAGTTTTACGATGATAAGTTTTATTTTTCACTTCGGAAAAATGATTACCTACTTTTTTTGAGTACTAATGAATGTTCATTCTTAAAAATATTCACAGTGTGATGAAAAATATATATACCATTGAAATTTTAATTAAACGATTAAAATATTAGTTAAATTTTCTAATCATTTAACTTTTCTCAAGATAATAGTTGATCGAAACCAATTGCCCAGAGAAAGAGGAACAAGTGTAACGAAATACATATGTAGTCAAAATGTTTGGTAAGGTCTAACTGCAAAATCATGTCATGCGTGTCAAATAAATCCTATAATTCGTTCTGTATGATCTTGAGGTTTGTCAATTTTCACACAACTTTCTCCTAATTAAATCAGAAACAAGTCAGCTTTTTTATCCTATCAAACATTTAGAAATATTTCAGAAATATAATGGCGACATTAACCTCAAAGTTAAAGTATAAAACACATCGAAAACACTATTGCCTAACATTAGAACAGCAACAGCAAGGACCAGAAGAAAGGCCGGTCAACATCAAACAATTCAGTCCCAGAGATACAAGTTATTCAGCAACAAAAACAGGAATATAAAATCCACAACATAAATGCAGCAGCAACAACAACAACAAGAAAAAGAAGAATCATTCAATATATTAAATGTATCACGTCATCGTGCTTATATGATATACATACCAAATTGAAATTTTAATCATACCATTAAAATAATAGTTGTAATAGTTGTTAGAGTAAGAAATAAGTGGTTGTTCTGTATAAAATTTCTAATAATTTAACTGTCGTCAAGATGTTAGTCTGATCAAAACTAATTGACCGGAGAAGGAGGAATATGTGTAACGAAATACTTATGTAGTCAAAATGCTAAGGTCTAATTGTCATGCGTGCCAAATAAGTCCTACAATTAGTTCAATATTATTTTGGAGTTTTGTCAATTTTTCGCACAATTTTCTCCTTATATAATAGGAAACAAGTCAGCTTTTCTCTCCTTTCAAACATTTAGAAATATCGAAGAAATATAATGGCGGCATTAACATCAAAAGGTATAAAACACATTAAATGCACCATTGCCTATCACTAGAACAGCAATAGCAAGGACCAGAAGAGAGGCTGGTCAGCATCAAACAATTCAATCCTAGACACGCAAGTTATTCAGCAACAAAAATAGGATTAAATCCAAGGGTAAATGGCTAGTTTGGTCCCTGAACTTTTAACTTTGTGTAACTTTGGTCCAAACTTTTTTTCGTAGCTGAAATACCCCTAAATATTTAAAATGTTGCTACAATAGTCATTTATATTAATTCTTAAACGGAATCTATTAATTAGCATAACTTTTTGACTGACAGATTTCATTTTAAAATTAATAGAAATGGTTATTATAACAACATTTTAACAATATAGGGACATTATCTGTTCTTTTTTTTGTAACTGAAATGACCATAAACTATTAAAAATGTTGTTACAATAGTATTTTTCATTAATTTATGGATGGAACCCGTAGTTAGCACCACTTTTTGATCAAATTACTAACAGATTCTGTTCAAGAATTAACGAAAATGACTATTGTAGCAATATCTTAAAAGTTTAGGGGTATTTCAGCTACAAAAAAAGTTCAGGGATCAAAGTTGCACAAGATTAAAAGTTTTGGGACTAAATGAGCAATTTACCCTTAAATTCAAATATAAATGCAACAAAAGAGGTTTAAAAAATAAGAAAATAATAACAATAATAACAAGAAAAAGAAGAATATGTTCATAATTATCATAGCAAAACGCCTATATGCGAGTAGCAAAAATAACATTTATTGTATGGTTGAAATGTATCATGATAATTAACTAAATAGTAATTAACTTAACATAAATTGAACGATAATCTCTAAATAAATAAATAAAAATAAACAGAATAAATGAAATTTGAAAGTATGTATCATTGTGACACCCAAATAGGTGATCGGGGATAGAAATTTGGCAATAATCTCTGGATCAATGGCAAAACTTGTGATGGTTCCACTTTCGAGGTTATACACTCCCATATCTTTAGGTTCATAAGTAGGCGTAATAAAACTGTCCTTGTTCGGTGTAAAGTAAATTCAATTCCCTTGGCACCCAGCAATATTAGAAGCCAAGACAGATATGGAGCTATTCTCACCTAAGAACAAGGCAACATCACCCAAATTTTTCGTCTCAACCCATGATCTTCTTGGTCCATCAACACTCAATTTGAAGACTCTGAATTTCTTTGTCTCGGGATTCTCCAAATCATAATTCTCATCCATATACTTCTGAACTTACAAAAATTCTCCTTCCTTTAATTTTACCAAATACTTATTGTAACAATAATATTCCTCATTATCAATGCATAGCTTCTCATCTGTAACTGATTTTACATATGTTATAAACGACGGTGTATCCTTAAAAGATACAAGTTTACACTCTGCAGTTAGGGCATAAATTGATCATCGTCATTGTATACAACATCATGAAATATGATGCGTGTCCTTTCTTTAACATGCTTCCATCTATTGTATTTTGTAGGCCTAATATAAGCCAAGTCTCTTGAACGTCCAAATATGACCACACAAATTAGGCCATTTGGATTTTTTTACGGGGTCAGGTATAAATATTGTAACCTTATGAATATAATATTGATAATAGTCATCATAATACCCTACTGGAGGAAACAAAGGAGGAAGGGTAATACTATTTTCAATCTTTCCCTCCCTAACTGTAAATGGTTTGTTGAGGGTTATCTCAAAATTTTTATTAATAGTTACTAACCATCCTTCTGAAAAGCCACCGAAACGTCCATCATGCAAAGGAAGGAATAGCTTGGCTATTTGGTTAACCAATAGACTGTAGATACTCCATTCACGGCAGCCATTATTTTCTTCTCTCGGCATCAAAAGCATTGGAATATCATCATATAACGATTTTTCCCGAGGGATACTTAGGTTATCCTTAGCTTGAGACTTATCTGGAAAGACGAGAAAATTTTATTTTAACTATCTAGAGCAAGAAGTACACTTATCTAAGGTTCTAATGGACCTTTCAATCAATTGAAATCAAAAGTTATTCAAGTGAACACACAAAGAAATAGAAGAAAGTAACGAAAGTATGGGAAAAAACCACAAATTACGAATCGTATTGGTTACAAGTTTAGAAAGAATAAATTTGCTGAAACAATTAGAATAATGAAAGGTTCTGCAAATTTGTTTAACCTCGTACCAAAGGTTAATTAGACAATACTATTAACGATTATTGAATCTTGTTTGCGATTTGAAGAGATATGAATGTATAAAACGAAGTTAAGATATACGTTTTTAGGGCCTTTTTTTTTTTTTTTTTTTTGCATGGGGACTTAATTAATTATCTGGAAATTTAACCGTATCAAAATATGGTTAGTGCTAAACGCTAATAATTAAGAAGTAGTATAGATTTCCTTCAACAAAAAAAACAAAAACAAAAAAAAAGAAGCCCAAAGAAAAGAGGTAGTGTAGAATTAGAACCTGAATCCATTATGCAAAATTCAAGACTGAATCCCGTTCAAGTGATATACTTGTCCCAGGTCTCAAGTATATAAATTACGTTTTTATAATACTATATATCTGATAATAGATTATACCTATCAATTAGATCTTATACTTCAAATCCGAATACGAGAACTGAATTGGAAATTGAAAGAGAAATCAAACTTTGAAAATTAGTTAGTGATTGTGGAATCTCAAACAAATCGGGAACAGCGAAGTGAAATTTGAATTCGAAGGCAACTTTTTTTCTTTTTTACTTTGGGTGACGAATAAGATCCTATTTTATTTTAATTCACTACTATAGCTAAATATGCAATATATTTAGGAACTAATTGATCGTATTCAAAATATCACCCTTAAACAACTGATCCGCTCAAATTATACTTTTAGACAATATCAAACTATCTTATTTTTTCCTCAAAAAAATTATTATCTAATTTTAAAATTCGTAATTTTTTTATCTGATTTACATTTGAAGATATACGTGTATATATATATATATATATATATGTATATTTAATTTGAACTTGGAGTTGGGGGTTATAAACTCTACTCTTGAGGCGGAGTTACTTGAAATTATTTCAAGACAATTTTTTGCAACATTACGAAGATATTTGATTATCTTTATAATATATATGCATATTTTTTTTACTTATTGTTTCTGAAACACACCTTATTATATATATATATATATATATATATATATATATATAGTGTTACACTCTAAAGTCTTGATGAAAATTAAATACAGTCGCTTTCTCTTGATCTCAATTTAATAAGACGAGTACCTCATGTATTAATTAAAGTTAACAAATACGATGACAGTGAGACGGGACGGTGGGTATGTTTCCCCATCACCATACCCACCTCCTTTTTTACCCCATACAAATCCAAATGTATATACATATATTTAAATATAGATAAATATATATTTATAAAGGTAATTTTATCAAGTATTTGTTGTAACAATAATATTCTTCATCATAATTTGGTACCTCATGTATGTTATAAACGAGGCCGTATCCTCTAAAGATAAAACTTTACCCTCACGATTTGGGGTATAAAATTGATCGTCATAATGCACAACAACATCAAACAACTTATGAATCCTGCCTTTAACACGTTTCCATATGGTGAATTTTTCAGGCCCTAATATTAGTCAATTCGTATGTATGTCCAAAGATGACCACACATATTAGATCTTTCAGATTTTGTAAAGGATCGGGTATAAATGTTGTAACCTTATTAATAGTGCATTTATAACATGTAGGAGTAGGAAGACAATCTTCAATCAGAGATAACAAAGGAGGAAGGATGGTTATAACAGTTTCAATATGTTCCTCGCTAACTATGAAGGATTGGTAGAGTGTGATGATAAAATCCTCATCTATGGTTACTACCCACCCTTATGAAAACCCACTGAATCGTCTATCATACGATGAAAGGAATGGCTTTTCGATAATACCGCATTTTAAAAAAATTAATAATAAGTACCTAGAAGTACAATTGTCTAAGGGTTCAGATGGACTTTTCTATTACTCGAAATCAAAAGTTCTTCAGGTTACCACAAATGATACAGAAGAAAGTAATGAAAGTACAAATCATTAAATCATATTTGGTTATGAGTCTACAAAGAACATATTTGCAGATACAATTAGAATGAAAGGTTCCGGTAAATAATGTGCTAATATATTTAACTCATATTTACTACATGTTAATTAGCAGTAACAGTAAATAATGAACGTTGAATCTTCTTTATGACTTTAAAAGAATTTGAATATATGCAACAAAAAAATTAAGATCTTTTTTTTTTCTCTATAAGATGTAATTTTTTTTAAAGAAAAAAAAAGTCTTACAAATCTAAAAACATTAACGAAAAATTTAGATACGTTAAGTAGTATTGGGCAATTGGAAATTTGTTGCAACTTAGTTATTACAAATTATATATGTTTTTATTTTTAGGATTGATCACCTCTCTTTGGTGCAAGGGGACTTAATTAACTATCTTAATTTTTGACAAATCAATCAATTACAACCTAAAAATTTCATTTTAAACTAGTGCACCAAATGGACCCTAAAACGCGCCCTAAAAGAACATGTCCATTGCTGTTTAACTTTTAAGTGTCGTTTAAGTTGAAAGAAGAAATCCTTCTAATCGCGTTATAGTTTGTCGTCATTCGTTACTTAAATCAGATGTCGTTTTAAAGATATGGTGTCGTTTGATTCACACAAAACGACATGTCGTCTGTATTGAAGAATTTAATGCCCCTTGTGTTACTAAAACTGCGTATTTGTCTACATGATGAAGTATTATATCAATT
The DNA here is from genome assembly GCA_008635985.1 of Ficus erecta. Taxonomy (NCBI): domain Eukaryota; kingdom Viridiplantae; phylum Streptophyta; class Magnoliopsida; order Rosales; family Moraceae; genus Ficus; species Ficus erecta. The sequence continues at coordinate 2,477,832 of BKCH01000010.1, forward strand.
CTGAATGGTAGCGACATGTTGTTGCTGTTTTTTAAATTAAAAACGACATACCATTCTTTTCAACCGATATGATGTCGTTCGAAATGGAAACGACATATGGTATAACTTAAAGTCCTTTGTGGTATGTCATGTCAGTCATGATACATATTAACCTGTCGTTTTCTATCTTGAAGCGCGCCAAGCAAGGAAACGATAAGTGGCTTATAGTTTTAAAACTTTTGTCCTCTAGCTATTGAAACGGCATGTCATGAAGTTTTTTTGTCCTTTTCCTTCTAAAGTTTGCCGTCGTTTCTTTATTTATTTATTTATTTATTTTAATATTTTCGTTTAAACAACATGTAAATTTGGCCGTTGTTGATTTGTCAACATCATACGTCGTTTCTTGTCTTACATTTGTCTTCTCTTTGACACGGCGTTTTGTTATTGCATCAAAATTTCCTTTTACTTACAATTTCCTTTCGTTTACAAGTGAAAACGACATGATAATTGATTTTCCGAATCTGTCGTCGTTTGCATCATTCACGTGACCATGGTTGAATGAAAAACTTAGTGGCCCGTTTAGAAGTCTTTAGATTAAAACCTATGCTTAACTAGAGAAACAGAGGCTAAAATGCAAAGCGAGCCGAGTTTGTGAAAGAGCACATTTCCATGGGTAAATACTGTATTAAACTGTTATAAATAAAAACTTATGTAAAGAGCATGAAAAAGATAGGGGAAAAGAACTAGAAATACCAATTTAAAAATAAGATGTTCAGCAAAATAATAAATAAATAAATAAAAATAAGAGTGCTTTGTAAAAATGACTTGATGAGAAATCCCAATTATATAATGGCTTTTAAAAATGTTATTTTGCAAAATGACTTCGGTATATCTTGAACATTACGCACTTTGTAAGGTGCTCAATAAAATAATAATAATAATAAAAAGGTCATTTTGTTAATTTCACTTTTGATGTTGTCATTCTAGCAAATTCCTATTAAGAGCAACCAACTAAAATTAGGCATAAAGCCTATGATTTAAAACATTTATTTTTCCCTTCGATTAATATTTATACTTCAATATATCTACGTTCCCTCTTTATTTTCGACAGATCAACACAGGGAGCCATAAAACATCATTGAATTTATCCATATCTCTAAACCATCCACTAAAATATATACCGTACACTTGAGTGTTGGTGTTCATCCAAATGAAGCTCTACAAGGGCAGTATATGATGCAGCTCCAATCGGAAGGACATTTTCATCGAGAAAGAAAGAAGGCAAGTGAGGCCAGCGGAGTGAACTGAACCAACTTCCACATTTCGGATTCCAATGACAAGCATGGTTCCAGGAATTGATTCCTCATAGAAGGCGAAGTCCTCACCTGTCATTTACCTTCTTGCAATCCTTGACATTTTCAGGGCCAAGCATGAGTTCTCCAACCCACTTCACATGCATATGAAAGCTCTCATCATTCATGAAAGCGGGTAATAGCGGATATTTTTCTTCTTCCATATCAGCACACGCAGTACATTGGTGCACAGTTGCCTGCCCTTCAACAACCTGCATACAGAACTTACAATATGAAGTTGTGTGGAACCTCCTTCTAGAACCCTTCTTTTTTCTCTTTATGTTCTCCTGAAAAAAATGAATCAGTAGGCCGCCAGACTAGTAGGATACTTACAAGACTAATTACTGTCTTTGTCCTCTTTTGTTTACTTTAGAACACTATTCCAGCAAGATTTTACTTATCAAACCGAGTGTGATACCAAAAGTAAGATAGTTGTAACAATAATATGCATAACTCTTTCAATCGACGCCTGAGTTGGAGCAAACCTTCAGTTGTAAGACTCCTCAAAGTACTCCAAATTCTACCTGTGATCGGATTATATATGCTGCAGTCCCGCCTCTGACATACGTGATGCATTGATCCATAGGGCATGGCAGTAGAGCATTGCTCAAATATCAATCGCTGTTCCAAGTTTTTTTTTCGCTAATCAGCCACAATAAGTCCCGAGTTTGGCCATAATGATATCGGCCGGCCACAATTTTAAGACGGTCCTCTACCTTTTTACTAGTAGATAACAGGTTATTCATCTTTATTGATAGAAGAAAAAAGAAATATCCATCTGCACAAAGAGTGGAGAGACATCAATTGGTTGGCGTTCTTCATGGACATTTTTTATTTTTCAATCATGTAAATGTAATCAGAGCTCTGCTCAACCGAGTGGTTTTCACTTGATTGATCCACACACATAGATATTAAACAGCCGAAAACGTCTGGCTATTACTCATTGTTCTAACGTGGTATGTTATGTTCGGTTGCTATCAACAGTTGAAACCAAGGACAATAAATCAATGCAAAAACATTTCAAAACCATAACGACCACATTAACATCAAAAAGTAGAAAATATTTTCAGACCACTATTATCTAAAACTACAGCAGCAAAAGCAAGCATGAGACCAGCAAAGAGGCTGGCCAACATCAAACAATTCAATCCCAGAGATACAAGGTATTAAAGGAACAAAACAGGATTAAACAATGCAACAAACAGAAGACAAACACAAAAAGTTGAACTAAGCTTCCTCCTGAACTTCCTCGTCCTCATAATCCTCATAACCCTCCTCATCAGCAGTGGCATCTTGGTATTGCTGGTACTCGGAGACCAAGTCATTCATGTTGCTCTCCGCTTCGGTAAACTCCATCTCATCCATACCCTCTCCAGTGTACCAATGCAAGAAAGCCTTTCTTCGGAACATAGCTGTGAACTGCTCACTAACTCTCCTGAACATTTCCTGGATTGAAGTGGAGTTTCCAATAAATGTCGATGCCATTTTCAAGCCAGTTGGTGGGATGTCACAAACAGTGGACTTGACGTTGTTCGGGATCCACTCAACAAAGTATGATGAGTTCTTGTTTTGCACGTTAATCATCTGTTCATCTACTTCCTTGGTGCTCATCTTGCCACGGAACATGGCTGAAGCAGTCAAATAACGCCCATGTCGAGGATCGGCAGCGCACATCATGTTTTTGGAATCCCACATTTGTTGAGTGAGCTCAGGAACAGTTAAAGCCCGGTACTGCTGAGATCCACGAGACGTAAGTGGAGCAAACCCAACCATGAAGAAGTGCAAACGAGGGAACGGAATAAGATTAACAGCAAGTTTGCGAAGGTCGGAGTTCAATTGACCAGGGAACCTGAGGCAGCAAGTTACTCCACTCATGGTTGCAGAGATCAAGTGGTTCAAGTCTCCAACTGAACAAACAAAAAATGTAAACATTAATCAATTTTGGAATGTGAAGATTGTCAAAAGCAAAATACCAACTAAAGCATGAGAAGCTTTCAATAAGATTCTAAATTGGGAAGCACAAGATACTAAAGAGTCCTAAAACCCTAACAAAGTAAAGATTGAATAATGAAAAGAAACTCACAGCTTGGGGTGGTAAGCTTGAGAGTTCTGAAGCAAATGTCGTAGAGAGCTTCATTGTCCAAAACCATACATTCATCGGCATTCTCAACAAGCTGGTGTACAGAGAGTGTTGCATTGTACGGCTCAACAACAGTGTCGGATACCTTTGGGGATGGGAACACAGAGAAAGTAAGCATCATTCGATCTGGGTATTCCTCTCTGATCTTCGAAATAAGAAGCGTTCCCATTCCTGACCCGGTACCACCTCCCAAAGAGTGGCAAACCTGGAAACCTGAGGAATTTCAAAAAACAAATTGCTTTATCTGGATTTGCTATAACAAACAATCAAAATTCAAGAGATCTCTAACAATTGGATGTCAAAAATTATTTCTATTTTGAAACTACATTTAGGCCCTTAGTTTGTGATTTGTGCCGTAAGTAAGCCATGTTAGAATGAATTCTGATTTTGTATCATTCTATTTAACGAGAAATTTTAAAAGTAACTGCTAAAAGTCAAAACAAAATGTAATCTTTACAGGAAAACTAAACTTAACGGTGGTTATTATATAAACGATAGAAGACGAAAACCCTAAATCAGAGTGCCTGTTCAGTCAACAGAAACTATCACGGATCTATAACCGCTAATTATTTGCATGAGTCAGAATCAAATTGAGAAGCAGACACATAATAACTCCGGAATTTCATTACTGCATACACAGAAGCAGTAACTGAAACCAAAATCAACGAATGAGAAAACGAAAAAAAAAAAATTTGAACTCAAATCCGCAAAATCGGTTCAAGTCAAAACCTAATTATGCATTAATCTGACAAAGAACACATTGATTCAGTAATTTAATCACTGAAACATAGACGCAGAAAAGCACACCAAAACAAAAAAAAAAAAAAAACAATACCTTGCAAGCAGTCACAGTTCTCAGCCTCCTTCCTAACAACGTCGAGGACCGAGTCAATCAACTCAGCGCCCTCCGTGTAGTGACCTTTGGCCCAGTTGTTTCCGGCGCCGGACTGACCGAAGACGAAGTTGTCCGGCCTAAAGATCTGGCCGTAGGGGCCAGATCGGACACTGTCCATGGTCCCTGGCTCCAGATCCATGAGCACGGCGCGAGGGACGAACCTACCGCAACTCGCCTCGTTGTAGTAGACATTGACTCGCTCGAGTTGGAGCTCGTCGTTCCCCTGGTACCGCCCCGTCGAGTCGATCCCGTGCTCGGCGCACACCACTTCCCAAAACTTGGCTCCAATCTGGTTTCCGCATTGGCCTCCCTGGATGTGAAGGATCTCTCTCATTTTCGCTGCTCCGAGTCCGAACGAGTCACTGAGTTCTAGAGAGAGAAAGAGCGCGAGGAGAGAGAGAGAGAGAGTGCTTTTTGATTTGATCTGTGACTCTGAGTGAGAGACTGCCTGAGAGGGGAAGAAATGGCGGTTTTTTTTATAGATAGAGGGAGACGGAGAGTTTAACGACGTCAAGTGGGGCCGGAAGGTTAACGGGAAAAGTGACGGCGCCGTTTCGTTTAGCGGGGGGAATTCGAATTTTGAAAAGGAGGCGAAAGTATTTTTGAATCTGATTAGGGGAGAATTTGGAACGACTTTGGTAGGACCGCGACGAATCAAGGCCGTTCAATGCATTGACTTAATGGGATTTTGTTTAGTTTGACGGCTGTGATGCGTGCAATTGTGTCTGATCTGATGTTTTGTGGCGCTTAAAAATGGTTAACGTCATGGATTAAGGGAGTTGATAGATGGCCTCACGCGCTGGTGAAGCGAGTGATAATGACGCTCTGGAGGCATGTGGCCTCGAGGAGTAAAGTGGGGATTTTATTGGATGAGGCACGTGAGGGCTGCGGCTGGCACTGGAAGCACGTGATTGGGAGTGAGGGTCATGTGAGTGGCACTTTCATAGCCAGTTCAAGAAGGGCGTGTTTGGATGTGTCAATGTGTCTCGAACCTTTTTTTTTTTTTTTTTTAATATATAACATTTGTGTGTCTTACCTTACACGTTGACTCCTAGAGATTCGTAGTTGTTCTTTGGTTTTCTTATAGAAAAATGGAGTAATATTTATATTTTTTTAAGAATAAATAATGAAAGATAATACTATGTTGAATGGCATAGTAAGGCCGACAATCAAATATCTTGGCATGCCCACAATACATGTATTATTGAATTTGGCATGTCCATATTCTAAGTTGTCTGCAATTTTTTTTAATTAATATATTTTTTCCGTCAATTTTGTACCAAAAACAATAATAATGCTAAAAAATGAAATCATATTCCACAAGTGCTTCAGGTGTTTGAAGCATTGTAAATAGAAAGAAAAAAATAAAGTCAAAGACGAATGTTGTGTAGTTTTTTTTTTTTTTTCCCAATTGGACAGCTAGTGTTTGGCTATAATTGCCACATTAGTTTGTGAACAAAAGTACATGGACATAATTAGTACTAAGTGATCTATAATTAGTACTTAAAGTGCCTAATGCCTTTTAAAGTGAAGGTGCTACCATTACTATATCATCAATCTTTAAAAATAAAAAATAAAAACAAAAACAAAACAAGAAACTGTCATCTGCCAATCATCCCAGCTATGAAGCATTTCTCATAAGGAATTTGGTTTTGGTTTTTTATCTATAAAAAAAAAAAAAAAAAAAAAAAACCTTAGTTATGTCATGTATTTAGGAAAGCTAATAAAACAATCCATTTTCTAGATGTTTATGCTATTATTATTGATGACAATCTCATTTGGATGGAGGATTCTCCACCATCTATAGAATATGTTACTGCATGCGATGTTTAGGGGCCAACCATTGGAGTTGTAAAATTTCCATTTTTTTTCCAAAAATTGTCTGTTTAATTATCTCATTTCAAATCTACATATATTTTTCACCCTTTTTTATTTTTTAAAAAACTCAAACTTCAAACTTCTATGACTTTCTTATTTAATGTCAATATGAGATGATTCTTGTCTCAAAAATGCTTTCAATGACGAAATTAATGAAATAAGATCCGTATTGTATATTTTTTTCGAATAAATTTTAAATTTTTACACTTTCTTATATAACAGTTTATTTTTTATTCACACTTTAACCAAACACACATTTCTAAACATTCACTCATTTTCAATTAAAAAAAAATCCATCAAAACTCTTACTTTAATTTGTGTACTAAACGGACCTTTATTCTTTATAATATACCAGTTTTTATTTTTTTTTTATTTTTTTATTTTAAATCCGCCATCTGAAATCCATAAAACTGCACCAAAAAAATATCAGCCCAAGTAACCTCACATGATGTTAAGCAATATCTTCCAATTATAGACATACATACATACATACATACATATATATATATATACACACACACACACTTAATGACAACAGCCAACAGCCAACAGCATTGGATACAAAATTTCTCGAAGACGGTTAAAACATTTCACCAATTAGACTAGATAATTGCATATAAGAGAGATCAATTAGAAAAAGGGCACCAAACGATTTATTCGCATTTGATATTAGATCTGTTCTCACATTAAAAAATCTGGTTGTTGAAGCCCAAATCCTCTGTGGCCCACACACAAAGTTCCAAACTGGAACAGTAGAGTGGCCATGGCCCATCCAAAAACGTAGCTTTCACTCATGCCAACACCCAAAGCTGGTAAAGTGGGACCCCCACGAGGAAACCGAAAGAGTAAGGCTCTTAGATGGATTTAAAAGAGAGATCGAGAAGAAAAGAATAAGGAGGAGAAGAAGCAATGTTGTAATCATAGATTGACATAAAAGCAAAGAGAGCAAATGCAGTTATCACTTTAGCCTTCTTTGTAAAGCTAGCTATGTCATATATGTTAGCAATCATCATTTTTGAGAATTCACAAGCCATATGTCAATTTCTGTCATTAAAAAAAATTACGAAATTACGAATTAGATTGAGTTGTTATACATATTTAATTTTTGTTTAGATTATAATTTGAACTCAAAAATTTTATGATTACGGGTATAATTTAGTGATAACTCCACTCCCGATTCCACCATGAGGTGTAAAGTTTAAATCCTCCTACCTTCAAGTTTAAAAAAAAAAAAAAAAACTCAAAATTTTGAAGTATTACAGTTAAATTAAATATGTGTTTGGATAGTTTTATTCAGGGTAATATTTGAATTACAAAGGTACATAGATGAGTGTGGTGGATTTCTAAAAAATGAAAATGGATTTGGATTTGAATTGAGTTGAGTTGTTGTAAAATAGTAAAATCACGATAATGAATTTGGATGTTTTATCACCAATTAAATATACATTATATTGGAGTTAAATAATAGCTATTGGAAATGAATGTCACGGACACTTAAATACAAAGTGGAAATTATTAAAATTTAAAGTAAGAAATAAATTATAATTGTTCAAGAAGTTAAGGGGATAATGGTGCAATAATGCTTTTATATAATCTAACTCATAGTATGAGAAGGGCAAGTTGCTTACAGTCTAATATTGTAATGATTTAAGTTAATTCATTGTATTAGGATTGTTGGCAAGTAAAATTTCCGGATAATACCCCAAAAAAAAAAAACAAAAACAAAAACAAAAACAAAATGGGGATAATAATCTGTTTAGTATCGGAGTAAGGTGTGCGTGTAGTTCTTGTGCTTACCGTAAAGGTGTCCCATCTGTCACTAATTTTGGCTTTGCTAACTTGGGAAGCAACATTTCATTAAGGTTGTGGAAAGCAGAAACTTGTCAAGATTTCTTCTAAACTTTGGGGTCTACGAGAATGGGACTCAATATTTTGCCTTGCACCTGAAAAGTGACTATGGTGTTCCTTCGTTATCCACACACGTGATGGGGCATGTAGAGTAAACTAGATGGAGATCGAGCAACTTTATTTAAAGAAAAAAAAAAAATTTGGAGAAAATTTTAATTAAAGAATTGGCCTTCAGTTTAAGGGAAAAAGATTATAAAAGAAAAAAAAAAAAAAAGAAGGGGGAAAAAAAAGGTTCAGGACGAGTATGGGGAACTATCTAGATTCTCACATTTGGATAGAAAAATTTATATGAAAATATTTGATATAGGAACATGTGGATTATCATTTGAATAGATCTTTAGATGCAACATTTAGAAAAGAACAATGAATGAAAACATTTGAATTTATGTGTGGATAGTTGTTGAAAATTGTCATATGAAATGAGAAAATTTGACATTATTTCAAATAAGATTTATATTTGAGATGGAGTTTATTTTTATTTGGACCTCATTTAAATGGAATATTTGAGATGACGAAAAATCAAACATGTATGTTAAAGAACCATCTAGATGGAATATGTCTCATTTGATAAAATGATTGAACTAAACGCCCCCAAAATGTTAGGAGCGATATTTATGTGTGGATCTATATGTGTAGTTGTGTACACTAAGACCTCGTTTGGGGACATATTTGGAAACGGTATTTTGAAGTTTGGAGATGATTTGAGTTTTGAAAATGTGCGTTTGGTAAAATAATAAAGTTATTAACTTTTAAAATTTGAGTTTTTTTGAAATGTTTGGAAAAATGAATAGTAAAATTGAAAGAAAAAAACAAAAAATATGTTTAAAAAGAACTTTTGGAAAGGTGTCTCCAAACGGAGCATTTTGTAACTACATGCACGCGTATATGTGTGTATATATGCTGGGATACGTATATTATATGTATTTACAGGCATATATAAGGTCGTCATAGGAATGTATATAATGTAGTTCGGATGTTTGTTCATTATGAAAGAACATGACATTATTAAAAAAACGGCAAGACGTTTCTCAGAAAACAACATCATTTCAAACAAAACAGTATATTGTTCAACTACGTGTCGTTTACTGCACAAACGCAGGGACTACAAACGACATCATTTTCAGCAAAACGATCTCTTGCCATTGTTTAACTTAGAAAGGACAGGAGCTTAGAAAGAAGGAGGAAAAAAAAAAAAAACCTTATATTTAAGTTATTGTTGTTGAATGGAATTAAACTATAGCAAACCGGAAACGCATAAAACCCAACTCTGACATTCAATCATGGCAAACTGTTAAAACGGCCTACATGACAACAAACTTAGACCAAAACGACTTGACGTTTTAATTTCTCAACCACACCAAATTGGATGCAAACGAGATATCAATTTTCCGCTTGAACGACACCATCATGTATGTTACGAAAGGTGATGGGCGATAGCAGAGCTTACACAGTTACATGTCGTTTGTCTCTAACGGCAATTAATATTCCAAAGGAAACGATATGACTTTTAAACCACAGACATTTCGCTTTCCCTCTAAAACGCTTTTACCTTTCAAAAGAAAAAGACACATTCATGTCAAAAACAAACTTCACGAAGAACGCTACGTGGCTGACAGCCTTCTTAAGATTAAAATGACACGTCGTTATGCATCAAACGATAGCAAACTCTAGTTGCAAACTATGTGTCGTTTTTAAGCTTGGACGACATAAGACTTTAAGGAGAAACGACAAATCGTTTGTTCTTATTATTTTTTTATAAATAAATCATTTGTTATTTAATGACAATAGTATACAGAAATAAATTTAATTTTGTAAATAATATGAAAAAATTGACCTTTTCGAAAATTGCATAAAAAGTGCTTTTTGGGACAGGGGAGAGTGCCTCACTCCGACTACGTATACTCGTTTCATTAAAAACAAATTGATATGTGGATTAAATATGCTGAATTATTGAAATGTTTTTTTTGGGGACCTTTGAATTTGGATTGACTTGACACTGTATTTTGATTTTTACATAGTTGAATCATTTTAGTTACAAATAGCATGATGGACATTAAAAATAAAAGCATGACATATAACTTTAAAAGGAACTCCCCACCTCATGGTGTTGATGGAGACAGGTGAAGCATTTCCCAGCTCCGCAACTGTCATCATCTCTACACTTTCAGTCAAAAATATCAGATTAATCAAAATTTTTCTTCCGTTTGGATCGTCGGTTGAAGTTGAAAATTTTAAGTTAGAATTAATTAACTCTTTAAAATTAATTATAATTTTTATTAATTTTTCAGAAAAAAGACAAAAATCTAACAAAAAAAATACAGTTTAGTTGGAGTTGAACTCAAACACCAAACACGTCAGAAATGTCATTTGAAAAACCATTTTCCCAAATAGTCCTTTTTTATTGTAGGAATTAAATTAACAACAACAAAAGACATGTCATTAGTGTCAATATGCTCCCTAAACTATGAAAATGTACCTATTGTGCTTTATGAACATTAACATTTGTGTCAATTTATCTTCTCAGTTAGTTACCGTTAGTTTTTCTGTCATCTTTAGTGTCAAAATGCCCCTTGACTTTGTTTTTGTGTCAAAATGCCTCATGATTTTTACATTTGTATCAAAATGCCCCCTGATCTTTAATATTTGTGTCAAATTGCCATATGATCTTTAATATTTATGTCAAACTGCCATATCTATCTTATTTTATTTTATCTAACATTGTATAATTACCTTAACTTTTTTAAAATAGGTTAAAATTTTATTTTTTCTACTAAAAAGAAAACGTATCTTTTTTTTTAACCCGTTTTTTGTGCTTGTTTTAATTAAAATTTACATAAATTTTGATCTTCTTAAACAAAAATAACTACGCAACTTATGTTTATTATTTTATTATCCTAATATTACAATTTTTAGTTTAATTACAATTGATAATATCATACCAAAATATGCAAACTAATCATTTTTTAAATTAAAAAAATATAAATAATAACAGGTATCAGAGTAAATTTATAATAGTTATTCTCATTATGAGTTTAAGTAAACACATAAATGAAATTCGTTATGATTATGATTTCAAATTATGTAGGCAAAGTAAACATCGTATTTAAAATTCAAATCATGCATTTGAGTGCTACCAATTATGATTACGCATAAGAAAACCCATAACCAAAATAAACTTGAATTAACATAAGTAAAATAAGAAAAAAAAATGTGTTTAAAAAAGATGCATATCACTTCATTATAATACTTTATTATATTTTTACCTGTTCTAAAAAGTTAATAATTATTAAGTAATTATAATATATTACATAATTAAAATAAGATAAATAAGATAATTTGATAAAATATTAAAAATCAAGAAGTAGTTTGACACAAATATTAAAAATCATATGACATTTTGACATAATTGTAAAGTTAATGGGATATTTTGACATTAAAGATAATGGAAAAATTAACGACAACTAACTAAATAGGCAACTTTAACACACATATAGAAGTTTATTGGGCACAATAGTATATTTCATAGTTCAGGAGACAGATTGATACTATGATACCAGTAACAAAGTTAGGAGAAATTTATGACATTTTTCCACCGGACACCAATATTTTAAATTTTAAACGACATGTATTTTTCTTTTGCAACCGACGTGTAATTTTTTCAGCAGTAACGACAAGAAGTTCATGGTCGTCTTAAAAACGACTTGCCGTTTGGTTAATGCCAAACCATAAACGACTTGTATTTATAGCATCGCAACGAAAACGTCATGTCACTTTTACCTGAAACGACAAAACATGTCGAGTCTTAACTGAAAACGACACGTACTTTGTTTTGATGGGAAGTGTATCTGTCGTTTAATAACTGGCAACAAGTTTCTACGTGCAGAAACTTCAATCAAGAAACCCTCCTAAACTCCCAAACTCCAAATTCGCAGTTTCTTTTTTCAGACAAACAAAAATGGTGAGCAAAAGGCAGAAAGAAGCTCGGAAGAGATTCAGGGCCTCCCACCCGGAGCTGTTTCCCGAAGCCGGAGCCGACGCCGCCGAAAGACCCAAACAAGAAGAAGAAGAACTTCAAGCGCAAAGAAGAAGGTGGACCCAAAATCTCCCGGCGATTGCCACAAGACCCACCAAAAAGGGTCTCAGAAAACACCCGCTTAGAGTTCTAGGTATGAAGCCCGGTGACAGCTGTTTCATCTGTAAATCCAAGGACCATATTGCCAAGCTTTGCCCTCAAAAGGCTCAGTGGGAAAAGAACAAGGTTTGGGCTCTTTTTTTTTTTTTTTTTTTTTCTTTCTTTCTTGCTAAAGATTCTGGTTTATTTTGAGTTTTCTTCAACTGGGTTTTCTTTATAATCAATGTTGGGTTATATGAAATTGGGGGGTTTTTTTTTGGGGGGGGGGGGGGGGGGGGGGGGGGGGGTGTGTGGGGGTGGGTTTTGTTGTTGATGTTTTAGTGTTAATGTGGTTCTTGCAGATATGTTTGCTCTGTCGAAGCCGTGGGCATAGCCTCAAGAATTGTCCCAGCAAGAACGACAAGACTGTCGATAAGAAGTTGTGTTATAATTGTGGAGAAAGTGGGCACTCGCTTGATAAATGTCCCCAGCCTCTTCAAGAAGGTAATTCATCTTTTTTGAAGGATTCAATATAAAATACATCAAGTTGAGATTAGCTACAAGTATACTTTTGTCCGTGTGAATCCTATTTTTACCAAACATTTATCGTTATGTACATTCGTAGAATCCGTGATAACGTTAGAAGTTAACAAATAACATGTGTTCTTGAGGCTTTATAGCCTAGTGAGGTATTCTTTGTAGGAACGAGCCAGTGGAGTCCTTTATATTTCCAAAATTATGGTTTGTTATGGTGAATTGAACCTATGTAATTTGCGTAATGTGGAGATAACTTGTTCAAGATTCAAGAAGAAATTTTGGTTTTTTTGTTTCCTCCTTTTAGTCTTTGATTTACATGTTTTTGTTCTATTATGTTACGTTTCTAATCATAATTGGGAAAGTGATTGGTTGAGCCATTTGATCTTTGTCTTCCCTATTCAAACTTATATATAACGGAATTCAACATGTCAATCATGGCTTAGTTTAGCCCTCCTTTGAGCGGGTATTACTTTTGGAGTTAGCAAATTATGATGAGGATTGACTCTTTGGTTGAATTCACTGTTTTCTTTTATAAATTTTAAAGTCATAAATAGGAATTCTTGTTGTTGGTGATGCAGGAGGAACTAAGTTTGCCACTTGCTTCATTTGTAAGGAGTCTGGCCACTTGAGCAAAAACTGTCCTCAAAATACTCATGGGATCTATCCCAAGGTAAATGAATTTAGCACTCTGGTATTTGACTCTTTAACATAGCGAAGATTCTTATGATTGGAACTGAAGTTTTGAAGATATAGATGCTAATGATTCATATCCGAGTCATTGTAGAAAGACGTATATGAAATGAATGTTACATTCTTTATTATGGGTTTCTTCCTCTGTAGGGGGGTTGTTGCAAAATTTGTGGCGGGGTTACACATTTGGCAAAAGATTGTCCTAACAAAGGCAACAGAGATTCTGCAGCTGCCGGTAAAGCAACTCATTCATGTAAGTCTTTCCACCCATTTTGTACTTGACTGTTTGTGCTTGTAAGCTAATGTTAAAGATAGAATTTACAATTTGAAGCAGTATTAGAAAATAGTGTTTTCATTGATCTCAAGGCCTTGATAGTAGCTACTTTTTTTTTTTTGTTTAAAAAATAAAAAGAATGGCGGAGATTTTCTTAAACAACTTGAAAATATCTCCCTCCTTCATTTCATTTTTACAATCAAAAGTTACCCTTGAACCAAGGAAGTAAATGTGCTGCAACACCTCCAATAAGGGATATGGAGCAACTTTTGCGGATATGGTATGAACTTTTAAATTATGGACTCCATATGAGGTTATGTTATAACACATTTAGGAATACTGTTTTCATTGATCCTAAATGCGCCTTAACATATGAAACGGATGATTGGTGTTACTTTGACTATATAAGGTCTTCCTGTCATTTAATCTAGGCTGAATATTTTTGTGTTTTCGGATCTCTGATCTCTTATGAAGTGCTCTTCTACTTTGATTGTTTTTCTTTTGCGGGGTAACAATAAGGTGTTTTGATTGGTTTTTATCATGTCCGTGTACTAGTAAGACTGATTGGATTTTTTAATATCTTGTCCCGTTTTCAGATATCATAAGTGATGAAAGGCCAAGAGGCCAGGTGACCAAATTCGTTAGCGGGGATGATCTTGAGGATGATTTCGTGGCAGAACACACATACGGTGGTAAAAAAGACAAGTCCACCGAGCCGAAGGCGGGTTCTGCTTCTAACTCGCAAGGAACTAATTTAAAATCAAAGAAGAAACAGGGGCCTAAAGTAGTAAATTTTGATGGATAAGGACTATTTTCTCAAGTTTAAATCCATGTAATCCTTTTTGACTCGTTTGTGTTTATTTTTGTCCTACTTTTATAATTTAATGGACCTGAGTTTATACTAATTGTAATTTAACCCTACCAATTTATATATGTTTTCTATTATTCTGGTTTTTTTTTTTTAATTACTAAATTGAAAAGATCATAATAACATACCCAAAAAAAAAAAAAGAAAAAAGAAAAAAAGAATGTGGCCAAATTGTGCAATCATAACGTGTTAAATGTGGAGTATTAGTTGTGGTGATCCGTGGAAGAGCTTTTAGAGAATTCTCAACCTTTGTTTTTCCCTCAAAATTCTCTCCTCTGCCGCATTTGTCTCACCTCTCTAATACGTCCCCAAAAAAACAGGATCTCTCATCTCCTGTGCTCTTTCATCCTTTCTTCTCTCTCTTCTTCCTCATTTCTCAAAAAAGCCGTTCTCTCTCGTCCGAGGAAAACATGGTATGTCTTCTTTCGACAATCTTTGTCTGATTTTTCTCCACATGATTACTGTAATGAAATCTAGTTTAATCGAAGAAAACGAGTTTAAGATGTTGGAGTTCACCAAGCCTCTTGCATCAGCTTCACGAGACATGCATTTTCATTTTCATTTTTTTTTTTTGCTTTGGCTAGAATCTGGTAAAAGTTATTCCTTATGCAACACGATTTCTTATTTGTGTCACATTCTTTTATTAATTTAAAATTTGCAAAAATAATATTGGGTTAGGCGAACTCGGCATCTGGAATGGCGGTGAGTGACGAATGTAAACTCAAGTTCTTGGAGCTAAAAACAAAGAGAAATTACCGTTTCATTGTCTTCAAGATTGAGAACCAAGATGTGGTGGTAGAGAAACTTGGTGGCCCCGCAGAAACCTACGAGGACTTCACCGCTTCTCTGCCTGATAATGAGTGCCGCTATGCTGTCTATGATTTCGATTTCATAACTGATGAGAACTGCCAGAAAAGCAAGATTTTCTTCATAGCTTGGTAACTTATAGCACTTCAGCTTTTTTACTTTTTGCTTTTTCTTTCTTTGAAGGAACTGCTTATTGTTATTTGAGCTAATGCATTGGAATATTTAGGATCATGTTATAAGGCAGAGTCAAATGTTTACGAAATGAACTTCATTTTTGTCGGTTTTTATTTTGAGAAGGTCACCGGATACATCAAAGGTGAGGAGTAAGATGGTGTATGCAAGCTCAAAAGACAGATTCAAGAGGGAATTAGATGGCATTCAAGTTGAGCTGCAAGCAACTGACCCTAGTGAAATGAGCCTCGACATCGTAAAAGCCCGGGCTCTTTAAACACACTCGTCATTTCTTTCTGATGACACTCAAGCCTTCCATAATTGGCAATGAATTTTTTTCTGTGAGCCAGTGATTTCTCATCCTTATATATGTCATTTTCTTCTGTTTGAACTTTTGTTATGGGTTATATTCGAACCGTGTAATTTTTTTCTTTTCGGGGGAGAAACGTGTAGTTTTGACATACAATGATTTACTACTTTTTAAGAAGTTGGTGCCTTTCTTAGAGCTAAAACAAAAAAGGGTCTAGTAAACATAAATTGTATTCTAAAACTGTAACACCAAACTGAATATTAGAGCTCGAATTGGGATAACATCCACTTTTCTGCAATATTGTACGCCTTGATGTTCTTCTTGCTAGTTTCCGGGGCTTCCCATCTCATATGCAACATATAAGCACGTTAAAAAAAAAAAAAAAAAGTTCTACAAAGAGAGAAACAACAACATACGTAATTTATTGCACACGGGAACTTATTACAAACACAGCACAACACACCACCCAGAGCACACACAACACAATAATAGCAATACTAGAGTTGTTACAATGACAGATAGATAAGATCGTTTCATAATCTAGAAACAATAACGAACAACATTATCATAGAACTTGTACCACATGTTGTCTAAGAACTGGAAATAGACGAATCTCCATGACCTCTTGAGCAGCAACGAACCAACTACACCCCCAAAACCGACGGCGAATCCCAAACTCATGCTCACATAAAACCAGTCCACTGTAAGCCCTTCTTTTCTGCTCATATCTTCGACAATGGGGGTTAGACCACCTGTGCTGCAGTTCATCGTGAGTGGAGGACCACATAGATCGTTGCCAACAAAACTGGAGGCATTGAAGCTCTGGAGCTGAGTGCCTGTCGGGATTCTTCCTCTCAAGTTGTTGCAGGACAAGTTCAAGTAGCTCAAGAAACTCAAACTTGACATGCTTGTTGGGATTTCACCTGAAAGCTGATTCAGAGAGAGATCAATAGATTCCAAGGCTCCCATGTTCCCAATTTGACTAGGAATTGCTCCAATCAAAAGGTTGTTAGACAGATTCAATGAGAACAACTTGAAAGACTAGTGATTTCAGAGGGGATGTATCCAGACAAATGATTACTCGAGAGGTCAATGCTTGTTACAAGATAAAGAATGGTATCGTATTTAACTTCCTTACCTTTCATAACAAGTTCTAAAGCATCATACACTCTTGAAATAAGTTCATTCACTCTTAAAATAAGATGAACACCACCCACGCGGTGGCCAAAATAATATTTGATGTCGAATTTTATGGCCATGGCACTGAAATTGTTGAAACATTTTGGTATGAAACCTGACAAGTTATTACACGAAAGGTCTAATATCTTGAGGGAACTAAGAGTGCACAGTTCGTTAGGTATGTTGTCATGGATTTGATTTGAACGAATGCTAAGAATCCTCAACTCTAAGAGATTTCTTCCGATCCAAGGAGGAATTGTTCCCCGAAATTTGTTCTGACCAAGGTCCAACATGGTCATGCTAGTAAATCTTCCAAAAGAACAATTTTCCAGAGAGATTGTTGTTGCGCAGGTGCAGGGACTGAAGAGAAGTCAATGATCTCAGAGAGGATGGAACGACACCCGAAAGTTTGTTGTGACTTAACTTTATACTTAACAAATTCTTCCACGGAGTCCAACAGTTGGGTATTTTTCCAGACAATTGATTATTCCCAAGATCGAGAAGTACAAGAGACATTGGCTCACTCGTCCTGTGACACAAGAACTGGGACAATGATCCTGAAAAGAGGTTTGTCAGAAGAAAGAGTTGCTCCATCTTGAAGGATATGCGAGGCAATGGCCCCTCAAAGTTGTTTGCGCTCAAGTCGATTATAGAGTAGTCATCCATAATCTTTGACATATTTGGAAGCCCCCCATGCATTTGATTATGTGATAGATTCAAATATGAGAATTGGGAAGAGAAGTCGCTGAACCAAGAGGGTAAAACATCTGAAAGCCCAGTGTTGGACAAGTCCAAGTAAGTTAGATGCTTTTGGGAACGAAGCCACAATGGAAATCGTGGCCCTAAATGCCAAGAGCTCATGTATAATCGAAAGAGTTGAAAAGGAGGAATCCAGCCTTGACTTACTTCCAGAGTAGTGGGTTTCCAGATGCAAACAAATAGCTCATTCTTGTCGCATTGGCAAAGTAAGCCTCCGTTACAACACCCTCCAAAGCATTCTCAGATACATCTAGATATTCCAATTTGGCAAGTTGTCCGAAAAACTCGGGTAGAGTTCCATTGAAATGATTTCTTGAGAGGTCCAGAAACTTCAAAGAAGAAAGCCTTGCCAATGATGCTGGAATAGGACCAGAAATTGAATTATCAGATAGACCAAGGTCGGTTAGACTTTTGAAGTGGCCAATTTGTTCGGTTAAATGACCAGAAAGTTGACCACCGCTCAAATGTAAAGACTCTAGTGTATCTGAAAGACATCCGAACAAACTTTCTAGAATTTGAGATATATTTTGATTCCATTTGTTGTATGAAAAATGAATATCCCTTAATCTGCAAAGCTTGCCCATCGACTTTGGCAACTTTCCTCCTAAATCATTCCATGAGAGGTCGAGTGTAGTAATAGAAGTCATATTTTGTATGTTACTAGATATTGTACCTCTCAATTCGTTTGCGCTAAGGCGGAGAACCTCTAAATGATTTAACTTATACAACCCATCGGGCATTGAAGAGTTAAAATAGTTGTAAGAAAGATCAAGATCCAGAAGAGAAGTCAGGTTTCGAATACCTTCAGGAATTCGACCACTACAACTAGTACTAGAGAGATCAAGAGAAGTCAAACTTCTCAACTTGAAAACCCACGTTGGAATTGTAGAAAAATCATTAAGCGAAAGATCAAGAATAGCTAGAGATGAGAAGTTGACATGATATATAGCAGGAATATTGTTGCTGAGTTGGCAATAGGACAAGCGCAATTCTACCAAAGACGGAAGAGCATTTGTTACCTCCAACCAATCAGAAGCATTTGCAAGGTCAACATAACTCATATCTAGGTACCGCAACGAAGAGAGACCAGAAAGCCATTGAAGACTCTCGGCATAACTACCAAAGACATAATTGAGATCAAGTGTAGTCAAACTTCTCAACTTGAAAACCCACGTTGGAATTGTAGAAAAAATCATTATCCGAAAGATCAAGAATAGCTAGAGATGAGAAGTTGACATGATATATAGCAGGAATATTGTTGCTGAGTTGGCAAAAGGACAAGCGCAATTCTACCAAAGAAGGAAGAGCATTTGTTACCTCCAACCAATCAGAAGCATTTGCAAGGTCAACATGACTCATATCTAGGTACCGCAACAAAGAGAGACGAGAAAGCCATTGAAGACTCTCGGCATATCCAGCACCGCCAATGAAAAATCCACCATTGAGATCAAGATAGCGCAAATCTGTGAGGTTCCCAAGTTGATGAGGAACCATTCCGGTGAATCCAGAATAGGAAAGATTAAGATATCTTAAACTGGAAAGAGATCCGAGAAATGCCGGAAATTGACATCCTTCAAAGTTGTTGCAGCTAAGATCCAAGTGACTCAAATGCTTCAGATCAAGCAAAGAAGGGTTTATCTTACCACCCAGCATCTGCTGCCTCCAATCAGCTGTATAAGGATCTAGTTGAAGGAGGAGTTTGTGGACGTGACCGGTGACGTCGTCACAGACGATTCCACTCCAATCACAACAGTTGTCACCAGTCCACGACGCCAACCGGTAGGAAGGATCAAGGAGATGATGCTTGAACAGCAAAAGCGCTCGTCTCTCGCTCTGTATGCAAGTCACATTGGAGCCACCACTGCTAAGTATAAAGCAGTGATCGACTGTCAGTACTGCAAATAACGCAAAGAAAAGACATGATGAAGCTCTTCTGCTTAAACCATCCATCGATTTTGGAAGAAGAAAAAAGCAGCACTACTCCACTCCTGGATCTAGGTGCATGTATTGTATTGGTATTGTATCTGATTTTGTTTTTTTTGTTTTTGTTTTTGTTTTTTGTTTTAGGGGATAAGAATGTTTGGAATTGGTTGCACCAAGTTAAGGAGTCAAAAGTCAACCACGGAATGCAACGATTTTCTGAGTCCTATTCTTTTTCCACAAATTTTTTTTTTATGAATTTATTTTTTTCCACAACGTGTTGCATGGTCCATGAAAAGTCCACCGCCTTATCCACATGTTTTTATGTCTATTAGATTCTATTTGCACCCATTAATACCACGGTTTCAAGTACCACGTAAATTTTATTACAGTTTTACCCTTCAATTAAATTACCTTAAAACTCATGAAAAGCACGCCCTCATATACACCATAATATATTAACTACAAATAGAATAGATTTTTGAGTTGGTTGCATGTATAGCCATATTACACGTTACTTCATTTAAAAGTACAAAATATGAATTCCTTATTTTTTAAATTGAAAAAAAAAGTAATTGATTTTTGTTGAAAAAATTCATGTTTTATTTTTTCCGTCAAAATTTCTCAAAAATATCTTTATTATTGTTTTAGAGTAATTTTTATTACGTTTTCTTGCATCTTGTTTAGTTTCTTAGTGTCTACGTATCTTTGTCTCTCTCTCTCTCTTTTTTGGGTGTTTAACTGTTGGTTGTTCGTTTCTTTTTCCTTATAATTCAGTATTTTTTTATTTGCTTTATTATAATTGAACTCTTTTTGAGTGTTATTGTCTCTGTTTTTTAAATTTTTGCTCTGTTCGAAAATTATGCACCTTGAATTTCTTAACATATACTTGTTTGAAAATTTTATATTTTGTTCTACTAATCGGATGAAAACATTTTTATTTTATTTTTATTTTACTTGGTTGTAGCATGAAAACATTAGTTAGATCATCTCTAATATATTTATCTATGTTAATGCTATATTTGTTACAAACGGAGTGTGAAAAATAGTATTATCACACTCTAAGTTCCAATGTATAATGCTATTACTAATATTATTTCTACTTTTTATCATCATTATTATGCTTGGGAACTTGTAAAAGTGAATTTTTTGTATTTAAATAAATTAAAAAAACGAGAAATATGTAATAAATAACATGAAAAAGTCAAGCCAACGACTAATAAAAATCAAATTTTAAATTTGATAGCATTTAATAAATTTAACATAAACGATTGTATTTATTGGAGAGCATTTTTTTTAATAAAAGAGAGAGCACCTTTTGCATTCAAATTTCAAAATTCACTATTTTCACAATAATTTAATATTAGATCGGAGATACTTTATTAGCATACAGTATAATAGCTCCAACTAAGTTAATGCTTCCATTTTAGCTCCAATCCCCAAACAAGTAAAATATAGATGGTTCATGAAGATAGAAACGCGGTGAGAATTAGTTAGGATTTTTTTTTAGAAAAGCCTTTTTTAGAGTAGAATGATTTTTTCATTAATTATTTTGCTGATTATTTTACTCTTTTAAACAAACTAAAATTAAAATTAGTAATGAAATGGGAGTTAAATCAAGAATTTTGTAATTAATTTCTATAAAAGGATCGGTGTTTTAAACTTTTGTAAAGGGATATTAATTAATGGGGGAAATTTAAAAATTTGATGGGCGTATATATCTTAATATAAATTGGTGTGTTTTTAAGAATAGTGACATCTTTTTGAACGGACAACACATACACCTGCTGGTTTAATGTGCACACGATACAATTAATCTTCAAATTATTATTTCAAGCTATATTGAATCAAGTAAAACTATTTTCAATGCTTAAGAGTTGATGGAGTTTTAAATAGCCCCTGGTTGTTCTCCTTAAAAAAAAAAAAAGTTAGGCCATTTTTAAAATGAAGTGTCCAAATATGGCTCATCTACTCTTTTGCTCATGAACTGTCCATCTATTTAATTTCTCTTAAGTGATTTGTTCATTAAATCCATATTTAACATTGACGGTAAATGAACTACATCAATAATTCATTAATATTAATCAATAAATCATAATTAACTGAGGAAGTTACTTAATGATATTGGTGGCAGAGTCTCCTATTGATTTGAATTAACTACTGCTTTAGATTAGTGATTTTTTAGAATCCGTAGTCGATTTGTTATTCATCTAATCTTTAAGAAACTGACCTTTTTATTATTATCCAGCAAAACCAGATATAAGTACTATGCTATTGGTCATTTTTGCTCATATCCTCTGTTCTTTAATTCTCTTCTTTGCTTGATGATCAAATTCTGCTCTCATGTGCTCAAGTGTTTATCCTCCTCCAAACCCTATTTCACCTAAAGTGTTCATCTAACGCCGTCCAAAATAACTCTCTGACCTAGAGACACCAAAACTGACCAAAAAACAAAAAAAAAAAAAAAAAAAAAAAAAAAAAAATCTAATAACCGGTTCTACTTCCAAATACAGATTAGAAGCCATACTAGGCGTAAGATTGACGCCCGGGTGGTTCAAGTTTGGAGACCGATCGCACACAAAGTCAATAATAGCCAGCTCTAAATCAGGACAATGCGTAGCTTTCAAAGTAGATACTTATTGAATTGAGATCACGACACCACCTTCAATTGATGTTGAGAAAAATGAAGGATTATCTTTGAACTTTATTAAAACATGTATTTTCGATGAAAATAAAGAAAGAACCAAAAAAAAAAAAGTTCATCAATTTATAGCCATAGGAATGGACTTGTTCCAACAGTTTGGACATAGGATCTGACAAACGGGATGGTATATGCCATCAAAACTTCTTTGAATGAATGTTGTTTGATTTAAACATCATCATTAGAATAATCCAAGAAAGACGGCATAGAACCAGTAATACTGAGCTGGGGAAATTCTGTAAGTCTAGAGGTAATTTCCAAAGTTGTGACTCAAAATTTGCCACCAAAGTCTAATTGATTCATTGGCTCCCAAGTCTTTCATATAACCAAAGAAAACGATAGACCTAGACTACATTTAAAGGTGCAAAGAAGTCTATTTTGACCGTATAATTCTCAAAGTCATCAAGGCCTTGCCTAATAATGAAGTAATGAAACCGGCACTTTGCAGTAACCTACTACGAAACTACAAGGGAGGTTCTGGTTTCATTATCTACAATGACCGATGTTGTTGGAAAAAGATGACAATGCATTAATCAGATATTGATGAAAGGAAGGGACAGAGCGCAAGGGAATGAGAATCCCTTTTGAGCCCACCGACACTCATCCTCTACAATGGTATGGACCATGGAAGTCTTTTATTTTTATTTTTATTTTATTTAAATGGACAATTTATATAAATGTTATACGGAACTATTAAGAAAGTGTACAATCTTTTAAAAAAAAATTTAAGAAAGTATACAATCTATTTTGAACATTATTAAATAGATATCAAGATATTTAATGTGTGTAACAAATTCGTACTATATAACAATCAATCTTCAGTTTTGACTAATTTAATAACAAAAATAACAAAAAAAAAAAAAAAGAGAAGAAAAATGGATTAAAAGTTCATTTAAAAAAAAGGATTAAAAGTTCATTTTTTCTTAAAACAAAAACAAAACTGCAAAAAGGACTTTTGTTGGAAAAAACAAATCACTGGTGCGTGACTTGAGTTTTATTTTTTTAAAATTATTTTTTTGACATTTATAGTTTTTTTTTTTGCCCTTTTATTTCCTTTCTATTATTTCAAGGACATTTTGGTCTTTTCATAGTCAAAATTGAGCATTAACCATTTGAGAATATGAAATAGAATCACGCTTGTGTCTTTTTTTTCCTTTTTTTTTTTTTTTTTTGTTGAAAGAACACACTAGTGTCTTGATATATATATTTGATGAAATTCAAAATAAATGATACATTTTCTGAATAAATTAAAAATACAAGACGCATATGTAAATTTATTACCATTCCAATAATCAAAAGTATGTAACAAATGCTGATATGAATTGGATTATGCAACGGTCATCACTCCTCAGTGGTCTTTTTGTGAAGGGAAAAAAAACTCTGAAAATAAATATACCTAAGTGACTAAACGATCATATTTAAAATGGAGACGGTCAAGCAAATTACAGGAAGAGTGAAATTTTGATATATATATATATATATATATATATATACTTTTCATCAGTTGTCCTTTTGTGAAGAAACTTTTGCCTATAAATAGCATGTAATTAAAATGATGAACATATTATCAAGTACTTAAGATTGATCTTAAAACTGGGAATTAATGCTTAGAGACTCATGAGCTTAGTTAAAATCTCTTGGATTGTATTAACAAAAAACATAATTAATTAGTTAAACAAGCCAAACAAATTGTTTTCCTTCCTGCTAAGTTCTTTTGTATAATATTGGTACTGAATTTTATGTGAAATTTTAATGTTTCTAATTATTCTTCTGAAAGTGTTCTGCCTGCTTCGCTCCACGTGTTACACATCTAAGATGATTGGAGTTTGTTGCACACACGGAGTCAAAAGTCAACCACAGAAAAATGCAAAATATTTTCGAAGATTATTTCTGCGATAAGTAAACGCCAAAGCTATATGTGCATGTCAATGTCCCATTACCCAATACAATCAAATAATATGTAAATTTTTGGCATTAACCGATCAAAATCCAACGTCTCTAAAACGTTTACTACTATTCGTTTCCGAAGCTGCTTTCCTGAGTCCCATATTTTTCTTTTCTTTTTTTCGACAAATGTCTCTATAATGAAGTCTACGCAAAGTCTACTGCCTGATCCACAGGACACGTACGTCTCTCAATTGATGGCTCTGTCTTTATAAGAAGACTAGACTTGCTAATGAGGCCCACACTTTTTTTGGACATACAACACCTGCAGCTTTTACGTATAAACTATTCAATGTGTTCAAATTATTAGTTCAAGCAAAATATATATATATAAATATATATCACTTTTATTTGACATCCTTTTTTTTTTTTCAAGGGTATTTGACATCCTGTTTTTAATTAATCCACTTCGTAATTTTTTTTTCTTTTCTACGTTATGTTCTCTTATAAATATTTAAATTTACTGTTTGAATAATAATTTTGAACTTGTAATTTGTACGGAGTTATTTTACCTTAGTTTTGAGCTCTTATATATTTGATTGATGTATATTTAAAAAAAAATGGAAAGGAGAAAATAACCGTGTATGGAAGCATCATGAGAACAAACTATATCACCTTACACATATAGTGAGACTAACCTATTTTTAGGCTAAACATTCCAAACAAAATAAAAAGAAGCTACAAATAAAACGGGGAAAATAAATAATTTTAAAAATTAAATGTAAGGAAAATAAAAACAGGATGCTAGTTTATTTT
Source organism: Ficus erecta (assembly GCA_008635985.1). NCBI lineage: Eukaryota > Viridiplantae > Streptophyta > Magnoliopsida > Rosales > Moraceae > Ficus > Ficus erecta. The sequence continues at coordinate 2,503,011 of BKCH01000010.1, forward strand.
TGATAAAAGAATTTAATCAAAAATTAAATTTGACTTTCTTAAATTAAATTTGGATCAATCTCATGTGTACTCCTCGAATTACAGGGTCCTTCTTATTATTATTTTTTTTCAAACTTCAAAACTCCCTCTTTACCAATTGAACTTTGAATTAGTCTAATTTAATCAAATTGTTAAAATTATGTTAAAAACATATGGAAAGAGTTATGTGAGAATAATAAACTAAATTTTTACAAAAGAAAACTTTCGTAATTATAAAACTGCTACTTCGAGTAATCTAAGACCTCCTAATGAAATTGTCTATTTATGCGAAATTGGGCACTGCGATCAGTTGGAAAAAGATTGTTCATAATATCCACAGTATAGGCAGAAAACACGTTTATTTTAGTGGAAGGGCCATATATAGGTGAGTGGCCCCCAATCACATTTTGAGAAATTGATTTTTGACCCAAAAAGTTTCAGAAATCTTAGTTATTTCTCCATTTTGTAAGAAAAATTACAACTACACCCCCATTAAGATTTTAAAATTTTAATTTTTACTCCTAAATTTTATTATAGAATTTCACTGGTGCTCTCACTCACAAGAAAAATTTTCGTTGTGTCTACTTAAGATTTGAAATATATAACAATGCCCTTAAATCTCTATATTATTTTTTTCATAATGCCCCGTTAATTCTGTAAGTCTAGAGGTAATTTCCAAAGTTGTGACTCAAAATTTTCCACCAAAGTCCAATTGATTCATTGGCTCCCAAGTCTTTCATACAACCAAAGAAAACGATCGACCTAGACTACATTTAAAGGTGCAAAGATGTCTCTTTTGATCGTATAATTCTCTAAAGTCATCAAGGCCTTGCCTAATAATGAAGTAATGAAGCCGGCACTTTGCAGCAACCTACTATGAAACTACAAGGGAGGTTCTGGTTTCATTATCTACAATGACCGATGTCGTTGGAAAAAGGCGACAACGCATTAATCAGATACTTTATAATTGGGCCATCATTTTCAAATTAAGCACCAGAAATCAAAGAAACAGCCAATCGCCTTACATTTCAATTTATGATATATTGGAAAATTTTGTTTCCACTTGACAGCCTCTATGACACCGATGGATGAGGTCTGTGATTCATTCATTGTGTATTGTTAAATTATTGCATCCTCATTATAAATTAAATCAGCAAATTAACACTCAAATGGGTGACATGTGGGTTAACTTGAAACCGATACGATTATATGGATTGACAGGAACACGATCCAAATTGCCATCCCTCAACAATATGTAGGAACATAGCAGACTAAAGAATTTCAAATCGTGACTTGAAGCATTTCTGATCAAATTGCTTCCTAAATTTTGATCCGGTGATGATATAACTTAGATTCTTTGGCAATTTTGTTCACTCAGCTGAAGAAATACCACAAGCATATGAAATTAATCAAGATAAGTATCTAATGTGTTGTTTGGAGTTTCTACGTATAAAAAGGTTTACAATCACTTTGCCAAAAATTAAAAATTAAAAAATTAAAAAAATAATTTGACGATCCAAGAAATCAAAACATTAAATACTGTCATCACAGCTGCAACGCTGGGAGTTAGATTAAACATTATTTGTTAACGAGTTATGTCTTTTTGGTACATTATTCTAGCCAGCTTCTAACAATATTGCCCAACTTTCTTTCAATACTTCTCTTTGGCAAAGTTTACATAGATCTGTTTTGGCTTTATGGTTCCTAAAGCTATTTTTAAAAGTATTTGAATGATCCATCTGAAGAGCTTAAATTAATCACAAATGTGATTTCTAAATAAATTTCTTTTAAATATGCCTTGAAACCTGTGACGGGTGGTCGTGGATGGAGATGGAGTTGCCAGTGGGAGGAGGGGTTGCTGCAAGGGATTGAGAATCCCTTTTGAGCCCCCGACGATCATCCCCTACAATCGTATGGACCATGGAAGTGTTTTTTTTTAATGGATAATTTATATAAATGTACTATGGAACTATTAAGAAAGTATACAATCTTTTCTTTTTTTCTTTTTAATTTTTTTTAAAAGAAAGTATACAATCTATTTTGGACATTATTAAATAGATATCAAGATATTTAAAGTGTGTAACAAATTCATACTATATGACAATCAATCTTCAGTTTTGACTAATTTAATAACAAAAATACCCAAAGAAAAAAGAAAAGAAAAATGGATCAAAAGTTCATTTTTTCTTAAAACAAAACAAAACTGCAAAAAGAACTTTTGTTGGAAAAAACACATCACTGGTGTGTGACTTGAGTTTTTTTTTTTAAATCATTTTTTTTTTGACATTTTCAGTTTTTTTTTGTCCTTTCATTTCCTTTCTATTATTTCAAGGATATTTTGGTCTTTTCATAGTCAAAATTGTGCATTAACCATTTGAGAATATGAATTAGAATCACGCTTGTGTCTTTTTTTTTGGGAAAAGAACACACTGGTGTCTTGATATATATATTTGATGAAATTCAAAATAAATGATACATTTTCTGAATAAATTAAAAATACAAGACGCATATGTAAATTTTTATTACCATTCCAATAATCAAAAGTATGTAACAAATGCTGATATGAATTGGATTATGCAATGGTCATCACTCCTCAATGGTCTTTTGTGAAGGGGGAAAAAACTCTGAAAATAAATATACCCCAGCGACTAAATGATCATATTTAAAATGGGGACGGTCAAGCAAATTAGAGAAAGAGCGAAATTTTGATATATATATATATATATATATATTTTCATCAGCTGTCGTTTTGTGAAGAAACTTCTGTCTATAAATAGCATGTAATTAAGATGATGGACATATTATCAAGTACTTAAGATTGATCTTAAAAACTAATTACCGGTTCTACTTCCAAATACAGGTTAGTAGCCATACTAGGCGTAAGATTGACGCCCGGGTGGATCAAGTTTGGAGACCGATCGCACACAAAGTCAATAATACCCAGCTCTAAATCAGGACAATGAGTAGCTTTCAAAGTAGATACGTGTTGAAGTGAGATCACGACACCACCTTCAATTGACGTTAAGTAAAATGAAAGATTATCTTTGAACTTTATGAAAACATGTATTTTCGACGAAAATAAAGAAAGAACCAAAAAAAAAAAAAAGTTCATCAATTTATAGCCATAGGAATGGACTTGTTCCAACAGTTTGGACATAGGATCTGACAAACGGGATGGTATATGCCATCAAAACTTCTTTGAATGAATGTTGTTTGATGTAAACATCATCAATAGAATAATCCAAGAAAGACGGCATAGAACCAGTAATACTAAGCTGGGGAAATTCTGTAATAAGTCTAGAGGTAATTTCCAAAGTTGTGACTCAAAATTTGCCACCAAAGTCCAATTGATTCATTGGCTCCCAAGTCTTTCATACAACCAAAGAAAACGATCGACCTAGACTACATTTAAAGGTGCAAAGAAGTCTCTTTTGACCGTTTAATTCTCAAAGTCATCAAGGCCTTGCCTAATAATGAAGTAATGAAACCGGCACTTTGCAGCAACCTACTATGAAACTACCAGGGAGGTTTTGGTTTCATTATCTACAATGACCGATGTCGTTGTAAAAAGGCGACAACGCATTAATCAGATACATTATAATTTGGCAATCATTTTCAAATTAAGCACCAGAAATCAAAGAAACAGCCAATCGCCTTACATTTCAATTTATGATATATTGGAAAATTTTGTTTCCCCTTGACAACCTCTATGACAACGATGGATGAGGTCTGTGATTCATTCATTGTGTATTGTTAAATTATTACATCCTCATTATAAATTAAATTAGCAAATTAACACTCAAATGGGTGACATGTGGGTCAACTTGAAACCGATACGATAATATGGATTGACAGGAACACGATCCAAATTGCCATCCCTCAACAATATGTAGGAACAGAGCAGACTAAATAATTTCAAATCGTGACTTGAAGCATTTCTGATCAAATTGCTTCCTAAATTTTGATCCGGTGATGATATAACTTAGATTCTTTGGCAATTTTGTCCACTCAGCTGAAGAAGTACCACAAGCATACGAAATTAATCAAGTATCTAATGTGTTGTTTGGAGTTTCTACGTATTAAATGGTTTACAATCACTTTGCCAAAATAAATAAATAATAATAATAATAATTTGACGATCAAAGAAATCAAAACATTAAATACTGTCATCACAGCTGCAACGTTGAGAGTTAGATTAAACATTATTTGTTAACGAGTTATGTCTTTTTGGTAGATTATTCCAGCCAGCTTCGAACAATATTGCCCAACTTTCTTTCAATACTTCTCTTTGTCAAAGTTTACGTAGATTTGTTTTGGCTTTGTGGTTCCAAAAGTTACTTGTAAAAGTATTTGAATGATCCATCTAAAAAGCTTAAATTAAGTCACAAATGCGACTTCTAAATAAATCTCTTCTAAATATACTTTGAAAACTGTGACGGGTGGTCGTGGATGGAGTTGCCAGTGGGAGGAGGGGTTGCTGCAAGGGATTGAGAATCCCTTTGTAGACCACCGACACTCATCCTCTACAATCGTATGGACCATGGAAGTCTCTCTTTTTTCTTTTTTTTTTTTTTTCTTTTTTTTAACGGACAATTTATATAAATGTACTATGGAACTATTAAGAAAGTATACACTCTTTTCTTTTTCTTGTCTTTTTTTTTTTAAATAAGAAAGTATACAATCTATTTTGGACATTATTAAATAGATATCAAGATATTTAAAGTGTGTAACAAATTCATACTATATAACAATCAATCTTCAATTTTGACTAATTTAATAACAAAAATACCCAAAGAAAAAAGAAAAGAAAAATGGATTAAAAGTTCATTTTTTCTTAAAACAAAAACAAAACTGCAAAAAGAACTTTTGTTGGAAAAAACACATCACTGGTGTGTGACTTAAGTTTTTTTTTTTTAATTATTTTTTTGACATTTTTATTTTTATTTTTTTTTGTCCTTTCATTTCCTTTCTATTATTTCAAGGATATTTTCGTCTTTTCATAGTCAAAATTGAGCATTACCCATTTGAGAATATGAATTAGAATCACGCTTGTGTCCTTTTTTTTTTTTGTGGAAAAGAACACACTGGTGTCTTGGTATATATATTTGATTAAATTCAAAATAAATGATACATTTTCTGAATAAATTAAAAATACAAGACGCATATGTAAATTTATTACCATTCCAATAATCAAAAGTATGTAACAAATGCTGATATGAATTGGATTATGCAATGGTCATCACTCCTCAATGGTCTTTTTGTGAAGGGGAAAAAAATTCTGAAAATAAATATACCCAAGCGACTAAACGATCATATTTAAAATGGGGACGGTCAAGCAAATTAGAGGAAGAGTGAAATTTTGATATATATCTTTTTTTTTTTCATCAGTTTTCCTTTTGTAAAGAAACTTCTATAGCATGTAATTAAGATGATAGACATGTTATCAAGTACTTAAAGATTGATCTTAAAACTGGGAATTAATGCTTAGAGACTCATGAGCTTTGTTAAAATCTCTAGGATTGTATTAACAAAAAAACATAATTTGTTAGTTAAACAAGCCAAATAAATTGTTTTATGTGAGATTTTAATGTTTCTAAGCTATAGCTATCTGTGCATGTCAATGTCCCATTATCCAATATAATTAAATAATAAGTAAATTTTGGTATTAACTGATCAAAATCAACGTCTCTAGAACGTTTACTACTAGTCGTTTCTGAAGCTGCTTTCCTAAGCCCCATATTTTTCTCGTCTTTTTTTTTTTCCACAAATGTCTCTATTATGAAGTCTACGCAAAGTCTACTGCCTGATCCACACGACACGTACGTCTCTCAATTGATGGCTCTGTCTTTATAAGAAGACTAGACTTGCTAATTTCGCCCACGCGTTTTTTGAACTTACAACTCCTGCAGCTTTTACGTATAAACTATTCAATGTGTTCAAATAATTAGTTCAAGCAAAACTTAAAAAAAAAAAAAAAAAAAACGAAACAAAACAAAACAAAAAGAAAGAAAAATTAAAATATATATCACTTTTATTTGACATCCTTCTTTTTTTTTAAGGGTATTTGATATGCTGTTTTTAATTAATGCATTTCGTAATTTTTTTTTCTTTTCTACGTTATGTTCTCTTATAAATTTTAAATTCACTGTTTGAATAATAATTTTGAACTTGTAATTCGTGCGGAGTTATTTTACCTTAGTTTTCAGCTCTTATATATATTTGATTGATGTATATTTAAAAATAAAATGGAAACGAGTAAATAAACCGTGTATGGTTGGTAATATAGTGGAAGCATCATGAGAACAAACTATGTCACCTTACACATATAAGACTAACATATTTTTAGACTAAACATTCCATACAAAAATAAGAAACTACAAATAAAATGGAGAAAATAAATAATTTTAAAAATTATATGTAAGGAAAATAAAAACAGGATACTAGTTAATTTCTGATAAAAGAATTAATCAAAAATTAAATTTGACTTTCTTACATTATATTCGGACAATCTCATGTGTACCCCTCAAATTATAGCGTCCTTCTTAAATTTTTTTTTTCAAACTTCAAAACTCCCTCTTTACCAATTTGAACTTTGAATTAGTCTAATTTAATCAAATTGTTAAAATTATGTTAAAAACATACGGAAAAGAGTTAAGTGAAATCACATGGTCTTTTTGGTTAATTTTTTAACAAAAATTGTAACATAAAAACCACATGACATCACAACTATCTCCCCCCCCCCTCCCGCCGCTTTTTAACATAAATTGTAACATAATAAACTAAAATTTTACAAAAGAAAACTTTCTTAATTATAAAACTGCTACTTCGAGTAATCTAAGACCTCCAAATGAAGTTGTCTATTTAAGCGAAATTGGGCACTGCGATCGGTTGGAAAAAGATTGTCCATAATATCCACGGTATAGGCAGAAAACACGTTTACTTTAGTTGCAGAGCCTTATAAAGGTGGCCCCCAATAACATTTTGAAAATTTGATTTTTGACCCAAAAAGTTTCACAAATCTTAGTTATTTCTCCATTTTGAAGAAAAATTACAACTACACCCCCATTAAGATTTTAAAATTTTAACTTTTACTCCTAAATTTTATTATAGAATTTCACTGGTGCTCTCACATACAAGAAAATTTTTCATTGTGTCTACACTTATGATTTGAAATATAATATCTATTTTTTTTTTCATAATGCCCCATTAATTTTTTTTTTTTTTTTTGACTCTGCCACTGCATACATAGCATTGTCAAACAAAGAAGATTGGAGTAATTTTAAGCCTTGTTCTCACCATGGCGTTTGATGATATAGTTAACTAATTAATTAGTTTTACCAGTGCGACGAACTTAATTAACAAGCTTTCCTTAGTTATTGTCGTTTTTCGTTTTCGGATGTCGTTTTGTTTGGCAGCAGCAGACTACCCCTCTTTTAGAATCGCGATTAAATTATTGTAGACTCCCAGCTGGCATTCACTTTCGTCATGGTTCTCTTTATAATTCCACCTTCCTTCCAACTTCCAAGCGTCTAATAGACTTGCAACAAATTTTCCATCTTTTGCGGAAGATTTTGTTCAGAGATAACACTTGGTCATTCGAGCTACGAGCATGTGATTACAAGGTAGTGTCATGTGCTTATAAATGAACTGCTTGATTTTGTTGACAAGGTCTGTAACTATGTGATGATGGAGATAATCGAGGAAACTTAGGATTAATTATTTCGAGTAATTGATATCATTATTGTTCACCTTTTTAGGAAATTTTAGCAGTGTAAACAAAATTTATAATTGTGAAATAGAAAGATTATTATGTCATTATTCTGAATCTTTTAATTTACTCCAAAAGAAAATTGTGAAATATTATAGGTATTTTTAAAAGATTTACGAAAAACTGTATATTTGTAGATGAAAAAAAAAAAAAAAAAGAAGGTAAATAGATAGCTTTTAAATAAATAACCTTTTTTTTTTTTTTTTTACGTAAAATGACCATTGATCAGTAATTGACCAGTCAATCTGTGATTAACCCTAATCAATGAGTGAGAAAATAACATTTAACATTGGTCAATCAATGATAGATGGATTGACTGGTTGATCAATTTTTTTTTTTTTTTTACAACAACCATTTTCCTAATTTTGTAAAATCTTAGTCATTTATTAAAAAATTTCTCTAAAAAAGCCATTTATTCACAAATCCTATTTTAAAATATATGAGGTAAACAACACATTTACCGTAAAAAGTTTTTTTAGAAAATATTTATATAAATTTACAATAAATTTTGTTTATCAAAAAAAAAAAAAAATTGCTTTGTAACTAAATTATTTACTGTAAAAATTTTATTTATTTGAAATATTTTAGTATATGTTATTTATTTTTACTGTAAATATGTTATTTATCTAAAATATTTTAAATATGTTATTTACCTTTTTTTAAAGTGAAAAAAAAAGCTATTAACCTGGTTCTCCTTATATTTCAACACCAATAGTTAGATTTTACTATTTGTTTAAAAAGCCTCGTTAATTTTTAGGTATTGTCGATTTTAAATTTCAAGGTCGTCTTATGTTGTAATCGCTTCCGCTGTGCGTTTTTTGTTTTCCACGAAGTTGTCGTTTTCATTTGATTTTCTTTTGACTAAGTTGTTGTCGTTTTCTTCTGCTCGCATCATTTCCAGTCATCGTCGTTTTATACTTTTTGTTGTCGTTTTTATGTTTTACCCATTGAGCTCATGAATATATTCATTTATTATATTTTAAGAGTCTATCATCAATTCTAGCAATAGGGAGCAAAGCTACCAAAACAAAAAAAAAACAAATAAAAAATAAAAAAAAAGGAAGACGAAGTATAGGGACGACTAAATAGTCTCTATTTGAAAATTATTGGCACAATTTTTTTTTTTTTTTTTGGTAACGGAAAACAGGGAGGAGGTTCTCAGATTAACTCATTCCCCTTTCCAAAATGGTTTTGTTTGGAATAATTGAAATTTGTATAGTTCAGTCATAATTTCTCTAGTTTTTTGCTGATATTAAATCGTAATTTCTCTACTCAATATCAGTTGCCAGAGATTTCCCGATGAGGTCTGCTTTCCACATTCAGCATTTTTTTACACAGCTAGAGGGATTGGCTAAAAAGCATCCTCATGTATGGAAACAAAATTTAATATCAAGATATAAGGAATCTAAAAAGCAAATTTAAGAACAAGGAATTCTAGATGATGGCAAATTCTACTACTAGTTACATATGTGAATTTTGAATTTGTCCATTAAAGGCAAGGAATTCAAGTGCGGTCCATATCGATGACATAATAATGTACAGAACAGGCCAAGAGGTTGAATTTGTGCTTCCCCTGATGACAATTGTCAACGGTAACTAGATTTTGTATGTATGGATCTGACTGTGAAGGAAATCAGCCCTTCAGATAGGAAAACCTCACAACGAGGTCATTCCAACCTATGCAAATAGCCAAAAAGATGGTCCTCGTACAAAGACGAAGACTAGAGAGGAGTAATGATGCATGAACATACTTGAACTTGCGAGACGGCCTATGTGACTTGGGCCTCAAAGAAGTGTCAGGGCCCGTATATTAGGTGCGCATACGGATTCATAAGGAACTCTCCAAAATAAGAGTCCAAACAAATAGTGCTTAGGGTGGATTCCTGAGTCTGGTAGGGGGTGATGTTTAAAGGAGTTGACAGCGCCTCTCCTAGCAGTTGTAAATTTTGAGAGGGATGGTTGCGTCACTCTTACATCAGTTGGTATCAGAGCAGGAGGTATCAAGTTCAAGTCCCCATGGGTGCGTCCTGGAGGGGGCATTTTCTAAGGAGGAAAGAATGATGTATGAGCATACTTGAACTTAGGAGGCGGCCTATGTGGCTTGGACCTCAAAGAAGTGTCTGAGCCTGTTCTTCCATGCTCTTCCATCCTTTCTTCTCCCCTCTTCTTCCTCATTTCTCAAAAAAGCCGTTCTCTCTTGTCCGAGGAAAACATGGTATGTCTTCTTTCAACAATCTTTGCCTGTGATTTTTCTCCACACGATTGCTGTAATGAAATCAAGTTTAATAGAAGAAAACGAGATTAAGATGTCGGAGTTCGCCAAGCCTCTGGCATCCGCTTCAGGAGACATGCATTTTCATTTTTTTTTTAATTTTTAATTTTTGCTTTGGTTAGAATCTGGTAAAAGTTAATCCTGATGCAACACGATTTCTTATTTGTGTCACATTATTTTATTAATTTAAAATTTGCAAAATAATATTGGGTTAAGCGAACTCAGCATCTGGAATGGCGGTGAGTGACGAATGTAAACTCAAGTTCTTGGAGCTAAAAACAAAGAGGAATTACCGGTTCATTGTCTTCAAGATTGAGAACCAAGATGTGGTGGTAGAGAAACTCGGCGGCCCCGCAGAAACCTACGAGGACTACACCGCTTCTCTGCCTGATAATGAGTGCCGCTATGCTGTCTATGATTTCGATTTCATAACTGATGAGAACTGCCATAAAAGCAAGATTTTCTTCATAGCCTGGTAACTTTTAGCACTTCAGCTTTTTTTTCGTATTGCTTTTTCTTTTTTGAAGGAGCTGCTTATTGTTATTTGAGGTATTGAATTGGAATATTTATGTAACGACCCGCCTAGCACAGGCCGTTACCATACATACATACATATTGAACTTCTCGTACATACTTACATACTTACGAAAAACAGCGGAAATTTTTTTTTTTATATGGCATGAAATATGCAACATATAAACGTATCTTTATCAAGCATATATAATATAACATAAATACATAAGGAACAAAACGCGTAGCAGCTCGATCTCCCACATTTCACAGTTTGCCCCGCCACGCCCTTCCATCTTGCATCAACCATTGCTGACAGGTTGTTTACCTACAGCATAAACGTAAGACAGTGAGCTTTCGCTCAGCAAGTACAACCTCCTATACCGCGACATAAACAAACATAATCTAACCTTACATATTCTAACTTAACTTCTCATACATATCGTACCACTTCTTAACTTCATTCATCATAGCATAACATACACATCATAATGCATGGTCCATTTATGCTCGTATTATGCTCAATTCATCCTTAACTTACTTTCATTACTTATCTTACTTATGGGCCCCTTACTTGTGTGTATGTACCGGGCATGCGACTATGGATTGGTTGGGGCGGCCAGTCCATTTCCAACTCAAACCATAGTCCAACCCGACCTAACACGGGTCGGTACAACACAGGCGACTTGCTCGCCATCTTACTTTCTTTTCATCTTGTCATGTCATACTTGATCTTATTATTCTTATAAGATTTCGTGAACATGCTTCGTGTCTTAATAATCATAACATAATATTCATCATGAACTTACCTTGACTTATCATACTTCATAACTTAGCATACAGCATAGAATTAACATGGCATATAGCATGGCATAACAATAACATAGTATAGCAACAACAACATAATATAACAACAACATAACATACAATAAGGCATACCCTCCTAGCATACATCTAACAATAACATACTTGGGCAAGTACCACAACAAAGCCTATTCTGTAGGCGGTGGTTGTACTTACCTCTCTTGCTTTGTCCTGCGTAGTGTTGCTCCTTCTCTGAGTACAGCTGCAGGTTCCCTCCTGCTTGTTGAAGGACATAGGTGAGGTTCTAATTAGTATTGTGGAAGGTTGGTAATCTAACGATCATGCCTACATAATCCTAGTTGTATGTCCCCGATACTAAAACAACCAAATATGGATTAGTTCTTAAGAGGTTTCGTTGGAAAACCTCATGTGCTAAACCTTTATACATACCATTAGGGTTAGGTTACCTTTCTACCCTTGGGCTTTATTCTTGTCCATAATTATTGGGTTACCTCAATTAACCCTATATCTTAGCCCAATTTATTAATCTTGGTATCCTTTAGGGTTATCTTGACTAACCCTTAAGGTCAATTGTAGTCAAACTCTTGGTCAACCAAAGTCAACTTTTGGTCAACTAAGGTCAACCCTATATGGGTCAAATTTGAGCTTTAGACTTTGGCCCAGTAACTCAGATATCACTTCCGGTTATTACCCGTAATCATCTTGCTTACCCAATTTGGTTTAAAAAAAATCCATTTTCCATTTCTTTGGAAACTTGGGTAAATTAACTTCAAAAATCTTTACTTATCTCATAAAAATTCATATTCTTGAAATAGGTCTTTATAAAAATCATTTAAGGCTGGAAACTGCCTTTGGAACAGTTTTCATAATCAAAACAGTGGTTTTGAAGAAAGATACAATTTTTTTCCGAACTGTTTTTAGAAAATCCTGTGCAGGAATTTCATGTTCCCTGCACAGTCTTTATAAAACCGTGTCAGTTTAAAGATCCATTCCGATTTTGAAAAAGTTGTCTTCACGAAAGTTCTAGCTCTCGAAAAATCCTAAAACTTTTGTGTTTTACGAAAAATTTAATTCGGACTCTAACTGGTTTGTTTTGGCGTTTGAACTTACCTGCTCGTGCACAAATCCTGGGCACGGATCAGGCTCGGGTTTTCGTGAAAACGAAGGCTATTGGAGCCTTATTCTAGAAATCTGTCTATTCTGCCCTCTAGGAAAAATCGTTCTCTACAACTTTTATGTTTTACGTTTTTCCAATTCAGCCTTCAAAGGCCTCAAATTCCACTTTTTATAAAACTGGGCAGTTCACATCCGAACTGGCAGTTTTTGTTCTCACATTCATTTTACGTCCTAATTCGCGCAAACTACCTCAACCGAACACGCGGGAGCCTAGATAGCACACATGCAGCATTTTCTAACGTCCCACATGAACAAACATGCAACTCAAACGCGCCCATACAACCAAAAACCGGACTGTCCTAGCCTAGGTTTGCATGGTTCTAGGTTGTCTCATCATTCCATTCCTTCACATACCATTCCATAATCAAAACTAACAACCTAACATGCACTTCTAGAACCGGCTTACACATAAAAACAGGGGACATACAATTCATCATTCATCTAGCATGCATCCTAACATTCAAACAAGCATAAACACAAATTAAAGCTCATAACAAATTAAACATCAAACCACCCTTAAAACTTAATCAAGCACCACACCTAATCAATCTAGGGCAAAGAAAACTTGAGCTTATGCTCTTACATCCTCTCAACTTGAAATACAAATAAAATTCCAAATTGAAAGCTTAATTGAAAAGGTTAGGGCTAAAGAAAATACCTTGGTTCAAGACAATGCTTAAGCTTAGGGTTTGGGGTCCAAAATCCTTTCCTCCCTTTGGTTCACACAACCGGCCTCACCACTCACCTAGGGGCACCAAAATTCTTTTGGTCACTTGGTTGGTTCACCATAAATCCGGCCACACCACCAAGCCTTCCCACTTCATTTTTTTTTCTCTTCCTTTTCTTCCTCCCCTAACACTCGGCCACTTGGCCAAATGGGTCTCAAAAATTTCCAAACTTTTTCTTTGGCTTTCCACTACAAATCCGAACACTCCCTAAGCAAAACCCCCTTGAAACTTTTGATTTTTCTCTCCTCTTTCTCTCTTCCTTGGCTGCTGATTTTCAAGAAGAAAATGGCAAGAACCTCCCCAAATTTATCATAAAGTGAATAGCAACCACCCCTATTTATAGAGGTTGAGAAACTTTGCTAAATTGTACAAAAACCCCATGAAAACTAAAATTGCACAAAAACCATGCAAGGTGGCCGGCCATATGCTTGGTGAAACAAGCAAGAATTTCTTTCCAAACTAAAAAAATAATTATGATGTCATAATTAAATGATAAGGTGATGTCATCCGCCTTAGACCTTGTTTGGCTATTTTCTCCAATAACCAGTCCATTTTTTAAGCTACACAGATATTTCCAATACTGTGTTCACTTATACACAGTATTTTTATACTGTACTGTAGTCCAAAATTTATCTGTGTAATAATGGACAGTATAAAATTCTTCTTATTTTTCCGAGCCCTTTTTGTCTTTAATCCTCACTAGGTGTGCTTGATTTTCTAAGGTGGTTTTTAAAGCCTATACATGCTAACTCAATCGTAAAGACGGTTTCCACAGTATCTTTTCCATACTGCATTTCATAATACTGTAAAGTCAACCATTTGACCATTTTTGGTCAAACTTTGACTTTCTTGGTCAAACTTTGACTTTCTTTGAATCTTGTACTTTTTCGTTCTTTTTGACTCAAAAGGGCCGTTGCTAATCTAAGCAATCCATTTTGAGTTTTTATTAAACCATAAAAACTCATAACATGTAAGAAAACTCTTAACCGAGCTTTTTCAAAAATACATCCATGGTATACATTCAATTCCTTTAAAGGAAATAATGATATCGGAAAAAAATCCAGGTATTACAATTTAGGATCATGTTATAAGGCAGAGTCAAATGTTTACGAAATGAACTTCATTTTTGTCGGTTTTTATTTTGAGAAGGTCACCGGATACTTCAAAGGTGAGGAGTAAGATGGTGTATGCAAGCTCAAAAGATAGATTCAAGAGGGAATTAGATGGCGTTCAAGTTGAGTTGCAAGCAACTGACCCTAGTGAAATGAGCCTCGACATCGTAAAAGCCCGGGCTCTTTAAACACACTCGTCATTTCTTTCCTACGACACTCAAGCCTTCCATAATTGGCAGTGAATTTTTTTTCTGTGAGCCAGTGATTTCTCATCCTTTTATATGTCATTTTCTTCTGTTTAAACTTTTGTCATGGGTTATATTCGAACCGTGTAATTTTTTTATTTTTGGAGGAGAAACGTGTAGTTTTGACATACAATGATTTACTACTTTTTAAGAAGTTGGTGCCTTTCTTAGAGCTAAAACAAAAAAGGTTCTAGTAAACATAAATTGTATTCTAAAACTGTAACACCAAACTGAATATTAGAGCTCGAATTGGGATAACATCCACTTTTCTGCAATATTGTACGCGTTGATGTTCTTCTTGCTAGTTTCCGGGGCTTCCCATCTCATATGCAACATATAAGCACGTTAAAAAAAAAAAAAAAAAAAGTTCTACAAAGAGAGAAACAACAACATACGTAATTTATTGCACACGGGAACTTATTACAAACACAGCACAGCACACCACCCAGAGCACACACAACACAATAATAGCAATACTAGAGTTGTTACAATGACAGACAGATAAGATCGTTTCATAATCTAGAAACAATAACGAACAACATTATCATAGAACTTGTACCACATGTTGTCTAAGAACTGGAAATAGACGAATCTCCATGACCTCTTGAGCAGCAACGAACCAACTACACACCCCCAAAACCGACGGCGAATCCCAAACTCATGCTCACATAAAACCAGTCCACTGTAAGCCCTTCTTTTCTGCTCATATCTTCGACAATGGGGGTTAGACCACCTGTGCTGCAGTTCATCGTGAGTGGAGGACCACATAGATCGTTGCCAACAAAACTGGAGGCATTGAAGCTCTGGAGCTGAGTGCCTGTCGGGATTCTTCCTCTCAAGTTGTTGCAGGACAAGTTCAAGTAGCTCAAGAAACTCAAACTTGACATGCTTGTTGGGATTTCACCTGAAAGCTGATTCAGAGAGAGATCAATAGATTCCAAGGCTCCCATGTTCCCAATTTGACTAGGAATTGCTCCAATCAAAAGGTTGTTAGACAGATTCAATGAGAACAAACTTGAAAGACTAGTGATTTCTGAGGGGATGTATCCAGACAAATGATTACTCGAGAGGTCAATGCTTGTCACAAGATAAAGAATGGTATCGTATTTAACTTCCTTACCTTTCATAACAAGTTCTAAAGCATCATTCACTCTTGCAATAAGATTAGGAAAACCCACGCTGTAGGCAAAATAAGATTCGATGTCGAATTTTATAGCCATGGCACTGAAATTGTTGAAACATTTTGGTATGAGACCTGACAAGTTATTACCCGAAAGGTCTAATATCTTGAGGGAACTAAGAGTGCACAGTTCGTTAGGTATGTGGCCATGGATTTGATTTGAACGGATGCTAAGAATCCTCAACTCTAAGAGATTTCTTCCGATCCAAGGAGGAATTGTTCCCCGAAATTTGTTCTCACCAAGGTCCAACACGGTCACTCTAGTAAAATCTTCCAAAAAGAACAATTTTCCAGAGAGATTGTTGTTGCGCAGGTGCAGGGACTGTAGAAAAAGTCAATGATCTCAGAGAGGATGGAACGACACCCGAAAGTTTGTTGTGACGTAAATTTATACTTAACAAATTCTTCCACGGAGTCCAACAGTTGGGTATTTTTCCAGACAATTGATTATTCCCAAGATCGAGAAGTACAAGAGACATTGGCTCACTCGTCCTGTGACACAAGAACTGGAACAATGATCCTGAAATGAGGTTGTTAGAAAGAAAGAGTTGCTCCATCTTGAAGGATATGCGAGGCAATGGCCCCTCCAAGTTGTTTGCGCTCAAGTCGATTCTAGCGTGGTCATCCTTAATCTTTGACATATTTGGAAGCCTCCCATGCATTTGATTATGTGATAGATTCAAATATGAGAATTGGGAAGAGAAGTCGCTGAACCAAGAGGGAACAACATCTGAAAGCCCAGTGTTGGACAAGTCCAAGTAAGTTAGATGCTTTTGGGAACGAAGCCACAATGGAAATCGTGGCCCTAAATGCCAAGACCTCATGTATAATTCAAAGAGTTGAAAAGGAGGAATCCAGCCTTGACTTACTTCCAGAGTTAGTGGGTTTCCAGATGCAAGGAAAGATATCATTCTTGTTGCATTGGCAAAGTGAGCCTCCGATACAATGCCCTCCAGATCATTCTCATATATGTATACTCTTTCCAATTTGTCAAGTTGTCCGAAAGATTCAGGTAGAGTTCCGCTGAAATGATTTTCTGAGAGGGCCAAAAACTTCAAAGAGGAAAGCTTTGCCAATGATGCTGGAATAGGACCCGAAATTGAATTATGAGACAGAGAAAGGTAGGTTAGACTTTTGAAGTGGCCAATTTGTTCGGTTAAATGACCAGAAAGTAGACCACCGCTCAAATCTAAAGACTCTAGTGTATCTGAAAGACATCCGAACAAACTTTCTAGAACTTGAGATATCTTTTGATTCCATTTGTGGTATGAAAAAATCAATATCCCTTAATCTGCAAAGCTTGCCCATCGACTTTGGCAACTTTCCTCCTAAATCATTCCATGAGAGGTCGAGTCTTGTAATAGAAGTCATATTTGTATGTTACTAGATATTGTACTGCTCAATTGATTCCCTCCAAGGCGGAGAACCTGTAAATGATTTAACTCATACAGCCAATCGGGCATTGAAGAGTTAAAAAAGTTCTCAGAAAGATCAAGATCCAGAAGAGAAGTCAGGTTTCGAATACCTTCAGGAATTCGACCACTACAACTATTACCAGAGAGATCAAGAGAAGTCAAACTTCTCAACTTGAAAACCCACGTTGGAATTGTAGAAAAATGATTATCCGAAAGATCAAGAATAGCTAGAGATAAGAAGTTGACATGATATATAGCAGGAATATTGGTGCTGAGTTGGCAATAGGACAAGCGCAATTCTACCAAAGAAGGAAGAGCATTTGTTACCTCCAACCAATCAGAAGCATTTGCAAGGTCAACACCACTCATATCTAGGTACCCGCAACGAAGAGAGACGAGAAAGCCATTGAAGACTCTCGGCATATCCACTACTACCACTGAGATCAAGAGAAGTCAAACTTCTCAACTTGAAAACCCACGTTGGAATTGTAGAAAAATGATTAGCCGAAAGATCAAGAATAGCTAGAGATGAGAAGTTGACATGATATATAGCAGGAATATTGTTGCTGAGTTGGCAAGAGGACAAGCGCAATTCTACCAAAGAAGGAAGAGCATTTGTTACCCTCCAACCAATCAGAAGCATTTGCAAGGTCAACATAACTCATATCCAGGTACCGCAACGAAGAGAGACGAGAAAGCCATTGAAGACTCTCGGCATTTCCGGCACCGCCAAAGAAAATTCCACCATTGAGATCAGATAGCGCAAATCTGTGAGGTTCCCAAGTTGATGAGGAACCATTCCGGTGAATCCAGAATAGGAAAGATTAAGATATCTTAAACTGGCAAGAGATCCGAGAAATGCCGGAATTTGACATCCTTCAAAGTTGTTCCCGCTAAGATCCAAGTGACTCAAATGCTTCAGATCAAGCAAAGAAGGGTTTATCTTACCACCCAGCATCTGCATCCAATCAGCTGTAAAAGGATCTAGTTGAAGGAGGAGTTTGTGGACGTGACCGGAGACGTCGTCACAGACGATTCCACTCCAATCACAACAGTTGTCACCAGTCCACGACGCCAACCGGTAGGAAGGATCAAGGAGATGATGCTTGAACAGCAAAAGCGCTCGTCTCTCGCTCTGTATGCAAGTCACATTGGAGCCACCACTGCTAAGTATAAAGCAGTGATCGACTGTCAGTATTGCAAATAACGCAAAGAAAAGACATGATGAAGCTCTTCTGATTAAACCATCCATCGATTTTGGAAGAAGAAAAAGCAGCACTACTCCACTCCTGGATCTAGGTGCATGTATTGTATTGGTATTTTATCTGATTTTGTTTTTTTTTGTTTTTGTTTTTGTTTTAGGGGATAAGAATGTTTGGAATTGGTTGCACCAAGTTAAGGAGTCAAACGTCAACCACGGAATGCAACGATTTTCTGAGTCCTATTCTTTTTCCACAAAATTTTTTTTTTATGAATTTATTTTTTTCCACAACGTGTTGCATAGTCCATGAAAAGTCCACCGCCTTATCCACATGTTTTTATGTCTATTAGACTCTATTTGCACCCATTAATTCCACCGTTCAAGTACCACAAATGTTATACAGTTTTACCCTTCAATTAAATTGCCTTAAAACTCATGAAAAGCACGCCCTCATATACACCATATTAACTACAAATAGAATAGATTTTCGAGTTGGTTGGAGCTATAATCTAGCGATAATGTTACACTTTACTTCATTTAAAAGTACAGAATATGAATCCCCACTTTCAAGTTTAAAAAAAAAAAAAAAAGGATTTTTGAAAAAAAAAAAATCATCTTTTATTTTTTCATCAAAATTTTCTCAAAAATATCTTTATTATTGTTTTAGAGTAAATTTTATTACGTTTTCTTGCATCTTTTTTTAGTTTCTTAGTGTTTACGTACCTTTTTTTCTCCCTTTTTTTTGGGGGGGGGGGGGGGGGGGGGTTAACTGTTGGTTGTTCGTTTCTTTTTTCCTTATAATTCAGTATTTTTTTTATTTGCTTTATTATAATTGAACTCTTTTTGAGTGTTATTGTTCAAATTTTTGATCTATTTGAAAATTATGCACCTTGAATTTCTTAACATACTTGTTTGAAAATTTTATATTTTGTTTCTACTAATCAGATGAAAACATTTTTACTTTTTTTTATTTTACTGGGTTGTAGCATGAAAACATTAATTAGACCATATCTGGTATATTTGTCTATGTTATAATGCTATATTTGTCATAAAAGAGTATAAAAAAATAATAATATTATCATACTCTAAGCTCCAATGTGTAATGTTATTACTAATACTATTTCTATTTTTTATCATCATTATTATGTTTGGGAACTTGTATAAGTGAATTTTTGTATTTAAATAAATTAAAAACGAGAAATGTATACTAAATAACATGAAAAAGTCAAGTCAACAACTAATAAAAAAACAAATATTATTTGATAGCATATGGTAAATTTAACATAAAAGATTTGAAGAGCATTTTTTTTTTTAATAAAAGAGACAGCACTTTTGTCTTCAAATGTATCAAAATTTACTATTGACATAATAATTTAATATTAGATCGGAGATACTCTATTTAGCATACAGTATACCAGCTCCAACTACGATGCTTGCATTTTAGTTCCAATCCCCAAACAAGTAAAATATAGATGGTTCATGAAGATAAAACGCGATAAGAATTAGTTAGGATTTTTTTTAGAAAAGCTTTTTTTAGAGTAGAGTGATTTTTTGATTAATTAGTTTGTTGATTATTTTACTCTTTTAAACAAACCAAAATTAACATTAATGATAAAATGAGAGTTAAATCAGGTATTTTGTAATTTATATCTATAAAAGGGTTGGTTTTTTAAACTTTTGTAAAGGGATATTAATTAATCGGGAAAATTTATAAATTTGATGGGCGTCTATATAACCCCTCTTAATATAAATTGGTGTGTCTTTAAGAAGACAGACACCTTTTTGAACATACAACACATACACCTGCTGTTTTTACGTGCACACGATACAATTAATCTTCAAATTATTATTTCAAGCTCCCCCCTCAACCCAAAAAAAAAAAAAAAAAAAAATCATCTTGAAATATTGAATTAAGTAAAACTATTTTCAATGCGTAAGAGTTGATGGAGTTTTAATTAGCCTCCGGTTGTTCTCCTTTAAAAACAAAAACAAAAAAAAAGGTTAGGCCATTTTTAAAAATAAGTGTCCAAAAATGGCTCATCTACTTTTTGCTCATGAACTGTGCATCTATTTAATCTCTCTTAAGTGATTTATTCGTTAAATCAATATTTAACATTGACGGTAAATGAACTACATCAATAATTTATAAATATTAATTAATAAATCATAATTAACTGAGAAATTTACTTAATGATATTGGTCGTAAAGTCTCTTGTTGATTTTAATTAACCACTGCTTTAGATTAGTACGATTTTT
Source organism: Ficus erecta (assembly GCA_008635985.1). NCBI lineage: Eukaryota > Viridiplantae > Streptophyta > Magnoliopsida > Rosales > Moraceae > Ficus > Ficus erecta. The sequence continues at coordinate 2,523,717 of BKCH01000010.1, forward strand.
TAAAATCCGTAGTCGATTTGTGATTCATCTAATCTTTAAGAAACTAACTTTTTTTTATTATAATCTAGCAAAACCAGATATAAGTACTATGCTATCGGTCATTTTTGCTCATTTCCTCTGTTCTTTAATTCTCTTCTTTGCTTTATGATCAAATTCTGCTCTCATGTGCTCAAGTGTTCGTCCTCCAAACCCTAATTCACCTAAAGTATTCATCTAACGCTGTTCAAAATAATTGTCCGAACTAGAGATACCAAAAATGACCAACCGATCGCACATAAAGTTAATAAAACCTGGCTGTCAACCACGGCAATGCGTAGCTTTCAATTGTAGATAATTTTGGTAGTGAGATTCCAGTCCAGGGTCAAGTCTGTTGACTACGACACCACCTTCGTTTGATGTTCAAGTAAAATGAAGGATTATCTTTGAAATTTATTCAAACATGTCTTTTCAACGAAAATATAGAAAGAAAAAAAAAAGAAAAAGAAAAAGGAAGTTATAGCAATCTATAAACGTCCATAGGCGTGGACTTGTTGCAACAGTTTGGTATAGGATCTTACAAATGGATATACGCCAAAAAAACTTGTTTGAAAACTGAATGAATATTGTTTAATGTAAACATCATCATTTCAATAATCCAAGAAATACGGCATAGAACCAAATAGTAAGCTCGTGAAATTTTGTAAGTCTAGAGGTAAATTTCCAAAGTTTTGACTTAAATTTTGTCACCAAAGTCGAACTGATTCATAATCTCCTTGTCTTTTATACAATCAAAGAAAATGGTCAACCTAGGCTACATTTTAAAGGTGCAGAAAAGTCTCCTTTAACCGAATAATTCTCAAAGTCATCCTTCCAGGCCTTGACAAATAACAAAGTAATGAAGCCGGCAATTTGCAGCAAACCTACTCCGAAACGTCTACAAGGGAGGTTCTGGTTTCATGTCATGGAAAAAAGGCCACAAATTAGGCAACAGAAATCAAAATAACAGCCAATCACCTTAGTTTTCAGTTTACAGTGTATAGGAAATTTTTTTTTCCACTTGACAAACTCTCCGACAACGCTGATTGGTGTCTGTGATCATTCATTTCATTGTGTATTGTTAAGTTATTGCTTCTGCATTATCAATTAAATAAGTAAATTAACATTCAAATTGATTATTTTAGTTGTGACAATATGATGAGTCGGGTTTATACCGGTGATTCAAATACAATCATCTTGAAGTGTTGCTAGTTTAAGAGTCATTTTATTGTTTTTTCAAATTGTTTTTAGTGTATTTAAGTAGGTCAGGAAGCAAATGACTCTTCAAGTAAATCATGCGAATTTAGTGCAAATTCTGCTGGACACAGTGCTCAGGAAGGACAGAGAGTAAAGGCTGCAGCCCTAAAGTTCGGCAAAGCAAGGGCAGAGTAGTGAGCTGCAGCCCTCGTCCGCAAAAGTTTCCCTTTCTTGTAATTTTTGATTCAAAAGTTTTCCTTTTTGGACAAGTCTATAATAGGAGAGATTAGGGTTAGTCTAGTGTCTTTGGCTGCGGGAGAAGCCGAAACCAAAAAAGAAAAAGAATGAAAAAAAATATTTTTAGTTTTAGATTTTCATATTTTATTTTCAATTCTAGTTTTAGGTTTTGTTTTCTACAAAATTAGGGAATGATCATCTTGAAGATCAAGAGGAGAAGGAAGAGGAGATTAGAAGAAGAATCTTAGACTTGTGACAACTCCAAAAGGGGTTTTTCTTTGTATTTTCTTATATGTTTATTTTTATAATTTAAGAATGCTTAAACTTTTATTTTGTGGAATTGTATTTTTATTTATAAAATAGTTTTCTTTTTCTGGAATTGCAATTTGAACTCAACATGTAGTTTGAATTTATTTACGGGATAATATTCGAGGCATTTGGGCTTCTCTATTTTTTAAACCTATTGTCGTTTTTAAGTAGTTATAGTCATTTATTTAAGATGTATCTTTCATCCAATCACTAAATTTTTGTTGTTTCACACGATCTTGTCATTTTTCAAGATTTTTTTTTTTTTTTCATTTTCAACTATATTGTCGTTTCTATGTGTTGTCTGAACTCCACAACTAGATCTAGCTAGGTGCATGTATAGTATTGGTACTGAATCTGAATTTTGTAGCGTCAAGCTGCAAAAAAAAGCTTCAACGTAGACTTATAAATCATGCAATCAGTCAAGTATAATAATGGTACTCGTTTTGATTTCTTTTTTCTTTTTAATTAATAAAAAGCAGCACTCTCCACAACAAAAAGCAGATTGACTACTTTCCTTCCTAAGTAGTGACGGAAAGATAGAGGGATTAAGGGTGTGTTTGAAGCATTTTAAGATGGTGGATGGGAGCGCCAAAAAAGAAAAAAAAAAAAAAAAGGGAGGATTCCAGAGGGAATTGCAGAGCAACTGACCCTCAAAACTCCAATCTCTTTAAAACACTCTCTTAATTTCTATCGATTCACTGGCTATTACAATATTTGAGCCGAGAATTTTTTCATCTCTTTTTTTTTTTTTGGGGCATGGTTGTAAACCAAACTGTTAAGGTTAATGTAGTATTATCGATTCCCTTTTGTCTTTGATTAACACTTAGCAGAGACATATCACCTCGAGAGGACTCGGGTGAAATCATGAAAAAAGAAAAAAGAGGTTGGAACAGATCATGAAGAAAATTAAAACTTCTTACCACATTGCATAATACATATGGTCAACTTCCGTGCTGTACTTATGTTGAATCATAAAACTTATTGTCATTCATAACCATGAATGTGCCTAATTACTAATTAATTTTCATTTTTCTTGTGAGTGTTTCCTAATCAACAACTAGCGATTTATTTGGATTGTGCAGTGGTCATCACTTCTCAAGGGCTCTTTTGTAAAGAATAAAAAATTATTCTGGTGGTCAGGTCTTGCTAATAACAACCTTAATTATTCATGTGTGGCTTCCAAAACTGAGTGTTTAAAAAAAAGCAGTGCGTGCTCCATAGGGTGTTCCGATATTATTTTAATTAATTTATTGGGGAAACATTACGCGTAAATTCAGGATAAACTACTTAAGTATTAGAGTACTAATCAAGAAGCTGAGTCATTTTTCTCCTAATTTATTTCTGCTACGCCATTATTCTATGTGTTTATGCTTCAATGAAGTCTTCTATTTGATATATTTTAATATATAGTAACAGCAAAAGAAATATTCTTTTGATATATTCTCCATTCGGCTGACTAAAGACTAGGAAGAATCGGATGAAATTCCATCAAAATCAAGTAAACTATGCAAAGCACTAGGCAATCTCGTGAATAACTTAGACCATTTCAAATTTTTAGAAAAGAAAAAAAAAAAAAAAAAACTGGCCTTTTTCACTAACACATTACAGCTTTGAAATATTTTAAGAAATTTCATAGTAATCCCAGAATAGAAAATAATTTTATTTCTCAATCAATGTTATCAGTAGCTTCTGAGCAGTTTCGTTTGTTCGAAAGTTTCCAACAACTGAAATATTTAATATTCAAAACATTAAATACTGTCATCACAGCTGCAACGTTGAGAATTAAATTAAAATAGATTAAAAATATCCCTATATCTTTATTTAACTTTGATTCATCTTTTATTTTTTCCGTCAAAAGTTTCTCAAAAATATCTTTACTATTGTTTAGAGTAATTTTATTACGTTTTCTATTTTTTTTAATTGAGGGTGAGGAAATTCGAACTCTTCATCTTTGATGGAGATAAATGTGAAATTATCATTACATTATACTGCAACCACTTTCAAGTATCTTTTTAGTTTCTTAGTGTTTACATATCTTTTATGATTTTTTCCTTTTTTTTTTTTCGTTTTTTGATTTTCTAGTTTTCGATATTTAACTGTTTGTTGTTTTTTCTCCCTTATAACTCAATCTTTTTATTTTGCTTTTCTTTTTTGTTTTTTGGTTATTGACTCTTTTTGAGTGTTATTGTGTATATTTGAAAAGTTTTGCTCTCTTTGAAAATTTCTACTTTAAGCTGCTAATGGATGGGAATAAGTTCATATGTCTCCTCATTTATGTTCCCATTCATGTCCCTCTAGTAATATCATAACATGTATATAACTAATATGATTTTTTAATTGATTTGATATGAAATTGTGATTTTTTAGTTTCTTAGTGTTTACATATCTTTTTTTTTTTTTTTTGGTATTTAACTGTTTGTTGTTTTTTTTTCCCTTATAATTCAATCTTTTTTTCCCCCTTTATTTATTCATTATTATTTTGGTTATTGAAATCTTTTTGAGTTTATTGTGTATGTTTTTCAAATTTTTGCTCTTTTAGAAAATTTCTACTTTAAGCTGCTAATGGATGTTGGTGGTAAGTTACTTAATGATATTGGTTGTAAATCTCTCATTAATTTTAACTAACCACTACTTTAGATTAGTGATATTTTAAAATTAGTGATTTGTGGCCAAAGTCGAGTAAGGGTAATGTAGCAAAACCAGATATATTTACTAAAAATATGATATTGGTCATTTTTGCTCGTATCCTCTGTTCTTTAATTCTCTTCTTTGCTTTATGATCAAATTATGCTCTCATGTGCTCAAGTGTTCGTCCTCCAAACCCTAATTCACCTAAAGTATTCATCTAACGCTGTTCAAAATAATTGTCCGAACTAGAGATACCAAAACTGACCAACCGATGGCACATAAAGTCAATAAAACCTGGCTGTCAACCACGGCAATGCGTAGCTTTCAATTGTAGACAATTTTGGTAGTGAGATTTAAAATCCAGGGTCAAGTCTGTTGACTACGACACCACCTTCGTTTGATGTTCAAGTAAAATGAAGGATTATCTTTGAAATTTATTCAAAACATGTATTTTCAATGAAAATAAAGAAAGAACCAAAAAAAAAAAAAAAAAAAAAAGGAAGTTAGAGCAATCTATAACGTCCATAGGCGTGGACTTGTTGCAACAGTTTGGTATAGGATCTTACAAATGGATATACGCCAAAAAAACTTGTTTGAAAACTGAATGAATGTTGTTTAATGTAAACATCATCATTTCAATAATCCAAGAAATACGGCATAGAACCAAATAGTAAGCTCGTGAAATTTTGTAAGTCTAGAGGTAAATTTCCAAAGTATTGACTTAAATTTTGTCACCAAAGTCGAACTGATTCATAATCTCCTTGTCTTTTATACAATCAAAGAAAATGGTCAACCTAGGCTACAGTTTAAAGGTGCAAAGAAGTCTCCTTTAACCGAATAATTCTCAAAGTCATCCTTCCAGGCCTTGACAAATAACAAAGTAATGAAGCCGGCAATTTGCAGCAACCTACTCTGAAACGTCTACAAGGGAGGTTCTGGTTTCATGTCATGGAAAAAAGGCCAAAAATTAGGCAACAGAAATCAAAGAAACATCCAATCACCTTAGTTTTCAGTTTTCAGTGTATAGGAATATTTTGTTTCCACTTGACAAACTCCTCCGACAGCGTTGATTGGTGTCTGTGATCATTCATTTCATTGTGTATTGTTAAGTTATTGCTTCTGCATTATCAATTAAATAAGTAAATTAACATTCAAATTGATTATTTTAGTTGTGACAATATGATGAGTCGGGTTTATACCGGTGATTCGAATTCAATCATCTTGATGTGTTGCTAGTTTAAGAGTCATTTTAATGTTTTTCAAATTGTTTTTAGTGTATTTAAGTAGGTTAGGAAGCAAATGACTCTTCAAGTAAATCATACGAATTTGGTGCAAATTCTGCTGGACACAGAGCTCAGGATGGACAGAGAGTCAAGGCTGCAGCCCTGAAGTTCCGCAAAGCAAGGTCAGAGTAGTGAGGGCTGCAGCGCCCAAATGTCAAGGCTGTAGCCCTCATTCGCAAAAGTTTCCCTTTCTTGTAATTTTTGATTCAAAAGTTGTCCTTTTTAGCACAAGTCTATAAATAGGAGAGATTAGGGTTAGTCTAGGGTCTTTGGCTGCGGGAGAAGCTGAAACCAAAGCAGAAAAAGAATGAAAAAAATATTTTTAGCTTTAGATTTTCATATTTTATTTTCAATTCTAGTTTTAGGTTTTGTTTTTATTACTACAAAAGTTGGCTTACACGACGGAAAATACACGACGGTTTTTGTGAAACCGTCGTTTTAAACAAGATTACACGACGGTTTTGTTGGAACTATCGTGTAATCCGACAGCATTTCAAAAAAAAAAAAAAGAAGAAGAAGGATTACACGACGGTTATATAAAACCGTCGTGTAATAATCCTCCGAAAATTTTCAAAATTTTCAAATTTTCAAATTTAAAAAAGAAAGGATTACACGATGGTTATAAAACCGTCGTGTAATCCTCCGAAAATTTTCAAATTTAAAAAAGAAAGGATTACACGACGGTTACAAAACCATCATGTAATCCTTCGAAAATTTTCAAATGTTCAAATTTTCAAAAAAAGGATTACACGATAGTTATAAAAACCGTCGTGTAATCCTCGGATTACACGACTGTTATAGAAAACCGTCGTGTAATCCTCCGAAAATTTTCAAAATTTTCAAATTTCATGCTTTAGAATTCACACGAAAACCCATTACTTAAATACATTTTCCTCTTCATTTATCATCATTTTCATCTTCAACCCTCTAGACAACTCAAACTTTTCTCCTCCCCACCTCTTTCGCCCGCCCCCCCCCCCCCCCCCAACTTAAAATCCGGTCATGCCGCCGCCGTCGCCGTCACTTTAAACTTTTCCCAAACCGCTGCCATAGTCCCGGATTTTTTCCGCCGCCAGCGTCGCCACCACCTCTCTCTCCCGGTGTTCCCATCAAGGCCGTGACTATTTTTCTTTAAAGAAAAGCAAGATGACTTCTATATTGCTCAATTTCTTGTTTCTAACAAAACTACGAACACACAATACTTTAATAACTTGCGTGGAGTGTAATTTGTAGTGTTGTTTGAATGTTTTTTTTTTTTTTCAAATTTTTGCTCTTTCGAGATGAATGTTTTGTGCACAGTTTTGGCACTCTACACACATTTTTTAACAAGATTTTTATCCGCTCACCACATGCTCGATGAAATGCCAAAATGAATTTTTGTTTTGGATAATCATATGGAATTTGATTCTAGTGTAATGTGTACCATTACAAGACGGTTTTGCTTAAAACCGTCGTGTAATTGGGCTTGAATTATAAAAAAAAAAAGGCTTTTTTTTGGTGATGGCACACATTACACGACGGTTTTGTTCCGAAATCGTCGTGTAATGTGTGCCATCGCAAAAGAAAAGCCTATTTTTTTTTAATTCAAGCCCAATTACACGACGATTTTGGAGGAAAACCGTCGTGTAAAGTTCTCAATTTGTGGCGTTTGCTACTATATTTCTTGATTCGACAACGGTGTGAACCGTCGTGTAATATTGAGATACTACGACGGGTATGGAACCGTCGTGGTATCTTCCACGACGCTGGATTACATGACGGTTAGACAACCGTCGTGTAAACTTTACACGCTGGTAAATAACCGTCGTGTAATCCACAATTTTTACTAGTGTTTCTACAAAATTAGGGAATGATCATCTTGAAGATCAAGAGGAGAAGGAAGAGGAGATTAGAAGAAGAATCTTGGAGACTTGTGACAACTCCAAAAGGGGTATTTCTTCTTTTTTTTTTATCTTTTTTTTTTTTTGTAATTTAAGAATGCTTGAACCTTCATTTTGTAGAATTTTATTTTTATTTAGAAATTAGTTTTCTTTTTCTAGGATTGCAATTTGAACTCAACATGTAGTTTGAATTTATTTACTTTCTCTCTTGATTTTATTAATTGATATCGGATTGTTTGTTCTATCTTGTGCTTAATGCTTCTAATTAATTGGCCGCAAATTAGATTGATTTGGTAACCCTAATAAAATATAAAACTATTATTAGTCCACCTCTAATAGTTTAAGTTTATGGGAGAATTGGTAAACTAACATTGTATCAGAGAAGGAAGTCCTGAGTTTGAACCCCTGCAATTGCACAATTTAACCCTTTTATTATTATTGCGTGTTGGGCTTTTAATATGTTTTAGGCTTCTTAGTGTTGGATTTTCAAATTCATATTTGTTTGCATGTTTGCCCATTGTCTAGTCTGCACGTGAGGGAGAGTGATGAAATATAAAAAATATTGTTGACCTACTTCCTAATAGCTTAAACTTTTTGAAGAATTAAATCATAATTAATTCTCATAATTTTATAACTTTATCAAATCAAGTCGTCCATGCCAACATATAGTTTTAACTCATAATTAAGTTGCAGGACATATTGTCAAGCTTGAACTAAAACGGGTAAAATGTAAGTATGATTCAGTCAACATTTGTCTTGGAAGCAGTGATAGAGTCAAGAAAATTTTTCAATGGGGGCTTTATAAAAAAAAAAAAAAAAAAGATATAAAACATAATATACTTTAATTCTTAAATGTGTACACAATGAAAATTTCTTGCAAAGTAGGTGAATACTAGATTTTACAGAAATTTTAAGAGAAAAAATTCACATATCAAAATTTGAATGGGGATGCAGTTGAAAATTTTCTTATTGATGGGGGTACAAATAAAAATCTATAAAAAAATTTGAGGTTAAAAGTAAATTTCTTCAAATGTGAGTGGGGACGTTTGCCCGATTTACATGTGAATATATATATATCTATGTGTGTGTGTGTGTGTGTGTGTAATTTCTCCCGATATTATTTATACCTCTTTTAAGTAAAAAAAAAAAAAAAAATCCAATTTCATCTTTCTTACAATATTTCAGCACCACAGCCGGTTAGTTTTTCTTTTCGTGAATTACTTGTATGATTCTTGTGAAGTCTTTAGGTATTGTCGTTTCAAAATTTCATTGTCGTTCTCTATGATGTTGCAACTTCCGTTCCGTGTTGTTTCTGTTTATCACGAAGTTGTCTCGTTTTCATTTGATTTTCGTGTGATCAGGTTGTTGTCGTTTTCTTCTGCTATAAAATAATAAAAGAGTAATAAAACAGAAAAATCTTTTATTCTTGAATCGATGGGGATTCTTACTTTCCCCGCCCAAACAAAAGAGTAAAAGAGTATAGTATTATAATTTATATTTAAATTTATATAATTTAAATTTAGTAGACACAAGAATCATTTTTTATTATAAAAGCAAAACCACTTCAATTTACTAATGCTATTGATTCGGTCAAAACAAAACATTAGAGAATATCCATTTTTCCTTTTATTCATTTCCAGTCATCGTCCTTTTATACCTAATCTTTTTGGATGTTTAGTGCCGACAGTTCAACTATTATCATTGTGACAGTTTAGTCCAAAAACTTTTTTTCACAGATTAATCTTAAATATAAATTTTTGATATTTTTGGTCAATGATCATATAATTAACAAAAAAAAAAAAAATTCGAATTTAATCAAGTTAATGGCATATTCGTTATTAACAAAATTTTTTTAGCATTTAGTCAAGTTAATTACATTTATATTCATGATATCCCACGAGGTGTAATTTTACAAACACAATTATATGAGGTGCAATTTTACAAAATCAGTCAGCCTTTAGGAATTAGAACACTATGCACATTCTGTGATTCTTCTAGTAGAGTTTTTATGTTTTTACACATTCAGCATATCATTGTCTTCATTAATTAAAATTTAAGAATCTATCATCAATTCTAGTGAAAGGGACCAAAGCTACTGAAAATATTAAGTTTAGAGGCGACTAAAAATAGTCACTTTTAAAAAATTCTGGGCACCATTTTTTTTTTTTTTTTGGGGTAAGGGAAAACAGGGAGGAACTTCTCAGATTAAAGCTTTGTTTGGGGTTTTAGTTTAACTCAAACTAAACTGTACTTTATCATATCATTTTTTGTATTTTTCTAAAAAGTCAACAAAATTTATAACTAGTTTTTAAAAAGTCAACCAACTCCAACTTAAAAATTTCATCTCCAACTGACGAACCAAACGCAAGCTAACTCATTCCCCTTTACAATATGATTTTTTGGAATTATTGAACTTTTTTAAAATACTGTCATAATTTCTCTAGTATTTTGGTGATAATAAGTCCTAATTTTCTCTACTCAATATCAGTTGGCAGAGATTTCCCATTGAGATTCCACCTTCAGCAATATTTTTTACAGCTAGAGGGATTGGCTACAAAGCATCCTCATGTAAGGGAACAAAATTTAATATCAAGACAAGCGATCTAAAACGCAAATTAAGAGCAAAGAATTCTGGAAGATAAACAAATTCTACCACTAATTACACTTGGTAATTTTGAATCTGTCCATTGAAGGCAAGGAGATCATGTACGATTCATATCGACGACATCATACTGTACAGAACAGGCCAAGACGTTGAAGTTTGAGATTCCCCAGCGGACTATTGTCTATAGTTTGTATGGCCCTGACTGTGAAGAGAATCAGCTCTCTGGATGGGAAAACCCTCACAATGAGGTCATGCCATCCTATGCAAGTAGCCTAAAAGTGAAGGCCCAACACCTCCTCTTGGGCCAAGCCCATGTGGCCTTGCACAGTGGCAAAATTGGTCGTCTTTCAAAGACAGAGACTAGAGAGGTGTAAGATTGACGTACTAGTGGGTCAAGTCTTGAAATTGGTTGCACATAAAGTCAACAACACCCGTCCTCCACGGCAATGCATAGCTCTCAAGGTTCCTAACTTTTTGAAGTGAAAAATCAGCCCATATTGTACGTCAATGAACTCCCTAATCACTCTTTTAGAGAATTCCAGGGTTCTATGTGTTTAAGCAGGTCAAGCAGAGCAGGCTAGACAAATGAAATTATAAATGGTACAAAATCATGGACCATTAGGAAATTCACACAAAACAATAAGAAATCATGAAACAGTACGCTAAACAAAAAGGTCTAGTAAACATAAATCATATTCGGAACCATGAATTAAACCAAACGGAGTACGAAAGCCTAAATCGAGATAACATCCAATATCCTGCAATGCACGCCATGATGTTCTTCATGCTAGTTTCCCAGGCTTCATATCTCTTATGGAATGCATAAGCACATACAAAAAAGCAAGTTTCATACGTAGAGAGAAACAACAACATACGTAATTTATTGCATACGGGAACTTATTACAAGCACAGAACAACACACCCCACAGGATTTCTTTGTCAGTTTTCACATTGTATCGATTCAATTCCCATTACTATTCTATCACTTCAACGAAACGCACTCTAAATATAAATTTTGAAAATAGTATTGTGATGAGGTACAGTAATGAATTTAATAATCATTCTTTATAAATAACTAGCGCAAAGTTAGAATAAAAATTAGATAAGGATTAGACTAATGAATAACCCGTCTAATCTTTCCGCCACCCCAATAAATTCATTCAACATTCTTCGTTATTCCAAAAAATATTTGCAGATCAATGAAGTCTTCTATTTAACATGTATAGTTTAATCTGGTGACAGCCAAGCTTTCACCTTTGGTAATTTTTTCCATTATATTCAAAAAATGTACTGTGCTTATGGTAATATATAGGTATTGTTGTGATTATATATTTTATGTTGTGGAGGTTTATACTTTAGATAGGTTATATTGTCAAGAATACTAATAGATAAAGCTATATTCGATCAATAAAGTGAATATGTGTTAATGCGTGCCAATATCTAGGTGTTTGAGAGGGGGGGAAAAGCACCAAGTGTAGCTTAAATTGTGAAAAAAAAAAAATGAAAAAGTGAATTTAGATCAGAAATGAAATTAATTTTTTGGATTTAAAAATTAGTATTTGTGAAGGCTTCCTCTTGAAACTTGAAAGCCTAATAACTAATAACTGACTAATGGATCGGAGGAGATAAACGCAAATTCATGATGTTTCTTAGGGTCTTTAATCTTGATTGAACCGATCATTTTGCTCATAACGTGTTCTAGAACTAGATGTCGACGTTTCTCGTTTATGTTGTCGTTTGCAAAATATCATTTGTAGATTCGTCGTCTTCTTAACTACATCATTGTTAATTTATGTCGTCCTATTTTTAGGATGTTGTCGTTTTCTTAACTTCACTGTCTTTTTTTATTTTTTATTTTTTAATGTTCATTATATGATTGTGTCCTTTCAATATGCTGTTGTTTTTATGATTTTTTTTCCTTATAATAATTCTTTGTCGATTTATGGTCTTTTTCCGGATAGCGCTCGTTTATTCGGGATAATATTATTTTTTTTCCTTATAATAATTCTTTGTCGATTTATGGTCTTTTTCCGGATAGCGCTCGTTTATTCGGGATAATATTCGAGGCATTTGAACTTCTCTATTTTTTAAACCTGTTGTCGTTTTTAAGTAGTTCTAGTCATTTATTTAAGATGTATTTTTCATCCGATCACTAAATTTTTGTTGTTTCACATGATCTGGTCATTTTTCAAGATTTTTTTTTTCGTTTTCAACTATATTGTCGTTTCTATGCGTTGTCTGAACTCGACAACTAGATCTAGCTTGGTGCATGTATAGTATTGGTATTGAATGTGAATTTTATAGCGTCAAGCTGCAAAAAAAGCTTCAGCGTAGACTTATAAGTCATGCAATCAGTCATGTATAATAATGGTACTCGTTTTGAGTTCTTTTTTTTTTTTTTTTAATTAATAAAAAGCAGCACTCTCCACTACAAAAAGCAGATTGACCACTTTTCTTCCTAAGTAGTGACCTTAAAGGTGTGTTTGGATCTGAGAGATGGAAAGATAGAGGGATTAAGGAGTGGAAAGTTAGGGTTGGTAGGATTGATGAAAGGAAGGGGCAGAGCGCAATGGATTGAGAAACCTTTTGAGCCCACCGACACATCCTCTACAATGGTATGGACATTTATATAAATGTACTATGGAACTATTAAGAAAGTATACAATCTTTTTTTTTAATAAGAAAGTATACAATCTATTTTGGACATTATTAAATAGATATCAAGATATTTAAAGTGTGTAACAAATTCATACTATATAACAATCAATCCTCAGTTTTGACGAATTTAATAACAAAAATACCCAAAGAAAAAAGAAAAGAAAAATGGATTAAAAGTTCATTTAAAAAAAAAACTGCAAAAAGAACTTTTGTTGGAAAAAAAAAATCACTGGTGTGGGACTTGAGTTTTTTTTAATTATTTTTTTGACATTTTTTTGTTTTTTTTCCTTTCATTTTATTTCTATTATTTCAAGGATTTTTTGGTCTTTTCATAGTCAAAATTGAGCATTAACCATTTGAGAATATGAATTAGAGACACACTTGTGTCTTTTTCTTTTTTTTTTGAAAAGAACACCCTTGTGTCTTGATATACATATTTGATGAAATTCAAAATAAATGATATATTTTCTGAATAAATTAAAAATACAAGACGCATTTATAAATTTATTACCATGCCAATAATCAAACGTATGTAACAAATACTGATATGTAATGATCCTAATATTCCAACAATAAAACAAATAGATATTCATTGTTATTCTAATTCAACTACATAATTTGATTCCATCAAACCAAATGTAAATCAAAACTAGAATTAGTAGAGCTAATTGCATATATTTTTATTTTCTTATATTTCTATAATTTCGGACATGTTTGACGACTCTTCTGAGACTTTGCAGTGGAGAATCGTCTATTTTTCTAAAGGTAGCTATGCATGTTAATAATTAATAGGTCATGTTAGTATTAACCTATTTATTAATAGTGTTTGTTTTTATGTCAATATATTATTAATCGTCTCAGAAAACATCAACACGAATACCAATCTGTTAAAAGTGTCTAAAAAAAAGTTTTGGTGCCTCTCCTTTCCACTTATTTATATTTAAAAAGGAGAAAAAAAAAAATGAAATTACAATTTCCTAATTAGGGTTTTTTTTTTCTTTTTTTTTTTCTCTAGGAATCATAGTATTAAGGTTGGTGCCTTAAAAATTAAATTTTATACTAGAAGATCCCTATGTGTCATTTAATTAGTGCGCTAATGAAAGGAAATTGTATGTTCAATTTAAAATTGGTAATTTTGTTTTGTTTTGTTTTGTTTTGTTTTGTTTTGTTTTTGTTTTTGTTTTTGTTTTTGTTTTTGTTTTTTAAAAGAGAGCTTTAATTCATTCGATAACATAAGTAAAATTCCAACCAAATAAGAGAATCACCTTTCTTTGTCAGTGTTCATATTGTATCAATTCAATTCCACTTCCCAATTCCCATTATTATTATATCAATTCAATCAAACGCAACCTAAATATATTATAAAAATAGTATTGTGATGAGGTACGGCAATAAATTTAATAATCATTCTTTAGAAATCACTAGCTTAAAGTTAGAATAAATTAGACAAGGATTAGACTAATCAATTACGCGTCTAATCAGTTATCATTCTTTGTGAATCATGATCACTACTCCACTATTCCATTATTCTAAAAATGTTTGCAAATCAATGAAGTCTTCTATTTAATATAGTTTAATCTAGTGACAACAAAGCTTTCACATTTGGCAATTTATTCCCTTATATCCTAAAAATGTACTATGCTTATGGTAATATTTAAGTATTGTCGTGATTTTATATTTTATCTTGTGGATGGTTTATAGGTTATCAAATTTACTATTAGATATAGCTATATTCAATCAATATGAATATGTGTTAATGCGTGCCAATATCTAGGTGTCTGAGGAAAAAAAAAACAAGTGTAGCTTAAATTTTGAAAAAAAAAAAAAATGAAAAAGTGAATTTAGATTTGTAATGAAATGAATGTTTTGGATTTAAAATGGTGTGATAAACATACCATAAGTATTTGTGAAGGCTTCCTAATGAAACTTGAAAGCTTAATAACTAAATGACTAATGGAAGAGATGAACATAAATTTATGATGTTTCTTAGGGTCTTTAATCTTGATTAAACAGATCATTTTGTTTAAAAAACGTGTACTAGAACTAGACGCCGACGTTTCTCCTTTATGTTGTCGTTTGCAAAATGTCATTTGTAGACACGTCGTCTTCTTAAATTACATAATCGTTACTTTAAGTCGTCCTATTTCTAGGATGTTGTCGTTTTCTTAACTTCGCTCTTTTTTATGTTAATTATATAATTGTGTCCTTTTAATATGCTGTTGTTTTTATAAAACTTTTTTCGTTGCAATAATTCTTTGTCAATTCGTAATCGTTTTCAGGATAGCGTCGTTTATTCGGGATAATTGTGGCATTTGAACTTCTCTATTTTTTAAAACCTGTTGTTTTTAACTTTTAAGTAGTTCTAGTCATATATTTGAGATGTCGCATCTTTCATTTGATCACTAATTTTTGTTGTTTCAACTTTTAAGATTTTGTTTTTTCTTTTTGAACTATATTGTCATTTATATGATATTGTTATCTGAACGCTGTTTTTACAGGATAAATAGCTCCATCAGTCCCCCAACCTTTGGTTTTTTTGCACTTTTGTCCTTAACCTTTCTCTTGTGGCACTTAAATCCTCAACCTTCCATTTTAGTTCCTCTATTAGTATTTAAAGCGTTTAAGATGGTGGATTGGAGCGCCAAAAAAAAAAAGGGATTCCAGAGGGAATTGCAGAGCAACTGACCCTCAAAACTCCAATCTCTTTAAAACACTCTCTTAATTTCCATCGATTCACTGGCTATTACACTGTTTGAGCCGAGAATTTTTCATCTCTTTTTTTTTTTTTTGGCATGGTTGTAAACCAAACTGTTAAGGTTAATGTAGTATTATCGATTCCCTTTTGTCTTTGATTAACACTTTGCAGAGACATATCACCTCGAGGACTCGGGTGAAATCATGAAAAAAGAAAAAGAGGTTGGAGCAGATCATGAAGAAAATTAAAACTTCTTACCATATTGCGTAATACATATGGTCAACTTCCGTGCTGCTATGTTGAATCATAAAACTTATTGTCATTCATAACCATGAATGTGCCTAATTACTAATTAATTTTCATTTTTCTTGTGAGTGTTTCCTAATCAACAACTAGCGATTTAATTGGATTGTGCAGTGGTCATCACTCCTCAAGGGCTCTTTTGTAAAGAATAAAAAATTATTCTGGTGGTCACCTTAATTATTCATGTGTGGCTTCCAAAACTGAGTGTTTAAAAAATAGCAGTGCGTGCTCCATAAGGTGTTCCGATATTATTTTAATTAATTTATTCGGGAATCATTACGCGTAAATTCAGGATAAACTACTTAAGTATTAGAGTACTAATCAAGAAGCTGAGTCATTTTTTCTCCTAATTTATTTCTGCTACGCCATTATTCTATGTGTTTATGCTTCAATGAAAGTCTTCTATTTGATATATTTTAATATATAGTGACAACAAAAAAATATTCTTTTGATATATTCTCCATTCGGCTGACTGAAGACTAGGAAGAATCGGATGAAATTCCATCAAAATCAAGTTAACTATGCAAAGCACTAGGCAATCTCGTGAAGAACTTAGACCATTTCAAATTTTAGAAAAGAAAAGAGAGACAAAGAAAAAAAAAAACTGACCTTTTTCACTAACACATTAGAGCTTTGAAATATTTTAAGAAATTTCATAGTAATCCCAGAATAGAAAATAATTTTATTTCTCAATCAATGTTATCAGTAGCTTCTGAGGTTTAGAAAATACCCCAAACGAATGTTTGGAAACGATACCATCTCCAAACACCCTCCCTGAGGTTTGAAAAAAGTTGGTTATGAGCTAATGGAATCTGAAATCGAAGATGATGTTTGATTTGTTGAAACAGTCAACTGAAGATAATTCAACAAACACATTCAAACACGCATATAAAATGTTATTAAATTCTAGACTAATTTTAATTATAAAATAAATCATAGTATAATTTAGTGACAAAAATGGTTGTGAGTACTACAAGTGGAAGAAATTTCAATAAAATTAAGTACAAATATATATAAAGCACTAGATGTCTTACACAAGTAAATTTGAATTTTCCACGATCTCGTTACACAGTTTGAATTAACAAGGTTTAAAATATAGTTCTGCATTGGAACAGGCAAAACAAAGAAATTAAAAATATAGCTTAGAGAGGAAGGGCAAAATCTAAATTAATTAATGTCGTCGGAGTAACTAAATGGTTTCTTATTTACGGGTCTTCCGAGTTAAAATAGGTCTCCAACTACTGAAATAGCTAGATGTGCACTTCACGCACTTAGACCAAATTAATTTTCATTGACTTGCCTCCTAAATTAGTAGTCCTGGGTTAATAGTATGGAATATGGTTTGCATTTGAGAGATTGCTCTTCTCAAGAATGAAAAATCTAGGACTGCCGGATTTTTTCCCTAATTTGTATTAATTTTGTTCAGCAGATTTCGTATGCTACTTGGAAAACTGGTCAAGATTAAAAAAAAAAAAAAAAAAAAAAAAATCTAACATTACCACCTGTGAAATTACCCAGAAAGAGAGTTCTTCTCCAAAACAAAGATTATTATAAGATGATAATATTGACGCTCTGGTGGTCAAGTCTTGCTAATACAACCTTAATTCATGTATGAAGCTTCCAAAACTGAGTTTTAAAAAATAGCAGTGCGTGCTCCATGAGGTGTTCTGATGAATTTTTTTAATTAATTTATTCGGGAATAATTACGTGTAAATTCAGGATAAAATACTTGAGCATTAGACCAATCAAGAAGCTTAATCATTTTTTCTCCTAATTAATTTCCACTACGCCATTATTCTATGTGTTTGTACTTCCATGAAGTCTTCTATTTGATATATTTTAATATATGGTGACAATAATAGTAATATTCTTTTAATATATTGGTCCAGTCGGCTGACTAAAGACTAGGAAGAATCGGATGAAATTTCATCAAAATCAAGTATACTATGCAAAACATTAGGCAATCCCGTTAAACTTAGACCATTTCAAATTGTTAGAAAAGAGAGGGGGCGAAAACTGTCTTTTTCACCAACACATTAGAGCGTTGAAATATTTTAAGAAATTTCATAGTCATCCCAGAATAGAAAATGATTTTATTTCTCAACGAAGGTCAAGTTGTGACTAAATATATTATATCAATAACATCTGAGTGGTTTCGTCTGTTCAAAAGTTTCCAACTGCTGAAATATATAATATTCGACACATATATTATATACTGAGGGATATTTTTATTCAAATATAAAGATCAGATAGTATTTTAACAAAATATTGATGGAAAATTAATAAAAACAAACATATGAGGCAATTTGACACATATATTATAATTTGAATGTACATGTACATTTTTATGTTAGCACTAATGATATAATTCAAGAGAAGTTTGTGATTTTTTTAATTTTGTGACCGTCTTTTTATCAGATTCTGTCACTAATTGCAATTTGTCACTTTCTACTGTCTTGTCATTTCCTAAAATCAAACATTATATATCAGGGGATATATGAATTAATGATCTTTTTTTAAAATAAGTTTTTAATAAAATGACCCAAATTTTGTAAAATTAGTAAAATTATCATATTTTTTTGAACGTGATTAATCAATCGATCAATCACTTATTATTTACAAATTGATAACTTAAGGCCTCTTATTTATTAGATCCAAATTAAAAAAATAAAAATAAAAATTGTAACATCAAATTTTGAACCGGCTTTTATTAAGGAAGGAAAAAAAACTTGAAAGTCTTTAATTTTTTAACAAAAAAATAACAGTGTATTTAATAATTTACCTACGAAAATATATTTTCATTTATCTACCTTATCACTTAAATTAAAAAAAAAAAAAAAAAAAAAAAAGGAGAACTGAAAAAAAAGTTCTAATCGGACTTACTTTACTGCTTCCTTCTCTTTAAGATTCTCAATATTCTTTTTAGTTTATATCTTTTTTGTTAATTATTGTCTGAGTTTCACAATTGCTATTTGATTTCATGTTTTTTTTTTTTTTTTTTGTATATTTGAGCAATTATTTAGTTTTTAAACCTAAATAACTAAGATAAACTTGAAAATAGAATTTTAATTAATAATTTTGAATCTAAAAAGGCAAAAAAAAAAAAAAGTTTTGAATAGATTTAATTATTTAATTATATACTTTATAAATTTAGTTTAAAAAAAAAAGGTGAAGAAGACCTCTTTTAGAATTTTCGTCGGCTTCAAACCAGCACTGCTTCGGAAAAATGTTTGGAATTTCTATTGCCCTGCTGCATAGAACACGACAAAAAAAAATCATTAATCAATCTTTTTTAATCATTATATAGGAATAAATTAATTCCTATATAGGAGACAGGAATATCGGACTAATATGATTTACTCGTGCTCATACTTTCATAAATCATAATCACTATGCAAGGTGAAGGTAAAACCAAGCGAGATAAAGAATTCAAAATAATGGCTTGTGTGTACCATATTTGAGTATGTATCATCCGATTTTTTGAGCTTTTAACTTACATACATATAAGGATTTTAATTATTAGTTATTTTTGTAGTAAGAAGAGTGGTTTTTGGAAACCAATGCATTTGAATGTAATATTATTGTTAGGATTTCTTTATCAGTTAATTTTCTAATTAGTTTTAATATTTTATTTTGACAAAAATTTAGCTTGGGCTGACACGAGTTATTTATATCGCTGTTAACTTTTTCCAAGATAATACTTTGAATGAGAGTATTATATATATATATATATATATATATATAATTGTTAATTACGTGTATAAAGTCATGCATATGACTAAGTCGCAACAACTTTAGAACCATATTCACCAAAAAAAAAAAAAAAAAAGAGAACCAACTAGCTACACATCGTCTTTAATCGACTTCACGACATCAGGTCTTACTTTTTATTCTCCCACCGCTAACATTCTCCACCATCTCTTTCTCTTTCCACCTCAATTACCAGTTGTTCTTTCCATTTCATCCAAGTGCTTATAAGGTAATAGTCTTCTAGTTCTTGTATAAGAGATATAAATATGTTGTTCTACTATGCTTTGTAAATACATATATATGCATATGTACAACATATGGATGGTATTAGGATCCTTTGAGAGAGATTTTGGAGATATTTGAATTAGAGTTTGAACATGTGTGTTTGGTTAAAAAAACTGTTTAGAATAAAAAAAATGTAAAAATTTAAAATGTGTTCGGAAAAATAAATATCAATATGGATCTCGTTTCGTTTATCTCAAAATTCTATATAATTTAAAAAAAAAATCATCTCGTTTGAACTTAAAATAATAAAGTTATAAACTTTAAAGTTTGAGTTTATTATAGATATTTGGATATTTGAATAGTAAAAAATAGTTTTGAGTAAAAAAAAAAAAAAAAAAAAAAAACTATGAAATCAAAAACGAGTATGTACCCCAAAAGGATCCGTTAGGATTCCACCATATGGGATATGATTATGAAGGAGTTTCTTTAATTTTCAATTCTTTCATGTATATAGACTTGTATATGTTATGATTCTTTCAGAGACATAAGCAAACGACGGAGGATATTTATTAGTGTATACGTACTCCTTCATGTGGCACACTCGACTTAGCTATGTGCTATATAATATCATTGGTAAATTATAGGATGCATCTTTCAAGATTTTTTTTTCATGATTTTATAATAATATACTTAATACGGTAGTACATGAAATTACATGAATAGATCTCATTTTGATAGCTTTCTAATTCTTAGTTTGGAAGATTATGTCTACTAATGAGGTTATCTGCATGTTGTTATTCAAATAGGAATAAAATATAAGGATTCTTCAAGTTGTCAGTACTTTCGGTATCAATATTTATCGGATGTTAAGGTAAGTAAAAACCATCAACTACTCACAACAATAATTGGTATGTTTGTGGATATTATGAATTTGTTTAACAGCACAATTTTACATTAATGAGTATGATTACATGAGCATGTTTTCATGAGTTTCAAATAAATAATGCAATATTGAGAATAGATATTTTATATGGATACTAGTTTAAAAATATGTGTGATGTACATAATTAGATATATTTAAAAAAAATTATCAAAATAGAAAAAATATATAAGTAAAAAATAAGGTTATATATAAAAATATTATAAATTTGACACATTTTTATATTTTTATCTACCATAATATTGAAGTTAATAATTTTATCATTTATAAGACAAAAAAAAAAAAAAAAAAAAGGGGGCCAAAAGAGAGGGGGGGGGGGGTGCCGGAAACAAAAGAAAAAGAAAATTGGACTAAAAACTCCACCCCTCACTTCTCTCTTTTTCTCTCTCTCCCCGCTCCGCTGTGGCCTTGCCTGTGTCAGTAAACATAAAAAAACAAAACCCAAAAAAAAAAAAAAACTCTCCCTCTCCCTCTCTTTCTATCCCCCTCCCTTGTCCCGTCCGTGTGTCAGGACTCGGAGAGAAAAACAAACCCAAATACAAGCTCGCTCTGTCTCTCTCTCCTTCCCTCCCTCCCCAAAACGGCCGTTTTCAACGAAAGTTGGTGAACAGTAGCTCATTTTGAACTTTCTAATGTACTAGTTAAAAAACATGTGTATCGCACATGATTAGATATATTTAAAAAATTTATCTATATAAAAAAATATTTAAAAAAAATAAAATTATATATAAAAATATCATAAATTTAACATATACTTATAATTATATTTATTGTAATATTAAAATTAATAATTTTATTATTCATAAGATTAAAATAAAAAAAATTGAAACTCCACAAACCCACCCCACTCTCTCTCCCCCTCCCTTGCGTGTGTCAGTGAACATAAAAAAAGAAAACCCAAAATATAGTTCTCTCTTTCTCCCCGTCCCTTGTGTGTCGGGTCCCAGAAAGAAAACCCAACTCCAAACTCCTAGTGTCCCAGTGCTTTTACAAGGAAAAAGTTCATCTTTTGTATGATTTTCATAACTTTTTCTCTAAGAAAGAATAGAGTTTTTGGATTAAGCTCAAAGCAAATATATATTTTTTCAACTTTAGAACACGCTTTCCATAGAGGTTTCAAAGAGGTTCTCAAGAAATCCAAGGACTTGAATGCCGGGTATAATTTTCTAACTCTTTATTCTTCAAAGAGTAATTGGTAAAAATGATATCTGAATTCTATAAAGGTAACGATTTAGTCTTTTTTTTTTTTTTTTAAATTTTGATTGAGGTGATCCTAAACTTCCTAAATGTTAGTAATCTTAGTTCTTTCCGTCTAGATTTGTTAAATTTCTAACGGAATGAATCATGTGTGATGCATGTGATCTAATTTGATGAAGTATTTTAGTAATTTAACAATAATTAGTTTAATAAAAAAACTACAATTCATTTCTCCTCTCTCCCTCTCTCTCTCGAAGTCGGGGGGAGAGGGGCAACCCAGATCCGGGGGGCATTGAGCTTGGCAGCGGAGAAGATGAACGGGGGTGGGGGGGGGGGGGGGGGGGGGTGTTGAGCTTGGCGATGGAGACGACAATCGGTGGGGGGGGGGGGTTGTTTGAGCTCGGCGACGGAGAAGCTAACATGGTTTGGGAGGGGGGGTTTTGGCCTGGGCGGATCTCTATGTCTCTTCTTTTCTTCTTCTTTTTTTTTTTTTTTTTTTAAATTTTAAATGTATATTGGGTAGTGTTTAGGAAAAAAAAAAAGTATTTTCATTTTTCATGGTTAATCTAACTCATATAATTTGTCACATGACTTTTTCTGTTAGAAACTTAACAGAATTAGATGGAAAAGACTAATATTGCCAACAATTAAAGAGTTTAGGATCATCTCGGTCAAAATTAAAAAAAAAAAAAAAAGGGACCAAATCATCACATTTGAAAGAATTTAGGGACCATTTTGACTAATTACTCTTCTTCAAAAAACTTGGATTTTTTTTAATTTGTAAGTTAAAACTGTAGAAATAATTACACAAAATGTCCATTTTTAGAGTCCTGTTTTGAAATATGTCCGTTTTTAAACAATATGACATATACGTTTATTTCTTATGAAATATATATCTGTAGTACATATTTTATCATTTATCATAATTGACTTTATTTCATTTAATTTACATAGATTCTCATATTTTCCTTATTTGTTTTTTTGACTTTAAAGATGATTTTTTTTTGCTCGCAAATGAGAATTACCTTTAATAAATGCAAATTAGTTTTTCCCTCTTTTTTTTTTTTTTTGAATTTTGAATTGAATCTGAAAAATCCAATGAATTCTTTATAAAAACACAAATTTATTTATGTAATCTACTACAAATCGGATGGTTACCAATTATGCCTCAACCAAATAAATTCAAAAATAATAAAAATGATATCGAATTCTTCACAGAAAAACACTATTATATGTATAAACTAGTAGAAATGAAATGAAAACTATCTTTATGATAAAGCCTGATTCAATACATGAAAGATGAATTCTTTATGAAAAAAAGAATGTATGATCTTAGCTATATATAGGAAGATTAAAATCATGGATATATAGGTAAAAAAAAAAATTGTAAAATTGGAAACAAACTACCAACAGATGTTTTTAAACGGTAAATACTGTTTTATTAGGCCTAAATAATTTATAGATTAAGAAGTTTATCATAGGACGTACATAGGAACAAAAGGAAAGCCAGTAGGTGGTTATAAAGCTAAATTTATTAAAAAATAAAAATAAAAAATTGATCAAGATTAGAAAACAGTAAAATTGTTGCAAAACGGAAACTGATACAGCCTACAGACTATGTCTTGGACAGTCTACAAACAGGGAAAGTTCCCAGTTTTTGTTAAGTATGAAATTAGTCAATTAAGATTGTAATTTGTAACTTAGAAGGGGGAATTGTTAACAGTTTTTCCCTATTGTTTTAAATGTTGTAATTGGACGATATCAGATAATTTAGTACTACATACAGAATTCTGAAATCAAATAATAAAATTTGGACAATCGAAGATCTAATTAGAGACGAAATGATAATTTTGTGAAGTTACGAGTAAAAAGGGAGATTTCATATTAAAATAAGATTAGGCTGAAAAAGAAAAAAAAAAAAACTACTATAACTAATGATGTGTTTGGAACTCTAATTTGAGTTGAAATTTTTAAATTAGAGTTGGTTAACTTTTTAAAAATTAGTTAAGAAATTTGTTGACTTTTCAGAGAAAGACAAAAAAAAAAAATGTTAGAATTCTAAATTTGGAACCTAGTTCCAATTGCACCATAAGTTCATAGACTTTCATATTATAAGTTTGAGAAGTAAGCTTGAATCATTAGGAGAGCATAATTTTTAGAAGACCTAGATGAGTAATAAAAAAGGTCTAGAAGTTATGTCTACCTGATAAACGAAGTAAGCCGTAAATGAGTCCAAAACATTAAGAAAAATAAAATATGGACCAACTCCACTATGTAAATTACAAATAGACCATGATTATGAAATTACGTGTGTGGTCACAAACTAAGACAGGCAACTAAGTCTTATATATAAAGATTAATTAAAAATGACATCTATAAAAATTAAGGAATTAATTATTAATTTTAAATTGGTAATTAATAAAAAGCGGGAAAACGTAAAATAAGGATATAATGGGTTAGTTGTTAACTATCAACTTAGACATGTAGTTGACTAATGTTTAAACAATAAATAATATTTTAACAATGAGGAATCTATTTTTTAAAATAATTGACGAAAAGTAAATTATTAATTGAAGGAAGAAAAAAAAATGATATTTGTTCATATCAGATTGAACCTTTCAATTCAAAATTCCCGCTCTAACTATTGGGTGTCAAATTATACTAGGATACAGTGCAGACAGTGAAAACAAAGTGGGCCGATTGATCAAAAAGTCTTAATTTGCCAAATTTTTGTAAGTTTGAACCTCAACTAAGGCGTACAAATTTGAATGTTTGTTGAAATTCTTGGTGTGCATATGTGGTGAATTATGTGCCAAAGACTCGAACATAATTATGATACCTTGATAATATGTTTATTACTTTTCTGTTATTGTGACATATCATATTTGTATGATCACTAATTTCAATGACCCAAGGCTAATGAAAGTAAAACATTAAGCGAGTGTCTTACCAATCTCCACTCAAGTGAAGTAAAATTCATAAACTCATAAACGATCCAAATAAGTATGATCTTAGATATATATATTTTTTTTGCTAACATATGACCTTAGGTACATCATGCATCTTGATGCATTATGAGATTAGCAAAATACTATGCTATAGGTAATCCAGGTAAGAAACCCATGACCAACTGTTGATTAGTAAAATCACTTTATATCCCAAAACAAATGAACTAAAAAACAAGTTTGAAGTTTAAAAGAAAAAAAATATCTTGAAACGTAATTAAAGATTCAAGTTTAGTTAAAATTAGTTTAAGATGGCTTGCTAAGTTATGGTTGTCACAATCTATGTCGGCCGATAAATCCTTTCTTTTCCTTGTAAAAAGTTTGGAGCATCATGGACACGATTTAATCCTGATTGGTTCAACGAGTAGAATAATTAATTAAAATATAACATTGAAAAAGATACTGCATTTTTGTTATGTTGTTATCTTCAGTACAAGAAATTGAACTTTCAGTGACTAAACTTTCAATGACTAAACTATCTTAGTCACTAATAATTACTTTCAGTGACTACATGTTAGTCGCTGAAACATTTGGTGTTGAAGTAGCTAAGTTTTTAGGCCAAAACTATTAGCGACTAATATTTAGTCGCAAAAAGATGGATTCAGCAACTAGATTTATGTTTAGTTGGAAAAAGTTGTGGTGGGAAACATTAAAAATGGCGGGAAGACTGAGTATAGACGACTAAAATTTCTCAGTTGCTAAAAATAACATCTAGCAACTAAAATATAGTCACTGAAAGGATGAATACCTTTAGCAACAAATATTTTAGTGGTTAAATACAAGAAAAATCGAAAGAACAATCAGGTGGTTTTGTTGGCAGTGGCTATTCAAATGGAAAGAAAACAATAAAATCTTCAAAAGCGCGTTGAAGGCCATAATACCATTGATGACAAGATCATAATGCAAAATTTTGAACGTATGAAAACTCGTAGTAAGATCAAAACAGAAGAGTCAGAAAGATTGAGTACGCATCTGTTGTCTCTATTTCACTATCTCATTTGACTATCCCTCCATTTTTTTTTTTTGTCATGTCATAAATTTTTCAACCTACCACATAAATAAAAACTAAATACCAAAAATACTTGAGCTATTAACGAAGGTTTCAAATTTTAATGAAAATAACAACCAATAAAACAAAAAAATGAAGCAACAAAAATCTGAACTTGGAAAGATAGTTCTTTCACAAAGGTTGATGACCAAACCGTGTTTGAAGCTTGGGAAGTAATGTTACATCAGAAGTCAATGACAAACATAGTCAACCATGGCAAATGCATAGATTTTCAAATCAGCGGGATCAAATATCCTCCTTTTTCCACAATGACTTAAAATTCTACGTATACTGAGTAGGTTTTTGGAAATTTCCACTGCCCTGCTACATAGATCCCGTCAAAAGGATTAATCTTTTCAATCTTTAGGAAAATAAGTCAATCCTTTTTGTGTATGTTATGTTTGTACTCGTTCTCCAAATAGGGTTATTCATAATTAATCACCATGAAAAGATGCAGGTAAAAGAAAGCGGGGGTTAAAGAGTTCAAAATCATAGCTTATGTCCATCATACTGATCAAATCATCCCATTAGTAGGGTGGTTGGAAAAAAAAATTTTAACTAACTTTTTATTGTACTAGTGCCAAAGCATGAAATAAGGGATATTTTTGCTAACGGTTTATAATTTGAGGAGCATTCTTGGTAACTATTTAAAGTTTGAGGGGTATTAACACTCGTTTTTAAAATTCAGGAGACAAAAACAAAGTTTGTCCTTATTAAATTACATTTTAGTTATTGTCATGTCAGCAATTTCTATCCATTTATTTAACTAATGGAAAGAACAAATATGAGAACATTTCATATTTCACGGAGCATTTCTATCAGTTTTCAAAGTTCATGGAACAAATTTAAAAGAGCATCGAAGTTCAGGGAGCAAAAATGAAATTTGTCTAACAACAAAATGCTTAGCAAAGTAAACAATAGAAAGGATATTTAAATTTTTTTTTATGTAACTTAATTTCTTGATAGATTAGTGACCACTTCAATGGATTTCTGAAATTTAATTCCGAATAAATTAATTCCCTTTTTTCTTGAAATTAATTTTCCATTCTTTAAATTCTTAATTACTAAGTGTGCTCTAATTTAATTTTCAATTCTTTTAACGAAGTTAACACAGGGACGTTCCAATCTCATTATCCATTATGAAATTAACATCAATTTTATTTTCACGAATTTCCTGTGGAGTACTAAAATGCTGAGATGCAGTGATCTTTTCTTTTTCCTTTCTTTCTTTCTTTCTTTCTTTTTTTTTCCTTGTGCGCTGACAATATTAAATTTCGTTTTGAACATAAAGGAAATACGTTAAGTCATACTATTCTCAGACATGTTATTACTGAAAACATTAACCTTTCTTCAAAGTGAGAATTAAATTACCGTGAGAATGTTTACAACCATTCAGCATTAAAAAAAAAAAAAATAATAACAACTTCTGTAACAAACAAAACAAAACAAAGGAAAATAGCTTACAGTAGGGGTTATTTCTCAATCAATGCTGTGGCGTTACTAAATTCCCTTCTTGGTATCAGCTTCTGGTTCTAATTTTTCCAAATATTGTTGACAGAGACATGCACTGAAGCACGAGACCAAATCATTCATTGTTGACCAGAGCTACCTCATTATTATGCTAGCAAGAGTTAGTACTATATGGTTTGCATCTGAGACTGAGAAGCAATTGTTATCATAGATGGGGATGTCTTCGACTGTTGTACTTGTTCTTGTTGTTCTGCTGTTCGTTGAAGGATTACAGCTATGTTTCTGCAAAAACTCATCCTTCGGCTGCATTGAAAGCGAGAGAGATGCTCTGCTACAGCTCAAATACAGTTTCAATGATCCTTTGAACCGGTTAGTCTCTTGGACCGGGAATGATTGCTGCCAGTGGAACGGAGTCAGTTGTAATCATAATACCGGACATGTTGTCAATCTTGATCTAAGAGCGCCAACTGATTCAGTCAAGGACTACTATGGGTACTATAATACTTTTGAGCAACTATCTGCAACAAAAGTAAATTCTTGTTTGGTGGAGTTGAAACGTCTGGAGTACTTGGACCTGAGTGGAAACTACTTTAGCCACAGCCCAATTCCCGGGTTCTTTGGCTCCTTAAAGCATCTTAGATATCTTAATCTCTCAAGTGCAGGATTTGGAGGAAGGATTCCAGTTCAGCTTGGCAACCTTACCAACTTGCAGATCCTTGATCTCAGTGCATCCTATCTTGGCCTTTATGCTGATCCTGTCCTTTGGGCTTCAGGTCTTGGATTTGAATTATATGCTGATGATTTCCAACGGGCTTCAGGTCTTCGATTAGATGTTGATAATTTCCAATGGGCTTTAGGTCTTTCGTCTTTGACCCACCTAGAGATGAGCTACGTGAACCTCAGTAAGGTACTTGATTTGACAGAGGTACTTGCTACACTTCCCTCTCTGATGTACTTGCGCTTAAATGGTTGTGGCCTCCAGAACAATCACTTTTCTCGCGGTTCTCTTAATTCCACCTTCTTAGCAAGCGTTCAATTCCTTTATTTGAGGGATAATAGACTTCACGGACCAATTCCTAACGCTTTCCAGAACATGACAGCACTTAGAGAACTTGATCTCAATTACCAAGAGTCTTTCGACTTCGGTGGTGGATTATACGTTGATAATCTCCAATGGGTTAAAAGGCTTTCATCTTTGCAACACCTTGACATGAGCGGCGCAAACCTTAGAAAGGCACTTGATGTGATGCTGGTACTTAATACGCTACCCTCTCTGGTAGGCTTACGCTTAAATGACTGTGGAATCAAAAACATCCACTTTCCTCATGGTTCTCTTAATTCCACCTTCCTCACCAGCATTCAGTTCCTTGGTCTGCGGGGTAATGGTCTTACTAGATCAATTCTGAATGCTCTCCAGAATATGACTGCACTTAGAGAACTTGATCTCAGTTATCAATGGATTACCCCTTATTTTGGTGACGCAGCTATAGATAATCTCCAAGGGATTTCAAGGCTTTCATCTTTGCAACATCTTGACATGAGCGGCATAAACCTTAGTAAGGCATTTGATCTGATGCAGGTACTTAATATGCTACCTTCTCTAGTAGGCTTACGCTTAAATAACTGTGGAATAAAAAACATCCACTTTCCTCGTGGTTCTCTTAATTCCACCTTCCTCACCAGCGTTCAGTTCCTTGGTCTGAGTGGTAATGGTCTTACTGGATCAATTCCGAATGCTCTCCAGAACATGACTTCACTTAGAGAACTTGATCTTAGTTATCTATGGATTCCTTATTCTGGTGAAGCAGCTATTGATAATCTCCAAGGGATT
Organism: Ficus erecta; assembly: GCA_008635985.1. Lineage (NCBI taxonomy): Eukaryota > Viridiplantae > Streptophyta > Magnoliopsida > Rosales > Moraceae > Ficus > Ficus erecta. The sequence continues at coordinate 2,552,993 of BKCH01000010.1, forward strand.
TCAAGGCTTTCATCTTTGCAACACCTTGACATGAGCAGCGTAAACCTTAGTAAGGCACTTGATCTGATGCAGGTACTTAATACACTTCCTTCTCTGACAGAATTGCACTTATATGGTTGTGGAATTCAAAACATTCACTTTACTTGCGGTTCTCTTAATTCCACCTTCCTCGAAAGCGTAGAGTTCCTTGGTCTAGGAAATAATGGACTTAAGGGACCAATTCCTGATGCTCTTCAGAACATGACTGCAGTTAGATCACTTGATCTTTCATCAAACTACTTCAATTCCACTATTCCACTATGGATAGTTAATTCCAAGAGCCTTGTTTATCTCAATCTTGGATCCAATGAGTTTGAGAACATTGAAGGTGGGATGTTGTCAATGTTAAATAAGGCTTGTTCTTTAGAGTCATTGGATTTGTCTGGAAACTCATTTCTTGGCGAGATCTTAAGAAGTAACAAGAATTCATCAAGATGCCTCGCGTACAACTTGGAGGTTCTGAGTCTATCGAATAATGGAATTATTGGAAATTTGCCAGATTACTTGGGGAATTTCAAAGGTCTGAAGAAAGTTGATCTTTCTACTAATTCAATTTATGGTTCCATTCCATCTTCACTCGGGGAATTGTCAATGTTGGAAAGTTTACTACTCTCTCAGAATCAATTAAACGGGACGATTCCACAATCATTGGGGAGATTATCAATGTTGGAAGAATTGGATCTTTCAAATAACAAGCTGATCGGATATGTCCCTGAAAGCCTTGGACAATTAGTGAACCTACGGAGATTAGATATTTCTTCCAATTCCTTGCAGGGAGTTGTTTCTGAATTGAACTTTGCGAACCTTTCAGACCTGTCAACGTTGGACATTGGTTCCAACCATCTGAGTTGCAAATTCAAAAATGATTGGGTGCCTCCTTTTACTCATCTCGACTACATTAACATGTCATCTTGTAAGTTTGGATCTCAATTTCCCCATTGGATTCAAACACAAAAGGATATTAGTGTACTAGATTTGTCGAAGGCTAATATCTCTGGGGGTTTCCCAATATGGCTTCATCGCATGTCTCTGTCCCATTTGGATCTCTCTTCAAATAAAATCAGTGGAAACCTTCCAACGAATATTGCAGATCATATGCCAGAACTAACAACGCTACTTCTTGGCGACAACCTATTGAACGGTCAGTTGCCAAACTCGTTGTGCAAACTGGAAGCTCTCGAAGTTATGGACCTTTCAAGAAACAAGCTCTCTGGGGAAATACCTCGTTGTTGGAGAGATACTCAATGGTTTGTTGTTATAAATCTATCAGACAACAAGCTTTCAGGGACTATTCCACATTCAGTTGGACACCTTTCCTACCTCAAAAGGTTGCATCTTGACAAAAATAATCTCACAGGGGAGCTTCCATTAGCCTTGAGAAATTGCAAAGAGTTGGAACTTCTTGATCTTGGTGAGAATAATTTTGCTGGATCTATACCAACCTGGATTGGAGAGAATCTTTCATCATTACGGATACTCAGTCTTCGGAAAAATATGTTAAACGGAAGCATTCCTCCACAATTCTGTCAACTCCGTAAATTGCAAAACTTGAATCTTGCCAATAATAACCTGAGAGGGGGGATCCCTCGATGCTTCGGAAAACTCATAGGCATGGTTATGGAAAATGTTCCTGGTCCCATATCAGAACCAGCTGTGGCACCATCCGCATCAGAACCAACCGCGACACCATCAGCATCAGAACCAGTCGTGACAACCATCCACATCAGAACCAACCGCGACACCATCAGCATCAGAACCAGTCGTGGCACCATCCATATCATCACCACCATCGTATGCACCAAAGCCTGAAGATGATGATACAAACTGGAATAGAGAGAAGGTCCGACAGGTCACAAAAGGAGTAGATCTTGAATATACAAAAATGCAGCTGAAACTTCTTGACATTTTGGACCTTTCCAGTAATAAACTCGTCGGAATCATTCCGGAGGAGCTATGTCTTCTATCTGGATTGCGTGGTTTGAATCTGTCACACAATCATTTGTCGGGAAATATTCCCAGCAAGATAGGAGAACTGAAGTTGCTGGAATCTCTTGATCTCTCTGATAATAATCTTAATGGCACGATTCCACAGAGCATGTCGGCCTTACCGTCAATTAGCCACCTCAACTTGTCGCACAACAACTTGTCAGGGAAGATTCCGACAAGCAATCAGCTCCAAACTCTCACTGATCCATCGATTTATGATGGAAACCTTGACCTCTGCGGGGATCCACTGCCTAAGAAATGTCCGGTGGATGATGATTCAGCCCAACCTCCAACAAGCACTGGCCATGGAGAGAGAGATCATGAAGAAGATAAGAAAGAAAAGATATTGTTCTACTTTGTTGTATTGGCTGGCTATGCAACCGGTTTGTGGGGAGTTATTGGGACTTTAGTTTTCAAAAGGAGCTGGAGAGTGGCTTATTTCCGTTTTGCTGACAACACTAAAGAATGGATGCTTGCGATGGTAGCGGTGAAAGTAGCAAGGCTGAAGAAGATGATGGAGAGGACCAACAGTGATGAGTAACTTAAGGAGGTCACCAAAAGTTTGCTCTGTTTGTGAGTTCCAATAAATACATGTCTCTTTCTCTTCTCTACTTGGTGTGGTTGTTAGTTGCTTTATTAGGATGTTATGTTTTACAATGGATAATTTTGCATTAGTTCTGTTTTCATGAATGTTATTGGGATAATTTGCTTCGTGGACATTGTTTAATATCGTATTCATTGTGTATTCATGAATGTTATTGGGGTTATTATGTTTTGTGCTGTGGAATGTTGTATTGGACGTGTTACTGTGAATGTTATGCTTCTCAACTTAGACATATTGCTCTACTAGAATCGGTCGGGTATTTATATCTAACTAGTGTTATTGTCATTGGTTTCAATCCTTCAATATAATTTATTTTTCTGTTTAAACAAGTTCTGCAACGCATGACATGACAGTGCTCTGATTGGGAAAAGTGTGCATAACTGAGAGTCTGAGACCACTGTTAAAAAATAAATAAAACCCCAAAATGTCGGATGTTATATTATGGTATATAGATCTAGTAATATATCCTAAGTCTAAAATGAAATCTTATAAAAGAAACTTGCCTATGGCTGCTTACTTTTCTGTATTCATGAAATGAAACTTTTTTGTATAAAAAGAAAACTTGTCTATGGCTGCTTATTTTGGTTCTCCCAGAACTTGTTCTGCCACATTTCCACTTGTTGAATTGAACTTTTCTTTCTCTTGATGAGTGAATAAAGAGAGGAAGGACCATAAGGAGGTGGCATGGTGCATGGGCTATTGTGTGCAGGACCCTTCACCATTGAATCCATCATGAACTTTTTCCGCAGGCCATGTGTTGTGCAAGCCATGGACTCGGAACAGAATTCAACTGCCTTTTCAGGAATAGTAGGCTTAAATTGCAAGAGCTTGGCATATTCATTTAAAAGATGAAACATGTAGTCATACACATACTCCATCTTCAACTCCTCCTGAATGAACCTGCTCGCCGTCTTTCCAATGGATTTAGCCTAATAGCACCCATAAGAACAACCGGATTAGAAACAATATTTAGAAACTGCATTTAAATATTTACCATTCCGGTCAGGTTCATGGTAGGTTCTTTGTATAAAATTGGAACACCTTGGCCCCTTTTAAATATTTGCAAGAGATTCATATTGAAACCTAGAAGCACCGATCTGGCGAACTCTCTTAAGAGTCTTTGGATTGGATCTTCATTTTTCTCAAAAGAACAAGTTTCGTAACTCAATATTCGGATGAAGAAAGCAAACTTGAACTGAGTTTGAGCTTGAATTCACGAGGACATAAAACAAGAGTAATAGTATAACATAATTAACCTTTTGCTGGTGAGAGTTGCCCCAATCGACGGCAAACTTAATGGATCTACACTTGTCATCATCCTTAATAGGCCAGTAATGTTGATTTGGCACCAAACCTCGAGTGAAGAAATCGTAGTAATGGGGCTTTACAAGTAAGGTAACAGAATCACATGCAAGAATGTATTTCTCACTCACAGACCAAGCAGAACCTTCAATGTAGATCTTATATCTGCATGATTTTTCAAAGGAAAATGATTTGGAAAAAAAAAAACAAAAGACAAAAAACAAAAACAAAATTTGTATGTGAAATTTTGGCTAAAGCAGAGGAAGTGTGAAATCGAGATTTTATGTTTTACCTATGAATGCATTGGCTGGCCAAATCTGATTGCTTGTACCCTTCTTTGGATTCTTTAATCCAATCCTGCATTCGGCGAGAGAAGCAATGAGCAAGGCATTTAAATCTAGACATGAGACTTGTATACAAATATTGGAGTAGAGAAACTGAAAAGAAAAAAAAAAAGGAGAAGAAACCTGGGCATAGACACGAGCATTCCAGTCTTGGTTGTCGGAAACATTGCATTTGAGAAGGTCTTGTCTGGTGGCGGCAACAATCGGGTTCCCCTTCCAATAAGCAAAAGGTTCTCTGTCCACCCATTTGCTTCTCTTGTTTCCTTCCTCCAACTCCTTCAACAATAGCTCCCACGGCTTTATGTTTATCTCTGGCCTGTACACATTCCACCCTTTGCATGTCATTTCTATCGTTCAGCCCAAAAAAAAAAAAAACACTTCTTTTTCAGTTCTTTTTTTTTACATAATGGACTAATTCTCATTCATCATGGTCATCAATGCTGATGATCTTAATTTATCACATAACTTGAAAGATCTTAAACTTTTAGTTAGTTATCATGCTATTTTTAAAAGCGTGTGCATCAAATGACCAAAAAAAAATTGTGAATATAATCACCATTTCTTTTTTTTTTTTTCATATTTTTGTTAATGTTTTGATCTAGGATGAGAAATTTGGACACTAACTTCAACATTAAAAGTAAATGGAAAATTATGGTTGTCAGAACCGTATGACGGTAATTTCATACATTTGACATTTGACTCTAGCATAAGATAGTGGATTTCATTTCCCATGACTACTCATGTTAAAAATAAAAATAATAATAATAATAATAATTTAAAAAAAAAAAAAAAAGCAAATGCAAATGCAAAAATTGTTATTTATGTAACTGAAACCATATCAATTTCAGCATTATTACTAATTGGACATTGTTACGTGTGTAAATAATCATGACTCCTATCGATGAGCTAAAAAAAACATATGATCAATTCAACCTATTTTTTTTCATTTTGTTTTTGAATTAGAAGTGAATTATGAACATTAAGCCTTAATATTATAACTACATCTTAAATGAACTTTAAAAAAAAATAGATATAAACCTACCATTAAATAAAGTCTGCAACCAGATTAATTTAGCATTTTTAAAAAGTGCATGTTATTGGTGAACATCATGAATCCTTTTGTTGAACATTATGTAGTGCTATTGTTGGTGGGTGAAAAAAAGGAGAAAAATGAAATAGATGTCTATCTTACTCACCAACCCCAAAACGACCAATCAGGGAACACAATATCAAGCGTGTTATCATCCCCACAGTAACGAAACAATGGTGGTGGTGACGTGGCATCGGGCCCACTGTAAGCTTTTGTCAAAACGATAGGCCAGTCAACGCAATCAAACATCAGCTCCAGATCAGGCACTCTTCCCGGGTACCTCCGTAACAACTGTAGGATCCCCCACAGCGTAAAAAACGTCTCTCGTCTGGAACGCCTTCTGATGGCTCTCCACGTACGCCTTGCCATTCAAGATCACCAGCCGAAAATTGGCCGTACGCTTGGCCCTATCCACCATGTCCCTCGATATTCCTGTGTGGGCCCACGGCCTCAAGTCTTCGTAGATCCAACGGAAGTAGTCCGGACATGTGGAAGGCAGTGGACGGTCGAGATCGTCTTGTTTGCTGTAGGTAGTGGGATAATTCGAGGGGCAGGTTCGGGCGGGGCTGTATGCTGAGCAGTTCAGTGGGATCTCGATCTTCTGGCGCGGCCTTTCGGAGATTTTGGTGATTGTTGGACCAGTTATATCCTGACACGAAGCACAATAGGTAAAACGTCAACAACTTCGATGACAGTGTAATGTAGGCAAATAAATCTTCCATAGGGAAAGTAGAGGCTAGGAAGTCAAAATGTTGGTAATTTAATCCCAGAAATTCAACCAAAAAAAAACCCATAAATAAATTAACATTCTTTTTTTCATATCTAAAATTGGGCTTTTTTTGAATAAAATAAAAATAAATTACGAAAGAAAAGGGCACGGGTTTGATAAGATATTACACGCGGGACACGTGGACAGTAATGACTTACTCGTTCTGAAAAGGAGGAAATACGTTAACCGACGATCACGGCGTGTAATGTTTTAAAGAAATTTTCGAATAAAAATAACGACGCCAGCTGATGCCGTTGTTTAAAAAAAAAAAAAAAGAAGGAAAAACTTACAGGGGTGTTGAGCAAGCGCGTGGAGACAAACGCGCCAACGAGAAGGAAGAAGAGGAGGAGGAAGACGGCGGGGGACTTGGCAGAGAATTTAAGAGACGGGCGCCAGATCGTGTCAGCGAAATTACTCAACTGCCCCCACACGGCCGTGAAATGCCTCTGAAACCTCTGCATGTTTTCTCTCATTCTACCCTTCTCAACTTCTTTCTCTCTGAATATACCCAGTGGTACCTGTCAGAGACCAGACTCAACAGATTCCATGAATCGGGTTATTTCTCGGTTTTCAGTATTCAGTTGCAAAATTGCCACTCTCCGGTGGTGATGATATTTGAGCTAAGAAAGAGTAATAGAGAATATTTATATACATATACATATATATATATATAAAGTTTTGTGGAAAGAAATGAAAAATGACCTGTGAGTTGAGTTAGATTACATGGGTTAGCTGAGAAAAAATGGCGTTTTTGAAAGAATACTATTTTAACTGGTAAAAACTAGCTTTTTTTTGGAGTGGACCGGAGAGGGTCCGTAAAAATAGCGGAAATTATAAAGAGAGAAGAAAGATTTGAAGCCAAGGAGCTTAGCTCAGAAAAGGTAATAACATAACGTTATCACAGAGAGAGATAGAGAGAGAGAGAGAGAGAGAGGAGAGAAAAATGCGATGGTGAGCGTAGAAAGGGAACTTTGCTGAAGGTGCTAACCCGTGACGTGGGGTAAAATTTGGTCCATTTCTTTATATTTACTTTGTATTTTTTTCATAAAAAATGAATTATTGATGTCGTCATAATTGAAAAAATTCCGAGACTTATCAATTAAACGAAAGAGACATGACTCAATTATGTTCAAAAAACAGACACAATTTTATTTATATCACAAGTCCGACTTTACAGTTAAGAAATATCAAATCTAAACACATCCTTACAAGAGGGGAAAAAAAGGGAGGGGGGGTGTGGGGGAATGAATACCGCTGCACCATTTTATCATTGATATATATATATATATATATATATATATTTGCAGTATTAGACGTTATGGGAATTCACTTTTTCAATTTGAAAGAAAACCTTTCGGTTTCAAACTCGAGATATCAATTATTTTGTCGTTTGAAACCGATTCCCATATAACTAATAGCGAACTAAAAAAAATAATAATGAACTAAAGATCTAAGAGATATCAAATCTCTTCCCATTTTTTGAACTAGTCCTAACAAGGTTAGTGATACTCTTTCTCGTTTTGATGTAAAACTAAAGACCATTTAACTAGTAGAGAACTAAAAAAAAAAAAGGAAAGATTTATTAAGGTCCATCAAGATTGAAACAATGAACAAAAAGTGCCAAAATGAGAGGGTCCCCGATTTCATCAACAGCTATGTAGCTTTTTCATCTTTGGTCCGCTACACGTGTTGCTTTTGGCGTTTGGACCCATGTTTGGTATGTTTGTGGCTATAGATTTAGGGCAATGCCAAAATAATTAAACTTCGATATAATTGGCTGTACTAATCTTTTTAATTCCATCCCCAAATAATTCAAAAACGTTGCAAGATTAATTCAAACCCAACCGACAACTAGCTAGGAAATATCAACAAGAATTCTCATGTGTAAAATCACACAAGAAAGCGTCTTTGTCCTCCTCAGAGACAAACGCACAAAACGACATCTTCACAGAAAGTTCAGAGTAACAGAAAGTTCAAAGTAAACAATCTTGAGACCTTCTTACTGAAAAGAAAATCACTATTTTGTACGAAAATTCTTCTTTCCTTGAACTCTCTCTATGTACTACTGGTTTTGCCAGTGTACGTTTAAGTAGTAATTTGTTTGTATATATTTGATAATGGAGGGGGAAAAAAATTTGGGTTTAACGGCAGTTAGATCTTTTCAAGTTGGGTGGAGTTTTTTTAATGCTTCTATAATGGGTAGGACATGTTTCGGCGCCAAAAGAGAATATAAAGTGCCTTTTCTCTGCCTCTATTGTACCACCTAATTATTGCACAGTAGGCCTCACATTGAATAAGAAATTCAGTTTTTTTTTTTTTTTTTTTTTCCCCTATCAATCAATTTTTTACCCATTTAGTGCCAACGTAACTTTGCCAAACTTTTGCCTCAATTTAGTGGGAACACGGTCATAATTTTCTTTTTCTTTTTCTTTCTTTTTTTTTCTTTTTTTTTTTTTTAAATGAAGTAAGAGTATGACTAAAACTAGTGGGGATATAATTAAATTTACCCCAAAAAAAAATTTAAGAATAAAGTTAGAATTTAAAAATATGAGTGGCAGCATATCTCCGGACTCGGATATAAATATGGCTTCATTGTTAATAAGTGATCGTGAATGAAGAATAAAGTTAGTCTGTTTGGAAAGCTTCAATGAGAGTGAGGTTTGAGCTACCCCTCTCGGTTTGCGCCTAAGCCAAAGTACTATTGGCAGCTTTTTTTCTTGTTCTTTCTTTCGCTTAATTTATTACTTCGTATACCTACTCATTTAATGCAACATTTTTCAGAACTAGATGATGATAGATGCACATATTTATTTTGAGAAAGAATAATTGTGGTTGATTTTGTTTGGTGTAATGTCTTCCTGTTAGAAAACTACCAGAAAATAAATTACATGTGAGAAAAATGGTTGAGCTCTAACTAATAGTACTTATATGAAAAATGCATTCCAAACAATATAATGAAACCCATTTTAAACTTTTAGTAATGGTCATGTGTTTAATAAATGTAAATTAATAATTTACTGCTCAACCACCAGTTGATCGGATCTACTTTCACTAATGCATAACCATTTTAATGATTATTTATCATTTTAATCTCTCAAAAACATGTTCAAAAATCGTTATCTGACCTGATTTCTTTTCAAAAAAGAAAAAGAAAAAAAGAAAAAAAAGTTGAACCAATTTTTCAACTCATCATTAGTTGACTCCCATATTCTGTGTAACGCGAGTAGAAACATGGAGATTGAAGGAGCCACTGCTCAAAAGTAGTGACATTCATTTTTTGTCTTCATAATAGAACTTTGCCTAAAACTTAGGTTTCATTTGGCTTTCAGATCCAAACTTAAATTTATCATTCCAATTTTGATCTTTTTTCTGAAAAATAAAGATTATAATTAATTTTTAAAAAGACAATCAATTTCAATCTAAAAATTTCATTGCAAACTCATATATCAAACGCAAGCTTAAACTTGTTTTTGGTGTCTGAGTTTCTCTAAGGCTGCTTTGTTTGATTATTCTCAAGGTACTATGATTAATTTGACGCTCTCTTCTTGATGACCCTTCCATTTTTTTAATAAGAAGACTGAAGATTGGAAACCCGAGTTAGTTATTAGTGTTTCATGGTATATGTGAGATGATAAATTTTTTTTAATTAAAATGTCTATTTTTTAGCAGGACCGTCTTGAATGATGCAAGGAAAAACCGATCTAAACTTATTTACTGAAGGATTTAAAGGTCCTTGACCTTGTTTTCCCCTTATCCGTCTGGTTTAATTATACACCATATTGATAGTAAAGATATTTTATATTATAATATATAATACATATAATTTTAAATATCAAACTTTAATTATAATTTTTTTTCTTATAATAAGCAAGTCCTTATAAAGGAAATTATCAACTCTCTCTGTTTGTTTGGTCTCTTTTTTTCTTTTTCTTTTTCTTTTTCCTTTTTTTTTTTCCTACAGGAACCTGAAAATGTCTCTTAATTATTGTTAGCTATACACGTAGACATCTATGATCTTTAATTATCTTTAGGTTCCACTCGTTGTCTAAAGATGCTTTCATTTTTCAAACATTTTGTCCTTTGCACTCTACTGTCGTTTTCAATATTTGTCGTTTAGGATTTTTCGTTAAATTTTTCATTTTTCTAATCCTATTAAATTCTCCATTTCTAAAAGTAGTTGTCACATATCACTTTCTCATACGAGTCGTTTGGGGTTTTTTTTTTTTAATTAGAGATGAGAAATTTGAACTCTAATTTTTAATAAGATTATTTATAAAATTACGGTTAAACTATAATAGCAAACACGTTTCGTTTGAGATTTCAGTTACTACGTTGCCATTCAACTAGATAATAAGATACATCATATACAAAGCAGCCGTCGGTTTTCATTTTTTTTCCGTTTTAATGCGATGGGGATTTCTCTACGATGTGGTTGTTTTAATATCTTTTGCGGGTTTTCTAGTTTGTTGAAACTTTTTGTTTTTTGTTTTTTCATTAATTTGTGTCTTTGTTTTTCCAAATTTTCGTAGTTTTCCAAATTGTTCCCATTTTAATTCATTGTAGCTTTTCCTTTTTGTCGTTTTCAATTGTTGTTGTCGTCGTCTTCTAAAAAGTCGCCTTCTCCCATTTGTTTATTTTTGTTTTTTCCACCAATGTTGTCGTTTTTTAATTGATGTCGTTTGATTGTAATGCTGTCATTTGCTGAACTCCTCTCTTTAGACGTTTTGTTTTCTTCGAAATGTCTTTTTTTTTTTTTTTTCTGTTCTTTTCCGTGATGGCACAGGACGTTTTTAGTAGGTTATTACTGTTTTGTAACATTATTCTTTCACAAATACAATGTCGTCATTTTGGCTATTGTAAATTCTCAATCTTTTCATTTGTGATTTGGCTTTCATTGTTCCTTTGGTTTTCTGAGCTGTCCGCATTTTCCAAATGCATTGCATATTTAGAATAATTGCATAATTTTGTTGTTATTTAGTATATTGTCGTTTTCTAAGACCTTGTCGTTTCCGAGCATCTGTCGGTTTTCCAATTTCTATACTTTCATCGAGATGATGCCGTTTTCTTTACTTTCCTCGTTTATCAGTGCATTGTCTTTTTGTGAATTGATGTTGTTTTGTAGATGTCGAGTTTTTTCAAACATGCAAGCAAGTAAAGTTATGAATATGATGTTTGATTTTTCGAATTCTTTTAGTATACGTTTTTGTTTGTTGTCGTTTTGTAATCAATTGTCGTTTCCATACGATGGGTGTCGTTTTATCATATTCCCTCATTTCCGTTGTTACCGTGCCGTTATGTAGTTGTAGTTTTTCAAAATATTTTACTTTAATAAAATATACACGCCTATGAAATGTTCATCTCCAAAGCAAGAAAGTTGATGGAAACTCGCCACCAGAATAAGGTGTCCTCATAGCAGCCAGTGGAGGAGCAGATGCCACTGGACGACACAAAGCCTAGTGAAACGACGAGGGAGCAACTTGGTTAAGTATAAATCTGCTTTCAAATTATCGAAATATATGCGGTCAATATTGGCCGACAAAATTTATCATCTACTTCTAGACGCAATCAAGAGCGTGTTTTCTTATGAGTTGCCAAAGTCATATATGAAAAACACACAGAATTCTAGCATACCGGCTTGAACTTTTTTTTTTTTTTTTTTTTTTTTAAATATGAGAATATAACTGAACCAGGTTCCCTAAAGGGCATGAACTATGGGTAATCTCTCCTTTTCCTATAGTCAGGGTTGAAGCCATCCATGATTGAGTGAGGACCTCCATCCTAAGTGAATCTTTTTTTTTTTTTTTTTTCAGAACATCTTTCTTATTTTACCCCATTAAAAATTAATTATCTATATATAAAATAAGGGGGTGTTTGGTGAATGAGTTTGAGTTGAAATTTTTAAGTTTAAATAGTAATTTTTTTTGAAATTTTAGAAAAGACAAAAAACTTTTGTAGAAAAGACAAAAAACTTTTTCAGAAAAAAGACAAAAACTGAATTAAAAAATTTAAGTTTAAACTAAAATGCCAAACTCCCCCTAAGTCCCCCAAAAGTTTTATTCTTTAGTGTAAGTCCCCACTAAAACACTAGACAAGCATTGCTATAGGGGCTACAACAACAGCCATAAAATATGTAAAATATTGCATTGAAATCGGTGAAGCGTGTCTCCCAAAAAAGTTTTTTTTTTTTTCTTTTTTTGTTTCGTTTCTTCTTGATTTATTACCATTTTCATGTCAGTTTCACCTCTCTCTTTTTTAGAAGCTAATATGTATAGTCATTAGTGATCAAGTCATAAAGTTTTATTAGGTTGTGCGTTTAGTAAAACAATTTGAGTTAAAATTTTTAAATTTGAGTTGGTTAATTTTTTAAAAATTAGTTATAATTTTTGTTGACTTTCAGAAAAAGACAAAAATTGAGATGAAAAATTTGAGTTTAAGATGGTGAGGCAAACGGAGATCTAATATAGTATATATGTCTTTATATAGGTTCAGAAAAATAATCGTAAAAAAAGTCCTATATTAGATACGTCCCTGATAATCACTTGACTCCAATATCCGTTATAGCTTCGAGAAGATCACCCATTGTCAATACTCAGTTAAACACCTATCCATTTCTTCTTAGCTAGATCGATTTATCCAGTAATTCTTCTCCCACATCTCCACTTGTTTAAAAGAACTTGCCTTTCTTCGAAGAAGGGCATTTAGAGAAGGAGGGTCGTAAGGAGGAGGCATGGTGCATGGGCTTCTACGAGGACTTGTCACCAAGGACTCCTCCATGAACTTTCTTTGCAACCCTTCATGACGGCAAGCCAATGTCTCCGAGCAGACTTCAACGGCGTCTGGAGGGATCGTAGGCTTGAATTTCAAGAGCTTGGCATATTCAGTCAAGAGATGAAACATGTAGTCATACACGTAGTCCATCTTCACCTTCTCTTGCATGAATTCACTTGCTGCTTTTCCAATTTCTTGTGCCTAAATAATGTCATCGTACAAGTACTAGTACTAATGAGATTAGACAACAGAGTTTGAAAGATCCTTTATTCATATCAGCTTTCATGTCTTTCAATAACGGAATGTGATCAACAGCTAGAGAATATTTTAGAGATCTCAAGTTATCTGTTAGTTTTTTTTTTTTTGGTTACTAAATCATGTGAAAAATGAGAAGTTGATTTTTGATTGATAAATACAATTTCCTATTGAAGAGAGAGAGAGAGAGAGAGAGAGCACTAGATAGGGTAACCGTTAGATTTAGTTTTACATAATTTTTTATTTCAAGGTGATTTTAATCAAATATAACGTATAGAAACGTGTACTAAGCTGATAAGGTATATAGCTCTACCATAGAAAGCTTTTTTTTAAAAAAATTTTAAATCACGGTGACAAATTGATAAATGTGTTAGTCATATTAGTACAAAATAATTACCTCTTGCTTATGAAGGTTGCCCCAATCAACGGCAAACTTGATGGATTTGCATAGGTCGTCGTCCTTAATGGGCCAGAAATGCTGCATCGGATTCATACTTCTAGTGAAGAAATCATAGAATCTGGCCTTCACGTATAAGGTCGGAGAATCACAGGCAAGAATGTACTTCCCACTCACGGACCAAGCCCTACCTTCAATATAGATCTTATACCTTCATGAATAAATAATTAGAATTTAGTCATTAGTGAATGTAACAACTAACAACTAATTCGTAAAGAGAGAGAGAAAAAAAAAAAAAAAAAAAAAAAAAAGAGGGAAAAATGACAAGTAAAGAATAAGGAGACAATCTCTCTAACCTATAATGACATTGGTTTGCCATATTTGATTTTCTGTAACCCGTCCCCGATTCTTGAGTCCAATTCTGCAAATTTCATATACATCATGATTCATGAATATTCTGCCACGTGTAATTTAATGGGGTACATTCCCCTATTTCAAATATTTTTGAAATTATTATTTTCGTGTAGTTCTTGTAAAACTTCAGTTATGCTTGTAACTAATATTTAAAAAAAAAAAAAGATTTCTAATGGATTGTCACATCTATAAATTTAATACGAATACTAATTGTTATCATAAGATTTAAAATGAATGACGTATATTGTATGGGATTGGATACCATGAGAACACACACTCTATGGGGTCAAAAATAAAAATTCGTGAAATAATTAGATTTAAAAAGGAGAGAGATGTACAAACCAAGGGATAGAGGCGAACATTCCAGTCATGTTTCTGCTTGTAGGAGATGTTACATTTCATGAGTTGGTACCTTATTTCATGAACAAATGGATTTCCCTTCCAATAAGCATAAGGTTCCCTCTCAACCCATCTTCTCCTCTTGTTCCCTTCTTTTATATCCTTCAACAAACTCTCCCATGGCTTTATATTTAGCTCTGCCCTATAGAAAATTGATAGTAAACATTAATACATGATTTTCAAGTTCTTACAGTACATGGAAAAATTTAATATACAAACAAAGTATAATTTCATGCCTTTCTCATTATAAAGGATAAGAAAATAACTTTTTTTTTCTCCTTGAATACAAACATATACATGAAAGATCAAGCAATATATATATATATATATATATATATTTCTGAAAGTAAAGATCAAGCAATATCAACCATATATAAAGTTTTTTTTTTTCCTGTGAATATGGCAATAAACAATACATGATTTTGTAACAAAAATTCCGATGCAACAGTTTTCATTTACCCTGTTATTGTTCGTCTTGTAATTAGTATATATGCATTTGGAAAAGAAAAGAGTTGCAAAGTAAAAACCATCAACTAATGAATCTTGCTAATGATAGTCAAGATGGCATCTGTATGCAACGTTATCTGGGTTGTATGTTCTAAAAAGTTGAAAAAAAAAAAAACAAAACAAAACAAAAACAAAAACACCAAGGAACGCATTTTTAGGCCTTATTTCCTCCGTGGTTCAATGACGCCTGTTTTTTTCCTCCGTGGTTCAAGTAATTTATTAAAAACAAGCTAGAAATGACAAAAATTTTGCATTAAGATATGAAAACAACACGACCTAACTTGAACCAGTTCAGTAGACGGAAAGAGAGGAATTCCAATAAGAATTTACAAGTTTCAACACGTGATATAGTATCATAATCATCTTAAATTGAACCTGAATGATTCATAAGTTTTATCAATAGGTTAATTTTCTATGCCTAGACACAAAAACTAAAAAAAAAATTTGTTTTAATGGGTGCCTTGCTTCTTAGCTTCCATTTGGTTCAACATTTCAAACCTAAATTAGTTTTCATTTTAATTTCTATTTTTTTCTGAAAAATTAACAAAAATTATAACTAATTATTACAAAAAAACTAATTTCAATTTTAAAAATTTCATTTCAAACTCGTATATCAAATGCAAGCTCAGTTGTTACCATCCCCAGAAGCTCCAATCAGGGAACACAATATAGTTTGTGTTGTCACTCCCACAGTATCGAAACAACGGCAGTCTAGGGAACAGTACCGGCAGTTGGTCGGTAGCGTTGGCCGCATCAACACCATTTTTATCGAATTCGGCCCAATCAGCACAGTCAAACATCAGCTCCAGATCAGGCACTTTCCCTGGGTACCTCCGTAACAACTGTAGGAACCCCCACACCGAAATAACGTCCCTCGTCTGGAAAGAGTCTCGGTACTTCTCCACGTAAGCCTTCCCGTTGACTATGACCAGCTTAAATGAGGCCCCGAGCTGGGCCCTACTCAGCGTGGCCCTCATGATGCCCTCCCGGGCCCATGGCCTCAGGTCCTCGTGGATCCATCGGAAATAATCAGGACACGTGGCTGCCGACTGCTGCTCCTGATCTTCCTCTTTTTCGATGTAGGTTGTGGGGCAGGTTCCTCTGCGGTAGTACGTAGAGCATTTCAGTGGAGCATCAGTTTTTTGAGGATATGTGTTTATTGATGCGGTGGTAATTAACGTTGCTCCGTGAGCTCTTCTTCCCTGTAATAAGTCGATAAAGAAAAAGGAAACATAATCAGAGAAATTCTTTTTCCCTTTTTTTTTTTTGGTTTTCTTTTCTTATAATTGTACACAAAAATAAATAAAATTAAGAAAAAGAAAAAACAATCAACAACTATGAAGGAACTAGAAGTGGGGTGGAGTAAGAATTCATGATTTTTTTTTTAAACGTAGCTTTCTAACCTTTGTTTGTTTGTTTTTAATTTAATCAAAATTACTTCAAAACAAAAGTCAAAATAAAAAAATATAATAACGTAACCTAGTACAAATGTTATCAATCAGGTATCGTTTCAAGCACGGTCAATATTATTGTATTTTTATAATTATATGCAATTTTAATTCGATTCAGAATGTTGAATTGAAAAAATAATGACAATAATAATAAATAAAAACATTCTACAGAGACAGAAGAACAAGAACTGACAGTGAGGCTGAGTAAGCGGGTGAAAAAACACACGCCGATGACGACGAAGGAAATGAGGACGATGAGAGATTTGGAAGTGATGAAACGACGACGGATTGCCCAAAGCCCTTGCACGGCGCTATTCTTTCCCATTTCTACAGTAATCTCTCTCTCTCTCTAGTATAGTTTCTGTGATAAAAAAAAATTATATGTGAATTTCTCAGTAACCTAAATCTCAGAGGTTTCAGAATCTGACTTTTGTTTGGCTGACTTTCTAATTGATTTTGGGGCTCGTATATGCTGCCAGCTAAAGAATAGCCGTTGCATATTTTAAATTCGGTATCTGCTTCAGCGTTTGTATATAAATGTATATAGTTTGTGTATATCTATATACACAAACTATAAATGTATATAGTTTGTGTATATCTATACGTGTGTGTAGACAACCTGTGAGTTGACCTTAAACTTATTAAGGCAAAGGTATAGAATTAGTGAAGTTTTTGGAAATATTACTCTGTCAGGAAAGATAGAATTAAGATACTCTCTCAACGTCATCAATGTGCTAATCAATAGACTCGTGGCATATAACTGCCATATATTTCTCTACATAAGTTTTGGAATTTCCACTAGGAACTTCTCATTTTACACCATCGATAAAAATTGTTATTTTAATGGTTAGATCAATTTCTCAAATATCTGATATAACCGAATTAGTTTTACATCGTCCGTTACAAGTTTTCAACGTATACAATCATTAATCAACCCGTTGAAAGTTAATCGAATTCCAACATAGACACTCATAATAGTATATTTGACTTTTTATCTAACCAAAAAAAAATATTAAATATGAAAGATCCTTTTTTTTTGTTTTTGTTTTTTTGTTTTTTTGTTTTTTTTCATTTCTACCAAATTTGAGGGAAAGATTAGGGCTTTCTTCTGTAATATCAAAAAATATGAAAAATAAAAAATAAAAAAATAAAAAGAAAAAGAAAAGCACAAAAGAAATTTTTGACAATTTCCATTTATATTGGATCCTTAAAATTTCTTCCATTTATTGTGTTTGAAATTTTTAATATTTTTATATACTGATTTAGTTATTACCGTATCTCGTCAACATGAATGGTCAACAAATTACAGTAAGCGAATAGGCAACCGACAATGCTAGTTAAGGATTGATATTAGGGATATTTGGGAAAATATTCTCTCTTAACAAAATTTTTTTTTTTTATATAAATGCATGAAGTTTTGTAAACTTAAAAAAATGATCATTATTTTAATGATTAATCATGAAAAATTAGTAATTGATTAATATTAATATGTTTCTTTTTACTAAGATCAATCATTAATTGATTATGATTAATCAATAATCACCCGTCATTTCC
The DNA here is from genome assembly GCA_008635985.1 of Ficus erecta. NCBI lineage: Eukaryota > Viridiplantae > Streptophyta > Magnoliopsida > Rosales > Moraceae > Ficus > Ficus erecta. The sequence continues at coordinate 2,570,872 of BKCH01000010.1, forward strand.
TAAATAAGAAAAAAAAATCAATTACTTTTAAATAATTAATTAAAATATATTTTTCTTTATATTAAGTGCTTACATTCTTTGACAGTTAATTTCTTTGATAATGAGATTTCAATAACAGGATGTGAAAAAATGGATTATCAGTAGGACTCAATTTTCCATCTATATAATTTGTATAAGGAACTGTTTATTATTTATTTGGACGAAATATATATTATTGATATGAGATCTTAACGTCGAAAGACTTGTATATATTTCAAAACCTAAAAATTAAAACGTGTCTAAGCACCAAAGCCTTTCTTTGTTAACTTCTCCCCTTTGTCTATCCATATTCAATTCTCATAGTCTCTCTTTAAGTCTCATTCTAATTTTAACTGTTGAAGCATGGTTTGGTGATAGTTGGGTAAACCTCAGATGACTGATTGAAACCTTTCTTTGTTAGCTTCTCCCCTTTGTCTATCCATATTCGATTCTTACAGTCTTTCTTTCGGTCTCGTTCTAATATTAACTGTTGAAGCATGATTTGGTGATAGTTGGATAAATCTCGGATGACTGATTGAAAGAAACTAATATAAAAAATATGTTTCATTTTTCTTTTTCTGTATTGAAAAATCTGAAAATGATAGGGTCATTTACGAATCCTTTTTTCAAAAAATTTATTAAAAAAAAAAAAAAAAGCCTTTCTGGTAAAGCAATTATTACTAAGATCATTGTGCTCTCAAAGAAGCCTACACGGCCATTTTGCTTTTGTTTTCAAACGCATAAACATGACATAATAATACGTTATATCATGTACTCAATTTTGAAGGGACAAAACGCAAGAAAGTTCTGTTGTTTTTCGTTGCTTCTCTCATCCTTTTTCTTTATGTCAATCTTGGAACTTTCTCAGCTTTTCAAGAGAATATCTATGATTTGTATCTAATACCAAGGTACTGGAGAGTATAGTATTTTGTACAGTGCCGGCTCTACCCCTAGGCCAGTAAGGCCATTGCTTAAGGCCCCACTCCAAATTAAGGCCTCCAATTAATTTTTGCTTTGTATTAATATACGTACATATATATATATATATAAAAGAGAAAATAAACAATCATAAATTTTGAAGAACTCGTTCAACAAAAAGCAATAGTTGAAAACTTGGAAGTTTAGAACAATAATAGCCTAATTTTTAGGTAGTATTAAGTTAAAAATTAGAAAAAAGAAATTTTACTTAATAATTAATGAATTCCATAATTTTGCATTAAGGCCTCATTTTGAACTTCAAAAAATAAAGAAAGGGGGCCTCATTTTGGAGATATTAAAGGTGAAAACTAAAAACATATTTCAATGTATATTAAATATCTGGATTCTATTCCTCTGTTTTTTTTTTTCAAGCACTCTTTTTAATCAATAATAATTAAATGTGCTTTAAATGCTTTAATTTATTTTTTTGGACGCAAACCACCTTCCAATGACTTTTCGTTTTAAGTAAGCAAACGTTTTTTTTTTTTTTTTAAATTTTTTTTAAGTATCAGAACAGTTTCAAATAAAAGCTCTCTAGCTATAAATTCACTATTAAAAAAAAAAACTAACTTCTACTTATATAATTTCTCTCTTTCCATTCTTTACCTTTCTTCTGACATCATCAACATTCTTTCTATGAGTGTTTAACTAAAAAAGAAAAAGAAAAAATACAGAAAAAAACTCATCAGAAAATGGATTAAAAAAAAAGTCATTGGAAGTGTTTAAAGAAGTTTTGAATTGTGTAGATATAACCCATTTAATACCTTTCTTTAATACTCCTTTTTTTTTTTGGGGTCAAATTATTGATTATTTTTTCTTGAGCTTTATGATAGCTAGTTTAACTTTTTGTCAGTTGAGTGTTTTATTCAGTTGTTTGGTTTTTTAGCCTAATTAGCTAGAAAAAAGTTTGTCTAATAGAAATTATGAACAAATATGCCTAGTTTTTTTTAAAAAGGCCCCTTCAAAACTTGTTGCTTAAGGCCCCAAATTGCTTGAGTCAACCCTGATTTTGTCCTTCCGTCATGCACATCCACAAAACCAACCGCTCAAAACCCACTAGTTGTTTATTGATCAATGCCTCGATGGTTTCTTTTTTCTTTCTTCTTTTTTTCTTTTTTCTTTTCCTTTCAAAAAAAGAAGAAGGAGAATTTAGTGATAATATGTAGTTTTGGAGCATCCGTTCAAATTAAAATCCTTTTAAAATTAAAATGTGTAAATTTATAAAAATTTAATAAAAATCTAACAGTCTATAACTCATATTTTCTTAATAGAATTCTAAGCGAGAGAATTATTATTATTATTATTTTGCTTGAAAAAAATAGATTGACAGCAGTCTAGAACTTTACATTTTTTCGAGTATGAGAATAATCATTATTATTAATTTTGCTTGAAAAAAAAAAATAGATTGATAGCATCCTTACATCTCCATCCAATGTGATTTTTAAAATCTACTTAAATAATAATAGTGGAATATATCGGTAATTAATCCACACTTTTATCAATAATTTTTAAAAGTTCATGTATGCAAACCATACAACCTTATTGTTTCAGAATAAATCATAAGAGAGCTATGCAACGATGGTCCCTTATCACAACAACCATCCAATATCCATTGCAATTTAATGGCTGCGATTTGCAAAAGAAATACCATAAACTTGTATTAAAAATGGTCTCATCATTATGATGACCAATCATGGGTACAAAAATCCTTCACAGAAAAGCAAATTTTCTTTCTTTCCTTTTTTATTTTATTTTTTATTTTATTTTTATTTTAGACATGCACAGTTGCAACCTAGAGTCTGACTATTGCTCATCCAAATTGCCGCTTACCACCCCAGCATCTCTCCGGTCTAACAATTGTTCTCTGCCCCTTTTCTTCTTTTCTTGTTCTCTTTTCTGAACCCAGTGCATATTCAGCCTTTTTTGCTCTGTCCTTAAAGCTTTAAATAGTGCTAAAGCGTGAATTAACTTCTTTTCTGCGCAAAGTGCAGCCGAGCACAGGAAAAAGAAAAGTTCGGAAAATGGTCATCATCACTTTTAAAAGAGAAAAAAAATATCTTTTTAAATTAGAAGGTCCCTTGTTTTAACAAAGTCTCGAATAGTTTAAAAAACACAATTTCATACCAAACTGACTAAAAACTGGTCGACAAAGTTTGAAGAATTGGAGGTTGTGAGGACTAATCAAAGTGTCAAGTTTGATGAGTACGAGGTCCTACATGTCATGTACAAATATGGGGGTTTTAATGAGTGGTGTTTGTTAATAATTTTGAGGGAAGAGCGTGGCAAATGGGCATTGAGAAATTGTAATTAAATGGTTAACAAAAAGTAGAGAGAGAGAGAGAGAGAGAGAAAGGCTTTGGGGTTTGGCATGAGGAAGTCACACTTTCCCACTACACGCGTGGAGTTTCCTTAGCCATGCTCTCTCGGATTTCAAAACCCAGAAGGCTCCTCTTTATATAAGACTAACCATTTCACCTTACTATAATAGCCAAAATGTTGCAAGGCTAAGAAGGGTCAGAGCTCTTTGTTTAGTTTTGCTTATTTCATTGGTGTGTTCTTGACTTTGTATTGAAGAAACAATGTCTGTAAGTCTCTCTCTCTCTCTCTCTCTCTCTCTCTCATGAACATGAATACAGACACAGTTTTTATTGACTATAGAAACTAGGATTTTGACAATGTGGGTGTTTTTGCAGATGGTGGAAGTGAGAGTTCCAAACCTTGACTGTGAGGGATGTGCTTCTAAGTTGAAGAAAGCTCTTCTCAAGCTCAAAGGTATGTTTTTAAGTTGCCATCTATTGTTCTTCTCTCTCTCTCTCTCTCTCTCTCTCTCTATGCAATAACAGAAATGTAACTTCCTAACTATTATACGTTTGTGCAAGTATGCAGATAACTTTGTTTCTTGAGGGTTTTTTATTTTTTATTTTTTCCTTACTTCCTGCTTCTCTCTTTGAAAGAGAATAAATTGTGTATATGGACAAAATAGCATAAGAAATTTAAGGTCGACTAACTATCGTAGTTGCAAGTTTAACCTAACGGTATTCAAACTCATAACGTCCGCCACATGACCACGGTTCGCATCAACAGGTACTGGGCTTTTGCCACCTGAGAAGAAGCCCACTTGCATGTGCTTGACCCCAAATGGTAGCCTTTATTATGGGAAGTGAACTAAACAACGGACTTTGTAAGTAGGAATTAGGCCCAACAGTTTGGTGACTTCTGTCTTCTTTCTTTCTGAATTTGCTGTTTTTTTTTTTTTTTGGGGTAGAATTCTTCTTCAATGTGAATTAGAACCTAACGGTAACTTCATATTTGATTTTATAAAAAAAGTATAGAGTTGGAATTCCTGTCTAAGTTCAAAATATAGATGGTATAAGTTGTAGTGTGATTGGCTCAGAATGACATTCTAATTGCTGCTTTGAGGTGCGGGAACAGGGAACTACCATTAAGATTTAAGGCTTTGTTTTGCCATTAGCCCTTCACGTTGACTTTATAATGATTTTACTATGACTTTTATTAAGCTATGTTCTAAAATTTAAAAGCACGTTTAGAATTGGTTCAAGAAGTCGTACAAAGGTATAAAGTGTTCAAAAGGCTAGGGGCTTAGGGCGAGTTAATGTAGTTTTAGCAGCCAAAGATGGCTTTTTACATTGACTTTAATGAATGAGTAATGACCAGTCCAAATCAGGATACCCTTCAGAAATACTTTTGTACTAATTAATAAAAAAAAAAAAAAGATTTTTGTGACAATTTTAATTTGTTGATTTGTAGGAGCGGAAGAGGTGGAAGTAGAGATGGAGGCACAAAAGATAACAGTTAGAGGGTACGCATTGGAAGAGAAAAAGGTCCTAAAGGCAATTAAGCGTGCAGGGAAAGCAGCTGAGCCATGGCCATTTCCAGGCTACTCTCACTTTTCCTCCTTCTACAAGTACCCTAACTACATTGTCAACCATTACTATGACGCTTATCGAAACGGCCCCACCAACGGTGTCCACACTTTCTTCCATACCCCGGCTATTTATTCCGTCGCCGTTGCTTCCGATGAGGCCATCGCTTCACTCTTTAGCGATGACAATCCGCATGCTTGTACTATCATGTGATCGTTTGTTCTTATGTTTTAGGAGTCGGATTCTAGCAACTTTGTTTAATTTTTTCAAGTCATTTTACTTGCTAAGTCAAAGTTTAACTGTTTCATCACATGTCGTGTGTCATATTTTATTCGGCTTTTTCAACCTGAAATTCTCTTTCGTTGATTTTAATGCTAAGAAAAATCACAAACTTAAACATGTATGCTCCAAAAAGAGTTTTTTACTTTACGACACACGGACCACATTATAATAACATGAGACATCATCGTTTTTTATATTCAATTTTCTTGACCATGTTATCATTCTTTTTTATTTTCCTTCCAAAATTCTTATCATGTGCCACATATATAATTGTTACCGTCATTTTAGGAGAAGTATTGGGAAAACCATGTCCATGTTCCAAAATATATTCTTTAAATTTTGAAAATATTCATGCTTTCTTTTTTTGGCAATAAAAAGCACGAGATGTATTTTCTAGGATATACATGATATTGTCAAATCTAATCGTATTATCATATATAGTTGAACATTTTCAATCTTCATTGTAAGCTAGTATACCTTTCGGCTTTGGCATTACCTTCCTTGTCATGTCACATACATCATATATGGCATTTTCTTTTTTTGAATGGTAAAAATACGTATAATTGATTGATTTCTTTTTTCTGTTTGTTTCTACAATAATTTCATTCTTTTCATTGGTTAAAATGTTTCTGGCCTCTAAATAAGTTTTGCTAATTTTGATTAAAAATATATATATATATATATATATATATGTACAAGTATGTATAGGATCTTGGCTCCTTAGAGGAAAAGCCATGTGATTGGTGATATTCAAAACCTTTATTAGCTTTCATAATTTGCATTTTCTTTGTGCTTTTTGGTTACATCTACTTTGAATGAAAGAGAATCTTGAAAATGGAATCAAAATGCCATCGCCCTCATTTCTGTCCAATTAATAGTCAGCCCAACTTGGCCAACCGAAAGGGCACCGACTTCTTTTTCTCATATATATATATATATATATTAAGACTTTGAAGTATAAAAATAACTATTTAATGACATTTATTTTATATAACCATGTTGATAGTTAGATAGTATATATTTTAAAAAATTTGTCATATTACACCTTTCATTTTTATATTTTACAAATTGGACTGGTCTTACAATTTCAATTCAGTTTAAGTTATCTATAAAAATGTGTTCAATTAGTATGTAATCTTAAGATCAAGTATACTAGGCAAATCGGTGCATTATTGATACTGAATCATAAACTTCTCTCTTGTCCACTTTAATCTCTCTTTAGCTCCAAAATGTGGAGAAGGAAAATATCTTTTATTTAAAATTAATGAAAGAGAGAGAAATAAGAGACTTCTATGATAAGGGACATCTAAGAATAACGTCCGGTTTTTTTTAACTCATATTGTGTCAGAGTGTCAGAATTTAATAACATGCATATCTAATAAAATCATGCGAATCTGATAAAATTTGACTAAAATTTAGCGGTTTCGAAAGCACAAATTACATATAAGGTAAGTTTTTATATCCGATAGCAGAATTCTCCCAAACAAAACACAGTTTCAACTATTATAATAGGTAAGTTTTTATATCCTATCACAGAATTCTCGATAAAAAAAAAAAAAAAAAAAAACACAGTTTCAACTTTCAAGTATAATAGATGGTAAAAATCCCACCAAAAGTATACCAAACATTCATCCGGTGGTGGCCTACCAAGTTTGGGCCGGTATTAATGGATCCATCTGTTGGATGCTATTTCTCACACCCAAAACCTGTCCCCACCAAAAGAAAGAAACAAAGAAAGAAAGAAAGAAAGAAAAAAAAAAAAAAGCCGTGTTGTACTGCTACTACCGCACATAATTTCCTTTTCAAAAACACCTCCACAAGTTCTTCTATTTCCTTCACACACTCTCTCTCTCTCTCTCTCTCTCTCTCATATTTTTCTTTTTCTTTCCTTTCTTCCTCTCCAAATGGCTCAGGTAATTTTTTTTTTTTCCTTTTCCTAACTTTTGCATGCTCTTTCTAATTCACCCTTTGACTCTCTTGAACTTATTTGCAAAGATCCAATGAAAAGGAATTGAATTATACTTCTTTTTTGCTCTTTTAATTTTTTTAATTTTTTTGTTTTTTTTAATGAATTTTTATTGCAGAAAGTGGTGTTGAAGGTCATGACCATGACTGATGACAAAACAAAGCAGAAAGCCATGGAAGCTGCAGCTGATATATTTGGTAATTTTACAAACATGGCCCATGATTTTTCAATATTATTCTTTTTTTCATCCCCAAAGATTTATAAGAAAATTTTCTGTTTTTGATCTGAACAGGAGTTGATTCAATAGCAGCAGATATAAAAGATCAGAAGCTGACAGTGATAGGACAGATGGACACAGTGGCAGTGGTGAAGAAGTTGAAGAAGGTGGGCAAAGTGGACATCATCTCAGTTGGTCCAGCCAAGGAAGAGAAGAAAGAAGAGAAGAAAGAGGAAAAGAAAGAAGAAAAGAAAGAGGAAAAGCCAGGGGAAAAGAAAGAGGACAAAAAGGAGGACAAAAAATAAAATTCAAAAAAAAAAAAAAAAAACTCTACTTGTCCCCCCAATAATTATCTCAATATTGCAATTTCCCCTAATCCGTTTACAATAATTTTCAGCATCTGCTATATATTGGTCCTTCACAGCAAGCCAGGAGCGATTGTTCATTTTCTTTCTTTTTGCAATGTGATGGTTAGTTTTCTTTTGTAGAAATGTAACAAAATAGTGGAAATAGAAGAGTATTAAAAGCTTCTTTATATATATATATATATATATATATATATTATTTTATTACGCAAATGGCAATTTTGTAAGGAATAAATTATATATTTTGGCATTTGGCTGCTACGAGTTTGTTCTTCCCTTTTGTTTGCCGGTCGTAGTCTATAAATGCGTGCAGGCTAGTAAGCCAAAAAAAAAAAAAAAAAAATTCATTGGATTTGATATGAATTGAATAATTGCACGTATAAGATGATGAAAATTCTCTCTCTATCGGTTTTGCGTCATTTCATTGTCAAAAGTGAGAGAATGAGTAGGAATCAAAGTTTCTTTTAGTGGGAAACACATAAAATACGCAACTGAATTGTTGCCGTTGAATTTTGTTTATTTTATTAGTTGTTGTTTGAAGTTTGTATGGTTGAAATTGGAAAGCATTAAATAAGGGCAAAGGCGGCCTACTACCATTTTTTTTTCTTTTTTCTTTTTTCTGAGGGAGATCGGGAGTGTTCTTATACATCCATCTAACGTCATCTTCAAAATCTATTAGTGTGCTTAATGGAATGGAAAGAAGATTAGTCTACGCTCTCGTTAACGATCCCTAAAGTCTATGCATGTCATAAACTTAAAACTCACAATTCCACAAGTCTAAGTACTAGCGCATAAAATCGAACCTCTTACGAATGGTGGGAGAGAGCGATCTAGTTGTCGTCCCTTACCGTGGTGATAGGCACTGCGATGCCATCACCACTGGGTGTGGTGCCTCTTTCAATTTGCCAATGGCTTTTGTGATATGCTTATAGTTGAGTATGACTGCTAAACCAAATAGTACGAGCTAAAAAAATACACATCGTTTGATGAAATATATATATATATATATATATAATAGAAATCATTTACAAAACCTAACGCAGGAAGAGTGTAAATGAATAAATTCCATAAAGCAGGTGCCAAATGAAGCAAGCATAATTTTTTCCCCCTTTAAATGTGGCAAGCTTGATGAGAGGGGCGTGCTATCTACCAAATGTTAGCACATTTAGGGGGTGTTTCGGTGACAATTGAAGATAGAGTTTTAGATTTTGGTTTGGAAATATGTGTTTGGTTAAAGTGTGAATTGGAAATGAACTGTGATATAGAAAATAATGTAAAATTTTGAAATCTGCTTAGAAAAAAAAAAACAATGTAAATTTTGTTTCATTCGCCTTGTCATTCGGTGCAAACTGACAAAAAAAATGTATTCTTATTTCGACTTAAATAAGAAAGTTACGGATTTTTAAAATTTGTGTGGATTTTTTTTAATGGACGAGAGAATGAAAATAGATTTAGGAATTTTAGTTTTGGATAGTAAAACTCCATATGAGTTGTTGATCCAACGAGGCTTGGTGCCGTAATTTTTTCCCCCTAATACTAGTGGATGGGAAAACCAACAGATTAGTACTCTTTAGTCTCTTTTACCAAAGTTTTTTATTTTTTATTTTTTTCAATCTCTTTTTTAAAGTGTAAGTAATATGGGATTGAATCTCGTCGAATTGAATCCAAATACTTTAAAAGAAGGGGCCCATGTAAGATACTGACCTGGCCTTTTTTCTTATAATTAGACCTTCAACAAGTACAACACCGGCCAACTCCGTCATGACCCATGCTGAGTAATCCGAACTATAAAATAAAATAAAATAAAAGCAAGTTGATTGCCTTTGCTCGGCTGGAAATCACTGGCATGGCCAACGTACAATGGCTCCAGTTTTTTCAAAGTGAGGGGACAGGGACGTTTTGTTACTAGACAAGCATGCCGTTTCTAGATTCCAAAACTAAACAAACTCCATATACATAATCTCATGGATATATTAAATAATCATGACGATTGCTGAGAATATAAGATATATTTTTCAATTATGTTTCGGTTCTTCAGGTTGTATTCAACTTTTAGTTTATTACTTAAAAAACGTTATCAATCATGATCTAGACAGTTGAAATTTCATATTTTACTTATATTTCATATCCTACAAAAACGTCAAGAAAAGGTGGAAAAACATGGATCAAAGTCATCAGCTTATTTCATATGTAGTATACAACATTGTATATGAAAATCCCACAAGGGAAATGCTTTATCTTTGAGAGCAAATGAAACGAACCACGGACACAACTTTGAGAGCACTGCAGTTATGGAAGTCCAATTGTTGTTTGGATCTTAACTGCCACTTCCAAAAGTAGTGTGTCGACGTGCTTATCCACATCGATAGCTGCAAATGTCATTCCATCTAACATCATGAACCAAATGCTTGATATGAGCTGGGAGTAGGTCAATGATGCTGAATTGATGTTGATGAGAATAAGGAACAGGCAAGGCTACAAATGTCCATAGCTTCTGATTTTGATGGCGGAAAAAACCTGCACGGGAGAAGTATAAGCTCAGTACCCTGATAATCCCGTTTTCTATTTCCTTTTCCCTTGTGAATTTGTCTCATTTTTTAAGTATTGAGAACCTGTAAAATGAAATTTTCCGAGCAAGAAACAATAGCTTTAGACTTTAGTTTTCCAATAGCGAACGTGTTGTTTATTCGCATTTTACAGTTGAAATATATTCAACGAAAGGTGTTAGACTTAACATGATGGTACTCACATATGATCGTATGATGAAACATTTTGCAAAAGAACAACTTTGATATCAAGGCACAATTGAAAAGCGGATTCTAAGGAAGAAGGAGATATATATAATTGACACAAAAATAAATTTTGATCTGGTACAAGTTTCTAATATAGATTAGTATCAGTATAATGTGAGATATCTTTTATAGAAAAGGAATGTAGAAAATGAAATTAGAGCATACTTGTTCCTTTGCAATTGACAATTGACACAAGCAGCAGATACGTGTATTCAGTTCAGACAGGCTGCGGGCAGATTGCAGGAACTTAGCTGGATCAACAAGTTTCTCTCTATGCAAAAACCAGAAAATCTTCTCCAATTACTGAAACCCACCAACTTAGCATCTTCTATACCTCTTGAACTTCGAGAGTAGATGAACATACTGCCCCTTTTCCACCATATGTCTAATAACTTGATGAGCTTCGGAGAGCTTCCCAGCATTTCGCAAATTACTCACTAGGGTACTATAAACAAGGAAATTTGGATTACACCCTCTAGACTCCATGTCCTTAAGCATGGAACATGCCTCCTCAAATTTCCCAGCCATACATAGCCCACGGATCATAGAATTGTAGGTGAATACATTTGGAATTTGGCCCTTGGTGATCATCTCGTCAAACATGCTCTGAGCCTTCTCAAGCTCCCCAGCCACAATATATCCCGTAATCATTACTGTGTAACAAACCACATCAGGGAAACACCCATTCTTTGCCATCTCATCGAAAAAGTACCTGCACGCTTCCAAATTACCTGCCCGACTCAATCCGTCGATCAACGTGGTGAAGTGAAGAATGCTCGGATCAATACCCATTTCTTTCATGTGATTCAAAAGATTTAGGGCTGCAAGTGGTTTGTCTCCTTTACCAAGTACATGAAGAAGAATATTATAAGTATGCAAATCCGGACTGAATCCGCTTCTGCCCATTTCATCAAGCAGTCTGTGGAACTGATCCAGCTTCCCTAACCTATACTTTGTAAACATCAGAACATTATAAGTTAGAATATCTGGGGAGTAACCGTCAGCCAACATCTGCTGATACACCCACTCAATCAATCTATATTGGTTTGCCGCAAGAAGACAGTGCAAAATCGCGTTGTACGAATGTTTAAACGGCCTAAAATTAAACGTCTTCGACTTGATAAATCTCTCCACAACTTTCCTAGCCAAGCCTGCCTCTCCACAAGTACATATCAAAATGTTAAAAGTCCTAGCAGTAGTAGAGAAGCCTTTCTCAATTATCTCATCGACTAGCCTCCACATTGCCTTAAACTCCTCGCAATCTGCAAAAATCTTCATCAGTAGATGATACGAATTTGCAGTGTGCGTGTAATTTCCCTGCTGGCCTGACCATGTAAAGAACTTGAACCCTAGTTTCGCGCACCGCATTTTATTTGCAACGCTTATGTTCTTCAAAATCTCCATAAGAACTTTCCTCACAAGAAGGCCTGAAACCCTTATGTTCAGCTCATCCAACGCCCCTTTCGCATCGAATCCGGGCCCATCTTGCTGCAAAACCTCCAGAACTTTTCTGGTATCAATCCTCGCTGTCTCGAAAAAGCTCCGTCTCGCGGAGAAATGTTCTCGGGCGGGCATTTCACGCCAATAAAAACCAGTTCTTTCATCCATATCTGAATCAAAATGCGAACTTTTCCACATTCTCTTCAAGGATTCCTCGAAGCGATCATATTCAAACCCATTATCCTCATTACCACCATCAAAACTTCGATTCCAAAACTTCCTCATTAATACTAAAGAAGAACAAGTAAATTTCCCTATTACAATCAAACAAGACGAAGTTCTCCGAACTAAAATCGGAGCAGAAAGAGAGAGAACGTTCATGGCGAATACCCATTATCTCTCAGATTTTGCGCTGCTCAACGAATCAAAGAAACCCAAAACAAGAGATTGAACTAAAAAGGGATAGAGATTTTGAGACTTTGAATTCCCAAAATCGAAGATACCCATTACACCGAAGAGATCCAAGAACACAAATAATGTTCTAAGACTCGAAGAACCTCAGTTCGGAAACTGGCAATGAAAAGGAAAGAGACAGAACAACGTACCGCCGACCGGCGAGAAGAGTGTTAATGTGGCTTCGACTGATGTTTCCGCCGTCGCTACTGAGGAAGCGGAACATAGGACTCGTGGGTGTTTGGGTTCAGAGCTTTGGGCGTTGTTTAGTTAGATTTTTTTTTTTTTTTTTTTTTTTTTTTGACGACTCTCTGTTTTTTTGTTGTCGTTTAAGTCTTCTTTGTCGTTTTTTAGTCGGTGGTTGTTGTTGCCTATTGGTGCATTATTTTTCGTTTGAGGTTTAATTGTCGTTGTACCCTTTTTGTCGTTTCTTTTACTCCTACTGTCGTCCTAAGAATTTTGTTCTTGTTTTGCACCCACGCTTTTTTTAAAAAAAAAAAAAAAAAAAACCTTTTCAACTTTTATTGTCGTATTATGCAGTATTGTCGTTTTCTACTTAGTTTTGTTCGCTGCTGCCTTCATTTTTTTTTTGGTTGCCTTCATTGTCAACTTATCATTCCAATCCGATTTTATCGACCTTAGCCTTTTCTATTGTCGTTTTCTATTTTCTCTCCCTTTTTTAAAATTTTTATTTATTTTTTATTTATGGATTGATAAGGAAATAGTTATTGTATTCAAGATAATTACGTATTTATAAAATACCGTCTCAATTCATCCTATTTCATCAGATCTGTGATGTAATATGGTTCTGAAATATGAACTGGATATAGCCGGTTCCAATAAGATTTCATTCTTGAATAAGAATCCATTTTTTGATTTATTTCATCTATTACATGACGGGGGGATACACGTTTTTCTTGATTTGAGAGAGTTGATTCAAAATATGTTTTGATTGTGCATTCTTTTGCTCCTTGATTTTGATTTTTTCTTTTCCCGTCTTTTTCTATTATCGCACTAGGTTTTTTTTAACCTTTTAACTTTCGATGTCGTATTATGCAGTATTGTCGTTTTCTTATTCTGTTGTCGAGTGCTGCCTTCATTATCAACTTATCATTTCGGTTCCAATTTTAGTGTCTCTGGCCATTTCTATTGTCGTTGCAGCACGTTGTTTTTGTTTTTGTTTTTGTTTTTCTAGCTTTCAACTTTTGTTGTTCATTTCCAATTATATATTGGCGTCCGCCATTTGTTGTCGTTTTTCTATTTAGTTTTTTGTTTCAAAATTTTCATCGCCGTTTGAACGTTTTGTTGTTGTTTGGTATTTAATCGTCGTTTGATACTTGTGGTGTTGTGCTTACGTATCAGTTGTTTCACTTTTTTTTGTCGTTTCGGTAACTTATTGTCGTTTGAAAATATTCTTGGTTGTTTTCAACTCATATGGTCCTTTCTTCTAATTCTATTGTCGTTCAAAACCTCTATATCCCTTTTCCATTTCTTATTGCTGGTCTTCCATTTTTACTATCGTGTGCTTTTCCATAGCTGTTTAGAAACTCTATTGAAACCTCTTTTAACTCTCATTGTCGTCTGCCACTTTTATTACATTTGTTCTTAGTTGTTTCTCAGTTTTTATATAATTATTCCTTCTACTTTTTTACCATTGTCGTTTGGTACTTTGTTGTCGTTTTAAATTTCTAGTGTCGTTCTTTTATTCTCGTAGTTTAACCTTTAGACGGAAATCGTCGTCAGAGCTCATTGTCGTTTTCAAATACATGTCGTTTCCCAAGATGTTCCCTACTTTTTTTGTCGTTTTAAAACTTTATTGTTCCCTTTATTGCCGCAACATCCAGCAAAAAAAAAAAAAAAAAAAAAAAAATGGAATTGCAAATGAAACGCAGAATTTTATAGGTAATCACATGCCAAAATACCATTTATACATTCTAGCCAAACCAACCTCTTTTCCCCCAAAAGGCATACAGAGTCTGTCCGGCCATAAGAAAAGTTACATGCACAACAAAACTCAAAAGGCAAAGCAACATGTAACAGAAATTTTTATGTGGTCTCCACTCTCAAGTGAACCCCATTACAAAACCATTCACCCAAAACGACAAAGTGATCGCTTTATTGCACAAAACACGCATATTAACCGCCCCAAAAAAAAAAAAAAAAACAAAAAACCCCCCAGCCCTCTTTTCTCAATTGCTCGTCTGCTGAAGCCTCCTTTCCTTTTCCTCAACGTCACCTAAACAAAAACGACAAAAAACCAAATTTCAGCCCAAAATTTTTATAAAAAAAAAATAAAATTTAAGAAGAAAACCCGAATAAAATCTTGATCAACAATTCATTTACTTTGGGAGTAAGAGGAGGGTTGCTGAGTAGTCCCGGACTGGTCTCCACCCATTCCAAGCCACGAACTAACTGTCCCTTTAACTTTATTAACGACACTCTTTTCCCCACCAGCTTGGTTGACATCGCTAGCCTGCTCTTTCTCATCCATTTTCTTATCCCCAGTTCCCAGCCTTCTCGCCACTTCCTCGGACTCCGTCACCGTTCCCACCGGCCTCGTCTCCGCCTCTTGCTTCCGCTTGTGCAGAGCACCAGAAATCACCTCCGAGAGCGCTCTGTCCTCCTCTCCGGGCCTCAACTTCTCCGCCAAATAGTCCTTCACCGACACTCCCCTGTCTTGTCCAGTAGTACCATTCCCCGACTCATTCTCCGATCCGTTCGTCGTTTTCGGGCCTTGCCTTTTCGACACGACCGTAGTCCCCTTCTCCGCAATCTTCCCGTACACCGGAGTCAACTTCTCCGTCACCGTGGCGGCGATTTTCTTCCCGTATCCAGCTGCTGAAGATTGCTTACTACCAGAATTATCTCCAGTAGTAGTGCTTTCATGAACTCCTCTGTCGTCTCTCTCGCCATAGCCGAGCTTCGAAGCGACAACGTTCTTTGCTGATATCGCTTTATCGGCGATAGAAGACGTCGCATATGATATTCTCTCGGTTAGACTGGAAGGTTCGGGCTTTGACGTGTCCATATTTTCTTGCAGCGTTTGAGGGTGTTGGGGTGTGATTATGGGCTTATCGGGTGTTTCTGGAGAGAATTGGTCATGGCTTCCAGTGGATGAATATTCGATATTGGTAATATTTTGATGAGATTTTGGTTCTGATTCGTCATGAATTTTCATCTTCTCAAAAGAAGATAGAATTGGGGTCACTCCTATTTCCTCATTCCCTGTTTAATATGTTGCATAACAAGTATTTGTAAAAAGGACCATTGTAGCATAAAAATGTTCAATTTCATATTTTCATCTTTTAAAAAATGGTGTATCTAAAAACTAAAAGAGCTTTTCACACTTTCTAAATACAAGGAATGGATTTAACACAACTATTTATTAATATATATATATATATATATATATGTATATGTATATTACCTGTCCCAGTTGGATCGGTGACTTTAGTCTGATAATTAGAAGGGGTGTAGTCATAAGGAGTGTCCTTTGGTGAGTGAGGGTCTTCCTCCAATCCTCTTGGTCTTTCCAAATTGACTTTTGACTCTGTCCCCGGTACAAGTGTTTTACTTGGATCAGTCTCCTTGGTCTCTGATATTCCCCGATCAGAAAAGGAAGGCACAGGTGTGTTCAATGGAGTGATGGTTGATTCAGAAACTGCAATTTCGCAACAAATTTATACAAATATTAAAAAAAAAAAAAAAACTATGACCATAATGAAATCAATAAATAACTAAATAAATTTAACAAGTTATGAACTAGACATACTTGGTGCACCATGGACCTCAGGGTCTTCCACCAATTCCTCGTCCTCATCGTCTTCCTCATCCAGAGCATGATCATCAGTGATATGATCACGATCACGATCACGATCATCAGCGATATGATCGTCTTCCTTATCCAGATCATGATCATCAGTTAGATGATCACGATCATGATCATCAGTGATATGATCACGGTCACGATCACGATCACGGTCACGATCATCAGTGATATGATCACGGTCACGATCATCAGTGATATGATCATCAGTGATACGATCACCGTCACGATCATGATCATCAGTGATATGATCACGATCATCAGTGATGTGATCATGATCATGGTCGTGACCATGGCCAGGCTTTGTGATGGTGTCCCTTATCTTCTTCGCCTTGGCCTTTACCTTTTCCAACACCGATTTTTTCTCATGGTGATCTTCACCTTCCGCAGCTGAACACACACACACAAAAGTTTTTAAAAAGGTAAATAATATCTAAAATTGACACCAAAATTATACGTAAATTAACATTTTTCACACCTAAGTAGGGATCCCGTGCCTTGTAGGGGTCTTGTTGATCATGACCATGCCCATGAGGATGTACCATTTGTGACTCCATATTTTGCTCCAAAATAGAAACTCCTTTTTTTTTTTTTTCGAGGAATGTAAAGAAAGAAAGAGTAAGACAATTGTGTTGAATTTGAGGGTGAAATGGACAACAACGACAAAGTTTGAGAGGCCTTATAGGGAGAGAAGTCCAGTAGCATCAAGTTTTTGTAAACGTTGCATGTCTGTAGCTACGTGGTGCCTTCAGCAATAATACACGTGCATATATTGATATGACTCTGTGCCAGCAACCGACATGTGACACATACATGGTGTTTTGCTTTGGACGTGGCCTTAATGCCGTGTACGAAAAGAGGATTTTTGGAGTTGGATATGTTTGCATCTTTGCTTACATTGACTAATAGGAGCCCTTGAGCTCCCCCCATATATATATATATATATATATATATATATATATCTATTTATATATATGTATGTACGTATAAATATTAAATATATATATATATATATATGAGTGTGTGTGTGTATTATATTATAGCCAGCAATCATCATCTATTCTCTCCAGTATTTATATATATATATATATATATATATCAATTATCACCTTCTTCTTCTTCTTCTTTTATTTATTTATTTATTTATTTTTCTTATTCATTTTCCTTTTTAACTATTTAACTTTATGCGTGGCAACAAATGGTGCTTTCATAGACAGCTGGGACATACCAGATGTAAGATGGATAGCAAAAGAGCAAAGTCTACGGTTTTCCTATATTTGACACACAAGTTTGCAGGATAATAAGATGATTTATGCACTTGCAATATGCCTTGTTATCCACTGGAGTGATGGCCATAATATACATAAAAATATTGCTATATATCACCTCATAAATGATGATCCACAAATAATTCTTCTACTAACTTCAAGTTTTGATTAACTTTTTCTCTGTCCTAAATTACCTCTTTAAACGTGACCAGAAGGTCCTAAATCAACGATTGTTCATCCCATCTAAAACATTACAATTTTGTACAAAATGTAATATACAAAAGTTTTAATGTTTCTTATCTTTTTTTATTTTTCTTCAAAATAAAATAAGTTTATAATAGAGTTTGAATCAACTTTTATAATTTAGAATCTAAAAAATTATTATCTTCTATAACAATATGAAAAACATTTTTTATTTAGTTGACATTAACTTAAAAGTAAATATTTTGGCTATTATTATAATTTTTTTAAACAACGAAAAACATTGTAAAACTTCTAAATTATGAGGTCAAAATAAAAGGTTGCCCTTGATCAGAAACAGCTGTCCCTCAAGGCCAAGACAACTCTATCCTTGAGAACAATCACCAATTAGTTGACAAGTTTATTTTACTATTCTTAAGATGTTTTCAGATTCGGACAATTTTAATATAGAGGATCTTGTCTAGTTTAACATATTATTTAATAACATATTTACGGCGACTTTTGTGAAATTGAATTTTACTGTCAAGTACTTCTATTATTTTCGATTTGGGCTTTATTTGGTATTCAAGTTTAACTCCATTTAAATTGTATTTTTTGATCTTAATTTTTGTTTTTTTAAATGAAAAATTAACAAAATTTATAACTAGTTTTTGAAATATTATCTAATTTCAACTTAAAATTTTCATCTTCAACTGGAGTTAAATCAATGATCCTTTAAATTAAAAAAAAAAATGTAAAAAGAGTGCAAGTTCAATAGCATTGCGCTACTACTACCATGGTGGTCACTCAACTCACATTTTTCAAACGTTGCAAATCTCACCTTCAACGGTGAAAATCTGAATTTTTGTTTTTGTTTTTTTCTTGAAAAATCAACAAAATTTATAACTAATTTTTGAAAAATTATCTAACTTCAACTTAAAAATTTCATCTTCAATCGGCGAATTAAACCCAAGTTAAATCAATGATCCTTTAAATTAAAAAAAAAATGTAAAAAGAGTGCAAGTTCAATCGCATTGCGCTACTACTACCATGGTGGTCATTCAACTCACATTTTTCAAACGTTGCAAATCTCACCTTCAACGGTGAAAATCTGAAATATGCCAAACGCCTTACCTATATAAACGACACACACCAAATTTAAGCGCCAAATTTACTTCAATACCAAGAAAACTCCGTTTCACAGACTTCCCTCTTTCCCTCCATTTCTCTCCCAAAAATTCTCAATCTGAAAATGCGAACTCACTTCTCCGACTTCGACTACTTCGTCACCTCGCGGATTCAAGGCCTGGAAACCCTAGCCTTCCAGCAACTCCCAGTCCCTCAGGTCTCTCCCTCTCCCCCGACCTCCTCCTTCTCCGACCTCCTCTTCCGCTGCTTCGGCTCCGCCGTCTATGTCTCCCTCGGAATCGAGAAATTACCGGTCGAAACAGCTCTCTCCAAGTTCTTCTCCGAAGTTCTTCCTCAGAAAATCGAATTCGGCGCTGAAGATTTAGACGATGGAGGTCCGTACGCTTCTCGTGAAATTTTCAGCACCAGAGACTTCGAGACAGAATCATCGGAGGTAACGCATGAGATCTGGTCGAACTTTTGCGTTTTCCTCCATAATCTGGTTTTTGATGATTCGAACTTCATAAATTTATCTTTCCTAAATTTTGATTTTGGATGAGTTTAGGTTAGATTTTGTTTGAGTTATGAAATCGTTGAAATCGTTTCTGATAACTGCGATCTTGAATCATTTGAAATTACTTGGATGTTCTGCAGTGAAATTGATAATCCTAGTAGACATAAAGCCCGCCGATAGCTGTTTTCGTAGAAATTATCTTAGTTAGAGAAAAGGTCAAACTGATTTTGAGGAATTTTCTTAGTTAGAGAAATTATCTTAGTTATTATAATATCATACAATTTTGTTTTATCCCTAAATTAGTCTAAGAAATGTAGATAAAAGAAAAGAAAGAAGAACAATGAAAATTTAGGAACATTACAAACTCTGATAGAAAGTTTGGAAACAAACAGAATCAAAATCATAATAATCTGTTTTCTGATGATTTCCATGTGAAATTTTTATCACTTTGAGAAAAGTCAATTGACTAACACGGACAATGAAAGGGAATTGAAATTTACTTCTATCTTTGTTTGCCTATGTTATTGAAAATAAGATGAGATCATTCCTTGCTTCTTTAAGTGATTCTAGGTTCGTGTTTGCGACTCTTGAGGAAAAGATTAGGAATTTGGGAACTTAATTGACATTTTCGACGTTGTTGTGATAATTACTTGATAACGTTTGAATCAGCTCGTGAATTGGTCCCGTTAAACACTCTTTTGCTTACGGTTTCTATTCACTTGCACCAGGAAACTAAGGTGCTCAATGAAGAGAATGAAGTGGGGGATCAGAGAACTTCTGGATCAGAAGCTATCAGGATTGAAGTTCCAAAAGTAAGAAAGTGGCATACCAGATTATGTTATTTTTATTTAATGTCAGGTTACTTCATAAAGCAAACTCAATTTAGCGCACAAGCATAATTATTTTATTGCTGAAGAGTAACAGAAGTGTCATTGATGATAAAATTACACAGCGGTACGAAATGCCCCAATTTGAAATGCCAGAGCTCGACACATTCATGGTAAACTTAATCCACATGAATACATATGCAATTTGGTTAACGTCTGTACTTTTACTTGTATTGTTCCTTAAAGTTGCAGAATGAGAGTTTCCAGTTTCCTAATATACATATAGATCACATCTTATACTGAAAGTTTTTCTTCCCACATAACGTGTTCTTTCACTTATTTGCAGGAAAATGCTTTGTTTTTTAAAAACGAGGGGATCCAAATCCTTTCTAAAACTCCAGAAATAGAAGAACGTATGGTATGTAATTGCCCTGTCTTTGATTTCAGCTATAACATTTAGTTCATTTCCTCGCAATGATATCATTAAGCACAAGAATGTTGTTGACATTGACAATTCACCTTTATCTTTTCCAACTTCTGGATGTATATAATGTTACTATAGTTTGATTTCTTAATTCTGATATAATCAGACTCCTAATTCGTTGTTCTTTCTCTACTTTTTAATTAGCATGCTTTTTCGTTATTGTTGTTCTAAACTAAATTCCCGGTACAGCTTTATGGGGATGATGTGTTTCTGATCCCTCAGTAATAACTTTCGAGTTGACTTTTAAAGGACGTTTGTCTTTCCTGCAGGACATGCTCAAGCCAGGGCTTTCATGTCATTATCCTTGTGAAGTTCAATCAATTATATCGGTTGAAAAGATTGCATTTGAGTATCCAGTGGGGCAAAACGATAATTTGCAAGATGATTGTTCTTTTCAGGACCAGATTCACTTTAATCAAATAACTTTCCCTGTATTAGAAGTGGACGAGATAGTTCTGGAGAAAATTGAAGACTTTTTAATGGAAGAAAAGCTTCATTCAGTTTTTGAAGATATTGAACTAGAACATTCTCAAAAGGATATCCTCGACATTGGATACAAGGAGCTTTTGGGTTCAAAAGAGTATGATGTATCAGGGTGTCTTTCTGATCATTATCTATCATTTCACTCTTCTGGATCTGAGCTGGAATTCCTGGACAATCTTCCAGAAGTAGACTTGGAAAGTTTGGTGGAAATTTCACAGAATAAGATAAACTCTGGAGCTCAATGGACATCAGACTATGATTGTTCTCTGTCAGATAAGCCAGTTGTTTATGAAGAATTTCAGATTCTTGACGTGGATTCATTGCCGATTTTCGAAGCCCTCCTTAATCGACAAGTGACTTGTGAACCAGAACCTTGTGACTGGATGTTCAATGAGGAGGCAAACTTTAAGGATTTCAACCAACTCATTGTTAGCCACGAGCTAACCCTGGTAGATGACAGCTTCAAATCATTGCCTGTACCTGTTATTTGTGGTGATGAAAAGATAAGCTCGATCTATGCAATTATTGAAGGAAAACTTGCTAATCTAAGACCACAACCTCCATCTGCCCTGGATGGAATTTACTTGGACTGGCACCTTCTTGAGGATAATAAGTACAGCAACACTTCCTACTGCGAGAATATTTTAAAGGATGTGGGTTCACAAAGCATCGATTACGATTGGGATTCTTTTGGTGATAGAAATGCAGTATATGACTTTGTCCTTTCTGATGATCGTCCGTATGGGTTTATCATGGACGACAATGGAGAACCCAAGGAATTTCTTTCTGATTTATCTATCACTACTAGCATTGGCGTGGCAGGTGAATCAAGTAGTAAGTTCCCACAAGCAGACAATGGAGAACGTATGGCTAAAAAGAATTCTGGGACGGCTTCATTATTGTTCAGGCCTAATTCAGAATCCACTGATCTCGATTTTTTCTTGAATGCTCAGAAAGCCACCAAGCAAAGAAATGGTGAACCAACAATTAGGGCAGTCAGCAATAATGCTACATCTCCCAAGAGTTCATTGGGTAACTCAGTTGCAGCTATATCCCGGGGTGGAGAATCAGTCACCATTTCAGATACGGATGAGAATGTTAACAACCAGAAGCAGCGCTTCAACTATTTATCCATGGAGAAAGAGTATGATACGGGAGCTAAAGAGGCTCCAGACAAAGTAGAAGCGACTAATATGCCTTTTCCTTCTATGCGATTTGTGAAAGAGTCCTATGACAGTACGGTATCTTTCCCTGAAACAGTAATAGTTGTCAATACCCAAACTCTTGACAAAATGATAGTATCCAGAAGTACCTATCAAAGAATTCTTGCACTGGAGAAAGAAGGGGCACAAGTTGTTGAACGTGATTCAGATTTACCTGTAGATATTATAGTAAATTCTGCAACTTGTTTAGTGTGGTATGATAGCAGAAACATTGGGAAGAAAGCAACTGATTCAGATGAAGCTTCTTCGTGCTTACCCTTGTGTATTGATAATATTGCAACAAATGTTTTGACCTTGCTGAGTTTCAATTTCAGTAGATGCATCATGGTAAGAAAACGATATTACAGCCTAACTTTCTTTCGATACAAAAGAAATTTATAGAAACTCTGTTAATCTGACATGAACAAATTTGCCTATATGGTTCAGTATGGTTTGTTTGAATATTATACCTCTGATTCTCACACTATTTATTGGTGCACATTCCCCAAATTAAATGCGGCCAACCATTCTGTTTCTTGAGCATTTCAATTTTCTTTCTGCAGGTCTTTGAGGGAGATGGCGGTTTCCTTTCCACTGTAATGGAATCCTCAGAGGGATTCTATGCTGCGGCAGCAAGCCTGGGAATTGATGTGCAGCTGTTTTGTTCTCATTCATCCGAAGTGACTGAGGAAATCATAATGAGCAGCATTGTAGATGACCCAAGAGGTGTATATCCAAGAATGCCCGAGTCAGAGACTCTTGCAGAGTTCTTTCTTAACAAATTTCCTTCAGTTAATCCTTTGACAGCTCATGCAATATTATCTTCAGGGGCCACACTTGCTGAGTTCCTTGGATGGTCAGATGAACACAGGATTCATGCACTCCAGAAATATCATGTTCCGGATGAAAGTATTACCCTTCTAGGTGCTTTATGCAAATATGGTGAGCGAGAGGATTCGAGATCAATAATGACAGACTGCTCTTCTTCAGTCTCTTCGGGTACCGACTCCAAAAACTTCAATATCAATGTTGCTTCTAAAAGAAAGAGATGGGAGTACGATGGTACCCTTCACAAAAGTGACACACATATGGATGATTTACTGCATGTTGATCCAGTGAACCAATTTTCTAAAGATAACTCGAATCCTTCTTCTTCGGAGACAAAGCATTATGATTCATCTATTTCAAGAGTTCCGGAGACATTTCACGAGTTCAGAAAGCCCAGACTCTGTGGGAGTAATTTGTTTCATCAAGAACGGGGTTTGGAAGTGTCTATTATGATGGATCCTTCCGCTGTTCCAAAGCCACATGATTTTCAGATGTCTAAAGAACCTCAAATGTTGAAGAAGATTATAAAGCCTGAGTTATCTTTGAATGATTTTCAGATGTCTAAAGAACCACATGGAACAGATGTGGCTCTGTTGAAAAACTTTGATCTTCATCATATCAACAGCTCCGAGTTTCTGTTTGAGGACGAAAAAGGTGAAGTCATTGACCTAACTGGAAGTCCTGGGTCGGGAAAGGGGTTTTCTTCTGTAGCTGACCCCACATCGTTTCTGATGCCTGAGATAGAAATGGACGCCACAAGAAAGTCTCGAACTGCAAGAAGATTATCATTTGGGAAGAACCATCAGACTACTTTCCCAACCAGTGCTGAACTTTTCTCGGGTGAAAATATCTGGAATTCTGTAGAAGATCAGAGGCATATTTTACAAGTGGGAGTCAACAGTTATTCAGATACGGATCTTGGAGATAATGTTTCACTTTTTAGACAACCTGATAAACTCGTAGAGGATTGTTTCGAACCGAGACCTGCTGAAAAATCCCACAGCTTACAGTTCCAAGAGAACTCATCTTACTTTGAATTTGGAGGAACACCGCTCTCAAATGCTCTCAGCTTATCCGATCCTGGAAAAAATTCTCCCTGGACGAAGGATTTCCTCGACAGAATAAGGGAAAAAAGCAAAAGCAGATTGTGTAGTCAATCCCTTCCATGTGACTCCCCTGCCCCTTGTTTAGGCAGTTTGAGGAGTACATCAAAAGTTACCAAGAGAAGAAGTCCCTCGATTCTTGAGTTTTTCAAGTACCAAGGAGGCAGCACTACAAGGAGGATACCAGAACAAAAGAAGCAGAAGCAATCAATGCAATCATCAAGTTCTTCCAAGGATGTAAAAACTTCAGCCTCAGTCTCAGCCTCTATTCTGCGCACACGGACACCTCTAGATAAAAGATCACGACAGGTCGTATAAATTTTCTGTTGGCTGCATTGGTAAATTCATTTATCAATTTTTCCTTCACGCTCAATTAATCAAAGAGACTTTGTTCTTTTTTATTGATAGTCTAAATGATGTTCTAACAAAATACACTACACGTTGCAGACACTATCTTTTGCCCCAAATAATGGTGACAGCCAAACTAAGCTGGTCTGGAATAAGGGAACTCCCAATCTGAGAAAAAAGTTTCAGAAGCAACTATGAAATTCCAAGAACTGTTGGCAGGGACTTCATGGATTTAGGATCAAGTCTTTGTAACTGCAGGTTTGTTTCTAGACTATGTACAAAAGTGGAATATGTCATAGATTAGACTGTGACTCTGGCCATCTTACAAATTCAATGTGTTCTAAAGTGTTAAGCAACTTTAAGCTGTAGTATTGGCATTTTTGTCGATAGCTTGTGGCTTTATTTCTTGTTTAACGTATGATCCAGCTTACGGTATTGTGAGGTTTTTCATTTCCTTATTGCTAATCACCCAAGTAATTCATGGTATCGCATCATGTCATATTACTCCAAAAAAGAAAAAAAGATTTGATAATGATTATTGGTTCGACATTTATGACAAAAACAATTAACACTATCCTAGATCAGGAGCCGAGTATTTTAGCATAATTGGTAAAAAATCACTTTAACTGTATTTTTCTAATATGAACTACAAAGACGAGGAAGAAATCATTATTCAATACACACACGCACACGCACACACACACACACATATATATATATATATTCCCCTTCAACAATTGGACCAAGCTTCCATGCACTAGTCACACCTAGATAGTAGATCGCTTCACCATGAACTATTTCCAATGTCAAAAATTCGACACTGCAGAGAGTGCTTGTATCCTAGTTCTTCTTTCCATTCTTGAGGTTACGCACTGTCATTACAAGTTGCTGCCTTTCACCTTCTACCTCCGCAAACCGTAGACTTATCTCTGAATATCTTCCTTCCATTTCTTTCAGTTCTTTCTCCATGGATTTGTTCTTCTCCCTTAGTGATGCAACTTCAGACAGTAAGTCCGAGTCTGACATGTTACACTGTTTGCTGGCATGAGAAGAAGCGATTTTAAACTCTTTTTTCGCTTCCTTCTTTGCCAATTCAAATTTTGCCTCCAAACTCTCCTTGTCTTTGTTCAATCTCTGTATCAGCATCTCTTTTTCATAAACCGCTTTCTTTATTCGTTCAGTTTCATCTCTCAATCTTACTTTTTCATCTTCCTCTTGAGAAAGGTTGGACTTCTCCATGTTGAGCCTTTCTATTTCAGCTCTAAGCATTTGAACCTCCGTTAAGAAAGCTTCATGCTTTTCTTCCTCGCGCTTTTGAGCACATTCAAGTTGCTGGGACTTATTGTTTAGCTCTGAAGAAACTTGCCCCATTTGTTTTTCTTTCAGATCTATTTTGCTCATGAGCTCTTGCAATTTCACTTTTTCCTGGTGCTTAAATAGGTTCAGCTCTTCTGTGGCTTTCTGGAGCTTGTCTTCCAGAATTCTGTTCTGTAGACGGAGTTCACTAGCTTCAGTCTGTGCTTTGGTAACTTGCTTGTCATTCTCGTCAACCTTTAGCGACATTTCCCGGGAGAGACTTCTGAATTCCTCCTGAAGTCGCTCAGCTTTAATCGTGTTATTCAACCTTGAATTCTTCAAGGCCTCCTCTGCTTGGATGGCCCTCTGTTCTTGCTCGGCTTTCGCACGTTTGATGGAATCCATGTCATCTTCAAATCCCTTGGCCTGCCTCTCCAGCTCCTTCTCCAAATCTTTCACTTGACCTTCAAGTTCATTAATAGAGATCAAAGCTTCTGCAAATTCCCGTGCTTGTTTCTTAATCGTTTCTTCTAATCTCTCCACCTGCGATTCAAGCTCATTTATGGTTGCCATATAATCTGCACATTCATTTTCCAGTTTCATCCGCTCTTCTTGATTTTGCTTCAACTTCAGAGACATGTCGTAGTTGTCCTGCTTCAAAAGGTCACAGTTTGAAGTAAGCTGTTTTATCTTCATGTTTTGCCTTTCCCTCTCCTCCATGTACATCTTTGTTTCACCATGCAAATCTCTGATCTTGGCCTCTAAAAGCTCTACTTCGTCAACATCATTATGCCTCTTAGCATTTTCTTCCAGCGATTGTTGATAAGCACTTCTTGCATGTTCTACCTCTCGTGAAAGATCAGATATTTGCATATTTTTTCTCTCCACCAAATCTTCAAGATCCTTCACCACCAGGTTCAACTCCGAGTTTGAGTCTTGTGTCTCCTGCAGTTGCAACTGAAGATTGTCACGCAGTTTCTTTTCATGATCAAGCTCCTGCCTCGTTGCTTCTAACTGAGCTCTTGAATCCTTGATTGCGGCCTGCAGTTTTTTTAGAGCCTCTGCCTCATCAGTTCTCTTCTGCAATACCCTTAATTGTTCACATTCCAATTGGAAATTGTCTCTCTCCTCTTTGAGACTACTAATTTGTCTTGATAGGTTCTGTCCGTGTTTGGTCTCCTTCTCAACATGTTTTCGAAGAGACTGTATTTCAAGTTCTGAAAGTTCTGCCTGCCTCATCAAAATTGTAACTTCATTTTGGAGTTTTATTATGGAATCATTTGAAACCTCTTCTGACCGTTCTCTTCTATGGTTGTCTTCCAGGCTGCTCGGTGATTCAAGTAAGCTGTCATCAGAAGCAGAGTCTACGGACCAGTTCAACTTACGTCTATTTTGCATCTTATTATTTGTCGCCGAGGCATCAGCTGCTTCCTTCTGAGGCATGGGTTTTGTTTTGAAGGGTGAGAGAAAGTTGGCAGCATCCTGCTCTGCAGCTGTAATTTTCTTATAGCTTTCGTTATCTTCTTTCGGGAATATGTTTCCATCCTGTGAAACAACCGAGAAAACATTCATGAGGTCTATTTCTTAAAAGTTTCGGGTTTCAGCTATAAGAGTAACTATCTCAAAATAACATTTAATAAGAGATCTTACTTCACTAAAACTCAAGTTGTTTCCATCTGTATCCCACGTGCCATCTTGGCTCTCCAAGCTTCCATTCTTGTGAAGTCTAGGTGCTCCATTTTCTTGTCTGAGATTAAAATTCTAAATTTATCAGTAACTAGTAGCAGAAAAAACAGATAACAGACAACAAAACAAGAAAACAAGAAAAAGGAAGTAATGCTGAACAAATAGTAACAGACTAGTATTAATCTTCATTCTTCACCTTTCATCATCAGCTCCGTGCATCCGCTGAATCGTTACCTGCCATCAGAATGTCGTCATGTGTGAGGGAATCATGGGGCAGGGGTTCAAACTTAAAGAAATTGAAGTTTGTAAGGTGTTTGAAATCAAAAGAAATTGAACAGGAGACACATTTCTGTTAAATCATATGAAACGTGTCTATTCTGTATGTATCAAAATGTGCACAGAATAGAGAAAGGGTACTGACATGTAATACTGCACCAGAATTTGCAAACTTAAGAGGTAAAGAGATGGTTAATGGTTCAGTTTCCGCCACAAAATCGGAGAAATCGGTTGAAGCTTCTCCGAGATAGCCAGATTTTGATGATCCCTACAAGAACCCATTAGAGTTAGAAGCCACCAAGGAAAAGAAAAGAAAAGGAGATGATTGGACTGCGCCTTACAGTTGAAACAATAAAGTGGTAAATTTTCTCGTTGATTTTTCCTGTTTTTGTCTCCATGATTAGTTTCACTGGTTCATACACTGGATTCTCCCATGTACAGGTTCCATCTTGAACTGCAACTTTCTCCAACTTCACCGACGGCTTTCCAACGTCCTCTGGCACCAATGATATCATCACCGCTGGTTTTTTCAATTTGGGCACCTAAAAATCAAATCCAAAAAGAGGTATGAACTTGTGCCCTCCAGAATTTTTGCATCACCAAATCCCATGCTTAACTCATTTTGAACAATGAAAATTCAAACTTCCACATTTCCACTCTAAGATTAGTGAAAACCCATATAGAGCAAAATGGACTTTTTGGTTCAACAAAAAGAAAAGAAAAGAGAAGGAAAAAAAAAAAAGATTATTACCCTCTGTAACATGAAACTGCAATTTGAATACGGCTTTGATCTTGTTTTTCTTGTTCCATGACTTAAACATGTTTACCTTTCTCGTAATGGCTTCGGATCTTAGGAAAATCTTTATCCCAAAACTTTCACTCACTACTCAGGCACTTCTTCAATCAATGCTGCATCTCAGAACTTCTCTTTTGTAACCAAACAAAACTTCGTCTCTCTAACCTTGCGAAAGAAAAGAATATTTTTTTAAAGCAACAAAAAGTAGTGAACCTGTTAATATATATATGTATATATATATATATATATATATTTTTTTTTTATTCTCTCATATTTCCGAAATACAGTAGATGGTCTGAGGCATTTGGAGTTCGTAGTTTAGAGGCGAGAAGACAAACAAACAATATAGGAAATGGTTATGTCGTAGGAAAAAAATTAAGAAGCTTTTTTTATTATTATTATTTGTTTAATATAGTCAGATTTGTATTAAAATGTCAATGAGCATCATTAAATGACTTGATGTTTACCTCTTATTTTAAGAGGGGGGGAAAAAATACGTTTGTGGTTCACTTTTTTTCCTTTCGTCAAGGCACTAGTGACGGAATGTGTAAAATTACATAAACAACCCTGGACTTCAATGATGGAACTTCGTCGGTCATCGCACGAAAAGATGTCTTTCTCATCCACCAAAGAATTGATAATTCAAAGGTGTCCCTGTTTCTTTTGATATGGACTGTATTTTCGTACAGGTGGGTTTTTTTTTTTTTTTTTGGCCCATTCCGTCTGAAAGAAAATTTTCTGAAGTTGTTTCTAGATCCAATCCACAATCTACACGATCCTTCATAAATATGTTCATCTTTGATTGCTCACAGGGTATATGGTTATTACAAGAGTAAAACTCAACAATTTTATGGTAAATTAAAGGAGATATAAGAGAATGAGCCTTGTAAATTTTCACATAAGGTAACGTCATATTTTATGTGCTTGATATATTTAGATATTTTCTTCTCATAACAAATGAGGAAAAAATATCCCTCATTATTACAGTATATTTATAGCATTTTCTCTTGACACGGGATATATGTAGACATTTTCTTCTCACAATATATGAGGAAAGAATATCCCTCTCATTTTCTTCCGTAATTTATTCTATCTATCAAGATATTGACGTATTATACATAATATCCCAATAATACTTTCCCTTTTTAAACTTTATTTCAAATAAAATTCAATCAACTATTGACCATGCCCATGTATCACCCTGGCGATCCAAAGTCTAACGTCAAACATACATAATTTTGTCGCAGCTTAATATCCATCTGTAGTATCAAACACAGGACAATTTAGAAAGTTAGAAACTCAACTTTTTATTTTAGTTGGCCAATCGATGTCACAATAATTAAAGCATGATTTGATTAAGAAAAAACAAGTCATAAAGCACTCAAATAAAGCGTTTTTCAACCTACAGTAGAGGCATAATTATATATTTGTATTGTATTGAGAATTATTGTCATTATCGTTAATTTTTTTGCTGAAGAATCATTTCTTCTAAAAATAGTGTCCAAACCACTTTATCATCATTCTTCTTTTTTTAAAAACAAATAACACTTTAATCATCCAGAGTCTTTATATATATATATATATATATATATATATATATATTTCGTTGCCGGAACTTATCATCCACAGCTTCGTTGCATGAGCGACACAGCCTCATCATGTCCTTTTTTTTTTTTTTTTTTTTGTTGAAAGTCTCATCATGTCCCTTCCAGCATTTGCAAAAAATGCAAACATGCATAAAGATATTACTTTTTATGTCCGGGTGAATGCTTAGTTGGCAACACCGAGCCAAATTGCCTTTAAAATAATTGCCAAAACACATGGGAGCATGTTCTTTGTTTTTTGCACATACTATGAAAATTTTTCTCAATCTTGTAGAGTGTTCGAAAGTTTTGGGTCTTTTTGTGCCACCGAGGTTTGGGAAATGTGAATAAATTTTACTTTTTACTATGGAACAAATTCTACTGTTTTTATCCCATTACTCAAGAAACACATAAATTGTCTGAATTCTTTTCCCAAGTAAATTAATAAACAAATATTATTGAAATTAATGGCAGGAAATGAAAAAAGAGAATAATAATGTTAAAGGATATATTGGTGGTAGATGTCTCAAAAACATTTTTCAATAAAGGAAAACCCCATGGAACTCAGAAGTATAATTCAAACATGAACATGCTGGATAAGTTAAGCTAGTTTTCAATTTGTGGAAGGAGAAAGAGTCCAAATTTGTGGAAGGTTTAAGAGTCCATTGTGTTGGATCTGAGAGTTACTTAACCATTATCTTGTAAGGTAGAAAAGATCGAGATGGGGGAATTTAAAAAACGTGCTATGTCAGTCGTACAGTGGGCAATTAAAAGATTTAAAAGAGTTTACTTTCCTGCATTTTGAAATCATTTTTCAGTCTTGGATTCTTTTCTACAAAATTAAACTTGCCCGATTCCGCTGGTTTACTTTTCCTTTTCTTTTTTCTTTTTTTAAATCGCCATTTTTTTATTAGCTAATGAGATTGATGATCTTCATTTGATGCACAAACAATAATCGCCTTGTGTTTATCCTAAGAAAGAAAAAAAAAAAAAAAAGAAAAAAGAAAAAGAGTCAGTCATAGCTTTTTTCCTGAGTTGGTAAATGGTACCAGTTAGGTGCCTTTGCTTCTCAATGCCTTTAAGACTTAGGAAGCAGAAGAACTCGTACCGCCTAAAATAGTGGCCCATAGTCTTAAATGTCTCTATCCGAAGAGCACTCGTGTCCTACACGCTCCTGCCACAATGAATATTGGAGTGTCCAGTTTGTTGGCTAATTCCTTTCTCGTGAACCATATTGCTTCACCAATCTCTTCATCGTATAAATTAGACGTAGCATGTCTCCTGTAGGTAGTCTCTAGGGTGGGCCAACCCTTTTAAGTGTAACCTTGGATAAGTTTCTAAAAACTTGGAACACGTTCTGAAAATTGGTTGACAATAACCTGCTGGAGCGGCGTGGCTACGCCTAAAAGGAGATTGCTTATACTACGGAAGTGTCTTCTGTTTTTATTTGGATTCTCGGATTTGAATAGGGATGGCATCCACCTCATTGGGGGTGGGTATGGGGGCAATTATGGGGGTTATGATTAAACCCCTACGCAGGTGCACGGTGGGGGTGGGGGAAGCTCCCCATACCCGCACCCCACTTATACTCACCTTTAAAAGAAATATATTTGTATATATAGATAGATAAATTTGAATTTTTAGTATTTTAATGTTTTAGTTTTCTTTATAAATTTAGTTTATAGATTCCTAGACTTTGGATTTGTTTTTAAGATTTTAGTTACATTTGTGATTATGTCACTAAATTTATGAAAACTTCATTGAAATTTGTTTTGAGTTTTTTTTTTTTTAATTTTTAATTAATAAATAGATAGAATATCAGAGAGGACACATAAAATTTGGTGAGCATAGAAGGTAAAAAGGATAGCGGGTCCGGGAGTGGGGGAAACATACCTACCCTCATCCCACATCATTGTCATCTCTAAATTTGAGCATGCTATCTCTTTCTTAACCTATCTCACCCTTACCAATTAAAATAGCACCAGTTGACTAGTCGCGATCTGGTTTTACTCAACCTGCTTATTTACAATTGGTGGGATCTTAGGGTTGGCACAGTGTCACTGCAAAGTATCTTAATGAGATCATTAAAAAAAAGCTCAAAATATTTGAAAAGTCTAATTATCCAAGTCCTTTTAATACGTTTAATGTATCATTAGGTGGGTGACAATAGAAAAATGGTCCATGTGGAGAAAGAAGATTCTTCAATATAATATTAGATACAAATAGTCGTCGGGCAACCAAAGCTATTAAATTTCAGTTTTCATTGATACAGAAAGAGACACCTAATCAAACAACATATGCAAGCAGTGCATTAACCTTCGAAAACCAAAATGGAGCTCACAAATGCTTGAACTTTCTCGGGCTTTGTAGACAGTTGGGCAGGCGGATCTAGTATTTTCCCAGTTATTGGGTTGTAAGGCCCAAAGTATTCAAGACTATTTGAATCCAAATTTCCGGTGGTTCTAACATAAGGGAAGCAGGCAATTAGGCCGTTGTTGGGCAAAATTTGGGCTTTAACATCAGAATGAGAATATTGTACTTGTGTGTTAGCATGTGTGTTTTTTCTTTATTTTTTTTTTTAATTACAGTTTTTATATGTGTATCGTGTAGAAATGTTAACTTTTAACCCTTTACTCAAAAAAAAAAAAAAAAAAAACTTGTATACCTTACTCCATCACGTAGAGAGTTCGATTCTCCCCACCTGAAAAAGGTGATAATGGAAGTTAATATTTTCGTACATGTGTAATTTCACTTGCGGATAAGGAGCCATTGAGCTATCGAAGTCAATAGTAAAGATGTCTTATAATTATAAATATGCGTATCCTCGTTACAGAGTGTGGTGCTGCTAAGTTCATTCCACTTGACTACATATATCAATGAAGTAGGAGTCTTTTTCTTTTTCTTTTTTTTTTTTTTTTGTGTAATCTGGTTTTGAGTGGCGTATATATTACCAATGTTTGACACTGCTCTCTACGGACTTCTCAATCCTAGTAGTACTTGGACTTGTACAAAGCGATATTGATACAAAAAAAAAAAAATCAGAAAAGTTGTCCTGATATTCCAATTGGGAAAATCACAAGTGACCAATGAAAAGAAAAAAAAAAAAAAAAAAAGAACTTGGACGAAATCACAGGTAAGATTGGGATGGGAGCCTCAGGCCTGGTGGGTCCCGTACAGCTCATTATACAAATATATTTATGTCAGCCATGACTTCATCTTGAAATAGAGGTGATCAGACCACTATTAAATTGTCTAATGTACTAAAATTAAAGGTGTTGTATAAAAGATTATTAACTGATAACGTTTTGTGCACTTGCCCTTTGCCCTTGCCTTGCGAGCGGACCACCACTTCTCTGGGTTCCTATGGAGCCAATCAAAGCAGATATTTGTAGCCCAGTTGATATATGACATGAATTCTTTTCCACTAAAGCACGTATTGTATGATTTCAATTAAGGAGCCTTTAAAAAATAGATAAATAACACATTTTACAGAATGGATGGAGCCATTTATGATTAAATATGAACTTAAAAATTGATTGAGTCCATATACAAGTCCCTTAAAATTTTATCAATTTGTGTAAAGAATGATTCTTTTTTAGCCTATTCTTAATGTGCATTTGGCGCATATGTTTGAATGGAATTTTTAGGTTAGATTTTGTTGACTTTTTAAAAACTAGTTAAAATTTTTATTGTCTTTTCAAAAAAGACAAAAGCTAAATTAGAATTTTTAAGTTCAAACTTGATGTCCAAACACAAATTTAACAAGTAGCAAAGGTGTTCAAGGCCGAGGGGGGCTATCGCGGTAGCTCCCACTCAAAATTTTTTTTAAAATTTCTATCTCAAAGAAATTTTAATTTTTCAATTTCGGCCTATTTAGATTTCGTCCTTATTAAAAATTAAATAATTTCATATAATCCCCATTTAAAGTTTAAAATTCTCACATGACTTGACTAAACGTGAAAACGTAGTAGGGGAAAACTCTTTGGAAACCGTTTCTGAAGGAGGAAGGTTATAGAAAGGGCATGAATGGTTAGTACAACGAAGGGTGCAGAAGAGGACACGCAGTTGGACCTTAGAAGGCATAATAGCCCCTACAGAAGAACACGTGGACCCATCTCATCATGATCTAGATCTTCATCGGACGGTCGAAATAACAGGTAGAAACTTCAAATACACGTGATGCATATATCCTGTTGAAACTAATTATTAAAAAAAAAAATTTAAAAAAAAAAAAAAAAAAAAAAAAGCCCTCGTTCTATATTGCCTCTTCTAATCAAGTTAAAGTTTGTTTTGAAAGAGAGAGGAAAAAGAGGGAGAGAAAGGGAAGAGAGACAGATCATGGCGGCCTTAAGTGTGCCGGCAACGCCGTTCACGTTCGTGACACACGCGCTGGGGCTGGTGGGTCTGGTTCTGGTTCTGGTTTGGACTATTCACTTCAGAGGTGGCTTGGCTTGGGAAGACTCCAACAAAAACCTCATCTTCAATGTATGTCTCTCTTACTACTTTCTAATTCTTAACTTCTAGGAATTTCTTTTTACTCTTCTATGATAATTTGTTGCACATATATATATATATATATATATTTTTTTTTTTTTTTCTTTTCTTTTCTGGTTGTGCCGGGTTTGAGTTCTTGATCATGAAAAATTTTGGATTCTTCTTGTTTAGTTGTTCGAGTGTTTGAGATTCTGGCTTTGGGTAATTTGGTTTGATCTGGTTCGATCAATTAAACCTGGTGGTACCTACTTTTTAGAAAAAGTTGTTTCTGAAGATAAAATTCTGGACTTTTGACTTAAACATCTCGATGGCTTTTTTTTTTTTTTTTTTTAATCTTTTATTGATGAACCAATTTCTACTTGGTGCGCGTATTGATTCTGTGAATACTTTTTTTAAAAATTATTATTATTTTATTTTATTTTTTGGGGTGTGTGGATATGGCTTTGGATGCCACTCCAATTAAAATGGACTATATTCCCACCGCTACCCGACGACTTCGTTGCCAGGCTGTTAGACATTCAGTGATAAGATTACTGAATTTATCATAATAGGCCATTAATCATATTTACATATTAATTTTTAATATATTTCACTGTTTTTTAGGAAATATATGTTTCACTCTTGTTTATATACGTACGTATAAATATATGAACGTATATTTATGTATCCTATATTAATATGCCCACGAACTAATCGTTTTATAGGCATTTAACCGAAAGCAAAAGCAAAATGAAAGCCTCCTTTTATATAATTTAGGTGGAACAAATTTGTATTCAATGGACTAGGGCAGATCACTTAAACTTGGAAATTGTTGCTACCTACCCTTCTTAGTTGAGTTATTGTTGTTTCTGTTAAAAATAAATAAAAAATAAAAATAAAAAAAAACGTGGAGACTTATTGTTGTCAGTTGTCTCCGAGGGAAAACCTTTTTTTTTTTTTTTTTTTTTAATCTACCGAGCCAACCTAAATTGTGTAGTCTATCTAACCCAAAAAATCCCTTGCAATGTTGACACCAAACTACAACTCTTGTTCATTACTTTAAATACGCTTTTTTATTTTTTGTTTTTGTTTTTGCTTTGTAATTTATCCTTTTTTATTGTTTTATAGCAGCTTGGACCTACCTTTTTTTCCAGCAATTTAAAAAAAGGGGCAAAGAAAGTTTTTTTTTTTTTTTTTAAACAAAAATGAAAAATGCTTTAGAGTATAAGTAATGTTGCATTAATAAAGAAACAGGTCTTAATAATAGGTCTCATGTTATAGAACCACTTTTTATTAGTAAACATCACTTATGCTTATTAGCATTTCAAAAAAAAATTTAAAAAAATAAAAACCAAACCTTTCCTAAGCTCACCTACCTTTCAAACGGCCAAACCAGATCAGTAATTGTTTCAAGCTGCTCTCATCAATTGTATATATGTATTTTATTTGTATCGCCGGGTCCCTTTTTTCCTTGATATTCGTAAAGCATAAGGATAAATATTGCAGGGTCTAGAACTGGACACGTGCACAGTGATAGACCCACGTGACTTATTGTGATTTTTCTCTTTCTCATCTCGAGAATATTTTTGCCATTTTATTTGGTAAGTCATGGACAAAACACAAAAGTATCCACCCACCAATCTTGAATTTTGGATGTGGAATAATTAATGGTATTGTATGGGGGTGGAGTTTCTGCCTCAGATTATTATTACATATATGGACATGTCTTATCCATTTTGGAGTTTTCCTTGGTGATAATTACTCACTCACGTGACTTCTATGTTATGATGCCAATTATATCATGACTATAAAATTATAATATATATATATATATATATATATAAATATACATGTTATATTTTTATTTCGCATATGGCTTGTTGTCATCTTGGCTATATAGCCTGCAATTTCTTCTTTCTTTCTTTCTTTCTTTCTTTTTCTCTGATAATGAAAACCTTTGTTTTCTTCTCCGGCTTCTTTTAATCATGTTATGTGGATTGCAATTGCTTATAATGTCTCAATCTTGAATATTGGTGCTTAGTGTGACGAGAATATAATTGAATAATTAATCTTCCAAAAAGAAAACACTTCTATTTGTCCTTGGATAGAAATCAAGAACCGAACCTTTTGCCTAGCTGGCAAGAGATATTATGTATTTAGTACTTTTTTTTTTTTTGAATTATATATATCCAATAGTTTTGGTTAATTTTCTTTTTATTTTTTTCTTCTTATTCACGTTTTCAATTGCTTTATGAAACAGTAAAGTGGGCAATTAAATAAAGCACCACTCAACCCACGATCCTTTTGTTTAATTATTTATCCAAAAGAGGACCTGGTCGAATCTTACAATTAGTCATGATATCCAGACCATGTGTATCAAGCATAACTTTTTTTTTTTTTTTTTTTTTTTTTTGGTAAAAAATATATTTGATAAAACATTTAGAAACGGGTCCTACTTTTATAGTCCCTTTTTTTCCTACTTTTTTGAATTTGGTGGTGGGTGGGGAATCGAAAGGTAAATCTCATTATTAAAAGAGGGTGTGGATTTAACGAGCAAATCTGAGTAAAAGACCTCTTGAAAGCACTAATAGTAAATTCTTGATTGTTTTAAACTTAAAAAATAAAATAAAAACACACGCACTTGAAGTTATTGAACATTCTTATAATATATATGCTCCGTTTGAAGGAACCATCCAAATACTATTTGAAATGAAAATATTTGAACAGATTTATTTAAATTGTCATTTGAAATAAGTATATATTATGTGATGTGAGTGTTGTGAATCTCACATAATTCTTTTACGTCTAATTTGGACAGCTTCATCCTCTTCTCATGCTAATTGGCTTCATTGTCTTGGGAGGTGAAGGTAGTTTCACGATGCATTCTCTCTCTCTCTCTCCCTCTCTCTCTCTCTCTTTTCCCTACCTCCTCTAACTTCAAGTATGTCAAATGTGTTCTTCTTCTAATTAGAAAAAAAAAAATATATATATATATATATATATATATGTTCTTCTATATAAATAAATATATGTATATAACACATTTAGTAATATGTACTCTTTTTTTTTTTTTTGGGTGTTAAATTTGTGCAGCTATTATTAGTTATAAATCACTACCGTTTAGCAAGGACGTGAAGAAATTGATACACCTGGTACTGCATGCAATAGCATTAGCACTGGGAATTGTGGGCATTTACACAGCATTCAAGTACCACAATGAGAGTGGCATTGCCAATCTCTACAGTTTGCACTCCTGGTTTGGCATTGGTGTTATCTCCCTCTATGCTCTTCAGGTAATAATCTTTTATTCCTCTCTATTTCTAATTATTATTTCAGTCTCTTTTTTCCCCCCTTGTTTTGAAGGATTCATTCTAAAATTTTGATTAGCAAACATGTCTCTTAAAATGTACAAGGAAACGGATGATTTTAACTCGATCGAGCTATGCTAAGTGGGTAATCTTGCCTATCTTTGGTAAGAAACGAAAAGCACATTAGAAATTTTAGAGGTGAGAGAGATTTTCTTTTTTCTTTTTTTTCCCCCTTCTTGTGTTTAGTATAAATTCACTTGTTCTATACTTTCAACTTTTAAAAGGATCAAAATTAGAATTATATTAAGGATTTTGAATTCATCACTCAATTAACTCCCTTCTCTGATCCCTCTTACCAAACAACAAAACAAGTCCTAAGATTAATCCATCTTCTAATTCTCCCACCCTGATCTCTTCTTCTCCTTTTCCCTCCTGCTAACAAGACCTAAAGGTCATTATTTGGTGAGTGACAATAGCCGAACCGATATCAAATATCACACAAGTAACACGAGTCAAGGCCTTAGATTTGGCGCCTTCATATATGGTTGCAGACTTAGTTTAGCGATAAATTCCACGTATTCTTGACCTTGTGTGTGTGTGTATGTCTAAAATATGGAGCATGACTTGCAGTGGCTATATGGATTCTTGACCTTCTTCTTCCCTGGAGGGACTGCTACCCTTAGGAGCGAGTCTCTGCCATGGCATGTGGTGTTTGGAATCTTTGTCTACGTCTTGGCTGTGGCCACAGCTTCATTGGGATTTCTGGAGAAGCTCACATTCCTTGAGAATTCAGGACTCGACAAATACGGATCGGAGGCCTTCCTCGTCAACTTCACTGCTATTGTCACTTTGTTGTTCGGAGCCTTTGTCATATTGTCCGTTCTTTCTCAGCCTCCACCATCTGCAGATGACTACAGCTATTCAGCTATTTGAAACATCTCCCAAGTAAATACCATTTTACGCATTTTGTCTTGTTTGTGAGAGACCTTCTAAAAGTTTTACCTAGCTTGACAAAAAGTATAAAATCCGAATCTCTGGTACGTACTTTTTGATGGATTTGTAAACTGAACTTTAATCACGTGATTATTTAAATTTATGTATTTGGAGTGTAAATTTATAATCCATTTTACTTTGTTACATCAAGTTATTTCAATCCTTAATTAAATGATCTTTTTAAAAAAATTCTTTTATGATTAAATTCGCATAGCTACCATGCTCCTTTTAATATGAGATTGATTCTACATTAATTATATGTCCAGAAACCATATATAATATACAAACAAGACATAAATCCTTTTTTCTCTCTTCATTTAATCCTTCCTAGTTTCGTCAATTTATTGATTAAATAAGCTATAAAACTATCTCATTAGTTTTTTTAAAAGGAAAATTGGAATTCATTAAAAGCTAAAAGTTGAGATGGTAATGGGGGCGGGGTGGGTGCGCTTCCCCCACCTCCATAACCGCCATCCTATTTACTCCATACTCATCTAATTTAATGTGGGTGCGGGTAATCTCCTATGGGCGGGGGCGGGTGCGGGTATGGGGGAGCTTCCTCCACCCCTATTCCGCACCTGCGTGGGAGGTTAATCTTAACACTCATACCTATTCCATATATACAAATATATTATCCCTCATATCCGCCCTTAATACGGAGGATACCCATGGGTAAACTTGACATCCCTAGCTAAAACTATCAGCTTATTTTTTTAAAAAAAATCCAATAAAACGAAGCCATAGATTTAGATCAAACTAAATCAACAAAAACAGAGAGAGCAAAATTAAGTAAGAAATGGGCTATACAATTATGACCACGAAATGAGTAACAAATAGAGTCATTTCGAGTTTAAAAAATAACTATCTTATTGTGATAATGAATTATATTATTGAATTATATAGTTATCGTGACTAAATTTAAATAAACTGAAACACGTTAAAAGCATCAGTCTCTTTCATCTCCCTCGGATATGTTTAGAAGGAAGAAACCTACTTTTCCAAACAAGAAATTAGCAAACTAGCAGAGGGCCATTTTATCTGAGCACACCAATGAAGCTTAACCAGCTATGCGAGACTATAAAAAGAGTTTAACTTGTAAAATGAAATTTATCCAAAGCCGAAAAACAAAAGGGGGAAAAAACAAAAAATTGCTTTCATTTTTAGGAAAATTTGGTCCTTGATGATGTAAGCTACAATACCAAGGGACCACCACGTGGCAGTTGATCCTGAACTTTCTTCAACAGCTGACAAGACTTTGCTGTCTTGTCGGTCGAGATAGTTGTAAATTGTAAGTTGTAACGGCCTATAAACGTCAACAGAAAATATTCTCTTCTTTTTTGTTTTTATTTTCTTCAGCCACAAACAACAAAACAAATATCTTTTCTTACTTCTTTTTTCTGTTCCATATTGATTTCATTTTTAAAAAATCCCACCAAAACTAGGGCAAGAAAGAATTTGATCAGATTAACTATTGATTAATTCCTCTTAAATAAAAAACACAACATTTGACGATTTTATAATTTATTAAAAAAATTATTTTGTGCACAAAGATTGAGCCCTTTATTGTTCCCCAAAAAAATAATAATAATAATAAATTCTTGTGATTATACCGACTTCAACTTTAATTATTTTTGTGATAATCCTCTCTTCATTTCTTCTTTATTAATTCAAATCACATAAATGGGATGACTTTAATGAAAGAAATGTAATGACATCAATATTGGAATTTAACAAACTATAAACTATAGAAAAATACGTATTCCAAGCGTGTGTGTGTGTGTGTGTATATATTGTTTTGCTAAGCAGTGCACGTGTAAGATTAATTAGGTAGCAAGTCTATTTGTGATTGATTTACTAGCACAAAAACGAAATGAGTATTATTTGTACCCCTGCGTACCTTACATAACGAGGCTTTGGCAACATTGCAAGGCTCAAAATGATGGAAATGCTAGCTTGAAGAAAAACTATTGCTTCCTTTCCAATTGTTTGTTTTAAGAAGGAAATTTTCTTACATAATGAGGCTTTGGCAACATTGCAAGGCTCAAAACGATATATTTTTTCAGAAGGTTAAAATGATAGTAAAACTCTCTCTAGTGTATCTCTCAGTCCTGATGCTAAATGTTCTTTTAAAACACATAGATAATTATATTTGTGTGTATATATATATATATATATGTATGTATATATTTCCAATCAAAATGTCTTCTATAAACACTTGAAGAAAAAAAAAACCCTTGTGAAAAAACAATAGTACTAAAGGACATCGAGAATGTTGAGCACCGTCTATTAATAAAATATGGGTCGTACGACAAATGGATAAGACTCTCCTTTTAAAAATATCGTTTAAAACCGATTAAAAAAAAAAAAAAAAGTAAACTACATTTACAATACAAAACCCCTAATCAGCTTCCTTTTCTTCGTTTTTCTTAAATGATTATTTTATAATCTACCCTTAATATGCCTTTATTTTCATAGGAGGAAACAAACAAATACTTGAAAGAAAAAAAAGTACAAATTCATTGGCATATTGTTAGGGGCGGGAGTGGGTATGCTTCCCCCACTCCTTATCCGGCTCCTCTTTTTACCCCCCATACCTACCTAATTTAATATGGATGCAAGGGCGAGTAATTCTCACTGAATGTGCTATACCAATGCCCTACTCATATGCCCATTAAGAACAAAAAAAACTCAAAACAAATTCTATTAAAGTTTTCATAAAACTTATTAGCATAATCACAAATTATAACTGAAAATATAAAAACAAATCCAAGATCCATAAATCTATAAACTAATTAATTCATAAAACAAATAAAAACACTAAAAATTCACACACACACACATATATATATATATATATATTTTATAAGGATGGATACAAGCGAGAGGGAAGGAAATATGAGAGAGTTCCCCTCCCTCCTAATCCCGCACCCGCGTGGAGTTTGATCTTAACCCTCATATTCGTTCTCATACTTATATCCTGCCTTATACCCACTCTATTATTAGGCGCAAGTACTCATAAAAACCCACATTCATTGATAAAAATGTCATCCAAGCATTAAAAATAAACAATTGTTGGTAGATTTATTGCCGATATCAGCTGGAAAATTATTGGGGCACCTTTCTTTTGGCCAATATCAAATGTGCTTTGTCTTTCACGGGGGCCACTTTTATTTGGCCTTCCTAAGAAAGTAGCAGAGTCTATAATAGCTATATTTAGAATCCAGATTATTGTTATGTATGTGGCTGCAAAATGATGTGTGTATATGTATAGGTCAAATACAA
Organism: Ficus erecta; assembly: GCA_008635985.1. Classification (NCBI taxonomy): domain Eukaryota; kingdom Viridiplantae; phylum Streptophyta; class Magnoliopsida; order Rosales; family Moraceae; genus Ficus; species Ficus erecta. The sequence continues at coordinate 2,613,151 of BKCH01000010.1, forward strand.
CTCATATGTTTACAATATGTGGAGCAATCCAAATCTCCAGATGGCTGACTGGGATTGAAGAGGAGAGTAAAAGAGGCACCTACTGTGGAATGGCAAAAACTGTCTTGGGCATTACCTTTATCTCCTAATTAAAATCCTTGAAATTTTTTGTACCCATTCATATAAGCTGAAAAAAACTCCCTTCTTTAACATTTAGCTCCTATATATATATATATATATATATATATATATATAATATGTTAATATTTCTAAAGAATTTAATAATAGAGTATTTGAGTGATTATAGATATAAACCTAACGGTAATATCACATTTGATTTCATTTACAAATACAGAATTCAAATCCATCACCTTATGTTAAAAAAATTATAATAATAGAGTATTTAGAGCCAATAATATTTATCATTGTACCCTTTTGCTTTTGTATAATTAATGTTGTTTTAGTCTTCTAGTTTTAATGTAGCTTAATGGTTTGTCCTCCTTTTGATACTCGAGTCTTTTTGGTCCTACAAAATTGGAACGATTTAAAGAAGATTCTTCGATATTTTAAAATAAGATTTAGTATTTAAACATTTATGTAATTATTACATTCTTTTATCTCTTTTTCATTGTGGAATCAATATTCATGAATAATATAACACATATGCATATTGATATATAGATCATAACCAATCATCTGCTTACAACCTTAATTCAAATTCTTTAGATGATTTATATATATATATATATATATATATATGTTATACTATATGATGAATATTGCTTTCACGGTGAAAACGAAAAACCATAATTTTTTCTTGTATAAACTTGTGTTGAATATATGTATATGTACGCGTACAATACAGCACATAGAGAATATACACATAGCTGCTAAAAGGACGAATGCTTCCAAATTTCCTGTCACTTTGTCGTCCCTTTTATAAATCAACTCTCATACGACATACAATGATTAATAAGTCTCCAAAATCTACAGGTGGTCATTTGTGGCCTTTATAGTAATAAGTGAATACGATAATGAAAGAAAATATAAATTAAGTAATATATATTTATTTAATGAGGAAATCAAGTAAAAAATTTATTATGAATGCAAATGAAGTAATTCAATTACTTTTCCAGCTCAATTACATAACTTATAATAGCAGGAAAGTAGAAAGTACTTTATCTAAGTATCATGTCTTATATGAAACTTGCGTCAAAAACATTAATAGTTGTAAATAATTATTACGTGAAAAACTCAAGTAGAAACATTTTTCAGAAAAATAAAATATATAGCCATTCAAGAATTTTCTTACATCTTTGCGTGGAACTTGGAAGGTAAGAAAATGAGCTCGATGACCCCAAAAAAAAAAAAAAAAAAAAAAAAAAAAAAAAAAAAAACCCTTGCATGTTTGTTAATTACTTAACAAAGTAAAGTTCTTTTTCACATAAATACCTCATAAAGTTTTTTTTTTTTTTTTTTCTTTTTGAATGAATCTCTTTTGACGACGTACGTATATCTAGAAGAAAAAATAAGTTCAATACTTTAATTAATGAAACTAAATAGAAGTGAAATTGGAAGTGGCTTGCGGTTTTAAGAAGTCGATTATGTGGAAGATGCGTATTGATTGGGAAAGGATCAAAGTGTCACTTTCCAAAATGGGGCCCACAAAAATTCCGTTGCCAATACGAAACCAAGAATCTTGTGGAGCTCCAGTGAGACATGATCTTGCTGAATCCTATGAGATACTATTTTTCTGATGTTCTGATTTTTACCCTTTTTTTTTTTCTTCTAAAATATAAGATATTGATTGAATCCACGCAACTATTACAAATGTGACGCCGTTTTGATCCAGATGTACTCTCTCTCTATATATATTTTTTAAATTTAAAAATAATAAATTCAAACTCTATAAGTTATAATTTAGAATAAATATAAAATAACTGCTAGGCTAATATTTGTAACCATGAAAACCATGGAAATAAGCTGTTTTTGTTTTTGTCTTTATATACTCCTCATTTCAAAATTACTGCTATTCTGAAATATTTTAATATGTAAGGATAGAAAAGGGCAACAATAAAACAGGCTTCCATTACTTTTTGATTGTCTTATTAATTTTCTATTGATAGTGTTTTCTTTCAACTAAATCATTCTTGTACGTTTTAGAATTTATTAAGAAAACTTGTTGCCCCCTTATTGCTTAGAATCGGACAAAGTCCCCCCCCCCCCCAAAAAAAATAATAATAATGATGATGAGAAAATAGCTAGGAGTTAATATTTACAATCTATATTTAGAAAGCTTTTGAATTTTTGTTATAGCTAGGGCCAATAAGCTTTCTGAATTAAATTAAGGACAAAAGCTTACTAATAATCCAAAAATTATTATTGGCTTATTTGTCTAAATGTCTATATAATTGGTAGAAAATGAGCCATAAATATGATATTTAGCCAAAGAAGAAAAATTGCAGAAGTTGGTAGGATGGAGGCTGAGGTTATTTATTCAATTTTAGAAATAGGAAAACCCTTTATGAACTACCAAATTAAAAGATGAAAAAAAAAAAAAAGAAAAGAAAAGAAAAGAAAAAAAGAACGGACAGAGAGAGAAATCATTCACTTGGGGCAAGGTGGCATACTCGTAAAGAAATAAATTAATAAGTGGGGGCCACACTGCCAACGAGGTGGAACAAGAAAGATCCATTGTAACAAAGCAACAATTAGTCATTAATCAAAATATTGCAACGCAAAATGAGTTGAATATTCATGATCCTAAACCATTTTTTTATTAAATTAATCCTATCTTAGAAATCTTACCTCACTACAGAAGAAGACAAAGAAAAAAAAACAAAAATGGGATTTACATGTATACATATATTTATAAATATAAATAAACAAATAAACAAAGAGGTTGGAGAGACGGTATTTCAAACTCAAAATTTTAACCTTTGAAATATTGAGTTAATTTGTGATTGTGAGACAAATAGCATGCATAGTTTAGTTTCATTTCTGAGTCCAATAAGATACTTATCAATATTACATATTGTTAATATTAAATCTGATCAAAATCACATCAAAATTATTTTATAATATACTGTAGATATTTGCATATATTCATTATTTATCATTCAAGTATTTTAATTGTACAAATGAAACATCCCCTGGATTAGCAAAAAAAGAAAAAAAATAAAAACTAAAAACTAAAAAAAGAAAAAAAAAAAAACTAAAAGAATCCAAAAATGGAAAATTTACAGCTAATTAAACAAGTTCTAATATACAGAGGAGCCCACAACACACACACACAGCGTGGCAACGAAGGGTGGGCTTAGCCAGGACTACTGGTACCAACCATCCAGCTAAATCATCGACCAGCCATTGCTTTTCTCTTCTCGTCTTTCATTATAAACAGTTTACTTCCTCCAACCCTCTCTCTCTCTCTCTCTCTCCCCCCACTTTCTCTCTCTATTTTCTCTATAATTCCTCCCAACCAATACTCTCTATTTTTTTTTTCCTCTTCTTCATATAGATTTATTTATATTTTACTACACACACAGTATTCTTTGTTTGTTTGCCTTTTGACAAGCTTTGAGTACTTTTTTCTTTCTTTCTTTCTTTCTTTCTCAAGACTTGTGGGTGTGGAATCATTTTGGCAAAAATAACATATGGCGGAGGAGCAGCCTATAAAGGTCGAGGCGCCGTCGGAGCCCGCTCCGCCGCCTCCCGCGGCCCCGGAAGACAAGCCTAAGCCAGCTGCAGAGGAGCTTCCCAAGGATGTCACCGAGGAGAAATCCGTAATTCCACCTCCTGCTCCTGAGGACAAGCCTGATGACTCCGAAGCACTTGCTATTGTTGAGAGTAATATTACCTTTATTATATCTATTTCTATATCTATATATGTATATGTATATGTATATATATTATCTTTCTCAATTATGCTTTCTAAATCTTGTTCGTCATGAGAGAAGAAAAAGTTAAAAAAGAATCTTTTTCTTTTGTTTTCTGAGAAAGGCTTTTGCTATAATTTTCTTTCCTGCCTTTCTCTGACTGGTCTTTTAGTTGATTTCTTTGATTACCCAAAATATGGAATCATAAAACTGTAATAAGTTTAAAGGTTTGTAATTTTTATTTTATTTTATTTTATTTTATTTGTCTGAACTCTTGTCACCTTTCCTTGTTTTATATATGAAATTTTTTCGAGATTTTTTTTTTGAAAATTAAGAAAAAAAAAAAAAAAAAAGAAAAGAAACTTCTACAATTCCGTTGAATTTATAGAAAAGATCTTAACCAAAATAGAAGGATGTGGTTGCTTTTTATCTTGTTTGTCCTTTTTTTCTTGTCCTTTGAATTTTTGGTATAAAGTCACAAGATTCTGAAATGATATTTATTAAAAGGGTTTAATTTAGCCAAAATTCCAATATTCATGTCTTGGATTTCAGCATGAGAGAAGCATAATTAAAGTAGGCAAAAATTAGCTCTGATTATCCTTCTATAAAAAAGATACCATAGAATTTTTTTGTTTAACCTCTAATTAGTTCTTCTCTGACAGAGGTACCTGAACCAGCCACAGAAAAATCTAGCAGCGAGGGCTCTGTTAATCGAGGTAAACCAGGATTTAAGGGCCCTTAATTTTGTTTTGACGAATTAAATAACAATTTTTCATTGACTCATTTCAATCGTCCTCCTTTTCTCTTCAGATGCTGTGCTTGCAAGAGTTGCAACAGAGAAACGGTTGTCCCTCATAAGGGCATGGGAAGAAAGTGAAAAGTCCAAGGCAGAGAACAAGTAAGAGCTATTTTTTTTTCTCTCTTCAGTTTGGGTGTTGTTTAGTCTCAAGATTTTTTCTCAGAAAATTAAACCGAAAATTTTGATGATATTGGGCAGAGCTCAAAAGAAGATATCTGCCATTGCGGCATGGGAGAACAGCAAGAAGGCGTCTGTGGAGGCTCAGTTGAAAAAGATTGAGGTAACAAGTCAATTTATTTCATATTATGTAGTGGTTAGACATTGTAAACACTGAACTTCATAGTAGCATTCATAATAAACAATGTGTTAGAATACTATATGACATGGATTAAAGTCTTAATCCATTACTATCGAGAGCAATAATTTGAAAGAAAGACGCAATGGCACACACAAGATTTATACTAGTCATTCAGTGAGAGTTACATCCGCTTTCAAAATGTGCAAAATTTCACTATGATTTAAAAAACGAAGATTACGAGAGAATCACATCCCTATCCATCTCAAACACTGTATATTTTCAACCTATGTATGAGCAGGAGGATTTGGAGAGGAAAAAGGCAGAATATGTGGAGAAACTGAAGAACAAGATGGCTTTGATCCACAAGGAGGCAGAGGAAAAAAGGGCATCCACCGAGGCAAGACGCGGCGAGGATCTTCTCAAGGCTGAGGAGTTGGCTGCAAAATACCGTGCCACGGGAACTGCCCCCAAGAAGCTCCTCGGTTGCTTTTAAGGCTGAAAACCCACCCTCAGATCTCGTCTATTACAGATTCTATAGTTGTTCCTCTGTCTTCTTCTTCTTCGTCCGTTCATTCTCATATTTCACGCGTGGTTATTTATATAGTGCGTCATTTGTTTTATTCTATGTTACCTTTGTGTGCATAAGTTGTGTATTTGTGTGTATAGTTCATTTTACAAAGACAAAACAAAACAAAACAAAAAAATTGTAATTTATTTGTGAAAGGTCACGTCTCTTCATTGTAGTATTAAGTAACATTTCTATTTGAAACAGTATAATCTTTGTGTTTATAAGCTTTTGCCAAATGTTCTTGTAACATAAAATTCCATTTCATACTTCTCTTTTTCTTCTGTTATGAAGGCTATTTTCCTTGCTTTTGAAGAAAAAAAAAGGGAAAGAGTAATGGTGAGTTATCTAGTCAACAGTCGCTCGAACGAAATAGATTTGAAGTAACTATTTTTCGCATCATTCTGTGGTGAAACTAAAAATTAGTGCAAGATAAAAATGAAGTTTTAACTTTACAGACTACCAAACATTAGAAGTTCTTTGCTTCTTCTAGCCCCTATGAGAAATTAGTTTGATCACAGATTTTCTAGCATGTATCCGAAGTTTTGGTCCGTTTGGCAATCTCATCCAGACAGCCTTGATCAGGTTTTCTGTCTATGGAAATTGCAAAACCATCCTCTTTACCTTGAAGTGAATCCGAGTCAAAGCCACTCGGGAAATCTAGCAGAAATTCTGAAACTAGTACACTAGAATCACTCAATTCACATTGGCTCGATGACTCCGAATTGGCCTTTGTTGTATAGCCTACTTGCATTTGTAAGCTAGAATTTGACCCGAGTTTAACGTTGCTAGATTTTTTTAGGACAGTGCTGTCTCGAAACGATTTTCCAACTTCGGAATTCCATAGGAGGAGGAAGTGATCTGAATTCACGTTAGGCGACGAGTGAAGCAGTGAGGATCCAGTTGACAATCGAACTTCGGCTTCTAGTCGAACACTCTCCCACTGAATCATGTGGCGAGTGGCAGGGGATTGGATTTTGGCATTGTTGATTGTATGATTAATGAGAGTGGTGGACTGGTTTTGTTGGTGCTTCTTACCGTCCATGAATACGGAACGCTTCTTCAGATGGGTGTTCCAGTAGTTCTTTACCTCATTATCCGTTCTTCCCTCAAGATGAGAGGCTATAGCAGCCCACCTGATATATATAAATTTTTTTTTTCAAAAAAAGGAAGAAAATTTCAATAGGTTCTTAATTATCATCCATTTCTAGACAATGAACATTTTGGTTGAAAAGACAAAACCTCCTTTTGTTCTCACGAGATAACCGGAAAACTTTGATCATCACAATCACTTCTTTTACGAATAAACCAAACGTAGCATCACTTAAAAGGGATGGGGGCTTCCGGTAATTTTGTAGGGGTAGTAAGGTTGCTCGTTTTTTCTCAACAACGTCTTGGGTTTGAGTCAGTCCCGCCGCCCGCCGCAATAGACAGGGTAAATGGGCAATCTATTTTGTGTGGGATTCATATGCTACACGGGATAAGCATATGATAAAACTTATCCAAGGAACTCATTGCCAAGAAAACCATCTCTCTCTCTCTGTTTGAAACAGGGGATTCATTTTTGCTACTTTATTTTGTATTTGTTTTGTATTTTCAACACCATTAAAAAAAAAAAAAAAGTACTAACTTGAGGAAAGAGAAACATTAGTGAAGAAAAAAGGCATAAAAATAAGTAGAGATGCATTACCTATTACCAAGCACGCCATGAAGCCGGACTATGGTACTCTCTTCATCCCGAGAAAACGGACCGCGTTTTATCCCAGGCCGAAGATAATTTTTCCATCGAAGCCTACAGCTTTTCCCGCATCGAAGCAATCCTGATCAAGTCGAAACATTATTTCTTCATCACTCTAAAAATAAGAAATAAAAATAAAAATAAAAACTACTAACCAGCATGGTGGGGAAGAGAACGCCAGGAGCCATGGCCATGGAGTTGGATGTAACGAGCCAAGATTTGGTCTTCTTCAGGAGTCCAAGCCCCTTTTCTCACTCCATCTTTATGATCACAACAAGCTCTCTTTCTTCCCATCTTCCTCTCTCAGTCCTTCACAGAAACTGAACTGAAAAGCCTGCCCTGTTTATATTATAAAACAAGAGCATTTTATTGAAAACGATGGTTTCATTATATTAATGGTGGGAGTTATTAGCTACAAGTACTGGAGTAAAAAAGGACTCTGGTATAGCTTTAAAAACAATTGCCCTTTTCACTCTTGTACTTCTTCTTACGGAAGTTTACCCTTGGGACAAAAAACATGGCACTTACACTAATAAGTCATTTTTCACTTGTGGTCTGGTTGTGTAATTGAAGACTTTGACTCCGCCGTCTGAGAACGTCAGAGAGTTGAGACTTGAGGCTGACTGACATTGTCGGCGACACGGCAATGTTATAACTCTCCAGATTATTAAAGATTTTTTCTTAAATGCCCATCTTGTCTATTTATTGCTCGGGGTCTTTCTATTGTTTAATTTTTTAACATTTTAACTGTTTGATTTTTAATATCTATATTCAAAATTTGAAACACATAACACATAAATATCCTTATTTATAAATCAGACCGTCGAAAAATTTATCAAATGATTAAAACAACAGTCTGTCAATATTACCAAATGAAAGATCTTATCATAGAAATTCCTTATTGCTTAGCCTTAAAATATGCATATCACTCACATTCCCACACTCAGATCTACTCCTCTCTCTCTCTCTCTCTGTCGGTGGAAAGACAATTGCTTTTGTAAACCAATAGGAGAAATTAGCTCTTCTTCTTGATAGTTTATAGTCATTATATATGTCAAGAATTTAATTTGACATAAAATTTTAGAAATTTGAAAAGAAAGGAAAAAAGAAATAAGTCCCACGTTTGTAGAAATTCATTAGATTCGCACGTGGATAAAATTTTATAAGGTCGTTTTGTTTTCCCTAAGTATTGAAATCAAAGAGGATAATAATGTGAAAGAAGAAAATGAACAGAAAAGGAAAGGAAACGAATATATGACTTTGACACCCAAGGAATAACTTCACTCCCAAGTTCCTTACAAGTTTCAACTCCCCTTTACGAAATTTTAAGGCCTTTTCATTCTATCTGTCAACCCTATATAAATTCTGGCTAATCTCCCAAAGGCATTTGTCATATTCGTTAAGATTTGAGAGAGATCTGATTGTAATTAATACCACAATTTCCTTTTGAAATATAGATTTAAATATATAAATACATACATATATATGGTCAAGCTAACAATAGTTGGAAGGGTGAACGATGGGTTGCCTATCGCACAAGGACCGAGGTACGTGAACGAAGACAATGAAGGCTTCTCCTTTTACAAGCAACAAGGAGAGTTCATACTCAAAGAAATCTCAAGAGGGGCTCTGCAACATTCCAAGATGACCATCCGTGTCGATCACCATTACTTCTAGTATTTTTTTTTCGGCTTTTGATTTTAATCTTACATATAAACGCGCAAACTAATGTTCAGTTTAGGCCCTCGTAACTAGTTATACCATACAAGTAATTTATCAGGCGTTGAATGATAGATAAATCAAACATGAGAAGTTGAAATTTTTTTTTTTTTTTTAAATGTAGATCAATAAGAAAAATTTTCAACTATTCGTGTCCGCATTGACCATTATCCAGAACATGAAAAGTGTTGCACAGTGCAACCAATGAGAGAGATTGATAGGTTTATGCGAATATTTTAATTTGTTGTCATGTCTAGCGTGACATAGCAATTGATTAACCAATGATAATAAGTGATTAAAGCATTCACTTTTACCTAATGCTAGTTAAATCCTGACATAGCGATATATTAACCATGTTTTTTCTGTTTATTTTTCTTCCTTAACTAAAAATTAAGCTACTCGGTTGAGAATGGAATCGCTTTCATTACCTTGTCCGAGTCTTCATATCCAAGAAAATTAGCCTTTCATTATCTTCAAGATTTACAAAAGGAGTTTCACAAGTTCGATTCTGGTCTCATGGAGAGAATCGCCAGACCTTATAGCTTCGTCAGATTTGGTAAACTCCGGCTTCTCGACGAATTTCCTAACTATAGCAAGCGCATCATGCATTAATTAGCACATCCCAAATGTTGTGATTAGCATATGTTTTGTTCACAAACATTTCGATATATGCTTTTTGTTTGCAGATGGTATTATTGGAAACATTAGAAAGCAGTATATTGATACAAGAACACAAGCCAACCTTTCAAAGCTTAATGCTAACAGGAAACAAGATAACTTAGATATTGTCACGGAAAACTTGACAGATATCTTAGGGAGGAGGAGAAATTCAGGTAAATCTTAGCCTCCATAAAAGCATAAGCAAGTACTTACACATTAATTAAACTTCACTTGTCTATGCTAATCCTAGAATTAGGTGAAATAACATCATCGTCATCATCATCAACTCCTCGAGCTTTCTCTTCGATATGGGGTTCCCCACGCCTTGAGGTAAATACTATTTTTTAGAAGTTCTTTTGACATTGCCTTGATCAAATCATACTGCTTCTTACTTCGCTTGATTTTGTTATCTCTTGTCATATGCAGGTGATTGCAGTGAAATGGACGCCCATTACAATCATACTCGTCGTAACGATTGTTCTTTTGTGGACCACCTTGATCATGACAGACAGCATCGTGATTTCAAGTCTTTAATTGCTAATTAAGATTCATCCGTGCTTGATTATCAGTACTGCTGAAACTCTGTATTTGTGTATATATCTTATGGTTCTTATAGCTGATGAAAAAGTCTTTGACAGTCTTTAATGTGTGGCCCTACATGAACTAGCTAATTAGCTAGACAAACTAAATATCAGAATTATGCAGAAGATGAATATTTTATTTTCTCACCCACCCAAGTTTATAAACTAGATTACTCCAAAGCTTATATATATATATATATATATTATATATATATGGGTGTGTGGCAACCTCCCAACCAATCATGAGTGTCCGGCTGCCTTGAAGAAGAAGAAAAGATTGCAGGCTTGACATTAGAACCAAGACTTCCAAATATCAGCCTTTTGATTTATATTTCTTTTCAAATTCTATCATCATCATAAAGATTTTTTTAATTGACTAATGATGTAGCAACAATTAATGATAACAAAATGAAGTCAAGAACAGGGACAGTGAATATCTGGTCTTTTTAAAGAACTTGATTTTTGATTAAGATCTATACAAGAAACAAATAATCAAAAGGGTATCTCCAAAAGCAACCAATGAAAAAAAAAAAAAAACACTAATCAAACATTTTTTTTTTCTATTTCCAAACTGTTTCAAGTAAATACAAATGGCCTTATTATTATTCTTTTTAATTGGTCTTTTGGTGTTATTAACAGATGTACAATTAGAGGTAATATTCAATTCCAAAGTAACAATGCCTTTGGAATATCCCCCTAATTATAGGTACATTACATCATTAATATGCATGTTGAAATCAATGTTGCACACATCACCCCCGGATATAAAGTCAACAAACCCGCTTCCTGAAATTTGATCCTCAAACTTAAACGCCGAATTAAGAATCTCGTGATCAGAAGCCGAGCCATGACTTAACTCGGTTTGAAAATCGCCTCCAAAGATTCCCTCGTTCATTAAAAAACCATGTCCCATCATAGCATCTTGGAAATTCAAACCATGACCAAATGATTCTTCTCTAGGAGCCAAGTTAGGCTCCGCTATGTTGGCCGAGCTCAAAGCATTGACTTGCTGATGGTCCATTGAAAGCCACTCGGCGAAGAAAAGCTTTGGAAACGAGCTTCTAGAAGCCTGAATATCCCTAGAGAAATCATAGTTTAGGTGATCATGTGGAACAGATTGGTCAGTGTTGGTTGGAGATTTTCCTGTTTGTTCCGATGATTGGTGGTTAGGGATCCGATCGGTGTGATTTTCGGAAGATGGTGAAGAGTATTCTTTGTTGTCTGAGCTTGAAGAGGTACACTGAGTTTTGGTTTGATCAGCTGTATTTTCCTCAGCTTTGGCCACTTTCTTCTTCAAATATGAATGCCAGTAGTTCTTTATCTCATTGTCTGTTCTTCCCGGCAAGTGCTGTGCAATTTGAGACCACCTGTTCATTAAAAATAAATAAATCAATCAATAAATTAAATTTCCCTCAACGTTTATTAATTTGCATCATTACAGAGAAAAAAATGTTTGAATTTTTTAATTTTAAGATCTGTTAAATAGGTTACTATTGCTTACTATTGCCTTTGAACTACATGACAAGAAGTAGCTTATTATTTTCAACACATGAAAACATAGAATGAGAGTATTATTGGACCCTGTTAAGGAGGATAATTTTATATATACAATTATATATATATATATATCTTGGGTTACAAGTAACCTTATTTACAAAGTTCCTCTGCCACATGGTCAGACTTTGAATAGCATATCCTTTGTTGTCATATTATGTGGTAAGTTCAATTCAATCCAAATGATTGGATTTTTTTTAGATTTACTAATTTGTAACTATTTTCGTTTTTCTGTGTTAATGTGATTGACTTATTGTTACAGGCAAAGTCCAAAAAAGTCTACTTGTTTGTATTTACATATTTATCCCTTTATTGTTTTGCCTTGCTTACTTGTTTCCCAACATGTGGTGAAGGGTCAAGATTGTCTCTTCCTCTTGTTTGCTGAATGTCCCTCTCTTCAGTCCTGGCCTTAAATAATTTATCCACCTTAATCTGCAGCTTTTTCCATTCCTTTGTAATCCTGCATGTAAAGTTATATTATTAACTTTGTGTGTCTATATATATATATATATGTGTGTGTGTGTATATATATATATATAGAGGCGAAAATGAAGAGGCTTTTGTCCTATTAATAATGGAAGTCATTGTCAATCATTTTCTCTTACAACATCAAGTTACCAAAAATTCTATTGTTTGTTGACTCAAGATGCCATCTACCAACTCCGAAAATTAAAGTGAGGATAAAAAAATGTGTAAATGATACAATAAAGAATCATAAATGATACTAAAAACTCCTTTGATTGGACTTTGAAGCAGTTTAAACATTGAAATTAATATTTGATTAATGAATTTCCTAGCACCCATCCAAAACACAAAATAAATAAAATAAAAAAATAAAAAATAAAAAGAAGAAGAAGAAGAAGAGAAATTAGATGTGCCTTCTATATGAGACAAGATGAAAATTAAAAATCAATTTCTCACAGAAATCATCTCACATAATTTATCCAACGGGCATATATAAAGTTAGGAATGTAGTAAAATATGCACATATATATTTATACATATATTTATATACACACACACATATCTGCAGCCTTTGTACTAAACAAATTTGATGACGAATGGAAGAATAAGGAACTATTCATCTTATCATTATCTACCATTATCCTGAGTTCAAAAAATATTTCTTTTTTTTTTTTTGTTTTTACATAAATGCCCCCTTTTTATTGTTTTGATTTGTGTATGTACGATGAACCCTGTAAGCTTGCATATGACAGCGAACAAGAAAATATATACACACACACACACACATAAATATATATTTATATAATTGCAAGAAACTTATGAACTTCATTGGTTCTGAATATCTTGCCTTTTCAGCTATACCTCAAATAGTGAATTTATTTGCAAACTGTAGTGGTAAATTAACTAAAGTCAATCGAAATGCAACTTCACAGAAGGAAATTACAGCACTTGAGAAATATACTATAAAAAAAAAAAAACTAATAAAATGCAATGTAACAAATTAAATGTAACTTTTCTAACATACACATTCTGTAAATAAGGACCTGGCCTGTAAAATTGTAAGGATTTTCAGTCACATTATGAGGAAAAACATGAACATGTACGTATGCGTACATGTGCCTATCGGAGATTAGCGAAAAACTCACCGGCGTTTATCGGGACAGAGCTCCAACAGCCGTGGCCGTTCTTGAGGATGTAGCTTTTAAGCCTCAGGTCTTCTTCTGGTGACCAGAGGCCTTTCCGGTGCTTTGGCTTTGGCTTGTCTGAGGATTTGCACCCCATTTTCCCCCAAAAGCAAAAATATATATATATATATATATATATATTGAAACTTTTTATTTGTTTTTCTTTCTTTCAATGAGAGAGAAAGAGGAGAAAGAGAGAGGAAATGAAGGAGCTGTGAATTGTGATGAGATTATGGCCGGCCGACCACAAAAGGGTCTGGTACTTATTAAGACAATGATTAGTTGAAGTCTGCCGTTTTAGAATAAAGAAATATTGGAAGAACCAAAAAAAAAAAAAAAATTATGTGAAGCTCTTTCTCCTTTTTTTTTTTTTAATGTTAAATAAGTAATTAGAAGCTAAAATGTGATATGCAAGAATCAATGTTACCCAATGATGGGAAAGACCTACCCAATTACATTAAATTAATGACACTAATTTATTTGGGGGGGTTTGAACTGTGTTAGAAAGTGGTTGTTCCTCTGATCAGAAACACCTATAGGAATTGGTCTAAAGCTATTTGGGACACCAATAGCCTTTCTGACCTTAAAGTTTTTAATCCATTTAAATCCACTTGGATAATTTCTTCACCACAATATTGAAGAGTCGTATGGAGCAAGTCATCTCTAATTTCAAAAGGATAAGTTTTGTACACAACTACGGTACATTCCCCAATTAATAAATTGTACCTTACAACTCGTTTTTCAGTTTTATCAATCAATGCCAATTTAATGAAAAAAAAATGTGGGTAAATGAATTTGTTAAGAAATTCTTTTAATAAACTACTGATTTTTTTTAAAATTAGAAAAATAATCATATTTTAAAAAATTGATCGATCAATCCATCGATCATTGATTGATCATGATTAATTATTGATTGATAAATATTAGTATGTATTTGTCAATCACTGATTAACGGTCATTTTTCTAAATAAAAGAAATTTCGGTCACTGTTTATTTACCTTTTTTTTTTTTTTAAGGAATTTAAATTGTTGAAAATTGTTATTGTTTGGTTGCATTGGGCATAAATTATTTTTCAACAGTCAAGATTTATTTATTCGTATCTAATTACTGAAAACCCAATTGCAGGATACATATATATAGTAAAAATAATGAGTTGTACCTTGTAAAACTATTATGTCGTTCAATAGTTAAGACTCGAATTATTTTCTTCTGTAATCTTCATTCAGCACGTATGTATGAAAAACGTATGAAAAAAGGTCCAAGGTGTCGTATAATTATATTGTATGTACAAAATTACGCTTGTACAAGTAAATACTGGATGACGAAGATGCCAGGAAATAAAGAATTGAACATGCTATTATCCTGTCATCTAGAATGCGACTTGAGAAGAGAGTTGACTACTATTAAATCAAGTGTTGAACTTTATACACAAGTTCTTGTGAAAACAACCCTATTTCCATTGTTGCGTGCCTCTATTTTTTTTTTTTTTTTTTTTTTTTTTTGGGATTTCTTTCTTTCTTTCTTTCTTTCTTTCTTTCTTTCTTTTAGTTCTCAGAGCTACAGAAAGATCTTAATATTATCTCGCCTTTGATCTTTATCGTTTATATATAAAAAAAATTTCGGGGTCCACCAATTTAATAAAATGAGTTGAGCTCAATTTGTATTCAAATGATGTAACCAATTTTACTCCTATCTCCCTGGGTTTGACATTGCACACAAGATATCTCTAATTCGAACTACCGAATATCAAAGGAAAAAAAAAAAAAAAAAAAAAAAAAAAGGATATCCTTAATGCTGCACCATCCTATTGTGGTGGGGGCGAAAAAATATTGAAGGCAGGACTCTTATCTTACAAAAATAATTTCACCCATTAGCTTTTTGAGTCTAAACCAACTAGCTAGTGGGTATTCTTAAAAATTAGATTAGCTAGATATATAATAATGTATAATAATCTAATATTAATTATTCTGAGCATGACTTTTCAATGAGAATATTGTATAATTCTTTATGGGAAGGTTTAAAAAAGCAACAGCTGCTTTTTTGAAATAATAATAATAATATTCATTATCATTAATATGTTATTATTATTAATCTCCATAGAAGGCTGATGTAATTACTTGGAACCTCTATCTAGTTGAAATAACTATCAATTTAAAACTAACAATTTAAATAGTCATTATCAGTAATTAGTATATATTATTATCATGGAATTATACCGTTTATTTTACTTGCTAAGTTAAGGAGATTCTTGCTCCACTAATGAGAAGGGAGGCTTACGATTTTAGGTCTCAGATTCAAAACTTAGGAGCTGGTTTTCTTTCTGTAAAAAATAATAATGATAAATAATAAATAATAAATAAAATCTAAGGACTTTTCTTTTTCTTTTTTAAATTAAAAAAAAAAAAAAAGGATTCTGGTGAAATGGGAAAGGACAAACCGATGTACATAGTATGACATAATGACTTTGTCCTACCGACAAGTTGGTTTTGCAAGAAATAGATTATCACGTTGATTAATTAATAGACAAAAATTCAAACCTTTGGAGCTGATTTTAATTAATTAGAGAATTAATTGATTTTTGTAATCTTGATCTTCGAATTGCCTTGAGATACGTGGAATGTAGGACATCCAAATAAAGAGGGACAGGTGTGTATAATAGAACCGGAAATTATACCATGCAAATACTGTGTGCACAATTTAATTATTGGAAAATATTATCCTTTTGTCTTGATTGAGATCAATGAATTATCAATGACTTAATTAAATAATTAACAAGGCCAATAATTCCTATTATTGTTGTTTATAATTAAAGAGATGGCCCAAAACTAAACAAAAAGGAATTAATTATAAAATATATATTGCCAAATTTAATTTCTTTGACAGACTGTATTTTTCGTTTTATTATGGGAAAGAAGAGAACTGCTATATTTTATATTAATCAAATAAAAAGATATTGTCGCATACTATTTCCCGTGGTATATATATGTATATAGATATATCGCGCATGCTTTCAATTGGTCGAATGTTTTTTATATATACATACAGTTCACATGTACCATAAATATATGTATGTCGTTTTGTCAACCCTAAGATCTCATTTGCTATGAATAATTAAAAAAGATTTTTCTTTTAGAAAAAGAATTAACAATGGTTTATTCCTTCAAAGTATTAATTAAAAATGTTTTACTCAGCCCAACAAATTAAACTATTTTAAAGAGGAATATATTTTCATTATTGTGTGTCATGTCTCTTTTCCACCTAAACCCTAAGACCCCCAAATAATAATAGTGACAATAATAAAGAATGATTATTTATTTATTGAAAACTCATCATTGGCTTTCTCTACTTTAATTGTTGCGTGGTGAAAGGAAGCAGCCTACTGTCTTTCCTTATTTTTATTCAGAAGCATTATTCCTTATTATTTACCTAGTCATTTTCCTTCTTTCTTTCTTTTATTTTAATGGCTGTTAATAACAAAAAAAAGTTATTTGAAGTAATTAGTGAGATTCTATGTCCCAAACATACTTTCGATTAGGTAATACATGTTTGTATTATGTGATATAGTAACTAAAACTTGTGTGTGTGTGTGTGTGTGTATATACATATACATATATGTATGTGTGAGGTCATGATCATCACGCAATGATGACGATTACACACAGCTGGTTATAATTGGCTGAAACTATACATATGTGTATGTGTATATATATATTTTACTTCTAGTTGAATTTTTTTTTTTTTTTTTTTTTTGGTCGTACTTAAGGTTAGCTAGCTAGGTTTATAATATGGGAAATCAATTTATCACTAGTTTTGTGAGAATAACTCTTATAGCACTAACGTACATAGGGATAGGACAAAGTTATTACACACCAACCTTGTATCTTTCAGACTCGAAGGAGATAAATTAAGAGAAAAAGGAATCATAAGAATTTTGTCCAACCTTGTGTCTTGAGAGCAGATAAATTAAGAGAAGAAGGACAAAAGACGGACGTCTAATATGTGTATCCAATGTTAACATATACAATCAAGTGGATCAACAAGTTAAACATTGTTATGCCTAACAAGTCCAATTAATTAATTATTTCAAGTAGGGCAGGTTTTCAGAAATATATGTAGGCTTAGGTTTCACGTTGCAATTCTAAAATGCCATGTATATATAGAGAGATACTTGACAAAAGATTATCGAGTTTTTTTTTTTTTTTTTAATTAAGTAAGCAAAACAGATTTTTATATATGTATATATACGTATTTAACTAGACAAATAATTTTTTTAATTAGTATCCGAGTGTTATGTACACTCAGTATTATTAACCTGAAAAAAAAAAAATTTTAAAAAATTGTCAGATTTTATAGATCTGAAACTTAAGATCTTGTACCCTTCTTTTCATCTATTAAGCTAATTCGGAATATAACTATATGCATATTTGTTTGTGTGTGTGAACTTAGATCTCCACTTAGTGGTTTTCTCTGTTTAATTTTCCGTACATACACTTTTAACGATCTATAGAGTCTCAGTAAGTTTTTTTTTTTAATTATTTTTTTTTTCTCTCTTCTTAATAGACTTAAGTTGTACTACTTGGGAATTTATAGCCAAACTTCACGATTCATCTGGTTTACCTTTTCAAGATAATTGACATATACGCATCTGAAAAAACACTGAATAAGTACTGAAGATTGTTTTACCACTCACTCTATATATATATATATATATATATATATCTTAGACTGATTTTTTGAATATGGAATTTTATAATGTGCTACCTTGTCTGGTTTGGTGGAAAAAATTAAGAAAATTAGTTTAAACGGGGGGTTATAAACGTACGGCAGTTAACTAAGATTATGAGAATAAAAGTAATTCACAATTTTGTGTTACACGTAGAAGGCGTACAAAAATAGTTTAGATGAAAGAGAGAGAGCATTACAACAAAGTCAAAACCAAATAGAGAATATCAAAAAAAGCCTCTAATTGAGAAATCTAGAGTTCTTCCCTTCAGTGACACTATTTCCTTTGAGACTGTCTTAGTTCAATGTACTCTACAGCTGATTATATTGAGGTCCAAATATACAAATATATATATTTATATTTATATTTATATATGGGGGTTTATGTATATGTACATGTACATATTTATGCAAATTTAATTCACAACTAAGCGATGATTTAGGCTCTGGGTCTACACTATAGTCTATAGCACAATAAGATCAATTAATGAAACAAGTCAAAAGGCCAAGGCATAATTGATCATTAGTTACATATATACTTGGGTATACTAAAGTTTTTGTTAATTTTTAAAATTGTTTGGTATATCCGGTATCTTTCTTTGCCTTATTATACACTTCCATGTCTACGTAACTTGATCTCGGAGTACAGTATAATAACCAAAAACAGAAAATATATACCAATTAGTTGGGAAACGAGATACATATTAGAGTTTTTTTTTTTTTTTTTTTTTTTTTTTAATGGACAATGACCTGCCAAAAACGACACTACTGATTGTATTCTTCTGGTTTATGTCATTTTTATTGCCCAATAATATAGTACTCTAGAGCTACAAGTCATTGAAAAACGAACATATTTTCATAAAAAACTAGGATAGCCTAAGATTCATTGTTGGTTGGTATATATTTGTGATAAGTTATTTTAGTTTAACTGGGGTCACTAGTTTCTAGCATATCCCTATGTATATTTTTTATACTCACGCATATTCAATATATGTGTATATACACATATATGTAATGTATATACTGTACGTATGTATGTGTGAACACGACTAACTGTAAAGGCTTAGAATGTCGACCGTTCCTAAGCCACAGTACTGTTCTCATTTCCAAAAACAAATTAAGCCTTCCCACCTCGAACTCATGTATTTTTATTCTCATGAGGTTCTCAAACTCCATTAGGATAGCTCAACGGGTGGGAGGAAATGAATTTAGATATGAGTTCTTATATTCGATATCTGATAGTGTTTTTATTTATTTTTTGTTAGTAGTGAGAGTCGTAGGCTCCATAAGTCAATATAAAACAAAAATAATTTTCTGATGAGGTTCTCCACCAGATCTTTTTGCACATTTTGAACAATTCATTAGCAAAAAAATACACTATATATATCTGTCAATAATTAGTATACACACTCATATACATATGTATCCATATTTTTTTATAGTTTTTTTTTTTTTTGTCTCTAACCAATAAAATATGTAGCAAAATAAATTAAAACCTGTATCTCTTACTACATTATTTTATGCAAATTAGGACATTGATTCTCCATTTTTCTATTGCCCTCTCATGTATATTTAATTCCAAGGGAAATTGATTCAACAAAATTGACAGCCATATAATTATTACTTTTTCAGCCAAAAAAATAGAACTTTTTTATGTTCTATCAAGGGACACAAAGACGAAAACTTCTGTTATTTATAATTGATCATACATAATTAAGAATGTTTTTCATGAGACCATTAATATAACTT
The DNA here is from genome assembly GCA_008635985.1 of Ficus erecta. Lineage (NCBI taxonomy): Eukaryota > Viridiplantae > Streptophyta > Magnoliopsida > Rosales > Moraceae > Ficus > Ficus erecta. The sequence continues at coordinate 2,633,039 of BKCH01000010.1, forward strand.
CGTGATTGCTTTCATAACCAACTAATTACGAAGAAAACAAAAGATGTCAGTGACAAAATTTAATCCCTGTCTTGTATTCCCAAGTTGAAGGACTATCTAACTTCACTCAAAATTATAAAGTTAAAATCGAAAAGACAAAGTATTAGGACTAATCATGATCAGTAGCTTAAGTAAGGCCAGATTTTGACCAATAATATCGGTTTAAATTCCTAGCACGCGCGATAATCACCTACTAGGGTTCATAATTGATCCTAATATGTTGAAGGTTTCTAAGGTTCTATGATCGACTTAGTCATATATAGATCGGAATAATCAACTTTTAAGCAAGTTGTAATTGACTTCATTAATCATGTTTAAGACAGTTCTAATTATTTGGTCTGATTAAGAAAGCCATTAGCTAGTTGTGCATATAATTTTTGTTTTATTATGTGTACGATTAAAGTTTATTCCTCGATTCTTTTTGTCATAATAATGGAGAAAGCACTTTTTTGAAGGCAAAAATATTCGTGTTGACATCCCAAACTAAACGACTGAACTATGATTTCTTCTGGTCGAATTTGCCAACGCATGGCTAATGATAATAAGAATCATATATATTTTTGGACGAAGAAGTTGGGAAAAAAAGACAAAAAAGAAATAGCTAATAAGAACAACATATATGCATGTTTACACATGTTAGGTTATATATACATACACATATAATATATTGCTAATTAGTTAGTTTTTTTTTTTTAACGATATGAGATAGATGACTCATACTTATTAAAAAGAGATGAAAACTTTTTCAGATTTTCAATCTGAGGAGCTCCTATATAAACTCCTCTCCTACCTGACCACTATAGGAAATTAGCTAGGTTCATTAGTTAGATTAATTATCAATCAATTTTATTACTTAGTTAATTCTTAATTATTACCGCAACTCTGATGGATTAGTAAAGATTAAACAATCTGGTTAGTCTTTAAAAAAATGTTAATCATCACCAAGCCAACAAAAGAATATACTTTACGCCACAACATATATTAAGATCCAATTTTATATATGAATTAAGTTGCAATGAGAAATATTCCCATATATATGCTCACTTCTTAGAAAAGAATATGTGGTTGGTATTAGACAAGTCAATTGTGTTTCGGCCAAGAATCCAATTGGATGATTTTCTCAACTCTTTCAAGTAATTAATTGGGGCTAAAACCCAACACAAAGAGTGAGAGATCTTAGTTGTCATCACTGATTTAGTTTTCTGATCTGCCTTATCTTGATTAATGTTTTTCTAAACAAGCCATTTTGTATTAATGGAGTTAACTATATCATGGAAAAGTTGAGGAAGACAATAGAGAGAGGAAAAAAATATCATAGAATCCTACCAGAAGGACTTTGGCTAATTTCATATTTATTCAAAACTGATATTAATCTTTCCTTGTACTCATTATATTTATTTTTAAAAAAATTATATTAATTATTTGCACTAGCTATACACACATATATATAAAATTTGAATTTACCATTCATGGATTCGAACTCTACTTCATTTTTTTATTAAAAATTAAGTACGAAATTACCATTAATTCTTTTTCTTTTCTTTTTTTAATATATAAGAAGCTGCAAAAGCAAAAGCTATCAAAAGCAAAAGCTATCTTCTATCAGCTTTTCAGAAAAACCTTATGTAATTTCTTATGGGTACCGTTCTTTTATATTTATGACGGTGTTAGAATGTAAACCACGCTAAACATATCAAAATATAGTGTTTGAATATTTTATTTTGTTATTTATTAATTTCAAACATTATCCTGTCTTAAATGTCCTCAAAAATAAATTTAAAAAAAAATTTCAAAACTTTAAAGTGCAGAGCTCTTTTTTTTTTTTTTTTTTTTTTTTTTTTTTTTTTTTTGTGAATTAAAGTTCAACCTATTGTCTCATAACTCATCACACCTTTTACTTCTTCCCATTATAAAAGTTATTTAAAAGTATTGACTTATTAGAGTATGCATAAGAATTTTCTCTTTTGCTAGTGGCTGGTCTTTTTTTTAATTTATTTTTTTAGGTTGACATTTTTTTGGCTGATGCAAACTTCATCATTCAGACCAACCTTCCAATGCTTATACTTCTTAAGGAGATCAAATTATTATTATTATTGTTATTTCTAAAAGGATATCAATTTGTTTTTTTTCATTTAAAAGGAAATGTTAGAATTTGAGCATTGAGAAAGTATACTTTTCTTTGCTAAGCTGTACATTTATGTGGACATGCCATTAGCTTGTGGTTTGAATACATAATTCGGCAGTCGACAATTCAAGAAACAAATTAAAAATGTTCGTAACGTCTAAAATCTCCAAGTCTTTAGCACAAGAAGGAAATTATAAAAAAAAAAAATTAAAAAAATAAATAAATAAAAAGGTTTATACGAAACAAATTTGAACAATCCTAATTGCATTTTGAGCAGATAATGCAATTGGGTTTGTAGGATTGGCAATACAACAATAGTGGTACATCCCTCAAAATTAGTTTTTGTCACTCGGCACAATTTCTTTTAATAAGCAAACCAATAAAAATAATGACAACCCGAAATTGATACAAAAAGCTTATATTAAAAAATAATAATAATAATTTGTGCCCTTATATTTTTCTTTCTTTTAACAATTCAAATTGGATTTCAATTTTTCATTTGCATAAAGAAACACCATTCCTAGGTCCATTTAATGATTTTTCTTGGCGTTTAACAGCTCATGCCATTAAAAAGCAGTCTGTGCATGCACATTGCTTTATGTAAGACTTGGAAACTCAGCATTCGTTTATATTACATATTGTATTGTTCCATTCAAATATAAAATTAAATTTGTGTACTCAAATGAATCGTGTATTTGGATTTGTTCTGTTAAAGGTAATATTTAAATAATGTAAAGGTAGAAAAATGAATATGATTCAAATTTCGAAAAAGTATAAATTTAGAATTTGCATTTGAGTTGATAACTGTGAAATAATGAAATATTCAAATGTTTGTATTGGAATAGCCATATAAAAGAAAAAAAAAAAAACGCATATTGAGATACAAACATTATATTTGAATCAAATATCGAATTGAACAAATGATGTTAAAACTCCAAATACCGACCTTCTCCTCAAGCTATGGCTAATTAGGCACAAATACTACAAGAACGATTACACAACTCTGTTAGTTGTCAAAGCAACCACAGTGACTATAAGGAGGAAGCTAACCTGTTAGATTACCACTGAAATTACACTGACATTACAATAAAAGCATAATAAGCTCTGCAGAAACACAACACAAGAAAGAATTATCTGATCCTCTGAAAAAGGCAAAATGTCTTAAATAGCAAAAGATCTTAAATCTAAGATTAACAACACCCGAAACTTCCACATAATTTATACTAGAAAAAAGGTTCCGAAACGAACATAAAGACACTAGCCAACATTCTTAAACGATCAAAGATAGAATGGATGAACCACATCAGAAGATAAAGCGCTTCATCCATCTACCATCTACATAAATATTATGGAAGAAACCTCGCTCAAAAACTTATCTAGAGTCAAGTTATGAAGTGAAATCCGAGTACGAGGTTTAGCCATCCACAATCTTATATTAAGGTGTAATGAACCTCAGTAAACTTAGCATTGTCAGGCGACTTCTCAAAGACATGCTTAATTCATGTAGTAATCATGTTGAATTGGAATCTGGACAGCTGCTGGGGAATGGTGGAAATTACAGGTCCATATCTCTGTCAATATAACAAGTGTTACTATAACATATACAAAAGAAAAAGAAAAAGGAAGCTCATTCAAGACAAAAGGCTGACAAATCATGATTATAGACATTTTGATCAATCATGTCTATAACGTGTACGGTGTCCCAGAAGTAAGACACTTTGATAAAGAGAAAAATAAAAAGGCGAGTATCCAATAAACACCTACTAATTCCCCGAAACTGTTTGGACAATTTCATTGAGAAACATAATTCTTAGAATTTCTGACCATGGGAAACCTCCTATCAGCAAGGTACTCTACTATATCAGAAAATGAATACTTATTAAAAAAAAGGCAAACAGAATAATCCACTATTCCACTTATCATCATACCTGAACGTTATCATAGAGCTCAAACAATGGAACAGCGAGAAGTTTCAAATTTTTTGGAACTGCAAAGTACTCTCTCTCCGATAAGTGAACAAGGAAGAGCTTTTTACACTCCTACATAATCGAATTTTGGACAATTAGAAATCAATCAACGCTGTTAGAATAAAAAAGTAGGAAAATGGGAAATCACACAACACAAAAGCAAGAAAAATGGTCTGTTTTCATGATTTGGTCTCTAAATAGCAATTACCTTAGGTTTTGTTATGTGGGGAGGACAGTATGGATACATTATGGTTTCAAAGTTTGGCCTCCACCAGATAGCCACGCACTCACCTATCTGCAATAAGTTGCAAAGAATAACAGTACAAGTATTAAAATAAAAAATTTACAAACAAAACTTCAGTAGCTAAATGAGGTCCTAAGGACAGCCGTGACCAGTGATCAGGCACAAGAGATATAGAGAGAATGTAACAATACCTGCCAATCTGGCACAAGAGCAGCTGAATTAGCACCAAGCTTGCTGGTCAACTTCCTTTTCAAGCCCTCAATTTCTGCAACACAAAGAAACCCCCAAAATGAAGAAAGGAAAAGAAATCACTTCTTATCTTATAAGGAAGGGAAATAACACAACAAAACAATAACAGAAAAGTAAGGTTATACCATTCTCTCCTGGCTTAAGACGCCCACCAGGAAGTTTGCAAAATGTATTTCCAATTTGCAGTAGAAGAATGTGCGGATGATTATGTTCTTGAACCTACAAGGCCAGGGAAAATATTGAGAATGGAGAAAGAAGGGACATTTTCAATACACGTATCTTAAATTAGTTTTGTTCATCAACAAGACACGCCTAGTGTAAAACAAGAGGGCTAGTGGTGGGGTAGAGAAACATTTATGAACAAATTGATATACAACATATGGTATCAAGTGTCACAAAGCATTATTCAAACCTTATTTAACCTGGCACAAGTTCTCTATTTACCATTTCCACCAAACGACTGCTTGTTTACTTTCTTAGAACATACTGTGAGCTTGTAATAAGAACAGATATTAATCATAAAATGATCAACTGTTAAACTCCCAAGTATGAATGAGATTGTTCGGTACCAAAAAAAAAGCCCCATGTGGATCAAGAATAAGATAATTAAGCGGTTTATGAACACTTAGGCCTCTCCCCTTAGTAGCCAATTTCCAAGGGTGAATTCTACCCAATGGGTTCGTAACTGCTGGTATCAGAGTCAATCCACCACTTATCAGATTCTAGTCAAAATAGCTGCGTTATAAGCCAGATTAAGGATCCTCAATATCACATTGAATACCAGTAGTCAAGTGGAGTCACCGAAGGAGTAGAGGGCTTATGCCAGGCCAATCACCATGTTGAGTATGAGCTCAGAAAAACACAAGCTAGTGTTTCAATATGTTGCTACAAATGGGGCGACATACGGAGGGTTGATGGTAGAAGGCCAAAGTCACCTAGTTAGAAAGATGGGCCGCCCACAAGGCGGAGTGCAGAGCATAGTGAAAGGTTACATACCAAGAAAAGTATCACAAGGTTAAGAACAAGATAAATAAAGGGTCTTTCTAATGAACCCTTAGATCCCCTCCCCTTGCAAGCCAGTGGTCAAGAGCAAGTTCTACCTAACGGGTTAATAATAACAACTAGAGATAAATTTATAATCTTTCAAATCACATTATGGAGGCCCCGACTTGTTGAAATCCTTACAGTTTTAAGGTGAATCTTTGGTTTTCCAAATCAACTAAACTAAACAAAGCATAGAAATGAAAAGATCAAAAACCAGATCATTTCATTAAAATAAGGGAAAACAAATGGGAAATTGAGGTACCAGTAAAATTGCTTCGACGCTCGTCCTCATTCCCTCTTTCATATAGCTGTCAATTAAGAATCAAAACACAAAAAATCAAGAACCAGCGAAATTCGTAAAAAGAAGACATCATAAAACCCTTCTAGGGCTTTAGAAACAACGAAAAGGAATCGAATTTCGTAGCCAAAGAAGAAATCTTCCTAGGTTTTTTAACGAATTCCTAGGAGTAATCAAACTCAAAATGGAGAAAACAAATTTGAAAAAAAAAAAAAAAAAAAAAAAAACAGACTTGACTTTCATGCGAGCAAGGCGATCAGCGACAGAGGTGTCCTTCTCCATCTTGGGCTCTTTGGTCCCGAAGGTGTAGCTCGACAGTGGATACGTGTTCACCACTGGTGACGTCACCATCTCTCTTTCTCTCTCTAAGGCTCGATTGTTTTGGCTTTCTCTCTCCTCCTGAACCTGAAGTTAGTCGCGAGTGCTCGGCGGGACCGTGGGCAGGGAGGCAAAAGGGTAAAAACCACGACTTGTCTGCGAAAGATTCAAAACCCAATAGGGGTGCTTTTGCAATTTTTATAAATTCAGAGGGTTTTATTGCTTGTGTGGGTAATATTGGCATAACCTCCTTCTTGACCGTTGGATTAGATTAATATTAAGATTCGATGTAGCCAATCATGATCGTTACTTTTTTTTTTTTTTTTTTTGTGATAGGAAATTTGGATTTTATTAACTAACAAAACCAAACCAAATCGGCTGTTATAAAAGGTCTTAGGCGTTTAGGCAAAAAAATCGATCCAGATATAATTAATAAAGCATGATCTTAAATTTTGAAAAAACTAGTTGGAGCACACATGAAGGCGTATAAAATTTGTATGTTTGTAACTGATATAAGAATTAAAAAATTATTTAAAAAAGTGTAGTATTTAGAAAAACACTAGTGGCACGCACTTCGCGTGCGGAATAAACAAAACAAAAACAAAAAATCTACGTAGTAATAATATGACCATCACGTGACAATGATATGATAATTACATGACTATCACGTAATAAGCTGGAATGGAAGACAAAAAGAACCATTGGCTCTTTTGTAGTATATAACATAGATAAGTAGATACTTCGAAAAAAAATCAAAAATAGAAACCAACAAAAGCACAAAATGTCGAAGCGAGAGAGGGAAAAAAAAAACAGTTGAAATTCCCTTTTAATCAAGTTTTAAAAAAAGAGAAAATTAGGCTATATGACCTATTCTGATCAACCGATCTAATAGATAACCGAACTTATATGTATATATATATATATATCAAAATGGTCGTTTGTTATTTTTTTTAGATTGGAGTAATTATTGATTGACGATGGTCAATCAGTAAAATTGACTTGAAAATTGGTGATTTATATTATAGTCAATAATTGACAATTGTCAATCACTGATTTATCAAATTAGCAATATTATATAGTCAATCATTATTTATTATTTAATAAAATTGATTGACCATTAAAAAAATGGAGAATTTTAATTAATTTTTAAAAATTTTGACTATTTAAAAAAAAAACTTTTTAAAAAAATGTTATTTTACCCGAAACTTCCTTACAAAAATTTTAAAAAGAACTTGAACAAAACAGGACAAAACTCCAAAAAAATAAATAAAAATAAATAAAAAACTTGAACAAAACCCCTTCTAATAAGTTAAATAAACATGACGAAATTCCGTAACGAAACTTATTTTCACTTCTATAATTTAAAGATAAAGATTTTTCTGTCATGAGAGTATGTGAAAAAATGAGACGCCTGGTCCGATTGATGGCTTAGGTTTAGATGGATCACAAGTTGGTCCCTTTCGTATTTACAATTCAAATCTAGAACGTAAATTATATTGATTTAACACATGTGTCATATATCCCTTAATTTCTATATGCCTTTATGTCTTTCAACAGTATCATGCATTTTCTATGAAAATATTTTAAGTGTTATGATAATAAAATGCTCTGCCAATTAAAATATAATTACAGTTATAATAAATATGACATAACATTATTGAAATGATAGTAAAAACAAAGGAAATTGAATCCTAATTATAGTACAATCTGGTTTATATAGATACATTCCAATTTTTAGATAGAAAAAGTAAAAAAATAAAATACATATATAAATCTATTTTTTTAGGAAACATAAATCGATTTATATATATTCGTCTTGATTAATTCTGAAAAAGTATGTGGATAAAAAAAAAAAACGTCAATAGCCCGTCCAAATCAAACAAATAAAAAATGAAAAAATAAAAGTCAATAAAGAGACAACTATCATAACTCATGGTAATCATTGTATTTATTTTATTTGTCATAACTTTCAAGTAGTTTTTATTGGAAATTGATTAAAAAGACATTTCACTACTATAGAGATTCGATGACGGTTAAAAACCGTCATGGTAATACTTAAACGACGGTTTTCTAACCGTCGTGGAATCCACAGTCGTGGTATATATTTGGATTCCATGACGGTTCGAAAACCGTCGTGGTAGGTAACAACGAAAAAAAAAAAAAAAAATTTGTGAATTCCCACTAAATCAACACTTTTTTTCCGAAACACATTTAAATTACAAAATCAATACTTTTTTTCGGAAATTTCTCAAATCCGTGCCTTACCCAACCAATTTAATTCAATCTAAAACACAACCACAATGAACAATCACCTAAAATGTAAGGGACAGATTTTGGCCATTTTGGACGGAATATTCCCAACTCAACAATCTACAAAATCAACATTTTGGACGGAACATTTTATCAACAACCACAATCAATAAAATCAACATTTTGGACGAAAAATTTCCAAATTCGTGCATTACCCAAGCAATATACATTACAACTTACCGGCTTGTTGAGCGTCGGTATGGGCGGAGTGCGGCGAGAGAGAGAGGGAAAGCCGCGTGAGTTCCTTGGTGGACCCGTCGGAGAATGGAGGAGGCCATCGGAGAATGGAGCCAAGAGAAAAATTTGAGAGATGAGATAGAGAGAGGAGGCGCGGTGAGATAGAGTGAGTTTTTACAGATTTTAAGTAGGGAGGGAGCGGCAAGAGAGAAATAGAGGGAAGAAATTGGGTGGCTTTGGGTATGGAGTTAGAGAGTGAAAAAGTGAAAAATACTCGGAATGTAATGGGGTGGGAAAGATAATATTTTTTTGGATTTTAATACACATTCCAAAAAATTGAATTTAATTTAAAATTTTTCAAAATTCCCACCTTAGTATCTACCACGACGGTTTTCCCAAAAAACCGTCGTGGTAGAGTCCAAAAATTTTAAAAAAAAAATTTGAAAAAATACCCTTCCACAACTGTTTTTTAAAAAATCGTCGTGGAAAATGCGGCAAAAACACGGAGCGGAACAGAGTTTCCGAAAACCGTCGTGGAAGCCGAAGCTTCCACGACGGTTGGAAGAGCATGCTTCCACGACGGTTTTTGCAAAAAAAAAAAAACAAAAAAAAAATTTTTTTTGCAAAAAAACAAAAAAAAAATTTAGCTTCCACGACGGTTTTATAACCGTCGTGGAAGCAAAAAAAATTTTTTTTTTTTTTGCAAGCTTCCATGACGGTTATTAAAAACCGTCGTGAAAGCATGCTCTTCTACGACGGTTTTCGGAAACTCTGTTCTGCTTCGTGTTTTTGCCGTATTTTTCACGACGGTTTTTTTAAAAACGGTTGTGGAAGTTTCGTCGTGGAATCCACATTTTGTAGTAGTGTTAATACATGTAAATATAACAAAAAAGTAAATACTTTATATATTCTAGATAAAAAATTAAATTTTTAATGACAAAATTATACCTTATTAAAAAAATTTTCCTTATTCTACATTTAGCCCTTTTTTTTTCTTTACTCATATATAATTTAACATTTTCTATCTAATTTTTAATATTTCAAATAATATCTAATCAATAACTTTATGTCATGTCAACTGTAAAAATTTAAAATACTTTGTAATTGATTTTTTATATTTTAAAATCTAATTTTTTTAATGATATATCAAAATATAATTTGTTAGATATTATTTAGAATACTAAAATTAAAATTAAAAGGGATATTTTAATCCCCCATGTGTGTTATATATAGCCGTGCATTTTTATTGGCTTAGATTTAGACACGATGGATGATTAAGTACTCGACACGACTTTTGGTTTCACCTAATACTGAAGTCATCAAGAACACTACTCGTGGCCTGAGAACTTGCTTTCTATATTTTAATTTTGTTTTGGACTCCCCACTTGCTTGATGAGGTGGCTCATTAGTCATCAGTCATCACTTCTTTTTTGTGTTTTTATGATTTTTTATGATAAAGTACTCCACTTTCTTCTATCACTAATCGATATTTAATTACCATATATGAACGAAAATTTAATAATATATTGTTTGCAGAAGAGAAATGATATCCTCATTCGGACCAAGACATAACTTTTCCATTTCAATTTAAAATAAAAAAGAAAAAAAAACTTTTATCAACTCAAAAAAAAAAAAAAAACAAAACAAAACAAAACAAAACTTACACCCCAACATTATCAAGGGTTTGCATGGCACGTTAGACTTCATGTTGATCATGCTGCTAGTGTTTGTGTTTGTTTGTTTTCTTTTCTTTTTTTTCTTTTTTGACGGAAATGAAAAGCTAGGGCAAAACCTGAAGCATTACCAAGCAAAAGATTATCATATTTTCAAATATAAGACATAACTTTCTCTAAAAATCAAACTTCACTATCACTAAGCATTACCTTGATCGTATAAATTGGATAGTGATCTGATCCATACACCCGAATAGAAACCAGTAAGTTATGCTCCACTCCTTGTTCTTTGTAAACCAAAAATTTCATATATGTACATATATATATATATATATATATATCGTTATTAGTTATACTCACGAGAATAACATACGTGCTCCGAATGATTGCTGTGCGATCCAAAACAACTTTACACTGTCTTGTTCTTCTCCATACCAAATGCACGACACATTTTAGAGCAGACCAAAAAAGTGAACCACTCTACATTTCATTTTAACTTTTTTTTTTTTTTTTTACTGAAAAAAGAAAAGAAGATTATTAATATCACCCTATCAAAAACATAATTAATTCTTTTTAAAACTGTATAAGATAGCATAGGGTTAATATTAAAACTTGAAAAGTACTTTCAAGTGTGGTTATAACTAACAATAATTTTACATTTAAATATATCAAAAGATGTTGAATTTTAATCCTTTCATTCCAAATTTGCAAAGAAATTCCAAGAATTTGAGAACAAATGTGCACTGATTTCCAAGGCAGTACAAGTATCAAGTATGTATCTATGTCCTCAGATCAATTAACTTCATATCTCATGTAAACAACTTGTCAGCAGTAAATTCTATGTCTTAAAAATGACCCCAAAAAAAAATCAATACAAATGGCCTCTACACTCATTCTTACCTCCTCTTCCCTTTCAACTTTTTTTTTTTCTTTAGCTAAAATTGCCAAAAAAAAAAAAAAAATTTGTCCGATGAAAGTTGTGAACTTTTCATACCTTTCTTAACAATGCATTTTATGTAGGAAAATGGAGGAGACTAGAGACCACAAGAAGTCATGTCGAATAATGAAGAACAAGATCAAGGCTTCTTTGTGCCCACAAAAACCCGCAAAGCCCCGTCCGACCCGCCCACCACCAGGGTGCATTCATCCGCCCCAGCTTGCCTCCAACACACACTGCTCACAAACCCTTTCTCGCACCCGAGTCCGGGGCTAGGACTGCCCGTTGGTCCAAACCCACGGACCCAAATGGGCTCGCCCCACCTCTTATCATACACAAAAACCTGGTTATTTTCCGACCCGCACCCGAGTAACCCGCCGTTCCTCCACACCGATAACCCGACGAAGCTCCGGCTGTTGACGTGTCCCCTGTAAGTGCGAACCGCACTTGCGTCTTCTATATTCCACAACTTCAAACACCCGTCCGTGCCAGACGACACCATCGTACGGCCATCAAGAAACCGAACATACGTCACCGTTTTCTGGTGGCCGTCGAGGATTAGGACCGGATCGGAGAGCTTCCGCACATCGTAGCCGTAGGCTTTCTGGTCAGCGCATCCGACGGCTATCAAGGGCCCGCCGAAGGGGTTGAACTCCACACAGCAGACTGGGGAGGTTCTCGTTACGCTGGGCCGCACCGTAGCCACGCACTCCCCGGCGTCGCAGCGCGGGTCCCACATTTGCATGGTTCCGTCGTCCGACCCCGACGCCGCCATAACCGAATTAACGTCCCAATGCGAGTAGTCCACGCTCCACACGCGCCGCCCCCCGTGCTCGTCGCGCTCGAACACCGGCATCTTCTTCTCCAGGTCGTACTCCGTCACCACGCCGTCGTAGTCCCCAGACCCAAGAACCCCTCCGCCGGACCCTGGCCGCCACCGGAGGCTGCTGAGCTTCGCCGGCGTGCAGATGTAGTAGTCATACACTCCAGGATGGTCGAGAACCGCCACGTCACCACCGCCGTCGGGCAGGAGGGAGCTCAATCTGTAGATTCTAATCTTCCTGGCGATTCCGCCCGTGGCGAGAACTCTATCGGAGGGGTCGAATTCGATGACTCCGAGGGCGTCGGAGGCGGCGGGGGTGGAGGAGGCGGGTGAGCATACGACGGTGCGGAGGTGGAAATCCCAGTCGCAGCGAGCTCGGTCGGTTTCTTCGGCTTCATCTTGTTCCATTTGGTTATTGTTATGTTGTTGTTCATGTTGGTTGACGTCAGAGTTTTCTCTTTCTTTTCCTTCTCTTCTTGTTCTCTCTGAATTGGAGGAGAGGTTTTTCATTTCCCATTCATAAGAGTTTGTGACGGAGAAGAAGAAGTTGTTGTTATTGTTGTTGTTGTTGATGTTGTTGGAGGTTTTGGGGGTTTTCAACCAATGAAAGGCTCCCATGAATCTGCCTTTCGGTTTCCGTCTGTCATCTGTGATGTAGATAAATATTATAGTTATTGTCAATCTATTTCTCTTATTTGAATTTAGGATAAGATTCTTTTCTTTCTCTTCTTTCCTCACAACTATTCTTCTTCTTGCACCAAATTACCATTTTGCCATCGTCCCACCACTTATATTTATTGCATGGCACTGTAACCTTATGCTATTATTATTAGTGCTAACTGTAATATCAACTTTTGAATAAGTGTTTAAATTATTATTATCTTGTTTTTATTAATATAAAGATGACAACTGGTCGTTATGTGAGTTGTTATTCAAAAATTAATATTAAAGTTGATATTTCTAACACAATTGTTATGAGAATCATATACATTAAGAGCTCTTAAAACTAGCTTGTCGTCACAAATTGATTTTATGGACTTCAAAAGGTTGTCATGACACTTATAAGGGCTTGTTTGACATAGTTTTTGTAGAAGGAGATTCCTTTTTTTTTTTTTTTTGGTTCCAAAGCGCTTATAGAAGTGTTAACTTTAAAATTTTCCAGCAAATGAATAAATTAAGATATAACCATTTAAAGGAACTTTTGACCATCTAAAAAAGGATATTACTGCTTGTAGATTTTTATAGACTCTCATCTGGTAAGTTTATTGCTTAATACGAAATTTAGTACATATCATTTTTATCCTTTAAGCTTTTTCAAAACAGTGCTCCAAGCACTACAAATGGTAACTTTCATCTGTCCTCTCTATTGCTTAAATGTAGTGGTCTTAAATGTATCTAAGATTATTTTAGTGAGAAAATTGCCACATATCATAATGGGAGTCAATTGTTTTACATTTTTACGTGAATATTTTTTATCAATACACATGTAGTGATGTATCAGTAGTGATCATAAATAGACAAAGGTAATTCTTAAAAAAAAAAAAGTTGAAATGATAAAATAAACATTTTTCCAATAGTGAATGGGCATTTATGGTATTTCATATTTGTCTTTGAAAAATTCATGGTACTCTGAAGACATCGATTCTAATTTCTAAGGGGGAGAGAGCAATGTATTTAATGTGCATAAATATTAAGTGGTGAAGGTGCAAAGGAGAATTGCTGGTTGCTTTTGTGCCTCAACTTTGGTTTGTGGAGACAGGCTGTTGTCTCCCTCTAGCCTTACGTGGTTTAAGCAAAGCCTTTTGTCCCCTCTCTCCTATACTTTTCTTTTCTCCTCCCCCACACCAAAGTGGCCTCATTCCTAACTTTTGATGAAAAAAAATTATACCTGCCCCCGTTCTAAGCTATATACCTTTGAAAAATGTTCACCTAGTTTGCAATGTTTAATTAAAAAACGGCAACCACTATTGCGAGGCCCACGTCGATGGGGAGTAAGACTATAAAATGGCGTATAAATGTCACAAATTCTTTTTCAATCAGTAATTATCTGAAAGTTATAATTTAATGTGATCCACTTATGAGTCCACTAATTTTCTCCTCCTGAATACCTTTGTGATCAATCTACCTCGCATGATTATGTGTGTGCCACTTGTCTACGTGAATACAAAATAATAATAATTAATTAATTAATTAATTAATTAAAGACTAATAAGCTTTTGGGCATTAGAGGAAAAAAAAAAAAAAGCTTTCTTTTTTTAGAAAAAAAGTGGTTAGAGAGAAAGGAAAATCTCTTAGCCTAATGTCATAGGACTCTTTATATATGTATGTGTTTGGATCCCGATTCATAGAAATACAAAAAGGTGTTGTTGGTTACTTGGTTACACACTCTTATGCGTGTTTCTCCAGCGAACATTTTGGAATATACTGCTTCTAGTAACTAAAGATCAGATATGTTCGATTTATGAAATCATTTATTATTTATAGACGTTAATAAGATCCATCGATTTACTAAATTTAATTTTTCTCGTTTTATCTCAGAATAATCTTCTATGTGTTGTCTTAGAATGTGTTGTGTAGTCTTTTCAATATCCAGGAAGGAGATCAAAAGATTTGAGCTCAAGTTGATGTGAAATTTTTACTCAACAACCACAAAGGGACCCAAAAAGCAGTAACTTTGAAAAGAAAGGCTAACTAATAAGATGTAGGTTGTTTATAAAATCATGGTTTGGGAAACCAATAATGGAAAGGACAAACTGTTTATCTGTCCTTAAATATTGTTCTCTTGCATTCAACCAGTATTCCTTAGCAGTAGAATGGTGCAATCATTTTTGCTGCTGAATCTTCATAACTCCACCGTTTGTTCTAAGAAAAAATAGATAAAGGAAGAGAATATCTATATATGAATAGTTATATATAAATATATATATATATATATATATTAAAATGAAAGGAGATTTTCCTTTTCAAAAAGAAATAAATAAATGAAAGGGGCATGATGAAATTATTTATTATTGGGTATTGTTCTGTACAGTTGGTTCAAGTTGTTTGCTTGCTTCTGACTGAAAATTCCAGCCAATAGAGAGAAAAGAAAGTAATGTTTTACGATCTTTGTGTAGTCCTCATGATTCTAAACCCTACTTGCCTTGTTCTTAGACTTTTTTTATTTAAAAAAAAACTTGGGAACTAAAGGATTCGATTATGATTTTATTAATATAACTGAATTATGTATGAAATTTTTACTAAACTGTAATTTTGATGTATTGCATTTGAGTAAAGAGTAATGTTATATATTATACGTATCGTCGGTATTCTTCTCATGCATTTTTAACCAATTGTAAATTTACATATTAATTTTAAAATTCAATTTTAAAAAACAAATATCAATTTCTAAGTAGTTCAAAAAATATACATATCATTGGCAATGATAACCAGTGGCATGGTATTTAGCCTTTTTCTTGAGTTAAAGGAGATATATGTAGGTATACGAAAATATATATATCCATATATGTTTGTGTGTGTGTGTGTGATGTCATCAAGGGGTCAATTTGGATAAGGCTTTTACAACGTAAAGGATCTCAGCCAGATTGAGGATGACTCATGAATTGGTTCTTATCATGATGGAGGAGATTTCAGCGGGCTCCAACCCCATCAATGAATGACTAGGAAATTGGGAATCCTCATACATATATATACACACGCATATATATAGGAAGGTCATGTAACTGTATTTTTTTTAATAAATAATTTATAACAACTAATAATTTATTTGCTTATAAAATTATGTTAAATTATATATATAATATGATAGTACTTAACAATTATAAGTATTACTGAAAAATATTACAATGAAATCAATAGTGTCTTACAATGGCATATAATAAAAGTGATAAGTCTGATTGTCGAATAGGATAGTATAGAATGATAGAGGAGTCAAATCTAGTTGATTATTTGATTTGCATGCGAAATAATCTTATCTTAGGAGACAAATTACGCAAGTGGATCTAATTAAGAATTTTTGCAATCGTCAACTAGACAATCATTCTAAAGAATATATCGTCATGGAGTTAGTTGTCTATGGTCCCTTCTTGCCAATTTTGTTGTTGTTGTTGTTGTTGTTTCCTGTTTTGTCATGATTTCATTGATGGTATAGGAATCACCAACATTTCAAGAAGATACACAAAAAAGAAAAGAAAAGAAAAAAAAACCCCCCTTAATAGACATCAAAATGAAAGTTGATAATATCCTCAAATGTTTAAAGTATATGGTTTGCCAAATTAAGAATTTAGGCAATAACATGACTGTTTTTTTATTTATTTACTTTTTAAAATTTGAAATAAGAGTGGTAGATGTCAAATTTTGAGGGTATAATTGAAACTTTTTAAAAGATTTAATTTAAATATTGTAATTTTAAAATTTTGAATGGGAAAATTAAGAAAATAAGTGTTAATTAGTTTTTTGATTAAGTGCAGAGGAGCCCCTTGGGCCAAGGGACAGCTATTCCCTTGGCCGAGGTGGCTCCACCCTTGGTAACCTTTCAAAGTTCGAACAGTTTTGTGTTAGGATTTTCAATTGTTTATGGTGTGGAAATTTTTTCCCCCCTTCAGTTTGGGATGCCTCTACCAACAAAAGAAAACATAAAATATTGAAATAAATCCTGACGTGTTATGAAAATATACCTATCCAGTTTATGCTGTTTATGTTTTAACATTTGCATGGCATATTGCCATAGAGCCTCAATTTTCTTTTAGAGAATCTCCTAATTGTTTTCGAATTACTAGAAACAGGCATTTTAATTATAAAGAATCTAATTCAGATATAAGATACCTAACCCGAAGTTTTTACAACTCAATTCTATATGTTTTCGTCATATAAAATTTGAAATTTTGAAAATTTGAACTCTGTTTGTACTCGTTATAAGGTGGAGGGAAAAAAAAAAACATATTTCATTGTGTTTCGGGTGCACAGCACATATATTATTAGAAACAGACCTCGAATTGAAAAACTGCATATTGGGGGAAATTTTTATCCATCCACAATGGAAATGCATGACTAAATAATTTATTGATTAATATGTTTCTAGTCATAAAGAAACTATATGGTAAGCCTGACCTTAGTGCTTAGTTGTAGGTTTTTGAACAAATCATTAAGTAGTATGTAGATTTTAACATGATCGAATAAGAATTTGACATTTCATTAAATTCGGTATTTATTATGATGCTTTTTGGTTCACGAAGCGGTAAATGTGAGCTGCTTTAGACGGGTCAGTCTGTGACCCGCCTCTTTGGCCCATTGATCGGCTTGGCCTGGCCTGCATAGCACCCCGACTCAGGGTTGGCCCGATTATGACGTCAGAACAGAATTGAGCCAGGTTCTATGCCCACGGGTCGTCCCAGCCCGCATTGGCACTTTTTAGGTTATTTTAAAAAAAAATCCATGTAAAAACCCCATCATATAGGTGGGTCAGCCCCATCTTGGCCTGCTGGAATAATAGGGCCTGGTTGGGCCACCATTCAGTTCTTCAGGGCTAAAACAGCCCGCCCATTCAATTGGGCTCGGCCTGGCCCATTTTTTATTTCATCCCATATGGGTTGGACTGGCCGTCCATTTTACCGTACTAGCACACTATCACAAATTGTGACTTCAAAGAAAGAAGGAAAAAATTGAAAGCGTCACTTTGGCATAGGAAAGATATTAGTAAATAACTCAGCACTTTGCAAGTTCCATTGAAGATGATGTTTGCTTGAGATTAAAAATAATTAATAAAAAAAAAAAAAACAGAAGGAAACTTTTAATGACTTGAAAGTTCATTTCTTCTAACAGTACGAAATGATACAGAATTAACTTAGATATATATATATATATATTGTTGTTTATAAAGTTTTTTTGCATTATTATTTTTTTCACAAACGATTACGTTTCAATTTTGTTCATTGTTTCTCACGTTTCTTCCAACTTTTATCTTTTAAAATGAATGTTTTTCCGACACTACTTGCATGCGATGTTACGTGATTATAAGTCATACATCTCATAAAATTGGCCGAGGAGTGCTTTTTTTTTTTTTTTAAATGAACTAACAACAAAGTCTTACACTTCATTTGGTAAGTTAGTTAGAGATGAAATTTTTAAGTTAGAGTTGGTTGATTTTTCAAAAACTAGTTATAAATTTTATTGACTTTTCAAAAAAAAAATATAAAATTTGATATGAAAAAATACAGTTTAATTGGAGTTAAACTTAAATACCAAATAAAGGCTTAGCATTACACTATCCTTTTTGCCTAAACACAATCTAAAAGTAGAAAAATGTTACTCTACTTATTTTACCTTATGAAGTTGTCATTCAAACTATTCTTGTATTTGAATCAAGCCCTTTAATTGATGTGTTCTGTTTCACTCTCCGATGGGGTTAATTTCATCCTTTCCTCATAGTATTGATAACCCAGGAATATTCAATCTCACAAAAGGATGGGAAATTTGGAATCGAATAATAGTCGACACCAGCACTAGTAATCAATGTAGGGACGTGGTTAGAGAAAAACTAACCCCCCTTTACATTTTTTTTTTTTGGGTAAAAAATACCTTACTTTTTTGAAGAAAATTTCATAATGATCCCACCTAAAAATGAACTCTTGCACCTAATCTCTTATAATTATCCATTAGCTCTCATGATAAAAATGTCTAACTTCGTCACCGAATCAATATCATATTTTTTTTTAACCAATCATATATTTATATGTCAACTACAAAGCTCGAGAACTATGATACAAAGATTATAAATTATTTTACACCCTAATTTTTTATTAGTTAAAAAGATTACTTCTTGTCATCTCTAACCAAAAAAAAAAAAAACACTAGGAAGTCCCCAAAGTTTGATTTTTTTATTCGGCAGTTCGTTAATTAAATACATACATTTTTTTTTTAAATTGGGGATGAAATAATAAATTTTACATCTTTTAGGATTAATTTTACAAACAAATATAAAATTTTCGCCAACTTGTATATATCACACCCATTGGGGGAGGATGGAAGAGTGAATGAGAAGAGTGTATATATATGTAAGAAGACTGCGAACACTGGCGAGTGGACTTGTAGCGAAATATAAAGCGCGCCAAATTCACTTGTATATGACTCCTCTCGCTCTCTATATATATAGTGTGTGTGTGTATATCTCTCTCTCTCTGGCATTTTGGCACATCGAGTGCCACTGCCACCATGGGAAAGCAAAAGCAACAGGTCATTTCTCGCTTCTTCGCTCCCAAACCCAAAACCCGAACAACTTCTTCTTCTTCCTCACCATCAAACACCCCAATTCCTTCATCTTCTCTCCCAAATCCACCAACCCCACCTCCCAAAATCTCCGCCACCGTCTCTTTCTCTGCTTCCAAACGCCTCCTCTCCTCTCCATCACCTTCTTCCAAACCCCCCAAACACCCCAAACTCTCCCCCCACACCCACAATCCCATTCCCAATCCAACCTCTCCTTCCCTTCACCAGAGATTCCTCCAAAAGCTTCTAGAACCCACCCAGAACAATCCAGAACCTTCTCCCACCCAGAAGGGGAAGGGGTCAGCCGTGAAATACACCCCTCTGGAACAGCAAGTGGTGGACCTCAAGGGGAACCACCCGGACGTCCTTCTCATGGTCGAGGTCGGCTACAAGTTCCGCTTCTTCGGCGAGGACGCGGAGATCGCGGCCAGAGTTCTCGGGATTTACGCCCACGTGGACCACAACTTCCTCACCGCGAGCGTGCCCACTTTCCGCCTGAACGTCCACGTGAGAAGGCTGGTCGGCGCCGGGTACAAGGTCGGCGTCGTGAAGCAGACCGAGACGGCGGCGATCAAGGCCCATGGGCCGAACCGGGTGGGCCCGTTCGGAAGGGGGCTGTCGGCGCTGTACACGAAGGCCACCTTGGAGGCGGCGGAGGACGTCGGAGGGAGGGAAGAGGCGTGTGGTGGGGACAGTAACTATTTGGTCTGTGTTGTGGAGAAGAGCGTTTCCGAGTGTGACGTCAGGATTGGGATTGTTGGGGTGGAGATATCGGCCGGTGATGTCGTTTATGGGGAGTTTGGTGATGGATTCTTGAGAAACGGGGTTGAGGCTGTCGTTTTGAGCTTCTCTCCTGCTGAGTTGCTTCTTGGCCAACCGCTCTCTCAGCAAACGGAGAAGGTAAAAACTTTTGTAACATTATCTAATATCATTTTCAATGTAAATGCCAGTGCTAATGCTATGTTTAATGAAAAGAAAATGTAAAGTAAGCATTTTTATGTGTTTTGTTATGTGTTCTGAATTCTCATATGTTATGTTGTTTTAAATGTAATATCTATAAAATTAATTTCATCTATGCCCACTAAACTTAAGGAACCCGAACTGCAAAGACTCCTACTAAACTTCTTGTGGTGTTAGGATTTCTGTTACAAACAAACGGAAAAAGACCACATGATAGCCTTAACTCTCCTTTTTTTCCGTCAATTTTTAATGGAAATTCTAACGGAAGGTGTAAAGTCAGACTTATTCAAACTTCAAGGAGCAAAGTGAGAGTTTTTAAATTTCAAGGGGCAAAGTGGAAAGGATCCTAAAGTTCAGGGAGCGTAGATGAGAATATTCCTATATCTATCTGTTTTTTCATCCATTTTAGGCCTTGGAACTTACAGAAAGAAAAAAAATAATAATAATAATAATAATAATAATAATAATAATAATGTTGTAATTAATGTGTCAAAAGAACACATTAATCGTCAAGCAATAAAATTTGGCATATGCTATATACTTGGTGTCAAGTTTGACTCCACATGGAGCCTATGAGTAATTTGATATTGAGTATAGCACCGCATTGGAGATTTTGTTATCTAAAAATTAAATTTTGACACTGGATTGAAAATGCTCCAAAATGTGGTTGTGTGTGGTTAGTTGTTGCTTGGTTATGCTGGACCTGCCTCACATGTGAGAGTGGAGCGTGGGTCACGAGATTGCTTCAAGGATGGTGGTGCACTTGCTGAGGTTATGACTCTGTATGAAAATATGGATGAAGATAATTCAAAGGAAAATTCAGAGGGAAATCATCGTTTGGCAATTGAGGTAAGGAATTTCAAACAAAAACTTTTATTAGAGGACTACACTTTTTGTATGTTAATGATCATTCAACCTTGTTTTCATTTTTTTGTTTCGTATTTTTTGCTGTAATTTTCAAAGGTAGTCATGAACATGCCAGATTTGGTCATCCAAGCTTTAGCCCTGACCATACGTTACCTGAAACAATTTGGTCTTGAAAGGGTTCTTGGTTTAGGAGCTTCTTTTAGGCCCTTTTCAAGCAACTTCGAGATGACCCTATCGGCCAATGCACTTCAACAGTTAGAGGTATTGACCCCTTTGTTTAAGAAAGTTCTATTAGAAGTTTCCATGAAATTTGAAAACGTGTGTGTTGATTCTTTTAACTTTCAATTGCCACTCTTGTTTTTACTTTTTTGGTCTACCAACTGCTGACAGGATTTAACGAGCTTTTATGTCGTGTTGATGAGTGATGGTATTCTGTTGCAAAGCACAGTGCATTTTTCTTACACTTTTTGTACCTGACCTTAAATATATAGTTGGGCCATGCTAATAGCATTTAGTGTTTTAGTTATATTATCTTATTCATAGTCATTTAGTTATTCAAGTTTTCTATCTTCTACCTTATTTTCATACTAGAATACCATGACTTGTTAGATTTTGAGGAACAACAGTGATGGCTCAGAGTCTGGCTCGCTGCTTCAGTCCATGAATCATACGATTACCATCTTTGGTTCAAGGCTTCTTAGGCACTGGGTATGAATTGCACATGTTATTATGATTATCTTGTAAACTGTTTTAATTTTCAATGTTCATGTAATTTGATAGTAACATTGATTGATACAGGTAACTCACCCTTTATGTGACAGAAACATGATTACCGCTCGACTTGATGCTGTGTCCGAGATTGGAGAATCCATGGGATCTTCTCAAACTTCTCAGGATATAGAGTATTTAGCTGCAGAAGGTGTAGGGATCGTAGGACCAGAAATTAGTCAAGTACTTTCTTCAGTTTTGACAACTTTAGGAAGGGCACCTGATATTCAACGAGGAATAACAAGAATCTTCCATCGGACCGCCACCCCATCTGAGGTAGCGAGCAAATGACTATGTACAGTTCATTGTATTTCTTCGGTGTCGATTCATCATGTTCCCTATATCAGCAACGATTTCTGAATGATTGAATGAAACAGTTTATTGCAGTTATTCAAGCTATTTTATATTCTGGAAAACAACTTCAACAACTTCACAATGAAGAAGAGGAAGAAGAAGAAGGTGACGGTAAGTTCAGAGGAAAGATTATACGCTCTGAGCTATTACGGAAGTTGATATTGACTGCTTCATCACCCAGTGTGATAAGAAATGCAGCGAAGTTGTTGTCTTCTCTAAACAAAGAAGCAGCTGACCAACGAGATCAACAAAAATTAATCATCTCTGATGGCCAATTTCCCGAGGTTCGTACTCGAGCTTCATGCTAATTATAAGTATTTTGTAAAAGCTCTATGCCTTTTCCTTCCTTGATCATGCATTTTGCTGGTACTATCAAATTTTTTTTAGGTTGCTAGAGCCCGGAAAGAGGTTCAATTGGCAAAAGAAAATTTGGATTCTCTGATTACTGTATATCGCAAGCAGCTTAAAATGAGCAAGCTGGAATTCATCAGTGTGTCTGGATTGACACATTTGATAGAGGTAGGCCAACTCCGTGTTTTTATTTTCGATCAAAAGGATGCAGAAATGACTTTTTTGGTTGTTGTTGATGATATTGTTGCATCTCTTTTCTTTTACCCGGTCTACACCGTATCTTTATCTTGTTGCATGCTAATTAACTGTGGTATTTGCTACAGTTGTCACTTGATGTAAAGGTACCCTCAAATTGGGTTAAGGTTAACAGTACCAAAAAAACAATCCGATATCACCCACCTGAAGTGTTGACTGCTATAGATAAGCTGTCTCTGTCAAATGAGGAGCTCAATGTTACCTGTCAATCCGCTTGGAATAGCTTTCTAGCTGAATTTAGCAAGTATTATGCTGAATTCCAAGCCGCTGTTCAGGCACTAGCCACTTTGGATTGTCTACATTCACTTGCCATTCTTTCAAGAAATAAGGTATATACTCTGAGATTTTTATTGATTCAAATTTGAGTCCTACATTTTAACTTCTATAAACGTTATAACGAATGACAATTCTGTCAGCTTTTGTGTTACAGAATTATGTTCGTCCAATGCTTGTATATGACGATGAACCTGTTCAGATACATATTTCTGCCGGTCGCCATCCGGTATGTCTTGAATACTAATCCAGTTAAGCTTAACTTTTCGTAGTTTTCTCTTTTGAGTGCTCAAAAAGTGCAGTTGCACTCATGTCATGTAAAGTTTGCCTAGGTTCTTATGTTTGGACATAATTTTTTTGCTTTTTTGTTGCCGGAGTGTATCTAGCCATCATTGTGCATCAAGCTTAATAATCGAATGAATTGATCAATACGCAATACCTTAAAATAATGCCAATGTCCCAATGCCTTGCATTTAAGCAGAAATCTCGGACTACCGACATCAGTGTCTTAAATTATCAAATTTATTTAGGTACTTGGTATTGGGACTATAATCCAAATTTTCTGAAGCTAGTTTGTAAGTAGAAAATAGCTAGTTTTCAATGTGTTAAGGGCTCCTCTTTAATGCTCATAAATTCTTTCCAGGTTTTGGAAAGTATATTACAAGACAATTTTGTCCCAAACGACACGGACTTGCATGCAGACAAAGAGTATTGTCAGATTGTTACAGGGCCCAACATGGGTGGAAAGAGTTGCTACATTCGACAAGTTGCTCTCATTGCTATTATGGCCCAGGTAAAACCAGGAATGATTTCTATATTATTCCTGTGATTGTGCTGCTAGTTACAAAAATTTTTTTCGTTGTGTTTGTGATATGGAAGACGCTCTTGAACTGTTTTGTTTAGATGTTCAAAGCCTTCCTCTGTGCAGCGTTTCTTTGATAAATGATTTTTTATAGCTGGTGCTTAGTGAAATGTGCTATGATTCCTCTAGGTCGGTTCCTTTGTACCAGCGTCATCAGCAAAACTTCATGTCCTGGAGGGCATCTACACCCGAATGGGCGCTTCTGACAGCATCCAACAAGGGAGAAGCACCTTCCTGGAAGAACTGAGCGAGGCTTCCAACATACTCCGAAGTTGCACATCACGCTCTCTGGTTATCATCGACGAGCTTGGACGAGGCACGAGTACTCATGATGGCGTGGCCATCGCTTATGCGACATTACATCATCTTCTACAGCACAAAAGATGCATGGCCCTCTTTGTCACCCACTACCCTGAAATCGCCAAGATAAGAGCCGAATTCCCTGGCTCTGTTGGGGCATACCATGTTTCATATCTTACTTCACATAGGAATGAGGAGACCAACACCGTTAACCCTGAATCGGATCATGATGTGACTTACCTATATAAGCTTGTGCCTGGCATTTCGGAAAAGAGTTTTGGGTTTAATGTTGCTGAGCTCGCACAGGTCTCTCTCTCTAGCTCGCTCAAATTTTTTCAATGCCGAATTTTCACTCTGAGACTTGTTTGGAATAACATTTTTCAACGAGTAATTTCATTGTTTTTTAAACTAGCTGCTCACCTATTGTGTTGCAGTTGCCTTCCTCGTGTATCGATCGAGCCTCGACCATGGCTTCCAGGTTGGAGACGTTGATAAGCAACAGAGCAGGAAAGAAGAGTGGAAAATTTGAGTCCTTGGAAACATCATCGTTATGTCAAAAAGGAGCAAGGATGCTTGAAACGGGATCTAGCTTGGATGATTACAGGGAATTTTTCGCGAACTTGAAAACCGCTCTATCTGTAGATGACCATGCAAAGAGCTTTCAATTGTTGAACCATGCAAGAGGCATTGCAAAGGAACTACTAAGCAGAGAAAATGGTGCTCCTAGAATGGAAAAATTGGCTCACGTACACACACGCCATGGTGATGGTGAGCTAGTGATCGGTACAGAATGGGCATCATGAATATATCTCCACGTTGTTTGTGGGTACTTCTTTTTTCTTTGTTATTTTTGGAAAGAATTATTTGAATGAGCGGTAGATTATGACAAAATCTCCGACAGGGTCTGGAATTTTGTAGTCTCCAATTTTATTACTTGTGATATGCATCTTGTCAAATGAAAATATAGTTTACCAGAAGATGTCGTTTCTGTTTGTATAATGTCGTCCTTTTCCAATCCTTCTGTTTTTATGTTGCTGTATTGTTGGCACCCTGAGAAGAGATTTATAAAAATATTTATGTTTTGTTTTTCAGTGGATTGTCGTTATTAGAGCCGGCAATTTCAGACACAACACGGTGATACGACACGAGTACGACATGAAAAAATAAATGGGTTTGGATTGCACCTTTAATAATTGGGGTCGACACATTTAACTTAAAAATAAACGGGTCAGAAGTGGATTAACACGGTTAACCCGTTTATGTAAATGGATTGTAAACAGGCCAACACGACCCAACCTGTTTAGAGTCCATATATATAAAATTACTCAATGTATTTAAAAATAAAAAATAAAAAATAAACCCTAAAAATAACAGCATATAGAAGCCTAACCCTAATTCTTTTTTCCTTATCTCCTCATTAGCCGCATACCATTTCCCAGCTCCCTCAAAAAAAACATGAACTTTAACTCTCTCAGAAAAATAACAGTATGTTTGTCTTAAACATTATAGATATTTGATAATTCTAGTTGTTAGTTTTATATTTTATAAGAATATGATGCATTTATAGTGTTAGTGAATTCAGAATTTCAAGTGATTTTTTTATCCAAATTTTTCGTATTAAATGGGTATTTCGTGTTAAATGTGTCATAAACGGGTTTGTTTTCGTACCAACCCGTCATGACCGTTTAATAACCGTGTTCGCGTGTCGTGTCGTGCTACCTGTTTATTAAACGGTTCATATTTGTGTTTAGATTCCTAGTCCGTTTATTAATCATGTCGTGTTCGTGTTCATGCTTATCGTGTCATGCTGTGATCGATCAGATTCGAATCTGACCTGCGAACACGAATTGTCAGCCCTAGTCGTTATATGTTGTTGTTTTTCTTGGTCATTGTGTTATTGTTATACATATCGTTGTTATATCTGTCACAATGGTGCTTTTAAGATCATTGTCGTTTTCCAAATATTGGGTTGTCTATGATGTCGGTTTTCTATTAAGTTTCTAAAGTTTTCGTCGTTTCTTTTACAAGTTCTTGTTTTCATGATACAAATATTTTTATATTTGTTCTTTTACTACATCGCGGCTTTTCACGACTTTGTCGTTTTTCTATTAGTTCGATTTCCATATTGTTGTGTAAAACTTGTCGTTTCTTTAGTATGTTGTCGTTTTCCAAGATTGTGATTAACTCATTGTCGTTTTAAATTTCAGTCATATTTTAGCTTTTTTTTTTTTAAGTTGTCCTCTTTATACAAGATAGTATGGTGCCTTTGGCCGTTGTCGTTTTTAAAATCCTAGCTGTTTCAGTATGTTGTCGTTTTCCTTTTGGTTTAAACATTGTCGTTTTTACTTGATGATGTGATCATTTACACTTGTCATTTCTTGTGGATGTTTTCTTTCATATCCTTATCATTCTCCTAAAATGTGTTTATCTTTGATGCTTTTTTTCCTTAAATAATTGTTATTTTTATATTCCTTAACTAATTGTTGCTTTTGTATACTGTTGTTATATGAAATAATCTTCTTTTTTTCTTAGCTGGTCGTTTTTTATGTGGGTTTCCCTTTTTCCTAGAACCTTGTGTTTGGAAGATGTTGTCGTTTAAATAAATGGTCGTTTTTTTTTTTTATCATCATCGTTTCTTTCTCATGATGTCGTTTTTCTTCGTTAGTCGTTTTCCACGAAGATGTCTTCGTTAATTTATTGTCTTATTATATTGCCTTTTTCCTCGGATGTTTCAAATGTACCTGTCGTTTTTTATTTTTGCAGTTGTCGTTATTGAAATAATTGTAATTTTTTTCAAACTATTTTTTCTTTTTCTTGGAAATTTTCATTTTCTAGTTTCTACGGTGTTGTTGTCTTTAAGCTCTGTTTAAAATAAATAAGAGAGAGAGAGAGAGGGAGGGAGAGAGGGAGAGAGAAATGTTTACTTTTAAATTGACGTTCCTTTTTTTAACATAGTCGTTTTCGGAAAAATTGTCGTTCTACAAAGTTGTCGTTTCAGTAGGATGTTGTCGTTTTTTGGCCTCAGTTCTGTTTTGACTCATCAAACTCCCAATTAATATCATGAAATATTTATGCTTCAGCTACATTTTGAATCTCACTTACAAAAGAGATCCATGAAATAGGTTTGAGAGAGTGAACCTAAGAACAAAGCGATGAAGAAGATTCAGATTAAAACTTCACACTTAATTGCAAGTCTCCAGTAAAAACACGTAATAATAGATTTACATGCGTCTCAAGGGTGTTCAAGGAAGTCAATCCTTGATGTTAGCTAAAAACAATCTCAATTCTCTAGCCTTCCTTTGGTGTCCAGGCGACGTATCCGTTTCCGAGTCGCTCAATTCTATTGCATCCACAACTTTAGGATTTGGCTTTACTTGTTGCTTCTCAGACAGCTTCCATCGCAGTCTCGGTGGCGAAGGGCTCAGGAGATCAATTATTTCTCTCTCATACTTGGAACCATCTGGACCTTCTTCATTGCAACTTCTTGACTCTCTTTCAAGAATTGGAATCGTTTTGAAGACGTTCACATCTTTTCCTGATATTTCCATGCTTGAAGCAAGAGAAGGACAAGTAAAGATTGTATCGTTACTACTTCCTGACTCAATGTCAAGCAAAAGATTTTGGAGTCTCAGATCAATTTCTGCCACAGAAGATTCGTTGCCTGATTTCTTTGCTCTTGCTTTGTGGTAATTCTGTTTCTTCTTTTGAGCTTTTCCCTCTTCATACTCCACAATCTTCTCAGGACAGGCTCTGGAGAACAACAAAAAAGAGGAGTTTACGTCGTTTTTTTTTTTTTTTTTTCAATGTGCAATGTATGAAACAAAATCCAATTTTTGCATGAAAGTTAATTGCTTGACACAAGTACTAGAACATTGACATCAAAATAAGAAGGTTAAACTTACGATATTGAGAGTTATAATGATGAAACTCGTTACCTCTCTAAAAGATCTGCTGGAACTATGGAGGTTTTAAGTCCATGCAATTCTTCTTCCCATGAAACCTCGTAGCATTCCTGTCCCTGAACTTTTCTCTGCTTGATGATTCCAGAAACTGGGCACTTGGTTGGCATCTGAAAATGTAGAGGAATAACTGGTAAAAGTCTTTTTCAAATGTTATAGGTAGGGTGTAAGTTTGCCTTTTCAATAAATCGGTATGTCTCATATTTAGTGCTATTGTTTAGAAAGTTAAAACCGTATTTTGCAATAAGTTTAAGTAGCTTGTACTAGGATAAAAGGACGGGAAGGATTAAGTAGAACAATTTCAAAAGCACCTTGTGCAAAGGAAGGTCAACTCCAAGTTCCGACGAAGTTGAGCGCAAATTGGCAAAACGACGTAAATCTCTTTCAGAAATCTTTGGAAGAATATACTCATCTGAAACATAAGTGAAAGGACAAAATGACTTTGTTTTGCACCTGCACGTATGCAAGGATGAGAAGATACAAGGAAGTAGACACAGGAGGAAAAGAGGTAAAACCTGTTTTCTCAGGAGGCCACGCAAAGAACTGAGCGCATATCTGCTGAATTTTGACAGGTTGAAATGGGTGCTGAACAAGAACCCTGCAGAACAAAAAATTGAAAAGCAAGCACTAACTCTATTAGATAGCGTAGGACCAATAATCTACATCCTAGAACCCATATTGAAGCAGTCTAGTAGATCTAAGTTAGGGACCTTATCTAAGTCAGGGACTTTGATGAAATTGATGAACTTTGGAAAATGTAAAAGTTTAATATGCTCATTGCCCACCTGTGAGCCACTCCTTGTGGGCAGGTCCAGAGTCGTGGGTCGTGACCCAGAAACCTCCTCGATGAATCAAAGTGGTGCTAAACATTTAAAGATTCTTGCATGCATATAGATATCGATGAGCTAACTAGTTCATGTTCTATCGTCTGGACAAACATAAGAAAAAAGAAAGGCACAATACTGCTAAATTCTACCTAACTACCATCAGCCCCGACAACAGAATTATAAACCTACCACCTACCTTTGCACGGCATCAGAATCTGCTGAGTGACACTTTGGCTTCAAATATGCATCAATTACTTCCGAAACTGATTGATCCCTAAGTGAACAATGCTTGCGTTCTACAAAACCAATTCAGAAATCTCGTAATTTGTTAAAAACATATACATTAACTAATCACTTCATATACAAAGAATGTAAGCAAATGTGGAGATATAACTGTATCCAGATATATGCTTCAGCAGGGAACAGTTTGCTGAAACAATCTGCCTAAATTATCAACTCGACATGACATACAGCCTGGGAGGATAAAAGAATTACAATAAAATTTTTTAAAGCATACCGTTCATATTCGTCATATGACCCATTAAGTTCTCTTTGTTATCCGTGAAATTTTGCCCCCATTTCTTCGGTCCTTTCGTCTTCTTCTTAGCAAAGGAGAGCCCTTCTGATGCTATTTTTTGGAGGACAACATTGTCGCCTATAGATCTAACAATTTGACAGGCTGATTCCTAAACCCAGGAAAAGAAACAAGAAGAAGAAGAAGAAGCATCCATTCATTACATAATTAAACCGGAGAACTGGTGCATATTTGATGAAGAGACTTGAAAGTAACTGAGAAATGAACAGGATTTGGCACTTACACGACCCAAACCATGGACTCCATGAGAGTAGTCACTTCCAAGAAGTAGGGCAAGAGTAATCTATGGATCACAAGTACCAAAGTCAAGGACGACTCCTAAATTAAAAAAAACTCAATCCCACAGGGAAAAAATGGTTGATGACATCAGAAGGTAAGGTAATACACATTGTGGTATGTTGGCATGCAATATAGAGAACTCAAACAAAAAGTGATGCAAATCTGGTCGAACCATAGAATATTACTTCGATGATGATAATCTACCATGTCTACTGTTAGTTTTCAGTTCAAAAGGCGGGAATAGTTGATAAGATTTCGCAGAAAGTTAAAGCCAAAAAAAAAAAAAAAAAAAGAGTAAAATTCACAAGGCCAACTACAAGATTACCAGCGAGTTCCTTCCAAATCCAAGCTGTCTTTCTACATCTGACATTTCATAGCAAGAAACGCAACCCCCATCTCCTAATCCATTGTCCACATACTAGGCACAATTAGTGCAAATATATACAACACAAAACAGACAGATGCTTCCGCAAATTGTGTAATTAATGGAATGCCAATTACTTTATTTTTTATTTTCATTTTTATTTCCTCTTTGGATAGAAAACTCCCAACTACATACCAAGGCAGAGATCTCTGTACACCGTCCTTGCACCAAAAAGGAAGATATCTGAATCTGAAGTGAAACATCCATCCTGTTGGCCACAATAGGCACGTTTGTGAAAACTATTATGGAGACGTACATATGTAAGTGTAACAGATGATAAATTAAGAAGGTAACAAGACGGTGGTTTTGTGATCCCCTGGCAGATGATTGATAGTCACAACAAGTTAAGATAGGCTTACACATGATGATTCATAGTTCAGCAATGCACATTGTGCTTCAGCTTCTTCAATCCTAAATGTGAAGACAAAAAGATGTATTTAGTGCGATTATGTGAGTCAAAGCACTCTCTAATAAAAGCTGACAAAAAAAAGTAAGATAAAAGGAAGAGATGACAGTTATTTAGAGAAAGAAAAGGACTTCTTAGGCAAATCTCAGGTACTTAAGAAGATTTTAGCGCCGAGAGAGAACATTTAGTTATGTTATCCTCACTTTCTTTTTCTTTTGTGTCCTCGCTTATGATTGAAAAATAGGAAAGAAAAGATCAAAAGTAAATTCACTTCCTGTCACTTCTAATTGTAAAACCTAACATGATGTTGGTGTGAATGTATACTCACCCATCTAGGCAAGGAATGCCAAGTGCCATGCCCAAGATTTTTGCCTCCTTTATCATGCATGAGAACTCAGAACCATTATTCCTTCGCAGTGAAGACACCTTTTCTGAGTTTGTTCTGTCGTAATTTACCTGCCTTCATCAACTAACTTCAATGCGCACAAGAAAAGAGAAATGCATATGGAACTGTCTGTTTGCATGGCTAGAAACAAGTGCAAAAGCTGCAGCATAATAGTTAGATTGTGACACACAAGAATACTCACGTCATTTTTTGAATTTAAGCGGCGCCTGTAAGTAGCTATCTTAATCGCAGGAATCGATCCATCTATCAAAGAGCAAAGATCATTCTTTTACAAAACATATGTTGACAAATACCATCAAAAGGAAAATCAGCATCCTAGATGAAAACAGATTTTTTTTTTTTTTGGCACATTTCTAGCTAAATCGACACGAATATTGTTGAGTGTGTGGAGCCTGATTATTGCTGCTCTGACTCTGACTCTGACTAAGACTAGTTCGACCTTATATTTCGGTTTCCATTCTGCCGTTTTCACACTTGTATTTTCAGTGTGTGATTTCTCTTGTAATCGTCTTCTTCTTCTTCATCATAGTGAAATTCTGCAGCAGTTGAAAGTTGAACGTAGCTCTCACATTGAGAATGAACCACTGTAAAATTTGTGTTCGGCTATTTGTTTGCTTTAATTGTGTACGAACGAACCAAACATCTTTTAACTTCAACAAATGACTTTGAATAGATGGAAACTCATATCTCACTTTCTCCCATGACAGAGTCACAGTTCTCTTCAGTTTTGGCTAAAACCCGGAGACCGCTTTACAACAATCAAACACCTAATGTGCATGAAATCTAACCCCTCAAGTTTCAAACGACCCATTACAACAAATCAACAAAAGAAGAAAAGTAACATACCAGAAACGAATATAATGCTGCAATTCAAAGCGATAAGAGCTCGAAGGCGGTGAAAGGAGGCCTTGGAGATAAACCTTCTCCTTCAAACAAGAGTGTGACTTGCTCACACTTTGGAATTGAACCATCCAACAAGACAGATCTACGCATATCGTTTTGTTCCTACAACCCAACAATCCCAACACCCGGATGATAAAACTATATAAAATCGAAACAAAAACGAAACAATAATTAAAAAAAAAAAAAAAAAAAAAGGAAATAAAATTTGTAACTCACTGAAGATGGTGAAGTGGGAGAATTTTCTTGCAGGGTTCGAGAACATCCCAAAGATTCTTCACACCCATTTCTTTGAATAATTCAATCTACAGAGTAACAGAAGATAAGTTACATGATAAACTTTGATTTTTTTATTTTTATTTTTTGGGTTTTTTTGGGGAAATAATATTATGATCTGCAAGTTCGAGCTTTTGAGAGGGAAAATTCTCGAACGTTCAATTTAAAAGAAACTAGAGTCAAAATTAGATCTATCCATGAATTTCCATTCAGTTCTGCGGAGTGTAAATTGCGAGGGAGCGAGTCGTTTCGTTTATACGACGTCGTTTTACGGTGCTACCTATGGGCTTATGATCAAGTGGACAATGGGCCAAAAAGCCCAAATCTTAAATGAGTAATACCTGTGTACGAGTGACGCGATCATTCCTCGAAAAAGTAAATGTGGAATTACAGTTCAATCCTTATGAAACTCGAGAATCCAACAAAAAAAAAAAAAAAAAAACATTATGTTCTGTTTAACATATGAGTTACTTTTTCATATTAATTCTTGTCTTTTTTTTAAAGTCAATAAAATTTATAATTAATTTTTAAAAAATCAATCAACTCCAACTTAAAATTTTATCTCTAACTAATTTATCAAACAGAGGCTTATTCATTTCTATCCTTCCTTTTGAAGAATCCCTTAAACATCCTTGGACGTGCATAAAGGATGAGCTTAGATATTTTTTTCGAGACTCAATTCACATAGATCACTTCTTAAGTTTAATATACTCTTGCATCAACACTTTTTAAAGAGGGTATTTATTTATTTTTAACTTAAAGGCCAATATTTAATATTGAAAACATCAATTTATTCTCTACAAGACAAGCCTCTAAACTCAAAATTTTTTACAGCGCTACCTCCTTTTACCAAATAATATTACTTATTATTCTAAAAAAAAATACGGACACGTCATTCTATTAGAATCTACTTATGATATTTTGTGATAGAAGTAGCATTAACGTGTCATTTTAACACATTTCTTAAGCCAAAGGACTAAGGTCAGTGTCATACCAATTTGTCAGATATAAAGTTATCTTTAAATTAAAATTTCTTTAAGAAAAATATCAACATAATCATGGTAAGCTACTTATGACTAAAATCCGGCCATAATTCTTTCAAAACAAAAAAAATCCAGCCACAATAAATAAGAGTCAAATATTGGTTGTGAAAATCTACAAACATTATATCGCAAAGAAAAAAAAAAATCTACCTACATCATCCAGATGTTTGGATATTTCTTAGGCCTCTTATTGACCTTTGCACTTTCATTAGACTTAAAAAAAAAAAAAAAAAAAAAAAAAAAAGAGAGAGATATTTATTAGGGGAAGTCAAATCTCAAATACTATAATAAATTTGTACATCGTGCCAGCAAATTTGTTTCTTTTTTTGGGTTGGTGTCGTTTGGGAATTTGTGGGGCTGTCAAACCATTTTCTGAAAACTTGAAAGATCATGAATTCGTATTTGGATACAACTTTTTTTTTTTTTTTTTTTTTTTGGTTCATGGTTTCGGACCACGTGTGAGGACACATTTAGTGGCTTTTTTTTTTTTTTTTTTACTTCCAAATTACTGACCTTCGCAAAACAAAACAGACTTGAGTACTCTTGTCGGACCAAACCAAACCATCTTCGGACATTACAGGCCACTACTTATGAATGATCAAAGTGAAATGGTTGGCTGTCAAAAACAGCAGGAGTTACGCTTTTTCATGGACAAAAAAATCCCAGCCAAGCCAATGCCCTTTTTTTGTCATTTCATATCCCTTCCTGTGGAATCTCCTTCTCTCCTCTCTTCTCTTCAGGTCACTTGTTTTCAGGAAAAACCATGAATTAAAAACTATTATTAGTCAGGAAAGATAAAAACGAAACTGAAGAAGATTTCCTTCTCTTTTTCACCTCCCAGATTTTTTTTTCCCTTCAAGGTATCTTCTTTCTTTCTCATCCTTTCTCTTTATATATTTTCATCATATATGTACATATGTCTGTATATATACATGTTTATATGTTTTTATTGTGTTTGCATGTGTTTGAGTGAGAATTGAATCAGATCTGATCTGAAACCTGGGACAAGAAAAAAAAAAAAAAAATCAAAGCTTTAAAGCTTTTTCGTTGCTTCAAGATTTACTCTTTGTGGGTGAATTTCGAAGCATTTTGAGTCGTGAATTTTCTCTTCAACGTAGAAATGGATTTTGGTTTTCTTTAAAGATCTTCTAGAACGGAGCTCAAAGAGGTGATCTTCATTCTGGCCATGGTTTTTTTTTTTTTACTTTTTTTTGGGGGAATTTCAGTCATTTGAATTTATTTTCAAAATTGACTGATTGATGTTTTTGCCAAATAATTTGACCACTTACTGATGTTGTTTTCTGTATCATCTTCATTTTTTTTTCCTCTGGTTTTTTTTTTTTTTTTTTTTGGTTTTTTTTTTTCCTAGGGCTATAGTTATAGTGTCAATATTGCCAAACCGAATAAACTTTTTCAATCTCAGACCAAGTTATTTTAAATTAATTAATCACTGGACATTTTAATGATCTATAATACTGATGAACATGCAAATTGGAGTCTGGTTTGCGCTTTTCAAATTGTTTCTGTTAACAATTTTTATGTCGGCATATTTATATTCAAGTTTTGCTCTAATTCAAGTTCAATTCGATTAGCGAAATCCGATATCAAATTCATAGATTACATGTGTTTTTACTCTCTGAGTTGAGCTGATTATGTTTACTTTCTTTTGTAGGTGTTATAATGTGCTTGTAATAAGACTAGGAGTAGAAGGAGTTTAGAAAGTTGTGGGCATGGAAGACAATTACTCCAACTCGAGAAGATGGGAAGACTTGGACACTGACATACTGGTGAAGATTTTCCAAACCTTTAGTATCTTTGAGTTAACTTCAGGGATTGCTCATGTGTGTAGCGCGTGGCGCTTCGCTTGCTCTGATCCTCTGCTATGGAAGACGCTCGACTTGTCGATGCTGAAATCGAATTTCATAAAAATCCCGCTGGAGCCCTATGTTTATGTCGATGGTCGGTCTGATAAGACATTGACTCGCTTGTTGAAGATCTCATTGAGTCTTAGCCGCGAAAACATAACGACATTGATCTTCCATTTCAACTTGTACGTGAGTGATGATCAGTTGACATATACTGCTGAAAGGTAATTATGACTGTCTTTCTATATGGGTGAAAATTTTATATAATTATTCTGGTTTTGTTTCTGGACCTGTTTATTTGGTGGATTTGACGTCCAAAATGATTTCGATTAGTTGTTGACATGTCAAAGGCATTGAGGGCAGGAAGCAATTGGCGGTTTACTTTGTTAAATCGTGTTTACTTTTGTAGGTTTAATGGGGTGTATGAATAATTCTCTTCATTGAAAATAAAACAACATAATACACGTACATAAATAGAGGAGAGAAACTGAGGAAGAGAATCTCAACCTCCCTAGAAAATAGAAAACAAAAAAAGACTAGAAAAATCTCCTAATATCTGAATTGTTTTAGATTCAGATTCTATTTTAAATTTCAAACTCCCCAACTCTTCGACAACTTTATACAAATTGAAGGATAATAGTTTGTGTTCTAAAGGAGATTGTGACTTTACATGTTTTAAAAGGTCACCTTGTTAACAGATTATTTTTTTTATTATTTCTTTTTATTTCTTTTCTGATGTTGAGGTTACATAATTTTCTCTCCGAAAGTATGGGGAGAAAAACCATGTTTATTAGGAGAAAGTCACGAACTCGTCCATTGGGTTGAAAGTGAAATTAGAGGTTCAACCTTGTCTTCTAGTATAAGGGAACTGTTCTGTTTCTCTTAATCCCAGAAATCTTCCAGATATAAGTAATATAATCTGATAAAGGATACACATTTTTAATTTCGTAACTACTAATCCTAAGATTGGTTAA
The DNA here is from genome assembly GCA_008635985.1 of Ficus erecta. NCBI lineage: Eukaryota > Viridiplantae > Streptophyta > Magnoliopsida > Rosales > Moraceae > Ficus > Ficus erecta. The sequence continues at coordinate 2,669,450 of BKCH01000010.1, forward strand.
ACAAGTATTAATGCGGTGATTTTCCACAATAATGCACATATAGATTGTCTTTGTAGACATTTACAGTGATCGGTGTGTACTTGTACTTGCTAACCATGAGCAAATCAACCTTGTCTCCATCGCAGGTGTCCAAAGCTCAAACGACTGGTTCTTCCAGCTTGGAACAGAATAAAGAAGACCGGAATATGCAAGGCCATTCGAGTATGGAAAGATCTCGAATCCTTGACAATGCCTAGCATAGCTAATCCGCCATACTTCATGGAGGAGATCTCCAGGAACTGCAAAAATTTCAGCGAACTTAAGATCATGGGTCCATGTGACATGTTATGTGCTTCTACACTAGTTGCATATCTTCCGAAATTGAAGGTGTTGAGCCTCCGATGCTCACTGCTCAATAAGGATGCTCTGCTCATCATCTTGGATGGCTTAAAACACTTGGAGGTTCTCAATATATCACATTGCCTTCTGATCGAGGTCCCTCCTCACCCCGCACCCAAAAGAGTTGTTAGAGAACTTGATCCTTGCTATCCTCGAGAGGGCATCTCGGTTACGCCTATTTCTAACATGTATGGAGGACTCCTGCCTCATGTGCGAACGAACAAGAAACGATGAAGGGCTCATGAGGTGGTATAAATATGAAGAAGATCTGTGGAAAGTTGACGAGGTTAGCTCGCTTGCTCTTTGATTTGAGCGCTCTCAAGATGTACTTTAGGTAGATGTTGTAGCTTAATTTCTCTTTGTTGTTATGTAAGTGTAGTTTCTTTATCGCCATAAACATAATAAAACATTTTGGAATGAATAGGAACTGAGAGCTCTGTTCATGGAATTCATGTAAAAATCTTCTTTTTGAAGACATCTTTTCTCCTTCTTCGCATAAGTCGGTGTGTGTTGGAATATGGAGTTCTGAGATTTGATCATGGTACCGAATGCCTGTTTGACTAGAGGCTGTAATTGAAGTCTGTATGGCTGTTGTATATAAAGGGCCTGTTTGGCATGGTTTGTTCGGCTTCTTGGTCCGAAAACTGTTTCTAAAAGTGTTTAGATGATCTCTTAAAAGAGTTTTTATTTTTTAGAAGTGCTTCTAGTAAAAAAATGACAGAATGTGATTTCTCAATAAAGTTCTTACGAATAATACACTTTGAAACTTGTATTTCTAAAAGACCGTCGAATTCGATACATGGCTGGCTGTTGAGAATAGTGGTGGTTAAGTTTATGGTCAATGCTGCTAAAGGTATTAAACAGCTGCAATACTTGGCTGGCTTTCGGAAAAATTGAGATACTTCGTATCTTCTACTATGAACCTTGACATATAATGCAATTTAGACTGCACAAAACTTTCAATATAAATAATAATAAAAATAAAACAACTGAAAATTGACTGATATTGTTTGAATTTGCTTCTTCGTTCTTTGTTTTTTTTTTTCCCCTTTATTTTATTGTTTTGTTTTGGCTCGAAAGATCTGCCCCATCCTTGTTTCAGATAATACTAAACTGGAATTAAACAGTACTTGTAAATCTTCAGAATTTTATAAGTTGTTCTTTTGTTATTCTCTAATTTTGATGTAAGATGATGCTTGAAAGTGTATAATATCATTCATTCTATATACATACAACTTCTCAAATCTCACCATAGAATTCAACACCCCGCCCACCCAAAAAAAAATATCTCAACCATAGTAGTCATGATAACGTTTTATTTTTTTTATTTTTTTATTTTTTTTATTTTACTGGTCGAGAATCATCAATTTAATTATCAATTGATAACAAAACAAAAACGTTTTCGTCGCACGAGGGGGTAATGTGGGACTAGTAAATGGAGCATCCGTTGGTCTGTCCAATCAAACGTATTTTGTCCATCTTGCTCCAAATAAATAAATAAAATTTTAAAAAATAAATATTATCAAAGGGTAAATTTATAGTAAAGTCACATTATATACTCTATCATTAGAGCTCATTTTAAACCGTCTTAATATAATCAAACAGTTGAGATATTGTTTGTGTATAATAACTATAATAAACCTTAACTCATAATATTATATACTAAAAATTAAAAAATAGAAATTCAAAAAAATTCAAAAAAAAAAACTAAGAAAAAAAAAACTGGTCTTACAACCATCCACCGGCAGCCCCCCCCTCCCCCAACGCCGACGCCCACCCCAAACGCCAACCAGATTTGGCTTGGGGGGGATTGGGCTTGTCGACGTTAGAAGGGGTGGATGGGGCTGGTCGCCTTCGGGAATGAGGGGGGGAGATAGGGGACTATGCTCGTGGCAGGGGGAGTGGGGTTTGGGCTCACGTTGAGCAGGGGGGTCGTTGGGTGGGGAGGGAATGGTAGTGTTTTCTTTTTAATTTAGTTTTTATATATTATTTTTTAATTTTTTAGTCTAAACTAGTATAAGGTAAGGGTATTATCATGCACAAACAACATCTTAGCCGTTTGATTACGTCTTATTTACATATCCTATAGGTAGAGCTCATTTTTAAATCGTCCCGATATAATCGAACGGTTGAGATGTCACTTGTACATGATAACTATAATGTACTTTAACTTATAAAATTATATACTAAAAATAAAAAAATAGAAATTAAAAAAAAAAACTAAAAAGGTCTTCTGACCGTCTACCAACCCCCCCCCCCCCCCCCCCGACGTAGGCAAGGAGGCCCCCCCTCCCCCTCCCCTGACACCAACCCTCCCCCCACTAAACGCAGACCAGATCTGGCTTCGGCGGGGGGCTGGCAGGGGGGTGGACTTGTCGTAGTCGGGGAGGGGGGGTGGAAGGGTCTGGTTGGTGTCGGGGAAGGGGGGGCAATGGGGGATTGGGCTCTGGTGAGTAGGGGGAGGGGGGCTTGTCTGCACTTGGGGGGGGGGGGGGGGGTGGGGGACTGGCTTGTCAGCGAGGGTCATCACCTGAGGACTATCACCGGCGGGTGGGGAGAGAATGAGTGTTTTCTTTTTAATTTATTATTTTAGAATTTTTTAGTTTATATTAGCGTGAGGTAAGGTGCAATATAACTATCATACAAACACCAGCATGTCAGTCATTTGATTACTATTAACGGTTTTAAAGGGAACTCTACTGATAGGGTATATAAAAGGGGTTCTCTACCGCAATCTTATCATTTTTTGGACAAGCAAAAAAAAAAAAACCACCAAAAAATGATGGTGATTTATTTGATGCCTATCCATCATGGAAAGTGTTGTATCCTAATTAACAGAAAACTAGTAAACTAAAACACTTAGCATGTGCTTGGATGCACAATCCAAATCATACAATTACAATCCAGTTTTTGTCGTTTTCCTTCAGCTTCACTATTCATACAGTTTGTAACTTAAACTTTAAAAGTTCACAACTTTGTATTGCAAAGTCCAAATGAGATTATCTTTTTAAAAAATTGCATAGAATTTCGAAATGAACGAAAACAAGCTCCATATTAATATTATTTTATGAACACATTTCAAGTTTTTACAGTTTTTAACTTCAGCAATTCAAATGTCTCGCTAAATGTACCATCATTTTAAACTCAAATTCTACAATCCAAATCTTAACATCAAATGCATGCTTAATAATTATATGATTGCACATAATTTCACACTTGATTAGGAATATTTGAATATAACATAAGATATATAGGTCAAAATTTTACCGGTGTCCTTTTAGTTTTTTGCTTCGGTTTTACATAAAAACTTGATCACCCGTTAATTTGCTCTCTTTGGCCAAGCTTATGGCTTAAGGTGAATCTCATAATGCAAAATGTTTGTGCAAATATAGGTTTCCAACTCTTTGATAGAGTCAAATGGAAAGTTCCGCTAAACCCATGTGAAAGTGTTATGCCAATTAGAAGGAACAAGTAGTGAAAATTTTTCTTCAACTGGCTTTGGTTTTCTTGTGATTTCCTTTCCTCTCAAGACTTTTTTTATGACTTTTTTTTTTTTTTTTTTTTTTTTTTTTTTTTTTTGTGGAATGAATCTGGTAGACATTTTTTTAAGACTTGGGAAATGAAGAATATGAGATATGTGGGTTCCATTAGTTTTAATCATTTAAAAATGTTTGTACTATTTCACTTGAGTTGATCATTCATAGGGGACGTTTAGAAACAAAACATTTAAAATGTCATCAAACAATATCACCTGATCCATTTGGCCAATTAAAGAAAAATATTAGACTCAATTTGAATATATTTAATAGTAACTTTTTGATTTTTCTTTAATAAAAGCTTTTACTCTCTTTTCTATTTAAGTAAATGTCATAATTTTTTCATTTCAATTATGATTTATACGATTCTTCTTTCTTTGCATTCATAGCAGAAAGAAGAATAAAATCTCCTTCATATATCCTATTTAAAATTTTCATAGATATTAAAGTTATATAAGATTTGTTAGAATATTTTCAATATCTAAAAAAACAAACATTCAAATGCTTTATTTAAATATTTATTTTCAAATTTTGAATATCCAAACGTCATTTCAATAGCTTTTCAAATGATTTTATTCAGATTGCTATTATCCAAAGTGTTACACTTCAATGACTTTACCAAATGGATCCTTGCAAGTTTCAAGTGAGGAACTATCAACTTTTATATAGTTTTTTCAAGCAATCGAATGTTCACTAATCACGTGTTCAGAAATAATTAAATAGATTGAACTCCATGAAGTCCCCGTTGAAGGGCATCTATGTAATTTTGGCTTTCAAAGGGCAAGGTTTACCCTGTTAAAAAGATACTATTTATTTTGCAATTAGAAGAGAATCACAAAAAATAATCAAAATTGACGTCATGATTTTATTTTTTTTATTTATTCAAAAAAGAAGGCTTGGGACCGCTTTTGTCTCCATTGTGGTTGGTGGCTTTTTGATTGAATCCTTCGGACCCTCCTCCCAACAAGATTATTTACAAAAGCACCCAAAAAGAAAAGTTAATTTTCCTCCCTTGGAAAATAAAAAGGATAATTCTTGTATTAAAAATACCCTGCCAATTAAATACGGTTTTTAACCCTTTCATTAACTTGTATTGAATTCTCATATTCATTTTAAATGATTTCACTTTTATATTTAAAATTAGGGATGGACATGAACTTTACACCGAATTGCAATAATTTATTAAATGATTTTAATTAGGTTGCATGGCCAATTTTTACTCACCCATCTAGCAAATTGACCTTCATTTTTTTTTTTATAAATTTGGTTAATTATTGATTGATTATGATCAATCAGTGAATGATTATGAAAACTGATAATTTATGTTCAACAGTATTTTACGATTATTACTAATTGATAAAAAATTGTACGGTTATTATTAATTGATAAGAAATTGGTTGATCATTATAAAAAAAAGGAAGATTTTAACTAACTTTTACAAACTTCAGCGATTTGTTAAAGAAACATATTTGAAAAAGACTATTTAGTTCCGAATTCCTTTAGTTGCATAGTTCTGAATTCCTTTCATTTTGCAATTAACAATATATGAAATTAATATAGAATAAAAATTATATTAGAAATTGTGGCGTTTTTATTATTGATTTTTTTATTTTTTATTTTTGGTAAATTTTAATTCAGCTGCTATAAATTGGTACAAAATTTAGGCAAAAAGTTGGAAACTTTCGGGACTAAAGTGGAAAGAGGAAAAAAAATATCATCACCTGCTCAAACCACTCTCTTCCTCTCTTTCTCTCTCTTCTACAGGCGAACACCATTAAAAAAAATGGCTCTGCAACTATGGGAGACACTCAAAGAGGCAATCACGGCCTACACAGGCCTGTCTCCGGCGACCTTCTCACCGTCCTCGCTCTTGTCTTCGCCATTTACTACGTCGGTTTCTGATCTCTTCGGGCCCTCCGAAGCCCACCACGCCAGACCCAGATCCGTCGACGAGGTTCCGTCAGTCCCTCCCCCGGTTCAGCTCGGCGAGATCACCGAGGACGAGTTGAAGAAGTACGATGGCGCCGATGACGGGAAGCCCTTGCTCATGGCCATCAAGGTCAGATCTATGACGTCTCTCAGAGCAGGTATTTGCTTAAAGTTTCTGCCATTTTTCCTTTCTCTTTTTGGGGCTTTTTGCTTCTTCTGTAAATTTTTGGGATATTTTAGGTTTTTATTTTATACCTTTTTTTTTTTCAGTGGTTGGTCAACTCTATTGCTTTTAGATTTTACCCTTTTTTTCTCAAAATTTTTATTTGCCGTGTTGGTAGATTTTGTGGCTCACTTGTTAGGGCTGGAATTATTGTGTTTTATAACTGAGGATTAACATGTTTTCTTTTGGAAGATGAAGAAAGTTGTTGCCTTTAGTCTTGTGAGTTCAAGAAATTTTTAATTTTAATCATTAAATTTCTGCCAAACTAGATAGATGATGAGCTAGTTTTTGACTTTTTGTACAAGAAACATTTTTTCTCTGGGAAATTTGCACATAATCCAGAATTTGCCAAGTGGGTTTCTCAATGGAAACTTATTGCATTTGATTTGCTGAGGCTTTTTCCACTCATATATAGGCTTAAATTTGCATTTAGTTTGTTTTTCAAAATAAATTTATAATTGTATTTTGTGCAAATATGAAATATTGAAAAGTTTTTAGCTTGAGATTTTCCATTTGTGATAATCTGAACAAGTTTTAAGGCAAGATTTGGTGCTTTTGGGACAACATCAAGTACTAACTCTAAAAGTGGGAGGGTAAAAACAAGCATAAATGGCGCAATCAACCGTAGTTGTGGTTGATTTTTTTTTCCCACCGAATTTGGCATTTGGCAACAAATACTTTTACACTATTGCTTCTTAGGATTCCTTGGCATTGTTAATCTTTTCTATGTTGGTCTTTATCTTTTTTACCGAACTTTTAACTTGTTGACATCTGAACTGCCAGGATGTTCTACGGACCTGGTGGGCCTTATGCATTGTTTGCGGGAAAAGATGCTAGTAGAGCTCTTGCCAAGATGTCTTTTGAAGAGAAAGATCTCACCGGCGACATCTCTGGTCTTGGTCCATTTGAAATTGACGCTTTGCAGGATTGGGAATACAAGTTTATGAGTAAGTATGTCAAGGTTGGAACTATCAAGAAGACAGTTCCAGTAGCCGATGGGTCCTCCGGGGAGGCGGAATCCTCTGAGACAAAAGACGATGCTAAGCCTGCCGAGGTCAGCCCATCTGATATGCCTGCAGCCAAATATGAGGAAATCCCATCTGGTGGGGAGGTTGTGAATGAATGATGTTTCAAGTGTTTCAAGTGCGACTGTTTACAAGTCTGGAAACAGTTCCTAATGGAGAAACTAAAGCCATGGATGTCTTGTCCCGTTTTTGGTAAATCTTTGATGACACAGAACTTCATATATAGTGTAGGACTCTTGCTATCACCAGATTTCCTTGAATGTCTACTTAAATAATAACTCCATGATGGTTAAATTTGGGTTTTTTGAGAGCCGAAACTTCTGTTCTCTGTTTATTTTGTGTCTTATGTAGTTAAGGAACTCTCTATAACTAAATCAAGGATGTGTAATTGCTGTTTAGCCACTTAATAACGTTTTCTCATTCCAAGAAGAGTATTAAACTGCATCGTGTTGTATATTTTCGAACTTTTAGTCGTATTTCTATCATTAGCAAATCTTGCCGGATCATGAAGTGAAAGCACGCCTTAAAAGCTTAAAGCGGTCTCTGCCCTTTTGACAAAGCTGATTCCTTGTTTCATTGGAGTGAATGTAAGATCAAACTCGAACTTGTCGCTCGTGAAGCCTTTTCTTTCATACTTGGGGCCGTTTGGGTCAGGGTTAAAAGCTCATTACTTAGAAAGGAAGTTGGAAAGGCTTCTCCTTCCTCTGGTCCAACCATTTGAACCATGCATCAATAGCAATGGTGGGATTGTTATTTATATATCCTTGTCATAGGCTTTATATTGGCCGTGAATGCTAATTGCACTTGCGAGTGGCACAGAGCACGTCTCCGCCGCTCATTATTGTGGGACCCACATGTCAACTGCTTTAGATACTTCATTCGTGCTACTCGCGACTGCATTTATCATTTTTCATGCCGGCGAGCATTCGAAACAAGCCTGTACGATTCCTGTCCTTGAGTAGTGACGAGCATATAGAACTAAAGCGGAAGGGTATAGGTGTGAGCCATCCAGTTGTTGATTGTTAACAGAGCATGGTTCGAGAATATTAATATGATTACAATCTACTTTACTGTTTTTATATTGCTAGGTTGGTTGATTCGCGTGGTTTGATTGCTAAAATATACGGTTTGGAGTTAGCCTATATCTTTTTATTTTTTTATTTTCTATGTTTCAGTAAATCTTATCTTTTATTTATTTAGTGGTAGAATAAGAGCCTGAATTGGCAATAAAACCATACCAATTCTAGGTTGCAAAGCTTCTGTCAATTATTGCCACCATTGTTCTCCACTAATTCAAAAAAGACTTGAAAAAAAAAAAAAAAAAAAAAAAAAAAAAAAAAAAAACCCCTGCACTCGTTGGTTGGCCTTAGTCCAACAAAATCAACTAGAGAAGTTGCTTGAGAACCGTTCTCTAGACACACACACACACACACACAAATTAAAGAACAGAAAAGGACACAAAAAAAAAGGGGGGGGATTAAAATAAAAAGAGAAGAAGAAGAAGAAGACGAAGAAAAAAGTGCCGTATTTGTCGGTTGTTCAAGTGGAAGTGTTTTCATCTTTTTTGTCGTCTCATGTTTATCGAGATTTTACCATTCGCTGTCGTTTCTAATTGTGTCGTTCTCTTTCTTGACGTCTTTTTTCGTGTTGTTGTCGCTTGATCATTGGTGTCGTTCTCCTTTTTTTTTTTTTTTTTTTTGGTGGTTTGGGACGCTGAAAATCCTCTTTGTCGCTCTTTTCGTCGCTGTTGACTTTTTCCTTATCTTATTGTACTCTTTATCAAAGGGAAAAGCCGTCTATCATTTTATCGTCGTTTTATTATTATTATTTATGCTTATCTTTTTATCGTCGTATTTACCTTTTGGTATATTTTTCCTTTTTGTTTCCCAATTACAGGGACAGTTACTGTTTTTTTTTTCATCATATTTTGCTGTTTATCGAATTAAAGACAGTCCCACTTCTTTTATCTTCGTCGTTTTAAATTTTCTGTTGTTTCATATTTTTCAATATTTTCCCATTTCCTGTCGTTATTTTGCTGTACTTTTGTTGTCTCCGCATTGGTTTGATTTTTTGCGGCACTCTAGTTTCTAATCGTTTCCCATTCTTGTTATTTGACACTTTTTATGTTGTTTGTGGTCGTTTTCCTCCTTGTTTGTACCATTATCACGGTTTTTCTTATTTTCTCGTGATCCAATCGAAATTCATTTGATGTCTGTCATCGTGTTCCCGTTTCCTGCTATTTTATGTTTTTGTTGTTTTTACGTTCCTTTCGAGGTTTGTTGTTTTTGTCGTTTCATGCTTTTGGTGTCGTTTTATTTTTTGCGGTCGTGTCCTTATTGTTGCTTTAACCGCTACCGATGACTGCTGTTTTGCATACGCTGTCGTTTATCGCATAAGAAATCGTTTTTTTTTTTTTTTTGGACGTTCAAGTATTTGAGACTTTTGGTGTTATTTTCTTGTTGTTGTCGTTTTTAACTCTTATTGTTGGTTTCCATATATTTCTTTTTTGTTTTATCGAAGTTGAAGTTGTGTCGTTTCAGTATTATCTTTAGTCTTTTGTTTCTTGGAGGTTTTTTTTTTTTTTTTTTTTTTAAGTTTTTTTGTTTCTTAGAGTTGCTTTCACATTTTATACGTTTTCCATTTGGTGTTTTGTTGTCGTTTTTTGCGTTCTTGTTGTTTTATGATTTTGTCGTTTTTTTTTTCTTATTGTTGTTGCTGTCGTTTTCATTTTTTTGTCGTTTATAGAAGGGAAGGTCGTTTTAAAACTTTTTTTCGCTGCTTGTCGCTGTTTCTATATTTTCTATTTGTTGTCGTTTAAAACTTTTGATGTCGTTTCCCTATTCGTGGTCATTTCCTTCTCCTTGCTGTCCTCGTCGTCTCTCTTTCTACATTCTTCTCCCTACTTTAAGTAGTGACAAATTCATACACTGTTCTGTATATGATCCTTGTTAATCCTTATCTAGCCTACCAAAAGAACTAAAGCAAATGTCGAGAGCCATGGCCAGCCAATAACTATCTAAAAACTATTTCCTAAATGACAGTGATTGAGGACGTGAGGACACCACCGATTTTTATTTAGATAAAAAATATATATATTTTTCGAAACTCAATTCCCTTTGTGTAACATTGCCCTCCTGGTTGCCGAGGCAATCTTGGTAAGGAATGACAATGATAAATTACTATTCAAACTTAAAAATCTCAACTCAACTCAAACTCAACTTATACACCAAACATCCCCGTAATCTCTTGAGCATATGAACTTGGATTAAAAAACGCAAATGGCTGTCGACACAACAAGACTTCAAGAGCATGTGGTGAAGCAATTAAGGTTTCAATACGCAAAATTTGTAAATAATATATAGTAGACACATATACACACATATATATGTAGCCAGTCGACATAGGTGTCACCACCAATACCTTAAATAATATTCTTCCTTGTTCAACATTAAGATCTAATTAATATTCGTTATGCCTGAGAAGTCTAAAATCAGGTTGTCACCTAGTTCTGAAATCTCTAGATAGTTGTTCCAATTTTCTTTCTTTTAATTTGTTTATTCCATGATTAACAAGTCGTGAAGAAAACAAAGCTGGGTTTAGTCCACAGTAACGACAAATATGGGAAGAAAACAAGAATACTTGTAAAAGACGGACAAGTCAAATCTCATGTAATCAAGAAATGAGAACCAATTTTCTCCTTAATTTCATTTTAATACAAGTTTATTGAAGCCGCCTGCTGGCTGAGATCATGAGTTTGACCGAATATACATACACAAACATATATGCCGTACATATGTTCCATGTATTTTTAGACTTTCATAATATTTTGCATTTTTCAAAATATCAGTTTCGTGAAGCAATGAATCATGTCAAATTTGCGTATTGTCTCCATGCGGAAAATTGACACATTTTTTTATCCCTAACATAACAAATGGCTTAAAGTACTAAAACATTATCTTTCCATCAAAATTATTATGTATTAGAGGTCAATGCACATATTTGAAAGTATTGCATAACGCTTTCGATACAAGACATAATACAATACTTCTTGTTAATGACATTCAAAATCCTATCCACCTAAGAAAAACAATGATTATTGTTCTTTTAAATAACTAAGGTGATTCAAGATGTCCCCACGTCTTCTCTTCTGATCCAAAACTCTTTGGGAATCTATTGAAATCACAGGCGAAACAAAAATAAAGCTAACTCAAGCTTTCGATACCTAGCATCTACGGAAGTTCGATTTTCGTTGGGCCAGTGAGATGCACAATTTCAGCCTCATTGCAGAGAAGTGGGATTCAATCCACTGAGTGATAGGTACAAGAGCTTTTATTGGTTGTCCGCTATTCCACCAGCACTAATGGTTAAGGAAAACTTTGAGTACAAAAAAACTTGTGGTATCGTATGAAAAAACATCTTCTTTATGAGGGAGAGCTTTTAATCGTTGGATCAAATTCAAGTATAATTTTTAACTCTAACATAATGAGAATCATTTAGATTTAAAAGAATATATACTCTCACAGGATTTGATTTAAAACTAGGGAAGTTTTTCATTCGAACTAAAGAATTTTCCCAAGAAAGTTACAAAATCAAAAGAAATCCCTTGTACAGTAAACACACATATATATGGGTAAATTACTAGGTTAATTCATGAACTTTTAACTTTGTAAAACTTTGATGTCTGAATTTTTTTTTTTTTTTTTTTTGTAACTAGAATGCTTCTATATTATTAAAATATTATTACAGTAGTCTTTTATGTTAATTTTTAAAATGAACCGTTAGCGAATATCACTTTTTAACCAAATTACTAACATATTCCATTTAAAAATTGACATAAATGACTATTTTAGAAACATTTTAATAGTTTAGGAGTATTTTTTTTTTCTATTTTTTTTAGTTGGAATGACTATAAATGTTAAAAGCGTTGCTACAATAGTCTTTCTTGTTAATTTTTGTACGAAATCTATAGTTAGCATCATTTTTTGACCAAATTACAAATAGATTTCATCTAAAAATTAATTAAAATGACTATTATAGTAATATTTTAAAATTTTATGGACATTTCAACTACAAAAGAAAGTTTATAAACTAAAGTTATATAAGATTAAAAGTTGAAGTATTAAATGAGTAATTTACCCTATATATATATATATATATATATAAGTCAACACGGTTACACATATATCTAGTTTAAAATGTCTAGAAAATGACGTCATCCCAAAGTCAACTCTTTGCATATTGTAGACACGGAAAAAGATGAGAAAGAAGCATCATTCTTGTTTGAGTCTTATATGGTATTATATTTTTAATGGAGACACATTCTGGTCCCTCTCATAAATAGACTCCCAACCTACCAAGTTCTAACAATTGCCAAAAAGAAAGAAAGAAAAAGAAAAAAAGATCCTATTTCCTCTGCTCTAAAGCCTCACCTTTGTTGCTCCTTTCTTGGTCCTTCAAATTCAAAAACATGAGGGCTCAGAAATCATTTTTCCTGGTGCTAATTGTAGCCATTTTCCTGGCACGTTTCTCATGTGGTATAGAGACGGACCAAGTACCGGGAAACACACACTCTTCTATCTTCTCACAGAGGCATACAGAAATCCTTAAATCCCTGCAGACAAGGAAGATTATGATCAGCTCGGTTCACGCCGTTTCGCACCGGCTTGTCCCTACCGGACCGAACCCCCTGCACAATTAGTTTGTACGTAAAAAACCAGTTCCTTGTCTGTTCTTTTTTGCTTCACAGTATAGGCACTACAAAGAGGAAAATTTTTTTTTTTTTTCCATGTAGAATGATGTATTTTCTATTAAGTAAAGTTCGAGATCAGGAAACTTTGAATTTTGTAATTAGCTGCAATCAGTGATTCCAGGAAATTAGGTTGTTTTAGAAACTTACTCATATTTTATTCTACCTTGTATATTTATACGCATTCGATCAATGATATAATTCGAAGCTAATTATATACGAAGCTAGAATATAATTCAAGTTAGTTTATAAAAACATGCTAATTTCCATGAATCAATAATTGCAGCTAGTTACAATTATGATTAATTACATAATTTAAAGTTCTCTAATCTCTAATTTTCCTTGATATTTTTCTCCGTAGCAGCTCTTTGAGAAGATGTAGATCATATGGTTTTCCATATATGGAAAAAGTCAACATTTTGTAATTGTTACACAAGCTACTAGTTTAGCATACTAAATTGTGAAATTTTCATTTATGTATTAATGTGTGGTTTACATAGTATGCGGTTAATAAATTTTAATTTTGTAATTATCAGAATTGTTGTTCCTCTTCAGTTTTGTCAGAGGGAAAGAGATGTTACGAGAGGTGCAATTTATTGTTTGGTTGGAGAGAAGAGTCGAAGAGAGGAGGGAGAGAGTCAAAAAATCTATCCTACGTTTAAAAAATAGCAAAAATATTTTTTAAAAAGGTATATTATAGTAACTAAATAAATAACAATTTAGAGTAATAATTCAGATTTAGTGATGTGTTTACAGGTTAAAAAGGACAGCTAAAAGACTTCCCATGTAGCCAAAACTTCAGCAAAATAGTCTCAACTATTAGTAGATTTGTATGTGAGTTTACAAAAGAAAATAGTTTCAACTCTGTAATAACTTATCATAAATTTCTACCATTTCTTTTTTGTAATGATTCGTTTGGCATTAGAAAATATTTATAAAAAATTAAATAAATAAATTTTGAAGCGGTTCCAAGTAAGCCAAAAAAAAAAAAAAAGAGAAAAAAAAAGGGTGAAAGAGTATGTCTAGTTACAGAGGACCAGTGCAAAATGCAAATGGCAATCCAACTCCATCGCATATTTCCACAAAAAATAAAATAAAATAAAATAAAAATCGTCGCATACGGCATATCAAAGTATGGAAACAGACATGTATTTCCAGTGTGTCCGTAACTCCATGCTCCCATATCATCACCCTCCACAAGAAACACAAATTTGCCACGTGTGCGTATCCAGATGGTGGAACACTGAAAATACATCGTGCACTCTCTCCCACCAAAGTGAAATCTCCGTCACGAGTCACGAGAAAGAAGATTATAATTATTTATTTATTTATTTATTATTATAATTATCCACTTAAAAGGGCAAACCGAATCTTTATGAAATTTCCTAACCACAGTCCCACATTTTCTGGCTTTTTTAAGACCCCTTGCACTTAGCTCGTAAGGGCAAATTCGTCCAAAAAAAGTAAAACAAAAACAAACCATTATTATAAATTGAATAAAGCTTAAGACACGTTACTGGACCTTAACACAGGAAGTTGGGCTACACGTGGGGTCTCAGCCCCAGACTCAGACACACCCCTTTTGAGCTTCGCGGACGCACTGACTCCCATCTAGAGAGAGAATCAAATTGAGACACAAGATTTAAGAGAGAGAGAGAGAAGTCGCCGGAGAAAATCTGAGCGAGAGAGAGAATGGGGGAGTCAAAATCCGAGGATTGGCTCCCGCCGGGCTGGACTATGAAGGAAAGAGTCAGAGATAATGGTAAAAAAGACAAGGTAATTTAAATTCTAAACACCAGAAATTTTTTTACTTTCTTTTTTTTTTTAAATAAAAAATTTTCCTTTTAGAGAAAAGTTTCAGCCTTTTTTTTCCAATTGGCTCTGCGACCGTGATATCTTTTCTTTAGATAGTAAGTTTTGATGCTTTAGCTTCCGGTTTTAAGCTTCTAGTTCCTTTTTATTGTCTTAAAAGTTTTTTTCTTTTCCTTTTCTTCTTAAGTTTTGATTAATAAATTGATTAGTTGTTTATTGGGAATATGTTTATTTTGTGTTTGCAGAGATTAGAGTAATTGAAAGGTTTTATGTAAATGATCAGTAGTAGTCTTCATTAGATGTTGATTTGCATGCATTGCATGGAAGGCCCAGTACGGACCAGATTATTGACATAACATTTTTCCCCCTAATTTTGGAATTTAAATATAATTATTAGATATACAATATTGAGATGCATGTCTGAAATGTGACATACCCTGAATTTATTATTTTTTCTTAAGGTTAATAAAGTCTGAGTTTTGTTGGATTGAATTGGGTTTGGTGTAAATGCAAAACAAAACTTGATTTCTACTTTCTACCTGTTTTAGATCTTAAATCTCATACAGCTTATAGCTTGTTTAGCACATAGTTTTGAAATGTTTATTTTAAAAAGATTCCATTTCAAAATGTGAATCTTTTTGGGTTGGTGCTTGGGGAAGGAAAAAAAGAAAAAAGAAAAAGAGTTGTGATGCGGATTTGAAACAGCGAAAGTTTTAAGTTGAATTGGAATCTTTTCGAAAAGTTGGATGCAAAACTATGCACCAAACAATGGCTTGGACTAATTATCTGTTCGGATATTTTTGAGCTAATTATGCTTATTGCAGGTTTACAATGCTCCCTCAAATGGACCTCCATTTAATTCCCGGTCAGAAGGATCTTGCTATCTCGGTGCGAAAGCAAAAAAGAAGAATCTAGCAACTTTGAAGCCATATGCAAACGCTGTCTGTTGACACAAACTTTTCTGTCTTTCCTTTTTCTGTTTTCAAGTAATATTTGTGGCGTTTGTTATTTATATAGATCTTCTGAAGCGTTTGAATCGCGCTTTTAGGTTTTACTCGAGAAGGGTAATGCAGAAGGGTTACCCCCGGGGTGGATCAAAGAAGTCCGAGTGAGAAAAAGGGCGGGTAGTATCAGAAGAGACCCGGTACTCAATCTTTTAATTTCTCTTTGTTACTCTTAACTGTTTCACTACGGTGTGTTATTTATCATTTTCATTCGAGCTCGTACTTGTAACTCCTATCTTGTATCCTATCTTGTATCGTCATTAAATGTACTTGTTTTGGATTTTCTCTGATGAATCACCTGTTATTCCCAGTGGTTCGTGCAAAGACTTTCAAATTTCTTATCCGGAGTATCTGTTTATTCTCTAAATTACATTTGATATATGCAGTTTTACTACGAACCGGTAAGCAAGAATGTATTCCGCTCTTTGAAGGCTGTTAATCGGTATCTCAAAACTGAGGAGCCGGGAACGCTTGCACAGAATTCTGAAGGCAGTAGTCATAAGGATTCGGAAGACGATTGTACCTTTGTAAGTGTGCTCAAGTTGGCGTTCTAGAATTGCTTGTTCGTATACATATTTGGGTTTTTATGGCCTTAGAAACAGGAACTGGAAAAAGTAAAAACAGAAGAAAAGAAAAGAAAGAAACTTAGTAGATAGAAATTTAATAGGACACCTAGGGAAGATCTTCGGCAAGGTTTTTTTCTTTAGTGAATTTGGTAAAGGCGGCGCAATTAGGTCCTTTAGCCTGTTTATCTTTCGTTATATCATGAACGTATTGTTGTATATAGATTGAAAACAACAAATTGTATCCTTCATCTTTTCTATTCTCTTTCTCTATAATTTGGTCTGTTCTGCTTGGTTCCATTGTTGAGAAACACGAGTATGTGATTTTGATCAGCTGCTGTGATCTTCAACAACATTTGTAACCATTATGAGCACCTGGAAACTCTATCTGCCGTTTATTAGACCAGAAGTGATTGCTCACTATGATATGAATCCAGGTGAAATTTCTGAGCATCCAACGGAAAAAAATAAAAGGATTAAGATTGATCATGGGCTTAAAACTGTCAACAAAAGTCAGAACGTATAAATCCTCGGTTTAAAGCAGCAACCTAGTTGAGCTGCTGACGTACAGTTCCGTATATCTGTGTCATTTCTAATTTACTTACCTAGTAGTCGTCGTACCTCACGCAGATTCTAGGAACTGCAAAGAAAGAAATCGTGGTTTCTGCCGCAAAAGTAAACAAAAAATTAAATTAAAATAGACAGCATGTTTTCCGGATCTAAACTGATAACAACGTACTACTTTGCATCTTTCTTGGTAAATTTGTTTAAGATTCTTTTCGATTGCACTATTTACTATCAGGTGAATTTTCTCAAGTCTTTGTTTTTTTTGGTTTTTTTTGTTTCTTAGTCAAATGATTTAATCAAGAAACAGCAATTAGGAGTCAGCAAAACTAGGAGACAGATTGATTTTAGTCACTGCTCAGACATGAATGAGATAGTGCAGGAAGAGCAAGAACATAATTCGTCATCTCAACCCTCGCCCCTCTCCGAGCATGCTTCTGATTTGCGTAAAGTTCCTACTCCCTTTCCTAGTAAGGCGCTAACTTCATCTTTACCCTCATTTTTCGTTCTTTTATTGTTTAGTTTTTATGAAAATTACGATATTTCTAGGAGATTCTGATATCTTTTTTTTTTTTTTTTTTTTTAATAATCTGTCTCTATATTTGTTTTGTTCTGATATTTTTTCTTTTATTTTCAATGTTGCAATGTGGAGTTAGCTACATGAGTTATAATGTATGATATTCTACTTTCAATATGAGTAGCTCATCAGTACTCCACATTACTGCAGCGGAGGGAGGCACTGAACTAAGAAACTCAGATATTCAGGAAGCAGAAGATTTGGATCAAAAAGGAGAAAAGGCCGATGCTTATAAACGTAAATTTGATGAAGTTCTTCCAGCTAAGCAATCCCATGAAAGTGAAAAGGCCCGACCTGACCAGCGCAAATCCAAGAAGAAGATGGTATCCGGCTTGCCACGCCGTGTGTCAAAACGATTAGCTGGACTTGATGTTGATCCTATACAGGAACTAAAGCCCAAAACTCGAGCACGCCGAGTTGCAGTTGAAGAGTCGAGTAATGGAGTGGCTGGTACAAGTGAAGATTCTTCCCCTGCTAGTTCAGCACAATGTGCGTTCCAACAGCCTACTCACTTTGAAACTGACTCCAATCGAAGCAAGAATTTTTCTGATAACTTGGTCACTTCAGAAAAGCAGGTTGGAAAGGCGGAAACAGTTATTGATTTGGATGAGAAGCAAAGGTCTCTTGTTTTCCCCTTGGAGAGTCAAATTCCTCCATATGATAAAGCTGACGAGAAACTAGAAGCGCCTCTTGACTTGCCTCTTGGAGAATTGTTGACCGATCCATGCATTGCATTTGCAATAAAAACACTGACCGGCGTATCTTTTTACAAGTCCGAGAGTTCAGAAGTTCTGCCTGGGTCCATAAGTAGTGAGCAATCGTCAGCGGACTTGGCCATGGACATTTTCGGTAAGGTAGAGACGGAAAGCAGGATCAACGGAGAACAAGATTGCCGCTCTGCTGTTTCGATGGAAGAACATGCCAGAACTACTGAAAACGACACTAAGGCTGATGAGAAGTCAGGATCCCCTATTGAGTTTCCTTTTGGGGTGTCATGGCAAGATCCGTGCATTGAGTTCGCGATAAAAACACTGACCGATGCAATTCCACTCGACTATGATCCAAACATCCAGCAATACTTTCAGCAGCAACTAAGCTCATCAAGAACCCAAGGAAGTGATGAAATGAGCTTCACTAGTGTTGGTCTAGATAACTTGTTCCAAACCGATTCCTCATGCCAGCCATTTTGTGACGTTGAGAAGCCCCAGTTTCAGCAAGAATTTCAAGCCCCGCATAGCGGAACTGTAAGCTTACGAAATTCTGATGGATCTTTTCTAAACCAAAGTGGAAAAGAAAGACAGTGAACCGGCGACAAGAGGAAATTCGCCTGAACTGACTAGAAATTTGTACAAAGATAGAACTCCCAGGGCTTCTAACCTTTACCTTTTGCCTTTTGTTGTCCCAACTTTTTGGATGTGCCATTGACAATCTCTTGTCTGAGCATGTTATGAAATTGTCAGAAGGAAGTAGTTAGGTCGGTTAGCTTAGCACTTAGGCAGTGTTTAACTGTAGGTGTTTTACTATTAGTGTCGGCGGCCGGCAGTTGGCGCTGCAAACCTTAATTTCCAGTCTCTTGTTGTTCCTATATAGTCTATGCGGGCATCCATGTTTGACCTCTAAACTTGTGTAGAAAAACATGCATTGATTCAATTTTCAGCAAGATGTGAATCTTTTGCACTGCAAATGCTAGCCAATCTGCATAATTCTTAGCCGTGTCTGGGGACAAATTTTAACTGCTTGAGTATCTGACTTGTATTTGTTTGTTGACTGTTGTTATATTTTCATTTTTTTAGGATCCGTCTGTGTCGAGATTTGTGTATGAATACCAGGAATTGCAATAACTTTTTATTTCTTTTTTTTTTTTTCAAGAATAATTACCATAAATTGTTTATGAGTTGTACAAGTAGTGGAGTACTCGTTACTTGTACAGTTGTACTCGAGGACATGCCTGCCTTCATTTTAACATTTGACTTGTTCTTTTTTTTTTTTTTTGCTCTCTCCTGAAGATAACATTTGACTAGTTGGTCTAGCCTAGTCTAAACAAATAAATAAGATTTTTAAGTTTCGTGCGTAAGTTTGAGTTAAGATTTTTAAGTTTAAATAGTAAATTGTGTTGACTTTTCAGAAAAGACAAAAAACTTTTTGAGAAAAAGACAAAAATTTTCGGGGAAAAAGACAAAAAAAAGTTTGAAAATGTTAGTTTGGACTAACATAACAAACATGCCTCTTAGTTTTATGGCATGTTTATTTATGCCTAATCGGAGTGAGCATAAATCGGAGTGGGTAGGATTCGGATTGTGTTGGATTCAGAATCAGGATTCGAAGTTAGAATATGTTGTTTACTTGGGTTCCAAGAATCGGAGTCGGAATCATTGTCAATCTCATTCATGCGTTTACTTAGAACAGGAATCGGAGTTAGTTGCTGTAAATTTACTTATATACCCCTTTATTTATTGTATTTGCAAAAATTTTAAAAATGATTAATTTTTTATTTATTATCATATTATTAATCAAAAGTAAAATAATCAATATGATATTAAGACAATAAAATTAAATTGTGTAATTTTTTGTTTAAAAAATTAAAAAGAATTAAAATAAGTAAAGTATAAAAACTATAAAAATAGAAACATAATAATATATTATGATAAAAAAAAGTTCTGCATTTACTCTAATAACATTATTAGTAATTAGGATAATTATATAATATTAAGTTAATAAAAATATATTATATTTAGTTAATAAAAATAATTAATAGAGGTTGTTATTATTTTTTAATACAATTTTTTTGCAAATGAACTAAGGATAAAATGATAATTTAATGTTAATAGTAAGAATGAGAGTCACAATCCAGAGGGGGACATGGGATTGTCAATCTCATTCCTCAATCCCAAATTAGTGTGGGATCCATCATTCTCACTCTCATTCAAGAAAAAAAAAAAAAAGAACAAGTAAACAAGAGATTGATTCCCATTCTCCACTCTCATTCCTTACTCCTAATAAGTAAACATGTCATTATTGTTGTGAAATGCCATATACAACCTTAAAAAAAAAAAAGGATAAATCTTACCTTTGCTCTCGAGTTTAAGGGTCATTCGTAGTTTGCATTATTTATTATTATTATTATTATTATTATTATTTGTAAGAGAAAGAAATATACTTTGTCTAAAAATTTTAATTAAAAAAATTAGAAAAAAAAACACGATTGTATTTAAAACTCTTTTTTCATATATCTTTTAACAGAAATTATAATGAAAGAGGTTTAAATGATTGTATCTAAAACTCTTTTTTCATATATCTTTAACAGAAATTCTAATAAAAGAGGTTTAAATGAGGTAGAGTTAGAATTTTTGGCGCAGAAGTGGGAATGGTATTAAAATTAAAGGGCAACAACAAAAAAACGAAATGACATATATAACCGTTTTGACCTCTTCCATACCAACTGACTCGCCGAGGTAAAAACGTAAATAAAGCACAAAAGGTGTCTTGAGAAGATTTAGCTCGTTTTCTATGAAAAAGGCGGGAAAACACCAATTCTAGGCTAATCCCTAATCGATTATATATATATATATATATTATATATGTATATATCAGATTTAAGAATCAAATTGGGTCTGAAAATCAAAAGAAAAGAAAAGGAATGCAGATAGAGATAAAGTGCAGTTGTGGAGAGAAGTGCCCGGAGTGGGCAATCGTAGAAGTACAAGGAGTGGTGGAAGTTCAGCCCGATTTCCGAGATCGCATCCCCAACCTCCCCATCGGCCTTCTCTGCCGCCCTTCTTCTCAGGTTCCTCCCCCCACCCCTTCAACCGTTTCTCTCTCTCTCTCTCTCTCTCTCTCTCTCTCTCTCTCTCTTTCAGATTACAAAACTTCATCCTCTCTCTGCTGATTTTTCCGATCGGTTTTTCCCCCTTTCTGTTTCTCTCTCCAAAAGGAGGTTTACACGTTCACCGTTGGCTACCATGAATTGACCGGAACCAAGGTGTCGCTGAAGAAGCCATTGTTGGTTCTCAAAAAAGTGAAGCAACCCAATGCGGATGAGAGTTCCTCCGGAGTGGAATTGGAGGTCATCGGTGTTATTCGCCATCGGATTTTGTTCAAGACCCGACCCAAAGCCCTTATTTCCAGTTAATTCTTTCATATCTAACGTTCAGAAACGTGCATTATGAATAAAAATGCCCCTCTTTTTTTTGGGTTATAATTCTTATTATTTCCTGTCAGAACCACAACCAACTGTGAAAGGAAGAGCCAAGGCGGGAGACAGTGCGGTGCCAAACCAAATTGCTTGAAATGCACATATGAAACAACAATCTCTCAGAGGATTGGTAGAGTTTTCTGGTCAATCAATTGAAAAACCAAGTGAAATCTGAAGCCTGTTTATGTTTCCAAACAAAGATTTCGATTTTCGGGATGTAGTCTTTTACATGATCTTCTGAATTGCTGATATATAAACGCATGTTGTCTTTAGCATTTTTCTAGTTTTGGGTACAAGTAGAAATGGTTCGTCAATTGATAGTATTCGATAAGCAGCACAAGTGAGACATTTATGCTTCCAGTTGAATTACAATTACAGAAGCAAAATGCAGAGGCCAAAATGATCATTGAAAAAGTAAGTTACTATATGAATTTCATTGTAGAGTTAAGCAGCTCCAGGTTGAGATGCAAAAAAAAATCATCTTTTGATCTAAAGATATCAAACTAAACCTTACTTATCTACAACAAGACAAAAGTTACAGACACGAGACCAAAAAAAGAACTGCATTTTGGTAATCAATCTTTTAGGTGGATGCGGAGCCCATTGAACTTGTTCGAGCTCGCAACATTTCGGTTCTCTTGCTCCTCTCCATCGACTCCACCAACCATTCTACGCTTTCTTTTATTCCCAGCCTGCAATCAATTTTTCATTACGCAAGTTTTTCTCTGTAAGACTTCAGTGTTTATCGTAGAATAAGAGCACTGATGGAAATGTGAGTGGAACAAAATGAGGGAAGTACGGCAACTATTTGCTTACCCATCGTATGCTGAAACAGCTTCAAACATGTAAACTCTTTCATCCAACTTTTTAAGGTCTAAGTATCGAGCAAGTTCCTCAGCTGATACAGCTTCAGCTCGGTCCTGCATTACAATGATTTGATAAATAAAGTGTTCTTCGCTTAAAACAGAAAATTGACTTGTCAACTGTTAAGCAAAAAAGAATCAGCAAAGCTTTTAGCATACAAAGTTAACCATCTTTTAAGAGTTTAAAACAAAGTTCAAGAAGATGCTCAAAGATAGAAGGTTCTGAATTTTGGGAAATTTGTCTACAGAAGAGGATTTCGTACACAATTATGCATAACAGTTAGATGTGTATTAACATAAAAGGAAATTCAAAACTGAATTCAATCTTCACTAGGAAATTTCATACGAGAATTTGAGGACCAGGATGGCCAAAATTCAGAACACTAAAAACATTCAAGCTCTTGTTCACACTCCATACATAGTGCTGCAACGCCCAACTTTGTCGTATTCTTGATTAGGATTAAAAGAATAACGCTCTTTTGTGTTTTTAGTGTAATCAAGCAGACTCACCTGCTTGTTTGCCAATATCAAAAGGGGAGCTCCTTGCAAATCTTCATGCCGCAAAGCTTTTTCTGGTTTTAACAAATGGAAGATATATTTAGCATCATAATGTATTTTGTCAACTTCTATCTCTTCGGGTCTACAAAAACAAACTAACTATCCAATACAACCTAAGAATCAAGGTAACATACCCAATGCAGATTTCGAATCTTCAAAGCGAGATGGACATGCAGCATCAATTACATAAACAACTGCGTGTGCCTCTTCATAGTATTTCTCCCAGATTGAACGAAGACCAGGCTGTCGGAATAAATACGGGTTCATTAACAAAATCTTGTATGAATACCGCAAAATCCCATCCAAAGAGGGGGAGAAACAGTATACTGTTCAGCCACACAAGATTGCTATATGTCACTTCACTTGGCTGGCTACCCTAGCAGGCTAAACTATCTGGCATCTAATAATTCAACACACTAAGAAGTTTCGGACTAATGTATCGAGAACCTCCATTAGTTACTCCTTTTCACATTTTTCATTTCTCTGGGAGTTTCTTTTCCATAGAAAAGCCACTACCAAGTACAAACGACATAGGTAGTCTTCCCCATAATTACTCATGTGATCATGATAGATAGACAAAAGTTCCAAGTTATAAAGGAATACTCAATCGCCTATATATGAAATCCTCGCAATGTTGCTGTACTAATAGATAGCCAAAAGTTCCATCTAGATTTTAAGAAAAGCAGGAAACATCTGAAAACAATAGCAAATTTCAAAGGCATCGTGATCTTTAAGGGCAGGCACACCCATCATAAGGCCATCTAAACGTGAAGCGTACAAAAGAAGAATCAAATGGTATAACATTTCAGATTCAAATGTTATATGCATAGCGGAGGCAGAGTATGGTATTCCCCACTCAACATTTCAAATACTAGTAGGAATAACATAGAGATAAAGAAGAATATCAATAATCTATAGTAGAGGGAGGAAAAAGAAAGAAGTAAAAAAATCGACATACCTGGCCTCCCAGATCCCAGAAAACAAGCTTTGTATTTGAGACTTCTATACGACCAATATTTAGTCCCACAGTTGGAACAATTCGATCGGGAGGAAGGCCCTCAAGGTTTGAGTACACTGACTTCAACTTCTCCAGAAAAGTCTACAAATTAATCAATTGATTTAGAATTAGAAGTCATGTTTGTTAAAAAAGTCCAAAGAAGAAAAAATTCCATCAATTCGAGGAAGAGCATTTGACAGCGACAAAAACAAAGTGCAACGAATAAAAAAGATTATAAGAGGCATTACCGTCTTCCCAGCCTTGTCGATTCCAAGAATGAGGATATGAAACTCCGTCTTGCTAAAGATGTATTTCCAGAGTCCATAAAACAATGAAAACATCTCTTGTCTTGGTTAGCTTTCCCGGGTATTCGTTCCTTTTCAACTTTTAAGTCGAAAAGGAGAAGGAATTCACAACATCTAACTCCAATCTCAGCTAAGCTGATAAATTTTGATATCTGAAAACACAATGAAATGCTCATCATCAGAGGCAAAGAAAAGGATAGGCCTAAGAAAATTTAAAATGTAAGATTTATAAATCTAAACTCATCTACGGAAAGCTCAATCTCCGATTTCCATTTATAATGTTTACGATCTGGTTCTTATTAGTCTGAGTTTTCATCTAAACAATTTAATGATTTATTTATTTATTTTTAACAATTTAAGCATTTCTCATCTCATTCAACAACCAAACTACAAAAGAAGAACATAATTTCTTTCTCCATTTACGCAATTTTGTAGCTTACAAAATTTCCAAATCCAATGAATAAACGACTTCTACCACGGGCCAAAAGTGGGATCTTTACACAAAAAGAAAAAAAAAATTTAATGATTGATCCGGAATCAAATGGGATCTCTAAATACTATCATGGGTGGAAGATTAAAAAAATAAATAAAAAATAGGACCAAAACCAAAACACCAACAATATAAAAATGAAAAATGGCAAATGCCCAAAGCCCAAAGCCCGTTTTTGTTGAGAAGCTTTTAACAAATTATCCATAAAGGTCTCAGATTCGTCACTTCGAATTGAAATCAAGAAAGAAATATAAATTCAAAAGGGAAATTTCAGATTAAGGTCATTTAAGAGAGAGAGAGAGAGAGAGAGAACCATACCTCAAAATTTCAAGATCTCAAGAATTTTTCGTCGCTGCAGAAATTGGCCTTTTCTACTCAGTGGGAAAGCTAGAAAGCTTGGGTTGTGCTCCCACGAGAGAGAGAGAGAGAGAGAGAGGGAGAGAGAGGTCGTGAGAGAGAATATTGTGCCAGGGAAAGAAGAAAAGGGGAAGGAGAGAAATTCACAGATGTCAGGGTGGGGGCCCAGAGATCATTTTCAAAAGTTAAGGGGCTGAAATACAATTCTCACGAAACCAATATTCTTCTCTTTTTTTTTCTTTTTTTTTCTTTTTTTTTTTTTTTAAGGGAAACGAACGTACTTCTTTTTGTTGAACAAGAATATAAAATGGAGAAAGTTAATATCATTTTTATATAAAGAAAATTAAAATATTTTACGAAAAATCTTATTAATTTCCCCTAAATTATGTTAATAGTGTCAATATACTCCATAAATTATTAAATGTACCTATGATATCTCTGGGTTTTAACATGTGTATCAAGTTACCTTATGTTAGTTTTTTCATCATTTTTAATGTGAAAACGCTACCTGATTTTTGTTTTTGTATCAAAATACCCCTTGATATTTACATTTCAGTCAATATGTCCTCTTATCTTTAATACTTATGTCATATTGTCCCTTGATCTTTAATTTTTGTGTCAAACTGTCTCATTTATCTTATTTTAGTTGTCTAATATTGTATAATTACCTAATAACTATTAACTCTTTCATAATAGCTAAAAAAATTATTTTTTAATAAAATACTATGTATCATTTTGGGAAAATGCAAGATATAGCATATTTTAATGGGAAAGTGTGCGTTAGAATCTCGTTTACATGCCTTATCGATAGAGGTCATTTTATGATTGTTCCGTGAATCTCAACGGTTAAGATGTTGCTTGTGTATGAGACTTATGATGCACTTTACTTTATAGTATTATATACTAAAAAGTAATTTAAAAAAAGAAATTAAAAAAAAAAACTGGTTTCTTCTTTCAGCGAGGACCCCCCAGCACGACCTAGGCCCTCCTGTCGCTGGCCTGGCAACCCAAGCGCCCCCCGCAGAACGACGAGTCTTCTGGCGACCCAGGGTCTCCCCCGCCAGACGATGAACCCCCCCGGCGACAAGGCACCACCCCGGCCCGCGACCCAAGTGCCCCCCAACCCGCGGTCCAGGCCCCCTCTCATCGGATGACGAGCCCCACATGCCAAATCTAGCCCCCCTGACCCCCCGACAAATACAGCCCCTCCCACCTGGAGACAATCTCCCAGCAACCCACCCCTCCCCCCCCCCCCCCCCCCCCCCCCCCCCCCCCCGCCACGCGACCCAGGCTCCAGATCTAGGTCGCCCCCCATCGGATCTCGACCCCGATCTTGGCTTGGCTCGTCCCCATGACCTCCGACGATCTCCCCCTCCCCTGATCTTGACTCACCCCCATGACCTCCGACGATGCCCCCCCTCCCAGCGATGCTGCCCC
Organism: Ficus erecta; assembly: GCA_008635985.1. Lineage (NCBI taxonomy): Eukaryota > Viridiplantae > Streptophyta > Magnoliopsida > Rosales > Moraceae > Ficus > Ficus erecta. Next base: position 2,696,006 of record BKCH01000010.1, read on the forward strand.
TAGCCTGGCGGACTACGAGCGATGAGCCAAACATGTTGAAGGTTATTTGTTTTTTAATTTCTTTAATTTTTTAATTTTTTAATTTTTTTAATTTCTTGATATGTAATACAATGAGGTAAGGTGTATTATAATTATCGTATATAAGTAGCATCTTAACCGTTTAATTATATCTGAAATATTTAAAAATGAACTTTATCAATAGAGTAAATAAAAAGAGTTGTATCGTAGACTTGCCCTATTTTAATAGTGGTAAGGAAATAAATAACCTACTCGTTGAACGTTGATAAATTATAGCACATTTCAATTTTTTAATGTCTTTTTTCCAATTATACCCTTTTTCTCTACTCTACAGATATTCTATTTTCCCTGTCGGTCTCTCTCTCCCGTCACTCGTCAACCGTCACAGGACGATAACTCGTCAGTGACGGAGAAGATCCTGCAACGGTGGCCGTCGTGATCAGCTTTAGCACCATCGCAATCTGCTTCCCCATCTGCGATTAGCTTCGACTCCGTCGTCGGACCATGCCTTATGGAACTGTTTGTTTGTCTCTCTCTGTTTTCTTTTTTTTTTTTTTTTTTTGGGCAGGGGACCTGCCAGCGCCGGCTAGATCGGTACGAGATAGCGATCATCGATGAGAAATTGCGACCATGAGGATGACAACGACGCGATCCCCTCGGAGTCGCGAGTAATGGGTTGTTGCAATGGCTATTGCAGCCGAACTCCTCGTCGGAGAAGAAACCGAGTTCAGGCACAGGCTAGTCGCATCGCCTTCTCCGTCACCGGTGTGGCATCCATTGCGAGCCTCCGATCTCACGATCATCGCCGGATCTAGATTTACTAGAAAATCAAGATTTTCTAGGAATTTTTCAAAAAAAATATTTTCTTGGAAATCCATTATTTTTTAGGAAATCCAATATTTTCTGAGGGAGTCTCCTTCGCTACAGATCTGAGCTTCATCGGAGATCTGTCAACCTCGCCATTAACGGCCAGCGTAACTCACGGTCCCATATCTTCCAACTGCAGCACGAGGTTCTGTCGCAATCTAGGTCGAGATTTTCTGATCTCGCGGCTTGACCTAACGTCACGATTTTACATTGTCGGAGGCGCGATTTTACGTTGCCGGTGGGGGCGAAGGTTCCGTTAGGATCTTGGTCGCGATTTTCTGGTCTCGTGGTGTGAGGTTCCGACGCGATTTTCGTTGCTGGAGGCGCGAGGTTCTGTCGCGATTTAACTACGCTGGAAGTGTGATTTCGACGCGGTGGCTTGGACGTGACGATCTCCGACTCCGAAAACGACGACGAACTAACGGTGATGGTGGACCAGCGCCGGTTTCTGGGTTAGAGAAAGGAGGGGCATTTTCGGGTTTTGGGCCTTTTTTTGCCCTTTAAATATGCCATAATTTACTGTCCCCTAACTATAATATACTGCCACCACCCTCAATTAGCCTATTTCCCTTTTTCTCCCTATATTTTTTTACACACTATTTTTATTTAAGTTTACACTTATTTTAATTTTCTTAAACAAACAATAATTACACGATTTATGTTTATTATTTTATTATCCTAATATTACAAATTTAATATTAATTATGACGGCTAACAACTGGAATAAAATATGTAAATAAATCATTTTTCAATTTTAAAAATAAAATTAGGAATGTTTATAAGAATAAATTTATAATAGCTCATTCTCGTTATCAGTTTAAGTAAACGTAAAAATGAAATTTGTTATGATTATGATTTCAGGGTATGTGAGCTAAGTAAATAGTTTATATGAAATGCACATCCTCCCTCTGAGTCCTATTGACTATGGTCATTTAATAGTTCATGTGACATATTAACACTAGTGATATAATTCATAGGAAATTTATGAAAACTTTCCTATATTTAAAAAAATAATTATTATTACCTTTAAAAATTATTTGAAACAAAAAAAAATTTATGGTTTATTTTCTTTGTAAATATATTTTATCAATTAAAGTTTTTTTTAAAATTATCTAATAAAGTTGTTACTTATTAGTTTATTACTAGTTTAATGGTCGTGCGTTGCACGACGATGGAAAAAAACCAAAAATGATAAAGATAAAAAAAAAAAAAAAAAACCTACTAAAGTAAATAAAACAAAGCCAAGACCTTACCCTATTTTTTCTCTTTAATTTTTTACTCTTCATTTTTTTCCATAATTTTCTCCAACCATGTAAATACAGGGAATAATAATAATAATAATAATAATAATAATAATAATAATAATAAAAGGGAAAAACAAAAAGTAAAAATAGAATGAAAAATACTCTTCTCTCATTATGTACATGCCGAGGAAAAAAAATGACAATAAATCAAAAACAAAAAAAAAAAAGAAAAAGAAAAAATCGACCAAGAACTCAAAAAAGAGAGGAAAAAAAGGGGGGAAAAACAAGCAGAAACAAAAAATTTTATCGAGGAAAAATACAAAATAAAAGAAACAAATAATTTATAATAATATGAAAAAGGAAATCAAAAAAAAAAAAAAAAAGAAAAGCCAACAAAAAAAACCCAAAAATGAAACCCCCCCCCCCCCCCCCGGAAACCAAAACAAGAATAGAGAAAAAAACAACGAAGTAAAAATTTTAGAATCTAAAGTTCGAAAACCAAAATCAAGAAAAAAAACTTGGAAAAAAAAGGAAAATAAAAACAAAAAACAAAAATAAGGAGAAAAAAACAAAACAACATCGAAAGAAGAAAAATATGACGGAAAAAATAAACCAAGAACAGGAAAAACACAAAAATCAAAATTTAGGGTTCGGAAAAAAGAAAGAAACCGAGAGAGAAAATCAGAGAAAAAAATGAATGAACAAAAAACATAGAAAGAAGGGGAGAAAAAAAAACAACAACAAAAGAGGAAGAAGATGACGGGAAAAACATAAATCGGTAATAAGAAAGACACAGAAATCATAGTTTAGGATTTAGAGAGAACGAAAAAACCGAGAGAGAGAGCAAACAGTTGAGAGAGAAAATGAAAAGAGGAAATGTGCGGTGGAAAGAGAGGCAGACGTGATATGCTACAGTTACAGGGGTATAAAACTCCATCCACTATGCAGCAAACCAATCTTAGAGTATATAAGAAAGACAAAATCGTCCAAACACATAAATAAGGGGTACAATTATCCACTTACTGTAAATTAAAAAACAACTCTAACTGAGAGACAAATTTGTCTATATACTGTGGAAAGAATAGTAAATCCCTCCCCCCTTTTAGTATGTAGTAATAATTTATCTAATTAACTCAAATATATATATATATATTTAAATTTAAGATATGAGTTGAAACTCTACTGATTATAATAGAATTAAATGTAAATTATTATTGGATTATACTTATGCTCCGTTTGCCTCACCATCTCAACTCAAATTAAACAACTCAAATCTCATCATGTTTTTTGTCTTTTCTGAAAAAGTTTTTTGTCTTTTCTGAAAAAGTCAACAAAATTTACTATGCAAACTTAAAAATCTCAACTCAACTCAAACTGAACCTGCGATCCAAACAAACCCTTATAATCATTACTTCAAATATTTTAAAACATTGTTATTTACTTCATCATTTTCATAAAAATACTATTATTATGATAAAGAAACTTATTTAAATATTCTTAAGTTTAGAGGGGCTGTTTTGAAAATAAGGAAAAAAAAATTACAAAGCCAAAAGGTGTGCGCAGCATTTTAGATCTTCGATTAGCTTGCCAAATTTTCGTTCTCTGTACAGGTAGCCTCTTGATTTCTTCTTCTTCTTCTTTTTTTGTCATTTTTTTTTCCTTTCTCTCTCTCTATTATTTTCCGTTTCAATAATATTAACTGAACTTTCTCGCTTAGAATTTTCCTCTGATTTCCCAGGAAAGGCAGGGAAAATAATGAAAATTAATCTATTTTTTTCTTTGTCACAGTTGAGTTCGAATTGATATGTCTTTAGTTTGAAGATTAATTTATTCTTTTCCACTCGCAAAATATTTCTGCTTTAAGCGATATATATATATATATATATATACTTTTTTTTTCTTTTTCTGTCTTCCATTCTGTTCTGAAATCTGCACATTAGGGTTTTAGTATTCTGTTAATCATTTGCTAAAATAGAATGAATTCTTTGTTTCATCACTTTGATTATTGATATTCCGGAAATCTGTAAGAGCTCTTAATTCAATTAATTGGGGATTTTTTGTCGAATCTTTTGTCTTTATCTGATTATAGGGTTTGAATTATTTGCGATTCTAATATTCTTGTCTCATTTCTTAGATTTCTGCTGTGTAAAATCCACATAACCGTTTATTATTTTTGGGTTTGGAAACTGGGGATTAAATTAGGGTTTTGATATTTCGTTTCTTTGTTCTTTGTAGTTGAGCCTCTCCGATTCGTTTCGCCATTTTTGGCATTCATGTTTGGAAAGTGTGCCACATGAAGTTGAAAGCTTTACAAGAATGTTGTATTTTTTTTTTTCCCCAGGTGAAATCTCAGCCATTTGCTCGGTGTGCTTTTGTTGTGCGAAGAGACTGCCTGTCCCGCGAAAATGAGGTAAGTTTGCTCTTTCTTCTTTCATTAACTTTTGTCATTTCTTATCACTGTAGTCGATTTCGTTTAAATTGTTTTGTGTCCTTACTGTTTGAAGTGTGACGTACTCTGATTTGTTAGCCTTTGTTTTCCAAAAGCGAGAGGAACAGGGGACGGGTACAATGGGATGAGGCTAATTTGGGTGAAATTGAAGCCAATAAACCTGTAAGGCAGAAAATTACTGAGCCTAAGACACCATATCACCCCATGATTGATGATGATGGTATGTGAATTATCCATGTATGCGTATGTAACAGAGTGCTTGTCTGATTTTTATCCAAAGAGTGTCACTATTTGTGGGGATTATATGGTATTTAATTGTATCGAAAGTTTTCAACTTCAGTGTAGTTGATCCAATGGTTTCCAATTCAACTATTGGTTTCTCGAATTTTGTAATTTCCAATGTAACCATAATTGTGCTGATTTATGTAGAGTCTCTATCTCCTATACGAGGTTGCTTCGATGATTGCATCGATGAAGCTATCAATGCAGAAGCAATACGATCTGCTTTGAATGATGTGGCATCATCCAGTAGAAAGAATGCCCAGAGATCTGGTGGCTGGACATCGTCTGATGACGAGGCAGATACTATGGAACAAGACGATGGAGGTTTTCCACTTTTTATTCTTTAGAAGATCATTTTTAGTTTTTCATTAGCATCACTTACAACCTTTCGTTCTATGAGTATTTCTTTTACTCCGTTGTTAAATCGTTGCTTCTCGAGAGCTTAATGGTTTTGAACACTGAAGCAAAAATTTAACAATCTCTTTATTAATAAAGCAGTAATTTACAGTTATCATTTTATGCTTGATGCATTGGTAACTATCGATTTGGAAGGTCTAGGAATGTTAAAAATGTCTTCCTATATTGGCTATAGAATATGATGAGATAAAATATGGGCTGAACCAATATATTGTGCAAATGTTGACCTCTTGTTACTTTCTTGTAAGACGTAGAACAATAGCATTAAGAGACATACTTAGTGGTTGCTATTATTTGCCAAATGTTTTATTTTGATTCTCCATTTACTGCACTACACTGAACCAAATGGGGTTGATTTCATCCACCCTTTTATTTTACAGTTATTTTGTTAATTTGAGTGGAGCAATTAGCTTTAGATTTACAACTCGAACTCTGACTTCTTCTTGTTTCCATATCTTCTTCTGTTGGGACTCACAACTGATTCCAAAACAGATAAAAGCAGTGTGAGTTTCAGGGAGCTCCGAAAAGCTCATTATGACGAGTTCTGGAAGGTAAAAGAACATCGGAGGAAGGGTTCTTTTATGGAAGATGAAGATGAAGATGATGAGGTGGATAAGCAGGGGAGAAGTGACTCGTCTTCATCGTTAACCGCTGGTGTGAAGGACATAGACATTGAAGGAGGTTGTACCGGTTTACCTCAGAATTCCTCTAGACCACCGTCTAACGGAGTTTAGATGGAGCGTGGCAAAGGCGTTTTAACACAGGACTTGCCTCACTTTTTATCACACAATTTGTATGTCTTTTGGACAATTCCGGTTGCCTCGTATGAATGCTGTCTTTTTGTTTTTTGGGGCTGAATGAGTGTTGTCTGTGTATAAATGGTCTTGTTTTATTTTGTTATCCTCAATCAAGGCTTGTTAACAACAATGTACCTTTGGACCAATCCGTATGATGTTCAAATTGCCGGTTGACATAAACTCGTAATTTCTTCTCAAACACGATATCCGCAAGTATCCGTGAGCATTGATGTGGAGCTGAATTCCAGTTTGCACCCTTCTATTTCAACGATTCATCCGAGTTAGGACGTCTCACACAAGGAAGGATAGTAGGCCACACTAAGTAAGTCAATAATGTGAGTCGGGATAAATAATATTATTCTTATTTTTTTTAAACGCAGGTGGATAACTTTTTAATTTGCATCATCTATTTTGATCATCTACTAAAGTCCTCACTTACCAAGTGGAGTGTTTTGGACAATCCAGCCCAATCCAAATTACTACGAACTGTCCATTTCTGATTAATCAAAAGAGTGGGTCCCAATACCCAAAAAACCCAAGCCTTTGTTTTCTCCTCAAGTTTTTCACCCCCTCCCTTATCTTATATGCCCAAAAACTCCCCCACAACAAAACAAAACCAAAAAAAAAAAAATGGCTTACCCATCATCAATGGCGTCTCTGGCCTCACAAATCTGCAACGAAATAGCCACCATCTTCTCCAAACCCACCGATCACCCACCAGTTTTGGACCTCTTAGTGAACGAGATCTCCTCGGCGGTGGCGAGGAAGGGCCGGGTCTTCCTCTACGGAGTGGGCCGGGAGGGCCTGATGCTGAAGGCCCTGTGCATGCGTCTCTTCCACCTGGGAGCCCAGGCCCACTTCGTCTTCGACATGACCACGCCTCCGATTACGGGCCGGGATCTCCTCGTTGCCTCGGCCGGCCCAGGTGGATTCTCCACCGTCGACGCCCTCTGCGCGCTCGCCAGATCGCACGGCGCGAGGGTGCTGCTGCTGACGGCGCAGCCGGAAACGGGGTCGTGTGTCCAGCACGCGAGCGTGGTGGGTCACGTGCCGGCGCAGACCATGGCGGACGACGGCGGCGCCGCGGCGGAGGAGAGGGCTCGGCCGGTGCTTCTGATGGGGAGTGCGTACGAGGGGGCTCTGTTTGTGCTCTTTGAGATGGCTGTGTACCGCTTGGGTGAGGAGTTGGGACAGAGCCCTGACCTCATTCGCAGTCGCCATACCAATCTCGAGTAGTGAGCTTCGATTTTACTGTTAATTTACTTCATAAAAAAAAAAACACTGGATTTCTGATGGAAGTGGAGTTCCAAAATCCTTCATTTTTGTGTTTTTTTTTTCCTTCATTTTCCTAAATTTAGTCCTGAATATTGTCATGATTTATGCAACGAATTTGACGAGTTTCGTTACTTCATATTCAACATTAAATTCAGCAAGCTGCAATTTCCGTGACGAATATTTTACTGTGCACAGATTTATCCGTTAAAATTTTGACATCAACATTTGATTCAAAACAATAGAAAATAGGCAAAACTTAAGATTAGAACCGTATTTTTAAACAAGATATCGTTGTTTTAGTTTTTTTAATTAATTTTTTAATAATATGATTAGTAAATATCTATGTTAAAAATATATAGCGTCATATACGAAAATACTTCCAGTAATATATCATACTATTAAAAAACTAATTAATGGTTAAATTAATAGTACATGTCAATATGGTAAATATATAATTTATAGCATAGATTTTTTTGTAGAAAAAAAGGAAGAAGAAAAAAATACGCACACACGTTAGATATTAAAGCAAAAGAAAGAAGATGGATTATATACAAGAATATCATAAATTTAACATCTTCTTATATTTATGTCGAACATAACATTAAAATTGATAATTATACAACATTAAAATTATAATTTTAATATTAGAATAAGCAAAATCATAAGAAAATATTTAAAACATAACTCTCCATTTAATTTTCTCAAAAAAAAAAAAAATCACATATAAAAGGGAAAATCTAGGGTTAGGCTTAGGCCCACCCATGTGCACAATAGAAAATGCATGATGTTGTTCCACACAGACAATTGAACCGCCCATAACACCGAAAGTGCACAAAAGTTATGGTAACCTTAGAGTTTGTTTGGAAACCAAGTTTGAACTTGGTTTTTCAAGCTCAAGTTTTGTCTTTTTTCTCAAAAGTTTTGTCTTTTTCTCAAAAAGTTTTTTGTCTTTTTTGAAAAGTCAACAAAATTTACTATTTAAACTTCAAAAACTCAACTCAAACTCATTTACCAAACGGACTCTTAATTTTCTGACTTGGCCTAATTTCATTTCGTAAATGAGATCCTTATAGTTCAGACACTTGTGGTTTCACAACCCCATTTCATAAATTTCTTCAGATAAAACCATTGAAAAAGGAATTATTTAAATTTGAAAAAAAAAAAAAGGCTAAAGGAAGTTACTGTTGTACCCTCCCTATAGAGGCTTAGCTGGTGCGCTAATATCTCAACATATTAATTATTTCTCAACATTTCAAATATTTTTATTTTTCAACACTTTAAATGGACATTTGAAAAGCAACATTTGAAATGGTATGAAATGTTACAAAATGTTTTCATTTGCAATTTCTAGACAAAATTCTATATATTAGGAGGACAATAATTTGACCATTTAGATTTTTTTTTACGGTACTAAATATTTTCATCTTAAATATTTCTCTCAAACAGAATAATATCTATAATCACAATACACCAATGAGGATACATTTCAAAATACATTAGCTATTGTCTATTGGATGGTGCAATATCAGAGTGCACCATAGATCGACCCTACAATAGATTTTCTCTATTTTGAAAGTGTGATTGGGTTTTTGTAATTATTGTAGTGAAGAAGTATCAGAGTAGAAAGTGTAGTATTTAAAAAGATAAAATATTGTCCCAAAAACAAATTAAAGACGAGAAGATATAGGAACATTTATTTCCTAAAAAAAAAAAAAAAAAAAAAAATCTCTAAAATACAGTCCAAAACAGTGACATATAAAATTTGAAGCATACGTTTTAGATAAAAGTCGGGTAATTCTTTTTAAGGCAAAAAAAAAAAAAAAAAAAAAAAACGTAAAATCGAAGCTAACGGTAGGTCAAACATATAATGTCACGACAAAAATTGAAAAAGCCAGAACCCCGCACTCTGGATATCTGTCAGCATCTCAGACAGGCATAAAACTCTTTTTGATTTATTTTTTATTATTGTTTAATTACTACTTCTGTAATCTGTACCTTCGATTTCAAGAATCTCCAGAAACGATATTTCACTCCATTCCCACAAAAAATATCTTCCCCATTTTTCCTCCATCTTTCCCCTTTTTTTTTTTAAATAAAGAAATTTCCTATTAATTAAAAAATAAAGTTTAAATAAAGTTTCCCAGATATTTTCACCCGCAGGGTCCCACCAACCTCCATTACCCACTCGCTTGACGTGATCTTTTGCTACTCGCTGCATTTCTTTAAGGAAATTTATTTATTTTTAATGTCTCGTGTTTTTGTCATTTTTCTCATGTTCTTCCTGTATATATTATTTTTAAAGCTTCTAAAATCACAGAACAATTACTATATTACGTAAAATAATACTACTCAAAAATTAAAATTAAAATTTATGTTCATAGTATTTTTTTAATTTAGTTTCTTATGCATATATAAACAAAAATCTAATTAAATTGATAACCATATTCTCCACTATCATAAATTTAGTAATCTCAACGACACGATACCATCATGTGAACATGAAAAGGACAGACAGAGTAATTGGAGTTATTATATATGAACAGTGATACAGGAGCAAAATATCTACGAATTAAAGAATTTTCAAAAGAAAATATCTGTCAAAAAGAATTATTTTGGTGGTGCAAATACTTGACTTTTTTTTTATACTTGTCGACTGGAGACGGCGAGTATAAGTTGCCATATACAGACTCTTCTCTCTCTCTCCTTGAGTCCAACGACCTCTCAACCGTCCTATATATATATATATATGTTTTATATGTACAGACATAGACATACACCTCGATAGAAAAAGCATGGGAATTGCCTAAACTCCTTGCCTTGAGACTTGCAGACACTAAAATCAGGCCAACAATTTTCGCCGGTGGCCGGTCACCAGCAAAATGGACGGCAAAACGACGTCGTCGGAGAGTTGGACCGATGAGAAGCACCTCAGGTACTTGAGCGCCATAGAAGCCTCCTTCGTCCGTTCCATGCTTGAAAATAACGGTCGTCTTCATCCTCTTCGTCTCGACCGTTACCTGCCCGACACCTCGGACTCAACCCTAGATTCCAAACCTCCTCGGAAAACCAGACAGCTTAAGCATGACATTAATTCCGGTAAATATATATATACTTAATTTTATTCTCGTATCAGTTGTCTTTAATCTTCGCTTAAAAAAAATCATGTAATATATATATATATATATTATTATTAGTGTCTGTTTTTCTTTGTATATAATAAGCTTGGTTGATCATCGTTTATGAAGTAGCAGGTGATACATTATAAGTTATAACTCTTTCTTAATTCTTCTTTTTTCTTTTTTAGAGAATGATTAAATGATTTTTTCTTGTTTAATTAAGGGATTCGTATGAAAGATTTATTTCTTAATTTGGGTGATAACTATTTTTGTCAAGATATCACGTCAATATATATGTCAAATTAAATATGGACTTTGAAAAGCTCCTAATTATATTTAGATATATATATTTAATATATGCTGAAGTATGAAAAAAGCATTTTTGACTGGCCGCCAACCAAAACCGAATCCAATGAAATATTATTATTATTATTATTTATTATTATTATTATTATTCAAGAAATACGTGAAAATACCGAATATGCGTGAAGATATTTGTTGCCCTATGAGACTGACGTAACGTATTCGCCTCTAGTATAATATTACCCTGTCGATTTATTATTACTTTTTACTTTTTCTTTTTCTTAATCATTTCAGACTTTCTATTTTCTTTTAACTGTTAGAAACTTGATATATATACATTTTTTGGGTTTAACTAGAATATATGAGTCCAAAAGGCAGAATGGAGGGAAGATTAGCTGAGAAAAGATCTAGGAGGATAAGAACATCTCAGCCGTTGAATTCATCACAAGATCAGGTTGGTATCACAATCAAGAACATATACATTTGGCCTGCTCTATAGCTACATTGTACAAGATAATGCAGTTTGTGCTGTGGTGGACCGCCGTTTGATCATGATCGAGCGGTTGAAACAAGTAGCTAACTTCAAATCAAGTCATGATCTCTAACATTGAATGACATTGATTGATCGACTACCACCATGATTTTTAAACTGATTGAGTTTTGTTTTGTGTTTTTTATTTTATTTTATTTTATTCGTCAATTCATTTACGTGCTGAAGCATGTGGCTGATATGAATAGAATAGAGAAAAAGGAGTTATGTAGGCTGATCTTTTTTCTTTTTCTTTTTCTTTTTCTTTTTCCGGTGATTTATTTTTCTCCCTACAGGTGGTCCCACAGTTGGAAATCAGAACCGTTTGTGATATGGATGAGCAAGACCAGCAGTATGTACCGTCGGCACCTGTTAAATACTAGAACTTAAGATTCTTTGTTGTAGGTCTTGATTTTTTTTTTTTTTTTTTCTTTTCCCGTTTAAAGGATTTTGTGGTAAGGTATGAAAATATACTTTTAATAGGACTTCAATATAACGGTGAATCGGAGATGTGCTCCGCGGAGAGAATAGTTTTTTATTTTACCCTACCACATAAATCTTTTTTTTTTTTTTCCCCTCTCTTCTTATTATCTATTTATGTTTTAATGTCGTTTAGTGTTCTTAGTGTCTGTAATAATTAATGTAGTAAAAAATGGTGGTTTGTGGCTATTGGTGATAATGATTCATGGCTATCGCAAAAAGGTTGCATGTAATACTAGTGCGTGTCTTCGAAGGACAGAAAGCTAGCTTTGATGATTTTTTTTTAATTATTATATATTATGCTTTTATTATCATTTTTTTTTTCAAAAGTGGATGTTAATTATATTTTGTGATGATATTTTGTAAAAAGCCTTATTAATTAAACTTTTTTTTTTTTTTATTGCAGATCAGCTTGCTAGTTTATTATCTTTTCAAGTTTTATATTAAAATCATGTTGACGAGAAAGACTTTTAAAGAATGAATTAAGAAGAAAAAGACAAGGGGGGTAAAGAGATGATGTTTAATCGTGATCAGTTGGGCAGGCTTATCTTTATATATGAAGGTCTAATCGGTTGCTTTAATTTAGTTTCGATCGAGAGAGATATTTATGGTCTAGTGACAATGTTAGGAAACTGACGTATACAATAATGGGGAACAATTTCAAGTTTATCTATTTTTAATCTTGTTATACATATGTTTGTGACAATGAATTGGCCAAGTTATATATTAAATTCTCAACAATAAAATATACACTGCATGTTTATATATATTTGTAAATATATATATATTCGAAAGGACATGATGGAACTTCATTTTAACTGATATGTTCATCGAATTGGTGGATTATCAATAGAGTTAGGGACATGATATATATATATATATATATATATATTCTCATCTAATATAGAAAAAGGAGTCAACATTCAACGCCTTTAATAATTTAGACATTACCACGAACCAATAATATTAATGATATTAGTAGGTTGAAGCAATGGGTCCATATAAATGATATTTGAAAATATCTAAAGGTGAAAAATATGCTCTCCTTCAAAGGTAGTATTTACCCGAAATATATATAACTACATATGCTAGTTACATTATAAGGTATAAAGTTTAAACCTTTATCTCTAAGTTAAAAAAAAAAAAATTGCATTCAATTCGTATTTATATATATAACCTTATATTGTGTTTTGTTTCTCATAATTAGTCATTCATGTTGTCGCACTAGTTCACAATATCAGTCGTCTTAAAGACGGTGACATTTTTTTTCCTCTTATCTAACTTTGTGATTTTGGCAACGAATGGTGGTTCATGATATCCAGCATTACATAATATCAAACTTTATATAAAAATTATTATAAAATTAATAGGATCGTGAGACAGTTTATGACACTTAATTGAAAAGATGGGGATATATATATATATATTTATATTTAAGAAAAAGTCTTAAAGTGTTGATTGACATTAATAATTGACCATAATCAAAGATGATTGACCAATAGATATATAAACATATATTGATATCGATCAATTAGAAATTGATTTTCTTTTTAAACAACAATTTTCTTAATTTTATAAAATTTGAGAACAAAAATACTTGAAAAAGGGTCATTTCTCCACGTATTCTTATATAAATAAATAACCTAGTGAGAAATAAGAAGAGAAAATTGTACAAACCTTTTTGAATATATATTTATGTTTTTTGCCATTTTGTTTGAAATTTTAACCCTTTGTACTTATTTAATTGAGGTTAAAAAAGAAAAGAAACTATTATAATTAAAATAATAATCAATTGATATCTTATTGGAGGGAAATTACAAATAAGAATCAAAGATATTTAGGCTAAGCACAAGAGGGCAAGAAAGACAAGTCAATGGCCTCATTATCTTTGTTTTTGTTTTTGTTAGTTTGCTAGAAAATGAAAACAAGCCTAAGGGTTCCATTCATTTGGGTTAATATAAAACTTTTTAATTCGTTGGACAAACCCAAGTGGGTCTCCATTTTCAATGGCAACAAAAAGGCCCAAAAAACCACTTCAAAATCAGAGATTTATTGAGATCTCAAACCAACAAAACCTCATTAATGTCCTCTTGGCAAACTCTTCCTAAAACACCATGATTCAGTTATTCCAGACCTACAAGAATCTGCTGCTCCAATCCTCACTCTCGATCTCTCTCACCGCTCTGATAATCTTCCTCAAAATCCCCATCTTCTTCCTCCACGGCCTCCACACTTACATCCACCCGGAGAATCTCAGCAATGGCGTCCGAGCCGCCATTAGGAGACCCAATGAAAGCTCCGATTCCAAACCCAACGCCGAGCTCAGAAAGAGGAACAAATCCAAGGACAAGTTCGAGTTCGACGAAAGCAACGCTCAGATCTTCCGGCTCAAGCTCGACGAGGCCCATCTTCAATCAAGACTCTATTTTGATGAGTATCGTAATGCTTTTACCATCTCATTTGTCGCCATTTCTTCTCTGTTGCTTCGTATATACTTAAAAAATGAATCGGAAAATTCTGGGTTTTTCGTTGATGGGATTTTCGTCCCGGTTCTGTTGGGATTTTTGGGCGTTTTTAGGATTCTGATATTGTTGGGTAAAGTCTCGCTTGAAAAATCTGCGTCGAGGCGTTCGGAGAAGCAATTGAGTGTTTTCTTTGGGTTTTTGGGGGTGGTTTTAGGGGGTTTGACCTGTTATACGTTCGCATCTTCGGTTTTCGATTTCGATTTCGGCTCAGTTGATGGGTCTGGGAGATTTTCCATCGCTGTTTTGCTGGGCTGCTTAGCAGGTCTTTTGTTCATCCCTGCTACGAAGATTGCCCGGTCGTTCTGGCTTGGGACTGATCAGCTGAGGTCTAATTTGTCAATGATAACTTGTGGCTGGTTTGCTAGATCAATCTTATATGCAAATTATTTGGTCATCACAATAGCAGCTCTCTTATGGATTAAGCCCTTATCCGAAATGCTCGTCAACAAGAACATAGATAATGGTATAGGATCACATTTGGTTAATGAAGTTGGAACAGCGGATAGGTTGCTAGGAAATGTAGGATTTTCGGTGTCGGATTTCAGGAAAGTTAGGATTTGGTGCTTGTTACTCTCGGCGGTTTTGCAACTCGTCGCTCTGCGCCCCAACTTGCAAATGTACCTGAATGAGGCGCTTCTATCTTGGTACCAAAGGTTGCACGCTAGCAAGGAACCTGATTTGGAATTTAGTAGGGCCAAGGTTTTTCTTCACAACCACTACTTATGCCTAGTTGTTGTGCAATTTCTTGCACCGCCGTTGTTGCTGCTTCTCTTTCTTGGATTTTCTCAAGTTGATGGTGACTATTTGAAAACTGATTTCCAATTTCTTTGCAGTCTAATGCCTTGCTCTGCCTTTGTGAGAGAACTGGCTTTATTTATAGCTTGGTGGGTTGTCTTTGTCACAGCTGTTTATACTTCAGCAACTCTTGTGTTGTTTCGTCGTGGCGATTTGTATGTTTCTTGATGAATTTCTCTTACTTATTCAGAGCTTCAAATTTGTTAATTATTTGGATTTTGTGTTCCATTGGTTATGCAATTTTTTGTTCTATGCATCTTTTAGAGAAGAAAGCATCATCTGTTATGGACTTGAAATTTTACATGGTACAGGAAAGACTTGCTAATGTATGCCCATCCACATTAGAAAAACAAAGAAAAGAGTTGCCATTTCAATCTGAAAAAATAAGGTTAGAGTGGGGATTGCGTTTATCGCGGCGACCATTGGTCACACTTTTTTTAACAGCCTTAGAGATCGATAGACCCCGTGATTTGTTGAGAGGCTGATTTTTTATGCTTTTGGTTTTAGGACATCTTTCCTCGATGCTACTCGTTTGGTTGAGGCTCGTTCTATCTTCTTTTTTTTTTTTTTTTTTTTCAAGGAAATTGACATGGTATTGACTATTTTTCTTGGGATTTTTTTTTTAATGCGTACTGGATAAGTGACGAGCTTTGAGTAGGTATGTGCATACATTTGTACACTAGCTACGTCTTTTGTAGTGGACGCGGGCATAATTCGCTTTTGTTGTGCTATCAATTTAAATATAAATATTTGATAGAGTTGAAACATAGACAGCATATTAGTTGGCAACGACGCAAATTTGTTTGGATTCAAATTGGGGGGGGGGGGGGGGGGGTGGGGGTACCGGCGGAGGAGAGGGAAATGTTTGGATTAGAAAAACCACTAGGAAAATTTTGCAACCAAAAAAAAAAAAAAAAACCTTGAAACAAATGAAAATGATCGAACAAGACTATCCATGCAAGAGTTCCTTCTTACCACACAATGGGGATAAGCATTTTGTCATGTACCCAAGCCTCCAGTTAGTGTCACTAATTTGCAAGCTTGTTTCCACGCTTTTCACTGTTTGCAAAAGTTCTTGAAACTTTTGATTCGTGTACACTTGTCGTTTTTCCCATGTATGTATATATATATTTTATTAAAGTTGTTTGGGACAGAAATCAGTGAACTAGACTGACACCCATCTCCAACATTTTTCCCATATTATTCAGGTCATGGATTTTAAAAACTACTATTATTCCTCTATTTTGGATTGTGATTCCTGCTTCTCATTGTGCTAAAGTTATTTTTCGTCGGGGAGTAGCATTTACCTAGCCCAAGACTGTTTAATATCTGAGAGTAATGAGAATTTTATAATAAGATATGTACCGTATGATTCTTTTTAAATCGTTATAAAATTTTATCAGTTTTACGTAATTTTAACATGAGTTGACCAAATCTTTTAAAAAAGTTAATTGCGACAAGACTTGAGGGGTAAGAAATTCATAAGTTTAACTTGCATTTGGTTTACCGATTGGAGATGAAATTTTTAAGTTAGAATTTGTTAAATTTTCAAAACTAATTATAATTTTAGTTGATTTTTCAAAAAAAAATAAAAACTGATATGAAAAAAATACAGTTTAGTTAGAATTGAATTAAAATAAGAAACAAATTTTTAAGCTCTTTGATACAACCGCCCTGACGCCCGTGACCTAGCACCGGTCCCCCCACCACTGGCCCCAGCCCTAGCCGCCCCCCACCCAGCTCCGGCCCCCCACTCCCCGACCACCTGTACCCCCCCCAGCCCCCTGGCGCCCCCCCGACGGGGACCCCCCCCACCCCCTCTCTCTCTCTCTCTTCCCGACCCACGGCCCCCCTCCCCCCTACACCCCCGACGCGAAAAGAGAGAGAGGGGGGGATTGGGGTCCCTGTCGGGGGTGAGGGGGCCTCGAACCGGAAGAGAGGGGAAGAGAGAGAAAGGGGGTGGGGGGGTTTCGTTGGGGGAAGGGGTGGCGTCGGGCGAGCTGGGGCCCGGGGGCTGGGGGGTGCCTGGGCGTGGGGGGCCGGGGCTAGGGCCTGGGGTGGGTGGGGGGTCGGGGGGTAGGTCGCTGGCGTCGGGGTGGGTCGTTGGCATCCGTCACCGACGACGGAGAAAACTTTGGGTGGGAAAGGTAATATGAGGTAAAATGTATGATAAGTATGGTATACCAATAATATTTCAACCGTTCGATTAAATCTAACGGTTCAAAAAAGAACTCTATCGGTAATTATTCTGGGAGAGTCTCTGCCACAGTGTCTCCCTTATTTAATAGCTTTTAAAAATCTGCTATTTAATTAAAAAGATTTAAAGCTCACCAAATAAAAATAGAATCCCCCACATTTGATGTCCTCCCTACTAGAGTTAAATAAAAAAAAATAAAAAAACGATTACTAGCCGGCGAGGGCCCCTGTCTTCGTCATCGGCGTGAGCGTCGCCTTGAAAACGAATCCGTGGCTGAGCCCGTCGCCGCTCCCCGACTGCCGCTCCCCAGCATGCCGCTGATCCATCGCCACTCGACCTTTCCGGAGCATCGCGCAGGAGATCGAAGAGCTTCCACTAACTCTTCCATGGTGATCCGACGTCGCACAGGGCGTAGGCCGAGGCGGCGACCATGATCGGGCACCGAGGCTTCGACGAACGGTACAGGCTAGGGAGAATCACCGGCGGGTAACAGTGGGAGCTCCACTAGGAGGTCGAGTTCGCCGGTGATGACACGGAATGACGGTCGGGGCGCGAGATTTGGTGTGGGGAGGAGAGCGGCAAGGTCCGTCGGTCAAGCAACCACGGGCACGACGGCGTAGAAGCTCGACAAGCTTAGGGTTAGTTTGGTTGATAAGTCCAAACTAACATTTTCAAACTTTTTTTTTTGTCTTTTTTCTCAAAATTTTTTTTATCTTTTCTAAAAAGTCAACATAATTTACTATTTAAACTTAAAAATCTTAACTCAAATTTACACACCAAACACCTCTTTATTCTCATGCCTCCGAAAGCTCGAATAAAAATTTTAAATTATAATTAATTAATTTTTAAAAATTAATTATAATTTTATCAATATTAAAAAAATAAAATAATAAATATAAAAATTAAACTTTAAAACCGAAAGTCTAAAAAGTTAAAAAACTTTTACCCTATAATGTAGAATTTCCCTTATTTTTTTTTCTTTCTTTTTTAACGTTGATTAATATAAATTCCCAAGCACAAAGGAAAGGAAAACAGATCGGTTGAAACAAATTTACCAAAATAGAGAAATATATCCGCTGAGAAATGGACACGTGTATAAAGAGATGGAGAAAATCTTGGAAGTTTCTCGAGGAAAGACGTAACGTAGTAGCTTCGTCTGGTGGTTTCTTTCTTCCATTTTGCTCCTTCCATTTCCTTTCCCACCGTTTTTCTTCCTCAAAATCAAACCCCTCACTCTCTCTCTCCTCTTTCTCTTTCTCTCTCTCTCTCTCTCTACAACGTCCAAATTCCACCGCGAACCTTCTAGAACTGCTATAACCAACGCCCCCAACACCCTTCTCTTCGATCTTCACGTCTCTGGCGTGCTTGTTTCCCATTGCTGTTATTGGTTCCGATCAAGACGCTTCAACCATGGCGGCGGAGCCAGGCGGAGATGCCGCTTCCGGCGAGTCTCAGAGGACTTTACCGACGCCGTTTTTGACCAAAACCTATCAGCTCGTTGACGATCAAACCATCGACGACGTGATCTCCTGGAACGACGACGGATCTACCTTTATCGTCTGGAACCCCACCGTCTTCGCCAGAGATTTGCTTCCCAAATATTTCAAGCATAATAATTTCTCCAGCTTCGTTAGACAGCTCAACACCTATGTAAGTTTTTCTTTTTGTTTGTTTTACAAAAGATTATTTTTGTGCAGTTTGAGATCTAAATTTGTTTTCTTTTTTTTTGGAATTTTAGGGATTTAGGAAGGTTGTACCCGATCGGTGGGAATTCTCGAACGAGTACTTTCGCAGAGGCGAAAAACGACTCCTGTCCGAAATTCAACGCCGGAAAATTGCAACACCAGCGACGACGGCGACTGCGGCGGCGGTGACGGTGGTGGCGATTTCAACGGCGAGGCCAATAATTTCGCCGTCGAACTCCGGAGAAGAGCAAGTTATATCTTCGAACTCGTCGCCGGCCAGAGGTCCGGCGGAGCTCGTGGACGAAAACGAGAGGCTGAGGAAGGAGAATCTCCAGCTGACGAAGGAGCTTGCGGAGATGAAGTCGCTCTGCAGCAATATCTTCAGCATGGTGTCGAATTACGCTTGCGTCCAACCGGAGAGCGGTTTTCAGGCGAGGGAGAGCGGTTTTCGGGATGTGAAACCGCTGGATTTGCTGCCCGCTACTGCCAAGCGGTTCAACGGCGAAGGGGAGGAGGACGGGGAGGAGGAGGAGGCTGTGGCGGAGAAGACGAGCCCGAAGCTGTTCGGAGTGACGATCGGGACGAAGCGGGCCAGGGAAGGAAGCGACGAGGGCAGCGAGGCGCCGGGGGACGAGACGGATCTGCGGCTGCGTCAGCCAGCTGGAGTTGACGTGAAATCAGAACCGTTGGATGTTGATCATCAGGAAAAGCCGTGGCTGAAGCAGTCCCACAGAGTTAATCAGAGGGTCTGTAATTGATGACAGACAGTGGTCCCACCCAAAAAAAGGCCAAAAAAAAAAACCAAAAAAAAAATTGGATAAGTATAGTCTCCGTAGGCGGTGTAGCTAGCTGTAGCCATATTGTATCTCCGAGTCCGTACAAGGAGAGGCACGTGCGCCGAGTAGGTCACGTGCGCCGTTAACCTTTGAGGACTTTTGATAATTCAAGAAGTTTCTAGGACCTACGCCTACTCTTTTGCCCTTTTGGATAGAAAAACCTTTTTTTTTTTTTGGATAAATTTTCCTCCTCTCTTTTTCTATCTAATTGTGTAATTTCAACAAAAGAAAAGTTTGTGGAATTATAATGGTATTGGAAAACGTGTTGGGCTGAGGAAATCGATGGCCCCAGTTGAAAGCTCTTTGTTATCCTTACCAAGTTGGTCCATTTAGTGGGTTTACTTTTGTTTTTATTTATTTATTTACTTACTTTTCTTGAATATGCATTATTGGATGTTTCCAAACAGTTTCAAAACGACGACCCCAACAAGTTAATATGTACTAGTGAAGCCATGGAAATTGCGGGATAAAAGTAAGGTCCTGTTTAGGATAATTTTTCCGGACAGGGTATCCACAATTCTTAATACAACATCTCACTTCCAATTCTGAATAGATTCTCTTATTAAGGTTATATGATATTATGCAAGCGAGATTGCGACCTAGGATTTATGATGAGTTTATCATCACTGTTGGCGGTGTTTTGCCACGTTCCAATCCCAAAAGTCAAAATATTTGGTATATATGGGTGGTTTTTGGATTTGAGATAGAAACGTTTTAGAATTTTGTTATTTATTTTTTCTAAAATTTAATCATGGAACGTTTCCACATATTAAAGGTGCTGGCTGACCTGATGGTTAAAACATCACTGACACTCTTACTTTGTGGGGGAAAAGAGTTGGAAATGTCTTTGATTCGTCTGTTAGATTAGACGAAATTGGAGTTTTGTCCTGTTGTTGGTGCATGCGGTTGTTATAGTTCCAGATTCCAAAAAAAAAAAAAAAAAAAAAAAGGATATTTATGTTGAACCGTGTTAATGACTTATCTATGTCGTAATGAAGTGGGTGGTTGATTTAAAAAATAAAAAAATAAAAAAGAAGGAAAGAAGAAGAAGTGGGTGGTTGATTGTTATCTATTAAACGTGTTGATGTTAAAATAATATAATCTTAATTAAAGAACACTTTGGCTGAGTTTTTTGTGCACGGCTTCTAGCCTTGCCGTCTTCCATTTTTCTAGTAATCGTCCGCAAAAGAGCTGCCACTGTTGACTATACATGATTTATCCACACTATCTTTTTAGATTGGGTAGTAAAAATTATTTGATGTCCACGCTCTGGCTTAGAACCATATCAGGAATTTATTGGGATCACAGATTGAATATTATGAGATCCAACTTAAAAATTAATATATTATATCTTAATTCTTACAGGTTCACGACACCATCAGAATAGACCGGATATCAAAGTGCACTCTCGCCATGTCATACATGGAATGAGCACTCGAACCAGGATTGAGAGTTCAAGGGATCATTCTATAATTTCTCATAATCACTATGCCACCACAAACCGTGGTGAAATTAGGTTTTTGAATTTTGAGCAAGAAGTTTCCTCATTTGCGGTAGAGACGAGTGAGTAACCAGAAAATAGTTCAAAAGGTCCTTATTGTTTTTTTTCTTGTTCATTCTCCAGCTTAAGCTACGGGATTATATGGTGAAATAGATGTATCATGTATAAAAGCTAGAGCCACAAAAAGTCCGCTTTCCATCTTAAACTCTGGCTTTGTTTGACATTTAAATTTAACTCGAATTAAATTATACTTTTTCATCTTAGTTTTTACCTTTTTTTTTTTTTTTTAAGTCAACAAAATTTATAATTAATTTTTAAAAAGTCAACTAACTCTAATTTAAAAATTTAAAAATTTCATCTCTAACCGGTGAGTCAAACGCAAACTCAGTCAAATGTAACATTTCCAGCAGTGAAAATTACAAGCAAATTTGCAAAGAAACAGCTTCATCCAAAACCACGAAGATATAAAAAGCCAAAAGAGCATATGATAGCTTAAACATTCGAAGCAGTTGCAGCAGAAAGGGAAAATATAAATATATACATATATATATATATATATGTCTACATATGTTGGTTGATTTCTTTCTTTTCTTTTCTTTCATTTGGCTTTGCACGCACGCAAAAATAGTTTGATTAGAAAATAAGTTTATCAAGTTCACGAGCATAACTGTTTCGTAATAAGATATTTCGCTTTGTGCTAGAAATTGTCGAATTTCTTATCCTCGAAAAACCATTCCAAAACTTGACTTTAACATTTGCACCAGAAATACACACCACGCATACATGTATACCAATATATACATACATTTCTACCGCTTTCTGTACTACATACGTCATGTCATTTGTTTATATCATCATGTCTTTATACGTAGAGGAGCAGAAGCAAGAAACTAGCACAGGTTACACGGAGCGAAAAATAAGGTCAAGAAGAGCAACTCTTGATTTTCATTAGATTAGGAAACTAAAAGTCTTGGAGCTTACATTAGAGTCCTATTTGCTTCCTAAATAATTTACAGTATTATTCTAGTTCGTCAAACCTATCAAACAAGGGACATTAGAAGTCTACATCTTACAGTTACTCATCTTTGATCCCTTTAAGGAACTTCAGCACTTGAAGCATGGTGGGCCTGCTGGCAGGATTCTCG
Source organism: Ficus erecta (assembly GCA_008635985.1). NCBI lineage: Eukaryota > Viridiplantae > Streptophyta > Magnoliopsida > Rosales > Moraceae > Ficus > Ficus erecta. Next base: position 2,718,467 of record BKCH01000010.1, read on the forward strand.
GCGAGGCAAAGGCAAGCAATCTGAAGCATTTGAAGCATCATGTGCTTAGAGTTCGCGTTGAGGACGGTTGGATCGAGAACATCAGCAGCCTGCCCCTTCTTGATCTTCTGAAAGACCCAGCCCACCAAATTCCCGCCTTCGATCTCCTTGAAGTTGGGTCCGGTTGGTTCTTTCCCCGTAACCAACTCGAGCAAAATCACGCCGAAACTGTAGACATCGCCCCTTGTAGTAGACCTAGCACTCTGTCCGTACTCTGGTGGAATGTAGCCAAACGTTCCAGCTATGTCAGTGGTGATATGAGTTTCACAGGCACTAATCAACCTTGCCAGCCCAAAATCAGCAACCTTTGGCTCGAAGTCTTCGTTGAGCAAGATGTTGCTTGCTTTTATGTCCCTGTGAATGATGTGGGGAATGAATCCATGGTGCAGAAAAGCCAGCCCACGTGCGGCGCCATTTGCAATTTTGAAGCGTTTCTCCCAATCTAGGATTTCAAGAGCCCCGGTTCGATTTCTCAGCCAAAGGTCTAGGCTCCCGTTCACCATATACTCGTAAACAAGGAGCTTTTCCTCCGCAATAGAGCAGTACCCGAGCAGCAGCACTAGATTTTGGTGCTTCACTTTCCCCAGAGTTTCCATTTCAGCAATAAACTCTCTTTGACCTTGCGTTTTAGCTTCACTGAGCTTTTTAACTGCAACCGTTTTTCCATTAGGCAGAGTGGCTTTATACACCGTCCCGAAACCTCCATCTCCTATTATGTTGGTCTTGCAGAAGTTGTTGGTCGCTTCAAGGATATCGACTAAGGTCAACTTCAACAGAGGCTGCTCGAACATGGCCACATTGATGCTCAGAGGCTCCTTTGATCTGCTGCTGCTAAGAAAGTAGAGATTTTGAACCAGAAAACTGTTGAGTTTGCTTTCCTCCATTTCTTCGGTGTCTTTTTGCCTGCTGTTCCTGGCAACACATCTCGCAAGAGCAAAAGCGATAATAAGAACAATTAGAGTAGTTCCAATGACAATCCCAGCTAGTCCCCAGGCATTTGACAATGCTGATTTGTCAAAATCGTTAACATGGCAATCGAATCCCATTACTCTCCCGCACAGTTTCTTGTTCCCAGCAAGTGAAACTTTTGATAGTTTCTGGCAAATTCCACTTCTAGGAATAGGCCCTTCCAATCTATTTTCAGCCAAATTCAAGTAAAACAGATTGGCCAGCCCACATAATTTCTCTGGAATCTGTCCGAAGAGCCTGTTCCTCGAAACATCAAAATACTGGAGCTCCATCAGATTTCCAACTTCCGCTGGAATCTCTCCCCAAAACATATTTGCATGAAGATCCAAGAATGACAAGTATGACAGGTTACCTAAAGATTGTGGCAATTTCCCATCAAACAAATTGCAGCTCAAATTCATAGTTTCGATCCTCCACGCTATGGAATTCGAGAAGAGCTGATCAACCTGGCCAGAAAGCTTGTTATGTTGAACATAAAGCCCTACAAGGTTTAGCATGCTCGAAAGAGAAGAAGGGAGCTCGCCGCTGAGCTCGTTAGAGCTCATATCCAAGTGGGTTAGGCCTTTCAAGTTCCCAAAACTTGCTGGTACTGAACCGGATAACTTATTACCAGTCAAATTCAGCTTCACCAAACTGCTCAAACGACCCCAATTTCCGGGAATGCTTCCAGTGAGCTGATTATTTCCCAGATACAAGCCTTGGAGCTTTAGGGAGTCACCGAACTCCGGAGGGATGGAACCTGTGAGGAAATTCCCAGATAAATCCATGGTTGTAAGATTTGTCAAGCGAGACAGTGAGCTTGGAATTTCCCCAGAAAGCAAGTTATTACTTATCAGTAGATCTACCACGACCACACAGCTTCCCAATTCATCAGGTATCGTTCCAGACAACCTATTGTAAGATAGGTCAAAAACCCCGCGGTGTTGAACGAAGCTCAGATCAGGGATATTAACCTGCTGAAAATACGATGACGGCTTTGAAGGAATCGACCCGGATAGATCATTGTGAGAGAGAACCAGGCATTGAAGTTGAGCCAAGTCCGCGAGATTCTCCGGTATGGTCCCATTGAGACGGTTGTTTCCCAAGTCCAATGTGGTAAGTGCAGTGCACATTCCCAACTCGATCGGGATACTCCCTTCAAGCAGATTTGAATTCAAGTTAAGAACAGAAAGAGTTGTAAGCTTTCCAACCTCTTTAGGTATGGTGCCTTTCAACTGATTGTTACTGAGAACAAGCCTTTCCAGTGCTGCAGCATTGCCAATCTCCTCAGACAGAGAGCCCCCCAACTGATTATTTGCAGCTGAGAATTCCATTAAACTCGGCGACTTCCAAATGCTAGCAGGAATCGCTCCGGTGAAATTGTTCGAGTCAAGGTCAAGCACCATCAGTGGAAGCTCCGCGAGGTACTCGGGAATTCGACCAACAATCTGATTATTCACCAACACCAACTGAGTAAGATTAGTGCACTTGACAAAAGTGTTCTCAATTGTACCAAAGAAGGAATTCCTGCCGAGATCAATCTCCATAAGAGACAATGCATTGCAGAGCTCGTTCGGTATTCCACCACTCAACAAGTTATTGCTCAAACTAAGGTGCCTAAGCATAGAACAATTCCCAATCTCAGCCGGAATTTTCCCCGAAAACCGGTTGCTCGCAAGCAAAAGCGAGTCTACCTGATTCCACTTCCCAAGCCAGGAAGGCAACGGCCCGGAAAGCTGGTTCTTTTCAGCGGAAAACGTCAACATGGGAAGCTCAGAAAGCTCCTCAGGCAAGGACCCAGATAATGAATTGAAGGACAGCATCAAAGTCTTCAAGTTCCTACAGTTTCCCAGCTCAGGAGGAACTGACCCGTTAAGCTCAGAGGACTCCAGAATCAAAAAACTCAAATTCTGCAACTTCCCAATGGATTTTGGAATCGAACACCTCAAAGGGTTATAAGAAAGGTCAAGTTTTTCAAGCCTTTGCAACTTTGACAATTCCTCAGGCAAAGGTCCGGTTATAAAACAAGAAGGGGAATAGAAGATTTCAAGCTCGGAAAGTTGACCAATCTCACGAGGCAACTGACCAGAAAACTGGTTTTATCCCAATGTAAAGTTCAGTGAGGTTCTTCAAGTTGCCAATCTCCGGTGGGATTATACCGGAAAACGAGTTGTTTGATATGTCCAAGGAAGTTAAAGACTCTAAATTTGTGAAAACAGGTAACGGAAAAGGACCTGAGAGAAGGTTGTTGCTTAAGTCCAAGAACAGAAGCCTCGTCAAGTTTCCTATCTGGGCAGGCACATTTCCGGTTAAAGCGTTACCGGAGAGGTCGAGAGTCTCGAGCCGAGCCAAGTCCCCGAGCTCCGGAGGTATTTCGCCAGAAAAAAAGTTGTGCCCGAGTTTCAGTGTCTGAAGCTGCGTCAATCCACTCAGCTGACTCGGAAGCTCGCCGGAGAGCTGGTTTTGGCCGAGGAAGAGGTGCTTCAGGCTCTGGAGGCCGAGAATCTGCGGCGGGATTCCGCCGTGAAGAGCGTTAGACGAGAGGTCGAGGACGGCGAGGCTGGTGAGAGAGAAAATGGAGAGAGAGAGCGGGCCTCTGAGGGAGAGAGAGGAGAGAGAGAGTGAGTCGACACGGCCTAGTCTGCAGGAGACGCCGAGCCAGCCACTGCAGTGTGGGGCGGAGAGGTTCCATGAGGACAAAATGTGGGGGTTTGAGAGAGAGGCTCTGAAGGAGAGAAGGGCTTCTGTTTCTGGTTTAGCTGCGTTCTGGTCTGAAATGGCGGTGGAGAAGAGAAAGAGTACGTGAAGAAACACGACGCCATGAACGAGAAATGGAAGCTCAAACGCCATGACACAGAGAGAGAGAGAGAGAGGACCAGAGAAATGGTGAGGCTAAAGCCGAAGAACCGGGAAATGGGTATGGGAAATTATCAGCTTAAGAGCAAGTTCCATATTCGTTACAGAGTACAGAATGTGAAAGAAAGAAGGAGGTAGAAAAAACGCCATATCCATGGAGAGAGAGAGAGAGAGAGAGAGAGAAGAAGGTAACGTGTTAGAGAGAGAGGGCACGCAGGTCACGTGACTTTACTCTTTCCAGCAACGGTATTTCTGTGCTAGTTTTTGCAGAGAAACCCCTTCAGAGCTCAGAATATTCTCTATTTAAACCAAATGTTTTTTGCAAATTTTAAATTGTGCACGCTGATTATCTTTTCCCCCTATTCTACACCTTCCTAGTAGCTGTAAAGCGAAAAAGCACCCTTCTGTTGCCTAGTTCAGAATATCCGGGTCTTGTCTCATTATCTCTTTGCAATTTTTGTTGGAAGGGAATTAAAAAATAATAAAAATAAAATTATGTTGTAATGGTAAAACTATTATAATCGTGGGATGATTTTATCAAAAACCTAACTATTTTGTAAGATGATTTTTATCAAATTCCCTTTTTTTTTTTTTTTTTTTTTTTTTTTTTTCATTTGTGATACTTTTTTTTAGGTGAATTTGTGATACTAGTGTAATCTAACGGATTAGAATTTTGTCTAACGTAATTTATTTCATATCTTAATTCAAAATTCTTCTTATTTGTGTTTTAGAAAATTATGTGATGAAGTGAAAAAAAAACTTTAAATCTGATAAAACATTAAACATCAAGTGTTAATTGAGTTTCTATCAAATTATTGTTTCTAGTTTAATATGATTTTAATATAATATAGTGATTGAATTTTATTATATATCTTATCTTAAAATTTTCCATATATTGTAATGTTGTTAGAATCTTGACATCTTTTATTTACATTTATTTTGCGCATTACAATGAACTATTCGTCCCTTTTGTGCCTCCAAACCTCCACTTCTATTTTCTAAATTATAGGACTCAGAAAAATAAATAAAAAAGCAAGAAAGAAAGAAAAAGAAAAGGAAGCCTAGCTCTTTTCTTTGTAGATTTTGCACTATGGATGGATGTAGTTATATTAGTCACATAATGAGGGAAGATATTCTTATACCACTTTGTAGAATTGTTATTAGCATTGATGATTTTCATATTGTTATACGTACTCTTTTTATTGTTTATTATTTATAGCCGCCACTTTAACAACCTTTAGAAAATATATATATATATATATATATATTTTCTCTTTGAAGATCTTTAAAAAGAGTTTAGTGACATTGTATAGCCGCAACTTTAATAAACTTTAAAAAAGAAAAATTTGTGAAGGTTATTTAACCAAAAAAAAAAAAGAAAAAGTAAAGTGACATTGAAATTACTTAATTTTTGGTATGTTAGGTTCAAGGCATCTTTTCCATTTTTTTTTAGTAGCATGTATTTTATTATAATGTATTTATATTAGTAGCTGCATGTGTATGTCTTTGACTACTAGTATACATGTAGAATTAATAAAAACACTTTTACAGTTTACTAGCTCTGCTGGCTGCAATATGATGGCCTAAACATCTTAGCCACTACTGACCCATTACAAGAAAGGATCATGATAAAGAAAATTAAAAAATTAAAAAAAAAAAAAAAGAAAGGAAAGAGGAATATATTTAAATTTCCCATACCTTCATTATTCAGTAACACCAGTCCTTTCCCAAAAAAAAAAACAAAACAAAACAAAACAAAACAAAAACAAAAAACAAAACAATAGTCCTTTCTTTCTGTTGAGGATTTTATCAGGGGGTGTGATCTAAAAAACTTATGGTAGAACTTTTGTCCAATTGATGGATATTGATATGTTAATTATTATAATTTATTGATGATAAATAATTTTGTGTGGTGTGTAATAAACTTTAAATGTGAACATTTATAGATTAAACAATAATACTTACGGGTCGGAAAAAAAAAATGTCTCCACCATAAATAAATACTCTTTTCCTTGCCCATCAAAAAGATACAAGAGAGAGACCTAACCAAGACAATAACAAATAATTGAAATTAAAACAGAAAATATTCTATATGAATTGGCTGCGTGGAGAGAATATAGTTCAAAATGCATTTGTGTTTAGTTTTTTTTTTTTTTTTTTTTTGGGGGTCGCATGTTTGATAGTGGACCCATTAATAAGTGTTCTAAGAGGCAATAATTGTAACTGAATTATGGTCCAAGTTCCAATAAACAAAAATTATAATAACTGTTGAGTGCACTAAAACTGCTTTATCAAAGAAAAAGAAAAGAAAAAAATATTTATAGAAATGCTAGTGCAAACAAAAAGTTACGCCAATGTTTTTTTCTTTTTTCTCATTTAGTCCCCTCTAGTTATTTCTCTTTTCATTTTCACCCTTTGTTTGGGGAGGTCAGGAAAAAGGACATGATAGCAAAAAAGGCTGATTTGATGGCGTCATTCACTTGATTTGGGCCCTCAGAATCTCCCACAAAGGTACAATGGGGTAAGGAACTGACCAAAACCAAAATTTTGGGCCCATGACCGGAATTAAGTCTTAACTGACGAGAATGCCCTCGAAATTGACAAAACAGCAATTGAACACTGAACTCAACAGGCGACACTGCGAGTGCGTGTTTTTATGTTGGTGAAAGGTTGTTTTCGTCATTATGATATTACTATCTTTGACTTACCCCAAAAAAAAAAAAAAAAGAAGAGAAAAGGAAAAGAAAAGAATGGCAAGAAAATGAGGGCTCACGCACATCTGCCATTCGGTTTTCACAAAAAAAAATTTTAATATTTTTTTTTAATTTAAAACTACTTTTTATTATTTATATTTTTAAATATCTATAATAAATATCAATTTTAAAAATTTATAACTTTATAATTTCAAGTCTTAATAAGATAAATTTTTTAAACTATATATAATTTTGAAAGAAATAAAATAAGATCTATGTTAATATTTTTACTAAATATATTTTAAGATTTCACTTTTTTAACTTAAACAAGTTTTTTAGTCAAACACACAATTTTAAAATTACATTTTTAATCCAGAACTACATTTGTATTTGATGTATGGATTTAAAATGAAAATTTTAAATTAAAATTGATTGAATTTTTAAAAATTAATTATAATTTTAATTAACGTTAAAAAAAAAGGATAAAAACTTTAAACTTTGAAAATCTAATTATAAAAACTTTAAATTTGAAAGGAAGAGCTAAACGGACGTTTACATCTCTAAAATTTCTCTCAAACCGGCCCCGAAGCCGAAAAAAGAAAGAGAGCTCAAAGGGCAGGGCCTTATGCTGAGCTGTCCCCTCGAAGCGAACCATTACAAACCAAGAATGGGAAGAATTTCCTCTGTAAAAGTGGCACTCTTTGTCAGGCTTCTTTATTTGGTTTATTATTTGTTTTTTTTTTTTCACTTTTTTTTTGTTGAAATTATTTGTTTTTTTCTACATTTTCTCTTTATTTATTTATTTATTTTTCCTTTTTTCTCTCTATTTAATTGTTTGCTTGTAAACTTACACGAGAAAGAGACCTCACAAGTCACAACATTTAAAATTTGAGGTCAAATTTAATGGTTTCTCACATGAAGACAAAAAAAAAAAAGAAAAAAAAAACGTTTCACTTTATCAAACATTGCATAATTAATATGTTGTTTGAGTGAATAAAGCAGCTTGAAAAAGATGATGAACTTTGATATGAAGAAAGCTGCAGGCCAGGCCATGCCAGCTGGTTTTGTTCCCACATCCATATTGGAACGACCCTCCCTCTCTCCTCTCTCTCTCTCTCTCTCTCTCTCTCATGCAGAAAGCATTCCTTTGAGTTAAAAAGATCGTTGGAAATGGTACTCTGTTTGTGATTGGTTGGTTGGTTCATAATTGTTGAACTACAGTTCTCAGTGTACTAAAAGCTGTTCAATGCTTGGTAGTAGCAGTAGTAGTGGTCCCAAAAATCCTATAATAATTCCAAAAAATAAAAAATAAAAAATAAAAACCATATCGTGGTATCAACAACAATACGAGTCCATAGTGGTTTGGTGGATGACAACAACATCAAACCACAAGGTAGTAATTAAGTAGCATGTCCTTATTTTCACTTAATCCGATCGATGGCAGATCTCATGTTCACGTTCAGTGGATAGGGTTTAAGACTATTTTTAAATCAGAGGTTTTGGTCGGTTTAGATCGGACACTCATTGAAAGTCTTTTCGTTTTGAACGAAGCGGTGTTTAGATGTGTAAAAAAATTATAAAATAATGTTTGAACAGTAAATTAAAAAGTCATATCTTTTTTAGAGTTGGAATTTTTTTAAAAAATCCATTTTAAAAATGAATATGCAAGCTAAACAGTACAAGTTAATAAACATTAGCTCTTATTGAGGTGATATATTGTGTCTCATGATACAAATGGATGAGGTTTATATGGTCAACTAACGTGAAAAAACCATCTATGACTAGTTATCCCACGATAGTAATATATATACTCTAATTCTCGTGTTCGGTAATCTTTTTTTTATTGGACACGTACGACAACTTATTTATGATTATTGGATGTAAAAATAAACGTCGCTGATAAGAGAGAAAGTGGACATTGATAGAACTAATTATTAGATTATATCATCTCTCTCTCACCAGATGTACAACCACCGGATGTCCAACCACAGACAACATACATTTCCTCTATATATGTATTTGGTATAAGTATAACACGACAATAACATACGCTTAGTGCATATATTATCTCCTAGACCTACGCATGAAATGAACATTTTAGGCTCCTAGCTAGATGATAGGTTGGCCAAGCAAACAAGCATTGATAACTACAAGGTCGGTCGTTTAATTGGATGGAGAGTTTGATGGATGCGTGTAAGCTTAAATATGGGAAACTGGGAATTATGATTTTTCATAAGAGAGTTCCAAAGTCTTATAAGCATATTTATTATGGGACGTTTGAAACTAGAAATAAATGCCTGGAAGATTGATAAAAAGATATTTGAAGTGACATCTCGTGGTGACAAAAGTAAAGTAAAAGTTGAATCCAAATTCAAACCAACTCTCCCACTGCTACTTCTCTACCAGCTCCCTGACCACACTACAACTAATGCATAACACTCTAGAGAGAGAAAGTTTGAGATATATATATATATATAGAGAGAGAGAGAGAGATAGATTCCTCTGGGTTTTCTGGTTTTGGCGATGGATTGATGGGTTATTTTTCTTCTTATTGCTACTGAAAATTGTGGGTCACCTTGGCCCTTTTTTTTTTTTTTTTCCCTTGGAAGTGAAGTTTCTTTTCCGGGAATCTGGTTCAGTATCTTCGCAGAGGAAAGCCGAGTGGGGTGTTCAAAAAGAAAGAGACCTCCACTTTCCCTTATCCACTAGCAGGGTTTTAACTCATTGGGATTGTTATGACCGTGAAACTCGGACGATATGAAGCCAAAATTCACAAATGTCTTCCAAGAAAGGATTCAGCTTGAATTTGAATTCGAAAAAAGACCTATATTCTACAGAACGTTTTCATGTTTATATGTTTCCTATGCAAATTTAATAGCTAAGCAACCAAATGTTAACTTTATAATAAGATCGGCTTCTACTTTTTCTCACTATATTTATGGGGTGTTTGGTGTCTTAGTCCAAACTAAGATTTTCAAATTTTTTTTTGTCTTTTTTTCAAAAAGTTTTTTGTCTTTTCTCAAAATTCAAAAAAATTTACTATTTAAACTTAAAAATTTCAACTCAAACTTACACACCAAACACCCCCTAAATATCATGAACCGGTCAACGGTGCTTTAAAAGAAAACTGCAATTATGGACTACTTATTGGACATGACTTTGAACCAAATTCCCAAGATCGGCTTCTTCTTTTTTTTTTTTTTTTTTTTTTTGTGGGGTTATTACCTTTTTATTTTGGTATTTTTTTCGAAAAGTTTTTGATAAATTACTCCTTGAAGTTTTTTTTTTTTTTTTTTTTTTTTTTACACGTGATAGTCATCCTTGTCCCTATTAAATTAAAGAAATTCATATTAAATTTTATGATCAATGACCAAAACTGAAAAAAAAAAAAAAAAAAAAAAAAGGAAAAATCAGAGAGTAATATGCTATACTCATTGTTAAGGGGGGAAAGGAGGAAGAGGAGAGAATATAAATAGCCCATGTAATTGATTTGTTTAGCTTTTATATTTCTTCTGTTTCTTCCTCTTAACACTGTGCCCCTTTTAATAGTGTAAATTAGTTATAATATAACTTTTAAAAGTCAGTGATATCATACATCAATGACACTTTTGCATGGGTGGTTTTAAAAATTTCAGTTTTATATGATAAAAAGATGATTTCTCCTTTTCATTATACTCTACGCTATCAAAGAATTAGAAGTGAAAAAAAAAAAAAAAAAAAGGGCGACATTTTCATCTTTTTTGTTTTTTCCAAAATGTGTTTTGTAATACCAACTCTCTAAAAATATAATTCCCCCAAGTACTAATTTTAGTTTAATATTTAAAGGGATAAACAAGGACAAAAATCTTACAATGTTTAGAAAAGTGTTTGATTCAGCGGAATTGGAAAAACTCAAGTTAAATCTATGTGTAAAGTGAAACCCCCAAAATGGGGAGGAAAAAGAAAAACAAACTCAACTCTGATATGAAATTCACAAAATATTCAGATATCCATAATTTAGTACAACGAGGGCTTCTTAAGCCAAGCAAAACGACAAGTCAAAAACGGTCACCTTAACTCTCTAAACGACAAACAAACAAGCAGCCTACAAAAGACTATGAATGACAAGCAAATTTAGACAGACACAATAACATAACAAATGATAATGTTCACTAACAACAACTTGAAAAACGAGCAACTTATAAAATAAAATTTGTGTCGTGATATCGAGAGAGGAAAATTTATATCATGTTAATCGACGAAAAAAAAAGTTGACTACTTGCATAATTTTCTCAAATCTTTATATCCCTTACTAGGGGGGCATTCTAGAAATTTCAGGGCCGTGGGTTGGGCCGAGGAGTGAAGCAAGGTCACAATTGTTTTTTTTTTTTTTGTTATTTTTTTTTTGTTTTTACTTGAAAATTACTTAAATAACCATATATTTTTTCATATATTGACGAACATAATATAAATTTCCCATTTTTTTTACCAACATGACACAAATTTTAGTTAATTTTGAAAAAATACTTTAGAACATCAGTAATATTTAACATCACACTAACAGAGAAGTGTGTTTTACTGGTGGGCCCCATATTGTGACTCACATTCTATTAGTCTGTGATGTTAAATAGCAATGATGTTATGGATCATTGTTCATTTTGTATCATATATGATCTAGTTTTTATTTTTTAATTGTCTCACTCACTAACGTGTTTTTTTCCCCTTTGTTTACTGGACTCCTATTTTGGGCCTTGGACCCGAAGTTGCGTCGGCCCAGCTATCTGGTCATCTCGAGAACACAAAACGAGTGCGTGTATTAGTAATGTCTCCAGTGATTCCAACTTGGCAGTGGCACAGTGGCAGTGCGCTTCAAAGAATCAACCAAATATATTATACTTCAACTGTACCAGCAAAGATCAGTATTTATCGAAAGAACCACATTCGACGAAATTTCATCAATAAACGCATTCGACCGTGACCCAAACTTGCACCAATTTGCCTTAAAAAAAAAAAACAACAACAACAACTTTGAGAATACTTGACCGTGACCCGACCTGTCAGATCGAGTCGTTGCTCAACATGGTTCGATAATGGATCTTTGACAGCATTATATTATCCACGGCGCTCTTCAATAGAGATGGTGACAGATCTTCGATTATACTCACATAGGAGGTTTTCGATTATTCGGCGATACGAGTAGAATTTTAATTTAAGTAGAGATTTGGATTTTAATTTTAGACTCAACTTCACACGTACAATTGCGTCACTTTAATGAACAATTTAATGAATATTTTAAAAATGAATTCTCAAATCAAATTTGAAGATTTTCAAAAGTTTTTCACAGTTGGGTAGCCATCAAAGGATTTAGATAATTCAGATTTGAGGTTTTTTTCAAAAGTTTTTCATAGTTGGTAGTCATCAAGGGATTTGGAGGTAAACCTTATTCAGTGGTAAAATTTGAAAACCTTATTCAGACAGTTCATATTTAAGGTTTTTTTCAAAAGTTTTTCACAGTTGGTAGCCATTAAGGGATTCAGTAGTAAACCTTATTCAGTGGTAATATTTGAAAACTTTATTCAGACAGTTCAGATTTGAGGTCTTTTTCAAAAGTTTTTCATAGTTGGTAGCCATCAAGGGATTCAGTGGTAAATAAGAATTCGAGAGATTTTGATTCTAATTCTCTAATACCAACTTTATTTCTCATTCACACATATTACAAGAATAAGTATATCGATATATGCGTAGGGTAGATCCAATGAGCAGCAAATAGATTTCTACAATCAAGCTAATGGCACCTAATGCATGTATAAATCCCGAAAAGTATCACAAAATTATTACAAGGGTCACTGAAATCAATCAACAAAGCTCCACAACGTCAAGTGATCTTAAATTGTCATGAAATCAAACTTTATGAGTACTTAAGTTTTTTTTTTTTTTTTCAAGGTCAAAATAAGATTATTCTTTATCTAAATACTTATAACAATGGGAGAACTAAACAAATATGATCATATTGTATATACTCTTTTTCCAAACTCATTTTAATTGTTGATATTATTCTATATTTCAATTCGCACTTCAACAGCACTTATATTTTAATTTCAACCTTTATTTTGGTACATGCAAATAGTATCTAAAGCTACAAGTGATAATGATTCAACGCTCAAGAAATGGACACGTAACCTAATCTGACTACAGGAGGAGTTCTAGAAAGGAGTGCCAAAATGTCAAAAGCAATTAAAAAGAAGAAAGCAGATTTGCCTTAATTCATGCTGACGGTTAGGGAAGTGAGTATTATATGTCATCAAATATTCATGAGTGTCAAATAAATAATATGAAAAATGTTAAAACTTAATTTAAAAAAAAAAAATCATAAAAAGCTGCTAGCGCTTCAGCTAGCTTTTTGTAGAAGTAGATTTTTGGTGGACATTGTTATTCTTTCAACAACGTGTCTAATTTTATTCCATTCAACGCATTTCAGACCACCGGTTTAATGGCTGAAGTTGAACTCCAAAATTCGTTTGGTATTTTTCACCTTTTGCACTGAATATATAAAGGTAAAAAAAAAAAACAAGGTTTCAAAATCAAAACCTATTGTTTTCGCCCCACTGAATTGTCCTAAATATCGACTGCAACTATCTTGGATGGATAACGATTCATATTTCAGAATTCAGATGGAAGGAGGATGGATATATATATATATATATATATGATACTCAACGCCTGATTTTTTACTAGCTATGTGTATGTACATATACAAATATATGTATATAGCTGTCCAGCTGAGCAGAGAGTAGACTTGATAAATTAGCTCTCCAAATAATAGAAGTAATTAGTGAACAAAAACAAAAAAAGTTGATGAATTTACAAATCTGTAACGTACGTCCAGGTGCATGTGTTGCATGCAATGTTTTTGTAGCAACTCCTTGGCATTTGCTAATGTATAACGGGTTGATAGGTCGGTTGATGCTAGTCCAATTGATAAATTAAATGTAGGATAAATTACGGGAGATATATATATATATACACACAGTAAGAACAGCTAACAATATATCAAATACATATAGGATTGTTATATTTTTGCTTTGTAGTAAATAGTATTTTAGCGAAAATAGTCAAAGTAAATGGTATATTTTAAAATATTTAAACAAATACATATAGGATTGTTATATTTTTGCTTTGTAGTAAATAGTGTTTTAGCGAAAATAGTCAAAGTAAATGGTATATTTTAAAATATTTAAAATAAATAATTAATGACTAATAAATTTATCAGGTAAATAACTTATTTGTTTCTTGTAAATTGTTAATTATCTAGTTAAGCTGTTGTTTACTTATGCTTTATTTGACATTTTAACTCAACTCCAACTAAACTGTAATTTTTCATATCAGTTTTTGTCTTTTTCTGAAAAATCAATAAAAATTATAGCTAATTTTTAAAAAATCAACAAACTCTAATTAAAAAAATTTCATCTCTAACCGACGAACCAAATATAAACTTAGTAATTGTTCTTGTGCATGCAACAATTACATGTTGATCTTGTTCGGCAAATTATCACCACAATTTTGAAATGTACTGTGGTTTTTGGCTCTAGAGAAGTCATTGTTCTTGTGCATGCACAATTACATGTTGATCTTGTTCGGCAAATTATCACCACAATTTTGAAATGTACCGATCAAACGCCATTTCGCCCAACATCAAAAAAAATAATAAGAATAATAAAAATAATAATTAAATGACGACACTATTTTATTGGAATATAATCGCACTAGTTATTACATGTGAGAATCTGGTCAACCCCAGAAAAGATGGGAATAAAATAAAAGGTATTTTATGTACTGCTTTCTAACGAACGATTTCTATCATGACAAAAGTAAGCACTTCATTTAACCAATGGCTGTATATGTATGTAGTTCATTATTAGATGATACGAACGTTATGTATGGACCGAGTCATCTATAATCGAGTGAGGACTTTTGTCTCGAGTGATTTTTTTTCCCTCTAATTTTATCTTTAAAAACTTTTAATATTGTTTTATTTTATTCTCATTAAAAATTGATCATCTCTACGTAAAAATTTATATTTTAATATATGTTTTCACTTAAATAATAATAACGCTGATATCATGATATTTTAAGCTCGATGTTTAATTTGTATGTTCAACGTCAAGATTAGAAATAATATTCACGATTCTAGAGAATTTCATTAATATTCCAGAAAATTTTTGAGTTGTCATTTTTGGGTTGGTGCGAATATTAAGAGAAAAATAGAACGGCGAATCTTGAATTATATATATGCTTTGCCACGGCATTTAAAACCGAACACAAATAACGGCATTACACTACTCCTTTTTGTAGTTGTCTCTTCCATTAAAACTATAAAAGTAGAAACCCAAGCTGATAAGATATCTTGATCTTTTTCCATTTAAATGTTTAGATATAGCATGTTCCTGGAGAGATTAGGCACGTCAAAAGCCGAATTCCCATTTGCTCAAAGATAATCTTTTTTGTTTAAAGTTGGAAAAAAAAGTTAAATATTCTTCATTCTCATGATCAAGCCAATTAGCCCAATACGTGTTGGATTCTTAATGAAAAGAATTTTTAAAATAAATAAAAAAACACACACAGACATATATATATATATATGTATGTATATATATATATATCTATGTGTATATAATATGGTGCGTTTGGTTCGCCGGTTGGAGTTGATTGATTTTTAAAAAATTAGTTATAATTTTTGTTAACTTTTCAGAAAAAGACAAAAACTGAGATGAAAATTTTAAATTGGAGTTGAAACACCAACGGAGACATAGTGTTTAAGCTTTTTTTATTTTTATTTTTTAGCTACTACTGTATATAGGGATCTCATGGCACAAACTCAGCAAATTAACTCACTTGCTCAGTGGGTTCTCTCTACATATTTCAAACGATACACGTATTATAAAGATACCGGACATGTCATTTCCATAAATAGACAACGTTTTCATATCGAATCTTTGAGCTTCTTAGCCAAGCTCCTTGAAAAAAGTTTCCCATTTTAGATCTTTTGCCTATAAATTTCCCCCATATCCTCATAACCCCATCACACCAACTTCACAAGAAGTCATATTATATACATATCTTTACACTTTCCCCGTTTTGTGTTAACAATGTCGAGGATCTTGGAGCCTCTAAGCGTAGAGAGAGTAGTGGGAGAGGGTGGTGGATAATTTCACCGCTAGTGTAAAAATGACTGTCGTTTACAACTCCAACAAGCAAGTTGCTAATGGCCATGAGATCATGCCTTCTGTCATTGTATCTAAGCCTCGTGTTGAGATTGGTGGTGATGATTTGAGGGCAGCTTATACATTAGTAAGTTATTTAAATTTATTTTTATATCTTGTTAGAACGATTAATTTCTTTTTATAACTGTCCGTAGACGTAGCTTCTCATTCAGATGTATGTAATTACTAGTTGATTTAACATGTATCACTTGAAATATTGCACGATAATGATAGGGTAGCACCACCAAACACATAAAACCGTACATGTGACATAATATACGTGAATTTCTATTAATTCCTTCTTGTTGTTATTTTTTCATGAAGATCATGACAGATCCAGATGCTCCAAGCCCTAGCAATCCGCACTTAAGGGAACATCTTCATTGGTTTGTATTCCAAAGAACTGACTTTATTATTATTATTATTATTTTTGTACGTTTACATTCTTTCAAGTATGTACACACACACACATATATATATATATATATATATCATAATTAAGACATCACAAGTAACAAGATCAACATAATTTATCTATGTTTCAGGATGGTCACAGACATTCCTGGCACAACTGATGCCTCCTTTGGTGAGTTAATAGTTTTTGACAGACAGTTAAAATTTGTCTCCTCCTTATGGTATCTAAACCTAATTAATGGGTTTAATAATGCAGGAAAAGAAATAGTGAGCTATGAATCACCAAAGCCGGTGGTGGGGATCCACAGATACGTGTTCATCCTGTTCAAGCAGAAAGGAAGACAGACAGTGACATGTCCAGCATCAAGAGACTACTTCAACACAAGAACATTTTCAGATGAAAACAACCTCGGCCTTCCCGTCGCTGCAGTCTACTTCAATGCCCAGAGAGAAACTGCTGCCAGAAGAAAATGAATCTCCTCATCATGATCACAGCTTAAAGACAAAACTGGGCTTATCTTGTTTTTGTTTTTGTTTGTGTGTCTTCACTTCTTCCTAATGTTGTCAGTACGAACTTTTTTTTTTCTTTTTTTTTTTCCTGGTTTCATGGTGTGGGATATTATTATTACTTACTTATTATGAAAAAGTGGGTCCTACCTATATTTCAGCAACTTCCGTTTTTAATGTCTCATCAACTCAAATCTTATTGGTCGTTGAAAGGACTCGACATGTAGCATCAATGTGAGACTACATGTGTCACTTCTAAGGTTACGTGGCATGCGATTGTTAAATATTACTTACTAATAAAGGACGTGTACCACAATATAGGTTCATTAGTGAAATCTACCCTTTTATTATTAGTGTGATGTTTAATATTATTGATTGAAAAATACTTAAAAGCATTTCTAATATTGAACATCACATTAATAGAGAATTGAAAAATGCTTAAAAGTATCGATGATATTGAATATCATACTAATAGAGAAATGGATTTCACTTATGGATATAATCTTGTAAGGCCCACATTTTATTAATGTGTGATGTTTAATATCACATATACTCTTTAGAAAAAGTATTGTTCTTGTTTATTGTTACGAAAACAGGGAACGAGAATAGGCAATAGGAAATACGAAAAAATAAGAATACACAGATTTATGTGAAAAATCTTAGATAAGAAAAACCTACGGACAGAGGAGAAGAAAATTTACTAAATCAAAAATCGATACAAGAGCATAATGATAAAACTCTAAAATTACATCATGTATATACCTGAACCCTAAAACACACCCTAAAAAAATTCTCATAATTAAAGCTCCATCATATATGTCGTACCACGAGTTTTCAGACGGAATCAAAACAGAATTTGAATGACTGTACTCTAACATTTACTTCCTCTGTTGCAGGAATAACTTAAAAAGTGTATTACGTACATTGACAAGCTCTACAATGGATCATGATGGAATATCATTTTCTTTTTTCTTTTTTCTTTTTAGTAAAAAAGAAGGAAAAAAGCTCAACAAATCGTCAGCTGTCAATTCGTTTTGGCATTATTTGTTGTTACTTTACGTCCGAGTAATTTCAAATATAAATCTTGGATAATAATTACGTTAGATGTGTCAAGCACCAATTGGCTATTTTATGTGGTTTTCTGTTTAAGGATACAAGTCAAAATTTGGCATAAGATGATCAAACTCCGACTATTATCCCCCAATGAGAGCCTTCTTGCTCCCCAGCCACCCTGCTAGCTTTCCCTCTCTGTCCTTCCTGTGGCCTCCGTCGCACTGACAGTTTGAAACCAACCGAAATCACAATGCAGTGGTTGGTTGAGGTTCGATGCTACCTCCGCCGTCTGTCAGTAACATTTTTCCATTGCTGGAAACCAAAGAGGTCGATTCAGTTGGGAATTTCACCAGAAACCACCTGAACCAAACGGAGAATACCCCTAGCTACAAGTACTATAATCGAAATCAACCAAAGGAAAAAATGTAGTGGTCCTGTGGTGCTACGGTAAGGTACCTTTGGAGGAATGTTTTGGTCAGCTTTCGTGCTTTCAAGCAAGCTGTTGATTGGCGATTCTTGCAGGCTGCAAGTGGAACCTAACAGAGATTATAACCTTGCTATAATGACGCCAGAAATTAGTAACAATATCTAAACAACACAACACCAATATCGCTACTTGTGCACACTTATCAACGTTAAGAACAGATGCCACAGCGCATAAGTGGAAACCTAGGAGTTGCTCCGAGTCAAAAATCTGCAAGAGAAGCTTTTGCCGCGGAAAATTCTACATCTTAAGAATGAGAAACTTCAAGACAAGACTAGATTTTAACTTGCACACCAAAGCCGGCCATGGTAAAATGAATTAAGAAAGAAGGTGGGCATAATTTTGTTTCCTCGTCCGTATTCAATTACAATCGAACTAGACTTCCAAACACGTATTTTTACATTCCTCTCCAGATCATAAGAGCGATCCTAAGACAGTTCACGTGCTACTTGAGCCCCCCCAATGGACCATGTAGCCAGCGGAACAAAAACTGCAAGCAAACATGGATTTGTATAACTCCAGTCTTGGGACAAGAAATTAAATTACACTACCTTCACCTTTGAGCTGCAATATCTGTAGTAAAAAAATATTTTTCCATGAGCATTGTGAGAACCATCGCTCCCACCCGCCAAACCAGTCAAGCATTTATTTCTGAATTGCATTGATGCTCCCTGCTGCAGCTTCTTCTTCCCCAAAACATGCTTGAACAAGTTGTTCTTTCAAATCTTGGTCCTTCCATTTTATCCTGGTCTGCTAATGTTGCTTGTGAGCGATTGGGTGAGTCATCTCCAGTTTCCACCTCCCGGGGCTCAAATGATGGGCATGGACCCTCATTGCATGTGCACAAAGGTATGGTGACAGAAGGAAACGGGCTGCAGGTAACTGGGCAGAGCATATCTGAAGAAACTGAAGCAACACGGTTTCTTCGGATATCTGGTGTACGAGCTGGAGATTGACAGTCTGGTTCGCGAGGATGAAGCATGCAGGGGGTGCAGAGACCAAGGGACATATATTGTTTATTTTCTTTAGCAGGGGAACATGGCAATTTCATGAAAGAGACGATTCCGTGTCTGCAAAGGGGACATGGAATCGACCCAGGTGGCCCCATCACTTCAGAAGGAATGTTGCTTGTTGAGCAAAGATAGAGTGCACATCTAACACAAAGCTCGTGCCTGCATCCTAAAAGTATAAAAATATAGCAGTGATTAGTTCGCAATGAATGTGGTCTAAATCATGTTGGAATCCTGTAATTATTAATGAAATGTCAAGGGCTGAACGGAAGATATACTAAACCTCCTACCCATTTCCTCACAAAGAACATATGAGAAGAAAGACACTGACATAATATAATTATTGCTTACTAGAGGTAAAGAAACCAAACCTTCTGCAGCAACAGAACATGCTCTTTCAAGACAGACAGCGCAAAGATCGGAATCATCAGAAGAGGTTGTCATGGACTTGAAACCACACTCTCTGCAGAATATTTCACGAGGTATTACATAACATAACCCTGGCATTTAAAATTCTCTTCCTTCTAACACATCACCAAAATAGAGCCGTTAAAAACTACATGCTTAGCTCACACACCTCATGTTAAACTACAAATGCCCATTTATCAAGTTTTTCGCAGGTGCCCATGTATGCTAAGTTAACCGTCTTGTTAACAGTCTTAATCATTTGGGGTTTGCTTCTATTGCTGACCCATTCATAAAGCACTTATATGGTACAATTTAAAAATCTATGTTTCCTAGCCATAACCAAATATCATATTTAATGGCACAGCAAAAAAATTACAGTTTCTGTCAATCTGAACATAAGTTCTTTCACTTTCTTTTCTTCCAATAAATTGCTCAAAGACAGAAAAGTACCAAGATCTGAACGACTCTACTGCTCCCAAGTGTTATTATCATAATGCACTATCAATGCATACTTTGAGAGGCACAGGGTCACACCGTCACAGTAACATTTTTATTTTCAGAATGGATAATTAAGCTTTATCTTCAATAACATTAGCAAGTACAAAAATGTTGCTTGAAAACTTTACCTTGCTATGTTCAACACGCTCATGAGAGGCAATGATAGGTAATTAGATATGGGGAATGCTGGGATTGCTGAGTCAGAAGTGGGCGCTAGCAATGGTTCAAGCCAATGACGCCCCCACATCCTAGCAACGTCAACAGGAAGCCACCTGAACGAGTAGGTGTTAAGAATAGTCCTTCACAGAAACCAACTGAATAAACTATTTTGAGCAACAAAGATTCCCTACCCATTGCAATTCAAAGTCATCCTACTAGCACCTCTAGAAAGGAGCACCTGCGAAATTACGGATGTATACCATCAATTTAGATTCAAGAGAAACCAAGAGTGCACTCAGAAGCCATAAGTAACAAAGAATTCTTGCCTGACAGCATTTTAAATTACCCCCCACAAGCAGCATAATGCAGCGTTGTGCTTCCAGCTCCTGCACAGATATACTTCTTTTATTTAGTTTAATGAAAAATCATTAACTTATTGCTAATAATCTGATTCTTAAAATCCCAAATGAAAAACAAACCTATCAAATCCATGGATGTTCCATAATGAAAGGTTACAGCTGAGATATTTGCATGAAGGTCAAGTAAGAGCTGAACGCAATCGAAGTACCCATTCAAAGCAGCCATATGAAGAGCAGTAACACCACCATCTGCCGACTTATTTACAAACTTAGACAATGCACTGCACTGGAATTGAACAAATTAATAGCAAGAATAGAAAACTTAATTATAATTGAATCTGTAGAATAAAATAACCAGCCAAACTGCATAAAGCTGAATCTGTTTTTTCGTTAAGAAAATAAGCATATCTAACTATGTAAATTAACCAATGAGAATTTTTGTTACCTTTGGTAACTTTTGTTCTTTAAAACCGGCATCATCAAGCCTTCCGCTATCTGTCTGAGTATACGTGGTTTCATATGGAGCACTTGGAATAAAATCAGCCACAACAAGTCTAATACATCTTACATGGCCATTCACCGCAGCAAAATGAAGTGCTGTTCTACCACTAAGATAGTCCGCTCTCGTAACCTGATGGAAATAAGCGAAAAATCACTAAATTTCTAAGCTAAACAAATTGATTGAATAGAAAATAATTTTATTTAGATTAAGAAATTTTAAGAAGGTAACAAAAACGTCGTTATGGTCAAATCCATTGACAACATGTTTCAGACTAAAACATATGTCAAAGGGACTGAAATGAAAATAAAAGAAAAATAAAAATTGACTTTATTAAATTACTTACATTGCATCTGAAGAGCATAAGAGTCTGAACGACTTCCCAGTGCCCATACCGACACGCTTGCATCAACGCTGTCTTTATTCACATAAAACAAAATAAATCTCGACATAAATCAATAACAGATCCTTTTTTTTTTCTTCTCAAAAAAGATTTCAAGCTTTGGTCTTTAGTCCCAATTCATCAAATAAAAACATACCACAAACATAAATAAATAAATCAGAACTTTATGCGATCAACAAAACACAATCTCGTACCTGCCCACAGTAATTCCTGGAATTCACATCAGCCCCATTCTCAAGCAACAAAGCGACTATCTAACCAATCAAAAAGGAAAAAAAAAAAAAAAAAGGGAAGAAAATCAGCTGAATGAGAATCAAATTGGAAACCAGATCATGAAAAGAAATGGGGGAAAAAGTGAAAAAGAACCTCGTTGTGGCCTTTGGCGGCAGCGAAATGGAGAGGGGAATTGAGGCCACCGAAGGTTGAATACTTGGCGAGACAGGGATTGCAGTCGAGAAGCATCTTCGCCTCCACCAAATCGCCGTCTCTCGCCGCCGACACCAGCCGCTCGCCGGAGGCCGAGCACCCGAACGAATTCCCCATTGTCACTCCTCCTCTTCTCTCTCTCTCAATCTCTTTCCTCTCTTTCTCTCTCTACCTCTCCGTGTGCCTTTTTTTTTTTTTTTTTTTGGGGTGAATCTTGAACAGGAAAGAATATTAGGTCAACCGCTCCGACCAAACTGAGACACGCAGGTAAAAGAAAAAAAGAAAAAAAAAAAGAAAAAGAAAAAGAAAAAGAAAGAAAAATAAATGAGTCTGTGAAATAGTGGCCTCAGTGGGGCACGAAATGGATATTAATTGGTGGGGGTGGGAGAATTTATTGGGGTTTGGATTTTAGCTTTGAGAGGATGGTGACGTGGCATCTATGTGAAGAGTTTTCGGAGGAATAGGAGATGGCGTGCTCCGAGTAGTGCACTCTGTTTTTCTGCCTTTTGCCTTTTATATTTTTATTTTATTTTATTTTTGAATAATTTATTCGTTCAATCCCATAATTTTAAACTTTTAACTTTGATAAATTGATTGATAAATTTATAATCTTGACGGTTTTGATCTCTGATATTCCGGGGTGTTTGGTATTTTAGTTTGAATCATAATTTATAATTTTTTTTATTTTTTTAAATCAACTTTAATTTTATTGTTTATATATAGTTTTGTAATTAAAACTTTAAAAGTTCATACTTTTACATAAATAAGGTCAAATGAGATGATTTTCTTATAAATTATATAGAATTTCGAGACCGACGAAACAAGCTCCATATTAAAATTTTTTCCGAACACATTTCAAGTTTTTTCACTTTTTAACTTTAACAATTCAAACGTCTTACTAAACGTACAATCAATTCAAACCTAAATACTACAATCCAAACTTTACCACCAAATGCATGCTTTAATTTATGAAAGATTTTTAAATTTTGATGTGTATAATCATGTGTCAATTTTAAGTTAGTATAAGATTTGTGAAAATAACTTCACTGCATAAAGATATCCTTCTTATTCTTGTTAAAAATCTTAAAAACTAGAACATTTTGCACTTCGCATGTATTTTTTTTAAGCTTACGTTTGGTTTGTCGGTTGGAGATAAAATTTTTAAATTGGAGTTAGTTACTTTTTAAAAACTAGTTATAAATTTTGTTGACTTTTCAGAAAAATATAAAAACTGATATGAAAAAATACAATTTAGTTGGAGTTAACACTGAAACACTACGTGAAGCCTATTTTAATTTCTATACAATTGGGATGTTATCTCTCTTGGATTTCAGAAATCGTTCATAAGTCTTAGTGTTAGGGATTAAAATTGTCAAAAATAAAATAAAATCACCACTAATTTATTAAGAATAAAAAATTCAAGGATTAAGATGATACAATATTCATAATTCAAGGAATAATTAGATAAATTATTTAATTATTATGATTATGATTATCATTATTATTTATTATTTTGCTTGTGTTGCTCCTCCTATTGCGTGGTAGTGTGGCTTTTGAGGGACAATCGGGGACCAGTAAGAAACAGAAAGAGGTTGGTTCGGTGGTGGGGTGTGGGTGTAATACCAAATTGACAATTGACATTTAACATCATATTATATATACATTTCTATATAATGAAAACAAAAATACGTATAACACCGTCCACAGCAAGCAAACATATGATAAAAATAAATAAAAAGTAAAAATAAAAAGTTACACGGATCATTGATTGCCGTGGTGAAATTAAAATCGAACGAATGAAATTAGATGTTGTGATACTTAAAATCATAAAATTCAAGTCAATAATCAAGGTAGGTTGACATCCTAAAATTTTCTTTTTTTATTTTTTAAAAAATAAAAAAGCTTAAAAATGAAAAAAGCAAACACTCACAAACATATTTTTCTTTTGTACGTGAGATTGACAAAACTTTATCTCCCCCTTTTTTTGGGCCGTGATTGGGCTAACTTTTTTTTTTTTCCTTTTTTTTTTTTCACTGAAGAAGTTAGACTTAATATGGATCATATTTTTTTTTTTATTAACGTAATACAAATTACCTATTCTTATAAGTACGATACAAATTTTAATTAATTTAAGTTTAATTTTGTGTCATATTGGTCTCATATTAAATTTTTGTATAATTTTAATGTTTTATTCTTAAACTTATAATTTAAATAGTAAATTCAAATTTTTACAAAATAAAATATTATAAGAAAGAATTTTAAAAATAAATTTAAAACGAAATCTAATTTTTATTTTCATTCACAAGCCATTTGGCATTAGCCTTCGTAATAAAGCAATGTTGTGTGCCAAAATTAAACAAACTTCCCAGAAGAGAAAGAAGAGCTAGAAATTATGTATATATGTCCTAGGTAGTTTTCTCTTTTCTTAACTATTACGTAACTAAAGAAAAGTTGCTGAGAGCTAAAATAGTCAACAGGCCAATAACTAAGAGACCATGTTACAGACATCAAATTCCATAAGAGTCATGAATGTGTTAATTAATGTTCTCATTACAAGTTTAGAAAATTTTGTAAGGAGACAGTTGTCTACCGTACTCAACGGAGTGTATAAATGTATGAATTAAAATATTTAATAGGCTTTTTTTACACGACTGTCCAATGTGCATGAACTTATAATATAATTGTAACTTATTTTTAAAATTTATAATTTTGACAATTCTCTCTTTAACTTTAGAGATTAAAAAAAAAATGTACTGTAAAATAAACTTAATTGATAATGATACTAATTTTAATGTAAATGAATATATGCAATTTAGACACGAGTTATTTGTGACCATTTGTATCCAAGTCATCCCAAATATATGGGGGGTGTCAAAACCGAAAAAAAAAAAAAAAAAAAAAAAAATTTACTTTTTTGTTATAAATTTTTAATTTCTGGACCGAATTATCAGACCTAAAAATTCAATAGACAAATTGCAATTGTCCAGTAAATTTAGAAGGCAACAACACAAATGACATGATAATTATTGTCTATTTTGTACCAATATCGTGAACAGAAAGACTTTTGTGGTATATATTAACGGTACGAAAATTAATTTTGAAACATTGTGAAATTTATGAACTAAAATAAGATTACACCTAACCTAAAAATGAAATTAATTCTTCCTTTTACGTGCTTTTCTTCATGTGCAATGTTTCATCCAATTGACGAATGTCGTTCGGGCGTTATCGAAGACTTGAGGATGCATGCGATCGGAGATGGTTGTCGTTTGGGCTCATGGATCATTTTGGGCTTGGGGTTTTCATAAAGCAAGTGGGCCCCCAATAAAAATAGATGGCATTGTTACTAATATCTATTTAAATACTTTTTTTCTTTTTTTTTCTTTTTTTTTTTTTTTTTTTTGCCAAAGATGTGACTATTACAGATTAAGTTCTAGTAAAATTAGTTAAGCCAAAAAAAAAAAAAAAAAAAAAGAAGTTATAGTAAGATTCTATTTTCTACTGGATGAGGATGAGGATATTGAAAGCCGTGGATAAGGATTTGTGGATGTAGGATTTAAGATAGGATTACTTGTTTAGGAATATGTTGTGTCCAAAATTTTGAGAAATTTTCTGGAATTAGACTGGCTTTTATAAGATTTTATTCTTGTCATTAATCCGTTTGAATGTGATTGCATGTTTTCGGCTTCAATTTGCAAGATTTCCTCTAGAATCGTAATTTAATTTAATTGCCTATATATCTGAAATTATAATAATAATAATAATAATTATTATTATTATTATTATTGTAATTATTATTATGACTATTACTACTATTACTACGGACCTAAGAATTTTCTTAATTATCCTAACTTTTGAGAAACAATTGGAATGTGCAAACGAGATACAACACACTTGCATATGGATATCATTACTTTATATATTTTTAATTATATCATATATATGTTGTCCGTTGTATACAATACGAAAGTTTATCATATCTATATATGTTATCTTCAAGCACTATCAATTATATATACATACATATACATAACTATTTATATGATATGATATGAGAGTGTGATTTCATAGGGCCTGTTTGGAGCTTAAGTCCAAACTAACATTTTCAAATTTTTTTTTGTTTTTTTCCTAAAAAGTTTTTTGTCTTTTCTGAAAATTCAAAAAAATTTACTATTTAAACTTAAAAATCTCATCTTGAACTTGTGCACCAAACAGGCCCTAAATGTTTGGTGGTCTTAAAATGGATTTTTTATCTGGATACTATATGAAATAATCGATCTTCAAAGGCTATATATATGCCAGATCATTCTTATGTATGCTCTTTATTGATGCTAATTTCTCTAGACATTTTGATTTCTTTTATGATTTTGAGCATTTTTTGGTCTGATATGTGGTACGTGAAAGTTTAATTTATATCTCCAGATTAGTTCCTTTTTCTTTTTCTTTTATTTTTGCTTTCATTTTTTAGTAATATTACTGTTGGTTTCTACATATTAAGACAAGCTTAGAAATCTCGTCTCTCTCTCTCTCTCTCTCTCTCTCTCTTTTCTTGATTTTTTTCTTTTGGGTTTAACATGTAAGGTTTTTAGTGAAGTATGGACAAAGGCATGGTTAAGGTTATTCTTTTTGGGCGTTAGTCTTTGTTCTTGATCTCATCAACTGACTTTAATTGACATTGTTTGCGTAGCTTCCCTTATGGGTGGTTTATGTTTTATGTTGTTCGCTTTTGTTTGCGTAGCTTCCATTAAATTTCTAACATAATCTTTGCTCAAGTCATAATTTTTATATTAAAAATATCAAAATGCCTTTTAATTTTCTATTTCTGTACTCATTTGCCTTCTCTTTTAGTTTTTCTCTTTCATTCCCCTCCCCCAACAAATCACAAAACACCAAAACCAGAAAAATTCAAAACAAAAACCAAATAAGCAAAGAGAGAGGGAGGGAGACACTAGAGGGAGAGGGAGTCGCCGGAGAGGGAAGGGAGAGAGAAGAAGAGAGAGAGGCGCGCCACCGATCCCCCCATAAGCCCTGCGTACCCCCCCCCCCCCCCCCCACACCTCCACGTGCGTCTCGATCTGGTACCCCCTCCCCCCAACCAGATCTGCGCCCCCCCCCGCCACCCCGACGATTTGGGTTCCCCCCGCCCTCGACGCCGATAAAGACCCCTTCCCCTAACCAGATCTACGCCCCCCCGCGTGGCCCCCATCGCCTTCATGATCTGGGTTCGGTCCCTCCTTCTTGCGGTTCCGATCTCCCCCCCCCTCCTGAGGCCCCCACCGCCGCTGTGATCTGAGTTGCCCCACATCGATCTGGGTTTCGACTGCCCCCCTGCAAAAATATTCGATCTGGGTTTGGAGAGTGAGAGAGAGATACTCGATCTGGTTTGGGGAGAGATATATATATATATATATATATATATATATATATGGATTTTCATTTTTTTATGAGTTTTTATTTATTTATTTATTAATTAATTATTAATAAATTATTAAAATACTCTCTCATTCTGTTAAAAATTAAAGAAATTAGATAAAAATGACTATAATGATCAACATTTTAAGAGTTCAGGATTATCACGGTAAAAAAAATAAAATAGAGACCAAACCATCACCCTTTAAAGAATTCATCGATTATTTGAACCAATTACTCTTTAGTGAATTCATTTTTTTCGGTATATTAGGTTATACTTAAGCTTACACCTGCTTAATTCTACCAAAAAAGCTTATCTTATATGGTAATTTCTATATTCAATCATGTTTGGGAAAGAATATGTTTATTTAATTCAGATGCCACGACACACTTTGTTATCTTGTTATTTAGTGAAGTTTCAAAGTAGTTTATTTATTTTTTTTCAAAAAAAAAAAAATCGTTTATTTATTCCTATACATAGACATATTGATGTAGGAAGAATATTCTGTTATTTTTGTTATTTTTATTAAAGTTTTGTCATTTTATTTAGGTGTCGTTTTTTTGTTTTAGTATCGTTTTGGTTATTGTTAGTAAGGTTATATAAGTCTAAGATAAGAAATGTAATAGACCATTATTGAATATTGAATATTATTGTTAGTAAGGTTATATAAGTCTAAGAATATTAAAATTTATGACCATAAATTTAACCTGAGTTCCTCTCAATTTCGTTGCATCACATATATTTTTTATACATTACATATATTTTTTTTCTATGTGATCAGCACCTAAATTCCCATTCATGTACACATATATATATTTTCTATGTAATTGGCACCTAAATTCTTATACATATACATTTTTTTTTCTAGATAATGTACGTGTTACACTTACTTATTTGTTATCATGTAAATTTAAGTTGGACAACCTTTTTTAATTATCTAATATAATAGATGACCGAACTTTATTTTATTTAATAAAATAATCATTATCATTTTTTTCATATTTGATCAATCATTGATTGACTATAAAATTTAATAATTGATCAAATTAACAATATTACATGATTGACCATTTTAGAAAATCGATTCACCATTAAAAAAAACTTCTTAACTAATTTTTAAAAATTTTGGTCAATTATTAAAAAACTTCTTTTAAAACTATTTCACTATAAATCCCTATTATTATTATTTATTAAAAAAAACAAAAAACAAAAAGGCGAGAGGGAGAGAGAGAGAGAGTAAAAAAAAAAAAGGTTTGAATTCCTTAACCACGATAGGAATTTATGCTACTTTCCCCAAGATTTTTATTATTTTCTCCACTTCCCCACTAACTTTCTTTTTTCATAATTCTGTCACTTTCTTTTCTTTCTCATCATTTTAGGTGCCAAAACCCTAAACCCAGAATCCAGAATCAAAAAACCAAAAAAAAAAAAAAAAAATGATCGTCTTCTTCTCGTACTCAGCTCAATTCTTCAAACCAAAACATGAATTCTTCAGACCCATCAGATTCCTCCTCTACAATCTCACTTCCACAAGACCCATGTCCAAATCGACCTCCATTCCCAAGAACTTGCAGAGGGTCCGAGACCATGGCTTCGACAACTACATGGAGGTCGAGAAGAAGACCCGAAAGGTCCTCAAGATTCGGCCCTTCATTCTCTCCCAGCGCAACCAAACCATCCCCGTCTCGCGTCTCGATTTCCTCGCTCGTCGCCTCGGATTCGAACAGGATGAAGCTGGGGCTTTCATTCTCAAATTCCCTCACGTCTTCGAGATTTACGATCACCCGGTTCAGCGAATCCTCTATTGCCGATTGACCCGAAAAGCCCATCTCCAAATTGAGCAAGAAAGGCGGGCGCTTGACGCCCAAATCCCTGAAGCCGTGACCCGTCTCCGGAAGCTCCTGATGATGTCCAGCAATGCCCGGCTCCGGCTCGAGCACGTGCGAATTGCGCGGGCGGAATTCGGACTCCCCGAAGATTTCGAGCACTCGGTAATTCTCGAACACCCTCAGTATTTTCGGTTGGTTGATGCTGAAGAAACTAGGAATAAGTACATTGAGAGTGTTGAAAAGGAAAAAGACCCGAGCTTGACTGTTTGTGCTATAGAGAAACTTAGGGAGAGAGAATATAGGGAGAAAGGAGCTGATGCGGAGGACATAAGGTTCTCATTTATTGTGAATTTTCCGCCCGGGTTTAAGATTGGCAAGTATTTCAGGATTGCTATGTGGAAATGGCAGAGGGTTCCTTATTGGTCCCCTTATGAGGATGTTTCGGGGTATGATTTGAGGTCGATCGAGGCTCAGAAGCGGATGGAGAAGAGGGCAGTCGCCACGATCCACGAGCTGTTGAATTTGACTGTTGAGAAGAGGATCACGTTGGAGAGGATTGCACATTTTAGGATGGCGATGAATTTGCCAAAGAAGTTGAAGGACTTTCTTCTACAACACCAGGGCATATTCTACATTTCGACTAGAGGGAATTATGGAAAGATACATACGGTTTTTCTTAGGGAGGCTTACAAGAGGGGTGAGTTGATTGAGCCGAATGATTTGTATTTGGCGAGACGGAAGTTGGCTGAGTTGGTTTTGTCGAGTTCCAGGACAGCAAGAGTGGATGGGGAATTGTTTAACTTTGAAAGAGGTAGGGAAAATGATGAGATGAGATATTTTAGAAGAGACTATGTAGATGACAACGATGATGGTAGTTTGGATTTTGGAGGCGGGAAGAAGAATGGTGCCCAACTTGAGGAAGAGGAGGAAGACGATGAGCCTAATGAATTTGTAGATGCAGAGGATATGAACTTTGCTGAGTGACTGAAATAGCATGGTCGTTTTGGATATTATTGCGGATCTAACTGATTTATTTGCAATTGTTTGCGGACTCTGAATCACCGTTTGGAAGTTGGTGTTTAGAGGACTACTAGTGACATGTAACCTCAAGGAAATTTGAGATGTGATCCGAGCGGCCTAATCGTAGACGATTGTATAGAAGAAAGAAGAACAGTTTGATTTAATGTTCAAGAATACACTTTTACTTGAACGCAGACAGTTCGATTTTTACTTCTAGTGTGCTTAGTTTTCATTAGGTATACAAATTTTGGCGAAAATTTTTGCCCCCATTTTGGCCCTAAGTTTTTGCCCACACAACACAATTATGGAAATATACATACAGTTTTCACAGGGAGGATTACAAGAAGGGTGAGTTGATTGAGTCCATTAAGCTGAGAGGTATTTGTTGGGCCCCAAGAAGGCAAAGGTGGATAATAAGGGAGACGTGGAAAATGATGGTATGGGATGAGATGCCATAGAAGAGACTTGTGGATGTTGTGAGCAGAAATTTGGATGTTAAAACTGGCTGGTACGTTGCACATTATGGGGACGCGTGGATGAATTGAGCTCGGAATATGGTTCGTGATTCTGGCCTCGAGTTCCCTGATGAAGATGATGAAAATTAAACTTGTGGATGCAGGGGATGTGGACTGAAATAATATGGTCGTTTTGGATATTGTTGCCGATCCTCTTCTTCTTCTTCCTTTTATTTCCATTGGTTGTCAATTTCGAAACTTCTTAGTTGATTTATTTATTTATTTTCATTGGTTGCCAATTTTGAAGCTCCGTGATTGTTTGGGAGTTTTGACGTAGAGGTTCTAATGTTATCTCAACTTCTCCTAATCTTTGGGATAATTTGTAAAACTTAGAAGGTCTCATAGAGAAGCCTCACATAGAACTTAGAAGATCTTTCAGCTAAGCTTCTTTACAGATTGAAGATTTGATAAGTTTTAAGATTTGATGTCCCCCTCCCCACCAAACCTCTCTCTCTCTCTCTCTCTTTTTTTTTTGGTGGTAATCTAGTGAATCTCCATGTAAACTTTGTTTGTATGGTGAAATGCAATTTATTTGAATGCCGATTTGTTTGTAGGGAATGGACGAAGGAAGAACATTTATTTATTTTATGGTGAGCGCCGTGTTCTTTGTTGCGAACTAATTAAAGTGCTTATATCCCACGGCTGATGATCACCCAGTATGGTAAAATCGACAATTTTTGAAACAAACACAAGGACAAATTTCACTTTTCCTCCTGAATTTTGGACCCTGTCACAAATGTCCCCATGAATTTAAATTTATAACATTATATCTCCTTGAACTTTGAAACAGTTACTGATTTCCCCCCTCAGTTAAATTTTTAACGAAAAAATGCGTGTGACATTTGTTGGCAGTGAATTGGGGGATGTTAAGTATGAAATTATAAAGTTGCCCTTATAAGTAGGTCAAAAGAGTAAATATTTAGGACTGATTATCATTTTTTTCCATACTGTTTTCTTATGTTTAACTTAGTAATTTAACATTTAATAAAAGTAGCAAGTTTCAGGTATGCTACTAATGAGTGTCACTTCGTAATTTCATATTTAATACTAATATCAAGTGTGTTTTTCCATTAAAAAAAATTAAATGGTTGGGGAATCTATAAACGTTTCAAAATTCATTGAGTTAAAGAATGTTAATTCATGTGGGTTTTTTTTTTTTTTTATGACAAAGCCTAAAATTTAGTGAAAAAGTTAAATTTATCCCAAACACAGATACAAAAGTAATATCACCTAAACACAAAGGTTTATCTCCTATTTTCCATCTTGACTCATCAAAACTCGATATGAATATAGGCCAAGTCACAATTTACATCTTTAAATCATTTTGGATTTGCAACTGGATCAGGTGTAATTGTTGTCATTTTAAACACATAATATTCGCGATATTTTGTATTATTATGCTCCAGCATATATCCATAACATTAGCAGGGAACAAAGGAGGAAGTGAATTGACATTATCCAGAAAAAAACAAAAAAAAACAAAACAAAACAATTATCAGTTCGAAGTATTGTTCAAATAAATCAAAGGCAAAATAAACGTGCTGTATTTAATTCTATTACCGACATTAGCTTCAAAAAACGATGAGTGTTTAATCCTGTCTTTCATCTTATCTTATGCATATAAAAACAAGTACCATTGTCTTGTACCATTCTGTCTTGGCTTCAAAGAAGACCAAGCAGACGTTACAACACATTAATTAACGGTAACTATCGTAGATTTCGAATTTACTTGATTTTTTTTTTAGGGTGAATTCGCTTGATTTTTAAATATATGGTTTCTATTTATTAAGATTATTTTAAGGGTGGTTATATTGGCACACCGTTTTTTACTCTCCACACCTCCCTTCTAAACACAATCCTAAAAATTTTACTTAATATACACCATCTTTTTTTTTTTTTTTTATAGCAAAATTATCCTCTAACTACTATAAAATAAGAAGTATTCCACTAATTTAAATTTCTTTTCACACCCACCTTTTTAATATTAATTTTGATGTTCTGTTTGTAGGTTAAATTAAAAAATTTGCAAGAAAATAAATTTTCAAAAAAAAAAAAGGCAATAAATTCACGTATATGTAATAGAATAAATTAATATTTTGCAAGAAGAAAAGTTAAAAAAAAAAAAAAAAAAAAACAACAACAACAACATAACAAATTCATACATATATAAATTTTATATATGTATATAAGACCGAATGTAAGAAAAATAGCATGCAATTCAAAAAAAAAAAAAAATCACCAACTGAAGATGAACAATATAAAACCCAAGGACTGAGATATACCAAAGACAACGAGAAATAAATGACAACATAGAAAGAAACACAATATGCAACCAAAAAAAAAAAAAAAAATCAACGGTAGCATTTAACATACCTCGTGATGTTTTGAACTACATATTTAAATTATTGTTATAGATTCTAAAGTAATAAAAATTTATAAGTTATTTATTTAGGAATTTGGTATATAGGTGTGTGTGTGGAAAGAAAAAAAATGTATATAATTGAGTTTATTTTTTATGATAGAGTTTTATTGATGTACTTAAGTGGTTGATAGTTGTCCATTTATGTCATATTTTTTTAAGGTTTTTTTTTTTTTAGGTAAAGATTTTGATTAACAAGGGGTGTAGAGAATCAGGAGTGGTGTGTCAATACAATCATTTTTACTTTAATCACTTCTTATCATGTATATTAATCATATATATTTAGGGATGGTAATGGGCAAGACGGTTGTAAGGAATACTTTCACAACCATATCTCTATCCCCGCCTAAGATGAGGTGCGGGTTGAAGTCGGAGAATCCTTACTTGGGGTGCCTTTCTCAACAATAATAATGTATTTAAAGATTATCTGAACGAGTTAAAATTGACTTGCAGTGTTCATGAATGCTTTTTCATCATTGAAACAAACTTGACACCTGGTGCACTCATTCAAGAATTTGTGTTGAAGAGATGTATGATAGTTTTGTTAATTATTGGCTTGTTTTTAGAGTCCCACATTAATTATAAAAGTTTTTAGCTGGTCACTTGTCTATCATATATACATTACAATTTATTGTAAACAAAACACATATATAAGATTGTAATGAACATATTTTTATATTTTAAACCCCAAATATTTTAAACACATATACATAACATTAATTATTAATTATTACAAATATGACTGCTTTATCATTAAAAAAATTATAGTTATTGAGATTGTACAAACTCGATGAAAAAATCGAGTTAGATCATTTTTGTTTCAACAGAATTTAACTAACCGCTCTTTTTTGTGCTTGATTTCTCAACAATATTGAATCGTAAACAACATTTTCATTTTTTCTTTCGCTAGAAAAGCTTCTCTCTCTATTCTCTCGCTCAACAATGGAGGATGATGATGAACTGGTAACACTTATAATTGTTGAGCCAGCACAAATTAAATGTACTTTCAAGAACGGTAAGAAAATATTTATGTTTTCAGCTGGAATGAAAGAACATCAAAGGCTTTTCCATCACAAATATCACAAGTAATCTACTAAATGCAACGTGAGATTTGAAGACATTTCATGAATCATCAGAGGGAAAATGTGCAAATCATTCAAGTAATTATTCTATTATTTTGTACTTTATATTCCAATCATGAGTACTTTTTTTGAATTTAATAAAAGTCATGTTTGAATAGGAAACCACACACAGCTGTCGCCTTCTAGAAATCAACATTTTTTTTTTAAGATCACCTTTAAGACAGAAAGATTGGCCAATGTCTAGAGAGGTGTTGTTATTATTATTTTGATGTTATTTTTTGTTTGTTTATAGATTTACATATTATAATGCTTGTGAATTATCGAAAATTGTTTTAGTTTGAAACCTAAATCGCCTAAATTAAATTGTACAAACCGATTACTTTTTATTTGATTTTATTATTATTCTTTTTCTTTAAATATCAAACTGTCCAAATAAAATTCTATTTTATTTTCTTAATTAAACCGACCGCAAACATCCTTTAATATATTATAATTATGTTTTTCATAAACCAACATAGGTCTGTTTATATATTTGCGTTTTGAAAGAAGAAATCGTTTCAAGACGTCCGCTTTTAGTAGTCAATGTAAATCCTGGGAAATTGTAGTTTCGAACGATTTCATTGTGTTTCACAAATAAATGTCGCTTCATCTTGTCGTTTTGAGGATCTAATGTCGTTTCATCTAAGGGCGTGAAGGCAAAAGTAAAGAAAAAACAAGTAATGATTCTATTTTCTTTTTAGAAATTGTAAAGTAGTGATTCTATTTTCCTTTTAATTATGTGTTTACTTATTAAATAAATAATAAAAATTTCATAGATTACATACAAAATAGGAAGTGAAAAATTGTTATATCAAATATCCATCTTTACATCCCTTTAGGCATTGTTTTTTGTTTTGTTTTTTTTGTGAAAATGAAACGAATGCTATTTATAAGGTATGACGCTTCGAATTAAAGGGAAAGAACAAATGAGTAGTGATTTTCTTTCTCATCCAATCACATATGTACTTGCATAATCGGTATTAATAGAAAATAAACCTCACACTATAGAAAACGGAAAATAAAATAAAATTCAATCCTTACATCCTTGTTATATTGATTTCATGTCAAATAAAATGAATACTACCATTTACTTGCATATTTTTAATAAGTTCCACGAGCCAATGATTGTTTTAAAGCAAAATAATAAGAAAAGGTATAAAATAAAGAAAATAACTTGATCAAATTTTTGAATAATGAAAAAGAGAACTCTCATTGATATAAGAGTAATAGATAGAGTAGTACATAACAGAAGTTGTCTAAAGACACAAAACCAACAATTCTCACAAAAATATTAATGTCCAACATTTATAAAAGAGCTTGAGACTACAGCGCCGGTCAACCGAGTCAATACCCGAACCACCATTCTTTGAGCTGTCGGTTCTTTCAAAACGACAACACCAAACCCCTAAACGACAACAAAAAAAACAAAAAACAAAAAACAAAACCACTTCGGTTTAACTTAGAACCAACAGACATCTCCCACACATGCGGTTCGTTCTTGACTCGAAACCCCCTGTTGTGCGACTTTCATCCCAAGCTCCTCCTGAAACACGTCTCTATATCTTCTTTTTTTTTCTTTTTCTTCTCATATTTTCAGTTTCTCAATAAACAAAAAGACAAACAAAAACACAGTTTAAATCACCACCTAAGCTGAGGATACATGAAGAGCGGCTTTGATCTTCTGAATTGTGCAGGAGATGAGATTGTTAACGGTTTCGACCGACTCCACTGTGAGCTTGGCAGTTGGAAGACTGTTCACCAGAATTTGGAACCCGACTGAGAGGAGGCATCCACCGCCACCTTCACCATCGCCTGCTTCTCCTTTCACGGAAGAAGGTTCATTGCAACTGTTTGGCTGTGATGAGCTGTCGGGAAGAATGGCGAATCCCGACGGTAGGAGAGCTACGTAAGCAGAATCGCCTCCGTGCATCACGACGTTTATAGATGCGGTGTCAACCGGCGCGTACACTACCATCGAGCCCGAGGCATCCGACCACGTTTCTTGCAGTATCAGCATGCTGCTGTCGTTTGCTCCGATGGTCTGAAAAGGTCATGAGGAAGCCATTACCACGTTAGAAAAAAGAAAGGAAACAATGAGATAATGGAAAAGAAAGAAGGAAGAAAATATCGATCACTTACACTGGCGCGAAGGAGAGAAACATGGTTGCCATGTCTTTGGCCCTTGGTGATATGGACCATTTCCTGCATTGGCCCACCATTCGACAAAATATCCCAGTCACTTCTGAACCGTTCATCGCGCAAGAATTCAAACAGCCTCTTTTGCGACACTGGAATCCAAACAGAAGTGGCAGCGCTCAAAATGATACCCGGAGGCTCGCCAGGGTCATCCATGCTTTTCCGGGTCATCACCCTCACATCTTCGCCAACGTTACCAACACAGAGCTTGTCCCACTTGCGCACGGTGGAAGCAGTAACCCCAGCACAAAAGTTATCCACCATGCGCTGTGCCAACTTTAGCATGCTCCTCTTACCGCTA
This sequence comes from Ficus erecta, assembly GCA_008635985.1. Classification (NCBI taxonomy): domain Eukaryota; kingdom Viridiplantae; phylum Streptophyta; class Magnoliopsida; order Rosales; family Moraceae; genus Ficus; species Ficus erecta. The sequence goes on from BKCH01000010.1 coordinate 2,755,273, forward strand.
GGGCTCATGGCTATCGAATAATAACAATTATTTAGAAACTATCTGAAAGTTACAAAATCAATCGCAAGAGTTTAAGGTTGAGGGCATGAGGAGTAACCTAGTTGATCTTCACTGGGAATGGAAGGGGACATGAGAGTCGCCAAGCACTCGCATTGTCTTTGGAGGGTGGCAAGCCACCTCTGTGCACCAAAGCCCATTCCACAACTAAGAAACGAGCGGAACATTTGATGAACACCACTATCATCGTACTCCGAGTGTTCAACCCAAGTTACCTGCAAATTACCATCCATCAATACGTTAGGTTGCACCGAGCATCCATTAAACAATGCGAAGTTCTACGGGTCTTTCTTTGCTTTGCATGTCGCATAAAATAGTTACGGCTTACATAGAATTAATTCTTCTCCAAATAACGCAATAAAAATCGTCACAACATACAAATTGAAACGTTTAAGCTCCAATTTCTTCGGTTAAAGCTCCAATTAGTAATGTGACGGTTAACAATGTTAAGCTTGGAAATATTTTACTGTACATGTTATAGTCGTACAGAAAGTCCAAAGCGCATCACATTCCTGGCTTAAACTACATATTTCCTTGGGGTTTTGCGAGACCGAAAATGGCAAACATGGCAAAGGGTAACACACAGCCTGTAAATTTACCAATAAATTAGTGGTTTCAGCCATGAGGTCCGGTCAGCCCTACATAAACCTAACAATATTTTTCAGACAGTCTGCAGAAAGAGCAAGAAAAATTCGAGTCCCATCTTATTATTCTAGTCACCCTGGTCAAACACCAAGCTGTTACTTTGTAAATTTACCATACAACCCCTTGACATTTTCCCAAGCAGAAAAATGGATAATAAAATATGTTGAGAGAAATGTACACTTAAGGGACAAAATGATGCCCCGAGAGAATAAAGAAATAATAGTAAGAGCCTAAGATAATATCACCTAGAGATGAGTTGACATGAAACCCAAGACGACGATTAAAAAATACACCATGCAGATTCATGAAAACGATGAAGGGCAAAGTCAAAGTTCCAGTGGCACTTTCAGCAAGATATATCAGGAGATTCAAGACTGATAATCTTAAAAGTTCGACAGAGAGATTTTCAGGAATATATTTTTAATGCGAAGCTAATATAATGTTATAAAGGAATATATGAGCATATCACATGTATCTCAATATGTTAACGCTAAAAAAAAACTGGATCCAGGTCATTCAGCCTCGTGGACGATAAAGAAATCAGCGAGACAGAAGGAGAGAGAGGAATAGAAGCATCAAATGTATAATTTAACAACAAAGATTGAGTAATCCAAGGTTTTTTCACTTGCTTTTATACTGGATATAAAATTATGGAAATAATATATTAACGTTGAGAAAATCGACATGAACAATAAACAAATACTTACTGTGACGACCCCTGATTTTCTCTCATCGTTTAGAGTGGCTATGGACTAATTAATTACAGACAATAAGCAAACCTTGCGTTGAAATTTGAAGATTATATGATGATCAGAACCAAAAGGCATCTTTTTGAATAAAATAACAATTAAAGGTTCAGATTCTTAGGTAAAGTCCTACTATATTACATTTAGAGCAATCCCATAAAAGAGAGCCCTTTTTCTGGTGAGCAATAACAAGAAAATAAATACTTAGAAGCTCTAGTCAAGAAAGATGGGAGAGTCCAAGTACCAATAATTTCACCTCGTTGTAGTCTTAACAGATCACACACTTTGCACAGTTACTTCAACTACCCCATTAAATATTTAAAAAATAAAAAATAAAAATAAAAAAACACCTCGATAAAGATAAAGCTGGTAAATGCCAGCCCACAATGGATGAAAAACAAAGACAACAAAATAGATATGAATCCAACATAATATGCAATTACCTTGGAGTACCCATCAGGCATATCTTGCACAAGAAACCCGGAAGGAAGCCTCCTACTGTGGAGATATGAGTTTGCATTTGTAGCTTCTCGGTTGATGTCGATGGAAACGTCAACCACGGCCCAGACGCCATCCGCGTGTTGCTTACAGAATCGAAGAAACTTCGGCGAACAAAGTGGGACCAATGGTGAAAGCACTTGAAGCTCAGCACTCATCTGTCGGATTAAAACATACATGAATTTTTCCTCTTTTTATTTATTTATTTTTATTTATTTATTTATTTTTATTACACGGCGAGAAAAGAGAATTGGATAGAAGATTCATACCACTTGGAGTGCACCATTTCTTGTTCCACCTATCCCTGTGGAAATCATTTCAATGGTGGAGGCTCTAGCGACCAAACAAGGAAACATTTCCGTCCATCGATTCTAATGATCAAAAAAGTAAATTAATGGTTAAAATCCATCTAAAATTATCTTCTACCCTTTCACAGGCACACAAATCAGAAGTCAAAATAATTATCCAGTGACCAATATATCAGAACGAAATAAAACGGTAGAATTGCATACCGCATCCATGAGTGTCTCTACGAGAGCCAAACTGTTGATGATGACCACAGAAGAATCCCTAGTTGCTTCAGACACATAACTACTCGGTTTTGGACCAATACAAGGAGGAAAAGTCCTCATATACTCCTCGTAATTCAAAGTTTCTTTATCTCCATTACTCTTGATCCACAGTGGACCATCAGCCTGAGCCATCTTAATCAACTCATCCATAGCTATCAACGCAAGATCTATCAGCATCGATCTCTCGAATGGGATTTCATTCCCCATCACATTCATTCCCATTGTAGGTTTCATCATCGGAATCATAGGCGCAGTGGTCGAAATCCCATCTCCCAATTCCAGTCCCATTGGCAATGCAGCGCCAACGACATTCAAACCTCCCATGCCATTTCTTCCAACCGCGAGTTCCAATTCGGAGGTCAAGCTCGGAAGGGGAATGGGAGCCGCCAAGGACGAGAGTGGTCTTCCCAAGAACTTGTTTGCCAAGGTGCATATCCTATTCAATTCGTCCTTCAATCTAGCATTCTCAATCCTGAGCTGGTGCTCCTCAAAAGATATCTGACCGGGAATCGCCGGGCCACCGCATTGGTTGCACATTGGACTTGCCACGGCATCCTTCATCATGTTGTTCTCAGCTCGGAGCTTATCATTCTCTTGTCTAAGAATTATATTCTCATGGCGTTCAAGTTGCGTCTAATTCAAATCATCACATCATTTTCCCATTACTAACTACATATTTACAAAAGATCAAACTTGGCAACACAAAATGCATACAAATTAGCACGAAACAAATTACCTTCATTTGGGTTCGTCTATTTTGGAACCAAAATTTCACTTGCTTTGTCTCCAAGCCAAGTCTCTTGCTGAGTTCTAATCTTTGTTTTTCATCAGGATGTGGACACTCCTTAAAGAAACTACACCAAACCCAAAAATGACAAAAACCAAAAAAAAAAAAATGTATGTATATATATATATATATATAAATTTTCAAGTTCCCAATAACATAAAGCAAAGAAACAAAAGCAAAATATCAAAAAATCATACCCTTCAAGTTCTTGGATTTGATTAGGAGTGTGTCTGTGGTACTTCTTCTTCCTCGGCGGTTGGTCGTCTCCGGCGTCTTGATCATCGCCGGATGCACCTTCCAAATTGTCACTGCCGGACCTGCTCTCATACCCATCATCTCTTATCCTTCCAATCATACCCAGATCAAATTTCTCTCCAAGCATACCCATTTCACCGTGACTATCCATATTCCTCTGCACCCAAAAACATTAAAAAAATAATAATTTTTGAATCAAACAAAAAATAACTTTTTGGTCACTAGAAAAACATGTGACATGAAAAAGGCAGTGACTTAAAGATTTTACAATGAAAAGAGAGAGAGCTGAGGAAGTTCTCATGGAAATTTGCTCAGGGGGAAAGGCAAAAAGTGTGGTCTAGTAAATTGACATTTAGGGGGGTTTTGTGGAGCAATAACAGCCACAAAGTTTCAATAACTTAACACCGGCCGTACGGAAAAATACAACTATTTGCCTGATGAAAACAAACCCACCTCCAAAATCTCATCAAGAAATGGAGAACAAAAACAAAAAAAAAGGCATATTTTGTTTTATATTAATCTATGAACCAGTCAAAATCACTATTACAAGTGTATGTTTTAGATTTTAATTTATTTTTTTTAAACATATTTTGACCTTACCCAGCGACTCCCAGATTCAGCCAAGACTGAAAATTGCATTTCTCAGTAGACACAGAAAGAGAAAGGTGTTCCCTTGTCAACGCCCATGCATGACAGACAGTCAAGTTTCTCTCTCTAGAACTCTCTTTCTCTCTCTTCCAGAAAAATCAGTATCGGATAGAGAAATAGGACAAAGAAAAAAACCCTTTTTACTATTCCACAGTTTCACACCTCCCTAATTCTCTCGTTCACTCCTGAAGAGAGAGCCTACGCAAAGGATAAGCAACCAAAATGTATATCTATATGTGTATGAACGTGAGGAAGGAAAAGGCTATAAAGTTACTAGCTTTTCCTGCATATGCTTTGACTAATAGTTTGGCAGTATCGAAAGAGACCCAGATTGGAGAGAAAAAGTGAATGATTTGAATGAGAAAAAGGGTCTCAAGAACTACGGCTTATAAAAAAGAAGAAGACAGATACAAAAAGGTTTTTTTTTTTTTTTTTAAAGGGTTTTTTTTCATCTCATATTCACACCAGTTCCCACACTTGGACTTTTCAAATGCAAAACAGAAATACCCAAATCCAGGCAAAAATACCCAGTTGACCTCTCTCTCTCTCTCTCTTTTTCTTTCTCTCTCCTAGTTTCTTTCTCTACGTTTGTCTCTCTCTCTTGGAAAGGGTTGGATGGCATACAAAAACCAAACCAACCCAAGTACGGGAAAGGCGGTACCTTTTAATTTGACAGTGAGGAATAGTAAAGGCCAAAGAAAGGTCGGTTTTCTGCCACACAGCAAGGAAAGTTATGGACATTCAGATCTCTCTCTCTCTCTGGGATCTGAGAAAGACAAAAGGACACGAGAAAATATATATTATATTATTGTTTTAATTCGAGTTAATTAAATAAATCTTGTTTTACGATTTAAAAGAAAAATAATTTTAAAAAATAGTGATTTTCTTATTATTCCGAGTGGTATACAATATTATTATCTTATTTAGATTGTACGGTCACGATGAACGAATAATTTTACGGGATATGTGCAAAGGATTTTCCATTCTAAGAATGAAATTTTTATAGTAAGATTTGAAAAGATATGTTATCACATATCTTTATATTTTTAACCGCCACATCAATATTAAGAAACTATCTATTGCCTTATTTTTTTTATTTTGATACAATTTCAATATAATTTAATATTTTTAATAATAAGATAGAGAAGAAAACCAACCATGCATCTAGACTAATGGTTCCATTCAATTCATATCCAAAAAATTCAATTTAATTTTTTTTAAAGTTAAATTCAATTTTATTATTCACAGTTTTTTTAACACAAATTTTTAAAATCTATAACTTTTCATATACAAGTCTAAATATGATGAATTTTTTTTAAATTACATATAATTTTGAAACGAACGAAACAAGCTCCTTAATGATTTTTCTTTTCTGAACATATTTCAAGTTTTTAATTTTTATATTTTTTTAATTTCGACATTTCAAACATCTCACAAACACACATTTAATTCAACTGTATTCCTATATAAAAAAATTCAGTTTCAACCGGTATATCAAATACATGTCAAGTCTTGATAGGTTTGGGGGAGCTGACTTGGGAAGGACCCACACAAGAAATCAAAGAGTCAATGAGTTTGTTTTCATATTATTTTTCTCTCTCATTTTTTAAAATATTTATAAATTATTATGTATTGTTATTATCAAACCCCATATAACAAGCCTAGATGGAATCCACACAATGAAAGAATCAAACCCAAATGGGCTCCCTTTCCATGCACAAAAGTCATAAGAAATCTCTTTTTTTGACAAAATATAAACCTATGTTTGGTGATTGAGTTTAACTCAAACTCAACTCAAATTTTTCATTTTAATTTTTATCTTTTTCTGAAAAATAAATAAAATTTATAATTATTTTTTAAAAAGTCAACTCAACTCAAATTTAAAAATTTCATCTTAACTGAAACTCAACTCAAACATCAAATACACTCTAAATGTGCGTAACACAAATATAATAATAATAATAATATTATTATTATTATTATTATTGAAATCAATATTATTATTATTAATAGCCACAAGAGAAAGAGAAAATGGGGCCTATGAGAGAGGCGGTGGGACCCACCGCACCTGAAACTGGGGTCCCCAACTCGGACTTCACGCGGGTACACGCGCGTGTGTGGGCCACGCTCTTGCTGTCTTTTTGTCCTGTGCAGAATATAAAATCGGGTGTCCTCACTTACTGCTGATACGGTGTATGTTGGCTGAGATTAGCAAATCAAACTGCGGAGTTTTGGTAAGTAAAGGGTAATTTGGTCATCCTAAAAGTAAAACAGGGGTAGTTTTGTACTTTTGTTAAAAGTAAGACAATTCGACACTCTATGACGTCTCGGTTTCCTCTAATTACCGAATATGGCTCTATTTCTATATTTTACTCTTTTCTTTTTCTTCTTCCTTAAGATTTTCCATTTAGGCAATTGCTTTAAAATATTCATGTCGGCTTCTGTCCGTACCGTTGAAAAAAAAAACGTCTTATCTGATAAAAAAATGAACTTTAAGTATCTAATTTTTAAATTAAAATTAATTAATTTTCAATAAAAATTACTTATAATTTTTATTGATTTAAAAAAAATACAATTTAATTAGAGTTAAATTTTTAAACCCCAAACAAAGCCTAAGAAATAACTAATTTTTTTACTCCTTCAAACTAAAAAGAAATAACTAGTTTTTTTTTAATTATAAGTAGAAATAACTAGTTTTTAATTGTTAATCTTTTAAGGATTTGATTTATTACTATTCATCTAAAAAATTTAGAAATACTTAGAAACATAATTATTTCCGTCATATATGGTATTGTCAAAAAATTAATGCAACTATTAAAGCAACCGTTCTTATTAATAGTGCTAAATATGAGATTATTCTCTTAAAAACACGATGATTATTAATGAATGTGATTTTTAGGCAATAATTAACTTTTCTGGAAAAAGTATTTGGAAACTTATTTCAACTTAATTCAGTTTAGTGTTTAGAATCTTTGCACGGAATAAATTCACTTGCATGTTTTTCTCCCAATAATTTACTGGATAAGCTATGAAGTTTTCTAACACAATTGTGTCATTGACTTTGGATACTTAAAAGCAATCAATCTTTTTAATTGGAAATCATTTTGGTGATTTTTTCCAAAGAATTTCCTGGATAAGCTAATGAAGCTTCCAACATAATTGTGTAAAAAACTTTGCATACTTAAAAGCAAATAAATCTTTTTAGTTGAAAATAATTTGGGTGAGTCTAGTGCATAAGCTATGAAGCTTCTAACATAATTGTGTTATTGACTTTGAATACTTAAAAGCAATCAATCTTTTTTGTTGAAAATCCTTTGGGTGAGTTTAGACCTCTCTCTCTCTCTCTCTCTACGCAAAATGGTAATATTTTGTAATATTTTATATTATTTCAAATATTGTTTTTCAAGTATCGATTTTAAATGTTAAGAAATGAAATTATTTAAGATACGGAAAAATGATTGAAGCAAACAGATGGATAACTTTTCCAAATCTTAAATTGTACAATAATTTTTGTTAGTAATAAAAACTAAGGGGTCGTTTGCAAAAATTTTCTATTTATTGTTTTTTAATTAAGAAAAGAGTCAACAATATGCATTTAGATGTCATACTTCAACCCAAAAATAAAAAATAAAAAAAATAAAAAGAGAAGAAGAAGACGAGAAAATTAAGGGAGAGTCATGTTTAAAGTAATTATTTATAATTTTACCTATTCTAATATTAAAATTGATAATTTTAATATTATAAATTAATAAAATTATGAATTTAAAATTATGGTAGGTAAAAATATAAAGAGGAATGTCGAATTTATGACATTCTTGTCTATGATCCGAAAAAAACTCTATGTCAGGCTCAATAGATTTTTGAACGGGCCCATTTATTCAAGCTTAAGCCCACCCTCATCTCCTACATGGTGTATAGGGCCCGTTTAGACTTGAGGTTGGAGGAGTAGTTGTGGAGTAAATGTTTGAGAATTTGTGTTTTGCTTAAAATATGAATTGAAATAAATTGTAATATTTGAAAAGAAAAAAAATCTAATTGGTCCCGAATTTTAAGGGATAATATAGATTTTATTTTTTTCTTTTTTTTATTGGGAGTGTTTATCAAAAAAAAAAAATCTCATTTTAAGTTGAATAAAAAAATAATGGATTTTTAAAATTTGTGTTTAATACAAATGAAAGGAAGAGAAAGAGAGATGTGAATTGTCATTAGAGTAGGAGTTTTTAAAAACCAACTTCAAAAATAGAGGTTGAAGTAGGAGCTCCAAATGAGGCCATAAATTTTGACATTTTTTTTGTTAATTTAAGGATTCTGACTGGCAAAACTAATATATATGGTTAAGTCTTACATGTATAGTCTAACAGTAATTTCATACTTAATTTTATCAGAAAATATAAAATTTAAATCCCTCGCTTCAAAGAAAAAAAACTGATATATAAACACATATTTCTTATTTAAAATTCTTGTTCGCAGCTCATAAAACATAATACATTTCACAAAGACCAAAGTCACCAAACTGCACAAACTGCTGCACAACTATCAGGATCGGAAAAATAAATAAATAAATAAATAAAGACCCTTTCAGGAGCGTAAAGTAAAATAGAAATATTTTGTAACGCGTTATGAAAAATACTCTATCAATGTGGTGTAACCTGAATTATCACGTCAAATAAGAAATACGACAATTTAACGATGACATTCCATCAACATGATCTTTTTCCACTTTCTTAAGGGGATGTTTGGTGTTTGAGTTGAGTTTGAGTTAAGTTGAGATTTTTAAATTTGAATAGTAATTTTTGTTGACTTTTTTAGAAAAGACAAAAACTTTTTTTTCAAAAAAAGATAAAAATTGAGTTGAAAAATTTGAGTTTGAGTGGGTGAACCAAACTCACCCTAATAAAAAAGATAATACATTATTATGTACTATCACAAAAAAACTATTTTTAATAGTTAGATTAAAATTTTAATAATTTAATTTATGAGTATTAACTTTAAAAATTTATAATACGCAACATAAAATAGATCCAATTATAAATCAGACCATTAAAATTTTAATTCAGCAATCATAAACAAAACAACAATTCTTACTAATTATGCAAAATATATAGAGATCTCAAGATTAAAATATATATATATACACACACACATCTCTAAAAGAAAATAAAGAAAAATAAGACAGGTGGATTGTTGGGGGGAGCGGTGGGAACTGTTCCTTGATAGATATTGACAGGGGGATTTGTCGGCAGTGAAGGACTATATATATATATATATATATATATATATATATATATATATATATATTATATTATGTGAGATTCAAGTAATGTTGTCAACTAGTTGCTGGTAACGATTGCGATACAAGTTTTTATTCAGAAACCAGTATTTCTTTCTGATTATATATTATCTTAATTTAAAATTTGGATGGACACAGAATTAATAAACTCAAGTTCTCTTTGGTGGAAAAGTAACACAATTTGGGAGTGGAATTTTCTTTAGGATCTGAAACAGATAATTTAGATTTGGAATTTCTCTACTGATTTTACATGCTTAAATGGAAAGAACTCCACAACTAGGATGTTCTTTATATTCATCAATGGCTAATAGCTTCCAGCCTTCCACAGGAGTACCAACGTCTACCAACTAATTATATCAAAGTTGATAAACATTTCGACCAAATGTACGATTTTTTTTTTTTTTTTTTTTTTTTTATAACGAAATTTAAACTTTATATCTTATAATAAAATTAGATATAAAATTACTGTTAAATACCTATAATCACATGCAAAAATTTCATGTTACTGATGATATACAAATGGTCATATCTATGATGAGATGATAAAGGGTGTGAGGAAGTTGACAGTAGTGTATATATAGTTGTATTTACCGAAAACAGTATATACGTTTGGCTGAGTCAATTGTAGTATACATATTATACCTTGTAAGGTGCAAGCAAAATAGGTGATAGAACCATCCCAGCAAATTCCACCAATACCCACTAAAACATTGCTATGTTAAACGCATGATAACATTAAAATAAGCAATACTACATTCGATTATTTGTACTGTTTTTTTAAATAAAACAAATGAAGTTTAATTTCATAAGTTATTTAATGATTATTTCGTATCTAATTTCTTAAGACATAGAACTCGAATTCTCTCACTATAAATTTTTTAAAAAATAATAATCAAGTAAAAAATATGTATTTTTTTAATTTCTTTTTTTAAATAATTACATACATAATTTATCGATAATTTTACAGCTAATTTTAATATAAGATATAAAATTTGAATCCCTATTAAGTTAAAAAAAATCATAGTGATTGTAGTACCATAAATTTTGTTTTAGTAAACAAGTTGATACACTGTTGCTTTAAAAAATAATAATAATAATAACGTAAATAAATGAGCAAGAATATTTGGGAAGTAATAAATAAAAATCAAACACAGTTGCAAAGTCCCAGAAACGGTAACTTCCAGTTAGTGGGAACCGGGAAAATACCCAACGGAAAGGCTCCAATCCCACGTCCGGGGAACATTAATCCACTGTCTCAGCCATTGCCAGCCCGCCCTAAAATAAACCAATTATATATCGCCACGTAATCAAACAGTTGTTTTAGTCAACAAACAAAGCTATCACATGACACATCACGTGCCTGTCCATGACGCGTGCAAAGACTATTGGCCACTTTCGGCGCTAACGTAGCAGCCACTACACACACGTTTGGCGGTTAGAACACCTGAAAGCACTCACCTTTCCGTGTCCAACTCCATTAAACCCTTCACCAACTCCACCACTCCGACCGTTCTGTATCCCTCAAGAGTCAAGTCTCGTCTTCTCTCACCAACCTTCAGAGAAGAGTAGAGAGAGAAAAGGTTAGAGAGCGAAAGAGAGGAACAGAGAGAATGTCTGGAGAAGATCTGGAGAGCAGAGGCAGATCAGGAGCGAAGAGCAGAGGAAACGACAACAGCTATGCCTACTCGTCGTCGTCGAATCGGACAGAGGATTCCGACACCCAATGGACATCCTGGTTGGTCCCGATGTTCGTGGTGGCAAACATCGCCATGTTTGTTGTGGTCATGTTCGTCAACGACTGTCCAAACAACAGTTCTGAGGGGGTCCACGGAAAGTGCGTGGCGAGGTTTCTCGGCAAGTTCTCGTTCCAGCCTCTGAAGGAGAATCCTCTCTTCGGCCCTTCTTCTTCGACGTAATACGAGAATTATTATTATTTTTTTTTTCCTGTTGGTGAATATTTTAAATATAATTCAATTTGATTGTTCTAGTTGATGGTTTCTTTTCTCTTTGGAACATCGCATTTTGAGAATTTACTAGAATTTGTTTGTGATATCTAGTTCTATGTTCTACTAGTTTCTGTTTGATCACCTTTATGGCAGCGAAAAAGATGGTTCTTTTTTTTTAGCTCTCATTTGTGATTTTCAGACTTTAGTCTCTATTGCATTTGCAGTTTGACTTTAAATGAAACTTTGTCTTCAAAGACGGTAAATTTGGCGGGAAAAATTATGCCCGTTTAAGCTAATACATGATTAATTAAACACATCATTATCGAAGCGAGTTTGATTGTATTATGTAGTACTTAATTGCTTACATGATGGCCGTTCTAATTGTCTTCACATGGCTTCTCTCGATTTTGTGGTAGTGCGATTTAAGTTTGGATTTCTACTTGATTTTATTGAAAGTTAGGAAGTACGAGTTATGTAGATTAAAATTGAAGGTTTTAATAACTTTTGAAGGTTGGAGAGGTTGGGAGCTCTTGAGTGGAGCAAAGTTGTTCATAAGCATCAAGGATGGAGGCTTGTCTCTTGCATTTGGTTGCACGCCGGCGTCATTCATCTGCTCGTAAACATGCTCAGCCTGGTCTTCATCGGGATTCGGTTAGAGCAGCAATTTGGATTTGGTATGAATATCATCACTTTGCTTCTTTCCTATATTCTAAAGCTATTTTATTTTATGCTTTTCAGATTTGAGATTTGTATTGAAAGTCTGTTTCATTCTGATTGTGTTTCTTTTGTGGTGTGGAAATTCTCAATCTGGCAGTGCGGATTGGGATTATATACCTGTTTTCGGGCTTCGGAGGAGGCGTGCTTTCCTCGTTATTTTTACAAAACAACGTTTCTGTTGGTGCCTCTGGCGCGCTTTTTGGGCTTCTTGGAGCAATGTTGTCGGAACTTCTCACTAACTGGACTATTTATTCCAACAAGGTAGACAATTTTCCATTCATTTCTTCAATGTATTTGATCAAGGTCCTTTGTTTTTTTTTCATGATGATAGTCTATTTGTTTGTTTCAACAGGCTGCAGCTCTGATCACTCTTTTAGTCATTATCATCATCAACCTTGGGATCGGAATTTTGCCACACGTCGATAACTTTGCACACATTGGCGGGTTTGTGACGGGATTCCTGCTTGGCTTTGTTCTGCTACCCCGTCCGCAGTTTGGGTGGTTGAACCAGCACAACCTTCCTGCTGATGTTCCTCTCAAATCCAAATACAAGCCTTACCAATACGTTCTGTGGCTTCTTTCCATTGTTTTGCTCGCTATTGGGTAAGTTAAAAGTGTGAACAATGACAAGAAACTTTAGTCTTAAAGAAAAAATGATCCTTCTTTTAGAAGTAGTTTGATTTTTTGTTTGTAACTTTAAAAAACTGCAGGTTCATAGTTGCATTGGTGATGCTCTTCCGCGGTGAGAATGGGAATGACCACTGCCATTGGTGTCACTACCTCAGCTGTGTTCCTACTTCTAAATGGGATTGTGCATGAAAAATACTCACAACTTAGGCCGGAAACACTTTTTTCATGAGGTTTTCTTTTCCTCTTTTGTACATTCTCAGTTGTCACAGCTGTATTAGTCGCTTTCCATTTTATGTTTGGTTGGTTCGTTTTTGGTCTTGACTTCTTGGCAAGTTTCATGTCAACTAGCACCTTCTGTTTTAGCATGTTATTCATTTTGTTGATCGAATTAAATCAAACAATGCTTTAAATAAATAAAAAGACTTATAGAAATGATTTCACCATACAGTCTAGTACCAAAAATTAAAAATAAAAATGTAGACTACACTATGGCGTCGCCCGGACTCGAACCGGAGACCTTCAGTGTGTTAGACTGACGTGATAACCAACTACACCACGACACCTGATCTGTCCATCGTTGTTTAAACAAACTACTTTACTTAGTAAAAAAGTCATCATTTGTGCAGTAATCAACTGCATATGCGTGGTCAAAAGTTCATTCATTGTTCATGAAGAAGAACAACACATTCTTCATTGCACACCAACTCAACTCTCAAACCAAAATGGCAGGCCCTATAAACCAATTTCTCAACTCTCACTTTTCTCACACAACAAAAGCTAAAAGCAAATCTAGAGTTAAAAATTATTTAAAAAAAAAAAAAAAAATTTGGGTGATTTTTCTCAAAATGGGGATTCAGAAAATGAGGATGATAATTGGGGTGATTCTGTATTTTTTATTATGTGCCTCCCTGGTATCTTGTAGTACATCAGAATGCTCCACCGTGACGGAGCTCTTCTCTGCATGTTCCACCTTCGTCACGTACGGTTCGCCAGACCCTTTCCCTGGGTCTCCCTGCTGCCACGCCATGAACAGCCTCAACTTCGAGGTCATTGATGAATCCGTTGACCAGCGGAGACTTGTTTGTCGCTGCCTTATGGGCCTTGTCACCGCCTTCAATCCCGGCGCCGCCGCTATCGCTTCCTTGCCGGGCTTCTGTGGTGTCTCTCTGGGCTTCACTATTGATCCCAACACCGATTGCAACTTGTAAGCCCGGCCCAGAGTAATAGTTTCTTATGTTTCTCTCTTTTTTATAATAATATTTACAAATATAGCCTAACGATAATTTCAAAATAAAAAAAACAATAATGTTTCACGTAATAATTGCAGACTACTCTAAGCTTTGGTTAAATATAGGAAATAAACAAAGGTTGTGGATCAGCTTTAATGTAATAGTGTTAAGTTACACAAAGCCTGTTTTTTTCAAAAGAATCAATTTTCATGTTAAATATATGTAAGTATATATATGTGTGTGTACATATTGCTTGGATTTTAATGTTACATATTCCAAACACTAGTATTTTATGCGCGTGGGAATGAGATTGGGTGTATCATGTGAATATATAACATGAGACCCGAAAGGGAACAATTCCCCTTTTTGATGATTGTTCTATATTTTAACAAGAACAACCATAATTACAACAAAGAAATTTTTTGGTGGCTGCAGTTTTAATGGACCCATCATGGGACTACTTATGGTAAGTAACAGGAGAAGGAAAAAAAAAAAAAAAAAAGGGGTAGTTTTCTTTTTTGCTTTAAAGGGAAAATGGTGAAAAAGTTATCTTGTTAAATTCCACTCACAAACTTGATTGATAGCCGAAATAATATCAGACTTTTTACCGATCACACTTTTACAAAAGTAGTAAAAAAGAAGGGGACTTTTAGATTGCCAAATAAAGTTTCATCTTGTAATTCATTAAATTTAACAGCTAGAAGCCAGAGCAGGTAATATGATTGAGAAAAGGTTATTAACATTGTTAGTCTCTGAATTACAAGTATCGCGACTCCTTAATTTTTGATAGCTTATTGTCTGAATTTTGATTTTTCCGTGATTTTATACTTTTGTTCGACGTTAAAATTGACAAAGTATGAACTTTGGTAAATTTTCAAATTATTGCGCTATAAACACATGCGTAACTTGGACGTTACTTTGGCCAAAATTGCAACCAAAAAAAAAAAAAAAAAACCCAAAGTTTAGAGAGTAATCAGACTAGTAAAAAACAAAAAATTCAGACTAAAGTGTTATGATATTCTCAACTATATGCAAGGGCGGAGTCATCAATTGTAGAGTGAGGAAGGAAACTTTTATTTTTATTTTTTTTTAATATTACCTTTCAAAATTTTATACCTCTTATTTTACCCTATTAAAAATTGATTATTTTTATATAAATCATTTTAAAAATTTTATTTTTAATGTAAGTCGTTATTGAAAAAAGAGCCTGACTCCATATGTCTACAACCCAATTTGATAATGGGCAACCTTCACCGAACGACTACATCACATCCTTTCAATCACACAGAAAAAAAAAAAATATATATATATATATATATATATATATATATATATATATATTCTTCCTTAGATCACATGTGATATATATGGACCTTCATAATTAAGGATCCAAGGCATGCATTTTGTTTCGACGTGGGGTTCACGTTGACGTTGGTGGCGAAGGAATTAGAACGTTTTCTTGCCACCTTCTTAATAAAGCCAAATTACTACAACAAAAAGCTAGTGATTAGTGTAGGCCATCAAAAAAGTTAAAAACTAAAAGCGGGATCTAATCTCCGTGAACTTACAGTTAGATTTTCTATTAATGTGACCACAGATTTTGAAAGTTTATGGAGGTAAAAAAAAAAGAAGTTTGTAACAAAATTTTAACTCAAAAATCCAGTGACTTTTTAATCAAGTTGCAGTGAAAAATTACCATGCGCAATAGATTGCCTTGCTTGTATTTAACTTGTCCACGTTCATCCCCCACTTTTTCCCTGAGTCCACAACTCCTCATTATTATTATTATTATTATTTACACTTTCTAGCAAAAGATTCTTAACTAGGAAAATGCCAGGTTTGGCTGATAGTACGATTTTCCACAATACCAAACAAGAAACGGAATTTCGACACAATCCTAGGTGGAGTTATGGCGTTCTTTCCCCGCCGCGAGGGGACAATTTTTGACCAACATTGTTTATTCATATCAACTACTACGCTGACATGTCTAAGCTAAGTAGAGATTTTGAAGGGATTTCGAGCCCCTAGCCGTTGATGTCTGTCTCTGAACCGTTTCTAACTTAATTTGTTTAATTTGTTATGATCTGATAATAAAAACGCATAATATAAATTATTAATCACTACTATAGAATCTCTTGAGATTTTTAGTGCCCGTCAATGTTTGCATTATTGACTTTAATCTACAGTGTCATAAATGGAGCCTAATGGAGCCTTTTTGGAACTAATCGAAGAGTGAAAGATGTAAAATCCTCTTAAATGGAGATTAACCGATAATTAGGCGGGAAAAAGAAAGTCTATTTGCTGCCACTTTAATTAAACTAGTATGAAATGAATGCTTAAAGGTGGATCTTAAGTGGAAAATGGTCACTTAGAACTAGGAAAATCACATAACAAACATGCTATTAGGGAAGGCAGAGAAATCCAAATTTACAAGATAGTAAATTTGTAAAAGTTAGGAACACTTCACAAAAAAGCACGACAAAACTTACACCTAAAGAAAGTCGAATAGATGAACATCCTGTTTGCTTGACTATCCTATGCACACTGTCAATTCTGAACAAACTCCTAAAATTCCTTCCCCACAGTAAAACAAATAAGTTAAAAAAAAAAAAAAAAAAAGAAGAAGAAGAAAAGAAACACACACGCGGTAATCAGTATCATCTTAAGCTAGAACTCCCGAACTTATCCATGTGTATAAAGGACGGATAAGCACTGCTTCTTAAATTAGCATCCTGGATCATATTTGCATCCGATCATTATCCGCATCCGAATGCGTCCATCCATCCCAATATCCTTGAGCAGACCTGTTGGTCGAGCCATATCTCTCGAACTCGCACCTCTGCCTTGGGGCGCTGTGCGACCTGACCTTAGCCCGGGATGATTCCGTGTTAGACATGTAGTTTGGAAAGCCTGAGTACCCACTAAAGTAGCCCCACGAGCGCTGGCTCTTTGCCGGTGTGAAGGGACCTCTCCTAGCACTACTGCTACCAGGTCTTGACGAGGCAGAAAAGGTTTGTGGACTGTTCCCTGCTGTCCTAGCAGCTGCTTCATCCTTTTCTATGCGATATTTCAGATGGCTCAATGACAAGGCGTCAATGGAGGGCAGATTTGGGACCGGGTTTGGAGCTTTTGTCGAGCGTTTTGATGGGGAGTCGATCGTTGCAAAGTTGTTGTTTTGATAATCTGAAGCCAAAACATGCCGTGGCATCTGGAAGGTTCGAGTACTTCGTTGGGAATCCAGGTGAGGCTTCCAAGTATCGACTTCAAGGATCTTGTCGTTCTTCTCATCATCCGCATGCCCTGGCCCATATCTCATTGAAGTGCCTCGGCAGCTGTTCAATACACTTTCTTCCATCCAATGATCTAACCAATTCGATCCCATCCGTGCTTTGTCTAGGTTCACGACATCCCTGAAGTTTGAATTTGAACCGCACCTCTACACATATATGTGGAGATGAAAAAATGAGATAAATGTACAAGCAAGTTTAGGAAAAATCAAAGCGAAGCTGATCTTGAAACAAAGGTAGCGAATAAAAATGGCCTTGGTTTCGAATAAAAATGGCCTAGGTAGGAGTTAAAAGAAATTCATAGTGTCGGTACTTTGAGTTGATCAGTCCACAAGCTACATTTTTTTTCCCTGTCTGCTGATCATAAATGAAAATTAAAAAGTAAAGTAAAGAAGATAATTGATGCCCTGAAATTGCTCGTACGTCAATTTACATCTACACCATTAATGGAAATACAACAAAAATATGTCCATCAAAACAGTAAGGAATCATTAAGTGATCATTATTGATACCTTAAGGATTGAGGGTCCGTCATATTTACTACTATAAGCGCGTTGCTGGTGTACATTTTTGTCAGGTTTTTCGGGGATCTGCACTTAGTAAAAATCATAAGTTCGAGTTCACATCGACGGAGGGAAGTGTAAATCATGGCGCCTATCAAATCAAATTGTGATCAAAGTACAAGAACCGAAATGAGCACCAACACAAGGATAAAAGAAATGGCATCTTTCTAGAAGAGCAATACATAGACACAATGTCCAAAGAAAAATAAGCTTACGGGGTGTTTTGGTAGCGAGGACTTGCTGAAAGTGCGAAAAGATTCCGACACGTGGGTGCGACCTGCACGCGCTCGGGCTTGGACTCGCACAAGGGTCTGCATCCGCCTGAGCATGTCCGTGGTCTGTTTTCTCACAATGTGGCCTCTAACCAATGCTTGAAGCTTCACCAATGCTTTAAGTGCCCTCAATGCTCTCCTTGCCTTTTAAAAATTTTCCCAACCAAAAAATGTCAAACAATTACATTAAGAACATAACTATCACAACAACCCAACTACTTTACCTAATACTTTTAGACATTACAAAAAGTTATGAAACACTGTCTTCTGGTTGCAGTACGGCCCACAGCCCGGGAATTTAAAAAGATTCAAATTGACTGTCATTGACTTTAAATAAAAAAGGCTCTGCAAAAAGTCTTGTGGATGTAATCATTATCCATCATCACATATTGTTCTCAAGAATTATAAACAAATAAATTTTTTAAAAAATAAACTCTTTTTTTTTTTCTTTTTCTTTTTTGACTGAGAAATAAACTATATTTGTGCTCTCTCTGTAAGGCTGTACAAGTTCTCATTTGCTTTTACACCAGAATAATCAAGGGAAGAGGTCATCAAGTTTATAAACTTTTGAATTTCAAAGCAATTTGATTCCAAATTTGCCCAACAAGATTTTTTATTTTTTTTCTTTGGAAGTCATAATTGCCCAAAACTCCATCAACTAACAAAGGCAAAATTATTTCCTTTGGTACGGGACCTACGACTCCAAACATTTTGAGATTTGGAACCTGGAAATTTCTATTATTTCCCTCTCGTCGGTTGAGCTGGTCCCCACGAAATTTTGAATATCAACTTAATAATTAATGAAGGAGTTAATCCTAATTAAATCCTAAATAAAAGGAACAACTAAAAAAATGTCAGAAGTACTTGGATAGCTGAGCCATCACTGCCAAGCTGTAAACGGGGTAACTGGGTACGGGGAATTGGCATAGACATAACAGAACAAGAGTCAAACTTGTGCCGTGTTGACCATTCCTCTACATAAATCCCACCATTCGAAAATTAAAAAAAAAAAAAAAAATTTTTGCGGTGAAGAAATTTTGGTCACCGGCAACGTCCAAACAAAAAATCCAAATTACGAAAATCCTTCAACCAACCACCTGAGAACACGTCACACGCAAAATCTTAAAATACCAAAATTACCCATAAGAGAAAAACGAAAAAAACATCTATGATCCATTGGATAACACACAGAATCACTTACTCCCTGGCTCCTCTGACAGTGAATGACACACGTCCACAAGTGTCGGCGCAATTATTATTATTTTTTGTTTCTCATTTTTCTTACTTGTATATTAAGGAAAATAAAAAAAAAAGAATTTCATTATAGCTGAATCTTCCGAACGGAACAAAAATCCGCGACCCCTGTTTGTTTCTCGAGAAAACATATCGAAACTAAACAATTATAATCTAAAAAGTTATAATTTTTTTTTAAAGAAACAACAGTTACTAACCAGGTATCCACGGAAAGCCGACTGAATCATAACGGCGGCGACGTGGCGGTTTCTGCTAAGATGCGCGGCGGCGGCGGCGGAGCTCCCGGCGGCGCCGCTTTTGGTGAGGCGCACAACCTCGGCGGCGGCGTGAGCAGCGGCGAGAGCTGCCTCGGCGACGGCGGCTGTGGCGGCGGCGACGGCAATCGCGTGCTTGTTGGCGTCCAAGGCGGCGGCGGTGGGGCTGGGGAAGGGAACATCGGAGAGGTGGGAGGGGGGGTCGGGGGGCTTGTGGGGGGGCTTGTCCTTGGAAGAGAAAGCCCACCTCTTCTTGTCCTTGTTAACCGGCGGCGAAGTGGTGGGCCGTTTGGGGCCGAAGAGTCGCCGGAGAAAGCCCATGTCTCATTGCTGGGAAGGGGCAGCTGGGCTATAAGAGCAAAGTACTGGTTCCGGCGAGGCAGAGCATGGGACTTTAACTGAAAGAAATGAAATGAGAGTCGGAAAGAACTGAGATTGTGTAAGAGAGAGAGAGAGGACAGAGACAGGTGAGATGGAGAGAGAGAACTGGAGGATTAATATGTAGTCAGAGTCTAGCAGACTTCGTATTTAGGGAATTTGAGGACTTGGGGGGCTTCTATGGATACGCCCTATCAAGGGAGCTGTAATCCACGCACTACTTTTATTTATTTTTTATTTATTGAGGCCCTGTTTGAGGGTGAATTTTAAGGCCTGTTTGGTATATTAGTCCAAACTAATATTTTTAAACTTTTTTCTTTTTTCTCAAAAATTTTTGTATTTTTCTCAAAAAGTTTTTTATCTTTTCTGAAAAGTCAACACAATTTATTATTTAAACTTAAAAATCTTAACTCAAACTTACACGCCAAACATGTCCTTAAAATCTCAACTTCATATCGAATTTTCACTTCCTACTATTTTCAAAAACTCTAAAAAATATATATGGTGTTTTGAAAATTAGGTTCATAATTTTCTCATTTTAAATCAAAATAAGATAATTTTTATGTCAAAATACTCGTAATGACGAGATGAATAAGATACTATTTATTTTATATTTTTTTTCTAAATACATCTCAAATAATATTTTATATTTTTTTACTTCATAAGTCTAAAAGTAGTTTTTGTTTTTTGAAATGTTTGATTAATTTGTTATAAGAGTTTTCAACCTCTAAAAGAGTTTCCGTTTAAAATAGAAAATATAACTTAAAAAAAAAATCTTCTTAGTAGATTTTAAAAGTTGTATCGAAATTTAAGTTAAGCACTGTAAATTTCATTTTATATTATTATTATTATTTATTTGAAAACTTTTGATTTCTTTTGACTTTAAAAACTCTTTAAAAAATATGCTTTTTAAATACATACTGAAAAGTTGTATATATATATATATATATATATTTTTTTTTTTTTTTGCAGACTAAAAGTAAAAATAAAAATTCTTGCCAAACATGTCTATGTTTACGACCACACTTTTATTATTATTTTTATAACCTTAATTAATAACTAATGTGTTAAAAAGAAGTTTTATTATTGTTATTATTATTTTGCTAAAGATAATAAGAAGAAAGTTAGGCATAGAGGATCATGTATAGGGAAAATGAGGAAAGAGTGATTGGCTCTGTAAGTTTTACTTTGAAAACTAAAATACCTAACTACAATAAATAATTAATTTTGTAACAAATTAGAGATTCACACATAATATATGGATAACTTGTTACAATCAGTGAATTGTTAAATTAAATTGTAATTTTTTATTTGTTTAATTGTGTAATGATAAATTCCAAGAAATGTGTAAAATGTAAATATTATCCACAACGACATATAATATTGCTGTTAATTTTCTGAACCAAAGTTTGGATTAAAAAAAGTTTTTTTTTCAACGTTATAAGGTGCAGTTTTGTATATGTCCATAAAATTGTAAGGATAATAAAATATTTTAATAAACACTACAAATAAGCTCGTCTAAATCATAAAAACCGGTTGTAGTTGGGATATGCTTTTAAAATGTTTTCTTTTTTACCACTAATTGACTAGCTTTGAAGGGAGGTTTTTAGTATAGTAGTATATTGGTAACCGAATCGACTAATACCTAACATCATCGTAATTGAATGCTCTTATGGTCAAAAAGTTATAATTAATGCTCGTACATGCTTGAGAAGAGGCAGCATGTTCAAGATGAAGACTAAGGTTTCGTTTGGAGTTTAAATTGTATTTTTTTTATCATGTTTTTTTTATCTTTTTCTAAAATTTTTTTTATCTTTTCTGAAAAAGTCAACAAAAATTACTATTTAAATTTAAATTCATCAACTCAACTCATTCACGAAACACCCCCTTAGTTTGCCTTGGTATTTCATTTCATTTTTAACTAAACTGTATTTTATAATTGATTTTTTATCTGTTTCTAAAAAAAAAATCAATAAAAATTATAATTAATTTTTAAAAAATTAACTAATTTTAATTTAAAAATTTTATATCATTTCAAACTCAACCTGCACACTAAACGCATCCCAAAATGACACAACTAGTACCCCATTTTCTACACTAGATTGGTTTCTACAGTTGCATCCTTGGTAAAAAAAAAAAAAAAGCTTGTACCAAATTCATAATTTTGTAAACATTACCACGAAGAAAAAAAAGAAGATAATAGATACTCTCTATTATAAAGAGTTAATTAACAAACTAACTCAAATGCTTTTTTATTTTTTAATAATCATCTAAATTTTTTTTTAGCAAAATGATTTCGTAAAAATTGATTTTTTAGATTCGTTCCCATGTTAAAATGAAGTTATGATATTTTTTTAATTTCAATTTTGAAGGTTGTCATTTTTACAAATATTCCCGTTATGAGTATTACATATTTCTCAATATTAACTACATAATTTATACTATATAGCACATTAAAAAGCATAGTTTAAATATATAGCATATTTGTTTCTTACTATAAATATGGTTTTTAACTTGTTAATTTATTTTTTTACCCTTGTTAGTTATTATGTTTTTAAAGATTTGAAGTGAGAAAGGTTTGAATTTTGGGGAGATTCTGATTAAAAGGTATTTTCACAAATTCATTTTTTTTTCGACCTAATTATACTATTTAATTATAATATTTTAATTTTTGATATAATTTTAAAGGACGATAATCAAATATACTATTTTAACCCTTCTCTCTATTTACTATGGCCTTGTTTGGCAACAAACTCTGTTTAAACTAAACTGTACTTTTTTATCATGTTTTTTATTTTTTTCCCCAAAAAGTTGTTTGTCTTTTCTGAAAATTCAAAAAAATTCAAAAAAATTTACTATTTAAACTTACAAATCTTAACTCAAACTTACACACTAAACACCCCTTATGATAAAATCACGTAAAAAAAACTGATGATTTCTGGTACATAAATGATTTTAAAATAAATCGGCAATTCTCCAAAAATAAATAAAAGAAGAAGAAAAAAGTTCAAACTTTGCCATCGTCTATGACAGAGTGCGAGGACGTCAAATGGTTCTACTGTAGGACCCACGTTATATGAAAAGCATCTTCGGGTAGAAAAGATCTTGTTGGTGGCAACGGTCAGTCCGTTCGACGGCCATTTCTTTCAAAGTCTTCTCTGCTTTTTTTCTCGTACAAGTCCGATTATTTATGTTTTTATTGCTCGTAATTGCATTATAGCCCTACAAGAGCAGTGGAAATTTTACTTTAGTCTCTATTTGGAAAGTTAATCGGGGATAAAATTTTTAAGTTAGAATTGATTGATTTTATAAAAACTAATTATAAATTTTGTTGATTTTAAAAAAAAAAATTAATATGAAAAAATACAGCTTAATTGGAGTTAAACTTAAATATCAAATGAAAGCTTAGAGTTCAGACTAATAGGGATAATAATGTAGCCACAATTACTAATGGTCTTATAATAATGTAACCACAATTACTAATGGTCTTACTCTAAGTTTTCCAAATAGGCAGCCTTGGTAATATTAGTCTTATTCCGAAAAGAGAAACTAGTTTGACATAACTCCAATTAATTTAGTGAAAATGTGTTTCTAGTCTTCACTGTAATCAAGAACAACATTAGAAGACATCATTAGTGTTAAACATCATGACTAATAGAGATCTGATCTCACGTGTTTAACACCACGTGCTTATAAAAGATAGATCCCGGATTATACAGGTGAGACCCACAAATTATTAATTACAGTTTTTAACAGCAGTGATGTCCTGAGCATTTTTCGATAATAATGCTATCATGAGTCATGGTTAGCTCTAAGTTTTTCAACTTCAAGTTGGGCCAAATACATGTTTCAAGGTCCAGTTAGCCCAACCTTATAGATCAAGCAACTTACCCCCGTAGCCCAATCTATTTATGAAAATTGAGGCACTAATGTCATTTTATTTTATTTTTAAAAAATGTAAATAAAAATTAAAAGAAAATAAAGAATGAAAGCCTACAAGTAAATCTTATTATTGTTATTCTTTTGGTAGATAAATTGAGTTGTATAGCATCCTACTTGAATATGGTGAGCTATATTCAAACTGTATTTCTTGAACTAACAAAGTCTATGCATTTGAGGTTTTGCGGCTAATTAACATGTACATCTGAAAACAGCAAGGATGACATTTCCAGGTCTTTTCCTTCACCTGTGTCCAAGATACGGAGAATCTGGAGTTCTGTATCTTTGATCAAAAACCAAGAATGAAGCTGAATGTGGATGTTGGATATCGAGATCCATTTCCTGCAATGAAACACATGAAAGAATTGATTAGGATCACGCAGGGGTTTTTTACGAGTAAAAATATTCGGCCGGTTTAGCGACTTTGTTCGACTTCTTTCTATTACCTGCCTCAACTGCACGGTGTTTGATACAGATTCTGGGTATGTATTATGGATTAGAGGCTCCTGCAGGACGAATACTCAAGTCACATACGAAAACAATACACAAAGTTGCAGCCAAAATGTGTGTGAACTGATAGCTACCTGCAGAAATTGGGACTGGCTAGGTGAATCATGTTGGTTAGTGAAGAAGTTGGGTGGAGGATACAAGTTAGAATTGGTTTGCTGGTCCATCACCAGATTAGGTTGTTGGTACATGCACTTAACCACCTGATTTGCTTCGAAATTGTATAATCCCTGTGTCATTCATTTGGAAGATCAGAACAATGGCAAAATTCTTGTTTTGCAGTAAAAAAATTTCGGATATGATTTAGAAATAAAGATGATGGTTCAAGTGGAATATCTATTACCTGCATAATGGGATTTCCTGTTGCCGCTTGAGGTGAAACATAAACTGGGGGGGAGCTAGAAATGCAAGTAACAGAACCCTGTGCAAGTGCCTCCACATTGTGAATCCCTTGTACAGTAGAGCCTTTATTATGTTTTACCGTGCTGTCATCTTGATCCTCGCTTACATTTCCATTTAGAAAAATCTCCGCCTGTTCACCTTCAGAAGCATTTGCACTGTTACTAGTCGAGATTACAGCTTGAGCTTCCCCAGTTTTTGATATCAATATTTTCTCCACCCCTTCCATCACTTCATCAAATTGTCTAGTAGCAAACTGAAATGCTTCCTCAGATTCAGAAGCCCTCGCAGCTATTGTTAGAATTTTGCGGCATAAATTCTTGTATCGGCTCGCAATAATTATCTTGGGGTTTTCTTGCATGGTGAACTCATCGCACTCTGTTGCACTCCATAACCTTGCATCTTTTGTCCATCTCTTCAAGATATATGTGGACGGGACCACCTTTATATTTCTGTGGTCGAGGACTTTCAGGGCATGGCTACACAGGAATCCGACGTACTCAAACTTCTTACAGCTGCACATAACTTTATCATCCGAAGAGTTGAATGTAACGCTGTACTCTCGGGTTTGCCCAAATTTACTAGCTTTGTACTCGAACAAGGACCCATTTTCACCGCAGAGGTTAACAACAACATTTAAACACTTCTCATATCCTCGCTGAAACATTTCGAATGCCCTTGGGGTGTAAATCTCACTTATATGCTTTAGCAAAACTATATTGCCCATTAGTCTTGGCATACATCTATTCATTTCATCACTAGCTTCTATTTCTTTGTACCGTTGCTCCTCTACAATGCTCTCAAAATGCTTGAAAAATTGAAGTACATCAAGGCTAGAATTTAGGTAGTTTCCCAAGTCATTAAATAAACTTTCACCGAGATGTGAGCCCTTCATGTCGACAAAAAAGGTATTTTTACCATATACAACCGCCCATTTCTCTCGTTCTCTGAACATCCATTTCAGCCAGTCGTTTTGCTGGAGACTATGTTTGTCCAACATGTCCTCCCAAGCATGAACGAAGTCCTCCTCGTACTTGGAATCATAAATACACCTCCTAAAATCACTAGCAAAAGATTGAGAATCTTTTACAACATTGCTTACGTTTTTGACAGCATTCTCATACATTTGCCAGACGCAAATACAATGGTTTGTTTCTTGTAAGACTGAATGGATTGCCTCAATAATTGCAGCAACTTGATCGGTGTATATGGCCTTTGGCTTCTTTCCAGACATTGTCTCGAGGAAAGTTCGAAAAAGCCACTTAAAGGATTCCACGGTGTCATCATATAAAAGTGCAGCCGCAAAAATTACCGCCTGTTTGTGGTGATTCACCCCTAAAAATTGTACAAATGGGAAATGGTCTTTCTTTGTCCTGCAGATTGAGTCTAAACAAACCACATCGCCAAAATAACTATAGTCTGTTACCATATTGTCGTCGGCCCAGAAAATATTACTCACCTTATCATCAACATCAAGCTGTAATGCATACAAAAATGACGGATTTTCAAAATGCTGCCTTTGAAAATAGTGCAGCAGACTACCTGCCTCTCCCTCCTTCATATCTCGAATCCTTTCAGTTTGAAGGTAATTATCAAAATTTGACGTAAAATCATCATGAGAATCCCGGACTCTTAACCGTCTATTCATTGATTCAATTGCTGATTTTGACTGCGGTCCTAAATCTCCTGCCAAGTCAGCTTCAGCAGCTTGATCTACACTGAATTCCCTTTGCAGTGGCATTTGGGCATTATTTAGATTCACATTATCATGATTGTGTTGTGCTTCAAAATGGGTAACACGGTATTTACCATCAGGTTGGCGAGTAATGATCATATGCGCTAGGCAACCAGTTCTTGTTTCCCTCCGATGTTTCTTCACATTGACGTCTCTTTTGTCTCTCCGCCGATGACCTTCTCTAGAACAAGTGAACTTCCTAGATACCACCTGACCATGTACCTTACTCCTATTTACCCAGTCTTTTCGAACACTAAAGCCAACCAGTCTAGCATACCTATTGTAGAATTTGTAGGCATGTTCATCAGATTCAAACTCCGTGCCAATTTTTAACATTGCATCTGGGCCAACTTCATCTTTTGAAGGGAGAGAGGAGTGATTACCATTAGCATGACGAACTTTTTGGCTGCAATTGTCCTGCTCCACATTCAAGTCCAAATGATTTGATGTTTCAAGCCGAACATCCAAGTTTTCTTCATGAAGGCTGCCAAAGTCATGACCATCCATATCCATTGACCTTCATTCAAAACAATTCACAAGTTAAGCAACTAAGGTTTGAGGCAGAAGAAAGTAATCAAAAAATTGTGTCCATAAAAAAATGACATCACTTTTTTCCCCTTAGTCTATCAATAGAAATTTGATCTCCATAATCGCAATGATACTAAACTGCAAGTACTGCCCAACTACATATTATCATAAGAACGAAATGAAAGAAGATCCAAACAAATATAAGATGCTAAATAACCGTGTTTCATTTAGTACATAACAAAAACATATTACACACAAAAATGTAAACGCAACAAGAAATTGTATAAATCCAGAATTGATGAATAAAGTTTCACACCTTGCATAATGAAAATGAAGGGGATAATTCAAGCTGAGAATTTACACTCAAAAATGAAAACTTTTTAAAAAATTTTTGCCTGACCAAATGGTAAAGAAAGAAAAAGCCAGGAAAATTTTCCAGATAAATTCTGAAACCATGTTATGGCAATACTATGAATCTCTTCGTTTCAGCTCAAATATTTCTACGGAACCCATTTGAATAAAATACAGCATTAGCTTTTTTTTATTTTTTTTATTTTTATTTTTTTAAAGACAGTTTCAAAACAATTGCTGAAACACAGTAATGGCTACAACAATTCAGTAAAAGTAAAAATGAATTTTAATAATTTCAAAGAAACCAAAGGTCAAAAGGAATGAAATCGCCTCTTTTTTATTTGAAAAAAAAAAAAAGGATAGAGAGAGACAAGCTTGGGGTCAGTGTTCATATTAATTATAGAAGCAGCCATTTTTGAAACCAAGAATTGCGCGAAATTTTTTTTTTTTTTTTTAAATCACAATGCAAAAGCTTGAGCTGCGAAACCCCCTAGAGATAATGGAAAGCGGAAGAGAGAAATGGGTGGGAGAGAGAAGAACCTGAAACGCTTGAAATTGGAAGAAAGCTGGGGTTTCAGAGCGGAGTTCATAGTCCCATCGGAGCTTTTGCAGGAGCAGAGATGGGGACTGCTAAAGGAATACAGATACTGATTGGCAGACTTTCGTTGTTCTCTCTGGGACAAATTGGCTGAATTAAAAGGATAATATATATATACACACACACATACATACACACACACACACACACACACTAATAGCATTTCAACATTTTTGTCGTTTGAAGAAATACGACATGTCGTTTTTTAACTATTCAATGTCTACTATCTACCAAATTTTCATTTTTGGTCCCTGTTCTAGATGGATCTGCCCACAATAGTCTTTCTGTATGAAACACTACTAAAAAATAGACCGTAGTTATCACCGTCAAGATCACGTATGTCTAAGATCATAAACGTTTTAATAATTAGTAGCCTTTAAAATTAAAATGTCAATTTGGTAAAAGGTTCTGAGACGTGAAAATAACAAAAACTATTCTGAAATGAAATGCACTTTTGATCTTCACATTGAAACTATCCTCCATTTCACATTATTTTGGATCAAAATACTAATGTGGGACAGATTAATAGTGTGAAAACTGATTTAAAATGATGTTTGAAGTAAACAAAAAGAAAATTAACCCTTTTGGGTTTTTGAAATTTCCAGTTGTTTCACTTGTTTGGTGGTACGATATCTGTTTCCATTTTGTGCAATAACCAACATGTCGTTTTTTTTTGCAAGTATTATGTCGTTTTTCACAACCAACATGTCGTTTTCGTTTTTGTTTATTTTTGCTTTTCATACGAAACAAAAACGGTCGAATTTGATTTGATTTTTCTTTTTTTTTTACGCTTTGAGTTTCGTGATACACTTCTTTCACCCGTTAAAACTGAAAACGACATCACTTCTGGTGAATAGAGAGCTGTCGTTTTAGATTGAAATGGCATGTCGTATTGCAAGGAAAGGCACAGGATTAACAACATTGGATTTGGTCGTGTTATTTCAGTACTTGACCTTGTAGAACAATATTGAATCTCACTTGCAATTATTTATCAAAAGCTGCTCAATCATATAAATATGTTGCCCAACAAAAAGACAAACATATTTTTATTTCATTCAACAACAAAAGTTCTCTTCTCGATCTCCACAACAGTCCTCATCAGTCGAAGATCAGAAGACATACAAGAACTAGCCAAAAAGAAAAAGAAAACTAGAAAAGTTATAAACTTCTAGATTATTCATCGAGTTGTAGAACCCCATCCGGTTGATGCATCAGTTTGCATCTGCAATTTTACACACACAAAAAATCAGGACAAAAAGAAAAAAAAGAAAAAAAGAAGAATCAGACTTGTGAATGCTATAAGCAAAAGTGATCAAAATAAGTAAGAAAAACGTACTGCAAGCGATCGCAGGGATGTTGCAAAGGGAAGGAAGGCGGGAGGCAATGTGGAGAGTGTTGCAGACGCAGTCGTGGTCGACAGAACGGAGAGCGGTGCAGCATTCGGGGCTAGGCCGAGAATCGGCTGCACCGGGCACGACGAAAGGGGCGCACACGTTGAGGTTGTTGATCTGAGAGGAGCAGACCTGAGCCTCAGCAGTGTGGCTCTGCTGGGCCACCAGGACTGTGACGAGCAAGACAAGCAGGCCGGTTTGGTAGGAGAGAGACTTGGAAGATGCCATGAGGACTTTGCGAAAGTTATGGCTGTATTAATATGTGTTGATTTACTGATATAATGTTCTCTTGAGCACTTTTTTTTATAGAGTGGATTTGGTGATCAGGAAGAGGGTGATAAGGTTTTTGCATGAGTCACCTAAGGGCGAGTTTTGAGCTAAATCATCTTGTTTGTGTTGAATGTGTGCCAAATTAGGAGGATGGCAAATTTTTCATGTATTTATTTGGAACAAAATTGAGAGGTCACACGAGATTTGTGTCCTACTAACTACAACCATTGCTACATCATCACACGTTTTTATGTAAAATAGGTTGACATAGCAATTTTCTTAGAAAAAATTGACACTTCAAAACAATCACATCATGTAATAATCTCATTCTTATTCAAAATTTACCCTTGTTATAAATTGACACTAAAACTAATAATAACCACTGATGATCAAACTTATATATGTCGTTAATTATTTAAATTTGATATAACATATAAGGTCTCATATTATTGATTGTTTAAGAATCGCTTTCGGAAGAAACATAAACAAAACTCATGAGCATTACAATCAAAATCTGGTTCTCTAGTTTGTGCGCAAATTTGAAAGGCTAAGTGGTTCTCTAGTTTGGCGATTTTATGAAAAATAAATAATAAAAACAAAGAGGTAATGAGAGAGAAGAAATTGGTTGAAGATCTTATTTATTGCATATCTCGGTGAATGAATATGCATAAAACAATTGACCAATTATATATGACACTAATAACAGAAAAGAATGATAAACAAAGTAAATCTAAACGACAAAAGACTTCAAGGTTCAGCCAAAATAAATTACAAAAAACAACACACAAATTTTGGGGGGGACCAAAAAAATAAAATTTTTTTTTTTTTTGCTACGAAGTTTTGCCTATTTGTTGATGATATTGGGCAGGAGCTGTCCAATACTTCTTGACAGCAAATAAAAGCTTCTCCCTCTCAAGAGGGCCGTCTTCATGGTCAACAATTTTACTTTCCCATTCCATTCCATCAGTTATCCTCTTTATCTTCACCAACACATCCACGTCATCTCTGAATATTACACTCCCTTCTGGCCTCAATATCCTATCCATCTCTAGCAATATGTCTTCCATTTCACATCTGTAAATAAACATTAAAAGAATTTTTTAACAGTGTGATGTATGAGTGTTAACGTTAAACAACAGTTCTAGTTGATATTGAAAAAAAAAAAAAAAAAAAAAAAAAAAAAAGATGACTTGCCTTTCTTTGTAGAGACTAATCACTGAATCTGCATGAATGAGGTCATAAGTTCTAGGATAAGTAGACATTGCTTCACACCTGAATTAAATCAAAAGACAAATAGTCAATTTATTTACAAACTCAAAAAATTAAAAATTAAAAAATATATATCCATATAGCTGGTTATAACGTGACAAAAATTAGACTTACCAATTTTGATACGTTCCAATGAGACCCCGTTCATAAATAACTCCAAGTGTGTCAACCTTAACATCCACAGGAACCACATTCATCACCCAAACAGGAAGATCAACGAGTGCAGCAGCAAATCCACCCAAGTTTGCGTTCATATCTAGAAGGTTCCGGTACCGTCCCGCTCGCCCTAACATGTTGTTCACTAACTTATAGTATGACACCCTTTTCTTCCACAGCACTGAATCTTGTCGGAAAATATCAGCCGTAACGCCTTGCACTGTTCCTCGACTAATCCTCGGTGGGATTGAATTCAGTCTCATTGGCCATTTCTTCAATTCTCCCCCCGCATTTTCCTCTTTGCCCGAAACCGCCGGCAACGGGGTCAAACAAATCTCCATTTTTGTATACCTAAAAAACAGTTTGACCGATTGATGAGCAATACTCACAAAATGTGATATCCATGTAGATATTCACGTCAGTTAGTATTAAAAAGTTGATCGTGTGTACAAACCAAGCTCTATCGGGATCCTGATCAGCACTGCAGAAAGGAGGGTTTTGGCCTGCGCTATGTTTGACTTTGCAGTTTAAGTGGTTAATGGGTTTTTGCCAAATGGCAATGTCACCCTTCTCCACCACTTTTTTCCAGCAAAGGCTCTTGGCAACTTCCTCGATAATACTCTGCTCATCACTCAGATCCTCCTTTGTTCTCTCCCATCCCTTCCAATATTTCTTCCAATGGATTGGTGGGCCCGACAGGATCCAGTACCCACCTGGTCGCAGAACTCTGTCCACTTCAATCAAATAAATTCCATCTACACCATAAAACACAAAACATGTACACGTATAGATCAGACAGTTAAAAAGATAACGTTTCATATAATTTTTCTAATCGTACTTAACTAGAAATGATCCAAAAAGTGAAAAGGAAAATTACCGTATTGGCCCCAAGGAATGAGGCAGCGAGAGCAATGGGCCATGTCGAAAGCTCTAGAAGGGTAAGGAAGGCGCTTTGATGCAAGGATTCCGATCAAAGCCGGTACTCCTCTCTCAAGAGCGAATTGGACTTGTGCCTCATGAGTGTCCCGTGGCGCAAACGACATCGTTAGGATGTTTCGCGGCAGAAGGTAAGCTCCCCAACTTGCAACCTGCACATTTAACAAGACAATATGTTGTTTATACATATAATAAACTAGATCATTTTGTCTAGTGCAGACCTATCCAGTGCCAACACCAGATAGCTCCGCACATAAACAAGTAGTGGCCACATGGTTAAGCTAATTAAACTATGTTTCATGTAATGTTGTCTCGTATAGAATCTCATTACAAGTTTTGTTTCGTCTATTTCTTTTTTCTTGTTTGAGTTCAAATTTGTCGTCTCTTTACTTGGTCATAAACAAAAATTTTCGTGGAGTATTTTTCTTTTTCTGGGCTATCCGATTATTATTATTATTATAATATAGGCTACCTAAGTATTCGTTTCTTACTTTGTTAGATCCCACATCGGTTGTGGATAGTGCCAAGATCCTCTTTATATATGGATCCAAACCTCATTTCTCAAGGTGCCTTTTGGGATGAGTTAGGGATTGTAATATGGTATCAGAGCCAAGGCCAATTTCCCCCGTTGTTGGGACCAGGTTTCCCCCGGCCCCCCATGTTCCCACAGTTGTTTGGCTTTGTCCACGCTGTGCGTGAGGGGGTGTGTTAGATCTCACATCGGTTGTGGACAGTGCCAAGATCCTCTTTATATATGGGTCCAAACCTCATTTCTCAAGGTGCCTTTTGGGGTTGAGTTAGGGATTGTAATATGGTATCAGAGCCAAGGCCAATTTCCCCCGTTGTTGGGACCGGGTTTCCCCCGGCCCCCCATGTTCCCACAGTTGTTTGGCTTTGTCCACGCTGTGCGTGAGGGGGTGTGTTAGATCCCACATCGGTTGTGGACAGTGCCAAGATCCTCTTTATATATGGATCTAAACTTCATTTCTCAAGGTGCCTTTTGGGATGAGTTAGGGATTGTAATATACTTCAAGGAGATGCACCTCAGAAGGCAATTAATAAATATCCATCTTAAGGTTGACCTTGTTACTTTTTTATAATTACTATGTACGGCCAAAAAATTTTATATATGTTTTCTTGAAAAGGACAGTATAATACGTTTCAAGGAAACGACATAAAATAAAACACGCACAGCCCGGAACAGTACAAACAACATATAAGAAAACAAAGAATCACTTTCATTTTGCATGAATTCTAAGCTTGAAAAATAGTTGGCCATTGAGATTTCCAATAGAAAATTTGATCATCATTATTTAATGTGTCAGAAATTAGTCGGCAAATTAATATTAGTTTTTCAGAATTCTATTTTTCTTTTCTTTTCTCTTCCTTTTTTTTTTTTTTTTTTTTTTAAACGAGTTTTTCAGAATTCAGACTAATCAATCGATCCATGGAATAAGTCAAAGTTTTTCTTTCACTTCACTAGATCCAAACATAACTTTAAAACGATAGGTCCTTTAATATAAGAAAGGTCCGGATCACGGTATTGACTCTTGATCAGCCAAAAATAAATAAACAAATAATAATATTACTAATATTACTAATAATAAAAGTAATAATAATAATAAAGAAGTGCTAGTGATGGTGTTTATACACTGCAATTTAAAAAAAGAAAAAAGAAATCCAGCAAAACTAAATATGTAGTGCTCTCGCATATTGGTGCAAAAAGTTATATTATATCCTATTCATAAATTTTTTTAAAAAAAGTTATATTATAACTAATAATATAATATAATATTTCTCTCACAAAACCAATCATTTGTTTTTAGAATTAAAACCCTTAAAGGGTCAATGTAAATTTAAAAAAAATATTTATTTATTGCAAATGATTTATTTATACATAAGTCAAACTTCCCTTATTCAATCAATATAAATGTTATAAACTTTTCAAAATTCCTGACAATTTCCAAGAAACACAAATTACAAAGTATATCTTCTTGAAACGTAATAGTGTCCTACCTTAACATTTAGATTACCAAGTCATTTTTAATTACAAAGTATATTAATATTGTCATTAATGGTGTAAATTGTTATAGATTTATAAGTTTAGGGCACAAATTGTAAAAAATAAAAGTTTGGGATGTAAATTTTAACTGTGAGGCAAGTGGAGGGTGTATTGGTGCAAAAAACCTTTTCGTAATGTGGAATCAATATGGATCAAATTGGGATTTACTATAATTAACGGGATTCATAAAACCATATAAAAGGAAAAAAATATTAAAATATCGGGAAATGAAATAATCAACTAGTAAACTAATTATAATTATCAAATAAAGAAATATTACTGTTACACTTACCCCACAGCCTGTATCAATGGCGGTCCGGATAGAGCCGTCCCTGAGATTGATAAGCCTCCCGATATCATCAATATACGCGTCGGCACCGTTCGGAAACATGGTCCCACCGCCGGGGAATCTGAACCGGTCGCCCACGAACCTGATCCAGTTCTGCACGGCCTTCTCGACCGTCAGTTCCTTGTGCGGCACGTTGGCGTACCACGCCAGATCCCTGCTCTTCGGCCACGGGAACGGGTTTCTGTACCCGTGCGGCGGGGGCACACGGCACTTGAGCAGCTCGCCCTTCGCCGGACAGTGCCTCTCCCTGTATACCAGCCTCTCCCGGCTGAACCGCAGCGATCTCTTCTGGTCCTCGCACGGCGTGTACTCGCTGAACATTGCCTCGCACGCCGGGTAGTAGGCCCTGCCACCACCCGCCGTCGCCGCGGACGAGGACTCATCCGTCGTGTAGTTAGGCGTGTGGTGGGTTCGGAAGTCGAGTTCTCGGTTTAGCACCGTCGGTTCGACGTCGATTTTGATGCATGGTGCGGCGGAGACGGCGGTGTCGGCGACTGCCGGAGTCCCGGTGTGTTGCCATAGGCCGATGAAGTAGGAGGAGATGCAGAAGAAGAGAATGAGAGGGAGGGTGTAGAATTTGGGGAGTTTCTTTGGGGAGAACAAGGATGTGGGTTTAGCATTGGAGGCCATCATGGTGGTGGCCTTTGAGAGTTTTGTGTTTGTGTTTTTGTGTGTGTGTTTGTGTGGTGATTTTGTTTGTATTTATTATATGGGTTGAGAGGTTTGAGGAAGGTGAGATTGGGGGATAGTTTTTTTGGGGGGGGTTAAACGGATTAGTGGAAGATTCAATATATGGAAATATAGGTGAATATCATATTCATTGGGTTGATGAGTTGGTCATGTGGGTGGTGTGCCGTTTTGTATTCATAATGGGAAGATTTATATATATATATATATATATATATATATATATTCTTGATTACTTGAGATCTCCAATTACTTTATATCGGTGTGGTCTCGGAATGGGAAAGGGAGAGATCTAGAGAGAGAATCTCAATGCCCAAAAATTGACGGTGAGATTTTTATTCTTTTTTATTTTATATCTTTAAGTTTAACCTTCCCAAAGATGAAAGATGATGATTAAAAATGTCAAAACAGGTCGGATTTAGTAAGTCAATATAGGCATGATAAGATAGCAAAAGAGAAACATTTTAGAAACCATTTATTTTCTTAATGGTTGTTTGCACTTTTGACTATCAATATTTATCTAATAGGAGGTAAAGGAACAAAAAAAAAAAAAAAAAAAGGGAAATTAGCTAAGATAATAATCAAGATATGTACTTTTCGAGAAATAAAACATTCAAATTATCCGTTATAAATTGGGTCTAGCCCAATAGTTTTATTAAATAGTCCTGCTTTGACACGAATTTTGGACACAAAATAAAAGGAGATTGTGAGATAACTTTTTTAATGTACATGTTTAGGTTTCTATCTCATTTGATTACTTGTTGGAATTTGTCACGTTGATCACTTTTTATTTTATATTATAAGAGGACAAAAATCTTAAAACCATTATAGATAAGACAATATTTCAAAGATATGCTCTTTTTGGGATTCCTCGAAAAATTCCCACAAAATATGCTAAGGGCACAACACATTAAGGACCTTATATAAACATGAATACGGGCACAATAAATGACATGATAACACACTATAACATTGTTCTTTTTATAATATATATTTTTTCTCATGTAAGTCTTATGATATTTTTTTTCCTTATTTTCAATATTAATCTCATTTGATTTTTTACTTGATAGTTTTTTTTATTGACGATGCTTCTTTTTAACGATATACTATGTATTGTTAAAATTCAACGTTTTGTATTGTATTCAATACTAATTATTACTTTTATTTATGTACTTATATCCTATTGAGTACAATAACTATAAGAATGTTTTAAGAATGACAAAATCATAAATTATAATGGCATAATTACTGCTAATTATTCTCTATATGATGTGGATTCAATATATAATTATTTTCACTTGTATATTTTATGTTGATTTTTAAAAATTTCGACAATCCCTTTTATGCAATTTAATAGTTTTCTAATATGTTTTTATCCCTTTTGTGTTTGTCTTGTCCTCTCTCTCTCTTTTTTTTTTTTTTTTTTTTTTTTTTTGTAGTTGATTGACAATCCTTTACTAATTATGTTTTTGTGTTTGTCTTGTCTCTCTTTTTTTTTTTGGTAGTTGATGAACAATCCTTTACTAATTCAACTATGTTTTTATGTTTTTTTTTTTTTTTTTCCAGAGAGTGATATCGAGATATAATTCAAGTGTACTCATATGTTGTCTTGCCTTTTCTTAGGATTCTTCACTTAACTAGGCCTTAAATTCACGTCTTATAATATATATTTATTAAAATGTAGATAACTGATAGATTCCGTTAAAAAATTAATAGAAAAAAACCATTATAGTAACATTTTTAATAGTTAAGGGTCATTGCAGCTATACAAAAAAAAAATAAGAATCAAAGTTTAAGAAAACATTTACCGTAGATATTTGGATATACAAATAGTGAAAAATAATTTTAAATAGAGGAAAAAAAATCTAAAAATCAAATAACAACCGTGCCTTAATGAAACCTAAAAATTTTTAGAGACCAACCTAACAATTTACCATATTCAATAATTGTAGCATTAGCAACAAGCGATTTGTTAATCTATTTGTTTTTAGACAAATTACACTTTTTTCCCCTTGAACTTTAGGCGTTGTCACAAAATACCCCACAAATTTAAATTTATAGCATTCTTTCCTCTTGAACTTTAGAAAAGTTTGTGAATTTTCCTCATCAATTAAATTTTTGATGAAAAAAATACATCTAACACTCGTTGGAAGCATCAGTTTGGGGTATTAAATATTATGAAATAACATACATTGACAGCACTCCTAACACCCATTACCATTTTTAAATGTGAAATAACAAAGTTACATATAAGAGAGAAATATTAGAAAATAAATGATAATCAACCATAACCATTTACTTTTTTAACTTAATTATAAGTGTTTCACATCCGCAACTCATGTTTCAACGAGTATTGTGTACATTTTTTATATATACACACATAGACATATATATAAACACGTAATATATATTTTTTATAAATAAAAAAAACACACACACACACACACACAAGGAGCACATGTTGTGGGGGTAATGGGTGGGGTTTATTGTCTAGGCAAAAAAAAATCTCAACTTTTCATGCATGCTGCTGCAGGATCTACAATCCTATTCCAACTAATTTATTAAAAGGGCAATATTAAAGAAAATTTACAAACTTTTCTAAAATTTAGAGGGAAAAAATGTTACAAATTAAAATTTAAAAGGTATCTTATGAGAATACCTAAAGTTTAGGGGAAAAAATATAACCCCGTGTGTCATATTATAATTAGAATTAGAATTAATGTCATAGATGCCCCTGGACTATATACCGTATTTCATTTTATCCCTTAAATTATTAAAACCATTCATTATGCCCCATGATGTATACAAAACATTTCAAAATCCCCCCACTGTCTACTATCGTCTCTAAATCTAACAATTGTGTTATGTGGGTTGCGATTAAAGGTTAATAAATGTTATTCTGGAACAATAACCTTAATTATCAAGAAAATATTAATAAAAATAATAATCCCCAATATATAATCAAATTAAAATAAATATAACATAAAAATAAAAAATCCAAATCCAAATCCAAATCCAAAGTCTACAAAATTAAAACCAATCTCTTAACCCTTTCCTCAAAATTTTCCCAAACCCCCAAGCAAATATTATTTTCCCAGTAGCCAAACAAAAATCAGTTCACAAACTTCTTCTTTTACGGATGGAGTCAAATCGAAGGAAAGGAGGAGAGTAGGCAAATGGGGGAAAAAAGTAGAAGACTCTTGAATCAAACAACTAATTTGATTGGATTTGCTTTTGAAAAATCACAAGATTCTTTCTTTTCCGAAGAAACGTCCTATTGGCACATCATTGATATTCAAGCATGTAATTGCGCCTTTAGAAAGAAGTAAAAAGAAAAAGGAAAAACATGAAAACCACAAAAAAAAAAAG
Source organism: Ficus erecta (assembly GCA_008635985.1). NCBI lineage: Eukaryota > Viridiplantae > Streptophyta > Magnoliopsida > Rosales > Moraceae > Ficus > Ficus erecta. The sequence goes on from BKCH01000010.1 coordinate 2,793,847, forward strand.
AAAAAGAAAAAGATCTCATCATACCAAAGAGATCAAAAAACAAATTTGATCAAACCACAAAAAAAAAAAAAAAAAAAAAAAAATTCAAGTGGGCTCTGACATCGGCTCGTGTAACGATGACACAATGTGCGGAGGCGTCCCAAAAAAACCTAGATCCACAGTGACACCTGGTTCACGCCGAACAAAATTCCACGACAACAAGATCCCTTTGTCTGATTTCTCTTCCTATTCAACTGCCCATCCAAGAGCATTTGGCTTCAGAATACTTTTCTTCTTTTTTTTTTTTTTTTCTATGAAAGCAAGAGATGGAAAGTGTTGTTCTAAATTCTGCCTTATTCCATGAGATCTAGAAGCACTTCTGTAACCTTCTCTCTCTAAATGGGTGTATCCCTAGCGCTCTTTTTCTTTCTTTTTTTTTTTTTTATTTTTATTTTTTTTTTATTTTTTCAAAGGGGAATGAAGGAAACGAAGTTGTCGCTCGATCGAAAGGATATAACACATACGAAACCTTAGCTTCGCTGACTTTCTGAGGTATAACCTTCGCCACGACATTAGTGGCTTAGCCCTTCGTGCTTCCCGCAGGCTTTTTTCTCCCTTTGCTGATACCTTCCCTTTCTTACGACTTCTCCTCTCTCTAACTTCCCCCACTTCTCTAATACCCCAAGCCCATAAAAGAGAAGCAAGTCATTTATTTAATTTTACAGTTGAGATAATTTGTTTTTAATTAATTATTTGTTAATCAGATGCTTGGTAGGTTTACATTTTAAAATAACATTTCTTAACCTTTAATCACATACCACATCAGCAGAGCTGTTATATTTAGAGACAGAAATGGACGGAGGGGGGATTTTGAACTGTTTTATATAGATCATGGGGCATTATGAATAGTTTTGATAATTCTAGGGGTAAAATAAAATAGTATGCATAATTCAGGGGTCATTCGTAGAATTAATCCATATAATTATAATTTTATTTTTTCCCATGCCGATCCCCCTTTTCTTTCCTATTTTCCGGTGTTATTTTCTTCATTTCCCTTTCTTCTGTGATACCGCAGCCGAAGCAGATTTCTGTCGTCCCTGGGCTTCACAACTGAGTAGAAGAGAAAGCCCAATTTCTGCCGCCGAACTTTTGGGAGCGTGGAAAAGTAGAAATCTTAAGGTAGGTTTTCTTCTCTCTCTTGAATGGCCTTAAATCTGAAAATTTCCGAATTCAAATTGGTGTTTCCTTCTTAGATTTCAATTCTAAGCGTGATCGAAATCTCTTTCGTCATATCATCTTCTGATTTTCATCTATTTTCTATGCTTGCAGTGTGAATTGAATTCAGGCCAGACACCAATTGATACCAGTGAAAACAATGGGTACTGAAAATATTGTGGCGTCCTCCTAATCTTACTGCAATACCCAGCACTGCACTCTTTTACTCTCAATTCCCAGACTATGACGCCCTTTTCATCATCTGGTCCCGTCGTCAGATCAGATGCCCCTGGTCTGAGACCTTCCTCTCCCTCACCTCCACAATCTGCGCCGCCTTTTTCATCTTCTACTGGACCTGTGGTTCGATCCGAAACCGCCCCTGGCTTTAGATCACCTGCTCCACCACCATCCTACGTGCCTCCGTCTCCAACTACCGCGCCATTCTCAGGTTTCCCAGCACCTCAATTTCCCTCGGCCCAGCCTCGCCTATGGGCTCCTCCTCCTCCTCCCCCCTCCGCCGGTGGTCAAGTCCAGCCTCCGCCGGTTCCCCTTCGCCCGCCAATGGGATCTCGATCTCCGCCTCAGAATGTCAATTATGCTCCTCCAATTACGAACGTCCCTCAGCCTTCCTTTCCCGGTCCCGGTTTTATTCGTCCGCAATACGGTGCAGACTCACAACCTCCTGCTGTTCAATCTCCGTTTCCTTTTGTTGCTCAGAAAGGAGGTTATGCTCCGCCGCCGCCTGTTGCTGCCCCATTGGGATTTCAGTCAAGGGACCAAATGCAGCATCCGAGCTCTGGACCTGGTGCCATCCAAGGTTTAGTAGAAGACTTTAACTCGCTGTCGATAGGATCCGTTCCGGGATCAATTGAACCGGGAGTAGACCTTAAAGCTTTGCCGAGACCATTGGATGGCGATGTGGAGCCTAAATTGCTTGCCGAGATGTATCCGATGAATTGCAATCCTAGATTTCTTCGCCTTACAACGAGTGGAATTCCAAGTTCGCAGTCCTTGGCTTCAAGGTGGCACTTGCCTCTTGGAGCAGTTGTTTGCCCGCTTGCAGAAGCGCCGGATGGGGTGAGTGTTTCTATATTCGAGATTAAAGAAGCCGATTGATATTGAATAACTGTAATGTCCATCGTTAACTGCTTTTGTTTTTCATCCAGGAGGAGGTGCCAGTAATCAATTTTGTTTCTACTGGCATTATTCGATGTAGACGATGTCGCACGTATGTAAATCCATACGTGACATTTACCGATGCTGGAAGAAAGTGGCGATGCAACTTGTGTTCTTTACTAAATGATGGTAAATTTCCAGTAGATCATCCTATTTTACTTCCCCAAAATTTATTTTTTTACTCTCAAAAAGGAAAAGAAATGACTTTTCTGTAGGTGTTAGATGAAGTTGAACTATAACTTAATATTCGTAACTTTGTTCTCAAGTGAACTGCATTTAGGCTATTTTGTCACCTTGGTAAAGGAGACTCCAGCTCGATCGCTCTATTAATAAGCTTATTGTACTTGTGTTTCCTGAGTAACCATGTTAGAAAACTGTGCGTAATGAATTCGAATATGTTCAATTTTTGAGGGCTTCTGAACCGTGACTTGTTATGAAAATTGGATTTTGGATTTGTTATTCTAACAAGAAACAACTTAAAATTAATTGAAACATCGAAGAAACTCCAAATTTATATTTAAACCTTGAAAGTGTAATTTGCTCTTTTGGTGGTTTTTCCTTGACTAAGAGTTTTATAGAACAGAGAAATAGTTCTGTAAGTGCTTAGATCATCTCGAGTTTCTGTTATGCATCCTAGTTTTCGGCATATGCTGATTTATATTAAATTTCATGCTTAGTTCCTGGTGAATATTTTGCCCATTTGGATGCCACTGGCAGAAGAATTGATTTGGATCAACGCCCTGAGCTTACGCAGGGCAGCGTGGAATTTGTTGCTCCTACTGAATATATGGTGCGGCCTCCTATGCCACCACTTTATTTTTTCCTCATCGACGTTTCTATATGTGCAGTGAGAAGTGGCATGATTGAGGTAAGCACGTCCATTTATTTCCCTGGTATATGCTTCTTTGGCGGTGAAATATTAGAAAAGCTCAAGTTCCTTGCTTGCTCAATAGATACATGATATATTTGTTGAATTAGATACACGTATTTTTGCACAGGAGCTTATTATTGGTTATTGAGAGATGCAAAACATATTCATTTGAATATGATAGCTATTTCCGAACATGAGCTCATTATTGGTTAACTCATAGAATGGAGATTCGGATACTTTGATACACAGTGGTTATTACAAACAAATTTTTGTGTAGTTTTATTTTTGTTTCTAATTCCTTCTTTGAATCTGATTTTCATTAATGGAATGGAATTCATAAAACGATTGGCTGGCTGGCTCTATTTGTTAACACATCAATTCCCCAAAAGTTCATGATTCGTTCTTTGTGTGTGCGTGTGGGGGTTGTTGCCTTTTTTTTTTTTTTTTTTGGTATTTAAATTTTGCTTCTCTTTTGGTTGACCAAACGGCTAATTGTAGTCTATCCGTTTGTGATCTAAGTTGAAATTGGTAATTACCTCATTGCAGGTTGTGGCCAAAACCATCAGGTCTTGTTTGGATAAGCTGCCTGGTTTCCCCAGAACCCAAATTGGGTTTGCAACTTTCGACAGCACGATACATTTTTACAATTTGAAGGTACAAATTTCTATTGTACCTTATTGGTATACAAATTGTTATTGCTTTAGCCAACATGACTGCTAAAATCATTAATCATGTGGGTTTCACCTGTGCAGTCATCTTTGACTCAGCCTCAAATGATGGTGGTCTCAGATCTCGATGACATATTTGTGCCATTGCCTGACGATCTGCTGGTCAACTTGTCAGAATCAAGAATTGTGGTGGAAACATTTCTCGATAGCTTGCCGACTATGTTTCAGGACAATCTAAATGTTGAATCTGCTTTTGGTCCAGCTCTTAAAGCTTCACTCATGCTCATGGTGTGTTTAACCTTTCTCTGATTGTTACCAATTTAAACAATTGATTTGAATAAGTGAATTACTTTTATGAGTGTTCTTCCCTTTCCAGTGTAAGGTGGTACTAGTGCCTATAGAGTTTGGCCATTCATTTAATGCAATAATGTGTGTTTGTGTCTGTATTTGCAGAGCCAACTTGGGGGTAAATTATTAATTTTCCAAAACATGCTGCCCTCTCTCGGCGTTGGTCGATTAAAGTTGCGTGGAGATGATCTACGTGTCTATGGAACGGATAAAGAACATGCACTTAGACTACCTGAAGATCCGTTCTACAAGCAGATGGCTGCGGACTTTACAAAGTTCCAGATAGGCGTGAATATTTATGCATTCAGTGACAAGTACACTGATATAGCCTCGTTAGGTATATATTCTTGGTCTTATCTGACACATCTTTGCTTTGAGGAACCAAAGTTGTTGCTGATGGTTGTATTTGCAGAGAACACATGACATATATATTTTAAACTTGGTTATGAATGTCAGAACTTTCTTTGGTTGTGAAGAAGAAATATCGTTTATAAAATATTCAAATTTGAACTTCTAAATACAGCTACTTTGGCAAAGTATACTGGAGGCCAAGTGAATTATTACCCAGGCTTCCAATCAGCCATTCATGGAGAAAAATTGAGACATGAATTAGCTAGAGACCTAACTCGGGAAACTGCTTGGGAAGCCGTCATGCGTATACGATGTGGAAAAGGTTAGCCCATTTTTTTTGGTCCATGGTCTTTCGTAGTTGTGATGCAGACGTTTTTTCTGTTTATGAAATCTGCTGATTTGTTATGTATTGTAATTGTGTACTTTGGTTTTTACGTGTAGGAGTCCGCTTCACATCATACCATGGGAACTTTATGCTTAGGTCTACCGATTTGTTAGCGCTTCCAGCTGTAGATTGTGATAAGGCATTTGCGATGCAGTTGTCTCTGGAAGAGGCTTTAATGACTACTCAGACAGTTTATTTCCAAGTTGCTTTGTTGTATCCTTTCCTTTGATTGTGTGATATCAGACTTCACGACTTTTGGATAAGTATATAACATTTTATTTGCTAGGAAAACAAGATATTATTTGGTTATTATTTTGGCTGCTCTTACTATCAGATTTTGACCCTTCCAATTATTATCAGTATTTTCTGTTTCTTAAGATCTGGTGGATTTTTTCATCCGAGTTATTTTTCCTCTGGACCGGGAGTGAATAAGGTCGTGAGTTACTTGTTCTTCCTTGACAATTTATAGATACACAGCATCTTGTGGTGAGAGACGCATTAGAGTACACACGGCAGCAGCACCAGTAGTTGCAGATCTTGGTGAGATGTATCGTCAGGCTGATACTGGTGCCATCGTCACTTTGCTTTCCAGGCTAGGTATGTCCATTAGTGATGGTAAATGTTTTTGTGGATCTTGAATTTTGAGATTTTCTAATTTTAGCTTTAATTATTGGCAGCAATTGAGAAAACATTGTCCAGTAAGCTTGAAGATGCTCGAAACTCTTTGCAACTAAGAATAGTCAAAGCTTTCAAAGACTATAGAAATCTCTACTCTGTGCAACATCGCTTGGGAGGGAGGATCATATATCCAGAATCTCTCAGGTTCTTGTTGTTGTATGGATTAGCACTTTCAAAATCAACACCTCTCTGTGGAGGGTATGCCGATGCTGTACTCGATGAACGCTGCGCAGCAGGTTTCACAATGATGACACTGCCAGTTAAAAAACTGCTGAAACTTTTATATCCCAACTTGATTCGACTTGATGAGTATCTTCTGAAGGTAAAACTTTTCTCTAACATAACACAAGTTTATGGGGATGAACACTAGCAGTATGCATGAATTTGCTTCCGCTTCATGTTGTTTGCAGACATCAAGTCCTGATGACCTCAGTAGCATTGAGAAAAGATTGCCGCTGGCTGCTGCAAGCTTGGATTCCAGGGGGCTCTATTTATATGATGATGGGTTCCGTTTCGTTGTTTGGTTTGGTAGAGCACTTTCACCTGATATAGCTATGAATTTACTTGGGCCGGATTGTGCAGCAGAATTGTCAAAGGTATAACTGATCTCTTGAAAATATGTCATCCTTTTGTTTTGACTATCATTGAAAAGGTTCTGCTGGTCCTATTCTTTTGAAGACGTTAAGTTCTTGTTGCATGAATCTTTTCCCTTCGTATTTTGCTAAACTCATCTTACTTCCTGGGTTGCTACTGCTTGAACAGGCTTTAATTCTTACTCTTCCACTGTGATTTTTGTCTTGGTTTGTGAATCAGGTTACCCTTAGTGAGCGTGATAACGAAATGTCGAGGAAGCTGATGAAGATAATCAAGAAATTTAGAGAGAGCGACCCCTCGTACTACCCGCTGTGCCAACTTGTGAGACAAGGTGAACAACCCCGTGAAGGATACCTTCTGCTTAAAAATCTTATTGAGGATCCAATGGGCGGTACAAGTGGTTATGTCGAGTGGATTCTCCAAATACACCGGCAAGTCCAGCAAAATCCTTGACACATTCAGGTACAGTTTCTTCTCTTCTCCAGTTTAGTTTGTCTTTGGCTATATATATCACTAGCTGGTTCATATGTTAAATTTTATTTTAGTCAAAACCGAAACTATCATTTTGCTAACTAAGGAGATTTGTGTTTGAAGTCATCATTGATAACCGAGATTTGAGCTTGCTTTAGTGATTAGCTTGCTTTAGTGATTAGCAAAAATCGGTACCCAATGGTACCTTGTGCTTCAAATATAGTTTTGACGTCAGTTTGAAAATTCTTCAATGCAGGCTAGTCTTTTATTGCTGTTCTTATACTATAGTTTAACCGAGGATTTATCGAAGCTTGTTCCGTGGATAATATGTAGAGTGGTGGATCATTTTTGTTGCATATCAAAGAATAATTCGGAGTTGAACCATAGGGGCCTCTTGGGAAATGTGGTTGATTTTAGTGGTGGAAGAACTGGTACAATAGGGATTTTTGGCAGCTTGTCTGGTTCAGACACAGGACGCAATAATTAGGGGGACGTGTACCTTTTGTAATATTAATCTTGTGCCCCAATCTTCATAATTCATACCGAGAAGAAACACAATTTTTGCTTGTGATTACTGTTAAATTATTCTTAGAAAAATTTTCCTTCTTGTGTTATGTTTTCATTTTTCTTCCTCATTCTCTGTGATTTTGAAGGGAAATTGAAGGGTATTGTGACAAGTAGTTTACTTTGATTGTTGGACAATTCCAGTTTCAATAACCATTTTTTATTGTGATTTTTCAAAACATATTTGGAATGTTGACTCTTCTATTTACGGAATGGACTTGGATAAGAATAAGAACATACTACTGGGAAAGACGGATGCAAATCCATTGAAAAACTTTGCTTGAAGCTAAACCTGGTACGCTTATCAACTTAATTATCTAGCAGATAGATGAACCTATAAAAGGAATTTCTGTTTCTAAGTATGCTCATTAGTGTCGGATACGAGCAAAGGAAAAAAAAAAAAAAAAAAAGGCACCCACATAATTAATTAATGCCAAATGGTTTGAAAATTAGGAAACTGACCCTTTTAAAACTTTTTCCCCCCCTCTGCCAACGGGGATTTTAGCCTTCGGTTCGAGGAAGAGACAGGAAAGTGTGTGTTTGTATTATTATCATTATTGTTATTTTTGTTTTAGTTTTATTTTTTTTGGAGATGTGATCTTCGCTCTCATTCGATTGGAGGCCTTGTGGACAAATCCGCCTCATTTGCCGATGCTTCCCTTCTCTTAATTTAGCCGCAGCCAGGGAAGTGATGAGCCAGGGAAAATCAAGTCCTCGACTCCCCCGCCACACCGCGATGATCTCATGCGACAGAGCCGTCATAGCGGGATCTCCATTAACTCGATGGTGCTATGCTCTTCGTCACCTATTTAGCTCTTTTTTTTTTTCGTAGTAGTACAGTAGACTATCACTAGTAACATGGTAGTCTCCAGATATTCAATAACATGGCAAAGATGCTTTCAATGTCACCATGGACTGCCTTAGGATCATGGCAGGGTACGCCAGAATTTATTAAAAAAATAAAAAAATAAATAATTAATAATTAAAAAAAAAAAGAGTAGACTGCTGTAGCTACCTATATATAATTTTGTGATGGGCATTTTGGTATTCTAAATTTGTTAACATGATTTAATTATTATTATTATTATTATTTTTATTATTACTTTTTTTTTTTTTTTTTTTGGAGAAAGGAGTATCTATAGTATCTTGGATAAAAAATTCTTAGAATCAAGGCTATCACTTCCTTGCTACGAGATACGTTTCAGTGGTTCTTCATACGGATGATTAGTAACTCTTAACAAGATCTTTGAGTTAACACTCTATAAACCTTTTTTGACTAGTGAGCGAAAGGCTGATGCGATCTTTCACCTTCCTCCTTTGTTTCCTCCGATAGATTTGAAGGAAGCAACATAAGAGTTCTATAACGAATACCCTAAACATCGTGTTTATAAGGTTACAATTAATACACTTATTGTATAAACAATTCAAAAGATTTGATATTTGTGGTAATAATATATGAAGAATTTTACAATTTGGTTATTTTAGACCTGTTAAAGACAAAGTATAGACTTGTTTTACAGGCATGGAACGGGTTCTATTTGACGATGTTGTTTGTTTCAACAATAAATTTTATACCTTTAACTTACAGGGGTAAGCTTACATCTTTCAATGTTATACACTCACGTCAATCAGAAATAAAGTTAATAACAGATAAGAATCCAAGCAATGAAAAAAAAATATATCATATTCGTTACAAGAGATACCTGATAAAATCACATGGAGTAAAGCTATTGCAAGTTCAAAAGTATGGAGATTGGGATCATAATTTGAACCGTGTAACAAAGAAGTTCAAAGTTTTCAAATTGACTGATGACGAATTGAGATGTGTTAAAGATGAAAAGTTTAGGCAATGTTACTATTTTTTTAGGTGACAATAGCTCTATCATATCATGGCTTCAAATTTTGCAGGGTGTCCAGGAAATTGCATAAACCGTACTCATGATAAGGTCACTGTTCTCTTGGTATTCATGGACCGTCAGATATGGGTGTGTATAATCTCGAAAGCCAAAGCTGGCCAAGTTTTGCCAATATTGATGCGAAAATTATTGCTAAAATGGAAGGAGCATCAATTTGGGTTGTGCCGTCGTGAGAAATATTTATAGATTAGTCTTTCATTAGTTATATGCTTACTTCATCTTATTCCCTTTTGAAGTATTTATACAAACGAGTAATTTTCAGATACCTATTTTAATAAATAAACATATTTTTAACTTATTTGTAAATTAGAACAAAATTTAAATTGTCTTACTTTTTAATTCCTTGTTTACCCTTCCACTTTTTTTTTGTTGATTTTTTGTATTTTTTTAATTTCTAAATTGTTTTTTTTTTTTTTTTTTTTATGGAAAAACCACTTGTCACTACTTGTTTACCATTTTGTGTCCTCATCTTGTGGGAGCACGTTTTCAAATTTTTTTTTTAAAAGATTATATGTTATATTTTACAGTTAATGTGAGGTTGTTAATGATTGATATCTTTTTCTTTTTCTTTTTCTATTTTTTTTTCATGATATGATTCTCTAAAAACATGGTTTTTTTTTTTGAGAAAATAAATGAAAGTATGTTGTTTCCATTTTTTGAACGTCTGCAACTTATTTTATCCCATCAAATCTTGGAAAAGAAACGCTGCCGAATTTAGGGGTAAGCATGTTCGTTATTCGCTTTGTAAGAGGCGTCTTTCGAACCCCGCGAGCAAGGTCGTCGAACTCCGGAGTCGATGTTGAGGCTTTATGCAGCTATGAGGTGAAACACTGCTCCATCTGTGTTTCTAATGTTCTCATTTCCTCGGACATTACATTTCTCATCATAACTTCGACGTTCATCGTCCCTGGTGGAACGGGGCCTTCAGGCGGCGGTGGCAATTATGGCATCGATCGTTGACTAGGAGTTGCGTTTCTCCTGGAGTTGGGTCCCGGCACTGGTTATTGCTGTGCTTGTCTGTCAGTTGCTATTGGAGTGTTTCCTGGTGTGGAAAGAGGCTGCATTGGAGCCACTGGACTGTGTGCTGTGGTTCACATTCCTTGAGGATAATAGGGCGTGGCTTGCTATCAGCCCTCGGTGCTTGCTTCTATTGAATACCCTGCATATGGGTTGTAGTAGTAGGAGTATCCAGCCTACGTCGTAATTGCCGCCAGCTAGTTTTTTAGTATTTGATTCTCAGCACTGATGCTTTCCATCTGAGAACGGAGAGCATAATCATCAATAAAATGCACTATACTTGATTTATTAAACTATAGCTATATGGTACAAAGTGGCATAAATTCCTTAAAAAGTTACTCTACCACAAGGTCCGACTTTGAATAGAATATCCTTTGTTGTCTTATTATGTGGTGAGTTCAATTTAATCCAAATGATTGGATATTATTGAGATTTACTAATTTGTAATTAGTTTAGTATTTCTGTGTTAATCTGATCGACTTATTAATTTTAAAGGCCAAATCTAATAAAGTCTACTTGTTCTGTATTTACATATTTATCCCTACATTGATTTGGTTGCTTACTTGTTTCCCAACATGTGGTGAAGGGTCAGGATTGTCTCTTCCTCTTGTTTGTTGAATGTCCCTCTCTCTTTAATCCTGGCCTCAAGTTATTTATCCACCTCAATCTGCAACTTTTTCCATTCCTTTGTAATCTTGCATGTATAATTTTATTATTAAGTTTGTCTGTGTGCGTGTGTGTGTATATATTTAGAGGGAGAGAGAGAGAGGTGAAAATGAAGAGGGGCATGCATTTTATGTCCCATTAAAAATGAAAGTCATTTGTCAATCATTTTCTCTTAAAACATCATGTTACCAAAAATTCTATTGTTTGTTGACTCAACATGCCATCTACCAACTCCCAAAATTAAAGTGAGGATAAAATTTACTTATTGTAACCAATTTTATTTTGCTAGTTGTTTTTCTGAGTCACTCTGATTGACTTATTCTTAAGAGGCCAAATGATCTGAATATTACACTCGTTGTGGTTTTACATACCTATATTTGCTTCCTTTGCTTATTAATTTGTTTCCCAAGACGTGGTGAAGGGACAAAGATTGTCTCTTCCACTTGTTTGCTGAATGTCCCTCTCGCTAATCCTGGCCTTAAGTAAACCATCCACCTTACTCTGAGCATTTCCCATTATTCCTTAGCAATCATTGTTAGATAATATAGTTTTATATTATAGTTTTATAAAACTATAATATAGTTTTATTGTTTGTTTCCTGTTATTATTAGGTTTCCTTCTTTTTAACAGTTAAGGGTAGATTAGTCTTTTCTATATTTTCTATTTAGCTTATATATACCTCTTTTGATGTATTATTTCGACTCATTGATTTGAATAAGAAACCCTAGCTTTCTCTTGCTCCTAAATTGATTTTTTGGTTTTCAACATGGTATCAGAGCCGCCGTCCGTACAACTGCCGCCGTCCGTATAACAGCCACCGTCCATACCGCCGCCCGTACCATCCGTACCGTCCTTCCGTACACTTTTTTTCGGATTGTCCATACAATCGCTCGCTTCTACATGTTTTGATTTTTTCTTGGTTTGATTTTGCATCGTAGTATTGTTCTCTCTTGTTTGGTGATTATTGGTTTTTTTATTTACTTTCTCATCATGAGTGGACGTAAAGATGATTCTCTTCAGTCGATCAGTGTGTTATTCGAGCAGTTTCAAAAGTTCCTTGCTACACAGCCACAAGCTATGTTTGAATCCTCTCTAGGTTTGTCATCCTCTAGTTCTTCAGGTATATCTTCTTCCTTGTGGGTCCTAGATTCTGGAGCTTCTAATCATATGTTACCTGATCTATCATCCTTTGTTTCTTTATCTCCCATATCCTCTATGTCAGTTATGACTGCTGATGGTACTCGTATGCCATTAGTGGGTGTTGGTTCAATTGTTACACCTTATCTGTCTCTTTCAGATGTTTATCACATTCCTAGTCTTACTTTAAATCTTGTTTCTATTAGTCAATTGTGTCAGTTAGAATACTTAGTCTCTTTTTCTTCTTCCACTTGTTATGTGTAGGACCCACAATCTCAGAAGTTGATTGGGATAGGTCATAGGCAAGGGGGACTTTATATTTTGGATTAGCTCAAAGTACCAGAAGTTGTAGCTTCTAGTGTGGATCTATCGTCTTTTCGTTTGAGTCGTTCGTCTTTTGATTTTTATTTATGGCATTCTCGTCTTGGTCATGTTTCGGCATCTCGTTTATAGTATTTAGCTTCTACAGGAGCATTAGGAAATTTAAAATCTCATGATATTTCTGATTGTAGTGGCTGCAAACTGGCAAAATTTTCTGCTTAACCATTTTATAAAAGTATTTCCTTTTCTCTTGCTCGATTTGATCTCGTTCATTCTGATGTGTGGGGACCTTCTCCGGTTATCACAAAGGGGGGGGTCACGATACTATGTTTCTTTTATTGATGATTGCACTCGATATTGTTAAGTTTATTTTATGAAACGTCGTTATGATTTTCTTAGTATTTTTAATACTTTCCGAGCTCTTGTAAAAACTCAATATTCTGGTGTCATAAAGTGTTTTCGTTGTGATTTGGGAGGAGAATATACTTCTAATGATTTTTCTAATTTGCTTGCCTCTGATGGAACCATTAACCAAACTTCTTGTACAGATACTCCTGAGCAAAATGGTGTTGCTGAAAGGAAACATAGGCATCTGGTTGAAACTGTTCGTTCTCTTTTATTGTCTTCTACTGTTCCTAGTGAATTTTGGGGAGAAGCAATCCGTACTACTGCTCATTTGATTAATAGGATTCCTACCTCTCATAATTCATGTCTGTCACCATTTGAAAAGTTATATGGATATGCCCCTGATTATTCTTCCTTACGTGTTTTTGGTTCCACCTGTTTTATCCTTCGTCATCATGTTGAGTGTAGTAAATTGTCATCGTGGTCTATTATGTATGTTTTTCTGGGTTATGGTGTAGGTTAAAAATGATATCGTTGTTTTGATCGAGTTAGTCAAAATTATATGTCTCTCGTCATGTTGTGTTTTTTGAACATATCTCATTCTTTTCTATTCCTGCTAGTTCTCATAATCTGACTAAGTCTGATCTCATACATATCGATCCTTTCACTCTTGACACTAACACAGTCTCACCATCTGTTTCACAAGCACCCCATCTGTTTCACAAGCACCTACTCTAGTTTCAGATAATGTTTCTTGCAGAGTTCCCACTGATAGCTCAACAGATTCTGGTACTCTGGTTCCAGATACTACCATTGCTCCCTCTCCTCCTACGGCTAACCAATCACCTCCTGAGACTGCGGCTCCTCTTCCTCATCCCCTTCGTCACTTACACGTTCTCGTAAGTCTACTAAGTTACCAGATTTTACTTACTCTTGTTATTCTAGCTCTTTCACTTCCTTTTTAGCTTCTATTCATCGTCTCTCTGAGCCATTGTCCTATAGAGAGGTTGTTTGTGATCCACTTTGGCAGGATGCTATGGCTGAGGAACTTATTGCTTTGCATCAGACACATACATGAGACTTGGTACCTTTGCCACCAGGTAAAAGACCAATTGGATCTCGTTGGGTCTATAAAATCAAAACGAAGTTTGATGGTTCTATTGAAAGATACAAAGCCCAACTTGTTGCTAAAGGTTACTCTCAAGAGTATTGTATGAACTATGAGGAGACTTTCGCCCAAGTTGCAAAAATGACTACTGTTCACACTCTCATTGCAGTTGCCTTTGTTCGTCAATGGCACATATCTCAGATGGATGTAAAAAATGCATTTCTGAATAGTGATCTTCATGAAGAAGTTTACATGGTACCTCCTCCTGGTGTTTCTCATCAACCTGGTTAAGTCTGCAGGCTTAGAAAAGCTCTTTATGGTCTCAAACAAGCACCTCGAGCCTAGTTTGAGAAGTTTTCTACGGCAATTACTTTGCTTGATTTTCGCTCTAGTCATCATGATTCAGCTTTGTTTGTTAGATATACTGGTGCGGGTCGTATTCTACTATATTTATATGTTGATGATATGATTATTACTGGTGATGATGTTGACGGTATTAAAGCACTGAAGATTGAGTTAGCTCGTTGTTTTGCCATGAAACATCTCGGCTCACTACGTTATTTTTTAGGCATTGAGATCGCCTCTTTTCCGAAAGGTTATCTTCTCTCCCAATCAAAGTATATAGCTGATATATTTGAGCATGCACGTCTTACTGATAATAAGATTGTTGATACACCTCTTGAGACTAATGCTCGATATACTATTTCTGATGGTCCTCTTTGTCGAATCCTAGTTTATACCGCACTATTATGGACAGTTTGGTTTATCTCACTATCACTCGGCCAGATATTGCACATGCGGTTCATATAGTTAGTCAGTTTGTCACTACATCTACTACAGTTCATTGGGCTGTTGTTCTACGTATTTTGAGGTATCTTCGGGGCACTCAGTTTCAGAGTCTCTTACTTCCATCTACTTCGTCCTTAGAACTACATGCTTACTCTGATGCTAATTGGGCTAGTAATCTGACGGATCGCAAATCCACCACTGGCTTCTGTATTTTTCTGGGTGACTCTCTAATTTCTTGGAAGAGTAAAAAGTAAGATGTTATTTCCCGATCTTCCACCGAAGCAGAATATCGTGCTATGTCTTCTACTACTTGTGAGATAGTCTGGTTACGTTGGTTACTTTTAGATATGGGTGTTTTTCTTCATCAACCTACTCCCTTATATTGTGATAGTAAGAGTGTTATTCAGATTGTTCGCAATTCAGTGTTTCATGAGCGGACCAAACATATTGAGATTGTTTGTCATGTCATTCGACATCACTATCAACTTGGCACCATCACATTGCCTTTCGTTTATTCTTCCATACAGATTGCTGACATGTTTACTAAGGCGCTTTCTGCTTCACGTTTTCGTTTCTTATTTGGCAAACTCTCAATGCTACTTGTAGCAGCATCGTGAGTTTGAGGAGGGATGTTAGATAATATAATTTTATATTATAGTTTTACAAAACTATAATATAGTTTAATTGCTTGTTTCCTATTAATATGATGTTTTCTTCTTTTCAACAGTTAATGGTAGATTAGTCTTTTCTATATTTTTTATTTAGCCTATATAAACCTCTTTTTATGTATTATTTTGACTCATTGATTGGAATAAGAAATTCTAACTTTCTCTTGCTTCTAAATTGGTTTTTTGGTTTTCTACAATCATATATATGCATATAAAATTATACTAAAACTTTAGAGAGAGAGAGAGAGATGAAAACGAATGTCCTATTAAAATAAATAAATAAATAAGCATTGTCTTTTGCTGGGATGAAAAAATGTTAACTTGACATCCTTTTGGCCGTGTAATTTGTTCTCAATATACATAATTTGACATAAGAAGATCGTTTTTGTTATTTCTAGGATGGACAGGAGGGATGGGAGATCGCTGCCTTGGCGATGTTTGGCATCATCGAGGTCGAGCCATACGACCCATTGTCCGGTGTTCAATGCTCCTTTTGCGGACTCCACTATCACACAAACCAGGCGTTGAGGTTCCATCAGGTCATTCACAGTCGCTACTACGAAGCCTGTGACTTTTGTGGGGTGAAATTCCCGACAATGATTTCATACCACGGACACAAGTGCCAAAATTATATGTGCTAGCTTTTAGTATGCATAGCAAAAGCTTGCTGCTACAGTAGTTTTATTTTGCATTACAAAAACTGTTTGGATGATGCATTTATGTTTCCTAATTTTGGTGAGAACTCAGACAGATAGTGCACTACTACAAAATGCAGATTCTACGACGGAGCTTTCATGACCGTTTTTAAAAAACGATCGTGGAAAGTACGCCAAAAACAAGGTGCAGAATAGGATTTTCGAAAACCATCAGGGTTGTCAAGCGCTTCCACGATGGTTTTTGAAAACGGTCTTGGAAGCTTAGGCTTCCACGATGGTTTCCAAAAACCGTCGTGGAAGTAGAAGCTTCTAGGATGGATGAGAGATCGCTGCCTTGGCGATGTTTGGCATCATCGAGGTTGAGCCATACGATCCGTTGCCCGATGTTCAATGCTTCTTTTGCGGACTCTGCTATCACACAAATCGGGCCTTGAGGTTCCACCAGGTCATTCATCGTCGCTACTACGAGGCCTGTGACTTTTGTGGGGTGAAATTCCCGACAATGATTTCGTACTACGGGCACAAGTGCCAAAATTATTTGCGCTAGCTTCTAGTATGCATAGCAAAAGCTTGCTGCTGTAGTAGCTTTATTTTGCATTACAAAAACTGTTTGGATGATGCATTTATGTTTCCTAATTTTGGTGAAAACTCAGACAGAGAGTGCACTACTACAAAATGCAGATTCCACGATAGAGCTTTCACGACCATTTTTAAAAAACTATCGTGGAAAGTACGCCAAAAACACGGCGCGGAATAGGATTTCTACTTCTAGGATGGAAGAAACCGTCATGGAAGTAGAAGCTTCTAGGATGGAACATGAGGGATGGGAGATCGCTGCCTTGGCGATGTTTGGCATCATCGAGGTCGAGCCATACGATCCGTTGCTCAGTGTTCAACCGAGCGTTGAGGTTCCACCAGGTCATTCACCGTCTCTACTGTGAGGCCTGTGACTTTCGTGTGGTGAAATTCCCGACAATGATTTCGTACTACGGGCACAAGTGCCAAAATTATCTACGCTAGCTTCTAGTATGCATAGCAAAAGCTTGCTGCTGCAGTAGCTTTATTTTGCATTACAAAAACTGTTTGCACTACTACAAAAGTTACCTTAGACGACGGAGATTACACGACGGTTAATGAAAATCGTCGTGTAATCTTTCGATTTTCATAAGATTACACGACGGTTTATGGAAACCGTCGTGTAATATTCTAATTTTCATAAGATTACACGACGGTTTTCAAAAACCGTCGTGTAATATTTCGATTTTCATAATATTTCGATTTTCATAATATTTTAATTTTCATAATATTTCAATTTTCATAATATTTTCATAAGATTTTCATAATATTTCAATTTTCATAATATTTTCATAAGATTTTCATAATATTTCGGTTTCCAAAACTGTCGTGTAATCTTCCGAAAATCACTCTACAAATTTGAAGATTTGTGCTTTGAAATTCGTGCGTAAACCTTAACTTAAATATACTTTCCTCATCCTTTATCACTCTCCTTCTCGACCACTCAAAGATTTCTCTTACCCACTATCTCCTTTGCCCGCCCGCCGACAGCGCCGCTGCCTTACCTTCTCTCTTATTCTCCTGGTGACGCCGCCCACCCTCCCCTATTCCTCATTTGACCGTCGCCCGCAAGGCTGCCATCCCCTCTCCTTCATTCTCCCGTCGCCCTCCCCTCTCTCTCTTTTTTACGTTGCCGCTTTCGCCACCTTCACTGTCACCTTGTCTTCCCATCAAGGCTGTGAACTATTTTGCATCAAAAAAAGGCAAGGTGACTTCCGTATTGCTCAATTTCTTGTTTTTCAACAAAAATACGAACATACAATTCTTTTATAACTTTTTTGGAATGCAATTTATGTATTTATTGTTGTTCAATTTTTTTTTTTTTTATTGTTGCTCTTTATAGACGAATCTTTTGTGTAATTTTTTGGCATTTTAAGATCTATGAACACACAATATTCTACGCATTTTTTTTTCGCCCACCACATGCTCGATGAAATGTTAAAATGGAATTTTGTTTGATTTAATCGTAATGGTATGTATCTTAATTATTTTGAATTTTGCAAACTTTCTAGGGCCATAATGGATTGGAAGCTTATAGCCGGAGAAAGGATTAAAAGAAGACGAGACTATAAAATAAAAATCTCGGATCGTCCTTGTTCTCACCAAGAGGGAAGTGTTGAATGTGGTTATTTTATTGTAGGTTTTATGAGGAACATAATGTTGAATGGAATTGACGTACTTGAAAGAAAAGAATATTATACTTGGGATGATATGGATTTGATTAGGGGAGAATGGACAAAATTTGTAATACAGTTCATTAATTATGATATGTAAATTGGTAATGTAATGGATGATTTTTTTACTTTGATATAATGTAGTTAGTATTTTATCAATCATATCCTCGACCGTGTATTAATAACACACGGGTTAGGCCACCCGTGGGAAATCACCAAAAAATGTCAAATTATTTTTTAATTCATGTTGGACTTTACACAACAATTTTGAACAAAAACTGTCGTGTAAAGTGGACTTTACATGACGGTTTTTAACAGATTCCGTCGTGTAAAGTTCTCACTTTAGCGAAATTTGCTCCATTTTTTTCTCTGTTCGACGACGGTATGAACCGTCGTGGAATATTGAGATACCACTAAATCGTCGTGGTATTTCAAAACATTCCATGACGGTGGATTAATCGTCGTGTAAACTTTACACGACGGTTAATAACCGTTGTTAAATCCATAATTTTTACTAGTGTTGGATAATGTATTTATGTTTCCTAATTTTGGTGAGAAATTAGACAGAGAATGCAAGCCGCTCCTAAAGAGAACAATCTGTCACTGTCTTTAGGAAACCGATTTTTTGTTTTTTGTTAAAAAAAAAAAAAAAAAAAAAGAAGAAGAAGGTTTTTCTGTTGGTCAGCACATTAACGTTTTCTTCAATTATATTCAATAACCCTCCTTTTTCCAACTATAAAAATTATAGTTATTGAAGAGCATGAAAGACTAAAAAATCCAATTGACTAAACGATGAAAAATGTGTAATGTTTAGTACTTGTGTCATTTTCATCAAATATAAGCATATCTATTTACATATATCTCTTTATAAATTATTCACCAAAAAAAAATTCTTTATATATTAGCAGGCATGATTATTGCTGTAAAGCATAAATTAAAATTACCCGTGTGGAGAGTCACGCCCTTAATTAACTGAATTTTTGTAGCCTATTTACGTGTCCATACCATTATCACGAAACATGTAACATTGTTATAATACATTTTTATGCATAATTGGTCTAGATTAAACATAAGATTAACTTGAATTAGTTAAATTAGGCCCATTTGCAAACTCTGTTGACTAATGTTCGTCCAAACAAAAATAGGACTTTCTGTACTAACAACTAAATCTAACTAATTAGGTGGTCAGTCCAGATTTATAAAAGAAAAATATACATTAGTCATGCATTAAGATTTAAAGATAGTCCCATTGTGTCCAGATTGTCCCGCCCACTGGATTTTCCTACTATAACTCGACTGGAAAAAATCACACCTTATTAACCAGCGCGATCATTAAGTCTCTGTTTGGAATACAGGTTTAAATTTAAATTTTTCATATCAGTTTTTCTCTTTTTCTGAAGAATCAACAAAAAGTATAACAAGTTTATTGAAAAGTCAACCAAATTCAACATAAAAATTTCATTTCAATTCGGTAATCCAAACAGAAGTTAAGTAGATCGGCCTTTTTGTTTTTGTAGGCATTAAAAGGATGCCTTCTGCTTTCTGACTTAATCCAAAAATCATCACTATTTTTTTTTAGGTATTAAAAGCACGTCTTCTGCTATCTAATCTGATCCAATCCAAAGCTGATTGATACTTGAATTTGAGATTGCAAATTGTTCGTGTCACTTTCACACTCAAGTTATTTATCGAAGGAGGCATATGAAAGATGGAAAGGATGATGAATCCTTTGTTAAAAATGATTACTTTTGTTACACTTTCACCTTTACTTGTGTTCTTCCGGAGGAATGTCAACTTCCGAAGGATTGGATTCCACAATCATAGCTGATTTATCACCATTTCAGCACTGAATTTTTCTGTCCTATACAAATGCATTGCGTTTTTATGTGTGTGTATTTTTGTTGCTTTCCCAAGGATATTTGGTCTAGTTACAGGTTTTACCTCTTTTCTGATTTATTTTTCTTTTCTGCAAGTATTACTGTCGTTTGACATATTAACATTATTCAAAATTATTATCCAAGATAAGTAATCCTAATTTGAGAGTTTTAAAAGTTATTTATTTCTAATTTCTATTTGAGAGTTTCACAAGTTACTAATTATGAGTCTCTCTCTATGAGAGTCTCAAAAGTCTTTTTGTGAAAGTTTCAAAAGTATCTCTTTATAAGAGTCTCAAAAGTTATTTTCATAAGTTATTCCAAATTTCTATTTGAGAGTTTCACAAGTTATAAATTATGAGTCTCTTTTTATGAGAGTTTCAAAAATTTCTCTTTGTGAGAGTTTCAAAAGTCTCTTTTAATTAGATATTAAAATTATTTAAATCTCCAAAAAGAGGAGTCTAATTTTAAATATTTTCCGCACTCTTGTTGTCAAGAGTATAAAGATTACTAATTATTCTTATATTGATGTTTGTAAGGCAATGACTAAGGTGATGAACTAGAGCACGAAGGAATATTTGAAGCAACAAACTAAAGATCATAGTTGTCTATAATATATGGAATCAGATACATTGATAGTTACCCAAATTACAAAAAGAAAAATCTTCTATTTTAAGTTTGGAGGGTCATTGTCAGATGTGTCTAGTTTATCATCTTTTTCAGGAGCTAAATTATGTCATTTTAGTTGCTTAGACTCTTTTATAGATTATTAGCTTTTTTTAATCCTCTACTCATAAAAAAATATTATTGTATCAGATGCTCATTGATTATAATAACACATTCAATGTTCTTGAAAAAAAAAAAAAAAAAGCATGCCTTCTTAATAATCAAGGATTTTCTTTTTAATTTTTAAATTATCAAGCGGTGGAATATGTGGTTTTTTTTTTCTTTTTGAAATTTTATCTAAGATACCAAATAAATAGACTTTTCATACTTATTGATCCAATTTTTCAACAAACGTGTGCAGTCACTTTTTTTCTGAATAAATTTCTCTTTTTACCCTTGAAATTTAGGCATCGTCGTAGAATATCTCCCTGATTTTTAATTTGTCACATTTTTTCTTCTCGAATTTTGAAATGTCGAGAATTTCTCTCATAAATTAAAATTTGATGGAAAATGGACGTGACATTCATTGACAGCATGAATTGGTGATATTTAATGTGAAAAGTTATCCTTATAATTACATTGAAAGAATAAATATTTAGGGTTAATTGTTATTTTTTCCATGCCTCTCTTATAGATAACTTTGTAATTTTATATTTAACACGGGTAAACAAGTGTTACTATACAGCCAACGAGAGCCAATCCGTAATTTACATTTAATATCCCCAATTCATGATGTCTCGTATGTTTTCTCGTTAAAAATTTAACAAGAGGAGAAATGTATAAATATTTCAAAATTCATGTGAAAATAATGTTACAAATTGATGATGATATAAACGATGAGAAGACAAATTTTTCTAACTTTAAAAGGGTAGTGCATGTGTTTTTTAAAGAGACAGAGAGAGAGAGCGAGAGAGAGAAATTTCATACGGTGTACTCTCATATCACAGGGGAGAAATCAAGTAAACAAAACGTTCTTTATACATGATAACTCCACCAAAAAAAGGACATAATTCTACTTTTTTTTTTTAATATACTCTGAGAGGGAAAAACAAAAAAAACAAAATTCTGCTTTTTAATTTGTTGCATATATATGTGTGTGTGTGTAATTTTATTTTCGTCCTCTCACATGTAAAGACCACTAAAAATTAAGCAAATCAATAGTAATATTTTCTGCAGAAGTTTAATTTAGTTTTTCTTTTAATTTGCGAAAATTAGTATGAGGTTGTGGTTATGACATTTTTCTCGTGTAACTAAACATTGCATGAGCACTACACGCATTTTAGTCCTTGGTAAGATTTTGAGTGACATTCAAATTGAAGTAGGACTACTAAGAGGGATTGGATTCGAATTATAAAGATTTAATGGATAAACATAATCATTTAAAAAAAAGAATAAAATAAATCATATTAATTTTTTTTTAAGTTAGAAAATCCCAAGGATTTCGTAACATTATAAGGATTCCTCTTGTTATTATCATGCATCAATAGGGCGTTAGTACTCATGATAAAAAGAAACAATCGATAGATATAGGACTTTCGGAGATCATAACTTGGGAAGTCTTTTGGTCGGAGTTTGAAAGCGTTGATGGGAGGATTTTTGTGTACGATGGATTCAGGTACTAATTCTGTTGTTGCTCTACTTTTTAATTCCCAGACACAATTTCGCATTAATAAAATAAAAAAAAAAAAAAGTACGTACGCTTGCGGCAAATTAAGAATAGTGATTATCTTGTTGCAACGATTTATATATTCATGTAATTAAGTTGCTACGCAAAGTCAGAATGTTGATGGCAATTATCGAGTTGCAACAATATATATATATATATATATATATATGTTAAGGAAAGTTGCAGCAATTTATATAATATTCGTGTAGTTAACTCTCTTTGTATGTATACTTGTGCATATATATACATATATCTATATTCATATTTTCTTGAAGTCACAGACAAGTTTAAACTATCTTTTTTTTTTAAATTGTTAACCTCGAGTTTGGAGTTAAATACCTTTACACATTAACTCTGCAAAATATTCTTCCAAGAATCGAACCGAATGGGTTTAATTTCGTGATATTTGAAAGGTTTTTTTTCCCCCTAATTTATGTTCTTAAATTTCACAACTTTCTAGTTCTTTCGCGATGATCACTTGATTATAATTAGACAGTCATACCTCTAGATACTTATTTTTCTATTTGTTATCCTTATTTAACTTTCAGATAAGTCTCTAGCTAAGGATCAACTTCCAATACTTTTAGTCCCCCCTGAAGGAAAAACAAGCGGTATGTGGGGTACCTATAGTATCTTGGATAACAAATTCTTCAAGTCTATGCTATCAATTCCTTGCTACGAGACACGTTTTAGTGGTTCTTCAGAGGGATGGTTAGTAACTCTTAACCGAAGCTTTGAGTTAACGCTCTATAAACCCTTTATGGTTAGTGAGGAAAATACCGATGCAGTCATTCATCTCCCTCCTTTGTTTCCTCCAATTCGTTCGAAAAAAAAAGAATTTTATGACAATAACCTTGGACTTTATGTTTATAAGGTTACAACGTTTACACCTGATCCAATAGACAATCCAAAAGATCTCATTTGTGTGGTGATATTCGAAGAGTTTTGTGAGTTGGCTTATATTAGACCCGTTAAAGACACAGTATGGACTCGTATTACTGGCATGGAACGGGTTCTGTTTGACGATGTTATTTATTTCAACGACAAATTTTATGCCCTAACTTACAAGGGTAAGCTTACATCTTTTGATGCTACAGACCCACTTAAATCAGAAATAAAATTAGTAACAGATGAGAATCCAAGCAATGAAGAAAAAGATCTTATTCCTTACAAGAGATACCTAATAAAATCACATGAAGGAGAGCTATTGCAAGTTCAAAGGTATAGAGGTTGTGATCGTGATTTGAACCGTGTGACAAAGAAGTTCAAAGTTTTCAAATTGACTCCTGACGAATCGAGATGGGTTGAGATGAAAAGTTTAGGTGATGTTGCCATTTTTTTAGGTGACAATAGCTCTACAAGTATCATGGCTTCAAATTTTGCAGGGTGTCAAGGAAATTGCATATACTTTACGCATGACAAGGACACACTTCCTTTTCGTACTCGTGGACCATCAGATATGGGTATGTACAATCTCGAAAGCCAAACCTTCACAAGTTTTGCCTATATTGATGCGGAAATTATTGCTAAAATGGAAGGAGCACCAATTTGGGTTTTGCCGTCATGAGAAATATTTATAGACTAGTCTTTCGTTAGTTATATGCTTACTTCATCTTCACTTATTCGTTAGGTTATTTTACTATTATGCATGTAATAAAAGTTAGGTTTTCTCTTTAAAATCGTTAACTATTAGTTTTACCTTCTATCGTGCTTAGTTTACATTCTTTTGGTTTAGTGGTCTTATATTATGTAATTCAAAAGCCTAATTTCTTCTTATTTCTTCTATGCTTTTTTTTTTTTTTTTTTTTTCCTTTTTTAAATACCTGAATCTCTATAAATCTTCATGAAACAGAATAAACATCTATTAGTTTTCATATGAAAATCAATATAATTGCTTCCCAACTTGGTTAGCAGTTTGCCCCATAAATATCTTATGTTTAAGTCTAGTTTAGATGCACGATGCATATGTGCCTGCTTAGGTTTGTTTGAGGTGCCTTGATTGTAATGTCAGGGGTTTGATAGGCTACGATTAACGTAATAAGAATGAAGTTATGATTTTTTTTTTCTTTCTTTCTTTCTAAACATGGGGTGGGAGTGATTTGAACTCAATACTAAGGATAGAGTTAAGTGTTAATTACTGTTAAGTTATACTTATAATCATAAAAATATGAATTTTTTTGATCATATATATACTCGTAAAAAATGAAAAATAAATAAATAAATATTGGGAGTGTCACTGTGGTTCTCCCTAAAGAAAACTGGCTTTTTCTTTGCCACTAAATTCAAATTAGTAAGATAAACACGGTTTTATTGACCCTCAACCTATATGACGCAGCATCAATACTGTATCTTTATGTGTTTGGGACTGATTTTTTGGACAACTTTACTTAATCCATTTCTTGGTACATGAACTTCCTTTTATACTTTATCTACCATAAAAATGTAATGAAAAAGTAAAATATTAATAATATAAGAAACACATATATTAAGAAAAATAAAAGGGACAACCTCAGATGTAGCTAAATATTTGATTTTAAAGGGCAAAAATCGATGTTTTATATCCAGAAAATACACTTAGGGTAGTCAGGTGATTAATGGTGATGTGGGAGATATTTTCCATGTCGGGAGATCTTCTCTCTAAATTATTCAGCGAATCGGGTGTACCACATTATCATGCTTTTGTGGTACACTCGTCGAATAGAAGTTTTACATTGGGAAAATTTTTTATGTCAACTTTTTTTAATTTTGTTTTTCTTTACCAACGTATATTACATTAGTTCTTGAGTAAATTTTTTTTAAAAATACTCTTATATTACATGACTTTAAAAAAACTTATATTATGTAATTAACTTTAAATATTGTTCCCTTTAATTTTAAAATATAATTTCATTAATCTAATGAATATTAAGGATTGCATTCTTTTTTTTTCTTATATATATATATATATATATATTATATAGATCTACATATATAAACGAAAAGCTGAAGTGTTGTTATGTAGGCAAAGGTAAAAAATACATATTATGGAAAAAGTTAATTGAATTACTTATCTATACTGTATATATAAATTTAAATTTTCATGTTCTTTCTAATTGGATTGGTTTTGAAATATACTAATAGGATAACAAGCACTTCGTGCATGCGGGATAAACCAATAAAAACAAAGCAAAAGTTTAAAAAAAGTATAAAAGAGTTTGTTAATTGTTTTTTTTAATTATTTCTTACTAAAAAATTGTTGAAAGAAATCGTAAAAACTAAAAATGAAAAAAAAAATGACAAAGTAAAAAGTAAAAAAAGAAAGGAAGAAAGAAAAAGCACAAGAAGACAAAATAGTTGAAATAAAATTTTGAATAATAAAAAAAGAAACTCTCCTTTATAAATAGATTATAGATAGTGCCTCTGCCGAACGGTATAATTTCTCCAATCAGAACTTTTCATTCATTATTCACCAAAATAAAAAAAATTTCGTTCATTAAAGAATTAGAATAACGAGAGGTGGGAGAAGAAGTTGTTAATTTCCTTCCAAAATAAATATAACGTGTAAGTTTTTGAATTAAAAAAAATGACATAGGTAATTTTAATTAAGAAATTATCGATAAAATATTGTATATATGTATAAAAAAAAATTCTTCAAAATTGAAAATAATAATTTAATAAAGGGTACATACACATAAAAAAGTATATCAAGGGCGTTGATATTTCCACCATATAGTTTTAATATTTTCATTATAATAATGAAAGTGGTTCTCTCATATTTTGAGTTTGTTTTTGATCCGCCAGATTTAAGTATTGGCGAGTTAGAAATTCAGTTAGCTGTAAGTCTTAGCGGAGATGTTTGTGGCCTTAGTGCTACATGATCATGTTACATGCTCTCGGTAGATTGAAAGCTTCCATCGATTGTAGTAGTTTCAAAAAGAGCTTTCTGCGTGCTCAAATTGATGTGTCGAGGAATTTTTCTGATATTAGATCTCATCTTGCATTGTTTTCCCTATGCTTCATCAAATTTACTGATGGAACCGGTTTTTATCGAGGGCTTTGTATTGTGTACCACAGTGTCATCCGCATTATGTTTGGTGTCTGTAAGACATTTTAATTGAATGAATTTTACCTTAAAAAAATAATAATACAAGGGATTTAAGTAGAATATTTATGGGTGGTTGCATGCATAGCCTAGTAGTAATACCATACCTAACTCAACCTAAAGGTGTGGAGTTCTAATCCCACACCTCAAGTTCAAAAAAAAAAAGTTGGATTTTTATGAGGATTTCGAATTAATAATTAATGTGATACACACTAGGAAAGAAAAATGTAATTACCCAGTGTATTGAATAATTTCTCATTCTTTAATGCCTAATTTGTTTCACAGGTTTGCAGTTTGAACCAAAGGTTTTGGTTTTGGTTTAAATTCAAGCTTTTCTCTTTATTAATTTTTTTTTTGTTGAAGTTTTTCTTAAAATTTTGTGAGTGTGAAAACACTATAACGAAAAAGATTTTATAAAACAGACACCATCTGAATATTCTAAAGATCTAAATACAAACTTTTGGTTGGGCTAAAATAAACTTTAAAACTCAAAAAGCTTTAATGAAAATCGTAATAAATTGTATTTTTCCAAACAAAATAAAGTAAACAGTATGAATTTAAAGTATATATGGTTCATTTGAATCACAAATTCAATTTGTATTTTATTTGAATGTAAAATTTGAAATACAATTTGTATTTGGATGTCCGCTTTATATTGTATTACAATGTGATATGTATTTATGTTGTTTGCATTTGAATAGCCATTATAATGTGTATTGACGAAAGAGATATTTGATGTGATAGGTAAAATAGATTTTTTAAAAAAAATAGAATGATGAATAGTAAATAAGTGAGTGTATTGTTCAACTAAAGTTGTATTGGAATGGAATATAGGAGGTACTCAAATGCACATCCTATTTTATTGGATTACAATATGTAATGAACGTGTGACACAAACACATTATTAAAATAAATAGCAGTAAATTGAAAATTTACTAATAAATATAGATAAATTAAT
Organism: Ficus erecta; assembly: GCA_008635985.1. Classification (NCBI taxonomy): domain Eukaryota; kingdom Viridiplantae; phylum Streptophyta; class Magnoliopsida; order Rosales; family Moraceae; genus Ficus; species Ficus erecta. The sequence continues at coordinate 2,821,264 of BKCH01000010.1, forward strand.
TAGCTAATAAATTTACTATTCATGACTATTTCAAATATTTTTAAATCTGTAATTTATTTTAATTATTTAGAGTAAAAATGTTATTTATTTCATTGTCCAAAACTTTTAAAACCTTGATAATATGTACTCGAAGGACTAGGAAATCTTGAACCAAAGCCGCTATTCCGTGACTAACGAACTCCGCTTCCCAACTGGCTTCCCTAGCTCCTGAAAGAGAGTCAATAATAATCCTTAGCAAAAGCATCCCCTTCGAAAATGGGATGTGAAACTCCAAAGGTTCTTCGCCTTCCCCACGGCCAACTCAGCCGCCAAGGCTTCTGCAAGCGATCGAAGGCGGAACAGCCAACAACTTTTTACACCACATTTCCAAAAATATCACCATTCTCCCTACGTATTTTTAACTAATAGGAAAATAAAATAAAGTTTTTTTTTTTTTTTTTTTTTTTCTGTTTTTTTTTTCTAATGCTTGTACACTTGATAAATATTCTAAAAAAACACACGCAAACACAGTTTTACTTTTTCTTACCCTCAAACTACCTTTCTTGAAATACAATAAAACCAAGTTTACTCAAAACCAAAATTAACTAATATTTGTGTCTAAAATCATCATGGTCTAAAATCGTCTTGGATAACCAAGATTTAAGATTGGTTTAGAGATTAGCAAAAATCATTACCAAATATTACCTTGTACATGAAAAGTATTTTTTGATCTCAGTTTAAAAATATTTCCATGCAGGCTACTGTTGTCCTTGAACTTCAGGTGTTGATTGCGGTCATGTTAAGCATTTGGTGCTAAGATTTGAATTGTAAATTTTGTGTTTAAATTGAATTGTGCATTTAGTTATGCGTTTGAATTACTGGAGTTAAAAAGTGTAAAAACTTGAAACGTGTTCAAAAAAAAATATACCAATATGGAGCTTGTTTCGTTTGTCTTGAAATTCTATGTAATTTAAAAAAAAAAACATCTCATTTGGACTTGTATATGTAAAGTTATAGACTTTTAAAGTTTGAGTTACAAAACTATGTGAATAGTAAAACTGAGGTTGACTTTCAAAAAAAAACAAAAATTGAATTAAAAATTTTATGATTTAAATGTTTGCATCAAATATCCCCAGAAATAATGTTTCCAAACAATTTTTTTATCATTTTTATCCAATTTTTCTATTCACTTTTTCAAATATATAAATTATTATTTTTATTATTAATAAATATTTAAAATATTACTATATAAATTGATTGTATCTATCTTGTGCAACAACCTTCATTATTGAGAAGAAACACAATTTTTGCTTGCGGACACGACCGATCATCTATGCTGAAAACAAAAAAGGCTCTTTTATATTGGTGTACCATAAACTTATTTTAGAGTTGTAATTTATACCATAAACTTATAAATATGTAGCATTTGTACCCCATTAACAATAATATTAATCTTTTGAAGGAAATTGATATGTGAATTATACATTGGTTGTTAATTTATGATATAAATAATCATTTTTATTTTTATTAATTAACAATCTATATGTAAATGGAGTATCAATTTTCATTAAAAATCAATAGTTTTTATCAATTGGATGTAAATTGTTACAGATTTGTAAGTTCATGATGTAAATTATTAAAATTAAAAGTTTAAGATGTAAATTGTAACTCTACAATGAATTTAGGATATACTAATATAAAAAAGCCAACAAAAAAAAATATTTTATTAGAATATATCGATGACAAATTCCGGGAGACCCGATGATTTATGATGAAAACAAATACTTTCATGATCCATTATACAAAATGTCATGGCGATCGACGCCATCAACCTACACTCTCCGTGGTACTTTTGATTTCGACAACATCTGTTAGAAATTACAATGCACGTTGTATTTTATGAGATTTTATTAAAAAAATAAATTTAAAAAAAAAACTAAAAAACATGTCAAATAAAAAAAAAAAAAAAAAAAGTAAAGAGCGGCAAAGTGATGAAAATGTGTCAAACGGGCACATACTAATTAAAGTGTAGGTAAAACAAATGGGAACTTAGAGAAATGCCACAAATCATGCATTGGATTAATAAAACCACACATTAAAAAAAAAAAAACTAATGTAAGAAACACCATATTATGACATCATAAATATTTTTCTATTTATTTATTTTAAAATATCATTAGTTGGTATCCATAATGTAACTTCCTCACCAGCGGGTTATCAGTTGGATACCAATCGATAATCACTTCTGAGGGCAGATTATCAGTTGATTACCAATGGATAACCATTTCCATTAGCAAGTTATCAATTGGTTACTAACTGGTTATTGGTTGGTTACTTTAGTCGGCGGGTTACCTAATGGTAACAACCTCCACCAAAGTGTTTACTAGTTGGTTACCAACCAATAACCACCGACTCGCCAGTCAATAGTCACCATTTTGTTACCATTTGGTTACCGATTGATAATCACCTCCAGTAACCAACCACTTCTGGAGGATCGTTACCGGGTGATAACTGTCAATTCTATCGAATTTACTGGATTTCCTTATCGGAATATTAAAAGAATCACAAAAATCATCATTCACCATAAAAAAGTAAAAATCACCACACAAAAAAAAAGGCATTTGGTAACCGGTGTTTCGTATTACCAAAATAAATTCTCATTGGTATAATACTATTCGATTTTGCTGGGTTCGCTGGAACAATATCGACTGGCACGTTGCTCTTTACCGTTGGAACCAATTGACACAAAAGCCTCCAATCTACAAAACCTCATCACGCCAAACCACTAGAGGCTGCTCGACGACATCGGATTAACCTTAACTAGGGGAAAATCTTGAGGTCTCTTGGCCTTTGCTTCAGCTCTGTTCACGATCCCGGTGACAACATCTGGGAGTCAACTAATTCTCGTTGTGTGGTGGACATCTAGGCACGATGACAGTGACTTCTTCTTGGCGAGGCGGAGTCCACGATGGCCGAGCATGGAGCTCGTGTTGGAGATCCGGGCTGACGACAGAGAATAAAGCTCGTGCAGGAGAACGGATCTCGTGGCGGAGATCGGAGCTAGTTGTTAGAGGAAAGAGGGAGACGAGGGGATTTGTCAACTATCGTCTACGAGGGGGATAGAGGGAAAAAGAGAGAGAAATAGATCGCGTGTGTGGGGAGATAGTGGGAAAAAGAAAGAGAAAGAAAATTAGATAGATATAAAATAAAATTTAATTTATTATATCATTTTCATGGCATATTACATAATAAATTTTAAGTTGTGACAAAAATCAATCAAAACACTCAAATTATTGACAAGTGGTCTAATTATCCCAAAACAAACTCTAAGACAATTAAAATACATAGGAAAATAAAAATCATGAATAATAAGATACTATAATGGAAGAGGGAAAAAAAGAAGAAGAAGAAAACTAATGAGAAGTAATCATGTAGGACTGGAGAAAAAAAAAAAAAAAAAAACTCATTTGTAGAAATAAAAAGCTTTTGTTTATTTACTCAACAATTATATCAATTACATATATAATATAATAATAATTTCACACATAAAATATATTGTGAGACGTCGAATTTTAATATCCTATCTCCAATTAAAAAAAATAGATAAGTGATTTGTTAAAATTTCTTTGAAAATTTTGTTTTCTCCCTCAAAAACTTTTAAAATTTATGAATATATAAATGTAACCCCGTATATCGAATTTCCTTATTATTATTATTATTTTACCCTGCCGATCTTCCCTTTATTTATCTTCTTTTTTTTTTCTTTTTTTTTTTTTTTTTTTTTTTTTTTTTACGTTTGCTACTATTTCCTTTCTTGTTTCCCCAAAAATTTCTCTTATGTCTCCCCTCAACGGAAGCCCGATTTCTCCACTGAGTAGAAGAGAAAGCCAATTTCAGCGGCGAAACTTTTCGGAGCAAAAGGAGAAATTTTGAGGTAGGTTTTTCTTTTTTCTCTTGAATCGCCTTAATCTGAAATTTGCCGATTCATTTGGTGTTTCCTGCTTTGATTTCAATTCTAAGCGTGATCAAAATCTCTTTTTTCATTATGACAAATCGGTTTCCCTGCAATCTGGGTGCTAGCCACGTGTAGCTTAATCTGAGATAATGAAACTTTGTTGAAATTGTGTTTCCCTGATCTGATTGTATTTCCTACCTGCTAAAACATTTCAGTTAGTGTCAAAGATGGAACATCAATGATAGTTTGGTTTATTTATTTATTTTATTTTATTTATTTTATGAACTTTTAGGACGAGGAGATTCGAACTCTTCACCTTGTGGTTGAGTGAGGAATTACTGCTAGGATATGCCTTAGGTCGAGCTAATTGAAGAAGTGAAGTGCCAACCAAGAATAAATGAATAAAGAAAAGCACACTAGAATATCAAACAGATTTGGAAGTGACTGGTTTGATGTGAGGGTCTTGAGACTCGCGGTGTCCATAACTAATTTTTTTTAGTGTGTCTACCCCTGAAATGATTCTAAAGTTTGGCTTCTTTTTCGTCTTTCATTTGTTATGAATCTTCACCGCAATTTGGAAAATATGATATGATTCATTGTGCTTGACGTTTAGTAGACTTTACATTGATGCAGGTTGCTCTCAGCTTTCATGTCGTGACTCGGACCTTTTATTTTATTTATGCTTCCTTTATGCATTCATGGAGATTTTAATATTATTTGTTGTGGCAGGTTTAGGCCATAACACGAACTAAGACTAGTGAAATGGAAGGTGATATTAGCAGACACGATGGGTGCTGAAAATATTGGGGCGGCCTCCTAATCTTAGTGCAAGACCCAGCACTGCACCTTTTGCTCTCAATTCTCAGACTATGACGCCGTTTTCATCATCTGGTCCTGTGGTTAGATCAGATACCCCTGCCCCTGGTATGAGACCTTCCACTCCATCAGCTCCACAATCGACACCGCCTTTTTCATCATCTAGGCCTGTGGTTGAACCAGAAATCCCTGGCTTTAGATCTGCTCCCCCTGTGGCTCCACCAGTCAACAATCCAGAGGCTTCTGGGTTTAGACCTGCTCCACCAGCTAGGTTTAACGATCCATCCGTGCCTTCTCCACAATCATCATATTCATATGCACCTCCAACTATAACTACTGGACCATTCTCACGTTTCCCAACACCTCAATTTCCCTCAGCTCAAGCTCAGCCACCTCCTTCATGGGCTCCTCCTGTAGGCCAGCCTCCATTTCAACATTCTGCAGGAGTTCAAGTCTCACCTCCAGCAGTTCCCCTTCGTCCGCGGCAGCAGGTACCTTTGGTGCCAATGGGATCTCCCCCGCAAAATGTTAATTATGCACCGCCAACTACTAATGTCCCTCACCCTCCATCAGATCCATCCTTTCCAGCTCCTAGACCTAATTTTCAGCCTTCATTTCCCGGTTATATTCGTCAGCAATCTGGTGCAGACTCACAAGCTCCACCTGTACAATCTCCGTTTCTTGCTAAGCAGGGGGGTGCACCTTTCCAAACTACAACATCATCCCCTTTTGTTGCTCAGCAAGGAGGTTATGCTTCGCTGCCTCCTGTTGCAGCCCCCTTGGGATTTCAGTCAAGGGATCATATGCAGCATCCGAGCTCTGGACCTGGTGCCATCCAAGGTTTAGTAGAAGACTTTAACTCACTCTCCATAGGATCCATTCCAGGATCAATTGAGCCAGGAGTAGACCTTAAAGCTTTGCCGAGACCTTTGGATGGTGATGTGGAGCCAAAATTGCTTGCCGAGACGTATCCCATGAATTGCAATCCTAGATTTCTGCGCCTTACAACTAGCGGAATTCCAAGTTCCCAGTCCTTGGCTTCAAGGTGGCACTTGCCTTTTGGAGCAGTTGTTTGCCCACTTGCAGAAGCGCCGGATGGGGTGAGTGTTTCTATGCTTAAGAATGAAAAAGCTGGTTGAAATTTAAAAAACCGTGCTGCCCATGATTAACTTTTTTTGTTTTTCATCTAGGAGGAGGTTCCAGTAATCAATTTTGCTTCTACTGGCATTATTCGCTGTAGAAGATGTCGCACATATGTAAATCCTTTCGTGACATTTACAGATGCTGGAAGAAAGTGGCGATGCAACATGTGTTCTTTACTTAATGATGGTAAATTCCCACCAGTTCATCCTACTTTGCTTCCCCATAAAAATATATTTTTGTACTCTCAAAAGGGGAAAGAAAGAAGAAATGACTTTTTGTAACTGTTAGGTGGATGTCAACAGTAACTTAATATTTGCAATTTTGTTCTCAGGTGAATTGCATTTAGGTTGTTGTTTTGTTTATTTATATATTTATTTATTTATTTATTTTACCTTGCTTGATCTCTCTATTAATATGCTTGGTTTACTGTGCTTTCTGACGAGCCATTTTAGAAAATTTTGCATAATGAATTTGAATGTGCACAATTTTTTAAGGGCTTCTGAACTGGGACTTGTCATGAAAATTGGAGTTTGAATTTGTTATGCTAACGATTAACAACTTAAAATAATTGAAATGTTCAAAAGAATCTCCAAAGTAATATTTAATCGTTAAAGTTTAATTTTCACAGGTCGAAGTTTTCCCTTGCATAAAACTTCTTTAAAAAAGAAAAATATTTCTGCAAGTGCTTAGAACATGATGAGTATATGTTAAAGTATCCTAGTTTTTGGCATACACTGATTTATATTAAATTTCATGCTTAGTTCCTGGTGAATATTTTGCCCATTTGGATGCCACTGGCAGAAGAATTGATTTGGACCAGCGCCCTGAACTTACAAAGGGCAGCGTGGAATTTGTTGCTCCAACTGAATATATGGTGCGGCCTCCTATGCCGCCACTTTATTTTTTCCTCATCGACGTTTCTATATCTGCAGTGAGAAGTGGAATGATTGAGGTAAGCACTTCCACGGTTCTGCTTATTTCCCTGGTACATGCTTCTTCAGCTATGAAATAACAGAAAAGCTCGAGTGCCATGCTTGCTCAATAGACACATAATATATTTGCGGAGGGGTGGTAGTTTTCTTGTCTCTTTAGTTGAGGAATGAGTAATTCCTTTCTTGTTTTGGTTGATCAAACAGTTAATTGTAGTCTATCAATCTGTTATCTCGTCTTAAAGTTGAACTTTGTACTTGCCTCTTTGCAGGTTGTGGCCAAAACCATCAGGTCATGTTTGGATAAGCTGCCGGGCTTCCCCAGAACCCAAATTGGGTTTGCAACTTTTGACAGCACGATACATTTTTACAATTTGAAGGTACAGATTTCTATTCTACCGTACTGATATACCAACATTTATTGCTTTAGCCAGTATAACTGCTAAAATCATTAACCATGCGTTCAACTATGCAGTCGTCTTTGACTCAGCCTCAAATGATGGTGGTCTCAGATCTCGATGACATATTTGTGCCATTGCCAGATGATCTGCTAGTTAACTTATCAGAATCAAGAAGTGTGGTGGAAACATTCCTTGATAGCTTGCCGTCTATGTTTCAGGACAATCTAAACGTTGAATCTGCTTTCGGTCCAGCTCTTAAAGCTTCCCTCATGCTCATGGTATGTTTAACCTTTCTACGATTGTCACAAATTTATACTATTGATTTGGATAAGTAGAAAACTTTTTATTGAGTGCTCTTCCCTTTCCAGTGTTAGGTGGTACAAGTGCCTACAGAGTTTGGCTATTCATTTATAATGCAATAATTTCAATCCTCCTTTGTGTGTGTGTGTGTGTGTGTGTGTGTGCGTGTGTGTTTGTATTTGCAGAGCCAACTTGGGGGTAAATTATTAATTTTCCAGAATACGTTGCCCTCTCTCGGCATTGGTCGCTTAAAGTTGCGTGGAGATGATCTACGTGTCTATGGTACGGATAAAGAACATGCACTGAGACTACCTGAAGATCCGTTCTACAAGCAGATGGCTGCAGACTTTACAAAGTACCAGATAGGGGTGAATATTTATGCATTTAGTGACAAGTACACTGATATTGCCTCGTTAGGTATAGATTCTTGGTCTCATCTTACACGTGTTTTCTTTCAGGAATCAAAGTTGTAACTGATGGTTGTAATTGGAGAGTACTTTTTTTTTTTTTAAATGAATATTAGAACTTTCTTTAGTTGTGATGAAGAAATATGGTTTATAAAATATTCAAATTTGAACTTCTAAATACAGGTACTTTGGCAAAGTATACTGGAGGTCAAGTGAATTATTACCCAGGCTTCCAATCAGCCATTCATGGAGAGAAATTGAGACATGAATTATCCAGAGACCTAACTAGGGAAACTGCTTGGGAAGCTGTCATGCGTGTACGGTGTGGAAAAGGTTCGACCATTTGTGATGCTCCATGGTCTTTCGCAGTTGTGATGCAGATGTTTTTGTGTTTATAGAATATACTGATTTGTTAAGTATTATAATTGTGTTTTGGTTAATTCATGTAGGGATCCGCTTCACATCATACCACGGGAACTTTATGCTTAGGTCTACCGATTTATTAGCGCTTCCAGCTGTAGATTGTGACAAGGCATTTGCGATGCAGTTGTCTCTTGAAGAGGCTTTATTAACTACTCAGACAGTTTATTTCCAAGTTGCTTTGTTGTATCCTTGCTGTTGGTTGTGTGATATGGGATTTCAGGACTTCTGGATCTTCTGAAACGAAATACAATAATATTTTATTTATTGCTAGTAAAACAAGATGTTTCTTGGTTATTGTTTTGGCAGCTTTTACTATCAGTTTTTAGGCCTTCCAATTACCATCATTATTTTCGGTTTCTTAAGATATCTGGTGTGTAAAGTTATGAGCTACATATTTTTCCTTGACAATTTAAAGATACACAGCATCTTGTGGTGAGAGACGCATTAGAGTACACACGGCAGCAGCACCAGTAGTTGCAGATCTAGGACAGATGTATCGTCAGGCTGATGCTGGTGCCATCGTCACCTTGCTTTCCAGGCTAGGTATGTCAGTCTGTGCTGGTGACCGTAAATATTTTTGTGGATCTTGAATTTTAAGATTTTCTAATTTTAGCTTTAATTTTTGGCAGCAATTGAGAAAACATTGTTTGGTAAGCTAGAAGATGCTCGAAACTCTTTGCAACTAAGAATAACCAAAGCTCTCAAAGACTACAGAAATCTATACTCTGTGCAACATCGCTTGGGAGGGAGAATCATATATCCGGAATCTCTTAAGTTCTTGTTGCTGTATGGATTAGCACTTTCAAAATCAACACCTCTTCGTGGAGGGTATGCCGACGCTGCACTCGATGAACGCTGTGCAGCAGGTTTCACGATGATGACACTACCAGTTAAAAAACTGCTGAAACTTTTATATCCTAGCTTGATACGACTTGATGAGTACCTTCTGAAGGTAACACTTTTCTCTAGCAAAACGGAAGTTTAGGATGAACATCTGCAGAAATGTGTAAATTTGTTTCTGCTTCATATTGTTTGCAGACATCAAGTCCAGATGACCTCAGTAGCGTTGAGAAAAGATTGCCACTGGCGGCTGCAAGCTTGGATTCCAGGGGGATTTATATATATGATGACGGATTCCGTATCGTTGTTTGGTTTGGCAGAGCACTTTCACCTGATATAGCTATGAATTTACTTGGGCCAGATTGTGCGGCAGAATTGTCAAAGGTTGTAACAAATCTCTTGGAAAAAAAAAAAAAATCATCCATTTGTTTTGGATATCATTGAATAGGGTACTGTAGTTCTACCCTTCTGAACACTTCAAGTTTTTTTAATTATTTCTCTTCCACTGCGTTCTTGTTTTGGTTTGTGAATCAGGTTACTCTTAGTGAGCACGATAACGAACTGTCGAGGAAGTTGATGAAGATAATTAAGAAATTTAGAGAAAGCGACCCCTCGTACTATCCATTGTGCCAACTTGTGAGACAAGGTGAACAACCACGTGAAGGATACCTTCTGCTTACAAATCTTGTTGAGGACCCAATGGGCGGTACAAGTGGTTATGTTGAGTGGATTCTACAAATACACCGGCAAGTCCAGCAAAATCCTTGACACATTCAGGTACATTTTCTTCTCTTCTCCAATCTTGTTTGTCTTTGGCTATAGCTGCAAGACATTACTAGCTGGTTCAAACTTTAAAGTACATTTTGCTCAAAACCAAAACTATCATGTTGCTAACTAAAGAGATTTGTGTTTGAAACAAATCACTGTCGATGACCAAGATTTGAGATTGGTTTAGAGATTAGCCAAAATCAGAACCCAATATAACCTTGTGCTTGAAAAGTAGTTTTGATCTCAGTTGAAAAATATTTCCATGCAGGCCAGTGTTTTACTGCTGTTCTTATACTTTAGTTTAGCCGGGGATTTATCAAGCCTGTTCCATGGATAATCTGTAGAGTGGTGGATCATTTTTGTTGCAAATCAAGAATAATTCTGAGTTGAACCATGGGTGCCTCTTGGGGAATGTGGTTAATTTAGCTGTGGAGGAACTGGTACTATAGAGATTTTTGGACAGCTTGCCGGGTTCCGGTTCGGATGAAGGACGCAATAATTAGGGGACGTGTACTTTTAGTGATATTAATCTTGTGCCCCAATCTTCATAGTGAGAAGATACACAATTTTTGCTTGCGATAGCTGTTAAATTATTCTTACAAATTTTTCCCATTTGTGTTATATTTTTCATTGTTCTTCATCATTCTTGTGATTTTGAAAGGAAAGTCGTTTTCTTTGATTGTTGGACAATTCAAGTTTCAATAACCATTATTCTTATGGTTTGTCAAAACACATTTGGTATGTGTATCTTGTACGTACGGAATGGACTTGGATCACAAACTACGTGGGAAAGACCGAGATAACCTAATCATCGCTAAATTGTAGATGATCTTAGGAATTTCTCTTTCTCAAGTATACTCATTAGTGTATAAAAAAAGGTATAATCATTACAGTTATTTCTTAACATGCTTAAGAAGGAAGAAGATATCATTAGATATCCAAGTATATTGAACTCTTTAATTTTGAATGTATAAGAACTCAAAGCACCTCCAAATTGACGAGCTTTACTCGATGGTGTTATGCTCTTAGTCGCCTTTTGAGCTCTTTTCTTGTCTTTTTTTTTTTGGGTGATATTTTAGTAGTACGGTAGACTATCACTAGTAACATGGTAGTCTCCAGATTTTCAGTAACACAGCATCACGGTGAAAAATCTGTTATGTGAAATTATCACTAGACTAAGCCTACTATTACTGTGACGTGTATTTTGATATTCCAAATTTGTTAGTACGGTATATATTTCTTTTGCAAGAGGTTATTTATTTATTTATTATTATTATTATTATTTTTTTGGCAAAAGTTAGTCTAAGGTTATGGTGAACTTGAGTGACATTCTAATTGAAATGGGATTATTTAAAAGGGATCTCAAATTAAAAATTGGACACAAATTATAAGACTTTCTGGATTAACATAATCCGGCCATCAAAAAAAGAAAAAGGATAAACATAATCCTATTTAAATTTAAAAAGATTGAAACTCTCAAAGGACACGTAATATATATAAGGATTCCTCTTGTTATTATTATAAATAAAGGTTAGCCACTCACAGAGAGAAACCGTTGACAGGACTTCCGAGAGCATAACTTGCAAGTTTTTGATAGGGGAAGCATATCATGCACACACACACACACTTGAATTTTGCCCGATGGATTCAGGCACTAATTTCGGTTGCTGATTTTCTTTTTAATTCCCAAAACGTATTAGCATTAATTAAGTATCCTTGCAGCAAATAAAGAATTATGATAGTAATTATTTGCAACAATTTCTATGTTCATGTGATTAACTTTCTGTGCATATATATATATATATATATATATTCATATTTTCTTGAAATCACAACAAACAAGCTGTTATATAGAAATCACGAACGATTTGTAAAAGCTTGTTTGTGATTTCAAGTTATAATATACAACAATAAGTAAGTTGCATGTTTAAGATATTTCTTGATTTTAGGTTATTTGTAAGTATTAGACAATTTATCTAATCTATGTATTATAATTTGTATTTATATGAGAGTCTATTTATAATGCTCTGCACTATTGAATTCCTTGTTCTTAATTAGTCCGTGTACATAAACACATTTACACTAAAATCATTGTGTTCTCTTCTCTGTCATATTACTTTCATTTTTCTTGTTTAATTTTTATAGTTGAAATTTTCTTTGCCTTTGTTTATTAACCTCAAGTTTCGAGTTGAATATATTTGCAAATTATTTCTGTGAATGTCTTCTTTCTAAACTCGAACCGAATATATGTACGATTAATCTCATGATATTTGAGTTTTTTTTTTTTTTTAATTCTCCTAATTTAGGTTCTTAAATATGTTACTTTCTAGTTCTTTTGCGATCACTTGATCCTTAGACAATTATACTTCTATATACTTATTTTCCTATTTGTTATCCTTATTTTATTTTATTTTTCAGATAAGTCTCTAACTAAGAATCAACTTTCAATGCTTTTGGTTTTTCCTGAAGGAAAAACAAGCAGTATGTGGAGTCTATAGTATCTTGGATAACAAATTCTCAGAGTCTAAGCTATGGCTTCCTTGGTATGAGACACGCTTCAGTGGTACTTCAGAAGGATGGTTAAGAACTCTTAAGCGGAGTTTTGAGTTGACGCACTATAAACCCTTTATGGTTAGTGAGGAAAATACTGATTCAGTCCTTTGTTTCCTCCAATTGATTTGAATGATGCAACAAAAGAATTTTATGACAATTACCTTGGACATTATGTTTATATGGTTACAATGTTTATACCCGATCCAATAGATAATCCAAAAGATCTCATCTGTGTGGTGATATTTGGAGAGTTTCATGATTTGACTTATATTAGATCCGTTAAGGACACAATATGAACTCGTGTTACTGACATGGAACGGGTTTTGTTTGATGATCCTATTTATTTCAACGACAAATTTTATGCCCTAACTTGGAAGGGTTAACTTACATCTTTCGATGTTACACACACACTTCAATCAGAAATAAATTTAGTAACAGATGAGAATTCAAGCAATGAAAAAAAAGTTCATATTCTATATAAGAGATACCTGATTAAATCACATGGCGGAGAGTTATTGCAGGTTTAAAGGTATGGAGATTGGGATCATGATTTGAAACGTGTGATGAAGAAGTTCAACGTTTTCAAATTGACTGCTGATGAATTGAGATGGATCGAGATAAAAAATCTAGGCGATGTCGCCAATTTTTTAGGTGACAATAGCTCGATACGTATCGTGGCTTCAAATTTTGCTGGTTGTCAAGGAAATTGCATATACTTGACACATGACAAGGACACTCTTCCTCTTGGCATTCATGGACCTTCAGATATGGGTGTGTACAATCTCGAAAGCCAAAGCTTCTCAAGTTTTGCCAATATTGATGCGGAAATGATTGCTAAAATGGAAGGAGCACCAATTTGGGTTGTGACATCATGAGAAATATTTTGATCATTTATATACTAGTTTGTGTGTCTTAGTTTACATTCTATTCGTTTAGTTCTTCTTCTTCAAACGTTTGAATTGCATTTTTTAAATAATTTTTGGGATTATAAGCATGATAGGTTATTTTAGTTTACATTCTATTGGTTTAATTCTTCTTCTTCTTTAAACGTATCAAATTGTTGGAAAAATAAATAAACTAATTTACAAATTCATTTTTAACAAAGGAAACAATAGGGGTTAGCCTCTTATGGAAAGAAAGTATTGATAAGAGTAGAGCCGTTTGCTTGGAAGTTCAGAGCTGGTGAGACCCTGGTGCACATGTCTAATACCCACAGCTCGCCTTCCATCATGGCTGCGCTTGTGCTTGGTGCCTTGGATAGAGAAGAATTCTTATGGCCCTTGTTCCCGAATAGAGAATGCACCTAAATGACACAAATTTAGATATTATTACACTAATATGATACAAAAAATTAGTGCTAAATTAATATGACATAAATTAAACTCAAGTTAACTAAAATTTGTATCATATTAATCAAAAGTGAAGAATTTATGTCTCGTTGAGTCAGTTTTGTTATGCATGTGTATGAGTTGCTGAGTATCTTATTTGTCCATATTGTAATGTATTGTAAGAGTTCTAGGGGGAAAAAAAGTATTGTAATAGTTGTTTTTTAATAATTAAATATAAATGGATCATGTTAGAATACGTGGTGCATACTACTTTATTTGTATTAGAATGTTTAATCCAATAATAAAATTATTTACCATAGGACAAATACAAAGATGTAATGTAATGAATTTTGAATTTAGGTGTGAATATTTTTTTAATCTGAAATTTTTTTTTTTCTAAAACTTTTAATAACATATATAAGTTTGTTAACTATACTCCGCTCACACGCATATTCAAGAGCTAAATGTTTGGTATCGAACTATAGGTTGTTCATAACCCCACTCGAGCTCAACAAATCAAGATTAAAGTTACAATTTCCCAACCAAAATGTTTATGGGCAACATAAATGTTGAATGTTTATCTTAGATAAAATGTTGCTAATTAAAGACAAATTAAATTAGTGTGTAAATACAATAACTGAAATGTTTTTAACAATGACAATTGGCAACAAATACTGTAGACTCTTTATATATAGTCTCGCACCCTCACTTTTGCTTCCTAACCTATGTGGAACTATATCTTTTTTTGATAACCTCATCTTGGTATATCGTCACTTCATAACTTTGAAATTTCTTGTCACACGCCTAAAATCGTTATCCCAACCTCCGTATTTCTAAACTTGCAATGACTCGTCCATTTGAATGATCAGATATCTCTGGTAAAGAAATTTACCCTTTGCTTCATTGCTTGAAACTTATCTTTACCTAACTTTAGGGATACGTTTGACAAAACTTTTGTTTTTACTTTTAGTCAGTAAAATAAGAGAAGTAGAATCTGCAACCTTTTAGTAATGGTTTGAGAACTACATTTCTAAAAGAGGTTTTAAAGTTAAAATACACTTAACTTTATCTAATGAATAATAAAAATGTTTAAATAAAGTTTACAATATCTAATTAAACTTTTATATAAATTTTAAAATTTATTCAAAAGGGTTTTTTTTGGCAATCATGTTTTTTTTTATTTTGATAGGAAGTTTTTCTGGAGACTAAAAACTCTTATAACAGATCATTTAAATACTTTCAGAGGTAACTTTTGAACACAGGAAGCTAAAAACAATTTTTAGAAAGCTGTGCTAAATATACTCATAGGATCATATGTTCAGGTAAATACTCATACATACACTAGTTAAAATCACGTGCTTTGCACGTGTGTAGCACATATATATTAAAATTATTGAATATCTATTTTTTAAATATAAATGTCAAAGTTTTCAATGATATTTTACGATAAAAATAAGAGAATAAGAAAAAGATATTTAAAAAAGTTATTAAAAAAACAAGAGAAATCAAGAAAAAGTAAAAAAAAAAAAAAAAAAAAAAAAAAAAAAAAAAAAAGGGAAATACATCATCATAAAAACACAAAGTAACTTAACCAAATTTTTGAATAGTATTTTTAGATAACTTCACTATAATATAGTATGGATATATGATATATATATATATATATATGCACACACACACAACGGCGCTGGTGTCCCGTATGCACGCACACAACGACGCTGGTGTCCCGTCAAAGGAGCCGTACAATTTCCCATAAGTTCGACTTCTAATCCATAAAAGTTAACGAAACTGGTGTGCAACTGTTCTACGCAACAAGTTCTGGATGAATTTAAGGGAAGTTTGTGGTTCATATTCTCATGCTGAGTCAGTGCCAAGTCCTATATTTTCAATTGGTTTCTTGATAGTTGATCAACAATATGATTGGATGTGAATTATTAGTGGACCTCATTTTTCTAGATTTATAAACCAAATTAATTATCATCAAATTTGTTGGTTTAATACATAGTTATTATTAGCTTGTTTGTTTCCTAATCAGTCCCTATGTTTAGGAAACCCATAGTTTTTTTTAGGAGCTGGAAAAAAAAAAAAGAAAGTTTTTTCTGTTGGTCAGCACGTTTTTATTAATTATTTTCAATAACCCACTTGTTTTCCAACAATAATAATTCGAATTTTAGAAGAGCAAAAGTGGAAGACTTAAAAATCCAATTGACTAAAGGATGAAAAACGTGTAATATTTAATAGTTGTGTCATTTTCATCAATAATATCAGACATATATATATATATATATATTTGTCTCCTAAATTATATATTAGAAAGCATAATTGATGCCAGCAAGCATTTATTAAATTTACCCACGTGGAATGTTAGGCCCTTAAAGTTAATTTTTTGTAGCCTATTTAGGTGTCCAAACCATTATCACGAAATGTGCAACATTGTTATAAAACATTTTCATGCTTAATCATGACCCTGATTAAATAAAACAGTCGAGATTAAACGTGAGATTTACTTGAATTAGTTAAATTAGACCCATGTGCAAACTATGTTGACTAATGTTGGTCCAAACAAAAATAGGATGACTTTTTATAATAACAGCTAAATCTAATAAATTAGGTGGCTAATCGATACGGATTATTAAAAGAAAAATATATTAGTCATGCATTAAGATTTAAAGATAGTCTCATTATGTCCAGATTGTCTCACCCACAGGATCTTTCTACCACGTCTACACCAAAAAAAAAAAAAAAAAAAAAAATCACCCATATTATTATTCAATGTGTGTGATCATTATTAAGCCTGCCTTGTTAATAATCAAGAACTTTCTTTTTATGCGTTTTATTTTATTTTTAATTATTTATATGTTATAATGAACAATTTCTATCAAACTTTTAATTTTATCTTTCTATGGTAAATCATTTTTACTAAAAAACAATTAATAGAATCTGACGTGAAACTTGATTTTATTATAAGATGTCAAGTTTAGATCCCCTGTGACATGCTTCCAATTCAATTAAAAAAAAAACTAATAGAGTTTGGCACAAATCAAATAATAGAACTCTCTCTTTCTTTTTCAAAATGAGTCAACGAATAAACCGATATCTATTTATATAAGTTTCAAAATGAGAATGCGAATATTTCTAAGAGCTTCCACAAAAAAAGTTATGCATACTACATAATTGCATAAATCATCAAGTGGTGGAACATTTCCACATTTTTTTTCTTTTTCAAATTTTATCTAAGATACCAAGAAATTAAGGCTAATTAGGACTATAAGGCAAGACTTCATATCGGATTTTTTTTTTCATAAAATAAGAAAAAAAAAAATATATATATATATATATATATATGTAAAATATTGGACCATATTTCTCCCACACGCTCCTCGCACAAAACGTGTGAAGTCACATTTTCCTTTTTCGGGGGGTTTTGGTATTCCAATCTTCTCACATTAAAAAAAAAAAAAAAATATTCCATGCACACTCATAGACACGTCCTTTCACAAAGCTCGCTGTATCCCTTTTCTCTCTGTCTTTTTAAACCCACTGGCTGCCTAATGCCTTTCCCTTTCCAATCAACTTCCAATATTCAACCAAAAATGGTTCCTCATATCCTTTATCACCTCCTTCTCTATCTCTAAACCCCCCCCCCCCCCCCCCCCCCCCCCCAATATTCATTTTTGTAAAAATAAATTCCCTTTCTTGTTACAAAAGTGTACTACTAAATTTGAAGAAAGAAAGACTCATAATTAATAATATATATTATTAATTCTTTTTTTTTTTTTCCCCCTTGGTTTAATGGGGACTGGCTTCTCTTCTTTGGCTATGCTAGAGATCAATGGAAGTAGTAGTACTAATGGTTATCCTTCTCCGATGTCGAAACCGACGGGGCTCGGCGACTTGCCGGAGGATTGCGTCTCATCCATCCTCAACCACATGGATCCGCCTGAGATCTGCAAATTGGCGATGTTGAGCCGGGCTTTTCACAACGCTTCTTCAGCTGATTTCATATGGGAATCAAAACTACCTCCAAATTACAAGTTTCTTGTTGAGAAAGTTCTTCGTTTTACACCTCCAAATTCCTATATGCCCAAGAAAGACATATACACCATATTGTGCCAACACAATCACTTCGATGGTGGCACCAAGGTAGGTCCTTTATTTTATTTATTTTTTATTTTTTATTTTTGTCAATTTTTGATATTTTCCTTAATCATTATGTTGTTGAATTTTTCTTTTCTTTTATTTTAATTGTTGTTGTTATATATATATATATATATATATATATATAGGAAGTGTGGTTGGAGAAGAGTAGCGGGAAAATGTGTTTGTCGATATCGTCAAAGGCATTGAGGATAACGGGAATAGATGATCGAAGATATTGGAACCATATTCCTACTGAGGAATCCAGGTCAGATTTTCTTTTGATTTTCTTGTCATTTACAACTATATATATATATATATATATATATATTCCTGAATGGTATATGTCGATCAACTAGGTTTAGAAAATCCGGTTTTGATTTTGTAGAAGATTTTTGCTTTTTAGTGAATGAAATAAAATGATGCCAAAAAGAAAAAGTTCAGAATGAGAAGGAATAAACAAAAATAATGAAAATTCTTACTAATTTCTAATTTCATCTGTTATAATTGCAAAATCATCATTTTCATTTTATTTTTTATTATGAGGTTTTTTTTTTCCTTCTTCCATTGATTAAGCTTTTTCGTCCTTTGCTATATTAGAATATATGATTTTGATTTTGAGAAATAGACTATTTCCCCAAACATTTTGCTGCAGCCAGAAAGTTCCAGGAAATTGGTAGATTCATTGGAATTTTTTTCTTTATAAATTCCTGTTTGCAGTACTTTTGGAGTTCTGTCAATTTTATTTTCTCTACTTTTTCATAGTGGTAATTAATATTCAGTGCTAGTAATTTTCCCTCTACTAAAAAGAACGTGCTAATAATATAAATTTTTTTTTTTTTGAAATTTGGTGGGAGGATTCAAACTTTACATTTTTTTTTTTTAAAACTTAGGATTGAGATATTCGAATTCTGTATCTTTTTATGAAGTCAGGTGCAATAGTACCGTTAGGCTATTGCCTACAACCATATGCTAATTATATTGTAGGACAAGAAAGACAATATTTTCAAGGTGGGGACCTTGGAGAATGGAAGATATATTCTAGCATATAGTCTAATAATCTTATTCTAAAATAATTTTAAGCAACAACTTAGCTTGGAATTAAAGCATATTATTTGCCTTTGATCTTATCCATTTTGCTTTGTAGATAGATGCCTTGCGTAGTGTAACTCTTCAATCCCATTAATTTGACATTTTCCTTAATAAAATGGTCGAGTGGTTTAGCCTTTTCCTTAATCAAAAGGGAAAATAAAATATTATAAGGACACAAACCTTCTTGACTTTTGCTTTTTTATTGCATTTTACAGATTCAAAACAGTGGCATATCTTCAGCAAATTTGGTGGGTTGAAGTACTAGGAGAGTTAGATTTCGAATTCCCGCCGGGGAATTATAGCGTATTTTTCAGGTTGCAATTAGGTAAATCTTCAAGAAGATTTGGCCGGAGGGTTGTAATCTTGATCAAGTTCATGGCTGGGACATTAAGCCCGCTCGGTTTCAGTTATCGACATCCAACGGCCAGAAATCGTTGTCGGAATGTTACTTGAATGAGCCGGGGAATTGGGTACATTACCATGTGGGAGATTTTGTGGTTGATAGCCCTCACAATATGGCTATGAAGATCAAGTTTTCAATGGTCCAGATTGATTGTACACACACCAAAGGTGGCCTTTGCTTAGATTCTGTGTTGATTTGCCCAAAGTGAGTTTAGAAAACAAAAATTTGTTGGAAAGCTTAATTAATTAGTTCATGTGGTGCAAATGGAAGTGTATACAGCATTTAATTTGAAACATTTTTGTGGGGATCAAATATTATTTGGGTTTTGTTCTTTTTGTTTTTCTTTGGGGATAGGAATTGGGTTTGCAGCATATAAAGAGCTATGCATGTTCTTCTATATATATATATATATATATATATATATATATATATATAATGCAATTTGTTCATTTTTTAAGTCCTCTTGCCCACTTCAATTTTCAAAAGTCTACGTGCTTAGCTATCCTTCTTCTTTTTTTTATGGATGAAATGCTTAGCTATTATCATCTTAGACTAGCTGGTTTTTTTTTTTTTTTTTTTTTAATTATTTAGTTAATGCCTATTGGAGTTCGTTCTTTTTTCTTTTAAATTTAAGTATCATGGGGATAGACATCCTCCTCTCTCTCTCCGATTAATTCATGCTCTGAGAGGTCAAATGTGTTATGTTTTAATTTTCAATTATGCACTCTTTGAAAGGCATTGATCACAATATAGAGAAAAAAAAAAAAGGCATTATTCTCTCACTAGTCTATACTAAAGCACCCACCATTCAATAGCGAGGGACCACCAACCCCATACTAATTAATGAATATAGTTACTTATCGGGCAAAACTAGGGCAATATGGTTTAATCTTCAGTTTAATCATTTATAATTCAAATTATAACATAAAAACTTTAACTTTAAAAGTCCATAACTTTGTATATAGAAGTCTAGATGACATTTTTTTTTAATTATATAAAATTTCAAGACGAATAAAATAATATTCATATTAATTTTTTTTTCAAAAACATTTCAAGTTTTATACTTTTAACTCCAATCAGCCAAACACACAACTCAACTCAAACTCAAAATTTTCAACTCAAGCAGACATTTCAAACGCATGCTTAATTTCTTTCACTCTTTTCACGTTGTTGGAAAATCAAATCAAAGAAGGGAAACACATAATTAGAGAGTCAAGATCTGCTGTCTCAGATTTTTTGTCTCATTGATTGTCCCCTTAATGATGTTATACTATATCATTTAAATGTAAAAATTTAGCCACATAAAAATATTAAATACTAAAAATTCTTGAATAAGTTAATAATTTGTCAAGACACTATTAAGAAAACACCTAATGAGATAAGAAACTGAGACTAAGGAGTTGAATTCATAATTAGGTTAAAATATAGTTCCTTCAAAGGACAAGGTGAATATATCAATTTGGAATCCTTTACCCGAAAGGCCAAAACGGGAAAAAAAATAATAATATTAATAATATTAATAAAATAAAATTCTGTGATGATAAATACATGCTAATGAAGTCTCATCTCAAATGATTTTTTTTTTTTTTCTAAACGTTAAAAATCTAACCTATGAAATAAACGAACCATAAGATCCTTAATTGAAAAAAAAAAAAAAAAAAAACCTTGGAAAAAACAATTGAAGAACAAGAAAATGGAGTTTTAATAATTACCTTACATTTTTTAACACTAATTGAAACTAACTCAAGTACTCAGGAAACAGACAATACAATTACAATTTAAAAGGCATGTTGTATAGTGCCCAGATTAACATCATGGTCTAACTTAAAAAAAAAAAAAAAAAAAAAAAAAATGTTCACTTTTTTCCCCCCTTTTTTAAAAGACATAAAAAAGGTGTCTAACTCGTATTACAATATAGGAGTTTTCTTGTTTTCAGCGGAGGAGGGGGAAAAAAAAAAAAGAGAATAAGCAAACTTTGTATTGCAATAAAGCAGAAAATACCTTTTTCATGGATTTTTCCACATATTACTTTCTTTCTTTTTTTTAATAATCCACATATTACTTTTTAGGGATATCAGGATATGGATCTAAAGTATGTTCTAAATATTGCAATTTTCGGTCAGAAAAATAAAAACTCCACAATATTTAAAACGCTTTAAAGAAAAAGACGATGGATGAAAAAACTTATCGCACACGAAACATGATACAAAAACACTGACGAAACTTTTTCAATGAAAGAGTTGATTTATGCATAGCAAATATTAAAATATATATATATATATATATAAACGAAATATATTTTACGTTTTAAAGAGAGAAAAAATAATTAATACAATGGAGTAAAAATGAAAAAAAAAATTGATATAAACAAAAAATAAGATTGATTCAAGTAGGGATGGCAACAAGACAGGGTGCATTACCCGACCTCATCCCCACCCTAAAAATCATCCCCATTCGGCCTTCATTTCCACTTAAATAGAAGCGGGACTGGGATAGGGATTCCCCATCGAAGGGGTTTTTCTTCCGTCCCGTTTCCGATCTATTATAAAAATATATTAAAAAATACAATAAAGTAAAAACAAAGAGTAAAATTTATATGCATCATTAATTTAGTTCAAAATCAAAAATTTCATAAACAAACCGAATTCTAAACATATACAAATGAAATCTTAATCGTAAAACTATTAAAGATCCCAGTAAAATATTACAATCTCTTAAAACTAAATATTTGTAAAATATTTCAAACTAAAAACACTTAAAACCATAAAAAATAAATATAAAATTCTTCTTATTTGTCTATTACTCATAGTTTTAATTCTCATTTTTATAAATACATACATTCTTAAAAATAATTTTTATTGTATAGTATAGATTTATAAATATATGAAATCTCACGCATATATAGTGAAAAGGAACAAGATGGGGGACGAGACAGGGAATTGCTTTCTCTGTCCCCACCCCGCTAAGCTGTCGGATAAAAAATCGTTCTCATCTCCATTCTCATCCTTAAATTTTGTCTCCCGTCTCCGCTCCAGGACAGATTCCCGCGAGGGCAGAGCCGCAGGTAATATTGCCATCCCTATATTCAAAGATGGACGCGCGGTGAAAAACGGTAAAAACTAGTACATGTACAAGAAGCAACACCATCATTATCATAATAATAAAATTATGGTCTCACCGATTCCATCATCAGTTGTTTTGCTCTGCATCGTCATCCATAGCTCTGGCCAGTCGGTGACTCCAAAGCTTCTCTCTTTCTTGTAGACGAGGTTTGTTTTGCTTTTTTCAGATCCATTTTTTGCTTCCCTTCTTGTAAAACCGTACTTCTTTCTTCTTCTTATCCTTATTCCCCACAAGTACATTCCTTTTTTTTTTTTTTAAGTTTATTTTCCATCTGGGTTTATTCAGTTTCATTGATATGCAATATCTTCTCAGTTCGTTTGGTAATCGGGTGTCCTTTGCCACCTAAAGCTGGAAACTTTCACTAATTTACATGGCCTTTTGGACTTTTTTTTTTTTACTTTATTTTATTTTTATTTTTTGGTGGGTGTTACGGGGGTTGTTTGTTTGAATACCAATTCCCAACTTAAATTTTTTTTTTTTGTTTTTTTTTTTTTTTGGGATTTTTTGCAGCGTGAATCTGGTTTTTTGAGTTGGCAGAAGCATTAGATTCTTGTTGTTGTTGAAGATGCCTAAAGGGGAAAATAATGGTGATTTTATATACTGGCTTGGAACTGACATTTCAACAAAGATTCTCACCCATTTAGATGACCCATCTGATCTAGTCCGTGTTTCCTCTGTTTCAAAGCTTTGGCTCCGATTTGGTAAAGCTATTATGTTAAAATTATTAGCATTTTGAAAAAAAAAAATTCTTTCAAGTTTCACTATTGGTATCTGCTTATTGTACCTTGTAGATGCTAACGACATTTAAATTCTTGAATGCTTTTGGCTTAATGACTTTGGCGAAGTCCTAAGCTTGCAACAATCTTCCGGGGCTTTTTTCTTATAGTGTGGCAATTTGGGATAAACTTGTTCACTGGGTTTAGAATGGTATATAAGCAAAATATACAGAATATTTATATAATATTATCATTATTATTAGATGTAGGGAAAAAAATAAACTGCAGTTCTGCTAGTACTTCTTCCTGTTATGAGGGGAAAAAAAATGTTCAATTTTTGTGCTTCAATCAATACTCTGAAATGATAGAATCTGATATTGTTGTTTTTTGCACATTTGTTTTGGTTGCCCAATTATGCATATGTTAGGGAGAGATTAGAGAGAAAAACATTGAATCCAAGAGGCTTAAGGTGTGTGGTTCCCTTCTAATCTTCGTCTTCAGCCTATTGAAGACCTGCAATGGCTGAAAGTGAATGTAGCTCTGACATTTTAGGGTGAACCGCTATAAATTTTGTGTGTTTTTTTGCCTTTCTTTATATTATGTGTCTTGTTAGTAGAGGATTAGTGCGTTTGATGCATAACAATATTGTACCTCCCTTCTGTCATTGTAAGCTGAATTTTCGTGACGAGATTGGATGAAGTATGCTTGATCTATATTTCAGACTTGAATGATACTAATGCTTATTCTTAACATTTTGCAGTTGTTGAAAATGGCATTTGTATGCAACTTTGCTTCAAAAAGTTTCCTGAAATATCTATCGCTGCTCGTGGCATTGAAGCAAACAACCTTTTAGAACCATTGAAACATGGAGTTGGCAATTCTACCGAATGGGAATTCCTTGAGAGGAAACACAGAATATATTCCTTCTTAGCACAAGGGCTTTCTCCCGTCGTTAGTAAATCTTGCATATTACAATCCATAAGTGCATCTAGCACTGACAATTACCCCACAGAAAGCATTTGTCGTACGTTAGTACCAGGGGATTGGTTTGAGAGTGCGCCTTCATACTGGTCAAGTGATGGTAAAAGTGACCCCACTTTTCCCGAGACATTGCTTTACAAGTTGGTGGCCAAATTATGTGTTGTTACTGAAATCCATATTCAACCATTCCAAGGTTAATCCTGGTTCTCTTTTATGCATGTCGGTTTGTCGTTCAATGTTATGTCCTGGTTCCTGGACTTTTCTAGCTATAACTGAAAGAAATTTTATGTTTTTTTATTTCAGCATCATTTCAGTTTGGCCACCCAATATACTCATGTAAGGCTATCCGTTTCCGAATTGGCCATCTCAGAAATCTAGTGGAATTGAAGGATGAGTTTCTGTATAATTCCAACATTCCTCACAGTTTGGAAGACGATAGATTTGTTTGGACATACGTCTCACCTGAATTCCCAATGGCTCAGGTTTCCTGAACTGCATATACCATTTGACTTTGTTTCAATTTCCGATTTGAGGAAGGGAAATAGAAGCCTTCGCCGACAAGTTAAAACTTTACATAGAAACAATGCTTTGTTCCCTCCTCTTTTTTCTCTTATATAAAGCTTACGTGCATTTGACTTCTACGAAACAGGAAAATGTACTGCAAAAGTTTGAGCTCCCAGAACCGGCTTTCTGTGTTGGAGGATTTTTGCTAGTTGAGTTATCGGGTAGGGTTCAAAAGCAAGAAATAGACGGATTATATTATATCTGGTACTCTCTCTCTCTCTCTCTCTCTCTATCATTCGTTAATGCCTAATCCTATGGTAAACTCAAAATTGACATTTGTTAATGGTTCCTAAAGGCTAAAGAATAAACACATAATTTTAATGATTAAACTATGTCTGGAGGATTATGCGTTCATACTCGCAATCATTGTCCATACAAGCTATCGATCTTACTAATAGGTCTCTACATATGACTTGTCCAGAGAAACCTTATTTGCTCCAATTCTACTGTATGGTCTAATATATACCACGTTTCTTACTTTGGTATGTCGTAACATGGTACAGTATTGCTCACGTCCAAGTTGTGGGTCGGCCACTCTTACAGCCTTTTGACATCCAAATGCATGATCACTCAGGCAAGTGCTCCTTAAAGTATTTTCCAGCGGAAGTGTATTTGGAGTCATCGCCAAAATTTCCAATCGCAGAGGTGGGTGAGTCTTCTCGCTTGCGTACAATCACTTCAAGGTTTATGAGCGTTATAGGTTGGCAACGTGATAGGTTGCCTATTACCCCTTCAAGATCTCCTTCTGTTACTGGTGGAGATGAACCAGAAAACGAGCGTCATGACTAGTCTTTTTACACTGTAAATGACTTGCTTTCGGTTTTCTATCTTTTGAAAAACAAAAACCTTAAATCCCACAGTGAAAATTTGTGTTAATATAATTTAGTATACAACGTTATGTGGCTAAAGCCGCAACTGAACACTATGTCCATCTCGTTGGATAAATTCAATTGGTCGCTTCAACCTAATGCAAAATACTCTTCTTCTTCTTCTTAATTGTTTGCTTCAAACTAATGCAAGCTACTCCCAAAATTCAGGAAGCATTTGACTGACCGCTTCCGAAGCATTTCACTGATGAAGCTACTCCGGCTTGATCGAGTGCTTTTGGCTCAAATCCTTGAGAAGTTGGTGCAACGTAGACTCCACATTTTCCTAACATCATTCAAGTAATAAAAAACCGAGGTTTTTGTGAGCTACAATATAAGTAATTGTAAGATGGCACAGATACTTCTAAATGCAGTTATGGTTTTTAAAGTTGTTAAATGGTACGGTTATGTGCCAAAATTCCCACGTTTTGATTGATGCAAACGTTAATACATCATGTATACGGTATATATACCAAAATGACAAAAAATTTTAGTTAATTATAACACCCAAGAAAAAGCCTGTTTTCACTTGAAAAGGACTCAAAGACGCAATAGGTAAAACAAGTAATCATGTTAATACGAAATCTGTTGTTCTTAGGTTTTTGTCCAATAGATTACACTTGCAAAAAAACTTGGGCAACAGAAGAAAAAACCTCAAAAAAAAAAAAAGGAAAAAAAAAAAAAAGATTGCTAATAAGCCTAATGAACTACTTAAAAAGTCCAAGTGAGTCATGTCACAACAAATTCCATACTTGAAAAAGGGAGCCAAAGAAAAAAGGAAAGAAAACAGCTATTCTCAAATGACCTGTACAAAGATATATTATGCGGTCTGGAAGGGCAAATAATTAACTTTTAAAGCCCAAATTTTTGTTAGTCAAGCCTTCCAGCCATACCCCATATTATCATCAAGATCACTGTTGAAAAACCCGTTTTCTGTGAACTCATGGGCAATGTCCTGAACTATATCCTCCGGCAAATGCAGATTCTGGGGCAAATCCGGTGCTCTCTGGTGGAATCCGTTGTTACCACCCGCTGCAGAAGAGTCACTGTTTGAAGCGGCTTTGAAACTGTTGCTCCTGCTCGGTGCGGGCCCGTTACTTCCAGCTACACTGGGAGTCGCTGCCGCCGGTGCTGCTGCTGCTGCTGCTGAAGTGTTGCCTCCAAAGTTCATTCCGTTGTTCCTCGCCACACCCCCATTACCGTTCGCATTTGATCCAGAAAGAGACTGCTGTTGCACACCTCCACCGCCGCTGTTAGACATCTCCTGCAGCAATTGCTGGATCATCTGCTGTTGCAAGGCCTGATTGCCTTGAGTGCTCTGTGGATGGTTTTGCTGTAGCATGCTATTAGTACTCACCGAGCGCTGTGGCAGCTGTTGAGGTTGCTGTGGTGGTGGTTGCGATGGTAGATGAGGGCTCAAATAGCCACTAACAGGTACTTGCTGCATGGATCCTGGTATTAAAGCAGCAGACCCTTGGAAGCTTGACGATGGGCTTTGGTTTGAATTATTGAAAGAAGACGAAGCCTCTTGTTGCATGGAGTTGGGGTTCGAATTCATAGAGTTCTGCCTCATGAGCAGATTCTGGTAATTAGTCAGTGCTAGAGCGGCTTGTGCTGAACCACTTAATGCACCTCGGTTAACCATGTGATGGTTGTTGTTTATTTGGTTATTTAGCCCGGGATGCAATGCCATCAGCTTATTAAGAGTGTTCCTGTCAGTTGGCATACCCTGAGCGCTTGCTAGCTGCTCCATTTCCTGCATCTTCTGCATTTGGAGCTTTGCTGCACTTGAATGTCGAGGATAGTTCTTCAAGCCCTCTGCCAAAATGTCAGCCAAAGATCCAAAAGCAAACACTATTGTTAAATTCAGGAATTAAAAAAAAAAGGCTAAAGGAACAACTAAACACGGAAAGATAAAATATCATTTCAACTTGCACTTAAGGATGAGCAGATAAAATAATAAAACACTATACATGCATAATACATTAACGACGGCACTTTCACTTCAGTCGACCAAATAACAAAAGCAAAATATGTCAAGGGGGAAAAGAACATTATTTACTTCAGTCGGGAAAAAAAGTTAATCTGGCAGGAAGAAAATAGCTGACGAGACTGCTTCCACAGAACGTGGTCAATCAATCTCAAAATTCAAATTACAATACCATACCATAACCTTTCAGCTCCAAATTAAATGTCATCTACTCTGAGTAAAAAACTGCTTTCACTCGATCACAACTCAACAATTTACTCCAAAAAGTTGTAGTTTGCAAACTTTGCATTTAAATTACAACCATAACCTCTTTGAAGAAAAACAAAAAATCTAACAAACCAGGTTGAAAGAATAGAAATATACAAACAATGGAAAAACAGAGAAAAAGAATTTACCAATAGGCCCAACTTTGTGCTCCCGGCAGAAATCAATCAAATCCTTCATGCTATTCACAACCTCAGAAATCTGTCCAAGGAGAAAACAATCATCAAGAAATTGCTGAGAAGTGCAGCAATTACTTATCTCCCAAAAACATATTACTAATGTACCTGCAAACACCTCACATATCTTTTGGAGAAACCCAAGTCATTCAGTGACTGTGACTCCAAACTCTTTGCCAGCTGTCGCCCAGCTGATAATACCCTGAAGAAAAATACTAAATTTTAGCACAATCCTACTTGCATGTTCATCCTATCCTGTCTTATACAAGACAGTTAATGATTAGATGACGTGTTTTAGGCTTAACAGGCACAGTGTCCTTGTTCACAGGCCCAAATCGTCTACTTTTTCTTTTACATTCAAAGTGGAATGTTCTAGTTTAAAGGCAGTATCATTTGGCTAACTCACATATTGCTGTTTGTTTGTAGATCTTGCTGAGAAACCCCATCAGAGCCACTTTCAGCAATTGTAGTTTGGCACTTCTGTGCAACCTGAACTAGTTGGTTCACCTACATCAGAGTAATAAAAAAATGATTTTAAGTCCAAACTCATCAAATATAAACATCCGGCATGCTCATCTAATTGGAAAATTTAGCCATGTCTGAATAAAATAAAAGTTAGAACCATAACTCTACAAACCACTTGACAAGACAGAAACTACCAGAATCCATACCTGTGGAGCAACCAACCTACGGGGAAGAAGTTCTTCATGGCGATGTGCACAAAATTCCCAGGATAGAATCTGGAAAAGCATGAAAACAGCTGTATGAGATTATACTGGATGTGAAGACTGGTAATAACTAACGTGAAAATGCTTATCAACCTTTAAATCTTGCGTGAATATGATACGAAGTTGACCCTCACGAACAACGCGAAGTTGCTCGTATACACTTTCTTGTACCGCTTTTCCATACTCCAACATCATTATTCCAGAAGGAAATCTACATTCACGTGGCAAGTCCAAAAATAAAAGCTCATCGATAACTCCGCTGCCAAATTTTATCTCATTAAGTCTAGGGAGCACTTCAGAAGTCGCCTCTGCAAAGGATGCCACAGAAAAACTGTAATTAAAGGATACCAGATTTTGAAAAATAAAGCACCTAAGTATATTTTCAAACAAAAATAATCATTCAAATGGGTTATTGAAAAAAGAAAAAAAAAAAAAAAAAAAGGGAGAGCGACAGAGAGAACCATAAAGAACCTTTTCTACCAGTAGTTGAACCATCAAGGTATTGGTGTTGTTATTTAAGAACATATAACATAAGTGACACTTGCAATTGAAAATAACAAGTAACAATAGCTTGACAGAAGTTTCATGTAGTTTTCAATTTGTCTTACCAAAACCCCTTCCGGATTTTGAACCACAAATGTCACACTGCCACGCATCCTGAAAGGGAAAAGTTTTACGTGTCAGAACCACTGGTATAAGGTTTGAAGGAAAATAACATAAGTAATTCAAGTAAGTTTATGACATCTATTAGTATAAGGTTCATGATAAATCAGAAATTTCAAGAAGTTTATGATATTCATTAGCATACGGTTCCTAATAAAACTGCAATTTATCTAGTATGATTTTCCTTTCTTACTCTAAAAGTAGAGCCAGGGAGCAGGGAAAAAAAGACGAATAGTGAAAGAAACGGACCATAGCTGCCTGAGGGAAGACACCAAGCGCATGATGCCCAACATTTTCATATAAAGACAAGCACCATCTTTTCTTAGCGCGAGGAGAGTAGTATTCAGTAACAAACTTCCTCCAGTAGGCAATAGTATTATCCTGTCAAATAAAAATCATCAGAAACCTAATTATCCAACTACATGAACTTTCATAACAGTACCTAAACCAAATAGAAATGTAAATATGGCGCATTTATTTTATTAATATCATGCCTGCTTAGAGACTTAAGAGTAAAGAACAGAAAATAAATTTGTATAGATTAATTGTTACAAACATCAGAAACCAAAAATCCAGATAATTAATTAAACAATTATACTCACAACTGGTCTTTGCCGCTGATGATATAGATATTGCATCAGGCGCCGAGCACATACACCACCATCATATGGGCGCTTCATTGCAGATGCTGGTTGCATCGCCTGCTGTTGCAGTTGCTGCCTCAACTGCATCTGTTGCTGTTGCTGCTGCTGCTGCTGCTGCTGCTGCTGTTGCTGCATGTGAGCTCTCTGCAACTGTGGCATGGACTGCAACATCTGTTGTTGTTGGCGTAGTCTCTGCTGCTGAAACAAGGCTTGTATCTGTGGATTGCGACCTTGGAACTGCATGCTGTCCTGTCTCTGCAGGAGCTGTTGTAACACCTGCTGCTGCAGAATATCTTCCTGCTTGATATCCAACCGGGGTTTCTTTTGCACCTGGGCTAAATTATTCGGATCCTGAAGGTATGATCCAGGAAGCCTCACACCCGTGGGAAGTGAAACTTGTCCAGTTTGTGATGTGGGTAGTGATGTAGCAGTCGATGCTCCTTGCTGGTGCTGCTGACTTTGCTGCACTTGTTGAGCATTCTGTTCCTGATGAGAATTCTGCTGCACTACAGAAGATCCATCCATAACCGAAGACCCCGAGATGCTAATGTTATTGGAAGAGAATGACATTGGGGACGCTGGTAAGCATAAATATGACTCTGTATTGATGCTTGCACTTCTCTGCAAATGGGGACCTCCTGAAAGTGCTGAATTTGCATCTGTGACCAAGGAACTTGCCCCAACACTTGGACCAGAATTCGCCACACTGTTCAACACTGCATTGTTCATGTCCCCAGAAACCGGACCCAGATTCGAACGCCCAGTTCCAGGAATTGAATTAGAAGAATTCGCGAAGGATGAGCTCAAGTGAGAGTTAACAACAGCCTGGGACTGCCCGTCTCCATGAAAGAAAATTCCAGAACTTGAGGAAGATTGTGTTAGCCCTCCAGCCACCCGAGAAGGCACCATGGGAGGCACCGCCCCTTGATGGCCAGAGTCTAAATAGCTCTCCAGAGCCAGGCCTTACTAGTGTTTTTTACAAGAATAAATATGCTCAAGCCACTGAATACAATACAGAAGCAAAACCATATAAAAAAATCCCCAATAGAAGCTATAAGTAAAACATGACCAAGTAAACAATACTAATACAAAACTACTTTTTTATCCACCAGTTCACCAAATCGCTAACGTCACCAATTCATGAAACATTCATTACAAATCTAACAGC
The DNA here is from genome assembly GCA_008635985.1 of Ficus erecta. Taxonomy (NCBI): domain Eukaryota; kingdom Viridiplantae; phylum Streptophyta; class Magnoliopsida; order Rosales; family Moraceae; genus Ficus; species Ficus erecta. The sequence continues at coordinate 2,852,621 of BKCH01000010.1, forward strand.
TCCTGAGCAACCAAACGACGCGTTATTATTTAATAACCAGTTCGAGCTTTCAACAATTTCTCATACGAATCTAAAACAACCCAAAGGAGCAACACCATTAGCAGTAGAACCACAGAATCTAAAAATAGAAACCAAACTAAATTCTAAAAAACCATATTTAACTATACTACAAACTAAAACAATAACAAATACCCAACCCTAGGGAACAAAACCCATGATTTCCTAACATAACCCCCAGAAACCCTAATTTCCTCCCAGCAAATTATGAACAATAAACTAACATTGGCATCTTATACAAGACACTGATTCTTGAAGATCCAAACCCAAATTAGCTCTATTAAACTTGTAATTAAGCAAAAAAAAAAAACGAAGTTTTATCCTTAATTTTATCAGCATAACAAGAATCAGAGTCTAAGATCGAACCCCAAGCAACTCCTGAAACACGAAATTGCGAAAATCCCCAAAACAAATAAATCCAGCTAAAATTATGGAACTAACACTAACTTCAGCACAAATTAAAAACCGAAACGAAAAGATCAAAAACCAAAACTTAACCGCGATGAATTCAAAAGAAACAAAGTTGCGAACTTTAACAACGGCAGAGATCGATCGGAGCAGTCCAAGATAAACAACAAAACAAAATTGAAAAAAACAAATAAATTGGGGGAAAAAAATAGGAAATTAAGGAATTATCAAATGTGAGAGCTACTGACCATGAAATCGGAAGCCGAAAAAAGAGGAATGTTGCCTTTTCTTTTCTTTTCTTTTATTTTCTTTTCTGGTCTAAACGAGGAAAACTGGGAAATCCTAGAGAGAGAAGGAGCTCCGATGGGGCTGCTTATATAGCTAGCGGGAATTGCACAGTCGGAGTGACCGACTGCGTCGGTGACCCAGCCCTAAGGTCACCGGCTACTCCCGGTAAACACAGACACGTGTCGAGAATCGGATCCAGTTGCATAGTCGGTGATGAATTGCGCGGTGAGGATGAAGGGGAGTGGATTACGTGGCGCGATCTCATTTGATGATTTCTAGGTTCTCCATGCGATGGATCATTGAGGACCGTAGCGATTAGTCTCCTCCGTGAGCTACATTCGGATACTTCTCATAGAAACCGCGCTCACCTAGGACTTCAAAGATTTGGTCATCGTGGGTGTTTTGGTACTTTCATAGAAGATCATGATGTGACGTGGCGTGTAATGATTGGGTAGTGTAGTTGTGTTTGGAAAGCGTGGGTGTAGGATTTAGGCTTGATCTAGGAGGGTAAATTAGGATAGAGACAGGCCGTCAGCTTGCCACGTGCGATGTAACTCGCACGAATAGAAACAAGGCCTCGTGTGCTTCTTCTGCCAGGAAATCTAATCAAGTAATTAACCTTATTTCTTTCTTCTCTATTTTTGTTTAACTTCTAATTATTTTCTATAGTGTGGCTGCTTATTTTGTATTATCAATGAAAATTATTAATTTAATTTTTCTGTGAACACATAATTAAAAAACAATTACAATCGGCTTTTTTAGAAAAAAAAAATCTTTTTTAGGTGATACATACCCGACCAAGTAAGTACTCGGAATGGTAATATTTTGGAATAAGTTATTTTCAGTTGAATATTGGATAGTTTTTCAATATTTTTATGCCGCACATATATTTTTTCTTTCTGCGTGCTGTTCCCCCCCCCCCCCCCCCCCCCCCCCCCCCCCCCCCCCCCGTTCCATATTTCGGACAAGAATTTTGATTTATATTTTTTGCTCTGTTTTTTCAAATACTAAACGTGCGTTTGGATCATAAGTTTGAGAGGTACTTTTTAAGTTGAAATTAGATAATTTTTTAAAAATTAATTATAATTTTTATTGATTTTTTTCATAAAAAGATAAAAATGAATATAAAAACTTAGGTTTTACCGCTTCTATTCAAACAACTCCTAAGTCAAAAACCATTTTCATTTTATATGTTTAGGTTTGGCGTTCCATTAACCCAAAAAAATTAAAAATTAAAAATGAAAAGATATTGATGCATCTGTTACGCATTGACTTGTTTTACTTGACAACGTTATTTTCTTTAGGTATCAATTTAACATATTGATTCCTAATAAACTATATTGGATATTACCTCCAAAATAGTGATATAAAACAAATCGAATCCAAAAATATATTTGTAGATTTACATAAATATTCTGCAATGGATATGTAAATCAAACTCAGTTCCATAATCATTATTGTTTAGATTTTAGATGTAATATGACAATTTTTAATGTAAATATTAACATAATTGAACATGTGGGTTTATTAAACAACTTATTAGTCAATGGCTACAAGACAAAAGACATTTTCAGCTACATTAGTTAATAATTTTGTTATTATTATTAAACTCCATCACTATCTTACTCACTTTTATTTATTTTATTTATTTTATTTTATTTTATTTTATTTTTGTCATTGATTACAATTAGGTGCCCACTAGACAATTGACTTGATTCTCTTTTAGCCAATTCACTGCATTGACTATTATATCCGCCTACCTTAAAGTTTTATTTAAACTATTTGGAAAAAGGATAAATATATATATATATATATCTGTGTGTATAAAAACATTACTTTATTGTATGTCATTGTATTGTATAATCTAAAGTGTGAATTCCGATGACTATTGTTTAATCTAAAGGAGCAAACCTAGCAGCTTTATGCTATTAAGCTTCCTTTTTTCTAGCTTTTATCTATCCTAAAGGAGTGTATTTTTAATTCTATTCAAAGCAAACGTTTTAGTGGCTGAAATTTATGTACATGTGTTTGTGTGTGTGTGGTTGAAATTTGTTCAGAAATATATGTGTGTGTTTATATATTATATATATATATATATATATTTTTTTTTTTTGGCAAAAAAAACAAAGAGCCTAAATTATTGGGAATAACAATGCAGGCCATCGGCCAAAATAATTCTATTTGTTGACATGCAATTTGAACCGATGGATGAACCTTTCATTATTTTATGCATGTTGCATATGTCAAATTATTTTCTCCCACCGGAGCCCCCTCCCTCCTTTAAAAGCGATTATCTAAATTTAATTAAACGTATGGGAAGTTTAGACTTACAATTAATGTTGAAATCTAACCCAAAAAAAAAAAAAAATTGGAATATTTTTCAATTAGAAAAAATTCATATCATTATAAAAACCATACATAATTTTGTATCATAAAATAAAATGGTAAATTGTTATGTTGGTTCCTAGATTTTTATGCTTTTATTTGGTATTACAACTCTAACTTAAATTTTTTTTATCTCAGTTTTTATATTTTTTTTTGAAAAGTCAACCAATTCCAACTTAAAAAAATTTATCTCAAATTGATGAACCAAAGGCACCCTATATTTGCATAACTTTTCGTCACTGTTCTTTTTTCGTAACTGGACTGATGTTAAATTATTAAAAATGTTGCTAGTAATCATTTTCGTCAATTTATAAACTGAATCTATTAATTAGAATCACTTTATAATCAAATTAACGGCGGATCGTGTAAAAATTAATGAAAAGTACTATTTATAATATCATTTTAACAATTTAATCATTCAAGTTATAAAAAAGAATAAGGATCAAAATTATATAAATTTAAAAATTTAGAGACTAAACGGGTAATTTAGAGAGTTTACTCGACCAATGGGCTGGGCCGAAGTCTAGAGTCAATAGCCTATATGGCCTCACGGACCAATCAGTTAAATCAGTTTTTCAAAAAGTACCAAACCATGACCATGACAACTCTGCATTCACCACAAGCATCCCAGTTTTCCTAGCTCCCAAACAACTGAAAATACAAGAAAAGTAATTAAGAGAAAAAGAAAAAAAAAGACATGAGCAAGAGTTGGGTGTCCCTAAGTCCACTAAGTCAGGTGAAAATCCCAACCAGATATCGCGCCGGAAGCGGAAGCAGCAGCACCGTAAGGTTATCGGCAATCTCAGCTCGTCTCGACGACAGTTCTCGGAGCAGCAGCCAAGTCAATCTCTCTGTCCTCCGCTTCACTCTCGGTAAAAATCTCTCTCTCTCTCTCTCTTCAATTCTCTCTCTTATCTCCGCCGAGAAAATGGGACAGTTGAAATGAGCTGATTTTTGTAGAGGGTTGCAGGAATTCCTGGGCTGGACGAATCTTACTTGCCCAGATGGATTGGATACGGTTTTGGTTCGCTTCTGGTTTTGAACCATTTTTTTGGTTCCAATTCCGCCTCTGATTTCATCTCACCACAGCTTGTAAGATAACAATAATAATAAATTATTATTAATAATGATAAAAAGACAAACTTTGTTTTATCTTCTCCTCTCTTTTTTTTTTAATTATATTTGTGTCGTTTATTATTGTGAATTTGATCCTTTTTTTTTTTTTTTTTTTAATTTTTAGAGAACAGAGGCCTTGGGTCTTTCTTTGGCTGCATTTTCAGCTGTACTTCCCTATCTTGGAAAATTTCTCAAGGTAAGCTTCTAGAATGGAGTGCTAAATTGATGTATCAATAGTAAATTTTGTATTTTGAATTAAAAAAAAAAAAAAAGACGTCTCTAATATAGTGTTATCTTCGATATTAACTTTGTCATATGCTAAACTTGATCGTAAATTCTATCATAATGTATAACCAATGCCAAATTTAAAATTCGATTCTTACTGATTGTTATCTTGACTTTTTTATATCATGATCATCATTATAATATTTTCTTTTTTAGCTTATTTTAAATATTTAAAATTCACTTTTATAAGTTTGAAAGCATAATACTAATAACAAAAACAAAAAGTAGACATAGCATTGCACATTAAAGCACAAAATAAAACAAGGTTTTTCATTTTTTTTTAAACAGATATAATCTTGACATGGATATATATATATATATATATATATATTGGAGATGGTCTTACTGTTCTCTCTCCTTTAGTAAGTTTGATTATAGAACAAAGAAATTGATCTTGTAGGTTTAAATTTTCTTCAATATATACGCTTGTGTGTGTGTGTGTGTGTACATTATTTGCAGGGTGCTACTCAAGTGGATCAAACGACAATCCCTGAAGGCAGTGAACAAATATTTGTGATGTCGGAGAATGTCACAAACACTGAAAAGGAAGATTTGGCTTGGGGGACATATATCTTGCTCCGTAATACAAACACCATTGCTGTGGTATGGTACTTAAGAATTATCCAATGCCTTAAAATTTTGTGCTTAGTTGTTTCATGTTTGATATTGTTAATCAGAGTTTAAGATGTTAATTATAGGATAAATTACACTATATTAAGATAGGCGAACTTAACGTCTAATTTTGCAGTTAACTTCAATTACCGGTGAGCTGTGCATACGTGGCTATTGGAACAAACCAAGAGATATACCGAAATACAATTTAATAGATTGGTTTGGGAGACAGATTGAAGAGTTGGGGCATTTCTGACTTGAAGGACACCCTTTACTTCCTCAGGTTTCTGGTAAACACTCTTGTCGTTTTTAAAAACCTATCGTCGTTTATTATCTTTTTAGATTTGGACGTCTTTTGGTCATTCTTGTTTTTTACAAGTGTCCTAGCGTTTTTTTTTTACTCATCGCCGTTTTATTGAAGCCATCATTTGTTATTTTGTCGTTGCTTTTTTTTTTTTGGAATGGATGTTGTCGTTTTCCACATTTGTTTTTTCAGCTGTCTGTGGTTGTAAAGGTTGCTGTTGTTCATTTTATCGTCGTTTATTTTTCTGTTGTCATTTCATAAATCTTAATGTTTGAAGTTTTTTTTTTTTTTTTTTTTCTGTCGTTTTCGTGGGCTGTGCTTCACGTTAACATCATTATATTGTTGTTGTCGTCTATTGAGGTTTTATGTCGTTTCAGAATATAATTTAATGTCCCCTTGAAGTTCTTGACGCTTTTAAAGTGTGTTAGATCCCACATCGGTTGTGGACAGTGCCAAGATCCTCTTTATATATGGGTCCAAACCTCATTTCTCAAGGTGCCTTTTGGGATGAGTTAGGGATTGTAATATGGTATCAGAGCCAAGGCCAATTTCCCCCCGTTGTTTGGGATCGGGTTTCCCCCGGCCCCCCATGTTCCCACAGTTGTTTGGCTTTGTCCACGCTGTGCGTGAGGGGGTGTGTTAGATCCCACATCGGTTGTGGACAGTGCCAAGATCCTCTTTATATATGGGTCCAAACCTCATTTCTCAAGGTGCCTTTTGGGATGAGTTAGGGATTGTTTTCATTTTAAAATTTAATATTGTTCTACCTTATCATGGATGTTGCCGTTTTCGACATCGTAAGTTTTCTATCGTACTAAAGCTTTTTTCTTGTTTTTCTTAAGGCTCACGTTTTCTACGTTTTATGTCGTCCCATTTCATGTTTTTTCACATCTTATAGTTTTCCACGTGATTGTCGTTCTAAAATTTTGTTGTTTCTAAATGTCTTTTTTGCATGTCATATTGTTCATTATTGCCATTTTCAATTTTCAATCTGTTTGTTGCCCTACACATTATCGACTTATATTCGATTTCTGAATTCTGTTTGTCGATAAGAGTTTGTTGTCGTTTTTTACGTCATAGTTTTTATTTTTTTAATTTTTGTTCTTTTCCCATATGTTGTCGTTTTCTTGTTCTATGTCGGTTTAAAAGGTTGCGGTCTTTTGTTCTAGCTTTTGTCTTTTTATCGTATGTCGCTTACCCCAATTTATTGACGTTTTTGTTCTATGTCGTTTTTAAGGTTGTGGTCATTGTTGTTGCTATCTTTCTCTTTAATTTCTATTTCCTTTATCAGCTTTTTGCTTCTTGTCTTATTTCAACTCATCACAGTCGCAAATTTTGTCGTTGTTTTAATTTACTTTCGTTTTCTAGCTTAGTTGTTATGAAAGCTGTGGTTTTTCATTTTTAACGTCGTTTATTAGTTTATGTCGTTTTTTGGTTGATTTTGTCGTTTTTACCTTTAAAACTGCTTCTTGTCGTTCCACTTCAATGCCGTCCTCTCCCCCTTGCCCCTTCACCTCTTCCCTTTCTCTTTGTCTTTGTTGTTGTTGTATTTGAATTTGGTGCTTGAATCAAAAGTGAGAAGAATTTAACTTTATTTGATGTTGATTCTTCCCGTTGTGTAACTCTTTCTTTTTTTTTTTTTTTTTTTTTTTTTCCAGATTCTGAACTCTGGGAAATACTACCTAAGGGAACTCGTTCTCTCCTGGTACAACCAGTGCCACAAGTCGCCGAATCGAGTAAAAAAAACCGTGGAAACCAATCAAGGATTTATTTTGGTTGCTTCTACTATTAGCTATGCATATGGTGAAAAAGATAGAGCCTGGATAGGAGCACTTGCACATAAATTTTGCAGGTAAGACCACTTGTAGTACTAGTTTGTAAGAAAAGCACTAGTATAAAGGCTCATATTTTCATCAAATTTTCAACTCCAAAAAACCAAGTGTCTGTCAGATTTTATATCTTGTTTCTATGAAATTTTCGTGTTTTAACTAATTATGAGATCCGAAGAATGAGAATGTTGTCAAGGGTAAAAAGAAATTAAGTTCCCACAACGAAAACATATAACAACAATAACAGATTTTTAAGGATATGGGTCACTCCACTTAGCATGCTGACATTTTAAGATGTAAAACAATCTCAAATTCCTTCTTCTTCTCTCTAACTTTCACAAATGTAGTATTGGTATATCTTTTTTTTTGTTTTTGGGTAGAAATTGTGTTGGTAAAACGAAAAGTATTCTTTTTGCCTCAATTGAGCAAGTCTCAAAAAGCAATAATACTGAAATTGTGAATAGTAAAGGAGTTCATCTCTTTGATGTTGATGATTGAAGCAGATAGTCTAAGTGATACGTTTTCTAAAGGAAGATGATAATTTTTTCTCCAAATAGCATTGCTGATGTTTCAATTACTTGTCAGAAAAGCGAAATATATACCGAGATTCTTGTATAGTAGAAACGATGTAGGCTTGACCTCAAATCAGCACTAGGAGAAAACATGCAAGTCCCTCGGGTTCAGAAAAATATCTTCAATTTTAAACCGGGTCAAGTACTAACAAAATGGTTCCTCTTCTCTCATATTTTTGTTTACAGGATCAGAATGGTTCCTCAATTGGATCCATAATGGGAGTCCAATCTGACCAAAAGCACTGGGAGTTCTACAAAAATTTCTCCAAGCCATACACCAGGTTCTGCAGTTATAGAAAAATATGAAAAAAGTTTCTTCAACTTATGAATGAAGCAGATTGCTTGCGACATTATGACATAAAAGCTTGATGTGCTTGGTTGGTTACCTTGAGACGCACAACTCTTCTAATAGCCAGGATGAGTCCTGGCATCAGACACTCCACGTTAACGATATCGTGTTTGAGGGAGTAAACCTGCATGGACAGCAATACTTGTCGATCGGATTGCTATTTTGCTAAGGTAACAAAATTGCTCTAGGAAATTATTCTCAAAGCAAGAAGATTGCCCCAGAAGCAGACCTCTCCCGGGCCTGAAAAGTAGACAGTTGTACCAGAGGGAAGCCCCGGAAGGACTAAACTATGCACGCGAACTCCATCTTCTCCAAGTACTTGACCCCTTGCCTTTGTGGATTAAAAGCAACAATGAGTTTGGGGCATCAAATAGCGTAAATATGAAGATATTTCCTAGTTCAGATAGTCCTGTTTACCAAAACATCTGTCGAAATATCTTCTCTATTGTAGATCTGCCCGAGATTGGAGAGATTGTTGGCAATCTGGGATGCATCCGCAGATGGAAGATCCTGCCATAAAAAAACGTCAAACTTTAGTATCGTATCTTGATGTATTCAACTGGAAGTTTGTTTTGAGAGCCAAGGGTCTAATTTGCGGCACCAACTTTCCTTGGCGAGTATATCATTTTGTGGTACAGTTTCAACATTCAAAGTTCACAAGTAGATCGTTTTTCTAGCGTAACTCAGGACACCAACACAGTAACCTTTAAAGTTCACGAGTACGTAATTGCATTTTCGAAATTCCAAATTTGAAATGCACATATCGTATTCCCGGCATTGGTGAAGGTATTTTTTTGTATCCCAGCACAGTAGAAGGACCCCAACTCGGGACCAATTCGACATGTTAACGAGTAATCAAACAGGAATAATAAAATGTTTTTCGCAACTTGTATCTGCAATGTTGCTCTGTACAACATTAAAAAGGAGACACAATTAAATTACCGTTGCAGTTTCCCTTGATTCAACAATCTCTACATTCTTGTAGTGGAAGGAAGCTGAAATTGCAGCTTGTTGAAGGAGTATCGATCCAATGGACAGAGTCGGCGCAACAAGACAGCCCTGAACATTAAAATCTTTTGTTGAAATCATTATTATAAAAAATAAAAATAAAAATAAAAAAAAATAAAAAAGAGTCCCGACCAGGCGAGCTGTAATATGAAAACGACAAGTCGAATTTCGAAAACAAAAACAAATTGAAACAAATGAGGGTTTCTCACCCTGTGCTCACCATGCTGGCTTTCTCACAGAAAGCTGACAATGCCGAGACTGTTTCTGGTTTAATTCTCGGCACATAAACCACACTGTTCATGCCAAATGCTATTGCCTAACAGGACACACATACAAGGAGCCAAAGACGATCAGTTCATGTCTAGTAATTCAATTTCAACTTCTCATGTGACAAGTTCAAACCAGAGGTTAAAAAAAATTATTTACCTGCTTCACGTTGTCATATGCTTTGGAAGGGTCAGTGAAATCAACAACTACTCCTGTTGATTTTGACTGCGAAAAAAAAAAAAAAAAAAAAAAAAGTCCCTAGTTAAGAAAAAAATGTCAATGTCATTTGCATAAGTAGAGATAGACTTAGTTTAAATAATTACCTGAGAGATGGAACCTAAGACCATGGTGAGATCATTCATAATGGGGATTTCAAGAGGCTCTTGCATGTCACATACCTATTTTTTGAAAAAAAAAAAAAAGAAAAAAAAAAAAAGAAAAAGAAGAAGAAGAAGAAGAATTAAGAGGCCAAATTAGAAAAGTATTAAGACGAGTCCGGAAAATTAAGGGAGTAGAAGAAGACCTTGCCAATATCTTCTCCAACTTGATAAGAATCGACAGCACCAGCCACTTCCATTCCTCTGGCTTTGGTCACTGCTATCACTGCAGCTCTTCCTATTTCCTTTGCTGCTCCATTTATAATTACCTAATAAAATAAATAAAAATACCCAAAAAAAAAAATTTCTCATTATATTCTTAAAAAAGCCCCCCCTCCCCCCCCCCCTCCCCCCACAAAATAAATAAATAAATAAATAAGAACAGAAATTCTTATAATGAGAACCTTGATATTGCTTTGGGGGGTTGGGCTGAGCAAGAGATGAAAGCCGGTTTAGAAGTAATGTTCAGATGATTTTGGAAGACATTAATGGAGTGAAAGTGGCAGCTCAAGGCTACCATGGCTGCCTCAGAGATGTTTTTCTGTAGTAATGTTTATGAGTTGAGAAGGGAGATAAGTCTATCTTCCTCATGACCATGTGGTAGTTTGTTTTTTTTTTTTTTGTTTCAGATAAGGTTATGTGTTTTGTTAATTGCCTTGTCTTATTATTCACTTTGCGGGAATATTAATCTCTTTCTGCGACAACTATTGGGTAGTTTTGTTTTCTTGTTTGTTGTGTGTGTGCGTGTGTTTTTTTTTTTTTTTTTTTTTTTTTGAATTTTTTAAAAATTAGCTTGCGTAAATTACTGGCAACATTATGGGTTGTTTGGGTGGACAATTGAAGTTGGAGTTTTTGAAATTAAGTTAGAGTTTTGAAAACTAAGTTAGAGTTTTAAAAAAGTGCATTTGGTTGAAAATAAAAACGTTTTGAGTTAAAAAATATAAAAACTTTAAAGGTGTTTAGAAAAAATAATAATAATATGAATCTTATTTTGTTTCTCCTTCATTCTATCAAATTCATTAAAAAATTATCTTATTTGACTTGAAATAATAACACATGGACTGTTTTGAGGCCTTTAGGTTTTGTTTTTTTTTTTTTTTTTTTTTGCATGAACTTTGTTTATTTTTTTCCACAAGGCCTTTTTTTTTTATTTCTTTTTCTAGGAAATTGTAGTTTATTTATTTGTAAAATTCAATTGGCATATAAATGTGTTGTAGGGAAATATTTCTAATCAAGTTCTCCAAAATTTTGAGAGAGATTAAAATATGATAGATGTTGTTTATTACAATAGAAATTGGGCAAAGGAAAACGAATTAAAATTCGATTGCACATAATGAGCCTATGACATTGTCCCATTAATTGTAATTATGTAGAGTTTGAATCTTTTGCCCATGGATTATTAAAACATAACAATAATAATATAACATTGTCGTATGCAATTATCAATTTTCACAAAAAAAATAGAAGTGGTGGAGTCCTAATATCTATCAAACAATAATAATATAAATATATGAATCTATATATATATATATATATATTCAATTAGAAACTTAAATGTATGCTATCCCAACAAGAAACATAATATATAGCATGACCTTGATACAAATTTTACATTCTAGTTCAAATATTGGAGCTGATGACTTTTGATTTCTCAATTACTAGGGGGCTAAGCTCCTTAAACTTAACATGGGTTTTAATATATATTGTTGACTTCTTTCCATTAGTTAAAACTATTCTAGTTTCCAACTTCTCTACTGTAGTTGTCCAGCGAAACATTAAAATCTTTTCCTTAGTGGAGATGAACTAAGATGTTCTTTGATTTCCGTTGACTTTCAGATATTTTTAATGATTATGCATGTCATAGGTAAAATTAATTTGGTGAAAACAAAAAAAAAATCAAAAATCAAAATTTTATAATATGTAATAACCACTCATAAGATATTGGTTTTAATATATTTTAAGTAAGTGGACGAAGAACGTGATATATATTGCAGAACCTATGGGGAGAATATGTGAATCATTCATCTCTGGGGCCTTCTTCGGCAAATAATTAACTAATAAGTTATGGTATTCGTTTTCTTTATATGGTCTGAAAAATTTATCTAAACGTTAGAAATATGAAACACTATTTTAAACAACAACAACAACAACAAAAAATAATAATAATAATAATAATAATAATAATAAAAATAATAATAATAATAATAATAATAATGTTTAGAATAGTCCGGTGAAAAGCTGAAAACTACGCATCTTATGGGGGCAATGAACCATGCCATACAATTGGTACTACAAAATTGACCATTTTTTTTGTCATACTTAGTGGGCGTAACCACTGAAAGAATATTCTAATATCCTTCTCATTTGGGGTCACAATCATGTTTTGGATTTAAAAATCCACATAAAAGGCAACCTTCCAAACAGATAGAAGAAAAAACAAAAAAACCTTATTAGGGTTAATTAGATACATTTCATATATATGCGGGTTCAACTAATCACTCAAAAATAATTAAGATCTGATATTTTTCTTGATAGTGTACGGTGTTTAAAAAATAAAATATGATAAAAATTGAGTTTTATCAATTAAAATTTTGTTTGTATCTTATCATAAATTTCTCGAGAGAACTAAGCTACACTCTTTGTAGTTTATGCCTGCCGACTAATAATAAACCCTAGTGCTTTGTATTAATGGAGGGGAAAAGTATGTAAACAATGACAAGGAGATTGGATAAGATTCGTTGTTGACTTGAAATTAAGCTATTTCCATACAAACGCGATGGCTCAAATTAAGTGTTTCTTTGGATGACAAGATGGGCCTTTAAATTAGATTTGTCACTAGGGATGATGAGTTGGCAGGGCATCATATATATATATATATATATATACACACACACACACATGAATGATTAACGTGCAAATTTATATGCAAAACAAACAAGTAATTATATATATATATATATATATTGTACTCTTTATTTTGAAAAAAAAAAAAAGATCTTAATATTGGGTTCTTTTCTCAATTCAATGTAGAGACAGCACACCAATTCATGCCACCGAAGACTGTGCCACTCCCAATACATGACATTTTTGTTCGACAAATATGATCAAAATGACTACGTATTATGAAATATTCATATTTAACACTAATTACTTACATCGATAGATAACGTCGTGTCATACATTTACTTGTAAATAATCTCATACATTTTTTTTATAAGATTTGAATTTGAGACCTTTAATATAATGATTAAATTATTTGTAAGTATATACTACGCTCCTCATTTCACCACATCATGAGTCTCTCTATTTCTCTTATCTCTTTCATTTTTTTTCCTCGAAAACTGTAGTGGTGTTGAAACACTTGCCACTGGCTAGAAGGCTTTTAATTAGAACAGAGAAGTAGAGCTAGAATTTAAGTTTTTTTTTTTCGAGGGAGTTGGTTTGTCTGAACTTGACAGCAGACCAATAAATGTTGTTGGGTGTTTGCAATTGGAAGCAAAATCGGGATGTAATATACCTGACTTGCAACACCAAACAGAAAAAATAAATAAGAATTGCGTGTCAACAATGGCAAAGCAAGAACAAAAACCTTTGCCTACGTATGAAGCCTATATAAATATATAACATATAGATATATTTATTAGTTTACCAATTCATCCCAAGCTTAAGTTTTTAGAAGGTGGATCAATAATAGTTTTTATATCTTAACATTCTCTTCACGTGTAAGGTCATATAATGGGGTAACGTGCGGACAAATATTAATTTGAAAGTCCAATACAAATTATAAGAAATCCGAAACAAATTAAAAAGCCCAACACACAATGATAATAAATAGATTAAATAGTGTAATAGCAAAGGATTTAAACTCAGAACTTTCCATTGTGATACCATATTAATTTATCAATTCATCACAAAAAACTTAAACGTTTAGAAAATGGATCAACAATAATTTATATTTCAATAATATTTTGTCAATGGCCATGCAATAGGTGCAAAAAATAAGGTGCCCCATCATTTTCTTGGGACAAATTTTCTACGCGTAAAAACAATTTGGACAGTCACAAACAAACTAGCTAGCTAACTAGGCACTTTAAAGAGAATTTCCACGGCTATACTGAAAGCCAAAAGAAAAAAAAAAAAAAAAAAAAAAAAAGCTTTTATTTCTTTTTTTGGGGTGAAATTCTCTAATATAAAAAAAAAAAAATTAAGTGCACTTTCAACATGATGATAATAGATCAGTATTTAAACTCATTTTCTTTTCTTAATTAGTATTTGAATAACTTTTTGTCTACCGACACTGTTGAGTTTCTGTGGGCAGCTAAAGTTCAAAGGAATAAATATATATATATATATATATATATGTGTGTGTGTGTGTGTGTGTGTTTGAACATATTTGCTGATCATCTTTGAATCCTCGATCACTCTCTCTAATTTGATCGATTGGATTATCATTATCAAATTAAAGAAAAAAGGGACTAATAAAAGGACCTTCTACCCGACTTTTGATCCTCAAAATCAAACTTATTTATAGTTAGAACTTCGAATCAATGTGCTTAATTGTCAGAAACGTGTTTTCTTCTTAAAACAAGATGTTGGACTTAAAACTTTGCCGATATATATAATATTTGTATATATGAATATGTATAATCAAATCATAATTGAATGATGTGGTAATATATATTTTAAGCGAATGACAGTGATAACTTAATTAACATTCACTTTTTATTTTAGTTAAAAGGTTTGAATACGCTTTTCTATTACTCATTCCAAGTTGCGAAAGTAATTATAAGTCTTTTAGACTTCAAATCCACGTTTTTCCACGTGCCTCAATGTAATTCGGAAAAGACCAGAGACCACCAAACTAAGGTTCATTTTGTGGGTCCGTGGGACCTAAAAGGCACAACTTTTTTTTCTTTTTTTTTTTTTGCAAGGGTAATTCTTACGACATTTTTGAAGAGTCAATGATTACTTTGTTGGGTAATAGAAGACATGTTATTAGGTACTTTACAAGTTTGCATGAAGATATCTCAAAGTAATCAAGATCTAAGGCTACATGATATACAGTAACGACAACCTATTTTCTACACAATTGATATTTTTGTATGTGAAACTCCATAACCGATCTTGGATATTTTAGCTCCGATATCTATAGTAGTTTTCTTTACTAATAATTACACAAAAAAAAAAGAAAAAAAAGGGGGGAATAGGCAAAATTACGCAAACAAAATGTACAAATTGATGCTAGTCGAGTCGTTAAAAATAGAGTACGTTAAAGGAAAGATCTCTAAAAAATACAAACTAAAGACTAGTCCATGGTGTTTCTCTCTCTAATCTAGATCTCTCAACAGAAATATTTAGTGTCTGTTTAGTTCTCCATTTTCAACTCAATTTTTGTTTTTTACTGAAAAATTAACAAAAATTTTAATTAGTTTTTAAAAATTAAATCAACTCTAACCGGCAAATCAAACAGGGCCTTAATCTTTTACACACCAAATTTAGCTACCGATCATCTGGTAGATATTGAAAGTAAAACCACATTCAATTTATAAACAAATATAACAAAGGAAAAAAAAAAAAAAAAAAAGAAGTAAGACCATGTTTAGCGGGAAGGAGACGAGCTGTTAGGGATTGGATATCATGTCTAATAATGTGATTTTAATAAGTTCTGCAAGAGAGTAGTTGCATTAAAAGCAATAATAATACAAATATAGTTCTTTAAAAAAAAAAAAAAAGCAATAATATATAGTAATCCACGCATATATGGTTGTTATATCGATCTATCAGAAGTTAGCATTCTTGGCATTTATTGCAAGTATTCTGTTTTTGGGTTAATTTACGTTTGAAACAGGATTAGGATTAGTGCTCGTATTTTTATTTTATTTTATTTGTATAGCCCGTTGTTTGTGTATAAAATATTTGAACCAATTATATTATAAATAGAAAAGTTTTAAAAAAAAGGGTCATGAAAACCGATAAAAAGAAAAAGAGAGGAGAAAACAATAGCTTTGTTTCAAAAAAACACATAGGAATTCCAAAACAACTTAGGACAAAATTTACAGTTTATCAAATCCAATTTTTCATATTTATAAAATTGGTCGGTACCTTGTCCCAATTTAAAAGAAAAAAAATTAAATAAAACGGAAAGTACAAAAAAGATCCCTTGATGAAACCAACTACCCTTGGAACCATATATAATTTAACGTACCAAACAGTAATCCAAACAAATATATATTTAAAAATATAACTATAGTCTTGGCTGAACCCATTATTTATAATTTTAGGGGAAAAAAAAAAAAAAACATTAGATTGAAATTAATTGGAAATTAGAGGAACCATTTACATTACAACAACCGCCCAGAGCCAAATATTAGGTTGCACCGTCTCTATCGAAGTACGTATACACAGAATCCCAAACCCCTCATAATCTCACGTGGCGACGACTTTCTGTCCTCCTCTCCTAAGCCCCCTCCAAAGCGCACACGCTCGCTCGTGTCGGTCGCACGTGTCAGTGTCGGTGGGCTTTTGTAAGAGAGAGAGCTAATTCAAAGTTAAGTTACTTACACCAAAAAATTAATATATAAATTTTTTTTAAAAACTTTTTGAGACACAGAGAGGTGGGTTTTATGGATTTGTGGTACATTTGTTAAAGGTGCCAACGACAGCCACGTGTCTAATCTGGAGTGTGACGTAATCAATTCGTAATTCTTCCTTGGTTTTCACGGGGTCCTTGACGTGGTCCTGTTTTAGCTGTGTATACATTATATATATTTGTAGGTATAAATGTATTTTTCGTTACAATTCCTTAAAAAATATATTTTTTATATTAGTCAAACATCTCAGTTTATGGGGTGTTTGGTGTGTAAGTTTAGTTAAATTTGTAAATTTAAATAGTGATTTTGGTTGATTTTTTCAAAAAGACAAAAAACTTTTAGGGAAAAAGACAAAATTAAATTGATGGTGATGAGTTTAAACTCAAACGCCAAACGGGCCCTATATCATCTTTATTAAATTTATCAGATTTTATTGATTCAATTTTAATTGAGTGTTACGCCTTTTGTTTCACAAATTGTTTCATATTTAATTTATATTCATATGGCGTTTTACTTTAAAAATATCATTCTCATTTCATATATATTTCTATATTGGAATGACTATTGTGTCCATGATTTTTGTAAATTTGTGGCGACCGTTTTTTCGCCTTCACAACTCATAATGTGTGGCAAATGAGTACGAGCTACAAGAGCTTCAATATCTATATATATTATAAATTATATTTTCACAAAAGAAAGGCAAAAAAAAAAAAAACTTGAAATATAGATTATGGAAATTATAATTTCACTTGGCAAGTACATGAAATTATGAAAGAAAATGGAATTAGTAATTTAGACAAGAGCAACCCCACAGAAGGGAAAGGGACTTTGGAGGCTTTTATTCTTATCTTGTAAGCACTATTGCACTAGTACACAAAAGCTATGAGTTATGGACCAACATAATTTTGTATTAATATTATTACTGGGGTTTTTTTTTCTTTTTTTCTTGAAATTATTTCGATCTAATTCTAGAGAAATTCTTCATAATAGGCTTCGGTTTTGTAATGGATCCATATGAATAATTAGCTCTTGATCAGCAATTCGTTTTGATTTGGACTATACCTACATATTCAAGTGGTTCATGGAAATGGACCAAAGGACACCTTTAATGATGAAACGTAGCATTATAGAAAATTGATTGTATATTTTTAAGCACAAGTCTTAATCCGACCCCCTAAATTTTGACTTATGCATTTGATATTTGATTAGAACCTTTGTTAAACAACCTTAACTAGGGGGTGAAGAAAAAAAATACTATTAAAGCGTTAAGAATTTTCATGAACAAGTCAAAAAAAAAAAAAAGAAGAAGAAGCATTTGAGAGTAATTCAATAAAGAAAGAAGTACTTAGAAAAAAGAATCTCTTTCGTTATATAGCAAGACAAAAGAAAAGTGGTAATAATACTCATAATAAGCTAATAATAGGATTCTTTTTATTATTATTTTTTTCTACAAACAATTTATATGCATTTTTTTAAAAAACACGTATGGTTATCAATCTAATAATAGAATAGATTCGTATCATTAATGTCCAAATTATTAGGTACATTGTGATTATGATGTATTAACGTTTAATGGGGGTGCAATAATATGCTTGTCACGATCATAACAACTATTTTAGTCTAGGAAATGGTTATTGGAGATTTGAAATTAATCAAAATCGAGATGAATGAAAAAATTAAATCCGTCCTGTCATTATACTTAAAATAAAAATAATCTGACGTTGAAAATTATAACTGAGAAATACACATACATATAAAGAAACTCGTTAGTAAAATTGTCAAGGCAAGTAATATTATGATTCCCGTGCGCACACGAAATCCACTGAATCTTTATCAATCACACATGTTTATTTTTTGGGTACTTTTTCAACTCTAGTGCTGTGCAACTCATTTTTAAATTTTTTTTTTCTTCTTTCGAAGCTGGGTGGTTATATGTATGTTTTCAAATGTTAAATCGAGTCTACAAGCTAATTGATTTTGCCAATAATTTGAAGGTTTAAAACAAAATTATTGATCTAATATATGTTCTTACCTTGTTAGAACTCTTACTCTTTCTTTGATAAAAAGGATAAATATTTGGTACCAACTAACTTCCTATTGCAAACATGAATATATAAATATATAAAAAAATGGCATCTTTTATATACATATATACATATATAATATTACCAATAAGGTACCCAAATAAAAAATTACCAACAATGAAAAACTATGAGATGCAAAAATTCTCAAGATCTTTTTTGCAATGTCATATTGGTTATAACCTATCGTGATCGAGCAAAGTCAAGAAAAAAAAAAAAAGGAAAAGAAAACATTTTCAAAGCAGTAAAAAATAAAAAAAAAAGTGTGACCAAAAAAGGGAAATTAATTTTTTCATTTAACACAATGACGGGGGAACATTACAGCCGTACATAAAATGATTTTTTTTTTCAAATAAAAAAAGTGTGAACTCTTCACTCTTTGGTTCTAGAAAAAAAAAATAATATTGGTTTATAGCTAGAAGCCTAGACGGACAAACTAAGTATGGCTAGTTAGTTAACTATACCAACAACGCAGAGTTAGCGCCGCACACCTCAGCACGATCCTCCACGTGTCCAAATTTAAAACTCCATCAATAACATGCGAATGATTGCCTGCTTGTGAATTGACGAAATTGCCCTCAAGTAGACACGTGGATGCGAACGAAGCATGTACATTACGGTTTGACCTAGAAGCGTAAAGTAGCGGAACAGTCTCCATAGTTCCGTGAGGGAAACCCAAAGCCTGTTTTCGATATTTTAACCGTTTTATCGACAACATTGGCGGCTTTCGTAGTCACCTTCTCTTTTTCTTTTTCCTCTTTATTTATTTATTTAATTTTCTTGAAAAAAATTAATTTTGTATTATTAATAATAATGTAAAGGGTAATTATGTGCTTATAATTCATTATTAATTTATGTATATAAGAAAGGTTCCAACAAGCTCAGTTAGCTGGCCACTCGTTTTTATATTAATTTCCCTTTTCTTCTTTCTCTTCCCCTCCGTGTTTTCCAGAACAAGAATTATAGAGAGAGAGGAGTAAGAAAGAGAGAAAAGAAGGAGAATTTTGTCGCCTTGGATTCTCATTTTCATTGGAGAAAATCGCTGGTTTCAGATTTTTAGGTCTCACAATATTCTGGGGATTTTTTATTTTTTTTTTTAATTTTTTAAAGCAGTTTGGTCTACATTTTGCTGTAAAGATCTGCGCTTTGAGGTCCGGCAGGTTCTGGGTAGTTTTTGTTTTCGACATTGATGGGTTTGGTCTTGGCTTTCGCGAGACGCCATTGATTCGGCAGAGAAAGAAAAGAAAAGAAAAGAACTGAAAGGAAAAGAGGAAAGTCCCCTGTTTCTCTCTGGTGTTTCGTCTCTCTATTTTCTCTCTCTACAGTCTCTCTCTCTCTTGGCATTTGACTCGTGTAATGCTGGGGTCTGAGGCTTCTAAAGCAGGGTCTAGAATCTTCTCCTCCAATTGGGCATCTCCGATTCTCGACGCCGGTCGCCACGGACCGAAATCCCCAAAGATCTGAGATATTTTTTTAGTTCCATACAAATTCTGAGCAAAACAAAAGATGATGAAGATGAGAACCAAAACGACAGGTATTTCTCAGATGAACGGCGGGTCCGCCGGCGGCGGCGGAGGGGCAGGCGCAGAGTCAACGCCCTCGGAGTGGGAGATGCGACCAGGAGGAATGCTTGTCCAGAAGCGCAGCGACTCCGATCAGAACTCCGCTCCTCCACCGACAATTCGCGTTCGGGTCAAATACGGGTCAATCTACCACGAAATCCATACCAGTTCTCAAGCCACATTCGGTAAGTTCATTCTCATCACCACAATTGGAAATTGAAAAAAAATATATACACATATAAATATAATTCTGAGTGATTGTAATTGTCGTTTTGGATTGTGGTGTTTTTTGATTGCAGGGGAATTGAAGAAAATGCTGGTGGGTCCGACGGGCTTGCACCACCAAGACCAGAAGCTGATATACAAAGACAAGGAGAGGGATTCCAAGGCCTTTCTGGACATTTCGGGTGTGAAGGACCGGTCAAAGATCGTCTTGGTTGAAGACCCGCTAAGCCAGGAGAAGAGGTACCTCGAGATGCGGCGGACTGCGAAGATGGAGAAGGCGTCGCAATCGATCTCCGAGATCAGTTTGGAAGTTGATAGGCTCGCTGGCCGGGTAAATTTGCTTTTGAATATGCAGAGTTTATGTTTGTTTTTGTGATAGATGGTGTGGTAAACTGGTAGTTGATCTTTGGTTTGGGAAAAATTTGGCAGGTTTCGGCTTTCGAATCGATAATTACTAAAGGCGGTAAAGTCGCAGAAACGGATGTGCTTAATCTGACTGAGCTTTTGATGAATGAACTGCTTAAATTAGACGGGATTATGGCCGATGGTGATGTGAAATTGCAGAGGAAAATGCAGGTAATTTCGGAATTCCAACTTTTTGGATTTGAACTTGAATACGATTAGTTGTATAACTGTGTTCAGCTCGATGAGTTCGTTACTCGCTGAATTATATTTGCTACGATTTTGAAGGTGAGGAGAGTGCAAAAATATGTAGAAACTCTTGACATGTTGAAGATCAAGAACTCGATGCCCGCTAGCAACGGAGTTCATTCTCCGATGCAAGTTCAACAAAGGCTTTCCTCCAATGGCCAAAAGCAAACACCAATCCAAGACCAGCAACCCAAGCATTACTCCAATGGCCATAGATCGAGAACAATTCAAGAGCAGGAAGCCAGGAGTTCATTTGGGAATTCGCCGAGGAGTTCGTTTGGGAATTTCCGAGGCATTCGTTTGGAAACTCGCCAACGCATCAGCAGCCACAGCCGCCTGCGAGGCACTCGACATCAGGGGGGGCAGTTGTCATTACCACAAATTGGGAAACGTTCGACTCTGCCCAGCAGCAGCGCCGTTGGTCCCGACCACTTCGACATCCACATCAGCCCCGGCCGCCAATAGGCCCGTCCAACCGACCAGATTCACTTGGGACCTCTCTGAGTCTAGCCATGAAAAGAAAAAAATATACCACGTCTTTGTTTTGTGTGTGTGTGTGGGGATGTGTTTTGGTTTTGTCACCTGTTGGTTTGCTATTTCTCTCCTTATGATGATTCTTTTCTGTATTTAGCAAATGTTTAGACCCCCTTTTACTCTGTCTTTCTGTTCCTCAGAAATAAATGGGGGTTTTTTTCACTATAACAGTGAATTGTTATTCTTCTCAATCTGTCCTTTCTGAGTTCTCACGGGTTTTTGATAGTCATAAAGACTGTCAATTTGTAGATTCTTACTTTGAGAAGGGTGGGGAAAAAAATTTGTTAGGAATTTCAGATGAAGGTCAGGTGTAATCTTCAAATCCATCATCCAATACCAAAAAAACATGTTACACCATATCGAGGCTAATTCATGGGTGTTTTGTTGATATTTTTATCTCATCGGAATGTGTGTGTGTGTGTATATATATATATATATATTATTAATAATCTACTTTGTGAGTGTGTTAAAAATCTGTTAACGCATCACATAACTACTGTTAATTATAAAGTAGACCATTAAAACGTTAATTTAATAGTTAAAACAGCTTTATCTATCTATCCTAAGTTTTGCCTTACAGTATACCTTGCTTCCTTAGGGGACTACAAAATGACAAAAAAAGAAGGGAATTTCAAAAAATAACAAACTCGTCCAATGATAGAACAACAGGTGGCGGTAAAGGGTTAGGGGATGAAATGATAACAATGGATTAGCTCAAGCCTTAATAGGAAATGTTGTTTGGGATATGATTATTTTTTGGGGGACTCACTTTCGTGATTTAGAATGTCTTTTTTTTTTTTTTTTTTTTTTAAATCCTTTTTACTTAAGGAAAGGTTTTTTGGTGACTCTTCCACAAGCCAACTATTTTCCAGACAGTTTCTGGAAGGGCTATAATAGCTCTCATGTATATAAATATGTATTTAATAAGCTGTGAAAGGCCATCATGACTACTTAAAATAGGCAAATTATAAAGTATAAAATTTGGATATCCAAATCACTCACTCACTGTGATATACATATTAGTGTCTTGTAATCATTTTCGTGAAAAAACTTGTAATGGAATTTACTCGAAACAAGGATATTAGTGGGGTTGGTTCTCAGTTCATTCACCACCAAAATTGGTCTTAGCACTCATTATCAATTAAGTAGAGACAACCAGTGCTACTCATTTTCTTTATAAGATTATGCGTTTGTGTTAGTTCTATTATGATAATCAAGTGCTTGTGTTAAGATCTTATCAAACGGCAAATAAGTAGAGTACAAAGCTCAATTGGACCTTAAAATCAAAAGAAATCAATTCTAACTTCTATGTAATTCTCAAGTTTCTCAAATACGTACAAATCTCATATCTTAGCTGCTATTTTCAGTCTTTCCTGACAGGTTATTCAGTTACTATTATTGATCTTGATCATTCATCTTATTATTTGATCTTAACTTTACACATGTCTTCTTTTTCTTTTCCTCCCTTTATCGATTCGGTCATCTAACATGGCATATCTTCGGTTCTACTCTAGCTTTCCGTCTATTTTAGTTCTATCATAATAATCAAGTGTTTGTGTTAAGATCTTATCAAACGACAAATAGGTAGAGTACAAAGCTCAATTGGACCTTAAAATCAAAAGAAATCAATTTTAACTTCTCTGTAATTCTCAAGTTTCTCAAATACGTACAAATCTCATATCTTAACTGCTTTTCAGTCTTTCCTGACAGGTTATTCAGTTATTATTCTTTGATCTTGATCATTATTTATTATTTTGATATTTGACTTTACGCGTGTCTTCTTTTCATTTTCCTCCCTTAATCGATTCTACCATCTGACATGACATGTCTTCGGTTTTACTTCAGCTTTCCGTCTATTTTAGTTTCACTCTTTAAATGTCTCGTCTATTTTAGTTTCACTCTTGGTGATGGGAAAGACTTGTATTTGGAATTGGTTGTTTGTTAGGTCTCTTTTTTATGTAGTGCTTGCAACAAAGCCTCAAGAGATCTGGCATATTTCTCTTTCGCTACAAGAAATCAATTGTGCAACGTCAAAAAGATAGGGCTAAATCCCGTACGCAGTAGTCACTTTTAAAATTATTTCTTTGAGCTCAAGATGACACTTTTTTGACGAGTGTCCAAAGAAACGAAGGATACGGATTTTTCACTCGCCAATTAGGAGCAAATACTTTATGTGACCGTCATCATTTGAGAACAACGGAGAAAATAATTATTATAATAATTTCTCAAATAAATGCAACCAATCAGATCGGACAGCCACATTAACAAAAAGAAACCGCCAAAAAAAAAAAAAAAAAAAAAAGCAGCACACGTTTTCACTCGTTGAGTAAAGACTATGTTTGACATTAAAGTTTAATTCCAATTAAATTGTATTTTTTCATCTTAATTTTTATCTTTTTTAAAAAATCAATAAAATTTATAATTAATTTTTAAAAACTCAACTAACTCAAACTTAAAAATTCCATTTCCAACTAACTTATCAAACAGAGGTTTATTATTATTAAACGGAATCAAAATGTGCCAAAGCGATCTCTGGCGTTTAACTTTTGTTAGAAAAGGGATGCAAATGAAAGGTGAGAATAAAGTTACAGTATTAAATTTCATTGATTTGTTTGTTTGTTTGTTTTTTTTCCTTTTAATTTTTATTTTAACGTTTTTTTAATCGGATCCAATATTTTAAAGTGTACAATATCAATATAATATCTTATTGTAAAAAGTTTCAAAATTATATTATATTGCACGAAGCATAAAAGGATGATGGCTAGAAGATGCTTTTAGCATATGAGTCGGCATCTAAAAAAAGTGAAATCTACTGCTCATGAGAAGCTAAGAACATCATGAATTGTTGTTGACCAAGGGCAACCTCATAAACACATGAGGATGTTGTTAATTTAAAGAAAGTAGGTAAAATGAAAAAGAGGACACACTAGATATTATTTTGGCATGTAGAGATTATTAATTAGCTTCTAGATGGCACCACCTACTTTATCAATATTCCAGCAGGGAGAAATTAATGAATGCTTGAATTTTTTGGGGATCGAAGAAATTAAAAAAAAAATGGTACTTACTCAAATTTCATGCAGTACTGTTTTTCAAAACTGACCCAGACATTGGAAAATGACCCAAATCATAATATTTAAAAATATAATAAATTTCTTTGCATACAACTACTTGGACTTGTGAACTTAAACTGCTTGGAAATACTGAGCGTGAAAGGACGAACATTGTGATTTCAAGTGCAGTTTCTTCTCAGGAGTTAGTACAGGAAAATATTGTTTTACTTTTAGCAAAGAGAAAAAAAATAGTTGTAATAGTATGTAGTAAAAAAGAGGGGGGGGGGGGGGGGGGAGGTTTAATTGATAATGCTTGTTTATTTATGTTAATTTTGATTAAAAAATTACGTTAAAATGACGAAAAAAATACAAGAACGATAATTATTAATGGGAGAGGCTGTGGTCGAGCCTCTCCCAGAGTAACTATCAATAGAGTTTTTTTTGGAACCATTCAGAGTTAATCGAACGGTTGAAATGTGTTAGTATACCATACTTGTCATACACCTTACCTCATATTACCTTTCCCACCCCAAGTCTTCTCCGTCGCCGGCGACAGATGCCGGCGAGTGCCCCGACGCCAAAGAGCCACCCCGCCGCCCCAGCCCCGCCGCCCCCCACGCCCCGGCACCCCCCCAGCCGGTCCCCCCACAGGCCCTCCTCCCCCGGCCCACCCCGGCGCCCCCCAATGGGGACCCCCCACCCCCTTTTCTCTCTCTTCCCGGCCCGCCCCCCCCCCCCCCAACACCCCTAACGCGACCGACTCCCCCCGGCAAGAAAAGTGAAAGAGAGAGGAGAAGAGAGAGAGAGAGAGGGGGGGGGGGGTGGGGGGGTCGGGGGCAGGGAGAGAGGAGAAGAGAGAGAGAGGGGAAGAGAAGAAAGAGAGGGGGCGGGGAGGCCTGGGTAGGGGGCGAAAGGAGGGGGGGGGGGAGGGGGGGGGGGAGGGGGGAGGGTGGGGGGAGGGGGGGGGCGGGGGGGGGGGGAGGGGGGAACTGGGGGGGGAGTGGGGGCCGTGGAGGGGGGGTTACCAGGGATGGGGTGGGGGGCCGGCCGGCCTGGGGTGGGGGTGCTGGGGGTGTGGTCACCAGCGTCAGGGGGTCGTCGGCGAAGGGGCACAGGTCGCCGGCGATGGAGAAGATTGGGGTGGGAATGGGTAAGATGAGATAAGGTGTATGGTAATTATGATACACCAATAATATGTCAATCGTTCGATTAAATCTTAACGGTTCAAAAAAGAGTTCTACCGGTAATTACTATGGGAGGGCTTTACCACAATCTCTCCCATTATTAATACAGGTTATTTTAAATAGCTAAACTTTAAAAAATTGGAGGGAAAGAGAAAGTAAGAAAACTAATTCCAATTTAGCCGATGGCCTGATCACTGCAGTAGTTAAACTAGGTGAATGGTGACTTGAGATATTTAATCCAAATAAGGGACAAAATTTGAAGAGAAGTTCATAAAAGAAAGAAAAGGAAAAGTTGGTCATTATGAGGACGGTGAGAGAAATTTGAGAATAATTCTTATTAATGTTTTGTAAGTACTGTCATTTCTTTCTATCTCTCCATCTCTCTCTTTTTTTTTTTTTTTTTTTTTTTTTATAATTAAGTAATATTTCTTTTGTCTTCTGGATTTCAATGCAAATACAGGGAAGATGTGAAATTACTATTTGACAGCCAAAAGGGGGTGAAAGAGGTCAATTAATTTTTTTCTGAAAATATTTACGTTAAATAGTACTATTTAAAAAATATTTAAGGTAAATAACATGTTATCATACATAATTTATTTACAAAACATATTTACATAAAAATTACTTTATAAATTTTTCTAAAAAATTTACTTTATAAACATTTTGTCAAATAAATTTATTATTATAAATAAGCAATTTCCCTAAAATATTTATTTCTCTCTTTTTTTAAAAAAAAAAAATCTTATTTGCTGCAATTAATCTAGCTAAAACGAAGTTCCCAATTTTTGGAAGAAAAAAGTAAATAGTCTTTTTACATAAAAAATAAAAGTAAATAATAATTTTAAAAATATTTCAAGAAAATAACAATATATAACAAATTTATCAGATAAATGATTTATTTATTAGTTACCTAATAAATTATGTGTTTACCTAATAAACATATTATTTACTTCAAATATTTAAAATTTTGCTATTTACTTTAATTATTTTATCAAAATTCTATTCACTACAATTTCTCTCCTCCTTTTTTTTTTCTTAAGAGATGAGCAAACTCAACGACCCAAATTTGATTGGATTCTGTGTTCAGCTCTATCTAGGCCGGGCCGAGGCTAAGGCTTTCTCCCCATTTAGCTTGGGGAGGATGGCTACTTTCAGGACCCAATTTCACTTTAAATTTTTGAATGGCCCAACAACTCCCCTCGCTTGAACTGTTGAACACAATCGTTTCCTAAACAGGCAACTATTTCCTAACTATCAGATTAACTTTATTCTAAGCAAAAAACAAAAAAACAAAAAAAAATACGTTAAACATCTATCGTGCGACATAAATAATTGCTTATAGTTAAAAATTGAATCATTAAAAATTAATCTATTTAACTAAAATACTTATATATGTAAGGCAAAAATCTAGTTTGTGCCATAATTTTTTCCTTCTTTTAGTTTTGTAGATATATATATATATATATATATATTTTTTTTTTTTTGGTTCAGAGAAATTACAATATAAGCCGCGCGTCACCTTTCCAACAACACGAGTAGCAACGCGTCGTTAGTTGTTACTTGTTAGATACATATAAACGACTTATCGTTTCTTAAGACTGTCGTTATTTTAAT
The DNA here is from genome assembly GCA_008635985.1 of Ficus erecta. Taxonomy (NCBI): domain Eukaryota; kingdom Viridiplantae; phylum Streptophyta; class Magnoliopsida; order Rosales; family Moraceae; genus Ficus; species Ficus erecta. The sequence goes on from BKCH01000010.1 coordinate 2,879,972, forward strand.
TCGTTTAGAGTTTTGTTTATTTCAAAAAACTTGTCGTATTCTGTATTTAAAAAACTACTTGACCTTTACAATATGAGAGACTCAAGTTTCCATTCGGTTCGGAAAAGCAAAATGTCCTTTAAATTTTCAAACGACATAAATATCTACATGCCGTTATGTTGTTGCATCAAAACAGTTGTCTTTTTTTTTCTTTTTTCTTTTTTCCATAGATTTGTTCCATATATATATACATCAGGATATCTATAGTATCGAGTTTGTTCTCTAGTTCGTGTCTCCACTTCTTTTATGGATTTCCTAGATAATGTGTATTTAGGATTCTTATTTTAATTTCCTTAGAAAAATTTCCTTTATAGCCTAGATACTTTTTTTCTTGTTAGGTTTTTCTCTCTGAATTTACTACTAAGGCTTTTAATGAGATCTTTCATAAAAAATTAAAGAGAATTCTTGGAGGATTTGAGGGCAGCCCTCTAGGTCTATAACCAAAAAGAAGCACAGCTGACGGAAAACATTGGGGAAAACAAAGAAAGAAAAGACAGAAACATAATTTTATAGTGTAGGTTTTATCTTCTTTGTTTTATTTTGATTATACTTTATATTTTTTATTTTTACAAAATCCCAAGTAGAGTGCATCTTGAAGCAATAAAAGGAAAGAGAAAAAGATTCATAAGAAGCGCTTGAAGATATGTGACACTTTCAAATAAATTTTTCTTTCCTATTATCTTTTATCTTTGTAGTTTGAGAATGTTCGTATTTATGGAATAATTTGTTTGTTCGAGTCTACACATTGTAGTCTAACTATGAAACTTAGCTTAATTCCTTTTTTTATTTAGTTTATGCTAGTCTATTTATGTTAAGTTGAGTGTTCTATTTGTGCTTAATCCTTCTAAAGCTTGATAATCATTTAGATGATTAGGAGATCATGATGAACTTGGAAAATGGATTTATGTTTTGAGTATCCATAAAGTGCATAATTGCAAGTGAGATATATAAGAATCTACTTGCTAGATTTGTGTAGCCAATGAATAAAACTTAAAGCTTAATGAATCATTTTTAATTAGTACTCACAGGAATGTATCTTTTAATAGACGGTTTTTCTACTTGACTATTGGGAGGGGCTTAAATTAGAAGAATTCCAATTATCACTTAACTAGACAACTAATTAAAGGGAAAATAAGAGGCTTTGTGAAGTGTTTTGGCGAAATTGGATCCATGGAACCTTTTATTGTTTTTTTAATCTAGTTTGTTTAATTTGTTTTAACTAGTATTTTTTTTCCTTCTAATCGGTTATTCAAATGATTTTTAGTTAACAATTTTGATAATTAATCATAATTAAATGCAATTCTCATACGATGGATAATGTTAGTCACCTTTTATTACTTGTGCGGCCATGTATATTAACGTGTGTTTAAAATTAAACAACACTGCTTTTAGAAAAAATGCGTTTTCTTTGCAGAACTATAAACGACATGTCGTCCAATGTTAATATAGTAGACTTTGGCCTGCATTCGGTTTGACAAGGTATATATACATACATACATTCATACATACATATATATATATATACTAGTTGGTGGAACGTGCCTTGTTAGTGTTCTTTTAAGAAATTTTCATCTGTTAATATTTTTATATAACTTACAATTTTATATATTCAAATATAAACTACAGATATGATAAATTATACCCAACATACAATTATTTTGAAAATTAAAGTATAACATCATAACTTTTTAAATATAAATTATATGATTGAACAAAAATCATTAAATTTAAAATTCTATGGTTCAACAAAAGCCAACAAGTTTAAATTATACATAACGATGTTAAACACAAATACAAACATTAAAAAAAAAATAAAAATAAAAAACCGCGGAACAAATACATGTTATCTTCAATAAATATTATAGATATAGATATATAATGCTATATAATATTAAAATTCACAAATTGAAGTGCGTATGACAACAAAAAAAAAAAAAAAAAATGTGTCCAAATTTAATCACCATTCTAAACTACAGTTGTAAAGAAAGCGTGCTCAAAGCGCTTCTAGTTTCATTTATAAAAAGCAAATAATTTGAAACTTATTACGAAAACCAAAATATAACTTTGAGGAGATATTTAAATATTAATTTAAGCTTTCAAAAAAGGCTTGCGATAAATTTGAGAAAAAGTAGTTCAATGTGACAATTAAGGGAAAAATATTATTAGAAAGAAACGGTATAATCTCTACTCTATTTGCTTGCAATGCTATGTCTGTCAAAGTTCAGTTGGCAAACGTTACCGACTTTCAATAGACGCGTAGCCAACGAGTTCAGTTGGCAAACGTTTCTGTAACATTAGACTCGTTATGCTGTCCGACTAAATCGTTGGCTACGCGTCTATTGAAAGTCGGTAACCTTCGTCACCATTAGCATTTGGTACTTTCTTGATAGCTTCAATAGTTCATTGAATGCCTTTTGTGTAATGAACCGTAAGCCCTTCATAAAGAAAGACATATTATATATATTAAAAAAAAAAAAAAAAAAAAGGCTTCGGGAACTGGCGGTGATGAAGGTTACTGGGCCGATGCAGCCAGTTACCAGCCGCAAGGTTGCAAGGTTCCCAAGAGAAACGACATTCCCTTTGTAAAGTAGGCCTTTTTCTAGCTAATTAGAGGTGATATGAAATATATCACATGTTGAGAAAATAATACTTAATACAATTACATCAAAATATATTTAAGTAGGGACATAACTGAAAAACAAATTTGAAAGGACTTGCAAAAACAAATTAGGAATAATTTGATAAAAAAATTTTAATTGGAAACATTCAAAAAAAAAAAAAAGAGTTATTTTAAAAAGGTCAAGCAAGTAAGTATGTGTTCACCGTCAATAGTTGAAAAAAAGAGCTTTTATGTTTTGACAAAACAACCACAAACATATTAAAAATAAGATTTTAAAAATTTGACATATTTGAGAAAATTATCTGTATAGGATAATTAGTTGAAGAAAGTATTTTATTATAACCACATATGAAAAAATAAGGGTTCCTTAAAGCAGTATAAAAAAATTAGAGTTTAGAGAATGATATATTTAAGAAAATTATTTAAAAGTATAAGTTAGAGAATACATGCATTTCTTTTGAGAGACTATTCAAAATACAAAATTATACACACACACACAAAACGACATAGGGTTTTTTTTTTGTTTTTTTTTTTGGACATAGCATTTAGACAATGGTAACAAAAAGTCAAAAAATTTAAAAGATTTACGGTTAAAGAAAACTTAAAAGTATAAGGTTTTTCATTGCAAGAAGACAAATGAAAATTTTGAATGTAAGATGTCAAATAAAAGAGTATGACAAGTGGATTCTTATAAGCCATTGAATTCAACTAAATGAAAAAAAGAATAATTTCCAGCCATTGGATTTTTGTTGAAGAACTAAATGTTCAACTTGATTCTCCTTTCTATATATATATATATGTGTGTGTGTGTGTGTGTGTGTGTGTGTGTGTGTGGTGTAGAAAGAACAAGAAGAAACTCTACTGCAGGTAAATTTTCAAATTTTGTTTAAAAGCTAGACGTCTTTAGAGTATAAAGAATGAAACGTCGTTTTTCCCCCCCAAATTGCCGCGTATTTGGACATCCACTTGACGTTTTTTTTGACGTTCAGGGGTCACTTGCTCGAACACGACATGATTTTAATTGAAAAACAAATGACGTATCGGGCTTCGTTCATAATATCAACACCCGAGGACTTGTGTTTGCGTTCTGTTATTGAAAGACAACATGTCCTTTAGCTGCACGCGAACAACACGAATAGCAACACGGCGTTTAGATTAACACAAACGGTATGTCGTTTTCCAAATTTTTTTTTTTTTTTTAATAATGTAGAAAACTCGTTGCCGTTTGTTCTACGAAAACAATAAGTCCCGGTGTCCCATCTAGAAAACGACCTGATTTTGATAGTGTCCTCTCGAAAACGACATGATTTTGACATAGGGTCCCCTCTCAAAACGACATGACTTTGACATGGATTAATGACATATCATTCGGGCCTTCTATAACTAGAGAGCAAGAGACGCGTTTGCCTTCACTTTCGAAAAAGGGACATGTAAAATCCGTATCCAAAAACTTAACCATTACTTAATATCTTATGCTCTTAATATAGATGATAAGCTTATTTGGTTGGAGGAGTCTTAATATAGATGAAACTTATTTGGTTGGAGGATTCACCTTCGTTTATATAAAAACTATTAATATCTTCGCTTTATGTTTATATAATAACAGATTCTATGTTTAATAAAAAATGAAAACAATAATAATGCTAAGCAAAGAAAAAGGTATTTTTAGCCTAAACTGCCCCACCAATTCAAGAAACTCGAAATGACACATATGTACATGCGTCTGGAACAAATTAAATAGAAAGTGCAATTTTGAGTTCAATTACAGACAACAAGAAAATAAAATTCGTCCAAGAAATCGGTTCCAACAAGAAATGTGTTAAAAGATTTTTCTTGACTGAAATTCAGTCTGACCATAATACGTTCCTTCAAAAAACCATTATCGACCGTCAAAGGCGTGTTGTTGCCGACATGATCTTATTTTTTCTTTTGCAAAGATTTTCAAAGGAGAGATCATGTAAGAACTGAAAATAAATAAATAAATAAATAAAATAAAATAAAAAACTATATAATTACTATTATTTAAAATAAAAAGGCTTCTGTTTGATGTGCATGTGTTTCAGAACGCATGTTCATGCCGACTTTATGTTTCTCGTAAGTCTAAAGGTTATACAGTTTCATACTCGTGACATTTATAAACTATAGTCTATAGAGTGCTCAATTATTTTTGCTATATTGCACCCTTCCTCACATTATATAAGGTGGTGAGTGGTGGCGTTTTCAATCTATACATACATACATATATATATATATATATATAGTCGGCCAAAAAATGACCAACCTCAAGCTGATGATTGCCAGCTTTTAAATATCTGGTTGACATTGGTTACTTTCGAACTATCAGTGTCAAATGATAACACCCTTATAAAAATGGGGCACTATCCTTTGGTGAAACTCTACGGAAAAGGATTGAAACCAAACTATATTCGGCCAAGTACCTTGTACCTTTTTTATTTTATTTTATTTTATTTTTACCTAAAGAAAAATGGGTTATAGGATAGAGGTTGGAACGCCAAAATAACCCCGGGGAGGTGGATATCCCCTCGCGTGATATATAAATCATCATAAAGTGGATTGTCCATACCCCAGCCAATGTGGTGGTGACAACTCGAACCCAAGCATTCAGCGAGAAGAACAAGCGTCCTACCAATCTACCTAAAAGACGATAGCGGCCAAGTGCTCTTTATGTAAAAGCAAAAATATTTTACACCTTTTTTTTTTTTCCTCGTGTTCCAATGTCTATAACTATAACATAAAGAGCTCAATGGAGTATGTTAAATAGTCTCAGATAAAACTCATATTCAAAAATTAGTTCAACATAAGATAGTGTTTAATAAAAATATAGATACTATAATACTCTAGAGCGATGCAGGACAAATTCATAATATAACTTCATTTCTCATACCTAATGTGTCATATGCAAATGGGTCAAGATCCTAATCTGCTATTGCCTGTAAAATCTGACTAGTTCATAAATCATATTAAATGGACTTGAGTATAATCATCCCTAAAAGCTAGCTCAAGGTGAGAGGGTGTGTGAAATCCACATATAAATACCATAACAACTCAGAGCGATATAGGACAAATTCACAATCTAACACCTCCCTCATATAAGGACTTCCCACACATCGCCATTATTTAAACTGACCTATTTTCATAATATGCTAAGCGTGAGGTCGAAGGATGTTAGATTGTGAACTTTCTTATTGTAAAGTTATTGAACTGTTATGGTATTTATATGTGGATACGATGTAATGCGATGTTCCCCAACTCCATGCAAGTCAATCTCTCTATTATTTTGTCAGAAAAATGATAATGAGCAATAATCCCAATTACCCACAGATTATGCCTAGACAAATCCAAGATGCATGATTTCACTCCTGAAATTTTTTTTAAATTTTTGGTGGAAAAGCAACTCTTGAAAAATAATACTTCTTTGGGGCTTGCCACAAGCTTAACTATTGAAAAAGGAAAGAAAAGAAAGGAAAAGAAACACTCCAAAGGTTATCAACTATGTGCTTCTCTCTATTCAACACAACCAAACAAATATTGCTTTGAACAGGATCAATAAGAATTTGATATTACTAGTCACACAGTGATGACGATGTATATGTAGTGTGTTACATTCTCATAATATAAAAAGTTAGATTTCGATGACTTTCTCAGTTCGATATGATTTTGATTTCATCTGACGGCTAAAGATAAGATTTATTTCTCGCCCCAACCAATCAAATAATTCTATCTCAGTTCTCACGTGATTGATGGAGGAAAGTCGAAAGTCGAAAGAATATCCACATATATCATAGTATCCAAAGACTATTACAAAACAGAATTTGTGGGAATGAAAAAACCATCCTTATTTTCTAAGATCACGTGGGTAGGTATACAATTAGGCCTATCTGATTAATACTCATATAATATATATATATATATATGAAGACTGGTTCCGAATCCAGAGTGAAAATCTTGAAAATTCTCTCTCTCTCTTTCTCACTCCAATCACTTTTTCATTACAATTTTCACAAGTAATTATAAAGGAAATTAGAGGCCCAAGTTGACACGGAATCTGGGCCCGTGGGAGTGCAAAGTTTGTCCCAAAATTAGATGACGGCCAAGCCTAGATCTCGCCGGCACTTGGGCTATTAAATATGTATTCATACATGTGTGTGGCGTGGTTATATATATATATATATATTTTTTTTTTTTTTTTTTTGTTTTAGGTTCGGAGTGATGATTTTCTCTCCGAGCCTAGAAGTTCGAGTCCCTATTACTTGGATAAGCCGTTTATGTCTCCATGGAAGGATACTAGTGCCTTTGTTGTTGCCATATCCCCGTTTGAACGACACCCCCCCTATATTTACATTCTTCTCTGTCTTTTTCTCTTCTTTTCCTAATTTCATGGTCCCACCAAATTTGAAAACGACAAATATTGTCACGTCACTATTCACTACACACGCGCGCGCACACACATATATATATATATATATATTGTCTATATATATATGTACTGTTTGCTTTCTCAGGGCAAATCATAATATTTCTACTTTAATTTAGTACCCCAAAGATTATCTTCTCTGTCTCTTTTTTTTTTTACCCGTTTGTTTCTATTTTTTAAACGTTATTTTTATGTTTTGATAATGATAATCAAGATGTCGTTGTGATTTCCAACAGCTGTAGGATAATGTCAGGATAATGGCGTTATGTCTTTAATAGTGCTTCGCTCGTTATCCTGTTTGGTTTTACTAATTTTTTTTATTCTTAATTAATAGTTAAATATAATAGTTACTTATAAATTGTTTTCGTATTTTCCAATGGATATGGTGGTTTAATGGACACGCAATTCGCATGTCTTTTTTTACTGAAATGGATATGTTATAAATAAGTGTAATGGATCAGTGCAAATGACTAATCCTTTGTGCCTACTTTTTAGTCACATTATTTAAACATGGACATCAATATCTATACATTTTCTCTTTAAGGCAAAAAAAAAAAAAAAAAAAAAAAAAAAAAAAAGGTTAAAAAAATGTCAATAGGCCAGTTAATATTGTTCGAATCACCTATTTTTCAAACAAAAAAGTTCTTATGTTCAAACACATTCATGCACACCCGCCTGAGTTAGCCCCAGCGATACTGTTGGAATCACCAACTAAGAATTTTACACGTGAAAAAGAAAAATGTCACGTCTAAAGAGAAAAATGGGTATTCATGAAAACAATTGGAAAGATAGACACAACAAGTTTGTTCTGTGGATAACTTCAGCTATATATTACTTTTAGTCATTTCATTTCATGGAATATGCGCAAAGTGAAATTCAAATTGCCCACAATATTATTGTAGAAAACGTCACTACATGAAGAGACAGCTGCCAACGTGTCAATAATCCACGACTTTTGCACGAACGGGCTACGTGTTAACCATTTCCTTTATATATTGTCACCCTTTTTGGGGAGACGAAATATTTTACCTGTCTTTCTTTAATTTCTTCTTTTCCCCCCACTAGCTATACAAACTTATATATATATATATATATATAAATATGAAACCGAAGGCGAATTCTACCAACAAAAAGTTGGGGGTATTTGAAAAAATTCAAAAGTTAAGCACTTTGAAGTGGTGATGAGGCAGCTGACTTTAGCTTTTTAAGATTTGAACTTAAACTAAAGCCGCTAGGCAGGCGCAATACAATGCACGAGAAAATTATAACGTCGGCGAGCTAGTGTAGAATGTTCCGCCGCAGCCGTGACGAACAGTTTTAGGAAGCACCGGTCCTGATCATAGATAGATTTCACTTTTTATTAGTTTTACCGTTTGATATAATCGTTAATTTTTTTTTTAATTTCTTTATTTATTTAATTTTTGACACGGACTGTCTAACGGGTGTAGATTCGATCAATACATGGTTATAATCAATGTCATGATCAGATGTTGTGGATTTGAGAAGTCCTGATAAAGCGAAATGCTGTACAACCTAATTTTATTCAAAATCTTATATTCCTTTTCAAGTGACATGTCTCTGTAGGTCCTATAATTTTTTTTTTAAAATTTTATTTTTTAAAAGAAAAAAAAAAATATATATATATATATATATATTAACCAAAGAGAATTTGACAGATTAGAATGGATTAAAATTCTCTAGTAACAAATAGAAATGCTCTTGTGAAAATGGGCGGCAACTAATTCTATCATAAACCGACCACGTAATCTCACACGCTCGTGGACTTCACTGCGTGGTGCACTTTTAAGTGGTTTCTCACGTGTGCAAGCTTTATTAAACAACTATTTTTAAAGCACTTAAAATTTAGGTTGTTTAATTTAGTTTTAATATAATAATTCCTCTTTTATTTTAATAATTTCTTTTTGTTACCATAACTCCCAGGCCACTTAATGGCTTTCCTTTTAAGAAGGTCATAGTGTTGCTCATGGGAATAAGATGCGGGTTTTGAGTTCTTCATGACTCATGGACATTGACACTAAGAAATGTGTTCGATATATTAAATTAAGTAAAAGTTTGCATTATTGAAAAAAAAAAAAAAAAAAGTTCAATTCACAATGTCTGCGTGTTAAAGGGTATATATTTATCTTGTTTCTAGAAACCGGAAGTATTTATTTATATTTGAAATATAAAAAAAGCTTGGATATATATAACATTAACTTATATTTCTTCGTAATATATATATGCTACATTGACAATTGTTTAATTAAATATCAAAAATATATTGTCCCTTGATTGTGCTCAATCGATCATCTACAACTATAGCAGTGCTTTCAAATATCATCAAAATAAAGAGATGAAAATATCCTCTTTATAGCAGAATATTTTAAACTAGTCCCTCATCAAAGAAACAATTGATCATCTAGTACTCTTACTACCCAAGCTTTTTGCTTTTTTATTTGGGAACAAGACTAAAGATTTTTTTTTAATTGCAGAAAAAAGTTATACGAATAAAGATTATTGACGTGTCTATATAACTTTGAGTTACTAATTTATATAGCACTGTCATCTTCCAAAAAAAAAAAAAAAAACAATTGAGTCATCGAAATGATATATAGTCAAACTCCTATCTTGATATATATATATATATTATATACATATATATATAATACTAGTTTTTAGGGACGTGTGGATTTAATGTTTTGATTTTTTTAAAATAAATATAGAAATATTAACTTTTTCAGTAAAAGAAATTAGATGTTGAATTTTTTAAAAAATCAATATCTTTTTCTTAATTTATGCTTGTCTTCAAGAGAATTTAACATAATCTAGTAACCAGTGATTCAAAGGGAACATAAAATTCGAATAATTGTAAAAAAAAAAAAAAAAAAAAAAATTGTTGAGTCATATTTTGAAAAAAAAAATTATTTTATTTAGGGACACTTTGAAAAAATGAAAAGTATTTTAAATGAATCAACTATAAATATGTAAAAAATTTTGAGGAGAGAAAGTAAAAACAAAAAATAAAACAAAGAAGGAGGTAAGCAACTCAACAAAAAAGAAAAAAGAAAAAAAGTGCACAAAAAAACAAAAGAGATCAAATTTTTTAATAGTGTCAAAAACAACTCTCCTTTATAATATAGTTATAGATATGTACATATATTTACAAATATATTATCTAACAACCATATACAAGTTTAACGGATCTAACTTCTATTTAGATAAATGTAATTATTGAATTACATGTAATTTTATTTAAGTTCATATATAATATAGTATTTTTTTTTATAACTAATGCAAGTGATATGTAATACAACAAAAAAAAATATTATATTATAATCAACTGAGTTATATTAACCTATGAAAAAAAAATTACGAGTAGTATTCTATAAGGATGTCAGATATGAGAGTAGTCTTATAATAGACAAAGTTTTATGTCTGAGGTCATATATACAATTCAACACAAGAAACATCAAGATTAATATACATATCTTGTAATACTAACTTATTAATGTGTGATTTTTTTTTTTTAATCAAAACCGTTTGTCAGTAAAAGTTTCAAAATGTAACTCATTAAAATTATATAATATTATATGTAGAACAATTAATAATTATATGAATGTTAGAAGTTAAGTAGTTGAAGAGGAGATTCATCCTAGATTAAAAAAAAAAAAAAAACGTTTATTGTTCTTCTCTTTCAAAAGTTATTTTGATGAGCACGTTTTAGAGCGTGAGTTGGCTTCTAATCACCTAGCTAGGGTGCTGACATGTGAGCTAGCTATCATATATAGGCTTGCATGTTCTACTATTTTTTTTTTTTTTTACAGATTTAAATTTAACGGGTTTAACGGGGAAAAAAAAGAATAAAGTGTTTCCACATGATTTGCATAGCACTATTGTGACTCTTCAACATCTATATCTCCATTAATCATATATTCTGGTCTCACTTGCTTTTATCTTTATCTTGTGATCAATTGTATATCCTTCTTCTTCCAACCGCAAGACCGATGGCTACGACTTTATATATATATATATATATATATAAGAATGTATAAATATATATATATATATGTATGTTTGTGTGTGTAAATATATATAGACCACTTCTTTAATGGTTTTCGTTGACAGTCGACTATATTCTCCAGCCTCTCCCTTAGCTGATTCGGCCACTCACTTGTATAGAAATTCAGTTCTAATGTCATTAGTGACTATATTTATTTGAATTTGGTCATCTGGAACTCTTATTTAATAAATAAATTTATTTTTGATTATATTCTTTCCGTTATCATAACAACACTATCGTTTTCAATTATGATGCTTAATTATGTAACAGTTCATGTGGATTATAACGTTCATATATATATATATATATATATATAATATTGGCCATCTGAACGTGAAAGAGACTTCGATTTGTATTCAATTGTACGTATTGGCCAATTTTGTTTTATTAATGCATGGATGATTGCATCATAAGTACATATTCCATGCACTCATTATAATAAATTAATGTAGATCACAAATATAATGTTATGATGACTTATATATATATATATAATTACATGCATGATGAGCCTTTTTGTAAAAGCAAGCTATAGATATATATATATATATATAGATATCATCAAAGGGTACGCCTTATTAATTAGCTAGCTCGATCGGATATTTAAAGTACCCATAGGGCTCTCCAATCCATGTAATGAATTCATTTTAATGCTTTTATTGTAATCAAATCAATTCGTATATACACATAAATTGTTGCTTAAGATGTGTTTTTCCACCATTTCCTCCTTAAAAGAAGGAACACACTTACCCCATTTCCTTACGTGACTCAATGCAAACCCTAAAGAGAAATTCCCAAAAAAAAAAAAAAAAAAAAAAATCTGTACCCGCTCAAAAGAGAGAAGAGAATCAAAAAATTGGTCAAAGATTCTGACAAGCGCGTGTTTGTGTGTGAAAGAGAGAGAGAGAGAGTGGAAAAGATGGCATTTGCCTTTTCAATGTGCTGAAGAGGCCCATGTTGACACGCAATTTTAGCCGTTCAAATTTATCAAGAACCACAAAGAGAGTTCTCAAACCTGATTGGTTCGGAGAGAGAGAGAAGGAGTGCATACGCAAGGTAATTGGTTCGGAGCCCCAAGCCTACAGGTTCGTGCCGTGCGCCGTCTTGTCTCCTAGAGAGGGTGCCACCACCGTCTTAACTTCTCTAATTTTAATTGTGGTCCACTTTAATTAATTAGTCTTTGTGGCCAAACTTGACATATTTGACCCGCCACTTCAAATTTGACTCCTCTATACATCTATCTATCTGTATGTATATGTATATATATATAGTTTTGTACTAATTACGTTACCTAGCTAAATTACCCAATTAGCTGAGCTCTTCTAAACATTCTCTTAACGTACGGCGACCGTGGCTGTACTTCACCAGTAAAATCTGTTGGCTTTATGCGTATATAATATATAAAGCAGGCTAAACATATTCTACTATGTAATTGATCATGACTACATTCATAGCTCCACCTTTTTTTTTTTCTTTATTCTTTATTCTTTTTTTTTTTTTGAATAAGTAGAAATTTTAAGAAAGAAACAAAAGAAAATCCGTACAAGGACTAAAACAAGAAATAAAAACAACCAAATAGAAACTAAACCAATAATAAAAAAAATTATAAAAAAAAGCTGAAAAAATTCAATTAACTTAAGAGAATACATCAATATTACTCAATTTAAAACCCTTTCTATTATAAGTCCTAAGATGGTTATAAGATGAATTATTCTTCTCAGACTATTTGCTTTTTTCCCCCCTCAAAATAATATGATCTGTCAATTCATTACAAACGTTTTAAAAAATATGATTTTATTATACAATTGTTGAAACTTCTTGCTATTCTCTATTTTTAAGGTTTTAGATATCGTTAGAATAGTTATCATAATATGCTATATCCGTTCAAGATTATCCTATCATATCGATCTTCTGTAGATGATCATTTAATAATGCATGATAGAATAGCCAATTTGTGGCTTAAACAAGTTGTATGCTCAATGTGCTCTTATTTGTTCTAAAGCTTGATTGACAGTGACTACTAACTTTATTAATTAATTATCAACTCAACATACTAAATAATAGTTTATAACAATGTATTCTTATGGAATATATATCATAACTTGTTCAACTATTAATGTAACTATATATGTGTACCAGCTCATGGTATAGCCTTTGAAAAACGATCTGTACGATGATTATAAAAACTACAATTATTATATATATCTTGTTAATTAGAAAACTATTTTCTTTTCTCTTCGAAGAGGAAAGAAAAAGAAGGAAAAAATTAACAAAGTTATAAATTTATAAACATCACTGAAGTACACCTGTGACATATCTTTTTTGTGATTAGACCTCAGAACCCCTAGAAGTCCCTATGATATTACTGTAATAGCTATATATATATATATATATATATCTTCGTCACGAATTTAACGGTACAAAAGCTATTTTCATTTAACGGAGATATCTAGCTAGATATATATACTTTTTTTAACTCTCATACTGATTATGACGTTAATGGTCGGTATGCTTCACTGTCAAATTATGGAAGCTTCATTTTTATAATTTAGACAAATGAATATGAGCGAAAGTGTAATACCATCTCGGCCACATTTATATATATATATATATATGTTATATATGGATTCCTTGTAGGTATGCCTAATCTAGTTGGAATGTCGATTGGAGAGTGAATCACTATAAGCTGACGAAGATACAACACATATGTATATAGATGTTGTAATTAATCAAGAGTCTTATATGCTGAGTATTACTTAAGCAGTGGTATAGTAGACTCCACACCATCTCCACAGACCACAATGACCTTACATAACGAAATTGGGACAACTTGGAAAACGATACAAACACTTGTAATGAAGAAAAAGCTTTGTTGCGTAACATGGCTTTTACTGATTAAAATTTTGAGTCCATAATATAAAAGACCGATGGTGACTTTCACTAGTGAAGTTCCGTGACGCGTCACTCAAAAAAGAGTGTTATATATATATATATTATACAGATATGTATATATATATATATATATTGCTTTTGTGATATCCCCATTATCTTTTGTGGTCCCAAGAACTAGTAGTATACTACTACTGGATATATCTTCTTTCAAGTTGATCTCAACCATCGATTTAAATGTCAATGGATAATTACATTTTATCATGTACAATTAATTTATTTCTTTTTTGGCCTTCTTGGGTCAACAAAAAAACCAAGCTTTGTATAAAAGTAAGAGAACTGTCACAAGATTTGAGTCTTGATTGCTCATTTTCTTTGACTGTCTTGCTCATTTTATCATGTTAATAGTTAATGCACACAAGAGAACTTGCGAAATCACATGATTTCATTGAGTTTTTTTTTTCTTCTTCTTCTTCTTCTCTTTTTTCTTTTTGTTTTTTTTCCTTTTTTTTGAAAAGAACACATACAAAAAAAATTTAGCGTGCATGTTCAGAATCACTAGTCATGATTCGACTGAATATAGAGAAGAAGGACTTCAAATTTTGAATGACTCTCAATGTAAACTAAAACACCGAATTTATTGTACTTAATTTCAAGCGCGATTGAGATAATATACGTATAATAATAGCCAATAAGAGCCTAAATATATATATATTTGGACTCCTTTGAGCTTCCCATGAAATAATGGCCATTTTTTTTTACTAGTTATAAGTGAAGTGGTTCAAATCAAACTGATTTGAATTTTCTATATGATCCAAATGAAGAAAAGAAAAGAAGAAGACGACCAAACGATTAGTTTTCTCTGCCGTGTACATGTCTTCTTTATTATGTGTGGGACAGTGTGACAATGAGCATGTACAAAGCCTTGTTGATCAGAAACTCACATGTGATGCTCAATAAAGTTAATATCGTGAACAAGTTGCTGCTTTTTTTTATTTTTTTATTTTACTTTTCTTTTAAAATCATGAAGTACATCAGCTTCTCTTTTTGTTTCTGATCAAAATAATAGTAAAATTTGATCATTTCATTGATATTGTTTTGTATTTATTATTAGGGGTTGTTTGACAAAAAATTCATTTTAAATTAAATTGTACTTTTTCATCATGTTTTTTATCTTTTATAAAATTTTTTTTTATCTTTTTAAAAAATTACTATTAAAACTTGAAAATTTTAAACTAAACTCATTCATCAAACACCCCTTATTATTATTATTATTTATTATTATTATTGGCGGCATTGTAGATGTTGATGAGTACGAATGCACAATCTTATATCACTTTAAGAATTCAAATGTAGAGAGCCTGACAGTTGGAAAATGACATGGACTTCAACCAAGATATGACGTTAAAGCTGTTAAAATAAATTTCCCGTTCTGAGTCTCTTGCAGCTTTTGAATCACACCTTTGATCCCACTATCTTTAGGAAACTTTTTCTAATCTTCCCCCCATTACTGCATATTTAATTTTTTTTTTAAAAGGTATAAATGATGGTAATAAAAATGATCAATAAATACACCAAAACATCTCGATTAATTAATGATTTTTCTTGATCAGTTAACTTATGTAGCTCGTCACATGCGAATAGTCTAGGTTAACTGATTTGATTAGTTAGTTGACAACTATCTAATTGATGGTTTTCGAATATGTAATTAGACTAATACCAATATTCATGTAATAATGTATATATAGTGATTAACGTGATCATATGCCATGTTTAATTAGTTGAATTGGACCAGCTTATCAGCATATATTTATATATATATATATATATTTTAAAATCTGATTGGTGTATTAGCACATGATTCTGTACTTCTCATGGAACATGTGAAGACTCAACCTAGTTTATTAAATTAGAGATAAAACTAATAATTTATGAAAGTCGTTAAATAAAACAAAATGATGATTGCTAAGATGATGAACCTAATTAATCGGGGGTGTTTAATGATTGGTTCCTTTCCATCAAATGCCAACAATTAAACAGCATCTACTTATTCTATGAATGGTTTAAACATATAGAAGATTGATATAAGTCATCAATCCCTTCCTTGTAAATTTGCGAATTAGATAAAATAGAATAATTCTTTATTTCAAACACTATAAATCGAATATTAAATTTGATTAAAATTATTAGTCTTTATATTATTTCACTAGACATTTTAAATTGAGTACTAGATTAACAAACTCATCATACACAGTAATTCATTATTGTTAGACCATCTCAAATCGGTGCCATACGTAAGCATAAAAAAGTATCGAGCATATACGTAGACCAATCGAAATAATATTGCTCATAAGAGAAATATTGCTCATAAGAGAAAGCAAAAGAGGGAAAAACCCAACACATAAAAACAAGTGGGCCATGCATGCACCAAACTACAAAATATTGGAAAGCTTGATTCTCCGCATATGCATGCTTGGATGCAGTGTGTGTGTGTATATATATATATATATATATATGCAGATAATAAATATATGTGCTCGCAATCATTGATCTGATAGGCAAGACAATCTTAATTAGTACATGTTTCACGCCCATGTAGAGCTCCTCTCCTTCGTAAGCTGTTTCTTGTACAACATATACACATATATATGCATATATAAAAGCTATATATATGTACTGCAATGTCATCATCAGTTAATCACTACCTGCTCTACAGACAATGCTGTGTAGTGTGTGTGTGTGTGTGTGTGTGTGTGTACCCTAATTCGCAGATTAATAGGTTAGCTGCGTGTATTGCGCCCCATTATTCCATTATTATTGAGTAGACTCCAACATGCACTTCTCACTCTATCTGTCTCAGTGTCTCGTACGTTCTCTAAGCATAAACTTAATTAGCATGAGGCACTCTTTATTATATTATTCCCTTTTCATTTTCAAGTAATTAAATAATATACATATGTATATATGCAATTCTAAGTAGTTGAGCATATCATCTATTATGTTCGGGTTGCGGTCTTTATGTCATGTCGATCTAATTGTTTCCCAACTTGAATCCGACCGACCCATGACATGAATTTTCCTTAAAACCGTGACACGAATACGACACGAACCGAAATTGACCTATAACTCGAAATTGACCCGTAATATGTTATTTACCCAAGAACTGAAATTGACAGAAAATTGATAAAATAACATCACAACTTAATCAAAATAATCTAATTACATCCATCAAAACTAATTCAAATAAGTAATAAAGATCTTCATCAATATCATACCATAGATAAACAACAAGTTTTAATTTTTAATTTTTAACGGTTTCATACGGGTCAATTTCGGGTTTCGGGTTTGGACCCAAAATTGACCCACACAAGAAAACATGTAGTGTTTGGGTTAGACGGGTTGAACCCGAAATTGACTCGTTATTAACGTGTCACATTCAGGTGGACCCGATTTTGACCCGTTTAGTTTTTTTTTTCTCAACCCTAACCCGTAAAAATCATGTCGTTTTCGAGTTATGTCATCATATCGTACCCCGTATTGCCTGCCCTAAGCAGATGGGTTGAATATGATTTTATTCTTAATTATTATCACGAAATTGACATCATCACACCCCGTCATATATAATTTTATAACTTATTAATCTTTTTTTTTTTTTGAAAAGGTATTCATGATTTTGTAAATGTTCTCTTTCGTTTAGTTATTTTTCATGGTGACTGTTCTAGAGTCACTAAGTCACTCTTTTTTTTTTTTTTTTTTCATGTCTATTATATTTTATGTGGTGAACGGTTGAGTTCCCTAGCTTTCTGTTATCTTAATAATAGAATGATATACTAAAACTGGGCATATTAATACATATGAGAGACAAACCTTATACATGATATATGTGTAGTGAATATGTATAAAGTTTTTTAAATGGAGAGGATGAATAAAAACCTGACTTAAAAGTTATAAAAATGATAAAAAGGATAAATAAAATATCAGAATCCAGTCTCAAAGGCAAATAAAAAATAAACAATATTTCATTTAGAGAAGACACACGAATCCGATCAAAAATTGATTTAATTTATATATCTAGAAGAACATGAAGTATATAGGCACCTTTTCATTCAGACTTCAGTCTTAACTAGTGATCATATCTCTATGTATATTCCGTCAATTTATCCTAAGATTTTAAAATCACGATTTCCATTTTCTTTGAGTGAGTACATATATTATGTCGATCTTCTCCGGGGTCCGGAATCACGTCAAAATCTCTGGCACTATTTGAAGAAAGTGTAGTATTACTATATGTTTATAGTAGGTTTTGACCTGAATACTCCCTTTTTCTTCCTCAGATTGATCTACCGATATGATGTAATGTAATTGTTTACATTTTTATGTAACAATAACTTTAAAAATGCACAATAATTAATCTAAAATAAAACAATTTTAGTTGTTGCATATTGTCAAAGTCCTTTCCTATCACACATGATAAATGTCCGTGTGCACACATGTAACAGACAACCTCTGGGTCCTTATTTAGATTATTAGTAGCACTAATTTTAATCCTAGTGATGGTGATTTATCAATTTTTTATTAATAGATATAAATTTTAATTGTAATAAAGACATATTAAAAAAAAATTACAACTCACATGTTATATAAATTAGCAATTATTAAAAGTTAAAATTAGAATTAATCTCTTTGAATATTTTCTAAATAGAATGTGTGCATTTCGTGTGTGCCACCAGTTTAATATTAATTTTTGAATAACTACTCATACGCGGTGATTTGTCAGTATTTTATAAGTAAAGACTTACTAATCTCACATTGTATAAAAAGTCGATAATTAAAAGTTGAAATTAAATTAATATCTTGAAATATTTTTTTAAAAAATTAAGTTATAAATAAATGTGAGCATTTCGCGTTTGCATGCGTGTAAGTGGTATTAATATAAAATAATTATTCTGTAAAGGGTCAACCCCATTATCTTGATTTACTACCTCTTTGTGTGATCCCACCTAGTACTAATTAATATTATTTTTGGTACACATTCTCTCAGCTTGGATCTACATGGAAGTACGGTCTTCTGTCTGTATTATGTAGAGAAAATTACCTAAATAATTTTTTTTTTCATTCATTAATTAACATAACATAAAATATTTCTTCTTAATATAAATTCTAATTTTTTATTTGTCAAAATTTATGGATTTATTTATTTATTTATCTTTGTCTTTTTTACCCATTTTGCTCTTAACAACATTTTTTCCCTTTCTCTGTCATCAGTTTCAAATTCCCTCTATAACCCTCAAACCACTTTCTCTCTCTTCCTCTCTTCTAACCTGATCACTTTCTATCTCTCTCCCATGCCGGCGCTAGCGCCGTCAATCAATCACAGATCTGCTCGAGGCTGCCAATGTCAAGCGGCCCTGAAGGCCTGGCCGTCGACAAAGAGAAAATCTACAATGATGGCAGTGAAAATCGTGCGAGCCGTTCACGGAAATCAGACCTATCGTGGCGGAGATCATTCCTGGAGTTTGTTTTCACAAATCGTTAGAGATTTCTAGAGATTGCCATAGATCGACAACCGATCACCTTGTCTCTGTCGATTTGCCGGACATTGTGAAGATTGTCAAAGGTTTACTGATCGCCCTATCTCGCCATAGAGCAACAGCTTCAGACAGCCGGAGCCGGAGAGAAGATCTCGAATGCGAGGAAGACGGGCGAGCTTCGACAAATTTTGGCCACCATGAGCTCCAAAGATACTGGGAGTGGCAACAACAGTAGCATCGACAATGGTGGTGCCGGTGTTTTAAGATGAAATTTATGTATTTTTTGGTAATGTGCTGTAGGTTTGGATCTTTTGTCGTTGTTATTGCATTTTGTTGCTGCCAATACGGATACACCTCTGTGATCTTTGGCAATATTTTTGATCAATTTCATAATGAGTACAGTTTTACCTCGCGAATTGATCTTTACGGCGCTTTATCTATCAATTAGATCCTTTATCCATAGAAATTATATAGGCATAGTACTTTCTTTTTCTTTTTTCGCTTATAGTCATAGTCTGAAATTTGTAATTCTGACACGTTCTCTCTATTAGGAGGGTCAGTCTCGCTATCTCTCTCTTGTCGGTAAGTATATCTGTCGTGGTATTGTTGTCCAATAGTGTTTGTGAATTAGTAGTTTAGAGGGGATAACAAAAGGTAAAAAAGACCATAGCCAAGTCATAAGCTGGCCATATACGTTCCTCTGCAAGGTTTGTCCACCGAGGGTGAGTTTTAGGGCCTAAGATCAGGCCGAAAGGTGTAGTTAATGGACAACAAGTGAATATTCCTGTACTATCCCTTGAAAGGAGCTCGATCGTCGAATTGGATATGGAAATGATCCAACTGTGCCCGGATCGGATCGAATAAAGGACCAAGCTGTAGGCGAGTCCTATCCCTACCTTGGTGACCATATGCCCCGATATCCCTCTTTTTAATTTAATGTTAAAGTTAAATTTTGGATGTCAGAGTTTGGAGATCATAGCCTTAATCCGAAAAAAATAAAAAAATAAAAAATACTTACCTGAGGTATATGATCCTTTCTTGAATGGAGAATAAGTTCTACCACAAAATATTTTGGTAGAGTACCCAAAAAAAAAAAAAAGGACATCTGGTTCATGTTTAAAACAAACAAAGTTTTTTTTTTCAAATATTCTAGTAGAATATGCATTACATTATACTAGAGTATGTATTATACTCTATCAGAGTATTTCGACGACCGGCCATCCATGTTGAAAGATTAAAATATTCTAGTAGAGTATGCACCATATTCTAGTAGAGTATGCACAGATTATTCCGGCGACCGGCGTTGACGGCCGGAGCCAGAGACATCCGGCCATTCATGTTGAAAACTTAAAATATTTTAGTAGAATATGCACCATACTCTACTAGAGTATGAACTGGACTCTACTAGAATATGGATTGTATCCTACTAGAGTATTCCGGTAACTGGCACCAGCACCGGCAGTCAGAGCCAGAGACATCTGGCCATCTATGTTGAAAACTTAAAATATTCTAGTAGAGTATGCACTATATTCTATTAGAGTATGAATTGTATTCTACTAGAGTATTTCGACGACCGGCGCCGACGGCTGGAATCAGAGACATCTGGCCATCCATGTTGAAAACTGAAAATATTCTTGTAGAATATCCAAAATATTATAGCAGAGAATGCATTATACTCTACTAAAGTATGCATCATACTTTAGCCGAAGACATCCGATCATCCATATTGAAAACTGGAAATTTTTTAGTAGGATATCCAAAATATTCTAGTAGAATATGTATTATACTCTACTAGAGTAAACCGGGGACCAGTCCCTGGACCGGAGCTGGAGATATCGGGCCATTAATGTTGAAAACTGAAAATATTTTGAATGTCGAAAATAATGTATATGTTATTATAGTAGATTTTCTGAATAATATGGGTAATTTAGGTAAATCATGTAAGGTTGACTTTTAATTTTGTTGGTTGACCTTTGACTAGAATCATTTTGTGTCATATTGGTGAAGTGATCAAATTTTATGTTATATTGATAAAGTGGTATTTAAATTTGTGTTATTTAGGTACTTTCTCCATTCACATATATAAAACATTATTTTGACCAAACTCATGCTATAAAAAAAATTGTAGGCTTAATTCGTGGAGGTGACAAGCTTCCCTTATTTATGATTATCCAGCTTATTTAAATAAACTAAACCTTTTATTGAAAAAAAAAGAAAAAGTAAAAACTATGTTGATGTGCACTGCTACTTACAAATTTATCATTAAACGGCACTAATTTTATGATTAATTTTTGGAAAATCATCTCCGAATTTGCACTTTAATTAAAAAGTAAAATGTTGACAAATTTGGTGAGGGCAAGAGTTTTTCTTATCGGAGAATTTTCACGGTCACAAGAGCGATTTTGTAATGTATGTATGTATTTTAGAATTGTTATTTGAATTGTGTCGATTGATTTGATAGTTTTTTTAATTAAATATTGAATCGTATTTGAAGAAATTGTTGTTTGACCACAGACATAATTTTCGACACTTTTTAAGACATTTGATGATAGTTCTTGAAAAAAAAAAAAAAAAAGGTGTCATCTCAGTAATCACATGATTTAGAAATAATCAAAAGATATTCTACACCGGCCCGCAGTCATCGACGGAGGAAAGGAACGACCGGGGCACTCAAGCCCCAACAATTTTTTCTTTTTTTTTTTAATTTAAAAATAGTCTAAAATTTTGAATACAAATTTCGTAGTAGTATGCACTAAAAATAAAAATTTTGATCATAATAACCACTTATTATCCATTACAATGTTATTAGTCTTTTTTAATAAAAAAAATTATATCTTCGTCATCACTGAATATAGTTGTAACTGGTAATTTAACTACTCCTTGGTTAAAAACTAAAATGTACAGTTTACTTGATAAGAGAATAAATTAGTTTTGAAATCCATTTAAACCTTTGGGTTTTGTAAACTCTCAACATGGAGTTCAAGTTCCTCGGGATATTAAGTACGAAAAATATTAGAGATATCATTTTTTAATCAAAATTTTGAATACCAATTTATGTGACATGTGATTATTATTCTTTTATTAATAAATATTAAAACATTATCACAACAATTGTTACTCAATTTCATCAGCATGTGATCGTTGATACTCAAAATTTGTTCCTAACCCTACTCATTAAGTAATTATGACAAACAGATGTAATACTGCCATAAATCCTTTTGAAAGTCATAAGTTAATTAAAACGTTATTTATCAAATATTCTTTTGAGGAAAAGTTTCATTTGCATGCCCCTTAAATTTTGACACTTCTCAGCAGCATGCTTTTGATTGCCAAAATTCATTTACATATATATATATATATATATATATTTCGTTTATTTGTTGTTGAATAACGGTATATAGTAATTTATTGAATTGTTCAGTGTGTGCGTATATATATAACGCGATTTATGTAATGCACGCTTGTGTTCTATAAATATTTGTGCTTTGGACTCCGAAGTTTGTATACATATTTCATAGACACATTTGTATTATTTGTTTACATAATGCCTCAAGATAATGTGTGTATATATATTATCGATACTATATTTTTTTTTAATTAAAGCACACCAGTTATACAACTAATATGTTACGAGGTTCAAAACAAGCTGTTGACTGACGTACAAATTCACCTAGCTGGCTCTTAAATCAGCACTATTACTAGTACTTATAAGAATCTACGCGCCTGTTTGGCCCTCAAGTTTAACTCAAGTTAAATTGTACTTTTTTTTATCTTTTTCTCAAAAAAATTTTTGTCTTTTCTGAAAAAATCAACAAAAATAATTATTTAAATTTAAAAATTTCAACTCAACTCAAACTCAACTCAAAAATCAAACACCCCCTAAAGAACAAAGAAAAAAAAAAAAAAAGGGCCATGAATTGGTTATATTTTTCCTCCCCTTAAACTCATACTATATTTAAAAATAAAAATAAAAACAAACAAACGTTATAATACGTGCTTTGTACCATTTAATTTCGTTATCTTTTCTCAAATTTCGAGTTCCGAAAAGTTTTTAGTTCACTCGAACAAAGAACTTGTGATCCATGTTGACTTTATAATATAAATGTCATTTTACAAAATTTGACTTTTATCAGATGAATCTCAACATCGTCTTTCAAACTTTTTTCTTTTAATAATAAATTTTAAAAAAAAATCGTGCAATGGTGCGCAAATCATGCATGATGAGATATTAACATCAGTTTGGGGAATGTTAAAAGTCAAATCACTAAACAAATCAAAACCCAAAAGTCAAACTTATAGCAAATCTCACTCTTAAATATATTTGGAAAAAAAAAAAAAAAAAGGACAGAAAGTCGAAACTCGGTAATTGTCGTATTGTGAAAACTTTTCTTTCTTTCT
Source organism: Ficus erecta (assembly GCA_008635985.1). NCBI lineage: Eukaryota > Viridiplantae > Streptophyta > Magnoliopsida > Rosales > Moraceae > Ficus > Ficus erecta. The sequence continues at coordinate 2,903,944 of BKCH01000010.1, forward strand.
TTTTTTATTTTTAAAATCAACATAGATTGTCTATAAATTATTATTATTTTTCTTCTGGAAATGCGACTTCGTGCATATATCTGGATTTTGTTAAATGCTCTAGAAGACAGATTTTCGGATCTCTTGTAAGTACTTGTCGGAAGAGAAGTCGAAAGAAATCGACCTTTGCGCCTGTCAGTATATATATATATATATATATATACATATATATATATTACTTCTATATATATATTAGGCTGTAATTTTCATTTTCTTAATGCAACCTGGTACGCACCTGTATACGAAATTCGTCTTAAACAACAATTTTTTTAAAAATAATTACACAAAATGTTCCTTTTTAAAGTTCGTTTTGATATATGTTTATTTTTTAATAATATTATGTGTAAGTCTATTTTAAAGAAATAATATCTGTAATACTTATTTTGTTATTTTATTATAATTGACATCATTTTATTTTTATACATATTCTTTTTTTTATTTTAATGATAAATATTTTTTGTAGATAAATGTAAATTACCTTTAATAAACCAAAATTAGTTATAAACATCAAAGTAATTATAATAAATATAAAATATTTACTATAAAGATGATGGTTCATACTAAATAATAAATACAGCACAAAATATTAACGATAAAGATTGATGAATATTCATAATTTTCATATAAAAAACCATTGAATTCTTTATGAAAAAATCTATTATTTATGTAATCCACTATAAATTAAAAGGTTGCCATTTATGTCTTAACTAAACAAATTGAAGAATAACACAATAAATGGAATGAAATTCTTTATGAAAAAAATATTATTATTTATATAAATTATTAGAAATGAAATCGAACATATTTTTATGATAAAGACAGATTCATTATACAAAATTTTTTTTTTGAGATTTTTCTTTTTCTTTATTTAGCTTTTCTCATTAATGTGAAATCTGATTTTGAGAAAAAATATATATATATATATATATAAATATATATATATTTATGGTTCATTATGAATATTTACACCTTTGCAATAAATAAAAAAAATTCAAAATTTTCTTTTCTATCAATTCTTTTTGCAATTTCATTAAATCAACTTTAACCTTATTTGGTAAACATCTTAGATTTATTTTTTTTGTTTCCTTTTTTGTAATTTCTTTATTTGTTAATTCTCTATTCTTTATGAAGGGTAAAATTATCTTTATAATTACTCTTTTAGATGTTTATGTAAATAAAAAGAAAAATGAACATATATCAAATTAACACCTCCAATTTGGACATCTATGTAAATAACCATTTTTTTAACTTGAAAAAAATAAATTAATAATAAGGTTTTTTTAAACTCTCAATAACATTTTTATTTAGAAAATAATTCATTTCCTCCTACTAATTAATTATATAATTATTTCAACAAGTTATAAATATGTTTTTTTTTTTCCGTTTAACTTCTCTAAATATGCTATTTATCTCTTTCTTTCTTAAATTTCTTCATTTCTTTTCCTTTTCTTCTTCTTCTTCTTTTTTTTTTTTGGCAATTTTCTTGCGTTTAATATTTCTCGCTCTTAATTAAGATTACAAGCATGATTTAGCGAAAATTTTACATTTAACAATACTTACAAGGTGTAGGTTTCAAATCCTGCACCTCTAGATCAATATCAATGCACGGCAGAAGCTATTTATATTCAAATACAGAAATTAATACCTCGTAAGTTTCCTTGCGATCACAAAATTGATATTTTCCTAGATTCCAAGACAGTAGATATTCCCATTTAATGGTGCACTTGTGTTATATAGCAAAAAATCTTTCTCGATCAGTACTTAGTAGTGTCTTGATACTGACTCCTTTAAGCGTCTTGTTGACTGATTTTTAAGCAATTTTCTGCAACTTGTTATGCAACTTGCATTACTCATTTTTTTGATAATAATCAGTACATATTCCTTTCTAAAAGATAAAATAATATTCCCGTTTTTTTGTGCCCTACTATCTGGCTACTAATTTGCTACCTAGTCCTTGTAAAATTAATTACTTGTGAGCGAACATGAATTGTACTATTTATATATATATATATATATTTATATGAACACATTAGTTATATTCATATATTCACATACATATATATATGTATATATATGTATATGCATGCATGAATCATGTGCAGGAAAGACCAGGTCGTTTTGTGTTCAGCCGGCCATTTTACCGCCCTTCTAGTATATGTTAGAACGCAGCCAATTGAGACAGCTACTTTTAGTTGTTGCCATGTTAACTATCACCATATATATACACAATTTTATATGCAAGTCAATATATATATCTATCCAAAAAAAAAAAAAAAAAACCCTGTTAATGGATGACTTTTTCATATTGTAGTTGTTACGCTGGCATGTATGACAAAATTAGTTTTACTACATCTCTACAATTTTAAGAAGATATTGAAAACTCTTTATTAATTTTGTTCTTATTCAATGTCATTAGCTGTAATAAGTGTATTTGTGTTCATATTTGATTGTGATCGCCTAATGAATATGTGCTTAGAATTTTAGACATGCTAGGGTTAAGAAGGTATATTTATTTAATACCGTCCATTTTTTTTTTTTTTGACAAAGACATTTAAATAAGTACATTTAAACATTTACATAATTTCATAACAATTCAATTATGAAATTCAATTCAAATTCAAGTTCAAATCCGAATTTTATTTCTTAAAATTTGTATTACACTTTTTTTCTTTTTTACATTTATACTATTCGAATCTTTAATAAAAGTTGTCTAAACACACATTAAATTTGAATTTGAATACACAATTCAAATTTTATATTTGAAAGTATATATTCAATTTGAATAAACATTCAAATGCAACCTATTATCTATATGGACACTTAAATAGTGAAGTATTTGAAAACCCGGATATTACAAAAAAAAAAAAAAAAAAAGAAGACGATACAACAGTTTGTAAATTAAAGTGTTTTACCATTAGCTAGCTTTCGTGCTTTACGAGACAGAAAGCACCTCAAAAGAGACCGGAGATTATACCATTTATTTAACACGAATTAATGCATCATATTTAACTAATCAGATTCTTAAAAAATTAATAATTATGTTATTACCAATTTGAGGCATGAGTTTTCTTTTCCGGGAGTGGGCTTTGTGGGGTTGGGGGGGTGGTGTGGGTTGGGTGGGGGGTGGAAAGCAGATCTAGATGCGTTTAGTAAAGTTTTTATTTCTCCTTCTTTAATCGAAAAGCTATAAGTGGAAAGTGCAAGTGGTTAAAATATAAATTAGTGTACTAATTTGCTAAAGTAACTTTAACGAGGATTTTTTTTTTTATTTTTTGTCTTTTTTTGTTGAAGAGGTAATTTAAATTGGGAGGGGGGGGGGGGGGTGTTTAGCAAAGTATTTTGCTTAAACTAGGCAAAAAATTCATCCACACGATTTTTTTTTTTTTTTTCTTATCTGAAATATCTACACGACCTTCTATTTGCTTCGAACTCAAACAGCACAATATAGTTAATTCAGGAATGTGTTTTTCCACATCAGCCTTTTCGGAAGAAAAAAAAGGAAAAGAAAAGAAAAACACTGACGTGTAACATACAAACAAGTTCGATATTTAGCTTTGATTTAACTTGTATTAAATTTTCTTTGCGGTTTTAGCGGTTGGTTTGCCTAGATTTGGATAAGTATAAAATTATACTCAATTTTAGTTTTCCATACAAGTCAATGAACTACATATAAGGAGTATCTAAAAAAAGTAAAAAAAGTATAAATGAGGTTTTCATATAGTCCACTCTTTTTATCTTAAAATCACAAAGACAAAAAATAATAATAAAAATAAAAAATAAAAAATAAATAAAAAAGAGAAGGAGAAAGAAGAAAAGAATAGAGTCCTGTAGTAAAGGAATTATAATATTGGATATCTTAGTGTTTCGAGTACAAAACAAAAAAACGGTGGTTAATACTTTAGTACTCCCTTTCTTTTTCCCCATATGAATTTTGTACTTCCCATGACATTCAACATTTTACACATTTTGACATTGAAAATCACTACAAAGAACCCTTCCAGAAATGACCCTGCATGTACATACCAACATAGCCTCTCCCTGAGAACAACAAATCCCAACCACCAACGTTTTTTGACAATTCATGATCCAAACTATTTTTTTACCGTATCGATAGATACTGCTGATTTAATATTTTTTTAGCAGTCTAATTTATAAGTGTTCACGTAAAAATTTTGTAATATGACACACATAATTGCTCCCCATCACAACTCAGACCGCTAAAAAATCAACCCAACGCTTACTGGTAGATCAAAAGCACAGTTTCCGTTATAAAATTTGTGCTTTTATCTCTCTCTCTCTTTTTTTTTTTTTTTTTTTTTTTTTTTTTCAAGATAGAAGAAGAAGAAAAACTTCATCTTCGAAACTCTGTCCCTAGCTAATTTTCTTTACACAAATCAAAGAAAGAAGAACCCACCCCCCGGTAAATTAATCAAACCGGTGAATTATTGTCGCAATCTAAATCCCCAATCGAACTGTACAAACAACCAGAACATCAAGAAGAAGAAGAAGAAGAAGAAGAATCATCTCCCTTGATTTGAGCCTTGTCTTCCTTATTTTGTTGGCTGTCGTCATCATCGTCATCATCATGATCATGATGATTAAGAAGAACAGAATTAGCGCCAGTGAGGACCATGGCTCGCTTAGCCTCCGAGTCCCAATCCGTGAGACCCAAAACCACCAACATGGTCAAAGCGCAACACCACTGCGCCGCCAACAGTCCAAACCAGAGCCCCTTAAAATCAAAACCCAAATAAAAAGCCAACGCCAGTGCTACCGGCGTCCCCACCATGTAGAAACACCCCAAGTTAATGTTAGCGCCCACTTTCGGCCTCGCCGTGCCTCTCAGAACCCCGCAGCCCGTCGTCTGCGGGCAGTTTCCGAGCTCGCACAGCCCAATTATCGGCAAAACCATGCTCGTCAGTGATAAAATCTCCTTGTCATGTGTGAACATCGTCGCCCACACGTTCCTCACCGTTACGGCGAAGATCAGCGCTAAAATGCCCAAGATTCCGCCGCAGAACAGGCCTACCGAGGCTGCGAATCGTGCTCTTTTAGGCTGGTTTGCGCCTAGCTCGTTGCCGACTCTCGTCGAAACGCTGAAGCTCAAAGAAGAAGGGAATATGTAGATTAGAGCTGTTGTCTGAATTAGAATCCCCATTGAAGCGACGGTGGCTCTCGGGTTTAAGAGCAGGCCGCAGAGTAAGATCATGATCTCGTACCACCACCATTCGAGACAGACCGAAATGCAGCTCGGAATGGCTAGGCCTAATAAGGTTCTCCACCCACTAAAACAGTCCTTGGAGATTCCCGGCCATGTGGTTTTGTGAACTCCTGATACGAGGATGTAGATGATTAAGGAAGCTACTAGGTTGAAGTTTGTGAAAACTCCGCAAAGCGCAACTCCTTTGATGCCTAAACCGAGGCGACAAACGAGGAGATAGTTCATCGGGATGTGGAGGATGATTGAGAGCGTTGCGCAGTATGTGAGAGGCAGAGTAATGGATTGTGTTCTGAGGTAGATTCTTAGAGGGTGGAGAAGGGACTGAGCGAGGAGGTCAGGCAGAGAGAAAAGGAGGTAGGATTGAGCTTCGGCGGCGATGGCGTCGTCTTGGCCGCAGAGGAGGAGAATTCTCTTCATGTTGAGCCAGAGGAAGGAGATGGGAATTGAAGTTAAGGTTAAAAGGAGGACTGTTCTTTGTAAAGAGAGGCCTAAGAGGGTTTTCTTTTGTGCGCCAAATGCTTGGCCGCAAATAGGCTCCATTCCCATAGCGAGACCGGAGAGGATGGAGTAGCCGGTGATGTTGGCGAAGCCGACGGCGAGCGAACCGCCTGCTAGGGCGAGCTCGCCGAGGCGGCCGAGGAAGAGCATGGAGATTATGGAGCGGGAGTAGAGTAAAAGGCCGGTTAATATCATGGGGAGAGCTATGTTGGCTATGGCCTTGGCTTCTTTTAAGGCCCTGAGGAGGAGGGGCTTGTGGGGTTCTTCTTGTGTTGTGGTGATTGTTATAATATGCTCTTTGTTGTCGTCTTCTTTGTCGATCGAGAGGAGGTAGTCGTTGTTTCGCGACGACGAATCGCATTGGCTGAGCAGGGGAGATGAGAGCTGACACATTTTGTATAGTTTTTAGAAGAAGAAGATGAACAATTTTATGCGCAAAGTATAAGAGAGAGAGAGAGAGAGAGAGACAGAGAGAGAGAGGAGTTGGAAGTTAGTGAGGGGGGGAGAGGGAGGGGGGGTTTTCAAGAGGGTGTTTGAGGGGCTTTTATAGGGAACTCTTGGTGGAAAAACCTTTTGGAGTTTTAAATATGAAGTACATAAATATTTATATATGATTTTTCGACGCGTCATAAAATATAAAATAGCTGTAAATGTGCTTTTGTGTAGAGATGAAGAGTAGAACTACAATTGGGGGCGGGGGGGGGTATAAAAAGAGCAAAAGGTTTCAATAGATATCTGCTCTGTTTTTATGAAGCAAATGGAGAGAGATGGAGACTTTGTCAATAGAAAAAGGGACAAAACACATAGTTGGACGGTAATGTGAGATGGGCCGATTTAGGAATGCCTCCAAAAGCCCGTCATGGCCCATAACTGTTGTCTTTTGGTTAAAGGGAATTTGCAAAGATGACAACCGAGGAAGGATCCATGGAGATTAATGCAATATCTCAAAAAGTTGTCTTGTCATATTTTTTGACGGCTTTACCCAAAAAAAAAAAAAAAAAAGACAGAAAGAGAGACAAAACAGTTTTGTCATTTGTGTCTTATCTCTTATGGGTCGGTCCAAAGATGGCCGACGATATTCAAGTGAAGTCCCCTTAGCGAGACTCCGGGGGATGGGATGCCAATTCCATAATCATAAACCAAATTGAGTGTTATTCAACTACATGTTTTGCAGATCAGCACCAATAAGAAATGCCTCGATTTGCCTTTGACAAGGTTTAACTTGCTAATTCCTATGTCTAATTATTAGTATATTAATTACAAGCTCATATATGTGTATATATATATAGATATATAGATAACCATAATGTCCTTGACGCCCTTATGAAGTAATCAAGATTTAAAATAAGAGTTTAGGGCCAAAGGGGATTTTTATTAATCTGCCGTAGGGAACCCTTGAGCAATTTCAAAGCTAATTTTTGGATGTTTTGTTTGTGTCGCCCAAGAACAAGAGACAAGATGTGGATTCAAGGGGGGTCCAATTGGTTCAAACTGTGTACAAACTTTGGGATATTCCAAAAGTCTTACTATTATTATTATTACTGTTTTTTTTTTTTTTTTTGGTTTTCCCTCCCTTCCCTTTTAAGACAAGGGTGTGAGCCCACAGGAAAGTAGTAGAACACCCTTTGACTCGAAAAATCATATAAATAAGAGATATTATTCAGTAAATCGGGTATATCACGTCATCGTGTTTATATGGTATATTCATTGAACAAAAATTTGACATTTATGTCATTTTTTCATATCTTTTGTTTGTTTTATTTTTCTTTTTTCTAATGTGCAATATATTAATTGTCAACTCAAAACTACCATAAATATCTCAACTAAATCTTATCATAATCAATTCAATTTAAACAAATATCATCTTTTTTTATTTTATGATATCTTTTAAAATATTAATTAATTTTTGCTTAAAAAAAAAAAAGAAACTAAGGAACCATATATGAGGAACCTTCCTCATTCAAACCGTGAGGAAATAAAATTTGAAGGCTCTGAGCTTTCCCAAAAAGTAAAAAATAAAAAAATAAAAAAAATAAAAAATTGAAGGCTCTGTTAAGTTTTGGACATGAGAGAAGAAGGTAAGTTCAACATCTATCATCATGAAAATTGAAGAAGGTATTTTGTGCTATTAAAATCTGTTGATTTGAATATCATTTTTTATATCATTTGATATAATTCATTAATTTTGGCTATTTAGAAAGAGAAATAATTTTTTACACTTCAAACATTTAATTAATTTTTGCTTTCAGGAAATAAAAGAAGTACCATAACTACAATTTTGATCCCAAATCAACGAAAATAGAGTTTAATTAAAAAAAAACATGACATTTAAATTTGCATAAATAAAATGAGTTTAAAAAAGCAAACTAATCAATACAAAAATTAAATATATGAATGCACTCTTTTAAATTTCAAATTATTATTATCTACGAACATTTTTTTAAGGTCCAAAGTCCAAACCATATTGAATTAAAAAAATAAATAAACTTTCAAAAAAAAATTTCCCCACGGTTTGAATGAGGAAGGTTCCTCGTATATGGTTCCTTAGTTTCTTTTTTTTTTTTTTTTTAAGCAAAAATTAAGTAAATATATTAAAAGATATGAGAAAATAAAAAAGATGATATTTTTTTAAATTGAATTGATTATTATAAGATTTAGGTGAGATATTTATGATAATTTCGAGTTGACAACTAATATATTGCACATTAGGAAAGAGAAAAATAAAAACAAAAGAATCACATGGAAAAATGACCCAAATGTCAAATTTTTGTTGGATGGGTGGACCACATAAACACGATGACGTAGTACACTCGATCCACCGAATAATTTCTATATAAATAAAGAAAATTTTATGTTCAGTCGCAAAAACGTGTAGGGAATTTCCACATGCTTTAATTTGCTTACTATTCGTATTCTATATATGCTTTTCACTTGGCCCCCCTTATACTTTTTGAGTCCCCATTAATCCATTACGGAAAATATGTCCACTTTTTTCTTTCTCGTTTTGGAGCCACATAATAAGTAATGTACTAATTATGATAAGGGATTTTATGGCGGTCAATAAAATTTTTTGTTTTCCCAACTTTCGGTTCGACGTGCTTGTGAAGGCTTGGAGATACCCTAATTGATGACAAAGGAATCTAATATTGCAAAACTATAGTGGGATGATAAATGGGGATAAAAAGAATAACACAACTACAAAGAAGAAGAAGAAGGAATATCTAAGACAAAGAGCTTTATTAGATGCCGAACAAATTATGAAGAACAATGCTAAATATACCATTGATGTTAAATATTGCACACTAATAGAGGATGAATCCCATATTATGAGACCTACAGATAGAACTCATCCTCACTGATGCTCCCAAGTATTTTTCAATTATGAAAGCTAACAAAGGATTAGTAGTAGAATCGTCAATTACGTTCATGATTTTTAGACATTAATAAAGTTTTCGAGAACAATAATCATGTAAACACAAGAAAAGGTCCACCACAAACACCGACTAGGTTTTGAAAGAGAAAGAAAGGAAAAAATAAAAAATAAAAAAGGGTTAGGTGTAACTTAATGAATCACGCCAGCAATAACGTGGCCACAAATGTCAGTGCTTTTGCTAATGTACAAAATTAAAAAGGCGAAAGCTATTTTCCCTTTTTTTTTCCTTTCTAAATTGACCCTAGAAAGACGTTTTCCATTGCTTAATATGAAAATGAATTAAAAACATGCAAAATCTTCTACAATTCTTCCCCTTCCCCACACTAGAAGAGAAAAAATGAGTGGAAAACATAAGAGTGAACGCGTGACTAAATTTAGCTCTATTTTCATTTACTTTGACTGAAAAATATATCAAATTAATAATCGACTAATAAGTAGTGTAGTTTACATGAGGAGTTCATGTCATAATTAATAAACTCAAACCCTACTTATCGATTAGTCATATATATTTATATAGAAGTCAGGATCGAACACACAATCTCTATCAATCCTATTCCATTAAAACCTCTCGATATCACTAGAGTAAATAGTCTACAACCCCTATTATACGTCGAGGTTAGTCATTGTTACTATGTAACTTTTGTTAAAAAAGAGAGATTTTTACATGAACCTATAGTTTAGCTTTTATTAAACCGTATACCTAGTTGCGGTTAATCACACTTGGTAAAACCGAGCAAATAAACTCTTGTACAAACCGCTTTTAACTATAAAAACTTCTTAGTCTATGATATCTTATCCGTTTTTGTCTTATTAGATGTACCCAGCTACATTCAGAAAGTTCCCAGGTAGATCCGATAAGCTTAATGAAAGTGCATATATACATACACACACACACACACACGTACACAATCTATTTAAGATTGACATCTCAATCCCGGAGATTCTTTTTCTTTCTCCATTTTTTTTAATTTTTAGTTTTCAAGTTTTGAGTGTAAAGATTTGATTAGTATCTTAATCTGATCAAGTGACGCACGTGTATAAGTCAAAAAGAAGGATGGACATTTCAAAGATAAACATCTTTAAAGTTTCAGTACAAACATTCTTGTCAGTTTAAACTAATCTAGAAACTATTAATATATAAAATCCTAATTAATTATCTAAAATGATAAGAAGCATATCTAGAGAAAAAAAAAATTCCGTTTTTTGTGTTGTAGTTTTTTTTTTTTTTTTTTCAGAAACTTTTTATTAATGTCGTCTGCGTAAAAAAGCCAATTTTCATTCTGATTTGTAGATTTTGTCCACTTCACCGAAAGCCGTTCCCATTTGTTTTTATAATATGAATGGGTGAGCGGGTACGTGTGGGGTCTAATTTCAGCGGTTGGTGTAGTTCACATTAGCAAAGTGAATTTCACGTTTATCGGTTTTAATTTCGGTTATTCAATAATTGTATGTCTACATATAGTCAAGGTCGTGATATATGTCAGATATATCTCTATTTAAAATATAAAATTCTCCGTACCAACATAAAGTTGATTGTGATTTGCATTAATTAGTGTAACAAGCTAGCTAGGTTTGAAAAAGTCGGTATTTAACAACCTTTAATTTTTCTCAATTAACAATCTATGTATTTCCGTTAAAAAACTAATATATGTAAATCAATCTATATTTAAATATCATCATATCTTATTAAAATCACGTTGTCAGAATTTGACTAACATATGATCTCCCAAATAACATCACAATCTATCTTATTTTTCATTTGAAACAGATTCTTAGAACTATAGAATAGTACCATATGCTTGCAGTTAGTGCAGGCTAAATATGTTAATATATATATATATATATACATATACATTAGCTCGAGCCAAAAATGCAATCTAACTTTTTTAGAAGGTAAGTAAATTAAAAAAGATAGATGGATGTATAACTGAGGATAAGGTATCTAGTTTCACGGATCAGTATTTAAATTATTGCTTGATCGAGATTTCATATTATATGTTTTTTTAGATATAAAAAGGACAACATGCTCTTGATCGGGAGCATGCAGCATGCCTACATGATTCATGCACTCTTAACAAGTACTATGTATAATATATATATATATATATATTTATATTTATATATATAAGGTTCTAATTTCTAATCAACCGGGATTTCTGTAAATATATACTGATATTCCTGTCAGCGTCCTTTATAAAAAGAAAATCCTTCCTGGATGTTTAATGTTAAATCAACTGTTTCGAGCAAAAGAAAACAAGTTTTGTAATTTACTTGCCTTCTTTAAATCATGTACCACTACCGATATATTTCACATTTTCGACTATAATTATCTAGTAAAGCCAAGCTAGCACGGCTTTTTTTCAGTGCCTATGCATGAACCATGCAAATCATGTGATTGTTCAAAATAGTTCATAAACAGTGACTGATGTAATCATTAAAATGTTAAAATTTTAAAAATTAAATTAAAATAAAAAACTGATATGATCACTATCCACAAAAAAAAAAAAAAAGAAAAAAAGAAAGTGATTATGTGTAATTCTGAAAGGAGAAATAGGGCCGCATGATTTTCCTGCTGGTTTTTGAATGCTTGAATGAATAATTACTCGATTATCTAATTACCTCAACTGCATTGCAGCATCATTTTGGGCTTTACGTATTTTATTGAAAGCTACAGACTGTGTACTTTGTCTATGAAATTGATGTAAGAAGTTTGCCATAATTTCCAATCCAAATTCAGGTATATCTCCTGAGAGTAATTGGCCTAAATAGTCTCTGAACTCTTTAAAACGTGACGGTTTTATCTCTATTTTTTGTGTGCCCAAAACGACCCTAAACTCCTATTTTCTTGGTCATTCCAGTCCTTTCCGTCTGATTCCATTAAAAAACTCATGGAATGATCATGTGAAAAACATGTTTTGTGCTTTTTGAAGGAAAATACCCCTAAAACCCTTATTCATATATTAGCATTAAAAAAAAACAGAGAGAAAAGAAAGCTGAAAATACCCTATCTCTCTCTCTACTCTCTCCCACTCCCACCCCCCCCCCCCACCCAAATAGATCTGACGCCAGAGCCGGAGCCGAAGCCGGAGGCCGTCTCCCTCCCTCCCTCCCTTTGCAGCCGCCCACTGCGATCTATCCCCACCCCTTCGGCTGCAATCTAGGATTGACCCCCCCTCTGGCTGCGATCTGGGATCGTCGCCTCCCCCCACCCCGACCGCGATTTAGGTAAATCCCCACCGCCGCCACTGTGATCTGGGTTTGCTCGAGAGAGAGAGAGAGAGGCGGCGGCGGATCTGGGTTTGCTCGAGAGAGAGGGGGATGAATTTCTATTTTTTATTTTTTATTTTTTAATTAATTATTATTAAATTACTAAAATACCCTTCTAAATCAGATCACATGCAATGAGCATGACTGATTCAGTTAGAAATTTAATGGAATTAGACGGAAAGGACTATAATGGCCAACATTTAGAGAGTTTAGAGTCATCTCGTTCAAGAAAAAAAAAAGGACCAAACCATCACCTTTTAAAGAATTCAGGGACTATTTTGACCAATTACTCATCTCCTAATTTTAAATGCAATGGATCAAAAAAAAAAAAAAATACTGAAGGTACTCAAGTTCGACTCTAGTCTATTGTTAGAATTTTTAAACTTAAATTTTATTATAAAAATGAACCAAGTAAGTTGAGTTTATTCGTTGGACTTGCCTTTAATATATATTACTCTGGAGTAAAGTCTATTGAAGGTGAAGGTAGTTCACAATCTGAAGTAAATCCGAGAAGAAGTTGACGACAAATCATGCTTGGAGTACATTAATTAGCTAGACCGAAGGTAAAAACCTTAGCTTGGAGTAGGTTAGTTGAATCGAAAACACTTGGAACACGTTGGTTGGACCGAAGCAAATCGCATAAGATGATACATGATCATGGGTTAAGTTTTGATAAAATTTCGAAGTAAACTTGTATTTCATTAGTTGTAACGATATCTCAAAATATAATATAAGTCCTCATAATTTTGCTCACTGTGTTTATATTTTTCTTCATAATTATTTATTTTTTATGTACGATATTACTTTTGTAATATTAGATAAATATTTATCAGGTCTTACATTTATATGTTAGAAAATTTGGTTTTTATTTTCTTTTCTTCCCTATTCAAAACTAGATCGAACCCTAAAGGGAAAAATAGAATTTTCTTTGACGGTGCACTTGGACATTCTCTTTTTTTTTTTTTTTTTTTTTTTGCCTTTTTCTGTATGGAGCATATGGAATAGAGATAATCATTATCTCCAAAACTAATATTAGCATATATCTTTAAGACACTATTTCAAAAACCAAAAAAAAAAATTCCAAAAGACACATTAGACTTCCTTTGCAAATTGAAAAAAAAATAAATAAATAAATAAATGCAAATTGCGATGCTGAGACTTGAGAGAATAAATTAATATTCTGAAGACAACACCTTCTTCTTCTTTTTCCCCCTCTAAAATACGATTTTTTTTATAAAAAAAATCTGTTTCTAAAAGAAGTTTTTAAATCTGTTTCTAAAAGAAGGAAGAAAGGCATTCATCTTGACACATATCTCTCAATGAGAGAAAGGGCAAGTGTCAGAAATGCGGATGGTGGAGTGAACTGTTTCTGACTGTGGACTGTCTACGTGGAAGGGAGTGATTGGATAATATTAGATCGTCAAGGGCCAACCACAGCTGCTTTATCGTACAGACGTATCTTGTTCATGTGTGGGGCCACTCTTATCTGTGTCTCCTTTTCCGTGACAGCTTGAAAAAAAAAAAGGCAAAATAAAAATAGAAAAAAAAAAGGAATATTTCCTCTAAAAAAAAAGGAAAAAAGTAAGAAAGAGAGAATATATCCGCATTGTGATCTTGGCGGAAGGTGAAGAAAAGTTCTTTCATTTCTTCCTTTTTTTTGCCCCCCTTCTTTTACCAGATAAAAGTTCGTTCAATTCGGAATTCAGATAAGATAACTAGTAATAGTCGGTTCCTTAAAAAATATATATATATATATATATTTTAAAAAATACCCTTTTAGAATATTTGTTTGAAAAAAAAAAGGGGGAAAAAGCAAATTACATTAAATGGTACGCACCAGGCTGCTAGCAAGTTTCAACCGGTGGCGTGTGGAGTTATGATTTTAAATAGTATATAAGTACTTGGGACTTATTTTTTAGTTAATAATTATTTAAAAGTTATAAATTATTGATGGTGAGTTTGGAGTTTAAGTCCAAACTAAGATTTTCAAATTTTTTTTTGTCTTTTTCCCAAAAAGTTTTTGTCTTTTTCCCAAAAAGTTTTTTATCTTTTCTGAAAATTCAAAAAAATTTACTATTTAAACTTAAAAATCTCATCTTGAACTTGTGCACCAAACAGACCCTGAGATTTATTTAATTTCTCATTTTGAAGATAATTATAATCGATCTATCATATGAAAATATCTTAAAGTATAATTAATATCTTGAAGTAATTTTAAATGTTACGTTGTAAATTTTTAATGTGAATATTTATAGATTAGACTGTTACAAAATTAATTTATAACTAAAATAACGTAAGATAAAAATATAGTTCATACTTTTAAGTTTTACCCCCTCTTTTTTTTTTCTTCTTCTTTTTTTTTTTTTTTTTTTGCAACAATTATTTGTAAGATTATCCTTTTAAAAAAGCATCTCCTGATTATTAACCTATATAGTAATTTCAGTTTTTTTTAACCTCTAATTAAATAAATATGGTGGGTCAAAAATCTAAACAAATATTAAGAGAGAGGACCAAAACATATATAAAATGTATATTTGACAATTGTTTCCACAATTTTCTCAAAAAGGTAAACAATTTTAACATAGATTTTCCCTTTAATCGAAGCCTTTTCTCTTTGCTGGCCGAAAGAGCAATACAAGTTTCCTATTTAATGACAATGAACAAAGTGAATGACGTGTCTAGTTATTTCTAAATTATTTTGGGTGTTTTTTGGGCTGTAATTTCTAAATTTACTTGCAACAACAGAATTTAGGATGTTCAAGAAAATTAATCACTCATCAGAACTGCTAGAACTAAGTACTATCACTGAATTAGACAGTTGAGTCAACGTTACCAATTGCTAGTTTGACATTAAAAGTGACTGCCAATGATGGTATTTGATTTCCGTGTTGGAGGCAGTGGTTCATAAATTATTAATTAAAGTAACCTCCTTAATTTTTTTTTAATATAAATTTTAAGTACAATGGCATCACTTTGATTAATAATTTTTAATTAAAACGATGATGTTTCGACATAGTAATTTTTTTTTTAAAGATAATCCGTGACGCCTTTTCGGTGGTTGCTAAAGAGCTTCTCAACCCCTAATATAATAGTCTTCTTCTTCGTCATGACTCATCTTTCGTTCTAAACTTCGGTGGCATGAAACCTTCAATTATGGTCGTCCTATCCATGGTTAATGAGGGTTCAAACCCGATAAAAGTTAACGTCATGAATTTAGTTTGTTTTGGAGCTACCCCATTTGATCACAATTTTTAATTTTTAAAAAAAACCGATATTTAAAACAGGATGGCTTTATAAATAACCACCTAACTCCAACTGAGAACACCCTTAATTTAGTTTATTTTGAAATATTGATTGCATCTAAACCGCTTTTCGATTAATATTCATATGCTTTTATAAATGTTTATTATTATATCGGAAAGAATGTGTATGAATCATGAGTTTAAATTTCTTGATTGTCGACCACGCTGTCTTGTTCTAGAAAAAGGGCAGCATGCTTTACTTACCCCAGCATTCGTTTCCACGGTCGAAAATGGCAGCATACCTTTTTTTCCTTTTTCTTTATATATATATATATATATATATATATATATATATATAGTGTGTGGAGCTACAAAAAGGGAAACGATGGAATGGAATTTGGAATAAAGATATCAATTGTCTTCGTAAACGTATATTAGTTAGTTAAAGGAAAAGAGATATCCATTCCTCATGCCCTATCCTTCATTGCCATCTATACCATCTCCAATCAAACAATGGTGTAAATGATGCCAAACGTTCAACCATTCATCCATTACTCATTAGTGTCACTTAAAGCGTCTTTAATGGGATGCTAAATTAATGTCAGGTCAAAATTGATTAACGTCTTAACTTATTTTTTCATCATAACAATTGTCATTTCTAAATTTTTGAAGTACTAAAAATTCATTTTACAAATTATAAAACATAATGATGATGACAAATAATCATATAGCATTGAAGCACAAATCTTATATACGTTATTTTTCACATTTTTTTTTAACAAATATATCAATGACATTGACAATAACAAATACATTGTTGATGGTCTAAGTAATCTGATTGGTTAACCCGTTACAGGTAAATATCAAACAATTTATGTGAGAATTAACCCAACGTTTTTTTTTTTTTTTTTTTTTTTTTTGAGAAATTCAAAGCATCCTCGGGTAGTCCACAGTTTGTATCCCCTTGCGTCTAAATTCAAAGATTACATGACCGCACCTCGTGTCCAAATAGTGAATTCACACACAACACCAAGCACAATTGGTCTAGAAAATAAACGAGTCAACTTAGAACAACCAAACGGACTAGAGAAGGAAAACAAATTTATTTTTTCTTTGAATTTTCTACGATGATTGGTAGAGTGTACAGCGAGAGGAAAGAAATGAGAACAAGAACTTGTTTGATGTGAGAGAAAAACAAAAGATAAAGTGAAGAGAGTTTTAGGGAGAATGTGTTATATCTTACCCTTTGTTTGTTCTTGTTTGTTAAAAAAAAAATATATATATATATATATATATATATATATATATTATACATCAATCGGTCGATTGCAGAAATCGAACCACTTAACACGGTATAAAAACACCCACACCCCCACCCCCAACAACAAATCGGGAATTTTGCCTCCAACATCCGAATGACGACATATTACAATATTTCAAACTGACTAAAATGTTTGCAGCCAAACGCTTGAAATGTTTCTAAATGTTCTCTTTCCAAATGCCTTTGCCGCTCGTTTTCTTTACCATCTATCATACCAAACAAGATAAAAGGAAAAAACTACAAACATTTTTTTCATTTACGTTTTCGCTCTCCTTTGGCACGCATTCAACGATCTGATATACCAGCTAGCTATGCCAACTTCTAGATTGATTAAAAGTCTGACTTGCTGCAAAGATTTGTTTTTGCTCTTGCCCCTGGACCATGACGAGTAAACACGATCGGTTCCTGCATGGCATCCTAAGGACCTAAATCAAGGTGTTAACGGCTCTGATCCGCTCTGGACGCGGATAAATTAAAACGACAAATCAAAACCAATCACAACCCCAGGAGCAAGTACGAGTTCTAATTATAATTCTTGCATACAAAATGAAGAAAAAGAACATTAGGATCCATAAAAATTGTGCAGAAACTACGGAAGACAAGATACTTATGACATCTAACACAGCGCCTAAGGCCTACATCGAGATACTAAAAACTGAAACTCTAGTCATCGAGAAGAGATTACAACACAATCAACTTTTTTAGGTCACCAAGACAAATCAACTAGGCTCTCTTTCATGAGCAGGTCAAGGTTTATCATCATTCCTCAGCTTGTGGAGAACTGCAATTGTATAAGGTTCAAAATACATGAATTAGACACAAAACCATGAACAAAATAGAAGACACAATGGTGCTCTAACTCATAATAACCATATCCCCAAAGATTTTGTGCAGGATAAGCTCTCCGGAGGTGAAAAACACATGAAAAAAGCAACTATGGTATACGTGGCAGCCAAAAAAAAAAACGACAACACAAACCTTTGGTACCTCTCATTCATGGGGCTCTCAGGTCCACCATAATTGGGACTGTCCCTGGATTCAGGTACAGAATTGGGGCTTCGTCCACGGCCATTATCTGTGTCAGCCCTCTCTCTTTCTAAAGGACTATGACTGGGGCCACGACCATTCTCGGGACTATCCCTTTTCCTCCTATAGTGACTAGGACTGGGATCACGACCATTATCAAGGCTGCCCCTCTCCCTCCCGTATGGACTATGACTAAGGTCACGGTCACGGCCACGGCCACGGTCAGCACTCACCTTTGCTCTTCGGTTTGGACTGCGGCTGGAGCCACTACCATGCTCAGTGCCACCCCTCTCTCGCTTATAAGGACTTGGGCTGCGGCCCTGGCCATGCTCAGGGCTAGCCCTCTCTTTCTTATAGGGGCTTGGGCTGCGACCACGGCCATAGTCAGGACTACCTCTCTCCCTCCGATATGCTCCAGGGCTGGAGCCACGGCCATAATCAGGGCTACCTCTCTCTCTTCGATACGGACTTGGGGAACGCCTTCTGTCACGGCCTCTCTCTAGTGACCTATCACGACTTCTATCAGGGCTATGTCCATCTCTCCTTTCATCATCATCCCGTACTGCATATTCCACTGAAATAACTCTATCCATCAACTTGCTGCACATATATCAAAAGCACGTATTGTTAAAACAAAATAACCAGAACATCTATTGTATAACAAAAATTATTATAAAAGCTATCAATGTACAAATTGCTTGTCCAGACAAGATTTCAATTTTCAACAAATAATTGGATCATAGGATATTATACCTGCATAAAAACTAACTAGAAAAATAAATAATAAATAATAAATAAATAAAAAATTTCTCCAGATCGGATTGGAAGAATGTTTCTGCAGCAGACTTTAAATATATATTATGCGAGAGAGATGTAGGATATCCACCTCATGTTTGTAGCCTCCAATGCTTTGGTAGCATCTTCCTGTGATTCGTACTGAACAAATGCAAAGTTCCTTCTGATCCTTACGCTCACTATCTTCCCATATTGATCAAAATGTCTCTCCAGATCTCTAGTCCTAGTCTGATATGGGTCAAAATTAATAACAAATAAAGTCTTTGATGGTCTATTATTTGCTGAGGATCTTCTTGACCCACCAGGCCTTCTAACACCACGTTCTTGCTGAATAGTAACAAAGAAATTAAAGAGTTCAGTTTCTCCACCAATAATAATAATAATAATAATAATAGTATTAAAAAAAGAGTACTGCACAAATATTACCTTTGTCCATTCTACACGAAGTCTGCGTCCCTTCCGACCAAATTCTCTGCGGTCAAGGGCGCGGATAGCATCCTCTGCATCTCTCTCATCTTCCATGTAAATAAAGGCAAATCCTGTATGCCAACAAAGCAAAAGAACTGAAATTAACTCATTTTTTCATCTGTCAACAGGAAAAAGAAAGACAAGAATGCTCCGGCGAAATGATTCTTTAACTAGAGACGGCCCTTCTCCCCTCAGCAACATGCAAACCACCTAAGATCCTATCCTAACATTAAAAGCCACGCAACCTCTAGGAAAATCTTAAACCAAGTCACCAATAAATTAATAACAGACCTTGTATCGTAAATTAAGTGATGTCAAGGAACAACAATCCAAAAGTGGATGTCTCAGTGTGGGTGAATGAAAAGAGTGTGCCTTCTCCATCTAATCTGTTGCCTCTGCTGTGAGGTTGGCAATGTTTCAAACTTGAAACATGTCTGAAATCGAAGGCTGGGCCAAAGTCATGAGGAATGAAAGTCAATGGAGGCTGTGGAAAACGTGGGATGATAGTGCCATCGCAGATCAGAGTGACTCTTCTTGAAAACAAGAAGAGGAAGCTCATCATAGGCAAGAAACAGAATTCTGAAGAGCCCATCCATTAGCCCGGAAGATTATGGATATCCCATGATAATCCTGCGTCAAAGAAAATGTTGAGTATGGGGGTTTATGCTTCAAAAAAACATTTTTTTTTTTTATATACTCCTGAACCCCCAGTAAAACTCAACAAGAGAATAAGGCCGCATCTCAGACAACTATTCTGGATGATTTCAGGTTCCATAACCACCGATGAAGACTGAAGAGGAAGCTGCCCCTTTACAGATGTGGATTAGCCCCAGCTGAGTCACCTTGCGGTCGTAGGATGCGGTCGCTGCTCTCGTGAAGTGTTACTATGTTATTCATTTTAATGTCTATTTGTTGTTTCCCATTAATATCCTCAAAATAGTAATTTTTTGTACAAAATTACATCAAATGCTCCATACATGCATAGATAGAGCTAATATTAACTTAAATCAGAGTTGTAACGTTTGGGAACAGTACCTTGAACAGATAAATAACTTAATTTATAATCAAATGCAATAAAATAAAGATACCCGTCCCTGAAAACTTCCTAGATCTGCTTCTAATGGAACCATTTCAACTCCCGCACTTCCACAATGTGCATTACCCTCGCACACACTAATAAACAAGCGGTGGCTGTTCAAATGCCCGATTGACGTGGCTCCAACCGGCGCTAGTTTAGTCATTACGTATGTGGATTTCCAATTTCTGAATCCTTGGAGATTAGCCTCGAATTCAGATGGTACTTCTAAATAATTTTGAAGCTTTGAAATTTATACAGCACTTTGCATTGATTACTGTGCACGTGCAGGTTCACTCTTTTCATCAAAGCAACAGTTATAAACCAAAAACACACAACAAAATCATACAACAACCACAAATAAAATTGCTATGAGCCAGTAAGAGAACTCACCCGACTTCATATCCACTCTATCAACCTTCCCATATCTTCCAAAAAGACGTTCCAGATCAGACTGGCGAGCATCATACTCAAAATTTCCACAGAAGATAGGCCTCATTTTTCCTGAAACAAGAGAATAACATGATATACTCCATTTGGAGAGAAAATAAACAGCCAAACCAAAATCTTTGAACCCATTTTCAATGAGAAATTCAAAGCAACATGCTTTAAAAATAAAAATAAAAATAAAAATCCTTCCAATGTGCTGGGGATGACCTAACTTCTTTTAAGAGAATCAACTACCCTAAAACACGTTGCCGCTTTTTTTTTTCCTTTTTATCCTCCATATTTTTTTCCTTTTTATCCTCCATATATAACTACTAACATAATTGCAACCAACGCACACTGCGAACAAGCTCGACAATTATGAATAGCAACAAGATTCAAATCTTCTGTCCAATTTTTGGTGTCCCAAATGGTGTCTAGCAAGTCATGTTAAAAAATTTGAAATGCTTTATAAATGATTTTTGGTACCTTAAAAACTAACTTCCTTCAATGATGTGTCAAAATATAATTGGTTAGACATTATTTGGAACACCAAAATTGACCAGAGGATGTTGGTTCATAGCAACATGACTATTCGTAAACCACCAGATTACACACACACAGAACATTAAAGCATCTAAATACTAGCATAATGACAATAACCAATTTGAAGCAATAAAGTATAAAAGATCATCACAATCACATTGCACGAACCATTTGAAGTCTTTCTAATGCATAAGGAAAAGAATCACCATAAACAAGTCACCAAGTAATCCAAAAATCTACAAAAAAAAAAAAAAAAGAAAAGAAAAGAAAAACAAAACAAAACAACCATTGCATGACGCATTGAATTTTTTTTTAAAAATATAATATAAGTTAAAATTCGCCCAAGAATCCGATAAAACAAAAACCTGGAACCAATTCAACAAAAAATATTAAATTTAACAAAGAAATTGTCTTGAAATTCCGCTTTACCAAAAAAAGGGGGGCTTTTACTAAAATTTCTGGATCGGACTGCAGCCAAAAACTTCAGATCTACAATACAGAAAACTAAACCCTCACCCTCAGATCTCAGAAACGAAAAGAGAAAAGCGAGAAAGATACCAAATTCTTTTTCCTTTTCTGTCGAATCTTCTCGGGACCCAAACAGAAAAATTTAAGAATTTTTT
Organism: Ficus erecta; assembly: GCA_008635985.1. Lineage (NCBI taxonomy): Eukaryota > Viridiplantae > Streptophyta > Magnoliopsida > Rosales > Moraceae > Ficus > Ficus erecta. Next base: position 2,925,924 of record BKCH01000010.1, read on the forward strand.
AGAAATTAAACATAAAAGGTAGGCATAAATCTTACAATTTGGGAATCAAAAACGAAAGATTAATTTTTGTGTAGGCTTAATTTATTTACCTTCTCTTAGTTGCAGCGATTCGAAAGCAACGAGACTTCAAAACCCTAAAAAAATGCGAGAGAGGGGTTTTCAGATATTTCTTGGGTTTGACCTAAACGCGGAGCTCATGAAGTAAACAACTTGATAAGAACATCAAAATGTTTTCATTGGCTGAAAAGTCCCTTTAGTTTATGCATTTATAACTGTTGCCCATGTCTAGAAAACCCCTTCTCTTTTCGTATTGATAAATTGGCCCACTTCACTAATTAACTTTTTTTTTTCCCCCTTTCTTAAGGGGACTTCACTTATTAACTGTTGGAGCAACATTTTCGGCTCACACCAAATGAATAATCATGAACTAGAAAATAAGATCAAACAAATAAAATAATCAAAAATGTTAAATAAGAACACAAGAATCTTGATAACAATATAGAAAAAACTTAAGTCCGGTATAAGTGTCTCAAGATTTTGTATTGAGAATTGTGTATATGTTTTTTTCTCTCAATTCAAGAGAATTTATAGTGCATTGGAAATGAAGGAGTTTAATTCTCCTATTAATGTGAGAGTTCATTCTCTTTTTTATTACAGTGAAATCCTTCACATTCCGATGATTTAATATATAATAAATCTAGACATTTAACGTCTTCGATAGTAAATGCGGACAATTAAGTTCCCTCTGTAAACTCTTAGGCCTTGTTTGGCAAAAAGTTCTGTTTAAACTAAACTGTACTTTTTTCATCATGTTTTTTGTCTTTTTCCCCAAAAAGTTGTTTGTCTTTTCTGAAAATTCAAAAAAATTTACTATTTAAACTTACAAATCTTAACTCAAACTTACACACCAAACACCCCCTTAATAATTGCTGACCATTACTTTCTTGTAAACATTTGAACTTCTCCTTCTGACATTTGATATAACCTTAGGAATATTCCTAATTGGATGGAGTTTTTACTCATAAACAGATAGTTATCTACCTAGGTTGTCTCCTACCTTACAATTAGATAGCCTTCTACTTAGATTATCTCATACCTTATAATTAGGTAGACTCCAACATATATTGACTTGGGTTTGAGTTATTATAAATGATTTTTTTATAATGACAAAAATATCATCCAACATTAACTATATATTTTTTTAAATAAAATTTAAATGCGGTAATTTCATATCTAATCCAATTCTATTAAAAGATGAAAGTTAGTTTTTGAAGAAATATTAATTAAATATTTTATAATAATTAATGTAAAGAAATATTATTTAATGAAAATTACCATGTTTACATGCATTTATTGAAATCTACCTATTAAATGTTTTGATTTACTTTTTATACTAAAAGTTTAAAATACAAAACAATTAAAAGATTTACATGTAAATATTATTATTTCTTAGTAAATAGTTGGATTTATGAAATCGAATAAAAGTATTAAAAACAAAACAAATAAAAAGATTTTTGTGTAAATACCATTATTTCTTAGTGGATTTATCGTTAAAAACAACACATTTTGTAATTTAAAAAATATTGAAAATAAGTAAAGATATTTTAAATTAATGGAAATGTGTATATTTACATGTAATTATTAAGATTTACGATTTACTTTTTAGATTTTTGTTGACGACCAGTTATAAATTTTGTTTACTTTTTAAGGGAAAAAAAAATTGAGATGAAAAAATACAGTTTAACTGAAGTTAAAACTTAAATATTAAATAAAACCTTAATAATAGACTACTGTCGTAGAAACGTAGAGTTCGACTCCTCTTACTCTACTATGGGTTAAAGAAAGAAAGAAAATTGTCCGCAAATTAAAGAATTTTCCACAATTAAAATGACAAGAAATTTATTTACCAAGTGTCCAGGTAGTTGTAAACAAACAATCCAGAACCACGTGCGCGTGTCTGAAAATACCATAGTTTGGGCTGGACTCTTAATGGGCCACAGGCTCACATCAATCTGCAACGCACTTCCTCTTTACACATACTTGGGTTTTGACAAATGGACCTTGCGGCTTTAAAACTTATTTTTCCTTCTTTCTTTCTTCCTTTTAATTTTTAATTTTTAATTTTTTTAATCCTACATATATAAAAGAGTGAATAAAAAGTTACTGTTCCTTGTTGGTGGTAAAAAACGCACCGTTTTTGGGCGTTTTTGTTTTCTTCAGCAATGCATTCTGACCATACCGTTTCTTCCTTCCTCAGCTCTCCTCTTTTCCAATTACCTTTCCCTTTCCTTTCTCTCTCATACTTGCATTTTCCATCTCCAATCTGTCGGTGCTTTCCCCTTCTTTTTCCTCTGTTCGTTTCTCTCCAATCTCTACAGTCTATCATCATCTCTGAGAGATTTATCTTGCTTGCTGGGGAAATTTTGGTGTCTCCCTCATCGTTTGTTGATTTTGGGGAAGTCGAAGCTCCTCCCGACGAGAATTTGGTGGATTCTTGATTCTGGTAAGGCTCGTCTCTCTCTTTCTTCCTCTTGCTGTCGTTGGTGACTCCCTGCCGGCTGTGGGTTCTCGGCTACCAAGTAATTTTGTCCTGTTTTCTGAATTGTTTTTTGGATTTTTTTTTTTACATATACGTTTCAATAGTATTTTCTTCGTCTTCTTCTTCTTCTTTTTTTTTCTTCGATTATATATTAATTTTTCCCTTTACCCTTCTACGTTCTACCTCTTCCTCTTCCCCGTTTCTCATTTCTTGCTCCTCCTCCATTTTTGCTTCGACCCTCTTCTCTGCTCCCCCCCCCCCCCCCCCCCCCCCCCCTTTTCATTTTTCATTGCTCTCTCTAGATCATCTTCTTTCTTCTTCGTTCTTAATCTTTCTCTTCCGTCTTCCTTCTCTCTCTCTCTCTCTCTCTCTTCCTTTTCTCTCTTGCTCTTTCTCCCGGTAGTCTTTTTTTTTGGGGGGGGGGGGGTGGGGGGGGAAGGGAAGGGGGTTTGTGTTCTCCTTTCTTTGCTGCTCTCTCTATTGATCTGTTTATATATATATATATATATATATTTGTTCTAGAGGAGTGCTCACAGGGATTTGAGAACCAAGAAAAGTAAATATTGCTTATAGAGCATCATCCCAAGGATCTTTGAGATGGAGAATATGTCCAAACTGTAATCGGACATGTCTTTCATCATCGTCTGCCATTTCTCTTTGAAATCTTCAGGTTCCTTGGTTGGTTTTTCCGTAATGAGTATGTCATTTTACACTAAATTCATGTACTACCAAACAATAAAGAAAAAGGGTTCTTTTCAGTTGTTAGGTTCTATGTGGTTTACAGACTCAAAATAGGAAATCAACAAAGTTAAAAATTTTACCATGCAACATTCTATCAGATTTGGGGTTTTTTGTACTTCTGTTACTGGAGCAATATTGGCCACTGTTTGTATAGTATTTTCAATTGTTATACTTGTCTGGGGGGAAGAAAGAAAATTTCTGGCTTGATCATGCCAACTAAGCTAACTACCGAATCTTCGTAAAGAAGTGAAGTGATTGGTTGATTTTCTTCTATTATTCTCTTTAGATATATACCCTTATATCAATATGGTTTTTGCTAACATGTATGTTTAGATTTATGCCACTCAAAACAATAATTATCTATATGTGGGTCCAAGCCTACTTGGACAAGAACTATAAGACATCAGAAGTATTTTTAAAATCCTAAATTTGCAGAAGTTCATAGAAAACAATGTGTTCTTTAATGTCAAGTTCTTGTTCATCATGATTGTTGTCTTGTTACTTAACATAACAAACTTAACAGAAGCATCTGAGTAATCATAATCTCATTGCTTCAATTGTATGTTCACATGAAGGATATTGAGTTCCAAGAAAACCACATTTGCAGGAATATGGTTCAAGCACTTCCAGATTCGTCAACCCGTTTCGTCTTGTTTTGTTCCTGTTTTTCCTGGTGCTCTTTTTATATTTTGTATCCTGAAAATCCCATTTCTCACATGTTATTTCACCAAAATTGTGTTTTCTACAGTTGATTGAGAATGGCGAAAAGGAGTGATTAATGGAGCTTCTAATGGAAAGGCTCATCAAGTGTAGGTGGAAGGATGATATGAAAACACTTTTCTGATGCTTCCATCTTTTAGCTTTCTATAAATTTATAATGATTTTTAAGCCTTCTTTCTAAAAAAGCTATCATAGTTTTTCGGATGTTGATTCCTTCACATCTAATCACAATTAGGTGGAATCAAGAATTGTTTGTGATTTAACCTATTGTTTAATTGGGACCATCAGATGAGGATTATTTGCAATGGCTTCTCTTTTCCCTGGGTTTTCATTGGTCATAATGAGAATTAAGTATAACTAATTTATACTCTCATCATGCTTAGTAGGAGATGATAAACCCAAGTTTTCCGCTAAATTTGCTAATGTCATCTTGGGTTTAAGGATTGATGACTCGTACTATCTAGGTCTGGAATTTCTGAAGAAAATTGATAAGTTTTCTTTTGAGGTTCTTTACATATATCTTGTTTTTACTTGCGTCTATCACAATGTCTTTTATTAATGGAACATCAAAAATGGAATTAAATTGTCAAGTGAATATTATATTGCATTTTCTTTCATATCTTTTCTTACAAATATAAAAGTCACAATGTTGCAGCTACATTGCATTAAAGTCTCTATGTTGCAGCTCCTTGGCATTCTTCTTCGTTCTGCACACCACTTTGTATAGTTTCATTCGCCTCTGATTAAAGTCCTATATCGGTCTATCCTTTTTTTTTTCCAATTTCTTTCTTGCTTCCTCTGTCTATTTTGTCTTCCAAGTTCGGAAGAAAAAAGCATCCATGAATCCAAAAACAAAAATGATATGGAATTTCAAAGGGAATAGCCAAAATAGACTCAACATGGAATCACACAATTTCAAATTATTACTACACCCAATATTTATCAAATTCTGCTTAAGATGAGGGAGGAGTGTTTTATAGATCGGGGGAGGAAGGATTTGCACTACCATCTGTTTGTAAGCCAAGTTGCTAAGGTTGAAGGTGGAAACCTAAGTTGTGACAGCAAGAGCTCCCGGTAATCCTTCTCTCTTTTTTCCTCTTTCCCATTTACATACCCCATTTTTGTTTTCTCCTCGTACCTTACTTTTGTTCGATTGGTTAAAGCATTTTATGAATTGACAAAATTTAGGCTAGACGATGTTATCTTTATTTCTTTTTTGGCTGAAATAGACAATGCTATCTAAACTTTGGACTTTTATTAGATGATTCAAAGAAGACCCATTTTTTTTTTCTTTCAAATTAACCATTCCATTATTGTTTCTATGATATTCTTGAATGAACTTCTTCAATATTCGTTTTTATCGGTCCATTGATAATCCCCAATAGAAACTCTACTACAAAAGGAAGGAGAAAAAAATAAAAGAAAGAAAAAGACACATAGGGGCTTTGCTTTTCGACACACACCCTTCAGTTGAATTGTTCATTAAATTTACTTGTTAATGAAACACTTGACCTTCTTCGTATATGATTGCTAGTAATAATAGGCTTCGATTTTGAACATACATCCATCCGTTAAGATAGGTATCTATGTTTTATGATTGTTAATTTTCTGTCTTAATTTTTTTTTTTTTTTCATTTATGATGTTAGCAGTTTGAAGCTTTTCCTTTTCTTTCATTAACTAAATATACCCAGATTTTAAAAGCCATTTCATTCATACGGTGGTGCTTACATTTTGGCCCGTGATTATTCAATAGTTTGACCAAAATCTGATAGCAATATATTCATAATAAAAACTAAATAGTTATGTAAATACCTATTATTTAAAAGCAATAGACTCGTAGGGAATGAGATTCATTATTTTGATTTTTAACTTGTACATATCATAAAACTTTCTATGAACCACGACATCTACAAGGCTAGATCATAATATTTCGTCTTCATAATGCTTTCTCTACCAAAATGCTTTGTACCTTGTATTTTTCCTCCGTAAATTTGTATTTTGCAAGTCTTAAATAAATAATGGTTTGGATTTACTTTTGACAGTATTGATTTGAAGTTTCTTCAACAGTTATCTTTAAAGATTCATATCTTTCCATACTTAGTATTATACAGTTCTTATGAGTAATATGTTGACTTATGCTAGATGGTCCTAACTAACTGACATTGCTTTAGCTCTTGGTTGGTATTTAAACAGTTATACCATTAAGATAAATTGTTCAGTTGGTCAATCTCTAATCTTTCTATGAAGTTGCGATTTGGTCCCAAACTTTTTTTTTTTTGACTAAAAGCTCCCTAAACTCTTTGAGAAATGCAATTAACAAAGAGAGATTACAAGGCAATCCACAGACAGATTACTAGGCAATCCATGTATCATTGTTACGTAGGTTGGATACCAATGGTGATATACGAAAGATCTATATTTAAATCTAATTTGAGAGACTTGGTGTCCTCATTTCTTAATGACATTATTCTTCAAAAGTCATATTTTATTTTCGAATTCGTAGTTCTAAAAGTACTGTTCTTCTTTTGATGCATGTAGTAGGTTAGATTTTTCTTTGACACCTTGTCTTTTATTTATGCTTACCAAATATACTACAATTAATGAATGTTTGATTCTTCTTTTTGCAGCAAACAAGCAATTAGCTCAAGCCATCAACGTCGGTCAAATTCTGGAACAGACATTCAAGGCAAACAGTACAAGATATGTAATCTCTAAGAATATCGCTGGAGTTGGATTTAAAATGATACTTAATCATTCCCTTACAACTTGTACATTCAAGGGAATTTATTTGAATTTTTTATCACCTTGTTTCTGGATGCTTCTTGTGGATGTAGCTCAACCCTTTACTTTTTCTTCCCTAACTCTTCATTTATGTTGCATTTCGTTGATGATTTTTTAAATTACAAATATACATTATAACAATGCCTACGATTAGCCGACATGGGATCTTGAACATGCGGAGCATGTGCTTCCAACTAGTAATTATATAAAGTACAATGCAATCTACGTCTACATAATTCAGAGGAACAAAGAGAGACAACATACAAATTGAAGAATTAATAATTAATCAGTAAAGAAATGGACACAAAAATTGAATTTCTTAATAAGTTAAAAAAAATAAAAAAGAAAAAAAAGAATTTTTAACGTGTGCAAGATGAAATACAGCGATTTGGTCTACTGCCAAGGAGCTTTAGTTGAAGGGCCAAAGTGTGATTGCTGGACACTACTTTGTCCTTGCAAGAGAATATTGTTGAGGTCTGATTCCATTTCTAGCAACTGATCATAATGATGATGATCATGATCGATTTCTTGCGCACTAATTGTAGCGGAACGCTTGAGCGTAATCTCGGCTTGTACTTTTGCTAACTCGGTTTCTGCCCTTTGTATTTGTTGATGTAATTGAGAAATCATCCCAGCACAGCCATAGACAGGGTCCTCAATTCTACGTTGTGCCTCAAAATGCAAAGAGTTTGCCGCTTCAACTCGGAGATCATGGCTATCTATTTTCTAATCATATTTTGTCAAATACAAAATGTACATTAATCAGACAAATTGCAAAAACTTTTTTGTCTAAGTTCGCAATGCCATTTATATTTATTTAAAAAAACCAACAAATATAATGCACTAACAGCAATTTGAAGATTAAAAAGGAGAACATAAAATCACAAGAAGATTTTGAGACAAGAAAAAAAAAAAAAAAGTGTTTCAGATATATGCAGGGACAAAAGAAACGTTCTTAAAAGCAAGCAAACAAGATCTACAGAAATCAAACAAATGAGTAAATTTAAGTTTAAAAACTTTGACAAAGCTCAAAAGAAAAAACGAGAAATGGGGTTGGGACAAATTAAACTACTAATTTGAGAATTCAATTGCACACACATATGTATATATGTATGTATATATACTTATACTTATGTCAATTAGCAAACTTAATTTATAATTAAAAACTAGGAAAATAGATAGGATTTACTTACCTGAAGCATTTTTACGACATTGCTAGCACCATAGATTCTATGGACGGAAGCAAATCTTTGAGGATTATTAGAAGGGAAATAGGGAGCTAAACTGCAATCTGGAGGGCACTTCCTTCTCAAATACTTGCAAGCAGCACAACGTGATCCGTAGCTCATATTTATTTGCTTCTTTTTATTTATTTATTTTTTTGGTAATCTGAGAAGAATCTAAGCTAAATTTGATATGAACTTCAAAAGATTTGTATCTCAATCTTTTGCTCTTGATGAAGAAATCTCCCAAAGATTTTTAGTGTCTTTTTTTATTTGATTTAGATTATATCATATCCCTTTTATAGTGAGGTTAGAGATCTCAAACGGCTACTTTTTCTGATATACAAGGAAAGTTCATGCTCAGAAATTTAGAATGGTAAAAGATGGACTCTTTAATTTGCTTATAATCTCCATGGTTGCTCTCAATTGAAAAACACTATTAATGGAAATATTTTGAAATTAAAATCTTTCAACTGTTAGCCTAAAACTATAAATATTTCGAGTGTACAAAAAGGACTACACAGACACGTTTATTGTGTAATAGATATCCTATATATATACATGCTATATATGCACCGGTCAACTAATTTTCCTTTTTTTTTTCTTTTTTTCTTTTTCTTTTTTTACCTTTTTGTGTTAATTGATAAAGTCAACTGTTTTTTTGAATTTTTTATTCAGTTAATACGAAATTATAATGTATTTTGTTTCCTTTGTATCTTAATTCACTAAAAAGGAATTTAACGTTATTGATTTGATGAAAAGTTTCTTCATAGAAAAGTTTTCAATGACGAAGAGGATAGACTTGCCTGATTGGGGATCTCAAGGCGCGGAAAATAGCCCTCAGATGCAGATGGAAACAGATTGCCAGCAGGGCTCAGTAGGGCTTGCTCAATGCCATGAAGCTTCTCAAAACCAAAAGTCTTTGATGGTCTATTATTTGCTGAGGATCTTCTTGACCCACCAGGCCTTCTAACACCACGTTCTTGCTGAATAGTAACAAAGAAATAAAAGAGTTCAGTTTCTTCACCAATAATAATAATAATAATAATAGTATTAAAAAAGAGTACTGCACAAATATTACCTTTGTCCATTCTACACGAAGTCTGCGTCCCTTCCGACCAAATTCTCTGCGGTCAAGGGCCCGGATAGCATCCTCTGCATCTCTCTCATCTTCCATGTAAAGAAAGGCAAATCCTGTATGCCAACAAAGCAAAAGAACTGAAATTAACTCATTTTTTCATCTGTTAACAGGAAAAAGAAAGACAAGAATGCTCCGGCGAAATGATTCTTTAACTAGAGACGGCCCTTCTCCCCTCAGCAACATGCAAACCACCTAAGATCCTATCCTAACATTAAAAGCCACGCAACCTCTAGGAAAATCTTAAACCAAGTCACCAATAAATTAATAACAGACCTTGTATCGTAAATTAAGTGATGTCAAGGAACAACAATCAAAAAGTGGATGTCCCAGTGTGGGTGAATGAAAAGAGTGTGCCTTCTCCATCTAATCTGTTGCCTCTGCTGTGAGGTTGGCAATGTTTCAAACTTGAAACATGTCTGAAATCGAAGGCTGGGCCAAAGTCATGAGGAATGAAAGTCAATGGAGGCTGTGGAAAACGTGGGATGGTAGTGCCATCGCAGATCAGAGTGACTCTTCTTGAAAACAAGAAGAGGAAGCTCATCATAGGCAAGAAACAGAATTCTGAAGAGCCCATCCATTAGCCCGGAAGATTATGGATATCCCATGATAATCCTGCGTCAAAGAAAATGTTGAGTATGGGGGTTTATGCTTCAAAAAAACATTTTTTTTTTATATACTCCTGAACCCCCCAGTAAAACTCAACAAGAGAATAAAGCCGCATCTCAGACAACTATTCTGGATGATTTCAGGTTCCATAACCACCGATGAAGACTGAAGAGGAAGCTGCCCCTTTACAGATGTGGATTAGCCCCAGCTGAGTCACCTTGCGGTCGTAGGATGCGGTCGCTGCTCTCGTGAAGTGTTACTATGTTATTCATTTTAATGTCTATTTGTTGTTTCCCATTAATATCCTCAAAATAGTAATTTTTTGTACAAAATTACATCAAATGCTCCATACATGCATAGAAAGAGCTAATATTAACTTAAATCAGAGTTGTAACGTTTGGGAACAGTACCTTGAACAGATAAATAACTTAATTTATAATCAAATGCAGTATAATAAAGATACCCATCCCTGAAAACTTCCTAGATCTGCTTCTAATGGAACCATTTCAACTCCTGCACTTCCACAATGTGCATTACCCTCGCACACACTAATAAACAAGCGGTGGCTGTTTCAAATGCCCGATTGATGTGGCTCCAACCGGCGATGGTTTAGTCATTACGTATGTGGATTTCCAATTTCTGAATCCTTGGAGATTAGCCTCGAATTCAGATGGTACTTCTAAATAATTTTGAAGCTTTGAAATTATACAGCACTTTGCATTGATTACTGTGCACGTGCAGGTTCACTCTTTTCATCAAAGCCACAGTTATAAACCAAAAACACACAACAAAATCATACAACAACCACAAATAAAATTGCTATGAGCCAGTAAGAGAACTCACCCGACTTCATATCCACTCTATCAACCTTCCCATATCTTCCAAAAAGACATTCCAGATCAGACCGGCGAGCATCATACTCAAAATTTCCACAGAAGATAGGCCTCATTTTTCCTGAAACAAGAGAATAACATGATATACTCCATTTGGAGAGAAAATAAACAGCAAAACCAAACTCTTTGAACCCACTTTCAATGAGAAATTCAAAGCAACATGCTTTAAAAATAAAAATAAAAATCCTTCCAATGTGCTGGGGATGACCTAACTTCTTTTAAGAGAATCAACTACCCTAAAACACGTTGCCGCTTTTTTTTTTTTTTTTTTTCCTTTTTATCCTCCATATATAACTACAAACATAATTGCAACCAACGCACACTGTGAACAAGCTCGACAATTATGAATAGCGACAAGATTCAAATCTTCTATCCAATTTTTGGTGTCCCAAATGGTGTCTAACAAGTTAAATTAAGCCGCGTCATGTTAAAAAATTTGAAATGCTTTATAAATGATTTTTTGTACCTTAAAAACTAGCTTCCTTCAATGATGTGTCAAAATATAATTGGTTAGACATTATTTGGAACACCGAAATTGATCAGAGGATGTTGGTTCATAGCGACATGACTATTCGTAAACCACCAGATTACACACACAGAACATTAAAGCATCTAAATACTACCATAATGACAATAACCAATTTGAAGCAATAAAGTATAAAAGATCATCACAATCACATTGCATGAATCATTTGAAGTCTTTCTAATGCATAAGGAAAAGAATCACCATAAACAAGTCACCAAGTAATCCAAAAATCTACAAAAAAACAAAAAAACAAAACAAAACAAAACAACCATTGCATGACGCATTGAAATTTTTTTTTTAAATATAATATAAGTTAAAATTCGCCCAAGAATCCGATTGAACAAAAACCTGGAACCAATTCAACAAAAACTATTAAATTTAACAAAGAAATTGCCTTGAAATTCCGCTTTACCAAAAAAAGGGGGGCTTTTACTAAAATTTCTGGATCGGACTGCAGCCAAAAACTTCAGATCTACAATACAGAAAACTAAACCCTCACCCTCAGATCTCAGAAACGACAAGAGAAAAGCGAGAAAGATACCAAATTCTTTTTCCTTTTCTGTCGAATCTTCTCGGGACCCAAAAAGAAAAATTTAAGAATTTTTTAGAAATTAAACATAAAAGGTAGGCATAAATCTTACAATTTGGGAATCAAAAACGAAAGATTAATTTTTATGTAGGCTTAATTTATTTACCTTCTCTTAGTTGCAGCGATTCGAAAGCAACGAGACTTCAAAACCCTAAAAAAATGCGAGAGAGGGGTTTTCAGATATTTCTTGGGTTTGACCTAAACGCGGAGCTCATGAAGTAAACAACTTGATGAGAACATCCAAATGTTTTCATTGGCTGAAAAGTCCGTGTTGTTTCGAGTTGAAAATTTTAAGTTTTAATAATAAATTTTTTTAAATTTTTAGAAAAGATAAAAAATAAAATTTGAAAAAAAACAAAAAATTTTAAGAAAAAGATAAAAACTGAATTGAAAAATTTGGATTTGAGTTAAAGCTCCAAACAAATCCAGTTTATGCATTTATAACTATTGCCCATGTCTAGAAAGCCCCTTCTCATTTCGTATCGATAAATTGGCCCACTTCACTAATTAACTTTTTTTTCCCCCTTTTTAAAGGGGACTTCACTTATTAACTGTTGGAGCAACATTTCGGCTCACACCAAATGAATAATCATGAACTAGAAATAAGATCAAACAAATAAAATAATCAAGAATGTTAAATAAGAACACAAGAACCTTGATAACAATATAGAAAAAACTTAAGTCCGGTATAAGTGCCTTAAGATTTTGTATTAAGAATTGTGTATATGTTTTTTCTTTCAATTCGAGAGAATTTATAATGGATTGGAAATGAAGGAGTTTAATTCTCCTATTAATGTAAGAGTTCATTCTCTTTTTTATTACAATGAAACCCTTCACATTCCGATGATTTAATATATAATAAATCCGAACATTTAACATATTCAATAGCAAATGCGGACGATTAAGTTCCCTTTGTAAACTCTTATTAATTGTTGACCATTACTCTCTTGTAAACACTTGAACTTCTCGTTCTGACATTTGATATAACCTTAGGAATATTCCTAATTGGATGGAGTTTTTTCTTATAAACAGATAGTTATCTACCTAGGTTGCCTCCTACCTTACAATTAGATAGCCTTCTACTTAGATTATCTCCTACCTTATAATTAGGTAGACAACCTATATTGACTTGGGTTGGAGTTATTATAAATGATTTTTTTATAATGACAAAAATATCATCCAACATTAACTATATATATTTTTAAATAAAAATTAAATGCGGTAATTTCATATCTAATCCAATTCTATTAAAAGATGAAAGTTAGTTTTTGAAGAAAAAGATAAAATTTTTGAATTTCTCAGACTCAAATTAAAAAAAAAAAAAGCCAACTCACTTTTTCGATGCAATTAAAAAAAATAGTGACAATACTTAAAATTTTACCTCTCAAATTTTCAGTAATTTTTCTTAAGGGACATGAGAACTTTCAATACTATTTTAAATAACCTTAGTTTTTAAAAAAATGAAGATTAAAAAAAAGAATATAAGATAAGATAATATTCAAACCTTCAAAATATATATATATATATATATATAAATTTCAATTTAAAAAGTATTGTGAGTGATTTTGTATTTGAAAAAAAAAATGTAGTGGATATCATAATTCATACAATAATAAAAATAAGAATTTATACGTTATAGCATATTTAAAATGTATTTATAAAAATTATAGCATATTTTTATAATAAATTATAACATATTTTAATTATTCTATTAAAATAAGTTTATTTATTTTCAATTTTATCTTTTTGCCCCTCCTTACTCCTCTCCCTTCTCTAGTCTGTCTCTCTATCTTTCTCTCCATTCTTGCTATCTCTCCCTCTCTCTCTACCACGGCAAGCGGAGGATCGTGTCAACGTGACTACAGCAATTGCTACGACTGTGACGAGATCCCCACCGTGACGAGGCGAGATCGCGATCGCGTCCCAGCCTCACCGAGAGCTTGTACTTTCTGTCGACGAGCGTTCGTGTAGGAGTATCTCGCCGATCGAAGGAGGTCGCAAGGTCCGATGGTCTGGATCTCGAATCGCAGGTGATTGTTGTCGTTCTTGCAACTACGGGGAAGGCAATCGGGATCGTGTTGTTGGTTTTTGGTTCTTTGTTGCTTTTTGTTCTTGGTTTTTTTTGTTGCAGGTAGTCTTCACAAAGGGTAGGTGACTCCATCTGTCGATGTTAGTCCTGGCAAATGGCGAGGGTATTCCGGCACGTGGCGAGAGGATTCCGACAGCCCTGGGTATTTGGGCTAGATTTTTGGTATCGAGGCTGATTAGGAATTTTGGTCTAATCTGTAATATTTAATTTTTGTGTGGGACTTTGTAAATAAAAAGGAAATTGTGGTTTTTGTTTGAGAAAAAATTAAATTGTAAATTTATTAGATTTTTTTTTTTTTTTTTTTTGCTTTGAAAATCCAATTAAATTGTAAAATAATTAGATTGACTAGTAAATAATTGGATTTCTTAGTAAATATTTATTTTGTAAATATGCTACATTGTCTTTTCTCTCAATTTTAAACCATGGGTTATAGTTGGATTTACTAGTAGATATAATTTTTATCACCTAAATCAAAAAATTGAACATTGAGTAATTTTTGAATTTCCTAGTAAATATCTGATTTACTGATATTGGTCTTACACGTAAATATATGGATTTACTTAGTAAATTCATCATTCGTAAATACAATTTTATAGAAAATAAACTATAAATATGATACGTAAAGGATTTATATGTAAATACTATAATTTGTTGGTAAATATTTGTATTTATCAAACAAATTAAGATTAAAACAATACATAGTTATAGGTATTTACTAGTAAATTCAATATTAATAAATACAATATTATAAAATGAAAATAAAGTATAAAAACAAGACACATAAAATATTTACGTGTAAATACTATTATTTCTTAATAAATATTTGTATTTACTAAACAAACTAAGATTAAAACAATACGCATTAAACTAAAAATAATGTAAACATTTTTTAAGTAAAAAAATATAAATAGGTAAATATTATTTTTAATTAAATACTAACATACGGAGAAGAAATATTAATTAAATATTTTATAATAATTAATGTAAAGAAATATTATTTAATGAAAATTACCATGTTTACATGCATATATTGAAATCTACCTATTAAATGTTTTGATTTACTTTTTATACTAAAAGTTTAAAATACAAAACAATTAAAAGATTTACATGTAAATATTATTATTTCTTAGTAAATAGTTGGATTTATGAAATCGAATAAAAGTATTAAAAACAAAACAAATAAAAAAGATTTTTGTGTAAATACCATTATTTCTTAGTGGATTTATCGTTAAAAACAACACATTTTGTAATTTAAAAAATATTGTAAATAAGTAAAGATATTTTAAATTAATGGAAATGTATATATTTACATGTAATTATTAAGATTTACGATTTACTTTTTAGATTTTTGTTGATGACTAGTTATAAATTTTATTTACTTTTTAGGGGAAAAAAAACTGAGATGAAAAAATACAATTTAACTGAATTTAAACTTAAATGTCAAATTAAACCTAGTAGACTACTGTCATAGAAACGTAGAGTTTGACTCCTCTTACTCTAATATGGGTTAAAGAAAGAAAGAAAATTGTCCGCAAATTAAAGAATTTTCCACAATTAAAATGACAAGAAATTTATTTACCAAGTGTCCAGGTAGTCGTAAACAAACAATCCAGAACCACGTGCGCGTGTCTGAAAATACCATAGTTTGGGCTGGACTCTTAATGGGCCATAGGCTCACATCAATCTGCAACGCACTTCCTCTTTACACATACTTGAGCTTTGACAAATGGACCTTGCGGCTTCTACACTTCTTTTTCCTTCTTTCTTTCTTCCTTTTTATTTTTTATTTTTTATTTATTTTTTTATAATTATATAAAGTACAATGCAATCTACGGCTACATAATTCAGAGGAACAAAGAGAGACAGCATACAAATTGAAGAATTAAAAATTAATCAGTAAAGAAATGGACACAAAAATTGAATTTCTTAATAAGTTAAAAAAAAAAAAAACAATTTCTTAACATGTGCAAAATGAAATACACGACGGGGTGCAATTCAGCGATTTGATCTACTGCCAAGGAGCTTTAGTTGAAGGGCCAAAGTGTGATTGCTGGACACTACTTTGTCCTTGCAAGAGAATATTGTTGAGGTCTGATTCCATTTCGAGCAACTGATCATAATGATGATGATCATGATCGATTTCTTGTGCACTAATTGTAGCGGAATGCTTGAGGGTAATCTCGGCTTGTACTTTTGCTAACTCGGTTTCTGCCCTTTGTATTTGTTGATGTAATTGAGAAATCATCCCAGCACAGCCATAGACAGGGTCCTCAATTCTACGTTGTGCCTCAAAATGCAAAGAGTTTGCCGCTTCAACTCGGAGATCATGGCTTTCTATTTTCTAATCATACTTTGTCAAATACAAAATGTACATTAATCAGACAAATTGCAAAAACTTTTTTGTCTAAGTTCGCAATGCCATTTATATTTATTTAAAAAAACCAACAAATATAATGCACTAATAGCAATTTGAAGATTAAAAAGGAGAACATAAAATCACAAGAAGATTTTGAGACATGAAAAAAAAAAAAAAAAAAAAAGTGTTTCAGATATGTGCAGGGACAAAAGAAACGTTCTTAAAAGCAAGCAAACAAGATCTACAGAAGTCAAAGAAATGAGTAAATTTAAGTTTAAAAACTTTGACAAAGCTCAAAAGAAAAAATGAGAAATGGGGTTGGGATAAATTAAACTACTAATTTGAGAATTCAATTGCACACTATATATGTATATATACTTATATTCATGTCAATTAGCAAACTTAATTTATAATTAAAAACTAGGAAAATAGATAGGATTTACTTACCAGAAGCATTTTTACGACATTGCTAGCACCATAGATTCTATGGACGGAAGCAAATCCTTGAGGATTATTAGAAGGGAAATAGGGAGCTAAACTGCAATCTGGAGGGCACTTCCTTCTCAAATACTTGCAAGCAGCACAACGTGATCCGTAGCTCATATTTATTTGCTTCTTTTTATTTATTTATTTTTTGGTAATCTGAGAAGAATCTAAGCTAAATTTGATATGAACTTCAAAAGATTCGTATCTCAATCTTTTGCTCTTGATGAAGAAATCTCCCAAAGATTTTTAGTGTCTTTTTTTATTTGATTTAGATTATATAATATCCCTTTTATAATGAGGTTAGTGATCTCAAACGGCTACTTTTTCTGATATACAAGGAAAGTTCATGCTCAGAAATTTAGAATGGTAAGCGATGGACTCTTTAATTTGCTTATAATCTCTATGGTTGCTCTCAATTGAAAAACACTATTACTGGAAATATTTTGAAATTAAAATCTTTCAATTGTTAGCCTAAAACTATAAATATCTCGAGTGTACAAAAAGGACTACACAGACACGTTTATTGTGTAATAGATATCCTATATATATACATGCTATATATGCACCGGTCAACTAATTTTCCTTTTTTTTTTTTTTTTCTTTTTCTTTTTTAACCTTTTTGTGTTAATTGATAAAGTTAACTGTTTTTTTTGAATTTTTTATTCAGTTAATAGGAAATTATAATCTAGTATTTTGTTTCCTTTGTATCTTAATTCACTAAAAAGGAATTTAACGTTATTATTTGTGTACTTACAAACATAACATGGAAATGATGATCAACCACAATGAATTCTGCAGACATATAAAGATGTAATATATGTATACATATATATATGTGATTCTATTGTTTATTCAAACTGGTATATATAGTCAAGGAAAGGATTAGTAAATTGCAAACCCGTACATCTATTCACAACACGCAGATGACACAATCTTAACAATAAAAAACATCAAGCAACAAAAACTTTTGGTTCATTTGATGCACGTGTTTGGAATGAAATTTTTATGTTGAAATAGTAGTTGATTTTTCAAAAACAAATTATAATTTTTGTGATTTTTCAGGGGAAAAAAAATAGCTAAAACCAAAATGTAAATAAATGGCTATTGAAGCCAAATGATGCTCATAGACAAATGTATAAGCATGCTGATCATTATAAATAAATGGCTAGTCTATTTAGGTTCCAAACTACACAAATTATTGGATATCAAAACTACAAAGAGAAACTTTAATTCAATAGATTAACCTAAATATGTGTTGTGAAATTTAAACGCAAACTTGATGCATGATTAAGCACTACTATTACTACTTATTAAGCTTCACTATTATGGAACTAAAAAAATCTAAACATAATCTTACTACCTTTGTTAGCTTACTTTCAATCTGATCAGTTCACTCCCTCTCGTATCCTCAACATGGAAACTATGAAGAAATTTGCTAGTTTTTTTTTTATAAATAAATATTACACACACACACACACACACACATATATATATATATATATATATATAACATGGATAGAGAGAGAGACAGTGGTAAGAAAAAAATTTGATTGTTTAAAAAGTACTAAATTTTTTTTAATTAAAGATACTGAAAACAAAGTTTGTAATGTGAAAGAGGGAGGGGGGAGGAAAACAAATAATTGTGTCTTAAATTTCAGAAAATTAACATACATATTAAGCTACACAAATTATTGTATCAAAACTACAAAGAGAAACTTTAATTCAATAAATTAACCTAAATATGTGTTGTGAAAATTTAAATGCAAACTTGATGCATGATTAAGCACTACTATTACTACTTATTAAGCTTCACTATTATGGAACTAAAAAATTCTGAACTCAATCCTACTATCTTTGTTAGCTTACTTTCGATCAGATCACTCCCTCTTGTATCCTCAACATGGAAACTATGAAGAAATTTGCTAGTTTTTTATAAATAAATAATACACACACACACACACACACACACACACATATAAATATATAACATGGATAGAGAGAGAGACAGTAGTAAGAAAAAAAATTAGATTGTTTAAAAAGTACTAAATTTTTTTTTATTAAAGATACTGAAAACAAAGTTTGTAATGTGCAAGGGAAAAAAAAAGGAAAAAAAAGGAAAACAAATAATTGTATCTTAAATTTCAGAAAATTTTGACATATATATATATTCATTTAAAAAAAAAAAAACCTTATAAAGCGCTTTTAGCAACCGTGTTTTTCAGGGAAACTGATTTTAAAATGCTGTAAACGAATTAAAACAGTTAAAACATATAGTAAACAATAATTTATTTAAAAACAAGGCTTGTCTTGAATTACAGAAAAGTTTTACAAAAAAATCATTACAAAAATTTGGAAAACAGAAAAACGGTTTTTTTTTTTTTTTTTTTTGGTTGAAAGGGAACACAAAACAAATTTAGCGAACAAGTTTTTTTAGAAAGAAATTAAAAAAAAAAAAAAACTTAAAAATGTTTTATAAAAAGATATTTAAAACTAATAAAAAAAAAAACATTTGAAAACAAAAACTCGTGTGTCTTAAATTTCAGAAAAGTTTGATGTGGCAATCATTTTTTAAATTGTTGGAAAACAAAAAACTGTTTAGCCAATGTGTTTTCAGGGAAAAAAAAAACATTTGCAAGAAATAATACTAAAGTGAAACCATATCTTTTAAGAGAAAGAGTAGGGAAATAAAATAAATCTGCAAGCCAGATAATACTCGCAAAGGACAGATAAATATGGATAAACATGCTCAATATTACTATTAAATAGCTAATTTAAGTTCCAAGCTGTGCCTACACAGCAAACTGTATGTATAAAAACTACATCCTGCACATTAACCAAACTTAAAACATACTCAAAAGTTCATAAACTAAACCAAACCAACCACTAAGAGTACTTAAACTACTTTAATTTAGAACTGTAGAATCTAAATCTAATCTTCTATCTCATATGAGCTTTTCTGGGCAAGACTAAATTCCGATCGCTTTGCTGATCACTCCTTCCACTCCGATCCGATATCATCCTGCAACATGGCATCCATGAATTCATCCCAGTCGACCTGTACCAGTACAAATATTTGTTAATATTTAGTACAAATTTTTTTAAGATTTTGAATTTTTTAAATTTATGTGCAGTTATCTTTTCACCTCCTGATCATGCAGATTTTCAAAGTTCATAATCTGGTGTGGGTAAATAAGATCTTCGATGCGTTGTTGCTGCACACAGACACACAACAATAGCGTATCGAAATATTGTTTTTGGAAACTAATTTGAAATGTACTACCCTGATTTTTGATTTGATGAAAAGTTTCTTCATCGAAAAGTTTTCAATGATAAAGAGGATAGACTTGCCTGATTGGGGATCTCAAGGCGCGGAAAATAGGCCTCAGATGCAGATGGAAACAGATTGCCAGCAGGGCTCAGTAGGGCTTGCTCAATGCCATGAAGCTTCTCAAACAAATGTATAAGAATATGAAAAAATGTATAAGAATATGAAAAATTGTTAGGGTTTTCGGTAAAAGGGTTAGTTTGTAAGAAGAATTAAAGAAATCAAAACATAGAAATAAGGAAAAGTAATTGTGAGGTTTGACAACATATATACCTGCAGGCCAAGAGATTGTTCGAGATTCGGCGCATTTTGTTGGGCACGGGACGGGCCAGCAGCAGAAGGATCAGGGTTTTGGATTTGGTTTGTTGGAGAGTTCACTTGATTATGCTCATCTTCAATAGAGAAATCAGAGAAATCAGAATGAATGGCTTCAATCAAAGCCTGATGTTTAGGTGATGGAAAGTTGTGATCTAGGTTAAGCAAAAGACCATTTTCGCCGAACATGGGAACATTATTGTTCGTCACACCACCTAACTCATTCCCAACATTGTTGTTGTTACTTCCTCTTCCCAAATTCACCGAACCATGCTGTGGATTTTGTCCCAGCTGAGGCCGCGGCGGAGGAGGAGGAAGAGGAGGCAACACCGCATTAGCAATATTCTGAAGCCGATGGTTCATGTTAAGCACAACTCGCGGTGTCGCCGCCTTCACCTGTGGATTATTTGGCCCAACTGAAGATGACCCTCCACCAACTTGGCCCATCTGCCCATAACCAATAGTATCACCATTCATGTTGCTAATAAGACCGGTACCGTTCACCGTACCAAGGCGGCCTCCGCCACCGTTGATTCTATTAAGATCCCCAACACCGGCCGTGGGATTGCGTCCAACCATGTTCATCTGTCCACCATTTGTCATGACTCTAGCAGAGCTATTTGGCGCCACACAATTGTTACTAATGCCAGCAGATCCCACATTAGTCCCAACAGTGAAATTTGGGTTCAAAACTGTTTGTGCACTACTAGTACCGGCAATGTTGTTGTTAGACGGATAAGTAGCCCTCACTTGACTCCGCTGCTGCCAGGCTTGCATCGGATTCACACCGCCTCCAACGTCATTGTTTCCACCATTATTCGCAATGGCACGAGAATTAGTACGACCACCATTAGTACCATGAATGTTGGTAGCACCAGCCAGTGGTTGTTGCCCAACATTATTAGCAGCCGGTTGGTTGTTGGTCAGCAGTGTTGATGCTCTGATCGATCGGCTATTTAAGGTTGATGATGACGGTATATTTTTGTTGCTGTTGTCGGGTGCTAAGCCTGTTTGGGGTTGAGATTGTGGTGGCGGTGGCAACAGTAATGGTTGAGAGGGCCTGGAAGGTTGAGGGTAGAGTTGTTCTGCATTTTGTATCATTATTTGTGTAGAATAACCGGCCGAAAAGCTTGATCGGAGCAATATCCGGTCGGCCATCATCCTTGCACCCTCTACACCGTCCTTGGAAACTTTTTTTAGGAAGAGGCGATACTTCTGCAAGCAAAGCATTTATGTAATTTCCCGTTCATATATTAGATATGGAAAATCATTATTTTATTGATACATTGATGGACATAAAATTGGTACTGCTAATCAACATGAGTAAAGGCGTCATACATATAGAGTTTGTTTGTCTTCTTCCAAAGAGGATTGTAATATGATATTTATTCAACGTAATACTGATATTAGAAGTGTTTAATTAGAAGTAAAAGGACAATAACAAAACCAAATGTGTATATATTTATTATATATTCGTTATTTTCAAGACAATTAAATGATGTGAAACTGTAGAACTTAAAATGATAATACAATTAGAAAACAAAATCTGGCACATGAATTTTTTAGCAGGGACTCAAAAATTAGACATGTTAACATGTAGTCTTTTTACTAATTAGTGTGAAATTCTAAACTCTATGCATTTACATGTATCATTTCATGACAAACAAAGTATTAGTAAATTTATCCAGATGAATAGTGTGTATGAATTCTTACTTATTTATAAGGGAAAAAAAATGTGTGTACATATCGATTTAGATTTTTCCTTTTCACGGGACACATGTAAGGATAGAAATATTTTTCGATCAAAGTGATGATTTGATACGAAGGAGATTAGATAAATTTTTATTTAACTATTGATTAGTATATCAATATATAATAATCCTGTAAGTTTGCATATAATTCCGCAAGTAACAAATAACCTAAATAAGAGATTTAGGTCCTAATTTAATAAACGAATGTACTTAATTTTGTAATATCATGATTTTTCACTTATTAAAGATTTTTAATTCATACATATGATCAAGATTCTAAAATCAATAGAAAAAAAAACTTTCGATAAAAATAAGTTAACATAAAATTGCACAAAAAGAAATTTCGAGAAGAAAGGTGAATCAAATGGCGCGTAGGGTTTAAATAATGGAAAGATAGAAATTATTTTTAATGTTGATAGCCCTATATATATTTTAGTACAGATACTGTAATAAAATAAAGGAATATATTAATTAAATTTAAAATAAAAAAGATCGATTCAATATGAACACGTGTCTATCTTTAGGTAGATTCGTCACTGTGTAAATATATATATCTTAGAAAGAAACTAAATAACTTTCTAAAAAAACAATTAACTCCAAACATTAAAGGGGGGAAACAAACAAAAATTGTAGTTCTGAAACAATTATAAACATAAATGGTGGTAAGAAGAAAGAACCTGCAAATGGCTAGCCACATTTTCTCTGGTCAAGCCAGGCACATTCATGAACTCAAGAATCTTCTTAGGGACAGACTCTGAAGAAATTAAAATCAAAACAAACACAGAAATTAGTAAAGTAAACAAATATTTAAAATCAAGCAAACAGACAAACCAAAGGAGGAAAAACATAAACTCTTATCAATTAGATTAGCACTTACTGTCAAAGCTCAAATGCTTCATAGCAAGCAAGAAGCGATTGTGAAGCGAATTAGTCCAGACGATCTTGGGCCTCCTCGGCTTACGACGGCATCCTAGAGCACCGGGGGGGCGGGCTGGCCTGCCGGGCCTCTTGGCAGACTTCGATCCCTTCTCGTTGCCATCTTTTCGTGGCGATCTCTTGTCTCGTTCCCCAGGTCGGTTCCTGACAGGGATCAGCACCCCCGCCACCGTGGAAGGCCTCCCTGTCCCAGAAAGTGGTTGATGACCTTGATTATCATCATCGTCGTCGTCATTGTCATCAATATCGTTGTCGTTATCATCTCCAGCAAGATCAGCAACAGGAGGAGGAGGTGGAGGAGGGTTTGGTTGACCTGCTTTTTCCTCATTCATAATGGATTTGCCCTTCTTAGTCCTAAGCGCGAATTGCCACACGTCCTTGATTTCGTCCGGGTTCACTGGCTTCTGTATGTAGAGTACAATTCCGCTTTGCATGCACCGGAGCATCACGTTCTCTTTGTCATCCGCCGACATCACTGCACAATCATAACAAAACCAACAAAAAAAAAAAAAAAGTAATCCCTGTTAAAATTCTAGGTTTGCTTGTTGGTATGCTTTCAATGAACTTATTCTCATGTGTATCAAACATTGTATTATAATGTACGAAATGAGGACAACTACATATAGTACTAATATACTCACTGATAACAGGCAACTTAAATTCCTTGTCGACTTGTTTCTTCAATTCAAACCCATTCATGTAGGGCATGTGGAGATCAGTCACCACCAGATCGAAAAACCCGTTTTGCATTCGGAGCACTGCCAAAGCGTCCAGAGGGTTCTTCGCGGTCTCCACTGAAATTTAGGCCAAGAGAAAGATCTTTAGTGAATGATTGAGTGTTGATGAAAACATGTCAAGTTATCAAGTAAAGAAAAGTAGGAAATGGGAGATATGTTCCTTTCTCAAAAAAGATTTTAGAAATAGAAATGGAAAATTTATCAATGACGACCCTGAAAAATTGTAATGAGATACCCGGAAGATACACATGATTTTTTCCCCCCTCATTATTCCTTTTCTCATTTCTTATTAATTCTTTTTCTTGATTATAAGACCTAGTTGATAAATAAATTTGTTCTTATGACTACAGACATGTCGCTAAAAACACAGTCAGACTGTTAACACATTGACGGGTAATTTGTGAAAAACCTCGTAATACTAATGTCTAATCATATATATAAATAGCAAAAACCAACATAGAACTCGGGGATCTAGGGGGAAAAATGAAAAATGAAAAAAAAAAAAAAAAAAAGACAAGCAAAGCAAATTACTAGCCAGCATGAGTACTAATGTGACCAATTTAGATGAGATCCAGTGAAATGGAAGCCAAGAAATATTGGTTAAGAAAGCTTCCGTCGTAATCTGAAAGGAGAGCAAAGATCAGAGAAAGGGAAAGGAAAAAAAGAAGTTCAATCTCTTTAAATAGGTAAGAGCCGAATCAAAATCTTTCATATATGTAAAGAATCAAACAAATGCACACGCATATATACATATGTATATACGTAATATGGACACGCAACAAAAGGGATATATCTTGGGAGGATAAACGAAAAACAAAGCAAAAATGAAAACTTGTCTATAATCTCTACAGTCAAAGAAAAGAAAATGAGAGGAAAAAAAGACAAAATAATTCTTCAAGTACATATCCATAACCAAAACAGATGTTGACAAAACTAATACGCATATGCAAGGTTTAAAAAAAAATCGTATAAGAAAAGGGCTTAATGATAATAAACAATCAGAATGTAGGAAACATTGTCTTTTTAGATTTTAGCATAAGGAAACAATGCCTAGGAATAATATTTCCTAGCTGTTTCTCATCAAATCCTTCTGTGACCAAACAGATCTACACGCATAGTACACACACACACACATATATATGTATAGACATGTAGGTATAAAGTGTAAATATATATATATATATATATATATATACCTTTGTAATTAAAGATTTGGAGCATAGAAGCGACTATAGCAAGAGATGTTGTGTCATCATCCACAACCAATATACGGATATCAATGGAGGGGCGTACTGGAAGAGCATGATCAGAAGATTGCCCTTTGCCATTATTAACCCTCTCAAAATTATTATCCATGGTTGGAAAGATCATGAGAGATTGAAAGTGCAAAGATTGAAAAATGGGTATATGATAATATTGGGAAGCAGAGGTGTGAAAAAAAGAGGGAGGGGGGGTTTCTAGAGCACAGCTTTAGTTAGTGAGGCACAAGGGAATGTGTTACATTTGTCACATATAACCGCTTGTATTTATACATAAAAGAGAAGCTTGAAAAGGTGATGGTCTTATCTCTTGAGCACTTCCACTTTTTCACCCCCCTAATTTAATTTTTCTTTTCTTAAAAATTAAGGAAAATAACAAAAGAAAAGAAGAAGAAAACCACTAGCGCATTGGCCCTCCTGAAGTTTGATTAGTACAAATTATAGTTAATGGTGAAAAATCCTGTGTAAAAATGTGACATTTATTGCTTTATACCAAAAGAAGAGATAGGTTCCTACTTGGAGTGGTTTTCAAATGAGATTTCACAATCTTTCAATCTAATGTCTATAATTTCTTGATAATTATTTTCTGCTCCTGGAGTGATTTTCCTATCTCTCGAATTGCAAACCGAATAATGATATATTGTTAATTTCGCTCGTTAATAT
The DNA here is from genome assembly GCA_008635985.1 of Ficus erecta. NCBI lineage: Eukaryota > Viridiplantae > Streptophyta > Magnoliopsida > Rosales > Moraceae > Ficus > Ficus erecta. The sequence goes on from BKCH01000010.1 coordinate 2,951,601, forward strand.
TATTTCAATATTCAATAGAACTTACTTTCAAAATTTTTTTTTTTTGAATGGATCCTTGTGTGATATGAACGACGGTATGGTTTATTAATAATATTAGATAATTTGATTTCCTAAGGAAATGCTTAGTTTATTAACAATTTACTCTAAATTAATAGGAAAAAAACATTTTTATATTCTGTTGTTTTAGAATGTTTAAATACTCTAATTTCTTCAATCGGTTTTTTAGAAAAAAAAATTATTTTTGTTAAGGAATTCCCGCTAAGCAAATACTAATTGAAATGTTAAATTTTTGTTAGAAAAGTGAATTCTTTTGGACTCAAATGCATATTGTGATGATTTGATGAATTCTGCATGCCCTTATGACCTAGCAAAAATTTACGAAAGCAATGCAGAGACAACAAATACGTACGTCGATTGCGGTAATTAATTAGTAACTTAATGACTAATCATTAATTTTTAGTACATTGATTGCTCCACATCATAAGGTGAGATTCAAGAAAATTTTTAAGTTGATACGAATCTTTATTCCAATAAGTCCGTAGAAAACTTAAAGGAATTTGTTTAGTGAAACGTAGAAAAAGGAATGAGAAAATCGAAATAAAGGTGATTTCACATTTTATTTATTCATTAATATGGGATCACAATTAAACAAAAACAAAATATTTTTTTAACCAATCAGCTACTCTTACAAAAATAAAAAATAAAAAATGAAGTAGGTCGGAGCAAAAATGAAAGGGAAAGTCACCAACGGCTACTAACTTTTGCGGGAATGGACAAGTTTAAAGTGGAAATGCGTTTGCCAATGGCTTGAGACCACTTGTTGGGCCAATTTCGTGGGCTCTTGGGCTAAGCTTAATGGACAAGTAGTGGACCCACCCAAAGCATCCTTCCAAAGTTTGGCCGAACTTATTTTTATTTACATATTTGTGCCATAAATTTATTATATTTCCATTTGAGGCTATTTCACCCAATGCAAAATGAAACAAAAAATCCAGAGTTATGTAGTCGCCAAAAATAGTACCAAATATATAAAAACCGGTTTGTGAAAACAGGGTTCCGCCCATAGTTTGAAGAAGCTCTCATTTGGAATTAAGTAAATCAATTTTTTATATGATAATATTACCCCTTGTATTTAAGACATGGCTTTGTTCCTACGTATGCATTAATTGCAATTATTAACCCACATTTAATCTTAAGACAAACATTATTAAGTATGAACACACACCATCCTGTGAAAAAACTACTAATCACCAAAATTCTAATTACCATTAGTCTCAAAATGCACTGCATGAAAACCAGACTTTTTTTCATTATTATTATTTGTGCTCACTGTATATAATTTTACCTTTTTAATGGCACGATCATAATCTTGAAACGGTCTGTTTCAACCCTTTTTTTTTTTTTTTTTCAACTTTTCACTTCTACATAAACAAAGTCAGTTTAGAACTTAGGACTGTTGTAACTGAATTTTTTTTTTTTTTTTTTTTTTTTTTTTTTTTTTTGTAATTCACATGAAGAAGCACAAGAGAAGATATACACGTTGGACCCTACTATTCAAATATGGAAGGTTAATCAGACAATTAGTTAGGTGTTTATTCGCTTTTTCCTTTCTAGAAAGGTATTTGCAGTATTTTAAAAAATAAATAGCATATTTATGAACATTTTAAAATAAATTAAATATGCATAAGTAAGTACATCTTCTAATGAGTAAATAAATTTATTTACTAAATACTAGATAAATAATTTTTTTTCTAATAAATATGTTAGTTCTTTTAACAATTTCATAAATATGTTGTTTACTTATTTTAACTTATGTAAATGTAATTACTTTTTTTAAAAACTTTATAGTGGAATCAGGTTTCAAATTTTCAACATCATGCCCCTTAGCACACGTGGAGTCAAATAAAAAAGAACCATTCATTCTTAATTTTTTCGAATTTGTACTTTTATATTCTAAAGACAAAGATAAAGATTACCCTTTAACTCATACACCATGAAATTAATATTATAGGGTTTCTTTCTTTCTAATAAATATGTTATTTCTTTTAATAATTTCATAAATACGTCGTTTACTTATTTTAACTTCTGTAAATGCAATTTACTATATAGAGGAATTATGTTTCAAATTTTCAATATCATGCCCATTAGTGCACGTGGAGTGAAAGAAAAAAGAACCATTCATCCTTAAACTTTTTTAAAGGGTAAATTACTCATTTAATCTCTAAACTTTTAATCTTATGCAACTTTGATTTATAAACTTTTTTTCGAAACTAGAATGCCCTTAAACTATTAAAATGGTGCTATAATAGTCATTTTTGGACGGATCCTGTTAGTAATTTTGGTCAAAAAATAATACTAACTACATTATCTATCAAAAAATCTAACGAAAATGACTATTATAGTAATGTTTTCAGTAATTTATGAAACAAGAAATGCTTTAAACTACTAAAATGTTACTACAATAGTCATTTATGTTAATTTTTAAACATAATCCATTAGTAATTTTATCAAAAAATGATATTAACTAACGGACTCCGTCTAAAACTTAACGTAAATGACTATTATAGTAACATTTTATATTTATGAGCATTTCAGCTATGAAAAAAAGTTCAGAGATCAAAGTTACATAAAGTTAAAAGTTTAGAAACCAACCTAGTAATTTACACTTTTTTAAATTTGGTACTTTTACTATCTAATGATAAAGATAAAGAGATAATTACCCATTACCTTATACACCAAGAAATCAATATTATCGGGTTTCTTTCTTTCTTTCTTTATTTTATTATTATTATTTTTTTTAAGAATCATGTTTCAAATTTTCTATACATCAGTACATGTCGACTCGATGGAAAATGAACAATTCATCTAAGATTGTCTCTATATGCCCATCAATTCATTGATGCCTCAGTTTGTTTTTCTAATTTGACACTTTATATTTCCAAGTTTACTCTTCAAGTCATACACCAGTGGGGGCATTGTATTGTACGATGCTGTGCTTGGTATTGTCTAGGCGATGGCCAGCGCTTCCTCGACTTGAGGTGGTCGATTGTGCAGTACGGCCTTTATCCAACAGTTCGACGTCAAGACAAAGAAGACAAGACGGCGGATACCGCTGAAATCCCAAAAATCACGGGATCAGAGTTAAATACTTTGATTCAAATTCAAATAAAAGATTGAACATGAGATCCGAAGAATCAAAGAAATCACATCAAGGGAAACAAGCTAGGGATATTTCTTTTATTTAGTTAAAAAGATGGTTTTATTCATACACTTCAATGGAGTGTTTGCATGTCCTTGTTAACCAAAGTTTTGTATTACAAAAAATGATAAGTTGCTCATTTAGTCAATAAATTTTTAAATTTGTACAACTTTGATCCTTGATTTTTTTTCCCTGTAGATGCAATGTCCCTAAACTATTAAAATATGATTACAATAATCATTTTCATTAAAATTTACACATAAAATCCGTTAGTAATTTGGTCAAAAAGTGATGCTAACTAGTGAATTGCATCTAAAAATTAACAAAAATGACTATTGTAATACTATTTTTAATAGTTTATAGTTTCCAGCTACGAAAAAAGAACAAAGACTATAGTTACACAAATTTTTAAAACTTTAGTGACCGACCTAGTAATTTACCAAAAAAAAAAAAAAAAACTTAAATAAAATAACAAAGGGCAACTATGTTATAGACATAATTGCATAAGAAATTTGTCTGATAATCCTGCTAAAGAAATAGCCATACAACTTACAACGATTCTTAAAAACTCCTACCTAGACTTAGTAATTTGTAGTGTTTTTCATTTCATGTTAATTATCGTATAAAAGTTTTCATGCTAGATTACATAATGTATAGTCCGCATTACATGTGGTGCTTTTAATCTAAAAATGGTTATATTATAATAATATGGATTTGGAACATTTCGATTTTTGTAATAAAGAGATTTCATTATGGAAAAAGTAGTGGAAAATATCACTAATATCAGTGTTTTTTTTTTTTAAGTGAATCGAGTTTCAAATTTTCTGCCCATTACTGAATGAAAAATTAATAATTTATCAAAGAGAGAGTCTATATGCTTGTCAATTCATTGATGTCTCAGTGTACCTAATTCATAAACCAGTGTCGGAATTATTGTACGGATTGCCGAGCTCGATATTGGCCCGGTGGTGGCCAATTCTTCCCTCGACTTGTGGTGCTCAGCCGTGTACGATGTTTGAGATAAAGAAAAGAAGATTAAGAGTTCGGGAAACTATTGAAATCCCCAAAATCAAGGGATTTGAATAATAAATACTTTATGATTCAAACTCAAATGGAAGGTTGCTCATAAGAACCGCGGAATTAAAGGAAATCTCGTTAAGGGACACTATGAATAATTCGTTTATTTATTTAAAATGTTAATTCCATATGTTCACACACACACACACATATATATATATATGTCGATACTTAATTGTTTGGATATCCTTATTGGTAAAAAAAATTTATTATAAAAAGCTCTCAAATAAAATAACATTAAAAAACAATTGTTGTAGACTTAAAAAATTTGTCCGATAACATGCTATATGACTCAAGAAAACATAACCATATATGTTTCAACGACGATATATATAAACTCACTCCTAGCTAGGCTTAATTCGTAGTTAATTCAAGAACGAAAGTTTTCCTGCTAAATTCTTTTTGATTATATATACATCAATTCTATTTGGTAATTTTAGTCTAAATCTTGTAAGATAATGTGAATTTAGAACGTTTTCAATTATTTTAAAGGGATTTGACTATGGCAAAAAAGATTAATCCAAGAGACGCAAAATAAAATAAAAAATTAATAAGAAAAATTAAAAGGGGGGTTGCTGTGAAAATTATGATTTATTCGTCATAGGAGTAATTCCATACATAGTTACTTTTTGTCAATTTGATTGATGTATATGAATTCTTGAATAGAATTTCCTTTCCTCTAGTTGAATCAAAATTTAGTAATTACATGATTAACCTAACGATAAATCTAAACTCACTTTTTTAACAAGATTTAGAGTTTGAATTGCAATTCAGATAATTATATAAATAATATCACATAGGGAAGGATATACAATTCACATGGTATTGTTGATATTTATGAATATTATATATATAGCGGCAGAGTCAATATTCAACTTCATTGGGAGCGTATACTAAACTTTTTTTTAATAAAAAATAAAATACCATGGAAATTATAAAAATGTATTCCACACTAAGATATGGAAAAATACCGTACTAGGTTGAACTGTCATGTCTATACGAAAATTGTTTGCTCTACATTCTTTTTTTATTTGATGTGATTTAAATTTGATAAATGTGCATTACCATTAGGTATACCCTACCATATAGATAGTTTATATATATATATATATATAACATACTACAATACCTCGTTAGTAAAAAGAGTATTGTAAATTATATAAATGAATAGAAATAAAAATAAAAAGGATAAAATTCAATGGAAGTATATATGAAAATATTAAATCTCACTGGTGCAAAAATGAAGAAGTCATAAATTTTTAAAGTTTAAAATTCAATTTTTCAGAAAGTCAGGGGCGACCACCCCACTCAACCCTTCGTAGCTGCGCGCCTTTATATACATATATATATGGTCCCTTTCACGGTCTGCGCGGAGGACTGTGGAAATCTGTCTTTCCCATGCTTACAGGGCGGCTCCATTTGTAGAGAGCGAAATCCCATTCCATTCCCTTCCATCTCATGACCTCAAATATTATGTAAACAGAGTATGGAGGTTTAAATATTGTGGACCCTACAGTACATGAATAACTTTTTTTTTTTTTTTTGGTTTTTTGGCCTGGCAGATTTCTGTGACGGTCCAGTTATCATCTTCAAGTCGAGCCCGCCTTTTTCCTTGCAGCAGGAATACCTATTTAATGTTTCTGCCTCCAATTTCTCAGTCCAAATTATGAATCAACTTTTCTTTTTTCTCTTTCCTTTTTTTTTCTTGTTTTTTTTGTTTGGCTTTGAAGAATTAGGAATTGACTTGTCACTGCATATTTAATGTTCTGATCTGTCATGTCTGACTGTGTCTGATGTTTCATGTGTGTGAGAATGAAGATTGAAGGTCAAGTGGAGAGGAGACGAGACGAGATGAGAGGAGAGGAGAGTTTTCACATTTACAATGGAGGGACAAATAAGGTCTAGGGTAAAAGAAAGGGAAAAAAAAAAAAAAAAACTGATCAATATACTGTGGTGAATCGTGTATTCAATCACATTGTTGATCAGTTCCTTGATCAAACACAATAAAGATGTTATTGGTGGGACGAAAGAGAACTATGATCACTGAGGGATCCGAGTGAGATGGTTAATCAGATTATTTTTTCGATAAGATTTTTAGATTCGAATCAGTCCTAACATGATAATCGAGATTTATATATTATATGCACTTTCCATTTTTTTGATTTTATAAGAAAAGGGGTGCAAAAGAAAATTCACAAAGTATAACATTATTGTCTAATAAAACTCAGCTCTATTATTACATCAAGGTATCTATATTACAAGAAGAAATTTGTGTGCATGTGTATAAAAAAAAAAGGGTTGAAAAGAAGGGCAACTTTTCAAACCAATTCTGGTGGTGTTCACCTTGGACTTTGTGCCAAAAGTGAAAAAACAGAAAAGATTAAAAAAAAAAAAAAAAAAAGAGTATGTAATAATATGTATAAATAGATAAGCAGATAACGGGATCAAGGTCTCTCAACAAAACCACCTTTTAGGATGATCTGGTCATACAATGCCCACAACAAGAAGCCAATGAGAGTGTCTCTGATCAAGCTGTAGACAAGGGAAGTGACCCAAGAATTGGATTTAAAAGGAGAAGACGAAGACAAAGAAGAAGAAGGTGATTTGCCGGCGAGATCTCTGAAGCGCAAGTTGCCCTGGTCGGAAACCAATGCATAGATAACGCCATTCATGTGGCCCTTGCCGATGACCCCAACAACTCTCTTGCTTTTGTTCACAGCTTTGCTACGCTTTAGGGACCAGGCTAGATACTGACATGCATGCAGCCACACAGTAAGATATTACTTAGTGGTGGGTCCCCCACCCCCCTCTAGTGTTGTACCTCAGGCATATATATCTATACATATATATATATATGATAAAAATGACCAGCCATATATGTCCGGCTGTGTAATATTATGATTAATAGATGTGTGACATTTTTTATTGATATATGTTATTTATAATAAGTTTTAAAGTACATGTTATAGATGAAGTTACGTAAACGTTATATATATATTAACTAGTAATTACATGAATATATATATATAAGTTGTATTTATTGAATCTGTACGACCGTCGAATTAAAGATTTATCTTGAATAATATATAGATCTATATGCCTAGATCTATTGTCCACAACCCTTTTGGAACAACACTTAAACATAAGATTAGAGATGTGTAACACTAAGATCATAAATATACAACATTTTTCTAATGGTTATATTTTTTTTTTCTCTCTAGGAACTCCATATAGTATCATAGTCCACATAAATTCATGCAAAATTACATGTTAAATCTAAAAAAAGTTACATGAATATGAAAAAAAAAAAAAAAAGCTACGGACCTATTAGATAGTCGGACCCATAAATGTTTTCACCTATGGGATAGTACATTATCCGACCAAAAGAAAACTGGTAAACTTTATAGCTAGCTATCTAGACAAAGGTGAAAACATTTATGGGATTTTATATATTCAGATGATGGAATTTAATGTGTGTGTGTGTTTTTTTTTTCAGTGGCTATGGTTTATTCAGAGATGGTCCTAGCTACTAGCTAGTCAAAGACATAGGTTTTTTTTTTTTGGACGTTACTGTACATTTCCCCCCAACCATGAGTATGAATTATTTATTGTGTATTTGTTCTTTTTCAATCAATTGGGAGTACTACTTACAGTATCTCGTTCGTGTATAAGAGACTGGAGAAGTGAAGGATATGAAAAACTCAGCTGCTCATACAGCTCAAACCTACTGCTTTCATCTTTGCTTGATTCCTGCATTACACACACACACACACACATATCATGCTATATATGTATTTCTCTGCTATTTTCGACAAAGTAGAAAACAGATCGTGGAAGGAGGAAAAAGGCGGGGGAAAAAAAAAAAGATACCCACCTGCAAAACTTGCTAAATGTAGAGAACAACACGAGTGAAAATGACGTAAGAATATGAAAGACAACAGAAGAAACAAAATGGGTGAAAAAGTGAATTACCTTTATATTTTTCTGAGATATATCAGACGGGGAAGTTATCCCACGAACAACTGATGTCACCAAGCTAACTTTCTCAGTCCATGTCAGAGAATTCCATGCCCTCTCTAGCTGCGTATGTATAAAATTCATACGTACATATACATATATATATATATGAACAAATGTACTAAAAATGGAATTAACTGTAAATTTTTTTTTTTTTTGTAATTACAAAAGCTAGCTAGCAGATCAAGTTTGCAGACTTTACAGTTATCTCGATGGGCCTATCCCCCAAGACTATTTGGGCACCGACTTCTTCAGATGCTTTTCGAGCAGCTCTGAACTGCAATTATTAAACACTAATTACACACGTCATGATTATACAAATGATCATATTGAACTTTTTTAACTTCTGATCAGTAACTTAATTATTTTATAATTAGATAAAAGCGGACCTAATAATTAACTTTTTAACCAGTCAATTTTTACCTCTTACCTCATCACCAAAAGGTCGGTTGACGTCTGAAGATATCTTTGACGAGAAAACCGCCAAAAGCAGGCGTAAGGCCAGAGCAGTTTGACCCCCTAGTGTCAGAATATTTCACATAAATAATGGACATCATTATATATATATACATACACACATTATATTATATTATATTGCATTAGATGTAAAAAGCATATTCCTGATCTAGACCTAGCTATTGCATAATGACAAAACACATGTCAACAAATTGATTTTATAATAGTATAGTGTTTTTTTTTTTTTTTAAATAAAAATCTTACCCAAGTCTATGCTACGACCAACGGCACCAAAGAAGCCAGTACCACTCAAAGAGAACATGTTTGATCGAAGTTGCTGACCTGCTGTTTTTCCTTGATCACTATACTCAGACACGTACATTATCCCAGCTCTGAAATTGGTCTCCTGCAACAATTTCAGTTCAGATTCCCACTTAAAATTAGAAAGAAAAGACTCTTCTTTATCACGTTTTTAACTAGCGGCGCGTTTACTTTGGTTACATGTCTAGTAATAATAAAGTTCCTGAAATCAAATGCTTGATTTTTTTTTTTCTAACTTTATTACTGATTCATCCTAAATAGTAGTCCGTTAAATCACTTTAATCAAATTTTTATAAGTGTCCTGTTAATGTTTTATGAGCCGCCATTTAATTAATTTCATAAGAAAATGAAGAAATTAGGACCAAAACCGATATAAACCAATTTTCCAGACTTGCCTGCTTCTACAGAGCTCAACCACCACATTATCAGGGTTCACTGCTCTGACCACACGCTCGACTTCCGCGGCCGATTCTTCGGAAATATGCGACGTTCCGATTAGCCAAATCGCCTCCGGTTCCACAAACTCCGACCGCCAAGCGGGGACGGGGCCGAAAAGCCTCTTCTCAATCACCACCAAGCTCCCATTACTCGCCAAGTCAAGCAATTCCGGGTGAGTTTTGGCGATTGTGGCCGTGGAATCTTCCAGAATTCCCGACCTGAAATCGAAGTCCGGCGGTGGAGGTTTGACGGAAACTCTGAAGGGCTTGAGAGGTCTGGATTTCGGCCGAAATGGGTTGGTCTGAAATATCGGAAAGGTTGATGAATTTACAGTTTCCATGGACGAGACTAAGAGAGGCATATGGGTTTTCAGTGTTGTGTTGCTCTCTGTCCTCTGATATGTGATCCGTCGTGTCCAATTCAAGATAAGGAAACTTTTACTTTTCTCTCTCCTTTTTCTTTTTCTTTTTTCTTTTTTGGGGTTAAGTTTTTAACTGTCGTGTAAATTGTCAAAAAGAGAAAAATTAACTGTCAAATATTATACAGATCAGGAAAGTTACGTTTAAACTTGGGTCACCTGCCAGTGACATGGGTGAGGGAGGAAATAATGATGTGGGGAAAAGAGAGAAGATAGAGATATGACACTTGAGAAACTTGGTACATGTGGGCAAACTTTAAGACGGATGATAGTGACTTTCGACGGTCCTCCATGTCATTATTATGCTCCTTACAAAAACCGTGTTTATTTGAGTATTTTTATTTTCTCACTTTTTTCTCCCCTAAATTAACTGCAAAATTGAAGAATGTATTTTTTTTTTTTTGTTCATGGATTGAATAATTATTTACATAATAATATGAACGCTGAAAATTTATTATACAATATCGTTAAACTTATTTTATATGTTAATTTTTTTTATGATTTAAAAAGTATGAGTAAGGTCAATAGTCTTGCTTCAAGAAAATACTCATTTCTTTCTAATTGAATATTTTAAAACCGAGCACCAATAATGTAGAATATCAATAGAGTTATTTTATGACAACAAGTCAAAGTTGGTCAAAAAAGGTCTCTTTTTGAATATATATATATATATATATATTATGCACATGAGATACGGATATTATCACCATATTTAACGATTCAGAAATATTTTATTTTATGCATTTTTTTTAAAAGGAATAACCTTGAGATTTTAACACACAGTGATAGAATTATATCTACTGACAAACGCTCCATAATAGAATCAATCACAGACCGTAGGGATACATTTTCGATCTCTGTTTACCAATATTATTTGTCTATATCGAGCTTTGTCTTCTCTATTTTGGAAAAAAAAAAAAAAAAAAAGAAAAGGAGAAAAAGTACTTGGTTTTTTTTTTTTGTCAAACATTTCAATATCTACAAAACTTTAAAACAAAAAACCGAAAAGCATTCAAAAATAAAAAAGGTGAATAAAGGGAGAAGAAAAATTAAGCATTAAATTTCCATAAATTTTTTTCTTGAAGAATGATGCAGATAATATTAGACTTTATAAACTTATAAATTCGTAATTAACATAAACGATTTGATTTGGTGTGGAATTATGGTACCTTGTGTACTGTTATTCTTTTATAAATGATTTTTATTTTGGAGGAGACTATGGTGTACACATTGTATTATGATTTGGTTATACATAAATGCGTATGGGCATCACGTTACCTTTTTTTTTGGTTGAAACGCCTTGCACACATTTAAGTATACCCAAATTATGCCCATCACTTCCATAATTGACATAATTTTTTCCGGCCAATATTAAACCACACTTCATTGATGTACTAATCACCAACTAATTACATCAAGAACAGTTCATGAAGATGCTCCTCTTCCCTACCTCGTTAAAGGAGTTAGCCCCAATTAAGTCCGAGTAAATATCGTCATCAATTAACAATTAAAAAAAATGAAGAAATAGTCGTTCTAATTTATCATAAGAAAATGAAAATAACAGGAAAAAAAAAAGAGAGAGTTCTACCAATTCTGATTATTATTTTTTTTAATTTTTCTTTTAAAATTTCAATATGATTTTACATTGTCCGAAAGGAAATGAAAAGAAAGGGAGTTGTCGTTGAACGTATGACTTGATGTATATGTACGGGCACAGATGACCAAAATAAAATTAAAAAAAAAAAAATTAAAAGGGCGTAGAGAAGTGAGTGGTAAGCATGACCTACTTAAAATCAGATAACTAGGGTCACAAACCAAGATAATCGTACAAAAGGGTGGGCGATTGCAAAGTACTATAACATGGTCTAAATCAAATTCAAAACCACCTAATTAAAAATATGAAAAGACAAGGAAACTTGGCAAATATAATCTTCTTTCATGAATCCACGAATCATGACCGAGTATACATTACCATTACAGCTAATGGCTAGCTAGATTTCAAGCCATACTTATTTATATATATATGTATATATATATATAGATGGGGCTAATACGTGTGCGCACTGTGGCCTCAACCTCACATCAAAGTCTCTCTGGCACTCAAACTATCGACATTAAAGCCGCACACACACGCACACATGAACAACCCCCAAACATTAAAAATCCAAAAAAGTAACAAGTCCGCGATTTTCCCACGCTCCTTCCTATATATTGTTTCCTTTTCGGCTATAGCTGCATAAAAATCAAAACCCATTTACACACAATATATATATATATATATATATATAGAGAGAGAGAGAGATATAATGAATCTTCTCCAAGTTCGTTTATACCCCCATGTGCGAAATGGTATATATATATAAACAATATCGTATGCGCTACTTGTATGGCTAATCATCCAACAGACGTGCCCAAAAGTGACCAACCACGCAACCCATCAATATCACTCCTCGTCCCTAGTACTCTTGACCCTAATAACCCTCCTTCTCCTCTTCCTCCTCCTCCTCATCCTCATGAGCAGCAGCATCAGGACCCTCCGCCGCCCCCGCAGAGGCGGGTGCAGTCGCCGAGGGGCGGCGGGGCGGGATCGATGCGGCGGCACCCGGAGTACCGGGGGATCCGGTGCAGGAGCGGGAAATGGGTGTCGGAGATTCGTGAGCCCCGAAAGACGACGCGGATATGGCTCGGCACGTACCCAACCCCGGATATGGCGGCCGCCGCCTACGACGTGGCGGCGCTGGCCCTCAAGGGCCCGGAAACCGCCTTGAACTTCCCCGCCTCTATCTCCGCCTACCAGATACCGGTGTCCACTTCGGCTACGGACATACGCGCCGCCGCCGCCAAGGCCGCCGAGTCCAGGCAGCCCAAGCCCGAAGCCGAGGGAACAATAAGAACAACAAGTAGTACTACAAATCAGGATGACGATCAGGATCATGTTATGATAGGGAGATCAGCGGAAGCCGAGCCGAGCCAGCCGAAGCCTGACAATTCGTCATTAGCCGCGGCGGAGAGTTCGAATCCGAAACAGGCGGCGGCGTGGCCGGGGAACGAGGAAATCAGCAGTAGTGGAACAGCCGGAGGAGAGTTTATTGATGAGGAAGTTCTGAACATGCCCAATTTCCTGGTCGACATGGCGGAGGGAATGCTCGTAAGCCCGCCGAGGATCAATACGCCGTCGTCCGACGACTCGCCGGGGAATTCCGACGGAGAATGCCTTTGGAGCTATACCTGAAAAAAAATAACAAAAAAATGATCACAATGTCATGGTTTTTCATCAACAATATTGGTACTTAAATGCAATATCAAGTGTTAAATTCAGGTAATTATTCATTACTTCTGGTGTGTTATTTTCTTTTTCTTTTTCTTTTTCTTCTTCTTTTGGGAATTGGGTTTTTGGTGCAGCTGATAAATTTGTGTCAAATCGTACGTGTAAAAAGCAAGACAGCTACACGTGCAGGAGATTTTGATTCTGCGCTAACATATATATGTCGTACAATTTCTAGTTTGTATATGTAAATATATATATATATTTCTATATATGTAGACTCTAGATCAGCATGTGAGAACTGAGAAGTTTGTCGTTCTAAGCCTTTTTTTTTTTTTAATTCCTTCTTTTGGAAAGAGAGTACCAGAAGAGAGAAACTGAGAAAGAAAGGGTTCTCAGTGGTTTTTCCATTTCAAGTTGGAATTGGAATATCGATTACAAATATATATATATATAAAATAGATCTTTTCCAATTTATTTGCAATCGAAAAGTACTGCTTCGTCCCACTTATTTTCAGATTGATGGATAAATTATTAGCATTTTTTCTGAGTTTTTACTCATAAAAAAAAGGGTCTGTTAATATCCCTCTCATTTAATATACAGTATGCTGCTTAGATCTGCGCCCAACAATAATATTTATATTTTTGTGCTTTATACTCATGCTCAACCAATAATGTTGTCGGAATCATGCACACTCATATTTGTATATATATGCACACATAACATATATATATATATATATTATTATTCAATAATCAGAAACAACATATGCGTAATAGAAATTCAATTTTAAGAGCAAGAAATTTTGAAATGTAATTTTGGATTTTTTTTTTTTGGCTTCTTGTTCTTGTTCATCAGCCGGTACTAGTACTTTCTATATCTGCATCAAATCTCAAAAGGGATAAGGCCAGATATCTTCCTTCTTTTGCCTTATAAAACAAGAATGATAATCTGATGATGATATATCTTTTCCTTATCAATATCCCTAAATTAGCTACTTGGTCTTGTTTTTCGTCTAATGGTAGGTTGTTATATATATATCTATATATATATATATATATTATAAAGTTCCTGGACAAAAGGCAGAAATTGTGCCGAAGGTTAAGGTCATGATTTTCAGGAACATTTTGTTCGTACCATGATATGATTTTGAATTCAAAGCCATGTTCTCTTTTTCCCAAAATAGTGTAACATACCAAAGAGGGTCTAGCTAATTATATAGTTGTTTTGCATCATGGTGAAACTGTACATTTGAAATTAAACATTAATACACTTATAATTTAGTATATTTCAATTTTCAGTTGTCGTAACTAATTATGAAGGTTAATTCATTGGAGGGTTGTAGAGCTATATGATAGTACGTACGGATAATGTTTTTTCATTGTTTGCTTGTGAGAAGCAAACGGAGAGAGCTGCAGTTGGTTGATTTTGAAGAAAAAGACCTCTCGTTGTACAGTAATTAATTAATAAAACTTTTTTATTTAGTATTAGTACTACTACGAGGTACAAAGGAAAGCAACAGGAGGTAACCGTATGCCACTAGAGGACCTATTCGCATGTGACTAGTCTTTCATCCATTTATCCATTACAGATGATATACATCTGTGTATAAATAAATATATATCTATATAATTTCTTTATCTTAAAAAAGTGTACACATATATGAACATATCTATCTGCATTATGATGATGCAATACATATAATAAACCCATGGGAAAAAAAATCTTGGTAAACAAATTTATATTGCAGTACTAAATAGCTAGCTAGCTTCTTTTTTATTTTTGTTTTTGCTGAAAATAAAATGAGTTACAGTGATAGAGATTGGAATGCTCAGATAATCCCGGGAAAGTGGATGCCCCCCATGTGATATATGGATCCCTTTTAAAGTATATTGCCCATATACCTCGGTCAATATGGTGGTGACGACTTGAACCCAAGTATTAAACGAGGAGAACGAGCGCCCCACCAACCCACCTAATGGACGTTCGCAAATAGCTAGCTAGCTAGCTAGCCATTAATCTAGTTATATTAAACATACATACATGCATATATTAATAGATATACATATACAGACACGTATATGTACATATATACACGATTTCTTCTGTCAATCAACATCTAATTTGGACAGTAAAAAGAACATTTGCAACTAAAAATAGAATTAATAAAGTCCAACATTTTGGACAATTTGGTAAGTCTGATCACTCATCAAATTTCTATTTAAGTTCCTGTTTTAAGACAAGGGTGAGTATTTGCAGGTAACCTAAGGATGAAATTAATCTGTGATTCAGTTTAACTAGTAATAATACAGGTGAATTAGTTTTAGTTTGAGATTTATTAGTTATAGTCCTGATAACCTAATCCTTCAAAGGGTACTCATTGGTCAGCCAAATATTGACGTTTTCTATATGTAATATGTTGATTATGTGCGATCAAAAAGTTTCACATTGGTTAGACATGAAATTGGTAATAAGCTTAAAAAGACTTGGGCTATTCCTCCTAATAGGTTAACCTTTCAGGATGGAACCCCAAGGACCTCAACAAGTGGTATCAGAGCAAGATTCCAGACATAGTCATGTGTACATGCAAGATGAACGCCGGAAAGAAATTGTACGAAGAACGGAGACCCTCAGAGAGAGTGCGATGGTCGGAAAATCTGTGGTGCGAACTAATGAGATGGAAACTTCATGTAATGTGGCCCTGACGTGGTGGAGATCTCGATGGAGTTAAGATCTTCTTGGTTTGAGGAAGATGGACGGATGGATCAACGTTTGAGGAGGGGCTGCGGTGATAGTGAGTTTTCGTTTGAGGGAGGGATTATTGAGTATGTGCGAACAAAAAATCCTACATTGACTAGACATAAAATTGATAATTAACTTAAAGGACTTTATTCCTCCTAATAGGTTAACTTTTTAGAAAGGAATCAGGACCCAATATAATAATATATATATGTATGTATGTATGTAAGTATATATAGGTTCAAAACTATATACATTCTGACTTCTGTGTAGAGTCAGAAACCTTTTCATGAGTTTCACCGACATAGCTTATTTAGGGGGAAAAAACTGGAAGTTCTACCTTTTTTTACCTCTTTTTTGACCAGACAGTGTTTATTTGATATAATCATGTACACATATGTCAAATGACTCTAACATTTGAAATGATCACACTGAATGTCGACCAGAATTATTTGTTCAAAAAAAAAAAAAAAAAAGGAGATCTGTTTCTGTTAGCCAAAAAAATAATGCTCCTTCTATATGTCTGACAAAGGAGAAACACATCAAATTACTTTTGAAATCTTTTGAAGATCAAAATAAATTATTTTTTTACACTCTTTTTGGGTGTGCCCTTTGACAAGAAAACCAAGAGAGCTTAATCCTATCCTAATGCAATCATTGTCGATATATAGGAAATTAGAAGCAATGATGAAAATGTTGATGTTGATGGAGTTGTCAAGATTTTGATTTACGGATAATATCAACGGATATTCCCGAAAAAAAAAATAGATACTAAAAAAAAAACTTATAATTTTTACTGAAACTTTACAAATTATCAAAACAATCAATATTACATAATTTAAACTAATCATAACAAAAATAATATATTTTTAATCAAATATGAGAGCTACAATGCATAATGTAATAGTAAAACATAATAATTAGGCATTGATTGTAATTTTAATATGATATTAAGTACACATTAATAATTACAAATAACATACTACAATGTAATAGGGTACATAAAAATTAAGTGTCAAACATAAATAAGTACATATAAGTTTCGAGTGTACTTAGTCCAAAAGAGTTTCTAGTAGATTAGAAAACATTAGGTAGTTGTCGATCCTGATCTAATATAAACAATACATTTGTCAAGACATTACTCTTGAATGATATTGAAGATAATTGTTAATGTCCCACATGTATGTTTCTTGGTCTCTACCAACTATTAACCCATAAATTGTATATTGTTGATTTTTTTAATATCAGGAGTAATCTTGATAGATATGCAATGACATTTCAATGTCAATTTGTAGTGGAGGATATACCAATATATTGAAAAAACTGTCTCGATTTTGTACTTCTAAACTAGACACCATTTGAAAATCATAAGGAGGATTACAACCAGTGAACTTTGTCTGATTCTTAAGCTCATGAAATAAATACTCAAGGTCAATGATCAGTTTGAGTCACACCACGTCTTCTCATTTGTTATTTTCCAATTGCCCAATACCATCACCTGCTATCTTACAACCGTGATCTTCATTTTGTGTAGCATGTTTTCACATTTTATTCATATTAAAAAATGAAATGTGTGTAAAAATTGAAAATTTTGAAGAAAAAAATCCCCTGAGTTTTTGGATATTTTGTGGAAATATCCAAAAATATCTTTGATATTTATGAATATTCACGGATATTGCGGATTTTTTTGGACGTTATGGACATTAGACGGATAAGAAATATCCTTCTCCCCCTCCCGTTATCCATGTCGAGAATTCAAAATATGTATAATGTTGTGGAAATATCGACGATGTCATGGATATTTTCATGACAGTCACATGTTTCTTTTAAAAAAATCAGTATATATATGATCATCAGGCGGTCGGAAAAAATATATATATATAAGTGCCATATAAAATATTTTGAATTATAGTAGTTAAAAAAGTACAAAGAGACCTTGAAGAAACTTTAGAAGGAAAACAATGGTGAGGAAATTCGTAATTGCAGACCTATAAAGGCTGAAATCTACACTTAATTGGTATTATGATCACTGACCTGTGTATCATTAGAACGGAATCCATTTATCTTAAAATTTGATCGTAACGTGATTCATTACCTATTGTGTATAGACTTTACAAGATATGAGCAAAATAAATAAAAAGTGCGTAATACAAATACAAACACATTGCCTTCAATGTACCAAGGGCTATGTCTAGTAGAGTACTTGGGTTTTCGATATGTAAAAAGAAAAAAGTGCGTACAAAGAGAGCTTGAAGAAACTTTAGAACGAGAACAATGGTGAGGAAATTCGTAATTGCAGAAAATGTGGTGTGTTTGAGGCGGCTGTAGCCAGGAGAGTACCCTAGGTTACAGAGAGGGCTTCCTTCATATAATAGATGTCCACTTTAGTTTTTTTTTTTTTTTTGGTCAATTTGAGTAATATTCCATGTTTGAATTCAAAGATAGTTTCCTAATCTTAACCACTTTATTTGTAGAATTCGTATCCTTATATAATACAGAAAAGCTCTATTCCGAATTGGACTCTCCTTAATTTTCGGAATGAAAGGTTGTATCGCTGTCGACTCCAAAAATCTGCAAGCATATTAGTGTGAATATTAGAAAAAATAAGAGAAATTTGAGACTGATAAGGGATTATGAGTTTTCATATTAAAAGGTTAACATGTTAAGTGAAGTAGTCCAATACCCTTATATATATATGATATAATTGTTGTTATATGTTTATGATTTGGGACTTGGGGTTTTTTTTAACCCTTAACAATTAGTGGTTAATTGGGGTTTGATTTGTCTCCTGGTTGTGAGTTCCTAGTAATTGTTGATCCATAGGTTTTCTCGACCTATTGATCAGATCAAATCCGAGTTGACAACTAGATAGCTAAAACTAAGGTGTGAAATCTTCCCTTAACTATATAAATATGGACTCAAATCTCCTGTTTAATTTTTGATATTCTAAATGATATCTAACCAATAAAATTATGTCACATCTTTTTTTAAGTTTTAAATGCTTTATAATTGGTTTTTCTGTTTTAAAATTATCTAATTTCAATTGATAGCGTATGATAACATGAATATATAATTGATTAATTAGATATCATTTAAAATATCAGTGAGTCTAAATCTTATTGACCGATATAGATTCAAAGACAAATAATTCATTGAAGCACTTATAAGATGGTAGCAATCATTGCATATTTAAAGGAAATTATATATATATATATATATCACTTCTTTCCTTTTCCAAAAGAGGATGTTTAAATTATAATATGAAAAAAAAAGGTGGTCTAAGGCACTAGAATATTGGATAGAAAAGTTACTATATACACACAGTTATAAAAAATAAAAGAGCAAAAAAAAAAAAAGTTTACTATATAAGGGGTAGGGGCCGGGAGATTAGAAGCTTTAACAATATCAACTTGATTAGATTAGCTCTTAAAAGTTGAAAATATGCTGTCGGATTTTATAATGGCAAATAGGTAGCTAGGTTCAATTGATCATATTGGGAAAAACACTGTTCAAAAAGCGGCTGAAGAAAACCATTTTAAAAAGCCCAAAGAAGAAGAGAACATCACATGAAGAGAAAGCATACCTTTCCCTTTTTGAATAAGACACATATAATATATACACCAACTACATGTACACACACACACACATATATATTTGCGTTCATGTATTTTTTTTTTTAATAAATACGTAGGCCTTGTGGGGTTTCTGATACAAATAAACAAAAGTAATTAGTTATATATTTCAAATTGTTAGAGGGACAAAATCCTATTTGCTTTATTTAAATATATAATTTTTAATTAAATTTTGTATTAGAAAACAAATTAGACCATCCTCAAGTCACGAGTGACGGCTTGTGTATGCAGATCCATGGCCCCAACAATCACAGCAAAAACCACCCTTCTAGTCCCACGGGTTTTCCGATATGTATCTCTCTAATAAAATACATTGGAGCAAAAACAACTATTTTATAATTATTTACAAAATTCAAGTTAACAAAAATGTGTAAAAGTAAAGGTAAGGTTTTTGGGCTTTGTGGGACTAAATTTTCAAGAGCACAAAAATAAAAGAAAAGAAGCAAGTAAACTTCCACATTAAGTCATGATCCCATACATGGATATAGATATATATATATATATATATATGAATTAAATACACATATACATACATAACAATCCATCTACACATCAATATATATATATATATATATATTAATGCTAGTAATTTATGTGGGATCTGTGTCGTACGTATAGGTCAAACATATTATATATGTATATGTATATACATATACGGTAGTGCTTTTTTGACCGAACTCAAATACGCATAAGTTCTCTTTTAGTTAATAACTATCTGAAAGTTATAACTTAATAGGGTTTACTTATTGCTCTATTTAATTTCTCCTTTCAAAATCATCATGATCGATATGTTTCGCAAGAAATGTGTGTGTTTACTTGTATAAAAAAAATCGCTTAAATATATAATAAATGTTTTATATAGGAATACTCTCATGTCTGGTAGAACGGCCGTTTGGCGGTATAACTCATGCAGGAGATCGACACAACTCGGAGAATAGTGTAGTATAATCCGTTAAAAAAAGAGAAAAAGAGAGCTAAAGAGAGATAAGAAGAACTCTCCCGTTCGGTACGAGAGTTCTCGGTTTTATATATTACAATTCTTTAAAAAAAAAAAAAAAAAAAGTTCAACCTCAAGGCTCAAAGAATCATGACGAATATTGCTTTAAAAAAAAAAAAGAAGGAAAAAAAATAAAAAAGCTTAATTTGTGAAACTGCGGACCTAACAAGCCAAGCCACAGCCTATACTAATATACTTTTAAGCAGTACTATATAGACATAGTTTTTAATTCAGACGACTTTCTATTTCCAAATTAAAGATCCTAATTAATTAAAAGAACCATTCAGTTATTTATTGAACGAAAACGACAGCAAAGATCAAGTAGCAGTACTATATCTATCTCAATATTGGTTGACCAAGTCACATATATACATGTGTGCGTATATACATTCATATAGAACTTCTTATTATGAGTTGCCTACAAAGATTCTTCCAGATGATTACTTCAGAAACTTTGTCACTATCGTTAAAGGTTGATTTATGCTCTATTCGTGGGAAGCAACTAAGAAATAACGCATGTGTTTAAATGTACACACATAGGTATACATATACAAATATTTATATATATATATATATATATTGGTATTGGAAAACAGACCACTAAACCGATGAAGTTAACATCCGCGAGTTGGCATTTTTTTGTTCTTTTTTCATAAGTTGTCACCGTGGCAAGATCCTATTCTATCCATGTAGATGGATGGGTACACTTGTGTCTTTTTTTTTTTTTTTTCTCCCACCCACCCACTTGCGTGTTTGGCTACCTACAAAATTTAGAATAGACCCTTCAAAAAAATAAATAAATAAATAAATAAATAAATAAAGAAAATTTAGAATAGAAAATGACATCCTTGCTTTCCTCTCCAACTTCCTTGGTTTGCAAATACCAAATTTTTTATTTTTTTTTATTTTTATAAATGAAAATAATTATACGTGGGACCTGTGATGAAAGAAAGAATGAAATTAGAATAAACAAATTGTTAATATAATAATTATAATAATACAAACAACTAGAACAAAAATATTGGGTGGGACCCAGGTGGGCGATTTGTTTTGTTTTGTTTTTTGTTTTTCTTACTTTCGTCGTAAAGGCAAACAAACCAAACCACAAACTCCACGCGTTTCCGCGGGGAAACCACCGGCTATTTGCGTCGCTCGAAATCTTCATATTTATTTATTTTTTTAATTTGGAAAAAAAATAATATCCAACGGGAAGCGGTTATTAACTGTCAACCGTGTTTGTGTGGCGTTATTCTCGAAACTTGTCTCTCTCTTCTGCGAACCTTTATCGAATGAGTTTTGTGCCACGTAAGCAAACGATCAGAACCTTCCCAGTAACGACCTTTCCCACGCGCTTAATCTTATAATTATTCGCCGATGCATTGTAGCTGGCTTCATTAAATCGTCAATTCCTCGGTTAGAGCTCAAAATATTAGAGACACCATTATTTAACATTACTTTTTATTTCAAAGTCAAAATCATCTCTAAAATGCTCCCAAATGGATCCATTGTGTGTAGGGATGAAGCCGATTTTTTTTTTTTTTTTTTCCGGAGGGGATTGAGTTAAATCAAAATTTTAAAGAAATTAATTTTGTAATGGAGTAAAGTAAAATAAATAAATAAAAAATTGTCTACATGAAACTTTTTTAAACATTTTGTCGGAAATTTAGAATTAGAGAATTTTAACTGGCAAAGTAATAAATTGTAGATGAATTTTAAGTTGTAAATGAATGATTTGGAATTAAAAAATTGTAAGGGGCTAAACAAGTTATAATTTGATTAAAGAAATTTTTAAGAAGTTCAAAATAATGAGTTGGGTTCTGGGAAATTAGGCTTTAGTTGGCTATGTCTCTGATTGTGAGCACAAATATTTAAGACAAATCTCTAGGACTTATCAAACATTTTCTTTCGAAAAAAAAAAAAACAGAGAGAGATCATTTTTCTTTCATAAAGTAAAAACAACTTAACCATAAAGGAAAAATCAGGTAGATAAACAATTTTTGAATACTTATTTAAAAAATTGGTAGAACTTTTTTGTTTAGAAAAATGATTGATCACCATTAAAATATTGATTGACTCATAGAATCAATCAATGTAAAAGCCCAAATTAATATAAATCAATTAGTAATTGACTATTTTTAAGAAAACAACCATTTTTTTAATTATACAAAACTTGGGATATTTGTCAAGCAAAATTTTTATTAAAAAAGAAGGTCATTTACCCCTATATCTCAAATATAAAAGCAAATATGTAAACACTTAACAAATACTTCAAATTTTACTAATTAATTCTCTAAGAGAACGATCAAGAAAATAGTTCTATTATGATGATTACAGAAATAATCTAACGATAATATCATACATGATTTTATTTGAAAATGAAGTTTGAATTCTCCTACCTCAAAGTTTAAAAATATATATATAGTTGTATTAGGGGGAAAAAAATTATAAAAGTCGCGGAGTAATATGTGTCCCCTCGCACGAGATCAACACGGAAAAGAAATAGATAAGTGAGTGGCTTTATAAGTTAAAAAATACAAAGAATGACAGAAGGGTTGAGACCGACCCTTGACTTGACGCATTGAGATTTCATCCAATAGGCCCAGTCAAAACCACCCTCAAGATCCCCCATACATTGACACGTATATTAATATAATAATAATAATAATAATAAGATATACACACTAAAATAGTCAAATTATCACACATGTCGAAAACCCACAACTTGTCTAGTTGGCTACTAGGCTAAAACCAGCTGGTAGCTTGGACCCTTTCCACTCTCCCGCACATAACGTAACAGTCCAGTTGCATCCATTTATTCTTAAACTCCTCGTCCAAACCGTGGGTCACCCCAACCTTTCCCAGCCTGGCTCCTTATCACCACAACCGTGTTTTAATAATTCTTATCATCACTCGTGCCTTTTTTTACCTATATTACCTGAAACTCCAACCCTCATATCTCCAACACACTTTCCAACTTCACTCCTACTTGTATAAAATATTTCCAAGTAGTTTGCTAACTCACACTCTTCTACTCTCAAAAGCAAACAGAGCTAATAAGCTGCTTTCGTTCATGGATGCATTCTACTCTAATACGGAGTACAATCAGTACACTTGTGTGTCTGATGGATGGTCGTTCGAGACATCGGAATCCATGTCCCCGTCCGACAGCGGATCCCGCCGGATGAACTTCTCGGACGAGGAGGTTACGTTGGCTTCGAGCTGTCCGAAGAAGCGAGCCGGTCGGAAGAAGTTCAAGGAGACTCGGCACCCGGTGTACCGCGGCGTCAGGAGGAGGAACTCCGGCAAGTGGGTGTGCGAGGTGAGGGAGCCAAACAAGAAGACCAGGATTTGGCTGGGGACGTTCCCCACCGCCGAGATGGCGGCGCGTGCGCACGACGTGGCGGCTATTGCGCTGAGGGGCCGCTCTGCCTGCCTCAACTTCGCCGACTCGGCTTGGCGGCTCCCCGTGCCGGCCTCCACTGACGCCAAGGACATCCAGAAGGCCGCCTCCGAGGCCGCGGAGGCGTTCCGCCCCGCGGACCTGGCGGGGGAGGAGTCCGGTGAAAAGGTGACAGCAGCGGCAACGACAGCGGCTGGGACGGGGGTGGAGAACGTGTTTTTTATGGATGAGGAGGCGATGTTTGGGATGCCGGGTCTGCTCACAAACATGGCGGAGGGGATGTTGTTGCCTCCTCCTCAATGTATGGAACATGACTATAGAAGTGATGACGTGGAAGCTTATTCTGACGTGTCATTGTGGAGCTATTCAGTTTAATTAGTTTCCTTATCCTATAGTTATATAATATATATATATATATATAAATATATATATATATATAAATATATATATATATATAGTCTCTGGCTTTGACGTGTACATAGGGTTGTCATTAGTCTTGATTTTGGTTGGCTTTAATGTTTGACTGGCAAGAGAATTTTGAGTTTTTCTGAGATTAAAAAAAATAAAAAAGAAAAAGAAAAAGAAATGAGAAGAAAAGAGAGAATTTTGAGTCCCGTACTAGAAATTTTTGTCTTGTACGGATGCTACCAATTCTAGTTGGGTAAATATGTGATAAAGTCCATTTTATATATCCTATGGATATAGCTTATTTTTAAACCGTTAAGATGTAATCGAACGACTGAAATGTTGTTTATGTATGATAATTATCATACTATTTACCTTACAGTAGTATTTGATTAAAAAATTAAAAAAAATCCACTAGTGGTGGAAAGTTATGGTCAGCGGCTAAGGGAGATTTCCGTCACCGGGGTCAGGAAGGAGGGCTGGAGTGGACTGGTCAGCGTCAGGGGAGGGGGGCAGATCTAGTCACTGGAAGGGGGGGGGGGGGGGGGGTGACTGGGCTTGAGCCCTGGGGGGGGGGGGGGGAGAGGGATTGGGTTGATGCCGAAGAAGGGGGTTGGCGGGGTCCGTCGTGGGCGTCGACGGTGAAGTTGCTGACATCGAGAAAGGAGGTTGGATTTTTTTTTTAATTATTTTTTAATTTATTAATCAAATACTACTGTAAGGTAAAGTGTATGATAATTACCGTACACAAACAACATCTCAACCGTTTGATTATATCTGAACCGTTTAAAAATGACCTAAATCAATAAAGCATATAAAAAAGACTTTATCGCAGTTCTACCCATTTTAGTTTTATACGATAATAAAAATGTATGAAAAAGATTATATGGGAATTTACAAGAATTGTAAGGAGGCAAAAAGCCATGTACTATTATTATTAAAGATTTTTAAGACACAGCGTCTTGTCTCTACCACATCTAGACAAGTATGTTTCTCACTTTCTTCTGTTCCTTTATTATTAATTGTTTCTTAAATACATCCATTACACTTGATTAAAGTTCCACTATGCTAGATTGAAGCAAAAGATTCGTTTTTATACAAATAATTGAAGACATTCTCAACAAAAATAGTAAAATATCTTTAATTGTAGATATAAATTTGCAGTAATTTCACATCTAATCATACTACAAAATGGAGTTCCGAATTTCCTAAATCCAAAAAAAAAAAAAAAAAAAAATGAAAGAAAGAAATAGATGAAAGCAATTCTCGAACAACAAGTACCAAGAAGTTCCATTTTTTATTCATAAATAAAAATCAAAACTCAATTTCCTGTCCTCCGGACAAAAAAGGAGTCGCTGCAAGTCGCGGACTCGAATAACACAATAACATGAAGGAAACTCAATTAATTGCTGTCTGTTCTTGAATATGCTCACTGGCTAATTGAAGCGATGCAAACTCCTGTTCGAGGGACTTGAGCTTCGCCACATAGTCTTCTTGAATGTGCAACGGGACCTTTTCTCTGTAGCTAGGCTCGTTCATCTTTGCCGACAGCTTC
Source organism: Ficus erecta (assembly GCA_008635985.1). Lineage (NCBI taxonomy): Eukaryota > Viridiplantae > Streptophyta > Magnoliopsida > Rosales > Moraceae > Ficus > Ficus erecta. Next base: position 2,977,521 of record BKCH01000010.1, read on the forward strand.
TCCGTTTGCCTGTTAAAGGAATTCAATTGTTACCAGGCTTGATGAAGCTAAGACTTACAAGAGATACAAAATAACTATTTCTAAATAAAAGGGGATAAAGATCATTTGAAGTCAACCGATACCTAGCAACGGATAAAAAAAAAATGTTATTTATCACCATTAGTGATTGCGTCACAAGTTGCGGTCACAATGCATCAATTATCACATAATTGTCCTATTTTTGGTCAAGTAACAATTCTACTATACTACTATCTATGTGGCGATGAATTATTAATTTAACCAAGCACTTAGCCACAACCATGTTAAGAATCATGCATCGCTTTGTTACTCAAAATCACTATGTAAGTTCATCCCCAGATCTTGTGCTTGTGCGTGTGCGTGTGATTCTGTCCCTCGTATTTATATACAAATTGTGTACTTTGTTCACAGATAAATATAAAAACTTCAACCCAAGCAACATTAGTTTTGAGTTATCGACTCACTTTTGAACCTCGTCCATTCTTTTCCTGATCCTCTCACGTTCTGCTTCAGGCGAAAGAGATCCTTGAACATTGAGATATACTGAGAGGTTCTCATTTACTACAGACACCACACATCCAGCTGGACCAGCATCGTTTTCACCAATTACCTGCAGGAGAGAAAAAAATTCTTAACTGGACTGCTTATAATCAGAATAGTGCTATGCAGGTATGACCTTTTCACAGAAAGGAAAACATAGGGGAAAAAAAAATTTTGAACTAGATTAAATGATTAATACAAACTTTGCTTATAGCCATTTTAAAAAATTTTGCTTATGGTAACACTTGGTTAATACAATTCAAATTAAGAAAATTAAATAAAACTACTCGAGAAAAAAGAGAGATGTAAAAATACTTGACACTTGGTTAAAACTTTGCTTATGCATTGCATTTAAACTTCTACACTATTTACGCATGGCATAAACTTACCGTCAGAGACGATAAATTGGCCAGAGTAATAATCTCCAATTTACGCTCGTCAATAATCTCAGTGACTGGATTTGTTCGGCATTGCATATAAGCTGGTCGTCTGAAAAGAGAGAGAGAGAGAGAGGAAGCAAGTGTGTTAAAGCTTGTATCAACTTAAACCATGACAAATAAAGATACAAGATCAACCTGAAATATACAACCCTTATGGCAATGCGTTCTACAACAATGAAGAGAAAGAAGAACACTGTGTTGGTTATATAGCTATATAAATATTTATATATAAAGGAACAAAGAAAGATTACAAGGAAATATTAGGCACATAAATGCTTAAGCTAAAAATATAAATGAAAAAATCAGATCCAATTACCTTTCCCGACTTTCTTTTGCAAGCGATCGAAGAGATTTTACAGCAGCCTCGATGAGATCCATCTCATACTCCACCGTTTCATTTGTCCAGCCCTGGAAGAATAAATGTGATTGCACAATTAATTCAATTTCTCTACGCAACCTTTTCCAGTAGCTAATGCACTGTACATCTTCATAATTATATATTAACACACCAAGAGTCATTAACCATGCCCATAAAACAAACAAGACATCCAAGTCAGCCAGTCATCTTGGATATTTCCTATATCATTGGAAAGTTCAGGACTGTAATTCAATCAATAGTTTCGTCCACCATAGTTCAAATGCAGTCTTTATTATGGTACTAAACTGACCTCTACAACAGCTGGGTAGTCGCTTATCATGATTGATTCTGCCCTCTTGTAATCCCCTTCCGGAGAAGGAAGACGCTGCCACAATTCTTCTGTAACGAATGGCATAAGTGGATGAAGCAACCGCAGCCCGTTATCAAGACACAACCACAGTGTGTCTCGTGCAGAACCCCTTTCGGATGAAAACTTTGGATCATTTCCAGCAAAATAAGGCTTAATTGCTTCAATAAATACATCACATAACTGGTACTGCCACCATGAATAAACTGCAGTGGCTGCATCTGCAAACTCGTACGATTCCAACGATGAAACAGTCTTGGCTATGGCTTTATTCAATACTGATAATATCCACTTGCAATTAAATGGCAAGACTTCTGGATTTACATTTGAGGGAGGAATGTAATCATCTCCAAGTTTCGTCATAGCAAATCGAATTGCATTCCACAATTTATTACACCACTGACGATAACCCACAACTCTTTGGATGTCCAGATTTATTTTATCAGACTGGGAAGACAAGAAGAAGAAATTACCAAATCAATTCAATATAGAAATTAAAGCTGAAATACGTTAAGGTATATGCAAAACCTGAGCTGTATAAGAGACGAGAGCAAAACGAAGAGCATCTGCACCACATTCAGCAATTCCATTAGGGAAGTCCTTCACCTGCCCTTCTTTGGCTTTCACCAACTCCCTCAGGTCCAAATTACCCTCTTCCAGCCTTTTATGAAGACCTTCAAGGGTTATACCATTTATAACTTCAAGGGGATCGATGACATTTCCCAGCGACTTTGACATCTTCCGCCCATGTGCATCACGAATCATTGGGTGTAAATATACCTGTAGATAAATCATAGCCCACCTTACTTTTAAGTAACATAATAGATGAAAGGAGGGTAGTGAATCTAACTTATAAAGCTTAAGTTATCAACTTCCGTTTGCAAATATTGACACTGTCAACCTCATAATGCAAAACGACTAGGGAAAGACTCGGTTTTAGGCTGTCAAGCCACGGCATCATGTGTATAATAGCAAATAAGTTGACCCACCTTGCTATATGGTACATTACCACCCAACTTCATTCCAAGCATCACCATACGAGCAACCCAGAAAAAGAGAATGTCATGCCCAGTTTCCAGAACTGAAGTTGGATAAAATGCCTTAAGATCTTCCGTCTCATCTGGCCAGCCCAGCACAGACAATGGGAAGAGACCAGAAGAAAACCAAGTGTCAAGCACATCTGGATCTTGACATAATTGGAACTTCTTCCCGGCATGAATTTGACTAGCCTGTGCTTGAGCCTCTTCCTCATTTCTTGCAACTACCCAGTGGTCCCGATCATTATATGACCCAATTTCTTTCAATTCATCATCCTCCAGAATAACATACCATGCAGGTATGCGGTGACCCCACCATAGTTGCCTTGAGATGCACCAATCACGAATATTATCCAGCCATCTGCGATTTTTAATACCAAAGTTTAAGCAATCTTAGGATTCCACCACGCAGAAACAATTATAGAAGCATACTCTTAACTTCTGAGCAAAAATGTAAAGAGGAAACAAGGAAACAATGAAATGTATCATGGGGAATAGCTGCTAAAACCAACATCAGACTACTTCCCCAAAAGTTGTCAGATTTCCCGCTAATCAGATAACACTAGAATCAGGTTCTAGTGGTTGTTTCAGATATGACACGGCATAGAGCATACGTGACATTTTCACCCTATATCATCCTGTCTGCAAGATACTAAAACAAACCCCAGATAGGACCCCTATTTAATCCTGTTCAAATCCCACACTATGTCGTCGTATTGGAAATGCTCTAGAGAATATTATATTTTGGCAAATGACCAATTCCTCTTCACGACTAAAAATCAAAGTTCCTAAATGCAAGGTAAGAAGATACTTGAAATCACCTCTTCCAGTCTGCAATATACTGCTTTGGTATGAACTCGAGCCTCCTGTTTTGATCATCCAAGGCAGCATCGAGAGATTCCTTTGCCATACTACCACAGCTAACGTACCACTGAGGCTTTATCAGGGGCTCTATAACATCATTGCTCCTAGAACAGATACCAAGGCGCATCTCATTGTTTGTAGCTTCTTTAAATAGGCCCTAAATGAAGGAGAATGATACGTCAATGAACCTCTTTAACCATATACAAAAAGAAGAAGTACAACCACACACAAACACTTCTTTACTTCTACAACCACACAGAATGTATTGCTATCTCCAAAATGACCATGATGACCACTAGACATGTTGATTGAACATATGATTGATCTAAATACCACAAGATACATACAAGATCAGAGCAAACATATCTGAGGAAACATCAAAGAAAAATGAAGAAAAATGCTCATTTTAAGATGAAGGCCCCACCAATTAGTTGTCGTGCAAATTCAAAAAGTGATACAACAAGAGTTCTGCATAGAATGCATAATATAATACATAGGTGTCGATGGAAGTAATAGAAATGATACTAAATTAGCAGCAGCGGCCGGGTCGGGGAGTCCTCACTAAGGAAAAATAACTTGTCCACTTGCTAACCTAAGATCCTATACAGTCATCAGTAGAATATGCTGAGATTATGAATGTCTCACTTTCAAATCTTTGAAAGCAATACCTTCTTTTTCAATGCTTCAGTAACTGCCTCACGGGCCTTGAAACGTGGCATCCCAGCAAATTCTGAGCCACCATTGTCATTTATTTTCCCATCATCAGTGAAAATGTTGATAAACTCGAGCTTATGGCGCTTTCCAACTTCGAAATCATTAGGATCATGAGCAGGAGTAATCTACAAGGTGAAAGAAAGCAATTGTCACTTATTCACTTATCTTTCTGCAGCTTGAAGAGGCAATTCTAAAATTGAGCAAGCATGATCAGCTTAAGAATAACTTGTACCTTCACAGCACCAGTTCCAAACTCCGGATCAACAAGAATGGCATCACATACTATAGGAATGCGTCTGCCATTGAAAGGATGAATGGCAAATTTTCCATGAAGACGCTGGTACCTTTTATCATCAGGATGCACAGCAATAGCTGTATCACCTAGCATTGTCTCCACTCTAGTAGTGGCCACAACAATCTCACCTAGCTCTTTTTCTTCCAAAGGATAAGCAAACGAAGTTAAAACACCAAATTCAACAGGTTCCTCATATCCTGGAACTTTTCGCAGAGTCCTTTCTTTAATATCTTCATACTCCACCTAACATAGAAATCAAATGCGTTAAATACATAATAAACTTGAAAAAGGAAGCCATCTAAACGACAAGGAATACCTCAAGATCAGATACTGCTGTTCGCAAGACACAATCCCAATTTACCAGGCGAATATCCCTACAAAAGCAATGAAATGGCAATAAGTACAGAAACCAAAACTCACACAAACACTAGAGAAAATATATAAGTAACAGCAAGCACGTGTATATATATATATATATATAGGGTACACATTATACCCAAATAGCAAAAATAAAGTTAATTTTCACAAATGCATGAATGAGCACCTATGTCAATCATACCTGTAAATAAGGCCTCCCTTGTAAAGCCTGACAAAAGCCTCTGTCACAGCCTTTGATCTTTTCTCATCCATTGTAAAGCACTAAAAATATAAGGGAAAAATGGAAAAATTAGAATATACGATGAAAACGAGAGAGTTCATTAGGATAAACTCTACCAATATGTTTGGTGATTTACCCTCGGTACCATCTCCAGACCAAATTAACCAGTTTACAGAGTTCCATCTTACCTCACGGGACCAATCCAAAGAGGCACCTAAACGACGTAGTTGTTGTAAAATGGTTCCGCCATACTTTTCTTTCCAATTCCAAACCTTTTGCATCAAAATAACGACCAACATAAAAACATAAAACAGAATAGCAACTTTGAAATTTCGGGGAGACCTCATCATCAAGTCAGAGTTCAAACTCACTTCAGACACAAATTGCTCACGGCCAATATCGTGCCTTGTCAACTTACGTTCGCGCATTAGCTTCTTTTCCACAACTACCTATGTAAAAGCACAAAAATGTAGGAGCCATCTTAGCATTGAATTCACATGGGGGGAAAAAATCTAAACCAAATCAGAAATCAAGGGCATAATATGGGCATAAAGTACTGATCACGTGCAAGGGCATGTCAAGAATCATGAATTCAAGCATGACTGGGGTAGGGCATATATATAAACCCAGACCAAGAAACAAGTTCTTCTCCTTACATTCAGACAGAGTAAGGCAAAAGACGCTTCACAATGTTTATATTGAAGCACAAAAGAGCATAGAGTTTGCTAAAGTAGCATAACTGAAATGTGAAGGTACAAAAAAAGGGGAGAAAAAATCAGTAAACAAGCAAACATTGAAGGATCTTGGGCCTATTCAATAAGGAGATTACACCCTAAAGTATAAAAATTATAAAAGCTAAACATTAAAGAATATCCAACATATTTCACGAAGTGCAAACAATGCAAAAGGTGGCATAACCTGACACCATCCACCTTCCATATAAAAACCCAGATTGATTGACAAAATGTTAATATTAGTAGGAAATTACTTGTGAACTTTCAACAACATACTCAAAAAGGAACCTAACCTGTGTTGCTATTCCAGCATGGTCCATTCCAGGGACCCACAGGGTATTGTATCCAGACATTCTCCGCCATCGAATTATGGTGTCCTACATTTAGTAAAAATCAAATTAGCATTCTGTGAAGGAGGCTGAAAATGGAACAACAAACTAAAAGGTTTGAGAAAGATGGACCTCTATAGCCGCAGTAAGAGCATGGCCTATATGAAGAGCCCCTGTAACATTTGGAGGAGGCAAGACCTGCAAAACGTATTAAAAGATTACCAACTCTCCTTGTTAACTTAATTTCAAATTCCCTGGTCCCTCTACTGATTGAAATGCATTGTCATGAACTGCATCATTTTGCCTTATCATGGACTCCAATTTCGAAACAACCATACAGAGCTTTACATATGCAATTTTTTACCATAAACATAAACACACATGTCTCGGGTAAATATATTAAAAAATCTTCTCAGACACATCTCTATTACTGTAATTTCTCTACCCCAGAAATAATATCACTCAAGAGTTGTAAAAACAAAATTCACACCCATACTGAAATCATGAGTTTTGTTCTTACAAGTTGAAAACTTCAAAATTTCATCCTTACATCCCAAATATAAGGTTGACTTCAACAAAATCTATAATCGCGAGCAGTGCACCTAATATTTCTTCACTGTTCAGTTCAGTCATAATTCAACAGAGAAGAACAAAAGAACGTTTTAATGATTCAACTTTCAAGAGGACATATAGAAGTCAAACACAACACTCACAATCACAAATGGTGGTTTGGAGCTCCTAGAATCTGCCACAAAAAAACTTGATTTCTCCCACCAAGAGTACCACCTGAACGAGCAAGCATAGATGATATAGCAAGCACAAAGAAAACAGTGATAAAAGTGACATTACGCGAACCATAACACTTACGATTTCTCTACCGCACATGGATTGTATTGTTTTGCCATTTGACGAGACATCTTTTTCTTCTCACCAAATGGAGTCTCTGGATCAATAAAATCCTCAGAATTCTCCTCCACAGTGTTACGCTTCACATTCTTCTTTTCACCTTTCTTGGAAGCACTGGACGCTTGTTGTGCCTAGAACAATTTTCGTAAAAAAAATATAAGATAATATACATGTATTCCTCAATGTCTCGGCTATTAACAGAACACGGGAAGCAAATGGAAGTTATCAAACAATTACATTTTCTAATTATGTAAAATTTAGTAATACCATATTTTATAAAAATAAATAGTTTTCTATATATACTCCACATGAGTGGATATATGGGAATCAAAATCACCCGTTTTAAACAAAGTTTTAATATATATAAAAACAATCTTAGCAATGTCACCAATAACAACAGGTATAATGCATACGAATTCAAATAGACATAACAAAAAATGGATTGACATCCACATCATCCGGGTTTTCATTGACACCTGAAGTTTGGCGGCTTTCTCCAAAGCCTTCTGCTTTTTCAGTTCTTTCTCTCTTGCCTGCCACAGAAGAATAAACAGTCACTCCACAACCACTTAAAAAGTATCACCAACTTCTGCCAATCCGTTTTTGCATCACAAATACTTAATAAATTGATTATATGGCTTGGAATAAGCGACCAAAAAAAAAAAAATTACAAACAAACTACATCTCCCATTAAACTTCATGACCATTGATAAACACCTGGAAATGTAGAACCAGAACAACAAATTTGACTGGAACAAAATATATATATATATATATATATATAAATTCGAAGCCGAAAGGAAATCATGGTAAGAAAATGGTAGCGAACCTTCTCCTCCTTTTCTTCTTCTTCTCGGGGTCTTCGATTTCAGGCTTCTTCTCCATTTCAACCTGCGGAATTCAAGGCAATTGCCTAACGCACAAGGAAACTTTTAACTATTTATCCAAAAAAAAGTCTCCAAATATTGAAATTAATCAAATTGATTAGGATTTTTTTCAAAAATAAATCCTAAACTTTGCAGCAGAACTCTTTTTTTTTTTTTCTTTTTTTTCTTTTTTCTTTTTTTTTTTTTGGATAAATCTCATAAAAAAATGAACCGGTATTTTCAAGAGAGAAACGCTACCTCAAAAGTTGAAGATGGGTATAAGATTCGAGTAAAAAGCTTTCTGGTTAAGCCAACGAAAGAAAAGAAAGCCTGCGTTGTGCTTCCGTGAAGAGAGAGAGAGAGAGTGAATGTGTTCGGCCGGACAAAAGGAGCAAGAGAGAATCCTAACTATGCTGCTGCCCCTGCTAACGTGAGGGTTTTGGACGTTCTGTTGTTCATACTGGTCGTCAAAAAACGGTGCGTTTTGTTGGTTTTCTTTTCCTTTTCTTTTTTTTTTTTTTTTTTTTTTTTTACATTTTATTATTTTATTTTTACCTTTTGACCTTTTGTTTCCCCCTTTTTTTAATTTAATAAAAATATTTTAGGGAAAAAAATGCATACATATAATATATACGATAATTTATATTTGAGGTTAGGATTCACTTATTGTTTGAGTTGAAATCCTCAATCTGTTATATTATACGTAACTATCGAATCGGTAAAATTCAATTTATTACTAATTTGTTAGTGTCTCAACCTAATTTAATTTGTTAGATTGGACTAAATTGATGGATTTAATGAACATTCTTAGTCTCTGTCTGATTCGTCGGTTATAAATAAAATTTTTTAATTGAAATTAGTTGACTTTTTAAAAACTAATTATAATTTTTATTGATTTTTTTAAAAACGACAAAATTTTATATGAAAATTTTAACTTGAAAATGGTGATCTAAACGGATGTTTAGTATAAGTACCAGTTTGAGACAAGATGTCCATATGGACCATATGGATTCAGTAACAAAGCCACGTTGGCCCGGAGGAGCTATGGGTTCCTTTAATTCACCATTCATATTTCATTAAGGGGGTGTTTGGTTGGACAACTCAAACCATTTAACTCAAACCTTTTTTTGTCTTTTTCTCAAAATTTTTTTTGTCTTTTCTGTAAATTCAAAAAAATTTACTATTTAAACTTAAAAATCTCAACTCAAACTACTCCACCAAACTCCCCCTAATTTTTTTAATTGAGTCCCTAATTTGCTCACCCCTTCCTGAAATTTGGAAATTACAAAATTTATTAAGATTTTTCTAAAAAATTTCACTTATTCCTCAACATTTGATTTATAAATACGCATTATTTCACATTTAAAATCTCAAATAAATAAAAAGTCAATTATACTATTATTTAAATTCGTATTTTAAACTTTTTAAAGCTAATTATTTTAGATTATAAAGTTTATATAAAAAGAAAAGAAGAATATAAAATAGAATAATTTTTTAGTTTAAAATTTAGTTTAATTCATGTCTCTAGTGAAAAAAATTTCTGACTCATTGTCTAGATTTCAAAATCTCAATTCTACACTTTCTCTCTCTTCCTTTTTAAAAAAAATTCAAATTTTAAAAATTCATAGCTATTTCATTTAAAATCAAAATAAGATAATTTTTATATCAAAATACTCGTAACGACAAGACGAACAAAACTAGATCCATTTTACATATTTTTTCTGAATACATTTCAAATGTATGTATTAGTTTCTATATCACATAACTTTTTCAAAATTTTCCCCCCAAAACATCCAAAGGTAAGCAAATCAACTTGGTATAGATTACAGAAAGTGAAGGGTTAATCCAACTATTATGGAGGATGTAAATGGCCATGTTCATTTCTGTAGGAGCTTAATATTGGTTAATTTTGTACCGAGAATAAGTACTTCACACAAAATTTACAAATAAAATGTGGTTCTTACAACTACCGAATGAAAATTTTCTCAAGGAAAGAAAAACAAGCACAAGGACCAAAAAAAAAAAAAACCAAGCACAATATTCTTAAATTTGAATTCGGCAACAGAATATCCACAAATTCCCGCGCAAACAATGACTGATACGGCTCATAATTGAAGAAAAACAACGGGAATCACCATGACAATAATTCTGAAAAAAAAGGGGTAAAAATCCATACACATGAGGGACAAAAAAAAAAAAAAGGAAAAAAAGAAAAGAAACAGAGTTGAATAAACAGGGGTGAGCATGTCATTTACTAGTGAGTCGTGATACAAATCCACCGTCTGATTTGATTAGTCCGTGCCTCGGATGTAGAATCACTACTTTGCTTTCTTGAGGAGAGATGCTGTCCTAAACTCCGCATCATCCCTTACAAAATTCCACCAGAGGAACGTGCAAGGGATAGTCGTCGCATGCCAAAGAGCATGCGCATCCACAAATCCACGGTATGGTGGGAAGTCGTATATCTCCAAAAGCATGGCAAGGCCTCCCCCGACAACAGCTACCCACAACTTCCAGCGTGACGGATGGCTTGTCACTCCAGCCCAAACCGCCCATACAAGAAGCTGAGTGATACCCATACCAATGCATACTTTCATGTTCAAACCTGTAAACGTGTTTTGTATAAGCCTCTTGCAAAGTAATCAGAAAGTAGGATAATGATTCATGCCAACAAATAATCCTACGTTTTAGTAGGACAAATCGTGTGGCACCTGCACTTATCCGCACCGTAGTCTAGACGTTACAGCAGTTTATGCAAATAAGTATCGTCTAATCTGACACGTATTGCAGAAACTCTGATGATACCAATTCGGTCACCAGGCAATTTCGCAATTGCGAGACATAATCAAATTGGGCATTTTACTTCTTTTTAAGCTGGATCAAAGTAAAAAAAAAAAAAAAAACCAAAGTAAAATTGATAAATCATATTAATTTAATCCTATGCTTTTTCATCTTCTTTCTTCTTTCTTCTTTCTTTTTTTTTTTTTTTTTTTTTACCTCTCTGCATTTAAGTAACTCACAAAAGCATAATGCCAGGCACAGGCTAACATGCACAAGTTTTCACCGTTATTTATGGCTATCTGCATCCTATCTAGACAGATATTTTAGAGACAACCAAATATCGGAAGTTCAATAGGAACTTTACATGGTGGGATGATAAGAATGGAGGAACAGAACGCAACTTCAATCATGAGGAGAAGGAGGTTTTCTGAGAAATGTGTACCGTAATCAAGTTTATAGAAATTCAGGTACAAAATGTGCGTAGTCACAAAAGCAGCCAGTGGCGCAGCAACCATGACCCTAGCAGCCTCATCTCTCACATTAAAAGCTCGCAGTATTGAGAGAATGAGGGAAAAACCAATTAGTGCTACAGCCGAAGAATAATCTAGCTTCTCTGTCAACTCCACGTCTCTGCAATATGTCACACAGAGAAACTACCATATAAAGATATATGCTTGTCTGATAAAAAATAAAGTTGAGCTCAATTATAAAGTGATAAATATTACAAAGGTATGAGTGATCATTAAATTACTTCAAATGCTGTTCAATATGCATAATACTGAAGATCCAAATAATAAAACAAATTATCAAATATGACTTACCGACTGTGGAATACAGCACTCCAAAACCAAGAATTCATAGATAGGATCGCATAAATATGCCACAAACCGGTATATTCGTAATAAGTTTTCTTATTTGGCCTCAAAGGCAATTTGTAGTACAGAAGGATGAAAAATGATATCCAACCGTGAAACTGCATGGCAAGATTGAGAGCAGAGAGAGCAACAGCTACAGGTTCCTACCAACATGAATCACTCCAACAGATCAGAAACCGCACCACATATAGCAAGTTGAATAAAGATACCTGGTTTGCAGCTAAATTTACAGTCTATTGGATAAAAGCAAACACCTGGATGCCATAAACACGCTTGAATGGCCATTTTCCGTGATACTTGACAGGTTTATCGCCAAGTTTTTCTCTTTCTTCTTCCCTGGCAAGCATGCATTGGTATCGACAGTCACTGCGGCAGTCCCATTGCTTCCAGCGCAAGTACATTGGTTCTTGCATATACCATGGTCCGTCAATAGGTTTCCCATCGGATGAAAATTTACAGTGTTGAAAGCAATTGCTGCCAACACATCCAGATTTCTCGCACTGCTCCACACAAGACCTGAAACAACACATCGCAAGAACAAGAATACGATGATTATGCAAACGTTCGTAGGTTTGTAAATCTCATGAAAACGTAAAATCACATTAGAAGGTTACGCTGGGCTTTCTTTCCATTTTTCTTTCTTCTATAACTGAAAGGAGATTTCACTTCTTATTGCCTGCTAAAAGCACTGTGGGTCACTCTTGTTCGAAACAACGATTCACTTCTTCGAATGAATCCCGATTAATTTTAACTTTCTGGGACTGATATCACTCGAAATCCAACTATTTAACACCACCACCATAATGAACGAAACGTTGTACAAATCAACCATTGAGAAACAACGGCACGTAGAAATTCATTACACAGCCTTTGAAAATTCTAGAGGCTCTAATTCTATTGGAAAAAAAAGGGAGCAATTTCAGTCAGAGAAATAATTTTGACCGTTTTTCAAATAAGGAAAAAGATTTTGACCAGTTAAATTCTACTTCTTGATTAACAAATTCAAAATAATAAAAAGATTGATAAATAAACTACCTAATAAAGATTTTGACCCTAACAATATATACAGGCTTTTGAACAAACCTAATCAAATAGCCTAACCTAGCTTCTCAACTGATTAACGACAATCACAGGGTGAGACCAATAATCAGAATCGAATATTTACATTTATAAAGAAAACAAATAAACGAATTTCGTCAGAAAATCGGTAGAAAAGGAAATTAAATCAGAAATGAAGAAAAAGAAAAGAGAAAAGAGAATAGAGAAAACTACTTGTAAAACGGATCAGCATCGCCGGCACTTGCGTCGAGAGCGGGAAGAGAAGCGCAGAGTGCTGATAGGAATAGAATCAAACGGAGGCGAGCCATCTGATTCTCGGAAATCAAGGAAAAGTCAAAGAGAGAAGAGGTCGACGGAGGGAGGATTCTAACGAATCAACGGCTGGCGATGGCGGTCGGAGCTGAATGGCGAGGGGTTGCCGTCCATCGAAATCACAGAGAGAGAGAGAGATTGGGAGCGAGTCCGAGTCGAGCTCGGTGGAGAAGCGAGTGAGTGAGACAGTGACTGAGAGAGGGCGAGTCCGGCGTACGGGAATTGGTTTGTGGTTTGTTGTTTTGGAAGGGAGAGGGGGGGGGGGGGGGGGGGGATTTTGTGGTGCGGAGACCAAAATCCCGTGAGGGGCTGATCTCAGAGCCGATTCACGAGGAGACGCGTGGACGTGATGATGCTGTCCCCACTTCTTTCTGTAATTATTTTTATTATTTTATTATTTTATTTTATTTTATTTTACTTTACTTCATTCCTCTTGGAATCAAAATATGTTGCCAAACTCTAGGGTCATTGGCCTCCACTAACATCGCCAGATTCTTCACTTTATTTTTATTTTACTTGAGAATTTTTACTGTAAAAGTTCTCTAGAATATGTATCTCACAGCGTATTAATAACAGTCATACGATTTAAATCGTGTGATACAAATGAATCAGCTCAAGCTATTAAATCCGTGAACGTGTAATTTAACATTAGAATACTGGATTTTTTTTTAATAATAACAATTTGAATATATATATATATATATATGATACAAAGGTTCAATATTGTCTTCCTTTTTTTTTTACTTTAATACGACTTATATTTCATATGAATACTATCTGATTAAATCTTGTAATTACAAAAAAAAACCCTTTTTTTTTATTCAAGGGTAGATGATTCAAACTTTATACTTTTATGTGGAGTCATGAGTGATATTATCGTTAAATTATACCTCTAATACAAAAAAGGTTTTTAAACTCTATTTCAAAACATGGTTTCTTATTTTACATTTTTTTAATATATATAAATGTAAGCCACACACTATAGCTGAAATAGAAACTAGAAGCCAATTTGAATAGCTATTTCTAACTATATTAAAAGAGTAGAAAAACTTGCACTGTTCATTTTTCGTAGTCAAAAACGGTGCGTTTTTGTGTGTTATTTTTGTTTTCTTCGATCATGCTTCTTACCATTCTCTTTGCTTTCTTTCTCAAGGTTGTATTTTCCATCTCCAATTTTATGGTGCTTTTCCCCTTCCTTTTTCTCTGCTCGTTTCTCTCCAACCTCTATACTCCATCATCATCTCTCATAGATTTGTCATTGAGATTTGCTTGCTGGGGACTTTTTGACGTCTCCCTCATCATTTGCTTATTTTGGGAAGTCGAAGCTCCTCCCAATGGGAATATTCTTGATTCTGGTGAGACTTGTCTCTCTCTCTCTCTCTCTCTACCTCTAGCCGTTGCCGGTGACTCCCGGTCGGACGTGGGTTCTCCTCGACCAAGCATTTTTTTTTTGGGTCTTATTTTCTGATTTTTTTTTTTTTTTTTGGTTTTGTGTGGGAAATTTAGGGTTTTCTTCTTTAAATTTGGGCTTTTTCAATTTGGGAGTTTGGGGGTTTTTTTTCTCTCTAATTTATGTGCTACTCCTCTGTATTTATCTCTCTCTCTTGTTTCTCTCTCTAAGTTTTCTAAGCTTAAGCTTAAGCTTAAGTAGCAGCAGCTGAAATTTCGATCCTACTGCTCCCTTTTGCTTTCTCTCTTTCTCTATATTTTCAAGTTTCGATTTTTCTCCATTTTCCGACCTCAAAGCTTTCACCTTTGAGGCTTCTTTCTTGACTATCATTTTTCTGTGATCTTTTTCATGAGTGAAAATGGAAAGGTTTCAGCCGAATAGGTCCAAGATCGTTGGCAATCCTAATCGGAGCTCCACCGATTTCTTTCTCTCCAACGAACAAGCTTTCGCACAAGGTTGCTCTTTTATACGGAGACTATTAGTTTTTTTTTTTTTTCCTTTCTGGTTTTTGAAGTAGAAAATTGGATAAATTTGCTTCTTTTTAAATTTTTTGTTTTTGTTTTTTTTAATATTTCCAAGAGCATTTTTTTTTAAAACATGATTTACGCTAAATTTATGAAAATTGGCATTGTTAAATTGTGATATTGTTGTGCTTTTTTACTAAAGTAGGAGATTGGAATTGCTTTATGACCTTTTTATTTTTTTTGCTTTTTTTTTTTTCCCCTGCAGTGGTGTTGACATGATTTCTTCTGTTTACATTACTAATTCTTCATCATTAGATACATAATTATTGCATTCTCTCTTTTAGGTTTGGTTGATCTTGTTCTTTCCTCTTCAATCACCAAAAAAGAGAGAGACAGAGAGAACATTTTCTTCGTATTCCATACACACACATATATATTGCTTTAGAATATTGGGTTTCCTCTGTTACTTTAGAAAGTTTTGTTTAAACAACAAAGAAAAGAGTTCTTTTTGATTGTGAGCCAACGATGCCTTTAGGTTTCAAAATAAAGTTAATTAAATTCTTTCATTTTGGATTTTCATTTCGCATTAATATCGTTTTGCCGTCATTTTCGAGCATAATTCAAGTTAAATTTGTGTTTGGATCGAATTTTTCTGTTTAGAAATTTTCCATTTTTGTCTGTTTTTGGAATGATAATACGTCCTGATGTTGTTTTAGGAACTCATTATGCAGGAAACAGACATATTCAGTATTGCTCTCGATAATGCCTACTAGAACTTGCCATGTTAGAATATAGGTTTAGGAAGGTATTAGTATTTCATCTACACTTAATTTTGTTGTAAAACTTTGAACAAGTATGTATAAATGTTGTTGCTACCATATTATTAAATAGAGATAATAACTCTCAGTTGTGCTTAGAAGAAAGCTTCTTTGTACCAAATGCCATGTTCATTACGTCGCTTATTTGCCACTATACTTGCAATTTGTTGTGCCGATGAACCAAAGAGCTTATGGAACCAATTTAGAGAGTTTTTATATCAAGATTATACAAGGGATGATATGGTTTTGCAAGAGGCAGAGCTTAAAGCATTACAATTCATAAATTCTGTTTTGGAACCTAAAGGCAAGAATGTCAATGACTATGGAATTGTGGATTATGATGTCAATCTAAGATATGATGAAAAGTTAACTAAAATAATGGATGAAGAATTAGGAATAGTTGTTTCTGACTTAAATCTTTCATCTGCAAATAGTCTGAACAAATAATAAAAGATCGCATATGATATGATTTTACAGAAGGTTTTTGCTTAAAAAGAAGGAATGTTTTTAATTGATGAACATGGTGGGACAGGAAAAACTTACTTATCTCATGCATTGCTTGCAGCTATCAGATCAAATAAATCAATTGGTCTTGCAACAGCTTCATTAGGGGTTGCTGCTGGCATATTACTAGGCGGGCGGACTGCACATTCAAGGTTTAAAATCCCTCTTGAAATGAATGAAAACACCATTTGCTTTATTAGCAAGCAATCAGCTTTGGCTAATCTTTTTCAGGTCACAAAATTAATCATATGGGATAAAGCCCCAGTGGTGAGTCGACAGGCCATAGAAGCTTTAGACAAAATGCTGCAAGATGTTAATGAATCTGATTTATTATTTGGTGGAAAAATAGTTGTTTTGGGGGGAGATTTTCATCAGGTTTTACCTATTCTCCCAAGAGGAACAAAGGAAAAAATCATTGGAAGAAGCTTAGTAAATTCTTATCTATGGCCATCATTTGTCAAAATCAAATTAGCTCAAAATATAAGAGCCATCACAGATCCATCATTCTAAAAAAAATAATATCTCTATACTATATATTATAGAAGAAAGAAGTACATACTTTTATAAAATATATATATATATAGCATTACCATATATATTTTTGACCTATAGTTTCCTCCCACAAACATATTTAACTATAATTTTTTAACCTTAACTAAAGTTCACATGATCTAAATGTGTTCAATTAATGTTTAGATTATCTTGTGTATTAGAATGTTTGATGTTGTTATTATTGTATATATTATGATTGCACTATGAAGTTTAACTCTTCAACTTTGTTTATTAATCTATATTTTTTTATAATCTTTAGAAGACATTTCTTTATATTTAATGTTATGAAAATTTTCATTACGATTCAACAAGTGCAACGCACGTGTCTAAACTAGTCATCTTTTAAAATGCAGAATGAGGCTCAAATAAAATTCCTTTTAATCTTCATGCGAAAAGCAATTGGAGAGTATTATGCAGAGCTTAAGCCAAAACCCAATTCAAAAGGGATGTAAATGTAATTAATAAATCTTATATTTTATTTTTTTGGTAAATAACAAATCTTAGCTTGTGTTTAATTAACTAGTTGGAGATGAAAATTTTAAATTATAGTTGATTAATTTTTTAAAAATTAATTATAAATTTTTTTAATTTTTTTAAAAAAATTAAAATTAAAATAAAAAAATATAGTTTAATTACCTTGTATATTTTAAATTGTGGACGTGGTTTTTCTAAAAAGAATAATGAGTGGAATTTAAATTATCCCGACCTTTTGTTTCATTTTCATAAAACTCAATAATTAAAAAAAAAAAAAAAAAAAAAAGAATTTCCCAGCGAGCCAGTCCCAGAAATTTGGAATTTTGGAGCGAGAAAGTACAAAACCACCTTCTTCACCGTTATACCACTCCCACTCTCAATCACTTTCACTTCTCTCTCCTCACTTTCACTTCTCTCTCCTCCTCCTTCTTCTTCTTCTTCTTCTTCTTCTTCATCGTCAATGGCGTCTGCAACTGCAACTATCTGCACCACTTCATCTCCATTTCCCTCTCGCCGCCGTACAACGAATCCCGTACTCGGTCCTTCTCTTCTCCGTCGTCCTCTCCTCCAATCACACCTCTTCCCGCCACGCCCACATCCTCCTTCCGCAAGGGCCCCCGCCGTCACCAAGAGATCCGCGTACGTTTCCGGACCCGCCTCGGACCCGATCGTCAGCGAGTCCGATCCGAAGGTCGAACCGGACTCGCAGCTCCAGCCGCCTCCGCCGAGCGTCATCAGTTGGGGGCTTCTATGGCGGCTTCTGATGAAGCACAAGCTGCGGCTCTCTCTCTCCGTCCTGGCTCTCGTTGGCTGCTCCACTTGTACCCTCTCGATGCCCATATTTTCTGGTAAGAAAGAGTTTTTGATTGTCCAGTTGTAATTATCCTGTTTGGTTGCTCGGAAAATGTACGATGGAGAGGAGATTTAAGAGGAAAATTTTGTCCAGGGCGTTTCTTCGAAGTGTTAATTGGCGCGAGGCCGGAGCCGTTATGGAGGTTGCTGAGCAAGGTTGGGGTTTTGTATGCGTTGGAGCCGATTTTGACTGTGATCTTTGTTGTGAACATGAACACCATTTGGGAGAAGGTTATGTCGACGCTCAGAGCACAGATTTTCGGAAGAGTTTTGATTCAGAAGGTGATGGCATACTCAATTATCTGCTTACTCATATCATTCTAGAATTTGATTTGTAGAATTTGGTATATGATGTACTTGATTGACCCGAACATGTCACGGCATACTCAATTTTCTATGATCAACAAAAGAAAGTATTAAGTCCTTCGTATAAAACTAGTCCCGCTGTAGAACAAATGTCAAGTCATTGTTATATAGAACAAATGCCATGTTACACCTTTGACCTTTCTACATGTTATAGTATAGGATAGGTCCTTCATCATGGTCTGAAGACAAACGCTAACTGTTTTATTGTTCGATAAAATATTGCCATGAATTATTACATTTTGCTTGGTTTTCATTTCTTATATTAGACGTATTTTCTTTTTGTGTGCAGGTCGAATTTTTTGATCGCTACAAGGTATGTCTATTTTAGCAGGTTCCTTTTGCATAGCCCGTAGGTGTTTGAGCCGTAGAATTGTTTATCTATCTGCTTTGTAACTCTTTTTCAATTGGTCTTTAATTTTTTCCCCCAACTATTGTATTGTTATCATTTCATCTCATCTGTGATTTTTGTCAAGGGATGAATGTGTTCCCTGTTCTTCGATTGACTTGGATCTGTCTTCTTTTAGGTAGGTGAACTCACAGGTCTGTTAACATCTGATTTGGGTTCTGTTAAGAATGTTGTGAGTGAGAATGTTTCAAGGGACCGCGGATTCCGGGCACTTTCTGAGGCAAGAAACTCTACACCAAGGACAAGTGAGCTTTACTTTGCCTAAATTTGAGCATCCACGTGCATTTCCTTTTAATGGGGTTGACTTAGTTTTGACCCCTGTGGTAGCGAAAGTTTTCCATTTCTGTTTCTGAAAATCTTCGTTTTCCATTTCTGTTTCTAATAACATCTATATATGAGGCCAGTTACTGTTTTCTAAAATGAAAATCAGAAGCATATCATTTTTAGGTCAATTCCATCTCCGCTGCAGTTTTCACTTTAATTCATGATCATGCTTTAATTGCTTTTTTTTTTTCTTTCTGCCTGAAGGTCATTGGAACAATTTGCATACTATTTGCTTTGGCTCCTCAGCTCGCACCAATTCTAGGCATGCTGATGCTCACTGTGTCGATTTCAGTTGGTAAATTGTCTTCACTTCAAACTCTTATTAGTCACTAGCTAGTCTAGTAACTTTTCCATATTTAACTTTGGTTATATGCGGTCAGGCATGGATATTCTATCTATATCAGGTTCTAGGCCAAATTAATGGTATTCTACTGATGTTTTTATTTACATTACTGTCTGAAATTGGCAAATTTTTACATGCCAATGCCCTTCACGTCTTCCAGTGCCACTTGTACTTATTTGTATAATATCTGTATTGCCTTTTTCTGCATTTTATCTGATTGCTTGTTTCACTGTTTGCTTCTCGTTGCTGACTTTTAGTTTTTAACTTTCTCAAGCTGTGTACAAGCGCTCAACTGTACCTGTTTTTAAAGCTCATGGACTGGCACAAGCATCCATATCTGATTGTGTGACAGAAACGATTTCTGCTATTCGTACCGTAAGTGCATAAGATTATCTATAACATAGCCGAACCTTTTAGGTTGGTCCTTTTCTTTTGGAATTAAGCGTGGTTCAATCTTGCATGTAACACCTGATGATTGACAACATACTATACTTTTGTAGGTAAGATCCTTTGGTGGTGAAAAGCGCCAAATGCTAAAGTTTGGTAGCCAGGTATGATAAAACAAGCTAGTTAATGATACAGATGCAAAAGCTCTTTGGTGCCTCTCCCCTTATATCAAGAATCTTTGCAGGTTCTCGCTTACCAGAGCAGTGGAATAAAGCTAGGGACTTTTAAATCTATCAATGAATCTCTGACCAGAGTTGCTGTTTATGTATCTCTATTATCACTTTATTGCCTTGGCGGAAGCAAAGTGAAGGCGGTAGGCAGTTGTAGCTACAGTAATTTTTTTTTGTTTCCTTCAAGTCTCCGATTAGAAGAGCAACAAATTTTATCTTTGCTGGTGAATAAACCTGCTCTTTTTCATTTGTCATATCTTATTATTGCAGGGTGAACTCTCTGTAGGAACTGTGGCTTCTTTTATTGGATATACGTTCACACTAACATTTGCCGTGAGTCATTTATTGCTGTATAAAATGCTTTGTGGAAATCCATTATTTATGCTTTCTGACATAATTTGTCTTCCAGGTTCAAGGCCTGGTTAACACGTTTGGAGATCTTCGCGGAACTTTTGCAGCTTTTGACAGGATTAATTCCGTTTTAACTGGTGTAGATATTGATGAAGCCCTAGCTTATGGTTTAGAAAGAGAACTGAGCAAAACAAAATTGGTAGATGAAAGTCAAAAATTGTTCCTTGTTGATAGTTCGAGAGAGAAAAATCAATCTGCAAATTCGCATTACATGTCAGATCTTAAATCAGCCACTAATGTTGGTCGCCTAGCTTGGTCTGGTGATATTTGTCTTGAAGGTGTTTGTGATAACTGCATCTTTTTCTTTGAAATTCCTTGATCACTTTTCCTAGCATGAATTCCATATTGAGAATATCTGTCACACCATCAGAACTCATAGACCCAGGTCCTTGCGATAAATGACCGATCTTATGTTGCAGATGTGCATTTTTCTTATCCTTTGAGACCTGATGTGGAAATCCTAAATGATCTAAACTTAACACTGAAGTGTGGAACTGTAACTGCTTTAGTGGGGTCAAGTGGTGCGGGCAAAAGTACAATAGTACAGTTATTAGCACGTTTCTATGAGGTTCTTCTTTCAACTTGCCGTTTTGAAATGCGTTTCGTTGTATTTGTCATGGTATGAAAAGTCATACCATAAGTTGATGTTTATTCTTTGCAGCCAACCAAAGGTCGTATTACAGTTGCAGGAGAGGATATTCGGACATTTGACAAGAGCGAATGGGCACGCATTGTCTCTATTGTGAACCAAGTATCTACTTGCATCTGACATGCATATTAATTAATTGTTCTTATGTCGAGCAATCCCAATCGTTTTTTTTTTTTTTTTTTATCACACAAAGAACCATTGAATGCCAGTTTCACATGTTGTGAGAAGTCAGTGTAACTCTTTCTCTTAACATTTTGTTGTTGCCTTTGCCCATTAATACACAATGCAGGATCCCATTCTTTTCTCTGTGTCTGTTGGAGAAAATATTGCATATGGGCTTCCAGACGATAATGTTTCCAAGGATGATGTGATAAAGGCAGCAAAAGCTGCAAACGCCCATGACTTCATAATTTCACTTCCACAGGTTTAAAAGCTGTGATATGTACAATTTCCAAGTGTTGTTTTTTTCCTGTTTACTAAATATTTCTTGGGATTCTCATAGGGTTATGATACACTAGTTGGTGAACGTGGAGGCCTACTTAGCGGGGGCCAGAGGCAGGTAAGGCGACAAATTTTGTAGAGCATGGAGGATAGATTCACTTTCTCGACCCTTTTTTAACATTTGCATTTTAATCTGCAGAGAGTTGCTATTGCGAGAGCTCTGCTTAAGAATGCGCCAATCTTGATACTTGATGAGGCAAGCGTTTTACCCTCATCCATGTTCAAATGTTGATCAGCTCTGAACTTGAATCGTGTCAGATTCTGAAATTATCACAGGGTCCATATCCCAGTTGCTCCTCTAGTCTTGACTGGGCTCGTTTCAGTTTTTGCGGCATTAATGTGTTCTTTGGCGCAGGCAACCAGTGCGTTGGATGCAGTTAGCGAGCGCCTGGTTCAGGACGCTCTGAACCACTTGATGAAGGGCAGGACAACATTGGTCATTGCACATCGATTGAGCACGGTTCAGAATGCCCATCAGATTGCGCTTTGCTCTGAGGGGAGGATTGCGGAACTTGGGACACACTTCGAGTTATTGTCGAAGAAAGGTCAATATGCTGCATTAGTTGGCACTCAAAGGCTAGCATTTGAGTAACATTTGCCACTACCACCTAATCAATCCAAACAAATACCCAATGCCAGCTTTCTTGTGAGTTATATTACAGAACATCAATTTTCAATTTTTTTTAGTTTTTTTAAAAGTTATTACGAGATGGCAATCGCGTAACTTCGATAAGGATTCTTTTTTTCCTTTAAGCAGGTAAAGTATTGCCACTTTTAAAGCAAATGGTGGCTGTGGGTTGCTGGAGAATAATTGAGCTATTACGCTACACAAAGCTAAAGCATCCACCAATTTCATATTTTAGATAATATCTCCAACTTGTAGATGTAAAGCAACTCTTGAATAATGCTTTAAGCATCCATAATACCACCGTTGAAGGTTTTTAAGCCGTAAATTTGCTAGATATACTTATACATAGCACTATAATGATCAGGGGCGAAGCCGCCTATGACTTAGCAGGATCTTGCACCACGATGATTATCTTTATTTATTTATTTATTTATTTTGGTTAAAAACTTTAAATTTTTTTCATTTTGCTTCTATTAAAAACTTTATATTAGCGCCTAAAAACTTTATCATTTAGTTTACGTCTTCAATAAAACAATAGATTGGCTACACTGTTGCTCATCACTATAAGGAATCATAACCATTATTCTAGTAAAATAAGTAACATTTGTTTGACCAAATGCCAATCTGGAATACTATATCAGATATGGTATTCCACATGGTACAAATGCTTTAAAACGTGACGGCCTCGATTTCTTTTCCATCATCAGAAAGGTGTGGTATAAAACAATTAATTATCAGTCCAACAGAAACTTCCATGATCACAGCTTATAACCAGAATGAGAAAAAAAAAAATACAAGAGATGCCGGCTTCAATTTCAATTTTTGTCAATTTTTATTGGTAAAGATTGTCAAATCAATTATTAATAAAATATCATTTCTTTTATTGAATAACAATAAAATATCATATGTGTCAATAAACAGGTAGCAATTCAAAGCCAGATTGCCTTGTATCGGCTCCTTTGTGCTGTTACATTACAGGTATTTTCAGTTGTGTAAACATGTAAGATGTTTCTTGTGAAAATGTATAATAAACATATTTTTAAAAAAAAAATGGTATATGGGATATGCAGAACTAGTTTATTCAAGATTCAAGAGGAATCAGAGAAGGAGATCACGGCATTGAGGTCGGCAAGGCATTCAGTAGGAAGTCCAAGGAAAGAATTCAGAAGAAAATCATCGATAGGATCAACGGTTGCCACTCCGACCAATCTGCATTTTCCTTCTTTGTCCAACCTATCCCCTCTTCCACTTCTCATTTTCCCTGCCGACTCCTCGGATGTCAACACCGTCTCCACCATCAGCGGCGGTGCTTTATAGATGCTCCCCATTGTAAACCAAAACTTGGCCTTGAACTCAAGATTAACCTGCAGGAAAAAAAAAAAAACATAGCTAGCAATCAACAAATTTATGATGAGTGCAACATATTGTAGAATTAACTTTGTAGTATTCATTTCAGAGGCATTGTCGATATCGAAGTTGATGTTTGTCCCACAAAATATAAAGATGAAAATTTGTATAGTAAGCGTTACCATGGGTTAGTTTGGTAATGCTGTAGATTTTGGAAGAATCGAATAGGAGCGGAGATTGCATATGAAAACAAAAGAAACCAAATTCCGTGCTTAGTTTGCCATCTCCAGTTCAAAATTTTCATTCAAGTTTGTCTTTTTTTGAAAAGTCAACAAAAAATTATAACTAGTTTTTAAAAATTCAGCCAACTTCAATCTAAAAATTTCATCTCCAATCAGCGAATCAAACGGAGGCTTAGACTTCTTTAGTTAGAAAACAATGTTGCTATAGTTGTCAATCTTCAAATTACTTCAAACACAAACCTTTAAAACTAGAGTACTTTTTCACTCATTTCTTAGTAAAGCCTGTACCTTGCCGGTGTTTTGATCGATGCTCCCTCGGAGGATTTCTGGGTCGATACTAATCTTCAAGAACGGTGGCAATGGCAAACCCAAGAACTTAGTAGTTGAACTTGTCAATGGTGGAATATAGAGTGTGTTAAGGTCAAAGGAAACCAAAATTTCATCACCATCATTGGAATTGGTTTCTGGGACTTTTGAGCCAGACCCAGTTCCTTTCCCACCTTCAGCATTGTATTCAAAGTCTGGATACCTGGAAATTCCAAGCTTGCAAGCTCTCAAAGTCCTGAAGTTGACAGTGTAAAGCTCAGATTTTAGCTGTTGGGTTTGAGTAGAACTACTAGCTGTGAAAGAGAAGGTGATGGTTTTTGGGCAAACTTTTTGTCTTTTTGTTGAGAGTTTGGAAAGAATATTTAGAGGGTTTGAGGGGCTTAGCTTAGACCCCATGATTGAAGAAATGAGAAATAAGAGAACTTTGGGTCTGTGAATTGGAATTCTGATGAAGACGAATAGATGAAAGAAGGAGTACTACATTTTTTAGGATGAAATTGAATGTGACAAAAATGTGTGGCTGGGTTGTGTTTTCAAGTTTAAACCTTATCTTTTAGACCATTTCATGTGGTGACATTGACAGTACATATGTGTACGTTGTCAACTGTTACTTCAATAGACGGTTGTGTTATGAGTAACCTTTTTCATTCGGACATATTTCAATATGGCGTCTTGCTACATGAGATCCATTTAGCGTGAGAGTAGACTGATTTATCAGTTGGGTTATTAAATATTTTTCCATTTTTTGAGACGTTGAGTGTGACACTTGGGAAGATGAGAATGATAAAGAAAAAAAAAAAATAGATGACGCAAATTCCCTCTTCTTAATCAGGATGATATAAATTTTAGTTTTATTTTTTTGTCATATTCATCCAATATTGAATTTTTATGTCACATTGATGTAATAGTCTTTAAATTTATGAAATTTCTGTACTTTCTTTACCAATCAACTTCTTGAACATATTCATGCAATGGCAAAGCTACTACTCAAGTTTCGGAATTTAATTTTTTACCCTTAAATTTTTTTTCCCCAAAATTTTAATACTATCCCAATTTTATAGGAAAACTATCACTATGTCCCCACTTAACAATTGAAATATTTATGTTCCTATAATGTTTTTTCCCCCCTTCATAGTGCTCCTATTGAAAACTTTTTTCTGGCTTTGTTACTGTATTCAATGAAAGTGGTTTGGCCAGTGTGGTAGCTTTATTGCAGCACTTGTCACTTGCTGGCTGCTGACTTTTTTCCCCCAAACTCCCTATAGCAATATGTTCATGAAAAATAATAGAAAACTGAAGTAGTCAATGAGCTGTGTATTCACTAAACCGTTGACAAAATCGGAAGCAAGTTGAATTTGGTTACCAAAATGTCAATCAACGGTATTATATATTCTTGATACCAAAGAAAATATATTCACAATCCACATCATGTAAAGTAGGAATGTGATTCTGACCTTCCCTACCTGGATCTTTCTTATTCCATTTTCCCACAATGATAAAGTTATATTCTTGATTCAGAATGAAACTATTATGATTTTGGTTCTCGTAAAGTGAATAATATAACGTATTGTTCCATCAAGAGAGAGGGAGAGAGAGAGAGAGAGAGAGAGAGAGAGGAGGGGGGGGGGGGGGAGTAAAGGATGTAATGTACAGACTTTGCAGTATAGTCTTTAAACAAAAAAACATTAGTATTTATCATTGTTGATGATGTATCATTATATCATATGAGATTACATAGCAGAAAAGGTCACATGACAAAAAGTATGACAATTAGCTCTTATATGACAAATCTGATATGTTATCATAACCATGAAAAATATTGCATCATCGATGAGAATAGAACAAATTATGGAGATAATTTTGCACTTATGTGAAGTTTATGCCTCAAAGTGCAATTACTGCACACTTGTCCTCTTTAAAGCTAAATAACAAAATACTTAGGGCCCGTTTGGCAAAGCTTTTGCTTTTGCTTCTAGTCAATAGAAGAAGAGAAGTAAAAGTTGTGATTTCTTAATAAGTGTTTGGAACTAAAGAGCTTTTAAGGTCAAAATGATCTCTAAAGTATTCTAATAAGTACTAAAAAAGTTAAATGAAGTTTATAATGTCCAATTTATATTTTGTTTTAGTTTTAAAGTCTACTCAAAAGAGCTTTTACCAAAAGTCATATTTTTTGGATTCAACAGGAAGCATTTCTAGAGACTAGAAGCTCTTCTAACAAATCATCTAAACACTTCCAGAAGCTACTTTCGAACCTAAAAAGTCAAAAGCAGTTTCGAAAAAACTCTGCCAAACATGTCCTTATTTTGATTAGGGTCCTAAAGAACACCATCATATCTCTTTGGAGGGCAACCAATAGAAGAAAGAAAGATGTCTCTTAAAGTGGGGAAAAGAGAAGACACATATAGGCGTTAGTGTTTTTTTGCCTAGACGATTGACTTTTTAAATTAAAATAAAATAAAATTAATCATTATTCCAGCAAACACGGAACAATGTGGACACGTGATTGGAAGAAAAAGCACTCAAGATCATTCGTTCTTGTGCAGGGTCGCTTTGTTTAGCTGCCAGGAAATTTAGCACCATGTGTAACGATTATTATTTTTGTTCCATATTTTTATCCTCAATTCATCATTTTTAATCAATACAGTGAAGGCAAGCAATTCTTTTTGCATTGCTTAATTGGTCCTCTTTTTGTTTTCCTCTGTTATTATCATTGTTATTTTTTTCTCTCTTTGATTTGATTGATACAGTTTATCGTTTTCTTGCTCATCTAGTCATCTAGCAAAAACAGAAAAACAAAAAACAATAACAAAAAACAAAAGAAAATGTTTGCAATCCAAGGATTCACTATGAAGAATAATTTGAGATATTGATTATAGTGATGCAAATAAAATGATAAAATAAGACACTGTAGTTTTACTTTTCATCATGTGATAATTCTATTTTATCGATTTATATATGATATTTTGATAAAACAATATGCATATAATTTTATTTGACGATAATGATGATGAATAAGAGTGCTCTATTATTTATCTACAACTCTAAGAGCAGTATAATAATGACCATCACAAATTTTTATCGGCCAATAATGATTTAGCCATCGGGAGTGGGAAACCTATGATAGTGATGTCAAACCCTTTTTTTTTTTTTTTTTTTTTTTTTTGTGGATAGATTAATGATGTCAAACTTGACGTGAAATTGTCGTCATGGCTTTGGTTAGGTCAATTCGTCAGAAAGATGGAATTTGGTCCAATCTTTTGACCTTGTTTTGTTGGTCTAGAAGAATTCTTTGCTGAACATGAGGTATTTTTTACGTGTACCCATCGAACTCTTCGCCTAATTAGTTCCCAACTGACGTCCGTTTTCTCATTTTCAAACTTTTTTTTCCTAAAAAAAAAAATTTGAATTTATTAATTAAATTATGGGTTTGAATACATGATTTAAACCTATCGACCATAAATCGTTAGCATTACCCGCCATTAACAAAGTAGTAGAAGAAATAGACAAACACAACCCTCAAATTGAATGTTCATATCTAGTGCATGTTTGGTTTACCATTCCAAATCAAAAACACTCGCCTCATTTTTATCTTATTATGAAAAATCAACTAAGCTTTTAATTAGTTTCTGAAAAGTCAAACAATTACAATATAAAATCTTTAACTCAAAACTACGAACCATGACACAAGCTTAGTGAAAACGTGGAAAACTTTTTATATAGCCAGATTCACACCCTATATTTTACAAGGCCAAGAAAACCACCCACCACCCATTACTAGTCACTTTTGTCACCTACTACTAGTACAACACAAACTCTTCACCAAATTAGAACGACAACACTCTTACAACACCTAGTTAAAACTAACATGAAAGTGGGCACAACAAGAACCCCAATACAAGTACATCAGTTTAAAGAAAACTTCTCCATGTCCCACAAAAAATTTATGGTCGCTGTTTCAGCAGACAAGAGAAGATCTAAGAGAAGTAGGAAAGTGTGTACACGAGGACCAACGGATGACTGATTCCGACACCATGAAATCAATCTGCTCGTGCTCGCCGAGCCCAATTGTACGGTTTCTCTTGCTGTGCATGCCTGAAATCCTAGACCAACTTGTTCCCCCTGCTCTCTTAACATCGGTTTGCTTGTTCTCCGTATGTCTACTAGCCAAGCGCATCGAGTAAACAGATGAATCTGGCAAAAGAAGCAACTTGTCCAAGCTTGCCTCTGTATAATGCAGCAAAATTAGTACTACCGACATTTTCACGTTAAGATAAAACAAATATCTGGACAATGAGGTTCTCGTAGTTACCTTTACGCATTGATTCGACTCTGGATATGTCAGCTGGGACCTCTGCTTTACAACTTGCTATATCAACAGTGGAACCAGAGCTGAAGAATGCAAAGCTTGGCAGTGAGGGTACAGGTGAAGAGGTTTCTGCACTGATGCCTATAGAATTGCCACAGCTGCGAAATGAAAACCCACCAGATGCCAAGCAAGGAGTCGATGGCTCCGCTAGGAAAGAAGAAAAAGATGACCTGCATGTGAATGCAAGGGACAGGGCGTCACAAGTAATTGGTGATTCGTGGCCAAAACTGATGTCCTGATCTCTAGACATAAGCGAAGTAGAAAATGAACTGCCACCCTCATCCCATGCTCCGCAAGTTGCTTCTTGTTTTGTGCATCGACTTTGTTGTACCGGAAGTGATTCATTCATTGTCATCCACGAATGATCTACAAAAGGCGATGAATCATGCTCAAAGTAAGCATCAATGAACAAAAAGCATACTCAAACTGATTCATTCATGGGTTAGGAAACGAAAGGGTAAAATCTCTCAGCCCTGGTGTCTATAACAGTGCCGGTGCAACATGTAGCAATCAATGATGCAAACTTTATCATCCTATCACCTTTCTCGATATGGAAGATGCAGTGTCATCTATACGTCCCGAGATGCGCTACAAGAACATACATGCCTTTTAGACTCGCTATCCACTAATGACGATGAGACACGCACATCATCCATTATGATTAACATTCATTCGATGCTTCTAGCATGATCCCCTTTATTCCTAAACTTTATTAATAAGTAACTAAACTATCCAATGAGCTCCTTCCATAATCAAATTGAAGGATTGTGTTTTTTCTTTTTTAAAAACAAGATGCATGTTTCCAGTAAAATAATGTATTCGTCTAACATACCTAAAACCTGCTGAGCAGTAAGCCTTTCAGAAGGATCTGTACAGAGCATTCTTCTAATCAAATCCCTAGCTGATTCAGAAATGTGATCCCAAGGATGAGACGGGAACCTTAGATCAGCTATCCTAACGGAATCAAATATCCGGGATTTCGTCTTTCCCCAAAATGGCGGCATTCCACTGAGAAGAATATAAAGAATAACTCCAGCGCTCCAAACATCAGCAGCCTGGTTATAGCCTCCTGCAAGTACCTCAGGAGCAATATAGAACGGACTCCCAACTAACCCGTGCAAATTTTGCCCTGTTCGTGCGAAATTCCCAAGTTAATAATCATGGAAACGTCGACTTCTACACAAATCAGACATGATAAACAATGAATAAATCTAACCATGACATGAGATTACCAGGCTTGATATAGGTTGCAAGACCAAAATCTGCCAACTTTATCGGAGACGAAGAGGCCTTCGTGGCAAGCAGGATGTTCTCGGGCTTCAGATCTCGATGAACAACCCCGTTTTCATGGCAATACAGGACCACCTGCATAAGATGCCTGAACAAAACCCTAGCATCAGACTCGACAAATCTCCCAATCTTCTCCAACTTGTGGAAAAGCTCCCCTCCGGCACAAAGCTCCATCACCAAATGAACATAATCTTCCTCCTCGTATACCGCCTTCAGATCCACGACATTCGGGTGCCCCGACAACCTGGTCATGATCTCAATCTCAAGCCTGATGCTCCTAACATCATCCGAAGTCACCAACCTATCTTTCGCAATCGATTTGCAGGCCAACACCTCTCCGGACAACTTATCCGTGCACGTCCTTATAACGCCGAACTGCCCCCAACCCAATTGCTCCCCGAGAACGAACCGGTCTTTCAGGTACGAGGTCTGGTTTGCTTCCAAGATAGTTGTGGTCAAACTTGGGACTTTGTAACAGTTACACGGCTTTGTAGATGGTTCCCTAATGCTGGTGCTCTTAGCAACAGCCATAACCAATTTTCTCTCAAAACAAACACCAGAAGACACCAATCAGAATCTCATAGCTTGTGGGTTTTCTTTTTCAGACGGCCCGTACCAGGTCTTCTTTTTCAAGTCAAAATTCTGAGTCTTTTTTTGATACATACGCATTCACACAGTCCATACTTTGGCGCAAAAAATATAAAGAAAAGAGGCTTTTCCCAGTTAGTTGTTGAAGTTGAAAAGAGGGTTACCGTGAAGATTAAGATACCATGAATCTGGACACAGTTTTTACTAGGATAAACAAACCTTACAAGGAACATTAAAGGCCTGTCTGAATCCTTGGCTGGAATCACATGGATCTGCAACAAAATCAGGTTCTAGCATAATTTAGTCTCACTCATAAATTCAAAAAGAAAATAATTTTCTTACAAGTTGAACTTAAAGACAAATAATTTAAATAAAAACCCAGAAAAGCTCCTTTTTTTTTTATAACTGAATTCAAGCACAAAACCTCTTAAACAGATAAGTATAGTTTCTATTTATGACAAAGGATCACTCAAAGAAGAAGAAGAAGAAGAAGAAGAAGGAAAAAAAAAAAAAAAACAACCAAGAAAAACCAACCTTGAGTATATGGGGATGAAACCACCCAAATTTACTTGAAATTAGCTTTTTCCACAAGCCCACTAGAATTTAGTAGAAAACGAAGCAACCCAGATCCAAAGATTCCGACTTTCCACAAATGGCACGAAACACTTGACTTAAAAACGCACATTCACAAACAAAATTTGCAGTGTTAGGGAGAGAGAGAGAGAGAGAGAGAGAGCGAGGAAGAGAGTGGTTAGAGAGATAAAGAAAGAAAGATTAGAGAGAGAAAGTAAGGGAAGGAGTCCGTTGGAGTAGTTGTTGAGCTCCCCAAGACAGAGCTCCTCTTCCGTGGGCTCTGCTTGGCTTCAGCTCTCCTCTGTGTTTCCCACACCAAGCAAAAAAAAAAAAAAACTTGCCTTTAATCTCTCCTCTCTCTCTCTCTCTCTCCCTTGTTTTAAATGCTAATGTTAATGCCAAAGTGCCTACTCGGACGTCAAGAGCCACTTTAATTTAGTTTAATTATCACTTTAATTTAGTTTCATTTAGAACATGTTTTCAAAAATTGATTTAGAAATATGTATCTGAAAGGAAAATTTTTTTAAAAAATACTACGATATAAAAAAAATACAAAAATTTATAATATATTTTGAAAAAATATTTACAAAATGAATTGTGTCTTGTTTATCTCATCATTACAAGTATTTTAGCATAAAAATCATATCATTTCGATTTGAAATGAGAAAGTTATGTACTTTTAAAATTTGCGGTTTCTCAAAATGAAATAAAAAAAATTTAATATAAAGTTAAGACTTTAAAATACAAATAATAAAATATCATCTTACCATTTGACCCCAAACAGGCACTTAGTTTTTTTTTTTTTTTTCTAGTCAAGTAATGATAAACACCTTTTTTATTTTAGTAAATACGTAATAATAAATAATTAGTTCCTTGAGAAATCAAAATTGATGATGGTTGCAAACATAACATATCAATAATATCACATCTAACTATATCAAAAGATACAGAGTCTAACCCCACTCTCCAAGTTTTAAAAAAGAAAAACAAAAAACAAAAAACAAAACTGATAATCTCATTTGAACAATTGAACTCAAACCAAAAACGAAGATCTCATCATTAATAACATCCGTAATATGCTATTATGAACATTATCAGTTAATCCACTCCGGTTAAACTTTTCTAAAAAAATTTATAACTTTTTATCTAAAAGTAAATCAATTTCGGTATTTATATCTTTAAATTTCTTAAAAACTCACACTTTAAAAAGTTTATAACTTTTTTATTTCAAGTCAAAATAAAATAATTTTTAAAAATTACGCAAGATGACTAGAGGAAGAACACAAAATCCATATTGTTATTTTCTTTCCGAATATATTTCAAGTTTTTATGTATTTTAACTCTAAACAGCTCATAGTATTATTCAGAATATCAGTTTAATTCTAATTAAAATATCTGTAAAACTCTAATTCAAATGTACACATCAAAAAAAAAAAGGTATATTTATTTTGTTTCATTTCATCGTTCTAATGATTTATTTGTTTTCGCTTGAAATCTTATATGATTTAAAGAAATTAACTATATCTAACATAGCGTTTCCATCTTCTATACTTTACTTTGCAAATTGACTAAGATATCCACAATTTCAATAGAATTTTAAAAGTTTTTTGAAAAATTTTGTAGTTAAGTAATGTTTGGAATAGTATTTAATACAGATTGGGAAACAAAATAATGGAAACACTAGAAATACCAAACACAAGAAATTATTCAATAAACCAACCACAACAGAACAAAACAAAACAACCTTGGTCGTAGGCTGCCTTCAATAAACCTTGGAAATACTCTTGACCGCGTACAATTTGTTCCTTCTTCTTCTTCTTTTTTTTTTTCTTTTTTTTTTCGTGTATGTGGTTAATAAGTGTGTTTTCAATAGCATAAGTCGTTATAAGGATAATAATTGAGATGAAACACCCATGAATCCTTTTCTACCAATGAAAAAAAAATTTTGAGATGAAACACCCAAGTTTGTAGTAAGTATTTTCTGTTAATTTCTTTTTATTTTGGCATGGTTATGGATAATGAGATGAGACACTTATGTTTGGTAAGATGGAAAAGAGGATGAAGGAAATGAGAGGAAGGAAAATGAATTAGGTTGTTTGGTAAGGGAAAAAAAAAGAAGAAGAAGAAGAAATAGGGTGGAAAAAATTATAATGAGACCTTTCTATTTTTATCATTTTAAAAGTGGGAGGAAAATCAAAATCCATCTTCTGATAACAAAATTACTTTTTAATCCCAATTTTTAAAGTGAAGCAATATAAATATATAGATAAAATAATAATTATGCAAATCTTTTATGTTATTTCTTTCATGTCTACCAAATAACATAAAGAAACTATTATTTTATATCATTTTTATTTTTCATCTTTTGTAAGTTTTATCTCCCTTCTATTTTCTTTCTTTCATACTAATGGAGTGTAAAAGTTTGTTGAGAAGTGATAGGCTTCCTTTTTTGCAAAATTATCCAAATTTTTGGATAGGAAAAGAAAATGAGGTACTTTTATTTATTTGTTTATTTATTTATTTTTTGATGATCGGTACTTTCCATTGTTGCTAGACCTTTTCACCTTTTATTTAAAGAATTACAATCGGACGAGAGGGAATGTTTCCAGTTTCTCCGTCCTCATTCCCTCCCTTCAAAACAATTCTTATCTGAGTTATCTCCACTTTTTTTTTCTTTTTTCTTTTTAAGTTTCTTATATATATATATATATATATATATTTACTTGGAGTGAGGAGATTCTAATTCTATACTTAAATAGAATCATAGTTAGAATATATCTGCAATCATTTTTTTATATTTTTATTAAGAAATTAATAAATCATGAATTAACTTTTTAGAATGTTTCGATGTTGTATTTAAAAAATTTTACTAATTACTCCAAAAAAAATATAACTAATTTCCTTAAAAAAAATTAACTAACTAAATACGCTTCATAGATAGATATGAAGAGGCGTTAATATAATTTTGCTTCTTTTTTTTTTTGTATTTATAATTTAATAAAAGGATGGATTTTGTAATGTCTTGTGGTAAATAAAAAAGAATTTGTTTGGATTACAAAAAAAAAAAAAAAAAAAAAGAAGATGAAAACGTAAATTATTACAAATCGTACACGTTGTAATGATTTATTTTTGTCAATATCTATATAAAAAATTGGATAATTCTTAAGTAAACTGAACAGTATTTAAC
The DNA here is from genome assembly GCA_008635985.1 of Ficus erecta. NCBI lineage: Eukaryota > Viridiplantae > Streptophyta > Magnoliopsida > Rosales > Moraceae > Ficus > Ficus erecta. The sequence goes on from BKCH01000010.1 coordinate 3,011,893, forward strand.
TTTCTTGCAAAAAAAAAAAAAAACATATATATATATATACAAAAATTTAAACAGCTAGTGAATCTAAACCTATAATAATAAAAGAGTTTTAAGATAGTAAAAATTCTCTCTCTCTCTTTCGTGGGGTGTTTAGGGTTTATAGAGAGAGTGCCTCTCAGAGGGTCGAGAATAAGCGACAACATCTTGCTTGTCGTTGGTTTTCCAGCCCTAAAAATGAAGATTTGACCATCATGGAGAGGTCACTAGATGTGGAGATGATTGTAGGGTTGGGAGGCCTTCGTTTAGGCGAAATGGAGGAGGGGAAGGATCGTGGTTTTGAAGGTACTTTGAGGCTGTCTACTTTGGCTGTGATGGTTATCTTCTTGCATGCAGCTTTTTCGGTGTTGGTAAATTTTCATTTTGTTTTGGTATGTTTGTGTGTAAATGTAATAACTGTGTATCATACGCATATCTGTTTTTGTTTGTTGTCGTCCAGGCTCGTAGTTTGTTCCCCAGATTTAGATCTTCGCAATTTGTTAGTCCTACTAAACTTGTGTCTATACAGGGTGTTTGGTGATCATTGCGATTTGAGGCCGTGACTCCCAATTGATCGGCAGTTTCTGTCATTGGTTAAGGCTTTGTTAAGTAGAGCTTGGTGCATACTTATTTATGTCATGTCGAGGTACTTTCCCATTTTCGGGCCTCAAACTTGCGCTATTTTCATTGTGCATCAGTTGTTTATACCGATGATTGAGAGTTATGACCGCACAATTACGTGATCTTTGCATTATATTGCTTAGTTTGTAACTCTTTATTAATGTTAATGTATTTTTTCCTTTAAAAAACCTACAATAATCTAAATAAGAGCTAAATCCAATATTTCTAATATTATGTCTCTATCCTATAAAAATATATTAGATAATATGTTTATTAAAATATTTGAAATATATTAAAAACATAATGAGATAAATTAAAAATTTACTAGATCAAAATAACAATAACATATTTACAAAAGATGAGTAAATTATTTACTTAATCAATTTTTATTGAATTGGTGGTTAAAGAATTTGAACTTTACACATATATAAAGTCAAATATGATATTATTGTTAGATTACACCTCTAATTATATTTACTTAATCAATTTATTATTTATTACTATTTATTCCAGGTTTTTTAATTAAATTTTCTTATAACATATCAAGTTTCCAAATATTCTTAAAGTACGTTATTTATTTCCATTATTAATGTAAAATTGTTATTTCCTTCTTTCTACAAAAAAAAAAAAAAAAAAAAAAAAAAAATTCCTTAAAAAAAAAAAAAAGAAAATTTATTTAAAAAAATTAATTCAAAATAAAATTTATATCTTCGTAAGTCCACGCAAGCGTACGCGTACTGGTTACGAGGTAAAAAAAGAAAAGTACAACCAGCGGAAGGACAATTCCGTAATTCAATATTCCTCAACACCGACGCCGGCGTAATCTAATATCTCACTCTCCTTTTTCTCTCTTTGTTCCTTCTCCAATCTCCGCTTCTCAACGACACAAATCCCTAAATTTGGCCCCAAATTGTATTTATCTAGGGTTTCCGATTCAATTTCTCCCCCCAAAATCCCTTCATAATATCATAAACACCCACAGAAAAATTAGGGTTGTTTTTTTCTCCTTTTGAAAATTTTCACAATTTGCACGATCAGATTCGATCGGTCGTCGTTAAACCAACTGGATCGCAGTTCAGACGGTGATGGATGTCGATGGAGGCGGAAACAAGCGCGTATTCCACCGTCTGAGCGGTGGTGGCGGCGGAGGGCCGCCATCGACGGACACAAGGAGCCAGAAGGTCTGCTACCATTGGAGGGCGGGCAAGTGCAACCGCTTCCCTTGCCCTTACCTCCACAGGGAATTGCATCCCCCTCCACCGCCCAACGGAACGACGGCGTCGTCGTCGTCTTCTTCTTCGACTAAGCGCCACCACCACGGCTTCTCCGGCGACGACCCCGTGCCGCGGAGATCCAATAATTCGACGTGGGGCCGAGTCCACGGCGGCGCCGGAGGGAATAATAAGTTTGTGAGGAAAACGGAGAAGCCGTGCCATTTTTGGCTTCAGGGGAACTGTGGGTACGGCGACAAGTGCAAGTACTTGCATGGTTGGACTTCTGGGGAGGGCTTGTCGTTGTTGACGCAGCTCGATGGGCATCAGAAGGTGATTTGAGAATGTTTTGATGATGATGGCGGTTTTTGTGATAGTGGGAATTTGAATGAAGAAGTTGTTTCAATGACTTGGTTTCTGAACAGGTTGTTAGTGGGATTGCTCTGCCTTCTGGATCCGATAAGCTTTATACCGGGAGTAAAGACGAGACTGTCAGGGTCTGGGACTGCCAATCTGGTCAGGTACTTCTTCTTCTTCTCGGACGATTGTACTTCACTTTCTGATCGTCTTCTTTTTGGATAAAGTTCAGATTTTTAGTAGTTATATAGCTGTAGAATTTACATTAGTGCAGATTCTAGGCGCATGTTCTCTGTCTCAAATTGAAGAAAAACAAGTTGTAGTGACAGGGTCTTATTTACTGTGTAGTATTAAGTACACGGACTCTAATTACAACTTTTTACGTACCAATTCATGTGTCATATTTTCATTGGTAGATGCAATTGTGCAATATTTTAAACAGTTACAATAAAAGATGCTGACTCATGTGTCACATAGGTTAGTACTCAAAAGTTAGGATTATAATCGGTGTTCCTAGCATTTTTCTTAGTTTAATTTAATGTTTCTTGGTGGTGGACTAGAAAGTAGACCAATTAGTTTAAAACATTGGTAAATGCAATCAATTGATGTGCAATGTTTTCTTAGTACTCGTGTCATATTTTCTTTGATAAATGTGATCAATTTATATGCAATGTTTTAAACAGTTACAATAAAAAATGATGACTCATGTGCCACATAGGTTAGTACTCAAAGGTTAGGATTAGAATCGGTGCTCTTAGCATTTTTCTTAGTTTAATTTAATGTTTTCTTGGTGGTGGACTGGAGAGTAGACCAATTAGTTTGGTTTCATGGTTTGTGTGTGTGTGGGGTTTAATTTTGTTGTTTATTAATTTTTTTGTAGTGTACGGCCATGATTAATCTTGGTGGTGAAGTGGGTTGTATGATCAACGAAGGTCCATGGATTTTCGTTGGTATAACGAACATGGTCAAGGTATGTCAAAAGACAAAATTTTCAAGCTTTTAGTTTTCTCTTCGTACGTGTTTTGCTTATGTTATCTAATGCTAAAGTTGTTGTGAGCTAGAGTTGAGAGTAGAATGAAATCATGACGTACTTAATTTGATGGGTGTCAGGCATGGAATATCCAAACTAACATGGAACTGAGTCTTAGTGGACCTGTTGGACAAGTTTATGCCCTGGTGGTGGGCAATGATTTTCTTTTTGCTGGTACGCAGGTAATTCCCTTTATGATAACCAATTTGTGTTTGTTGTGTCTTTTACGATGTTGATGTATCCATTCATGCTAATTCAGTTTTTAGAACCTTGTTTATTACTCATTGAATGAACCAGTCAGATCAAAATTGAATTGTTGTGAAAATTTCATGTTTATTAATATTTCAGTTTTTCACTATTCCCATGAGGAGTTCTGATGCATGACATCTGATCTCTCTCATATAATGTGGTATCCTACGTTTCTTTTTACCTCTGATCTCCCCTTTATGTCCATATTTGGGACTCAAGTAATTATCGGTATAAAGCAACAACTTTCTTTGGTGCAGGATGGATCCATATTGACATGGCAATTTAATGCAGCAACAAATTGCTTTGAACCAGTTACATCCCTCACGGGCCACTCACTTGCTGTTGTTTCTTTGGTAGTTGGAGCTAACAGGCTGTACTCTGGTTCCATGGACCATTCTATAAAGGTAAGTTTACTGTAGTACAAGTAGCATACATGAAATCATGAAATCATTCTATCGCAGCAGGGCTTTTACATCCAACTTCCTTTTTTTCTTTATTTATTATCGAGTATTCTTTCAGGTCTGGAGTATTGAAACATTGCAGTGCTTACAGACACTCACAGACCACAGTGCGGTCGTGATGTCTGTTCTTTGTTGGGATCAGTTTCTCTTATCATGTTCGTTGGACAAAACAATAAAGGTTGGTGTCTTTTTTGCCGTATACGTATGTATATATGGATGTGATGATGCATTATCATTTTATCGTGTATGCATGCAGCGCTGGCAATGTGCTTAATTCGTTATTGAGTTCTCCCCCTTCTTTGGCAGGTGTGGGTTGCTACACAAACTGGCAACTTGGAAGTAACGTACACTCACAATGAAGATCATGTAAGTTGTTTTTGTTGTGTGGTTGTATCATGTTGCTCTATTTTATTTGTTGCAATTCACCTATAATTATGTTGATTGGTCAGAAACACGGTTTGTTGTTGAGGCAACTTTACGTCTTTAGATAAGCATGACAGAAAATTTAAGAGATGAATATGAGCTGTAAAAGAACATCCATGATGCAAACGAATGGAGTTCTAGGTTATCTCTAGCGGACACATGATTGAGCAGTTATATTGAGATTTCAAGGAGACATGAAATATCCTGTCTAATGATGGCTCCTCTGTGTGCTGTTGCAGGGTGTGCTTGCTCTCTGTGGAATGCATGATTCAGAAGGCAAGCCAATTTTGTTATGCGCTTGCAACGACAACTCCGTCCGCCTCTATGATCTGCCATCGTGAGTTTTCGACACTAGCTATATGCCATACACACTGTCGTTCATTATGTTTTCCCGAATTTCAGATACAAACTGATATGACATCTTTATACTGCACATTATTGAATCCTACTAAAAAGATACTGCACCACGTAAAAGATGCCACATGCCTCATTCTCTCTTTCATTCTTCCCTGCTGTCTCAGATTTGCGGAGAGGGGAAAGGTTTTTCTCGAAACAGGAGGTACGGGCAATTCAGATGGGCCCCGGTAGTCTGTTTTTCACCGGTGACGGAACAGGTCAAGTGAGAGTGTGGAGCATGTTAGCCGAACCAACTTCCACTGCCTGATTTATAAGAGGCATTAATGTATCTTGATCGATTATTTTTAGTTTTTCTTTTTCCACCTTTCCCTAGGATCCTTTGTAACGTCTTAGGTTGCAGAAGGAATAATATTTTTTCCTTCTTCCTTCCTGGGTCGGGATTGAATTATAAGTTATAGAGGTTTTGGGTTTTTGAAGAGGTAGAGTTTAGTTCCATAAACACCTTCATCGCGTTACTTGTGCCATGGTTTATAGAGACGCATCTCGGTCGCATTCCGAAAGTTGTAACTTCAGAACAAATCTCCGTTAACATAGAGCTTAAATTTATCGGTCCTCACCGTTCGCTGCAGATGAATTATAAGTATGCAGCAACATTATCATAAATTTGTTCATCTAAGAATGAAGCAGTTATTGAACTGTGAATCACCTCATGACTGAGACAGCTTCATGTGCGACTGGTCTTGTAAATTTTGCTGCAAATTCAAGCTGTTTTTCAACGACTCCCAAGATTCATGTGCAATTTTTCTCTTCGTTTTTAGAGATTCGTGTGCAAAATTCAGGAAGACGAGCAGCAATACCTAGTGAATATAACTCCTTGTAATGTGTTAAATGATGCATGTAAATGCATTTGTTGAATTCGTAACGTCTCATTTTTCTTAGACTCTTATCTGGCCCTCTGGGATTTATATATTTATCCTCTGCTCGATGCACAAATAATGTAAATATGGTTAACTAAATTAACAATTTGCTGTGTGCTAGTTCATAGCAATTTCTAACTTTGACCTAACAGCCAAAGGCCAGCATCGTAGTAGTTGTGAGATGTGTTTTCCGATAACTTGGAAAACAGGTACAAGACTTTGAATGATGCAAATTTTAATTGGGATATGTTGGAAAATGGTGAGCTCACGTGGGTAGCTCCCTGTCTCCTGTTAGCCGCCTTGTTCTTTGTCATTTCATAAAGTGTTTGACACAACGCAAAGTCATGACAATGAGTCTAGACTAATAACATTACAAGCAGCACAAGGAGAAGTCTGAACGCTTTCTGCAAAAATGCTGTTAGTTAGCCGAACGCTTTCCGCAAAAATGCTGTTAGTTAGCCCCTTTCAACAAGAAAGTGGGAAAAGCAAGGAGTGAGTTCATAAACATGACTCTTTCGAACTGCTTCCTACTTCTTCGCACGGTGATGGGGCAGTGATATCGTCGTATTTTTTTCAGCTTGGATCAGTTGGATCCGGCTTGAACGCAAGCAAGGGTGGCTAGACTGCTCGATTGGAGGATTGGTTAAGCTTGTTGCAAATTACTGTTCTTTATTTGCCTTAGTTGTGTGTGGGGTCAACGGTCTTGTTAAATATGGAGAGTGGTTGTTTTCGTAAAAATGATCAACATATATTAAATCACTAATTAACAGATATCAATATGTGTTAGTGATTGATGTGATTGAGTTAATCAACATTTTAATGACCTTCGACTGCTTTTCTTAATGGCTGAATTTTTTTTAATAATCATCCAAAACCCACATTTGACCTATCATGGACGCTCAGCTAGACTGAATTAAGCTCAAACTCAGGCTTTTATTCTTAAATTTTTTAGATCAGTACATGAGTCCTATCTCAAACCACTTGGAGTAATCAACGTAACTTGTTCATGACTCATTGATTCGTATCCAAGGCTATATCTCCAACACATCTTTCATAAGATCATAACCCAAGTCCCGATCCAAACTACATCCTTGATATTACCTTAGCTTTCTTCATTAACTATAAAAATTCGTAGTTCGAGTTACAGATTAAACATGACCTTAATGGCGGTGCCACCACGAGCACTGGTCTCGAATGCATCTTCCACCTCTTTCTGAGAAAATCCAAACCGGTGTGTTATAAGGGGCTTCACATCAATCTTTCCACTCCTCAAGAACTCCAGGCATAGTGGCCATGTATTTTTGTACCGGAATATGCCAATCACATCAACCTCCCTATTCACAACAATAAGAAACCAAGAAAATATTTACACATAAATCAAGGAGTTGAATTGAAAAAGACTCTCAAGTTTGTTACTAAGGTAGCTTGGAATCTTATCCATACCTTGCAGCAGCTGGAGTGAGCGGGACGGTCATTTCGCTGTGGCCCATGCCTACAAGGCATACTTTGCCACCTGGACGAGTTGCGCTCAGGGCGGTTGACATGGTTTTGTTAAACCCTGCACAGTCGAAACTAATATCCACTTCAGCCCCCATAGCCTTGTGTATCTTAACCACTTCTTCAGCTACATCCTGAAAAATAGTAGCCAATGTTAAACAAACAACCGATGCGAGCTAGCCCAATAGGAGCTGAGGAAATGATAACTGATGGTTATGAAGCGGTATACCTGAACGTTTGTTGACACTTTGACAGTGTCATCCGCACCAAGATCCTTGGCGACGGATAAACGGTAGTCATCCACATCAACAACGACAATTCTGGGTGCTCCGAAAGCACGAGCAGCAAGCATTGTGACTAGGCCAATTGGTCCAGCTCCCATGATCAGAACATTTGTTTCTGGACCAATGTTTGCTCGGCGACAAGCGTGGACACCGACGCTTAAGGGCTCACACATTGCCCCTTCCTCCAAACTCACATTATCCGGCAGTTTAAAACATAGGTCCGCAGGATGCACTACCTGTCCCAAAGGGGAACAAAACAAAATGTTCATATTAGCCATTACAATTTAAGCCTATTTTTGTTGTTAGAAATCAACTCAAATCATACATCATAATCAGGCCAAGAAACTGATGCCTAATCGTAGAGTGCATTAGTTTTCAGCCCGAGTGCAATTTTTGTTTTGATCTGTCACCAGTGATGAAAAAATTGCGAGTTACCTGATTAGCAAGAGAACCATGAACGGGTGGAGTGGCAAAAACTTCATCTCCGGGCAAAGATTGTATCGACCTTCTTTGCAGAGATTGCACCGCCAGCAACTGATTCCCGGCTCCAGCGCCACGCGGTCACCTGGCACAAGGCTCTTCACCTCGCTCCCAACTTCCTCTATGATTCCGGCGCACTCGTGGCCTATCACCATTGGCTCTTTAACAATGAAATCCGCACATCTCAGGGTCTAAAACATGGACAACATTTGAGACAAATTACAAATAAAGGATATTGGACAAAATGGAAAGCAGATAGTGGGCACTTTTTAAACTTGTTTCAGACAATAATCCCAATCTATGTTTGGTTAATAAAGATATGGTAGAAAACCAGTAAAATAATCCAATTTGGCTAATCAAAATATTCTATAAAGATTTACATAATTTACGTACTTTCTCTTTTTCCTATATGGATTTCAACACTCAAAATGCAAAAGTAAGGAAAACGAAATTACCTTGAGGTAGTGAACATCGCTTCCACATATGCCAACAGCCTTCATCCTAACTCTAACATCATGGGGTCCTAAAATATAACCCAAAAATACCCCAAAAAAAAAAAAAAAAACCCCCCGAGACATAAAATTACAGAACCTGTCATTTGAATAGCTAGCTAGCTAGCTATCAGTGATCAAACGGGGAAAGTATTGGAAAGAAAAGAAAGTTACCAAGAGGAGGAAGCTTGAAAGGCTGAATCTTGAGAGTGTTGATACCAAGCAGCCAAGCAGCCATGTTCTCTTCTTCACCATCTTTAACTTCCTCATGAGACATTCCTCCCTTGCCCATCTTTTGTTTGTGTTTTAGAGAGAGAAAGCGGGGAGAGAGAGAGAGAGAGAGAGAGAGAGAGAGAGAAACTCTCTTTTGAGTGAAATGGGTTAAGAGTTGTCTGAAACTGTGTGCAGAGGGATATGGACTGAATTCAAGGGGTATCCATAAGCGTCCTGTTTTGTTTTGTTGTAATGATTTTTTTTTTAATTATTTTTTTCAAAAATCCATAAAGAGTAATTATTACGGCTACACTAATATCATCAATCTTAATCATCTAGTAATTATTATTCTATTTTGTTCTACCAGAAAAAAAAGTATTTTTTTTTAATTCTTCTGAGAAGGGAAAAAAAGAGGAAAAAAAAAATCATTCAATAATAGCTTAGGCTCTGTCACGCGGTGATGATGAGGTTGTTGTCATCCAGAGTTTGCCAAAATCACTATCAATCACCATACCCTGCGTCACCACTTGCTAGGACCTTCGTTGTTTTTCTGTGGCTGTGATTTTAGAGAATTTACAACAAACTCATGTGGGAAAAAAAAAAAAAAAAAAAAAGGAAAAAAAATGGACGAGAAAATTTCCCACGTCTACCCAATAAGATGTCGTTTATGATATGATTTTTTTCAATTTGATGTCGTTTATGAGGTGTCGTAGACTTATCTCAAGATTTCTTTTTCTTTTTTCTTTTTTTGGATAAGGACTTGAATCAAGACTGTCGTTTCAAAAGACCATGTTGTAATGCAACGGTATCGTTGTAAAATTGTTGTTTGTTGCGATATTGTCGTCTTCATTTATTCCATTTCTTGTCGTTTTTGAAAATTGATGTCGTGGTATCTGATGTTGTCGGTTTTTGGTTCAATGTTGATTATTAAGGCCTATGTCCGAGTCGTTTTAATGCAATATTGCCTTTTTCATAAGTTTATGTCGTTTTATTTATTTATATTCTTCGTTTTTAATACGATTGGGTATTTTGTATATTTGTCTAAGTATGATATCGTTTCCCCACTTTTAAACTCCAGACTTTTAGTCATTTTACTCTACATCCGTGGTTTCTAGAAGTGAATGTCCGCTCATTCAGATATGATTGTGTAAAAAGAAGATGTCGTTTTATGATACTGGTGATTTAAAAATTCTATGTTGTACTTGCGATGTTGCTGTTTTCTCACAATATGGTCGTTTTTCATAATATGATGTCGTTTTCATGTGATGTCGGGATTTTTTTTTTCTTTTTTCTTTTTAATTTTTTTTGGAAGTTTTTGTGATAATCTCAATTTATATATATCTTCGTCTTATTAGTAAGATGTCTTTTTGAATTCATAGGCAAACAAGCTGTCAATTTCTCAATATGTTGTGGTTTTTTAAAATTAATGTACGTTCATTTCTTTACTTTCGTTTCAAACAAGATGTCGTTTTATGGTACCTGTTTTCAATAGTCAATGTCGTTTTCTCAAATTTGGTTCTATTTCAAAAACTAATGATACCCTTTATTGTCGTTATTTATAAAGAAATTTCTCGTACAGATAAGTATTCAAACAGGTAGTCAAACTCAAATCAAAGCAGTCAGTAGCAGGTGGAACATATAGCAAAAGGTGATATATATTCCGGAAACGACAATTATATGGTGGGATCCAGAAAACGACGTTGGGTTGATGCAGCGGCAGAACCAATGTAATATTTTATTAGGACGTATATTTAAAGATCAAGTTTTTAGGGAATTTATATAAGAGTACTCAAATTTTTAACGAGAGCATTATTTAGAAATAAAATTTTAAAAAAAAATTAAGTCCATGTTTGGTTTTTTAAACCTAAAAATTTTAATTTATTTTTGTTTTTTTCTAAAATATTAATAATTTTTTTAATTAGATTTTAAAAAATTAAATAATTTCAATTTAAATATTTTAACTCAAATATACTAATCAAACATATGTTAGAAAAATCATTGAAGGCAGAAGCCCCACTCGATCATAAATGGCTCCACTAGTGAGTGGAATCATAAGGTAAACAACCAAAACACCATCCCAGGAGAGAGAAAGAAGAGAGAGAGAGATGTCACATAACAGTGGAGAAGCCATGGCAGGCAAAGATGATGGAGGAGAAAACATGGCTGCTTGGCTTCTTGGTATCGAAACTCTTAAGATCCAACCTTATCCTCTTCCTCCACTCGGTAACTCCTGATTCTATCTAAGTATTCGTTCGGATCACCTATTTAATTTGGTATCAAAACTCTAAAGATTTTGTTTGTGTTCTTATTTTTCTCCTGATGCGTTATCATCAGGACAACAACTAGACATATATAAAAGTTTTTTTTTTCCTCCCCTACTTTCTTTTTATTTTTTATTTTTTCCTTTCTAATACTACCATTACAAATTTCTTTGAAAATCAACTAATTTTAGAGTAATTATTATAGCTGACCACATATATTGTGTTATACAAGCCTGGGCTAGTTGAATTAATATATTCATGAGATTTTTTCAATCATGACATAGACTTGAGGAATTCGGGGTTTTTTTTTTTTTTTTTTTTAATTTTTTTTTTTTTTAATAGAAGTAATTGTTGATGTTGGTCTTAACAAAACTTCCATCATTTTAGGACCTCATGATGCCAGAGTACGGATAAAAGCTCTGGGTATATGTGGAAGTGATGTTCATCACTTCAAGGTGACAAGTCCCCTTATAATTTTCTATTTTCACAACAATCGTGAGTATTTATTTGCTTTTTCACCCTATATCTATTCACTAAACAAGTGTCTTGCTTGATCAAATTCTCTATGCGAGTTTAAAAGACAATGAGATGCGCAAATTTCATCGTCAAAAAGCCAATGGTGATAGGGCACGAGTGTGCCGGTGTGGTTGAAGAAGTTGGCAGTGAGGTGAAGTCTCTGCAGGTAGGCGATCGAGTAGCACTGGAGCCTGGCATCAGTTGCCGCCAATGCGATCTTTGCAAAAGTGGTCGCTACAATCTTTGCCCGAAAATGAAGTTCTTCGGCTCTCCTCCAACTAATGGTTCTCTTGCTAACAAGGTATTTTGGGGCGTCTTGCTTTGTTGGAATGAAGTTTGGAAATAGTTCTTAACTGCATCCTAATTTCAAAATGCTTGTGCAGGTGGTGCACCCGGCAGATCTATGTTACAAGTTACCTGAAAACGTGAGCTTGGAGGAAGGGGCAATGTGTGAACCCTTGAGTGTTGGTGTGCACGCTTGTCGCCGAGCTAATATAAGCCCGGAAACCAGGATATTGATCATGGGAGCTGGACCTATAGGCCTTGTTACTCTGCTGGCTGCTCGTGCATTTGGAGCCCCTAGAATCATCATAGTTGACATCGATGATTGCCGATTGTCTATTGCAAAGAGCCTCGGTGCGGATGAGACTGTTTTAGTTTCAACAAACATCCAGGTTCTTTATGTTACTTTTAAGCTTTTGCCCACGTATTTTTTGAGTGCAAGTCTTCACGGCTTGGACTTTGCAGAATAATATTTTGCTGAAAAAAGTAATCAATTGTAGTCTTTAAACAGGATCTGAGTAAAGAAGTGGAGCAGATACAGAATGCAATGGGTTGTGGAATTGATGCGAGCTTTGATTGTGTTGGTTTAAACAAAACCATGTCAACGGCTTTGAACGCCACTCGTTCGGGTGGGAAAGTTTGCCTCATTGGACTAGCTCAGAGTGAGACGACTGCCCCTCTTACTCCTGCTGCTACTAGGTGAGTAAATTTTTTACTGGCAAAAAAACCGAAGGGACCCAAAAAAATGGAAGGTAGAGAACATATGGACAGGACTAGAAGATGATCGTCTTAGGATCTAGTTTGTTTGCCAGAAATAAGTATTCTTTGTTTAATGTTGGTGCGATTTTAGTTACTAATTCTGGGGTTTGTGTGGTTATAGAGAAGTTGATGTGATCGGCATATTCCGGTATAGGAACACCTGGCCACTCTGCATCGAGTTGTTGAGGACCGGTAAGATTGATGTAAAGCCACTGATAACCCACAGATTTGGGTTTTCGCAGCAGGACGTTGAAGATGCTTTTGAAACTAGTGCTGGTGGAGGCAAAGCCATCAAGGTTATGTTCAATCTATAGCAGATCACCAGATGTATTTCAAAAGAATTGGCTGGAGACTCTGGGTCATAGCCACATTTATTTGGCAAAAACCGGAGGAATTGATCAAACAGTTCCCACCAATCTTGGAGTCGGTTCTTTTGTAATCTGTGATGAAGTAAAATGAGAATCTCATCATAACTTATCCTCTTTCAATGAATAAAAGACTCGGATATTGTACCTGTTTACTTGACAAGATGTTCTGCAACTTCATTGTGCAAAACTGGACATGAATTGATGAACTGTCTATACTCCTATTTACATTTTCCACTTTGTTCACTAACATGTGGATCCTGTGAGTTGTTTGCTGTTAAACCATTGACTTCGATGGAACTATAACCAAACGGCTTTTGCACATTGCCCTCAGTCATCCGTTCTCTCATCTTCACAACATCGTCCCATCTATCCATACCCGCATAAGTACTCGATGAAAGAACATAATTTCCACTGTTGCAAGGATCCAGTTTAAGAAGCTTGTTTGTGACAGTTTCAGCTAGGGCCACATTTCCATAAAGCTTACAAGCGTTCAACAGAATCCTCCACACGACAACATCTGGAACCACAGGCATTTTCTGTACAAACTCGTATGCCTTCTCTAGATTGCCTGAGCGGCTTAAGAGGTCCACAACGCAACCATAGTGTTTCATTTCTGGTTTGAGTTTATAAACCTTTTCCATACTCTCAAAATATTCCAACCCTTTGTCTACCAATCCAGTGTGAGCACAAGTCAGTAAAATCCCAACGAACCCTCCATGGGTTGGTCGTATACCCTCTCTTAACATTTGCGAGAAGAGATCAACTGCTGAATCCGCAAAACCATTCACAGCAAGTCCTGTAATTATTGATGTCCATGAGACAGAGTCCTTCACTTTCATCTCTCGGAACACCTTGTATGCCTTCTCAGCCACCCCACATTTGCAATACATGTCAATTAAAGCATTTCCCACGAAAATATCAGCTTTCACACCATGGTTAATAATGAAGTTGTGGACGGCCTCCCCAACATCAAGTGAACCCAAATGAGCACAAGCTGAAAGCACACTAGCAACTGTTATTTTGTCTGGTTTCACTTTAGCTGCCGTCATTTCTTGAAAAAGCCTCACTGCCTCAGTTTGCAGGTTAGCTTGAGAGTAGCCAGTGATCATTGCAGTCCAAGATACCACATCCCTTTCGGGCATCTCATTGAAAAGTTTCCTTGCATCAACTAAATTTCCCACTTTCGTGTAACACATAATCATGGCATTCCATGAAACGACATTTCTTTCTTGCATTTGATCAAACATTTCCCGCGCCAGATTCACCAAACCACGCCGTCCATACATATCGATTATTGTGTTTCCCAAGTAAACATTAACTCCAATACGATTCTCCTCTATATACTTTACCAAAGAGTCTGCAATCTCGTATTCGCCTAAATAACTGCACGCCAAAATGACCTTCATCATCGTCACACAATCTGCCCTCACGTTCGTCGCTTCCATTTCCCTAAACAGCCCCAATACCTCCTTAAACCTATTCCACTTTGCAAACCCACAAATCAAGGAGTTCCAAGAAACCAAATCTCTCTCAGACATTTCATCAAACACTTTCCGCGCACATTCCATAACCCCACAACTGGCATACATATGAATCAGAGCATTCGCAACAAAAAGATAGCTTTCAAAACCAAGCTTCAGAGCAAGAACATGAACCTTTTGTCCCCACAAAACATCGGAAACTCGAGCACAAGCCTTGAGGACAAAAATAAAGGTCAAATTATCCCCAACAAATCCCTCGAAATACATACAACTGAATAGCAGAATTGCTTCACTGGGCTGGTCACTCTGCGAGAGTCCACGGATCAAGTGGTTCCAAACCGGCAATGTGGGTCGCTCAATTTGGTCGAAAGCCAGACGGGCTTTGCTCAGATTTGGTGGGGACAGTGCATAGGCTCTGACGACTGGGGAGATTGAAAATGGGTCGGTGTGGAGGTGTGATCTGATGAGGTGGGCGTGGAGCACTTTAATGGAGTCCTTCGAAGTTGGTGTCTTGTTTACTTTGTCTGATCGTTGTTGGGTCACCGCCGATGTGCTCAAAAAGCGCCTTAAGGGTCTTGTAAGTTTCATTTCATCTCTGCAAAAACAGAACAAAAAACACTGCCCAAAATCACTAACTTTCGATCTTGATTCGCTTTAATAATGTGTAAAGATTGCAACTTGGGGCATTAATAAAGATATCCGAGTTTTTTTGTGCCTTTAAGGTTGTACATCAGTTGCTCTCCGAAAAAAAAAAAGGTTGATGGGCTCAATTCAGATCTAGGTTTTTTGAGCTATGACTCTTAAGACTAGAGTCTGTCATGGGCTGAAGTTGGTTTAGTAAAGTTTTGTGGGTTTGGAAAAACTTCTTCCTAACAAGTTGACGATTTGTGTATCACTAAAATCTAGTAATTTAAGGTAAACATAATTTAGCGATAATTTTATAACTAACTTTATTATGATAATATGGTAAACATGTTATTTACTTTAAATATTTTAAAAACATGCTATTTATCTGAATTATTTTCTCAAAACTGTTATTTAATTCTTTTCTCCTCTTTTATTTTTTTTTATTTTTTAATTTAAGGTGGGGAATTCAAACTTTATACATTTTGGTGGAGTTAGGTGTGAAATTGTCATTAGACTATGTCTATAAGCACAATTCTCTTTCATATAAAAACTAGGCTTAAATTTTCTATTAGAGTGATTCATTTGAATACAAAGATTTTAAAAGTGGTTTTCCTCTAAATCACTTGAGGAAGTTCTCTTTCTCCCTTGTTTTTAACTTTCTAGAACCAAAAGCTGTTTGTCGGAGAGTTTGAATGATCCGTAAAATCCTTTTAGCTTTTCAATAATTAAACTTCCAGAAAGAGTCCCAAAAAATATATAATTTCTTAGAAAAAAAATTCCTTTTTTGAAACTTGTACAAAATTTTTGTTAAATGGATTTGGGTAGAACTCATCCGTAAAAGTTAATTTAAAGGAAGAATAAGAACAATCCTTATATATACATCATATCAACCCAAAATTTGACGATGTTAAACAAATTCATAATATAACAAATTTTAGTAAAACATAAGATATAAGATACATTCGATTATTTTTGTTGCTTATTGAAAAATTTTAAAATTATCTAAC
The DNA here is from genome assembly GCA_008635985.1 of Ficus erecta. Classification (NCBI taxonomy): domain Eukaryota; kingdom Viridiplantae; phylum Streptophyta; class Magnoliopsida; order Rosales; family Moraceae; genus Ficus; species Ficus erecta. The sequence goes on from BKCH01000010.1 coordinate 3,027,800, forward strand.
TTATTCAATCTTTTTTAAAAATGTGCCAAAAAAATAATAGCTTTTCTTCTTTTCTTCCATTTATTTAAAAATTAAAGTAAAATCGAATAGCCTTATATATGACACGTCAATTAATCATAGCCCATGGGGATTTAAGCTGGTAGAAAATAATGATTTGGTGAATGGGAAGTTTCGTGTATTAATTTAATAGGCTATGGTTCATGGCCATTGGTGACTATAGTTGGGAAGAGAATTATAACCAGGATGTCACTTTCCAAAGTTTTAGTGCTTAATATTGCGGCTGAAAGTCAGAGATAATGGCTGCTAAACGACGGTGGCCACTACTACTAGTTTTATCAAATTTCATAAATGCTTCTTATTTGCTTCCTATCACTTCAATTCAAAAGGTTTTTTTGCTTTTTTTTTTGCTTCTTTTCCCTCCTCAATTTTGGCTATTGGTTGCTTTGTAAGATATTATTAGTGAGTTAATGGTGGATTATGACGCATATTAAAATCAAATGGCAATACTATATCGTAATGTAATACTTGAACACAACTGTTTTAAATGGGAATTCCCTATTTATTCCTTTTTCTTCCTATATAATTGGCAAAATATTAAATAGCGACATGGTTATTAAAAACAAGTCCGATGAATAATAGTGTTTAATGCACAGTTATCCCAGTTAGACAGTTATTATCTTGATAGCAAGGTTAATACACACACTTATACACACACACAGACACATATACAATCTATCTATCTAAGTTTGTCCAAAGTTAAACACGATTGTAATCGTATTTATAGATATAATATCATGATAATTTAATACTTAACACCATCACAAGGTGTATAGTACTTTTAAATCCTCATCTTAAATTCAAAAAGAAAAATAAATAAATAAATAAATAAAAAGGTTTGTAATCTAGTCGATTTATATAGTATTCACAACATATTAAAACCAAGTAAAGTGAATAAATATAAGTAATTTAAGGTTTTAGACTAAGGACTAAATAATTGTCTCTTAATTAAAAAATGGGGTTGATCATGCAAAAGTTCTTTCTTTTTTTGGTGGTACTTTTTGCATTCAAAATGAATGGTCTAGTACTCTTTGTTGCAAAGTATATTCAGTAACCAGTTTCTCATGAAATCTAGTTTATAAGAGAAATCAAGTTTCAATTCGCTAAACAAACTGGTTCAGGCAATTAATTATGACATTCTAAGATGCCCTCTTAGATTCTAGAAGCATTAATTAATTATTTGTGTATGTATTTATTGCTAATAATATAGAAGAGGGCTAGGAGCCTAGGAGCTATTATATAGCTTACATGTGGCCGGTAATGTTGACCATGCGTTGTGCATAAATGTATATCCAATTAAAACCCTTTTAAAGAAGAGTATGTTATTTGGTTCTTATATCTAGTCAACTAATTTGGTGGCTTCAACGTATTAATTATTACTCTATATATAAATACAAAGCATTTTACATTACAGGGGTGTTTGGTTCTAAAGTTAAAATCTAAAGTTTTGATCTCAATTTTTTATTTTTTTTATAAAAATTAACAAAAATTATAACTAATTTTTAAAAAGTTAACCAATTTTAATCTAAAAATTTCATTTTAAATCCATACACCAAATACAAGCTACATGTAAGAATATATATACATATATATATATATATCGTAGCGTATGCTTGAGAGGAAAATATTTGTATGTATCTCATTTGTATGTACGTTGAGGTATCTTCGTCAGTTACATGTATAATTGAACTAAACTAATATATAAATGCATACATATAATTATATAAAATTACAGGAAATAGGATATGCAACCAGACCTAATATGTATACATATGTATGACAAAACAGAAATTGTGCATTGGCTAACAAGAGCAGTATACCAACCCAAACAAAAGGGACAATAAGTAATAACTAATATGATTTGGTGAGGAAAGTGTTTTAAATGCATTTGAACAATGACCAGGTGAAAGGCCCTTAGTACTGGATTTGAAAGAGAGAAATTAAAGAATCATAATATTTGGAGCTTGCTAAATTATAGTTAAGGTTAAACGCCAATATATATATAAATATATATATAATTATGAGGACAATTGATGACTATCATAATGGTTAAGTTGGCAGTAAAAAAGAAAGAAAAAGGTATATTATATATTGAAGTTAATTATTAAGCGTCATTGTCGAGTAGGGAGTGACGTAAATGTTTTTTCCGTGGCAAATATATATCATGACAATCTCATTATCTATCAGTTCTCTGATGGTACAGATTTCCTCTCCCATGAATTTCACGTTGCATAAAAATTATTTCTGATCCTTAGTTTTAACATCTATGATTTGGTTTTAACAAGTAGACTAAACTTTTATTTTAATACTAGGTTAAACAATTATGGAATAAGTATTTCTGAAAAAAACAAAAAACAGATTCATGAAACATTGGAACCCTCTTGCAGAAATGATATTATATTGGTTTGTAAATTTTTATCTTCAATTGTACCCCACTAATTATACGTATATATACATATATATATATAAACAAATTAATAGAGTATTTGTTTAGGGCCTCTACTTTTGATCTTCGCTGACCACATCTCATATGATGCAACACCTTTTTTACTTCTTTTTCAATTCTCATGCTTAGTGTGTGCTACGTACGAGTAATAAGTATGCGTATTATTAACACAATTGATTAGGAATCTATACTTAAAGGCAACATATATATTTCATCCCTTGAAAAGTATGAAGTTATAAACAAATGGAGAATTTACATTTTTTGTAAAAGAATAGTCGTATTAATAACAAACGGACATAACATTTATATCATATTATAACATTAAGCTCGTCAACAATAATAAATTGATTCCGTTAATTTGCAAGTTTCGTATATTAATTTCATATTTTATGTTTCACTATGGCCATTGGTGACTATATATAGTTGGTAAGAGAATTATTAGAAGGATGTCACTTTCCAAAGTTTTTGGTGCTTTATATTGTGGCTGAAATTTAGAGATAATGGACGCTACAACGGTGGCCACTACTAGGTTTATCAACTTTCATAAATGTATCTTATTTGCTTCCAATCACTTCATTGCAATAGATTTTTTTTTTTGTTTTGTTTTTTTTTAATTCACCCCCTCCCCCACCACCCCCACCCCAATTTTGGCTATTGGTTGTTTTTTAAGATATTATTAGCGAGATAATAAGGATTGTGACACATATTAAAATGAAATGGCAATCCTATTGAAATGTAATACTTGAACACTTCTATTTTAAATGGGACTTCTCTCTATTCCTTTTCTGTTACCTAATAATTATTATTAAAAAATGCGAATGCATTTTCTACAGTGTATTTGTTGTTTTTCCTGAACTGTTACGTGACGTGCCTATCACCCGTCACATTTTTTTTTTTAATGTTTTGTTTGTCCGCACGTACGCTCGCCAACTAATTCTTTTGATAATTGCCAAAAAATTATATAGATTAGAAAAGACTTCCATGAATAAGTAGTATTTATAGTGCACACTTATCCCAATTATATGCAATTATTATCTTGATAGCAAAGTTAAATATTCACACTTATGTATATTATACCCCATTTTACCTCATTAATGGGGTAATAGTCCGATCAATTTTGGACAGTGGAGTTCGAAAAAATATATCAAAAAATAATAAAACTTATGACACTTGATTTTTTTACAAAACTTTTCAAAACAACATCAAAAAAAAAAAAAAAAAAAAAAAACAAAGACCTCCATTCCTTCCAGCAACCCCATCTCCTACCGGCAATCCCATCCATGACCACCCGCCACCTTTTCTTTCCTATGCCGATGGCACCCACCTACCCATAACCCACATTGGGATTCGCGAGCCACTCACCGTCGAATCATGAGCTCGCCGGCCTCGCGACTGGGTTCCCTCGTCGGGTGATCTAGTCGAAGGAGGGTGGACGACATAGGTTGGGTGGCCGGCGAGACCCACGATCACGATGTTCCCCATTTGGGCGTTCTTATGTTTTTTTTTTCAATTGTAATCATGTGTAAGTGTTTTATTTTTAATTTGGTATATTATTTTGATCTACACCATCCAAATATGACCGAAAGGCTGAAAAAATTTTCCACATTGATGGGGTAAAAAAAATGAGTCTCATGGTAGAAAGCTCCATTTATAAAAGTTATCTATTTAAGTTGTCCAAAATCAAACATATGGTCTTAGTTGTAAGGTATAATCTCATGAAAATTTTATACTTGACTTTATTATAAGGTGTAGACTTTAAATCCCTTACCTCAAATTAAAAAAAAAAAAAGAAAATAGAAAGAAAGAAAGAAAAATGGCTGTAATCTAGTCTTAGTATTCACCAACCTATTAAAGCAAGTAAGAATAACTAAAAGTAAGTCCCCTAAAGAAAAAGTAATTTAAGGTTTTAGACTAACGATTTACTAGTCATGATGATTAGAAAACGGGGTTCCTCGTGCAAAAGTTCTTTGGTTTTTGGTGGTGCCTTTTGTATTCAAAATGAATGGTCCACTGTTTGATGCAAGTTATTTTTACCGTTAACCAGTACTTTCTCATGAAATCAAGTTTAGAAGAGAAATTAACTTATGAAACGTACGTAGGAGTTGTTAGGGGCCCGGGGAGTACCATGAAGTACTCGCAAATGCATACTAGCGCGGGAGATAAAATCAAGTTTTAATTGATTAAAATGGTACCTAGACTAGACGAAATATCTTGATGCACCTATATTAATTTATGTCATTATTATTTTCATAATAAAAATAAAAATAATTGGACAATAAATTAGTAAGTTACTCATTGAGCCTCTTAGATTCCAGAAGCCAGCATTGTTTATTCATTTACTTATTTATTATATTTGTTAATGATATATGGATCAAGAAGTACGGCTATTACAGGAGCGAATATGGTTTAGTTTGTTTCAGATTACAGATAAAGATTCCCCATGCAACTTGCTATAATATTTGTCTTTTTACAATTAATTACTCTCTGTATCACTTATATATGGCCGGTCATGACGATGCTTGTTAGGTTGTTATAGTCAACTAATTAGGTGGCTCTTCAACATATTAATAATTACAATTTATTTTACAATTAAAGCATTATATGTAAGTGTGTGTGTATATATATCGTAGCGTATGCTTGGAAGAAAAAGATTTATAAATATCTCAGTTTTATATTGAGCCATCGTACTTCGTCGATCAGTCGTCGATATATATATATGTGTCCTTAAGAACTAAACTAAGAGAGATATATATATATATATATATATATATGTATATATGTATGTATGTATAATAATAATTAAAATTAGAAGATGAGGGGTCTGCAACCAGACCTAATATATATGAAAATATATATGTGTGATTAAACAGAATTTTTTTGCATTGGCTAACAAGAGCGTATGCCAACCCAAAAGGGAAAATGAAAAAGTAAGCAAGTCCTTGTTTAATAGATAGTTTTGATCAATCTAACCTTTCAAAAAGCTTCTAAAAATATTTCAATTAAACTCAAATTTTTTACTTTTTTCAAAACTGCACCATACTCTTTTTTTTTTTTTTTTTTTTTTTTTTTCCCTTCTCTCTCAAATACCAATCAAAAAAATTCACATTCTGATATGAATTTTTTTCAAATGAGCATTTCAAAACTATGTGTCGAAAAAGATGCAAGCAAATAATATGATTTGGTGAGGAACGTTTTTTGAATGCATTTGAATATTGACCGGGTGAAATGGTCCTTGCGGATTTAAAACTGAGCAACAATAAAGAAATCAAGGTAGGATTTGGAGCTTGATTGATAGCTAAGAGTAGGTTAACGACAATAATAATGTGGACAATTCGACGACAATAATAGTGATGACGTTGCCAGTAATAATAAATAATAATTAAAAAAAGACAGAAATGGTATTAATCAAGCTACTAATGGTTTTTTGTTGTTTCCCATGGCAAATATATCATGATCTTATCATCTCACCGGCCATCTTATCTATTAGTTCTCTAAAAGTCTGTTTGGTGCATAGGATTAAGGAGGACATGATTAAACTGGATTTCAATCCTCTATATGGTAGGAAATTTTAAAATACTGGACATGAATAAGAGCTTATCCAATTCATAACTTAATCCTTTTAGAAGGGGATTTGATTATCCCCTGTAAAAAGTGGGGATTATAAATGCTCATTTTTGCAGTGATGTCAAACACATGATAATATTAGCTAAAATTCAATCATTTCCAATCAAATTCTCGTAACATTATCCTTATCCAATGTAGTCCTATCTTGTATACCAAACGGATTCTAACGGTATAGATATGCACTCCCATGAATTTCAAGTTGCATAACAAAATAGGAGTACCAAACAGTTGAGCAAAATCTCAAAATTATAAATATTGTGTGTTGTGTAATTTGGTTTGATTAACTGTGTATTAATATTTACGCCCCTTCCCAACCCATGTGGGTCATAAGTTTCTAATAAGCCAGTTGTTCGATTATACGATTGTAATTAATGATAGGGAAATTACTAATTAATTTGTAAAGCAATTATAATTAATTGATGTATTCCTCTTAATTGTAGGAAATTTGTATATATAGTCTTCAATATTCTTTCTTTTGTGTAAAGCTTGATTACGTGTATATTGCAATTATCTTTATGAGTAAATATTTGGCTAAGCCCATTCACAAATTCCTCTAATTCTCATAATTAAGATATCCGTATAATTCGTCTGAATACAAAATAGAAATTAATTTCGTGACGTTATCAATATTGAATCAGATAATTCTTATTACAGTTTGCAGATTTTTTTCTTTTTTTTGAGAGAAAAGTTTGCAGAAAATTTGTAACCATACAATATCCATGCCAATTAGCTCATCACTACTGTGAAATTTTATGTGCCAGTTGAGGCGTTGAAGTCTATTGGTCGATGATGAGCTGGGAAAAAATAAGAGTACGTATACGTAATTGAAAACAAAGAGTCCGTTACGTACTATATATAACCGCGGATACAAATTTTTACCATAGAATGGATAAGATATCTATGTATATATTTCTACATGTATATATATTTACACATGTATATGCTCTTCATACATTAACAATATCAAAGAATATTATTGCAAACATGTATATTGATTGATATAAACGCCATTACTACTTTAAGCAGTATAATTTCAACTGGACGGCATACTTTTGTGTTGGGGCTTGATAAGCATATAAATAATATATAAGTTGTTCCAGACCCTTTTCCTTCTATTTTGCAAAAAATGATTTTGATAAATATCTTATATAAAATTTTATTTCTAAAAAAAATTCGATGTACCTTATTTTTACATCATGCGATTTATCTAGATACTCTATGTAAAAAAAAAAAAAAAAAAAAAGAGAGATCCTCATAGCAATTTTCCATTCTAAAAAAAAAAACTTGCATATATGTGCTTTTGTTAAAAAAAGGGGGAGGAGGGACGCGCTAATGAGAAAGTCTTGTTTGAATTTTCAAGAATTTTATTTAGTAAAATAGCATCAGCATGACACCTTGTTTACACTCTCAATGTGCCAAAAAAAAAAAAAAAAAAGAGAGAGAGAGAGAATATTATGTTAAGTTTGCTTTTTAAAAGTGTCATTTCTACCTACACTACATCTACCTTTGATGAAATACATATACATATACATTACACACAGAATCTTCTAGTGAAATTGTTTTCCCCCTTAGTGTAGACGTATGATTACAACATAAAGATTAAAGAATAATTCTAAAAAAACACATTAATTAAAAAGTTGTATTGGACTCGGATTGTCTTGGCGGCCAACCCGTTGTCACATCTCACCGTCCCCTTTGGACCCCCAAGACTTGGTCCGTGTGATAGTTTTCTCCCACCTTTTTTTTTTCTTTTTTCTTTTTTCTTTTTTCTTTTTCCTAATCCGACAACAACATTTCTAATTTTTCAACTTCAAAGCAAGCATCAAACGATCACAATCCTCCAAAATGTTAAGAGAAAAAAAAAAAAAAAAACTTTAAATCTCTTGCCTATCGACAGAGGAAAATGATAGTCTTCTCTTCAACCCTCCAAAAACTCTAAAGACTTTGGTCCCAAATTTTAGCCTATATGATATATATAAAACCGTGGGCGACTAGGTCAGCTTGGTCCCATATTACACCATTTTAAGCACGCCACGAGCCAAGTCCAAAGTCTCAGATAACAAAATCAGAGAATTTGCCGTTCGTCCAATTGTAATTTGTTTTGTTAAAAAATTGTCAAAGACAAAGGCAGTAACATAATAAAATAATATATATATATATATATATATATATATGTAGAGGTATGAGTTGATAAGGGTAGTTGATTAGTTGATGGACGTTATATCCAAATTCCAAAGATGGTGCTCAAGTGAGGAAGATCACAACTTCTTCACGCAATTTACCACTTTCCCCATACACACAAATTGCAATATCCAACACCACATATTTCGGCCAACCACTACTTTCCGTTTACTATTGCTCGCCCCATCATTTAGGGAAACCGCCCTCATCATAAGCCTACTTTTGTATTTACTTTTATATATGTTCCAATACCCCTTCCAAAATTACATATATATACTTATAAGATTGTTATCATAGTTTGATATATATATATATATATATATATTTAATTTGGAAGTAGGAGGATTGACAATTCTACACGTTATGAAGAATTGAACTAAGATTCGAAATTATTATTAGAATTTATTTGTAATCACTATCTAGTTTGATAATAGAATATTATAATATATATATATATATATATATATAACAAACAAATGAAAAATAAGGGGAATTCTTAAATGAGGTACTTAAAACTACATAATAAAAAATACAGAATTTGAAATAGCTTAATTTAAATATTATTTGATTTTATTGTGACATCGAAAAATGCAATATATACCGATGGGGATATTCTACCGCAAAATTTTCAGGCAATATTGAATATGACGGAACAAATGAAAAGTATCAACTGCGCAAACTATTGGAAAGAAACAATCTTTTTCCACGACAGTTCCAAAATCTGTTTCAACTATTTAATTAATCCAAAAAAAAAAAAAAGAGTTAATCCTTAACTGCTTGTTTAATTAATATTTGTTAGACGTTAGATATGCCAGGTGTTTCTCATACAAAGAGTCTTACCAAACAAAGCCTCCTCTTAACATAATTCAAGCTCGGTTTTTTCTCTTTGTTTTTTCATATTAATAATACTTCTAATATTAATATTCCAAGTTGATCAACAATTCAAACACCTTTGGATGCAGCCTTTCTGACTAAGAGACAAACACTCGTGTCAAAAATGCACTCCAATTTTATATCTCTATCCACAACAACTCGAGATAATTAAATTCTTTTTTCCAACTTAAATTAATTATTACAACTTTATTAAAGCCTAATTATCTTTGAAAATTTTATAATAAGGTACGTCCTTTTGAGTAATTTAACTAATTAATATTGGCTAGCTAGGAACTAGGAAAGGTAATAAAGTAAAACACTAAACACGCTAAGAGTCACGTCCACGTTCTTGATGACTAAACCAAACTTCCTCCCACGCAAACGGCCAAAGAATTCTCTTCGCGCTATAACATATACATATATATATATATATATCCACACACACACACATACGTCTGTGTATATATAGAGACACACAAAAACACCCTTTTCTTCTATACGACTCTTCGAAACCCCATATTATTCCTTCCATTTCGCTCCGATATATACAAACATGGCTTCGTCCAAGACAAGAAGTGAGAACTCTCGGGCGTCGCCGGCGTCGTCCAGCGTGGTGGCCGACGTTGCGTCGTGGTACTGCGCGGCCGTGCTGCTGGGGCTGATCCTGATGGCATCGGTGAGAGAGACGACGGTCTCCGACGCCGACGAGCCCTTCAGAGGGAACCCGCTGTTGGACCGGCCGTGCGACGAGATTTATGTCGTCGGAGAAGGAGAGACCCTCCACACCATCAGCGACAAGTGCGGCGACCCGTTTATCGTGGAGCGGAACCCGCATATCCACGACCCGGACGACGTTTTCCCTGGTTTGGTCATCAAGATCACTCCTTCCAATTCCAAGCGTTTGAAGTAGTAATTCTTGATCTTGCTACTACGAATCTTGTACCATAAAAAAAAAAAAAATTAAAAAAAAATTTCACACACACATATATATAGAAAGTTGATTTTCTTGTCACTTTCTGTTTTCTTCTTATGAATTTCTTTCTTTTCAAATATTTCACTGCTGGTCTTGGAATTTATAGAGAGAGGGTTCTTTCGGGTGATCTCCTGGTATCCAAGATATTATTGTATAAACTCGATGAATTTTCTAAACGTAAAAGGAAATTAATCAATACAGTTCTCTTTGAATTTTCTTCTTTTACTTCATTTTTTTGGGCACCTAATTTTCTTGTTTTGAATGTTGATAGGTGTTAATTTAATGTCATGAATTGATTCTTGATTTATTAGTTCTCGATTAAAGTTTAAATATGGGCAGGTGTTGTATACTTTGATCTTGTCATATGTTTTGGTTTATATCTGGGTATGCGGTAATGGTATCAATAAGATATATTAACATTAAGGTTTGTTATTATATATACACACACACATCTAACAGAATTAAGATGTAAACGTTTCTAATTAGTTTATTTTATTAAAAACTTTTGATATCCATTTGCATCTTCTTAATTTTGGGTTTGGGTCGTCTTTTTTAATATTAATTTTTATGTAAGAGAGAGAGAGAGCACAACATTACGAGTAGTGTTTTTTTTTTTTTTTTTTTCAGCACTTTAAGGGAGCAGAATAAGGAACAAAAATGTTGAATAAACCTATAAGTTGTGAAGGGAATAACCAAGTGAAAGAGTTATCCTTGGGAAAAAAATAATAATAATAGACAAAATTAAGGTATGGCGGTTGGGAAGAAAGGCAGCCAATCAACTAATGGTTTCCTTTTGAAAAGTGTATTCGACCCAGTGGTGATGGGTTTGGAAAATTTTTTTTTATAAAATTTTTCTTACAAATTTAATCAAACCGTATTTAATAATAATGACAATTCTATTTATCGATTTCGTAAATTTTTTGTTTTGGCATGACGCATACATATGTCCAAAATGACTAGGACTACTTTAATAACATGAGAAACTATTTATAGCCAAGACACATTGCCGTGAAAGAAAAAGATCTAATTTATATCAAGAGTAGAAAGATACGTATTAAATTTTGCTTAGTAATTAACGTATATTATTATTTGTCTCAGCTGAGTGGCCATCTTGCATTTAACCAATTCTTTCCTTTTTTCTATTCACAAGTTAATTTGTGTGTTCACGGAATATAAACACACTTCCGAAATAAAATGAGACAATATGTTGTTCTCAAAAGCAAAAAATAGATAATAAAAAAATTAAAAAATGGAGCTAGTAAAATTATTATTATTATTCTTCTATGTTTATATCCATATACACAAAAGTTATTCGGCGCATATATAAGAAATTAGTCCGTTTATGATTTGCTTATATTTATCTATTTTTGAAATATATTTAATCGAACCGAAATTAATGACAAACCCCGTAGGTTTTAAAATTTTAATGCTACCAATTAAAGGCTATTATATAATGGAGAGAACTAAATATTTTTCAAGAATGACAAAGAAAAAAAAAAAAAAAAAAAGATCGCAAGTGAGTAGTGTGGTGCTTCTTTGTGATCATGATTTTATCCACTTAAGAAAGTCCACGCTTTATGGCCTTACAAAAATAATGGCAAGATTATTTAAACATGCTCAATATTTGCACTCAACGAGACAAAGTTGACTTTGATTCCATTGTTGGCTTTACATGTGTGTGGATAAATATATTTATTATGTATATATTCCTACACGCAAAGCTACGGTTGTTATCCCCTCTTCTTTTTTCGTCGTTTCATTATAAATAGATAAAAGCGGATTGGCTTGACGATTTTATTTTATTTTATTTTAAATTCATGCTAAGATTTTTTTTTTTTTTTTTTTTAATATTTCGTTTCTTTCATGCTAAGATGAAACGACTCTTCCTTAAAGCATAAAAAAGATGAAACGACTTTAAGCAAAATCAAATATTATCAAGGTCTTGCTTTCGTCAGTGCCATAGCATATATCCGAGACTCGCTAGTTTAGTGGCAATGAAAATACTTGTATCATTATCATTATTTTTCGCTAGAACTGTGAAATTATATATATACCATTTACCAATTTGAACCTTGACAAGGAATAATATATTTACAGTCAAAACTTAGAATTGGTTAATTAGATATGAATTATAACTTAGCGATAATTTTATAAGTGACTTTATTATATGATATAGATATAGAGTTAGAATATCGGTTGAGTTCTAAGTACAAAACTTCGGTTGACCTTAATATTAGGCCTGGGGCCAGGGCCTGAGCTTCAGCCCAAAAATTTGACGGGCCTTTTAACGATAAGGACTGGGCCAACCAATATAACGGCCCTTCCATAACCTTCACAAGTGGCTAGGCAGGGGGACGCTTGTTGTTTCTTCTTTGCGCCCTATTTTAGATTGTGTAAATTTAGGCTGGCAATTAGTTTAACTTTAATTAAATTATACTTTTTTAATTAAATTTTATATTTTTCTAAAAAATTAATAAAAATTATAATTAGTTTTTAAAAGATCAATCAATTCTAATTTAAAAATTTTAACTCCAACTAATGATCCAAATGAACGCTTAGCATACTACCATTTATAAAGTTAAGCTATAGTCTCTAATTGGAACATAGATTTGAAAAGCTATTTAAACAAAAAAATTTAGAAAGATTTCAATTCAACTTAAATTTTTTACTGTTTCGAAATCTACAACACATGCATTTTTCCTCCCTTCCAAAAACCAGTAGAAAAAAATTCTCAGTTTGAAATGTAATTTAAACACAAACTCAATTACTCTTAATATGGTTAGACAATATACCTGTAGAGGATAGAAAGCTCACTAGAAAAAGGGCACTTTTATGGGAATATGAATTAAATGGGCTCAACTAAGATTAGGAAGCTGTTGAGCTACTCCACTTGAGTTAACTTTATCATTTCTCATTGGATATGTATCAACCATATGTTAGTGGAATGCAAGTACTGGAAATTGGGTCCTTTTCTCTAAAAGAAGTATTTAGTTCCTTCTTTAACCCTTGATGTACAAAGGAAAATTGCGGTTCTCCACTACTACAAAGGAAAAAAAAAGGAGTTAAATGCATATTGTGAATTATGAAAAGCAAAGACAGTTATATCTTTTTATATCTTTTTTCACTGGTAGAGCCGTAGAAGGATATGAGAATTAATTAAAGACTGCACCGGTTGGTGTCACATATTCATTATAATTGTAATTTATGTGCAAATTTTCGATTAAAGTTTAAATCTAACCTTATTTCCATATCTGTGTATAAGATGGATTCGTATTACAATTTCCTTCTTAAAAAAATAAATAAATAAAAATCACACACTCACAAAAAAAGAAAAACAAAAACAAAAACTCAGACAACTTCATCAGGTTCTGACTAAAAGGAAAAGAGAGGTTTAATTTGTGTGTGTGTGTGTATATATATATATATATATAAAAGACTCTTTTGGACATTGAAGATATTAGCATTTAACCTTACTAATCTTCCAAATAAAACCAAATTATTGTGCTTAATAGAGACTATGGCTTTGGGGATTTGGACATTTTTTGGAGCTTTTCTTGCCGGAATTCTATTAATCTTTAATGTCTCTTGTTACTCAGAGAAAGGTATGAATTTTTTCTCGTGTTAAGTTCATGAAATTTACGCTTTTATAAATACTGCAAGTTCATTTTTTATTACTTTGTTTTAACTTTTTTTTTTCTCTGAATAATGCAGCTCCGTACTACACGTTCGTCAAAGATGCAACTTCAGCTCCGGCGGTGACATCCTACGACTACATAGTCATCGGAGGAGGAACCGCTGGATGTCCACTGGGGGCGACTCTTTCGCAAAACGCCACCGTTTTAGTCCTCGAGAGAGGCGGCTCGCCTTATGGAAACCCTAACATAACCAACATAGGCAACTTCGTCACCTCCCTCTTGGACACCTTCCCCACGTCCCCCTCCCAACCGTTCACCTCCAAAGACGGCGTGTTCAACCACCGAGCACGAGTCCTAGGTGGCGGCTCAGCCCTCAACGCCGGCTTCTTCTCCTTCGCTAGCGCTGATTACGTGAAAGAAGCTGGGTGGAACCGGAGATTGGTCGATGAGTCGTATGAGTGGGTGGAAAAGGTGGTGGCGTTCGAGCCGACGGTGAGAGAGTGGCAATCGGCGGTGAGTGATGGTTTGATTGAAGCCGGGGTTTTGCCGGACAATGGTTTTACGTATGAACATTTGTATGGGACTAAAGTTGGTGGGACAATTTTTGACAAGGAAGGGCATAGGCACACTGCGGCGGATTTGCTTGAGTATGCTGATCCGAGAAGAATTGTTGTTTATTTGCGTGCTACTGTGCATAAAATTTTGTTCAGGTATAATCCAGGTAAGGAGTACATTTTAGGCTTATCATAGCTTATTGCATTTTTTTTTTTTCATTTATCTCCATAATTCATCACTAGCTTGGCATTTTGGTTAGTGAAATAAAAAAACTTTTGGCATATGGTTGAAATCTATGTAATCCATTTCGAGTTGAGAATTTAAACAAAATTAGTGTTTTTGGAGAGAGAAGAAAAAAAAAAAAAAAAAAGGAAAAAGGGTGTGATTTGAATTTTGAAAAAAGAAAAAAAAATTCTAATTTAAATTGGAGTACTCCCATTAAATTTGTGCTGATTTTGGATATTTATTGAAGTACTACTCTCAGGATAGTTTTTTTTTTTTTTTTTCTATAAATAAATTAGTGATTAAAATACGAAAATTTTCAATTCAAGGACCAAAATACCGAGTTTATAACTTTTTTCCCCTTTTTCTAAAGATAATGTTAAGACATTTATTGGTTGACAAGAAAATGAGCTAAAAACTGAAACACACTTGAAATAAAGGAGAAAGAGAACCATGAATACAAATTTGGGTGATTTGTAGGATTGTCTCTAGAAAAGCACATCGATTATCGTCCTCAGTTATAATAATGTCAGTTTTGTTAATCTCTAATTAAATAAGTATATAAAGTCAAAAATCCAAGCACATATGATAGGTGAAGACAAAAAACGTTAGGCTAATGAAGTTTGCTAGTATAGGAAGATCGAGACCAGAAGCTTATGGGGTGATATACAAAGATGCAAAAGGAGGCATGCACCAGGCATATCTAGTCAAGAGCTCCAAAAGTGAAATTATCTTGTCAGCCGGAGCTCTTGGAAGCCCACAACTGTTGATGCTTAGTGGTATTGGGCCGGCCCATCATCTTCAGGCCCACGGTATTGAGGTTGTACTGGACCAACCCATGGTTGGACAAGGGATGGCTGATAATCCAATGAATGTTCTCTTCATACCATCTCCTCTGCCTGTTGAGGTCTCCCTCGTTCAAGTTGTGGGCATCACTAGGTTTGGCAGCTACATTGAGGCAACTAGTGGATTGAGTTTTCTTCATTCTTGGGGCCACAAGCCTTCTGATTATTATTATGAGCTCTTCTTAAATCAGGTTCCCATTTTTCTACCGCTATTTTATGAATTACGAAAAATTTATGGTAAGAAGTGTACTTTTACCTTATATTAGAGCAAGTTTTACAACTGTTAGACTAAATTACAATAGTCGGATCTACGAGAGGAGCATTTTAATGTTGTTCTATACATTATTTTTCCATGGACATGTATAGATCTAACCATTATGAATCTACTCAGACAGTATAAAAGTACAAAAGTACAGTTCTTATAATGAAATTTTCTTCTAAAATAATCACAGGTTAATCTGTCGATTTTAAACCCTCAAGTTATAACACAACGAGTTAAGAAATTAGTAGATGTTAACAATTTTTCTTTGTGAACTCAAGTTTGATCTTTAGCCTATGATACATGATGAGCACATGAATGACCGAATTTTATGCAGAGTGACCAGCCCTTTACAGTTCCTAGAGAAGCCACATCCATGGACAGTGAGACCATAAACGTCGTTACCAATACGACAATTAGAGGCGGAGTCATACTTGAAAAAATTGACGGTCCACTATCTTCAGGCCATCTCGAGCTAAAGAACACCGACCCCGACGACAACCCCTCGGTCACCTTTAACTACTTCAAAGAGCCGGAGGACCTAAACAAGTGCGTTGATGGCATGAACACCATTATAAACGTCGTAAACTCCGAAGCATTTTCCAAGTTCCGGTACAGACACATTCCAACTCAAGCTCTCATCGACATAATAGTGAACTTTCCGGTGAACTTGAGGCCGAGACATGTCAATGCTGCTATTTCTATGGAACAGTTTTGTGTAGACACCGTCATGACCATATGGCATTACCATGGAGGTTGCCAAGTTGGTAGAGTGGTTGATCATGAATACAAGGTTCTTGGTGTTGATGCTCTCAGGGTTATTGATGGCTCAACATTTCTTGGCTCGCCTGGAACTAATCCGCAAGCTACTGTTATGATGCTGGGAAGGTACGCAATGTTAAGTTGTAGAGCTTAATTATTGCTTTGGTGTAGAGTCTGCACGTGGATCGATTCGTTGATTTTAAGATTAATGAGAAAGTTGGAGAGGAAAAAAAAAAAACACATAGAGACCGATAGATGTGTTGTTTTCCGCACGTGGTGGTTGAAAGTGAACGTAGCTCTTAAATTAAGGGTGAACCATTATAAAGATTGTGTGCACTGTTATTTATTTATTTTCTTCTGCAATCTTATTATTTATAACTTAAACTGCTAAATATACATTAAGGATTTGTAGTACTTGTAATTGAGTTATGTTTTTGTGGTGTAGGTACATGGGAAGTAGGATTCTCCATGACAGATTTTCCTAGGGGAAGAAAGGTAAAAACGACAGAAGTTTGTCATTTGTTGATGCGCTTAATGAGAATTTTAATTTGTATTTTGATAACATATATTGTTTGGAACCTGATGACGATTAGGTAGTATACTGCATTGTAAAGTTCATTTAAGAAAACGATATTTTCTTCTGATGATCAGGGACTACTGCTAAATTTCATATCAGAAACGACATCTTCTTTTGAAACGACAATAGCTTAACAACTAAACAATATTGAAAAACGATGTTATCTGTGATTTCAAAACTGAAAGGAACCACTTAAATTTCTATAAAACGACAGTAAGGAAACAACCGAAATTATCAAAACCAACTAGTCTAGGAAACAATTAACAAAAACGACAATATATTGGCAAATTTCTATAAACAACGGATAACGCCATATAACGACATCATGTTTGAGGACGAAAATATCACATTTAAAAAGAACGTTTAAGTTTCAAAACGTATGTCAACAACTTACGCATCATTAAACAAGATTTTATTTTTATTTTTCTGAATTTGGGAATAGCGGGATTTGTACTTTATATCCAGACAAAGATTTTAGAATGCAAAATAAATAAATAGACAACAATAGTAACTATTAAAACTACAATACAGAATGAAATCGATAACAAAACTATTACTCACGAAATCAAAGACTTCGTTGTTACAGTGTAACTCCAATTAAACTATACTTTTTCAAATCAGTTTTTGTCTTTTTTGAAAAGTTTAACAAAATTTATAACTGATTTTTAAAAAGTCAACCAACTCCAACTTAAAAATTTATTTCCGACATTTTAGAAATGACAACATCATGTGTAAACGACGTGATAATTGACAAACATCATATTTAAAACGACGTGATATTTTAAAAACGACAACATCATATTGAAACGACGTATAGTTACGAAAACGACAGCATCTCAGTTAACGACAATGACATGAGCTTTTAAAACGGCTTCATACTATTAAAATAACTTTGATGAGGACACTGAATTATGAATGACGTCATCACGACATCTTATAAACAACAACAACTCAATGAAACACTAACAACATTATTTATAAATGACAAACTTATCAGAACAATAGTAAGTCGAGTTTGGGACGTAGTGGTCTTCTCACTAACCTGTTTTGTAAAGAAAAATAATCTCCATCTCTATCTTGCTAACTCATTTGCATTAGCAGAGATGAGATGGATTTTTCAGATATAGATTCACCTCAACATCTTAATTATCTGATTATTTATTTTCATTTGATAATAGACATGGATAAATATAATAAGAGAAAATTATCCAAATAACTATATATATTTTTTTCATTTATTGATCAACATGATATAAATTCTCTCATTTCGATCAATTCAGCACAAACATTAGTTTAATTTTGTGTTAGACCATCTCCAATGCATTTGCATACGCTAATGTTATATTTGTTACAAAATAGTGTAAAAAAATAACATTATATTACTTTGTGCATGCTCC
Source organism: Ficus erecta (assembly GCA_008635985.1). Taxonomy (NCBI): domain Eukaryota; kingdom Viridiplantae; phylum Streptophyta; class Magnoliopsida; order Rosales; family Moraceae; genus Ficus; species Ficus erecta. The sequence continues at coordinate 3,046,206 of BKCH01000010.1, forward strand.
AATGCATTATGTTATTTCTAATGCTATTTCTACTTTTTGTCATTGTTATTGTGTTTTGGAAGTTGTAAAAGTGAACTTTTAGTATTTAAATAAATTAAAAATAAAAATATTGTCAAATTTACATGAACCAACAACCAATAAAAATCAAAAGTGAAATTTGGTATTGACTATACCTTGTGACAAATTTGCCACCAAGTTTAACATATGACAAATTTGACATAAAAGATAGTATTATATTAGTGAGTACTTTTTTCATCCAAATACCAAAATTTACTATTGACACACTAATTTAACATTATATTAGAGATGCTTTTATATTAATCTAATGTTATTTTTATGTTATGTTGATGTAATATTTTTTTAAATTTGTATCATTTAGGTACTCTCTTCATAAATACATAATTGTACACCTATAGAAGGCTTTAAGCTATGGGAAAAACTGTAGTTTTCAATTTTTCATATAAGATATACAATATATAATATATCCAAAAAAAAAATTCATAAGAAAAACTATATAATACATATGCAATATACTTAACCTAAAAATAAGATATAGTAAAATGGGATAGATAAACAGGTAATGGTGTTGGAGACTCCTAAACTCATTCATGTCCCATTAAAATGATAATGATATGGGCTGTTAAAAACGACATCATCATATGAGACGACAAATATAGACAATAAACGACGTACTATTATAAAACACAAAAAATTCGTGTATGAAGGGATAAAAAAACATATATTCTTCGGAAATCATGACGATATAATTGGCTGTTAAAACCTAAAAGCAGACATCAGCATAAATCGATTGACCAAATTAACTTTTGAAATTAAACGGATCAATGATAATTAAATTTTTTTCAGACATACCACACTGCCTTAATTATACTGTAGGGAAGCATTAACCAAGTTTCGCTGACAGTTGAGCTACTCCACTTGTAGGAAGCTAATCGATTTACCAGATATAGATTCAGATACCAATCAATATCTTATTTATCTGATTGTTTACTTTCATTTGATGATAGACATGGATAAATATAATAATAAAGAGAAAATTACTCAAATAACCATATTTTTTCATCTATTATTAAACATGATACAAATCCTTTCATATTGATCAACATAATATAAACTTTAGTTTAATTTTGTGTTATATTAGTTTAATGTTACTTTTTTCTGTCATGTTGGTGCAATAATTTTTAAATTTATGTCATTTAGATACTTTTCCCATAAATAAATAACTGTACACACCTTTAGAAGGCTTAAAGATATAGGAAAAACTGTAGTTTTTATATTTCATATGCGATATACAATATATAATATATTAAGAAAAACTATATAGTATTTTTATAATATATATTTTGAACTTAAGAGTGTGAAATTCAAACTCTGCACCTTTAGATAGAGTCAGGTTGGTATTACCGTTAGGTTATGCTTGCAATTCCGTCTTGAAAAATATAAATAATAAATAAGAGAATAAACTATAGAAGGAGACAAAAATTAACGTAGTTTCATTTGCGGACTAGGAATAGATAAAAGATTCACTAGTAATAAGCACTATGAAATGGGCTCACATATAAATATAAGTTTACAAGTATAAAAACGGATAAGTTATCTAAAAATATCAAATCTTCTATAATCAAGAAATCCTATTTCCTAATATGAAAATTAACACAAATAAATCTAAATCTCCTATATTACAATCTATCAATCCATAAATTAAAAAAAATTCATAAAGAATAATTTCAAACAATAATTTCAAACAATATTTGAAATTATGGGGTGATCTACAAAGATACACATGGAATCATGCATACGGGCATACTTGGTCAACAACTCAAAAAGTGAAGTTATATAATCCGCTGGAGCCATTGGAAGCCCACAGATGCTGATGCTGAGTGGTATTAGGCCGGCCCACCATCTCCAGGCCCATGGTTTACTGTTGTTGTGGGCCAGCCCATGGTTGGGTAGGGAATGGCTGACAATCCTATGAACCTTCTCTTAGTCCCATCTCCTCTTCCAGTTGAGGTCTCCGTCGTTGAATTTGTTGGGTCACAAGGTCTGGTAACTATATAGAAGCAGTCAGTGGAATAAAATTCTTCCTTCTTGGGCCCAAAGAATTTCTCAATATTTTCAACACTTCTTAAATCAGGTTTTTTATTCTTACTTCCTACTTCTGAGAGCTTATCATAGAAAAGACATGAAATTTGATTGGCTAGAGAGAAAATGGCCTAACTAGACTAATACAAAATCCTTGTCACGTTCCCATTTCATGTCCATCTAGTTTATTTAAGTCGTGTAATACAAAACATGAAATTATAAAATAGTATCACCATCACTAATGGTGACATAACAGTAAGAGATAATCGTTTTATGACTCTCTTTTCTATCCGTTAGAAGTTCGATTATATGTTTTTAAATCCACACATTGTTCTTCTTTTTTTTCTTTTTTTTCTTTTTTTCATTTCCAAATCTATTTCATTTCCCCTAACATTCCATTATGATTTAATAAAACCTGTTGCAGACTGATCAGCACTTCACATTGCCTAGAGAAGCCATATCAGAGGCAGATATTGAAACCATGAATGTAGATACGGGCATTACAACAATAAAAGCTCGAATCACAGTCGAAAAAATCGACGGTCCACTATCTTCAGGCCATCTCGAGCTAAAGAACACGGACCCCGACGACAATCCGTCGGTTACTTTTACTACTTCAAAGAACCTGAGGACCTAAACAAGTGCGTAGAGGGCATGAAGACCCTTATAAGCGTCGTAGCTTCGGAAGTGTTTTCAAAGTTCCGGTTCAGTGAAGTTTCTGTCCAAGCTCTTCTCAACTTGATAGTGAAATTGCCAATGAACCTAAGGCCTAGACATGTTAGTGCAACAATATCATTAGAACAGTTTTGTGTAGACACCGTCATGACCTTATGGCATTACCATGGAGGTTGCCAAGTTGAAAGAGTGGTTGATCATGAATACAAGGTTCTCGGTGTTGATGCTCTCAGGGTTATCGATGGATGCTTGGAAGGTATGTAATTTCTTTAAGCATAGCAAATATTTTATGAGTTACAAACTTATACATTATGTATACTAATCTCTTGTTCTTCCTTTTTTTTTGGTGTGATACAGGTACATGGGAAATAGGATTCTACAAGATAGATTTTCCTAGGAAAAGAGAGGAAAAAACAAATTTGAGACTCTCTTGTTATGCATTTTTTTTGGGGCTATATTTAATATGTCATTATTATTGATTGGAAAGGTTTGAATTGATTTATGTGGAAGCAAAACAAATTCGTTAATGGCAGAAGGGGTTATTGCTAGAACGATATACACATATGCGTGTGTGTGTGTGTGTGTGTGTGTATATTATGTATATGCTAGCACTTGACTACTTCTAGCGTTCGAGTTGAGTTACACTTGTGGCTTAGGGGTTGTCCTTACTTATATCTCTGCCTTGCTAGGCCTCAAAAGCCAAGGACTTTTCTTTTTTGTGGTTCAAAATCAAGACCAAGTAAAAACCATGGAGGCATTGTAGATAATAAAGGGTGAGAGAAAATGCAAGGAATAGTCTTTGATAGAACTTAGAAACACCGAAAAGCCAACATCAAAAAAAAAAAAAAAAAAATCCAGAAAGAATAAAAAAGGATATTGGTAGGATATGCTTATTGTCACTCAGCCACGTTAAGGATAGCATCTCCTTTAAAACAACAATGTTTTTGTCCTTTTAGTAGACATATGAGAGTGGAGAATCTTAAATAGAGCTGAGAGAGCATTTTCAACGCTAATGTTTCTATGGAGTGACCCCATCCTGAAAACACCTTGAAAAGCAACACTAAAAGTATATTCAAGGCATAAACGATTAGGTATGCCAGCGGTTTTTATTCCATTTTTTTTCTCGAGCTAAGTCTAAGCGCCTATAAATAGGTTGGTGTCGAGCCCAGGGAGAAACCAAGCCAGCGGTTTTGCAGGCTGAAAGAAGAAGAAGAAGACGACGACGACGACTTAGTTTTTACTAAGCCAATCCAGCCATAGGGCGGCTCTTTTTGGCAAGCATTACTAATCTGCGGGATTAGTTATGTCAATGACTTGCCAAGAGGAGTTGCCCTGTAGCTGTTTTGGCTTACCCTTTTATAGCCTACCAAACGATCTCGTAAGTTGTACCAAAGGTTAAGTGTTTTTCTTTTTTCCTTTTATAAAATAAAAAGAGAGCGCAACTGACATCAAAATTAATTAGTACATCATGATAACTAGTTTTGGCATCTACCAGTAAACTCATCACACGCTAAGTCTCCCACACAAATTAGATTACCAAATAATATTATTTTGTCATATACTTCCTACAACATTGTGCAAATCGATATTGCATTGTGAAAAATTTCTCAGTCCCTCCGTAACAGAAAGAGCGTGACAGCACAAATGAGACCCTAATCTTGCACTATACTTCTAGCTTGATTTTTAAGCTAAAAAAAAAGTTGCAGAAAATCCCGTTACCAAGCAAAAATCCGTGTGTTAATGATGCTTTCTAGGCAATGGTAAAAGGTTTTTCACACATTAGGCCAGTTGTAGATACCTTGCTGCATCTTGATTTTCTTCAAATTCCGTGTTTTCACTGTCACATATTTTGCTTATTCCATGATCTGGAGAACAAATATCAGCCCTACTGACGACTATACCTTGCTTCGATACTTAAAGATTTAGTACTAATTAGTAATTAAAAACAGATAAAATAAAAATAAATAATAAAAAAATAAATCAAGAGGCAGCAAGGTCATAGTTAAATTTGTCTTCAAACAAAGCAGTGAAAACCAACACCTCAACGTTTAAAACAAGTCTTGTGTTGTATGGCAAGAAGATAATATTTTCTGGACAAGTGGAGTGATTCACAGGTGTGGAGCACGAACGATTAAACTCATACTCTTTGTATGGGAAAATACGAGGGTTATATTGAGAGGTAGTTTTTTATGAAGAATCCCCTGTGAATACATTAAAAATGAGATATGAGTGCATTTAATGGCCATACAGCTGGCATTCAAGTCCCCCTACGTTGGGTACTACATGAACTCATAAAACTACAATTCTTGTTTACTGACAATGGCCATACAATTAACATTCATATAACACAGTATAGACTCATTCTTACACTATACATACTCTTTCTAACATCTATCTGTAAAATATATAATATTTAATACTCTTTATAAGAGCCCCCCTCTTCCCCTAAGCTACCTATATAGGCTTTATGGGCTCTATATAGAACGCTGTAGCGAGGGCTGCCTCTCCAATATGTGTTCTAGAAGTCTTACTATAATTACACTCGTGCTCTTAAAATGGGAATCCAGTTTAGCTACCGGCTTGTACTAAGATCTTGTCAAAATATTACTAAAGAGATTTCTGAGATACTTCCATATAAAAAAATAAATAAATAAATAAAACACTCAAAATATATATCAGCATTTGATGGATTTCTGAGGTCCCACAATAATATTGTAAGACCGCCATCCTCTAATTAGTTAGGCTTCTTAATTATGCAATCTATGCATGAACTAATCCTTTTTTTTGTTTTTTTTTTTTGTTTTGCTTTTTTTTTTTTGGTTTTCTAATTCATGTCTGCATTGTCTGTTTCCCTGTTTGCGTCGGCTTAGACTCGGTACTAATCAAACTTGTTCTACGTTAATCTTGTGTTAATTTGTATTCTAACATAAGCTCCACTACGTGATAGCTTTGCTTAATGTTGTTTAATACACATTAGGACCATAGGAAAGTGTCATTAGACACCTCATTACTTTTGTTTGATGTGTACGTAATAACATACTTAATTATTTGTTTTTAATATATTTTGTTGGAAGTGTTCTTATTGGAGACTCTTTCTGTCTTGGTTGGTGGAAAATGGTTTAAAATTTGAACTTGTTTAATCTGAAGTTAATTGTTGTTTAGCTAACCAAACGACAACGAAAAGGTCATAAATAGTTTATTGAAGAAACGGACGTACACAAAATGGTGATTTGGCTAGTAGTTTTGCTTTAAAAAAAAAGTGACGAGACTTTATTTAATTATTGTCAAATACAATTCTGATGTTTGGTTTAGTTGAAATATTTATTAAAGTTTGCTTGCGCAAAGCCTGAAAGAAACCTATAGAGGAATTAAAAACGTGGACAGAGTCTGCTATCTATATAACTCCCCTAGAATCAGCTAAATTGTCTAAAGTTTTAAAATAAATAAAAATATCTTAACTTGTGTGGAGCTAACGATTATTAGAGAAGCAATTTTATATCTAGAGAAAATGAGAAGATGGAGAAACATTTCGATGGATTGTACCTTATACTTCTTCGTCCCATTATGATGGCATTTTATAGCACGAATTAGGGTGTATAATACCTAACACGATTTATTTCGAATGTTACAAATTGAGCCAAAACATTTTCTTTTCCGAATTAAGTTCTTATAGCTTAACTGGCATGGGCGGATGGATTAAGGGCGAAACTAAACGAAAATGAAGTTTGTTAAATGGACTTGGGGAGTAGTCATTCTCAAAAGCTAGTTCAACGAGGAGAGAGTGTCCAATCCACATATAAATGTCATAAGAGTTTAGTAACTTAACGATATAAGACAAATTCAACTTCTAACAAAGTTGTCATCAGTGCAAATGTGATCCTAAAATAAAATTCCAAAAATAGTCTCAATTGTATGATGTGTAGCAAAGTATGAAGCAAATTTGTACACAACAGACAGATAATGCAAAAGATCTTCAAATTTAGAGACACCGAAAAGCCAAGTATACTACGTATAAAGCGAAAGAAAAGGAAAGGGAATCTGAAACCAGAATATGTCATTTACAAGGCTCTTGTTTCTCATCTTAGCTTGACTAAATGGAGAATCTCCTGATTCTCCTCTCAGCTACTTTTTTCCTCTTCTACCTCCCCCCCTACAAAAAGACAAGCAAAAATCTTCATATTCTTGAAAAGAAGCTTTTTCTGGGGCTTGAATATGGAACCCCTACCCGCACTCAGAAAAATAAAGCAGAAAAAAGTAGGTTATCCAAAGCATAACCCTTCAGCATATGCCATTTCTTCCAAGGTTTATTCCATCTCTTGAGCCAAAGCTCCAGTGTATATAAACCTTGGCAATGTGTTTGCTTGTAAACTCAGAAGCATTGAAGAGACCAAACAAGAGCTGGTTCTTTAAGCAAACCAGTTATAGGGCTTCTCTTTCTTGGCAGGTCTACATATATATATGTATATATTGTATATATAATGTTTGGTGATTGGGAGCTAAAGAGCAACCGACACTAATCTCCAGACCTGCCAAAGGAGAGTTGCCCTATGACTGCTTTGGCTTAGCTTAATCTCATGCCACGTTAAAAACTTTAGGGTACGTGACTAATTACGATCATGTTGAAAAGGTAAATTCTTATTTTTTGTAATTTATGGGCAAGACTAATGATGTGTGTGTGTGTGTTTTTCTTTTCTTTTTTTTGATTATCAATCACCAAACATCACTCAACTGATGATTAGTGACCCCTCTGAGTGATGATAGAGATTTGAATAGGAGCTTCCAAATTCTTTATTTTATTATTATTATCATTAAGTGGAAATCAGCATACCATTAAAAAAAGGATGATTAGTTTGCAAACTTTTTTTTTTTAATGAAATAAATTGAATAGGGCTTGTAAAACTAGATTTACTTTGTCCGGGTTTGGATGCCTCTTTGTCAAGAAGTCTGTCATTCCCATCCTGGAGGACTCTACAAGCTCAGGGATAGTGAATATTGTCCCTGCAACGGAGCTGCTTCAATTAGCGGAGGATTCGTCCGGTACTGATCTAGAACTTGAACAGACGGCTAAATTTCGCTTGGAAGAATCTGGATTAACTTCGCCGAGCTCCTTCTCTAAATTTCGCTTGAAAAGAAGCTTTTTCTTGGGCTTGAATATGGAACCCCTATCCGCACTCAGAAAAATAAAGCAGAAAAAAGTAGGTTATCCAAAGCATAAGCATATGCCATTTCTTTCAAGGTTTATTCCATCTCTTGAGCCAAAGCTCAGTGTATATAAACCTTGGCAATTTGTTTGCTTGTAAACTCATAAGCATTGAAGAGACCAAATAAGAGCTGGTTCTTTAAGCAAACCAGTTATAGGGCTTCTCTTTCTTGGCAGGTCTATACATATATATATATATATATGTATATATATTGTTTATATAATGTTTGGTGATTGGGAGCTAAAGAGCAACCGACACTAATCTCCAGACCTGCCAAAGGAGAGTTGCCCTATGACTGCTTTGGCTTAGCTTAGTCTCATGCCACGTTAAAAACTTTAGGGCACGAGACTAATTACGATCATGTTAAAAAGGTAAATTCTTATTTTTTGTAATTTATATGCAAGACTATTGATGTGTATGTGTGCTTTTTTTTTTTTTTTTTTTTTTTCAAATGTGTTTTATGCTTGCCATGATTATCAATCACCAAACATCACTAAACTGATGATTAGTGACCCCAGTGAGTGATAATAGAGATTTGAGTAGGAGCTTTCAAATTCTTTTATATTATTATTATTATTAAGTGGAAGTCATCGTACCATTAAAAAAAAGGATGATTAGTTTGCAAACTAATTTTTTTTAATGAAATAAATTGAATAGAGCTTGTAAAACTAGATTTACTTTATTAAATTTCACATCTATATTTACTCCTACCAATCTGTAATGAAACGTCTTTCCTAGATGGCAAGATCACAGGTAAATGTTCAGTATTTGAGTCCTATTACAGTAATCATAAACAAATTTAGTGGAAATTTCCTTGCTTAAATGCATAGAAGTACTTATAGCGTTATAAAAGAAGAGGGTTATTTATTAAAAGCAAAATAATTAAACTTTGGTCAATTAATTATAAAACCAAAATTTCCACTTCTTTAGTATATAATAATTGGTGCAATTAGATTGTGGTCATAGAGGAAAATATTTCGTTTTCAGTTTTCAGCAAAAAACACATTTTCTTCTCTAATTAGCCCTCTCTTCACATACGAACAGTGAACATATCAACATCATTATTTTAAAGCCATCTTTTTTTTTCTTTTTTTTTCAAAGCAAAATCCTTTTCATTGCATTGGTTATTAGTTGGTCTTTCAAACGACACATAACTAAACTAATAGGCTCATTTGTGAATTTTGTGGTCCAATTATATTTATATATGTGTAGCTGCCTCTATCTTGAAGTTGAGAGTCTTGAATTTTTCTGTTTTGCACATGGCAACAGCGTGGCTATAGGGACCATAGGAAACAACCAAACGGTTACTAGCAATCAAATAAATCACTTATAATTAGGTATATTATCTGGAATTAATTAACCATTTGGATACTGCAAAGTGAAGACCATAGAAGAGACCTCTTCTTTCATTCTTTCATTCTTTTTTTTTTTTTTGGTATGGATAAAAGGCATAACATGGTTAGTTATAATTTATTACATTTTGAGAATAACATAAAAAATTTGATCTGATAATCTTCATGCAAAAATCCAACTACTCGTTTGTAATGAATAATGAAATAGGATTCGCTTGAAAAATAAAAAAAGTTTGAACCAAAAGTTTGAAGCTATTTATCAAACGGGTTCATAACAAAAGTGGCAATGAAATTTCGATGATGCTTCAAAGGAATAGGTTCATCCAAACCCTACCAATTATGTATGCAAAGTGTGACTTGAATAGTTATTAATGATTGGTTTGGATGGATTATAATTTAAACTCACAATTTAAACAATAAATTTGAAATTTGTGTTAAAAAAAACATTATAATTTTTTTTTTTTAAGAACGAGGCTAAATCCCGAATGATAAAAAATTGGCCGAAGCTATAATGCTCTTCTCAGAGAGATTTTGCATGAATATAATATTGGCATAAGGAAAAAATAAATAATAAAAGAGAGAGATGAATACGACTTGTTATGTTTAAGAAACGGGTAATGCGTATTATTGTATGAATATCGCATGCTTAGTGTAATCATAATTTTTTGCCCTTTTAACATTCTTTACCTTTATCTTCTTCTAATCTTCTTTTTTTAATCATTCCGAAAGTCAAGGACAGTCGTACTTACTTTTTTTTTTTTTTTTTTCACTTTGCTTTTGCTTTAATTTGTTGCTATTGACTCAATCGCTTTGTTGAACTTGACCACAGCACCTAATATACGTCGAGACAGCGACAAAATACCCAAAAAAAAAAAAAAAAGGGAATTCCCACACTGCCCAAAAAGAAGAAAAGTGAACCCAATATGTATAACTTCCTTTTCTGCTAGAAACAATTAAGGGTTCGTTTGGATCGCAGGTTCAGTTTGAGTTGAGTTGAGATTTTTAAGTTTGCATAGTAAATTTTGTTGACTTTTTCAGAAAAGACAAAAAACATGATGAGATTTGAGTTGTTTAGTTTGAGTTGAGATGGTGAGGCAAACGGAACATAAATATACATATTTATACAGCTTCTAAAACATGTAGCTAAATAAATTATCTTTCCAAAAAAAAGAAAGTAAAATAAAACAAAACAAGACAATAATTTTGTTTAATTTAATAACAGATATATATATATATAAATAAAAAAATAAAAAGATTAAGCATAAGATCGGATTTTTTCTTCTTTTTGCCACCTAAGATTTGGTTGGTGTATTGTTCCAAGTGAATATGGGACAAATGGAGCGTTTATGGTGGAATTTTTTGTAAACGTAAGGCTTAAGCAAACTGTGGGAGTGAAGTACTCAAAGGAGTCTTTCACGCTTTAAAGCCATTTTGGCCCCGCATTGATAATAGTGCCGGCCAACGTCTGCCCTCTTTTTGTCGTCCCACCCCTTCTGTTTCCAACCTAGAATTACCCAAAACAATCTCACCTTCACTTTAGACAAAACCGATATATTTATAAAATTAAAAAAAAAAAAAATTGAACATCATTTGTTCATGATCATCACTTAACCATGTTATTAAATCTCATAATTTTCATCATCATAACGTGACCTAATCATAATTTCATTTTCTGACTCTGCAATACACAGAATAAAGTTTAAAGAAAAAAAAAAAAGAAACCCCTTTGTTAAATTAAAAGAGTTAGGTGTAATAAACGTGCTCGAGTGAGTCTCTGTCTAATGTATTTTTTTCCAAGTTTGGAGGCTACGTCTAAGACATCAAGAGTTGTTAATTCAAGTGACAAGTTAAGCCCAAAAAAAAAAAAAGAAAAAAGAAAAAAAGAATTCGATAGACAAAGCAGACATATGAATTATGAATTTTAATTAAGCTTTGCAGATATTGATTGGTTTGCAATCTTGTTGAGTGTTTTAAGTGTAAATTTCGAGAACAGCTTGTTGATGCCAGCTTGATCGATTAAGACCTATTGATGGATTGATTACTCCGTACAATTAATTATTGTTGCTTGCTCATTTAGGATTCTGACTTTTTTTTTTTTTTTTTTGCCATTTTTGTTAAGAGTTAAAATACAAATTACGGATCTCAATATTATAGATTAATGTGAATAACGATTATTTAGATTAGAAATTCTTTCATAAAGTATTTCATATTTTTGCTCAAATTAAATTTATTCTCTGGATTTTTATCATTTTGATATGATTTTGATTGGATCTGACATTAAAAAAAATGCTCTAACGTTTTTAGCCCTTCCTCACATAGAGAACTCGTAACAAGGTATGCCTAGGTGGCATGCCTTACAAATTCAATGTTATTTCAACTATTTTATAATAAGTTTGGTTGACAACATCAAACCGGCTTAATATGCATGAAAGAGCAGGCGCCAGTTTTAGTACGGTCAGCTCTGTAAATATGAAACGAAAGAGTCAACATGTCATACCATTATGTTCCCATTGGCCACTCTGTTCAAAACGCATTTAATATAAGGTCGATGTATTTCTACATTTTCCAAAAGAAAACGAGAAAGAAAAAGGGCAAGAAAGGGAACTTCTCTTATAAAAAGCACCACCACTGCCGACGGATGATTTGAGTTGCAAACAAGAAGAAGCTGATAGGTCAATTTTATATATATATATATATATATATATAGAGGGGGAGAGAGCAAAACAAGTTCCTTTTTCTTTTCTTTCTACAGTGGAGAGAAGAGGAGGGAAGCCAAAAGAAAAAAAAAAAAATGAATTCACCAAGGTTGAAAGAGGCCACACAAGTATGCTTTAACAGTTGCTGTCCAATGCCTTCCTTCAACGTGACAGAAGAACACCAGAAAACCGACTCTAAGCCAGCCAGAACGTCTGCGGTCTGTCGCCGAGACTTTGTGCAGAACACAGCAGCCTCCGTATTTCCAAACACGAAATTCACCAACCATGAATCTCTTCCCTCTCAGAAAGAATCATTCCTTGAGTTCAAAAGAGCCTATCCTCAGTACTACGAGACGCAGCAAGTGGATGACATACGAGCTCAAGAGTACCATCACCTTTCCCGGTCCAATCACGCCTGCCTTGATTACATAGGCATAGGCCTCTTCTCCCATGCCCAGCTGCAGAAACATAAATTCCAACTAGCTTCATCTTCCTCTGCCTCTCCTCTTCCGCCGGATCCATCGCCTTCTCGGAGTTTGAATTTTCCATTCTTCGGCATATCCTACAAGACGGGAAATCTGAAGGTTCAGCTACTTCATGGTGGACAAGAATCCGTGCTGGAATCCGCGATGAAGAAAAGGATTATGAGCTTTCTTCACATCTCTGAAAACGATTACAGCATGGTTTTCACTGCCAACAGAACATCGGCTTTCAAACTCGTTGCGAATTCGTATCCCTACAAGACTAGTCGTAAGCTTTTGACGGTTTATGATTATGAGAGCGAGGCAGTGGAGGCGATGATCCATAGCTCCGAGAAGAGAGGAGCTCATGCCATGTCAGCAGAGTTTTCTTGGCCTAGGCTGAGGATTAACTCGTCCAAGTTGAGGAACATGATGGTGAGCAAGAGGGAGAACAAGATGAAGAAGAAGAAGAGGGGGATTTTTGTGTTCCCGCTACATTCTAGAGTCACGGGAGCAAGATATCCTTATTTATGGATGAACATAGCTCAGGAGAATGGGTGGCATGTGTTGATTGATGCTTGTGCACTGGGACCAAAGGACATGGACAGCTTTGGCTTTTCTCTCTTGAGACCGGATTTCCTTGTTTGTTCCTTCTACAAGGTTTTCGGAGAAAACCCGTCTGGGTTTGGATGCCTCTTTGTCAAGAAGTCTGTCATTCCCATCCTGGAGGACTCTACAAGCTCAGGGATAGTGAATATTGTCCCTGCAAAGGAGCTGCTTCAATTAGCGGAGGATTCGTCCGGTACTGATCTAGAACTTGAACAGACGGCTAAATTTCGCTTGGAAGAATCTGGATTAACTTCGCCGAGCTCCTTCTCCGGTCATTTATCCAATCAAACCAGCCAGTCCCAGTCTCAAAAGGTGGAGCAAGGAGAATCCTCTGACGTCCCAAATGTGGAAATAGCTGGAATAGTAGAAGGACCAAAAGGTTCAGAAACAGGAACATCGGAAATACACGTTGAGCATGAAAGAAGCAGCGAAAATGGGGACCAGGAGCTTGAATGCAAGTGCTTGGATCAAGTGGATTCACTTGGGTTGATACTGATTACGAACCGGTCAAGGTACCTAATAAACTGGCTCGTGAACTCTTTATTGAAGCTTGAACATCCTAACGCAGAGGGAGTTCGTTTGGTAAGAATATATGGACCGAAGATCAAATTTGACCGAGGTCCAGCCTTGGCATTCAATATATTTGATTGGAAAGGAGAAAAGGTCGAACCTGTTCTGGTACAGAAACTGGCTGATAGAAGCAGCATATCTCTTAGCTATGGGTTCCTGCACCATATCTACTTCTCAGATAAGTATGCAGAAATGAAGGAGAGATTCCTAGAGAAAAGAGAACAAGGATCAAACAAAACGGCGGCAAGTAATTCTAAGGGCAAATGTGCTCAAGGAATCACCGTGGTTACAGCTGCACTCGGGTTCCTGGCCAATTTCGAAGACACGTACAGGCTTTGGGCTTTTGTGGCACAATTTCTGGACGCAGACTTTGTGGAGAAGGAGAGATGGAGGTATACCTCTCTTAATCAGAATACCATCGAAGTTTGAACAAAAACAAAAACAATCAAAATTTCTTAATTCTTTCATTTCTGAAGTTTCAAATGTAAAAATATTTCATTTCAACTTTACACCATGTATATTGTCGAGAGAAAACAGAGGTACTCGATTAATTCTTTCATAACAATGAGTTCAGCGAGTTCATTCTGTTATTGCGTTATCCTCTGTATCTGCATATTCTTTTCTTTATGTTCAAACATGCACAATTATAGCAGAAATCTACAATGGACAACAAACCAGCATCTAAAACAATTCACTTGGAAGTAAGAAAACATTTGTGTTTTTGAAGCGCGTGATAATTTAATGTCAGTTTGTCATTCTTCCACAAATAAGTAAAGAGGTCTCCATCTGTTCAGTATATATAAATGAATACTTGCTTCATTTTCAAACATTATAGACCCAAGGAAAGATATTAATGAGCTACAACAGGAGAATAAGATAACAAATGATTGAATTATTGAGTTATTGCTGACATGATACCTCAACTCTTCCATTGGTATGAAGCCTAATTAAGTATTTTATAGGATAGCCCGTAAATTGGACTATTCTTGTATAATGTCTATATCTATGATGTGTAGATATCAAATATAAAATCTATTCATTTCCTTAGAAAGGTGTAAAGAAAAAAGTTTCTTCCATAGTTTATAATCTGGAAAAACAAAAAGGTCTACCTCGTTGACTGAAATTCAATTCAAGCTCATCACTTATACCCTACCCCCCCCCCCCCCCCCCCCCCCCCCCAAGTGCAGTGCCAAGAAAGTGTTGGTTACGATGTGGCTTTTCAAACGTTATTGTTGGGAACTAACTATAAGAAAAGTCTCATCAGTTTATAGCTTATTTATTATTTTTAAGGGTTAACTTCTGTTTCAGTTCGTAATATTATATTGAATAGAAAGAAACTGCACCTTAAGGCTGCTAGACTAGTAGACCAAGTTTAAGACTTTGACCAAGGAACCTACAGAGAACGATACCGAGTTCAAGTTGTGTGCAAGAGAAATTAAATTGGCATGAACTGAACAAATTTCTTGCCAAACGTCTAATAAAGAACCTAACTTGGTATATTTCCATATTTGATACATTTAACTGCCACTGTATCTTATATATGTGTTGAATTATTAATACCAAAAGAAGAGAGAAGAGTTGGACATCGTTAAAGGTTATCTGTATCTGCTGAAAGATAAGAGTTTTAGTAAAGTCAGCAGCACCGAATTCGGAGTAGACGATGGTAACTAAACCATTTTCTCTGTTACACATTCAAGTGCAAAACATTATTTGTATTACATGACCATGAATACGGTCTCAAGATTCTCCTCGGCCTAACATAAAAAAATTCTAATTCAGAAGGCAGAATCAGGGCCTTAAGTATTAAGATCAAAAGATTATCAACTACAAAGACACAGGCTCTTAGCAGCGAAAGTATACTTATCTTATCAAGAATGGTTATGAAAATTCCCTTCAAGACAAACTTGATTTGTAAGGAGACTGAGCACTTCATGGATGTCCTCCTTCTGAGGGTGGCTAGAATCTCCAACTAGAAATTCACGTGCCTGACCATTTACCTCTATGACACTGGAACCCGGTGCCTTTTTGATGCCTTTCTCCTTCATTAGCCTCCTCACCCTCGTAACATCAGCCCATCTTTTGTTGCCAGCATATATGTTCGATAGGAGCACATATGCCCCACTATCTTGAGACTCAAGCTCCATGAGGCGATCCAATATCTCTTGGGAAAGTTCAACATTACCAGTGGCCTGGCAAGCACTAAGAATAGCTCCCCATATCAACACATCAGGCGTCATGGGCATAGTCTTTATTAAATTTTGGGCCTCATCCAGCATCCCAGCCCGACAAAGCAAATCAACCATGCAACCATAATGATCTAACCGCGGAGAAATATTATAGGGTTCTCTGGTCATCTGATGAAAGTACCTACGCCCTTCATCAACCAAGCCAGAATGACAACAAGCTGTCAAAATGGCTAGAAAGGTCACCTCATTTGGCTTGGTGCTACTAGACCTTGTCATTTCTTCAAATTTTCGGAGAACCTCGTGCCCGTGGCCATTCATTGCCAAACCTCCCAGCAAGGCATTCCATGTGATAATATTTCTAGAAGCCATTTCGTTGAAGGTCCGCAATGCCATGTCCATACAGCCACACTTTGCATACATGTCAACCATTGCAGTCCCAATTTGAATATCCCACTTGATGCCCCTACGATCAATATACTCATGGACCCATCTACCATAAGGGAGAGCCCCAAGGCTGGTGCAGGCTGAGAGCACGCTAGTAAGTATGATTTTGTCAGGTTCGACGCCTGAATACTGCATGTTGCAGAACAACTCCAATGCCTCTTTGGGACGTTTACATTGCACCAATCCACTTATCATGCAGGTCCAGGAAACAATATCCCTCTCACGAAGTTCATCAAACACTTTCTTTGCCTCACACAAATTCTCACACTTAACATACATATCCATCAGAGCATTGCCCACAACCAGTGGTGTCTTCTCCAGGGGGCACTTCGAAACCACTCCATGAATCCCCTTCCCCAAATTCAAATACCCCTTTCGGCCACAAGCCACAAGCACGCTAACGAAAGTCGCCATATTAGGCTCAACATCCATCCTCAAAAACAATGCAACGGCCTCATCGAACAACCCTGTTCTCACAAACCCAGATACCAGACAGGTCCAAGAAACCACATCTCTCACAAGCATTTCATCAAACACTTTGCTAGCACTACGGCATTCGCCACAAACACTATACAAATGAACCAACGAGTTTTGCACGTAGACATGACTTGAAAAACCCATCACAACAATCACACTATGTACCTGTCTACCTTCTTTAATTCCCAAAAACTTGGAACAAGATTTCAAAACTGCCGGAAAAGTAAATGTATCAGGCAAAAAGCCGTCACTCACTATCCGTCTATAAACCCAAACGGCTGCCCTCGGCGTTTCACTTGCAGCATACCCAGAAATCATAGTGTTGAAAGGGAAAGAGCTCGAGCGACAATCTAAATGTTTAAGAAAATCACAAGCGTAATCTACGACGCCGACAGATTTTCCAAAGTACTCGACAACGTTGTTAGCTACCAAGTCATTGGAGACCAAACCGGTTGTCAATAAGTGTGCGTGGATTTGCTTGAAGGACCTCCAGTTTTTGCATCTTCGAATGTAGTCCAATACAACCCATTTTGAAGAATGCATGTTACGAGCTGATGCCAAACAGGAGCTCCCATAAAGTGGGAACTAACTAGCTGTAACTGAAACTGGAAATCGCTAGTTCGATTTCAACTTTCTTTTGTCGGGTTTTTTGTTTTGGTTTAGATTTCAAGTTTTCTGTTGTTTTCATAAAATTTTTGTCGTTTTAACTTTTTAGAACTTCTTGTTTATCAAGTCGTATTTTCTTGCTGTTGTAATGATGATATCTTATTAAGTTGTCTGTTATTTTTTCTTGGTGTCGTAGTTTTCTAAGTGGGCGTTGGAAGGAAATTTTTGTCGTTTCTCTTGCTATTGTCTTTCTAATTAACTCCTGTTGCTTTTTTTTTTTTTTTTCACTCGCTTTAACGGCGTTGCTGTCGGTTTTCATGTTATTGTCGTTTTTGTGTTTTGCGTCCTTCTTTGTTGCTTTTTGTTCCTTAGTTCGTTTCCAAAAATGGTTTTCCTGTTGTTTTCTTATTAACATCGTTTATTACTTTTCATGTCGTTATGTGGTTCTCCTTTAAAAATTCATTGTCATTTTCAGGTTAGTGTCGATCTTTAACGTCAACGTCGTTTTTTGATTGTCAAATTCTGTTGACGTTCCTTATTTTTTTACTTCATTTTTTTTAATTTTTTTACCTATTTTCAAATTTGTTTTCAATGGTGTCATCGTATTTAGATTGTATGTGGCTTCTCTTTTTATTATCGTTTTTATTCGAATGTCGTTTTCACTTATACAGTTTTTCTATAATTTTTAACATCGTTTTCATGATGCATTTCCTTTTTGTCGTTTCTATAATTTGTTTCGTTTCGTTATTTGATTTTAAATGCCTTTTCTTTTGACGTAGTTTTTGAATATTGTTTTAGTGGCATTTAAGAGAGTCAAAAATGGATCTCAAACGGTGTCCTCTTCTCATGGCCTTTCAACCGCCGGAAATCTTCCAGAAATCAAACATTAAAAGAAGTATAAAAATCCGCTTCAACATAATAAAAATCTAAGTTATTTTAAGATTCGTCCTAAATTTTTTTTTCTCGTAGATTTTGATATGTGTTTTGGATATTTAGTCGCTTGTCATTTTCCTAAATTTTATGTTGCTGCTTTCGACATTGTCGTTTTAAAGTTGATTGTTTTCCAAGTTATCGTCTATTTTCTTATTGTTGTCCTTTTTAAAGATCTGTTTTTGTCTCGCTAAAAGGCATAGGCCGTGGCTACTTTCAAATTTTTCTTTTTATCCTTCTAGTTGTAGCATCTAGATTTTTTTTTTTTCTTCCTTTTAATGTAACGTCGTTTTCTAATTTTTAGACATTTGATTTGGTAAAAGCACATTAATTAATTCCTTTAATGACATGAGCTTTTGTTTTGCATCATACTTTGAAAGAAAAACTTTTAATAATTAAATTAAATTTTAAGGATCTGATTTATGAGTATTTATGTTAAAAATTTAAAGCACACAATATAGAATTGTAAATTGTTGAAAAATTAATTGAATGGTTGAAACAACATAATTGTAAATTGATGAAAAATTATTTGAATGGCTGAAACCATAATTTTTATTGATAGAGCGAAATTAAATGTCTTATTATCATGAAAATTTCTTAAAATTAAACTTGTTTAAAATTGACAGACTCATGTAAAGTATTTTTCATGATGTACCACAAAATTTTCTCACCAATAATCTATTATCCATTATTCTATTATAAAAGAACGAAAAGCATTAGAACAATGTCTTTCTTCCTTGCCTCCCATTCCGTCACTTGGTAAATTCTAAACATGTCACGTGGCAATTCTAAATAAAAAATTTTAGAATTATATATTTTTCTAAGTTTGCTTTTGCTACATATTATAAAAGGGAAAGTTTGTGGTAAAGTCTTATTTATATATTTTATCAATAGAGCTCATTCTTAAACTATTCTGATGTAATTAAACGCTGAAATGCTGCTTGTGCAAGATAACTATAATGTATCTTAACTCATAGTATTATATACTAAAAAATAAAAAATAGATATAGAAATAGAAATAGAAATTCAAAAAAACTGGCCGGCGACGATTCACTAGCGATGAGTGCCCCCCCTCCCTGACGTCGACGAAGAGCCCCTCCCTCCCCCCAACACTGGCGACAAGCGCCCCCCCTCCCTTCCCTAACCAGATCTGCGTTGCCCCCCCCCCCCCCCCCCCCCCCCCCCCCCCGCAGGGAAACCAGATCTACCCCCTTCCCACCGACACAGACGAAGGCTACCCCCTCCCCTGCCGATGCCGACGAAGACAACTCCCTCTAATAAACCAAATATGTCCCCCCGATGTCGACAAAACCCCCCTCTCCGGTAGTTATCCAACAAGCACCCTGGCCCCCCTCACCCAAGAACCGGCGACCCCCCTCCCCCCGGACGTCGTCAATTGTAAATAATGTTAGTTTTTATTATTATTATTTTTAATTATTATATTATTTTATTAGTCTATACGAGTATAAAGTAAGGTGCATTATAATTATTATTTACAATCAATATTTCAGTCGTTCGATTACATCTTAACATTTTAAAAATGAGCTCTACCGGTAGGGTTTATAAATGAGGTTTTACCACAGTTTTACCCATTATAAAAAAGATGAAAGACACTAAAATAATGCATTTCGTCCTTGTCATCTATTCTGTCACATAATAGGTTAAAAGTCTACCACGTGGCAATTCTAAAAATAAAAAATAGTGTTTTTAAATTTTTTAAATTTTGCTTTGCTCCCTTGCCTACTTTTTAAAATATTTATTTATTTATTTATTTATTTTTCAAAAAATTTTGCCTTTGTTTTGTTTATGTATTTCATGCAATTAGTATCTTGAAAAAGTGGTGACGGGAGTTTGGGCATGGTTTGGAGTCTGAACACTGGACCAATCTGGGAAAACAGAGTGGAGTTTCATTTGCAACATCTAGTAACCAATGTAATAACCAATCTTAACCCCCTCTTATCAAAATTTGAAGGAAGAAAAAAAACCAACAACAACAACAACAACAACAATCTTGACCCCCAGTGGACTAGATAACATAAAATTTCCGGTAGTTATCCGACAAAATTTATTGGGATCAACTTCAAGAACATTTCATTGGATTTTATCCACACCCACTCACAACTTTAATCATTTCTACTTTTTTTTTAATTAATTATTATTTCTTAACTTTTTTTTTTTAAGAAAAAGAATATGAGAATAGTCATATTATTTTTAAGATTTTCAATCGTACAGATAAAAATATTTTCTTAAATATAATGAAAATAAATCATTTATATTAATTTTTTTAATCATTTATTGATGATCTATCTGTTATCGTTAAATCAAAATTTAACAAGTTGAAATTTGGACGGGACATTATTATTTCCTAACTTATTGACAGTATTTAATCACTTTCTTTCTTTCTTTCTTTTTTCCTTCTTATTGCCGCGCCCCGCTCCTCCGACTCCGACTCTCATCCCTCCTCAAATTGTTGGTCGACTAGTTAAGACTCCACGTGTCGAGCAGTAATCAAAATTGGTCCCCACAAGAGAGGGCTCCAGTGGTGGACGCGTGTCACTGCCAACCTGGAAAAAGGACTCTATTGTGTGGAGAAAAGCACGCCTAAAAAGGCCAACAGTGAGGGCCACCTGCAATGCGACACGTGTCCCACAATCACATGACCACACCTCGTGGCCCACAATTACAACAGTCCGCTCAGCATGGTCCACGCACCACCTCACCCCTTTTTTCAATTTTTTTTTTTTTAATTTCCCCTAGTTGTTGACCCAGCAACCATCTGTGGACCCCCACCTTACGTCGCACGTGCTCAGCGAAGTTTCACGTGACCACTTCTCCCTCGTGTGAGCCCCCTCGGTTTCAGTCCATCACTCATCGCTCATTACGCTGGTGCCCAAACCCAAAAAGGAGTGGGCCCCATCTTCAACGTCCAATCCCAACCTCACGTGACCCCCAGACGGAAATTACTTTTTTTTTTTTTGAAATTTATGAAGTGTAAAATTGCATCCAATGTCTTTATTCGTAGAGGAATTGATCAGATAATTTTTAAATTTTTTAAAATGCAACAGTTTGATAGATATTTATTTTATTATTTTAACTGAGATGATCTTGAATTTTTAAAATATTGATTATTAAAGTTATTTTCATATAATTCTGTTAATTTCTAACAAAATAAAAAAGTATTTAATAATTTATTAATAATTAATTTTAAAAAAATTAAAAAAATTTATCTCTCTCTTCTCGAAACCAAAGCCTAGATCTGAGGGGTCAAGATCAAAACCAAAGACGGGACCAGCTCGAACCGGGGGGTGGGGGGAGGGGGGTGCCGAGCTCGGTGAGAATGAGGGGGAGGGCATTTGAGCTCGCCGGGGGAAGCTGTGGGGGGGGGGGGGGGGGTGGGTTTCGAGCTCCTTTAATTGTTGTCGATTTTCCATAAACATAGCGAGAATATGACATGTGTTTACTAATTACCAGATAATGAAGTATTGATATGTGTCCATCGGAAACATGTCAATGTTGACCAAGATATCGAGGTCGAAGGTGTTAAATCAAATATATCAAAATAAAGACATGCAAAGGGGCAATCAAGATTGAGAAGTACAAAGCCAAGTACTCCAATGGATTGAGAAATACATAACCAAGAACTTCAATTACCATCGAGGTCAAGATAGAACAATGACTTTTCTTGATCGAGGAATGCCTCAAAAGGGACCTCAAGCATGAAGGAGTCCATGCTTTAACAATGCACGTGCAATTGACACATAAAGGGATTTCATATTATTCGATATGTGTCTCTTAATATTCACGACCTTTTCTATAGCAAGAAATATGTTCGGATCTTAAATAACAATTGCTGACATATTTTAATCATAAAGAGACGATATAATTTTGATTATCGAGATAGCTGCCTATAAATAAAGTACTTGACACATTCCGGTGCCCCACAAGGAGTAGTTGAAAAGAATGAGGAGAATGACGAAGAAGGCAGGACATTGATGTGGAAAAAATTCTCAACGCTAGTGGCATCGTTAATTGATGCTACCTAGCTATTAGACTACAATTACAAACAATTTTAAAATGAAGAATTCCACGCAAAAATTAAACATTCGAAGTTATATATTGTCAAAATAAGTTCAAGACATGCAAATGGTGAAAATCAGCTAAAGTTATGCAACTGTAACTAAAACAAGAATGTTAAATCACAAATTGAATTGTACATATTTTTGTGTGGTTGCAAATATATTTTAATGATAATTTAACATTGTGTGGTTGCGAATATATTTTAATGATAATTTAACATAGACTTCACTTTATCGTAGAGTTCGAATATTCTCATTATTTAAAAAATAAAAAATAAAAAAAATTTAAGTCGCAGTTCTATGAAAAAGCTTGAGTCGTTGAGATCCAACGAAAACAAGTACCGAAACTTATAGCAACTCATAATTTGGTTCGATTATCCTCATCCGAAGTAAGGGGAAAAGGGAAGAGGAGTTTCTAACTAAAGCAAAAAAGGCCTTTAGATTCACAAAACCTTGATTAGAAAAACAAGAAAACATATATTTGAATCTTGTTCGTCGAGCCTTACATACCCCCAAAAAAGAAAAAAAGGAAAAAAAAAAAAAAAAAGCCAGGAACTCCTAGTTACTTCAATACAACAAGTCAAGTAAGTCACAAATAACTTTGTAACTAAGCTAAAGCTAAAGCTAAATGGAAAAAAGAGAATCTGAATATCGTCAAAAGTCAAGGCTTTGAACATGGAGTTTGTGAATTAGCAGACCGACCACCTAAGAACTGAAGCTCCTTCTTGTCATGTATTTCCAACGAAAAGTGCCTCAATATTTGAGTTGCACTTGTTGTCGTAGAAGAACAAGAACCACCACCACCACCACCGCCGCCGCCGCCGCCGCCACCTCCACCACCGCCGCCGTCGCCATTACTAGTACTAACCATTGCATTACTAGTCGTTCTAATAGTAGAGGAACAAGTGCTGGAGACCGAACCGGACGAGACTTGCGGGTCGCCGAGCTGAACCGGATGCAAAGCCGACACGAAATTCGAAATGGGCCTGGCTTGGACGCCGAAAAACGGCGTCGTGGCGGCGGCGACGGCCGGGATGGCCCAGAGTTGGGCCTGGTTAGGAATGGCCCCAGAGTTTGGGAACATCAGAAAAGGACCAGTAGCACCGCCGTTTGCCCCCACCGGCCACAGCGGGACCAAGCCCTGCGGTGCTGCTGTCCCATTTCCATATGTCGTTGGCGCTATGGGGGCGAGCCCAGACGACACCGAAATCTGGTCGTTTACATCGACGAACTCGCTGTTCGACGCTCTCCTCCGTCGCTTTCTCGGGACTTCGGCGATCTCGCCGTTCGGTCTGGCCGGCGAGGTCGTCGGAATCTTGAGGGTCCCACCCACCGAGACCGCGATGGCCGGGACAGTCCCGGTCCCCGTGGCTTCGATAATCGCCGGCTCGGCGTGCTCCAGCAGCCACCGGATGGTCTCGCCGTCGGACTTAAGCCCCAACTCTCTCGTCAACTGAAAAATCCTGGCGGCGCAAGTCGCCGGCATTCTGATCCTCCGGCCGCGGCCCTCCACCTTCGTGTGGCGGTCCTTCGACGGCCGCCTCGCCGCCGCGACCTGCTTGTTTGACGGCGCGATCTGTAGCAGCCCCATGGAGAGAGACTTCTCGTCCAATTCTCTCTCCTGGTCAGAAAACTCCTCCTTCATCAAAACCGGCGGCGGAGGCGCCACCGCCGCCGCCGCGAAGTTTGACTCCGGTGGGTCCGGCTCCACTATTGACGCGTCGGAAGCCGATACGTCGTCGTCGCTGTTGGCGGCGTCGAGCATTTCATCGGTTTCTTCCATGGCCTGGAAAAATCTAGAAAAACCCAAGTGGGGAAAAATCTAGAAGAGACCAGAAAATGGAATTTGAGAGAAAAAATGGAAAATTTATAAGAACGAAATGGAGTGTTAAAAAGGGCTTTTACTGTTTTATGCAGAAGGAGAGTTTGACTTGGGTTTTGAGTCTTTCTTTCTGTCTACTGTTGAGGATGATTAGAGAGACGAATCAAGGAATTTGGAAGAAAGATTTTCTTCCATTTTGTTTTTGGTCAATAATTTTTATTTTAAAAAAAAGGATTAATTAAAATAATAAAAAGGAGAAAAGGATCAGAGAGTACCAAACCCTAGGAAGGAGCAGAAGCAGCCCCCACTTCTCCGGTCGGAGAGCCCTACCAAAGAAGAGGGACCCTCAAAGCCCTTTTCTTACTTATAGGAAGGTGGAGCTCCGTCAACGGCTGAGGGTGCTTCACGGGAATTATGGATCTTGGAGATCGTGACACGTGGTAATAAAAATGGCCTTTTCTTTGTTTGGGTCACAATTAGGAGATTTTTTACTCACTAGATGGGTCGGGCGAGTTGAAGATTTTTGGGTCCCATTTGTGGAGACAGATAGGAGATCCGGTTGGACAAGGTCCCCCTTACCCCTTTCTTCTCCCCTCCAGTACCAAAAATTAACGAGTTTGGCCTATTTTCTAAGTAGAAATTTTAGGACTTTAGCCAAAAAAAATTTAATCTCTAATCTTTTTCAGACTAATGAAATCAAAGGATCAATGCAAGATTATGATAACATTTAGTGTGTATTTAATAAATCGGTTTGAGTTAAAATTTTTAAATTTGAGTTAGTTGACTTTTTAAAAATTAGTTATAAATTTGTTGATTTTTCAGAAAAAAATAAAAATTAAGATGAAAAAATACAGTTTAATTGGAGTTAAACTTGCTCCCCAAACATGAACTTAGAATTTGAAGTCTTTTATTTCTTATGTTAAAACGACACGTGTCATCTTTTGATTATCGTTGTATGATTTCTTCATCACAAAAAATCACATTATATGGCATAGTGATTTGGATTCTATGTGGTTGTTGGTAGAATTAATTTTAAGTGGATAAGAAATATTTCAACTTACTGGTGACATAACATCAATAAGATAATTTATCAAAAAACTCTCTTATCTATTATCTTTGAATCGAACTTCATTATCTAATAAGGTTCTTTTCTACAGAGTCATATAACCTTTTTTACAATAAATATTAATATAGTGCTAATCATTTTCTTATATATGTAACTATTATATAAAACTGAAGTTTTTTACTGTTCAAAACTCTGTTCTTTTTATTTTGTCCTTTTATGGGCTTTTTTCAAATTTTTTTTCCTTTTTCTTGATGAAATCGTTGGATATTTTTTACTCTTTAATGTTATCATTCTTTACTATTAATCTTTATCTTTTGGATTAAAAAATTTTTATTTGTTTTATTTTTATTTTTAACTTTTTTTTTACATCGTTTGTTCTTAATTTTTTGAAAATACTTTTGATTTACTTATTTTATTTAGAAATTTTATACCTACAATTCTACTTTCTTTTAAAATAAAAAAGTTAAAGATTAATACACATATATATATAACGAACTAAATCCATATGTGTGAATACAACTAGTATATATTATAATTCTGTCTTTTTTCTCTTTTTTTCCCTTTGAGGGTGGCATTGTCCTCTAGAATTGGAGTGCGTAAAATTCCAAATTGCAAAGTCTTGAAGATTCCAACGTTCCCAAATAGCTGGATCTTGTTCTTGTGTCTCTTTTTGCTGAACCCCACAATGAACCATAATCAACAAATAATAATCTACTTTATTTAGTGACTCATTTTATATCATCCTCATCCAGCTTGTATTGGATCACAGAATACCAGCAACTTAGACCAGCCCAACTTGTAGACAAACCTTGCAGACTTGCAAACTACTCACTTTGAAAAATGATTTCCAGTTCTGCATCATACAGATCATGTACAGTTGTATATGTATACATATATATATATATATATATAACTTTATAGCCCCTTGGTTTGAGTGATAGTTTTGTTCCCTTGTAGTCTGGACTTTATTTTTCCTTTTCTTTTTCTTGGCAGCCAATCACTCTTGGGAACTTTCCTATAATTCAATTATAAATAAATAAACATTTGAAATAAGCAAAACAGATAAAATAATTGTAGTACACAAAAGAGAAAAAAAAAAAAAATGTTGTACTCATCTCTCACCAACCGTACGCCTTGTACAAACCAACTTGATAGACATAAGCCAACAGCTTCTTAACTGGACTTTTGCTTATTTTGGAATGCTTAAACCTTAAACAATTTCCACCCCCCAAAACTAGGAAAAAATAAATAAATAAATTATGTCATTTCTCCGAAACAACCATTGACCGAGAACGTTCGGGTAATTAGAGCGTGCATAAACAAAATTTACAAAAGCAGAGGTCCTTAATTATAAGTTCCTAACCATCTTCTTCCAACTAACTACAGAATTTTTTTTTAAAAAAAATGTGTAAAATAGAGCTTAATAATCTTTTAGTTAATTGATCTTGTAAGACACTTGATCTCAAAGCACATTATAGCTAAAACAAGGGTCAAATTTCTCCCGCTTGTTCTTTCATTGAGTAACTTAAAAGCGTACCAAAAAAAAAAAACTTAAAAGCGTACTACACGAAAAATGCATACGAAATACAAGAATTGATGTGTTAATTGGTCACTAGAATTCACTATATAATACATATAACTTTAAATGAAACTCATCAGCTGATCATCTTCCTGATCTTGTTCTTGTTGTATTCGCTTTTCGCCTTCTTGATCAAATGGCTAACTTTTCGCCAAAAACCGTTCCCTGCCTTACTGTTCTGCTCATGTTTACTATTATAGTTCCACAATCAAAAGCGTCTCTAAATGCAAATTATTACAGCCAAACGTGTCCACAAGCTGAGAAGATCATTCTGGAGACGGTTTATAGCGCCTCAATCCATGATCCCAAAGTCCCGGCTCGTCTCCTGAGGCTGTTCTTCCATGATTGTTTCATTAGGGTCTGCCGCGCAGCTCATATAAACACATCTATCTAAGTGATCTTTCGATTTTTTATTTATTTATTTATTTTTATATGATGATCAACTTATCATCTCAGTTTGATCGGTTTTAGGGATGTGATGCATCGGTCTTACTAGACTCGAACGTAGGGAATCAGGCGGAGAAAGACGGCCCTCCCAATATCTCACTAGCATCATTCTACGTCATCGACGATGCCAAGGCTAAGTTAGAAGCAACATGTCCCAAAACTGTTACTTGTGCTGATATAGTTGCCATTGCTGCTAGAGATGTAGTCACAATTGTAAGTGCTCTAATCTCAACATTTAATATTTTAAATTAGTATCTTTATTCAATGAAAAGCTATTTCTAAATATACATGTATTTTGAAGAGTGCCCTCAGTGAAAAACCAATATCTGATTCCGCCTTTGTTGTCAATGCCATAGTCAGGAGGTCCTTATTGGAACGTCCTAAAAGGAAGGAAAGACGGAAGGGTGTCGAAAGCTTCCGAAACCATCAATTTACCAGCTCCAACATTCACTGTGTCCCAACTCATCCAAAGCTTTGGCAATAGAGGATTAGGACTCAAAGATTTGGTAGCTCTATCGGGGGGACACACGCTCGGTTTTTCACATTGTTCCTCGTTCGAATCTCGCCTGCGTAACTTTAGCGCATTGCATGACATCGATCCAAACATGAACATTGAGTTGGCTCAAGAGCTGAGAAAGAAATGCCCCAAACCAAACAAGGACAAAAATGCTGGAGACTTTTTGGACTCAACTTCTTCGACTTTCGACAACAACTATTTTAACCGATTATTGGCGGGAAAAGGCGTGTTTGGATCGGACCAAGCCTTGGTTGGTGATAACAGGACTAGGTGGATTGTTGAGTCGTTTGCCAAGGATCAATATCTTTTCTTCAGAGAATTCGCGGCTTCTATGGTCAAGCTTGGAAATGTTGGCGTAATTGAAGATGGAGAAGTGAGAATAAAATGCCGAGTAGTGAACTAGAATTAATATAAACACACACATTACACAGATATATATATATATATATATGTATGTATATGCATGAGATGAGAGTTTCTGTGTGTGTGCGAGAAAGAGCGAGTAATAAGGAAAAGTTTTCCCTTAATTGCGTTGTTTGTTTATTAATGACAATGTACAAGAAAATTCATTTTTATATAAAATAAGATTGGTGGTGTTTCATTGTCATCTTCATGAAATAGTACTAAAAAGTGTTTTCTAAGCAAAATGGGGTGTCTTATAAGATTGGCGTATTATAAAAACGGGGCGTCGTCCACGCCTTAATTTGATTGATGTCGTTTGTGTTGCTAATTACCTAAAAAAGACATATTAATGAATTAACTTGATAAAAATTTAGCAGTTTAGAACTGTTTCTTCCATTAGGATGTTTAGAAAACGCCATCTTTTGAAGTTAGCAAGATAACCTTTCTAGCTATTGAAAGTTTGTAAATGAATCCAGTTTAAAGCTTATTTCACTGCCAACTTTTTTTTTTTTTTTAAATATTGTTAAATTCACAAAACCCTCTCTCACGTTTTTACAATTTATTTTGTAGAAAATATTTTAGGGGGATATGAAAAAAAAAAATTCTACCAATAAGAAATAATTCTAAATTATCAGATCACATTGGATTAATATTAACTAGATGACGAAGAGTTAGCAAAATTCGCCGTTAAAAAAAAAAAACACCATCCTACCATCATATGATTCTAACAATTTTGTTACGTTTATGTTTTCCTCCAAGTAGTGTTTTTAATTAGAGGAAAATTCTTATTTCTCAAAGGTCTCCTTTGGGATGGCCTGAAGAAAATTTTTTTTTTTCCTGTTCGAAAGACAAATGGTGATCTTTGAGTACCAAATAGTATCACATTAGTACTTAATTATGCCTTATAGATCAATATATAGGTCGAGAAAGTAAAGGTGTCTTATGACCCTATCGTTTCATTCCTCTAAATAAATTCCTACAATGAAAGAGAAAAGGAACAAAAAATAAAAATAAAAAATAAAAACCTATGCTTTCAGTGGTCCAGTAATATTAACAACATATAAATAAATATTAAGCAACAAACAAATAATCTAATCAAAGAAAACTTAATTAAAAAAACATCAAACTATTGAAGGACGAAATGTGCCAGCGATCCCGAAGTCTCTTTTTCTTATACATACATGTGACAAAAGACACACACAAAAATTAAAAAAATAAAAAAATAAAAAAATAAAAAAAAGAAGAAAGAAAAAGAGTAGCTACTTAAGGTATGCGGCATACAATTCGAGCTTTTTATTTTTATTTTTTTTTAATTTAATAACAGACAAAAGGACAAGAACTTAAAAAAATTCGTAAAGAGAAATGAGAAACCTTTGGAGGCTATAAAACAATAGCCTGAAATCTTAGCAAAACTCCCAAAAAAAGAAAAAAAAGAAAGAAAAGAAAAAAAACTACTATAAATAAGCTTAACTAGTACATGACTCACCAGATTTTGTAACTCTCTGTGGTCCTATTGAAGAAGCCAACATTGCAAAATGGCTAGGCCACATCTTTGCACTCTTTTCTACTATTTATCGGTTGCCAGTTTTCTCGTGCATTCCCATGCACAAGAAAAGAAGGTAACAAAAATTAAGAAAAACCATCTTCCTCGTTCCCACTAGGAAAAGGGATATATATATATATATATATATATTTTATATATCAAATTGCTCTTGAACTTACCAAGCTGAGTGTTGAATCTCAAATGCATGCAGATTCATGTTGTATACATGGGAGATAAACCAAAGGGAGAAATCTTCGAGGGTTCAGCGGTTCAGTCCATGCACCATTCGATGCTAGAAAGCGTTCTTGGAAGGTTAGTGAGACATCCTAATTTTCTCTAAAAATTGTTGACATATAGAATACTTGAATTTGTAACGAAGCATCATATTAATCGGTATTTGGAGATGGTAAACTAATTTTTCCAAGTTAAGTGCAGTGCTGCTGCTGCAAAGGAATCACTAATCTACAGTTATGGAAGGAGTTTGCAGCTAAACTCTCGGATGAAGAAGTTGATCGTCTAGCGGGTAGAGTTTTCGTGTTCACTTGTGTTTTGCAGAGATGGATGAGGTGGTCTTGGTTTTTCCCGACACTCCACTGCAGCTTCACACAACATGGTCATGGGATTTCTTGGGACTTCCTTTCGACAACGATCGGTTTGATCTTCAACAAGAAGATGTAAATATTGGTTTTTTAGATTCAGGTCAGTGTGTAAATGAGATCTGATGGCTTACTCTTGTGTCTTTACAAGTCGATATTAATTTGTGAACTTTTTGGCTATTTTTTTAGGAGTCTGGCCAGAATCAGATAGCTTCAGCGATAAAGGCTTGGGACCTCCACCTAAGGAATGGAAAGGAATTTTCCAATCTAATGAGAGTTTCACTTGCGACAAGTGAGAGTATCTCCGACTTCTCCGTTTCATTCTTTCGTGTTTGTATCTTTTGCTAGTTCTGAACATTCTCCATATTTTTGGCAGCAAGATCAGTGGAGAATTTCCACAACTCCACGGACATTGACTCCCCAAGGGATTCGACGGGCCATGGGACTCACACAGCTTCTACCACAGCAGGCAGAGTGGTGGCTGGAGCAAGTTACTACGGCCTAGCCAAAGGATTAGCAAGAGGTGGAAGCCCCAGTGCAAGAATAGCTGTGTACAAAGTCTGATGGTCTTTCGAGTGCAGTTCTATTGACATCCTTGCGGCTTTTGACGACACGATTGCTGATGGAGTCCATATCATATCGGCTTCTCTTGGGTTGGCATCAGCCTTACCATATTGGAAAGACCCTGTAGCAATCGGATCATTCCCCGCAATGAAGAATGGAATATTGACTTCGGTTTCTGCAGGGAATCATGGACCAGAACGTGGGGTTGTGAGTAACCCCTCACCTTGGCTGTTCACGGTAGCAGCTACCAGTTTGGACAGGAAATTTGTGTCTCGGTTAGTTCTTGGAAATGGAAAGACATTCACGGTGAGAGAATTTCTTTCTTACATTGTACCTTGGTCTTACCTACATATTAGTTTCTAAGTCTCTTCATTCCATTATTAATACTTTGATGAATCACAACAGGGACCTGTTATCAACAACTTTGGCCTCAATGGAACCTCCTTTCCATTGATTTGAGGAGGAGACGCAACGAACTTTTCGGCCAACTCAATCTCCTTAAAATCGCGACAGTGTTTGTCTGGAGACTTGGATTCAGGCAAAGTAAAAGGGAAAATTGTTCTTTGCGAATCCCGCTCAAGCTGTGCTGGTGTTATCATGGCTGATGGGGTGGGCGCTATTATGCCTGGTCAGATCCTCAATGATATTGCCTTCCCTCTACCACTGCCAGCCACAATGATCAGTAGAGAAGACATAAACAAAGTATTGGAGTACATAAGAACTTCCAAGTACAGTAACTAAACCCATTCCTCCAAACAAAAAAAAAGGAAAAAAAATCTTATTGCTCAAAAATATTTTCATTTCAATTGTAATACTGACAACAGTGACTTCACTGAAATCCAGAGGCAACCATTCTCGCTACTGAGATTTGGAAGGATGCCATGGCACCTTATGCAGCTCCTTTTTCATCCAGAGGTCCCAACAGAATCAATCCAGATATTCTCAAGGTACAATATTCTCGTTTCCGACCATATTCATCGCAATGTATATATCAATTACTCCGAAAATATTCATAGCTTAGCTTATATACTAATCTATATCTTGGCCATAAAACTTACCGGCCTGATCTCAGTGCACCGGGAGTCAACATCCTTGCTGCTTGGTCTCCCACGGCGTCTCCTTCCGTTTACAAAAAGGACACCAAAAGATCCAAGTTCTACATCGACTCCGGAACGTCCATGTCTTGCCCACACGTCACCGGAGCCGCAGCCCACGTCAAGTTCATTCACCCACATTGGTCCCCAGCAGCAATCAAATCCGCACTCATGACCACAGGTTCACTCCGGACTTTTCACAAACACCTTATCTGCTTAAACTAAAAACTGAATCTTTCTCACCAACAATCACTTGAACCAGCAACTGTCATGGACCCAAAGCAAGATGACGACAGAGAGTTCACGTACGGCTCCGGCCTCCTCAACCCCGTGAAGGCGGTCGACCCGGGTCTAGTCTTCGACGCGTCGGAGAAAGACTACGTCAAGTTCTTGTGCAAACAAGGCAACAATTCCACCACAGTGAGAGCCATCACCGATGACCACAGCGCCTGCAGGGGCGGGAAACAAGGCAGGGGATGGGATCTCAACTACCCATCATTCTCGTTGGCCATTAAAGACGGCGAAAAGATCTGGGGAAGTTTCAAAAGAACTGTCACGAACGTCGGAAAACCAAACTCCACCTACAACGCCGCCATCGCCGCGCCGGAGACTCTGAGGGTGAAGGTGGAACCGAGTGTTCTGTTGTTTGAAGCCTTGGGAGAGAAGAAATCATTCAAGGTGAAGATCGATGGACCGAATATCATACAGGTGCCGATAATCTCGGCGTCGATCACTTGGAAAGACGGCGTGCATGAGGTGAGGACGCCGATTGTCGTTTACACCGTCATCCCGTCGACGGTTTACGTCGATCCCTTCCAGAGAAGGACGCGGACGACGAAGCCAGTTTCGTCGTTCATGGGTCCAAGAAACGACATCTTTTACTTGGACTGAGATGGTGGTGAATGATGTCGTTTCTTTATTTTTAATTTTAATTTTTCAAAAGGTGGTTTTTGGTTTTTGAGCGCCAAAAACTTGGTTTACTACGTTGACCATGGTTTGGTTTTTACTTGTATTTTTTGGCTTAATGAATGGTATTCTTACCATAGATGCTTTATAAGTTTCCCTTCGAAATTTAATAATGACATGCATGCTTTGTGTGTGTGTGTGTGTTTTAATTTTATTTTTAATTATGATTGTTGCTGCAACGGAAAAAAAAAAAAAAAAAGTTAATCTTGGCGCAAGTTTTCTGTAATCTCTTACCAAAAAAATAATAATAATAATAACTATTTTGTTTTTTCATGTGTGATTAAAAAGTTAAGTATTTCTAGAACTAGCCAGTTGTCGTAATACACTTATCTGATCTAATCAAAGTCACATTCTCATGGAAGATGAAGTTTATTTTGCTAAGGAGGCTTTTTTATAATTTTTTTTTTTTTTTTTGTACAGTAGGCAATTATCAGTTTTTTCAGGTAAAGTGATTAGTGAACATAAAAATTAGCTACAAGTAATTTCATATACAAATATTCATATCGAGAAGTAACAGTCATTGTATCCGGATATTAAAAACAATAGTCATAGACGTTTACATTGAGGTATAAACAAGAAATAATAGCGGCAAACGTTAATTTGGTGCCATTCGCATTAGCAAATTAAATAACCTATGAAAAGGAATTCATTGCAAAACCTATCATCAACGCCGGCGATTTCTCAAACCTTTCCTCTCTATGTAGACGACCAATGCAACAACCGCGGCGACCATGTCGCAGCCAATACGGCCTCCGAAATGTGATGACAAGGTATATCTATGCATGTGTGCTTCTCTGTAACAAGTTCTAATCTTTTGAAATTACAATATTATAATGTTCTGAAAAATACATATGTGCTACAATTGTTGTTAGCCTGACATCACAGCACCTGGTGTTGGAATACTTGGTGCGTGGTCGCCGGTGGCGGCGCCGTCATTGGACTACACAGACAAAAGGAGCGTCTCGTACTACATAAACTCCGGAACATCAATGGCTGCGCCTCACGTGACTGGAGCCGCAGCTCATGTCAAGGCTGCTCATCCAAGCTGGTCTGCTGCTGCTATCAAATCTGCACTCATGACCACTGGTATTTAAATTAAAAGTTTTAGTTAGTTTACTCAACTCTCTCTCTCTCTCACTCTCTCTCTAATGTCGTTTTTAGATTGCTGATCTGCTTCTTATGTTGATGTCTTTCTCTCTGGTTGTCGTTTATTTATTGAATCTGTGACGTTCTTAGTTGTGGTTAATTTTACATTTGCTCTCCTTTTTTTTTTTTTTTTTGAAGGTTCATATGTATTGTACTTTACGTTGTAGTCGTTTTCCTGCTGATGTCGCTGTTAGATGTTGTTTTACGGTGAAAGGTTGATGTCGTTGTCGTTTTTCATGTGATGCCATGTTTTAGGAAATTATTGTTTCTCTAGGTAATGTCGTTTTTTGAGGTTGCTGACTTGCTGGATTTTCTGCTGATGTAGTTCTATTCATCTGTTGGTTGTCATTTTCACAGTAAGTGCCGCTTTCTGATGATGCAATTGTCCTTTGGCTTTGTTGTCGTTTCTGATATTAATGTCGTTTTCCAAATCCTTGTCGTTTCTTTAATTTTCGTTTTATGTTGATCCCTAATGTCTAGTTTTTCAGTTTCTTGTCCTCATGCGCAGTTACTGTCACTTTCTCATTCTACTTTGGTTAATTATTCCGAGGTACAAGATTTGTTGGTCCAAACAGAGTTTTGCTGTAGTTTAAGCATTTTATTAAGTCAGTTAGTTTTTTTTTTTTTTAATTAGTTTGATTATTCAAAAAGTGTTTGACAAAAAGAGCTTTTTCGAATTCCTCTCGTTTTTATATTAAACTAGTTTCCACTTCTATCTCTAATGCAGCAAATGTCATGGACCCAACGATGAACAAACTCGACAGAGAATTTGCTCATGGCTCCGGCCTCCTCAACCCGGCCAAGGCAGTGTTACCTGGCCTAGTTTACGACGAAACAGAGAAAGATTACATCAGATTCCAATGCAAGCAAGGCTACAACACCACCACGTTGAGAAAAATCAGCCGTGACAGAAGTGTCTGCAGAACCACCACACATGGCGGGGAATGGGATCTGAACTACCCCTCTTTCGCAGTAGATGTGGAAGATGACCATGAGATTAACACGAGTTTCTTTAGGACGGTCACAAACGTTGGCTTGCCAAATTCAACCTACCATGTTCGCATTGAAAAGCCCGATTTCGTCGACATTAAGGTGCAGCCATCAGTTCTTTCATTCAACGTCGTCGGAGAGAAGAAATCGTTCATTGTGAAGGTAAACGGACCAAAGATAAGTCAGGTGCCAATACTCTCAGCGTCTGTTACTTGGGAAGATGGAGTTCACGTGGTGCGGTCACCACTCGTGATTTACACTGTGCTCAGAGAAACGTTAGCAAACAACAATAAAGACAAGGCATCCTCAGTTCCCAAAGCAGCCTTGGCAGGTGAGAGTTTTATGTGTCGCTACTAGATTGAGAAGAATTGAAGCTGTTATCGGACAAGGTTGTGGGAGTAGTTAATCCCTATTTTCATGTATCCCCTCTTACAGGCTTGTTTTACACTCTTTAGCTTCTCCTTTTGGTTCATCTTCTAAAAGACATGCTTAAGTACACTTTAGTAAGAATATGGAATGATACTTTTCTCTCTTAATTTATTATCCCTTGATAATATCGACACGGAATCTATCATATAGCCCCCGGACATGCCAAATATAGTCTAAAAATGATCCATGCACATACATTTTTCATTCAACGGAACATCAGCTGAGACCAAAGTCTCAATTTTACACACAGCATTTTTAAAATTTAGTACTAGAAGAGTACTTAGCATGCAAAACCAAAGTGTTTATAGAGATGAGTCCATTCAAATTTCAAAATAAACGATAAGAACGTATTAGTAATTGGCAAGCAGATGAGACACCAATAATAGACAAAAATATCAAAATATGTCAACAAGAATCAGGGCTGGTAAACGTTTGAGGCTTATATTCCACTGTCAACAACAACAAACAATATCTATCCAATGATCTAATCAATGATGACAAAGATAACAAACAAATCAAGCAAATGCCACATCTGAGCGAAAAACATACTTGACACCTTTACCAACGTTCCGTGCTTCATGCAACATACATTTGTCCCCATGAATGTGCAGAAGAGCCATTCCTTCTGTCGGAGCCACCTACAGATTTCATGTCGTCACATAAACCATAAAATCATATTCCACTAGTTGAGACTTGAGCGGTAAAATAGCTAATACAAAAGGGTAAAGGAAGCTTCCAAAGTATTGTACAATGTAGAACAGGCAACTGATCAAGGGATTAATAAAAGTCTAAAAGAGAAAGAAGGACTAGGAAGAAAAGTGTAAGCAAATTCACCTCGGTTACAACATTATTCCTCGAGCCATAGAAGACTGTCTCTCCTCCTACTAGAGGCTCTAGAGAAGAGTCTTTGGATCCCTTCAAGTCGTTTTTACCTTTCGAAACTCCCCCACTTAAATATATTAACAACGTATAATGAGTGCGCTTTCCATCCCCAAGATGAACACTTTCATCAATATGCCTACCAAAGCGCTGACCAACCTTGTATCTGAAAATTCATCACACTCCAAATGAACAACAACTACAAAAGATTTGTCTTCGGTCGTTCACAAGAATCTATACAACACACTAACATATAAAAATAAGGGGTATAACACATCGAACTAAAACATTATAAATTTTTGTATAACATTTTATACTCTCGTTTTAACATGTTAAATGTAACATCTTTCTTCACGCAGAACTAAAAAGGAGCAACATTTCCAAAAGGGTCAATCAGAAAATCCAACATAAAATCCTCCGAATCCAATGTAGTACCTGTAAAATCTAAGGTTGGGGTTCAACCCAACAGCAGTTTTTTCCTCGAATTTTAATGTCAGAAAACAATTGGTTAAGACCAGAAGCCCAAATGGAATCTGCAAGCGCAGGGTCGTTCACTGAGATTCTATCATTATCTCTGTAAGCCTCGCCTTTAGCTGGGCCTAGACTCCCTTGGTGAGCAAAACCAATAGCTTCTGCAGCTTTGACGAACGCCTTTGATTCAGCTGGTGTGAAGAAATTCTCAACCTGAACATCTTCAACTTGAAGAATTCAATACAAAAAATAAAAATAAAAATAAAAAAATAAATGATTGAATTACGAGAAACTGAAATTTACCCAGTTGAAATCAAGTAAACGGGTTTCTGATTCATGAGCTGGTCTTTCGATTTTGGCCAGATAAAATATTAAATAAATAAATAAATAAGGCAAACCAATTACAGAGGAGAGAAATATGGGGGGGTATTTCAGATTCATACCGTGAAAAGATCGGTATCTTTGAGACGAGTGATGCGGAGATTTTGTTTTGGTTTGATCGCTGGC
Source organism: Ficus erecta (assembly GCA_008635985.1). Lineage (NCBI taxonomy): Eukaryota > Viridiplantae > Streptophyta > Magnoliopsida > Rosales > Moraceae > Ficus > Ficus erecta. Next base: position 3,083,607 of record BKCH01000010.1, read on the forward strand.
CAATTTGATGTCGTTTTCGGGAAAATAGCTCCTCCTTTCTCCCCCATTCGCTTCCTCTTCGTTCCAGTCTCCGCCATGAAAATCCCAGACTTTCGCTCTTTCCTTCCTCTGTCTGCTCTTTCAGTTCAATGGACTGGTGGCCCATTTGGGCTATTCTAGCCCAGTTTTGTAATCTGGGCCAACTTCGCCCACTTTCATAGTAGCCCAACTTCGCCGAAAAAGACGGGACTCAAGAATTCGATTTCATCGAGAATCTTGTGTTTTTTTTTTTTTTTTTTTTTTTTATGGGAAAAACAAGCAAGTTACAACACCAGCTATTATGATGTTTGGATTTTGTCCGGGGGTTCCTATTTCCCTAGTTTTGTTTGGCACTCTTCTATCCGCATCCTTTTCGTTTTTCGGTTGGTCCTTTTGTTTTGTTTTTATTGCTTTTTTAATCCTTGGTTTTTGGTTGTTTTTTTGTTAACGAAGACCTCGTACCATTATCTAGTCTGTTCAAACTAACTCGATGGGTGAGAAAGGGATTCAAGGTCTCTTGTTGAAAATATAAGAAGTTTTCTTTTGAATTAATAAAGTGGATGCTCATAGTATTTATTTAGCTTAAAAAAAAATTACAGCATCACCTACTCAAAGGGTGGAAAAAAATAAGAGCTGGAGACAGGAAAATCTTCCATTATTCCATGCTAACAGTTTGAGGCTTTCATCTTTCTTGCTTCTTTACCTGTCATTTATATTTCTAAATTCGTCACAAGATTAATGTGTATATATATATATGTGTTATAAATCGGGGTTAAACTATAGAATTATTACAAAAGCAAGACAAATAAATAATAGAGTAGAGAAATCAAAATAGAGAGAAAATTCTCTCATTATTAATTTTAACTTATTTTTCGTTTGGTATTTCAACTCAATTTCAACTAAATTGTATTTTTTTCATTTCAGTTTTTGTCTTTTCTTAAAAAATCAATAAAAATTATAATTAGTTTTTAAAAAATCAACTAACTCCAACTTAAAAATTTCATCTCCAACCGGCGAAGCAAACGCAAGCTAACTTTTTCTCTCTCTCTATCTTACACGTCTCTCTTTCTTCTATGTCTTTTCCTTCTTTTCTACGGACATTCATAATCGTTCTTGGTATATACAATACCATATGAAGTAAGGCCTGTTTATAGAAACACAAAGCCATCCATTGAATCTCACGTCAATTATTTTGGCAATTTGACAACCATTTGACAAGTGGTATATTATAAATACCTATCAACATCTCTCAATGAAAGCTGGTCATTAAACACTTGCTTTTAGCCATTCTCAATGAAGGGTATCCACTTGAAGCCTGTAGCTAGTGGGGTGACATCCGCTATTTGGGTTTTCACAACTATACAAACTATAATTTTTCATTAGGACAAGTGTTTATTTTATAAATAGTTCTCTGAATTATGCACCATGTCTTATGTTGATTCCTAACTTTTAATTTTACATGTCACATTTTTCTAAAAAATTTTACTGTTTCACCTATGGTCTCTCTCTATCGATATTCTATTAAAAGAAAATTGATAAAAATTGAACAGATCACATTAATTTGGCCTAATCTTACAAATATATAAGAAAAATGTTAAAATGTCACCACTAATAAAAGGCATAGGCTCCATTAATGTGTTCCATTTTGTGGGACTTACTTTTATTAAGAAATGATGCTTAATATTATTGATGTCTTTTATTTGTTACATAATTTTTTTTTAACTTGAGGATTAAGGACGTAAACTATGCACCTTATGATTAAGTATGAAATTACTATTAAACCATACCTGCATCCGCATTATTTATTACATAATTAGTGTCCACTAAAATTAATAAGGGGCATTCAATTAAAAAAAAGGGTGTAATTTTATTGAAAGAATAATTAGAGTCTTCGTTTCTATTATATCTCAAATTCGAGTCATAACACATACAGAGTCTAGCTTTTAACAAGAAGGGACCATGTGATGTATGCTCTTAAAGCTTGAGGAATGCTAGATGTGAAAACTTAGGGTCAAGTTATTTGTCATACCATCGGTACGACTAGTGCACTTATCCAATGATCATTATGATAAGGGCGTGAGGACACCACTGCGATCCCCTTTCTTTCAACCAAAAAAAAAAGGAAAGAAAATTTTGTTACTCATGGTAGGTTGGAATTAAACTAATACACTAATACGGGTTCATTTGGTTTACCGGTAAAAATAAAATTTTTAAATTGAAATAAATTAATTTTTAAAAAATTAATATATATATATATATTTTTTGATTTTTCAATAAATATTAAAATGAAAAAATTAAGTTAAAAATATCAAATCAAACAGAAAGATATGAAACCATTATCTCGCCACCACCAAACCCTCCAATTGTGATTGGATTTTAAAATTATTTATTTCCACCAAAAAAAAAAGTACAACAAGATGACTCGCCACACAAGATGAGCCACGTGACACGTTTGCCCCTCATTGGTCTAAATGTCTAGTGTCACCATTTTAATTGCTGATAACAGTTGATGTGCTGTCACTGACTTATTGGTCATTCACGCAAGTCATTGTACGATGATTGTTGAAATGTCGCACACAACAACAACTTAAAATTTTTTTTTTCTTCTTTTTCGGAAAGCAAAACTTTATTCTCATTTTTAGTTTATGCCATTTTAAGCTCATTGCGAGGATGACTTTTAAAAAAATAAAAGTAGATTTTTCTACATATTTTAATCACTTTTCTTTCATTAAAATAAAATAATAATAAGGACATCGTTTAGACTTTAGAGTTTATTAAAATATATTTTTTTTACCCTTTTAAAAATATATTTTTTAGTTTTTTTATTTTTATTTTTAACTGAATTTTGTCTTTCTCTCCGTATTTACATGTGTCTTTTTCTCAGTTTACCAAGTCAATATAAGCAACGAGCTTAGGAAGGGAACCAAAAACGTAAATTTTTCCTTTTTTGTTTATTTGCATTTTGATTTTCCCTTTTTATTAATTTTTTCTTTCCACTTATTGTCTTTCCTTTTCAAAAATTTTTTTTTTTTCGGTGTGGGTCAAGACCCCTTGACAGGGATAGACAAAGGGAATAATTGGCAAGTTGCGAGAGAACTATAGATGAATAAGGAAAGGAGGAAAATGGAAGACTCTTTGTGGTTGAAGAATACAAGATTATATACATTTCGGGAAAAGTCTCCTCCTTCCATTCCACGCTCTGTTAGATCCTCTTAGCTAGGGCTTCTGTGAAAATCCCCTCATTAAATCACAATTTTTGTATGTTGTTCTTCATCTTTTTTCTGCAAATACAAACTCAGTTTTGTCATCTCATTTTAATGCTTTAGATTATTTTTCTGAAATTTTTTATTTAATTTTTGTTGTACTTTTTTTTGGGGTTTTTGCTCTTCAAATCCTTACGAGATTTCTTACCAAAAATAGTTTAAAAAATTACAGATTTATTGTACCTTTGTTTTGCGATATTTTTGTTCTTACAAAATTTGGTCGTACTTCTTAACTCAGAGCTCGAGAGCTAACTTGAAATCTGTCTACACCAGAAAATCACAGCAAGTTTTCTTTCTAGCAAAGGTATTTTCCTTTTTTTTTTTCTTTTTCTTTTTCTTTTTACCAATTTGTTTCTTGTGAGATTTTTACATTATTTTATGCCGATTTTTAATGCTTAAATTTAGGTTGCAAAAAGTTGGATGAAACTTCCAATAAAAAATTAAAAAAAAAACCCATTTTCTGTTTGATATTGATGTAGGAGGGCATATACAAAATGGTGAGAGGGAAAGTAGAGATGAGAAGAATCGAGAATGCGACAAACAGACAAGTGACATTTTCGAAGAGAAGAAATGGGTTGTTGAAGAAGGCTCGCGAGCTCTCAGTTCTCTGCGATGCCCAGGTTGCTGTTATCATCTTCTCTCAGAAAGGCAGGCTCTATCAGTTCTCTAGCTCTGAGTATGTTCCCTTTTTTTATTTTCCTCTTTTTTATTTTATTTTATTTTTTTTACCCGTGATTTCTTTTTTGAGTAATCGCTTATTACATCGTGAAATGGAAACAATAAACTTTTTTCGTCAAATATTAATAATAAAATAAACAAACATAAATTTCGTTCTAAGAATTTCTTGTCCCATGGAAAAAAGAAATATAGTTGCAATTTGCTGTGCTTGGTGTTTGCAATAAGGTATGGGTTAATGCACTGTTTATCATGGTGGAGATATATATGTGATACGTGTACACATTTATATATATATATATATGATATTTTGTATGAGTTGTGGCTAGCTGATCTGTAATACTGTTTAGATTCTATAAATGACCCTTTGTCCATCTGATTATATATATATATATATATATATATAACTATATTTGTCGCTTTCATATATACCACTAATAATCAGAGTTAATTAGGATACGAAAGAGAGAGATTTAAAACAACCAAAAATACCATCTGGGGTAGTTTAGCCATTCCCTTCTCAAGAGTACGACTGATTTCAGCTAGCGCCTAGCTGTTGGATTGTACCTGAAGTTGCTTTGGGTTGATCTTGGGAAAATATTATCTTCAAAAATCTCTCACTCGCTCACTCTCTCTCTCTTTTCTTTTTCTTTTCATGTACTAATTAAGGATTATAATCAGGCTGTACGCTCTTTTGACGCTGGGAATCCAGTGCTTAGTCCTCCTATAGTACTGCGATTACTAGTCCTCTTGATGACCACTAATAGCATGGCTGTTTTTATGTACTTTTATTTCATTCCAGACTTTCTTTTTTCCTCCTTCGGTATCTAGACGTACATGTTTTCATAATTCAAATAGAAATAATTACTTGGGCTTTGTTTGGTTCTCCAACTTGATTTAAACTAAACTGTACTTTTTTCATCATGTTTTTTGTCTTTTTTGAAAAAGTCAACAAAAATTACTATTCAAACTTAAAAATCTCAACTCAACTCAAACTTAACTCGTACACCAAACATCCCCTTGGAGATAAATTAGGTGGTTTTAACAAACATTGAAAGTCCAATTAGATTACAGGTTTGAAAAAATAAATTCAAAAACAAAAAAAGTAAGGGAAAACGTACTATTTATTATTTTTTAAATACTATCCAAAAACAGTATTTAACAGTATTTAAACAGTGATTTCAAATGGTCACTAAATTCTGTAGTGATTAGGAAACATATACTTATTTCTAACATAAGATTTCCTACTTCATACAAATTGTCTATGGTGTTTATTATGGGAAGTGGCTGTGATTTTATGGAACTTTGGTCATCGAGCATCTTATGTTAAAAACAATGTTTTAACTTCTGTTTTTAGCATCTCATACGAACATGTAGAGAGTTGTTCTGCTAATGTTACTTCTAAAAGCTTCTTACATCTCAATTAAGCCCCGAGATATATATACATATATATAAAATGTATATACTAGAGAAATCACACTGTAAAAAAAACATGTCTTGTTACATTTACTTCACTTTTTTAGGCATGGACCTTCATGCATGTGCTTGAATTCGAGCTACCATGCAATGCATGACCTTAAACGACTTGCACCAAAACCAAGAAATATTAAACCAATATTATTTGATTATCAACTTGTGACTTGGGGTATTTCACGTTGTATTATGTTTTCCTATATATCGACAACCCCGTTTGGGCTAACTCAGTGGGTAGGAAGGTGTTTAAGGTCTTAAGTCCCAGAATCAAAATTTTGGAGTTTTTTTTTTTTTTTTTTTAAATTAATAAAGTAGGTGCCCGCGGAGCATAATTCCTATTGACAGACTCTCTCAATTTCAGCTAGTCTTGTTTCAATTATCTGAGTACTAACAGCTACATATATATATATATATATATATAGATGGTACTAGGAGATTACTTTAACTCTAGTGACAATGTACGTATGCGTGTGTGTAAGTACATATGTATGTATGTGGGGGTGGGGGCTCGAGGGCGGCTTGAGGACCTGCTGGAATCCTGTGCAGATGTATTAACCTGCTGAAATCATTTGCGGAAGAAATTTGATACTTCTAAGCTTTAATTAGGATAAGGATTAGGTGACGATCTGTCTTTTTCAAATGAATTTCGAGAAAGAAATCCATAGTGATACGGATGCAAGTTGCGGTTAAAAGTTGGATCATGATTAACATTAAACAACTAATGGTAATTAATTAACATGTTAGCATTGATTAAGGGATTTCCTTTTCTCTAATTGTGTAGTTGACTATTAATCCATGGTAGTAAGCATCTCTCATTAGTTTAGTTTCTCTTTTTAATTTGTATTTTTCATTTATAAATAACGCCCTCTTATACTTTTGACGATTTACATTTCAGAGAATACAATTTTTCTTAGTTCTCTCTTCTCCTTCTATGTTTTCATGGTATTATCGGTGGTATTCCTTCTATGGTTTCAAACATATTATACTATGATGTGTCACCTTGTTGTCAATAGATATCGGAGATTCTTGTCATCAGAATGCAAGTACTAGTGACCAAGGAAAAGTATATAGATCCGATATATAATTTTGTGGTGATCATGTTAACTAAGAATCAGAGTATCAATATATATGTATTATTTGAGTCGTCATCATTTTTTTATTGACAGTGTTTAGACTAGTGGAACTCAATTGATTGTATCTACTAATAAAAAGATGGCAACTAACCATCATACGAGTTGGTACTCAAAATTTGATATTAGAGTTGGTGTCTCTAATACTACTCTCTCTGATATTACATCATGTTAGAGGGTAAAATCTAATGAAGTGTAAAACAATCCTATTGGTAAGAATGTTAATATGGATTGTAGTTTGATGTAGTTTCTACTTGTAAGAATTAAAGGTACCTTTTGTTTGATGGTATGGAATAGGAACAGGAGTAGGAATATTACGATAGAATAAGAATAGGAATAGATTGAATGATTATTTTTAATTATAATGTTTGGTTGAACATTGGAATAACAACTTTTATGTTTGGTTTAGTCATCGAGATGGAATGTAACATAGTTGTTTTGACAAAAATAAACATCCGTTAATTTAACCATTTCGAATTAATGATTTTAGGATAGTGCAAGGGTATTTAAATTAAATATTAGAATACTGTGAGGGATAATTTAGAGAGAGAATTTTAATTAATATAGATGTTTGAATAGAATGATCATTCCATTGGTTCTCAACCATTTTGGTAGAAAAGCAATTCAATTTCCATAAGAATAGTTATTCTTAGTGTATTTTGTCCGAGCAAACATAAGAATGACTGGATTTTAGGTGTTGCCATTCAATTCCAATGGCCATTCCATCAAGCCAACCGTGCCCTAAAGTTTCTCTATATTTTTTTTATAATAATTTTATGTTTCCATTTATTATTTCCTTGTTCATCAGATACCTTTTTAAATTAGAATTTCAACACTAACTTTCAAGGCTCTCTTTTTTTTTTTTTTTTTTTTTTTTTTTTTTTTTTTTTAATTTGAGATATATTTATGCGGGTGTTATGGAGAAAGCTTCGCAGTTTCCTTTACCCCGTAAAAAAGAAAACATGGATTCTTCCTCTTTCTGTTCATTTTTTTTTTCCTTCTTAACATAATTTTGAGCAAGTTACAAGGATTAAGCTTCTTAATCTAGCTGGATATTAATAAGCTTATAATCTACTATCTTAGTCCGCCTTATATAATTTGCCCTTTTCATTTGGAAACCTACTTTTTAGGAACATTTTTTAGGACAAATTTAAAAAAATTTCCCTAAACTTTGATTTAAAATTTAAGTTGCGAACGAACTTACATTTGAAAGTTCGTATTCCCAACGTCTCACTTTTTTTTGTTAGATTTTAGACGTTCTCTATCGCATCCTAGTCATGTGAGGGCGTCCAGTTTTGGACGGGATTGTAGAGGTTGATGTTGAAATATAAAACTATTGTTGGCCCAACTCCTAAAGAATTGGTAACTAACATGGTATCAGATCGGGAGGACCTGAGTTCGAACCTCTACAATTGCACTCTTTATATAACCCCTTTATGATCATTGCATGTTGGGCCTTAATATGTTTCGGGCTTCTTATAATTTGTGTTAGACTTTCAAATTAATATTTGTCCGTACGTTTGCCCATTGTCTGGCCTGCACATGAGGGGGAGTGTTGAAATATAAAACTATTATTGGCCCAACTCCTAAAAGCTTAAGCTTTTGGGAGAATTGGTAAACTAACAATTGATTCTCTCCTCCTCTCCTTTTTGAAGACCCAAAAAATCCCCAATATTAACCAAAAACTTAATCAGCTAAAAAAAAGAAAGAAAAAGAAGCTCTTCTAGGTTGAAGAACTCTGATGAATCTGGGACGGAAGAAGAAAAAGCTTGTTATGAACATCTTGTTTGATAATCTGCTTTACTACAGTGCGAGTTCGAAAACACGTTTAATATTTTCAAACTATTTAGAGTATGGCATGATATTTTGGATTATCATGTGAACCAATTTGAGAATGCCAAGAAATTTCATATTAAATGTCTCTAGAAGTGGAAGAAATTCTTTTAGTTGGAAAAAGCTTTGTTTTTAGTATCCCAAAATCCTTCCACTAATCCCCTCATTTATTCCCTTAGTTCCTGTTTACCTGCGGTGACTCTTTCGCCTTTGCTTTCCTCTGTAAAGTTTACATTTATTAGATTCCTTGAACTTAAAAATATTCAATATTTCCAATGGAGACGAAACACTCACAAAAATTCCTCAAGTAATAAATTATGTTTCTATTTTGTGGAATTTGAAGGACTTCCCATCATTCCTAACAAACTACTACAAACATTGAAAGTCAAATAGTTGAATATTAACGTGATATGTTTTGGAAGCTTCAGAATGCAAAAAATCATCGACCGATACCATAAACAAGCAAAGGATGAGAAAGCAAACAACATAGAAGCCGAATACCAATTGCAGGTTAGAAACTCTATCTTGGAATATGATATTTCACATATCTTCGTTTTATTAAAGCATAAACTCGTGTATGCTACTAAAATACTAGGGTTCATTATTTTGGAACCATATGATCAATGTCTATATATGTACTCATGTATGTGTTATTTATACCCAATGACATGAGAATGAATTATTTTTGCTGTTAGTGAAAAATGTTTTATATATTGACTCACATGTACATATTGGAATCTATGTCTATATATATATATATGTGTGTATGTGAAATATATCTATGTGTACATATATGTTAACTATAGCTTTGGTTCCCTGATAATTTTTAAAAAAGTATGGATTTGGATGCAGGAACTGAAGCTTGAAACTGCTAACTTGGCCAAGAAGATTGAGCTCCTTGAAGTTTCTAAGCGGTACATTGGTGGCCTATACTTTTCATGCTTAATAGTAACCATAGCCTTTTCAAAGTAAATGCTAATGTTATGTTATTTGTGGTGTTAAAAATGGAAAAGTAGTGTAGTTTTGTACTTCAATACAGAATATTTTTTTTAAATAACATATATGTATTTTATCATAAATCTTAAGCTTTAATCCTTGCAAAAGAAAATATTTTTTTTCTTTTATTTTAAACTTAAAAAATGGCATTGTTGTTGTTATTAAATAAGTGAAAAAGTCAACACATTAATTAACTAATAAGTAATCATTTCCTGAAATTTGATATATAGTCTACTTGGTGCTAAATTCGTACCAAGTACAGAGCAATTCTTGGAGAGTATTTTTTCACTATCTCCAATGCAATGCCAAGATTTGGCATTTGGGTAAGAAAGTTATTCTCTAATGCAATGTATTACTTAAATGTCAGTATGACCTGTTAAATTTGATGCCAACTTTGGCAACCGAGCATATGCCAAATTTTGGCAATTGCTGGTTGATGACTTTCATGAGTTGCTTTCGTTTACCGGTTCCGAAGACTAGAAATTTATGATAACAAATAGATATATAACATTTGAAATAGCATTGTTTAATTAGAGCACAGAACAAAACAACTAAATACACCATTTACGTTTTTTTTTTTTGCGCCAAATATAGCATAACAAGCACTAGCATTGTAGATGATTTTTACCTAAATGAAACTTTACATTCAATTGAAATGTGGTGTTGTAATGTTCTTCACTGAACTTCGAATCTTGCATTGTTCTTAGGAAGCTTTTGGGGCGTGATATAAATTCTTGTTCTTACGAGGAACTCCAAGGGATGGTTAGGCAGTTGGAGCAAAGCCTACGCAATATCAGAGCAAGAAAGGTACATGTGTGTGTGTGTATTTATTATATCTTGTAAAAAAAAAAAAAGAACTTTTCCACAAAGCTGGCTTCTCTTAAATTAATAGAAAGTTTACATTTATCAGAACATTTGTTGATCCCTATAGCTGTTGCTTTTAGTTTTTATGTAGGGCGGAGCCACTCATAATCGAGTGGGGTTTCTATCTTGTTGAATTTTTTTTTTCATTCTTATCTTTAATATTTTTATTTCTCTCATTTTATCCTCACTGAAAATTAATTTTCCTATATAATCCTTTAAAATTTTATCTTTTAATATATGCCCCCACTTAAACAAAAGGCTGGCTCCGCTAACATTCGGATTTAATAATTTTTTAATTGATTTGTTATGATGTTACAATTAAATTTATATCTTTAATTGACATGTTATGATATTATTGGAGGGACATGAATGAGACAGGATTTAGGGGACACAGGAGTTGAATCCCTATTATTCATATATATATATATACACACACACTCACATGATGATGATGAAAGCTTATTAAATTACTTGGATCGCCTATTTCCCAGGAGCAACTATTCAACGAGCAGATGGAGCAACTAAAAATGAAGGTATTTATGTGCCATTTGTATTGATCAACATGTGCTTCATTCAAGCTTAACTGTTTAGCTGAACTTCACTAGTTTTAGTAATGTTCTTTTTTCCTCAAATCAGGAAAGGATTCTCTTAGAAGAGCGTGCAAAGTTACGTGAAAAGGTGAATTTCAAGCTCATCTGTTTCTTGTTTTTTTGGTTTATATCTCTATTTTCCCCCTAGAAAGAATTAATATCTCTGGTTTTTCCTTTTTTCTGCTGCTTCATTATGTGGTGTTTTAGCTAGGTTTACGAGTTTCCAGAGAACAAATAAATTCCGAAATTGGATCAAATGCTTGTGGTTGAGTTTTCATTTTCAGTTCGATGCGTAAATAAGCGGAGCAGATAGATAACAAAAAAAAAAAAAAAAAAGAGAGAGAGAGAGAGAGAGAGAGTAAATAATAGAAAGAAAAAGCAAAATCGGGTTCGCCATCTTATACTCTTCAGCATGTCCTACTGGTTTTATTTTTTCTAATCAAGATCCAAATGCATGTGTGTGTATAGAAATATAACATTTTTTTTTATAGAGTACTACTGGAGCAAAGCTGGTGTATTGGCAGCCATTAATCCAAGAGAAAGAAGCTGTAACCTACTGCAGTAAGAGTAGCAACATTACAACTTCAGATCAGGTGGAAACTGAGCTGTTCATCGGACCGCCGAGAAGTAATTATTCGCTGCTGATTAGTCAAGCTGATTGTTCATCATGATCTCTTGAAACCAGACGAGTATTGGTATAGTTTGTACGTACATCTCTATTAAATTAGTCTTAAATACTGATAAGTTGCGTTTCTAGGAAACACGTCTCTACAATAAACGGGGAATCGATGCAGTAATGAGATTATTTTTCATCATAAGTTCATTCGGTATGTGGTTCATATAGATATAATTTATAAGATTGTTTTTGTAAACAAATTCCAAAAAATGAGAATCGACTTGATTGTTTTAACTTGTAGATGATTGTATTCTACTTATTATTTCTAAGATTGGGATCTTTTAATTTTCTCATTGTCAAGGGAAGGGGATATATTTTCTTATATTGGAAAATGTCATAAATTCCTCTTGAACTTTATCACTAGTGTCAATATGCCCTCTTATCACTAGTGTCAATATACCCTCTGAACTATGAAATATACCTATTGTGTTTCATGAACTTTAACATGTGTGTCAAATTGCTCTCTCAGTTAGTTACCGTTAATTTTTCCGTTATCTTTGATGTTAAAATGTCTCATGAACTTTGTTTTTGTGTCAAAATGTCACCTGATTTTTACCTGTGTCAAAGTGCCTCCCAATCCTTATTATTTGTATCAAAATACCTCCTGATTTTTAATATTTGTGTCAAATTGTCTCATCTATCTTATTTTAATTATCAATATTATATAATTACCTAAATTTTTTAGAATATATAAAAAAAATATTTTTTCTATTAAAAGAAAATGTATCTTTTTTTATCTACTTTATATTCATTTTGATTTTCTTAAATAAAAATAACTATACAAATAATGTTCATTATTTTATTGTCCTAATATTTCAATGGGAGCGTCTATTAACATCCCTCAATCTACTTTTTCCACCTCCTTTCTTAAATTATCCACCAATGAAACTTTAAATATCCTTTTTTAACTTATTAGACCCCTCTATTATTTCACAATAATCCCTACACTTTATCTTTTTTGCACCCACCAACTAACAAATAACCACATTTTTTTAAAACACTTGTTTTTTCTCATATACTGTTTTTCTTATTTTTCGACCCCTTTTTTTTTTAAATAATTTTTTTTTGAAAGAAGATTTCATGAAACTAAAATAGTCGTAGTTTTATATTTATTTTTTATGTCGTAGATATGTATATTAATATTGTTGTATATACATGTATTGTAAGTTGTTGTTCGTAATTTTCTTGTGAAAATAGTTATTACAAAAAATAATTATCACAGAAAAGACAAAATTACAAGATATAAGAAGAAGAAGAAGAAGAAGAAGAATAATAAGTTATTGTTTTAAAAATAGGAATTATTTATTTGTTGGTGAGTATAAAAAGATGAATGGTATAATTAAACTGAAGTGATTTTTAAAAAAATAATAATAGGGGTGTAACGAGTAATAATGAACATCTAAATTTTTAATTGGTGGATAATTTAAGAAATGAGTGGGGAAAACAGATGGAGGGGTGTCAATAGTTGCCCCCTATTACAATATTTTGTTTAATTATAACTTATAATATTGTATCAAAATATGCAAACTAATCATTTTTTAAATTAAAAAATTATAACTAGGAAACAAACACATGAATGAAATTCGTTAAAATTATGATTTCAAATTAAGTAAGCCAAGTAACAGCGTATTTGAAAGCCAAATCCTGCTTCTGAGTCCTACCAACTATGATTAAGCATAAGTAAACTCATAACCCAAATAAACTTAAATTAAAATAAGTAAAATAAAAAAAAAAATGTGTTAAAAAAAGATGCGTACTACTTTATTAAAATAAAAAATATTTTTTTTTACCTATTGTAAAAGAGTTAATAATTATTAGGTAATTATATAATGTTAGATAATTAAAATAAGATAAATGAGGTATTTTGATACAAATATTGAAGATCAGGGGGTTGTTTGATACAAATAATGAAGACCAAGGGATATTTTGACACAAATACAAAGCTTATGGGGGTATTTTGACACAAAAACAAAGTTCAGAGGGTATTTTGATATTAAAAATGATGCAAATCAAACTCAACAATTTAATCCGAAAGTTCATCAGCAAGAGGATTTGGGTGTGCTCATTAATGAGGGACGACAAAGATTGGTCCACATCATCAAGGTCAATTCTGATCTAAAAGATCAGCCATGCAAATCCATGTAATAGGCGTGTGAATCAAGAAAGAGAAACTGAAAAATATTTAGTTTCCTTTTTTTATTATTGTTGAATATTCAGCCATCATTCATCCTTTATTTTGTTAGCTCATTAGTCAACTTTTCTTTTCTATTTTTTGGCATTTACAGCCATTTAATTTTCAGATTGTTTCCTTTTTTCTATTTTAGCAAGTAAGAACTATTATTATTAGATTTTAGCCATAATTAAGATGGCATGTAATTAAGTTATTTTAGGAACGTTCTTTGCAATAATTCAACCTATATAAATAGGCGTCTATGGAGAAGAAAGAAGACAAGTAATTATTTAGAAAATGTGAGTGTATTTTCTCTTTGGTTTTTTCACGAACTATTCAAACTTATCAGAATATTCCGTAACGTTCACTATTGACTTATCAAACGAATTTTCACCATCGTTTATGGCGTCTTCCTTATACCAAGGTTTTGTTTCATATTAAACAATGGGTTCAGGTTAAATATACCAAGGTTCTTGTTTTTGTTGAAGCAACGGGTCGAGGTCACTCATCCAAACCTGATCGTAGAACGTTCTAGGGTACCTTTTTGTTGTCGGGTCTTGTTATTCTTGGTGGGGTTCGCATCAAAAGATAACAGAAAAACAAATGGAAACTAACAAATAGGATAACTTGACACACATGTTAAAATTTAGGGGGCATAATGGGTATATTTTATAATTCATGAGACATATTAACACTAATAACAAAATTTATGACATTTTTCCTCTTATGTTATGTGTTAACAACATAACTCGTCAGCAATTTTGGAACTTGACAGGTCCAGTGTTCTTTTATTTAAATTTTTTTCACGAGTAAAAAAGAAAATACCACCTTTTTTTTTATTTTAGTTTACACTTTATATTGAAGACTTAAAGGATATCAAGATGCTCGATATCATTTTAATTATATCCATGGTACTTATTTAGCGGTGTTGAATTTATCTATAAATTATCAGTACTTTTTTTTCCCCCTTTAAGGAAATTGAATTAACAATTCTTTAATTAAGGCATGTTGTTGCAATTGTACTTGGCAAAATAGCAAAACGCCCAAAAGATGAAAAAACGAATAATGAGTTGCAAATTTTCAACTAGTTATCTTCTTATTATGTTGTTTGATTGAAGTGAAATTGAGGACAAGAAGTTGTAATCCGTACATTGAATTTATACTTTTCGGACTTGAGATTTCTTTAAAGTATTTTTTTAAATAATTTTTTCAATAAAATTTTATTTGGTTTGTTTTTTATAATCAAGTGATTTTGAAATTATTTAGATAGATTATAGATATCTACCTACTGGAACATTCTCCAACAATCAAAATCAGAGACTTTCGGTTGTTTGTGTTGAAAATAGAATGATAATCTACTAACTTTTTCTCCGTGACTGAAGACGAAGATGTCTATATATCTAGATTGAAAATGGAAAACAATTTGGAAAACAAAAAAAAAAAAAAAATTGATTAGGTTTTCAAACTAATCTAACAGATAATTCTTTGACAACTAAAGTTGAAGATTAAAAGTCATCTATATTGAAAACAAAAAATAATCAGATACTTGATAAAAAAAATTATACTTTTTGATGAGGTAGACGGCCTGCCACCTATGTTACAAAAGAAAAAAATAATCTATTATGTTATAAAAAATTTATTATTTGACAACTGGAGCCGGAGACGATTGACCGACGATTGACCATTTGTTGATACGAAAAAATAACATGATAGATTATAAATAATAATAATAATAATAATGATCTATATAATGACTCTCCAACGACTACATACATGCGAGACCATTAGATCTTGATCGTCATTGGTTCTTGTGACATCAAGTATAATATTAGTGATGATCTAGTTATTTTATTATTATTTTTTATGTACATGGCATAAATATGAAGCTCCATTATCCGTTTTCTAAATCAAATGTTTTTTTTTCTTTTTTCTTTTTTTTTTAATATAAATCCTCAAAATATTCAATATTCAAGTGGGATATCATTAAGTAAAGCATGGTCTCTCTCTCTTCTTTTTTCTTTTTTGTTGAGAAAAAACATTTGAACGATACAAATTTAGAGATCATTGCATAAACATGATACAAAAATTAACACTAAACTAATATGACACAAAATTAAACTAAAGTTAACTAAAATTATTGTCTGTTGGTCAAGAATAAAAATTTTGTGTCATGTTAATTAATAGATGAAAAAATGTAATTATTTTGGTATCTCTCATTTTATTTTTATTTTTATTTTTTATTATTGAGCCTATGTTGAAAATTGTGAAAGAAATAGAGTAATTTTATTTGCACTCATTACTGTAAACTAAATCACAATTTATCTTCTTTTCTTTTCTTTTCTTTTTTTTTTTTTTTTGACAAAATTTATATTAGGATTTGTACATTTACACTTTACCAATAGAGCGAGTACTTTTTACTTTAACATCATTATCTAATGGTGGGAGATGATGATGCAATATTAGGATAATGTTTTTTAACTTATTTATATGGTAGTTTGTCCTTAAACCTAAAAATAATTTATATTTAATTTGTTTTTAAGAAAATAAAATTTACCTAAAAAATATAAAATGCGAAGAAATTTATTGAAACTGCCACCGCACCTAATTAGACCCACTGGTGAGATTTGTCATCCACAAGTCCCACCACCATTTACCCTACCCTCGGCAAGATCCACGGTCGGTGAGATTTTTGCTTGGACTAGTTAAAATCATGTGTGAAATGTGAAGTGTATATATATTAAAATCGTTGAATGTCTATTTTATAAACATAAATGTTCAAAATTTTTAATGATATTTTAGGATAAAAATAAGAGAATAAAAAAGGACATTTAAAAAATTATTAAAGAAAAAAAAAAAGATAAATCAAGAAAAAAGTAAAAAAAAAAAAAAAAGAAGAAATGACATCATTACAAAAAGATAAAATAATTTAACAAAGTTTTTTAAATAGTCGTTTTAGGGATCTTCATATTTATAATGTAGTTATAGATTAAAATATGAAAAATATAATAAATAACATTTTTGACGAAATTAAATGAAATAAGTAATAAGATTTTAAATATAATAGCAAATTTATTAATTAAATAATTAGTTTACTTCTAAAAAAAATAGATTATTTATCTAATAAATTTACTATTAACGTAATTCGCTCCAAATGTTTTAAAAAGACACTATTGTTTTCATTATTTACTTCTTTCTCCCTTAAAAATATAAGGATCAAAGTATCAAAAATTTTACTTGGATTTTTTCCTTCAAAGATAGCTTTTTTTTTTTTTTAATAATTATTTTTAAGGATTTTTTTTTGCACTAGCACCCCTTGAATTTATTGGTCAATTACATTTTTACCCTGATATTTTATTTTCAAAAATTTACCCCTAAACTTGAAAATCTGTATAATAACGCTAGGCATTTTCCTGTCAAAATTGAGATATGACTTGCACATGGATTTATCTGATATGATTAAAAAAAAGAACACATAAAAATCAACTTAAAAACAAGTTCAGTTTATCTTCTAAATTATTTAATCTAAAGTTTCGTCACTTAATCTTAAAAAAAAAAACTTATTTACAATATATTTTGTCTCTTTTGATTCAAAATATTAATATGTTGTAGAATAAGTGACTATTATTATTATTACTATTTGCTAAAGTTGTGAAGTCATTAAAGGATTATTTACATTTTCATACCTTATATTTTGTTTTTATTTAGAAAGTATAACCTGTATTTTGAAGTTTTTTCATTTTTAATACCTTTAAATTTTAATTAATATACAAATCTATACCTTTTATAGGTAAACATTTAATTTTGACCTAAACATACCCAAGTTACCCTTTAAAAACAAAACTAAACATTGGATTATTCACCTTTTATATCATATTTTTTGCTTTTACTCAAAAAGTATACCATACATTTTAAGATAATGTATTTTTATTATTTTATTATATTTAATATATCAAATCTATATGTTTTCTCATTCAAATCTTTAAGTAGACCTTAAAATGTCCAACTATCCTCAATTTAAATTTGTTTAAATTACTTTCTAAGTTCAATTTTAAGGGCATTTACATTATTTTTAAGATCAAAATAAGTGCTGATTAAGAAAAAAAAAATAGATATATGTATTAATAAATTATAATGGTATAAAAAATAAAGAACTTCAAAATGCACAAATACTTTCTAAAAAAACAAAGTGCATGATCTACAAAGATGAATACTACTTAATTTAGTTTTTCTTTTTAAAAATAATTTAAGTGCTTTCGATCAAATTACACATCAATTTAATATTTAAATTTAACTCTAATTTAACTATATTTTTTATTTTATTTTTCTTTTTAAAAATTTAAAAATTTATAACTAATTTTTTAAAATTAATCAACTCTAATTAAAAATTTTATTTCCAATCCACCTATCAAACAAATAATAGTTACATGTTAAGAAGGAAAAGAAACATAGTACAAGCTGACCAGCCACACAAGTGAGCCACTGACGAGGTCGGTCCCATTGGTTTGAGGTCAGCGTTTCTGTTTTGCTGACAACAGCGGATGTGCTGTCACTGTTTTATTGATCTTCATGCAAGTCACTTACAATGATCTTGACATGTTGCACACAGCAACAACACATTTTTTTTTTTGGGAAAACACTTCTTCACACATTACTCTCTTGTTTATGCCTTTTAAGTTCCGTACGACTTAAAAAAAGAAGATTATCTTCGTACTTTAATCAATTTATTTCTTCAAGCCATCCGCAGCTAACCTAATGGCGAGGGGAGAGAGAGAGGAGAGAGATTTGGGATTTAAGAATCATAAGTCTAAGTGTCTGTTTGATAAATGAATTTGAGTTAAAAAAATACAGTTTAAGTTAAAAAATTTTATTGACTTTTCAAAAAGATAAAAACTGTTTCACAAAAAGATAAAAATTGAGATGAAAAAATACAGTTGAGTACGAACGCCAAACGAGACCTAAGATTCGATCGTTGAGGGAGGTACAAAATTAGTAATAAATTAATTAAGATAAGAGATGTGCACATATGGTATTTACATGTAAAAAAATCACAAAAAAAATTAATTTATTTTTTCATTAAAAAAATCAATTTATTTCTTAAGTTGCGTTTGATGTGCAGCTTTGATAAAAAAAAATAATAAATTGAAGTTGATTGATTTTTAAAAAATTAATTATAATTTTTATTAATTTTTCAAAAAAAAAAAAAAAACCTAAGATGAAAATTTTAGACTTGAAGAAGCTTGTTCAATTTCGTTTAGTCTACAAAATATATTTACTTTATTTGTTTTTCTCTGTCATCCCTTTTTTTTTTTTTGCTAAATAAATAATCTGATGGTGACCACGTTATTTTCTGTTTTGATACACTATGTAGATATGGTTTATAACTCACCTAAACTGACAGAGGATTCGAAGCTCCTGTTTTGATATACTACGTAGATATAGTTTATAACTCACCTGAACTGACAGAGGATTCGAAGCTTGGACCTCTCTGTTAATGAAATCATTAAGTGCTTGTTTGGTTCACAAGTTCAAATCATAATTTTTCAAACTTTTTTTTTGTCTTTTTCTCAAAAAGTTTTTGTCTTTTTTCCAAAAAGTTTTTTGTCTTTTCTGAAATTCAAAAAAATTTACTATTGAAACTTAAAAATTTCAACTCAAACTCATGAATCAAACTAACCATAAGATTGATTCCCGTGTGAACTCATCCACGCAGGCAGGTTTTTTTCTCCGTCGTCCTTGCACATGTTATACTTTAACCAAATCAAGAGCAGCACCGAGGTTAATTAATGAGGTATTTGGTGTTTTAGTTTGAGTTAAGATTTTTTAAGTTTCAATAGTAATTTTTATTGATTTTTCAGAAAAGATAAAAAATTTTATTAAAAAAAGACAAAAAAAAAAATACAGTTTCACTTGAGTGAATCTAAAGTGCCAAACAGACCCTAAGAGCCAATATTAATGCAAAATTTCCTCTCTATTTTTTTTTTTTGTTTTAATCGTTTTTTATTCCCTCCTCCTCCTCCTCCTTCTTCTTCTTTTTATTTATTTTTTATTTTTTTATTTTTTTCTCACTTATTGTCGTTTCTTTTTTTTGGTGAGGGCAAGACCCCTTGACAGGGATAGACACAGAATAATTGGCAAGTTGCGAGAGAAGTACTAAAGGAAATATGGAAGACTCATGTGGTTGAAGAGTAAAGACATATTTACATTTCAAGAAAAGTCTCCTCCTTCCATTCCATGCTCTGTGAGATCCTCCTTTCTGAGAAATCCCCATTTCCCATTTTGTATGTACTTGATCTTCATTTGATTTAGTAAAGTTTTTTCTTTTTTGTGATTCTTTTCTCTTTACTTTCTTGTTTCGGAAAAAAATTTTGATATCTTTTTTTTCTGGGGGGGGTTTTGCTCTTTAAATCCTTCCGAAGTTCCTTAGCATATATACATTTTTTTTTTAAGAAATTACATAGCTTTATTATAAATTCTTTTTTTTTTTTTGCCAGATTTTTGGTCCTCATTGTTCTTACAAAGTTTGATCGTACGTTTTCAGAGCTCTATATTAGCTTGAAATCTGCCTACACCAGAATAATATTATTGCAAGTTTTCTTCTAGGTATTTCAATGGAAACCTTGTACACATATCTTATACCATTTTTGTTATTTTTAAATTTTTTTCTTCATTATTTTATGCTTTAATATAGGGTTAATATTGAATGGAACTAAAAAAAAAAAAAAATTCCCATTTTCTGTATGTATTGATGTAGGAGGGCATATATAAAAATGGTGAGAGGGAAAATGGAGATGACAAGAATCGAGAATGTGACAAGCAGGCAAGTGACATTTTCGAAGAGAAGAAATGGGTTGTTGAAGAAGGCTCGCGAGCTCTCAGTTCTCTGCGATGTCCAGGTTGCTGTTATCATCTTCTCTCAGAAAGGCAGGCTCTATCAGTTCTCTAGCTCCGAGTATGTTCCCCCCTTTTCCCTTTTTTTATTTTTATTTTTTTTTAATTTTCTTTTCAAGGAATGATTCACAAAACCCATGTGTTCATTTTTGAGAAATCGCATCATATCGTGACATGTAAACATATACAAACTTCGTTTGTATGAATTTTTTGTCCCCTGGGAAAATAATATATATATATATATATATATATATAATTGCAATAACATTTTGGTGCGCTTGGTGTCTGCAATTAGGTATGGGTTAATGCACTGATCATGGTTGAGACGTTTAATACATGCATACACTCTACTTAGATTCGAGAAATCACCCTTTGTCCATCTGTTTTAATATATATATGTATATATACATTTTCATATATATACCATTAAATAATCAATGGAAAGAGAGAGAGAGAGAGATTTAAGACAACAAAATATATCATCTGGGTATTTTACCCATTCCCTTGGTACTACTGATATCAGCTAGCGCCTAGCTGTTGGATTGTACCTGAAGTAATTGCTTTTGGTATCTTCAAAGTTAAATCTCTCTTCTCTGATCTCTTGATTTCTCTTAAAGTACTAATTAGTCCTTTTTTTTAAACCAGATTATAATATCCCATTTGGATATTGCTGGGGGATCTAGTTCTTCCTCCTCCTAGCTAGTTTTTTTTCAATTACTTATATTCCTTATATTCACTTGCTTACGCTTAACTGTTATTATGTACTTGCCTTTTACTGTTTTATCGATTGGAGAAAAATCGATATATATGTATATATATATATGTGTGTGTGTTCAAGAGCAAGAGAAAAATCATGTGTATATATACAATCCCTTGAAACGAACATTTGATGAAAATACATGAACCTTTTTATGGAGAAAAATCTCACTGTGAAACATGCGTTACTTGGGCCTTAAACAATTTATACTGAAACAAGGAGTACTACTAAACAATTATTTGACTATGAATTTGTGCCTTGAGTCCTTCACGTTGGATGTGTTATTTCCTTTATAATGTGTCTGCTAATAATTTTTATTTAAAATAAAGAAAGGTCTCAGTTAGTCTCAACTTTAAGCAACTTTCTCATTTATTTCTTTTCTTTTGTTTCAACCATTTCAAAGATATATGATCAATTCATGTTGTCTCAATATTCGATCGAGCAACTGGCTAGAGAGAATTGAATATACTTTATAGTTGGAATCAATTTTTGGTTCATTTATCATTCTACACATTTGGATAGAGAAGGTAGAAGCATAAGGATAATTGATTAGGTACGTTCACAATGGAGCGGACATGTGAGAGGTTTTTTTTTTTTTTTTTTTTTTTTTTTTTTTTTTTTTTTTGCAGAGAGTGCAACTGATTTCAAGGTCTTAAATGAGCATTCCAACTAGTTGGCGTCCCTCCCAAGAACCCTTTTCTCCATCAAACCCCCAACTCAAAATTCTATTGGAATAATTGAATGCAAAATGCAAAGAGTACTTAATGAAATTGTTCAAATTAGTGAAAGTTCATGAATCCAAAGCAACAAAAAGAAAAGAGTAGTGCTAAGGACACCAACTCCAATCCCAACTTTTTGAGTACCGACTCAAGTGTAATATTTTTATCAGTAAATGCAATTAATTAATGTGACAATACTTTAAACACTTAACGATACAAAAACAAGAACTCATATGGCATATAAGTTAGTACTTAAAAGTTGAGATTAGAGTTGGTTGCCCTTAACATTTTTCAAAGGAAACATCCCAACACTAAAAGGGAAAACCAGTTAGGGTTCCACAAGATCTACTCCAACAAAAAACTACA
Organism: Ficus erecta; assembly: GCA_008635985.1. NCBI lineage: Eukaryota > Viridiplantae > Streptophyta > Magnoliopsida > Rosales > Moraceae > Ficus > Ficus erecta. The sequence continues at coordinate 3,106,025 of BKCH01000010.1, forward strand.
TAAGACCTCCTTTAAAAACCTAAATCAGTAAACCCCAAACAAATTGCTAAAACGCTCGGCCAGATAAGGACTCTTTGATACTTTTGATTTAGCCCTCATTTTGAATGCTTTTTGTTTCTAGTTTTTAGAATTTGAATGTCTTCTCTCCATTGCTAATGAACCTACTACAATTAAAAGTAAAATAGTTGAATGTTCACATAGTATGTTTTGGATGCTTCAGAATGCAAAAAATCATCGGACGATACTGTGAAAAGCAAAGGATAATAAGCAAATCGACAACACTGAAGCCGAACAACAGATAGAGGTTAGAAGCTCCATCTTGGAATATAGTATTAATCTCAAATCTCTGTGTTTTATTCAAGCGTAAATTGTTTATGCTATTAAAATACCGATTTGGTGTTATTTTGGAATCATCTTTGGTATATGTGTATGTGTGTGTTATATACCTTTGAAGTGATATGTTTTATTGACTTATTCATATGCCATAATTAGGTTCTTTGCTCTTCATGAGGATCATCGAATGGACCTGGCTACTACTAGAGAGTATAACAATTAAATGCTATAAATGTGGGAATCAAGTTATTTTCCCTGATAATGATTAAGAAATATGAATTTGAATGCAGCAACTGAAGCTTGAAACTGCAAACATGGCCGAGAAAATTGAGCTCCTTGAAGTTTCTAACCGGTATTGGTGGTGTATGCTTTGATGCTTAATGTTTGTCATTTTAACCCCCGACTTTTGAATGTTTCCATGTTATATTTGATATTAAAATTTCATGAACAATAGAATACCTGGTATATTTTGTGTTTTGTGCTGCAATACACAAAGTTATTTTTAATGTTATATAAAATCTTAAGTTTTAAAAACTTGCATATTATTTTTTTATTATTTAAAAAAAGCCTTAAAAATAGCATTGTTGTAGTTATTAGGTGAAAAATCAACATGTTAACTAATAAGTAATTTTACGCCGAAAACTTAACAAATTCTCAATTCGGTGCTAAATTTATTATCTAGTATTTGCACAATTTGACATTAAATAAAGCATTTTATGGGAGCATAACTTTTTAGTATCTCCCATGTAATGTTAAATGCTTAAAAAAAAAAAAAGAAGAAGTCAAATCTCTGTGCCAAAGCTAAGATTTGGTGTTTCAGTTATAAGAAAGCTATTTTAATACTTAAGATTCGGTTGGATCATAGCTTCAAATCCACAATATAACAATAAATTTAAATTTTTGTGGGAAAAAAATACTGTAGAAAAAGTTTTGAAGGTTTGTTTAAAATGAGATGCCAAACAAGAGGTTAATGTCAATTTGGCATATGTCATATTTGATTCAACTCTCGCACCAAGCATATGTCAAATTTTGACATTTGGTTGCTATTGGTTGATCACTTTATGTGTTGATTTTTTTTCATTTGATAATTACAACATTGTCATGTTTGGTGTATTTAAAATTAAAAACTTTACTTTTGCAAGTTCTACAGACCACAAATTTATGATAACGAATAGACTAAAATAGCATTATTCATTGACACACAAAACAAAATAACTACATGTCATTTTACATGTTTTTGTGTAAACATATAATTTGCATGAATGTTAGCATTCGCATTGTAGATAATCTTAATCTGAATGAAACTTTTACATTCCATAGAAATGTGGTATTGTAATATTGGAGGACGTTCTTACTTGGATCAGTTGTAATATTCTTCACTGAACTTTGGATCTTACATTGTATTAGGAAGCTTTTGGGGCGTGACATAAGTTCTTGTTCTTACGAGGAACTCCAAGGGATAAATCTTTTTCACAAAGCTGGTTTCTCTCAAATTATAAGGTGTGCATTTTATCAGAAACATTTTGTTAACCCCTATAGCTGTTGCTCTTAGCTTCTATATTATATATATATATATATATATATATAGACACAACCACACACACACACACATAATGATGATGATGATGATGATGAAAGCTCAATAAAATATTTGAATCGCCTATCTCCCAGGAGCAACCACTCAATGAGCGGATACAGCAACTAAAAATGAAGGTATTTTGTTCCATTTTGTATCAATATGTGCTTCAAGCTTAGGTGTAATTAATTAGTCTTTTTTCCTGAAATCAGGAAGGGATTCTATTAGAAGAGAATGCAAAGTTGTGTGAAAATTTGCAGGTAACTTTCCGAAGTCTTTTTGTTTCTTGTTTCTACTTTTGCATCTTTTTCACCCTGGTAAGAATATTATCATCTCTCGTTTGTCTTATTAATTTTGCTGTTTCGGATATTCTCTTTTGGCATTTTAGGCTTTACGATTGGAAAGATTTTCTGCAGTAAAACCAACTTCAAAATCAATGTTTGTATTCAAGGATTTCACTTGACTAGTTTTGCCACTTGCCAGCGTAAATTTTTAAAAAGTAAAATATAACTAAAGAAAGGAAAGAAATTTAGAACAAGTTTCACATAGTAGCGCTAACTCAACCACCTTCAAGATATATCCTTCAATGTAAAGTCACTTCCCCGATTCCTCTCTTCCGGCCTAACCCCCGCTCTCTTAAGGCTTTTCCCTCACTTTGCTCCCGCTTTGAAGAAAAAGCAGTGAATTGCAGTTGTGTGGTTGTGCTGATCGAGCAACGGCACCAGAGCCTCCCCCAAGCTCTGATTCTCTTCCGGGGGATTGTTAGGGGAAAAGAAAATTCTCTGCAATTTATAGAACCTTTAGTGGCCTCATAAACATTAGTGTATCTATCCCCGAATAGGTAAGGCTCTTTCAGTTTTCTTGTCAAAGAAGAAAGAAAGAAAAAAAAAAAAAAAAAAAAAGTAAAGGCAGACAATGAGGCAAAGATAGCAGACTTGTCTCGAGACGGGAAGCATAGGGACATTGCTCCGGTCTAGTTAAGTAGTTGAGTCTGGCTCCTCCGCTCTCAATAAGATTGAGTTCTCTTTTTAAGTTTGAAGCGTAAATAAGCAGAATAGATAGAATGACAACCAGAGAAAGAAAACCAAAAAATAAAAAAAAATAAGGTTTGTCATAATATATTATTCTTTAATATATTCTACTGGTTTCTTTCTTCTAATCAAGAACATTATGCATCTGTTTAGCTCTAGCATATATATATATATAGAAATATTTAACATTTTCGATAGAGTACTACTTGGGCAAAACTGCTATATTGGTAGCCATTAATCCAAGAGAAGGAAGCAGTAACCTACCAGTCAAAGCAGCAACAGTACAACTTCAGATCAGGTGGAGACGAGCTGTCTATCGGGCCGCCAAGAAGTAATCGCTGCTGATTACTCGAGCTGATTGTTCATGATCTCTTGAAACCAAACAGTGTATGTATAGATTGTACGTTGCTCACTTTAAATTAGTGTCAAATATTGATGAGTTGCGCATCTAATTAAGAAACACGTCCTTGCAATAAATGGGAATCGATGCAGTAATATAAAATCATTTGTTCATAAGTTCATTTTATGTGATTCATATTGTTGTAATAACATATCTTGTAAAGAAATTCCAAAAAAAAAAAAAAAGGTTTTTTTGTACAATCACTCACATAACTTTTTAAATTTGACATTTTAGTCGTTAATTTTTATTTATTTATTCCTTCATGACAATCAACTTCCTGAGCTATTATTTTTGACACCGTCTGCAGTCTTTTTTACTCACGTTCGTTAAAATTTAGATGGTCTTTGCATGTGATATAGCGCACCAGTACAAAACAGTTTAGCCTTAAAATATTTAAATTTTTAAAAAATAAAAAGTTAAAATCTTTTTATCCTCCATAAATGGGCACCACCTCCAATAACTATTTCAACCTCCATTTTTAACACATCAGGTGCCATTGGAAAGCTCTCGACGAGTTAAGTTGAACGACATGCTGAGTTGATGTCATTTCTGTGACGACCCGCCTTGCACAGGCCGTCACTTGACTTAACTTACTTGAACTTAAACTTGTTTTATCCCATTTTTCTTTATCATGAAAATAGTGGGGATTTTTTTTTTTTTTTTTTTTATATATTTAGCGGAAGCATTATACTTAGAAAATATTTACGTACACTCATACATAATAACATAACTGTCTGTTTTCTCAAAATAGATATATTAATTAAATCCTTCTGAGTTGCGAACCCCAACCCGTTCATCATTTCACAGCCACCGGCTTCACCCTCCCACCATGCAGTTAATTCAAAACCCGGCTGTTTACCTACAGCATAAACTTCAAACAATGAGCGAAAGCTCAGCAAGTACAACTCCTATATCGCGAACCAATTATGTAACACCCGAATTTCTTCGGTTCATATTTTATAGACATGTCGTGTAAATATTTACCGTAATCGGTATTACATGAGGAAGTTCGTTTTAGAACTTAATTTTGTGAAACGAGTTCTTAAGATTTATTAAGACTCAAAAACAAATTGCATGAACTCGCAAAAGACCTTTATGAGTGAAAGGAGGTCGTATTTGCACATTTCAAGACAAGTCGACGTTGACCAATAAGTCAGTTATACTAAAATGGTCGAAAAACGTCAAACAAGAATTTTAAGATTTCAGTGCAAGTGAAATTACTGTTAAAAAACTCATTTCTTGATCAAGATGAGTTTAAATAGAATTAAAATCACCTTAGAAAAATCAAGCATACTAAGTTAGAGTTCAGGGCGAAAGGATTCGGAAAAATAAGAGAAAAATTTTTCCGATCGAGTTTTTCACAGATCAAAATTTTTTAAATGCAATGTAAATTTCGATACTGAGTATTTAAGCAACTCAGTATTAAAATTTATTGCAATGTGTTGAAATTACACAATTTTTCAAAAAGATTGAACCAAACAAGCCTTTAAGCTTAATTACATCACAATTAAGCTAATTTAGGACATTAACCCTCCACACACATGGACCAATGAGCTTGTGACAACCTCATCTATGAGTTGTCAACCACTCACCACTCCTCTCCCCTTATCAGCCGGCCCCCACAAGCCCCCTTTGGGCAATGGCTTGCAAAAGTTTTGAGGACCAATTAGCAAGAATAGAACCAAATTTCCTTGGAAAAGAGAGCCTAGGATTTCCCCTAGCTAGAGGTACTATTCCTAGGGATTTCAAGCCCCAATGTTAGCTGCCATTAACCCATTCCCAGCCATGCAATTCGGTTTTCCCATCCAGAAAATTCGAAGAAGAGAGAGAGAGAAGAGAGAGAGAGAGAGAGAGAAGAACAAGAGTGTTTGGAAGCCAAGAAAATTTGAGAGAAACCCCCCTAAGTGGTCGGTTTTCTTGAGAGTTCCAAAGGAGAGATTGTTCAAAATTTTCCCCTCTCTTTTTCCCATCTTGCCGAGTGTTTGGGAGCCGAGAAAATCAAAAAAAAAATTTTCGGGTTTGGGCTAGAAGCAAGGGTTGGAAGAAGGTGTGATCTAGAGCCAAGAAAAACCAACTTTTTGTGAGTTGGTGCTCAAGGATCCACGAAATTTTTGAGGTAAGATTTTTTGGGTATTTTCTTCTCTTTTGCCAAGGTTGAATGGGGGAGGAAGTTAACAAATTTTGTGACCATTTTTGAGGTCAAAACCGTGCACCTTGGAGGCTTAATCTCAACTAGGAGCAAGCTAGTGACACCCCGGATTTTTGAGGTAAAAATCCGAACTTTACCCTAGCTTATGGGTTCAAAATTTTGGTTCATTTTTCTCAAGGGTTTTACCGTGTATTTCAAGCACAAAAGTTGTAAGAGCTTAAGCTCATAATTTTCGGTTTTAGCCCTAAATAGCTTAGGTTATATTTTTATGCTTGATTTAGGTTTTTGAGGTGATTATTTTGCATGTTTGGTTGGTAATATGCTCTATGATTTTTTGTGTGTTAGAGATGCATGCTAGGGTTTCTATTTAAGGGTTTTATGTCCCTAATATGTTTATCAAATTTCTAGATGCATGTTTTAGGGTTGTATGATATTATGGTTGATTTTGTTGTATGTATATTTTTCTCTCAAAACCGTGGACCGAGGGGTCTCGGCCTTGAATCGCATCCGAAACACTGGATTTAAAATGTTATGTGTATGAGGGACGTTAGAAGACGTGCATGTGTTAGTAGGTCCCGCATTGGGCGGTCGAGCTAGAGCGACGCATAGGGACGTAAATTTGGACTAACACCAAAACTGCTCTCGGGTCCAACACCCGGCAGCTCAGAAAAGTGGGATTTACAGGTCCTTAGAGGCCAAATGGGTAAAAACTTAAAACACAAAAGTTGTTCGTTAGGGCGTTTCCTAAGGGGCCACGCGAACAGATTTTAAAAATAAGGCTTGCAATGGCCTTTGTTTTTAAGAAAAACCGAGAACTGGTCAGGGTGACCAAGTTCCAACGATTCACATGTGTTCAAACAAAAACTGGGTATCAAATGAGCCAGAATCAGAAAATGTTCAAAACATGAAAGTTTTAGATCTTTTGTTAGCTACAACTTTCGTGAAGAAAGTGTTTCCAAATTCGTTTTAGATTTTAAGTTATGAATTTTCAAACAAAAGCCGTGCAGTGAACAAAATTTCATGCATGGGATTTTCTAGACCAATGACTAGGAAAAACGTTTTTCTAACTTTCAAACATCATTTTCAAACCCGAAAATCGTTCCAAAGGCGGTTTTTGATCCCCAAATGTTTTTATAGAAATATTTTCAAGTGTTTTGTAATTTTCAAGACAAGTTTGGGTACTATTCACCAAACTTACTTAAATAAACAAGAAAATGATATTTTAAGCAAGTTCAAGGTTTTCAAGATTAAAATGAATAAGATACTGCGTTAGTAGCCGGAAAATTATTCCGAGTTACTAGGGCCTTGCCCAAGCCCAGAGTTAATCTTGCGGATTGAGGTTTAAGTTAAGATTAGGGTTTTCTACATGAACCCTAATTAATAATTCCGTTGTAGGTTACTCCGTGTGACCCCTTCACATGTGTTAGTAGAGGGACGTATAACCGAAAAATTTATATGTTGGATTTATCCTACATTAAACGATCTTAGAATAAAGACCTCACGTGTAAACGTCCATGGGCAGGAGGTGACCTGCGAGCGTGCTCGGGAACGGAAATTCGATCACGCGAACAACGAAGACAAAGTAAGTACAACGCCGTCTACAGCATAGGCTAGAGTTGTATGTTTACCTAACATGTTTGCTTTACACTGTTTAAGTGTTAATTGATGATTTGCTCGATGGTTGCAATATGCTTACTGTATGATGAATGTTTCAAATGCTAATGCCATGCTTTAAAAGTATGTTTCAAGTATTGTTATTATGTTTACATGAAAAGTACGTCTGTTCATGCATTGATAGAACATGAGGTTAGGAGACATCATACAAGTATGTTCACTAATCTATCAAGTAGAAAAAATGCAAGAAAGACATACAAACAGAACGTTTGAGAAAAGGCCACAAGAGCCAGTGTCGTGCCCCCTGACGACGGTCGGGTCGAAAGCTTGGGCAATCTCCTCAAGCTGCGCGCCGGGTACACGTGCACATCAAGTTAACGGGCCCACAAGTAAAATCAACAAGATAAAGTGTGATACAAGAAAGCAAGCATAACTGAACATAAACGGTTCATGCATTTCACGATAGAATGTCATGTTTAAAATGAAGAAATCGATGATATGATGCCATGTTTATGCTTTCATGTTTAAGATACCATGTAAAAAGTTATGTATGTTTCATGTAATTGGTTCGCGGTATAGGAGTTGTACTTGCTGAGCTTTCGCTCATTGTTTGACGTTTATGCTGTAGGTAAACAGCCCTGTTTGAATTAACTGCATGGTGGAGGGTGAAGCCGGTGGCTGTGAAATGATGAACGGGTTGGGGTTCGCAACTCAGAAGGATTTAATTAATATATCTATTTTGAGAAAACAGACAGTTATTTTATTTATGTATGAGTGTACGTAAATATTTTCTAAGTATAATGCTTCCGCTAAATATATAAAAAAAAAAAAAAAAAAAATCCCCACTATTTTCATGATAAAGAAAAATGGGATAAAACAAGTTTAAGTTCAAGTAAGTTAAGTCAAGTGACGGCCTGTGCAAGGCGGGTCGTCACAGATTGGTATCAGAGCGGTTCCCTGCGACATCATTTCACGGTCTGCCTGCCATCGCCGCCACCATATGTAAGCTTAAGTTTACTTTATGTTTATATATACGTATGCTTATAGTTAAGCATTGCGTGTTAGATACGGTACGATGGACCCCCATGATGACCGAAGAGGATAGAGACTGCGTTACAGTTTTCTTTCGCGCACACCCCCTATCCTTTTGACAGCACGAGGCGTACAGTGCACGTCGAGGCGTGGCTCCACGATATGGAGCAAACATTCCTGATGTGTCACATCCCGGACTATCTGGAAATCATGCTCGCTGCTAAATGTCTTTACGGAGATGCGCGGCTATGGTGGATCGACATTGGTGAGCGTCAGGTACCTAGTCGCACCTGGACGCAGTTTCGTGGCGGTAATGTTAGAGCGCTACGGACCACTCCCACCCAGAGAGGAGGGTGCACCTGCTAGAGATCCGGATATTTACCGTGATATGCGTCATACACGGTATCCAGATGTTATCCCAGGCCTGGCACGCATACCCGGGCGAGACGATGAGCCACTACTGGTGGAGGTTTGAGGAGATGATGCATCCCCATATACCCCAGGATCTTCCAGAGCCCCAATTGGAGGCAGTGACTCTACTTGTGAACGGAACGCCGCCTCACATTAGACAGCATGTTCCGCAGCTTACCATCCACTCGACCATCGCTGGGACCCTCGACGATATCTTAGCGGCAGAGATCATTGCCCAAGACGCTGGGAATGATGCTCCAGCGAACCCTGAGCAGCCCCCAGTCGATGATGCAGATGAGCCACAGTATGAGGTGGGGCCGCTTGCCGACGAGGACGAAGATCCTCAGTATGAGGTCGGACCACTTGAGGACGAGATGGAGCACGCCCAGATTCCACTCATCATCATATCCAGTGATGATGAAGATGAGGAGGACGACGATGAAGACATGGAAGGATCCCGAGGAGATCCCGGACGACGAGGAGGATCCCGAAGAGTTTCCCCTCGAGGACGAGCCACATCACATCGTTCCAGATGACGGGGACTGGGAAGATGATTTAGGGGACGACACGGATTCCGATACATCCGCGCTTGAGATCGAGGTCATCCGTTAGATTAGGGCCGTTTTGTTTTGTAACCTCTTTCTTTTGGACTAAAATTTTATTTGTAATGTATTATGTACATTCGGACGTTAGGATGTACCTTATGTATGATGGAAAGTGTTAGATCACTCCCATCTTGTTGTGTTAACCATGTGTATTTTTGGTACAGTGACCAGTATTTTTTTGAGGATATGTATATATATATATCAGTACCCGGCACCTTTTTGAAAAATGCCGAGGGAATTATGTATTTTGAAAAGCCTTGTATTTGATTATGTACAAAGAGACCGTGCAGACACGGGTTAAATGAAATCAAATGACATTTTCATTTCTCTTTACGAGTTTCCTTTTATTTACAAGTAAATATGTCATTAAATATCTGCCTTTGAGTTATGGCAAGATACAAGTATATTATGATGTTACATGCATGTTGTGATGTTTTATGATGTAATGATAATAATTATATGAAAGAAGAGATGTGATTAATATCTTTTCTTGCTATAAAGGCTACAAGATGGTACGTCTGAGGGGATCAATGCCGGTAAATCCTCCAGAACAGGATTTGACCGCCATATTAGTAAATATACAACGCCAGCTGCAAGAGCAGCAACAGAGATGACTCTTATTCGGGAGCAGCTAGCCTCAGCAGAATCAAGGACCCAGAGTCCAAGAGGTTCCACCACCGGCACAGCCAGTCCCTCCGGCAGTGCCGCCAGTGCAACCTATTCCTCCGGTAGCCCAACCAGAGGTCAGGCAGGAATTTCCGCGGAACGCTGAGGTTCCAGTAGCCCCGGCTGAAGTACAGATGCAGCCACAGCCGGTGAGAGAGGACCTTCTGTATGAAAGGTTCAGAAGGATGAAGGCGCCCGAGTTCGAGGGGCCAATTGATCCGATTTGCCAGCAGACAACTGGCTGATCGACATGCAAGTCATTCTGGACTTTATGCGCCTGACGAGCAAGAGAAAGTACTCTGTGCATCCTTCTGCGCTGAAAAAAGGACGCGAGGCACTGGTGGATAACAGTGCAGATGAGAAGAAATGTGCTGACTATGTCCTGGCAAGACTTCGTGGATGAGTTCAGGGCTATGTACTACAACAAAGAGGTCCTGGCTGCCCAGCAGGACGAACTCACCAGCTTCACTCAAGGATCATGACAGTGATGGAAGCTGTCAAGAAGTTCGAGCAATTGGCCCGGTTGTGCCGAACTTAATTACCAGTGAAACTGAGAAAGTGCGGTTGATGATGAAGATGTTCCGCACGGATATTGCACGCCAAGTGAGCGCTGGAAACAGTCCCCCTGTAACCGTGTCAGGACTGTATTGAGAGAGCCCTGAGAGCCGAGTATTGGATCAACAGGGATAAGGAGGCCAGAGCCCAATTTTACAAGTCCAAGAAAGAAGAGAAAGCTCTAACCAAGACGAACCAGTCTCGTCAATCCACGGAAGCTAAGCCACAAGCCCAGGCTAGCAACCCCAATGCACAAGGTCCCCGACAACCCGGAAAGAACAAGCGGAAGGGAATTTCAAACAACCAGGGCACCAGCAGAGAAATTTCCCCCAGAAGAGAAACGACCAAGGACACGAGAGGAACAAGAATAGTTACCCTCAGTGCAATAAGTGTTTGGTAAGAAGCATCCGGGTGTCTGCCGTCAGGGGACCAACACTTGCTATGTCTGCCGGCAAGGAAGGGCACTACGCGAGAAGCTGTCCCTCAGCAACACACTAAGCAGCAGTACCAGCCCTTATCCGAACAGAAAACCCCAACACCAGCAATTACATGCAGTCCAGGCTACACTCGAGTTCCATCGATTTCCAGGGTAGATTGGAGGCACCCGAGCCACAGGCCAGGATCTACGCTATACAAGGGGAGATGCAGAAGCGGGCACCTCCAACGTGGTGACAGGTAGCTTTCTATCGCCACCTATGATTAATTGCCCTATTTGATTCTGGCGCTACCCACTCGTCATATCGATGGAGTTCGCTCAGAAGTTTAGACAGAGTCGGGAGTAGAGTAGAGCAGAACCTTTCGGCATCTCTTGCCATCAGGAGAAGTTTTGTGGTCCAACTTTTGGATCCAAAATGTTCCTATTAGGATCAATGGCAGAGAATTACTCGCAGATCTCATCGCAATCAGGTTACACGATTTCGATGTGATCTTGGGGATGGACTCTTAGGCCTGTCACAAAGCAAAGATCGACTGTCGAAAGCGTAACGTCACGTTCAGCCCCCTAGCGACGATGATGGATTTCAGTTTTCAAGGACAGTCCCGACGTTCCACCACAAGCTCATCTCCACAATGAAGCCTGGAAAATGTTAGCCAATGGGATGTCAGGGATATTTGGCTAATTTGGTGGACAAGGAGCAAGAAGAAGATTTGACACCGGAAGGAGTTCCTATTATTAGGGAGTATCTGGACATCTTTCCACAGGATCTACCCGGACTTCCACCGGAGCGTGAGATTTCCTTCGAGATCGAGTTGCTACCCGGAGCTGCACCTGTGTCAAAGGCGCCGTACAGAATGGCACCGGGCCGAGCTAAGAGAACTCCAAGTACAGTTGCAGGAAGTGCTCGACAGAGGATTCATCCGACCAAGGCCACTCTCCATGGGGAGCACCTGTCCTGTTCGTAAAGAAGAAGGACGGATCGTTGCGCATGTGCATCGACTACAGAGAATTGAACAAGCTGACGATCAAGAACAAGTACCCCACTGCCCCGGATCGACGATTGTTCGACCAGCGTAGAGAGCAGAAGTGTTCTCCAAAGTGGACTTGCGATCAGGTTCATCACCAACTTCGAATCAAGGAGTCGGATGTGTTCAAGACGGCTCTTCAGAACAGCGATATGGGCATTACGAGTTTTTAGTAATGCCATTCGGGTTGACGAACGCCCCAGCTGAATTCATGGATCTCATGAAACCGAATTTTCAAGGAATACTTGGACAAATTTGTTATCGTTTTCATCGACGATATTTTGATCTAATCGAGATCCAAAGAGGAGCTACGAACGCACCTCAGGCTGGTAATGGAAATGTTGAGGCGACATCAGCTATACGCCAAATTCACGAAGTGGTGAAATTTTGGTTGGAGAAGGTTCACTTTTTGGGGCATGTAGTATCAAAAGAGGGAGTTTCCGTAGATCCAGCGAAGATTGAAGCGGTTAGCTCATGTGGCCGACCCCCAGGAACGTTACCGAGATAAGAAGCTTTCCTAGGGACTCGCGGATACTATCGACGCTTCGTAGAGGGATTCTCCAGGATAGCAGCACCCCCTCACGGCCCTCACCAGGAAAGACAAAAGTACGAATGGACTCCAAAGTGCGAGGAAAACTTCCGAGAAGCTGAAGAGAAAAGCTGACAAGTGCCCCGGTGCTCATCATCCTAATGTTGATGCGGGAAAATTTCGTAATCTACAGCGACGCTCTAAGACTGGATTAGGAGCAGTTCTGATGCAGGACTGGAAAGGTAGTAGCTTATGCAGTCAAGACAGCTGAAGAAATCATGAACAGAATTATCCTACGCACGATTTGGAGCTAGCAGCGGTGGTCTTCGCACTGAAGATATGGAGACATTATCTGTATGGAAGCAAATGCGAGATCTACACAGATCACCAGAGCCTCAAATATATTTTTACTCAGAAGGAGCTGAATATGAGGCAAAGAAGATGGCTGGAGTTAGTAAAGGATTACGACTGCGAAATCCTTTACCACCCTGGAAAGGCCAACAGGGTAGCCGATGCGCTGAGTAGGAGATCAGTAGGCACACTGATGTCCATTGAAGCACTTCCCAAGGCGTTGCAGAAAGAGATCAGTAATCTATCAACTGGAAATAATCACCGGGGAGATTGGATTCACTGACTCTTCACTCAGATTTGCTCGACAGAATCAAGGCGCAACAGGAGAAGATTCTTCGTTGAAGAAGGCGCGACTTGCTGATCAGGACAACAAGGATTTTACGACTTCTGCAGATGGAATAATCCACTTCAAGAGACGGATTTGGGTTCCAAAAGTGAAGGATTTAAAGGAACAAATCCTAAAAGAGGCACACCAGACGCCATATTCCGTACATCCAGGGAGCTACCAAGATGTACAGGACCTCAAGGAGACGTACTGGTGGCCCAACATGAAGAATGACGTGGCAGAATTCGTAGCGACTTGCTTAACTTGTCAGAAAGTTAAGGCAGAGCACCGACATCCCGGAGGCGAACTACAGAAAATTGAACTCCCAGAATGGAAATGGGAGCAAATTACGATGGATTTCGTAGTAGGATTGCCAAGGACGACAAGTGGGAATGATGCGATTTGGGTCATTGTCGACAGATTGACCAAATCAGCTCATTTCATCGCCATCAAAACCACCTTTTCAGTAGAAAAATTGGCCGAACTCTATGTAAATCAAGTCGTCAAGCTGCACGGAGTGCCAAGATCAATCATATCCGACCGCGATGGGCGTTTTACTTCGCGTTTCTGGACCAGCGTTCATAGGCAATGGGGTCGAAGATTGAAGTTCAGTACTGCATTTCACCCCCAAACCGATGGTCAATCGGAGAGAACTATCCAGACGCTTGAAGATATGCTGCGATCGTGTGTCTTAGACTTCAAAGGAAATTGGGATCAGAAGCTCCCGTTGATCGAATTCTCGTACAACAACAGCTATCACTCTTCGATTGACATGGCACCATTCGAAGCGTTGTATGGGAGAAAGTGCAGATCGCCAATTAATTGGCAAGAAGTCGGCCAGAAGCAGCTACAAAAGACAGACTTCATCAAAAAGACCTCCGAGGATATCCAGAAAATCAAACAAAGGCTCGACATGGTTTTCAGTCGTCAGAAGAGTTACGCTGATAAGCGTCGCAGACCTTTGGAATTTCAAGTTGGGGACGCAAGTCTTCATAAAGATTGCTCCGATGAAGGGAGTTATGAGGTTCGGTAAGAGGGAAAGTTGAGCCCGCGCTACACAGGACCGTTCGAGATCCTGGAAAGGGTTGGAAAGGTCGCTTACAGACTCGCTTTACCGCCAGAGCTATCATCAATGCACGACGTTTTCCACGTTTCGATGCTCAAGAAGTATATCTCGGACCCTTCCCATATACTTCATCAGGAGCCGGTAGAGGTTCAGACCGATATGACATACGAGGAGAAGCCTGTCATAATCCTCGATAGGGAAGATAAGGTCCTGAGGAACCGAACGATTCCTATGGTCAAGGTTTTGTGGAAGAATCACGCGGTTGAAGAAGCGACATGGGAAGTCGAGAGCGACATGAGAAGCAACTACCCCGAATTGTTCTGATTTTCGAGGACGAAAATTTTTAAGGGGGATAGATTGTAACACCCGAATTTCTTCGGTTCATATTTTATAGACATGTCGTGTAAATATTTACCGTAATCGGTATTACATGAGGAAGTTCGTTTTAGAACTTAATTTTGTGAAACGAGTTCTTAAGATTATTAAGACTCAAAAACAAATTGCATGAACTCGCAAAAGACCTTTATGAGTGAAAGGAGGTCGTATTTGCACATTTCAAGACAAGTCGACGTTGACCAATAAGTCAGTTATACTAAAACTGGTCGAAAAAACGTCAAACAAGAATTTTAAGATTCAGTGCAAGTGAAATTACTGTTAAAAAACTCATTTCTTGATCAAGATGAGTTTAAATAGAATTAAAATCACCTTAGAAAAATCAAGCATACTAAGTTAGAGTTCAGGGCGAAAGGATTCGGAAAAATAAGAGAAAAATTTTTCCGATCGAGTTTTTCACAGATCAAAATTTTTAAATGCAATGTAATTTTCGATACTGAGTATTTAAGCAACTCAGTATTAAAATTTATTGCAATGTGTTGAAATTACACAATTTTTCAAAAAGATTGAACCAAACAAGCCTTTAAGCTTAATTACATCACAATTAAGCTAATTTAGGACATAACCCTCCACACACATGGACCAATGAGCATGTGACACCTCATCTATGAGTTGTCAACCACTCACCACTCCTCTCCCCTTATCAGCCGGCCCCACAAGCCCCCTTTGGGCAATGGCTTGCAAAAGTTTGAGGACCAATTAGCAAGAATAGAACCAAATTTCCTTGGAAAGAGAGCCTAGGATTTCCCCTAGCTAGATGGTACTATTCCTAGGGATTTCAAGCCCAATGTTAGCTGCATTAACCCATTCCCAGCCATGCAATTCGGTTTTCCCATCCAGAAAATTCGAAGAAGAGAAGAGAGAGAAGAGAGAAGAGAGAGAGAGGAGAGAAGAACAAGAGTGTTTGGAAGCCAAGAAAATTTGAGAGAAACCCCCTAAGTGGTCGGTTTTCTTGAGAGTTCCAAAGGAGAGATTGTTCAAAATTTTCCCCTCTCTTTTTCCCATCTTGCCGAGTGTTTGGGAGCCGAGAAAATCAAAAAAAAAATTTTCGGGTTTTGGGCTAGAAGCAAGGGTTGGAAGAAGGTGTGATCTAGAGCCAAGAAAAACCAACTTTTTGTGAGTTGGTGCTCAAGGATCCACGAAATTTTTGAGGTAAGATTTTTTGGGTATTTTCTTCTCTTTTGCCAAGGTTGAATGGGGGAGGAAGTTAAACAAATTTTGTGACCATTTTGAGGTCAAAACCGTGCACCTTGGAGGCTTAATCTCAACTAGGAGCAAGCTAGTGACACCCCGGATTTTTGAGGTAAAAATCCGAACTTTACCCTTAGCTTATGGGTTCAAAATTTTGGTTCATTTTTCTCAAGGGTTTTACCGTTGTATTTCAAGCACAAAAGTGTAAGAGCTTAAGCTCATACTTTCGGTTTTAGCCCTAAATAGCTTAGGTTATAATTTTATGCTTGATTTAGGTTTTGAGGTGATTATTTTGCATGTTTGGTTGGTAATATGCTCTATGATTTTTGTTGTGTTAGAGATGCATGCTAGGGTTTCTATTTAAGGGTTTTATGTCCCTAATATGTTTATCAAATTCTAGATGCATGTTTTAGGGTTGTATGATATTATGGTTGATTTTGTTGTATGTATTTTTTCTCTCAAAACCGTGGACCGAGGGTCTCGGCCTTGAATCGCATCCGAAACATGGGATTTAAAATGTTATGTGTATGAGGGACGTTAGAAGACGTGCATGTGTTAGTAGGTCCCGCATTGGGCGGGTCGAGCTAGAGCGACGCATAGGGACGTAAAATTTGGACTAACACCAAAACTGCTCTCGGGTCCAACACCCGGCAGCTCAGAAAAGTGGATTACAGGTCCTTAGAGGCCAAATGGGTAAAACTTAAAAACACAAAAGTTGTTCGTTAGGGCGTTTCCTAAGGGGCCACGCGAACAGATTTTAAAAATAAGGCTTGAATGGCCTTTGTTTTTAAGAAAAACCGAGAACTGGTCAGGGTGACCAAGTTCCAACGATTCACATGTGTTCAAACAAAAACTGGTATCAAATGAGCCAGAATCAGAAAATGTTCAAAACATGAAAGTTTTAGATCTTTTGTTAGCTACAACTTTCGTGAAGAAAGTGTTTCCAAATTCCGTTTTAGATTTTAAGCTATGAATTTTCAAACAAAAGCCGTGCAGTGAACAAAATTTCATGCATGGGATTTTCTAGACCAATGACTAGGAAAAAACGTTTTTCTAACTTTCAAACATCATTTTCAAAACCCGAAAATCGTTCCAAAGGCGGTTTTTGATCCCCAAATGTTTTATAGAAATATTTTCAAGTGTTTGTAATTTTCAAGACAAGTTTGGGTACTATTCACCAACTTAATTAAATAAACAAGAAAATGATATTTTAAGCAAGTTCCAAGGTTTTCAAGATTAAAATGAATAAGATACTGCGTTAGTAGCCGGAAAATTATTCCGAGTTACTAGGGCCTTGCCCAAGCCCAGAGTTAATCTTGCGGATTGAGGTTTAAGTTAAGATTAGGGTTTTCTACATGAACCCCTAATTAATAATTCCGTTGTAGGTTACTCCGTGTGACCCCTTCACATGTGTTAGTAGAGGGACGTATAACCGAAAAATTTATATGTTGGATTTATCCTACATTAAACGATCTTAGAATAAAGACCTCACGTGTAAACGTCCATGGGCAGGAGGTGACCTGCGAGCGTGCTCGGGAACGGAAATTCGATCACGCGAACAACGAAGACAAAGTAAGTACAAACGCCGTCTACAGCATAGGCTAGAGTTGTATGTTTACCTAACATGTTTTGCTTTACACTGTTTAAGTGTTAATTTGATGATTTGCTCGATGGTTGCAATATGCTTACTGTATGATGAATGTTTCAAATGCTAATGCCATGCTTTAAAAGTATGTTTCAAGTATTGTTATTATGTTTACATGAAAGTACGTCTGTTCATGCATTGATAGAACATGAGGTTAGGAGACATCATACAAGTATGTTCACTAATCTATCAAGTAGAAAAATGCCAAGAAAGACATACAAACAGAACGTTTGAGAAAAGGCCACAAGAGCCAGTGTCGTGCCCCCCCTGACGACGGTCGGGTCGAAAGCTTGGGCAATCTCCTCAAGCTGCGCGCCGGGTACACGTGGCACATCAAGTTAACGGGCCCACAAGTAAAATCAACAAGATAAAGTGTGATACAAGAAAGCAAGCATAACTGAACATAAACGGTTCATGCATTTCACGATAGAATGTCATGTTTAAAATGAAGAAATCGATGATATGATGCCATGTTTATGCTTTCATGTTTAAGATACCATGTAAAAAGTTATGTATGTTTCATGTAATTGGTTCGCGGTATAGGAGTTGTACTTGCTGAGCTTTCGCTCATTGTTTGACGTTTATGCTGTAGGTAAACAGCCTGTTTGAATTAACTGCATGGTGGAGGGTGAAGCCGGGGCTGTGAAATGATGAAACGGGTTGGGGTTCGCAACTCAGAAGGATTTAATTAATATATCTATTTTGAGAAAACAGACAGTTATTTTATTTATGTATGAGTGTACGTAAATATTTCTAAGTATAATGCTTCCGCTAAATATATAAAAAAAAAAAAAAAAAAAAATCCCCACTATTTTCATGATAAAGAAAAATGGGATAAAACAAGTTTAAGTTCAAGTAAGTTAAGTCAAGTGACGGCCTGTGCAAGGCGGGTCGTCACAAATTACATGAATTATACATAACATTTTACATGACATCCTAACATGAAATCATAAACATAGCATCATATTCATCGATTTCTTAATCTTAAACATGACATTCTATCGTGAAATGCATGAACCGTTTATGTCCAGTTATGCTTGCTTTCTTGTATCACACTTTATTTGTTGATTTTACTTATGGGCCCGTTAACTTGATGTGCACGTACCCGGCGCGCAGCTTGAGGAAATTGCCCAAGCTTTCGACTCCGACCGTCATCAGGGGCACGACACTGGCTCTTGTGGCCTTTTCTCAAACGTTCTGTTTGTATGTCTTTCTTTGACATTTTTCCACTTGATAGATTAGTGAGCATACTTATATGAGTCTCCTAATCTCATGTTCTATCAATGCATGGACATGCGTACTTTTTCATGTAAGCATAATAACAATACTTGAAACATACTTTTAAAAGCATAGCATTAGCATTTGAAACATTCATCATACAGTAAGCATATTGCAACCATCGAGCAAATCATCTAATAACACTTAAACAGTGTAAAGCAAACATGTTAGGTAAACATACACTCTAGCCTATGCTGTAGGCGGCGTTGTACTTACCTTGTCTTTGTTGTTCGCGTGATTGAAATTCCTTTCCCGAGCACGCTCGCAGGTCACTTCCTGCCCATGGACGTTTACGCGTGAGGTCTTTATTCTAAGATCGTTTAATGTAGGATAAATCCAACATGTACATTTTTCGGTTATACGTCCCTCTACTAACACATGTGAAGGGGTCACACGGAGTAACCCACAACGGAATTATTAATTAAGGGTTCATGTAGAAACCCTAATCTTAACTTAAACCTCAATCCGCAAGGTTAACTGTGGGCTTGGGCAAGGCCCTAGTAACTCGGAATAATTTTCCGGCTACTAACGCAGTATCTTATTCATTTTAATCTTGAAAACCTTGAACTTGTTTAAAATATCATTTTCTTGTTTTATTTAAGTAAGTTTGGTGAATAGTACCCAAACTTGTCTTGAAAATTACAAAATACTTGAAAATATTTCTATAAACATTTGGGGATCGAAAACCGCCTTTGGAACGATTTTCGGGTTTTGAAAATGATGTTTGAAAATTAGAAAAAACGTTTTTCCTAGTCATTGGTCTAGAAAATCCCATGCATGAAATTTTGTTCACTGCACGGCTTTTGTTTGAAAATTCATAACTTAAAATATAAAACGAATTTGGAAACACTTTCTTCATGAAAGTTGTAGCTAACAAAAAGATCTAAAACTTTCATGTTTTGAACATTTTCTGATTCTGGCTCATTTGATACCAGTTTTTGTTTGAACACGTGTGAATCGTTGGAACTTGGTCACCCTGACCAGTTCTCGGTTTTTCTTAAAAACAAAGGCCATTGAAGCCTTATTTTTAAAATCTGTTCGCGTGGCCCCTTAGGAAAACGCCCTAACGAACAACTTTTGTGTTTTAAGTTTTTACCCATTTGGCCTCTAAGGACCTGTAAATCCCACTTTTCTGAGCTGCCGGGTGTTGGACCCGAGAGCAGTTTTGGTGTTAGTCCAAATTTTACGTCCCTATTGCGTCGCTCTAGCTCGACCGCCCAATGCGGGACCTACTAACACATGCACGTCTTCTAACGTCCCTCATACACATAACATTTTAAATCCCGTGTTTCGGATGCGATTCAAGGCCGAGACCCCTCGGTCCACGGTTTTGAGAGAAAAACATACATACAACAAAATCAACCATAATATCATACAACCCTAAAACATGCATCTAAAAAAATGATAGACATATTAGGGACATAAAACCCTTAAATAGAAACCCTAGCATGCATCTCTAACACACAAAAATCATAGAGCATATATCCAACCAAACATGCAAAATAATCACCTCAAAAACCTAAATCAAGCATAAAATATAACCTAAGCTATTTAGGGCTAAAACCGAAAATTATGAGCTTAAGCTCTTACAACTTTTGTGCATGAAATACACGGTAAAACCCTTGAGAAAATGAACCAAAAATTTGAACCCATAAGCTAGGGTAAAGTTCGGATTTTTACCTCAAAAATCCGGGGTGTCACTAGCTTGCTCCTAGTTGAGATTAAGCCTCCAAGGTGCACGGTTTTGACCTCAAAAATGGTCACAAAATTTGTTCCCCCAACCAATCTCGGCAAAAGAGAAGAAAATGCCCAAAAATCTTACCTTAAAAAATTTCGTGGATCCTTGAGCACCAACTCACAAAAAAAGTTGGTTTTTCTTGGCTCTAGATCACACCTTCTTCCAACCCTTGCTTCTAGCCAAAACCCGAAAATTTTTTTTGATTTTCTCGGCTCCCAAACACTCGGCAA
The DNA here is from genome assembly GCA_008635985.1 of Ficus erecta. Lineage (NCBI taxonomy): Eukaryota > Viridiplantae > Streptophyta > Magnoliopsida > Rosales > Moraceae > Ficus > Ficus erecta. The sequence goes on from BKCH01000010.1 coordinate 3,126,604, forward strand.
GATGGGAAAAAGAGAGGTGAAAATTTTGAACAATCTCTCCTTTGGAACTCTCAAGAAAACCGACCACTTAGGGGGGTTTCTCTCAAATTTTCTTGGCTTCCAAACACTCTTGTTCTTCTCTCTCTCTCTCTCTCTCTTCTTCGAATTTTCTGGATGGGAAAACCCGAATTGCATGGCTGGGAATGGGTTAATGGCAGCTAACATTGGGGCTTGAAATCCCTAGGAATAGTGTCTCTAGCTAGGGGAAATCCTAGGCTCTCTTTTCCAAGGCAAATCTTGGTTCAACTTTTGCTATTGGGTCCTCCAATTTTTGCAAGCCATTGCCCATAGGGGGCTTGATGTGGCCGGCTGATAAGGGAGAGGAGTGGTGAGTGGTTGACAACTCATAGATGAGGTGTCACATGCTCATTGGTCCATGTGTGTGGAAGGTTAAGTCCTAACTTAGCTTAATTGTGATGTAATTAAGCTTAAAGGCTTGTTTGGTTCAATCTTTTTGAAAAATTGTGTAATTTCAACACATTGCAATAAATTTTAATACTGAGTTGATTAAATACCCAGTATCGAAAATTACATTGCATTTAAAAATTTTGATCTGTGAAAAACTCGATCGGAAAAATTTTTCTCTTATTTTTCCGAATCCTTTCGCCCTGAACTCTAACTTAGTATGCTTGATTTTTCTAAGGTGATTTTAATTCTATTTAAACTCATCTTGATCAAGAAATGAGTTTTTAACAGTAATTTCACTTGCACTGAAATCTTAAAATTCTTGTTTGACGTTTTCGACCGTTTTAGCATAACTGACTTATTGGTCAACGTCGACTTGTCTTGAAATGTGCAAATACGACCTCCTTTCACTCATAAAGGTCTTTTGCGAGTTCATGCAATTTGTTTTTGAGTCTTAATAAATCTTAAGAACTCGTTTCACAAAATTAAGTTCTAAAACGAACTTCCTCATGTAATACCGATTACGGTAAATATTTACAACGACATGTCTATAAAATATGAACCGAAGAAATTCGGGTGTTACAATTTCCATCGAAGTAGTTCGCAATCACCTTTCAAAGTTAGAAGTGCCCAAAACTACTAATTTCAATCACAATAACTTCATCGTTCAACGTCAGATTAATGAAAATCACATGGAGAAGTCGTATGAATGCCCTATGTAGGAGGTGTTTGGTGTAGACCGGCCCCGCCCTACCCGACTGATCTTTTGCGCATTTCTCCTTGTTCCAATTTCCTAAAATTTTTCCCTGTTGTCTAAAGTTATTGAGGATTTTGTGAGCTAACAAAAGAAACTAAATACAAAATTAAGAAATAATTACATAAGAAGTCTATTTTTAGAGTCTCATTTTAAAATATATCTATTTTTTTTAATAATATTACGTAAATGTCTATTAAAAAAAAAAACTGCTTGTAGTACCCATTTTGTCTTTTTATTATATTTAACATAATTTTCCTTTATTATGATTCATATTTTTTCTTATTTGTTCATCATTATTGTATATTTATCTTAATGACTAGTTCTTTATTATAGTAATAGCTTATTAGTATAATTAAGGTTTTTTATAAACATATTTCTTAAGTACGATTTCAATTGCTTGGGAAACCTATTTTTAAGTATGATTTAGGTTCTTTATGATAATTGCAACGTTATTGTGATAATTTATTTATTTATTTTTATTATCATTGGTATTGTTTTAATAGTTAGTTTCTAAAGTTTAAATGTGTGATGAAATTATTTATTTCTTAATGATAATTACTCTATCATTATGATATTTTTTAAATGTGTTATGCTTTTTTTCTTTATGGTATTACTATATTATTATGATGCCTTTTTCTTTATGATAATTACTATATCATTATGAATTTTTTTTTAGGTTTAAAAGTGTTTCATATTTCTTTACAATATCTATTTAATTTTTTTATATGTTCGTGTGAATTAATGACCAATTATTTATTATAATAATTGTTTTTCATATATCATCCAACTAATATAAGTTATCGTCATTTTTTCTTTTAATAAAGCAAGTAAAATGGTATTTTTTGTTTTTATAAAAGATTTGTTTAGTCTTACATTTTTTTAGAGATTTTTTCTTTTATTTTTTAATCAATTCTTTATTTGTTTAGTTTCAATTCTTGATGAAATAGTTTTTACAAGTATCAATTTAGACATTTATATAAAAAAAAAAAAAAAAAAAACCAGACATTTTTAAATTGTGATCTTCAATTTAGATATTGATGTAAATAATTCAAAAATTAATTGTACAAAGTTAATTTATCCATTTAATTATTTAACCCTGGTGCTACAATCCACTAAAAGCTCGGAGTTGAACTCTTACTATATACTGAATAGCGAAAGCTCCAATATAACTTTTTTGTCCGTGATATATCATTATATGTAACAAGGGGACCTGTTGTTTTTTTAATGTGCTTCATTTCAAATAATTTCAAACGATAGTTTCTCTCTCTTCTATATATATGTTTTAAAATGCTAGAATTTTTTTCATTTTAAATCCGATTACAAAGAATTTTCTTTTCTTTTTCTTTTATATGCGTTTAGAGCGAAAAAATTAACAAAATCCATCAAGCTTCCCATCAAAATCTATCATGAGCAATGAGGGTTTTGTAAGACATGTTAGAACAATTTTTAATAGATATCCAACCACATATTTAAATATTTATATTTAAATAATTTCACTCGAATGTTACCATTCAAAACACAATTCAGATGACCATTCAAATATTTTCAAAGGGAAAATACTTGAATGACACAAATTTAAACACTATTGCACTAACATGACACTAAAATTTGATACTAGATCAATATGACATAAAAATCGTCAAAATAAAATTAACGTTTTTACTCTGTTAGTCAATAGATAAAAAAAGTTGCTATTTGGGTAATTTTCTCTATTTTTTTCATCTGAAATCTTAGGGTCTGTTTGGGGGTAACATCTAGTGTTTCTATATGTTTTTTCCCCCCTTAACTCAAATTTACTTTTCACTATTTACATATCTAAATGTCTGCAGTAACTAAACTTAGCCTCTGTTTGCTTCAACTTTTCCAATTCGAAATTTTCCTTTCAGTTTTATCTTTGTCTGAAAAGTTAACAAAAATTATAACTAGTTTTTGAAAAGTCAATTAACTTTAACTTAAAAATTTCATCTCCAAAATGACGAACTATTTTAAAAGTCCATAACTTTATCTTTTTAAATCCAAATGAGATGATTTTTTAAATACATAGAATTTTGAAAAAAAATAAACAAAATTAATATTAATATATATATTTTTTCTGTACACATTTTAAATTTTTACACTATTTTTTTTTCAACCGAATACATATTTTCAAAATTTCAATTCAAAAATCTTCAAAACTAAACATCTCCAATACCTTCTTTTACATATCCTTGATGTTCAAATTTTTTTCTCCAACAGATCCTTATTGGCAAAGCATTAAAATTGAAGAAAACATAGTACAAGCTGAGTCGACACAAAAGGTTGTGAGTCACGTGACGCGGTGGTCTCCCATTGGTGTAGGGTCACCTTTTATGTTTGCTGTCTGCTGACAACAACCGATGTGCTGTCACTGACTTATTGGTCTTTCACGCAAGAACTGTACGATGATTTTGACATGTTGCACACAACACAACTTTTTTTTTTTTTTTTTTTTGACCCTTTTTCTTCTTCAGAATGCATACATTCTTCACCATCTTTCTTCCTCTGTTTATTATGCCTTTAATTTTAGCTCCGTACGACTTTTAAAAAAGAAGATTATCTATATACTTTAGTCACTTTTTTTAGTTCCATATTTTAATCACTTTGTTCAATAAAATTATTAAAACGGTATTGTTTACTCTCTCTGAGTTTTTTTTTTTTTTTCCTTTTTCACTGCATTTGTTCTTCTCCCTCCTTGCACACGTTAGTTTTACCAAATCAAGATAAACAACGAGGTTAATTAGGAGCCATTAGTAGTGCAAGATTTCCTTTTTATTTTTTCTTTGTATTTTATTTTCCCTTTTTTTCCTGTCTAATTATTTTGTCCATATTTCGTCTTAATGACTGATAACTCTCCAATTTGACGATAGACGTTGATAGAGAAACAGAATAATTGCCAAGGAGCCGAGCTAGACATGAATATGGAAATAAAAAATGAAAAACTCTGCGGTTGAAGAAAGAAGATATATTTACATTTGAAGAAAAGTCCCCTCCTTGCATTCCACGCTCAGTGAGATCCTCTACTTAGGGTTTTCTGAGAAATCCCCATTTTCCCATTTTTGTATATACTTCATCTTGTTCTGCAAATACAAACTCAGTTTGCTCATATTATCTCATTTTGACTTGGTAAAGTTTTTCTCTGTTCATATATATATGTATACATATGTCTATTTCCTTTCCTTTATTGTTTCGAAAAATTTTGATATCTTTTTTTTTTTTTTTTTTTTTTTTTTTTTTTTTTGTGGGTTTCTGCTCTTTAAATCCTTCTGAGGTTTCTTAGCATAGATGGTACCCAAAAAAAAAAAAAAAAAAAAGCTTTATTGTACACTTTTTTTTTTTTTTTTTTTTGATATGAGCTCTACATTGTACACTTTTGTTTTGTGATATTTTTGGTCCTTATTGTTCTTACAGAATTTGATCGTACGTTTTCAGAGCTCTACATTTAGCTTGAAATCTGCCTACACCAGAATAATATCATTGCAAGTTTTCTTCTAGGTATTTCGACTGAAAACTCGTACACCTTTTCATACCATTTCTGTTATTTTTATATTCTTTTTCCTTCATTATTTTATGCTTAAATTTATGGTTAAAGTTGAATGAAACTTAAAAAAAAAAAAAAATCGGTTTGATTTTGATCTAGAAGGGAACATTATGGCGAGAGGGAAAGTTGAGATGGAAAAAATCGAAAATTCGACAAACGGGCAAGTGACATTTTCGAAGAGAAGAAATGGGTTGTTGAAGAAGGCTCACGAGCTCTCGGTTCTCTGCGATGTCCAGGTTGCTGTGATCGTCTTCTCACAGAAAGGCAGGCTCTATGAGTTCTCAAGCACCGAGTATGTTCCCCACCACTTTTTTTTTTTTTTTTTTTTAAAAAAAATTTAAAGGAATGATTCGCAAATCCCATGTTTTCTTTTTTGAGTAATTACATTATATGTGTTGCCTCGTAACATATGTAAAACATAAACTTAGTTGTACGAATTTTTTGTCCCATAGAAAATAAAAAAGATAATTGCAATTTTCTGAGCTTAGTGTTTGCAATAAGGTATGGGTTAATGCACTACTGATCACGGTGGAGATGCTTAATATACATACATACATACATACATACATACATACATACATATATATATATATATATATATTTAGAGCAAAGAGAGGTTCAAGACAACCAAATATCCCATTTGGGGTACTTTAGCATTTCCCTTCTCTTCGAGTACTACTGATATCACTAAAGGTATATGTTTGGTACCAAGGAGAGAAAATAGGGAGGAGAAAATGATAGATCGGCTATAGGTGAGGGAAATGAGAAACAAGGGTGGTGTTTTTTTCTCTTATGATGTATGATATGAAATTTCTCGTTTTAATGGATTTGGAGTTTCTCCAAAATCTCTTCCTCCCCGTCCCCTCCATTCTTTTTGCCTCTCATTTCAAACAATTATGAATTCCCTCTCATACCAAATAATCACGAATGTCAAAATCCTTTTTTAATCAGATTATATTCCCTTTTGATGCTGGGGATGTCCTTCGTCCTCCTAGTACTTCTTCCATAACTAGTATTCGTATATAATTACTTCACTTGACTGTTTTTGTGTACTCATTTTTTAAAGTGTTTTATCGTTTGGAGATTTTTCTGATCCATTTTCGTTATCTAGACGTACACGTATTGATGATATTCATTGATAATGTAAAAGGAAGTCCCCATCATGGCCGATGGGGCCAAAAATGGTGATAATTATTAGGAGATATATAAATAGTTGGTTTTAACCAACAAAAAATAAATTCTATATTTGTATTTAGGATTTAAGAACCAAATAATAATTTAAACATAAGACTTATACTTCTTATTAATAGTAATGGCTGAGATTTTATGGAACTTTGGCTATCGAATATCTAAGAGGGGGGAAAAAAAAAAAACTTTCTGATCTTGCCGTTTGTTAAAATGCCAATCAGAGTACTTTGTTATGTGGAGTCTGCATATATAACTTTCAGCATTTGCTTGCAAATTAACCTTATGAATGCTGAAACTTATATCTCACTCAAATGGAATGTAGATCAAATTACAATGTGTAGAATATATAGAGTTGGCTAGTTGTTGATTAGTGCAACGGAAGTTTTATTCTATTTGGAGATTTGGAAACTGTTAAAATGCCTCCATGTAATATATTAACGTGTATATATATATATATATATGTTATACATAAATATATGCATTTACTTCTGCGCAAGAAGCCTAAATATAAGTTTTAGTTTTAGTACTCTAAAGATTGCTTTCATAAAAAGTAGTTTTTATATATGTTCAAAAGCAAGAGAAAAATCCTGTGCATATACATAGATATGTGTGTGTGTATATATATGCAGGATCCTTGAAACGAACATTTGATGAAAATACATGAACCTTTGATGCAGAAAAATCTCACTGTGAAACACGCGTTACTTGGGCCTTAAACAACTTGCACCAGGAGTGCTAAAAAATTTTGTCAAAATTTTTCCAAGTCACAACATTTTTGTGTGACTAATTAATGTCATTTTTAGTCACAGGGTTGTGATTAATATGCAGTTAGTCATAAATTTTTGTTATGACTAAAGTCTAAAACTTTTAGTCATGATGCGACTAAAACTTTTTCCGTGACTAAAAACCTCTTGGTTAAAAGTTTTAGTGAGAACAAAAATTTGTGACTAATTGCATATTAGTCATAAGATTGTGACTAAAAATGATATTTAGTCGCATGAAAATATTGTGATTAAAAGTGTTGTAAGAAGACGTTGTGTTTTTTGTAGTGGAGTACTAAACCATTATTTGATTATCAATTTGTGCCTTGGGATCTTGCACGTTGGGATGTGTTATTTCCTTTTTAATGTCAGTTGTCTGCTTTCTTTGTATTTCAAAAAGTATATAAAGAAAGTCTCAAGTCTCAACTTTAAGCAGCTTTCTCATTGATTTCCTTTCTGTTTTGTTTCAACCTTTCAAAGATAAATTAATATCAATTCATGTCGTCTCAATTCGATCGAGCAACTCGCTAGAAAGAATTAAATATATAAGAATTGAATATACTTAATATTTAGAGTCAATTTATGGTGCATTTATCATTTTTACACATTGGATTGAATGTAGGGGCATAAGGATTATTGATTATGTACTTGATGGAGTGGACATGTAGGTGTTTTGTTTTTCTTCTGATTGAGAGGGAGTGTAACTAATGACTAGGTCTTAACAGAGCGCATTTCAACAAGGTTGACATCCTCTTTCCTCCATCCCTAGCTAATTCAAAATTTATTAAATAATGAAATGAAAAATATAAAGAGTTTACGAAACTGCTCAAATATTGAGTGATAGTGTGCGATTCAAAGCAACAAAAACAAAATCATCCAAACACTAAGGGGGAAAACCAACTAGGGGTCCACAAGATCTACTCCAACAGAAAACTAGAGAGGGCCTCCTTAAAAACCTAGACCAGTAAAACCAAATGGAAAAAATCTAGAGATCAGAGAAAAAAAAAAAAAAAAAGGTGCACGATCGATTTAACCCCCAAACAAAATGCTAAAGCCCTCGGCCAGATAAGGAGGGCTCTCTGGTATTTTTGAATTAGCCTCATCTTGGATGCTTTTGTTTCTAGTTTGTAGAATTTGAATGTCTTCTCACCATTGCTAATAAACTACTACAGTTAAAAGTAAAATAGTTGAATTATGTACACGTAATATGTTTTGGATGCTTCAGAATGCAAAAAATCATTGGACGATACCGTGAGCAAGCAAAGGATAATAACCAAATCGACAACACTGAAGCCGAACAATATATACAGGTTAGAAACTCCATCTTGTAATATTGTATTTCTTTTCTCTGAGTTTTTTTCAAGCATAAATATGCTTATGCTACTAAAGTATTGATATAGTAGTCTTAACTATTTTGGAATCATATATATGTGTTATATCACCATTGACTTGATAACTTTTTTTTTTTTTTTTTGGGTAACTTACTCTCGTGAATAATGTTTTAATGATCCATACATATGAAAAATGTGCAAAAGCTTTATTTGTCTAAGTCATTCTATGAGTCTCTTTCTTTATGCTTATGGCACCACTACTTCCCTTTGGTAGCATCCACTAATTTAAAACTTAATTTGAAAAACATATTTCGACCATGACATTTTTCGGGTTGCCCCTAATAACCAACGAATAACAAGTACTTTTTTTTTTTGTATGGATCCTATTTCAATGGAAACCTGATAAGTCGAATGCCGCAATAATAAGTTTCTTTTCTCTTGACTTGATTTGGCAATGTTTCTTGAGTATTATGACAAAAACACCACTAGACAATAATCTGATGAATAGAGTAAAAGTGTTTATATGTAAACTTTAGGCTGTAACTCAAGTCCCTTTTCCCTGATAATGATCGATAAATATGGATTTGAATGCAGCATCTGAAGCTTGAAACTGCAAACATGGTCAAGAAAATTGAGCTCCTTGAAGTTTCTAAGCGGTATCGGTGGCCTATACTTTTCTGCTTAATAATTTTCATTTTCACCCTAGACTTTTGAATGTGTCCATGTTACAATTGAAATTAAAAATTAGAAAAATAGACTGGCTGTATTTCATTTTTTGTTTTAGTACTGCAATACACAAAGTGAATTTAGATGCTATATATAGTCATAAATTTCAAGTTTATGTTATATATATAGTCATAAATCTTAAGTTTAAAAATTGCAAAGATATTTTTTTAAAAAGCCTAAAATTAATAGCATTGTTATAATTTTTAAATGAAAAGTCAGCATATTAACTAATAAATAATTATATGACGAAATTCAACATATTCTCTAGTTTGTGCTAATTTAGTACCTAGTATTTGTAGAATTTGACATTATATATAAGCCTTTTATGGGAGAATAAGGTTTGAGTATCTCCAATATGATGTCAAATCTCTATGCCAATGCTAAGATTTGGCATTTTGATAAGAAAGACTTTCAAATAAGGATCTGTTTGGATTATAGATTCAAACTCACAATTTAAACATGAACTTTAAGTTTTTATGAGAAAAAACACTATAGAAATTTTTTTTTTAACAATGAGTTTAAAACGAAGTCCAACGGGAGCTTAATGTCAATTTGGCAGATCGTTGCTATTGGTTGAAGACATTTGTGTTCAGTTTTTTTTTTTTTTTTTTTTTTTAATAAATTTTTGGGACATTGTCATGTTTAGTTTGTTGCAAATTCCAAAGAGTAGAAATTTATGATAACAACTAGATTGAGCATTTAAAATAGCATTACTAATTGGAGCACAAAATAGAACAACTAAATATGTCATTTCACATCTTTTTATGTCAAATATAATATTGACATGAACATTAGTATTAGCATTGTAGATTATCTTATATGAATGAAATTTTTACATTCCATTGTAATGTGGTATTGTAATAGTGGAGTCGTTCTTTCTTGTATCAGTAGTAACATTCTTCATTGAACTTCGTATCTTGCATTGTTATTAGGAAGTTTTTGGGGTGTGACATAAGTTCTTGTTCTTACGAGGAACTTCAAGGGATGGTTAGGCAGTTGGAGCAAAGCCTACGCAATATCAGAGCAAGAAAGGTGTGTGTGTGTACATATATATATATATATATATTTTATGAAATCTTATGAACTAATTTAAAAGAACGTTTTCCACAAAGAATGTTTCTCTCAAATTAATATAAGGTGTGCACTTCAGAATATTTTGTTGATCCCTACAGCTGTTGCTTTTAGCTACTATACATATAATATGTATATGCACACATGATGATGATGATGAAAGCTTATTAAATTACTTTCCCAGGAGCAATTATTCAATGAGCAGATAGAGCAACTAAAAATGTAGGAACTCTTCTTCCATTTTGTATTCAATATGCGCTTCAAGCTTGGCTTTTTAGCTGATCTTCGTTAGCTTTTTTTTTGTTTTTTTGTTTTCCTGAAATCAGGAAGGGAGACTCTTAGAAGAGAATGCAAAGTTATGCAAAAATTTGCAGGTAACTTTTGAAATCTTTTTGTTTCTTGTTTCTACTTTTGCATTTTTTTTCACCCTGGAAATAATACTATCATCTCTTGTTTGTTCTATTTCTGCTGCTTCAGATTTTCTCTTGTTGCAATATTTTAGGTTTTACGATCAAAAAAATTTCTTCAGCAAAACCAATTTCCAAATCATTTTTTGAATTCAAGGACTAGTATTGCCACTTGCCAGCGTAAATTGTAAAAAATAAAGTAAAACTAAAGAAAGGAAAGAAATTAGAACCAAGTTTCACATATGGTACAAATAAAAAAACCACCTTCAAGATCCTTCAACCTAAAGTCACTTCCCGACTCCTTTCTTCCAGCCTAACCCCCCGCTCTCTTAATTCTTTTCCTCACTCTGTGGGCTCCCCTACTTCCCCCATTGGAGAAAAAGCAGTGCATTGCAGTTGTGCTTGATCGAGCAGCGCACGAGGGCCTCCCTCCAGATCTGATTCTCCTCTGGGGGGTTGTTAGGGGCCTTAGGGGGAAAGAAAACTCTCTTCAATTTATAGAACCTTCCGGTGGCGTCAGAAACTGAAGTAGTGTATCTAGCCCCAAATAAGGCAAGGCTATTTCAGTTCTCTTGGCAAGGAAAGAAAGACCAAGTAAATTAGACAGGCAATGAGGCGAAGATAGCATACTTATCTCGAGACACAACATAGCATAGGGACATTCCCCCGGACTAGTTAAGTAGTTGAGTGCAGCTCCTCCGCTTTCTATTAGATTGGTTTGGAACACTGGTTGGAACCAAAATTTCCAAACTCATTTTTGTTTTTTTTCTGAATAGTTAAAAAAATTTTAAATAGTTTTTGAAAAGTCAAACTGGTCCAATCTAGAAAAACTCAACTCCAACCGGTGCTCCAGGCGCAAGCAGAGTTTTCTTTTTCTGTTTGCAGCCTAATAAGCAGAATATATCCATGAAAACAAGGAAAAAAAATGGAAAATATAACAAAGAATAACCAAAATCAGCTTTGTCATCATACATTCTTCAACTTCTTCTTATTGAGAAAAATATCGCACGTCTTACTATCTATTCATAAGATCTGAATCCACACACACACACACACACACCTACACCGTTTTTGGTAGAGTACTACTGGAGCAAAGCTTGCATATTGGCAGCCATTAATCCAAGAGAAACAAGCTGTAGCCTAGCAGCAACAGTACGACTTCAGATCAGGTGGAGACCGAGCTGTTCATCGGACCGCCGAGAAGTAATTATTCGCTGCTGATTACTCAAGCTGATTGATCATCATGATCTCTTGAAACCAAACAAAGTGTATATATATATATACATATATATATATATATATAGTTTGTAGATAACTTTTATTGAGTGTCAAATGTTGATAAGTTGCGCTTATGGATTCTAGGAAACACGTCTTTGCAATAAATGAGAATCGATGCAGTATGAGATCCTTGTTCATAATTAATGTCGTAAAGAAATTCCAAAAATTATAAACGATCTTGTTTTTTTTTTAACTTGTAGAGAGTTGTTTTCTCCTCTTTATAGTGAAGATTGAGATATTTTTCTTATTGTTGGAGTTCACTAAATTCCTCCTGAAATTTTTTGTAGTCGATTTATCTCGTGAGATTATGTGTGTTATTTATTTGTGTGAATTAAAAAAAAACAAAAAGAAGGGGATATATTTCTGTATATTATGTGTTATATATTGTTCATAGCAACATTACAGAACTTGTCAGCATTTTTGGCACTTGGCGGATCCAGTTCCAATATTGGCAAATATGTGGCGTACTTGCTCATATTAGACACATGTACACATCTGATATATGAATCGAGCATTTGTACATTTGTGTTCCATTATCGAAGATTTAAGGATATGATGAGGATGGTCGATATCATTTTCATTATATTTATACTGTGCATGCGCAGCGTTGAATTTATTTTGTTTTTTTTTTAATCCTCAAAATTACTCAATATTATTCATTTCAAAAAAAAAAAAAAAAAAAAAAAACTCAATATTATTCAAATGGGGTGTCATTTAGCAAAACTTGGGCATTAAATTTTTTTTGTTTCCCATTTTAAACACTGCCCTATGTTAAAAATCGTGAAAGAAATAGAGTAACTCTATTTACACCTACTATATTTATAAATTCCGTAATAAATCACAATTTATCTTTATTTTAATTCTGTGAGATTTATGATACAACATGCACTTTTGCTCTATCGATAAAGCAAATACTTTTTACCTTAACTAACAGTGAGAAATGAATGTGCATTGTTAATGTAATGCTCCAATTTATATAGTAGTTTTTCTTTAAATCCAAAAATAATTTATAGTTTATTTTTTTAAAAAAATAAAATGTAACTAACATGATAAAATTTAACTAAAAAAATACAAAATATTGAAGAAACCTGATTGAAACTCCTTTGCACCTGCAACCCCCCGCCAGTGAGATCTGTCATCTACAAGCCCCACCTCCAGTGACCTTACCCTCGGCAAGATCCACCCCCGGCACACCCCCTAAACTTGGATTTTTTTTTTTAATTCCTAAAGATAGCTTCTTCTTTTTTTAAAGGTTTTTTTGCACTAGTGCGATCCCTGGACTTACTAGAAAATTACAATTTTGCACCCTCAATTTTTATTTTTGACAAATTTTCCCTGTACTTGAAATTGTGTAGCAAAAGACATCCAATTGATACGGTGCTCTTTTTTTTTTTTTTTTAATCAAAATTGATCTATGACTTGGACATGCATTTATCTATTATGTTTCAAAAGATAAATTTAAGATTAGTACTTGTGCAACAAATAATTACTTATATGTATTATTTTGAATAATATGGAAAATTTAATAAGACATTATCCTGTAGGTGGGCAAAAATCTCAGGATAAAAACTATGAGATAGGCTATTTTTATACAGTGGGAGGAGAGACAAAAATCTCCAAGGAGTCATCGCAATGCCAACTAAAGCACGTCAACATTACTACAAAATAGGACTTTTGGGCTCAGACCGCCTATGGCAATAGAAAAACTTATTAAGCTCTCACCTTTAGAAATTAATAATTTTGGTCCACTAGTACTTTGAAGGAATTTCATACCGTAGTTATTATGAGGGGTTTTTTTTTTTTTTTTTTTTTTTGAAATTTAGGATTAGGGGATTCGAACTCTACACCTATAAGTGAAATTAGGTGTAATGTTACTGCTAGATTATGTTTGCAACCACCTGAGGGTCAATTTATGCTCAGATGTTGAGGTTTTTTTAATTGATTTTTATATTTAATTATTTAATTACTTAATTACTAGAAGGATATATCAGGTAATTCCGGGTAAAACTTTGGGTTATGTGGGCGGCACATGACAAATTCTGTAAAAAATTTGACGTATGTTACTAATTGGATCAACATTTTAGGTAAATCAAGAGTTCAAGGGTAAAATAATTGAAACAAAAAATATAATAACTAAATTATTATAACTTATATAATTCAGGGACCATCTGTACAAATTATATGTATCTATCTATAGGATAATGGTTTAAATTTTTTAATTATTTATTTCCAAAGCATTAAAATTGAAGAAAAACAAATACTCATTCTCTCCTTTTCCGTTTCTCTCTCTATACCTACATGGGAGCTAGGGATGGGTTTCCCTTCATAGAGCTAAAGACCGACTGCGGGTCCCAGTTGCCTCATGGTCTCTCAACCCTAGGGATGGGCCGCATGGAATTTCTTAGCAAGGGCTCTAGAGGCCAAATCGAGGTAATAGCCGAAGAATATGGTGATTGGCGTGGAGGGAGGATGCAATAGGACCTCGGCTTCCCTGAGGCTTCAATCTCCTCATTGAGGCATGCTGGAGGCAAGATTACAATTGGGCAATTGACGGTGGAGGAAGGAACTCACATGTGCTCGTTAGTGTGAAGCGTGAAGGGGAGTTGGGAAGGTGAGGATCCTAAACCATGTGGAGCGAGGTTCCACCTTTCTGGGTGCATCTTGGGTTCAACAGTCATACACAACAACAGGTGTACACTGGTGAAATGGTGGAGGTCATGCACCAGTGACATGGTCGAGGTCCGTCATCTATGTTCTATTGGTGCTCTGTCTCACCAAGTTTCTACGAATGTGCAATTAGATTTGGTTATGGGTTTCTACCAAGTTGATGGATTTTTGTTTTCGTTTCTTGGTTTTTTTTTTTTGGTGGAATAATGAAGATATTTTGGTCGAGTCGACTGGATTTTGTTTTGGTGTTTGTTCTTTATGTTGCTAGTACTAGAGGTGGTCTTTTAACCTTTTGAGTTTGATTGTGGTTAACCAGATATGTACCTTAGCAATATTTTGGTTCCATTGGGATTGGGACTATTCGGAGTTGATTGTAGCCTCAATGTTACAAGTTGCAGACTTTCAATCTATCAGATGATTATATTGATTGTAAAAGTCTTTCAAAATAAACATTATGTGTGCTTGATTGTTAGTGTATCGAGACACTTTATCATTGTCGGTTCTCATTATATGTTTTTTTCTTGAACTTTATAAGATTTTACTGATGAATCCGATATCAATTGAGAGTTTTATTTCATATACCACAAGGTATCTATTGATATTTGTATATTTTATGTGATTGAAGACAATTTACTCTGTAAAAAAAACAAAAAACAAAAAACAAAAAAAAAACAAAAAAACAAACGAAGAAAACAGTTGTACAAGCTGACTCACCTACCACAAAAGGCTCATTGGTCTATGGTCACCATTTATGTTGCAAGCAAGAGCCGATGCTGCCACTGACTTATTGGTCTTTCACGCAAGTCATTGTACGATGATTGTTGACATGTTGCACCCAACACAACTTTTGCTTTTATTTATTCATAAAAAAAACTTTTTTGTTTTGTTTTATTTTGTATTTCTTCTTTGGTGAGCACAACTTAATTATTTACCATATTACTTCCTCTGTTTATGCCTTTTTAGGCTCCGTATGACTTTTCAAAAAGAAGATTATCTACATATTTTTTTTATAATGTGGATTATCTACTTATTTTAATCAGTTTTTATTAGTACCAAAATTTAATCACATAGTTGAATAAAATAATTGAAACGATGTTGTTTAGTCTCTTAATATATATATATATATATATATATTACTGCATTTGTTTTTTTCCCTCCTTACACACTTTTGTTTTACCAAATAAAGACCAGCACCGAGGTTAATTAAGAGCCATTAGTATTGTAAGATTTTTCTTTTTTTGGTTTCTTTATATTTTATTTGCCCTTTTTTTTTCTTTCTTTTTCCTGTCCACTTATTGTCGTTTCTTTTTTTGGGGCGGGGCATACCGCTGACAGAGAATGACAAAGAGAATAATTGGCAAGTTGCGAGAAGAACTATAGATGAGTAAGGAAAGGAAAAATGGAAGACTCGTGTGGTTGAAGAATAAAGACATATTTACATTTCAAGAAAAGTTTCCTCCTTCCATTCCACGCTCTGTGAGATCCTCTTAGCTAGGGTTTCTGAGAAATCCCCATTTCGATTTAGTAAAGTTTTTCTGTGATTTCCCACCCCCCCCCCCTTTACTTTCTTGTTTCGGAATCAATTTTGGTATCTTTTTTTGGGGTTTTTTGTCTTTAAATCTTACGAGGTTTCTTAGCAAATATGGTTAAAAAAAAAAAAAAAAGAAAGAGAGAAATTATATAGCTTTACTGTACTTTTGTTTTGTGATATTTTTGGTCGTCACTGTTCTTACAAAATTTACGTCCTCAGAGCTCTCTAGTTAGCTTGATTTTTTCTTCTAGGTATTTCGACTGAAACCTTGTACACCTACTTTTTACCATTTCTGTCATTATGAGATTTTTTTTTTTCACATTATTTTATGCTGATTTTTATGCTTAAATTTATGGTTAAAGTAGAATGAAACTTAAAAATTAAAATTAAAATTAAAAAAATACCCATTTTTCTTATTTTGTTCTTGGAGGGCATATACAAAATGGTGAGAGGGAGAGTAGAGATGAGAAGAATCGAGAATGCGACAAACAGACAAGTGACATTTTCGAAGAGAAGAAAGGGGTTGTTGAAGAAGGCTCGCGAGCTCTCAGTTCTCTGCGATGCCCAGGTTGCTGTTATCATCTTCTCTCAGAAAGGCAGGCTTTATCAGTTCTCTAGCTCCGAGTATGTTCCCCCCCCCTTTTTTTTTTCCCTTCTTTTTAAGGAATGATTTAACAAAACCCATGTTTTTTTTTTCAGTAATATTTACATTACAATTGTTGCTTCGTGACATGTAATACATAAACTTCTTTCTACCAATTTTTTTTTCACATGGAAAAAAGAAATATAATTGCAATTTTCTGCATGCTTGGTGGTTGCAGTAAGGTATGGGTTAATGCACAATTGATGATGCTTACACATATACACATACATGTTATATAAAATCTATTGTATAGATCTTATACACACACACACACACACACACACCTTTCATAATCAGAGTTATAGAAGTACGAATTTTGGCCTTTCCCTTCTCTTCTAGTACCCATATCACTAGAGCTAGAGCACAGCTGTTGGATATTGTACCTGAAGTAATTGCTTTTGGGATTTTATCTTCTTTGAAATATATCTTCAAAGATTCTCTCTCTTTCTCTCTCTCTCCCCCTATATATATATATATATTTCTCTTCATGCTAATTAATCCTTTTGTATTCAGATGATTCCGTAATTGCACTATCTATATAACATAAATCATGTATTTTCTTTTGATGCTGATCTAGTTCAAAGGGTGTACTTTATTAGGATTACTGTTGATGTAGTTTCTACTACTTAAGTAAGTAAGAATTAAATAGGGCTGTACATTAGTCATTAACCGGGGTGGATCGGTTCGATTTTTTGTTCGAAAGCTGTCGGTTTTCAGAAGACGAGACTGAGCACCGAGCTGAGTATAGTTTCCAATAGTTTTAGTAGACAGTAACCAAACAATTTAATAATCAGGCAGCTCAAAAAGCACTTTTATTTATTTATTTACTATTGTATGCATTTGTTTTCAATTTTTGTGTTAGGTCCCAAAAAATTGTGTTTCAAATTCTTATACAAGTTATTATAGAATATAAATATAGGTAAATTGAAAATGCTATACTTGGTCGGTTAGGTTCCAGATAGAGTCAATAACCCTCCTCCGATCACTGAGCCTCCCATTTCTTAGATGGTTTGGTTCAATGACAAAAAGTGATTGCTTTTGATGTGCCACCGACGTCTTTAACTAATCAAGGGGAATTACATGTAACTTTTTTTAGTTTTTTTTTTAGGACATTGATCCAAAACTAAATTCGAAATCCCCCCTGAACATTGATCTAAAATTTAAGTTGCCCCAAACTTACATTTAAAAGTTTCGTTCTCCCCAACTGTGAAAAGTCTCATCTGGTCCCCCTAATGTAGGTTTTTGGACATTATACATCACATTTTAGTCAATGTGATGGGGAAAAATTGTAAGACCAGTTTTGGGCGGCATTGTAGGGGCTAATTTCCTCCTTAAGCCCAAAAAATCCCTAGTCTTATACAAAAACTTAATCAGCAAAAACTGGAAAGAAAACTCGAGCTTTACAACATTGAAGGACTCTTATGGGACTTCGATTTGTAGCCTATGTTTGGTCGAGTGGAAAAGGGGGGAAATAAATTGGAGGGACGTTGAAAAAGAGAAGGGAGAATAGGGTCGTTTGCCGAGAAGAAGCACCTCTATATTTTGAAACTATTTAACTCAGTTTGACACCCAAGTTTAACCCATTTTTCACACATTTTTCTTGAGTGTTTTCTCTTATAAAAATTTAAATTTGTTGTTTGAATTATGAGTTTGAACTTATAATCCAAATACCCCTTAAAGTTTGACATGATTATGAAGCGAACTAATTTAAGAATGCAAAATATAATTTCAGATTGAAAAAGTCTCTATGAAATGGAAGAATAATTTCTGGGTAGTTTGAAAAGGCTTTATTAAAGGAATGATGGGGAATGACAATGTGGAAATATAATTTCACTCAACATAACCCAAGTAGTTTTTAGAGGGTGCTTATTTCTGATCATTCTCTTTTTATCCTTCCTTTTTTCACACTAATGCTTCAAATTAAGTCTCGTCCTTCCTCTTTTTTTCTTTTTTTTTGTTTGTTTGTTTTGTTTGTTTGTTTTCTGTTTTTGTGTTTAGTGTTGAGTGATACACAGCAGGTTTAGTGCGGAGTAAAGGTTTTTAGCAGTGCCAGTTTAGACTATGGAGTGTGTTATTTTCTTTTAGTGCCACAGTTGTCTGCTTTCTTTTTATCTAAAACGTAAAAGAAATAGAAAGTCTCAACTCTCAACTTTAAGCAACTTTCTCAATGATTTCTTTTCTTTTGTTTCAAACATTTCAAAGATATATTGTCAGCTCATGTCGTCTCAATATTCGATAGAGGAAGTGGCTGACTAGAAAGAATTGAATACACTTGACATTTTGGAGTCTATTTATGGTGTATTTATCATTGTACGCATTGGATAGAGAGTGTAGGGGGCATAAGGATTATTAAGGGTGAGTTTGGTTTGCCGGTTGGAGATGAAATTTTTAAGTTGAAGTTGATTGACTTCTCAATAATTAGTTGTAATTTTTGTTGGCTTTTCAGAAAAAAAGACAAAAATTGAGATGAAAAATTTGAGTTGGAGATGTCAAACCAAACGGAAGCTTATGTGCATAATGAAGTTGACATGTGGCTTTTTTTTTTTTTTTTTTTTTTTAACCCTGAAAGAGAGAGAGTGCAATTAATGTCTAGGTTAAAAAATAGTACCTCAAATAAGATTGGCACCCTCACGGGGGCCTTTCTTCTTTCAAGCCCCCAACTCAAAAATTTATTTAGTTATAAAAGGGAAAAAAAAAAAAAAAAGAGTTTGTGATACTGCTCAAATGTGTGAAAGTGCAAGAATGTAACAATAAGAAAAAGATCTCAATCGCATTAAGAGTGTGGTAGAAGAGAAAGCAGAAGAAAGGAGAGTGATGGATGGATTAGTATAAGATTTTGACGTTCATGGTTGTTTGGTAGGATAGAAAAGAGGGAGAACTGGATTTGGAAAGTGACTCCAAGTGCTTCAAAATATATTGAAATTTTCATCTTCCCCCAAATTGGAGAGATTGTTAGAATGATTACATACCAAACACCATAAGGGAAAGAACTTCTCCGTCCTTTATTATTTCCCTCACCTAGAAAGGAGAGAGTGGTAGATCACCTAGGTAAGGAAAATGGGAAAGGATGGAGTAATCATTTCTCTTACGGTGTTTGGTATGAAATCCCTCTAATTATCTTTCTAGTTTAGAAGCGATCAAAGCTGAAGTGTTTGGAGTTTTTCCCCTACTCTTTTCCTTCATCTTTTCTCTCTTACCAAACAACCATAAGTGTTAAACAGGAAAAATCTAGAGAAGGAAAAAGATTGCATGATCTATGTGAGCCAAACAAAACGCTAAAGCACTAGGCCGGAAAAGAAGGGTCCCTGGCTTTTGAATTAGCCTCAATTTGTATGCTTTTAATTGGAGTAGGTGGACTGATCATGTGGGGGTGAGATTAGGAAAAAGACATGATCAGTTCAGTACTAAAAAGCATTCTATCTTGCATTGCAGTTTGCACATTTTAGTTGGTTGTCTTTCTCCTACGTATGTATTATATATTGCCATGAAGTAAAATATGGACAGCCAAAACGATTCCTCAATTTGATGAATTTTGTTTCTATTTTGTAGAATTTGAATGTCTTCCCATCATTTCTAACGAACTAGTAAAACTAAAAGTTAAAATACTTGGTTGAATGTTAACATAATATGTTTTCTGTGCTAATTCAGAATGCAAAAAATCATCGAACGATACCATGCACAAGCAAAGAATAATAAGCAAACTGACAACACTGAAGCCGACCAATATTTGCAGGTTAGACACTTCATCTTGGAATAAAATGATATTTCATATTTCTGAGATTTATCAATCGTAATTTTGTTTATGCCACTAAAGTACTCATTAAGTGGTCACTATATAATTACTTTAAATATATAGTTGCCTTATATAATTATTGTTTGTGATAATAAACTTATTATAATTTAGTGAATATGTTTTATTGACTCATATATGCAATAATTAGTTTCTTTGCTCTCGAGGGTGATCGAACGGACTTGGCTATGTTTATATGAACTACAAGAGAGCATAACAGAATTTATAACAATTATCTGCTATAAATGAGGACATCACTATATATTTTGGTAAATTTTCTTGAATATCATGACAAAAACAGCACTAGAAGGTTGAGTCTGAAAAGTGAAAACACACACACACACACACACACACGTATATGATGCATAGAGCAACTGTATATATATGGTAACTTTAGCCTGTAACTCAAGTTCTTTTTTACGCTGATAATGACTAAGACATGGATTTGGATGCAGCAACTAAAGCTTGAAACTGAAAAGATGGCCAAGAAGATTGAGCTCCTTGAAGTTTCTAAGCGGTATTCGTGGCCTATACTTTGATGCTTAATATCTGTCGATTTTAACACTAGATCACTTTTGAATATTAATGTCCATGTTTGATTAAATGATTTTAAAAACAAGAAAAATAGAATACTTGATATATATTGTGTTTTATACTCCAACATATAATTTCCTTTTAAATGTTATGTATATAGTCATAAATCTTAAGATTTAGACCTACCAAAATTTTTTTATTTAAAAAAACTTAGAAAATGCCATTTTTTGTAGTTATTAAGTGAAAAGTCAACATATTAATTAATAATTAGAAATCATATTCTAAATTAATAGGCTGTTTTTAAATACTCATTGAAACAAATGACCGAAATTTCTTTTATTTAGTAAAATGGCCGTTAATCAGTGATTGACCATAATCAATCAATGATTTATCACAGTCAATTAGTGATTAATCAGAACCAATCTGTAAAAAATATATAGTAATATTAGTCAACACTGACAAATCATGTTCATTCAGTAATTGAGTAGATTGACTGAAAATGATAATTTTTCTAATTTTACAAAATTTCGATCACATATGTAATGCCAAATTTTTATGCCAATCTTAAGATTTGACTTTTTGGTACGAAAATCATTCTCATACTTAATGTCAATTTGGCATATGTTATCTTCAAAGCCAACTTTGGCACCAAGCATATGCCGAATTGTGGCATTTTGTTGCTACTGGTTGATAACTTTATGTGTCGGTTTTTTCCAGTTATTAACTATAACTTTCTGTGTTGATAACATTAAGTGTTGGTTTTTTTTTAGTTAATAACTCTAACAATGCCATTTTTAGTTTATTTAAAAAAAAAAATTAAAACCTTCCTTTTACAAGTTCCAAAGAGTAGAAACTAATATTTTCTTATTATTAAAAGACAAAAAATTTATGATAACAAATAGATGTTGCATTTAAAATATAGCATTATTTATTAGAGCGCAAAACAAAACAACTAAATACATCATTTACATGTTTTTGTGTCAAATATAAGCATTGCCATTAAAATTAGAGCTTGCACTGTAAATGATCTTTATCTGAATTAAATTTTTACATTCCATAGAAATGTTGTATTTTGTAATATTGGAGATGTTGTTACATGCATGGATTGTAATATTCTTCACCGAACTTCAGTTCTTGCATTGTTATTAGGAAGCTTTTGGGGCGTGACATAAGTTCTTGTTCTTACGAGGAACTCCAAGGGATAAATAGGCAGTTGGAGCAAAGCCTATGCATTATCAGAGCAAGAAAGGTATATATATATTATATAGTAATCTTATGAACCAAGTTAAAATTAGGACTTTTCCCAAAGATTTCTCTCATACTAATAGAAGTTCATGTACATTTTATTATGACACTTCTGTTGATCCCTATAGCTATTGCTTTTAGCTAATATACACACATATATATTTATATAAATGTATATGTATCTCTGTGTGTGTGTGTTTGCATGATGATGATGAAAGCTCATTAAATTACTTGAATCGCCTATTTCGCAGGATCGACTATTCAATGAGAAGATGGAGCAACTAAAAATGAAGGTATTTTTGTTCCATTTGTATTCAATGTGTGCTTCAAGGTTAGATCTTCAGCTGAACTTTGTTAGCTTTAATTAATTATTTCTTTTTTTTGCTGAAATATTCAGGGAGCGATTCTCTTGGAAGAGAATGCAAGGTTACGTGAAAATTTCCAGGTGACTTTCAAGTCCTTTAATTTGTTTCATGTTTCTGCTTTTGCCTCCATTTCCCCTGGAAAAGAAGAATTATCATTTCTTGTTTTTCTTAATTCTGCTACTTCAGATCTTCTGATCTTGTTGTATTTAGGTTTTCGGCTCAAAAAATATTTTCAACATAAAAACCAACTTCCAAACCATTCTTTGTATTCAAGGAATTCACTTCACTAGTATTGCTGCTTGCCCTGACGTAAATTTACGGCTCGTTTGGAATAATGGTTCCAACCTTTGTCCTTCCGGTTGGTTTTCAAAAACTCGAACTCTACTTTCTTATGGTACAAATCCTACAATTTCAAATCGAAATGAGGTGATTCTCGTTTCTAAAAGCTCACAACGACGAGAGGAACGAAACACGATCCATATTGTCTATATTTTTTAAACACATTATAAATTGTTTCATTATATTCAACTATCGCAGTTTATTTTCAATTCACATTTCAATTAAACACACATTACTAATACACATCTCCAAAACTTTAACTCCAACCTATATTTGAAACGGCCCTTAAATGTATACGTGTATTTGAATATATAATAGAGCAAAAGAAATTTAGAACCAAGTTTCACATAGTGGCAATAAATCACGAAAAAAGAGAGAATAAGGAAAGTATGCCTTCAACCACCATCTAGATCCTTCAATGTAATGTCAGTTTCTGACAACTTATTTCTGGCCTAACCCCACTAGATCCTTCATCGTAATGTTGCTTCCTGACTCTTTTTTCTGGACTAGATCCTTCAACGTAATGTCGCTTCCTGACTCCTTTTTCTGGCCTAACCCCACTAGATCCTTCAACATAATGTCGCTTCCTGACTCCTTTTTTCCGGCCTACCCCCCACTGTCTTAAGGTTTTTCCTTTACTCTGTAGGTTATCCCCTACTTCCCCCATTGGAGAAAAAGCAATGCAGTTGTGTTTAATCGGGCAATGGCACGAGGGTCTCCCTACAGCTCTGATTCTCCTCCCGGGGGGTTGTCAGCGAGGGAAGAAAACTCTCTTCAGTTTATAGAACTTTTAGTGGCCTCAGAAGACACTGAATTACTTGTAAGGCTATTTAAGTTTCTTTTGTCTAGGAAAGAAAGACCAAGTAAATTAGACAGACAATGACGCAAAGAAAGCAGACTTGGCTTGAGACAGAAACATAGCATGGTGACATTTCTCCGGACTAGTTTGGTAAAAGGTAAAATGCTTGTGATATATTTGATGAAAATCATTGAGGGTTTTTTTTTTTTTCGATTTGAAGCATAAAATGATTGGAATTTATCGATGACAACAAGAAAAAGAAAGGAAATATAAGAAAGAAGAAACAAAATCGGCGTTTTCATCATATATTCTTCAACTTTGTTCTATATGTATATTGGCTTTTTTTCTTCTAATTGAGAACAAGATTACACGTTTTACTGTCTGTTTAGCTCTAGCCAACAGTATCAAACATCATAAGATCTGAATTCACATTTATACATGCACAATGCTTTTGGTAGAAAACTACAGGAGCAAATCTGCCGCATTTGCAGCTATTGATCGAAGAGAAAGAAGCTGTAACCTACTGCAGTCAAAGTAGCGACAGTACTACTTCGGATGATCAGGTGGATACCGAGCTGTTCATCGGACTGCCGACAAGTTATTCGCTGCTGATTACTCAATCTGGTTCTTCATGATCACTTTAAACCATACAAGTGTGTGTATATATATATATATATATCTCTTATGTCGATCACTTTAGTTTTGTGTCTAATATTGAAATTTAATGCTCCGTTTGTTAAGTTAGTTTAACTCTAACTAAATTCTACTTTTACATCTCAATTTTTATCTTTTTCTAAAGGTTAACAAAATTTATAACTAGCTTTTAAAAAGTCAATTAATTCCGACTTAAAAATTTTATATCCAACTAGCTTACCAAACAGAAGCTAAGTTGTGGTTATTAATTCTAATAAACATGTCTTTGCAATAAATGAGAATCGATATGCAGACTGAGATCCTTATTTGTAATTTAATGTTGTAAAGAAATTCCCAAAATGAGAAATGATCTTATTATTTTTAACTTGTAGCGAGTTGTATTCTCCTCGTGGTAGTGAAGATTTTGGGATCTTTTTCTTATTGTCAACAGATGAGTATATATTCCGGTATATTATGTGTCATGTATTGTTTACATAGCGTTGTTACGGGACTCTTCAGCAATTTTGGCACTTGGCAGATCCAGTTCCAGTATGGCCAAATGTGTGGCGTACTTGCTCATATTAGACATGTGAAAACTTGAAGCTTTAAGGATATCCACACCTAGTAATTTTATACCTGACTTCACCATGAGTTATAGAGCTCGAATTCTCTCACCCTGAAGTTCCCAAAAAAAAAAAAAAAGATGGTCACTATCATCTTGATTATATTTAGGGTCTGTTTGGTGAATGAGTTTGAGTTGAAAATTTTTGTTGACCTTTCAGAAAAGACAAAAATTTTTCATAAAAAAAACAAAAACTTTTCAGAAAAAAATAAAAACTGAGATGAAAATTTTGAGTTTAAACTCGAACGCCAAACGAGGTCTTATACTGTGAAGCGTTGAATTTATCTTGAATTTTTTTACAATCCTCGTTATTATTCAAATGGGGTGTGTCATTAAGCAAAATTTGGGCCTTAACTTTAATTTTTTTTTCATTTCTTTTTGAACACTGGCCTATGTTGAAAATCGTGGAAGAAATAGAGTATTTCTTTTTACACCATTTTATTTATAAATTCCACGATAAATCACAATTTATCTTTATTTAATATATCGAGATTTATGATACGTCATGCACTTTTGCTTATTTGTCAATAAAGCAAAGACATTTTACCTTAATTAATAGTGAGAAATTAATGTTTGTTAATGTAATACTCCAACTTATAAAGTAGTTTTTTTCTTAAATAAAAAAAATATTTTATAGATATTTTTAAAAATAATAATATTTGCCTAAGTTAATAAAATTTAACCAAAAAAAAAATACAAAAAACTAAAGAAACCTGATTGGAACTCCATTGTAACTACAAGCCCCGCCAGCGAGATTCATCATCTATTAGCCCCACCTCTAGCGACCTTTACCTTCGCAAGATCCACCCCTGGCACTTCCCCTTAACTTGGATTTTTTTTAAATTTCTAAATATAGCTTTTTTTTTAATGGCTTTGTTGCACTGGTTAGACCCCTGAATTTATTAGAGAATTAAAATTTGCACCATGAATTTTTAATTTTGATATTTTTTTTCCTATATTTGAAAATGTGTAGCAGAAGATACCCAATTGATAATGATCTTCATTTTTTGGTAAAAATTGAACTATGACTTGGACATGGATTTATCTATTATAATTCTAAAGATAAATTTAAGATTAGTACTTGTGCAACAAATAATTACTTATCTGTATTATTTTGAATAAAATGGACAATTTTGTAAGCCATTATCTTATAGGTGGGCAAAAATCTAAGGGTAAAAACTCTTAGCCTCCATTTCGTATTCAAGTTTATCTCCACTTAAATTGTATTTTTTCATCTTAATTTTTATCTTTTTCTGAAAAGTCAACAAAATTTATAACTAGTTTTTAAAAAGTTAACTAATTCTAACTTAAAAATTTATAACCGTGGATTTTGTTTTGGTGTTTGTTCTTTACGTTGCTAATATTGGATATGGTCTCTTAACCTTTTGAGTTTGATTGTGGTTAACCAGATATGTGCCTTACCAGTGTTTTGGTTTCATTCGGCTTGTGTCTACATGGAGTTGATGGTAGCCTCAATGTTACAGATTAGAAAATTTCAATTAATCAGATGATTATAGCATTTGCAGATGTATTGTCAAAATGAACATTATGTATGCTTAATTGTTTGTGTGTCGAGACACTTTCTCATCATCGGTTCTCGGTAAACGTTTTTTACTCAGCTTTATAAGATTTTATTGATAAATCTGATATCAACTGAGAGTTTTATTTCATATATCATAGAGTCATTTGCATTGATATATATTTGTATGTTTTGTTTGATTGTAGACAATTTACCAACTAAGAGTTTTATTTCATATATCATAGAGTCATTTGCATTGATATATATTTGTATGTTTTGTTTGATTGTAGACAATGAACATTATGTATGCTTAATTGTTTGTGTGTCGAGACACTTTCTCATCATCGGTTCTCGGTAAACGTTTTTTTTACTCAGCTTTATAAGATTTTATTGATAAATCTGATATCAACTGAGAGTTTTATTTCATATATCATAGAGTCATTTGTATTGATATATATTTGTATGTTTTGTTTGATTGTAGACAATTTACCCTGTTAGGGGGGGGGGGGAGGGGGAGAAGAAAACAGTTGTACAAGCTGACTCACCGACAACAAAAATTAAGCCATGGTCTCTCATTGGTCTAGGGTCACCATTTATTGGTCTTTCACGCAAGTCATTGTACGATGATTGTTGACATGTCGCACCCAACACAACTTTTTTTTATTTTATTTAATCATTAAAAAAAGAACTTTTTTATTTTATTTTGTTTATCTTCTTTAGAAAGCACAACTTAATTAATTCTTCACCATATTACTTCCTCTGTTTATGCCTTTTTGAGCTCCTTATATGACTTTTCAAAAAGAAGATCATCCATATTTTAATCACTTTTTATTAGTACCATAATTTAATCACTTTGTTGAATAAAATAATTGAAACGATGTTACTCAAAAAACAAAAAAAAAAAAAAAAAAATTAAACGGTGCTGTTTAGTCTATTTAAATATATTTTTTTACTGCATTTGTTTTTCTCCCTCCTTACACACGTTTGTCTTACCAAATAAAGACTAGTACCGAGGTTAATGGGGTGTTTGGTGAATGAGTTGAGTTAAAATTTTTAAGTTTGAATAGTAATTTTTGTTGACTTTTTCAGAAAAGATAAAATTTTTTTATAGAAAAAGACAAAAAAAAATACAATTTAATAATTAAATCGGTGTGTCAAACGGGACTTAAGAGTCACTAGTAGTGTAAGCTTTTCCATTTGTTGGTTTCTTTGTATTTTATTTTGCCCCTTTTTTTTTTTTCATTTTCCTTTCCACTTATTGTTTCTTTTTTGGATCGGGGCAAGACCCCTTGACAGGGATATACAAAAAGAGAATAATTGGAAGTTGGTAGAGAACTATAGATGAATAAGGAAAGGAAAAATTGAATACTCATGTGGTTGAAGAATAAAGACATATTTACATTTCAAGAAAAGTCTCCTCCTTCCATTCCACGCTCTGTGAGATACTCTTAGCTAGGGTTTCTGAGAAATCCCCATTTTCCCATTTTTGTATGTGCTTCTTTATCTTGTTCTTCAAATACGAACTCAGTTTGGCGATTTCGATTTAGTAAAGTTTTTCTGTGATTTCCACCCCCCCTACTTTCTTGTTTCGGAAAAAAATTTGGGGTTTTTTTCTCTTTAAATCTTATGAGGTTTCTTAGCAAATATGGTTAAAAAAAAAACAAAAAACAAAAAAAACAAAAACAAAGAAAGAGAGAAATTATATAGCTTTATTGTACTTTTGTTTAGTGATGTTTTTGGTCGTCACTGTTCTAACAAAATTTACGTTTTCAGAGCTCTCCAGTTAGCTTGATTTTTTCTTCTAGGTATTTCGACGGAAACCTTGTACACCTATTTTATACCATTTCTGTTATTATGAGATTTGCTTTTTCACATTATTTTATGCTGATTTTTTATGCTTAAATTTATGGTTAAAGTAGAATCAAACTAAAAAAAAAATTAAAAATTAAAAAAATACCCATTTTTCTTATTTTGTTCTTGGAGGGCATATACAAAATGGTGAGAGGGAAAGTAGAGATGCGAAGAATCGAGAATGCGACAAACAGGCAAGTGACATTCTCGAAGAGACGAACTGGGTTGTTGAAGAAGGCTCGCGAGCTCTCAGTTCTCTGCGATGTCCAGGTTGCTGTTATCATCTTCTCTCAGAAAGGCAGGCTCTATCAGTTCTCTAGCTCCGAGTATGTTCCCTTTCTCTCTCTCTCTCTCTCTCTCTCTCTCTCTCTCTTCTTTTTAAGGAATGATTTAACAAAACCCAAGTTTTTTTTTTTTTTTTCAGTAATATCTACATTACAATTGTTGCTTCGTGACATGTAATACATAAACTTCTTTCTACCAATTTTTTTGTCACATGGAAAAAAGAAATATAATTGCACTTTTCTGTATGCTTGGTGGTAGCAGTAAGGTATGGGTTAATACACAATTGATGATGCTTACACATTTACACAAATATGTTATATAAAATCTATTGTATAGATCTTATATATATATAAATACACCTTTCATAATCAGAATTATAGGAGTACGAATTTTGGTCTTTCCCTTCTCTTCTAGAACCCATATCACTGAAGCTAGAGCACAGCTGTTGGATATTGTACCTGAAGTAATTGCTTTTGGGATTTGATCTTCTTTGAAATATATCTTCAAAGATTCTCTCTCTTTCTCTCTCTCTCTCTCCCCCTATATATATATATATATAGATATTTCTCTTCATGCTAATTAATCCTTTTGTATTCAGATGATTCCGTAGTTGTACTATATATATAACGTAGTTTCTACTAATTAAGTACGTAAGAATTAAATAGGGCTGTACATTAGTCATTAATCGGGGTTTTGATCAGTTCGATTTTTTGATCAAAAGCTGTCGGTTTTCAAAAGACGAGACTAAGCACCGAGCTAAGTATAGTTTCCAATAGTTTTAGGAGACAGTAACCAAACAATTTAACAATTAGGCAGTTCAAGAAGCTCTTTTATTTATTTTATTTACTATTGTTTGCATTTGTTTTAAATTTTTGTGTTAGGTCCCAAAGAATTATGTTTCAAATTCTTTATACAAGTTATTATTGAATATAAATATAGGTAAATTAAAAAAGCTATACTTGGTCGGTTCCGTTCCGGATAGAGTCCATAACCCTCCTCCCATCACTGAGCCCCCCATTTCTTAGATGCTTTGGTTCAATGACAGAAAGTGATTGGTTTTGATGTGTCACCGACGTCTTTAACTAATCAAGGGGACATGTAAATTTTTTTAGTTTTTTTTAAGGACATTGATCTAAAACTTAATTCAAATTTCCCCCTGAACATTGATCTAAAATTTAAGTTGCCCCAAACTTACATTATTAAGTTTCGTTCTCCCCCAACTGTGAAAGTCTCATCTGGTCCCTCCACTGTAGGTTTTTGGACATTATAGATCACATTTTAGTCAATGTGATGGGAAAAAATTGTAAGACCAGTTTTGGGCGGCATTGTAGTCGCTAATTTCCTCCGTATGCCCAAAAAATCCCTACTCTTATACAAATACTTAGTCAGCAAAAACTGGAAAGAAAACTTAAGCTTTACAACATTAAAGAGCTCTTATGGAACTCCGATTTGTAGCCTATGTTTGGTCGAGTGGAAAAGGGAGGAAATAAATTGGAGGGACTTGAAAAAGAGAATGGAGAATAGGGTCGTTTGTCGAGAAGAAGCGCCTCTATATTTGGAAACTATTTAACTCCCCTTTGACACCCAAGTTTAACCCATTTTTCAATCATTTTCTAGAGTGTTTTCTGTTATTAAAATTTAAATTTGTCGTTTGAATTATGAGTTTGAACTTATAATCCAAATACCCCCTTAAAGTGTGACATGATTATTAAGTGAAGTAATTTAAGAATGCAAAATATAATTTCAGATTGAAAAAGTCTCTATGAAATGGAAGAATAATTTCTGGGTAGTTTGAAAAGGCTTTATTAAAGGAATGATGGAGAATGACAATGTGGAAATATAATTTCACTCAACATAACCCAATTAGTTTTTAGAGGGTGCTTATTTCTGATCATTCTCTTTTTATCCTTCCTTTTTTCACACTAATGCTTCAAATTAAGTCTCGTCCTTCCTCTTTTTTTTTTTTGTTTCGTTTTGTTTGTTTTCTCTTTTTGTGTTTAATGTTGAGTGATACACAGCAGGTTTAGTGCGGAGTAAAGGTTTTAGCAGTGCCAGTTTAGACTATGGAGTGTGTTATTTTCTTTTAGTGCCACAGTTGTCTGCTTTCTTTTTATCTAAAACGTAAAGGAAATAGAAAGTCTCAACTCTCAACTATAAGCAACTTTCTCAATGATTTCTTTTCTTTTGTTTCAAACATATCAAAGATATATTATCAGTTCATGTTGTCTCAATATTCGATAGAGGAAGTGGCTGGCTAGAAAGAATTGAATATACTTGACATTTGGAGTCAATTTATGGTGTATTTATCATTATACGCATCGGATAGAGAGTGTATGGGGCATAAGGATTATTGAGGTTGAGTTAGGCTTTGCCGGTTGGAGATGAAATTCTTAAGTTGAAGTGGGTTAACTTCTCAATAATTAGTTACAATTTTTGTTGACTTTTCGGAAACAAGACAAAATGTGAGATGAAAAATGACAAAAAGTTTGTTGAAAAATTTGAGTTGAAGATGTCAAACCAAACGGAAGCTTATGTACATATGGAGTTGACATGTGGTTGTTTTTTTTATTTTTATTTTTATTTTTTATTTTTAAAGAGAGAGAGTACAATTAATGTCTAGGTTAAAAAAGAGTATCTCAAATAAGATTGGCACCCTCACGGGGGCCTTTCTTCTTTCAAGCCCCCAACTCAAAATTTTATTTATTTATAAAAGAAAAAAAAAAGAAAAAAAGAAAAAAAGAAAAGAGTTTATGAAACTGCTCAAATGTGTGAAAGTGCAGGAATGTAACAATAAGAAAAACATCTCAATCGCATTAAGAGTGTGGTAGAAGAGAAAAGCAAAAGAAAGGAGAGTGATGGATGAATTAGTTGAAGATTTTGACATTCATGGTTGTTAGGTAGGAGAGAAAAGAGGAAGAAATGGATTTGGAGAGTGACTCCTAGTGCTTCAAAACATATTCAAATTTTCATCTTCTTCAAAATTGGAGAAATTGTTAGAATGATTGCATACCAAATACCATAAGTGAAAGAACTTCTCCGTCCTTAATTATTCCCTCACCTAGGAAGGAGAGAGTGGTAGATCACCTAGGTAAGGAAAATGGGAAAGGATGGAGTTACGATGTTTGGTATGAAATCCCTCTAATTACTCTCCAGTTTAGAGGAGATCAAAGGTGAAATGTTTGGAGTTTTCCCCCTACTCTTTTCCTTCATCTTTTCTCTCTTACCAAACAACCATAAGTGTTAAACAGGAAAAATCTACTAAAGGAAAAAGAGTGCATGATCTATGTGAGCCAAACGAAATGCCAAAACACTAGACCTGAAAAGAAGGGTCCCTGGTTTTTGAATTAGCCTCAATTTGTATGCTTTTAATTGGAGTAGGTGGACTGATCATGTGGGGGTGAGATTAGGAAAAAGACATGATCAGTTCATTACTAAAAATTTTTCTATCTTGCATTGCAGTTTGCATATTTTAGTTGGTTATCTTTCTCCTACGTATGTTTTATATATTGCCATATTGTAAAATATGGACTGCCAAAACGATTCCTCAATTTGATGAATTTTGTTTCTATTTTGTAGAATTTGAATGTCTTCCCATCATTTCTAACGAACTAGTAAAACTAAAAGTAAAAATACTTGGTTGAATGTTAACGTAATATGTTTTCTGTGCTAATTCAGAATGCAAAAAATCATCGAACGATACCAGGCACAAGCAAAGGATAATAAGCAAACTGACAACACTGAAGCCGACCAATATTTGCAGGTTAGACAGTTCATCTTGGAATAATATGATATTTCATATTTCTGAGATTTAATCAATCGTAATTTTGTTTATGCCACTAAAGTACTCAGTAAGTGGTCACTATATATCTACCTTATATATAGTTGCGTTCTATAATTATTGTTTGTGATAATAAACTTCATTATAATTTAGTGAATATGTTTTATTGACTCATATATGCAATAATTAGTTTCTTTGCTCTTGAGGGTGATCGAACGGACTTGGCTATGTGTATATGAACTACAAGAGAGTATAACAGAATTTATAACAATTATCTGCTATAAATGAGGAAATCACTATATATTTTGGTATATTTTCTTGCATATCATGACAGAAACCGCACTAGGAAGTTGACTCTGAATGGTGAAAACACAGACACAGACACACACACACGCACATATGTATATGATGCATAGAGCAACTTTATATATATGCTAACTTTAGCCTGTAACTCAAGTTCTTTTTTACGCTGATAATGATTAAGACATGGATTTGGATGCAGCAACTGAAGCTTGAAACTGAAAAGATGGCCAAGAAGATTGAGCTCCTTGAAGTTTCTAAGCGGTATTCGTGGCCTATACTTTGATGCTTAATATCTGTTGATTTTAACACTAGATCACTTTTGAATATTAATGTCCATGTTTGATTAAATGATTTTATAAACAAGAAAAGTAGAATACTTGATATATATTGTGTTTTATACTCCAACATATAATTTCCTTTTAAATGTTATGTATATAGTCATAAATCTTAAGATTTAGACCTACCAAAATTTTTTTATTTAAAAAAACTTAGAAAATGCCATTTTTTGTAGTTATTAAGTGAAAAGTCGACATATTAATTAATAATTAGAAATCATATTCTAAATTAATAGGCCGTTTTTAAAGACTCATTGAAACAATTGACCGGAATTTCTTTTATTTAGTAAAATGGCCGTTAATTAGTGATTGACCATAATCAATCAAATATTTACCACAGTCAATCAGTGATTAATCAGAACTAATCTATAAAAAATATATAGTAATATTAGTCAACACTGACAAATCACGTTCAATCAGTAATTGAGTAGATTGACTGAAAATGATAATTTTTCTAATTTTACAAAATTTCGATCACATATGTAATGCCAAATTTTTATGCCAATGCTAAAATTTGACTTTTTGGTAAAAAAATCATTCTCATACTTAATGTCAATTTGGCATATGTTATCTTCAAAGCCAACTTTGGCACCAAGCATATGCCGAATTGTGGCATTTTGTTGCTACTGGTTGATAACTTTATGTGTCGGTTTTTTTCCAGTTAATAACTATAACTTTCTGTGTTGATAACATTAAGTGTTGGTTTTTTTTCAGTTAATAACTCTAACAATGTCATTTTTAGTTTATTTAAAAAAAAAAAATCAAAACCTTCCTTTTACAAGTTCCAAAGAGTAGAAACTTATATTTTTCTTATTATAAAAAGACCAAAAATTTATGATAATAAATAGATGTTGCACTTAAAATATAGCATTATTTATTAGAGCACAAAACAAAACAACCAAATACGTCATTTTACATGTTTTTGTGTCAAATATAAGCATTGCCATTACTACTAGAGCTAGCACTGTAAATGATCTTTATCTGAATTAAATTTTTACATTCCATATATAGAAATGTGGTATTGTGTAAATTGGAGATGTTGTTACATGCATGGATCAGTTGTAATATTCTTCACCGAACTTCAGTTCTTGCATTGTTATTAGGAAGCTTTTGGGGCGTGATATAAGTTCTTGTTCTTACGAGGAACTCCAAGGGATAAATAGGCAGTTGGAGCAAAGCCTATGCATTATCAGAGCAAGAAAGGTATATATATATATATATATTATAGTAATCTTATGAACCAAGTTAAAATTAGGACTTTTCCCAAAGATTTCTCTCATACTAATAGAAGTTCATGTACATTTTATTATGACACTTCTGTTGATCCCTATAGCTATTGCTTTTAGCTAATATACACATACATATATAAATGAATATGTATCTCTGTGTGTGTGTGTGTGCATGCATGATGATGATGAAAGCTCATTAAATTACTTGAATCGCCCATATCCCAGGATCGACTATTCAATGAGAAGATGGAGCAACTAAAAATGAAGGTATTTTTGTTCCATTTGTATTCAATATGTGCTTCAAGGTTAGCTTTTTAGCTGAACTTTTTTAGCTTTAATTAATTATTTCTTTTTTTGCTGAAATATTCAGGAAGCGATACTCTTGGAAGAGAATGCAAGGTTACGTGAAAATTTCCAGGTGACTTTTAAGTCCTTTAATTTGTTTCTTGTTTCTGCTTTTGCCTCCATTTCCCCTGGAAAAGAAGAATTATCATTTCTTGTTTTTCTTATTTCTGCTACTTCAGATCTTCTGATCTTGTTGCATTTTAGGTTTTAGGCTCAAAAAAGATTTTCAACATAAAAACCAACTTCCAAATCATTCTTTGTATTCAAGGAATTCACTTCACTAGTATTGGTGCTTGCCCAGACGTAAATTTTGGGCTCGTTTGGAATAATGGTTCCAACCTTCGTCTTTTAGGTTGGTTTTCAAAAACTCAAACTCCACTTTCTTATAGTACAAATACTACAATTTCAAGTCGAAATGAGGTGATTCTCGTTTCTAAAAGCTCACAACGACGAGAGGAATGAAACACAATCCATATTATCAATATTTTTCTAAACACATTATAAATTTTTTCATTATATTCAAATATCGCAGTTCATTTTTAATTTACATTTCAACCAAACACACATTTTTAATAAACATCTCCAAAACTTTAACTCCAACCTATATTTCAAACGGCCCTTAAATGCGTACGTGTATTTGAATATATAATAGAGCAAAATAATTTAGAACCAAGCTTCTTGACTCTTTTTTCCGGCCTAACCCCAACAGATCCTTCAACGTAATGTCGCTTCCTGACTCCTTTTTTCCGGCCTACCCCCACTCTCTTAAGGTTTTGCCTTTACTCTGTAGGCTATCCCCTACTTCCCCCATTGGAGAAAAAGCAATGCAGTGTGGTTATGCAGTTGTGTTTAATCGGGCAATAACACGAGGGTGTCCCTCCAGCTCTGATTCTCCTCCCGGGGGGTTGTTAGGGATGGAAGAAAACTCTCTTCAGTTTATAGAACTTTTAGTGGCCTCAGACACTGAATTACTTGTAAGGCTATTTAAGTTCTTTTGTCAAGGAAAGAAAGACCAAGTAAATTAGACAGACAATGACGCTAAGAAAGCAGACTTGGCTTGAGACAGAAACATAGCATAGTGACATTCCTCCGGACTAGTTTGGTAAAAGTTGAAATGCTTGTGATATATTTTTGAGGGTGTTTTTTTTTTTTTTTGTTCAGTTTGAGGCATAAAATGATTGGAATTTATCAATGACAACAAGAAAAAGATAGGAAATATAAGAAAGAAGAAACAAAATCGGCTTTATCATCATATAGTCTTCAACTTGTTCTATATATATTGGCTTTTTTTCTTCTAATGGGGAACAATATTACACGTTTTACTATCTGTTTAGCTCTAGCCAGCAGTATCTGTAACGACCCGCCTAGCACAGACCGTTACCATACATACTTACGTATATTTCATACGTACTTAATCGACATAAACTGTGACGACCCGCCTTGCACAGGCCGTCACTTGACTTAACTTACTTGAACTTAAACTTGTTTTATCCCATTTTTCTTTATCATGAAAATAGTGGGGATTTTTTTTTTTTTATATATTTAGCGGAAGCATTATACTTAGAAAATATTTACGTACACTCATACATAAATAAAATAACTGTCTGTTTTCTCAAAATAGATATATTAATTAAATCCTTCTGAGTTGCGAACCCCAACCCGTTCATCATTTCACAGCCACCGGCTTCACCTTCCACCATGCAGTTAATTCAAACAGGCTGTTTACCTACAGCATAAACGTCAAACAATGAGCGAAAGCTCAGCAAGTACAACTCCTATACCGCGAACCAATTACATGAAACATACATAACTTTTTACATGGTATCTTAAACATGAAAGCATAAACATGGCATCATATCATCGATTTCTTCATTTTAAACATGACATTCTATCGTGAAATGCATGAACCGTTTATGTTCAGTTATGCTTGCTTTCTTGTATCACACTTTATCTTGTTGATTTTACTTGTGGGCCCGTTAACTTGATGTGCACGTGTACCCGGCGCGCAGCTTGAGGAGATTGCCCAAGCTTTCGACCCGACCGTCGTCAGGGGGCACGACACTGGCTTTTGTGGCCTTTTCTCAAACGTTCTGTTTGTATGTCTTTCTTGACATTTTTCTACTTGATAGATTAGTGAACATACTTGTATGATGTCTCCTAATCTCATGTTCTATCAATGCATGAACAGACGTACTTTTCATGTAAACATAATAACAATACTTGAAACATACTTTTAAAGCATGGCATTAGCATTTGAAACATTCATCATACAGTAAGCATATTGCAACCATCGAGCAAATCATCAATTAACACTTAAACAGTGTAAAGCAAACATGTTAGGTAAACATACAACTCTAGCCTATGCTGTAGACGGCGTTGTACTTACTTTGTCTTCGTTGTTCGCGTGATCGAATTTCCGTTCCCGAGCACGCTCGCAGGTCACCTCCTGCCCATGGACGTTTACACGTGAGGTCTTTATTCTAAGATCGTTTAATGTAGGATAAATCCAACATATAAATTTTTCGGTTATACGTCCCTCTACTAACACATGTGAAGGGGTCACACGGAGTAACCCACAACGGAATTATTAATTAAGGGTTCATGTAGAAAACCCTAATCTTAACTTAAACCTCAATCCGCAAGATTAACTCTGGGCTTGGGCAAGGCCCTAGTAACTCGGAATAATTTTCCGGCTACTAACGCAGTATCTTATTCATTTTAATCTTGAAAACCTTGAACTTGCTTAAAATATCATTTTCTTGTTTATTTAAGTAAGTTTGGTGAATAGTACCCAAACTTGTCTTGAAAATTACAAAACACTTGAAAATATTTCTATAAAACATTTGGGGATCAAAAACCGCCTTTGGAACGATTTTCGGGTTTGAAAATGATGTTTGAAAGTTAGAAAAACGTTTTTCCTAGTCATTGGTCTAGAAAATCCCATGCATGAAATTTTGTTCACTGCACGGCTTTTGTTTGAAAATTCATAACTTAAAATCTAAAACGAATTTGGAAACACTTTCTTCACGAAAGTTGTAGCTAACAAAAAGATCTAAAACTTTCATGTTTTGAACATTTTCTGATTCTGGCTCATTTGATACCAGTTTTTGTTTGAACACATGTGAATCGTTGGAACTTGGTCACCCTGACCAGTTCTCGGTTTTTCTTAAAAACAAAGGCCATTCAAGCCTTATTTTTAAAATCTGTTCGCGTGGCCCCCTTAGGAAACGCCCTAACGAACAACTTTTGTGTTTTAAGTTTTTACCCATTTGGCCTCTAAGGACCTGTAAATCCCACTTTTCTGAGCTGCCGGGTGTTGGACCCGAGAGCAGTTTTGGTGTTAGTCCAAATTTTACGTCCCTATGCGTCGCTCTAGCTCGACCGCCCAATGTGGGACCTACTAACACATGCACGTCTTCTAACGTCCCTCATACACATAACATTTTAAATCCCGTGTTTCGGATGCGATTCAAGGCCGAGACCCCTCGGTCCACGGTTTTGAGAGAAAAACATACATACAACAAAATCAACCATAATATCATACAACCCTAAAACATGCATCTAAAAAAATTGATAGACATATTAGGGACATAAAACCCTTAAATAGAAACCCTAGCATGCATCTCTAACACACAAAAATCATAGAGCATATATCCAACCAAACATGCAAAATAATCACCTCAAAAACCTAAATCAAGCATAAAATATAACCTAAGCTATTTAGGGCTAAAACCGAAAGTTATGAGCTTAAGCTCTTACAACTTTTGTGCTTGAAATACACAGTAAAACCCTTGAGAAAAATGAACCAAAATTTTGAACCCATAAGCTAGGGTAAAGTTCGGATTTTTACCTCAAAAATCCGGGGGTGTCACTAGCTTGCTCCTAGTTGAGATTAAGCCTCCAAGGTGCACGGTTTTGACCTCAAAAATGGTCACAAAATTTGTTAACTTCCTCCCCCATTCAACCTTGGCAAAAGAGAAGAAAATACCCAAAAATCTTACCTCAAAAATTTCGTGGATCCTTGAGCACCAACTCACAAAAAGTTGGTTTTTCTTGGCTCTAGATCACACCTTCTTCCAACCCTTGCTTCTAGCCCAAAACCCGAAAATTTTTTTTTTGATTTTCTCGGCTCCCAAACACTCGGCAAGATGGGAAAAAGAGAGGGGAAAATTTTGAACAATCTCTCCTTTGGAACTCTCAAGAAAACCGACCACTTAGGGGGGTTTCTCTCAAATTTTCTTGGCTTCCAAACACTCTTGTTCTTCTCTCTCTCTCTTCTCTCTCTCTCTTCTTCGAATTTTCTGGATGGGAAAACCGAATTGCATGGCTGGGAATGGGTTAATGGCAGCTAACATTGGGGCTTGAAATCCCTAGGAATAGTACCTCTAGCTAGGGGAAATCCTAGGCTCTCTTTTCCAAGGAAATTTGGTTCTATTCTTGCTAATTGGTCCTCAAACTTTTGCAAGCCATTGCCCAAAGGGGGCTTGTGGGGCCGGCTGATAAGGGGAGAGGAGTGGTGAGTGGTTGACAACTCATAGATGAGGTGTCACATGCTCATTGGTCCATGTGTGTGGAGGGTTAAGTCCTAACTTAGCTTAATTGTGATGTAATTAAGCTTAAAGGCTTGTTTGGTTCAATCTTTTTGAAAAATTGTGTAATTTCAACACATTGCAATAAATTTTAATACTGAGTTGATTAAATACCCAGTATCGAAAATTACATTGCATTTAAAAATTTTGATCTGTGAAAAACTCGATCGGAAAAATTTTTCTCTTATTTTTCCGAATCCTTTCGCCCTGAACTCTAACTTAGTATGCTTGATTTTTCTAAGGTGATTTTAATTCTATTTAACTCATCTTGATCAAGAAATGAGTTTTTAACAGTAATTTCACTTGCACTGAAATCTTAAAATTCTTGTTTGACGTTTTTCGACCGTTTTAGTATAACTGACTTATTGGTCAACGTCGACTTGTCTTGAAATGTGCAAATACGACCTCCTTTCACTCATAAAGGTCTTTTGCGAGTTCATGCAATTTGTTTTTGAGTCTTAATAAATCTTAAGAACTCGTTTCACAAAATTAAGTTCTAAAACGAACTTCCTCATGTAATACCGATTACGGTAAATATTTACACGACATGTCTATAAAATATGAACCGAAGAAATTCGGGTGTTACATAAACAGCGGAAATTTTTTTTTTTTTTTTTTTTTTTTTTTCAGTGTGACTCGCACACGAGAGCGTACATAAAATATAATAAATAATAGGCAATAATTGTTTAGCATATCTCAATTTAATAAACGTAAATAAAATAATTTCAAAACGCATAGCGGTTCTACATTTCCCACGGTTCACAGTCCGCCGAGCCTCGCCTCTCCATCTTGCATCAGCAATTGCTGGCAGGTTGCTTACCTACAGCATAAACGTAAGACAGTGAGCTTTCGCTCAGCAAGTGCAACCATCCTATACCGCGACACAACACAAAACAATATATCTAACTAACATAACAAAGCATAGCATAGCATTACTTAACTTAACTTATCGTAACTTATCCTACATATGCATGAGCCAATTATGCTTTCTTATTCTTTCTTATTGTACATAACTTGCTTACTTAACTTAACTTAACATATGGGCCCTATAGTGTTCGTACCGGGCGCGCAACTATGAATTGGTTGGGGTGGCCAAATCTTTTTCCAACTCAATCCATAGTCCAACCCGACCTTACGCGGGTCGGTACGACACAAGTAACTTACTTATTTTCGTGTCATTCTTTATCTTACACTTGATTTCATTCTTATTATTGGTGAACATACTTCATGATGTTTCACACAACTAAATCATAGCATGTATTAATCTTAACATGTTTCTAACATTTCATGACATATACTTAAACATAACATTTTACACCATAGCATTTTACACATAAAACATAGCATTAAAACTTTTCTTAACACCTAATATAGAACATGTAATTAACATGGCATATAAATAACACAGCAATGCAACACTACAGAACATACAATAAAGCATACATTTAAAACATACTTAGGCAAGTATCAAATCAAAGCCTATGCTGTAGGCGGTGGTTGTACTTACTTGTTTAAAAATTGCTGTGTCCAGTTATAAGCTCAAGCTCGTTGGGACACCGTCGCGTATTGTGTTCTGTTATCGAATAAGAGTAAGGATTAGAAATGTTGGTAAACCAACATTCTTATATAACTTAGTTATATTCCCTTACTTTGCGTTACGTGAACCTACTTGGTTACTTTAAGTAACCCTTAGGTTTAAATCTATCTTATTCGGATTATTATTTTTAACTATAATCCCAAAAATTCATTTGTGTTTTCTTTTGGCACAAAAACTCTTATTTAATTTAATTTCTAAAAAAAATTAGAAAATCATAAGGTAAAATTGTAAAATCATCGATTATTAAAACTGCCTTTGGAACAGTTTTATAATGCCAGTTAATCATTAAAAACACAAAAATACCCTTTTCTGAACCATTTCTAAAAAATCTTGTACAGAAATCTCCCCATTTCTGTACCATCTTTGAAAATCAATTTCATTTAAAAATCTAAACCGATTTTGGAAAAATTGTCTTCACGAAAGTTTTAGCTATCACAGAACCCTACAACTTCCGTGTTTATCGTAAAATCCAGTTTGGACCTTAACCTGTCCAAAATCTGTGTTGAACTAACTCTGTTCGTGTATGGTTCCTGGGCAGGTCAGGTTCGGTTTTTGCAGAAAACCAAGGCCATTGGAGCCTTATTTTGAAAAACTGTTCGCGTAGCCCCCTAGGAAAAACCCTAATCTACAACTTTTGTGTTTTGAGTTTCTCCCAATTCGGCCTCTAAGGGCCTCAAAATTTGCTTTTCCCGAGACTGGGCAAACCCTACCCGAGAAGACCATTTTTCGGTTTCGATTTCGCTTACGTCCTATTACGTTCACCCTACTTCAACCGAACACGTCGGGAGCCTAATTCAGACATGCAGGGACGTTTCTAACGTTCAACATTCCACAAACACATTTACATGAACATTTTGCACAAATATACAAAAACCTAAACAAAACAACAATACCTAGCATGCATATTAACGACCACCAACATAACCCTAAATTTTCAAGCACAAACCCGAATTTCTAAGCTAGGGCAGCAAGAGAAACCAATGAGCTTATGCTCAATACAACCAAGGCTTTAATACATTTAAATTTCTCTAATTGAAATTTAAACTAAAAGCTTGGAATCAAGGGTTTGATACCTTGATTTGAATCAAGAAATTGACTTGGTTGATCTTCCCTTTGCTCCTCCCTTAGCTACCGGTTATTCTTACCAAATTGGTCCAACCTCTGCAGCCTCCTTTGCCTTGAAAATCAGCCACCAAAGCTCCCCAAAAACTGACCAAAACAGCTCCCAAAACTGACCAAAACCTTGGCTTGCTCCCTTGCTCTTTTCCTTCCTATTTTCAGCCTTCTTGACTAAGATAGGTACCAAATTTTTTTCTTCTTGCTTTCCTTCCACAAATCCGATCCTCTCACTCTATTTCCTCCTCAATCTTGGCTGCAAATCCTTCCTCTCCTTCACACTCAAAACCGGTTTTGATCAAGCAAGAAAATTGCAAGAGTTTGGTTGTGTTTTGCAAATTTTTTTCTTGAATTATTCCACCCCTATTTATAGAGGTTGGACTTCTTAAAATTGCATCATGTGGTCCTTAAAAAAAATCAGAATTAGCAAGGGGAGGGGGTGAGGTGGTCGGATTTGCTTGGGTGGAACCAAAGGAGTTATCCAAAAATTTACTTTCTAACTAATTAATTAATTTAATGATGTAATAATTCAAAAGTTAGTGAGGTAAGCCACCCCTAAAGCTTGTTTGCCACCTTTCACCTTTAAATAATCCATTTTTTAGTTACCACAGGTAATTCCAATACTGGTTCCTCTTATATGCAGTATTAGTTAATTGAACCGCAGTCCAAAATTTACCTGTTTTTAAATGGACTGTATAAAAACTTTTTCTTAACTTGGAACCACTTGGCCCAAAATATTCTAATTATTGTGCTTGATTTTCTATGGTGGTTTTGAATTCTAAACATATCATTTTAATCATAAAAAAATAGCTTTATGCAGTACAATACTATACTGCGAACTATTAAGTCGTACAGCATTTTTCTTAACTTTTTCGGGTCAATCTTTGGCTTTCTCGTCCGCCATTGACTTTCTTGTCAACTGTTGACTTTACCGCCAAATTTTGACTCCCGTGGTCAACAGTTGACTTTTTGGTCAACCGTCGGCGTTTTCGGTCAAACTTTGACCAACATGCAAATTTTGGCGATTTCGCTCCTTTTCGCCTAAAAAGTCATTTGCTTGACTAAGCAATCATTATCGAGTCTCAGAATATCATAAAACTCACAAAAACGAAATAAAAACCCTTAATCGGCTTTTTCATGCGTATCTTAGAAATTTGTACAAATTTCTTAAAATAAAAGAAATCGTGTAAATACAGAAATACTTAGTATTACAGTATCAAACATCATAAGATCTGAATTCACATTTATACATGCACAACGTTTTTGGTAGAAAACTACAGGAGCAAATCTGCCGTATTTGCAGCCATTGATGCAAGAGAAAGAAGCTGTAACCTACTGCAGTCAAAGTAGCGACAATACTACTTCGGAAGATCAAGTGGATACCGAGCTGTTCATTGGACTGCCGACAAATAATTCGCTGCTGATTACTCAATCTGGTTCTTCATGATCTCTTTAAACCAAACAAGTATATATATATAAATATATATATATATAGAGTATATAGATCACTTTAATTTTGTGTCTAACATTGAAAATTAAGTTGTGCTTATTAATTAATTCTAATAAACACGTCTTTGCAATAAACGAGAATTGATAGGCAGATTGAGATCCTTATTCGTAATTTATTGTTATATAGAAATTCCCAAAATAAGAAATGGTCTTTTTATATTTAACTTGTAGAGAGTTGTATTCTCCTGATTATAGTGAAGATTTTGGATCTTTTTCTTATTGTCAACAGATGAGGATATATTCCGGTATATTATGTGTCAAATATTGTTTATATAGAGTTATTATGAAACTGTCAACAATTTTGGCACTTGGCAGATCCAGTTCCAATATGGCCAAATGTGTGGCGTACTTGCTCATATTACATGTAAAATCTTGAAGCTTTAAGGATATCCACAGTTAATAATTTCACACCTGACTCCATCATGAGTTATAAAGCTTGAATTATTTCATCCTTAAGTTCAAAAAAAAAAAAGATGGTCAATATCATCTTGATTATATTTATAATACGAAGCGTTGAATTTATCTTGAATTTATTTAAAATTCTCGAAATTACACATTATTATTCAAATGGGGTGTCATTAAGCAAAATTTGGGCCTTAACTGTTTTTTTTTTTTCCTTTTCTTTTTGAACACTGGCCTATGTTGAAAATCGTGGAAGAAATAGAGTAATTCTTTTTGTACCATGTTATTTATAAATTCTACAACAAATCACAATTTATCTTTATTTAATTTATCGAGATTAATGATACGCCATGCACTTTTGGTTATTTGTCAATAAAGCAAAGACCTTTTACCCTAATTAATAGTGAAAAAGGAATGTTTGTTAATGTAATACTCCAACTTATAAAGTAGTTTTTTTCTTAAATCAAAAATTAGTTTATAGATATTTAAAAAATAATAATGTTTACCTAATTTAATAAAATTTAACAAAAAAAAAAAATACAAAATACTAAAGAAACCTGATTGGAACTCCATTGTAACTGCAAGCCCTGTCAGTGAGATCCGTCATCTACAAGCCCCACCTCTAGCGACCTATACCCTTGCAAGAACCACCCCTAGCACACACCCTCAACTTGGATTTTTTTTTTTTTAAATTCCTAAATATGGCGTTTTTTTTTAATGGCTTTTTGCACTGGTAAGGCCATGAACTTATTAGAGAATTAAAATTTACACCATGAATTTTTAATTTTGATATTTTTTTTCCTATATTTGAAAATGTGCAGTAGAAGAGACCCAATTGATAACGATGTTCATTTTTTGGTTAAAATTGATCTATGACTTGGACATAGATTTATCTATTATAATTCAAAAGATAAATTTAAGATTAGTACTTGTGCAACAAATAATTACTTATCTGTATTATTTTAAATAAAATGGACAATTTTGTAAGCCATTATATTATAGGTGGGTGAAAATCTCAGGGTAAAAACTCTTAGCTTCCATTTGATTTTCAAGTTTAACTTCACTTAAACTGTATTTTTTCATCTTAATTTTTTGTCTTTTCCTAAAATGTCAACAAATTTATAATTAGTTTTTAAAAAGTCAACTAATTCCAACTTAAAAATTTGTAACAGTGGATTTTGTTTTTGTTTGTTCTTATTACATTGCTAATACTGAAGGAGGTCTTTTAACCTTTTGAATTTGATTGTGGTTAACCCGATATGTGCCTTACCAGTGTTTTGGTTTCATTCGGCTTGTGTCTACGTGGAATTGATGGTAGCCTCAATGTTACATGTTGGAAACTTTCAATCTATCAGATACTTATATCACTTGCAAAAGTATTGTCAAAATGAATATTATGCATGCTTAATTGTTAGTGTGCCAAGACACTTTCTCATTATTGGTTCTCGGT
This sequence comes from Ficus erecta, assembly GCA_008635985.1. Lineage (NCBI taxonomy): Eukaryota > Viridiplantae > Streptophyta > Magnoliopsida > Rosales > Moraceae > Ficus > Ficus erecta. The sequence continues at coordinate 3,171,599 of BKCH01000010.1, forward strand.
ATATGTCTTTTTCCTGAACTTTATAAGATTTTATTGATAAATCTGATAGCAATTGAGAGTTTTATTTCATTTATATTATATGGTCATTTACATTGATATATATTTGTATGTTTTGTTTGATTGTAGACAATTTACCATGTTAAAAAAAAAAAAAGAAAGAAAACAGTTGTACAAGCTAACTCACCTACCACAAAAGTTGAGCCATGGTCTCTCTTTGGTCTAGGGTCACCATTAACAAGAGCCGATGCTGTCACTGACTTATTGGTCTTTAACGCAAGTCATTGTACGATGATTGTTGACATGTTGCACACAACACAACTTTTTTATTTTATTTAATCATTAAAAAAAGAACTTTTTAATTTTATATTGTTTATCTTCTTTGGAAAGCACAACCTAATTCTTCACCATATTTACTTCCTCTGTTTATGCCTTTTTGAGCTCCTTATTTTGACTTTTCAAAAAGAAGATCATCCATATTTTAATCACTTTTTATTAGTACCATAATTTAAGCACTTTTTTGGATAAAATAATTGAAACGATGTTAATAAAAAAATAAAATGAAACGATGTTGTTTAGTCTATTTAAATATATATATATATATATATATATTTACTGCATTTGTTTTTCTCCCTCCTTACACAAGTTTGTCTTAACAAATAAAGACCAGTACCGAGGTTAATTAAGAGCCACTAGTAGTGTAAGATTTTCCTTTTGTTGGTTTCTTTGTATTTTATTTTGCCTTTTTTTTTTTTTTTTCATTTTCCTTTCCACTTATTGTCGTTTCTTTTTTTGGTGCGGGGCAAGACCCCTTGACAGGGATAGACAAAAAGAGAATAATTGGCAAGTTGGGAGAGAACTATAGATGAATAAGGAAAGGAAAAATGGAAGACTCACGTGGTTGAAGAATAAAGACATATTTACATTTCAAGAAAAGTCTCCTCCTTCCATTCCACGCTCTGTGAGATAATCTTAGCTAGGGTTTCTGAGAAATCCCCATTTTCCCATTTTTGTATGTCCTTCTTCATCTTGTTCTTCAAATACGAACTCAGTTTGGTCATCTCATTTCGATTTAGTACAGTTTTTCTGTGATTATCTCCCCCTTTACTTTCTTGTTTCGGAATAAATTTTGGTATCTTTTTTTGGGGTTTTTTCTCTTTAAAATCTTATGAGGTTTCTTAGCAAATATGGTAAAAAATAAATAAATAAATAACAAAGAGAGAGAGAAATTATATAGCTTTATTGTACGTTTGTTTTGTGATATTTTTGGTCGTCACTGTTCTTACAAAATTTACGTCTTCAGAGCTCTCTTGTTAGCTTGATTTTTTCCTCTAGGTATTTCGACTGAAACCTTGTACACCTATTTTATACCATTTCTGTTATTATGAGATTTTTTTTTTCACATTATTTTATGCTGATTTTTAATGCTTAGATTTATGGTTAAAGTAGAATGAAAAAAAGAAATATAATTAAAATTAAAAAAAAAACCCATTTTTCTTATTTTGTTCTTGGAGGGCATGTACAAAATGGTGAGAGGGAAAGTAGAGATGCGAAGAATCGAGAATGCGACAAACAGACAAGTGACATTTTCGAAGAGAAGAAATGGGTTGTTGAAGAAGGCTCGCGAGCTCTCAGTTCTCTGCGATGTCCAGGTTGCTGTTATCATCTTCTCTCAGAAAGGCAGGCTCTATCAGTTCTCTAGCTCCGAGTATGTACCCTTTTTTTTTTTTTTTTCTCTCTCTTCTTTTTAAGGAATGATTTAACAAAACCCATGTTTTTTTTTCCAGTAATATTTACATTACAATTGTTGCTTCGTGACATGTAATACACAAAACTTCTTTCTACCAATTTTTTTGTCACACGGAAAAAAGAAATATAATTGCAATTTTCTGTATGCTTGGTGGTTGCAGTAAGGTATGGGTTAATGCACAATTGATGATGTTTACACATATATGTTATATTAAATCTATTGTATAGATCATATATATAAATATACACCTTTCATAATCAGAGTTATAGGAGTACGAATTTTGGCCTTTCTCTTCTCTTCTGGTACCTATATAACTAAAGCTAGAGCACAGCTGTTGGATATTGTACCTGAAGTAATTGCTTTTGGGATTTGATCTTCTTTGAAATATATCTTCAAAGATTTTCTCTCTTTCTCTCTCTCCTCCCCATATATATATATATGTGTGTGTGTGTATATATATATATATATATATTTCTCTTCAAGTACTAATTAATCCTTTTGTATTCAGATGATTCCGTAATTGCACTATATATAAAACTTGAATAGTATTTCCTTTTGATGCTGATCTAGTCCTAATTCCTCCTCCTAGTACTTCTTTAAGTATTAGTTTTCTTGATGGCCACTTCTGCCCTATATATATGTATATATCTATATATATATATGATCACTTCACGCATGATTGTTGTTACGTAGTTGCTTTTTTTTTTTTGAGAGTTTTTTTTTTTTTGAGTTGGTTTTTTAATCCACTTTCAATATCTAGTCGTACGTGTTTTGATATTCGTTGGGAATCTTGAAGGAAGTCCTCATTATTGCCCAAGTGATAAATATTATTAGGAGACATATAAATAGGCTGGTTATAACCAACAAGCAATAAGTTAAAATTAACGGCTGAGAATTTATGGAACTTTGACTATCATATAAGAGTTAGAGAAGGCAAAATTAAACTTTCTGATTATGTCACTTGTTAAAATCAGTTAGAGTTTGTTATGTGGAGTCTCTTTGTAACATTAAGCATTTGCTTACAAATTAACCGTGTGCATCAGTTAAAATTAAGGGTGACAATAATGCAAGTCAAATTACAATGTGGAGACACATTTAGATCATGGTTAGTTGTTGAACAGTACAACCGAAGTTCTTCTTTTACATATTTTACTCGGAGATTTTTAAAACTGTTTAAATGTTTTTTTTTTTTGTAATATGTGTATATGTATATATATATGTGTGTAATGTTATATAAAAGTTGTTAATATATATATTTTCATATTTGACGAGAATTTATGAATCATTAGGGTCTTTCATGTAGTATCATATGCACTTCTATCGAGGAATAGTCTCATTTTCAACCTTGTGAGTGCTATATATTAGGAATATGGTCATTATATTTGGATTCCATTTGTTCCCAACTCACTGAAGCAAGTAATGAGATTGAGCTTGTAATATCCAAAAATTTTCACGAACTCATGATTTTCTTGTATATAAGAAATCTAAAGTTTGTACTATGTGTTTATGTGCAATTGTATGAAAATTATGAATACCAATACAAAATTCATAATTTTATCAGTATAGTATTGAGTTCTCGGTAAATTAATTACGAGACTCCATAATAGGCCTTTTAAGGAAAAAGGCATAACGGAATTTCATAAATTTATAATGGTCAAAGTTTGACCAAAAAGTCAAAGTTTGACTATAATAAGTCAAAGGTTGACCAGAGTAAGACGATACTGTGTTATGATAAGCAATATGGGAAATATACTGTGAAACCCGTCTTTACAGGCAAGATAGTATAATTAAGTTTTAAAATCACCATAGAAAAATCAAGCACCTAAAATAGGATATTAAGGGCCAAAGGGCTTTAAATAAAAAGAAAAATTTTTATACAGTTCAATTATACACAGATAAATTTTGGACTGCAGTTCAGTATAACAGTACTGAATTGTACTGTGTATTAGTGAGCACAGTACTAGAAATATCTGTGTTGGTTTTAAAGTGGACTGCTTTTTAAGGAAAAAGGCAAACAAGCCTTAATTGTGCTTACCTCATCACCTTTTGGATTTATGACATCATTAAGGTTTAAAAAAAAAATTTCTCAAATTTTCAAGTAAAAAACAAGTATGTATGGTGTCGACCTGGCTTGGGAAATCAGGGCGTCACAGAGCTTGGCCTTGTTATATGATATAGGAGATTACCTAAATTCTTGCTAGTGACAAGATACACAAGTAATAAATACATGCGTGTGTATGTCTGTATGTAGGTGCATATATATATGTACGCATACGAACAGAATTTCGAGAAGGAATTCATATGTTAGCGGTGAGTTATGATTGTAAGGTGCGGTTATAGAGGTTCATATTTTGGATCTTGATTAATTATACTATATATTGTCATTTTTCTGTCGCTAATTATAATATTTATACAAAAACGTGTCCACCTTCTTTGCATGTAGGTCGATATTGGAGGTTCTTTCTATTAGAAGCTACACTAGTAGCCAAGGAAAAGTATATTAACCCCGTATCAGGATGTACTTTATTAGGATTATTGTTGATGTAGTTTCTATCAATTAAGTAAGTAAGAATTAAATAGGGCTGTACATTAGTCATTAACTGGGGTTTTGATCGATTCGATTTTCTGATCAAAAGCTGTCGGTTTTCAGAAGACGAGATTGATCACCGAGCTGAGTATAGTTTCCAATGGTTTTAAGAGACGGTAACCAAACAATTTAACAATCGGGCAATTCAAGAACCACTTTTATTTATTTATTACTATTGTATGCATTTTTTTTTCAATTTTTGTGTTAGGTTCCAAAAAATTAGGTTTCAAATTATTTATACAAGTTATTTTTGAATATAAATATAAGTAAATTGAAAAAGCTATACTTAGTCGGTACGGTTCCAGATAGAGTCCGTAACCCTCCTCCAATCACTGAGCCTCCCATTTCTTAGATGGTTTGGTTCAATCACAGAAAGTGATTAGTTTTGATGTGCCACCGACGTCTTTAACTAATCAAGGGGAATTACATGCAACATTTTTTATTTTTTATTTTTTAAAGGACATTGAGCTACAACTAACTTCAAAATTCCCCCTGAACATTGATCTAAAATTTAAGTTGCCACAAACTTGCATTTAGAAGTTTCGTTCTCCCCAAATGTGAAAGGTCTCATCTGGTCCCACTAATGTAGGTTTTTGGACATTACACATCACATTTTAGTCAACGTGATGGGGAAAAATTGTAAGACCAGTTTTAGGCGGCATTGTAGTGGCTAATTTCCTACTTAAGCCCAAAAAATCCCTAGTCTTGTACAAAAACTTAATCAGCAAAAACTGGAAAGAAAACTCAAGCTTTACAACATTAAAGAACTCTTATGGAACTCCGATTCGTAGCCTATGTTTGGTCGAGTAGAAAAAGGGGAAAATAAATTGGAGGGACGTTGAAAAAGAGAAGGGAGAATAGGGTCGTTTGTTTAGAAGAAGCGCCTCTATATTTTGAAAATATTTAACTCCCTTTGACACCCAAGTTTAATCCATTTTTCAAACATTTTTTAGAGTGTTATCTCTAATCAAAATTTAAATTTATCGTTTGAATTATGAGTTTGAACTTATAATCTAAATATCCCTTAAAGTGTGACATGATTATTAAGTGAACTAATTTAAGAATGCGACATATAATTTCAGATTGAAAAAGTCTCTATTAAAGGAATGATGGAGAATGACAATGTGGAAATATAATTTCACTCAACATAACCCAACTATTTGGTAGAGGGTGCTTATTTATGATCATTCTCTTTTTATCCTTACTTTTCACTCTTATGCTTCAAATTAAGTCTCGTTCTTCCTCTTTTTTGTTTTGTTTTGTTTTTTTTTTTCTTGTTTAATGTTGAGCGATACACAGCAGGTTTAGTGCGAAATAAAGGTTTTAGCAGTGCCAGTTTAGAATTTGGAGTGTGTTATTTTCTTTTAGTGCCACAGTTGTCTGTTTTCTTTTTATCTAAAACGTAAAAGAAATAGAGAGTCTCAACTCTCAACTTTACGCAACTTTCTCATCGATTTCTTTTCTTTTGTTTCAAACATTTCAAAGATATATTATCAGTTCATGTCGTCTCAATATTCGATAGAGGAAGTGGCTGGCTAGAAAGAATTGAATATACTTGACATTTGGAGTCAATTTATGGTGTATTTATGATTATACACATTGGATAGAGAGTGTAGGGGGCAAAAGGATTATTAAGGGTGTGTTTGGTTTGCCAGTTGGAGATGAAATTTTTAAGTTGAAGTTGGTTGACTTCAAAATTACTAGTTACAATTTTTGTTGACTTCTCAGAAAAAAGATAAAACTGAGATGAAAAATTTGAGTTGGAGATGTCAAACCAAACGGAAGCTTATGTACATATTGGAGTTGACATGTGGGTGTTTTTTTTTAAGACCTTGAAAGAGAGAGAGTACAATTAATGTCTAGGTTAAAAAAGAGTATCTCAAATAAGATTGGCACCCTCACGAGGGCCTTTCTTCTTTCAAGCCCCCAACTCAAAAATTTATTTAGTTATATATATATAAAAAAAAAACAATAAGTTTATGAAACCGCTCAAATGTGTGAAAGTTCAGGAATGTAACTACAAGAAAAACATCTCATTCGCATCAAGAGTGTGGTAGAAGAGAAAAGTGGAAGGAAGGAGAGTGATGGATGGATTAGTAGAAGATTTTGACATTCATGGTTGTTTGGTATGAGAGAAATTAGAAGAAGAAATGGATTTGAAGAGTGACTCCAAGTTCTTCAAAACTTATTCAAATTTTCATCTTCTCCAAAATTGGAGAGATTGTTAGAATGATTGCATACCAAACACCATAAGTGAAAGAACTTCTCCGTCCTTTATTATTCCCTCACCTAGAAAGGTGAGAGTGCTAGAACACCTAGGTAAGGAAAATGGGACAGGATGGAGTAACCATTTCTCTTATGATGTTTGGTATGAAATCCCTCTAATTATCTCTCCAGTTTAGAAACGATCAAAGCTGAACTGTTAGGAGTTTCTCCCCTACTCTTTTGCTTCATCTTTTCTCTCTTACCAAGCAACCATAAGTGTTAAATAGGAAAAATCTAGAGAAGGAAAAAGAGTGCACGATCTATGTGAGCCAAACGAAATGCTAAAGCACTAGGCCGGAAAAGAAGAGTACAGTTTTTGAATTAGCCTCAATTTGTATGATTTTAATTGAAGTCTGTGGACTGATCATGTGGGGGTGAGATTAGGAAAAAGACACGATCAGTTCAGTGCTAAAAAGTATTCTATCTTGCATTGCAGTTTGCACATTTTAGTTGGTTATCTTTCTCCTACTTATGTATTATATATTGCCATATTGTAAAATATGGACTGCCAAATCGATTCCTCAATTTGATGAATTTTGTTTCTATTTTGTAGAATTTGAATGTCTTCCCATCATTTCTAACGAACTAGTAAAACTAAAAGTAAAAATACTTGGTTGAATGTTAACGTAGTATGTTTTCTGTGCTAATTCAGAATGCAAAAAATCATCGAACGATACCAGGCACAAGCAAAGGATAATAAGCAAACTGACAACACTGAAGCCGACCAATATTTGCAGGTTAGACAGTTCATCTTGGAATAATATGATATTTCATATTTCTGAGATTTAATCAATCGTAATTTTGTTTATGCCACTAAAGTACTCAGTAAGTGGTCACTATATATTTACCTTATATATAGTTGCGTTATATAATTATTGTTTGTGATAATAAACTTCATTATAATTTAGTGAATATGTTTTATTGACTCATATATGCAATAATTAGTTTCTTTGCTCTTGAGGGTGATCGAACGGACTTGGCTATGTGTATATGAACTACAAGAGAGTATAACAGAATATATAGCTATTATCTGCTATAAATGAGGAAATCACAATATATTTTGGTAAATTTTCTTGCATATCATGCCAGAAACCGCACTAGGAAGTTGACTCTGAATAGTGAAAACAAAGACACACACACACACGCACATATGTATATGATGCAGAGCAACTTTATATATATGCTAACTTTAGCCTGTAACTCAAGTTCTTTTTTACGCTGATAATGATTAAGACATGGATTTGGATGCAGCAACTGAAGCTTGAAACTGAAAAGATGGCCAAGAAGATTGAACTCCTTGAAGTTTCTAAGCGGTATTCGTGGCCTATACTTTGATGCTTAATATCTGTCGATTTTAACACTAGATCACTTTTGATTATTAATGTCCATGTTTGATTAAATGATTTTACAAACAAGAAAAATAGAATACTTGATATATATTGTGTTTTATACTCCAACATATAATTTCCATTTAAATGTTATGTATATAGTCATAAATCTTAAGATTTAGACCTACCAAAATTTTTTTATTTAAAAAAACTTAGAAAATGCCATTTTTTTGTAGTTATTAAGTGAAAAGTCAACATATTAATTAATAATTAGAAATCATATTCTAAATTAATAGGCCGTTTTTAAATACTCATTGAAACAAATGACCGAAATTTCTTTTATGTAGTAAAATGACCGTTAATCAGTGATTGACCATAATCAATCAAATACTTACCACAGTCAATCAGTGATTAATCAGAACTAATCCGTAAACAAATATAGCGTAATATTAGTCAACACTAACAAATCATGTTCAATCAGTAATTGACTAGATTGATTGAAAATGATAATTTTTCTAATTTTACAAAATTTCGTTCATATGTAATGCCAAATTTTTATGCCAAAGTTAAGATTTGACTTTTTGTTAGCAAAATCATTCTCATACTTAATGTCAATTTGGCATATGTTATCTTCAAAGCCAACTTTGGCACCAAGCATATGCCGAATTGTGGTATTTTGTTGCTACTGGTTGATAACTTTAAGTGTTGGTTTTTTTTTTTTCAGTTAATAACTCTAACAATGTCATTTTAAGTTTATTTAAAAAAAAAATCAAAACTTTCCTTTTACAAGTTCCAAAGAGTAGAAACTTATATTTTCTTATAATTAAAAGACCAAAAATTTATGATAATAAATAGATGTTGCACTTAAAATATAGCATTATTTATTAGAACACAAAACAAAACAACTAAATACGTCATTTTACATGTTTTTGTATCAAATATAAGCATTGCCATTAATACTAGAGCTAGCACTGTAAATGATCTTTATCTGAATTAAATTTTTACATTCCATAGAAATGTGGTATTGTGTAATATTGGAGATGTTGTTACATGCATGGATCAGTTGTAATATTCTTCACCGAACTTCAGTTCTTGCATTGTTATTAGGAAGCTTTTGGGGCGTGACATAAGTTCTTGTTCTTACGAGGAACTCCAAGGGATAAATAGGCAGTTGGAGCAAAGCCTATGCATTATCAGAGCAAGAAAGGTATATATATATTATATAGTAATCTTTTGAACCAAGTTAAAATTAGAACTTTTCCCAAAGATTTCTCTCATACTAATAGAAGTTCATGTACATTTTGTTATGACACTTCTGTTGATCCCTATAGCTATTGCTTTTAGCTAATATACACATACATATATAAACGTATATGTATCTCTGTCTGTGTGTGTGTGTGCATGCATGATGATGATGAAAGGTCATTAAATTACTTGAATCGCCTATTTCCCAGGATCGACTATTCAATGAGAAGATGGAGCAACTAAAAATGAAGGTATTTTTGTTCCATTTGTATTCAATGTGTGCTTCAAGGTTAGATTTACAGCCGAACTTTGTTAGCTTTAATTACTTATTTCTTTTTTTGCTGAAATATTCAGGAAGCGATTCTCTTGGAAGAGAATGCAAGGTTACGTGAAAATTTCCAGGTGACTTTCAAGTCCTTTAATTTGTTTCATGTTTCTGCTTTTGCCTCCATTTCCCCTGGAAAAGAAGAATTATCATTTCTTGTTTTTCTTATTTCTGCTACTTCAGATCTTCTAATCTTGTTGCATTTTAGGTTTTAGGCTCAAAAAAGATTTTCAACATAAAAACCAACTTCCAAATCATTCTTTCTATTCAAGGAATTCACTTCACTAGTATTGGTGCTTGCCCGGACGTAAATTTAGGACTCGTTTGGAATAATGGTTCCAACCTTCGTCTTTTAGGTTGGTTTTCAAAAACTCGAACTCCACTTTTTTATAGTACAAATACTACAATTTCAAGTCGAAATGAGGTGATTCTCGTTTCTAAAAGCTCATAACGACGAGAGGAATGAAATACGATCCATATTATCAATATTTTTCTAAACACAATATAAAATTTTCATTATATTCGAATATCGCAGTTCATTTTCAATTCACATTTCAACCAAACACACATTTCTAATAAACATCTCCTAAACTTTAACTCCAACCTATATTTCGAACAGCCCTTAAATGCATACGTGTATTTGAATATATAATAGAGCAAAAGAAATTTAGAACCAAGTTTCACATAGTGGCAATAAATCACAAAGAAAGAGAGAATAAGGAAAGTGCCTTCAACCACCTTCTAGATCCTTCAATGTAATGTCACTTCCTGAGTATTTATTTCTTGCCTAACCCCACTAGATCCTTCAACGTAATGTCGCTTCCAGACTCTTTTTTCCGGCCTAACCCCACTAGATCCTTCATCGTAATGTCGCTTCCTGACTCTTTTTTCCGGCCTAACCCCGCCAGATCCTTCAACGTAATGTCGCTTCCTGACTCCTTTTTTCCGGCCTACCCGCACTCTCTTAAGGTTTTTCCTTTACTCTGTAGGCTATCCCCTACTTCCCCCATTGGAGAAAAAGCAATGCAGTGTGGTTATGCAGTTTTGTTTAATCGGGCAATAGCACGAGGGTCTCCCTCTAGCTCTGATTCTCCTCCCGGGGGGTTGTTAGGGATGGAAGAAAACTCTCTTCAGTTTATAGAACTTTTAGTGGCCTCAGACACTGAATTACTTGTAAGGCTATTTAAGTTGTTTTGTCAAGGAAAGAAAGACCAAGTAAATTAGACAGACAATGACGCAAAGAAAGCAGACTTGGCTTGAGACAGAAACATAGCATAGTGACATTTCTCCGGACTAGTTTGGTAAAAGTTGAAATGCTTGTGATATATTTGATGGAAATTATTGAGGGTTTTTTTTTTTTTTTTGTCAGTTTGAGGCATAAAATGATTGGAATTTATCAATGATAACAAGAAAAAGATAGGAAATATAAGAAAGAAGACACAGAATCGGCTTTATCATCATATATTCTTCAACTTATTCTATATATATATATATATTGGCTTTTTTTCTTCTAATGGAGAACAATATTACACGTTTTACTATCTGTTTAGCTCTAGCCAGCAGTATCAAACATCATATGATCTGAATTCACATTTATACATGCACAACGTTTTTGGTAGAAAACTACAAGAGCAAATCTGCCGTATTTGCAGCCATTGATCCAAGAGAAAGAAGCTGTAACCTACTGCAGTCAAAGTAGCGACAGTACTACTTCGGATGATCAAGTGGATACCGAGCTGTTCATTGGACTGCCGACAAGTAATTCGCTGCTGATTACTCAATCTGGTTCTTCATGATCTCTTTAAATCAAACAAGTATATATATAAATATACATATATAGAGTATATAGATCACTTTAATTTTGTGTCTAGCATTGAAAATTTAGTTGTGCTTATTAATTCTAATAAACACGTCTTCGCAATAAACGAGAATCTATAGGCAATTTGAGATCCTTATTCGTAATTTATTGTTATATAGAAATTCTCAAAATGAGAAATGATCTTTTTATTTTTAACTTGTAGAGAGTTGTATTCTCCTGATTATAGTGACGATTTTGGATCTTTTTCTTATTGTCAACAGACGAGGATATATTCCGGTATATTATGTGTCAAATATTGTTTATATAGCGTTATTATGGAACTCGTCAATAATTTTGGCACTTGGCAGATCCAGTTCCAATATGGCCAAATGTGTGGCGTACTTGCTCATATTACATGTAAAATCTTGAAGCTTTAAGGATATCCACACTTAGTAATTCCACACCTGACTCCATCATGAGTTATAAAGCTCGAATTCTCTCATCCTCAAATTCAAAAAAAAAAAAAAAATGGTCAATACAACCTTGATTATATTTATAATTCGAAGCGTTGAATTTATCTTGAATTTGTTTAGAATCCTCAAAATTACACATTATTATTCAAATGGGGTGTCATTAAGCAAAATTTGGGCCTTAACTTTAATTTTTTTTTCCTTTTCTTTTTGAACACTGGCCTATGTTGAAAATCGTGGAAGAAATAGAGTAATTCTTTTTGTACAATTTTATTATAAATTCTACAACAAATCACAATTTATCTTTATTTAATTTATCGAGATTTATGATACGCCATGCACTTTTGGTTATTTGTCAATAAAGCAAAGACCTTTTACCTTATTTAATAGTGAGAAATGAATGTTTGTTAATGTAATACTCCAACTTATAAAGTAGTTTTTTTCTTAAATCAAAAAATAATTTATATATATTTAAATAATAATAATGTTCACCTAATTTAATAAAATTTAACAAAAAAAATACAAAATACTAAAGAAACCTGATTGGAACTCCATTGTAACTGCAAGCCCTGTCAGTGAGATCCGTCATCTACAAGACCCATCTCTAGCGACCTTTACCCTCGCAAGATCCACCCCTAGCACACCCCCTCAACTTGATTTTTTTTTAAATTCCTAAATATGGCTTTTTTTTAATGGCTTTTTGCACTGGTAAGGCCATGAACTTATTAGAGAATTAAAATTTACACCATGAATTTTTAATTTTGATATTTTTTTTTTTCCTATATTTGAAAATGTGTAGTAGAAGAGACCCAATTGATAACGATGTTCATTTTTTGGTCAAAATTGATCTATGACTTGGACATGGATTTATCTATTATAATTCAAAAGATAAATTTAAGATTAGTACCTGTGCAACAAATAATTACTTATTTGTATTATTTTGAATAAAATGGACAATTTTGTAAGCCATTATATTATAGGTGGGTGAAAATCTCGGGGTAAAAACTCTTAGTTTCCGTTTGATTTTCAAGTTTAACTTCACTTAAACTGTACTTTTTCATCTTAATTTTTTATTTTTTTTTTCTGAAATGTCTACAAAATTTATAATTAGTTTTTGAAAAATCAATTAATTCCAACTTAAAAATTTGTAACAGTGGATTTTGTTTTTGTGTTTGTTCTTTACATTGCTAATACTGGAGGTGGTCTTTTAACCTTTTGAGTTTGATTGTGGTTAACCAGATATGTGCCTTACCAGTGTTTTGGTTTCATTCGGCTTGTGTCTACGTGGAGTTGGTGATAGCCTCAATGTTACATGCTGGAAACTTTCAATCTATCAGATACTTATTGGTCTTTCACGCAAGTCATTGTACGATGATTATTGACATGTTGCACACAACACAACTTTTTTATTTTATTTAATCATTAAAAAAAGAACTTTTTTATTTTATATTGTTTATCTTCTTTGGAAAGCACAACCTAATTCTTCACTATATTTACTTCCTCTGTTTATGCCTTTTTGAGCTCCTTATTATGACTTTTCAAAAAGAAGATCATCCATATTTTAATCACTTTTTATTAGTACCATAATTTAAGCACTTTTTTGAATAAAATAATTGAAACGATGTTAATGAAAAAAAAAAAATGAAACGATGTTGTTTAGTCTATTTAAATATATATATTTATATATTTACTGCATTTGTTTTTCTCCCTCCTTACACACGTTTGTCTTAACAAATAAAGACCAGTACCGAGGTTAATTAAGAGCCACTAGTAGTGTCAGATTTTCCTTTTGTTGGTTTCTTTGTATTTTATTTTGCCTTTTTTTTTTTTCATTTTCCTTTCCACTTATTGTCGTTTCTTTTTTGGTGCGGGGCAAGACCCCTTGACAGGGATAGACAAAAAAGAGAATAATTGGCAAGTTGGGAGAGAACTATAGATGAATAAGGAAAGGAAAAATGGAAGACTCATGTGGTTGAAGAATAAAGACATATTTACATTTCAAGAAAAGTCTTCTCCTTCCATTCCACGCTCTGTGAGATACTCTTAGCTAGGGTTTCTGAGAAATCCCCATTTTCCCATTTTTGTATGTCCTTCTTCATCTTGTTCTTCAAATACGAACTCAGTTTGGTCATCTCATTTCGATTTAGTACAGTTTTTCTGTGATTTTCTCCCCCTTTACTTTCTTGTTTCGGAATAAATTTTGGTATCTTTTTTTGGGGTTTTTTCTCTTTAAAATCTTATGAGGTTTCTTAGCAAATATGGAAAAAAAATAAATAAAAAAATAAATAAAAAAACAAAGAGAGAGAGAAATTATATAGCTTTATTGTACGTTTGTTTTGTGATATTTTTGGTCGTCACTGTTCGTACAAAATTTACGTCTTCAGAGCTCTCTTGTTAGCTTGATTTTTTTCCTCTAGGTATTTGGACTAAAACCTTGTACACCTATTTTATACCATTTCTGTTATTATGAGATTTTTTTTTTCACATTATTTTATGCTGATTTTTAATGCTTAGATTTATGGTTAAAGTAGAATGAAAAAAAAATTAAAAATAAAAAAAAAAAAAAAAAAAACCCATTTTTCTTATTTTGTTCTTGGAGGGCATGTAAAAAATGGTGAGAGGGGAAGTAGAGATGCGAAGAATCGAGAATGCGACAAACAGACAAGTGACATTTTCGAAGAGAAGAAATGGGTTGTTGAAGAAGGCTCGCGAGCTCTCAGTTCTCTGCGATGTCCACGTTGCTGTTATCATCTTCTCTCAGAAAGGCAGGCTCTATCAGTTCTCTAGCTCCGAGTATGTTCCCTTTTTTTTTTTTTTTTTCCTCTTCTTTTTAAAGAATGATTTAACAAAACCCATGTTTTTTTTTTCAGTAATATTTACATTACAATTGTTGCTTCGTGACATGTAATACACAAAACTTCTTTCTACCAATTTTTTTGTCACACGGAAAAAAGAAATATAATTGCAATTTTCTGTATGCTTGGTGGTTGCAGTAAGGTATGGGTTAATGCACAATTGATGATGCTTACACATATATGTTATATTAAATCTATTGTATAGATCATATATATAAATATACACCTTTCATAATCAGAGTTATAGGAGTACGAATTTTGGCCTTTCCCTTCTCTTCTAGTACCTATATAACTAAAGCTAGAGCACAGCTGTTGGATATTGTACCTGAAGTAATTGCTTTTGGGATTTGATCTTCTTTGAAATATATCTTCAAAGATTTTCTCTCTCTCTCTCTCCCCCCCCCATATATATATATGTATATATATATATATATTTCTCTTCAAGTACTAATTAATCCTTTTGTATTCAGATGATTCCGTAATTGCACTATATATAAAACTTGAATGGTATTTCCTTTTGATGCTGATCTAGTCCTAATTCCTCCTCCTAGTACTTCTTTAAGTACAAGTTTTCTTGATGGCCACTTCTGCCCTATATATATATGATCACTTCACTCATGATTGTTGTTACGTAGTTGCTTTTTTTTTTGAGAGTTTGTTTTTTTTTTTTTTGAGTTGGTTTTTTAATCCACTTTCAATATCTAGTCGTACGTGTTTTGATATTCGTTGGGAATCTTGAAGGAAGTCCTCATTATTGCCCAAGTGATAAATATTATTAGGAGACATATAAATAGGCTGGTTATAACCAACAAGCAATAAGTTAAAATTAACGGCTGAGATTTTATGGAACTTTGACTATCATATATCTAAGAGCTAGAGAAGGCAAAATTAAACTTTCTGATTATGTCGCTTGTTAAAATCAGTTAGAGTTTGTTATGTGGAGTCTCTTTGTAACATTAAGCATTTGCTTACAAATTGACCGTATGCATCAGTTAAAATTAAGGGTGACAATAATGCAAGTCAAATTACATCGTGGAGACACATCTAGATCATGGTTAGTTGTTGAACAGTACAACCGAAGTTCTTCTCTTACATATTTTACTCGGAGATATTTAAAACTGTTTAAATGTTTTTTTGTAATATGTGTATATGTATATATATGTGTGTGTAATGTTATATAAAAGTTGTTTATATATATATTTTCATATTTGACGAGAATTTATGAATCATTAGGGTCTTTCATGTAGTATCATATGCACTTCTATCGAGGAATAGTCTCATTTTCAACCTTGTGAGTGCTATATATTAGGAATATGGTCATTATATTTGGATTCCATTTGTTCCCAACTCACTGAAGCGAGTAATGAGATTGAGCTTGGCCTTGCTATATGATGTAGGAGATTATCTAAATTCTAGCTAGTGACAAGATACATAAGTAATAAATACATGCGTGTGTATGTCTATATGTAGGTGCATATATATATGTACGCATACGAACAGAATTTCGAGAAGGAATTCATATGTTAGCGGTGAGTTATGATTGTAAGGTGCGGTTATAGAGGTTCATATTTTGGATCTTGATTAATTATACTATATATTGTCATTTTTCTGTCGGTAATTATAATATTTATCCAAAAACGTGTCCACCTTCTTTGCATGTAGGTTGATATTGGAGGTTCTTTCTATTAGAAGCTACACTAGTAGCCAAGGAAAAGTATATTAACCCCGTATTAGGATGTACTTTATTAGGATTACTGTTGATGTAGTTTCTATCAATTAAGTGAGTAAGAATTAAATAGGGCTGTACATTAGTCATTACCTGGGGTTTTGATCGATTCGATTTTCTGATCAAAAGCTGTCGGTTTTCAGAAGACGAGATTGATCACCGAGCTGAGTATAGTTTCCAATGGTTTTAAGAGACAGTAACCAAACAATTTAACAATCAGGCAGTTCAAGAACCACTTTTATTTATTTATTTACTATTGTATGCATTTGATTTCAATTTTTGTGTTAGGTTCCCAAAAATTAGGTTTCAAATTATTTATACAAGTTATTATTGAATATAAATATAGGTAAATTGAAAAAGCTATACTTAGTCGGTTCGGTTCCAGACAGAGTCCGTAACCCTCCTCCAATCACAGAAAGTGATTGGTTTTGATGTGCCACCGACGTCTTTAACTAATCAAGGGGAATTACATGTAACATTTTTTATTTTTTATTTTTTTAAGGACATTGAGCTAAAACTAACTTCAAATTGCCCCCTGAACATTGATCTAAAATTTAAGTTACCACAAACTTGCATTTAGAAGTTTCGTTCTCCCCAAATGTGAAAGGTCTCATCTGGTCCCACTAATGTAGGTTTTTGGAAATTACACATCACATTTTAGTCAATGTGATGGGGAAAAATTGTAAGACCAGTTTTGGGCGGCATTGTAGTGGCTAATTTCCTATTTAAGCCCAAAAAATCCCTAGTCTTGTACAAAAACTTAATCAGCAAAAACTGGAAAGAAAACTCAAGCTTTACAACATTAAAGAACTCTTATGGAACTCCGATTTGTAGCCTATGTTTGGTCGAGTAGAAAAGGGGGGAAATAAATTGGAGGGACGTGGAAAAAGAGAAGGGAGAATAGGGTCGTTTGTTTAGAAGAAGCGCATCTATATTTTGAAAATATTTAACTCCCTTTGACACCCAAGTTTAATCCATTTTTCAAACATTTTTTTAGAGTGTTATCTCTAATCAAAATTTAAATTTATCGTTTGACTTATGAGTTTGAACTTATAATCCAAATACCCCCTTAAAGTGTGACATGATTATTAAGTGAACTAATTTAAGAATGCGACATATAATTTCAGATTGAAAAAGTCTCTATTAAAGGAATGATGGAGAATGACAATGTGGAAATATAATTTCACTCAACATAACCCAACTATTTGGTAGAGGGTGCTTATTTATGATCATTCTCTTTTTATCCTTACTTTTCACTCTTATGCTTCAAATTAAGTCTCGTTCTTCCTCTCTTTTTTTTGTTTTGTTTTTTTTTTTTTCTTGTTCAATATTGAGCGATACACAGCAGGTTTAGTGCGAAATAAAGGTTTTAGCAGTGCCAGTTTAGAATTTGGAGTGTGTTATTTTCTTTTAGTGCCACAGTTGTCTGCTTTCTTTTTATTTAAAACGTAAAAGAAATAGAGAGTCTCAACTCTCAACTTTACGCAACTTTCTCATCGATTTCTTTTCTTTTGTTTCAAACATTTCAAAGATATATTATCAGTTCATGTCGTCTCAATATTCGATAGAGGAAGTGGCTGGTTAGAAAGAATTGAATATACTTGACATTTGGAGTCAATTTATGGTGTATTTATGATTATACGCATTGGATAGAGAGTGTAGGGGGCAAAAGGATTATTAAGGGTGTGTTTGGTTTGCCAGTTGGAGATGAAATTTTTAAGTTGAAGTTGGCTGACTTCAAAATTATTAGTTACAATTTTTGTTGACTTCTTAGAAAAAAGATAAAAACTGAGATGAAAAATTTGAGTCGGAGATGTCAAACCAAACGGAAGCTTATGTACATATTGGAGTTGACATGTGGGTGTTTTTTTTTAAGACCTTGAAAGAGAGAGAGTACAATTAATGTCTAGGTTAAAAAAGAGTATCTCAAATAAGATTGGCACCCTCACGAGGGCCTTTCTTCTTTCAAGCCCCCAACTCAAAAATTTATTTAGTTATATAAAAAAAAAAAAACAATAAGTTTATGAAACTGCTCAAATGGGTGAAAGTTCAGGAATGTAACAACAAGAAAAACATCTCAATCGCATCAAGAGTGTGGTAGAAGAGAAAAGTGGAAGGAAGGAGAGTGATGGATGGATTAGTAGAAGATTTTGACATTCATGGTTGTTTGGTATGAGAGAAATTAGAAGAAGAAATGGATTTGGAGAGTGACTCCAAGTTCTTCAAAACTTATTCAAATTTTCATCTTCTCCAAAATTGGAGAGATTGTTAGAATGATTGCATACCAAACACCATAAGTGAAAGAACTTCTCCGTCCTTTATTATTTCCCTCACCTAGGAAGGAGAGAGTGGTAGAACACCTAGGTAAGGAAAATGGGACAGGATGGAGTAACCATTTCTCTTACGATGTTTGGTATGAAATCCCTCTAATTATCTCTCCAGTTTAGAAACGATCAAAGCTGAACCGTTGGGAGTTTCTCCCCTACTCTTTTCCTTCATCTTTTCTCTCTTACCAAACAACCATAAGTGTTAAATAGGAAAAATCTAGAGAAGGAAAAAGAGTTCATGATCTATGTGAGCCAAACGAAATGCTAAAGCACTAGGCTGGAAAAGAAGAGTACAGTTTTTGAATTAGCCTCAATTTGTATGATTTTAATTGAAGTCTGTGGACTGATCATGTGGGGGTGAGATTAGGAAAAAGACATGATCAGTTCAGTGCTAAAAAGTATTCTATCTTGCATTGCAGTTTGCACATTTTAGTTGGTTATCTTTCTCCTACGTATGTATTATATATTGCCATATTGTAAAATATGGACTGCCAAATCGATTCCTCAATTTGATGAATTTTGTTTCTATTTTGTAGAATTTGAATGTCTTCCCATCATTTCTAACGAACTAGTAAAACTAAAAGTAAAAATACTTGGTTGAATGTTAACGTAATATGTTTTCTGTGCTAATTCAGAATGCAAAAAATCATCGAACGATACCAGGCACAAGCAAAGGATAATAAGCAAACTGACAACACTGAAGCCGACCGATATTTGCAGGTTAGACAGTTCATCTTGGAATAATATGATATTTCATATTTCTGAGATTTAATCAATCGTAATTTTGTTTATGCCACTAAAGTACTCAGTAAGTGGTCACTATATATTTACCTTATATATAGTTGCGTTATATAATTATTGTTTGTGATAATAAACTTCATTATAATTTAGTGAATATGTTTTATTGACTCATATATGCAATAATTAGTTTCTTTGCTCTTGAGGGTGATCGAACGGACTTGGCTATGTGTATATGAACTACAAGAGAGTATAACAGAATATATAACAATTATCTGCTATAAATGAGGAAATCACTATATATTTTGGTAAATTTTCTTGCATATACCGCACTAGGAAGTTGACTCTGAATAGTGAAAACACAGACACACACACACACGCACATATGTATATGATGCATAGAGCAACTTTATATATATGCTAACTTTAGCCTGTAACTCAAGTTCTTTTTTACGCTGATAATGATTAAGACATGGATTTGGATGCAGCAACTGAAGCTTGAAACTGAAAAGATGGCCAAGAAGATTGAGCTCCTTGAAGTTTCTAAGCGGTATTCGTGGCCTATACTTTGACGCTTAATATCTGTCGATTTTAACACTAGATCACTTTTGAATATTAATGTCCATGTTTGATTAAATGATTTTATAAACAAGAAAAATAGAATACTTAATATATATTGTGTTTTATACTCCATATAATTTCCTTTTAAATGTTATGTATATAATCATAAATCTTAAGATTTAGACCTACCAAAATTTTTTTATTTAAAAAAACTTAGAAAATGCCATTTTTTTTGTAGTTATTAAGTGAAAAGTCAACATATTAATTAATAATTAGAAATCATATTCTAAATTAATAGGCCGTTTTTAAATACTCATTGAAACAAATGACCGAAATTTCTTTTATTTAGTAAAATGACCGTTAATCAGTGATTGACCATAATCAATCAAATATTTACCACATTCAATCAGTGATTAATCAGAACTAATCCGTAAAAAATATATAGTAATATTAGTCAACACTAACAAATCATGTTCAATCAGTAATTGACTAGATTGACTGAAAATGATAATTTTTCTAATTTTACAAAATTTCGTTCATATGTAATGCAAAATTTTTATGCCAAAGTTAAGATTTGACTTTTTGTTAGCAAAATCATTCTCATACTTAATGTCAATTTGGCATATGTTATCTTCAAAGCCAACTTTGGCACCAAGCATATGCCGAATTGTGGTATTTTGTTGCTACTGGTTGATAACTTTATGTGTCGGTTTTTTCCATTTAATAACTATAACTTTCTGTGTTGATAACTTTAAGTGTTGGTTTTTATTTTTTCAGTTAATAACTCTAACAATGTCATTTTAAGTTTATTTAAAAAAAAAAATTAAAACTTTCCTTTTACAAGTTCCAAAGAGTAGAAACTTATATTTTCTTATAATTAAAAGACCAAAAATTTATGATAATAAATAGATGTTGCACTTAAAATATAGCATTATTTATTAGAGCACAAAACAAAACAACTAAATACGTCATTTTACATGTTTTTGTGTCAAATATAAGCATTGCCATTAATACTAGAGCTAGCACTGTAAATGATCTTTATCTGAATTACATTTTTACATTCCATAGAAATGTGGTATTGTGTAATATTGAAGATGTTGTTACATGCATGGATCAGTTGTAATATTCTTCACCGAACTTCAGTTCTTGCATTGTTATTAGGAAGCTTTTGGGGCGTGACATAAGTTCTTGTTCTTACGAGGAACTCCAAGGGATAAATAGGCAGTTGGAGCAATGCCTATGCATTATCAGAGCAAGAAAGGTATATATATATATTATATAGTAATCTTATGAACCAAGTTAAAATTAGAACTTTTCCCAAAGATTTCTCTCATACTAATAGAAGTTCATGTACATTTTGTTATGACACTTCTGTTGATCCCTATAGCTATTGCTTTTAGCTAATATACACATACATATATAAACGTATATGTATCTCTGTCTGTGTGTGTGTGTGCATGCATGATGATGATGAAAGGTCATTAAATTACTTGAATCGCCTATTTCCCAGGATCGACTATTCAATGAGAAGATGGAGCAACTAAAAATGAAGGTATTTTTGTTCCATTTGTATTCAATGTGTGCTTCAAGGTTAGATTTTCAGCCGAACTTTGTTAGCTTTAATTAATTATTTCTTTTTTTGCTGAAATATTCAGGAAGCGATTCGCTTGGAAGAGAATGCAAGGTTAAGTGAAAATTTCCAGGTGACTTTCAAGTCCTTTAATTTGTTTCATGTTTCTGCTTTTGCCTCCATTTCCCCCGGAAAAGAAGAATTATCATTTCTTGTTTTTCTTATTTCTGCTACTTCAGATCTTCTGATCTTGTTGCATTTTAGGTTTTAGGCTCAAAAAAGATTTTCAACAAAAAACCAACTTCCAAATCATTCTTTCTATTCAAGGAATTCACTTCACTAGTATTGGTGCTTGCCTAGACGTAAATTTAGGGCTCGTTTGGAATAATGGTTCCAACCTTCGTCTTTTAGGTTGGTTTTCAAAAACTCAAACTCCACTTTCTTATAGTACAAATCCTACAATTTCAAGTTGAAATTAGGTGATTCTCGTTTCTAAAAGCTCACAACGACGAGAGGAATGAAACACGATCCATATTATCAATATTTTTCTAAACACATTATAAATTTTTTCATTGTATTCAAATATCGCAGTTCATTTTCAATTCACATTTCAACCAAACACGCATTTCTAATAAACATCTCCAAAACTTTAACTCCAACCTATGTTTCAAACGGCCCTTAAATGCATACGTGTATTTGAATATATAATAGAGCAAAAGAAATTTAGAACCAAGTTTCACATAGTGGCAATAAATCACAAAGAAAGAGAGAATAAGGAAAGTGCCTTCAACCACCTTCTAGATCCTTCAATGTAATGTCACTTCCTGAGTATTTATTTCTTGCCTAACCCCACTAGATCCTTCAACGTAATGTCGCTTCCAGACTCTTTTTTCCGGCCTAACCCCACTAGATCCTTCATCGTAATGTCGCTTCCTGACTCTTTTTTCCGGCCTAACCCCGCCAGATCCTTCAACGTAATGTCGCTTCCTGACTCCTTTTTCCCGGCCTACCCCCACTCTCTTAAGGTTTTTCCTTTACTCTGTAGGCTATCCCCTACTTCCCCCATTGGAGAAAAAGCAATGCAGTGTGGTTATGCAGTTTTGTTTAATCGGGCAATAGCATGAGGGTCTCCCTTCAGCTCTGATTCTCCTCCCGGGGGGTTGCTAGGGATGGAAGAAAACTCTCTTCAGTTTATAGAACTTTTAGTGGCCTCAGACACTGAATTACTTGTGAGGCTATTTAAGTTGTTTTGTCAAGGAAAGAAAGACCAAGTAAATTAGACAGACAATGACGCAAAGACAGCAGACTTGGCTTGAGACAGAAACATAGCATAGTGACATTTCTCCGGACTAGTTAGGTAAAAGTTGAAATGCTTGTGATATATTTGACGGAAATTATTGAGGGTTTTTTTTTTTTTCAGTTTGAGGCATAAAATGATTGGAATTTATCAATGACAACAAGAAAAGATAGGAAATATAAGAAAGAAGAAACAAAATCGGCTTTATCATCATATATTCTTCAACTTGTTCTATATATATATATTGGCTTTTTTTCTTCTAATGGAGAACAATATTACACGTTTTACTATCTGTTTAGCTCTAGCCAGCAGTATCAAACATCATAAGATCTGAATTCACATTTATACATGCACAACGTTTTTGGTAGAAAACTACAGGAGCAAATCTGCCGTATTTGCAGCCATTGATCCAAGAGAAAGAAGCTGTAACCTACTGCAGTCAAAGTAGCGACGGTACTACTTCGGATGATCAAGTGGATACCGAGCTGTTCATTGGACTGCCGACAAGTAATTCGCTGCTGATTACTCAATCTGGTTCTTCATGATCTCTTTAAACCAAACAAGTATATATATAAATATATATATATAGAGTATATAGATCACTTTAATTTTGTGTCTAACATTGAAAATTTAGTTGTGCTTATTAATTCTAATAAACAAGTCTTCGCAATAAACGAGAATCTATAGGCAATTTGAGATCTTTATTCGTAATTTATTGTTATATAGAAATTCTCAAAATGAGAAATGATCTTTTTATTTTTAACTTGTAGAGAGTTGTATTCTCCTGATTATAGTGAAGATTTTGGATCTTTTTCTTATTGTCAGCAGACGAGGATATATTCCGGTATATTATGTGTCAAATATTGTTTATATAGCGTTATTATGGAACTCGTCAACAATTTTGGCACTTGGCAGATCCAATCCAGTTCCAATATGGCCAAATGTGTGGCGTACTTGCTCATATTACATGTAAAATCTTGAAGCTTTAAGGATATCCACACTTAGTAATTCCACACCTGACTCTATCATGAGTTAGAAAGCTCGAATTCTCTCATCTTCAAATTCAAAAAAAAAAAAAAAATGTCAATATAACCTTGATTATATTTATAATTCGAAGCGTTGAATTTATCTTGAATTTATTTAGAATCCTCGAAATTACACATTATTATTCAAATGGGGTGTCATTAAACAAAATTTGGGCCTTAACTTTAATTTTTTTTCCTTTTCTTTTTGAACACTGGCGTATGTTGAAAATCGTGGAAGAAATAGAGTAATTCTTTTTGTACAATTTTTTTTATAAATTCTACAACAAATCACAATTTATCTTTATTTAATTTATCGAGATTTATGATACGCCATGCACTTTTGGTTATTTGTCAATAAAGCAAAGACCTTTTACCCTAATTAATAGTGAAAAAGGAATGTTTGTTAATGTAATACTCCAACTTATAAAGTAGTTTTTTTCTTAAATCAAAAATTAGTTTATAGATATTTAAAAAATAATAATGTTTACCTAATTTAATAAAATTTAACAAAAAAAAAAATACAAAATACTAAAGAAACCTGATTGGAACTCCATTGTAACTGCAAGCCCTGTCAGTGAGATCCGTCATCTACAAGCCCCACCTCTAGCGACCTTTACCCTTGCAAGATCCACCCCTAGCACACACCCTCAACTTGGATTTTTTTTTTTAAATTCCTAAATATGGCGTTTTTTTTTAATGGCTTTTTGCACTGGTAAGGCCATGAACTTATTAGAGAATTAAAATTTACACCATGAATTTTTAATTTTGATATATTTTTTCCGATATTTGAAAATGTGTAGTAGAAGAGACCCAATTGATAACGATGTTCAATTTTTGGTCAAAATTAATTTATGACTTGGACATGGATTTATCTATTATAATTCAAAAGATAAATTTAAGATTAGTTCTTGTGCAACAAATAATTACTTATCTTTATTATTTTGAATAAAATGGACAATTTTATAAGCTATTATATTATAGGTGGGTGAAAATCTCAGGGTAAAAACTCTTAGTTTCCGTTTGATTTTCAAGTTTAACTTTACTTAAACTGTACTTTTTCATATTAATTTTTAATCTTTTTCAGAAATGTCAACAAAATTTATAATTAGTTTTTAAAAAATCAACTAATTCCAACTTAAAAATTTGTAACAGTGAATTTTGTTTTTGTGTTTGTTCTACATTGCTAATAATGGAGGTGGTCTTTTAACCTTTTGAGTTTGATTGTGGTTAACCAGATTTGTGCCTTACCTGTGTTTTGGTTTCATTCGGCTTGTGTCTACGTGGAGTTGGTGGTAGCCTCAATGTTACATGTTGAAAACTTTCAATCTATCAGGTACTTATTGGTCTTTCACGCAAGTCATTGTACGATGATTGTTGACATGTTGCACACAACACAACTTTTTTATTTTATTTGATCATTAAAAAAAGAACTTTTTAATTTTATATTGTTTATCTTCTTTGGAAAGCACAACCTAATTCTTCACTATATTTACTTCCTCTGTTTATGCCTTTTTGAGCTCCTTATTATGACTTTTCAAAAAGATGATCATCCATATTTTAATCACTTCTTATTAGTACCATAATTTAAGCACTTTTTTGAATAAAATAATTGAAACGATGTTAATAAAAATAAATGAAACGATGTTGTTTAGTCTATTTAAATATATATATATATATATATATATTTTTACTGCATTTGTTTTTCTCCCTCCTTACACAAGTTTGTCTTAACAAAAAAAGACCAGTACCGAGGTAAATTAAGAGCCACTAGTAGTGTAAGATTTTCCTTTTGTTGGTTTCTATGTATTTTATTTTGCCTTTTTTTTTTTTTTTTTCATTTTCCTTTCCACTTATTGTCGTTTCTTTTTTTGGTGCGGGGCAAGACCCCTTGACAGGGATAGACAAAAAGAGAATAATTGGCAAGTTGGGAGAGAACTATAGATGAATGAGGAAAGGAAAAAAATGGAAGACTCCTGTGGTTGAAGAATAAAGACATATTTACATTTCAAGAAAAGTCTCCTCCTTCCATTCCACGCTCTGTGAGATACTCTTAGCTAGGGTTTCTGAGAAATCGCCATTTTCCCATTTTTGTATGTCCTTCTTCATCTTGTTCTTCAAATACGAACTCAGTTTGGTCATCTCATTTCGATTTAGTACAGTTTTTCTGTGATTTTCTCCCCCTTTACTTTCTTGTTTCGGAATAAATTTTGGTATCTGTTTTTGGGGTTTTTTCTCTTTAAAATCTTATGAGGTTTCTTAGCAAATATGGTAAAAAATAAAAAATAAAAATAAAAAAAATAACAAAGAGAGAGAGAAATTATATAGCTTTATTGTACGTTTGTTTTGTGATATTTTTGGTCGTCACTGTTCGTACAAAATTTACGTCTTCAGAGCTCTCTTGTTAGCTTGATTTTTTCCTCTAGGTATTTGGACTAAAACCTTGTACACCTATTTTATACCATTTCTGTTATTATGAGATTTTTTTTTTCACATTATTTTATGCTGATTTTTAATGCTTAGATTTATGGTTAAAGTAGAATGAAAAAAAAAAATTAAAAAGTAAAAATTAAAAAAAAACCCATTTTTCTTATTTTGTTCTTGGAGGGCATGTACAAAATGGTGAGAGGGAAAGTAGAGATGCGAAGAATCGAGAATGCGACAAACAGACAAGTGACATTTTCGAAGAGAAGAAATGGGTTGTTGAAGAAGGCTCGCGAGCTCTCAGTTCTCTGCGATGTCACGTTGCTGTTATCATCTTCTCTCAGAAAGGCAGGCTCTATCAGTTCTCTAGCTCAGAGTATGTTCCCTTTTTTTTTTTTTACCTCTTCTTTTTAAAAAATGATTTAACAAAACCCATGTTTTTTTTTCAGTAATATTTACACTACAATTGTTGCTTCGTGACATGTAATACACAAAACTTCTTTCTACCAATTTTTTTGTCACACGGAAAAAAGAAATATAATTGCAATTTTCTGTATGCTTGGTGGTAGCAGTAAGGTATGGGTTAATGCACAATTGATGATGCTTACACATATATGTTATATTAAATCTATTCTATAGATCATATATATAAATATACACCTTTCATAATCAGAGTTATAGGAGTACGAATTTTGGCCTTTCCCTCTCTTCTAGTACCTATATAACTAAAGCTAGAGCACAGCTGTTGGATATTGTACCTGAAGTAATTGCTTTTGGGATTTGATCTTCTTTGAAATATATCTTCAAAGATTTTCTCTCTTTCTCTCTCTCCCCCCCATATATATATATATTTCTCTTCAAGTACTAATTAATCCTTTTGTATTCAGATGATTCCGTAATTGCACTACATATAAAACTTGAATGGTATTTCCTTTTGATGCTGATCTAGTCCTAATTCCTCCTCCTAGTACTTCTTTACGTACTAGTTTTCTTGATGGCCACTTCTGCCCTATATATATATATATGATCACTTCACTCATGATTGTTGTTACGTAGTTGCTTTTTTTTTTTTGAGAGTTTTTTTTTTTTTTTTTGAGTTGGTTTTTTAATCCACTTTCAATATCTAGTCGTACGTGTTTTGATATTCGTTGGGAATCTTGAAGGAAGTCCTCATTATTGCCCAAGTGATAAATATTATTAGGAGACATATAAATAGGCTGGTTATAACCAACAAGCAATAAGTTAAAATTAACGGCTGAGATTTTATGGAACTTTGACTATCATATATCTAAGAGCTAGAGAAGGCAAAATTAAACTTTCTGATTATGTCGCTTGTTAAAATCAGTTAGAGTTTGTTATGTGGAGTCTCTTTGTAACATTAAGCATTTGCTTACAAATTGACCGTATGCATCAGTTAAAATTAAGGGTGACAATAATGCAAGTCAAATTACATCGTGGAGACACATCTAGATCATGGTTAGTTGTTGAACAGTACAAAGTTCTTCTCTTACATATTTTACTCGGAAATATTTAAAACTGTTTAAATGTTTTTTTGTAATATGTGTATATGTATATATATGTGTGTGTAATGTTATATAAAAGTTGTTTATATATATATATTCATATTTGACGAGAATTTATGAATCATTAGGGTCTTTCATGTAGTATCATATGCACTTCTATCGAGGAATAGTCTCATTTTCAACCTTGTGAGTGCTATATATTAGGAATATGGTCATTATATTTGGATTCCATTTGTTCCCAACTCACTGAAGCTAGTAATGAGATTGAGCTTGGCCTTGTTATATGATATAGGAGATTACCTAAATTTTTGCTAGTGACAAGATACATAAGTAATAAATACATGCGTGTGTATGTCTGTATGTAGGTGCATATATATATGTACGCATACGAACAGAATTTCGAGAAGGAATTCATATGTTAGCGGTGAGTTATGATTGTAAGGTGCGGTTATAGAGGTTCATATTTTGGATCTTGATTAATTATACTATATATTGTCATTTTTCTGTCGCTAATTATAATATTGATACAAAAACGTGTCCACCTTCTTTGCATGTAGGTTGATATTGGAGGTTCTTTCTATTAGAAGCTACACTAGTAGCCAAGGAAAAGTATATTAACCCCGTATTAGGATGTACTTTATTAGGATTACTGTTGATGTAGTTTCTATCAATTAAGTAAGTAAGAATTAAATAGGGCTGTACATTAGTCATTACCTGGGGTTTTGATCGATTCGATTTTCTGATCAAAAGCTGTCGGTTTTCAGAAGACGAGATTGATCACCGAGCTGAGTATAGTTTCCAATGGTTTTAAGAGACAGTAACCAAACAATTTAACAATCAGGCAGTTCAAGAACCACTTTTATTTATTTATTTACTATTGTATGCATTTGTTTTCAATTTTTGTGTTAGGTTCCAAAAAATTAGGTTTCAAACTATTTATACAAGTTATTATTGAATATAAATATAGGTAAATTGAAAAAGCTATACTTAGTCGGTTCGGTTCCAGACAGAGTCCGTAACCCTCCTCCAATCACAGAAAGTGATTGGTTTTGATGTGCCACCGACGTCTTTAACTAATCAAGGGGAATTACATGTAACTTTTTTTTTTTTTTTTAAGGACATTGAGCTAAAACTAATTTCAAAATTCCCCCTGAACATTGATCTAAAATTTAAGTTACCACAAACTTGCATTTAGAAGTTTCGTTCTCCCCAAATGTGAAAGGTCTCATCTGGTCCCACTAATGTAGGTTTTTGGACATTACACATCACATTTTAGTCAATGTGATGGGGAAAAATTGTAAGACCAGTTTTGGGCGGCATTGTAGTGGCTAATTTCCTACTTAAGCCCAAAAAATCCCTAGTCTTGTACAAAAACTTAATCAGCAAAAACTGGAAAGAAAACTCAAGCTTTACAACATTAAAGAACTCTTATGGAACTCCGATTTGTAGCCTATGTTTGGTCGAGTAGAAACGGGGGGAAATAAATTGGAGGGACGTGGAAAAAGAGAAGGGAGAATAGGGTCGTTTGTTTAGAAGAAGCGCCTCTATATTTTGAAAATATTTAACTCCCTTTGAAGCCCAAGTTTAACCCATTTTTCAAACATTTTTTTAGACTGTTTTCTCTAATCAAAATTTAAATTTATCTTTTGAATTATGAGTTTGAACTTATAATCCAAATACCCCCTTAAAGTGTGACATGATTATTAAGTGAACTAATTTAAGAATGCGACATATAATTTCAGATTGAAAAAGTCTCTATTAAAGGAATGATGGAGAATGACAATGTGGAAATATAATTTCACTCAACATAACCCAACTATTTGGTAGAGGGTGCTTATTTATGATCATTCTCTTTTTATCCTTACTTTTCACTCTTATGCTTCAAATTAAGTCTCGTTCTTCCTCTTTTTTTTTTTTTTTTTTTTTTTTTTTTTTTTTTCTTGTTTAATGTTGAGCGATACACAGCAGGTTTAGTGCGGAATAAAGGTTTTAGCAGTGCCAGTTTAGAATTTGGAGTGTGTTATTTTCTTTTAGTGCCACAGTTGTCTGCTTTCTTTTTATCTAAAACGTAAAAGAAATAGAGAGTCTCAACTCTCAACTTTACGCAACTTTCTCATTGATTTCTTTTATTTTGTTTCAAACATTTTAAAGACATATTATCAGTTCATGTCGTCTCAATATTCGATAGAAGAAGTGGCTGGCTAGATAGAATTGAATATACTTGACATTTGGAGTCAATTTATGGTGTATTTATGATTATACGCATTGGATAGAGAGTGTAGGGGGCAAAAGGATTATTAAGGGTGAGTTTGGTTTGCCAGTTGGAGATGAAATTTTAAGTTGAAGTTGGTTGACTTCAAAATTACTAGTTACAATTTTTGTTGACTTCTCAGGAAAAAGACAAAAGCTGAAATGAAAAATTTGAGTTCGAGATGTCAAACCAAGCGGAAGATTATGTACATATTGGAGTTGACATGTGGGTGTTTTTTTTAAGACCTTGAAAGAGAGAGAGTACAATTAATGTCTAGGTTAAAAAAGAGTATCTCAAATAAGATTGGCACCCTCACGAGGGCCTTTCTTCTTTCAAGCCCCTAACTCAAAAATTTATTTTGTTATATATAAAAAAAAAAAAAAAAAACAATAAGTTTATGAAACTGCTCAAATGTGTGAAAGTTCAGGAATGTAACAACAAGAAAAACGTCTCAATCGCATCAAGAGTGTGGTAGAAGAGAAAAGTGGAAGGAAGGAGAGTGATGGATGGATTAGTAGAAGATTTTGACATTCATGGTTGTTTGGTATGAGAGAAAAGAAGAAGAAATGGATTTGGAGAGTGACTCCAAGTTCTTCAAAACGTATTCAAATTTTCATTTTCTCCAAAATTGGAGAGATTGTTAGAATGATTGCATACCAAACACCATAGGTGAAAGAACTTCTCCGTCCTTTATTATTTCCCTCACCTAGGAAGGAGAGAGTGGTAGATCACCTAGGTAAGGAAAATGGGAAAGGATGGAGTAACCATTTCTCTTACGATGTTTGGTATGAAATCCCTCTAATTATCTCTCCAGTTTAGAAACGATCAAAGCTGAAGTGTTAGGAGTTTCTCCCCTACTCTTCTCCTTCATCTTTTCTCTCTTACCAAACAACCATAAGTGTTAAACAGGAAAAATCTAGAGAAGGAAAAAGAGTGCATGATCTATGTGAGCCAAACCAAACGCTAAAGCACTAGGCCGGTAAAGAAGAGTCCCAGTTTTTGAATTAGCCTCAATTTGTATGATTTTAATTGAAGTCTGTGGACTGATCATGTGGGGGTGAGATTCGGAAAAAGACATGATCAGTTCAGTGCTAAAAAGTATTCTATCTTGCATTGCAGTTGCACATTTTAGTTGGTTATCTTTCTCCTGCGTATGTATTATATATGCCATATTGTGAAATATGGACAGCCAAAACGATTCCTCAATTTAATGAATTTTGTTTCTATTTTGTATAATTTGAATGTCTTCCCATCATTTCTAACGAACTAGTAAAACTAAAAGTAAAAATACTTGGTTGAATGTTAACGTAATATGTTTTCTGTGCTAATTCAGAATGCAAAAAATCATCGAAGGATACCATGCACAAGCAAAGGATAGTATGCAAACTGACAACACTGAAGCCGACCAATATTTGCAGGTTAGACACTTGATCTTGGAATAAAATGACATTTCGTATTTCTGAGATTTAATCAATCGTAATTTTGTTTCTGCCACTAAAGTACTCATTAAATGGTTACTATATAATTACCATAAATATATATATTTGCGTTAAATAATTATTGTTTGTGATAATAAACTTCATTATAATTTAGTGAGTATGTTTTATTGACCCGTATATGCAATAATTAGTTTCTTTGCTCTTGAGGGTGATCGAACGGACTTGGCTAAGAGCATAACAGAATTTATAACAATTATCTGCTATAAATGAGGAAATCACTATATATTTTGGTAAATTTTCTTGAATATCATGACAAAAACAGCACTAGGAGTTTGACTCTGAAAAGTGAAAACACACACACACGCACGCATGTATATGATGCATAGAGCAACTGTATATATATGCTAACTTTAGCCTGTAACTCAAGTTCTTTTTTACGCTGATAATGACTAAGACATGGATTTGGATGCAGCAACTGAAGTTTGAAACTGAAAAGATGGCCAAGAAGATTGAGCTCCTTGAAGTTTGTAAGCGGTATTCGTGGCCTATACTTTGATGCTTAATATCTGTCGATTTTAACACTATATCACTTTTGAATATTAATGTCCATGTTTGATTAAATGATTTTAAAAACAAGAAAAATAGAATACTTGATATATTTTGTGTTTTATACTCCAACATATAATTTCATTTTAAATGTTATGAGTATAGTCATAAATCTTAAGATTTAGACCTACCAATTTTTTTTTAAAAAAAAAAAACTTAGAAAATGCCATTTTTTGTAGTTATTAAGTGAAAAGTCAACCTTGTAATATCCAAAATTTTTACGAACTCATGATTTTCTTGTATATAAGAAATCTAAAACTCGTATTATGTGTTTATGTGTAATTTTATGAAAATTATGAATATTAAAACAAGATTCATGATTTTATCAGTATGAGGTTGAGTTCTCGGTAATTAATTATGAGACTCCATAACAGGCCTTTTTATGGAAAAAGGTATGACGGAATTTCATAAACTCATATTGGTCAAAGTTTGATTAAAAAAAAAAAAAAAGTCAAATTTTAACCAAGAGTGGTCAACGGATTGACTTGGCAGTATTGTATGATGTAGTACGAGAAAATACTGTAAAATATGTCAGTATGGGCGAGATAGCTCAAATAGGCTTTAAAATCACCCTAGAAAATCAAGCACACCTAGTTAAGGTCAAGGGCAAAAGGACGTGAAAATATGGAAAACTTGGTCACCAAGTAACCCATTGGGGCCAGTCGCATGCAGGGGCAAAAATGTCAAAATTTTCACTTTTGGGGCAAAAGTGTAAATTTTGGAAATTGGATGATGTAAGCACATGATGTCATCAAGATGATGTCATCATGATGAGGTAAGCAAAACTTGGGCTCCAAGGCAGCCAATGACCGGCCAACACCTAGAGCTAGAGGGCATAAATGCAAGAATTTAAACTTTTGGGGCCAAAGTGTAAATTTTGGAAATTGGGTGATGTAAGCATGTGATGTCACCAAGATGAGGTCATCTTGCCTTGCTCTCCAAGTGACAGCCGGCCATCTTGACACCTAGCATGCCAATTGCATGATTTTCTCAAAATTTAGGGGCTAAAATGCAATTTTTGGAAAGTTTGCATTTGCCTATAAATAGGGGTGGCATTTAATCATTTAAATCAGAAAATTTGGCCAAACTCTTGCCATTTTTCTGCAGAAAAATCCGAGAGATAGAGGAGGAGAGAAACCAAGAGAGAACCAAGAGAAAAAAAATTGGAAAAAGAGCAAGGGAGCAAGCCAAGGTTTTGGTCAGTTTTGGGAGCTGTTTTGGCCAGTTTTTGGGGAGCTTTGGTGGCTGATTTTCAGGGCAAAGGAGGCTGCAAAAGTTGGACCAATTTGGCAAGAAAAACCGGCAGCTAAGGGAGGAACAAAGGGAAGATCTACCAAGTCAAATTCTTGATCCAAAACAAGGTACCAAACCCTTGATTCCAAGCTTTTAGTTTAAATTTCAATTGGAGAAATTTAAATGTATTTTCCGAGGGTTTGTAAGAGCGTAAGCTCGATTTAAGTTTTTGCCTAAGTTGGATTTAGGGTTGTGCTTGATTTAGATTAAGGGTGGTTTGATTTATGAGTTTAAATTTTGAGCTTGCATGGTTTTATGCTTATGCTTGAATGATTTTTAGAATCGTATGTTAGGTGTTCGATAAGTTGTATGTCCCCAATTACGTTTAAGAATGATGGTTTGGAACGTTAGAAACCGCTGCATGTGTGTATTAGAGCTCCCGCGGTGGCTGGTTGAGCTAGGTTCCACGTTTAGGACGTAAAACGAACCCTAAACCGAAAACTGCCATTTTCGGGTAAAACCTGACCAGTTTCAGGAAAAGTGAAATTTGAGGCCTTTAGAGGCCGAATTTGGAAAAACTTAAAACACAAAAGTTGTTCAGAACGATTTTTCCTAGAGGACAACGTGAGCCGTGTCCCAAAATAAGGCTCCAATGGCCTCCGTTTACCCCAAAACCCGTGGCTGATCCCCAGACCCAGTTTTCACTCAGTTTTTCGGGGTCAGCCAGTTTCAAACAAAAACTGGGACGAATCTAGGCCGAATTGGAATTTTTGCAAAACACAAAAGTTTTAGAATTTTTCGAGAGCTACAACTTTTATGAAGACAACTTTTTCAGATTACGAACCAATTTTTAAATTAGAATCGTTTTTCAAAGGGTGCGCAGGGAATCCGAAAATTCCTGCACCACAAGTTTTACAAATGTTTCTAGAAAACTGTTTTCGACTACAAACTATCGTTTTGATTATGGAAAACTGTTCCAAGGGCAGTTTTCAACCTCAAATGATTTTTATAAAACACTAATCCAAGAGTTTGAATTTTTACGATTTAAGTAAAGGATTTTTATAAGTTAAAAATGAAGTTTTGGGATTAATTTCCCTAAATTTTCCAAGTAAGGGAAATTAATTTTTCAAGTTAGAATATAGCAAGCGACTAGTTTACGAAAGGTAACCGGGAGATATACCCGAGTTACTGGGCTTAGCCTCAAAGCCCAAGGTTGACCATAGTTGACCAAGGGTTGACCATTAGTTGATCAGATATCGACATTAACCTAACAGTTAATTAAAGGTTACCCAATGTAATCCTATAGGATACCAAGACAAGTGTGGGGGGGGGGGACATATAACTAGAACATTGGAAAGGTTACCAACTTTTATAGGATTCTTATCCTATGTTCTTTTAATAGCAGGAAGGAACCTGCAATTGCAATCCGAGTTAAGACATCAGAACCCGGAATCTAGCAGATCAGGCAAGTATCAAACCTCACCTACAGTATGAAAATAGTAAAGACTATTTTCAGGTATACTTGCTATGTTGTGCCATGATGTGTGATGCAGTGCTATGTTTATAAAAGTGCTATGTTATAAAAGTGCTATGTTTACAAAAGTGCTATGTTTATAAAAGTGCTATGTTATAAAAGTGCTATGTTTACAAAAGTGCTATGTTTATAAAAGTGCTATGTTATAAAAGTGTTATGTTATAAAAGTGCTATATTTATAAAATTGCTATGTTATAAAAGTGTTATGTTCACAAAAGTGCTATATTTATAAAAGTGACATGTTTACAAAAATGTCATGGTTTCAGAAATGTCATGTTTTCAAAAATGCCATGGTTCCAGAAGTGACATGTTTTCAAGAAGGTCATATTATGACAAATGTTGAGTATGATATGACATAGTGACATCATGAAATATGTTCACTAATGTTAAATCACATGGTAAGATAATCAAGTAAGGTGTCGTACCAACCTCCCCTAATCAAGGAGGCTACAGTTTAGTATTACCTTCCGTGATCGAAATTCGTGATCGTGAAGGGTCCAGTTAGAATTCCCAGAATTGTTAGGGCCTTGCAAACCCTAGCTTTATCTGGAGACTGCGCGCTTTTGGTACGAACACTACGGGCCCACAGTTAGGACAAGATAATAAAGATTGAGTCTATAATGAAACATAAGACATTCAATCAATCATAAATGGTTCATGCATGAGTTAGTGTTGTTTGCCATGTTCTCTAGATGCTTAAAATGTTTTGTGAGATTATGTTTGAACTTGCTGGGCGAAAGCTCACCTTTGTATTTCATACTGTAGGTAAGAAGCCTACAATTTAATTGGTGGGCTATGCGGACGATGCGGCGGGTGAAGGGCGGTGTGGGATACCACTACGCATAAATTTTCCGCATTTGATTTTCAGTAGTATGTTAATATTTCAAAAATAAATTATGTTTTGTTATTTGTAAGTAGTTTAAAGACACAAAAAGTTACTATCAGTATAGTCTGTTATATAACAAGCTTTTCTTTATAAGATAACTTATGTGTATATGTTTTAAAAAAAAAAATTATCTCAAATTTTCAAGTAAAGAACAAGTATGTATGGTGTCGACCTGGCTTGGGAAGTCGGGGCGTCACAGTTTGGTATCAGAGCGGTATCCTGCCAGCCTACTTCACTTCGCCTCACATCGCTCCGCAACGGTCCAAGTAAGTTAGGTTGTTTTCTTACTATTAGAATTAGTTAAGATCTTATGGGTATAGTAAGTATCCTCCTTCAACGATCATGCTGGAAAATGTTGTACACGGGGATAACGTTGGGTGGTGCCTTAGCTTGGTGATGGCAATTAGGTGACATACGGAAATAATCGAAAGTTTTAAATCTTTCCAACAGTTATAGTTATGTACTCCTGATGTGAAGGAGATATGAACAAGATCGTGATTAATTCAGATATGTTCGTATTATACTTTTATATGGAAAGAAGATTATGGTTCTATATAAAAGAAATGATTTTATTAATTTTATAATAAAAGAAGCTAAGTTTATTTTTTTTATTTCCGTATAGAGCCATGCCACCTAAGCGAAGAAGAGCACCGATCCAAGAAGTTGATCTTGCGGCCCAGCTGAATGAACTAAGACAGATGATGTTAGCCCAACAGCAAGAGATAGGGGGGCTTAGAGCTCAGTTGGCCCAGCGGAATCAGGGACCTCCTGATGTCGAGGTACCACCAGCACCTGTGAATCGGCCTGCTGCACCGGAAATTCCTGATGTTGACCCGGTGATCCCAGAGAACCCCATAGCTCCTGAAGTGCCTGTTGTACCTGTAGCTGTTCCACCAGCACCCCGAGTTCGCACTCCGGAGGAACTATATGACAGTTTTCGGCGCATGAAGGCACCAGAATTCGAGGGGTCTACAAACCCAATTGACGCCGACAACTGGTTGATTGACCTCCA
Source organism: Ficus erecta (assembly GCA_008635985.1). NCBI lineage: Eukaryota > Viridiplantae > Streptophyta > Magnoliopsida > Rosales > Moraceae > Ficus > Ficus erecta. The sequence continues at coordinate 3,208,368 of BKCH01000010.1, forward strand.
GGTTATCCTGAATTTCCTTAGGCTCAGTGATCAAGAGAAGATCCTCTGTGCATCCTTCGTGCTGAAGAAAGATGCTCGCCTTTGGTGGGAAACAGTCCAGATCCGGTGGGATGTTACCCAAATGACTTGGGAGGACTTTGTGGACGAATTTAAAGATAAATACTTCAACATTGAAGATATGGAAGCTCAACAGGACGAACTCAGTAATTTTCGCCAGGGAAATCTGTCGGTAGCTGAGGCAGTACAAAAGTTTGAGCAGCTAGCACGTCTCTGTCCTCACGTTTTCAGTTCCGAAAGGGACAAAGTGCGGAAGATGACGAAGATGTTCCGCGCAGATTTGGCAGTGGTGATCAACAGTGGACAATATCCACCAACCACCGTTACAGATTGTGTCAGCCGAGCAGTTCGAGCTGAATACTGGGTAGGGCAGAACAGAGAACAACGGGCTAAGTTCTACCAGGAGAAGAGGGAAGAAAAGGCCCAATTTAAACAGAACCAAGTCAAGCAAGGCCAGACCTCACAACAAAAAGGTCAAGGAGGACCTTCGGGTCAAAACAACAACAGGCAATACGGCAGCAACCAACAGAAAAGGAAGTGGAATGCAGGAAGGCAGGGGAATCAACAGAATTTTCCCCAGAAGAAGAATACTCCCAATAGCAGTAGTTATCCCACTTGCCAGAAATGTGGGAAGAAACACCTGGGAGAGTGCCGTGCTGGAGATGGTCGCTGTTTTCTATGTGGCAAGGAAGGCCACTATGCTAAAAGCTGCAATCTCAATTCTCAGAGTCCGCAAAACCAACAGAGAGGACAAGGATCTCAACTTCACGCTGCACAGATGAAGCTCGATGGACCTGCAATCTCTCAAGGCAGGCTGGAAGCTCCGGAACCTCAGGGACGCATCTACGCCTATACAAATGAGGATGTTCAAGCTGGACCTTCCACCGTGGTGACAGGTCAGCTTCCTTTTGCCCAACAAGATGCTTACGTGTTAATTGATTCTGGAGCTACGCATTCATTCACATCACCTAGGTTCGCTAAGAGACTAGGTAGAGCTAGTGATAGAATTGGAAGAACATTTAGGACTGCATTACCCTCCGGGGAGATTTTGTTGTCTAATTATTGGATACGTCACGTTCCAATAATTATATGTGGTAGGGAAATGTATGTCAATTTGATCATCATTGACCTATACGACTACGACGTTATCTTGGGTATGGACTTCTTGGGGAAGTACAACGCCGTTATCGATTGTCCGCGACGAACTGTCATGTTCAAGCCAATGGGAGGCGAGGAGTTTATTTTCAGAGGATCTACTCCAAAACAGCCGAAGATGTTTATTTCGGCGCTAAAGGCTAGAAAATTGTTGGCAGAAGGATGTATGGGATTTCTAGCCAACGCGGTGGATAAGACGCAAGAAACTGAGAGCAGACCGGAAGAAGTACCGATAGTCAAGGAGTTTATAGAAGTTTTTCCTGAAGAATTGCCAGGGTTACCACCAGAACGAGAGATCTCTTTTGAGATTGAATTACTTCCTGGATCAGCACCAGTATCTAAGGCACCTTACAGGATGGCGCCTGTCGAACTTAAAGAACTGCAGATTCAGTTACAAGAGCTTCTGGATCGAGGATTCATTCGTCAAAGCTACTCGCCATGGGGAGCCCCAGTTCTGTTCGTTAAAAAGAAAGATGGCACTCTTAGGATGTGCATTGACTATCGGGAATTAAACAAGATAACCATCAAGAACAAGTATCCGTTGCCCCGGATCGACGACTTGTTTGATCAACTGAGAGGAGCTTCAATTTTCTCGAAGATTGACTTACGATCCGGATATCATCAGCTCCGAATTAGGGAAGGAGATGTCCCCAAGACGGCTTTTCGTACGCGATATGGACATTACGAGTTCCTCGTTATGCCATTCGGATTGACAAATGCTCCAGCAGCCTTTATGGACCTGATGAATCGAGTATTCAAGGATTACTTGGATAAGTTTGTTATCGTCTTTATAGATGATATCTTGATTTATTCAAGGTCAAAGGGGGAGCACGAGGAGCACCTAAGGATCACTCTGCAGATTTTGAAGCAAAACCAGCTCTATGCTAAATTCACTAAGTGTGAATTTTGGTTGGAAAAGGTCCATTTCTTAGGACATGTGGCCTCCAAGGACGGCATATCTGTGGATCCGGCTAAGATTGAAGCAGTAAGTGAATGGCCAGCTCCGAAAAACGTCACCGAAATACGTAGTTTCCTCGGCCTGGCGGGCTACTACCGGCGTTTTGTTGAAGGATTTGCCAAGATTGCAGCACCGCTCACCGCACTTACACGAAAAGGAAAGAAGTACGAATGGACTGCAAAATGCGAAGAGCACTTCCAAGAGCTGAAAAATAGGCTGACTCGCGCTCCGATCCTCACAATTCCGAATGTGGAGGAAGGAAACTTCGTAATATACAGCGATGCTTCCAAGATAGGATTGGGAGCCGTTCTCATGCAAAATGGAAAGGTGATCGCTTATGCTTCACGACAACTTAAGGATCATGAGAAGAACTATCCGACGCATGATTTGGAACTTGCGGCGGTAGTATTTGCGCTCAAAATCTGGAGACATTACCTCTATGGTATCAAGTGTGAAGTTTACACGGATCATCAGAGTTTGAAGTATATCTTCACACAAAAGGAGCTTAACATGAGGCAAAGAAGATGGCTCGAACTGGTGAAGGATTATGACATAGACATCCGTTACCATCCGGGGAAGGCTAACAAAGTAGCAGATGCCCTTAGTCGGAAGTCATCTTCCATGTTAATGTCCCTACAACCGTTGATCGAACCTCTTCAGAAGGAGCTAGTGGAAGCTGGAATAGAGCTTATTACGGAAAGTTTAGCTGCCCTAACCTTTCAACCTACCATTTTGGAAGGCATGAAGGAGCGACAAGAAGGAGATGCCTCGCTGCTCAGAACAAAGAATGAGGTCTTGGAAGGAAAGGAGTCGGATTTCAACATATCTGATGAGGGCATACTCTATCAGAAAAATAGATTATGCATTCCTAACGAGGACGAATTGAAGAAGCAAATCATGAAGGAGGCTCATGAGACCCCATATTCCGTTCATCCGGGAGCCACAAAGATGTATCAAGACTTGAAGGAAAGCTTTTGGTGGCCTAAAATGAAGAATGATGTTGCAACTTTCGTCAGTAAATGCCTCACGTGTCAGAGGGTCAAGGCAGAACATCAACGTCCAGGGGGAGAATTGCAGAAAATTTCCATCCCAGAATGGAAATGGGACCAAGTGACCATGGATTTTGTGGTTGGTCTACCCCGAACTCCCAGTGGCAACGACGCTGTTTGGGTGATTGTTGATCGTTTGACGAAGTCTGCACACTTTATTGCCATCAAGCTAAGCTTTTCAGTAGAGCAGCTAGCAGAATTATACGTCACGCAGATCGTTCGCTACCATGGGATTCCGAAATCGATTATCTCGGATCGTGATGGACGGTTCACTTCTAAATTTTGGAAGAGTATACATCAAGCCATGGGTACAAAGCTTACTTTTAGTACGGCTTTTCACCCTCAAACGGATGGACAATCAGAGAGGACCATCCAGACCCTAGAAGACATGTTGCGAGCATGCGTGATGGATTTCAAAGGGACTTGGGATAAGAAGCTTCCTTTGATTGAGTTCTCGTACAACAACAGTTTTCAAGCTTCAATTGGAATGGCTCCTTATGAAGCCCTGTACGGGAGAAGGTGTAGATCTCCAGTCCACTGGTATGAGACAAGAGAGAAGGAACTTGTGTCCACGGATTTTATTCGGAAAACCACTGAGGCCGTGAAACTCATACGCCGACGGATGGAAACTGCATTTAATCGACAAAAGAGCTACGCCGACAAACGCAGAAGACCTCTAGAATTCCAAGTAGGAGACTTGGTTTTTCTCAAAGTTGCTCCATTCAAAGGAGTTATGAGATTCGGGAAGAAGGGGAAATTGAGTCCAAGATACATAGGGCCATTTGAAATACTGGAAAGAATCGGTAATGTGGCCTATAGGTTGGCTTTGCCTCCAGAATTAGCATATGTACACAACGTATTTCATGTGTCGATGCTAAAGAAGTACATCTCAGATCCATCCCATGTATTGGACCACGAACCAATTGAGGTCCACGAGGATATGACATATGAGGAGAAGCCGGTTCAAATCTTGGCACGAGAAGAGAAGGTGCTAAGGAACAAGGTTATACCTTTAGTGAAGGTCCTATGGCGAAATCATGAGGTTGAGGAGGCAACATGGGAACGCGAGGAAGATATGAAGAAAAGCTACCCAGAATTGTTCTGATTTTCGAGGACGAAAATTCTTTAAGGAGGGTAGATTGTAATATCCAAAATTTTTACGAACTCATGATTTTCTTGTATATAAGAAATCTAAAACTCGTATTATGTGTTTATGTGTAATTTTATGAAAATTATGAATATTAAAACAAGATTCATGATTTTATCAGTATGAGGTTGAGTTCTCGGTAATTAATTATGAGACTCCATAACAGGCCTTTTTATGGAAAAAGGTATGACGGAATTTCATAAACTCATATTGGTCAAAGTTTGATTAAAAAAAAAAAAAAGTCAAATTTTAACCAAGAGTGGTCAACGGATTGACTTGGCAGTATTGTATGATGTAGTACGAGAAAATACTGTAAAATATGTCAGTATGGGCGAGATAGCTCAAATAGGCTTTAAAATCACCCTAGAAAATCAAGCACACCTAGTTAAGGTCAAGGGCAAAAGGACGTGAAAATATGGAAAACTTGGTCACCAAGTAACCCATTGGGGCCAGTCGCATGCAGGGGCAAAAATGTCAAAATTTTCACTTTTGGGGCAAAAGTGTAAATTTTGGAAATTGGATGATGTAAGCACATGATGTCATCAAGATGATGTCATCATGATGAGGTAAGCAAAACTTGGGCTCCAAGGCAGCCAATGACCGGCCAACACCTAGAGCTAGAGGGCATAAATGCAAGAATTTAAACTTTTGGGGCCAAAGTGTAAATTTTGGAAATTGGGTGATGTAAGCATGTGATGTCACCAAGATGAGGTCATCTTGCCTTGCTCTCCAAGTGACAGCCGGCCATCTTGACACCTAGCATGCCAATTGCATGATTTTCTCAAAATTTAGGGGCTAAAATGCAATTTTTGGAAAGTTTGCATTTGCCTATAAATAGGGGTGGCATTTAATCATTTAAATCAGAAAATTTGGCCAAACTCTTGCCATTTTTCTGCAGAAAAATCCGAGAGATAGAGGAGGAGAGAAACCAAGAGAGAACCAAGAGAAAAAAAAATTGGAAAAAGAGCAAGGGAGCAAGCCAAGGTTTTGGTCAGTTTTGGGAGCTGTTTTGGCCAGTTTTTGGGGAGCTTTGGTGGCTGATTTTCAGGGCAAAGGAGGCTGCAAAAGTTGGACCAATTTGGCAAGAAAAACCGGCAGCTAAGGGAGGAACAAAGGGAAGATCTACCAAGTCAAATTCTTGATCCAAAACAAGGTACCAAACCCTTGATTCCAAGCTTTTAGTTTAAATTTCAATTGGAGAAATTTAAATGTATTTTCCGAGGGTTTGTAAGAGCGTAAGCTCGATTTAAGTTTTTGCCTAAGTTGGATTTAGGGTTGTGCTTGATTTAGATTAAGGGTGGTTTGATTTATGAGTTTAAATTTTGAGCTTGCATGGTTTTATGCTTATGCTTGAATGATTTTTAGAATCGTATGTTAGGTGTTCGATAAGTTGTATGTCCCCAATTACGTTTAAGAATGATGGTTTGGAACGTTAGAAACCGCTGCATGTGTGTATTAGAGCTCCCGCGGTGGCTGGTTGAGCTAGGTTCCACGTTTAGGACGTAAAACGAACCCTAAACCGAAAACTGCCATTTTCGGGTAAAACCTGACCAGTTTCAGGAAAAGTGAAATTTGAGGCCTTTAGAGGCCGAATTTGGAAAAACTTAAAACACAAAAGTTGTTCAGAACGATTTTTCCTAGAGGACAACGTGAGCCGTGTCCCAAAATAAGGCTCCAATGGCCTCCGTTTACCCCAAAACCCGTGGCTGATCCCCAGACCCAGTTTTCACTCAGTTTTTCGGGGTCAGCCAGTTTCAAACAAAAACTGGGACGAATCTAGGCCGAATTGGAATTTTTGCAAAACACAAAAGTTTTAGAATTTTTCGAGAGCTACAACTTTTATGAAGACAACTTTTTCAGATTACGAACCAATTTTTAAATTAGAATCGTTTTTCAAAGGGTGCGCAGGGAATCCGAAAATTCCTGCACCACAAGTTTTACAAATGTTTCTAGAAAACTGTTTTCGACTACAAACTATCGTTTTGATTATGGAAAACTGTTCCAAGGGCAGTTTTCAACCTCAAATGATTTTTATAAAACACTAATCCAAGAGTTTGAATTTTTACGATTTAAGTAAAGGATTTTTATAAGTTAAAAATGAAGTTTTGGGATTAATTTCCCTAAATTTTCCAAGTAAGGGAAATTAATTTTTCAAGTTAGAATATAGCAAGCGACTAGTTTACGAAAGGTAACCGGGAGATATACCCGAGTTACTGGGCTTAGCCTCAAAGCCCAAGGTTGACCATAGTTGACCAAGGGTTGACCATTAGTTGATCAGATATCGACATTAACCTAACAGTTAATTAAAGGTTACCCAATGTAATCCTATAGGATACCAAGACAAGTGTGGGGGGGGGGGACATATAACTAGAACATTGGAAAGGTTACCAACTTTTATAGGATTCTTATCCTATGTTCTTTTAATAGCAGGAAGGAACCTGCAATTGCAATCCGAGTTAAGACATCAGAACCCGGAATCTAGCAGATCAGGCAAGTATCAAACCTCACCTACAGTATGAAAATAGTAAAGACTATTTTCAGGTATACTTGCTATGTTGTGCCATGATGTGTGATGCAGTGCTATGTTTATAAAAGTGCTATGTTATAAAAGTGCTATGTTTACAAAAGTGCTATGTTTATAAAAGTGCTATGTTATAAAAGTGCTATGTTTACAAAAGTGCTATGTTTATAAAAGTGCTATGTTATAAAAGTGTTATGTTATAAAAGTGCTATATTTATAAAATTGCTATGTTATAAAAGTGTTATGTTCACAAAAGTGCTATATTTATAAAAGTGACATGTTTACAAAAATGTCATGGTTTCAGAAATGTCATGTTTTCAAAAATGCCATGGTTCCAGAAGTGACATGTTTTCAAGAAGGTCATATTATGACAAATGTTGAGTATGATATGACATAGTGACATCATGAAATATGTTCACTAATGTTAAATCACATGGTAAGATAATCAAGTAAGGTGTCGTACCAACCTCCCCTAATCAAGGAGGCTACAGTTTAGTATTACCTTCCGTGATCGAAATTCGTGATCGTGAAGGGTCCAGTTAGAATTCCCAGAATTGTTAGGGCCTTGCAAACCCTAGCTTTATCTGGAGACTGCGCGCTTTTGGTACGAACACTACGGGCCCACAGTTAGGACAAGATAATAAAGATTGAGTCTATAATGAAACATAAGACATTCAATCAATCATAAATGGTTCATGCATGAGTTAGTGTTGTTTGCCATGTTCTCTAGATGCTTAAAATGTTTTGTGAGATTATGTTTGAACTTGCTGGGCGAAAGCTCACCTTTGTATTTCATACTGTAGGTAAGAAGCCTACAATTTAATTGGTGGGCTATGCGGACGATGCGGCGGGTGAAGGGCGGTGTGGGATACCACTACGCATAAATTTTCCGCATTTGATTTTCAGTAGTATGTTAATATTTCAAAAATAAATTATGTTTTGTTATTTGTAAGTAGTTTAAAGACACAAAAAGTTACTATCAGTATAGTCTGTTATATAACAAGCTTTTCTTTATAAGATAACTTATGTGTATATGTTTTAAAAAAAAAATTTATCTCAAATTTTCAAGTAAAGAACAAGTATGTATGGTGTCGACCTGGCTTGGGAAGTCGGGGCGTCACAAACCTAGTAATTAATAATTAGAAATCATATTCTAAATTAATAGGCCGTTTTTAAATACTCATTTAAACAAATGACCGAAATTTTTTTATTTAGTAAAATGACCGTTAATCAGTGATTGATTATAATCAATCAATGATTTATCATAGTCAACCAGTAATAACCATAACCAATTTGTAAAAAATATGTAGCAATATTAGTCAATACTGACAAATCATATTCATTCAGTAATTTACCAGACTGACTGAAAATGATAAATTTTCTAATTTTACAAAATTTCGTTCATATGTAATGCCAAATTTTTATGCCAATGTTAAGATTTGACTTTTTGGTAAGAAAACCATTCTCATACTTAATGTCAATTTGGATTATGTTATCTTCAAAGCCAACTTTGGCACCAAGCATATGCCAAATTGTGACATTTGTTGCTACTGGTTGATAACTTTATGTGTCGGTTTTTTTCAGTTAAAAACTATAACTTTATGTGTTGATAACTTTAAATGTTGGTTTTTTTCAGTTAATAAATGTAACAATGTCACTTTTAGTTTGTTTAAAAAAAAAAATTCAAAACTTTCCTTTTACAAGTTCCAAAGAGTAGAAACATATATTTTCTTATTGTAAAAAGACTAAAAATTTATGATAACAAATAGATGTTGCATTTAAAATATTGCATTATTTATTAGACCATAAAACAAAACAACTAAATACGTCATTTTACATGTTTTTGTGTCAAATATAAGCATTGCCATTAATACTAGAGCTAGCACTGTAAATGATCTTTATCTGAATTAAATTTTTACATTCCATATATAGAAATGTGGTATTGTGTAAATTGGAGATGTTGTTACATGCATGGATCAGTTGTAATATTCTTCACCGAACTTCAGTTCTTGCATTGTTATTAGGAAGCTTTTGGGGCGTGACATAAGTTCTTGTTCTTACGAGGAACTCCAAGGGATAAATAGGCAGTTGGAGCAAAGCCTATGCATTATCAGAGCAAGAAAGGTATATATATATTATATAGTAATCTTATGAACCAAGTAAAAATTAGGACTTTTCCTAAAGATTTCTCTCATAATAATAGAAGTTCATGTACATTTTATTATGACACTCCTGTTGATCCCTATAGCTATTGCTTTTAGCTAATATAGACAAACATATATAAATGTATATGTATCTCTGTGTGTGTGTGTGGATGCATGATGATGATGAAAGGTCATTAAATTACTTGAATCGCCTATTTCCCAGGATCGACTATTCAATGAGAAGATGGAGCAACTAAAAATTAAGGTATTTTTGTTCCATTTGTATTCAATATGTGCTTCAAGGTTAGCTTTAATGAATTATTTCTTTTTTTTTTTTTTGCTGAAACATTCAGGAAGCAATTCTCTTGGAAGAGAATGCAAGGTTACGTGAAAATTTCCAGGTGACTTTCAAGTCCTTTAATTTGTTTCTTGTTTCTGCTTTTGCCTCCATTTCCCCTGGAAAAGAAGAATTATCAGTTCTTGTTTTTCGTATTTCTGCTGCTTCGGATCTTCAGATGATCTTGTTGCATTTTAGGTTTTAGGCTCAAAAAAGATTTTCAACATAAAAACCAACTTCTAAATCATTCTTTGTATTCAAGAAATTCACTTCACTAGTATTGCTGCTTGCCCATACGTAAATTTAGGGCTCGTTTGGAATAATGGTTCCAACCTTTGTGTTTTAGGTTGGTTTTCAAAAACTCGAACTCCACTTTCTTATGGTACAAATCCTACAATTTCAAGTCGAAATGAGGTGATTCTCGTTTCTAAAAGCTCACAATGAGGAGAGGAACGACACATGATCCATATCTATATTTTCTAAACACATTATAAATTTTTTCATTATATTCAACTATCGCAGTTTATTTTTGATTCACATTTCAATCAAACACACATTACCCATACACATCTCCAAAACTTTAACTCCAAGCTATATTTGAAACAGCCTTAAAATGTATACGTGTATTTGAATATATAATAGAGCAAAAGATATTTAGAACCAAGTTTCACATAGTGGCAATAAATCACGAAAAAAGAGAGAATAAGGAAAGTGCCTTCAACCCCCTTCTAGATCCTTCAATGTAATGTCAGTTCCTGACTATTTATTTCCGGCCTAACCCCACTAGATCCTTCATCGTAATGTTAGATCCTTCATCTGTTTAGCTCTAGCCAGCAGAATCAAACATCACAAGATCTGAATTCACATTTATACAGGCACAAAGTTTTTGGTAGAAAACTACAGGAGCAAATCTGCCGTATTTGCAGCCATTGATCTAAGAGAAAGAAGCTGTAACCTACTGCAGTCAAAGTAGCGACAGTACTACTTCGGATGATCAGGTGGATACCGAGCTGTTCATCGGACTGCCGACAAGTTATTCGCTGCTGATTACTCAATCTGATTCTTCATGATCACTTGAAACCATACAAGTGTGTGTATATATATATATATATCTTATGTCGATCACTTTAATTTTGTGTCTAATATTGAAATTTAATGTTCCGTTTGGTAAGTTAGTTTAATTCTAACTAAATTGTATTTTTTTTTATCTTTTTTTAAAAAGTTAACAAAATTTATAACTTGTTTTTAAAAAGTCAATAAACTTCAACTTAAAAATACATCTCCAACTCTTATCAAACAGAAGCTAAATTGTGCTTATTAATTCTAATAAACATGTCTTTACAATAAATGAGAATCGATATGCAGACTGAGATCCTTATTTGTAATTTAATGTTGTAAAGAAATTCCCAAAATCAGAAATGATCTTATTATTTTTAACTTTTAGAGAGTTGTATTCTCCTCATTATATATAGTGAAGATTTTGGGATCTTTTTCTTATTGTTAACGGATGAGGATATATTCCATTATATTATGTGTCAAGTATTGTTTACATAGCGTTGTTACGGGACTCGTCAGCAATTTTGGCACTTGGCAGATTCAGTTCCAGTATGGCCAAATGTGTGGCGTACTTGCTCATATTAGACATGTGAAAACTTGAAGCTTTAAGGATATCCACACCTAGTAATTTCGCACTTGACTCCATCATGAGTTATAGAGCTCGAATTCTCTCACTCTGAAGTTCAAAAAAAAAAAAAAAAGGGAAAGATGGTCAAGATCATCTTGATTATATTTATACTGCGAAGCGTTGAATTCGTCTTGAATTTTTTTAGAATCCTTGTTATTATTCAAATGGGGTGTCATTAAGCAAAATTCGGGCCTTTAACTTTTTTTTTTTTTTTGGTTGTTCTTTTCTTTTGAACACTGGCCTATGTTGAAAATCGTGGAAGAAATAGAGTAATTCTTTTTGCACCATTTTATTTATAAATTTCACAATAAATCACAATTTATCTTTATTTAATTTGTCGAGATTTATGATACGCCATGCACTTTTGCTTATTTGTCAATTAATCAAAGACCTTTTACCTTAATTAACAGTGAGAAATGAATGTTAATGTAATACTCCAACTTATAAAGTAGTTTTTTTCTTAAATAAAAAAAATAGTTTATAGATATTTTTAAAAATAATAATATTTGCCTAAGTTAATAAAATTTAACAAAAAAATACAAAAAATACAAAAAACTAAAGAAACTTGATTGGAACTACATTGTAACTGCAAGCCCCGCTTGTGAGATCCGTCATCTATTAGCGCCACCTTTAGCGACCTTTATCCTCGCAAGATCCACCCTTGGCACACCCCCCTTAACTTGGATTTTTTTTTTAAATTCCTAAATATAGCTTTTTTTTAATGGTTTTTTTTTTTTTTGCACTGATAAGGCCCCTGAACTTATTAGAGAATTAAAATTTGCAACATGAGTTTTTAATTTTGATATATTTTTCCTATATTTGAAAATGTGTAGCAGAAAAGACCCAATTGATAATGATGTTCATTTTTTGGTCAAAATTGATCTATGACTTGGACATGGATTTATCTATTATGATTCAAAAGAGAAATTTAAGATTAGTACTTGTGCAATAAATAATTACTTATCTGTATTATTTTAAATAAAATGGACAATTTTGTAAGCTATTATATTATAGGTGGGTGAAAATCTAAGGGTAAAAACTCTTAGCTTCCATTTGGTATTCAAGTTTAACTCCACTTAAACTGTATTTTTTCATATCAAATTTATCTTTTTCTGAAAAGTTATAAAAATTTATAACTAATTTTTGAAAAGTCAACTAACTCTAACTTAAAAATTTATAACCGTGGATTTTGTTTTGGTGTTTGTTCTTTACGTTGCTAATACTGGAGGTGGTCCTTTAGCCTTTTGATTTTGATTGTGGTTAAACAGATATGTGCCTTACCAGTGTTTTGGTTTCATTGGGCTTGTGTCTGCGGAGTTGGTGGTAGCCTCAATGTTACAGGTTGGAAACTTTCAATCTATCAGGTGATTATATCGTTTACAAAAATATTGTCAAAATGAGCATTATGCGTGTTTTTGTATGTTTATTGTTAGTGTGTCAAGATATTTTCTCATTGTTGGTTCTTAGTATACATCTTTTTCTTGAGCTTCATAAAATTTTATTGATAAATCTGTTATCAATTGAGAGTTTTATTTCTTATATCATATGGCCATTTTCATTGATGTATATTTTTGTATGTTTTGTTTGATTGTAGACAATTTACCCTGTTAAAAAAAAAAAGAGGAAGAAACCAGTTGTACAAGCTGACTTACCTTCCACAAAAGTTGAGCCATGGTCTCTCATTGGTCTAGGGTCACCATTTATGTTGCAAACAAGAGCCGATGCTATCACTGACTTGTTGGTCTTTCACGCAAGTCATTGTACGATGATTGTTGACATGTTGCACCCAACACAACCATTTTGTTTTATTTAATAATAATTAAAAAAAAGAACTTTTTTATTTTATTTTGTTTATCTTCTGTGGAAAGCACAACTTAATTCTTCACCATATTACTTCCTCTGTTTATGCCTTTTTGAGCACCTTATATGACTTTTCAAAAAGAAGATCGCCCATATTTTACTTACTTTTAGTAGTACCATAATTTAATCACTTTGTTGAATAAAACAATTGAAACGATGTTACTCATACAAAAAAAAAAAAAAAAAAATGAAACGATGCTGTTTAGTTTATTTAGATATATTTTTTTACTGCATTTGTTTTTCTCCTTCCTTTCACACGTTTGTCTTACCAAATAAGGACCAGTACCGAGGTTAATTAAGAGTCACTAGTAGTGTAAGCCTACGTTTAGTGAATCAACTTAACTCAAACTCAACTCAAATTTTTTATTTTAATTTTGTATTTTTCTGAAAAGTCAACAAAATTTATGACTACTTTTTAAAAAGTCAACTCAACTCAAACTTAAAAATTTCATCTCATCTCAAACTCAACTCATTCACCAAATGGATCCTAAGATTTTCTATTTGTTGGTTTCTTTGTATTTTATTTTGCCTTTTTTTTTTTTTCATTTTCCTTTCCACTTATTGTCGTTTCTTTTTTTGGTTCGGGGCAAGACCCCTTGACAGGGATGTACAAAAAGAGAATAATTGGAAGTTGGGAGAAAACTATAGATGAACGAGGAAAGGAAAAATGGAAGACTCATGTGGTTGAAAAATAAAGACATATTTACATTTCAAGGAAAGTGTCCTCCTTCCATTCCACGCTCTGTGAGATACTCTTAGCTAGGGTTTCTGAGAAATCCCCATTTTCCCATTTTTGTATGTGCTTCTTTATCTTGTTCTTCAAATACGAACTCAGTTTGGCGATCTCATTTCGATTTAGTAAAGTTATTCTGTGATTCCCCCTCACTTTCTTGTTTCGGAAAAAAATTTGGGGTTTTTTCTCTTTAAATCTTATGAGGTTTCTTACCAAATAGGGTAAAAAAAATAAAAATAAAAACAAAGAAAGAGAGAAATTATATAGCTTTATTGAACTTTTGTTTTGTGATATTTTGGTCGTCACTGTTCTTACAAAATTTACGTCTTCAGAGCTCTCTAGTTAGCTTTATTTTTTCTTCTAGGTATTTCGACTGAAACCTTGTACACCTATTTTATACCATTTCTGTTATTATGAGAAATTATTTTTTCACATTATTTTATGCTGATTTTTTATGCTTAAATTTATGGTTAAAGTAGAATGAAACTAAAAAAAAAAATTAAAAATTAAAAAAATACCCATTTTTCTTATTTGTTCTTGGAGGGCATATACAAAATGGTGAGAGGGAAAGTAGAGATGAGAAGAATCGAGAATGCGACAAACAGACAAGTGACATTTTCGAAGAGAAGAAATGGGTTGTTGAAGAAGGCTCGCGAGCTCTCAGTTCTCTGCGATGTCCAGGTTGCTGTTATCATCTTCTCTCAGAAAGGCAGGCTCTATCAGTTCTCTAGCTCCGAGTATGTTAACCACCCCCCCCCCCCCCCCCCCCCCCCTTTTTCCCTTCTTTTTAAAGAATGATTTAACAAAACCCATGTTTTTTTTTCAGTAATAGTTACATTACAATTGTTGCTTCGTGACATGCAATACATAAACTTCTTTCTACCAATTTTTTTTGTCATAAGGAAAAAAGAAAAATAATTGCAATTTTCTGTATGCTTGGTGGTAGCAGTAAGGTATGGGTTAATACACAATTGATGATGCTTACACATATACACATATATGTTATATAAAATCTATTGTATAGATCTCATATATATATATATAAATATACACCTTTCATAATCAGAGTTTTAGGAGTACGAATTTTGGTCTTTCCCTTCTCTTCGAGAACCCATATCACTGAAGCTAGAGCACAGCTGCTGGATAATGTACCTGAAGTAATTGCTTTTGGGATTTGATCTTCTTTGAAATATATCTTCAAAGATTCTCTCTCTCTCTCTCTCTCTCTCTCTCTCCCCCTATATATATATATATATGTTGAGAAAATAAAAGGTTTTTATTATTAAACTTTATTTGTGGCAATGTGTGGCTTTTGGTTTTTGAGTAACCGGTTGTGGTTTAATGTGTAGTAATGTGAGTTAATCTGGGAGTTTTTTGTTGTTTTAGAAGTTATGGGCATTTGGTGACATTTATGGTTTTTAACCATTTGTATTCTACGGTTGTTTTTGTAAGCCTATATAAAGGCATGCTTAGTTAAATGAAAGATAAGATAACTTCCTCCATATTAGTCCTTCACGTTTTTTTTCTAACAATATATATATATTTCTCCTCATGCTAATTAATCCTTTTGTGTTCAAATGATTCCGTAATTGCACTATATATATAACATAAATCTTGTATTTTCTTTTGATGCTGATCTAGTCCTAAGGGTGTACTTTATTAGGATTACTATTGACGTAGTTTCTACTAATTAAGTACGTAAGAATTAAATTGGGCTCTACATTAGTCATTAACCGGGTAATCGGTTCGATTTTCTGATCAAAAGCTGTCGGTTTTCAAAAGATGAGACAAAGCACCGAGCTAAGTATAGTTTCCAATAGTTTTAGGAGACAGTAACCGAACAATTTAACAATTAGGCAGTTCTAGAAGCACTTTTATTTTATTTTTTTACTATTGTATGCATTTGTTTTAATTTTTTGTGTTAGGTCCCAAAAAATTATGTTCCAAATTCTTTATACAAGTTATTATAGAATATAAATTTAGGTAAATTGAAAAAGCTATACTTGGTCGGTTCGGTTCCGGATAGAGTCCATAACCCTCCTCCGATCACTGAGCCTCCAATTTCTTAGATGGTTTGGTTCAAAGACAGAAAGTGATTGGTTTTGATGCGTCACCGACATCTTTAACTAATCAAGGGGAATTACATGCAACTTTTTTTAGTTTTTTTTTAGGACATTGATCTAAAACTTACTTCAAAATTCCCCCGGAACATTGATCTAAAATTTAAGTTGCGTCAAACTTACATTTAGAAGTTTCGTTCTCCCGAACTGTGAAATGTCTCATCTGGTCCCTCTAATGTAGGTTTTTGGACATTATAGATCACATTTTAGTCAATGTGATGGGGAAAAATTGTAAGACCAGTTTTGGGCGGCATTATAGTGGCTAATTTCCTCCCTAAGCCCAAAAAATCCCTACTCTTATACAAATACTTAATCAGCAAAAACTGGAAAGAAAACTTAAGCTTTACAACATTAAAGAGCTCTTATGGAACTCCGACTTGTAGCCTATGTTTGGTCGAGTGGAAAAGGGGGGAAATAAATTGGAGGGACTTGAAAAAGAGAAGGGGGAATAGGTTCGTTTGTCGAGAAGAAGCGCCTCTATATTTTGAAACTATTTAACTCCCTTTGACACCCAAGTTTAACCCATTTTTCAATCAGTTTTCTAGAGTGTTTTCTGTTATAAAATTTTAAATTTGTCGTTTGAATTATGAGTTTGAACTTATAATCCAAATACCCCTTTAAAGTGTGACATGATTATTAAGTGAACTAATTTAAGAATGCGACATATAATTTCAGATTGAAAAAGTCTCTATGAAATGGAAGAATAATTTGTGGGTAGTTTGGAAAGGTTTTATTAAAGGAAGGATGGAGAATGACAATGTGTAAATATAATTTCACTCAACATCACCCAACTAGTTTTCAGAGGGTGCTTATTTCTGACATTCTCTTTTTATCCTTCCTTTTTTCACTCTTATGCTTCAAATTAAGTCTCGTCCTTCCTCTTTTTTTTTTTTCTTTATTTTTTTTTTCTGGGTTTGTGTTTAATGTTGAGTGATACACAGCAGGTTTAGGGCGGAATAAAGGTTTTAACAGTGCCAGTTTAGACTTTCGAGTGTGTTATTTTCTTTTAGTGCCACGGTTGTCTGCTTTCTTTTTATCTAAAACGTAAACGAAATAGAAATTATCAACTCTCAACTTTAAGCGACTTTCTCATTGATTTCTTTTCTTTTGTTTCAAACATATCAAAGATATATTATCATTTCATGTTGTCTCAATATTCGATAGAGGAAGTGGCTGGCTAGAAAGAATTGAATATACTTGACATTTGGAGTCAATTTACGGTGTTCTTATCATTATACGCATTGGATAGAGAGTGTATGGGGCATAAGGATTATTGAGGTTGAGTTGGGTTTGCCAGTTGGAGATGAAATTCTTAAGTTGAAGTGGGTTGACTTCTCAATAACTAATTACAATTTTTGTTAACTTTTTAGAAACAAGACAAAAACTGAGATGAAAAATGAAAAAAACTAAGTTGAAAAATTTGAGTTGAAGATGTCCCAACCAAACGGAAGCTTATGTACATAATGGAGTTGACATGTGGTTGTTTTTTGTTTTAGAAGAGAGAGAGTACAATTAATATCTATGTTAAAAAAGAGTATCTTAAATAAGATTGGCACCCTCACGAGGGCCTTTCTTCTTTCAAACCCCCAACTCAAAATTTTATTTAGTTATGAAAGAAAAAAAAAAAAGTTTATGAAACTGCTCACATGTGTGAAAGTGCAGGAATGTAACAATAAGAAAAACATCTCAATCGCATTAAAAGTGTGGTAGAAGAGAAAAGCAAAAGAAAGGAGAGTGGTGGATGGATTAGTTGAAGATTTTGACATTCATGGTTGTTTAGTAGGAGAGAAAAGAGAAAGAAATGGATTTGGAGAGTGACTCCAAGTGCTTCAAAACATATTCAAATTTTCATCTTCTCCAAAATTGGAGAGATTGTTAGAATGATTGCATACCAAACACCATAAGTGAAAGAACTTCTCCGTCCTTTATTATTTCCCTCACCTAGGAAGGAGAGAGTGGTAGATCACCTAGGTAAGGAAAATGGGAAAGGATGCAGTAACCATTTCTCTTACGATGTTTGGTATGAAATCCCTCTAATTATCTCTCCAGTTTAGAAACGATCAAAGCTGAAGTGTTAGGAGTTTCTCCCCTACTCTTTTCCTTCATCTTTTCTCTCTTACCAAACAACCATAAGTGTTAAACAAGAAAAATCTAGAGAAGGAAAAAGAGTGCATGATCTATGTGAGCCAAACGAAACGCTAAAGCACTAGGCCGGAAAAGAAGGGTCCCTGGCTTTGAATTAGCCTCAATTTGTATGCTTTTAATTGGAGTAGGTGGACTGATCATGTGGGGGTGAGATTAGGAAAAAGACATGATCAGTTCAGTACTAAAAAGTATTCTATCTTGGATTGCAGTTGCACATTTTAGTTGGTTATCTTTCTCCTACGTATGTATTATATATGCCATATTGTGAAATATGGACAGCCAAAACGATTCCTCAATTTGATGAATTTTGTTTCTATTTTGTAGAATTTGAATGTCTTCCCATCATTTCTAACGAACTAGTAAAACTAAAAGTAAAAATACTTGGTTGAATGTTAACGTAATATGTTTTCTGTGCTAATTCAGAATGCAAAAAATCATCGAACGATACCAGGCACAAGCAAAGGATAATAAGCAAACTGACAACACTGAAGCCGACCAATATTTGCAGGTTAGACAGTTCATCTTGGAATAATATGATATTTCATATTTCTGAGATTTAATCAATCGTAATTTTGTTTATGCCACTAAAGTACTCAGTAAGTGGTCACTATATATTTACCTTATTTATAGTTGCGTTATATAATTATTGTTTGTGATAATAAACTTCATTATAATTTAGTGAATATGTTTTATTGACTCATATATGCAATAATTAGTTTCTTTGCTCTTGAGGGTGATCGAACGGACTTGGCTATGTGTATATGAACTACAAGAGAGTATAACAGAATTTATAAAAATTATCTGCTATAAATGAGGAAATCACTATATATTTTGGTAAATTTTCTTGCATATCATGACAGAAACCGCACTAGGAAGTTGACTCTGAATAGTGAAAACACAGACACACACACACACACGCACATATGTATATGATGCATAGAGCAACTTTATATATATGCTAACTTTAGCCTGTAACTCAAGTTCTTTTTTACGCTGATAATGATTAAGACATGGATTTGGATGCAGCAACTGAAGCTTGAAACTGAAAAGATGGCCAAGAAGATTGAGCTCCTTGAAGTTTCTAAGCGGTACTCGTGGCCTATACTTTGACGCTTAATATCTGTCGATTTTAACACTAGATCACTTTTGAATATTAATGTCCATGTTTGATTAAATGATTTTATAAACAAGAAAAATAGAATACTTGATATATATTGTGTTTTATACTCCAACATATAATTTCCATTTAAATGTTATGTATATAGTCATAAATCTTAAGATTTAGACCTACCAAAAATTTTTTATTTAAAAAAACTTAGAAAATGCCATTTTTTGTAATTATTAAGTGAAAAGTCAACATATTAATTAATAATTAGAAATCATATTCTAATTTAATAGGCCGTTTTTAAATACTCATTGAAACAAATGACCGAAATTTCTTTTATTTAGTAAAATGACCGTTAATCAGTGATTGACCATAATCAATCAAATATTTACCACATTCAATCAGTGATTAATCAGAACTAATCCGTAAAAAATATATAGTAATATTAGTCAACACTAACAAATCATGTTCAATCAGTAATTGACTAGATTGACTGAAAATGATAATTTTTCTAATTTTACAAAATTTCGGTCACATATGTAATGCCAAATTTTTATGCCAAAGTTAAGATTTGACTTTTTGTTAGCAAAATCATTCTCATACTTAATGTCAATTTGGCATATGTTATCTTTAAAGCTAACTTTGGCACCAAGCATATGCCGAATTGTGGTATTTTGTTGCTACTGGTTGATAACTTTATGTGTCGGTTTTTTCCAGTTAATAACTATAACTTTCTGTGTTGATAACTTTAAGTGTTGGTTTTTTTTTTTTCAGTTAATAACTCTAACAATGTCATTTTAAGTTTATTTAAAAAAAAAAAAATCAAAACTTTCCTTTTACAATTTCCAAAGAGTAGAAACTTACATTTTCTTATTATAAAAAGACCAAAAATTTATGATAATAAATAGATGTTGCACTTAAAATATAGCATTATTTATTAGAGCACAAAACAAAACAACTAAATACGTCATTTTACATGTTTTTGTGTCAAATATAAGCATTGCCATTAATACTAGAGCTAGCACTGTAAATGATCTTTATCTGAATTAAATTTTTACATTCCATAGAAATGTGGTATTGTGTAATATTGGAGATGTTGTTACATGCATGGATCAGTTGTAATATTCTTCACCGAACTTCAGTTCTTGCATTGTTATTAGGAAGCTTTTGGGGCGTGACATAAGTTCTTGTTCTTACGAGGAACTCCAAGGGATAAATAGGCAGTTGGAGCAAAGCCTATGCATTATCAGAGCAAGAAAGGTGTATATATATATTATATAGTAATCTTATGAACCAAGTTAAAATTAGGACTTTTACCAAAAATTTCTCTCATATTTATAGAAGTTCATGTACATTTTATTATGACACTTCTGTTGATCCCTATAGCTATTGCTTTTAGCTAATATACACCTACATATATAAATGTATATGTATCTGTGTTTCTGTGTGTGTGTGCATGCATGATGATGATGAAAGGTCATTAAATTACTTGAATCGCCCATTTCCCAGGATCGACTATTCAATGAGAAGATGGAGCAACTAAAAATGAAGGTATTTTTTGTTCCATTTGTATTCAATATGTGCTTCAAGGTTAGCTTTTTAGCTGAACTTAGTTAGCTTTAATTAATTATTTCTTTTTTTGCTGAAATATTCAGGAAGCGATTCTCTTGGAAGAGAATGCAAGGTTACGTGAAAATTTCCAGGTGACTTTTAAGCCCTTTAATTTGTTTCTTGTTTCTGCTTTTGCCTCCATTTCCCCTGGAAAAGAAGAATTATCATTTCTTGTTTTTCTTATTTCTGCTACTTCAGATCTTCTGATCTTGTTGCATTTTAGGTTTTAGGCTCAAAAAAATTTCAACATTAAAACCAACTTCCAAATCATTCTTTGTATTCAAGGAATTCACTTCACTAGTATTGGTGTTTGCCCAGATGTAAATTTAGGGCTCGTTTGGAATAATGGTTCCAACCTTCGTCTTTTAGGTTGGTTTTCAAAAACTCAAACTCCACTTTCTTATAGTACAAATCCTACAATTTCAAGTCGAAATGAGGTGATTCTCGTTTCTAAAAGCTCACAACGACGAGAGGAATGAAACATGATCCATATTATCTATATTTTTCTAAACACATTATAAATTTTTTCATTATATTCAAATATCGCAGTTCATTTTCAATTACATTTTAACCAAACACACATTTCTAATAAACATCTCCAAAACTTTAACTCCAACCTATATTTCGAACGGCCCTTAAATGCATACGTGTATTTGAATATATAATAGAGCAAAAGAAATTTAGAACCAAGTTTCACATAGTGGCAATAAATCACAAAAAAAGAGAGAATAAGGAAAGTGCCTTCAACCACCTTCTAGATCCTTCAATGTAATGTCACTTCCTGACTATTTATTTCTGGCCTAACCCCACTAGATCCTTCAACGTAATGTCGCTTCCTGACTCTTTTTTCCGGCCTAACCCCACTAGATCCTTCATCGTAATGTCACTTCCTGACTCTTTTTTCCAGCCTAACCCCGCTAGATCCTTCAACGTAATGTCTCTTCCTGACTCCTTTTTTCCGGCCTACCCCCACTCTCTTAAGGTTTTTCCTTTACTCTGTAGGCTATCCCCTACTTCCCCCATTGGAGAAAAAGCAATGCAGTGTGGTTATGCAGTTGTGTTTAATCGGGCAATAGCATGAGGGTCTCCCTCCAGCTCTGATTCTCCTCCCGGGGGGTTGTTAGGGATGGAAGAAAACTCTCTTCAGTTTATAGAACTTTTAGTGGCCTCAGACACTGAATTACTTGTAAGGCTATTTAAGTTGTTTTGTCAAGGAAAGAAAGACCAAGTAAATTAGACAGACAATGACGCAAAGAAAGCAGACTTGGCTTGAGACAGAAACATAGCATAGTGACATTTCTCCGGACTAGTTAGGTAAAAGTTGAAATGCTTGTGATATATTTGACGGAAATTATTGAGGGTTTTTTTTTTTTTTTTTCAGTTTGAGGCAATAAATGATTGGAATTTATCAATGACAACAAGAAAAGATAGGAAATATAAGAAAGAAGAAACAAAATCGGCTTTATCATCATATATTCTTCAACTTGTTCTATATATATATATTGGCTTTTTTTCTTCTAATGGAGAACAATATTACACGTTTTACTATCTGTTTAGCTCTAGCCAGCAGTATCAAACATCATAAGATCTGAATTCACATTTATACATGCACAACGTTCTTGGTAGAAAACTACAGGAGCAAATCTGCCGTATTTGCAGCCATTGATCCAAGAGAAAGAAGCTGTAACCTACTGCAGTCAAAGTAGCGACAGTACTACTTCGGATGATCAAGTGGATACCGAGCTGTTCATTGGACTGCCGACAAGTAATTCGCTGCTGATTACTCATTCTGGTTCTTCATGATCTCTTTAAACCAAACAAGTATATATATAAATATATATATATATATATATATATATAGATCACTTTAATTTTGTGTCTAACATTGAAAATTAAGTTGTGCTTATTAATTCTAATAAACACTTAAACGAGAATCAATAGGCAAACTGAGATCCTTATTCGTAATTTATTGTTATATATTAATTCCCAAAATGAGAAATGATCTCTTTATTTTAAACTTGTAGAGAGTTGTATTCTCCTCATTATAGTGAAGATTTTGGGATCTTTTTCTTATTGTCAACAGATGAGGATATATTCCGGTATATTACGTGTCAAATATTGTTTATATATCGTTATTATGGAACTGTCAACAATTTTGGCACTTGGCAGATCCAGTTCCAATATGGCCAAATGTGTGGCGTACTTGCTCATATTACATGTGAAATCTTGAAGCTTTAAAGACATCCACACCTAGTAATTTCGCACTTGATTCCACCATGAGTTATAAAGCTCCAATTTTCTCATCCTCGTGTTTAAAAAAAAAAAAAAAAAGATGGTCAACATCATCTTTATTATATTTATAATGCGAAGCGTTGAATTTATCTTGAATTTGTTTAGAATCCACGAAATTACACATTATTATTCAAATGGGGTGTCATTAAGCAAAATTTGGGCCTTAACTTTATTTTTCTTTTCTTTTCTTTTTGAACACTGGTCTATGTTGAAAATCGTGGAAGAAATAGAGGAATTCTTTTTGTACCATTTTATTTATAAATTCTACAATAAATCACAATTTATCTTTATTTAATTTAACGAGATTTATGATACGCCATGCACTTTTGCTTAATTGTCAATAAAGCAAAGACCTTTTACCTTAATTAATAGTGAGAAATGAATGTTTGTTAATGTAAAACTCCAACTTATAAAGTAGTTTTTTTCTTAAATCAAAAAATAGTTTATAGATTTTTTTTTTTTAAAAAAAATAATATTTACCTAAGTTAATAAAATTTAACAAAAAAAATAAACTAAATACTAAAGAAACCTGATTGGAAGTCCATTGTAACTGCAAGCCCTGCCAGTGAGATCCATCATCTACAAGCGCCACCTCTCGCGACCTTTACCCTCGCAAGATCCACCCCTAGCACACCCCCTCAACTTGGATTTTTTTTTTTAAATTCCTAAATATAGCTTTTTTTTTTTATGGCTTTTTTGCACTAGTAAGGCCATGAACTTATTAGGGAATTAAAATTTACACCATGAATTTTAATTTTGATATTTTTTTCCTATATTTGAAAATGTGTAGTAGAAGAGACCCAATTGATAACAATGTTCATTTTTTGGTCAAAATTGATCTATGACTTGAACATGGATTTATCTATTATGATTCAAAAGATAAATTTAAGATTAGTACTTGTGCAACAAATAATTACTTATCAGTATTATTTTGAATAAAATGGACAATTTTGTAAGCCATTATATTATAGGAGGGCGAAAATTTTAGGGTAAAAACTCTTAGCTTCATTTTGATATTCAAGTTTAACTCCACTTAAACTGTATGTTTTCATCTTAATTTTTTGTCTTTTTCTGAAATGTCAACAAAATTTATAATTAGTTTTTGAAAAGTCAACTAAATCCAACTTAAAAATTTGTAACCATGGTTTTTTTTTTTTTTTGTGTTTGTTCTTTACGTTGCTAATACTGGAGGTGATCTTTTAACCTTTTGAGTTTGATTGTGGTTAACTAGATATGTGCCTTACCAGTGTTTTGGTTTCGTTCGGCTTGTGACTACGTGGAGTTGGTGGTAGCCTCAATGTTACATGTTGGAAACTTTTAATTCATCAGATAATTATATCTCTTGCAAAGTATTGTCAAAATGAGCATTATGCGTGCTTAATTGTTAGTGTGTCAAGACATTTTCTCATTATTGGTTCTCGGTATACATCTTTTTCCTGAGCTCTATAAGATTTTATTGATAAATCTGATATCAATTGAGAGTTTGATTTCATATATATTATATGGTCATTTGCGTTGATTTATATTTGTTTGTTTTGTTTGATTGTAGACAATTTACCCTGTTAAAAAAAAAAAAAAAGGAAGAAAACAGTTGTACAAGCTGACTCACCTACCACAAAAGTTGAGCCATGGTCTCTCTTTGGTCTAGGGTCACCATTTATGTTGCGAACAAGAGCCGATGCCGACTTATTGGTCTTTCACGCAAGTCATTGTACGATGATTGTTCACATGTTGCACACAACACAACTTTTTTATTTTATTTAATCATTAAAAAAAGAACTTTTTTATTTTATATTGTTTATCTTCTTTGGAAAGCACAACCTAATTCTTCACCATACTTACTTCCTCTGTTTATGCCTTTTTGAGCTCCTTATATGACTTTTCAAAAAGAAGATCATCCATATTTTAATCACTTTTTATTAGTACCATAATTTAATCACTTTGTTGAATAAAATAATTGAAACGATGTTACTCAAAAAAAAAAAAATGAAACGATGTTGTTTAGTCTATTTAAATATATATATTTTTTTACTGCATTTGTTTTTCTCCCTCCTTACACACGTTTGTCTTACCAAATAAAGACCAGTACCTAGGTTAATTAAGAGCCACTAGTAGTGTAAGATTTTCCTTTTGTTGGTTTCTTTGTATTTTATTTTGCCTTTTTTTTTTTTTTTTTTTTCATTTTCCTTTCCACTTATTGTCGTTTCTTTTTTTGGTGCGGGGCAAGACCCCTTGACAGGGATAGACAAAAAGAGAATAATTGGCAAGTTGGGGGGAGAACTATAGATGAATAAGGAAAGGAAAAATGGAAGACCTCACGTGGTTGAAGAATAAAGACATTTACATTTCAAGAAAAGTGTCCTCCTTCCATTCCACGCTCTGTGGATACTCTTAGCTAGGGTTTCTGAAAAATCCCCATTTTCCCATTTTTGTATGTGCTTCTTCATCTTGTTCTTCAAATACGAACTCAGTTTGGTCATCTCATTTCGATTGAGTAAAGTTTTTCTGTGATTTTCCCCACCTTTACTTTCTTGTTTCGGAATAAATTTTGGTATCTTTTTTGGGGGTTTTTTCTCTTTAAAATCTTATGAGGTTTCTTAGCAAATATGGTAAATAATAAAAAAAAACAAAAAAACAAGAGAGAGAGAAATTATATAGCTTTATTGTACTTTTGTTTTGTGATGTTTTTGGTCGTCACTGTTCTTACAAAATTTACGTCTTCAGAGCTCTCTTGTTAGCTTGATTTTTTCTTCTAGGTATTTCGACTAAAACCTTGTGCACCTATTTTATACCATTTCTGTTATTATGAGATTTTTTTTCACATTATTTTATGCTGATTTTTTATGCTTAAATTTATGGTTAAAGTAGAATCAAAATATTAAAAAAATTAAATTTAAAATTTAAAAAACAAACCCATTTTTCTTATTTTGTTCTTGGAGGGCATGTACAAAATGGTGAGAGGGAAAGTAGAGATGAGAAGAATCGAGAATGCGACAAACAGACAAGTGACATTTTCGAAGAGAAGAAATGGGTTGTTGAAGAAGGCTCGCGAGCTCTCAGTTCTCTGCGATGTCCAGGTTGCTGTTATCATCTTCTCTCAGAAAAGCAGGCTCTATCAGTTCTCTAGCTCCGAGTATGTTCCCCCTTTTTTTTTTTTTTTTTTTTTTCCTCTTCTTTTTAAGGAATGATTTAAAAAAACCCGTGTTTTTATTTTTCAGTAATATTTACATTACAATTGTTGCTTCGTGACATGTAATACGTAAACTTCTTTCTACCAATTTTTTTGTCACACGGAAAAAAGAAATATAGTTTCGATTTTCTGTATGCTTGGTGGTTGCAGTAAGGTATGGGTTAATGCACAATTGAAGATGCTTACACATATACACATACATGTTATATTAAATCTATTGTATAGATCATATATATATATATATAAATACACCTTCATAATCCGAGTTATAGGAGTACGAATTTTGGCCTTTCCCTTCTCTTCTAGTACCTATATAACTAAAGCTAGAGCACAGCTGTTGGATATTGTACCTGCAGTAATTGCTTTTGGGATTTGATCTTCTTTGAAATATATCTTCAAAAAATTTCTCTCTTTCTCTCTCTCCCCCCCATATATGTATATATGTGTATATATATATATATATATTTCTCTTCAAGTACTAATTAATCCTTTTGTATTCAGATGATTCCGTAATTGCACTACATATAAAACTTGAATGGTATTTCCTTTTGATGCTGATCTAGTCCTAATTCCTCCTCCTAGTACTTCTTTAAGTACTAGTTTTCTTGATGGCCACTTCTGCCCTATATATATATATATATGATCACTTCACGCATGATTGTTGTTACGTAGTTGCTTTTTTTTTTTTTTTTGAGAGTTTTTTTTTTAGTTGTTTTTTTAATCCACTTTCAATATCTAGTCGTACGTGTTTTGATATTCGTTGGGAATCTTGAAGGAAGTCCTCATTATTGCCCAAGTGATAAATATTATTAGGAGACATATAAATAGTCTGGTTATAACCAACAAGCAATAAGTTAAAGTTAATGGCTGAGATTTTATGGAACTTTGACTATCATATATCTAAGAGCTAGAGAAGGCAAAATTAAACTTTCTGATTATGTCGCTTGTTAAAATCAGTTAGAGTTTGTTATGTGGAGTCTCTTTGTAACATTAAGCATTTGCTTACAAATTAACCGTATGCATCTGTTAAAATTAAGGGTGACAATAATGCAAGTCAAATTACAATGTGTAGACACATTTAGATCATGGTTAGTTGTTGATCAGTACAACCGAAGTTCTTCTCTTACATATTTTACTCCGAGATATTGAAAACTGTTTAAATGTTTTCATGTAATATGTGTATATGTATATATATGTGTGTAGTGTTATATAAAAGTTGTTTCTATATCTTTTCATATTTGACGAGAATATTCGAATCATTAGGGTCTTTCATGTAGTATCATATGCACTTCTATCGAGGAACAGTCTCATTTTCAACCTTGTGAATGCTATATGTTAGGAATATGTTCATTATATTTGGATTCCATTTGTTCCCAACTCATTGAAGCGAGTAATGAGATTGAGCTTGGCCTTGTTATATGATATAGGAGATTACCTAAATTCTAGCTAGTGACAACATACATAATTAATAAATACATGCGTGTGTGCATTGTATGCCTGTATGTATGTGCATATATATGTACGCATATGAACTGAATTTCGAGAAGGAATTCATATGTTAGCGGTGAGATATGATTGTAAGGTGCGGTTATAGAGGTTCATATTTTGGATCATGATTAATTATACCATAGATTGTCATTTGTCTGTCGGTGATTATAATATTTATACAAAAACGTGTGCACCTTCTTTGCATATAGGTCGATATTGGAGGTTCTTTCTATTAGAAGCTACACTAATAGCCTAGGAAAAGTATATTAACCAGTTATGTGATTTTGTGTTGATTAGAAATCTAGTAAAGTTTAATATAGCAACCCCGTATAAGGGTGTACTTTATTAGGATTACTGTTGATGTAGTTTCTACTAATGAAGTAAGTAAGAATTAAATAGGGCTGTACATTAGTCATTAACTGGGGTTTTGATCGATTCGATTTTCTGATCGAAATTTGTCGGTTTCAGAAGACGAGACTAAGCACCGAGCTGGGTATAGTTTCCAATGGTTTTAAGAGACAGTAATGAAACAATTTAACAATCATGCAGTTCAAGAAGCACTTTTATTTATTTATTTACTATTGTATGCATTTGTTCTCAATTTTTGCGTTTGGTCCCAAAAAATTATGTTTCAAATTCTTTATACAAGTTATTATAGAATATAAATATAGGTAAATTGAAAAGGCTATACTTGGTCGGTTCGGTTCCAGATAGAGTCCATAACCCTCCTCCGATCACCGAGCCTCCCATTTCTTAGATGGTTTTGTTCAATGACAGAAAGTGATTGGTTTTGATGTGCCACCGACGTCTTTAACTAATCAAGGGGAATTACATGTAACTTTTTTTAGTTTTTTTTTTAAGGACACTGATCTAAAACTAACTTAAAAATTACCCCGGAACATTGATCTAAAATTTAAGTTGCCCCAAACTTAAATTTATAAGTTTCGTTCTCCCAAACTATGAAAGCTCTCATCTGGTCCCTCAAATGTAGGTTGTTGGACAGTACACATCACATTTTAGTCAATGTGATGGGGTAAAATTGTAAGATCAGTTTTGGCGGCATTGTAGTGGCTAATTTCCTACTTAAGCCCAAAAACCCCCTAGTCTTGTACAAAAACTTAATCAGCAAAATTTGGAAAGAAAACTCAAGCTTTACAACATTAAAGAACTCTTATGGAACTCCGATTCGTACCCTATGTTTGGTCGAGTGGAAATGAGGGGAAATGAATTGGAGGGACGTTGAAAAAGAGAAGGGTGTGTAGGGTCCTTTGTCGAGAAGAAGTGCCTCTATATTTTGAAACTATTTAACTCCCTTTGACACCCAAGTTTAACTCATTTTTCAAACATTTTTCTAGAATGTTTTCTCTTATAAAAATTTAAATTTGTCGTTTGAATTATAAGTTTGAACTTATAATCCAAATACCCCCTTAAGTGTGACATGATTATTAAGTGAACTAATTTAAGAATGCGACATATAATTTTAGATTGAAAAAGTCTCAATGAAATGGAAGAATAATTTCTGGGTAGTTTGAAAAGGCTTTATTAAAGGAATGATGGAGAATGACAAAGTGGAAATATAGTTTCACTCAACATAACCCAACTAGTTTTTAGAGGGTGCTTATTTCTGATCATTCTCTTTTTATCCTTCCTTTTTTCACTCTTATGATTCAAATTAAGTCTCGTCCTTCCTCTTTTTTTTTTTTTAATTTTTTAATTTTTGTTTAATGTTGAGTGATACACAGCAGGTTTCGTGCGGAATAAAGGTTTTAGCAGTGCCGGTTTAGACTTTCGAGTGTGTTATTTTCTTTTAGTGCCACAGTTGTCTGCTTTCTTTTTATCTAAAACGTAAAAGAAATAGAAAGTCTCAACTCTCAACTTTAAGCAACTTTCTCATTGATTTCTATTCTTTTGTTTCAAACATTTCAAATATATATTATCAGTTCATGTCGTCACAATATTCAATAGAGGAAGTGGCTGGCTAGAAAGAATTGAATATACTTGACATTTGGAGTCAATTTATGGTGTATTTATCATTATACGCATTGGATAGAGAGTGTAGGGGGCATAAGGATTATTGAGGGTGAGTTTGGTTTGCCGGTTGGAGATGAAATTTTTAAGTTAAAGTTGGTTAACTTCTCAATAATTAGTTATAATTTTTTGTTGACTTTTCAAAAAGAAGATAAAACTGATATGAAAAATTTGAGTTAGAGATGTCAAACCAAACGGAAGCTTATGTACATATTGAAGTTGACATGTGGGTTTTTTTTTTTTTTTTTTTTTTTTTTTTTTTTTTAAATTAAACCCTGAAAGAGAGAGAGTACAATTAGTGTTCTAGGTTAAAAAAGAGTATCTCAAATAAGATTGGCACCCTCACGAGGGCCTTTCTTCTTTCAAGCCCCAACTCAAAAATTTATTTAGTTACAAAAGAAAAAAAAAAAAAAAAAAAAAGAGAGTTTATGAAACTGCTTAAATGGGTGAAAGTGCAGGAATGTAACAACAAGAAAAACATCTCAATTGCATTAAGAGTGTGGTAGAAGAGAAAAACGGAAGGAAGGAGAGTGATGGATGGATTATTAGAAGGTTTTAACATTCATGGTTGTTTGGTAGGAGAGAAAAGATGAAGAAATGGATTTGGAGAGCGACTCCAAGTGCTTCTAAACATATTCAAATTTTCATTTTCTCCAAAATTGGAGAGATTGTTAGAATGATTGCATACCAAACACGATAAGTGAAAGAATTTCTCCCTCTTTTATTATTTCTCTCACATAGGAAGGAGAGAGTGGTACATCACCTAGGTAAGAAAATGAGAAAGGATAGAGTAACCATTTCTCTTACGATGCTTGGCATGAAATCGCTATAATTATCTCTCCAGTTTAGAAGAGATCAAAGCTGAAGTGTTTGGAGTTTCTCCCCTACTCTTTTCCTTCATCTTTTCTCTCTTACCAAACAACCATAAGTGTTAAATAGGAAATATCTAGAGAAGGAAAAAGAGTGTATGATCTATGTGAGCCAAACGAAACGCTAAAGCACTAGGCCTGAAAAGAAGGGTACCCGGTTTTTGAGTTAGCCTAAATTTGTATGCTTTTAATTGAAGTAGGGGGACTGATCATGTGGGGGTGAGATTAGGAAAAAGACATGATCAGTTCAATACTAAAAAGTATTATATCTCGCATTGCAGTTTGCACATTTTAGTTGGTTATCTTTCTCCTACGTATGTATTATATATTGCCATATTGTAAAATATGGACAGCCAAAACGATTCCTCAATTTGATGAATTTTGTTTCTATTTTGTAGAATTTGAATGCCTTCCATCATTTCTAACGAACTAGTAAAACTAAAGTTAAAATACTTGGTTGAATGTTAACGTAATATGTTTTCTGTGCTAATTCAGAATGCAAAAAATCATCGCACGATACCATGCACAAGCAAAGGATAATAAGCAAACTGACAACACTGAAGCCGACCAATATTTGCTGGTTAGACACTTCAACTTGGAATAATATTATATTTCATATTTCTGAGATTTAATCAATCGTAATTTTGTTTATGCCACTAATTTACTCATTAAGTGGTCACTGTATATTTACCTTGTATATATAGTTGCGTTATATAATTATTGTTTGTGATAATAAACTTCATTATAATTTAGTGAATATGTTTTATTGACTCATATATGCAATAATTAGTTTCTTTGCTCTTGAGGGTGATCGAACGGACTTGGTTATGTGTATATGAAATACAAGAGAGTATAACACAATTTATAACAATTATCTGCTATGAATGAGGAAATCACTATATAGATTGGTATATTTTCTTGAAATCATGACAAAAACAGCACTAAGAGGTTGACTTTGAAAAGTGAAAACACACACACACACACACATATGTATATGATGCATAGAGCAACTTTATATATATGCTAACTTTAGCCTGTAACTCAAGTTCTTTTTTAGCTGATAATGATTAAGCCATGGATTTGGATGCAGCAACTGAAGCTTGAAACTGAAAAGATGGCCAAGAAGATTGAGCTCCTTGAAGTTTCTAAGCGGTATTCGTGGCCTATACTTTGACGCTTAATATCTGTCGATTTTAACACTAGATCACTTTTGAATATTAATGTCCATGGTTGATTAAATGATTTAAAAACAAGAAGAATAGAATACTTGATATATTTTGTATTTTATACTCCAACATATAATTTCATTTTAAATATTATGTATATAGTCAAAAATCTTAAGATTTAGACCTACCAAAATTTTTTTATTTAAAAAACTTAGAAAATGGCATTTTTTGTAGTTATTAAGTTATTAAGTGAAAAGTCAACATATTAATTAATAATTAGAAATCATATTCTAAATTAATAGGTTATTTTTAAATACTCAATTAAACAAATGACCGAAATTTCTTTTACTTAGTAAAATGGCTATTAAACAGAGATTGACCATAATCAATCAATGATTAACTACAGTCAATCATTGATTAACCATAACCAATATGTAAAAACTATTTAGTAATATTAGTCAACACTGACAAATCAGGTTCAATCAGTACTTGACTAGATTGACTTAAAATGATTATTTTTCTAATTTTACAACATTTCGCTCATATGCAATGCCAAATTTTTATGCCAATGTTAAGATTTGACTTTTTGGTAAGAAAATCATTCTCATACTTAATGTCAATTTGGCATATGTTATCTTCAAAGCCAACTTTGGCACCAAGCATATGCCGAATTGTGGCATTTTGTTGCTACTGGTTGATAATTTGTGCCGGTTTTTTTCAGTTAATAACTTTAACTTTATGTGTTGATAACTTTAAGTGTTGGTTTTTTTCAGTTAATAACTATAACACTGTCATTTCTAGATTATTTAAAAAAAAATCAAAACTTTCCTTTTACAAGTTCCAACGGGTAGAAACTTATATTTTCTTATTATAAAAAGACTAAAAATTTATGATAACAAATAGATGTTGCATTTAAAATATAGCATTATTTATTAGAGCACAAAACAAAACAACTAAATACGTTATTTTACATGTTTTTGTGTCAAATATAAGCATTGCCATTAATATTAGAGCTTGCACTGTAAATGATCTTTATCTGAATTAAATTTTTACATTCCATAGAAATGTGGTATTGTGTAATATTGGAGATGTTGTTACATGCATGGATCTGTTGTAATATTCTTCACTGAACTTCAGTTCTTGCATTGTTATTAGGAAACTTTTGGGGTGTGACATAAATTCTTGTTCTTACAAGGAACTCCAAGGGATAAATAGGCAGTTGGAGCAAAGCCTATGCATTATCAGAGCAAGAAAGGTATATATATATATATTATCTGGTAATCTTATGAACCAAGTTAAAATTAGGACTTTTCCCAAAGATTTCTCTCATACTAATAGAAGTTCATGTACATTTTATTATGACACTTCTGTTGATCCCTATAGCTATTGCTTTTAGCTAATATACACATACATATATAAATGTATATGTATCACTCTGTGTGTGTGTGTGTGCATGATGATGATAAAAGCTCATTAAATTACTTGAATCGCCTATTTCCCAGGATCGACTATTCAATGAGAAGATGGAGCAACTAAAAATGAAGGTATTTTAGTTCCATTTGTATTCATTATGTGCTTCAAGGTTAGCTTTTTAGCTGAACTTTTTTAGCTTTAATTAATTATTTGTTTTTTTGCTGAAATATTCAGGAAGCGACTCTCTTAGAAGAGAATGCAAGGTTACGTGAAAATTTCCAGGTGACTTTCAAGTCCTTTAATTTGTTTCTTGTTTCTGATTTTGCCTCCATTTCCCCTGTAAAAGAAGAATTATCATTTCATGTTTTTCTTATATCTGCTACTTCAGATCTTCTGATCTTGTTGCATTTTAGGTTTTAGGCTCAAAAAGATTTTCAACATAAAAACCAAATTCCAAACCATTCTTTGTATTCAAGGAATTCACTTCACTGGTCTTGCTGCTTGCCCAGACGTAAATTTAGGGCTCGTTTGGAATAATGGATCCAACCTTTGTTTTTTAGGTTGGTTTCCAAAAACTCGAACTCCACTTTTTTTTAGTACAAATCTTACAATTTCAAGTTGCAATAAGGTGATTCTTATTTCTAAAAGCTCACAACGACGAAAGGAACGAAACACGATCCATATTATCTATATTTTTATAAACACATTATAAATTTTTTCACTATATTCAAATATCGCAGTCATTTTCAATTCACATTTTAACCAAACACACATTACTAATACACATCCCCAAAACTTTAACTCCAACCTGTATTTCAAACGGCCCTTAAATGCATACATGTATTTGAATATATAATAGAGCAAAAGAAATTTAGAACCAAGTTTCACATTGTGGGAATAAATCACGAAAAAAGATAGAATAAGGAAAGTGCCTTCAACCACCTTCTAGATCCTTCGATGTAATGTCACTTCCTGACTATTTATTTCCGGCCTAACCCCACTAGATCCTTTAACGTAATATCGCTTCCTGATTCCTTTTTTCCGGCCTACCCCCTACTTCCCCCATTGGAGAAGAAGCAATGCAGTGTGGTTATGCAGTTGTGTTTAATCGGGCAATGGCACGAGGGTCTCCCTCCAGCTCTGATTCTCCTCCCGGGGGGTTGTTAGGGAGGGATGAAAACTCTCTTCAGTTATAGAACTTTTAGTGGCCTCAGGCACTGAATTACTTGTAAGGCTATTTAAGTTGTTTTGTCAAGGAAAGAAAGACCAAGTAAATTAGACAGACAA
The DNA here is from genome assembly GCA_008635985.1 of Ficus erecta. NCBI lineage: Eukaryota > Viridiplantae > Streptophyta > Magnoliopsida > Rosales > Moraceae > Ficus > Ficus erecta. The sequence continues at coordinate 3,242,727 of BKCH01000010.1, forward strand.
TGACACAAAGATAGCAGACTTGGCTTGAGACAGAAACATAGCATAGTGACATTTCTCCGGACTAGTTTGGTAAAAGTTGAAATGCTTGTGATATATTTGATGGAAATTATGTAGGTTTTGTTTTTTGTTTTTTGTTTTTTTTTTTCAGTTTGAAGCATAAAATGATTGGAATTTATCGATGACAACAAGAAAAAGAAAGGAAATATAAGAAAGAAGAAACAAAATCGGCTTTATCATCATATGTTCTTCAACATGTTCTATATAGATATTGGCTTTTTTTTTTTTTTTTTCTAATTGAGAACAGTATTACACGTTTTAGTTTCTGTTTAGCTCTAGCCAGCAGTATCAAATATCATAAGATCTGAATTCACATGTATACATGCACAACGTTTTTGGTAGAAAACTACAGGAGCAAATCTGCCGTATTTGCAGCCATTGATCCAAGAGAAAGAAGCTGTAACCTACTGCCGTCAAAGTAGCGACAGTACTACTTCGGATGATCAGGTGGATACCGAGCTGTTCATTGGACTGCCGACAAGTAATTCGCTGCTGATTACTCAATCTGGTTCTTCATGATCTCTTTAAACCAGACAAGTATCTATGTATATATATTGTATGTAGATCACTTTAATTTTGTGTCTAACATTGAAATTTAATGTTCCGTTTGGTAAGTTAGTTTAAGTTCAACTGAACTGTAATTTTTCGTTTTAATTTTAATTTTTTTCTGAAAAGTCAACAAAATTTATAATTAATTTTTGAAAAGTCAATCAATTCCGACTAAAATTTTTTATCTCTAACTAACTTACCAAACAGAAGCTAAGTTGTGCTTACTAATTCTAATAAACATGTCTTTGCAATAAATGAGAATCGATAGCCAGAATGAGATCCTTATTCGTAATTTAATCTTGTAAAAAAATACCCAAATGAGAAATGATCTTATTATTTTTAACTTGTAGACAGTTGTATTCTCCTCATTATAGTGAAGATTTTAGGATCTTTTTCTTATTGTCAACAGATGAGGATATATTCCAGTATCTTATGTGTCAAATATTGTTTATATAGCGTTATTACGGAACTCGTCAGCAAATTTGGCACTTGGCAGATCCAGTTCCAATATGGCCATAAATGTGGCGTACTTGCTCATATTAGACATGTGAAATCTTGAAGCGTTAAGGATATCCACACTTAGTAATTCCACACCGGACTCCACGATGAGCTATAGAGCTCGAATTCTCTCAGCCTAAATTTCAAAATAAGAAAAAAAAAAAAAAAGAAAAAAAAAAAAGAAAGAAAGGATGGTCGATATCATCTTGATTATATTTATACTACGAAGCGCTGAATTTATCTTGAATTTTTTTAGAATCCTTGAAATTACTCAATATTATTCAAATGGGGTGTCATTAAGCAAAATTCGGGCCTTAACTTTTTATTTTATTTTCTTTTTGAACACTGGCCTATGTTGAAAATCGTGGAAGAAATAGAGTAATTCTTCTTGCATCATTTTATTTAAATTCCACAATAAATCACAATTAATCTTTATTTAATTGAAAATTATTTTTCAATAGAGCAAAGACCTTTTACCTTAATTAATAGTGAGAAATGAATGTTTGTTAATGTAATACTCCAACTTATATAGTAGTTTTTTTTTTCTTAAATCTAAAAATAATTTGTAGTTATTTTTTAAATTTATAAAATTTAACTAAAAAAGTTAAAGATACTAACGAAAACTGATTGAAACTCCGTTGCAACTGCAAGCCCAGCCAGCGAATCTGTCATCCACAAGCACCCCCTCCAACGACCTTTACCCTCGCAAGATCCACCCCCGGCACACCCACTCAACTTGGATTTTTTTTCATTCCTAACTATAGCTTTTTCTTAATGGCTTTTTTGCACTGGTAAGGCCCCTTAACTTATTAGAGAATTAAATTTTGCACCATAAATTTTTAATTTTGATATTTTTTTTCATGTATTTAAAAAATGTGTAGCAGAAGAGACCCAATTGATAACGATGTTCATTTTTTGGTCAAAATTGATCTATGACTTGGACATGGATTTATCTATTATGATTCAAAAGATAAATTTAAGATTAGTACTTGTGCAACAAATAATTACTTATCTATATTATTTTGAATAAAATGGACAATTTTGTAAGCCATTATCTTATAGGTGGGTGAAAATCTCAGGTAAAAACTCTTAGCCTCCGTTTGGTATTCAAGTTTAACTCCAACTAAACTGTACTTTTCAATCTCAATTTTTGTCATTTTCGGAAAAATCAACAAAATTTAAACTAGTTTTTGAAAAGTCAACTAATTCTAACTTAAAATTTTTATCTCTAACTAACTTACCAAATTGAGGCTTATATATGCGATTTTTATAAGGTGGGCGGAGAGACAAAAGTCTCCAAGGAGTTATTGCAATGCCAACTAAACCACCTAAACATGTTACCACAAAATAGTACTTTTTGGCCATGATTATTAATTTTTTAAACCATCGATGACAATAGAGAAAATTATTAAGTTCTCCGCTAGCACTTGGAAGGAATTTCATACCAAAGACATTCTTGAGGATCAATTTGTGCTCACATCCTAAGGTTTTTAATTGATAATTATATTTGATTATTTAATAACTTAATTATTATAAGGGTATATAAGGAAATTCAAGGCAAAACTATGGTTATGTGGGCGGCACATGACGAATTCTGTCAAAATTTTGACGTATGTTACTAATTGGATGAACATTTCAGGTAAATCAAGACTTCAAGGGTAAAATAATTGAAACAAAAATATAAAAACTAAAGTATCATAACTTGTATAATTCAGGAGTACAAATTATATGTATCTATTCATAGGGTAAAAGTAAACATTTATTTATTTATTTATTTCCAAAGCATTAAAATTGAAGAAAAACAAATATTCGCTCTCTCCCTTTCCCTTTCTCTCTCTATTCCTACATGGGAGCTAGGGATGGGTTTCCCTCCACAGAAGCTGGAGATCGACTGCGGGTCCCATTTGCCTCATGGTCTCTCGACCCTAGGGATGGGCCACGAGGAGTTTCTTAGCAAGGGCCCTAGAGGCCAAATCGAGGTCACAGCCAAATAATATAGTGATTGGAAAGAAGTGAGGACGCGATGGGATTCGGCTTGCCTAAGGCTTCTATAAGAACCCGAAATTTCGATGAACTTATGATTTCCTTAGAAATAAGGAAAATCTAAGTCTGAACCATGTATGTCGATATGAAACTCATGATCTGAGTTGAATATCAGAATATGTTTGAATTCTCGTTTAATTAGCTACGAGACTCAATAATAGTTTTCTTTGTCAAGCACGATGCCTTTTGAGAAAAAGGGCAAAAGAGGAATTTATGATTTTCTTCAGGTCAACTTTGACCAAGGTTGACTTTAGGTTGACCAAGTTGACTTTAGGTTTGACTGAGACGGTACTGCAGTGTAATCAACAGTATGGAAATTATACTGCGGAAAACTGTCATTTCAGACAAATAAGCTATGAGACCACCCTAGAAAAATCAAGCACAATTTTTAGAGCAATATGGACTAAATAGTTTCAAATCCTAAGAAAAAAATCCATACGCAGTCCAATTTTACGCAGATAAATTCTGGACTGCAATCCAGTGAAACAGTACTGTTATAAGTGAAAACAGTATTTGTAAAATCCTTATTAGTATGATTATGGACTGCATTGGTGGAGAAAAATCAAATGGAGCCTTAATTAGGAGGACACCTCATATGGTGATGACCAATTGGATTAATTGGATTTTTGGAAATTATGGAAAGTGAGATTTAAGTATGAATTATGGTTGAAAATTTGGCCAACAAGCCACTCCATTATGGCCGGCCACTCTAAGGATTTAGGGGGGGGGCAAATATGTTTACTTGTGAGGACTTGAATGCAAGTTAAGAAAGAAAAGGTGTGGTAGGTGTTGCCTTTGGTCCACCTTTGGACACATCACTCACTTTGGCACACACACTTGTGCTTGTATGGCCGGTTCTTTAGCAAGCCTTGGTGAACAAGTTTTGCCTTGGTGAGGTAAGCAACCAATTAGCTTGGTGAGCAAGCCAAATATTTTGGTTCACACACTAGCAAGGCCGGTTATTAGAAGCCTTGGAGAGCAAGCATTTTTGCTTGATGATGTAGGCAATGTGATGCAAGCAAGGAGGGGTAGGCTTGATGAGGTAAGCAAGAAATTTGCTTGGTGAGCAAGCAATTTCTTGGCTCACACTCACCATGATTGGCCGGCCACCTAGGAGGGTAGATGAACAAATATTTTGCTCATTAAACCCTTATATGCAATTATAGAAACTTTAAGTTTCACCTATAAATAGGGGGAGTTGGTTCACAATTTTTGGACATCTAGAAGTGTAATGACCAAAATTTTCACGAACTCATGATTTTCTTGTATATAAGAAATCTAAAGTTTGTACTATGTATTTATGTGCAATTGTATGAAAATTATGAATACCAATACAAAATTCATAATTTTATCAGTATAAGGTTGAGCTCTTGGTGAATTAATTACGAGACTCCATAATAGGCCTTTTAAGGAAAAAGGGCATAACGGAATTTCATGAATTTATAATGGTCAAAGTTGACCAAGAAAGTCAAAGTTTGACTAAAATGGTCAAAGGGATGACTATACAGTATTATGGCAAAGCAGTATGGAAATATACTGCGAAAACTATTTTTACGGACAAGATAACATGTATAGGATTTAAAACCACCATAGAAAAATCAAGCACACCAAGTTAGAAATAAAGGGCAAAAGGGCTTAAAGAAATAAGAAAAATTTTATACAGTTCATTTATACACAAATAAATTTTGGACTGCAGTCAAGTATAACAGTACTGAATTATACTGTGTATTAGTAAGCATAGTATTTGAAATATCTGTGTTAGTTCAAAATTGGACTGCATAATGAAGAAAAAAAGCCAAACAAGGCCTTTGGAGGATGACATCACCTAATCCTCAAATTATGACATCATAATTCATTAATTAAGGGATGGAAAGAATTATGAAAAGTTCTAGGTGATGTGTTGGCCGGCCACCTCAGGGGCAAAAATGCCAAAATTTTATCTTTAGGGGTTAAAGTGAAAATTTTGGAAAATTGATGATGTAAGCGAAGTGATGTCATCAAGATGATGTCATCAAGGTGAGATAAGTTTGGCTTGATCTCCAAGTAAGGGACCGGCCACCTAGAGGGCATAAATGCAAGAATTTTAACTTTTGGGGCCAAAGTGCAAATTTTGGAAATTTGGTGATGTAAGCATGTGATGTCACCTAGATGATGTCACCAAGATGAGGTCATCTTGCCTTGCTCTCCAAGTTTACAGCGGGCCACCTTGCATGCCAAAAGTGTGAATTTTAAATTTTTAGGGGTTTTTATGCAATTTAGCAAAGTTTCTCCACCTCTATAAATAGGTGAGAGATTTACATCATTTTATTCAGAAAAAGCAGCCAAATTCTGTTCATTTTCCCTCTCCAAAAATCTGCAATCTCAAGTGGGTGATTGAGTGAAGAAAAAAATTGAGAAACTTAGGGGTTTTGATGTTTGTAGTCTTCGGTTTCCCCTAGCAAGTTCAAGCAAAAATTTTGGCAGTTTTTGTGCACAATTTTGGGGCCAACAGCCGGCTGCCAAGGGGGGGGGAGAGTGAGGGAAATTTAGAGTGGTTTGTGGTTGGTTTTGGTTCAAGCAAAAACCAAGAGATCAACACCAATTTTGGTGCAATTTGGTGGGTGAAACCGGTCAAGGAGGGAGAGAATTGAAAGCCAAAACCCTAGCCTCAATTTCTTCAATAAATCAAGGTAAACCATTCTAGACCTTGATCTCTTTCAATTAAGCATTCAATTTAAAATTTACATGTATTTTAAGTTGAAATTGTAAGAGCATAAGCTCAATTTATTTTGTGCCCAAAGTTAGGAATCTAGGGTTGTGCTTGATCTAGAATTAGGGGTGGTTTGATTTTTATGTGCATGCTTGCTTTAATTTTCTTAATTTGCATGCTAAATACTAGTTTATTATATGTCCCCAATCTGCCCTAGTGTTGGTGAATGATAATTTTGTGCTAGGTTGCTAGAATTTAATTAGTATGCTTGCTAGGTATTGTGCAACCGAAATCATGCAACTTAATAGATCCAATATCAAATTGGTTTGCATGGTGATGTTAGAAATTGTGAGTAAAGAAAATTTATGCTAGAAACCGCTGCATGTGTGTATTAGAGCTCCCGCGGTGGCTGGTTGAGCTAGGTTCCACGTCTAGGATGTAAAACGAACTCTAAACCGAAAAACTGCCAGGTTCGGGTGGATCCTGACCAGTTTTACGGAAAGCCGAATTTGAGGCCTTTAGAGGCCGAAATTGGAAAAACTTAAAACATGAAAGTTTCTCGGAACAGTTTTTCCTAGGGGGTAACGTGGACGGATTTGAAAAATGAGGCTCCAATAGCCTCCGTTTTTATGAAAATCCGAGGCTGATCTGCCCAGACCTAGTCTACACGTCCAGTAAGTTTCAAATTAAACTGACAAGAATACAAGCAGAACTGGATTTTTCTTAAAACACAAAAGTTTTAGAATTTTTCAAGAGCAAGAACTTTCGTGAAGAAAAGTTTTTCAAATTTAATCTGGATTTTTAAATACAACCTGAATTGTAAAAACTGTGCATAGAGCAAGAAATTCCTGCACAGGATTTTCTAAATACAAGCAGAGAAACTGTATTTTTGCACCAACACCACTATTTTGACTATGGAAACTGTTCCAATAGCAGTTTTCAGCCTTTAATAATTTTATAAAGATCTACTTTGAAAACCACGAATTTTAAAGTTAAATAAAGGATTTTTAGCCAAAATCTTCAAATTGGATTTTAAAAGCCAAAGTGTAGTAACAAAAGATTGACGGATAGTAACCGGGAAGGATACCCGAGTTACTGGGCCAAACCCAAACCCCAAGTTTGACCCATAAAGGGTTGACCATGGTTGACTAAAAATGTTGACTTTGATTGACTAAGTTTGACCACCTCAAGGATTACCCAATGTAACCCAATAAGTTATCATGTATGACTGGGGGACATATAACTAAGATTGTGTATGAATGTTGGATAGGTCACCAACATTTTATAGGATCCTTATCCTATGTTCTTTTTTATAGCAGGAAGTAACCTGCAGTTGCGATCTGAGCTGAAGCAACAAAACCCAGAACATAACATATCAGGCAAGTATCAAACCTCACCTACAGTATGAAAATAGTAAAGACTTGAAAGACTATTTTCAAGTACACTATATTTTCAAGTATACATGCTATGTTGTGCTATGATATACGATGCCATGACATGTGATGCTATGCTATGTCTATGATGTGCTAAGTTAAGTTATGACATGTTATACCATATTTACAAAAATACCATGTTTACAAAAGTGTCATGTTTACAAAAGTGCCATGTTTACAAAAATATCATGTTTTCAAAAATGCTATGTTTTCAAAAGTGTTATGGTTTCAGAAATGTCATGTTTCCAAAAATGCCATAGTTCCAGAAATGACATGTTTTCAAGAATGCCATGTTATGGCAAATGTTGAGTAAGATATGACATAGTGACATCATGAAGCATGTTCACTAATGTTAAATCACATGGTAAGATAATCAAGTAAGGTGTCGTACCAACCTCCCGTGATCGAGGAGGTTACATGTTTCAGTGGTGATATTTACCTTTCGTGATCGTGAAGGGTCAAGTTATAATTCCCAGAACTGTTAGGGCCTTGCAAACCCTAGCTTTGTCTGGAGGCTGCGCGCTTTTGGTACGGACACTATGGGCCCACATGTTAAGACAAGATAATAAGTTCAAGATTAAGTCCTTAATGAAGCATAAGACTTTCAAATCGATCATAAATGGATCATGCATAAATTACATGATGATTGACATGTTTTCTTTGAGGTTTAAAATGTTTTGTGAGATTATGTTTGTACTTGCTGAGCGAAAGCTCACTCTTATATTTCATACTGTAGGTAAGAAGCCTGCAGTTTAATTGGTGGGCTATGCGGACGATGCGGCGGGTGAAGGGCGGTGTGGGATATCACTACGCATAATTTTCCACATCTAATTATCAGAAAATATGTTAATACTTCAAAAGCATATTAGGTTTTGTTATATGTATGAAGTTTGAAGACTTAAAATTATACTTTCAATATGGTATGTATGCATAACAAGTTTTTCTCTACAAGATGACGTATATGAATATGTTTTAAAAAAAAAAATTATTCTCAAATTTCCAAGTAAATAACAAATATGTATGGTGTCGGCCTGGCTTGGGAAGTCGGGGCGTCACAAGGAGAACCCGAAACTCTGCCCAAATTCCCACTCACTCTCCCCTTCACCCTAAAGGCCGAAAACCATAAGAGAGAGAGAGAGAAAAAAAAAAAAAAAAGATGGCCGGATTTTTAGAGAAAGAATAGGTAGAGAAAATTCGGATCCAAGCTTGAGATTTCACCTCTAAGATCTAGGGGTAATCCTCTCAAATCCCTAAGTTTTTTTATTAAGTTTTGATTCAAGTGTTTATATGTATTTTCAGTGGGTTTTGTAAGAGCTTAAGCTCATTTATTTTCATGCAAAAGCTTAGTATGTGCTTGATTAGGGTTATGGTAAGTTATGGTAAGCTAGATCTAGGTTTTTATTTATATGTTATGCTATTATGTATGTATGTATGATGATATAATTTTACGTTAGACACGCTGCATGTTTGTCGTAGGCTCACGGTTACGACCGTTTGAGGTAGTGTGTGCGTAGATTTTACGTAACAAACGATTTAAAGCAAAACTGCCAGTTTCCGGTAAAACCGGGCAGCTTACGGAAAATGAAATTTTGAAGCCCTTAGAGGCAGATTTTGGAAAAACGTAAAACATGAAAGTTGTAGGGAAGAGATTTTCTTAGGGGGCAGTGTGAATAGTTTTTCAAAATAAGGCTCCAAAGGCCTCTATTTTTATGAAAATCCTAACCCTGGTCTGCCTAGACCCTATGCACGGCCAGCCGGTTTCAACTAGGAAAATGAACAAGTTAAAGGCAGAATTAGGTTTTGTGTTAAACATGAAAGTTTTAGGATCTTTTTAGATCTACAACTTTCATGAAGAAGTCTTTTTCTAATTCCAAACAGATTTTAAAGTAAAAATTAGATTCCCAAAACTGTGCAGGAATCAAGAAATACATACACAGGATTTTAAGAAAACAGTGCAAAAACAAGATATCTCTACTCATGCACTGACACTTAATTTAAGAAACTGTTTTAAAGAATTGAATAAGGTTTTTCTGAAGAAAGGAAATAATTAAATCATGCTAAGTAGTATGATAACCAAATGGGATACCACTATTGGGTCTTAGTAACCCAATAGGACATTAACCTATTTATGTTTGGGCTCATACCCAGGGTTACTGGTAGTAACCTAAAAGGATATTAACTTTTAAGGATTATGATTTATGGTAAGATAGAGTATGACTGATTCTTATCTTACACCCTGTTAGGAAACAGGAGTGTGTGCTATGTTTGGCGATAAACTAAGAGCGTAGGACGACAGGTAAGTAGAACTCCGCCTACAGCATGAACAAAACGTTTTTGTTGCATGGCATGTTTTTCAAGAAATTATGTAGTGATTTTATGTGATGATATTTTATGTTTTATGTTTTATGTTACGATGCTTTATGTTATGATATGTTATGTTATGATATGTTATGCTATGATGTTATGCTATGAAGTTTATGTTATGATAAGTTTATGTTATGATGTTATGCTATGACGTTATGTTATGATATGTTATGTTATGGTAAGTTATGTTATGATGTATTATGTTACGCTGTATTATGCTAGAAGGTCTTAAGTTATGATTGAGATTATTTTATGTTGTATGTTTGGAAACAGGAGTATGTGCTATGTTTGGCGATAAACTAAGAGCGTAGGACGACAGGTAAGTACAACTCCGCCTATAGCATGAACAAAACGTTTTTGTTGCATGGCATGTTTTTCAAGAAATTATGTAGTGATTTTATGTGATGATATTTTATGTTTTATGTTTTATGTTACGATGCTTTATGTTATAAGATATGTTATGTTACAATATGTTATGTTATGATAAGTTTATGCTATGATGTTATGCTATGAAGTTTATGTTATGATAAGTTTATGTTATGATGTTATGCTATGACGTTATGTTATGATATGTTATGTTATGGTAAGTTATGTTATGATGTATTATGTTACGCTGTATTATGCTAGAAGGTCTTAAGTTATGATTGAGATTATTTTATGTTGTATGTTTGGATACGTGACATCATGAAGCATGTTTCACGAATATTAAATCACATGGTAAGAATAAGTTTTTAAGTCATGAGATAAGAAAAGACCAGTTAATGTTATGGTGTCGTACCGACTTGCCACGAGGGCGGGTTTTTAAACGGTTTTAGTCTATGGATTGAATTGGATTGGACTAGCTGCCCCAATCACTCTATGTAAACGATTAGTTTCATGGTTTGACTTGGTTTGGATTGGCCGCCTCCAACCACTCCATGGCTATGTACCACGGTACGTGCACACATGACATGACATGTAAGAGAATAGAACCAAGTTAATATATGAAAGCATAATTGATTTATAAGAAAGCATAATCGGTTCATGCATTCCTGCACTTAAAATGTTTTGCGGATTGAATATTGTACTTATTGGGCATTAGCTCATTACTTACGTTCATGCTGTAGATAAGTGACCTACCGGCAATACTTGATGCAAGACTGTGGAGTGATGGTGCTGCGGACTGTGAAATGTGGAATGGACACCGTCACGGGTTTTGGAAAATATGTTTGTAAAATATGTTTTGTAAAATATGTTTGAAAAATGTGTTTATGTTACGTTATAATGGTATGAGTAAGGAAAAGTTTTATGTATGTATGGCAAGCAAGTTGCCTCGTGTAGTACCGACTCGCACTAGGTCGGGTCTGGTCCACGATCTCGATACTCGAATAAGTACCTATAAATAAGTATGAGTATAAGTATGAGATTAAGTCAAGTTAAGTTTGAGTTTTAAAATAAAGTTTAAGAGAAAGAAAAAAAAATTTATCCTAGAATTTTCAGTAAGCTTAAGGCTTTTTGATAAGAATCAAGTTAAGTAAAAATGGTAACGGCCCCCGTCTATGAGTCGTCCCCCTACGTAGATGGATGTAAGTCGGGTCGTCACAGCTTCAATCTCCTCATCGATGCATGCTGGAGGCGAGATTATGATAGTGTGATCAATGGTGGAGGAAGGCCTTGCATGTGCTCATCACTGTGAGGCACAAAAGGGAGTTGGCGATGTGGAGCAAGGCTCCGCCTTTTCAGGGGCATCTTGGGATCAACAGTCATACACAACAACGGGTGGAGATCATGCACCGGTGACATGGTGGAGGTCCGTCATCTATGTTCTCTTGGTGCTCCATCTCACCAAGTTTCTATGACCATGCAATTGGATCCGGTTAGTGGGTGTAACGCCCCAACTTTTAATTAACCATAAATTACTAACCTGGTGTTAGAAATTAACATAAAAGATGTGACGAAAATATGTTTAGTTATTTCTGATCTTAGTTGAGTTATTTTTCACAGATAAATGCAATGAGGTCTCGATGTGCAAGAACAAGTTCATGCCATTTAATGAAAAGTTTTATGTTATATTATTATTTAATATGATTATTTGATTACTAATGACATGATCATGTTTATTTTATGTTACAACATATTAAGTATTTAAGGAAAACTATAAGTTTTCCTTAATCTTTCCTTTTTCAACAAAAAACCTATGTTACATGATGTTAATTTCTAACTCAATTATGAACCTTTAAATATCCGAAATTATTTCTATGATTTAGATAAACTTATAGAGCTTTTTATAAGCTTTCCAACGCCAACTCATTTGTGCAAATCCGATATCGGAGTAAGAAGTTATGACCAGTATACTCTCTGGATACCTGCAGTCACCGACCAGTTTACTAAGTGTGATTGTAGGTGCAAATATTCTAGAAGTTGACCTAGATTTTTCATGTTCCTCCCACACATTTTCACACCCTAATGACCAAAAATTGAATCTCAAGCCAATCTCCTTAATTTTATAAGTTTGATGTGTAATAACCCGAATTTTTAAGACTCTAGATTTCCTTTGAATGAGGAAAACTTAAGTCTAGATCATGTTAGAATGGAATATCGGTATAAGTTTGAGTTCTCATTTAACTAGTAACGAGACTCAACGATGGATTACTTAGGCCAGTATAAAGCATTTTAAGGAAAATGACGTGTTGAAATTTCATGATTTCATAATGGTCAAAGTTTGACCAAGATAGTCAAAGTTGACCAAAAGTCAAAGGTATGAGATCACTCTAGAATAATCGTGAATAATATTTGGAGCAATGGGGATTTAGCAGTTTCAAGTTCTAAGAAGAAAAATCCATACACAGTCCAATTTTACGAAGATGAACTCCGGACTGCAATTTAGTGAAACAGTACTGTTTTAAGTGAAAAACAGTATTAGTATTGATTAAGTTAGTAGGGAAATGGACTGAAACCCTATATTTAAGGATTTTGGAAATGTAGTGGACCATTAGGTATGGAATTGAAGCCAAGTGGCTCCACCAACACTGTCCACCTCACAGGGACTAAAGTGCAAATATTTTGTCATTAAGGATTAAAGTGCAATTCTAAGAAAAGTAAGTAAGAATGTAATTTTTGAATTATGGAATTTATGGATATTCCTAACCAAGTTTCCAACTAGAGTTGAACTAAGCCAATGGCCGGTTACATTGCTCGGTTACATTGGGAAGCTTGGTGAACAAGGCAAACCAAGCTTGTTGAACAAGCCAATTTTTGGTCCACATGGCATGCAATGGTCGGTTATTCTTTGGCTTGGAAAGCAAGCAATTTTGCTTGATGATGTCAACAAATGATGTCACCAAGGTGACATAGGCTAGGTGAAGTAAGCATTGGCTTGTTGAACAAGCACTTGGACTCTAAGTCCTTCATGGCCGACCACACCAATGGGGGGGGAGGACACCTCATCAATCATCATTGGATTTAGGGAAAGAAGTCTTCCCTTGTTCTCCAAGGGAATGGCTAGCCAATAAGGCCACACCACATCACCTAGGGGGGGGGGGGGGGGGGGCTTGTTGAGCAAGTAAACCCTTAGATGCAATTAGGAAAACTTTAGCTTTTCATTCTCCTTTTCCTTCCACTAGAAGCCGAAATTCAAGGAAGAAGAGAGACCATGTGATGGTCGGTTTTCTTGAGCAAAAAAGCTAGAGAAAAATTAGAAGAAAAAGCTAGAAAGAAAGGAAAAGAAAGGAAGGTGTGGTGGCCGAAAATTTTGAGAGAAATTCCATAGAGGGGAAACCGAATTTCTTGAGCAAGGAGTTAGAAGAAAAAGTTTAGATCCAAGTTAGATCTAATCTCAAGAAGTAAAGGTAATCCAATCCTCCTAAACCCCTCTAGTTCTTTAATTAAGTTTTGATTCAAATTATGTGTATTTTCATGTGGGAGAGGCCGAAAATTTGGAACCCCGATGGGAGGGGGATGGCCGAATATGGTGATGAGCAAAAGGGGGGAGGTGTTGGACCCAAAACCGCCCTAAACCTAGCACCAATTTTGGTGTGAATTAAGGTAAATCTCCATTGGTTTTCTAAGCTTTTTAAATTGAGTTTCAAATTGGAGATTTAAGTGTATTTCAAGCTTGATTTGTATGAGTATATGCTCATTTAATTTTCTGCCCTAATTAGGATTTTAAGGTTTGTGTTTGATTGATGTTTGGTGTTGCAAATCAAACGTTTTGCAAACCCCGGTTTGGTGCAAGAACACCCAAGGGTTTTGCTTTTCATGAAGATGTTTAAGTGATATATGACTGCATGTGTTACGTTAGAAACACTGCAGGTCGTCGTAGGCTCACGGCCAAAGCCGTTCGAGGGTAGTATGCACGTAAAATTTACGTAAAACGAACTTAAAACCGAAAACTGCCATTTTCGGGTAAAACTGACCAGTTTCGGGAAAAGGGAAATTTGAGGCCCTTAGAGGCCGAATTTGGAGAAATTTAAAACACGAAAGTTGTTCGGAAGGGTTTTTCCTAGGGGGTCACATGTACCGTTTTCAAAAATAAGGCCCCAATGGCCTCCATTTACCCCAAAACCCGTGGCTGATCCCCAGACCCAGTTTTCAGTCAGTTTTACGGGATCAGCCAGTTTCAAACAAAAACTGGGACGAATCTAGGCTGAATTGGAATTTTTGCAAAACATGAAAGTTTTAGTATTTTTTGAGAGCTACAACTTTTGTGAAGAAAACTTTTTCAGATTACGAACCAATTTTTAAACTGGGATCGTTTTCGAAGGGTGCGCAGGGAATCCGAAAATTCCTGCACCACTAGCTTTACAAATGTTTCTAGAAAACTATTTTTCTACTACAAACTATTGTTTCGATTATGGAAAACTGTTCCAAGGGCAGTTTTCAACCTCAAATGATTTTATAAAGCACTAATCCAAGAGTTTGGATTTTTACGATTTAAGTAAAGGATTTTTATGAAGTTTTGGGATTAATTTCCCTAAATTTTCCAAGTAAGGGAAAATGAATTTTTCAAGTTGGAGTATAGCAAGCGATTAGTTTATGAAAGGTAACCGGGAGTTATACCCGAGTTACTGGGTCAAGCCCAAAGCCCAAGGTTGACCCAACAATGGTTGACCATAGTTGACCGAAGTTGACCATTGTTGACTATAGTTGACTTTGGTTGACTAACAAGTGGATTTTAGTATAACCTTAAGGGTTAGTCAAGATAACCCTAAAGGACACCAAGATTAATAAACTGGGCTAAGGTATAGGGTTACTATTTGTAACCCAGTAAGACATCTAGTATCGGGGACATACAACTAGGAATATGTAGACATGTTGGTTAGATCCCCAACATTCCACAATACTAATTAGACCCTTACCTATGTCCTTCGACTAGCAGGAGGAAACCTACAGCTGTAACCAGAGGAGAAGCAGCACTACGTAGGACATAACGAAAGAGGTAAGTACAACTCCGCCTACAGCATAGGCCCTTTGTTGTTACTTGCCTGATGTAATGTGCTGATATGTGATAATGTGTTATGCTATGCTATGGCTATGATATGCTAAGTTATGTTATGACATGTAATGCCATGTTTTCAGAAATGCCATGTTTTCAAAAAGGCCATGTTTTGACTAATGTTGATTATGTTGTAATATTGTGACATCATGAAGCATGTTCACTAATATTAAACCACTTGGTAAGAACAAGACAAGTAGGATGTTGTGTCGTGCCGACTTGCCACAAAGGCGGGTTTAAATGGTATGGTTCATGGTTTGAGTTGGATTGGAAGGCTACCTAAACTACTCCATGTTAAACTTTGTGTTTCATGGTTTGAGTTAAAACGGACTGCCACCTTCAACCATTCCTTGGCTATGTACCACGGTACGAGCACACATGATATGTAAAGGAATAGAACTAAATTAAGTTATAAATCCATAATTGATTCATAAGAGATTATAATTGGTTCATGCACAATGATATGTTTTGTGTCGCGGATGTAATAGTTGTACTTGCTGAGCGAAAGCTCACGTCTTACGTCTATGCTGTAGGTAAGTATCCTGCCAGCAATCTCTGATGCAATACTGTGGAAGGCTGGTGCTGCGGACTGTGAAATGTGGGATGGACACTGCCACAGCTTTTGAAAAAAATATATATACTCTATAAAATATGATGTAATGAAAAAGGGTTTTCATATTTTCATGACGTTTTAAGTATGGATGACAAAGTTTATATAAGGCAAGCAAGTTGCCTCTTGTGGTACCAACCCACATTAGTTCGGGTTTGGTCTACAACATGATTTAGATGGCCTTCAAGGAAGGTTTGAAAGTTCGGTACTCAAGGAAGTACCTACCAGTCAGTTGAAAGTTAAAAAAAAAAATATAAATAATAAAATAAATTAAAATCTTTCCCAAATTTTCCGCAAGTTTAATTTAAGTATATAAGTAAGGTGACGACCCGGCCCACGTCTACGTAGTCGTTCCCCTACGTAGATGGTGTAAGTCGGGGCGTGACATGATGAGTCAACGTAATTATTTTCAACTCTCACTCTCTTCATCTATCTAACACTATTCTCTATCTCTCTCTCTCTCTCTCTCCCCTTTCATTCTCTCACATTCAAGATACAAGAAAATTCCATTGAATAGCCACCAAACCTAACGTCTTAATCCCTTATAATTTCTCTATTCTTGGAGCCGAAATAACAAATTTGTCAAGGTATGATTTCTTCATTCTTTTATATGTGTTTTGGGATTTCTTGAAGGAGGGATTAATTAATTTTCTTGATGATTGTTTTATGTTGGTTGAAAGATGATAAGAGGGGGAGGCATGAACGTATTTGAGAGAGATTATATGATTGATTAATGATGTTTAATTATTTAAGAATGTATTAGGTTTTTTTTTTTAATTGGAATAATGGTTTTGTTGATTAGAGAATTTTAGGGCTTAAATTTTTCATCTCTTGATTCTTGATTTTATTGGAGTGATGAATTAAAGATTTTATGGGTTAAAAATATGCGTTAAGGCTTTATTTTGTATGTGTGAATCATGCACGTTTTGGTGATTATTTTATATTTTTGATGTATTTTGGAAATATATAAAATTCGGATTTTACAATTTCTGGAATTTCCAGATTTTATGATCAGTATTCCAAACTATTTTTGAGGATGCAAACGGACTCTATTTTTAACATATTTGATATTTGTGGAAATCCCTGGAAGTCTACTGTTATTTAAAACTAGTTTCAGATCATTTGGATGCCTGTGTGAAGTTTTATGATTTTTCAAAGAGACAAAGGTCCGGCTGCCAGATTTCATAAATTTTTAGTGATCAGAATTCAAAACTGTTTTTGAGACTCCAAACAGTATCCATTTTTTTGCAAATTAGGTATCGTTAGAACGATCTGCATGTCTACTTTTGTTTAAAATTGGTTTCAAATCATTTGGAGTCCTATACAAAGTTTTATGAATTTTTGAAGGGGTAGAGGTCCGGCTGTCAGTTTCTGTAAAATTTTGATAATCAGATTTTGATGTTGATGATGATGTTATGACGTTCTTAATTAATACTTCTCCTACGATGATGTTTTGATAAAAAGTATATATATATATATGTATATGTATTTTTATATTTTAAAATGACGTTATATACTCTTGATGATGATGATGATGTTGCCCGGTGAGTGGACTTTTTGACTAGCGCGCTATGATGGTACAATGCCGGGCCCAATATATGATAGTTTTAAAATTTAAAAAGTTTTTAAATGATGTTTATATTGATGATGAAAAAAAAATATTTTTTTACGTTTGTGAGATTTAAGTGTCTTACTAAGCCTTCGCTTATTTAAAGTTAATTCGTGTTGCAGATAAAGGAAATGATAAGATATAGTATTGGAGGAGCTTGGAGCAGAAGCGGGAACGATCTTGCCATGGACTTTTTTTAATTTCAAATAAAGTTTTGAGACTTTAGTTTATTATTATTTGATTGGATAATTCATATGGACTTAAATTTTATTTCATGAAATGGTTTTTTTTTTAAATTATTTTAATTATGAAGGTTATCTTGATAAAGTTAAAAAAAAAATTTCTAAAATTTTCTAAAAGTATGTAAACAAAGTTTTCCAATAAGTCAATATTTTAATTTCTAACTTATTATTTTCCGCATTTTATAAGAGACGAAAATTAAAAAGAGAAGTCAATGTAATATTTTTGTTTTTGTTTCTTGCTTTTTGTCCATGTGGAATAATGAAGATGTTTTTGTCGAGTCGACTGTGGATTTTGTTTCGGCGTTTGTTCTTTACGTTATTAATACTGGAGGTGGTCTCTTAACCTTTTAAGTTTGATTATGGTTAACCAGATATGTGCCTTATCAATCTTTTGGTTTCATTCGGCTTGTGTCAATGTAGTGTTGGTGGTAACCATAATGTTACAGGTTGGGAACTTTCAATAGTTTCCAATCTATTAGATGATTATATCGTTTGCAGAAGTATTGTTAAAATGAGCATTATGCGTGTTTAATTGTTAGTGTGTCAAGACACTTTCTCACTGTCAATTCTTGGTATATGTCTTTTTTATGAGCTTTATAAGATTTTATTGATATATCTGATATCAATTGAGAGTTTTATTTCATCATATACCATATGATCATTTGCATTGATGTATATTTGTATGTTTTGTTTGATAGTAGACAATTTACCCTGTTAAAGAAAAAAAGGAAGAAAATAGTTGTACAGGCTGACTCACCTACCACAAAAGTTGAGCCATGGTCTCTCAATCGTCTAGGGCCATTTATGTTGCAAACAAGAGCCGATGCTATCACTGACTTATTGGTCTTTCACGCAAGTCATTGTACTATGATTGTTGACATGTTGCACCCAACACAACTTTTTTATTTTATTTAATCATTAAAAAAAAACTTTTTTATTTTATATTGTTTATCTTCTTTGGAAAGCGCAACCTAATTCTTCACCATATTTACTTCCTCTGTAAGAAGATTATCCATATATTGATCACTTTTTATTAGTACCATAATTTAATCACTTTGTTGATTAAAATAATTGAAATGATGTTGTTTAGTCTATTTAAATATATTTGTTTACTGCATTTGTTTTTCTCCCCCCTTACGCAAGTTTGTCTTACCTAATAAAGACCAGCACCGAGGTTAATTAAGAGCCACTAAGTAGTGTAAGATTTTCCTTTTGTTGGTTTCTTTGTGTGTAAGTGTGTGTGTGTATATATATATATATATATTTTTGCCTTTTTTTCCCCCACTTATTGTCGTTTCTTTTTTTGGTGTGGGGCAAGACCCCTTGACAGGGATAGACAAAGCGAGAATAATTGGCAAGTTGGGAGAGAACTATAGATGAATAAGGAAAGGAAAAAAAATGGAAGACTCCTGTGGTTGAAGAATAAAGACATATTTACATTTCAAGAAAAGTCTCCTCCTTCCATTCTACGCTCTGTGAGATACTCTTAGCTAGGGTTTCTGAGAAATCCCCATTTTCCCATTTTTGTATGTCCTTCTTCATCTTGTTCTTCATATACGAACTCAGTTTGGTCATCTCAGTTCGAATTAGTAAAGTTTTTCGGTGATTCCCCCCCGCCCCCCCCCCCCCCCCCCCCCACTTTTTATCTTTTTTTGGGGTTTTTTCTCTTTAAATCTTATGAGGTTTCTTAGCAAATATGGTAAAAATAAATAAATAAATAAATAAAAACAAAGAAAGAGGGAAATTATATAGCTTTATTGTGCTTTTGTTTTGTGATATTTTTGGTCGTCACTGTTCTTACAAAAGTTATGTCTTCAGAGCTCTCTAGTTAGCTTGATTTTTTCTTCTAGGTTTTTCGACTGAAACCTTGTACACCTATTTAATACCATTTCTGTTATTATGAGATTTTTTTTCACATTATTTTATGCTAATTTTTTGTGCTTAAATTTATGGTTAAAGTTGAATGAAACTAAAATATAAAAAAATACCCATTTTTCTGATTTTGTTCTAGGAGGGCATAAATGGTGAGAGGAAAAATTGAGATGCGAAGAATCGAGAATGCTACAAACAGGCAAGTGACATTCTCGAAGAGACGAAATGGTTTGTTGAAGAAGGCTCGCGAGCTCTCAGTTCTCTGCGATGTCCCAGTTGCTGTGATCGTCTTCTCTCAGAAAGGCAGGCTCTATCAGTTCTCAAGCACCGAGTATGTTTCCCCTTTTTTTTTTCCTTTCTTTTTAAGTAATGATTTAACAAAACCAATGTTCTTTTTAATTTATGATTTAACAAGTGTTGCTTCCTGACATGTAAAACATAAAATTCTTTCCACCAATTTTTTTGCTCTATGGAAAAAAAGAAATATAATTGCAATTTGCTGTATGCCTGGTGTTTGCAATAAGGTATGGGTTAATGTACTACCGATCACGCTTACACATATACACGTATACACGTAAATGTTATATATAATCAATTGTATAAATCTTTTATACAAATATAATTATACCTTTCTTAATCAGAGCAAGGAGTACGAATTTCGGTCTTTCCCTTCTCTTTTTAGTACCGATCGATATCTCTAACTAGAGCACAGCTGTTGGAAATTGTACCTGAAGTTATTGCTTTTGGGGTTGTTCTTCTTTGAAAAATACCTTCAAAGATTTTCTGTCTCTCTCTCTCTCTATATGTATTTCTCTTCAAGTTGTAATCAGATGATTCCGTAATTGCACTATATAATATAATATGGTACAATATATCCCCTTTTGATGCTGACCTAGTCCTAATTCCTTCTCCTAGTACTTCTTTAATTACTAGTTTTCTTGATGACCATTTCTGCCCTATTTATACATAATCACTTCACGCTTGACTGTTTTTATTTACTTGCTTTTTTTTAATTATTATTGATTGGAGGTTTTTTTTTTTAAAAAAAAAATTTTAATTCCTCTTTCGGTATCTAGGCGTACACGTTTTGATATTCATTGCGAACCTTGAAGGAAGTCCTCATTATCGCCCATTTTGATAAATATTATTTGGAGATATTTATAAAATGTTTGGTTTTAACCAGTACAAACGCTGAGTTCTTTATGTTAGCTAGTTATTAGTATTTAGGATTTAGGAACCAATTCTTTACTTATTAATTATAATGGCTCAGATTTTTTGGAACTTTGACCATCAAATATCTAAGAGAACAGGTGAAATTAAACTTTCTAATTATGTCGCTTGTTAAAATCAGTTAGAGTTTGTTATGTGGAGTCTATTTGCAACTTTCAGCATATGCTTACAAATTAACCATATGCATCATTTAAAATGAACAGTGACATTAATGCAAGTCAAATTATAATGTGTAGACACATATGAAGTTGGTTAGTTTTTGATTAGTACAATCGAAGTTTTAATAAAACCCATATATATATATATATATATATATATATGTTAAAGAGCAAGCGAAAAATCTTGTATATATATAATTCCTTGAAACGAACGTTTGATTAGAATGTATAAACCATAATTTGATTACCAATTTGTGCCTTAGGGTGTTTCCCGTAGTATTATCATATGCACTCCTATCAAGAAACAGTCTCATTTTCAACCAAGCGAGCGTGGTAATTATATTTTGATTTCACCGTTCCCAACTCATTGAAGCAAGTAATGAGATTGAGATTGGCCTTGTTTATCTATTATCTGAGGACTGAGTGCCTAACTGCTATATATATAGATGGTATTTGTTATATGATATAGGAGATTACCAAAACTCTAGCTAGTGAGCGACATACATAAGTGATAAATACATGTGGTTGTCTATGTCTGTATTTATGTGTATATAGGTACGTATGTATAAGAAATGAATTTCGAGAAAGAAATCCATATATTAGACAATTAATCCGGCTGTAAGGTGCGGTTATGGAGGTTCTAATTTTTCTTTTTTGATAAGTATGAAGGTTCAAATTTTGGATCGTGATTAATTATAGTACTTTTATCTTTTGGTAGCATTTATACAATGATGTGTCACCTTCTTTGCATATGTAGATATTGGAGGTTCTTTCTATTAGAAGCTACACTAGTAGCAAGGAAAAGTATATTAACCATTTATGCGATTTTGTGTTGATTAAAAATCTGGTGAAGTTTACTATAGCAACCTTGTAGTGTTTATTACGATTACTGTTGATTTAGTTTCTACTAAAGTAAGTAAGAATTAAATAGGGCAGCACATTAGTCATCAACTGGGGTGGCGGTTCGATTTTCTGATCGAAAGCTATTGGTTTTCAGAAGACGAGAGTGAGCACAGAGCTTAGTTTCCAATGGTTTTAGGAGACAGTAACCAAACAATGTAACAATTAAGCAGTTCAAGAAGCACTTTTATTTATTTATTTATTTGTTTTGCGTGAATTGGTTTTCAATTTTTGTGTTAGGTCCCCAAGAATTATGTTTCCAATTCTTTGTACAAGTTATTATATTTATACATAGGTAAATTGAAAAGATTATACTCGGTCAGTTCGGTTTTAGAGTCCATAACCCTCCTCCGACCGCTGAGCCACCGATTTCTTAGATGGTTCGGTTCAATGACCGAAAGTGATTAATTCTGATATGTCACCGACGTCTTTAACTAATCATGGGGCATTACAATTTTTTTTTTTTCCTTTCTTCATTTGGAAACCCTTGTCCATTTTAGGACAAATTTCAAAATTCCCCAAACTTACATTTATAAGTTTGGTTCTCCCCAACTATGAAAGGTCTCAGCTAATCCCCATGCCCCCCTAATGTAAGATTTTGGACATTAAATATCAGATATTATAGTCATGTGAGGGGGCAAAGTCGTAAACCAGTTTTGGGCGGGATTGTATAGTTGATTTTCTCCTTAAACCCAAAAAATCTGTAGTCTTAAATAAAAACTTAATCAGGAAAATAGGAAAGAAAACTCAAGCTTTACAACACAAGTTCAGTTTGAGTTGAGTTGAGATATTTTTAAGTTTGCATAGTAAATTTTGTTGACTTTTTCAGAAAAGACAAAAACTTTTGGGGAAAAGACAAAAAACATGATGAAAAAAGTACAGTTTAGTTTAAGTTGAACCGGCAAACCAAACGGGCCCTTATGGAACTCCAAAGGAAGAAGAAAAGGCATGTAGCCTATATTTGGTAAAGTGGAAAAGGGAGGAAAGAAATTGGAGGGACGTTGAGAAAGAGAAGGGAGTGTAGGGTCATTTGTTGAGAAGAAAATGGGAAGAAAATGGGAAGAAAATGGGAAGAAAAGAAGTTATAAATCCATGAGATCCACTATTTTCTAATCCTTCTAACTTTATAGAGAAAATATTTGACGAAACAAATATTATATTGAATAACCATGTTCACCATCTCCTAGCAGAAAAACCATGTTGACCATCATCACTCCTCACTTTTATATTTTACTCCTTCTTTCTTTCCATTTTCCATCTCTGTCCAAATATACATAACATTAATAATGAGCATCTTGTTTGATACTTTGCATTGTTACAATATATGAATTAGAAGCGCCTTTATGTTTTGAAACTATTTAGCTCCCGTTTGACACCCAGGTTTATAACACTTTTCAAACTTTTTTTGTCATGTTTTCTATCATAAAGAAATAAATTTATTGTTTGACTATGAGTTTGAACTTATGATCCAAACATCCTTTAAAGTATGACATGATTACTAAGTGAACTATTTTACGAATGTGACATAATTTCAAATTGAACAAGTCTCTTTGAAATGGAAGAATAATTTCTAGCTAGTTTGAAAACGCTTTATTGAAAGAATGATGGAGAATGACAATGTGGAAAGTAAACTAATTCACTCAAATAACCCAACTAATTTTCAGAGGGTGCTATGTAGCACTAAATATCCAAATTTTAAAGAAGAGCACTATTGAATAAGACAACATATAAATGTAAGTTTAGGGGGCAACAAGAAATTTTGGTCAAAGTAAAATTTGTTCATATTTTTTTTTTCTTATTTCTGATCATTAATCTCTTTCTATCGTTCCTTTTTCTTTTTTTTTTTTTTACTCTTATGCTTCAAATGAAGCCTCATCCTTCCTTTTTCTTTTTTAAATTTTAGTTTAATGTTGAGTGATAGAAGGTTTAGTGTGGGATTAATTTCATAGCAGTGCCAACTATAGACTTTGTGATGTGTTATTTTCTTTTAATATGCCAGTCGTCTGTGTTCTTTTTATCTAAAAAGTTAAAAATAGGAAGTCTCAACTCTAAACTTTAAGAAACTTTCTCATTGGTTTCGTTTCTTTTGTTCCTCATTGATTATGTACACAATGTAGTCGACATGTGGTTGGTTTTAAAAAATTAAAAACAAAACCGAGAGAGAGAGAGAGAGAGTGCAACTGAAGTTTAGACTAAAAGAGCATCCCAAATTAGGTTGTCACCTTCACAAGAATCTTTCTTCTTTCAAGCCCCCAACTGAAAATTTTAATTAATAATAAAATTAAAAAAAATAAAACAAAACAAAAACAAATAGTTCATGAAACTACTTAATTGAGTGAAAGTGCAGGAATGGAACAAAAAGGGAAAAAAAAATCACAATCCCAACCTTAAGAGTGTGGTAAGAGAGAAAAGTGGAAGGAAGGAGAGGGATAGAAGGATTAGCATAAGGGTTTAATCATTCATCGATGTTCGGTAGAAGAGAAAAGAGGTAGGAATGGATAAGGATAGTAACTGCAAATCCTTCAGAACATTCCAATTTTTATAGATCATAATAGGGAAAACCCCTCTCTCAATTTTTATTTCCCTCATCTAAGAAGAAGACCTTGGTAAGGAAAATGTAGAAGGAGGAAGTAGTCCTTTCTCTTATGATGTTTGGTATAAAATCCCTCTAGTAATCTCTTTAGTTTAAAGATATATCAAAATTGAAGTGTTTTGAAGGATTTTAAGTCCCTCCCCTTATCCATTTCTTCTTCTTTTATTTCCTACTAAACAACCATAAATGTCAAAATCCTTCCACTAGTCCTTAGTCTCTCTCCTTCCTTCTCTCTCCTACCAAACACACTCTAAGAGGGAAAACCGGTCAGGGGTTACTCCAATAAAAAACTAGAGAAGGCTTTCTTAAATAACTAAACTAGCTAGTAAAACCCAATGAGAAAATGAGAAAAACCTAAAGAAGGAAAAAAGAAGGCATAATCAATGTGAACCCCCAAACAAAGTATTATATCTTGCATTGCAGTTTGCACATTTTAGTTAGTTAACTTTTTCCTACGTATGTATTATATATTGCCATATTGTATAACATGGACAGCCAAAACGATTCCTCAATTTGATGAATTTTGTTTCTTTATTTTAGAATTTGAATGTCTTCCTATTATTTCTAACGAGCTAGTAAAACTAAAAGTAAAAATACTTGGTTGAATGTTAACATAATATGTTTTCGGTGCTAATTTCAGAATGCAAAAAATCATCGAACGATACCGTGAACAAGCAAAGGATAATAATCAAACTGAAAACACTGAAGCCGACCAATATTTGCAGGTTAGAAACTCCATATTGGAATGATATGATATTTCATATTTCTGATATTTAATCAAGCGTAATTTTGTTTATACTACTAATGTTTTCTATATATATTTTAGTATGTGTCTATATATGCCGAACTTCATTATAATTTAGTGAATATGTTTTAATTGACTCATATACATGCAATAATTAGTTTCTTTGAGGGTCATCAAACGGACTTGGCTATGTGTATATGAACTACTTAGATAGTATGACACAATTTATAACAATTAACTGCTATAATTGAGGAAATCACTGCAAATGTGAAAATCACTATATACTTTGGTACATTTTCTTGAATATCATGGCAAAAACACCACTAGGAGATTGACTCTGAAAAGTGAAAACACACACACACACACACATATATTATGGTGAATAGGGCAACTGCGTATATATAAGCTAACTTTAGCCTGTAACTCAAATTCTTTTTTACCCTGATAATGATTAAGACGTATGGATTTGGATGCAGCAACTGAAGCTTGAAACTGCAAAGATGGCTAACAAGATTGAGCTCCTTGAAATTTCTAAGCGGTATTCGTGGCCTATACTTTGATGCTTAATATTTGTCGATTTTAATACCAGATCACTTTTTTTTATTAATGTCCATGTTATATTTGATTTTAAAAACTAGAAAAAGAGAATACTTGATATATCTTTTTTCTATATTCCAATACATAATGTCATTTTAAATGGTATATATAAAACCATAAATCTCAAGATTGAGACCTGGCAAAATATTTTATTTAATAAAAAACGTAAAAAAAAAATAAATGGCGTTGTTATAGTTAGTAAGTGAAAAGTCGACATATCAAATAATAATTAGTAATTGTATTCCGAAATTAACGTTTTCTTTATTTGGTGCTCCATTTAGGGAAAAATTAGATAATTAGGCCGATTTTAAACATTCATTTAAACAAATGGCTTAAATTGTTTTAATTTAACAAAATAATCGTTAATCAGACCATAATCAATCAATGATTTACCACAGTCAATCAATTATTAACCACTAATCAATCCTTAAACATTACATTTTTTTAAAATAAAAATACTTATTAATATTAGTCAATCACTGATTAATCAATAATTGATTAGATTGATTGAAAACGGTAATTTTCTTAATTTTACCAAATTTCGTTCAATTTTTAAAATTGAATGCCAAATTTCTATGCCAACGTTAAGATTTGACTTTTTGGTAAGAAAATCATTCTCATACTTGATGTCAATTTGGCATATGTTATCTTCAAAGCCAACTTTGGCCATTTGCCGAATTGTGGCATTTGAATGCTCCTGTTGATAGCTTTATGCATTGATTTTTTTCGGTTCATAATTATAACATTGTCGTTTTTAGTTTACTTAAAAAATTAAAAATATCCTTTTACAAAATCCAAAGACTAGAAACTTATATTTTCTTAAAATAAAATAGATGTTGCATTTGAAATATAGCATTAATCCTTAGAGCACAAAACAGAACAACTAAATACGTCAGTTTACATCATTTTGTGTCAAATATAAGCATCGCCATTAATATTTGCGCTAGCACTGTAAATGATCTTTATCTGAATTAAATTTTTACATTCCATAGAAATGTGTTATTGTGTACCATTGGAGATGTTGTTACATGCATGGATCAGTTGTAATATTCTTCACTGAACTTCAGTTCTAGCATTGTTATTAGGAAGCTTTTGGGGCGTGACATAAGTTCTTGTTCTTACGAGGAACTCCAAGGGATAAATAGGCAGTTGGAGCAAAGCCTATGCATTATCAAAGCAAGAAAGGTATATATCTATTATATAGTAGTCTTAAGAACCAAGTTAAAATTAGGACTTTTCCCAAAGATTTCTCTCATACTAATAGAAGTTCATGTACATTTTATTATGACACTTATGTTGATCCCTATAGCTATTGCTTTTAGGTAATATATACATACATATATAAATGCATATACATCACTCTGTGTGTGTGTATGCATGATGATGATGAAAGCTCATTAAATTACTTGAATCGCCTATTTCCCAGGATCGACTATTCAATGAGAAGATGGAGCAACTAAAAATGAAGGTATTTTTGCTCCATTTGTATTCAATATGTGCTTCAAGGTTAGCTTTTTAGCTGATCTTTTTTAGCTTTAATTAATTATTTCTTTTTTTGCTGAAATATTCAGGAAGCAATCCTCTTAGATGAGAATGCAAGGTTACGTGAAAATTTCCAGGTGACTTTCAAGTCCTTTAATTTGTTTCTTGTTTCTGCTTTTGCCTCCATTTCCCCTGGAAAAAAAAAAAAGAATTATCATTTCTTGTTTTTCTTATTCTGCTCCTTTAGATCTTCTGATCTTGTTGCATTTTAGGTTTTAGGCTCAAAAAAGATTTTCAACATAAAAACCAACTTCCAAATCATTCTTTCTATTCAAGGAATTCACTTCACTAGTATTGATGCTTGCCCAGACATAAATTTAGGGCTCGCTTGGAATAATGGTTCCAACCTTTGTTTTTAAGGTTGGTTTTCAAAAACTCGAACTTCACTTTCTTATAGTACAAATCCTACAATTTCAAGTCGAAATGAGGTGATTTTTGTTTTTAAAAGCTCACAACGACGAAAGAAACGAAAAACGATCCATATTGTCTATATTTTTCTAAACACGTTATAAATTTTTTCACTATATTTAAATATCGCGGTTCATTTTCAATTCATATTTCAACCAAACACACATTACTAATACGCATCTCCAAAACTTTAACTCCAAGCTATATTTCAAACGGCCCTTAAATGCATACCTGTCTTTGAATATATAATAGAGCAAAATAAATTTAGAACCAAGTTTCACATAGTGGCAATAAATCACGAAAAAAGAGAGAATAAGGAAAGCGCCTTCAACCACCTTCTAGATCCTTCAATGTAATGTCACTTCCTGACTATTTATTTCCGACCTAACCCCACTAGATCCTTCATCGTAATGTCGCTTCCTGGCTCCTTTTTTCCGGCCTACCCCAACTCTCTTAAGGCGTTTCCTTTACTCTGTACGCTATCCCCTACTTCCCCCATTGGAGAAAAAGCAATGCAGTGTGGTTATGCAGTTGTGTTTAATCGGGCAATGGCACGACGGTCTCCCTGCAGCTCTGATTTTCCTCCCGGGGGGTTGTTACGGAGGGAAGAAGACTCTCTTCAGTTTATAAAACTTTTTGTGGCCTCAGACACTGAATTACTTGTAAGGCTATTTAAGTTGTTTTGTCAAGGAAAGAAAGACCAAGTAAATTAGACAGACAATGACACAAAGATAGCAGACTTGGCTTGAGACAGAAACATAGCATAGTGACATTCCGGACTAGTTAGGTAAAAGTTGAAATGCTTGTGATATATTTGATGGAAATTATTTAGGTTTTTTTTTTTTTTCAGTTTGAAGCATAAATGATTGGAATTTATCGATGACAACAAGAAAAAGAAAGGAAATATAAGAAAGAAGAAACAAAATCGGCTTTATCATCATCTATTCTTTAACTTGTTCTATATATATATATATTGGGTTTTTTTCTTCTAATTGAGAACAATATTACACGTTTTGCTATCTGTTTAGCTCTAGCCAGCAGTATCAAACATCATAAGATCTGAATTCACATTTATACATGCACAACGTTTTTGGTAGAAAACTACAGGAGCAAATCTGCCGTATTTGCAGCCATTGATCCAAGAGAAAGAAGCTGTAACCTACTGCAGTCAAAGTAGCGACAGTACTACTTCGGAAGATCAGGTGGATACCGAGCTGTTCATTGGAATGCCGACAAGTAATTCGCTGCTGATTACATAATCTGGTTCTTCATGATCTCCTTAACCAAACAAGTATATATATATAGAGTATGTAGATCACTTTAATTTTGTGTCTAACATTGAAATTTAATATTCCGTTTGGTAAATTAGTTTAAGTCCAACTAAACTGTATTTTTTTATTTAAATTTTTATCTTTTTCTGAAAAGTCAACAAAATTTATAACTAGTTTTTGAAAAGTCAAATAACTCCGACTAAAAATTTCAATTCCAACTAACTTACCAAACAGAAGCTAAGTTGTGCTTATTAATTCTAATAAACATGTCTTTGCAATAAATGAGAATCGATAGACAGAATGAGATCCTTATTCGTAATTTAATGTTGTAAAGAAATTCCCAAAATGAGAAATGATCGTATTATTTTTTTAACTTGTAGAGAGTTGTATTCTCCTCATTATAGTGAAGATTTTGAGATCTTTTTCTTATTGTCAACATCTGAGGATATATTCCGGTATATTATGTGTCAAATATTGCTTATATAGCGTTATTACGGAACTCGTCAGCAATTTTGGCACTTGGTAGATCCAGTTTCAATATGGCCAAATATGTGGCGTACTTTCTCATATTAGACATGTGAAATCTTGAAGCTTTAAGGATATCCACACTTAGTAATTTCACATGTAACGACCCGCCTAGCACGGACCGTTACCGTACATATATACATGTTTAACATACTTACTTCTTTATCAAAAGTAGTAAAATTTTTTTTTTTTTTTTTTCTACTACTACTGAAGCACTGTTTGGAATAATATAGATATTAAACATAAATTCTGCGGAAGACATAGCGGCTTATCCCTTCTTTCACAGTTGCCCCGCCAACTCCATCATCTTGTATCAAAATTCGCCAGTAGGTTGTTTACCTACAGCATGGACGTAAGGCGTGAGCTTTCGCTCAGCAAGTACAACTTTATTTTCCGCAACACAATTAATTATAAACTTAACATAGCAAATCATAACATATTCTAATTATGCATGATCCAATTATGCTTTATTATGCGTAATTGTTTATGGGCCCCTTATCATGGGTGATCGTACCGGGCGCGCAACTATGGAACGGTTGGGGCGGCCAAACCAATTCCAACTCGATCCACAGTCCTACCCGACCTTGGACGGGTCGGTACGTCACTGGCAAGCTCGCTTGCCACTATACTTATTTATCATCTTGACCTTGTTCTTATTAACTGTGAACATGCTTCATGATGTCACATGAGTATAACTGATAATCATATCTTAGTTATGCCATCTACTTTACATAACATACATTGTATCATGTTATATTTAAAAAGCCTATGCTGTAGGCGGAATTGTACTTACCTCTCTTACTATGTCCCTCTTTAGTACTGTTCTCTTACTGGCACAGCTGCAGGCCCTTTCCTGCTTGAATAGGGACATAGGTGAGAGTTCAATTCTCATTATGCAGTGTTGGTGTCCTAACCAACATGCTTACTAATTTCTAGTTGTATGTCCCCGATACTTGATATCTGGTTTGGTCACAAATATAAATCCTACTGTTTGAGAGGATTTATTCTTTAAAAGATTATTTTGGACAAACCCTTGGGCTAATTCTTTGACAAAAATGCCGGGTTTCTTTAAAACCTTAAGCTTTGGGACTAGGTCCGATAACTCAGGTATTATCGTCCGTAATCGGCTTGATTACAATTTTTATCTTAAAAACTCAATTTTCTCATCCTTTTGCCATTTTGAGAGATTTAACTTTTAAATCCCTTCAATATTTTTGGTAAAGATTTCAATCTTTAAAACAAATCTTTATAAAGGTCGTTTAAGATTGAGAACTGCCTTTGGAACAGTTTTAAGCAAAAATACAGTTTTCTTTTTCTTTTTGAAACTGTTTGTAAAACTTATGTGCAGGAATTTTCGGTTCCCTGCACACTCTTCATAAAACAATACCAGTTTAAAAATCCATTTGGAATTTGAAAAACTTGTCTTCATGAAAGTTGTAGCTCTCGAAAAATGCTAAAACTTTCATGTTTTACAAAAAATCCAGTTCTGCTTGTATTTGCGTCAGTTTTTGTTTGAAACAGACTGATCCTGTAACTTGGGTCTGGGCAAACCCGCCACGGATTTTTGTAAAAACGAAGGCCATTGGAGCCTCATTTTTAAAATCTGCTCGCGTGGTCTTCTAGGAAAAATCGTTCCGAGCAACTTTCGTGTTTTACAATTTACCCAATTCGTCCTCTAAATGCCTCTAATTTTTACTTTCCCGAAACTGACCAGTTTTGAATCCGAATTGGCAGTTTTGGTTGTTAAGTTCGTTTTACGTCCTATTTCGTGAAATCTATCTCGACCGATCACTTCGGGAGTCTATATGGCAAACACACAGCGTTTCTAACGTCCCACTTGAACCTTTAAACCGTCCAATTGAAACCATGCAAACCAAATTTAAAAACCCTAACTTTTTGCATACATCACATACAAGCATCAAACTTTGCTCCTTAAGCTAGCATGCTTCAAACACTGCCTTATGGCAGATTTTTGGACCAAACTAGGGGACACACAACCCTAAGCATCAAGCATGAAAATCAATCATAAACAAGCACAACAATGCAAGAATTTAAACCATACACCCTTAGATCTACAAATCAAGCACATACCTCTAACTTTAGGGCACAAAATAGGAAATGGACTTATGTCCTTACAACCAAATTGAACTACCTTTTTACCTTAAATTTGAACTCAAATAAGAGAGTTAGGGTTCTAGATTTTTACCTTAGACCAAAGTCAAGTTTGGTCACCAAAATCTCTTCCTCCCCCTAGCTCTCCTTAGCTCACGGCCACACCACCCAATTGGCACCAAAATTTTTTTGGTTGCTCTCCTTGGTAGATCCACTTCCAAGCCGAGTACTCCACTAGGATTTGGCCTCAAATTTTTCAGCTTCTCCTCTTCCCTTACACACTCGGCCACACACACCAATTGACCAAAAAAAATTTCTAAATTTTCCTTGGTTTGTTCCTAGCTCAAATCCGAACCCCTATGATCAAAATCCCCAAGAAAATTTCTGATTTCTCTCACCCTTTCTCTCCTCTGATTTCCAGATTTTTTTTTGTGGAAAAATTTGACAAGAGCTTGGCTGTTTTTCTCTGATTTTTCCAGCCAAAAACCGCCCCCCCTTAGGCCTATTTATAGGTGAGTTTTTGGGGTCAAATTGTAATTAACTTTTGTTCACCTTTTCTAATAATTCCATGAAGAAAAACTATTTCTATTTTGGCCCCAAGGTGACCGGCCACATGCTCTAGAAAGCTCCATTATTATCCAAAATTTTTTCTTTTTAATCACCATAATGATGTCATAAATCAAAAGGTTGGTGAGGTAAGCACCATTAGGCTTGTTTGGCAATTTTTCTTGCTAAGCAGTCCAAATTCAAGTTAACACAGATATTTTAATACTGTTAACTATTAATAACAGTATTTTATCACTAAACTGCAGTCCAAAATTTATCTGTGTAAAATTTGACTGTATAAAATTTTTCTTATAATTTGAAGTCCTTTGGCCCAATATACCCTAATTTATGTGCTTGATTTTTCTAGGGTGATTTTAAATCTTAATCTTAACATCTTGTCCGAAAAATGGTTTTTCGCAGTATATTTTCCATACTGTTTGACCATAAATCAGTATCATCGTATGGTTGACTTTTCTGGTCAACCCTTGACTTTTTTGGGTCGACTTTGACTTTTTAGGTCAAACTTTGACCACCATGCAAGACCATGCAAACGTGAAATTTTCTACTATTCTAACTCAGAATGATACATAGTTGTTAAACCAATCATTTTTTTTAAGTCTCATAGAATCATGAGAACTTAAAATTTTCAAATAAAAACCCATCTCAGATTTTCATGAATATATTCTGAACATAGCATAAATTTCTTTACAAAACAACGTAAGGTCGTGAAAATTTGGTTATTACATCACACCTGACTTCATCATGAGTTTAGAACTCGAATTCTCTTACCCTCAAGTTCAAAAAAAAAGAAAAAGAAAAGATGGTCGATATCATCTTGATTATATTTATACTGTAAAGTGTTGAATTTATCTTGAATTTTTTTAGAATCCTCGAAATTACTCAATACTATTCAAATGGGGTGTCATTAAGCCAAATTTGTTAACTTTTTTTTTTTTTTTCTTTTCTTTTTGAACACAGAAATAGAGTAATTCTTCTTGCACCATTTTATTTAAATTCGGCAATAAATCACAATTTAGTTTGACAATTATTTGTCAATAGAGCAAAGACCTTTTACCTTAATTAATAGTGAGAAATGAACGTTTGTTAATTAATACTCCTGTAACGACCCGCCTAGCACAGGCCGTTACCATACATATATACATATATTTCGTGCTTACTTTCTTAACGTAAACAGCGAAATTTTTTTTTTCTATATATATATTGCGCACTCGCACACTTCCATAAGTACATACATAAGCGTAGTAGATATTTACCAAAGTTGTTCGGATTTAAATAATAAACGTAAATAAAACGCATAACAATACATGTGGCGGCTTATTTCCCACATTTCACAGTCCGTCAGGCCATGCCCCTCCATCTTGTATCAACAATTGCCGACAGGTTGTTTACCTACAGCATAGACGTAAGACAGTGAGCTTTCGCTCAGCAAGTACAACTATCCTATACCGCGACACAACAAAATATAATATATTTAACATAAATCATATCATGTCGTAACTTATCTTAACATATGCATGAGCCATTTATGTTTCATTATGCTTCCTTATTCATTCGTAACTTTCTTATCTTAACTTATCTTATCTTAACTCATCTTATCTTATGGGTCATATAACGTAAGTGTCAGTACCGGACGCGCAACTATGGGCTTACTCTTGCCATAGCTCAACCCGACCTAACGCGGTTCGGTACGACACAGGCAAGCTTGCTTGCTATTATGACTTTTATTGTCTCATATTTGATCTTATCCTTATTAATTGGTGAACATGCATCGTGATGTTTCACACCATTAATTATCATTCTTATCTCATAATCTTATTATGACTTTTATCGTAGCATATCTACGTAATATATCTTCATAACATACACCTATAGCATTTCATAAATTCATAGCATTTTTCATGACATTTTCTAAACCCTAGCATACAATCATAACATTTAATTTTTTATAACATAGAACATACCATAGCATTTCCTAGTATATAACATAGCATTTAACAATGTAATATTCTGAAATGCATAACATTTTACACACATACTTAGGCAAGTATACACGACAAAGCCTATACTGTAGGCGGAGTTGTACTTACCTTGTTTGTGATTGATGTGTCCACTGTCTAGCTTGAATTCGTCGGGACACCGTCGAATATTATATTCTGAGATTGATCAAAAGTAAGGGTTAGAAATGTTGGCAGTATAACCAACATTCTTATATAACCTTAGTTATATTCCCTTACTTAATTTTACGTTATCCTACTTGGTTACATTGAGTAACACTAGGATTTAAATCTATTCTAATCGAATTATTTTATTTTAGTTTAAATTTAAATTTCAAAAATTCATTTTTGTTTTCTTTTTAGAAAACCTTATGTTTTTGGTACAAAACCCTTTATTTTACTTAAAAATTGGAAATCATAAAATAAAATTCATAAAAATTACTGACTATTGGAAACTGTCTTTGGAACAGTCTCACAATGCCATTGTATCAATTCATATAAAATTTTTCCTCTTCCTGTACTGTTTTGGGAAATTCTGAACAGGAATTATCTATTTCCTGTATAGTTTTTGAAACCCATTTCCATTTAAAAATCTAAACAGATTTTAAAAAAGTTTTCTTCATGAAAGTTTTAGCTATCGAAAAACCCCATAACTTTCATGTTTTGAGGAAAACCCAGTTTCGCTTGTATCTTTGTCAGTTTTCATTTGAAACTGACTGGTCGTGTATGAAGTCTGGGCACGTTGGTCTCGGGTTTTCATGAAAATGGAGGCCATTGGAGCCTCATTTTGGAAAAATGTCTGCGATGCCCCCTAGGAAAAACTGTGTTCTACAACTTTCATGTTTTGAGTTTTTCTCAATTCGGCCTCTAAAGGCCTCAAAATTGACTTTTCCCGAAACTGGTCAGGATCCACCCGAACCTGGCAGTTTTTCGGTTTAGAGTTCATTTTACGTCCTAGACGTGGAACCTAGCTCGACCAGCCACCGCGGGAGCTCTAATACACACATGAAGTGTTTCTAACGTTCAACATTCATCATTCACATCAACATAAACATCATACATAAATTTATAAAACCCTAACCAACCATCAAACACCTAACATGCATATTCTTTGCAACCACCAACAAAACCCTAACCTATCAAGCACAAACCCTAAATTTTTAAACTAAGGCAGCAATAAACAGTGAGCTTATGCTCTTACAACCAATTGCTTAAATACATTTAAATTTCCTCAATTGAAATTTAAATGAAAAGCTTATAGATCCAAGGATTTTACCTCAATTTCGGGTCCAAAATTAGCTTGCTTCACTTCTCCTTTTTCCTCCCTTCACAGCCGGCTTTCCAAGGGAAATTGGCTCCCCAGAATGTCCAGCTCCTTTGCCCAATTTCAGGTCACCAACTTGCTAAAATCCAGCCACACTTTGGCTCCAAAAATCCGGTTTCCCTTGCCTAAGGTCTTCCTTGTTTCTTTCCCCACCTTAACCGGCCCCTTGGTCAAGATTGGGCACCAAAATTTCTTGGGTCCTTGGGTGGTATCCTAGATGAAATTTCAAGCTTTCAAAACCCTAAATCCCCTCTTAGATCCATTTTTTTTTCTTGCCTTGCCCTTGCTCCCACAACCGGCCACTAGGCCTAGCAAGGGTTCCAAAATTTTTTTCTAGCTCTTTGCTTGTTTCTCCTTCACAAAACCGACCACCATACACTAATACACTCTTGATCTTAGCTTAAATTTCTTTCTTTCCTCACCTCTCAAAACCGGTTTTAGTGGAGTAAAAATTTGGGCATAGTTTAGTTTGGTTTTTCCAATTTTTTTGAATTATGGCAACCCCTATTTATAGAGGTTTTGGAACTTCTTTGAAATTGGAAATTAACCCCAAAAGAAGCAAGATTTTGCACCTTTGGCTGATGAAGTGGCCGGCCACCCTTGCTCTAGAAGGGTCCAAAATATCTTTCCACCATTAGTTAATTAATTATGATGTCATTAATATAAAGTAAGGTGAGGTAAGCTTCTAATGGCTTGTTTGTTGCTTTTCTTTATTGTACAGTCCATTCTTAAATTAACACAGGTATTTTCAATACTGGATTTACTTATACACAGTATTGGTTCACTGAACTGCAGTCCAAAATTCATCTGTGTAAAAATGAACTGTATAAAAATTTTCTCATAACTTGGAACCACTTGGCCCAAGATATTCTAATTAATGTGCTTGATTTTCTATGGTGGTTTTGAATCTTAAACATATCATTTTAGATATAAAAACGGCTTTACGCAGTACAATTCTATACTACAAATTATTTAATCGTACAGCCTTTTTCATTAACTTTTTGGGTCAATTTTTGGCTTTCTCGTTCGCCATTGACTTTCTTGTCAACCGCTGACTTTCCCGCCAAACTTTGACTCCCGTGGTCAACAGTTGACTTTTTGGTCAACCGTCGGCGTTTTTCGGTCAAACTTTGACCAACATAAAAATTTTGGCGATTTGCTCCCTTTTTGCCTAAAAGGTCATTTGCTTGACTAAGCAATCATTTTTGAGTCTTATAAAATCATAAAAACTCATAAAACGTACTAAAAACCCTTGACAGAGCTTTTTCATAAATATCTTCATAATCGTACAATTTCTTAGAACAGAAGAGATTGTATTATTACAGAAAAACTTGGTATTACAACTCCAACTTATATAGTAGTTTTTTTCTTAAATCTAAAAATAATTTATAGTTATTTTAAAAAATATATATATATACCTAAGTTAATAAAATTTAATTAAAAAAACAAAATACTAAAGAAACCTGATTGAAACTCCATTGCAACTGTAAGTCCTGCCAGCGAGATGTGTCATCCACAAGCCCCACCTCCAGCTGTAATGACCAAAATTTTCACGAACTCATGATTTTCTTGTATATAAGAAATCTAAAGTTTGTACTATGTATTTATGTGCAATTGTATGAAAATTATGAATACCAATACAAAATTCATAATTTTATCAGTATAAGGTTGAGCTCTCGGTGAATTAATTACGAGACTCCATAATAGGCCTTTTAAGGAAAAAGGGCATAACGGAATTTCATGAATTTATAATGGTCAAAGTTAACCAAGAAAGTCAAAGTTTGACTAAAATTGTCAAAGGGATGACTATACAGTATTATGGCAAAGCAGTATGGAAATATACTGCGAAAACTATTTTTACGGACAAGATAACATGAATAGGATTTAAAACCACGATAGAAAAATCAAGCACACCAAGTTAGAAATAAAGGGCAAAAGGGCTTAAAGAAATAAGAAAAATTTTATACAGTCCATTTATACACAAATAAATTTTGGACTGCAGTCAAGTATAACGGTACTGAATTATACTGTGTATTAGTAAGCATAGTATTTGAAATATCTGTGTTAGTTCAAAATTGGACTGCATAATGAAGAAAAAAGCCAAACAAGGCCTTTGGAGGATGACATCACCTAATCCTCAAATTATGACATCATAATTCATTAATTAAGGGATGAAAAGAATTATGAAAAGTTCTAGGTGATGTGTTGGCCGGCCACCTCAGGGGCAAAAATGCCAAAATTTTATCTTTAGGGGTTAAAGTGAAAATTTTGGAAAATTGATGATGTAAGCGAAGTGATGTCATCAAGATGATGTCATCAAGGTGAGATAAGCTTGGCTTGATCTCCAAGTAAGGGACCGGCCACCTAGAGGGCATAAATGCAAGAATTTTAACTTTTGGGGCCAAAGTGCAAATTTTGGAAATTTGGTGATGTAAGCATGTGATGTCACCTAGATGATGTCACCAAGATGAGGTCATCTTGCCTTGCTCTCCAAGTTGACAGCCGGCCACCTTGCATGCCAAAAGTGTGAATTTTAAATTTTTAGGGGTTTTTATGCAATTTAGCAAAGTTTCTCCACCTCTATAAATAGGTGAGAGATTTACATCATTTTATTCAGAAAAAGCAGCCAAATTCTGCCCATTTTCCCTTTCCAAAAATCTGCAATCTCAGGTGGGTGATTGAGTGAAGAAAAAAATTGAGAAACTTAGGGGTTTTGATGTTTGTAGTCTTCGGTTTCCCCTAGCAAGTTCAAGCAAAAATTTTGGCAGTTTTTGTGCACAATTTTGGGGCCAACAGCCGGCTGCCAAGGGGGGGGGGGAGTGAGGGAAATTTAGAGTGGTTTGTGGTTGGTTTTGGTTCAAGCAAAAACCAAGAGATCAACACCAATTTTGGTGCAATTTGGTGGGTGAAACCGGTCAAGGAGGGAGAGAATTGAAAGCCAAAACCCTAGCCTCAATTTCTTCAATAAATCAAGGTAAACCATTCTAGACCTTGATCTCTTTCAATTAAGCATTCAATTTTAAATTTACATGTATTTCAAGTTGAAATTGTAAGAGCATAAGCTCAATTTATTTTGTGCCCAAAGTTAGGAATCTAGGGTTGTGCTTGATCTAGAATTAGGGGTGGTTTGATTTTTATGTGCATGCTTGCTTTAATTTTCTTAATTTGCATGCTAAATACTAGTTTATTATATGTCCCCAATCTTCCCTAGTGTTGGTGAATGATAATTTTGTGCTAGGTTGCTAGAATTTAATTAGTATGCTTGCTAGGTATTGTGCAACCGAAATCATGCAACTTAGTAGATCCAATATCAATTAGGTTTGCATGGTGATGTTAGAAATTGTGATTAAAGAACATTTACGCTAGAAATCACTGCATGTGTGTATTAGAGCTCCTGCGGTGGCTGGTTGAGCTAGGTTCCACGTCTAGGACGTAAAACGAACTCTAAACCGAAAAACTGCCAGGTTCGGGTGGATCCTGACCAGTTTTACGGAAAGCCGAATTTGAGGCCTTTAGAGGCCGAAATTGGAAAAACTTAAACACTAAAGTTTCTCGGAACAGTTTTTCCTAGGGGGCATCACAAACAGATTTGTAAAATGAGGCTCCAATGGCCTCCGTTTTTATGAAAATCCGAGGCTGATCTGCCCAGACCTAGTCTACACGTCCAGTAAGTTTCAAATTAAAACTGACAAGAATACAAGCAGAACTGGATTTTTCTTAAAACACAAAAGTTTTATAATTTTTCAAGAGCAAGAACTTTCGTGAAGACAAGTTTTTCAAATTTAATCTGGATTTTTAAATACAACCTGAATTATAAAAACTGTGCATAGAGCAAGAAATTCTTGCACAGGATTTTCTAAATACAAGCAGAGAAACTGTATTTTTGCACCAACACCACTGTTTTGACTATGGAAACTGTTCCAATAGCAGTTTTCAGCCTTTAATAATTTTATAAAGATCTACTTTGAAAACCACGAATTTTAAAGTTAAACAAAGGATTTTTAGCCAAAATCTTCAAATTGGATTTTAAAAGCCAAAGTGTAGTAACAAAAGGTTGACGGATAGTAACCAGGAAGGATACCCGAGTTACTGGGCCAAGCCCAAACCCCAAGTTTGACCCATAAAGGGTTGACCATGGTTGACTAAAAATGTTGACTTTGATTGACTAAGTTTGACCACCTCAAGGGTTACCCAATGTAACCCAATAAGTTATCATGTATGACTGGGGGACATATAACTAAGATTGTGTATGAATGTTGGATAGGTCACCAACATTTTATAGGATCCTTATCCTATGTTCTTTTTGATAGCAAGAAGTAACCTGCAGTTGCGATCTGAGCTGAAGCAACAAAACTCAGAACATAGCATATCAGGCAAGTATCAAACCTCACCTACAGTATGAAAATAGTAAAGACTATTTTCAAGTACACTATATTTTCAAGTATACATGCTATGTTGTGCTATGATATACGATGCCATGACATGTGATGTTATGCTATGTCTATGATGTGCTAAGTTAAGTTATGACATGTTATACCATGTTTACAAAAATGACATGTTTACAAAAGTGCCATGTTTACAAATGTGCCATGGTTTCAGAAATGCCATATTTTCAAAAATGCCATGGTTCCAGAAATGACATGTTTGCAAGAAGGCCATGTTATGGCAAATGTTGAGTAAGATATGACATAGTGACATCATGAAGCATGTTCACTAATGTTAAATCACATGGTAAGATAATCAAGTAAGGTGTCGTACCAACCTCCCGTGATCGAGGAGGTTACATGTTTCAGTGGTGATATTTACCTTCCGTGATCGTGAAGGGTCAAGTTATAATTCCCAGAACTGTTAGGGCCTTGCAAACCCTAGCTTTGTTTGGAGGCTGCGCGCTTTTGGTACGGACACTATGGGCCCACATGTTAAGACAAGATAATAAGTTCAAGATTAAGTCCATAATGAAGCATAAGACTTTCAAATCGATCATAAATGGATCATGCATAAATTACATGATGATTGACATGTTTTCTTTGAGGTTTAAAATGTTTTGTGAGATTATGTTTGTACTTGCTGAGCGAAAGCTCACTCTTATATTTCATACTGTAGGTAAGAAGCCTGCAGTTTAATTGGTGGGCTATGCGGACGATGCGGCGGGTGAAGGGCGGTGTGGGATACCACTACGCATAATTTTCCGCATCTAATTATCAGAAAATATATTAATACTTCAAAAGCATATTAGGTTTTGTTATATGTATGAAGTTTGAAGACTTAAAATTATACTTTCAATATGGTATGTATGCATAACAAGTTTTTCTCTACAAGATGACGTATGTGAATATGTTTAAAAAAAAAAAATTTATTCTCAAATTTCCAAGTAAAGAACAAGTATGTATGGTGTCGACCTGGCTTGGGAAGTCGGGGCGTCACACCAGCGACCTTTACCATCGCAAGATCCAGCTTCGACACACTGCCTCAACTTGGATTTTTTTTATTATTCCTAAATATAGCCCTTTTTTAATGGCTTTTTTGCACTGGTAAGGCCCCTGAACTTATTAGAGAATTAAATGTGCACCATGAATTTTTAATTTTGATTTTTTTTTCCTGTATTTGAAAATGTGTAGTAGAAGAGACCCAATTGATAACGATGTTCATTTTTTGGTCAAAATTGATCAATGACTTGGACATGGATTCATCTATTATGATTCAAAAGATAAATTTAAGATTAGTACTTGTGCAACAAATAATTACTTATCTGTATTATTTTGAATAAAATGGACAATTTTGTAAGCCATTATCTTATAGGTGAGCGAAAATCTCAGGGTAAAAACTCTTAGCCTCTATATGGTATCAAGTTTAACTCAAACTAAATTGTATTTTTTCATCTCAATTTTTATCTTTTTTCTGAAAAGTCAACAAAATTTATAACTAGTTTTTAAAAAGTCAACCAACACCAATTTAAAAATTTCATCTCTAAGTAACTTACCAAACGAAGGCTTAGAAAGGCGATTTTTTTACGGTGG
This sequence comes from Ficus erecta, assembly GCA_008635985.1. Classification (NCBI taxonomy): domain Eukaryota; kingdom Viridiplantae; phylum Streptophyta; class Magnoliopsida; order Rosales; family Moraceae; genus Ficus; species Ficus erecta. Next base: position 3,284,149 of record BKCH01000010.1, read on the forward strand.
GAGGAGAGACAAAAGTCTCCAAGGAGTTATTGCAATGCCAACTAAAACACCTCAACGTGTTACTACAAAATAGGACTTTTAGGCCATGATTATTAATTTTTAAACCATCGATAACAATAGATAACAATAGAGAAAATTACTAAGTTCTCCACTAGTACTTGGAAGGAATTTCATACCAAAGTCATTCTTGAGGATCAATTTGTGCTCACATCTTGAGGTTTTTAATTGATATTTATATTTGATTATTTAAAAACTTAATTATTGTAAGGGTATATTAGGAAATTCTAGGCAAAACTATGGTTAAGTGGGAGGCACATGACGAATTCTGTTAAAATTTTGATGTATGTTACTAATTGGATCAACATTTCAGGTAAATCAAGACTTCATGGGTAAAACAATTAAAACAAAAAATATAAAAACTAAAGTATCATAACTTGTATAATTCAGGAATCAACCGTACAAATTATATGTATCTATTCATAGGGTAAAAGTATATTTTATTTATTTATTTATTTCCAAAGCATTAAAATTGAAGAAAAACAAATACTCACTCTCTCCCTTTCCCTTTCTCTCTCTATTCCTACATGGGAACTAGGGATGGGTTTCCCTCCATAGAAGCTGGAGATCGACTGCGGGTCCTATTTGTAATATCCAAAATTTCTACGAACTCATGATTTTCTCGTATATAAGAAATCTAAAGCTCGTATTATGTGTAATTTTATGAAAATTATGAATATTAATACAAGATTCATGATTTTATCAGTATGAGGTTGAATTCTCGGTAAATTAACTATGAGACTCCATAACAGGCCTTTTTATGGAAAAATGACTCAGGAAATTAAGAAAAATTTTGTACTGTCCGTTTTCTTTTTAACAAATAAATTTTAGTTAAATAAATACTGTGTTTGAGTAAACACAGTATTAGAAATATCTGTATTAGCTTAAAAGGGATTGCTTATTGGAGGAAGTAGCCAAACAAGGCATAAGGTGAATGACATCACCTTATCCTTAATTATGACATCATGATTAACTTAAGATAAGCTTAAAAAAAAAAATCAAAACTTGGCCACCAAGTTCACCTCTAATGGCCGGCCACCTAAGCTTCCAATTGTGCAAAATTTTGCTTCTTTTGGGGTCAATTTACAATTTTGAAGAATTCTCCAACCTCTATAAATAGATGAGCTCTTGTTCACAAAAAAATTAGAAACCTTAGCTAGATTATGCCCAATTTTTCCCTCACCAAATCCGAAATTTTAGGGTAAGCAAGAACCAAGAGAAAAACCTTGAAATCCAAGGGAAAAAAGAGTTGGTTAGTGGTTGATTTTCCTCTACCTCATCAAGTAAAGGTTTTTGAAATTTCTTGGTGTTTTCCTAGCCTAGAGGCCGACGGTTTTAAGGGGGGGAAGGTAAGGAAAAATTTTGATTGGTTAATGGTTAGCTTTGGTTCAAGATTTTACCAAGAGATCAACTAAAATTTTGGTGCAAAATGTTTGGTGTAGAACCGGTTGGTGAAGCCAAAGTGGGAGGGGATTTTGAAAACCAAACCCTAACCCTAAAATTTGGGGTTAATCAAGGTAATCGTCCCTAAACCCCAAACTCTTTCCTTTGAGCATTCAATTTGAAATTTACATGTATTTCAAGTTGAAATTGTAAGAGCATAAGCTCAATTTTATTTTGTGCCCAAGTTTAGGATTTAGAGTTTTGTGCTTGATTTAGAACTAAGGGTGGTTTGAGTTTGATTTTTTTTATGTGCATGCTTGCTTTAATTTTCTTAATTTGCATGCTAAATATTAGTTTATTATATGTCCCCAATCTGCCCTAGTGTTGGTGAATGATAATTTTGTGCTAGGTTGCTAGAAAAACATTAGTATGCTTGCTAGGTTTTGTGCAACCAAAATCATGCAACTTAGTTGATCCAATATCAATTAGGTTTGCATGGTGATGTTAGAAATTGTGATTAAAGAAAATTTACGCTAGAAAACCGCTGCATGTGTGTATTAGAGCTCCCGCGGTGGCTGGTTGAGCTAGGTTCCACGTCTAGGACGTAAAACGAACTCTAAACCGAAAAACTGCCAGGTTCGGGTGAATCCTGACCAGTTTTACGGCAAGCCGATTTTGAGGCCTTTAGAGGCCGAATTTGGTAAAACTTAAAACACAAAAGTTGCTCGGAACAGTTTTTCCTAGGGGGATGCGCAGACGGATTTGCAAAATAAGGCCCCAATGGCCTCCGTTTACCCCAAAACCTGTGGCTGATCCCCAGACCCAGTTTTCACTCAGTTTTTCGGGTCAGCCAGTTTCAAACAAAAACTGGGACGAATCTAGGCCGAATTGGAATTTTTGCAAAACACGAAAGTTTTAGTATTTTTCGAGAGCTACAACTTTAATGAAGAAAACTTTTTCAGATTATGAACCGATTTTAAATTAGAATCGTTTTTCGAAGGGTGCACAGGGAATCCGAAAATTCCTGCACCACTAGTTTTACAAATGTTTCTAGAAAACTGTTTTCTACTACAAACTATTGTTTTGATTATGAAAAACTGTTCCAAGGGCAGTTTTCAACCTCAAATGATTTTATAAAGCACTAATCCAAGAGTTTGGATTTTTACGATTTAAGTAAAGGATTTTTATAAGTTAAGAATGAAGTTTTTGGATTAATTTCCCTAAATTTTCCAAGTAAGGGAAATGAATTTTTCAAGTTAGAATATAGCAAGCGACTAGTTTACAAAAGGTAACCGGGAGTTATACCCGAGTTACTGGGCTTGGCCTCAAAGCCCAAGGTTGACCATTAGTTGATCAGATATCGACTTTAACCCAACATTTAATTAAGGGTTACCCAAAGTAATCCTATAGGATACCAAGACATGTGTGGGGGGACATATAACTAAAATGTTGGAAAGGTTACCAACTTTTTATAGGATTCTTATCCTATGCCCTTTTAATAGCAGGAAGGAACCTGCAGTTGCAATTCGAGTTAAGACAACGAAAACCAGAATGTAGCAAATCAGGCAAGTATCAAACCTCACCTACGGTATGAAAATAGTAAAGACTATTTTCAAGTATACATGCTATGTTATGCCATGATGTGTGATGCCATGCTATAGCTATGAAGTGCTATGTTTATTAAAGTGCTATGTTTTACAAATGTGCTATGTTTATAAAAGTGCTATGTTTATAAAAGTGCTATGTTTATAAAAGTGCTATGTTTTATAAAAGTGCAATGTTTATAAAAATGTTATGTTTATAAAAGTGCTATGTTTACAAAAGTGCCATGTTTACAAAAATGTCATGGTTTCAGAAATGCCATATTTTCAAAAATGTCATGGTTCCAGAAGTGATATGTTTTCAAGAAGGCCATATTATGGCAAATGTTGAGTATGATATGACATAGTGACATCATGAAATATGTTCACTAATGTTAAATCACATGGTAAGATAATCAAGTAAGGTGTCGTACCAACCTCCCCTAATCGAGGAGGCTACATGTTTAGTGGTGATAATTACCTTCCGTGATCGAAATCCGTGATCGTGAAGGGTCAAGTTAAAATTCCCAGAACTGTTAGGGCCTTGCAAACCCTAGCTTTATCTGGAGGCTGCGCGCTTTTGGTACGAACACTATGGGCCCACATGTTAAGACAAGATAATAAGTTCAAGATTAAGTCCATAATGAAGCATAAGACTTTCAAATCGATCATAAATGGATCATGCATAAATTACATGATGATTAATATGTTTTCTTTAAGGTTTAAAATGTTTTGTGAGATTATGTTTGAACTTGCTGGGCGAAAGCTCACCCTTATATTTCATACTGTAGGTAAGAAGCCTGCAATTTAATTGGTGGGCTATGCGGACGATGCGGCTGGTGAAGGGCGGTGTGGGATACCACTACGCATAATTTTCCGCATCTAATTTTCAGTAATATGTTAATATTTCAAAAATAAATTATGTTTTGTTATTTGTAAGAAGTTTAAAGACACAAGAAGATACTGTCAGTATAGTTTGTATGTATGACAAGTTTTTATCTATAAGATAACTTATGTGTAGATGATTTAAAAAAAAAAATTTATCTCAAATTTTCAAGTAAAGAACAAGTACGTATGGTGTCGACCTGGCTTGGGAAGTCGGGGCGTCACACTATTTGCCTCATGGTCTCTCGACCCTTGGGATGGGCCACGGGGAGTTTCTTAGCAAGGGCCCTAGAGGCTAAATCGAGGTAACAACCGAAGAATATAGTGATTGGAAAGAAGGGAGGACGAAATGGGACCTCGGCTTCCCTGAGGCTTCCATCTCCCCATCGATGCATGCTGAAGGTGAGATTACGATTGGGCGATCAACGGTGGAGGAAGGCCTCGCATGTGCTCATCACTGTGAGGCGCAAAAGGGAGTCGGTGAGGTAAGGGTCCTAGACCATGTGGACGAAGGCTCCGCCTTTTCAGGGGCATCTTGGGATCAACAGTCATACAAAACAACAGGATGAGATCATGCACCGGTGACATGGTGGAGGTCTGTCATCTATGTTCTCTTGGTGCTCTATCTCACAAAGTTTCTATGACTATGCAATTGGATCCGGTTACTGGGTGTAATGTCCCAATTTTTAATTAACCATAAATTACTAACCTGATATTAGAAATTAACATAAAAGATGCGACGAAAATATGTTTAGTTATATCTGATATTAGTTGAGTTATTTTTCACATGTGAATGCGACGATGTCTCGATGCGTAAAAACAAGTTCATGCCATTTAATTAAATTTTTTGTGTAATATTATTTTTTAATATGATTATTTGATTAATAACAATATGATCATGATATGATTTTTTTTATATCATAACGTATGGAATTAAGTATATAAGGAAAATTATAAGTTTTCCTTAATCTTTCCTTTTCAACAAAAGACTTATGTTACATGATGTTAATTTCCAACTCAATTATGAACATTTAAATATCCAAAATTATTTCTATGATTTAATAAATTTTAGAGTTTTTTATAAGCTTTCCAACACCTACTCATTTGTGTAAATCCGACATCGGAGTAAGAAGTTATGACTAGTATACTTCTGGATACGTGCTAGTCACCAACCAATTTACTAAGTGCGATTGTAGGTGCAAAAATTCTAAAAGTTAACCTAGCTTTTTCCTTTTCCTCCCACACGTTTTCACACCCTAATGACCAAAAATTGAATCCCAAATCAATCTCCTTAATTTTAAAAGTTCGATGAGTCAATGGAATTATTTTCAACTATCACTCTCTCCATCTATCTAACACTAATCTCCATCTCTCTCTCTCTCTCCCCTCCCCCCACCCCCCTCTTTCATTCTCTCATGTTCAAGACACAAGAAAACTCCATTGAATAGCCACCAAACCTAACATCTTAATCCCTTATTATTTCTCTATTCTTGAAGCCGAAATAACAAATTTGTCGAGGTATGATTTCTTCATTCTTTCTTATGTGTTTTGGGATTTCATGAATGAGGGATTGAATAATTTTCTTAATGATTGTTTTATGTTGGTTGAAAGATAATAAGAGGGGGAGGCATGAACGTATATTTGAGAGAGATTATATGATTGATTGATGATATTTTATTATTTAAGAATGTGTTAGGTTTTTTAATTTATTGGAATAATGGTTTTGTTGATTAGAGAATTTTAGGGTTTAACTTTTTCATCCCTTGATTCTTGATTTTGTTGGAGTGATGAGTTAAAGATTTTATGGGTTAAAAATATGCCTTAAGGCTTTATTTTATATGTGAATCATGCATGTTTTGGTGATGATTTTATATTTTTGATGTCTATATATATATATATATATATATATAATTCAGATTTTACAATTTATGGCATTTTCAGATTTTATTATTAGTATTTGAAACTACTTTTGAGGATGCAAATGGACTCCGTTTTTAAAGTATTTGATATTTGTGCAAAGCTCTAGATATCTACTTTTATTTAAAATCAGTTTAAGATCATTTGGATGCATGTGTGAAGTTTTATGATTTTTCAAATAGACAAAGGTCTGACTGCCAGATTTTATAAAATTTTAGTGATTAGAATTCATAGCTATTTTCTAGACTCCAAACGGCATCCATTTTTAACAAATTTAGGTACAATTAGAATGATCTGGATGTCTAATTTTGTTTATAATTGGTTTTAGATCATTTGGAGTCCTGTACAAAGTTTTATGAATTTTTGAAGGGGCGGAGGTCCGGCTGTCAGTTTCTGTAAAATTTTGATGATCATATTCAAAACTATTTTTGAGAGTACAAAAGGTCTTTGTTTTAACGAATTAGGTACCGTTAGAAATATCTGGATGTCCAAATTTGTTTACAATTGGTTTCAAAGCATTTGGATTTCTGTACGAATTTTTATGAATTTTTGAAGGGATAGAGGTCTGGCCGTCAGTTTTTGTAAAGTTTTGTAATTTTGTGAAATTGTTCGTTTTTTTTTGTTTTGATGTTATTAAATGATGAAATATGCCTATTTGGTGCTGTTGTTATATGGTGGATATGTTCGATGAATTGTTATGTTCTTTTGTTTATTTTATTATATTTATTATTCATTACATGAATGGTTATAAAGGCGAGCACCCAATATCTAAATCGCGCGTCACCATTGAAAAATTTTAAAAGGTTAAGTAAGACGTTTACGTAAGTACACTCTAACCTGCAACATGAATCAAAGATTTGAGAAGTATATGTTTTGATGTTATGATGTTCTTAATTAATACTTCTCCTGTGATGACATCTTGATGAAAAGTATATATATGTATGTATATGTATTTTTATGTTTTAAAATGTCATTGTACACTCTTGATGATGATGATGTTGTTGTCCAGTGAGCGGATTTTTTGTCACCGTTGGTTTGGGATTTACTACCCCATTCCTTCCGTGACTAGCGTGCTATGATGGTACAACGTCGAACCCAATATATAATAGTTTTAAAAGTTAAAAATTTTTTAAATGATATTTATATTAATGATGAAAAAAAATATTTATTTACGTTTATGAGATTTAAGTGTCTTATCAAGCCTTCGCTTATTTAAAGTTAATTCGTGCTGCAGATAAAGAAAATGATAAGATGTAGTATTGGAGGAGCTTGGAGCGGAAGCGGGAGGATGTGTGATAGGAAAACGGGAGGAACGCTCTTGGCATGGACTTTTTTTAATTTTAAATAAAGTTTTGAGACTTTAGTTTATTATTATTTAATTGGATGATTCATATGGACTTAAATTTTACTTCATGAAATGGTTTTATAAAACATATTTTAATTACGAAGGTTATATTGATAAAGTTCCAAAAAAAAAAAAAGAATTTTTAGAATTTTCTAAAAGTACATAAACAATAAACAAAGTTTTTCAATAAGTCAAGATTTTATTTTCTAACTTATTATTTTCTGTAATTTTATAAGAGACGAATATTGAAAATAGAAGTCAATGTAACGATCCGTGAGGGGTCGTTACACTGGGTTTCTACCAAGTTGATGGATTGTTTTTGTTTCTTGGTTTTTGTCTGTGTGGAATAATGAAGATATTTTTGTCGAGTCAACTGTGGATTTTGTTTTGGTGTTTGTTCTTTACGTTACTAATACTAGAGGTAGTCTCTTAACCTTTTGAGTTTGATTATGGTTAACCAGATATGTGCCTTACAAATCTTTTTGGTTTCATTTGGCTTGTGTCTATGCGGAGTTGGTGGTAGCCATAATGTTATAGGTTGGAAACTTTCAATCTATCAGATGATTATATCGTTTGCAGAAGTGTTGTCAAAATGAGCATTATGCGTGTTTAATTGTTAATGTGTCGAGACACTTTTTCATTGTCGGTTCTTGGTGTATATCTTTTTCTTGAGCATTATAAGATTTTACTTATAAATTTGATATCAATTAAGAGTTTTATTTCATATACCATACGGTCATTTGCATTGATATGGATTTGTATGTTTTGTTTGATTATAGACAATTTACCCAGTTAAAAAAAAAAAAAAAAAAAAACCAGTTGTACAAGCTGACTCACCTACCATTAAAGTTGAGCCATGGTCTTTCATTGGTCTAGGGTCACCATTTATTTTGCAAACAATAACCGATGCTGTCGCTGACTTATTGGTCTTTCACGCAAGTCATTGTACGATGATTGCTGACATGTTGCACCCAACACAACTTTTTTATTTTATTTATTCATTAAAAAAAGAACTTTTTATTTTATTTTGTTTATCTTCTTTTGGAAAGCACAACTTAATTCTTCACCATATTCCTTCCTCTGTTTATGCCTTTTTGAGCTCCTTATATGACTTTTCAAAAAGAAGATTGTCCATATTTTAATCACTTTTTATTAGTACCATAATTTAATCACTTTGTTGAATAAAATAATTGAAACGATGTTGTTTACTCTATTAAAATATATTTTTTTTACTACATTTGTTTTTCTCCCTACTTACACACGTTTGTCTTACCAAATAAAGACCAGCACGCCACTAGTAGTGTAAGATTTTCCTTTTGTTGGTTTCTTTGTATTTTTTTTTTTTTTTTTTCTTTTTTTTGGTGCGGGGCAAGACCCCTTGACAGGGATAGACAAAAAGAGAATAATTGGCAAGTTGGGAGAGAACTATAGATGAATAAGGAAAGGAAAAATGGAAGACTCATGTGGTTGAAGAATAAAGACATATTTTACATTTCAAGAAAAGTTCCTCCTTCCATTCCACGCTCTGTGAGATACTCTTAGCTAGGGTTTCTGACAAATCCCCATTTTCCCATTTTTGTATGTACTTCGTCATCTTGTTCTTCAAATACGAACTTAATTAGTTTGGTCATCTCATTTCGATTTAGTAAAGTGTTTATGTGATCCCCCCCCCCCCCCCCCCCCCCCCCCCTCCTCTTACTTTCTTGTTTCGGAATAAATTTTGGTATCTTTTTTTGGGGTTTTTTCTCTTTAAATCTTATGAGGTTTCTTAGCACATATGGTAAAAAAATTAAAATAAAAAAAAAACAAGAGAGAAATTATATAGCTTTATTGTACTTTTGTTTTATGATATTTTTGGTCGTCACTGTTCTTACAAAATTTACGTCTTCAGAGCTCTCTAGTTAGCTTGATTTTTTCTTCTAGGTATTTCGACTGAAACCTTGTACGCCTATTAATACCGTTTCTGTTATTATGAGATTTTTTTTCACATTATTTTATGCTGATTTTTTATGCTTAAATTTATGGTTAAAGTTGACTGAAACTAAAATATAAAAAAAAAACCCCATTTTTCTGATTTTGTTCTAGGAGGGCATAAATGGTGAGAGGGAAAGTAGAGATGAGAAGAATCGAGAATGCGACAAACAGACAAGTGACATTTTCGAAGAGAAGAAATGGGTTGTTGAAGAAGGCTCGCGAGCTCTCAGTTCTCTGCGATGTCCAAGTTGCTGTGATCGTCTTCTCTCAGAAAGGCAGGCTCTATCAGTTCTCAAGCATCGAGTATGTTTCCCCTTTTTTTTTCCTTTCTTTTTAAGGAATGATTTAACAAAACCAATGTTCTTTTTAATTTATGATTTAACAAGTGTTGCTTCCTGACATGTAAAATATAAAATTCTTTCCACCAATTTTTTTGCTCCATGGAAAAAAAGAAATATAATTGCAATTTGCTGTATGCCTGGTGTTTGCAATAAGGTATGGGTTAATGTACTACCGATCATGCTTACACATATACACGTATACACGTAAATGTTATATATAATCTATTGTATAAATCTTTTATACAAATATAGTTATACCTTTCTTAATCAGAGTAAGGAGTACGAATTTTGGTCTTTCCCTTCTCTTTTTATTACCGATCGATATCTCTAACTAGAGCACAGCTGTTGGAAATTGTACCTGAAGTTATTGCTTTTGGGGTTGTTCTTCTTTGAAAAATATCTTCAAAGATTTTCTGTCTCTCTCTCTCTCTCTATATGTATTTCTCTTCAAGTTGTAATCAGATGATTCCGTAATTGCACTATATAATATAATATGGTACAATATATCCCCTTTTGATGCTGACCTAGTCCTAATTCGTTCTCCTAGTACTTCTTTAATTACTAGTTTTCTTGATGACCATTTCTGCCCTATTTATACATAATCACTTCACGCTTGACTGTTTTTATTTACTTGCTTTTTTTATTATTATTATTGATTGGAGGTTTTTTTTAAAATTTTTTTTTTTTAAATCCTCTTTCGGTATCTAGGCGTACACGTTTTGATATTCATTGCGAACCTTGAAGGAAGTCCTCATTATCGCCCATTTTGATAAATATTATTTGGAGATATTTATAAATTGTTTGGTTTTAACCAGTACAAACGCTGAGTTCTTTATGTTAGCTAGTTATTATTATTTAGGATTCAGGAACCAAATCTCTACTTATTAATTATAATGGCTGAGATTTTATGGAACTTTGACCATCAAATATCTAAGAGAACAGGTGAAATTAAACTTTCTAATTATGTCGCTTGTTAAAATCAGTTAGAGTTTGTTATGTGGAGTCTATTTGCAACTTTCAGCATATGCTTACAAATTAACCATATGCGTCCTTTAAAATGAACAGTGACATTAATGCAAGTCAAATTATAATGTGTAGACACATATGAAGTTGGTTAGTTTTTGATTAGTACAATCGAAGTTTTACTAAAACCCATATATATATGTTAAAGAGCAAGAGAAAAATCTTGTATATATATAATTCCTTGAAACGAACGTTTGATTAGAATATATAAACCATAATTTGATTATCAATTTGTGCCTTAGGGTGTTTCCCGTAGTATTATCATATGCACTCCTATCAAGCTAATTATATTTTGATTTCATTGTTCCCAACTCATTGAAGCGAGTAATGAGATTGAGATTGGCCTTGTTTATCTATTATCTGAGGACTGAGTGCCTGACTGTTATATATATAGATGGTATTTGTTATATGAAATAGGAGATTACCAAAACTCTAGCTAGTGAGCGACATACATAAGTGATAAATACATGTGGTTGTCTATGTCTGTATTTATATGTATATAGATATGAATGTATATGAAATGAATTTCGAGAAAGAAATCCATATACTAGACAATTAATCCGGCTGTAAGGTGCGGTTATGGAGGTTCTTTTTTTTCTTTTTCGATAAGTATGGAGGTTCAAATTTTGGAGCGTGATTAATTATAGTACTTATCTTTTGGTAGCATTTATACAATGATGTGTCACCATCTTTGCATATGTAGATATTGGAGGTTCTTTCTATTAGAAGCTACACTAGTAGCAAGGAAAAGTATATTAACCATTGATGTGATTTTGTGTTGATTAAAAATCTAGTGAAGTGTACTAGATTTTTAACAACCCTGTAGTGTTTATTACGATGACTGTTGATGTAGTTTCTACTAAAGTATGTAAGAATTAAATAGGGCAGTACATTAGTCGTCAACTGGGGTGGCGGTTCGATTTTCTGATCGAAAGCTGTCGATTTTCAGAAGATGAGACTGAGCACCGAGCTGAGTATAGTTTCCAATAGTTTTAGGAGACAGTAACCAAACAATTTAACAATCAGGAGGTTCAAGAAGAGAAGCACTTTAATTTATTTATTTATATATTTTGTGTGAATTGGTTTTCAATTTTTGTTTTAGGTCCCCAAGAATTATGTTTCCAATTCTTTGTGCAAGTTATTATATATATACATTGGTAAATTGAAAAGATTATACTCGGTCAGTTCGATTTTAGAGTCCATAACCCTCCTCCTACAGCTGAGCCACCAATTTCTTAGATGGTTCGGTTCAATGACCGAAAGTGATTAATTCTGATATGTCACCGACGTCTTTAACTAATCAAGGGGCATTACAAAGATTTTTTTTTTTTTTTTCCCTTTTTTCATTTGGAAACCCTAGTCCTTTTGAGGACAAATTTCAAAATTCCCCAAATTTACATTTATAAGTTTGGTTCACCCCAACTATGAAAGGTCTCGACTAATCCCCATGCCCCCCTAATGTAAGATTTTGGACATTAAATATCACATATTATAGTCATGTGAGGGGGGGCAAAGTTGTAAATCCAGTTTTGGGCGGGATTGTATAGTTGATTTCCTCCTTAAACCCAAAAAATCCCTAGTCTTAAACAAAAACTTAATCAGGAAAATAGGAAAGAAAACTCAAGCTTTAAAACATTAAAGAACTCTTATGGAACTCCGAAGGAAGAAGAAAAGGCATGTAGCCTATGTTTGGTAAAGTGGAAAAGGGAGGAAAGAAATTGGAGGGACGTTGAGAAAGAGAAGGGAGTGTAGGGTCATTTGTTGAGAATAAATTGGGAAGAAAAGAAGTTATAAATCCATGAGATCCACCATTTTCTAATCCTTCTAACTTTATAGAGAAAATATTTGACGAAACAAATATTATATTGAATAACCATGTTCACCATCTCCTAGCAGAAAAACCATGTTGACCATCATCACTCCTCACTTTTATATTTTACTCCTTCTTTCTTTCTATTTTCCATCTCTGTCCAAATATACATAACATTAATAATGAGCATCTTGTTTGATACTTTGCATTGTTACAATATATGAATTAGAAGTGCCTTTATGTTTTGAAACTATTTAGCTCCCGTTTGACATCCAGGTTTATAACACTTCTCAAACTTTTTTTATCGTGTTTTCTTTCATAAAGATTTAAATTTATTGTTTGACTATGAGTTTGAATTTATGATCCAAACATCCCTTAAAGTATGACATGGTTACTAAGTGAACTATTTTAGGAATGCCACATAATTTCAAATTGACCAAGTCTCTTTGAAATGGCAGAATAATTTCTAGCTAGTTTGAAAACGGCTTTACTGAAAGAATGATGGAGAATGCATGACAATGTGGAAAGTATACTAATTCACTCAAAATAACCCAACTAATTTTCAGAGGGTGCTATGTAGCACTAAATATCCAAATTTTAAAGAAGAGCACTATTGAATAAGACAACATTTAAATGTGAGTTTAGGGGGCAACAAGAAATTTTGGTCAAAGTAAAAATTGTTTATATATATAAATTTTTTTTAATTTCTGATCATTAATCTCTTTTTATCCTTCCTTTTTTTCACTCTTATGCTTCAAATAAAGCCTCATCCTTCTTTTTTTTTTTTAATTTTAGTTTAATGTTGAGTGATAGAAGGTTTAGTGTGGGATTAATGTCATAGCAGTGCCAACTATAGACTTTGTGATGTGTTATTTTCTTTTAATATGCCAGTTGTCTGTGTTCTTTTTATCTAAAATGTTAAAAATAGAAAGTCTCAACTCTAAACTTTAAGCAACTTTCTCATTGGTTTCGTTTCTTTTGTTTCTCATTGATTATTTACACAATGTAGTCGACATGTGGTTGGTTTTAAAAAATTAAAAACAAAACCGAGAGAGGGAGAGAGAGTGCAACTGCAGTCTAGATTAAAAAAGCATCCCAAATTAGGTTGTCACCTTCACGAGAATATTTCTTCTTTTAAGCCCCAACTGAAAATTTTAATTAATAATAAACTTAAAAAAAGAACAAATAGTTCGTGAAACTGCTTAAATGAGTGAAAGTGCAGGAATAGAACAAAAAGGGGAAAAAAATCCCAATCCCAACCTTAAGAGTGTGGTAAGAGAGAAAAGTGGAAGGAAGGAGAGGGATGGAAGCATTAGCAGAAAGGTTTTATCATTCATCGTTGATTGGTAGAAGAGAAAAGAGGTAGGAATGGATTAGGATAGTAACTACAAATCCTTCAAAACATTCTAATTTTCATACATCATAAGAGAAAGAACCTCTCCCTCCTTTTTTATTTCCCTCATCTAAGAAGAAGACCTTGGTAAGGAAAATGTGGAAGGAAGGAGTAGTCCTTTCTCTTATGATGCTTGGTATGAAATCCCTCTAGTAATCTCTTCAGTTTAAAGATATATCAAAATTGAAGTGTTTTGAGGGATTTGGAGTCCCTTCCCCTATCCATTTCTTCTTCTTTTTTCTTCTACTAAACAACCATAAATGTCAAAATCCTTCCACTAGTTCTTAGTCTCTCTCCTTCCTTCTCTCTCCTATCAAACACACTCTAAGAGGGAAAACCGGTCAAGGGGTACTCCAACAAAAAACTAGAGAAGGCTTTCTTAAAAAACTAAACTAGTTAGAAAAACCCCATGAGAAAAACCTTGAGAAGGAAAAAAGAAGGCATAATCGATGTGAACCCCCAAACAAAGTATTCTATCTTGCATTGCAGTTTGCACATTTTAGTTAGTTATCTTTTTCCTACGTATGTATTATATATTGCCATATTGTAAAATATGGACAGCCCAAATGATTCCTCAATTTGATGAATTTTGTTTCTATTTTGTAGAATTTGAATGTCTTCCCATCATTTCTAACAAACTAGTAAAACTAAAAGTAAAAATACTTGGTTGAATGTTAACGTAATGTGGTTTCGGTGCTAATTTCAGAATGCAAAAAATCATCGAACGATACCGTGAACAAGCAAAGGATAATAAGCAAACTGGCAACACTGAAGCCGACCAATATTTGCAGGTTAGAAACTCCATAATGAAATGACATTTCATATTTCTGATATTTAATCAAGCGTAATTTTGTTTATACTACTAATGTTTACTATATATATTTTCGTATGTATCTATATATACAGAACTTCATTATAATTTAGTGAATATGTTTTATTGACTCATATATATGCAATAATTAGTTTCTTTGAGGGTCATCAAACGAACTTGGCTATGTGTATATGAACTACTAGAGAGTATAACACAATTTATAAAAATTTAACTGCTATAATTGAGGAAATCACTACAAATGTGAAAATCACTATATATTTTGGTAAATTTTCTTGAATATCATGGCAAAAACACCACTAGGAGATTGACTCTGAAAAGTGAAAACACACACACACAAACACACATATGTTATGGTGAACAGAGCAACTGCGTATATATAAGCTAACTTTAGCCGGTAACTCAAATTCTTTTTTACCCTGATAATGATTAAGACGTATGGATTTGGATGCAGCAACTGAAGCTTGAAACTGTAAAGATGGCCAAGAAGATTGAGCTCCTTGAAATTTCAAAGCGGTATACGTGGCCTATACTTTGATGCTTAATATTTGTCGATTTTAATACTAGATCACTTTTTTTATTAATGTCCATGTTATATTTGATTTTAAAAACTAGAAAAAGATAATACTTGATATATCTTTTTTTTTTTATATTCCAATACATAATGTCATTTTAAATGGTATATATAAAATCATAAATCTCAAGATTTAGACCTGGCAAAATATTTTATTTAATAAAAAACGTAAAAAAAAATGGCGTTGTTGTAGTTAGTAAGTGAAAAGTCGACATATTAAATAATAATTAGTAATGGTATTCCGAAATTAACGTTTTCTTTATTTGGTCCTCCATTTAGGGAAAAATTAGACAAATAGGCCGATTTTAAATGTTCATTTAAACAAATGGCTTAAATTGTTTTTATTTAACAAAATGATCGTTAATCAGACCATAATCAATCAATGATTTATCACGATCAATCAATGATTATCCACTAATCAATCCTTAAACATTACATTTTTTTAAATAACAATACATATTAATATTAGTCAATCACTGATTAATCATGTACTCGATCAACAATTGATTAGATTGACTGAAAACGGAAATTTCCTTAATTTTACCAAATTTCGTTCAATTATTAAAATGTAATGCCAAATTTCTGTGCCAACGTTAAGATTTGACTTTTTGGTAAGAAAATCATTCTCATACTTAATGTCAATTTGGCTTATGTTATCTTCAAAGCCAACTTTAGCACCAAGCATTTTCCGAATTGTGGCATTTGAATGCTACTGGTTGATAACTTTATGCATTGATATTTTTCGGTTCATAATTATAACATTGTCGTTTTTTTAGTTTACTTTAAAAATTAAAAATTTCCTTTTACAAAATCCAAAGACTAGAAACTTATATTTTCTTAAAATAAAAATACTAGAAATTTATGATAACAAATAGATGTTACATTTTAAATATAGCATTATTCATTAGAGCACAAAACAGAACAACTAAATACGTCAGTTTACATCATTTTGTGTCAAGTATAAGCATCGCCATTAATATTAGCACTAGCACTGTAAATGATCTTTATCTGAATTAAATTTTTACATTCCATAGATATGTGGTATTGTGTAATATTGGAGATGTTACATGCATGGATCAGTTGTAATATTCTTCACTGAACTTCAGTTCTTGCATTGTTATTAGGAAGCTTTTGGGGCGTGACATAAGTTCTTGTTCTTACAAGGAACTCCAAGGGATAAATAGGCAGTTGGAGCAAAGCCTATGCATTATCAAAGCAAGAAAGGTATATATCTATTACATAGTAATCTTATGAACCAAGTTAAAATTAGGACTTTTCCCAAAGATTTCTCTCATACTAATAGAAGTTCATGTACATTTTATTATGACACTTCTGTCGATCCCTATAGCTATTGCTTTTAGCCAATATATACATACACATATAAATGTATATGTATCACTCTGTGTGTGTGTGTGTGTGTGTGTGCGTGCGTGTGTGCATGATGATGATGAAAGCTCATTAAATTACTTGAATCGCCTGTTTCCCAGGATCGACTATTCAATGAGAAGATGGAGCAACTAAAAATGAAGGTATTTTTTCTCCATTTGTATTCAATATGTGCTTCAAGGTTTGCTTCTTAGCTGAACTTCGTTTTTCTTTAATTAATTAGTTTTTTTTTTTTTTTTTTTTTTTTTTGTCCTACTGAAATCAGGAAGGGATTCTCTTAGAAGAGAATGCAAGCTTACGTGAAAATCTCAAGGTGAATTTGAAGTCATTTATTTTGTTTCTTGTTTCTGCTTTTGCCTCCATTTCCCCCTGGAAAAGAAGAAATATCATTTCTGCTTGTGGCATTTTAGGTTTTAGGACCAAAAAAGATTTTCTACAGCAAAACCTATTTCCAAATCATTGTTTGTAATTCAAGAATTCACTTCACTGGTATTGCTAGAGGCTACATATATATTATAGAACTAAAGAAAGGAGAGAAATCTGGAACCAAGTTTCACATAGCAGCAATAAATCAAGAAGAAAGAGAGAATAATGTCGCTTCCTGACTCCTTTCTTCCGCTCTTGAGGTTTTTCCTTCACTCTGGGCGAAAAAGCCTACTTCCCTCATTGGAGAAAAAGCAATGCAGTGTGATTATGCGTTTGTGTTTGATCGAGCAATGAGGGTTTCCCTCAAGCTCTGATTCTCCTCCGCTGGCTTATTAGGTGTGGCCTCAGAAACTGAAATAGTGTATCTAGACCTGAATAAGGTAAGGCTATTTAAGTTCTCTTGTCAAGGAAAGAAAGACCAAGTAAATTAGACAGACAATCCCGCAAAGATAGCAGACTTGCCTTGAGACAGGAACATAGCATGGTGACATTTCTCCGGACTAGTTAAATAAAAAGTTGAAATGCTTGTTATATGTTTGATGGAAATTAGGAAGCTTTAAGATTGAGTTTGTTTGTACTTTTTTTCATTTTATTTTTTCAGTTTGAAGCATAAAATGAGCAGTGATTTATCATAAAATGACAACAAGAAAAAGAAAGGAAATATAAGAAAGAATAAACAAAATCGGGGCTTTGTCATCGTATATTCTTCAACTTGTTCTACAGTGGGTTTTTTTTTTTTCCCTTCTTCTTCTAATTGTGAACAATACTATCTGTTTTGCTCTAGCCAGCAATATCAAGCATCATAAGATCCGAATTCACATTTATATATGCACAACGTTTTTTGTAGAAAACTACAGGAGAAAATCTGCCGAATTTGCAGCCATTGATCCAAGAGAAAGAAGCTGTAACCTACTGCAGTCAAAGTAACGACAGTTCTACTTCAGATGATCAGGTGGATACCGAGCTGTCCATTGGACTGCCGACAAGTAATTCGCTGCTGATAACTCAATCTGGTTCTTCGTAGTCTCTTTAAACCAAACAAGTATATAAATATATATGTAGTATGTAGATCACTTTTATTGAGTGTCAAATATTGATAATTACATTCATGCATGTGCTTATGAATTCTAATACATTGTATGTCTTTGTAATGAATGGGAATTGATGCATGTAGAGTATCAGATTATTATTCGTAACTTCATTTCTATGTAGTTCATATTGTTAAAATAGCACCCCTCTAAACTAGCAGGTCTTCCGTCGGCTTATTCATTAGTTAGTCACTAAAAGTGTTAATTCTTAAAGACTTGTCCCAACATAAATGAAGGTCAATAATAAAAAATTTTATACATTACAATCATTAAAGATTTTGTAATTAAACTCTTAGAGAATTAAATTCTTAGCGAATATCTAAGAAACTCGTATTTTATTCTTAAAACTAATACAAAAAACAGAAAATTAACTTCCCCTATGTCTACATTTTTTGTAATAACCCGAATTTTGATGACTCTAGATCTCCTTTGAATGAGGAAAACTTAAGTCTAGATCGTGTTGGAATGAAATATCGGTATAAGTTTGAGTTCTCGGTTAATTAGCTACAAGACTCAACGATGGATTACTTAGCCTAGTATAAGGCATTTTAAGGAAAACGGCATAAAAAAAAATTTCATGATTTCATGTTGATCAAAGTTTGACTAAAAAAGTCAAAGTTGACCAAAAAGTCAAAGGGTTGACCAAGAACAGTCAAAGGTATGACTGTACAGTAATGGGATAAGCAGTATGAGAAATATACTGCGAAAATTGTCTTTTTGGACAAGATAACAAGAATAAGCTATGAGACCACCCTAGAAAAATCAAGCCCACTAAGTTGGATATCAAGGGTCAGATGGCTTTCAGAAATAAGAAGAAAATTTTTACAGTCCATTTTTACGCAGATAAATTTTGGACTGCAGTCAAGTATAACAGTACTGAATTATACTGTGTATTAGTAAGCACAGTATTTGAAATATCTGTGTTAGTTCAAAATTGGACTGCATAATGAAGAAAAAAAGCCAAACAAGGCCTTTGGAGGATGACATCACCTAATCCTCAAATTATGACAACATAATTAATTAATTAAGGGATGGAAAGAATTATGGAAAGTTCTAGGTGATGTGTTGGCCGGCCACCTCAGGGGCAAAAATGTCAAAATTTTCACTTTTGGGGTAAAAGTGTAAATTTTGGAAAATTGATGATGTAAGCATATGATGTCATCAAGATGATGTCATCATGATGAGATAAGCTTGGCTTGTTCACCAAGAAAGCAACCGGCCACCTAGGGGGCATTTTTGTAAGAATTTTCATTTTTGGGGCAAAAGTATAAATTTTAGAAATTTGGTGATGTAAGCGATGAGGTAAGCCATGATGTAAGCCATGATGTCATCCCTTGCTTGCTCTCCAAGTCTTGGCCGGCCACCTTGACACCTAGCATGCCAATTGCATGATCTTCTCAAAGTTTAGGGGCTAAAATGCAATTTTTAGAAAGTTTGCATTTGCCTATAAATAGGGGTGGCATTTAATCATTTAAATCAGAAAATTTGGCCAAACTCTTGCCATTTTTCTGCAGAAAAATCCCGAGAGAGAGAGGAGGAGAGAAACCAAGAGAGAACCAAGAGAAAAAGTTGGAAAAAACCAAGGGAGGCTAGTTAGTGTGCATGTTCGGTTTCAAGCTAGAAACCAAGGGCAAATCTGGAAATTTTGGACCCAATTTCTGGGCAGTGGCCGTGCATGGGAGAGGAAAAAGGGAGGGAGATTTCGGTTTGCATACCCTAACCCATCCCTAGGATTAGCTAAGGTAAAACTCCCTCAAACCCTAACATTTTTTCCATGCAAGTTAGAGGGGATATTTATGTGTATGTTTGTATGTGCATGGCTGAAAATTGGAACCCCATTTGGAGGGGAAATCCGGACTTGTTGGCAGCCAAAAGGGAGGAGTAAGGAAGTTGGATTCCAAGCTAGTAAACCAACTTCCAAACCCTAGAGGTAAACCCTAAAACCATAAGCTTTTTGGTTTGAGATTTAATGTGGAAATTTAAGTGTATTTCCAAGTCCAATATGTAAGAGCATAAGCTCAAAGTTTTATGGTTAATGCCCTAGACTAGGTGTGGTGCTTGATTGTGATTAGGGTGTTGCTTAAGTGTGGTTGCTTATGGTTTTGTTTATGCTTGTGTGCATTATATTTGTGCTTGTTTGCATGCTAGGATTGCATGGCTTTATGGTTGGTATGTTCCCTATTAGTGTGCAGCCGGTTGTGGCTTGTGTGCATGGTTATTAGAGCTAGCCGTGGTTTGGCTTGAATGCATGTATGAGATGTGATGCAACTCTAGTTCATGCAACCCTAGGTTTGTGTAGATTTGGTTTGGGTTGCATGGCTGCGTTAGAATCACTTGTTGATTCATGTGGGACGTTAGTTAACGCTGCATGTTGGTTACTTAGGCTCCCGCGTGATCGGTTGAGTTAGTTCCGCGAAGTAGGACGCGTAAAACCGAGTAAGCACAAAAACTGGCAGATTCAGATCAAATCTGCCCAGTTTTTGGAAAAGTGAAATATAAGGCCTTTAGAGGCCGAAATTGTAACACCCGAATTTCTTCGGTTCATATTTTATAGACATGTCGTGTAAATATTTACCGTAATCGGTATTTCATGAGGAAGTTCGTTTTAGAACTTAATTTTGTTAAACGAGTTCTTAAGATTTATTAAGACTCTAAAACAAATTGCATGAACTCGCAAAAGACCTTTATGAGTGAAAGGAGGTCGTATTTGCACATTTCAAGACAAGTCGACGTTGACCAATAAGTCAGTTTTACTAAAACGGTCGAAAAACGTCAAACAAGAATTTTAAGATTTCAGTGCAAGTGAAATTATTGCTAAAAACTCATTTCTTGATCAAGATGAGTTTAAATAGAATTAAAATCACCTTAGAAAAATCAAGCATACTAAGTTAGAGTTCAGGGCGAAAGGATTCGGAAAAATAAGAGAAAAATTTTTCCGATCGAGTTTTTCACAGATCGAAATTTTTAAATGCAATGTAATTTTCGATACTGGGTATTTAAGCAACTCAGTATTAAAATTTATTGCAATGTGTTGAAATTACACAATTTTTCAAAAAGATTGAACCAAACAAGCCTTTAAGCTTAATTACATCACAATTAAGCTAAGTTAGGACTTAACCTTCACCCACATGGACCAATGAGCATGTGACACCTCATCTATGAGTTGTCAACCACTCACCCATGCCTCTCCCCATATCAGCCGGCCACACTCAAGCCCCTATGGGCAATGGCTTGCAAAAATTGGAGGACCTTATAGCAAGAATTGAACCAAAATTTGCCTTGGAAAAGAGAGCCTAGGATTTCCCCTAGCTAGAGACACTATTCCTAGGGATTTCAAGCCCCAATGTCAGCTGCCATTAACCCATTCCCAGCCATGCTATTCAGATTTCCCATTCAAAAAATTCGAAGAAGAGAGAGAGAGAGAGAGAGAGAGAAGAACAAGAGAGTTCAAGCCAAGAAGAAATTGTGAGAAAACCCCCCCTAAGTAGTCGGTTTTCTTGAGAGTTCCAAAGGAGAGATTGTTCAAAAAAAAATTTTCCCCCTCTCTTTCACATCTTGCCGAGTGTTTGGGAGCCGAGAAAATCAAAAAAAAAATTTCGGGTTTTGGCTAGAAGCAAGGGTTGGAAGAAGGTGTGATCTAGAGCCAAGAAAAACCAACTTATTTGTGAGTTGGTGCTCAAGGATCCACGAAATTTTTGAGGTAAGATTTTTGGGCATTTTCTTCTCTTTTGATGAGATTGGTTGGGGGAGGAAGTTAACAAATTTTGTGACCATTTTTGAAGTCCAAACCGTGCACCTTGGAGGCCTAATCTCAACTAGGAGCTAGCTAGTGACACCCTCGGAATTTTGAGGTAAAAATCCGAACTTTACCCTAGCTTATGGGTTCAAATTTTTGGTTCATTTTCTCAAGGGTTTTACCGTGTATTTCAAGCACAAAATTTGTAAGAGCTTAAGCTCATAATTTTCGGTTTTAGCCCTAAATAGCTTAGGTTATGTTTTTATGCTTGATTTAGGTTTTTGAGGTGATTATTTTGCATGTTTGGTTGGATATATGCTCTATGATTTTTGTGTGTTAGAGATGCATGCTAGGGTTTCTATTTAAGGGTTTTATGTCCCTAAAATGTTTATCAAATTTCTAGATGCATGTTTTAGGGTTTGTATGGTGATATGGTTGAGTTTTTGTTGTATGTATGTTTCTCTCTCAAAACCGTGGACCGAGGGGTATCGGCCTTGAATCGCATCCGAAACACGGGATTTAAAATTTTATGTGTATGAGGGACGTTAGAAGACGTGCATGTGTTAGTAGGTCCCGCATTGGGCGGTCGAGCTAGAGCAACGCATAGGGACGTAAAATTTGGACTAACACCAAAACTGCTCTCGGGTCCAACACCCGGCAGCTCGGAAAAGTGGGATTTACAGGTCCTTAGAGGCCGAATGGGTAAAAACTTAAAACACGAAAGTTGTTCCTTAGGGTGTTTCCTAAGGGGTCACGAGAACAGATTTTAAAAATAAGGCTTCAATGGCCTTTTTTTTTAAGAAAAACCGAGAACTGGTCAGGGTGACCAAGTTCCAACGATTCACATGTGTTCAAACAAAAACTGGTATCAAATGAGCCAGAATCAGAAAATGTTCAAAACATAAAAGTTTTAGATCTTTTTGTTAGCTACAACTTTCGTGAAGAAAGTGTTTCCAAATTCGTTTTAGATTTTAAGTTATGAATTTTCAAACAAAAGCCGTGCAGTGAACAAAATTTCATGCATGGGATTTTCTAGACCAATGACTAGGAAAAACGTTTTTCTAACTTTCAAACATCATTTTCAAACCCGAAAACTGTTCCAAAGGCGGTTTTCGATCCCCAAATGTTTTATAGAAATATTTTCAAGTATTTTGTAATTTTCAAGACAAGTTTGGGTACTATTCACCAAACTTACTTAAATAAACAAGAATATGATATTTTAAACAAGTTCAAGGTTTTCAAGATTAAAATGAATAAGATACTGCGTTAGTAGCCGGAAAATTATTCCGAGTGACTAGGGCCTTGCCCAAGCCCAGAGTTAACCTTGCGGATTGAGGTTTAAGTTAAGATTATGGTTTTCTACATGAACCCTTAATTAATAAATTCCGTTGTGGGTTACTCCGTGTGACCCCTTCACATGTGTTAGTAGAGGGACGTATAACCGAAAAATGTATATGTTGGTTTAATCCTACATTAAACGATCTTAGAATAGAAACCTCACGTGTAAACGTCCATGGGCAGGAGGTGACCTGCGAGCGTGCTCGGGAAAGGAAATTCGATCACGCGAACAACGAAGACAAGGTAAGTACAACGTCGCCTACAGCATAGGCTAGAGTTATATGTTTACCAACATGTTTGCTTTACACTGTTTAAGTGTTATTTGATGATTTGCTCGATGGTTGCAATATGCTTACTGTATGATGAATGTTTTAAATGCTAATGCTATGCTTTAAAAGTATGTTTCAAGTATTGTTATTATGCTTACATGAAAAAGTACGCATGTCCATGCATTGATAGAACATGAGATTAGGAGACATCATATAAGTATGCTCACTAATCTATCAAGTGGTAAAATGTCAAGAAAGACATACAAACAGAACGTTTGAGAAAAGGCCACAAGAGCCAATGTCGTGCCCCCTGATGACGGTCGGGTCGAAAGCTTGGGCAATTTCCTCAAGCTGCGCGCCGGGTACGTGCACATCAAGTTAACGGGCCCATAAGTAAAATCAACAAAATAAAGTGTGATACAAGAAAGCAAGCATAACTGGACATAAACGGTTCATGCATTTCACGATAGAATGTCATGTTTAAGATTAAGAAATCGATGATATGATGCTATGTTTATGATTTCATGTTAAGATGTCATGTAAAAGGTTATGTATAATTCATGTAATTGGTTCGCGATATAGGAGTTGTACTTGCTGAGCTTTCGCTCATTGTTTGAAGTTTATGCTGTAGGTAAACAGCCTGTTTGAATTAACTGCATGGTGGAGGGTGAAGCCGGTGGCTGTGAAATGATGAACGGGTTGGGGTTCGCAACTCAGAAGGATTTAATTAATATATCTATTTTGAGAAAACAGACAGTTATTTTATTTATGTATGAGTGTACGTAAATATTTTCTAAGTATAATGCTTCCGCTAAATATATAAATAAAAAAAAAATCCCCACTATTTTCATGATAAAGAAAAATGGGATAAAACAAGTTTAAGTTCAAGTAAGTTAAGTCAAGTGACGGCCTGTGCAAGGCGGGTCGTCACAGAAATGGGGAAAAACGTAAAACATGAAAGTTGTTCAGAAGAGGTTTTCCTAGGGGGCAACGCGAATCGTTTCCCAAAATGAGACCCCAATGGCCTCCGTTTAACCCAAAACCCGTGGCCGATCCCCAGACCCAGTTTTCACTCAGTTTTTCGGGGTCAGCCAGTTTCAAACAAAAACTGGGACGAATCTAGGCCGAATTGGAATTTTTGCAAAACACAAAAGTTTTAGTATTTTTCAGATTACGAACCGATTTTTAAACTGGGATCGTTTTTCGAAGGGTGCGCAGGGAATCCGAAAATTCCTGCACCACTAGCTTTACAAATGTTTCTAGAAAACTGTTTTTCTACTACAAACTATTGTTTTGATTATGGAAAACTGTTCCAAGGGCAGTTTTCAACCTCAAATGATTTTATAAAGCACAAATCCAAGAGTTTGGATTTTTACGATTTAAGTAAAGGATTTTTATAAGTTAAGAAAGAAGTTTTGGGATTAATTTCCCTAAATTTTCCAAGTAAGGAAAATGAATTTTTCAAGCTAGAGTATAGCAAGCGATTAGTTTACGAAAGGTAACCGAGAGTTATACCCGAGTTACTGGGTCAAGCCCAAGGTCCAAAGGTTGACCCAAAGAGGGTTGACCATAGTTGACCGTAATTGACTTTGGTTGACCAAGAGTTTGACTACAATTAACCTTAAGGGTTGGTCAAGATAACCCTAAAGGATACCAAGATTAATAAATTGGGCTAAGATATAAGTTTAATTAAGGTAACCCAATAATTATGGACAAGAATAAAGCTCAAGGTTAGGAAGGTAACCTAACCCTAATAGTATGTATAAAGGTTTAGTACATGAGGGTATCCAACGTAACCTCTTAAAGATTAATCCATATTAGGTTGTTTTTAAAATAATAGGGTTACTATTTGTAACCCAGTAAGACATCTAGTATCGGGGACATACAACTAGGATTATGTAGGCATGTTGGTTAGATCACCAACATTCTACAATACTAATTAGAACCTCGCCTATGTCATTCAACAAGCAGGAGGGAACTTGCAGCTGTACTCAGAAAAGGAGCAGCACTACGCAGGACATAGCAAGAGAGATAAGTACAACTCCGCCTACAGCATAGGCCCTTTGTTGTTACTTGCCTAATGTGATGGTATGTTATGGCATGTTATGGCGTGTAATGTTATGGTATGTTATGAATGAGGTTATGTTATGTTATATGTTATAATATTGTGACATCATGAAGCATGTTCACTAATGTTAAACCACCTGGTAAGAACAAGACAAGTAAGATGTTGTGTCGTACCGACTTGCCACAAAGGCGGGTTTAAATGGTATGGTTAATGGTTTGAGTTGGATTGGATGGCTACCTAAACTACTCCATGTTAAACTTTGTGTTTCATGGTTTGAGTTAAAACGGACTGCCGCCTTCAACCATTCCTTGGCTATGTAACACGGTATGAGCACACATGATAAGTAAAGGAATAGAACTAAGCTAAGTTATGAATCCATATTTGATTTATAAGAGGTCATAATTGGTTCATGCATAATGATATATGTTTTGCGTCGCGGATGTAACAGTTGTACTTGCTGAGCGAAAGCTCACGTCTTACGTCTATGCTGTAGGTAAGCAACCTGCCAGCAATCTTTGATGCAATACTGTGGAAGGCTGGTGCTGCAGACTGTGAAATGTGGGATGGACACCGCCACGGATTTTGAAAAAAAAAATATATATATATATATATATATATATATACTCTATAAAATATGTTGTAATGAAAAAGGGTTTTCATACTTTCATGATGTTTTAAGTATGAATGACAAATTTTATATATGTATGGCAAGCAAGTTGCCTCTTGTGGTACCAATCCACATTAAGTCGGGTTTGGTCTACAATTTGATTATGATGGCCTTCAAGGAGGGTTTGAAAGTTCGGTACCCAAGTAAGTACCTATCAGTAAGTATGAGTTTGAGAATGAAGTTCAAGTTCAAAGTTTTAAATTAAAGTTTAAAAGAAAAAAAAAATTTCCCAAATTTTCCGCAAGTTTAAGTTAAGTATGTAAGTAAGGTGATGACCCGACGTGAGAAGTCGGGGCGTTACATTTTTATACATAAAAATTTTCAAACTTTCTAAATGACATTTGTGCTAGTTATGGCATATTAATTAGAATCTCGTAATTAGTCAACATCCTCATTCAATCTCACAAACTTGTATCACAAGAACTATATGAGCTCAAGTTTAGTAAGTATAAATGTCTACATGAGAGCAATCGTGTATAAAATTCTCAACTTCCTATAGTACCTATTTTCAATCAAAACCATCCTTGGATCCCAATTAAATCTAAAACCTAGCTTAGTAGTTAGTATTCAATAGTTCATGACTTTCAAGGAACCTTCTTTTTTTTCTTTTTTTTTTTTCCAATCGTAGTGGTTAACCTTTCTTGAAAACCTTGTTCAAGGGATTAGTGTATTTATATAATTTGTTGATTTTTTTTTAACTTCACAGATAATTTTATTTTTAAAAGATTTCTTTATTTTTTTTATTTATTATTCTCTTAAGAGCACGCAAAGCTTTTGAGAAATTAATGAAAATCAGTGTAGATAAACAAAGTAAAAGAGGGAGGAAAGCAAAGCAAAATATGGGCCAAAGTTAAAGGCAAAATATATATATATATATATATATATATAATACAATTTTGATGGAAAACATCTTTTTAGGGAAATTTTGACATTTAAGAAAATTTTGCCTAAAATTTTTTATTTGAGGGGAACGTTTCCTAGACACCCTTGCACTCTTTGAAATCTCATCTTTGTCAACATTAGTTTACTAAAAACAAAACAAAACAAAACATTATAGATATTCCTAAAATTAAATGAATCCAATAAACAAAAACCAGAGGTCTAAAATTTTTTTAAAAAATACTTTATTTAAAATTTTAGTTAATTAGTATTTCAGATTATATTAGGGGAGGAAATTAAATAGAAAATTAAATAAGGGTGCATATTAGGAAATAATATTTAGAGGGCTATAAGATAAATATGGTTAAGTCAATTAATAAGTATATGTAAGGCCACAGTAGGGAAAAAATTTAGAGAATTGCAACAAAAAAAAAAAAAAATTTACTTAAATAGGGGCACATTTGACATTAATATTTCAATATGGTATACTAAGAAAATATTTTAATGAGACGCATTCCAAATATAATTTGAAAAAAAAAAAAAAAAAAAAAAAAGATGTACCAAATTGTGCACGTTTCAAATTTTTTTTTTTTTTTTTTTTTTTTTTTTTTTGTATATTAACAACTTGATCGGGTTATTATATATATCGGAGAATCAACCAATATAAGATATCCAAGACCTGGTCCCTTTCCTACGCTCCGCAGCCAACTCCATTTTCATCTATAAATTCAAACTACAATAACTTTCAATTTTCCAAAAACCTGGTACGTATGTTAAAACAATAATCACCGATTAGTGTTTTTTTTTTTTTTCCGGGTATCTAATTAACCTACCTATTGTGCAGCCCGGCATATATCTTAGTTGCTGCTACGTTGACTTAAGCTTGCGGAAGTGCTGGGGCAGCGTCTATTAGGAAGGGAATAAACGACATTATTCAAATAACATGAGGGGGAAAAATACACACACACACACACATATATATATACATAACGACGTAATCTTTCAGGTACGACAACGACATAAAATTTTAAGATCGGGTGGAGACCGAACTGTTGAAAGTAATTCGCTGATTAATACTCAAGCTGGTTGTTCATGATCTATTGAAACCAAACAAAGAATATAGATAAATAGTTTGTAGTTTGAAGATCACGTGAGATGTAAATGTGGACTTGATCAAACGGATCATCCATAATCTGATTTTTTGTCCGATGGTTCGACCCGCTCTAAACATGGTGGGCAGACTTTATTACGAAATACAAGGAACCAGGTCGGGCCATCGGACTGCAATGCCGTATCGGGTCGGGTAGACAATCCGTTTTCCCCAACCTCTATTAGTGTCAACTATTGATGTGTTTGTGTCTGTGAATTCTAAAAACTAAAATGTCTTTGTAATAAATGGCAATTGACCCATGCAATAGCATCAGATTATTATTCATTACTTCGTTCACACTGTTGGAGCTAGCTGCCGGTGGGATGGGAGTTTGGGTAGAAATTTTCATGTTCAAAATTTAATAATATTTTCATTTCTTTTTAATCAGTGGAAGTCATAAGCCTCGTTAAGTAAGAAATAATAATACTTATTATAATAATTATAATAAATATATATTAAGAGTCTGTTTAGTGAAACGGTTTGAGTTGAAATTTTTAAATTTGAGTTGGTTGATTTTTTAAAAACTAATTATAATTTTTATTAATTTTTCGGAAAAAGATAAAAACTGATATGAAAAATGTGAGTTTAAGATGTAATACCAAACGGGCTATAAGATCAATGGAAATATTCTCTCAAAAAAAAGTCCCAAAAACATGCTCTGTTCACCATTTTTCCATCACTTCAAGACCCCAAGAAGAGAATTCAGAAAGGACAAAAAAAAAAAATTTTTTTTTTGGTTGTTTCCCCTCTTCAAATGAAGATTAGACAATTAATGAAACACTATTATTTTGGAGCAAAATCCAGGAAATCGGGTCCCACACCCTTCAAAACTGCGTGTTTCTGAAATTACGACGGCAGATATTGATTGATCATCAAGATGTGTCTGATGAGGAACCAAATCCTTTTTTCCTTTTCTCGATAAGAATTGGCCAAAGAATAAAATTAAAATTAAAATTATAAAAAATAAAAAAAAAAAGAGAGAAGAGAAAAAAAAATTTGGGTTCTCTGCATCTTGCAAAATGGATCGAGAAAAGATGAATGTCACGTGGACCAGACAAATTCCAACCAAACAGCAAATGAATTGCTGATGGGCCTCTCGTTCTCAATTATATGATTATCTTCATCATTAGGACCTATAGAAAGAGAAAATGATTGAATCATATAAAACAAATGGGACCTCTCTATTATTATCTTTTTTATTTTTTTCTCATGCCCAATAGTAACTTCTTTTAATTTTAAGTCCTGTTCTTTCTCTCTCTTCTCAATAAATCATAGGGTAGGCACTGAAATATAGTGTCGTATTTATCATTAATATATTAATGTCCCCACGACAAGGAAATAAGGGACTACTTTGAATTTGAAATCTCTCTCTCTCTCTCTCTCTCTCTCTCTCTTCACTATTATATACATGCCACAAACACTCCATAGTCTATCTGAAAGATTCAATTTGGAGTGTAGAGAAATGGTTTTAAGAATATTGTGTTGGGGGAATCTCCCAACAAAAAAAACTGAATCTGAAGATGCTCTTCAGTTCTTTATTGTAAAGTTTTTATACATAAAATATTAGGCAAAGGTAAATTTTTTTTTTTTTTTTTTTTTTTTTGAAAAGGGTCGTACTTATCTAAATTTAAACTAAAAAAAAGTTGTTAAAGGTGTTTGTCTTCTTTAGGGGGGAAAAAAAAGAAAAAGAAAGAATCCTTCCTTGCACTATCATTGTGTAAATTTTATATATATATATATATATATATATATATTTACTTTCATCACATGTGCTCACCAAACCTTAAAATGATAGAAGTTTTCTTTTTTTTTTTTTTTTTTAAAGAAAAGAAGATACATATTGGCTTGAAAATGTCCATATGACGTCTCTTTTGAGGTTTCTTTTTACTGGTGATAAACTGAGATTTTGCCACCTCGCATTGTTGCCTAAATATTATGTTCCTGAAGGACATTGCTTTCTGAATTCTTTTTAAATATGTTTACTCTCAATTGTAAATCTATGTGCATCAAGATTTTGCTAATATTAATCCCTAGCTTACTAATATCATCCAAAGTGCTTAATAATTTTTTTCTTTTTATAAATGAGAAGACAAATCAACTGACATAAAAGGCATCCTGACACATCTTAATTAAATTGACTCTTACCAGAAACTTATTACTATATAATAGACCTAATTAAAATGTTTTTAACTCTGATGGATAGATACTTACTTCTAATTATCTCCTTTATTTCTTTATTTCCCCTTTATAAACGAAAACATCATTGCACCTCAGGTGGGTACACTTTTTTTTTTCTCTTTATTTTTGTTATCTGATATTTTTAGGAGTGGCATTGGCCAACAAAATACCAAATACTTCAAAACCTAAATGTCATTTCAAAGAAAGAATAGAAACATTTAAGGAATCATGACAATACAAGGACCATAGGCTGTGGTCCCTAAAAGAGTGTAAAGCTATGTATATATATATATATATATAGGCCCATAGGAGGAGCTGCAAAGTTTGGACCTAAAAAACGACAGTCAAGTAGGATTTTATTTTAGAAGTTTTTTTTTTTTTTTTTTTTTGGGGGCCCCATGGCAGTGTCGTTTTGTACTGGTAGGCTTTACCTTCCTCTGTCTGAAATCCTGCACATACAGGCGTACCATCACATGATGCACATAGCTCCTAACACCCCTCCCTTCAATTTAGGCCCCACCATCTCAATTTGAACATTTTTTTCAAATTTAATTTGGGTCTGTTTATTTATTTTTCCTTTTTTCCTATATAAGTCAAATAAATACTAAGTATCTGATTGAAACAATGATTATAGTTGAAGTTTTGTAAGTTAGAATTGAAAGATGTGTTTGATTGAGGTATAAATTAGAAATAAAATGTGATGTAAGGAATATTGTAAAAATTTGAAATATTTTCCAGAAAAAAAAAAATTCAACATAGATCTTACTTCATTTCTCTAGTTGGAGTGAGCATTTACATATAAGGATCATCTTATTTTAACTTAAAATAAAAAAGTTACGAATTTTTGAAATTTGAATTTTATGAAAATTCAAGACAGAGAAAGTAAAATATAAATTTAAGAGTTCTAGAGTTGAATAGGCAAAATTCATGTTGGAATAATAGATGTTAAATCAAGCTCTAAAACTATTGCACTGAAAAAGAAAAATTGGGGAAAAGAGCTTTAAGGTAGAAGCAAACATGTCATCTACATAATAGTGATAGTGATAGTGATATTGTACCCTCTCCATTACTATTATTAATCTGCACTGTTTGAAGTTTGGACCTCACCAACAATTGTATTCAGCTAGCTCTCCGCTCCTGAAATTCTTTGGAACTTTCCCACTGTGCCCTGAAAAATATGCCTGACTTATCCTTCTCCACCATTTGGGTAGCTTAACAAGTGATCACATCATGAACAAATACCAACAAAAAAAAAAAAATCATATAGGAAGTGACAAGTTTGTTCCTTTGGTATCATTGTCAAAGTGTTGTTGTATGTAATTCATCTACAAGCTTAACTACTTAAATACAAATTATGTAAGATAATTTTGATTAGTTAATTTTAAAAAAAAATTTGGAGATCTGGTTTTTGAAGTGAATGTGCTACTCAATTATTGAACCCAATCCAAAGACCTTGGACCCATCATTGCATAGTCCTTTTTTGTTCTGTTTGTTCGGAGCAACTTCCTCATGGCCCAAGACAATTATGAGGGTGGCTAGTAATATAATGATATACATTACATAGTCTAAAAAAAAATTTGGGATTTTTAAATTAGTACTTCCTATTTTTTATTATCATGGTTAGGAATTTTATTTATTTTAGTTGTTAAATTGAATTATTAACGGTCTAATTAATAATTAAAGTAATTTGTGTTATTGATTTTTACCGATAATATTAAATAAGAGATCAATAAATAACGAGAAAATAGAAGAGTTGGATGAGATTGCAGATCCCCAGTAAACCACCTCGTATGTGTAAAAAAAAAAAAAAAAAAAAACTCAGGGCCTCTCTGGCGTGGGGAATCGCATTGTAAATTGAGCTAGTTCAGATATTTTTATTTTTTTTTAAAAAAAGACTTTAATTATCAGTATGTGTCAAGTGAGAGAGTTGCGTGGTCATATCGTCAGCTAATCCATAATTTCTTATTTACAAGGTTCAATTCCCAATGACAAATGAGATGATAAAAGTGTAAGCAGAGTTGGTTCTGGTGTTTGGTCCGGTAAAACTTGGGAGTGAGTGTGAACTGTTAAAAAAAAATAGAATTATATATATGTTTGATGTAAGAAATTAAGAGAGCTGATATATATATACACACACACACACTCAATAACGAACGTAGACAATGTCGTTGTACTTAATTCTCTAAAATCAAAAGGCTGTGTTTTCCGCTTGGTGGATCCGCTTTTCTCGCTTCTTCTTCTTCTTCTTCTTCTTCTTCTCCATGACCAAGAGAACGAAAATTTGAAATCCTCTTGCCTCTCTTTTCTTCCTCAAAAACTCTTCCAATCCCTAAAAACTTCATCTTCTTTATACATATAGATCAACTTTCTTTTGTCTGTGTGTTGAAAACTTGAAAAGAAATATACATAGAGAGAGATATATAAACCCACACACACACATAAATAAGACATGGGCAAAGAGTGGTATTGGGGTGGAAAATCCTCGAAAAGAAGTGGTATTGTAGATGGAGACATGACCACATCTTCAACGTCAGCTGGTTGCATGTGTGCTGTATTTCAGTTGTTCGATTTCCATCATTTTCAGTCTACTGGTTTGAACCAGCCACAACCTGCAGCTTCTAGTAATTTCAAGCCCACAGCTAGTACTAAAAGTACCACTTCTTCTTTTCAGATCCCAGAAGACGCCAACATTCCAAAAGGTACACTAAATTCTTTAACCTCTGAACTCATTTTAACTTAATCTTCCTTAATTCTTGAAAACTAATTTGACTAATGAGGTTTTATTGTTGATTAAATACTAATCCAGGTATTGAGGCACCAAGGAACAGCTTGAAATCTGAGGAGGGAACTTCGCTTTCCTCCATAATAGAAGAAGAAGATCAAGAAAGTTTAAACTTAAACATCCCAGTAAGTTTTGTTTAATATATCGCTGATAAACTGTCCTTTTTTTTTTCTTTTTTTTTTTTGGAGTTTTCATTTTTTATTAATGAGATTGGTGTATGAAAATCCAGATGGGCATTCAAATCAAAACAACAAGTTCAAGATCAGGAGTATCGCCCAATGATTTTTCCTCGGACACAAGCAGCAACTCGCCGGGGACCAAGACGCCAAGCTTGGTGGCGAGACTAATGGGTCTTGACCTTCTTCCGGAGACAAACTCACCAACAAATTTGAGCAGTACTTCGCCAAGTACCGCCATCCACGTAGCACAAAAACACCATTACCTCTCGCGGTCGCAGACGCAGCCTCTCCGGTCTCGCCGGCACCTCAATAACAAAGCCAGGCATCTCTTGGACAATGACATGACCTCATCAGGCACTCGCTCACTCCCAGAGACCCCGAGAATCTCCTCAGCCAGAAGATCAGACGTCGATCTTCAACACCACCGCCTTTCGCTACAGATCAACAAAGAGAACGCCGAATATCTGGCCGATTTGGACTTCTCAAAGCTGAGAAGGAAGCAGTCGAGAGTAGAGGAACATGATCAGAGTAGCAGAAGCCCCGGCCATTATGCTAGGCAGATTGTGAAGCAGGTTAAGGAGAGTGTGAGCAGAAAAGTTGGGTTGGACATCACAAACACCGTTAGAAACAGATCAGAAAACCATGAAGTTCTTGTCTATAACCAGCAGCTCAAATCGGCCAAGAGAATAGTCTCAAAAGGGTTATCGAAACTTGAAGAGCAAGCAAACCGGTCAGGAAAGCAAAAATCATCGTCGTCAACGTCAACTACTTCCGCTTCATGCTCTCCAAGACTGAACAGATTCACGGTAACCAAGACTAGTACCTGTACTAGTACAACAACACCATTATTATCCACGAGCCCCAAAGATCAGCAAAGCTTTGAAGTTTCAACGGTCAATGTTAAGGGTCAGACGGTCAAAGTTTCAGGGGCGAAGGCAAACACAAAGGGTAAAGTGCAGGCATTGCAAGACCAGCAGAAGATCAGCAGAAACAATCAGAAAAGTGGCGTTAGCGGTGGCAGTGGCGGTGGTGGTGGTGGTGGTGGGACGTTTGGTAGGAGGCTGCAGAAAATGCAGGAAGAGACATTTGTTCGTCCCTCAACAGCCAACTGCAGAACCAATATTGCTGACAAGAAATGCAAGAAAACTCCCTTGTCCAATAATCTCCTCAACCTTAACGTCGTCCCTACTCTCCTTCCCGTCAAGAAATCCCCGAATTCGCCTCCATCATCCAACAAACATGTCTCCTCTCACAAACAGGTTCATATCATTCCCTTCACCCCTTTTCTTTTCATGTCTATGCTTTGTTTTTTACTTTTTTTTTTTATATTAAAATTAAACGGTCAGATTATATCAGAATCATAAGATGAAAAATACAACGGTTTAACGAAATTTGATGAGAAAATGTCAATTCAGAATTATCAGATTTATCATCAGTTAAAATTTTTTTCATTCCAATATTTACGGAATTTGTGCGAGGGCAATAGCTAATGATATATATTTTGTTACGTTATGTTTTTTTTTTTTTTGGGGAAAGCAGCCAGCTGCAGAGGTACCTGATGACGCCCAAGAACCGAAACGCTCGTCACAGTTATCTAGTTCTCAGAGCCAAAAGTACCACCACCCAGAACCATCCTCCCACGTGCTCCACACACGAGACATCACAATCGACATCGTCCACGTAACAAACGACACCACCATCGCCACCGCTCGCGGTGGGTCGACAGACCAACATCTACTCCCCCGCCACTACATCACCAGAATACTAGCCCGTACTGGCATAGCCAACACTTGCCACGTGTCCTTCACCAATTGGTTCTCCCCCTCCCACCCGCTAGACCCCTCCATTTTTCACCGTCTCGAAATTTCCTTGTACGACAACAACATCACCAACAACAACAAAATTAATCTCTCCGAGAGCCAGTTTCGTCTCCGGTGCAACAGAAAGTTGTTGTTCGACATTGTGGATGAAATCTTGGTCGATATCTTGAGGCCTTATATCAACTTGAAGCCATGGATTAACACCAAATTTAGTAGTACGTATAATTATGTCAATAGCAATTATATTGGCATGCAAGGGTCGGAATTGATAGACAGATTATGTTCAAGGATTCAGAGATTTCCATGCACAGATTGTCAGGTTCTCGAAGATATCGACGCGTTAATTGATAAAGATCTGCCTCGTCAAATGAAGATCGAAGGAGAAATTGCGTTTGAGGAAGAAGGAGAAGCTTTGGTGATGGAGCTAGAGAGGGACATTGTGGACACGCTTGTACATGAAACGGCTCTGATTTTGGTTGGGACTTCGGAGTAGTAGTGTACTACTAGTAGTTTTTACGTACTAATTGGAGTTGGAGCTAAGCGGCGTCGTTTTGGAATGTTGATGTTGTTTTTCGACTCTCACATAAGAGTACATAGCTAATTTTACGAGACAGATCCATTGCACGACAAGAGAAGAATGGATCTCCTTTCGGACTGTTTGACTATTGACTGTTGATTGCTCTTGGGAGAGGGTCAGCATCACATGATCACCATCTCATATATTATTCACGTGATGAGATGCTATTCGCTTGTGGGGTGGGGGTGGGGGTGGGCCCACGTGAATTGGGACTTGTAAAGAGGGTGGTCTTAGTTGGGGTTGACACGTAGGACTTGACTCCCCGACAACCCTCGCGCCCTCTTCTGTTCTCAAAAGACAACGATGACAGAGGAATCCACTTCTCATCAGTTCTTTCTCTCTCTTCTTATCTCTCTCTCTCTCTCTCTCTTGCATTTTGTTCTGTACATTATTCGACTTTCTTTCATGGATCGTGCTTTAGTATGCTCGTCTTATCTGTTACTTTTTTCCACTTTATAAACTTCAAAAACAACTTTAAGGTCATATTAATTAATGCTCGCTTTTTACAAGTAACGTATCTATGTGATGCTTATCAAATATATATATATATATAATCTGTATTGAAATTAATCATGTTTCACTTGCCAGCCTACATTACGTGAATGGATTATGGAAAGAAAAATAAAAAAATGATATCTATACATTTTTATCTTTGATGTATAAGCATTTAAATGTTGTCTTTATTTGTATGTATATGAGTGCAAGTTACCGTTTAGAAAGATTTCAAATAACAAAAGAAAAGTAAAGTACAATTAAGTTAGCTAAATTATGTGTATTTCTATGAGTGCAAGTTACCGTTTAGAAAGATTTGAAATATGAAAAGATAAATCATGTTGGAAACTATTAATTTATTTTAAGAGAACATGATATAGTAATGAAAGTTTGGAACACTGTTACCAAGGATAACCACTAATGTTGTTCTTTTTTTATATTAAGCATTAAAAAAAGGTATATCCTAGGAGAATCATATGGAGGATTTGGTTCTTATATTATGGGAGTCCGAGCTTTTGAAAAAAAAAATTTGATGATAATAATAAGACAATAACTAAAAAGATGGTTTTGTGCATACCCGAGAAATTGGACGTGCATTCAAAAGCCGGCCTAAAGTTGTAAATAATTACAAAGGGTTAAATATGTACATATATCATATATGTATATATTGTTAATATAATATAGAGGGGTATGCTCTGTGTATTATATGTGCACAGCTGAAGTACTTCGTAGTACTACTTATGGAACTGAATTCCAATGCGTATACTGCAGAAATTATGTATAAAACAAGTCCTACTTTATTTTTTTTTTCCCTAACTTTTGAATTTAGATTTACTGTGATGGAAAGTTTTGCGATGGTCATTCTTAAGAAAAAGTTTGTCACGACATGCACATGCGTTAAAAAAATTGAACCAAAGTTTGAAGATAGCATAATTATTAAACAGTGAATGAGAAAACACAGAGACAATACGGTAATGTCTTTTCAGTTTGGCCTTTACATAAAGGAAAATAATTTTTTTTAAAAATGTTATTATACTGCCATTTTTATCAGAAATACTATTTTCTTTTCCCCCTCTTCTGCACAATTTAAGCCTCAAATAAAATAAATATTGAGAAATATATATAATTACAGACAGAAGGCCAAAAATGAAAATATCCAAGAGTATAGAGACATAACTGCAAAGATTCCTAAATTCTTTACCATATTTTTTTTTTTAAAGAAAAGAACAACTGATCAAAAGTACTATGGGTCCGTTTGGTTCGCAGGTTTGAGTTGATATTTTAAAGTTGAAATAGTAAATTTTGTTGACTTTTCAGAAAAAACAAAAAACTTTTTGGGAAAAAGATAAAATTTGAGTTGAAAAGTTGGAACCAAACCTGCGAACCAAACGGAGCCTATATTATATAATATCTGAGACCCCATATATGGGAAATTGAATCCGAAAGAAATTAAGGGTCAAATCATGCATGATCAGGTGACAGAGATGATGGCATGTGACATAATGCGAGTAAAGTTGTGAGATATCTGCCAGAAGGGCAAAGCCGTATAGAGCTAGCCCCTGACCAGGAATAATAATTCCCATTTATCATTTTCAACAATAATCTTTCATGTTATTCAATGAAGGAGTACTAATATATATATACACACACACACATATACATGAATATATGTATGTGTATAGTAATTGCATTGAATGGCCTAAAGGCTCTAACACATGTACGTGTGCATTAAAAATGTGCCCCTCCCAGCTTAGCTAGCAGATCGATCGAGCGAGCTAGCGGGAAATTCAAATTAACGAAAGAAGGTGCATGTGGATTTGTGAGGTCGACGTGGGGTTTGTTTAATTTATGAGCCTCAATGATTAAGATAATAATATGAGACGGGTTGACTAGCGAATGAGGGGTTCAATTAATGACAACGACATCTGTTTGTGGTAAGTTAGACTTTGAGCTTATGGTCCTATATATATGTGTATATATATAGGAATGAGTTACTATACTCTAATAAACCAATGTTTGGTAACTTTTTTCTGTAGGATATTTTATAAATCATGTGATTCAAATGTAATATCTTTAGTCATATTTGTCATTTGTATCAATTTCTAAACATTATCATATTACAAGATTCTAAATAAAAAGTTACAACATAAAAACAAGCTTCAACGTAATTTTGAGCCCTCTTCACATATGAATGTTGGAGAGATTTAGAACTCCATTAATGACAAGATTGGGGGGGCGGGGGGAAGAAGTGGATATTGCGGTTTCAAGATCTTGAAAAGTACCTATGAACTTCGTGTTCAAAAGGAAAAGGGCTTCAAGATATGTATAGATGAGTTCAAGTTTAGTATGGGTTCATTTGCTTTATATGGAAGGTTGTTTCTTTTATTTTTATTTATGTTTTGTTTTGTCATTAAGGATGGATCCGATTTTCTATTTTTTTTTTTTGTATTTTCTCTTTTAATAAATTTAAGTTGAGGCTTTAGTTCCTCCCCTTCATTTATATTGAAAAAAAGCAACTAGTTATTACAAATTTTTAAATAAAAAATTATAACTGTCACATGTATTCGTCTATTACATACAAAAAATTATATATATATATACACACTTTTGTGAGGATCATGTTCACAATCTAACGCATGTTAATTTAATATAGTTCGAAAAGGGTAACACAAATCTGAGACTATCATTATATATTTTTAATATTAATGGCATGTTAAATAAATATCTTGTTACGCTATTTATAACTTAACGTGTTACATGACGGTCCTCCCGGAAGAATTGTAGACTGGCCCAATTGATGGCCATCAAGGGACTCTGTGTGTGTGTGTGTGTGTGTGGATCGTGATCAATAGTACTGTATGTTTGATCCTTGCTTCTTTTGGGTTTCAAGTTTCACCATTTAGAATCTTCATAGGTGACTCAAAACTTGGATTGAAGTGTGTACAAGGAAACAAAAAACAAAAGTTTTAAATGTGTAGATATCAGAAGTACTGTTTTGTTGGTGAGCATCAAATCCTCATGTCTGCTTCTGTGCCAGCACTATGTCTGAATTAGCTTCGTCATGTTTCCGTTTTCTTGCTTCTTCATCACTTCCCACAAGTAGTAGTACTGCAAAATTTATGAATGAATGACCAGCAGGTGTGTGCATTAAAGGTTAGAATAAGATGGGGAGGTACATATTATTTGCTTATTATAAAGTCTTTTTTTTTTTCCTCTTCCTTTCTAGAGGGGTTGAATGTGAACTAACGGATTAAAATACATGGAGAATTAATACAGGAATTAAGCGCTTTTCCAAGCTTTCATTTGCAATTTTTATTAAATTGATAAAACAATTGAGTGAATTGACTTATTAAAAGCCACTAACCAATCTACCTAAGACACCCTTTAGTCTAACGACACAAGGAGGGAGTTTGGTAAGCACTCTCTGACTGAAAAGTTGTTGATTCGATCGTGTTATAATATAAAAATTATTGTGAGTCTATCTCCTGTTAATTTTAAACTTTTGGAATAAATTAGTAAATTATTAACATGATATCAGAGCAGGAGATATTAAGTAGTGACGAAGCCAAGAAGTTTTGTCGGGGAAGGCTAATAAATACATAGGTAAATTTTAATGGATATGGATTAGATTGTTCATCTTTAAGGGGGACTTTATGCAATATTCTATATATACTCATATATAAACATAGATAAATAGGAGGGAAACAAAGGTTGAGGCCCACCAGCCTTGCGCTTCCCTACATCCTTGGTACTAAGTTCTAATCCATGCAATTGAACTATTTAAGTAACATTTTTTTTATTATGTAGAGACTTTAATATATTTCAGGCTATATCTAAAATTTGTATTGAACTTTCTAAATAACCCCTTTAATATTGACTTCACGTGTTCGACATTTAATATGTTTCGAGCTCTTTTTCAAATATTTGTATTCGATTTTCTAATCAATTTTTATTCACATGTTTGCCCATTATTTGACATGCACATGAAGGGAAATGTTAGAATATAAAAACTAATGTTTGTTAGTCCACCTCCAGTCATCTTAAAAGCAGATCCCACTAGTTTCTCATGTATGGGATGACGAAACACATCTATACCCCACCTCAATAACAATAAAATAAGGAAAAACAAAAACAAAAAAAAAGGTACGTCAATCTTTAATAGGGAGGTCCAACTACAACTTATTTCAATCTCATATTCAAATCGAGTGTACCTAAAGCCTTCAAGAAGATGAATGCGGTTCCATGCGTAGTACATTTAACAGCTAGATTGATGTAACATAATTAAATTAGAGGCCAGCTAGTTATAATAGTTGTAAGAGATGAAGTCTTAACAACTACTACCAGCTGCATATATGGTAGGGTCTAAATAATTTTCTGAGTTGGCCTAACTTCCCAGAAAGCTCTTAATGCAAAAAAATTAAATAAGGGGTTTGAGCTTGACCACCCCGCTGTGATTGTAAAATCTAATGCATGGACCAGATCACCAGTGCAGTTGCTAGATTCCTTTTCTCGTGTATAGCTATTCAATATTTATACATCAGAATGCAGATAAATATATATATATCTATGATTATGTACTAGGAGTAGTACCTAGACACTAGTTTCCTCAACATAGGCCGGCTTTCACCAGTTAATTGAAGGATGATCAAGATCTGAGTCAGTTTGAAGTGGTCCTATAGTCCTGGCATACATATATATATATATATATATATATATACACACACACACATATGTATGTATGTGGATGCCAGATTTTATCTTCTCTGATAATTACCCAAATGTCTGGTGGCCCCCATAAAGAAGGAAAAGTGGGTCGGGCCCGTATGCTTAGCAAGCCTAATCTGATACTATATCTTAGAAAGCCAATGGGCTAGCCCGTATGCTTTAAATGGAATATTACTAAGGATTCGTTTGGTTCATGAATTTGAGTTGAAATTTTTAAATTTTAATAGTAAATTTTTTAAAATTTTCAGAAAAAATAAAAAACTTATTGAGAAAAAGGCAAATTTTTTTTGAAAAAAAGACCAAAAAAAAAATTTGAAAAGAAACTAGGCACCAGGCCATAAAAACCCTAGCCCAACCTGCCAGTCATGTGCGGGCCGGGATGGGCTAAGGGCCAAAGAGGCAGGCCACGAGCCGACCAAGTAAACCAACCAAAATTCAGAGACAGAGGCTTTGAGAATGATGAGGGAAACAGAAATCACTACTAATTCTTGATTTTTGGTTTACAAAATTACAACATTATATGGCCAGGAACCCGAGATTTAAAGCAACAAACAATGAGGTTATCATATCACTATTCCTGTCTTTTGATGTCCACTTTTTTATGAACAACTATGGGGTAAAAATATAATGACTGAACTTGCATCCAATAATCAAGTTTAAAATATATATATATATATATATTTACTTTACTCGTGCTGGCGCTTCAAGGACAAAATCCAAATTGATCGACTTTCAAGTTCTACCATCAACATCGAACCCGGCCCCTGTCCAGCCAGGAGCAGGAGATCCTCTGCCTTTGGGCACAGCCCCAATTCCTTTTCCCCTGCCGTGGAACTGACTTTTCTTCTTTCCTCGTCCTTCTACCTCAACTGAAGTCTGTTGGCCGAGCCCATTCGTCGCTGGAACGTTTCCACCATTTCCTTCATTTGGGACATTTTTGCTGACCCCACCACCTGCTTCTGTTGAATTTGTAGCTGCTGAGGAAGTATCTGGAGCCATGGTCGTCTGAGAAGCTCCGGTTGATTTCCCATCCTGGACATAATTTCAAATACAAACAATCTGCATTTATGAATTGTATCAAACAGTTACAAGGGACAAGACTAGCATTTTCTTTCACAGTAACCTCTGTTCACAATAACAGAACTCACACTCTCATAACATTATTACTATCAATTAACTCGTCCCTTTCACTGCTCAAGTTCTATTTCCATACAGAAATGCTTCTTCCCTCTTTGCTTGTTCCTAGATTACGATAGAGACGGTACTAACTCTTATCATATCAAATTAAAAATCCAAATGACTATCCAACATCATATGAAAGCTATACCTGACTTTTTTTTTTTTTTTTTCCACTGCATTTTCATGGTTTATCTTGTATAGAAAATGACGTAACTACAAAAACTACGTAGATATCACATCTGATCTGAACCCCAAAATTGTATGAGACATAACCGTTTCCTAGAAAGAAAAGGATGGGAACAGTATCTTATATAAACACAGACAAAAGGATCCCGAATTGTAAATGCCTATTTTACCGCTAACTTTAGAGCTAATGAAATAAGGCAAGCAAAGAGTTGAGCCAGGGAGTTATCCAAGATATTTATTGTGTTACAAATGTGTGGTCAGGTATGGAAACAGAACTTACCTGAGGAACCACATTCGTTGATGCTCTACTTGGGTTTAAAGCTTCCAATCGTCTTTTTAACTCCTCTAGTCTAGAAAACTGAGTGTTGCTGCTTTCTAGAACCTAATTAGAAACAGTGTCAGAATCAATTTGTTAAAGCTGTATACTCAACCACATTTGACCGATAAAAGTTACGTACCAGATGGTTTAGATCTTCACAAAGCTTCTGCTTTATTTCTTCCTCATCCTTCACAGCCTTTGTTGCTGCTTCCCATGCCTGAATTACATTAAACACGATATATATGAGATAACAAAGGGAAAAAAACTGTAACAAATTCATTGGAAAAAGGCCAAAAGAAGGTCATAAACGTGCACGGTTGCACATATAGATAGATATCCATATAGGCATACGAAAACTGAAGCATATAGGAAGGTCCAAGTGCAGATACATGTAAAAAGAGACATGCAAACAGATATGAGAGATTAAACTAATAATATTGAGGGACTCACCTTCTGCGCTTGATCTTCCTTCAGCTTGGCCAAACGAATTCTTTCTGTTTGCATCTCTATTTTTTTTCTTAAATGTTCAAGTGCTTAAGAGGGGAGAAAAAAAAATCAGTCAACCATACACATAAACGAGAATGCGAGAACAACAACTGATGATTGTGCACCAACCCGCCTTCTTCGGCCCAGCTGTGAGTTTCATTTCCATTGTAAGGTTCCCTAGCTCGCGTTCAACATCTCGTATTTTAGAATAATTTTCTTCAATGTATCTGAAATATATCATCTTTTGCATTGTGAATAACAAAAATTTACCAAGTACCATAATAAGAAAGAAAC
This sequence comes from Ficus erecta, assembly GCA_008635985.1. NCBI lineage: Eukaryota > Viridiplantae > Streptophyta > Magnoliopsida > Rosales > Moraceae > Ficus > Ficus erecta. The sequence goes on from BKCH01000010.1 coordinate 3,327,484, forward strand.
ATGAACTCAAACAACAAGGAATCCACACTTGAGAGGAACTCTAATTTCAAGTAACGCACAAAGGAGTTCATTATATTATCGCAAAACATGTAACTGAAGATTGCTATCCACATTTTAAATTACGATAATTTTGTGACATAGGGTATGAAGAAAAAAAAAACATTGTGGGTAGGGCGCGATTCAAAACATCAATCATATCAAGTTAAGAAAAAATATATATATATATATATAATAATTCAACGGACCATGATGCAGATTTCATGAAAAGTACGATAATTTAACAGAATGTGAAGAAGAAACGAAGATTAAAAACCGTATAATATCGTATCTCTTTTTAACTTATTTAAGCACACCTATTTATCCGTTATAATAATCTTAGTTCAGATACTCTGTGCAAAAACGTGTTTAATTATGATTGTAAACTTAATACTTGCATCGTTAAGTACAATAATTTATGTTTTTCTTCTCTAGACCCCAAACATTTAAACAAAATCATTGAGCAACCAGATGCAATAGCATCAGATAAACAGTAAATCAATTCCTCATAAACACATTTTGCGCGCATAACAAATCAGAAGAGGAAACAGTGATGGATCTGAATAAAAATTAAAGAAAATGTGAAAAGAGTGAGGGAAAAAAAACGAAGAAACGTACTTTCTTAATTGAAGTTGCTCTTCCTCGATTATCTGCCATAAAAGCAACAAATTAAGCTCATAAAAACCAGAAAACAAACACGAGAGAGAGAGAGAGAGAGAGAGAGGAGAGAGAGAGACCTTCTCGGTGTAGGCAATGACTGGGGCTTCGCGAGGGAGGCCATCGGGTCCGATCTCGGGAAGCAGTGAAGGATTTGGCGGTGGATTCGAAGCCATTGTTGAGGGAAAATGAAAATGGAAATGGAAATGGGATTTTTGTTTATATTAAGGATAATTGTTTCTGATTCCGAATCTGAAACAAACGGATTATTCTTCTAACCTCCTCCATTTTCTTTCGTTTTTACAGATCGTCTTCTTGCTCTGCTCTCGTTCCTCGTTTCGCTTTCATTTCAAGAAGAAACGTGGGTGGTGGGGCCCCCGAGCGTAAACGTGGAGCATCATCTTGCCACAGTGTAAATTTTTTTTTTTTTCTTTTTGATAAATAAACTTTTTCTTAAGAAGTTTTTTTTTTTAATAAATACCTGAAATTTTATAAAAATATAATAATGATGGTACGATAAATTAATAATTGATTAATTATTAATAATTAACAAATAATTAATTAATATTAATATTTTTTTATTAATTGATTATGATTGATTATTAATTAATTATAGTTAACTTTTTATTGTCTATACTAACGATCATTTTTTTAAATTAAAATCAGTTATTTATTTAAATAAGTATTCAAAAATTATCTATTTATCTAATTTTTAGTGTCTTTTAATATTTTCTCTTATAACAAAATATATTTTACTTTTTCAAGATTAAAAGCATATATGAATTTTTCAATGTATTATTGACAGTAGTTTTGTAAATTTTAAGTATGAATATTCATATATGTTATAAGTAATATAGATAAGATATCTAATAGTAAAAAAATTATATATATATATTGGTTGAATATGATTTCTTTTGTGCTTTTCCTTTATTTTTTAAAGGTAGTTTTTTTTTTTATCCATTTTTCAAGTTTGCCTAACTGTTTTTGAAATTTGTTGCTGTATTAACTTTTTTCATAATCTTGACGTCGTTTTTTAGCTGTTCTTTTCTACACTTTCTGTTTATTGTTTCTTGCCATTCTATATTTGCTGTCGTTTTCTCAGTTTTTTGCGTGTTTCCTCCAGTTGTCGTTTTTTAATAATTATTTTACTTTAGTTGCCGGTTCTCAGTTGATAGTTCTTACATTATGTCGTTGTTTTCCAAATTTTGTCGTTTTTAATCTTGTTGTCGATGTCTGATTGTTGTTTAACTCTTTTATGCATATGTAATCTTTTGTTGTCGTTTTTTGTTGTGCCTTTTACTTTTGTTGTCGTTTCCCAGTTGTTGGCTTTTACTTTTCCTTGTTTTTTGGGTTGTTTTCTTTGGCGGTTGTTGTGGATTTTGCTTTTGATATCGTTCAATTATTCGTTTTAATTTATTGTCGTTCTAGCTTTGTTGTCGTTTCTCCATTATTGTCCACGATTCTTTCGTTGCTAATGTTGTTGTCGTTTTTAGTTTAGTTGTCGTTTCTCTTCTATCGTCGTTTTTTCATTTGTTTTTAGTTCTTAACTGATTCGTCCACACGGGTTGCCAGAATTAGAGTACTTATGAAATGTCTTTAATACATTTCCCTTGAGGGTCAGTGTGTGATATTTTCGGTTTGGTATATTTTTTTCAATTTTTTATCACTGCAGTCGTCGTTTTCAGAAGTGTTGCTGGTTTGAATTTTCATTGTCGTTTCCAAATTTTACCGTCGTTAGATTTGAATACTTCCTTGCGGTGCGGTGCGGGGCTAGTGTGGGGCATCCAAATTTCAATATTTTTGTCGTTTCCGTATTTCATGTCGTTTTTATTCTATCGTCATATTTATTATTCTATGGCTGTCGTTTCTAGAAATTTGTGATATTCAAAATTTTGTCGCTTCTATTTCAAATAAATAAATATATAAATTTGTCGCTTCTTGTTTTCAGAAGTTTGTTTTCCTTTTTCAAATTTTATTGTCGTTTCTGTAATTTACCATTCCGCGGGAATGTGACAGGGTCTCTTGAAATCGACTCATATCGTTTTATTGCCGTTCTATTTATGTGTTGAGATTGATATCTATAAAGTATAAGATACTACAATTTTGTTGTGATTTATACTAATAAATATTTTATTTTATTATAATTGCATATGTATGTATATTTGATACTTAATAAATATCATTTATATAATTATTTATGTGACCATAAATAGTGTATAAAAAAGTTATATATTAGAGGATAATATTAAGGGATGATAATTAAAAGATAAATTATCAATTAATTAATTGATTAATCGATTAATCGATTAAAGTATATAATATTTAATTCAATATCACTAGTTCATGCCATTACCATTAATAATTGAACGGTCTTATCCAAATTTTTAATATAGTGTTATTAGCAAACTCCTATCTATGGAATCATGTATTTTGATTTACTCGATAGGGATTTGATTATCTAATCCTATTCATTGTATTTTGGAGATATGATGAAGTAAGTAGCCGAGAATGTTAATATTACAAAATGAAATCAATTCCTTCTTATTTAAGAATCAGATAAATAATTCCCTTGCGTGTTGATTAGATGCTTGAATGATATGAATGCTTAATTGATGATTAACTTCATCAATTTACCATTCGTTAGAGAATCAATGATACTCAATGATCAAGATGTAATTTGAGAGGTTAACGGATTTCACCTTGCTATAATTATGAACATATGTATGGAGGATCGATTTATATATAATGACTATATCAAATGGATGACTCTATTTTTTGAGTGATTTTATATCTATAATTTCAAAAGTGCAATTCCAAGTTTTTAGTGAAGTAACTCTGGGATTAATAAAGTTGATAAATGAATCAAACTCTTTGATTAATCTAGCTCCAATAAATTTGATTAGTTATCAAATTTATTGGAACTTGAGATTATAGATTCATTGTTCCCCACACCATCTTCGTTAGCAATTGAACAAGTGTATTTGATGGATTGCATTTTTAGTTTACTAAATATGTAAATATAAAATATAAATGATAGTATCTATTTTATTATTTTATTGTCACAAATATTTATTTGTTTCCCAAACAATTAATTGATAATTAATTGTGTCATTTAAATAATAGAGATTATTTAAATATTGAAATTGGATAATACAATGAGTGTGATCCACTGTGTATGTGTTTACTATTAGTGGGTGGGACCATCAGCGTATGGACGGATATTTACTAGTTTCCTATTCATGAGATTATGAATATTTATATTCAAAATTTGATTTTAAATTAAATATTTATAATATATATATATATATATATATATTAGAATGGGGAAAGAAGGAAAATCGTTTTTTTCTTTCCGGATTTTACATATATATGTATATCTATATGTATATTTGATATTTTATATATGTATATTACGTAATTAAAAAAAAAAAAAAAAAAAAAGGGAAACAGCATTTTCCTTCGGCTGAAGGAAAGACGCACGCACTGTATGTGCGTGTAATAAATAAATAAATATATAATTATATTCTATTGAGAATATAATATAATATATTTTCAATTTTGTACTAATCTTAATTTTAAATATTGGAAATATTTAAAATTCAAGATGTAATTTTTGGGTAATTTATCTTGCTTTATAAATAAGATTTATATCAAGGTAAAAGAAGAACTTTTGGTTCAAAATTTTTTTTGGTTGTAGACAATTTTAGTCAAATAAGAAACCCAAGAGAAAAGAGTTCTCATTTGCACTATTTGTTTTTCTTATGTGTTAAGAGCCAAAAGAAAGACACCAAAAAATGAGTAAGTGAATCAATCCCTCAATAAAAACGCCCACCCGTTCGTTCAATCATACGATGGAGGTAAGGTTTCGAAGAACGTGATCTTGAAAGATATTATTGTTCGTGAGTTTGAAAGTTTATTTTGATGAAATCGACTTAATCGGACGATGGTACAATTCTCTCTTTCTACCTCTTTTACATATTCTACCTTTTTCACGGTTCTACGCTTCTGTTAGTTTTTCGTCAATATCGGTTTTTCAAACCAACAATATGTCCATCTAATGACATCATTATGTATTAATAAAAAATTATATTTCTTGATAATATAGTATTACAGTCATTAATAGATTATATTAATATCATAAAATTCCAATATTATTAAAATGATATAAAAAGAACATAAATAAAAAGAGATACGAGTAAAATCGTAGACCTACCATATTTAGAATACTTTTAGCCCTTTGTCTTGTATTCTTGTTTTTCAAGTTTTTTGATAGGTAAGCTTCTTTTTTTTTTTTTTCCTTGTTTTTGAACTTGAATATTGAAGAATTCTGACTCTATAATTTATAATGAAATTAAGTATGAAATTACCTCAAAATTTTCTTCCTGTCGTTTTCCTATTTTGTGGTGTTTGCAGATTTTTTTATGGCATTTCCCCTTTTTTTTTTCCTTTTTTTTCAGCCATTTGTCTTGTAATTTTGTTTTGTTTTGTTTTTTTTTTTTTTTGAGTAGTTGTTTCTTAAAATTTTTCTTTTAAAAAATGGACATATGATTCAAAAGGAGCTGAATTTTTTTTTGCTGTTCAATCAGTTGTTGGTTTCAGATTTGTTTAAAATTCATTGTCGTTTGTAATTTTTTTCGTCGTTTTTGGAATTTTAACTCTGTGGGACTGGGGCGGCGGCTGGACTTGAAAGTTCCAAAACCGGTGGTCGCCAACAGTTCATTAATCTAGTTTGAGTGTGTGCATGAAGCGACATGATCAGCACGTGAAGCGACCCAAAAGTGGTGCAGCAAATAAGGGAAGGAACGTTGATAGTGATATTTCTTTTTTTTTTTTTTTTTCTCCCTAAATTAATTACCACCGTTAGTTTGAACAAAATTAAAGTTATAGTCCTACTTAAAAAATAATAATAATTTAAGGATAGGGAATTTAAACTCTATATCTTATGATAAAATCACATGTGAAATTATTAGTATATTATGTGTGTAATCACATTTTAGTTTATACTTGTGTACGATATTTCTAGTACAAAAAATTCATTTAAATAAATAAATTATTTTGTCTATAAACAAACATTTTGAAACTTGCCATGTGATTTAGATTTATTTGCATGAATGCCCCGTGAACTTTTCAAAATTGACAATTTAGTCCTTAAACTTTTTTTCCTAGCAATCAACCCCTTAAACTTCTAATTTTTGGTAATTTACTCCTTTTTACTTAAATTCATTAAAATTAAGACAATTTTTTTGCACAATTCTTACACATTATAGAGCGAAAGGGACAATATTGAACATTTTTGCTTAATTTCAATATAAATTTCTTTTAAAGTTTAGATTTAAATGTGAGTATAATTGAATTAAGATTCAAATTTTTAAAGGAATTTGTATTGAACTTAAACAAAAATGATCAACTATGCTCTTCTTGGACTATAATATGCAAGTTACGTGTAAAAAAAAACCATTCAAATTTTTACAAATTTGAGCAAAAAGGACTAAATTGTCAAAAATTATAAATTCAGGGGGCTGATTGCCGAGAAAAAAGGACTAAATTATCAAATTCAAAAAGTTTATGGGGTATATATACAAATAAATCTTTGATTAAAGCCCACGACGTGTATTACAACATGGGAACATGGTAAAGGATGCCGTGACTACAAGCCTTTTGCTAATGTCATCAAGCAAAGAAAATATTTTTTTTCTTGTAAATATAATAATAATAATAATGTAAGTTAATTTTAGTAATTCAACAAACAAAAAAAGTTATTTTTAATAAGTTATCTAATGAACGTTAATAAAACGTTGCATAGTATTCTTACATCGACAATGGTCGTTAATATCTAGAGGAAAACGCTTTTGTACGTCACATGAACGAGTCCAGATCAGCTATTTTATTTTCCTATTTTGATGGTTGTCACTTTAATAATGTTTTAATAACTTATCAATTTGTTTAATAATTTGTTGTATCTAGCTTCTTTTTTTATATGGCTAAATTTTTAAATTCAGATAATATAACACAACATTATTAGGGGGATAATCATTGAGACAGGAAATTTGAAACAACAGTGGTTGGAAACAAATTGTTTGAAAGGATGACAAACACCTCATGTCACATGAATAATGGTGTTTTCATTTTAAATGTAACATCTTTCATCAAATTGAGAGCACTTTGTCACATTTTTTTTTTAATTTAAGAGATAAATTACTAAAGTTAAAAATTTAAAAGACTGCTTACTAACTCAATAAAAGTATAGAGGTTAAAAGGCGCCAAAAGTCCCAAAAGCCCTATTAGTGGATGTGAATTTTGTTAGATATCAACTGTCTCACATGAAAACATGAAAACATTATAAGATAAGTTATGTATTTACAAATTATTGAGTTCCTTTCTTTTAGAAGCCAATCTTGTAAGGATGAGTTCCATCTAATGAGTTTCTAATTGAATTTTCTTTTAAAGCAGTGGATGAAACTTCTTTTCCAAAGGATCAATTTTGAAGGAGGTTTTTCCACATTTATATTAACCAATATTACTGAGACACTAAATGTAAGTCCCACTAAACACAAAACCAATTTTTTTCATTACAACAAAATAAATCTCCAACTAAGATGGGAAAAACAGTTTTCCAAGTGCAAGTGTGAGAAAACACACGTGCTCTTGTTGGGAAAAAATGGAAATTTTTATTAACAGGGAAAAAAAAAAACAACAAAAAACAAGGAGCAAATGCTAAACTGACTTCTCAGATTAAGGAAACTAAGATTGCAAAGGTTTTTTGAACTTCGGTACAAGCAAAAATACATGTATTTTAGACTGCAGTATCTGCTTTTGCTACGTATCAAGCAGAAACTTTTGGTACGAACCGGAGGACAGCATCTCTTGTGGGCAGTGCAGGGATGGCTCCTCTTTCCGTTACCGTGATGGCACCGCAGGCATTGGCGAAAAAAAGAGCTTCTCGTAGGCGCTTTTCGTCCTGCCAAAACACAATTTATGGAGATTGATCAAGAAATGTTCATAACCTGGGCTAAAGAAAGTCTAGTCTCCGGATATGGTGAATTTCCATGCTAGTTGTGTACGAAAAATCTATCAAGTATAGGTAAAGGAATTATCAAGCAAGTGAAATGAGGACCTGAAATAGATTTAGGTCAGAAGCCAAGCTGTACAGTATCCCACTCACAAATGCATCGCCTGCTCCTGTCGTGTCTACAGGTTTAACTTTAACGCCAGCAACCCGGCCCTTGAACGCCTGTACATTATTTTGGTTGGCATCAAATTCAAATGTTTGATTAATACGTCAATCTTCACTGATGCATGATTCTTGTGTCCCGAAAGCAGAACCGGAAAATGATTAGTAACAGAGAGATGTTCTTGCAGTCTTGATCCATTCAGTTTAGCCAAGACATTTATATAATCACTGGGATAACTTTCTTTTTAGATAGGCATGAATCAAGGATTCAAGTAAAGAAACATCAGACAAAGCAACGATTATACATAAGAAATTAAATTGATACGATTACCTTAGTGTAATATCTGCAACCCTCTGACCCTTCAGTTACAACCAAGAGCTTAAGATTAGGATGAAAAAGCTTGTTCAACACCACATTATCGTCACAAGGATCATCGCCCCCAGTGAGGAATGTGATTTCGTCCTCACTAACCTGCAAATTTTATAAGAGAATCAAGCTGTTTCAGACTGTATGTACAATCAAGTCTCTTTTGTGTGTGTTCGTGCTGGTTTTGCATAGGTATAGAAATCGGAAAATCATTTTTAAATCTTATATATATCACATTGGCAGATATGATACCTTAATTAAATCAGCCTGGTCCCAGACACTCATTATGCCCTTCCGAGCAGCGTCAGGTGACGGCCACAATGGCAATCTTAAGTTTGGATCATAAGAGAGGAAGGAACCCTTCTTTTTGGCAGTGCCCATAGCAGCAAGGTGCGCTGATCTGCATGGTTCCTCAATCAAACTAATTGAACCATAGTGGAAGATCTTTGCCTGCAATGAATTTCGTTTGTACGTGTGTAATGTCAACCAAATGGGCTATGACAGAGAGTTGCATCTTGCTTTTGATGTTAAAAGTAGGGGGGAAAAAGAAAAAAAGTTTACACACACCTGCTTAATAAGATCAGTGTCCAGTTCTGCTTCGCGGAGAAGCATATCAGCACTTGGATTTCGGAAAAAACAAAAACTCGCGCTCACCATCAGCTCTGAGTGTAACAAATGCCAATGCAGTTCTTGCGGTTTTATCAAATCGCACGCCTGAATTGTTTACATTGTTCTCCTTTAAAATGTTAGATAACATGCGCCCAAATTCATCATCGCCCACCTATGATACATAAGGCAGAGAACATATGATAATCACACATAGTTACAAAAACACAATTTGTTTCCAACATATAGAAAAACCCAATGATTGAGATTATGCAACGAGGGGCATGATATGCCGACAGGAAGCCACTTGATTATGAAAGCAGGTAACATCACTATCACATATATATATTTTTTGTTTTTTTGCATTATATAAATTAGGCAAAAGGAGGTATAGTAAAAACACCCACGATGGAAGTAATTTTCCACAAACGTATAATACTTAAACTTGTATCTAAAATTTCAATAGGGTAAGGGCGAACCGGATGGCTTGGAAAAAATAAAATAAAATCTTATGTTACAATCAAATATCAACGCATGTTTGCGATTAAAAAGGATGACTAAATTGAACCTCATCTAATACGGTATCATTTGACAAAAGAAGAAGGAAAAAGATTTTAGTGTACCTTTCCAATAAAAGCAGACGAACCACCTAGTTTTGAGATGCCAACGGCGACATTAGCAGGAGCACCACCTGGAGCTTTCTTGAAAGCGGGTGCTTCAGCAAGTGACACTCCAGCAACAGTTGGCACAAAATCAATCAACATTTCCCCAAAGCAAACAACCAGTGAATTGTTCTTTTCTGGAACTCCATTTCTATCTGAGGAAAAGAAAAGAGACATCATATGACAAACAAACAAAACTTGATTTCCTGAGACTTTTTGTGTAAATTTAGCTTGTCCTGTTTTTGCGTAACTGGCAGGTGGCCACCACCATGAGGGCACAACAACCCATTTTTGCCAGAAGACCAACATATTATGTGACATTCGATATTTCCAAAGTTAAAGTAATTATTTAAACAGAAGAAGAAGAACCCATTAATCATTACCACATTCAGTATCTCTCCAAACATTAAACTAGTAATAAGATTTCACAAATATATATATATATATATATTTATATATATATATATGCATATAAATTTTAAACTAGCCTAAAAAACTGCTCAAGTAATTGAACCAGAAAAGGTTACTCTATTAGAAGAAACGCTTTTACAACAAAATAAGATTCAAAATCACTTCCCAGAAAGCGGAAAAGAACAATCATATCATATAAATTCGTATATACATAAATCAAATATTTACACTTTTCAGATTCATTAGCCGCTGCTACTATTGTGAATCCAAAATCAACATAAAAATTATACACATGTCACAAAACGGATGAGAAAGATCTGTTACAAAAGAAAAATGATTCATCAAACAATACGGAAAAGGCAAAACAATTCATAAAAATACAACAAGAAAATAAGGAAGAAGAAAGAAACGATCTTGAAGTCAAAAACCAGCTAGAACCCAGATGCCAATTCTCTGAAAAAGAATAGAAATCTCCTAGAATCCATCATGAATGATAAAAGATGATTATTACGCATGTGAATGCAATAAACAGTGAAAGAGAACTTAAAAGAAAGACAGACAAACCTGATGTGGAAATTGTAGCCATTTGAATGATAAAGACGAGAGCACCGCGGTGCAATGAGAATTGCAGAGAGGAGAGAGAAAGGGGTAGAGAGAGAAAAAGAGAGAAGGTCAGGGGTGGGCGCTTAAGGAGGAGGAGAAGAAGAAGGAAAGAAAGAAGGTAGAAGGGTGGTGGGTTGAAAAATCTTTAACAATTTTCTTCTCTTCGTTTGAAAGGAAAGGGGGTGACTAAACAACACAATTCAGCGGCCATCCGTGATTTTTCCACTTTTTATAATCCTCTATTCTCCACGCCCATTTTAGTCTTTTTACCCGTTTTTTTTTTTTTTTTTTTTCTATTTTACTTTTCTAAATAATAGAAAAAGAAAAAAAAAAAGGGGAGGGGGGGGGGATTTTCTTTCTTTCTTTCTTCTTCTTTTTTTTTTTTTTGTTTTTTTTTTTTTTTGTATTTGATAATCTTTTCACTATATATCATTTTCAAAATAAAATAATAAATAATCGTAATTTAAGTAAGAATCTTACAAAAGAATAATCTTTGGTTAATTTATACATATATATTTTTGGAAAGGTTAATTAACATAAATATTTTTTAAGGAAGGTTAATTCAGATATTTAAACAGCTAGATTTTATCAAGTTTTTAGATACATGTTACCATTATGCTTTTATTATCCTAAAGGAAAAGTTCTTTTTTAGGAATTTTCGGAAAGGTAATTTTTTTTTTTTTTTTTTTTTAAGGAAAAGGGAAATTGGATTCAATTAAAATGATTCGTTATCTAATTTATGAATTTTTTATAAACTGAAATTTAATTCAAGTTTGGAAAAATAAAGGTCTTGAGTTATCTATTAAATTTTTAAGTAAGAAGTAGAGATGTCAAAATGGGCTGGACTTAATAGGTTGACACGGACATGGTATGTTAAAAAGTGAGTGCGATTATCAAATGGATCAGTTAACGTATTATATTTAATATGTCATGTTTGACATGATTTTTGAGTATGAAACATGTTAAGAGACACGAATATGAGTAAGGGTATGATATGCGGCATGACAATGTTGCTATTTTTGTTGATTTTTTTTTATAATTTTTATTTGACATTTATGATTTTTTTTTCTTACTAAGATTTTATCTCATTTGAGTTTTTATTAGATAATATTTTTAATTTCGGAATTTAATTTTAATGATATATATATGTTTTTTTTTTTTTTTGAATCAATGTATTCTATTGTATCAATACTCACCTTTTTATTTATAATTTTCTGTTATCGTTAGGACAAGAGCATGAATAAGAAACAATGATGTTAAACACAACAAGTTTGTAAACGGATCTTAAATTGACTTGACGCTTTAAATTATGGAAGAAAATAAGCACAACACCGCCTAACACAATTATTAAAACCGGTATAGACACAATAAGAAATACCAATAAACTCAAAATAAATGAGAAGAACTAAACTAGATCAGCCCTTTTAACATCTCTACTAAGAAGTAATGGGATAAAAGTAAGTTGTCATTTCTCAAAGTCTTTCACTAAAAAAATAATAATTCTTTTGTGGAAGATTAACAACTTATTTCTCACATTATTTAACAAAAAAATAATATGTAAATGTTTTTTTTTTCTCTAAATAACATGAAAAAAAAACTCGGTATATTGTCCTATATTTGTTTATCCTGCAAGGGCTAATTTAACACATAAAAGGGAAGGAATTTAATTAGAAGCTCTCAAATTCAAACTTAAAAGTGTTTCTTTTCTTTTTAATAAGTGGGAGTCATAAGTCTCATTTATTAATTTAAAAACAAATACAATTCCTATATCTTGTAAGTTGTAACTGTATTATCATCTCACTAAAATTTATTGAAATTTTTTCATTTTCTTCCCCAAGGCAAGATGAAAAAAAATATATCAATTAGAATAATGAAGTGTTCTCTTCAGCGAAGTAATCCTTTCAGATATTTTATATATGGTACAATGAATCCAAAAATCACTTGAAAAAGAAAAAAAAAAAAAAAGAAGAAGCCTGGGAATGCTCGTTTGTGCCTTGTCGTTTGGTTGAAACGCTTATACGAAAAATTAAAAATGTATATATGATATTTGATCAAATTTTTTTCAAGGTTTGCTGTCATGTGATGTGAAAAGTAATAGTTGATTAATTAGCAAAGATAATGAAGAAAAGCTAAGACACCAGGTCGGTCGTTAGCCAACTGGGTTTTAGCTGTCGAGTAGCTACGTACTACATTAAAAACCAGTTCTTTCCTCTTTTTTCCACTCTTTAAACCGTGGACAGAAAATGAAATTTAAAGCTTTTTTTAAATTTTTTTTTTTTTTATATTGTTGTGAAATTGGACGCCAAGTATAAGCAGGTAGAATTTAAGACATCTTTAAAATAAGTAAAATTTGCAGTAATCGACTATAATAGTATATTTTAGTGCGGTTTCAAATTATCACAATTCAATGGCTATAGATGGCATTCTCACGTGCACGAACGGGTCTTGTTGATACCCGCCGCCCCTATGGGGATGTAGTGTGTGTGTGTGTGTATATAAGGATTGGGGGTACGTATGACGGTCAAATTAAGAGTGTGTTTTGGGACTTTCTAGATTTTTACATTTGGATGAAAATATTTGAGATGAAAACATTTGAATTGTACTCATTTAAATAAACGTTTTGATATAATATTTAAAAAATTACATTTAGATGGAAACATTTAGATTTATGTTTGGATAGTTATTGAAAATTATCATTTGAAATGAGAAAATTTTGGAGTTAGTGTTTAGCTAAAAAACCATTTACAACTCAATATGTTAACTTAATCTAAATGAACATCTAGACTGTATAACATTGTTCTAAATAGGATATATATTTGAGATGAGGTTTATTTTCATTTAGACCTCATTTTAAAATGGACAATTCAAATAAAGCATTTGAGATGTGAAAAAACTAAACACATTTTAAAAAATCATCTAAATGAAATACGTCTCATTTGATAAAATAATTGAAACAAATACCCGCCTTAATTAACCCCCGTTAGTCGGGGATGGGGTGGGTGAAGTTTCTTCTCCCCGTCCTATTATGGTTCCTAAAAATAGTGCTCATTTATTGGCCTGCATCGGGTAAAAATCATTGTCGATAGAGCAATAAAAAATAATAGTCCTTGCTTGGCAATCTGGGGTGGAATTTAATTTTCATAAATTTAATTAGAGGATTCTGTAAAATCTGTTCTAAATCATTTGTTTATATTGCTTTTGCGTAGGATGTTGAACACATTGGGCTCCTGGAAGGACTAGATCTGACTTTAAATGTCCATATATAGTCATTATAACTTTCTTTTCCCTTTGTAGTGATTATTAGCGGCTGCTTTTGCGTACTCTAATTTTGTTTTTGTTTTCTAATATATGTTCTCTTTTTCTTGATATTTTGCTCACTGATTGGCGAGTACGATCTGATTTAACTTCTTTGTTATTTTTCTTTCCCTAATAATATAAGGTGGTAGGCTTGGCAATGACAAATCCGAGAGTGTGACGGGGCTAATAATTACAAGTTCTTATTTTTGAATGAAATCAATTAAGTACTATTTAATTTTTTTAAGGGGTGTTATGTGTAATATTTGATCAAATACAAATATAAAACCACAATTTAAGACAAAGTAAGCCTTCATTTGTAAGTTAATTGGAGATGAAAATTTTAAGTTAGAGTTGGTTAATTTTTTAAAAATTAATTATAAATTTTATTAATTTTTTTAAAAAAATAAAAATTAAGAAAAAAAAAATATAAATTAATTAAAGATAAACTTAAACACTAAACGAAACATAATTCCCTGTGTAGAGTTAGTGCCCACGTCCTTCGTCATTCAGACTGGTTATATGATAGGTTTGATATGGGAGGTACCAATTTGAGTGGAATGTCCCCATCAACCTTGATATTAGCACATGTCCTCTCAACTTTAAAAAAATAAATAAATAAATAAATAAAGGTGTTCAATCACATTGCTTTGTCCCTCTAGTCTTGAACAGTCTAAGTGGTCCTAGAGACGAATCGTTTTTCCTATGTAGCTTTAAACTTGTGGTCCCAACTGAACGGAACTACTTGCTCATTTGTTAACAAAATCTTTTGCATTGTTTTATAATTTTTATCTCATTTTTTCTTTGAACATTATATTTCTATTCTATCAAGCTATACTAATATTTCTTAACCATACTTGGTAAAAATAATTTTTAGATCTATGAATCGTATATATTGTGTAGTCAAATAAGTTAACCTATATATACACAAATAAACACACACTCACATCATGATCACCATATATAAGAATTTATCAGTTCATGTAGGTTATATTACTCAAGAGGTATATGACTGATCACACCGATAAATACCAAATATTGAAACGTTATTAGATCTCTCTTAGTAATAGTGCCTTAAACCTTTTTTAATTTTATTATTATTATTATTACTATTTTTAAGAAAAATCTTTAAACTTTTTGGAGTTTTTGAATCTTTCTTTAATAATCGGCAATCTCTCAACTCAAACCCATCAAATCTATAACTAGTTTTGACTACTCTTTTTCTTATTTATAAAAATTAGGAACGACGGTTTGAGTCTCATAATATAAGAATCTCTTAATTAATTTATGCTACATTAATCGAAAAAAAAAATAAGGGATACTAGAGCCCGATAATACAAGGATAATTAAGAAAAGACATATAATACTAATTTTTCTCCATTGATATTGATTCTTGATTCAAGTGAATGAATATCGATTTCTTTAATATACCCTTAACAAGTTCGCATATAAAGTCAGTAATATTATAAAATTATTTAATTTTATAAAGGATGTTTTGATAATTATATTGATCAGATTTTTATTCTTGAAAAATTAACACTAAGTAGGAAAACATAATTAAATTATTGATTTCCCTTTCTTAATTTTTTTTAAAATTTAGGAGAAAGGGATTTAAACTCTGCACTTTTTAATAAAATTAGGTGTAATACTACCGTTACATTATGTCTGCAACCATATTAATTTCCCTTTCTACTTTCTTATAGACGAATAAATCTAAAATGATAATCATAAATACTCATTTGTTATATTCATTTATTATCTTTCTTTATTTTGGCCAATCGCATTACATTCTCGTTATAAATCTTTATGGTTTTTTTTTTTTTTGGATAAACTATAATTCTTTATGATTTGATAGACGTTAAACGTATCAAATTCCATCGTCCAAATTGTGACAAAGAAAAGAAGTTGTGACTATGCGGTGAAAAAGATGATAACAAAGATGTAAATTGTGTCCCTTTTTTTTTTTTTTTCCCCCCTTTGACGTGACATGATCCAACTATTCCAAATTGGAACCAAAGACGCACACAATTTGCTCACAGTCCCATCAAAGATGAACTAGATTCCTCTTCTTTTCTTCCCCAACACAAACTATTATTCTTATTGGTACGAGTTCCGCTTCAAAACTTTCGTCGCATGTGTAGCTTCTCTCTTCTTCTTCTTCTTCTTCTTTTTTTCTTTCCTTTTATTTTTCAATGAGTGGAGATGGAATTTGAGTAATCCCGATTCCCATGCATATGTGTCATATCCAAACGTGACATGCCTAATCTAATTTGGTTTTTCGCCGGCCAAAACTGATCCGTTTATATAGGTAAAAAGGAAGAAAGGAATAAAGAAAAATGAACAATACCTAGCTTTTGGTCTTTTGGGGTGTTACAAGAATCATTATCATTATGATGCAGTGCTTTTTTTTTATTTTTTTATTTTTGGGTTTTAGATTTAGATTAGATGCTATTATATCTCTTTCAATTTTCTCCTTTTTTTAAACTAAAATATATATATATATATATATATATATATTAGGTTTCATTGAAAAATAAATAAAATTTGAACGTTAGTCATGGTGCAGTTTTCAGTGGCATTAGAAGCCCATCTTCATGAAGCTTCGTGTCACCATGCGTGCCGTGGGTTCGCTTGGGAAATTGCATTTTTATTAAATCTTTAGAAAGAAAAACGTTTTAAAATGTCAATGGAGGGAATAATATAGTTTTTTATATATAGATTAAATGGGAAAAAAAGGGGCAAAACAGCAATAAAAAATATTATAATTTGTCCTTTTTCTTTAAGAAATCACTTGTTTAAAAAAAAAAAAAAAAAACCTTGCAATCAGATAGCAATATCAGCAACCTTCTAGAAGTGAATATGTATGTTATATATATATATGTTGTATAAGCAGATAGGTACATACTCAAAATGGTTCAGCAAATGTATGATCAATTATTGACACAGCAGTCACACACTTAACAAGAGAAACAAATAACGTACATCAAACAAAGTATGATGTTTGCACCAATAACAATATATTACATGTTACACGCTTCCACATGTGTGTGTATATATATATATATATATATATAACATGTGAAACTTCAGATAAGCCAATCCTGGTTGCGGCAGTTAATCCCATTCGCTATGGTCCTTGCTTGATGAATGTCGATTGCATTTTCTTGGGTGATAGACCTATAATACCTGCAACTCATAAAACCATGTAATCACTATCTCTATATATATATATATATATATATATATTCGTAATTAAGGTGCATAATTATGTTTGACAAGAGGGATAGAAAATTAAAAAACAAGGAGAAGGAAAAATATTTATACATATATATATATATATATATATATATAAAGATAAGTTTTAATCCCATAGCATCTAAAAAATATATAGTTTTTTTAACATGAAGAGAAAAAGAAATCACTACAATTGCCGTAAATACTAAGCCCACTAAAGGACAAAAAAAAAAAAAAAAAAAAGAATGGAGCCTTTTTGTGTGAAAAATATATCTAATCTAATTGATTTTACAATAACACCCTTACACACACAAAATGAGAAGATATGAGGTGTAATTATTATTATGATTAAAATAATTATTTGATCTACCCTATTTGTTTTGTCAATATTTTCTGTCCTTTACGCAACGATTGGAAGGTAATAAATGATGAATCCTGTGAATTTATATATTTATTCCCAATTCATTCTCAACCAAACAATTCAAAATTCTCTTTTCCATTCTAAAATCCTCTCCTCCAATTTCTTTCATCTCTCTTCTCCTCCAATTTTTTAATTATCTACTTTTGCGAAATTTTTTTTATGACGTCAATTATAAATACTGGTTAATTAGAATATCATGAGTCCAAATTGAAATGATTGTAAAATTATGACAACAAACAAAACAAATTTCACAACATGGAAACTAGCCAGCTTGAATTGGATTAGATATTATCAATATATTATGTAGTAATGTCATTGAGGAGAAAATATTACTAACCCAGCTTGGTCCATGATAAGAGCAGAATCAACTTGATTTGGTTGTATTGGGTGCGATTTAAACCTGTTGCTGCCAGCTAGTACCATATTAAGATCCTCTTGACCTTCAATTGACCTAGCAATTCTTTCTTCTTCTTCTTTCAGCTAGAGAATTTCCAAACACAGCAGAAAACATTATACAATATTTTACATATAATATTATAATGAACAAATATGGAACATACACACACACACACACACAGTCATGTGTAACTATTCCAGATGACCATCAGCATTAATCAACTACAGAAAGATCAACCTTGGACTTGAGCTGATTATGTTGTTCCTCAAGATCGCGTTCCTGTCAATTTATGCCCAAAAAAAAAAAAAAAAAATCATGAGCGCAAATGCGATAGTTAATTAGTATTAAAAAAAGTTAGAAGATCTTGTTAAGTTTTTTTCATGATTATGAACAATACGAACTTGTTTACCAGATATTAGATATCAAGTGTTGAGACAACACATTGTCTACTCTAATTAGTTAAACAAGATATGCACAACCTAACTCAAACATAAAAATATAAATTTTACAAATATCCAAAATTTGGTATGCTCTTAGCAAAATTTCTTTGACATTATATATATATATATATATATAAATGTGTGTGTGTATTGTTGACATACGTTGATATTTGACATTTATGTGTGTGCTAGTTCAAACCAGATCAGCTCTGTGGTTTAGGCAATAAAGCCATTAACTCATGAGTTTTGAGAGATCATGAAGCGAAGCTATTGAATCATATATATAAGTACACACACACACACACACACACATATATATATATATGTTGGGCTTGAGATTGATGGTAGAGATCTGTATTCTCACCTTTTTCCGCAGTTCTTCCAATCGTTCAGCCGTCATATGTGCCTGAATTTGCAAGAAGGAGACAGTTTGATCAGTTATATATTTGTAATCTTGGAAGTGTTACTAAATTATCAGTGCTCGAATCTTCGTAGATTAATTAATACGGCAATAAAATCATTAACAATAACTATTCATATAAAGGAATACCAAAAAGATCTAAAAAAACTACGCATAGATGAATGAGAACTGTTAATGCCATAGATAGTTTCACTCGCTAAGGAAAGAAAAGGGATAGATGACTGGAAATCCCTCGCAACTATATATAGTCAGAGTAGAAGTTTCGATCCCATCTATCATCTCTGTCGAGGCCTCATTTTGCCTTCAAATTATGGTTGATCCATCGGAACGAAGCCTCCATTAGATTTGACAACTAACGACGAGATTACAACAGGCTTTTATATCCCGAATGTTCTCTTTAATAAGGTCACCTTGACCGGGTATGCATACGATCACCACACAATAGAGGTAAACAAAATCTAGATCTGAACTTGTCCATTTCAACATGAAAACACCATCAAGTATATGCTTAATGCATGACATATAGGAACTTGATAGTTTAGTTAGTTGTGCAAAAGCGGTGAGGGAAAGTTTGTTATTAAGGAATGAGAGTTAATTAGTAGTTAGTAGAAATTTAAGAGTACAAATAAGAGGATTAATAGCTTATGATCTGTCAGATTTGTTTGGAGGCATAGGTGTAGTTCCTCGAATTATTGCTAGGTCGTATCACATTCATCTTCTAGGGTTTCTTACTAGAAGTTCTTCAATGAAATGTCTACGTCTCTTGTTTTTCTTATTCAT
This sequence comes from Ficus erecta, assembly GCA_008635985.1. Classification (NCBI taxonomy): domain Eukaryota; kingdom Viridiplantae; phylum Streptophyta; class Magnoliopsida; order Rosales; family Moraceae; genus Ficus; species Ficus erecta. Next base: position 3,346,984 of record BKCH01000010.1, read on the forward strand.
GTGTTGAGGACTACATCAAGTGGTATCAGAGCAGTACTTTCTTGGGCACAACACAATCTAATTCGGAGAAGATGGAGGGGACGTATGGACATTGGAAGCGAAGTGACTAGAGATGCAAATATTTTTCAGAAGGTAATCTGTATCCGTGGATCATACTTGCAAAATACATTTTCAAATTAAACAAGAAAAAGGATGATTTGTAGGGTCGTTCATGGAAGGTAATGCACTAGATTGGTTTCAATGGGAGGATGAGAGGCGGCCATTTGCGTGCTAAAGCAATTCTAAGGTGAGAAAGCTGAAGAAGATGAAGAAAATGAAGGAGAGAATATAGAGCAATAGCATCGACCAAAGGAGGTGGAACGATGTCAAGATTAGCTAGAAAGCATACCTGAAATTTATGAGTTTGACGCTCTGAAACCAAACTGTCGACAGTTAAAATCGCTTACAAATCCTTCGGTGGAGTTAGTTTTGAGAATTATTACAGTAGCAAGCAATCACGAAACAGTAAAAGTTAATTGATGTAATAAGTAGAGAACACATATATTTATAGAGGTTCGCCGTATGGAGAATGGCTACATCCTCTTTGGTATCTAGGGGTTTCACTATTTTTTGTTGCATTTACACAGGGTTGTAATTTGTAGAATGTGACTTAGGATTTCTGTAGGCTATTTAACATGTATTTATGATTCGATAATCTTAACAAATATTTAAAATATAAATATTTCATATTTGAATTCAATAATAGTTTTCCATATCTTGAATTCGGCGTGTTAATTTAGATAATGATTGGTCTTGCCTTGAGATTCAAATACTTGAAACCGCGTATCTCTTATACTAGGGCGCCAAAATCGTTGGAGTAAACATGTCCACGTCACAAGACCCGTTGCTTCTGGGTTCGTCAGTGCTGAGTTCGGCTTTTCAAGACTCGCTACTCCATTCAACGATGGCAATAACGAGGTGGAGTCATTCAGCTGTGATTTCTTAACATAGACCTTAAGGGTACAAGGTGATTGTTTTTGGAGGGGAGTTATGATAGGAACTTGACAGTTTTGTTACTAGTGTCAGTGGTGAAGTAGAGTTAGTCGACTATGAGTAAGAGTTAGTAGAGGGATGGGTTTACGGGCCCGATCCTACTCCCCGTTACCCGTCCCACTAAAGTCATATTAAATATTGTGCACACAACCTGTTATAATGTAATATAGTTTTCAACATAAAACTTTGTTATATTTACTATATGAAACATTGAAAGCTATAATTTTTTTTTATTTTAACTTAATATGTTTTATACAGGTTTTTTTTTAAATTATTTTTCATTTGTTATACAATGAAAATAACTAATCAAATAAACGGGGTATCTAAGAGTAAATATGTGAGGGGGGAAACTCGTCTCATCCTCACCAATTTAAACGAACTAATAAAGCAAAGATATGAAGTGATTTTTTCATGGGACAGGTTAATGAGAAGATCACCCTATCCCAACTAGTCGTCTTGTTGAAATCCCTACTTATAAAGGAGTGGTCAGATTTATATATGGGAATTGATGAAACCCCCTTAAAAGGTATAACAGTTCGTTGAATTATTGCCAAGTTGCATCAGCTTCATCTTCTAAGGGGGGGGGTTTTTTTTTTCCACAAATTCTTAAATGCAACCTCTATTTCTCTTCTTTTTCTGTATTGCTCTATTTCTCTCTTGTTTTTCTGAGTTGTATGTCGAGGATTCGATTCATTTACTTAGTACGCAATTCAACCATTATAGGAAAAAAAGCCAACACATTTAGTATTTTGACTAAAACTATAGTCAATTTTGATTATAGTAAATAACTGACAATTATTTTAGGCCATTTTTCTTTCCTTTTTGATTTTTGCTGATTATAATTATGACAGTTTTATGGTAATCTATTATTTGCATTTTTGTTTCAGTAAGTGCGGTGCAGAAATATACATAGTATCAGGTACTACATATATATATATACACACACACATATATGCAAATACTAAAGATATACCTTCCGCTGTCTTGCATGTGAGAGAGTTTTGTCAAGCTGTTTCTCAAGATTTTGCAATTCTTTCAGATTAAGCTCCTCCAGATTTTCTCCCATAAAATGCCTTGAAACATGTAAGTCAACCATGTATTATAATATATATATGTCCAGATTACATACAAATATATATATATAGCAGCTAATGGTGGTACAGACGTACGTCGTCGTGGTAACATTAGAAATTAAAGTAAATATATATCATATAACATTGATTAAAAGTTTTCCTGTGGCAACGCGAGAAGTATATCTTACTACTATCTGCACTACTTGTGTACATAATCTATTTATTGATATAGAAATTCTCAGACGTGTGAGTGTGTGTGTGTGTGTGTGTGTGTATATATATATATGCAATTATTGAAGGGGATAATATTCAGATATATAAACACCTCTCTTCCCGCTGAAGAGACTCATATTTGAGCTTCAGTTTTGGAATCTCCCGGACTAAGTCCTGCTTGAACAATAGAAGAAAATATGAATCATATAATATACATATGTATATGAGAAAAGTTCTTCTTATAAGTTAACCATTAGTTGAGGTCAATCATATAGCATGGTATATATATTTGTAAAAAGATTAACTGACATTTTTTTTCTTTTAAATAAATAATGGTAACATAAATCGAGATTCAAGTTACAGATGTTTTAGACATATATGTCCTAAAGTAAATAATTTTTTTTTTTGAAACTTAGTCCCAGGAGAAGAAATTAAGTGGAAAATTACAGTTTGGGCTCTCAAATGATAATTTCACTTTCTTGTGATGTGAGCATTTAGTGATCTGATGTATACTTATTATGAAAATAAGTAGACTTGAGAGATATATATAATTCTATGAATAATATATTGATATGACAACAAAATGCAGAGACAGAGGAACATATGCTAAAAATGAGGTGGTAGTACTCCTAGTTCAGCTGCACTATAATCTATAGACCATAGGCCAATGTTGTCGTCAAGAAAAAATTCATTAGAAAAAAAAGAGAGAAGTCGTCAAGAAAAAATTCATAAAAAAAATGGTCTGGTTTGAAGGTTTGTAGTGATGGTATATTCATTTGCAGAGGACTATTTATCTTTCTATGCTTTATATTTATATCTTATTTTTATTAGAAAGTATACTTTATATTTTTAAGTGTATTTTGCATGACAACACCTTTTTCTCGATGAAACATTTGATTTTGACCTAAAATACTTAAATTACCTTTGAAGAAGAAAACACTTAAATATTCTTTTGTTTTTTTAATATACATACACAAACCGGCCTAATTAAGTTTTTTAGAAGTTTTTTTGTTCTTTCTATTTAAGGGTATTTTTAACATTTTGAGGTGAAAATGGAGTGCTCGACCGAAAAAGGTATGAATATTTGCATTAGATTAAAAAACCGAGGGTCGTATACTTGGAATAAACATAAAACACAACTCAATTCGAAAATATAAATGTAATTCGAATTCGACATGAAAATGGAAGTGGTAACTAATAAACCAAACCTGGGCTTGATCATCTGCAACATTAATATTGTTGTCTTGGGAGGAGTAACAAAACTGGCGGTAGCGCTCCAGAATCAAATTCACGCTGATGTTTTTTGCCAAAATAAAAGCTGGTTATAAACGAATAAACTTCATTCTTATAATACAGCAAACTAGAAAGATGTTGATTTAAAAAAAAAAAAAAAAAAAAAAACTATTACAATAAGGACTAAATGAGTGCAACATTGTTATTACTACGTAATTTATTAATTAGGGGCCGAGTTAATTAATTAGAAACTGAATCACATGTAATTTGGTCTGCACTTTGTATTTTTTTTGTCTTAAAGAATAGAAAACAATTATAATATTGCCTAGACTATTTTTCTGAGAGATTTAGAAGTATATTTTTCAGAATTTCAAGAATTATGTTTTGCTACCTATTTCCTGAAAATCAAATCTAGTAATTAAATACTTCAAAACTATAAGTAGTTTTCCACCTCATCTCTTTCCTATCTATTAAATTTTTGTGAAAGAGATAAGTGCATGTAGTTACACCTATATGTAGAGGCTTCGCTTATGGCAATTACAAATAAACTATAAACTATGCTTATCTAATTATTAGAAAATTCTTATTGAGGAACTACTTAATTAATAAGTTATAAGATTATTTTTATTTTTTTTAATGTAAATTGAGAACAAGGAACGATTGCAGATCAATGCGTGGAGTAATTGCTAAGAAACATCCGAATCGCAATAAATATAGCCATTTAATTATGCTGGATGGTATTATCGTTACTGATTTTTTTTTTAAACTAAAAAATTAACCTTCTTTAACATATATATAGTGTACTACGATATTTCGTATTTATTAAGGAAGATTTTTAACAATAAACACATAGCTAAATAAAATAGGAAAAAAATACAATATAAAATATGGTTTCTTTCTCTTTGTGTGGATGGTACCAAAAGAAGACAAAAGATCCAAGAAAAGTGGTTTTTTTTTTTTTAAGAATCAAGAATGAAGAATATTAACCATAAGTAATAAATGTATTTATAACTAAATAAACACTTGGATCAAGAAAGCTTAATGTAAAAATAATAATTTCGTAGACACAAGCTTAGGTCAGATGTATTAAACAATAACATTAAAACTTCATGAACTAAACATGATCAGTAGGTTAGAAATAAAGAAATAAAAGATGTTTTGAAAAGTCAGCTGCAAAGTTTTTAAGCTAGAGTGTGTACAAGAATGATTCTTCTTCTTCTTCTTCTTAAAATAGAAAAAGAAAACACTAATTTTTTTCACAAAATTAATTAGAGAAGCTGGACGAGCACTAATAAGTCAATTTGATTTATCCTTTTAATTTAACTACATTTTAAGAACTTAAGAACTGAAATCTGGAAAGGAATATCTTTAGAGAAGAAATTCAAGGTACTACAAAAGAGATCCACTTATAAATCAATTTACATAATCCTTCCAATTAAAAGACATTTTAAAAATTTAAGAACTGAAATTTGAAAAAGGAATATATCTTCAGAGAGGAAATTCGGGGTACAACAAAAGTAATCTTTGACTAACTTGAGGATATATCATGAAAACTCTTGGTGTTCAAAATGGTAGAGAGAGAAAAAGAGAGAAACCCTAAATTAACCCAAATAAAGTGAAAAAAAAAAAAAAACAAAAAAAAAAATCAAAACCCTAGGTTTTGAACATCTGTCAAAAAAATAAAAAGAAAAAAGAAAAAGGAATGAAAATGAGTTAAGCTGCCATGGGCCGTCAGTATCTTGTCTTCCTCCGCGCATCCAGTGACCAGCTTTATTTGCAGGGTTGGTTTTTTTTTTTTTTTTTTTTTGTTTATTTTTTTGTTTTTGTTTTTTCGCTTTATAAAGAGTAAGCAAAGCAAAATTAGCTTAAAGGCAAATCAAGTTCACCTCTTAATATGGCAACCTTGAAATTCTCCCACTAGTACTACCGATCCTATTAATTAATGTTTTGGGGTATTTGTGGGTGTAATGAAACCGAATTAGTAAAAAAGATGATTTCGTAAGTACAGATCTAAATCCACACCCCCCAAAAACACCAAAAAAGAGAGAAACAAAACATGCAAAAAGCCAGGCATATAAATATAGATATAAATATATATATGTATATGTATAGAAGTGTATGTGTGTATATTACTCGGTGCTTCCAAACTCATAAAGCTTTCCACGGCTTGAGAAGATGATGAGACCAACTTCAGCATCGCATAAGACAGAGAGCTCGTAAGCTTTCTTCAGCAAACCATTTCTCCTCTTCGAGAAACTCACTTGCCTGTTGATCTTGTTCTCTATTCTTTCCAACACCACTCTTCCTCTTCCCATCTTTCTGATCTCTTTCTCTCTCTAGATCTCTTTTCCTATCTCTCTCTCTCTCTCTCTCTCTAGATCTCTTTCCCTCTCTCTCTCTCTCCCTCCCTCCTCTTGTACAATTATTTATCACCGCTATATATGCCCAGCTTTTTATTATTAGGGTCTTCAATGGAAGAACCCAACATAATAAAGCAAACGAGTACTGTACTGTTCTGTTCCGTTCTGTTTATATTTATCTTTCCAACAATATTTCTATATTATACAAGATATATATAAATATAAGAAGGTCGTATATATATCCGATAAACATTTTTTTTATTTTATTACTAATTGATTTATATTTAGCTTTTGTTTGATGATTCAATTGGAACTTAATTTTTTCATCTTAATTTTTGTCTTTTTTAAAAAGTTAACAAAAATTATAATTAATTTTTAAAAAATTAATTAACTTCAACTTAAAATTTTCATCTCCAACTAATGAAACAAACAGATGCTTAGTTTTACATGATCCTTAACGTGTATAGTATATTATTTGAGATTGTTAGTATGCAAAATATTTATCAACAAAAATATTGCACATTAATGATGTTAACATTACCCGTCATTATTTTTAGGTTCATTGCAAGTATTGTTTTATATGAATGTTGGTGTATTTATATATAGTACATATATAACTCTTTACTATTTATCAAAATATATATATATATATATATATATATAACACCTTACTTATACATATAATATATATATATAAAGAGATAATGTTATATTTTTTTTTCCTGGGTAACAAGAAAAACCCAATTCGTTGTAGTGATTAGTAGCATTTTCACTCCGCTCGTTCTAGTATGTAAAGGATAAGTAATAACTAGGGTCACTGATAGGATGATAAATGATTTTGTTCTTGAATCATCTAAAGGCTCTATTTTGTTTTTTGATTATTAAAAGAAAATAAGAACGGTGGTGTCCTCGCACCCCCATCTCATTGATCATTGAGTGAGTCTACAAATCACACCGATAAGATAATAAGTAACCTAATCTTAAGGGGGTGTTTGGTGTGTAAATTTGAGTTAAGATTTGTAAGTTTAAATAGTAAATTTTTTTGAATTTTTTTGAATTTTCAGAAAAGATAAACAACTTTTTAAAGAAAAAGATAAAAAATATGATGAAAAAAGTACCGTTTAGTTTAAATAACCCCTTTGAAAGTCTTCACATTTTGTGGACCTAATTAAAATAATAATGAAGTTTTTTTTTTTTTTTTTTTTTGGGTGGAGGATGAAACAGTAGCATAAATGTACTAAGAGTGCGTGAGACAGGGACTGTTGTGTTGGGTTTTGTATCTTTTCAAAGGGGCTATTATAAATGATGATAACTCCAACACTGTGGCTAGTGGAGTGTTTTGTCAAGGCCCTAAAGCCAAACAAGATTGAATGTGGTACGGTCTCTGTCACTTTTCAAAAGCCCGACACGTGTCACTAAGCTACAGTTACGCGAAGAGAATCAGTCACTTTATGATAGCTACTTGTACTCTCCGCCAATAACACGCCGACACGCGTTGGACCATATAGTACACAGGATAAAAAATTATGCATGCAATTTGCCTCCGAGCCCGGTCCCCATATAGAATATCTCTCTCTCTAGTCCTCTTTTTTGGCTTTTGCTTTGGATTATCATGAAAAAAAAAATATTATTCTTCTTTGATTTAATTTCATAAATACTCCTTAATTATATATCTTATTTCATTTTATCCCTTACACTTTAAAAATTATTCATTATATACCTTAAAATACATAAAACCATTTATTTTACTCATTCTGTCTACGTCTGCTTACCAATTTAATGGTACCGCTGACGTGACCCGTATATTAAGGATTAATAAATGATTTTTAAAAGAAAACTCTATTATTAAAGTAATTAATTATAAAATTAATAATCCTTAATATAAAATCATATAAAAATTTAAAAACACATTAAAAAAAAAAAAAGCACAAACTCTATCTCTCCTCTTTCTCTATTTTTATCTCTTTGAATTTGTCTTTTTTTTTTTTTTCTCCTTCTCTGCTAGTTTAAGGTCATCAAAGGAGTCTACGATCTAAAGCTTTGAGAAGGGTCTTTGAGTGGGAGGAGGGTCTAGGAGCTTTGCTGCTTTGGCAATCTGGCTTTGGTTTGGGTGTTTTGTTTATGTATGTTTAAGAGAGAGAGAGAGAGGGATAAAGATTTCAAGACTATATTTAAATCCATGGCTGCTTCCATGGAGAAATCGAATTAGTGGGACTCGAATGCATGGGATAGGTTCCATGACGTAATCGAATCGGTGGATCTCGAAGACCCAAGGTAGCTTCCATGCCCATTTGCTCCATTTCCTCTTCGAATCGGTGGAACCTCCATGGGGACTCCCATGGCGGAATCGAGGTGATTCTCGGCTTCGTGCAAAGCGATCTTGGCCTCCTTGGCTTCTTGCTCGTGTTCGAACTCCATGGCGGCACAAGATCTGTAGGACTCGATCTTGAAGAGCTTCATGAGGTCTTCCATGGTGGATGGGTCGAAGTTCTCGTCGAACATTTTTTTAACTTTAAGATTGTTTATTTTTATATTATTTTATATTAAGAATTATCAGTAAATATTTTCTACTGACTAGGGTTTTATTTTAAATTTATTTATTAACCTTTAATTATATGACACATCAGTAAAATCGTCAAATTAATAAACATAAGTGGATGGAAGAGGTGAATTCATTGGTTTTATATACTTAAGGGTTATAATGAATGATTTTAAAAATTTAGGGAGTAAAATGAAATAGGATACATAGTCTAGAGAATATTCGTAAAATTAATCCTTCTTCTTTTTTATGATCTCTGAGTAACAATATCTGATCTTCTTGATCATTTTTAATTGTTATATGGCACTAGCAGGTGGAAAATAAAGAACAAAATCTCATAAGAGTTTATACGGCTTGGGAATGCTAACAAAAATATCATCATACTTGCCTTTGATAAAAGTGTATGTATATATGTATATAGAGTGTGTGTGTATGTTCTTTTTGTGCTAATTCTTTTTGTATGCACACTAACATTTTAGTTCATTCTCAATGTATTTCTGCAAGAAACAAATCAATCCTTAATAATTGTATTGTGTTTTCTTTTTCTTTTTCTTTTTTGGTAGTAAAGCTTTCCAATTCTTATTGCATGTGAAAATTTGTCAAAGTATGAAAAGAAGTAGACAGACATGAACATTTTAATATCATTCCATATATAGCATGTGATTGGCTGTCATTAATTTAGTGATAAATATTTAAAAAATTATCACCTTGTAAATAAAAACTGAAAGATTGTAGCAATGTCATTAGAAAGATAATATTTTTGAAAGACATATTAAAATTACCAATAAAATATGAAAATGGTTGATATTGACTATCTGTATTGAGTATACTCCCTTAATGTATACTCCTTCATTATTGAAGTGAAATTGGGATTAATATCCGTGTCGGCAACAATATTGTTGCTCACAATCTTGCTCGTAAGACAAATGGTAACATAACATTGTTCAACGATGCGCTATATATTTTAGTTTTGCTTGTTTTAACCTCTGTTTGGCTCTGCTTATATGGTTTTGGACCTTTTTCATTTTCTTGCTGTTGTGATGGTTGTCTTTCTTTAATAACGTTCATTTTTGACAATATATATATATATATATTTATATATTATACATTATATATTATATATTATATATTATATATTATATATAGTACCACTGCGGTAAAGACAACCATTCATTTGATTTTTGGCCATCTAATGAGGCCAACTGACAAGACATCGATGTTGTGTCATGTATGTGATTAGATGTTTATGTAAGCGCATATATATTATTTACTTGTGTCTGAGTCTTTTGGAAAATAAATAAATAAATAAAATTTATAACATTATTTTATTAAATAAAAAAAATAAAAAATAAAAAGGAAGAAAGGATCGAGCTACTAGAAAAACAAGAAAAATACTATAAGTTATAAGTCAACAACACGTTTATGACTTGAGAGGAAAGGATCCAGCTATTAGCAAAGAAAAAAATGTTTAGGGTCAAGCTTAGAAAAACCATCAACGTTAAAACACTACAATTGATAAAAAGTAAATTACATTTGAGACGTATCTTTTATTAAATAGGTAGTAGTTAACATTACTGCTATATATCCCTTTATTAGTATTATTCATTAATACTAAAATTGGAGTGAATACAATCTACACGTGTTTAAAAAGAAATAAATAAACAATCTACATATGTTTACACCTAGAATCTTAAGTATATATGTGTGCTGCAGATATTAAAGGGACAATTTCTCTCCACACATATATATATATATACACTTATCCAATGAGTATTCTTAAGTTGATATCTGTTATTCCTTTTTTCCCCCCTAAAGGCATAATTTATTTTCGAGTCATTATCAAATTTAAATTGAAAGGCTACCATTCCATTAAAAAAAAAATACCTAAAATAAAATAGAAGCCTACTAGCTATTGTGCACCTATATGACCCAGTAGAGATTCCTTATAGTTACAGCAAAATTGGAATAACTATACGTACGCCTTTCATATTTTACATTATTACAAGACTTTCCTTTCCACTAAACATCTTATAATACTGTAATTGTAGATATAATTTAGTAATAATTTCATATATAACTTCATTATAATATGTAGAGTTCGAATCTTCTATCCTAAATTTATATGAAAAAAAAGAGAGAGAGAATACCATGCGATATCATTTAACATACTGATCTACATCAATTATATGAATGTAATCTCATAACAACCTTTATGTAGCAATTTGTCATGCATTTGCATCAAATTGGAATAACCATATAAGCGTATTTATTTCAACATTAATTCTAGCTAAACATGTAGTCTGAAATTGTAAGGAAAAAAAAAAAAAAACTACTTTAATCTTTTGTTATTGTTGACCCTGTTGTGTGAGATAAATTTTAACCACCTTATAATTAAATGACGTGTCTCTCACTACTAGAGATGATGAAAGACAGTTTCTAATCACAAGCAAGTGAGGCGAGATCTGTACGAGGGAGCGACCTTATGCTTAGTTGGTGTGACATAGTTTTGTCTTGTTGGTGGTATGAGCGGGAGCGATCACCCCATAGGGGCGAGCTTGTTTTACAGCAACAGATGCGTGAAGCGTAGCCTTCTATTAGGCAAACAACGAGAGAGAGCATCAAGCAATCATGCATTGATGATTCAACTATGGAAACCGAATATGTGGAGGTGTCTTTCATAGGGAATCGATGGGTTCCGAATAGGTTTTCACTAGTTGCCTCCACACTAAGGCAGGGAGAGGGGATAGGAGAAAGATAGAAATTTATTATTTAAAAAAAAAAAGGGTCTTATTTTACTTCATTCTTTTTATTAAGTAATATTTTTAATTCTTCACCATGTTTATTTATTTTAGCTAACTAATATTTAAGTGACATATAAAAAAAATAAATAAGTGTAGTTTTTCTATTTTTAAAAATTTGAGTGATAATGATTTTTTTTGTGCCATTGTTAAAAGCACAAAGGATAAATTTAAGGGTAAATTGCTACATCCCTTGAACTCTTCACAAAGGTACCGTTTGGTCCCTCAATTTTTTTAAAAAAAATTATTTAGTCCCTGAACTTATTAAAATAATGTTTTAATTGATCCTTTTTACTAATTGACATTATAAAAAAAAAAAAAAACTCACATTTTTCTGTTTAATCGTCTGAATTCATTATGAAAAGACTAAACTACCTCTAACATATTTATTGACCATTTTTCAAAAAAAAAAAAAAAAAAAACGAAAAATCTCTCCCCTCTTCCCGCCTTCGTCCATGCTCTCTCTAGTGTAAAAACCCACACCAAAATCCCACACAAACAATAATATGAATAACGCAACTACCCGAATTCTGTCCCTCCTAAACTCCAGCACATCGCCGACCCACATCCGCCAAATCTAAAAGCCCAACTCATCTTCCACAACCTCCTTCAAGACACCACTCTCGCCCACGACTTGATCGCTGCCGACCAATCTCCACTCCTCTTGCACTTCCTCCACCTCTTCTACTCCACCCAACTCTACAAATCCTAAATATATATTCCCTGTTAAGTTCAAAAAATAAAAATAAAAAACCCAAAAGTAATTTAGTCATTATTTAATCCAAACTTTAGTCTTGATCTCTCTTTTCTACTCAACCAGCAAACCAAGAATTATATTGTGCCATATTTGGCGCTGGGTTTGCGGAGGAGGTTCTTGACGGTAGATCTAGGATCCACTCAAAAAGGAAGTACTCGCATGAAGATCAATATTCTCCTTTGCTTTTGCATCACATGAGCTTCCCGTGCTTCTTGTTGGTGTCACAACGTGAATAAAATAATGGCTTGTTCAACCACATCATTATATGGACACCATTAAGCTGGATTTGACGGCCAGATGATCAATGTGATATTTAAAATCAAAAGTCAAGATCGATATGAATTGAGCGTATCATTCAAAAGTTGTTTATGAAAATAACCCCTTGGAAAATAATAATAATAATAATACTTTGATCGTTTCAAAAGTTAAAAAGTAAAATAACCAATTTATTCCTGGACCCTATACGGCCCAAATATTGGGTGATATGTAGGATTACGCAAGGACATTTCTGGATTACTATCGTGTATATAATAGTTTGAGTTTTTTGAGTTCAAATAGATACACATAAAAGGTCAAAAATTCACGTAAGAGGACAAAAAAAAAAAACATAAACATGTCTATTTAAGAGATCGTTTCCATAATTTTCTCCAAATAATTTCTAATTATCCTGTTTTGAGGAAAAATATTGGGATAGTTAGACATATGGCAAAATCTATCTATTAGAATTGAAATATAGCAAAAGTTTCATAATATTTTAAGAATGACGGAATGATAACCTATAATTACATAATTATCCTTATGCTACATGATTTTTTAACTTTTTTTCTACTAACAAAATTTACTACAAAAGTGAAACTAATTAATATGATATCACTTAATTTAGATAATTAATTTTAAAATCTCTCTATATGATCGTCAATATATATATATATATATATCACACTAGATCAATTATATCAAAGTTAGATAGATACATAAATATTTCCCAAAAAATCTATCCCATTTATGTCACTAAAAGATGCTGAAATCCTTAATTTTTAATGACATTCTTAATTTTTAATGACATTGATTTTTTGAGTCCCAAATTTAACTACAGATTATGTCACTATCCTTTGAGATATTGCTATTGTAGTTTGAGTTAATGTTGTTGCTATATTTATCATTGACTATATATTAATCTCGTGTCAATATTGTAATAATATTGTTGTCATGGTTATAGGTTGCTGATATATTTGTCATTAGAACCATGTCATTATATTTTGAGACCTCATCATTGTAATTTGTCTTAATTAATGATGTTGTTATACTTATCATTATTGATTTTATGCCATTATATGTTGACGTCGTGATACATTTTCATTTTTTTAAATCATATAGTCATGCTATTGTACAGTGAGTATTTTAAAATCATATTGTTCTTTTATTTGAGATAATTATTAATGTGTCCATTTGTCATTATTTCTTGATGTTTGATTATCATAAATTCATAATCGCATATATTTTTTTTACTATTTTGTAAATGCACTTCATTGTGGAAATTCTGAAATGGTTACCAAAGAAAAAAAAATGGGACTTTTAACTCCGAAAACAAATATAAATTAAACCTGCAAGTTAAAAAAAGAAAGAACAAGAAAACATTTATGTAATTTTTTCAGTTAAAAGATCAGCTAATTAAGAGTAAAATTGACCATACATGTAAAATAAATTAAAAATATATATATATATATATTATTCCTAAAACATTTTAGAAATTTTGCCATATGTCTCCACTCTTTTAAACTTAACATAGAGTATAATTTCTATAAAATGATTTGGGTTTTGAGACAAATTTTTGTCGGATGAGTTAGAGGAATATCCCTTTTGAAGGGGTGGTATTCGAGCATGTACCACTTGAGAAGATTCAAGTGGTATGGATGAACCATGGAATTCATAAGTGGTGCTGGGCTTACTTTAAGGCTTAATGGACTTTCATACGGAGATCCTCTCTCGTCAACCTTTGTGCAAGTGGTAGCCTATCATGTTAACAACAGTAACCTGTCGTGATACCTAAAAAAATCTTACTACTGAGTTACCGATGGTAGTCTACCACTCTATTGAAACTCTAACGTAAATTATAGGAATAATATTAGTAACATCTACTGTAATTTTATATTTAAATATCAATTTATGTCACATGAGTTATATTTTTTTTATTATTTAAAAAATTTAGGATCATTGGAGCCGTTATTTTATATTGTTTTCCACAAAACGTACAGAACATGTGGCTGCTCTTACTAGATTTTACGATCTTCTCCTAGTCCACACTCCACGCTCCACACTCCACTCTCTCTCTATCTCATCAATGGCTCTCTCTCTCCGCCTTCACAGCCTTCTCTCCTCCTCCTTCACTCCCAAAACGACACAACTCTCACTGTCGTCGTCGTCGTCGTCGTCGTCGTCTTCACACGTCGCTCTCTTTCCTCTCCTCACTGGCCCGCAACTCCGCCTCAGGACCTCACACTCTCTCTCCACTGAAGCCTCTTCTTCCTCCTCATCATCTTCTTCTTCTCCGACCACCTTCGCTCAACCGCAAGGAATCCAGGTCGAGCTTAAGTTTATTTATTCATTTTTATTCTCTGTTTATCCAAATTCTCTGTATTTTTGCTTTCAATTTTTTATTTTTTTATTTTTATTTTTGGTTTTGACATATTGGCTCTATTGTGTTCCAGATTAAATCCATTCCCACCAAGCCGATTGAAGGCCAAAAAACTGGAACTAGCGGTCTCCGAAAGAAAGTAGATTTCTTTCTTTTTATCTTTTTTTTTCCCCCTCTGTTTTTGAGATTTTTTTAAAATATATTTTTTTGGGGCTCATTTCATTCCCGTGTTTTGTAGGTGAAAGTTTTTAAGCAAGAAAACTACCTTGCAAATTGGATTCAGGTATGATTTTTTTTTTTTCCTTCCTTCTTTTAAGTTCCCTGGGTTGATAAAATTTTTATTAATTCCGATTTTATTCTCAAAATTTGTTTTGAATTTGGTGTTGTGTATAGGCACTGTTTAATTCGTTGCCTCCAGAGGATTACAAGAATGGGGGTACTGGTTCTAGGCGGTGATGGCCGTTACTTTAACCGTGAAGCTGCACAGGTTTATATATATCTATATATCTATATATATATATATATATCAAGTTTATTAAGTGTCACACAATATTTTAGATTTTATGTGGTAAATATGGATTTCATGTATCTCTCAACTTTTTTTTTTTTTTTTTTTTTAATGTTCTCAGATCATCATTAAAATTGCTGCGGGTAATGGTGTTGGGAAAATTTTGGTTGGCAAGTAAGTGTCCTTTTTGGATAAGAGTTCTCATGACATTATTAAAAGGATGTTTTGACCAAAAAAAATTAGTTTTTAAGGTTGTGTTTATTGGGGCTGAGTTATTAAAACTAGGATGAAATTATGAATGCAGGGAAGGTATTTTGTCAACACCAGCTGTTTCTGCTGTGATCCGGAAGAGGAAGGTGAGCTTGTGATCCTTTTCTGTCTATCTCATGTTTCGGCATTGAGTCACATTATATGAAATTATCGGTAATTTTCTTTTTATTTTCTTTCTAACAATCGATGTTTCTGTTCACAGGCTGACGGCGGTTTTATTATGAGTGCAAGCCATAATCCCGGTGGGCCTGATTACGATTGGGGTATTAAGGTGAATTTCTTATCTGAAAACGTAAACTATGCACACTTTGGTGTAACTTGGAAATACACTTTTCCATGGCGTATTTATTGGATCTTATAGAATCCAACTACATAATATCCCGGGCTAATATTGTAGTAGAATGTAGTTTCTTGATCAAAATTGCAACAAGTTCATACAATGCAGTCAACTAAACTTAGCATTTTTTTTCCAGTTTAATTACAGCAGTGGTCAACCTGCACCTGAATCCATCACTGACAAAATCTACGGAAACACTCTCTCTGTAAGTATCTGGTTTACATAAGCTTCATTATGCATTCCTTAGTCCCTTTTTTAATCCTTTTTGTGGAAATGAGAGCTTGAAGTCGTTAAGCAACACAGCCTAAGATTTGTCCACGTATGATGACTTTACGCTGTTTGATAAAATTTGGGTTGAATGATTTCCATGCAGATCTCTGAAATAAAGACGGCAGACATTGCTGATGTAGATCTATCTAGTCTTGGAGTTACAAAGTTTGGAGACTTCACCGTTGAAGTAGTAGACCCTGTTTCTGACTACTTGGAACTTTTGGAGGTGTGAAACAAATCATATGCATTTTTACAATTTTTAAGATGACTATGAATGTAGATTGGAAATCAATATTTTATGGTATTCTGTGCAGAGTGTATTCGATTTCCAGCTTATCAAAAGTCTCTTGTCAAGGCCCGATTTTAGGTATGATTCATCTGTTCCCTACTAAACTGGCATTTGTTTACTGGTGCTGGTTTCCCGGCTACATTTACGGGCTTCTATTTTTTTTTCCTCTCTTTTTTATTTATTTTTATTTTTTTTTAATTATGGTTTTAGTTTGTTCGTTACAATGCTTGAATTTATGATGTCTAGTATAATTAGGAGTTTTACTGTGTTGAATTGTTTGATTTTTTAGGTTTATATTTGATGCCATGCACGCTGTTACTGGTGCGTATGCAAAGCCAATCTTTGTGGATAAGCTTGGAGCCAATCTCGTAAGTAATTACTTATAGATGGAACGAACTGAAAGTTTATTATTCAATTGTTATTTATGGTAGATATTGATGTGTGATGTTTCGGGTGTCGCTCAGGATTCAATTTCAAATGGAGTGCCTCTAGAGGATTTTGGACATGGTCACCCAGATCCTAATCTGACGTAAGCTTTATATCTTGTTCAAATGCTAATATTCTACCTGTTAATATTTTATAGAGTTTCTCATTCCGACTTATTTTCATACAGCTATGCTAAGGATTTGGTCAACATTTTGTATAGTGAAAATGGACCTGATTTCGGTGCTGCAAGTGATGGTATGTTTCTTAACATAGAATCTGGAAATTGCGATGAATCATTGTATAATGTCTTTGTTGTTCAGTTTTCACTGATACCGTTCATAATCTTTATTAGAACACCCTTTTTTTTTTAACATGGCAATTTGATTTATCCTGATTTGTTGGCTGTACAGTATATTGAGAGTCTTGACTTATAAATTTTTAAACAGGTGATGGTGACAGAAACATGATTTTGGGTTCAAGCTTTTTTGTTACTCCTTCAGACTCTGTTGCAATTATTGCTGCCAATGCCCAAGAAGCAATCCCATATTTTCAAAGTGGCCCAAAGGTGTAAAATTGCGCCCCTCTTTCCGAAGTATTTAACTTTCACACTTTTTAGCCGTAGAGTTAGAAGAAAATGACTTGACTTTATTTCCAAATTTTCGTAGGGTTTAGCCCGTTCTATGCCAACTAGTGGTGCGCTCGATCAAGTTGCTGAAAAATTGAGTCTCCCTTTCTTTGAGGTTTGTCTCTCTTTTATCTATTATATTAATGATATTGTAAGAAGCATGATGCTCTAAATGAAGGGTTTTTACTTTTATGACATAGTTATTCCTTAAACAATGAACCTTTTGCTGGACCAGGTCCCCACCGGTTGGAAATTCTTTGGGAACCTTATGGATGCAGGGAAGTTATCAATATGTGGAGAAGAGAGTTTCGGAACGGGTTCCGACCACATCCGTGAGAAGGATGGCATTTGGTAATTTTCCCCATTTGTATTCTTTAATGAAAAAGCAGCGGCAGACTATTTTACTATCTTTTTGTCCCATATGACAGTTTAGTATGATCAGTATGATATCAAGAACCGAAACTTATTCTACAAATGATCTGAACCTAATTTTGAATTCAAACTCTATGTCTGGCATGCTAATTTGGCACGGAAACATGAAAAAATAAAATAAGTTAAATTAAATCAAACTCTCTGTTGTTCCTGTTACATCTTTGTGCTCTCTCCTACTGTGAATTGTCAAATACCTAGTATTTCCAAATTACAGGGCTGTGTTAGCTTGGCTATCAATCATTGCATACCGAAACAAAGACAAGAAACCAGGGGAGAAGTTGGTCTCCGTTGCCGATGTTGTGAAGGAACATTGGGCAACATATGGAAGAAATTTCTTTTCTCGTTACGACTACGAGGTCAGCATCATCATGGTTATTTTGTTTATTATTTATTTTTATATTTTTGAATCAATGTCCTATACCAAGTTGCTAGTTTGTCGGTAGAAGTGCAGCTCTTTAACATTCTGAGTCATTATCCAGGAATGTGAATCTGAAGGTGCCAATAAGATGATTGATTATCTCCGGGATCTGATCTCCAAAAGTAAGCCAGGCGACAAGTTTGGTAAGTTCATATCTTTTCCTTTTTCATGGCGTCATCGTCATAGCCTGTGTGGGATACTAAAAATTGTCATGTCTCAGGAAACTACGTTCTCCAAGTTGCGGATGACTTTACCTACACTGATCCTGTAAGTTGCTCATCTTGCGAAGTAGCAATAAGATTACACCTGAATTTACTTGCTTTTTTAACTCATTTCACGTGTCTATCCAGGTCGACGGTAGTGTGGCATCAAAACAAGGTGTTCGGTTTGTTTTCACTGATGGTTCAAGAATCATATTTCGTTTATCAGTATGTTGACACCTTTCCTCTCTCTCTGATCGCTCTCTATACCTGGTTCTTAAACGTTGTTGTTCTTAAACTTCAGGATTTGATTTACGAGTAGTAACTCAAGTGTTATGTATAGGGAACTGGTTCAGCTGGTGCAACCATCCGAGTTTATATCGAACAATTTGAACCAGATGCCTCTAAACATGATGTTGACGCTCAAACAGCCTTGAAACCTTTAATAGGTCAGTTTTTTTTCTCGCTTCTTCAGTAAAAGCCTTGTGAAAATTACTTACCCGACTCTTTTTTCCTCAATTTGTCATGGTTTAGATTTGGCGTTATCCGTATCAAAGCTGAAGGACTTCACCGGAAGAGAGAAGCCAACAGTCATCACATAAAAGCACAGGTAGATATGATCACTTTCGCTTGACCCGATGTTATGCGGGACGCAAAATTTGCCAGCGCTTATCGTCTCCTCCCTCAAAACCTTGTTTTGAGTTAATAACTTATTATTGTGCATATTCTTTGAGTTCATTTTTGGTCGTACGTTAGGTAATAATCTGGTTGAGGAGGAATAACAAGCCTGGCTGCGTAGAACGTGTGAATATATAAATGAGAATATCAGTTTCTCCGCTCAAGAAATGTATGTCTCTATACTTTTGTTTCTCGTTATAAACATACTAGCCTAAGAACTCGAATACTCGTTCACGAAACCTGTATTTCTAGGCTGATAGTTTCCAACGAGCATGGCTTCTCTTACGCTGTCATTGCCTAAAAACGAAAACGACACTCGGATGTCGGTACCGTATAAAAAACGACATTATTATCAAAGGACGAGATTTTTAGCAAATAATAATGTCAGTGTACTGCAAACGAAATATGTTATCACTTTTATGGGGCAATATACTGGTGCAAAATATTGGGACTAATAAAATCATGTAGGTATGATGAATAAGGTAATCACATCAATCAAATTAAACATTGTCTCGGATAAAATTAATATTCTTGCAAGTTCAAAGGCGGCTGTGCATGCATTTGAAGGTTACATATTAGGGTTTCAATACATTCGTGAGAGTGTTTAAAAAAAAAAAAAAAAAAAAAAAAAAAAAATTCCTCGCACCCAACGGCTTGGTGAGACTCACCAAGTTGTTATAGGTGGAGAAAGGTTTCATTCCACATCGGTTACAGAAAGAAGAACTGGGCCTTGCCCAATAATAATGATCAAGTAGTTGATTATGTGATTTGTCGTTTGTGCCTAAGAGGCCAACTTCTAATCATTATGGACAAAAATATCCTAGATATTTCTAATATTTCTATCGAGGTGTCAAAATATCTTTTGTATTTAATATTTTTTATGTTAAAATATCAGTTCAAAATTAGGTGAATATCATTTTAAATTTCAATTTTGGTAAATGTGCCGTGTAATTTTTATAATGTTTTGGAAAATTTTTAAATATTTTCGGAAAAGGTAACATTGAAAATTTTGGGAATTTAGATCAATAATAAATTTACTATTAGTTGTCATTTTATCATTTTTTTAATTAAAATACTTCATTTTTATCTTTATATATATATATATATATATTCCACAAAAAATCATTTTGTTTAAAAACCAAAAAGAAACAAAGAAAAATAAATAAATAAATAAATAATACTAATGTCTAATAAAGTGAATCTTTCCATAAGTTTACAATCTATGAATTTGAGATGAGACTCCCCGTATTCATATTATCCTTGTATATAACCATGATTTTTTAGGATTATGATGGATATAGAACGTTCAATAATTCATATCCGAGCATACCACCACCATCTTGGGCAAACAATTGGGAGCATTAATAATTCTAATTCATAGAAATATAATAGGATAGATCAACAAACTTATATGTGACATGTTCAAAATTTATATTCAATATGATTCAAATAACATATCATTATGACACTAATTATATTTGAATCAAATCGCATACCAACCATGTTTTGACTTCACAGAACTTCCTATGATATTGAGACAATATATAATGTTTTTCATTTAAAAATTTTATATTTATGTATCTTTTTAATATTTATACTATCCTAAATATTAAAGACATAGTTTAAAGTAAATTTCTTTAATTTATATATATATATATATTTTGGTATTTTCAATTAAATGAATAATTTCTCCGAAATTTTTCATAAAATTGGAGTATCCGTGGATAACGATATTTTCATCTTTGTTAACGACGTAGAAAACAAATTTCACTGCCTATTCTTTCTGTTAAGTCGGGCTCTACACTTGATCTCGTCATTGATTCGATGCTCTTTTCTCTTTACTATCTCCATGTTTGGAAGACTTCATTAATACATTTAAATCCAACCTATAAACTGTTATGCCGATAACATGAATTTGAGAGGTGTTGAGTAACCACTAAGCCGATTCTAATTCCTATAAAAGTACGAAGTTGGCTCATTACTTGTGTTGATAGCGTTTAAAAAAACCGAAACCTTAAAAGACACAATATAACTATAGGACAACAAAACGACAAATACATTGAAAAACGACATCATTTCAAAAAACACAGGTACCAACAAATTGAAGAAAACGACAGTGTACTTGTAGACAATAGGATTTTTATGAAACATCTCAAGAAAACGAGATGAACCTAAGATCGATACACCTTGAAAACTTGAAAACGTGAAAACTGCAAAACTAAAGAAAACAACCACATCTTCATCAGGGATGATGTTACAGCAGAGACATGGATAGGTATGTTTCCCCCATCCCCTTTTGCTCTCTATACCTGCCTTACATAAGATGGGGTTGGAGTTGGAATCGGGGTCGGGGTATCCCACTAAGGGACCTTTTCCTATACCTTGCTCGTTAAGAACTTAAAAATAATTATTGTAACTTTTTTAAAACTCAAAATAAATACCATCAAATTAAATATAAAATAGTAACTTAATGATTAATATTTCATGATAACAAACTTAAATTTCAAAAACTCCAAAAATATCTAATCAAAGTCTCCAAATCATATCAAACTCCCACAATATAAGACCTATTTAACTTTAATTAAACATATTTATATCTCTTCTTTTTCTTAATTTTTAAAGAAGAATATTATTTATTATATTTGTACATTATATATTTGAAAAAAAAAAAGACATTTCCTCGCTCCATTTGATACCTTCATACCCACCCCTATTAAGGGCCTATACCTACAAATACCTACAAATATCCGTATCCATTGATAAATATCTCATCCCTAATCTTCTTATATACGCCGTAATTTTAAAAAAACTTCAGAAAATGACAAACTTATAAACAAAACACCTGATAAGAAACGACAGAGCGATGACACTTGAAAAGTGAAAAGTGACAATGTCTTTTTATTTTTTATTTTTTTTAAAACGACATCGTCTGGAGAAACAATACATGAACCAGAAAAAAAAAAAAAAACGATATGATTTTTTTAAAAATGATAAGAATACAAAGCTCAAATAAATTAAAATTCCTCTGTAAGAGGTACAATTTCGTAGAACATCTCAAGAAAATGACAAACATAAAATGCCACGATATCTTTTAATGAACAATTGCTGTCGTGTGGCATTAAAGATGACATGTCGTTTGTATTTCACAACGTTTGCCTTGTTTAAAGCTAAACGACATAATAAAGAGACGAAAACAAGTAAAAGTTTGTACAAAAAATAATTGAATTAAATACTAGGCTTTAAAAATATTTAGAATAAATGACAAATTTATTAGGTAAATGATTATATATTTCTTGTAAATATGTAAAATTTATCTTTTTACTTAGTAAATTTTCTATGTATTTAATAAATTTGTGTGATTGCAGGCATAGTATAGCGGTAATATCATATTTGACTCCATCTAAAAGTGTAGAGTTCGATCCCCTCTCCTCAATTTAAAAAAAAATAAAAATAAAATAGATAAATTTGCTTTAAAATATATATATATATATAAATAAAACTTTGTTGTTTACTTTAATTATTTTTTAAAAAACACTATATAGTACCATTTTCATATTTAAAAAATAAAAAAGATGGTTGTTTATTCAGATGAACGATCGATATCGAAGGATTAACAAAAAATCGTGATGGAAGAGTGGGATGTCATTTTTCTTTTATTTACAGATGATTAATGCCCAAAGATGTACTCGCAAAGCGATCAGTTATAGTACAGATCGGGCGGTCGTATCCTCATGAAGACAATGAGAAAAACAAACAATATTAGTGAACATGAACGTTAAAAAGACAATAAAATATAATAATAAAAAATGAAGATATTTTTTATGAATTTTTGTTATAGAGAAAATAAACAAAATATGAAAAAGATAAGATTTAGGTAGAGAAAAATTCAATAATAAATGAGGCAAGGCGTCATGAATCCTTCATATATATGCATCGTTTTCCAATTTGAATCAAATATTCAATTTATGATTTAATTGCAAGTTTCACATCCCAAACAAGCAACCGGAAAATATGGAATTAAATATCAATAAAAATGATAAAAGTGTTTTGGTGGATTAAATCTCAATTTTGAACTAAACGGATTTATTGTTATAAGTTATCTAAAATCGACAAAGTATTGTTTTTAGCAAATTGCAGTAAATTACAACTCGTAAAAAAAATCTTGTCAAAATAAAATATGACAATATTACATAAATAAAGCATGATTAAATTTATATAAAAAATTGATACAAAATATTTTGAGTGAAAATATAAAAATGAGATGGAGAGATTTAATCCACTAAAATATATAAACTTACAAAGCAAAATGAAAATCGAACTCAAATTGAATCACACTACATACAAATTTATCACTAGCCTCACTAGAGTGTCTTGTCTAACTTGCTATTCATCTTTAGAAATTCTAAAAAGAAAACATGAGATAAATAATGCAAGAAGAAAAAAAAAATACAAAAAGAAACACTCTAAAGACTAAGGGAAAAATGACTCCTTCGGCTTGCCAAAAGCCTAGCCTTATATAGGCCTGAGGTCCAACAAGTTTGAGAGATATTTGCCCCAAAAATCAGCCACAAAGATTAGTCAACTAGCTGAATGCATGCAGGAGGCCAGCTGGGGCGAGAGCCGCGCTGGTCTGGCTGGAGCTGAAGACACGGGCCGCAATTCAAGCGGGCTTGATGGAGGAACGGAGAAAAACTTAGCCCAAGAATTACGCGGCCCAAATCTCTCGCACACGGGAGGAAGTTTGCTGGTGTAGCACACCTGCGGAAGGAAAGAAGAGAAAAGAAAATAAAGAAAAAGGGAATTAAAGGAAAATGAGATAAATCCAAAATAAATAGATTATTAAATAAAATAAATTAAAATTAAATATTTCAAAAGTAAAATATTTTGAATTAAAATAATGGAAATACTCAATTAAAACTTAAATTATTTAATAAATTATATGAATAAAAGTGCATTTTCGTGCACTTATCAACATATAATAAAACTAAAACGATAATTTGCTTTTTCCCTTCCAAAAAAGAAAGAAAGGTATAAGGTTTTCCAAGCATAAACATAAGTGAAAAGCTAATTGAAGAATCTCACGTTGTCCTCCCACTTTAGGGATAGTCTCTGTCACACCAAACTTTAGTATAACAACTACATGTCGTTTGAAAAACGACAGCAAAAATGTTCACCACGCAACGACAGCGTTCTTACGAGAATCCATATGTTGTTTGCAATGGGCAGCATGTTTTCCAATGAGAAATTGTACTTTTAAGAAAATATCTGTTAGCAATTTCCATCAAACTATCTTACTTCACTTTGTATCTGTACATGAAAATATATACACGCGCGTACATGTGTTTCTAAGTGCATGTAGATGTTTACGTATGTACTTTTACATAGATATATATATTTGATATATAAATACATAACCAAACACACAGATATAAATTTATATGGATAAGTGTACATGCATGTATAGATAAACAATATTACAGGCAGCATATGTATGCACCATGTATGTAGTTAAAATTATTCTCTTTCCTTTTCTTCAACAACCAAACACAAGAAAGTTCTTTCAGAACTTTTACGTTTTTCTGTAATATTTTCTCACTTTTTCTCCATATTCTTGGGATGTGTTTAGTAGGAAGGAGAGAAAAAATAAAAGAAGGAATGGTATAAATCACCTAGATAAGAGAAATGGCTGAGGAGGGAGAAAGAGATGTCATATTTCTCTTGTGATATTTAGTATGAACTCCCATAACTCCAGTTTAGGAATCAAAAATTCGGTGTTTTGAAGGATTTAGAGGCCATTTTCTATTAAACTTCGTCCCTTTTTTCCTCTCATACTAAACAATTATAAATGTCAAAATTCTTAAAATTAGTCCCCTCATACCTCTCGTTCCTTCTACTTTTCTCTCCTACATATGTATACCAAATATACTCTTAGCTAGCTTACATTTGATGCATTGTATATAGTAGTATAAAGGTATTATATTGCATTTATTTGTCTAATTATTATTACGATGTTCTGCTTTGCCCCGGAGTCGGATCTGAACCTTTCCCGGTCTTGAACCCATAATCTTTGCAATATATATATATATATATATATATATATGATCTTTAAGTTAAATTATACAATACGCAAAATATATAGATTTTTTTAAGCACAGTCCGTATTGTATCAACTTTTAATTTTTAATTGTTATATTGATATATGGATATCCTAAACATAAATATTTTTTTTATTAAAAATAATAATAGAAATCAATAGATACACTAATTATATAGACATTATGATTAGATTAACATCCCTTTTAATAGCATCCTATATATATATAAATATTCGTAACATTATACTATTTTAAATCAATAAAATACAGAGTTCTAACACGGCACATCACATTCCCTAGTGTTTCATACCAGATACCAAAATAGATTTATGCTTACGAACTTAAAAAACCTCCCGATGGATGCAAAAAGAGTTATTACTACCGAGATGGCAACTGAGGATATGGGCTATTATTTATCATTTGCTTTCTCTATGTATCTGAAACTTGGGATTAAAGTAGACTTTCGGAGTTAATACATGAGTAAGATAATAAAACTGCAAAAATGTTTTTCGACATTTACAAATTTAACGTGGCCATATTCCAAAAACGACATTATCTATTCACAAAATCATTTAGAGGGAAAACGTTTTGACAAGTTGCAGAGATGCCTCTATAGATAATTAAGCTTAAACTAAGAAGTAAAATAATAAGATGAAGCAATAATCAATTAGATATTTTTGTCATGGTCATTTTCGCGAAGCACATTATATATATGCATATGATATATACACATATATACATATATATATATATGTGTGATATATAGCATATATTAGTTCCACATAATGAAAGAGAAAAAAGATCATCCAATGGAAGATTGCCGACCGAGTAAAATGGTTTCTGAGTATACAACATAGACAAGACACACGTCTCACTTTAAAGTACCCAAAAAAAAAAAAAAAGAAGAAGAAGAAATTTATAATGGGGAGTGGGGGAAGAAAAGAAAAGAGGGGGACTGGGTTTCTACTAACATGACCTAGACTTGTCTCAAAAATTCAAAATCCCCCCAAGTCATGACATATTATTATTATTAATGGCATTGCACGAACTCGACATGGGACGGTGCATTTTGTCCTTCTAGCCTGTTCATGCAACATCAAACCACATTCTCAATGACTTTACTCTCTCTCTCTCTTCTTGGGATGCGACACACTCTTAGTTGCATTTAGTTAGTTCGGAGCATGATTTGTTGGCGGCCCCATTAATGATATTGCCATATATGTCCATACATATATATATATATATATATTATATGCTAAATGATGATCTACAATTTATATATTGCAATATTTCAATGCAAGAATAGTAATGTATACATGTTTCATTAAACGAGGTGCTTATACTACTTAGACCTTGCATAATTTTAAGGTATAGGATATCATAGGCAAGTCCCAAACCACCAATTAAGTATATTAATTATTTGCAGGCCGCAATCTATTTTTCTAATATATACATATATATATATAAATATATATATAGTTAGTTTCAGTTGTGTCTCTTTAATATAGAGAAAATAAACATGATAATAGCATTGAATGAATCATGATGGACTTTTAGGAGTTTTGTAAAGGCCAAAGCCAATTCCAAACATGCAAATAGTTTTATAATATATTTATATATATGTATATATTATTAAACAAAGGTAACCAATAACAAAGAGAGAAGAAGGGGAAGAACTAATATGGGTGGGCATGAATTGAGGTGACAGGAATTGGGCTCCATTTGTCGAACTAGAAGTTGATAAGAAGGGCCTCTATAGGAGTTTCCCAAATCTAGTAAAAATTTGGATTATTTTTTTGTGTGTTGGATGAAACCTAAATTGGCCAGATTCAGTACTAGCATTTGAGAAAGAGAGAGAGAGAGAGAGATAACAAATTAATTAGAATAACTGCAACTGATAAATATATATATATATATATATATATTGTTATATTTATGTTATTATTGCCACCAAGGGCGGGCCTATTCTTTGAAAATCCAAAACCAAAATCAAGTCCAGATCGTGTTTGCCCCCCATTCATAACTACTCGGATCTAAATCCCCCTAATCAGACCCACCATGCATATGGCTCAAATCATAATGATCAAAACAGACAATGAGAGGAAAAGCAACCCAAACATTAATAAATTAAATATTTTATTAAATTAATTTTTCTTTTTTCTTTTTTAAATATTTTTTGTAGTGGATAATAAGAGGATGGAACTGTATTTGTCCTAAGCGTGACGTTGTTTAGTGCAGTTTGTTCAATTGATCCAACCTTGTTGGGTCTTTCAGTATATTTGCTCTACATGAACTTCAATTATATCTACACAATAATATTAGGACACTACTCTAACATTGTATTTTTATTTATTTTTTAATTGACTAAGTGATAGTAAGTTATAATTTTTAACCGATATATATGCAATATTTTTATCATTAATTAACGTAATAATCACTTAAACATGTACTAGTAAAAGAATTGACAATTCACATATATATATATATATATCATATAAATTGATATGAAAAAATTATGATTATAATTAATATCGCTCGTTCCTGTATTAATATGCCGCAAACTTTTTAGCTAGCTAGCTGCATGACATTGTGACAACTCCACCATCATGTTAGTTGCCTCAGTGATGGACCTTCATGTCTTGAATTTTTCCCTTGCTTTCTCTTTCGCCCACCCACTGTCATCTGTCTTCTAGCGAGGAATTTGGGATATGGGAATGTTTGAATTTTAGGAAGTTTTTAAAACCTATTTAGGACAGATGTTTGGAAATTAAAAAGACACTTCAAGACTCAGATTAAATAAAAACAAAAAATAAACAAAATTGTCAGCAGTGCTCTCTTTCGAACACACTTATAAATTGTCAGACAAAATATGTAATACAAAGCGGGCACTGTTTTGTTTCTTTTTAAAACTGGAAATGTAATTGGTAGCAAAGTATTATATATACACATATATTAAAATATAAATATACATATATATATTGATGCGACGTGATGATCAAGTGCGTGTTTTCCCATGTGCAGACGCGCTATGTGGTTTCGAGATAAATGTAGATGGTGAACCAAATTACTAATTATCTGGCTTCTTAAGTACAATAATTGTTCATTTTAGCAATTGTAGAAGTAGTGTACTAGCTGATGATCCAATTTTAGCACCAAAAATCTATCTGTTGGTTTGGTGAAATACCAAATATGAGTACAAATTGTGACAAATATGCCAATGAGAAGAAACAAGAGGAGTAAATGATGTTGATATAGGGGTCCATTTAGATTACAAGCCGTTTAGTTGACAGGTCTAGAATCTAAGTTTTTAAGGTTCTTTTTCTGAAAAATCAACAAAAATTATAACTAGTTTTTTACCTAAGTTTTTAGGTTCTTTTTTTTTTTTTTTAAATCAATAAAAATTATAACTAGTTTTTGAAAAATCAATTAATTTCAACCTAAAAATTCTATCTCAAACCCGTGTTCCAAATGCATATTACATGTTTAAAAAGTAAGTTTGAACGGTAAATTCAAGTTTTAGAGAAAACACCATACAAAAAGTTTAAAATGGCACAAGATAATATTCATATATTTCTTCTAATATTAAACTGTAGATAATATGTGTGTGTTTAATCTTTTTTGCCGAGACATGCACTTGAAGTTTCTTTGTGTTTAATCGAAATTTCACCTTGTGTTTTCATAAATATTACAATCCTCTAATACATTTCTAATGTTATGTTAAAAACCTTCTTTTTATTTAACTTCTATCAGATTTAAGGTGCAAAAAGACCTTTTTTTTTTTTTTTTTTTTTTTTTAACTTCCTTATGAGTAGACCATACTTACAATCATGATCAAATTGATCAAACTTTAGTGGTATGAGAGTTCTTCAATCATGATCAAATTGATCAAACTTTAGTGGTATGAGATATGTTAAAAGAGTATCTTTTTGCAGCTAAATCTATTTGTCTAAATTTTGAATGTCATTTCGGGTATGATTTTTCTCCTACCAATTCCCATTGAGAGGACATAATTTTTCCCAATTTCCCTTAACTTCTAATTAAACCGCTTTTAACCCATTTAACATTTTTTCAAAAGTGTATAACTTAGTATTACCACATGATCTCAGCACTAAAGAAATTAAAAGAAAAGATTTCTTCTTCTTTTTTCTTCAAACCACATCTTTCAACTCTCTCACACGCAAACAGCTAGCTTGCCGTTTATATATATGTATAATTATATATATATATAATTAACTAATTATTGTTTAAGTGTAATTTAATTAATTGTGTTTAAGTGTATAGATCATATGTGTCTTGTTTGGCTCTTGCAGCTATATATAAATACATATGTGTGTATTTATATAAACATATCTGTGCCGTTTGTTCCTGTATTTTGGAGCACACTCATTCTATGTAGGCGACCAAATCATCAACCGTGCAACTTGGTAATTTTATTATCAGTTGACTTTGCAAATTGTTTAGTAAATTATGATTCTAAAGACGTCAACTTATTTATCAATTTTGTGGATAATTAAACTGATTTGACGCCGAAGTTGTAGTTTCGGATTTAGAACAATTAACACACTAACATACAATCTAACGGCTAAATAACTGTCACACAATTAGTGGACAAAAATTGGTATTTTCGGTCCAACTAGTCTACAAATGTTTATTTCGAAAAAAAAAAAGGTTTGTGGCTCCATATATTTTGAATCTCTGCTTGCCATTTGGAGGCTTAATAAGCTACTAGAAAGAAAACATGAGGAAAAGAAAATTAAGTAGAATATAATCTAGCTAATATATTCTATATATTTGATATACATATAATATAATTTATCGTATCTACACAATTGTAACAAACACTACGCCATATAGCCATATACCTTATGGATATACTTGAAGGACGTCAAAGAATGCTCTTTATGGTATGCTTTCAAATTGACAATTTTGTAATTATATGCTGAATCTTCAATAGATTTTCCATCTATCAAGGACAGTACACATGGTAAGAGATTCTACAGTAAAGTACCATTCATTTGACTTTCCACTAATCATAATGGAACATAATGGAGATCATGAAAATGAGTTGATATACATATATATGCATATATATATATATATATATGTAACTTGAGTCTTGATCATTGGTCGTAACTAGTTGATGTTTGAACATAAAATGCACTATATACAGCCATTTGTCCAAGTTGTGGTGTTGGGACTTGGGGGTGTATTGTTTAGTGATGTTGTATGTAGGAGTTCGAATGTGATCATTTGGGACAACCATATTAATTGTATTTTGTTTGCTTTATAAGACGGCCGGCACATATATATATATATATATATATATATATATCTATAAATGTGTGTGTGTCTATATCCCACTTATAAGATAGAAGTAGAAGTGTGAGATATATACAAGCATTTTAAAAGAGAAAGCTATGGCTAATTAATAAGACATCCAATCATGCAAGTCAACTCGACAAACGAGTTAAACAAAATATTGTTGTTGTTGTTATTGTTTGCTAAATTCTTCAAAGGTTCTGATGTGATCTCAGTGCTCCAACACATACTTCCATTCTCTCTTTGCACCCACCAAAAAAAAAAAAAAAAAAAAAATCCCTGTACATGCATATGATTTGCCTTTTGACAGCTGGCGATCCTGTATCCGTTTTGTATTGAAACTATTTTTTTTTTTTTGTAATTATTAAAAAAGGAAAATTATTTTACTTTAGTTTCTTAAATTTTTCAATATTGTTAATAGTAACACAAATTGGATATTGGGAAATATAGTATACTCCTTTGTCTATTTTTTTTTTTTTTTTTTTTTTCAAATACATAACGAAAACATCTGGCATGTAAAGAATACTTTACACTTGACAATCATCATTTCCTTTTTCTTTTCTTTTCTTTCTTCTTTGGGTAAGAATAATGTATATCAGCAGTTTAATTACTTGGAAAAGAATTGTTAAATGTATCAGGACATTATGATTAAATTGACATCTAGTCTAATTACTTTTTTTTTTTTTTTTTTTTTTTTTGCAGTTTACCTCTAGCTATCGATATTTTACTTGGAAAAAATAATGCGAAAACCATTTCAATTTTTTCCCCCCTTCAACAACTTGTTTTAACTTTTCCAACTATATCCAAGAGTTTACCAAATTCTCTTTCTCAAGTACCTTTCTAGTGTAAAATATATGGATAAGGAAACTTAATGAAAAGTAGAAAAAGCTAAAGGTATAGGATTTTATTAAAGGGACGCTTCAAACAAAAACACTGCCGGGTCTTGCAAAGTACAGAAAATATTTTGCAATATTATTTTTAATCTATTTTTTATTAGCTAGTCTCGACTAATTGTAACTGATCGGTGGGAATTTTAGCTGGTTTTCTAAGCTTGGTCCAATGATCAGACTATACGTATGATTAATATGTGTAAAAATCGTACTCCATTATCAAGCAAAAGGAACATTCACTCTCATTATATTAAAGTAATTTTCCATTTTCTTGAAATGTCAGTAATGTT
Organism: Ficus erecta; assembly: GCA_008635985.1. Classification (NCBI taxonomy): domain Eukaryota; kingdom Viridiplantae; phylum Streptophyta; class Magnoliopsida; order Rosales; family Moraceae; genus Ficus; species Ficus erecta. Next base: position 3,378,671 of record BKCH01000010.1, read on the forward strand.
GTAGAGGTTTTGAACCCTATGAATGTCATGCCAGGTGAGGAACTTGATAATTATGTACGTGCTTATAAAAAAAATGAAGATTGTGATTTTAAAGTCTTAAAATAAGTTGATAAAACTTAATAATTTGAGAAGGAATACGATCGCGAATTCTAAAAAGAAAAGTTCATATTAACTTTGTATTCGAAAGAAAAAAGGAATTCTAAATATATATATATATATATATATATATATATATCCAATATATGGCGATGTTAACATGGCTTATTTGAAGGGTTGTTTCATACTATTTTTATCTTTGTGATGTTTGTCTTAAGACGAGATTCTGAATTTCTTTAGTTTAATTATTATTTTTTTTAATCTTTTTAAGAAATTTGAGCGGGGGACTTTGTTCCTTTCCCCATTTATATTTTTAAAAAAAATATTTAAAGCACTAAACTAGCACACGTAAGCTAAATTCAGTTGTCTCACTATTTTTTTTTTTATTCTTTTATCATATTTCCTTTTATTGGTTAAGCCATCCTTCGTATGTTTTGTGCATGTGGATCCGATGTATAATCTTCTATATATGTCTGGTCCGTGGATCTTTGCCTAGCTATAAAAGTCACTGGTTAAATAAATATATATCTATATATATGAACATATTTTATTGTTTTGCTGAAGAGTCACAGGTTAAATTAGAGCTTACTATATATAGTCACTACATATTTAATTCTTGTTGCAAAAGTCGTAGAAGAGTGGTTCTTTATTTATTTTTGGTGTTGCCCGTACGTAGAATATTTGGTACTTATGGTATAACTTTTCACTAGTGACTATTCCCCCTAAAGTGAAGAAGAAAATTATAACCAATATATGTATATATATATATAATGCTGGAGCCATATAAAAGTAAGTGGGGGACTCACATTTTGTAATAATTATTTCTAGTCGTAAAAGTTTTGTAAATTTTAAGTTATGTCTTCATTTTGTAAGAAAAATTACAAATGCACCCCACCTAGATTTAAAAAAAATTAAAATTTTACTCCTACAAATTTCTCTTAAAAAATCAGTTACTTTCACTTTCAGAGGAAAATTATCGTTATACCCACACTCAATAAGTAAAATTTGTAAACATCCTTAAAAAAAAAAAAAAAAAAAAAAAAAAAAAAAAAAAAAAAAAAAAAAAAACTAATTTTTTTTTTTAATGTCTCTCACTGAAAAAAATTTCTGACACACAAATCCCATATCATGTATAAAAAAAAAATCAAATAATTAAAAGACCCTAGCAAAACACGTTCACCTAGACTCTTAGATATAATTATTAATGTAAATAAAAGCATAATACAAAATTAAATACTTAAGCATATATTAAAATGCATTTGGCAAGTTCATGGATCCTAGCTGATGATGCTTTTGAGGTTCAATTAACTTGGCTTCTGTACGACAATACATCAGTATATATATTATCATGTAAGCAGCCATATATAATTCATATTGCAGGTTTGGTGGCAAGATTTTGTCTGGCTTGAGATGTTGATCTTTTTAATATGTTTTTTCTCACCTAGTACATGGTGTGTTAAATATTGGAGTCTCTTTAAATGAGTAGGGGGACAAAAATGGAAAAAAAACATGCATCCTGGTTAAAACCATAAGAAAATTGCTTTTTTTTTTTTTTTGGAAGGAAATTTTGGTTCAAAATAACAAAATTAATTATATACTTAAGGCTCTACTTTAAGTAAAATCTAAAAATATATTGCAATGCTAAAAGGGAAATATATATATATATATATATATAAACGTTAAATTGAAATATTCATCAATGTTTCCATTAATTCACTGCAAATCATGACATTCTTTTTAAATCCTCTTACATTGTAATCTTTTGTATAACTGAAAACGTATTATAACAAAAATCAATAATTGGAATATTGATTAATGGAAGAGCCCACCAGCGAATGATGGTGCAAATGAATTAAAACACAAGCAACCCTTTTGGCAGATAATGAAATTGTGTGTGTGTGTGTGTATAGGTATATACATACATATATATATATATATATATATAACTCACTTTCTAAGTGTGATCATAACAAGAGCCAAAATTGCGTTGAGGAACACGTTTTTAATCGAACCAAACCCACTAGCGCTAACATGTTAGTCGCCTCAACTTAATATTAATTGACCTTGACTATACCTTGTTACCCTACCAAAAGGCGAAACTGGAGTTTCAAAGTCAAACTCTCTAGGTGAGTTCATAGTTTGCTTTTGACAGTGAGAACAAGAATTAATTTCATTTTAATTCTTTAATTTTTAAAATATTTTAGAATCAGTTCTCGAACCATCAATCTATCTTATAATAGATTTCGTAAAAAATTATAAAAAAAAAGTGTCTTATAATAGTCATTTTGTCCAAGATTTGGTAAAAAATAAACAATAGTTATCAATATCAAGATCACATATGTTTTGAGAATTTAATGCTTTCAAAAAATTGAAATGTAAATTTAACAAAATGTTATAGGATATAAATGATAAAAATAACCCTATTTAAGATGCATTTTTGATCTTCACGATGTAATCCCTATCCGTATTTAAAGAAGGTTTTGGACTAAATACCTAATGTGGAACAAATTAATAGTTCGAAAATTGATTTTGGGACATTTTTGGAGTTAGAGACTAAAACAGGATTATTGGACCCATAGTTCATGGGATTAAAATTAAAATTAGCTCTCAAAATAAACAACTTTTACTCTGTTAAAACTCTACAATTCATTTTTTTTTTTTCTTATAGTCTTTCATTTTACTCTGTTAAAGAAGCTATTTTTGTAGAACATCTTTCTCTACAATACATGTTTTTACACGTTAAATATGGTAAAAAAAAATCATATTAAAATGAAGGATTAGATATACAAAACTAATACAACATGATACAAATGATCTAACAGTTCAAAATAGAGTCATATCGATAGGTTTTCTTTTGCATACTCTACTTTAGAATACTAAAAGAAGATAATAAAATTTCGTGATAGGTTAGGGAAAAAAATACCCTTTTGACCAGTTAGGATACATTCTGAACTACCATATGGTCATTAGATTGTATTAAATTGTCATATTCTTTATAATATGCTCTGATTTTGATTGCTGTTCAGAATTGTACTTATAAATAATTTTTAATATATCTTACCACAAAATCTTTAAAAAATAAGGAGCTTTTAGCATCCATAAATTAAGTTTTAATGGTCGGATCTCCATGTTCTACGTTACAAAATATACAATTTATGATATAAAGTAATACTTCTACTCATAAATCCAGTCATTAAAATATCTAATAGATAAACAAACTTTTTTTTTAAAGGTAATTCAACTAAAAGATCTTATAGACACCAAACATAATGCAGATGATTTTGTAGTACATATTTTGTAGTACATAATACAAAATACTTGATAAAAACCGGTTTCATTAGTAAAATCTGATGAACACAAGGAAAACGATGTAAGACGAGACCTGATATCAGAAAAATTCCTCGACATATCAATTTGAGCACGCATAAGGCACTCTTTTTGAAACCACTACAATTGATGGAAGCTGTCGATCCATCGAAAGCATGTAACATGTAGCACTAAGGCCACAAACATCTCCACTAAGACTCATAGCTAGCGAAACTTCTAACTTGCCAAAACAAAAATCTGGCGAACCAAAAACAAACTCAAACAGTGGGAAGACCACCTTCATTATTACAATCAAAATACTAAAAACTATATGGCGGAAATATCAATGCCTTTTTAGACTAAAACATAAAAAACTAAAGACTAAAGTACAACTGTCGCAAGCCTTCAATAAAAATGCAGCCTACAAGAAGACCATCAGAGTATGAGGAATGCTTTGGGGGATAAGCGGCGAAGCCGACAAGATGCCTTCAAATAGCAGAACGTGAAATACACGCGCTACCACCATCAGCATCTGGAGCTAGAACCACCACCTTCACAAGAAGCTCACCACCGTTGGAATAAAACCCCGAAAGAGTTTAACCACTAGACGAGAAAAGCGTCACAAAACACCTCCAAGCTGTTTGGAAACCATCCTCTAAATGACATCATATTCGCTTTAATGAAGCCACCCGCCAAACATAGCCACCACCATAAAAAAACTCACAATAATACGAGCCTAATGACCAATTTTTAAGGCCGAAGGTCCAACAACGCACCCGAAGATGACCCTAGAACTCCGGCTGACTCACTCTCTCCTTTTCTCTTTTTCTCGTTTCCTAGGGCCGGCTACTTCTCTAAAACAATAAATAGCTAAATTTTGCTTTAAAAAAAAAAAAAAACTTATCTTGCACCTAGTTAAGGTAAAATTGTGAATTTTCAGCAGATTAAAATATCAGTTATAAATTATAACATGCAATTTTTCCATGGCATTTCTTTGAATTCTGAAGAGTTGAGGAGAGGGAGAAAGGTGAGGGATTAGTAGAAAAAATTTTGGGACCATGATCGGTATAAGAAAAAAGAGGAGTGAATAAATTGGATAAGGGATTGCAAATCCTAGAACCCTAATTTAATCTCTCAAAATAGGAACGAATTAAGTAAGAAATTCACACCAAATATCGTAAAAGATTCAATATTCCTTTTCATTTTTGCCGCTCAAATTATACTTTCTTTCCTTACTCTTTTCTTTCCATCTTACCAAACACAACCTTGCCCACTTTAAAATAATTACATCTTGGCACTAATGCGTATAGCATGATTCATGAATAGGACCAATGCTTGATCAGGTTAAGGCTTGTTGCATAGCATTCCCGACATTTCAATCTTTTTTATTTCAAATCTCGCACATTGTGATCGCACGCTTTATTTGGAAAACTCCTTTTGGGATAGACATAATTAGCCTTTTTGTACGAAGGAATTATTGAAAAGAGATATTATTAGACACTCGTAAAATATCTATTTCTTAGTAATTATGAAAGATTTTTTTTAGTGATTATGAAAGTTGATTCTTCTGTATGTTGCTGTGGAGCCAACTGCAACAAATGCCCAAATCAATTAAATTATATGTCTTCTGTCCTGTTTGTTTATTCAATATATATTATGTCTAAAATGGAAGAAACTTCTGGTAAAAATCTGTTTTTGCAGTGTAATAGCATGAACTGATTGACAAATCTGTGTTTTCCCTCTCTGATATACTTGATTCCAAGTCCTGATTCTCATCTAATTTGGTTTTTTTTTTTTTTTAATTTTAAATATGCCGCACCAAGATTGTAAAGTTTCCTCTGCCATTTTCTACTTCATGTCCAAAATCTTACTAGTGTGATGGTAAATACTTGTTATGACCAAACCCCTACAGATGGTGAGTATTGGGCAAGGACTTCTGGTAATAAAAATAAGCTACTTCCATGACATGAAAAAACTACTCTTTAGTTTTTTTGTCATTTTATTTCGTTGGAAGATCTTTTTGGTCCTAAAAAGAGATCTCTTGTGTCTCCTTGCACTCAACAAGTTTGGACTTGCAATCATGGCAGTTAGTCATTTCTATTGGCTGCTACAGAAAAAACCTACTCATGACAGATACTTTTGCTCCACCAACAAACTTCACCGTTTAATGGGTTGAATTTGTCCCATCGTACTAAAGTTATTGGATTGTTTTGATATTTAGATGTGCATGTAATATCTTTTTTATTTGAGTTAGCTTTTAAATATGAGTATTACTCAAACTCATTTAACATGATATTAAAGATGAATTTGGATTCTGACATAATTAAGATAAATTTATCGTACATCACTAAATTACTGAGTTGTGATAATGTTTATACGTGAATTTAGACATCCTTTTTTCTTGAGCTAGTTTTTGAGATGGGTTATAACCAAAAGATCAGTGTTAATTCAAGAACTTCAGGTTGATCCTGCAGAGAGACAATAAGATATGGCTTTTCTTTTTTTTCCTCTCCCTCTCTCCCTCTCTCTCTCACACACACACAAACAAACTTGTTTTCTGAGCAATGAACGAAAAAACCAGTTTTGCTTTTCCAACATAGAGGCATTTGAAGGACGTGAAAACTGAAGATTGATGACAAAGAGAAACACAAAGTGTTTGGTGGGAATCGTTTGCTTTTAGTTAAGCTTTTCACTAACTTTCCTTGGCATCAATTGCATTTTCACCCGAGTAGCTACTTCTGCTAAGAGGCATTTAATTTAAAAAAAAAAAAATTAAGAAACAAAAAAAATCCCGCTCGGTGCCCATTTCAGGTGGGCTTAAGGCACTGAGAATTGTCTGTCGAGTAGTAGCACTAAGACCTTTTTCCAGATGGTAGTGCGTGAAGATAGCATTTCCTTTCCACAGGAAATGCCAAAACACCATCGGGAAGCGCTTTCCTGGCAACAATAGAAAAGACAAAACACACTGGTTTTCCTAATTTTGCCCATTTCACGAGCCCCTGTTTGCAAATACCTCACTTCCGGAGGCCCTCATCAGCAAACCAACATTTTAAACTGGAGGAGAGAGAAGACGCAAGGAGCTACTATAAAAAGATTCCAACTTTTGTTCACTGATCTCCCCAATGAGCGGCCTTGGCTTTTCTTTCATCTCAACTCTCTCAGTCTATTCACTCCCTTCCTCTGCTCTCACTCTCTTCCTCCATTTCTCCTTGAAACTCCCGCTCTCACAATTATTTTAGTCCCCAAAACACAAAAAAAAACGACAAACAAACACAAAAGAAAAAGAGTTTCGATTTTCATTTAAATGCAATGGCGATTGATTGCATCACCACTACTGCTACAACAACCATCACCACCACGAGCCGTCCAAACACCAACATCAGAAACATTCCATCCATGCCTCAACAACCCAAACACCAAAACAAACAAGTTGAGAACCAAAACTCACTAGTTTTCGATGCCTCCGTCCTGAGACGCCAATCCAACATTCCGACACAATTCATATGGCCAGACGACGAGAAGCCCTGCGAAAATGCCCCGGAGCTACCCGTCCCGCTCGTCGACTTATGCGGCTTCCTGTCCGGCGACCCTGCCGCGGCTGCCGAGGCCTCGAGGCTCGTCGGCGAGGCCTGCCGGAAGCACGGCTTCTTCCTGGTGGTCAACCACGGCGTCGATCGCCGGCTGATCGCTGACGCTCACCGCTACATGGATGATTTCTTCGAGCTGCCGCTGGTGGAGAAACAGAGAGCTCAGAGGAAAGCAGGGGAACACTGCGGTTACGCCAGTAGCTTCACCGGCAGATTCTCCTCCAAACTCCCCTGGAAGGAGACGCTCTCTTTCAGCTACTCCGCCGCCAACGACAACAACTCCTCGGAAACCATCGTCTTGGACTACTTTCGCAGCGTGTTGGGCGATGATTTTGAGCAATTCGGGTACTTTTAAAAAGAAAAACGTTATACATGTGTTGTGTTAGATGTGTTTGTAACAACAGCTCAACTGATTTCTGCTCTTTTTTTTTTTTTTTTTTGATAGGAGGGTTTGTCAGGATTACTCAGAGGCAATGAGCAAGCTGTCATTAGGAATCATGGAGCTGCTGGGAATAAGCCTGGGAATAGGGAGAACCCATTTCAAGGAATTTTTCGAAGACAACGATTCGATAATGAGGCTCAATTATTACCCGCCCTGCCAAAAACCCGATCTCACATTAGGCACAGGGCCTCATTGCGACCCGACTTCTCTCACCATTCTCCACCAAGACCAAGTTGGTGGACTCCAAGTGTTCGTCGACGAGGAATGGCGGTCCATTAGCCCGAATTTCGACTCCTTTGTCGTCAACATCGGCGACACCTTCATGGTAACAACCGAGAACAACACAGACTGATAATAGTAGATGAAAAACCATTTTCAATCATATTTGGTTGCTGATTTTTTTTTTTTTTTTTTTTTTCCTATTTGTTATAGGCTCTGTCGAATGGAAAGTATAAGAGTTGCTTGCACAGGGCAGTGGTGAACAGTGAAATGCCGAGGAAATCACTGGCGTTCTTTTTGTGTCCAGGGAAGGAGAAAGTGGTGAGTCCACCAGGGGAATTGGTGGACAGTTTGTGGCCTCGTGTGTACCCGGATTTCACATGGCCTATGCTTCTCGAGTTCACTCAGAAGCATTACAGGGCTGACATGAAGACCCTACAAATCTTCTCCAACTGGCTTCAACAGAAAAACAGTTGAACCCTCCCCCCCCCAAAAAAAAAAAAAAAAAAAAAAAAACTACTACCCTTTCAAACAACGGAATTATCTGCTGATCTTTATCATGGAGACTCTCAAGCGCCAATGAATAAATTTTTTAAAAAAAAAAAAAAAAAGAGAGAGAGAGAGAGAGAATGGCATTGAGTTGAGTTTGTTGGTCTTTTCGGCAAAGACTGGTTTGAAGTGAAGGGAAGAACTGAGACAAAGGCAAAGTCTGAGGAAAAGCAGTTTGGGGGGGTTTTTTTTTTTTTTTTTTTTTAAATATATAAAATATATTTAATGTTTTTAAGTAGCTTTAGCCTAGCTTTAGGGGATGATGATGAAATGAAACAAAAGGAAAGACAGTGAAGTATAAGGAACCAAATTAAAAAAAAAAAAAAAAGGCTGGCTTTAACAGCTAAGTTTTGTAATTTCTCTTTTGATAATATAGAAATGTTATCAATAGCAGTATATTAATATATATATATATATATATATATATATATATTTCTCGTTGTGGGCAAAATGAAATATTGCGTATCAAGGAAAAGGTTTGTGAATACTCCACACGACATGATATGTTATTAAAACCCAAAAAAAGTGACACGATATGTTGGTAAAGTAAGTAACTTTTTGTTCTTATAAAAAAAATGAAGGAAAAAAAAAAAAAAAAAGCATGTAACCTTTTGTTGTCGTTGTGGATTTCAGGATCTGGTGCCTGTTAAAACCCAAAAGGACAGGAAAACAACGAGGGAAAAATAAATAGTTTCGCGGTTGGATATGAAAAAAAAAAAAAAAAAAATCAAGGGTGAAAAATTATCCAATTCAACCATTAGATATTTATTAAATATATCCGTTTTGTATATATTTTCATTTAAATGTGATTTTAACAAATCTAACTTTCCAAAAACGTGCATTATTGTTAAAAATATTGTAATGTAAAAAACTTTATTAAGAAATACCTCACCAGTAAAGAAAATTTTAAAATATTAGATCACATAGAATCATATCAAATTAAATTATTATAAAAATTTAATAGAAGTTTATTAATGAGGCAATCTTTTATATTATATTGTAGAAATCCTCGAGGGGAAAAAAGAAAGAACAGAGGGAAAGGAGGTTACCAATACAAAAAAATAAGCAAAATTACAGTAAGGTAGAATATAAATCTTTTATTGGTAGAATACAGTTTGGAATTCAATTAGGTTGAATTATTATTTTCTTAATCTTTTTTTTAAGGGAAATTTTCATTACTCTCACTAAGAAGATTAAAAAAACACCGAATATAACAAATCTCGTATTACAGAAGACAAAATCCTTTAAATAAGAACAGATCAACCAGTGAAATCTGATGACACTTAAAGGGAAAGATGTATGCTTGAGACCCGATAACGGATATATACCTCAGCACATTGAAATCGAGCACACATAAGACTCTTTTTGACAAAACCCTGACAGTTGATGGAATTTTTTGATCAATCGAGGGTCAAGACTCAGTAGTATAAGGGTCCCTACTAACTTCGCATAGAAGTATACGTAACTCTAGCAGAACCAATACACCGTCAAGATTCAGATTTGACAGATAAATAACCAACGCAGAAGGTGGAGAACCACCTCCATTTTAAGAAAAAAACAAACAAAAATAAAACACCCAAAGAAAAGATGATGAAGACATCGCCATTATTACACATAAACTTACGAACCGTAAAATAAAAAAAACCAATCACATAGAAAATAGTTCTTGCCGATAAAACGAACCACATTTGCTGGAAGAAACTAGGTTGCCGAAGCCGAGCTGCCGGAGGACCTTCCCAGTACGTGACGACCACACACTACCACCAACTGTCTTATTCCCACCTTGCTAGTTCCCACAATATCCATCCTCCTGCCACGAGCTCATCTCTGTCAAGACCCTCACCATACGGTTCACACATTCATCTCTAGGGCTGAAAACCAGAGATAAGCCAAAGGCTACCATCAGAATCCGGCCCCAAGAGAAAGAAACGATTGAGAAATCATAGTCCTCACGCATTAGAGAGAAAGAGGAAATTCTTAATCTAATATTAAATGAGTATAATATCATGTCCAAATTTATATCCTATTAATAAGGTATTTTTATCATACCTAATCAAAGAATTTTCAATGATGATACTAATAATAATAGCTAGAACCAAACTAATTATAAAAGGGAACTATATTTGCGTATCATATTTTGCAAGAATCAAATGAGATCTTGTACTGATAAAATTATAGATACGGAATCACTATGCAAATTAAATTGAACAGATTTGTCATTTACTAGTGTATCTACATCAAGATATTTTTCTCTAGTATTTGTATTGTTAATTATGCGTAAACCATCTCTAAACCTAACTGTGTTATTACGTCTTTTTTTTTTTTTTTTTTTTTTTTTTGAGTAAACTGTGTTATATGTCCTAATACATGTGATATTATACTCAAAGCAAAAATAGATAAATAAATGAAATCATAACGTAATTACTCTTTGGGTTGATCCTAGAGTTATGGAATAATTTTTGTTTTTTAATTTATTGATAGCAAATTTTTAGCAAATAGTATGTATACATTCATGGCATGTTATCAGGAGTATGGAATGAGAGTGGAAAATGGGAGTCAATCCCATATTTACTTGCTCATTTTTTCTTTTCTGGAATTAGAGTGAGAATGGTAGGTCCCACATCAATTTGGGATTGAGGAATGAGATTGGCAATCTTATACCTCCCTCGGGATTGTGACTCTCATTCCTATTATTAATATTAAATTATCATTTTATCCTTAGTTTATTTACAAAAAATTAAATTAAAAAATAATAACAACCTATATTAATTATTTTTATTAACTAAAAATAATAGATTTTTATTAACTTAATATTATATAACTATCCTAATTACTATTAACGTTATTAGAGTAAATAAAGAACTTTTTTTTATTATATTATATTATTATGTTTTTATTTATATATTTTTTTATACTTCACTTATTTTAATTCTTTTTTTTTTTTTTACTCTTTTTAATTTTTTTAAACAAAAAATTACACAAATTAATTTTATTACCTTAACATCATAATGAATATTTTACTTTTGATTAATAGTATGATAATAAAAAAAATTAATCATTTTTTTAATTTTTGAAAAAACAATAAATAAATGGGTATACAAGTAAATTTACAGCAACTAACTTCGATTCATATTCTAAGTAAACGCATGAATGAGACTGATAGTGATTCCGACTCCAATTCTTGGAACCCAAGTAAACAGCATATTCTTACTCCGAATCCTGATTCCGAACCCAGTCCACTCCGAATCTTACTCACTCCGATTAAGCGTAAGTAAACATGCCATCAAAGTATTTTTGTAAGAAATTGTAAAATATTCTTAATTGGTTATTTTAGAGCATATCTAAGGATGGAATATCTGAGAGAGTATGTTAAGAATTAAAAGTGATTGCATGTATAGTTTAGTAGTAATTTTATACCCGACAACGTTATTAACAGCATATTCTGACTCCAAATTCTGATTCCGAATCCAGCCCACTCCGAATCTTACTCACTCCGATTAAGCGTAAGTAAACATGCCATCAAAGTATTTTTGTAAGAAAATGTAAAATATTCTTAATTGGTTATTTTAGAGCATATATAAGGATGGAATATCTGAGAGAGTATGTTAAGAATTAAAAGTGATTGCATGTATAATTTAATAGTAATTTTATACCTGACAACGTTAAAAAGTGTAGAGTTCGAATTCCCCGCTCTCAAGTTAATAAAAAAAATTTTAAAACAATATTATAAATTTCAGGAAATTTGATGAAAAAATGATGGTTTAAAAATAATATCTTTTTTGATAAGGTGTTTTCTTCATGTTTTATTATATGGTTCTATTTTAATCAAGAATTAAATGGTAGTTTATTTTTAAACATACTTAAAGAGAAAGAAATAAATAACAAAGAAAGAAATGAAGAGCTGTTGGGCCTATTAAAGATTGCGGATAGAGTTTAAAACTCCCAGAAGAATCCAACATAAATAGATGGCCCACCTAAATGGATGATTCAGAGCAACAGGGTGCTAGAATCCATTGAGGATTGACAGACCTCTATTTTGAAGCGTTTTGGTCCGAAAGATATTTTTTTCCTCAAAATTTTTTTTTTTAATTTCCTTTTGGATTTGTTCTTCTTTTTTATTTTTATTTATTTAAATTTTTTATATCTGGAATTTGGATGGTTGTGTTACATCGAAATTCAGGGAATACTTACCAAATTTGTCGTGATGCTTGTTCTTAAATGCTGCAACATTCTTCTGGTGATATTATTGACATTAAAATATTTAAAAATTTTAAAGTTAAAAATAAAGGAAGTGTAAGGCTCTGGTGGAGCCCGTCCATACGTTGTTAGCTCGTCATCTTCGTAAAATTTTCATCAGTTTCTGTTAAATTAATTTTATTAAATTAAGGAGTAAATTAAGCATTTTATCTTAATCCGATTGTTGACAATTAACGCGATAATAAGAGATATCTCTTGCAATTAACACCAAAGAGGGAAAGCAATCCCTCTATTAACGTTCATATAATCAATTAGTTTTTCGATCCAATATAAATAACCTATTTAAGAGAATAATTACATATATCTAAGTAAATACCAAAACTCTGTCGAATTATCTATTTTTGTTTACTCACCAAAATCCTGTGAGTCGAATGGTCATCCGTGCCTATCTCTCTCTCACTTACTCAATTATTATTATTATTATTATTATTATTATTATTATTGATAATTTGGCATAGTTCTCAGTATTGATTAACAAAGGTGCATACAAATTCTTGGATATGGTACACATGATCAGAATTAATTCCAGATGAGGGACACGTTTTTTGGTGTCAAAAACAATTTCCCATTTTTTGTTTGCTTTTGAAGTTGAGTCATTGGTTGCTATTTTGGCTAAGAACCTTTGTGGACTTACGTTGGCAAAATCTTTGGATTGAAAGGAACTCCTCATTTGTGTTTCGTTTTAAATATCTTTGGCCGGTTCAGCGTAGTTAACTTGGCCAACTAAATGCGATTTTACTGTTCACATATTTGTCCCATTGTAGAGTACACTTTTTTTTTTTTTTTTTTTTGGGTAATTTGGAAGGCTTTCTTGTAAAAGTTTTACCCTAATTATTATTTTTTTTTTGAAGGAACCATAAGGATTAATTTAAGTAAGCCACTATTAGAGTAAAGTTAAATTAAGCAATCAAATTGTCTCATTAAGATCAGACACGGATTTACAATAGGGCCAGGGCGGGCACGTGACCCCCTCAATTTTTTAAAATTTAAATCATATCCCTATTTTTCTCTTAAAATTTAGTAATTTACCTCCATTTAAAAGTTTTTTTTTTCTTTCTCAAATATGCCCTATAACACTTTACTTATTCTTATATTAAACTTTTTATCCTATAAAGTTATTACTTTTAAAAAATTTCTCATTATATTTACCCCCACTAAGAAAAATTTCTGAATTCATTAGTAGTGATTAGGATATTGGACCACCCTCCTACTTTATGCTATTAATAGACTTTAAAGGGTATAGCCGGGCTCTTTTGTAACACCGTCAAAAGGATCTGTAGTATCATTTAAATTAATTGGAAAAACACTTGGTCTCTTTGACCAGTCTAGTATACCTATAATATGCTTCTCATATCATATGTCGTTTAACCCAATAATTATTTAGATATATTTGTGGGCGTGGGGCTCCACCTTAATTTATGTTAATTCTACCATTAAACTATGATTTTAAACAATGACCATTTATCTAGCACAACTCATTACATATATGGACTACTTGATAAGAAATTGGTTTTTGCTTATCATAAGATTTCACAAAATCATTAATTTTCAAATCAAGGGATTTTTGAATCCCGATACCACTTAAAAAAGTGGATCTCACTAATGAGACGTACCGAGTCGTGTGAGAGATCGGGATTGAGATTCAATCCTGACGGGTAGAATTCTTGAATTCCATTTTTTTTTAACAATTTCCTTATGATATATTAATTTAGTTTTAAATGTTTAATATTGGATTTTGTAATTTTCCTTCGCGTAGCCGCCATAGGTAAGGACAATGACAGTCCCATTCTTGTACTCCCTTCCAAAAGGCCCGCATCACGTGGAAACCATTTGGAGTTTGTTCTGGCACCACACCACTTCTAATCCAACTCTCAGAACAAACATATTTGCAGGTCTCACTACACAACTATTCTCTTTTTTTCCCACAAAACGACATCTTTTCGGATTTCTTTCATTGATACCCACCTGCCCTATGTGTACCCTTACTTGTTCTTTTCCTCTCCACTCCCACACACACACAAACCCATTTCTAACCTCTCTCTCTCTCTCTCTCTCTCTCTTTTAATTTTAACCATAAAACCTCATCAAATCATGTCTTGTGCCACTTCCGTACGGATACCGATCTCCTCATTTTGGCCTTCTTCCATTCAAATATATCTTACCTTATCAAAAATGTTTAATTATTCTTAATTAATTCTAATTACCATATCCCTTGTTTTGAGGGCTAATGTACACCTGTATGTGAATATTTTAAACACGTCTTAATTAATCGGTTACAATATGGCATGGAAGATGAGGTTGGATCGATTTAACATATATTTAAAATATATATATATATATATATATATTAGAGGATTATTGTCATCTTTATTTGGATCTTTGTGGTAGCCTAATGACGTAGCAAGCTAGGTAAAGGTTTAGCGACAGCACATATTTGTCCTATATATATATATATATATGTATGTATGTATGTATGCATACATGTGTAGTTAACTTTGAGAAGCTTTGGAAGGTTAAATAATTTTAGCCGAGTCATCTTAATTAGCATCATGGAAGGTGTAGAACAATTTACTTAGATTGCAAATCACAGTCACACTATTGAATACTAGTTTGGAGCACCGAGTAATTTTTGTCAATTTCCCCCTCCAAAAAAAAAAAAAGAAAAAATCAAAATAGGCTGCATTCGACAAGTAATTAGTATTACCATCAAGCAATTAAGATCATACTCTGTATTTATACGATAAACTTTAGTTTACTTTAATTTACAACATTTTAAAGTACATTCTTTGTCATAAGTTGTTCTTCTATTACGGATTAAGCGTCCTGATCCTTTGTAAGCTAGAGCAATAATCTTTATATACACACACGTATATATATATATATATAATCATTGATTTGCAACATAAAATTAATAAAGTCGATGCATGTGAAAACTCTGCATTAGAACACTCTATATCTTTGCCAACGTATTTGGATTTTTTCTATTTGAATATTGAATTTTATGAAGTAATTTGAATAATTAATAGCGTACTTACCTACTATCAAACAAGATGCAAGCTATATAGTACAATAATAAAACGCAATAATGTAATTGGCTACTAAGTACTAGGTTTTGAGTACATATAGTTGGAGATTAAGAAGCTAATGTTTTGCATTACTTTATATTTTAAAGGTTAATGAGAAATAAAGGGTTAACTTAATTATATATTCTTCCTCTCTCTGAACTAGAGTCGACCAGTAGCTGGGGGTGACTTTTCAATCATGGGACATTTACTTCGAATTCCAACATGAAACCAAAGCACATGAGATGTCTTTGTCCAGTTCTTCAGTACTACTTCTTCCGATGCAAAGAAAAAAAAATTTCTTTTATACATACTTTAATCAGAAGGGACAAATGTTGCTTTGTTTTCTATTGGTAATTGTGTCACTGATTAATTCATTAAAATACTATAAACTAAATCACACCCACAGACCACAACATAAAGGAGAAAAAACAAATCATGAAAAGTAATAACGGAAAATGCTTATATAGTACTTTTAAATTAGGTTCTTTTCTTTCTTTCTTTCTTTCTTTCTTTCTTTTTTTTTTTAACATTTACCATAACAATTCGTAATTAGTAAATCAGTTTTTAAACTTAAAATCTTGAGAAATGACCTCTCAAATTTCAAATACATTGCATACTAATCCTTCTTTTTTAATAATTTTTTTTTTCACGGAATTTAAAATGTGCACGGTGCATGATCTCATTGAGTGAGAGGCAAAACCCGTGCAAACAGTGGCAGAGCTAGGTGGGGGTGAGGAGAGGCTACCGCCTCTACCGAAATTTTTGTTTTTTTTAAACTTACTTTACAAATTTTTTTTAAAATTTTTACAATTTACCCCATTAAAATAAAAAATTTTCATATAGTCCACACTTTGCCCCCACTAAAAACAAATAATTCTCACATAATCCCTACTAAAATTAATTTTATGTTTATAAATTTACTACTTTACCCCAAATAAAATTAATAATTTCCGCATAAACCCATTAAAATTAAAAATTTTCACATAGCCCTCACTAAAATTTATTTTCTCCTGAAAAAAAAAAATTTTGGTGTACAACCACACTAAAATATATTTCTGACTCCGCCCGTACGTGCAAATCATGTCCGAATCATGTGTCAAAAATCATTTAAATTAAATAGACATGATGAAATGGTATTGATGCAATAAATTATGAAATTTACGAAGGAGTCAATTGTCAACCTTTTTAGTTTAGAGAATGATTTACCAAACACGATAAGTTTAGAGGACATGCATGTAAAAAACTTTATATTATGCATGGAAGCAACAAAGTTATAATAGAAACTATTTTCCCTCATTAATTTAATTGGAGTAAGCAACCGCTCGCTTCTTAATTTACTCCAATCATAGCTCGAAAATCTGTCCTTATATAGCTCTATCTGTTAGAGCTTTGTGTCTGCCTTATTTTTGTGCTTGCTGCTCTTATAAATTACTTCTTCTATTATTTAAAAAGTAAATAAATAAATAACTTCTTTTCATTTCTCTCAAAAGCCATTTCCTCGTATAAGGACAAGCGAAAAAAACAATTATTTTCAGTAAAAAAACAGGAAAAAAAAATAGTGGGGAGAGGAGCTACCTTGATTATTGAAATCAATTTAATAACTTTGGTTATTAAAAAAAATTATCTAATTTGTAAGATTAGCTCACTCTAAGATAGTTCAAGCTGGCCTTTGAAATTTCATAAGAACCTCTCGACGACAAATTTCATGATCAGATCGAGTTGGGATACCACTTCTGATTCCTTTTTTTAATCTCTTTTATTTTTTTAGTACATGATTAAGAGATAATTTAGTTAATGCATTCTTCATAATTACGTGCCAGGATGTCCAACATACATAACGGTTTAATTAATCACACAAAATCTTATTTCTTCCATTTTCTTGTCGTTTCCACCAACAGTATATACTGTGATGTGTACAAGGCAGTGATATTATTGTCATCGATCGTTGAAAGAAGACGACGAACAACACGTATATCCATGCCACTTCTCAAAATCTTTCATACCCTTCTCGCAAATAACACTCTTCAAAACAATAAAAAATAAAAAAGAAGCAAGTAATAACAAACAATAAACACACACACACAAACACACACACACATATATATATATATACACACACACACGCTAAGATTATTAAGATATATATATATATATATATATACATGTGTATAGATGGTTGGATTGGAGTGGAGTTTGCCACGTAGGTTGAAAAGAATTAGTATGGATTTCAACCGCAAAATGGCGATTTTTTTTTTAATTCTACTTTTGTTGTTATTTTGGTCAGACGATAGGATTTGAGTGCACGAAAATGACTTAAGTCTATATGTGCATGCCGATGGATGGAGAGCCCCATCATACATGAAAATGAAGCTTTTAACCTCATTAGAGCTGAAAGAAAACATATACATATATATATATATATTAATCATGTCTAGTTTTGTCTGTTTTTTTTCAACACATGATTATAGTGACATATGTTTTTAATTAGTAAAATATATGTTTTAGGAGTTGTACCTTAATTGTTTGTTTGGCCCTTTGTCCACATGCATTGTGAGGTGTGTGATGTGCTGCCATGCATATCCTTTTGTTATGGTTGTTTTTTTATTTAGTTTTCTTTCATATTCAGTGATAAAAGTGTTTGGCATGCCCTATTATATATATGTGCGTACAACGACATCTTGGAGCTATTACATTTTTCTTTCTTCTCATACACTTTTTGTCCCCCTTTCGCATTGCCTTGATCTTAGCCGTCTATCAAAAAAGGAAAAAAAAATGACAAAAATTAACAGTGACATTTGTTGACGCAATTTTCGACCAATACAAATTCCACGTACTTTCAACCAAGACCACGAAAATCTGGATCAAGAGGCGGTTTGATGAAGAATATTGCATATGAACACGTCGACGAACACCAAAAGATCTGCGAGAGGAAACAGAAAAAAAAAAAAAAAAAAAAAAAAAAAAAAAAACCACATAAGGTATTGGTTGATTGGTCTCCGTTGTTTGAGTTTGTAAATAAACAAACAGAACTCGAATAAATTCCGTAAGTTTGAAAATGAATTGTTATCGGTACACAAGAGATATGAATTAAGTCACATGTCATTTAGCTTGTAAAATAGATTTTGCATGCATGGAGCATTTTAATGTTAACGTATAATTGTCTCATACAACGTTGTGTTGCTCAATTTCGTTGGGCTGTGAAGCTTTTGGGGCTTGCTGTAGAATTAAAGGCCCAATTATCAATAGAAGGCTGAAGTGTCCTATAGGAAGCCCAGGAATATATAGGCACAGAAAAATCACCATGCAACTTAACAAGCAATATTTTTTTTCCCCTTCTTTTCTCTCTTTTTCTCGAAGTAGGAACAAATAAAAAAAAAAAAAACTATTGAGTTTAGTCCGTATTCTCTTTCTTTAATGATACTGAAAAAATCAGCATATATAGTACAAAACTATAAGAAAATTACAAATATCATTTGTATGAAAATTTTGTTGCAAAACTTTCTTTCATATGCATGCTTTTCAAACTCACTGTCATGGATGTTTTTCATAATTTTTTTTTTTTTAAATAACTCTGCCAGTACAAACAACAGAGTGTGAAAAAGACAACATTGTCCTTTTTACCTGTGTAGTTATAGTAATTAGTTCACCATTTTATTTTCGGTGCGATGATTTTTAAAATATGTAAACCAGATTTTTGGTTGTTTCCTCCAATGATTCTTTTCATTTTGATCTTATTTGATACGTGATTGTGATTTGTTGAATATTCGATAGTAAGATTATAGAATCTGCAGTCATATCAAAATTTTAGGTAAAATATCATGTTTAGCGCCTTGTAAAACGACACTTGTAAAATATAAGTTTAACAATGTGCGTAGCACTAAGATCATTAACATATTTCTCCGGTGATACATATGTTTAGCATAAACAATTTTGAATAATATCATATTGCACGTAAAAGTCATACGAATCAATTAACAATGACATGCATATGTCTAAAAGTTATATTTACTGGACAAGTAAGGTCGTTGAACAAAATATTTTTTTAAATGATATTCATGAATCTTCAAAAACAAAAATATTTTCATTTAGCAATATTCCCAATTCAGAAGACAGTGAAGCAAAATTAATGATCCTCAAGAATACAATATGTAAAAAGTTGCATCTTAACAACACTTGCACTTTTTTTTTTTTTTTTTTTTATATAACTTAAATGAGACAATATTTAAAGTCTATATCATCATATACAAATTTTATCAAATACGAAAAAGATAGAAAATAATACATCACATTAATGCTCACATGTCTGATATATGAAATGCTTGATAACACCAAAGAGTAGCTTGGCCATGGAGGGCTCATTAATCTCAACCGCATGATACTCCCCGACTCCAAAGTGGGCCACCACCTTTACACCTTTTGCTTCCACATCTTTACAAACTCAGCCTGCCGGTCAAACAGTGGGTCCCCATCCTACCCACTCACAAACCCCTTCCACTCCAAAGCCCTAATTAAATTCAAAAGCTGAGATCCACCGCCCACCGTCGGATTGTCATACTCGTGATCGCGGTCATCGCCGACGGGTAACGCAAACTCCCACATCAGATCACAGATACAAACCAGCGCCATGTGGTCATTGACCAGCCTCAGCTCGGCCCACTCCTCTGGACCCCACCAAAGAACGGCTGCTGCAGTATCAGCCCTCGGATCCTCACCGGCCGGAGACACTCCACCTCCGCCGCCGATCGCAGCCCGACCTGGTAGGCTATGTTCCCTCCGGCACTGTCGCCCATCAGAAAACAGTTCGATAGATCGGCGTAGCTTCTAAACCAATCATCTCCGGCGGTTCCGATCCAGCGAAGCTCATCGACGGCGTCGTCTTACGCGGCCGGAAGACGGTGTTCGGGAGCCAGGCGGTACTCAACAGAGACGACAACGGAGGGAAGTCCGGCGGCCAAGTTGAGGCAGTAGGTGTTGAATATGGTTGAGGCTGAGCTGAGAACGGCGAACCCTCCGCCGTGGAAGTAAACTATGAGAGGCAGCTTTGAGGAGGGCGGGCACGAATCGAGTGCTTCGCGGAGTAGGAATAGTCGGAGCCAGGTGGTTTTGGATTGGTCGAGAGAGATGTCTCTGGAGAGAACAGGGAGGCCGGGAGCAGATACTGTGGGCGGTACATCAGGGTATATTTTCTGCAACCGAGTGATTGTGCCGTCGTCGTTGCGAACAAGATAGAGTTTCTCGTGGGGATCGATTGTGTTGTGGAATTTGTTTGTGTCGTTTGGTTGGACATTTCAGACTGTTTTATGATGATCTTAGTCCTCAGAAAATATACAAGTCACTTGCATGGATGAAGAGCTTTTCCAATGTTTGGAACTGCGAATATGAATATATATGCACATATATATATATATATATACACACACACACACATACATACAGCAAGCGCATGAGCAAGTGCTAGGGCTGGCTATTAATTTTCTATACACACACACACACACCATCTGGTTAGAATTTTAAGGTGTATTAATTACTACTAGTATCCGTGTTTACAGAAGCTAGTTGTTTTTCTACTTGACAATAAAATGTTATAATATAGGAAAGTCAAACTTTTTTTAGTGGATAATTGTACATGCGTGTATGCATGATGTATATTTATGTATATCATAAGAATATAAGTAGATGACCAGGGGAAGTTATAATTGGCTATCCTTGACCGGTGTAATATATTAATAATAGATTAGTTAATATAAAGGTGTGCAAATTGTTTTAAAATATATATATATATATATATTAAAAAAAGAGGAACAGAAAAAGAAAAAAAAAATTTGTGGAAACTTTCAACATGATGGATTTTTTTTAATATTTAAAAAAAATGTCAAGGCGGAGTAGTACATATCATGGAACTAATTTTTCAACTGTTGACTTTAGGAAATTTTGGAAAGATGCTTTGGGAGAATTAAACATCACAAATTTTTATTTTTTTTAAGAAAGTATTAAATTAATATGGATAGATCTTATTTATAGTGAGACTTAATTATTTATTAATATATGGTGTTATAATACTTATTAATGTTACTTTACTAATTATCAATTTATCATTGAACTGTATAGAATCTGACGAATGATTTGAATGAGATTCTCTTACTCTATATACAATAGGATTACATAGTTATGGTTCATTTACATTAACATCTAATTGAATTAAAGATAAAGAAAGGACTTGAGTATATCTATTTGGTATTCAAATCCAAACCCAAAAAACTCAATTTATTTGTTTTTTTTAAGTCAATTTGTTTTTAAAAACTCAAATAACTCCAATTCAAAATTTTCAACTCCAACTAATCAATCAAGCACATGCTTAGTGATCACCCTGACCCCAAAAAAAAATCTCGATGATCGTAATGACTAAAGCTATTAGTCTATTAAAACATTACTTGAAGCTGATTGAGATGATGACAAATGGATAAATGGATGGCTATACTTTCGGGGAAAAATAAAAGAGTTACAGATTTATTTCATATGAAACAAAGAAAAATAATGCAACCATATAAAAAAAAGTTAAACGAGCAAATTATTAAAAAAAAAAAAAAAACGTTACATATGAGAGAATCAACTCCCATCTCTAGGAATTTTTCTGAATTAAAAAAAAAAACACTCATCTCTAGAAATATATGAAATTCTTAATGACCGGGAAGAGTAGCTTGGCCTTAGAAGGCTCAATTATCTCAACCGCATGATATTCCCCCACTCCAACGTGGGCCACCACCCTTATTCCCTTTCCCTCCAACATCTTCGCCAACTCAGCTTGCCGGTCAAACAGTGGGTCCCCATCCCACCCAGTCACCAACACCTTCCATCCCAGCTGCCCGATCAGATCCACGGCCTTCGACCCACCACCACCCGCCGTCGGATTACAATACTCATGATCGCGGTCAACGCCGACTGGCAGTGCCAACTCCCATGCCAGATCACCAACACAAAGCGGAAACACAGAGTCATTGACCAGCCTCAACTCGGAGCTGCTCCTCTGGACCCCACCAAAGAACGGCTGCTGCAATATCAGCCCTCGGATCCTCACCGGCCTGAGACGCTCCACCTCTGCCACCGACCGCAGCCCGACCTGGTAGGCCATATTCCCTCCGGCGCTATCGCCCATCAGAAAACAGTTCGACAGGTCGGCGTAGCTTCTCAGCCAATCGTCTCCGGCGGTTCCAATCCAGTGCAGCGCCTCCACGGCGTCCTCGTACGCCGCCGGCAGACGGTGCTCCGGAGCCAGACGGTACTCGACGGAGACGACGACAGCGGGAAGTTCGGCGGCTAAGTTGGCGCAGAAATCATGAAACACAGTTGAGGCTGCACTGAGTAATATGAACCCTCCGCCATGGAAGAAAACAACGAGAGGGAGCTTTGAGGGAGGGGGAGGATCGAGTACTTTGCGGGGTAGGAATAGCCGGAGAGAGGTGGATTTTGATTGGTTGAGTGGGATGTCTTTGGAGAGAGCTAGGGGAGCGAGGTTGGGATCAGATGAAGCCGGTGTATCCGGGAATTTGAGCAATCTAGTGATCGTGCCATCGTTGTTGAGCACAATATTGAGTTTCTGGTAGGGATCGATGATTGGATTGGGTTGTTCGTCGTGTGCCGTTTGATCTGACATCGTTGACTCGGTTGCTGATCTGATGACGATGATGATCGGAGAGAATGAAATTTAATTGCTGTGTTCTTTTTATGGGTGCTAAGGAGCTGTGAATGTGATGAATATGTATTTTGCTTGGAACAAATTAAAATATATATATATATATATGTTAAAAATATTGTGGGTTTGCAAGTGGGCCTTGTCTTCTTCTTTTAGAACTGAGCAAACTGTGGAAATTCCTTGTAATTTGTATAAGGTTTTTTCCCCTCACCCAAATAAAGTATTCTTAAATAAAGTAAGATATCCTTATATGATCGATAATATGTATTTCTAGAGCTTTCCTACGATAAGAAATTATTACTTCTTATATATAGCGTGTCTTATAGAATATTTTTAGAATGTATTATAGCTTATAAATTTAACGAATTTTTAGTTTACTTTGTTGACCTTACAATTGAAGTAACAAAAAAAAAAAATTAATAGAGGTAATTAATTTAACAAGATTATGTTGTACCACAGTCTTTCTCAATGAAAAAAGAGAAAATAGAAGCATATAGAGTACTTTCATGGTGATTGTCAAAATGTATTTTCTTTCAATAAAAACAGGAGTACTATACATATAATACCCAAATACAACTTATCAACCACGTTCCTGACCAACCGTTTGAAAAAAAAAAACCAAAACAAAAACAAAACACATTATTCAACCCTTTAATTATTCCTTAACGTTCGCGGAAGATAAAATTATATTTTAAAGAACCATGTGAAAAGGACTTAATTAACCTTAGAAGGCTCAAAATTAAAAAACTCGACCCCCGTGATGTAATTCAGTAGTTTATCAATCACCCTCTTACCATCCACTCATCCAATGCATGTCCTCATCATGACCGGGACCATTTGATTAGGATCGAAAAGTGGGTCCCCCAGCTCACGAATCATGACCACGGCCATTAATCCACCAACATTTACCCTTCACCGATCAATCACCACCGTCCCTTTGCATTACTACGTACTACTCCTTGTCACGGTCAAAGCCATTTGGCAAGGACAAATTCCACCCTCAAATCGCAATCCAAACAAAAACGTAAAGACAATAATTTTTTTTATTTGTATTTTCTTATTGTTAATTAAAAACAAAACTTAATTAAAAGTTCAATCAACAAGAGTAAGTGGACGAATAGGACAACTAAACATCCAACAACATTATTACATTTAATACAAGTATTTCATATCACAATTCCCACTAGAAGTACTTTTTACATTGATCTATGAAATGAAATCTTTAACCAAACCAAACAGTTCCTTGGCTTTGCTCAACTCCATTAGCTCCACTCCATGATAATCTCCTTGGTGAAATTGAGCCACTACCTCCACTCCTTTCTTCTTCAACATCTCCACAAGCTCCACTTGTCGATCAATCAGAGGGTCTCCATCACACCCGATCACCAACACCCTCCACCCCAACCCTCTGATCCGATCGTATTTCTCATTACCTTCATCATCGACCGTCGGATTAGAATACCCGTGATCACGGTCAACCCCAATCGGCAACGCCACCTCCCACATCGCATCCGTGCTGCTCAGCGGCAAAACCGGGTCGTTGACCAACCTCACCTCAGACGCCGTCCTCCTGACCCCACCAAAGAACGGGTGGTGCAAAATCAGCCCTACGATCTTCAACGCATCATGACCATCAACGGCCGAAGATGCACGTAGTCCTGCATGGTATGCTATATTTCCACCGGCGCTAGTGCCCATCAGAAAACAAGCGGTGGGGTCACAAAACTCGCGCAGCCAAGCTTCGTCGGTGGATTTTATCCACTGCAACGCCTCCACGGCGTCGTCGTAAGCCGCGGGAAGGCGGTGCTCCGGAGCGAGGCGGTATTCGACCGAGACGACCACGGCGGAGAGCTCCGCCGCCATTTCGGAACAAAAGTCATGGTTTATGGAAGAAGAGGCGCTTAACATGATGAAGCCACCGCCGTGGTAGTACACAACAAGGGGGAGTTTTCTGGGGGTGGGGCTTTTCATGGCGTGAGAAGGCAAGAAGATCCGGATCCAGGTGTTTCGGGTCGGGTTAAGTGGGACATCCTTGGTGAGGATTGGGGAGGGGTTGCTGGGATCCGGTGCGGCGGGGGTGTTGGGGAATTGGAGGAGACGTGTGATGGTGCCGTCCGGGTGTCTGACGATCTGGAGGTGGTCGTAGGGATCAACGGTGGAGATTGGGATTGGGTTTTGGTTCTCATCGGTATTAGACATGGTGATTGGCGACTTTGGAGTGGAATGAGAATGTGATTTGTTGGAGGTGGTTTATTGGTAGTGTAGGGAATCCTATATTTGTGTGTGTGTGTGTGTGTGTATACATACATACATATATATATATTGAAAGATTTTACTAACTTGAGGACAACGCACAAGTTTTAAAATCGACGGCCATATATAGCCCATATTTTAGGTGGTGATGACTTTTGGGAAAGGGAAAGAGAAATATTAGATTAACATTACCGTACGTTAAGACAAGAAAGTAAAACAAAATAAAGTGTTAGTCAATTAAGCTCTGTTTTGCAAATCAAGATTTAGTTTTTTTTTTTTTTTTTTTTTTTTCATGAGGTGCAAATCAAGGCAGCTTTTTAATCAATGGACCTAGATTATAAATGAGATGAGAGATGGAGCTTTTTCTTTCGTTTTTCTTTTTGGTCATGAGAGGAAAAATAAACTAATTGCATTAGGTAGAACGGAGGTTTAGTTTCTAGCCTGCAAAATTTCCTGGAATTCGATGGGAGAAAGATGTAAAAGTATTATATTTACGGAAGTTATTAATAGTAAATATCATAATTAATTACTAAACTGTCAAAATAAATAATTTAGTTACGAGTATATACATTTTTTTTTATACTAAGAGTAAAATAAAATTATTTACTTATTAAATTTTTTTATTATTAGGTACATCATAAATGACTTCAATTTAGTTCAATTGTTTTGTAGATGGGCTCATTTAGTGTTTTTTTTTTTTTTTTTTTTTTTTAAGGAAAGGACTCATTTGCTTGGGTAAGTCTGTTATTTACTGTACATTTCCGAATGGGACTAACATTGAAATGGACTCCAAGCTTTTGGAATTGCCTAACAAAAAGCCCCAGCCTCTCAGGAACTGGTCATCAAATCTTTAGCCCATTTACTCCAAAGTTTCTGGATAAAACTACATCAAAAGGGGCCCGAATTATAGAATGCAGGCCGTCATTGAAAATCTCACAAGAAAGTTTCAACTTTCAACTTTCATCATTCACCAACTTTCGTACTTCATTCAAAATAACAATAATGATAATAATTATTATTATAATGATGATGGTGGTGATAATATTAATAATGGATAACAATAATTAAATAATTTAGAACTAATTAGTAATAACTCTTCCTCCACCAACCAAGAACCTCTTTCTTTTATGCTTGAAAACTATGTGTAGCCTTGCAGCAATAGCTCTAGGTGGTAGCCTAGCTATAGGCTTGAAGATGGATTGGCAATGGCATTGGCTGCCGACTCTAATCGATTTAGATTGAAATTAAAAATAAATAAATAAAAAAGTACTTGAACTTTTAGGTTGACAGCACATAGGATTTGGAAAACTCTGCTCCTTTACTCCTATGTTGATGAGAATGAAAGACAACATGAGGAAAAATAAATAAATAAAATAAAAGGAAATATTTTATTTTCTCTTAATGCTGTTTAGTATCATATATAAGGAAAGAAAAAAAAAAGTTTTATAATTATTATTTTATTTTAAAAACAAAGATTAAAAAATTAATTTTAATTTTTAATTGTTAAAGGGTGGATTTTAGTTTTTCTCTTAGTTATGGAGAGATTAAAATTAGTTAATCCCACTACAATTTTTTTTCACCGAAATTCTCTTTTCCTCTTCTCTTCCTTCCTACCAAATATGCTAATCTAGCATTTTCCATTCAAAATCCCTCCCCTAACTTCCTTTCCTCCTCTTTTCCGCCGTATCAAACATAGCATAAGTCTAGGTAGCTCCAAACTAATTCCATTATTCCACCATATTATTAATCCAGCATAGAGCCCTATAGCTACTAGACTTGGTCATGATTTTCATCACCTCTTTCAGAGTCCGTCATGACCTTCCACGAACAACAAACAGTGCAAAATAGTTCAATATAGTTATACCTACTACAGTTCACTAACTATTGACTTTTGTGCTTACCGCATTCTGAAAGAAAGAATGTTGGGGATGGAAGTTTGGATCATGGCGCAACAATTTGACTCAAACTCTGTACTAATTAAGTACTTGGCAGGTTTTAGTTTATTATAAATATAGATTTGGGTCAATTATTATGAGTTGATATTTATTAATGAATGAATTGTGTTCATGTTGATATGTTTAATCTTGATTAATATAAACTGACACGATTGATTGTTGGTGTTGGAAGTTTGGATCATGGCGCAACAATTTAACTCAAACTCTGTACTAATTAAGTACTTGGCAGGTTTTAGTTTATTATAAATATAGATTTGGGTCAATTATTACGAGTTGATATTTATTAATGAATGAGTTGTGTTCATGTTGATATGTATAATCTTGATTAATATAAACTGACACGATTGATTATAAATGGTATGATCGATTAAATACAAAAAAAGATGAGTTATAATAAACTTATTAACTTATTTAATTTACTGGAAAGATTAAAAAAAAGAAAGATAAATTGACCAATATGAAAAATGCTAAACGTTTGTATTATGTTAGTTATAAATGCAATAACAATTATTTATTTAAAATATAAATTTAAACAAGTTATGCGGATTGGTATAATTACATGATCAATATAACATTCATGTTTAAGTTGTCGAGTTTAATAATGGATTGCATTCAGATTTATGTCTTCAGATACGATTAATAAGATGTGATGACCTATCAGACATGAATTATCACCCCTACAAGAATGTCATACCTCTCACACTATCAAAAAATAATAATATACTTGCTCTATGCCTACTGAGATTAACAGCACAAAAGAGTTATTTAACTTATTTTCACTCCCAAGTATTTGTAATTGGGATAAAACGGGATTTCACGGAAGAAATAGGTATTAAAAATAGTATTAGAATGAAGAAAATGTCTTCTTTATATTTTTCCTTTTTTTTTTTTTTTTGTCCGTTCCTCTTGTTTCTAATTATTCCGAAGGATGCTTCTTGATCATCACCCATTTTATAATCTTACTAACAGCTAGTACCTGCGTGATACTTCGAAACTCTTGTCTTTTTTTTTTTTTTTTTTTTTTTTTTTCATTTTACAATAGCTGAAGAAATCGTTACCCTCGGAAAATGAAAATTAATAGGCACTATTAGCACCTAAAGTACATTATATAACAGGAGTCATATGCAAAAGAAATGCATAGAATTACACAAGTACTGAAAAATTGAAGGTTCTTATAGGTAATGAATTTATTGCTCAACCTTATTCGGAATTTTCGAAAAATGGCCGTGGACATGACTCGATGCTCTACACTATAATTTCATTAATTATGTCTCGGTTTCATATGGATAGCTTTAAACTCAATATCATGCACTCTTTTTTCCATGTTGTTTGGTTGCTACGTTTAGCTTTTGCTAGTTGTAAGCCTATATGGATGAGTTTGATGTAACTTTTGAACTTTGTAATATATTTACTTATTTTTGTTTTTAATAATCTTGATAGCTAGAGAAGATAATTGGTATATTGATTAGGTGCTTTTAACTATCCGAAATATTAAAAAAAATAAAAATAAAAAATTGTGTCCTTATAGGGTTTTGCGTTGCAGGAAAGGGCAGCCCCATGAAAGTTACTCCCAGTTATCACATTATGTCATTCAATTTTAGGCTGCAAAAGCTTTGAACATGATCTGCCATTGCAAAAGCTTTGTTCAGCCTGTAACGCAATCTTGAAGCTGCGTGTCTGACCAAAAAGAAACTCACCATATCTTTTATGATGCGTACGACTTCGTGACTCAAAATTGTTGCTTCATAAAACTTTAGCTTCGGAAAAGAGAATAATGAAATTAAAAAAAAGAAATTAAATAAACAAACAAATAAATAAATAATCACAAATCATATAAACAATATGAAATCCAAATCATGACCATGCCCCAGTAAAAAGTTGACTGTGTAGTTGGGTTTTATATGGTGCAGTACTGGTACCAAAATTGAGACACGATGTCCCCACTTTTCAGACCCATTAGGTTTTGTTGTCATAACAGTATTGCAAAGATTCTAGCACTACTGAAGCATTGATGTGTGATATTGTATATACTAATATACATCTATATATATATATATATATACGTGTGTGTGTGTGTGTATGTATGCATGTTTGCGTTTGCATTCAGCTAGCTAGCTTCCGAGGGCTTTGTGATCAACAACCTTCTTATAAAACTACGTATGTCACTAAAATAACTTTTGATAAAATTTTAAGTGATAAAATGACTTCACAACGGTCATGGACAACTCGTTTTTACACTAATTGACTAAGTGATTGATCGCTCAATGAAATAATAAAAGAAGATATATTCTAACAGGGGGCATGAACGACTTGTTTTTACACTGTGGAATCGAATAATCAGTCACTTAATTAATTAATGAAAAAAATAATAGAAGATACTAATTTGCTAATTTCATTTTGTGAAATTATAATCATTTTTGCAAACTCCACCTCTGGCACCTAGTTAGCGGGTATTCAATAATAATAATAATAATAAAAGCTTAATATAGTTGTGATCATTATTTTTGTTGGAATGAATTTTATTTCTTGGTAGATAGGACTTGGTGGATACAAAAGTAGAGCTCGGTAATAAATTTTGTTAGTTTGGATTATGCTCTTCTATTATTATTATTATTATTTCTCTTGTTAGGGACATTTTTGCTTTCGAGAGGCTATATTTGGCATATACTACAAATGCAAATTAGAAGATTTAATCTATACAATACAAATGCAGGTTGCTGCCTATTATTCTAGCTATTTTCCCTATTCTTTGCAGGTGACTTTTCCAAATACATCTAACATCAAATTTTAACCTCTACAAGTGGAAATTGCTTAATTTTGTAAGTTGAACGAAAATTACAGCTACAAAGGACTACTAATTCAGCAAAATATTAAGGGAACCCAAAAAAAATAAATAAATAAAAAGCACACTAGTAATTAGGACTTGTATCTAACCTTCCAAAGGGCCTTCTTCATATCTCTTCTTGCCAAAATAGTACTACAAAGAAAGTGTTATTCTTGAAATTGTTGTTATAGCTTTTAGCTCTCATTTGACACCTCGTTTAAAATGTATTTCTCAAAAAATATTTTTACAGTATTTTCTTTTATAAAAGTTTAAATTTACTGTACTTGAATTATGAGTTTAAACCTATGACTCTAATGGATCCTTTGATTTTCTACAACACCCTCTTTCAACGAGTTGAAAAAATTTCATGAAATGGTTTTGATCACACATTTTTTAAATGTCTTGAAGCATTTCTTTGTTCTAGTGTCAAGTCCTATACAAGAATAAGCAGTTTAAGATATTGTGAACTCATTGAAAGAAGTTTAATATATTGCAGTACCGTCCATAATTCAGTCCCTAGCTCCAACCATATAAAATAAAAAATCATATTCATAAATTCTAACACCTGTATATTTTCCAATATATATATATACATTAAACACCATGGAAATGATTAGTATTCAGGACGTATAATAATGCCCTATCTCTATACCAACCACCTTATCGATTTTACTCTTCCTTGTGAAGCTTTTATAGTTGAAAAATCCCCGAAAATTCCTTCATCACCAAAACGAGATACGATTGATGAAGCATATATATCAGGAAAATCATGTACAAACTACAAAGGAATGTAAAACTAGTACTTCCATAAAGGGCTTGTATGGCACATCAATGAATTGGAAAAATCCGAATTGGATTTTTTTTTTTTCTCTTCCTTCTACATCTAAATCACATTTATTTTTCTGTCTCTCCACCCATCCTTTTTAGATTTTCAATTCAAATTGGAATTTTACAAATCAAATCTAGATGAATAGCAAAATATTGTGAATCAGCTCATTAGAGCTTTAATTAGTTGGAGGGCCGGGGGGGGGGGGGGGGGGGGGGGTGTTGGCGGAAGAAGTGTAATCTATTGCTTGGTCGGAGGGAGGAGAGGAGGGAGAGTAGAAGTGGAGGGATTAAGTCTCCCTCCGTGTTCAAAAAATTGAACCTTCCATAAAATTCAAGTAACATTCCATCAACTCAAGCTTAAAAAATAATTGTAGCCCCCCAAAATATTATATATACAAATTTTATAAATGAGTTACATTTTTTTTTTTTTAATGAAAGACAAATCAATTAGCATCAAAGGCTCTTGCTACATCCCAAATACTAAACTAGACAAATAACAATCATCCATCCTTTAAACTATCTCTTTCTCTTACCAAACAACATAGAATTCCTATACCCGTTAAGTGTACACATTTCTCATCCCTCCAACTCATTTCAACCATCCTCCTCTCTATCCCTCTAACCAAATGGAACCTTAAAGAAAGAGAACATTCAACAATTCGTGCTAGAAGTGAAAAATGATTCAAGTTGCGAAGATATTCCAGTATATATTGGTTATTTAATGACAAAAAATATCGTTCGATTATTGCTTCTTGAAAATCATGTATCTCGGATATATTTTTGTCATTGACTATTGTCATGTAATTTAATGAGCAATTATCAACGATTTTAAGTGGAAAAATATACTTTCTTTTATAACTATTATATGTTATTCTTTAAATCTTATGTCTTATTTGTAAGCCTCAGTCTCCCTAATTCTTTATTCAATAAGTCGAGTAGGGTTTTTTATTTTTTATTTTTTATTTTTAATGAGAACTTTAACAGGTGTCAATTTTATTATAATGCTTAAATTCCCGATATCATTTTATTCTCTTTCATTGTTAATATATAGATAAATAAAGGTGCATATTACAAATTGATTGAGGAACACGAGTATTAATCAAAGCCAATTTATTGGAATGTACTAAAATCTCTTCTAATTTTTCTCTCTCTTTGGCAAAGATTTTTACAAGAAAGAAACCTTTAAGTTTCCATTAAGTTCAAATATGTTTTGTTTTCTTTTCCCCGATTTTTTAGGTACTTAACGTTATGTTGTTTTGATAGCATTTTGACTAAGTCCTTTAATTATATATACAAGATTGGTTTCCTCCAGCTTTTTTCTCTTCACAAATAAGATGCATTTAAGAACATCTAAAAGCCTATGTATTTAATTAAATAAGCTAAGTGGGTTAATTAAATAACGGTAGTCTCTACCCTCTATAACACAAATTAACAACCACATATAAAAAGCAGCATTAATTTCAGGAAACGCAGAATTCAATTAGTTAAACATCAAAAAAATGAAAATAAAAATAAAAATAAAATATGAGCAAGTAACAGTTGTGAACTATAAATAAGGATCAGAATAATAATAATGATGACAATATTAATTAGACGAGAGAGTCAAATTACACTCTGGAGCCATCTAGGTTTTTAAAGAAAGATGGAGGCGCAGATTTCAACACACACACAAACAAGACAATACTCATTTATCCATCTGATCTAAATAAACCATCCCAGAACCCAACTCCCCCAACTTCGAGACGTGCACAGCCAAAAACCGCAAAAACAACTATTTGCACATCAGTTTTTATGCTGATTTGATGCTGATGGAACTACCCGTAGCAGACCCAACAGCCGCCAATTTCACTTCCCTTCCCAGACAGCTCCCCCTCAACCCTCCCACAAAAAAAAAACAAAACAAAACAAAACAAAAAAGAAAAAAAAAAAAAACACCAAAACAAAAGCCTATCACCAACTCCCTAGTCCCTCCTTCTGTTTTTAAGGAATCAATAACATACCCAATAACAATAATAATTTAAACAAGTTGAAGAACACAAAAACCCACCCACCCCTTCAAAGAAACCCCAGAATTTTTTCTAAAAGAAAATTTAATAATTAAAAAAAAAAAAAAGAAGAGAGAGAGAGTGACAGGCCTTTGTATCAGTGTCACATCAGTACGCCGCCCGCAGCAGCAGCAGCAGCAACAGCAGCGGAGGCGGAGTGCAGAGAGGACTGGAGCTGAAGCAGGTGGTGGTAGCAGTCGGCGGCGGTGGGTCGCAGCTCCGGGTTCTGGTCAAGGCAGCGGTTCTGCAGCTCCCTCAGCATCTTCGGCACTCCTCCCACCACCCCACACGTCCTCACCAAGTTCCCCAACCCCCACAACGTCCACCTTCACTCCATGCAACCCCCTCTCCATCTCCGGCGCGTGTCCCCCACGGCCCGCCGCCGACGAACCACCGTGCGGGTATATTTGCGGCGCCCCCACCGCCTCCTCGAACCCGCACACGAACCACTCCGCCGCACCACCACCACTACCCATCTGATCCCCTCTCTCGCTCGGCCTCGTCATCAACACCTTGTCCCAACTCAAATCCCTGTGCATGAACGACAGATCGTGTAGCGCC
Organism: Ficus erecta; assembly: GCA_008635985.1. NCBI lineage: Eukaryota > Viridiplantae > Streptophyta > Magnoliopsida > Rosales > Moraceae > Ficus > Ficus erecta. The sequence goes on from BKCH01000010.1 coordinate 3,412,348, forward strand.
ACCAGCGCTTTCGTCACGTACTTTAGCGCCTCCACCAGCTGGTCGCAGTTCGCAGGCTTCGTTCTGATCCCTCTCGGCTTGAACACCAAGGAAAGATCCTTCTCCGATGAGCGGTGGACGAACTCGGCGTGCGGGATTCGGTGGTCGAGGAGGTCATAGATCTCTTTCACTGCTGCCCACTTTCTCTTGTTGGGGAAGAATCTCGTCACTGTGTTTGGTGTCATCTCCGTCACATTTCCATTATTATTATTGCTGTTATTATTCCCAGTGTGCACCCTCTCGAAGTCACTATAAATCAGCACTTTGGAGTTTACGTTGTTCAAGCACCGGTCTGCTAGTAATGGCAATAGCCCCGCTATCCTGTAGCACGGCACTAGGGCTTTTACCCTATCGGACGGTGAGGACAAGTCTAAAGTCTGTAGATCGGTTCGGATTATGCGGTCCTGCGCGCGGCTCAGCGCGCAAAATGTCACCAAAAATCCAACCGCGTAGTAACCTAATATGTATGGGACATCTCCATAGGTCCATAGAAGCTTTTCCACTATCGAATTCGACGGATCGATGTGTCCTTCCCTTAGTTGATCCGTTTCCTCTCCTCTCCATAAGCATAAATTCCTAACGAAGCCGGTGACATTCGGCCATTGATCTTGCAAAACTTCGGTTGAAGATGATGAAGTAGGTTTTCGAATCGTGACCAACTCGAGTGAGCAAAGTTTTGAGATGATTCTGTTGATGCAATCGTCCCATAGGCCGATGAAGGATTCTCTACATGTGGTGGTGGCGGAAGTGAGGCTAGGAGTTGGTCGGATTAAGGGACTTAGTATATCGTATGTGATGCCTCTACAGTCTAGTAACTCGGTGGAGATGGTGAAGAAAAGGTCTTTCCCTTGGGGCAAGTCTCGGTATACGTCTTTGCGAAGTGGGAAGCGAAGTTCATCTGGGGGTGGCTCTTGTAAATACCAGGAGAGCTCGAATAGGCTCGGGATCGACGGCGGCGGAACTCGGAGACATCCGACGTAGTAATCGCTCGGATCCTGAAATTCCCATGGAGGAATAATTGCTGCTGCACCAGATAGAATTATAAACCACATGCATTTTTACCCTATAGTTAGGATTGTACATTATATAAGTAGTACCAAAATAATAAAGTTTTTAATCTTTGGGATGTCCTGTATATAAAAATATGGAGAGGAGAAATGTCACATGGAATGTCGCAATCAAAGTCATCACAAACAATTGTTTGAAGTCCATATATTTGGAAACTTACATCTTATGGAGGGCTCCGTGAATGGAAGCTGCTGCTGAACTCTCTCTTGGAAGCCTGGCAGATAAGAAATCGAAAGACTGAAAGTGTAAGAGATAAGAGATTCCAAGATTTTGCAGAACAGCTAATTAAAAAAAAAAAATTTAATTAAAAAATGATATAAAAAAATAATCTGTATTATACCAGAAGCAGCAGAGACTGAGAAAGGCTTTTTCCTGCCAAAGACTTTGACTTGCTGTCCGGAAACGAATCTGTCAACGGAAAATCCTCTGAGAGGGCCTTCCTCGAAGCTTTCCATGGTGCAAGCGACCATGGCGTCGTCGAAATAGGTGAGTTCGTCGGCGTTCAAGAAGCTCAACGACCCTCCTTGTAGCTTCACTCTTCCTCTATGGTGCTCACCTTCTTCAGCCCACAAACTCACCGATTCTTCCCATGTCATACGAATCTTGCCTATTCGACGCAGCTCCTTTGATGAAGATGACGATGGTGGGGATGGGCCGACGATGTCTCCTGAGGACTCGAACCCCATTAATGTCACTCCTCCTCGCCCACTCCCAGTAGTACCACCATAGTAAAATGCCTCACCCCCACTTCCCATTACCATCTGCTTATTTGTCCTTGCTGCATGACATATATAATACCCAACAACAATATTTAATAAACGAATCTTTAAACAAAAAATAACAAATTAAAAGAAAAAGAAAAGAATATTAATATTAAAATATCATTTTTGTTGTTACCTGAGAGAGGGTACTGATCGTCTTCCTTGAAAGAAGGGGGTGGTGTTGGAAGACTTGATCTTGTTGTCGTTCTAGTATCATCACCCGGCGACAACAATTGAAGAGGTAGGTCCTCTGCCCTGTGGGGTCCTCATTCTGGACCCCATGAACTGCGAGAGCTCCTCAAACACTTCCTCATCAAACGACGCAGGCAATCTATGGAGTTTTCTCTCATACGGCGAGAGTCTAAAATAGCTTTTCCCAACTTGTTCCCTCTCGCCTCCTCTCTCCCACTCATAAACCTTCCGAAACTCCCCCAACATGTTGTCCCACTTCGTCCCCGCAGTTTTCGCGTCTCTGTTAACCCCATGCCGTTGAAGAAACTCTGCCACTTCTTATCCTTGTCGGCTCTTGTCTTTCCCTTGGTTAGTCCGGTACCGCCATGATCCGTCGGCTCCGGTACTCTCAAAGATGTTCCAGATCCATTAAACCCGCCGCCACCACCTTGGTATTGAACCCTCCAGGCCCTGGCTAACCACAACATCTCGTTAGGTTTCCAGACCGGGCTCACGTACTTGCCCTTCCTGAATTGCTGGTGAACCGGGTTCTCACCCTCCGGTTTACTTGTGTCTTGGCCGGAGGCCGAGATGGAAGGGAGGGAGTGAGAGGGAGACGACGCCGTGTCGGAGGAGGAAGCGGCGGCGCTGTGGAGCAATTGGCCACCGGTTTGGGTGATCTGTACTGGCAAACTGGTGGCTGCAGGGTATGCAGTCGGAGATGGGCTTGACTCGGTGGCGAGAACCGTCATTTGGGTCTGAACAACTTTCTGCTGAGACGACGGAGATGGTAGAAGCTTCCATTGGCCGGTGGTGGAGCTGTATCTAGGTCTCTTTGGGTTGGTCACCGCTTGATCAAATTGCTGAGGATCAAACGGTGAGGAGGAAGTTGCACCACCGGGTATGAACAAAGGAGCTGATATTATCAAAGGCCTGGTTTGATCTGTTGCCTCTTCTAATGGATCTTTCGGAGAAGAAGAAGATATTGATTGTTGCTGCTGCTGCTGAGGATTTTGCTGCTGCTGCTGTTGTTGTGGTTGTTGTGCTGGTTGTGGTTGTTGCTGCTTCTTTGTTGTCTCTCCCTTGGTGTCACCACCCATCTCTAATGGGCCCAAAATTTTTTTTTTAAAGAAACCAGGAAAGACCAAAACCGAAACCGAAAAAGGGGAAAGGGAAAGGAAACTATTTGGCTGCTAGAGAAAGAGTACCCTTAGTAAAAGAACCAGAACGAGATCATCAATAACGAGCTAGCGCCATTAGTGTAGAACTAAACGAGCTAGTAGTTTCTGGTTTTTTTTTTTTTTTTAATGGTTTAGTTTATATATAGCCTTAATGACAACAATTATCTTTTGAATAAATATTTTTATGAAAAAGAAAAAGAAAAAAAAAAAAAAAAAAAAGGAAAATGACCATTGGCTCGGAGGGGAGACTTGGAGTGCTGCGCTGTTTAGCTCTAAAAGGGAAAGTCGCAAAAGTGAGTATAGGAATCATAGCCCAAGCTAAAGCAAATAACCAAACATGGAAAAGAAGCAAACAGAGAGGAAAAGGGCAAGAGAGGGTTTAAAATTTTTGTAATAAATTATTAATAAAACTTAAACCCAAATAAAGAAAGAAAAAAAAAAAAAAGGGCGTCGTGGGGGGTTGTGGAACTGCCATTGAATATGACACTTCGGCCCAATTAATATATATATATTAGTTAATATGACCATCACATTGGGTTATTCTTGAACTGTCATTTTGACAACTATGTGTATGAGTGTGTGTGTGTAAGTTTGTGAGAGAGAGAGAGAGAGTAATGTGCAATGTCTGCATGATTAGGGTGGGTCATGATTGTACGATGACTGAGAAGCGCGGCTCTTACAAACCCCCAAAAAAAAAAAAAAAAAAAAGGCTCTACTACGATATTATTGTTTTTGTTCAACTCCATTTTAACTTAATTTTTGGTTTTTTTGTTTTTGTTGTTCTTGTTTGGAAGCTAGGAGAGAAATAAGAGAGAGAGAGAGATGTAGAGAGAGAAAGAGAGAAGGCTTAAAACTTGCGCCCCCGCTTGCGGTGAGGAAGTGAGTGGAGACGGAGAGTGAGAGAGAGAGAGAGAGAGAGAGAGAAGAGTATTTTTTGGTTTAGCAGAACGATGGGGACTGGTCGAATCGATGACTCTGCTCCAATGACTCGTATGACTCTTTGGCCACGTCCTCGTTGGCTTATTCTTGTTTGTTGCTTTCACTCGCTTCCCCCTCCTCTCTTATTCAAAACCCACTTTTCTTTTTATCCTTTTTTTTTTTTTTTTTTTTTTTTTTTGGGATTTTGATGGAGATGCTCATTTATTAAAACTACTTCCTTACTTTTCTAGTACAGATTCTCCTGCCTCTTTAATCATATGCTTCCTTTTATTAATTGAACGACATTAGTGTTAAAAGTAACCTCCATACCACAAAATAATGTTTCTGTTTAAAGATGGATAGGTCGATCGAGTGTGCCTACATTTTTTTTCTCTTTATTTATTTTTTTTTTTTTTGGGATGAGCTATGAGCACTATAAAGCTTTTTAAAGTTTCTGGTTTTTGGTTTTTTTTTGGTTTGGTTTAATGTTTTTTTTTCCCCTTGCTAAGAGGTTAAATAACGAATAACCCACCTTTTGGTTTTTCCAGTATGCAAAAGTGGCGAATATACTAGAATGTGCATCGGGGTAGTGATCGTCTAGCTCATCAAATATTTAATTATTGAAGATTCGTTTGATGAACTAGTACATTTCAATCTTCATTCAACTAAATCGTGCATGAAAATGAAACATATGTTTGGATGTTTTTATTGAATGTAATGTCTGAGTAGTGTAACTGTAGGAAAATAAACGAGATACAGTATGTATTAAAAAGTGAAAATTTAATATTTATATTTGAATTGAATTATAGAAATTAGATAATAAAGCATTCAAATGTTTACATTCCAATAATTCTGTAACCAAACACGAGTTACGTTTTCATATAATAATAAACTACTCTAGTAATTCATCCGAATCAATGCTAATTAGTATTCATCACAAGACTATTTTTAATCAATAATTATCTGACTAACATCACTTGACAATATTAACTCTTTTAGAAGACTCTGACAGCCAATTTATTAATGGATTTGTGTGTTTTTTTGTTTTTGTATATTCAAATACAAGCGGAAGTATCAACAGGTTCGATAATATAGAGCTTAAAACTGAGCTTAACTACGAGCCACTGTTACTGTGACTACCGCATGTACAAGAACCTTTTTTTTTTTTTTTTTTTGAATATAAGGATCTCGTGGTGGCCTTATTATTTCACATTTTTGATACTCCATACAGACCGGGATAATTTTCTGGATTAACATAAGATTCGAATCTCCAATCTTCTACTTGTGAGATCTTTGAAGTTGAATATCACGCTAACCCATCTATCCATGATAGGCTATGTGCAAGTGCGTTTGATCTAGATGAAATAGCAACGTACTAGTATAGGTAGCACTATTGATGCACGCGGTAGTATTTCAAAATGTTCATCAAACTTTGGAACTTCTTGAGTAGACTGCACCAGTACGTGACAAAAGCTAACTAATTACAACAATGAATTATTACTAGTTTTACGTTGAACAAGTGCCTATTTAGAGATAGTACTTTGTTTATCTCCTTTATTCATTCTTTTAATTAAAAATAGCGATTATGATTTTTTTTTTTTCACTTAAAGGTGGGGAAATTCAAACTTTTAACCTTGTGATGGAGTCAGGTTAAAAGTACTATTACATTATTAATTTTTTAAATTTTTGTAAGTTTATTGCAATTGATCTTGGTAAACCAAGAAATATCCAATTTATCAGTTTCAATCATGCAAATTAATGACTCTTTATTTTAAGGAAATAGACTTTTTTTAGTTTAACAAAACTAGAGAAATTAATATGCACTAAAACAAAGTTTTTAAAGGGATCATTTTGTACGTCTCCCCCCCCCCCCCCCCCCCCCCCCACCAATCAATTTATGTGTAGTTTTTTGATTTCTTACGTATTTTAAATCATTAGATTTCAAGAAAAGAATTCATAAAATATGAATAACATAATATAATTCTCACATTATTTTTTAAAATATGAAATTAAAGCGCCACGCAGCTGACCATGGAGGTAATGCACTCACTCTTTTAAAATTTTTATTTTGAATTTTTATAATGGAAAGTTTCTCTCTTTAACATCTAAGTACTATAATTTCTGTGGAAATAAATATTACTGATAGATTTGTTTGTATGCCTATAAAGACCCATTGAAGCTTTAATAATTACAATGATATGTGCAGTTTGGTCCTAGAAAAGAGAAAATTAAGTTTATCCTCTAACAAAAGTAATATAGGAGAGTTTTATCATGTCTAGGGATTCTGCAGATCAGCAAGTGCGCCTGAGACCAGGAGCATAAACTTTGTACAAAAAATCGTATGTGGATATTTTTGTCCCAGATTATTATGATCACCTCAATATCACACTCCGATAGGACCACCACTATGAATGTAATTTTTTTACCTTTTTTTTAATGAATAAAAAGGATCTGAGGATGACTCCAGTATTTTCAAGTTTTTAATCTCACAAGCAGGAATTTCTTTCTCTAAGTAATTTTTTATTTTTTAACATTTTAGGACTTTCCCCACCTTTGGGATAACATCATTGGAATATATATATACTATTTTTTTCAAAGAAAAATTACCAAGTTTGAAGGTCAGCAAACCATTAATTGAAACAAAAAAGATTACATATAGTAAATTTAATGTCTATAGTGTTGTTAAGTACATACTACGAATATATATAGGTTTATAAATCATATGCTGAATTTTAGTGCTGAGTTATTTTAGGATAAACTTGAGAAAGAAACTAGGGAGGGGAACAAATTAATATAAAAACCATGGACATGAAACTAGCTCGAGTGTGTGTATATACATTGATGTATATCCACTACAGATGGAAGTTAGTATCCACCCTAACCCATGGAAGACATAACAAATTGACTATAAGCATGATTCCATTCCATGAATGTCTTCTAGAAACACTGGACACTGATATATATAATATATTTAGTGGGTGTTTGGGGGTAACATCTCCGTATAGTATTTTGTCATCTAGATTTTAAATTTATAATTCTATATTAAATTTTTTCTCTATTCCATTAAAAAAAAAAAAAAACTCAAACTTTAAAAATCCGTAACTTTCTCATCCTAAATCGGAATGAGATGATTTTAATATCAAAATATGCTCGTAATGACGAGACGAACACGACAAGATCTATTTTGCATATTTTTTTTTCTGAACATATTTCAAAATTTTGCACCATTTTCTATATCACATCATTTTTTTAAAAGTTTTCCCTACAAACACATATTTCCAGCTCAACCTTCAAAACACCATCTCAAGATATTACCCAAAACAGGCCCTTACTTAAGATAAGAGATTCGAATTATATATTGTATAATAAAATAATCACTAAACTATATCTGTAATAATCCATTAATATGATTTGATATTATGAATATAATCTTAACATCTCGAACAATTTTTTTCCCAAGTAAAGTAATGCGGTACTTCTTTGTGAAAAATAAGTAACGACATTAATTTAAAAAAAAAAAAAGGCAAAACTTACAATATATATAGGATATATATTTTTATTATATATCAATATTATTATTTTAGTTGTTAAATTAATTTTTTAATGATCTTGTGTCCGTGAATGGTGACATTAAAAATTTATAGCACAATACATGCAGAACTGCTTCCACTCCTAACTCAAATCCTTGAGGGAAAAAATAAATTGTAAAAACTACAACAACAATAATTGTAAATAAGGCAAAAGTCCAGTTTTTCCTAAAGGTAAGTACAATTTTTTTTCTATAAATAATGATAAATGCAAGTACCATTACCATATCATTCCATTTATAAAAAATAAAAATGAAAAAAAAGGGGGTACTGTAACTATCATTGAGACGATCACTAAGAGGAAATTACCTCAATAAAAAAAATAAAAAATAAAAAACACGAAACAAAACAAAAGAGGAAATGCTACGATGCGATTGGGCCCAACTTTAGCAAACAATCCGTTCTTGGATGCGTACATTCAATGTTAATCCAACGGCTCTTATTGATGATGCGTAATGGTGTAGCCATTGTCATTGGTTTCCGCGGGGTCCCGGTCAAATGGACATGTCAATGCCAGTGTGAAGTTTGATAGATGATTTTCCGTTGTTTTTTTACTCAACTCGATATTACTTTTTACTATTTAAAAATTTAAATATTTACAATAAATATTTTTGCTCCGTTTGCCTCACCATCTCAACTCAAACTAAACAACTCAAATCTCATCATATTTTTTGTCTTTTCTGAAAAAGTTTTTTGTCTTTTCTGAAAAAGTCAACAAAATTTACTATGTAAACTTAAAAATCTCAACTCAACTCAAACTGAACCTGCGATCCAAACGAACCCTTTAAGTTTTTACACTTTTTTATTCCGAATGTTTTTTTTTAATTAAATACACATTTATAAAACTCTAATTCAAATATCTCCAAAATAATATGTCAAATCCTTCTCAAAATAGGTCCTAAAAAAGAAACTAGCGCTTTTTGGATGTCCGTGTTAATTTGGTGGAACTAGGTTATAAATCAATGTGGGCAGTTAAAGAAATCCTCTTAACTTAGAAAAATAAATAAATAAATAAAAGAAAAAATGTTTCGTGATGCAAATAATACGCTACTAACCATTTTTAAACCGCTGTGAAACTACTTTTTTTTTTTTTTTTGAAAGGATCATGAATTGAACCAAAATTTTAAACTATAATATTACTTCATTTAAATTATATTTATATCGTTTATTTTCTTAAATAAACTTTACTTGTAACATAGTTTTAATTATAAAATAAAAAATGTAATTTATTAAGTAGCATATAGTATATTTTGTTATTTATTCGAGATTTTAAGGAGCCAATAGATCTGGGGTAGGGGGGTAACTGTCCCCTTGAACCTAACGTAGCTCAATCGCTGATTTTGAACATCTTAATTATCTTTCAATTTCTATAAAATATGTTGTAAAAAATTAAATTCAATATTTTCATTCTTTTTTACCAAACAAATCGAAAGAAAAGCTACCTTCAAGTTATTTCAATGGTAATTCTGGAAACCAAACCTTTGACACTTTGAATAATGTTTTATGCGAAGAGTTCTAATCATTAGATTGGATGCCGACGTCAAAGACAACAACAAATTTTCGGCGAGCAAAAGCACTTATCCACTTATTTAGATAAAGTGATGTTAAACGTGCTGCCCCACTAAGGAATCCGGTTGTATTTGTACCATTTGTGTTAGATCGTGACGTGTCTATTTATAATATATATTGTTAAATCTAATATATTGTCTATTTAACTTTGAACCGTGTCCTTAACATATCGATGTCTTATAAAAACTTAGGGCTCATACAGCGAGGTTTTGGAAACAACATTTCAAAAACTTTTTTTTTTTTTTGTCTGTTTCTTTATCTTAAAACTACTTTTTATTATTCACATATTCAAATATTTATAATAAACTCAAATTTAAAAGTTCATAACTTTGTTATTTTAAGCTCAAACGGAATAATATTTTTTAAATTGCATAGAATTTCGTAGGGAATGGATAAGATTCATGTTTTTTTTTTTTTTCCAAACATATGTAAAAACATTCACTCCAAACAGTTTTTTTTTTTTAATCAAACACACATTTTCAAAACTCATTTCAAGTCGACTTCAAATATTTTCAAAACTCCACCTTCAATACCTCCCCACACGGGCCCTTAAACTTAGATGAAATCTTGATTTGGGAAAAAACTACACTGCAGTATGATAATAAAATTATAAAAATACAAAAAAGTTGTCATATCATTGTGGTGCCGTTAATTATGTTTGTGTCGGGTCTTTAATTGATAAAATTGCGTAACCAATTCATTTAATAAAATTGTAGAATTGGACCATTAATAATCGTATTATATCATGTCGTCTTACTTTTAACATGACATGATTAAAGATTGAGTTCTTTAAATCTTTTAAAATTCACTTATCTAATTCATTCTATATTCATTTAATTATGAGAAATTACAGTAAGTAGGTCATTTAAAAAAAATACTTAAAGTAAATAGTATATTTATGATAAGCTATACATACTATTTATTTACAAGAATTTGTTAAGATAATTTTATCATAAATATGTTTTGTTAATAATTTTTTATCATTATTTGTGGTAAAATATTTGTTAAGATATTTTTATCATAAATATGTTTCGTAAATAATTTTTTATCATTATTTGGGGTAAAAAAATTTTGACCTATTTACCTCCTTCTCCCTTCCCTTTTTTTTTTCCCGGTGTGCACATAAGCAAGTGACACACACACACAAGTCTACAAGGTAGATTACAAAGGCCTTTATAATATGAAAATAAGGGACCTATAAGTAAATTCTACTATAATACAGCTTCTAAATAATTACTAATTATAAAAGAATTTATGACATTTATAAATTACTTAAAATCCTCACTTCCCGTTAATCTAACATTCACCGGTAACTATGAAGATTTTTACATTAATCCCATCAACCTTTCTCCTTTCACTTATTTTATTTTATTTTATTTTATTTTATTTTTATAATTGTTGTCTAATAAGCTCTTTAATGTATATACATATCTCATACAAAATGAAAGGAGAGAGTCAAGAGGGGAGGGTGTGTGTAGTGTAGGCAATATAGCGGACCGGCACAGAGCTGACAGCACCACTAGAAGACTACTGAGTACCCACTGTCTACCAACCTTCTTCGGAAAAAAAATTAAATAATAATTAAAAATAATAATAAAACTTCCCCTTTACCATCCGCCCACCAACCTCTATTTTGTTGTTGTTGTTGTTGTTATTTATTTATTTATTTATTTTTTGGGTTATTAATTTCTAATTTTTGTGAAGTAACGAATTTTATCTACTTTCACCCATTTATGCTTAAAAGCTTCCTCCCATCGCTTTCTCCCCCCCGTACTCTCTCCAGTCCTCAGACATTTAATGCCCTTCCCCAACTCTTTAATCACTGCCATCTTTTTTTCATTTCATTTTCTCTCTGATATTTTTTCCTCCTTTTTTTTTTTTTTTTTTTGGCAAGGGATTTTCTCAAGTATCTCACTTTTGCAACAGGTTTTTCTTAGATGCTCTTACCTTTTGCAAGCTCAATCTATCCATGACTAGATTTTCAGTTCTCCCTGCGCATCCATCTGTCTATATATATATTATTTTATTTTATATTATATTTATATGTGTATATATATAATACGTGTGTGTTTTTACTCTTTTTTTGCTGGCCTCAAAAAAAATCTGCGTGATCCTGAACCTTAATGTTTTCTACCTTGCATGACGGCTGCTTCTAAAGTACAGTTTTCTCTTCTAATTAACTGTAGTACTACGGCTGCATATAATGTGCTATCTCTAAATTTACTGTTTACAAGTAAACCACTAGTATTTTATACGTACATGTATTCGTATCTACATATGTATTTATACGTATATAGGATGATTAAAGTACTTGAATTGAAGAGTATAAAGCGTGCTTCTCGATAAGCGCGAAGTAAGAAATTTAATTATTAAATAAATTTGACGCCTAGATGAAGCTATTTGAATATAAAGATGCGGCTTTATGGTGGAAAATTTGTGAAGATTGATTGAAGCTGGGTTCTCTTCTTCATTTTTTTTAAGGTCACATGATCTATCTAAGAATACCTTTAGACGGACATTTTTATGACAATAATTAATCATCTTTTTTAATTTAATTTACATATGGTTCGTCGGTTAGAGATTAAATTTTTAAATTGGAGTTGATTGTTTTTTCAAAAACTAATTATATTTTTTATTGACTTTTTAGATAAAGACAAACACTAAGATGAAAAAATATAATTTAATTGGAGTTAAATTAAAATGTTAAGCGAAGTCTTAAGAATGTAGATATTTGAACTCAACATCTTATGACTAACTCAATGTTTATATTATTGTTACACTATATTTGTAACCACATTAATCGTTTTTCTTTACTCTAAAAAAATTGTAGTTTTAGTATATTTGGATTTATTTTTCAACGACTCGACAAATAAATGAGAATAGATTGACAATTTTTGATATAAATTCATAAATCAAACCGATGATATATAGTGAAAATAACAATTTCTTTCTTTCAAACTCTCCGTTTTATTGTTTTTTTTTCCTTCCCAATTTTATAATCTGATATTAGAAGAAAAAATGGTAAGGAATACAATTTAACTGACATATCACATTACTATCTCATCCAAAATTAAAGAAATGATATTTTGATAAAACTTTTGTCATTTATCCGTAAAACCTGAAAAATACATAAGATAAGGCCTTATTTTTGGTCATCGAGAAAAAAATCGTCTCTTCAACGGTTCTACCTGGTCTTTTTAAAATTTATATTAAAATCAAATTAAATCGGATTTAAATATTGAAAACATATAATATGAATATGTAAACCTTAATAAAAAAACTAAAAAACTTGATAAAAATTATGAATCCATGGATACATTTTTTTATAGCCCGTTTGAATTATAGATTACATGTAAAATGTGTGTTTTAGATTTTTTTTTTTGATATTTGAGAGGGAGATTTAAGCTCTATATATTTTGATAAAGTCATATATGGTACTATTGCTATGTTAGACCTGTAACCACGTACTTGAATAGTTTTTTTTGGTATACACACAAAAAAGTACCATATTTTTTTTTTATGGAACAGATCGACTACAATACCTTAGGAGAAGAATCATAGTGGACCCAACTAAATTATAACTTTCGGGTAATTCATGACATATTTAGTTTATATATTCTCTTATTTGTGTCTACTTTTATGTTTCTCTAAAAATAATATGACACATACATGTAACTAATATAACTTTTTAATTGATGAGACATGATATTTTAATTAAATATATATTTATAATTAACACGTATAATATTATTAGAGAGATAAGGGGATATGAATAAGAAGACTCAGGAGTTATATAAATTGCTGACTTGATAGTTTTTATTATAAGTAACATTTAAATAATATAAATGTGGAAAAAAAGTAAGGTATAGATTTAAAAAAAAAATGAAAATTTAAATTTGAATATGAGTTGAATTGAATTGGTGTAAAACACTACAACGTTTGTAATTCTAATATAATATTCAATTTGATATATTACATTAAAATGCAATAAGAATTATTATTACCTCTAAACGGCCGTTAAAAGATCTTTCCAAATATTTTTTTTCCCTCTCCACAGTTACTGCAATTATTTTTGCTTGTCTCCACTCCACTATATATGATCATACGATATTTGTAATAGTTGATCGATTTCTTTTCATGCTCGTTTAATTTTTTTTGATAAATTCATGCTCGTTTTCTAAAAAATTATCTCGTTATTTTTTGTTGAATTACAAAATTATCTCGTTACAAATGAGCTGATTTGACTTTCACTAAAGCAATTAAAAAGCTGATTTGGCGTATAGTTCGGCTGTACATACAGCTAGATATCTAATGCTAGATTCTTTTGCCAGTTGACGAGATGGCACAGTGTTTTTTTGTTGTTTTCTTTAGTACTACTATACGGATAATGAAATAACGCAGCTGGTTAGAGCAGTAATGTATGTAGCGATATATAGATATATTAGTTGTATTTGCGAGTGAAATAAAATCCAAATGACGTGACTATTATATGATGAAGACGTGAAAATCATACAACTGTCATGTTATATACATATATATATATATTATATCGCTTTATTTTTCCTGCCTAAAAAATCACATCTCTCTTAACTATTCATTAAGAAATATAATGAAACCACAAGTAAAATAATATTAAGAATTTACTTAATATTTGATCATGTTCAATCCATTATCCATAAGTTCCTCACACAAGTATAAGAGGGTGTTTGATAAATGAGTTGAGTTGAAATTTTTAAATTTGAATAGTATTAATTTTTTAAAAAGTAGTTATAAATTTTGTTGACTTTTCAGAAAAAAAACAAAAATTAAGATGAAAAAATACAGTTTAGTTGAAGTTGAGATGTGTTACCAAACACCCCCTAATATTATTTTTAAATTTGGATATCAAAATCAGAGATGTAGTCAAAGAACGATTTAGTTCATATGTTCTCTTATTTGTATTATCATTTTTATATATCCAATAATATTATGATCCGTGTTTAATTGATTCAATTTTTTTATTAATTTATATGATATTATACTAAATATATTTTTTTATCTATCGTGTCATGATATTATTGGAGAGACATGAATAAAACATGTATAAGGGGATACAAGAGTTCAAAGCTCATTTGGGAGGCATTTGAAGAAGGTATTTTGAAGGTTAGAAATGAGTTGGGTTTTAAAAATGAAAATTTGGTAAAAATAAATTGTTTGGAGTTAAAAAATATGCAAACTTAAAATGTATTTAGGAAAAAAATCAACATAGATCTCATTTAGTTTTTCTCAAAATTCTATGTAATTTCAAAAAAGAGGAAATTATCTCATTTAGACTTGAGATAACAAATTTATGGACTTTTAAAATTTGAGTATATTGTAGACATTTAAAAATATAAATAGTAAAAAATAGTTTTAAGTTAAAAAAAAAAACAAAAGAAAAAAAAAATCTAGAGATACATTTCAAGAAGTTGCCCCCAAACAGACCCTACATCCGCCAAAGAAAGCCCTGGGGTTTAACCCCAACCTCCCCCAAATCGTTGTTCCCTCTTATTTACCTATGCTTAATTAGATGGGAATATAAATACAATGTCCTTCTAAAATATTAAAATTTAATTCATATCTCTTAAAATTTACCAATATAATTACTAATCCCTTAATAAAACCTTTTGGTTTTGTCACTGTTCAAGATATTTTAGCCTTATATTTCTCTCAAAGGTTGCAATATGGACTATAATTAAGCATTTAAATATATTTATATATATCCAAAATTTATACACACACCCTTGAGGATAAAATTTTCTTGGGAAATTAATGAATGAGACAAACAAGTTTTACCATTCTAATGTAGTAATAATATCATTATTTGAAATAAAAGTAGTGCTGCGTTAATAACCACACCAACTTAAAATAAGAAGAAACGACAAAGCTGGATCAATAAAACCTGCAGGTATAGATATCGAGTGCGTGTGTACGTACTATGCATATCTGGCATAGCTTCTAAGCTCTCTCGTGATCAATTGCATGCTCTCTTCATCCGGGTTTTGTCATTAAGGTCAACAGTAAAGATGTTTCTATGGTACGCCAAAGGAAAAATATTCAAAGCTCTTGCACTAAAAAAAAGTATCAAAGTCACATATACGCAAATAATTGATGAAATTTTTAAAAGTTTTAAATATAATATTAATTTTTCTCCACAGTCCTATACTGTTTTACCCTGACAACTAATTAACGTAGTTTCAATGCCACGAGATTGTATATATGTATATATGTATATGTGTATATATATGTACAAATGTGTATACGTATATTAGATGATACATCATTTGGTATATTTCTATATATATGAGGTATGATATGTATATATCACATTTACATCCCGTGATTGCTACTCATGAATAATTATGCATGCACGTACATGTTTTCTCTCTTTCGCGTGCGATTCGTAAGGCTGCAAGCAAACCATTCACGAAACTGGACCAGCATATATAATACTTATTTATATATGTCTAAAGTTTTACTTAATTTTACGAGATAGGCCTAAAAGATGATATACCTTTTGCTTGACCATTTCTGATTCACCGCCTCAGAGAGAAATACTGCTCCGATAAATCTATGCCTAAATTTCTCAAACCGTTAGCGGTCGTGGAAACACAGACTGACAAGTAAATAGCATCTGACCTGGAAATATATATAAATATATTTTAACCGATAGATCAAAAAAGAAAACAAAGAGACAGGGGGAGAAAAAAAAAAAAAGAAGAAAATCTTAGAACTTTCTCGGCGGTTCTACTGATCTATTCATGAACCTATTTCTCTCTCCCTCGTAGCTAGGCCGGCTACTTCTTCGGCCTCACCTATTTCTGCCTTTCTCTCTCTCTCTCTAGATCTCTATCTCTATCTCTATCTCTCTCTCTATATATTTATATATATATATATATAAACACACACACACACACATATATCTGTTGCCGCCATAGGACTTTTAGGGTGTTGCTTTCCAAATGATCATGCACTGCAAATGCTTTCACAAGCATGTAATGTGCTTTTAACACTTCTTTGTATATAAAAGAACAGAAAATTACTTTTGACAGTTCAACAGACGTGACATATTTACTCACACACACACAAATATATATATACATATTTTAATAATATATATATATATATGGACATATAGAAAACATTATAATACTAATAATTTATAACCAAAGAGAAATTCTATTAAAAAATTCACAAGAGAAAAGGAGTCACTTTATTTTTTTTTTCAGAAAAAAAGGATGGGCTTAAGTAACGTTCGGGCAAAAGCTTTAAAAGAAAAACAATAGAAGGCTTGTTTAAAGAAACAAAGCAGAGAATTTTTATTGTTCTTTTAATTGTTATAATTTTTTAATAATCTTGATTTATGATTAAAATAGTTATGTATCACATGTTATAAAATATAAACGTGAATATTTATAAATTAAATGATTAAATTAAAAAAAAAATTGAACCATTAAAAATATTTCTCACTAACGGTACAAAATAAAAGTCTCATAGCAAAAGCATCTAAAAAGTAAAAATAATAATGATAATAATATTCTACAAAAAAAAAATGATAATAATAATATTTCTCAAATTATAGCTACTTGATAGGGTGTCTTAATAATTAATAGCCTGTGGGTACTTAACATTACAACATGTAGAGCGCCGTACGTGTTGGAACGTGATAGGGTGTCTTTAATAGCACGATTGGCTTACTCGATCAAAAACTTGGAAGTTGTTGGCTGTTTGCCAGTAGCCACTTTATTTATTTATTAAACTAGTTTTGATCTAGCTCATGCTATTAGTTAAATGACAGCAAAAACAACTTACAATCTATTGTGCACAGAATTAAAATTTGTTTTTTCTTTGAGAACTAAACTTTGTATAATAATTTTCCTCAAAAAAAAAAAAAAAAACTTGGCATAATAATTTTGACAAGAGTAGAGAGTTTTTTTTTTATAATTATTATTGTAGTAACTTAAAAAAATTAATAAATAAATGGAACTTAAAGTTTCAAAAAGAAAAAATAGTGTTTTATTTATTCATTTTTTTGTATAACTTTCCAAAACGTTTTAAACCCGTCTATCTCTCCTCTCTCTTTAGTCTTTATACTCTCTTCTTGGACGTACTTTAATCATGATAATGGCGAAATTATTTTTATAGAGAAAAGAAGAAAAGAAAAAAAACTAAAAATTTCAAAAATTAATACCCACAAAAAAAAAAAAATTTGGGAGGCGGGAGATAAATTTCTGTTGGACGGTAGGGGAGGGGTTATCATTGTCGTGTGATCTTAAGGAGGGAGATTGTGGTTACATATGTACTTGACGAAAAACGACACATTATATGAGATCAAGTTTTTGTTTAAATATAAACAAAGCAATCCTATTTTGAAATTTGAAATCATTTTTATCCGATCAAAATAGGATTAACCCTTGATTGGATCAATTTAAGAAATTGAAATTTTTTTACAAACAAATGTTTTTCTCAATCATTCTTTCATTTTGAAAAAGAAAAATTATAAAAACATAAATCAATAGATAAATCCAAGTGTCTCTTTCTTAAATACGAACGATATTTTCGTAAGCATTTTCCCACGATAGTATCGGGAGATATAGTTGATTCTTTTTAATTTTTTTTCTCTCTCTTCAATAGTATTACGCTCACATTTTTTAGTCAAAATTGAACATTAATAACTCGTTTAAGGTATTAACATGATACATATATTTATAGAGTTCCAAATGATAATACATTTCTAATTAAAACAAAAATAAAGGATTTTTTTTTTCAATCCCCCCTTCCCCAAAATATATGTATGTTCATATAATATAGACATGTATGTATATAAAAACAACCCTTCCTCCAGTATATATAAAAACACTACACAAGGTTGCAGTAAAGGGTATAGTGGGGCTACTACTTTGAGCAATATTCTTTCAATTCTATAAGTGGGATCAGAATCATCACCAATCTAATTGATACGGGGGATTTTGCTTTTTGCATATTGAATGTGACAGATGGTAACTAAATTTAAAAAAAAAAAAAAAAAAAAAAAAGTATTCCTTATTCTACCCATATAAATCATGCTTAAAGCCCCTCACACTTTTCTACGATATTATATATAGCCTTTGCATTTGTCAATATCATGGGTCCACTTTTTGCATAAGTTTCATCTCCATCCATATTACACTGCATGAACAAAGCAATTGCCTCTATACTCGTATGCTCAATTTCTCATGATTTTATTTATTTATTGATATTTTTATTGGAAGATTAAACAAAAATGGAATAATTTGTTTTTAACATAATTTTATTATTTAACATGGTATTGCTTCTGTAGAAAAATATTTTCCCAGTTTACAAGTGTACTTTGCAATATGTGTTCATGAAGGAGATAGTAGTAGAGTTGGTTTCCTTCTCACGATGAAAGAAATCAAGTACAAATTACAGATGTTTAAGGCATTCATAAGGAAGGAGATCATGATATTTTACATTAGGAATATATGTATGGGACTTGTACCTTATAGTTGTTATGATTATTACTGATAGTTATTAGCAGGGGCGGAGCTAGTTTAGACCGAGGATCACAATTGCCACAGGTTAAAGGCTCTTTATGACTTAAACTACCAATTTCATTTTATTTATCTGTTTTTTCAGTCTCCCCATCACCTTGAAATTATGTTATTGTAATACCTAGAAAAAAATTTAAAAAAGTTATATTACACTTCAAATTTTAACTAACAAAAGCATGCGCATGTTTGAAACATAAAAAATTCAAAAAAAATAAATATTCTACAATATAATTCATTGGACAGATAAATTATAAAAAGTGAATCAAACTTATCATGGTTAATTTGAATAAAAAAAAGTATAACCTCTGCAAAACAAAATTGGCACCTCATTTATTTATTACGAAGAAAAATTAAGTTTACAATTATTTTCTAAAATTTACTTGTTTATATCATATCAAGGTGATCAATGATCCCACATATGTAAGAATCATACATGGCCTAGGTAATAGGCCGCATTCTCATTCCATGTAGACAAAACAGCATAAAGCCTCTGGAGAGTTCTGGGCCTAGGCCCAAAGTGTTTCACAACCACTCGGAAACTTATTTAATGAAAACTATAGAAAATATTACACATTTTTTTTCCCTAAGGGAGTAAATATCATTCTAAATAGAAGGTTTCAAATAATTTATTTATTTATTATTATAGATATAATCTAACAGTAATTTTAAATCTAACTTTATCTTAAGGTGAAGAGTTCAAATCACCACTACTCCTACCGTAAAAAAAAAAAAAAAAAAAAAAAAAAAATCCTTAATAAAATATATAATGTTTGTTTAAAATAATTTGAAACCTTTTATTTATAGTTTTAAGTTATACAAAAATGTTACTTATTTCTATTGAAAAACTCTTTAAAAAAAAGAAAAGAAAAACTGTACTTAATTGCCTTAAAACCACTCACATTTTTGTGCTCGCTTAAATAGTTTATTATTCAGACAGAAAAGGCCTAATTATTTTCAATTGAAAATAGATAGAAAATTCTCATTCCATTTCTAGTTTTTTAAAAAAGAAGAAAAAGATAGAAAATTCTCATATGCGCTCACAAGGTGGGTGGTTGAAAATGTTTTCCTTTAGTTAATCCAGCAATAATAAGCCTTTAATCACGGTTTATCAAATATTAAACTTAAAATTAAACAAGAACTTGAGAAAAACTACCGTAGGTGGGCGCGGTTCGTTGAGGAATGTTTGGATGTTCCATGGGCAACCAAAATCATCTTCTCAAAGAGGATAAAGGCACCACTTTTAGAAGGGGAAAAAAAAATCTCAATCAATTGAATGCAAAAAACTAAGTTTGCGTTTGGTTCGCATGTTGGAGATAAAATTTTTATGTTGAAATTGGTTGACTTTACAAAAACTAGTTATAATTTTTGTTGATTTTTCATAATAAAAAAAAAACAAAAACTAAGATAAAAAAAATATAATTTAATTAGAGATGAGTTAAAATGCCTAACAAAGCATAAGTAAAATGAATAAGTACTCTGCAACCTGTACATTAATAATAAGTAATCCAGCATTACAGAATTCATGACGCAAATTGGTTCATTCGTCAATATATAATGACCCAAAGATACGTACATATAGAACTTGCAAAGTGCTGAAAGTCAAGAAGGCAAATCTCAATCAGCAAAATGAATAAAAACAAAGGCTAAATTAAACAAATCATTTTCAGTTTCACAAGCGAGGAGAAAAGGAAAAAAAAAAAAAAAAGGAAGAAAAATTGGTTCAAGTATATAAACTAATAAAATCACGACGAGGATGATGATCTCCTTTGTGATGTAGCCCTTGTCATTCTTGCACCATAAAGTTCCATCCCATACCCTTCGTAATCGGTATCAGTTTTGTCTGTCTCTTCGTCTTCATCGTCTACCATGTCATCCACATTATTTCCCACAATCTTTTTCGATCTTCTCACAAAACTGCCATGTTTGAGCCATTCGACTACTTCCAACATGCTTGGTCGATTTTCGGGGCTATTATCGGCGCATTTCATAGCAAGCAAGATCGAGGATTTCAACTGTTCGAGATCAAATTTTCCCTTCAACCTTGGATCAGCTACGTGTTCAAAAGCACCCTTTTGGACATAAGGGGTGACCCATTGAACAATGTCGCGCTTCACACCGCCGGGGAGTTTCTCAAGAGGCTTTTTGCCGCTGATGATTTCCAAGAGCAGGATTCCGAAGCTGTAGACATCACAACTTTCGGAGACTTTCCCCCACATTGCGTATTCGGGTGCTAAATATCCAAGAGTTCCTTTTACTCTAGTGGTCAGATGGGTGATACCATCGGGAATTAGCTTTGCAAATCCAAAATCAGCGACTTTTGGTTGAAAGTTGTCGTCTAAAAGCACATTACTTGCCTTTATGTCCCGGTGTATTATATGTGGATTCGCCTCATGATGTAAATACCTTAATTATAAATAAAATAAAATAAAATAAGATGACTCACATGTTTGAAATACAAATACTAATTTAATACATTTACATATATGTCCTTTCCGTGTTTTGTTTCATTTTAATTTTAAGTGGACTAATTACAACTTGAAGCACGGAACTAGCTAGTTTAGATAAAGAATAATAGTAAGCCAAAATCATCTTTCTATTTATCTTTGAGAAGAATCTTTGAATGGTTCAACAGGGTTTGGTCCTCCTCTAATGTCCTAATAGAAATTTTATTTTATTTAGCGCTAGAATAACATATATACACGCAAACCATAGATCGTTTTTTTGTTTTTTGGGTTCTGAGTTTAATAATTTTACTACTTTGTCAAAGAATATCAGTTTGAGTGTAACTTACGCTACGCCTTCAGCTGATCCAATGGCGATATTCATCCTACGAGACCAATCAAGAAGACAATCTGAGGCGAGTTGGCCGTGCAAATGGGTGATCAAGTTGTGATTAGGCATGTAATCGAAAACTATAAGCCTTTCTTCGCCTCCGGCGTAGAATCCTCGCAGGCCTAACAAATTATTGTGCCGCACTCTTCCAAGTATCTCTACTTCCACCGCAAACTCCATCTCCGACTTTGCAGTCATCTTCTTTAGTCGTTTAATCGCGATCTGCGTAAAATTATTGATCAATTAATTTCCAAATTAAGCAAGAGAAAGAGTAATATAAAAACTTATTGAACAAAGAAGATAATATTAATACATTAAAAAAAAATTATAACAAAAGGGAAAAGATAAAAACTTATTGACACACACACATGTGTGTGTGTGTATATATATATATATAAATAATTTCATATACCTCAACGCCTTTACTTGTTCGGCCCCAATAAACGCTTCCAAAACCGCCTTCTCCAATCATGTTACTTTCATGGAAATTGTTTGTCGCGTGTATAAGCTCCTTGAGAGAGTATCTTTCCCACGGATAATCCCTTATAGTACTATTGTCTTCCCTAAGAATTCCCAAGAAAAGAAAAATAAGAAAATTGTCATTAGAGGAAAAACAAAATTATGGTAAAACGATGATTAGCTGTTCGATTATAGCGTACCTGATCTGAATTTCGTTGTCTTCATCGGAAATATGGCAACAAAAACAGTTCCGCTGCATTTTTCCGAAGGAAGAAAACCAAGACATATGAACAAAGAGGTTGTTGTATAGACAAGAGGGGAGAAGGGGCCAAGGTTTGGAGAAAACAACAGGTTGATCAAGCAACAAGAACACAAAATAAATATTCGGAAAATTTGAGGCAAATTGTTAGGGAAAGAGTCTTCTGGAGAACACAAGAGGGTACCTCTTGGAAGTCAAGGAATTTGGTTGTTTTCAACGGTGAGGACATGCTTAATTTAGCTAGGCTGTTCATGAGCAGCTCTCGAGCCGATGTATTATAGTGATTTGTTATATTATATATGTTTTTGATAAAGCTATAAATTATATACATTTTTTTCATTGGAGACGTCACATATTTTTTTATTTGTCAGTTGCACATTCTTGTGAATACTTTATCTCTTCTACATAGTCTATACTTGGACAACGAAAACATACAGCTAGTATTTATAATATGATATTTCCTGATTATTTTTTTTTTTTTTTTGTTCAATTGAAAGTGACACCATAAATAATAAACCAGCGATGATCATGAACTTAGCCCAGTCCTTCTAGCTAATAAATCCTGACCCTTCAGCAATTGGAGTGAGAGTAATCAATTAATTGTTCAAGCTGGGAATATGTATATGTATAATATATGTGGGTATATATACATTTCGTGAAGTGAGCATGCCATATCGTACACGTGTCCTTACAATTATCTGTACTCAAAACAATATATTTTGGGAAATTATATTAGCTTCGACAAGAAGTTGATTATATACATACAAATATATACTCACACGCATGAATAATTAATGGGTAGACTTGAAAAAAAGGGCAATAACTTTGACTCCCAAATTAGTAATTAAGAAATTAATTAAGAGGGTTCATAGTTATCGATAGAAAAGGTATCTATTTAGTAAGAAATTTTGAAATTGTGGAATAATCCTTCTTGTTCAAATATTGGATGAGTGAGAAAGGAACTAAACAAGTAGACTTTGGACTTTGGACCTTATTTATTATTATTTATTTATTTATTTTTGAGTTCCAAGCGTCGATAATGAAACAAGGAACGGTAGGCGAACGTAGTCCAAGAAAAGTCACAAAAATACGGCTGTCATTGTAGCAATTTTTTACGTGTGAAAATATTGCAACGCAATTGAAAGGTAAGTTATAATATATATGCTTACATGGATTTAGAAGAAGTTGAAATTTTGGAAACTCGAGTTAAGGTGAGTAGACTACCTTTATAATTTGCAAGGTCATCCTTGTTTCCTAAATTAGCCTATTTTCTCATTTTTAATATTCCCACTCATCGCAAACTTTTTTTACTTGTTTAAGGACAAAGAAGAAGTTAATTTTGCTTTTGGAAGCTACCGTACTAGAGGACAAAACGCCAAGCTTCTGATTTCGGAATTTCATGAATAGCATGTGACCCTTTGGGGCTGTCCAATTAATAAGTTCACTTAATTCAATAATCATGAGTACAATACATGTCCCCAAAAGCTATTACACTTTAATTTTTAATTAGTTGTATAAGCAAAGTTCTAAATTTCATTAATGATCATTATTATTATTTTATAACTTGAAGTTGTGTTTTACTTATTACAAAATATTAATTTTTAATTTGTTCATGTATCAGGAAAAACATGAATATCCAACTCTTTTCTTGAACAAAAATATTTTTAAATAAGAAATTATGTTCGATACCTCTTGACTTTTGCAAATATCTTATTGTATATACTTGACCGAACTTAATTTTAGTGACACGACCCCTTTACCTATTAGAATTTTCGTAAGTACCTGAAATACCTTGAAAAAGTGGGAAAAGGTGTTAATCACTAAAAATTTGCATGAACAATGATTTTGATGCATGAACATTATACAACAATGAACAAACATATTTTTAGGGCCATGGTCGTTTTTCTATCAATTTTTTTTTTTTGGTTTATTCTGATATGTTTCTAACCTTTTATTTGCATCTTTCTTTCTTTCATTTTTTTAATTTCTTCTCTCTAGCATTTTAGCCGCCTTTATGTCCACGTTTTGGGGGGGGAAAAAAAAGGCCTAATTCATAACATGACCAATGGGAGGTCAAAAGGCTAGAGAGAAGTTTAAAAAGAAAAAGAAAAAGAAAAAAAAAACTAAGGAAAGGCTTGAGAAGGTGGTTTTTATAAATGCAATTAATGAAAAAAAAAAAAAAAAGTTGATCAATTAATGAAAATCAAAATTTCTCTTGGGAATTATTAGTGCCCTCAATGACTCGGCAAGTATGATGTGACAAGTTAGACTTAGCGGACATGAAGTTCATGCAGGTGGTTGATTTCTAAAAGAGGGCTGAAGAAGGATGGCTTTCTAGACTCCTTTGTTTGGGAAGTATAATAACCTCAAAAACAAGTAAAATAGCCAAAAGAAGCCCTATATAAGATTGAATTCAGTATGGTATACGGGAGAGAAATTAAATAACTAATGTGATCATAAGACTATATGTTTATATATAACTTGAATTTTCTCTGACGGCGCACACATAATTTCCTGATCTGAAATAGACAAATATTTTCTTGGTGGATAGGAGGTGCAACTTGGATTTACATAGGGTTGAGAATTATCAACTTGATGAAGGGTTTGAGTGATTTCTAGGTTTCTAATAAGTGGAATTGAGAGGGTTGGGGGGATATAAGAGTGATGAAGGTGAACATGACTAACTAGGTTGTCATGCTTTTTTTTTTTTTTTTAGTAGTTTGGAGTCTTTGATATTTTTCACTGTGAGGCTCAAAAAATCGAAATTAATGAGGTAGGAACTTAAGAAACACAATATTTCATAAATGTATTTTTTTCTAATTAATTTTTGTCATATCTATTTGTGATTGTTGTTATAGTTTTACGACGTGTGACTTGGGTGGTTTTTTTTTTTTTTTTTTTTGAGAAGTCCTACGAGGCATTTGACTAAACAAAACAACTTCAACATACTATCTCTATAAGCTTCAACTCCAATATTTTGTCCTTTTTTGGAAACTTTTTGATTTTCACCGCAGAACTGAGTCAGAAATCCGGATATGTACGGGTTTGTTTGGTATTGTGACTCCTGTTTATAACCACAGGAGGGGTGAAGACCCTTATCCTTTAACAAATATGAGAAGTTTCTAAAATTCGTTCTTTATTATGATTATTATTTTTATTTTGTGTATGTTTTGTGGGCTTGGAAGGTCCAATAATGGACCTATTAGGCTACTTGGATTACTAAAAGTAAACTGATGGGTTTTTTGGGGCTATTTGTTCATCACCTAATTCTCCTTGATTTTAATTTGAACTCCCCAAGAGGGATAATGGCCCAAGAATAAATGGCCTTGTTTAATATCCCATGGCCATGAGACCACATCTCACATGGGTTCTTCGAATGTGACATAGATTAATAAAAAGAGCTCACTAAAATAAATGAGCCCGAGTTTTGGGGAAAAGAAAAAAGTTATAAATAATGAAAATGTTCCTATATATAGTGTTGGAGATATTAAATCAACATCTTTTGCAAGTTTAATGTTTGGAACTTTATTTTTTCCCTTTATAATATCTTTTTCAGTGGCATCTTAAGTATTTTAAAAATTTTCAGGGGTTGAGGAGTAGTTTCATAATTAAGTTCGATCAAATTAAGGGTGTCAATACTACATAATTGATAAAAACGAAAGATAAATCTCAGTATAATTGTTACTTTAAAATATGAATAAACATTATGCAAGTTAACAACCATGAACAGAAGTATAACAAGTGAAGAATGGAATAATAATTGGTGTTTTTAATTCGAAAAACTTTCTCAAAATTAGCTGAACTTGAA
This sequence comes from Ficus erecta, assembly GCA_008635985.1. Lineage (NCBI taxonomy): Eukaryota > Viridiplantae > Streptophyta > Magnoliopsida > Rosales > Moraceae > Ficus > Ficus erecta. The sequence goes on from BKCH01000010.1 coordinate 3,438,569, forward strand.
GTTAGTTTTTTATTTTATTTTACCAGCTTATTCCAATTAAAAATATCAGCATCAATTGTATTGTTAAAAAAATATTATCTAACCCCCTTTATTAAATCAATTACAACAGTGATAAAAGAATGAATTAGTTTAGCAAACAATTTTTTCTTTAAAGTACATCGGCAACACTCAATATTTTAAGAATACATATGCTGTACTCACATACACATATATATTTGATAATATGGTTACATCATCTTTTACTTCACAAATAAATGCAAAAAACTTTTATTCAAGAAGAAGCACAAATTAATGGAGTAAGATTTTGGAAAAATGAAAATCAATATATATATATAGTCATTTTCACAGATAACCAGTACAAAACAATTAGGTGCAATTGCAAGGTCATTTATGGATAGAAAATTTTTATTTCGATATATATCAAAGTTCAAGAATCAAAGGCATATTACTTCAAAGAAATAAACTACCATGTCATCTCTTTTAATTAGTTTCATTTATAATCCAAGTTAGAATAATATTCCACTGACCTCTCATGCAAACATTTGCATTTTGCAGAAAGTATTGTAAAAGTGGGAGACACACACACATATTTATATACACGTGACTAAAGAAATATCCTTGTTAAATATTACAAATTCCCAGTACTTATTCATCTCTCTCCTAGGCAATATCGGACAATAAAAGCTAGTCTAGAAAGTTATTAAAACTTACAAGCAAGGAAATTTATTGGCTTCTTCAAAGGAATATAAAGGTATGAATAAAGTATTAATTAACTTTAGTTCAAAGAAAAAAATCTTAGTAACGATAGAGTTACCATTTCTTATATCTAGGTTTATGTGGGAAAAATGACTAGATAATAAAAGTTTTCTTAAAATAGATACTTTTACCCAAGCACGAAGTGGCTGCATGAAGAAAATGTAGAATATGCATATATAAGAGACAGAAATTAATGGGGAGCACAAACTTCAGGAATTTGAAGATTGAACTACTCATAGTTATAATTAGTAATTAAGTTTGAAATGTCTTTGTAATCGTGCTTTAATTTATATTTTTTGAACTCTTTAATATATACTCTACAATTTATTGTGGAAATGTGAAATTATTGTTAGATTATATTAGTAACCACAAGCTTTACAACGGAACATATTCATATAAAAATAAGACTCTTAGCGAAATAAAAAGTGCAACCGGATAAGCAAACTGTGAGTTGTGATCACTAGAAAATAACTAACAAGAAGATGAAATTTGACAACAACATCATCTAGTATAGAGTACGACTTGAAGCTTCTGCAGCCAGCATATATAGATCTAGAAGTTATAAAGTTTAGAACTGTCTTTACACTGCAGCTGGTACTTAATGTAACTAATGGTTTAATATTAGTTTGGAAAATACTAGTTTAACTAGCCCTCATGTTGTGTTGTTTACTTAAAAAAGAAGCTTGAAACAAGTAGTTAGAGACGTAAAGATAATATTTGTAATTGTATTAAGGGATGATATAAAACTTCATTAAGTTTGATGTAAATATTTTCTTATACTAACGCACTAAGAGGCAGATATATTAGAAGAAAACTAAACCTTCAAATAGATAATCTTCCAACAATGACTATCGTAAAAATTTTTATCATGGTATTTATGAATGTTGACGTGTTCAAATTTTATTTTACAAAACCGAAATGACTGTTTTATCCCTACTTTGTTATCTTTAACAAATTATTTTTTAATTTCATGATACATCATGAAATATTTCTTTCATGACATGAACAAATTATTAACTCTATAGTACTCAAAACTTTCAAATGGTCATCAAACCTATTTGTTTGTTCCATTCAATATAGGATGCCCAAGAGGGAATTAGGAAACTTCTCGGCCTAGGAAAGACTCGTTTATGGATATCATGGTACTAGACTTAAAACGTATTTTCATGAATATTTGATCAATAACTCTCAAAATTAAATCTATGCAAGCATTTGATGTCTGGTTTAAGGCCTAATTATCGCAGCAATGAATTAGTAGCTTGTAAAATTTCTTTGCTAGCTTTTACTCTTCTTCCTAAACATGACATACGAATGATACGAAAAAAAATTATCAGAGATATAATCATAGATGAATTTACTCGATTAATCCACAGCATCAGGTGCGGCTTGGCGCTCATGGAGTCTACTCGATCGGTGTTCCTCAGGTCCCAGGTCCGGGGTTCTAACCTCGGTCCTTGCAAACTTACCCATTTTAGCCACAAGGTCAGAGGTTCGGGCTCTCCTAGCTCTCCTTCAATCTTTCTCGATTAATCCAAGATGCTCATAAAGACAACAGACCAAAACAGATAATAAGTTGAATCAAGAGAAGTTAACTAAGCTACTTCTATGGTACTTCATGCAATAACAATACTTAAAAAATTACTATTACGTTTACCAAAGCTATACTTGCACAATTAATTAAGTTGTTAGTATCGCATCTAACCGTGAACTGTCAATTCATGTAGAACAAAAACGACACCATGGACAAAAGATCATCATAATGAAACAATATAATGCACTTGCAGAGTCAAAATATGCAGTTTATGCACGAAGTAATTATCTTCTCTATGCATTAAGACGTGTTCACCTTTTACTTTCTTTTTTTTATTTTTTTTTATTTTTTAAATTAAACCTTTTCTAAATTTGCTAGATAGAGGTAGATATGGACTCATAAAGTTCTAAGAAGTATCTTCAAATTTCCTTATCCATTATTATTATCTTTTAATAATCCATATGCATTATAACTTCTTCAAACAAATTTTTTATAATCCATATCATTCATAATTTCTACAAACAAATTAGAGTACAACAGAGGTCCAAAGATCAGATATAAATATATATACATATACACACACACACATATGCGATAAGGAGTACTAACAACCCAATAAGTTGATCAGCATCATGATCAATTTCCAGATCACCAAAGCAATGCAGGAAAAAAAAAATGTGTAGTCCATACTCCTAAGAGGTGGATCCTAAAGTCATTGGGAAGTGCTGCACAAGATAGCATACAGTTTTTGTTGTAGCTCAGATAGATCAATGCTAGTATTATTCGGATCATCAACCTGTGAAAAAAATGTCATGAAATATTTTCAAAGATGATATACAAATTTAGAAAAAATTTTGTTTAAAAAGTGTGTTAATTACATAAGCTCCGTACCTCGGACTGAATAGTGTGAATTAATCTCCCATTCACTTTGGTGGAAGCACACCCCACAATGTCGAGTCCTTCTTCGAGCAATATTTCAAGCATTCTTGATAGGGCGAAAGGACTGCTAATAACAATCTCTATTCCGTCCAAACAAGGGCGAACCACAACGGAGTTAGGTGAACGGTTCTCTGGATTGTAGCTTCCACTTCCAGGATCGGTAGTTTGTGCACTCGAATCGAACGAACTTTTGAGCTCATCTCTCTTGATTGTCAGTACTTCGATCTTGTTCGTCATGTAGTTTATGTAATTTACAGCCTCGTGCATGTGATCCGAGACTGAACGCTTGCCCTGTAAGAAGCTCATCAAGAAAACCCTAGAAGATTAATAACTATTTTATCTTGTGGGGGAAAAAAAAAAAAAAAAAGAAACTCGACACAAGAGCATGAGATCATAATAATCTACAAATGATAATCAAGTACTTAAAAAATTGATCACCAAAGCATCTATGGCGTGATAATCTTGGTAATAATTGTAATTAAAAACAAGCTAGGGTTAGTAAAGTTGCACAAGCGAATTAGGGAACCAATAAAAGTAGAATAATCAGAAATAGAGGTTAATTATATATTCTTGACCTTAATCATTTCAAGAGGCAGAAGTGATCTAAGTGAGGAATTAAGGAACGCCATTTGTTGCCTTCTTTGGCGTTCGTTATCTCTGCGCATGATCTTCCTCCCATCGTCACCGACATTTCCTTCGGTAGTACTGTTGTTAATGTTGGAGGTGGAGAATAGGGTTTTATGGTGCTGGCCTCTTCCCATATCCATGGGGGAAGATAATTATTTCCCAGTAGCACACAATTAGTAGTGCTGATAATTGATCAAAGAACCAGATCTTTGTGGATCACCAATATCTTCTTGGTGGGGAATGGAGGAGATCTGGGATACCAATACTTATTGCTTGATTTGGTGGAAGGGAAAGGTTGAAGCAAGACTATGATTCTCTATATAATCTGCAAGAATAATTCAAAGCTTTTATTTTATTTTATTTTTATTTTATTTTTCTCTATTTCTTTATTTTTTTTAATAAAAAGTTTCTCTCTTTCTTTGTTTATGTTTTCATTTGATTAATGAGCTAAGAGACAATAACTGAGGTCTGTGATGGGATGTGATATAATATTTAAATATCATTACTATTTGCAATCTCTTATAGTCAAAGGTAATGTAAAACGTGGCCATTGTTAATGCAGCGTCTTTACAATTTTGCTTTAACCTTTTTACTGAACCAATTGCGGCCATTTCACACATAATTGGTGGACCAATAGTCATTAGTCGGTGCATAAATCAAGTCATGTGTAGAATTTCTATGCTACTCATAAAAGAGTTTAATTTATTATAATTATTTTTTTCGTTTTTGAATTTAGATTTATCTGAGAGTCCTAGTTTTTCTTTTTTAACTTAAAATTCTTGACATATCGTAATGTGATTTAACCCTCTCGAATTGAATAAAAGTGCTCTATCTTTACACATACCACGGGATAGAAGTTCTATTACTAGGTTGTACTCCTAATGCCTGATAATTGGTTTGCATAATCTCAACTCTTCCTTATTAGTACTAGATGATTTAGGAAGATCCTTAAAGGAAAGGGCATTAATCACAATTTCTTTTACTCAGCAAGCAAAAAAACAAAAAAAACAAAAAAACAACAACAACAACAATTAACAATTTCTTTCGAAAAAAAAAATTAACAAAATTGTTTATTGTCATAACAGTTCAAGTTCTCGCACAGCACTATATATATGTTGTTTCATATTAATTTCTGGAGTGCAGACCACTGTTTTCATTTAAGAAAGAGAGTATGGGAGGAAAAAAAAAGGGGGGATGAAAAAGAGATCAATAGTGAAATATTGATCCGGTCAAAACGTGGTTATATATACTAATGTGAATTTACCTTATTTAGTCAAAAAAGAAGAATTTTAAATTGACTAGTTATAAGTAAGAGTACTACGTATAAAGCTTATAATCCAAATGATGCTGGAAAATTGACTTATAAAATGGGAATGATCCTCTTAATAGTTAAAACACATGCACATATATGTGTGTGTGTGTGTGTGTGTGTGTATGTATTGTTGAATCAAACAATTTTTCTTTGATTTAAAATTTTGTGTTTCCGAAAAATAAGTATTGCTTCCAAAAGAATTGTCATAATGTGAACATATGGGCATAGAATACACAAGCAATCTTATAGTAGAGGAGCCGCAACATCAACAGTATCGGGAACAAAGATATGGAAGATATTAATTATTCCCTGTTTTGTATATAATAAGGAAAGGAAATTAAAGAAATTTAGTTATATTTAGATTTTAATTAAAGCAGCATAATGACTCGAGATTAGCTTAGCTGTTTCATATCTTTGCTTTTCTCTAACAAATTGTATTTTGTCTTATTATATAATTATAAACAGTGGTTAGGATTTTGTGAAGGAACTATTACGTGTACGATACCCGGATGATAAAGCAAAGCTGATCCTCTTCCGAAATATTAAAATATTATAAATTTATTAAAAATTAAAAAAAAAAAGAATATTAGTTATAACAGTAATATGAATAAATAAAGCTGATCCTCTATATATACACTGTAGTATTAGTCTAGTCCAAAGCACTAGCTTTGGACTCATTAAATTAGTGGTGTTTTGTTAGAAACAACATGGGACACTGATTATTATACGTATAAGATTTATATATGGATTAAAGATTTAACAAACTGAATAGTGGATCCGAGGAAATCGTGGCCATGGATGAAAATCCGGCAACACAAAAGCTGATGATCATATATGTAACCTCTCCCAACAGCAATGCCAACAAAAAAAAAAAAAAAAAATCATATTTTGTAATTATCCTTAATTTAATCTACATTTGCTTATTATATTACCCATTCCAAACACACCGAAAAAATAAATAAGAAATAACAAGGACTGAGAGATATTGGTTCATGCACTCTCATTTGAGGGTGCAAGTTATTATTATTTTTTTTTTCAGAGGATTAAAAATTACGGACAAACATCGATCGACCGTATTTAGTTTGGCAACAGATTAAAAATTATGGATAATACATCGATCGACCGTGCTTGTTTGGTAACATCTTTGTGTTTTACTTGTATTTAGAGATGTTCTTAAAATGTTGCTTGAAGGATCTCCACCATCATTTTCTTTTTTTTTATTTTTTTATTTTTATCATAAATACTTACAGTCCTTTAGAAAATAGAGAAAAAAAAAAAAGAAATATAATGCTACGAAACATGATTAACCACGATGATAAAATGTACAAAAGGGATATCCTATATGAAGTATAACGATTCTAAGTGTAGTTGGTATTTAAGGTCGTGTCTCTCTACCTCCAACATGAAAATGTGTGTGCGAGTTTTCTTTTCTTTTCTTTGCTTTCATTTCTAACATTAAGGTCAACATTCACAAATTTTCACACCAAAATTATAAAGATGTAATTTTAATTTTGTAATCGAAAATAATTCTAAAAACAACATTACTTGTACTCAAGGGATAAATTAGTACATCAATGTAAAAGTTAAATAACATTAAAAAAAAATGAAAGCATATAATTTCTAATATCATGCTTTTGTCAAGCTTGCAACAGGTTATTTTAAGCTATTCCTTTATTTACACTTGTCCCTTAAATGATCCATTCATTGCGACCTTCGATCTAGTAGTAGGATACTCTTTTTTCTGAAAATAGAAAAACTCCATCGGTAATATCATTTACAAATCATATTCAAATACGAACTATTTTTAAAACTACAATACTAAAATTCTCAAAACAGCCTAAATGCCAAACATCCTGTAAATCTTTAAAAATCTAAAAACAGCCTCAATGCCAAAAATGCTCTACGTGATTTTGCTGCTGTAGCTTCTAGAGGTTGTCAATGTTGTCCCTTCCAAAACCTGCCGTCTCTTGTATAAAAAAATAATAATATATAAAAAAAAACCCTTCACCGCTTAAAAGATTTGTTGCCAGCTTGATATGCATATTTGATCAGTCAATATCATAAAGCTAATGCATATAAACTGACTTACTATTACTGCTTTTTTTTTTGGGTCTATTTTGTCTTTTTGGCTCGACTTTTTTCGTTGTTTCAATAACGTTGAATTAATTAATAACAAGGGTTGAAAGCAAAAACCACTAGGAGACAAAACTTGATGTAATTCTCTCACTCGATTCTCTATGTTCAAACTTTTTTTGTTTTGTTTTGTTTTGTTTTTGTTTTTTGTTGTATATGCTTTGTGATAAGTAGAAGATAACAAAAACTTAGATAAACAGTATGTTGACATGTTATGATATTTCACTCATTTAAAAACTTAGATGAACAGTTTTTTACGATCAGTATTGTAAGTTTATTGAAACCTATTACTTTTTTTTGTCATATATTCGTAGTCTAAGATCCGTAGTCTTCTTCAACAAAAATTAAAGGTATTTCACACATTTGAAAACAGCCATAAGAACGGAGTAACACCTTCAAAAACACAACTCATAAATGGAGAAATTTTTAATATTCCTTATTATTAGTCATCTTTGTATATATTTTTTTTTCCTTTACCTTTTCCTCTTCGAGATTGTTAAACAACTTGTTAACTGAGACGCAGATCACTAGAACTTTTTTGTTAGAGTTGTTAACCTTGTTTCTCTCATGTCTGGCCGTTAATCTTAATTTTTGAGTATCAATAATTATGTGACATGTGACTTGTCCTTTTTTTTAAAAAAAAAAAAAATTATTGGTAGGTGTTTAAAAATTAATTGTCATGAAATGTACTAATAAAAGGATGATAACTCTCTATTACGTGAGTTGGTACTTAATAGTTGGATTATAATTGGTATCTCTGGCACTCCTCAGATCATTGGCTTCTGTAAACAGTAAATTTATTCTATCATACAAGCTACACTTTCTTGGCAGAACACATGACATGAGGAACGATAATATATATACATTAATATGATCTTTCCATGTTCTTGATATTAAAAAAAGTCGACTTTCAGAACTACATGCATGGACAATGGTCGTGCTTTGGTTTAGACATATGCAGAAATAGAAACTCAACATACTAATCAATAAAACAATAAATGCCTTGCCAACAAACATCTATATATCCTGAAGAGACTAGCTATAGAAGAACATGCAAGTTTGCTCAGTCTCAACAATCAGCACTTATTGTTTCAAAGCTTGGCTCATGATGTTGAACTGTAGGAGGAAATTAATTATCGGATTGGTTTAGATTATCTTTGTCTGATTTTCAATTGTAGCTCATAAGGAGACTGTCAACATTTATCTTTCAAAGTCATAACCTTGTATTCCTTTTTTTTCTTCTCCATAAATTGTATTCCTTATTTTTGTGTCCGAAAGTAGGCTATATAGACTATAAAAAGAGGACTATTTTACTTGCAGTATGTAGATAAGTCGGACGAATATCCAATAGCAAATGCATGCATCTTCGATTAGAAGCAGAAAGTGAATGATTGATGCTGAACAAGTACTTGTAAATATATATATATATATATATAAGCATGCATGCATATTTGATCAAGCATCTGGTGGTCCATCCGGTATTGCATATATCTATATCTATACATATAAACATTTCAAGTAAGATATTCTTGATCAAATATTAAAAAAATATATATTGATCATTTCAAATTTACAATATGGCTACCAAACAGCTCTCTATTTTTGTTTCTGAAATATTGGTGTAGCCATTGAAAACCATTCTCCTCCCTTGACATACATGGTAAATTATTTTACGAGAAAACAGAAAAAACAAGAACCATACATTCATTATAGATTCACCCTAATGACAACTAGTTAAAGCACTCTAGTATAACACACAAACAAAATTAATATATTTTTGCGATCTTATTAGAAGACTATAGATTCACCCCAATAACAAGTATCACCTAGTAACCAAGTTTAATTACCATCTAAGTCACTAAAAGCATTTATCATCCTATCCCGGCCGCTATATAGCTTTCTTAATTTTTTTCATTTTTTATTTTTATTTTTTGCAATAAGTTAGGCGATCATGCACAAGAATACATTCAGACACACAAATATATGGAAATGCATATGTAAATACGTATATATGCACACACACACACACACATATATTTGCTTCTATGTGTACAGTCCTAGCTAACATTCGTGACGTTTCATAAAGAAAATTAAACCTGCAAAAGGGATCTTCAGTGAAAAAAAGGAAATTCGGTGCCACACAGAGTTCAAATATATATATATATATATATATAGCAGTTCCAAGAAAATCTAAAAGCAGATGCATTACTACTAGCTAGGGAGATTTATTCCAAGACGAGATCGTTATATTTAGATTCTGTTGCAGCTCGGGTAAATTCATACTTTCTGGATCAGTAACCTGTGAAACAGATGGAATCAAGGTACACAAACAGTCATTATTATTTCATACAAAGATTTTAATTAGAATAAACAGAGTTGATATTATTGTAATCATGTACCTCGGCTTGGATGGTGTGAAATAACCGCACATCAGACACTTTGGTGGTAACACAACTAACTAAAGTAAGTCCTTGTCCGAGCAGTAGTTGGAGCACTCTTGATAGGGGCAAACCGTGCCCTACAATATTATTGGAGCTACCGCAGCTCAACAAAATCTCAACACCGGCCGAGCAAGGGTGGACCGCCACACACGTGCTCGTTGCACGGTGGTCGCTTGAGCTTCCACTTATTGCTGAGCCTTTGGCTCTGAAATTGGAACTCTTTAGGTCATCTCGCCGGGCACCCAATTCCGTGATCCTCATCTGCAAGCGCTTGATGTAATTCACAGCTCCGTTCATGTGATCTGACATCGAACGCTTTCCCTAAAAACCAAATTTTATAGAATAGTTATTTAGACATGTATTTGCTAGTCCTTTTTTTCTTTTTTCCTAATCCCACTCCAAGATCTCAACTCAGAATTTATTGAATAGAAAGAAATGAAAAGCAATTAATATTAAAAGTCAAAACGAAATTATTAAGCAACCGAAAATTGGGATTAATCAATATGAGGGGGCCAAAAAAAAAAAAAAGAAGAGAAATAAAGGTCTGATCGAAGGGTTATTCTTTTTTTTTTTTTGGGGGGCTTGGAATAAACCATATATGAAGAAAATCATATGAAATTAGTGAAGAGATCTTCATAATTTATATTAATTTACCTTGATAAATTCAAGAGGGATTAGGGATCTGAGCAGCGCGTGTAGGGCAGCCATTTCTTTTCTTCGTTGCTTCTCGATTTCTCTGTGCATCATCTTCTTCTTATTACTATTATCATCGTCCTCATAATCAAGATTTGGTGCTAATGATCTTCTCCTGGACCGCCCTTTTCCCATAATATTCTTGCTGGCGAAATCAATAATATTGGGTTCCACCAAAGCAGTACGGGTGGGGATGATCAGATCCTGTGGGATTATGTTTTGTTGGTAGGAAGTATTATAATTATTATTACTATTAGACGAAAAATATTGGAAACAGGCCATAATCCTGAAGGCCTCACTCGTCAACCTTTGCCGTAGACGAAATAGATGGAACTTAATTATTAATGGAGAGAGGCAAAAGTATAGAGTATAGTATATAGTATTGTGTAGATGCGTTTGTTAGAATGGGAGATCTTCCATGGGCTAAAGATTCCCACAAATCTTTTCACATAAAATTATTCAAAGCATGGGGGATAAGAACGAGAATTTTTATGTTGCTTTATTTTATTTTTAGGACTATATATATTGGCTTATATATATATATATATCTGTGTGTGTGTAAATATATTATTTGCTTTTGTTTTGGGTGTACTTTAGTATGCAAACAAGAACCGTCCGCTCCCTCAAACCTCTAAAAATATATATATACTTATTTCCTTAAAAACATTGCTACAAGTATTTTTTGACTAATATTAAAGTGTAATACTAATCTAAAATTGACACTAATGTCTCGGCCGGGGAGTGGCCGGGGACAGTCACATGTCATGTCAAGTTGTTACCATGAAATTTGCCTAACTGCACTTTACTTAAAAAGGAAAAGAAAAAGAAAAAAAAAAAAAGACTGACTGTATTTGTTAGAGTATCGATCTCTTATATAATGCTAATTTTTTATATTAATGTCAAAATTTAAGATTAGGAGGTGAGAAAACCATTAATACAATGTTATACTTTATGTCATGCTTGACTTTTACTTGGAGTTTTATGCACCTTCAGTTTCTTGGAGATTTTTCACTCATTTTTTCAGGGAGATGAATTTTTTCTATTTGGTTGTCATTCGGGGATTTTACTGAGGAATATCTTCTTCTTCTTCTTCGAATTTTGATATAGCTGATATGTTGAAAGTATAAAAATATAACTGCATATTTCATTTTCGATTTTTTAATTTGTGTTAGCATTAAAAGTCGTATAGATATTGGAGTTGGGTTTAGAATATGAAATGTCCATCAAATTATAGCTAGTCACTCTGATATATAAATTTGGTTCATGTAATGATTGTCATCTCTTTTCCCTCCTAGCCCCTTTCCTCAGAATATGAAATTAAGCTGGTCGTGGAAAGGTCATAAATGTCTTACCCTTTTTAATCGGCTCGTCAAGTACTACTTGATGTCTTACTTATGCTTATCATTATTCATATATATATACCATGTGTGCTGTCGACTTTGAGGTTGCTTAATATACTTAATTCTTTTCTTTTCTTTCCTTTTTTTTTTTTTTTTTTTTTTTCCAACGAAACGATAACTATTATCAATAGGTGAAATTTATGAATTTAAGAACTACTTAATTACTGATTAGCCTTCAGTGTTGGTTTGGTAACAAAGTAGGACTACCTACCATAAATCTGTCGCCTAGCTGCATCTGAATGCGGAATCATTAACCACCTTAAATGACAAAGGTGAAAATATATGAAGAAATATATGGGGAAAGACCTTATATATCCTTTTAGTGGGAAAGATTCAAAAGAAAAAAATAATCAGCACTTGAAAATCCAAAAAAAAAAAAAAAAAAGAACATAACCCTATTTGACACCAGAATAAGAATTCAAGTACGTAAAAGAAAATCAACAATACGTTAGCTATATATATATACTTTTTGCCTCAATGGTCAAATAATTATAGCCGTGTGGTTGTTTTCACCAATCAATAAATAGAAGCCATGCATTTCGGCGATTATGCCCACATCATATCAAATATTTAGAACCATCATACATAAATTAATGTCTTTCAGCTACTTAAAAAGAAATGGAAAAGAAAAAAAATTAGAAAGATCATACATGAATTATGGCATGCAAACTTTTTTTAGGGGTTAGAAATTTTTTTTTTTCCTTTTCTCTTAGAATAGGTTCAACGTTTGATATTCCATTGCACCGTCTTGAAGTCTTTAATTTGCCCAATTAATGGGTGTTGATTAAACCTATATATAATGGTTAGAATGAAACTGAGCCTAATCTTTCAAGTAAATTTAGGTCAAGTCATTTCTGTTCTATTGGTGATCTCAAAAGTTCTTTAAAAAAACAACGGGTTGGTTGGAATGACATCTATAATCTTTTTTTCATTTGTTTATTTTTACTCAACAAAATATTGAGTTGGGTGTGAGCTGATGAGCTTTTGAAAGTCATTACTTGTGGGAAAGGGCGTATTGTGTATGTGGGACCTTTACTAGTAGGACGACTGTAGTTGGTATAGGAGAAGGGCAAAACAAGAAAAGCATCTTACGAGCATTAACACACACCAACAATATCAACAGGAGATCTCATTACTAAATAGTTCATCACCAGATGTACAATATGACACGACCAAATAAGGGGCTCCAATAATGTTTCCTGTAACGCATTATAGAAATGCCTTTTTTGATCCTAGCTAGCTTAGCTGCTCCCATATCTTTTCCCTGCCAAAAAACAAGTGATCTGTACATAACTCACTGCCTTTTTAATACTATATTAATATCTCATAAAGTTGCTAAAGTATTAATAATAATAATAATAATAATAATAATAATAAAATGTTGAAGATAAAGCTCTAGGATAAAGGAGCCATGAGACTGTCTGTGATTTTGGATGCATATGGACCTCCCAAGTGCCTAACCCACATACAGGTTATGCAAATCTTTTTGTATTAGATCTCACTTATATCATCTTCTGCATAAACCCTAGCTTGGTCCACAACGGCCCTAGAGTTTTGCAGTCAGTAATATCTTTATAATATTCGAATTAATAGCATAATTGAAGCATATAGACCAATTTAGGCAACCTATAGTTTAGAACAACTAATTGAAGTAATGGTTTACTCATTATAAATCATCGGTAAGCTGATAATTGATTGGTTCCAATTCATAATTAATTCTTTTAATATGGAAATACGTATTAATTAATTATTCTTAGTATTTTAGAAGCTGATCATGATTACCTTAATTTTTCAGTTAAAATGATTAAAATTAACTGTCTTTTGTTTGTTAAGGGGTGTGTGTACTTTCCAACAGTTCAAAGACAGATTGGCTTGAGCCAGCTTTTAGTATTATTCGTTTTTATTCCTTGTAATTGTAAATTTAATGAACAGATCACCAATTCATTTTTTCTATAAAAAAAATTGGGAGTATAAGTTTAGTCAAAGATTTCTGTAGAAATAAGATTGTTGGGGGTTAGAAAGTCTTATTTATTAGAATATAATTTTGCAATTTGCTTCATAGCCTCGAAGTCTTCAACAGAAACAAAACAAAACAAAAGGAAGCAAAAAAGATCAAGAAGAACAAGGAATCCTTAACGAGGAAGAAGAAAACGTAAAACAAAAACTGGGTTATAAATATTTGGCAAGTTAATTATATAGCAATTTCTTAGATAAGTGAGCAACCCAAACCTACTTGATCAGTCAACCCCTAATTAAGACGAGGCAGGTGTCTGTCTTGGATTAACGAGATGTGGGCCCAGATATCGGCGCTAATCTGCTCATAAATGTCAACTCTTCCCTTAAATAATTTTGAATTAGTGTAATAAATAAACAAATAATTTATATCAATTTAACTCCTATATTGCTTTACTTTTTAGTTTTGTCCCTGATGTCAGAATCAGATTTCAATATTTCTCCAATTTCTTCTAGTTCAAGAAATATTTTTATGTATGAACACTCTTAAAAAAAGATTGAAATATATAAATTGCTAGCCGCTCATCCATCACTACATTAAGCATGAGTACTGCAAGCATTTAAAAAAAAAAAATCTACTGATGGTGTTACAAAAGTAAAAGATAATTTTGCATATATATATATATATATATATATAGTAGTTACTATTTGATTTTTACCACTGTTATCAATTAAAAATTATTGCAGATACAACTTAACGATAATTTCACATTTGACTTCATCATAAGATGAAAAGTTCAAATCTCCCCACCTCGAAATTGAAAAAAACAAAATCATGAATTATGAAAATGTACAGGAGTGAAGTTAATTTTTCAAGGCACTTGAATATAATAGACTAAGATTAGTAAAACTTTTAGTATGCATCTAAAAATTTGACTGGTTAAGTTTGGAAGAGATGACATACAACATTTTTCTCGTTTATATAATTAAATACCACACAGATGATCATGATGAAAATAAAATTCCATCATATCGACAAATTGACGAATGTAAAATCCTCTTCCACTTGCTGATCCAGACGATACAAGCAATGGAGATCCCTAGGGTATACAAAGACGATATAATTAAATAGTGAAATATGCAAAAAGTGCCTAGAAATATTTTGCATATATTTCGATAGTTTTATATGAAATTTAATCTTCAACTTTTGACTTTTGTTTTTATTTTTAGATAAAGGTGGTTTTCCATGTGTTATATTTTGACCTTATGCTTTTTTTTTTTTTAAGTATTCCTTTATTTTGTAATTAAATAAAAAAAATCTCTTTTCTAATGTGGACTTATTAGCTAACTATCCAATTTTTTTTATACACCCACACTTTCAAAGTTTTTTTTTTTTTTTTTTTCAATAAAAAACTTTAATTTATAAGTAAAGTAAAACAAAATATCTCTAGAAATTTTTCTAAAAAAATACCTCTATTTGTTTTTTGGTTTTTTTGGTTTTTTTTTTGGTTTTTTTAAAGTTAAAAGACAGAAAGACACTGCCCTTCTCCCTGACGACAACATGAAAATGGAGTCCCATCGGTGCAATCCTCCTTCCCCTCTCTTCAAAACAATGGTTTTTTGAGACTTTGGCTAGTTATTTTTAAATTTTAGGACGTTACATTCTTTTGAACTTTGTGCTTTGGTTTAATGAGATATTAATTACTATGTTGTTGAATTTTTTAGTTAATTTGAAGGAATTTAATTTGAATTTTGATAATGTTGTAAGAATTTCTTCTTCTTCTTCTTTTTTTTTTTTTTTTTTTTTTTTTTTTTTTTAAGTTCTTAATTGACAATTGATTAGGATTTAGGAAAAGTCTCCTTGTGGAGATTACCAGACTCTAAACCTTCTTCAAGTAAGGCAGGTATGGGGCATAAGGAGGGGGGAAGCATATACCTATTCCTTTCCCACTCAAAAATCATATCAAATCACTAGACTTAACCTTGAATCATGTCTTATATATATTTTTTTTCCAAATAGATAGCATCAATCATCAATATAGAGCCACAAATATCTCCAAAAATTTAAGATATTTACCAAAACAGACCGATCGTTCGGTGAATGAAATCCACCATTTAGTCCTTTGTTATCGATCAGAAGTAATCCAAATCACTCGTGCCAATGATACGCCAAAGCTCCATGGAGTTTATCTAGAGTACTTATATATAAAGCAACAATAAGTTCGTTGACCAAAAGTATTTCAAATAGACACACCTCATCCTTTTCTTTTCTAGAGATAATGCACCAAATCTTGTCCCGCACTGATATAGCCCGAGCAGCATTTATTATTAGGAAAGTTAGTTTTAATATTAAGGAAAGTTAAAGTTTTATATGTAATTATCTTTATTAAGAACTTTATATTTATTTGTATTTATTGTAATTTAGAATAAGTCTTGATTTTGATAGATTTGTAAGTATTAGGAAAGTTAACCGATTGTATACATTGTAAATTGTACTTATATGAGAGCTCATTCATAATACTCCATACTAATAAATTCATTGTTATTAATCCATAGACATAAGCACATCTACGTTAAACACTTGTGTGTTCCTTTTTTCTTCATCTTTACTTTTATTACTTTCTTATTTAATTTTCTATACTTATTACCTTTCACTTATAAAATGCTATATACGGCTCAATATGTAGATAAATTTCGCTTTATATGCAGAAGAATTTCAGATATAATTATATGAACAATACAAAACCAAACAATTAAATCGTTACACTACAAACGTGATAGGGAGAGACTAAACACAGAATTAGTATCAATACATCAGACATAAATTTTTTGTTAAACAACAACAGACATATTATAAATTGTTAATTCATGTATGTTACTCAGAGATCATGAGTCTCAATGATGGGTTCACTTCCGCAAGTCTCTGGCTCAGTTTGATCCATGCATGTCCACTCGCAGACTTGTGAAAAATATCCGTAATCGTAATAAATTAGACGAAATTACATTTAATTAAATCTAGCTAGCTGAAATATATATATATATATATATATATATAATCAGATTGGATTGTGTGGACGAAGTTGATATTAATTTTGGAGGAAATACAACTAAAAATACGACGTCCTTCCTCAAGAAGCACTTTCAAAACTCTTGAAAGGGGTAATGCTACTGGCCCATCCTCACAGTCACAGTTGGTGGTACAAATGACAATTTGAATCCCACCACATGAAGGGCGTATGGTAAAGCAGCTGTTCGAAAACTTTCTGTTTTTACTGCTATTAATTAGAATATTGCTCAAATTGACCAACTTCTTCAGCTCATTTCTCTTGGTTTCCAGTTCTTTGATCTCCTTCTTCAGATGATGAATGTGCACCACTGCCTCATTCACGTGCTTGTGAGCCGCTGATCGCTTCCCCTAAAATCCCCATAGAGAGAGAGAGAGAGAGAGACAGTTTCAGTGTCTCATGATTTACGAGAGAAAATACCAAGCAAGATTGAAATTAGAGGGATATGTCTAGGGTTTTACCTTTATAAAGTCGGGAGGGAGAAGAGACCGAAGTGATACAAAGAGGGCCGCCATTTCTTTCCTTCTTTGCCTTTCAATTTCTCTATGAATCTTTCTTTCTCTTTTCATTTTCCATAGAATTTTCATGATCATCGGTAAATTTTCTCTTTCAGCTTTTTTGGGCATGTTGTTAAGTTGATGGCCACCGTCCGTTGATGCATGACTCGTGAGGATCAAATCTTCATGAATTTGGTGGTTCTGGCTGAGGGCAATATTGAAAGAAATGAAGGAGCTGGTCATGATGAGCTTAGTTGTTGCTTTGGGGTAAAGGAAACATATTTCCACGAAGTTACGAAATTCTCTTCAAGCCACTTTCTTGGAGGGTGTCAATGGAGGCGAATTAGGAATCACATACTTCTTTCTTTTTTTATTTACTTTAATTTTTTTAATTATTTTATTTATTTTTTAATCATTCTTTTTACTTTTTCGGGTTTGTGATCTTTGATAGGAGTAACAATGACAATATAAAATATTCTCTGTAACCACTTCTTTAAAAGATTAGCTTTGATTTGAGTCACCACTAGATAGCTAGCTCCATTTAAAATTGGCCTGTGGACACTAAACTAACATATTGGTGATGGAATGGAATCCCCACAAACCTTTTAAATACAGCCGTTGTGTTCCTCATGATCAGACGGTTATTGTTGTCCGATCTATAGTTGATCAGAAATTGGACGTTCCATGTCATTTTGGTTAACAATTATGTTTGAGTACATTATGTATAGATTGTTAAATGAAACTAGGGGAAATAATATACGTGATAGTGTATACAATAACAAATATGACTGCGTAATTGTGCCTCATAATTTGTTGGGGATAGGCAGAATACGTGTTCGAATTTTGCACGTAATTACCAATTAATTACTGATCAAAATTCTACCCTTCGAGTAAAAATATTTTTTTGGACCATCAAATACTTATAAATATTATTTGTTTTACTTTTTTATTTTTATTTTTTTGGAATTTTCATAATAAGATCTCTCATTTTACATTATTAAAAAAAAATTTATTACTTTAACCATTCAGTGGTTTAATCTATTATTAAAGTGGTTTTGTGTTGCATGCTACATGCTGCAAAATTTTAAGGTCGACACTCATGGATGAGTCGGTTGAAAATTTAAATTGATTTCGATAATTTTTTTTTATTTAAATTGATTGAATCGAAGCTGCACTTCTAACCAATTTAGTTGCTTTTCCAGATTTTATGCATGACCGTTTTTACACATTGAACAACCCATGTTATTAGAATCTCAAAGTGTACGTTTACACACACACACACACACACACACACACACACACACACACACACACACACATAAATAACTAACCCTGATCTATTTCGTCAATTGCCTAATTGGGTTGACAGACCGTTGTCAAAAGATGACAGAAAACCCAGTGAATGCTCATATTTTATTGCCACTCAAATTCTTGTCCTCCTCGCAGTCCTGTATCAATTTTTTGATGTTATTATTCTTTAATGATCTTACCGAAAGAAAAAATGTCATTCGAATCCTAAACGCATGATGTAAATAATACACTTTTCTATTTAGGTGTCCTTGCACACTTGACAGATTGTCATGACATCCCCCATGTACATATATGTGTGTGTATATATATACATATATTAAGGAAATGAGTACTTGATAAAATCCTATAAGATCAACTGGGACCCATGAATTGTGTAATATTTCTTTTTTTTTTTTTTTTTTTCTAATAGAATTAGTTTTTCGAAACATTTCTTGTACTAGAATTGAGCTCTCAACTAACTCGTAAATATATATGAAGTCTGCAATTTAAATTCTTCTGGCAAAGAGGATTATATTCCAAAAATATAGATTTCCCCGAGATTAAATAAGTATATGACAACTCACTAACTTGTGGATAAGCAAAAGACCAAACCTCAAATTGGAAGAAAGGTAAATATTTATATAATATTTTTAGTATAGTCACGTGGCCTCAATTAAGTCAATTTTTTTTTTTTTTTTTGAATTATTATGAATCATCTTTATCAACAAAGAAGATGCTTAAAATTTTAGAGGGTATGCCTCCAATAATATTGTGCTGGAGAGGCATACATGGTTGTGGAGTGGTACTACGCAATTTCCTCAGGAAGAAAAGAAAAGAAAAAAACAATAAATTTATTAGGATTTGTGGACTTCATTACTCCTAACTCGGAAATTCACCAGGGCATTAATGGTTTGACCTTCAAACATTTTTTCACCTTTTTTATTTTTATTTTTTTTTAAGTCTCATACTAACGGTGTACATTTCTAATGGGTGGATTTGATTAAATATACATTGAAATAATAATAAAAAAATATTAGAAACAGTTTCTAATACAAATCTAATAGTTAATAAAAAAAACCCTACCGGTGGTGGATTTTTTCAACTTTATCTATGGAAATCTCCTAATTTTTAAGGGAGGGATTCCTTTATTTTCCAAAACCAACGGGCCTCAAAACATGAGAATTGAAGTGAAATCATATTTTCCATTTTATACGCACATTCTCAGAAAATGCCCGTCCTTTTTTTTTTTTTTTTCATAACATGTTTTTTTAATGGTTCTTTCTGCATATAAAAAGAATCTTTCCATTGTTGAACTTCACTATTACCTCTAATAACTATATATATATGGGGTACTATAATCAATATCTCTTACATTCGGCTCCACATTTCGATCACATGCACTTCACAGTAACAAATTAAAAATTGTACGATAATTAATTGACTTTTTTAATGAGCTCTAATCTTCATTTGTCAGGGAAAAGGGATATGGGAAGCAGCTAAGCTGTTTCCCTAAGCACTGTATAAATGTACTAAACAAATTCAACAAATCCTCTGTCCAACTCATAAAGCTAATGATCTTGATCTAGTCGGAAAATATTCTCCTTGATTCTATTTGGTGGCCGGTTTTTTGTACTTTTTTCCTTCTTTCTCCGACCAAAGATATCCGGTGCATGAACAGTATCAGATCACATTAATTTCTAAATCCCAAAATAAGATATGCATCAACTATTATAATTAAATTTTCATATTAACATTATAAATATTATTAATTGATTAATTGATTAATTAATTAGTTGCCTGGCAGTAAGCATATTTTAATACTAAAATTGATATGATAAACTTATATATGGTCCCATAATCTTTTGATTAGAATCCCTAATAATTGATATTAATATAAAGAATTAAGGGTTTGTTAAATAAATGTACTATAAACTTATAAGTCGTTCACATTTACTATATATATCTTCTAGAGCGTAATTTGGGTACAAACTGTTGGTTTAAAGTGACAATGTTGTCGTGTTCCGACCTAAGTAGTACTTACCACAAACTAAGATCATCGTGTTCCGTTCACATACCACAAGCTAAAAGATTATCGTGTTCCGTTCCATTACCACAAGAAAAGACATAATTAGGTCCCTAAAGACTAAAGTTGAACTGCGGCAGAGTAAATTAAGATAAGAGAGAGAGAGAGAGAAGAGCACGTGTAGAAATTCAACACTTTAAACATCTAAGGCCAATTGGGCCCAAATTTCACTGTGCAGTGTGAACTACTTTGATCAAATAATTATGGCATACTTCCATTACATAAAATGTCACTTTAATTTAATTTAATTTAATTTTTTCTGTCCCTTTCCGAGCATTCGTGATCAGTTTCTCTCCACTCCTAATACATTGTTAATTAGTATTTTAAAGTTAATTACGTACACTTATAATAATGTGTGTGGTGCATAGATGATGAGCATATATTTTTTTCTTTTGATTTTGCTTACTGAATTTATTTATTTTTAAGTTAATAATAAGAGAATATTCATAACTGATACTGATACTTTCTAACTTAGTTGATATATATCTATTAATTGACTCGTCTTCTATCATTGCGTAGTATATTTATTTACTTAATTATGTAATTGTATGTAAGATGTGAACTGGTATAAATAATTTCCGCATGTGGACAAAATGGTTTAATCATTAATCACCATTTTCTTCTTCGTGTAGACATAATTAATCACATTTTTCATGGAGAAGAGGACGTGGCTCGTTTTTTTTCCTTTTCTTTTTCTGATTATTCAATATTTGTCATGATTTTTTTGAACAGTTAAAAAGTGATCAATGTGTTGCACACTGATATTGACAAGTGTTTTCCCTTCTATTCCGGATTCCACTAATAAGTTGGGGTCCAAGGAATAACTTTATGTATTTAACAACCGAACGATGATTTGACAACATCCTTGTTAGAGTGTCTTACACTTTTGGAACTAATTACCTGCTTATTTACAGTGAAAGTTTGAATTTATAATCCTTATAGATTCCAACCTCAATGTCCAAAATTAATATGGTTATTATTATGTTAATTTATTTAATTGAAAAAAATGAGTAGATTACCTCATCGAAAGTTACTAAATAGTTATATAATACGTTAGGTGAGTCATCAGAGTTAATAGACATATGTGTTTTCTTTCTTTCTTTCTTTCTTTTTTGTTTGGAGGGGTAGGGGTCCAGGGAAGGGGTAATTTCAGAACTAGTCCCCAAAATTTAATCAAATATCACTTTGGTTCCTCATATTTAAAACGTCTCAAAAATGGTCCCAATCTATCTTGATGTGGAAATTTTAGTCATTCTATTGGCTTATTGTTCAAATATATATATATATATATATACATATGGTAAAAAACACCCAAATTGTGCTTGATAAGAAGCCTTATTATAAGACAATAAAAACAAACATTTAGAAGGAAAATCAGACGAAAATATACCAAGAAATGAAAACCATACCACACCCTTTTTAAATCAGTTATAATCCCACCTTGAAAGCCACTTAAATGTCCATTTTACCCCACTTGAATGACACATAGATTGCGCTTGCTCTATTGTAACTAGATTTTAGTACAGATGCAATAGAACAATCAACATTATCTATCGCACCATGATAGATCGAGATTTTAAAATATCAAGGATCAAATTGTAATTTACAAGTGAACCATTTTTAAAGTTAAATTTAAAAAAAAAAAGTCACGGAGAGAGAGAGGCCGACTTATTAAGAGAGAGAAACTCAATGTAAATTGCTTTGCTTTGGTCCACTAAATGTGAAGGGGGGCAGATGAGTGGGGATATATATATATATATATATGTATATGTATATGTATAACTTTATAATAAGTTTGTATATGGGAACAGTGCCAACAAACAAATTAATCTTTAATTCCTTAGAATGGCCGGTGATGTCATTTATTATCTCACCTCAGATTTGAAGAGATATCAAGGAATCTTTGGCTCTTAGAGATGCCCATTAGGGATTTACATACCCTAACAAACAGATCTCTATCCCTTTCCCCTGACCACCCCGATCAGCCAAATATATAGGAAATTCTAGAGAGAGAAAGAGAGAGAGACCGTCTGATTAATCATTTTTTGCCCTGCAAATGTTTCCTTTACATCAAAGCAATGAGCTGTGCTTCCAGATTTCACCCAATCCCCACAAAAAGCAGACGATCTCAGAAGATCTGGTTCTTGGCCATGCTTCCCTGGAAGAGGATCACGATAACAACAATAATAATATTGCTTTCCACAGTACTACTACTGATGATCATAAGGAGTTCATCAAAAGCCGGCGACAGAAGCCGGCCACTCCGAACAATAATTTTCAGACTTGTAATGAGAACAGGAACAAGAAAAATATGAAGCATAGAGACATTGAAAGGCTGAGAAGGCAAGAAATGGCTACTCTCCACGCTTCCCTCAGATCCTTACTCCCACTTCACTTAATCAAGGTCAAGATAAATCTCTTGCTATAAAAATCTCTTGTTATGTTATTTTTTATTTTTTATTTTTAACCCTCAGTCTTTCTTAATTTCTCTACTTTTGTCCTCATGATTTTAGGTCGTATGACTATATTGTGATCTTAATTAGGGCTAAGATAATTATGGGAATTTCTTTTCAGGGAAAACGTTCGATATCGGACCACATCAACGAGTCCGTGAGGTATATAAAGCACCTCCAGATGAAGATCAAAGAGCTCGGCGTCAAGAGAGATGGGCTAAAGGAGTTGTCCAATTCGAGTACTGCTGCGAATACCGACCTCGACGGAAGTGCGAGCTCCAGCAGCTGTTCTCCCTCGCCGGGACGCTTCTTAACAGTCCAACGTTGTTGCGGCGGAGTTGAAATCGCTATCGGTACTGGCGATTTCGGAGAAGGTGCTACAGGTTTTCCCCTCTCAAGGGTTTTGGAAGTGCTACTTGAAAAAGGGCTCAGCTTGGTTAGCTGCGTTTCCACCCAAGTAAACGGCAGATTTCTTCACACTATTCGCACCGAGGTACTATATATATATATATCATTTCAGCTTTAGCGTTATGTTCCTGTGTGTATATTTATGTATATCTATACATACTATATGTATATTAGACTTGTAATTTCGCCCACCTGTTCAATTTTCCTTGACAGGCCAGTGATCTAGAAAGCATCTTCGTGTCGGCGCTTGAACAGAAACTAAACGAAGTGATTCCATCATCGTGATGTATAGGAGTAAATCGTGCGTTATATATATCAGCCTATATATATATATATATATCCAATTAACGTTAGTGGATGTTCATGTGTTGACTACTGCATACTCATATATACTGTCATGTTCTGACATTTTGGTCCTCAGCACTGATTTTAGGCAAGAGAATGACTCTTGAAAAAGTCATTTTTTACATTTTCTGGCCAATTGATGAAAACTTAAGACTAGTAACTTTTTGTTTTTTAGCTGGCTTTTTCTGTGGGAAAACACTGTGAGAAATGGAGATGGTCGTATACTAACTTGGAAGCCGCTTTTGTACGAAGTGGCTTTTCTTTGTAGTAATATGAGATCCGTTTTTTTACGGTCTCACGTACAAATACATCTATATATTTGTATATGTATATGGTCCTCTATATACATATCACGTGATATGTATTTGGTCCTCCATATACCTTGGAAAATTTAACGTCATCACCTCTCAGAGTATTTGACTCAACTACCCTAATTTCCTCATCACTACAGGAATTCCCTACCTGTAGCCACTTAGAAGTGTTTTACTTTGGCCTTTTATGATATATTTTTTTTAATAAACGGAGAGAGAGAACTAACTTATATTAAAGATTAGTAGCACATCTCAATTAGGTTTGTACTCATTATTAATCTCACCTCTTTTACCCTTTTGTGATTAGCAGCACAATAATTAGCAAAATTTTCTTTTCTCGCCATCAAGTTTGGTTCAGGTAAAATTGATAATTTTCTGTCAATCTTGAAAATTGAATTGAAAAGAAATTAGTTATCGATTGTTCCTATGTCCCGCTAGAGTTATCTAAGTGGGAGAATGGGAAGGATATGGGTATGAGCTTTTAGGTTCGAAACATGTGAACATTTTATTAAAAAAAATTATTAATTATTAATTATTACTATGTATGTGAATATGTATATAGCATATTAATTGTTTGGTATGCATGTTTGAGTGATGTTAGAAAATTTTGGAATAGATAAGGTTTAAACAAAGAGGACTTGTACTGAAGCCACATGACCGGTTTATAATTGAGAAGTAATTACATGCATGGTTATAGAAGCTAGAAGCTAATTAGAACTGCCAGATTTTGTTTCTTCATGTACTTGTTTGGAATATAGTACAGCATGATAGTTATACATGATATATATATATATATATATGTATGTGTGTATATAAATAAATAGTACCAAGTTCGACTTGTGAAGCTTGAGATGAAATAATTAAGAAAGAAAAGTATGAAATTTAGACCACTAATTATATATGTTTATTGTATGTTAATATGTGCATCCATTATATGCATGCCTTGTTGCTATTATTTTACAATCTAGTTTATTATTAGTTGGATGCTTTTTGTTTCTTGCAACGATTCTTTGTCTATTGCAATAGATGGCTTCTATATCCACCACGAGGTTTGTTTTCATGAGAAGAGAGATAAAGTGGATTTGGCTCCTGATCTGATGATCTGTCGTAACATTATTTATAACGTGCACAACTGTTTTCTAATGGATGTTGAAATGTTTCTAGGTTTTCATCATTATTCACTAGTGATCAGACAAGCCAACCTTGAATGTCGGTTGAAATATTATATACTTTTGTGTATTTTGTACACACACACATAAACATATATATATATATATATATATATATGTACACTAACTTTCTTGTTCTCTTTTGATACAAATATGTGCATGGTTAAGTTCTGAAGCCGTACGTACGGTTTATATATATATATACTCTCTTTTATTCTGGTACCTAATTACCGAGCAATTGTTTTTGCATGTGGTCGCTTCCTTACGTTATATATTGCCTGCCCTTATAATATGATAGGAAGAAAAAAGGCAAAGAAAATGTGTTTCTAAAAAGCATCTCATAAACATTAATATTAATAACGAGAGCTTATCAGAAACACACTTGAATATTCCAACATCTTTCTGGTAACAAGGATTTACCTCTTGTGTATATAGAGATACAAACTGTAAAGCTCATGCAAATGCTTTACAGTGCTGGATTTGTTATATAAGCACCTGATTAAAGTGTGTGTGTGTGTACATATATGTGTGTAGCCTTTTGGTTTTGGAGAGTTTATATATCTACCTATTAAGAATTGCCTTCCTAATTGAGTAGGCAACACATGAGTGAACGAAAGGACAATTCTTCCCCCTTAATGAGAATATGTTTTCAATGTTTCTATATCTTTTGAAAAATATAGTTCCATCGTCAAGTTGGTCGTTGTGCGTTTATTTTACTGTAATTTATTAATCAGGTTTCTTTAGGAATATATAGAATTAATAACATATTTACGGAAGTTAAAATAAGTAAATAGCATATTTACAAAATTATTGAAATAAATAGTATATTTACTAATAAATTATATATTATTTACTTACTAAATAAGTTTAGATAGTATAGACAAATAATTTAGTTGCTCACAGTAAAAAACAATTTCTTCAATATGATATTTACTTATTTTATTTTCTGTATGTTATTCACATCTTTTTCTTCATGTTTTAGTAGTTTCATGCATTGGCTCAATCTTTTTCCCTTTGTTTGTTTTTGCGGATTAACCGATATAGTTAATGCTTAATAATGGCTAATTATTTTGATGAAGATTAAGAATAGTATATAAAAATTATGAATGATGTGAAATTATATGTATATGCTGAAAATGTAAATCACTTAGATATATGTCAAATTCAGTTCCTATAATATATGCTAAAAGTTAACTTCCTATTTTATTATTTTTTGAGGAGCATCTGTGGGTTAAGGCAGGATTAAGTTATATAGAGATCTTCCATATTTTGACTTCAGCACAGGATTCTGCAGCGTAATCTAATGTCATGTGAACAAAGTAGACAAGCAGTCATATATATGTGGATACCTCATTATTATGAGTCCTCTTTCCTTTTGTTTTGTTTTGTTTCATATATATATATATATATATATATTCTTGGGTGATGAAGATCCGAAACTAGTGACTTTATGCTAAATATGGAGTATGTTCGGTTATAGGGATAGAGATGAAGGGAGGGAGAGGGGGCCGAGAAAAGGTGTAATTTGTTTGATTGGACGAACGAGTGGTGAGGTGAAAGGATCTAAGCTTAATCCTGATAGGATTCACACAATATGTTAAATTTTAGTTACTAAGCACTATTTTATCCTTCACATATTTAAGGCAATAACTATCATTAATAGTCATTACATGTATAATCTAATGGTAATTTGATTTAAAATTTGAATCTCCCCATCACATGTTAAAAAAAAAAATTTAATAAATCATTCATTCTTTCAACTCCACTCTCTTATCAAACAACATGAAAGTTTACACGATCACATTTATTTATTTACTTATTCAGTAGACTGAAGTGATCTAAGTAACAAAGGAAGAACTGGAGGAAAAAAAATCATAATTAAACGGAAAAAAAAAAAAAAAAAAGAACTAAACATCAGTACTAGCTAGCCTTCAAAGAGGTAGACGAAGTGGTTAAGGACTCATTCTTTACTCTCCGTTTGGGAGAACCTTGGGATATTCTTAATTACGGAGAAGTGAATGCTAAGTGGTGATTCACTCGATCCTTCAAAGTTTAACTTTTCCACGTTTCTTTTTGCCCAATTTGTTTTCTCGGCATAATATAGGCTTGATTCTGCTCTCAGAAACCGATATTATTTTTTAATTATTTTTTAGGCAACATAAACCAACTGTTTTTTCTTCTTCTTCTTCTCTCTTTTTTTTTTTTTTTTTTTTCCGGATTAAATCCGTATACAAGTTCTCACATGTAGGAGGAGTTTCGGCACAAAAATTTTTCCGACAATTAAAAATAAACTGTGGCTAGAACAGAAGAAAGCCCGGCTCTTTTCTCTCTTGTTTATTTATTTATTTCTGTTCCATCCGTCTTTTTCCGCTTTACAAAACAGTTTTCCTCTTTTGAAGATTTTGGAATAAAGTCTGAACAGAATTATATAATAAATGAACCTAGTTAGACATACTATTAATTTAAGGTAATTTGAAGTTGATTGCTAAAATGCTAATTCTTCGAGGATTTAAAAATCTATGCCTTATAATAAAAAAATGTGTAAAATCAGCAATATTTTATGCTTAGAACCACCGCTAAAATGCTAATAAGTTTGAAGGATCCTCACAAGATGGTTTTAATCATAAGCTAGAGTAGAATAGCTATTTGATTATGACAGATTATAACGCAAATTAATGAATCAACACATCCCGATCACGTGATAACATAGCAAATTCTTTTCTTTACTTTTCTGTCCTTTTCTTCTTGTTTTGTTAAAGATATCTCTTTAATATAATGATCTCCAACGGGTTATTGTGTCTATGTTACATTAGTCAACAGAAAAATACAGCTAATCACCCAAATAATATATTTATTAACAAAAAGAAAGGGACCATTCAAGTTTTTTTAAATAATAATAATAATAAATAAAGAAAGGGACCATTACAACCTCAATAAAAGGGACGGGGTAGATGAATTGACAAGGTAGACAACTTTAAAATCTCACCAATCGGGAGATCGAATGTTTGAATCCCCATCTAACTTAGGAGGAGTGTCTTTGTTTACGTGAACTTAAAAAAACAAAAATGACTGGACCACCATGATTCCTTTTTCTAGCGAAAAAAAAAAAAAAAAAAAAAAAAAAAAAAAGGTCACCACTGAGCAGCACAAGGGGGCTCACCTGGAACACCAGATCCTTTTTCTAGCCCAAAAAAAAAAACTAAAAAAAGCCCACCACAAGGGGGGCTCACTTGGAACAGGCTTAAATAAGTTGGGCTTTAGCCCAAGCCCAAGATCAAAGGTGTTTAGCAGGCCAATTCCAATGTGGTGCAAATCTCTTTTAGCGAAAATTGCCCACATAGTCAATTTTTCTCATCCATTTCACCAACATGATACAACCATCTCATTTGTAACTAACATGATAGAAATTTTAGTTTATAGTGTCATATTGGTCTAATATAAAGTTTTTATGTCATGTTGGTTAAATAGTCTTTAAACTTTTCCCGGTCTTTATATTATGGGGGAGAAAGGGGGATTGGGATTCTGAAAATACGCATTAAATCATCATGCTTCACCAGGTTTTGTAATATTGAACATGCCAACTTAAAGGCATGTAGACTCTTAAAAAAAAAAAAAAAAAAAAAAAAAAAAAAGGCCATGCCGAAAGAGTGATAAATACTCTCAACTATCCAGCAACAAGTATTCAAAGGACCTTTCTTCCATATAATTGGAGCAACCGACCCTTTGAAATTATTTATTAAAAAAAAAAAAACAAACAAACAAACAAACTTGAAACCCAAGCCTCCATCAAAGAAACGAAAATGCTTTGAACCGATCATACAGTAGAAATTGTACAATTCAGAATCTAAGATCTCAATTCAGACGATTACTTCAACAGTTGCAACAAATACTTGACACAAATAGATCTAAAGCCTACTTTTTTTGAATCTTACTAAATCAAACATGCTATCTGCACAGACAAAAGGGGTTTAACGAATTAAATTAGAGCTGAAAATGCCTAAAAACATGACCAAAGTATATCCAATTCTGAGGCTTCATACAATGTCAATGTCAAGATCAAGAACAGTGTCTATGATTGTGTTACCAATAAATTCCGACATGTCATTATAGACATCATTACAGGACTATGATATGTTACCTGTACCGTTTGTGTTGGTACCAACACCATTTCAGTACCGGTATTTTATGTGAAATAACCGTCTTTCTACCCAAGTTACAAACTTTGCATATACACAAAAGCAGAGTCAGTCAACCTACCAAAAAAGTGCAGACAGCAATGCGACAACTCTCCTGGCCATAATAAAATTCTCAAACGATAAAAAAGCAAGTTGTTTCTTTAGTTCCTTTTTCTTTTTCAACAAATTTTTTTTTTTAACCCTTTTCTTTTCTTCTTCTTATGTGTTGAGAGAGGAGGGAAGTTTGCTTAATGGAGAGTATCTAGAAAACAAACTCATAAAAAGCATGTTTCTCGTTGAAAAGCAAAAAGGAATTGTTCATCATGACAATACTGAAATCCATGTAACAGCAAAAAGAAAGTTGGGCTCACAGTGTTATGATTTGTGCCTAAAATTATGCCAAAATAGTTATTAGATCTAACACGCTTTGCTATTCCTGTAACAAAAAAATCAAGGGAAACAAGTTCTAATAATCAAACTCCACTGTTGCAAAAACATAAACACTATTTCCTTTCTTTGCTTCCCAAATTTTTCTCGTATTTGTTTACATTAATCATCCACAAAATTGAAGGGCATTGGAAATAATTTACAATCAGTATACCATCTAATGTTAACATAAAACAAACACAAATTCGAGATTTGACAAACTCACCGGACCGGTTTACGAGTCTTGAACGGAAACCTTGACTGAGGCGAAGGCGACAAATCAGCCGGTAACTGGGGAGGTTCCAATTCCCCAGTAAGCATCCCCACAACCTCTTTCATTGAAGGCCTGCGAGCCGGTATCTTCTGCAGACACAGTAATGCGACTGTGATGCAAAGAAGAGCCTGTTCTTGATCCAAGGACTGAATAGATTTATCGACAAGATCAAGAAGTTTTCCAGCCCGGGCAAGATGGCGAGCCCATGACAAGAGATTCGCACTCTTGTATTCCGATATAGGCGAACTCGTCACCTGAAGTGGGCGTCTCCCGGCTATAAGGACTAAAAATGATACCCCAAAGCTATAGACATCGCACTTCTCGGAAGGATTATCACCGAAACCGGTTTCTGGGGCAACATAACACACGGTTCCTCTCATACTAGGAGTGCTACTGAAGCCACTCCGGGGAATTTCTCCACTAGCGGAGTCGTGACTTCTATTGCGGCGAGGTCGCCTGAGCTCGCCGCTGAGCCCGTCCAACCACCAATCTAAGCTGCTCCTACTCTGACTCCTGCTCTTGTTCTTCCTCTTTCTCTCCGTGTACAATTCCTCGTCTTGCAGCCACCAACCGTTGCCATTTTCGACATCACTCACTGTCCCCTTCTGTTGCTTCATCTTTTTCTTCTTCTTCTCCGCAAGCTCTTCGCAGTACTCCTCCTTCCACCACTCCCTCGCCGGCCTCCTCTTCTCCTTCTTCGAAGAATTCTTCGCCTTCTTTTCCTTCTCGTCGTCCATTGACATCCACCACTCCAGTTGCTTCCTACCCTTCTTTTTCTTCTTCTCCGTCTTCCCCAAATTATCGTTGCTCGTTCCAATCCAATCACTATTCGGCCTCTCGCTCTTTATCTCCGTCCCAATCCATTCCATAACATAGTCCTTCACACCCCCATTATCCTGCCTCAACCACCAACCTTTATCCCCATTCTGTTTCACCGGAGACGCCTTATCGAAATTGCTCTCCGACGCGCTCGCTTTCTCAAATCCCTCCGGTGATTCCGTCAGCGCAGAAGTCGCCGGAGAAGCCATTGCCACTGGCTCCGGCAAAGCCGAAACCTTTACGAAGCTCTCCGGCGATAAATCGAAACCCACATTAGCCTCCTC
Organism: Ficus erecta; assembly: GCA_008635985.1. NCBI lineage: Eukaryota > Viridiplantae > Streptophyta > Magnoliopsida > Rosales > Moraceae > Ficus > Ficus erecta. The sequence continues at coordinate 3,469,953 of BKCH01000010.1, forward strand.
AAACCCTGTAACGACACTGTCAGTTTCCTCAACAACCGAACCATTATCGTCGCCTCCGCCGCCAATACTCCCGTTCATCGTCTTCGTTGCATCACATCCCTCCACCGAGACCTCAATCTGATTCTCCAATTTTAACCTGGCGAGTCCAAAATCCCCAATTTTAGCAGAGAAGTACCTGTCCAAGAGTATATTACTAGGCTTGATATCACCATGGATAATCGGCTGCTCCAATCCGTGGAGGTACGCCAAACCCTTGGCGATTTCGACGGCGATCGCGAACCTCTTCTTCCACTCCATCAGTTCGGGGCATTTCCGGTGCAACAAAGCGTCCTGTAAGTTGCCGTTTTGCATGAACTCGTAGACGAGCAGCATCCGGCGGCGCTTCCGATCGGAGGAGAAGCCGAGGAGGGAGACGACGTGGCGGGAATCGAGCATGGCGGCGAAGAAGAGCTCGTTCTGGAACTCGCGCTCGCCCTGGAGGGAGCCGGAGTCCATGAGCTTGACGGCGATCTGCTGGTTGGTCTTGGGAAGGGTGCCGAAGAAGACGGGGCCGAAGCCGCCCTGGCCGAGGCGGCGGGAGGGGGAGAAGGAGTCGGTGGCGCGGCGGAGGACGGCGTAGGAGAGGCGGTGGGGAGGCTTTGAGTCGGAGTTGTTGGAGGAGGAGGAGACAGCAGGGGCCGTGCGCTTGCGGGTGACCTTGCGGAAGCAGACCACCAGGAAGAAGAGGACAGAGAAGGCGGCACCGGTGGCCGCCGCTGCCGCCGCCGCCAGAGGAGCGGTCGGAGTGTGGTGGGGCTGAGAAGCTGTTGAAGGCGTCGGAGACGGAGCTGCCGGGATTGAACGAGATGGCATGTTTGACAGGATTCAACAACGAAAAAAGAACAAAACTTTTCTTATTTCTGTTTACCAAAAGTGAAACTTCATCACTGCACTGGTCAAGATTGAAGAAGAAGAAGAAGAAGAAGAGGAGGAGGAGGGAGTTTTTCTTTTGTTTTCTTTTTTCTTTTATTTTATTTTTCTATGTTCGCTGTAAAGGAAGAGAAGAGCGGTGTTTTGTTCAGCTGCTGACTCAGTTAGAGATTTTTTTTTTTTTTTTTGGGACAACAATTTACTGGGCTCAATGATATTAATCAGGCCCATTTACAACTCACAGCCTCTTTCAACCCTTTACTCTTTCGTATCTCTGGTCAAAAAACCACGGCTGTTAATATATTTCAATGTAATGATATGGATGAGAGATCGTATTGACTTTATTCCTAATTAAAAGTCAAATTTTCTCTCTAATTTATTTTTTTTTAACAATAAATCAAAAGGGCGATATAACAATTAACAAATTAGATCAAGTGATTCGAACAAAAAAAATGGCAAAAAAAATATTTACCTAAGTATTTTTTTCGTAATTTATTTTTAAACATAATAATCAATGTGGTTGCAAGTTTAATCCACATCTAACGGTGAGTATTATATTGATCATTGATCATTTTGAAAATTGATTGAACATTTTACTAAAAAATGGTAATTTTCCAAAAATTTCAACCATTTAAAAAAAACTATAGATTAAAATGGTCATTTGTTATTATTTTTGTTTGAAGGTCATTTACTTCTATATATATGTATAACTTAGACCAAATTAGTCTATATTTCATGAAACAAGAATCTCTATAAAATTTCGCCATGCAAGTATTTTGACCGAGTATATTTAAACAAAGATATATGAATATAGTATGATCGTTCTATCAAGAATAAATAAATTTGTCATTGTATGTATATAGATTATGACTTCTTTATTTAATATGTACTAAGATTGCGACGGCGAGTTAATTAAAATTAGAATAAACTAGATTAATAATTAAAAAATTATTTGCAGAAAATAGAATTTTTGGCCTACTTTCCAGAAATTTCAGATTCTCCCCATATTTTAATGTGGTCCAAAACTTGCATTATTTGAATAGTCAAAAAATAAACCCGCCTCATTGATTGACTACCTGATAACTAAACACTGATTTCAGATCAGTTCAAGAGCGATTCACCCCCAAGAAGAGAAAACAAAGAAGCAACTTATTATCCAAAAAAATTTGTTGTCGTGAAGATATTATGTTAAAAAAAAAAAAAAAAAAAAAAGATGCACTTAATTACAAACACATGTAGACTTCTTTAACCGATGATAAGTTACATTTTTTTTTTTCATGCTAATGCAGAATTATAAAATTATTTATCACTATACCCCATTAGGACCATAAGCTTAAACTAAAAAAATTTGGATTAAGGTTAAGAATCTAAATTGAATATATATTTGAAACAAATAAAAACAAGTTTAGTACGAATTTTATTTTAAAAAAATGAAGTTTAGATTTAAGTTGAATTGAAGATTTTGAATCCTACAGAATAATGATCCAAACACACTCTAAACATAAGAATAATAGTGACAATTAAAGATGCTGAAATTTCTGTTCACCAATAATTACTAGAATACTCAATATATATTGGCTACACGTACGTAATGGTTTTTTTTTTTAATATTATTTAAGAAATTATCTACGATGAGATGTAGTGTATATTTTGCATGTTAGATATAACTAAAATAATCAGATCAATTTAAAAAGGTAAACAAAACTGAAAAAATCTAAGATAAATCCAACCGATTTTCATTAAAAAAAAAAAAAAAAAAAAAAGAGAATAGTCATCAATGAGATTACTATATATTAATGTTATTGTCGAATTAAGAAAACTTAAAACAGATGTGGGGCTTATTATAAGTGAGCTAATATCACCAAAGTTTGAAAACCAAACCCCAGCTAGTAGAAGAATTTTTAAATTCCAAAATAATATGGTCCAAGTCATCCACCCATATTAAAGTAAGTGGGGGAAAAAAAAAAAAAAAAAGGTGAAGCAGGTAAAATTTTCTTCGTCTTTTTCCTTGCAAGTTACAAACTAAAATCCTTGACATTTTGTTCTAACTTTCAAGGAATCAGCCACCTCTAAGGACCACATGCCTAACAACTAATAACCTTACTTTGCTTTCGTTAGGTTTGACTAATTACACACACGCACACACACAAACACACACACACACACACATATATATATATATATAGTATATATATATATATATATATCTATATATATCTATACTTAAATATTTTCCAAATGGCCTTGTGATCTAGTAGTTTTTGCCATATGTTGCACATCCTTAAGCATTTACTTTTCTAAAATAATTCAAAACAACTAGTTGAAGGCTAATAAAGAACTAGAATCTCCAAGAAGATAAATAATACTCGACAGCGTACGTATTGAAACCGACATTGAGACAAATAATTAAGCAGCCAAGTGGTTATTGTCCATTAATGAAGCAATGTACACTACATAGGGTGGTTGTTTATTATTATTACTTTTATTATTTGAAAACTATGGGGTGGTTATTTTCTTTCTTTAATTTCAACTTTTCATGCCTCAAGTATTGGCGTTTACAATAAAAGATGATGTTACAGCGATGAATTATTATTATTATTATTATTATTTTTTTTTTTTTGCGTGGTTGCATTCTGAATTTTTCATGTTTGATAAGTGTAATCAAGGCCTATTATTTTAATAAAGGCGTATACTTAATGGTAAAATTTTGAGACAGTTTACAATAGGGGATAATCAATTTTCAATAAATGCAAAATGAGAAAAATGTAAAGTTTTTAAAGATAAAATTGAAAGAAAAAAAAAAAACTAGGGGTAGAAATACCCACTCAGTTATGAGTGGCTCTACTCCTCCTAACAAATCAATTTATAAACTAAAAATCTTGGAAATTGATTCTTTAAATTTCAAATCTATTATATGTTAAATTTTTAACACTTTCTTTATTTTTTGCATGTAACGAATACATGACCTTTCATTTAAGGTAAACCACTAGGTTTTTTTTTTACTCGAATTGGATCCTTTATCAATAAATTCCCGAGAAAATTAGATGGAAAACCATGTTTTGAATATCTCCTTATAATTTTGCTCACTCCTTATAATTTTGTTCACTCTAATATCAAAATTGATAATTTTAATGTTATGAAATGATAAAATTATCGATTTTAATTTTATGGTGGACATGATATAAGGAGGTATTAAATTTATGTCGACATTCTTGGATATAACCCTAAATTCCCTTGCTTGTTGGGCTTATATTTAATTTATAAAGGAAGTGGTCCTCAGATTATCTCTCTCTTTCTCCTCCTTTTCTTGAGGAAAAGAAAGAAGCTTGTTTACTAGTCGACTCTATCATTTCATTAACATATGAAGTCGTTTTCTTTCCTTTATTTATTTATTTGTTTATGATATGACTTTTAAGCAATAACAGTTCTGTCGAGCCTCGATTTATATATCAATTAATGAAAAATTAATGCTCTCCCTGGCCTAACCACATACACATATATAATTACCTCTCAATAAATATGTAATGAAAAACTTTTTCTTTATTACATATATAATCTTAATTTTCTTTTTTTTTGAGGGTATATAATCTTAATTTTCTACTTCTACACAAGTTTAAAATCACTCTGCACTCCTCTGCAGCAACTTGTTAAGCACTTAGAAGATCTTATCTTCTTTTTTTTTTTTTTTTTTCCTCCCCAGAAATTTGAGAAAAAAACTGACGAAACTATCAGACTGTGCAATATTAATATTTCCAAAAAGAATACTAGTAGACTACTACTATATACTTGACTTTACACAATTAATATAGAAATCCTTTCTCTATCATTTTTATTATTACAAATATTATTTCAAGCTTTCTCAATCACCTGCTTACATATAGAAAAATGAAGATAATAAAAAGGAAAAGTTGAAGACGTAATGCCCAATCCAAGGGAAACTAATAGGAAGACGCAAAGAGTAGTAGGTAACTCACATCTGCTTTAATTAATACACATCTGTTTTAATTAATATTAACATTTTTGTTTTTATTGTTTTGTTTTGACGTAACACATATATTATCATGTATATATATTGATAATTATTTATAACAAAAAAAAAAAACAAAAAAAGATAGATATAGATGAAGCCCGAGTGCAAGCTAGATAATTGATCACCAAACACTGCTTAACAGATGGATCCTCGCATGGATCGACGTCTCTTACTAATTTGATTGGATCAAAAGGACTAGTACGTCTAAGCGATATTGATTTTGATCACAAAATAAAATAAACTTAAACATATATTTTGCTTTGATTTTGATTGATTAATCCTTTCATGTGAGCCCTTACCTTTCGATCCCTCGCCCTTTTGTATTCACGTATGTACTCGCATTAATTTAAGCCACCCCCTTTTTTCATTAATTTCTTTCCTTTTTTTAGCTCGGAGTAGGTGAGGGGATGCTTTTCACTTTCAGTGGATCCTCCTACATTTGATGGGAAAAACACACCCCATTGCCCAAAATGCGGGGAAAAAAAATAAACCCGAACATAAATTAACATAAACAACGAGAAAACAAAAATTTATGTACGTAGTTCAATAAAATACATATGTTTATAAGAGAGAATAAATTCACGAACAACAATAGTATTACACATTCATTAAACTTACTTAACGTTTCTCTATCCAAAATTCTTACACCATTTCCCTATCTCTTTGTTCGTCCCCTCTCATAAGGAGGCACTATTTTTTAACTTTTCTAAGCAAATATAACTCCAAACAAAAGAGAGTTATTTAATATCCCCTACAATTATAACCCTATCTAACTGAAACTCGGAAAATAAATACACATACCAAAAATAATTAATTCGAGTCACACCCAGCAACATTTATATGCACTGATCGGCATTTTTAAAATGAAATTAATTAGGGGGCGGGGGGAAACAAGAGCGTCTTCACATTCAGATTATGTGATAAGGAGATAGTCTAAAATAAACAATTTTTTAAGATTTATGCAAGCTAAATACACCCTTACTATTTTAGAGGACTGTTAACTACTTACCGTATACATGAAATAATGTCGAATTTAATTATGACGGACAATCCTTATTGCTTTGCCATCACTACTAAAAGTATATCACTATATTATTGGTGTGGTTTTACATTGGGGTTTCTAAATTTTCGAATTTATTTTTTAAGGTTTAGGCGAGTAGCTAGCTAATATCTCAATAACCGTATAATTTTTTATTATTGAATTAAAACAGTTCTAAATAATTAGACAACGAACATCAGATTTGGCTATTGTTTATCCTAAATCACATTATCAAAATTAGAAAATTACCCAGCGGCAGACTTTTTATGGTTTTTCTGAATTCCTTTATTTATTATAAGTCTTTTCCCAATTGCCTCTGCCCTACTGGAGTGGACATGGAATAATCCAGACTATCCCAAACACCAATTATTTAGGTGGTAGTTTTATATAAAATGCATTAAATTTTCAAGTGTATAACACGTGGCAGTAAGGTGCACGTGCATGTATTTATTTTGTATTTACTAGCCCAACTATAACCACAAGTATATTACACAGAACTTTCAGGGGAAAAAAATCACACAGAAAAACAAAACAAAATAATTTTTTTAATAGCGTAATTTATGATTGAAGTCTTTTTGAATCGTATCTTACAAATTTTTAAAATGAAAAGTTATAAATCAAATTGTTATAAATTAATTTTAGTGATTAAAAAAATCTTATTAATAAATATTTAAATAAGAGATTTAATCATATATAAAAGCTCCATCATAAAATGAAAGATCAAAAGTAAATTTTCTAATATATATATGTAAATTCTCTTGTTTGGCACTTTAATTTTGCCGGACAAGAAGGGTTGCTTTTTAGTCGTTTGATCAAAAAGCAAACGATGTTGAAGAAATGATACAACTTCTTATTATTATAATATAACCTCTTTCTCTCTTCTCTATCTGTCAAAGTCCGGCGGTGTCGGATAACATAGTTATGTGTGTGTATATATATATTTAAGAATCAAGATTGATATAGATGTATAAGTACCGACCACCGGCCAGCTGATCGCTTTTTATCTCCTTGCTGGATAGACATCACGTGGGAAACCAATTTAAGAATGCGTAGTTGATTTTCTTTTCCTTTCTTTTCTTTCTTTTTCAAAGAAAAGCAGGTTATAAAAGTCAAAAAAAAAAAAAAAAAAAAAAAAAAAGGGCACCCGACGTTAACAGAGGTGTGAGTATGGCGCTTTTTGCCTTCACATGATCATTAGGAAGACATAGGATATAATTTTATTCTCTCTTATAATGACATATATGTATTTTTCCTTAATTTTGATGATAATTATTGTAGCTGAAATCTACAATCACAAAAAATTAGGATCAATGACTAAATAAGGCGACTGGCTAATCGTAAATGAGTCGTTCGTAAATTGTAGATAATAAAGTATATAGCAAAAAAAGTAAATAGAGATAAGACATGCACATTTAGTGAGGTTTGCTGCTTTCACTATGTATAAATGAATGTTCCAATGATGTTTTTGAGTAAGAACGGGAGAGATAGGAGAGAAGAGTTGATGTAATACAGAGAGAGCAGGAGAATATAGTGACTATAATGCAAGTTATTATGCGAATTGTATGTTGAGGTGTCCCCTAGGCTTGTGGACTACGCCTATATTTATAGGAGTTGATTGGCTGACTTTACTTACATGATTCTGATAGAATATGTCTTTAATGCTGATTAGTAGTTTCCTTATCATGTGGTTGACTTTCCAATTCAAAAGTTAGTGGAAGTGATTAGGAAACTATCCTTTTTAGAGAGATCCGCCTTATTAGCTGAGATTCTTTCTTTATATGCTTGATTTGGTTACCCTCTTGCTGATATCGGAGTCAACTTTACTTATTTCACCTCAGGTGAATCATTAGTCGTTTGTTAATCTTTCTATTGTCGACTGATAACTCGGTTTTGGGTCTTGAGGACTATTCACTCATAAGTTGTTTCATGCTCCCTGATGATATGTGTATGATGAGAGATGAAGTACGAAATCTAACATCAATAATTATATTTACTACTAAAGGAAAAAAAAACCGCTGATTAATCTGAATATTGATTAAACCATTTAAATTTTAACCATCACTGTCACATTAATATGAATATAACTTTTGTGTTTGTGTACGTTGTTATTTCAATTAGAGAGTTCGCTTAATTCCGTACAAGATGGGAAAAATGATTCAATAAATAAAATCAGATTACTTATAGAACTAGTGAACTACGAAATGATGGTTTAAAATTAGTGGAAGAAAATTTACATGATGCTGAGTATGAATAAGGTCCTAGCTAATCTCAAACGAATTTACACATAATATACAAATGAAAAACTCATATGCATCTCATGTGAAGACATAAAACCCAGACAAATTTGAGAGATAATACTACGTTCAACAAAATTAAATAGATATTCAACCCAAAAAAAAAAAACAAGAAGAAGAACTAAACAGATAAAACTCCCAAAAACCATTAGCATTACTTTGACGGTTGCTGATGCATACATTTTAAACAACCAAAAAAAAGATTAATATTACAAAAAATAAGAAAAGTAGGTGGAAAACCACGTTTTAAGCACTTATAATTTTGCGTACTAAAATGGCAGAATCATCAACTTTAATGTTATGATGGGCATAAATATAATGGTGTGCATTCTTGCATATAACCCTTTGAACATTGAGAAAAACATATTACTACCATGACTTAGTGATCATCTTCCTCACTGATTTTAGTATTATATATTCAGTCAGTAATAAAAAAGAATTACATATAATTATATTTAATAGCTGAATAATATACGAAGATTCACAAGTTGATTAAAGTTGTTAGTACATTTATAAAGTTGTAAAGAAAATCTCATTATTGTTCTTTCCATGTAGGACACATTGGAATTGCTGATCGATTTATGATGAAAAGAAACATATCACTTTCCATATGTATGGGATTAGTTGCATTCTTCTTTGCAACCGAAATACCCACACACAAGGAAAAAAAAAAAAAAAAATTTCCAATCACTGTCGTTGAATTAGTTCGCTTTCAATTTCCAAAGTAGTTAGGTAACTAAAATGCTTTGATTGTATAAATATTAATCAGCATTGGGAACAGCATGATGTAGTCAATGAGATCAAAAATATCTAATCCACACAAAACAACGTTCAAATTTGGCAATTAAATGTTGAAGTCAAGGTATGTTTAAATCAAGAAAATTAGGTTGGGTAGTCTTTTTTAGTCACCTAATCTAATAGATAACAAATTTTTTTTATTTAGAAAAATGATCATTTGTCATTTTTCAGATTTGGTCAATCAGTGATTGACTGTAAAATTTTTTGATCAACGTCATTGATTGATCATAAGTCAATAACTGATTAATTATTATGCAATCAATTACTGATTGACCATTTAATAAAATTGATTAACTATTAAAAAATGATCTTTTAACTAAATTTTAAAAACTTCAGCCATTTATTAAAAAACTTCTTAAAAAAATATTATTTAGCTATAAATCCCATAATTCAATCCCTCAAAGTCGAAAGAGATTAGCCTCTAATTTTGCGTTTCCAAATAGTTAAGGCCTCTTCAAATCAACAACAATAACACTCATACTGTCACTGCTTCCACGGCCAAGCGCGAGGCGACAGAGTAAAGCAGCTGCATCAACACTGCCCTTCGAAGGAAATACCTCCTCATGATCTAATAATAAGCTGATTGAGTGCCCCAATCTGTTCAAGTCTCCACGGGGCACATCGGAATTGGTATCAGTGCTGTTGCCATCTCTGAGACAAGTAGTGGCTATGTTGCAAGCTGTGTCATTAGACATGACTTGCCAAACTCCATCACTGGCAAGAATCAAGCACTCATCTTCTTCTCTTCTTTCCGTGATCGAAATCTCGGGTTGTGATGTTATGACCGACGATCTCACAGCCTGCTTGCCTGTTCGCCAACAAATTTATGATTTATTTATAATTGACTTCAGTATTTGATTCATTTCTTCCAAACAGGAGATCAGGAAGGGAAAAAAGAGAGAGAGAGAGAGCATATTTTTAACCATGGTGTTTGTTTTCTTGATAAGATATCAGATTACTATTTCTTTCAAAAGCTTAGATAGTCTAGATTATGAACCAATATTTAATTTTAAATCCTACCAAGATCAAGTCAAATTATTCACACCGCCTTTATTTCTTGTTTGTTTGAATGAGCAAAAAAAATTTCCAATTCTTTGTCGTTTCCTTATGATATATATATGTATATATATACACATATATATGTACATATAATTAGATGTTTAAAATAGCTCTAATAAGTATATAGAACTATAGCATGGCGTAGTTACTTGTGTAGAGTGAGAGCATTCGATAAATATGTGTGTATATAATTCAGTCTACAAGGCACATGACATTCAAAAAGCAAGGAAAAGATTACCTAGGTGACAAGACACCTCAAGACTTCCATGTACTTGTACCCCATTGTGACAAGGAATTATCCTCCTTTCGGGATCAGTTGGTCTTTGAGGCTGCCAGTGGAATAAAATGAAAACTTAAAATATCAATATTATTAAGGAAATAAAATTAACTGAACATGTAACAACGACAGAAAACCTTTTGATGATCATGGGAGAGGGGGATGGGAATTCGACCACGGCAAAGGACGACGCGCGAGACACCGCAGTGAGCGACCACGATAAGCTTCGCCGTCAAAATAGCCACCGTGGCGGCGGAGCTTTCCAAAGCCAGCCTGCATGTGCTGTTGCACGCGCAGGGATACCCGTTCTCTATGCACCAGCAGGCTCCGATAGCCACTCTTTCCATCCTCTCGAAGCTCCTCCGTAGACCCGTCCGCATGTGATCCTCCACCCGCCTTTGCGACGACGCAGAGCTATAGCCGCCGCAGCTTCCGCCGGCACCCGCACTCTCTCCCATGGTGTCCACGCGCGTCAGCTCCTCGGCTATGAAACGGTGCATCAGTTCCTTGTAAAGAGCTGACGCCTGCATAAGTTAATGTATATATATATATATATATATGTATATGTTTTTTGAGTTATAATATTCATTACACAAATGCACGTTAAAATATGAAACTGAGTTTGTAACCGCATTTTGTTCTTTTCTTTACTTGCGACCGATAGTGATAGTAAGACAAACGTGACACACTCGTTCAAACTAGAAAACTAAAGCACTAGTACCAAGTTCTTGGTAATTTTTTTTAAAAAAAAAAGAATTTTGTGGTCAATCTATCTTGTGTGATTATGTACATGTTCTTGTTTGTATGAATACTAAAAAATAAAAAAGCTCTTGAGTATTTCCCAAAACAACCAACAAATCAAACTTTTTCAAATTCAGATAATCCCGCAATATATTCGGTGTGTGTTTCAAATTCAATCACTACTTTAGATCTAAAATTTTCAATTCAACTCAGATTCAAATCTAAAGTTTTATTTGGTAAATTAGTTTAACTCTAACTAAACTGTACTTTTTTTTGCTGGATTTTTGTCTTTTTCTGAAAAGTCAACAAAGATTATAATTAGTTTTTAAAAGATCAACCAACTCCAACTGAAAAATTTTAACTCCAACTAATTAACAATCCAAACAGACAATAAGTTTTTTATTTTTTAAAAGATTGTATCACTAATCTTTTTCTCTCCTAAACATACACATTTACATGATTAATTTAACTATAAAAATTCAAATCCAATCTATAATCCAAATGACGCTTACTTTAAGTTTAGCTAGCATCAAAAGATAATTCTACCTGAAAAGGAGTAAAAATAATCAAATTTACCTGGTTGCTTCAAAAAATTTTTTTTTTTTTTAATTTTTAACTTAAAAACAAAAATGAGGAGGCAAATGAGAGATGACTCACATCACCATCATAGATAGCAAAGAAATGTAATGGCTGTCGACCGAGGATTTCCGGCCGACAGAAGTCCTCATGCACGCACAACTTGCAGTCCATTCTGCCCCCCTTGATCGAAATCGTACTCGAAACTGGCATCGGGTTCCGAATGCGCGGCGGCGACAACTCCACCGGGTGAGTATCAAAATCCTCCTCTTCCTCTTCCCCCTCGGTGTCCACGAAATGCGGCTTCAGGTTGCGAGCAGAGTCGGACAAGCTGGAGGTCTCGGGATGAGCGGCCGAGCGAGGCCTCGACCGTCTCATCTGGATGCGGCGGTGGCGGCGCTCCCGGCAGCTCTCGGGGCAGTCTCCCTCCGAATAATTCCGAGCGTTGGAGAGGAAGAGTTCCACTCGTGGTTGTCGTGCCATTATGCAAGAGAGAATGACAGAGATAGAGAGAGGAAAAGAGTTTACGTTACTTCATATACGGAAGATGTAGAAGTTGGTGCCACATATAGAGCCAGATAATCGAATTGAGTAAGAGCATATACATATTTTTATATATACATATATATTATAATATATATATATATATATATATGTTCGAGGGCGGGGACGTTAAAACTTGAAGTTGGAGACGTCGTTTGAGTGACAAGTGGAAGCAGAGAAGCGCCACGGGAAGGCTATGCATGACCTTAACCTCACCCATTAACCATTACAAGTGGGCTCGCTTGCTTGCTTAGAAAAATGCTTATAGCATTGTTTGCTAAATTATTTGCATAGTGACTAAAACTGTGCTCACGTCCTAAATTTACTCACGACTTGATTTGTTTTATCTTTTCCCCTTTTTTTCGTTCTAAGATTTAAGTAAAAAACATTAAAGATAATGTATAACTTTGGTGAAAGGTAAACGATCTTTTTTCTTTTGTTTTTTTTTTAATGAAGCTTTATTTGTAAACTAGTTGTATGACACGCACTAGTATAAGTAAAGCAAAAAACAAAACAAAAAAAATTCACATGGTGATAATGAAACCAAAACAGATAAGAGATAACTCTGTCTTTTATTTTTCTACGTTGTAATTGGAAGGAACATAAAGACAATATATATAGACGCAATTGCAAACCAAATCCCCGAAGAAATTCCGAAAAAACAACAATTCCTCAGCTGACATTTCAACGCTTTTAAGCAAGATACTGAAAGTCACTGACAAGTGAGTGACAAGCTGTGTAGTTAAGTAGCATTTTTACTCGCCCGCAGGGTGGATGAGCTGGTATAGGAGGGAAGCTTAAGGATCTCATCAATCAGGAGATTGGAAGTTTAAATTTCTTGTCAATTGAAGCGAGTGTAAGTCCTGCCTGTGTGATGTTACAAAACGGGAAATGATAGGGCTATCACCAGATCCTTTATTTAACTTGCGTTTGGATTGTCGGTTGAAAATGATAGCCCCCAGATCCTTTATTTAGTTTGCGTTTGGATTGTCGGTTGAAGATGAAATTTTTAAGTTGGAGTTAGTAGATTTTTCAAAAACTAATTATAAATTTATTGATTTTTCAGAAAAAAAAAAAAAAAAAACACTGAGATGAAAAGTATAGTTTAGTTAGAGTTAAACTTAAATATCAAACATTGGTTAAAAAATAATTTTTTTAAAAAAAGTAGCATTTTTACTCAAGCAGTCCTATAGGTCCCAAGCAGGATAGAACCCGGTCCCATGTGGCACTACAACAGGACTGGGTTACACTATTCACATTTCAGAGTCTCTTTTAACATGTTTCTTCATGAAGTCTCCACGTGTTTTTAATACTTACCACATGGGTCCTTTTTTTCTTCAATTTTTTATGTATTTGTTCTAAAAATTTTAAAGCTTTTTCATTTTTGTTAATTTTCACCGCTACTAAAAAAAAAAATAAATAAACTCTGCGGGAATGATCTAAATTAATATTGCGAGTTCTAAAACATTGTGTGCTGTGTGAATTCTTAAAAACTGTACTGAATGCTTGCTATAAAGTTACTTTTGTATATCTCTCTGGTTATAGAGAGATATTTTCAGAGATTCAGAGGGTTTATAGACAAAGGAGAAGGAAGAAGAAGGGATGTGTTTTATTATTACATGAAGATTGAGTGCAAATGGTCATGGTCTAGATCATGAATATTTTTTCCGGATACTTGCGAGAAAGTTTTGTTGAAGGCATTCGCTTCTTTTTTTTTTGTCAAGTCAGAGTTGAATTGTACTAAAATAGAAAATCATTACAAAGCAAAGAGCCAAAGGAAATGAGAATGGCTACAGCAGTGCGCCGGTGATCTGGTCATAATTCGGGTACCGTCATAGGATAGAGACGGAAAGAGGGAAGATAGAGGAAAGAATATGAGATGAGATGAGATTTTTTTATTTTTTATTTTTTAGATCATAAAAGGCTTTCTTTTGATTTTTGAATTAAACTTGTAGATAAGGAGATACATTTGTAAGCCTCGAGAGAAAGAAAACCCACATTCAAAAAGTAGTTGTGAAAAATTTGAATTTAATTTAGACATTTGTAAACGTGAATAGTGAAAATTTTGAATTTAATTTAGACATTTTATAAACGTGAATAGTGAAAAATAATTTTAAGTTGAGAAAAAAATATCTGAAAACTATATGCCAGGCGTGCCCCAAATGGACTCTAAGACTAATTGCAACTTCTCAGTACCATTGGCCCAACTGCTACGTAAACAATTATAAATGGCACTCTACCAGTGAAAATTCTGTTAAATACCCCATCTGCAACATTTGCAATGCAAAAACTCCTACAAAATAAACGAAGAAACACAAGAAATTATACAACATTAATCTGTCTTTTATTACACACGATAGAACGGCCGTAGCCTGTAGTCACACCATCCATAAATATCTCTACTTAAGAAACCTGCAGTCTGAGCAGTGAGCAGCTACAAATTTGCCACCAATTTCGTATCCAAACGAACCAAAGGCCATCCAAATATCCGTTGTAGTCGTGTGGAGAAAAAATAAAGGCGGCGCGGCATAAATCCTTTGTTGCAACACCATAACCAGCCGTACCGACTCCCAATTTCGAGACCCCAACTGAAATCTCCACAGGCTAGCGCCGAATCTTAGCATAAAAGTTTAACCAGGTAAAAAAAGATGCTATTCGTGTAAAGCCGAAACTTGTAGTAATTTCGACATATGTTGAAAATCATGGGGGCTTCCTTTCTCTCAACCTTTGTCTTTGCTTTGGGGTTTGCCACTAGTTTTGGTCATGACCGTGTACAAAAAGAGAAATCAACACTGAATTTAATTTCGTGATCTCTAATATTATGTCATATATCCACACAGCTAGTCAGCGCCGTTTCAAATCAACAACGATAACACTGACATTATCGGAGCTCTTCCTTCCCAAAGCAAGGCGAGTGAGCAGTGCAGCCGCCAGGGCACTGCGAGATGGATACAATGCACCGGCCCTTTCCTCTTCCATCCGAGGAGGCCCACCAGTACCACCAGTACTAGTACTACCCGGATCTAAATCAGAAGCGGAGGAACTACTTCCTTCTCGAAGACACTCCCTTGCTACCTCACAGGCTAACTCATTCGACAGAACATCCCACATGCCATCACTTGCAATAATCAAGCATTCATCTTCTGGTTCTCTTCTAGTGAACGTTATCTCGGGCTGTGATATAACGATCGGTTTTAGATACCTATCCCCTGTTATAGAAACACAACTAATATTAGGGAAGTTTGGAATATAATTGGTAGAATAATTAATCTGTCAAGCACAAACACACATATCTTTTTATGTATATTAAATATGCATCTTCTCAAAGTTAGATGAATCTCAGATACATGTATTTTTAAGAACTGTCAATTAATAATTATTCAACTTGACAT
The DNA here is from genome assembly GCA_008635985.1 of Ficus erecta. Lineage (NCBI taxonomy): Eukaryota > Viridiplantae > Streptophyta > Magnoliopsida > Rosales > Moraceae > Ficus > Ficus erecta. The sequence continues at coordinate 3,485,611 of BKCH01000010.1, forward strand.
TTCTAGACATGGGAGTTTATGTATGCTTACAACGAAGGTGAGATTTGAACAAGTCAGTCAAAGGAATAGACAAACATTTCAAAAAGAAAGGAGTTGGATATTACTGAGATATTTCTAGATCCCCCCAAAGTGACCAGTACATAGCTGAAAACGAATCCCCGGGGACACCAAATATTGAGTTTAAGCAAATTCAGAACTCATTCTTGTTGAGAGGAAAATCTAACAAAGGTTAATGTCACTCAGCAGTAGTATCAAAAACCGAGACAACGTTCTAGTGGATACACCTCCCGATTCAAAAGCCCACCCCAAAAGGCCAAACACTGAAATGGAAAAACAAAACGAAGTGTTCAATTAATGCTTCGGCATTCATAATGCAGAAAACATTATCCTTTCTATTGATGTCTCTGATGAAAATAAACCAATCATCACGGATCATAGCTATATCTAATAGTATTCCTAATTGTTGTTGTGAAAAGAATCAGAATAATAGTTCACATATGAACGTCACCTATAGCTCGGGACATTGCGAGAATGCCTTCTACTCGAGCTCCGTTCACAAAAATGACCCGTCCTCCAGCAGCTTCAATCCTTTCAAGTTCATCTGATCTCTCTGGCTGCAATTATAATTTTTTGTTGACATTACGGACATATACTCAGTTTCATTCATAATGGTGGTTGGGGGATAACAAATTTGCTAACAAAAATAAGGTTAAAAATAATAATGAGAGGAAATTATATTCAACCTTTCAACACATTCGAATCTCTCTCTTTTTTCTTTTTTCTTTTTTCAGCAAAACAAAGGAGAGAACAACTGGTAAGAGGAAATTATAGTTCATTCCAACAAGATATATATCCACTTTATAAAGCTCGAATCTCAGCCGAAACCACACCTCAGTTTATTAAAATTTAAAATAAAAATAAAGTAAAATAAAAGAAGAATTAGTAAGAAAATAGTCAGGAGAGTGCTCTTACATTATTCAACCCCAACTGATACAAGGTTTGTTGGTCATATTAATATCATAAACCACGAGCGCAACTCACTCAAAAATATAGAATAATTTGGATATCGCGTTGCATGTACACACGTAACAATTACAAAGTTGGCCATGCAGACATTTAAAGGTTCTTTTCCCCTTAGCAGGCATTGGAGTGATGCGAATATATGTGTGTGCGTGTGTGTGTGTGTGTGTGTGTGTGTGTGACAGAGAGCATTGGAAATGAACGAAAAGAATCCAAAAAACTTGGAGCAAATGAAAGCCCATTACACTAATGGAGGCCCAAAACCACTGAGAACTAGTTAATAAGTTAACCCAAAACGACGCGAGTACAGTAGCGGACTAACAGTGGAGATCGGAGAAAAAACCGAACCTTGTGATCGTGGGAAAGAGGTACAGCTCGGCCACCGCGGCTGAGGACGGCGCGTGAGTCACCGCAGTTGGCGACCACAATGTGATCGGGAGTAAGCATCGCCACCACGGCGGTGGAGCCTCCGAGCGCCACCTCCATGGGCTGGCAGCCGCACTCATACCCCACGCTCCCACACGCGCACGTGTTCATGGCCGCCTCGTCCATCCTCTTGAAGCTCCTCTCCATAAGACCTCTCCACACCCCTTCCTCTTCCTCCTCCTCCTCCACATCATTCTCATCTCCACTTGCAGCCACGTCGCGCGTGTTTCTCAATCGCTCCAACTCCTCCTCCACGATCACGTGCATCCTCTCCCTACAGAGCTCCGCCACCTGATCAGAGTACACATATACGTACACAACATGAATATTCAAGCAAAATAATTAATATAATTAAGCAGAGGGATTATGATTATATAAAATTATTGTGTATACGTGAGGGCCGCCATGACCGTCATACACGGCGAAGAAGTGAACGGGTCTTCGCCGGCAAATCTCCGGTCGGCACAGCTCCGTCCGTACGGAAACTGCGTCCTCCATGTGCCGCGACCGCCCAGCCACCGACATCATCCCGAAAACCGGCTCCGACTGTTCTGCCGCGTCATCAGCGATCGATGATGAAGCGTTCGTCTCCTCCGAGCGTAGCCGCTTCGGCTCCAGCGGTCTCTCGCCCGCCGCTAGAGCAGCCACTCTCCTCATCTCGATTCTCCGGCGCCTCCGCTCTCGGCACTTCTCCGGCGAATCGGACTCATCGTCATCGAGCATTCTCCGGCGGTGCTCCGTCATTGAGAAACCTCGATATCTTCACTAGTAGTCTCCGGAAGAATTTTAGCGCTGACGACGGTCCTTGTCAACGTCGATAAACAAATCCGAGTTTCAATTTATTTCTCCGCTCCATTTTTTCTCGTCTGATAAGTCCTCCCCAGGGCAAGAGCCAAACTTCAACGGGCAACTAGCCGAGCTGCCCGTCACCGATCAGTATTCCTTTCATTAACGCCACGTGTCCAAATGACGATCCATTCCCGGTTGGCGTCATCCAATGCCCTTTCCTCTTTCTCTTTCAATTTCTCGTCCTCTCCGGTTCCCACTGTGTTTTATTTACAACACGAGGGACACGTGTCGAAACCATCCCCAAAAGTCCAGACCGGCGACCCAGAACTAAACGCGTGGTCCAATTGGAGGTTACAGCGTGGCAAAAAATAAAGAGACATTCATGGCCCCACGTTATGTATGTTTTCAAGTGGCTATTTCACCGAAATTCTTTCTTTTCTTTTCTTCTTTTACCTTTTTTTTTTTTTTTTTTTTTTTATTTCTGATAATTTGTTTTGCTTCGCTGTCCAATTTCCTGAAAATGAGAGTCACTAAATACGTGGCGAACAGTGGCGGCACCAGCGCGGAGATGGGGACTTTGTAGGGTCCAACGTTGACACGTTAGGTAGTTGTCTGAGAAGTAAAAGGGCGTTGGTAAGGGTGAGGGCTAGCGTCACAGGTGTCTGACCAAGGTCGTCCCTTTGTAGCTCACCTCATATTTATGTATTTCTGGTTTTTTAAGGTCAGTCTACAACAACGCACCTACGTTTTTAGCCGTTAAAAACTAATAAAAATCATTTAAAAAAAAAAAAAAAAAAAACCATGTAGTTTGGATGATATGTTTAATTTTTGAAATTGAAAATTTTTTTTATAAAAAAATATTTATCTCAATTTTTTTATTATTCTCTTCTTTTGAAAAAGAAAAACTATATTATTTTTAAATTTATTTTGTACAGTATCTTTTCATAAAAAAAAATTTTAATTTTTTTGAAATTTTCTCACAATACATAATTTTTAATATCATTTTTTCTCATTCCAAATAATTTTTTGTTTTCAAAAAGAAATTTTTTTTACACATTTAAACACCATCTTGTTCTCAAAATAAAAAGACTTTTCATTTAGAATAAGAAAAATTTCCTTTCCGAAAATGAACACTCCATCCAAACAGAGCCTAAATGATTGATCAATTTTTTTGTCCGATGACCGAATAATTTGACAGGCATAACATTATATTTAAAATATTATAATTATTAGTTAATTTATTAAAATCTTATAATTATTAGTTGGTTTATATAAATTTTTTTAACTTGTAGTATGATACTATTTAAAACCATTAATGAAAAAGATCAATATCGCTAAAAAATATAACATAAGAATCAACTAATTTTAGATGTATTTATCGAATCCGTAAATACGTTTAATCTAGATTGGATTAGATTAAAATACCAACGAATTGATAATGACGAAAACTACGAATTGAGGAATTCTAATTCTGTGTAATCTGCGAATCTGAAACCTTATATAAATACATAGAAATATATTTTTGATAAATAAGTATAAATATGTTGAAGTTTGAATATCTTAATTTTTAGTCCTATTTTCCATCCATAACTTGCTTTTTTTATTCTTTAACTTTTTAATTCTTAGTTCAATTATTGTTTCGTTGTTGTAATGATTGTTATGCTGCAATTTAGTTTATTATTAAAAACTTGAATTTAATTGTGTTGTTATGCATTGAATTATTTCATGTTGTAATATTAGTTTTTATAGTTTACGGATTGAATCCGTCAATCCAATATGTGAAATCCGATATTTACGAATTGAATTGGATTAATGAGAATACTTTTACAATCTGAAGATCGTGAATTGGACAGCCGATTGAGCTCTAATCCATCTAATCTGATTCATTTACACCGTTACTTGATTGTACCATAATGTACACAAAAGATTAGTGTTGTTTTATAAAGATGTCAAATATAAAAATATATCCTAATTTTTTATTATAAATATAACTATTGGAAAGTGAAAAATCTATTAACAATGTATTTCTTCTTCTCATACCCTGTAAAAATCACGCCATCTTTTTAATTCTTCTTAGTCATGATCTGGTTTCAAGACCGGCACATGGTTTGTTATTGTTGGCGAAATTTTTTGTGCCGCAATATCTGACGGCCGTCTTTTTCTGTAACTCCTAGCTCGTCAGTGAATCAAATTGTTTATATTTTAGCCAAGATTTGATCGGCGGAATAAATTATACTTTAAAAACTAAGAAATGTATTTCATTGTTTCTTTTCAGAAAAAATGGTGAACTTATTATTTCAAGAAGAAATTACACATCATGCGATTGTGATGCTGATCACTACAATTTGGCTTTTACAGACCGGTTCACAAGGTGAGGCGACTGAGTGATATCGCTCATATTGAGAAGAAATCACGTGATTTTGAAAACCGGGGGGTTTTTTTTTTTTCTTTTTTTTCTTTTTTTTTTTTTCTTGAAGACAATTATATTATAGAAAGAAATTTGATTATTAAAGGCTTCTATATCATTAAATTAGTAATTTGTAATTAAAATTTTTAATTTTGTAGTTATTTGATCTTGGAAAGTCAAAATTAATTTTTATTTAATTATTGACAAGTTTCTAGCATGTAACAACCAACAAAATTGATTCAAGTACAAGTGAAAATTTAGAAATAAAACAACCAAATGAAAAAAATTGAGGCTGATATAAAGTGGTCAAAAATTAAATCCACAAAAAATGAACTGATCATTATATGAGAAATATGATGTCTGAGTCTCTAATGAACAATGTCAAGAAAATATAGAAGAAGACATGTATAAAGAAACCAACCAAACAAACAGAAAAATGCAAAAAGAAACTAACTAATATCAATGGGAAAAAAATAGATCCTTAATAAAAGAATCCTACTATAATTCTGCATCTTTGACTGAAAACTCGAAAGATCAATTTTAATTATAATTTAATAGTCACATAAAGGCCTATTTAAAATTTTTCCAACCAAACAATCTCGAGCTGGCCTTATATTTATTATGTATTTTGACTGTTAAAAGTTGGATTAAATAACATTTGTAATTTGATATATAAAGCTATTTACGATCAGATTAGTTATCGGCTATTTCCATATGATGAGAATTTATGACAATTAAACGTTGCGAGAAAGCAATATGTTTGATTAAAGGTAATGGATATTGCCGTAGGAGCATGACAGCCTCAAAAGGTACACGAAATTGTCGATCATAAATTACTTTAAAATGAACTATAGGTTTTTTTTTTTATGGAAAGAAAGTATGAGCTCCAATTCAAGAATACGGCAGAAATATCGTTTTAAAAGGGAGAAAAAAACACGAAAGATTTAAAAATTTAGGATGCAAAGGATGGCTTTTATGGTGACGATGACTCTGTTATTAATGGAGAAGACGTGTTATGACTTTTTTAATCCGTATTTAAAAGGATGCAAGCGATGGCTTTGATAGCAGGGATGACTCCGTTATTGGAGAAGGAGTGGTATGGCCTTTTTAGTTGTATTGACTAGCTTGTCATTGAACGTATTATCTATGTAGTCGTGGTTTTTTCTCTATTTTGTGGTAGTTATTTATTTTTTAAAAAATATATATTGTTTCGGTTAGGTTTTGCATTTTGTCACTATAGTCTTATTTCTATTATGTAATAATAGAGGTGCTCTCCATATGTTTAACTATTGATTTGTGTCCAATTCATTAAAGTTAGTTCTATAAGGTGTTAGGGATGACCTTTTTGCTATAGTATCTTAGTCGCGATTGAATGATATTTTCTATCTATTGTAGTGATATTATTGAAAGAATCATATATGTGCTCGATAATTAATTTACCTTTTCAATTAATCATTGTTAATCTAGTGCATGTTCTACTTTTTTATGTGTTTTATTAAAATTTACTAGAGGAACTGTAATTGGGATTAAATTTTTCTTGTATCATGAGGTCATTATTTTGTATGTTCCTGATTTAGACCCTTTTTTCTTGCAAACAACATATTTCGACTAAGCTTAGGTTTGGGAGAGAGGAAAATGGAGGGAAAGGAAATTGAAGGGGAAGTTTGAGAAGAAAAAATATATATTGATTTGTTTGGTAAAGAGAAAAATGAGAAGAAAGAAAGGAGGTTATAAATTCAAGGGATCCATCAATTTTTAATCCTTTTAACTTAGAAAGACATTACAAATCAAATTGTATGTAAAGTAATTATTTTAAAATAATCATCTTCTTTTTTATATTTATATAATCATAAAATTAGATAAGATATTTTCTTGCTTTTTTTTTTCCCTCTCAAACAAGGAAATCTTCATCATTCCTTTTAAGTTTTTGCATTTAGATATTTTATTTTTCCTTTCATTTGTTTTTAATTTTCTCTAGCCAAAAATATTTAGCGTGAGGTTAGGATTTTCCCTCATCTCCTTTTCAGATTAGAAAAAGGAGATAGAAATACTTTTTCAGGAAATTAGACGGAAAGTCTCAAGTCTTATACGTGGCAGCATTATACACATGGAGTCGAAAACAGAATCTTGACTCGGAGTTATGAGTATCTGGGATGATAACGTGGACGATGTCCACTAGTGGGTCAAGGGTCAACATCTACAGATAGCCGGGGTGATGGCTCTCTTAACTTTTTCCGTAGAAAATTTGTATATTTTAAAATTATCAACAATTTGATTATTTGTACGTGTAAGTTTTTATTTATTAGTAAAAAAATTATCTTTAAAAGGAAAAATGATAGTGTTGAATAAATTAAAGTGGAATTTAATTATAAATCAGAAAATTAAAAACAACGTAGGCAAATCATGAGCTAGAAATTTCTATTTATGACAACATTTGAGATAAAGTTCAAGAATAAATTTCACAATATTTTCAAAATATAAAACACTATGTAATAGTAATTTTATAAAAAAAAAATTTCATTAGAATAAAAAATATTAAAATTTTTATCATATAAAATTATTAATTTTAAATTTTTTCTCCATATGTGTGCTCCCACTAAGAAAAATTTCTAGATCCATTCCATTATCTAGTTTCACACTTTTTTTTTTCGAGTGCTGAGAAATAAGAATTGTCGTGTTTCAGGATATTAATAGGAGATTTTCTTTCTTGAAATATAAGATTTTAACTCTATATCTTATAATAAAATTAGGTACACTACAACTACTAAAGCACATTTAAAAGTAATCATCAAAGTTGTGGAAATTTTCTTTAAATGAAAAGCAAAATGGTACATTTAGTGATATTATAAATGTGTGTTCAATGATATTACATGAGGACTAAATGGGGTTTTTAACACCATTGCCTCTCAAACTTGTCGATCTTTGATGACTTGCCCATCAAATTTTTAGTTTTAATAGTTCAGTCCCTTAGATTTTTTTTAAATTGTTACAATGTATCCAATTTACTTTATCTTCTCATTATATTGGTGACAGAAAGCCCATGTGCATCTCATATGATGATGGAAAACTCAATTGTCAATGAAGAGTTCCAAATCCAATACCGGCTCTAATGCAAATATTTCAAATTCAAATCCTTAATTTAATGAAAAGTTAGCAAAAGGGTGCATATTGCAGGAGTGTAGAAAACTTAGGTGTCAAATTGTTAAAATAGAAGTTTGGAGGAAAGTTATCAAAAATAGACAAGGTTCGATCAAGGATAACAATTCTAAATACCCAAAAATGTTGTCTAAACTGCAGATTCTTATGTTCAATTATAATTCCACATTCATTGACAATGTACCTTACATATCACCAGCATAGTCTAGCTAATAGCACTTTTTTTAATAGGCTCCGTCTTTTTTTTCTTTTTTTGGATAAACTTTTAGTCTTTCTCTTTTGTTATGAAAGATGATACTTTTGTCTACAAATGAAGCATTGGCTTCATTTTTTTTCCTTTCTTTTTTAAAATAAAGATGGTGATTTTATTTATAGCTGTATAAATGGTAGAAATACTCTACGAGGTTATCACCTGAGGAGGGGTTATGTTGTCACATGATCTTTGAAAGGGAATGTTTAACTGATTTTGATGGCTTTCCAGCAATGTGAGTGTGACCGGCCGGAGATCGACAATTTCAAGGTCGAGGGTAGATTCGCTTGCTTGAGATTTTTATTCTTGTTCTCATGGACGAGGAGGATTAGTAATGTCATCGCGCACAAATTGAGCCGTTAGGCTCTTTCTTCTACTTAATTTTGTTTTGGGGGGAGAGGGGTAGCCTTTAGCCCTCTTTCCACTGGGTCTAAATCCAGTTTCCTTTGGGCCCTTGTGGTTGGAGTTGCTGTTGAGTTGTTTCCTTCTTTTCTCTTCATGTTGCATTTAAGAGAAATTAACATGTTGTGTAGACCAAAGTTGTAGCACATTTACAGCGTCTAATAATGAAGACAGCCGGAACTAAATTGAAGATGTACCTAAAGTTTGTAGTGGCCATTTAATTTGTTGTTTCATAAAAGAGTTAAATAATGAATTAGCCAACCAGAGAGGTTGGATAAAGATCCCATATATCCAAAAAGAAAGGTCTTCCTTTGATCTTTTTTCGAAATATTATTGCAAAGAAGTAGAGAAATTGGACTAGTACTCAACACTTCCGCTTATGGGCCAGACATGCTAAAAACAAATTCATACTATGAATTTGCTTGATTCCTTGTCATGACTTCCTATAATACGTTCATGGGAGCTGCGACAGTATATTTAATTTTGTGCATGATACTTTTTTTCATTCTTATAGTTAACTACGAGGAAACAAGTTCAATTTACCTTTTTTTTTTTTTTTGAATAAAAAAACAAAAGTTCAGTTTATGTGTGGCATCCCCGAATGTTTAGCTATATATTTCTATATTGGGCTTTTGGTGTAATTTCCCCCTATATGTTTTTGTTGTTTGGCAAGTTGATCGCTTAATTTTCAATTTTGATAAATGTTCGTCAATAGTGCTGTAATTTTAGTCCTTATCACCAACATCATCCATTTAAGGATACGAATGGAACACTCCAATTCTAAGAGGAGGGAAAGACATTGATTTGGGGGAAAACGTCGGGTTTCCCCTCATTTTATTTGTAAGCTATATATATATATATATATATATATATATGGACGAATAGCCGGCTCTAATATATTGGTTTTTGGGCACTATGTGACAGTCATGTGATGGGTCCTAAATCACCATATGGTTTTTTTTTTTTTTTTACTCAACATGCGCCAGTGCTTATCAGCTAGTATATAATTGAAATGAGCAAAACTAAATTTGGAGAGAGAAAAAAAAAAAAAAAAAACAGAGCAAAATCACATCCCTACCCTAGTAAATGGGTCACATGTGTACGTGGCTGTTTTACACCTTTTTTAATAGAGGTTGTTGACAAGGGATTTAATTGTAACACCAAGTCAAATTATGGGACTTAATTATCAAAATCATAAAGCTGAACGACCAAATTGTCATAGTCTAAAAAGTACAAGGTTACAAATGCGCCAAAAAATTCCACCCCAAAAAAAAAAAAAAAAAAAAAAAAATCCAAGCGTCTCAATATTTTCATGATTTGTCGAATTTGCACAGTAAAATTTACCACCAGATGTGGACACAATGAGAAGCTGCAAACTCTTGATCAATTTCATCTTCATTTCTAGTTGACAACATTCTCTGGAAAAAGCAACATAAAAACAAAAACCAAAACGCTAACTCACTGACATAATAGAGATGGTTACTTATAACTTATTCTAGCCGCGTGTTCTAATGCGCTAGACGGTTCAATCTCATCATCGCAAGAAAACATAGTAAGGAAAGTTCATCATCAGTCCACCAAATTTAAAAAAATAATAATAATAATAATAATATTGAGCGAGCCCACTTGAGCTCTTCCAAAGCCAAATTCTCCTTTATTTGTAGCAGAAAAACACCACCATCGCCAGATTCACAGTATTAACCAATTCATATCGGAGGCAACCAAGTAATGGCAATCGGACTTCTCACCTTGTGGACCCCATCTTTCCAGACCAAATCCCCAAACTCCGGCGCCGTTTGCCGTGACTTGGTGGTGAACGTCACCTTATACGACAACTTCTGACCGGCCTTGGTGAAACTCAGACTCGTGGGATCAACCTTAACAAAAGCACCGCTAAACGGCGTCACCGAAACATGGTAGTTCGACACCGGAGGACCGACATTCGTCACAGTCCTCCGAACACTCAGAACCGAAACCGAAGCCTTCTCGGGGAAGACGACGGAGATAGCAGGGTAATTCAGCTCCCCCGGACCGGCAAGAGAGTGTTTGCAAGTCCTGTTGGCGTATCTGGAGAAGACCTTCATCTGGTTCGGAGTCGGATTTTGAGTACAGAGAAACTCGAAATAATCCTGGGGAGAAATGTCGTAGACCAGACCAGGGTCAAGAGCCTTTTTCGGGTTCACGTGTCCAGCGCCGTGGTCGTAGGGGTCGGAAGAGACGGCGGTTGAGGCGTCTTTCAAGGGTTTTAGAGTGTTGTCGTGGACGTAGGCGGTGGTCATGAGAGCAGATTTAATGGCGGCGGGGCTCCAGTCGGGATGTCTGGCTTTGAGAAAGGCGGCGATGCCGCTCACGTGAGGGCACGACATGGAAGTGCCCGACAGGATGTTGAACTTGACTCTTCTCTTATCCGTTGGCAAGCTCGATGGGCCCAAGTCTCCGGTCCACGCCGCCAGGATGTTCACTCCAGGGGCGACCAGGTCGGGCTTGAGAATCTCCAGCGTCAGGAAATTTGGCCCTCGTGACGAAAACGCCGCCACCACCGGCGACGGCCGGATTCCTAGCCTGGTTCCGAGGAAGGCTAAGTTTGCCGTCGCCTTTGGGTTTGTTAAAGCGTAATGCTTGATCTCTTTGGCTTCGGATTCTCCGACGGCTACGGCGGGGATCAAGTGAGAGTCGGCGACTAGCTCCTCGCCGTTTACCGCCGTGTTCGCCAAGATCATGCCGACTCCTCCGGCGTCTTTCACCACTTGGCCTTTCTGTACTCGGGGGCTGATCCCGCGGTCGCAGATGACAATCTTTCCGGCGACTTTGCGGCGGTCTAGTGTTCCTTCCAAGCAGAGAGAGCTCGGATCTGGGCTTGTCGAATTGCTTCCCATATATGTAACGGAATATTGCTTATTTTCGAGAGTTGCTCTTCCTTTGTAGAGCGAAACGCCGGAGATAGTTTTCCCGTTTCCGAGCTTAACCGTCGCCGGAAAATTCCTATCCATAGTGCTCGCTCCGACCGTGGTTATCCATGGCGACACGTTGGTGAGGCTGATCGGGTCGGGTCCACCGTTTCCAGCAGAACACGACACGAATACGCCCATCTCCATAGCCCCAAACGACGCCACGGAGAGACTATCTTTATAATAAGACGAAACTCCACCGCCTAAAGAAATCGATAAAACGTCAACACCGTCGGCGACGGCTCTGTCGACGGCGGAGAGAATGTCGGAGCTGAAACACCCGCCGACCCAGCAGACCTTATACGCCGCGATTCTCGCGCCGGGAGCCATTCCCCTAGCCGTACCGTACGCGTAGCCGTTGAGGTTCGCTCCCATCACCGGAGACCCGGCGACCGTCGCCGCCGTGTGGGTCCCGTGGCCGTCCTGGTCCCTCGGGGACTTGTACTCGTTCTGTGGGTTGATCTTCCCCATCGCCACTTCATACCCTCTGTAAAACATCCTCGCCCCGACGATCTTCCTATTACAATGTCCTTTAGTGAAGCCTCGTCCGGTCTCGCACTCTCCTTTCCACCGAGCAGGCACCGGAGTCATCCCGGTGGCGTTGAAGCTTTCGCTCTCCGGCCAGATTCCGGTGTCGAGAACTCCGACAACGACGTCATGGTCGGAGAGTTTCTGCGACCAGACGTTCTCTCTGTTCTGTCTCGGATCAAGTCCGAGAAACATAGGACTCCTCGTAGTGTGAAGCTCGTACATCGTCTCCGGGAATACAGCCAAAACGTCGTCGTCTTGTTCCAGCTTCTCTGCTTCTGCTTCGGTTAACTGAGCCGCAACTCCATGGAAAGCTGTCTGATAACTGTAAATTATCCTCTCTTCACCGTCACCGTCACTCTCGTCGCTCTGTTTAAGCAGAACTGATTTCACTTTCGATGCGTACCACTCCAAGTGATCAGAGAACGACTCGGGCATGGCTGATTTGTCCATTTGGACGATGTAAGTCTTCTTGGCTGATAGCACTGCAGTGTTGAGAACTAAGCAGGATACGAAAACCAAAACCAGCCATATGACTGGGGTTTCAGCCATCTTTTCAGGCCAGAAAAAATGAAGTATTTTCAGAGAGAAAAAACAACAGAGGTAAAGAGAAAGATGAAGACTGAAAAGGGGAAGGTTTTAGGGGAAATATTAATTTTGGTTTTTGGGGGGTTTGGGAATTATCTTGAAAGGAGGGAGCTGGAGCTTTCAGTACAGTAGTTGTCTTGTTGTGCAGAGTCATAAAGAGGGTTGGTTTGTTTCATGAATGCCGATGTTTAATAGACACAGAGACAGATGGTAGCAGTTAATTTGGGCCGTTCTCATTTGCTCTCTCTTTATTTTTTATTTTTTTTGGTGAATTTTTGGCTGTGCGTTTTACTAGCTAAGGGGTAAATTTGTGTGTTTGTGCTTTTACCGCCAGATTTAGAACCAAACGAGGTCTATGAAAAAGTAACATCATCATTACATTACTTTACTTTTGCTACTGAATTTGACAAAGTAACTCCCCTGTCCCACGTAACAAAGTTCATTTTTTCAGGGTATTTTTCTTTTTAACTTTACAGTTTGTTTTTATTCATAAATTATGTTATACTTTCTAAATTTTTACCTTTTAATACTATTAGATGATGTCTCATATATAAATTAATATTTAGAATAAATTGTTAGTTTAGTATTTAAATTTTAAACTTTATATAAATTTGGTTCTTTTTTTTTTTTTAATTAAAATGATCATAAATTATTAAAAATATTATTACAGTAGTTTTTTCTGTTAATTTTTAGACGAAATAGTTAATTAACATTATTTTTTTTATCAAATTATTAGTAGATTCAGTCCAAAAATTAATAAAAATACTATTGTAGTAATATTTTAATAGTTTAGGGATATTTTAATTATGAAACAAAGATTAAAAATCAAAGTTGTATAAACTTAAAAGTTTAAGAATTAAATAAACAATTACCCTTAAAAAAGAAAAAATTACCCTTAAAAAATTGAAATTAAATGTAGTTTTTATTTTTATATCTTAAATTTTATTTTATTAAAAAGTATACCGCATGTATTAAAATTCTACATCAATATATTATTAGATAGCCTTTAGCACATAAACCAATAAATTTTCTCAATCAACGTCAACTTTAACATCATATATACCCAAAATACCCTTCAAATTTGAAATAAAGAAATAGTTGAAGAAATTTAAATCCAAAGCTAAATGAAGGGGCTGTGACAGGGGTCAGAATCGGAGCATGGTAACGAGGTAGAAAAGGGGTTATATGATTATGATAGTGGAGTTGATAAGTTTAAATTTTTTGTTGAGAAAATTAAAGGTTTTGTCATTTTATAATTTTTGTTTTTAATGATATTTAGGCATTTTGAGGTTAAAAAAATGAAGTGTTGATTAAGAAAAAATATTGATTTTGGTGTCAAATGCAATGTAATGACATAAAATGCATGACTTTAAAAACATAGGGGGTGTTTGGTGTGTAAGTTTGAGTTAAGATTTGTAAGTTTAAATAGTAATTTTTTTTGAATTTTCAGAAAAGACAAACAATTTTTTGGGAAAAAAGATAAAAAACATTATAAAAAAAGTACAGTTTAATTTAAACAGAGCTTTTTGCTAAATAAGGTCATAGTATAATTTTTAAATAAAAACAAAATACATAATATAAAAAGGTGCACAGTTCAAATTGTAATTCTTCTTTCTGAGGTTGAACACTCATAGGTTAATATTATGTGTTGATCAAGAAAATATATAAATTTATGTATTAAATGTAATCTAATGATAATAAAATATACAATTTCAAAACACAAAGTATATTTCTTAAAAAAAAAAAAAAACCAAAAACAAAATACATAACATAAAAACGAAAATTATCATTTTTAAAAATTCTTTGCATTTCTATTACATAATCACACTATTTGGAAGGACAAAATACTAAAATAAATAATCAAATTTCTTACAGAGAGGAGTAAGAACCATATTCGAGCAATCGTCGATTGCCAATTACCAATAACAAACAGCGCTGTGTTTTTTTTTTTTTTTTTTTTTTTTGCTGAAAGAAACAACGCTGATTTGATTATTCGTTTTATCAGCTTTGATGTATGATTGATGTACGTTACCACGTAAGTGTATCATTATGGCTAGCTAGTCAAAATAGCGTGATCAACAGCACTTTATTAATAAGAGTCAAAAGTCTTGTGATCGGCAGAGAGTTTTGTTTTTAAGTAGGTAATAGTAAGAGTATAATAAATAGGAGTTATAAGCATATATATATATATATATATGGCTAAAAACTGACAGAGAAAAGGTCGTCCTCAGAATTCATTAAATACGACTCTTGGGGGACTGTTTGTATGCTGAGAAATGAGAAAATAGCTCTCCCTGTAAATTAATTCACAGGCTACTTGATTCTACTTGCTTTCCTTTTTTTTTTTTTTTTGTTTGAGGAACTTGCTTTCCAGTTTTTGCATATATATTATATATATATATAATGTATACTGAGGAAACTATGATATCTCCAAGGAAGTACGTGATATTTATTATATTGGCTTCGCAGTTGGGTTTTGGCTGAGAGTTCCTGTGAGTCTGTGACTTATAGTTGCTTCGTCTTCTTCGTTATGTCCAGGGATGCTGCAGAGAACTTATAAGCTCTGAAACTGAGGACCCGTTGGGACGCAATTCCTGATTGATTGATATTTTAATATTTTGATTTTAAAATCTTAATTTTATATTAATTTTTTTAATTTAAATTTTAAAAATTTATAATTTTATCATTTTAAATTGAAATTATATGAATTTTATGTCAAAATATTCTTATCGACGAGATAAAAAAATAAGATGTATTTTACGTATTTTTTTCCGAACACATTTTAAATTTTCATACAATTTTTTATATCACGAAACTTTTTTAAAAATTTATATGTCAAAATACTCGTATATCAAAATATTATATGTATTTTTTAAAAAAGTTTACATGACCGTTTCCGAACACATTTTATATGTCAAAATACTCGTATCGACGAGACGAAAAAGATAAGATATATTTTATGTATTTTTTCCAAATATATTTTAAATTTTTGTATCATTTTTTTTGTCACGAAACTTTTTTTAAAGTTTTTTTTTTTCAAAATACATATTTTTGACTTAATTTTTAAAATACCATATCTAGATATCCTTCCAAACGGTCATGAATTTATTTTGTCGGAATGCGAAAATTCCTATGCGTACATGTACACAACAATGCACATGTATAATGTATATTAACTAAAAAAAAAGTACGAATGGGGCGACTAATATTAATATACACCAGAATTATGTTCACTAAAAGTCCTATGAATACGTGATGTGTTCGTTGACATATTTATTAATGTATGCATCACTTAACAAAACAAACGAAATGTCTCTCCCTCTCTCTCTCTCTCTCTCTCTCTCTCTCTCTATTTTTTTTTTTTTTTTTTTTTTTTGCTGCTGCTGAATCAGTCTCATCGATTAGGCATGGTGAACGTATCACGTCAATAACATAATGTAAATGACAACAATTATGTCAAAGTGCAATAGTTTTAAGGAGTTCTACAATAGTTATCTCTATGATAGTGAATATTTTTTATGCTTAAGATTAGTCATAACTACATCAAAATAAAAGGTATATAAAACATTGATTTTTGATACAAATTAGCAGTTAAATACAGAATTATACTGATAGGACATTTTAAATAGTCTATCACAGAATTTTCCAAATTCTATAGAAAAATCACTTTTAAGCCTTGTCTAATGGTTAAAAAATACAAACCTTATCATGTCTGATTTTTAACGTTAAATTTAAACAAAATTATATCAAGATAAAGTTTATTTAAACTAATACAAATATGACGTTTAAAAACAATGTCTTCTAATAATACGGTGAATTTTCTTGCTTCAAAGGTTTTAAAAATAATATACTATAATCTTTACCAGTTGAACTCGAATGATAGTATAAGCATATGGTCGGTAGGAATGAGAAAAATGAGAAAGATGAGTGGTATATTATCTAGATAAGAGAAATGAGAAATGATAGTGGTACATTATATAGGTGAGAGAAATGAGAAATGAGAGAGATCTTTTCTTTTATGATATTTGGTATGATATGCAATCCATGTTACAATCTTTCAAATTTAGAAGAGATCAAAAATTTGGGTGTTTTTAAGAATTTGGAGTCTCTTCCCTGTTTCTCTCCTATCAAACAATCTCTCAAATTTAGAAGACATCAAAATGTAAAAATCTTCTACTAATCCCTTCATCTCTTTCGTTCCTTTCACTTTTCTCTTCTACCAAACACACTCTAACTTATACTAGAAGCACGGATTCTTGTTCCGCCAGACAGCTATTTTAAAAACAAGAAAGCAAAACAGTGGAAAAGTGCTAGCTTTTTTAGTTTTACATCTACACGGTAGTGGTGGGCAATGACAAAAGACATCATCAGATAACAACATCTGGCTTTGAGTATGGGGTTGATACATGACATCTCTCAGAAAAGAGAAAAAGAAAAAAAGCAAAGGGAGAAAAAAAAAAAAAAAAACTTTAAAGCTAATTACTTTTCTTTAACTCACTTGTAAGTTGTAGCTGTAGTAGAAGACAACCCAATAATAGTGAAATTAAAAAAGCCAACTTTGAAGCAAATCCACGTACGTGTCTATAGAAAGACACATAAATAAGCCCTTTATTGCTATAGCAAGTCTACAACAAACTCCTTAACATTAACGCGGTTGCGGTGCCTAATCTTTTAAATTTTGAACCCCTTTTAATAGTAGACAAATAAAAACACCAACTTGCAATCATAAATAAAACATGCCTATTTTTGTATGGAGTCCTTTTATGTTAATATATCCTATTTGTAACACCTATAATTAAATGTTCGGATTCCAAGAAAATTATTTAGGTAATTTTTTTTCGTATCCTACTATAAAATTCTCGTTTTCGATCGTAATCTTTCATCTTCACAGTGCAAATTAACCACGTCAATGCAATCAAACCTAGCAATGCCGGCAAAGTACGGATTCGTAAATGATCTCCTAGTATGATCACAATAAAATGTGTCGATCGGGTCCTACAAGTCCACTAAAATTGATAATTGCATTGGTCGACCATCTTGATATCAAAAGCTTATTACTTGTCCGACCATGACTTGACATGGTGCGTAGATTTTACATTAATCTGTCATGGGCTTTTTTCAAGTTGTGGTGCTTACACATTCTCGTATTTACTGCTTTTCACCAGCCAGTTCAACGCTCATATCAAAAGCCTGCACCAGTTCTATTCACAAATACACACACACACACACACAGACATATATATATATATATATATATTTGTATGTATGCCCCCTGGCAATGGGGTTCGTCGGGTATTTACTTGTCATAAAGAGAGCAAGGTTGCCTTTTAGGAGCAACATGTTCTCCTGTTGGGAGTTGGAGCCCACTCGCCAGCTTGTTGCTTTTTACAATCGGATTCACCATTTTTGATCCAAAGCCTAGAAAAATTACAATTCAATTTTATTCAGTCCAAAACCAACTTTTTGACTTTTTTTTCTTTTTGGGTTGAAACCAACTTTTTGAGAATGTGCTAGTATAATAAATGTAAAAATTTGCACCAAATTAAATATAGCGTATGTGAAACTTGATCCATTTGTGATTACTATTAGTTGATTTGTAGATTTTTTTACTTAATAATTATATATTAATGTCACACCCGTGACTGTGAACTACAAGAGACACTATATGATAATTAATCTCTCTTCTTCTTCTTCTTCTAGTTGGATCAATTTTTTGATCGTATGAGATATTCAAAGGGATGTGAAAATGTCTTAAAAACCGATCAGCTACTTCACTCTATTGAATGAACTATGCATCGAATTAAAATCAGACTACTCAAAACAAATTAAGTAAGATTGGAATAACACTACTAGTAAAAAAAGTACTTGTTTGATTTTAATTCACAATGTTTGCATTGAAAAATAAACAATAGACTAAGAGACACCAGTGGTGTTAAATATTATTTATTAATCAAAAGTGGATATCATAATATACGGAGTTCAAAAATAAGACCAAGAATGCATGGAAGGTCATATCCAAGAATGCTTGAAAAGTGAAAGACACTGAACAATGAACACAACATGCACTAAGGCCCCGTTTGCTTCACCATCTCAACTCAAACTAAACTATACTTTTTTCATCATGTTTTTTGTCTTTTCTGAAAAAGTTTTTTGTCTTTTCTGAAAAAGTTAACAAAATTTACTATGCAAACTTAAAAATCTCAACTGAACTCAAACTGAACCTGCGATCCAAACGGACCCTAAGCTTCTATTTAGAACATCAGTTTGAAATATAATTTTTAGATTGAAGTTGGTTAATTTTTCACAAATTAATTATTAACTAATAACTAACTAATTTTTGTTGACTTTTCGGAAGAAAAAAAATAAAAACTGATATAAAAAACTTAGATTTGGACTTGAGAGCAAAACGAAGTCTGAATATACTGCTAAACATAACTCCAACCAAGCATCCTTAATGGAGAACTGGATACTTATGGATACAGTCAGCCCATGGGCCCTTACTGGACTCTCCAATAATGGGCCTAACACATTTCAAAAGCACACTGTTGCACTTCGGCCCACTCCCCATCCCAAGCTGCCAAACCTTGTCGCCTTTCTTCACTCTATCTTTAGCTTCCATGTAAGCCAACTCATACCACAGAGACGACGACGACTGGTTCCCAAACCTGTGAAGCGTCATCAGCGCAGCCTCCATATCTCTCTTCTCCAACTTCAGCCCTTTCCCTATCTCCCTTATCACCGGACCTCCCGACGTCGGCAGACAAAAATGCTCTATCACCGTCTTGAAATCCGGCACGTAAATCTCGCCCGACTTGTCCAAAAACCTCCGGCGGAGAACCGAAACGCCGTAACGGAACTTCTCCTTCAACGGCAGTAACGACGACCCTAGGACGGCGACGTTCGAACGGAGCGTCTCTCCCGCGACTTGGAGCAAATCCCTTCTCAGGGTAACTCCCAGTTTCCCGTTTGAGTCCTCTTCACGTATGGCTGAGAGATAGGCTTTGTCTTCGAAAGCTCTTTGGGTTCTTAGGGTTTTAACAACCTCGTATTTTGAAAACTTCTTCGCTTCTTTCTTGTTGCTCAGCAAGATCGCGGCGCTTCCCATTCGGAAGAGGCAGTTGAGGAGCAACTTGGGCTTTTCATGGCCGGAGTACCAGCCTTCAGACAGGATTTCGGTGCTGAGAATGACGGCGTTTGAGTTTTCGTGGGTTTTAAGAATGTTTTTTGCCAAATCTATCGCTAGTGCACTCGCGCTACACCCCATGCCGGAGAGGTTGAAGCTCTTGACGTCGCTTCTCATGGCGTATTTGTTGACGACAATGGAGGAGAGTGAGGGAGAGGGACAGAACCCGCAGCAGTTCACGATCAGGACGTCGATGTCTGGCGGAGAGAGGCTGGTTTTGGCCAGGAGGTCGTCCATGACGGTGAAGAGCGCCATGTGGACCTCTTTGATGGATTCTTGGTGGTAAGTTTTCGGTGGGATGTAGTGTAAGGCTGGTGGGAGAAAGGTCTCTTCGCTTTGCCCCGATGAGGAGAGGATTTTGGACATGAAAGCCATGCTCTCGCTGTCGAAAGATCCGAACTTCGAGGCGTTCTCGAGGAACGTCGAGAAAGGCACTCTGCAGAAGCTCGGCGGTCTGAGGCAAGAGAAGTCGACCAAATAGACAGACGAAGACTTCAAAAAGTAGGGTTTTACGATGACAAAGAAGACGAGAATTAGACAAGTGATCCAGAAGAGAAAGACATGAATTAAACTACTACTACATTTTTGTAGAAGCATTTGTAAAGCTAATTTGGTGGAGAACATGACGAATAATAAGAAAATGGTGAAGTTGAGAAGTTGCGAACAAAATGAGCGAGTCGTGTTGTGCTTTGGAGAGGAATAAGTGGATGGGAAGGAATGAATGTTGCTGGAAAGAGGTTCCATTAGAAGAGGAGAGTGACTGGTCTTTGGTATGGGGGCAATATTGGTGATCAGATTTTGAGGAAGGCTAGAGGCCGTGATCTTGGGAAGCGTATATAAGGAGATAGAGTTGCATATATAAATGAGAGGTTCTTTCGTGAAGAACCCTAGTTGGGTGTACAGATTTCAGAGTTAAATTCACTGGTGGCAGGTGGGAGTACATGCAGTTAATTCGATGACACAAATAACCAAAAAATCATGAAAAGTTTCTAAGGTCAAATGAGTCGGTAATGTCAGTCAAACTGCTATTTTTTACCATGAGCATTGGTAATATTGAAAAGTTTGAAAGTATTTTTCCCATAAAGACATCATTTATTGGTCAAGACTAGTCTGTGTTAGCTAAATTATGAATTTTTCTCCTATCATTAAATTACTTGATTATTATATAAATCGAGCTCCCTCTTCTTTTTAAACTAATTTTTGAGAATGAGTTCTATCCAAACTCATTTAATAAATTATTTAGCAACTGGGAATTCTGGTAATTAAATTCAATTCTCCACCGAATATTGACTACATCAAGGAAAGAAGTAATGAAATTAATTAGTCGGGGGTTAAATCTCGAATGTTCAAATATAACATTTTATTTTTATAGTTTTTATTAAATAACTTTCCCTTGTTTAGTTGCTTATAGAAAATTATCCGTAACAAATGGCAATATCATGCTATGAACTACAAAATCGTTCGCTTGATTCCTAAAGTTTTCTTTGTGTTTAAATCCTCAACATCCATATTTTGGGACCCGAGTAGCGTCGATCGATCGTCTCATCATATATTCACTTGCATGTTTATCGATGAGTATTACTTGCTAAGAAGTTTTTTGGTTCACTCTTTATATATATGTAACAATAACAATAACAATATAGCATATAGTAATAGGCCCGCCTTATTTATTTAATAAATATCTGTTGGTCTTACTATTTGTTATGCGTTTAATATTGTGGCCCGGAACACATTGATGTCACATTCAGAGTTCAGAAACGACATTAGATTTGACGTTTTTGGAGTCACAAGACAGATTAACGTTGTTCGTTCATGTCTAATTGTCAAAAGATTGTGTTTATATATGGAATAAATTGCATGTGTCCTGGTTGGATGTGGTATGTCAACAAACATAAATGAGGCATATTTCTATCTTATTTCTTTTAATCGCCTAAAGTTTTGTGTTGTGTTTTTCCGATCTCTATCTCTATTATTAATTTGACTTCCCATTTAATTGTACATCCAGATATTCATCAAGTATGGACCAGATTTTTTTTTTTTTTTTTTGGGCTCAGAATTATTGAACAAACTTTAATTCCTTTCCTAGCATTGATCAAGAAATACGATAGTTTTAGCATAATGAATATACGAAAGAGTTTCTTGTTCAATTGCTTGCAAGATTATGAAGTAGAGATTTGAATCATAAACTTTATAATAAAACTAAATCTAAATTTACGGTTGGAATATATATATATATATATATGCAATCACGTATCAAATAATATTACTGAAGAAAAAACATGTAACAAAGTGGGTGCATATGTACATATCATGTCAAAAAATTGTAGTACTCCAACATTACATTCTACTTTAAGTCAGTGACAGATCTGTGATATAGGGCCATTGGGTGCACGTGCCCCACTGGAACGGCCAAATTTTTTTTTAATATAGCAATTATTAGGAGTTAATGCTCTGTGGCCCCACTGAAGGAGATTTTGGGGCAGACATACAGAACATTTTATAGGCTCTTCTGAGCCTTTTATTTATTTATTTAATTTGGGCTTGGAAGTGATGAATTGATATATTGTATATTACTTTAAACTTAAACGTACAAATTAGAATCACTTTCTCAATCTAATTTCAAACCACAACAGCTGTATCAGACTTTTGACATTGTTTTTATTATATATTTTTATTTCTATTTTCGGTTTTTATAACAATAAAAAAAGTGGATTTTTCTTTATTACTTTTCATTCTTTCTCGTATCTCTTACTCCTTTCTTTACAAGTTACAACTTTCTACAGATCACTCCTACTTGGCTGCCACCGTACCAGTACTGTACAGTGGTTTACATTTTCTTTTCATTTTTTGTTGACAATTAGCATCGTCAATCCATCGTCGTTTTTTTTTTTTTTTGGGGGGGATAAGAAAGCATTCATCAGTCCATTGTCAAATTATCTCAAGTATTTATTCACCGGAAAAAAAAAAAAAAGTTGTCTCAAGTATATTAGAAGACTTTAATATATAGATGTATGTAAATTTTATATTTATTGATGTGATGAAATGTTATAAAGATATACATGAACTTACTAATACTAAAAAAAAATTAATTTGAATGTTCAAATTGTATTTTATTTCTTTTTTTATTCATTATATTGTTTTACAATTTTCATGATATTTTATTTTTTAGAATATGCATAATATTATTATAGAGTGATTAAAATTATTTTTTGAATTTTGCGAAACGGTTGTGTTGTGGTTTTTTATTATAAAAGGAAATTGGGCTCATCAATTCTAATAGGAAGATATAATAGTTTAAAATTTTAGTTTTTATTTGTGTCCCACTAAATTAAAATCTCGGATTCATCATTAATTCTGATTAAATTTTTATTTGGTGTTTTACTTAGAATTTAAAATTTTAATTCTAATTTTTATTTTTTTAAAAAAAATTAATAAAAATTATAACTAATTTATTAAAAAATTAATCTATTTTAATTTTAAAAATTTCATCCATAACTAACCATCGAAACAAATACTAAGTGAGAGCAATGAGTAGACTGCATACATTACATACACACACATACATATATATATATATAGATATATATTCACAAACGCATGGTCTTCTATCCGCCAACGGACTGGTGTGGAGCTTACGAGGTAAATAGATGTGTCAGGAGCTGGTGAAGTATGTGAGGCAGCTGTCCACTGGAGAGTAATCGTTTGTCCTCGTAATGCGTGATAGTTGCTTTCGAAGTCAAACTGGGTATCAAATAATAACATAATTTATTTATGAAAGAGGCAACATTAAAAAGAATCATGAGATGTGGTCCGTTGTAACTTGAAATAAGGTAGAAGTTACAAGTTTATGGAGGTAGATGTTCCAGTCCGAAGTTCTTTACTCTCTGTAGGAGGAGGATCCTCTATCTCCTCTTCTGTCCTGTTTACAAGAAAGCCCAAAAAAAAAAAAAAAAAAAAAAGGCCAGGAGGTTCATTCATCTTCTGATGTCCCTTTTTATAGCTCTTTTTAAGAAATGTTTAGCATTTAAAATCAATGGTTGCCTTGGCTTTATTTATTAACAAATAAAAAACTCTCAAATCATCTCTAATGAAAATCAAACTCAAATTGTTTCACAAAAAAAGTGTCCAGCTCGCAAAGGAGAATGGGCGGAAAAGCTTGTTTTTTTAGGAAGAGTTTTCGTTTTCAGGAGTTTTTTTTTTGAATGGCTTGTATTCGAAAAAAAAAAAAAAAAAAAAAAATCTTTGCATAACAGTGCTCATGTGATAACGAATTCCTGTTAACTCTGATCTCATAAATGCCTTCCGTCAACTTTAACCTTCAAGTTTTTTGCCCATCTGAACACCTAGCCTGCAATTGACATGTCTTAATTATAATAGGTTGCAACTTCACTCTCCCTATATAATCTTAGCCATCCGTTGCAAATCTAAGGGCTATGGTTCGCGTACCGCACTTCTTCACTAAAAACGTACCTGAGACTATTCCTATATATATTTCCTATATAACTGACAACTTGTCATTAAGAGGACACAATTAATTTTGAGTTCTTGCATATATATATATACACACATGAGCGGTGATTGAAAATATTGGGGTTTTGAGTTTCGTTTTTTTATATTACTTTTTTATTTTTATTTTCTTTTTCCTGCTTTAGGGTTCTTATAAATGTGCTTTGAGTGACACACTTACAACCAACTTATTACAAATTGTTCATCCAGCTAGAAGTGGGCCCTTCGTGTTCGGCTGACGCTGATCATATTGTGTGTTACAGAAATTCCGCCACCCCCCCAAACACACCTTTCCTTTTTTTTTTTTTTTAATTGATACTATTTTCTGCATGTATAATTTATGGGACGTTCATTCGGTTTGAATTGTCGAGTAACATCAATGAGGAGGGAACGACTTCTCATTTTTCAGTTATTAAGAAGAAAAAGAAAAAGAAAAAGAAAAAAAAAACTTTTTCACCTCATAAAAACTGCAAAAAATTAGAAAAGAACCAAAATTGTTCTTAAGCCTCATCTAAGGAATGAAAACTGAGAATATGTTGCTCCTTTAGTTTTTTTTTTTTTTTTTTTTTTTTCCCTTAATTTACACTGAATATATATATTTTTGGTGTGGAAGTTGTTCATTTTACTCTTATAGTTAAATTTTCAATTTCATTTTCGTTTTCATTTAGGAAGTCATTTATAGTATGTTTAATAAAAAATCAGACCATCATATGTCAATGTTAAATTTTGGCATTCGTAAATCAAATAATTCTTCATTACAATACTATAATATCAAATGACAAATGATAGCACAAGAATATCATATTATCATATACTAAAAATAAAATTTAAAAAAGAAACAACATTGTCGTGCCGTTTCGTTTATGTGCTCATGTTGGGCCCTAAAAGAGTCGTGCTCTTAGCGTGTTTTGTGTCTAAAACTCACGTCAAATCCAATCATTAAAGACGTGATGGGTTGGGTGCATTTTAATAATCTTATATCGTGCCATGTTAGTACGTACCGACCCAATCAGTACCGTCCATTTTGAACGCATTCTGGAAAACCCGAAAGGGCCAGTTGATAGTAGCCCAATTTCATGTTCACAAGTCAAACGACACACCGTGCACGATTAATCTTGGAGATGACAAAACCAAAACGAGCTTTCAGAGAAAAAATTATTTTGGAGATGACAAAGCAAGCATTTGCATTTGGAAGAGAGTTTGTTTATCCCATTTCCATAAATTTTTATTTCTTTTTTGAAAAATATATATTATTTGTTTGAGGGATGGGACACAGCCACACAGGATGTGTCCACAATCCATACATGGTTAGAGATAAATTCAATAATTGTTTTAGGTACTAATTTTTTTATTTTTTATTTTGGGAGAGGAATATTAAAGTATCTGAAATATACAATCAATGGCGGAAAAAATCAAACCATAAAATATCTATTTCTATCTAAATAACAAGTTAAACTAAATCATGAGTCGTGAAATCATAACTAAATACATGATTAACCAAACAGCTTGAAGTAAGAAATGAAACAAAATAACTCAAATCTTTGATACGGAGAAAATATATCATCCTCTGTTGAAGGTACTACTTTGTTTGTTAAAGCTAAACTGTTTTAAATTTGCAGAATAAGTATAAAGGACAATACTAAAGAACATTATCGGTGTTCAATATTGTACATCAATAGAAAGTGCGACGGCAATCAATAAATATCTTTTGACTTATGGATGAAAACCGATACATTATATTTACCATAGTGCGAGAAAAAAAAAAAAAAAAAAAAAGCAGCGAACTTATACTTATAAAAAGCTTGCGTGACAACACCGACACTCTTCATCAATACATGATTCCAAAATTTTCTGATCTTTCAAGAAAAGCAAGCGTCTTTTTCCCCTTTTGCACGTGAATGGCTTGAGAATTATTGCTCCAAAGTCATGACAAAAATACTCCTAGAAACCCCCCTGTTACTCTGTCACTTTGTAGTTTGCACCAATCTCTCTTTTTTCTTTTCTTCTTCTTCTTCTTCTTTCTTTCTTTTTCTTTTTTGTTTTTTTGTTTTTTTTGGTTCTACATGATGATAATATGTTGGATCATGGCAAAAAAGGGGTATAAGGATAAGAAAAATATTAATTTATCCATAGACACAATATTGAATAATCTAATCATAATAGAAATGACAAAAATTATGATAATTTATTAAAATTTAACGAAATTTTTATTTAGCGATTTATCATATAAATCACCCTGTCACAGATTGTAGCGGGAAAAATAGGATTCTATGCATCCGTACATAAATTTTAATAAAAAGAATCACATTAAATAGTCCGACCTTAAAATAGAATCTGAAATCTTGACAGATCATACCCCACGATAACATTATAATCACCTCACTTAAAGGTGCTATACATTATTAAGTATTTCTCTCTCTCTCTCTCTCTCTTTTTTTTTTTTTTTTTTTTTTTCAAATTTCCAAAGGCTGATCAACTTTGGAAAGCAGAATACGAACCAGAAACGGACAAGTGGCTTAAATGATCTTTTGGAGACTGAGATATTGAAAAAAGGGAATGCCAACCCGTGAATAAAATATTTTATTAACAACAACTTAAAAAATAGAATAAGAGAACCGAACAAAAGTTTAGAATCAAGTACTGCATGCTTTGCTTGTTGCTCACCTCTCTTCTCTCTTCATATTTGGCATTTCACCCATTTCAAGCATCTTCACCTTTTTATTTTTGGTCCCCCTCTCTTATATTTTTCACATTATACACTGTTTCCCCTGCCCCACCGCCCCAACCCTCTTTCCAAAAAAAAAAAAAAAAAAAAAAAAAGAAGAAGAAGAAGATGACAAGAAACCCCCAACCCTCTTTGCAAGAAACTTTTTTATGCAATAAAAGAAGAGAAGAAAAAGAAGATAGCAAGAAATCCCCAACCCTCTTTGCAAGAAACTTTTTTATGTAACAAAAAAGAAGAAGAAGATGGCAAGAAACTTTTTTATGTAATAATAAAATATTTCATTAGTGATCTATTACCATTTCAAAATAATAATAATAATAATAATAATTACCTCGTTGTATTTTTATTAAAATTTATTTAATTTATATGTTTTTAACTTTTATTCAATTTTAAATGGATGTATGATGTAGGTAGCAGTATACACTCCCAAAAATCTAATTTGATAGGAGGTAGTGACCACTCACATATAAGATCCAAGGTTCTAATAGTTAACATTAATTGATATAAGAGATTATCCCTATATCAATGTGTCAGATAAATACGATGATGTAATATACTTGAATCTGTTGAATAATTTCTCCTTACCAATATCTATCATCAAAGTAGTTAAAATTTCCTAATTAATATATATATATATATATTGTCACTCGGTACCACGTTTTCTCTCCTAAAGTATTAGCCACAATACCACGCGAGTTTAGATCAATCGTAAAATAAAAGCTAAGGCTGTATATAGGGAATCAATCGACATATATCATAAAATAAAATAAAAAGTAGTTTTTATAAAAGTAACAGTACTACTGAACACTTATATTCTACATGATTGGTATAAATTTTTACCCAAATAATAAAGAGCTTTGCTCTTACTATTTATATGTAGGAATACTAGATATCAACAAAAATCGCAGTGAAGTTATGGCCAAGCCTTGGTGCTATTGTTATTGGTGGCTAATAATTTTCACATTCTTTCAACAACTTAACTCTTCCATGTCTGCCCTAGAAATGGCGACAACCCCACCATTGCCAATCCTACCCCTCCCTTCCTTTTCCCAGCTCAAATGGCAACAAAGAGAGCTCATTATGTTCTTCCACTTCGGCGTCAACACCTTCACCGACTCCGAATGGGGATCCGGGGGCGAAAACCCCGGAATATTCGACCCCGTGGGACTCGACGCCAACCAGTGGGTGGACACTGCCATAGAGGCCGGCGTATCGTTGGTCATCC
Organism: Ficus erecta; assembly: GCA_008635985.1. NCBI lineage: Eukaryota > Viridiplantae > Streptophyta > Magnoliopsida > Rosales > Moraceae > Ficus > Ficus erecta. Next base: position 3,513,764 of record BKCH01000010.1, read on the forward strand.
TCACTGCAAAGCACCATGATGGCTTCTGCTTGTGGCCTTCCAAGTACACCGATCACTCCGTCGTAAGAAGCCCTTGGAAAAACGGCCAAGGCGATGTTATCCTAGAGCTCGTCAACGCGGCTAGGCCCCGCGGCGTCGACGTCGGGCTTTACCTCTCGCCGTGGGATCGACATGATAGAAGATATGGCCATGACTTGCCTTACAATGAGTTCTACTTGGCTCAACTACAGGAGCTTCTCAAAAAGTAAGGGCCTAAATTCTTAAACAAATCCATAAGTTATAGGAACTTACAAAAAATTCTTAAACAAATTGTTGAGTTGTCAAAATACTATTAGAGGACAACCATTAAGACAAGAAAATGATAAGACAGTAGATCTGAATTCCTAATTAAAAAAAAGAATATGAGGCGCTTACGTTATTAATTTATTATTCCTTGCGGTTTTTTTTTTATTTATTTAAAGAATACTTCTACTATTTATTTCACTTTTTTTAATAGTGAAAATATGGTGATTTTGATTGATGATTTTCATAAGGTCTTGTTTGGTTTTGTGTTTTTGGCTAGATATGGGAGTGTTAGAGAAATTTGGTTCGATGGAGCAAAGGGTTCAAATGCAGCAAACATGACATATTATTTCACTGATTGGTTCTCTATGGTAAAGGAGTTGCAAAGTTCAATCAACATATTTTCCGACGCCGGTCCGGATGTCCGGTGGGTCGGAAACGAGAACGGGTCCGCCGGAAGCACGTGCTGGTCCACCATTAATGGGAGCTCACTTTCAATCGGGAATGCAAGCATTATGGAGTAAGCATTATATACAAGTATTACTAGCAATTTTTTTGAACGAGTATTACTAGCAAATTAATCAATTCCATACATATAAATATATATACACACACTGCTTTGTTTATCTTTACTCGTTCCACATATTGAATTATATGTACTTGGTTGTGATGCAAAACCAATTTGTTATTTGTATTACTGTTATTATTATTATTATTTTTGCTAAAGTATTGATCTCGTCAATCAAATTAATAACAGCCATTTCTATGTGTGGAATGACGATAGTTTTTTTTTTTTAAAACAATGGGGGGGTTTTTTTTTTTTTTTCCTATAGTAAGTATTTTTTTCAATTATGTTATTTTCAACTAAATTAAAAGGCCTTTCTTTATTGGAGTAATGGGCATTTTTTGTTAAAAATATTATCACGGAATTTTTTTAGTTAAAAAGGAATAAAATATAAAACAGTGGGAATGTTTTTGCCTTTTTTTTTTTCATATTAATAAATGTTTTCTTAAGTATAAAAAATATGGTTCGGCAGTTGGCACTGAATTATTTTTATTTTGAGTAAAGCACTGAATTCTACTGTTCCAATGAGAAAAGGGAAAATCTTGTGTATCGCCAAATTACTTTATAGAAGATGACTCATTAGCTGTATGGCATTTTATAATCGAGAAAAGGCCAAAAGATGTTAACCTTCATATATATATATATATATACATATATATGTGCGCGCGCGCGCGTGTAAATATATATAAATATATACACACACAGAGCCAGCCAATCCAAGTTCCAATGTCACTTATGTCATTCTTCCAATAATGCAGTTATCTCAACACTGGTGATTCGAAAGGGAGAGATTGGCTGCCACCGGAATGTGATGTTTCAATAAGACGTGGATGGTTTTGGCACAAATCTCAATCTCCAAAAACCCTAAGACAACTCCTTGAGATTTACTACAACTCCGTTGGAAGAAACTGTGTGTTACTCCTTAATGTGCCTCCTAACACGACGGGGCTCATATCCCAAGAGGATGTTCAAAGGCTTAAAGAATTTAGGAAAGCAATTGACACAATATTCTCTACTAATTTGGCGGAGAATTGTTTAATCAAGGCTAGTAGCATTAGGGGTGGCAAAGAAGGTGGCTTTGGACCACAAAACGTGCTTGACAATGACCATTTGTGGACCTATTGGGCTCCGGTGGATGGCGACGACGGGGACCATTGGATTGAGCTTAGGGTAAGAGATGAAGGGCTGAGATTTAATGTCGTAAGGATTCAAGAAGCGATCGGGCTCGGTCAGAGGATCAAACGACACGAGATTTATGTGGACGGTAAAAGAGTGGTGAGTGGAACGACAGTGGGGTACAAGAGACTTCATAGGCTTGAAGAGGGAATAGTCCGTGGCCAAATTTTGAGAATAAGGATTAAAGAGTCAAGAGGAGTGCCTTTGATCTCTTCCATTGGTCTGCATTTTGACCCTTTTTGGCATCCGGATAAAAGATATACAAAAAGGAAAGGCATCTAAGCAATTTATGTAATTAAGGAAGGAAAAAAAAAAAAAAAAAAAGAGAGAAATCTTGCATTTTTCATTCCACCTATGGCTTAGACAATAATTGTAATGATCTATGAAAAGTTGCATGTGTAAAAAGATTTCGTGGATTCTGTAAACACTAAAATTATCATTTTATCTCAAGTTTATATATTATTTGTAACAAGTCTTATTTCAATCTTTTTAATTGAAATAATTTAAGTATGATATTTATTGTTTCTTAATAAATAAATGTGCAACCAAAATGGTTATGTTGCTGAAATTGCAAAAAGGGGTAACCCCACTTTGAAAATGATCTATTGTCCATATTTTCATCAACCAATTGATTATATTTTTCTGCCCACATTTTCACACATGATTTCAGGTATTGTCGCTTTCTTGGAGCTTAATTTAGAGCTTCTCATTCACGAGTTCTTGGGATCATACATAGCTGGCAGAATCCGTTGAAATCAACAAACACAGTTTTTGCTTTTGCCCATGTGGTTCAACAGTGATAGTTATTTGCTAAATCCTAAAAAAAACATAACAAAGCACCTTCCCAAAAATTGACCCCTCAACAAAAAAAGAAAAATTAGAAATAAATTTTCACACAAAATAAAAAGCTCTATAGTAAATTTAAGTTCTCGCATACTTAATTGAGGCCATTGGACAACTTCCTAAGTTTTGATTTTTAACCAAAAAAAGATAACAAGAAACATATATATCAAGAGCAAGCTTCCTCAAATTTATGATAGCAAATTACACCTTGCTTGAATGCTACGAGTACTGGTCAATTGTGATACAGAAGAAGTCTAGAGTTGTGTTTGTAATATGAATTGGCATTCTCTATGTTTCCATTTTCATGTGTACAATAATCTTATTGTTCAAGATATTTTCTGCAGGACTTTTTCATTAGTCATATTTTTTTTTTAAAAAAATGATACTCTATGATATAATGTTGACGCTAAGAACCCAAAAATATATATATATATATATATATAGTTTCTTATTGTATCGTATAATGCTTGTTCACATGTTGAATGATGATGAAAGAAATGTAGTTGTTGATTTATTTAATATATTTGGATCTTATTTTAAGTTTCAAGGTCTAGATTAATTTTTTCATCATTCAACTCTTAATAATGTATTCGTTTGATATGACAGAGAAAAGGTTGGCTTTACCATAGTTGTGGCCAAAAAACATGATACTAATATCTCCAAAAGATATAGGAAGCCTCTTATGTATCACGTTGGAAAGTGATAACCTATTAGGATATAATCAAGGGTTTTTTTTTTTTTTTTTTTTAAACAAAGCCAGATTTCTATAATCTTTTGGTGATTCGTTAACTAACTTTAGCGCTATGTTAGCATAATGCAAATCGCCTGTCTAATCTAAATGATCCAAGCAATTAATTGCACTCTATACTTTAATAAGGACAAGGATATAACCGAGTATGTAAAAGTTAAAACCGGCAACGATTTTTCTTTTTCTTTTTTTCTTTTTTCTTTTCCCATCAGAGAGACATAATTTGTTTTTAGTGCTAAACGACACGAATATTAAATGTGAGAATAAACGACATGTCATAGGTCAAATCAATGACTAATCATAGGTACTAGCAAATGCCATTCTATCCACTCAATTTTACAAACTTGTTTCATGGAAATTTAGGCTTGTTTGATTATATTGTGTGTGTGTGTGTGTGTTTTTTTTTTTTTTTTTTGGCAAATAAAAACTGAAATGGAGCCTGAAAGTCTTCTCAAAATGTTGCACCATATGTTCTCTTCACTTAAACGAAGGATATATATATATATATATATATATATTTATATACAGGGAGAATTTCGGAAAATTAGATGGGTTGCATGTTCGATCTTATATAATTGTAAATATTTATTCGTTATATATAGAGATGCACGTACTATGATACATGTAAATTTTCTTTTTTTTAAAAAAAAATTATGAGGCAAATTTACGCATCCCCAACCTATTAGGGGAATTGTTGACAAAATTTTTTTTTTTTTTTTAATTTTTAAGGAAAAAGAACCAAATTTGAGATTAAGGTTGCTCTTCTCAAAAACACATTTCAGACCGATTATGATCGTAAATACTTTTAGTAAGTAAACCAAGAAATGCTTCGGAGGGGAAAAAAAATCATCTGCAATAGCTTTTTTCTAAACAAACAAATATGCAAATCTCATAATATCTGAATGAAATATGGCAGTTCATATAAGCATGTTTCCTCTATCTTACATTGAAAAAAAAAAAAAAAAAAAAAAAAGATTGTTCCAGATATCCAACTCACAATGAACTGGATCGGATCAATTGATTGTTTAATAATTTTGAATAATTTGTTCACTGCCAATTTTAAAGTTCTCATAGGAATTGGTGGAAACACAAGTTGTACATTGTCCTTATTTCTACTTGCTTTGCTTAATGCTATAATCTGTTTGAAGTAACTCAAGTCCTCTTACAAAACACACACAACTGAAAAATAAAATAGAAGTACAAAATGTCCAAAACATCCAAAGTATGCAATCTGTGTATCTGATATATGCCTGCAGGCTGCAGATGGAGACCCCCCATCAGTATGTAAATTAAGCATTGTCTTGTAATTAACCTCTTTCCTTTCATCACTCAGCTTGAATCTGCAACTCCCCAAAAGCACGCCCGAAAAGATCTTCATCTGTCCGTAAGCAAAATCCTATCCTAGACAAATTCTTGGACCAGCCTGTATACAAATTACAGCCACAAACTCTTCTCAATTTACTTGAATTATGTGAAAATTTTCTATACAACGTTCGAGTTTGTGTCAAGCTAAAAAGTATGCTTACAACGATTTGAACTAAGAATAACCGGTTTTATACTTATTTACCATTCACTTAAAACTTGATAATTTTCTTTTTATAGTTTTCCAACGGTTCTTTCTTTACCTGGAAGGCTGTGAATTTGAAAGGGCTATCTGGGTGGAAAACGCCGTTTTCATCAAGCCATCTCTCTGGCCGGAAGTCTTCCGCGTCATCACCCCATAAAAAAATTCATCCTGCCATGGCATAAGGCTGGTATGCCACAACATCTCCTTTCGTCACACTGAATCCATCCGGTAAGGTATCGTCAGAAAAAACACAGCTTCCCATCCTGCAAAAGCATCACAAAAATTAGTTTCTCTAAGAAAAGTTCACATTCCATCAAATATTGTACTGGTAATTCGTATATAGATATATGTATTACCACTGGAACTGCAGGGTAGAGCCTGAGGGTCTCGGTCAAAGCCGCAAGGAGATATCGCATTTTGCCAAGGGATTATTTAGTGAGTCCGGCTGCAAGTTCATTGACATTTGAATTCTCTTTCAAGTTTGTTGCCTCTCTCACTTCCTCTGCGACTTTTTCTTGTATGCTCGGATGCTTGCAGAGCAAGGAAAGGAACCAGGATAGAGTAGTCGCCGAAGTGTCTTTTCCAGCAATTATAAAACTCAGAATCATGTCCTTTATGTACTTCACATCCTTCTCTCCCAATTCAATCAGTCTAGAAAATATATCTCCTTTCTTCATATGTCATATATACATCTTTGTTAAAAAAATTGGTCCATAAATACAGACATTTCTATCAGAATTTTATGAGTATTGTGTTGAATAGAAAAAGAAGCAATTTTTTCTCAGCTTTACGTACTTCTCCGTTGCATTATTGAGAAACAATTAGATTCAAACAGCTTCTGAATTGACAGTGTCTAGCGTTTCGGTTATGCTATTTTACAACCATTTAGAGATTTACATAAAAGATTGTAGGGTTTGTCTTCAGTCTTTAACAAAGACCAATACTACATGGTACATATAGGAATGGGGGTATAGAGCGATATTTATTCATGCAACAATGACTCTCTCATGTAACATAGGTTTCCGATAGATAAATTCTTAATTTTTTTACTTTTACAAAGTCATTGTTATACAAAATAAATGTAATGATATACCCGGTCTTTCGTGAGTAAACTACGCCTTTAGTTGTATCTCCTAGTTTAAAAATGCTATAAAATTGAGCAATATACCGTTTCTCACATGATAAAAATGAGCATCTCATATCAAACAAATGTGTGTCTATTTTGAAAATCAACTAAACTCACAGGCACATGATCATCTTGTGAGCTGCGCATTACTTCAATCGTGCTTCTGATTACTTTGTAAACGAACTCATCTACCAGTTTTGATATTTTTCCTCAAAACTGCTTCAGAACCAATATTTCGGAACCTTTTGATCTTCCAAAAGGCGTCGACATAGCGAAACAAGGTAATGGCACTCGCTTCATCAAAAATATCAGAAAATCTAGTCGCTTCTTCATCGGTTCCGCACATGCTATCCAGTTCCACACCAAGAATAATCTTAAAAACTGTCTCTAACATTGATTTCATGAACAGATCCTACTCACAAAACTGAAAGTGTTAAAAAAAAAAATGTAAATGAACAAAGCAAGTAGACAAAATAAAGGGCCAAATTTTATTATTTCCGTATCATGATTAATGGACTTACTTTGAGATCTACTACTTGGTTTGAGATTGCAGCCTCGGACACTACCCGAGCTAGTTTGACCGAATTAGTCTTGAAGACTGAAGTGCTGAAATCTCTCAGCATCTTGGTTGAGAATTGATAACTGGCTATCTTCCTTTGGTGTTTCCATTTTTCTCCATCAACCGTGAAGAATCCATCCCCGAGAAGATCCGACAAAACGTTGTAATGGTACCAGTCCTACAAAGAGGTCACAACTCAGAAGAACTAAAACCGAAAAACGACATAATTTTCCAAAGTTCAATTTGCTTAACCAACTAAAAAATTTCCTTCAAACGGACACATTTAGTTACTGCATACCTTGCCATAGTTTGTGAAATTTGTTTTGAGAATGTACTCGACGTTTGCAGGGTCAGCGCGGTGTAAAATGTACTCGACGTTTGCAGGGTCAGCTAGGTGTAAACCTCGCTTCTGAAGAGACCGAGCAGTCTATAACTTGTGTGCTTGGTTGCAAGGTCAGTCATGTAATGGTGCAGCCTGTGGAAATTGATCAGTTGGTTCACTATTGTGCCTGCTACAGGGTGGTACCACTTTTTCTTGTTGGGAAAATTTCCGCCATAGGACCTTAATTACGGCAAAAGGGAAAGCTACACATAAGGCTAAAATCGTTGTTGCGGTTAGAAGTTTAAGGTTGGGGAAAAAAAAAATCCAGGACTGTGAATTCCATCTCCATGTGTTGCTAGTGCAATTAACTTAACCGGCGGTTTGTGAGGTTCATGAAAGACAAGGGGGGAGATATTTTCTATGTTTGGCTAATTGAAAAGGACATCGTTGAAAGACATGGTTTGAAATATGAATTCATTCACTGTCTTATTCGCATTTAGTTTGAAGCATGTCCAAGGTAAATAACCAGCGAGTGTGTAGGTTCTTTATTTTGACACGACGAACCTAATAACTACAAGTTTTTAATTTTTAGAAAAAATAAAATGAAGTTTCTCATTTTCTAGGGGGGGTATTTGTAAAGCTAGGGCAAATGTATGTATGTATATATAAATATAAATCAAACATAATAACTTCGAGGGCTTAACCCGTGAGGTCTTAATGCGTCCGTCCCTGATGATAAGGTCTCGAATTTAAATCTTTCTGAGGTATTTAATTATGTGAGCAAACCGTTTTCGTAAGAGATTCATGTCGTGTAAAAATTATTTTTGAAAATTATTTAGATATACCACTTTCTACCTCTACAACTCTTTTTTTAGCCAACAAAAAAAAAATTAAACAAAAAAAAAAATTTTAAGAGACAATGGATTTTTTTTTTTTTTTTTAGTTTACACAAGGTTATTTTTGTATATAATATGAAAGTAAATAAAAATGGAAGGAGGCACCTGACCTATCATTGTATATATACACACACATGTATTTTTGCTTAAGGACCACCAATCATTAGAACTTGGAAGTAAATAAAGCGAGGAGATTAAAAAAAAAAAAAAAATCAAAGTTTTTTGTAATATGCTCTTATTAGGAGCTGAATGTTACATCTTAAGAACTGTTACACACCTTTTTATCATTATTTTGTGTCTCAAACTTCTTATTTATAGGAAAACATATTTGCCATTACATGGTTCCTCGAATTCAGCTATTAAATAGGTTCTTTCTTCATTTTAAATATTAATAATAAAAAGAAATGGATACTTTCTTTTGAGTTCTATTTGCAGCTCTTCTTCAACGTGAAAAGAGGCAAAAAGTAGGTTTTAACTCTCGGAAGACATTCCTTTTTTTTTTTTTTTTTTAACTCGTTAACCCTGGCACACGTTTGTTATCATGCTTCAAGAAACACCGTTAGATTGTGAATTTGTCGAGTTTATTCAAGTCCATTTAACTTGAAATCAGAATCAAATTTTGCAAGCAGTGGTGGATATGAACCTGACCCATTTGTATGTCGTGTTAGACATGAGAAAAGGGGTTAGATTGTGAACGTGCACCTGCTTTTCTTGGGCTAACTTTTGGAGATGAATTCTATCCAAGCTCATTTAATAAACACAAACAAATTTAATCTTCTTCTAAAGTTGTTGTCAATTGAAAACAGGTCCAAGTTTGGTTTTGGAAGGAAACCACCATTACCAACAACGAAATTAGAAGCTCCATTCACGTTTCAAGAAAAATAGCATTACTGGAGAAAAGGAATAACCATCTTCTTTCTTCACATCCGAGGAAATGCATATAAATGAAGCCCTTGATCCATGTGAAGAGTGAACATGGTCCGATATGTGGCTTCCTTTCCCTCATCTGCAAGTTTGAATTTGAAGAAGCTGAGCAGAACAGCTGCCAAGATTTTCATTTGCCTATATGCAAATTCCTTCCCTAAGCAAATCCGAGGTCCACCCTGAGTACAGCGCAAAGTCGAAGAATTTTCAAGGTGAACTACAGAAAATAAAAAGAACGAAAAAGAAAAGGCATCACTTCTGACGAAAGAAGAGACAAGAACATAACTCACGTGAAATGCAGTGAACTTAAAAGGGCTTTCTGATCTGAAAACACCACCATCGAGCCATCTTTCGGGTCGAAATTCCTCTGCGTCGTCTCCCCATAAGCAAGTCATTCTTCCCATGGCATAAGCCATATAGGTCACTTCATCTCCTTTTTTGACTTATGGCCATCGGGGAGAATATCGTCCTCTGCTGCAATTTTCCCGTCCTACTATCCAGAAGGTTAGCATTTTCAGTTTCCAAAACACGTCGCTCTTAAATAAATCTTTAAATGGATCAACAAACATACCAGAGGAACAGCTGGATAGAGCCGAAGAGTCTCGGTTATAGCTGCATGAAGATATTGCATCTTGTTCAAGGCTTCTTCAGTTATCAACTCAGCGAATTCTTCCGGAGATATGCTATCCACATGAGCTTCAGTTGCTTCTCTTACTTCCTGTGAAATCCTTTCCTGAACCAAAGGGTGCTTACAGACCAAGTAAAAGAACCAAGTGAGAGTGTTTGCAGAAGTGTCCTTGCCAGCAATCAAGAAGTTGAGAATTATATCTCTCAAGTATTTATCGGTCATGTTTTCTGGATCCTTTTCGCTCTCCATCAAGAACCTCGACAATATGTCGTCTTTCCCACTCTGGTGACATAAACACATCAATTAGTCAATAAGGCTGAGAAAAAGCAACACAGTGAATGGGAAAATCAATGTTCTTACATCAAGCTTTTCATTTCTCATCTGCTCTCTCTTGCGTCTGATTAACTCGAATATGAAGTCGTTAATGATCTTGAGGTTTTTCTTGAGAGAGGCTTCCAAACCAATGTTGAGAAACCTTTTAATTCTCCATGACAAATCAACGTACCGCAAGAACACAACAACGTTGGAATCATCAAAGGCCTTAGTGAATCGTTTTCCAAACTCATCCAAGCCATTTAGATTATTCAGATCAACTCCGAATCCAACCTTGAATATTGAGTCTAGAGTTGATTTCATCAACATATCCTGCCAGGCAAAGAAGAAAACCCGTATTACTACTTACTATTCTAAAATATTTTTAGAACTCTTGAGACAGATTAAATCAAACCTGTAAGTCTATCCTTTTAGCAGCTACTGAAACCTTTGAAACTAATTTTGCAGCATTCACCCTGAAAACATTGGTACTGAAATCTCTTAGAACTCTTGTTGAAAATTCATAACTGGCAAGCTTCCGTTGGTGCCGCCATTTCTCTCCATCCACCGCAAAAATCCCATCACCAAATAGATCGTTCATGATACCCAGATTGTAATCCCCCTGCAACGTCAAGAAATCCAATTCCAAACTCTGTATTCAACTATTTATCAGGAAATTAAAAGCAAATGAAGTGACCAATACTTAATTATTTATACCTTCACATAGTTGAGGAAATTGGTTTTAAGTACATGCTCTATGTTAGCTGGATCAACAGTATAGATTTCGATATGTGATGGCGCAACCATGCAGTATGTCATGTGTTTCCGAGCAAGTTTTGTTTGGTAATCGAAGAGCTTATTGAAGTGTACTAAATGATTTAATACCAGACCAGCTATTGGCGGACGTCTATCCTTTGACAGTGATTCTCTGATGTACGCATAGAAGAACGCAGCTAAAATGGCTGCCATGGGAAAAACTAACATGCCGAGAAGGGCTATAACAAAAGGTGTTGCTGCAAATAACCCTAAAGGATGAAGGAAATGGCAAAAGCGAAAAGCAGAGCACCCATTTTCAAAATTCTAGAAGAATAAGATAAAAGCAGAAAAGGCTATTCTGTGATTAGAGGACCATTATAGTTTATAAAGGCGCTGTTTCCTCGAGTATTCATAAAATATTTATTCATCTGGGCTGTTGAGAATATCTGCCGTTGGAAGCTTGTCCTTAGGGATTATCTAAGACAAACTATTTTCATACTTCCAGACAAAGAAACTACTGATATTCAATTTCGATGTTGACCTGCAATGTAAACAATCATTTTTCTCCATTTTTTGTCTTTGGAAGTCGGCAGAAATTGGAACTAATGAAAACACCAAGACTTGTATCACAAGGAAATCTATGCCTGCATTGTTATCCCATAATTATCATAATCAACCAGACCTTTTCTATTCATTTCCTTGTTTAACACATTTAAAACTTGTTCTATTCTCTCCATCCCCACATAAGGCGAGCCCCTCACCGAAAATTCATGAACTACACCATCAATTTCAATCATGCTGCAGCCTACGACTTCCTTTTTAATTCCTCTTTCTTTCATTAGTGTTGTAATACTCCTTGAGTCTTCAAATCTACCAGATTTGGCATATATATCACGCAAATTCACATAGAAAGCGTGGTTCAGAGGTTCCAAATTAATTAAATGTTTGGCCACCTTCTCTCCTAATTCTACCTTTCCATGCATTTGACAGCCTGCAAGTAATGCTCCCCAAACAAACACATCTGGCTTCATGGGCATGCCCTTAATAATCCGTTTCTGCCTCTTCGAATAGCCCGGCTCGGCTAATCATATCAACCATGCATGCATAGTGATAGACTTGTGGTTCGATCGAGTGAACACGTTTCATCACATCCAAAACCAGTGACCTTTATCGATTAAACCAGCATGAGAACAAGCTGTCAATAGCCCAACAAAAGTCACATGGTTGGGCTTCACCCCTTTCATTTCCATCTCTCCATAGACATCAAAAGCTTCTTTACTAAATCCATGGAGAGCTAGTACCGAAATCATTGTTGTGTAGGCCAAAGTATCCTTGTCCGGCATTTCCTCGAAGACCTTAGATGCTCTTTCCACGCTTCCACATTTACCGTACATGCCAACCAAAGCCGTACCAATCACCACATCACACTCTAGACCACTCCTCCTCAGATAGCTGTCCACCCACTTCCCATGATCAATTGCACCAAGATGAGCACAAGCAGACAGGACACTGGCGATTGTAATCTTATCTGGCCTAACCATAAACATCACCACTTGCAGCCTGCATTTCATGGAAAAGTTCTAAGGCTTCCTTTGACCGGCCACCTTGAACAAACCCCATAATTATTGAATTCCACGTGACGATATTTTTGTTCCTCATCGTCCGAAACAAATTCAACCCCTCATCAAGCTCCCCACTTCTCAAATGCCCAACAACTATCGCATTCCACGAAACAATATCCCTGTTCGGCATTTCATCAAACACCTTCCGCGCAGAACTCGGAAACCCGCACGCTGAATACAAACTTATCAACGAATTCTGAACAAAAACATCACAACAGAACCCAAATTTAATGACTTGACCGTTAATACTACTTCCCGCGAAACTGTCAACTCTAACTGCGCATTCCTTCAAAAGAAAAGGAAAAGTGAGGCAATTGGGCACAATCCCTTCGCAAAGCATTTGCTTGTACAGCAAGAAAGACTTGAACGAATAACGGTTCTTGTCCCTTCCATAGTTTTCACTCGCATAGGCTCTGATCATGATGTTATAGACATGGAGATTTGGATTCTTTATGAGCCGGAAAATATCAGTTGCATAGCTGAGAGAACCCGAATCAGAAATGGCACAAAAGAAGAGGAGACGAGAAAGGAGCAAAGTTTGGTCAGGTTGGGGTATGTGAGGAGATTTTATGATCTGGGTATGGATTTGTTTAAGCTCTCTCATGTTCCTGCATTCTTCGATTAACCGTAGGATTGCGTTCCTGAGATTTTGTCTCTGACTCTCCAGAAAACTTAACATTTGGTCTGTTTGGCGCCAGAATTTTATCACCTTTTTTTAAAGCTTTTACTAGCTTTTAAAGGTTTTGATATTGACTTTAATCAAAATTATTAAATAAAATTAAAAAAGTTCGTAGAACATAAAGAAATGACAGATGAAAAATAAAAGCAAGGTTTCAGCAAGCTAAGAAAATAGAATACACCATTTAAGATGAAACAAGAACTTACATTTCTTCTTATACTTTCGGCAAAAATTAGTATGGGAAAAAAAATGAAAGAACAGAGAATTCCAGAGGTTAAAAATCTGGATAATGAAACAAAACTCTAGAGCCTTTGATTGAAAAAGAATCCCCACCCATAAATTTACTGTTTCGGGGGTGTTTCGAGAGAGAACTGTAACAAATAGTATCAAGGTGATGACTTTTCTTTTTCACCTAAAGAAAACCTTCAACGCCACGTCCGGCTAAAACATCCCTGTATATATTTAGGGCTTCTTCCATGACCTTAGCTTGAGCCAGCAATTGAGCTCGCTTCTTTCCAGACGGATGGGTCGAAAGATAATCTCGCAGTTTGGAATCTCCAGTAAGCTTGCCTAACTTCTCATACACCCTTGGCGCCACTCGAGGATCATACCCCGCAGATGCCATCAATAGCAGTCCAATGTAATCAGCTTCCATTCCATCCTAATAATCAGAAAAGATTAACTTGACATTGAAACTAAATACATTGACATGAAGAACAAGAATCGAAGAATTATGCAGAGGCTCTAATAGAACTCTTTTATGAAACATGCGACGATTTTGAGCTTCGGAGTTCTAACATTCTTACTAGACTAGCATGCTTTTCATTAAGAAACTTCCATATAACATTTGAGGACGGGCCAAGGCCACCTAGGAAACAATTACTTTAAGATGCTTTTTAACAACAGAAGCAGAACTTCTATCTTCCTACAACTTTCAGTAGCGAAAATATCTTCACCAGCTTTTCAGTTTACCGGTAGTTTAGTATCAGTATTCAAACAAGTATTTGCTCTCCTCATAAAGCAATGTTGCACTTTCAATAGAACTTGCAACATTTGACAAGAGAAAAGTACATTAATACTGACTCCTAAGCTCAAAAACTGTTGGCTATCTACCCCAAGACCAATCACACCATGATTCAAACTGCAGCACCAAAGTAAAGCTCTGAGAAGACTGCTACTGTTCACATGAAGAAGGCAAACATGTGCCCGCTGCACCCTCAAATAGCAGCCCTGGTGTGTGTAAATCAATTTGATAGAATTCAATCCTACCTATAGGAAATTCACCCAAAATAACTTGGAATGCAACGTTTACGTTCCTGGTCAGAAGGGGGACAAGGACTAACGACTTAATGAACAAGTGAAGCAGATTTCACAAAGGAAGAGTAATGGTACAGATGAGATCAAATAGATGACAGGTCCTAAAACAACTGGGAAACCCCATCTCCATGACTCCAACCAATGAAAGAGATTAAACTTTTGGTGGAAGAGGGGCAGCAGCCCAAAGGCAAGACATGGTATAGCTCAAATTGAGGTAATAGTTCCTGAACTGCCGCATTATTAATCCTAGACGGGACGGGTTAGAGCCATTTTATATAAATAAACCAAAAACTTATTGTATGCTCAATGCTGCAAAATCATAGATGGATCAACCAAATATAAATGATCACAATGAAGAAGGTTCCTAGACATAACAATCTGTTCTTTCCACCAATTTCTCTATATGCCAATACCACACACTAGTACGTCCAATTCAAACTAGAAAGCGCACGGTGAGAAATCTGATACAGAAATTAGCAAGAATACCACTGTTCTGCCTCACTTCTCTCCAACAATATAGACAAACGTTTAACCATACTTAAAAATGTGTGAACTAAAATTTTCCCCATTTTGCAGGGCTAGTAACCCGTATGAAATATAAGTGAATGGGTATTAATGGAATCTAAACAGAAAGGTTTGTCTTATATCGGCAATGTGCACCAGAAGCAGTTGGCACACAAAGACATGAAGACCAGGAGACCGGAACTAGAAACTATTATCAAATTCAAACTCTAATGACCAGAAAAGCAAAAGCAGATAGAGAAAACACATAATAGTCAAGCAAGACTTCATTCTATAAGCAAACATTGAAAGGACAAATACAATTTCATCACAATGAACGGTTAGCAACACAAATTATGCGAGAAATCTACAAAAGAACTCAACAATCACATCATTGTCCGATGAAAGGACAGGAAAATTGTTTGAGAAACAAACAAAAGCAAAGAATACAGCCCAAAAAGAAAACCGTGAAGTTATCATATTTCACTCGGTAACAAGTTTTGCTTTTCCAACAAGACAACCTGAGACCAGCAATCATATCAGGGGACATCTTGACCCCAGCATCAGAAACCAAGAACCATAAAGAAATCCTTTTTCACCATAATTACAAAATTGAAAAAAAAAAAAAAAATCAAGAAGTACCTTCGAGAAAAAGGAAGCCTCAGGAAAAGCGTTGACATGGTGTTGACAATATCAGGCGTAATGAACTGATAAAGCACCAATTGCAGAATGGCAAACCACAATTCTTCGTCATTCCCTCCGGCCGCATGTCTAACCCACAGCATGCGCAACCTTAACAAACATCCAAATCAAAACATTAATCTTATATACAACATGTCTATACATACGTATATACATGTGTATATATCTATACACACACACGGACGCATACCTCATGGCCAAGTATAGTGGCATTAATCTCGGCATCAGTCCTTGAAGTGCTCAAGCAATCCGGTAAAGACAACAATTTTCCCTCCCCTGGCAAACAAAAGCATTAACGACGGGCTCATCAACCCCAAGAACCTCCCAATTCAACCCTTCCAAATGCGAGGTCTCCGGCCGCGACCCACGTTCCTTACCCTTCTTCCTCGTCCTCCTGGACCCACCTGTCATCGAGAATCTCGTCATCCCTGAACCACTTCCCTTCCACACCGTCTCCTCCCATCACTCTCCTTCAGCGCCCTCAAAGTCTCACGCGCCGCCGCGTCCTCCTCGTGGGGAGGAGTCCCTAAGCTCTCTGCGACGCGTAGCCCATGTCGCTCCACACCCTTTCCTGGCTCAGCCCTCTCTGGAGAGCCTTGAACGATGTCGTTCGCGATCAGCCTCACCGGATGCTCTCCGGGTGAATCGCCGGAAGAATCTTCCCCTTGAAAGCCGCCTTCATCTGCTCGAACTGGGTCTCGCCGAGCTTCCGCTCCATGGATTTCGACAAGAGCACGAAATGCCTCCGATTCGTGTAAGGGACGGCCTCCAAGTTCCCGAAGTAGACGGTGATGATGACGCCGGAGCCGACCAGGACCACGACCAGTACGGTCCGCGGATTCTGGAACCACCGACGAGGGCCTCGAACCCGGAAATGCTGGATGTGGTGGCGGTCGACATAGTAGAATCTCTTGCCGCCGTCTAGAAAGGGTCTGCCGTAGTTGTGCTGGCTTCTCGCCGCCTGTCCCAGGTACTGCGAAACTGTCGTCCTGGAGATCGGGGAAGAAAACCCAAAGAATTTAGCTCCTCCACTGGCGGTTGCGAAAGAAGACCCAGAAGTGGTGGTGGGGTATTGAATAGGATTCTTGGGAAGAAAATTGGAACTGAAACTGCGGAAGGCGTCGAGAGCGAGCTTTGATCTTCTGTAAGTTCCCATGATCTTGGAAAAGCAAGAAAAGGGAAAGGAAAAAACAAAAACAAAAAATAATAATAAAATTGATATCTAAGGGGAAGTTGAGGTTTGATCGAAGAAATGCATGTGTTGCTTTTGAGTATTTGGTTCGGTGAGAATGGAGAAACGATTGAAGTGAAGAAGGGTGTAGAGGTGTGTGGAAAGTGGAGAGAGAGCGAGATGATATATTTGGCCTTTTGTATGAACGACCCGTGTCTTAGAGACGATGAGTGTCAGACTGTCAGTTTGGGCTTCAAACTAGTACCTGCAAGCTGACCTAAAACGACTCATTTACAGCCCTTGCTTGGGGCTCAAGCCAAACTATTTTTCACGCTTGGAAAACGCTAAAATCTTGTACTAGATTTGTAATTGATAATTTTGGAAGAAACTGCAGTAGACTCTAATTTATATACTTTATTGGTAAAGTTTATTTTTAAATCATTAATATATAATTAAACGACTGAAATATATTTCTGTATAATAATTATAATGCAACTTACCTCGTATTAATATAAATTAATAAATTAAAAAATAATAATAATAACAGAAATTATAAAAAAAAACCAATATTTGGTCGGTGGTAGGTGTCGCCCTCCCCAACGTTGGCTACGAGCCCACTCCATCAACGTCGGCGACGACCCCACTCCCCCAACCAAATATGCGCTCCCCACCCTCGACGCCGACAAAGAGGCCCCTCCTCGAAGCCGGCGACGAGCCCACCCGTCCCCCTCCCCCAAAACGCTAAATCTACTCGCCTTCCCCCCCCCCCCCCCCCCCCCCGACGCCAACAAAGACCCACTTCCCCAACCAAATCTGCACCGCCCCCCACCCCACCCCCCCGCCCCCCCCTCTCCCCAAGCTAGATCCGCACCCCTCCCCCTGCTGGCCGCCAGCCCCAAAAACTAAACAACGAGTCCCCCTGGCGCCCCCCCCCCCCCCCCCCCCCCCTTCCCCCAACGCCGTTAACTGTTAACAATGTTGGTTTTTTTTTTTATAATTTTTTAATTTATTAGTCTATATTACTATGAGGTTAAGGTACATTATAATTATTAATAGAAACAACATTTTAACAGTTCGATTACACCACAGTAGTTTAAAAATGAGCTCTGCCAATATAGTATATAAATGAGGCTTTACTGTAACTTCTCACAAAATTATCATTTATAAATTTCAATGGACGTGGCGAACAAGAATCTAAGGAAAGTATGCAAAAGGCTTGAGAAAAACTCGTTTATTAATATTAGACGACTTCGGGCGTGAAAGAACAACATTATCACATGACCGGCATGTTTCTCATCACGAAACTTTCACATGACCTTTAAGGAAGGATCAGCCAAGACCACCAAGGAAACAAACAATTACCTAATAATGATGACATTTAACTCGCAACATTTTACTCGGTGTATTGCTCTTCGACAAGATAAAATACATTACTATGGACCCCTGAGCTCAAGAACTGTTGGCTATCTACACCAAGACATTGCAGCGCGATTCACACTGCAGCACAGAAATAAAAGCTCCAAGAAGGCTACTCACTGTTTACACGAAGAAGGCAGACATGTTGTCCACCACACCCCTCAAATAGCAGCCCTGGTGCGTGTGAATCAATTCGATTGCATTCAATCATGACCATGAGAAATTCACCCACAATTAACATGGAATGCAAGGTTCACTTTCCTGGTCAGAAACGAGACAAGGGGAAAAGTTCCTCAATTGCCTCGTTATTACTCCTAACTGAGTTGGAGCTATGTATAAACGAAATAAATCTAAATTAACTTAGAGCCTCGTTTTTGTGCATATAATGCTGGAAATCAGAGATGGATCGACCAAACAGAAACTATCATCAAAAAAAAAAAAAAAAAAAAAAAAACCCAATCTATATGCCAGTACCACACACAGCCACATCCCATTAAAACTAGAAATTGCATGGTGAGAAATCTTTTAAGGAATATGGCGTGCCAAACACACCCTACATATTATACAATACAATATAATATGACGCCAAACATATCCTAGATCAAAGATCGCATACAACAGTTTTATCAAGATTTTTTTTTTTTTTTAACTTTCTTAAGGCACAAACGAGTTTTTATTCCTCATGATTTCACTCGCCAGTACAGATGAGCATTTTAGCCTCAATGGGTCCCCTCAGGTTTCTGCAAAAGGAGAGATGACCAGGTTATAATACTAAAATATTATTTAAAAAAAAAAAAAAACCACCAGAACATGAGCAAAAATGGAGAGTTAGAAGTCAATTAAAAAACATATATATGAAACTGACAGCCCTTGAGCAGTTGAAATGGATAAACAAATTGGATGCAGGTTTTTCTTTCTTAAAAAAAATAAATAAAAGCGGTTAATTTCAATTTTAGTCCCCAAGGAATAAGTTGCCGTACATTGTCCCATAAAACGTAAAATATCATAGTATTTGCACTCAAACTTATCAAATGTTTTGTTGCTTATCACTATGTGATAAAAAATATTTGAAAGTGATAAAATAAAGTATGGGTGGAGGGTAATTTGAAAAAATAAATGTTGGGTTGTTGATCAGGCCTATGAAAACCATAATTTATTATCAGCTTGGTAACGTGGATCTGCTTCAATTGCTCAAGCTAATTAACCACGTAACATTCATTTTACCTTTCACCCTCTCATGAACCCAATCATTTCTTGAACCAAAAGGACCAATAGTGAGACATTTCATAAGCCGGGGTGTTAATAGTATGAAATTGTAAGTTCGAAGGACAAAATGAGAAAACATATATTCGTTAGAAGGAAAAAAAAAAAAAGGATATACTATCAGTAACCAAATAGATGTCCAAAATTCTCAACGCCCATTTGGTATAAAAGAGTGCAAATAGAACATTTTCATATGCAATGAGAGGCTTATATTGTAAAGAAGGTATGGTTAGAGGATCAGCATTATGATTAGGGCTTTTAAGTCACGTTACATGTGCTGTTTATTAGTGTTAATAGGATTATGTATACCTAATTTCCTATTTCATTGAGTTGCATGAATGATGAATATGAATCAAACAAGAAACACAATAAAATTGCACATCACAACCCAAGTGCTCTGAGGAGCCAGTATTTTACCCCATAATCCAAATTAAGGGAAAAGTAGTAGATCACTTCTGCAATTAACAAGGTTAATGTTGAAACAAACAACCAACAAATCAAGCTTCTTGGGTAAATCATAAAGCTTAAAAAAAAAAAAAGGCATCTACTCCCACTCGGAAACTGTAATTAAGAAAAGTAGACCAAAATAAACCCAAAAATTAATTGGTGGATTAATTTCATTTTTAGTTAGGTCCAATACCATTTTAGTCCCCGAATTTTAAAACATCTAGAGCTAGTCCTCAAATTACTAATTTGTGCCATCATAATCTCTCTCTTGCTAAAACACTACAAAAAACTAGATTGTAACTACCTGAATTTTATTAAGATGCATTTGATCTTCACATGGTAAATACGGTCCAGTTTTTTTATAATTTAGAAGGAAGTACTAGTATTTATCAAAAAATTAAAAATTAAAATAAAAAGGACTATTATGGGATAAATTAATAATTTAAGTATTAATTTTGGTGTGTTTTAAAGTTCGGGAACTAAAATAAAAGTAGACCTATAATTCAAGACCAACCTATTATGCTCAAATCTCAAAAACAGACATGTTACAACACACCACATATCATAATTACATATAATTTCTTGTAAAAATTGAATCAGATATCCCAGATTTCTTGTCTCATTAGCTGTCTCCCTAATAGTATTATGGCATATCATCTGAATTTAAAAATTTAATCACATAAAAAAGTTAAATACTAAAATTCTTAAACAAATTGATAAGTTGTCAAAAGACAATTGAACGGATAGTTATGGAGACATGAAAATGTGACAGCAGAAACTGGGCTAGTAAAAATTTACCTTCTCAGCATTTTCCTTCTCCTTTTGGGCCTTTTGCTTTTCCGCTTCCTCCTTTAATTTCTGCATCTTGTCCCCCTCCTTTTTCTTCACAAACACAATCATTCAAAGTAAAAGAAAAACATTAAACTAGGCTCTTAAAAGTAAACAATCAACTACCAAGTATAATCAAATGGATCATCAAGAAAATAATAATAATAATAAGATTTTCTTCCCTTTTTTCTCGGGAACCAAACAGACCTCGCAGGGCACGTTGTCGGCAGCGCGTTTCTCCCCGCTGGGAACCCTGCCCTTGCCATCGCTGAAGTAGCGAGTAGCTCCCCGAGTCGTCTGCATGGAGCGAGTCAAAGCACCTCGGCTCAGCACCGATCTCATTGCCATGTTCTTCGGCAAAAGTTAACAATTTCGATGTCACAGTCAGGTAGACGTACTCTACTACTTTCCCCTTCTTAAAAGTTGGTTCTTCGGGTCGTCTACGGGTTCAAGTCTGAGGGTTGTAGAAGAAAATGTTTTCCTTCAGATAATTTCAAAATTTCACCAAACTATGACATTAATAACACTTTACCCTCAAATTTCAAAACATGACACCCTTTTCCTTTCAAGTATGGACCTGTTTGGTATTATTGTGTTGTGAAAAATTTTTGTTGTGGCTGTGATGTGAGTTCAAAATTATTGTACCTAAAAACAAGTATGCATTTGGAAATAAAAAATTTTCAAAATTGCTGTGAAATACAGAAAGAAAATTTTACACCATCAAAGAAAAAAGGAAGTAGAAAGAGAATTTTACGTGTTAGTAAACTATGAAATAAAATTAATATGCCGGTGTATAATAACCAAAAAAGACATACTATATTGTTTTTGTTTAATAAATACTCTATTATACATATTCATTGTCTAATATATTTAATATTAATAATATTTTATAAGAAAATTATAAAATATATACAATTTTTGTTTTATGGTCTAAAAATAAATTATAATTAATCAGGATGACAAATATCTATTTACTAGCATCTTCAAGTACAAAAAAAAAATTACACAAAATTTTTTTTTTTAAATGATAATAAAATAGTTAATTACAAGTTAAAATTTGTAATTATTTTAAGAGGAAAAAGAATTATAAACTTTAAATAATAGTTGAATTTACTTTTATTATTCGTTATGGAGAAAACATAAAGTAGATAGATTGGAAATTATTATTTATTGTTAAGGATATTTTTAGTAAATTTGTTTAATGACCAGGCAAAACATATTGTATAAAAGCAACCCCTAACATGCTCTCCAAACTCTGATGCGCTTTGTATGTAGTTTTGTAGTAGTTTTTAGCACCTACTGGACAAAAGTAGAGTTTTCCAAAACCTCTAACCTGTTGTAGATTCTTTAACAATATAAAAGCAATCCTCCAAAAGCAATACCACAAAGGTACGAAATCGAACTTGTCATTATGCTAGCTTTTTGGATAAGGGTATTTTGGTCACTCTATTCCATTTAAATTGATTAATATATTCTAGGTTTAAGTTAAACTAAATTTTAATTATGAATAAAGATCTAATTTTAATTTAACAGAAATTAAATAGCCACAAGAGAAGTAATAAATAATCATTCTTCCTTCTCTTTCTTCATTTTGATTGCAAGGTGTCTTTTTATGGTGGAAACGATCTTACACTTTTTTAGAGAGTCTTACGTATAAATAATTAATTTTTAACAATGACAAAATGAAAATAGTACAAACTTTTTAAAAGGTAAAATTTGAAGGAAAAAAAAAATCACTGGAGAAGAAAGTCTCCACTCGATTATGGGCGGCTCTGTTCTTGGTGTCGACCAAAGGGCAACCAAGAGCACCCACAGGATGGCTCGAATGATGGGCAAGAGCAATGTTAGGCTGTTGGGGTCCTAGGTGTTTAGTGTAAATGGAAAATCTAAGGGGAAGTATAGGTTTGGTCGAAGAAATACATTCATGAGACATGCATGTGTTGTTTGAGACGAGTATCGTTAGGTGGAAATGGAAATGTAAATGGAAAATGGTTGAAGAGAAGGCGTATGTAGAGGTGTGTGAAAAGAGAGAGATGCTATTTGGTAGGGGTGGCAATACGGGTCGTGACACGACGACACGATTTGAAAACTACACGAATTTTGCGGGTTCGGGTTAGGAAAAATAGGGGGTCGGGTCAAATTCGGATCACCCGAAATTGGCACACACAAAAAAATGGTCGTGTTCGGGCTTGACCCGTAGAACCCGAACACGACCCCTTTTTCATGTCAATTTCGTGTTAATTTCGGATTAATTTAGTGTCGCATGTCGATTTCGGGCCAAATTTCGGGTTAATTTCATGTCGCGGGTCAATTTCGTGTCGCGAGCCAATTTCATGTCACGGGTCAATTTCGGTTCGTGTCATGTCAACCCGTGACGGGTTCGTGTCGTGTTCGTGTCACGGTTTGAAGTCGTTTTTGTGTTTGGGTTGAGGAAGAAAAAAATCGACACGACTCTAACGCGACACGAACCCGACACCCCTATTATTTGGCCCCTTTTTTTTTATGAAAGACAGTATCTTAGAGACGTGAGTATATCACTGTCAATGGAGGCTTAAAACTAGGCTGAGCAGCTAACCGAAAACTACTTCATTTACAACTCTTGCTTGGGGCTCAAGGTAATCTATTTCCACTGCTTCTGTGCTTGGTCTAAAAATGGAGAGCGGCAAAAATCTCTAAAATAGAATTTTATCTGTGAAATGTTTCATTGCAGCTTAAGTTAGAGAAAACTATTAAACAAGTGTAACGTTGTTTTATCATTCTAATAGTTGGAGTCTTTTTTGAGACCCAAAAAAAATGATAATTCATTCTCTCTTTTCAATTTAAGAACTTCATTAAATTAAAAACACATAAAATCCTAAAAATGGAATATTAAAGTTCATTCTTATTCTTAATTGAAATTTCTCAAGAAAAATATATATTCGTCTTCGGAAAAATTAAACTAAAACGATAAAATTGTCATTACCATATCCCAATAAGCGAACTCAAGGCATCTAAATAACTTTTTTCAAAACAACTAGGTAACTCAATTTCTCCAACATGTATACTCGGATTAACACTGATTAACGAATAAATATAGATGATTCTCTTCTTCATTCCACACTTGAATAAGAATAAATAAAACACTTCAGAGTGATCATTTTTTAGTAAGAAATTGGGAGAGTTTGGGGACACGTGCAAAAATCCCCAATCATAAATTCAAGTAAGTTACTTTGCCACTAAATAAAACAGATACAAAGAAAAATGAGAAGAAAATAAACAAAAAAAAAAAAAAAACCAAAAACCAAAAACCCCCGTCTTGCCAAGTGATTCTTCTGCAAGGGGGGCTGTATTAAACTTCTTTCAATCCATAACTGGCTATTGTGCCCACAACTCAGTTACTTGTTAAGCAATCGGTTTTTCACCATTTGTTGCTGCGACCTCTGAAACTGTTTGGCCGGCCGGAAAACCTATCATTTCTTCGATCACCACCCCGACCACCTCCTCTTCCAAATGAGAACCTACCACCATTTCTGTCAAACCCACCACGACCACCACCGCCAAATCGACCTCTTGACTGGTCCCTTTCTTGCAAAGGAGGCAATGCTTTCAACACTTCTAAGCTAACGTTAGCCGCATTTTCTTGACCTGCAAATTTGGTACCAACGAACAATTCAGCCAAACAAAAAATGGACAAATTCGACAGAGGACAATCTTGGCAAGAATAAGATTGGACTCAACCGCGGCAAATAGTTACCAGTAGACCAACCACAAATAGTTACCAGCAGACCATAGTCAAGAAAAGTAACAAATTATACAATTATTATGAGGCATGTTCATGTTGATAGATATAACTAGTAGGCATGTCCATGTTGATGATATAAAGCCAACGAGAAACGGTACCAGTAGACCAACCAGTAGACCAACCACAAATAGTTACCAGCAGACCATAGTCAAGAAAAGTAACAAATTATACAATTATTATGAGGCATGTTCATGTTGATAGATATAATTAGTAGGCATGTCCATGTTGATGATATAAAGCCAACGAGAAACGGTACCAGCAAGAAATGTATCTAAATCTTCAAGTGCCACATCAAACACTGCCACCATTTCCATCAGCCGTGAGTGTCAAACCCTTGATTGACTCGACCTTTTCTTCAGGCAAAAATCTCCTCAAGACCCCATAAGCGTAACTGGAACAAGAATTGTGAAAAGCGTCAGCAAACCATAAGCAAGATTGATACAATAGAGAACACTGCCTAAACTCTATTCTTCAAGGTAGAACCTCGAATGGTTTATAGGAAAAAGATAAAATTTGTAAGCTCGTTAAGCAAGCAAAGAAAGCCCAAAAGGACGGAAGCAGTGATGCCAAACTAAAACCAGTTTCTCAAAAAAGGAAAATTTTAAAATCGGTTTCCTTGAAAAGAAGCCCATTGCTTTCAGAAAATCGCCTTAGAAAAATAGGAGCAGCTAAAATATTGCACTAGCCCAGGTTCAAGTTTTAATCTCTTAGCCCAACGCCCTGGCTTTGGGTACAGAATCCTGATCCATTGAAATAAAACTCCCAAATCCCCTTCTGAACATATAATCATCTAATTTAAAGGAAAAAAAAAAAGAACAGAGGAATGTGAAGGAATTATAAATGCTCACGATGGCGCGTAGATGGGTCTCCCAGACTCGAGAAGTACTGTCAACACAGTTCTCCATAGATGTCAGAAGTGATCTACTCTTTATCTCAGAATAACCCTGCAAGAAGAAGTGTGTTTAATCTATAAGAAAGATTTAAGATTTCAAATGACAGATTCAGGATCAACAGGGAGGGAAACAAAATACACAAGTATTCATGATGAGGGACATATATACTCACAGCAGCTTTCGCAAGTGCTTTTGCCAGAAGCTCAACAGCCGATAGACTAGAAGTGCTTAACAATTCCTCCGCAGCAGACTTGAAAGCAGGAATTACACTGCAAGTAAACATATATTATTATCTGAAAGGCGATCAGAATCGAGCCTAATACAGCATTGGCTTCGGGTATACCTATCAGAGATTTGATTTATTGTTTCTACTGCTTCTACACCAGCAGCTTTGGCCACATCAGCTGGCTGAGGAGCAGATAGGTGTTCAAATTTCACGCCAGATTCTCTTTCAATTCTAGATATATTAGACTTCCTTGAATCATACAACATAACAGCAACTCCAGTATTGCCTGAGAATATGAAGACTCACATGTATTACAAAGTACACCAAGTTTTTTTCTTGTAAAGCAACATAATTATAAATGTTTACACGTTTTGAATTATAAGAATATAAGGACTGTTTCCAAGCATTAAAATTCACCTGCCCTTCCTGTGCGTCCAGATCGATGAATATAAGCTTCAACATCACGTGGAGGCTCACACTGAAGGATGAACACTCCAGTAAGAAACTAATATAAACAAAAATCGCAAAGCATCATAAACTCCAAAGACACGGATTCGTGCTCAAACCTGAATAATTAATTGAACATCATTGATATCCAATCCCCTAGCTGCAACGTTCGTCGCCACAAGGGTTGTGAACTTGCCAGACCTAAAACCTTTAAGTGTGACCTGCAAGCACCAGAATTAAAAATAAGAGAAGGTAGAGCGGATAAACAAACAAATATAAAGACTGGAATTACAAAGACTTGATACATTATATTGCAAACACACAAAGGATGATAAATTGCTACTTGCTAGGAACTATTTTTCAGACATGAAATCCCAGATGCCATTCAGGAAACGTATATTTGCAGATTCTTTATTTTTTCACCCAATAACATAAACTCTACACTTCAACAACTAACCTCACGTTGAGCCTGCTGTATGTCCCCATGCAAAGCACGTGCTCCAGGCAGCAACCCAGCAAGCTCAGAAGCAGAATCTTTGGTCTCGGTGAAAATAATTGTACAGCCACCGCTGAAATCAAAACCATAAAGTTGGAAGAAAATCAAATAATTAGGAAAAAAATTTAACAAATATATTAGAAATCGTTAACAGAAGAAAACATTAGCAAAAAATAAACAAATAAACATTAGCAAAAATAAACAAATAACCAACCTGCTGTAACAACGAATTATATCAGGAATAAGTTGTGCTCTAGCCGAACTTGAACACGGGATAACAATATGACGTACATTTGTGCTGGCCTTCATTTTTTCATTACCAACAAGATCCACCGTCTTCTTACTCTGTTTGAGAAACCTAGTAGCAATCTGATGATACAAAAATTGAGAAATCAATCATCCAGTTTGGACGAGGAAAGGAACAAGAATCTTATATTTTAAAAGTAATATTAATTCTCAGATCCAAAATTCTACGTATAGACATAAAGTCAAGGTTGAAAAGAATGAACCCTATGTCACAACACTTGTTATTTTTGCGAACACCTGCAGGCTTCTTATAAAACTTCCCAGTTGCAGATCATAAAAACTAGAGTTGACCACCTTAGATAAGAAACTTACATCTTTTACCCAAACTGGCAATGTTGCACTGAAAAGGAGAGTTTGAACCTTACTCAAATCCTCAACCTGGCCTGCAAATGAAAACAAAGAACAAATTGATAATGCGATAAAGCCAAATTAAAGACAGAGACTGATGCAGGCACCGAAACAGAAAAGTTTAACAAAAGCGGATAATCTAACAGAATATTTTCTTATAATACACTCAAAGACAACACCATTTCGGTAACAATAGCAATTTCAAGTCCTTACCTAGAATAAGTTCAACATCCTCAACAAAACCCATCCTCAACATTTCATCAGCTTCATCTAGAACTCGAAACTTCAACGAGGTCAAGTCCAGATTTTTCCTCTCGATATGATCCTGCACCAAATTCACAATAACCGTCGTCTTAATTATCTAATGTTCCAGAATTTCATAAGATACTCGATTATCACTTAAAAAAGAGTATACCTTTACACGACCAGGTGTTCCGACAATTATATCAACCCCTCTTTTCAGTTTAATTTCTTGAGCATGGTAGGGCGATCCTCCATATAAACAGCAGGAAGTCAACCCTAACGCCCCTCCATAAACTTCAAATTCCGCATAGACCTAAATTAAGTAAAATTTCATGGTGGTTACAATAGTTGAATAGAAAAGAATAACAATAAAACATCTCAAGAACTGTTCTCCTGGCTTTACCTGAGTAGCCAATTCTCTAGTCGGCAGAAGTACAAGGACGCTTGGTGATCTCCCATATCCGGTCTTACGCGAAGCTTTCGCAGACCCGTTGATTAAGGACTCCAATATGGGCAAGAGAAAGGCCAGAGTTTTACCCTGCAATATTGCAAAACCAGGGATATTAAAACTTATAAGAAGTGAACTACATTCAAATTAACAATATAATCCTTTCCGCTTAAATTTTAATAATTATTTTCCAATCACAACTTTCCAATTTCCTCAACAAATAACCCCCTAAAGCCTGATTAAGAATGATGTTTTTTTTTCCCCCTTCTTTTACTGCAAAAACACGTAACTTTAAAATTTTGGTATAAAGCATTGTTAACACATTCGTCTCACAAAAATTACATCTAAATCAACCAAAACAAACAACACATTTACAAATAAGAAGTAAAAAAACGAAAAATTTACCTGTCCGGTGCGAGCACGGCCGACCAAGTCGGAGCCATCCAAGATGGTGTCAAAAGTCATGGCCTGGATGGGAAACAGCGACTCGATCCCCTTCTCCTTCAATTTGGCCTTCAATGGCGCCGAAATCCGGAACTTCGAAATCGCATTCGGATGCTCCTCCGCGCTCTTCTCCTCGGCGCCGCCGCTGTCGTTGTCGTCGTCTTCTTCTTCTTCCACCTTGGCCTTCTTCTTCTTCTTCTTGCTTTCGGCCTTCAAGTTCACCGGCTCGCAGAGCTCCGAGCTCGTCTCGCTCCTCACTTCGTCGTCATCGTCAATCTCCAAAGCTTTGCGCTTCCTGCTCTCCTTCTTCAGCTTCGAGTCCTTCTTGGTCTTCCCTGCGCCTTCGGATGCTAGGGTTTCCATGTTCTTCCACTTCTTCTTCTCCTTCTTGTCCTTGGGGCTCTCGGAGAATACGGCGTCGGAGAGAGTTATGGAAGGCATGGCTTGGTTTCTAGAGACGGACGAAAACTGTGGAATATATATATATATATGTGTGTTTGAGTGTATATATATATATATATATATTTGTGTGTGCCCTAATTAGAGAGAGAGAGAGAGAGAGAGTTGTGTTTTCTCCTGCTCTGGAAGGATGTAGCAGTTAGGCGCTGAAGCAGGAGAAAAACGAAAGAGGAAGAAAAGGGGTTAGGGTTTTTTGGCTTTATAGTTCATAGGTGGTGGACCATTTTCAGCCGTTGGATCCTCTGGCCATTCGGAATTTAGATTCGGCCGTCGGATTGGATTTTTTTTATTTTCTTTTCTTTTTTTTCAGAGTATTATTTTCTTTTCTTTTGCTTTTCTACTTTTTTTCAGTTTTTTTTATCTAAAAATTTAAATGAAAAATACTCCTGTTTATCTTAAATCTTCTTTTTTTTTTTTTTTTTTTACCCTTTTATTTTGTCTTTTTTCTCTCATTTTACTATTAATTTTTCTTTTTCTTTTTTTCTCATTCTCGTTAAACTCAAACTTTAATAATTCAACAAAATACAAAAATGAATAGAAACCACAACATGATAAAGATATGTGTAGCATAAATATATTATAAATAATTACACAAAATGTCTATTTTTAACATCTCGTTTTGAAATATTTGTATTTTTAAACAATATTACATATACGTCTATTTCATATACAATATATATTTGTTGTACATATTTTGTCATTTATCATAATTGACTTCATTTCATAAAATGAAAACTATCTTTATAATAAAGCCTAATTCATTACAAGAAAGATGAATTATTTATGAAAAATAAAAACTACTTATTTATGAACTCCGCTATAAATCAAATAGATACTTTGTATTTCTTAACCAAACAATTTGATGAGTAACACACCAAATGGTATTGAATCATTTACCAAAAAACACCGTTATTTATATAAAATAGTTGACATGAAATAAAAACTAACTTTATGAGAAAAAATGATTCATTATACGAAAGACGAATTCTTTAATTTAGGATACAAAATTTCTTAATTACAAAGACGATTTTCAAAATAAAATCACAAAAAATAAAAAATTCACATTACTAATAGTTTATCGTACGTTTGCAAAAAAACAAACGTTTAATTAGACTTTCTTTTTTTAAACTTTTTTATTCAACATTTTTTTATTAATGTGAAATCTAATTTTAAGAAAATATTATCATTTTGGATCATTATAAATTTTCACATAGTTTTCACAACAAATAAAAAAGTAGAAACTTTCCTTTTTTTGATATTTAGCTTTTTCTTCTTTCTTTTTTTTTTTCATAAATTCTTTATGTGGTAATTCTTAATTCTTTAATACGAGTAATATTATCTATATATTTACACTTTTAGACATATATAAATAAAATAAAAAATAACATATTTTAAAATAACATTTTTAATTTAGACATCCATGTAAATAATCCAATAAATTACCATTGTCAATTGATACTTAATAGAAAAAATACCACAAAGATGTTTATTGAATTTGAAATGCAAATTAAAAAAAAAAGAAACGAGAAAGTAAAATGCTTTTTTTTATTAAATTTATAGGGGTTTTTTATTTTTTTTCTCCGAAAAAAGTGCATATGAGACTGATGTGTCGGTGATATTCTAACTTCAGTTGGAGGTTTTATTTTTTTTTTATTTTTTCAAAAGTCTTAGGGTGTTTGGTGAATGAGTTGAGTTAAAATTTTTAAGTTTGAATAGTAATTTTTGTTGACTTTTTCAGAAAATGACAAAAAAAAGTACAGTTTAACTTGAGTTAAACTCAAGTGTCAAACACCCTTGCTAGTCTTCACATAAATACACATTTAGTTTTTTCCTTTTTTTTCGTTTTCAGAAAACTCAAATTTTAAAAATCATAACTTTCTTATCTCAAGTCAAAACGAAATATTCTTATACTTAAATATTTCTTATAACGAGAAAAACAAAATAAGATACATATTATTATTTTTATTTTTTCAGCATATTTGATAGTTTTATATGATTTAAATGTCATAGTTTATTTATAATTATATTTCTATCTGCAAATATACAACTCACTTTTAATTTTAAAAAAATCCAAAATTTTAACTCTCATTGATATCTCAAGGTTGGTTAAAGCAGAAGAGAATTTGAGGCCTGAGGCTCCCAGCTGAGTTCAGCTTCTGGCAGGTGACCAATTGACTTGGAGCCACCGACCACAAGAGGTTTGTCTGTATTAGGCAAATAGCAGAGCAAAGGACCGACTTCCCAATGTCCTTTTGGGCCCAAATTTCGAAAACACCACCACCACCACGGTCCAGACAAACCCAAAACAAGTGTTGGGCTCCATCTTTTCGTTTCACAGCCCATTCCTCTAGTTGACATCACACGAATTTTCGTAGAGAAATTACAGCAAATAGGATATTTTCAAAATAAATATTTTTTTAATATTTAAGATAAATAAAATATTTATGATAAATTATTCGTTTATAATTTTTTTTAAAATAATCTTATCGTAAATAGATTATTTACCATAAATATAAGACTTACCATAATATTTTACTTACAATAATATTTTTAAGATAATTTTTGTGTTAAATATGCTTTGTAAATACACTATTTGTCATATGTACCTGTACTAGTTACCGTCATCCAAAAAGTTTCTGTTATTTACTTTATTACTAGAGGTTTTTGTCTGTTTTCCTTCTTCCCCCTTTTAAAACTTTTTAAAACTCTTTAGAGTTTTCTACTTGATGAGCGAAACTTAGATTAATGATTTAATAGTGTGATTTTATGAATAATAATAGTATTGTATCGTATGGTTTTTCGTAGCATTTAAAAATTGATCTAACAATATCGGTAATGAAAATAAACAGTTCTTACAGTAAAACTTAATGGATGAATTATGTACTATTTCTCTATTTTAAGAACAATATAATGCATATAAATTATATCATTTAGAAATTAATCTAACAACGTCAGTGGTGAAAAGAACGGTTCTTACAATAGAAACTTTCAATTTTCAATGATGAATTTTGTCGTCTTTCTTTATAGTAGGAACTGCAGATGTAGTTGTTATTAACTTCTCAATTGCAATAACAATAATTTGTTGTCGCACGCTATAAATTTTACAGTTCTTACAATAAAAAACTCTCGATATATAAATTGTGTCATATTTCTCTATAATAAAAACTGTCGTTTTAGGCATTAGATTAATTTTTCAACGGTCATGAGAGCAATTTGTTGTCGCACACTACAATTTTTTAATGTAAACACTCGTGATCGAATATGTGAAAAGTTAATCTAATGAGTAAAACCTCAATTTCTACTGATAATAAAAATTTCACATTTAATTAGTTTTTCAGCTCTGCAAATTATTGTTGTTTTGATTAGGGGTCCCCCCCCCCCCCCCCCCCCCACCCAAAAAAAAAAAAAGTTGTTGTTGCCTATGAGTGTGAGGTTACAAATATGAAAAAACTTGTCCAACAACCAACAAGGAGCAAAATCATATTTTGGCTTTTGTTCTGCTTTCGTAGTCTGGTATTCCCAACTAGGAAGCCAAGCCCTGCACTGCACGAGGTTGGCCTTCAAAAAGCCTCAACACTACCACATGCCTGCTTCTCTCATCTCTATCATAATATTAACTCCACAAAGAGGGCCCGACACATAGTTAGAGAGAGAGAGAGAGAGAGAGAGAGATAAAGAAATCATCACTATTTATCACGTTGACTGGTTTATTTTTTTATTATTATTAATTTTTTTTTTGGTTGAAAAAATGACTGGTTTATTGAAGACCAAATCAAGTGAATAATTTTTAGGAACAGATGTCAAAAACCACCAACTCTCAAGTCTCAATTAAAGTCAGTCAAATCCTTGATTATCGCCGATATTATATTAATCCCAAAGGAGACAAAGTTTAAAATGTGGAATCTAATTTTTTTTCTTTTTAAAATGAGATTATGGTGCCTCACTAAATATATGATTGTCAAAAACGGTTATTCCTAAAAAAAAGAAAAAAACAACAAAAGCAAGCCAAGTGTACATAAACTTAAGATTTAATAGCAGAACATGTGAAATTGGGCTGTTCTGTACAAACAGGGATTAGCCAAGTGTATCTAACTGATCTGTCTTAAGGAGTTTGTGTTGCATCATAATTCGCACACAAACAAAACAAACTCTGTACGTGGGGACGCGTATGTTGTTCTATTTATTTGTTTATGTTGTTCTATTTCTTTATTTAGTTATTTAATGAGCTTATGTTAATTTTCAGTTTTGAACCAAAAAGAATGTGCCTTTTGGAGTAAAGACCTGTCGTTCAAAGTAGAATTCGGACAGTGTAATAGAATTTCGTTAAAAAAAAGCATAAAATAGGAGATTAATAAGAGAAATGTACTTATATGGTTTTTTCTTCACATTTTTTGTGGTTCTCTCTCATCTTTCATCTATCAATAGCGTAGTGCGTTTGCTTTTGGGAAATGTACAAAAAATTAACATAGATTCCAATCAGCTTTTACGCCTTTTCCTCCTTTCGGAGAGCTCAGAATAAAGATAAAATTTTAAAGTCCCCACAATATAAAAATATTTCTGCATACTATCTAAAAGGCATCATCTACCGAACTCCTTTTTTTTTTTTTTTGTCCTTATATTGGTTTCTTTTGCACCAACGATGCATTTAGTTATCATATAAAGTAAGCAAAATTTTTGTCTTTTAGCTTTATTTTTTACTTGACCATATAAAAGGAAACCGTATTTTGAACTACAAAACAGCCAATAAGCCCACATTTAACCTCCTTAATTGGTCTTGTTTTTTTTCCCAAGAGTATGGTGTTTAAAACTTTTAATTCTCATTATACCAAAAACAAGATAAACTTTACTTTACCAAAGTGGAATTTCCTAGAGTCATAGACAATAAAAGAAACAGAAGAGTATAAAATTGCAAAGGAAACGACAAACAAGTAAGGTTACAGAGAATCATTATGTTTACAACCACATATGAATTGGAACTTTCCTCTGAAAAAATCTATTCCATTTCGAAAAAAAAACCGTTTGAAACTTTGAAGCTAAAGGAATTACTTCATCAGGAATTGAGAAACCGTAAGAAAGTTTCAAGTTTTATTTATAAAAATTAAAAATAAAAAACAGAAATGAATCCCTATGGGAAATGAAGAAGAGTAACAATGAGCTTAATCCATTTTCCTTGGAAAGTGCACATGCTAAAGAGAGATTAAATTCTTTTACAGGATCTTATAAAAAAACAAAAAAAGAAAAAAAAAATTATTTTCTAAGATCAAAATTTTATACAATACCATTATTTAATATATTTTTTTCCTCCATGATTACTCACATAATTCTTGATAGCAACTACACATGCCCTGGCCCAATAAAAAAGCAATTTCTTAACAATTACTCCCAATCTCTCCACATTATTAAGTCCATCCAAACTAGCAAAAAAATTGTAGACCACAACAAGAACAAGTGATACGCCTTCATTAATTATCTCGCCCACCATTGCTACCAAATCATAGTGTAACTATATCACTCAATTCCTCACTGAAAAGAATATTAAATCATGGTAACTATAAGAATTTCAAGTAATTCTATACCATTAAACAATAAAAAAATAAAAAATAAAAATAAAAAGAGAGAGACTAAAAGAATTGCATATATGATATGCCCAGAACTCTCTCTCTCGTTTTTTTGTTGTTTTTTTTTGTTTTTTTTTCCCCTTCTGCTCTCTTTGCTTTTCATACCGTAGTAACTAATAACCGTCTCTCCCATAAAGCATAGCATCCGAGTCCTGCCCTTCCCCAATTTAGCTGCCGTAAAATGAATAATGGGGGAAATAAAAAAGAAAGGCATATGTTAATGTAGGCTTCAACTACCTTTTTTTTTTTTTTTTTTTTTAAATAACTAATTTACCACTTGTAGCCTATCTCCTCTTGCTGCTTAAACCTCCTCAACACCCCATCAATGGCAACATCAAATGCGTCTTTCATACTCTTCAATCCCTCTTTGGGTTTTGCATAAACTAATCTTGGGATGTACTCAATAACTTTGTCCCTCATTTTTTTTACCTCATCTTGACTGTAACTCTCGAGGACTTTTCTTACCGAGGTTCCATTTTTCACCGCGTTATGGTCTATGTAAACCGAGTAGCTCTCCCGTTCGACCGGCAAGAACCACTCGTACTGGTAATAGGCGGTCCGGTTCCAGAAGAAAACCGGGATTGAACCAGCAACCATGCAGTCGAACATTGACCTGCGGGTGAAGCTGTCGCCCCTCGGCTGCAAGCAAAATTCCGAGTCCAGAAACCCTTCGAGAATCGCCGACGTGCCGTTGGAGCACCGAGTCCCGGCGCAGTCCACGACTCGGCACGCGTCCGACTCGCTCCGGCAGTGACTCAGCAGGAGTCCCCGGAAGTCGTTCCTGAAGGTGCCACGTGTCGCCCCGGCGAAGCTGAAGAGAGTCGAGCGGCGTTGGCCGCGGACGAAGCGCTGCCACTCGGCGACGTCGGACTCCGATCTGGGGTGGAATCCGGTGGGGTAGGGCACACCGACGTCGAAGTAGTCCCACGAGTTCCGCTCAATCAGAAGCCGCGTGATGTTCCTCATCCCCGGAATGTAAATGCACCTGGACCCCCAGGCACTGTCCTTCGACCGCCGGAAGTCCCACGTGATCCGCCCCATCGAGATGAAGTGATCCCAGCCGTTCGATTTTCTGTAGTACGGCTGATCCTGGAGCCACGTAAGCATCATCTCGCAGTGACGATCACGGTCCTTGGCGGTGCTGGTTTTCGAAAAGAGATGCTTCCCCACCGCGAGTCCAACGTAGAAAGGAATGTAGAACGCGCTAGCGGATTCGGGCTCTGTGACCCGGCACTTGTGGTGGAGGATCCGGTTGTGGAAAATCACCTCCGTCACGAACTGGTCCGTCCAGTACCACGCCGGGACGAGATTATCGGGAACCACTCCGGCGAGCGCGGTGGCTCTCTGCCCTAACCCATCGTTGGCCAGGGCGTCGCACCGCGAGCTCCATGGATTCAAACTATCGCAATTGTCGATAATTTCCCGGTTGAATGTTCCGGGAAGGTCGTAGACGAAGACCCGACCGAAAGGGCATGGGTCCTCCTCCTCCGCGGCGGCGGGGACCGAAACGGCGCCGTAGGGAGGCGAGAAGTGGGGGCGAGAGAAGGGGAGGGAGCGGAGGTGGAGGAGGAGGATGATCTGGAGAGAGAAGACGACGATGAGGAGACATCCTCGGGGATAGTGGGTGCATTGGAGCACCGAGTTGAGTGAGTTGGGTTTGAGAGAGAATGATTCCGGGGGTTTAGGCTTCTTGTTGTTGCTGTTGTTGTGGGTCTCGGGTGAGGGAAGGTTCGAAAGGGAAAGCATCAGATAGTGGGAAAGAGAGTGATCGGAGGAAATTATGGACTCTTTTTCCGGCGGAAACAGACCGGAGAGAGGAAAGGGAGGGAGGGGGGGTGAGAGTGGGTGGTGGCGTTTGTTTGGTATTTTTTTTGGTTTTTCCCGGGGGGGTGGGGGGGTTGGTTTCGAGAGCTTCTCAGATGAAAGTATGTAAAAGAGCAGTGCGAGAACGGCACGTGTGCTTAATCACCGGCTGCCAGGATACACCGACAGATTAATCAAGTACTTTAATCACAGGCACGTGGCGGTTCATTTAGTTGGGGGTTGAAATTTGTTCCCTTTTTGTTTTTGTTTTTGTTTGTTTAGAAATTCCCTAAAAAAAAAAAAGGATTTTTGCTATCTTTCTTTCTTTTCACACCTCAACATTTTTACTTCATTTGCTGTTTATTTTCTCGGTATCAATTATTGTTATTTAAAATGGGAACAAGTTACAGCTTAGAATGGAGTGTCAAAAAAAGTCAATATCAAATTTGATAGTGAATGAAAATATCACTTTCCGACAAACTTTGTTTTTTTTTTTTTTTTTGAAAGAACAAACTTGGTAAATATTGAATTACTTATCTCCAAGTAAATTTTGGGAGGAAGAAATAAATAGTAATTTTTAAAATAGTTAAAATCACCATTTACTATGATTTTTTTAATTTTTTATGTAAATATTTGATTATTATTAATTAGAACGTTAAATTTTTTCAGCTAATGATTAAAAATTTTATCATTTTCGTTTTAAGTGGATATTTTATTTTTATTAATTTTAAAAACGATAATTATAAAACATAACAAAAATAGTATTGGAATTAATATATACATTGAAGAATAAAGATGATCGAGTCAATTTACCACTTCACCCCTTTCTTTCAAAAAGAAAAATAAAATTGTATTTAAGGAATTTCTTCAATAGGATCGATGTTTAAAAGAAAAAAAAAATACCTTAGATGGTTAAATTTTAGTCAAATTTTACAAGATTGTAGTATTTCTGTTATCTAATATTTATAAATAAGCACATAATTAGTAAATAATTACTCATTTTCTCTTTCTTTTGATATAAAATAAACATGCCTTATATTCAAACATTTATTTACGCAGCCAATCACAAAAACTCTCATTTTCTCTCAATATTTCTGACGAATTCACATCGCAGGAAAATTGCCACCCTACAACCTTTAAAAATATTAGTCGTTTTGATGAAACGCCGCCGCATCTATCTCTCTCTTTTCTTCTTCTTCTTCTTTTTTTCTTTTTTAATTGCCGCCGCCGCATCTATCTTGACCATAAATCCAGAGACCCCAAAAGCTAGAAGGTTCTTTACACCAGTCAAGAAGCTGTTTTCAAACTAAGTACGACGTCGTTGGATCTTGAAACACGAATACAATGAACTGAACGGTTCTCAACGGACGACAACGTCATCAAAATTTATCACTTTTGTTTTGGCCCAAACTCTATCGCCCCAGTTGCCTTCAGCAATAGCTGTACGGATAGAGAAAAGGGTGGCTACATTCACATTTTTTGGCCCCAGTCAAAGGACAATGACATTTTTTTTTTTGACATATATAATATTACAATTAATCTCATATATATATAATGCAAAACCGAATTTTCGGACCAATTATATACATATATAATGTTTATATTGGATATCAAACGTTTATAATTTTCTATTTAAAAATTTATAAAAATTAATTTACTTACTTATAATTTTTTTATTTTAAAATCTTATCACATGATATTATTTAAATATTGATGTAAGAGAGAAATATGATTGAAAAATATTTTTTTTAAATTACTTTATTGATATAATATATCAAAAAAAATTACAAATTACATATGGAGAAAGTTCCCGATAACAGCCCCTTCTTATTTTGCAAAACCGCTTGCGAAATTTGTGGTCCTGAGTTCCAAGGAGGCAAGGTTGCGGTTTGGGGGCTGTGATTGCCGACAAAGTAGCCTTTGTAGTTTGTAGAGGTTAATCTACGGTAGGTCTCAGCTACCATTGCCCAAATGTTGAGACCGTCATCTCTAACCCTACACTTGGCAAGTTTCTGATGGTGATGGTTTTAAGTCGTTAAGTGGGTCCCAAGTGGTGAGTTGATTGAATGTACACCACATGATCAAATACGGTACTGATTGGTTTCGGTGGGCCCGATCTTAAATTGGCCGCCTTTAATTGCCTGCGTTTGTACAGTCGTGGGTGGGTATGTTATACGTGTAAATGTCGAGTTTGAAGTGTTTTTTTTTTTTTTTTTTCCTTTAATAATGAAAATAGAGTTAGAAGTTGTTTAGTTGAAAAGGAGATAGAGAGATCTAGTTTTTTTTTTTTTTTTTTTTGGGCTAAAGATATAGAGATCTAGTTGAAGTTCATTTAAAACGAGCAAAAAAGTGATGCAACTTGATTAAAAATCACAGAGTTTTGCTTCACAAAGTACATGCTTTTTTTACATCATACATGAGATGATACATCCAAGGTATAATTGTGGAACAATTTATTTCTCTTCGTTCATAAATTTCCTCTTGACACGGTTTGTTTCTCAATTCTCATTACCCTTTCACAACTTTATGGAAGATAAAATGAGGACTAATAGGAGGTAGGAGACTTAAATTCTACACTATCACGTATTAAATTACAAATAATAACTATTTACATGCAATCATATAAAAATTTCTTATTTACCAAAAAAAAACAACATAAGAATTTCCTTTTAACTTTTATTTATTTGTTTACTTTATAAAGACATAACCTCCGTTTGTTAAGTTAGTTGGAAATAAAATTTTTAAGTTGGAGTTAGTTGACTTTTCAAAAACTAATTATAAATTTTTGTTGACCTTTCAGAAAAAGATAAAAATTGAGATAAAAGTAAAGTTTAGTTGGAGTTAAACTTGAATACCAAATGGAGGCCTAATGTATAGCTAATTTGATAAGCTCAAGCAATACCATTTTGAGCACATAGGTAAAATAAAGAAGCTGAAAGTTCTCTCAAACTAACAATACTTCTTCAATTTCCAATTTTTTGTAGCCCTACTGTAAAACTGACATTAATAGACATTAAGGTTTTGTTTAGTATTTGAGTTTAATTCCAACTAAACTGTATTATTTTATCTTAATTTTTGTCTTTTTTTAAAAAGTCAACAAAATTTATAACTAGTTTTTAAAAAGTTAACAAACTCCAACTTAAAATTTTCATCTCCAACCAGCGAACCAAACAAAAGTTAAAGATTAACCGTCCCTTCGAAAATAATAAAATAGACCAAAAAAAAAATTGCCCTTTTAGTTGGATATTGTGACGCTTAATAAACTAAGGTTAATAAAATAAGGTTTTTAAGTAGATTTGCAACAAATTTAGTACTTGATCTCCTCCCAAGGCCCGAACCCTGCCTTTCCTTATTTATTTAATCAATTAAAATTCTGAAATATTAATGTATTTGGCATTGGACTTGTAAATGGCATGTGGGATGACGAGCTAATGAATCGAAAAACGCTGCACAGTAATAGGATCTTTTGTACTCAAAGCCCTTCAAAGTTGAATAAACACATTACTTTTTTATTTTTCCAAAGAAAATTCAACAAATTATAATGTGAAGATGTTTTTTAATCTTCTGCACAACTGGCCTAAATGCTTGCCAGCATTTTCGCTGAAATCAAACAATGTGGCTTTTACGGGTCTTTGCTTACGGCTTGATCATGATTCATGACAACGAAACGCCCAACACGGATAATTACTCTCTCACATGTTTTTTTATAGTCCTCTCTAGTTTTCCTCATATTTTTGAGCTATAATAATGCAAAGGCAAATCCTATATTTATCAAGGATTACACTAGAAAACCAGGGATGATTTTTTCTTAGCACCATTGCTGAATGTTTAATCTTTGGAAATTTTCACACTTGGAAGAAATGGCTCTTTCTTATTATTGATAGTGAAGGTAGTGGTTACATTAAGTTTTCGATATAAGTGCGATCGCTTTGTGCATCTTGTGGTGTATATTGTTAAAGTGGATGCTTATGTATGAGATCAATCAAAGCCGACTAAAAGAACCTTCGTTCATCACCGTTAGTATAAAAAGAATGTTCATTATCACAGAAAATTTTCTTTTAAAATTTATTTGTAGGAATTTTTATTAGTAATTGTCTTTTTTACCTACAACCATTTTTAGCCGTTAGATTATTTTTCAATAGTTTGAGTGTATACATTTAGAATTTTATTACAACAGGTGATACACAAGTGGTCCTATTCATATTAACAAGAAAAAAAAAATCCTTGATTTTTTTGCAACAAGAAAATTTCAAGCCAACTATTTTGTTGTTGAAAAAAAAAAAGAAGGAACAACAAAATTCTCAGGGAAAAAGTTTGACTTTTTTCTTTTTAAAATTTGACTGAAATGCAATACAAAAGCACAAACATAAGGAACTTAAGGAATTCCAAGTCTACTATTTGGTTTTGGAATAAACGGTGATTGGTGGGATATAGAAAGAAAGCAGGTTGTATATTAATTTAATAGGGATAATAAACATGCTTTGTGATCTTTTTCTCTTTCTTTCGAATTCAAATATAGCCCCCGACATCTTTTCATGCTTGTTTAACGTAGTCATTAGCTTTAATCATTGTGGATTCTAGTTCTTCTTCCCTGGTATGCAACAATGATTAAAGCTCCTCTTTACTTTACATGACACTTTAGTTTGCAATTTTTCAGTGGAATTGCTTTAAATTGCAGAAAAATGTGAATTCTTTATAATGTACATGAAGATCCTTTTCTAAAGTTGAAAATATTATACACTAAATGAAACCACACGGCATTTTTATTTTGCAGCACGCCATACAATATTATTCCCCTTCATAAATCTATTTATTAAAAAAATTAATCTCATGGTTAAAATAACATTTCTTGATGATAATGGGGAGTAATACTTTTTCTAGTAGAAATCTCATATCCTTTACTACTATGTAACTGACGATTTCTTCAATGAGAAGTTATACCTTGCATCATAAGAGGCCTGACTACAACTTCCCCAGATTCTAGAATTCGACCTCTTAAAAATGGCTTCTAAATTGACCTCACCAGAGTCGCATATTGAGCAGCAAAGCAATAGACTTTTGGTGTGTTTTTTGTAAGATTGTCAACAACCTTTTGATGTCAATTTAGCATTAAAAAAAATTGCATTCACCAAAACATTCCAAGATGCATACCACATTAATTCATGATCTGGCCAGACTCAGAGGAATTATTAATAGAATTGTCATAATCTTTAAGTCATGCCGAGGCATAACAAAAACAGAACCCTCAATGCAAATATTCCAAATAAGCTATGAAAAGGTTTTTATTTTATTTTATTTTATTTTATAATTTGGTTTAAAAAGATCGAGGTTAACAAAGACACCAAGAGAGAACAAAAAACAACTGTAAGTTACTTCTTCTTCACGAGTAATGGTCCCACGTTATCGCCGGTAGCTTTGTTGTGCTTTACATGACTCCCATCACAGAGTGGGAAAGTTCCCGACCTCCAACACCTGAACAAAAAGTCCCCAAAATGACTTCTTAACCTCACACGCACATTAATATAACAAGCTAATGCAGCTAGTTTATAACATGTACAGGTCATGCCGGATTTCTGCTGCATATAAAGGTGATGTCGGATTGGGGACGGAATGACACTATTAATCTCTCTCTTTTTTTAACCTTCTCATGTAAAAAGAATTGTCATAATCGTCTTACTAGATTCCCCTGTTTATTGTATAAGATGAAATGAATACGACTAGGTTTCTAATTTTATCAAATTTCCAATGCGAAATTGCCAAATGATAGGCCATTTTTCAACTAGTGAATTGAAATTATGTATTTTACGGTTAGAGTTGTGTCCATTTTTTATACCACTTCAGTTTGTAGTAATAGCAGTATTATACATCAATATTCACTTGATGTACCTGGCGTTAGGGGTGCATTATATGGATGACCATGAAAATAATATAACTATACCTTAAAATATATATATATATATATGTATGTATGTATGTATATACACACTCTCTCAGATTGTATAGAATTGGAATTCTTTTTCAAACTTACCAGACCGAGTTAAAACGTTTAAACGACTGGGAAATTATACTCTAGTATTCTAAAACAAAGACAAAACAAAGGGCTTAATCTTACTAAATAAAATTGAACTACTAATACTATGTCCTTCAACTTCAATTTTGTTTCTTCCATCTCAAATCTAAACTGAAGTGAGAAAGGTCGTATGGGTAAAACGACAAAAACAGACAAACCTGCAATAAGCAGTGAGGGGCTTAGAGAGCTCAGCGACGACAACAGAGTCAACCACTTTCTCTTCGTTCTTCCTGATCTCTGGGTTTATGGCTTGCCCCTCCGCTTTCACCACCACAAGCCTCGGCGATCTCCTCGTCAGAGTCGTCGTTGACTTGCGGCTCTGAAGAGTAATATTGGCGGTGCTTCCGCAGAGACTTCTCTGCTTATTCAGACCTTCCATCGATGGAAATTTGCCGTACGACACTAATCCAACATCTGCCAAGCTCACAAACGACGCCATGGTACAATTCTCTCTCTCTTTGTCGGTTTGAATCGGAAAGCTCGAGCGTGAAATGGGATGAAAGAGGATTAAAGAAGTGCTTTCCGTGTTCAACTTGTGGACGCCACGCACCAGTGATGGCTTTGACAATTGGGTGGAGCCTGCCCGTGCCACGTCATGTGTTCACCGAATATTATTTTTCCATGTGCTTTTTTTTTTTTAATTTATTTTAAAACTTTTTGATAATTCAAAAAAATAAAAATAAAAATAAAAACCTTTCTATGGAAGGGATACCAATATCATATAAGTAATACTTGTATTTTACCATTAAATCTGATTCAAAATCGGATGAAAAAAGAAGAAGCAAAACTCATATAGTTTGATGTAAAGTTAAACTGTTTAAATTAGATCTTTCTTATAGTAGAATTCTGAAAATGTTTTTTTTTTTTCCTTTTTTTTTTATTTTTTTAAAAAGCATATATTATAGCATGACCTGTCCTGTGTACATATATGTATATATATGTTGTAAGTGAGATTCAAGTGACAACCCTCCCTCAAAACCTTCCTAATCTGTAGCAAGGGACAACATAGTTCTTAATGGTTAAATTTCAGTTACTTCAATGCCAACACAAATATCTAAAAAATACAACTTTTTAGACTTTTTTTTTTAATTGAATATAGAACTTTTTGCTGTCATGTGTCATATTCCTCCAAGTGGTAAATATGATAGCCCACCTAGTAGCCAATTTTGTTTTTATCTTTTTTGATGAGTTTGTTGGTTTGGATGTTGTATCCCGGTGTATTGGAGATGCTGTTTTAGTCGACATGGCCTCTTAATAAAATCCAAATTTTTCTATATATATATATATATATATATATATATATAAAGAACTCTTTTTACTTATTAGAGTAATTTACTGAGTTTAGAAAAAAGTTTCAAAAAGTTTCTTTTCTTTTTCTTCTTATATTTCCGTTCGCAGTTTAAATATGAAGAAAGAAGAGTTCGAAAAAGGGGATCTTTTTATCATGCCTTCACGAATGTGTAGATTATAATATTCCTTTCTAAACTTATAAATGTATCGTAATTTATGTAATTGGAACATTTGAAATTACTTTCTAAGCTTATAAT
Organism: Ficus erecta; assembly: GCA_008635985.1. Classification (NCBI taxonomy): domain Eukaryota; kingdom Viridiplantae; phylum Streptophyta; class Magnoliopsida; order Rosales; family Moraceae; genus Ficus; species Ficus erecta. Next base: position 3,557,543 of record BKCH01000010.1, read on the forward strand.
TTATGTAATACGAATATTTGAAATTCACAAGTACATAAAATTAAGTAAGTTATTCTTTATAAGTAAGTTATGGTATTACCGATAACAAAACAGAAAACATTATTAAAAGAATCCCTAAAAAGTTGCAAACTTTAAAATTGAACTGTGCACAAATTAATCTCTTGTTCGATTCACGGATTCTTTTAGCATACTCCAAAGGGTGGACGGTTTAGGCTTTTTTTTTTTTTTTTTTTAACAAAAAACAATAAAACAAGAACGTGGAAACATTTTTTTTTAATATTTTGGCATCACGGATGAGGTTCAAAGGAAGGCTCTTGTTTTCAGTCACAGATTTGATGCTAAAGATGGGCTTAGGCCCAAATCAGTGTCGTTTCTTAGCAATAAATATAAAAAGAGAAAATTAGGTGAAGAATATGTTTTGAATATCTGTTTATAATTTTATCTACTCTAATATTATGTTGATAATTTTACTATTATAAAATAAAAAAAATGATTAATATTTTAATATTATAATGAATATAAATATAAAATTGTGTCCAATTTATTACATTCCTGTATATAATCCATACAAAAATAAATAAATAAAAAATTAGTGGACGGAAGAGAAAAGCCAGAATTGAAAGAGCAGCAAACGACAAAAGGAAGGTGAGAAGGAAATACTTTATTTGGGTTTAAAAAAAAAAAGGAGAGGAGAAATTAGAGAATAAAAAAGATTTTGATTTTTGACGTCATTAATCAATAAAATTAAAAAAGATTTGAGGCCAATGATGTGTCGTGGAACACACGCTCCAAAGACATTGGAGAATAAAATATAATTGTCAAGAGGGCGCGTGTCAAATACACCGCCGTAATCGGGGTACGGCTTTCACGTGGTTCTTTAAGCTGGTGGATTCCAAGTCGAGTGTCGTTGTACCAAATCTCAACCTGCGTCAAAATAAAATAAGTTTAACGTTAATCACCACTTGATATGACTTCCTAACAAACAAATCAATTAATTTGAATCAAGCCAAACTTACGTGGGCCTCATATTAATTTATTTAATTTTTTAAAGTCGAGTATTAGTGGCTTAATTGCGATTGACATATCCGACTGTCATCAATCATTGAATCGTGTAAATCAATTCCTGAGAAACCACCCACTAATCCGACCATTAGGGTCGTTTGGTAAATGAGTTTGAGTTGAAAATTTTAAATTTCAATAGTAATTTTTGTTGAATTTTCAGAAAAGACAAAAAAAATTTTTCAAAAAAAAGACAAAAACTGTTATAAAAATTTTGGTTTGAGATTAAATGCTAAACGAATTCTTAATCTAGCCACGTCTTGTTAATTTAAAAACCCCTTTTTTAAAATTATCAATATAAAAAAAACCCTTAAAAAAACCTTTACTGAGCCTTTTTTTTTTTTTTTAAATAAACACAAGAAAGTTAATATTTGCCATTAGTAACTTAATTGATGTTGTTCTCCTATAATCATTTGAATAAAAATTATTAATTTAGATTTCGTTTGATATTTTAACTTAATTCAAACTAAAATATACTTTTTTATATCAGTTTTTATATTTTTTTGAAAAATTAACAAAAATTATAATTATTTTTGAAAAGTCAACAAATTTTAACTTAAAAATTTCATCTCCAACTAACGAATCAAACACAAGTTTATACTTTTCAAAATAGACAGATCCATGAGTTAAAAAAAAACTTGGTAAAAGTTAACTTTGCCCTGATGGTTTCTTATCAAATTAAACAACACTTATTTGAATTTTTATTCTTTTTTGTACTTAAAAGGTGAGAGATTCTATATTTATTAATAAAATCGAATTTAAAATTATCATAACACGTGTGAATTAAAAATTTTAAAATCTTTAAACCGTCTTAAAAGTACACCTCAAAATTTCTTAAATATACATAGTAGAAAAAGTAGAAAAAAATTTTCTATTAAAAAAAGAATTTTCTATTTCAAAAAAAAAAAAAAAAAAAAAGGATTTTTCTAGAATTATTCTGCGATCATTATTAATGAATAAAATTAATCAGGTTAGGTCCCGCCCCCGCCCCAGCGAGGAAATTAAACTCCCAAAATTAACGACTCGACTGTGAGACGTCGCATTTTCAAAAGCTTTCGATTTAAGACTCCCAATTCTTCCGCAACCTCAGATTTTCCTTCATTATTTATTCTTCGAAATTTCTCACCCAAAATCGGTTTGTCTTGCATTTTGGATTCGATTTCTCGCAAGATTTACACACAGACTAGATTTTCCCCTCGTTAATGGCGGAGAGAGGAGGAACTTTCGGATTCTGGTTCTGCCTTTTCACTATTTTGATCTACACGAGAATTTCGATCTCAGTGAGGTCGGATAAGGAGACCAGACAGAGGTTTTACGGCAACCTGATCAACTCGTCGGCGCCGGATTCCAACGACGGTTCCATAGCCAAAATGTTCGATCGAGTTCTCGAGAAAGAGTTCTCCGAGAATGATCAGCCTGAAGGTTTGGTTTTTTCTTTTCTTTTCTTTTCTTTTTTTTTTTTTTTTGGGTCTTCTGCAGATGCGTTTGAATCGTTGTAGGTTTTGTTTGGTTACCAAGTACGTCTCCGAAAAGGAAAGAAATCTGAGTGAATTCTGAACTCTTATGCTTAAGATTAGGGCAATTTAATGGACTCTGGTATGATGAAAATATCGTTTGTTTTCCTGCATTTTCTCTGCAACAACAATGCGGTACTAGGATCACACATAAACCAGAAATTAAAAATTAAAAAACTTGATTTTGCTTCCGATGGAAAGAGTAATAATTGATTTTTGATCTAGCTGGATAATTTTTTGTTGGAATTCGATCTCATTACACTTCTCAGTTGTTGATTCACGTCAATTTAGGGCCACAATTTTGTTTCTTATTGTTAAAAGTAATCACATTACTTAGTAACTGACAGGATGATTTCCCGAAACTTGCTTCTTTGGTGGAGATTTTTTAATTGAGATCTTTTTTCTTAATTATTATTTTTCTTATTTGCTAGGTCATGATGAAAGCAGTTTTAACAGCAGTGTAGCTGATCAACAAGTAAGTCTTTCCTTCCCTAACAAAACTATTAACCAAAGCCTACCGCATACTTTCTCTCTTAATTGTAGATTTCACTATCATGTCTGTGCTCGATAATTTAGAGGCATAGATGAAACAAACTCTCTAGATGAAATTTATCTGGATTGTTTTTGCATTTTCTTCGTGAGGCCAAAAAAACTACAATCCAATGTTGGTAGTTATTTGATCGTTTTCAAGTAATTTTTTTGGCTCGTTTAGGTATAATTAATTTAAGTGTTGTTTATGGGGAAAAGGCAAAAAGACTCTGGGGGGAAATTTTGGCTCTGCATGTTCCTAAAACTATTTATTGAATGGAATTATCTTTTAGTTAAGGGTTTTTATGCTTTTACTTGTTACTACTTACATTACCACAGAAAGCAATTATGTTATCTTTGTTAAAGATGCCAATTACCTTTTACAGGCTGTTCTGGAAACCGTAGCCAAAATCACTCATGACAAGAGCAAGAAAAATGATACTCAAGAGGCTAAGTATGGGAATGTAAAACTTACTTGTTTTTCTACTATTTCTGTGTGTGATGAATTATTTATACTGAAATCATATTTTATTCTACTTTGCTGTTTCCGAAGTGTGGTTTTATTTACATAAGCTTTATCTATCAGTGGCACAAGATCTTTCCAGCTTCAAGATGTTTTTTCTCTGGAAAATGAAGATTCTGATGACATGACAACTTTAATCGATAAGAAGGTGCTTAACTTCTTCTTCTTTGTTTGTTTGTTTGTTTGTTAAACAAGGTAGAAGAAACTTGGGGAGATAACTGTAAGGCACTAATTTCCTTGTGTTATTTTTGTTTCGGCTGACATTACTTATTTAATAATAGGACAACGTGTTTGTGATGTCAAACAAAAAATCCAAATTTCCAGTGCTTCAAGTAGATTTGAGGTATCTTTCCTATATCTTTCCTTGACTGCAGTTTCATTCTGTATCTTTTGCATTTTCTTATCCATAAAACAAGAGTAAATTTCAAAGCAAGTTAGAAGGGTGAGTGTGCGTGTGTATGATAAAACCTACTTATATAGTTATGTGGGGAATACATCTCAGAGTCAGTCTTCTAAGCAATGGTTAGTTTTCGTTAGACAGATAGCACAGCTTAGTTTCATCAGATTCACTTCTTCGCATTGATGCTTTATTGTTTGTTTACATTCTCACAGATTAATTTCGGACTTGGTGGTTGTTATAGTTTCTGCAGCCATCGGTGGCATTCTGTTTTCTTGTTTGGGACAACCGGTTTGTTTCTCAGATCTTTTAAAATCTTTTGTCTGTGCTAAAAAGTTTCACTTTCTTCAACTACATTTTCATCCATATTAAGTGGTCTGATATGCAATAATTGAACTCGTAGCTTGAGTGATCTTAAGAACTGCAACATTGTCGCTCAACATTTGTTTGGATATTTGTGATAGGTTATTGTGGGTTATCTTCTTGCTGGTTCATTAATTGGACCGGGGGGTCTGAAATTCATCAGCGAAATGGTGCAGGTATGTTGCTTTAGTGATTCGGGCTGTTAGTAAATTTGCTATGCACTTCTTTTTTCTAGAAAGTTTCCACAGCAAAATAAAATGAATTAGTTACTCTTTTTTTCCCCCTCCTGGGAAATCTAAGTACTGGGAGTTAGTTTGCCGTGTCATCTGTCTCACTAACCTGATGCATCTTCTCTTTCCCCTTGCAGGTTGAAAACCGTTGCACAGTTTGGAGTTGTCTTTCTTCTTTTTGCTTTAGGGCTCGAGTTTTCTTTGACCAAGGTTAATTATAAATGGCTTGAAAATTCTTGCTTACGAATGGTTTCATAGTAACTTGTATTTAAAGTTATGTAGTTGCATGTTTAAGAATTAAATAATAATAATAAGAAAAAAAGGAAGATGTCCATCTAAAGAAGCTATTCAATGCAGTTAAAAGCTGTGGGGCCAGTAGCTGTTCTAGGAGGGCTTCTCCAAATCATAACATTTATGCTCTTGTCTGGAATAACGGCTATGGTAATTCTAAATTTTATTATCCTCTGAAGCTACTTAATTCTATTGAGAAATTCGGTTAAAAGTTTTTGCCTTTGAATCGACACTGAAATTGCTTCTGTTGGCATTGCAGTTATGTGGTGCAAATTTGTCTGAGGGTGTTTTTGTCGGTTCCTTCTTGTCAATGTCATCAACTGCAGTGGTGTGTTTTTAGACCATTTTTTGATACTAAAATTCTATTCTCCCTACACCCTGCCTGCAAATTTTTTTAATGTAACTAATTAGTTTGCTTATCTCCTTTTGCCAGGTGGTAAAGTTTCTGGTGGAACGGAATACTAACAATGCTCTTCATGGCCAAGTTACAATAGGGACACTTATTTTTCAGGTATCTTTTGCTTCAACATCTGGAGCGTAAAATATTAAGTTAAGCTGAAAGGTCTTGATTTTATGGTTCATTTGCATTTTTCATTCACTCCGGAGTATTTCAGGATTGTGCTGTTGGTTTATTGTTTGCTTTGCTCCCAGTTTTGGGTGGTAGTAGCGGCCTTTTCCAAGGAATGGTTTCAATGGGAAAGCTGTAAGTTTGTTTCACCTTTACCTTTTTGTCTTTCTCCGTCATCTGTTGCATTTTTCTAGTAATTGATGCACTTTTTCTCCCTTCTGGGAGACTATTGAGAGCCAATTATAGATGATATTTTCTTTGATTGCTCATAATATTTTTGGTTTTTGAAGCCGACGCTCTGTATGGATGATAATTATGACGTTTCATTACTGGTTTCAGGATGCTAGTGTTGTCAATTTATCTCACTGCAGCATCTCTGTTGTCCTGGTCATTTGTACCTCGCTTTTTGAAACTGATGATGCGGTTATCTTCCCAAGTAAGTCTCATACAGTTACTGGCTATCTTGCTAGACCTTTGTTTACATTGAGAGTTGATTTTATTATTCTTTGTGAAACAGACAAATGAGCTTTATCAGCTTGCTGCCGTGGCTTTTTGCTTACTATCTGCTTGGGTAAGTAAATATGTAGAGTTACCATTCATGTCAAGGCTAATTACTTTCATTGTGGATCCGTCCCTGTTTAAGGCAGTGCATGTTATATTGCCAACTGCTTTGATATCACTTTAACTGTTACCACAGTATTGTTAGCTAAATTGCAGCCCTAGACTGATGGAGAACAATAACCTTCATGGTAACATTACAGTGGAGTACTTGAATCTGCTCAGAGAGATCAGGGGATATAAGTGAAATATTGATGAGTTGTTTTATAACTGGTTTAAACATTTGGGAGCTACAAAATTATAAGTGGCTTCATGAGAATAGAATATACTTGGAAATATTGGTCGACAATTGGCTAATGTGACGAATGCGGTCATCAGTCACTTCCTTTCTCCTTGATTAAGAAACAAAGCGGAAGCAATCTTTAATTGGAAGACTGAAATTAAGAGAACATGTCTCTTTGCAATTCCCAACACCTTTTAACACGTGGCATCTCCTTTAACTTTTCAGTGCAGCGATAAGCTAGGTCTTAGCCTCGAGTTGGGTTCATTTGTTGCTGGAGTAATGATATCAACCACTGACTTCGCACAGCATACTTCAGATCAGGTACTCTTTTGGTTTCTAACATAGCCCAGAAGTAAAATACAATCAGGTCTCTTAGCCTGCCGATTTAGAAACTTTTGTATCGCTCCTCGTCTTCATTAGGAAATTGTATAATTTGCATCAAATCCTTAACTATCATGATGGAGCTTCATTGAGCCATTTCTTACTTGGTACCTTTTTTTTTTTTTTTCCTTGGCTAAACGTTACTTGGTAATTAAGATAGGCCATAGGAACAAGACATATGCACGTATAGTTAATTGTTCGTGGCGTGAAAACTTTTCTAAAATGAGGGGCTCTTTTATGAGGAATTAGTGAATATCCACTCTTTTGTTTGTCATGGTTGAGCAAAGCGGCAATTTTCTCTGTCATTGTAACTTGCTAATCAACTAAATGAACAAATTTCTGAACTTCTTTTCTACTTTTAGGTGGAGCCGATCCGAAACCTATTTGCCGCTCTCTTCCTTTCAAGTATCGGAATGCTCATTCATGTTCATTTCCTTTGGAGCCATGTGGATATACTTCTAGCATCTGTTATTTTGGTTGTAGTTATTAAGACGGCTGTTGGTACTATAGTTACTAAAGCCTTCAGATATAGCGCTAAGACATCATTCCTTGTAAGTTGGTTGAATCTAATTATTCTGCAAACTTTGATAATGGAAAAACTATATAGAAGAAAAGTAATCTTACAAGTTCAATTACTATTCTAGGTTGGAATATCGCTTGCTCAAATAGGAGAATTTGCCTTTGTTCTTCTAAGCCGTGCTTCAAATCTTCATCTTATCGAGGTAACCCCTTTCTCTCTTTTCCATCTCGTCCCCTCCTCCCTCCCTCCATTTTCTCTCTCATAGTAGGTTGGGGACACAATCTGTCTTAGGCAGTAGGGATAAGCATATGGCTTGGTTTGTGGTACAGAGAAAACCATAATGAAATTTTGGTGTATGATGCATAACTTCACCAGAGATCTTGAAGCTGACAGAACACGTGCATATTGCAAATGTGTGATGCATAATATTTCAACCTTGTCGGTTTTTGTTGTTCAAATTAGGCGTGAAAGTTTCTGCATATTATGGGAAACCATCACAGTGGGATCTACTACTGACATCGTAGCCAATTTCATTAGTTAAAAGCTCAAAAACAAAAATATTGCAGCCAAATTTGTAATTACATAAGAGCCGCATCTCCGTATTACTAATTCCTTTGTGTGTTGCTTGATTAAATTTGCCTTTATAGGGGAAGATGTATCTTCTTCTTCTTGGAACAACAGCTCTTAGTCTAGTAAGTTTCTTTCATGTGAAACTAGATTATGCTTCTTTTATTTATTTTTTCCCCACAAATGCTAAACAACCTGACTCGGGAAAGTTTGGTTGTTTAGAAGTGCTCTTCTTTTCCTAGCTCTTTTTTTTTTTTCTTTTCCCTGCAGAACACTTACCTGGTAATTCGTATATGATTCACAGGTAACAACCCCCCTCCTGTTTAAATTGATACCCGCCGTCATAAACTTGGGAGTTCTCATGCACTGGTTTCCCCCTGAGAGTAGCAATCCGATTGAGGTTCTCTCTCTCTCTCTCTCTCACACACACACACACGCACACGCATACGCAGACAAACACACACACATGCATCCACGCACGTATTGCACAAGAAAAAGCTAAAGAAAATGTAATGATGCGTCGCCTCTTTCATCATGGATAAAGATAGCCTCTATCTAGCTGCACCCTTTATAGGTTCAACTCTTCACAAGTACTGCAATTTTTCCCATTTGATCTAAGGAATGCTGATAATTTTTCTCTACTGCACATCTTGATAGCTAGTGTTGCGAAAGAGAATGGCCAATCTAGTTGCATTACCCCCATTTGATCATTTGGTAAAACAATTAAAAACATAACCCACGCCACTTGCACATATTATTCCTTTCATTAGCAGTACAATGATTTTGTCCTTTCATTTCATTCTCGTAAATTCTAATTACATATATTTTTTGGGTTTTTTTTTTTTTTTGAAAATTTATTTATTTACAGGAGAAGGCTTCTATGATTGAATCGTTTAACAGAATGTTATGACCATCCATGTTTTCCTGGTACAATTTTGCGGATACAAGGGGTTCAAAGAAACTAATTGGCAATTACGTATAGTTGCGGTTGCAGATCATAATCAGGATTTTTTTTTTTTCAAACTTAGCTTTGGAGTTCTCATGTACATAACTAATATTTTAACAGAAATTGATTCCTTTAGTATTTGTATATAGGAATTATTAAGTGCCCGTTACACGCACATTCATGGTAGTCATATTGTTACCCGAGAATATCCACATTCATAGTGACAAAGTTACTCTACATTCTTAACCTTTTTTTTTTTTTTTTTTTTTTTTTTTTTTTTTTTTGTGTTTTGTGGTTGGGGGGGGGGGGGGGGGGGGTTGGGGCGGGGTGGGGCGGGGTGGGGGTGGGGTTCGACATACTGATGCAGGTTATGCGGTGGTCAAATTCGACCCTGTGCTTTAAACTATTTAGGAGTTTTAATCACATGCTTTATCAAAAATCAAATAATAAGAAGTTAAAAAAAATCAAATAATCTTATCTTATCTTTATCTTTGCATACATAAAAGCAAGGTGCATTTACTCTCCTTCTTACACGTGGCATGCCTATTTCTTCTTTGCCTGGCCTCTGCTTGATGCGCCTTTTTTTTTTTTTGACCATCTGCTTAAGGCCTCCCACCCCCAAAACTACTTTTGCCTCGTGATCTTTCCCCTCTTATAATTTCTTATTACATTTTTTTTCCTCTTTTTCTTCAAAATTCAAAACTTTTAACATATACCACCAAATACATTTTTCTTCTTTCTTACTTGTATTGTGTGATAACTTTTTTAACATCTATCTTCATTTAAATAATTTTCTTCCATCTCTTAAAATTAATATCTTAAGAAAGTGATTTTATTACTACTTTTTTTTTTTAATTTCATTATTGAAATTTTTTTCTCAAATGTATCTCCATTTAAACATTTGTATTTCTTTTTTACATGTGTCTCAGTTAAGTTTCTATATAATAATTTCACTTAGTTACTATTTAAACATTTTTTCCATTTATTTTAGTGTTATCATCTTTCCTTTCAATTTGTCCCCTTTAAGATGATGTTTTTTACCTATATCCTCATTTTTCTTATTTTTATTTTTTCTTTTGGTTTCTCTATGTCTTTCAGCTTTCTTATTTTAATTATCTTATAGCTTTTTTCTTTTCCTTTTTTATTCTTCTTTATTTAAACATTTGTTTGTTATTCATATGTTCTGTAGTTAATTTTTCTAAAAAAAAAATTTAATTTTATTATTGTTTAAACATTTTCTCATTTATTGTGATCTTACCCTTCTCTTTTAATTTGTGCTTATTGAAATAATTTTCTCAAATAAGTCCTCCCTTTTTTCCTTTTTCCCTTTTCATTTTTTATTTTTAATTTTTTCTTTGAACTTGGGATATGAGAATTCAAACTCTTAATATTTAGGTAGAGTCAGATATGATTTCCTTTAAATCTAATTAATTTTTTTTTTTAATTTGGTGATAAGAGAATCAAACTCAAAATCTTGTACATTATTAAAAAAGTGACAATCACATTTCAAATTACTGTTTTGGTCAATCTTTACTTTTTAATTTATTTTTCCTTTCTTTACTTTTGTTTTTTTTTTTTTGTTTTGGTTTCTTTGTCTTTATTAAAACAATTATTTTCAAATACATCTACCTATAAACATTTTTTCTCACAACTCTCTCATTTATGATTTAGACAATTTGTTATTTTACACGCACGGAACACGTACTCTAACTAGTAAGCTGAAAAGGGAAAGGAAAAATATAGGTTTGGTTTTTTTTTTTTTAGGAAAACAAAGAGTTATAAAAACACATATCTTCTTTTTTTTTTTTTTTTTTTAATATATTTATATATATATATTCTTTTTTTCACTTTTGCAAATGAAAGCACTATTTTTTTTTTCCCTTTTGCTTATAAGAATGTAGACATTGGGTCTGTTTGATAGAGCTTGTTAGGTGTTTGGCTGATCTGTCAGAAGAGTTTACATTCTTCAGATTACTTCATGTCAAAGTTAAAAAATATAACTTTTAGTAAAAGTTATTCTAAATAGATTTTAAAAATTATAACAAAGTTTAAGTTGAATATTATAAACTTCATGTTAATGTTTCTATTATTTATTAAAAAACTTTAAAAGATTATTTTGACGTCATAAACTCTTTAATTTCAAAAAGAAGTCATAAATTTTACTTCTCTTCTGATAATTAAAATGATAGTTAAAAACAAAAACAAAAACTATGCTAAAGTGGTCAATCATGTTTTTTACGTCAATGCATAGCCTTCTTTTAAGTCTATTCGTTCATGCAAAAATTTACCATTCAATTTTTAAAACAAATAGATGAGTTACTTGACTTATTAAATTAATTAAATGATTAACTTGGTTGTCTCAATATCGTAAATCAATACCGTTTCAAAAAAAAAAAAATCGTAAATCAATAAGGAAATAATTTAACGGGACACTTCTAATTTGAGGAGGAGTCAAACATTGCCACGTGTGCAAAAATACCAAAGTCCGGACCGGCCCGGAACTGGAAACCCAAATGTAGTGGGCTTCGAACTGTTAAAAGTACCATATAAAGCGCCAAACATCATAGGAGCGTAGACCCACGTAGAACGTGCAGCAGTTTTGAGGTTCCCAGTGTTTTTATTTTTTCGAGGAAACCAGAAAAACAGGTCGTCATTGACGTCCACAGTGTTCCTGTTCCTTCTTTCCTTACGCCCTGTTTGGCACACCGGTTTAACTCAAGTTAAACTGTACTTTTTTCATCATGTTTTTTATTTTTTCTGAAAAAAATTTTTATTTTTTCTGAAAAAGTCAACAAAAATTACTATTTAAACTTAAAAATTTCAACTCAACTCAAACTCAACTTGTGTACCAAACAAGCCCTTAGTTTAGTTTAGTTTTTTCTTTTCTTTTTTTTTTTTTTTCTTTTAATAATTGCTGAAATTTAGTTTTAGATTGAAAAACAGACAGACCGAGACCGGCATACAGATTCGCCAAGTCCCAACCAAAGAGTGTTCTAGATTTGAAAGACGCCATGGAAGAGAACCAACTCCCAGTCCCCGCTAGGGTTCGATGCCAGAGAATTGGCTGCGACGCCTTGTTCTCCGAGGACGACAACCCCGATGACTCTTGTTGCTACCATGATTCTGTACTCTCTCTCTCTCTCTATATCTTTTTCTTTCTCTCTCTGACTATCTTCTCCGTTTTTTGCTTTTTCCCTAGCTAATAATTTAAGCCTCCAATTTTTTGCTTCTTTTTTTAAAAAAATAAATAAATAAATAAAGTAGTAGAAGGAAAAGAAGAAGTAATTTTCATATTTTATTTGTGTGTTGTTGAACTGACTTGTGACTTGTTATTTATGGCCTTGATTTGAACGTTGGGTGCTTGGCGTGGACATCTTCAATTTTGTTAGGGAGTAAGTCTTGTGCCTGTTTTTTTTATTTTAGCTTTTCTTCAACAAAATACTTTTTTCCCCCTGTTTTTGAAGTTGATTACTTTGCACTATTTTTTTTATTTTTATTATTATTATTTTTTTTACTTTGATAATTTACAGCCTATATTTCATGATGGAATGAAAGAATGGAGTTGCTGCAAGAAGAAGAGTCATGATTTCAGCTTATTTTTAGAAATTCCTGGGTAACTTCTCGTATTTAACTTTTATTTATGCTCTATCATTGGCCGTGGAGATTAGAGATCACTTTTGGAAATAAATAGGAGAAAAGAATTATTGTAAAGCTGAATAGCTTCAATGTCATATTTCGGTAACAGAGATTTGAGGTTTATGGGCATTTGCGTAGTTCAATTCACCATATTGATGCAATGTCATCGCTTGAACACTAGTGTTAGGAAAATTATCTTCCTGAAAACATCCTTAGAAATCAACAAATAACAGATCAATCAATTGAGAGATAAATTAGGAACTAATAACAATCACCAAAATACAAGAATTTAAGAGAAAAACCACAGCTCTAAAAAATAAATTCACTATATGAGAAGCTTTTGCAATCACACGGACTTTTTTCTCTCACTCCTACGATTTCAATGCATTCACACTCTAAATATACACTAACTCGCACCCTTCTACTCTCAAACAGATTTTTGGGTCAGCTTGGTTGAGTGGTAAATTTCTATGTGGTTATAACAATTTTTCACATAGTAGATTTTGTCTTTGACAGCTTGTGGTTTTTCTCCTATTTTGTTGTGTTCCATATAAGTCTTTGTGTTGTAGTGATTGTGTCCTAATTTTTTTGTGGTCTTTCAAGTAACTAACCAAAAATTCTTTTTTTATTTGGCCTAATTATCCAACGGGTAGGCCTATGTCGTCCAGGTCTCAAAGAAGATCTAGGCCTATCCATAAGGATCCTCAAAGTGTGGTCTAAATAGGTAGAGCTGTGATCGCGAGTGATTAATAGGATTAAATAGCGGGCCTACTAACAATTGGAACCTTTGAAAGGATCGGTTGCATCTGTCCTATATTATAGATTTTATGTAAAATTGTGTTTTATGTTGTCACCTTGACACCATATGGGTTATTTATATTCTTGATTGAGGGGAATAAATAGTTTTACTACCAAATTTCATTAATTTCAATATAGTTGTTGAGCCTAGCTGCCCATATGCTTGCATTGGATAAACAAACTTAGATCAAGAGAAACCTTGATGATTGATTATTTCTTCACCTTTTCATTTGATTTTCCCTGTTAGTTTCCTAAAGTTATATGCTTTTGTGGATGAAGGTGTAAAACAGGCAAGCATACAACAGAGAAACCCGTGTTGGCAAAGCCAGTGGCTAGTCCAAAGATTTCGGTTTCTTCTTATACTCCATCTCCTGCTGCAGCCGGTGCATCATCAAAAGAGTCCTGCTCTAGATGTCGGCAAGGCTTCTTTTGCTCGGATCATGGTAAACTCATTTATCCACCTCGTGCTTTTCTCATTTTGAACACCGTTGATCCTTCATTCCCATTGTATCATTGGTTTTCTTTTTTTCTTTTTTCTTTTTTCTTTTTTTTTTTAAATCTAAGAACATGCATAGCTCTGTTTATAGGTTATCTTTGACTATTTTCTTAGCAGTAGTGTCCCACTCTTCTAAATACTTGGATCACTTTTGGAACTTGAGTCTATATAGATGAGTTGATTTTATTTTTTTCAACCTAGTTTAAGCAATTCTCTTTTTTCCCTCAGGCTCACTAGCCAAGGAAACGAATCCAAAACCTGTAGATCCAGCACAAAACGATAAAGTTGCCGAGGATTCCCCAGCTCTAGCAAAGAAGATTGTGGATATAAACCAGCCCCAAATGTGCAAAAACAAAGGATGTGGTCAACCTTTCAAAGAAAAAGACAATCATGAAACTGCGTGCAGTTACCATCCTGGGCCTGCTGTCTTCCATGACCGAATGAGAGGGGTGTGTATATGCATAAACTACTAAACCTTCAAAGTCGAAACATAAGTTTGTTACATTATTTTGCTTCATTTACGGTCATTCGGCAGGACTGGTGCTGCACAAATCACGTGTAAGTGTTGCGGTGTAGCAGGGTATCTACACCTGTGTAACATATACAAGTTGCGAGGTATACCAAGAAATTTGTTATACGTAACAATGGCTTTAAAAATGTGTAATAACAAGGAATTCAGTTATCCCAAACCAGTTGTTACACCCTTCTAAAGTTATGGTTACATAGAACAAATGTCCAGTTACCATGGTAGGACCAGTCTTGTTGAAGGACGGTAGAAAGTCCCTATAATAAAAATGGAGTATAGATTTGACTAACAGCTTTCTTTTGTTCTTTTCTTGTATGTAAAAAATTATTGCAGTGGAAGTGTTGCAACATTCATGTCAAGGAATTCGACGAGTTTATGGCCATTCCTCCTTGTGCGAAGGGTTGGCACAATGCAGATGCCTCGTAGCGAAAAGAAGGTCAGTTTTGGAGCAAAAGGATATCAAGATTTATCTTCATCCATTGCTTTTTCTACAAGTCCGTTTGAGTGTTGTTTTGTATTTCCTTTTTTCTTTTCTTTTCTTTTTAATTATAAGTTATGGACTTCCAAACACGTATTTGTCGGCAAAATTATTCAATTATTTATGAGGAAGAAATCATTAAAAGACCCTCCGACTGTGTAAATTGTTATTTGAGGAAACTCGTTACTTATTTTTTGAGTGTTTTGGAACATTTGGAGTTTTGAAATGCATGAAACGTAACTTTATTTCACCAACTAGAACTCTTAGGACGCGTGTGTCTTGTCTGGTGGGAAGACCATCAGAGTCCCACTATTTGGTGGTGGTGGAGGTGGAGGTGGAGGTGGAGCAACACAATATACAAAGCTAAAGTTTTTTAATTAAATTTCAATTTTATATACAAAATTTTAAGAAAAAACTTATAATTGGAATTGTACGATATGATTTGTGTACATCTACGTTTGAAATTTATAATGCCATATGCAGAATTATTCCTATTAAGTTTTTCCAAAAGTATGTTTTATCTACCAAGAAGTATTCTTCTACTCTAATAATTTTTTTTCAGTAAAACTATTTGATATTTATAACTATCTTCTCATTGACTATTTTTTACATTTGTTTGTATATTATGCTTTACTTTAAATTAAAAAGGGCAAAAAAAAAAAAAAAAACAAAAGATTTCCGGTTTGTCACTGCTCATAACCTGTATGACATGAATTCTTTCCCACTGAAAATGATAAGATTTCAGCATTGTGTCATTCATTTTTATTAATGAAAAATAAGATAAAAGTAAAATAAAATCCATTAACCGGCTTTGTGTAAAATAAAATCCACCAATAACTAAATAATCTGAATTTAAAAATTTTATCATATAAAAAGTGTTAAATATTAAAAAATTTTGAACAAATTAATGAGCTATCACAATACTGTTGAAAGGATAACCATTGAGACATGAAAATGAGACTGTACATTTGGACTCCGATCTAACATAAGAAGCATATTGACATTGCAAAAGCATATCGAAGCTGCTCATTTCCCATTATCTACCAAAAAAGTAGGATCATTTTGAGTTTTTTTTTTTTTTTTTTTTTTTCTGGGCTCTCCAATGAGTTGTAATGGTCAACGCGTTGGGCCCCAATAATTGCCTAGACCACGATTGAAGCATGGTGTCACGCCCTTGTTTTGGGCCATGTGCAAAGACAGAGTGGTGAAACACATGCATGCAGACACTATGGACTGTACGGGACGACTCGGTGCGTGCAGGATGCTCTTCATTGACGGATTAAGAAGGGAGTAGACCATCCCTACATTAATACTCGAGTCGTTCCGCCAAGGAGCCCAACGCAGGGCGAAACTAGTCAAAAGGTTTGATGTGTGTTATTGGTGAGAAAGCTAGACCCTCTGAGAGAGCGTCACGCAGAATATTGAAGAATTAAACCACGTAAGATTGGAATTTATATCTCATATATAATTTTGATGTCATAAATAATATCTAATCAATAATGTTTTGACACATCATTGAAAGAAATTAGATTTTAAGGTATAAAAAATCAGTCATAAAGTATTTCAAACCTTTTTAAATGACGTGATATAATATTATTGATTAGATATCAAATGGGACATAAAAATTTGGACAGTTTGAATCTGTGAGGTTGTGACAAATGGGATAATATTTCAGAATATTTTAAATATAGCAAATTTAGGTTTTATAAAGTCAAAATACCCTTCTAATTCAGGTAATAATGATGATTACTTAACTACAGAATAGGTCTTCTAATTATATCAATTAATGAAAATAGAGACTAAACTCACTGGTATGAAATTAAAAGGAAAATGGGATATATAATAACATACATACCGAATGTTTGAAAAATGATGCAATAGATTTGGAAGCTCGTAAATTAGATAATTAAGTGGTTGTTTGTGGTATTATCTGGATATGATATTTTATCATTTTGATTTTAAATTTCTAACTCTATATCAAACTTTCTTTATCTTTTATTTTCAAAAAACTCAAATTTTAAAAGTCCGTAACATTCTCATTTCAAATCAAAATGAACTGATTCTATGTCAAAATACTCGTAACGACGAAACAAATGAAATAATATTTATTTTATATATTTTTTCTAAATACATTTTAAATTCTTGTTCTATTTTATATATCACATACATCTTTCAAAAATTTTCTATCTAAATTTATATTTTTAACTCAATTTTTAAAAGACGGTCCGGTATAATTTATTCAATATCTAAACGATTTTAATAATAATTACTGCCAGTCTCTCTCTCTCTTTAGTTGTTGGCTGGAGGCGAATTATTGCAACTGAAAATTTGATGATTATTGAAGTTGAAAAGTGATATATTTTGAATGCAAGGCAGGGGAATAAAGCACCCAACTTCCGTAAGAGCACTGGGGCGCCGTCGGAACCAGTGTGCAGTTAAATGTGGTTGAAGTTAATAATACCCCGTATTAAAAATCAAATAACCTTTTTTTCTTTTTAGAATTCAGATAAAATATTGTTTCTTATTACTTTTTTCAAGGTAAATAATCTTTTTTTTTTTGGTTGAAAAATAATCTTTTTATTGAAATCTACCAAATTATGTGTTGCTGTAGCAAAAGAACTTGCGTGTGTTGTGGTATTATACATGTGATTTTCATCTACATATTTGTATTGTCAATTGCTAACATTATTAGTTTACTTCCCGCTAAAAAGGAAAAAAAAAAAAAAACATTATTAGTTTACTTGTTATTAGAAATTTAGAATATCATATTCCTTCTCCTATTCATGAGTTATAGTGAATAATTTTTTAATGAAACTAAATAAATAATGTAAAATATTAGAAGTAAATAATATATTTACAGTAATTATTCACAATATTTTTTTTACTTATTCATAAAAGATAAACTATGTAGTTTTAGAAAATCAATTATCTACCTAATAAAATTATTGTTTACTTCAAATAATTTAAAATTTGCAATTCACTTTAATTATTTACTTATTTCTCCCCTTGATATTTCATCCACTTCCGACCAACTTTTTCCTCATTTTAATAAATTGGTCATTAATTTTTTAGGAGTCTTGATGAACTTCTACTTATAATTTGGCACAAATTGAATATTCGAACAAACAAAAAAAAAAAAAAAAGAATTTCTTTGCTAAGGCACAAAAAGAGCAACATCCCCTTCCGTTAATCTATAGCAATAAGTTCCATAGAGACAATAACAAATATAGGCAAGGCAAATGCTATTTTTTTACACACAACAATGAAGACGTCCTTCTGTTTAGATGGAGTGTCCAATTTCCAAAATTAAATTTTTTTTGTAAAAATGTGTCTACCTCAACTTTTTTTTTTTTTAATCATTTTCTCATTTTGATAAAATAATAATAAAAAAAAAACTATCTCATTTTAAATCTATTTTGTACAATATTTTTTTGAAGAAAAAAATTAATCTTATTGAAATATTCTCACAATGCACTATTCTCAATATCATTTTTTCTCATTCCAAACAACCTTTTGTTTTAAAAAATAAATTTTTTTACACATCAAAACACCATCTTATCTCAAATTGAAAGGGCTTTCTCATTTAAAAGAAGAAAAATTTCCTTTCCGAAAATGGATATGCAATCCAAATGAAGTCAAAAAACCCTACAGATTTTACAAATGACGCGAGGTTTTAGTAGGAAGGGTATATCATAAGTCTTGAAGCTTTTTATGAGAGGTTTTTTTTTTAGTAATATATGTTTTTAAATATTAGATTCAACTAAAACCATATCAATATATATATATATATATATAATTCACATAACATGATACAAATATGATGGTTTAGATATTATTGTTATTTTTGTCAACCTCTAAGTAGAATTCTTCTTAACATCGAGTGTGGTGATCTAACGATCAAAAAATTATCATGGATGGTTAATGATTAAAGGTTTAAGTATTGGGTGATTCTCTTGGCGATTTTAAATGTGAATGCTTGTTTTCTTTTAGCATGGTACTCGATTTATAGGGTTTAAGACCACAACCCCACTAATCCTTACATTTAACATACTCGGTAGAACTAGAGTGACGTGCTCTTCATAAAGGATAAGATCCAACCGTAAGGCCTTCTGCTAATATTTCTATCAGCATCTGGAAAACTCTTTTAGTCCACGCAGAAGATATAATAGCATTGGTGGTCCATTTCCCAAACTTCTTCTTTATTGAAAAAAAAAAAAAGTTTAATTCTTCCTAGTTTTGTTTATTAAAAAAACAAAAAACAAAAACACGATATGGTTGTAGACTAGTGTAAAACTGAAACATGGAAAAAGATTCATGACATACCGAGGCAACTGTTAAGTGATCCTAATTATACCTAAAACACCGAACAAAATAAAAAAGGCCAGAAAGTTTAATACCCTTCGGAAAGAAATCCCATCACACTTGCTCTATCGTGGTAGTAATTAGCACCTACGAGCAAAAGTTTTATTTTATTTTAATTTTTTTTTTGTGTGTAGAAAAGAGATTATAATAAAATACCATTAAGCCCTGTTTAGTTCGTCGGACTGGATTGGATTAAGAGATTTGGATTAGATTGAAGTATGTTCAATCCTATCATGTGTTAGGTAAGCTGTTGGATAAGATATTTAGAAAAATAATATAATATTTGATAAATTATCAAACTTTAAATTTAATATAATTATAAAATTATTTTGATTGATTTAATTTTATATATTAATTCATCTTAATAATAACATTTATAGCAAGATTAAAACTTAAATCCAATGTTATCTCAAAAAATTATTACCATTCTTAAAAATCATAATAATAATTGTTCCTGAAAGAGTCGCCTTCTCTATACTCTTTCTATGTGTCTCCGCCACTTTCTCTCTCTCGATGTTATTGTGACGGCAATCAAAGGGGATTAAGACTGCGGCAGCGAAGAATCTCAGTGGAGGCAGCGCCTGAGTTTCGCTGGGAACGAGGCTCGGCCTCTGGGTTTTGCAGGGGAAGGGCGCGGTGATCGGGCTTCTCCAGGGTAGGGAGCGGAGTGCGAGGTTGATCTGGAGAGATGGAGATCGGGTAGCGACGGAGAGCTTCGGCGACATAGAATGGGGGCTGCGATGGGCACCATTCCATTCGGGGGTGAATGCCGCATGAGATCTGGGCGTGTGACGACACGACGGAGCTCCAACAATGGACACGGCAACCTTCAGCATTGTTTGCGGCGAGCTCAGGTGGACCTCCTTCCCAAGCGTGAGTGGGCTTGGACAAAGGGATGGTTGGTTTTGCAATATTTTATTTTTGAGGGATTGTTTATCCCATAGGAGTGAGATTATTTTTGAACTCTTGGATAAGTTATCCAATCTAATTATGTCACCAAACATAAAATTAGGATAAATAATTTTAGTCGTAATCCTAATCCCATATAACAAACACACCCTTAAAGGGTTAGAAACTAAATTCATAAGACACGAAACAACTAAAAAGGCAAATACTGAAAAGCCAATGAACGGAAAGCCTACGAGCAAAAGGTGTACATTGAAAATTTGGATGCATATTTTATATTTTTTAAATTTTTTTGTAAGGGAGTATGGTTGAGTTTGAACAAAGTTAAAGGATTAGAGAAAAGGGGGGATAGTCGTCACGAGTCCTATGATGGGTACAATGAAGTTTGTCTTTATAACTGTGGGCCCCCCAATTATTTATCAACACAACATAAAATAAAATAAAATAAAATAAAATAAAATAACTGTGGGTTTCCTTCAAGTTTCAAGTCAAGCTTTACATTCCATGTTCCATTCGAAGCACTGCCTCTTCCTATCTCTTGCTTTGACACCCCCACTCTACCTAATCTCTATTCTCTTATTTGTGTGTGTGTGTGTGTTTTCTTTTCTCTCTCTCTCTCTTTTTTTTTTTTTTTTAAATAGAAAGAAGACGTTTTTTAAGTGAAAAATGGAAAGAAGACGTTTAGTTGTTTACTAAAATAACTGGTTGAACCCTTAAAAAAAAAAAAAAAAAAAAACTGGTTGAACGAGTGTAAAATAAACGGATAAATCAAAACAAAAGTAAATAAGAAAAAAAGAAAATATTAGAGGGGAGGACCAAAGGCACTAGTTAAGTAATAGATAATGTAAATAACTCTATTTTTTGAGAGAGCATTATATTCACCTATCAGTGAGTCAATATCATATAATTAGTTGCAAATAAATATATTTTTCTTATTCTTTTATTACATACATTTTGTTACGTACTGATAAATGATATTGATAACAATGTAACCTGTTCTTTAATTTCGATAAGTTTCTAAACAAAAAAAAAAAATTCCCCTTGCACGGTCAGTTTATAACAAACAAATAAAAAAGAAAACAAGAACAGAAGCCAGAATCCTCACTCAATCATTGCATGCATTCTGTCTCGGGGGATAGAGAAATAAAACAGCTCAACTACCAAAACTTATAAAAATAGAAAACCATAAAATCTAATAAATCTAAAATTTATAATAGAAATTATATTTTTACTCCATCGATAAGGGCTTCTAATATTTTAGTTATTAAATCAATTTTTCAATGATCTAATATATATGATTGAAAATAATTCTGCATATCGAGAAGTGCCTGTTTGAATTGTATACTATTTCTCGAAATGAAAATTGTTTTTGTTTGAAATTAAAAAATCATATTATTTTAAGAATAAGATGGTATTTAGATGTGTAAAAAAAAAAAAAAAAATTCCTTCTTGAAAACAAATAGAGTCTAAAATTTATTTGATAAATTATAAAATGAGAAGAAATAGTATTGAGAATAGTGTATTGGAAAAAAATTTAAAAAAATTGTAAAAGAATTCTAAAATGATAATATATAAAATATGTTTGAGAATGAGATTATTCTTTTTTAAAATAAGAAAAATGACTGAAAATTTAAGAAATATACTTTTTTTCACTATTTTTCTACTTATTTTGAAAATATAAATACGAAACAAATAGGGATTAAATTTTTGACATACGGACACAATCGAGTAAAAATTTATTTTCTCCAATAAATTTGCCAAGCTGATAATGAATTGTTCTTAAAAAAGAAAAAAGAGAGAGAGAGAGAGAGAGAGAGTTGGTCATCAATTGGTTGTCACGAATTCACCAAAAAAAAAAAAAAAAAAAAGAATTCACCAATAAAAGTTGCTAGTCACGAGATAGTCAAACACAATAATTAACTTAGCCAACCTTTATGCATAAATAATGGTGTGCGAATAACCAACTCTATATTTTTTCTCCGAATTGAATATTTTAGGATCTGATAGTGTGGGTCCCAAGCTATGGGGGGGCTACAGTGGGACCGACAATTTAGTCACGCCGGCAGTACGGTTGCTGACGGCGGAAGGCCGGCGGATTGGAAGCCGGCTCTGTCTTTGTTGGTTTATGGGGCTCCTGCTGCACTCTGCCTCTGGCCCCATCTAGTGCTGCCGCAGCAAGTTAGGGCCTTTTTAGGTGCTACTTTTTTATTAAAAAGCTATATAGGTTAAATAATGACTAATTAGCTTCTAACAATACATTTTTATTTATTTTTTTTTTTGGAAAATGACTCGTTTGGCCTAGCTGCCGCAGATTTTGCCACGTGTCTTTATTCTGCATCACTGTTGTCTGTCTGCCGCTGCCTCGTTTCGTTTGCCCAGACACCATTTTCATCTTTTACTTTTATTAGCTTGTTTGGTTCCCAAGATCAAACAGGGGGTGTTTGATAAAATATTTAGTTTAAGTTAAATTGTATTTTTTTCATCATATTTTTTATCTTTTTTCTCAAAAAGTTGTTTGTCTTTTCTGAAAATTCAAAAAAATTCAAAAAAATTTACTATTTAAACTTACAAATCTTAACTCAAACTTACACACCAAACACCCCCTCAAATTTTCAAGTTTAAGTTTTATCTTTTTTTCTTAAAAGTTTTTATCTTTTTTTCAAAAATTTTTTTGTCTTTTTTAAAAAGTCAACAAAATTTACTATTTCAACTTAAAAAACTAAACTCAAACTCATTTACCAAACAGACTCAAAATATCATTTAATTTTCTATCTCTTTACTCATTTACCTTCTCTTTCAATTTTTCTTTCCTTCTTTTTTTTTTTTTTTTCCCCTCAAACCACAAAACACCCAGACCTTTAGGCAGCCAAACAAGAACCCAGATAAGCAAAGAAGGAGGGAGCCACCGGATGGAGAGGGGAGAAAGAAGGAGTACTTGCCGAAGGGGAGAGAGAGAGAGAGAATAAGAGAAAGGGAGAGAGTAGTCACCGGTAATAAGCCCACTCCACCCTGTGCCAGATCTGTAGCACAGAAATCGACGACGAACCCCCCAACAAAAAAAATTTTCCAATTTGGCCTCTCCTTCCAAACCCCGATCCGGCGCTTCCCCTTCTCCCCCACCCAACCAAAAAAAAAAAAAAACAAAACTCCGATCTAAGTTGCCTCCCTCCCTCGAATTCAAACCCAAAATCAAGTGCTGCCACCCCCCCCTCCCTCAAACTCCAATCTGATCTGGGTGACCCCCTCCCTCTAAATTTGAACCCAAACCAAGCGCCACCACCCCCCCAAACTCGGATATGGGTCCTCCGCACCCCCGCCGCAGCTCAAGCACTCCAATCTAGGTTTCCTCCCCCCGCCGCTGCTAAGCTCGGACCCTAACCCCAGAACCCAACCACCCCCCGCCCCCCAATCCACTGATCTGAGAAATGAGAAGAGATAGATAGAGAAATCGGGGGGGGGGGGGGGGAGGAAAGAGACAAAAAAGTGATGAATTTTAGTTTTTATTTTTATTTTTTATTAAATTGATTATTATTAAATTACTAAAATATCATTTCAAATTACTCATTCCGTTAGAAATTTAACGGTTTTGGACATAAATGACTATAATGGCTAACATTTTAAGAATTAATGGTCATTTCGCCCAACAAAATATACAGGGAGCAAATCGTCACTTTATAAAGAATTCAAAGACTATTTGAACTAATTACTCTTTTTTTTTTTTTTTTGAGAAATTAGGTAGAGTGATTTTAACCACCTCTTTACAAAGGGTTGATATTTAAAAGATACCGTATTGATCGATTACTTATTTGTGGGACGTCTGGAGACGGTATTTTGGAGATTGGGTTGAAAATATGTATTTTGTGGAAAAAATTTTAAAGAAGTTACGTGATATAGAAAATAGTGTAAATATTTAAAAGGTGTTCGGAAAAAAATATACAAAATGGATATTGTTTTGTTCATCTCGTCATTATAAGCATCTTGATACAAAAATCATATCATTTCGATTTAAAATAAGAAAGTTATGTATTTTTAAAATTTCAGTTTTTTAAAAATAAAAAAGAGAAAAATTTGATATAAAGTTGAGTGTTTTGAACCTATATGACATTATGTTGTCTATAAATGTTACTCCAAATAATACAATAATTCGAAATTTGGCATAAATTAAAATATTCAATAATTGATTGATAAATACATGTTATAAGATGGAAATAACCCTTAAAAAATATAATTTTTTTCTCTTTGCGAAAATGATTGTCGCTATTAAGTAAACTATCAAGTCAATTGATTGACCATCCATTTATTCTCAATATATCATTTAATCAAATATTCATCCACGGACTGCCACTTACATAATAAGTGGTTAATTAATGATTAATAATTTAGAAAAACAACCTATATATTTATTTAAATAATGATTAAAAATAGCCCATTTTACACATTTTTTAGGATATACTTTCTTATTAGATTTGGGTCTTTAAAATTTTTAAACTTGAAAATGGGCGGGTCATTTGGAGTTTTGGATTAAATTGCATGATAGGGTATAAAACATGTCAATAAAATGTTGGGAGAAAAAAAATTAACGGAGGGGAAAGAAATTGGTGCAAAGGGGATTTTTATGAAGGATAGGGACTTCCGCTTATTCTTCTATTTTGTGGTTTTGTGTAATACTTTGTAAGAAATTTTTATTTTTTTTTATTTTTTGAGATGTTTTGAGGGTGTTTGGTAATAAAGTTCCACTTCAATTAAACCGTACTTTTTCATATCAATTTTTGTCTTTTTCTGAAAAGTCAACAAAGTTTATAACTACTTTTTAAAAAGTCAACTCAACTCATTCACCAAACACCCTCTAAGTTGGTCATCTCAAAGCATGCTCTGTGAAGTTCAGCTAAATTACCTCCATGCCACACGGTCATCCAACGCCTACATAATGACATTCGTACCATGTCAATTTCTCCTTTAATATAAGTCCTAAATAATGTTATGGATCACATCACTATCCAAGGGGCAAAGCTGTAATTAATCTATACACCTTATTAGGATTTGTAGAGAGGTATCTCATAATGTGTATATGTATATTATATACACCATTGTTTGTGCGGAGTCCTTGAACATAGAGACAATCCAAACTAATTAGGTTCTTGCAAACAGGTTATGATACCCTTAGTATGCATCACTTGCAATTTTTTTGGATACGTTATATGAATAAGGTGATTCTACCGTAACGTTTTTTTACTTGTACCACGTGATCAATGACGAAACCATAAAGTTTTATTAGAGGGACTAATGGACATAGAGGGATATGGATTATGTTTTTTGTACTTTTTAGGGGTTGTTTTATGTAATTTTCTACAAATGTACTCATGTATAGACATAAATATATGGGAGGGAAATGAAGGTTGTGGGGGACTCCCCTAGTCTTTGCGTCCTTGCATGTGATAGTTTTCTAAACAAAAAGTTACTTGTTGCAAGGTTCTAAATAAAAATATATATGAATTAATTAATTATTATAAGTGTCTAAATAAAAAATTACAAATACAGGATGATACCGGATACAAGACATTTTCTATCAAATATAATATTAAGTTGTCGGTTTTTTTTTTTTTTTTTTTAATTAGAGGAAGCCAAGCCATGTTAAAAAAAAAAAACATGGTTTCTTTAGACTGCAGAAAACATGGCTTCAATAGATATAGATACACACTTCTTTAGTTGGCTGTGGGTTGGTCAACATCTATGGGAATGCTAGTAGTACCCCCACTAGATCCTTTGGGTAATGCCCGTCAAGAAACAAGTGTTCCAACATGTATATGGCAATCGTTATGCATTTGTTATTCACAAAAAAAAAAAAAAAAATATGTTATGCTTTTCTCAGTTGTCACAATAGTATTGAATCATTTAATCGTAATTCTCACTTCAATCCAAAATAGTTGAGTCCATGAAAACTACTCTTAACGTGTTATTTATTTCTAATTTTATAAACTATACTATTCAACCCGACAGAATTAAACAAGGTTCTTTTGACATTATCATTATTTTTAGTCACATTTGAGCATGATTAGGAGTCTAGGACCATATAAAAAGCAGTATAATCAAACAGCATTTTAGAAATAAAAAAAATTAAAATCTATTTCCAGCTTAGGCTACTGGGTATATAAATAACTATTTTTTTTGGACAGTGTAAATTTTGATGTATCTGACAAACAATGTAGTTTGAGTACACGTTTACGATTATACCCAAAAAATATTTGCAAAATTTGATTAAACTTTGGTTTATTTGCTGCAAGCTGAGTGATCTCTTCACAAATTTTGGCCGTTTGGGTTATTAATCATGTCTTTGAAAAATGAAACCAAAGAAACAAGATCGGACGGCTAGGGTTAAATATTGGATCTTGAACCTTAAAATACAAGCAGCCCCAAATCCCAAAGAGCCAGGGAGTAGGGACCCCAAATGGGACCCGCAACATAAATATAAACAAAAATAAAAGAACAAAAAAGCTTTTGAACCGCTAGTAAAAAATACATATGAAAGTCAAGAAGTGAGAATAAAAAAAATAAAAAAAATAAATAAAGGAATTCGGAGAAGGGCAGCTTTAAACGGAGCAAACACAGTAGAATGCTGGTTCATGTTTATTATAAGTTGATTTGAATTCTGACCGGCTTGCAGACGCTGGACTCTCTGCCGCTGCAAGCACTGCATGGCAATTGGCATGCACTTTCTTTATGTGTGTGTACACACAGACACACACATATGTATATATATATATATATATACACGTATGTGTGTATTTATTTTGGTTTGAGCACCAATCTCTTTTATGTTTCTTTAAAAAAAAGCAAAAGAAAACTCAGACCCTTTTTATCTACTTCTTCTTCTCTATCTTTAATCTTAAAGAAAAAGCGCACAAGCGAATCTTTGTAAAGTCTCAGTCCATATTTTAATTGCAAGACTGGAGCTAGCTTTATAGTTATTGGAAGATTATTTTTGTACCTTTATTGCTTCACGTGACTTTTTTGTATTATTCAAGCAAATATTGTTGGGAAAGCATTTCTACAACTGAAAATATAATAAAAGTTGGGTGTGAAAGATAACAAAACCTTCTCTGTCTGGAATGATAATTACATCATATGACATGACAACGTAACTTGAAACGTTTTGAGTTACCGTGTTTAATAAGTAGTAAATGCACACAGACCTCTAAATATGTAGGTATAAAGTTCGAGTTTTCTCAATTTCAAATTTAATAAAATAAGTAACAACAATTTAGATAATTCATTCTGAATATCGTGTTAAATAAGTCGTAATTGTATCTGGATTACATAGAGAGCTATACAATGTTGGTATATTGAGGATTTTACTTTTTTTTTTTTTGAGCTATATATACATTCATTAGTAATTATTGAATAAATACACCAGGATCATTTTATATCAGTAAATTTCAACTCACATTCATTTAACACTTTTGGTCGTCTTTGTCTTTGTTACTTATGTGGATGTTTGAAACGTGTATGAAGTATATATGTAATTAAAGAAGTTAGACTTCGTTTGATATTTAAATTTAACTTCAATTAAATTATTTTTTTTAATCTTAATTTTTATCTTTTTTTAAAAAATTAATAAAATTTATAATTAATTTCTGAAAAGTCAATTAATTTTAGCTTAAAATTTTCATCTTCAATTAACAAATTATAAAATTTTATCTCTAATTAATTTATCAAACGGAAGTTTAATTTCTTATTCAAAGTGAAACGATGTGTATTTTTATTTTTATTATAATGTTTTGTTTTTTTTGGGTGCTAATACTAGTGGACAAAATATGTGGTTTTTGTAGAATTTTTTTTTAATAAAATTTTTAACTTGGAAAGGACCATGCAAGCTGAATGGTGGATTTCTTGGGAAAGAAGCTCTTGATCTTCTTCATGTCTGTTTCACAAAAGGGGAAGGAATATCAAAAAAAAGGTTTATTTATTTATTTTTTTTCCTATACAGCCCTTGGGAAAAAAAATTTCGAAAATCTTTTTGCGTTTGCATAGTGAAAAACATAGGCGGACAAAAAGGCGAAATCCCTTGGAAAAATGAAAATAAAAAAAAGAAAATAGAAATAGAAAATGGGGAAGAGAAATGGCGTTGATAGGTTTTTCACCTTCAACGAAACCAACACCAATATCTTCTGCTCCCTTCTTAGCTGTCACAAAATTAAAGGCTAGTCTCTTTCTTCTAACCAAGCGCTAACGAGGCGCGTGTTGTCAACGCCTTTCTCTAAAAAGGACCATGCAAAGCTGAGCTCTAGGAAAAACGACAAACTCTTGCCAGTACAAAATAGAAAAAAAAAAAAGGAAAAAAGAACAGCTCATTTTCTTTTTCGTCTTGATTTTGAAAAAAAATTAATGTCGTCCTGTAAACTCTCTCTCCATAAATTTATTTTTGTAATGGTCCAAAATTCTTTCCTAACGTGATTTGGTTCGATATCATTATTTTCAATCATTTTCAATCTGTTATTTTTAAATTAAAAAATACAATGATTTTTTAGGCTAAAAAATATATTTACTGAAAAGTAAAATAATTAAAGGATTTGAACTTTACATTTATTAATAAAATCTTATATAAAAGGATTTGAACAAAATGATATTAATTAACATGTACATTAATTTTGATATAAATTCATGTAACATGTGAATTGTTATTTTTTATTAATAAGAAAAAATTATCATATCAATTAATTTTTTTTCTAAAGATATCAAATCAATTAATTATATCTATAGATAAAAGATAATCTTTTATTATTACGTGAGTTGATACTTAAAAGTTAAAATTAAGCTTTCATTTGATTGGCGGTTTGAGTTAAAATATTTGGGTTGTAGTAGTTTGATTTTTTGAAAACAAGTTAAAATTTTTATTATTTTTTCAGAAAAAAAACTAAAAGGAATTGAAATACTTTAGTTTGAATCTGAATACCAAACGAGATCAAGTTTGTGTTCCTATGTGACATTTGGTTTACATGTTTAACTCAAATTAAATTATACTTTTTTTAGTTAGATTTTTGTAAAAATTAATAATTAATTTTTGAAAAATCAACAAATTCCAATTTAAAAATTTCAACTGCAATCAGCTATCTAAATAAAAGCCTAATTTTATACAAAAAAAAGTACTTATATTTGATTTATCAGTTAGCTAGCGATAAAATTTTTAAATTAAAATTAGTTGACTTTTTAAAATATAATTATAATTTTTATTAATTAGTATGAAAAAATATAATTTAGTTTGAGTTTAGTTGAAATATCAAATGAACCTGAAAGTTATGAGCACGCAGTTAGAAACGCCAGTGGGGTAGAGGGAGAAGGAAAGGAAAAGCAGGATGTCGAAGAAACATGCAAACGCTTCGGGAAATCGCTTCGTACGAAATGACGGCCGCTGAGCCTCAGCCTCAGCCTCAGAGCCCCAGAGCCACCCTGCACCTTTTCTTTCTCATATCTACTAACGTCCCTTCACCGCCGTTTACCTCTGTCTTCCTCTCTCTCTCTCTCCTCTCTTCTCTTTCTCTCTCTAGCTCCCCTGTCTCCTACCCATCTATCTCTACCTATCTCTCTCACTCCTCTCTCTCTCTCTCTGCTCGTACTATTTCTCTCTCTTCATTACACTCTCGCTCAGTCTCTGCCTTACAGTTCACGCCAAACGCCTGCTCTTCAGTACACTCTCTCTCTCTAGCTCTGCGCGAGGGTATCACCATTACCCCCCCCCCCCCCCCCTCTCTATCTTCATCTTCTTCCTTTCTCCGTCACTGCATTTTCCGTTCCTCTTCTTTCTCTCGTCTACTTTCTCGACTATCTGGTTTGTTGTGCTCTGGAGATAGATAGAAATCAATGGAGGGAAGCTCGTTCTTGCAATGGAGGAAGAAGAAGGAGATCGTCTTCTTCGTCGTACTCGCAGTCCTTCTCCTTCTTTGTCCCTTTGCTTCGCCTCTAAACGACGAAGGTAACTCGTCGTTCGTCGTTTAACTACTACTACTACTTCCTTCTCTTCTGCTGTCTTTTTCCCTCACCTTCTTCTTCTCAATGATTTTTCTTTTATTCTCTTTCCATTCTTGGAACATTTCCAAGCTCTCTGTCACAATTCCAGTATGGGAAAAAAATCATTTTTATACCATTCCCTCTCTCATGTTAGCCTTGGATTTTTCTTATATATAATATTATCATCGTTCAGTTTAGTTTATTATTAATTATTTTTATTAACTGACAAAGAAGAAACCTCAACCAGAATGTCGTTTGTGGCATCTAATTATCCGACAAGCTTTTCTTGGGCACTGTGATATAACAATCCGAGTGTTCTGGTAATTAGTAAATTTATTTAATTCGTTTTTTTCTTTTTGGTTTAATTTGCAGGGAAAGCGTTAATGGCGATTAAGGCGGCGTTTAGCAACGTAGCGAACGTGCTTCTGGACTGGAACGACGACCGTGACGGCGATTTCTGCTCGTGGCGTGGAGTCATCTGCGACAATGTCAGCCTCTCTGTTGCTTCCCTGTGAGTCTCTTTTTCCGTTTCTTCTTTCTGGACTACTTCTTCAATGGTTTTTATTTATGTTGCTATTTTTGGGTTTTTTTTTATTGGGTTCGAAGGAATCTGTCGAGTCTG
This sequence comes from Ficus erecta, assembly GCA_008635985.1. Classification (NCBI taxonomy): domain Eukaryota; kingdom Viridiplantae; phylum Streptophyta; class Magnoliopsida; order Rosales; family Moraceae; genus Ficus; species Ficus erecta. The sequence goes on from BKCH01000010.1 coordinate 3,588,097, forward strand.
AACCTCGGAGGGGAGATTTCGCCGGCCATTGGAGATTTGAGAAATCTCCAGTCCGTGTATGCTCTAGTTCTCTCTGCTTCTCTATCGAGTTCTTTAGTGTAATGGTTTTGAAGGGTTTTATTTATTTATTTATTTTTTCGTTTGTGATTTACGAGTATATTTTTTTGGGTGTCCAAAAATGGCAGGGACTTGCAGGGGAACTCTTTGACGGGCCAAATCCCGGACGAGATTGGAAACTGTGCTTCTCTAATGCATCTGTATTGCTTCTCTTACTTGTTTTTGAGATTGAAATCTTTTGTTTTTGTTTTTCATTTGTTTCTACAGATCTAGTTATTCGTTTTTCGTAACGCAGAGATTTGTCTGATAATCTGTTGTATGGAGATATACCATTTTTCATATCCAAGCTGAAGCAGCTTGAGTTTCTGTAAGTTTTTTTTTTACTGCATTTATTTAGGAAAAAAATTAATGTCATTTTATATTTACTGTATTACCCTTGGCCATGTGGACAAGATTTTTTCTCCTCTCTTTTGGGTTAACATTGGTGAGCCTATCTATTATTGCCTTGCAGGAATTTGAAAAACAATCAGTTGACCGGTCCAATTCCTTCAACCCTCACCCAGATTCCGAATCTGAAGACTCTGTGAGTTTCTTTTCTTTCTTTTTTAGCTTTAATTTTTAATGTTTGTATTTGGCCCGTTTGGAGTTGATACAAACCAAATGTTGCACTTTAATATGATTTCTTGCTTTTATTATGTAATAATGAATTTGATTTATTGGTTTTTTATTTTTTTGACAAAAATTTGTGTCCATTAATGCTGTGTTGGCTTATGCTGATAATTTTCCTGGTCTTGGTTTTATCAGTGATCTTGCTCGGAACCAGCTTACGGGCGAGATACCGAGGTTACTCTATTGGAATGAAGTGCTTCAGTACTTGTGAGTATATTTTTACTTAATGACTTGTTTTGCTTAGTTCATTGCTTCATTTTCTTGTGTGCTTGACATTTTTTTTCCGTGGTTTACATTTAAATACTTTCGAATGTTATGTATGCCCATATTAGACTATTGAGCTTTCAGTTATCAGTTTCATTGATTTGAAATCTCTTCTTCCATGTTATAAGGGGTTTGCGCGGTAACTCTTTGTCTGGAACACTGTCCCCCGATTTGTGTCAGTTAACAGGCTTATGGTATTTGTGAGTGATCGAAGTTCTTTGCTATCATTGTCTCTCCATTATTTCTTTTCCTACATATCGATTTGTTCTAACCCTGAAATTCCCTTGATATTATTTACAGTGATGTTAGGGGTAACAATCTTACCGGTCCGATTCCTGACAACATTGGGAACTGTACAAGTTTCGAAATCCTGTAGGTTCTGTTCTCTATTTGAACTTTTGATCAGTTTTGTTTATTAAGTTCCACTTCTGAGTTTGTTCTGTGTCGAGCTTAGGGATATTTCCTACAATCAGATCACTGGCGAAATTCCATATAACATTGGATTTTTACAAGTAGCCACATTGTAAGCCTTCCTCAGTTTAACTCGGGGATTTTCCCGATCTAAGATGTTGACATTAAGTAGCTGTATATTTAATTGTATGCATCTATTAATCATCATCTCGGAAATGGATATTAAATTTTAGGTCGCTCCAAGGAAATAGGTTGACAGGAAAGATACCTGAGGTGATTGGTTTAATGCAGGCCCTTGCTGTTCTGTAAGTGAACTTTACGTTGCTTTGGAGTTGACTTTTAGACTGTGCCCCATTTTGGGCCTATTTTTTTTTCTTTTATATATATATATATATATATATTTTAGTTGAAGTTATTTTTTTGCTTCTTTTCATTTCAGGGATTTGAGTGAGAACGAACTAGTCGGACCCATACCTGCAATACTTGGCAATTTATCCTACACTGGAAAGCTGTGAGTTCTGTTATCTAGTATAAGAAAATAAAGTTCTTTTTGCTTCAGCCTTTTGTCTCAACGCATTCACATGTTTTACTAGGTACCTTCACGACAACAAGTTGACTGGGCCTATACCTCCAGAGCTCGGAAATATGTCAAAACTTAGCTACTTGTGAGCATAACTTGGCAATTTTCATTTTTATTTTTGACTTTGTGGTTGCTTACATAATAAGTTGCTAATCGATTATTTGCAGGCAACTAAATGACAACCAACTGATTGGAAAAATCCCTGCTGAACTTGGGAAGCTGGAGCAATTGTTCGAATTGTGAGTTTTAACTGCTTTTTTTGTTTGTTTGTTTGTTTGTTTTTGTTTTTGTTTTTGTTTTATTTTTTATTTTTTATTTTTTTGTTTTTTTTGGGTTTTTTTTTGTTTTTGTTTTTTGAGTTGTGTCATCCTTCTGTAAGTAATATGTATGAACTTGCATCTTGTGGGTCAGGAACCTTTGCAACAATGATCTTGAAGGACCAATTCCACACAACATCAGTTCCTGCACAGCCTTAAATAAATTGTATGTTAAACTAGCTCATGAGTCCAACATATATTTAATAGGGTGTTTTTATGCATTTTCATTAACTGAAACTAATTCCTTCTTTTGTATTTAAAACAAAGCAATGTTCACGGCAATCACTTGAGCGGGTCAATCCCGTTGGGGTTCCGGAATTTGGAGAGTTTGACTTATCTGTAAGTTTTGATGTTTTGAGTGTTGTTTCTCTGGTTCGTTTGAACATGTCTTTTTTACGTTGATGAAGCTAAATTGGATTTATCGTTTAGGAATCTTTCTGCAAACAACTTTAAGGGGCGCATTCCCATGGAGTTGGGGCACATTATCAACCTTGATACTTTGTATGTTCCTTTGTTTTTTTACAAGAAAGTGTTTATTATTTTTGGATTGCAGAGAATGATTGACTTTTCTTTAATTTTAGGGATCTCTCCAGCAATTATTTCTCGGGGACAGTTCCCACTTCTATCGGTGATTTAGAGCACCTTCTCACCCTGTAAGCTTTACTTTATGGTCTCTTCACTTATCTAACTTGCATTGTTGAGCACATTTTTGATGGCCATAATTGCTTGTAGGAATTTGAGTATCAATCATCTTGATGGTCAACTGCCAGCAGAATTTGGGAACCTAAAAAGTATACAGACTATGTAAGTGCTTTCTGGCAGTCTGATGGCTGTTGTCACCGGATATTATCAAACAATAAATTTACCTGTATTTAGGGATAATTTTCTGTCTGCTTTTGTAGTGACATGTCTTTCAACAACCTCTCCGGTAACATTCCCATGGAACTGGGTCAACTTCTGAACATTGTATCTTTGTAAGTTCTAGTTGCTACATTTCTTTCCTACTCGTTTATGATCTTAGGTGGTATTTCTAATGCTTCGTTTGAACTTAATTACAGGATACTAAACAACAACAAGTTGCATGGGGAGATACCTGGTCAGCTTGCCAACTGTTTCAGTCTTGCCACTTTGTAAGTTTTTACTTAATTTTGTCCACGTTTATTCATGCTTGTATAATGTTTAATTAACGCTGCAACCCGTATACCTCAGGAACGTCTCGTACAATAACCTATCTGGAGTTGTGCCTCCCATGAGGAACTTTTCACGATTTTCGCCAGACAGGTATTAGAGAGTCGAACAATTAAATTACTCCCTTTCTAGCCTTTACCCCGGTCCTCTCAATTCAACTTGTATCTGTATTTATTTTCAATTTATATTGTTGTTAAGCTTCATTGGAAATCCACTGTTGTGCGGCAACTGGTTGGGATCAATATGCAGACCTGAGATGCCGAAACCAAAAGGTATCGTCGTTATTGTTTGTGGGATCTAGTTGACTGTCTAAATGGTCTAAAGATCTCTCTTCCTCTTGTTTTTGGTAGTTATCATTGACATGCCATCCTTACTATTTCTACTGCAGCACTATTCTCCAGAGCTGCAGTTGTGTGTATGACGTTAGGGTTCATCACATTGCTATCCATGGTTATAGTTGCAATATACAAATCTCATCAACCAAATGAATTGATCACAGGATCTAGCAAGATTGGTCAAGGCACGTTTTTCTGTTCCTTTTCTTAATTTCGTAGGAAGCCTTGAGTGTTAGATCATCGTATCTGATTGATATTGTACTGTCTTCAGGTTCCTCAAAACTAGTTATTCTTCATATGGACATGGCCATACACACATTCGATGATATAATGAGAATCACAGATAATTTTAGTGAGAGGTATATAATTGGTTATGGTGCTTCCAGCACGGTGTACAAGTGCGTTTTGAAGAATTCCCGACCAATTGCAATTAAGCGAGTGTACAATCAACATCCGCAGAACTTGCGGGAGTTTGAGACTGAGCTTGAAACTATTGGCAGCATCAGACATCGAAATCTTGTTAGTTTGCATGGTTATTCACTTTCTCCTTTTGGGAATATGCTTTTCTACGATTATATGGAGAATGGATCTCTTTGGGATTTGCTTCATGGTTAGTTAGCTTGCTCCATACACATCTTAACGTTCACAGTTTTTTCGGGTTTTATTACTTATTGCATTTGTTTGAAAATTAATTGCAGGACCGTCTAAGAAGGTGAAACTTGATTGGGAAACACGCCTGAAGATAGCCGTTGGCGCTGCACAGGGACTCTCTTATCTTCACCATGATTGTAACCCCCGAATCATTCACAGGGATGTGAAGTCCTCGAACATCTTGCTGGATGAGAATTTTGAGGCTCATCTATCTGATTTTGGCATTGCCAAATCCATTCCAACCGCGAAAACTCATGCCTCAACTTATGTTCTTGGAACTATTGGCTATATTGATCCGGAATATGCCCGAACTTCCCGGCTCAACGAAAAGTCTGATGTGTATAGCTTTGGTATTGTGCTCCTGGAGCTACTAACAGGGAAGAAAGCTGTGGACAATGAATCCAACTTGCATCAACTGGTATTTTCTTGACACATCCTTTTATTTATACGAACACAATGGTGCTCGAAGTAATCAGTTTTTGCTAGGTTATTAAGTCGGCATCTATTAATTCATTGATGTTTCTATCATCGTCCTTTATGTTGCAGATATTGTCCAAGGCGGACAATAATACGGTGATGGAAGCTGTTGATCCCGAGGTTTCTGTGACCTGCATGGACTTGGCACACGTCAGGAAGACATTCCAACTTGCCTTGCTTTGCACGAAAAGGATTCCAAGCGAAAGGCCAACTATGCATGAAGTTGCGAGGGTCTTGGTCTCTCTCCTTCCTGAGCCTGCAACAAAACATTGTTCCCTTCCTTCGAAGACCATAGACTACACCAAATTTGTAGTTGACAAGGGACAGCAGCAACCAAAAGTGATGCAGCCACTTGCACGGCAACAGGATAATAACTCATCTGATGCCCAGTGGTTTGTTCGATTTGGTGAAGTCATATCAAAAAACACCCTTTGATTTTGCGTTATGACCAGTTTTTTGTGTCGGTAGTAATAGAAGAAGATCAAGAATATTAGAACCACCCGCCCGAAGTTTCTTGTTTACCATTTTGTACAAGGATTCCCAAGAATTTGTAGTAATACTGACGTGCCAACTAGTTAACAATGATTTGGTGCCATGTTCGGTACACAGTTTCAGTTAGGATTTGGATCTGACGTGGCGTGGTTATTGCTAGTTTCTACTATAATCTTTTATTCTAATAGATTCGGATGAAGTAAAATGTTTCGTCGGCAAAGGGACCAATAGCGAGTCAAATGGGTGTGTGATGACATTTCTCTTGGGTATATTAGGATAATCGTGTATAATTCTGTATTCCATGTTTTCTTTTTCGATCATTTGCTCACGGGGCTTTTTTTATTTTTTTTGTTGTAATTACTGGGTTTGATTATGATATTTGTTCTATTATTTCATTCTCAGAAACTGAATTTGGTATACAAGGCTGGTCTATACAAACTTCTAGGAACCACCTGCTCGTTTAAGCTCCAACGCGTACCCGCCATGTTTGTGGAGCGAAATGTGCAAAAAATTGATGGTGGACCAAAGAAGACCGATTGTATTATTACCGGATTCTTTTCCTTATCGAATGTCAAGGCTCCTGTGGCAATGAATTTAAAAAAAAAAAAAATAAGAGTTGAAACTTGATAAAATAATGGCATACGTTTACAATTCTGTTGTTTGAGAAAATCAGAAAATCCAAGTCCATGTAGACATTTATTTATTTTTTCTTATGCTTTTCTTTTCCTACCGAATACGTGAACACGCTATCTTTACCTCGCCAGATAACATGCAGACAGAAAATAACTTAGTCCGTGTCCTACCGTGTTTGAATGTAGCGTTTAAATGTTACCTGTTAAAGTACAGTTGTAAGTCGGGGATCCTCCGATCGTGTCCACAGTACTCAAAATTCTTGCCACCTAATAACCTCTGGGATCTTTCTCCGATTACATCAATCATCTTCAGCTCAAACGTATAAAGCCATAATTACTTTTCCAGCAAAAAGGAAAAAAGAGAAACCATAGATGGGAGCATCAAGAAAAGACCTTTCTATTGGATGCCTATATATATATATATATATATATTTGTAATTTTCCAGTGTACCTCGTGTTCTTGAAAGGAGTCTGGTGTTTTCTCTCTTGTGCCCTTTATTCAATCACAAAGCAATCATGCATTAGCAAAGAAGCGAAGGAAAACTAAAGTGTCTACTCTTGGCAAAACAAAATGTTTGAAGAAACGAACCTCTGTCGGATGAGGTTTTGTTGACTGAGTTTTTGTGTTTTGTTTGGTTTCAGATGTAATACCGAGCTGTGAGTAATTTGGAGGATAAAATCACAAAATTGGGGGACACAAATAAACTGTCAAGGCAGATATGTGTGGAACTGTGGATATGTCGCAGTGTGTCATACCTTGCTAAATAGATATATTGGCGGCTCGTCTTGAATCCTCTTATCAGTTGAGTAATTTAGTCGCTAAAAAAATTATATAAAACTGAAAAAAAATAAGTTGGAAGAAAAGAACAGACTGCTGAATAACTTGGCAACATAAAGAAGCAGAGGTATGGTTTACCAAAACATTACCCTTGTTACTATCGTTGCCTGTTTGGCTTGTGGAGAGAGAGGGGATTTTCCATTAGTTGAAATTATCTGTTATAAAATGATTCAGAAAAGATTTCACTCCAATAAAATGATACTAGAAACTCAACAGAAAAACCTGTGATGCGCTAATAGTTAAACCACCTTTTTATTAGGAGAGCAAGCTTTGAAGCCATAGACTGTTTGGCATTTATCTTCCCTGAAGCTTCTGCCGAAGTTCGACCTGGCAATACAGTAAACAAAAAAGAGACTGATATCAACAAACAAGTACTTTGGAAAAAGGTAATAAGAACTGAGATTTCTTTTCTTTTCTTTTCTTTTTGGCTTGAAATGGAAATGTTGATATTATACCATGTTCTTGGCTAAAAATAAAGAGATTTTATTGACGTTAGGATATCATGTCTACACATTAAACTGTTAAATGGAAAAAATTAAATCAGGGGATAATTACTTTTTGACTTCTGTGTTTTTGTTTTGTAAAGAAGAACTGTACGGATGCATATTTGTCTCCTGCAATAATGATATAATTAGCATAGGAGTAATAGACAAAAAAAAAAAAAAAAAAAAACATTCTTTGTGCTTCACGAATAAATAATCTCACTGAGAGACGATTAAAATAATCTAGTCAATGGAAGTACATTATTGAACTTGTTTTGCATAGCCCTCTCCGAAGTCTTCAAGTGAAATACCTGAAAAAGTAATAAAAGAAAGATAACTTAAGAAAAAAGAAAAAAAAATTAACAAAGCTTGCTAGTGGCAGAGTTGCTTTCCTTTCGTTACAAGAATGCATTCACGAAAAGAAAATAGTAAATTACTTGAAACTCTGGTAGCTGCGGTTTGCTTCGTCTCGTGAGGGGCAATAAAGGAGACTCAAGTATCTGCAAAATCCATTAGATCCATTGAGAAACCATCCTCAATTTTCTACAAATTTAATTCACTGCAAGTACAAATTTTCTACAAAAAAAAAAGAGGAAAATTAACTCCAAGTACAAACTTTTCTGTTCAAGGGATAAGCCTTAAAGGTGTGGACATTTGACTTTACTTCTTCACTTGATTCCGCTTTAATCTTATACCTGAAATCAGAACCCATAATGTAAATCATCATTCATTAACAATACAATCTTAACTAATCTGGCAAGAAGTGAACCTACCAACGTCTTTCGGCTCTATGTGCAGTTTTGAGATCAGGTTCTCTAGGAATAGTAGCTTTAGGTCTTGCATTTGCTGCGACACCTCCAAACTGTACCTTGAAATACAAGTTTCAATCTATTCAAGTATTGAATGCTAAGATAATAATAGAAAAAAAAAAAATATTTGTGTGGAAGACCAAAACTGGTATTCATCTCTTATCAAACTTATCTGTCAATGCAAAATACCTTTTTAGCCACCTTATGTAGCAAAAGAACTTGATGCTTCAGTTGCGCCTCCTACTTTTACAAAACCATAATCACATTTTGTCCACATCTCCATCATATAAATATGTATTGCAAAAGAAAAGCAGTAAATTTCGAATTTGAAATGAAGTCATAAACAGGTTAAAGATGCCAAGGTCACCTTGCTTAGGTAACCAGCCTCCAACTTTTGTCTTTTAGTAGCAAGGTCATCAATAACCGAAGAATTATGAGAACTCTTGTCATCAACGCTGCCTAATTTTTTCCGAAGCCTAGACGACGAAGTGCAAATACCGATTTTATTTTTTTATTTTTTATTTTGTGAAATAACAAATAAACAAAAAGGTGATTCAAACGAAACAAGAAAAATACCTCAATGATCGGATTGACGGAACAAGATGAAGTTGATTAAGTTTAGCCAAATGACTTGCTGTGGGCTTCATTAGAGTTGAACTCCTTGATAGATTTGACTTGGCCTTTGATTGCGAAATACAATCTTGACTAAGGTGATTACTTAATCCTGATGACAATCCGGATTTCATTTAAAATCAAGAAATAATATACAAACAACAAAAGAAAATCTCTGTAAATTAATTTTATACAAAAAATGAAAAGGACCAAGAAGACGGTGTGAAATCGAAACGTACCACAGTCATTCGCATTCACGTCTTCAACGTCTTTGGACAGAGCAGACGTGTTCACAACTCCAATAGGAATGCCATTTCGCCAATTCAATTTTATAATGAAAGCTAAACGTTCGTTATCATTAGAAAAAGACAAAAACAGTTAGATTAGAAATAAACGTTCTAAAGAACTATTAATTTAATAATGGCTACGCATGAACGGATTCTTTCAATTCAAACATACTAACCAATAAATGCATCACCAGTAACAAACTATTTCTTCGAATTTAAAAAAAAAAAAACTCGTTTTCACTTCTTCTTCAACTGATTTTCCTCTCGGAAACAAAGATATTCATAACAAATAAAGATTGAAACAAAAGAGATTGATTTTGAAGAAAAAGCTTACGAGAAGCAGGATAATTTCCAGACGTTTCAAACCAGCGCTCGGCTTCTCCGGCCTCCGAATCCGTCTCGACTCGACTGAAATCGAAGAACTTTGCGGCGTCAAATTCGTAATCCATGTCAATTTCTTCGACTGCGAACTTTTCTCTGACGAACTCCTCCAGTTCCTCTTCTTCCATTTCTCTCCGTCGACAACAACAACGCCAAGCCTGAGACTAGAGAACGAAAGAACAACACGATCAGTTTCGTAATTTTTGTTTCGTTTTTTTCTCGGAAAAGCCTGTTTCCTATCTCTCTCTTCTCTCGTGCCAGGATTTCTCCTAAAACAGAGACCTCTCTGCTTTCAATGGCGAATAAGCCAAATGAAAAAACAATAACAACAACTGCATTTGATTCCCCCGATTTTCCCTCTCACTTTCTCTCTCTTTCTCGGGAATCGAGAGAGAGAGAAAGAGAAAGTTGACTTCATTCGCTTCAAAACTCCATTTATTTGATCTCCAAACTTTCTCCCTCCAAATCAAACTTCTCCCCATGAAAATGAAAAATCGGAAAGAGAGAGAAAGTTCGGGAACTTTTCCGTTAATTATGCGAATATATATACGCATATATAGATATATATAGAATATGTTACCTAATTTCTGGATTTTCTTCTGATTTTCTTTTCTGGGCGTGAGTGAGTGAGCCAACAACGAGAATTTCGGTTTGGAAAAAGAAAGCGAGTGTGAAAGAGTCGGCGCGCTCTTTATATATTAGCGCTCAAGTTATGGACCCAAACAGCGGCAACTTTTCAAATAATCGAGTTGTTTGTGAAATGACGGTTATACCCCTTCTTAGGTGTTATTATTACTTGTCAGCCGGCCCTCTTTGGAAAAATATTTGTGACATAAATATAGATAATATTTGTGATATAATTTTCCTTTCTTGCATCCATTAAGCTAAGATGATATGTCAAAACCGTGTTAATTTTGAATTTTTTTTTCGGTTGAAAAATGACGGCGATTTGTTACAACATTAGGGTTTGGTGTTTTTGAACATAATTCTGAATTTTCGCATCAAAATAGGAAATTGGAACGTGGTTTTGAATATAGTAGATTTTTGTTTTGAACAATGTTAGAAGTATAAGGGATGTTAAACATCACATGTTAATAGAGGACGGATCTCACAATACTGCTCACAGGTGAGACCCACCCTCTATTAATTGTGTTATTTAACATTACTGATATTTCAAAGTATTATAACGTCTTTTTTTTTATTTTTATTTTTTTAGAATAAGCATTAAAAGGTCCTTTTGTTGCATGTGAATGTGGATACCACTTAAGCTAAAAAAATTAATAATAATAATAACAACAAAACACATAAGGGTAATTTCTTGTGAAGAAAAAAAAAAGGGATATCAATTTTAATTTTAATTTTTAAATAATAAATTACATGATATCTAAGTTGCCATTTTAGACGTAATTTAGCAATAATTCCATAGATTTTCATGTGCGTCAAGAGCATAAAAAATGTGGTATCGACGTTGAAGCTGATCACAACTTTATTTTTCCCGATCGGGATTCGCCGTTTGCTGTAGCCCATAACATTCATGGAGGTGCATGTTGGCTTTAGTCTTTGCTTTACAGGTTCATAGCAAATAACAAACTATTTATCTTTTATAGTTTGACAATAAACAACTGAGCCTTTTAAAATTTAAATTCAATGTGTGAGTGTATAACAAGACAACGTGTTGTTTCTATGTAAAACAAAGCAATTCTTTTGTCTTTACACTGGCAAGTTCCTCGTATCATGCCAATCCAAAGAGAATGTGTCTCGGTGCGAAACTTTCATTCCCTTTAAAGGTCATGATTTCATTTTCTGCGTATAAAGTATGGTAAGAAAGGTTGCACGCTCCTACTGTCAACTCAAATTTTAGGACGATGAGGTGAAATTTGAAAAGGCCAAGATTTTCCTTTCCGGAGATTCAAAATGAAAAAATAAAAATAAATAAATTATAAAGTGACTTTACAAAAACAATGTGAATGACCTTGCAGTACAGAGACGTAACAAAATCATAATAATCAGTAGAAACTTCTGATTGATTAAGAGCGAGAACTCTGTCTCGTAAAGACTATAACATACTTTACACATAGACAAATTTAACCGAATAAAAACAAAACTAAACACACCGTCAAGATACAAAACTAACGGCTAACAAAACAACCCAGAAGGTGAGGAAACCACCTCTATTATTTGAGACAGAAAATGACAGTAACACATAAAAACCAAAATCCTACTAGACGAAAAAATCACCTTATTCTCTGTAGATATCTACCATCCAAAGCTGAAAATTCAGCCAGACAAAATAGAATCACCGGTCATAGAGTGAACACCGTTGCTGAAAACACCGGGAAACGCCGAGCTACATTGAATCACGATTCAATCAACATTATACTGAAACGCAAGGTGACACCAATGGTACATTGGTAAGGTTGACTCTAATATATTGAATAAGCATCTAATTCAATCAAATCATTTTTATTACGTCAATCCAATCCAATGTTATATTATTTCAAGATGTTCATCTACATGACTCAATCTATATATAAAATCCAATCCCATCCAATTTGACTTGGATTAGATTAAATATTTGTCATCTTTCATTTTAGTTCTATTTTAAGAAATGATTCCATCCAAATAAAAATATATACAAACTAATCATTAGAAAGTAAAGTTAAACCGAAACCAAAATGAACAAAGGATGCATTAAATATATATTAAGCATGTGTTTAGAACACAGGTTTGAGATATAATTTTTAGATTAAAGTTGATTGACTTTTCAGAAACTAGTTATAATTTTTTTGTTGACTTTTCAAAAAAAGATAAAAATTAAGATGAAAACCTTAGATTCAGACATGAAAATCTAACAAAATATTAGACAAGAATGTCTAAAGACCTAGGGCTTTTCAACTTAAATGCGGTGCATGTAGATTTGACTAATAAAAATTAAGGAAAAAAGTTTTTCTTTTAATTTTTAATTAATAAAAAACATTTTAATATATGTAGTAGATATTGGATTGGACTAGATCTGTTTATTTGATTTTGACATCAAACACCGCATCCAATCCAATTGGATTTAAATCTTTCCATCCGGTTCTAAACTATTTTTAGACTGCTGTTGTTTGTTAAGTGTCGTCGTTTAACTTATTTAATTGTCGTTTTACATCCCATTATCGCTCAACTGTTCCTGTCCTCCAATTTTGTCGTTATATTGCGTTATTTTTTATTTTATTTTTATTTTTTTGGCGTTCATCTTTTTTATTTTTTTTTGTTCGTGGAAACATCTTTTTTTTTTTTTTTTTTTTACGGTTTTTTCTTTCTTTTTTTTGTTTTAGTTGACATATCGTTTCTATGGTCGTAGTGTTAAACTTATGGTCCTCTATTAAGAAGTATCTTGTCATTAGGGATGGCAATACGGGTCGCGACACGATGACACGACTTGAAAACGACATGAATTTCGCGGGTTAGGGTTGAGAAAAATAGGGGGCGGATCGTGTTCGGGTTGGGAAAAATTGACACGAAAAAAAAAACGGGTCGTGTTCGGGTGGACTCGCTTTTTTTTTTTTTCGTGTCAATTTCGGGTCAAATTTCGTGTCGCGGGTCAATTTCGTGTCACGAGTCAATTTCGGTTCGTGTTGTGTCCACCCGTGACGGGTTCGTGTCACAGTTTCGTGTCGTGTTCGTGTCGCGGGTCGTGTTCGGATCGGGGAAGAAAAAAATCGACACGGCTCTAACACGACACAAACTCGACACGTGACACGAATTGCCACCCCTACTTGCCATCTGTGTTTTCAGGATCGTTTTCGAACGTATCTATCGTTTTCTATTCGATGTCGTTGGTGTATTGATGTAGTTTGGAACATTTTCGTCGTTTACATATTTTATTGTCGTTTCATTTTTACTGTCGTTTTGTTTCTTGCTTATTTATTTATTTTTTATTTTTTAATTTTTTTTAAGGAAGTTATTTTGCTTTTGTCTTGTATTATATATATAATTGTCATTACACGTGTCAAATGTACAGGCTGATCCTATAAATACGTGGTAATCATCGACTTCGTTAGCGTTGTCTGTCCTTTGCCGTTTCCAGCGACCCTATTCCTAAACTTTTGTCTCGCGTACAAGCAGATCACAATTTCTCTCTTACCTCCAACTCCTGGTTCCTCTTTTTTATATACCAGAAAAAAAAAAAAAAAAAAAATATATATATATATATATATATAGATATATATAGATATATATATCGTGTCCTCTTTGACTTGCTCAAGTTTTCTTCTCCATTTCAAGCGAAGAAAAATGGTGTCTTACTGTGAAAAAATGATCAGATCACTCTATCTTCTGCTCCAATTTGCCTTCCTCTTCGCTCTTTCAGAAGCCCAATTGAGCATCATACAGCCTCAAGCTGCAAAATCTTTCAACATCAGCCACATCCAGGTATCTCAATTTCCTTCAAAATCTCACATTTCCTTCTTTCCCCAATTTTTTCTTTCCTTTTCTTTTTTGTGGGTTTATCTGTAGGTCTACTGATTGTTTTCCTTTCCCCCTCCAATTTTCTGGGAACAAGAATGTTGGAAGTTGTTCTTATAACGTTATCATAACAACAAGCTGTTCCTCTCCTGCATACACAAGGGATGAGATTAGTATCTCTTTTGGGGACGCTTATGGCAATCAGGTTCGGTTTTTATTTTTTATTTTTTATTTTGGGTGCAAAAAAGTTTCTAAAATTTGTAATTGAAATTGGAAACCAGATTTATGCACCGAGGCTGGATGACCCATCAACGAGAGCGTTCGAGAGGTGTTCTTCTGATTCATACCAGATAAACGGGCCGTGTGCATACCAAATCTGTTATGTGTATCTCTACAGAACCGGACCCGATGGCTGGAAACCGGAGACTGTGAAGATCTACGCCTATAATTCCAAGGCCGTCACGTTCTACTACAACGCTTTTATTCCAGCTGATACTTGGTACGGTTTCAACCTATGTGGAGGTGCTATTTCTATGTCACACCAACGTTTTTGTCCGAGCTGGTTCTCGGTCATTATAGTGCTCTTTCTTCTTTTCTTGTGATTTTGTACTCTTTAGTTTGATTAATCCTTCTCTTTCTTTATATACATACTCTTTGTTTCATCTAGTTTTTTTTTTTTTTTTTTTTAACTGTAGTCGTAGATTAGTGGAAATATTGTGTATTGCACTTGAAGAAAATCTTGTCATGAATTGAAAATCGTATAGATTAGATACATTTCATCCATAATGAGTTTGTTTCAATTAATTTATGTTGCATTCAGAGTACAATAGGATGATCAAATTCCAATTACCGACACCGAGCCTGTTGGGTAGGAGAAAGTGAAAGGAAGGAGGTTTATTGGAAGGATGTTGAGACCTATGATTGTTTGGTAAGAGGAAAAAGAGGAGGGGATGGAGTGGTCGACGGATTTTAGATCCCTCGAAGAACCGGTGATTTTGATCTCTGTATGGAGGGATTAGAGTAGTGAACCAAACACAATTAGAAAAGGATACCCTTGTTCCTTTTATTTTTCGTCGCCTAGGTTATATACATTTCCTTCCTTCCTTTTTTTTTCCTTCCCCTCTTACCAAACACATTCGATGCCGAGGCAAGGATTTTCCTTGGTAGCAAGACAACAATTGCAACAATACTATCTCCTAAGAAACGAGGGCATAAAATTCTAGCTATGAAAAGGTTTCTTGGTACAAGTAAGAGAGATGATAGAGATTGATCTTATGTTATTACCACAAATAACTGAGATGGATCGCGGACGCCTTTTGTTCGACTTGAAGAATACTTGTGTGAAGTGAGGGAACCATTGGTTGGGAATTGGGATGTTTTTTTTTTTTTTATTTGATGGTAGCAATCTTGTTATCAGGAATACAGGAACTAACTACTAGGCAATAATCTTGATCAGTTTTCTGTTCTTCATGTATGATAGGGAATGGTTTCTGTTTCAGCTCATTAAAGCGAAAATCACCTAGCATTTTTTGTTCAGGATAATCATAGAACACTACTGAGAACCGAGAAGTTGGCAAGCTGCAAGTGCCGCGAAGATTTACTTAGATGTCAATTATACATGCATACCAGTTGAGATTTTAGGATGTAGAGAATCTACAGTAGTTTGGCGTTCATACTACACTAACACTGACACCAAAACAGCAGGTTATTCCACATGCGATGAGGGATATTTCATTGTGAAATTCAGGTCATAACGAGGAAGCCAGTGAAAAGTTTCTACTACCTAGTAGAACCATTTACTACTTGCTAACCAAATTTTTAGTACACAAGGAAACACTGAAGTCGTGAACTTCCAAACCCAAATATGGACTACGCCTGAAGAATTAGGCAAACAATTTTGCTTCTCGGTCAAATAGTCAATCACGGTTTGCTTGATTGTATTAAGCATGAATTAAGCATGACATGCAAGTTTGCAAGCCCCACAGCAAGCATGCATTGATTTAATGGCGCAACTTCGATGCACTTGAAATAGAGTTCAAAGTGACCTAAATACCCAAGTTCTCTCGAGAAAATGATACTACTAGTGACGATAATTGGGTTTCGGCCAAGTGTGATGAATTGTTATAAACCATCATTTGAGTATGGGATAAGGTATAGCATGGATTATAGTTCTATGATTGTCGCTATGGAACGGGTGACTTAGGGAGGGTTGCTACTTGCTACTCAATAGGAGGAGGTATCCGCGAAATCACCTAACCGGGAAGATGGGCTGCCGTGGACGATAGTTGCGAGCATTGTGGAATGTTGCATATCAAAAAATTCCACATGGATTAATTATAAGATAGTTGGTGAATTTGTAAGTCCTTAGGTCCTCTAATTTTGGAATACAGTTTTTGAAACTGA
The DNA here is from genome assembly GCA_008635985.1 of Ficus erecta. NCBI lineage: Eukaryota > Viridiplantae > Streptophyta > Magnoliopsida > Rosales > Moraceae > Ficus > Ficus erecta. The sequence goes on from BKCH01000010.1 coordinate 3,604,431, forward strand.
AGTGTACTTGATAAGTTTGCAACATTTGGTTTTAGAATCCGATATGAACGATACAGTTGGATTAAGATACATTAAGGCTTAATCATAGTGGAATATTACCATTCTATATTTTTGCTTAAATAAATTATATATTTTTGGATAAAAAATAAATTATATATATTCTCTAGAATTTTTTTTAATTGAAATAACATTAGTTGATAGAGATTTTTATTGGCAATATTAGAGATAATACAAGTGCTCAATAAATAAATTGAAAGTTGAGAGGAGAATATCATACTTTTATATTTTATTTTTTAAATTTTTTCGTTTTAAATTTAAGAATGCAAACTCCACACTTTATAATAAAATAATTTTATAATAAAGTAAGATGTGTGAAATTATTAGAGATTCCGAATAAGTAGATAGGTGCCGAATAAAATGTGAAATTACGGTACACCTGCAAGCATATTATTAATTATTTATTAATATTTTTGGCATATCATTGGATAATGGATTCTTTTCATTTTTTCTTTGCTGGCTGAAAATTGGATAATTGATTCATTCATATATCTTTGTATTCTTATTCATCATATTCTTATTCATATATTTTCAATAATATTATGATACACAATATATTTTAACTAATATAATTTTTTAATTAATTTATTATAATATTATAATTAAATATATATTTTTAATTAATGATATTATCCTAATAAGATAAAATAAAAGGATACATGAGCCCGTTCCATGAACTGGGACTCAAAGTTAATTTTGTTTTTGTTTTATTTTTAATTAAACAAAAAAAGAAAAAAAAAAAAAAAAAACTCTCACTGTCTCACGTGCAGAAACAGAATCACAGAGCTCTCTCTCTCCCAAGTGGCCAAGTCCAACTACCAACCAACCAAATCCCATCCCCCACGGACATCCCGAGGCCCACACCGTCCCTCCGCCGAATCCGAACGGAACCCCACCCGAATTCCCCCGCCGGAACCCACCGCCATGCGGTTGATAGTGCCTCTCCAGGGCGTCGTCCAAGGCAGAGGCGGCCTCATCTGGGGCTCCCTCATCCCCTGCGCCCTCTTCTACTTCCTCCAGTTCTACCTCAAACGCCGCCGTCCTCCCTCCTCCTCCTCCAACCCTCCCTCGCCGTCCTCCTCCTCCTCCAACCTCCCCGATCTCCAGAGATCCTCCTCTCGCTCCAACTTGTCCGGCCGCGGATCCATCGGTCGCGTCTGGATATCCTCCCGCGCCACCTCCATCGCCAAGCCCAACGACTCGCCCTATTACATTGGTCTCGACAAGGCCGCGCAGGATCCGTACGATCGAATCGGTAACTCTAATGGAGTTATTCAGCTCGGTTTGTCCGAGAACAGGGTGAGTTTTCATCGCTTTGATTTTGTTCTTGGTTGTTCAGTGTCCATTTGGTTTTAATTGACTGGATTTAGTCCGTCGCAGCTGTGTTTTGACCTGATTGAGAAATGGATTTCTGAGAATTTGACCAATTCGGTTATCGGAATCGGCGGCGGGGATTTGAATATCAGCGGCATTGCTGCCTACCAGCCGTTCGATGGATTGACTGAACTAAAAGTGGTATGGGCGAACTTTTGTGTTTGTGTGTTTATTTGTTAATTGCAATTTGGATTATGTGATGAATTGATATGTTTTTTCGTATGGAGTTTTTAGGCTATTGCAGGTTTCATGTCTCGTGTTACAGGAAGAACGGTCACGTTCGACCCATCACAGATTGTATTGACGGCTGGTGCAACCCCTGCTATTGAGATGCTAAGCTTCTGCTTGGCAGACAGTGGAAATGCACTTCTTGTTCCTACACCTTACTATCCTGGGTAAATAATTAACGATAGAACATTATAACTATTTTTTTTTCGAGATTTGTGTCGCGTGTCTTCTTTGGCGGTTAATTGCAAAAACAATGTGCAGTTTTGACAGGGATGTTAGATGGCGAACTGGAGTGGAGATAATTCCGGTCCATTGTCGTAGCACTGACAACTTTTCTTTGAACATGACTGTACTTGATCAAGCGTTCAATCAGGCAAGAAAGCGAGTAAAAGTGCGCGGACTACTCATTTCTAACCCCGCAAATCCTGTTGGTAATGTGTTGCCACGGGAAACACTGTGTAGTATTTTGGATTTTGCCCAGGAGAAGAACATACATGTTATATGTGACGAAATATTTGCGGGGTCTATGCATAGACACGAGGGTTTTGTGAGCATTGCAGAAGTTACTGAGGCAGAGAACTTTGACAAGAGTAGGGTTCACATAGTGTATGGCCTGTCAAAAGACCTATCAATTCCAGGATTTAGAGTTGGTGTTGTTTATTCCTATAATGAGAGTGTTCTCACCGTTGCTAAAAAGTTAACAAGATTTAATTCGATTTCTGCTCCAGCTCAGCGTCTTATGGTTTCGATGCTTTCTGATGCGAAATTCATTGAGGAATATATGGAGACCAACAAACAGAGGGTACGAAATATGTACGATTTATTTGTAGCGGGCTTGGAACCATTAGGCATCAGGTGTGCAAAGAGCAATGCTGGTTTTTACTGTTGGGCTGATATGAGTGAATTGATTTCGTCATACAGCGAGAAAGGGGAACTCGAGTTATGGGATAAGCTATTAAATGTTGCGAAGATCAATGTAACTCCTGGATCAGCCTGCCACTGCATAGAACCAGGGTGGTTCCGGTGTTGTTTTACTATGATGACTCAAGAGGATATTCCTGTAGTTATAGATCGGATCCGAAGAATTATTGATACCAGTAAATCTCACAGTTGAAGACTTGAAGTTCTTGGTTCTTGAATTCTTTTTGGATTCATTCCTTTAGCTTGCGGCATTGTTTTGTAAGTTTTGTTTTAGAGGCTTGAGTCTTATGTGGATATACAAAGTTCTTTGCTGAAATCTCTCTTGTAGTACTTTCTATTTTGTTAATTCTATATTCAAGTACAGTATAGTTTTTGTTACAACTATTGTCACAACATAATTTTACAAGAGAAACAAGAGCCCCACTGAAAAAGAGAAATAATATATATATATATATATATATATATATATATATATAAAGAAGACTCATTTCAATTGGATGCTCACTCTATGCACACACACTCACTCGTACTGCTTTCAGGTGCCTACGATTTGGGCATTGAATCTTCCCATATTAGGGATCGACAAGCGTGGAAGCCAAGTGGCTCAACTTGGTCCCATGTTTCCAAAGGCAATGTGGCCAAATGATTGGTGCTAATTGTGAGGTACACCATTGAACACATTTCAAAAGTCTTACTTCATCTACATCAAAGCCCCAGTAGCAGAAAACTTAAAATGCGACTCAAAAAGAGGACAAATGGAGAACATCTCGTATTTGAAATGTCCGATGGAGCTTTCGTTTTTACCACATGAGTTTCAGTCGTGGCAATTGCTTTCTCTTGTCGTGCAATCCCTCTATCATCTTGATGCCATTTGGAAATATGCAGCACCCAAAAGCTCCCTTCATGAATTCCTGCAGTCGTCGCATTCAGGCAAGTAAATAAATTACTTAAGATCACCATTGGAAAATAGCCAACTATACGGTGTTCAGAACTGTGTCTATTATTGTCATTGTAGTGTTATATTGTGGTTTATTTCTAGTAAAGCTATTGCAAGTAGAAGCAAGGGCTTGGAGGTTTACCATTGACAGATTCTGTTTTTTCATTTGGGCAGCCTTTCTCCGGTAACTCCTCCTTCGGCTCATCATTATCAGCTCTCCCAGCGTCGGTGGCCTTCTTACCCTGATGTTACCATTACTTTCATCGTTGAAGTTTTGATTCCACCGCTGTGGTGGTGGCGTAAGGGGCGGATCTGGGTTCCCAGCCTTTTCAAGAAATCCAGATTTGGGCGGATACAGCGGGAAGAGGCATTCCAAGAAAGACGACCCCACAAGGCTTGAAGTTCCAGTTGCGTAGCTGCTTGTGCTGCTCTCCATTTCAGATGATGGTGAAGAAGGGGATTCAAGCGGACCACTTTTTTCTTCGGCGAATGAGACGTTCTGTGCTGGAACAGCTGTAGAGATCGCCACTGATGAAACTAGGCAGTTTGCTAGGAGGGAAGGAGCCGAACAATACGAATCATCTGTTTCAGAACCAAATGTTTTAAGATCCAATTTATACAGACTTTGTTCTTCATCTTCTCCATCATCCTCCTCGCCACTGCTCGCATCGTCGCTATCTTCAAAGACATCGACATCCTTACACAAGTAAGTGTCAATTGGAGGTAAAGACAAAAGCGTATTTACCGATTCTTGTGATGGCTGTGAGAAAGATGGTAATGGTGTCCCGGGCTTCTCTTCCCATATGAACGGAACCGAGGCAATTTGCTTAACTGGAGGGACCATTGGAGCTGAGCTAACTGAAGGAAAATCTGGTTTCCAATCCTTTTTAGCTATTCCTGGCTTTACTTCCCAGAGGAATGGAACTGAAGGCGGTTGCCTGACATGCTTTTTGGTGGTGGTGGAAGTTTGTATCAATTCCATATCTGCCATTTCGGATCTGATGCCATTTTTTGTTTCCTGCAACTCTCCTTTATAACGAGGGAAGCTGAAGTGGGTTAGAAAACTTTTCTACCAACTTTGTTTAATTAACTGCTCCATCTTTCAAGTGATTAGGCTCACCTGCTCTAACTCTCTCTCATGTGTGTGTATATTCCACACACGAACAAATCCAATACAACTAAAAGCTTACTTTTATGCTAATTACAAGGCCGTTCCAAATTAAGATTCGGTTTGGATCATAGGATTGAAAAGTAAATTTAAATTTGTATATCTAAACTTTTATGAGAGAAAATACTGAATTTTTTTTTTAAATAGTGTTCGAAAAAATAATATCAAAACGGTGATTGAAATGAACTATAAGTGCTTGTTTGTATTTTATGGAAGTATAAGGGGTGTGATGGATCGGATTAGGTGGATTATGACTCAATCCGTAATCCAATTTGTTTTCTCAATCTATAATCAATTTGTTTTCTCAATCTATAATCAATTCGTGAGACTTCTAATCTATTCCAATCTAATCCATAAATATCAAATTTCACGGATTGGATTTGCGGTTTCAATCGGTAGACTTTAAAAATTAAAATAAATATATTAAAATAGAAAATAGTTCAATAAAATAACAATCCAATTGAAAACAAGTCTTCGATAATAAATTAAATTGTAGCATAACAATCCATTATAACAAATAAACATCAATTAAACTAGACAGAGACGCGAAGACTATGGGCCGAACAATATTGGATAAAGACATATTCAAACTTTACTCTGAATACTTATTTATTAAAAAAATATTTAGGAACAAAAGTGTATGTATATAAGGAAAATTTTAAAAATATACAAGGTTTCGATTTGCAAATTTCATCACGAATTGTGAAATTCTTAATTCGTGATCTAACTTGTAAAATTCTTCATCTATTAGTATTTTAATCCAATCCAATATACCTGATTAGATTAAATGGAATGATTTTATAAGTACCCTTCATTAATATTATCTACCTTTATTTTTTAAGTGATTGTTTCGAAATTCTGCCAATACAACCATTTTTTTAAAAAATGATTCGAACATATTTTCACTTTCGTAAATATAACCTTTCAATTAGATCAAAGTTATATCCAAATTTGTCTAATACAACAGACTATGTATTGGAATTCTCTTCCCCACCCCCCCCGCGCCCCCCCCCCCCCCTCAAAAAAAAAAAAAAAGACTAACATTGTAAATCAAAGAATAAATTCATATATATTGGGCCGTTTTGTATGAATTATTTCTCTCTTGTGTAACATTGTTCAGTTAAATTTATAAGGAAAAAAAAAAAAGATTGTTCAGTTAAAAAAATAATAAATGAAAAACTACAAACAATAGAACTGAACCCTAAACCCTACTATGAAACCTATAAAACCTATACACACATTTATATGTATATGGACTAATCTATGGTGCTCTCCACTTCAACTTATCACCAGTAATGGCTTCGGCCAGATCTCGGTCATTCCGGCCGGGGACGGTCTTGTAATCCACGATGCATTTATGAACCTCCGGCATCCGGTGCCTTTCGCAGAACAAGCCACCGCACCGGCACCGAAACCCCGTCAGCCCCACCTTCTTGTTGCAGCTCTTGCACCGGTTTTTCCTGACCGTCAAACCCCCAGACTGAGCAGTGATTTCAGAAACAGCGGCTTCGTCAGCTTGATTATCAGACGCCCGAGAAGACGGCGCGTGGTGATCGGGTTGATCAACGGTCGCGATTAAAGTCGAAGCCGCGAGTGTGATCTCTCGCTTGAGGAACTCTTTGTAGCACTTGGAACACATGTTTTTGTTCTCCGCTGTTCCAAAGAAGCCGCAGCCATTAGCGCAAATTATCGGTTCCATGATCTCTTCAACCAAGTTACTGTCCATAATATTCAGCTAATTTCTTAATGATCACTTTGTTAATTATGATTTTCCTAATTATAATCTCAGACGACGAATATTCTCGCGCAACTTTGCAGTATAATGATTTTTTTCTTTCTATGACAGTGGAATGAATGGAAGACTGGTATTTATAGAGGTTTGGTGAAGTTATTTTGGAAGTCAGAACAGGAGACTACTGTCCTAATTAAAGTGGGATTTAAGCTTTATTAAGGGATAATATAGTTCAGATCTCTATGTTATTAAAACAATTTTTTTAATTAGATTAGCTTTACGAAGTAATTCCTTTTTAATAGGAATCGAACAATATTTGATATGTGAATATATCCTAATCCTGCATATCTAAATATAATATTAGATATGTTGTCCAAATTCGTGGAAAATAAATTTAAAAAAAAAAAAAAAAAGAACTTTGTGGAAAAATAAGAATGTTTTGGAGATTTGGAGTTTACTTACCATAATAGAGTAACAATATTATATCTAATATTCTTATTAAATATTTCAAAAAAAAAAACATTCTTAATGAATAGACATATAAAAAATATATATAGATATACTTTTTTGTTGGCAATTAGAAAATATATATACTTTGCAATATTATATGTATCCCTAGTTTTTAATTTAAGCCAATTAAGAAAAACCTCTTTTACATTAAAAATTGAATCATACAAAAAATACACCAATTTTATATTTCCACCAAAAGATCAATCAAGAAATATATTTTTTCATATTTACATATATTAAATATAGAAATATATATTAAGTAATATACATAAAGTTATCTTTAAAAAAAAGTAATATAAATAATTGGTTTTTAAAATTGATTTTTAAGAAACTGATAGTTTTGAAGTACAATTATGATACATGATAAAATTTGAAAACTTTTATTGCATAATATATCTAATTATATTTTAAGCACCGCTCAACATCTTTTTAAATATTGTTATTCCTCTTCTTTTTCAGATTTTACTATTACTACATATATACTTGTTGTAGAAAATATGATTTTCCTTTTCCCCTGTATTATTTTGACAAATTAATTACTGTCCTTTTCGGTTTAGGATTCTCTGATTTAGTTTGTAATTAACACTTTCTTTCTCATTATGAAAAACCTACAAGACTACTATCCCATTACTAGTAGGAATAAATTTAAGCACCAAATCCAATTGGATGGTTCAAATTCAAACAAGTTTCTAGTTCCATGAAGACAGAATGAGATCATTTATGTAATTTTTTAGTATCCCAAATGATATCTAAAAAATTATCAGATGGAAGCATTTTAAATTTTATAGGTAATGGAACATAATATAACTAGTTGGATAATGTTTAGGACATAAAAAATAAGATAGAAGATCTAAGTCTCAACTTTCAAATCAATGCTTTGTAGAAAATCCTTTTTCTTCTCACATACTCTCAGATTACGGTACTCTTGGCGGCATATGTGATTTTGTGGTCTCGCTAGTCACAGTGTTGAGCTAGGGAGTGTTTTCTCACAAAACTATCATAAAAAAATGTCAATGCTGGATTCACGAAATAGGGAAATTCTTCATGCACACCACATTTGGAAAACTGTTGTCCAATATTGTCCCAACCTTCCTTGAGAGTTTTTGAAAAATATGTGTTGGCCTTTGGGAAAAAAAAAAAAATTCTATTGTATGATGGTGTTATGAAAAAATCGTCATCCAACTATAGTCGCTTAATCTACTTTTGTTATAGTGAAAGAAATAAAAAAAGAGTATCAATGAGGTAGTCGTTTCATCAGTGATTTTCTCGTTATCAGTTATCTTTTTGATACTCAGTTGATTATTATATACGTATTCATTAGGTTTTAGAAGGGTGTATTCATTAAATTGGTGAATCCATTCAACTCGTATCTAATCGAAATCAATCTATACAAGTCAGTTTGGTAGGACTTTTGATTCGATATAAGTTGAGAAAATCTCAATTCAAGATTCTAGGGTTTTATTTATTATTTATTATTTATTTTTTGGATTGAGCATTTTCAACGAAAATTCAAATTGTGTTGCATATTATGTGTTGATTTACTGAAGACTTTAATTCTCAGTTCAAATTGAAGTTGTTTCTTATGCCTATATCATCGTATATTCGTTGCCTAAATCTACTGCAACAAATACACTGATTATTATTCTTATTACTATTACTGTATTATTATTATTATTATTATTATTGTTATTGTTATTGTTATTATTATTACATCAAAGTGATAAATAGTTAACACAAAATATCAAATCACACAAACTCATATTTTTATGTTTGGTATGAAATAATGCACGATTGAAGGAAACAAAACAAGTATTATTCTTCTTTTCCCCTTTCGCTATATGCTACTTTTGAGCTAACACCTATTAATAAAATGTGAATATCACAATGTGGGATCTAGATGAAACCCACGTTTTATTTGTAATAAGGTAAAACTCTTGTGGTGTCTGCAAACATTTTCTTTTAATGGTGTAATAGAGCAAATTAACTTATAAAAAAATTTCTAGTAGACAAAATAAATAAATAGACAAACGAAAATTAAAAAATCAACATGACTTCTCTCTTATTGATTATGATAATCTTGAGACATTATAAAAAGAAAAAAGAAAAACTTTGCAATTGCCGGCGATAGAATTGGAAACATAATAAACCCTAGTAATACGACTGTGGTGCCCTCCATTTCAACTTATCACCCTTAATGATTTCGGCCAAATCTCGGTCATTCCGGCCAGTGATGGTCTTGTAATCCACATTGCAAGCATGAACCTCCGGTAACCGGTGCGTTCCACAAAACAATTTACCGCCACATCAACCCCACCTTCTTGTTACAGGTATTGCAACGATTTTTCTCGACGGTCAAACCCCCGGATTGAGCAGTGACTTCAGAAACAAGAAAGTCGTGTTGAGACTCTGGAGAAGATGATGCATGATCAGGTTGATTAACGGTTGCGATTGACTTTGATTTCGTGATTATCTCTTGCTTGAGGAAGTCGTTGTAGCACTTGGAACACATGTTTAGGTTCTCCGCTGTTCCAAAGAAGCCGCAACCACTAACACAAAGAATCGGTTCCATGATGTTTTGCACGCGTACTTGTTTCCGTAAATCTAAAATTACCGTGTCCAGGAGCAGGTAGGCAATTAGTTAAAAAAAAAAAAAAAAAAAAAGACAACGTTCTTGTGAATACTAAAAACATAATTAAGTGTTTGATAAATTATGATTAAAATGATTGTGAAGCTATATAATAACTAAAATGGATGTACATATATATTTTTTTCAAATTAATATTTTAGTACACATATATAATACAAAAGTTATTCGAGAAAGTTTAAAGAATATGCAATTACACTCTCATTTACAATTCATCATTATCAGACAGATAAACAATTACAATAATAAGAGACTCATAAAAAATTATGATAATAAAACTTGTAAAATAATTTACTGTGTTTACTAAAGAATTAGTTATTATATTTTGAGATAAAAGAGTTTGTAACTTTTACACTAATACTCAAAAGAATTTGTTTATTTGTAGATAAACAAAATAGCCAGTTAGATTGATTATAATATTAAGGATATTTTAAAAATTTACACGATGACAACCAAAGCAGTTGTGTAAAACCAATCTCTTACCTTTTTTTTTTTTGGTCAAATTCTGATGTAGGACAATTTTAAAGTTTGATTACTAGACAAAAGTACACAAACCAAACACTTCTAATTTGTTCTATACTATTTAATAATTTAAAACAGCTTATGAAAATAATGTCAGACGGGCTTTTAATTTGATCATGATCCCAGACTAATGCTCTTATTGTACTTTTTGCAGTATAATGAATTTAATATATGGTGAATGGAGCTATATATAGAGGTTGTTTATATAGTCTTTGGGAAGTGTGAATTCGCTTTGGCTTTTGTTTCAACGAATTGGAACCTTTCCTACTTAGGAATTATCAGACTTTGGTCAACCAACCACCACCCCCCCCCCCCCCCTCTCTTTCTCTCTCCTTTTTTCTTTTTCTTTTTCTTTCTCTTTCTTTTTCTTTTTTTCTTTTTTTTTAAATGGGATAACGTAGCATTCACTAAACCAAAGCAGGGAGTTGTCATCTTTTTTTTTTTTTTTGGGTGAGTTGTTATCCTCCTTCTTACGGCCTATGTACTTTTACTATGAGTATTGCATTATTTTTTCTATTGTTTTTCATAAATTTTCCAAGAATTCCCCGTAATTCCTTAATGCATATGATTTTTTTTTTTTGCTTTTTTTACAGGGAATCAGAAACCAGATACATTATATGTAATTGTAGGCATTAATTTAATGAAAATTTTATATGTGACTCGTACTATTATATGTAGAATTTGAATTCTCTCTCAAATTAAAAAAAAGGATTTATACTATGCATATCTAATATTAAATCTGAAAATCTGGTTTCCAATCCTTTTTAGCTATTCCTGGCTTTACCTCCCAGAGGAATGGAACTGAAGGCGGTTGCCGGACATGCTTTTTGGTGGTGGTGGAAGTTTGGATCAATTCCATATCTGCCATTTCGGATCTGATGCCATTTTTTGTTTCCTGCAACTCTCCTTTATAACGAGGGAAGCTGAAGTGGGTTAGAAAACTTTTCTACCAACTTTGTTTATTTAACTGCTCCATCTTTCAAGTGATTAGGCTCACCCGCTCTAACTCTCTCTTATGTGTGTGTATATTCCACACACGAACAAATCCAATACGAGTAAAAGCTTACATTTATGCGAATTACAAGGCTGTTTCAAATTAAGATTCGGTTTGGATCATAGGATTGAAAAGTAAATTTAAATTTGTATATCTAAAATAAACTTTTGTGAGAGAAAATACTTAAAAAAAAAAACTTTTTAAATAGTGTTAAAAAATAATAATATTAAAACGGTGATTGAAATGAACTATAAGTACTTGTTTGTATTTTATGGAATTAGTATAAGGGGTGTGATGGATAGGATTAGGTGGATTATGATTCAATCCGTAATCCAATTTGTTTTCTCAATCTACAATCAATTCATGAGACTCCACATCAAGTCCAATCTAATCCATAAATATCAAATTTCACGGACTAGATTCACAGTTTCAATCCGTAGACTTTAAAAACTAAATTAAATATATTAAAATATAAAATAGTTCAATAAAATAACAATCCAATCGAATACAAGTCTTCGATAACAAATTAAATTGTAGCATAACAATCCATTATAACAAATAAACATCAATTAAACTAGACAGAGACACGAAGACTATGGGCCGAACAATATTGGATAAAGACATATTTAGACTTCACTCTGTATACGATTATTTATTAAAAAAAAATTAGGAACAAAAGTGTATGTATATATGGAAAATTTTAAAAATATACAAGGTTCCGATTTGCAGATTTCATCATGAATTGTGAAATTCTTAATTCGTGATCTAACATGTGATCTTCGGATCGTAAAATTCTTCATCTATTAGTATTTTAATCCAATCCAATATACCTGATTAGATTAGATGGAACGATTTTATAAGTACCCTTCATTAATATTATCTACATTTATTTTTTAAGTGATTGTTTCGAAATTCTGCCAATACAACCATTTTTTTTAAATGATACAAACAAATTTTCACTTTCGTAAATATAACCTTTCAATTAGATGAAAGTTATATCCAAATTTGTCTTATAAAACCGACTATGTATTGAAAATCCCCCCACCCAAAAAAAAAAAAAAAAAAAAAAAAAGAAGACTAACATTGTAAATCAAAGAATAAATTCATATATATTGGGTCGTTTTGTATGAATTATTTCTCTCTAGTGTAACATTGTTCAGTTAAATTTAGAGGGGAAAAAAAAAAAAGATTGTTCAGTTAAACAAATAATAAATGAAAAAGTACAAACAATAGAACTGAACCCTAAACCCTACTCTGAAACCTATATATATACATATACACATGCATTTATATGTATATGGACTAATCTAGGTTGGTACCCTCCACTTCAACTTATCACCAGTAATGGCTTCGGCCAGATCTCGGTCATTCCGGCCGGGGACGGTCTTGTAATCCACGTTGCAGTTATGAACCTCCGGCATCCGGTGCCTTCCGCAGAACAAGCCACCGCACCGGCACCGGAACCCCGTCAGCCCCACCTTCTTGTTGCAGCTCTTGCACCGGTTTTTCCTGACCGTCAAACCCCCAGACTGAGCAGTGATTTCAGAAACAGCAGCGTCGTCAGCTTGATTATCAGACACCGGAGAAGACGGCGCGTGGTGATCGGGTTGATCAACGGTCGCGATTAAAGTCGACGCCGCGAGTGTGATCTCTCGCTTGAGGAACTCTTTGTAGCACTTGGAACACATGTTTTTGTTCTCCGCTGTCCCAAAGAAGCCGCAGTCATTAGCGCAAATTATCGGTTCCATGATCTCTTCAACCAAGTTACTGTCCATAATATTCTGCTAATTTCTTAATGATCCCTTTATTAATTATGATTTTCCTAATTATATGTAATACCAAGTATTTCTGTATTTACACGATTTCTTTTATTTTAAGAGATTTGTACAATTTTTAAGATACGCATGAAAAAGCCGATTAAGGGTTTTTATTTCGTTTTTGTGAGTTTTTTGATATTCTGAGACTCGAAAATGATTGCTTAGTCAAGCAAATGACCTTTTGGGCGAAAAGGAGCGAAATCGCCAAAATTTACATGTTGGTCAAAGTTTGACCGAAAACGCCAACGGTTGACCAAAAAGTCAACTGTTGACCACAGGAGTCAAAATTTGGCGGTAAAGTCAGCGGTTGACAAGAAAGTCAATGGCGGACGAGAAAGCCAAAGATTGACCCGAAAAAGTTAAGAAAAATACTGTACGACTTAATAGTTCGCAGTATAGTATTGTACTGCATAAAGCTATTTTTTTTATGATTAAAATGATATGTTTAGAATTCAAAACCACCATAGAAAATCAAGCACAATAATTAGAATATTTTGGGCCTAGTGGTTCCAAGTTAAGAAAAAGTTTTTATACAGTCCATTTAAAAACAGGTAAATTTTGGACTGCGGTTCAATTAACTAATACTGCGTATAAGAGGAACCAGTATTGGAATTACCTGTGGTAACTGAAAAATGGATTATTTAAAGGTGAAAAGTGGCAAACAAGCTTTAGGGGTGGCTTACCTCACTAACTTTTGAATTATTACATCATTAATTTAATTAATTAGTTAGAAAGTAATTTTTTGGATAACTCCTTTGGTTCCACCCAAGCAAATCCGACCACCTCACCCCCTCCCCTTGCTAATTCTGATTTTTTTTTTAAGGACCACATGATGCAATTTCAAGAAGTTCAACCTCTATAAATAGGGGTGGGTTTAATTCAAAAAAATTGGTAAAATGCAACCAACCTCTTGTCATTTTTCTTGAGCAAGAATCCGGATTTTTAAGAAGGGGGAAAGAGGGGAAATTTTAATTAGGATCAAGAGGGAATTAAGCTTAGGGTGTTCGGTTTTGTGAGGAAAGCAAGCAAGGAAGATTGAGAAAAAATTTTGGGAGTCTTTTCCTAGTCTTAGAACCGGCTGTGGGCAGCAAGGAATAGGCAGGAAAAAAAAAATTCAAATACTAAGGGGGAATTAGGGTTTTAAGTGCTGAATTTTGGGTTAGCACATCACCCTTGGGCACAAAAAAATTTTGGTGCTCAAATTAGGCCAAAAAGGGCAGCTATAAGGGAGAGAAATCAAGGAGGAAACAAGAGTTTGGTGGCTGGAAACTGCAGCAGCTGTGGGGCGGATTTGCAGCAGCTTGGTGGCCGAACTTGGGGCTAGGAAAGCAGCAGGATTTGGACTTCAATCCACCATTTCAACCGCTGTGGTGAAAGAAGAAAAAGGAGAAAAAAAAAAAAAAAAAGAGCAGCCAAACTCTTGGTTGTTAGTAAGGTGCCAAACCCTTGATTCCAAGCTTTTAGTTTAAATTTCAATTAGAGAAATTTAAATGTATTAAAGCCTTGGTTGTATTGAGCATAAGCTCATTGGTTTCTCTTGCTGCCCTAGCTTAGAAATTAGGGTTTGTGCTTGAAAATTTAGGGTTATGTTGGTGGTTGTTAATATGCATGCTAGGTATTGTTGTTTGGTTTAGGTTTTTGTATATTTGTGCAAAATGTTCATGTAAATGTGTTTGTTGAATGTTGAACATTAGAAACGTCTCTGCATGTTTGAATTAGGCTCCCGACGTGTTCGGTTGAGGTAGGATGAACGTAATAGGACGTAAGCGAAATCGAAACCGAAAAATGGCCTTCTCGGGTAGGGTTTGCCCAGTCTCGGGAAAAACAAATTTTGAGGCCCTTAGAGGCCGAATTGGGAGAAACTCAAAACACAAAAGTTGTAGATTAGGTTGTTTCCTAGGGGGATACGTGAACAGTTTTTCAAAATAAGGCTCCAATGGCCTTGGTTTTCTGCAAAAACCAATCCTGACCTGCTCAGGAACCATACACGAACAGAGTTAGTTCAACACAGATTTTGGACAGGTTAAGGTCCAAACTGGATTTTTCGTAAAACATGGAAGTTGTAGGGTTCTGAGATAGCTAAAACTTTCGTGAAGACAATTGTTCCAAAATCGGCTTAGATTTTTAAATGAAAATGATTTTCAAAGATGGTACAGAAATGGGGAGATTTCTGTACAAGATGTTTAGAAATGGTTCAGAAAAGGGTATTTTTGTGTTTTTAATGATTAACTGGCATTATAAAACTGTTCCAAAGGCAGTTTTTAATAGTCAATGATTTTTACAATTTTACCTTATGATTTTCTAATTTTTTTAAAATTAAATTAAAAAAAAAAGGGGGATTTTGTGCCAAAAACATAAGGTTTTCTAAAAATAAAACACAAATGAATTTTTGGAATTATAGTTAAAAATAATAATCCGAATAAGATAGATTTAAACCTTAGGGTTACTTAAAATAACCAAGTAGGTTCACGTAATGCAAAGTAAGGAAATATAACTACGGTTATATAAGAATGTTGGCTTACCAACAGTTCTAATCCTTACTCTTTTTGTCGATAACAGAATACGATACGCGACGGTGTCCCAACGAGCTTGAGCTTATAACTGGACACAGCAATTTTAAAACAAGTAAGTACAACCACCGCCTACAGCATAGGCTTTGACTTGATACTTGCCTAAGTATGTTTTAAATGTATGCTTTATTGTATGTTTTGTAGTGTTACTTTGCTGTGTTAATTATATGCCATGTAATTACATATTTTATATTAAGTGTTAAGAAAAGTTTTATGCTATGGTTTATGTGTAAAATGCTATGTTTTAGGGTAAAATGCTATGTTTAAGTATATGTCATGAAATGTCAGAAACATGTTAAGATTAAGACATGCTATATTTTAGTTGTGTGAAACATCACGAAGTATGTTCACCAATAATAAGAATGAAATCAAGTGTAAGATAAAGAATGACATGAAAATAAGTAAGTTACTTGTGTCGTACCGACCCGCGTAAGGTCGGGTTGGACTATGGATTGAGTTGGAAAAAGATTGGCCACCCCAACCAATTCATAGTTGCGCGCCCGGTACGAACACTATAGGGCCCATATGTTAAATTAAGTTAAGTAAGCAAGTTATGTACAATAAGAAAGACTAAGAAAGCATAATTGGCTCATGCATATGTAGGATAAGTTACAATAAGTTAAGTTAAGTAATGCTATACTATGTTATGCTTAGTTTATGTTAGTTAGATATATTGTTTTGTGTTGTGTCGCGGTATAGGATGGTTGTACTTGCTGAGCGAAAGCTCACTGTCTTACGTTTATGCTGTAGGTAAGCAACCTGCCAGCAATTGCTGATGCAAGATGGAGAGGCGAGGCTTGGCGGACTGTGAACCGTGGGAAATGTTGAACCGCTATGCGTTTTGAATTTATTTTATTTACGTTTATTAAGTTGAGATATGCTAAACAACTATTGCCTATTATTTGTTATATTTTATGTACGCTCTCGTGTGCGAGTCACACTGTAAAAAAAAAAAAAAAAAAAAATATTTCCGCTGTTTATGTTGATTAAGTATGTATGAAATATACGTAAGTATGTATGGTAACGGCCTGTGCTAGGCGGGTCGTTACATTATAATCTCAGACGACGAATATTCTTGTGCAACTTTGCAGTATAATGATTTTTTTCTTTCTATGACAGTGGAATGAATGGAAGACTGGTATTTATAGAGGTTTGGTGAAGTTATTTGGAAGTCAGAGCAGGAGACTACTGTCCTAATTAAAGTGGGATTTAAGCTTTTTTAAGGGATATTATAGTTCAGATCTTTATGTTATTAAAACAATTTTTTTAATTAGATTAGCTTTACCAAGTAATTCCTTTTTGCATACAGTTTTTACTCTTTTTACTAGGAATCGAACAATATTTGATTTGTGAATATATCCTAATCCTGCATATCTAAATATAATATTAGATATGTTGTCCAACTTCGTGGAAAATAAATTTTCAAAAAAAAAAAAAAAAAAAAACAGAACTTTGTGGAAAATAAGAATGTTTTGGAGATTTGGAGTTTGCTAACCATAATCGAGTAACTATAGTATATCTAATATTCTTATTAAATATTTCAAAAAAAAAAACATTCAAAATGAATTGACAAATAAAAAATATATATAGATATACTTTTTTGTTGGCAATTAAAAAATATATATACTTTGCAATATTATATGTATCCCTAGTTTTAAATTTAAGCAAATTATTAAAAACCTCTTTTACATTAAAAATACAATCATACAAAAAATACACCAACTTTATATTTCCACCAAAAGATCAATCAAGAAATATATATTTTCATATTTCAATATATTAAACATAGAAATATATATTAAGTAATATACATAAAGTTATCTTTAAAAAAAAGTAATATAAATAGTTGGTTTTTAAAATTGATTTTTAAGAAACTGATAGTTTTGAAGTACAATTATGATACATGATAAAATTTGAAAACTTTTATTGCATAATATATCTAATTATATTTTAAGCACCGCTCAACATCTTTTTAAATATTGTTATTCCTCTTCTTTTTCGGATTCTACTATTACTACATATATACTTGTTGTAGAAAATATGATTTTCCTTTTCCCCTGTATTATTTTGACAAATTAATTACTGTCCTTTTCGGTTTAGGATTCTCTGATTTAGTTTGTAATTAACACTTTCTTTCTCATTATGAAAAACAATCCCATTACTAGAAGGAATAAATTTAAGCACCAAATCGAATTCGATGGTTCAAATTCAAACAAGTTTCTGGTTCCATGAAGACAGAATGAGATCATTTATTTAAATTTTTAGTATCCCCAAATGATATCTAAAAAATTATCAGATGGAAGCATTTTAAATTTTGTAGGTAATGGAACATAATATAACTAGTTGGATATTGTTTAGGACATAAAAAATAAGATAGAAGATCTAAGTCTCAACTTTCAAATCAATGCTTTGTAGAAAATCCTTTTTCTTCTCACATACTCTCAGATTACGGTACTCTTGACGGCATATGTGGTGTTGTGGCTTCGCTAGTCACAGCATTGAGCTAGGGGGCGTTTTCTCACAAAACTATCATCAAATGTCAATGCTGGATTCACGAAATAGAGAAATTCTTCATGCCACACCACTTTTGGAAAACTGTTGTCCAATATTGTCCCAACCTTCGTTGAGAGTTTTTGAAAAATATGTGCTGGCCTTTGGGGGAAAAAAAAAAAAAAAATTCTAGCGTATGATGGTGTTATGAAAAAATCGTCATCCAACTATAGTCACTTAATCTACTTTTGTTATAGTGAAAGAAATAAAAAAGAGTATCAATGAGGTGGTCGTTTCATCAGTGATCTTCTCGTCATCGGTTATCTTTTTGATACTCAGTTGATTATTATATACGTATTCATTAGGTTTTAGAAGGGTGTATTAATTAAATTCGTGAATCCATTCAACTCGTATCTAATCGAAATCAATCTATACAAGTCAGTTTGGGAGGACTTTTGATTTGGTATAAGTTGAGAAAATCTCAATCCAAAGATTATAGGGTTTTATTTATTATTTATTATTTATTATTTATTCTTTGGATTGACCATTTTCAACAAAAATCCGATTTGTGTTACATATTTATGTGTTGATTTACTGAAGACTTTAATTCTCAGTTCAAATTGAAGTTGTTTCTTATGCCTATATCATCGTATATTCGTTGCCTAAATCTACTGCAACAAATACACATGATTATTATTCATATTACTATTACTGTATTATTATTATTATTATTGTTGTTGTTGTTGTTCTTGTTATTATTATTATCTCAAAGTGATAAATAGTTAACACAAAATATCAAATCACACAAACTCATATTTTGCTGTTTGGTATGAAATAATGCATGATTGAAGGAAACAAAGCAAGTATTATTCTTCTTTTTCCCTTTTTCGCTATATGCTACTTTTGAGCTAACTCCTATTAATAAAATGTGAATATCACAATGTGGGATCTAGATGAAACCCACATTTTATTTGTGATAAGGTAAAACCCTCGTGGTGTCTGGAAACATTTTCTTTTAATGGTGCAATAGAGCAAATTAACTTATAAAAAAAATTTCTAGTACACAAAATAAATAAATAGACAAACGAAAATTAAAAAATCAACATGACTTCTCTCTTATGGATTATGATAATCTTGAGACATTATAAAAAGGAAAAAAAAAAAAAAAAAAAAACATTGCAATTGCCAGCGATAGAATTGTAAACATAATTAACCCTTGTATATCCCCCTTAATGATTTCAGCCAAATCTCGGTCATTCCGGCCGGTGATGGTCTTGTAATCAACATTGCAAGCATGAACCTCCGGTAACCGGTGAGTTCCACAAAACAATTTACCGCCACATCAACCCCACCTTCTTGTTACAGGAGTTGCAACGATTTTTCTCGACGGTCAAACCCCCGGATTGAGCAGTGACCTCAGAAACAAGGAAGTCGTGTTGAGACTCTGGAGAAGATGATGCATGATCAGGTTGATCAACGGTTGCGATTGACTTTGATTTCGTGATTATCTCTTGCTTGAGGAAGTCGTTGTAGCACTTGGAACACATGTTTCGGTTCTCCGCTGTTCCAAAGAAGCCGCAACCACTAACACAAAGAATCGGTTCCATGATGTTTTGCACGCGTACTTGTTTCCGTAAATCTAAAATTACCGTGTCCAGGAGCAGGTAGGCAATTAGTAAAAAAAAAAAAAAAAAAAAAAAAAAAAATCAACGTTCTTGTGAATACTAAAAACATAATTAAGTGTTTGATAAATTATGATTAAAATTATTGTGAAGATATATAATAACTAAAATGGATGTACATATATTTTTTTTCAAATTAATATTTTAGTACACATATATAATACAAAAGTTATTCGAGAAAGTTTAAAGAATATGCAATTACACTCTCATTTACAATTCATCATTATCAGACAGATAAACAATTACAATAATAAGAGACTCCTAAAAACATTATGATAATAAAACTTGTAAAATAATTTACTGTGTTTACTAAAGAATTAGTTATAATATTTTGAGATAAAAGAGTTTGTAACTTTTACACTAATACTCAAAAGAATTTGTTTATTTGTAGATAAACAAAATAGCCAGCTAGATTGATTATAATATTAAGGATATTTTAAAAATTTACACGATGACAACCAAAGCAGTTGTGTAAAACCAATCTCTTACCTTTTTTTTTTTTGGTCAAATTCTGATGTAGGACAATTTTAGTAAAGTTTGATTACTAGACAAAAGTACGCGTACCAAACACGTCTAATTTGTTGTATACTACTTAATAATTTAAAACAGGTTATGAAAATAATGTCAGACGGGCTTTTAATTTGATCATGATCCCAGACTAATGCTCTTGTACTACTTTTTGCAGTATAATGAATTTAATATATGGTGAATGGAGCTATATATAGAGGTTTTTTATATAGTCTTTGGGAAGTATGAATTCGCTTTGGATTTTGTTTCAACGAATTGGAACCTTTCCTACTTAGGAATTATCAGACTTTGGTCAACCAACCAACCCCCTCCCCCCTTCTTTCTCTCTCCTTTTTTCTTTTTCTTTTTCTTTCTCTTTCTTTTTTTTTTTCTTTTTTTTTTAAATCGGATAACATAGCATTCACTAAACCAAAGCAGGGAGTTGTCATCTTCTTTTTTTTTTTTTTTGGGTGAGTTGTTATCCTCCTTCTTACGGCCTACGTACTTTTACTATGAGTATTGCATTATTGTTTCTATTGTTTTTCATAAATTTTCCAAGAATTCCCCGTAATTCCTTAATGCATATGATTTTTTTTTTTTTTTTTTTGCTTTTTTTACAGGGAATCAGAAACCATATACAATATATGTAATTGTAGGCATTAATTTAATGATAATTTTATATGTGACTCGTACTATTATATGTAGAATTTGAATTCTCTCTCAAATTGAAAAAAAAGGATTTATACTATGCATATCTAATATTAAATCTGAAAATCTGGTTTCCAATCCTTTTTAGCTATTCCTGGCTTTACCTCCCAGAGGAATGGAACTGAAGGCGGTTGCCTGACATGCTTTTTGGTGGTGGTGGAAGTTTGGATCAATTCCATATCTGCCATTTCGGATCTGATGCCATTTTTTGTTTCCTGCAACTCTCCTTTTTAACGAGGGAAGCTGAAGTGGGTTAGAAAACTTTCTACCAACTTTGTTTGATTAGCTGCTCCATCTTTCAAGTGATTAGGCTCACCTGCTCTAACTCTCTCTTATGTGTGGATTATGACTCAATCCGTAATCCAATTTGTTTTCTCAATCTATAATCAATTCGTGAGATTTCTAATATAATCCAATATAATCCGTAAATATCAAATTTCATGGATTGAATTCGCGGTTTCAATCTGTAGACTTTAAAAATAAAAATAAATATATTAAAATAGAAAATAGTTCAATAAAATAACAATCCGATCGAATACAAGTCTTCGATAATAAATTAAATTGTAGCATAACAATCCATTATAACAAATAAACATCAATTAAACTAGACGGAGACACGAAGACTATGGGCTGAACAATATTGGATAAAGACATATTCAGACTTCACTTTGTATACTGTTATTTATTTAAAAAAAAATTTAGGAACAAATGTGTATGTATATATGGAAAATTTTAAAAATATACAAGGTTCCGATTTGCAGATTTCATCACGAATTGTGAAATTCTTAATTCGTGATCTAACATGTGATCTTCGGATCGTAAAATTCTTCATCTATTAGTATTTTAATCCAATCCAATATACCTGATTAGATTAGATGGAACGATTTTATAAGTACCCTTCATTAATATTATCTACATTTATTTTTTATGTGATTGTTTCGAAATTCTGCCAATACAACCATTTTTTTTAAATGATACAAACAAATTTTCACTTTCGTAAATATAACCTTTCAATTAGATGAAAGTTATATCCAAATTTGTCTTATACAACCGACTATGTATTGAAAATCCCCCCACCCAAAAAAAAAAAAAAAAAAAAAGAAGACTAACATTGTAAATCAAAGAATAAATTCATATATATATATATATTGGGCCGTTTTGTATGAATTATTTCTCTCTAGTGTAACATTGTTCAGTTAAATTTAGAAGGGAAAAAAAAAAAAGATTGTTCAGTTAAAAAAATAATAAATGAAAAAGTACAAACAATAGAACTGAACCCTAAACCCTACTCTGAAACCTATATATATACATATACACATGCATTTATATGTATATGGACTAATCTAGGATGGTACCCTCCACTTCAACTTATCACCAGTAATGGCTTCGGCCAGATCTCGGTCATTCCGGCCGGGGACGGTCTTGTAATCCACGTTGCAGTTATGAACCTCCGGCATCCGGTGCCTTCCGCAGAACAAGCCACCGCACCGGCACCGGAAACCCGTCAGCCCCACCTTCTTGTTGCAGCTCTTGCACCGGTTTTTCCTGACCGTCAAACCCCCAGACTGAGCAGTGATTTCAGAAACAGCGGCTTCGTCAGCTTGATTATCAGACGCTGGAGAAGACGGCGCGTGGTGATCGGGTTGATCAACGGTCGCGATTAGAGTCGACGCCGCGAGTGTGATCTCTCGCTTGAGGAACTCTTTGTAGCACTTGGAACACATGTTTTTGTTCTCCGCTGTCCCAAAGAAGCCGCAGCCATTAGCGCAAATTATCGGTTCCATGATCTCTTCAACCAATTTCCTGTCCATAATATTCTGCTAATTTCTTAAAGATCCCTTTATTAATTATGATTTTCCTAATTATAATCTCAGACGACGAATATTCTTTTGCAACTTTGCAGTATAATGATTTTTTTCTTTCTATGACAGTGGAATGAATGGAAGACTGGTATTTATAGAGGTTTGGTGAAGTTATTTTGGAAGTCAGAACAGGAGACTACTGTCCTAATTAAAGTGGGATTTAAGCTTTTTTAAGGGATATTATAGTTCAGATCTTTATGTTATTAAAACAATTTTTTTAATTAGATTAGCTTTACCAAGTAATTCCTTTTTGCATACAGTTTTTACTCTTTTTAATAGGAATCGAACAATATTTGATTTGTGAATATATCCTAATCCTGCATATCTAAATATAATATTAGATATGTTGTCCAACTTCGTGGAAAATAAATTTTAAAAAAAAAAAACAGAACTTTGTGGAAAATAAGAATGTTTTGGAGATTTGGAGTTTACTAACCATAATAGAGTAACTATAGTATATCTAATATTCTTATTAAATATTTAAAAAAAAAACATTCATAATGAATTGACATATAAAAAATATATATAGATATACTTTTTTGTTGGCAATTAGAAAATATATATACTTTGCAATATTATATGTATCCCTAGTTTTTAATTTAAGCCAATTAAGAAAAACCTCTTTTACATTAAAAATACAATCATACAAAAAATACACCAATTTTATATTTCCACCAAAAGAGCAATCAAGAAATATATATTTTCATATTTCCATATATTAAATATAGATATATATATTAAGTAATATACATAAAGTTATCTTAAAAAAAAGTAATATGAATAGTTGGTTTTTAAAATTGATTTTTAAGAAACTGATAGTTTTGAAGTACAATTATGATACATGATAAAATTTGAAAACTTTTATTGCATAATATATCTAATTATATTTTAAGCACCGCTCAACATCTTTTTAAATATTGTTATTCTTCTTCTTTTTCGGATCCTACTATTACCACATAAAGCGCAAAGAATATGCAATTGCACTCTCATCTATAATTCATCATTATCAGACAGATAAACAATTACAATAATAAGACTCATAAAAAATTATGATAATAAAACTTGTAAAATAATTCACTGTGTTTACTAAAGAATTAGTTATTATATTTTGAGAGAAAAGAGTATGTAACTTTTACACTAAAACTCAAAATAATTTGTTTATTTGTAGATAAACAAAATAGCTAGCTAGATTGATTATAATATTAAGGATATTTTAAAAATTTACACGATGATAACCAAAGCAGTTGTGTAAAACCAATCTCTTTTTTTTTTTTTTTTTTTTTGTGGTCAAATTCTGATGTAGGACAATTTTAGTAAAGTTTGATTACTAGACAAAAGTACTCAAATCAAACACTTCTAATTTGTTGTATACTATTTAATAATTTGAAAAAGCTTATGAAAATAATGTCAGACGAGCAGGGAGTTGTTATCTTTTTTTTTTTGGTGAGTTGTTATCCTCCTTCTTACGGCCTATGTACTTTTACTATGAGTATTGCATTATTGTTTCTATTTTTTTTCCATAAATTTTCCAAGTATTCCCCGTAATTCCTTAATGCATATGATATATATATATATATATATATATTTACTTTTTTAACAGGGAATCAGAAACCGGATACAATATATGTAATTGTAGGCATTAATTTAACGATAATTTTATATGTGACTCTTAGTCTCTTACTATTATATGTAGAATTTGAATTCTCTCTCAAATTAAAAAAAAAAATAGATATATACGATGCATATCTAATATTAAACCCAACTTTATGAAGAAAAGATAATGTCTTGGACATTTGGAGTACATATACTCAATTTAATCTCAATTCACGTCGGTACAATGTTAATTTGCTTTCCTTTGCTCTCTCTTATTCTCGATTTATTAAAATTGTGCTTCTTTTATCAGAAAAAATTACAATAATATTTGGCGGCCAGTTTATATATTGAAGGAAAGAAAGAAACTAATTGTTTGAGTACGTACCAAAGAATTTATTTTTTGGTTTAGCTAAGCAGCACCAGTTTTTTATTTTTTATTATTTTTTTTGGCGAATTATTGTTCAACACCTTTATTGCTTTTCTTTCTTGGATTCTATAGCAGCTTTACCTCTAGGATAGTTATTTATTGTAGTAGAGAATTATAATCCCACTCTAATTATTTTGTTAATAAATAGTTTGCTTTGTTCTCTTGTGCTAATTTGATTAACTTAGTGTCCATTTCGGTTTAAGATTCTCCGTTTTAGTTTCTTAATTATTAACACTTTCTCCAACATGAAAAACCTACTAACACAGTCTAACACGATAATTTTTACACCTGATTTCATCGTAAGATAGTGAGTTCAAATCTCCACTCTCAACTTTATTTGGAAAAAAAAAAAATCACTATCTAATATATAACCCACAAATATTAAGAATAAATTTTGTAAAGTACCTAATCCAATTGGACGGTCCAATTGCAATCAAATTGCTGGCCCCCATTTGGACATTCAACTTTTCAAATCAATGCTTGGAGAAGCTCCTCCTTTTTTTTTTTTTTTTTTTTTTTCCTTAAAAGATCTCGGGAAATCTCAGGAAATAAAAAAATTTCTTTTTCTTTATAATTCTGGGCCAGGTGGTGTGGTTTCTTCAACAAATAATATCTGCCTAGCTAATATTGCCCATGTTAGCCATACAATACAAAATCTAATCTTGTTAACTCAATTAGCCACCTAACCATAATTAAAGTGTGTGGCGGTTTGAAAAAAGAAATGTAAACAAATAAATTAAAAAAAAAGAAAAGGTTTCATGAGGTGGTCGTCTCATCAACACTCATCTTCTCATCCGCTATCTTTTCCATACTAAGTTGTTGATTATTAAATATTCAATGGGTCCTAGTCACAAACAAACATATATATATATATATATGTATGTATGTATATTTATTTATATGTGTGTGCGTGTGGTCGTTTCCAATTGTAAGCCATATGTACAGGCAAGACGTTTATATATGTATATATATAATTTTGTTCTTATATATTGCTAACAGTGATTTAGATTGAAACTCTTTCTTGATTCAATTTTGCTTTATCAGTTGCCAGGCTAATACAATTCGTTTACTTATTAAATAGGAAAAGAAATTAAAATAAAAAGAGGGACTAATATATGAGGCGGTATATAAGCAGGTTGGAAGTGACGAGGCTTTTCGCCCATTGTTTGTACTCCTCTCTCTCTCTCTCTCTCTCTCTCCATATATAATTCTCACATTTTCAAGAATTACAAATGGAAAAAAAAAAAGAAAAAGAAAAGAAGGAAAGAATGTTACATAAAGCTACAAATTTATAGTCCATTCCCTAGAAACAGATTATATATTATGATCACATGCGGGGTATATACAAAGATAATAGTCCAAATCTCTAATTCCCATTTTCGTGGTCTACATTCAATTTTGGACTACTTGGGTGTTGGAATCATGCATTATAATGACATTGTTAAAATAGAAAAATAATTTTTAAAAAAAAGGAAAAAAAAAAAAAAAAAAAGAATAGTGGTTAGTCTAAACAGCACTGTATGAGATTATTCCGCAGCTATATCATAGCCCAACAAAAAAATATAGGTCCTACACTTCCTATCTCCACTTAACCTCTTTTATATTCTAGTAGTCTATTATTATTTTTGAATTTGGCGTTGAAATTAAAATTACAATTTCGTTGGTGGTTCCAAACGACCCATATGTACCACAAGCAATTTTTAACGAATCTATCTGCATACTATACTAATGATAACAATGATATATATATATATATATATATAGCAGTAGTTGTAATTAACACCTAATAAAAACAATATCTCAGAAAGAAAATCGTAATAGCAACAATAATAATAAATGATGAAGAAATTAATACAATTTTTCACACGAACGTGAAATTAATTATTATTGCAAACCCATGCATTTCCTTACTTTTTTTGATTACTTAAAAATAAGACCATTAATTACATAGAGTCTATATTTCATAATTACCAATATACAGAGATATGATGATCAGGGTCGAACTGAAAACTAATTAACCCTCATAGATCCGAAAATTACTCCTCGATCCAAAATCAACCATAACAAAATTTAAACCCATAAAAAACTAGAGAAAATCAAATTAAGGGGACGAAAAAAAAGGGGGAAAAATTAACCGGTTGTAGTAGTAGAACTCTGCAAATTGAGCAAGTTATTGTTGCACTCGAAAAAGGCTTTGGCAGTCATCTCCCTCTCGAACCTCCAAATGTAGTTAAGTCCGACGAGCAACTCAGTTATGGCGGCTTCAGTCTTGTCCTTGTTGGCGAAGAAGAGAGTCTGGAACAGAAGGACGTTGGTCTTGGGCGCGAGGTTCTGCTGCTCGAGGCTGCGCTCGTTCTGCCACTTGATCATGTTGTGAGCCAGGGGCGACAGCCACGCCAGGATCCTTCCCAGCGCCTCCCTCCACTCCGTCGCCAGCACCGGGTCGCTCGCCGAGAACCCCACCCCCCTCAGCCTTCCCCTCAGCGCCGCCCTCACGCTGCTCGGCAACATCGCGTACAGATCGTCCCTCGCCTCCACCCCCACCAGCTGCGGCGACTTTATCATCTTCTCCATCACTATTATCACGTTCGCGTAGTGTATCGCCAGCGCCGCCGCCCCCAGCGTCGTCCCCGGCGGCTTCAGCAGCTTCGCGTTCGACTCGAAGAACAACGGCCTCCCATTAGTACTGTTATTATTCGCCTGTTCTTTGGTTAGTGGCCCGGAAACATAATAACATGATGTCGTGGTCGTGGTCGGGTTTTGATCGGATGGGTGGACGGTAGCGGAAGCCGAAAGGCTTCTCGGAAGCGACGGTGGGACCGGAATACTGTGCGATCCGATGCCGAAAACGAGCTTCGTCCTGGCGAGAATCGTGAAGATGGATCTGGCGAGAACGGAGGTTACAGAGTCGAAGCTTCGGCTCCAAAGAGATCTCTCCTTTAAGTACTTCACTTCCTGTCTCTGCCACAGAATCTTCTGTTGGAGCTCGACGATCTTCTGTTCTTTGATCGAACTCGAGTCGTACTGATGATTAGCATAATTATCATTATGTAAGGCCTTTTTGAGACCGCTCTCCATGATGCAGAGCTCGTCGGTTTCTCTGTAGAGCGTGGCGGTGACGGTAATGTAGCGGTCCATCTTCTTCTGCTTGGCCTCCATGTCTTTCCAGGTGAGGACCCAGCCGTGAGGGTCCTTGCCGGCGTCGGCAAAGTCGTGGAAGAGGCGGTCGAAGTTCCGAAGGGTGGAGTCCTCACACTTGGAGCTGATTTGGGAGACGGATTTGGCGAGGAGGCGGAGATTCTCGACGATCTCAGCGCAGGCGAGGCCGAGGAGGAAGGCGTCGTCGTTGGAGATGATCTTGCGCACTCCTTCTAGAGAGATCGAGTCGTTGCGGAGGCGGATCATATTCTTGTCGGAGAGGAATTGCCATATGTGGATGAGCTTCGACATTAGGCCGGCGATCTCGAACGCCAAAACGCCGATGTTTGATTTCTTGATAACTTGCTTCGGGTGGTGGTGGTGATGGTGGTGAGGAGACGATTTTACGACGTCGAAACTGCTTGATATCGCCGTCTTTACCTTGATCAGCCATGTCTCGAGCGCCATAAATAGAGAAATATATAAAGATGTATATATATAAATATATTTGTTGGAGAATATGTGAACTGAAATTAATAAGGTGGAAATGATAAGATAGGAAGCTGAACAGAGAGTGGAAATGGGGAGAATAATTGAAGAGTGGGAGGAGCAGAGGAGATAAGGATAACAGAGGTGTAAAGCTCGTGGGATGTTTCGAGCGTTACAGATAGTCTAATAAGAAAAAACCAGAAGAGAGAGAAAGGAGGAGTGGAGAGACAGAGAGAGACTGAGGTTGATGAGAGGAAAAATAATATATATTTAAAAAAGAATAAAGTTTTGTTGAAGTTTCAATTTACTCCCACATGCAGTGATGGCGCGTGTATAGGTTCGTAATTAAAGGGTTTGTCGTTTCCAGTGGAGACTTCAGACGCTTTTGAAAGAATGTAGAATCATAAGTTTTTTTTAATTACTTTTTTAAATTTATTACTATTATTATTATTATTATTTAGATTTTTTCATTTTTCTATTCTTGTGGATGTGTGAAGGGAAAAATAAGATAAAATTAAATAAAGGGGGACGCTTTTTCTTCGATGCTGTTTTCTTCTAAATTGGAGGAGGAGGGCCATATCATTATTGGCTTTTCCTCCTTGATTTTAAGTGAAGCATATTTGTTTTTTTGCTTTTATTTTTTTCTTTTTATAATTAACCAACTTGGTTTGTTTAAACATGTTGGGTACTTAACGTCCGTACCATATATTTATATTTATATTTATATGTGTATATAAAAGTCATTTAGAAGTATAAAATGATCTTGGATACTCAAATTTGTTTATAATTAGCTGTAGACTTGTTTATAAAATGCTTTCGAAAAAGTCAATCTTATATGGTCGCACATCATGATCAAAGCATATGAACAAAAAAAAAAACCATATATATATGTTATCATTTTTTTAAGTGAATTAGTCTTTAGTTTTCCATAATTTTTTTTTTAAAAAAGTTAATCTTTATTCTCTTATAGGGATCAATTGGACTAATTTCTAGGAACCTCTCACCAATATGATAAAAAATAATAATAATAATTAAGGCACCAGATCTCAACAATTAATGCACTTTTTTAAAGTTATCCTTTAGGTTTCCTATTAAGTTTGAATTATTTGTCATGACAATTTTAGAAATTTTCTTGCTTGCTTAAACTGCATAAACAATGTCAATTGCAAGCATCGATACTTAATACATGAATTGATGTATGAAACAGTAACTAGCAACTCAAAAAAGAAATTCCATTAAAAAAAAAACAAAAAAAACAAAATCATAGTTAGGAATATAGGTCATTTAAAAAAAATTAAAAAAAAATGGAAGAGAAATTGGCATGTAATTAAGATCATCATAATATTTCACATCCTTTAACGACAAAAAAGACCTTCCAACCAATGCACATGCAACTAAAGAAATCAAATCAGTTTCCCATCCCAAGCTCACAAACTATTGCAGCTTTTTGACCTTCTTACTTCCCTAAAAGAAAAGATAGATATATAAAAAGAAAATGGCGAATGATAGTCTCTTTTGTGCATGCACTACCTTTTTTATATTGGCATAGCTATTTATATTATAACCTAGCAGCCAGACGATTCCCCTTTGATTAACTACAGTCCAATCTTGATCATCGGATTCTTGTCAAGGAGATACGATTTAAAATCAATATATATAGTTATATGTATAAGCATAAATATATATATATATTATCCCACACACATATATATACATGCTTCACGTAATTTGTTAGAGTAATTACAAACGCTTTGTGTGTCGGTTCCTAAACATTGATCCTAGTCAATAATGCTTTCTACACACACACACACACACACACACACATATAGTGGTGCATTGTAGCAAGTATTGGTCACTTGTTACAATATAGTGGGTGATTGGAACGGCTTGTTTAAAGCAAATTGCAAGCCAATTATAGAATATAGAAAACTTCAGCTTGCAATAAACTAAGATTTTGATGTTTCACCCATGACTTTAGCTAAAAACCCCCCACACATTTTATTTTATTATTATTTTTTTGGTCTACGAGCTTCTCTCTTTTGTGTTGTTTGAATGTGAATATGTTAGTGATCAACCCACATTATAATGTTTGGGTGTCCAAATTCAGGCAGAGAGAAAGGAAGGAAGAAGTGCTTAATGTGTTGACTAAATTAGGGAAGCGTTGACTTTTGAGGAGACATGTGGTGATGGTGAATTTATTAGAGACAAATAAATGTGGTAGCAGCGCCATGCATGCAACTATGCCTAACAAACATTATCATCAGCATATTATTATATGTTATATATATAGGGTAATTATAAATATGTAGTTCTTTTTTAATTGGTTGGTCAAATATATCATGAATAATTTAAAAAAAAATTAAGAAGAAGGAGAAGAATAAAAGTCTCACGAGGTTACTCATTCTGATCACATGCATGGTTTGGGGGAAGAGTGATTGTTGGGTTGGTGGATTTTTTTTCATTTTGGGGTAATCTAAGTTTATTCGACAAGTGGATGAGAGAGAGAGAGAGGTAAGACCATATATTTGACTACATAAATTTTCCAAACTTGTGTGCATGGAAGGTTTGTTACTTATATATACATATGTGTATATACATTTATATATTTACAAGATGATGATAATGGTTTTTAAAAGGTGGTTTCTTTTATAACAATTGCCTTTGCTTTTGCCTACCAAGGAAAGGGGCATCAACGATTTCGCTGTTTACTTGTCGGACGATGAATAGGCAGCCACGAGCCCTCCTTCATCTCCATACCTTGATTGGAGTGCCCTCTCTCTCTCTCTCTCTCTCTCTCTTCTGTCACATGGCATGAGAACTCCTCTCTGCCCTCCACAAAGTGGTGCTAATATATTTGTTTTTACATTATCTCAGATTTCTGAATGTTTATTTTACTAAATTTCTCAAGAGCTTATATATATATATATATATGTATATATATATATGGACATATACATATATATGGATATATGGACATGCTACAATTATTAAATTAAGTTGTTTCTTAAGTGAAACAAACTTAATTAATTTTCCTAAAAAATTAACCGAATTTTAACTCTTCCTTGAATAAATAATCGGGCTTTGATCAAAGTGCCGATCTAACTATATATATTATAAAAATTAGGAGATTCTTACCATCACTAAGAAAAAAATAACTTATAGTCACAATATTTTTTATGAAATTTTTAGTCACAACTCTGTGACTAATATGCCTTTAGACAAAAAAAATGTTAACTACAAAATTTGTTGTCGCCGACGTGATTAAATTTTTTTTGTGATTAATTAAAAATCTCATGATTAAAAGTTTTAGTCAGAAATTTATGATCAATTTAGTCACAAAAAAAATATTATAACTAAAAATTTTATAACAAAATATTATGACTAAAAGTTCAATTTTTTTTTTTAAAGTTTATATATGGGGAATAAAATAAAATTCGATCCATTTGTACGTACAAGGTACTTATTATAATAAATCTTCTTAGTTCGACATTAATGGGATTTTGTCTCTATACAGAGACAATGGGATTCGTAGAAATAGATAATGAGAAATAGACAATACTACAATTGCACTACTGAGAGAGAGTTTCAAGGAATTGTTTTGGAAAAGGAAGCCTCCCCACTGTTTAATTGTTGGCTGGCTAACATTTGTCACCTTGTGAGTGGTTAATTGATGAAATATAGATCCGGTTGTTATATTATGACCATCATCTATGTATTAATAATAAGTTACTTTTTACTGTACTATATATAATGTTACATCTTATTTAAACCAGATCAAAATATTTATATAAAAAAAAACAAAAACAGAGAAAATTTAATATAGATTTCACTACTCAAAATGTTTAAGATAAGAATAATGTAAAGTATTTGTTGCTGTAAATTAATTATGTATGAAGCTCTCGATCTCTACCGCACATGTAAAAATGTAATACATCTTCCTTTGTATATACATACATACATATATATATATATATATATATAAAAGAGGTATTAATCTTTTAAAGATTCGAAGAATTAGTTGGTCAAATATTTTAGAGTGGTACTGCAATCTAGATATTGATTTTGGATAAAACAACAAAGAAGATACAATATTACATATATATTGTTAGACGTTGTCGTTCCTTGCTAATGCAATGTACCATACTGAATCTGCAAACTCGAAGAAGATTTGGATTCTCTTACCGACTGAAGTTATTATAAGAAAGATGTTTATAATAGCGTCTTCTTTTATATATATATATATATATAAATATACATGTACGTATATATCTCATAAAATGTACGTAGCAAGAAAGTGCCTTGTTGTTTCGGAATGCTCCATGGAGTTTCTCTCTCTCTCTATATATTTTGCTTGTTAATTAAGTGAAAGAGAAAATGAATAACACCAATAACACCAAATTTAAGATTTTGGTACACATAATTGATAGGGGAAAAGAACATGCATCTTGTAATTTGTCATCTCAATTTCTCTGTCAATTTTCAATTATTTAATGGTCAATTAAAAGTATGAAACAAATTTCCATTTGAATTATAAATTTTATGCTTGCCTATACACACATCATTATTTTTTTCCCCTTAAAACACAGTAATATCTATTCACATGTGCAAATAAATTTTCTTTACATCGGTACCTTTTTCTTTAATTAATTTGCTCAATCTTAACTATTTGTACTGCATGTTTTATTTATTTTAACAAGCTGATCCTGACACATGTAAGCAGACGCATGATTTTTTTTTTTTTTTTTCGTTTTCCGTTTTTCCATCAAAAGTTGAGATCTCTCCTAATGAGTTCTTTTAAATCTAACACTTTCGAGGTTAATAAAATTGGTTTATATGTGTGTGTGTGTGTGTGTGTTAACAGCCAAAAATGAAAAAAAAAAAAAAATGGTACTAGCTATTTAGTGGAACAAATTTTTTTTTTTTTTTTTTTCCTGTTTTGAGGTAAGTTTATGTATATAATATATATGTGGGTGTGGGTGTATTATACCATAATAAATTGTTTTAACCTCCACTGACTTCGGTGAATAATTAATTTGCCTTTTGTTGTGTCTTAAATGGTAACATTCATCTATTTACTACACTACATTCACGGCCGTTTATCATTCCAAATAATGTCTGGTTCTTCATGCTGGCTATCAAATAAAATAAAAAAATAAAAAATAAAAAATAAAAAATAAAGCACAACACTGAATTTAATTTGCATTGAAACTAACAAACCGAAGCTAAAATCTGCCAATGCCCATAGAAATGCAATAAGGGGTATATTTATATATATATTGATGATGGTATTACATATTAGAGCAAGCAAGTTATAAATTGCTTAAATTTACAGCTTCTCAAAAATATATATATATCTATAGTATATAAATGCCGTATACATATACTTTAAAAGAAAGTACATATATAGTATAGTGTATAAAATATTTTTTCTATATACTGATGATAGCATCAGTAGCATGGGTGGTATATGCAGCACGCGGAGAGTAATCTGTTCCAAGGGTGGCCAGCAACCTCAGCACGCTGCGCCACGCAGACAAATATATATATATATATATATATATGAATCACTCAATTACAACACCAGGTCTTGTATAATTACCCCCTGATCAACTTTCATTCATTACCCTATTAAATTTTTTCTTTGATGACGCCATCTTCCACATAACTGTATGATGATGTATATACCACTACTTATATATAGATATCTATATAGATATATATAGTCAATGTGTACATATAGATATATAGTCTCTCCCACTTCCACGAGTAAAAGACCAACATCATTACTGCGGTGGAGATTAATCCACGCCCACCAAATAATAAGATTTTAATATATTAAGCATTGATGAGCCGTGACGTGAGCTTCATTATGGATGTTAATGTTAATATGTCCAAATGGTTCAGCTGGGGTCACATATATGGCTCCATATATATAACTATACATATAGTTTAGTGGTGGTTCTCTTGTTGAATATAAATATCTTTCGTGTAAACTGTAACATTATTTCGAGTTTCTGTTTGTGAACAATGAACTTGCAATCATATTATTGGCCGCTTTGGCTTGACCATAAATTTTGATCTGTTACGTTTCTATCTAGGAGATTATTATGTGGTGATCTAGTTCTTATAATTATCCTTCATTATGCATTTGACCGAAAATATGACGTAGGGAACTATTATTACAAGATTTATTGCATTTCACACGCACACGCACACACCCACACACACACACACATATATGTATGTATATATATGAGACGTCTACATTGGAAACACTTTTCTAAATATTGGTTTGAAAGTTCAGGGAATTAGTGGTAGCTCCACTAAGCCAGCAGTAAAAAAAAGTTGGAGATCTTACACCACTACACTAGCAATTCCCAATTTCGGATAACCCTACAAGCTATAGTGACGAGTAGTGAATGAAGAGTTCAATAGCTCAATATTGCTTGCTGAATGTACGAATTGACTGAAAAGAATACACTCCAAGCTTGAGAATTAAGCTAGAGTGAATGATAAAAGGTTGGTGACAAAGACAGTAATATATATATATATATATATACATATATGTATACATATATATATATGTATACATATATATATATATATATATGTACGTTACTAAATTTTATCTTTTCTGGACGAGACCTAATGCGCTATTGGCACTAGTGAACTTATGTCATTTGAAATTCGAACAAGAAAAAGGGAAAAAGAAAAAAAAAAATGACCACCATGAGAATGGCAACAAAAGACGTGGTCCTCAAATGTTTAATAAATGGAATAGCGTGCCTCAAAAGATAGTGTCTAATTTTAAAGTTCCTTTTTTTTTTTTTTTAATTTAACCTATGATAGGATTTTCGAATATTGGAATTCAATATTGAAGAAGATATATAGATTAATTATTATAATTAGATTATATCTCCAATCACAAAATAAAGTAACTTACATATATACACACAATACCATTTCCCAACTTTCCTAGTTGTTTTTCCCTTGATCAAACTCGGTTACAAAATTGAAGCGTCAATTTGACAAAATCTAATGAAAAGATTATATAAAGGACAATTACACAAAGTAATTATTTTGCAGTAATAGAGATTAATTACACAAAGAAATTACCACTCTACCAAGGAAAGAATCTGCAGAGCAAAGGCGCCGACTCAAAATTGGAACAGCCGGGTTGACTCAGGGTGCACACCCACCATTGTTTCAAAAGGCATTTGAGAAAAATTTTAAAAAGAAAAAAGAAATAAAGAAAAAGAAATTGAAAGGCTCTCTTTTCATGTCAAAGCATACACACACTCATTTTGCCTCTCCCTTGATAGAGACCCAAGTGTGCATTAGTAAGATCCCACTACTAGTGCTTTTGGGAAATTTTAATGCCCCTAAAGTGGGCTTTTGTACAAGGGCAAATGAAGATTTATAATTTTTTTATTTATAAATACTAATACAGAGGATTATATTTTATATATAAATATATATATATATATATATATATAGATGTGCCTTTGTATATAATATAAGCAAATTGGTTGTCCATAAGAGGGGACACACCCACGGCATCTCATTCATCACAAATGAAGGAGAAATGTTGCACTTTTGCTTAACATTCCTTAGAGGAAATGGTCCCAAAACGGTACACTTCAGAAACATCCCCTTAAGTTGATAAAATATTATCCCTGTGTCTCTTATCAGTCTTCTCTTCCCCTTTTAGCCCCCCCTTGAGAATAGAGAGATGGAATGGAACTACAAAATGTTGTGCACGTGTGTCATCATCATTGTACGTCCATGGCTAGACCCAATTATGCATTATCCTTGCACGTGTTTGAGAGCTGTAACACGCGCAACACCGGCCCATCAATATTATCTTTAGCTCGGGATCCATGGACTGGAAGCATCTTGAGTGCATACTATGATGTTTTCCATTTTCGCAAAAAATACCTAAATAATATAAATTTAAAGTAATACTAGATTAATATAACATAAAATTTAATTTAATTTAATTAAAATTTATATTGTTGTCGATCAAGAGTGAGGATTTATGTCATGTTGATCAATATATGAAAAAAAAAAAAAGAGTGATCATTTAGGTAATTTTCTCCTCCTTTTTCAAAAAACTTTGAATGTTTTTTTTTCCCCTAAATGTTTTAACAAAAATTAATTAATTTCACAATTGCACTTTAAACGTCTGAAAAATTATTGTTTTTAGTCTCTTTTTTAGTTCTTGAAGATGTAACATAAAATGCTAAAAGAAACCAATTAACTTCCTTCCCCCCCCCCCCCTCCCCCCCCCCCCCCCCCCCCCCCCCCCCCCCCCCTTTTCAGTAATTTCGGGACCACTGCTCTTACAAGATTTAAGGATCAAAGTAAAACTTTAGTCATTGACAAAACAAAGGATTAATCCTCTTTAGTTTCTTTTTTTTTATATATATATATATTTTATTTTAAATGATACTTCTTATCCGTCACCTGTCTAGTTTTGGCTTGTTTTTGCAGCCCCATTCCGTGACGTCACCACTGCAGAGTGTCGAAGTGATAATATAAAATCACAATCTTTGTTCATACAACAAACAATAATGGCCTAAATTATTAAAAGCAACCATCAAGCAGCAACTATGGATGCAAATGGAAGATTGACAACGAAAAAGGGCAATGGGGTTTAAATATAAGCATCCAATTATTGACATCTACATCGTTCATCACTTCTTTGATACAACATTGGAGCGAGATTCCTATTCATTTTTCACTCCCCGCGCTCAACTGCGACTCCACTTCTTACCGCAACTGATTTCAGCATTGTAGCCTCAAATGGCAATACGCATTTGCATGTGGATACAAATCAGGCCGGTGGGACGTTGGGGGAGGGTATTTTCCAAGAATGCAGTGACTAAATTAGTGCGTTGGAAATCTTGTAAGCTACTCTCGTATCTGCTGCCCTTACAAGTTACAAGAAGCTTGTTCCTAAAAAAAGGTCATTTAAGTTGGAAAGAATTTGTATACGGGTTGTTCCTATCTGGTGAGCGATTTCTAGCTGTTCCTCCAAAGGAAGCATCTCATAACTGCAAAACAGAAACCAAACAACACTTAGCTGTGCTAAAGAAAGAACCCATCATCTGACCTAATTCATATCGCTGAAAAACAATAGTCAGAACATGAAAGAGCATTCACATGACTAACGTTGACGAGAAAAACAAACTAGGGAAAAGATTGTCACATTTTTCTCCAATGCAGAAGACCTTCGCTATCTTCCTAGAGACAATATGATTTATTTATAAAATGACATGAAAAAACTTACTGGCACAGTAGTTCACAGTCAACTATGCTGTCAGGTCCAGGCCGATGAGCCTTCCCATTAGAGCGAAACTGGCGAAAGGATCTAGGATTCAGACCAGCAACATGTGGAACGGCATCAACAAGCTTTTTCTGTAGTGACTGCAATCTGCGAAATGTTAGTTCGTCAAGTGGTGCAATACAACCAATACTGCCATCGAGGGCACCATAGAGTAATGCAAAGCGATTTGTTTTATCAGAGCCTGCAGTGGTCCCCGTTCGATCAGTTGAAGTTGAAAGCATTTGCAACCGCAAGAACTTGGTTACATGGGCACCAACGTGAAATTCAGCCCTCGAGAGAAGCTTCTGTCCTTTCCAACTTTCAGACATCTTGGGTGCATAATAAAATATCTGCATTTCATCAAAGGAAAACCGGAATTAGCCCACCAACTCTGAACCCTAGAACATGTGTATTTGCGAACTGCATTTTGTTTTAACCAAAGCCCAAAGAGGAGTTTTACAAAAAGGTACTAAAAATATATCACTAATTCCCTAAAAAATCATAAAAGTGGTAAAAATTCATATAAATTGGCATATGAAATTAGACAAGAACAGCTTGGAAAATGCTAACGCTATCAACTTTTTCACCGACTACCATGAATTCAAAGAACATCTGAAATATTGTCATCACGGATCCAAAAAGGTACAGATAACAAAAAAATCTAACCTGGATGTTCTTCTGATCATCTGAAACTACAAGGCTCAGTGTACTTCCGTCAATCAGAAACTCCGTTGCAAAACAATCAAGGGAACCAAAATCCTTGGCCAATAAACTAAGTTGAGCTCCCTGCTCCTTCCAACTAAGGAAGTATATGCTTTTGTGGACGTCACCAATAAGAATAAAATTCTTGACCTGCAGTTGTGTTTATATGTAGTAGATGTCAAACAAGGAATCCAAGCTAGCGAGATAGAAGAAAAAACCGCAACAGGAGTGAATTTCAATATTCCTTTTTCATAACAATAAATTCAATCTTATATTAATTTACTACTATAATCTTTTCTTAATTATCTTGGTCCTGCGTCACTACTATAATCCAGTTCTAACACCTTTCACTCCGATAATATTGGAGATGACCTCTGCTGTTCTCTCTTCCCTCTCTCTTGATTGGATCCAGGTTTACATAGACAGAAATAACCATAATGGAAGAAGTTTTTTAGTAGCACGTACAATATTCAAGCTCACAACGTATAATGGTGGTGCATCGAAAAATGCAATTCCATTCAACTCTGTACCAGTCCACTTGTGTAAAATAATTTTAGGACCAGAAGCTATAAGCAAATGGCCTTGAAGAGAGGCTAATGCAGAAATAGCACCCTTCAACTCCTTGGAGTAAATCTCTGAAACCTGAAGGCGGAAATGAGCTGAATCAACTTCATAGACTTTTGAAAGTAAGAGAATAATAAGAGTAGATTGAGATACAAAAGTTCCTCTCTGGTGGCTATTATTAATAGTAAAAGATAAAATAGGGTCAAGCAAGTAGAGACAGTAAAGTCTCTTTAGTACCAAATTCTGGGAATTATCACTGTCTTTTCTCAGTGAAAACAAAAGAATTCTTCCCCTGGCAGCAACATCCTCCCCTTGCACGTAAGCAGTCCCAATGGCTAGAAGTGTTTCGTTCTCTTTTGTTGTTGTGTTCTGCAATGAACATTAAAAGTTAAGCAAAAAAAGTATCTTATAGCATCCAAAGACGACCCTCGGGTTGAGCAAACACCAATCTAGTTTTGCTAGCAGTCCTTTCATCTCCAAACTCATGCCTGCCCCAAATAAATTTCGTTTATTCCTTAAAGATTCATCTTTTTAGTTACGCATGTGTGCAGTCCCTTTTTTTCCGTAGGTAGTTATATAAAGGACACAGGAGAGCAACATAGACTTACAAACAGTGTGACCACTCGAACCGTTAGAGCATTCTCTGAACTTTGCATTGGAATGGTAGCCTTAGTCTGCCAAGGACCCCCAGATTTTTCTGGCTCGAGAATCCGAACCTCAAATTCATCAACAGTGTAAGTCCGATGCAGATCATCAGGATTTAAATTAGGATTCTCAAACTGATGTCCAACTTCTTGATCAACCAATGATGACAGAACTTGATTCAGTGGCTTATGAACCTACAGAAAATTACTGCTGCATTACTACCTCTGATATGATGATTACATCAAGCTCGAGCAAACTAAGGCATAAGGTAAACTATTTGAAGGGAAGTGGGAACAAACATTACATTATGTTCAGGCATACAAGAACAATACAGATCACCTTTTCAATGAGTATTTTATAACATGGTAGTTTACATAAAATGAAAATCATGACACTATGATATCCCAACTTTGGCAAATAGATGCAACAATTCAACTCCAAAAATAGTAAATATATGAACCGGTTATTCTAGTAAAGTATGGGATAGGGCAGGAAGGTAACTCACAGGAACTGAAACTATAATTGGGTATAAATTCTTCTCCGCAAAGTAAGTGACCTGATGTGGAGTGCCTTTCAATGGAATCTATTTATTAAAAAAAAGAAAAAAAAATAGAAGCAGATCACTACCAAAACTCATAAACATGAATCAAATTGATATTTGAATCAAGTAGAACAAGAAACATGGAAGTATCACCTTTTGCACTGGCCAATAATTGTCATAACTGGTTATAGGTGGCAGTTGGCAAATTTTCATAATACCCTAGAGATTAGAGAAAAAAGATCAGGTGGAATGTCCACAGTCATGCAAACAATCACCCAGAAATGAGAAGTATATTACATCTGACCTCAGATGTAACGTATATGAAGCCATGGTTGCAGTTCACATTGTGAAGAACAGTGAAGGCTACGATTGAACCATCGCATAACTGCACAATTAAAACATAAAAATGAAACAAGTAAATAGCACACTTGCTAATGTTTAACAATTATTGCTACTAAGCTCTTATATACCCAAGGTAATGAATAGCTGACCTGGGGATGAGCACGAAGACGTTCTCTGAATACCATAAACCAGGCTGGTCTTGACCCAGACAAGAATAACCCCTGATAACCAGCAATATTCTTGAAAATACTAATTCTTTGGCAGGACAGTCCATCTGACGTTTCCTCTCTAGCATATGCATCCAATTGAACCCGAACAAATCTCAGATTTCTGAGCCTTGAGCCAGAAGAATTCTGTGAAGAAACTGAATCTTCAATTCTAGAGGTACTCTCTGTACCTTCAAACAGGTAAGCATGATAACAAAGAATTGTTCCATCAGACAGTATCCCAAGAAGAAAAGGGCAGCTATGCTTTCTTGACCATCTCTGCATCGCCAACTCAACAACTTTCACGTTCTGTGTATTTTCTTTCCTGCCTTGACCAGTTAATTCTTCAGAACTTTTGTTTGTTACTTTTTGTGGATCCTTAGGTTCTTCTTGCACAAATGCATCAACTAGGTTGGGCCTTCCAGATATAAAGTTATCCACTGAAAAGACACAATTGAAACTAGGGACATCATATATTTCAAGAGAACCATTTTCGTAACAAACAACACAATATATATCACCCTGATCCTGTAAAGCACCATCAGCACCATCAATGGCCTCATCAACACCTGTTGAAAGCCATGCATCAGTACTTGTCTTACGGAGCCATGGCTCTGGTCCTTTATCATGATAAAGCGTGCATGCAGATATTGAACTTTTTGAGCTCTCAAAGTCAGCTGGACTACTTATAGAAACACTGCAGGAAGAGGGATCTGCAAAACCAAAAAACAACGGAAAAAAAAAAAGGGGGGGGGGGGGGGGGGGGGGGGGGAGATTTCGTGAGGGAGGAGGGCAGAGAATAATTATAGATGAGAAACATAAAAATCCAACATGAAAGGAAATACAAAAGAAATAATAATAGCAATTAAGGAATCAAACATTGGAATAAATTGATTTTCAAGATAAGCAGAACTACTTCGAACTAAAATATATATATTGTGGATCAAGTCTAAACATATATACCGAAAAGAAAATCTTCAAAAATATACCTCCTAAAAGTAACCGAATACTTCCATCACTCATTCTCAATACCACATATGGATCTGCAATAGAAACCGAAGTCACCACAGCACCCTCAGAACCAGAACCAGATTCAGCAGTTGCAGCTCCAAAACTCAAATTCTGAGTCATAAAAGAACCATCTAGAATTCGAGCACCACGTTCATAAACCTGCACAACTCGACGCCTTGACAAAAAATAAAGGAAAAAAAAAAGATATTATTATGAAGCAGAAAAATCAGAATTGACTTAACCCATACTTCCACCCATAACCAAGCAGGACGATACCATAAAAAGGAACCCCAATAAACATGTGAATTCATGTTAAGTGTGTGGGAAATCAATTTGCTGATGCAATAAAGTTAAACTCGAGAGAATTACAAGTGCAAAAAGAGCATTCTAGGAAAGCAAGGAACTCTAGTATCATTTCCTCTCCTTGCATTGCATCAAAGTACATATGACAAGGAGAAAACTCACCCAATCAATAAAAGAAAAAAGTGGAAATTGGAGATAACAAAAGAAAGAGATGAAGAACCAGGCAAAGAAAAGAGGCAGGCGGGAAAATATATATATATATATATATATATATATATATATGAGACTCAAGAGATGCACTAACCTTCCAAACAAATTCCCAGCAGCAATTGTTCTTCCTTGCACGTAATAGTCAACACTTTCAGTAACTTCTGTCAGCAGATCAGCAGTTTCAAGTACCTAACCATCAAAATGGAAGAATCATTTCCAACAAAATTAAGGGCCATAACAGAGGTAAACTTGATAATTACTAAATTAAAAGGCTAACTCATGAAAGTGAAATTCACTTCTTTATCAACTCCCCAATGTAGAAGCATTCAAGAATGCTTTGTTGCTTAAAGTGAAACTAAACTGTCCTTGTGTTTTTGAAGAGGTATCTAAAGCTCAGGCATAAAGAATACACTCCTTTATATCCCTCAAAACCCGTTGACTGAATCACATGACAACCTCGTTCCTAGCAAATTAAATTAGTTAATCCTCGTTAAACCATCCACAGTTAAATAAGAACATCTTAGATAAGAAGCATCCATATTTTGTATGATTTTTGTTTTAAATAGGAAGAATCCGTGAAGTATAATATTCTAATCCTATATGATGTTGATTCAACTGGAAACCATT
The DNA here is from genome assembly GCA_008635985.1 of Ficus erecta. Classification (NCBI taxonomy): domain Eukaryota; kingdom Viridiplantae; phylum Streptophyta; class Magnoliopsida; order Rosales; family Moraceae; genus Ficus; species Ficus erecta. Next base: position 3,647,280 of record BKCH01000010.1, read on the forward strand.
TTTAAGTACCTAGTATTTCATGCCTTGTAACTATTACATGTACGTTAAGAGCATGACTCCAACATGAAAAGAATTCTTAGCAACAAGAAATCCATACAAAAAAATAAACCAAAGAACTTTATGTGCTAGTCATTACCATTGTTCGAGCCTCCAGACTAATAATCAAATAAGCATGGTACTCATCATCAGCGGCAGCAATTTTGGAAGTGTCATGGCTGCGTGTGCTCTTGTGGTAAACAGTCCAAATTCCCTTGCAACCTGGTAATTCAACCTGATAAGCCAAAAAGCGGAAAGTGTTAACACATAGAGCGGGCACTGAACCAGGAAATGAAGACAACGTCGTTAAAAGTATGACAAATAATTGACTTCACAATTTACATTTTAAAAAATACAATTTCCAGTTATTATCTTCTATTTTCTCTTTTATAACCAAAGTCTTTTCAATTTGAATGATGTAAATATGCAAATAATTTATGTTGAGGCACGACAAGCAAACCCGAATTTCTGGGTGAAAGGAAAAATATCTTTTCATAATATTCTGTTATACTACATCTGATATCTTGGACATCAATAAATATAAATGGTCTATGGTAACCGAAACCTACAATTCATTACCAGTCATGCAAGTTACAATATAAATAAAAATTTTGAGTGTTTCAAAGTCCGTATAACCTATGGCAGAAAATAGAGTTGACCATGCTTAAATGTGAAGGGAAAGCTAAGTCACAGACCTCAGTAATCATTTCTGGGCGAATTGACTGTCGAAGAACACAGAGAGAACCATTCTTTCCATGACCAGAACAGCAAACCTGAAAACCACCCAAAAAGGCGGCAAGACAAGCCCATAAAAATACAGTTTCATGTATTCAGAGAAAAAACCTACGCTCTGCAATTCAGAACAGTAGCCCAGGAGATCAGAAAGTAGAAAGCCTACGTCAAATAATATGACTCAAATTTGCAAACAGAGTTAGGAAACCATTCAACGTCAAGCCTAAGAAGTAAGATCAGGGCATAATAAATATAACTAACGAGCTCATAGTTGCTCTGTTTGGCAATTCCAGTTGCATTTGGATCTGCATTGATCCTTAAACCATAGGAGAAGTCCTTCAAAGGGCCAACGTTCACCAAGGAATCCCTCACAGTAAACGAGAATGACTTCTGCAGGCACAAAGGAAAAAAAAAAGTTCAACTAACAAAACAATAACAAGATAAGAACTGAAAAACACACTGTTATATTGGAAGATCAAATATGAGTAAGCAACCTGAACTACATAGAGATTTTCATGCCAATTCCAATTTCGAACTTAGAAAACAAAAATGAAGAACTATTTGTTGTAAAACAGCTATTTCTCTCACCAACTACAGTAACAAATTTAAGAAGATCGTCCTTCAGTAAGTTTACAATAATAATCGTTATCATATTATTTTTTCTGTCTTTGAATCCTTTACTACCTCCGTGGCAACCCTCTCGTCTTTTGTTCCTAATTTTCTAGAAAAATCCCTACAGGTAACAAGTTCATCAGGGAAGAAAAATAAATGAGGCATCCCAGAATAGTAAACAACCTGAGTTGACTCTGAGTTATTTGGAGCTGAACCATATAAAGTGAGTTCCTCGCCACTAGCCATATCTTGCAATACATCTGAAGATGATCTTCGCAAGCGCTTTGCTGAATGAGCATCTCCTTCAATATCTGCTACCTGTAAATTTCAAATTGGTTGAAAAGTTCTTGATTACATTAATGTCAGAAAAACAGAAAAATTACAAATAGAAGTTCTTCAAATAGTCTCTAATTCCTTGTAAGCTAGAAGAAAAAATAAATAACTAAAAATATTCCAGGTGTATCTTGGAGACTCAAGAGTCAAGAATACACAACGTAAGATATAAAATCATTTAGTTGAAATAAGACTTGAATCCTGAACGAATTCAGGAGTTCGAAAGAGATCTGACCACTGGAAGAGTAAAATTGATCAGTTCCAACACACACCTCGTCCTTCAGACCAGAAGACAACATTGATGTCCCCATTCCATAAGTAAACTGCACAAGCAGACTATCTCCCAACCTACTTCCCAAAAAAATAATGAATTTCCTATTGTTGTAATTCCCTACAAAAAGAAACAAAAGAAAAAGAGTTAGCAGATTGCAAGCTGTACGTGCACTGGTAAGTATTACATAAATGAAGTTCAAAGGCCAAAAAGAAACAAGAAACATGTCTAAGAGGAAATTAGCAAAACATTTCACTATTAATGACCAACCGATGTAAGTACTGAAGCTTTAGACTTTGAAAGATCAAGCCTCTGCACAACCCTGCAGATTGTAATGATAAGATACGCATTAAGGTGATGCTGGAGTATAAACATAGACAGGTGAATGTATCCATCTTTGTCCTACACAGGGAAAGATTGAGAAGCACCCAATAAAAATGTCCACTTAGAAAAGGAAAAACTAAAGAATTCCTTCAGTTATTGAGAGAGAAAACTCCTGTACACTTGAACAAAAGGGAAATTTCACGGTTGTAGGGAGACATAGGATAATTAATTAGGAATCACGTACAAAAGATGGAGAACAAGACACGAGCTTAGATCTTTCAGCACATACTCAAATCAATAAAAAATTGAACTAATAAAGCAAGACACCACCACTTACCGTCCATCATAAACAAGAGTCAGCAGTAAAAGCTCCCCAGTTTTTGTTGAAAGCAAGACTACATCATTTGATAACCAAGTTGCATTGGCAGCATCAAGCTCCACACTAAAAGGAGATCTTGGCATCTCTTGGCTGAAGAAAGCATAAAATGCGTAAAATTTAAAGAGGATTTGCTGCAACAAAACAACAACTAGCATGCTGAAAACTAAATTGCATGCATAAAGATAACGTAAAGCAAGGGAAAAACAGAAACATTGAACTGATTTTATTCTCAGCATTCTCTTTTTTTTTTTTTTGGGGGGGGGGGGGGAAGGGCGGGGGGGGGGGGGGGGGGGGGGGTGGGGGGTGTGGGGAGGAGAGAAGAAAAGAACAGAAAAGAATAAACCGAAACATCTCAAAACCTGATATCTTTTTTTCCAGGAGAGAAAGGAAAAACTCAAGCTGGGATAGCATACGGTAAATTTGCAAGGGTTTTCTGGCTACACATGCAAAATAATTTACTCTGAAAGAGTGCACTACATATATATATGCATACATATTATATCTATATATATATATATATAGAGAGAGAGAGAGAGAGAGGGAGATTGACCTGCTATCAACTGAAACTGCATAGCTGTTTAAAGCCAACGTACACGAGGTTGACTGCATACGTGGATTAAATTCATCAGAACATCTAACATGAATTGACAATCGGAACCCAGTTTACTTCAGCACTCAAAAGTATATAAAAATAAACCAGTATACCTGACTGTGATAATGAAGAGTATTTGCACAAATCACAAGAACACCACCAATCGGCGATGGAACAGCCAGTAACTTGTAAGCATCATGTGGGAGATTCTGACAAAAAAAGAAAAAACACAATGAAAACAACAACTTCATGATAATAACTAGTGATTCCGAATAATATATAAGATGACACAAAAGGAAAGGAAACTGGAATTTAGATCAATTCCAGTTTTGTGTAAAATGCAAAACTGATAGTGAATATTACGTAAATAAACAACAAAGTGATCTTAGAGTCTAAAATCAGCTGTGACACTTAAGTTTTGGCAAGCAGAGAGAAACACAAATGATCACCATATAAGTTTTGGATCCAAGTATTATCAAGTAAATATAGCACAGTAAATGTTGAATCATGTTAATCCCATTATCATTTTCCTAAAAAATTACCACAGGAACCTGTCAATGATATCAACACTCAAACTCTTGCCACAGTTTCACATTCAACCTTAAAGTCAATTACTCTTTCATGTTGCTGAAAACATTATATAAGTCATTTCCAAGATTTTGATATCTTATTTCCAACTAATCAGCACTTACAGCAGCTGACCAAATTAGAGGATGTTGCTTCAAAGTTGTGCTGATACTAAGCGCTGTAATCGTACAAGTATGATGCTTCCACGACACACGTCCAGCCCAAGTGAGCTCCCGCTCATGAAGGATAACCATTACAGGTTCAATATAACCTGTAAGAATTGTGTATATCAGTAATAGTGTTAATGCACATCAAGTCACAAACAGTGAATTAAACGTAAACCTGATATAAGTAACTCTTTTCATACCATTTAATCGAACCACAAAAATTCTTAAAAAAACATGGGAAAATCTTTACGTCAAATTCAAAGTGGACAATAAATATTGCACATAAATATGGAGTTTCGAGAGCCAAAGAAATAAAAAATAAAAGAGCACTCTAATAAATAAATGTATCCCATGACAATCATCACAACAACAAAAAAAAAGGGAAGTATTTGAGAAACCCAACAAAGTTTGTTAATCCACATATGATCTTCTAAAAAGTATTCCCACTAAAATTGATTCTAGATCGGCAATCAGCAACCAAAATACCAAGAACTAATCAAATATCTCTGAGACATCGATGTTCAACTCACCATGTACAAAAATAAAGTCCTTTACATGCTTCATGTCTAAATCGCGCAGATTGATTATGTAAGATGACTCAATACGAGCGGAAACTGCACCTCCAGAACCCAATGCATCTTCATCCCCAACCAAACCAGAACCAGTCTGACAAACAGAGTTCCAAAGTATTCAGGAGATAGGTTAGAATTAAAGATTAAGAAAAAAGCCTATAAAAACCAGTAAGCCAAAAGCTCATTTGTTTATACAATGCTAGTTGTGTTCAAGATTTGAGCATGAGATCGCTCTCTTAACACACTACACTCTTACCAACCGGGCTACCACCAATTAGCAATAAACCAAAAGCATCTAGTTCAAAGTTCTTGGCCACAGGAACTTTGAAAGTATGCTGCATCAGGTATGCCTCATTCCTTTAACAATGATTAAGATAACAGTTTTTATAATACACATAGAAAGCAAAATATTCATATTTTATTGTAATCAAACTTACGAGATGATAAAGTATACATTTTGTAGTCAAACCTTAATCTAGTTAGGTGCAATAGTAGACATGCATCAATGCCGGCATAGGTTCAGCCCTCTTTACTTATGCTAACGAAAGATCAGTGATGTAGAAGATTCTCCAATACTTGGTTTTACAGAGAGGAAAAGCTATGCTTTTGGTAATGAGTATGACAAATTTCGTATTAATCTTGCAAATTGGAATAAGAAAATGAAGAATCTAGCAGAGTTATTCAAGTTCAACAAACATTTGAGGGAAAGTGAGATCTCTCAGTTTTGACTTCTAGTGTTCGGAAAGTTACAGAGAAAAAGCCAAGTAAATCTAAAGAATGTTTTTCATCTCTTCCAAGAAATGTAACAAAATCCGAGCTCGATCCGAAATCTATAATCCAACAAGCATATTGATCATCATTTGCTACTTAGCTGATAATCTAAACCATTACCATCCAGAATTTTCAATATAAATTCTCAAACCAGTGCTAACAGTGGTAACAATCCAAAGATAATTTGTGACTTGTCTGGAAAAAGTGACAAACAGAAATCAGAATAATTTATATCAGCTATTTAAGTATGAATTTTGAGGCATCATCAATTTAAAATAACAAAATGAAATGGCATCCAAATTGAGCTAATTTCATGTTTTTATTTCAAAATACGATGACATGAGAACACCATTAGGATTATAAAGTTAACGTTTAAGAGAAGAAAATAAACCTGAGCAGCCTTCAACATTATCATTTGTATATCATAAACAAGAACGCTTGCGCATCTTCCTTGAGGATCAACCTTTACCAATGGGCCTCTTGCAAACGACTCTCTACCTCTTTTCAGGTGAAGCCACTCTGGACCCTCAAAACAGTGCATAGAGCTGAAAGGTCAACATTAAAAATAAGCATCAATAAACAAAAGACAATACCAATATCGTTCCCAAAACAAAGATTTAGCTCGCACCACAGGCATCCTCGTGTTTTAGAAATGCTGAATTAAAATAATAAATCACCTAAAAAATCTTGAGACATAAGTATCAAACAGGCACTGTCTGCAAATTCTGAACTCATCAAATTTTCAGATGTTTTCTTCGTCTCGCAAACTCGCATATTTTCTAACAATGTAATGGCAGTGAATTATTTCACTACCAAATAATCCCAAACTCTTCAAAGCGATCATTCGAAAATTAAACGTATTTATTCGTTCACAAGTCACAGAAAATAGTAAGGAAAAACTCAATGGTGAGAGAAGAATAAAGACACTTTGCTCCATCTCCGACTTCACCTTTCGCCCACCTTGTACGGAGTCCATGGATAGAATCATCAAACTCCAAGACGGAAATTTTGGCGTCTTGAAAGCTTAAGATTATAGAATCTCTTCTCCTGGAACCATCACCACCTCCAGAAGATAAAACCGCCATGGTTTCAACATTTCCATGTAACCTGCAATTCAAGTAAAATGAGATCGACAAATTGAGAAATTTTGACGAGCAACAATCACAGAACAAGGCTAATTATGGCAAAGAACCTGTAATGGCAAACGAGTTCCAGAGAAACTCCGGCGAGGCCGTCCATGAGTCCACCACGTCTGGACTCGGCCGGAGCCCTAGAATTTCTGGTGCTTTCGTCTTCCTCTTGGAGTCTGACCGCGTAAACTTCGAGGACATTGCCGGCAGTGACGACGAGGTTGGGGACGGGGCCGATTTCGCGGCGGGAGGTGGGCCAGTCGGAGTCGAGGTCGTCGGACTGGATGGGAGGGATGCGGGGAACGAAGTCGGCGCGTGAGTGAGTCACGAACCCCGAGGCGCAGTTCTCGATCCCGGTCGGCCAGTGCATCATCTTGTACGCCGCGAAGCTCATCTTCAACGGAGGACGAGGACGAGGGCTCCGGGAATTGGGAGAGGGAAAATTCCTTAGGGTTGCAGCCGAAATGGAAAGGCAAATGCGGAGGGATTTGGAATTTGGAGGTGTGGAGGAGAGAGAAATTTAGGGTTTTAGAGAGAGAGTGTGAGTGAGGGTTTTGAAGCAGCGAAACCCACCGTTAGTGAAAAACGATTCTTCGAATCGAATGGCGGGAGGATGTGTGGTCCTTTTATACCATCGGCCATCGCCTTCGACGTTGTGGCATTTGCCAACGGTAATTTTTTTCCAAATATTTTGTTTTGTTTTTTGGTTTATTCGGTGAAACATCTTAAACTCAAATTTTTCATCTCAATTTTTATCTTTTTTGTTTTAAAAGTCAACAAAAATTATAATTAGTTTTTAAAAAATCAACCAACTCAAAGTTAAAAATTTCAAGTCAAACTGTTTCACCGAACAGAATCTTTATTTTTGTTTTTGTTTTTTTTTGTTTTGGTTAATTAACCTCTTGTAAAAGAAAATCTCACTTGGGATCTCTATGTTGTGTGTGCCCTTCCCTTAGAGCTAGACTTCGACGACAGCTCCATGTTGTCCCTCGGATTCTGGATCCTAGAGATGGAACTTGGAATTCTATTGTGAAGGATCTAAAGGCAGATATGGCCTTGTGATCGAAGGGGTTAAGTTTTGGCGAGCTGGAAGAGTAGAGTTGTTGGATTTTTTATCGTCTTTTTTGGACACTTCGTCTTTACGATGACTTTACAATTGTTGGGGTTTGACTCCTTTGCCGTGGCAAAGTTGGGAGTAGATGGTGTCTGTGGATGGGTGCTCGACATTGGTGATAGTTTTGCAGTAGTTTTCATTAGCACAAGACACGTGGGGCCTCTGGAAGGGCTAGGACTTGGGAGGTTTTGGTTCCTATGGTGTAACGTCTCTTTTGGGGGGTGCGTGTCAAGGGTGGTGGTTGGTGGCAGCTACACGTAAATCCGATCTCAGTTGAGAGTTTTATCTCATATATCATAAAATAATTTGCGTTGATGTTTGTGAACTTGGTTTAGTTAAATATAGTTCTCCATTTAAAAACAATAATAAAGAAAGAAATGAAATGAAATGAAAATCTCACTTCCATTTTTCAAAAAAACATTAACCGTTTGGATTGAGTGTGCATTTTCGAAAAAGATTTTTGTTGTTTTAAATGAGAACGTCTTTTCATTTTGAAAATAAGATGGTGTTTGGAAGTGTAAAAACATTTTCTTTTTTAAAACAAACAGTTGTTTGGAATGAGAATAAATGGTATTAAGAATAGTATATCATGAGAAGATTTAAAAAAAAAAGTAATTGGCCAAAATGGTCCCTAAACTCTTAAGAAGGTGACGATTTTGTTTTTTTAATTTTGGTCGAGATGACCCTAAACTCTCTAAATGTTGGTAATCATAGTCCTTTTCATTTAATTTCATTAAGTTTCTAACGGAACGAGTCATATGTAACGCATGTGATCGAATTTAAGAGGATATTTTAATACTCTAACAGCAATTAATTTAATAAAAATAAAAATAAATCATAAAAAACTAAAAATCATCTCTCTTTCCTCTCTCTCTCTCTCTCTTTCATTTCCTCCCCTCAAATCTAAGATTGGCGACGAAGAAGCAGGGGGATGGGCGTGAGGTCAGCGAACGGTGGGGGGGCCAAGATCTAAGACGGCGCGGCTGGGTTCGGTGATAGAGGAAAGGGGGTGGGGGGCGGTGGCTAGGCTTTGAGTTCGTCTTCTCCTCTGGATTTTGAGTTCTATGGGAGTGGGTTGGGTTTTGAGTTCGTGTGTTGGGGGGGGGGGGGGGGGGTGGGGGGGGTTGCAGCGGCTGAGTTCACCTGCAAGGAGGGTTTGACGATAGAGGAGCAGGACAGTTCTCAGTTCTCAGTTCTCACTGTCTCTCTCCTTTCTTTTTTTCTTTTTTTTCTTTTTTTAATGTATATTGGTTTAGGTTATTGTTTTTAATAAGGATATTTTGGTTTTTAAATTAAGGATATGTTAGTTGAATTCATGTGACAGGTCACAAGACTTTTTTTTGTTGAAAACTTAATGAAATTGGATAGAAATGACAAAAATTATCAACATTTAAAGAGTTTAAAATCATCTCGGTCAAAATTAAAAAAAAAAAAAGATCAAACTGTCACTTTTAAAAGAAATCAATGACCATTTAAGCCTACTACTCTTTAAAAAAATTTCTTTTCTTCTTACAAGATGGTTTTGTAGAAAGTAAGTTTAAAAAATAAGATAGTTTTCCTTTTTTAAAATGAGAGAATGATGAAAAAAGTTGGAAAAAATACTATTTTACAAAAAAATTTCTAATTTCGAAAATTGGATATGTCATCTAAACATAAGGTAAACTTATGGAAACCAAAAATTAGCCTCAACAATTTACGAAATTATACCCTCTTACTCTTTTTTCCTAATACCATATATATATATATATATATATATATTAAAATAGCAAAAAATAAAAGTAAAAGATTATAAAGGAAAAAAGAATTCAAATTTGTTGTCTTTTTTTTTTTTGTCTCATTAATTGTTCTTCCAGTTAAATTTTGACATTTAAATAAATTGTTTAAATAATTTTAGTATTTAGCTCTTATTTGTATAATCATGTTATTAGATTTAGATAACATGATAAATAAAAATAGAGGAACAATCAAGAAGATCTTGACTCTGAAAAAACATGTTGCTCGTGGAAGCCTATGTCGTTTATATCAAATGTTCAATATCATCTTGTAGACTTTCAATATATGTATACTCTCTCACCAAAAAAAAAAAGAGAAAAAAAAAAAGGATTAGCATTTGTAGAGATACAGTGAAAATTAAAATTACTGTGAATTTTGTTTTCTTTTAAATGGAAACGGCAGGTAATATGTTAGATAATGTTTGGTGTCGTTTATTTACTAAAAGGCGCGTTTGCATGCTTACAAAATATTAATTAATATTTACGGTTGTTTATAATCACAAAGGATATGCCCTCCAAGTTCACAGAAATGTTATTCAATAATAAAGGCCGTTTATAATCGCAAACCCCTCCAAAAAAAAAAAAAAAAAAAAAAGTCACAAAACACGTAGTCAAAATTTTTAAAGATAGTCGTTCGTTTGTGAATCGGCATAACGCTTGTATTTTTTAGTTTGTTGTCGTTTTCCTCTCATAACCTTTGCTTACGTCATTAAACAACATGTCGTTTACTGTCTTTTAATATGCTGTCGCTCATCTAAAATCTCGTGTCCATGAACGACATTTTGTAGTTTGAAATTCTACAACTTCCATGGAAAACGGCAGCTTTTTTGCCGGTAAAATCATAAACTAATCCCCGGGTAAGATTACCCTCCATAATATTTTAACCTGTTAACTTCAATGCTAATATTTATATTAAAAAAAAGTTATTCTAAACACAACATCAGTATAAATACTTTCATTTCTAACACTTTTACGTCAGAAGATTCACATAAAATTAAGTCCCTAATATAACAAAAATATATAAAATTCTGACATGCACTCGCCTCCTACTTATTTAGTATATTAAAATGAAATCTTGATCAGTCTGTTATAAGTGAAGGCTTCAAACAACATCCCCTTACTACCATGTCACAATCACCGGTGACTATTCTAGATGCTTGTCGTAATTAGTTGTTTAAAACTTTAATAAGTGCATCGGTACTTCTATCTTGCGCTTGGTTCATTGGTTAGAACTAAACATTTTGGATTGAAGTCATTTGACTATTCAAAATTAATTAAAATTTTATTGATTTTTCAAGAAGAACAAAAATAAGTTGGAAAAATAGTTCTAACCGGTAAACCAAACATGTATTAGTGAGCCATGGCTATGTCACAAGACCTCTGGCCATTGGTTGGGCTTTGTGTATTTTCTTGCTTTTCTTCTCAATGCTTACCCATTTTAAAAGCAATGAGGAAGTGTGTCCTACCTTCATAAAGCTACTTTGATTTGTTGAGTATGATTCTGTTTTGATAAGATTGCAATTTGTTGTTTGCTCAGACATTGTGAGTGGCTTACAACATTTTATATGTACTATAAAGCCTGTGAAAGTATTATATATAGCTTGCTTTTGTACCAATCCGGCTGTGTAAGGACATATTCCCCCCCCCCCCCCCCCCCCCCCCCCCCCTTTTCTTGTTGAATAAGTGATTACTCTATAAAATAGAGTTATTTTTAGCATTCTTAGGCTTAAAATTTTGCTATAATCTTAGTATGTATCTTAATTTTTCCTTAAATTTATTATGCTGTCCCAAGTGTATAGGTTAATTATGCTAAGAGGATTAAAATTAGCAATTTGGAGCATAAATGATATCAAAAGGTCAATTAAAAACAATAGGAAATCCGGAACAATTTTCCACACTTGCGCAACTCTAGCAAACGTGCCACTCACCATTCTAGCTGTCGAATAGCCTCATCAACAGCCTAGGATTGCGAGTTGAAGCCAGGCGCCCAGCCAGGTGCGTCTCTTCCAGCGCGTCAGTTCTCCTCAGGCTGTGCTGGATCAGGTCCGCACGTCTTTATCATTTCCCCGTGCACCCGTTGCTGAGTTCCAGTTTGAGTCTGCCACGCACCCCACTTCCTCCAGTAGCCAATCGGTTCTTGCCACCTATCTCCGTGGGGCCCAGGCGCGCTACTGTGTGTCAGTTTGCAACAGAGAAAAGAAATGAAATAAAATAAAAAGGAAAAACCCTAGTGATTTGAAGTCGGTGGCTAGAGGCTAAGGGAGCTTAGGGCTTCATGCCAGTGTCTTTAGCTGCGGGAGAAGCCGAAAACCAAAGAATAAAAAGAAGAAAAAATATTTTAAGTTTTAGGTTGAGTTTTCTACAAAATTAAGGAGAGATTATCTTGAATCTCAAAAGGAGAGGGAGAAAAAAATTTAAGAGAAGACTTTGGAGACCTGTGACACCCCCAAATTGGGTTTTCTTGTTTTATTTTTTTTATATTTATTTTTACAATTTGAGAATGATTAAATCTTTATTTTGTCGATTTCTATTTTTAGTTATGAAATAATTTTCTTTTTTAGGGATACAATCTAGTTGGGTTACGAATATTTGAGTTTCTCTATTTTTAATTAATCGATGTTTTATTCTCATTCTATATTAAGTATTTTAATATATGCTTAATGCTTGTGAATTTCTCTTTTGCATGATTTGATATTTGATTTAAGACTCAAAAGTGATATTGAATAAACCCTTATTTAATCTACCATGAGATTGTCATAAGCTAGAGATGGTTATGAAACTTGTGTAGCACTTTGAATTTCTTGTTCTTAATGAATTATGGTGAGCTTAGAGTTTGAGACCGAGAGATAATAACAGGCTTATTGTGAGATAAATTATTAATGTCTGAGAAGGATTAATGATTACATTAGAGAATTTCGCTGGCAATACAGGGAATAGACATTGATTGATTGAATTAGAGGATTTAAATGTGATTAATTCGGTGAAATCAAAACCCCTAGATTTTTAGTATTTTGAGTCTTTCGTCTTTTTATTGATTTTGTTATTTATGTTTAAAAATCTCTTTTTGGTCATTCAAATAAAGTTAGAGTTAATATAATTTCAGTAATTGGGAACGATAGTTTACTCATCAGTCTATTACTTATTAACGATATTGTGCACTTGCAATTTTCAACAATAATAAGTAAAAGAGATCATTGGTGTTTTCATGTCCTCAATCGTTTATAAAGGAGTTTACAAAGATTACATGTGGTATGCTAAGGATCCTAATCCTTAGTCTTTAATAGAGAGCAGTACCCGGGTGATTTTGTAAAGGCTAAGGGTTTGATGTTTGAGTTGAGTTTGAGATGAGATGAAATTTTTAAGTTTGAATTGAATTGACTTTTTAAAAAGTAGTTATAAATTTTGTTAACTTTTCAGAAAAAGACAAAAATTGAGATGAAAAATTTGAGTTGAATTTGAGTTAAACTCATTCACTAAACATAGGCTGTCTTTTCCTCTATCTCTTTAAACTTTTAATGTTGCATGATTGTTAAGTATAAAAAAAATTGAAGATGTCAGGCACAAAAAAATAATGGAATTAATGTATTAAACATAGAGAAAGAAGAGGTATTAGTCATGGAGGATATCGTAATAAGTATTGAAGAAAAATAAAATGATAGGGAGAACAAAACTTTTTAACTTTATCTAGTATGCCTATAACCACTGATTAGGAGAAAAAAATAAAACAAGTTTAATTAGTGAAGAGTATTATAAGTGAAATTCAGATTAGTTGAAAAAAAAAACATAATTCATATATAAACGAGTTATAATTTATTATTGGAAAAGTAGAGCTCATTTTATATACTCTATCGATAAAACTCATTTTTAAACTATATAGATATAATCCAATGGTTGAGATTTTACTGGTGTATGATAATTATTATGGACCTTACCTCATAGTAGTATGGACTAAGAAATTTCAAAAAAAAAAAAAGCTAGTCCTTCCGAGGGTTCGACGTGGGTGGGGAGATCGCCGGGGTTGGGAAGGGAGAACTTGTCGCCGAGGTCTTAGCACCCGATGGGGCCTCGATGTCAAGGGGGCCCGGGTCATAAGGATCTGGCTTGCGGTCTTTGCCGGTTTCTGCATATGGCATGGGGGAAGGGCTTCGTCGGCGTAGGGGGAGCTGCGCACAAATTGTGGTTGGGGGGGGGGGGGGGGGGCGAATTGCTTATGACAACCAGCCAAGTGTGCCATGCTTCTTCCATCAACTTTTTTGGTACCAAAATTCTTTTTTTTTTTTTTTTGGAAATATGTGTGTGTATTTTAATTATTATTTCTCTATGATCAACTTTTGGGATTTACTAATTTTATCTTGATTTTGTTATGGTTAATATGTTCTTGACTGGGAGATCGAGGGTGTGGGAATGAGAGAGAGGGGGATTGCATTTTTGTTTTTTTATTTTCTTAATGGTAAATCACTGACTAAGAAAATTATTGATTTATATTCGTCATAATTGATTTACTCATGGTTAATCACTAATTGACTGCAAAATTGATGATACATTATGGTCAATCAGTGATTTACCCAGAGTCAATCAATGATTTAGAGTCAATCAATGATTTACCCAGAGTTAATTAGTGATTGACTATTTACAAAATTGATTAACCATTTTAAGTGAAAAAGGTCTTTAAACTAATTTTTAAAAACTTGGACTATTTTTCAAAAAACTTGTTTAAAAAATACTATTTACCTCTATATCCCAAAAAAAAAAAAAAAAAAAAAACACATACACACACTTATATGACTCCAAGTCAAATTACATTATGTTTACGGGCATAATTTAAAAATAATTTCACATTTGATTTGAAAAAAGAAAAAAAGAAGGCCAAAGTACATTCAGTCAGGCAGTTAATGGGGTAGTTTATCACATTCCTAGGCATACCATTACAAGGCACAACACTAAATCTTAAGGGGGTGTTTGGTGTGTAAGTTTGAGTTAAGATTTGTAAGTTTAAATAGTAAATTTTTTTGAATTTTTTTGAATTTTCAAAAAGACAAATAACTTTTTGAGGAAAAAGACAAAAAACATGATGAAAAAAGTACAGTTTAGTTTAAACAGAGTTAACTACCAAACAAGGCCTAAATGTATCTATCTATTTGAATCAAGGTTGAATTTAGGGCTCATTTAGAGGAACATCTAGATGTTATATTTTGAAGGTTGTGCTATAAATACGTGTTTGGAAGGAAAACTTTCGAAAAAGTTTTTTTAATATAGAAAATAATACAAAAATTTGAAATGTGTTTGGAAAAAAAAATGCAAAATGGATATTGTCTTATTCCTCTCGTCGTTACGAGTATTTTGAAGTAAAAATCATCTCATTCCGATTTGAAATAAAAAAAGTTATGGACTTTTAAAGTTTAAGCTTGCCTTTGGTTCGCCAGTTGGAGAATGAAATTTTTTAATTGGAGTTGGTTGACTTTTCAAAAACTATGTATAATTTTTGTTGACTTTTTAGAAAAAGACAAAAACTGAAGTGAAAAAGTATAGTTTAGTTGGAGTTAAACTTAAATGTCAAACGAAGCTTGAGTTTTTTGAAAATAGTAGATAGGGAAAGTTTGATATAGAGTTAGGATTTTGAAATCCAGATGGTGTTTTACCATATCCAGATGATGTCTAAACGGACCCTTAGATATTTTAGAATGTTACACTTAAATTGAATATATGAATCCAAATATAAAAGATAAATCGTATATTAATTTTAAATTAGTGTTTGGATAACTTTATTAAATATAATATTTGAATAGTGTATAGGTAGAAAAAATGAGTGTAATGATACGGATTTTTTAAAAATGAAAATTAGATTTAGATTTAAGCTAATTATTGTGAATAGTAAAATTATTTAAATGCATTTATGTTTCACCACCCACCAAATATACATTATATTTAAGTGTAAGAATCTAAATTAAGATGATAATCCAAACATAGACTTTAATTTACCAATCTATCTTAAAAGTGTAGAAAAAATTATAGATGCCCAATATATCTCTATCTATATAAATCCATATTATATAAATATACTAAAGAAATGAATGCTTTTTATTATTTTTTTTTTTATAGTATTTCACAGTGATTTTTGTTTCTTCTTTTTTTTTTTTTCACCGGTTTAGCTACAGTAACGTACAGCACTGCACAGTAACTTTTCTACAGTAGCTGCTTTTTCTACAGTAAAATTTCAATTTTGCCCCTATCCCATGTGCTGAATTTGGCTGATCTACAGTGGAATGATGGTTTTGTCCTCACATATTTTACTGTTTTGTCTACAGTGCAGAGTCTTTTTTACCCCTCTAATTTAGTTGTTTTTCCTTCATCTACAGTGAGTTGACCTTTTTACTACTATTATGTAGAAATTGCCAGTTACTCACACAATACAATTACCGTTTTACACCTCTTTTTTAGTTGCTTTTCTTTTTTCTATAGTGTGTTGTCGGTTTTACCTCTATTAAGAGTTTGTTTTTTTTTTCTTAATATCGTTTTTGCCATTTTTTTTACGCTAAATTTTAGATATTAGATTCCGATCTATTGTTGTATTGTGTTTTTGCTCACTTTGCCTTTTTTTGATTTTTAAACGATTTTTTACTTTAAATTTTTTATCTTTATTTCGGATTTTTTTTTCTGGGTTTTTTTTTTGTGTCATTTTTGTTTCTTTTGTTCTATTTTTTAAAGACCATTTTTGTTAAGGATTCTGCATGCAATTTTTATATTTGTGTCTTTTTTTTGTTTGTTTTGTTTTATATTTTAAAAATGGTTTTTTTTTTTTTTTTTTTTTACATTTTTGCATGTATATAACTTGAAATTTTTTTGGGGGTTTTTTTTAAAACAGTAAAAACAAGGAGAAAATATGATATATATTTTATTTTGTTATAATTTTTTTTGTTAAGGTTAGTTTTTTTCGTTTCTTTTGAGTTTAAAGATTTTGGTTTTCTGTTTTATTTTTGTTTTAATTTTTTTTCTTTAAATGAGTATGACTACAGAAGAATTTTTTTATTTTTTGCTTTTGTTTTCATTTTTATTATTGTTAGTACTATTGTCATTTTGATTTTGCATCTTCACTATTGGGAGAGATTTTGGAAAGAATTATACTTATTATAATTATAATATTTATCTTAACAAACTTCTTTTATTATATAATATTCAGTTATTTATTTTATTTTTTTCTTCCTTCCCTGTGCAACGCACGGGTATTAAACTCGTATATACTAAGTGGATATTCGGTAAACCAAATCCAACCAAAATAAATTTTTTTTGAACTTATTTTTTGTCTTTTTATTGAAAAATCAATAATTTTTTAATTAATTTTTAAAAAATCAACAAACTCTTACTCGTTACTTAATATCTAAGGGTCCGTTTGGTGAAACGATTGTATTGAAATTTTTAAGTTTGAGTGGGTTGACTTTTTAAAAACTAGTTATAATTTTTGTTGACTTTTTAAAAAAAGATAAAAACTGAGATGAAAAAGTACAGTTTAGTTTAAGTTAAACCGTTTTACCAAACAAGTCATAAAAAATAAGATACCAGGCAAACACATACAAAGTGAAAGTAGATCAACAAGAGTATCATTATCTGCAAACTTTTTCAATATGAACGCAAGTAATTAAAGTGAAAAGTAGAAGCTTACCCTATAAGAAAAGCAGTAGAAACGATGTGAGAGAGAATCTAACATTTATGAAGCACGAACACTATTTTGCATGATACATGTTTAAAGGAAATTGCAGAAATTAAAAGAAAAAAAGACAAAAAGAAAAAAACTGACCTTAATTTCTGATCAACAGCCCAATCAAGAGATCTCTGAGCTGGTTCAGTAAATGGAGGATGCTCGGAGCTGAAAAGGTACAAAGTCAGATTTTCCAAGTAAATTTACAGTTTTTCTTGGAAGACTTTGCAGCTAGACTAGTTCCTCGTAAAGTTGGTAACTGAATTTGTTTTGCTTTTTTTTTTATTTTTTATTATCATTTAAATTTTTGGTAAAGAATAATGCATGAACAGAATATAGGACTAAATGGTAATGTATTTGTGTGATTTTTCTCATGATTAAGAAGTGAAAATTGGACCATGAGTACCCCTTTTACATGATTATGGTCTACCTTTACAGTATAATTCAAAATTTTTTCTTAGGGTAGCGTCTTTCACGAAAATATAAATGTTGAATTTAAACTTTTTGTTCAAACGTAAAATCAAAGGTCACATTGAGAAGCGTGCCTCGTACGCTTCGGATTCTGGATATAATATCAGTAGATGCAAGAATTCGGACTATACGTCTTACTATTCTCAATTCATATATAAACTTGTAGTGCATGGGATTTTGGTGTTGTGCTAAATTGGTGCTGGAGTAAAAACGTTGATTTATGCCTAAACAAAGCTAGCCAGAGATAGTTATGGGAGCTGGGGAATGTTCAAACTTGAAAACAATTTCCAAGCGAATTGTTAACTTGACTGATGCTGTTTTCTCTTGGAGTATTGAGGATGTTCTAAATGAGGAGCTCTTTAAAACTCAGGTCAGTTTTTTTTTTTTTTTTAATTTTTTTTAATTTTTTTAAATTTTTTAATTTACAATAATTGGTATTTCTGCGTGTCTATTATTTTCACATTCCAAACATTTTTTTTTTTCCTTTTTTTCTGTTTTGTAAGTTAATGGTTATTTTATTGAGGATGATACTCATGCATGTGTTTATTTATTAGCTGAAATGTTTTTCAAGTATGTGAGTGTCACAATATATTTCTATTGATTTTCTTTTCCTAGAAAAAAAAAATCCATTTGAATGTAAAGTGATGAAGCCAGAAATTTTTGTTAGGGGTATGGATTAGATTTTTCATTTTTTAAGGGGGCTTTATGCAAATATATATGTACTCATATATTGAGCATGTACTCAAACTGACCTTTTGCTCTAAGAAGAAAATTAGTACTAAGCAAACTTTTAGCAGTGTAGTGCTATGCTGGTATCATTTTGAAACCACCCAATACTTTGTTGTAGGATTTTCTTGTAGATTTTGGTTGAAAATAAATTAAATAGGAATGTATAAAAAGAGGAAATTCAATCAACAAAGAAGTTTGAGAAGTACAGGAGAAAACATAGAGAAATTTTCAGTCATTAACTGGTTCAGTCGCGAGGGAGGCTTAATGAGAAGAAATGAGTTATCTTCGTCCTATACTCCTTTGTAATTTTGTATAAACGGCAAATCGAAAAGAAAAGGCTCGACTCTAATAATCGACGAGGAAGAAAAAAGACAGTCTCTTTTTGTTTTTAAGCAATTTTGTGCAAGTAATTGTTGATGTTTATAGAGAAAATGGTGTGATTGAATTCTTTTAAGTTAAGATAATGGCATGCTTGACAAAGAAATTTGTGGAAGTACTTATGCATTCTTGCAGGTGAAAGAGATTCCTCTATCATTTCATTCGGAGGATCGCTACTTTGAGTCGTTTCAATTCCCTGTATTGGAGGAGACAAGGGCCTTATTGTCGTCCAATTTACGTGCCATATCAAGAGCACCTTATGCCGGAGTTACTTATTGTAAAAGATCCATTCTTCACCAAGGATCCACGTACGATGTTAAGGCCGATTATTGGAGATCAAACAGAGGGAAAACCACCCACAAAGTGTCACCCGGCGATCTTTTTGCTTTTACAGATGCTATTACTGAGGAAGTTTCTTGCTCGGATGTGGAAGGAAAGACGTGGTGTTTTGCATCGGTTGTGAGTGTCGATGAGGCTAACGAGGGCAAAGGCAACGGTGTGTCCTTTACAGTGAAGGCATCAAGCGACCTTGAATCTAGCAGTCTTGTAAAGAAGCCACTTTCTGTGGTTTTCTTGGCGAATTTAACAACACTTGAAAGGATTTGGAATGCAGCAGTGCATAAGCATGGAAACATGGAAATCATCAAGCAAGTTTTGCGTCCTGAGGTAATTTCCGAGTACGTGTAGCGAGAAACATATGAAAATGTTTGGCACTACGCAGTAAAATACGACCTTTTGAGAAGTAAATTTAATTTCATAAAACAGTTTGATGTGCCATAGGCAAAAATCTCAAGCATAAATATACATCTTAATAATTAGAACAAAAATGCAGAACTAGATGAACGAAACTTCTTATTAATGCATGACAACAGGTTGAACGCAAGGGAAGCCTCTTTTCTGGAAAGCATAATTGCTGCTCGGCTGAAGAGCTCAATGCGACTTTGTTATCAAAGCTAGACGAGCCGCAAACCAAGGCAGTTTTGGCTTCACTTTGCAATTTGCAATGCAACTTGAAACCTTCAGTGGAACTTGTATCGGGGCCTCCGGGGACGGGAAAAACTTATACGCTAAGTGCTTTGCTTCTCATGTTATCAAGAATGGAATGTAGAGCTCTTGTTTGTGCCCATTCGCGTGTTGCAATAGAGAGATTGGCACTTCAATTTCTAAATCTGGTGAAAGTTTCATACAAGGCGGAATCTGCCACGAGTTCTCTTGTGTCTTCATTGGATAACTTTCTGTTTTTTGGGGATAACGAGCAGCTAGAAGATGGTTCAGAAATGAAAGCAATACACTTGGATTGTCGCGTCACAAGGCTTTTGAAGGCTTTCGAACCACTTAAGGATTGGAGGGATTCTTTCACTTCAATGATTGATCTTCTTGAAAATTGTGTTTCTCAATACGCTTTACACAAAAACGAAGCGGGGAGTGAAGAATCCAAGTCATTCGCGGAGTTTGTAAAAGAAAGCTTCATTTCAATTGCCACACCACTAGGAAGTTTCATCACAAGTTTTCGTTCTCATTTTCCAAGAAACTTCATGACAGGCCACATTTTTGAAGCTATGCGTAAACTTGTCGACGCGCTTGATTCATTTGAAAATTTGCCTTTCGAAAACAACGCAACCTCCGAAGACCTTCTGAGACTCTTTTCACACCCAAAGGAAATAGAGACTGCTCCATGGAAGAGAAACCATTGCCTTTCTCTTCTTAAAGATCTGCTGCAGGGCCTTGATCAACTTCTTCCTGGTGTGATAAATAAAGTAACAATAAAGGAACTTTGCTTCAGAGTGGCTGTGTTGATATTTTGCACTGCTTCCAGTTCATATACGCTGCATTCGGTGGAAATGAAACCGCTAAACTTGTTAATTATCGACGAAGCTCAACAATTGAAAGAGTGTGAATTCTTAATACCATTACGAGTACCTGGTCTCCAACATGCTATTCTTTGTGGTGACCTGTGTCAACTACCAGCTTCAATTGCTAGTAAAGTAAGTAATTTTTGTTTGCTAAGATTCAAATTGTATTTTAATTAATTATACTTTGAATTATTATACTTCTCTTTTCCTTTCTGCATAGGTTTCTGCCCGAGCTGGGTTTGGAAGAAGTTTATTTGAACGCTTGAGCTTGAACGGTTATCCGAAATACCTTCTGAGTATGCAGTATAGAATGCATCCGGCCATAAGTTTGTTTCCTCGTTCCAAATTCTATGACAACCTCATTTCCGATGCACCAAATGTTGGAAAAATAAGTTATTCCAAATCTTATCTTCCGGGTCCTCTGTTCGGTCCCTATTCTTTCATTAACATTTCCTGTGGAAAAGAAGAAATGGATGGAGATCAATACAATGGCAAAAATATGATTGAGGTTGCGGTTGTGACCAAAATTCTGCATAATCTGTACAAAGGTTAGTAATGTGGCGGTTTCGTAGACACATGACTTATCGCTTGACTTAATTCACTTGTTTTGCCATTCTTTGTCAAGTATTAGATTGATTTTCCAAAACTTTGTGATTGATTTATTTCTCACTTTTATCCAAGAATTGTGGTTACTTTAACTTTCTTTTCTTATCTTGGAATTTTTTATCATGATGAAGAGATATTTGATTGATTTTCCGTATTCAGCGTGGAAGGGCTCGAGACAGCAGATAAGCATTGCTGTGACATCTCCATACACTGCTCAAGTTGTTGAAATACGAGATAAACTTGGACAAAAGTACAAAAGTTTTGATGGATTTATCGTTAAGGTCGTGGAAATTGATGAGCTGCAGGGAAAAGAAGAGGATATAGTAATATTTTCCACTGTAGGATCAAATTCTGATGGTTCAATTGGGCTGCTTTCCAACAATCAGAGAGTTAATGTAGCTTTGACAAGAGCAAGGTAAAACGTTGCTTCTTTTCGCGTTCCCTTCTGTTCAACATATTAAACACCGACCCGCCTTTTTTTTTTTTCCAGACACTGTCTCTGGATTCTGGGAAATGAAAGAACTATATCGAAGTGTGATTCTGCATGGAAATCGATAATACATGATGCAAAGAATCGAAACTGTTTCTTTAATGTTGAGGAGGATGAAGACGTGGCAAAATTAGTACTAGAAGTCAAGGAAGAGCTGGATCAATTGGATGATTTGGTGGATTCTGACAGTTTCCTTTTCAGGAATTCTAGGTGGAAGGTATATTATGTTGGTTTAGGTTTATTTCCTGGTTAAGATTTTATGATTAGTACCTTAACTTCGGTTTTTCGATTTATTGCATTTGGTATTTAATCTCTTTTTGTTTTTTGTTCCTTTCTTTTCTGTGCTCTCAGGTTCATTTCAGTGACAACTTTAGGAAATCTTTTGGGAAAATTAAGTCATCTCCAATGAAGAAGTTGGTTATGGGCCTGTTACTTAGGCTTTCAAATGGCTGGAGGCCGAAGAGGAGGAACGTAGACATAATCTGTGATAAATCGAAACAAATTTTGAAACAGTTTAAGGTTAAAGATCTGAATGTAATTTGCTCGATTGACATAGTGAAGGAAGGCTGGTTCATCCAAGTCTTGAGGGTCTGGGATCTTCTGCAGTTGGTAGACGTTCCGAAGTTGGTCGAGCGTCTTGATTCTTGGTTTCTAACGTATACTGATGATTTTCTTCATCACTGCAAGGCTAAATGTGTTGACGGGTATGCCCACCATACGTAATCATTTCGGATATAGATGTTATATTTGTAACGTAGACGTCTTCTACTGCTGTTGATAAGGGTACATGCACACACACACACACACACACACACAAATATATATAATGTTTCTTTCTTTTTGGTTTAGGGATTTGGAAATTCCAATGAGCTGGGAACCTGGCTGCAATAATATTTCCTGTCACGAGAAATTGGGCTTTGTTCAAGAAGTAAATAATTTAAGTGCTGAAGCATCCAATGAAAGAAGCCGTCCTCGGGATTTTGAAGCAAGTGACAGTTTGTTGCTGATGAAGTTCTACTCCTTGTCATCACCTATGCCTATGGTAAGCCACTTGATGACTGGCTGCGATGGTACAGAAATGGAACTTCCGTTCGAATTGACTAGCCAAGAAAAGGAGATCGTCCAATTTGATAGAAGCTCCTTTGTTCTTGGGAGATCAGGAACTGGAAAAACTACAGTTCTAATTAGAAAGCTATTTGAGAGAGAACAGTCATATCATATAGCCTCAGAAGGATTTCATGAACCTGATGGTTGCAATTCCAAGCACGAAAGAACAGAAGACGGTGAAAGACTCGAACAAAACGAGGAGAGTTTTCTGCGCCAGATTTTTGTTACACTTAATCCTCGACTGTGTTATGCGGTGAAGGAGCACGTTTCAGGCTTGAAAAGGTGCATGACCATAAAAAGCTACTTAAGCTATTGTCCCACATAATTTTTTAATTTTGTTGGGCGTGATTATTACAATTGATTTTCAGACTAAAAGAACAAAAATGACTTTTTATGTTCCAAAAAACAGGTACAAAGTTAACTGAGTTGTATTTTCTTAAATACAATGTGTTAAAAGTGCTTAAAAATTTACAGGGTACCCTTTTTTTATTTTGTTCTACATGATTATACTTTATCATACTGGTTTTTTGAAAGGCTTCTCGGTGTTGATGTATTCATATGGGAATTTGTTGTTTTATTTGTATCTATTTTGAATGTACAGATTTGCTTCTGGTGGGAAAAAATCAGAAGATTGCACTTCAATTCATCAGGATGATATCGATGATACGACATGGTTTGGAGATATTCCGGATTCCTTTGTGGGTCTCTCACCTAAACAGTTCCCGCTTTCTATCACATTGCATAAGTTCCTCATGATGCTGGATGGAACAGTGGGAAATTCATTCTTCGACAGATTCCCGCAAGCAAGATGTAGTTCTCATGCGAATACAGGAAATAAAAAATCAATGGCCTTGAAAACTTTTATCAAAATGAGGGAAGTCACGTTTCAAAAATTCGATTTATCTTACTGGCCTCATTTCAACGTAAAGTCAACCAACAATCTGAAAGCATCCGTGGTATTTGTAGAAATAATGTCACATATAAAGGGTGGTTTGCAAGGTGGGGACGTTCACGAGAAGCTCGGTCGGAACGATTACCTTTTACAATCAGAAAGCCGGATGTCAAGATTGAACATGCAGGAAAGGGAGAGGATATACGACATTTTTCTACAATATGAGAAGAAAAAGATGGAGAATGGCGAATACGATATGGCTGATCTGGTGATCGATCTTCATCGTCGATTCAGAGAGAGAGGATATGAGGGTGACAGGTTTGATTATGTGTATATTGACGAAATGCAGGACCTAACTATAGGACAAATAGCTCTTTTCAAATATATATGCAGAAATGTGGATGATGGCTTTTTCTTTTCCGGTGACACTGCACAGACGATAGCAAAAGGGATCAATTTCAGATTCGAGGACATAAGATGCCTTTTCTACAAGGAATTTGTGATGAAATCAAGAAATGAAAGCATCTACGAGAAAGAAGAGAAAGGCCTAGTCAGTGACAAATTCCATTTATCCCAAAACTTTCGCACTCATGCCGGTATTCTGAAGTTAGCTCAGAGTGTCACCAACCTCATTTACTATTTCTTTCCACAATCCATTGATATCTTGGATGCCGAGACAAGCCGTCTTAAAGGGGAGACTCCGGTGTTAATTGAGTCTTTAAATGGTAAAAATGCATTGATTTCCATGTTTAGTAATGCCGATGAGGGCAGCAAGAGTCTCGTTGGTTTTGGAGCCGAGCAGGTCATTTTAGTAAGAGACGACAAAATCAGAAACGAAGTTCTGAGTTTTGTTGGGAAGAATGCTCTTATTCTGACAATATCAGAATGCAAGGGCCTCGAGTTTCAGGTGATTAACTAAACTCAAAATTATTATGTTTGATTTCTCATTCATTAAATATGCTTTATACAATAAATGATAAAATTTCTCATGGAAAAGACAACAAACAAAAGTTCCATGGTCAGGCTTTGGATCAGGCTCTGTGCGAGTTTAAGCACTTTTTTTTTTTTTTTTGGTTGCGCGATTTCAAATGTCCATCTTTTTCTTTTACTTATTTTAGGATGTATTGCTGTACAATTTTCTCTCTTCGTCGCCTATGGAAAACCAATGGAGAGTTATATACAAGTACATGAAGGACCGAAACATCCTCAACAATGAATCTCCTACATCTTTTCCAAGTTTCGATGATGCTAAGCATATACTTTTGTGCTCTGAGCTGAAGCAGTTATATGTCGCTATTACTCGTACAAAGAAAAGGTTATGGATTTTTGAGAATGCTGATGAGCTCTCCCAGCCCCTGTTTGACTACTGGAAGCAACTGCAGACCGTCGAAGTTCAAAGACTTAATGATCTACTTGCGAGGGAGATACAAGTCTCAAGCAGCAAATGCCAGTGGAAGTTGCGTGGCACTCAGGTCGATTGTCTGTTATAACGTCGTTACTAACAGCTACACATGTATTATGAATAACTAATCTGATCTTTGGAAATCTTTTTTCTTTTACTATCGTTATGCAGCTTTTTAGTGAGCGTAATTTTGAGGCAGCGAAAATGTGCTTCGAAAGAGCGGGAGAGGAATTTTTTGTCAAGTGGGCTGAAGCTGCTGGCCTCAGAGATGCTGCTAGGAATATAAGCTGTTCAAATTCTACTATGGTTCATATTCATCTCAAAAAGGCTGCTGAAATATTTAATTCTATTCGAAAATTTGAGGAAGCTGCTCAATGTTTTTACGAGTCGGAGGAGTTTGCTTTAGCAGGTAAAATTCACTGCCTGCTTCTTTTGTTGCACTTTTTGTACATGCGAAGTGATCTTCCGATTTCAAGACTTGACTTTGTATTCATTAGAAGTAAAATAAAAAATAAAAATAAAAAAGATTTAATTTTGGATTAATCTCTAGATTCTACCATAAATATGTACTGCCAATGCAGGTGAAATATACGAAGAAAAATGCGGTGACTCTAAGCTGGAAGAAGCTGGGGAGTGTTTCTTGAGAGCGGGCTTATATGACCGTGCAGCTACTGCGTATGCTAGGGGATACTTCTTCTCTAATTGTCTAGCCGCTTGCGTCAAGGGAAAACTATTCGACGAGGGGGTGAATTATATTCGAAACTGGAAAGAGCATGCAGCCTGGCACAATGTCATGGAAAGAAACAAGCAACAAATAAAATCCAAGGAGCAGGAGCTTTTGGGCAAAGCAGCAATTCATTACAAGAAGCTCGGCGATAGCATCAAGATGATGAATTTTGTGAAGTCCTTTCATTCTAACAATTCGATGCGCGCTTTCTTGAAAACTGAAGGTTGCCTTGATGAGCTTCTTCAATTGGAAAATGAATGGGGCAGCTTTCAGAATGCCGCAAATGTGGCAAAACAAATGGGAAAGACGCTGCTTGAGGCAGAACTATTGGAAAAAGCTGAATGCTTTGAAGAAGCGTCAATGGCCATTCTGTCCTATGTCTTCGCAAGTTCTCTATGGACACCCGGGAGTGTCGGTTGGCCCCTGAAACAGTTTACAGGGAAAGGAGAGCTCCTAGATAAAGCTAAATCACTTGCAAAAAATGTTTCGACCCACTTCTTTAATTTAGTCTGTTTAGAAGCACATCTTCTGTCGGACAAAAATTTTTCGCTGCATCAGTTGGAAGAACTCTTCTCTGATTCCGAGAAACATCAAAGTGTAAGAGGCAAAATACTATGTGCTAGGAAAATTCTGGACGCTCATTTTTCTTTTGGTAGTTCAGAATATACGCGGCTGGCTTCAGTTAAAGATCCGAAAAACCAAGCTTCTGTTAGAACTCTGGTTTTCTTTTGGGGTGTTTGGAAGAAGAAGATCGGGAAGATATTTGAGTGTCTTGAAAGTCTCCAAAGCGGTGGCGCTTATGGAGAGTTTTGCTTGAACTATTTGGGTGTGACCATGACCAATAGTTTTTCAAATAATGAGATCATTTACATTCTTCTTAATGCCGATGCCTGTTGGGTAAAACAGATCAACGATCAATATCTGCGTCGTAAAGGGACTTCGGTTCACTGTAAAACCAAGCAGTTTGTTCATGCTGCTCAATGCTATTGGCATTCGGAAATGCTTTCTGTCGGAACAAAGGTGTTAGAAAAGCTCTCAGCTCTTTATGAATTCTCCAAACAGAATTCCCTTCCCCTCCATCACAAAATCTTTCCTGTTCTTCATATGTTTGGTGTGGCGAAATGTCTCATGGAGGCTAAGTTTCTGCACCACAAGTACAACGACAGGACGCTTCATCGCTACCTCGAAGCAGCAATGAATAGTTTCGTTGGAAATGCATTTCCCGTGGATTGGAGAAAGCTGGGGACATTGAGTATGACTAATCTGAGGGAAACAAAGAACTTCAAATATTTTCTTGAAGACGTGATTCCTGAATACATTTCTTTGGAAAGGCGTTTATTGTATAAAAAGATTGGAAACGTTGTGATGATGACTGTTGGGATCTGCGGGGGACTTCGTGGAGAAGTATACAGACAAGTTTCTCAGATGTTTATCGGCTCTTCATTTTGGAGGACGTTCATTGGAAGTTTCTCGAACATCAAATCAGGATTTGTGGATGTTTCTCTTGTTCAAAACTTCCATAAAGCTTTGAAACTGATCTACTATGCTGACTGTGTTGGTGAAGTTGACTACATATCACCGGGTTGCTTCATGTACCTTGCGGAGCGTGTTCTTACCATGACATTCTGCTTGAGAGAGTGCTTTTTCACTACCAAGTCATCTCTTCTTGAATGGCTTATAAACCAGGAATGGAACAAGAACGCCGTACTCAATTCTGAAGCTGAATGGCGACACCAATTTATCGGTGCCCTTGACATTGTCGCAGCCATTGTAGCCGAGCTTCTCTATAATGAAAATGACGTGAAAATTTGGATCAAGAATTCGAAGCTCAGCCCGGACTGCCATCCACTTATGGTGTTGAGATTGTTCGTTGCGCTTTGTTTGCTCTGTGTCAACTCTGGGAAGTACTATGATTTACTCTTTGAATTGCTCAGCAGGAGAGGAATTGCTTCTCTTCTACCACTAAAGTTCCGCAATACAATTCGGTATCTGAAACCGGAGAATCGTGTGGAGGACAACGTCAATGTTCTTGCTTATGCTTTCAAAGAGATTGATAATCCTCTTGTGGTGGTTAGTTCAGGAAAACGTTGCATCGAGTCTCGCATCCCGGATGCCATCTTTGTGGACCTTCAAGACAACCAAGAAAGAGAGAAGTTGATTGGCATAATTTTCAAGGGATCTTCGGGTACTTCCCTAACTTGTAGTAGTAATCAAATTAAAATCTTGTTATTACCCTGTATATATTTGACACAAATAAATTATTATTTCTCAGTTATTGACATTTCCCATGCAACTGATGAAACTCATGCCTACAAAAGCTGAGAAGTTACCTCCGAAGACTCACTACAGAACAGAATAAATATTATGTAGTTACAAAGGTTTACACTTTGTGTTTGCGCGCGTGTGTGTAAAAGAATGTAATTTCACCTCCGAATGTAATTTCTTGTGTTTTAATTTTTTGTGTGTGTGTAAAGAATGTAATATCACCTACTTCTACTTGTCCCGGTTCCGATGCTCGTTGAGGTCATATCCATCTCCGCTCCGACGGAGGACGTCGATGGCCACCTTACTTTTTGTGGATTTTTTTATGGGGATATATATATATATATATATATATATTTGCGATTTTGGTGGATTTTTTTTTTTTTTTTTTTAACAATTTTTATAATCTGACCGACGAGATAATCGACGGCAACGTGATCGGCCACTGTTGGTAACGGTGGTTTCTAGTAGATATCGGTGGCTATCAATAGCGTTTGGTTAACTGCAGATTATGAGAATAGCTATTACCAACCAATATCTCAAGGCTATGTTTACAATATGAATATGTTGGTACTACATGTAAACACATTTTCTGATTATAAATTACTTTTATGGCATAAGACAATCCAAACCCTCATGCCTATTTTTATTAGTAGTAGATACAATTAATTGATATGATGATATTTTATATATTTATCAATTAAAAAAAAAAACTCATATGCCATAAATTAATATTTAAAAGTTAGGATTAGACTTTATCTCATTAGTATTTTTCATTAAAATTTACTCTCCTTCAAGTTAAAAAACGACGGTCATTTATCATATGCATGTACAACGACAAAACGGTGTGACGCTAATATCTCAACCAAAATGTCGCGTAAACGACAGATCGTCAGCATTCCATGAAATAATGCCATCTTCCGCAATAAACAAACTTGGCAAGTTGGCAACAATTTTACATTTTAAAAAAGTTAAAGGGTATTCATGAACATAATATAAAAGCAGAACCACATTCAAAAATACTCCAGACCATTTTTTCCCCCTAAAAGCAATTTGAAATGGAACAGCAGCCTACGTTATTGAATGATCATATTCCAGGCTTTCGAGAACGCTTTTTTTTTTTTTTTTTTTTCTGTTGGGAAAAAAAATATACAACTTACAGGGAAACAAGATATCCCCAAGGCAAGAAGAACAGGGGAAAAAGCGAATTAGCAGGATATTTCAGAAGCCACAAACAATAATCTTATCTGTGCTTGATGAAGAAAATGCTGAATTTCACAACCTCCTCCAACAGCGAACTGGAGTGTTGACTTGTCCAAATATAGGGACGACGGCATTTGGTATCGAATTCTGAAATACACCCTTTTGGGCAACTTCCTCAAAATGTCATAGAAGGTTCCACCGGGAACAAAAAAACATAGCTTTTTTTCAAGAAGATATTTGATATCGCTGTGGCCTATTTATAGTTCATAACATAATCCTTGTCCATCTGCATGAAGCAAGAATTAAATAATTAGAATTTTGCAAATCAATCATTAGCGTTACAAAGATAAAGTAGTTACTCAACAAGAAAAGTAAAACCTTAAAACTTACATTTTTGGAAAGTTCTTTCGCTTTCTCATCATCAAAACCAAGAGATGCTAATATCTTGTGACCAGCTGAATCTTTTTCAGACCAAATCCCGAGAAGCAGATGAGTTGTCGTTATTTCACCAATTTCACCTGAATTATTTATAACGATCTCAATAAAAATGGAAAGGCATAAAAAGTTCAATGCGCAATGCAACAAAAGAATCATCAATTTCAACAGCTAACCGAGTTTCAACCCAAATTTAAGCAACTGAGTTCCAGGTTATTTGGAGTTATGATGACTCATGATAGAATTCATTCATAAGAAGAAGCTTTACTAATTAAATTTAAATATTTTAATTCGATCCCAGTGTCTATGATGTCGTGTCAATCTTCATTACGCTATTATACGACTCCGAAAGCCAGAGTAACTTCTTGTCATATGGTTTATGGGGCAGTCTGAGAAAGCATAACCATCCATTACAAAGGCAAAATTACTATTAGACCAAATCTCATATGCACACTTGAACACTTTTGAATACAAACAAAAGGACTTTAGTGAAAAGTGGGAGCTTATCGTAGTGGAAAACCAGTGGAGACGATCTATAAAGAGAATCTACATCTGTATGAACATTACTTGCATGATATTTGTCTAACGGAGAAATATTGAAAAGCAAAAAACTCACCTGACTTTAATTTCTGATCAACAGCCCAATCAAGGGCTCTCTGAGCTGGTTCAGTCAATGGAGGATGCTCGGGGCTGAAAAAGTACAAGTCAGATTTTCCAAGTAAATTTACAGTTTCTTCTCGCACCTTGAATAGTGTGATTCCATTGGCTCTCAGAAACTTTGCAGCTATACTTGTTCCTGAAGGTGAAAAGAACTAAATCCAAGTTATACAACAATGGGAAAAGAACATAACAGAAAACTTTGGCAGCACAGCGAAACACACAGAATGGAACACATTGAAAACCGACCAGCTAAGTTCTTACTTCATAGCATGAGATTTGCTCTTGAAGAAAACTGTTTTTCCATTAGTAAGTCTTTTAAGTTTCATAAAGCTTATTTCCGATACAAAGCAATGCTCAAATTATCTGAAATCAGAATGAAAGTAAAGCTTTAAAATGTAAAGAGTTCACAATTATGCATTTTGAAGTTGAAGGTTCCCAATCCCAAATGTATAAGTAATAGCAAATAACTGATGCTTCCCTTCACTCTACTATGAATGAAAAAGTTTCACCACCAACTCTCAAAGTCATCAAATTTGAAAGAACGATAAAGTACATCAGCAAGTAAACCAAACTTTAAGCGAATGTATAGGTTCTTCAAGCTCCCAAATTTGATACCATAATAGACGGGGGTACTTGTTAGCAAAGCCCATCTTCACGGAATAAAACAATAACAAACACTAATAGAAGTTATTCCACCTAATGCAGAGTTAGCACACAGATCGACCGGCGTGGTAAGGTTGACGTGCAGGTTGGGGGGCATCGATTTCAATATAGAGATGTTAGATAAAAAAAATACAGAGTCAGAGGCGTTAGGTGTGTTATTTTCTTACAATAATCTTATTCTTCATCATAGTGAAATTCAGCAACGGCTGTAAATGGACATAGCTCTCAGATAAAGGCGAACCATCATAAATCTTGTGTGTTTGTGTTTGTCTTTTTACAAAAATTATTGCTTGACTACATTTTTTTAATCCGTAACAATAGCCACCAAAGAAAATTAAACTTGGAACAGGCCTGGATATACTAACCCTCAACCAATATCCCCATCAGAAGCGCCTCGGTGCCGGTATTCGGGTACTTGAGCTTCCTCGCTTCCAATTCCGCCATAGCAAACGACTTTATCGCCCTTGCCGACCATCTAACAACATTCTCCCGAAACCAAATCAAACAAAAACATTCTCTCACAAGTCAAAGAAGAACAATCTCACACCACAAATAAACCATAACAAATCACCAGTGAACGAACAAATAAAAAAAAAAACTCACTGCGGAATTTTCTCGTCAGGAGCCCTATCTGTTTTCCTGAACACGAACACAACATCCAAAAAACCGTCATTCTCACAGAAATTCAAGGAATTCTCGCGGAATCAGAAGCAGCAAATGACATACATGTATAAACTTACGCAGTTGGGAGGCTGAAGAGAACCGTGGCGATGGCGGGGCGGCGTTTCAAAGCTAAATTACTCAAATTCGACGGCCGAATTGCGAGGCGGCGGCTGACGAAGGAGGTGGAGAGGTTGGTGGGGTTGAGCCGCCATGGAAGGAGCGGAGAAGAAGAGGAAGAAGCGGTTTGGTTGCCATGAGAGGGTTGCGAGGTCGGAAGGGGGATTACGACGGCGGAGAGAGTTTGGGACGCCATAAACAGGCTCAAGTACGATAAACCCTAAGTTCTGTTGGCGGGTTTTTGGAGCTCTAAAAAGATACAAAAATGGAGATAGCTCTGTGAACAGTTTGGGACTTCTGTCGGAGGTAGTAGGCAGCCAACCCAAACTTCTGTCGGAGGTTGGGCCAATTCTCCGTTTTGGGCCCCTTTGCACCCCAAACTAGGCCCATTTGTTAATGAAATGGGCTTGCTTATGGCCCAATTAACTAACTCAAATCTTGAATATCCTTTACAAATAAGGTCTGGTTCTATCCTCTAATAATATCATGATAAATATTATATTATATAAATTAAAAAATCATATTAGTTCAAAATATGTCATAATATTATTAAAAGGACATGAAAATGAAAATAAAACAGAAGACCCATATCCATTGTAGAATATGCCAAATAAGCCACTTTTCAAAAACTTTTCAAACTAAATAGCAGGGTTTCAAATATTTGAAGCAAAATAAATACTTACTAATGCTACTTTAGCTCTTTCATTTGGCACAATTCCTTCTCAACTTTTTAATGATCGGCAAGTTATCCTCCTAAATTTTTACTTTTAATAAATTATTATTATTATTATCTAAATTGGCAAAATAAAGCATGGTAAGCCAATATATATTATTATTATAACAGTGGCATGTATATGAAGGTGTTTCATTTCAATTTTAACATTTTTCTTCCATTTGGTGGCTGCACATCATGTGCTCCTAGGGATGACAATAGGACTGACCGAGGCTGGGGAATGCTTTCCCATCCCCATCTCCATCATTAAAATCATTCCCATTCCCGCTTAAATGGAAATAGGGCAAGGGACAAGAATTCCCCGTCAGAGGGGCTTTTCCCATATCCGCCTCGTTTCCCATTCATTATAAATATAGATTTGAAAACATAACAAAGCAAAAGAAAATAATAAAGTATAAATACACCATAAATTTAGTTCAAAATTAAAGATTTCTTAAATAAAAAACTTTTAAATATATGCAAATAAAATCTTAAAAAATAAAACTATTAAAACGTTACAAACTCTTAAACTAAACCTTTATATAATACTTAAGCTAAAAAAAAGCTTGAGAACATAAAAAATGAATATAAAATTATCATTTTTTTTGTATATTCCTCGTAATTTCAATATACATTTCATGAATGCACATACTTTCAAAAATAAATTTTATAATATATTATATACTTATTAATATATATGAAATTATACATTTATGTGTATATATATGAGGGCGGAGGCAGGGCAGGGAGTGCTTTCCCCATCCCCACCCCGCTAAGTTTCGGGGATAAGATTTCATCACTGTCCCTGTCCCCATCCTCAAATTTTGTCCCCCATCCCCAAACTTTGTCCCCCATCCCCGTCCCGTTCGGGTGGATCCTTGCGGGTCCCCATCCTCGTAGGGAATATTGTCATCCCTATGTGCCCCATGCGTGGTTGTGTCTCCATCTTTTTCACCGCTGTTTCAGGCGTTTTTCCTTTGGCATCGCTCCTACCACTCTTCACATGTTTCCGAAGTTGAGGGGTTAGTCATTGCCAGTTTGATCTTTTGGGTTTTCTCTAGCTTTTGTGTTGTGATTTATGTGCTTATAATAAGGGTAGTGGTTTCTCCACCCAACCCTCGTTTGATTTGTTGTTTGGTGTTCGAATTTGGTGATAAGGCCATTGTCTGGCTAGCTTTTTATTTTGGTGGGCAAAACTTGTTTCCGCTTCACCCTTAAGTGGAGATTTGCTCTAATGTTGGGATATGGGGTTGCTCTAGCATCCTCCAAGTTGGTTTGTTGTGGACCTTAGCTCCACCGGATGGTTTTTTGACCGTTCAGTGGTTTTTCTTATTGCTATTCCATTTGTTGTTTTTGTGGGCTTTGTCCTGTCACTGTACTTCTCGTACTTTTCTGATTTTTTTAATGACATTTTCTCCTTTAGCAAATAAATAAATAAATAAATAAATAAGTTACAATTATGCCGTTACTATCTAGCAGCTTCCGAACGTGAAATTTTACTTGTTGTTACTCCTTTTATCCAATTGAAGGTTTGATATGATGTAGGACCATATATGCAGACTTTGGAACTATACTCAACTGCTGAAAGGTGCCAAACACAGTGACCGTGTTCATAATATAACCCATCAAATGTTCTTTTAGCACAAGATTGAGGAGAAAAGACGACTATCCCCCAATACCAACCCAAGGTGAAGTTAAAATTTTACATCGTAACTAATACGAGTATATAACGTGCATTTGATTTGCCACATGGCAAAAAATTGAAAATTTGTTAGTGCATTAAAAAAATGAAAAAAAAAAAAAATCTTCCTAATATAACCACTTAGGCTAAACATCACTATAATGATTTAGGCCTTGTTTGACAAAAAGTTTAGTTTAAACTAAACTGTACTTTTTTCATCATGTTTTTTGTTTTTTTCCCCCAAAAAGTTGTTTGTCTTTTCTGAAAATTCAAAAAAATTCAAAAAAATTTACTATTTAAACTTACAAATCTTAACTCAAACTTACACACCAAACACCCCCTTAAAATCAATTTCACTTTTACTTTTAAAACTTTAGATATTGTCATTAAATCCTTCATTAACTTCATTTTGTAAAATGCGTTCTTTAAAACTTCAAAATTTTTACAAATTTGCCCCATCTTTTAATTTTTTGGATCGAACTTGAGACTTGGCGTTTGTTTGTGATTAGACGAAGTTAAATAATGTATGTAAAATGACTAATTTAACCCAAAAAGTTAGTCTTAATAGCAAAAGTTAAATATAATTACTAACTTTAAGAGCTTAATTATTCCTGAAAAATAATTGGTAGTTTATAAAGCTAAAAACAATTCCATTTCAAAAAAAAAAAAAAAAAAAAAAGGCTAAAAACAATTGCGGGGAAAATTTGCAAGCGTACTGAAAATCAGGAAGAATGGATGCTTCAAAATGAAATTTTCAAAAACATTTTGTGATAGATATGAAGTTCAAGAGGGTAAAAACGAAGGGGGCGTTTGGTTGATAAGTCCAAACTAACATTTTCAAATTTTTTTTTGTCTTTTTTCTAAAAAGTTTTTATCTTTTTCCCAAAAAGTTTTTTATCTTTTCTAAAAAGTCAACACAATTTACTATTTAAACTTAAAAATCTTAACTCAAATTTACACACCAAACAGGCCCGAAATTTACCCACGGAGGATCGAGCTTTAAATGTGAGGACCTCGATCAGGTAGGCCACTAACCTGAGGTCTCCATCAATCAACGTTTTCTTTTTTTTTTGTTTTTTTGTTTTTTTGTTTTGTTTTGTTTTTTTTGAACTCCGTCAATCACGTTAACACCATCACATATTTCGAGGAGGAAAAAAAAAAAAAAAACCACCACATTCCTCGATCAGGACCACTGACCAAGGGTATTTTGGTAATTCGATCCAGCATCCACTTTTTTCAAGCATAAATAAACTCCAGAAGAAACAAGATCGAAGTTCGCTTCCTGCCCGCAATTATGCTCCTGGCAATAGATACGTTTCGTGTTTATGTATATATATATATATATATATATATATATTTTAAAAGAACATTTCATTTTCCTTGATTTATACTTAATAAAAACCGTGTTTTTTTTTTATTGCCTCTTTTAAATCAAGTTCTTTCCCCGATCCGAGATCTTCACGTATTTCCATAATCGGTTTCCGAGGACAGAGAAAAAAAACTCTTTTGGATTCTCGATTATTCTTACGAAAATCAAGCTACGATTTCACGGCCATTTTTCCAGATTCATTTCGCTTTTCTGTTTCCCGGGAAACAAACGGAAAAAACGAGATAAGAAGCAGGAGTTTTGGTTCTGCTTTCAGTGATAGCGGAGCTTCTGTTGCTTCATGATAAAGGTAATATTCACAATTTTCATGGAAGTTATTCGCGCGAAATGTGTTTTTATGGAAGTTATTATGATTTTTTTGAATTTGCTCTTTTGATGCCGAAATCCTTGGCATTGCTACGTTTTTGTTTGTTTTTGTTGCATGGAAAGGAGCTTTTAATGTTTAAACTTTCTTAAATTAATTGTTGTCTTGAATAATTTTGTGGATGAAGTTCATAACCCAAATTTGGAAGTAAAGTTCTCAAAATGTGTTCTTAGGATCTCCGAAGTAGGTGGAGCTTGGATCGAAAATCGTCTGCAAATAGAATTTTTGGGTATTAGCTGGTTGTTCGATTTGGAAAGTGGATTAAATTCGGGAACTTCTATCGAAGATTACGAATATTTCGTTTTTGGAAGGTAATTTAGGTTTTGGAAGGTCCCATGGTTGACACTGGATTTCTAGAAACTTTCTAAGTTTGGAAAGCCATGACTTGGACCTCTTCTTCGAAGGGTTATTTAGCTGTTAATGCATATCCAAGGACTCTCTCTTGTATTTTGCTTTCAGTTGGAGGATTGGCTCTGTTCTTAATTTTGGGTTCTTGTATTCTAGTGCCAAACCCAATTGGTTCCACAGTTCGGGGGTATTTTTACGGTATTGACGGTTCCCTAAAGGTGGATTTTTCAGGCTCTTCGGGCAATCCAACTATCAAATTTCCTCGTGAAGATAATGTAGATAATAAGAATGTGTCACCTAAGTCTAATTCACAAGTTCCCACGAGTTCATCTGGTCCTTCTCTAGAAGAAACTGGTGGGAATTTTCCCTCGGATTCCACTTCACAAGCATCCACCAGTTTATCTGGTTCATGGGTCGATGATAAGATTAAAGAAACTCTTAAGAATTTATCCCACGAGTCTGATTCACTAATGCCCTTAAGTTCAACTAAGCCATCAACCCTTTCGGATGGCGAGAAGATGAAAGATCTAGCTGCACCTGTTCCCGTTCCGTCTTCTAATTCGTCACATGAAGATTGGTTTAGCGATGGTAATTCTTCATCTAATGTTACTGATAATGATCAAAATGGCAGCTCCGTGTCTGTGGGTTTCACCAACAATTCCAGCATTTTAGATGCTGGAACCAATAATACCATTCCAGCTTCTTTTGGTTCCAAGCCAGGTGATGTGCCAGATTTTTCTCATGATTCTCCTCTTCCGAGCAACTCAAGCAGGACAGATGCAGGTAGTCTTTCTGATTTTGAGCTTTTGAACTAAATTCTTCAACCTTTTCTATTTTTTGTTTTTATTAAAGAGCTCCTTCTCTTATATATGTATTTTTATTGCTCTCTTTTTGGCCGAGTCAGAATCAGATATGTAGGCATAAGAATAATGGTCTATTAAGTTTCCCCGTTTGCTAATTTGCTATTATTATCTACAAGCTTTTACACTTAAGAATAGCTAAAACTATTTGAGCACGAAAAGGTAATTTAGGAACATATCCTTTTTCTCCAAATTTCCTAATTTAACTTGAGATGTTCCTTTTCTTTATTTTAGCCCCAAAAGGCATGAGTTTTTCGTTTGTGTTTGGGTGGCTATTATTCAGGTTGTGATCTATACCAGGGACAATGGATCTTTGATTCAGTGGGACCATTGTATACAAACAATACCTGTCCTGTCTTGACACAGATGCAGAATTGCCAGGGGAATGGAAGGCCTGACAAGGATTATGAGAATTGGCGATGGAAGCCTGAAAAGTGTGACCTCCCACGTTTTGATGTTCAAAAATTTCTGGACTTGATGAGAGGGAAGACAATTGCTTTTATTGGTGATTCTGTTGCTCGAAACCAGATGGAATCCCTGCTGTGCATTCTCTGGCAGGTAATTATCAATTTCGTGTATGATTCGACAGGTGCATTGTGCTCTAAATTACTACCTACATCTTAGTTTTAACGGGGTTTCCCCCTTGGTGCCTCATTATGCCAATTTGTTTATTGCATTTTAATGCCTTCTCATTCCATTCTTTAATTGCCTTGTCATTTTGAAGACGAGAGGACGTGGGCGTTTTATTTATAGTCCTCTTGGGCCCACAAGAAAGAGTATTTTGGATTTGTAGAAAGAGCTTAAATACAAGAAGCACTTGAAATTCTACCATGCTTGCTCATTACGAGGCTTGCAACTTCCTTGCCATTGTTAGGCTTGATATGAGTTGTGATTGACTATTGAATTGTTAGCCAACACGGTTATATTAGGTTGCTTATTCTTTATGCGGTTTGAAAATTCAGGCTTGGTTTTGTTTGACTTGGTCTGTTGTAATTGCAGGACTTCGTTATTTTATTTATTCTCTATTTTTTGACCCGAATTTTTTTTTGGACTAAAAAGGGTTACATTTCAAACATTACAAGCAAGTATAACCGGTCTAGGTTTGGGTGGTCGAACTCCTTGTTGTGTATCATCCTGGATGATTAACTAACAAAGAGCGCTTCCCTTTGATTTGCATGGCAAATGCATCGACTTTCACTTCCATTTTACCATCCCTTTGATTTGCATGACATTTGACTTTCATTTTTACTCGCTCTAAGTAGCTTGTTGTTTAAAGATTATCCTTGTTGTCCTTCCAGGTAGAAGTTCCAAAAAACCGGGGGAATAAAAAAATGCAACGGTATTATTTCCGGTCAACATCAGTTACAGTTGTCCGGATTTGGTCCTCGTGGCTTGTTAAGCAAACATCTGAACCAGTTGACTTTGCCCCGGAGGGTGTTGCGAAGCTCCACCTTGATGCCCCTGATGATGCCCTCATGGAACACATCACAGGCTTTGATGTGATTGTTCTTTCTTCTGGCCATTGGTTCGCCAAGCAGTCCGTCTATCTCTTGAACAATGAGATTGTGGGAGGACAGTTGTGGTGGCCAGACAAGTCTCGACCTATGAAGATAAACAACATTCAAGCATTTGGAATTTCTGTTGAGACAATTCTCACGGCTCTTGGTACGAATCCTAATTACAAAGGGCTAACCATTGTGCGCTCCTATTCGCCTGATCATTACGAGGGCGGGGCATGGAATACAGGTGGATCATGCACCGGAAAAACAAAGCCGCTGGCAGCCGGTGAAATAGTAGAAAATGGCTTCACAAATGTAATGCATGAGAAACAGGTAACTGGTTTCAACCGCGCAATCAAGAAGGTGACAAACAAATCAAAGCTGATATTGATGGACATCACCAGAGTCTTTGAGTACCGCCACGACGGGCATCCAGGCCCGTACAGAAACATGGATCCGAAAAAGCTCACAAAACGTGGCCCTGATGGAAAGCCCCCACCCCAGGATTGCTTACACTGGTGCATGCCTGGTCCAGTTGATACTTGGAACGAACTTGTGCTTGAAATAATAAGAAGAGAATACGAGGACAGCACGAGCTTCTTATCATGAGTATTTTTTTTTTCGCATTCGGTTGTGCTTCAACCCTCATTATTTATTCCTCGGATCTAATAAAGAAGGTAATTTTTCTTTTTTGTGAGAGGAAAGTTTAGTCAAATACTTCTGTCTTGAGATATTTATACAGCTTGTAGAGAGAGAATATATTGTAACAGATGAGCGGATTAGCTACTAGCTCTGTATTGTAGGAGCTATTTCACTTCAATTCTAGAAACAATTATGTACCTAGCTATACCAAGCAGTATTTTTTTCCCCTTCTCTATTCTGTTATACGTTTGTATTCATAAAGAAATTTGTTCTCTAAGTTTCGCTATTTGCTACCATCTTTTTGTTATTACCGACCTATTGGCACGAATTGCCTGTCCTAAGAAAAACACCGTTTTACCAAACTTCCATGTGATAAATTTGGAGAAAAAGTCCTTTAAGGGGATTATGGTGGGATCATCCTGTCTTCTTCTTCATCATCATTTTGAGAGTCCTGAGATTCACTAACTCACTGATAAAACAGAAAGAACCTAATTCAATTTTATCCAAAATCTTGTCATTTGATTGGCGGTTTTTCGTTCTCATTCACTAGCTATGCTATTATTTGTTGAAGCACGTATTAAGTTACTAAACCAGTGATGAAATTTATTCTTAGCACAAATTTTTTTTAATATTTAAAGAAAAAGGAAAAATTCAAAAAGTAAAAAGTAGCTGGAAAATTTATACTTAAGCCCACGAACCCATTTTTTGTTCTCTTTGGAGGAATGTAGTTGCTAACCGGCCGATGTTTGTCCGTTACTGTGCGTCCGTTTGTTTTGCCTGCGGACTTGGCTCACACCCCAACGTCAATACTTATGAGATTGAATGAAACAAACACGTGTAATTTTCTATTTTCGTCAGAAAGGACAATAAATAAAATTTTTTTTCCAGGAAAAAGAAATCGTTAGTTTTCGAAACGGCCACACAACAAATGCTCTTTAATACTTCCAAGAAAAAAGCGTTAAAAAAAAAAAAAAAAAAACATATCCTCCTCGTTTCTTATAATTTAAAATCACTATTACCAAGTCAAACTCGTATCCGTCCTTCATTAATATAAGGGTGTATTTACTTACGCGTAATCGGAATAAACATGAATCAGAATAAATAGAATTTGGAGTGGACATGATTCGAAATGAGAATTCGGAATTCAAAAAAATTATTTACTTGATTTTAGGATTCAGAATCGGAGTCACGACGAATCCCATTAATACGTTTACTTGAATTCATAATCAGAATGAATTATTATAAATTTACTTGCATACTCTTTTATTTATTATGTTTTATATTTATTATCATATTATTAATCAAAAGTAAAATAATCATTATGATATTAAGGTAATAAAATTAAATTGTGTAATTTTTTGTTTAAAAATGAAAAAGAGTAAAAAAATTGAATTAAAATAAATAAAGTATAAAATATATAAAAATAGAAACATAATAATATATTATGATAAAAAAATTATGCCTGATAAGTAAACATGTCATAGATGTTTTAATTCCCAAAAAAAAAAAATATATATATATATATATATAGATGTTTTGATTTTGTTTTCCTTGAACAAGAAAATCGTCATAGAGTAGATTAGGAAAAAAAATAAAAATAAAATAAAATAACCCGTAATAGAGCCATAAGAAGTAACAGTTACAGGCCTGGAACTCATAAACCACTGCGTTGTCTAATAGCATTTCGCAAATAATTCATTTCAAACACTCCTATTATTAAAAAAAAAATTACAAATTATATTGAAAAAATTTAAACTCCACAGTCCACAGTCAAGAGGTTCCAAAAAAACAAAAACACTCAATAGATGTTTTTATTTTTTATTTTTTAAATTCATAATCAAGGATTCAAACTCTTAATATTATAATAAAATCATGTATGATATTACTGTTATATTATACTCTAATATGTTGATAAATGATTGGATTTCTAATTTGCATGGCGGACAGGAGACGTTAATAATAAAAATAAAAAATAAAAAAAATTGCTGTGTGTACGACGACAATAAATCGGAGGTTGAGGATGTAAGGCATACGACGCTCAATACAATGTCGTAGAAGTGCCCATTTACCAATTTGCTGACATGTCGAAATTCTGTTGGCCAATTAAATTCGTAACGTAAAATTCAGAACACAGAATCCCTGTCCTCTCTCTCACTCTTAAAAGAATTTGAAATTCAAATCCAGTGGGGTCGCACACATCCGATCCCAAATCTGAAACCACATTTTTACAACATTAAGGGTGAGTTTGGTGTTCAAGTCCAAACTCAGATTTTCAAACTTTTTTTTGTCTTTTTCCCAAAAAGTTTTTGTCTTTTTCTCAAAAAATTTTTTGTCTTTTCTGAAAATTCAAAAAAATTTACTATTTAAACTTAAAAATCTCATCTTGAACTTGTGCACCAAACAGGCCCTAATAAAGAAAGAACAATATCCTTAAGATGCGCTCTTCAACGGTCCCTTTCCTCTTTCTAACGGCTACTTCTTTCTCTCTCTGTCTCTAGCCTCCAAAATACTTACTTTCCTTATCAAAATTCAAATCTCATCTCTCAAGTTCGCACTTTCCCAGAAAATCCACATTCGCTCTTTCTCAGGAAAATCCTTACTCAAAGCATTTTTTTTTTTTCACCAACGGATTGGATTGCTCTCTCAGGTTTGTCTCCAAATCCATTTTTTACTTCCATTTCTGTGTTCGCGAGAAAAATGCTAGAAAACTCAACGGAAAATATAGAATTTTCTATTTATAGATTTTTTTCCTCTTTTGAAACCTATGAGTGAACGCAAAAGCCCAGACTAATTGCGGAAAGGTTTTATTTCTCGGGGTCATTGGATTTTCTTACCTTTTTTCCCGAGAAAATTTTGAGCTTCTTTACCGACAAAATGTAGTGCTTGGAGTTGATTTTTCGTTCCTGATCTCTTTGATGTTCGAGATCAATTTTGTTGAGCTGAGTTTATGAGGAGAAAATTTTTCAAAAACGAAGCTTTGCGGGTTGAATTTGATTTTGGCTTAATTTGGACTCCTTGTTGTGAATTTGAAATTTTTTTCCCCAAATGCGGGGTTAGAAAGAAACCCCAGTTTGTATGAGCATTTTTTTTTCCCTTCGCCGGATCAGCGATTTAACTGGTTTTCCCCAAAATTTAGGGCTAATCCATGACTTGAGAAGGATTTTCTTGTCTTCCTGGTAAAAGTTGTTTTCGATTTTTCAAAATTTTAGTAAATTTTACCTTTTATTGACGTTTCATCAATCAAGAATTATTCTTCCTTTTTTCCCATTTCTCGTTTGTTCCTTTGTGCATAAACTTTACCATGAAAGTCCTTTGTGCCAGGTAGAATTCGGCGAAGATGTCTTCTCTACAACTCGATCCACTTCAACAAGTCGAAACGACTTGCGGAACCCTCCTATTCGAGCTTCAGGTTCTTCTCTTACTTTATAGATAATTGATAGCTTAAGTTGATCTGCTCAATAACTTCATTTCTTGAACCTATTAAGCTTCAGTTTATCTGTGCTCAATGATTTCATTTCAAATTTCTAAATTGCGTGCTGCGGATTCTAAATTCAAATTTTGCTCCGTCTTTCTTCTGAAATCAGATAATTT
Source organism: Ficus erecta (assembly GCA_008635985.1). Taxonomy (NCBI): domain Eukaryota; kingdom Viridiplantae; phylum Streptophyta; class Magnoliopsida; order Rosales; family Moraceae; genus Ficus; species Ficus erecta. The sequence continues at coordinate 3,690,087 of BKCH01000010.1, forward strand.
GGAATGAAGTCGGAGAGACAGATGCTGATAGGGATAAAATGCTGCTTGAGCTTGAACAAGAGTGTCTAGAAGTTTATAGAAGAAAGGTGGACCAAGCAAATCGGTTGAGAGCTCAGTTACGCCAAGCGATCGCTGATGCTGAAGCCGAACTGGCAGCTATTTGTTCTGCGATGGGGGAGCGACCAGTGCATATCAGGCAGGTTAGGAGCTACATAACTTCAATATTCGCCAGGAGTCTTTTGTTTGATGTGAATATATTCTTTTTGTTCTATATACCCTTCACTTATGCAGTCACTTTGACAGTAAAAACAATGTTTAAAAGTCTCAAGATTTTTTAGAAGGTCCATATATCTATTCTTTAACAATGTATAAAAAATGCTTATTGTATTTGGCTAGAGAAGAAGATAAGCTCAACGTCTCGGATTCATGTAGATTAGAATGGCATAACTGCTCGTAGTGAGAGAGGCTTGCACGTGCTTCATAATTCGATTATTTTTTTTCAAAGGAATGCTTATTTTTGTCAATCTAACATTTGAGCGGAAATTATCATTTGTTAAATGAATACTCATAATTGGTTCATCATCCCAGTCCGATCAAAGTTCTGCAAGCTTGAAGGAAGAACTCAGAAAAATTCTTCCACAGTTAGAGGAGATGCGGAAAAGGAAATCTGAAAGGAGAAATCAGTTCCTGGAAGTCCTAGAGGAGATAGGAAATATTTCAAATGAGATACAAGGATCCACAGGATACATTCCATCCACTACAGTTGATGAAACCGATTTAACCTTGAGAAAACTTGAAGAATTGCACAGACAGCTTCATGCGCTTCAAAAAGAGAAGGTTAAACCTTTTTTTTTTTTTTTTTTCCTGTTATGTTTCATGAGGTAGTTTTGTAAGTGCTCTTTACTCATATTGTTAATTCTTGTTTTGTACAGAGTGATCGACTAAAGCAGGTTCAGGACCACATGTGCACATTAAACTCACTTTGTTTAGTTCTTGGTATGGATTTCAAGCAGACAATTAGTGAAGTTCACCCAAGTTTAGGTGATTTTGAAGGATCTAAGAATATAAGTAACGGTACAATTGAGCTTTTGGCTGATGCAATACAAAGGTTACGGGGTGTTAAAATACAGAGAATGCAGAGGGTAAGAATTCAACGTTCTAGTTTCCAGTGCGTGTAATTTATTATCCGTTTTGGTCTCTCTTGGTGACGCTTTTTATATCGGCAGCTACAAGATCTTGCAACTAGTATGTTGGAGTTATGGAACTTGATGGATACACCAATAGAAGAGCAACAGATGTTTCAGAATGTTACTTGCAACATAGCTGCTTCAGAAGATGAAATAACTGAGCCCAACACACTCTCTGTCGACTTCATCAATTATGTAAGCTTTCTACTCTCACCTTTATAATCTATTAATACCTTATATCTCATGACAGCAGAAAATGGGTAACGAATTTCTTTAGACTTAAGAAGTAATTTCTTCTGCAGGTTGAGGCCGAAGTGTCTCGGTTGGAAGAGTTGAAATCCAGCAAAATGAAGGAACTGGTTCTCAAAAAAAGGTCAGAGCTAGAGGAGATTTGCAGGAAGACCCATATGGTCCTGGAAGCAGATAGTGCACTGGATTGTGCCATTGAAGCTATAGAATCCGGTATTAACATTTCTGATATTTTGTCATAGTACCCGAAATACCTTTGAATTCGTTTTTGAATGTCTGCATCTTTGCTTTTGTAGGAGCTGTGGACCCCGCTTACATCCTTGAGCAAATTGAGCTTCAGATTTCTAAGGTTAAAGAGGAAGCTTTTAGCAGGAAAGAAATACTTGAAAAAGTTGAGAAATGGTTGGGTGCTTGTGATGAGGAGTGCTGGCTTGAGGAGTACAACAGGGTTGGTTTCTAGATAATTTGTTCATGTTGGGCTTTTTCCTTGTATTCGCAATGTTGCTACACGAGCACGTGTGTGCGCACACACATCTTTAGGCTGACATTTTTTATGGTTGTTTCAGGATGAAAATCGATATAACGCTGGACGAGGTGCTCATTTAATTCTCAAGCGAGCCGAGAAAGCCCGTGCTTTGGTTAATAAACTCCCAGGTGAATATCTTTTTAGAATTTAAGACTAGTGTAGAGTTGCATAACAAATTGGTTTATATCTGTGTTCTTTATTTTTCACATTTAAGTTAACGAAATTGACTAATTGTCCTTCTGACTTAATTATGTACCCCATATAATACAGGAATGGTGGATGCATTGGCTTCAAAAACTGTGGCATGGGAGAAGGATAAAGGCGTGGAGTTCACATATGATGGTGTAAGTACTTTGATTTCGCATATCTCTTCCAAAAATTTTACAGTTAAAGTTCTATTATATGCTTTTCACGTGCAGAAAATTTTAAGTAGTGTTTCGTTTTTTATCTTATGCTATATAGATTCGACTCCTTTCTATGCTTGAAGAGTATACCATATTACGTCAAGAGAAGGAGCAAGAACGCCGTCGTCAGCGGGTACTGTCCTTTTTCTTCATTCACTTGTGAAAAAAAAAAAACTCTTGTACCTCCAAGCTTTGTTCTACTACCTAATTCATGGGAGAGCTCTGTAGCTCGCTATGACTGATCATACCCTAATCTCTGTTCCAGGACCAGAAGAAACTCCAGGGACAGCTGATAGCCGAACAAGAGGTACTTTATGGATCAAAACCAAGTCCTTCGAAAACGAGTAAAAAAACTCCTAGAATGTCAACTGGAGGGGCAAGTAACAGAAGACTCTCCCTTGGAGGAACAATGATTCAAACTCCTAAACCTGATTACTCGGCAAAAACTACTTCTCGTCCTGGTAGTCGGAAGAGTGACAGAGGACACCAAAACGAGCACCAGCTGGATGATAGCTTTACAGGTTTATCCACTGGTAAATTTTTTTGTATTTTTTAGCTATATTATTGCTTTACTACCTACAGGTCTTTCCGAAAGTTAATATCTTTAGAGGGGTGTGTGTTTGTGGAAATGGTATAATAAAAATACGTTCTTGCAATGTTTATGCAGTTAGGAGAGGCTTGGATGTTGCTGGTATCCCCGTCAGGAACCACTCTTTTGGAGCTCGTGAAACGGAATCACCCATGAAGCGGAAACCTTTCTCACCGATATCTTCGACGACATCATCAAAAACCAACCTAACGAACTTTTCAGAAGATCCTAACATACTACACAATGACACAATACAGAAAACACTTCCTGCTACCAATATGCCTTTCACAACTCCTTCAAAGGTTACTGCTCTTGTTGCAGAAGAAGAGAATATGCCCTTCACCACTCCCAAGGTGATGCCAATTCCTGTGCCCGCCACGCCATTAACAGTATCGGTTCCAATGCAGACGGCTATGACTCCAGCGCCGCCTCAATCAGTTCCTTATGCATCCAACCTAGTAGAAGAAAACCCCGAAGAAATCGAATACTCCTTCGAGGAACGTAGAGCTGGCTTTGTGCTTCCCAAAACACATTTGAAGTCAATGATACAAGTTTGATGTGCTTTTGGAAACAGTATGCTTAAATGTTTTTGATTTCTTCTTTTTTTTTTTTTTTTTTTTTGGTGGGAATTTTTCATTGTTAAGTCAAATGTAATTGGCTTTGTTTGGATTTAATGTTGTACATAGTCTACGAACAGTGAACGTGGACTTCAATTCTGAATATGTTTCTCCTGATTAATGTAATGTGATCCAATGATTTCAAATTCGTTGTCGTGGAAATTGCTTATTTGTTAGGTCTTTTTCATCAGGAAAAAAATCAGCGAGTAAAATAAAAAAGGCCTGTTTCTCTTCTATTAGCAACTATGAAAAGTGTAAATGTTATTATAAATGTGAATCTTTTATTTTAATATCATCAAAATGTCAAATTCTTTGAATTATGGAAAATATGGAGAAATTCCAAATCCTGCCCTGTGTTTTAACTGTAGTTGGAATTGAAACTGAAATTGAAATGATCTAGTAGCAGATTTTCAGCAATATGAAAATATTTAAAATAAAAATAAAAATTGGGTCAAGAATTTATTAGTATTGCTGGCACATATAATGACCTGATTCACTACAATTTCAAGTATTTAACTTTGGTACGGTATGAGAGATGTGCATATATTTTTCTTTTCTTCTAAATTTATGGTGTGATTGAAAAATTCCCATTAAAAGAAAAAGAAAAAAAAACCTTAAATGTGGGGCTGCATTAATTTTTTTTTTTTCAAAGAATTGTCAAAAAAAGAAAAAGAAAAGAATGACCCTTGTGCTGGGCCCAGATGGCCATTTTGTTTCCTGTTTTCTTTTTTTGATAAATTTTGTTTCTTTATTTGAGTTTTGGTAATTGTCCATTTAAACAGTCCCACTGTGCTTCTTTTTGTGGCCAAAAACCTTTTTTTTTTTTTTTTTTTTGTTTCCAAGATTCTTTTTCTGGTAATCTAGCAATATAACATGATGTTGGAAAATGCTTTTTTATTTTTTATTTTTTGTTTTGTTTTGTGTTTTTTGGGGTCAGGGCCATGATGTTTACAGTGGCATTAACAGTAGATACCTTAAAACTAAAGGGGTATTTTTCATTTTAAATTAAAATTTCATGGTCAACTTTAATTTAAATGAAAAGACAAAGAACTTGTCAGTAGTTGGAAAATTGGTATGGCTCCAACATTTGCTTTACAGCTTTGAAAATATGTATTCTTTATATATAACTTTAAATAAAGAAATACCAAATTTAATAATAATAATAATAATAATAAAGTTTTTTTTTTCTTTCAGGAAATTTCATATATTTTAGAAATATTCACATTTAGTGTCTACTGGCCAATTTATTATTAAATTCCATTTTATTAAATTTCCAAGACGGACGTGAACCATTTTCTTAACCCAATTTTATACTTTGAATTTTGCAATTAAATATTAATTGTTAATTAAATTCACCAATATTTAATTATATATTTAATGATTTATTTTATTTTTCCTTATTTTTTATTTTTTCTACTTTATTTATTTCTCCTTCTTTACCTGCAAAACCCTAAATTCACATCACTAGGAAAGTATTCCTGAAATCACACCCATAATTTTTAATTGTTTTCCTTGTAATTCTTGGAAGTTGTTGGTAAATTTTTTTGTGAAAATTCACAATTTTGCAACTCAAGCTCTGTGAATGTCTGCAATGGCGGATTTTGAGCTCACAGAAGTGCAGAAAATTCTAGCTTTTGACGCTTGATCTCAGCATTCAGGAAAGAGTTTGTTCCTCTCTAGGGTTTCCAATTTTTTCTTCTAATTTTTTTTCCCACGTTCTGAGCTTCATTTCCATTCAACGCTCTCTCACCTCCATTTTTTTTTTCACCATTTTGCTCAAAAAGATCTTTTTTTTTTTTCTGGGTTTCTAAGCTCCGAAAGCTCAAATCTTCCATGGCTGGATTTCTAGGGTTTTAGGGGTTTTAGTTCTCAACCTTTTTCCACACCTTTCGGAGGTTTTTTTTTTAATTTTATTTTTTAGCCCTTTTTTTTCCATTGATTATGGAAGAGAAAGAGAGCTCAGGTTCTGGGGTTGCAGTGACTGTGAGCAGCGAGGAAGCCCCAGAGAGCTACAGGGTCGCCCCAAGAACCGAAAACTCGGCCCAATTTAGCGGGCCCGGGCCCACAATGGCTGCTCCGGCTCCGGCTCCTGCCCCAAACGGCCTCACCGCCGCCGGTCACCGCCGCGGCGGCTCCGACCGGCACAGATGTGATGAAGAAGAAGAGAGGCCGGCCTCGGAAGTACGGCCCTGACGGCACCGTCGCTTTAGCATTGTCCCCGATGCCGATTTCCTCCTCGATTCCCCTCACCGGCGAGTTCTCCTCTTGGAAACGCGGCCGTGGACGCGCTGCCGTTGACTCCGTGAGCAAAAAGTCCAACAAGTACGAGGTTTTCGAAAGCCCAGGTACTTATTTTATTTCTCCCTTCTGAATTTCCCAGGTTTTTCGCGTGTGTGAAATGAAACTTTTGGTTTGATTCTGTTTAGTTTGTTTTTCAGTTTTTAAGTTAAGAGAATGTCTGTTTGGATTTGGTGGTGTGGTCTTCGTGGACCCGTACGTTAGATTCCTTATCATCAGATCTGAAATTAATGTCCCCAAAAAATAAATAAATAAAAGGGTGAGAAGATTTTTACTGAGTTTTTACTGTTTTGTGTCGGAGTCTTTTTTATGTTCTGCCCAGAATATTATTCTCTGCATGGTGTTGGGGTTTGGTTTGAATTATGGAACAGAAATGAGAACAATTTTTTTGGGGTCTGTTTTTGACCTTATAGATAGATGTATAGATATATATATATATATATAGATATATAGATAGGACATAAGGGGTGGAGTCCGCAAAGTGGGTGACAACTGACACTGACCCGAGGATTAGGAGTTGGGTTTTAATTTAGTGGTCACGTCTCAGGTTTGTCTTGAGATTTTGCTGACCTGTGTGGAAAAAAACCAAGTTAAAATGGCATTAGTTAAGAAAGAAGGATAACTAAAATGGGGTTTAAGTGGAATGAAAAGTTATTATGGAGGTTAATCCTGGTTTATGAGACGTGTTGAGCCAGTCTTGTGTACTTTTTTTTTTTTTTTCCTTTTTTCAAGTGACTTTCTCTTGAATAAGACATTTTCACCCCTGATTGCTTTGAAATAACAAGGTTCGATTATTCCTATGATTTTCTTTTCACCTTTCTGGGTCAGTTCGTCTTTGGATTCTTTCTGAGCTCTAGAATTATTTGAAGAAAGATTATTTCGATTTTGTCAAATTATTAAAGGTTTCTGTTATTTTTACTTTTAAGTGACGAAAGGGGTTAAATGTTTGGATTTTTGATTGGTAATTAGGTGTAATTATGCAGTTTGAATTTTAGTTCTTAATTCCTATTTGTTTGATTACGAGTACTTAGATAATTTTTCTTTTTTCCCCTTTTTGTAGGCCAGGGACTTGCATACTCGGTTGGTGCAAATTTCACACCTCATGTGCTCACTGTTAATGCTGGTGAGGTATGTATGCCATTGAGATTTATGTGAAAGTGAATCATTGAAGCTTTCCGATAGCACGCACGAGTTTTCCGTATAGACTATTCCGCCCTGTACATAGCTTGGGAAGTAGCCGATTGCAATAGTTCTTCTCTGAATTTGAGTGGGAGTATGTAGTTTTTAAAATATGTCAATCTGGCTTGTATTTCAGGATGTCACGATGAAGGTTATGTCCTTCTCTCAACAAGGAGCTCGAGCCATTTGTATTCTATCTGCCAATGGTACCATTTCAAATGTTACACTTCGTCAGCCTACTTCTTCCGGCGGTACTTTGACATATGAGGTTTGGCTTTTTTTCTATAAGAAATAATTTTTATGTAATTGTCTAATTTGGTTCTGTGCAACTTGCTTTCACGCTATGGCTGTGTCCGATGAATTCAATCTTTTTCACAGGGTCGTTTCGAGATACTTTCCTTGTCTGGATCATACATGCCAACCGAGAATGCAGGAACAAAGAGCAGATCCGGTGGGATGAGCGTTTCTTTGGCAGGTCCAGATGGTAGAGTTGTGGGAGGAGGACTTGCTGGTCTCTTGGTTGCTGCTGGCCCTGTTCAGGTATATCTTCATTTCCTTTCAAAGCGACGACTGAAAACCGATGAGTCTGATATGGTACTTGAACATCAAGTATTTTACCATTTCAACTCCAATGCTGAAACTAATGCCCATAAAGTCTCTTTTTTGCTTAAAGAGGATCACACATTATTGTGTGTGTGTGTGTGTGAACACACACAAGAAGTATTTTGTGATTTTCCTTTTCTGAACTGTTCGAGTACTTCAGGTCGTGGTGGGCAGTTTTCTTCCTGGTCACCAGCAAGAACAGAAGCCGAAGAAGCAGAGAATTGAGCCCATATCACCCATTTCACCTCCCATCATCAGCACAGTCACCGGTGAAGAAACGAGGGGGTTGTATGGAGTAAAGCCCTTTGTAACATCTGCTGCCTTCAATGCAGACAATAACTCGTCTTCTCTGACTCCTCCGCCGGGCTTCAGGAACTCGGCTCCTGAGAATAACAACAACTCGTCTCTTCCAGTAGAGGAATCGAATTGCGAGGTTTCTTGCTGATCTTGTTGCGCCCCTTGTCTGACGGTTGTAGCTTTGTTATGCTCACTGCGGACTCCCATGACACACTTTAGGCTCACCTCAACCTCGTCTGACCACCAATATTTAGACTCGTTGGCTATCGAAGGAGGATAAACAAACAAACATACAAACAAAGCCTTTAACGTCCATGCTGGTTTTTTAACACAGAATTGTACTATTTTTTTTATTAGGTTGATTAGGTAGGACTCTTTTCTAATCATTTAGGATTATTTTTCTGGCTGTTGTCTTCTTCATGTGTTTCTAGTGGTGTTGTTGTTGTAGCATTTTTAGATGGTTCTCAAACAAAGACGATCATTGTCTGATTTAAGAGATTTGTATCTGTACGATTTATTGATTTGAGTGAATGTTATTCTTGTTGTGAGTGATTTCGTCAGATTAATTAATTTAAAAAAAGTCTATCTTTCCGAGCTCTTTCTTTTATTTTTCTCTTTCAAATTCTTTCTCACATACTTGTTTGGATCCCTTATTTCAATAATTCCCCATCTACACGACTGAAAATCAAGTCAAATGAAAAAAAATATATTTATTTATTTATTTATTTATTTGACATAGAAATAAGGGATCGTCTTTATATATATATATATCTAAAAAACATAGAATTAACCAAAACAATTTTGTTATGATTTTGCATAAGACCGTATTTATTACACTTGTGATCCCAATTAAAACTTTCAATTAAAACTTTTCAATCATACAGATCAAGGGACATGAAGATTTCACTAATCCCTCCATTTTTTTTTCCTTGCAAAAAGAGCAGACATTGTTTTAGAGGTTCGAATCGTTTTTCTTTTTCTTGTGTCATTCTATGTACATCCTAGTAGTTCAACCGCTGGCTATTCATCCGCATTCTCATAAACAAGTATCAAAGGTTTTAACCAAAATTAAGACAAAATTTTCATGTTCTATAACTATTCTACATATAACAAGATTACAATTTACAAAGCAGGGAGTCATCTGATCTGACAAAACCCATGTCAGTTTCACCATTTTTTTTTTGTTTTGGCTTAGATTACATGAAAGAAAAAAGAAAATCGAAAAAAAAAAAAAAAAAAAAAAGCTGATTCCAAATCCGTATGACCCACCTTTGTAGACCATGGCTGTCTAGGCTAAATGAGAGGACCTCAATAATTCAGCCTTCCATCCTTTGTTAACCTTTTCAATAAAATCCTCCACCCTTTGTCTCAGCTCATCTTCCTCTTTTTCATCATCATCGTCATTTTCCTTATCATTACCTTTGTCGTCTTCAGATTCCGCTTTCTGTCTCTGACCACTTCTCATCCCTTTGCTGTCCCCATCCCCAGACTCAGCGTCGTTGGTCTCCTCGTACTGTCGTTTAGCACAACTATTGTTGTCGTTGTTTTGTCGTTTGGCTTCTTTTGAGCCCAAGAGGATCATCAGTATGATCAAGTTGCAGAAGCAGAAGACGAATAGAGAGTTTGAAACGGCCTGGCTTATCAACTCCACCGTGGAATTGAATTCGAACATGGCTGTCGTTGAGCAAATTTGTTAGAGAGAGAAACAGAGGAGAGAGAGAAAGATGATGATGGTGAGAGGGGACTAGACTAAGACGATTTTTACGGCTATTTATGTGATGTGTTTATGTGTGAAAGCTTAAAATAAGGGTTCGTTTGGTTCACCAGTTTAATCCCAACTTTTCAATTTAAATTTTATCTTTTTCCTCAAAAGTCTTTGTCTTTTTCCCAAAAAGTTTTTTGTCTTTTCTGAAAAGTTAACAAAATTTACTATTTCAACTTCAAAATATCAACTCAAACTTGCGAACCAAACGGATCAAATGTGTTTGGTTAAAGGTAATCAAATGTAATCAGATACCTGAAAATCTTTTTAAATTAATGGGATTAGGAAATATCCTTTTGTTTAAATATGTTTGGTTAAATTTGTTTGGGATACCTGATAATATTTAAAGGTAATCAAATGTAATCAGATACCTGATAATCTTTTTAAATTAATGGGATTAGGAAATATCCTTTTGTTTAAATATGTTTGGTTAAATACGGCCTGGCTTATCAACTCCACCGTGGAATTGAATTCGAACATGGCTGTCGTTGAGCAAATTTGTTAGAGAGAGAAACAGAGGAGAGAGAGAAAGATGATGATGGTGAGAGGGGACTAGACTAAGACGATTTTTACGGCTATTTATGTGATGTGTTTATGTGTGAAAGCTTAAAATAAGGGTTCGTTTGGTTCACCAGTTCAATACCAACTTTTTAACTTAAATTTTATCTTTTTTCTCAAAAGTCTTTGTCTTTTTCCCAAAAAGTTTTTTGTCTTTTCTGAAAAGTCAATAAAATTTATTATTTCAACTTCAAAATATCAACTCAAACTTGCGAACCAAACGGACCAAATGTGTTTGGTTAAAGGTAATCAAATGTAATCAGATACCTGATAATCTTTTTAAATTAATGGGATTAGGAAATATCCTTTTGTTTAAATATGTTTGGTTAAAGGTAATAAAATGTAATCAGATACCTGATAATCTTTTTAAATTAATCAAATTCTTAAAAATATTATATTATAGTGTTTGGTTTTTAAAGTTAAATTTTAAAAGTTAAAAGGAAAGTTGTGTCTAAATTATTTAAAATTTAAGATTACCATTGTATTTAGATAAGGGGTAATCTGAAACCTAAGGGGGGAGGTGTGTTTCAGATTACCCATTTGAAAGGGTATCTGAAACCCATAGGTTTTAGATTTCCATATATTTTAAAATAAGATAATCTCATAATAAACATGATAATCTTAAAATTCTTATTTTATTATAAAAGATTATCATATTCCAAACATCCGCTTAACGATTTGATTATGGAAAGATTATTCTTGAGTGTATTATGAGGTCTGTATTTTCATTAAATTAATGAAAAAGTCAATTACGACGAAACAAAGAACCTCACATGGAACGGAATGGAACCTTCTTACTTTCTTATTCTCTCCACGTCATCAAGCTGACTTCACGATTATCCGTCCAGTCCTACTCTCTCTTTGTTTTTTGAAGTTCAAATATGGTGGGAGTTGTTGGTGTGAACATTAAAAAAAAAAAAAAAAAAAAGTATTTCTGTTATAGATGTAATCATTAAAAACTTAACTTAACTGTTAAAACAATAATTTTTATGGATGATATAAAATAAGAGATTTTATTAGGAAATTTTCATCTTCCAAAGGGTACATATTTCAAAACAAAAAAAAAAAAAAAATGAAAGAAATTGTACTGTGATTTAAAACAATACCTACCTCCTTCAGCCAAAAACAAAAAAAAAAACAAAAAAAACCTTCAGAATAGGACATGATTTTTTTTTTTTTTTTTGAAAAAAGAATAGGACATTATTTTTAATAATAGATCTTAATTAACTTATGATAAATCACTATAATTTGCTATAAAATTAATATAATCTTTTGTTTTTTTGGATAAAACGTAAAGACAAGAACACACAATTCTCACAGGACAAATCGATCACAGGGTGTCAGAAGGAAGAGACTCGTAAATCATAAGTGGATCACATTAAATTATTATTTTCAGACAATTACTAATTGAAAAGGAAATTGTGAGTACTTACAAACTACTTAATATTGATATAATCTAATGGTTGAGAACTGGTACCAAAAAAAACGAAAAAACAAAAACATACATCACTAATTGGAGAAAACAAAAACAAAAGACGGCACTTATTTTTCCAGTAACACCAAAAAAACATACATCACTAATTGGAGTTCTGAATGTCGTTTTAGTATTTTTTGTGATTAAGCTGCCAAGTGGCTCACAAAAGTAGCACACAAACGTCAGCCACAAAAAATTGCTCAATTTGACCTGAATATGATACAATCCAATGGAGGCAATGTATTGACCTGCAACGTTTGTCAGTGTAGGGTCCTAAACTTCCCAAGTACTCCGACAAGGATATTCTTTGTTTTTTTTTCTAGTGGGCCGATTGTAGAAGAAAGACAGACAGACAGACTTCAGAGAAAAAGGCTTCAGACTTTTTGAGGAAAAAAAGAAAGAAGGAGACATGAAAGCTACATGACCGAGACAGGATGGAAGGAAGGGAGAAGGGAGGATGTTCTTTAATTAGTGCAAAGAAAAATAATGATTAAAAAAATTTTTTTTTTTTAATTTTTTGAACTGATGAATATGGAACTTATCGGTGTTTGATAATCGAAGATATATTTTTGACAAAATTCTTTGTAATTGTGGTCCAATAACTCAGAGATGTTAATTAAATGATGAAAATACGCCAATGATTTTTGAATAAATGTACCTGAAATTTTTCATTAGTCCCCTCCTCAAGCTAATTTTGACAATTGAGCTCTAATTGATATTTGTTATCTATTAGACTGTATTGTTATGTCTAAATTAAAGAGTTGTTTGGATAATAGGTTAGAGATGGAGTTTGAATTGAACTTTTTGAGTTTTTTTTTTAATTAAATATTAGAAATGTGTGTTTGTTTGAAATATGAATTGAAAATAAACCATGATATTTGGATCATGTAAAAAATATTAAATATGTTCAGATTTTGATGGGTTGTATGGATTTTATTTTGTTATTATCGTCATTATGAGCATTTAGTTCAAAAAAAAAAAATCTCATTTCTACTTGGAGATGTACTTTCAAATGACCCTGTGTTTGGTGCTAAAGTTTGGATTGTAGAATTTGGATTTAAATTAAATTGTGTGTTTGGTAAAGCATTTGAATTGCTTGAGTTAAAAAGTATAAATACTTAAAATGTGTTTGGAAAATAAATATCAATATGGAGCTTATTTTATTTGTCTCGAAATTCTAAGTAATTTAAAAATAATAATAATCTTATTTGGACTTGTATATGTATAGTTATGGACTTTTAAAGTTTGAATTAGAAAACTGTAAATAGTAACTATGAATACTAAAACTGAGAGAAAAAGAAACAAATTGAATTCTAATTCTTTTTTTTTTTTTTAAGGGAAATGAATTGTAATTTAAGAATTTAAACCTTAACACCAAACGAGGGCTAAGAGTTTGAAGGTTCAACTTATAAATGATGAAAAGTTCAAGGACCGTTGGGATAAATTACAAAAATAAATAAATAAAATGAAAGAGTGAAATTCAAGGACAATTCAGCAACTCACCATTATATACTCTTTGAATTGATTAAAGAGTAATTGGCTCAAATAGTCTATGAATTCTTTATAAAGTGACGGTTTGGTCCCTTTTTATTTTTTATTTTGGCAGAAATAACCATGAACTCTTAAAATGTTGGCCTTTATAGTCATTTCCGTCCAAAACCATTAAATTTCTAACGAAATTTTAGTCAAATCATAATTTTTGTAGTGCAAAAACCAAAATACCCATTTAGTTTCTATCTCATTACTCATTTACCTTCTCTTTCAATTTTTCTTTCTTTTTTTTTTTTTTTTAATCTCAAACCACAAAACACCCAAACCTCTGGGTAGCCAAACAAGAACCCAGATAAGCAAAGAGAGAGGGAGCCGCCGAGGAGGGAGGGAGGGAGGGAGAGGGATAAAGTACTTGCCAAAGGGGAAAGAGAGGGAGCCGGCGGAGGGTGAGGGGAGAGAGAGGGAGTCACCGGAGGGAAGGGGAGAGGGAGAGAGAGAGTAGTCGCCGGCGACGAGCCCCATTTACCCCGCTCCAAATCCGTGTGGTCCCCCTCCCATACTTATGATCTAGCCCTTCCTTCCAAACCACAATCGGTCCCCTCCCCCTCCCCCAAAACAAAACTCCGATTTGGGTTGCCTTCCTCCCCCGATTTCGAACCCAAAACCAAGTGCTGCCACCCCTCCCCCAAAACTCCGATCTAATCTGGGTTGCCACCCCTCCCCCCGAATCCGAACCCAAAACCAAGTGCCGCCACCCCCCAAACTCCAATCTGGTTTCCTCCCCCCACCGTTGCTGAGCTTGGGCCCCGACCCCCCCAAACCCAATCACCCCCCCCCCCCCCCCCCCTCCCCCCACCCCAATCCACTAATTTGAGAAATGAGAAGAGAGAGAGAGGAGGAGGAGAGAGAGAGAGAGAGAGAAAATAACGATGAATTTTAATTTTTTTAAAATTTTTTGAAATTAATTATTATTAAATTATTAAAATATCATCTCAAATAACTCATTCTATTAGAAATTTAATGATTTTGGACAGAAAAGACTATAATTATCAACATTTTAAGAATTTAGAATTATTTCAACAAAAAATAAATAAAACATGAATCAAAACATCATATTATAAATAATTCAAAAATTATTTAGATCAATTATTCTTATTAAATAAATTAGGGCAGTTAAAAAGGTTGGCCACAAACGTGCAACATGGTAGTTTGACAACTAGGAAAGAGGAACGGAAAACGACATTGCCATAATCATAAGCAAGTTAGTTAGGGAACAGTGGTTTGGTCAGTGGTCAGCATCACAGGCCATTATATCGACTCTCCATAAAAGAAAAAAATGCAATGAAAATGACTACCACACTCCTCGTACGATGCATAGGCACATGAGTTTTACTTAAGTTAAACGGTATTTTTTTTTATTTTTTCTGAAAATATTTTTATCTTTTCTGAAAAAGTCAATAAAAATTACGATTCAAATTAAAAAATTTCAACTCAATTCAAACTCAACTTATTCACCAAACACCCTCTTAACAAATATTCCTTTCCAGTACTTGGACTTTTGTTATTTATTTATTTGTTCCTTCAAAATGTTGGATAACAAAATGAAAAAGTTAAGTGCTATATATTTTTTGCTGTTCCAAAACATGCCTCTTTTGTACCTTTATCTTCTGCTTTCCCTCTTTATCCACGTGAAAGAAGAACCAAATGGACAGAGTACTAAAGAGAATACTCATACTTGCTTCATGATTTTAAATTAACTAAAACTACTAATTATCCTTACATGTTTACCATCTAAATCAAACATATTACGTCACAAGCTAACTCACAAGTAATGAGACCCGTCTGAGTGTGTGAGTAGCGGGATTCATTCTAATTCCATTTTTCAAAACAAACAGATCAAGTAGAACAACTTCAGAGATACCTGATAAGTAATGACCACTATCATTTCCTACACAATTCCTAAGAACATCTCTGTTTGTGGACCGAAATGAAGATTTCTCAGCTCAGCACAGCACAATTCAGTTCCATATGTACAAAATTTATCGCCTCCGTCGATCGCTAGACTAAATGCGGAGTTTTCGACAACTCTGCTTTCCATCCTCTGTTCACCTTCTCAATAAATTCTTCCACTCTCTTCCTCAGCTCATCATCCCCTCCGTCGTCTTCATCCTCTTTGTCCTCGTTGTCGTTGTCGTCGCGAACTGCATTTTGCGCATTTGAGACTTCATTCACGGCCACTAACTCGTTCTTTTCCTCGCGATTTTCATCTTTCGGAATTACTAGTACTCCTTTCTCATTTGTGTTTGCGGTGGAGACAGCCGAGAGAGGAGTACTAGTACTAGCATGACTTCGTTCCTGCTCGAATTCGGATCCCGGTTTCGAGCCCACGAGGATAATGAGTATGATCAAGTTACAGAAACAGAAGGCCAACATAGAGCTGGAAGCAGTCTGGGTGATCAAATCCAACGTGACATCCAACATGGCTTTTGAAATTGGCAAAAAAAAAAAAAAAAAGAAGTTGGAAAGAGAAGTTGGATATGTTATTGGTATTCTGTTAGAAGAGTTTGAGATGTTATAAACTTTACTAAGGCCTTATCTATATATATATATATATATATATATGCAAACACATATATATAAAGAGTAGAGAAGAAGCATAAGTTTGGGTAGATGGTGAAGTGTGTTGAGAAAGCTTTTGTTTGGTAGAAGTTGGGAAGCTTCTTCCGAAATGATACGGTTGGCGGGGTTCTTCTGTTTATTATTGTATATTGCAAGTTCGTTGTACCTTACAAGAACCTCACATGGGCCTGTCTCCACGTAGTTTCTTGTCATTAAACTCACAATTTAAAAATTAAAAAAAAAAAAAAAACCTAATCTTAGCGTGCTTGTCATGCATGAGTTTGAATTGGGTTGGATTTAAGTTGAATTGAGTTATACGTTTGGTGAGATATTTAAATTATTGAAGTTAAAAAGTGTAGAAACTTAAAATGTGTTCGGGAAAAAAACATTAATATGGAATATGTTTCGTTCGTCTCAAAACTCTATACAATTTTAAAAAGGTATATATTCTATTTGGATTTGTGCATGCAAAGTTATAATCTTTTAAAGTTTGAGTTATTAAGTTGTAATAGTAACCGTGAATAATGGAACTAAAATTGACTTTTCAAAATTAGACCAAAAAAAATTTGTGATTTAAATTGAATTGAATCCATATATCAAACATGTTATTATTGTGTTTGATTACCTTTTGCTCATAAGACAATTGTTTTTGTTTTCTTCTAATAAAACTTTCAGCGGCTTTAATAATAATGTTTATCATGATCATTATTATTATTTAGACGAATAGGGATTTTTTACTTCTCCACAACAAGTTTTTTGAAAAAAAACAAAAAACAAAAAACAAAACAACAAATAGAACCATCAAAACTATAAGATAATGTGAGAATCTGTGTGACGATTAATACATGCACGATGTAGACAGAACAACAAAACTGTATTAGGCAATAGACCGAACAACATAACTGTATTATGCAATTAGGACAATGAAAATTACATGATATAAATAACCAAGAAAAAAAAAAAGCATGATGACATGATTAACGTAGCCAAGGCCTATGTCTAGCTCTATGATCTCTGTAGTTTTTCACATTTGTTAATTAAAAGGATTAATTTACGCAACTTTAAAGAGTTTAAAGACTTTTTTTAAGGTTATGTCATCATATTGTCGTACTGGTACATACGTTAATATTCTCTCTCTATACTTCTTTCTCTGTTTCATTAATTTTCTTCCTCTCCCTTATCCCTTTTCTCTCTCTCTCCCTCCTCCTTCTGATCTTCTTCTCTCTCTGTTTTTTCACACGGCTGCCTCTCTACAACCTGCGGCTCACCCACAACTGGAGGCCCAAGCCGAAGATGTCCAAGAACATGTCCAAGCAGATGAAGAAGCCAAGCACGATCAAGAGTATGAACAGGTCCAACTGTTGAAAATAGCGGGTGGTAGAAAACTATTTGGGTGTAAAGAAACGGAACAAAAAGAGAGAAAATTTGAGGGTTTGAGACGTAAGAAATTACTTTTCTTAAGATTTTATTTGCTCCCATTACAAGCAGTTTGCTATCGGGTGTTATGACAAATTACATCAATATTAAATTCTAGAACAAAAGATTAAACTGATATCAAAAACTTGAGTTTTATAGCCTTTAATATATGTATCTGTTCCAATAGACATACATATAAGTCATCAGAATTTAATTCTAACCGTTAGATCGAAATAATTCAATTAACGGTTCAAATTTAAATATGAAATTATTTAAACCCGACCGTACACGATCGAATTAGTGGTCTTGATTTTACGAATTAGTGGTCTTGATTTTAATCTAGAAAAGCACAGCATTGAAAAAGATAGTGCTCCTTAACTCCTTGCGACGATGTATAAGTGCGCAATGCAAAATGCATAAGTGTGCCCTAATAAGGGCCAATCGCCCTCGCTCATGTGTGGTGGTGCTTAGTAGTAGCATAGTTATCACTATATATTAGTAATCCTTACATTTCACTTGTTTCTATTTATACCACTAAGCTTGCTTGTGCTTTTCTAATGTGGGATTTTATTGTCTCCACTACCCAATGATAATGGGAGAGATATTACAATCTCCCTTACACCAATCCCAGCCAACCCCAGCCGGCACGCCCACAACAAGTACATATTTATATATGTATTAATTTACCACGGATGCACGTTACAACTAGTGGGGCACGAGTCCCCGCTGAGTAAATATCAAAAGAGAAAATTAAATGGAGAGTTACGTTTTGAGTACCTCTTTATAATTTTGTCAATTCTAACAATAAAATTGATAATTTTAGTATTATGAAATGATAAAATTATCAACTTTAATATTATGATGGATATAAATATAAAGATATATAAAATTTATGATATTATTGCATATAAGGCTAAAAAAATGACTAGAGCTAGCTTTTGTTGGACTAATTTTTGACAACATGTGCCCCACCAAGTATTGAACTCCCACTTTTGCTTGGGCTTTTGTTGGACTCCTTATTGTGAATATCAACTATGACACTTTTTGTTTAATAAATGTCTACTTGTTTTAAACTACCTATATTAACGTATTAGGGTACGAGAAAATTACATAAATAATCACTTTTTCTATATTGATCAACATAATATAAACTCTCATTTCTTGATTAACATAACACACATTTTAGTTTAATTCTTTGTTATATTAGTCTAATGTTACTTTTTTGTGTCATGTTTATGTAATGATTTTTAAATTTGTATCATTCAGTTATTTCCCCTTAGGGTTTTAGATAATTAAATTTGTGTTATTGGTGAAATATGATACATATTATGATCTTTTTTAACTTTATGAGAGTAGTTTTAATTTTAATGTCTGTATTTGTAAGTTGTGCATTAATAATATTCTGAAGTATGCATAAAAATTTATAGAGAGATACAATTATTGTCATAAACATCATAAAAAAATTACTTGCACAATAGATTTATAGGAAAATGAAGATAGACGCAATAATATTATTTGTGTGTGCTTGTTGTGTTTATCAAAAAAATTGATAGTCACTTGGTGAGTCCCACATTGATAAGGAGTGAGGATCTTGAGGCTTGAGATGCAATTATATTGTTTACTCAACAAACATTTTACTATTAACCATATTAAAAGTCTTACTTGGTTTTTTAGTTTATTTTAATTTAAAATTTGTTTTTATAGTTCACTTAACTTTTTCTCAGTCTCCTGGTTCTGTATAGAAATCTAATATTATTAAGCGGTGTTATTTATATACCCACTGTCGATAATGTAATTCGTATTGTGTCCACAAAACACTAGTCATAACGAATTGAAATGAAAAAAGTGAGGTACTCCATTGTTTAACAGTTGCGATTCTTTTGTGCTCCTTCCAGGTGTAAATTATGAGACAACATCCCAAAAAAGAGATGTCCCCCCTCAATACAAAACGAACTAGATACCTCAAAGGTGACGCAGCAATCGGAAGCAAATAAAACGAACTAAATCAGAAGTTTCAATGGTCCTTGATTTAGACGCTGATATTCACTCAATAGAAAACAGTAGAAAACAAGCTATGAAAGTGTGCTAACAAACGACAACATTAAAAGCTCTTCTAGTACTTTAACACTGATGCGTCAAATACTGATTATTTTTCAGTCTCATCTCACAATTTTTGCACTTGGTTGTTTCTGTGAACGGTCTTCCTATGTTCCTCAAGAGCACTACGATTAGCTAAGAAAGAATTATTTGCACACATTGAAAATCTTATGCCCTAAAAAAGTGAAAGAGGGTGATTAGAAATCTATTTGTTGGAAGGAAAATTTAAAAAAAAAAAAAAAAAAATACATGGAAAGAAAATGTAATAGAAGTTGAGCTAAAGGTACACATTTGATTCCTATTGATTTATGTTCATTTTAAGAGTTTCAAACAAGCTCTTTTAAACTTCAAGAGGCACAAGAATAGGAAAGTCAAATAAAATCAACACTATGAGTTAAAAGGAAGCTATGTAATGCCAATCTGCAAAAGCAGATTATAACTATATAAGCATTCAGTTGAAACTAGAACTGCCCAACAACTAAAGAAATCAAACAACAAGTTTACTTCATATTAGAAAAGAGCACCAAGAGCTAACACATACTCTTCATACGAAAATTTGATTATACATATCAAATAGTAAGAAAATTTGGTCTCTTTCTTGAAGACAATCCAAGACAAGAGTATTCTTCCCGTTATCATCTATCTCTTCCTCTTCTTATTTCCAGACACATTGCCTTTCTTGAAGTCTCTGAAATCATTGGTGGCCTCAGCCGTGTTCTGCTTCTTCAATCCCTTTCTACCTCCAAACCCAAACTTTGAATTCCTAAACTCCCTCTTCTTCTGGCTCTTCCCCTTCCCACCACGTTGCCTCATTTTCCCTCCCGACCGGTCCCCCGGCATCACTCCGGGCCTCTTCTTACCCGACCTCTCGAACGCCTTCCCGTCTTCGAACGAGAAATCCATCTCCTTCCCGCCATCATCGTCCTTGGCGAACCCACTCTGCTGCCTCTGCTTCCTCCACTTCTTGACAGACTCAATCCCCTCCTTCTTCTGCTTGGCCCTCTCCTTGGCCTTCTGCGCCTGGACCTCCTTCGCCAGCTTCTTCGCCTCCCTTGTCTTCTTCCGCTCCTCGGCCTCCTCGATCCTCCGCTTCTCCGCCAGCAGCCGCCCCTTCACCTTCTCCATGTGGGAATCCGTCTTCACCATCTCCGCGTAGTAGTCCGACGGCCTCAGAAACGGAAGCCCCATCGCCTGAAGCTTCTCGAAGGCCTTCCCCGTCCCCTCCAGAGCCTGGTTATAGAATGCGAGCTCTCTCGCTAAGTCGTCGTTCACATCCACTTTTTGCTCTTGATCAATGTCGACGGAGAGCCTGTGAATCCACCCGACATTGTCCGGAAAGCTGATATCTCCGAGCTTGTCGAGAATCCCGTCAGTGTTGTAAATGGCGTTCTTTGATGGCTCAGCCAGTTTCAAATCTTCGTCTTCCGATTCCGATTCCGACTCCAACTCTGGTTCAGATTCGGGTTCGGAATCGGAAACTTCGGGACTGAGATCCCCAATTTCTTCTTTGTCGTCTTCCGTTTTCTTCTTCTTCAACAAGGTCGGTCCTTTTTTGGGGAGACCCATTTACTGAACAATCAAATGCACGAAAGTAACGAAATTGAACAAAATAACACAATCAAAAGATAGAAGGGCTGTGTAAAACTCATTCACAGTCTTACGATGTGTGTTTGGATTTCGAGAAAAGATAAGAGAAAAATATCAGTTGGAAGATTCTAGATTTTCTTCAACATTGTATGTGTAAGTTGAAAGCAGAAGTGAAAACACTAACCTTCGGAATTGGTTTTGGCGGCGTTGGAGATGAGAGATGAGAGATCTGGGAGAGAGAGAGCAGAGTGCCTTAATAGCCTAGGCTGGGGTTCAATTAGGGCTTTTCTAGGGTTTTGGGTTTTGGTATTATCGGAACGGGGACATAATTTCCCCAGTTTTTTATGTTATTTTTTAATTTGATAAATTGTTAGATTGGTCCCAAACTTTTTTAAATAAGTGAGAGTTTGGTTTCTAAAGAGGTGTTTGGTGTGTAAATTTGAGTTAAGATTTGTAAGTTTAAATAGTAAATTTTTTTGAATTTTCAGAAAAAAACAAACAACTTTTGGGGGAAAAAGACAAAAAACATGATGAAAAAAGTACAGTTTAGTTTAAACAGAGTCATTCACCAAACAAGGCCTAAGTTTTATTTTTTGGTAAAAATACCAATGAACTCTTAAATTAGTGAAAGTTTGATCCCTAATCTATTTTTTTGTCAAAATACCCCGCAACTCTTAAAAAATGTGTATTTTAGTCATTCTATTGATTTTTTAAAGGAGGGTGGTGTATAATGATAAAATGATATTGATGGAGAATATCGTCTCAGCTCGTAGAAAATGACAAAGAACTTCATTTTTTAAACAAACGTACTATATTACCCTAAAAATTCAATAAGTTCAAAAAATCCCCAACAAAAATAATCTTTTGTGAATTAAAAAAAAACACCAAATCATAAGTAATCAGAAAAATAAATTTTCACAAACATACAAATAAAAGATGGTTTTTATTTATTGTCTTTTATTTTAAATTGATTTGCCTCTTCATAATAAACAACATTTTTATTTCTCTCTTATCATTTTTTTCTGGTTTTTAAAGATTTATGAGTTTTTTTTTTTTCAATTTATAAAGATAGTTTTTTGTTGGATATTGCTTTGAGCTTATATATTTTTTAGGATAACATAATACTTTTGCTTAAAAACAAATATTTGTTGTTGTACTCTACTAGCCAAGGTGACCTGCTCCATCAGTGTCACGCCATCGTCATACCCCCACCTTAATCCAAAATTTAACATGAGGACCAAAACACACCTTTTTAAAGAGTATAGGGGTATTTTAACAACAAAAAATTGATTAGGGACAAAATCTCACCTACTTAAAACTTCAGGGGTACTTACTAAAAAATAAAACTTGAGGACCAAACTCTCACATATTTAAAAGTTCAGGACCAATCCAATAATTAACCCTTTTTAATTTTGGTTTGTCCTTTTTTTGTTGCTGTTGTCTCTTTTTTTTTTCTCCTCAATTTTTTGCTCCTGGTGTGGTACTGTCGTTTCCAAATTGAAGACAAACAAAAAAAAAATGCTATCTTTTTTTTTTTTTTTTTTTGAACAATTTGAAAGCATCCCGTTTAAAGGATCATGTCGTTTGAAAGTCAAAAGTGATTCAACTTTTATGTCGTTTCTTTGAGGTGGCTTGTTACTTTTTAAGTTTTGGAGCTTCTTTTTTCCCTTGTCTTTCCACTTTATTATTTTTTTTTTTTGTCGTTTTCAGATATCGGTTTTTAGTTGCTATCATTTCTGGAGTTTATGTTGTTTTTGTAAGTTGCCGTTGTTTTCAGGTTTATCCCGTTTAATTCTTATTGTCGTCTGATAAATGTGGTCGTTTCCTAAGTATTCTTTCGTCGTTTCTTAAATATTGTTGTTATCTTTTATTGAATGTCATTCATTTGAAACGACAAAGAAAAATCCTTTGTTATATTGAATGTCGTTATTGGTTCTTATCACTTTCCATGCGGGTATCATTGAAGTACTTTTGAAATTAATCGTGATGTTTTTCTCTAAGCTTTCATTTTCTTGTCGTTTTTCTTATTGTTGTCGCACTTTTTTAATCTAGTCGTTTTACAATGTTTTGAATTTGTCGTGGTTTAACTTTTTTGAGACGCTTTTATTAAAGTTTGTTTACAAAGTTCCCCCTCATCTAATTTTTGTCCCTTTTAAATTACTGCCTATCTATATTGTCGTTTTTCATGTTGTAGCTTTTAGGCTGGCGTCGTTTCTGTTTTTGTTGTCGTTTATTTGACATGTCCTTTCAGATTTTTTTTTTTTTTTTTTTTTACGGCATAGGTTTTCCAGGTTGTTTTCATTAAGTACCCTATACTTAAATCTCTGTATTCTGTCGTTGATGTCTTTTTTTTCCCCCCCAATGGTTATCGTTTTCAATGCCTTTATGGCTTTGCCAGATTTTATGTCGTTTTGATGTCATTGCCGTTTCCTTTTGATGTCGTTTTTGTTGGTCATCGCCGCTTATAAATTTTTGCCCACATGGAAATCGCTTTTTCCTCCCATTTGTTGTTGTTTGCTTTTCTCTAGAAGCCCATCTCTCTATTCAAAGTGGGAACCAGGCCAGATCAACGGATTTCCAGAACTTTGACCATATTATTTCCTTAATTTACGTTTTGGTCTGCGAGATTGAGTATAAAATTTTTAAGTTAGTATTGATTGATTGTTTAAAAATTAATTATAATTTTAATTGATTTTTTAGTAAAAAAAAGTTAAAAATTAATATAACAAATATAGTTTAGTTGGAGTTAAACTTAAATATCAAATAAGGGGGTGTTTGGTGTGTAAGTTTGAGTTAAGATTTGTAAGTTTAAATAATTAATTTTTTTGAATTTTTTTGAATTTTCAGAAAAGACAAACAACTTTTGGGGAAAAAGATAAAAAAACATGATGAAAAAAGTACAGTTTAGTTTAAACAGAGTTTTTTTGCCAAACAAGGCCTAAACCTTTAGTTTATGTTTGATTCGTTAATTAGAGATAAAATTTTTAAGTTGAAATTTGTTAAGTTTTTAAAAATTAATTATAAAATTTTATTGACTTTTAAAAAAAGATAAAAATTAAGATGAAAAATATAATTTAATTAGAATTAAATACAAAATCTTAAGGTTTGTTTGAAACACAAGTTTCACTCAAACTAAACTGTACTTTTTTCATCATGATTTTTATTTTTTTCTGAAAAAGTTTTTTATCTTTTCTGAAAAAGTCAACAAAAATTACTATTTAAACTTATCAATTTCAACTCAACTCATTCACCAAACATCCCCTTAGACTTTAGAAATAGTCTAATTTAATTTTCTTATTCAACCAAAAAAAAAAAAAGAGGAAAATTTAACTTTCTTGGTGCCCACGATTTCATTACACCGCATTCCTTTCTCATGCCCCCAGATATGCTACCATCATGATGTACGGGGCCTACATCCGCCCATAGAAAATTATAACCCCCAAACTGGCAAAACCGCGAGTCCAAAAAGAAATCAATCACATCCGTCTATGACATCAAATCTTCCCACGATCAACGGTCGTGATATTCTCGCCCGTGATAAACGACCACGTGCCTCTCTCCTTTTCTCTCCCCGTGTTCTTACGCTCTTTCTTCTAAACCCCCACTTTCCTCAACTGAAACAAAACCACTTTCAAGAACGAAAACAAGAACAAGAACAAGAACAAAAACTAAACGCAGGATTTATTCACTCATCACATTAATTATGGCCTTGATCAAGCTCGTTAAAGCTCGTCAGATCTTCGACAGCCGTGGAAACCCAACTGTTGAAGTGAGCTTCTCTTCGATCCTTGTCGTTTAAGCTTTTTTTTTTTTTTTTTTTTCATTTTCATTTCACCACTCTGTTTGTTTACTGAGAAAATTTATCAAAAGTTGGAGTAGATGTGTTCCATTTCTTAAACAAAATCTGTTCTTTCAAATAGAAATTTTCTTCCCTTGCATTTCTGGGCAGGTTAACTTTTTCTGTAAAAATATTTATCTTTTGTATGTAGTGTTGTGGAAAGTGAATTTGGGTGTGATTTTTCAGGTTGATGTTATACTCTCCGATGGAAGCCTCGCTAGAGCTGCTGTTCCCAGTGGTGCCTCCACAGGTAAAATCTATGGCAGTCCTTTTAAGGCTATTTGTTTATTTATTTATTTATAATGAATAGTTACGTTTTGGTACACATGAGATTTCTTTATTATGCTCTGCTCGTGCATGATTTTTTTTACTATAAAGTTTTTATTTTCCCTTTTTATGTAGTCTATTTTCAATGTTTTCATACGAGTTAATTTTTCATTTACTAAAGGTATATATGAAGCCTTGGAATTAAGGGATGGAGGATCGGATTACCTTGGGAAAGGTGTCCTAAAGGTACTTCAATTTGATTGTTACAGTCATTTTCTTATGATCTGTGATGTTTCCAATATTATTCTGCTGTTTATTCTTATGTATTGATTTGAAGTTTGGACTTTGTTGGGCTGATTAGCAGTAAGTGCAATTAATAACTTGGTTATTGAGCAATAGCAGCATTGGTAGATAATTTTCCTTTTTCTCTAGATATTCACAATGGGACATTAGTAGTTTGCGTTGTCTCGTTGGTTTACTTGGTTGTGCGGAATGAACCTGACCACGAATTCAATTCTTCACCATTTTAGGCTGTGGAGAACGTGAACACGATCATCGGACCTGCATTGGTTGGCAAGGTATTGTTACACATTTTCAGCTACATTATATTGGAAATCACACATGAGTTGACGGGTTTGATGGCCGCTGACCGCTATATTTGTTTTTCCTAATATTGTGCGCTTACAGGACCCTACGGAGCAGACCAAAATTGACAATTATATGGTACAACATCTTGATGGAACTGTTAATGAATGGGGTTGGTGCAAGCAAAAGGTATCTTGACAATTTTTATTTTTGGTATTATTACAAAGTAGAAGAGATGATCATGAAACCAGAAAAATAAAAAAAAATGAAAAAAGAAATCTGAAGTTGTTTTTTTTTTTTTTTTGTCTGTTGTTTCAGCTTGGAGCAAATGCTATACTAGCGGTGTCGCTTGCTGTTTGTAAAGCAGGTGCTATTGTGAACAAGATTCCGTTGTACAAGGTATGTGGTATATGAGGCCATGCTGGCTCCACATAGTTGGTGACATGAACATAGGTTCACTGCTTTCATACCTGTTATTTTCAGCACATTGCCAATCTTGCTGGCAACAAGACCTTGGTGCTTCCTGTACCAGCATTCAATGTCATTAATGGCGGTTCCCATGCAGGCAATAAGTTGGCGATGCAGGTGATAATGGGTTTAGATGTTTTTTTACTCATTCACATAGATTGTATATTAACATTAGTTGACCAAACTTGCCGTCCTTATCATTTCCTTTGCATGCAGGAATTCATGATTCTCCCTGTCGGGGCGTCTTCATTTAAGGAGGCTATGAAGATGGGAGTAGAAGTCTATCACAACTTGAAGGTGTTCTCTCTCTCTCTCTCTCTCTCTTCACCTACACACACACTCACACACCCTTATGTGTATATCTATTGGCGTATGCACGAGTAGATTAGTGACATTTTCTTTTTTAATCAAATTTTCTGAACAAAACGACATGGCTTTATGGCTTGATATTTTTTGTTTTCCATGACAGGCTGTCATCAAGAAGAAGTATGGACAAGATGCAACCAATGTCGGTGATGAAGGTGGCTTTGCTCCAAATATTCAGGCATGTTCTCTTGTTATAAGCTTTATTGTTTAGACAGAAATTGGTGATCGAAAAGCCCTTTCTTGGTTTCCGAATCCTATCATGTTCTCATGCTCTAACATTTTGTTTTAAATCGTGGTAATTCAATTAGAATTTTGAAAAGTTGATGAACTTGTGGATGTAAAAACCACTAAGAGATGGAAAGTTGGAATTTTATATTGTTTTGCTGCTTAAGTTCATATGCCTAATGTGAATAAAATCTTACATGAGGTTTGATTTACAGGAAAACAAAGAGGGCCTTGAACTGCTGAAAACAGCCATAGCTAAAGCTGGATACACTGGAAAGGCTAGTTCTAGTGTCTTTAATTTGAGCTCTATACTTTTATACGTCTTCAACAGTTATAGTTATCTTAACTAAAAACTGATGAATTGCTTCTTTTCGTGACAGGTCGTAATCGGGATGGATGTTGCTGCTTCAGAATTCTATGATAGCAAAGACAAGACATACGACTTGAATTTCAAGGAAGAGGTGAATAATCGCAGTTTATGCACATTTTTCTTTACTTTATACACTTGGAAGTAGATCAGTATAACAGACTTACTATACGGAGAGTTATAGATTTTGATCATGTAACGTGTTTAGTTAGTAAGTTGAATATAATCGATCTATCTGCTGCAGAACAATGATGGATCACAGAAGATATCGGGGGACAGCTTGAAGAATGTTTACAAGTCATTCGTGACCGAGTATCCCATTGTGTCCATCGAAGATCCTTTTGACCAGGATGATTGGGAGCATTACGCAAAGCTGACTGCTGAAATTGGCGACCAAGTGCAGATTGTTGGTGATGACCTTCTTGTCACAAATCCAAAGGCAAGTTCCTTGGTATTATTTTATTGGTTTCACATAATGAGTTAAGTGGTAAAGAGGTGCCTCACAACATTATTAACCCCGGTTTCTGCAGCGTGTGGAGAAAGCGATAAAGGAGAAGACCTGTAATGCCCTACTACTGAAGGTAACTCTACGGTTGCCCACAGTATGATTTGACAACTTATCAAGGCTAGACTCTCATTTCCTTGTTTTACGAATTATTAGGTGAATCAAATCGGTTCCGTAACCGAAAGCATTGAGGCTGTGAAAATGTCTAAATGTGCTGGATGGGGTGTAATGGCAAGTCACCGAAGGTACAAAACACTTACAACCGTTGTGGTTCTCCCATTCTCTTTCAACCATGGATTCCTTTTGCTGATTTGTTTCTTGTTTTTCTAATTCTAGTGGCGAAACCGAGGATACTTTCATTGCAGACCTTTCAGTTGGGTTGGCAACGGTAAGTTCAATTTTTCTTTTTTGCATTGTAATATGTTTTGTTTAACCTATTCATTTTAATTTATGAAACCAAACTTCTAATATGTCATTTAAACCAATATGATGTTGTATGTACAGGGCCAGATCAAGACCGGTGCTCCTTGTAGGTCAGAGCGCCTTGCTAAATACAACCAGGCAAGTCTTGTCTTATCTCGTTTATATGCGTCTACTTGGTTGGTACTTGCATTTGAGGAACTTCTCATATGCGCATGTTTCAAGGCCTGAAACTAGTTGTCCTGTCCTTTACTTTATCGCAGCTTCTTAGGATTGAGGAAGAGCTCGGATCTGCAGCCATTTACGCTGGGGCGAAATTCAGGGCGCCGGTTGAACCTTACTGATTCCACCAAGTATCACAAAACAGTTTTCAATAAGCGTTTTTAGACTTTGGCATTGTGAAGTTGTAGTTTCCCATAACCAAAGCGCTTCTACTACAAGTTAAATGAGTGTAACTCTAAATGCCAGTCATCGAGAGTTGGATTGTTTTGATGTTATCTTTCCTTTTGGTAATGCTATTTGGTTTATACTACTGCCATATGTATTTTGTTCTTCGAGCCCGACAGTCATCAATTCAACAATGTCATGAAAAAACAGTTTCATAACACATCTCGAAACTAAAATATAACTTGTCAGGGGTTAAAAAGGGGTTAAAAAGAATGAGACGAAAGTCATTTTAATATTACAAATTCTATAAAATTGGCACATGTGTATTCATGGTATTTTTATGAAGTTTTCATGTCGTTATGTATTTGTTTATTAGTTCTCTCGGAAGTTTAAGGGAACTAAGAAGTGGACAGATAACAGTTTTAAATTTTAACGTTAATCACTGTTCTTTGAGAAACCTTTTGCGTTTCGTAAAACAAAGATATCCAATTTGCGACGATCCAAGATTTCAAATTATGGTGGTACTAAAAAAATAAAAAATAAAAAAGTTATTCATCTGTAAGAGTAATTTCCTCAACCTTTCAACATTTGACAAGGCAATAACGTAATAGCTTCAAATCCTTACAAGACAGTTTTCCACAATCACGAAAAAATTGATACAGGCCTCGCGACCCATTCAAGAATTGTCTTACAGATGTGAACTTTCATCCAAAAAAAGAAGAAGAAGAAAACAAGAAAAAGAAAAAGAAAAACCTTTCTATGTTTTGCCAATGCTCATGTGTCACAAATGCCAAAACTTTCCGCAGTTCCAGAAGGAGAATCAACGAACATTAATCAACTCAACATCGAACACGAGCCACGAATTTGGAGGAATTCTACCACCAGCACCCCTACTTCCATAACTGCATAAAAATATTAAATGAAAAAATAACTTAGCAAAAAAAGAAAAAAAAAAATCAAAGCAATTTCAAACTGATTTGAAGGTCTCATCGAGAAGAAATTATGAAGGTCGATACCCCATCGCTGGTGGAATGGTAAGACGTCTTTTGTCCCCAACACGCATACCTGAGAAATTGAACAAAAAATGTGTAAGAACACAACTTTGCTGAGAAATAGACAACTAATTAAGATGAAATTTTACGTCGGAATATTTACCGTTAACACCAACATCCCATCCGGATATAACTTGTCCCAAACCTGTAAAAACAAGAGAAATTTCAAGACAAGTAATGAAGCAGGTAATTGTAATCCGCCATAACCAAACTAATTATATACCCAGGCGAAATTTGAATGGTGCCCTTCCCACGTTTGAGTCAAATATCTTTCCATTCTTCTTTAGCTTGCCAATGTAGTGGACACTGATCTGGAATCAAATAAATAATTTTTCAATGAATGCTTAACTTAAGAATGGAATCTGACTAAGACTTCTTAATATAGGATTTTATGACCTTTGAAGACAATTTAATCTAATATCTTTCTGGTCAGGAACTTAACTAACTAAAAAGTTATTAAACCTTAAAAACTTACTTCTTTTCCTGGAGAAGCTCTTTTACCATCTGGTTTGCCCATTGCTAGGTCCTCGATAACCAAACCATTGGGAAAGGTTCTCACTTTCGATGACTTTGCATCTGTTTGCTTTGGCTCTGAGTCTGAAGTGGATTTGTTTTTATCTTCCCTAGCTGTAACAGTTTGGTCTCCATTGGTTCCTTCTTCATTGTCCTGGATCTTCTTCTTATTTTTCTTTTTCTTCTTTTTTTCCTCCTCCGGTTGACTTTCCCCGGGAACGTGTTCTATTTCTCTGTCAAGGCTCCTGTGCATGAGTACAGAAAATTGCGTCCAGAGGTTAGCACGAGAAAAGGCCAAGTGGGTATTTTCATACATAAGAATAGCATTTGCAAACAGAAAAATAAGCTCGTGTCCCAATTGATCCAAACCACTTGATGCATCTAGCAGGCCATAGGGACATAACTAATTTCATACAAACGTTTCAGGTCAGAAAATAATCATGAGGACCATGAAACATGTATTCCCTACATCGCATTTTCAGTTTTTACTAATCAATAAGATGAACTTAAGCTTAAATGAAAAAGGATCCATGCAGAAAACCTGAGTTCCTCATAAACCTAGTAACTTAGGCTGGGTTCCATTCACATCCATCAGGTGATTTCTACATAATAGAAGCCCAACGCAAATATCCATCCAAACTAAATGAAGCAATGCACATCACCAGGTAAATCGACAAGTCCGGTAAAACAATAGCAATGTCATTCTATATTCATACACCCTAAAAAGACCGAGAGAGAAAGAGAGATACGAAAAATCTCACTTCTCCTTAGCAAGCTTTTCTTCATGTTCATCCGTCTTCAGTGAGACCTGATTCAAGTTGGAGGTCTTCAACTCCCCTAGCTGCTCTTCATCAGAGTTCTCATCCCCAACCAGTCCTTTTAGCTGCTGCTGCTTCTTCTTCTTCTTCTTCTTCTTTTTTCTTCCCTGAACCACTTTCAGAATCAGTTTCTGAAGTTCAAAAAATACAAACAGACAACAACAAAAAAGAATTGTACGTCTTCCTGAGTTGCTCATGTTATAAAATACTAAGGAATTGTTTAAGAAGCAGTGAGTAAAAGTATGTGACAGGGCTCCAAAAGAAAATAATAAAAAACTTCGTGATCATAGATTACTGCAAAGGACACAACCAACTCACTTTTCAGGACGACCCTCCTGGTCAATGTTTCAACTTTCCTTTTTAAGTTCTTAGCACCATCACCATCTTCGGCATTCTTCTTCTTGGTTTTCTCCTTTCTGTCATCTGTTGATTTGACCTCTGCTTCTGGCTTCTGAACTTTTGTTATGGTTGTTGGAAAACCATCTTCATCTTCACTTTCCAGAACAGGAACGCCAGTCTCTTCCCTGACAACGATTTGATTTTGAGAGTTCTTCTTGTCCCCAGAGTCACTGGTTTGATTCTTCTTCTTTTGGCGTTTAGAATGACCGTTTCCATTCTTAGGCTTCTCATCATCCACTATCTCCTCAATTACAACTAAGATTTAGAGATAGAGAGAGCGAGAGAAAGGGTAAAAACCAGCAAGTCCTCCACGAAGCAGAATCTTGCAATACAGTAACTATCCACCCAAAAGATTTTTTTAATCTTCTCCACTAAAAAAGTTGGCAAATCACAAAGACATTATAGTAGGCTTAACCAAGAGTTCATTAGTATTTTCCTACATGGGACCAACAAACTTTATTTAATTCCATCTCCTGATTACGTAATGATTCCTTGGTTGAAAATTAATACCTACCAGAAACATACCAAGTTATCCAGACCTAGTGGTAAGCACATCAGCCTCCATTGACAAAAGGCACCATGAATAACAATACAAGGAAAAAGAATCCAAGGATTTCTTGCAAGTTAAAAAAAAAAAAATGTGTACTGTGTTAATTACCTCCACTGTTCTGAATGGGTGACAGAGGAAACATGACGAAATCGTCATCTTCATTGTCATCGATAAATTCATCGTCGTATTCATCGCTGGAATCATAATCAGATGACTCATCTGTCTCCGAATCAGCAATATCCTCTCCATACAAATCGCTTTACTATGATGTAAGAGAAAATTGAATAACTTTGAAACAAACTCACAACTAAATAATGGAATTAACAAATAAAGCATTAAACCGCCTTCGTAAACTAAATCAAAAGGATACGACTCATAGTCATCTCTGATGCCATCTCCCTCAATAGCCTCAAAGTAACCGGAGAGATGGACACTTCGTGAGCCAATCACAGAGAAGGCTACCAAATCATCATCATCGAATTCAAGATTCAAGGGACATGATTCATTCTTATTTGGTATCAAAGAGCACAAAAAGATTGGACTCTTATGTCCAATGGAGCACTGAACTATGCTCCTCTCTGTCGACGAGCCGAGCCCAAGAGTTGCCTGATTTACCACAAAGCAAGATCAACACCCTATTTTGATGGCCAAATCAGAAATAATTATAATTAATAATATTATTACCATTAAAAAATTCCCAATACCTAGAGTGCTTTAAAGTTCAAACACCCAGCTCGGTATAGTTTCAACATTCATGTTTTGTCCCCAGTTTTAGTTTTTAGGTTTTTTTTTTCTTTTTTCTTTTTCTGCTTTCTGATGATTCCTTATCCTCTTTCCTTTATGCACACAAACACACACGCAAGTATTTAATAAATAATCTAGAAAATAAAAACTACGCAAAATCCAAAATCTAATTATCCTCATTGCTAAAACAAAAAACGGCCTTTCAGATGAACCAAGTAATGGAAATGAGTCAGGAAAACAAAAGAAAATAAGCAAATAAATAGAGCAGGCAAAATCTAAATCGTAAAACGAACGACATTCAAATTAACATCCGCGTAAATTCCAGACTCGGAACAGACCTGAGTTACGTGAAGCCGTCCCGGAATATTATCGGAGTGATAAGGGTACGGTTTCCCAGGTTTCACTTCGATTCCTGCGGAATTAGCCAAGAAAAACACAAAATCTAAAGTAAGCAAAATGATCATTTCCGTAGCTAAAAGAAGCTCAGGACAGGAAATGGAAAATACTGATAGAAGATTGTCTGTTTGGATGATAAGAAAATCAAATGCAAGAAATGGAACCGAAAACCAACCCCAAAAACCCATTCTTCTTCAGTTAAAGTTTTGATTCGGAGAATTTGAGGTTCAAACGAAGAGCTTCCGCTAAAACCCTAGTCCTCCGACTATTAAACCCTTCTCATTGTTTTGCCACGAAAGAACACGTGCCACTTTTGGCGGGATTTGATGGGCCGATATCACTTGTCACCTCAATGGGCCTTTTTGTTGACCCAAAAGGATCGCTTTTGAGGAAAACCCAAATTAAATGGATCTATCTATCGGTCCAAGACTTAGGCCCAACTAAATGAAGTTAGGCCCGTTGTATGAATGCCAGTGCCTCTTGATTCATGGGAAATAAAAGCTAAAAAATCTCTCTCTCACTTCACTCTCTGCCTCTCTTAATTTATAAAAGTAATGTTCCTATATATACATATATTTTTCTTTTATGGAAGTAATGTTCATTTTTATTTGTTTGAGTTGTTTTTCAATGGTGTAGTATTACCGCTAAATTTATTTTTTTTGCGGTGTAATGATTGATCTTAGTATTTTAAATTACTGACTCTCAATCAATCGGAGGATTTTATCGATTGTAGACAATTTTGTGAAAACGAACGTTATGTGTTTTCGATTGTTAGTATACCAAGAAAGCTTTCCCTTATCGGATTTTGGTGTACATCATTCTCCCTAAACTTCCTTAGATTTTATATTTTTATTTATGAATTTAGTCTCAATTGAGGATTTTTTACCGCGGTGACTATGAGGTCATTCATGTTGATGTTTGTATATTTTCTTTAGTTGAATATAGTTACTAAAAAAGGAAAATCTTTGCATGTTTTGAATACTCTTGCCTTTTTCTTTTTCTTTTTTTTTTTTTTTTTTTGGTGCTCGAAATATGCAAATTGATTATAAGCAAGAAACGTAAGTATTTGGCAAAGACATTAGTAAAGATAAGCCACAATTTGGTCATTTGCACTAGCATGGGCTAATTGTCATGAAGTATTAGGATGTTTTTACAACAATAAAGACATTCCCTTCGTTGCCATCTTTTAATAAAACTATTATGTATATTTTTCAAAATTTTGAATACGCAAACAAAAAAGCAGGTACCTTTTTTTTTAGTAACCAAAAAAAAAAAAAAGGCAGGTACTATGGTATTTTTTAAAAAGAAATCCTTTTTTAATGCAGGGAAAAAAAATTTAGTCGATAACGTAGAGTGAAAGATATTTCAATTATTATAAAGTTGATTCCAATGTTGGAATGGAATCCACCATACACGCTAAAGAAATAAAATAAAAAATAAAAAAAAGGGCACATTTGAAACACGTGTATAAATATGTAAATTTAATCAATAATAATTATAATATAGATGTACACCAAATTGTATCAACCCACTCTCCACTTTTTAAGAGAGAAAGAGGTGTACGAGGACAGTGGTTGTGCCACAATACCATTTAATATTCCCATAAAATTATTATATCACTTTTAAACTAAATAAATTCGAATAATTATCTTTATAAAAAAAAGAGGAAAAATTATGTGATTTTAGACGTAATTTAATGAAAATTTTTGATTCATCATTTAATATAGAATTTATGTCAACCTTTTAACATAAAAAATAAATGTATGAAAAAATTATATGAGTACTGCAAAATAATTTAAATTTTTTTAATTGAAATGAAAATTCAAACTTCATATTTTTTTAATAATATATTATATTATGTAATATTATTGATAGATTATGTCTCACATAATTTGAACTGTAGAAGTCATATAAATATGACGGTATAAAATACATAAATCCTTCTACTCTCAAGTATGTTGGTCCAGCCGACTCCTTGCACTACTAACTACCAACTTGCAGCTTTTAATTACTTTCTTTTTTTTTTTTTTTTTTTTTTTCCACCCAACAGGAATAAAAAAATAAAATTGGGGCTTTTTGCTTTTTGCATTATAAGGCTGGTCACGGCCAAATAGTAAGGTGACGACTCAACTTTACTTGATATCACCTTTTAAAAATAAATTCTCTCGCTGATCCTGAATACACTTTGATAATTGTATTTGTCCCGTTGATAAGCTTGCTTTCATTCTTCGAAGCTCTTTCCTCGCAAAACACCAAGTTGGAAACTTACTGTTAAAGCATAATTTGATGATAGTTAGATAGATCCCAATAATTGACTTGGAGAAATTAATATAAGAATCTATCTTCTTATCGTATTTATGGAAATGAATTTTTATCTGTGGAGCCGAAAACCTGAAAATAATAAAATAACTCTCAAGTCCTTTTACTCACAAAAACATAACTTTTTTTTTCTTTCTTATTATTATTATTTTTTTTTTTTTTTGGTGTCCATGTCTACTCTAGCTCTTACATCAGTACACCTTTCAATAAATATGGAACAAATGTTATAAGAGCATGAGTTCAGCTTTGGTAGCTTAAAGTTTAATTTATGGCAAAACTTTAGGGTAGGAAATGTATTTTTGATATATCAATAGGTACTGCAATTTTAATCATTAAATTAATTTTTCAATTATTTGACCTATGATTAGAAGGAGCTATGTGTTGTGGGACTCCAAAATATTTACAAAAAAAAACTTGCAAAATCAGACTATTAAACTTAATCTAATAGTTGAATAAGAATATTACCTACCGTCTACCAATAGAACAAAAATACATTTCCTATCATAAAACTTTTTTTTTTCAGTGTATTTTATGTAACTATTTTCTTGTGTTGAATTAACCTTTTGTTTTGCTTTAACTAAGATTTGGCGTTCAAAACTTAGGTAGCTAGTAGCCGGGTATAACTCTTATGCCCATTTATTCATGTCATCTTCATGTCCCTTCAATAATATCATGACACGTTAATTAAATATGTATATTTAATTACAATATCTTATCAAATCAATAAAAAGATTATGTTAGTTACATATGTATTATATTATTATTGAAAATACATAAATGACGACACAAATAAGGAAACATATGAACTATATCCTAAAAGCCACTACTTGAAGGGAAATAAAATTAAATACCTATAGACTCATTGACCGAACCAACCTTCTAGTTTAGTGGAGATATGTACTAATTTTTTTTTTTTTTTTTTTCAAAAAGTTATTCATCCTTTTGTATATGACTAAAGAATTTTAGACTAAAAGAGTAAAATTTTTAGCGGAGACTGATAATAAATAACTTCTTTTTTTTTTTTGAGAAAAGAAAATTATCATTTAAATTAAAATTGGATACAAATACTAATACCAGAGATGAAATAACCCTGTGATATAAGAGGCATAACCCTCGACTAAGATCAATTCTATCAGTAAAATCTGATAAAGCTCAGTGAGGAGAACATAAGCCGAGACCCAATGACAGGAAAATTATTTGAATTTCTTGACAATCCTATAATCGAGCATTACAAAGCTCTTTTAAAAAAAATATCCATAATCGATGGAATATTCCGATCGATCGAGAGACAGTTACTCGCAGCACAAAGACTGCAATAAACTCCACATAACCCTCATACTAACGGAACCCATAGACATATACTACTGGAAAATAACTCAAGCAGAATCTACACACTAAAACAAATTGGAGGTAGGGGAATTACCTCCTTTATTATAAAATTAAAATTAAAACACAAAAACAAAACATGAATATAAAATAAGATCGTCCACTACATTCTCACCCACTGTGGAACAACCATTCCGTCACACGTCACAACTCAGAGGAAACCAATCGGCTCGATTGGAGGTAGGAGATCGCCGCACCAACCATTGGATCACCAAGGCCTTGCCGGATCCCAACCGCCGGAAGCTCGTCGGGTTAGATCTGGTCAATAAACTCCCAATTAGGACCTTCTAACTCCATCCCCACTGAGATCACCGAACAACCGATCACCTTCGCCAGCCACGCGGCGGCGGCGGTAGTGGAAGTCCCACACAAAAGGAAACTCTAGTTTATGAGAATTTTGAATGAAAAAAAGGGGAGAGAAATGTCCTTTTTTAGTTTTTGTGAGTTTATTCTTTTTCAAATATGAACAATGCTCCTTTTTTTTCTAATAAATAATTGATTTTGAGTTTGGACAAAAAGAAAAAAATCTTAAAAATTTTAAAGCTATTTTAAAAGAAGGAACAAAAATTAAGCTATTTTAAAAAGGGATAATCTATGGTAGAGTATTTTCTATATACCCTACCAGTAGAGCTCATTTTTATATTGTTCAGATGTAATCAAACGCCTGAGATGTTGCTTGTTTACAGTAATTATCATACACTTTACTTTACAATAGTATTTGACTAAGAAATTAAAAATAATAATAAAATCCACCTTCACCAGTGGAAAAGTTGGGGGGGGGGGGGGGGGGGGGGGAGGAGGTTTCCGTTGCCGGGATTAGGAAGGAGGGACGAAGGGGCTTGTCGTCCAAGGAAGGGGGGGTTAGGTCGCAGGCCTTGGGAGGAGGGGCTCGTCGTCGAGTTAGGGGGGGGCACGGAGGTCGCCGGTCAGGGACTTGAGTTGCAGACGGATTGGAGAAGGTCACTAGGCAAGGGGCCGAGTTACAGAGGGATCGGATATTGAGGGCGGCTTGCCGGGGGAAGGTTGACACTAGGGGGGGGCGAGTTGTAGAGGGACCAGATCTAGGGGGTAGCTTGCCGGGGGAAGTTAGACGTCGGGCGGGGGGAAGAGGGCAAGGCTTCGTCAGCATCCAAGAGTGGGGGGGGGGGGGGGGGGGGGGGGGGGGGGGGGGGGGATGGGTCGCCAGGGTCGAAGGACTGGGTCGCCGGTGTCGTGGGGGCAAATTTGGCATGGCGGGTGGCGGGGCTTCGTCAATGTCAAGGTGGGGAGGGGGTCGCCGGCGTCGGGGGTTGTTTTAGTTTTTTTAAAATTTATTTTTTATATAATTTTTTTAATTTATTTTAGTCTATACTAGTATGTAGTAATGTATATTATAACTATCATGCACAAGCAATATATCAACCATTTGATTACATCTTAACGGTTTAAAAATGAGCTCTACCGGCATGGTATATAAAAGAGGCTTTATCACAGCCTTATTCTTTGAAAATAAAGAAAAATAAATAAATAAAGCCACTCCCCCTTATTCACATGTACAACGTACCTCCGCCACTACATCGGTGATAGGTCATATGAGTTATGTTGACCATTTTTAGTTCTTTATTATTATTATTTTTTCACTTTCTTTACCCCATAATATATATTTCTAATGTTGTATTTGACCTTAAAAAGAAGGGAATTGTTACATTATGGATTCTTATTTTAGTTGGTGGAATCATATTTTTATGATCAGATTGTGAAATTTATAGTTTGTGAATTTTCTTAAAATTTGCAAGAACCTTAACTTATATATAAAATGCTATGAACTACTTAATATAACCAGATTAAGATGATTTTGTAGTTTATGAATTTGATTAGCCAACAACATTTCCGCTGTTTTTTTTTTTTTTTTTGCCCCAAAAGGAAAACTCACATCATTAGAGACAAAAGAAAAGGAGCTTGGAATCTCTGCCACCATAATGAGAACACAAAGTTTATTGGGTCCCTGTATCCCAGTCTTTGAAATTCAAATGCCTTGTAATTTTATTTCATTCACTTTTCACCCCCCTAAAAAAAATGTCTTTGTTATATATTATTTTCAAAAAATATCTTAAATCCGACTATTGTAGTATTTTATTTAAAATTCTGTATTTTATTTACTAATTGAATTATTTGTAACTTTCTGTTTTTTAGAATCTTATATGTTATTATTTAGAATTATTAATGTAAAAAACGAGCATCACTAAAAAATATTATATTATGATCAACTGATTGTTAAAATAACGTATTAAAACAATTTACAAGTGGTGTTTTAAAAGCATAATGTTTTAATATCTGTGGTTTTTCCCCGGTGAAATAGACTTTAGACCTTATATTATGTAAAGTCTAAGGTTAGACAGCAGCCATATGCTTTAGCCTTTAGGTGAAAAGCCCATCATCTATCAACCAAATAGAAAGGATACTTTATTGACTTTTTATTTCATCCACACATGTACAAGTTACATATGTATCTGTTTTGGTATCAAATCTCGACCACTTCTATCTCTATCATACATTGTCCATTTTTACATTATTTTGGTAAATTCATCATAATATTATACTTTAATAAATCCCTACTAGTATCAAGAAAAGGACAGCCCAATGACACCACATAAAAAATAAAAAAATAAAAAAAAAGTCAATTTGTTTAAGTGTAAACTTTGCCAAAAATCTTCACCTAATATGTCAATATTAGGGAGGTGTCGGTTAATTTGTAGTTGTTAAAGATACTGGCTTATAATTCCACCTTCAATATGATGAAGATAATAAAGTTTTTTTTTTTTTTGCCCCTCCTCTTATTTTCATCAATATCATGGTTCAAATAGTGAACTGTAAAAATCATGAGCTTTTGTTTATCATAGGGTTATCAGAACTTTTCTTACTCATTTAAAAAACAAAAAACAAATAAATAAATAAATAAATAAATAAAGAAAAAGAAAAAGAAAAGAGCTGTTTCTTACTCGATTAAATTTTAGAAGCCCTTCATTAATTTTAAGAAGTTCAAATACTAAAGTATCATAATTTCACAGTTCAAGAACTAACAGTGCTGATAACTCTTAAGTTTATAATTAGGGACTAAAAAATAAAACATCGTTCGTGAACAAATAAAACAAGAGCTTATAG
Source organism: Ficus erecta (assembly GCA_008635985.1). Lineage (NCBI taxonomy): Eukaryota > Viridiplantae > Streptophyta > Magnoliopsida > Rosales > Moraceae > Ficus > Ficus erecta. The sequence continues at coordinate 3,729,786 of BKCH01000010.1, forward strand.
CCTAATCATGCCAGCCATCTCGTTTTCCATTTCACAATTAAGAAGATACTCTTGTTTCATTAGTAATTCCTTCACTAGTTAATTATTATTTAATCTCCTAATTATAAGGAGTTAACTGATTAAATTAAGAGTTCGTAACAAACACCTGATAATTAGTTAATTAGATGTATGCAGTTCTACCATGGAATGTGGCGTAATTGATTAGTAACACACACCACAATGATCTCTAGCCAAGTTTTTCTAATTATTGGTAATAAGTGACAAAATCCTTTAGCTTTTGAACCGTTGTTCTTCATTATTGAATAAAATATATCTTTTTAAAAGGTAATTATTGAATACAATAATTTGTTTCAACTTAATTAGTGAATAAAATATTTTTTTTAAAGGTAATTATTGATCACAATAATTTTTTTCAACTTGATTAGTGAATAAAATATTCAGACCGATGTTAAAGAAGACTACAAAATATATAAACTAAATTAATGATACAAAGTAACCTCATTCAATCCCGACCAAATATGACTTTCAAACAAAAATAAATAAAAAAAAGTGACTTTTCTATCAGCATAAAGCACAATCAAATGGACTCATCTTTTTATTTTTATTTTTATTTATTTTTTATTTTTTAAGTTTAAATGACTACTTGTGATTGTAGATACAGTTACTACAGTTCAATAATTACTTCACATTTTATTCCATCACAAGACATAAAAATCAAATCTTTATTCTAAATTATATATACATATATGTATGTATAAATTACTTATGGTCCAAAAGTTTGTAGGTTTGGAAAATAAATTTAAACCGTAAAAAAAATTTAATAAATAGATTGATTCAACAGAGAATGTTACTCCTTAGATTTTTTCCAAGTTCCAATAATGCCAATGATCTGCCACAGTTGGAACATTTGAAATGAGCCCTCCACGGATCACATGTGCAATTAAAAAGCATTTTTTTGCTTATTCCATGGACTCTGTTTAAGTCGTTTTTATTATTTAAAAGTCCATTTAATGAACTACTGTTTGGTTATGATTTGTACAGTTTTTAAATTATTACGTTACATGATAGATTATGTGTTCAGTGTTCTTATTATTCATGGGCTCATAACTGATTTAATTAAATTTTAAAACAAAAAAGTATATTGGAGGCTAACTATATCAATCTGATCAATTTTAAAAAAATAAAACTTTATCTCTTTTTCTTGTTCTCTGTCTTTTTTTTTTTTTTTTTTTTTCCTTTCTTTCTTTCTTTCTTTTTGGTGGGTGCTAAACTCTTTTTGAATTTTTAGCTTCTATAACAAGCAAGATTGTCACCAATTCCCCAACACACACACATATATGTGTATGGGTCTATATTGTTTTTCTAGGATTTGATTTTTTTTTTTTTTTTTTTTGCTTTTTGATATGATAGTATTTTAATTCAACTAAAATAAATATTGCAATTGTAGATGTCACAAATAATTACCATTATGCTAAACAAACCAAGGAAGCTTTTTCCTTTTAATAACGAAACTATTAGTATGACTAAGAATAGTGAGGATTTTTTCCGGCACTTTTTTATTGATTATTACAAAACGTCTTTCACTTTCGTTATTAATGTCGATATATATATATATATATATATATATATATATTTGTCCAGATTTTTAGAAGCTATAAATACGATAAAAGAAAAACAACACATTAAGGCCTTATTTGGGGACACATTTGGAGACAGTGTTTTGAAAGTTGGAGATGATTTGAGTTTTGAAAATGTGCGTTTAGGTGAAAATAAACTGTTTGAAGTGAAAAAAATGTAAAAACTTAAAATGTGTTTGGAAAAAAATTAGCAATAAAGATTTTGTTTCGTTTTTTTCGAAATTCTATGTAATTTGAAAAAAATGTAAATAATTTCGACTTAAAATAATAAAAGTTATAGACTTTTAAAATTTGAGTTTCTTAAAAATATTTAGAAAAATAAATAGTAAAATTAAAGGAAAATATGAAAAAAACTTTTAGAAACATGGTTTCTAAGTGCATCTCTAAACAAGACATAAAATAAGTAAATAACAACAACTAAATTAAAATATGCGTGAGTTCAGCTGAAAAAAAAAAAAAAAAGAAGCGTGAACAATGCTCATCACTTATAAAATCAAGATTTAAATGGACAATACGTTTTTTGACAATCTTAAGTTAAAACTACAAAATAGAGGGGGAAAGAAAAAACCAACGTAGAAATGATTGCATATATAATGTAATGATAAATTTACAACTTACTTTATTATCAAATGTAAAGTTTAAATTTTCTCATTTTCACAGTTAAAAAAAAAAAAAAAAACCCAACTATCATAAAGTAATTCTAAGATCTACTTCTTTGGTGCGAAGAACGTCATGGCTTGTAAAGAAGAAGAAGGAAAAAAAAAAAAAAAAAAAACGTTGCATGCGAAATAATTCATCTAAGCAACCCATATGTTTATATGAAAAATTGTTTCATGAGGTTTGATATTTCATTTCACCTGAGCAGTGAATATAGTAAAAACTATTACTTATATGCATGTATGCATGCATGCATGCATATATACATATATTTGTACATATATTTATACATATATACATATATTTATACATATATATATATATATATTTAATTCACACTTGCCAAAACTATATGCATACGTCCTCATGACTATATTAATGACAGTAATAATACATTTATTCAATCGGTTAGAGCCACGTGATTAGAAAATAATGAGTTTTGTGTAAATTTACCCCTTAATCATGATGATGGTAGACAACAGACATCCGGAGTGATTAGAGTTAATTAAAAAAATGCCAATCATGATGACATTTCCTCATCTTATGAATTTCATTTGTGCATTGCTAAGATATAAATGGACGCCACACATTTAAATCGGTGTATGTAGGGACGGATCTATATAAGGGCTATGGGGGTATGTGCCCCTCTCAATTTCTTGAATTCTAAATTTTATCTTCATATTTTCTTAAAATTTTGTAATTTATCCAAATTCAAAAGTTTTTTCCTCAAACATGTCCACACTCAAAAGTTTTTTCCCCCCCTCAAATTTGCCTTATAACGCTCAACTTATTCTTATTTCTTAATTTCATCATCAACATTTGATTCTTCTTTTTTCCTCTTAACTTCTTTATCTATTTTTCTTTCTACTTTTTTTAAACTTTTATTTCGTTTTAAAAAATTTATTGATTTTAAAATCATCAACAACTTTAATATTTGTACATGTTTTTTTTTTTTGAGAGAGTGTAAGTTTTTATTTATTAGTAAAAAGAATTATCTTTAAAAGGAAAAATGATTGTGTAGAATAAATTAAAGTGAAATTTAATTTTGAATCAGAAAATTACAAACAATATACAGTAAATCATGAGCTAGAAACTTCTATTTATGACAATATTTGAGATAAAGTTCAAGAATAAATTTCACAATATTTTCAAAATATAAAAACAATATGTAAAGTAATTATATTGTAATAAACATGAAAAAAAAATTTGTTAGAATAAAAAATATTAAACTTTTTATCATATAAAGTTATTAATTTTAAAAATTTTCTCTGTATGTGTGCCCCCAGTAAGAAAATTTTTGAATCCATCATAGGTGTATGTATGTCCTTTGAGTGAGAAATATGCATACACACACACCCTCTCTTCATGGTTCACTCTCTCGTCTCCAAAACAAATGAAGTCACTTCAAAAACTAATTAATCAATTAAATTAAAACAATAATAAAAATGAAAATAACAAAAAATTGATTATTGTGGTTGACATAATCAAACACTAATTTCACATGTTTTTATCTTATAAGATGCGGAGCAATTCACTCTTCATTGGGTTCTCAAGAACTACCTTGAAAATCTCCCCTCTATTTTTTCCCTTTGAAATTAGGAGGTAAAAAAAGGAGATTTGGGCTTTTTTTTTCTTTTTTTTTTTTTTTTTCCAATCAGAAAATGAATTCCAAAAAATGAAAAAAAAATTTGTAGCTCTTTTTTGTTTTTTGAAGGTAAATAGATTGGTAGTTCTTATACCCTTTGCATTATTCCTTCTCTCTTTAAAATTGTGACATTTAATTTTTTTTAAAAATTAGTTATTACTTAGAATATCAACTGAATTTATTAACTTATAGGCACAAAATTCTTTCTTTCCTTTTTTTTTTTTAAAGGGACAAAATTCGAGTTTTTCAATAAAACTAAACTGTGTATTACCTTCAATAAAACTAAGCTGACCATTTATTATTTTTTGCAATTATACCAATTGAATAACAAATTGTGCTAAACTTCTAAATCATGTCTTTTTAGTGCTTGATCTATATGTTTAAAGTAACTAAGAAATATAAAAGTCTCGCCTATGGTTTTGTTCTCTTTTCAAATTCACGGTAAACGGCCTCACGAACCAAAAGAGAACAAACAAAACACAAAAAATGACATCGGCTATTTTGCACAAAAATTTTGTTAGCACTTCCTAAATTCCGGTTTTACCATATTAATTTTATACCTTAATTTAAAATCGACGTGTCCATATAGATGAAAAATACTTAGGAATACTACCAGTGTTAAATACACTAATATCAATATTAGACTCACAAATTGAATTTGTTTATTATTAAATTTGTACTAATTGTTTAGATGAATTTGTTCTATTATCAATAACAAACAAATTCAATTTGTGAGTCTAACTCAACCCCACTAGTACCCCTTAATTGGTATATAGCTAAAGAAAGCAACAAATAAAATAAAATAAAATAAAACAAAACCCATTTTAGTAGTCTTAAAACTCTTAATGAGGACAAAATTAGTATTTCAATGACATTCATATGCTTTTTTTTTTAATGTTATTGTTTTAATTTAGACTACAATTAAGTGTGATAAAGACCACATTCAGCATCATTTAGATTAATGAACCCTTGGAACATTCCCTGTTAATAGGAAAAGTAGCCATTTCCTATTGTAGATAATTTTTAAATTCATATCAAATCCCAATTTCTAAGAAATATACGTGATAAGATATCAAAAACCTAATCAATTGATATAATTTTTTTTTCTTGTCACAATTGAGTATAATTTTAAAAATTATATAAATTTACATTAACTAGGAAAAACATGATAATTTAACAAAAATTGATATATATATATATATATATATTTTAAATGGCATTTGAGTAACATCTCATAATTGAGAACTGTTCTCATGTATAAAATAATTATTGAATCTAATTTAGAACTCTCTTAAATTTCATATTCTAAACTTTTTGGTTTTGTGTGTATGTGTTTTTTTAAAGCCCATTTTTGGAACATTTATTTTTCATTAATTTGTTTCAGCAAAAAGTTAAAAAAAAATATATAAGAATGGTTATTTTTCCCCTTTTGGTTAGAACCTTTTTTGATTAAAAAAAAAAAAGGTTTCATCATGCAACTACGAAAACAATCATAAATAATTATTTTTTCCTTTGAAGGGAACAATCATGAAATTCTAGCAACCAAGAAAAACAAGCATAAAATAGCTAAGCTTGCATTTGATCCATCAGTTTGGAATGAATTTTTATATTAGAGTTAGTTGATTTTTCAAAGTTTTTAGTTAAAATTTTTTATTAACTTAAAAAAAAAAAAAAAAAAAACTGATATATACTTTTTGAGTCCAAAACTAAAGACCATTAAATGTTTCTTTAATATTTAAAAACTATTTTGCTAATAAACTTAAAAAAAAAAAAACTGTTTTAATATCTTTCTTTTTTGCTATATAAAGTTTGGCAATATAATATCTTTATAACTTTAAATCGTCCTAATATTACCATTTTTATATATATTTTTGAAGAATTATTTAAAAAATTCAATTGCCAAAAAAAAAATAAAAATAAAAACTTCCCTATTTGAAAGTTTCTACCTCTCCTTTCTCTCACTCCCTGTGTATGTAATTGTATCTCTTCTTTTTTCTGTTTGTTAACTTTCTCTCTCTAAATTCCTCTTTACCTTCGACATGCAGTTGAGCCAGACAATTTAACGAACATCTCACACACACCCCCAATACACCCACACTCTCTCTTTAACTCTCAGACAAAATTTCTCCGACCAAGATCGCCTCTTTCGGAGCATGCTCACAAAAACTCCCGCAAAATCCAAACACCAACACTTCGCCGTCTCCGGCGCCGGCGACATCCATTTCCCGCTAAAATAACGAACAGAAGCTCAACCCCATAATGCAACTTGATAATTCAAAAACCCATAATTACTACTCTTTGTTCTCCTCTCTCTTTTAAGCTTCCATGGCTTCAGCTAATTCCGGCCCCGGCGACGCCTTCCCGTTGGCGGACGACGTGGCGGCGAAGGCGTTGAACAAGCGCTACGAAGGCCTGGTCACCGTTCGGACTAAGGCGATAAAGGGGAAAGGCGCCTGGTACTGGGCGCACCTGGAGCCCATTCTCATCCGCAACCCGAGCACCAACCACCCCAAGGCCGTCAAGCTCAAGTGCTCCCTCTGCGATGCCGTCTTCTCCGCCTCCAACCCTTCTCGAACCGCCACCGAGCATCTCAAGCGCGGCACGTGTCCCAACATCGGCTCCGTCCTCAGAACCACCAACAACAACAGCTCCAACTCCCTCTCGCCGCTCCCGCTCTCGTCGCTGCCTTCGCCGTCGTCCCACAACCACCGGAAACGCTCCACCTCGCAAATTTGCATGGGTTCTCCTCCGGCGACGACGACTGCTTTGGAGGTTCATTCTCTCGCCATGATCGAGTCGTACGGCGGCGGTGGGGTGAGTCACGCCGGATTATACCCCCACCACCACAACCATAACCATAGCCATAGCCATAGCCATAACCACCACCTGGTGTTGTCCGGCGGGAAAGAGGATTTGGGCGCGCTGGCGATGCTGGAGAACAGCGTGAAGAAGCTGAAGAGTCCGAAGTCTTCTCCGGGGCCGGTTCTGAGCAAGGAGCAGATTGACTCGGCCATCGAGCTGCTCGCCGAGTGGTTCTACGAGTCCTGCGGTTCGGTCTCGCTCTCCAGCCTGGAAAACCCCAAGTTCCGGGCCTTCCTCAACCATGTCGGCTTGCCGGCCGTTACCCGCCGTGAATTCGCCGGTGCCCGGCTCGACGCCAAGTTCGACGAGGCCAAGGCCGAGTCGGAGGCGAGAATCGAGGACGCCATGTTCTTCCAGGTCGCCTCCAGTGGGTGGAAGAGCAGAAGCTTCTGGTTCTCTTGCGGGGAAGAGAATCTGGTGAAGTTCACCGTTAATCTTCCTAACCGGACGAGCGTTTTCCAGAAAGCTGTTTTCACCGGTGGACCGGTTTCTTCCAAGTATGCTGAAGAGATTTTGTGGGATTCTGTTGTGGGAATATGTGGAAATGGCGGTAGTACTAGTTCTGTTCAACGCTGTGTTGGGATAGTTGCAGACAAGTATAAAGCCAAGGCTTTGAAGAATCTGGAGATTCAGAATCACTGGATGGTGAATCTCTCGTGTCAGCTTCAGGGGTTTATCAGCTTGATCAAGGACTTCAACAAGGAGTTTCCGCTGTTCAGAATCGTCACCGAGAATTGCCTAAAGGTTGCGAATTTCGTCAACTCGGAGTCTCAGGTTAGGAATGTTTTTCAAAAGTATAAGATGCAGGAGCTCGAGTGCTGTAGTAGTACTGGATTGCTCCGAGCTCCTTCGATCAAGTGCGACACGACGACGAACTTTGCTCCGGTTTTCGCCATGCTGGAGGACTTGCTGAGCTGCTCCCGGGTGTTCCAGATGGTTGTTTTGGATGATTCGTGTAAGGCGATTTTCGTGGAGGATCCGGTCGCCAGGGACGTCGCGAGTATGGTTCAGAGCGAGAGTTTTTGGAACGAATTGGAGGCGGTTTATTCGCTTGTGAAGATGATCAGAGGAATGGCTCAGGAGATTGAGGCTGAGAGGCCGTTAGTCGGGCAATGCTTGCCTCTTTGGGAGGACTTGAGAAGCAAAATTAAGGAATGGTGTGCTAAATGCAGCATAGCGGAAGAGCCCGTTGAGAAAATAGTCCAAAATCGGTTCCGAAAAATGTACCACCCGGCAATGGCTGCTGCGTTTATACTAGACCCTCTTAACTTGATTAGGGACACTAGTGGGAAGTACCTCCCACCATTCAAGTGCTTGACTCATGAACAAGAAAAGGATGTTGATAAGCTCATAACAAGGTTGGTCAGTAGAGAAGAAGCTCATATCGCGCTAATGGAGCTAATGAAATGGAGATCGGAAGGGCTAGACCCTCTTTATGCTCAAGCAGTACAGGTCAAACAGAGAGACCCAGTGACCGGAAAGATGAAAATCGCCAACCCCCAGAGCGGTAGACTTGTGTGGGAGACTTGTCTTAGTGAGTTTAAGTCGTTGGGAAAGGTTGCCATTAGGCTTATCTTCCTTCAATCAACCTCGTGCGGGTTTAAGTGCAATTGGTCTTTCATGAAATGGATTTGTGTCCATAGACACTCGAGGTTAGGCCTAGAGAGAGCTCAGAAGATGATATTTGTGGCGGCTCATGCCAAGCTTGAACGACGCGATTTCTCCACCGAAGAAGAGAGAGATGCAGAGCTTTTCGCCGGTGCGGGTGTTGATCAGGATGACATGCTCAATGAGGTCTTTGCTGATGCACACTCAATGTAATGTTTTCTTTTAAACTCATGTCGATTTTCTGTAACTTTTAGGATTTTTGTTGATTTTTGTTTTGTTTTGTTTTTTTTTTTGTTGTCCCACTTCATTTCTCTTTTTTTTATTTAAATTTTTTTTTACGTATAGTTAGAAATTGAGGAAAAATTGTGGTTTGGCGAATGACTTGTGAAGGAATTGAACAATGTATTACTTACTAAACCAGGCTTGCTGCATGGTTCAATGAATTCATTAATTTTCTGCTCAGAAATGACTATAAATCATTTCTTGGGTTTTTAGAGGGCATTTTTGTCGACTGTCATGAACCTTAAATAGTCAAAAAAACATAAGCTGTTGGAGTTGTGACACTTTGTTAGAGTAATTTGAGAAGTTAATATGAACTACTTCATGTTTGAATTTGTAGGTATCTGGTTTGAAGCCTATCTTAATGCTTTATTTTTTTTTTTCCCCTGTTAATATCAATCACTAACTCGTTTTCGTTTTGTATTAGTGAACTTTGCTATTTTCAGTACTGCCCTTCATGTTTGTTATGTAGATTTTAGTCTGCTTATACCTTCCTCTGTATCATAATTTTTCAGTTTACTGTATTGTAACTGGGGAAAAAGAAAAAAGAAAAAAGAAAAAAGAAAAAATTTAGATACTACTTGGCTCTAAAAAGTTTGGTCCCTATGGTTTTCTGGTAGAATTATTATTTTCATTATTGTTATTATAATTTTTCTGTGACAATACATGGGACTAATGATACTGAGATTGGTCTGGGTACCAAGTACTGGTAACTTAGTCACCTCAGAGCAAATTTTGAGATTTAACATGCTCAAATACATGTCAGTTTGCCCAACTTATAGAAAGGTGGTAAAAGGGAGGAAACATGAAAGACACCAAAAGAAAATCTAAAGTAACTTATGGAGCTTATTTAAGATGACACCAATTTCGATTGAGTGCATCTTTTATATATATATATATATATATATATATATTTGTGTGCCATTGAGGCTGGATTCTGAATTTCTTTATTTCTGTTTTTGTCTTTTAACAAATGTGAGCGAGGGATTTTAGTTCCTTCCACCATTTATATGAAAAAAAAAAAAAAAAAAAAGTAACTTGTGGAGCTGATCTAGTGACAATGAAGGTTGCACTTACCATCATTAATGAGCTGTGAACATTATTTTTCACTCAATATGCTACTCATAAGGTAAAAATCACTGTAAATTGTCTGTGTTATTCACATGTCAACTTCTATCCTTCTAAAACAAAGACAAATTTTTACCATTTCTGGTTACATGAGCGCTTAGCCAATCCAAACTTTTGCTGCTGTTCATTTAAAAAAAAAAAAAAAATTCTTGAGGAGTTCTATTATGATTATTTCATAATTCAAGTTTCACTTAACCGAGACAAAAAGTGTGGCTGCTTTTGTTGGAAATTCTCATCATGGAACATCTTATGTGCTCCTTTCTTTTCTTTACTTTTAGACAAATGGGAAGTCTATTATATGTTTTTAACTCTGGCCCTGCTACGTGGACAATTGAGATTGTGTAAACTTTTCTGTTGGACATGACTGAGGTTAGACATGGGAGACGAGCTCACAAGCAGTGAAGTATAAACCAAATAGACAAACATAGTCAATTCTTGGGTGACACACATCCAAGTTTTGCTTCCTTGCTATGTGTTTGAACACAAGTGGATTATCCCCGCAGGGGCTAGCTCAACTGGCGGGAGGGAAGGGATTTAGGTAGAAACTCCCTGGTTTTAAACATCTGAGTGTTTTCATTTCTCAAAAAGTAAATCGGATCCCTACAACCTTAAAAAAATAGAAATAATAAGTGGATTTTCATGTTGCAAAAAATTTGAAATTTTGGTAGTTCAGCTATGTCACAGTATCTGAAGGTCTAAGAATTAGCTAGAATTGAAAACTGGACGTGCATATGTTTGCAACATGCAAACTGGTGCTGACAGAAGTACAATGATATGCAACTATGACTATATTTTCCACTTGCATGGCCTATAATTATCTCCCAAAAAAAAAAAAAAAAAAAAAACTTTTGCTGCATGAGCCTAGCCCCCTCTCAGTTAAGAGGTGTTGTTCAAAAAGAGGAAAACAAAAAGCGGAATTCGATTTCAATTAAGATTGTGTTAAACTCAACAACAGAAAATCAGCCACAGGTTTCTTTCATTATCAAACAGAAAATGGGTGAGACTGTCCTAGGATAGAGAGAGATATATATATATATAAAATTTCTGATTCCTTGTTACAAGACAATAACCTGCTAGTTGAAGATTGACTATACTACTAAGCACAATGCTCAACTCTATGTTGAGCATTGACTGGTGATGGAAACACAAGCACGTGGCGAAACCGTGTGTTTGGAATGGAACGGAACTAAGATATGTTTTTGGTTGGATGTAGAATCTGTTTAGTTCCTTTGAGAATAGAAGTTGCAAAAGGACACAAAAGTGACATTGGTTTGAATTTTTTGGAACTTCCTTTTCTGTTGCAGAGGGTTTGCTTGAACTGGTTGGTGGATGGCAAACTGGACTTCGAGTCACCACATGGGTCAACCTCGGAAGAACTCGATAAAGAATCTTTGTAGCTGAAGAAGCATTGCTTGCTGATTTAATTCGGCATATCTCCTGGTGTGTCTGTTACCGAAAATTTGACAGCCCCACCATGAGGAGAGGATGTCCGTCTCATTTTTTTTCGGTTGTCACGGTCAACAGAAAGTGAGGTGTGGGGACCTTCCTTCTCGTCACTCTCTTTGTTTTTCTAATATGGTTCCCTTGGATTATGTCCCATCATCGTTGGTAACATGTCATCTAAAACATTCCAATTTTTTATAATAGTATTTTGCTCTCAAAACTGGACCCCCTTCTACGAATTCTCTTACATTTCTAACGTCGAAATTTGAAATTTTGCAGAGTTTATCAATTAGCCTTTGCTATGATTGCTGAAAAAGTCTTGAGCACAGCCGAAGCAAGAAGGCTTGTCGGCTTGAGGAGGCACATAAGATGGCTGAAAAGGATATTGCAACGGATTTGAGCTGATTCTGCATGTACATTTCGGCGAGTAATGTTGACTAATTGTAACAGGTTGGTGGTTCTAGTGGTTGGTGGTTCAAAAGTTCTTTTGGAAATTGATGTAACAAGTGTTCGAAGCAAGGAAAAAAAAAAGAAAAAAAGAAAAAAAAAAAATCACACCACTGTTGATCTAATGCAATCTCTTCCTTCTCTTCAGGATTGGAACTTGTCATGCAGGCTTGAAAAAAGTTCTTAACGTGACGCATTCCTCAAGTGTAAGCCTACAACTCTTTGAATATCTTATTTTCCTTTGCAGAATCCTGGATTTCTAAAGTTTTCCAGGGAAATAAGCTGAGACTTTGGGTCATCATTTTAAATCCATTTAGTGGCAAAGAGAAAAGCTCCAAAGTTTGGTAAATACTATCATACTTGGTGTTGTTACACCTCCAAAAGTGATGTTATAGAGTTTTCAATAACCTAAATCCAATCATATCCGCTTATCATAAGATCCCTTTAAAAAAGAATAAAGTTAGATTTACCCACCTTCTGTAATCTCATCTATAATAGTAGACTGAAAAATATCAAAGAGCGGCTGGGAAATTTGAAAAAAAAAAAAAATTAAAAACATGAAAATAAATCAGGATTTGTATTTGAAAGTTGGTTCTAGTTTTACATTTCATTTTTTTTTTTTTTTTTGCCTTTTGCTACTGAATTGGGTGGAGACATAGAGGATCCTGTCGGCAGGGCCAGCCTATACTGACTGCTTACCAACTTGAAAGGAAAGGGATTAAAAAAAAAAAAAAAAACTTGTATAGTATGGCTTCATTGTTCAAACTCACTCATGTTTTAGTTAAAGAGAAAGGTAGGTATAATGATTAGTACAGGACAAGACTCTCTTTTCTACAAGAATCTTGACACTTTCAATGTTACCCCATGATTTGCTTTTCTTCCCACTTAATACCATACTCCTCTTGGTTTGGTTGTTTTATGTATTATTATGAATCCCATTTCTATGTATTGGTTTTGAGAACATGATTTTGAAATGAATTGCTAGCATTCATTGCTACCATTGTCCTTCCTTATGTCTTTATTTTATTTATTCATTTTCAAACTGTTTCCCATTATGAGGAAAAAAATGAAAAAAAAAAAATTTTTGTGCTCTTTTTGTTACAATTTACTCATTATAAATTGAGAATTTTACCTTGCAAAAGCTGATAGAAAATTCACCTTTAATCATTGAAATGATTCATATAGTAATATAGCCGTGATGGCAATAATTGGGTTGGAATTTCTTTATATGTTGATCATTTTCATAATTTCCAAAAATATTTCTTTTTTTTTTTTCCTTCAAAGAAAAACATAATAGGAAAAAAAAAAAAACTAATCTCTATATACTTCTTGAAGTCCAATCTAGGCAGTCATTTAGGCTATAGGTTGATAGTTGTAATTGAGGCTAATGTTTTTGTTAGTTAAGGTTTAACATAAAATTCTGAAGTGATTAACATTTCTTGGTAAAATAATAGAGCAAGTTATTTAGGTTGCATTTTTATTGATGTTTGGTTGGGGATGGAAGTTTGCAAATAAATTTTATTGTCAAAGTTACTGCTATACAATCATGACCTTTGAACCTATGTAGTGTGGTCCTTTAATTTTGATATCAAGGAATTCATTTAACACATTATTTTGGTTGTATTTTTTTTTAAATTTTATTTTGGTTTGGCACTATTTTTGACACATAATAAGAGAAAAAGGTAAAAGCCAAATTTGAGTAGAACTTCATCTTCTCAAGTCTTGCTAATTTCCTAGGTGTTTAACCTACTACAACTTCTTGGTTTTGCTTTAAATTAAAATTGTGCCATATTATATTATAAGGCTTGAATCCCAGTTCCAATGCAACTGGTGTTAATGCAATCATTTTTTAGAAAAAGGTAGGAAAAAAAAAAATACATACAATATTTAATATATATACATATATATTTGCATCAGTTGCTGCAAATCCAAGCATTTGTCATTTTTAGTAGAAAAGTTTTCTGTCACAAAAAAATAACTTCACTTTTCTGGTCACAGCACAATATAGGAGCCCCATCTGAAATGCATTATTAAAAAGATTAATTTGCAATCTAGTCACTGCATTGAGATTTCTGGGTATGTATATTTGCTAGCTGGGTGACAATATACTATTAACATCACATGTTATTCTTCTTTTTTCAGGTGCATATTGGCCCTTTCCCTATGAACTTTGTTGAAAAAGTCATCCCCACCCCTCCCCAGCAATATTTTTCCCACCAACCTCTTGCTTAATTGGAGAACTTTACGTTAGTGGCCCCTCCTCTAACAGATTTAAGTTAGCAAAAAAAAGGTGATTATAAAATTTTTTTCCTTACCCAAAAAAAAAAAATTTTTTGACAAATTATGTTACTGTATCATATCGATGTAGACATATATCTCTCTCATCCACAGTTCCACACACACACACACAACAATGTAATTGGTTTATCAAACATGTTTATCCATACCACCGAATAACCTGCGGAGTGGTAAAGCACTTACTTATACGATCGTAGGTTTTGGGTTTGAATTGTCATCGTCATGGTAGTTGGAGTATATAAACAATCTATTTTGAGAGTAATTCATATATCACGTTCGGTCTCTCTCCTCCCCTGAAGTTATTTGGATATTCTATCATGTATCCCTATAATCCTTTTTGTTTTAAAAAAAAAAAAAAAAAAAAAAACCATGCATACCGTTGTTTTTTAAAAGAAAAAAAGAAAAAAAAAATCCCTCTTCTTGTACCTTCATTTTCTTTACCAAAAATAAAAAGTTTTTTAGAATTATAATATGAAAAGAAAAAGAATGAAATATTTCACAATCAGAGAATAGATTTAACAATATGATTTCAAATTCGTTTGACTTGTAAAAATTATGATGAGGAGGAGGATATAGTGCAATGGATTCGATTTACAGGCTGCAAAATAATAATAATAATAATAATAAAAAATAAAAAAAATACAACCACCAAATACAAAATTATTACAAATCCTATGCATAAATGACCCTTGTGTCAAAGATGGAGTCAAATCCATCTCCATCTTGGTTGTGCTTTCCATTAAACGTCACAAAGTTGGCCTTGGCTGTTTATTGTTTTTGTCATTAAGTTTGATGTTAAAAATAAATAATTCCCACATACAAAGATAACAAAATATCCTCTCAAAAAAACTCCCCCCTTATCTCATCTAAATGGTCATGATACATTATGATTACAAAACCTAATTATACTCTCCCTTATATTCCTCATCCTCAATCATGACTTTCTGTACTACTCCAATTTAGCCAACTAAACATATATTCTACTCCATTCTCAAGTTATTATTATTATTATTATTATTTTTATTTTTCACATTTTTTCCCCTCTTCTTCTATAGATCCACGTTTAACGGTAACACTATTATAGAAGACGGATGTCTTTTACAAATTTGACTTGTGCAAGACTCATTAGGTATGCTTTTTAGCTTGCTTAGTGGGGCTAATTTCCACAAAGGGCATTATTTCCTTTTTAAAAATTTATAAATATGTAGCTCTCTCTGTTTCTCTCTCATCTATCTCTCTCTCTCTCTCTTGTAAGTAAGGTCCAGAGTCTACACATGCCAAGCATAGTAATGTGACCTACCATACAGCTTTAACCAGAAAAGTAAGGCTAAATAATAATTGTAAGACATCTACTATTGTCTTTAAACATAAAAAGAGTGCCCCCACATAACGCAGTGTTCCTTCCTACGTTATGTGCCTGCGAATTCACCAGCATGCAATCTAAGGTCCCTATATATATATATATATATATATATATATATATTTATATATATATATAACTTCTATTGTATGTAGAGTATCTTTAGACGCCCAACTTGTGGTTTCATAGAGAGCACAACAGAATGTAGAAAAGGACTTTTACCTCACTTTGTCATATTATCTCTTTTGCGACAGAGCAAGTGTTGGTTGGGTAGTGGTGCCTTTTCCATCTTTTGGAGTTTTGACCTTTGTGTATCTATTTCTTTATATATATATATATATATATGTTATGTCATTTGATTGAGGTCGTTGCAAAAGATAACAGGGCATTTTGTTGAGGACGTAGATTTAGAAAGTGAGAGGTTTATTTGGGCTGAAAGGGCTGGACTTTGGTCCAACAAGCTACGAGTCCGTATCCACAACGAACGAACGGACCCTTAGGGCCTGTTTGTGGAGATAATTGGATTGAAGTTGAGTTTTGAAAAACGTTGTTTAAATAGATGTTGCATTTTGAAGTATTGATTTGAAATATGTCTATTTTTCTTTTTATTTACATAAACGTTTAAAAGAGTAGTTATAAAGATAATTTCCCTTTCATAAAGAATGGATAATTAATAATAGAGAAATTAAGAAAAAGGAAACAAAAAAAAAAAAAAGGAATCTAAGATGTTTACCAAATACGGTTAAAGTTAATTTAATAAAATTGTAAAAAGAATTGATAGAAAAGAAAATTTGAATTTTTTTTGGATTTATTATAAAGAGTGTGTAAATATTTATAATGAACCAAAAAAGTAAATGTTTTCTCAACATCAGATTTCACATTAATGAGAAAAAGCTAAATAAAGAAAAAAAAAATCTCAAAAAAATATTTCATATAATGAATCTATTTTTATTATAAAGATATATTTAATTTCATTTCTACTAATTTATATAAATAATAATTTTTTTAAAAGAATTTGATTCCATTTATTGTGTTGTTCTTCAATTTGTTTGGTTAAGACATAAATGACAACACTTTGATTTATAATGGATTACATAAACAACTAGGTTTTTTCATAAAGAATTCATTGATTTTTTATATAAAAAGTATGAATATCTATCAATCTTTATCGTTAATATTTTATGTTATGTTTATTATTTAGTATGAATCATCATCTTTATATTAAATATTTTATATTTATATAATTACTTTGATGTTTATAACTAATTTCTATTTATTAAAGGTAATTTACATTTTTCAACAAAAAATACTCATCATTAAAATAAAATAAAAAACAAAAAAAGGAAATAAAAGAATATGTATAAAAATAAAATGATGTCAATTATAGTAAAAAGGTAAATTAGGTATTATATATATTTGTTAAAAAATAGATATATACATAATATTGTTGAAAAATAAACATATTTTAAAACAGAACTTTAAAAATGAACATTTTGTGTAATTATTTCTTTTGAAAATGTGCATTTGGTTGGGGGGAAAAAAAACAGTTTGTAATGAAAACGTATAAAAACTTGAAATGCATTCGGAAAACAAATTGGATCTAATTTCATTCCTCTAAAAATTATATATAATTTTAAAAAAATATATATCTCATTCCGACTTGAAATATATAGTTATGTACTTTCAAAATTTAAGTTTTTAAGAAAAACTTGGAGATATGAACAGTGACATTGATTTACTTTCTAAAAAAAAAGACAATTTTGGAATCCCAAATGACCCCCTAAACACAAAGGGGATCAACGGTATCCTCGTTTCTCACTCACGGACGAGAGAGAGTCGTGAAATGATGGTCACTTTGTTACCGCTAATGGTGGTAAACTCAGAAACGAATGGATGTGTACTAGCATTGTTGCTTTTTCGTTAAAAAAATAAATAAATAAAAGTGAAAGGAAACATGCAAATATACATCCATAATCCATGCAAATTTGAACACCATTCAGCCATCTATTAAAACGTGTAGTCACTCACTGCATATGACCTTCAAAGAAAAATTCCCCTGTAACAAGATATTCACATTTCCACATGGTCCTCAAGCCATCCTTTAGTCGAATACAACACCATATAATCCTCTATACGAACCCTATTGTGTCATAGAAGCTGCAAAAGTAAATAAATACCGAGCATTTTAAATATTGGCGCTGCTCGCCTCCATGAGTCCATTGCGTAACTGCTCTCCGATGTCCCTAACATGACCAGGACCATGTGGTATGAAAACAGTCGTGTTCTTTGAGGAGTTGCCGAGGTCTTTAATGGTGTCAAAGTACTGAGTGACCATGATGAGATCCATCACCTCCTTGGCTGAGGTGCCTTCCACCTTGTGAGAGAAGTTCAAGATGTTCTCTCTCAATCCATCAGTGATTGCCTGCCTCTGCCTAGCGACACCAAGGCCTCCTAAGTACTTGGATTCAGCGTCGGCTTCTGCTCGTTTGATTTGAAGAATCTTCTCTGCTTCTCCTTTGTATACACTCGCAAGTTGGAGCCTTTGAGCTGTGAAATATGAGTGAGACTTTTCATCAACATGGAAACTCTACCAGTTAAGCTTAAAACTCTCGCTCCTGTTCTCAGTTGCTCACGGGGATCAAGGGGAACTACTTTAAAAACGGTTAGTTTCGACATAATTTCCACACAGATGCATGCATACACAAATCTTCAGTGTGCGAGTGTGTGCAAGTATCAGCTTGCTATTTTCCCTTAAAAAATATCTGGGGCAACCAACATTAAAGGTGCTAATCCTGCAATTTACTGATTCTCAAACTTTTATGTTTCCATCCAATGGTAATGAGAAACTATGTCTAGGTAAAAGGCCCCAGTATGAGAGATGAAAATAATGACCTGCATTGATCTCGTTCATCGCCGTCCGCACATGAGAATCGGGTATGATGTCAACCATTAGTATGTGTTCTATGCTATATCCATACGCCACCATAACCTGACCACCGATTACATAACAATAATAAATCTATAGACAACACAAAGCACGCAAAATATATTGAAACATGGAAAGAAGAAGGGCACATAGAAAACACTTTTAAATAAATCAATTAACTTAGTTAACTAAGAATGAAGCTGATAATGACAACCATATGAATTCACACTTCACACTCATTCCACTTGACAGCAATATATCTTAAACAAGTTGCCAAGTACATTTCTAATACAAATAAATGATTAATTTCATATAAGTATATTCACAAATGATTAATTTCATAAGTTTATTCACTCAAAGTATATACCTTTTTTACAAGAGCAAATCATGATTTATCAGTAAAGAAATTTTTTTGATAATTCTTCGGCAGGGCACAAAAAAAAAAATACCCTACATGGTTTTTAACCATTAGTTCTTCATCAATTCCGTTAAATTACTATATTTTTCTTAATCAAATATGAGTCAATTACTAAAATGACACATTCACTTTTATTTAATAAACAATCTTCCAGAAATTTTTATTAGCAAAATGACTTCAAAACGACCGAGAACAACCAGTTTTTTAGTAGGTCGTTCCAGCGTTAACTTGAAATAAGGTTGTTTTTCTAATTTCAATTTTTTAGGTTGTCGTTCTGGCAAATTCCTAGTATTAAAGGAGGGTATTATACAAAACAGTATGATAACAACCAGGACCTTCAATTTTCAACACAATTCATCAAATTCTTAATAAAAACAACAACTTAGGCCAAACTAAGATTACCTTCTCAAGTTCCTCCAAAACAGATTTGGCAACTTCACCCTTCTGTTCGAATAGCTCATCCAAGGTCATCCTGGGGACAATAGCTCGAGCCACTAAAAAAAACAAAAACAAAAACTACATAACTGAAAATGAACAAACCCGAATTCCAATTCTAAATATCTGAGAAATACCGAATTACCATCAAAGACATAAGCTTGAATTTGCTCTCTAGGGTTCTGCAACTCGTAATACGCATCATCGGCATTTTGTCTAAGAACACGGTACTGAATTGAGCATAGTAATTGCACAAAGACGTTATCCTGAAAAAAAAAAAAAATTAAAGATCGCATTAACCTCTTATTCTGATTAAAAGCCCTAAAAAATTGAATTTTTCTTTCATTTTCATGTATGGTTTTCTTGGCAACCAAACAGGCGAGAAAATGAGAAAAGTTAGGGGAGAGACCTTGGTTTTGGTCTCGATTTTGACGTCGAGGGAGGAGATCCTGGTGGAGAGAACGGCGACGAGGCATTCTCCAGCGAAAGGGTTGAAGAAATTGAGGCCCGGCTCCGCCAGCCTCAAGAAGCGGCCCCATCTCTCGACCACCCCTACGCTCGCCTGGTCCACGCACGCGCAGAGGAAACAGCACGAATTCCCCATCTCTCTCTCTCTACACTCTTTCTCTCTCTACTTTCTATGTGTTTTCGGTTGCTTGCCAATCGCGGAATTGTAGCCGAATGAAATGCGTTTGTAAGTGAGTTTGTTATAAAATTTTTAAGTTGGAATTAGTTGATTTTTTAAAAATTAATTATAAATTTTATTGATTATTTAAAAAAATATAAAAATTAAGATTAAAAAATTATAATTTAGGGGGTGTTTGGTGTCTTGGTCCAAATTAAGATTTTTAAACTTTTTTTTGTCTTTTTTTTAAAAAGTTTTTGTCTTTTTCTCAAAAAGTTTTTTGTCTTTTCTGAAAATTCAAAAAAATTTACTATTTAAACTTAAAAATTTTAACTCAAACTTACACACCAAACACCCCCTTAGTTGAAATTGAACCTTAATGCTAAATAAAGTAATGAAAAAAACGGAGTAGATCTTGCTAATGCCACGCCGACGTAGGAAGAGAAAAACTTGCTCTGTTGGAAAAATAAAATAAAATGAATAATAATAATAATAATAATAATAATAATAAGAGAATCTGTGGTAAAGTCTTTTTTATATATCCTACCAGTAGAGTTTCATCTAAGATCGTTGAAATTCAATCTAATGGATAAGATATTAAGAGTATATGATAAACTAAAATAAACACTGATCTATTAGATCATAGGAAAAATAATAATTTAACCTCTTTTATTAATTTTTTAGGGTAAACTGTGGTAAAGCTCATTTTTTATATACTCTATCGATAGAGCTCATTTTTAAAATCGTTCAGATGTAATCGAATGGCTAATATATTTCTTGTGTAGGTGATAAATTCATCATATTTTATTTTATCAGTAGCATTTGCACTGATAACTAAGAAAAAAAATTAAAAATCCACTGGGTGGTGGAAGGTTTGGGTGGGAGGGGAGGGGAGGTTTCCGTTGCCAGGATAGGGGAAAGGGGGGGGGTGATCGGGAAGTTAGGGAGTGGGCTGTGGTTCGCGTTTGGTGGGGGGGGGGGGGGGGGGGGGTGGAGGGGGGGGGGGGGGGGGTGGCATCTTGGTTGGGGAGGAGCATCGCTGGGTGTCGTGCCTGGGGCTCGAGCTTGTTGGGGGGGGGGGGGTGGGGACGCCTGGGCAGGTCGGGGGGGGGGGGGTGGGACTGGGCTGGTCGGTTGTCCGGGGGGGAGCAAAGGTCCGTCACAGGTGTGTCGGGGGGGTGGGGGAGGGACTGAGTCGACACTGACGCGAGGGGGTCGGCGGGGAAGTCGCCAGCATCGAGGAAGGAGGTTGGACTTTTTTAAAATTATTTTTAATTTATTAGTCAAATATTACTGTAAGGTAAGTCTGTGATAATTATCGTACGAAACTAACATCTCGACCGTTTAATTGCATCATAATGGTTTAAAAATGAGATATATCAATATGGTATATAAAAATGGTTTTACTGCAATAATTAAAAAATTAACAAAAAAAGAGTAAAATTTGTAAGAGGGCCACCGGTGGGGGCCTAAACGTGGTTGCGGGGGTGGAAGATTGCCAGGGACAGAGGAAGGATGCCAGGGAGGGGGGTCGGTGGGGACCAGGAGGTCACGCGGAGGATGGGGGCGATTTTGTCACTTTGGAAATTTCGCGGTCACCGGGGGGGGGGGGGGGGGTGGTGATCGTAGGTCTGGAGCAGTGGGTGGTCGTTGTCTGGCAATATTGCCAAGGGGGCTATGGGGGGTGATTTCATGGTGGTTTGGGGGACAGGGGGGTTGGTCGCCTTGGAGAAGGTAATTTCCAACGGGTGAGGGGGGGAGTCGCAGATCCGGGGCTGGTGGGTGCCTGAAAGTCGTTGGAGGCAAGGGGCGAAGGCGACAGTTGGAGGTCTGTGACAGGGGGGTTTTTCAGTGGAAGGGTTGGGGTATTTTTTTTAATTTTTTTCTTTTAATTTATTAATCTATAATATTGTGAGCTAAGGTGCATTGTTATTATCATGCAGAAGTAAAATCTCAGCTGTTAAAATACATCAAACGATCTAAAAAATGAGCTCTACCGGTAGTGTATATAAAAGAGGTTGTACCACAACCTTTCCCACTAATAATAATAATAACAATTCCCTCAAAATAATGGGAGAGTCTATGGTAGAGATCAATTGAGAGTAACTATCTGTAGAGTCTAATCCAAGTATAAAATGATGGTATGGTAAAAATGAATGGTGATGAAATATGACATACCGATGTTAATATTAGCTAACAAGCACACAATCTTTTTTCTTTTTCAATTTCAGATTAACTTTGTTTTTTTTTTTTTTTTCCCCAACAGATGTTCTTCAAAATCCAAACCCACTGTTACAAATCTGCAAATTTTTGAGCAATTAATAACAAATAAGAAAATTTGGAAGATTTATTGGGCTTTAATGGAGGATTATTGCAAAAACTTCTTTTTTTGCATTATTTTTTCTCTAGATCTCTCAACTCTCATCTCCATAGCTACCAACCAAGAAAACTTCCTCCAGCCGGCCATCGTTCAATGTGCCCCATCGCTGGCACCTATCTAGAGATTTTCAATGAAAACAATTATCGATTTCTCCTGGTGTTATATTTTTGGGGCTTGATCTAGAGATTTGAGAAAAAAAATCATTAGTTTGTTTCTCTTGTTGTAGATGGGTTTCGGAGATGGGTGTAGTTGGGAGGAATCGAATCGGAGGCGAGGGGGCTTGGGTTGCGGGGTCTTGGTCTATAATGAAGGGACTTCTTCTAGCAGCCTATCCATGCCCGATCCAAGTAAGAACTCCGACATGCTCGTCGGGAGGGGGTGGAGTCTAGCGTCGGTGCCGTCGTAAAAACAACTCGAAGCTATTGCTCCGCTTGCCGTCTCCCCGGCGGCGGATTCCTCAGTCGTTCCGTGAAGCAAAAATTACCGGATTGAAAGTAGAGCGACAAGTGGTGCTCAGGCGGGTTCAAAGGTTCCATGGAGTTCTATGAAGAGCCAGCTTGTGCAAGAGTCCAGACCTGAAAATAGCTTTCACCGGGCAAGATATGAAAATAGTCACTATATATACACACCAGCATAAATTTTATTATAGAAAAAAAAAATTTGTTAAAATAGCTTTCGGTGTTCTTGAGAAGCTTTGAATGTGTTTCCTCATAGAGTGAGAAAACAAAAGCTAACATAGATGCAGATGAAGAAGCTTTAAAGACTTTTTTACTGCTTAATGTGGGGCCAAGTTAGAAGTAAAGAAAGAAAGAAAAAAGTTAACAGGAAAAGAGAACTTTTCATTTTTTTTTAAAATTTCTTAACTAGGGTACGTCATAGTTACAATACACATTCAGTATTTCAGCCAATTGATGATGTTTGAATGGCCTAAAAAACGAGCTCTACGGTAGTTACTCTCAATAGAGCATTACCGTAGTCGCTCCCTAATAATAATAACAATAATAATTAATTAGTCTTCAACTTTGCTTTAAAAAAAAAAGAAAAAAAGTGAACACGTTCAATTAATTGATGTGTATAATTTTGCATGTATCAGCAAATAGAAATAATCACAAAATGATAATTAAGAACAATCAATCGATCCCACAAAATCTCAACAAAAATGGATAATTATCGTTGACAATCCCCATATAAATCATCGGTATAAGGAGATATTCCACCAATGAATAGGCTCATCATTAGAAGAGACCAAAGGAGAGAGGATTATAATGGATTGTTTAATGCCTCGACGGATGAGGCTATGAAATGAATTGATTTTGTCCGTTTAGTTACTCTTAGCCGGTTCCTTAACTTTCCACCATTGAACATGTGAATCCTCTAAGATCGAGTATCCATCTCTGGGAGGTCTCTTGCATGGTCCTATGGTTGGCCTAGATTGGGCTAGGCTAACATGAAAGGGATAGCTCGTTTTGTCCTCCGGAATGAAGTCTTCGTGGAAAACAAAAATGATGGAATGGTTCCATTAATTATTAACACCCAACTACAAGATTGTTTATTAAATTTCTCTTAGTTTGCTCCTAGAAGATTTGTAATTACAAAATTTACTTTGACTTTTAAAAAAAATTTAATAATGTCTTAAGATTTTTTTGGACTTCTAAATATACATAATTTCAAACTTAAAATCCCCCAAATAAACCAAAAGTCAATTGCACAGCTATTTAAAATCTTATTTTTTACCAAAAAAATCTTAATTTTTGGATTTCTTAAAGTTATTAAATTAGATTGTAAAGTTTACGTAACAACAAAATAAAAATCGTAACGTGATCAATTTTTTGGTTTAAATTTTGTTTTAATTCACGTTTCCTCTCAAAAAATTTTATAAAAAAATATATTTTTTAAATTCTTTTTCTAAACATGACTGTTCTTTACATCTCTTAGAATTTGTTGTTGTTTAAGTTCTATAAAGAACGCTTCCTCTTGTTCATAGAAGTGTTTGTGGTATCAAGTCATATAAAGGAAACGTTAGTTTTCCTTTTTTTTTTTTTTTCTTGATAAAGTGTAAATTTCTTTGTTGAAGTCTTTCTGCTTCTCGTAAGACTTTTTTATATTGGTACACCCTAAACTTATTATAAAATTACAATTTACAACCCTAAATTTTTAATTTTGACAATTTACATCGTAAACTTATAAATCTGTAGCAATTTACACCCCATTGATAAAACAATGTTGATTTTTTTTTAATGAAAATTAATATTTCACTTGCATTTAGATTGTTAATAAACAAAGATAAAAATGATTATGTATGTCATGAATTAACAACCCATGTACAAATCACATATCAGTTTCCTCCAAAAGATTAATATTATTGTCAATTAGGTGCAATATGTTTTATATTTATAAGTTCATGGTACAAATTGTTAAAATTAAAAATTTAAGATGGAAATTGTAACTTTACGATATGTTTAGGGTGTACCAATACAAAAAAATCCTACTCGTAATAAGTTTGCTCTAATGAACTCCACATGGAATACAATATGTTGTATCAACATCACTTACCAAAACTAAAATTCATATCCATTGTCATAAATTTCTTGTCTTATTGATTGTTCACACTATATTATGAAGTCATGTCATCTAAATTTAAAAATTTTGTCACATAATAAGTACTAAATGTTGAAGATACTTGAGCAATCAAATGAATTGTCAACATAATATTAGAGAAACAACCCATGGGATAAAAACAAAACAAAAGATCTGAATCCTCAAAACTATAAAATATAGACAATGCATACTTACTTTTCTACAAAGTATGGAAACTGCACACTCTTTTAGTCTATCGTTTTTGAGGTTCACATTGTTTTTTAATCAATGTCGTTTCTTAGGATATTTCATTTCCTATAATAGTCGTTTTAAAGGTTGATGTAATTGCGGTTGTTGTCGTTTTCATCAACTGGTCGACATTGCGTTCATGGTTGACATTGTTTTGTGTTCTATGTCGTTTTATGAGTTTCTTATCGTTTCTAATTTTTAATGTGGTATTGAGATAATTGTCGTCTTCATACAGTTGGTACAATTTTTTGGTCGTTGTAGTTTTGGAGGTTGACAGTTGCTGTTTTCCAATAAACGTCGCTTTTTAAGGTTAATGTTGATTTGTTGAGATTATTGTCGCTTGCGTGGAGTTGATGGCGTTCTTTGTCACATCGTTTTTTTACTAGTTATGTTTTTGAAATTATAGTAATCATACAAATCATGTCGTTTAGAAGGTTGGCATTTTTAATATGTCGTTTGCAGTTGATATTGTCGTTTTCCTAGTAAGCGTCGTTTTAGTGGTAACGTTAGTTTTCCATTTTTGCTTTCTTGATAAAGTGTAAGTTTCTTTGCGTTGAAGTCTTTCTGCTTCTCGTAATAAGTTTGCTCCAATGGACTCCACATGGAATGCAATATGGTGAATCAACAGTACTTATCAAAACTAGAATTCATATCTATTGTCCTGAATTTATTGTCTTCATGATTATTCGTATAATACTATAGAGTCTTATCATCTAAATTTTAAATTTTGCTATATAATAAGTACTAAATACTAAAAATACTTGAGCAATTGAACAAGTTGTCAACATAATATTAGATAAAGAACAATAAGACATATTTGAATCCCGAAACTATGAAAAATGGATAATGCAACGCTTATTCTTGGTCTATCGTTTTTTAGGTTCAAATTGTTTTTTAATCATGTCGTTTTCTTAATATATTGTCGTTTCCTAAAAATGTCCTTTTAAAGGTTGATGCAATTGCGATTGTTGTCGTTTTCATTAACTGGTCTATATCGCGCTCATGGTTGACATTGTTTTGTATTCAATGTCGTTTTATGAGAATATCGTAGTTCTAATTTTAATGTCAATGTCGTATTGAGATATTTGTCGTCTTCATATAATTGGTACAATTTTTTGGTCGTTGTCGTTTTGGAGGTTGACATTGGGTTTTTGCTTTTAGTCCGTGTCTTTTTCGGAGAATATTGCATTTTTCCAATAAACGGTCGCATTTTAAGGTTAATGTTGGTTTGTTGAGATTATCGTCGCTTTCATAGAGTTGATGGGGTTCTTTGTCACGTCGTTATTTTACTGGATGTTTTTGAAATTAACGTAATTCTACAAATCATGTCGTTTTGAAGGTTAACATTGTTTGATGTCGTTTTCAGCAGATATTGTCGTTTTCCTAGTGATGTCGCTTTTATTAGTGATCCAGTATTTTGTATATATTATCTTTTCATGCTTTTAATTTTTTTTCAGTCGTTTAATAGGTAGTTCTTGGTTGTTTATGACATGCAGCCAGTACTATTTTTTCTTGATCATTGTCGTTTTTCTGACTGTCGTTGTTTAATTTCCTCTCATTGGTGATTTTCTAATTGTCGTCCTTTTCTGTATTATTGCTGTATTCACGACAACTTACATTTTAATAGTTTTTTCAAGCCCCCCCCCCCCCCCCCCCCCCCCCCCCCCAAAAAAACAAAAAAAACTTCATTCTAAAAGTTTCTTCATTTGTTGCTTTTCTTTCTCTCCCTTTTTTTATTTATTTTTTTATTTTTATTTTTCATTTTCTACTAATTTTTATTTATGATATGAGATATTTAACAACTCTCACTAATTAAAAAAAAATTAAAAACACTTTTAACTTTCAAATCTAAGTGTGTGTCTGATATACCGATTTGAAATAAAATTTTTAAATGTAATTAATTGGTTGATTTTTTTAAAAACTAATTATAATTTTTGTTGACTTAAAAAAAAATGATAAAAATTGATATGAAAATGTTTGGTTCAGACCGGAAACTAAGAATTCTCATTCAAACATACTCGCATCCCACCGGCCATTTCTCCCATACTTGAACGTCATTGTCACGTGTGGTCCATGCCTTCTCTTGCCTGTCGTGCCCACTTACATAAGGTGCCCACTTACTCCGTTTTCTCAGGTAAAAACGGACAGTCATGGGGACGATACAGTGAGTCAAAATTGGAGCAACAGGACAAGCTGTCTACAATTGCATTAACTCTTATTATTATAGTTGTTGTCATAATCTCATAGCTTAATTGAAATTAGGATTGAACTTCTAATGATATTTCTCTCTCTATAAATATAAGTATATTTTAGTGTGAAGAAACAGATCCAGTTCACAAAAAATATAATCAGATAATAGAAAACTTTTTATAAACGAGAAATCTCTACATTGAGTCATCCACTAATTTTCTTTGCCTCTAATGGATTATTGACTTTTCACAATATTAACACTCAAGATGCATTACCTCGTCGGACCTAGTTGAGTGGGACATGAGAGGAAAATAATTTATTTAGAAGTTTTTATAACGTTTTCATCTATGAACTTCTCAAACACCCATTTTAAATGGTATGAAATGTTGCAAAATATTGTCATTTGCAACAATTTTAAGCTAAATTCTAAATGTTATGGGCAACGCATTTTTGTTAATTTGAATATTTTTCTACAGTATTAAATGTTTCTGTCCAAAATATTTGTATTCAAATGTTTCCATATTTAATATTTCTCGCAAACGGAACCAAATCATTTTTTCTTTAATAAACAACAGCCATAGGCTCTATATACCGTTTATTAAAAATTAAAAAAAAAAAAAGGAAAAGGTCAAGAACTTCCTCCTTTGACTATATATATATATATATATATGTATGTATGTATGTTCAAATTTGTATTTAGAATGCGCCAATTCTGTCCCTATTTGGCCTATATCCCGGTCCCTTGATTAAATCTCAGCTGCTTACGGAAGATGTTCATGCATGAATATTGATCGATGTGAAGGAAAATAATTCAGATACTTTGGATTCAAAATGTCGTTTCTGCATATATAGCTAATATATAGATGATTATCTGTTTGAAACTACAATATAGTTATCAAGATATATATCAAGTCAGTCTCAAACAAAAAACGAAAAAAAATTGTCACAACAGGTAATGATTCATGTATGCAATGTGTGTATATCTTGTAGCCAGAAGTCTAGGCTATATATATATATATATATATATATATATATATATTTTTTTTTTTTTTTTTACGCGCGCGGTATAAAGAAAAAGAAAGCCTGCATGCCCTTAATGAAGTAGTTTCAAACTGATTTCTAGCCCTAATTAATTTGAAAATTTTCAGTGTAACCAAAGAAACGCAGACTATAGCCCTTGGCAAATTTATCAAGATGAAAATGATTTATTTGATAATATATGGATGATTGATTATATAGAAACCATTTCGTTTTTGTAAGTTGGTCTAATCTATTACTCTTTTCTTGCACCTATTTCGCTTTAGGAGTATAAATCATCCCATGAAAATATGGGCAACTTTAATTAAAAATTCTATTTACACGTACTATTTAGGCTTTTAATACACAAATTATTCTAGTCTCTATATACTGTGTCATGAGTGTGTGTGCATATATTATAGAGGTCACATGCATGTACTCTATTAGCTAGTCATGACCATCACATGTACTCGAATATTGCATAAAAGCTTAAAATTCTTCCGTGCACCAATATACCTTAAAATAAATATATATATATATATATATACATATATATAAACACACATAACTATAGTCCGTGCATGCATCATGGCTTGAGAGATTTTCTATTTTGGAACTTAGTACCATAAATGTCTCGGTATGGTACCGCATAAAGGTACTGTAATTTAGCACAAAAGGATAAATTGGAACCATGCTATATATACATATATATCATTGCACCAATCCAAAATTTTAATGCATGCATTAAAAATAAATAAATAAATAAAAAAACCCCATCCGACCAACAAAATCTTTGGACCACTTCTTGTTAAATAATGTTGACGTACATTCCCCCATTTCTCATAAATTTTTTCTCTCCCTTCAATTTCATTCACTCTTTCTTCCAAATTTATTGTGTGTTTCGCGGAAGTGAAACGCATCCAATAGAAAATAGGCATTTGAAAATAATAATAATAATAATAATAATAATAATAATAATATAAAAGACACACGAAATTAGTGCAATATTTAGTAGGTTCGACCAAGTTGCCTAATTTGATCTAAGAAATAATTGACAAAATGGGGCAACATATAATGCCAGAGAGAGAGAGAGACAACGAGACAGAAGAATTTATAAATCATGTCGTTTTGTATATTTTGTGTTATTACTTGGGAGGAAGCAACTTGATCGGATCCAGATCTCTGATAATCTTTTAGGGGGCAAAGATAAGACCTCTCATAAGTACATGTAGCCAGCTATTTTCATTGTACTTCAAATTTCCGAAGACATCTTAAGAAAACATGTTCTTAATTATAACAACAATATAGAAAATGACTGCTAGCTTACTTGATAAAGAAATATAACGCGACTAATCAATCCGAAATTTTCTGTTGATTTATTAATTTCCTAGTTTTTATGAGTTTAGATTTCAACCCCATTGAACTAGCTCGATAAATTTTAGGTTTCAAAACCTGAAAGGTTATCTTTCAAATTAATAAAGTACGACGCCAATTCGTTATATATATAAATATATATTGAATGTTTATACATATAATGATCCGATCTTTGTGCTAAGAACGTACGGAAGGTGATCATACTGCACTACATACATGGTGGTTAATAATATTTTATAAGTTCCCTCGGGGGAAAAAAAATAGAAACGAAAACTAGTCGTTATTGTAAGAATATTTTGTAAGGTTATCTTATTTCTCTTCTTAGA
Source organism: Ficus erecta (assembly GCA_008635985.1). Lineage (NCBI taxonomy): Eukaryota > Viridiplantae > Streptophyta > Magnoliopsida > Rosales > Moraceae > Ficus > Ficus erecta. The sequence goes on from BKCH01000010.1 coordinate 3,759,667, forward strand.
TATTTAAACTCTTGTTTTTTATTTTTATTTTTTTATTTTTGCTTGATAGTGAAGTCAACAATACGTATATCTGAACGTTTAATCTCATAAATTAATTTTCCATTTTGTAATTACTAATTATTAACGATATATACTGGCTTGTTGGGTGCTCCTCAACTAACATGCGGCTCTGTTTAGTTTGTCCTTTGAAAATACTATAAAACACAAAAATGGCTTAATAATACGATGTTGTCCTTAATATATTGGACAAGCACAGCTAATTTGGTGAATTATTAATCTTCTGCGTAATCGTGTGGAGCCTCCATTATATCGTGCTAACGAAACTGTTGATTGATATTTTTTTGCATTATTAATATTAAGATAATAACAAAAGCTACGCTCCTAGAAGCTCCCGGCCCAAGATTTCCTTCGTGGAAATGTTATTTTGGAGATCCAATTTATACATAATTAATTATTTAAAACAAATTAAATTTTGATCATGTTTTATACACATTCATATTATATATGTATACATACACACACAGATATATATATATATATATGTATTATTGTTAACATGGTCAAGTTGGATTGTGACAGCGTGGTGTTGTCCATAACCAATCCCCATCACCTTTTTCAAATGCTCCTACCTATAAATATAGCCTTCTCTCTGGCCCAACCCTTCATCAAAACCAGCAAACTGTGAAAGAAGCAAACCATAAAAACATACATCACATATACAATATCTATATCTATATATATACACATTATATACATCAAGAAAACATGGCCGGTTTTTGGTCTGCCGAGAATGCAACAAAGGCCTACCTCAAAACCTTGAAAATGGTGAGTATTTTTATCTAATCAATCTAAATATCCTTAGTTGTTTACAAACTGTTTGATTCTACTACGTATTAATAATATGATTTGACGGTTTAAAAACTGTGCATGTTTCTGACTAAGTTCTTTCTTTTATTTGTTTAGGGGCACAAACCGAATGAGCCAGACGAAGTGGAGTTCATATCGGCGCTAGCAGCCGGCAGCAACATGCAGCTGATGGTGGTGGCGTGTGGGGGAGCGGCCGATGCCACCGCGCTAGCCCTAGTGGCCTCGGCCCATCGAACCGGAGGCCGAGTGGTCTGCATTCTCCGAGGGAACGAAGAGCTAGACCGGTCGGAAGAGCTGATCCTCGGCCTCGGCGTTTGCCACGTGGAGTTCGTGATCGGCGACGCCCAAAACCTGCTTCTGACGCACTACAGGGAGGCGGATTTCGTGCTCGTCGACTGCAATCTCGAGAACCACGAGGGAATTCTCAGGGCCGTCCAAATGGCCACCGCCGCCGCCGAGAAGAAGAAGCGCAACGGCGCCGTTTTCATCGGATACAACGCCTTTCGGAGAGCGTCGTGGCGGTGGAATGTCATGGGATCGAGGACTCAGTTGTTGCCAATTGGAGAAGGTTTATTGGTGACAAGAATTTCAGCCAATAATAATAATATTAATCACAATAATAATGCAAAATCAGTAGTGATTAATGGGAAGAGAAGATCACATAATTGGATCGTGAAGGTGGATAAATGCACAGGTGAAGAGCATGTGTTTAGGGTCAGATCTCCATTTCCTCATGGCAGAGAGATCATTAAAGCTTAGAAGTTAGAATTATTAATTTTAATTATTAATTTATTATATTAATTATTATGGTTTATTGAGTCCTTAATATTCTTGCCGATCAGAATTTGGTTGGCGTGGAATTAGAAGATTTTAAATTGCTGCAAAACAATCGGAGTACTAGTTATAAATTAGTACTACTGATGAGTCAGTTTTGATGTAATATATGAGATAATGTAGGCCCCAAGTCTCTTGAGAAATATATATAAGGAAATGTACATATATCAAAGTGATATATTTATGTGTAAATGAAGCATGTGCTGATTTGATACACTATTACATTGATGGCTTTAATTACGCTTGTACTAATTTTCTTCAGTGAAAATTTGAAAAAGAATGTATAGATATTTTTTTTTTTGAAAAAAAGATCGTGTGGATGATTTAGAAGAATTACATCAAACTCTATTTAATCATAGGTTCGAACGCATAATTTATACTTTTTTATATAGTACTATTCTCTCTTATAAAAGTTCGAATTTACTATAAACCAAATAGGTGATAAGTATATATATATATATATATATATATATGCTTTTCGAAAAAAAAAAAAAAAAGGCCATAATAATCTAGCATATCAAAAGATTTTTTTTTATTATTATTTATCCCCCTGATTTTAGAATTCCAATTTCAATATTTAATTTAATTTTTTTTTTACAGTTCAGTTTTACGGTTTACCTTAAGTTTTGACATTAAAGTTAAAATCTTATTTTAACTTTAAAATCTCAACTAAAACCGAAAATTAACTATAATACTATCTAGATTCACAATTTTTTGGACACTAAACTTGAGAAATAGAATTAAACTCTATTCTAAATTAAGTTTATTATTTGGAGGCAAAATACAAAGATAGAAATAAATAATAGAAGATAAGCTATATATATTGATGTAAATTTGATATAACCCATATCCCTAAAAAAAAAAAAAAAAAAATTCTTCACTCCGCCACTGGTGATATTAGGCTTTATAGAACACCCCCCCCCCCCCCCCCCCCCCCCCCCTCTCTCTTTTTTTTTTTTTTTGTTCTTTTCTTTTTTACATGCAACCCAACTCCTATTTCAGCTTGCAAATAAAAGAACAAAAACTGAAGCACGAAAACATGTCCAGATATTCAGCTTTAATTAGCCAGCGCATATATACACAATCACACGTGCACATACGAAAATCTTCACTATATGACTATATTTATACACACAACAATATACAAATAAATATACATACGTGTGCGCGTATATAAATATATATATATATATATATACACACACACACAAATGTATATATGTACTATATATGTGTACGTATATAACTCAAACTGTAGGAATAGTGTTGTCCCATGTTGATGCCAAAATTTTTTAACATAACACCAGATGGGATTACCCGATGTGATCCGCCTTGTACCGTCGTGCTCGGTCGAGTTGTTTGCAAAAGAGCACCTCAGAGTAATGGGGACACCAATTAATGGGGTATCGTTAAGGGCACTTCGATGCTTAAGTCAGTAAGGGACATTGATGAGCAAGCGAAGAAGCAAAGTGTAGGCAAGGCAAATTAGACCATACCTGAATAGGTGAGGTACTCCTCGATTAATAGGCATTTCCCACGGGTTCAGGTGCTCAGGTGACCCTGATGGGTCGTATTCCGAGTGGTCTCGATAGGTAGACATGCTCCGAATGTATGGATACTTGACCTCCACTAGACAGATACCACGTGCCCCTACCATTTAGGTGATGGGGGACACGAGTGCATGCCATCAGTACTGGAGGCAGCCAATACTGTGTCACTTTGGTCAGGTGGTGGAGGGTGGCACTGGAGCAGGGACAACAACAGGTATAGTGACAAGTATCGGATGTCAAGTGTCAGGTGGTGTAGAGCAGTGGGTGTGGCATGCCATGCCACAATACAGTTATCAGCCGGTACAGGATGGCGTGGCAAGGGCAGCCTGGGCCGACCATCCTGAGAAGGATCTTCTCGTGGTCAGGGAAGTGTTGCTCAGGTCAGTAAATTGGAGTTCGATGGTGATCTGCTCAAGGATCTCAACGGAGTGGTAATTCGGGATTTAGGTTCCAGTTGATCAACCCAGTGACCCGAGAAGGGACTTTTCTGGTCTGGTCAGATCTTATCGGGTGGTCGGATCTTTTCTATTGGGCTGACAAAAGAGTCTACTGGTTCTCGTGCGCCTCGTTCCCCGATAATAGGTGGTCTCTAGCGCGGGGACGATTACACCATCAACATCCCATGTAGACATGCTGTAGTGTGCCCGCCAAAGAGAATCTCTACGCCAACAACTTGCCTATTTCCATCAGTTTCTCATCACCCAAACAGAATCTCTAAGCCAACAACTTGACTTTTTCCATCAATTTCTCATCACCTTCTCAGCTTTCACGTTCCCACCTTATTTAAAATATTTTCTTGCATGTTCTTGCAATCCAGTAACCATTTATTTATTTGAACAAAACATATTCATTTTTCTGACGTATCCAAACAGTGCTAATCAGCCTCAATATTAATACCACGCATTATATAATTATGACCCACTGGATCACTGATGATCAGCTTTATAAAATAAATAAATAAATAAGTAGACAACTAAATTTAATAAGAAAAACTCAAGTCAAGTTGGCTAGCTTTTACAAATTAATTACGGGATTCATTAATAATTAATTTCGAGCAGAATCGTCAATGAGACAAGGACAACCATGCATTTATTTTGCAATATATACTCGAGAACTGTATTTATGTATATATAACTTCGCCAACAACGGGTCTATGTTTTGCAATTTGGAGGCAATGTTAGACAGCTAATTAATTTTACTGTACAATGTTTTTAATATATTTTTTTTAATCTAGCTTCTGTTTGAGGAAATTCTCTTATAAGTCACAAAAACAGTCCTAAAAAAAAAAGCCATATAATGTATTTTTCAACTTATTGAGCAAAGAAAAAAGTTCATTTTTAACTTTGAAATCAAGACACGAGCAGTTCAAACAAAACTTTCAATAAATTGATATTTTTTAACAAAATCCTTGCAATATGCCATATCTTTACTCTTTATATACTAGTGTAAAGCATGTGCTATGTACGTGCTAGACAAATTTGAGAAAATTTATCTAAATAGGAAAAAATTAAAATCATAAGTAAAAAAGATATACATAAAAAGGCCTAAAAAAAAGGCACAAAAAAAAAATAAAAAGACTAAAATAAAAGAAATTATCAACACGAAAAAGAACTAAAATAGGAAAAAAAAAAAAGTTGTGCCCAAAAAAAATGAAAAAAGGATTAAAATGAAAAAAAAAATATTCAAAAGAAAACAGAGGACCAAAAAATAAATATAGAAGTAAAAAAAAAAAAGACCAAAACGAAAAAAAAATTTGGTCCGAAAAGAAAAAAAATAAATGACTAAATGAAAAAAAAAATTGGTCCAAAAAAAAAAACCAAAAGACCAAAAAGCAAATACAAAAATTTTTCGTCTGTGAATAGGACATTCTCCTTTCTTATATATTAATTTAAAAACATGTACAATGCATATGATTGGACTTATTTGAGAAAATTTATGTAAATAAGAAAAAATATATAAGTAAAAAGTAGACAAAAAAACCCAACAAAATACCTAAGATGAAAAAAGAAGACATGAAAAAGAATGAAAAGATCAAAGACTAAAATTTTAAGAACAGACCGATAAAAAAAAACTAAAATGTTATAAAATATATTTTTAAAATATATATATATAAACTAAAAATTGATACTAAGGAAAAAAAAATCTTTTATTTATTTTTTCTCTTCTCTCTCTCTCACTTCATACTCCCTCTCCCTCCCTCCCTCTCCCTCCTACTCACCTCTCTAACTTTCTCTATCTCTCTCTCCCCTTCCCTCCCCTCCCCGTGTGTCAGCTGAGCAGCAGCCAAAAATACCCCAAAACGTAAGTTTCATCCAAAACGAGCGTTTTGGACGAAAACAGTAAAAATTATTCTCCTTTCTATATATTGTGTAGATCTATAGATACATGGGACAATATCCGTCATTTTGATTGGGCCTCAGGGAGGGAAATTTCCATGCTCCAGACCAAGGTCCGGATCGTGCCTGTGGCCTAAAAAAAAAACAAAAAAACAAAAAATAGCATCCGATGTAATCAAAGGAAATTATAGTTAGTGGGAAGAGTTAATAGAAAAATCATCAGAATTACGGTAAAATTCTTCGGTGTATATATATATCACCTAATATTTGGAGAGGTATATATGTACATATACAATTTTTTACGGTCCTTCTGGTGTGAGGTCAATCAACATATCATAATATGTCTCCAACATAACATAACATAAAATTAGTAAACCGGAAGAATAATTAACAATGTGTGTGTGTGTGTGTGTATATGAAGAAACCCTATGAATTTTATTTTTCAGTCAACGAAGGCTATGAATCAACAATCTGAATAAGATAAAGTTATACTTATCACTTGATAAAGTTGCAAAATTATTCAGAAATAGTCTTATCTAAGAGTTGAAAAATGTAAGAAGAACATCAATCTTCAAAAAAAAAAAAAAAAAGATTTATTGAAGTCTTACTCCGAAAAATATAAATGATTTATAGGATAAATGAGGCAGTATTTTACTTTAGTAATGATAAACTTGACGTCAATTCATTGGCTTTGTAGTTATTTAAAAAAAAAAAAAAAAAAAGGGCAGAAGGAAAGAAAGTAACCAAAGATTACCTCTATATAAGAAAACACTAGGATAGGAAAATGTTTTTGGAGTATTTTCTTACATAACTTCCTAAAGTAGGGTCTCTCTATTATACGCTTTTAAATGTTATATCTTATCAAAATCTTATTACAAAAAAAAAATTTATGTAAAACTGACACAATCTGATAAAAATCTGACTCACTGATCCAACTAGTGATCCAACTAGTTAAGACAAGAAATATATATATATATATATATATATATATATAAATGTAGTGGTTATAATTTGGCATGTGGGGAGGTAGGTAGCATTACAAAAGGTGTGTTAGTTACTGCCAGAAAGAGGGATATAGCTAGGTAAGTAATAGGGAAGAATCCAAAGAAACAAACAAGCATGTATCGACATGATAATCAGCAATTAGAAGGCCTATAATCATAGCGTTAACATGACATAATAGCGAACCTTTGTTAGATAAATTGACTTTATTTTGTCTCTGTATTAGCTTGTGTTCATCTTCAACAAACTTATCCTATTCCATTGAAGCTCTCTCCTATTTATTTGTTTATTTATTTGTTACTTGGAAAGACGTCAAGTATAAGTAGCTTGTACCGGCCTATAATAAGAACAAAAATTTGCTCCAAATTAAGAAAAACCAATGGAAACCTCAAAAAATTTATTAATAGTTCTCCAAAGGAAATGATATTGATGAAGATTTTGACCATTTGTTATAAAAACTTCCAAATGTAATTAGCTTCAAAAGTCTTTTTCTTTGATTTTACTCTTTGACAATTATTATAAATACAAATAGAAGTCATGATTATGCTGGGATTTGGATATTTTAATCAATACGATAAAGATTTTTTCTTCTTCTTTCTATAGTAATACTTGTATAGGAATTGTCTATGGCAGGAGGCAGCATCATTTTCCCTTTTTGTTTTTTGCTTTTCTTTTCTTCTTTTTCTTGTTATTTTTCAAACTTTGGTTGCACGTTTGTAATGATTCCAAATTCTCATTCTTTTAAAGTTGATGCATTTACCTTCATTTTCAGGATAGAAACTTATCGTAATTGTGTTGAATATAATTAAAAATATTGAAAATATACGTTAGGAAGAAAAACTTATGGAGCTAGACTGATCATAGTGTTCTTTTTATCTATTTGAGTAATTTTCAGACGATAGATTTAAGGTTAAGAATCAATGATATCGTACGTATTATTCTAATGATTTTCTTTGTTAATTATAGTTTCTTTTTCTTCTGTTTTCAGAGGAAATTTAATCAGGTTATTTTATGGAAATGCTAATTAAGATTTTGTTTATTTTACTATTTTTAAAAAGGGTCATGATTTTCGATTTGGCTTAATAAAATTCAATTTTTGAAGTCATGATTCATTACAACATTTTTCAATTTGGCCTTTTTTTTTTTTTTTCAAATTTGGTTTAGTTGTTAGTTGTCAGTTACTTTATTAGCATTAGGACATATCATTTTCTGTAAAACGACACACAAACTGTCAGAACGACACAGTTTGTCAACAAGAAAGACAAGTCGTTTGCGATAACAAATACTACATGTCGTTTCAGTTTTATAAAAGGCCTGTTGTTTGTCGTTCCACGATAAATATACCATTTTTTGCTAGCAGACCTGATGCCATTTCATTAGAGCAGAAAACGACATTTTATTTCCTAAAATTATTTTGTTTTTTTAATAAAACGTCGTCGAGCTAATTAAAGTGAAAAATGGTTTACTTTTCGTTTTGCAAGCATTTTATTTTCATTACTAGTTTTTTCTTTCACCATAATTTTAACCATGCAGTAAAGAATAATTGAAATCATAACTAATGTAAACGTCAGTGTTTAGAAAAGTAAGTATCGACGATCAAGGAATTTGTTAACTTTTTTTTTTTTTTTTTAAGAATTTGTTAACATTAATTCTTGCAAAACTTCCATTCGTGTAAAAAAAACAAAAACGAAAACGAAAACAAAAGCAAAAACAAAGGGTTTGTTTGGTATTTACACTCATTTTAAACTAAATTATACTTTTTTCATCATATTTTTTGTCTTTTTCTGAAAATTTTTTTTATCTTTTCTGAAAAAATCAACAAAAATTACTATTCAAACTTAAAAATCTCAACTCAACTCATTCACCAAACACCAAAAAACAAAAAAAAAAACAAAAAAACAAAAAAACAAACAAACAAACAAACTTACTTCTGTCAATAATTCTTTGAGGTTTGACGACAAAAATAAGTTCAAAATCATTTTTAAACTTCATTTTAAAAAATCATTTCTTTAAACGTGATTTGCCTTTGATCATCACTCATCTGTACAAATATATGCCATGAAATTGCTGGGAATTTAATAATTTCAACTAATAAGACTCTTTTCATCTCTCTTTTTTTTTTTTTTTTTTTTTTTTTGAAGTTTTCTGGCAGCATCATTTTTTTTTTTCCTGTTTATTTGTCTTTTAGCTGTTATATTAATAACTTTTGTTGTACGTTTATAATGACTCCAAATAGTCAATCTTTTTTTAGTGCTTGAGTTGTATAGTGGATGTGATGCATGACACTTGCTTTAAGGATACAAGAATCATCATTTGAATATTGAAGATAGAGATGAATTTTTTTGATTAAATTGAAGACAGAGATGTAATTGACCACTAAGCCATCTTACTCGATCTTTCTCTGTTTTTTTTTTTTTTTTTTTTTTTGGCTTGACATCTTTGAAAGATTTGATTTGCGTAGAAAAACAATTTAAATGAGGCTTCAGGCTTCCCCCCCTCCCCCCAAACTATTTCACTAGAAAAGTAGAAAAGAAATTTTTTTAAAAAATGTGTACATGAGTAATATACTTCTAGTTCTAGAGCTAAATTTAACATGCGTTTGGTGCTGAGATTTAAATTATAGAATTTAAGTTTGAGTTAATTATACGTTTATCGAGGCGTTTGAATTATTAGAGTTAAAAAATGAAAAAAAACTTAAAATGTGCTCGGAAAAAAATATCAATATGGTGCTTGTTTCGTTCGTCTCAAAATTCTATGTAATTTAAAAAATAAAAATCATCTTTTTTGACTTGTCTATGCAAAGTTATGAATTTTTAAAATTTAAGTTACAAAACTGTATGAATGATAAAATTGAGGAAAAAAGATAAAATTTAAATTGTAATTTTAAGATTTAGATTATGCATCCAAATATTCCCTAATAAAGTTCATACAATTAATCGGACAATTATTAAAATGTCTCTAAAAACAAAAAATCTTCATCAAGGATTTCAGAAAGAAAAATTCTTTCGTCACTCTCTTGTCCGTCATTTATGTGTGTGTGTGTGTGTTCTTTTTTTTTTTTTCTTTTTTTTTTTGTGCGCAAAGTTTTTTCTCATTTACCCAAAAAAGTAAAGTTTAATGACAAACCAGATTTGTGTAGTTTACCTCTCTATTTTTTGCTTTTAAAATATCAATGGCAGACTTGTAATAAATTAATAAATTTTATCTGTAATTTTTTTTGGGACAAATGTGGACATCTGGCACAAGGAGAACCTAATAAAAGAGTGATTCTAGCATTTTTTTTTTTTTTTTTTTTGAGTGTAATACATAAAAGTGTTAATTTTATATTTATTCTCTAACCAAATTATATTTCGTCTTGACTTTTAAAATGTTTCAAAATGAGTTTTTGATTGCCAAGTAGGCGTAAATTAGTTTCATTCATCCAATTTGGCTTTCTATATTTTGTTTCTTCAAAATTGTGAAAACATGAACTACTTAAAAGTCGTGCTCTAGCATTTAAATTACAAAACTAACCCCCTAAATCTCATATAGTACTCATACCTCAAATATTTTTTTCATCAACATTTTCAGAGTAAGATAAGACACACAAAAAGACTAAACTGAGCCAAATTATTAGTAGATACAAAATCATTCTAAACATTTACCTCAAAAAAAAAAAATCATTTTAAACATTTTATAAGTATAAAAATTAAAATGGGATTTAACTTATAATTTGAAGCTTAAAATAAGATTAACCCTATATTAAATATTTTTGTGAAGCAAAATAAATGAAATACTTCGCTTGCGTTTGATTTACTGATTAAAGATGAAAATTTTAAATTAAATTTGATTGATTTTTTAAAAGTTAATTATAAATTTTATTAATTTTTTAAAAGATAAAAATTTAAAAAAAATTATAATTTAATTAAATTTAAATTTAAATACGTAACAAAACCTTTTTAGGGGCTAACACATTTGGGAAATCAAGACACAAAATTTGAATCACCAATTGGCACAGAAGGAGACGACAATTTGTACAATCTACTGAACATTTATTATGATCTTCGGAGATGTCATTAATAGTGACATAGCACAATAATTTCAATAACCCTGAGCTCCATTCAAAATTTTTACAAAATCCACTTTTTTATTTTTTTGCCCTTTCCACTTTTTTATTTTTTATTTTTATTTTTCCAATAACCCTGACCACTGGACCATTTTTTACTCTTTCAATTTTTTTGACCATTCAATGGACCATTTTTGTACTTTGTTTAATCAAGCAGACCACCCCCAAGTACGTACTTGTTTTCTTTTTTCAGCCCAAATAAAAAAAAAAACAGTAATTAAAGTTTAGAAGTTTTCATTCGTGGAGGAAAAATTTCACCTTTCTACAAACCAAGTTTCACAATAAATACACGGTGATTACAAGAGAAAATCCCCCAACAAAATAAATCCATTTCCACAACCAAAGCTAATATTTGAGTCCTCAAGGATAAGGACTTTTGATCCAAACACTAAAATGCAAATTCCGTCCTAGACATATAGCATTATCCAAGTGAGCAGTTAGTGATGATATTTCTTCATCTTTGTTCCATTTCCAAACGACAATTTTTCAGGTAAGACAGCTGCTGAAGTTACTCAACTCCTGAACAACCGACTCCATGGACGGCCTCTCGAGAGGACATTCATGAGTGCAGAGCAAAGCTATCTTTGCGAGTTTTGCAGCTTCGTATTCGAAGAACCGGCCGTGGAGGTTCAGATCAATGAAGTCGTGGAATCTGCCAGACTCTGCGCCGATACGACCTGGGCTTGTGACTCTCCGTTTCCCTGAGAGGATTTGGAAAACAAGCACCCCAAATGCATAGACGTCGCTTTTCTCGGTGAACCGCCCGGTGGTGGTGTACTCTGGAGCCAAGTAGCCCATGGCGGCAGTGGACTTGAGCGCTGAGAAGACGACATCGTTGGTGAGGAGCTTGTGCAGGCCGGAATCTGAGAGCAGCGGGTTGAACCGCTGGTCGATGAGCACCTTTTCGGCTGAGATGTTTTGGTGAACAAGAGCGGGTTTGTTTGGCTTGTATGCGTGTAGATATGCAACACCTGAAAGGGAAATATGAACAAACTTCCTAATGAGTGAAAACTTGAGATTAAAGTGACCAAAAAACAACTATTTTTTAAAGCAATCCAATTCAAGTATCAATTTTTACTCATCTACATTGCAGTTTCAATATATTTCAATAGTGTAAAGCAATTCAAAAGCATACAAAAAGGATTAAAGAACTCACCTTTAGCAATGCCCTTGACAATTGAAACTCTAGTGGACCATTCAAGGACTTGGCCATCACCATCCTTCACATCGAGATACTGCAACAAGTTCCTGTTCGGAACAAAATCGTAGACGAGATAGCACTCTCCACGGCCCCTTGAGCAACAAAATCCTCTAAGCCTCACCAGATTTTCATGTCTCAATGAGGTCAAAATGTTCAACCCCTTCAAGAACTCGGCTTCATCTGACTTACAGCATGACTTACCAATGCCCTTTATGGCAACAACAGATCCATCTCTCAGTATTCCTTTGTAAGTCGCGGAAAAGTTGCTCTTTCCCAACAAATTCAGCTCCGAGAAGTAGTGAGTGGCGGTCTCAATCTCTTCCAAATTGAACCGAAAGCTGTGGAACACTTCTTGGGCAAATGCACTTAAATTCCTTCCATCAGCCAACGGGTCCCAACCATTGGAATACTCGAGGCTGATTAGAGGAGAGCCATTTTTCCTGGTGACCCCCTTAGCCTGGTCAGTACTAAGACGAGCATCGGAGACATCAAATGAAGCCCTGAGCTTCTGCTTCCGACGGCGGTACTGCACGAAGGAAAAGATCCCGATTGCCAGCAATGCAATAGCCACTGCTATAGTGCCAGCAACAACAGAAGCCTGATGGGACTTCAACGCATTTGCACACCCAGTTTGACTACAAGGCAACTGAACATTCGCCGTCTCTGGAATGTTTCTCATCGACGCAGCACCATTCGCACCTGATGCATAGGGCTCAGGCCTGGTAGGATCACCATGAACCGAAAAATTACAAGGGTTCAAGGATGCAAACCCGACACCGCACAATCCGAGGTTGTTCTGGTACGCAAATCCCTCATTAAGTTTCTTCAAAGCTTCATCAAGCACAGAAAAATGAAACCATCAATAACGAATCTTTCGGATAAACACAATAAGAGCAAGTAAGAGAGTTTGAAAACTGGCATTACCAAGGGGTACATTGCCGGAGAGAGAGTTGTTTCGAATGTCGAGAATTTCGAGCAACGGGGCATCAGCAAGTTTAGTAGGAATGGAACCAAAGAGGTTATTGAAACTCAAATCAACCCTCATTAGCATTTCTAAATTACCTAAACTTGCTGGGATTGCCCCAGTTAGTTGATTAGATTGCAAAGCAAGTACAGTAAGCTTCTTTAGAGACCCAAGCAGAGTAGGTATGCTTCCGATCAGCTGATTATAACAAAGCTGCAAAACTGTTCAGCAAATGCAAACAAACCAAATATTAGCACTTTTCCCATTTTTGAACCATACACTCACAACCACATAAGGCAAGCCCAGAAACGTTCAAAAAAGATTATTACAAAAATAAATAAATAAATAACTAATCATTGCAAAGAAACCAAAAAATATATATATATATATATATATATATACACGAAGCTTTAACTTCATGCATTTTATTGTTCAGACAAAGATCCAAACTTATCAAATAGCTATATTTGTTGGTTTGACAATTAAGACAAAAAAACTCTAAATAGTCGAACTAGATTTCTTTTGACCAAAAAAAAAAAAAAGTTCAAATCTTTAGCTCAAAAGCTAAGCTGAAACACACAAGAACAAAGAAGAAAGAGAAGGAAACTTTACGTGGATCAACTAGCTCTATTTGTTGGTTTCCAGATTTTTTTTTTAAAAAATCTAAATAGTCCAACTAGATTTCTTTGAAAAAAGTTCAAATCTATAGTTGGAACTCAAAAACAAAAACTTGAAAAACTTGAAGAAAAACTCAAAAGTAAGAAAAAAAACACAATAACAAATAAGCAAGAGAAGAACTCTCAGAGAAATAAAGTGAGAAGAAAAGAAGAAAAAAGTACAAGAACAGCAACAAAAAGCGTGAAACTTTTCACTTCAAAAAGATATTATACCATTTTATGTGCTAAACTAACCTTGCAATTTGGGCATGTTTCCAATCTCAGGAGGAATCTCTCCAGTGAGATTATTGACATTCAAGTACAAGTCACTGAGATCAGTCAGGTTGGAAATCTGTCTGGGAATCTCTCCATACAAGGAGTTGTAGTGAAGGTAAAGCCCAGTCAAGTGCTTAAGCCCAGCAATGGCCGGAGAGAGCTTTCCCGACAGACCCTTCCCTTGCAGAGAGATGTTCGCCACGTGTCCCATCCCGTTGCATGCCACGCCTTCGAAGGAGCCGTCGCAGGGGTCGCCATTAACGGTCCATGAAGAAAGGTACAAGCTTTCTGGGTCCAAACTGGCTTTGATGTCCATTAAAGCTCCGAGCTCTGAGTTTCCGCAGACCCATTTTGGAAATGGGTCTGCGATGAAGATTAGAAAGAGGAAGAGAAATGGTGAAAAACCCATCTCTGGTTCTTTTTTTTTTTTGGGGCTCAAAACGGTAGAACTCTAAATGGTGAGGAAGAGACAGAGAATTCTCTTTAAACCTGCTCTTTTTCTCTACTGTTTGTGTGTGTGTGTGACAGAGTTAGTGGGATGGAAAATGATTTTGGGCCTGTTTGGTATTTAGGTCCAAACTAACATTTTTAAATTTTTTTTTATCTTTTTTCTCAAAAGTTTTTGTCTTTTTCTCAAAAAAATTTTTGTCTTTTCTGAAAAGTCAACACAATTTACTATTTAAACTTAAAAATCTTAACTCAAACTTACACACCAAACAGGCCCTTTACTTTTTTTTTTTTTTTTTTTTTTTTTTGAAAATGATTTTACCAAAGGAGGTGAAAATCAGAGGAAAGATGGAAACTGGGCCGTTCGATCAATGGACCATTCATTGATGATGGATGGGGTCTCTTACAGTTTGGTGACATGGATTCGATATGCTGATGCTTTTTTTTTTTACTTCTTTGAGCAGCCCGAAAAGAAAAAAAAAAGTTCCCAAAAAAAAATAGAAAATTAAAAAAATTAAAAAAGAAAAAACTGAGGTACAGAGATACTCCCACAAAAGGTTAGTAGAGAGAGAAAAAGGAAAGAGTTGCTCCCACATTCCCATGTGTACAAAAAGAAGCTTGGAGGAGGACATGCTTTGTATGGGAAATAAAAATGTCGAGGGAGTTAAATAATCTTGAAAAATAGCTCTAAAAATATCCAAACAATTTGACAAACAAACAAATTTTAGATGCACTCAATAAAATTTGCCAAAATTTTGACCATTGAATACAAACAATTATTAAATAAATTTTGAAAAATTGAAAATCTCGTAGCAACTCATGAGTGCATATAGATTAATGAGTGTATGAAGTCTTATCCCTCTTAAGTGAAGCGTATTAATGGTTTTTTTTTTTTTTTTTTTTTTGGCCTATTGCTTACACAATGGCCGATAAAAATTAAAATCTCCGTGTATTTTATTTTAATTAAAACTTACATTTAGTTTATCGGAGATGTAATTTTTAAGTTAATATTTGTTGATTATTCAAAAAATGAATTATAATTTTTATTGATTTTTAAAAAAATAAAAATAAAAACTGATATGAAAAAATATAATTTAATTAAAATTTAATTGAAATACCAAACAAAATAAAAATTTGAAGATTTTGCAATGGTGAATTGAACTTTGACCCCATGTCTTTATGATATAATTAATGACCATAATTTAATTTTTTTTTTTTTTTTTTGGGTATAGTGTAAGGCTTCTCCTCATCCCTTATATCTACTGTATCTTCTTTTAATATGAAAATATAAATATGAAATCTTAGAAAATCGACAATTATCTCGAGAAGGGTACCACCTTCATAAACATCGCAACTAACATTCAAAATTTTGGAGTATATTTTATCCCTAAAAAATAGAATATAAAAAACCAGTTGATGATTCAAATTTATATTATTGATAAATTCTTCCACGTCGACATTGAATTTTTTTTTTTTCCTTGGAAGAGCCTTAATATACGAATCGTTGCATTAAAAAATTTATTGTAGAATATTTTATTTTGTATTATCTATAAGAATTATTTTTTATAGTTGATAGATTAATTTTTGAACAATCCGATTTATTATTATAACAGATTATAATTTAAAATATATACTTATAATCAAACTATTAAAAAATTTATTATATTAAAAACAATTTTTGTCCATAATACATAATAGAAAGTCATATCATTAAAGTATCATACAAAAAAAAAAACCCCCATACTTTTATTTTAAGTTTAACGCTTTTATTTTTAGATGTATTTAGCTTATAAGATTTTTTTGAGGAACTAAATTTTGTTGTTTTAGACTCTTTTTTCAGACAATAAACTATTATGATTAGAGAAATATTCTCACTTAAAAAAAAGTTATTGTATCATTTGCTTATTAAGGATTTGTTTAATATTTAAGTTTAATTTTAATTATATTATATTTTTTTTATCTTAATTTTTATCTTTTTTAAAAAAAGTTAACAAAACTTATAATTAGTTTTTGAAATGTCAACTAACTCTAACTTAAGTTTTATTTAACGTTACAGTAACTACAACTAAACTGTGTTCTTTCATTTTAATTTTAATTTTTTTTCTAAAAAATTAACAAAATTTATAATTAATATTTAAAAATTCAATCAATTTTAATACGGAATTTTATCTCTAACGGACAAAATACAGTTAGCTGATTGTAATAACAGATTTTATGATTTAAAAAGGAAAAAAAAAAAAAAAAAAAAAAAGGTGTGGGCTCCATGGTTTCAAAAAATATACAAACAGATAATTTAAATAAATAAAAAAGTGGGACCCAAAGGTTGTAGCATTAGGTCTGCCACGCGGTTGAGTACAGGTGGTCATTGCGGTACGAGCGAGGCATATGAGAGTAGGAAGCAGTTTGAATTCAAAAAAGTGACAATCCGGTGCGTGCAATATCACCGTGCACTCTCTGAAGCTGATTGGTCAAAGCAGGAAAGAGCGTAATATGATTGGTCAAAATTCAAACAATAGAAATGAATAGTTAGAGAAATATTTGGTTGTTTTTTAATATATATTTTTTTAACTTATAAAAAAAAAAAAAAAAAAAAAGGGTGGGCAGAGAGTCTTTGTGCTTTGGGTTGCGATGTGTCAGAGTCTTCTGAGTTATGACACCCTCCCCACTGACTCTACTCTGTTGTCCCCATTCTAACCTCCCCCGTCTCTATTTCTTTGGCTCATTTTGAATCTTTGTTTATTCCTTTTCCTAATATTTTTGTTTCTATTTCAGA
The DNA here is from genome assembly GCA_008635985.1 of Ficus erecta. Classification (NCBI taxonomy): domain Eukaryota; kingdom Viridiplantae; phylum Streptophyta; class Magnoliopsida; order Rosales; family Moraceae; genus Ficus; species Ficus erecta. Next base: position 3,776,678 of record BKCH01000010.1, read on the forward strand.
AATCTCTTCTTTTTTTTAAAGAAAAAAAAAAAACTTTAATGATATGCCACACAATATTTCAATCAAATAGATAAGCAGAAGTTCACATAAGGGACTCGAGACATGTTGAATGATTTTGATAAATTTAATAGGCAAAATAAATAGAATATATAATTCTGAAAACATTCATAATATTAATATTTTTAAATAAGTGTAAGAAAATCTACTCATCAACTTATGATTTATTTAATATTTAGTTTAACTCTTATTAAATTATATTTTTTTGATAAATTTTTATCTTTTTTAAAAAAATCAATAAAAATTATAATTAATTTTTTTTAAAAATTAACTAACTATGACTAAAAAATTTTTTAACTCCGTTTTTTTTCCTGAATAGCTACGGTGGTGAATGTGAACTGCTATTGTTTTTCAAACAATTAAAAACTATCACATTATAGGAATTTTAATGTGTTATACGCATCAGTGTGTCACCTTGGTATTTTAATATGTGAACTTATGTTAGAATTCACGCACAATGGAATTGCTTCTTTTTTTTTTTTTTTTTTCCAGCAATATTTTATTTTTTTCTTTTTGTTGGGTGGGGGTTAAAGAAAAGAGACGAAAACAAAATTTTGGGGGTGATCAACATGTACTTTTGCACACATAGAAAAGTGATGTATTGCTTGGCTATTCATGACGCTTTTTATAATTTCATTATTATTCTTTTTTTTTTTTTTTCAAGACACGTATATTCAACGAGCAGGCCGATCATAACGATTTGCAAAAGAAAGAATTTAGTAAATCTATAAGTGAAACTCACTAAATTATAATTTTTAAATAATTATTAATTAAAAAAGAACTCGTGTCACTTATAAGTCATTCAAAATACTTACTCCTCGCCATGATCAGTTTTTTTGATATTCACATAAGTAATTTTTTGTGATCGTTATGCTTTCTAGGATACATCTGTGTTTTTAGTTGTATGAATAAAAACAAAAAACAAAAAAAAAAAAAACAAAAAGATACGTTATTGCATATCTAATGATAAACTAGTGAAAGATAAATCTATCTTCAATATTTAAGTTAAAAAAAAAATTGAAAAGAAAACGAATCATATGTGCATGAATATTTGCCCAGATTTTGAAAGTGTACCTCATGGTATAAACTTGTCTTTGTTACGAATAGAAGGAAGATGACAGAGCCAAGTAGTGACTACTGGTCATTATTTGCTTCCAATTCTTTTCTGGTTTTTTTTATTTTTATTTTGAGACCCCCTTTTTCAGCTTAATCTCAATTATATGATTTTCATTGAAACGAGAAAAATAACGAGCATTCCGGCGAGAACAAACAAACAACAACAGGACACGTGAAAGAAACAATAACAAGAAAAGAAAAGGAGACACAAACAAAAGAGCAGGACCAAGATCACTACCCCTAGACTCCGAACAAATCAAGCTACGCAATTTGAATTCTGCTTTTTTTAATTTAAAAAAAAAAGTGGGGCAAAACTAGCAGGGAAACTTCAATATTAATGAGAGAATATCTATTTGGATTGAATGTCCATTTTTTAAAAATAATTTTTTTTTAATTTTAAAAAAGAAAATCTTTTCATTTTAAGAATAAAATAGTGTTTGAATGTATTAAAAGATTTCTTTTTAAAAATAAAAAGTTATTTGGAATGAGAAGAAATGATGCTGGGAATTGTGCATCATGAGAACATATTAAAAATATTATTATTTTTTTTTAAAAGAATACTGTACAAAATAAATTTGAAAGCGAGATTTTTTTTAATAAGAAAATGATGAAAAAAGTGAAAACAAACGTTTTTTTATAAAAAATTTTCAATTTTTGAAACTAGACCTCTCATCCAAACATAGGGTTGTTTTCCTGCTTCTCCTATAAAGGCACTTGGATACTACACTCCCTAATCCTTCTTTAGGATATCTAACCAGTTAATAGATTGTGCGGTATTAGATGTGTAATGATATACTTTAATGAAAATTTTATCATTTAGATAGAGTTGTATCATGTTATTTATCTTTTATTTAGTGAGTCACGAGACTTATAAAACAACGATGAGAATAAAGAATGAAGGGCACCAATAATCTCTTCATTGTCTAGTTAATTCTATCTAAATTTCACGTAAATTTATGTGTTTGGTTTTGACCAAGAAGAGTATTTCCGTAATCATTTTCGGTATTATATCTGCCTTGCATTGGGTCTTGAGGAGGAACCACTCCTCTTGAAATGCTTCACCCCAAAAGCTATTTATTGGATAAGTTAAACATTCTAATCTTTTATAGTACCAAGAACTTAGATGGGTTGGCCTTAGATTCTAGCCTACTTATCCAGGTTATGTACTTTACACGAAAATCCCCCTAAGAATATCTGACAAAACTATGAAATAAATTAATTTTTAGGGGCAACTTCCACAGTAAAGCATGAAAAAAAAAGGGCTCTTTCGTAATTTAGTGGTAAGGCACCATTGTTGAGATGAGATTCTGAGTTTGCTACTTCCTAGTAGAATCTTCTGACTTTTTGACTAATTAAAATTACAACAATCTCGAATATGTATATAGTTTTAATTTGTTAAAAGTGTTATAATGTTTTATATATATATATATGATGACCTATTTATCAAAGCATAAAACTCGACTTTTGCATGTTCTAATGGACTTGAACCGACTCCGATCCGTTTGCATGACATCCTATGAACGAGGTAAGTAATTAAACTCGAATAAAGAAGCTACAAAATTTTGGCACTTGGAAAGATTGGCATTCTACAAAACAGTTCTACAACTTCATGATCTTCTAATATCTTAAAATAGTTGACTATCTGGACACAAGTTTGTGAAATTATTGAGATTGAGTCCTTTAAGAATCTAAGGCCGCAAAACAAAGATAGAAGTTCATTTGTTTTTACCAGTACCTTCCATAAAGGGACCTGTCATAACTTGTCCTCTTTTGAAATTTGAAGTGTGTGAATAATCTCACACGGAAACAGGAATGATAGTAATGTAACTTTGGCTTTTTGCTTCTAATTGGGTGAAAGCAACCCCACAGTGGCGAGACCGTAGGCAAAACCTGGACCACAATAGAATAGAGAGAGTATTTATAATTTTTTACATTAATATTTATAAGAATTCTATAATTATTTTTTTAAATATAAACAAGAATTATGTAGTAGTGTCATTTTATGAGAAAGAGAGTTTAGGAAAAAATATATATAGAGGCAAGTTTGTCTTCAAGGAATGTAACAAATTTCATTATAACCCCTACTTTTTTAACCTAACAAACATTCAGACTAGAAAGAAGCCTAGATTCTTTTACAAAGACAGTGGCTTTGAGATTTAAAAAAAAAAAAAACAAAAGACACTCTTTTGAGATTAGAATATCTTGGGTTTCACAATCTACCTAGTTGTAGTCCACCATATGCGTTGCTAGGGCAGCCCATATTTTAACCTTTTCAATTCCTCTACTGATGGACTTGGCAATGTTACCAAGATTAGCTGAAAAGCTGGTATGTGACAGCTTTTTTTTATTATTTTTTTTATTTTTTATATAATATGATTTGCCATTTTCTAAACACCAAGGTCTTGTTTGATAAAATGCTCTGTTTAAATTAAATTGTATTTTTTTCATCATATTTTTTATCTTTTTCTTTAAAAAGTTGTTTGTCTTTTCTGAAAATTCAAAAAATTTACTATTTAAACTTACAAATCTTAACTCAAACTTATACATCAAACACCCCCTAATAGATCTTGGTAGCCAAATTTTTTCCCTTTTGGATTAGTTGGGGTACGGTGTTAGGGTTGCTAAGGATTTGTACCATAAATTGTTAGATTTGATTTAGTATTTAAATTTAATTACAATTAAATTATATTTTTTTCATTTTAGATTTTATCTTTTTTTTTTAAAAGTCAACAAAATTTATAAATAATTTTTAAAAAGTCAACCAATTCCGACTTAAAATTTTCATCTTAAACCGATGAACCATACGCAAACTTAGTTTCAACCGACGATAAAAAGAACGGTATGAGATCGTTTATTTTTATCATCAGGTATACATCACGATTGATGTTTATACATAAAGTTTATTCCCTTATTATTTGAGTATGTAGTGACTCTTCATAGTAGATAAAAAAGTAATGAATTATGATTTTTGTGTAGTTATTCCAAAGTCCAAACCTGAATTTCTAGTCAGCACTGCTCTTTTCCATTGCTTCAGCCTTTTTTACTCCATCACTCCATTCCCCTAATTCTATTCTTCTAGTGCTTTGGAAGATTGATTCTCTTGCATGTGTGTGTGTGTGTGTGTGTATTAGCCTTTATATAAATATAGCTTTTCTAATTCCCCATGGTGATAGACAAGGCATCTTCTGCTTACACAATGCCATGAGTCTCTTTTTCAATGCATTCTTTTGTAGCATCTAATGTATTTTTAGACTTCGTGCTTAGGGGCCACTAAAAGAAGTGAAAAGGCAGCATAATATAATAATATAACATTTCTTTTGGCTCTTGTTTAGTGCACTAATCAGTATTGTTGTCGTCCTGTCTAAGCTGGTGTATTATGTTTTCCCTCTTACGGTTTGTTTGGTAATCAAGTCCATTTCAAATTAAAATGTACTTTTTTATCTCAATTTTTATCTTTTTCTAAAAAAATTTTTGTCTTTTCTGAAAATTCAATAAAAATTTTCAACTCAAACTTAAAAATTTCAAACTCAACTCATTCACCAAACAAACCCTTAAATGTGAGTAGCACAATTTAACGATTCATATGATTCCCTTGAAAAATGGGGCTAACTACGTTTATAGTCTCCGAACTATAGAACAAATATCGTTTTGATTCATAATTTTGAAACATCCCACTATAAATATTTGTTCATTTCCACTTGGTCAAATCAGTGATCACTTTGTCTCTCCAATCATTAAGGTCTTGATTACAAAATTCCCAAGTTCCTTCTTAATTGTTGTTCCCTAACATCTAAAACTATATAAATAATGCCTAAAAAATCACATACATGGAGCTAAAATGTTTTTTCTTTTGTCAATGCTTTCATAATCGAATGGACGAAAGGACTAATTTGGAACAATTTAATAGATGAGATACTTGGATCATAACTCAGAACATGTTGAAATTGAGGAACCAAAATGGGATTAAATTTGAGGATAAAAATAGCCCTAAAAATATAGTTAAAATGCTAAGGGGAATTCTACAATGGGGTAACAAATTTTGCCTTCATCAATAGGGTAAGATCCAATGAACAAGAACAAGGGGATTGATAAGGTACACTATGCTAAAATAAACTCTCCCACACACAATCAAATTCCATGTCAAAAAAGAGAGAGAAAAAAAAAAACCAACTTCAATGGCCTTAGGGGGAACTTCGATGGTCTTGGTCGGATCTGTCTCCCATCCCCGATAGCGACCCAGCACTCCTCGTGGCGATGACAACCGCGCGACCCTTGCGAGCTAGATCCGCATCGTGTGGGGGGATTTGAGTTGCCGAACCCCTAAACGTCATTTGGGGGGGGGGGGGGGTATCACCGAAAGTCGTGGGAGGGGGGACCGACTTGCCAGCGCCTCTCTTTCCATCGGAAGCCTTCTTCTCCGATGGGGAGTTTTGAGTTTTTTTTTTTTTGAAATGTTTTGTAGAATGAAATCATGTATATTAGGTTGGTTTATCTTTTTAATCTTGATCGTTCAAAGATGATCGGATGATCAAAAAAATTTTACACTATCAATGGGGTAAAAATACTTTACCCTATTATAGAATTCCCCAAAATGCTAATATGTGATTAGACTAAAAGCGTGTAGTGTTCAACTTTACAAGTAATCTTGAAGACTAGTGAGAAAATTAGACATGACAATATAGATGCATGCATGAAGAGAATCCTTCCCTTGGACGTCTTCTTTGTCACTCTAATCCTTTTTTCCTTTTTGAGTCTATGTGGGCATTAGTTAAAGAGGTCTTTAAAAAAGGGTCAACATCAAAATGAAGAGCATCTTTTTATTTTTTTATTTTTTAGCAGATGAATAAAAAGTTACAAGGCTGATGGGCACCATGCATAAAATATATAGGACCAATATAAAGGAGCTTACCAAAAAAAAAAAAAAAAAAAAAAAAAAGGTAGTCTAGGAGTATAAAGTTGTGAATGATGCCCAATGGGCCCAACTATGAATAGGAGAATGTTGTGCCCACACTTTCAGAAAATTAAAATTAACAAAAAAGGACACTTTTCATTTGGAAAGTGAAAAAAAAAAAATATATATATATATATATATATATATAATTGTAAAAGAAAACTCCTTTTCCAACTGGATTTCAGTACACCATGATGAAGGTCAATGAGTTTCACGCTAATCAAATGGTGACACTCATGATTTTCCTCCCGTAAAGAAGCACAACGATGATTAGCAGATACTATTCAGACAATCATGGAAACAAGCTTAATCATGGCAAGGATTTTTTTTTTTTTTTTTCTCTTTTTCATTTTTATTTTTTTTCCCCTGAGGCCCCAACCATGATTAGGGAAATTGAAATACTCATATAACTTGTTTTTCCATACAGAGTAAAGGGTGGGTGGCTTTATGTGTGATTGGGATTGGCCCTATAAGCTGAGACCTTTTGATTGCTTTTTACACAAATTCTTTTGGCATCTTTTTTTTGCTGGACCTTCCCATTCAAGTAATGCATTGATCTGGTATGACAAAACCTTGATTATGGTGCTTAATATTTGTCATCTCTTAAGTGGGAATCAACAAAGCTTATGATGCTTTGTTTAGCAGCAGTTAAGGAAACAATGATACATCTTAATCATACAATTGCTCATTCGATAGGATGACAAAGTTGTTCGTTTTTCTCGACAAATTCTTGAATTCATATTAGTCCCTCAATAATAAGACTGAGAAATTCACTTTGTGGGATCCATATACCACGTATGAATTGATTGTGCTACACCACCACTTTTCCCATGATTTTTTTTAAAGCAAAAATAATGTACATCTTGATCTCATAAGAGCTTTACCGATCTGTTTGGAGGCTTAAATCCAACATTCTATAGGACTATAGGCTGCACTTTTGTACAACTTAAATGTTTTTTTTTTTTTTTTTTTTTTCCGTAAGATAAGATAGGATTGAATGCACAATCTTTTCAAAATATAGGTCGATTTCTTTACAAAACTGCCCAAGAACACAATTACGTTAAGCTTTTCTTCTACAACACTGAATGAACCGTTACCGACATAAAGTGTGGATGGGTAATAATGGGAATTGGAAAGGAATAATCCAACTCACGAAACAACTTGAGCTAAAATGATGCTTCATCAATAAACTCCTGCAACTTATGAAAGACTGACACACACACACACACTCACTCACTTGAACTAAATCCACCAATAAATTCCTAATAGACTCAAATATTCACTCCAAATCAAGCTTAATTCCATGATTTTCTTCAATATTCTCGAACCCAAAATTTTTTTCCCAAAGCGACATATATAAATATATATTTATTTATTGCAGTCCCTTTCATTTTACTAAGAGCGAAGATGCAGCCAAAAGGAATTATGTAGCGTGAAAGTTAGATCATTCAACAAAGTCGTTATTGTTATTATTATTAGTATTAATTTTGTCTTTCAAAAAATGGTCCATCCAGGTTGTAATAAGAGAGCAATTACGTACAGTTGTTTGATGGAGTCACTGACCAGCCGGATTTACAAAAAACAAAAAAATAAAAATAAAAATAATAAAAAATAAAAAATTTGAGTTGGGATGAAATGATAGGTGCAAGTGTTGCTGCGAGGAATTAGGGGAAATCAGAGTTGGTGAAGAATATAAAGACAGTTCGTTTTTCTCCATCCATTTATGGCGATTTCCCGATCTGTGATTAGAAGAGAGGGACCTTCTTTATTTGCAATTGCTATTGCAATTGTGTAGTAGAAATTGACTTGGTCTATTTACTACCCACCACATGGCAGTGCTCTGCTTTCTGTCTACCCCAAACTTTCAGTACTATTTTTGCATTATTCTGGAGCCAAGGTGAGAGTTGGGCCATTACAAAGCCCAGCAAAATCGATATGGACGGGATACCCGGCATCCATTACCCCTTGGTCACCACGCTCTGTAGCAACTGAAGGCCCTAACCTTGCTCGTGTTTGCTACTATATTATTTAAGGAATTTTATGATAAGATATAAATAAAAAATAAATAAAAAAACACCAACCAATAAGACTAAATTGAGTACTGGATTGATAACAACAAGCCGTCACATTTTAAATGCGGTCACAGTAATCCTTTATTGTAAGACCACCACATTTGCTGAAAATTGAAGGCATTCGTGTTAATTCTCCCCTAATTGGATTTAGATTAAGGTTGGTCCTAATCCTTCAAAAAATTAAAAATCTAATCTTTCTATTATTTTCGTATCCGTAATAGTGCGAAAAGAAGGCTTGACTCCAAGTTGTTCAAGAATAGTGACGTTAAGGTTTCTCGACCCTCTGCTATAGGATTAGTTAGTTCTATTTCTCGATGAGAGACAAGGGAAGGGATATAACTCAGCAGTAGAGTGTCACCTTGATGTGGTGGAAGTCATCAGTTCAAGCCTGATAATCGAATTGGTTTTTTTTTTTTAATCTAAAAAGATTTCAGTTGCTACAATGATATGACCAATATATCATATTTCGACTGTTTCTTTATATCTAGATAATGCGAAACGATGAGTTGGTTATTAGTTCATGGGCTGGTCTTTTTTTTTTTTTTGTATCGACTAAAAACTACAAGTAAGGATAGTTTTTACCTAAAATGCAACTTCGCATCACTTATTCTAAAAACTACATCAAAACCAATCTAGACCGTTGCCAATTCAAAGGTAAAGCATTGGGTTCAACTAGTTCATGTTAATTTGATTAGACCACAGACTTGATTCACGTACATCACAGACTACAGGAAAAGTTATGAATGAAAACTTTCTGCTCCTATATAAATTAAAGTTTTCACTTTGAACTATTCAGCTGCTGTTGGTATCTCTTGCCTCTTGGTTTTGAACATCAGAAAGCGGAGTAGCAGGAGGAGCTTGATCCAGATTCCCATGATGTTCAGGAGACGATTGATCTTGCTCCGAGGAGAACACGACGAAGTTAAACTCCGTGTGGTTCGAGTAATGACTCGAAGGACTAATTGGCTGACTGCTAGTATCTGCAATGACCTCAAGAGGATCAATGCTATGAACACCGCCATTTCCTTGTCCCTGAGGCACTTGATCAGTAGTACTCTTTCTGAAGGTGTGTGAACTCAAGTCCTTTTGATCAAACACTTTGCAAATCACGCGAATTCTGTCCCACGTTGAGGCTTCGGCTGGAGTAGAGCTCGTGATCACGTCTCTTTGTCCATGAAAGAATGTAACAGCATGTATCGCCAAAGCAAAGAATGATGAAACACCAGCAATCAGGAAAAGCCCCCAAAAGCTTTCAAGACCAAGACTGTTTGAAGAGACTTGTGTATTGGGGTCTGGACACCTTTTTTCTGGTCCAAACCATTTGCTCTCTATGTCCTTAAGTTTCGTGCCTTCGATCACTTGTAATATCGCCCTCGAAACATCTGGAACAAGAGGAGAGCCTCTAGGAAATACCTGTGAATATTTTAGCACAAATTATATGACATGAATATATACGAGAAAGAAGGTCAAGAACTAGTGTTTATTTGTAAGTTAGAGGAGCATACGAAGCCAAAACCATCAGTTTTAAATGACGGCTCAATCATGGAGTACTCGGAGCAGTGTTTTCTGAGAAAGAGACTTATGTAAGGATTCTCATCGAATGCAGCGGCGATACCATCATGTGCGCTCGTGTAGTTTGAGAATGCGTCGTGTAGTTCTTGTATCGACTTATAAACCTTGATCTGAGAGTCATTAAAGCCTAGACTTTTAAGGATTCCATAGACAAAAGAAGCTTCTAAGTAACCGACATTATCTCCGTTCTTGATCAGCTGGCTAACGTTGGTGACGGTTGGCTGGAGTTGTTGGACTGTTAAGAGTGATGTCAGACTGGCAGTGTAACTCTGAGTCAAGATTAGCACCACAAACACCCATATGCATATCACAAGCCTTGTCAAGTTGCTAAGAACTCTCTCCCCTATAAAGACCATAGGAAATTTGTTAATATCAAGAGCGATCCTACAGAACTTTTTGAATAGTTCCATGTATCACGAATGATGCAGTAGTTTTTAACCGGTCATATCTTAATTCTGAGATCCTTTATGATGCTTATCATTTTTTATAGAGAATTTAATGACAGCTTAATAAAAATAAATAATAATAATAAATAAATAAATAAATCTATAGCATGCACAATTCTGAAAATGTCTAATTGTCATCAAATTTTTTTTTTTTTAAATCGTTATAATTTTTTTAATCTAGAGTTATTCTAATGTGATTTACTGTTAAATCTTGTATCCTATCAATAAGTATGTTTTTTCATGTCCTACCATGTAATTCTCTTCTTTTAGTCAGAAGATTGTGAAAGGAACTTACTATGTGCAAAGACCAGAGTCGAGAAAGAGAACCAGCAGCTAGTGCCGATTTGGTGCAACGGAGGCCCCCGAAAGTCCTCATTTATCCGATGTTCGAAAACCCAAACGACGAAACCAATGAAGATGAAGAAACAAGCACTTGTCATCCAGAGATCCCATGTCAAAGGCTTCAAAAACACCCAAGCATTCTTGTTTCCTTTGTCCTTGACCGGCACGATCATCGACACACCAGATTCTGTGTACGGCAATGTGAAATCAACATACAAGGATCTGTTAGCCCTGATCGTCGTATCTCCCACCACAGCATCAAAGTTCTGTAAAACAATCGCATTCATGAGTTCGCGGGATTCATTTCTCAAAGGAAAAAGATCAGTAGAGTACTCATACATAACATACCTTAAGATAAACTTGATAAACCAGATCATCGTAGGTGCCATTACTTTGGTGACTGGAATTGACGAAAGGGATGAACTCATAGTCAACATATGGTAACGCTTCCATCGCGGCCTTGAAAATGTCGATGCAATACCCGGTGACATTAGTGCGGTTATTTTGAAGAAATTCGACATTAACAAACTCTTTGAAACCACCCCTCACCGGGACACCCACTTTCAGTTTCTCTCCTTTTATCGGAATCTCCCATCCCTTGGGAGCAGTTTCGGTTTGGGGATTGGATTCTCCTGGCCATAGAATGGGACCTAAATTATTCTTGGAAGTACTATAGTCCTTGCTAACGGTTTGTGGTGAACTCAAATTCCTTGTTAGTCCGTTTCTTGGCGTCCAAAACACGACCCCCTTTATTTCAGATCCATTGTTACTATTATTAACAATGTTGATGATCTCATAAGTGGAAGATCGTAATTGCCCTTTAACCATCTTAAAGTCTCCAGCAAGGCCCTTAAATGCCACATTTGACAGTGCATTATGAAGTTCTTGACCATTGTAAGAGACCCCAAATGTATCAAGGTCGGTTAAGTAATTTCCCTCAACGTTTGCCCTTTTGAATCCAAACTTCCCGCTCTTCGCAACCTCTTCAACGGCGATGGCTAACGCCTTAGCCGCATCGTAAGCCCATAATCCGAACACATTCAATTCATCTTTAAATTCCCTTTTCCATTTTTCTCTAAAATCTTTAACCCCTTTTGTCTCCGGAACATAAGTTCTTATTCCCAACACACCATTCATCGAACGAACAGCCGAAGGCTCAATTGAACTCAACAAATTGGTCATCCCATTTGTCACAATCCAAACATACCCTTTTCCCATCATTCCAATTTTCTTTGCCTCGGCAAAAACCCTTGTGCCTAGAGAAACATTGGTGTGCAAAATGAAAACTCTTGTTTGCATAGTCATCAACTTGCGGAGCTCTTCGCCAACTTGATCACTATTCGAAATGACGCTTCTATAAGGGACGTGTGCGTCGACTTCAAGCAATGCGTCGGTCAAATAGGGAATTAGTCCTTCGCCATAGGCGTCGTTTGCGTAGATGGGCACGGCTTGTTTCCATCCGAAGGCTTTGACTATGGAGCTTATGGCCTTCGCTTGTGACGCTGCGTTCTCGGTGGCTCGGAAGAAATAGGAACTTCGGATGTTGAGAGAAGGGCATGCTGCTGAGTATGATATGATCGGGACTTGAGCTTTTTCACCGAGATCGACGATGAAGTTTGCTTGCGTTGACGTTATTGGCCCTATTATGGCTTGAGCTTGTACATTTTTTATGAGGTCTAGAGCTGTTTTTATGAGACGAAGAACATATTGATGAAATGAAGTCAAAAGAGCAAAAAATTTAACTTTTTTTTTTGGGTATTATGTATCATAATAAAAGGGAAAAAAAAATGGTTTATGAAGAAAGATTAGGAAGCACACAATCATTCAGGGCATAAAAAAAAGTAAAAATAAAAATAACTCTAAACATCCAAACTCAATCCATAGTTAACTCGCTCTCTCACATCCCAACTCATGCGGGTCTAGAAGGCAAAAGTGCACTTAAACAACGCATACAAATGGGACGAACCGCTTCTTCACAAGTTTATATTTTTTTAAAATTCGTCATATAGTAATCAAACGTTTTTAAAAATTGGACAATAACTAGTTTACTCAAATTATTTAAAAAAAAAAAAAAAAACAACCTAGACCCAAGGGATAGATGACAGAACTAGTACAATTGTCGTTTTGGAGTTCTATATCTCGATCCATTACTTGGGGAAAAAAAGGACAAAAGAAAAACTTATAAATAGGATAAGCATGCAAAACCTCAAATGATCTCAAACACTAAACAAGTCAATAAAAAGCCACAAAAATATAAGAATTGGCAAAGAGCTAGGAATTTAGATCAATGTGGGCTATCAATGAAAACAAAAAATCAACAAAAATTAATAACATTAATGTATTACAATTCTCATCTACAAGTTTTCATTTCTTGAAAATATTGCTGTGGAAGTGAGGTTATGTTATGGTATATATTCTTTTTATTTTTTTGTCTTAATTTTTTTCTAAATGAGGTCTTGGACTACTTAAACATAATGTGCTCTGTAATTTCTATTGGGCTGATATGTTAGTCGAACTGAACAAAATGGGTTATATAACTTCAATTTTGCTGATATGTTAGTGGAGCTTTTATATATATGAATATCTAATCATACTTATTTATATATGGTTTTTTTTTTTAAAAAAAAAAAAATGAGTGAGGGGCTTAAGCCCCTCCTAGTCACACATTCCAACTGTCCCTGGAATTGGCAAACTACTTTGGTTTACAAGTTTTTTTTTTTTTTTTTTTTTTTATAATTATTTTGCCTATTATTTACAATTTAAAAATGCTACCCTTAAGTGGTAGAGGCGTGATTGATGGGGAAAGGGGATGGCCATTAATTTTTATTGTTTTTAATGCTAAGGTCTTCTATGTATTGGTCGTATTTGATGCCAAAATTCATCTTTGCACTTGGACCAATCTTATTTAAAATCTTTTGTTTTTTTCGTACGTGTCTTTTTATATATATATATAAGCTGTCATTTGTCCTATTTAAAGCATTAATTTGTTTTTGTCATTTATCTTTTTGTCTACAAAAAGCTGTCATTTGTCTTACTTAAAACACTTTGTTTTGTCATTTGTCTATTGCCATCGTTATGGCGTATAAATCTAAAGAGAATCCGTATATTTTCCTAAAACCAAAAAATTAAGGGTGTGTTTGGTTCCAATGTCTAAATCCAAAAATTCCGTTTCAATGTTTGTCTTTATATTAAAAAAAATCAATAATAATTATAACTAATTTTTTAAAAATTAATCAATTTCAACTTAAAAATTTCATTCTAATTCGGTGCACTATACTCACTGTAAGTAAACATATAATTTTTAAACACTGATTTAAATAAATAATAAAAAAAAATTTTAAAAAATGAAACTTAATCAGTGATTAATCATGATCAATCAATAAAAAATACATAATAACATTAGTCAAAACTGATTCATTACAATCAATCCCTGATTTATTGATTGCTAATTTTTTTAAAAAATAATCATATTTTTAATTTTACAAAACTTCAGTCATTTGTTAAAAATAAATAAATAAATAAGTTGTTTATCCACAAATCCTTTTCTTTTATAATGAAAAGCGTAAAGAGAAACATTTCATAGTGAGTTTGCTTATAAGATGCAAAAATCTTAACAGAAAGATGATAAAAACTTGACAAAAACTAAAATACAATTAGAAGTGTTCATCATAGAAAACGGTGAGCAAATGGCATGATTCTTTTTGATCAACAAGTTATAAGAACAGTAGTTACAAGTATAATCTAGTGATAATTTCATATTTAATTTTATTTTTTTTATATAGATTTCTAATCTCCCCTAAGTTCGGAAGGAAAGAAAAAAAAAAGAATAATAATAAGAGCCTAACTTCTAGATGACGACGAAGTTGAAATAGACCCGGACGGTGAGGGTGTCTGCAAAGACTTTTCAACTCTTTTTTAACGTTATGTTTGTTTGTTTGTTTTTTTTCAACAACACATAAAGACTTTTTGATGTGTGACTTATTTGTCATCTGTACGTAGTTGTTATTAATTTTTCTACCATCTGATTTATAAATATTAATATTAAAAATTTATAACAGATGATATTTTTTTTAAAAAAATTAATCTAATAATTAAAACAATAGTTTTTATTGATAATAGAGAGATCAGAGTGTGATTACCTGCAGAAGCAGCTTCAACAACATCGGACTTGGAATCTCTGGGATGAAGAACCAGCCTGGTGTTGAAATAACTGTGGGACTCGTAGAATTCGGAGAGCGCCATTCTGATGCAGCTCAACCCCATCCTTCCGACCAACCTATCATAGTCCACAACCACACCCACGTTTACCTTCACCACTGTTCTGTTCTCTGCTGTGGCCAATTCCGACATCAATATTCCTACGACTCCTACACATATCAAGTACACAGTCCACCGGAAAGAGAATACCAGATTCCAGGACCTCCCCATCCTTAAACTTTATTCCCTCTAAACAATTTTTCCTTTTCATCCGCGTTTATACAAATAAATTCATATATATATATATGTATGTATATCCTGTTCCGTGTCCAATGAGCGTAGTACTTAATAGACGCAGCTGCACAACTTGGCCGCGGAACCTTCCCCTGTACCTTCCGGATATTAATTAATAACCTATGAAAGCTACCTATAGTAAATTTAGCGTCTCACGGACGTTACGGAATTTAATTATCGTCCTGACATAGAGTTAATATAAAGATAGAATAACTGTAATTACATTTACTTTAAGGGGTTGATTTTGGGAAGTAGATAATAGAGAGATACAACGAGTTTGAGACACGTAAAGTTTAGTGGTTCTCTTGTAATCTTTTTTTTTTTTTTTTCATTTAATTAAAATGTGACTATGACTGATAGAAGACGTATGAAGGACGTGATTTCTTTTATCAATCCTTGATAATAACCCGAAAATTTCTACAATAAAATTGGATAATTATTCTATTCCAATATTAATGTTGGAATGAAATGTTATTTTCCATGGGAATAATGTTTGAAAGGCAATTAGATCTTCCAAGGCCCGCTGAAGTTTCAGTGAAGTTTCATGCTACTTTGATGTACACATGCATTTATTGTCCAGCGCAAAACCTTTATGTATGTTGAATCAGAGCATAGGCAATTTTTTGGATTTACAAAATGATGATTTCAGAAAAACCTAAATTAGAACCGTCCGTTATACATGATGGGCGATTTGTGAACGGTCTGGATCTAATTGCATCTTATGATATAATTTTAGAAAGTATTAGAAATATATATATATATATATATATATTTAAAGGTATTTTTGTGTTTATGTTTTTAATATGTTTAGTTTAAATTAACTTTCTAAGTTAAAAAAAGACCATCAAATATCAAACACTATTCATATTTAAGAAAGCCCCAACATAAATGCAACAAAAAAAAAAAAAAAAAAAGAAGTAATGCATAACGTATGGTTGGGTCGGTTTTGCAAAAGGATGGTTCAGGAAAAAATTGAAATCGAGACGACTCATTCGGTTTGAACCCACATTTTGGTGGTTTGATGACGTGGTACAAAAATGATGGGACTTGGTAGGAAGGTTTGACCTTCTTTTTTTTTTTTTGCACCCCTACACGGGAGTGGGATAATTTGGTAGCACATATATAAATCCATTGGGATTAGTTGTGCTGATGGAAGAGGAGAGATAAAGGAAGTCTCATGAAATCTCAAAATATTTTTACTTTTCTTTAATAAATGAGAGTGGAAAACTCATATCATTAAAAAAAAAACTATATAAGTTTTTAATGTTTTTCTAATCTATTATTCTAACAGGTGTGACCAAGTTTATAGATTTAAATGGTTGCCAATATTTGTTTATTTTTCGTGTTTGACACTCATATTCCGTTGATTTAGACCTTGACACAAATTATGACACATGTTAATATTGGTTCTATAGACCAGTATGCTGTACAGAACTGACAAAAGTCAGTCATTTGGCTAAGCCAAAGTTGTTAGTCTTAGTTATTTGGACGGTAAGTTATTCAAAAAAAAAAAAAAAAGTCGTTAGTCTAAGTGTCCAGGTGTCTAATTGTAATTGGCTACTCTATTGAAATAAGTTGTCAAATTTGTTCTAGGTAGATCTTTTTGGGGGATTTCTTTGGGAATTTTATGGTTCTGTAAAGTATTGCTTCTGAGGAATATAATTCAAGACTCTATTTTACTCAATTTCAGATTTTATGTGTGATTCTTTGAGATCTGTTGTGTAGAGTTTGAGGAAGAACATTAACAAAACCTAATTCAGGGACCATTTAGCGACAAAACTTTCCCTATTCAATTCCAAAATTCTTAAATTTACATTTTATTTATTTATTTATTTTTCATAAAATTTGAATTTCAAAAGTCTAACTTTTTTATTTCAAGTCGAAATAAAATGATTTTTGTGCCCGAATGCTCACAGCGATGGGAGAAATGAAATAAAATCTATACTGCCTATTTTTTCCAAATGTATATTAAGTTTTTACATTATTCTTTATTTCATAATTCATTTTCAATTCATATTTTAACCAAACACATATTACAATTCCAATTTACAAAACTCCAACTCACCCCGTTGTTCCAAACGAGCCCTAACTAAAAGTAAAAGAGTATAAACTTTATTTAAGAAAGAACATTATGAACATTATGAACATTATAATTGAATCATATGAAACAAGTGAAAAACAAAATGTACATCAGGAGGATATGATATCTTGAATCCCATAAAATAGTTTTCATTTACTAGATTTCTCTAATTGGTTAAGTTCAATTGTTGATGATTAATAAGTTCAACATGAGCAGAAGGTGTTTGGCCAGGAGAAGTTTCATATTCGGTACTAAAGCCTGTTTCTTGCTGTTCTATAGAGAAAGCAAAGACCAATTGATCATCATCCGTGCGGTTCGAACAACTCGACGTCCTAGGGTGACTGTTTGTGTTTGGCGAGCTCTCAACAACATCGCGATGATCATCACGAACACTCTCGATAGCTCTTCCATCGCACGATTCGCAGATGCTCTTCCTAAACGTATGTGAACTCGAGTCCTTTTTATCAAAGATTCTCAACACTACGCAAATTCTCCTCCATATTGGCAGGACTTGATCAGTGTTGGAAGGCAACAAGACTTGCCTTTGCTCGTAGAGGAACATCACGGCATAGGCTATGAGACAAGAGATAGAAGCAATGCCGACAATGAGGAAAAGACCCCAAAAGCTTTCGAGCCCAAGGCTGTTGGAAGAAACCTGTGTGTTGGGATCTGGACAGCTGGTTTGATTTCTGAACCATTTGTTTTCTATGTTCTTCATGGTCTTTTCCTCGGTTACGGTTAAGATCGCCCTTGAAACATCTGCTACCAAAGGCGAGCCTCTTGGAAAAACCTGCGCAAGTCGCAAATTATAAGTACGAGTCCTAGAGATCTCATGACAGTACTTGTACTAAAACTAACTCCTAAATTTCCTAAACATTTCATGTTAGTCATTTTTTAAAAAGTGATTTCCAACTTTGGTTAAAAAAATTTAGGACATTTTTTGGACTTACGAAGCCAAATCCAGCGGTTTTGAAGGTTGGTTCAACCATGGTATACTTGGAGCAATATCTGGCGAGGAGGAACTTATTGTAGGAGAATTCGTCAAAGGCGGCGGCTATACCGCCATTAGACTTTTTCTTCGAAAATAGTTCGTCACACTGTTCGGGGGATTTGTAAATCTGGAGTTGAGAATTATTAAAGCCTAGTTCTTCCAGTATTCCACGAACGAAAGAACCGTCGAGGTAGCCAACGTTGTCTCCGTTCTTGAGGAGCTGCTTTACATCGGTAACCGTCGGCTGGAGCTTTTGGACGGTAAGGAGTGATGTTAAACTAGCTGTGTAACTTTGAGTCAAAATCAGCACCACAAACATCCATGTGATTACCACAAATCTCGCCAAGTTACTAATAACTTTTTCCCCTGCAAATTAAATTCAAAAGGAAAAATTTTCAAAAAAAAAGGAAGAAATGTTAAAAATATGTATGATGAGTTTAATCAGTGAAGTTTGGTTTGAAATTGCATATTTAGCATTAAATCCAAATATGGAAAATTAAACGAACCAAAATGTGGAGTTGATATAAGATTGAGTTTAGGATGAAATTTCATAACTAGAAGACTAACTCTTATTAATTAAATAAATGGAATTAGAGACACTTACGATGAGCAAAGACCATGGTTGAAAATGAGAACCAGAAGCTCGTGCCGATTTGATACGAAGGAGGACCCCTAAAATCGTCGTTAATTCGGTGTTCAAGAACCCAAACCACAAAACCGATGAAGACGAAGAAACAAGCACTTGTCATCCAGAGATCCCATGTCAAAGGCTTTAGAAAAACCCAAGCATTGTTTTTTCTCTGTTTGTCTTTGATCGGGACGATCATTGTGACGCCAGATTCAGTGTAAGGCAATGTGAAATCAACAAACGCGGTCCTGTTCGCTCTAATTGTAGTGTCCCCGACTACAGCGTCGAACTTCTGCAATGTAGTAAAAAAAAAATGTCAGCCAAGGAAATCACTTCTGCATTATTGACAATTAACTTAATAACTTAGGGGGGGGTAAAAAGGGAAAATGTGATAGGTATTTTTAATAAATTTTGTAGTAGGATACACAAAAAACACGATATCGATTTGAATTGTCATATTTTCATCGGATACGGTTATATGGTCATCTAATATGCAATATTAGAGAACAAGGATGGATAAAGATTAGTCATACCCCAAGAAACACTTCATAAACCAATTCATCGTAAGTGCCGCGGCTCTTGCCATCAGGCGTCATGAACGGAATGAACTCATAATCAACACTATAAGGCAATGCTTTCATCACGGCTTCAAAGACATCTATGCAGTACCCTGTGACAACTGTGTCATTAGAGACCGGATCACGTTTCACCTCCACAAACTCTTCGAATCCTTCCTTCTTTGGCACGCCGATTTTCAACTTTTTCCTGTTTGTCGGAGTCTCCCATCCCTTTGGAACAGATGTAGATTCGCCTGGCCATATGATTTGTCCTAAATTAGGCTTGGAGGAATTTCCTGTTCCCGCGTTTATTTCCGTTAGACTCTTCACTAGCCCACTTTGCGGTGTCCAAAATCCTATCCCTCTTTCTCCAATACTACTCCGAACATTAATTATCTCAAAAGTTGTTGATTGTAATCGTCCATTAGCCAGACTGAAATTCCCTGCCAAACCATTGAATCGCACGCCGGATAGGGATTTACGCAGATTTGGACCATTTTGAGAGACCCCGAATGCTTCAAGATCTGTCGAGTAATTGCCTGAAACATGACTTGTATTTTTGAAGCCAAAATTCCCATCATTCCAAACCTCTTCAACCGCAATGGCTAGTGCCGTTGCAGCATCATAAGCCCATGATCCGTACACATTAAGCTCAAAATCATAGACTTTTGAATTCTCTTGTTGAAATTTCCTTTTCCATCGAGCTTTAAATTCTCTAAGCGCTTTTGTGTCCGGAACATATGTTTTTATGCCTAACACCCCTTGCATTGATTCGACGACCGGAACATTAAACGAACTCAAAGAGTTGGCCATCACATTTGTCACGATCCAAACATAGCCTTTTTCCATCATTCCAATCTCCTTCGCCTGCATGAAAATCCGAGACCCTAAAGAAGCATCGGTGTGAACGACAAACACCCTTGTTTGCATTGTCATCAACTTGTAAAGCTCTTTGCCAATTTGATCATCCGATGCCGATGGGGAAAGGACACTCCGGTATGAAATACGAGCACCGACGTCTTGCAAGGCGTCGATGAGAAAAGGTATTAGACCTTCTCCGTACGCATTGTCTATGTAAATGGGGACCACTTGCCTCCATCCAAATGCTTGAACAATTGAACTTATGACATTCACTTGAAACGTTTGATTCTGGGTTGCTTGGAAAAAATACGAACTCCGGAAGTTCAGAGAAGAGCTTGACGCCGAATACGATATGATAGGGACTCGAGCTTTTTCGCCAAGATCAACCACAAAGCTGGCCTGCGTTGATAAAACTGGCCCTATGATGGCTTGAACTTGAACATTTTTAATGAGATCTAGAGCTGTTAACACAAGAAATTAATCCCAGATTTATTAAAACAAAGTTAGAGTTGTCTTTGATTGATAAAAATTTAAATATTTCCATTCAAATATTTTTTTTTCTCAAATGTAACTGTTGGGGTGCTTCCTCAAGCGGAGTTTTCATTCATTTTTAGAACTGAAACGAAGGAGAGAAAATAAATAACATATTTTTATGACTCAATACAGCTAACCAGCTAGCTAGTTGGGTTGTATTATTAAATGGATGAAACAAGTGAGGCTATTAAATGTGCTACGTCGTTTTCCAGCCCCAGTCGCCATGACGATAATATGTCGCATTTAAAATTCAAATGTACCTTCAACGCAGGGCTATAATTCAACTTCCATTAATTAGTTTATTCTTATGGTCACACAATTAATAGTAATTGTATTATCCACCTTCATTTTAAGCCTAGTTCAAATTTATATTTACTTGTAGATAGTAGGGTACGATATTCACAAAAACCACGTCGATAACAAATATAATCTTGAGTCTAGATTTATGTCTCTATTTTTCATTTTTTTAGACTTTTTTTAATTATTTATTTATCATGTCATCGAAATTTAACAACTTGATCATGTGAACAAAAACAGATAAATAAGAAAAATACCAAACAATTGACTGATGTGTCACAATTTATAATTAGAATCGAAAGTTTTAGATCTGTCTGAAAATGTTATTAAAAACAGACTTGAAGAACAGTTTATAAAACAGGTGAAAATACTGTGACAAAAAATCTAAACTGGTAAATATTTCCACATGTAATCAAGGAAAATGTCAGCTATAAATATGACTCTAGTACTATATGACAGGTACGTGAGTGTCTACAGCCGCATAATTAGGACGAGCATAAATCAATGGCCTTGAATCTAAACGTGCAAGGCAATTACAGAGACTTGTTCTTCGTTGACTTCTTAGAAAAAAATACCTTTTACTATTACGAGCAGAGACCAAACTAATCAAAATTATTGCAAAAGAAAATTAAAAAGAAAAAAAAAAAAAAACACAAAAGTGTAGAATATACTAGAAGTAGGGAAAAGTAACAGTTTCTAAATTTCATACCGCGGAAAGGTAGAAACGGCGATAGAAAAAACATACCAGCAGAAGCCGCTCCGATTACATCAGACCCGGAGTCTCTTGCGTGAACCACCAGCCTTGTGTTGTAGTCACGACCTTGAGAGGCGTAGAATTCAGGAAGAGCCATTTCAATGCAACTCAACCCCATCTTCCCAACCCATCTCTTGTAGTCGACAATCACACCAACATTTATTTTTTCCGATCTATTCGTCTCTCTAGTATTGCGGCTCAAGTTATCTGAATACACCGTCCTCAATAATGACACCAACAAAAGTAGTGAAATGATATTTACGACCCTTCTAGTTGCTCTCTTCATGCTTTTTGCGCTTTTGTGTTGTGGCTGTGATGAGAAATCTACGTAGCCTATTGGAGAGGAGGGAAACCTATTTTCTTAGATAAGAATCCGGTGTGGTGAGATTTTGGAGAAGTAAGAACTAATAAGACAAAATAACTTCCCCACAAGAAATAATAATAATAATAATTAAAAGAGACAAAATAAGCAATTTAAAAAGAACTAAACTCTCAGCGCGGTATCTTCTTGCTTGAAGGAACCGGTGTGGAGTTGCCAAGTCGAAGTTTTGTGGGGTCCAACGTGGGACCTGTTCTGTTGTGGTGGGCTCTCATGTGGGGTTTAGCCAGCGGCTTCCTAGAAAGTCTCTTTGTCAGAATCACAAAGCTGATCCTTGGGGAAGAAGAGATGTACGAGAAGGGCATATTTCCACAAGTGTGTCATCTCAACGATCTGCAGTCTCCAATTTATTTATCAACATCAACTTTGGGTGCCGTTTGAGAGAAGTTTTTCGGTCAAGATTTTACGGTCTCAGTTTGAGAGAAGTTTTTCGGTCAATATTTTACGGTCTCGTTCAAAACTCCTAGGTTTACATATTGCTTTCTCTCTTTTTATTTTTAAAAATTCATCTTTTTATTTTTTTAAATTAATAAATTTCTCATTTTAAATCAAAATCAGATGATTCTTATGTTAAAATGCTCACAACGACAAGACGAATAAAATAATATCTATTTTGTAAATTTTTTTAAACACATTTCAAATTTTTACACTATTTTATATATTATAGAACTTTTCAAAAGTCCTCCCCTAAAATACACATTTCTGATTCAATCTTCAAAATTCTATTTCCAAATATCCCCTCAAATATGCCCTTATATTTGTTACTAAAGAATATGATGTATTTGCGATTTGTGCTTCAATAGATATGTTATTTTGTAATATTATATATGTGTTTTATAATTATCATTAAGTTTTGATATTTATAAAAAGTAAAGTTTTAGCATTTTAATCATTCAAAATTATAAATATGTAATGGTTAAATGAAAATTTATAAACATGTAATGGTTAAATGGAAAAAAAAAAGGGTTAGATACTAAGTAATAAGTAATAATAATCAAATGTTAAATTTAATATTTTTGTTAATTAAATTGGATCTTATCATAAGAAAAAGATAAATGCAAGGAAGAATACTTACTAGAAAGAATTATGCTAGGTAGATAACTTTTTTATTTTATTTTTTATTTACACCAATTCAAATCTTAATTTTTAGAATGTGATTAGTAAATTTCATTCTTTTATTGGTAATATACTATTTTCTTATAAAAATATGACAATCTACGACCGTGTAAGTTCGTAATAAAAAATTAGAATTAGAATTGGTATCCCTAATGCTCTAAATACTAAAAAACACGTATTAGTAATAGTGAACATTTTCCTTAGTATGAGAACATTCAAAAGAATAAAAACCACATATCTCATCATAAAAAATATTAAAAAATCCCTAATACCTCTTTTTTTTTTTTTTTTTTTTCAAAAAGGAAATTTGACAATACTTAGTTTTTGAATTTAACAATATTCAATAATTTGTTAAGAAAACCTTTTTTTTTTTTTTTTTTTGCAAGTTTCATTAGCTAATTTCCCGAAGAGAAAATTATATAAATAACCATTTTTTTCATCTATTGACTAACATAATATAAATCCTTTATTCTTGACCGACATTATACTGATTTTAATTAATTTTAGTTTAATTTTGTGTCATATTAGTGTAGTGTTAATTTCTGCGTATTTGGAGTTATGAAGGTGTGGCTGGTGCCCATATTGTGTTTTCTAGCTTGTGCTTTTTGGCAGCTATATGACATTGGGCGTATTGGGATCTAGCATGTTGGTGATTTTTAAATTTATCCATTTAGGTGCTTTCCTCATTCCCAAAAGGTCATAAACAGGCCTAAAATTTGGGCCTGATCCAACTTTATCCAAACAGAGTACCGGAGACCGTGTAAGCCCACGGCCCAAATGTAAGAAAGGATAGACATCATAATTAGGCCTCACCTACAAAATCCTCTGTAGAGTAGAAAAACTCGTCTCTTTCTGGCTTAGGGTTTGTTTCTTGGCCGCTCCCGGAGGAAAGCTTTGAAGCACAGAAACCCATTCCACCTTCTCCGCCACCATGGGTCGTATGCACAGCCGCGGGTAACTTCACCCCCCATCAAACTGCGCTTACACACACACACACACTGAGTTACATATAACTATATATATATATAGCTCAATCAGTATGTAAATTTCTGTTTTTTTTTTTTTTTTTTTTTTTTCAGTAAGGGTATATCGGCCTCAGCCCTGCCATACAAGAGAACTCCACCGAGTTGGCTCAAGATCTCTTCTCAAGATGTAAGCTGATTATGGCGTATTTAATGATGTTTATTTGTATTTGCATTAGTTAATTTGGGATTAATTCGATGGGCATTTTGTGGTTTAAGGTGGAGGAGAGCATCTGCAAGTTCGCAAAGAAGGGTCTTACGCCGTCGCAGATCGGTGTGATTCTTCGTGACTCTCACGGTATTGCTCAGGTCAAGAGTGTCACCGGAAGCAAGATCCTTCGTATCCTCAAGGCTCACGGTATGTTTTATATGTGTACACACACACACACACACACACATATTGTCAAATTAAGTTTTGTTCTATTTGGAATTTCAATACATTAGAAAAGAACATAGGTCTTGATTTATTAATCTTTTGTTGTCTAATTGTGGGAATTTTAGGACCCATTTCGACTCCGATTCGACTTTTATTAGATGTTTGACAAGACTAGGGAAGGAAATTTGATGGGTTTTTTTTTTTTTTTTTTTTGGGTTTCAGTTTGGATTTAAAATGTGGTTGATTATGGTTGTTGGTTTTGTTCTGATTATTGATAGGTGATGTGTTAGGGCCGGTTGAAGCTTTTGTAATGGAAAAGTCTTTGGCTTTGGTTAATGGCTTTTCTTTGTTTTGATTCGGTTTGGTTATGTTAGGTCTTGCTCCCGAAATTCCCGAGGATCTGTACCATCTCATCAAGAAGGCAGTCTCGATAAGGAAGCATCTGGAGAGGAACAGGAAGGATAAGGATTCCAAGTTCCGATTGATTTTGGTCGAGAGCAGGATACACAGGCTTGCACGCTACTACAAGAAAACAAAGAAGCTTCCTCCAGTGTGGAAATAGTAAGCGCCGTCCTTTGTCAACTTAAACTTGCTTGTGTTTATGTTTTTTTTTTCTCTCTCGACGTAAAACTTGTTTAACTCTTGTATCTTTGCTTGTCTGAATATTCTACCACTTTTAGACGCTCGACGCAGAATTGTTGCACACTATAGGCTACAGCTTGCTTAATGTCGCATGTAGTTTTAAACACCCAGACAAAGATTTATTTATTTATTTATTTATTTATTCGCTTTTTATGCTATTGTATTGAAAGTTTGCAATTGTTAGCCCCAGTGGAATCAGACTTAGAAAGGGAAGGGAAAAGAATGTGAGCCTACCGATTCTATAACATACATGGTTGACCACCATATAATATGATGAATTAATGATACGTTGGTTGAATTCTTTGTGGAGTTGGGGCTCTCTCTATAACTCGACCATCGTCTATTTCTTGGTCGTTTTTTTCTCGAATTTCTTTTGGCCAATTTGTTGCTAACTTCAACTTGGCCATTTTGTTTTGCAGTGAATCAACAACCGCCAGCACTCTCGTTGCTTAGGTTAGGTACGGTTACTCAGCCAGAGTTTTTAATAGCATGGATTACTACTACAATGGACGGAGATCATTTTTCTTCTTATTTCAGAATGTGGAGCTTTATGGTTTTTGAAAAGTTGGGATGTATTGGTCTTCTCTTTCAGGAACCATGATTTTGTATTTGACTTGAGATGTTTATTGGTCTTGGCATTTCGTATTATCAAAAAGACCTTCCCAAGAGCAAAATTTTTAAGTTTGAACTAAATTGTTGAATCTTTATCTTCGTTTTTCTTTTTGCGTTTATAAGTAGGAAATGTGAGAGTACAATGAAGAACTAAAAAAAATGCATTTGTACCAATTGTTTGCAGCAGCCTTATATATATCTAGTAATGTGCACATTTTAAATTAGAGTGGCCTGCCGCCTGAATTTATACAAGTCGCTCTTATTATTGCGCAGCTGAATTCTATTAACGATAGGAAAGCACCTATTTTTTCAGGCAAGAGTAGAAGTCATTTGGCATTATAAATTGCCAGGAAGTTCTATGACATCTAAAGAATCAACAATTTATGTGTTTGAAGAAAAACTTTCTTTAAAAAAATAACATGTACACTTCGAACTTTGAGAACTTTTCAGGAGGAAAAAAAAAAGGTCTTTTGTTTTACCTTAACCACCTTCCCCCAAATAGGTCTTTTGTTTTACCTTAACCACCTTCCCCCAAATTACTAGTTTTTTTCAGAAAATATTTAGAGAGAATAATCGTCAATAGTAAATTTATTAGATAAATGATTTATTATTTACTTCTATCAAATAAATAATTTACCCAATAAATTTCATACAGTTTCATAAAAATGTTTTTGTTGAATAGTTTTATAAAAATGTTAGAGCAAATTACACTTTTCCCTCATCTTTAGGTCTTGTTACAAAATATCCCTTGAACTTCAAGTTGTAACATTTTCCCCCCTAAATTTTAGAAAAGTTGACGAATTTCCCTCTTCAATTAAATTTTTGACTAAAAAATGCACATCACACTCATTGGAAACATAATATATTGAGGAATGATTGTCATTTTTTTCCCATAATTCTTTCTTATATATAACTTTGTAATTTCACACTTAATAAGGGTAACGGGTGTCTGGAGTGCTACTAATGTGTGCCATTTCATAATCATATACTAAACACCCTCAACTCATGCTTCCAACGAATGTTATGTGCATTTTTCGTCAAAAATTTAATTGAGATAGAAAATTCATAAACTTTTTGAAAATTCAGGGGGAAATAATGTTATAAATTGAAGTTGGGAGGCATTTTGTCACCAGACTTAAAGTTCATGAGAAAAAGTGTAATTTATCCATAATGTTATTTCATATCATTTTTGTTGGCTTTTTTGCATTGATACATCTTAAACTAATCTTAGAGTTACAATTTACACCATAAATTTTTAATTTAGACAATTTGCACCCTAAACTTATAAATATGTAACAACTTACACCCCATTGATAATAATATTAATCTTTTGAAAGAAATTAATATGTGATTTGTACATGAATTGTTAATTCATAACATAAGTAATCATTTTTATCTTTATTAATTAACAATTGATATGCAAGTGAAATATCAATTTTCATTTAAAAATCAACATTATTTATTAATGGGGTGAAAATTGGAACTCTATAATAAATTTTGGGTACACTAATAAAAAAAAGCTTTTTTGTTTTTGTATCATGAATTTTTGAATGAATGAATGAATGAAAAAAAAAAAAAAAAAAAAAAAAAAAAACTGGTAATTGAAATTTGGCGCTTTATCAAAACCCCACAAAACCCTAAACTGGTATTCATCAGAAAAGCACAATTGGCATTAGCAGAAAGCAGCTCGCGAAAAATCAACGTTTGTGGTAGAAAAAGAAAAGAAAAATGGCGGTGGGGATCAGAGTGTACCGTGAGAGAGTCGGAGACGGTGCCGGAGAACCAGTCCTCGACGCCGAAAATGGGGAGGAGCTGATGCACGTTCAGCCTGGCGTCTCTATTGTTCTCTCCAATCGACCTCCCGAATCCCCTGGCACTCTCTATATCTCCTCCAAGTAAACCCCCCCTTCTCTCTCTTTCTCTCCCCTGTTTCCTTCGCTGCGAGAAAGTGACGGAAAATTACAGTTTTTGGGTCTTCGCATTCATTATTTTATTTTGCTTTTTTTTTTTTTTTTTTTTGTTTGTTTGTGGTTTGATCTGATGAAGAACACAGTAACAACACTAATTTTTGATGTATTATTTTAATTGTCCACAAAATATTGTTTAATTGGAGCAATTATGTTGAATTTGTGGATGGGATTTTGCAGGAAAGTTGTATGGTTGAGCGATGTTGACAGGGAAAAGGGGTATGCAGTGGATTTCTTGTCTTTATCGCTACACGCCGTGTCGAGGGATCCAGAAGCCTATCCATCTCCTTGTATATATACTCAGGTACGAGGCTTGTATTGGTTTACAGTTTTATCTGATTACAGAACTGTATCTGCATATGGTTCTTTATGATTGTTATCAAGGATGTTATAACTTATCTGTAAATGCATTTAAGATTGATTTGTTGTTAACTTTGTGTTGGCTTTTCTCTTTTAATTTTAACTTTTTCTTTCTTTTCTTTTCTTTTTTTTGCCCCCCCGGAAAGATTGAAACAGGAGATGATGAGAATGTCGATGAGTCTGAGGACTCGGATTCAGAATGTAATGGGACCTTAGATTTATCCAAGATAACGGAGATGAGGCTTGTTCCTTCAGACCCCGGCCAATGTCTCTCTCTCTCTCTCTCTCTCTCTCACGCACACACACACGCCACACAAACATAGATACAATTTAAAGATTGTCATGATGCTATTTACTGTATTCTTTCGTTTTTAATATGCCTATCTGGTTGTGATATTGTCATTAGATTATTTATGATTTTTCGGTATCTTTCTCTTGTTAAGGTGACGTATCACATATTTTTTTATTTTTAAATTTTTCTTCAGTGGACCACTTGTTTGAGATATTCTGCGAGTGTGCGGAGCTTAATCCAGAACCTATTGAAGGTTAGAACAAATTTTTGTGTTGTAAAAAGGTTTTTTGAACATATTTTTATGGGAAATTGAATTTAGTTGCTTTTATCTTCAACTTTTGTCCTAGTATGCTACTCTATTTATGTTTTTTTTTTTTTTTTTTTGTTCAGAAGAAGAGGAAGAGCATAATTGGATTTCCAGTGTTGATCAATTGCAAGAAGAGGGTACAGGTATGAAAAAAAAGCATCTAACTTTAACACCTTCTGGCATGTACTATCATGCATTTATGACCCATCGGCTTGTTGGTTTTCCATTTGGTCATGTCCGTTTGTGTTATTACTATCTTATGGTGAACGATGTTTTTTGTTTGAATTTGGTATTTCTAGAAGTGGAAGATCCCAATTGGTTTATGTCTGAAAATCCAACAAGCACAATCGGTCAGTCTAATGGGGATCATGACTTGGCACGTACAGTGCTTGAGGTACGCTGATGAAATGCATTCTAAGCTGCTTCTTAATTTCTTTGATGTGTTCCTATGCAGAATGTGTCACATTGGTTTTCTAGGTCTTCTGTTTTGCACTTTTGCTATATCTTTCACTACGAGTTTAGACACGTGACTCTTTCAAGACGTAAATGTTACTGATAATCTACCAAGTGGTATAGTGCTCAGATCAAGATTTTTGTCATTTAAGTTGTATGCTTCTAGTGGGTCACTTTTCAAGGAGAAGAGCTAGAAGATTTGATCTGACAATGGTTGAAATAATCATGTCAGTCAGCATTTGTTTGGTATATTGACTGGTAGTTGTTTCTTGTGAACACACACTAATATGCCATAGCTGAATGTCTGTAACACATCTTCGTTTGATAAGTTTGAAGCTTGCAATGCATAATGTCATTTCATTATTTATTTATTTATTTATTTTTTTTCCTTGATTGAAATTCAGTATTTATCTTGCGTGCTTATAGGAACTGCGCTTTTTTATTAGACTTGTTCCAATGTATTTTTTTTGTGGTTTTGATCACCTTTTCATTACTATTGCAGCTTCAGATCAATGATCGGCGATTTGAGGATGCGGATGAAATGGAGCATGATGTTGACACTGGCCACCATTGAGCTTGCTTTCGCCTTTCAATCTGCAGTGTTACCTGTGTCCATCTTGGTCCTTTCATGGTTCCCAGTCCCTTTTGTATATGCAAACAATTATCTAGAAATACATTAGGACTTATCAAGTACCTTTCCTTCTAACTTATTTGAGTGTTATCTGAATAATTATTCGGCATTAACCTAGTTTTTCTAGAACTTTTTAGACAAGTATGGTAGTTATGACACATTTTGTCTGATGGAATACTCTACCTTTTGTGGCAAATCAAATCATTGTACGACTGTCATTTGGAATTTTTTTCCTTGTTTCCTCAAAATTTGAAAATAGAAAGTGAGTGGTACTTTCATACCCATTTTAGGCTCTCCGCTTGAGGACGTCTTTGGAAATCATGTTTTCAGAAGTTTTTTTTTTTTTCCCTCCAATTTTAATATTCACTTTTGCAAACATTTCAAAAAAAAAAAAACTTAAATATTAAAACTCCGTAACTTTATCATTTTAAGTTGAAATTAGAATTTTTTTTTTTTTTTCAAATTGCATAGAATTTCGAGATAAACGAAACGAGATCTTTATTGTTAATTTTTTTTCTGAACACATTTTAAGTTTTAACACTTTTTCACTCTAAACGGTTTATTTTCACCAAAAGCATATTTTCAATACTCAAATCATCTCTAACCTCCAAAACTACCGTCTCCAAATGTATCCTCAAATGGGGCCTTAGTTTCACGCTTTTCTTGGTTTCAGTTATTGGTGTTGTTTTCACGTGTTTGTCGTTTTTATCTTGGTGTGTTTACACTTTGTTGTTATTTCTATTTTTTCATTTAAACATTATCGTCTACTTACAATTTTGTCTCTGATTTATATTGTTGACATTTGCACTTTCTCATCGCTTTGTACGTTCTTGTAGGTTCAGTTTCCTCGGTTTATTTTTTATTGTCGTTTTCTTATTTTTTGGTGTCGTTTTTACGTTCTTGTCGTTTATTTTGTCGTCCTTTATCTGGTTTGATGTGTCCTTGGCATTTGCCATCCTTGAATTCCTTTGTTCTGTCGTTTAAAACCGTTTTCAATTTACACTTTCTCGTCTTTGTCGTCGTTTTCTATTTTTTAAATAAATTATTGTCGTTTTCCATTTTGCTGTCTAAGGTAATCGTCTTTCACAGTTGTCTTTTATTCTTGTCGGTGACACTTTCACGGTTTGTCGCTTTTCATTTGTTCTTTCAATGTCCTCGTTCACTTTTGGTGTCGTTTTTCGTTCACTTTTGGTATCCTTTTTCATTTCTTTTGTCGTTTAAGTTTTCAACCTTAGGTGGTTTTTTCACTGTATTGCCATATCTACGTTCCCGTTGTTTTGGTGTCGTCTACACGCTGTTTTGTTTTTAATTATTATCAATAGAAATGATTTTGTTGGTGTTGTATACTGCTTTACTGTGTTTTTCTTCCTTTCTTTCCATTTTTTTCGTTTACATATTCTCGTGAATTTACACTTTGTTTTAGTTGGTTTATTTTTGGTGTCTTGTTATTTGTTTATTCACTTTTTGTCGTTCATATTTTGTGGTCGATTTACACTTTAATGTCTTTTCGATTTCCATGCGATCCTATTTATTGTCGTTTTTCGTCTGGTTTTACATTTTCTGGTCTTTTAGTTTTGTTTTACATTTTGCTGTCGTTTCTTTGTTGTTGTCTTTCACGTTCTTGTGGTTAAATGGTTTATTCTTTGGAGCTCCTACCCAAATCCCTTCCATTAGCAGGGTTTACAGTATGTTGATTTCTTTAGTTGTTTACACTTTTTCTTTGTTTTATACTTTACTGTCGTTTCAGTTTCATTCTTTTACATCTTGTTGTCGTTTCCTGTGTGTTGTTTCTTAACTAGGTTTTTTTTTTTTTTTTTTTTTTGGGTATATATTCATATATGTATGATAAAAATACTACTGTTCATTTATTAAAAAATAAATATTACTGTTTGTTCAAATTAAAAAAAAACAGTACTCTTGTTTGGAAACAAAAGTATTCTTAAAAATTGAGTGATCTATAAGATTGCTTTTTTAAAAAATATATCTTTAAATTATTATCCCAGTTATAATTACTTTACTTTTTTTTTTTTTGGCTCCAATTAAACAAATATTAAAGATTAAAAATCCAAGTATGAGGCAAAAAAATATAAATATATTTATGTTGTTTTCACAATTTTATCCCTAAAAATTCGTGTAATTATCACTTGAAAATTTGTGTTGAAATCCAAGTAAGAGACAAAAAAATATAAATAAATTTATATAAGCGGTTGTTTTCACAATTTTATCCCTAAAATTTCCTGTAATTATCACTGCAAAATTTGAGTTCATCCGAGTTTGGGCCATCAAATGGGCTTGATTTAGAGGGTTTGTGATTGAAACCCAGTCTTGAATTGGGCCTAGTTGAAACCCTACCCAGTCCACTACACAACTCGAAGAGGAGAAACGGGCAAAAACCCTAACTTTAAAAGATAATAGAGAGAGGGGCGGGTCTTCTTCTCTTCCCAATCGAGCGAAACGAAAGTCTTCAGCAGACGCCGCTGCTCCTAAACCCCCTCATATCCTCGCCTCCTCCTCCGCCGCCGCCGCCGCCCCCGCCCCAAAAAAGCTCGGAAAACTCAACAATGGCGTACGCTGCGATGAAGCCTACGAAGCCCGGTCTGGAGGAGCCTCAGGAGCAGATTCACAAGATCAGGATCACTCTCTCTTCTAAGAACGTCAAGAACCTCGAGAAAGGTCTCTTCTTTTTACTCTATTTTTTCCCTATCAATTCCGTCCCTTTTTCACTCGTTTTCATTGGATAAACTAGGTTTTTTTTTTTTTTTTGATAAGAAGAAAGCCAGATTAAATTCCTCCGAATCCAGAATCGCCTTACAATAGATTTTTTCAATTTTACATATTTTTTGGAATTAAAGGTGCATAATAAAATAGTGAACTTTATAGATCCTTGGGTAATTCTCTTGTCATCCCTTTGGCATAAATATATGCGTATATATATAGATACACATATTTTGTTCCAGGTCTATGGTATGAAATCTCTAAATTTTATAGAGTAGAAATTGTTGTTCTGGTTTGATTGATAAGAATATGTTGGTTTACGTTTGACAGTGTGCACTGACTTGGTTAGAGGTGCCAAGGACAAAAGGCTAAGGGTTAAGGGACCTGTGAGAATGCCCACCAAGGTTTTGCACATCACCACCAGGAAGTCTCCTTGCGGTGAAGGTATATTTTTATATTCATTCAACTTTTATTATTATTGTTGTTGTTTTTTTCTGGTAGAATCTATATGTTCGATCTCGAGTACCACATTTAGTGCGCTAAATTGTAGTTTTGCAAATCGAAGTTGTTGAGTGTTGAGTGTGCAAATTGTGCATGCTTTGTACCAGTGTCTTTGGATTTATTCAACTTTTTGTTCTTCTTGGTTTGTTGTAGGTACCAACACATGGGATAGATTCGAGCTTCGTGTCCACAAGCGAGTGATCGACCTCTTCAGCTCCCCGGATGTGGTTAAGCAGATCACTTCCATTACAATTGAGCCTGGTGTGGAGGTGGAAGTCACCATTGCAGATTCTTAAATCTGTACCATTTTTACGTCTTTAAAAACTCTTGTTTATTTGATAAGAAAGTTTCCCCTCTATGTTCTGCTGCTGTTGGCATAGTGTTAGTTAAGGACTCCCTTTTCTTTTCTTATTTTGGAGTTGAACTGCTTTCTGGTGGTGAGGAATTTTTGTTTGTTCGCAGCTGTCGTAATTTCAAATTTTTGGATGCTTTAATTAAATACATCATTTTGATTATCGAACTAGCTTTCGTTCTAAAATCGGTTCGGAATTGTCGATTTTCTCTTGCTTTATAACCGCTCTCTTATCTGCCCGTCACTCAACCTGATTCATTCTTGTGTCTAAGAATGCATGTCTACCTTGCAGGCTTGTGTGCCATTATTGATCTGCTTGTAATTCCGTGGTTCTGTTGTTGAACTCCGTACCTTTATTTTCTTAGATTTTTCCCGTTGCTATACAAGAATAATTTGTGGCAGGAGCCTCTATAGTACAGACGAAGAACTGGCTAAATCCAGTTTTATTCATTGGATTAAAATTCCCTTGGTAATTGTTGTGTTCACAAATCTAACCTTTCTATTACTCTACTTTTTTATGAAGTCGATGTTTATAATTTTGCAGCTGTTCGTGCATTGAAGTTCAATAACAAGACGACAATTCTAATCTCAATTTTTGAGCATCAATTTATATGATATGTTAGTTGACAATGTTTTATTAATAGGTGTTTAAACGATTGTCACCTTAATTGATTGTATCTATTAATAAAAAAATGATAATTTATCGTCGTGTGAGTTAGTATTTAAAAGTTAGGATTAAAGTTAGATATAATCAAAATACAATTGTAAAATCAGAGTGAAAGAAAACTTATGGTTTTGAAAGTATGTTTGTTTAATTCACGTATTACAAAATAAGCTTATGGTTTTAACAATACAATGATCAATGTACCTCCGCTTGCACTACTCCATTAATGAAACCTATAAGCAAACATCCCAAATTAAAGGTCACATCATACAAATTGTTAAAGGAAAAAAAAAAACCTCTATTTAGAGGACGAGGGCCGTCGTCGTCCTGGTTCTCGTCCTCGTCCTCCCTTTAACATTAATAAACAGAGATTTTATACCTTACTTTAAAATTGCTTAAGACCGATTAAAATAGCCCCATTTGGAGAATTACCATACTTTTTTTTAGCAAAATTACAAACTCAAACTTAACCTTCTATGCCACGGAATTTCACGGTCTCGTATACTAATTTTTTACCTTCATTTGTTTAAAAATCAATGATAATAACAGTGGCCATGTGGGAGAACTAGTATTTATTTTAATTTTCGTCTCAATTTGGAACATAGGTAGTTTGGCTTTTCTTTTCTGGAGATTTTTTTTTTTTGAAATATTCTTTTCAGAGATAAATGCCTGTTTTATCGATTATTTGTTGGATGAGACTCAAAATATAGAAGTGTGTTCCTTGGTGTTGGCGTTAGTTGGAACCTTCCTACTCAACTTGAGAAGAAAATAACTAAGAACGACAATTAGCAAATATTTGATATGAAAATTAGACTTAATTTTTATACTTAAATGATTTATTTAAGTTCTAATTTTTTAAAAGTGGCATTCTTCTAAATCACCTTTCCAAATGGGCAGATCTCGAACTCTTGAAGTAAGCTTGCTTGCATACATATGCCCTATGCTTTGAAACCAAGATTTATGTCTTTCATCAAGAGAAAAAAATCTCGCTGTCTCTAGACTCTTTATGTTTTCCTCTAACCTCTTTTTAACTCTAAAATCAACACTTCTTTAATTTGAGTAAAACTAAAGCAATCGAAAATGTAAATGTGAAAACTCCCATATACTTAACATTTAGGGACTTTTTGGAAACACATTTTCTGAACGTCGATATGCATGTCTACATTAAGATAATAATTAGACTCCACAAGATGACAGCTTGTACGAGCATAGAGGAACAACTGTCTCACTATTTTTTTTTTAACTCTAAAATAATTTATAACTTGCCTATTTTTACGTTTCAAGATTCAGATTTCTCATATATCTTTACTGAACTTTACACTTTTTTAATTTTCCATCTCTTTAAACGTTTATACATATTAATGGGTGATATTTTCGTTATCATATAAAAGTTATTAGTAACGAGTTGAACCTAAACTCAAACCCAGATAGAAGTCTACTTATGCAAGAGCTGAAGTAAAAATCTATCTAAGCATGTGCTTAGGTGCTTAGGTAGAAGTCTACCTAATTATATGGTAGAAGCCTACCTAGTTATAAGGTAAGAGCCTACCTAGCTGTAAGGTAGGAGTCTACCTAGTTATAAGGTAAGAGTTTACTTAATTATAAGATAGGAGCTTACCTAGCTATATAGTAGAAGTCTATCTAGTTATAAGGTAGCAGCCTACCTATTATAAGGTAAAAGTCTACCTAGCAACGAGGTAGAAGTCTACTTAAATAGTCGTCTACCTAGCTATGAGATAGAAATCTACATGAGACCATGCCTAAGGTCGGAGAAGGAAAATCAAGCGTCTACAAGGGAGTAACAGTCGACAATTAATAAGAGTTTACAAAGGTAGCTCAATCGTCTATATTTAATATTAAAAACGTTAAATGTTCGGAATTATTATGTATTAAATCACTAGAAGGTGAAGGATTTCATTGTAATTAAAGAGAAAATAAACTCTCAAACTAATTAGAGAATTAAACTCCTTCATTCCTATTGTATTATAAATTCTCTCGATTTAAAAGGAAAAAAAAACAAGACATAATTTTCGATATAAAGCCTTGAGACGATTATATCGGACTCCGATTTCTCTATATTGTTCTTAAAGTTTTCTTGAGTTTTCTTGTGTTATTGCTTAATATTTTTATGATTTCGTTCGTTTAATCTTATTTTCTAATTCAGAAATGTTCATTTGGTATAAGACGAAATTTCACTCCAACACATATACGACTACTTTGCTCTTTTTACTATTGCTGGGCGTCTGCAATAAGGCTGAAAAGGATAATTATGTATAACAACATAATCTTAGCTCTCCTAAACACACTGAACAAACTAGAGCCTTGTGGTAAATATTTCTTCTTAATGTATATAACAGAAAGTGAAAAGTTAAAAAAATAAAATAAAAAAATTCCTGCAATATCAGCTCTAAAAATATCAGTTACTGCTGAACTTGGGGACTAGAGTCTGATAATATTCCCAATGAGACGAATCTAGGGGTAAGAGAACAAGAGATAAACATGTCCAATCAATTGGCACTAAATTAAAGTGATACTTATGGTATAGTACTGTAAATAGTATTCCTGGTTATGGCTATCATTTAAAGATCATCAATTTTCTTTGTTAATTACCTACCAAAGAAGATGCTATAATGAAGAGATAAGATGCTTTTGTCATATCAATGAAACCTTGATTTATGGGTTTCTTTCGGTTCTTTCTTCCTTTTTTTTTTTTCTCTTTTTTTTTTTTTTAACATCTTTTCTAATTTGCATGGTCTAGATTGGTACTTGTTCATATATATGTTATGATTATTTCATATCTTTCCTGCCAAAGAAGACATTCTTTGGGTGATAATTCCTATAACTAGTGTTTCTCTCTTTTTTGGTGTTCGAGAAAGGAGTTTTGGCATTAGAAGTGTTGTAAACGTGTAATTCCAATAACTAAACATTTCTCTGTTAATTTGTCTGAGAAGGAGATGTGACATCAAAATATATGTGTTATGTCAAAATGTCGAGAATACGTATACAAATCGTTTTTTTCCATAGTATAAATATGTATGCATGATACATATACAGTCTTCTTCTCATCAAATACATAATTAAAGATATTTTTTTCCAAAGAAAAAGTAGTCCTCATAATTTTACACCACATTATAAGAGTCATAATCTACCTAGTCTTTACTTTCTGGTTTTGGATCTTGAATTAAAAAGACGGTAGTTTTTGCTTTTGAACAGAGAATTTTATAATAGGATATGAAAAAAATATTTTATTGATAGATCTCTATTTTTATGTGTTAGAAATTTATTATAAGACCAATAAAAATATCCTACCGTAGAAAGTTTTTTTTTTAATAGATAAAAAGAGAATCGGTGATATTTTTACGTTCTTCTATCCCAATTATGGTCATTGAGTGAGTCCACTAGTCACACCGATATAGATGATAAACTGGCTCTACGCCTTCAATAGCTAGCAACACAGTTTTTTTTTTGGGTGAAAAACTAGACCTTGTAAGGGTCATGCCTCAAGTGACAAACTATCTTTCTTTAGAATGATTTTTTTAATAGATAAAAAAGAATCGGTGATGTCTTTAAATTACTTGTCTCCGATGCTATCTTAAAAAGTTCGAGCAATAGAATGTAAAGATATTACGCGTTGGCAATTTAGAAAGGGAAAACGAGATTGAATTGGCCGGAAAATCCTGATGTAATTGGGTACGATAGAGTCAAATTCAGAATATAAGTTGAAGACTTTTTCGCTAGTTTAAGTAATCTTACGAGCAAAATACCAAAGTTGGTTTCAGTCTTTCAAAAGAGTACTGGCTAATAGTGCCACCAGCAAACTAAACCCGTGACAAAATTATGAGTAAAGACAAGGCAATATTTCTGGGCAGGTCCAAATTCGGTGACAAATCCCCAAAGTAGTTACCTATCAATTCAATCTCAATCATTAATAATAGTAATATATATATATATATATCTATTCTGTTTGTAATCCCAATAATCACTCATATACGCATTAGATTTGATATGTCGAACAATTTATGTCTCTCTTTGATTATTATTATTATGTGGTGCTTTTGTTTTCATCTGTAAATTATATATATCATGATATTTATTGGTTTCTTTCGGCTCTTTTTCTTTCATGTCCAAATAAGCATCCTTATGTGGGCATGCTTTTCTTTAACGTGTTTTCTAATAAAGGTCCAATTTCACTAATGAAGAAACTAATTATTGAAAAATGTTACGTAATCTGACGTAATAGTCGCGCTTTTTTTTTTTATTTTTTTATTTTTTAAGAAACGCGAGGACACAACCCGATTCAAACCCATCGGGTTGAATGATGTTGCTCATACATCTAGTTAATTTAGCCATGCATGATCTTCAAGTACATACGGCAGATCCAATTCAATTTGTGCAGGACATGGAATTACATGCAATTTATTCGATTACTTTGTTAGGTAAAAACAAAAATAAAAAATAAAAATAGCCGTGCATTACTGAATTAGAACTAAATTTTATGCGTGCCGTCTTGGTTGATATTCAACTACCACTATAAGGTCCATATTTATGACTGAATTTACAGTTTGTCTCCCTCCTTTGTCCTTAGTTAGCTTTATATCTTAATTTTGCATTCAACCGTCACGATGAGAAATGCATGCATTTCCTTAAATGTTAGTGAAAATAAAATAAATTTCACAAGTTTGACCCTTGCTTGGCTATGTTATCGTCTCATGTAACATTAGTGTGGGAATATAAATATTATATATATTTATTGGGAGGGGTCACTGTTCAGCATCCTTTCTACACGGCACTTATAATATTTTTTGTGATATATTATAGCAACAATGTGAATGTAACGTAATATTTTTCAACTAATATCGTATGACAATGTTTTAAATAAAAAGTTACTATTTTATTATGTTTTAAATAAGAAGTTTCGTGTAAATCAATTAGTCGTTATAAGTTTCTAAACAGAAAATTATAAGCGTCGGATGGTATCCGATACCAAATAAAGACCTTTTTTATATATATTTTTCGTAACACGTGTTTTTAAACGTTGAATCTTAGTAAAATCACATCAAAAATAAAAAATATATATACAAAAACATATAATTTCTACGTCTGTGTATAATATTTTTCATACAGTTCGGTCATCATTTCACGAAGTTATAAATTAACCAACCACTTCAAAGGCAGAACATTAAAACCAACGAGTTTGATGCCTCTCTCTCTATACATATCTATATTATATATAAACATATTTCTGCTTTGGTGGACATTAAACGCACAGTTCAGTGTTTTAATGCATACGGGTTCTTATGAATTTAGAGATCTAAAAGTTGGAAGTAACGAATAATGAACTCTTCAAATCAAATAAAAATTAAGCTACTTCTTCAGTTCATAGCATATTTCCGGAAAACCTCCTATATAAGATGTCTTTCTCAAAGTCATAGTCCTATATAGATATATATATATATATATATATAGATATAAATAAAGGAGTCAAAGTTTTAAAAGTGGGCACCACATATACATATAAATATATATATGTATGTGTATATTATATATTTTACCTACCCAAAGACTTCCACTCCTTTCTCTAGATCTCATATTTGGGAGTAGTACATTAGCCTTTAGGCTTTTTATTTGGGGCATATAATGCATTGTTAATCTTGGCTCCTTTTATTGATAAGAAGAGTTGAGTTTTTGTAATTAATTATTAATAGTTAGAATTTTCAATTACTTGTAAGCATCATCCAATTTTGTTATTTATTTTGTTTTAAGAGATTTAATTAAATTAGAACTAGTTTGAAATTCATATATGTGTTGTGTAGAAATATTAATCGTATTCTTTTATTTTGTTTTTGTACATACATAGAGAGAGCCAATTAATAATGCTACTCATCAGTTCTCACTAGTAAATCTTATCTTTTTTTCAATCTTTTTTCCCCCTGTGCGTGTGCTTGTGTCCATTCTTCTTACAGCTGGTCCTATATATATATATATATATATATATATATATATATATATATTTGATCTCCTTTTCGGTACTGGATGATATCCAATAATGTGAATTTCAGTTATTGTGAATGCAAACTTCAATTACTATAGGAATGTAAATTCATATAAAAGGAAATGTAAAATAATGAGAATTCACATTCACTTTAACTATATTTTTTTTTACATGAATTCATGTTATTGAAGTTCTCATTGGCAAATACTATACGATCCCAGATACAAGACTTTACGTGTGTGTATATATATATATATATCTTCTATCTATATACGATTTGTGAAACAATATTTTGCTGCACATTATCATTCTCAAATATCGACAAGTACAAGTTACTTGGATGGAAAAAAAACAAAAAACAAAAAACACAAAACAAAATTTTTTGGGCATACACGGCAAACTACATAATATATTGCGTCATTTATTAGTATCTTTCAACTAGATTTTGATTTGTGATCATTTGGAGCATATTAAACCCATATGCATAATGCATGCACAAGCATAATTGCAAAAACGCTCATTTTTTGGAGAACATTGAAAAAAAAAAAAAAGGGAAATCAGCTTGTATTCCAAACTGTCGCGCTAAATTGAGAGTTAATTTTCCCAAGTTTTTATATTCTTCTACGAGAAAACCTCTTATTTTAATATAATCAGTACAAAATAATTTTGATTACGCATTGAATTAATTTTAGCAATATGATTTATAGTATTCAAATAGAAAATATACAATATCAAATATTAAAAGATTAATCAAACAGTTAAAACAATAATTCCTACCAACAGAATGTAAACACAAACGCTTAGACCTGGTGTGAATGCACCCCTACCCCTCAAGTTTTATTAATAAATCCATTTCCAACAAAAATTTTCACTCAATTCTTCCCATTTTAAAGGTAAATTCATCATCATCACCTTTCTTCAAAAAGAATTTACACCTTTCTCGTCTCCCTTTGATTTCGCTCCCACTATTTTATTGATTTTCACGCCTCTTGTAATCAGCGGTGATTTTCTCTTATTATTTTTATTTTTATTTTATTTTTGGGGATAAAAAATATTTAAAGGTCATCATTATATGATAATAAAATTGCACTCATAATTCGGCGGTGGTGTTACTATAGCCTTGCTGCTTTTAATAAGGAAAGTTGGTGTAAATGAACTATGTATCATTTTGTTGGGTGGCATCCAATAAGCCTTGTTATTTCTTACTTTAATGTGTGAATATAGCCATTTCAATACGCAAGTATTCGGTGAACATTTCACATTCTCAAAATAAAACCAAAAACAAAAACAATCACTGAAAAAATATCTTTTTAGGGGGTGGTTAAAGACATATTTTGAATAAATATAATCCGTTTTATCTTTGAAAACAATAAGAAGATCATGCAACTAACATAACAACAATTAATTCTTCTAACGAGATGTCTACTATTAAAAATACTAGAAAAATAACCGATATTTTAGGTGATAAAATATGTATGATATCCAAAAATAACGGGTTTGGGTGCCCGTTGACCTGATGTGCAATTACCTTGACTCATCTCGCTCCGTGTTATTTACATCCCTAACTCAATATAGTTGGTGTGTGTTTGTTGTAGAATGATTATTTCCTTGATTATGCAGGAATAAAATGATTAATGTCTGGGTGCGCTATACAGCTTAAGACAACTGAATTAGTGATGTTGCAATCATGGCCTTATTTCTTCTCAAAAGAAGAAAGGAAAAAACAAATAAATTAAAATCATCGTCTTAATTGGCGAGAAAATAAATCTATCAGCGAAAAACATAAATTAAAATAAAACTATATCTTTGTGTGTAAATTATATTGTACTTGTATCACACGGCACGGCTATTCTATGTGACAACAGATAAAAATCAGAACATTAGTTGATGGTTGTAAATTAGAATAAATATATAAATAAATGCCTCGAGGATAAATTTTTTGCAATTTTTTTCTTTCATTAAAAAAAAAAAAAAAAAAAACTTTATGCCATAAACATTATGGGGAGAATTCAGAGAGCCGCTCTATGCCCTTCAAAAATCAAGAGAGATAGAGAGAGAGAGAGAGAGAGAGACGCTCTATGTAAGAGGAGAAAAAAAAAGTACTTTTAATTAACCTTTTGTTTTTGCTAGTC
Source organism: Ficus erecta (assembly GCA_008635985.1). NCBI lineage: Eukaryota > Viridiplantae > Streptophyta > Magnoliopsida > Rosales > Moraceae > Ficus > Ficus erecta. The sequence continues at coordinate 3,818,940 of BKCH01000010.1, forward strand.
AAAGGGATCATTCACCTTATTTGATGGTAATACAATACGTTTATATACAATTTTTATTTAACAAATGATTTATATACTATTTGATACCAATACGATCTTACACTAGCTTGTTTCTCTCAAACGGTGGACAAAGTAGAATTTGAGCACTACTCGAATCACATAGCTGTTCACCATATTTGATGTATTTTCATATTCTTCAGTTCTATTTGACATAATTTTTTAAAAGTTGTTTTTGATTTTTTATATCTAAAAATTACTTCTGAAAGTGTTTATTAACCTGTTAAAAGAGTTTTCAGCTTTCAGAAAAGTTTCTCGTCAAAATCAGAAAATATGGCTTCCAAAAAAATGTCTTCCGAGTATACACTAACACTTGTATAAAAGTTTAAGCTAGATAATATTATGTAATTAAAAATTCTCATTTGAACTTGTATTAAAAATTCTCATTTATAAAAAAATCTTATTTAAACTTGCATGTACAATTAAAAATTCCCATTAACAAAAAAAGATCTCATTTTAAAGATTGAGTTTTTAAATTATAATTGCAATCCATGAATAATGAGACTTGATGAATTTTCAGGAGGAAAAAAAAAAAAAGGAAGACAAAAACTGAATCGGAATATTTTGGTTTAGAATGGTGAGCCAATGAAGGCTAAAAAAAGTTAGGTTTATATGTATTTATGTGATTTGTGCTAAAATAGTATTTAAACATATCGGTGGTGTTACCGTGTTAAACATTACATACTAATAAAAAAAATGGAACTCATGATATGAGATTTCTAGATGTCTATCGTCACTAATATTATTTTTCTCACTTTTCATAATAAATATAATATTGACATAGATAATACATAAAAAAGAAGGTCTTATGGTTTCTTTGGTACTACAATCTAAATCCTACAATTACAATATATATATATATATATATATGTATTTTGTATTTTTTTCCTCAGTTTCACTATTCACACAGTTTTGTAACTCAAACTTTAAAAGTTCATAACTTTGCATAGATAAGTCCAAATAAGATGATTTTTTTTATTTATTTATAAATTACATAGAATTTCGAAACGAACGAAATAAGCTCTATATTAAATTTTTTTTTCCGAACACATTTCAAGTTTTACACTTTTTAACTAAACAATTCAAACATCTCAATAAACGTACAATCAATTCAAACACAAATTCTACAATCTAAACCTTAACACAACACGCATACTTAGTATGTGATGTTGAGTACCGGAATGATATTTTTACCCACGGGTACCCGCGAATACCTGTCCTTCATGTGGCAGGTATGGGGAATAGTATATGGGTGCGGAGGTGGATATGTCGTTAAGATTAACCAGCCGCACGGGTGTTGGGCCGGGATGGGAGAAGCTCCCCCATATCCGCACTCACCCCGTATATATTCCCTTATAATAGAAGAAGAATAATAAAATTAGTGTTTTAATGTTTTAAAATTAGTGTTTTAATATTTTAGTTTCATTATCAATTAAGACCATATTGTTAAAATCTATAAAATTTTAACAAAAGTTATTTTAATTTTTTTTATAATTTTTAATTAATAAATGAGTAAAATACGTGTATAACATTCATAACAAATATTATCCATCTCTATATCCATATTAAATTAGGAAGATATAAAAATAAGTATGGAAGATAAAAAAAAGAAGCAAGTACGGGCTGGGGAGACACAACCACGCTTACCTCGTCTCATTGGGATATGTCTTCCACATTATTGTCCGTAAAAGTGAAACACAAGGAATTGGGCCCACTTGCACCGAATGCAACTTTTTTTTTTTTTTTTTTTTTTTTTTTGCTAATAGTGCAACATTTTGGTTCAGATGCTCTGCTATCAAAAAAAAAAAAAGCATCTTGGTTCAGAACGACGGCGCGTGTATTCACGGAAAGAGGCGGAAAGTATGATAGTTGATAATGTAAATGTGCACCCGTTTCCCCGAAAATGTACCTCAAAGTTTGCGCAACGCTGTCACGGGACTTTGAGTAAAACGCGCGAAACGCGCGAGTGAGAAGCGTAGCCGCACACATGTCAGCGCACGCGTGTGTCCCCATTGGACTAGTGAGGCGTTACATTCAACGACTGTGGGTCCTACCTAATTTCGTTTTGTGCGATTACCCCCTCCCCTCGGGCCCCACCGTCCTTTGGGCCCCACACTTGTCGCCCTCAGTCTCGGCTGTACGTTTGCTACTCTCTCTCTCTCTCTCTCTCTCTCTCTCTCTATATATATATATATATGTGTATTTATATATTCTAACTCGTCACTGGAAGTGGACTGTGGATGCCGCGCAATTAGCTCCGTGATTGGCAACCCCCTTCCTTTTACTTCTTCAACAATTTTTCTTTTCGTTAAAAACACAAAGAATTTGTTTGTTTGTTTGCAAAATTTTTTTTAAGAATATTGATTATGTGTTTATTTATTAAGCACGTTAAGATTTAATTTGATTATACGTTTATCAAAATATTTAAATTATTAAAGTTAAAAAGTATAAAAATTTGAAATATATTTAAAAAAAATATATCAATATGAAACTTATTTCGTTCGTTTCGAAATTTTATGCAATTTAAAAAAAAAATCTCATTTGGACTTATCTCTACAAAATTATGAATTTTTTAAGTTTGATTTATAAAATTATGTAAATAATGAAACTGAGAGAAAAATATAAAAAATTAGATTATAATTATAGGATTTATATTGTAACAGAAAACAAGCCTTAAGTATCTCAATTATATATTTGATGGGAATGTCATATTTCTAACTATATATATATTGTGATAAATTACTCGTTTAGTTTATAAACTTTTAAGTTTGTAATCTATAAACAAAAAATAGGAATTAAAGTTGTACAAAATTTAGAAATTTTAGGAACCAATCTAATAATTTATCCCTTTTTTATATAGATTTATACACCGTTTAGTGTGATAAAATTTTGATATGATTTAGTATTTAGAAACATGTAAATAAAAAATCTTCACGAAAATCACATCTTTTTTTTTTTTTTTTTTTAAGATTTTGTTATAGGGTATGTAAAAAGAAGAAAAAGTTAAGACATTGCCTCAAAAAATCGGGTGATGTTAAAACTATACCGTTTTGGAATATCTAACTATTTGAAATTATACTTATTTGTAGTTATATTAAAGATAGTTCTTATTTTAAAGTATTTTCTCTTTTTTTATATATACTTTAAATTTTGCTTATCAGTATTCTTATATATAATTCTTGCAACTTATAGATCCGGAGAGTACATTATATACTGTGATGCCCATGGCCAGGAAATTGTGGTTACTTTTAGACGTGGGATATAGAAAGCTGAGTTATTATTATTATTTTTAGACATAGAAAGAAGAATTATTGATATTTTTAAAAAGTGTAAATTCAAAAGGTCCTGTTTTGAGGACGGACTGGTACTACTGTGATACTACTACAAGAGGCGGGACAACTCAAAAGGGATTGGGGTCTTGAGACCATTTCTTTATGTAACAATCTAGAAAATAACTATCATGTTAAGTTTGATGCAATGTTTCATCGATGGTGATGCTATAGTGATCGTAATATATATATATTAAATTTATTTCAGTCTGAACATTAGAATTTAAATCTTCACGTTTTTATTTTGAGGTTTAGTTTTAAAAGTGACTTTTTTTAGGATCTATGAATTTTATGGTGGAGTTAATAACTCTATACTAAACTTAATAGGGGAATAGATCATATCCTAAAAATAAAAATAAAAATAAAAACAATCATATGATTCGAATCGAGAACTTCTATCCAAACTCCTGTCCTCCCAACATTAAGCTAGCTTCAACGGGATTAAAAGATAGATTTGAACCCACACCCTCTCACCACTGGAGGAACTCAAGTCCAACGCCTTCAACCACTAATCAGAACTCTTTCAAGAAAGACTCCATGTTTTCTTTAAAAAGCAAAAAAAAAAAAAAAAAAAAAAAAAAAAAAAAAAATTTATTTGGTGCAACAATAACTATAGTATAACAAGCTTAATGTTTTATACCTTCAAGAATTTGTCACGATTCGTTTGCTCTTATGATTGGGATAATGCTGAATTGTTGTAATGTCTTGAAACAGTATCCATAAAATTTCAAACCATATAACCCAGGACTTTGTCTTCTATGATCTTTTTCAAACAAAAATGAATTATTGTTGAAAACCAATACAAATTAAGACAATCTTTCTTCCGTCAAACCATGTCTTTTCAAACAAATAATGCGCTGTGCAATTTACTTTATTTTATTTTTTAAACATTTTTATTCGTAGTCCTAGCATTCAAGTGATTTTAGTTTTGATTAATTAATCTCTAGTTACACAGTTACACTAGTGTTTGACCCGTTTGACATTTTAGTTATGTTCTCATGAATCAATATTTGGAATCCATTATAAAAAATAAAAAATAAAAAATAAAAAAAGAAATTGATATTGAAGAAGTGTAATATCTCGCGATATATAGACAAATCTACTTGAATCCTTCTTAATATTTGTCTCTATGTGCATGCGCATTGTTTGATGGCCCTTAATTCTTATTTACTAAATTAACCCAAGAAAATAATCTCAATTAATTGCGAAAACGCGGTAGTTTCATGGGATATTCCTGAACTACTTAATCACACCAATTTATTAGACAGACATTGTTGGTTTGTATATGGAATTATTCCATCTAATGGCGAATGAGCACCACAAAAAAGCACGTGGACAGATATGTATTTTTTTTCATCGGATTTTTTTTATTTCTTAATTTATGCCTTTCATTCTTACACATTACCTCTAAATTGTAATAATATATATGTAGTTAGTTAGCAGTTCTATAATTGTTATTTTTCTTTTTTCTTTTTCTTTTTTGAAAAAAACAAATAACATGTTATCTTTTGCCACGTAAGGGCCGAGTCTCGTGAACTAATATTAGTAGTCATCCAAACTTTGTTGTATTATCTTAGCAAACGAACAAATTGGTGGACCACTGATTAATGGTTCTCTTTGCATCCGGGGAAGATTTATAATGCAATTGCAGCTCCATCCACCACTCTTTTTTTTTTTTTTTTTTTTTTAAATTTATCAATTGAATATGAATTCCAAAAGTTTTTTTTTTTTAATTTAAAGCGAGCAAATTTTATAAAGAGTTAAAGGGGGGAAAAAAAAAACAGCAATCAATGTCGTAAATTATTTGAAATGATAAATCTTAAGAATCCCAAAGTTCAACTAAAAGCAAAAAACATAAAATAGAATTGCATCCTGATTCTGTCACATTATCTCGTGTGATCATAGAAATAACTCTTATACATCTTGTAAAAGTATCAAACATACAAATTATAAATTTGAGAAATAAATTTAAATAGTAAAACATTGTAGAAATTTTTTTGAAAAATGTGCAATATTATTAAAAGAGTAGTGCTAGAAAATCAATTATAATTCTAATTTTTTAAGTACCAACTTACATATTATATTTTTATTGATAGATACAATTAATTGATATTGCATTAATTTAAACACAAAAATGTGCAATATTATTAAAAGAGTAATGCTAGAAAACTAATTATAATTCTAATTTTTTAAGTACCAACTTACATGTTATATTTTTATTGATAGATACAATTAATTGATATTGTATTAATTTAAACACTTGTCAATAAAATAACAATAATTTATAGATCACACATGTTAGTATTCAAAAATTAGGAACAAAATCGGTGTTCCTAACATTTTTCATATCAAAATCGATGATCCAAATAGACTATTAGATAAAGAAGAAATCTTTTATAGGCGGGAAAAAAAAATTTAATAGACAAGAGTTGGGTGAAGCAAAAAGGCTGGAGATTGGGTGTGGAGTAGGTTGTGGGATAAAATTCTGTCAACCATTGGCAAAACGGGATTTGGCTTAACGAACAGGACAACCACCTTGTACTACTAACACCTGAACCACTGACAGATTTTGTTCGCCACGTGGCAATTTGTAGGCCAGTTTTGGTGTCGTGCCCCGTAGCCCGCGTCACACACAACCCAGCCCTGCGGTCCCAAAAAAAAAAAAAAAAAAAAACCATATAGAGAATTATGACATATAATAACGTTTTAGGGCATTTCCAACCCATTACATCAAAATGCTATAACTTACTAATTAAATTATGAAATTACATTTCATATTATTTACATACTAATTTTTTATCATATTAAATTACTTATAAAACACAATTAACAACGTGGGACACACAAAAAAAAAAAGTTATTTCTTTTTTGATAGCAAAAAAAGAAACAAATTTGTTAAGAAATATGAAACCAGGGTAATAATAGAAAGCAAAATATATTTTGGGCTCTTTGTGAAATAAAAAAAATCAAAGAGATAAAAAAGGGGCCGGGGGGGGGGGGGGAGGGGGAATCGTGTTGAGTGAACAGTGAAAACGTTGGTGTGAAAAATGCTGTTGGGTTGGAGCACAACCCACACCATTTCAAACTGAAATGGTGTGTGGTTGGAGACGACCTTATAGATGTTTCTAAAAATTTATTTTAAAAGTAATTTCTTATTTTCAAATGAATACTTAGGGGGTGTTTGGTGTGTAAGTTTGAGTTAAGATTTATAAATTTAAATAGTAAATTTTTTTGAATTTTCAGAAAAGACAAATAACTTTTTGAAGAAAAAAATAAAAAAACATGATAAAAAAAATACAGTTTAATTTAAATTAAACTTTTTATCAAATAAGGCCTTATATTTTTTACTAAATAATATATTTAGATAAATAATAAACTTTCATAACAACGGGCATGGTACCGATGATAGGAAGGGGAGAGACTCGGTGAGAGAGAAATGACAGAGAGGAGAGAAGTACAATAATATCAATATTTTCATGTACAGTAAGTATATATATATTATTCTTATTAGTTTTTAAAAATTATATTTAGCTCTTTATCTGACTAATTAAAGTTAAAAATTTTAAATTAAAAATAATCGATTTTTTAAAAATTAATTATAATTTTTATTAATTTTTTAAAAATAAAAAAAATCTAATAAAAAAATACGATTTAATTAAAATTAAATTAATATATCAATAAAGCCTTAAATTATAATTCAAATTTCCGGTTTTACCCTTTCCCAAGACTCCCCCGCCCCCACCGTATTCCCGCGCTTAACAAAGCTAGATAAATAGGAAAAGGCAAAAAGAAAAGAAAAGGAAAACAAGAAAAAAGGAAAAGAAAGGAAAAAAATGGGCCTGAAAATCAGATCAGATTAGATAACGACAATCACCATGATGATCATGATGATGCTCCCCTGCCCCTTCTCTGACTTGTAGGCCCCACACCTTCTCTCCCAGCCCTCCTTCACTTTAAGAATCTATCTGTCCTCCATTACCCGCAGTCCAATGCCCTTACCAAAAATCTCTTCTCTTCAAAAAAAACAATAATAATAATAATTTAATTAAACCCCCAAAATAAAAAAACAAAAAAAAAAACAAAAGAAAACCAATTTTTTTATAAAAAATATTTCTGTTGTCCTTTCTCGTTTGGAGAAAAATTTAAATTTGAAAAAGTAACTGCTATATAAAGGCTTTGGTGCTTAGTGAAACGACACTAGCCCAAGTTTTCATTTTATTTTAATTTTTCGGTTCTCGTTTACACTTAAACCAGACCACTTCTACTAAAATGCGCCGGTTTTTGGAACCTCCGACTCCGGTGCTCCTTGGTCTCACCGTACTTACCCTGCTCCTCTCCATTTCACCGGTCATTTCTTGGCGTCCATGGCCTAACAGTACTACAACCACCACCACCGCCGTGGCCAACAGCTCCGATCTGCTCTTTGGAGGCTCCAAGAAGTTCGAGGGCTCATCGGAGTTCGTGCACATGAAGTACCACATGGGACCGGTCCTCACCGCCGACATCACCGTTCACACAATCTGGTACGGCGCGCGTGGCAGAAGAGCCAGAAGAAGATCATCCGCGAGTTCATCAACTCGATCTCCGCCGTCCGATCGAAATCCCCCTCCGTCGCCGGGTGGTGGAGGACCGTACAGCTGTACACGGACCAGACGGGGAAGAACATCTCCCGCACGGTCCGGCTCGGGTCGGAGAAGAACGACCGGTTCTACTCCCACGGGAAGACGCTGACTCGGCTAGACATACAGTCGGTGATCAAGAGCGCCGTGACGGTCAAATCGAAGCCGTTGCCGATAAATCCTCAGAGCGGTCTGTACCTGGTCCTCACGGCCGATGACGTGTACGTCCAGGATTTCTGCAGACAGGTCTGCGGCTTCCACTACTTCACATTCCCGTCCATCGTCGGGTACACCCTTCCGTACGCGTGGGTCGGGAACTCGGCCAAGATGTGTCCCGGCGTCTGCGCCTACCCCTTCGCCGTGCCGGAGTACATGACGGGGCTGAAGCCGCTAAAGTCACCCAACGGTGACGTAGGGGTCGACGGGATGATAAGCGTCATTGGCCACGAGGTTGCTGAGTTGGCAGCGAACCCGTTGGTGAATGCCTGGTACGCCGGGCAGGACCCGAGTTTTCCGGTTGAGATTGCTGATCTCTGCGAGGGGATTTACGGGACAGGCGGCGGTGGGTCCTACACTGGTCAGCTTATGGACGGCCACGATGGCGCCACGTACAACATGAACGGGATCAGACGGAGGTTCTTGGTCCAGTGGGTTTGGAACCATCTCTTGAATTACTGTAGTGGCCCCAATGCTCTCGATCAGCCTAAACTTTGAATTTCTTTCTTGTATTTGAATTTTATCTTTTTGTTTTTGTTTTTTTTTTTGGGGGGTATTTTTGAGTTATTTTTCTCGGTGGTTCTGGTTTCTGGAATCTGGTTTGCCTTTTTTCTTTTCCTTCCCTTCTTGTGAAGCTTGTTTGTTTATGCATAATTATAATTAGTTAAAAAGGTAGTTAAGTTTGTTAATTATTGTAATAACGATGTTTCGTATACTATATATATTTGTATACTGATTCCCGCCTTATTTGAAGTGAGTAAGAGTAGGTGCATATGTTATTGAAGATTGTCCTTTTTAATTTGAGTAGGTGTATTTTGCTTAAGCTTTAAAACCTTCCTATTTATGAATCATAATTATATACAATTTGATATTTAAACAATGGTAGGTATATATATAAATATACGGGTGAAGTATTTTGAACACTCTACGCACCCCTCCATAAGCCATTTTTTGGTGGGCCCCAATCCGAGGTGGTGACATCAAAGAATTTACTTCATAGTCAGTTTGGTTCTTGGTCACCAAGAAAACGTGCTCCTATTTATGAGATGAGTTTACTGTAGCCTTACTAATCCTCACCTGTGGCATGTGAAAATGCTTTATAAGAACCCAATTAAGGTTGTCTTGTCAGCAAAAAAGAGTTATTAAGGTTGTCTTAAAACATGTTTAAGTTCAACTTACTAGCGGCCATTGCGTTTGGTGTTGTGGGTAAAATGTCACGTGATGTTTCTCTTCATTGCTATATTTGGTCCAATAATTGTCAAGGATTAGTTTAAGTAAATAATAATTTCAAGAAAACAGCTTGCATTTCTAGAAGATTTGTGATCCTAGCGAATAATTCATTATTTGGATTGTAATGGACTTTTGCTTCTAGTGTAAATTGAAGCTAATTACCTTCCGTTATGCGTCTCTCTCTTTCGTTGTATTTTGATTAGGGATTTTTGGTTGTGTCTAATTTTTGAGTGTATTTTTTTAAAGGCCAAATCGATATAAAAACACAAGTGTCACTTTCAGACAACTAGTCTACTAAAACAACTCTCGGCAGCACCTTTAGTGAATCGGAGGGACACACTTTTATTTTCTTTGGTAACTTTATTGGGATTTGCGCCGTGAGGTCTATGATATACTTTTTCTTTAACAAAAAAAAAAAATTTAAAAATTATTTAAGTAATTCATTTTTTTTTTTCATTGTTTTTTTCGAACTCAATTTGAATGTATAGTTTCTTTTCGTTTCCAGTGGACCAGAGCCCTTTCTCAAAAGTGGCACATTTTGTTTTGTAGTTACTACTTGGTCAAGACGAGGCACGAAAACCTAGCTGTTGAGTACTAACCCAGCCAAAAGACACGAGAGAGGCTCTTAAGTCTGTGTTTCCAATATTTGTATACTATCGTAAAAGTTTAGCTACTCATCCTAAAAGGGTGTTTAGTTCTCTAGTTTAACTCAAGTTAAACTGTATTTTTTTTATCTTTTTCTGAAATTTTTTTTTATCTTTTCTAAAAAGGTCAACAAAAATTACTGTTTAAACTTAAAAATTTCAACTCAACTCATTCACCAAACACCCTCTAAAAATTAACATCGAGAGAAAGTAGATCAACAATAATTTTTACACTTTACTACTATTCTTTATATGCAAGTTAGATAATAGATAAATTTACAATAAATAAATATTGATTAGAAAGTCTGATTTAAATATTTAAGAAAAAATTTGAAATATATTAAAAACTTAACACGTGACCACGCTAAAAAGGATAGAGTAAAATTATAGGGATTTCACCCCAAAAACTTAAATTTACAAGAAATAGATGAATAATAATTTTTGTATTCTAAGGTAGCATAATGATAATTCATTTAAACCTTGGTTGTATAATTTTTTTTTTCTTTTGGCTTAGAACTTTGGTTGTATTTAGTAAGAGGTGGATTATATATATTGATAAGTTATTTCCCTAAAGCGTACACAACAAAAAGCTTTGCAAGTGATACTACAAGTATGAGTGGCGTTATAGAATGCTACTCATTTTGCTTATTATCTTTTTGTCTATCAATTGATGTGATATTTCATAGCCGTATGGTTTTTTCTTTAGGTTGTGAACATGAACATACTATACCTTGATATAATATGACACACAGTTTCTTTTCTTTTCTTTTGTTTTTGTTTTTATTTATTTTTGGTGACAAGATTATACGACATAAAGTTGCACTATCATTTTTTTTTTTTTTTTTGCATAAAAAGGATTGTACCATCAATTCTTAGGTTAGATAAGACACATTATAATGTATAATTAATTAACTCAGCTCCTAACAACTGTAATTTTAAATAAATTAATAAACTAATGTGATAACGGAATATGAGATCTTAAGTTTAAATCTATCTAGTTGCACTTTTTATTACCTTTAATATTATTATAACATATCGAGTCTTTAATCTATTTTGAAATAAATTAATTAACTTAAAATGACCTATCATTTAAAAACACTAATTACTAATAGAGATAAGCCCCCACCTTAAAAATGAATTAACACACATATACATATATATGTAATCATACTCTTAATACAATATTTCATTACTGTAAACAAATATAGACTGGTATATTTTTGAGCCGACTGTATACCGTACCCCCCACCGAAAGGAGAAAAAGACACTTTATTCTACATCCAAAATACAATAAATATTTGGGTTTAAAGCTCTCTTGTCAATCTCAATTAGGAGAGCACCAGCTGGCTCTCACTTTCCGTTTGCATCAACATGCAAAACTATTGCCTTATTATATTATTATTCTCCCAATAACACAGACAAAGATATATATATATATATATATATATATTTATACTTGACCTCAAGCTCAAGTAGAATCACAAGTTTAGAGTAGGTAAAATCCCTCAAAGCCTTTTGGAATTTGACTAAAAAGTGTGTCTATATATATATTTAAATAAAAAATCACTGGCAAGTATCTTAATCAAATTATTTAAAATTAATTATGGAGTTTCCATTAGTCATCAGCCGAAAAGCGGCAGCGGCGCCTGAGGCCTATAATGTTGTGGCCCTATTGTCCTACGAGCACTCATTCGACTTAAAGAAAATAATGTTTATTTTGTTAATGGCTTAATCTTCTTTAATCTAATTGTCATTACTAAATATCTAAGATAATCATAGAGTTTAAGATATCATTTTTGGTTTACCTGACGATTAATTAACTTGCAAGATACAAATTGTCCTTTGTGAAAATATTTATCCCATTGCAATGTGAAATTGGAAGAGAATCAAGAATCTGAGTTGGATGGACCAGATATTTTCTCCAAAATGTGTTGGATTGGACATGACAGGGAAGAAGTTTAGTCAGTTTCAGCAACCAAAACTTGATCCCCACGGTTTGGTTTGGTGGCTAGACAAGGCTAGGCATTTAACTTCGTGTATGAGTTGTTATTTGGTAGGCATTGAGGGGAAATTCTAATTAAGATATGACCAGATTCAATCTGTCCAAAATTGTTTAGTCACGACATTATTTAGTGAGGTGGTAAGATTGTCTGTTATCGTCAATAAGATCTCTAAGTAAATAGGCAGTTCACATGTACATGTATAATGTAAAGTGCCCAAATCGAGTACTTTGGTTTCCATTTTCATGTCTTCTAATTAATAGATTTTGAATTACCAAAAGGTGGAAAAAGATAAAAATCAAAAAAAGAAAAGTTGGGATAAAAAGGGCAAAAGTGAAAAAAGAAAAAAAGAAAAGAAAAAGAAAAAAGGATTTTAAGAGGGAGTTGGTACAAATTGATTAGTATTAAAAGGGGGAGAAAGAAAGAGAGAAAAAGAGGCAATAATTAGAGGGAGAGGGGACCTCAATCTTAAAGTCATCTAATTCTCATACAACTTTGATGAAGTGACACTCAAACGATTGAGAAACCCAAGCCAACTACAATGCAGCTAATCAAATGATTAGGTGGTCCTTTTGAAAATATGCCCCCTAGATTTCATCCACTTGAATTTGGCACCTTACAACAATTTTGTCCCTCAAAATGAACTCAAACATGATCCTGGAAATACATACAAACACACGCACACACACACACATATATATATATATATTGTTGAAATATAAAACTATTGTTGGCCCACCTCCTAACAGCTTAAGCTTTTGGGAGAATTGGTAAACTAACATGGTATCAGAGCAGGAGGTCTTGAGTTCGAACCCCTGTAATTGCACTATTTAACCCCCTTTATTATCATTGCGTGTTGGGCCTTTAATATGTTTCGGGCTTCTTATAATTTGTGTTGGACTTTCAAATTAATATTTGTCCGCACGTTTGCCCATTGTCTGGCCTGCACGTGAGGGGGAGTGTTGAAATATAAAACTATTGTTGGCCCACCTCCTAACAGCTTAAGCTTTTGGGAGAATTGGTAAACTAACATATATATATATATATATAAAATTCGAATTCATCAAGGTTTTTGAACCACTCTTATTATGGTACCAATGTTTTTGTAGGATCTTTGTCCCGTATCTGCGTATTCAAAGTATCTAGTTAACCAGCAAATGCTTTACTACAGTGCCTTGAAATTTTATCCACCCAAAGTTTATGTACAAATCAATTTGGTGTGAAAAGAGACATTATTTGGCATTCAAACACTTGGCAGAAAAAAGCATTTTTGGTGTTCAAACTTGCCACTAAAAGCTTCTTTTGCCAACTATTTGGATTACAGTACACATGTTTGACTATCGAGCATAATCCTGAGGGCATATATGTCATTTCAAGAAGATAATTATAAATTATGCACTCAAATAGTCAAAAAAACTCACGCTGTCAAGGTCCAAACTTTCCAGCTTTTGTGGAATTTGTTGTCCTTGAAATGGTTATGAGTTTATAACTTCAATTATGGAATCTACTAGATATGATAAAATTACTTGGAAAAGATTGTCTTAAAAAATAATTGCATTTTCTAGATATAATTAAAATCATACCAGGAAGAGAAGAAAAAAAGTTGTACATCTCAATAATTTGTGAAGTACTGAGTTTGTCATAAGTCATAACAAAGGGCAGGCCCTCATCATCAGAGTGATGAGACCAGGAGCAGCAATAAAGCAAAACCACCACAAATAAATTCAGCCCGTACACATATCCTTCATTTTCATTAATCTTTTGAGCTGGACTTTGAACAGATTTTTTTTAAGCTCATTTTGCTAAGTTAGTTGCCATTATGAAACTCTTATGAAAATTCTAAGCACTTGCAACCATTCATCAATATCTCCATCTAACCATAAACTAAACATGATGAGACTAACCACCGAGTAACCAGACATGGATGTAAGGCACTTGTTCTCTCGACTAGAGGTTTTGGGTTCAAGGATGGATATATGGACAATCCACCTCGAGAGGGATCCATGTATTACGCGGGGGCTTTTCTTCCCCTGGGGTTATCTGGGTATGCCATCCTCTACCCCTATAACCCTACTTTTACTTTTAAAAAAAAATGATGACACTAAAAGTGTTCTTAATGGGGGTCAGAGCTAAACAGTTATAGAAAGAAGACAGATCACTGAAGGCTAGCTCTGGACCTGGAAAGAAATGGGGGGATTTGAATAGGATAAAAGTTCTTAAGTAAAGTGTGTTAAGTGGAAGAGAACATTTAAAGGGTAAGAAAAGTTAACTAGTTTGAAACAAAGTTATGAATGAGGAACATGACAGAGATCAAACAGCTGGACTGTCTCTTTGTGGAGGAATGAACGGAAATGGAAAAAGAAAAAGAGAACTTGGGGTGAAAAGGAAAGGAGCAAAAAAAAAAGGGAAAGAAACAGAGATGAACAAGGAAATGAAAATGTAACAAGCCAATGAAAAAGTGTATAATTGAAGATGAGGAAAGTGTAAAAGGCAGTTAGCAAAGTAGGCCGAGATGGACCCATCTCATGGAAGTGAAGAAAAATCATGGCTCGTGGCCTATGTAAATCATTAAGGCTCTATACATGGGAGAGGAGGGCAATATAACTTATTGTAGCTAAATATCATCTGCGTATAAAAAGTTAAGCGAAATCGAATCGATAGCCTCGATTTGGTGAATTCATCGTCGGCATTGATTTGGTAGATGAATTAATAACATGGAAAAACTACTAAGCCAAGCAGTAATTGCAGCTAGAATTGCAAAAAGATCTAACGTATGGTATTTTCTTACTCATCTTTACGTATGACATGAAAGGCACAACAAGTACAACCTAAGAGTAATAGCTCGCTCGTAATTGTAACACATTATAACTCCTTATACCTGAAAGTCATTCTCCAATTAAATGTCACTTTGGATCTTTATTCCTTAAGTTTCTCATTCTGCAGGTACTTCAACACGCCATATGTGACTGTTCCAGCAACAAACAAGACAACCGTTGGGGTAAAAGATGGGTATAAATACTTCACGAAGAATTTGTCCCACTCTTCTGGAAGGAAACCTGCACATGCAAATTACGTAATCAGTTGGAAAGTGAAAGGAACGCGATGAACAACTCCAAACAAAACGAAACTATTTGCATTTTCTTTTAAATGCACAGAATTCTCAATGGGCGTATAATACAGGGACAGAAGCCGCTTTGGTCATAGCCTCTTACTCAGGAAAGACCAATAATTTGCTTTTAGCTCTATAAACCTACTTATTACCTAGCCTTGGTGGTTTTCCAAGTATATTAACTATTAGAAGATGGCCACTTTCCAGTTTCCACAGACTTTAAGATTAGAAGCTGCTTGAAATTAAGTGTATTTGAGTTTCGGAGAGGTCAGTTGGGGGATTAAAAAAACAAAGCTTTCCTAGTCGGAAGCCCCGCTGCAAGTGGCATATATTTCGTAGGGGTAGTAGTTAACGTTGGGAGTCTATCGGCTTCCTTGGAATGCATTGAAAAGAATACTTCTGAGCTCAATTCTTTGACTTCTATCCTTTATGAGTTACTATTATGCTGCATGCTCTTATTTCCCTTGCATTTTTTAGACATTAAACAGTAAATGGACATTCAAAGATTTCTGGCATACCACAAGTGTGCTTTAGCCGCAAACCTTTTTTTTTTTTTTTGGTTCTGTCATTAACCTATTTTTTAGACAACCTAAGAGAGATGCACATTTTCAAAGTCTTATGTTTCAAAGGAAGATGAAGAGCGTTTAATCTACACAGCATATTTTCACCTACATAATTTAGTACTAGAAAAGTAATCCTGCCTGGAATGTCAATAGTCGTTATTCCATGAAACTAATTGACAATGATATTGAATCTCTATACGTACTTTCACCACCATCTTTAGTAGGGTTAATTTCAAATTTAGCCTCAGAAGAATAGGTGTTGTCT
Source organism: Ficus erecta (assembly GCA_008635985.1). Taxonomy (NCBI): domain Eukaryota; kingdom Viridiplantae; phylum Streptophyta; class Magnoliopsida; order Rosales; family Moraceae; genus Ficus; species Ficus erecta. Next base: position 3,834,972 of record BKCH01000010.1, read on the forward strand.
CACTTTGCCGCTACAACTTAAAATGAAACAAATTCCACCCCTCCCAAAAAGCTTATAATAAGTTGCAACTACTTTTACTTTTGAGACATCAATTTCTATTAACGGTTTTACTCATTGTGTGTAACATAACTAATTAGTAGAGAGCAAATTTTTAACAGGTTTAACAATTAAGAGTCAATTGACAAGCATACGTAATTAAAATTGTTAAAAGAACCGACGTCTCAATGACGGAAGTACCAAAGTTTCCACTTATGATAAGCTTGCGGGGAAGGGGAGGATTTTGTGCCATTTTGAGTTGTAGGTGGAAAAGTGAGACAACCCTTATTCTTTCGGGGCGGAATTTAAAATTAGATAAAATGTGCTCTTAACTCCTAAACATTACGGTCATCATAACAAACAAAGTTGAGCACTTGAGCTTACAACTTTAAATAAGCAGAAAGACTAAGGTCCCAAAAAGCAGTCATTTATTTGCAAGTCTGAATGCTTTAAATTACAAAGCAAAAATTCCATTCTAAATATGCCAAGAAAATTGGTCTCTTTCTAATCTATATTCAACCACATAATTCCAATTCTACTGCCAGTCTGCTATTATGAAATCTATCTTTCTTAACTAACCTTAATCATTTAATTAACTTAAAATTTGGTTAACTCTCAATAACTAAACTGAGTACTTAAATAGTTTAGTTCTTGTAACGGAACTGAATAAATATAGAAACTCCGCTAGTTAAGCACACAATAACTATCCATACATACAATTAACTAACAAACACAAGTAAAATCACAAATCTTCCAAAATGAATTCAACGAAAAATCAAGCAAAATTACCCGAAGCGGCGAGGACAATTCCTTCGACGAGAATGATTCCGCCGAGCCCTAACCAAGCGAGGAGAAAAGCGCTCTCATTTCTTCCCCTTTCCTTGGCCTTTTCGTCGTCCTCCGCCGCGGCAGCAGAAGCAAATGCAGGCTTTGCCACCGGCGTCCGGCGGATTATCGAAGCCCTTTCTCTCTTGCCCTTACGCTTCTTCTTGTTGCTCTCACTCTCTTTGGCCGGAGTAGACGCCGGAGCCGAGGAGCCGAATCCCAGTCCGGTTGTGCTGCTGCCGGGCTTGTTTTTGGGCCGGGCCGGTGCTTCGGAATCCGTGGACTTGGGTGGCTCCGATGAGGTCTGGGATTTGACTGTGAAGTGGAAGAGAGGTGTGTGATGATGGGGAAGAAGACTATAGGGTTTGGCGGTGAAAGAGGAGGGGCAGTTGATCTGTAGCGCCATTTTCAGTTTTGTTGGTTAAAGTGGATTTCTTTAGTATTCATCTGGATTTTATCTTTCCGATAATGGCATTTTTATCCCAATTTTTTTTAATTATATCACTAATGCCTACAGAATAAAAGTTTTTGAAATTTCAAAAAAACTCCCCATTCTTTTTCTTCAATGGAGCGTACAATATAACATAAGTAACCATCAAGTGTGTGTAAATATAGATTTTGTTTTTGTTTTTGTTTTTGTTTTGTTTTGTTTTTTTTTCAGTGCTGTCTTCGTTTTTGTTATGCTCTTGTCAATAATATTTATACATACATACATATTAAACATGTAACCTTATTATTTTTACAAACTTAATACGAAAATTAAAAAAAATCTAATATCCAATGAATGAGAGGGAGTCATGTAGCATTTAATTCTTGTTATTTTACCACCATTGCTGGTAATACATGCATGTTCTTAAGAATTTTTGTAAGATTCTTTTTGGGTTGCCTAGAATTTAGTTTGTGCACTTTTTTTAGGGAAGAAAATCGAATAAGTCAATCTATCATTGATCAGCGAAGTCAACTATGTTTTAATTTAAAGAAAGAATTGAAAATTGCTTGAAAAGAAGAACAATGTTTAAAAGAAATGAGTATCATTTTTTTTCCTTTTCAAGTATGACTATTATAAACGTAATTAAAATAGAAAACACAAATTAAAAAATTTAATTGGTTTTTTTTTTTTTAAGAAGTACTCAATTTAAAAATTTGAGAAATGTATGGGCGCTATTGTCTAATAGCAAAGTCTTACGGGGTCGTAAAAAGAAAGACAACAGCAAAGACAGTCCAAGAAGAGCAAAGTGTTGTCCTACTCCACAAGAATCTCCGACTCAGAAAAGTCCGCCCCTTTTTTTCTCCGCCACAAAAAATAAATTTTCTCGGAATCAAGTTTCTACGATGCCAAACAAAAATTTCTTCATCGGATAGATAAAAATCGCACTCTTTCAGCTTCGTTAATGGACATTCTCAGTCACTCCTCTCTGCTTCCTTCCTCCTTCCCATGGCGGCGCTCTTCACTTCCTCCCATTTCCCCTCACTTTCCTCCTTACCAAACACCCTCCGAGTTTCCCCATCGCCGCGCCGATTCCCCGTGGTACTCAGAGCTCAAATGGCCGCCGGCGAGAGCGAGTTACAGAGAGAGGAGAGAGGCATCGCCGTCCTCTGGTTCAAGCATGATCTCCGATTCGACGATCACCCAGGCCTCGTCGCCGCCTCCAAACATCCCGATCTCATCCCTCTCTACGTCTTCGACCACCGCATTCTTCACCGTAACCTCTCTCTCTCCCTTACGAAACTCGAAGTTCTCTTTCTTCGTTTGGTTCTGCGAAATGACTGTTTGTCGGAGTTGATTTGCAGGTTTTTCCGGTGAAATGCTGGAAATTGTTCTTTTGGCCTTGGAAGATTTGAGAAGCTCGTTGAGAAGTCAAGGCTCTAATCTCATGGTTAGGTTCGGAACTGCCGAAAATGTGATACAGAGTCTCGTCAAACAGGTTTTTGTCCTTACATAGTTGGCTGCTTATACTTCTGAATTCAACTTGTGAAAAATTCATAGATTAAGATTGCAATTCGAAACAGGTAAATGTCACCCATGTTTATGCAGAGGAGGAGGTCGAGTACGACGTTCGAAAGCTGATGAGCATTGCCAACGAGACCTTGGAGAGACTGTCGTTTACAAAGGAGGGACCAAAATTTGTTCTTTGGAAGACGCCATTTTATGATGTGGAGGTATTTGTTGGTTTGTGATCGGGTTTTATTGCTTTCCTAGTTCCCATGTTTGGTTGGTTTGTGTTCTAGTTCGTTTGATGGAGCGTTCTTGCTTGGTCGTGCATTATAGAGCCTAAGGGATCTTCCTGCTTCGTATGAAGAATTTAGTAAACTTCGGTTCCCGGTTACCTCACCACTTTCACCATCAGAACTTCCCGGTGTAAATATGGAATTAGATTGGGGTGAGTTCTCATGCCATTCACATAACTGCATATGATTTGAAATTGAATTTCGTGGTTTTGTCTTTTAAATAACATTTTATGCAGTTTAAAAATTTCTAGTATGACGATGTGGTTTGGGGTATTGAGAGCGATGACTTTGCAATGCATTAGGTTCTATCCCCACGTTCGATGACCTGATGGAATTTATGGACCAGAAGTCGGGGAAACGGAAAAAGAGTTGGACTGTAATCAAGGAGAAGTCAGCTGAAACTGTATTGATGAAGGAATTTTTTAAGCCCGGCGAAAGAAATCAAAATATGTCTCGTTTTAACAGTGTACAGAGTTTCCAGAAGAAACGTGTAGTTGATTCTGTTTTTGTCTCGCGGAAAGGAAGTTCAGTAGGAGGTGGGACGAGCACCGTGTTGAATGCGTTGGCCGCATACTTGAGATATTCGGAGGGAACAGCTCGTGATGACTGGCAGGAGTAAGTGCAATATTTTTTTTTTCTTGCCTTTTTGTGTGTCTGTTTGGGATTTGTAAACATGTTTTACAGTCAATGCAACTATGTAAATGGCATTTGGGCTGAAATACAATTATGCTCTTTCAAATTCACTTTTTAGACTAACATTATTACTGTTACAGAGTTCATGAAAGGGTGCGCAATGCTGAAGCTCGGGAAGGAGCGTCATTCTCTAAACTCTTTGGTCCTGCTCTTTCACTTGGCATTGTATCCAGAAGGAGAGTTCATTATGAAGCTATCAAGTATGAGAAAGAACGAAATGCTGGATTTCTCTCTCCGTTTGGATATTCAGCGGTCTCTGCTGCTGCAGCAGTTGATGCAGTTTGCTCAATGGAGGTGCTAGTTTTTACAACTCATTTTCCTTGAATATTGTTTATGTTAGATGGCGATGGATTATTGACGATTAAATTTGTTTGTTCTGATGAGTAGGTACTATTTTTCGTAAAAAATAACTTGAAGCTGATTTTTGTGGCAGTGGTACTGGCTCACGTCTCTTAAAAGTCAAATAAATGGTACTACAAATTTTCATGTTCGGATTTGGAGATGGAACAATTATCTGATTCAGGTAAAGCTATTTGAAACTAATTTAACACCTAGGGTGAACTACATCTCTTACACTACTCCTTCAGGGTGTTCTTCAAATATTATTTGATCTTTGTTTGTCAAAGATCTTCATTTTCCTTGTGATGTGAACCACTTAGATATGGCTGTGGGCTGGCTTAACATCAACCTTCGTGTGTGTCTGTGTATCTTTTTTATTCTTTTCCTCTTATTTTATTTTTATTTTATTTTTTCAGTATACAGTTGCCGGTAATGAGGGTCCTCCTGTTCTTCTTGTTCATGGTTTTGGTGCCTTCTTGGAGCACTACCGTGATAACATTTACGAATTAGCTGAAGGGGGGAATCAAGTTTGGGCGATCACATTGTTAGGATTTGGAAAATCAGAAAAGCCAAATATTGTATACACTGAGCTCATGTGGGCAGAATTGCTTAGAGATTTTATTGTTGAAGTTGTGGGCAAACCCATGCATATTGTCGGGAACTCAATTGGCGGTATGATCTTGACCTATAATTCATAACTTGCCTCTACTATCCTGTATGCCTTAACCCTACTCACCTTTCTCTCCAAAGCATGTCAGCAATGTTTGTTTCATTGGTTTGGTTATTGCCTCTTAACTAGTTTCTTGTCTGCAGGTTATTTTGTTTCCATTGTTGCTTGTTTTTGGCCTGCCTTGGTAAAATCTGTTGTCCTTGTCAACAGTGCCGGCAATATTGTTCCAGGATATTCCCTTGCGCAATTCAATAAAGTAAGTCCACAAACTGTGCAAGATGCACATCTTTAGTGTAGAATTGTGAACGTTAATATCTGATTGCTGAAAGCTGTTTCAGGAGAGACAAACTTCAGGAGCCGCATGGCTGGGTGCTCGACTCCTTTTGTTCTACTTAAGGTCGAGATTGAAAAACATCGTGAAGAATAGCTACCCGACTGTGAGTCTCTATTGCTTTCTCATTTAATGGTTGTTGCTCCATCATCTTTTTCTGGTCTTTTATTTGCAATATTTTTGCTCTGCAGAAAACTGATAGAGTTGATGATGAGCTTATCGACGAAATGTTGAGAGCAGTATCCTTTTTCATATTCTATACTAATATGCGTTATTTATGGATATCTGTTTTTCTTCATTCCTCCTTGGAGCTTGGAAAAACACGATTAATTGGTCGAGAGCATTACCTTAACGTAAACAACAGTCATATGATCCCGGAGTGCTAGTGGTCCTTGAAAATATTTTTAGCTTTAATCTCTCACTTCCTCTTAATTTTCTCCTGAGAGAATTCGAGGAGAAGGTTCTAGTTATTCAGGTAAACACCTAACTAGGTCCTTGTGGTTTGATTTTTCAGTCAAACCAACTGTGTCATTGGTGTTTGTTCTAATCAATCTCTTATTATTAGGGAATGAAAGACCCGATATCCGACTCCAAATCAAAATTAGCTATGCTTAAAGAACATTGTGATGGGGTAGTAATCAAGGAATTGGATGCCGGTAAGCAAACTGCTCAGGTTCTCGTTTCTCGTTTCTAAAGGCTAAGGCTATGGTCTGTTAAATTCTAATGAGTCTACTGGTTTTGGAATTCTAGGCCATTGTCCCCACGACGAATTGCCGGAGGAGGTGAATGCTATCATCTGTGAATGGATAGTGACACGGGAAAGTAAAATTCAAGTTGGGAGTGTTTCTTTGTAGACTAATTTTTTTGTAGAGGGAGACGTTTCTTAGATATCCATTCTTTCAAATTCTCATGTAATTATTAATGTTAATAGGATTTGTAAGTTTGTTTTAGATGGATTTGTAAAGTTATTTACTAGATGGTCGAATTTATTTATTTATTTATTTGTGAAAGCTAGGGAAATGATTGAGAAGAACGGCAAATTGTTCTGATACTGACATAAAAATATATATATTTTTTCCATGTGGAAGATTCAGTTGGTCATCAGTTATTCCAAGCAAGCATGTCGTATTGTTACAAGGAACTGACAGCATATGGCTTGTAACGATAATGACGTACTGTCGTATGTAATCGCAAAATTGAAAAGAAATAATGACAAGTCGTTTTCTGAAGCTAAAGTCGTTTTGTGTAGCATTGTAGCTAACGATGCGTCGTTTTTAGAAGAACAAAAAATCACCATATCTCTTAAAGAAATTATGAGCGCGTTTGACAGTGTCTTTATTTGTGATTTTTCGGTGTGTTTAGAAACCAATTTTTAAAAGAGTTTATGGAAGCAAAATAATTTTACGGTTATTTAGTAAACAATAAAATATTAAAATGAAATTTATATTGTCTAAATTAAATTCTTAAACACGTTTTAGAGTATTAGGAAGAGTTTTTTTTTTTTTTTTCGAAAATTATATGATATGGCTCTGATAAGAAGCTCGTTTGAAGACGCAAAAGCTCTTTCAACAAATTATCCAAACATTATAACTTTTAGACTCAAGAAGCCAAACATGCCCTTCGTTGTCTTAAGGAGAAGAAAGAAATGTAGCTCTCTTTGGATAGAAGAAAAGAGGAAAGTACCTGAATGATATAAATGTAGAGACCATTGTATCAATATGACACAAAAAATTAAAATTAGATCAATATGGCACAAAACTAATATGAAATTAACTAAAATTTGTGTTATTTTGAACAAGAATAAGAAATTTGTATCATATTGATCAACATATAAAAAAAGGGTGATTATTAGGTAATTTTCTAGGGTTATTTACATAGATATCTAAATTGGAGGTATTGATTTGAAATATGTATATTTTTCTTTTTATTTACATAAACGTCTAAAAGAGTAATTATAAAAACAATTTAACCATTCATAAAAATGGAGAATTAACAAATAAAGAAATTACAAAAAACGGGAAAAAAAAAAAGAATTTAAGATGTTTACCAAATAAGACTAAAGTTGATTTAATGAAATTGCAAAAAGAATTGATAGAAAATAAAATTTTGATTTTTTTTTTTGATTAATTGTAAAGGTGTAAACATTCATAATGAATCAAAAAAGAGAATATTTTCTCAAAATCAGATTTCACATTAAAGACAAAGCTAAATAAAGAAAAATAAAATTCTCAAAAAAAAACATTTCATATAATGAATCTATCTTTATTATAAAGCTATGTTCGATTTTATTTCTACTCATTTATATAAATAATAGTATTTTTTTTATAAAAAATTTGATTCCATTTATTGTGTTATTCTTCAATTTGTTTGGTTAAGATATAAATGACAACCATTTAATTTATAGTGGATTACATAAACAAATAGGTTTTTTCATAAAGAATTTATTGGTTTTTTTATATGAAAAGTATGAATATTCATCAATCTTTATCGTTAATATTTTGTGTTGTATTTATTATTTAGTATAAATCATCATCTTTATAGTAAATGCTTTATGTTTATAACTAATTTTGGTTTATTAAAGGTTATTTACATTTATTAACAAAAAATACTCATTATTCAAATCAAAAAGCAAAAAAAGGAAAATAAAAGAATCTGTATAAAAATAAAATGATGTTAATTATAGTAAAAGGATAAATAAGTACTACAGACATTTATTTTTTAAAAATAGACATATACATAATGTTGTTAAAAAATAGACATTTTAAAATGAGACTCTAAAAATGAATTTTTAATGTAATTATTTTAATTTTCTTTAAAGGGGGAAAATCGATTTTTCCTTGAAATCTCTTGCACAATGCATCCCAAACTTCCAATTTAGTGAAATAGTCCAGCTATATATATATATATATATTTAAAACAGAAAGGAGGCCAATTAGTGCGCTAATGGAGCGTTGGATTGTTGACACTTGTCGCAATCTTAAGGGACAAGAAAAAACTTGGGCTGCAAGAACATTACACATCAGCAGAATGACATCATTTGAGCTATGTTTCACACTCAGTCTCAGTGGCTCATATAGGCATTGTGTTTAACCTTTGCTCCCTTTGAAGCCCTAAACCCCTCAATCTAACCACAAATTAACTGTATACCTACTGTGAACTTCTGATCTCTTATTGTTACTGCTCTGTGTCAACAAAGGTAAAGCCTTTCCCTTTGATTAAAACAAATATACAAAAATGTGTTATGGTAATTGTCTAGTTTGATTTCAGTTTCAATGGGGAAAAAATGTATGTATCTTCTGTTCTTTCATTTTGCTTTTCCATTTTTTTTCCCTTTCTTTTAGAGGAATTTTCTGGGGAAAAAAATAATACACATATCTATAACGTCTAGGATTAGTAATATCTAGTTTGATCTCAGCTTGAAGCAAGTAATCCTGGGAGGTGGTGGTGGTGGTGGTGTTGTTTTTTTTTTATTAAAAAAAACAAGTCTATGGGAAAATGACTTCTTTTTACTGTAATGCAGAGATGGAGGGGTTTTCTCGCCATCTACCAGAAGAGATTGTGGCATAAATTATGTTGTGGCTGCCCCCCGAGTCGTTGATGCGATTCAAGTGCGTTAGCAAGTCTTGGTGTTCCCTTATCAATGGTCTTACCAATGATCCGGAATTTTTGGCTAAGCACCTTCACAACACCAACAAACTCGTATCTTCGAGAACGTGCAACCTTTTCCATTTGTCCAACTTTTCCTTCTCCGGAAACACGTCGTCATTTCTTGCAACATGTAATGATCCCGGTGATTGGTGAAAGAGAGCCCATCCGTGTTGACACTAGATTTTTTGATTTACCAATTTTTCCCGGAGAAAAGGAGTTTCGATATTCTGAGTATTATAACTGTAATGGTATAATTTGCCTTGCTGGTTTTGGTGAGGACATGATGTTGTGCAATCCGGTATTGCGTGAGTATCTGCTTGTGAAGTCAACTGGCTATAGTTTTTCAAGGTTAGGAATGGGGTTTGGTTATGATTCGGGAACTGATGATTACAAGATCGTTAGGATTTCAAACGTTCCTCGCTATAGAGCTGAGGTAACCACCATTGGTACTAATACTTGGAGAGAGATTGAGATGCCTATAGATGATCATTCAGTGCAGCGTCTGTGCAGTTATGCATACAAGAAAGGAGTGTTTTATTGGGTGACATTTTCTATCAACGGCATGATCCTTTCTTTTGACATGTGCGAGGAGATGTTTTGTTGCATAGAGCTTCCAAACGAAATTCGACCTGCAGAATCACATTGGAGGTGTAGTCTCATGGTGTGGAATGACTCTTGCTTTGTTGTACGATAAATGTCCCCATGGGTATCAAACGAGTAAACTAAGATCCATTGATATATGGGCAATGGATGACAACAATGACGGTGGCGGAAAAGTTTCTTACTCATGGATCAAGTATCTCACGTTGGAAAACCTCAATGGCATGCTTGCTCCGTTGAAATTTTGGAAGAGTGATGAGCTGCTTATGAAAGATGTCGATAAAGAAAAGTTCGTCACCTACAACATTCATAAGAAACGGTTTAGAGACCTTGACATTGGTGGACCAAGACAGAATGGAGTGTCCTACCTGGGAACCCATGCGAGCATTTTGGTTCCGGTTGTGGCGAAATGCAAGCTCAAAGTCGGGTAATGATATACGTATATCCATATCTATTTATAAGCATGAAAGTGTAGAACCGTCGCATCTTTTACCGTATATATATATATATATATATATATTTTTTTTTTTTTGTTAAGAGACAATTTTATCATGCATATGCATGTCAAACATTTTATAATGTCTCCTTGTGAGTTGGTTAGTTTTATCTCCTTTAACCACACGTTGGTTGTTGAGTAAAACGTCGGTCTAAAACGCGTTGTCGCATAACATGTTATACAACGTGCAATGCTTTCAGTGTTCAGGCAACGTGACATCCACATTCATTCAAACAATTAAAAAAAAAAAAAAAAAGGTAAGACGCTAAACTTCGTTTTTCATAAACTGAAAACAAGTCGACGTCGGAAAAGACCTGTCGTTTATTGACAATCAGGAAGTCATGTGCTTACGTTTTCAATAATGGTAATGTGACGACTAAACGTCTGATAAAGAAGAAACAAGTACATAATGCGAAAACAAGAAGAGTAAAAGACAGAAGATAAAACAATAAAAATTTTAACCGTGCGCTAAAAATTATTATGAGCTTTCAAAGAATAATATTGTGAGAACTTCGAATGTCAAATGAAATTAGGAAAGGAGTTTTCTCACTTATGTTGCCCATTTATGGCTGAATCCAATGCCACAACGTCTTCTTTGATAAAACTTGCAATGCTCTTGAAACCCGAGCTGTTTTCTCTGATTACCACCAAATTTCTTCCAACATTTATCTGAGTTTCCCGCTCTGAATTTCGTTCTTCATTCCAAGATGAGCTGATCAGATCAGTCTTCTGAATCCTCAACGGGGATAGGAGGAGTTAACTTCTATTCCGGGGTAATGAGATTCATTTCGGCACAAAGACTAGTAGTATCAGGGACAATCCCACCGTTACAATATCTTAGAATGCCATCTCCAGCTAGGCCTTTTAACAAATCAGCAGGTTCTCTGGCTCCCCCATGCTGGAGAAATTTTGTTCGTAGAGCAGCTCCTGTACTTAATGATAATGGATCCTCCTTGCACACCTTCTGCCATATGCTCGCGGCGAAACACTTTGCATACAAGTAGCTATAATAACCTACGAAAGTGAATTTGTTAGCCCAAACATTAAGAAAGTAATGAAAACCGTACACGATAATCTTTATGATCGACACTGAGTTGTGGTACGTGCGAACCACCTAACCAGTGGATTGGCTTCATGTTTCTAATAAGAACTAAATTGAAGTAAAATGGGAGGCCATGTCATCAGTATTTTTTTTTATTTATTTTTATATTTTACATGGGCCTAATCTAGTCTTGTAAATTTCTAAAACCACGTTTCAAGCCTCATCTTCACCAGAGCACTGGAGAAAGTAGCACCTACCAGCTTAAACAAGTATTAGGCATTTGGACTGGCAAGATTTAGAAATTAAATCGAGGCATTAAAAAATAATAAGTCCTGTTCTCAAAGTCTGCATTTTAATGGCACTGAGATGTTCTTAAAAGTCCTAATGCATCGAAACGGGGAAATCAAAACAAGTACCTGCACCATAATTCAGGAGGTGGTTGAACCGGACTTGCCAATGCGTGCCCTCTACGTGTCTCCAACTAGTATATTGTATTCTCAAATCTGCAACCATAGAACTCGTATCTCTTGGTGGAATTGGTTGATCCCCAAAAAATGTTTGGTCGATCATGGCATAAAAGATCTGACAAACAGAACAAGAAAAACAAAGATCGGTCAATATTCTCCTCTCTTTTTTCTTTATTATTATTATTTTTTTCCAATTTACTTTCTCACTCGTCATTGAATGTTTCTTAGAGCATTAATTTGCCAACTATCTCAGGGCCTTGGGCAGTAACCTGGCGTTGCAATTCGGTTGCAGTAAACATCTTTCTAGCACCCTCCATTGATTCGACCAACTTTTGCGGTATTACTTCACCTGTTGAATAGTGCCTAGCAAATGTCCTCAAAACCCGATAATCCCAAGCATAGCACCTTGGCATGTCACAAGAATCAATATCAAGCTGACTAGCACTAAGGTGGCCTTATATCATCAAGAAGACGGGTAAAACCAATAAACAAATACATCAAAGAATAATCGTGTCTGGAATAGTATGCATTTTGATCAGTGTGAAGCACGTCTTGCCAACAGCAATATTTGCAAGATATATGCCTAACATCATGGTCTTGTCAAAGACATAATAAATGGGCCTTATTGTGATTTTTGACGTTTTAAAACTTATGTTCCTAATGTTGGAATGGTTTGATAATTGGTACCATTTCAGAAATTTCTTTGGTCTAATGTCACTTCAAGTAATATAACCTCATCAAACATGAGTGAGAGAACTGTTCCTAATTTACTGGCATTTTGATCATTCAAGCAAGCAATTATTTGCATAAAAACAAGAAAGTGGACTATACCATTCTTTCCCAATGAAAATAATACTTCAGGTTTTGTGTGCTACAGATGCACTAACTTGTTTCCATGCAGTTCTAATATAATCTTCAGGAAATAAAAAGAAAAGTAAAAATGATTGCGGATGCTACTCACTCAAATAGGTTTGAAGGTATTTCTGCTAAATCGAAAGCGACCCTGGTACCAGAAAAATGTTGGTAATCCTACAGGGAAGAAACAAAATTGATGTTGTTGGTAAGAAAAGAAGATGATATAGCATGTTGCTTCGATAATAGGCTATTTATCGAAATGTTAAATACCGTTCTTGAAAGCAATGAGTGAAGCGCATGTCCAAACTCGTGGAAAAGTGTTTCCAGTTCCCAATGATTTAGTCTCACATTTAATGGGTCGTGAGAACCTGGAAGTTGCAAATAAGAGCTACAACCTGTTTCATCATAACTAGCACAGTTAAAATACACACGAATAAAATCAGTAACCAAAAATTCACCTGATAAGTTTATAACTGCAGATTTAAGAACGTTGTGCAACTTAAATCATACAAATTTCTACACACAAGATGCTATCAATCAAACACTAGCTTTTTATTAACGAATGTTAACAAGTTTAGTTGGAAGGAAGAATTAGACAAATCGTATGTATGAACTTCTATATTCCTCCAAATAAATAAATGATATGACAGTAAAGCGGTTAAAAATCAAACGCATGTCATGCTCACGGAATGGCTTTAATGGAGCATTACCACCCACCAAATTCCTCTCAGGAAGATTCAGGAAAACCTAGCCCTGATTAATAGATGTTTTACCATCTTTAAAAAAAAAAAAAAAAAAAGAAACACTTTTTTTTTTGGTTTATTATACAAAGCAGTGTGCACGTGATTATCAGATAAGATAAAAAAGAAATTCCAGATCATATAAATCCAATTTACTCACAGGAAGCTGATAATCTGTCTCAGAAATTCGGCGGCCACCTTTTATTGCAAAATGAGCGCAACCTGGAAACTTGCCCTTCCTTGAGTGCAGATCAAGATACAAATACCCCAAGTCACCCTGAAACGCAAGTATGGTATTCGATAAATATTATTGTAGATAGCGATATAAATGGAGTAAGAGTTAATTAAAAAGGGTGGCAATGTGACGTGAAATTCATCAAAAGCTCAACCCATCACAAGTCTTCGTGCATCTTAAATAGTTTCTTGATTCTAATAACCCCATCCTGGCAAAATCCCATTGCAGACCAGCTTAATCTTCAAGCCAAGCAATGTCTTACTTCCACGTTACTCTTTACTATTTAATTAGTAGCAAAACTGGAACCAAAACCATTTTGGAATCTCTTCATAAACAACAACATGATTTGCCAAAAACATTCGTCCATATCCCTAATAATGAACAGAGTTACAAAAACTATAAGCATAAATCTGTCAAAAATCCATAAAAATACCTCTTCAGGATGATGAAGTGAAATCTTGATCACATCTGGGTGCCATGATTCACCAGGTGCCATCGGGACACTGCAAAACGTTGCGCCAAATAATGACTGCACCAGCACTTTCAAACCCTCAATGCATTGTGGCAAAGGAAAATATGAAGCCACAACCTGCACAACCGAGAGCCAACGAATAACCTACTTTCACAAGCGAAAGCATTCTGAGGTAAAAGAAAAAGCAGAAAAGGATTGCACAAAGCAAATTCATCCTAGTATAGAACATGAGAGATTAAACAAAGAATTGAATCACAAACTTTAAGTGAGAGGATGATTAAAAAAAAAGTTCCAGTGAATGCTGTGGTTTTATTTTATTTTATTTTATATTTTTAGAACAGTGAATTTGAAGTTGACAAAGAGAAATGAGTGACCTTGGAGTCCAAGTTATAGGCAGAAGACTTCATGAGAGCCGTGTAGTATGCTTCATCCCAAGGTTCTAAATCTCCAGAGACACATTTTTCTCTCTTGAAATCCCTAATTCTTTTGAACTCCTGCAATTTTTAAGGAAAGGTAAAAAAAAAAATCATTCTTGTAGTATGAAAACTGCAACATATCTGCAGTCCCCATAAAAAATATGGAACTATATGGTACCTCATCAGCACTGGGCCGGACCACCTCGCTCATCTCTTGCAAAAATTGCATCACAACTGACGGTGATGAAGCCATATTGCTCTTCAAAACGAATTCAGCATAGTTTCTATAGCCCAATATCTGCACTCATCAGTAAGAAGAAATATGGATATCCCATAAGTTACAATATAAAACACAACTTTGATTGAGCCACATCCAATGCAACCTTAGTGGAATATAGAATTTGTAAGATTGAATCAAATTGTGCAATATGATACAGAATCACTAGGTACCGTATATGAAGATAGATTTACCTGAGCTAGCTCATGGCGGGCGCCCATAAGCTCATTAAGAATGCCAAGGTTTGCTTGAGGGGAAGAATTTCCTCGGACATATGCCATTTTCCTAACCTAGAAAGAAATACTTATTGTTAAAAATCAAAAAACTACATCTAAAGTATCAATTCAAGCCATGCTCTGGAGTCTGTTAGTTACATCTTAAAACTTGTTATCGTTACTACCATCCTCCCATTAGACAAATAACAATAATGCCAAAAACATTTAAAGAATACGATGAAAACTACCTCATCGTCAGGTGTCAATTGCAAAATTGAAGATAGATTAGGTGGATTTGTTGTTATCCGAAATCCCACATCGTTCATGGTATTTGCAGGACTCCAAAAATCCCTAGAAATTGCAGATGTTGAACGATAAATGGGCTTAACTAGATGGTGCAGATTTATTGGAATTCGTGATGATGGAAATATATCCACAAAACCTGGGTCGATGACGATATTTTCACTGAACCTGAATCATAATTAAAAAGAACTTAAAACAAAAGACTACAGTTAAATGTGATAAAATAAATAAATAAATAAAGAAGATAACTTGAATCAAACTCAACTCGAATAAGTTGCTTATCACCCACTGTACACACATACGGACAAAGTAATATAGTGACAAGATCATATTCAATCTCTAATAACCATTCAAAACAAAACATGGAACCAAAAATGCCATATGACCTTTGATCATGTGGTAAAGTGGCAGTGGAGTAGGTTTAAGCTTTAATCATAAATCGAAAAATCGCAGTCGTGAAATAATAACCTATATATGTAAACAAATAACACAATCTATGGACCGAAATTTCGATACAAGTGAAGAGGAAGCATCAATTATTAAATGCAAGGATTGATCACACTGTATACTTACTCTCTGCAGAGTTGAGAAATTTTGATTCTTAGTTGATTCACTCGATCTAATTTCCCTGCAATGACATTTTTCCCGAGATTAGGATCAATTCTTTAACAACCATGCAAATCAATTAAAAAAATCCATACCAGCACAAAGATGAATTCCACCCCTTTCAAAGTCAATGCGCAGGTGATGTGCTGCTCTATGAGCTTCCTCAGTGAGCAGATGACTTTCTCGCTCAGCCTTTTTCACCGCATCATACAGGGTATGATTTGTGTTGAGACACTGAAAGTCAGAAAAAAGCTAATTACACGACAACAAACATGTCTTAAAAAAAAGTGCTTAACAAACAAAATTTAAATCTATGACACCAACAGGTACATTCAAGCTGACATAAAAATGTTCCAAATTAACAATTCCGCAACTAATCATCCTATTAGTTTTTCTAAATTAAATTCTCGAAAATTTTCCTCTCCAAAAACAAAGTGGTGCCAATAAATTGCCACGTAAAAAGATCTTATCTCGGTCAGTTCGTTGTCAACTCACTTGACAATGACCGCAATGGCAAAGCCACATTCATGTCAGTGAAGGCATTTTAAAAATTTTGATTTTACACTAAATATTTGTGTAAATTTTCAGTTGTGCCACCATCTCAAAAGAAGAACTACAACGGTGCCCCCACTAAATTTTAAGAATTAATAACCATGTCCTTATTCAAAAAAAACTTGTCTAAATGAAAACTTTTGCTGGCTTAACCACTAAATGACCGACAATTCATGAATTTGTTTGACACATTACAGAAGTCATTGGGATTGTTACAATAAGAATATAAAGTCTCTTCAAATCCATCAACATAACAGCATAAACAAGTGCATGAGCATGACAAACAGAATCTAGGACAAATCAAAGCTAAAACGATTTCTTAATATGCGGTCACCTCACATGTAGATAGTCATGAATTCTCATCCACGCCTTGTTCGCCTCCTCAACGAATTCCCTGATCCACAAACACTACATTTGAGCATTGTACTTAATCAAAATATAACAAGAACAATTATACGAAAACAAAAGTAATCGTGATAATAAAATCAACTATCAAAAGAAATCCAAAGAAAAACCTGTCCGGATGAGTGTTTCTACAACACTCCGCGGAGTCCATTACAGTACAGACCTACCAAACGAAACAAAAACAAAAAACAAAATCAAACAAAGCAACCTCAGATGAAGTGAAAATAGAAAATTGAAAGTTAGAACTTTTGAGCATACAGTGTCGGAAATCTCATCCATAGCTCTGATAATCTCCGGTGAAGAAGGCATGCTAGAAATGTACGTAACGAGCTCTCCGGACCTTGAAAAGCATTGAATGAGTGAGCAATTAAGTAGTGTGTTGCGTAAACTCGAACCTGAAGAACTTCGAATTTTCTCTGTATACCTTTCTATGGCGTCGTCGGTGAAGCGCTGAAAGCCTTTGGGGGTTTTCAAGTGACGAATTCCGTAGAGGCCGGTGGTGGTTCCGACAGGTGACGCCGCGGCGGAGGTGTGGAGGAGGAGGAGACCGATTTTGTGGAGAATCGGACCCCGGCGAGGCTTCATGGCGCTTCGCCGGAAGAGGATCGACATCTTTTTTTTTTTTTTTTTTTTCCCCCCCCCCGTGCGAAGTGGCGGTGGCGGCACTTTGAACTGTAAAGTGATACTTCTCTTTAACACCTGAACTTTAGTTCGGGGAAAAGTACGTTATAATAAAAAAAGTATGTCGTTTTGCTGATTTCTGTGATTAGAACCGAACTTACTAACGAAACTCATCTCTCATTAGAAACGACTTGTTGTTTATTTGCCAACTTAAAGTGACATGTCGTTTTAATGGAGAAAGCAGAAATTAAAAAAAATATTCATTCATTGGGATTTTCTTTTGGTGATTGATCATACCCGAAAATAGTTTAGTTTTAGGGGATGAAGTTACTTAAATATAACACAAGTATCAAAGTTAATAATCCTTTCTTACCAAAAACAAGAAGTATCAAAGTTAATAAGCAGGACCAGTGAAACTAAATTTAGAAAAATATATTCATAAAAAAAATTTTTTGAAAAATATTGGTCATTCTGCCCCTTAAACCGGCCATTTCTTCTCAAATTATCCCCAACCCAAAACAAGAAAAAAAAAATCTAAATAAACGGTCTGCAAAGCTTCCTTTTATCCCACTTTGTTCGTTATTATCCCCAATAATAACTGCCAACAAAGCTTTTTTTTTTTTTTTTTCCTTTTCTTTTTCCCTCTCTCTCTCTCTCTTGTGTTGCTTTTTCTTCAATCTCATCCTAGCTAGTTGAAGAACACAAAATTAAATTATGAGCTCCAATATATATATAAATTGAATATGCAAAATGCTAGTTGTTGGCTTAATTAGTTTATTTGTTTGAAACGGAGCAAGTTTCATTCAATAAACGGAATGAATAAGATCCACAAAACAGAGACCCCGACATCAAAGCAAAGCAACAAACGACACATGAGAACACTAAAACCAAATAACATAATAATTTGTACAAACTTTATTTCATATTGTTCTCTCTGAGTCTCTTCATCTTCATGTGTGATTTGTTTTGTTTTTATTTTTTATTTTTATTAAATAATAAGGAGGAATTGGTCACGTGTTGAAGCTGAAGGCAGAGAAAGAAACATGTTTAGCGGGAAGCACGTTTTAAAAAAAAAAAAAAAAAAAAAAAAAAACAAAACAAAAAAGAAATCTTATAGGAACACGCCTCAATCTCAACCATTCGTACGTTAACACTTTCGTCTTTCTGATCGTGTCTCCCTCTAACTCTCCCCATTTCCCGCGAACTCATACATAACTTCCAACCACCTCTCTCTCTCTCTCTCTCTCTCTCTCCCCATTTCTCTCCTCAATCACATGAAGAATCCGGACCAGACTCCAGACCCGAACCAGGTCCTTCATGTCCGACTCTCCAGCTCCTCACCCGCATCAGCAACTGCACCAGCCGTCCCCGGTCGCCGGAGACCTCACCGCAACGACGTCGTCTTCGTCTCCGACGCAATCCTCCCCCTCCTCCAGACCCAAGCTCCTCCTCAAAATCCCTCCCATTCCGGTCCGCGGCATCGCCAGAGGTGAGGCCGAGGAAAGCGAAGAAGAAGAAGAGGACGACGAGGACGAGGATGAGGACGATGAAGACGGTTACGGTGACGGGGAAGATCGTGAGACAGAGGATAAGGAATCCAATGTCTCGTCGTTCTTCACGGCGTCGGCGTTCGGGCTCAATTACATTCGGACCCGATCCATTCCGTCTCCGCTGAGGTTTTCCTCGTCGGCCGATGTGTCTTCTTCGAATCTCGGCAATGACTCGACTAAGGCGAAGTGCGCGATCGAGCAGAATTCTTCGAAGCTCGTCTTAGCCGAACAAGGTAGGTATTGATTTTGATTTTGATTTTGATTTAGAAATTATTGGTTGAAAATTTGCAATTTTGTATGAGTATTTGGAGTTTTGTTTTTGATTGCTTTAAGAATATTTTGTAGGAAGAAAGGTTCGTTGGAGTCATTCAAAATCTCTGAAAAACCCATCACCAAGGAATCCAGGGTTGGAGGTAAGAAAGTTAATGTCTTTTAAGATAATAATAGGGTCCTCTTTTGTTTGCTTTTAGTTAGGGAAGACATCGGTAGCTCATGAGCTTGATGAGAATGCGATCTTTTAATGTGTTATTGAAGGGCAATTACGCGGTTTTCGCCAAAGAAATACAGTCACCGCGTTTCCAAGCAGTACTGCGGGTCACAAGTGGCCGTAAGAAGCGAGCACCGGAAATCAAGAGTTTCTCTCACGAGCTCAATTCCAAGGGAGTTCGACCTTTCCCGGTTTGGAGGCCTCGTGCTCTTGGACATATGGAGGTAGACACATGCTCTTTCTGTCCGCTTTTTTATTCCCGGAACCCTTTTTTTTTTTTTTTTTTTTTTTTTTTTGGGTTCTCATTTTGATTTTATGTCGAAAATGTTTAGGAGATTATGGTGGCGATCAGGGCAAAGTTTGATAAGTTGAAAGAAGAGGTTAACTCTGATTTAGGTGCATATGCTGGTGATTTGGTTGCTATACTGGCGAGTCCAGAGCTTCCCCCTGGAATGAAAGAGAGTTTGGAGGATTTGTTGGTCGTTGCTCGGTTATGCGCAACGATGTCCCCTGATGAATTTTGGGTAAAATGTGAAGGCATTGTTCAGAATTTGGATGACCGGCGTCAAGAGCTACCGGTGGGAATCCTCAAACAAGCACATACTCGAATTCTCTTCATTCTCACTCGGTGCACACGGCTTGTGCAGTTCCAAAAGGAGAGTGGTTATGAGGAAGATCGGATTCTGGGTCTTCACCAGCTCAGTGATCTGGGAGTTTATCCAGAGCAGTTGTTGGAAGCCATTCAACGTGATGTTTCTGGCCCTCTGAGCGAGAAGGATGTGAGTGAGAAGCATGGGAAGAAGTCCCGCGGTAAGGAAAAAGGCGGCGGAGCTGGTGGAAATACGAAAAGGTTTGACTCGTCCTTCGGTGCTTATAGGATGTCTTCTTGGAGGAAACTTCCATCTCCTGCCAAGAAAAATCGTAAAGGGGCACATGCGGTTGATACAGAGTTCGAGGATAAATCAGAAGATTCTTTACATGCCAAAGATGAGATCAAAACTGGTGGTGACTACAATGTTGATTCTCCAGACACTTCATCGTGCCATCCCGACCATACCCAGGAACCTGCAGGTATAAGGAGACTGACGTGGGGATACTGTGGGGATCATCAGCAACATTTTACTGATGAGCATTTAATGATTTGTCGTATTTGTGAAGTTGAAATACCAACTGCACATGTAGAGGAGCACTCTCGAATATGCACCATTGCCGATAGGTGTGATTTGAAAGGCTTAACTGTAAACGAACGGCTTGAGAGGGTTGAGGAAACTCTTGAAAAGATAATCGAGTCCTTCACACCAAAAAGCACTCCGAAGAGTACTGATACTCCAGCAGAAACCTTTGATGCTGCAAGAGTGTCAACCTCAAGTGCACATGAAGAGGCGGAGGAGATGTCACCTGAGAAAAGTAACTTATCTCGTAGATGCTCTGTAGACATGCTTGACTGTGCTCCTGATGCCTCATCAGGAGGAAGCTTGACCCCGCGATCTCCACTATTAACTCCAAGAACCAGCCAAATCGAATTGCTCTCGAATGGACGGAAAACAATATCAGAGCTTGAGAACCAGCAGCAGGTATGTTGTCGTAACTTTTCAAACCGTTAACTAACTTACTTAGCCTCCATTTGGTGTTATGGTTGGAGTTGAAATTTTTAAGTTGAAGTTGATTGACTTTTTAAAAATTAGTTATAATTTTTGTTGACTTTTCAAAAAAAGACAAAACTGAGATGAAAAATTTAAGTTTGAGTTGGTTTACTATTCTTATTTCATTTAGTCTTAACACTTATTTATGTAAGGTTCCAAAAATACAAAATTAAAAAAAAAATCATACTCATACTTCAAGAGTTCAATATACTAAAATTTTTAACCGAAAAAATTGAAAATCTCTGGATAATAAATATCCTATTCAAATTCAAATTTAGATAATATTTAAAAAGTTATAATATCGTGTAAGTTAAAAGAAAAGACTCTAAAGTTTTTATCTCGTAAAGTACTCATATTAGTTTAGTAGTATCAAAAATATTGAAAATATAGCTATAAATATAATAGATACAAAATAATTTAAGAAGTCTAAATGTAGAAATTAAATTCGTGGTGGTATCCTACTCCTTTCCTTCATCGCCTCCGCACTGCTTCGCTAGTTCAAAAAACATTTAAGTGACGGGTTGCTTACCTGAGTTACCTAAAGCACGAACACACACATATGAACTTTCGCTCAACAAGTACAAATTATATCTCATAAAATATTTTCATAAATCATATCATCATATGTCACAACATGAATGTTCAAAAATACATGTAATCTATGTGCGTTCAATTATGCTTTATTAGATATATTTTATCTATCATTTCACTAATTAGAGTTTGGTACGACACTTAATTTTAATTTTCGTTAGCATCATTTTATTAATTGTGATAATTTGTAGATTTGCATGTCACTATACATCTATCATTAGGGAATAGATAACTGTAAGGCATGTTGATTATACTAGTGCAAAAAAAATTATGCACATCAAATGCTTAATCAAAGCAATACATATAACACATATTTTCATCACATCATCAAGACAAATCATAGCAAACATAGAATATCAACAAGGAAAACATTTTATTCCATACTGTAGGTGAGGTGTGCACTTACCTGTCTTATGTGCTTAAACTTCCGAAGTAATATCTCCTACTACGTAACTTTGGTGAATTGTCCCGATTTATCAATATCTTGATATTATAGCAAACCATGATTAATTATTATTATTATTATTTTATAAATTAAGATAAGCTTAATTTACTTGCATCATAATTAACCTTAATAATTAATATATTAATTATTAAGTGTTAACAAAAATTTCTATTAATTATTAATTAATTAATTAATTAATTTAATTGATTTATTAATCAATTAATTAATTTAATTGATTTATTAATCAATTAATTAATAATTAAATCAATTAGTTAATTAATAGTTAGTCTTAATTTTGAATAATTATAAATAAATTACATAATTTAAATTGATTAAATAATAATTTTATCAATTAATAATTAATTATGTTACTTAAATATTCTTTCTCATATAATAATTTTCAATAATTCATTTCTTATATTAATAATTAATAATTAGATTATACTAATAATTAATGTTTAATTAATCTCTAATTAATCATCCATAATTATATTAATAATTTTCTCATTAATTAATGATTAATTAATCTCTAATTAATCACGCATTTTAATTATGTAATTACTCAACATAATACTCTTACTTACACAACTAATAATCATTTAGTAGCTCTTATAATTAATTAATTAATTATTTATTTATTTACACTATTTATTTAGGATCCCTTCACATAAAATCTACACTATTTATTTTCCCAACCATACTCTCAATACTTAAATATTGATACGATTAAAATAAATACTAAGGTCATCAAATTGATATACTAATAATGATTGGGGTTCCTTTCCAAAAATTAACATTTATCCCTCTAATACGACATAATAAATTTTTTCGTATAAATTTATATGTTGTTCGACCCATTTTCTATGTATTTATAATTTTATAATTTCTCATTTAAAAAGAGAAATTCAACATTGTTAGAGCTTCAACATCATCATATGGATGATACATGTAAAATCATTCATGATCTTGAAATTTGATATTTATTAAAATAATTCATTAGAAGTATATTAATGAAGGAAATCTATGAGAATAATTCATGAAATCAAGTTTATGAATTTCTAGGACGTTACAGTTGTGTAGGGTGGGGTTAGATCGGTGTGAATAGTTTTCCCTCTCGTGCCCAGGAAGAGAATGTTGGTTGGATATATGAGTGAACTCTCCTTTAACTTCATTTTGCATATCTTATCCAAATTGACGACATAACTTTGCACCGGGAAAATTGATAGCATGCCTTCTTGTAATCTTCTATATCTTTGATGAAAAAGCTTATGACAACCGAATATTAGATGTGTGAAAAACCATGAAAGCATTTGTCATGAAGATACCGTTAGTCTAGATTGTGGCAGAGAATGTAGGGGCAATAGATTGTTTTCTAGCTCAAGTTACGTACATTGTTCTGTGTTTTCTTCATTTCGTATGGTGTCTATTTAAGTGTTAGTCTAATTTCGCTTGTATTATCAAGCGGAGAATACTCGAGCGGGACTGGTGAGGGGAACATCTCCCTCACTGTTAATTGCTCAAATGGCTTAGAAAGACACCTGGCTTAATTGTTAACAGGCCGTTGTCAATTAGGAGGAGATTTTTTGGAAATAACCAGGAAATTTTATCCTTTTCATAATATGCAATTGACAGTAGATTTTTTTTTTTTTTTTTTTTCTGTTTTTCTCCACTTTTAAATGAAAATTTCGTTGAAAACGTTTGCAGAAGTAGCTTCAGTTTCTGCTTAACGTTGTAACAATAAGAGGAACTTTATGTTGTTGTTTTTCATTTGTTTAACTGGATCATTTAATGACAGATACTCAAGCTATTGGATGTTGCTCGTTCTGTTGCAAATACAAACAATTGCGACTATACTGCATTGCAGTATATGCTTGAACGACTAGAATACCTAAAATATGTCATCCAGGATAGGAAGCTCGACGCGCTCATCGTAGAGACTTTTGGAAGACGTCTTGAGAAATTATTACAGTGAGTCAATTAAGTTCGCTTTTTTTATTTTTTATTTTTTATTCTTCTTCTTCTTCTAACAGCATATGCTTGGCTGGTCTTAGAAATGTGAATCTCGTCCAAAAGATCTGTATAGTTGGATATTTTATCCTTTATTGCCATCATGTTTTTTCATGTGTTATTAAGTTGGATGGTTAATTTCATAAGATAAAATCACAATATGTTTCTAATACTAAGGTTCGTGATTTTGAAACTGCAGGGAGAAATACGTACACCTTTGCGGGCAAATAGATGATGAAAAGGTAGATTCATCAAATGGTATGGCTGATGATGAGAGTTCAGTAGAAGAAGAGACAGTCCGCAGTCTGCGTGCCAGCCCTAACGATGCGTGTTCCAAGGACCGAACATCTATAGAAGATTTTGAGATAATAAAACCGATAAGCAGGGGTGCATTTGGGCGAGTTTTCCTTGCCAGAAAAAGAGCTACTGGAGACTTATTCGCTATAAAGGTGAAACCATGTCAAAGAATTGGTTTCAAACAATATTACGTTTGATTCGACTACTACTATAACTCCTAGAATTTGGCACATTTGTCTTCCTTTCTATGGGATATAGTTGTTGAAGTTTCCATGCATCGGCATATGAAAAAATATGTTTTAAATTATGATTCAGTTTACTCGGATTTTTTGGTGATCATATTGTGTCTTTTAATGTGCTATTTATAGGTGCTGAGGAAGGCTGATATGATTCGTAAAAATGCAGTGGAAAGTATTTTAGCAGAGCGTAACATCCTTATCTCGGTTCGCAATCCCTTTGTGGTAAGCACTACCATGAAATATACTAAACTCATTTTGAACCTACTGTTAAGCTGAATACTTGTATTGATGTATTGTAATCTTATTGATGTATTGTAATCTCGTGATGAACAGGTCCGCTTTTTCTACTCGTTCACATGCAGAGAAAATCTTTATCTGGTTATGGAGTACTTAAATGGTGGAGACCTTTACTCTCTGTTAAGAAATCTAGGCTGCTTAGATGAAGATATGGCCCGTGTATATATTGCAGAAGTTGTAAGGACAAACTAATTTCTCTCTCTTTCGTCAGATTCGCCTGTATTAAGTATGTGGCAATACAGCTTCTCTGCAGAATGCAGATTATTATAACCACTTATTCATTTATATTTTTATAGGTGCTTGCTTTGGAGTATTTGCATTCTTTAAATGTCATTCACAGAGATTTGAAGCCAGACAACTTGCTAATAGGTCAAGATGGTCACATCAAGGTCAATATTCCGCTGTTTTATTTCTTTTTCGTTTTTTTTTAACTTCCCCGCAACCAAATCTTATTGCCATCAGCCTTTCTATGTTCTGTTACGGAGAGATCACTTTTATGTTCTCACAAATGTCTAAAACCGTTTTGCTACAGCTGACAGATTTTGGGCTCTCCAAGGTTGGACTGATCAACAGCACAGACGACTTGTCAGCTCCATCAGTGAGTGATACTGGTTTTCTCGGAGACGTTGAAGCAAAGACTCAACATTCATCGAAGAGAGAAGAGCGCCAAAAGCATTCGGTTGTTGGCACCCCGGATTATTTGGCACCAGAGATACTCCTTGGCATGGGACATGGTCAGTAAAGTATTTTGATATGAAGAGTTCGATATAAGCAGTCGTTTTCAGTTCGATTCTTCATACATGTACACATTGTTCTTTTAGGTGCAACCGCCGATTGGTGGTCCGTTGGTGTCATTCTTTTTGAGCTGCTTGTTGGTATCCCACCTTTCAACGCAGATCATCCGCAGGTAGGTCACCTGGGAAAAAAAGAACACTGTTAAGAAGTGTATTATTTTTTTATCCGTTTATTTTTTGCATTTTTTTTCCAATAATGCACAACTGGGCTCACCGCAAAACCTGTTTAGGTAATTGACTGGTATAAAACTCTAAATTAACACCCTGTCCTTTTCGTTTCAGCGAATTTTTGACAATATAATAAACAGAGATATACCCTGGCCGAAGATACCCGAGGAGATGAGCTATGATGCTTATGATTTAATTGACAAGTAAGTAGTCTTAGAAGATATTTCACGCATTTTCTGATGTAACAGTTAGTAATTAGCATGCCTCTTATGCAAAATGCCCTATATACAACAACCATTTTTCTCTGCTTTTGAGAGAAATGGAAGCTATGAAACGGAACATTCAATAAACAAGATATTATCAAATTACTTACTGCCAGTACAAACGTTTCAGATTGCTGACAGAAAATCCAGTTCAGAGACTAGGAGCAACAGGTGCGGCGGAGGTAAGTTCTTGATCAGGAATTCCCTTATCAAAGCCGCGAGTTTAGTTGGCATTAATAAGTTACAATCTTTCTGACAGGTGAAGAAGCATCCATTCTTCAAGGATGTTAACTGGGATACACTTGCGAGACAAAAGGTGATTTCCATAACCATTTGAATTATTTAGATTTTAGATGAATGTTGTTGATAAACATGTAACGGTTTTAAAAAAAAAAAAATGTGTCCTTATTGGTTGCAGGCTATGTTCATCCCGTCAATAGATGCACATGACACGAGTTATTTCATGAGCCGTTACATATGGAATCCGGAAGATGACCATGTCAATGGAGGCAGTGACTTTGACGATATGACCGAGACATGCAGCAGTGGCTCGTACACATACAGCAACGCGCAAAGCGAAGATGTAAGTATCCCAATTCCCACATGGTTTAGAGGACCAGAATGCGGAAATTCCCGTTAAAGCTTCATCTGATGATTGCTCTTTCTTATGTCAATCAGGGAGATGAATGCGGTAGTTTGGCGGAATTTAGTAGCGCTCCTGCTCTCACCGTGCATTACTCTTTTAGCAATTTCTCATTCAAGGTAAGGCCTGCAGACTTGATTTTCAAATGATTGCTTATCTTTAAACATATGAGAATGCAATTCAATTTCTGAATTTTACCTTGTACTCTCAGAACTTGTCTCAACTGGCTTCTATCAACTATGATCTAGTCGTGAAAAAGCATCGTTGATTCGACAGATGATTCGAAACTACCCGTCCCGTAACAAAAAAAAAAGTGCCTTGTTCACGTGACAAATGCATTCTACCAGTTACGTAAGGTGATCAGTTGCTAGCATTTCTTCCCAAAAGGCAAAGATGGGTTATTTTTGAAGCCTGTGAACGTATTTACTGTAATTTTTTTTTTTTTTTTTTCCATCTGAGAATAGGATTTACCGCAAAAAAAAAAAAAAAAAAAAGATCATGTGTTGTCTTTTATTTTAACCACATGGTTTTTCATGTACATACTTTATAGATGTAGTCTCTTAGAATTTTTACTTTATTTTCTGTATTTGGGTTTTGTAAGTTAATATGGAGTAAGATTTACTTGACAAAGTTTTAGCACTGAGAGGAAATTTCTTTCTGGCTCAGGTATTAAGATCTACATTATAAACAAAGTAATAATGATTAACATATAGTTTCCACTTACATGACCATCAATCAAAAAAAATAATAAAAATTAACTATTTAAATGACGTAATGATTTCGTGTGCATCAATTACCATAATATTATATGTTTTTTAAGCGAAGAAAGAAG
This sequence comes from Ficus erecta, assembly GCA_008635985.1. Lineage (NCBI taxonomy): Eukaryota > Viridiplantae > Streptophyta > Magnoliopsida > Rosales > Moraceae > Ficus > Ficus erecta. Next base: position 3,862,301 of record BKCH01000010.1, read on the forward strand.
TATCATCATCAACGTCATACCAAAATTAAGTACTTTAGGTACTTTATGATAATTAATTTTGTTTAATATTTTTTTAATAAATTCATTTTAAAACATTGCTTGGTGCACGCGGATATGGGCATTTCCAGACTTGGACAAGGGACAACTGGTATTTGGAGAATAATCTTTTTCATGGCTTTAAATCTTAGGAAAAGTCTTTAAAACTTGTTTAAAAATTTGTAGGATAAACAAGATGCTACATTGTGGAATATTTTAGGTCACATTTATGTTAATATATGTACGAACATAATATAAATATGTGCCCTAAAAACATAAAAATATATAACCTATAGTTACTAAAATTGGGTCGGTCTCAACTTTATGAAACTCTTTTAAAGTGGCTATTTATATAATAAATACACATTAGGTTTTTATTATTATTTTTATTTTTTATTTTATTTTTTGACAAAGTGAAGTACAATATAATCGTTGGAAAATATTACTAATGATTCACTGGTTGATTTTTTTATTAATTAAATAACCTATCTCAGTGTTTTCCAAATGTTTAAAAGCTATCATCATTCCTTTGTTTCCAACACCACTAAATATTCTAAAGTGGGAAGAACTTTTGGTGGCACGTCGTTTGCTGAAAAGGAAGCACTTTAAACATATTTTATATGAACTTGTGAAATTCATTGGCTAAATAAGTTTTTTAATTACGAAAAAAGTTTAAAAGCATCTAGTATGACTCTTTTGTGTAAGCGGTCCCTACAAATTTGACATCAAACATGGGAGAGTGATGAGATCACATCCACTCGGACAGTAGCGAGCATCTCGATCAAAGTTGCTCCTCATTTTCTTTCTAAACATTGGTTCACCTAGACAAAGATAATTGAAAGAACTACCATTTTTTTTCATTAGTACTTTCTGAAGTTTTATCACAGGATTAAACCCCATACGCATGTAGGAAACATTTGAATAGAAAAATTTATCATAAACATTCGAATTGTAATCTGAACTGATGTTTGAATATTTACAATCTTAATATAATCATTTGCATATAAATATTTGAATATATGTTTGAATAGACATTGAAGACAATCATTTATACAACAACATGGGGAGCTTAATATGGGATGAGGTTGTTAGTAAATATCAATCTAGTTAGATGTGCTATTTTTTCCTCTTGTTCCCTCTTACTATTTATATTGAAAAGAAATTATATTGAAAGCAATCACTTATGTTGAATTTATGACCCCTAAATGATACATACAACAACAAAATGTCAAATTTTTTAGGGGAGACCAATTTTAAATTTTATCTGAAATGACCATTTTCAATATTTCCACCACCCAAATATCTAAGTCCTTTTCTAAATTGTCAAATGACAATTTAAATAATCCATTCAAATGGTGACATTTAAATGTTTTAAGTTGAACGAAATAGAGGCCTCTTTAATTTTACACGACAATATGACGTTTCTTCCACACATCAATGACTTAAAAAAGATTTAACATCTTATCCACGATAAATAAATATTCTGTTGTTGTATCTTTATTCATTGTTTTTATTAGTTTTAAAGTCATCGTAACACTTCCAACTTTTAACTTTACATATTATCACTTGGTGTGGATGGAACGTTTAGTAGGAAAAGCCATCCTCATTTGTGGCAAAATGATGGCACACCAATCCATGCAAAAGTTTTCACCATATTGCCTTTACATAGAACCATGGATCCAGATGCTTTTTTTTTTTTTTTACACTTTTTTTTCTGACGAACTCAATGGAAGCTTATTACGATGCCTTGGTTGGATCAAAAAGTGGAAATATGAATAGCCTAAAAAAAAAAAAAAGCAAATTGTTAAAATTAGTGTTCTCATGACCTTTTTTTTTTTTTTTTTTACTCTTTCTCTAAAACAATTTGATGGTTATTTATTTATTTTTTTTTTATTTTTAACCTCACCGTTTCATAGACCCAAAAAGAGAATTAGCCAAAATAAACCAAGACCCAAGATTAGAAACACCCAAAACAAGCCGAAGATGTTCAAAGAGAGTAAAATTCAAATTTAAAAGCCAACACAAACCTCAAAGTCACTTCTTCTATATTCACACTTATTCACCATAAAAAGAGTAGATATTATTATATATATATATATATATATATTTTTGCTACTTAATTCCAAGTCATTTCTAGAAGAAACCCATTTTGTCATTCAAGAAACCAAGCCCACAGTTCTCCATCCTCTCCTAAATCCTTACTGCTCAAAACCAAGCCGAGCTCTCCCCTGAGGAAGACACCCCAAAATCACTAAAGTTGTCAGCAGTACTAGCCGGAAAATTCCATGAAGAATCTTCCAGAAAGTTCTCTGACAATAAGTAACTCATTAGTGGGTCATCGTAGGTCTTTGGATCCAACGGCTGAGATTCATCTGTTGAGGAGTTCTCAGTTCGGATGCTTACATTGGAGTTGTCGACATTAATGGAAGTAGTTCCAAGCATGACGTTGACTTTCTGATCTTCTGCGGCTATGATCTCATGTGAAGCAGCACAGGAAGGCATCTGTGAAGCTGCACAACAAGGCTTTTGATCTTGTGGAGTAGTACTACACTTTTCATTTTGATCAGTGAGAGGTTCATGTGTAACTGGATCAATTCCCATCTTGATTAGCTTTTTCTTGATGTGAGTGTTCCAGTGATTCTTGATCTCATTGTCCGTTCTTCCAGGCAATTTCGCTGCGATTTTAGACCACCTACGACAGAAATGGAAAACATAATTAAGGTTAATTATCCGAAAAATAAATTTAGAGTATTCAATGCCAAGAGTACCACTATATGGTCATGATAACCTCGTACATTGATTTTCTTTGATGTTGTTGAGTTTCTTAATTTGAGCTTCTTTTTTTCTTTTAATTTTTTTTGTCTATTAGAAAAGGTGAAATTATATTTTACCTATTGCCAAGACGGGCATGGAGGTCAATAACAAGCTGTTCTTCAGCTTCATTAAGGAGGGCCGCGCTTCAAGTCGGGGCGGAGGTAATTAGTCCACCGGAGGCGGCAGCTCTTGCCGCAGCGGCGGAGGCCAGCGAGCTTGGGGACGGCCCGCCAGCAGCATTGGCCGTGAGTGAGGATGAAATTGACCAATTTCTTGTCTTCCTCGGCTGTCCAAGGCCCTTTCTTCACACCAAGCTTGTCACAACATGGTTGCCTTCCCATCACTTTTGTGCTGGTGTTTTTATTTTTATTTTTTTTGGGCTATACAAAAACACTCACTACTCAACAGCTCCCCATAGACCCAAAAGAAAAGCCACACGCACCCACCTTTATATACAAGCGGAATAAGAGGTTGAAATTATACTACTAACTGCTGTTGTCACACGCTTGTACTAATGGCTGTGTGTGACACTTCCAAGTCATGGCCTAAATAATTAACAATTACATATATATATATATATTATTAGCCCTTTTGATCAAATTTACGTAGAATTATATATATATACATATATTACTCATAAAGCTGACTTGACTACGTACTCTACTAATTTCCTTCTCTTTTGCGAACGATGTCGTTTTAATCATGTGAGTATTGTAGCCTTTTAGCATTGTTTTTTAATTATGAAAAACAAGATTAAATTTTTTTTTTTTCAAATTAAAACCTGTTCCAGCAAAGCTCCCAACTCTCGAAGAAAGAAGTCATGACGGTATTTGAGAAATAAACATATACTAAATACATGCCAACAGTCGCGATAAAACAAAAGATGCAAGTCTTATATTCAGGATGATTTAGCTTAATCGTATTTAGGTGACTTTTTAAGTCTGCTATCAAATCCCAGGAATCAATCCTGGATAAACAGTGGAAACTATCAAGTAGGAGAATTTCTGCTGGATTTTAATGAGACCCAACAATTTTATTTTTACACATGTAACATATATATATATATATGTATATTTGATAGGCACATTTAGATAATATATATATAGTAATTAGACCATAGAACTTTAGCTCGTTACTTTTATTTATTTATTTTTCGAAGTAACATAACTATATACCCCCAACATTATTAGGACCATATACTAAAATTAATTAATTGTTTGCTTTCAAAACACTACTTGAAGAATCAAGAGGGAGGGGGGGACAAATTGATAAAAAGTAATAAAAGGGATTTAATTGAAAATTAATTAAAAGAGTTTGTTTCACGTGGGACTCAGAAATATTTGATCCTCAAAGCGCATGCAAATTGCCCCACAAAAAGGCTCTTATTTAGTATCATTCTACTTGCGTTTTGATCATGGCAAGAAAATGACTATGTTTTACTCCCATGTTTTCATGCATTATTTCATTCAAGTTTTACTATCAGGACTCCTTTCACGCGCTTCATGGAGTTAAGAGGGGCAAAGAGTATGAGTGGCTCATATATATATATATACATAGTCGGTATATACATATACCATAAATTATGTCTAAAGATATATATATATATATGGATGGGCTACTATCCGACACCCTCTTTATACGGTACTTATAATTTTTCTTTTTAGTGGCACGTTGTGTGATAGTTATCAGACCTTATAAGAAAATTTGTTAGCTGTGTAGTCACACATCGCTTGTAAATGAATATATGTGATGGTTGATAAGTAAAATACCACCTCCTAATTGTATGAGGTCTTTTGAGGTTAAACCCAAGAGTAAAACCGTGCATGCACGAGGCACAAAGCGGATATTATCATACCAAAAGTAGGCACGTGTCGTTACTAATATTATCAGAGCCTATACACGTTGTACTTATTAGGTGATTTTAATGTAACATTTTTCAATTAATACCATGTGACAATATTCTAAATAGGAAATTATTATATTATAAAGTTTTAAATAGAAAATTAAGTGTGAATTAACTAATTGTTATAAGTTTCAAAATATAAAATTATAAGTACCGGATGATATCTGATATCAAATACAAGACCTTTTGAATATACATATAAATTATATTTATGCAACTTTTATTCTTTGGTAAATTATGTGGTCCACCATCAGTACTTGAAAGGTATACGGGACCTAAGATTGTTCTGATCCTGACTAATTAATTATGTATTCCACATGGATCGTTGTAGGTTCCTGCAGGATCATGGCAAAATTGGAGCAACCAAATTAATAAAAAACCTACATTTAACCATCTAATTAATAACCCTTTTTTTTTCTTTTTCTTTTTTTCCAGTTTTAATACCCGGCGGACACTTCTACAATTGGACACATTGTTTTTGTATCCTACTAGTAGAACAAGTTTGTTTAACCATATTAGATTTAACTGTTCAACCAAAAAAAATTAGATTTAACTGTCGAGTTTATTAATGTTTACATTAAAATATATATATATATATACACACACACATCATACGATACAAAAGCATTCTCAATTATAAATCTTACGGTTAATAGTTAATTCCATAACTAAAAAATTTACTTTACTACTAGGACAAAAAACGTACCCTGTAAAATTAACTTTTTTCTTCACAATGTGTGTTGAGTGTTTTTTTTTAATGAATTGTGGTAATAAAAATCAGTAGGTGCACTAAAATATTTCAATTAAAACGGTACCTTTTTAGCAACCATCACTTTCTCATCCCACTAAAAATTTGTTGATTGAAAACAAAAAATCATACAAAGTCGTTTATGAAGATAAACAACCGAATTGACCTAAAAAGCCTACATAAACTTTTTTCTTTGCAATGCGTGTGTGTGTTTGAGTACATACATACATACATACATATATATATATATGTATGTATGTCACTCTTACTTAAGCATTTCATCATCTATATCGTCACCCCCCACTACTACTCTAGCTCAAAAAGCAGCTAGAAATACTGGTCATATGTAGTAGTGTTCAATCTTCTCCCACAATGGACATCTATAAACCGCACAAAGTTTCATTCTATTGGTTCGAACTTTCAAGAAATCATGGCAATTCACACCCTCAAATCTTCTTTGTCCTGTCGTGTTCTAAAAAACTCTCTTTTGTTTATCTAATATAGTTTTTCCTTCTCTTTTTGTTAAAGTCCATGGCCACCTCATACTTCCAACTTTAGTGCCTGTCACCAAAATGATGTTTACACTATATAATCAGATATAATATATCTATATTTTTTGTTTATTTATATAATATATAGTTATATGTATTGCTGATAAATAAACGTATTTGGTAGTGTTATATGTGGCGTAATCAGTAGCTGCATATACTTATGAACTCGAATCCAAGGCCATTAAATAAAAATAAAAAGAGCTAGCTTATAGTGAGGGAATATTTTGTGTTTACACTAATTTGTTGAGTTCTAACAAGTAGGAATATTTTTCTAGAAGTTGAGTTGAATTACTTACAACTTTGAGGATTACTGGTATTTCTCCATATATATATATATATATATATGTATGTGTGTGTATATATATATATATATATATGATTAATGATGTAATGTATGACTTGCCTTATCGTCATTAGGAACAACGTATTTCCGACCATAAGAAAGCCAAAAATCAACTATATATATATATATATATTATTCTAAGTAATAATGTTTCTCATTGAAAATGCGTGTTAAATTGGATTTCAAAGTTGTGTTGGGGGTGCGTTTGGTGGGGGGTGAGATGGAGAGTAATAAAGCCAATCAAACTTTTAATTGACATTTGGATTCATATATATATATATATACACATTTATTTTTTATATGGAGTGAGAATTAAGCTAAACAGTCTCCTTTTGCCATGCAATCTCTCTCCCAATTTCAATAATAGTGACAATTACCCCCATTCTTTCTCTCTCTCTCTCTCTCTCCTCTCTCTCTCTCTCTCTCTCTCTCTCTCTCTCTCTCTCTCTCGCGTGCAACAACTCGGGATAAGTGAGACCCACTTGGCCGACAAAAATTTCATCTTAAAATATCAAAAGTTTTCAAAGAAAAGAACAATTTTTTTTCCTCTTTGTTAGTGGGTGTTAATATGGTTTGGTTTCAAAAATTTGATTGGTGGAAAATAACACATTGTTCAAATGCTTCTGATTTGAGCATGATTAGACGCTAACATGAATTTCAAAAGATGTCTTTGTCATCATGATATTTGAGAATAATGAAGGAAATGCTTCAACAAAATGTTTTGTACTTTTTATAAATAAATTAAAAAAAAAAACATTTTAGAACTTCTTTCTTATGGTACTGCTGCATTTAAAAGTTATTATTCTAATTAATGAGTGAACGATGATTGATGTTAGAATAACTAATAATAATTTTGAATATGTAATAATGATGTGTTTTCATTTGCAACGAATTTTTTTTTTTTATCTTACCTCAAAAAAAAATGTGCAAACAGATCTATATCAACATTTTCCTTTTCCTTTTCCTTTTTTTTTTGTTTTGTTTTGTAAATTATGGCAACATTTATCTGACTTCTTATCCAATGGTACTATCACTTTGGACAATATAGAAGATAAGAAACATAACAGTAAACTGAGAAGTGGTAGAGTGATTTTTTTTTTTTTTTTAAATCCTCTCTAAAAATTTACAACACATTTCTAAGACAAAAATATGAACTCCAATAATCAGATAATTGTATTTTTTTATAAATCGAAATGCATTGGTAAATAGTTAGTTGTACTTAACAAAAAGTTCTGTACACACACACACTCTCAAGTTATATTAATACTTTAGAAATTTCTTTTGCTATAAAACATCAAAAAAAAAAAAAAAAACACAGAACCTTATTCTCTTATATTAATGAACGGACAAATAATAATTCCATCATTTTTTTTAACGGACGAATAATAATTCTATCATTTTTTTAAGGGATTTTTACACAAATAGTCGAATTTTGAAACAAATTAAAACAAAAACGTTTATATATTTTTTGTCACTTGTAATCTATTGTCCCTTTGACAGAAATCGTTAATTCACTGTTGACAAAGTTCGGTAAAAGAGTAGTTCTAAGGCCATAACTTTTATCACAAATTTTTTTTTAATAAACCAGCTCATGTAATAGGTAAGTTATCATCTTTGATTGATAAGTATAATTTCTTAATATACATTATAGTTTCTTAATATAAATTAATATAATAATTTTTTTGAACTCCAATCAATAAAAGATTGGCAGCTCACTATCAAGTAAGATAAAATTTGGAACCATTACTATTATCATGTGATAAATACCCATTTTTTACTCTTAAAAATTCATGTAATCGCACAAGCAAAAAAAAAAAAAAAAAATGCAATTATCAATTTTCAAATATGCCCGACACAATAAGAGATAACTAATATAACATAAAATAAAAAAAAAATTACACTATATGGCAAGTTTATAAAAGTGTAATCAAATCTAAAAAAAAGTGTAACCGAAATATAAAACTTTTTTAATATATTAATATTAGGAATATAAAAATTACATAATAATTATAATAGGATTTTGACCTTTAATACTATAAAAATATAGAGTAATTATTAGTAACTTATTTGTAAAATATTCTAAATTTCAATCTTCAATATGACCTATAACACTATGCTATATGCATGATGATGACTTGGATTCTATTCAAATGTCGCTTTATTTATATCTCATTTTAGATCCCGTCAATATTATCATGTCATATATCTAACTAATACGATCTTTTAATTAAAATTAAAATTTTCAGTTGGCATGTCATGATCTTTAAATTATTATAAAAGCATGAATCCTCCTTCTTCTGACCATGTCCCAACAATGTTCACATGGTGTTTTTTTTCCCCTTCACTTTGCTTGTTTATTCTGCAAACGGAGAACATATACTTATCAACTAGTATTATTAGAGGGATATAAATGGGACATGGATTAAAAGGCAAAGAAGTGGAAGAATCCCATTTAGGTTTCCCTTTTTCTTCTCGGGATTATGTGCAAAAATATCATAAATTTGATACATCCTTATATTTATGCCCACCGTAATATAAATTTGATAATTTTGCTATTTTATAATATTAAAATTATCAATTTTAATAGCGGATAAAATTATAAGAAGATACTCAAAATATGACTTTTCACTTTTTTTTTTTTTTTTTCTTTTTCTTTCTCTCTCTCTCGCCTCGATACTTGTGGCTTAAAATGGGCTTACAGAATTAAGATCCAACAAGATCCTAAAATAGGCTCTACCACTAGACCCAAAAATGGGCCCAAGGAAAGAAAGTCGGGCCCATCTAGCTAACTGACCCGCGTAGAACGAGTAAACGTGGCAAAACACGGGCGGTGCTAAGCGTTTGAAATTCATACGTTAAAACGTCGTACGTGCGTCACACTCCCATTAATTGTCTCCCCCCCCTCCCAAAAACACTCCCCGTCAACTCTCCACAAACGCATTTCAGTTTTACCGCGCAACCTGCTCGACGATTTGCCTCACAGAACCACAAAAAACACAACCTCGACACTAATGTCGTGGCGGCGCGTGGCTTCACTCTCTTCCCTGATCTCCTCCTCCAAACCCTCCCTTCTTAACCAGGTTTGGTAATAGAATTTTGGTTTTAAAGGTTACTTGATTTTATGTAAATGGGATTTTATAGATACAGATGAACAGTTTATCAATTTAGAATTTTTTTTTTCCTGGTGTGTCTGTGTGTGTGTGTTTTCCCTATTTTATGTTGAAAATACAGGAAGCATGTACATTCAAATTATGGGAGATGTTTACAACAGAGACAGGCACACAGGTAACGTGTACCTTTTTTTTTTTTTTGGGTTTAATTATGAAAACCCATCTGTATGTTTTGTTTATTTATTTTGTGGGGAGTCGGATCTGAAACTGTTGAGACCCATTTCAATGTTTCTGTTTATTTTTGTTGACTTACACATGATTAGATTTCGTGTGTTATCTAGTTTGGAGAATGTTAATGATCATTAAATTGGATGACTTTGTTAATGTACTTTTTCTTATTGTTTCCAGGCAGAACCTTTCATAACTTTTGTCCTAGGTAACATTTTTACCATGTTGAATTTTCAATATTTCTTCCTTTATTTTTATATTTATTTATTATCGTTCAAATTTCGTTCAAAGTATCAAAGTATAGAGGTTCAACCAAGGCATGTCATGATTCAATGTTGAAACTTGTTACCTATACCATCTCAATCCTAGGATTATTTATCGCTATTTTTTCCATGTTTCTAGAACTAATTCTTGAAGCCAAAAATTTATTAGTTGTTTATTCTAAACGTTCTGGTAGTGTCTATGGTTTCATTGGATTGCTTGTAGGATCACGAACTGAAATGTGGTTTAGGTTCCAATGTAGTAAAAACTTAATTCCTGAAAATGTGTTTGCCTGATTATCTGATTCTTTTCCTGTGCTATTAGGTGGTCCTGGTAGTGGAAAAGGTACGCAATGCACAAAGATCGTGGAGACCTTTGGATTCAAACATTTGAGTGCAGGAGATCTGCTTAGAAGGGAAATTGCTTCTAAGAGTGAATACGGGTAACTATTTACTTGTTCTACTTATTGGTTTGATCAAAGAAGAAATGTGTCTTTTTTGAAACACTCTAAATATCAAAACTATAATTTCAGGTCCATGATTCTAAATACTATCAGAGAAGGAAAAATTGTTCCCTCACATGTCACAGTCAAGCTGATTCAGAAAGAGATGGATTTGAATGACAATAATAAATTTCTAATTGACGGTTTCCCTCGAAGTGAGGAGAACCGCATAGCATTTGAAAAAATTGTGAGTTTCATTCTCTACTTTCTATGTATCAGGTTAAAGGAAAAGTTGAATTTTCTTCTTTGGTATTTTGAGTAGTTTAGGAACAGACGTGTATTTTTGTTGCTCACAGTGACTCATATATGTGGCTTCCGAGCATTGGAGTTTTGTCATAGATCAGTGCACTAAGCAGCAAACCAACAGGATATTAAAATGCACGAAAGAAAAAATAGAATATATCAGATGAGGTTTCTGATAGGGACGTTTGAATATGAACATCTGATTTCATTGCAGGTTGGGGCAGAACCAAATGTGGTGCTTTTCTTTGAATGTCCTGAAGAAGAGATGATGAAGCGGGTGCTAAATCGCAATCAGGTTCTTGTTTACCATTAGCTTTGAGTGTTCATACCATTTAGGAACGATTTATTTTTTCTTTTTATATTGAATCATATCGTTCGTAATTCAGTAACTTGAATACGATGCTTTATATTGCAGGGCAGAGTTGATGACAATATTGAGACAATAAAGAAACGCCTTAAAGTATTTGACGCATTAAATCTTCCTGTTATCAACTATTATTCAGAGAAAGGAAAAGTTTTCAAGGTATTGGAATCTCTTTTTCATCAGTAAAATCGTTCTCAAACTCCTCAAATATCTGTTAAAGGGTATTTTAACTACAGGAACTGGTCTTCGCTCTCGTCTTTAATCAGGGTTTTTTTATCTTATGTTCTCATTTTCGCATGCATTTTTCCAGCATCATGAGTTTTTATCATTTTCATATATCTTTTCTTCTCACTTGTTTATTATATGATCATGAATGTACCTGCTGTAGTAATTAGACCTTCTCTGCGTGCAGATAAATGCAGTAGGAACCGTAGATGAAATATTTGAACAAGTTCGCCCTATTTTTGCGGCGTGCGAGGTATATCTTTCTTGTCAGCATTTCCATCTTTTGGTAAGTCATTGCATTTTTTTTTTTCCCTGAAAACAAACGACTCCGGTCTATTTCTCTCTTTGGGCAGGCGATAAAATAAGCTGCAAGAGTTAAGAACTAGGCAGGGAAGTATTTTTGTTTAAGTTGAATCTGCCTTTCCTTTGGAGAAGTTGACAAGAGGTTAAGCCCAAGCTACGAGCTTCTCAAGGAGCGGAACTCCTCCTAGGAGGAGAATGGCCGCTGGAAAGCATATAATTTTCGTTCATTTGATGGTGTATTGTCTAGAAGTATATTGTACCTCTTAACCCGAACGAAACAAAAAAAGGAAAAAAAAAATGTATGCAGAATTTCACTTCTACTGGTTAAAAAAACAAGAGGTCATTCCAAAGGAAATGTAATCTATTTTCATTGATGACAAAACAATTTAAGCACAGTTCAATACTACCATATCATTGGGTAAACATATCACAAACTTTAATGATTCCAAGTGGTTTGATAGATGAGAAGTCTTATGTTTTTGAGTCTCATACGAAGCGTTTGAGACTACTTTTAGACTACCAATCTAACATTCAACGGTCTTTGGAGAGTTGAGATGATGCGTCTCGTCTTTTTGGCACAAATGATTATGACTCAATCGGAAGATTCTCAGCGTGTGGGAGTTCTTTCAATCTTCTCGCCCAAAAATAACCACAGCTGGTCTTTTCTTCACCCACTTTTTTCTACCAATAAAACAGAAAGAAAATTTAAAAAACTACTAAATGACTCGAGTCATTTAAAAAAAAAAAAAAAAAAAAAAAAAAAAAAAAAAAAAAACACTCGAGTCAACTATGAGTCCCTGATGGACCATGATATGTAATTGGACTGAGGGCCCATGTGAGTTTTGGGCCCTACCTATGAGGCCCAAACCAACTATATTCAAATGTAATCTCCCTCCATTTCCTCACACTCCATAACCCCAAAGATATGGTGACCATTTTGGCACCACCAACTTGTTATCTCACAACAGTGACAATACGTTGCGCCAAAAGCAAGAAACAGAAACAGAAACAAAAAGAGTCTCAACGAACACAAAAACCTCAACAAAACAGAAACAAAACCACTTCCCTTTCTTTCCCAAAATCATATCCCACCCCACTCCTCATTCCCCAAAAATCCTACACCCAAACCAAGCTCGAAGCCCTTGACATCGTCGTCAAAGACATCGAAACATCGGTTGAAAAAGGCATAGAAATCGAGACCGAAATCTTTGCTTCCCTTTTGGAAACATGCTACCAGTTACGGTCCCTCCCCCACGGCATTCGAATTCACCGCCTTATTCCGGTAACCCTTCTGCGAAGAAACGTCGGCCTCTCGTCGAAGTTACTTCGTCTGTATGCTGCGTTCGGGTGTGTTGAGGATGCGCATGAGGTGTTCGATCAAATGTGTAAGAGGGACAAGTTCGCATTTGCGTGGAATTCGCTTATCTCGGGGTACACCGAGCTCGGTCAGCACGAAGATGCGCTGGCTCTCTACTTCCAAATGGAGGAAGAGGGAGTTGAGCCTGACAGGTTCACTTTCCCCCGGGCGTTGAAGGCTTGTGCAGGCATTGGTTCGATTCAGATTGGTATGGCGGTTCATCGAGATATGGTGCGGTCGGGTTTTTGGGACGATGGCTTTGTCCTCAATGCTTTGGTGGACATGTATGCCAAGTGTGGTGACATTGTCAAGGCTCGCCGGGTCTTTGATAAGATTACTAGTCGGGATTTGATCTCTTGGAATTCTATGCTAACTGGTTACATTCGTCACGGGCTTTTGGTCGAGGCTTTGGATATCTTTCGTGGAATGCTCCGAGAAGGGTATCAGCCCGATTCGGTTGCTGTATCGACCATTCTAAGTGGGATGGCATCTTCGGAGCTTGGGATTCAAATCCATGGATGGGCAATTCGGCGAGGAATCGAGTGGAACCTGTCCATTGCTAATTCTTTAATAGTTCTCTACTCCAATCGCGGGGAGTTGGATCGAGCACGTTGGTTGTTTGATCAAATGCCTGAGAGAGATGTCGTGTCGTGGAATTCCATCATTTCCGCTCATTCCAAAAACCCAAAGGCACTGGCTTATTTCGAGGAAATGCAGAGAACTGGTGGTGCTTTTCCAGACGGTATTACGTTCGTTTCAGTACTGTCGACTTGTGCCCATCTGGGCTTGGTGAATGTTGGGGAGAAATTATTTTCTGTTATGAGAGACAAGTATGGAATAAGACCAATCATGGAACATTACGGTTGTATGGTGAATCTTTACGGTAGGTCGGGACTACTCAAAGAGGCTTATGATATGATACTGAAGCGAATGGAGTTTGAGGCTGGTCCAACTGTGTGGGGGGCTTTGCTATACGCTTGCCACATTCATAACAATGTAGAGATCGGAGAGATTGCTGCTGAGAAACTCTTCGAGTTGGAACCAGACAACGAACATAATTTCGAGCTTTTGATGAAAATTTATCGCAATGCAGATAGATCGGAGGATGTGGAGAGGGTGATGATGATGATGGTCGAAAGAGGATTGGACTCGTAGACGGTATACTCATCTGTACAATTAAGGTTTAGTGTCACAAAATTAATCCTTTTTACTAGTGTTCTACTGTTGAAAAGATTATTAGAGAAATTTCTTGTAAAGTCTACCACAAAATAAAATAAAATGTTCTACTCTCAATAGTGTATGTTGAACCAATTCCACCGTGCAATATGCCTGTCGCTTTCACCTTGTCCCCAAACCATGTGCAGCCTTGGAAAATTTTAAACAAAGGAAGGTGGATTAATTTCAATAATTAAAAAAAAAAAAAAAAGTAATTAGTAGTTCGTCGTTGAAGGAAATAACAATTTGGTTCAAGATCTAACTTTGAAATTTGTGGCAAAACCAATACAAAATTAAGTCAATTTTGTAGCCTTAGGCCACAGCCACAAGAAAGGTGGGGAAAAGATCATCCTCTTGAGTCAAGATCTGATATCCCGGATTTCCTGTCTTATTGATTGTCCCCCATTAATGTTATGTTGTATCATCTAAATTTAAAAATTTAACCACATAAAAATTGTTAAGTACTAAAAACTCTTGACCAATTGAACAAAATTATGAATTGTCATAACACTATTGAGGGGACAGTCATTGAAACAGAAAAATGGGATAACAGATCTGGACTCTAACCTCTTAATAAGAGATTAATAATCCATTTAAATCATATTATTCATTTGAATATTTTTTAATATTTGCATTCAAATATATAATTTGAATTGTTTATTTAAATTTAATATGTGTTTGGACAATTTTTGTTAAAAGTAACATTTGAAAATGTAGAAAAATGTGTATGATATGGATTTCTAAAAAGGGACAATTGATATTTGAATTTTACATAAATTGTTGTGAATAATGAAACATGCAAATGAATTCACTCTAATAATTGATCAACCAAACACCTATTTTACTTGAGTAATATAATAACTATTACAATAATTTATCTAAACGGTGTGTAAGAATAACTTTTCTATATAATTTTTGCGAGCTACAGTTGAGTAAGCTTATTAAACTTGTTCTTCAACTTTTCATGTGTGTTCCAGCCCTTGTTGAGAACCGCAGCTGTAAGCAAAATTCCCCTGTGCATATTTTATATATGTTCGTTCTCAGTCTCAAATAAAGGATGTGCAAACAATGGAAACCATGAAAATATTAACGAAAGTAGGAGGCCTATTAACGAAATAAAAAATAATTAATGGGTGGTGATTCATTGATGGATCAAAGAATTGGTTCAACACCTAACTTCCAAATTCGTTAGAGAACCAATGCCAAAATAAATTCAATGTTGTACTTGTAGGTAAAAAGGAGGGGAGAAAAAATGAGGAAAATAAAGAGATCAGTAGTGACGCATAAACTATTTCGAATTTAAAAACTCCAAGTTGTGGAACATGATTAATAATCTATACATAAACAATACATACGGGTCAATCTTTTTATGTATAATTAGAGGGCGCCATCATTAGGGTGTTAGTGAGGTTCGAGACAAAAACATAAAAAAGTTTTAGGGTGTATGAGTTTCCCGTAGAAACTTTTTTATCATCATAATGAATTACTAAACGGTTAAAAGAGGACGTAGAGTCAAAGTTCTATAAATCTTGCATTTTCGTGTTTGTAATTTTTTATTATTTTATTACTCTCGATGATATAAAATGAAGGCATCTAATTCTTGAAACAAGTTTACATCTTAAACTTTAAATTAGTCTCAATTAACCCCTTTTATTAGAGTTTTTACCAAATAAGATTGAAAAATAGGAGAATTATCTCACATAACCTACTATGTTGAATTTTTTATTAAATAAAAAACGGAAAAGATCAAATGACCGCACTTAACCCTCTATTTTTTTTTAGTTGTTTGAGCGGAAATTCCAATTAAGAAGATTAGTGTGACTAATTCAAGAATTATTGGATAAAATAAGAATTTTTAAAATTGTAAAGGATAAAACGAGAATAATTCTAAATTTAAAAGGACACGTGTAAGTATAATTCAAAAGAAAAAGGAAAATAGAGTGAGTCAGCGTTTAACAAGTAATCACATTTCCTCTTAAAAAAAGAAGCAAAAAATGATAAACAATTTCCTCAACTTCAGCGTACAGCTACTTTTCCAGATATTAATTTCTTTTTTTAGAGAATATATTAAAATGTCCCACTGCTACCTAACTTCTTATATGAGTTTTTTTTTTTTTTTTTTTTTTGGGGTAGAAAGAGATCATCCTAACTATACCATGTTTAATATTGCACTTATTCTTTCGCTTTCTCCATGTGATGAATCACTCATCTGTTACCATCTGCATTTTTTTTTCATTCTATATATTAAAATTTTGAAAAATAATTCATGTACCCCTTGCATATATAAGTTATAATTAAAAAGTATACATTTATTTTCAAATTCAAATCTTTTAAGGATCTTATATCATTCTTCAACAGATTAGTCACGCATGTATTTTTTTTACTTTATATATAAATATCGTTATCTATTGGAATAAACAACATTAATTTTAATGTCTTAATAGCTGTTGTTAGCATTAATCCGTCTGTACATACTTATTTTTCTCCACTAACTTGTATTATTCGATAGGATTAGCATAGAATTAAATCAAGTTAAGGAAAACATCTGAGTCACAACTATGACCTTCTTAATCATTGGTCAACAAAATATCTCATATTAAAGTTCTAAAGTTTGGTTATTGATAATTGTTTATTCCTGCAAAATATGTATCTTTATATATATATATATATATATATATATATATTAATAGATGACGTTAGTTAATTAAATAAAAACTGACTCAGCTGGATCAGAGAGTACATGGATACGACTTATTAGCTTTTTTTTTTTTGGTTCGCCTCTTCTAAAAGATATTTGTTTTAATTTATTTTATTTGCTGATAGACAAATTGCTAAGTACTTATTTATCTTCTTTAATTAATTCTTTTTTTTATTTAAAAAATTAACTCGTATAATTGTCTTTGCATTAGTTTTACATAATAACCCACGTGGCCAATTGTCCTTTGACTCCATCATGATCTCGTGAATTACCCAAAAGAACGTTACCAATCCCATTGCTCTTATCGATCTTCAAGTCATTTTGCTCCTTTTAATTTAGGACGTGTTTTGTTATAATAAGATACGTGTCGTGCATGAAAAACTCATATGTATATATATAGAAATGTTCTGTTGTCTAACACATAATTACCGTATTTGTAATACCGTAAATATATATAACATTAACCTAATAACATGTAATAACTTCATATATTTAAAAAAATATTATATCCTTATATATAATACTCATTAATAAGATTTATATATTCATTTAGTTATACATAAAATTACAACTGAAAGTTACATGAACTTATAAAAAAAAGTTATTTGTACCCGATATGAGATTAAACCTATATGTTTTCCGAACATGCAAACATCTAGGTGTAAAATATTACAAAAAGTGTGTATATATGTATGAGTCTTACTTGTGAAGTAAAACATTTAGGAGTATATTAACAACGACTAAACCCCTGATAATTTAAGCAAACATACGTTTTTAGGCTACAAGGTGTCCCAGAATATGTTGATTTATGTAGTTACCAATGACAATTAAGAATCAAAACACGTATTTTTAAATTTGTCATCATCAATTTAAAACGTGTAGATCATAACCCCAATTTGCTTACCCTCTTTAATTTGCTGTCATTATTGCTGTTATATACATGGGTATAATATCATCCTTGTCATCATTTTTATCATTTTATTTTGTGAGACAAAATGCAATTATAATTCGTCCAGCAAAAAAATGCAATTATAATTTCTTTCCTTCTTCCACTTCCGCATTTTCTTAAAGCTATTGCATTTACGTACGTGTCGCTAACACAAGAGGCCAGATAGACCTGCCAACTGGAATTTCATGATTATTAAAAAAAAAAAAAAAAAAGGACCAAAACTTTGCATTTTCAATTAATTACACTTGTAGGGATATGTTGACCCAACGATAGTTTTATTTTTATATATTTTTGACTAATAAGATCATACGGCATGTTCAAATAATAGTTTAGCACAAGCGCCGCCTCATTGAACATGGACGTACCATCCATTTTTTATTTTTTATTCTACACAACGATTTAATCTTCAATTTAATTTCTGTTTCATTTTTTTTTTATTATTATTCTCAATTATACCTTCTAAATTTTAGGATCACTCATATTTTATCCTATAAACTTTTAAAACTTTCACTTTACAACTTTGAATTTAACCTCATTTTATCCATTTTATCATAATTTCAATTAAAAATAGACGGAAAAAAAATGTGTTATTAAGTACAATCACGTGGTCTTTTTCTATTTATTTTTAGTAGAAATTCTAACAAAATGGATTTAATAAGACTACATTCCTTATTTTTTGATAATTTTTATCTGAAATTTCGATAGAATAGGCAAAATATGGTTAAATTCAAAGTTCAAAAGATAGAGTGAAAATTTTTAAAATTCAAGAGACAAAATGAGAATGATCCTAAAGTTTAGGGATATATATTAAAAGAATCCTTTTCTTTTTTTAACAATTAAAAGGATTTAGTCTTCATTTAAGTTTAAAATGACAGAGGCTATAATTTGTGCCGCCTCTTGACGGTCCAAATTAATCACTATTTAAAAGAATCAAAGCATCATCATCTACAAACTCCTTTTGATTGTTGTACTTATTAAATCACTAATCTTTGTTCTTGATGTAAATGGGACTTGAATTAATTATAATTCGTCCAGTCCTATATGTCCATGCAAATTTTTTATGTGTTCTTAATAAAATGAATGTATCTCTTTCAGATTTTTTATTTATTGTAACCGCCGAAAACCAGTCATTATCTTGCATTAAATTTATAGATTGGTTTTTTTTATCTAGGCTGATAGCTTCAATTACCAAATTTAAACAAATAATACTGCTCGATCGTGAACTAAATTAATTAAGAAATTGATGAGCTGGCTTTCACACAAAAGTATCTTTACGTCGAATCCTCTCTCTCTCTCTCTCTATATATATATATATATATATTGATAATCATCCATACTAATTCATATTTTAAACTTAGAGGTTAATATATATGGTTTTATATTAGTTGTTGTACTATCATCAATGGATTCGTATAACGATAAAGATATATTTCCTCCTTATTCTTCCATGATTCGTTGATTTGAAGTTTTACTTCATGATACATGGTCGACCATTATACGGTACTGAGTATGTGATGGTAAAGAGTGACAATTAGCTCATCATCCGATTATAATTGGATTAGGTCTTTTTGTTTCATTGATGACCTCCGAATATAAAAAATAATAAAGAAAACAAAGATGTAAAGACATCAATGATTCAAAAGATCGTCAGAATCATATGCTCCTCAAATTTGCCAAAAGAATGATCCCCCTCTCCCACTATAGGAAGGTCAATTAGTGGTCGGCCAAGGTCACCATCTTACTATAGCTACCCTAGAATATTACATGTGTGTGTGTATGTATTAGTATGAACGTAACTTCATTACATGGGACTTGGAGAACTGCCCACATGAAGAAAATATGTATCCAACCAAAGCTGTATGGAGTCGGGTTTTCTACGCTTTAAATGCGGAGGGGACTAAAACACTGGAAATTGTTGAAATACAAAACTATATATATATATATATATATATTTATAGTTGGCCATGTGACAACAGATCTATGTTTTCTTGAGCATAAGAAGTGCTAATGTTTTAAATGCTATCAGCATTAAAATTAAAGTAGTTTTTAGTTAAAAATAAGATTAGGATTTTGCGAAGCGCTTTTCTTTAGATTAATATCAACGTCCTTCGAGAAAACAGCTCCAATAGGATCTAGTGTTGAACTTGGAACTGATAAATGGGAAAGGCTGTGAAACTTGTAGCGACAAGACAAAAGGGAACAAGCCGACATTTTGTTGTACGGACGAAGAAATTCAAGTTCAAACGTTTTTCCATTTGCTTTTGTGGTCCCAATTCGGGATGGGTTTACATTCATTTATTGACTCCGTGTGAAATCTTTTTTTTTTTTTTTTTTGGGTAGTTAAATTCCATGTCATTTCGTCTATTTAACTTTAATTTCATATTACCAAAAAAAAAAAAACAAAAAACAAAAGAAACTTTCATTGATATTACTTTATTTTTTTTAATTGTCCATCGTTTTCTTTCTTCTACATGTTTCACACCCCTTTTTGACGTTGTTTCTCACATGCATTTAATCGTAATTACCAAGCCAAACATACCTTTACGGCCTTTCCCACCATCTTTAACGCTTTTTTACTTTTCCTTTCTTTTTCTTTTTATTATTATTATTATTTTATTTTTTTTTGGCTAAAGATTTTTACTTTTCCTTTACTTCCTGCTTCCATCGATTTCTTATTATCTCCAACTTCATCATTTGCCAAATCTACTGATGAAAGCTTTTGGATTCTCCAACGAAAAAGAGGGAGAGAGAGAGAAATGGGGTCAAATCTTATGGCTCAAAAGGTCGTCTAGCTAATTTTATCGGTGAATTTGTTAAATTGTTAATTATTTTACATAAAAATTGAAGATTTAAATTTGAAAGATTTATATTATGATTTGTAATAGATTTGTAAATTTTTAATAAGAAAATAGGTTTTTTTATCTTCGCATGAGTCATACTATTACTTTTCATGATTGATTTAACAGAAATTAATCTATATAGGATACTTATAATAATTTAGTAGGTTCAGTGAATAAACGGTTCAAATAAAAATTTGGGAAGGTAAGTCGTTAAAATGTGACAAATTTAGAGACAAAAATGCTAAATATCCCAAAAATCACAAAGTGCAAGTTTTTTCTTTTCTTTTTTCTTTTCAAAGTGGCATCGCAATTAAGATTATGACAACACCATCAATTAAAGTTTTCTAACACACATAACAGAAAGAGAAAATCCCGTAAATTCAGCTAACAGTCGTTTTTGGTCGAGACCAAGTGGGGTACTTTATAGTTATATAACCACAATTTATTCCCAATAAATCCCAACAACAAAGAGTGGAAGTTTTGGCTTGTCATGTGGATAAGTACCTAATAAAGTTTGATTATACATTATAGTCATAGATCCGGTTGCCATAGTAGAAGATTCTCACCAAATTTGATTAAAATAATCTTATTTTTTTGGTCTTACCTTTCATGTGATAACACGCTTAAATCTTGTGGTGAAAATTGACCAAATTGGAGTAGAAAATTTGCCCCTTTAATGAACGCTAAACCGTGGATCCCACATTTATAAGCAGTACTTCCAAGTAGGGGTGTTCATGGATTGGTTTCTACGGATTAGGCCTTAATTTGTAAATCAAACCGTGAAATTCGGATTGGGACTTTTCCAATCTATAACCAATCCGTGAAACTTTCAATCTAATCCAATCCGTAAAGTTCGATTTACACAGATTGGATTCATGGATTCAATCCGAAAAATCTATGAACTAAAAGATAAAAATGTAATATTTAAATATGAAATAGTTCAATAAAATTACAATACAATTAACTTCGAGTCTTCAATTATTATTAACTATATTATAACTTACAGTTTATAGCAATAATTAAACTTGGATTAAACTCAAAATAAAATGTTATACTAATCAACTTAACTAATACTACATCAAAGTAATTCAATGGATTAACGGATTATACGGATTGAAAAATTATCAATCTGTAATTCAATTCATAATATTTGATTTGAAAAAATTTCAATATGTTATTCTCTTAATTCAATCCAATTTAACAGATTGGACTGAATTAAACGGTCGGTGAATTTTGTGAATATCCCTACTTCCCGTTATATAAATCCTTCTTTATTATCATTATCATTTAACACCCTCTTAAATTAATCACAAAAGTATCCAACACCCCGCGTAGGTCGGTAGCGAAACGTCAATACAGTATTATTTTAATTCTTGAAGAGACAGTATCACGTGCCCCCACCCCAAGTCTCATTAATTTCAGGAAAGATTTTCATCTTGTCGGCCCCACGCGCACCCCCCCACCCCCCCTACCCCCCCCCCCCCCCCCCCCCCCCCCCCTTCTTTCAAAAACCCAGAGCCAAAGCAACAACCCGCAAAATAATATTTCCAGCAAAAATTAAAAATAAAAACAAAATAAGACTTCTTTTATAGAATAAGGGAAAAAAGAAAAAAGAAAAAGAAAGCTTGTATAGGTAGAGAATTCCTAAACATTTTTCTTAATTTTTTTTTTTCAAACTATCATAATTTCTTGATTTAATAAATATGATGTATTTTAAGAATCTGTTTAGGGCAACATCTCTAAATGCATTTTTCCAAAAAATTTTGTCTTTTTGTTAAAAAATAAACTAATTTTATCATTTATTTTTTTAAATATCTTTTTTTCATTTTCGCAAACTCAAACTTTAAACTTACATAATATTCTTTCAAAGTGGAAATGAGATGATTTTTTTTTAATTAGATATAATGAAGAATGTAGCGAAACAAGATTCGTATTGCTATTTTTTTTTTTCGAATACAATTTAAGTTTTTATACTTTTTAACTCAAACAGTTCATTTTCAACCAAACATACATTTCTAAAACTAAACTTATTTTCATTCAAAACATTTTCAAAATTCAAACTCCAATTGTCACCCCTAATGGAGGCTAACTTGAGATTCAAAGTTATATCTGTGGAACTTGAGATTCATCCTTATAATCAAATAGTTCAAAAAAGTTATATAAACACTATTGTTGTTTTTCTTTTTTAAAACTTGAGTGAGAGATTCAAACTATATATCTTTTGTTGAATTAGGTGTAATATTAATATTACACTATAAACTTCTCTCAATTGGGCAAAAAAAAAAAAAAAAAAAGCCGGCAAAATTTAATTTAAAAAAAAAAGTACAATGGCCACCCCCACAGTGTCATTTGCACACATTGTGCCTACAATTATGAGCACAAGAACCCAACCCACCGAAATCCCATACCCTATATAAATGCATCCTTCCTAATGCTCATCCCCCTAACTCCAAATTCCAAAACCCAAGAAACAAAAAAAAAACAAAAACAAAAACAAAAAACAAAAAACAAAACAATACAAAAAAAAGTTCTCTCCTTTGAACTTCCCCACTTCAAACACATTCCCAAATCTTCATCAACCATGGCCAAAACCAGCCTCCTCTTGGTCTCAATCTTCGTCCTCTCCGTGGCCATTACGGGCAATTCCTCCGCCACCCCCGCGGCCATCTGCAGCCTCCAACTACGTCAAGGCCTCGTGCAGCTCCGTCACCTACCCGCAACTCTGCGTCAAATCCCTCGGCGACTACTCCTCCAAGATCCAGAACAACCCGCACCAGCTGGCCCTGACCGCCCTCTCGGTCAGCCTCGACGGGTCCAACTCGGCGCAGACCTTCGTGAAGAACCTGGGCAAGTTCAAGGGCCTGAAGAAGCGAGAGTACGCCGGGATTAGGGACTGTTTGGAGGAGATTCAGGACACCACCGAGAGGCTCCAGAAGTCCATCAAGGAGATGAGCGACATGACCAAGTACAGAGGTTCTGATTTCATCTGGCACATGAGCAATGTGCAGACCTGGGTCAGCGCCGCCTTGACCGACGAGAACACCTGCCTCGACGGGTTCGCCGGCAGGGCGTTGGACGGCAAGACTAAGTCGGCTATCAGGGCCAGAATCGTCAACGTTGCCCAGCTCACCAGTAACGCCCTCGCGCTGTGTAATAGCTTTGCGTCGAAGAATCACTGAAGGGGAAAATTGCTTTAGGATTAATCGCTTTTCGAGTGTGGTTGTGGTAAAATGTTAATGGCTTTCTTGATGTATTTTTTGGTATGGTAGTGAGATAATATTTTTCTGATACTGTTTGCTTTTGGTGTTTGTAATACGCGTATGGAATATCCATGGACTCTGTTTCACTCTGTTCTGCAATTCTTTTTTTTTTTTTTTTTTTTCTAGCACCAAAAATTATAAAATGCTTATGCTTCAAGGTTCAAATGGGGTTTTGTCTATTTTCCATTTTGGCTTCGAGATTTTTTTTTCCCTGTTCTTAACGATGGTTGATACTTACTCATTTTTGGTTTTTTGTTTGTATACGAAATTCACTCATTTTACGGTCAAGAAAAGAAGGGAAAATAGTAGTTTAAGATGAAACGCCTTGATTGAAGGGATTTCGTTGGGATTTATTTACTCATTTTTGCACAAAAACTTTGGACTTTTGCGTAGTAGGTCCTAGCTAGGAGAGACCAAGTCACATGATTTGTCTATGAAGTTCAACTAATTATTTCATGTCTTCATTTTGAACAATAATAAACATCATCTTTCATCTAGTGAGAAAAGGTAAATCCGTTGATTCACATATGACATCCATATTTTGTACTGGTGTTACTAATGCCGTTAGCATCTCCACCTTTTTTGTTTTTCTAGTAATTTTTGGGCAGTTAGAAGTTTAGGACCATAAAATTGCAGAATTATTGAAGCGCAAAACAGCTGGCCAATCCGAATAATGAACTGGACCCTGGTGTGAACAGATGAACATAAAATTGGAGTTCTAAGTAGAGAAACATGAACTATACAGTAAAATAACCGCGTGATTGAGGCCCCTCATAACTACTTGTACGAAACAAAAATAAACAACCAATGTCCTATAAGTGAATTGGTAGAAAACTCGTCATCCTCATTAAATATATAGATTATCCTCATTAAATATATAGATTCAAGTCGTCACTATCGTATTGACAGTCATATATAGAAAATTCATATCCATATGTCGGAAAACATTTAACCTCTAAGGTTATCCGACAATGTCATATCCATCCATCTAACCCTCTTTTTCAAAAAACAAAATGAAACAAGAACTAATGAGGAGATAAATGGCGTCACGCAGTCACGGGGTCAGTCACATGGCTTGGGCCGACTATTTAAACAAGTGATGGGGCCAGATTGTCTTGTCATAAGCCTTGAAACACCTCCGGGCCATCACATTCATTTTATGCTAAAATAGCAGGTGTCGTCTAATTTTCTTGCCTTAAGAAAGATAATTATGTTTAACGTGACTCGATCGGACAATGTGACATATAGTGACTCAATTATGTTTAACATCAATATTTAGAGTTTGATTGAGGAGGAAAAAGAGGATGAAAAAAGAGGGATGAGGGGTTAATGGAATGTTTTTGAGATCTATAAATGTTAAGTCAGAGAGAAATAAGTAACGAATATATCGGATAAATAATTTCAAATATTTCAATTTTGATCTCTCTCAATTTATGAGAATTCCTGCTAAACACAACAAAATAAACTAAGAAAGAAAATATATGACAATTTTGAGTATATAGTTAAAATAAGTAGTAGATTTCTAAAATATTTAGAGTAAAAAGCAGTAAATAACAACTTTCTATTTACTAAAAATGAATAACTATTTACCAAGTAAATTGGGTATTTATTTAGCAAAAATTTTATTTACCTAACAAATTTATTATTTAGTAATTTAAATACTTTTAGAATTTACTATTTGTTTTAATTATTTTATTAAAATACAATTCTTATAATTGGGTCCACCTTGTAAAAGCAATTCAAATATCAAGGGTCTAGATTAATTTATTTGTTATCTAACGGCTAATAAATTTATTCATTTAACATGACCAAAAAAGGGCCGATCGTACGCACAATAATTTTTGGTTTTTTTTTTTTTTTTTTTTTTTTTCCAAACGTAAGTCTAGAATTGTAATTTACTCCTACCGGTAGTCACCGGAGCAACTCTATTTATAGATTCAAAACTGCCCTACTTTTTGGATCACCAATCACCAACTGTCCAAATAATACCTAAAAGTAGTTAGTCTAGTTAACTATGTTAGCTAGATCTTGACAGTTGCTTTTTAAGTTATAAAAGTCATTCGACTTCGTTGTCTCTTTTCTCTCCAAAAAAATCTTTACGCTCTTGGATTTCTTATGTAAACGGTGTATTGTAATTATACAAGTTATGACTAGTAATGATTTTGAAAGGCAAATAAAACGAACTCTTGATCTCTTTTGCGTCAAGAAAGAGACCTTCTCCAAGTCTTATGACACATGCAACCATGTGCCTCCTCTTAATTGATTAAGACATCAAAATTGGAAAGACGGCAATTTCTAATAATTTCCACAACTCAGATTTCGCAGCCATATATAAGCTGGAGGAGAAAAATTGATTGCGTGAAACCATGTTATTATCTCACATACCGTTCTAAATATAGTAGTGTTACGAACACAAATTTTATGGTAATTTTTTAATATCAACTCATATAACGATAAATTGTCATTTAATATGTGTATATTCTTTTAATTTTAATTTGATGTGTCATTTTTTTAAAACACTTATTAATAGAAAATTTACAACTTACATATCATATGAATTTATATTAAAAAATTAAAATAAGAGTTGTGTTTTCACTGTATATTATATTTTCAAATTTCAATTAGAACAGTGTCTTTCTAAACACGTAATATATTAGATAGACAAATACATATACAATTGATAATGAGAATCACCGAAGGTTGTGATGTAGTGGTTGATGGTCTTGTCTAAGATCTTTCCATTTTTTCCACTAATGTTCAAATCCTGTAACCTGATGAAAGGTTAGTGAAACTAGATATAGGACCTAATTACAACACGGTGATCCCCGGGATTACTATCTAGTCGAAAGAACGTGGAAATAGGATGTGCATCACTTGATTCTTCATTTATTGAGCAAAAAGAAAATTGATAATGAGAATATTGCAATTAAAAAAAAAGTACTTTAGCATTAATGATTTTCGTCAAATTTCACATTAAAAAACAAAAACCATCAATAACGATGTCCCTCCTCCATCAGATAAACATAACAAACCTAGTAGTTTGGAACTTTGCTTTTGGATAGTTAAGGAAGACAAGCAAAAGTACTTACTTTTGTGATTTTTTTTTTTTTTTTTTTGGACAATACAAACAGTGAAAAAAAAAATATTATCATTATTTTTTTGGGGGGTGTGGGGAAGGGGGTGGGGGCGGCGCTAAAGGCGATAAGATTGTTTTGTAATCGTTTCATGTTTTCTTGGATGTATCTAGTAGATTGTCTCCACTGCTTCTGTATTCAGATTAATCTTCACAGCCAGCACCATGTGTTCTGTTTTGTCAGGAGATTATAAATTGTTTTTTTAACCAAACGCAAAAAGTGGAACTGTTGCATATATATATATATATAGATAATTTTTACCAATTAATTGCAGAAACCATAAGGTTTCATTAATTATCTTATGGTTTCATTAATTATCTCTGAAAAAGGAAGAAAGAAATTAAAAAAAGAAAAAAAATTCAACCGTGTTTGCTACTTATTAAAAAAATACAGGAATTATAAAATGTCTTCAAATTGAAATTGGTATATATAATCAGGCAGATCCTGACCATATGAGATGTAATCAGTTGAACCATCTATATATTCTTCCAAATTAACAGAATAATAATAATAATAATAAAAGAAACAAACTTTAAGCTTGACCATCTTTGTGTATCTATATAAATAAAAGCTGAAAGATTTAATTGTTTACATTATAATCCGGAAAGTGCATATTGTTTGATAAATATAATTATAATTTCATAGGATGCTTTTAATTATAAGTGGTTTGATCCCTACTAGTACCTGTCGTGACCACATGATCATACGGGTTGTTAAATAGGCCGTTACATAAAAAGGCCCGGATTCCCTCAAAAAAAAAAAAAAAAAAAAAAAAAGGGCCGGCATAGTCTATTAACTTGTTAGTTATAATACTATTACATGCACGTTATTAATTGCCACATGTACTAGGGAATTATTAAATATATAATATGACTTTTGTTTTTATTGGTTCGCCAAAAAATAGATAAATCATGGCATTGTTTGGTAGTCATAAATCATGGTTTTAATTAGTAAACTGATCTAGCAACATGTTTACATTACCAAAAAATTAAAATTTGAGAAAATTAATGGGGAAATTTTATTAAACTCAATACAAAAATATCAAATATAAGAAACCCCATATTACATGGGACAAAACTTTTTGACAAGAACGGATTCACCAGTAAAATCTAATGATATTTAAAGGGAAAGATATGTGCTTGTCACACTGAAATCGAACACATGTAAAGTTCTTTTCGACAAAATCCTGACAATCAATAGATTTTTCCAATCAACCAAGGGCCAAGACTTACTAGAAGGCCACCATAAACTCTGCATAGAAGTAACATTGTTTATGATACTTTTAATCACAATTGTTTTAGGTAATTAAATGTTACTTTTAGTCACATAATCGTGTATAGTATGTATTTAGTCACAAATTTTTGTTGTAACCAAAACTTTTAACCATAAAAGTTTTAGTTAGAACAAAAATCTGTGACTAATTGTATATTAATCACAAGATTGTGATTAAAAGTGACATTTAGTCGTACAAAAATATTGCGACTAGTGTTTTTTAAGAAAATATTGTGACTAAAAATTCATTTTTTTGTAGTGATAATAATGTCAAAATCAATACTATAATTTATTGACAGCATAGGGTTCATCACTTTTAAGCATGCAGAATCAAGACGATTTACTCGTACGCTTTTAATTATTTTCTCGATTTGAATAGGAATTTGATTTCAGTTTTTTCTTACGATAGAGCTCATTGTAAGTTATAATTAAGGTAATCAACAGCCTTTGCGTTGAACAAGTACTATATATGTAATGTGTATTATTCTTGGAATAAGATGCCGGCCCCTACGCTACATATTAGCCAGCTGTTTTGGTCGTCCTAGTCTTACAGAGGTAACAAAAAAGCATGTGATGATAAAGCATTCTGTGGGAAAAAAAATTAAAAAAAAAAAAAAAAGAGAGATCAACTAGAATTAGCTAGCATACATTAATGGGGGGATCAAAATGATACGATGTGTGTTTTCATATCTGGGTCTACTGGCAAATGAAATACAATATAATTAATTGATTTTGTTTATGTATTTTTCAATTTTAGAGTCATTCCCATTTTGTTTTCTGAATTTTATAATTATATTTTGCATCCCAAATTTTGAGTTAATTTTACTTAATCTCCTCCATTAAAACCAGATGAAAAAAAAAAAAAGAACTTTAATCTCACTTAATTCCTTAATTTCTTTTTTTAAAAAAATCACATCACCCCACTTAATTCCTTCTTTTTTTTTTTTTTTTCCTCTCTATATGTTTTTAACAAAAATTATAATAAAGCAAGGTAAGTATAACTAATTTAAAATTCGAAAACCAAGATATGTCTTTAAAATTCATATGGTTAAGAAATGATTATAAATGAATTCGATCGAGACCATATGTGAGAATAATTATACATTTTCTAATTTTACTCCTTACACTAGGAAAAATAGCTCCCAAGATGATTTTGAGAACATCGTCAGTATTAAGCATCATTATTAATTAAATATAAATTTTATGATATGTATATCTATTAGTTAGTTGTACTTAATATCTGCTCTAAAAAAATGCTGAGAAAGATTCAATTTACTATGTTTATTCAAGCGTCGATTCATGTAAAGGAAAAGTCAATTGCAGTTAATTATTTATTCCAAAAGGCCATGATATACAGAGATTTTTTAGTAGAAATTTTTGGTTGTCCTATATACCGACATTCTTTAGTAGGTAGTTCTCGGGGTTAAAAAAAAAAATAATAATAATAAAAAGTGGTGAAAATGGTTCTAGTTCGAACTAGTACTCGTGAAGAGCCATACACAAACAAGTAATTAGCCAGCTAGCTAGCTGTTGTGCAATTGGGTCATTGAAGAGTAGTTATCAGCAATTGAGTGGTGCTAAATAGATGTTTGGATTCTTCTCCGACATAAAATTGTTTTTCATCTGTTACTTTCCGTAATGAACAAATCGTACCGGTACTACTGGGACCTCGCCAATTCCTTTTTCAATCTTCACCGCTACAAAGCCTGCAAATAATGCCCACTTTTTAATTATTTATACACACACACACACACACGCACATACAGATATATGTTCACATGTCTAGCTAACTGCAACTTCACGTTCTCACTGTAAACTCTCATCACTTTATTCAATAGTGTTCACACACCTTTTTCTTTTAGTATTATTTCACGAGCGCCCCTAAAATATTAGGGCTATTTTCATTTTGCTCCCTATATTTTAAAAACTCTCATTTTACCTTATGAGTTTTGAATCAATCTGATTTTACATTTTTGTTAGAATATCAACTAAAAACAGACCAAAAAATGGTTTAAGTATGGTTATATATGATCTTTTTTTTTGCTTGTTTTTAACAGATATTATTATATACTGTCCCTTTTTAGATTAATTCATTTTTGTCCGTCTCTAGCAATCAAAATTCTAAAAGAAAGTGTTGATAAATGGAGACTACAAAATCTAGAGAATATAGTAAAAATTTTAAGAAATAAATTAAGAATGACCTAAAGTGTGAAGTCTAGGGATGGGAATAGTTTTTTTTTTTCCCCAAATATTTTCATTGAAATTGACCACACTTAATTAATGAGATAAACAAAGAAACTAAAGTAGAAATATACAGCACACGTATACGAATGATAACTCTAAACACACAAATCACCCACAAAAGAAAGAAAAAAAAAACCCCGAAATTACAAAGAAAAGAAAAGAAAAGAAAAGAAACTCTTGGCTTCATAATATTTTATCAACTGTAGTAACTGTTGATGAAAGCCAAACAAATACTGGTGGACTTGGCCACTTTCAGAATGGCCTTGCTGAGCTTGCTCTTCATCTTGGGGTTGACCTTCAACTCACCGATCTCGTCCTTACACGTGTCGTCATCCGTCAAGGCAGCGCTGGCCCATGTCTTGACATTCTCCACCATCTGATTCTTCTCGTCGTCCGACATTGTACCGTTGGCGGCGCCGTTGATAACTTTGTCCATGTCGTCCCATGACTGCTTGAGCTCGTCGACGCTGTCGTTGAAATTCTCCACGCAATCCGTTATCGCCCCCCTCTCGGGGGCCGTAAGGCCCTTCGTCTTCGCCAGTCTTGTCGCCGTCGAAGAAGCGGCCTTCGCGTTGACGTAGGCGACGTAGATGGAGAACTCGCAGAGCTTGTAGGGGTTTGATTTGATCTTGGAGGAGTACGAGGAGAGGAATTTGTAGCAGTCTTTAGGGTATAATGTGGAATTGCATGACTGTCGGACGTAGAGTTTGTTTGTTGTGGTCGAGGATGAGGAAGATGAGGCCGAGGTTGCGTGAATAACGTTGGGAATGGAGATGAAAAATATGAGGAGGAAAGAGAAGAGAAGTGTTGGGAAAGAGTGAGATTCCATATTGCTTTCTCTCTGTTTTTTTTTTTTTTTTGGGTTGAGATTAGGGGGGTTGTGTTCTTTTGGGTGGTGGAGAGCTTTTATTTATAGGGGACATTGTCAGGTGGACCGGCCAGATTCAATCATGAAATATCATGTTGCCAATTAACTAATTTTATAAGAAATCCCAAAAAATATTTGTGTGTACGTGTGTTCAATAAACAATATAGTATGTTACGTAAGTACGTGCCATGAAAATTAACTTTAACCAATTTGCATGATGAGGCGGCTCATGGTTGATTAATTAGGGACTGGTTTGGGGTTGATTATGGATTATGTATGATTTGTTGTCACAATTTTTTTTTAATTTGGTATACGGAGAGAACTATTGAACTTTTTGCAAAATTACAAATACATTTTAACTATGTTTTGAGAAGTGACTGTCCCTCAATCATTTTAGATGTATCTATTTTTAAATCTTGAGTATATATATTTTTTTTTAAAAGATAGATTTTAGGAATTTCCCCTGAAATAAGTTACTAGCTGATTAACATACTCTCGAAATTTTAACATACTCCTGATATATAATATCTCCAACTTCACCTTTCTAATTTTGAAATGTCTCTTATTATATATATATATATATATATATTATGGAATTATCACTACAACAAATATTGGAATACACGATGGAGATTTCACGACTATTTTGAAAAACAGTCATATAATAAAGTACCTAAAAAACACAGCACGCAGTTTGGTTTCCGAAAATCGTCATGGAAAGCCTTGATTCCATGACGGTTTTTGAAAACCGTCGTGAAATCACTCATTTTCCACGATGGTTTTGAACAAAACTGTCGTGTTTTCTTTCTTTGTTTTTTTTAAACAACACCCCCAAGCCCCTCAAATCCATCTCCCCTTTACCAAGATCTCTCTATCTTTCTCACCCCCACAAGCCCTAGCCATCGCGACACCCTCTCTCTCTCCCCCTCTCTATCGAATCCCTCACCACCGCCATCCCTCTCTCTCTCTCCCCTTCTTTATCAAAGCTCCCAACCACCACCCTCTATCTCTCATTTCTCTCTTTCTTTCTCTTTTGCCCATCCGATGTTACGTTGCTCTCTCTTTCTCCACTATTGAAGCCGCCACCGCCACCGCCACTGCCGTCCTCGCCCCCCTCCCCCCCCCTCTCTCTCCACCATCCAAGCCGCCACCACCGCCATCTTCCGCGCCATGTCCGTGGGACTCTATCTAGGTTTGTATTCATCTTACTTTCCTTTTTTTTTTTTTTTTAACTTTTATTTTAGTTGTTTTATAATAGTTTTTTTTTTTGTGTGGTTATTTTAGAATTTGAAGTTGGATTTTTTCAACTGAAAACCATCATGTAATGTCCATTTTCCACAATGATTTCCAGCGAAAATTGTCGTGGTAACTATAGCTAAAACCCCATATTTTGTCCTCTATTTTGTCCATTTCACGACAGTTAGAAACGGTTTTCTAACTGTCGTAGAATCCATAAATATTCCACAACGGTTAGAAAATCATTGTAGTAGTTTTTCACGACGGTTTGTAACCATCGTAGAATCCACAATTTCTACTAGTGTATTGAGCTATCTTGCCCCTTTAAGGGTTAATGAATGCCTCAAATTAAATTAGTTGGTCGCCAAATCTTTTATATGTTCTCTCATTGGAGAAGTAATTGCTTAGGAAAAAAATGGAAAATGAACTTTAATTCAATTCGATTAGTTTTAAAGGTTAAAGAAATTAATGAACTAGTCATCCTCATATGCATTAAAAAAAAAAGAGCTATTCTATACAAAAAATAGTGTATTTATTAATTTGGGGTGAGTCTAGAGACATACTTATAAATCAAAAGACATAACAAGTACGCTTTCATAATTCGGGACACACATCGACATAAATAACCTAGATAGGGGGAATTCGTAAAACTTATTCATTTTTTTAATATTTTATATTTTAAAGTATTAAAACATATACATCTAAGGTAGCGTCCTTTCGCGATATATATATATATATATATATATATATATTTCAACGCATGCAAGATTAGAATAGAAATAGACAACTGATGAACATCTTTTTGCACAGTACCACATCCAAGATTCTCCACCACTTTTTTTCTTGGAATTTCTAGCTAGAGTGATCACATTCTAGCTGTTGAGTTTTAGATCTTACAAACAGTGCCCCTAAGAATAAAACTAGATAATCTACTTTGCAGACAGGAATATAAAATAAAATTAAAAGAGCAGGAAAACAAGATCAATATATATATATATATATATATATTTATATAGATACAAACAAGAATAAGATCTTATGAATGTAAACGGAGCAAATTACAAGAAGAAGCAAAAACAGATACAAATGTGAAATGTGAAAGCGTGAATTCTAGTGAAACATATCTCGCTGACTTGCAACAGTGGCTACCTTCGCAATCCTCTTATGATCCACTCTTCTTGGATGAGAATATGGATCCGATATATATCCTATAAATATATATAAATATTATATATATATATATATATTCTCCTATTTTTACGCGTAGTAACACTCAATTTAGTACAAATTTATGTCTTAAAACATTGGATAACATAATAAACATCACAAATACACGCCATTCTTCATGACCCCTCTTTTTGCCACTTATTTATTCAATAAAATACCCGTTTGGGCGTCTTATAGTCAATGCCAATGATAATTATATGCATTGCTTCTTTGAAAAAAAAAAATTACATTACGTGCAAGAAATATTATTGATTTCTTTTTTTTGCTGGTTAAGCAATATTATTGATTTAAATTCAATGTTTGATTGCAAGAAACGAATGCCTCGGAACATTCCAACAAAAATAAAGAATAGCAGTTGAATATGGAATTAAACCCTTTTTATTATTTAAAAAAGTACATATTTGAATTGGGAATTTTTTTGTCACGATTTATTAATTTTACATGTATTTTTTTATTTTAATGTTGACATAATCTGATGTTCAAAACTCTCGATATTAATAAATTAAATTCATATCATAAAAGTTGCAAAATTATTTCTTAAAATTAAAGATAATTTTTCCCCACTTTTCTTCAAATATAAAAGGCGAGTTATAAGCCCCCAAAAAAAAAAAAAAGGATGAAATTGAAATGATGCAAGGCTGCCTTCACCGATCGATTATCGAAGAAAGACAGCAGGGAGGGCCCTACGGACGGGCCAAGTTGTTATCTAATAACGATGAAACACGTGTCAACTTACTTTGATGAACTGCACAAAAGTCAATGACTTCGATTAGCTTGAGAAAGCGTCACGTGTCAGCATGCATTGTTGCGTGCGTGAGACGCTGCTGGACGAGAGGCGGTGATTGTGGGACCTTTTCTGCCCAATCTGCTTGATGTTTTTTTTTTTTTTTTCTTGAATTTATTTGGTAATATAATATTGATTTCAAACAGGAAAAAATAAAATAAAACAAAGGGTGTGGATGAGGCAGATACTATTAATGGTATTCTATCGAACGGTAAAAAAATGATAATCAGATAATCTGTGCGATTATAAAATAAGGTACACCAAATTAAGATAGTCTTGTATGCACATGATTTTTGATTTATTTCTTAATTTTCTCTTTTCATAAAAACAAAGAACTTTAAAAAAATTCAACATCACCGGTGGAAGGTTTTTGGGGAGGGGAGGTTTCCGTCGCCTAGGTCGGGGTCAGGGTCAGGAGGGAGGGAGGGGATCGTCTTCCGGGGAGGGGGGAGGGGGGAGGGGGGTTGGGTCGCGGGCCTTGGGAGGAGAAGCTCATCGTCGGGGGGGGGGGGGGGGGGGGGCGAAGGTCGCCGACCGGGGGCCCGAGCTGCAAAGGGATCGGAGAAGGTCACCGGGCAGGGGAACCGAGTTGCAGAGGGATCGGAGAAGGTCGCTTGCCGAGGGAAGCTCGATGCCGGGCAGGGGGAGGGGGGACGAGGCTTGGGCTTCGTCGGCGTCGGGAGTGGTGGGGGACTAGGTGGCCGGGTTTGGGGGACTGGCATAGGGGGTGGCATCACCAGCATTGTGGGGGGGGCAGATCTAGCCTGGGGGGTGGCGAGGCTTCGACGACGTCAGGGGAGGATTAAGGTTGCGAGGGTGTTTTAGTTTTTTAATTTATTTATATATTTTTTAATCTATATTATCGTAAGGTAAGATAAGGTGCATTATAATTATTATGTTAAATAAGTAATATATCAACTATTCAATTACATGATGGTTTAAAAATGAGCTCTATCGATAGGGTATATAAAAAGAGATTTATCGTAGTTTTATCTTAAGAGGGAGTTTGATGGAGTAGTTTGAGTTGAGATTTTTAAATTTAAATAGTAATTTTTTTTGAATTTTCAGAAAAAGACAAAAACTTTTTGAGAAAAAGACAAAAATTTTTTAAAAAAAAGACAAAAAAAGTTTGAGTTGAATGGTTTGAGTTGTCCAACCAAACACCCCCTAAAATGAATAATGAGATTTTCTGTAAATTATGAAAATAAAATAATAATAAATAGCCTTTGATTCCTAGGCTAATTTGATATTGAAGATAGGTTCACAGCACAGGGTGTATGAGCTGAAGGTAGTCATCCTCCCCTTAATTTCTGGGATTATGGAATTGCTTTTATATTATAAATTTCTAGTTACTATACACCAAAAAAGAAAGCGAAGAAAACTTCCAAAAAAATAAAAATAAAAATAAAAATAAAACTCTTTTTAACCCTTTATTTTTTGCTGGAAAAAAAAGAGAAAAACTTCAAAATTCTACAATATAATCGGGGAAAAGAAATATGAAATATCAGTTTTCAAAAAATTAAATTAAGTAATAGATTTTTAAAATATTTAGCATGTGTTTAGTGTATAAGTTTGAGTTGAATTTCTTAGGTTAGAATTGTTTGACTTATAAAAGACTAGTTAAAAATTTTATTGATTTTTTAGAAAAAAAGACAAAAATATTACAATTTTAGAATAAGGGTATTATTTTTTCAATTAACCTAATAAATTACCATTTACTTTAACTATGTTGATATTTTAAAATCATACTATTTTATTTTTCGTAATTTCATAAAAATGCTGTATATTATAATTTCTGATTTATTTTCGTCCATGCCGCGGGTGGAAACAAAAGTTCAATCACTCCAAAAACTAAATTAAAAAAAAAAAACAAAAAACAATAGTTCAAACTGGGATTAAAAAAAAAAAAAAAAAAAGAATGAAGTCATGGGCGTAAAGTGAATTACGACAAGAAATGGACCATACTTTCTCTAAAATCAGATTGAAGTTTGGTCGGGCCCTATCCATTCCATTTAGATGTTCACCAACCCAAGTTGATTAGTAAGTCTATCATGCCTAATTGCTATAGTTTACCACTTCGATTATTATTATTTTTTCAATGAGAAAGATCATTAGTAACACCTTGAGATTGCCTCTCAAGTTCCAACTTTTGATTTGTCTCTTTAAGAGTTTCTAGACCTATAAATATAACCGAAAGGACTTAACTCGATTTTATTCAAAAGAAAATATCTAGTTTTCACTTGTACCAACAATGCATTACATTTAGATAGTCGATGCTTTATCTTTAGATTTTATTTGTTTCATGTGGTTTGAGCAATGTGGGGATTGCCCATCTTTGACAAGAAATAACTCTGGCAGAGAGAGAGAGAGAGCAACAATTGAGTAATGCCAGAAACAATGAAGCAACAATGTATGCTTGGATTTGGAAAAGATCGAAGACAACACGGAGATATATATTTGGAAAATCCATGAGTTTCCGCTAATATTAGTTGGGTATGTATCCTAATTGTCTTATTATAATGCTCGCTTAGGAATCAGAATTCGATATGTACAAACTAAAAAGTATATAATATAATCCCTTGCGAAGATAGGATGGAGCTTTTGCGTTCTACAAGGAGCAGACCTTTGAGTATTTTATGTGAAAATCAGCTACCATTTATCTCTACAAAAAATAAATAAATAAATAAATAAAAAAAAATCAGCTACCATAGAAATTATGAATTAAACGCAAAAACGAGAACGAGACAGATTAAACGAGTCCATTCAAGAATCTTTTTTGTATTACGTCCATTTTCCCAAGGTCAATATCTCTTTTGTCTTCAAGCTACGGAAAAGAGCTAGAATCTTTTAGAGGGCTTTCAATTTGTGGAGAAATGCTGAGAAATTGGAGTTTTTTATTATTATTATTATTATTTTTTATTTTAAGAATATATATACTTTAGAAGAAAGAGGCAAAGAAGGAACTGATTTGCAGGAACTTTCCCCCCCCCCCCCCCCCCCCCCCCCCCCCCCGCCAATCTAATGGTGTTCAGCAAGAATCTCCGCTAAATTTCACATCGAGGAAGAATTATAGAGTGATATTTAGAACAAACTTAGAGAGAAAAGAGTAAAAACATATATTTGTTTTTAACCTTTTAAGTTTTTACTTGTTGGTTTGCTTAAACTCTTTAATAGAGTACATGTGAAATTTTAATGAGGTGTCAAAATTTAATAGGTGGAAAAAGAAATGAGATAGCATGACGGGGACAATAGATTCAAATTCTCTTGTTTTTTGTCTTTTCCTACTCTTTACGTGTGTGCACGTTATTTTGTAGAATTAGTTATACTTACATCCATGAAAAAGGGAGGTTTAAGATTTCATTAAAACCTTTAAAATTATATTCTCAACATGCTTACACCCTAATAAACTGCAATATATATATATATATATATATATGAACAAAAATGTGCTCACACAAATTCTTTGGTTTGCCAATGGAGGATTTGCAACGCACATAAGAGAGTCTCT
Source organism: Ficus erecta (assembly GCA_008635985.1). Classification (NCBI taxonomy): domain Eukaryota; kingdom Viridiplantae; phylum Streptophyta; class Magnoliopsida; order Rosales; family Moraceae; genus Ficus; species Ficus erecta. Next base: position 3,900,524 of record BKCH01000010.1, read on the forward strand.
TAGCTTAACATCTTACCACATAATAAATGGGCAAATCTATTCAAGCCCAAGTTACTTTCATATCCTTTTCATATGGGATTTGAGACTTTCCTTAGCTTTTTTCCAAGTTGGTGTAATTCGAGAGTCAATTTGTCAATCACTCATTCATCATTTTAATTCAATCTCTTTTGCAGTGGATAACTCAAATCCACCTTGATCTATCACAAATATGCTATGAATCTCACTCAAAATTAAGCCTAAAAAATGATATCCACAATGGGTTTTATTTGCCATCTTCTTACACTTTGCTCACACAAGGACTCTCTTTCTCTCCACATCTAAAAACCCTAAACAAAAAGAACCTATTTAAAAACTCTAAGAAGGTCACAAACACAACTCTCACTTATATCTAAGAACCTTTTAATTTTGTTTTGTTTTTTTGGGGGGGGGGGGGGGGGGGGGGGGGGGGGGGGGGCTTGTGGTTGGGTTGGTTGGGGTGTTGGTGTGGAATCAATATATCTCAAATTTTGTTTAACAACACAGACGAAAACAACAAATTTGAGCCACATATTCAGCACATGTGAATTGAAAAAAGTACAATTAATGTTATACTTAATAAAAATTAGTCCACAAAAGGATCTATCTCGTAGTACCATATTACTTTATGCGCATTATAATTTCCAACTCTTAACAAACGTTTTGCAAATTAATCTTGTTGTTTGGTCATAATCATTTGATATCTTGTTTTAGAGCGCTTGCATCCACATGTATTCTTGAGATATTATTTCCCCAAAAAAAAATAATTAATATGACAAGACACATGAACAATGTCTAAGAGGACGCGTATAATTTCTATCTAGCAATATCACAATCGATTTTAGACATGAGTTTATATCATCAACCTACCTAAGTATAAACATTTCGTGCTCTAATTCTATTCATTTGCCTCTCTAAAAAAATCTGCAATTCGATTTGAAAAATACGTCTCCACCGAAAAAATTAGTGGTAATGAGACTAATTAATGAGTCTCATATTGGACAAGCAATCAAAAAATAACAAAGTGTCGCAAGTGTATTTTCCATTTTATGGGTACAAGCTCCTTCTATTGTTTAAGAACTTAATAATATACGAATGAACATATTTGTTGATCGAAAAAGAAAAGTGCCTATAGATAAATCATTTTTAGTTTGGATTTGCTTGCTTTTTAAAGCCTAAAGGTTGTTTATTTTTATTTTTATTTTTTTGTTTGGTTTGTCATTATGACTGGATCCTATTGTTGCCTCCTTGTTTTTATTCTTTTTCTTTTAATTAATGTGAGTAAAGGTTCTCTCCAATTATTTAAAAAAAAAAAAAAAAAAACAAAGGTTGGAAAAAATATATTACTCTTTTTTTTTTTTTTTTCAATTTAAAAAAAGTGTAATCTGGGACCTTCACTAAAATGTCTGGCAAGCCCAGCTGCATAGCAATATACAAGCTTGTAGTCCCGTGAAGCAATAGAGGTCATGTCGCAACTCCCAAGGCAAAATAAAAATAAAAAATAAAAAATAAAAAATAAAAAAGGCAACCACAGTTTTGCCATGATGAGCGGAGGATGATTGAAGTGCCATTTGATGAAATTGTTAGCATTATTCAACAATCTTATCAAACATTGTATTTATTTGAGAAAAATATCTCTCTTCATTTGCTCTCCATGTGATGATTTGCCATCTCTAACGAATTTTTTTGGCCCACCATCGTGATTGCTTGCTTTTTCCTGCACCACTTTTCTAAATCTTAATATCTATATATATATATATATATATATATATAGAAAAAATTAAAGAAAAATACTTAACTGATATAAATTTAAAGATCATTACACCAATATAATATAAAACGTTAATACTAGATCAATATAACACAAAATCAAACTCAAATTAGTTAAAATTTGTATCATGATCAAAAATGAAGAATTTATATATGTTAGTTAATAGATAGAAAAAAAATGATTAATTAGGTAATTTATCTTCTGCAGTACTCCCAATACATCTTCTCTTTTGCAACATGAGTTCTTGTTATGTTAATTAAAAAGCTTATGGTTTTTCGACAAGTATAGATCCAAGTTCCACCAATCAAAGTTTAAAACTAAGGATTTGTATATACAAAGGTTTGTGACCAGATATGTTGTCTTTTCGGTTGAGATATATATATATATATATATATATATATATATATGAAACACCTTTTAACTAATACATATCTAGCTAACAGAAATGACTGTTAATCACTAATAGCCACTTCTTATAATTTGTTGAATATATTTTATACATATTACTATATATATGTGTGTGGAATGTATATGATCTATTAGCCACTTCTTATTTGTTGAATATATTTTATATATTTAATTAAAAGTGTGTGTGTGTGTGTGGAATGTATATGATCAAAATGAAAGAAGCATGCTAGTAAAATACCAAGTTCAACTAAATGGTGAGCAATAATCTGCCACCCCATTGATCACTAATCTACCACAAAATCAAAAAATATCAAATAATCTATTGTACGATTTTCTCCCCACTTTTGTCGGCAAAGCTTTTACTTTTTTACTAAATAAAAAAGGATATGTGGTGACCTCATCATTTTCAGATTTTCAGTTTCACAGACAGGAATTCCTTTTATTAGGTATGGCAAGGAGACATATTTTTTAAACTAGTTTCTCTCAGTTAGCCATCTAGGGTTTGTCCAGCTGTCACCAACCAATATTTTAATAGCTGAAGCTGGAGTGAGGTCTAAGGGGAGGCTATGCGAATCGAATCCAGATGATGAAGGAGAAAAGCTAGCAAAGACACCCACTCTTACCAACTCATCCACCATGTGAGTGTAGCAAAGCTTTAGTTTCTCTTTCCACATATATTTTCATGAAATTTGGACCCCATAATTAAATCTCATTAATTTCACATACAACGATGCAAAAATATAATAAATTTCATTTTTTTTTCTCGTGGAGTAGCAATAGGAGCACATTACCGACATTAATAAGATTAATGTTCCAATGTTCTTAAATTTCTATAAATTGGCCTCCATTTTTCTCTTCTTCATCAGACCACTAATTAGAAATTATCAAGAGTTATAAAGAGCTATGGAATCCATATTTTCTAAACATATTCTCAAATTTCTTCTCATTTCTCTGATAATTTCTTCCTACACATTTTCAACCTCAGCCGTTAGATCAGTCCGATCAGCACCACCCAAAACAAGCACAGCTTTCATCAGAAGATCATGCCGAGCCACAACCTATCCACGGCTGTGCTTCAACTCTCTCTCGATCCACGCAAGCAAAATCCAAACCAGCCCTCAACTCCTGGCGGGCACAGCTCTAAACGTGACACTCTCGTCGGCGAAAACGACATCAAACATGTTGCTGAAGCTGTCGTTGAGCCACGGCCTTAAGCCAAGGGAGGCTGCCGCCGTGAAGGACTGCGTCGAGGAGCTGAGCGAGTCAGTGGACGAGCTCCGAGACTCAATCGGCGAGATGAATAAGTTTAATAAGGGTCGTAATTACAACACTAAGCTCATGATAAACGACATACAAACTTGGGTTAGTGCTGCCCTAACCGATGAAAATACTTGCTCCGATGGTTTCCTAGGACAAAACATGAATGGGAAGTTGAAGACTGTTGTGAGAAGTCGGATTGTGAATGTTGCCCAATTGACTAGCAATGCTTTGGCCTTGATCAACAAATATGCCTTGATTCAGGGTTAATTATTATTATTTTTAATTTTTGGATCGTCATCTAAAAAAAAAAAAAAGTGTGGTGGTTTAGTTAGTGGATTTGTGATTAATTAAAAATATATTTATGTGTTCTTGGTAAGCGGTTGATTTACACATATAATTTGTGTGTAATGTAGTGGTACTAAGGATCATTAAGGCCGTCTAGGATTGATATATTTAGTATTATAATTGGTGTCTGTCGGCAATCTTGTAATTATGTACGGATTTCATGTTATGAAAATGCATGTGCTTTGTTTGTTATTATGAATTCATGTGAATCCTTACAGGGTAAGAGTCATTTTACCAGGAATGTTATATGTACTCGTGAATGCAGTGACGGATCCATGATTTTAGTTCAGTGAGGGCATAAATAAAGATAAAATATATAAATTAAGATAATTGTAAAACTATATAAAGGTTTTAAAATTTTTAATAATAGATGGCTTTTATGACTTTAATGTCAATAAATCTGAACTCCCAAAACTAAAAAATGTGTATAAATTTCTATGACATTTTATCAATTGATAAAATAACATTTTATCAATTGTTGGTTATTGGATCTAATAAATCTCGGAAAAATGAAACTTTTAACTAAAAGTATTGAGAAAAAATTTTAGAAAAAGAAAATGACAAGAAAGAAGATGAGGTAGAAGGAAGAAAAGAAAAAAGTAATACCAGTGGAAACTGAAAATTGAATAGTAAGAGATAATAAAAGAAAATAATAGAGAGAAGGGAGGGAAAGGAGAAAAAAAGAAAGTCAAAGACAAAAATAAAATTAAAATTAAAAAAATTAGAAAATGGAGAACTGATGGATATAACCATTCTATGTCTAATCGTGCGAGCAGACTTTTTTCTGGGGGAAAAAAAAAAATGCTGAGACGCAAAATTGAAAGAGGTAACTTTTTTTTTTTTTTTTTTTTTTTTTTTTTTTTTTTTTTTAAACTCATATGGGAGAGAAGCTCTTTTAAACAAAGCCATTATGCCACCAGTTCAATTATAGCCCAACAAAAGAAACCCCAGACTTAACGAAAGTGGGGGCACACAATTGATGGTCAGTACGACGTCTACTATTAATTGTTTTCATTCTTCCAGTGGGGGCACGTGCCCCCCACTACTGTCATTGCGTGAATGTAAATGATTAATTTTACATTTTTTTTTTTTTTATATAAATCAACTATTAGACACCTGAGTCTTAAAAAAAATTATTTATGTGACCAGTCCATCCGTCGAAACAAAGACTAATTCTAATATTTGTCAACAACTAAGATTACAGGTGATTTATTGAAGGGTTTTTAATTCGACTTGGGGAATATGGTGGACACTTGTTACAAACTCACAAGTATATATATCTTAGGTATATTAAAGAAAAAAAAATCTTAGGCGTATTTCCTAATTTTCTTAGTCACATCCGGAATAAGGTGTATACATCAAGATAAATAAATAAATAAATGAATGAAAGATGGAGATCATGGATCAAAACTTATACGTGATAATACTTTAAACACTAATCAATGATACATCGATAATTTATATATCACGTAAGTCAATACTTAAAAATAATGATTAAAATTGTGTCTTTTATCATTTTCACGTATGTGTATATATATATATATATATATATATATATGCACACATTTTCTTTATAATAAAAACTTTAAACTGACCCAATTTCGTGTTCATGTGGCCCAGCAGAAACCAAATACTGGGCCGGGCTATCATAGAAAACCTTCAGGAATCCCCCAATTTTAGGGGCATAAAAATTTATGACATTTCTTGAACATTACTATAAAACTCATTTTCTTTATGGGAATATGAACTTAAGAAAAAGAAAAAGAAAAAAAAAAGGCCATATAATTAAACTAGAAGTGAAACTAGCTAAGTGGATTTTCTCTAGACTTCGAGGTGTTCAAATCTTTAATAAAACGACCACCAATCTGTAACCATCCATCCGGAAAAAAAAAAATTTAAAAATAAAAAATTGAACTTAATTTTTGGCGGATTGATCCAATTTTTTTTTAGTTTAATTAGACGATGAAAATCCAAAAGCCAAATTTAAACTCTCGGCCAACTTGTATATCTATATATGAAACATGCAACCGTTTATTATTGGTATCTTTTGAAACATTCCCCCCATCAAAAAAAAAAAAAAAAAAAGAAAAAAAAAAGAGAAAGAAAGAAAAAGGAGAGAAAGAAAGAAAAGAAAAAAGAACTTATTTTTCATATATTTAAGTTTTGGGGGGGACAGATTTAGTTAGAAAAATTATAAAATCTCAATCCATTTCTCTGATTGAAGATACATCAATACACGCATGTTATCTTCCCGTGACATTACACCTGTGTGTATTCATATGCTGCCTTTTACGTGCTCTCTTTTTCTTCCTTGTCGTACTATTTAGCTCGTTTCCTAATAATTTTTGCTTAGTTGCACAAGTGGAAATTTGTCTTCTACTTTGTTAGATTTTTTCCCCCTAAGAACTTGGTACGCATATACAAATTAGAAAGGTGGTTAACATTATAATACTTTATTCATCTTCAATTTTTGTGTTTTACTTATGTCACGACCTTTTTTTTATTCTAAAAAAATATAAAATAAAACGTAATATTTAAATAAAATATAAATTCATTAATCTTTGCTTGTCCCATGACCTGGAACATAGATAATTAGTGTTCCTCAATCTTTAAAAAACTTTTGGAAGTCTTGTATACAAGCAACTGTTAAAACAAACAGAAATGAACACTTAAATGTCCTTAATCAAGAATAAGGAGGTAAAAGGAGACAGTGACTTTTTTCACATAATGGATATTTTCAAAATAGGGCTTTTCCATATGCATTATTTGAAAGGGATAGGCACATGCAATTTGACGTCTTTAGCATGGGCAAGGGTCGATTAAGTCCACATTTAAATATGTTAAACCATTTCAATATTTATACGTCAATATCAATATGAAATTTGTTTAAAAAACAAAAAAAAAAAACATATTTTAAAATTATCTTATTTTTTACTTCAAACATAAAAAACTTTCAAATACTATGTTTTTACTTTATCGTAATTATTATACTTTATAATGTATGTTTATATAGACAGAAATTAAAAATGACAGTCAAATCACAACCAATAACAGTCAAATATAAAAATTTGACATTTATTATATTAGTGATAAATTAATTTATCCATCAAGTTTAATATTTATCAACTTTAGCATCAAAGATAACACTTTATTAAAAGAATTATTATTTAACATATATATAAAAATTTAACATTGATACATCAATTTGACGCTCCCTGAGAGTTTTGAGATAGTTTTTATGCTGGAATTCTTTTGAAAAGGAAAGGATTAGCGTACATCTAATCATCGATGCATCATTTAAATTGCATTGGTATTATAAAAATATTCTTTGTTTTGTTTTTGAGTTAATAATAGTATCTAAAGAGAATACTAGTAGTCAACATTGGTAAACCCCGGCGGCGATTTTTCATTACTTGTTACATATGCATTGGATCTTTTATATATATATATATAATAATGTATTATTTCGACGCATATAGACTCAAATGATTATTGTTATATGTGAAAACATCACGGAGCGTGTTTATAATCTAGAAAAATTTAATTAATATGATCTCAAATTGAAGAAAGGACACACAACTTGTGAGGATATTATTATAACTTTATGTTCATTTGTCGACTAAATGTTCATCTCTTCTCCATGAGGCCCCAAACATAATGAGCAGATCAAACAAAATTATGTTCAACAGGCCGCCTCTTTAACTTCTATTATTATATAATTAATTAGACTATACTTGGACTTAATTGTTCCTCAAAAAAAAAAAAAAAAAGAAATATGAACATCTAGATATCTCGATATATATCAAAATATCTCCAGCACATGTCGCAATCTAAGCGGAGTTGATGGGGCCATATTCATTAGGTTTATGATGTAATCTTCAAACTGTTGGTGTTGGATACTTTCTTTCTGACTCAAAAGTTCCTTTTGTAGTTCTCTTCTCTCGGGCCCCTATCCTTCCAAGAGTTTCTCTTGCAACTCTCATTTATATATATATATATATATATATATATATATATATCTATATATATGTACATACATACATACATACATACATACATACACACACACACATATATATATATATATATATATATAGAGAGAGAAGGGTTCACTACGATCGACAAGTCGCAACTTGCATTAGTAGTCGATACTCAAGTTGGGCTTGGCCAGCTACTAATTGTGGAGTTTGGAATAGCAGAAAACCAATAATTAAGATACAACTCAAATTGCATGCATAAATCAGGGAACAAGTTGCGTACTCAAGTTGACCAAATTGTCTTAATTGTTGATATCTTGTTGTTCATTAACATGCATGAACACAAACAATGTCAATTGGGGACGTCAAAACTTGTTGTTGGCCCATTGTAGTTGAGAGGATATATATAAAATTATAACCCCTCTTTGATGTACTCTTTTTTTTTTTTTTTTCTTTTTCTTTGGGGGAAGAATATGAATTTAGAATCTCGATATAGAAAGTATAGAATTACTGTTTGAATATTATGTCTGAATCATTACACAAATGTACAGATATCGCACTTTTTGTTTGTTAGTACAAACCATTTTCATGCATTGAGGGAGAAAACTAAATAAAAGTAATATATTAATCTCAATTCAGCGTGCCCTGGCTTCCTATAATATTTATTTGGACGGAAGGTGTGTGGGCATATTTTTTGGAAGCCGCCTTCTCTGCGCACGCCATGTCCCATCCTATCAAATGAATCCAAATTAATTATTATTTGAACAATTAACAGAAATTCTTTATGTTTGAAACACCTAGATCATGCTCGATGACATGGGCGATTAGGAATTAACATGATTCATGTGGTATAATAATCACAATCGGTGGTGGTGATGGTACAAACAGCCGTAAAAATTTTTGTAAGTATTTTTAAGTCTTAGTATCTAAATTTGAATCCTTATGTCTTTATTTTGAGGTCCAATCATAAAAACGACATTCGAAATTGGAACTATAAACTTGTATTTTACTATTTAATGATTGAAAAATAGGTTAGATCATAATACTGTTTCATTTATAATTATATTAGATTTCGAAACGGAAGATAAGCTGAAGGTGTGGGCACCACCATTTTTTTTATTTGTCAAAAATTAAAAAAAAAAAAAGGGGAGAAGTTGCAATGTACAAATTTAGGCAATTAAATCCTTCGAGGCTTTCGCCTTTTCTGTTACTTTACGCTTCAAAATTTGGCTTCTCCATCAAAGTGTCTGCTTTTATAATAATAATTATTTTTTGTCTAGTTAACAAATTATATTTCTTGTTTGTTGGCCAGAAGTATACCCAAGTCAATAAATGGAATTTGAAAAGACGTCCAAATTTGACCTACCATATATACGTAGAGGATTCGAAGAAAACCTTTTTGTCTCATTATTGACTCCCTCAATATAGGGGGAAAATGCAATCTAACATATAGATCGAAATTTCAGGGAGCGTAAATAACAAAATTATAGTTTTTTTTTTTTTGAAACTAACAAAATTATAGTTCAATTCAAAAGATAAAGTGACAAAAGGTCGGCAGTAGTGCCTTGGTATTTGAATATTGGCTTGATACATTTTTTTTTACCCCTTCTTACTCTGAAAAAGTAGGGACACCTTGCGTCCTTAAACCGATAACCATCTTTCGGCATATTTAAAATTCAGTCCAATAATGCATATATTAGGATCAATTCTACCCCATATAGTCCAATTATTGAACAATTATTGGAGTATGGGTTACCAAAAAAAAAAAAGAACATACCAATTGTTAGAAACGTGTAGGATATGACCATATAAAGTTGTATAAGCCAATTTGCCTACAAATTAATTGTGAGTATATCTATAATTCTTGTTAAGATAAGAACTCATAATTTATACGTGTATAAATATTGGATGGCCCACAAGTATGAACCCATTATTAGATTTTTTTTTTTTTTCTTGTCTTCATACAATCTTCTGTGCTCTATAAATTAGTCCCTCTTCCCTCCTTTTTTTCATCACTCCCACTAGCAATAGCTCATAATAAAAGAGAGAGATTAGAAAAGAGAGAAAGAGAGAAAATGGAATATTCCTCATCTTCTAAACACTTGGTCACATTCCTCCTCACAACACTTCTCATCACTTCTCACCAAATATACTCAACCACAGCTTCAAGAAATCTCCTAGCCAAAACCAACACTGAATTCATTAGAACATCTTGTATGGGCACAACCTATCCAAAACTATGCTATAGCTCTCTCTCAACCCATGCAAGCACAATCAAAACAAGCCCTCAACTGCTGGCCAGCACGGCCCTCAGCGTGACGCTCTCCTCGGCCAAAACGACATCCGCCGTGATGGTAAATCTGTCGTCGAGCCACGGCCTCAAGCCCCGAGAGGTCGAGGCCATGAAGGACTGCATTGAGGAGCTGAGTGACTCCGTGGATGAGCTCAAGCGGTCCATGGGAGAGATGAGTCAACTCGGTAAGGGCAATTCAGCTGATTTCAAGTTCATGATAAACGACATACAAACATGGGTTAGTGCGGCTTTGACGGATGAGAACACGTGCACTGATGGGTTTGAGGACAAGTCAATGAATGGGAATTTGAAGACTGTCGTCAGAGGCCGGATTGTGAACGTTGCCCAATTGACTAGCAATGCCTTGGCCTTGATCAACAGATATGCCTTGATTCATGGTTAACTTTATTATTATTATTATTATTATTATTATTTTTAGTGATGTCAAAATGAGTGGCCAAATATTATTTTCTTTTTGTGTGATTGTTTACTAGTCATGTTCTGAGTGAAGATATATAGATATATATATATATATACACATATAAAATTTACTAGCTAGCGTCACATTGATATATATACTAGTCGTTGTGATATATATACAAAGGAATTGTCACATACAAAGTGTGTGACTCTTTGTTTAAGAGCGTCGGATAAGGCTTGGAATGTTATCTTATTTTTGTGCAATATAAGGTATATTTGTGCTCTAGTTTTCTTTCTTCCATCAAAATGGAATCTATAATTAATTGTAGCCATCGGTGTGTATGTATGTATATATATATATATATATATATATATATATTTCTTTTACGGTAATTCTAACTTGATCTTTCTTTTGATAAATATGAAATTTATGTAATATAGTTAATACTCACTTAAAATATAGCATCAGAAGATTTAGTAATGCCATACTATATTTTGACATATTTTCAACATTGGTAGTGTTACTTTGGAACTACAATCTTCATTTCCTTGTGAGCAAGGATGAAAATGTAGATATTTATGGAAATATCGGTACTAAATTTTGCGAAAATATTGATATCGGTGAAAATTGATGTAAAATATGAAAATTCATTTTAAAATACTAAAATTTTTAAATTAAACTTTATGAAACTCTAAAAGAGTTAATAATACATAAATTAAATGAAACTCTCAATGTTAATAATACATAAATTAAATGAAACTCTCAATTAAATATTAAGTATATGAAAAATTTGCATAGTAAGAAGGGACCTTAATACAGTAAACGATAAGTTGACATTCACCAATTAAGTAAAATAATTGAAACACAACATAATGTAGGTAGATTACATTCATCTTTTCATTTATATGATAAGAAAACATTAATATTAAAAAAGCTTTAAAAATGTTCGAAAGTATTTACAATATCTTATTAGTTCAAACAACGTCGATGCTAACATATGACATCTGAGTATTTACTTTAAGTAATTTTGGACATGTCATATGTCTTTCGATCTCTACTATCTTTGCAATGTATATAAATATAAGAAAATTATGCGTAGATTAAAAAAAATCAATTGGTAAATTTTTTGTAATCAATTCCCGGGTCCATCCATGATAGTGTTTTCGGATGAGTTTCTGTCCATATTTTTTATTGTGAGATGTCGGGGGGACGTGTGAGAGATATTAACATGTCCTTAGCCATATGCTTACATGGAGCGTGAACATATGTTGGCTCATGCATTAAGTATGTTGATGCCCTCCGTTGATTTTATTGTCAATATTAAATTGTACCGTTACTTTTATTTCCTTTTTCCATAGAAGCATATAAATGGATATACATATATGGACGGAGTTAAGTGGAGATGAGTGGAGTTAAGTGGAGATGAGTGGGGGACACTCTCGCTCAATTTTTAAAATTTATAAATTTAACCTATGAGTTTATTTCATTTTTTTTTTATATATAAATATCCCTGAAAAATACTTTTTTTTTTCCCTCAAATGTGATCCCTCTTAAATTTTTTTCCTTAAACCTATCTCAATAGTATCTCTACTGAATTAAAATATTGGCTCTGTCTTTGTATACGTATATGCAGTTTTGTGCACTATACTATTATATACAGTCTTATACTTGTATGGTCGAGTGGAAATATCTGTACTTTTTCCTGGTGTGGGACATGATAAACGCTCATAATTGGAAGACATAAAAAGCGAAATTTGCCATCAATTGGATAGATTGGACCGCAGAAGACAACAAAAGCTACAGAGGAAAAGAAGTTGCACATGCGTTGGCCTCCTAAACTTCATTTTCTAAAGCCTTATCACTACTCAGTAGTCGATTCCTTTTCTTGTCCGTTCTTTTTCTCTTTTCTGGTCGAAGTTCGGGACCGCAAAATTCCATAATTAGTTTTGCAGAACTATTTTCTTAGGGTTATAAACGTAAACTATATATCACGCAAATAACTGAGAGTCTAATATAATTATATGTTTTGTTTGGCACTTGGACACTTCTTAGAGTCCCTCACAAAATATGAATTAATTACTTATTAGGGATAAATTTTATACCTCTATCTTAACAGTCTAATACGTGTCAACTCGAGTCGTCCACAACCAGCAAAGCAAGGGGACCAAGACTAGGAGATAGCCAAGATCAAACCACAAAAGCTAGATTCTAACTCCAACAGTTGAACAACTGAAAGTGACTGTAACTCTTGGGAGTAGACAGCAATGACACGGTAGAGTAGGTTCTAGTCGACTGCTCCCTAGGACATAGGAAAGAGCTTGTGAAGATCTTCAATCCTGCGAATTTTGAGAGTTAGTTATGAGGATTAATCACCCTTAATCAACGGGGACGTGATTGCGATCAGATTGTCAACCATTAATCAATAAGCAAGACAAATATGTATATTTAAGAGATTGACCGATCTAAATACAGAAACTACACATTCAAGAGGCTACAACTATAAAACGAGAAGATCTCAGCTAACGAAACGTAGACAACAACGACCAAGATCTTTCTAAATTCCCCCCAAAGCTCTAAAATTCTTTTTTTTTTTTTTTTTTTGCCCATTGTTGTTCATTTTAAGCTTTTTAAAGCTTTTTGTACTTTTATTTTCATAGTAAAAAACCTTATCACGCACATTCTAGAAGATTAGCTCTCATATTAATAAGAGTGATGAACCTCTATAAAGTCTTTATCTTATATTTATTTTCATACATTTAATTTAGAGGTACTTTTTGATCATTAGATCAATTCTATGAACAGATCTATGCCAAATGGAGTTCAAATCGGTCATTGCGGTTAAATAAATTCACTGTGGATTTTACCCCTACATTATTCAAATTTACTTTTATCAAATCTATGATCTAAAAAGACCATAACTTCATACCATTTTGTGTACCTTGGGTCAGTAACATTATAAAATGTTTCCAAAATATATATAAGAAAAAGACACATTATAAAATGCAAACTATTCTAAATACTGGATACAAATATACATAGTAGACGAACATGGCAATTGGAATTTTTTCCCCCCTCTCTCTCAGGAAGCTAATTGGTATTTATCACCTTAACAAATAACTAAATTAGTGAGGATGAAAGAAGAATGTCCTTGGTTCATCTCCGCTAGTAATATTCAGTCTCTAGAATTAAAAAATTCAAAGTGGCACTGAAAAAAAACAAATAATAATAATAATAATAATAAAAATGGTGAATTCTAGCAGATTGTCAAACATTTAATATTTGCTTTATAGCTAAGAATCAACCAATAGAAGAATCTCTATAAATGGCCAGCACATGTCATGGTGCTGTCTAAGATTTTTAATCTTCGAGTAAGATGGGAAAGGATATATTAGAGGAAGTTGGAAAAGACATGTCGTAGCCCCAGCAAACAATTCAGCTGCTTAGTCGTAATAACGCAATATATATATATACACACACAAATATATTTGTCACTATATATATTTGTCAAATATATATACAAATATATCTGCTCAAAAAAAAAAAAAAAAAAAAATATATATATATATATATATATTTGTCACTATCTTCTAATAAAGTCTAGTATCAAAGTCCATTTTTTCTTAACTTGGCACATGGAAGCTGTTTTCCGGGGACTAATAGTAGGTACGTACACACTTATCCCTATTATAAACCACATATATCTATAGGAGATATTTATTTTACTAGAATGAGGGAAATTGGAGATTTTTACGGGATAATTAAAAGTAATGACTAAATTTTACGATATGGAAATTGATAGCAAATTTTAACCTGAAAATTCTGGAATACCTCCTATCTTCCTCCTCTTCTAACAGCTAAGTTCGTCGTTCTTTCTTGTTGTCTGCTAGAAAGCTCCGTTTTGAGAAATGAAAGTTAACGTGAACAATATGAAACAATAATATATCAATATTTCATTAATGATATCTCATTAATCATAGGTGACAAACCAGTAGGCCATTTTTTTTAGAAACATCAATCAATTTTGATAAATGTTCAATCCGTGAGTGACCATATAATATAATTAATTTGGTTAATCTGTTAATGCAGTAATATAAATAATCAGTATCATAGTTAATTATTGGTTGATTATAATCAATAATATAAATAACCATCTTGCATACTTAATTACTGATTGTTTGTGACCATAATAATATAATAATATCGAAACGCAAACCCACCAACCCAAACCAACGAACTCTCCCTCTCCCCTCAGACCCAAACCCATTGCAAGCGTGGTCATCGCCGAAGAAGATGAGGAGCTCGGGAGCCCACGACCACGATTTTGTAGGAGAAGACAATGTCAGGGCATCGCCGGAGGTCATGATAACGATCACAAACCAAGATTCCGTTACTAGAAACCAAGTTTTCACTGCCAGGCTCATGCTAGGAGGGTCACGTCTGTCGCCATTGACGTTGTTGTTGTTGCCGTCTAATCGCGAGGCCACTAGTTGTGGGAGAGATCACAAACTTTCGTGGGGAAGAAAGAGATTGATGGATCAAAAATGACCAATAGGTCTTTTAACTAGATTAAAAAAAAAAAAAAAAAAAAGTGGACCTTATCTATTAAATTGGGTGTTCAAAAAGTGACACCCAGTCTAATTTCTCTTTTTAAAATTTACTTTAAAAAAAGAGTATGAGACTATTAATTTGTTAAAATACTAATATACATGTATATTTTTGTCCAACATTTAAGGCACGTTAACAAAAAGGATCTATTAGTATAGGTATTTTTTGTTCTAACATTTAGGATTTGTTTGGTTCTCCATTTTAATTATCTCCAATTAAATAATACTTTTTTTGACTGAATTTTTTTGTCTTTTTCTAAAAAGTCAACAAAAATTATAATTAATTTTTAAAAATTCAACTAACTACAACTTAAAAAGTTCAACTCCTACCGGCGATCTAAATGCAAGCTTAAGGTGCGTTAACAAAATCTTTTTGTTAAAAAAGGTTTTTCTGTGATTAAAAAAAAAAAAGATTACAGATACGATCTAACAATAATTTTATATTTGACTCCATCATAAACTGTAAAGTTTGAATCTGTCCACTCTAACATGAAATATATATACTATATATCATTATGCGTAATTTTGTTTGGAGTTAATGGAGTCTTTAATTAAGAAAAATAAAACTTAGGGACTAAATCACAATGTCGTCCAAAGTTAGAGACCGATAAAGTAATTTTACCCTGCTTATGTTTACATTTATGTTCTTACATGAATTGTAGTCGGTGGTCCCATTCCCGTCGCATTGACTTGTTGCCCAAGCTTCCTCGAGAGTCGCCGGCGTTTACATTCTTCCCCTAACAATTCCCCCGATCCGATCATGCCGACGACTGGTACTCTCCTTTTCATCTCTTTTTCTTCAATTACTGTTGTTGTTCTTTACTAAAAAAACTCAAATTCTGGTTTCGTCCTTTTTTTTTTTTTTTGCTTCTCTAGTTGATGATGATGAAACGCGATGGGATAATGCCGGGAAACGCGAAATGCTGCCCGAGCTTATTCAGGTGCATTTCGTAAATTATGATTTTAAAATTCATTGCTATTCTTTATTTATTTATTTATTTTTTAATTTTAGCAATAATCAGGGGTTTTATGCTGGTAAGTGGAAACACAATCAGCTTCGGCCTTTGGTCGGTGGAATTGTTGCCGGTTCGACATCCAATCCAATCCTCGCGTGATTGAAGCTGCACAATCCGCTATTTCCTACTTAAATCGCAGAGAGGTACGTAATGTATATATAAATTTTAGAAATTATGGTAGTTAAAAGAAATTAGTACTGATTTCGTCCATGGTTTTGGTGTGTGTATATATATATATATATATATATATATGTTTATGTGTGTTTAAGGGACGTGACAAATGATATTTGCAGGGAAAGAATCTGCAGGTTGTGGAACTTGTGAGGGTGAATTACCTCCCTTGCTCAGGCAAAGTGAGCTACTTGACGATCAAAGCCTCGGACAACGATTTCTATGAGGCAGAGGTTTACGCGAATAGCCGTCTTGAGCATGAAGTGCACTTTGTTCGGAGTGCCGTTCACTATCCTAATGTCAGTCCTGAAATCCTGGAATATGATGCACCTGATCCATCAGACTAATGAATGCAACTGAGCCGAAAATGACTGTGGTTGGTTTTGTTACATGAGGTGAACTACTAAAATTTTTCAGTAGGGGTACTTTAATAATATAATCAACTAAGAATATAGTGACAGTTAACAATTTTTCTTGTAATACAGAGAGTTCAATTCTGTATTCACATCAAATATAGGGGTAAAGTCAAGATTTTTAAAAGGTTTGCTTGACTACTAGGTTCTATGGTTTTCCTTTTTGTATGCTGCTTTTTTGTACTGTTTGAGACCTTAGAACTCTTTGTCTACTAAGCTTGGCTTAACTTCCCTTTGTGACACTTTAACTATTCTCTTTTAGATACGTTTTTTTGGTTCTTATTACCTTAATATGCCAAGTCCTCCTTGGGTTCTTCTATGTGTGATTGTGAAGAAGAATATGTCTCATAAAAGTAGCTTCCTCCTTGGCTATGAGTACTGTCAAGAATTTCTCAATCTTTGCAATCTTCTTTCTTTTCAGGCTCAGAACTCGCAGAATCACTACAAGCTAGTGCATTGTTTTAAAATTTATTATAGAGATTGTTGCAACTTTATTCTAATGCCAGCTTCTTAACAAGGCCTTTTTTTGTTTTTTAATTTAGAGACCGGGAGTCTTTTTGAAGTTTGTTGCAGCAATATCTGAGAATTAGTGTGTTTTTGGGGCCGATGGCCTCATTATTGGTACGTAAAATTCCCATCAGTTTTGTTGATGCATTATGGTGCCTCTATTGCTAAACATTTTACTTGTTTTACTTGATTTAAAAAGAGAGAAAAAATTGAGTACCACACTACTATTTGGTAGTTTAGATGCAATGATCAGGAGTTTGATGCGTGATTGGAGCAGACCTTGCTTTGAGCCTAAGACAAATATCAAATGGGATTGAGACTCGTGGCCTTGTTTTCGTTAGAGCGTAGTGAGAACCTCTAGTGACTTTTTGTTCTGTTTCGGGTTTCTTAGGAATTAGCTCTTTGGCCGTAGAAATGCTTCATCCATTCACTACCTCCAAATTCTATAGAAGGTTACCAAGGGATTGCCTCTTTAATCTTTTTTTCTTTCCTTCTATCGTTGTTTACATTGCTGATCTTCCAACAGATAGTGATAAGACTGTAGGTTGGTTTTCTGGTACAAAAAAGAAAACATAATAATCTTGCACTAAACACCAAATGCAACCTACGAACGAAACAAAAAATTATTAGGAAGAACCTAATTCTTGTCATGACATCACTTGAAGTTAGCGCTCTAGTGTAAATTGTTTTTTTTTTTAAGTAGATAGAAGATGTTGGAGTTCTTTTCAATTTTACACACATAATACACGTCTCTTGGATTATGTGATGAATACAAGTAAGATTGATCTAGATTGTACTCAAGTTCATGCTGTACTAAGTTTTATCTTTTTTCCTCTTTCTGTTTTTTTTTTTTAATTGTTTTTTTGGTTGAAAATCTTTCTACTTTTTCTGGATTAAGTGAGTGACTCGGTCTCGGTGGATGAGCTCCAAAGGTCCATGGGGAGAGATGAGTGAACTTGTTGGTCCATAGGTGTTGTCACATTAAAAATGGATTTAATTTATGGTGTATAAATTTTCTTCATTCTCTATAATAAGGTGATTTAATTACATAATTATATAGATGAATGCGTATATATACTGTTGAGATTTGAGTTGACCGTTACATGATTAATTTTTGGGAACAGAGATGAAAACTAATATGATGAGAGGAAACAAGTCATGTGTACTCGTTTAATGCCACAACAAGCTGCGTGTGGGTGTGCATGCATAAAAGGTATACATTGGTCAGGAAAGGATAAGAATGAATATATATATATATATATATAAATATATATATATATATGTATGTATATATATTATATATATATATATATTGCAGTGGTGTGGTCTTAAAGAAAGGAAAGTAACAATAAACAAACAAATTGAAACGCAATGAAACTACAACTTTTTCGTTCGTTTGTTTGAATCCATTAACTTGAAAACTGAAAATTTGGCATGAGAGAAATCTAATACATTCCTTGCCAGACATATGCTTGATGGTTATATGGAGTGTCAACACTTTTTATTTTATTTTTTATTTTTTTTTACACGAAGTAAGAAATACATGCAAATTCATGGATGACCATGAGGGTCTTCAGGAGTGTCTTAACTCATGCATTATCTTGACGCTTTTACATCATTGAATTTATAGACACTACTGAGTTTCACTCTTACTCCCCCCCCCCCCAATACTAACTACATATATATTCTTCTACTTGTATGGTCGAGGATGGAATTATATCTGTGTCAGTACTAATCATGGTGAGGGTTATGAGACGCTCATAATTGGAAGACATTAAAAACGAAGATCACCGGTGGAGTCAATCTATTGTTTAAGTAGAGACATACGCTAAAAGATAAAGTTTTTAAAAGTTTATAAAAAGGATAATCAGGAAAAAAAAAATAAAGTTTATAAAAAGGATAATCAGGAAAAAAAAAAATACGGGGCTTCCCCCATTCGACTATGGGATGACTCCATCCTGCACCAATTGAATAATAAGTTGGACTGCGTAGGACAACAAAAGCTACAAATGAAAGGAAGTTGCACATGCATTTGGCCTCCTCAAATTAATATTCTAAAGCTAGATCATTACTCAGAAGTCGTTTCCTTCCACCACCCACCCACCCCCCCCACACCCCACCCCCCTTTTTGTCAAAGTTCATCACAGACATTTCAAATATATATTTGCAGAACTATTTTCATTTGGTTTATAGACTGTATACATACTGGTGTTGTCACACAGATGGGAAAGGATAAGAGGAAGGTGGAAAAGAAAGACATGTCGTAGCCCCATCAAACAATCAGGCTGCACAGACGTAATGCAATATATATATACACACACACACATATATATATGTCCCTATCTTATCTTGTAATAAAGTCAAATATCAATTATCAAGGTCCAACGAATACTTTCACTTCCTCTGTCATGGACGGAACATCATGAACCAAGTAACATAGTGGCTTACACATAGTCCTCCCCTGAGTCCATCTTTCTAAACTTAGCACATGGGAGCGGGTCCTTAGTTTCCAAACCTAAGGAATCATGTTTTTGTGGGACCAATAGTAGGGACACACCATCCAATTATAAGCCTATGTATATAGGATATAATTATTTCGCTATTGTTATTATTATTATTATTATTCTTAGAAACTTTATGTATATTACCTATGTAGACACTTACTCCTTGCTCCAATACCGGTTTCGGTTTGTATATAGAGTGATCTTTTGGATCTTGTACTTGATGAAGTCTTAACTCCTCATGAAGGTCTTATAAATCTGTGGGGCGATTAATGTTTGCTTTATGACCCCAGAAAGAAAGAAAAAAAAAAAAAAAATCATCGAACATCATTTATGTATCTCTACCTCAATTAGTTTGTCCTATCATGAGATGAAGGTAAATTATTACATAACAAACTATGCAAGAAAGGGTTTTTTTTTTTTTTTTTCATATAATTTGTTGTTGTATATCACATAATAAATAGTACTGCAGACATAATAATTAAACACAATATAAATATTAGATTATAATTTATAGCTCGTCATACAGTATTACATTATAATTTTATAGTTTAAAATACCACCTTTATTACCGATTTCATTTAATCGCTCACTGTTTCTAGTGTCTTTTCTAAATATTTTTAATTGAAATACTTATAAAATGAGAAGAACATGCAGAACAAAAATAGTTGCACAACACCAACACAAGAAAATACATAAAAAAACGTATCTTTATTTATGAGAGATTAAAAATTGAAAAATCATTTGTTTTTAATGTGGGACTATGTTTAATTAAATTTAACATCTTTACAATAAAAGACATAAGAATCGGTATCTTTATTTATGGAACACTAATACGTGAAGAGTCATTTGTTTTCAATATGGGACTATGTTCTTTTAATTTGCATATCTTTTCACTAACCTAAATAATGGACACCCTTAGTATTGACATTATATCCATGGAGTAAACAATATATACAAAACCACCACCGATTAAATACACTCTACAGCTTTATTCGTACTTTGGTTTTTATACATTTTTTCTTTTTGTTCAATTGTTAAGACATTCGACAACTGTTGGCACCGAGTGCACTCTTTAATTTGGGTCTAATGATTGGATTAGATTCAATGTTTTTTATTGTCTTTTTTTTTTTTCTCCTTTCTTTTTTAGAAATACAGGTATCAAAAGTTTGCAAAACATTTTTTTTTTTTTTTATAACGTGAGATATAAAATATAGATTAATGTTTTGTGAAGTTTGTTACATATAGAAACAGACATTCAAACATAGGCTTGTAAGTTTTTTAATGATTTGCAAAACCAATAATAAAACCATGGTTTACCAAAACATAACCGCATCAGTTATCCAATATGGAGAGGAAAGTGCTAATTTTTTCAGATTATGCTCATGATCCGTTCCATTAGAAATGGCAAAAGTACTGTTTATTCTCAAGCGTGGCAGAGGCAAAACCAAGACCAGGAAGTTTAAGCTGCGATATGACGGCAATGCTAGGGTTGACAGTGGCATTTTTCATCTCAACTCCATGTAATAAAAATGTAACATGGTCGGTACAAAACATATCAAAGTTCATTGTCTTTTAGAGCACCAAAACTCGGAAATCTCCGTTGAGTTACAAAATCCAAAAGCACAAAAAGAACTCGAAGAAACCATTGGAAAGGTAAGAGTAAAAAAAAAAAAAAAAAAAAAAAAAAAAAAAAAAAAAGCTCCTTAGCCAAAATAAACTTCAAACTTATGAGGCTTTTTTGGGAGGAGACATGTTTCTTATGAGAGAGACTACTGTGCTGACGGCAAATATTTGAATCAGGAACCCTGTAGACAATAACAGGCTATTAATTTGGGTCCAAATGTATTCTTATCACTTATCCACAAAACAGAAATCAGTACAATTGCATTTGAATCGTTGACTCACCAAGTAGAACGCGAGAGGCCTCAATAGGTTCAAACTTTCTCGGTTGCCAATTGCTTGGAATTTTGATATCCTGATCAGTAAATTAGGTGCAAATAATTAGCCTTTTAGTTTCAAGAGCTAAAAAAAATAAGGCTGGGAGAAATTTTAGTTCCAAAAGCTACCACAACTAAAATCTAATTAGCTTTCTTCTTAGGCTCTCAAAAAGTTTGACACACTCGGGTCTTCCAAGTTGCTCGAGTTAAGCCCTAAAGAAGGGTATTACTTTCGTTCCCATGCCCATGCAGCCTCGCCTGGTATTTTACTGATTTCATTTGGTCAATAGAAAAGCTTCTTGTTTCTTTGTTGCACTTTCCAAATATTTTTCCTTTTTTTTTCTAGGAGTTGAAAGGAAAATTCCTAATGATAATGAACAACATGAAAAAAGAAGATGATTGAATGCCTTACCTCTAATGTAAGATCGGCCTTAGCAACACAAGCAATGGAGAGAAATATTGCAATCGATGATCCAACCAAGTAAAGTTTCAACAAACTCACTCGGCTACGCCTTCGACCTATTCTCAACAATCAAAAACGGCATGTTATTAAAGCAATACATGAAAGTTAAATAGAAGAGAATAAAAGATACATAATTGGATGGCAACCTAATTCCCCAAGTAGCAGAGAAACAAAACCAATAGAAACAGATAAGATAGCAACCCTATTGGGTCCCTCTTCCCACGATGTCCAAAGAAATGTGTACAACGCTCCTATGATCTGGATGATACCCTGCAGTTGAAAGTGAAAACTGTTTAACAGGGAAAACCAGATAAACCACTTGATAAATACGATATGTAAATGAAAATGAAGCTTTTTGAAGACAGCACAACAGTTCTGCCCTCTGATGCCCACTGCATCACTTTAATTCATTGTTCGAACAAATGGCGAGCGTGTTTGAGCAAGTCACATAAGGAGATTGACAAAGGTTTCGATTCGGAGGACGAATACGTGGATTTGGACAAGATATTGAAAGATGGGTTTAACACAACAGCTAGAGATTAGTTGATAACTTTTGACTAAGAATCTCACACTCGTAGAATTTATCTCTATGTACTAATTTCTTTTCCTTCGAAAACATCTCTTCCTAATTAACAAAAACGAATGGGTCTTATGCAAAACAAATCAAATAATGAAAATAATAATAATAATAATAATAATAACCAGCTCAAATAGTGCTGTAAGAATTCTTACAGATAAATCGCACAACTAGAATTGATAAGACAGCAGCAAGTAAATTCAATTTTCATACAGAAAAAGTCAAACACATTTCGAGAAATTCAGTAAAAATATCAAATTTTGCTCTAGAACAGAAGAGTTGCATATCCAGAAACATAAGAACAGAGAAAGCGAGCAACTTTGACGCACCTGAACGAAAATTAGCGCGTAGAGGCGGGATTTTCCTTTAGCTACTTTCTGATAGCCTAAAATTTAAAAAACCCAGATGAGAACAAAGACCAAATTGCATAAATTCAACGACTTTAATTGCTATACTAGTTAGATAGAAGGGGAAAATTGAGTTTAAAACAAAGGGGGTTTTTGTTAATCTAATTGGAGATAAAACTCACGAGAGTCGACGACCATGCGGTAGGAGAAATCCGAACCGTCCGTTCCTGAAGGCCTCCCAGATGCAGATTTTCTCTGCTGCATTTTGTGTTTTTTCTTTCTCTTCTTCCTCTCAGATAGAAGTGTTGCTTGAGAGTTGAGAGGTTTCGCTCGAAAAACCTCCAAAATTTTAGTGAGATCTTCCGAATTCTAGATTAATACAGGGTCAAATTTAACAACTTTATTTTTTCAGTAAAGACAGATCATTAACAAAGCGACATGTCGTTTAGTTCTTACTACGTGCCATTTCGTTTAAAAATGACTGCGAACTTGAACCAGAACTTGTCGTTTTTTAAAAACTTCACGAAAGGTAAAGACAAGAGTTGAAAAGGTCCACATGGAAGAGAGAGGCAGTGGAAGGGTATTTTTCCTGGTTTTTTAATTTTTACTTTAATTTTTTTTTTTTTTAGCATCTCTGAATTTTAGAGTCCATTTTGTGTTTTATAATAGTATCGAAAACATCGGTATTATTAAGTATTGTTATTACATTTACAAAAAAAAAAACAAAAAAAAATTGCAAACCACGCAAATTGTATTGCATATTTCCCGAAAACTTGAACTATTCGGATTTTTAGCACCTTCCTATTTAGTATCTTTGAAAAGCTTGTTCTCATTTCAAACTTCTCAAAGATACTAGATAGAAAGGTGCTAATAATCCAAACAGTTAAACTTTTCAAAGATACTAGATAGGAAGGTGCTAAAAATCAGAACAGTTCAAGTTTTCGGGAAATATATAATCAATTTGTGTGGTTTGTAATAACAATACGTCTTTTTTAAAATGTAATAATAATACCGAAATGGATTTTTAGCACTTTCCTAGTTAGTATATTTGAAAAGTTTGTTGTCGTTTCAAACTTTTCAAAATACTAGATAGGAAGGTGCTAAAAATCCGAACAGTTAAACTTTTCAAAGATACTAAATAAGAAGGTGCTAAAAATCCGAATAGCTCAAGTTTTCGGGAAATATGCAATGCAATTTGCGTGGTTTGTAATAACAATGTTTTTTTTTAATAAATTTAATAATAATGCTTAACAATACCGAAATTTTCAATATTATTATACAACACAAAATGAACTATAAAAATTAGAGATGCCAAAAAAAAAATAAATAAATAAAATAAAGAGCTTAAAAAATCATGAAATTTTTATTTACCCTTCCACTGCAGGACTTTTTCAACTCCCTCACTAATTTGTCTTTACCTTTCGTATGGAGCTAATTAATTTACAATTATTCAAAACTTATTACATTTAACTCCCTTATGTAAAATATATATATATATATATATATAGTAAAAAAAAAAAAAAGGGAGCCAATTAGTATGGATGAGATTTGAAGTAAGCCAAGACGCCCACAAGAGGTGCATTGATGTAAGTGGTAGGCTCGGATTGTACAAAATCAGATCGAGAATCAGAGTAAGAATCATTGATATCAGGTCCTCCAACCACAGCTCCAATCAGCAAATTGTGATTAGGATTATTGCTATTAAAACATGGGGTTCCTCCATTGCATTCTATTCGTTCTTGGTGTTGATCTTTTGAGGGTAAAGATGAGCCTCGGTGGTGAATTCCCTGAGGAAAGTTTTACCATACCCCACCATGTATGACATGTTCATTGGATTTGTTCCTAATATGTAATCCACCTGCATCAAAGGTAATTTTTACTAGTTTTTAGAGGGAACGACTATTATGAGACAAATTAATAGTTCGAAAATAGCTTTTGAAACATGTTCAGAGATTAATTAAAATGAGATTGGTATAATTGGACAAGGTCAAAAATGAAATTAACCCGAGCGTATATATTAATTAATTACCTGACTTTTGGCAACCTGAATAAGCCTAGCCGGAGTAGCTACAACATTGCCACAATAGACCACTCTGTTGGCTTGAGTCAAATAGTGAGAATATACAAGCAGAAGAAACGACAAGGCTGTTGCATGCTGCAAGTTACTCCCTCCAGGTTTAAATATCAGCCCACCTGATTAATTAATTAATTAATTGCAATTTTAAGAACGACATTTTAAAAAAGAATCAACAAAAGGAAATACACTTTGGGAGAGTTAGTAATTTCATGTTTTTTTGTTGGTTAATATTAGTAATTAGTGTTTGTGTGGCAATATTATTATACCTGGAGAGAAGGAAGGACACTGATCTTGTTGGTGATTCGGGCAAAATAGAACATACGGATTTGTCTGCATTGAGAGTGAAGGAAGCAGAAGTAGAGGTGCTAGAAGAGACAAACTGGAGAGCACAATAAGAATTAAAAATAGTGGATTAACATTTTTTTTTATATTTAATTTCTTTTATAGAAGAAAGCATTTTAATTAGTTAGAAAAATAAAATTTCTTAAGGCATCAGTGATATGAAGCACCGCAATTGATAGAGGGTAAGTTTTATTTACAAGTTCTATACCGCGAGACATGTCTTCTATTAGTACGTATAATATCGAACACCACTGATTCCCTTTAACATTCACAAGCGTCTAATTCAAATATATTACCCTTGAAAAAAGAACGTTGACAGCTGCATGCTTTGAATCCCATCCAAACTCAGCAAAGCTACCTCCAGCTGATAGGATACCATCTATATTTTTCACCTGTCCAAATTGTGTATGTTGTTCATGACATAGTTCCAATAGTATGAATCCTTTGGTTGTTTTGGCTGCTCCCCGTAGCAATTCATCCTATATAAACCATAATAATATTCACAAATTTCTTAGCTCCTTATCATAAATATTTTTTTGGATCTCAAAATTATTTTTTTGTTTGCAATCACAATAAAACGACACCAATATGCATATACGAAAAGTACTACAAACGAATAAAGATTACTACATCAATTAATAATACAATAAATTATATTTACTTATAAAAATGTGAGTTAGTATAAAAGTTGATATTAGAGTTGACGTCTTTATAACAATAAAACGACACCAATATGCATATACGAAAAGTACTACAAACGAATAAAGATTACTACATCAATTAATAATACAATAAATTATATTTACTTATAAAAATGTGAGTTAGTATAAAAGTTGATATTAGAGTTGACGTCTTTATAATAATTTTACTTAGTACTCTATTACATCTTGTTCTACTCAGTCATGTACCAGTTGATATTGAAAAATGTATACATGTATATACCTGGTAGCCATTGAAATCACAATAAAAAGGGCACACCCATGGTCCAAGACTATCATTATATGATCCCCGGTAGTTGTTTGCAAAGTCAAAAACCTAAAATATTCCAAGCAACAATATCAATCTCTACACTACACCAACCCAAAAAAAAAAAGGTTCTATATACATGTTGCATCTTGTGTGTGTGTGTGTGTGTGTGTGTATTCTTGACATACCATTCTGGCCCTCTTGAGAAGCCTGGCCGAATATCCCCCATCAATGGACCTAAATACAATGGAGGAAGCTGCGAGAGCCGCGGCTATCTCGGCGGAGATCTCCGAGCCAGGAAACTGTTTGCTGACTGCGTAGACAGTTCTTGGGGTGTCCATGTCCTCAGGTCTCACCCAGCAGGCGTGGTCGCCGTAAGGCTTGCCGACTTGGGCAAACACGAAAGCGGGGACGCTCGTCGCCTTGAGGAAGTAGTCGGTGGCCCATCGGATGGCGTCGAGTGCGTGTGGGAGCTCGGCGTTCATGGACTTGGCGAATTGGATGACGCTCCAAGCCAGCATGGTTGTGGAGAACGCCATGGGAAAGTTGAACTTCACATTGTCACCCGCGTCATAGTAACCACCTACTAAATCTACCTGTATATTGGCCGAATAGAAATTATATTTACCACTTTTTAAAATAAAAAGTTATGTAGTATCGTAGTTAACAAAATTTTCTTGAATTAAGTTAATGAGTTTATATGGAATGTGGGTCTATAATCACAAATGTATCCTACCAAAAAAAAAACTATACCAATTACCAACTTTTATTTTATATATGTTCGGAAAAATACAAAAGATAGAATAGCTTGCTTAATAAGCAGGTAAAAAATGGAAATATGTATATGAAAAAAAAAGTGTAGTGTGTCTCTCCAACATTGTGAAGATTTTTAGCTCACAGTATATTAGTATAAATTGATGACTAAAATAGTAATTAATTGCGCAAATCTCTTATATTCTTATTCTTCTCTATCGAACAATTAAATAGAAAATTAATATATCTTTTTTATCTTTTTAATTCTCTATCTCTTATACATCTTCTTTCCAACCTTTTCTCTCTCTCTCTCTCTCTCTCTCTCTCTCTCTCATTTCTACTATTTACGGAGTGTTAATTTTGAAATATTAGTTCGAGCTTAGCAAAAGAAATTGCTACAATCGACTCTTATAAATATTGGATTACATCAAAATCACTGTATAGTTTTTTTCCCTCTCTTTTTGAAGGTAATTATTGCAGAGTTTTAAAACCTACAGTATATAGCAATTCTCCCAATAATTTAATGCCTCAAAATGGTCAATGGTTTTGA
The DNA here is from genome assembly GCA_008635985.1 of Ficus erecta. Classification (NCBI taxonomy): domain Eukaryota; kingdom Viridiplantae; phylum Streptophyta; class Magnoliopsida; order Rosales; family Moraceae; genus Ficus; species Ficus erecta. The sequence continues at coordinate 3,928,241 of BKCH01000010.1, forward strand.
AAAAGTGTTTATTGTTATTATTTTTTTATTGTTGTTATTATTCTTATTTTTTATTGTTATTACTATTATCATCATCATCATCATCATTATTTGCTATGTCTTTAAACATTTCAAGGTTAAATTACCGGCCGTGAAAGTAGGGAATTTAAGACAAGCAACCGTTTCCTTTTTTTTTTTTTTTTTTCTCCTCCTATACCGTTGATATATGCTTAATTAGATGGGAATGTTTACTCCGTAAAGACGCATTAATTGTATAATAAGGCATCTCATTCAACTTTCAAAAAGACAAGCAAAATGATTAACCAGTCACGCAACCCTTCCCATTAAGGCTCCATAGACAATGAAGTCTTGGCCCCAAAATTTTGTTATTTTTTAAGCCATTCGAAAAGCCACTCTTCCACCTTACAACGAAAGGCATGTGTCCATATTTGTGTATATGTGTCTATATATATATATATATATATATCATTCAAAATGATTCAAATAGTAATGACATGAAAAGCATCGTTTAATTTCTTATTACCCATCATTATACGGCTTATTAAAGAGTATTGATGAAGGAAAACAACAAAAACCGGACACAAAAGCAACTATGGAACCTTTATCCCTAGCATATACGCATGTAACATCACATTTCCATCAAAAAGTTACTTGTACTTTCTAGGACTACGTAGACAAAAATGATGAATTTTACCCTTCTTCGTAAAGAAAAATGAAAATTAGATGACAAGCGACAACTTTTAGATGTCTTAAGATTCATATGGCTGAAATTTTAAGTTTCAAAATTCGTGGCACATATATGAAAGTGAGATCTTTTTGTGGCATGATTGAAAAATTTCTTGAAAATGCTTAAGATGCAAACTTACACCGATCTCAAAGCCGTCGTGAAGAGCAGAATCCTTTCTCCATGTCATTCTCTGTGATGGGGTTAACTTCCCAGACCTCTGGCCTTCAAAGAACAAAATGCTCTTCGACAACGCGTTCCCGTAATCGTGTGAAGACACCCCCACCGTCATTACCATGATCGTCAATATCCCTACTAAAACCACCAAAGTTTTTAATCTTATCCCCATTTTATGTACAAAATATCACTAGTTTGGAATGAGTACTACGCTCTCTTCTCTCTTTTTTCTATCGTATTTGCAATATCACTATTTTGGAGTGAAAGAGAAATGAGGCCTAAACAATATATATGTTCACACACTAAGACTTGGGTGATATAAAAGATGAATGAATATGGATTCTGATATACTAAGGAAATGAAAAGTGGTGGGAAATTTTCAGAAAAGAGGAGAAGGATTAATTAGGGACAGATAGAAGATAGCGCAGAGACTTAAGGAAGGCGCTTCCGGTGCATCGGTGTAAGGTGGTGATCAATATTGGTGTAGTTTCAGTGTATTGTAGTTATATGTACTTTGTATTTTGTTCCAAACAAAAAACAAAAAAAAAAAAAAATAAACGAGAGTTCTTGAATACTTTGAATTACTTATCCTGCTTACGTTGTACTATCCTTTAAAAAGATTTAAGGAATTCTTGTACGTATATATATACATATATATATATGGGCGGCTAGAATGTTTCTCAGACTTCCTTAAAATATACATATATATATATATATATATATCTCCAATCTATAATATCTCCGATACATATAATTATAGAGATTATTTACATTATGTCATATCCATGTAAAATATGACGAATTTTTTGGTATACTGTTTTATTTTGTCAAAGATGTCGAACTTTATTTGAAAGGCTTACATAATGGTTTTTTTTTTTTTTTTTTTAAGGTAACATAATAGGATTTTTTTTTTTTTTTTTTCAAATAAAAGCATGTTCGATTGACAGAATGGGCGCCTGATTGTTTGATATAAGTTTATGTTCCAAAAGTAATATATATATATATATATATGTGTCCATATATAGAAAAACTTACATAGATATATATATATATATATATCTATTTTAGATCTATTGAGAAAACATGACAACCATATTGGATCTCATCAAATATATATGGCAGGATTTTTTAAATTAGAAAAATGTTTGGAACACTAACTATAATCCTAATTTTGGAGTACTAACTTATATGACATATGAGTTGCCATATTTTTATTAATAAGTGTTTAAAGTATTGTCACATCAATTGATTATATTTATCAATGAAAATATGACACGTAAATTGGTGCTCAAAAAGTTAGGATTGAAGTTGGTGTCTCTAGTACTACTCTATTAAATTGTAGATTAAATTTATATATGGAATGGTCAATACTTAATTTTGATCACAAAATGACAAAAATATCCTCAGAAAAAATATATCAAAAATCAAAAATTAAAAACGCAAAAACTAAAATGATCTTTCTAAAAAAAAAATAAAAAATTCCCCTTTGTTTTGAGTTTTTTTAAATTTTTATTTCCTTTTTTAGGACATTTTCGTAATTGTCAAGTCAAAATAAAATGTTGATCTCTTTATGAATTTGTTACACATTAAAAAATATTCTAAAATGTAGATAATGAGGTTAAAAATGAATGGTACTGATAAATAAATTTATATATATATATATATATATAAATTTCTCCCATATACATTAAGTCATGAAGGAGAAAAATTATTATATAGAGAGGGGCGGCTAGCTTTATTATTGTGAGTGACGAATGGTAATTATCTTAAAGTCAAATACTAAAAGAGAGTTGATAATCTTTCTTAATTGTCTTTCTTAATTTTTAATTACGCATCTGGGTATAACTTCTTACCTCCCAAATTTGCCAGTGATGAAAGGTGATTTGAACTGAGGATCTAGAACCCAAATTTCGAATCGGAGCCATGCTATCAATTAGCTACCTTGCCTCTATAAATAAATAGCACACATGTTGTGTAAACAACTCCAGAAGTTATATATAATTGGCATTTGGCAGTTTCGTCTACAAACTAAATTTCGTTGCATTTACATTTTTACTTTATGAGAAGCCACATTTAGTTAACGAAAAAAAAAAAAAACCTAAATCTTTTTGCCGGTGGGTTAGTAGCATTTAAGTCTATATACACATCATACATGTATGCATGGACTGTCATGATCATGCTTTGAGTTGAATTGTTCGATTTTGAATTCACAACTTTCTAAGTTGTTTTTTTTTTTTTTTTAATTAGAAAAGAATATTACATGCATAATAACACAGGTAATTTTATAAATAAAAAAAAATTATAATTATATGGATTTGAACCCACAACCCCCGCTCTCCATCCACATGCCATTAGACCGAAAGGTCTTAGGCAACATTCTAAATTAGCTAGGCTTACGCTTGGGTGTTTCATTTTATGTCCAGCTTATTTTTCTCACCCCGCCCCCACCAATTTTTAAGCTTCTTTAAATAAGTTTATTGTTGAGCAAGGAGAAAAAAAAAAAAAAAAAAAAAACTTTCATAGGACTTGAACATAAAACCTACCATATATATATGATCGGTCTCCTATCCAATCCTTTTATAAAAACGAAACTTTATAACCTTTTTTTTTTCCTTCTTTTTTTATATATTATTATAACAATCAGTTGATTTCAAATAGAATTTTATAGTACAATACGATATTCTAATTAGAATTTTATGTGTAAATCAATTGATAATGACAAGATTAAAAAAAAATTGTTATAACTACTGAACAGATTCGACTGCCAGACATTTATAGTTTTTCTATTTTAATTATACAAGTATACCGAATACTTGGAAGCAAGTCTAAGCAATTAGACTATAATATGTGGTAATTCTTATTTGGTGAATCATGAGAGGGCACGTGTGTGATGTCCCAAAAATCAAGGCTAGACATGATTTCTTAGCCGCTTGGTTTAGACATCAGTAAAGGGGAAGTTTTGTTAATTACCAATTATTGTTTGCAAGATTCAAAGGAACCTTTTCCACCAAAAGAAAGAAAGAAACAAGGAAAGAAGGGAAAACGGAGCTAATATATGCATGTATAGGGTAACCGTTGCTGTACTGGTACTTTAAAATGGAAATTAAGCTGATTCAAATCAACTTCGCCTGCAAAAGTTTCGTGCAAGACTTGCCGTCTACAATGTTTGCTTGTATCCTTAAAAAAGACAACAATTTGACGGTTAATTGGTACTTTTTTAAAACGAAAATTTTACAATAGAAACATCCCCTAATTAAGGTTATTTGATTTCAATCATATAGAATTCAAATGAGACGGTGATATTTATTTTATAAACACCGGTCTTATTTAAATCGTTCAATATAGAAGGAACATTAATTAGATCAGTACAAGACATGAAGTTATTAACAAAAAGAACTAAAACAACATGAAATTAATTAAGAGGAAAGAGATATTGGGAAGTCATTATACCTCGATGATCAACAAGAAGCCAAATAGTTTCCATTTGAAAAAAAAAAAAAAAAGGAGAAACTATCTAGAATATCAGTCTAATATAAATAGCTTCGTCGTCCAAGGGAAGGTTGTTTCGATCAAGTGTTTAAACAATATATGTTATCCTAATTGGACTTAGCATGGTATTGAAATCATCAATTTCACATAATAATGTGATTACAAAAATTACAAAATTCTTTGATGATTTGAAGCGAAAATTGATTATACTATGAAATTAATATGTATTCCATTTCACATTGTATTTGTCAAATCAATTTCATACATTCATCAAAAGTTACTAATTTACGAGAAAGTTACAATTTAATTCTTGTTAATTACAAGAATAAATTTGAAATTTTCCGGCCTTTACAATTACACAAGCATATATATAAGTTATATAGAAATGTGAATGAGTTTTGTACTCCAACTTTTTAGTTGAAGTAATCCAATGGTTGAAATTTATTGGTTCTATTTTTGTTTTCAATACAATGGTTTCGATATATCCGCGTGATTTTCACCTTGTCTTACATCTCATGCTTTATTTTTGACAACTAATATCTTCATATCCACTAAGGTGTACTCAAGTCAATTGAGAACCTCTTCTTTTTTTTCTTCTTTTTTTTTTTTCTCATTAGATTAATTACTTCAGCCATTTATTGTTCAAATCTTATTATTGAACAATCTCTATGAATTTTTTTTACAAATGATTATTGAATAACAATACCCTTAATATTCTCTCTCACATAAGGCTCATCGTCATCAATATTATCATTATTGAGTTTAGATACATCCTGTAATGCACATATTTTGTAAGTGCTCTCATCAAACACATCAAAATCATAGAAACCTCTTGGTGGTGCTTTCATCACACCATACCAACTTGATGTATCTTTTTCTCTGGAGTAAAATACTTGTTTCGCCTGTGATGCTAAAATGAATGGATCTCGTTGAAATTGACTTATTCTATCATGAAAGTTAACCAATGTGAAGCCTTTTTCTTCTTTTACACCACCCACAATATCAGCCCAAATGCAATTGAATACAACCAATCAGAATTTATGATGGAATAAGTCAATTTCATATGCTGCCACATTACAATATGCTGGAAAATCATGTATTGTCCACATCAATATAGCTCTCATATTGAACCTCTTATTTGTCAACCCATCAAGTATCTCCACTCCAACATTCCAGAGCTCCTAAAGATCATCAAAAAGTGGTTGCAAATAAACTTATTCCATCATAAATTCCGATTGGCTGTATTCAATTGCATTTGAGCTAATATTGCGGGTGGTGTAAAAGACGAGATCCATTCATTTTAACATCACAGGCGAAACAAGTATTTTATTCCCGAGAAAAAATACATCAAGTTGATATGTTGTGATGAAAGCACCACCAAGAGGTTTCTATGATTTTGATGTGTTAGATGAGAGCACTTACAAAACATATGCACCACAGGATTGTATCTAAACTCAATAATGACAACTGTCTCTATCATGACAAGATGATTATTGGTGAACTGAGGATTCCATTTTTGTATATTTTCCTGCTAAACAAATATAGGGCACTCAACTATTCAACAAAGGACAATTATATTCACTTTCAAGAATATGGCGTAACATGAACTAAAATTTTACTAACTAGAAATTCTGGTGTCTTAAAAAGTCTTGTTTGCCATTTTCCAAACTAAGGTAAAGCAGTAGATCACCAAAATGTGTATGTCATCTTTCCATGCAGAACCCGTTACATGACATTAACCAAAATTAATATATAAAAAAAAACACAATGTATCAAGTCTAATCATGTCAAATTAAGTTCAAAGAGAGTCACTGGTTTGTCGTTTCACGACAGAAAACAGTCAAAAAAAGTCATAGCAACGAATTCTATGAAGGGTTCAAGTTTTACGTACGTAGTTGCATAATTACAAACAAAACAATCAAGTAATATGACATTGGAATCAATAAAATATATCAAATGTGTTTGTCACGGAATTAAAACTTCAAGAAAGGTAAAGAAGTAAAGCAAATAAGTGAAATTAAAAGACTATAAGATTATTAAAAGAGTCAACTTTTGAAAATAGAAAAAAATTTGAGATTGTTAAGATATTTGACTTTTATCTTAAAATGTTAACCTGTTAAGTGGAGTGATTAAATACCTTATATGTCTAGTATTATTGTTATGTGTTTACGATGTGGGACTTGATTTTCTTTTTACCCTCCAACATTTATGGAAATCATAACCAAGAGACTTGAAGTATTCCATATTTTCTTGTTTGGCTGCGAAGAAAATGGGGGGGTTTTTTTTTTTTCTTTATGAAGGTACTTCTGTTGCCGTTATTAGTTATGAGGGAAAAATTTAAAAAAAAAAAAAAAAAAAAAAAAAAAAAAAAAAAAAACAAAGTTTCTAATTTGGCCGCTCTTCTCGAGAAGTTGGAGTAAAACATGCAAGCTATCTCACCCTTCTGTTTTTTTGCTGTATTTTGTATGTTTATTTAAACCAATCTGTCACTTCAAGCTTCGAACAATCAACGAAATCATATACAAGATTCTAAAAAGAAAATACTATAATTATCAGACAGACATGGCTGTCATAACTGAGACATTTCCTAGTTTTTTATTTATTTAAATATACCGAATACTTGGAAAAAAGTTTAATGCTATTAGACAAATATATGTGGTGATTCTTATTTGGTGAATTTTGAGAGGGCACGTGCGTCACGTCCCAAAAAATCAAGACTAGACACGTTTCTTAGCCGCTTGGTTCAGAAAGCGTTAAAGGGGAAGTTCAGTTAGTTACAATTATTGTTTCCAGGATTCAAAGGGACTCTTTCCACCAAAAGAAAGAAAGAAAGAAGAAAACAAGGAAATAAGGGAAAACGGAGCCAATATATGAATAGAGTAAGTACTGGTTATTCAAGTAACTGGAAAGCTAATATTACATAACAACTTCGCCTGCAAAAGTCCTCCTTCTAAAAGCCCTTTGTAGTCGATTTATTAGTAGGTTTTGCATGTGATTCTTACTTTATATTTACCAAAAAAAAAAAAAAAAAACCAACAACAACAACAACCTCGCCTGCAAAAGTTTTGTGCAAGACTTGCCCCTCTACAATGTTTTCTTTGTATTCAGGACAGCCTGCTATTTCCTAGGTTAATAATTTGATGTTTTGGTACTTTTTTTTTTTTAAAAAAAGAAAATTTTACAATAGAAACACTCCCTAGAGTGTTATAAGGTTAATTATTGAAACCAATCATAGGATTCAAATGAGCATGTGTATAAGTACCCATCTTATTTAAGTCGTTCAATATAGAAGGAATATTAATTTAGAGTACAAAACAATACATGAAATTGTTGACAAAAAAATTAAAAAAAAAAATCTTTATATATACTGTTAATAAAACATCACATCATGATGAAATTAATTAAGAAGAAAGAGATATTTGGAAGTCATTGTTCCTGGATGATCAACGAGAAGCCAAATAGTTTTTAAAAAATAATTAAAAAAAAAACGAGAAACCGTCTGGAAAATCATTCTACGATAAATAGCTTCTCAACCCAATAATGAAGCACAGTAATTATTGTTAATTTGCTAATCAACTTCAACTAACTCCATTCCCCTTGAAATTAAAAGTCTAATTATATAATCCTCCTTAATTCTGTAAAAGTAATTAATTACACTCAATCACAAATTTTGTTTGATAATCTTGTAATTAACTCAAAATTATGGTGGGTATTTTAATTTGTTCACTTAATTAAATTGTAAAGGGCTTTAGTGATTTTGCATATAAAAAAAAATGCTTTCTATTCTTCAGAAAATCTAAAGTTCGGTGAGGAAAAATTTTGTTTCGCTGCCGGTGGGGATTTTCAGCACCTTTTGCCATTTTTCATGGCCACGTTAAATAGCTTCTTCTTTTTTTTTTTTCTCCCCTAAAAAAAAATAAAATTCTAGCATCTTTTTAAACTACACGGAATACGTATTTGCTTGGAAATTCATTAAAAAAATTGTTAAGGGCATGTCAACATATAACTACCATCAAATGTTAGGTTATGCCAGTCATCTTTACTCATCTCCCTTTCTTTTGTTTGTTGACATTCTCCGAAATTTAATTTTAATATATTATTGAAGGGTTACGTTTTTCCCAGTTAAAGGAATTTAGATATCCGCTTATCTTCTTAATATAATTAAGTGGTCAAAGTACTCATAGATTGATATAAATATATATATATATATATATGTATATTACACGAATATTATAACATGTGTCATCTTATAAACAAAAAATAAAACTCGAATAATCACAATTCCCACTCAAAACCCTCCCCGACCCCTCTCATATGCATGCCCATTAGGCCAAAAGGTCATAGGCAATATGAGTGCACCGACATTAACACACTTAATTAAAGAAAGAAATTACAATTAAAATAAAAAAAAAAAATTAGGCACATCAGTCATTTGATAAAAGATGGCCAAACCGTGCGCTTTTGTTATATATGCATATGTATGGTTGAACTGTAAAAGAGAATGGTTTGCTAACTGTGCAAACTAGAAAGCACATGTCAACCTCACTTTATGGAGCTCTGGTTGGACATTGAGTAATATATGTTATTCTGACCACTTTTTTCTTTCAAGGTACTATTACTTTGAATTTACAAGAGAACATTTTACTCAACTAAATTGCATATAAATTAGTTGTACTTCCCATGCGTACGGTCTATATATAAATATGCAATTATAATTTGTACTATTTCTAGTTCACTAAATTAGCTTAGGGGGTGTTTGGTGGATAAGTTGAGTTTGAGTTGAGTTGAGATTTTTAAGTTTGAATAGTAATTTTTGTTGACTTTTTCAGAAAAGACAAAAAAAATTTCAAAAAAGACAAAAAACATGATGAAAAAAGTACAATTTAGTTTGAGTGGAGATGGAGAACCAAACCCCCCTTAATTAATTTTAAATGTTTGTGAATAAAATATATAATACATACATATTTACAAAGTTGATGACACATAATTGTGACATAAAAAGTGATGGACACTATGACGATAAGATTATTTTATAACATACACACAATGCGTTCTCTTGTACCAAAAAGGTTGAAATTTCTCCAACGTGCTTGAACTTCTAAGCAATTAGTACTAACTCAACAAAGTCAAGCAATTTGATTGACATTTTGGTTTCTCACATTCATAATTGTGTGAAAAGGTTTTATTTTCCACAAACTGCACCAATCCAACTATATATATATAAATATAGACATATATATATATATAAGTAATATTTCAATGTTAGTTAGCTAGCCTAAAATTATTAGTTATAACACCATTAAACCATAAAATTCTTACTTTTACCGGCCAATCAAATTACAATTCGTTATGAACCACAATATGATTATATGGTTTTATAACTTTCTTCAAAATCATATATAGTTGCTTTGAATCCCTGGACCATTACGCGCTGTACGTATTAGAAAATCTTTACGCCAAGAAAAGACATTTTGTTAATCTTTTCTAAACCTTATTATTAAGTGCCGATTGATCCAACTTGTGGGGGTTACTTGATTGGCAATCTTATATTACATTTTGCATTCATATTTAAACTTTGGTCCTTTTTCAAAAACAAGCTCATATATATAGCCAAAGCCAACCTTGTATATTTTTCATTCCCTCAAGACTCCTAAGATATGGTCACCCTCATTCTTCCACAAATATGGCCATGAAAATCTTTCCATTTGTGGTTACATTCTTAATACTTATAATCCTCTCTTTGGCCTTCCCAAGGGCCTTATCAAGAAGTAGTCGTCAGCACCACCACCACCACCACCGCCACCGTCACCGTCACCGTCACCGCGACCACGCGGGCCACATAAGCCGGTGGTGCAGCCAAACACCGCACCCGGGGCCATGCAACTACTACATGACCCGGGGCCCCGACCGGTTCGCGGCGCCGCGCTGCCGGTCCGATTTCCGAAAGATGATGATCCAATTGGCGATGGAGAGAGCCGTGGAAGCCAGGCGTCACGCGTCACAATTGGGGTCTAGTTGCGTGAACAAGCCTCAGAAGGCCGCTTGGAACGACTGCTTGAAGCTCTACGACAACACCGTCCTCCAACTCAACCGGACCCTCTCCGGCCTCGGCGGGACCCACAACAGATCCTGCACGGATATCGATGCCCAAACCTGGCTCAGCTCCGCCCTCACCAACCTCGACACGTGTCAGTCCGGTTCCTCGGTGCTGAACGTTTCGGATTTCATATCCCCCATTGCTTACGGATTCAATGTGTCGGAGCTCATCTGCAACAGCTTGGCCATAAACGCAGCGATGTTGGACAACCAACAAGCTAATGATGATCATGATCAAGATCGTGATCATCAGGACCGTGATTTTTTTCCGATTTGGGTTACGAAGAAGGAGCGGCGGATGTTGGAGTCGTCGACGTCGGCGTCGGCGGCGGGGATAAAGGCGAACCTCGTGGTGGCGAAAGACGGGACGGGGCATTTCCGGTCGGTACAGGCGGCGATAAACGCGGCGGCGAGGAGGAGAGTTCAGGGCAGGATTGTGATTCATGTTAAGAGAGGTGTTTATAGGGAGAACATTGAGGTTGGAGTTGGTAATGACAATATCATGCTCGTCGGAGATGGCTTGAGATATACGATCATCACCAGCGGTCGGAGTGCGTACGCCGGTTACACCATCTACAGCTCTGCAACCGCCGGTACTTTATTAATTTTCCCTTTTCTTTCTCTCTCTAGTTTCTCTCTCTATATTTTTACGTTAATACTCCATTGGTGACAAGCGTGTGTGCCTAACCTTATTATTATTATTATTATTATTATTTTGGTTAGCTATAAAAGCACTTTTATTAATCGATGAAGAAAAAAACATTAGACATATAGTTGCCTTTGGTGTGAAGCTCACATTTTGTCACGTGAATCTGCCAAGTGCCTACCCCATATATAAGATATTTTTGCACCATCTTATTCATAAAACTCTACAGAAAAGTATATTTGCTTGTATTTTGGGACAACTTTAATTACTAATGACGCAAGTTCACCATCATTATACTCACTTTCTACATTTAAAAAAAAAAAAAAGCGAAAAATGAGACTCCAACATAATAATCTTAAGTCTCAAGATCGAGTAGCTTGCTCTAGGAAGAAACCATGTGTTTAGATCACTATTTGGGATATTTAATTTATAATTTACTTTCTAAAAGTTTGTACCACATTTCGTTTTCTCTTTTAGAATCACACATTCAATTAAGATTCTCAATCTAAATCCGAATTCAATGAAACCTATATTTAGATAGACATTAATACTATGTTTAGTTGGAGGGATGAAAATACATATGAAGGAAGAGTAAAACACCTAGATAATGGAAATAAAAAGAAAGAAGAAAGTTTTTTTTTTTTTACGTTGTTTGATAGAAGATAAAGAAAGATAAAACAAAATAAAATTTATATAATCCAATTCTTTCAAATAAGAAGATATAACGAATGATTAAGGTCAAAATAGTTATTTTACATACCATTTCTTTTATCAAATTATACCTTTCATTTTTTTCCCCCCAAAGTTAAAAGGATTAAAAAATATAGTGGGTCATATGGATTTACAACCTCCTCTTTTTCCACCCCACCAAACAACCTAAGATTTGATTTTTCTATCCAAAATCCCTATTCCAACTTTTTTACTCTCATTTTCTACTCTATCAAACATAGGCTAAGAAAGACATCCACAATCGTAATACCTAATAACTTTTTATAACAGTTAAGATAGTAAACAAGACTAAAAAAAATCTACAGACATTCAAAATAGAAGTGTGTGTGTGTGTGTGTTTTTTTTTTTTTTTTTTTAAAGAATTGTCAAAAAATCAGTAGTTGCATACAATACATCTCTCTCCTTTTCTCCCTTAGTTTCTAAAAAATGTGTAATTTTGTTCAAAAATCAGGCATAGACGGGCTACGTTTCATAGCAAAAGGCATAACGTTCCAAAACACAGCCGGACCACAAAAGGCACAAGCAGTGGCACTGAGATCAGCCTCGGACCTCTCAGTGTTCTACCGCTGCGCCTTCGAGGGATACCAAGACACTCTAATGGTCCACTCCCAACGCCAATTCTACAAACAATGCTACATCTATGGCACCGTCGACTTCATCTTTGGCAACGCCGCCGTGGTCTTCCAAAACTGCCTCATCTACGTCCGCAGGCCCTTAAAGGGCCAGGTCAACGTCATCACGGCCCAAGGTCGAAACGACCCATTTCAAAGCACAGCCATCTCGATCCATAACTCCCAAGTCCGGGCCGCTCCAGATCTTAGACCCGTTTTGGGCTCCTTCAAGACCTACTTGGGCCGGCCCTGGAAGCGCTACTCTCGGACTGTCTTCCTCAAATGTTATTTGGACCGGTTGGTCAGCCCAGCTGGGTGGTTGGAGTGGAATGGAACGCCTTTTGCCCTCAAAACGTTGTATTATGGTGAGTACAAGAATTTTGGACCTGCTTCAAGTACAAGGCACAGAGTACGGTGGCCTGGTTTCCATGTCATAAATAATGCGAGGGTGGCGTCGCGGTTCACCGTCGGTAGCCTCATCTCCGGCAAGTCATGGCTGCCGAACACCGGCGTTCCGTTCAGGGCCGGGCTTTGATGCTGATCATATTGTTGAAAGTGGAATATTTGATATTTATGATTCAATTTGATTTATTTGTTTGGGAAAAATCATTATTGGGGGGCTGATTAAGTGTTAATTTTTTTTTGTGTACATTTTAGTACATTTTTAGAGGAAGATATTTATAATACTTGACGATTTAAATAGTAATTTCCAGGGTCTTTTAATAATCATGTTTTTTTTTTTTTAACCCAAGCAAAACCTTATTCCTTGATGAGTTGAGTTGAAATTTTTAAGTTTGAATAGTAATTTTTGTTGACTTTTTAGAAAAGACAAAAAACTTTTTCAGAAAAGACAAAAAACTTTTTTAGAAAAAGACAAAAATTTGAGCTTGAACTTGAGGTTTGAACTTTACTTCTAAACATACCTAAGTTTACTTGCTTTGATGCGAGATTTACGGCATTTTGTATAATTTTAGTATTGGTGACTCGTGCCAAAGGACAAACATTTGTGAAAATTAATGATATATAATTGTCTTGGATTCTGTGTCCCATGTTAAAGTTTTTGAAACATGGATTTGAAGAACTCTGATAGATATTCTAAATTAATTAGGAAAATTCAGCAAAATTAAATAAATAAGTTGGAGTACACTCTGACCATTTCATGGTTTTCCATTTCTTGACCTTTTCTAAGTCTCAAGGATCAATATTCGTAGTTATCATTAATTCCCTCTCTACAAGATTAATAATGTCAATAATGTCTAGCCAGTAGTCATATATACATATATGTATATTATAATTTATGTAGTTTGAAAAGAATCTAACTCGCTCTCCTCATAAAATAGCTAACTAAAATGAGTAAGCTCATCTTTTCAAAAAATAAATTAATTAAAATAAATAAATAAAAAAAGAGTAAGCTCATTGCTTATTAGTTTATTATAATTTTGATCAAAAAGATTATCCAAGCCCCGAACATAAATTATAGAACATTCAATATAATGTCGTAACTAGTTGTTGGTGTGTCCGAATAAGCAAAATAAGCAAATTTAAGGTATATAAACAGAACTTCTGTTTATACTCCGTAATTTGCTTCTAACGATTGAAAATTGAATAAGAATCAAGTAGAATCGAATTCTAATGCAACGAAATAATTTGCGATTTTAAGATTCAATAGAGAAATAGAGTAGAATAAAAAATATACAAAATCAATAAAAGCGAATGTTATTGAGTTTAGAAGAAAATAATATTCAGGAAAAGGGAAGTTAAGTGGGACGTAGAATGTTTATGCACGTATCTCATTCTCTTGGATATGAATAGTGACATTAAAAAAAAAAAAAAAACAACCTTGATGCACCAAATTAACCAAATGATTCGAGGGATAGCAAAAAACATATTAAATAATAGTAATATTAATAACAAAACAATAAAGTATAGTCTGAAACACATTACAAACCCAACTTCCTAATTTAAAAATCTGTAAACGAAATTGTCTAAAATATAATAAATCCGTAAAAGAACTTGAAGTCTAAAATATAATATAGTCTTGTTATTTTGGAGTTGGGGGAAGGGCAGGTGGATCAATTATGGGAAAGCGTTCAGGAAATTGCTTGTTAAGTTGAACACTTTAGGTAGTGCAAGTAGGAAATATATAAGTCAAGCTCATTATGAAGTGTGTCAAGCTGGTTCCGCAATGTGTCAATCTCGTTCTTCAGCTCATCTATGTGTGTGACATTCTTGAATTGTCGATCGCCGGAACTAGACGATCCATCCAGAACTCTCCCTCTTCCTATCCCTTTCATGTCTTTATGGCGAGCTAGGGTTGCAGACCGTTTGAACAATTTGTTTTTCACTGGGAGGATGGACATGTTCACTTTGGGAACTTGATTCTGAAATTACCAACAAATTATTCGGACAAATTTTATACACGGAAAGACTTGTCCACAAACATTTTTTTTTTTTTATACACAAATAAGTACACACATTTTCCACGAGACAGATTGACCAAAAGGGCCTTCAGAAGGAGGAATTAAGTGGACCATAAGTGGCTGTACTAAGTTACAATTTTCAGGCAATTACCGACTGAAAAAGTACTCGTAGACACAACTTTGTCTTCTTCGATTGTAGGAGTACCAATAATCTCACCACCAAATCTCTTTTTTGTATATTTCATGCATCCTTCTATCTATCAAACGTGCTTGAACTATTTTCAACGACCTCCAATACACATTCCACAATCACGACATGGACATCTAATATCCCCATATGTATTAACAATCGATCAGGTAATGATGTCCAACTCTTATCTAACAACATCGTTAACCAACTGAAAGAACACGATGACATTAAAAATTAACAAAATATATATATATATATATATATATATATGTTAGAATGTCTGTGCATGCAAACTAAATATCCAGCACCATTAATACTCCACATTTAAAGGGTAAGAATCTATTCCACCTCGGATTCAAACTTAGTGTTGTGTTACTTCCTTTTTATGTAAAAATTTCGGAAGCATTTCCCCTTAGTTATGCTAAAACCACTAAAATCTCTACAATAGGGAGCAATAAAATGCAACAAACCAGATGCACGTATATGGTTTGTGACTACTCTTTGGCACTTTATAAAAGTCCAACAATATAGTGACTGCTTAATTACAAACACAAAGATTATTATTATTATTATTATTATTATTATTATTATTATTAAGGAAAATCAAATCTTACTTACAAGTTGCAACAAACCATATACAGAGGGGAAAATATCTAACGCCAAATCATCATCACGAACATACAACCAAATAATATTTAAAAAAAAAAACAATTAAAAAACTATCATGCATCAAAACAATAAAAAATAATAATTAACAAATCTTTAACTGTACTTTTTTTCATGTCACATATTTACAATAGAAAAACAAAAATTTATCATATTCTTAATGGAAGGGAAAAAAAAAAACCCCAACTTCGTCATCGTCACACATTCATAAAACAAATATATCCTGTAAAAGAAATTTAAAACCAAACTGTCCTCATAGCACAAGCACACAAAATTTCAAACTAAAAAATCTAACTAAAAAATATATAGTCACCGTAAAATCTACAGTTACAAAAAAAAAAAAAAAAAAAAAAAAACAACAACACCACCACGTAAAAACCTTCAATAAAAAAAAGCTATATCAATATAGAATAATTTCATAGTAAAAAAACTGAATCAAATGACTGAAATCCATAATATTTTTAAAGGAAAAATTGAGCAACAAATTAAATCAACACTAACCGAACAAAATGTGTGGCTCAAGGAACAACAACAGGCAGCGGCAGAATTCTGAGGAACTGAGGATGAAGATTGAATGCTGGCTGGGAATTTCAGATCCAGAGTGGTGGTAGAGAAGAGAATTAGGGCAAAATTGGGAAAGTGTATAAATTTATTTGCTTTTTTCCGGACGTTACGTAGCATCGCTAAATTTTTAAAATTTGGTAGTTTTCTTATAAGCAGCTATCGATAATTTTAGAGCGCATTACAATCTTTACAGAGAGTCACTGAAAAGATTATTTCCCGATGCGCGCAGCCCAGTGTCGGGAAATGAAAAACAAAAAAAAAAACAAAAAACAAAAAACAAAAAAATTACTGGTAAGGATTAAGGTTCTTACTATTTTACAAGATTAAAAAAGTATTGGTCAGCTGGAAAAAGTTTTATCCAGAAAAATAAAAATAAAATTTAAAAAACAAATTTAAAAAGTCATAGCACAGACTAAAAAAAATCGCAGTCTTTGTTAGAAGGACAAAACCCGATCATTACGTGAAGGTCAGAACAATGTAAGTGTGTGTGTGTGTGTATTCCTTTATTTATGAATATTGTATACAGTGTTGGAGCGGCAATTAATATTGTTCAACATAATCTCCCCAAATTAAATTTCTTTTCCAATCGTCACAGTTCCACATAGGTCTCGAACAAATATCGCCATGCAGAGGAAATAAATATATATTTTCACAGACCACAATGTGAAAGTAACTCAAGTGGCTTAAAAAAAAAAGGCGGAGAAAAAAAAATGTACTACAGTCTACGGATTATTAAACGTGAAACCACCAGTTAATTTGCAAAATTTAGGCTTCGTTTGTGTATCTTATATATATTCAAATGATTACAATTCAGATGAAAATAAATAAAATTAATTGATCAATAAAAAATGTGTTATTCGAATTGGTATTTGATATTCGTAATACGGATATAAATATTTAAATATGTGTCTAAATAGATGTTGAAACTTGTTATTTACATTGAAAATATAGATGACTCTTAAGTAATATATTATCAAATATATTTAAATAACTATTTGTTCGACTCTCAGGTCCGGACCTAAGTTTTTCATCTCAATTTTTATCATTTTCTGAAATATCAACAACAATTATAATTATTTTTTAAAAACCCAATCAACTTCAACCTAAAAATTTTATTTCAAACTGGTGTTCCAAACGCAAGTTAAAATTTTAGAGGAAGTCAATTCCAATTTTTTCCTAAAACGATAATTTCCAACACTTTTCACCATCTAAAAACTGAATCCTTTTTAGATTGTTAAACTGTAATTTTGAATGATCTGTTTGAATTATGCTATCCAAATATTCTTAAAGTAGGTGTTACAAACTTTAATCTCTTATGAAACAACTAAAGAATCAGTCCAAAACTCCAAAACTTTCCTGTCTACCTTTAAATTTGTGCAGAAAGTTCCCGTCGAATAAATTACGCGTTTTGCTGCCGCTTAGAATGTTCAAAGTCTTAAATAATAATAATAATAATAATGTTCAGTCAACAATATATATGATAATATATAATTCGGGATAAAATTAGTCAGACATGAATATATCCAATTTGGCTAGATGTTCCCTCTCATGATTAATTGGGAATAGATTTCATGCATGATCAATTGGACCAAATAATGTTTATATTATCATCAACCCCATATATATATATATATAATATATAATCAAAACACCCCTATAGTCCGCACACAAAGGAGACAACTTCTATCTCAATAATGTATATAACCTTTCTGCACAATATGTAAACGACTCTTTTAGTGCTCAAACACGTTGAGTTATTTATCTAGCTAGGCCAGCTGCATAGTGAAACGTCATTGGGGACTAACAAATAATTGAACCTCTTTTTCTTCTAACTCGGGTTATTGTGGATGATTTGATGAAGTTTATTAGTAGTATATATATACATTTGTCCAAATTGAAATGGTACTTCCAAGTACATGCATTCTCCCAAATTTAGCACTTCATGATGAATACATAAAGAGGCGGAGCCTTCTTGTTTAATATAGGGGCATATATTAAAATTAAATCATATATGATAATTTCAATTTCATTATGATCAAAAATTTTACTTGATGTATACAGTCAATGAGATTATAGATAAAAGAGTGGAGTTTTAGTATGGATGTATATGGGATAATTAGTTTTGAGTTTTAGTATGGATGTCTATAATTGTATGTTATAGACAACTAGTTTTTTTAGTATGGATGTATAGATAATTAGTTTAAGTATGGATTTTTAATAGACAAATTGATAGATCAGGCAATCTCAAGAAACTTCTCAATTTGGCGTTTAAGGTGGATATGAGTGCACAGGTAAAGAATTTGTGGGTTTGCGGAATTATCTCAATAATATGTATTATTTGGAAGTTGAGAAATGCAGTGATGCTTGAAGATAAATTGCTAGATCTGCACCAGGCCTTTGTTCTTCTATGGAGTTGTATTAAAGAAGCAGATGCGTTGGATTCTGGTACTGTGCATAATTCTATTGATGACTTGTTGATTCTAAAAAGTTTCAAAATTTCCAACAGGATATCAAAGGCGCCAAAAATTATTGAAGTCTAGTGGAATAACCCTACTCTGGGGTGGATAAAAGTTAATATAGATGGTGCTGCTAATAGTTCCCCTAGTAATGCTCGATGTGAGGGAATCTTTCGTACTTATAGAGGTTTTTGTAAAGGCTGTTTTGCTAAACCTCTTGGTATTCTGCATGCATTTAAGGCGGAACTTATGGGCGTCATCACTGCTATTGAATTTGCTACTCAATTCAACTGGACACAACTTTGGTTTGAATGTGATGCTATGTATGTAGTTGATCTTCTCAAATTCAAGAGTAAGAATGTGCCATGGAAATTCCTTTCTGGATGGAAACGTGTGTTGCATTATTTGGAGAATATAAACTACTGTGTTTCATATGTTTTTCGTGAGTGTAATCAAATGGCTAATAAGTTAGCGTCTCACGTAATTTATATCAAAGACACTACTTGATGGTTTGTTTCCCCCATAATTATTTCTTCAGAGGTCTCTAGGGATATGATGGGGGGCCTTCTTATAGATTTTGTAAGTAGCCAATCTTTGTTTGTCTCTTGGTAGATATGGACTATTTTTGCCCTTTAACATTTGTTTTGGTCAGAGGGTTTTTAATGAGGCATATTTGAGATTATATATATTTCAAAATGAAAGTTTCGGCTTAATTCTTTGAGATTGATCTCCGGCTACAGGGAGTTTTTTATTATTTTTTTTTTATTATCCTTAATAGGGTTGTTTTTATTTTCCTCTTGCTTTATTTTCTTCTAAACATTCTTGCATTTTTCTTTTTTTATTAATAAAAAATGGAACAGATAAAGGAGGAGGGTACTAAGGAAGTGCCGACATAGTCGAGATGTCTAGGTGTACCTACTAATATCCGTTACCTATCATTTAGAAAGAAAAAAAAAATAGTTTTGAGTGAGGCCAAAACGAAAAAACTACAAAATATTTGTTTCAAATTTTAAAATAAGAAAAATTCGATTGGGGCGGCTGCTCCACTGGGCACAACGTAGGTCCACCCCAATAACGTAAACTGCATTCCTTTAATATCTATTTTTTTTTCTAACAATATTCCCAAACAATAGTTAGATTTTGGGCAATTCTTTGTACAACTAGCCCAATGGGTAGAAGGGAGAGAGTAATTGGCAGAAGCTTCCAAATTTGAAATCAAATAATGTTTTATTTTTATTTTTTATTATTTATTTTTTTTAAAGAAATGGAATTCATACACTGCATGCATACAGTTAGATAAAATAAACTTAACATTTGGAGGAATTTCACGTAGTACCTCTTTTTTAGCATAAAATAATTTAGACAGTACCGGTCGAGGTTTAACGCCAATTAATACAGCCAATTAGACAGTGCCTCTTAAGTCATTAATACAGCCAATCGTTCCAGCATTATTAAGAAATAATAATTCATGCAACACATCATCTAATCATTTGTCTCTCCTTATAAAGAATATATACTTGTCTCTACACACAAGAATATTGTTAGAAACGACAATTAATGTTTAGTGGATATATACATATATATATATATATATACACACTCATATATCTCAGTGACTCAGTCCGATCTATCTAATCTCGCAATTGTATAATAGCATACTATGAAACATCTCCCTCCATTTTCAAACCAGCCAACCTGTCACTGCCACTTCCCCATCTTCAATCCTTCTATATAAACACACACTCCCCAAACCAAAAACTTCACAACCACCCAAAGAAATCCGAGCTTATCTCAAGTAACTAAGCCCTCCATTAATGGCAAAAAATCTAGGTTTGTTTGTTCTCTTCTTGTCCTTGTCTTCATTTTTGTCACCAACCTTGTGTAGCGTTCACTCGAACGGCATAGATTGGTGGTGCAACAAAACCCCATATCCCGAAACATGCAAATACTCATGGAGGAACAATAACAATCACCACAACCTCTTCATCCCAAAACACATGTCCGATTTCAAGAAGCTCGAGCTACAAATCACGCTCAACCATGCACTGAAAGCCAGGAGCCACAACAATTGGCTCGGCTCCAAGTGCCGAAACGGCAAGGAAAAAGCCGCATGGTCCGACTGTTTGAAGCTCTACGACGAGACCATTCTCTTGCTAAACAAAACCCTAGACCCGTCCACCAACTGCACCGACTTCGACGCCCAAACCTGGCTCAGCACCGCCCTCACCAACCTCGAGACGTGCCGCACCGGGTTCGTTGAGCTCGGCGTCTCAGACTTCGTCCTCCCTCTCATGTCCAACAACGTGTCTAAGCTCGTGAGCAACACGTTGGCCATGAACAATGCCTCGGCTCCCCCGGAGACGAATGCCGCCTGTAAGGAGGGGTTTCCGAGCTGGCTGTCACCGGGCGACCGCAAGCTGTTGCAGTCGTCGTCGGTGTCTCCAAACCTCGTGGTGGCGCAGGACGGGTCCGGAGACTACCGCACGATCAAGGCGGCGTTGGATGCATCAGCGAAGAGGAGTGGGAGTGGGAGGTTTGTTATACATGTGAAGAGTGGGGTTTACAAGGAGAACGTTGAGATTGGGAATAATATGAAGGATATCATGTTGGTTGGTGATGGAATGAAGAATACTATTATTACCGGTAGCCGCAGCGTCGGAGGAGGTTCTACAACTTTCAGCTCTGCAACTTTTGGTAAGGGTTTTTTTTTTTTTTTTTTTTTTTTTTAACTGGTTCCTTGTTTGGCTTTCATGTAACTAGCTAGCTATAGCCTCATATACTATGATTTTATTACTTGTCTTTTCCACAATTTTTTTTTGAACATAACATAGTAAATTTAGCTCCCCATTTTTTTTCAACAATAACCAATTGGCATCTAGTAATTTATAAGAATTTTTTAAAAATAATTATGCACACAGGATAATCCATTCGAATACCCTATGTCGTTTATACACTTGTCATAACATGCTAGTCATTAGAAGTTAGTTACAGAAATGGAAAAATAATAATAAAA
This sequence comes from Ficus erecta, assembly GCA_008635985.1. Taxonomy (NCBI): domain Eukaryota; kingdom Viridiplantae; phylum Streptophyta; class Magnoliopsida; order Rosales; family Moraceae; genus Ficus; species Ficus erecta. The sequence goes on from BKCH01000010.1 coordinate 3,950,022, forward strand.
TAGATACTCAGAAAGTCATCAATATACCCATATATATTTCTCTCCCATCCTCTTTTCGAATTCCCTTATTCTTTTTTTTTTTTTGGGGGGGGGGGGGGGGGGGGGGGGGGGGGGGGGGGGGGGACTTGGGGCCGGTTTGACCAGGGAAATGATCAAATCAAAATAATAGTTTACCAACTTTATTTTGTTATCTTTTGTGTCAATCAAGTCAAATCCATAACCAATATTTTTTAGATACTACACTCACAATAAAATCAGGTAAATATGGTTATATTATGTCAATAACAATATGTTTATAAGCAATTAGTTACACACAAAAAAAGAAAAAAGTACTCAAATCTTTGACAAATCGATGTGACTAATTTCTTGAGTCCACTGCTCAAAATTTCAGCGGTAACCGGCGAGAGATTCATCGCCCAAGACATCACATTCCGCAACACGGCGGGTCCCGCGAACCACCAAGCCTTGGCCCTCCGGTCCGGCTCCGACCTTTCCGTCTTCTACCGTTGCGGCATCGAGGGCTACCAAGACACAATCTACGTCCACTCCCAACGTCAATTCTACAGAGAGTGCTACATCTACGGCACCGTCGACTTCATTTTCGGCAACGCTGCCGTAGTCTTCCAGAGCTGCATGATCTACGCGCGGCGGCCGATGAGCAACCAGATGAACACAATCACCGCCCAGGGCCGCACTGACCCGAACCAGAACACCGGCATCTCGATCTACAACTCACGAGTCGTGGCCTCGGCGGACCTGAAACCGGTGCTGAGCTCCTTCAAGACATACTTGGGGAGGCCGTGGCAGAAGTACTCGAGGACTGTGTTCATGCAGACGTACTTAGATAGCTTGGTGGACCCCGCTGGGTGGTTGGAATGGAGTGGCAATTTTGCTCTGAAAACTTTGTACTATGGAGAATACAGGAACCTAGGGCCGGGTGCTTCGACGAGCCGGAGGGTGAAGTGGGGCGGTTACCGGGTTATAACAAGCGCGTCCGAGGCTTCGCGGTTCACCGTTGCGAACTTCATTGCCGGGCAGTCGTGGTTGCCGGCAACCGGTGTGCCGTTCACTGCTGGCCTATGATAAGATATTAATTGTGCATGTGTATCGATGTGCAATTATTTTAGTTGTGATTTGTTAATTTGACTGTGATGGTTTGTTAAATAATTTGTTGTTTCAGTAGTGTTGTGAAGCGTTGTGGTGAAATGTATAATATCAAATAACATTGTTGTTTCTTGCTGAATAACAATATTGTAACTTTATTTTATTCATTTTCTTCTACTTTTCTGTTTAGACCAGACTTATAAGAACCTTGAAGAAATTGAGTTAATTAAATTAAGGTTTTTATTGTAGTGGATTCTCACAGCAACAAATTATATCCCTTAGTATTAAGTACGTCGTAGATCACCACTGTTGGAGGAGATTCTGTCGCTAAAGTTAATAAACGACAAACGGTAATCGATCTTGAGCGTGTGAATGAATGAAAGAAGATTGGTCTACAATTAGTTAAAAATTATAACCGCATTACTCTCATGATATGTTTGCTTGATACTTTTTTTTTTTTTTGTTTTTTTTTTTTTTTTTGGGAGAAAATGGGTTACAGGGGTAAAGGTTAGAATACCTAAATAACCCCAAGGAGGTTTCCCGTGTGATATATGGATCGCTCACGAAGCGGATTGTCCATGTATCCCGGCCAACGTGGTGGTGACGACTCGAACCCAAGCATTTAGCGAGGAAAACGAGCGCCCTACCAACCCACCTAAGGGACGTTGGTGTTTGCTTGATACTTAGTTAATCTTCCATTTGGTCTAAATTTTTTGTCTCAAATCACCGTGAATATATTGTCCAGAAATTCATTTTAATGTATAGTTGTTATCAGATATGATTTGTTGCTAATTGTTGTTGTTGCGCGGATAAATCTCCTATTTAAGGGGAAAAAAAATCCTTTGAGAACCCTAATTCCTATGAATTTATCGTTAGGATTACCGAAGTCCTGATTCTCTAATCAAGAAATTAGCAACAAGACTCGGTGATAAAGCATCACACACCCTAACAAGCACATGGATTATGTGGTTAGGTATTGCATCTATAGCGATCGAGAAAATACAATAGTACAGATAATTTAATTACAAAAAGGCAAACTCATAGTTACAAATCGCTCCAAGATAATCAAGAAGCAGTTTACTTAATGACTATTACGGTTTGTAAGAATAAATCCCATTGACTATTTAGAATCCTATCTCGACCCTTATACCCTCTGTTCTCACGACTTAAATTGACCGGATCAGCCTTATAACAGAAAAACGACAAAATTATATCAAAAACGACAGTCAGCTTAATGACAGCTTTCATGTTGGTGTACGATTACGAGGACAAGCATTTACACACCGAACGACACAGCAGCAAAAAAATTAAAACTTTCACGAAGCTAGTGCCACAATTTTGTAAATTTTCTATCTGAAAGCCTTATTCTGAATTTCTTTTTAGCCATAGCTTTTCTTGAAGATTAAATATTTATGTAAATCAACTATCGTCACTAAAATAAATCGAAGCAAGATTTTTAGTTTGTCAAAGCATCATCCATTTCATTTGTATTTTTTATTTTCCTTCTAACATTATAGTCCTAATCACAATTATCCATTAATTAAATTTCAGTGTAGCACTTAGCTATTCGGACCATAGGAACTGGTGTCCAATTATATTATGGGCATATTTGACAGAGCATTCTAGAAGCCAGTTTTGACTTCTTAATTTAAAATTACTTCTGAAAATATTTGGATGAAATGTTTAAAAGATCTTACAGTCTTTAGAAAAATTTCATGTCAAAGTCAGAAATTGTGGTTTGCAGAAAAAGCTCTTCTGAATAAATTTTAAAACTTATATTAGAGTTTAAGTTAGACAATATAAACTTCACTTTAATATTTTTATTACTAATTAGAAAACTTTTAATATCATTTTGATCTTATAAGCTTTTTGAAAAATATGATTCCAAATATTGACTAAAAAGTCATATAGCTTTTGCATGCTTTTCTTCTTTTACTAACTAAAAAAAAAAATTACTCATGCAAATATCCTAGGCCAAAATCTGTTCCATCTATCCATAATGTAAATATATATATATATATATATGTATTACGTAATACGTCACAAATTGTACTCAGTAATAAGCCAAAAGTTATATATAAGATGTCTACACAATACATAGTTAATTAGTGAGATAATCCTAACGATAAGTTCAGCTTTGGTCACTCTTGATCCGAGCTTCATCTTTACGCCGTTTCGCACTAGCTAGTCATTTATTGTAATAAATAGCTTAGTTATAATTGGCATTATGATTAAGGATGTGACATACAAACAAACCGCAGTGCAATTAATAATAATCACACTCCTGTTTATGAAAATAATTAGTGTTGTTTAAAAAATAAAAATAAAAACTCAAAAGTGAGAAGATTCAATTGTAACTTGAGATGGCAATAGATATCCCAAAAAATAAACTCTAACTTTACTTTTTATGTCATGTTATATTTACAATTAAAAAAAAGCATATTCTTTAATTAAAAAAAAAAAGTCAATTTCATCATCCTCACACATTGGGGCCTAGGAATTTCGGACATACTGAGTGGCGGTGGAGAAAAGAATTAGGGCGCAATTGTGAAAGCGAGTAGATTTATTTGCATTTTTCCCCACGCGATGCCGTGTCACAACGTTTATTTAGAGCACACAAGTTTTTTTTTTTTTTTTTTTTTCAACGCCGCCCAGCGTGGGAAATGAAAAACAAAAAAAGAAAAAATTGCTGATAAGGATGAGGTTCTAACAACTTTACTGCGCTACAGAAGATTTTTAAAAATAAAAAAAAATAAAACTGTCACCTGGAAAAATTATATATAAAAAAATGACAATTTAATAGACAAAGTCATAACACAGATTTTTTTTTTTAAAAATCTCAGTTCTTTGTTAAGAAGGAAATAGCACAATCATTACGTGAAGGTCGGGACTCTACGTACATATTATCTATACATATATATATATATATATATATATATATTGTTGGTGATGCAATACTATTCAACATTATTTTTCCAAATTCAGTCCCTTTTTTTCATGATATTATAGAAAGATTGTGATCTGTTTCTTGCTTCGCATTCACCTATATATAAATATATATATATATATATATATATATTAAAGAAAATCCCATTCTCCTTCTATGATTTATAATTGTCTATGGCCAACGACATATATTTCCATAATTTTCCAGAACTTTCACGATACAAGTAAACTATCTCTGCGTGATTCTCATTATTCGTTTTTTTTTTTTTTTTTCTTTTAGAACCAAAATATTAGGACCCCTGATCATTAATTACTGAATAATAAATTACATTTCTTTTAGTTCCACATGGATCTCGAACAATATTCCAATGTAGTGGAAATGAACTGTTTTTCTAATATATCTATGTATATATATATATATATATATATATATTCACATATACAATATATATATTTTTTCAAGTTGGATAAACTGTTTTTCTAAATCAAGCGGCTTGAAAAAAAAAACAAAAAAAACCACTGCAGTCTGCTGATCATTAAACAATTGACTTACTTAGACAGATAAACAGATTTACACACCCTAAAATTACTATTTTTGACTTGCACCCCAAGAATTAAAGGGTATAAGTGAAAATAAATATAACATGACAATCATCTTTAGTTGTCGTTATCTTGTTAATTATCATTTCTTAACATACAAAAAAAACAGATAATAAAGTAAGTAAAAAAATATATAATTGACAAAAAAAATTATAATACATTGTTTCATCACATTTTATAGATGCAGAGATATATATCCGAATATGTTAAAACTAGGTGAAACAAACGTTTATTCTCTTATGAAACCACAAAAGAATCAGTCCAAACTCCAAAACTTACCCATGTAGCTTAAAGTTTGAGCAGCAAGTTCCGGTCGATTCAATTACGCGTTTTGTTGCTGCTTAGAAATTAGAAAGTTCAAAGTCAACAATATATACATATATATATATATATATATATATATTGAGGAAAAATTTAGTGAGGCATCCATCCAATTGGCTAGATGTTCCCTCATATATTTAATTGGGAATAAAAGTTCATGCATGATCAATTGGACCTATAATAATGTCTACAAACCTCATATAAAGTCAAAACACCTATATATATATAGTCCGCACACAAAGGAGACAAATTCTATCTCAATAATGTAACCCTTTCTGCACAATATGTACACGACTCTTTTAGTGCTCAAACACGTTGTGAGTTATTTATCTAGCTAGGCCAGCTGAATATATATGGCGTGAAAAGGCTTTGGAGACTAACTAATAATTAATTGAATCTCTTTTACTTCTAACTCAGATTATTGTGGATAATTTGGTGGTATTTATAAGCAGTATTGTGCATATTTGTCCAAATTGAAATGCTTCCGTGTGTGTGTGTGCGTTCTCCAAAATTTAGCATTTCATGATGCATATATATCCACTTACATTATAAATCGAAACAAAAAAAAAAAAGAAAAGAAATGAAAAGAAAACAAGTAATATATAACAATGTACACTGTATTCCTTTTATATGTATTTTTTTTTAAAACAATATTTCAATATAATATTAATTTTTGGACAAATCTTGCTAGGTCTAGCTTAGTGGGCAGAAAGAAAAATTTTTTGTAAAGAAACTCTTTAATTTAAACTTATAAGTGCTTTTTTTTTTTTTTTTTTTAAGTGACAGTTATACGCCCTGTAATAAATAAATACATAAAATAAAAACTAAACAGTTGGCCGACTAGTACAATATGTAGGAATTGGAAATCGTACCTCCTTTTAAGCATAATAAAATAATTAGACAGTGTTGTCCTAGTCAAGGTAAACGGCCTCCTAATTCAATACAGCCAATCGTTCCAGCATTATTGAAATAAGATTCATGCAACATATCCTCTAATCATTTGTCTCTCCTTATAATTAAGAATGTTTGTTTCTACAAAAAATATTGTCAAAACGACAATTGTTTAGAATATCTCAGTTCGATCATCGATCTAATCTCATCTCATAATTGTATATTATAAGTTTACTAATCTGATACATCTCTCTTCGTTTTCAAACCAGCCAACCTGTCACCACCACTTTCCCATCTTCAATCCCTCTATATAAAACACACTCTCTCCAGAAACCAAAAACTTCACAATCAACCTAAGAAATCCAATTAGCTGATCCCAAATAAGCCCTCCATTAATGGCGAAACTAAATCTAGGTTTGCTTGTTCTTTTCTTATCCTTGTCTTCATTGTTGTCACCAACATTGTGTAGCGTTCTCTCGAACGGCATAGACGGGTGGTGCAATCGAACCCCATATCCCGAAACGTGCAAATACACATGGAGGCAGAGTAACCAAACGATCTTCGTCCCAAAACACAAGTCCGATTTCAAGAAGCTCGAACTTCAGATAACTCTCAAAATGCACTCAAAGCCAAGAGCCACAACAATTGGCTCGGCTCCAAGTGCCGAAACGGCAAGGAAAAAGCCGCATGGTCCGACTGTTTGAAGCTCTACGACGAGACCATTCTCTTGCTCAACCAAACCCTAGACCCGTCCACCAAGTGTACTGACTTCGACGCCCAAACCTGGCTCAGCACCGCCCTCACCAACCTCGAGACTTGCCGCATCGGGTTCGTTGAGCTCGGCGTCTCGGACTTCGTCCTTCCTCTTATGTCCAACAATGTGTCTAAGCTCGTGAGCAACACCTTGGCCATCAACAATGCCTCGGCTCCGCCGGTGAGCAATTCCTACAAGGAGGGGTTTCCGAGCTGGCTGTCGCCGGGTGACCGCAAGCTGTTGCAGTCGTCGTCGGTGTCAGCGAACCTCGTGGTGGCGCAGGACGGGTCCGGGGACCACCTGACCATCAAGGCGGCGTTGGATGCGGCGGCGAAGAGGAGTGGGAGTGGGAGGTTTGTTATACGTTTGAAGAGCGGGGTTTATAAGGAGAACCTTGAGATTGGGAATAAGATGAAGAATGTCATGTTGGTCGGCGATGGAATGAAGAATACTATTATCACCGGTAGCCGCAGCGTTGGAGGAGGTTCTACAACTTTCAACTCTGCAACCGTTGGTAACGGACTTCTTCTTTTTCTTTTTATTTTTTATTTTAATTTTTTTTCTTGCCTCTCCTTTCTTTGACTAGTTCCTTGGTGGCTTTCGTGTTAAAACTAGCTAGCTAGCCTCGCATAGTTTGATATTATTTGCCTTCGTCACAAATTTTTTTAACATAAAATAGCAAAATTCGCTCACTATTTTTTTTTTCAATAATAGTTGATGACATCATAATTTATAAGGTCTTCTAATTTTTTATCTTAAAAAATTTTACAAAATAAATATTACTCTTTTAATCACTATATGGATTTTAATGTAGGAGTACATATACCCTGTCCTGAGTTGTGAAAAGAAAAGTGTAGAGTTTTAGATTTCAGATTCTATTTTAAATTAATATTCACAAAGCCGTACAAATATACAATATCGTGTGTGTGTGTGTATATATACATTCTCTCCTATCCTTGGAACTTCTCTTTTCATTTTGGGGCCGGTTTGACCAGGGAAATGATCAATTCAAAATATTAGTCTACCAACCAATTTATTTTGTTTAATTAGATCTTTGTGCCAACCAAGTCATAGCCATACGCAATTTTATTTTCTAAATGTTATTCACTTACTGAAATCATGTATGGAATTCCATAACTACGTGTCTATAAGGAATTAATAACAAAAAAAAAATGAAAAATAAATTTCAAATCCTTGACAAATTGTTGTCACTAATTTCGTAAGTCCACTGCTCAAAATTTCAGCGGTAACCGGCGAGGGATTCATCGCCCAAGGCATCACATTCCGCAACACGGCCGGTCCCGAGAACCACCAAGCCGTGGCCCTCCGTCCGGCGCCGACCTCTCCGTCTTCTACCGCTGCGGCTTCGAGGGCTACCAAGACACCCTCTACGTCCACTCCCAACGTCAATTCTACAAGAGTGCTACATCTACGGCACCGTCGACTTCATCTTCGGCAACGCCGCCGTAGTCCTCCAGAACTGCATGATCTACGCGCGGCGGCCGATGAGCAAGCAGAAGAACACGATCACCGCCCAGGGCCCGCACCGACCCGAACCAGAACACCGGGATTTCGATCCACAACTCGCGAGTCATGGCCTCGGCGGACCTGAAACCGGTTTTGAGTTCTTTCCAGACATTCTTGGGGAGGCCGTGGAAACAGTACTCGAGGACTGTTTTCATGCAGACGTACTTAGATAGCTTGGTGGACCCCGCGGGGTGGTTGGAATGGGACGGAAATTTTGCTCTGAATACCTTGTACTATGGAGAGTATAGGAATCTAGGCCCGGCTGCGTCAACGAGCCGGAGGGTGACGTGGGGTGGTTACCGGGTTATAACAAGCGCGTCGGAGGCTTCGCAGTTCACCGTTGCGAACTTCATTGCCGGGCAGTCGTGGTTGCCGGCAACCAGTGTGCCGTTCACTGCTGGCCTGTGATATGATAATAATTGTGCATGTGATAAGATAATATCTAATTTTTTGTTGTGATTTGTTAATTTGATAATGATGGTTTGGTAATTCAATTTGTTGTTTCATTAATGTTGTGAAGCGTTTTGGGGAAATGAATAACATGATGAAGTAATGTTGTTATTTCTTTCTAAATATCTAGTATTTTAATTCCATTCATTTTCTTGAACTTTGATCTGTTTAGAGATCTTATAAGCACCCTTGAAGAAATTGATTTAATTGAAAAAATTGTTGGAGTGGATTCTCAGAGCAGCAAATAACTGTGGAGTACTCGATTTTAAATAACCAAAAGAGATTCTGTTGCTCAAGTTAATAAACGACATGAGGTAATGGATTATCAGCTTCTAAATGAACGAACGAACGAACGAACAAAATAATGATCGTTAATTAATTAACTAATGAAGATTGATCTACTTAATTAGTTAACTAAAACAGCGCATTAATGCTCTCTTGATCATTTGTTTGCTTGATAATTAGTTATATGTATAATAATCCAACTAAGTTATCAATAGGATTCTCTAATCAAGAAATTAGCAACAAGACTCAGTGATAAAGCATTACATAATCTAGCAAACACATGGATTATGTGATTAAATGCACTAGCATTATTTCTTTTCGTCCTTTTATCTATAGCGATCGAGACAATACAAAAATACAGATAAATTTCGAAAGGAAATCTCACAGGTTACAAAATCGCTCCAAGAAAATCAATGAGAGCCAGTTTTATATTGATGACTAATAAATAATACAGTTTTGTACTGATCAATATACAAAAAATAAATCCCATTGACTAATAATTAGAATCCTATCTCGCCCCTTACACCCTCTGTCCTCGCGACTTAAATCGACCCCGATGAGCCTTATAACAGAAAGACGGCAATATCATATGCAAAACGACAGTCAGCTTAATAATATCTTTCATGTTGGAATGCGATACAAGGGACAAGCATTTATAGACACCGAACGACATAGCCTAATAAAAAAGTTAAAACGTTCACGAAGTCATTGCCACAATTTTCGTAAATTTTCTATCTAAAAGCCTTATTCTTTATTTCCATTTAGTCATATCTTTTCTCCAAAGCATCCATTTCATTTCTATGTTTTCTTTTCATTCCATTATAGTCCTAATCACAATTATCCGTGAACTTAATTTCAGTGTAGCACTCAGTTGTTCAATCCAGACAATAGATGGCGTCCCATGCATTAATATTATTGATTTAATTTAGCAAAACTTTCTAGAAGCTATATTTGACTTTTTGGTCCAAAAACTACTTCTAAAAGTGTTTGAACTATATGTTAGAAAAAATATGATTTCTAAAAAAAATTCTTCTAAATAGATTTTTAAAACATATATCATTGTTTAATTTAGCTTATATAAACTTCATTTTAATATTTTTATAACTTATTTAAATACTTGAAGATCATTTTGACCTAATAAGGTCTTTTAAAACGTGATTCCAAACACTTATGAAAATGTCAACTTTTGTTTTTTTTTTTTTTTTTTCCTTTTTACTGAGTAAAAGCAAAAGCAAAAATATTACTCCTGCAAAATCTTAGGCCAAAATCTCTTCCATATTCCTATCATATACTTATTTTATTTTATATCTATATTATGTAATACGTTACAAATTAATTGTACTTTGTAATAAGCCAAAAATCATATATAGTATGCCTACACAATTCAAAGAATAATAATTAATTAGTGAGATAATCATAATGATAAGTTCAGCTTTAGTCACTCTTGACCCGATCTTCAAATTTACCGCCGTTTGGCACTAGTCATTTATTGTAATTAATAGCTTAATTATAATTGCCAATATGATTAAAGATGTGACATACAAACAAACCGCTGCGCAATTAATCATAATCACACTCCTGTGTTTTGAAAGTAAGTGTTTTTTTTTTTTTTAGCTAAAAGTTGGGGTTTCAAATTTTACATCTTATAATATAACCTAATTCAATATGAAATTATTGATAGGTTATGTTTGTAATCACACATCAGAAAAGATTGACAAGGAAACTATGTAAAATATATATACATATATATAATATTGGATACTTAGTAAAATTCAATTTTAATCTGAAATGTATCACCACTATAAGGCCAGGCCAGTTGTTAATAATTACTAAAAACAAAGAGATTGCAAACCCTGTGCGGAGAAGAGGAAAAAGGATAACAAGTGGGTGAGTGGGGCTGTCCGGGATATTTACGCATGAAAGTGACGGGAGAGCTTTAAGCAGTAGTAATACTACATGTTTTTTACCACTTTTTTTTGGTGCACAAACTTATAGGCCAAATCATAAGCGTTTCAAGCTACATTGCTATAGGCTGCATTGCATTGCCCATGTTCTTTTGGACCCAAAATGGAACGTATGATGGCCAAAATGGAAAATATTACAAAGGTTTATAATTATGTAAAACATGGACGACCCCAGTACCTACGTCCCTTCTACAACATGGACCCAAATTTAAATGCATCCTATACATACATACATATATATATATATACACCAAAATTTTGGGTAGTCTGAAATTTCGTTGACTTTTAATACCAACAATCTTTTAGAAGAAAAAGGTAATGGAAATCTTTTGGTTGTGACACATATAATAAAGATGGTGATTCGATTTATTTTCAATTGCTTTTGAAAGTATTTTTGCACGTATGTTAAGGCGTAAAAATGAAAGCGTTTTTTAAATGACATTTATTTAGCAAATGCTTTGAAAATAAAAATGAAAAGAAAACAAAAAATGACGAGAATGATTTTTGTGAAAGAAATGAAAAATGGTTAACACAAGTTTTTAGAAACATGTCCAAACACAATTCACCTTTTTCTCATAACCAAATTCTCTCTAAAAACACAGCAAACACAACGATCTCAGCATATAATTCCTACGATATTCTCATTTTAATTTTCATACCAAAAGAAAAATCATTTTTAAAATAAAGGAAAACAATATCAAATACCACCATAGTTTTTCTCTTTAATCTTTTTTCTTTTAGGGAAAAAAAATTACTAGACAAGTGCATTTCTCTAAACCATAACATGATATATACAATATCTTTACTCGATTATCTGATCTCCTTAGTTTGTTTGTTTGATATTGATTTATATTTTACACTTGTGATTACAGAGTTTTAGTTTGTGATCTATATTGAAGCGGGGAGACTTTCAAATGATCAAGCTGTTATAAAATAGCTAAATAAATGAATATTGCCAATGTGTGTGTGTGTGCGTGTTTATATATATATATATATATATATATATATATATACACACACACACACATACCCACATGTTGTCAGGATGATCACAAATGCTTTAGAACTAAGGTTTTGTGATAAAGTCGCGGTTACTTACAAACTACCTTCATAGGAAGGTTTATTTTGTACGCAATATGACCACAGAAAGTATACGCTGACCCTTACTTGCAATGAAAAGGTAAAAACTTGATGGTTCTTTTGTATACATGTGCTTTTTTCTTTTTCTCTTCTCTTGTCTCTTCATCTTAGGCCGAACATTAAAACATATGAAACAATTAAAGGTTAAAGACCATAAATTTTTTTTGGGCTATTTTCTCAACTACTTTTTTTTAATAATAATCAATATCAAAATGCTGGTAGACGGTCATATATAGCTAGGTAGCTCCTTCAATTTCTCTGTAAAAAAAAAATGATTAAGTGTGTACAATATCTCTATCACATATGACCTACCTGTATTCATACTCTTTGCTTTGAGTATTCCATACTCCTGGCGTATACGATCTTTAGATGATTCTGGTACAGTACTCCCAAGATCCAAGACTACCCTCAAACTTCCACAAATATTACCAAAACTTTTAATAATAATAATAATAATAATAATAATAAAAGGTGATATATACTTGAAGTGCTTTGACATTTTATAGCTACATTTCCTAGGAAAAGCTGAAAAAAAGGCACGAAAGTAGGTATAACTTCATAATGCATATATGTGGGAGCGAAATAGTACTTCATTATGTTTGGCATATACAATGTCTTTAATTTAAAAAGCTAGGTTTATAGTGAAAGGTATGTGGAGAACGACGATGTTCTAATTAATAAGAGATCTGACTCAAAATATGTAAAAGAGTGAAGTAGACTTGAAATTGACACTCTAAACGATTCGACGAGATTCAAAGTGAGAAATTGGATCGTTCGAATAACTTGAGACTGATGACCACTAGCAAAATTAGATCTAAAGGTCAGAATTAACTTGAAAAGAATGAACGGTGATATTAAAATGAGAAATAATCTCCAATCCATACACTCATCTATAAATAGAGGCAAATGGGTAGGAGAAGATAAGTTTTTTTTTATTCTTTAACCAAACTTTGTCATTTTCATTTGTGGAATTCTTTTGACTTAAGCGTCGGAGTGCCTTCTCTACAGGAACCCTCAGCATGTCTAGATGTGAAAAATGTAAAGTTCAACTGTAGAAATTGAAGAATTTCATTAGAGATCAAGAGTAAAATTTTGAATTTATTGATCAGGATCTACGAGAAAACTTGTACAATTAAAATATAAAACAACTTTTAACTTCTATTAAGAATACATAATGTATGCGTCTAAGTTATGAGTGATATATTATCTCATCAGTTTTTGAAATTCTTTAATCAAAACGTATTTTTAACATTAATAAAGTTCTAAAAAGAAGGTTTCTAAAAATAAATAAAAATAAAAAACTAGAACTTAAGAACAAGGGTAATTTGGTCCTTGGAGAATATAGATGCAATAATTCTTCGAGTAGAGGGAAGCCCACGGTGGGTCCCCAACTACAAAAAATCTCCACGTCTTTAGGGAAAAATAGGCGGAAGCTGGAACCTGGATTGGAGACAAATGATCATCCTGATTCAGAATAACAAAAGCAAATAGCAGCGACTTTCTGATGACTGATCATCATCATCACCAACGTCTGTGTGGGGGTGGGGTGGGGTGGGGCCCAAGGATTATTAGAGAAGCCGCATTCCTATTCGTTTCCGTCTAGTTTAGCCAACCGCCACGTCGCCACGTCACCTTAACGGGGTTGATGTGGTCCCCAGTGCCGTTAATGATGTCAAAGTGGGGCCCCACTTGATTGAATCTCAACCCCACATCACGAAAGTACACTCTTCTTCTCACTTTGTTATTCTTATTTTGCACGGTTGCTAGGATGTAATCCGCGGCTATCATCAATTTGGATTTTTCTAATCCAACAAGCAAAAAAATAAAATTAAATAAAATTAAAATAAATGAAAAGTAACAATAATAATGAAACATATAACTAAGGCTAACATTAACAAATAAATAAATGAATAAACAAGCAAGTTGTTGTTATTTTGGTTGAAAAGGGTAAAAAAAAACTAGAATTTTGGAAAATTGACTTAAATTTTAACGTACATATTTTATAAAATTATTAACGTGTATTTTAGTGTTTCATATATCTTGTTAAATTTTGGACTCAAACTCTACATATTATGATAAAATCTGATATAAAATTATTGTTAAATTTTATCTACAACCAGCGCACACAAATAAATCATAATCCCAAACTTTTCAAATCTCTAATCCCTAATATACAACGGTCAGTGTTCCAACTGGTAGCCGGAGAAGAATAGAGAAAATGTAATGAAGAAAGCCTAGGCTATAGGTGAGGCTCACCATGTTCCCATGAAGGACGTCGCTCATCTATGAAGTCGTGACGAGCTATAATAAGTGCCTTCGAGAAACCACCTTTCGCCGCACTAGAAATGGCATAGCTTCACAACGATGAGGCCTCGGTGAACACAGATGGACGGCAATGAGATTCGAATTTTGTGTAGTGGTCTAACTATTTTGAAGCAAAATCTACTATTCTCTCCCTTCAAATTCAACTATATATGTTTTTTAATTCCTCCACCAGAATATGACATTTGCATGTTTCGTCGCCCTTTTATCATAAGTAATGCCATATAATGTAAAACTCTTGACCTTTTTTTTTTTTAAATGAAAGAATAAAACTCAATGTAGTGTCACATTACAATGTTTGGAGTGACCAAAAAGTTTGTCATTATATCATAATTGCTTGAACAAAATTTAGCAATTTTATTATACGAAAAAATGTTGCAGAAATCTTTTCAACGAATCCCAAATGGAAGTGTAAAGACTCTGTAATCCACGTAACACGGGTAATTTATGCACATTATAGTTTCTTTTCCTTGGCTTTACGTCCCGAAGAGACAAGCACGTGCGGAGCTAAGAGTGATCCCTCAAAGTGGGCCTATCAGAGTTGGGCCCATAAGAAATTCAAGGTGGGCCCAACTGAAGACAACTTGGTCGGACCCACCATGGACAGCTCAGCCCGAAGAACACCCCCCAACTTGCGAGCTTAATGATAGTAGCTAGCCCACGCCGGACCGCAAGCCGCCACGTACAGACAGTCCCCCAGGCGGATCATTTCAAGCGGGTCCCACACCCCACTAAGCCACGCCCTACCCATTTTCCTTCTAAATAAACCCAGTCGGCTCGGCTAAGCCGGCTTATCAAAGCCTTGAGCCTCCAAGCCATTGTGGAAGATTGTCTCTTTCTTAACGCGTTTAGGTCAGTTAAGTGAGCCCCACTTCATGCAATCCTCTTGTGGGAAGCTCCGTCACAGCAAGCAACAAATACATATAATAACAGACCAACCATGAAAAGACACGTTCACAGCCTTGCCTTGGTGCTGACCGCTGACCCTTCGTAAATTTTTTTAATGTCCCAAATACCCCTCCTAACTTGTGGGATTAGGATAATTTTAAACCGTGACGGAACGGAGGGGTGAAAGAGAAAACCGTGAGCCTGTTGGAACGGGGCTTGAGCTCCGTAACGGGTAAGTCAGCTGGCAACACACGTAATATATAAATATATATATATTTTTATTTTTATATTTATATATGTATATGTCTATAAAAAGAGTGGGATAATAATTATGAGAAGGGGAAACGTACATGTCACGGGCAAAACCGACGCACTAGCGATATAGAGGGGGGTACATGTTATAGGAATATGATTAAGGGGGTAGTTTTGGTATAAAATATTTACCCTTTTTTCTCCGTTATTAGTTCATGGACAGTGCTAAATCTCACCAGTTCCATTTAGAGGTCAGGTGATATGGCAAACAGAAACAATTTTATATTTTCGTTTTACAAATGTGCACTATAATGATGGAAGAATCGATAGAATGAAAGCAAATATATATATATATATATATATATTAGCTTTTTTTAGAGGATATTCGGGATATATACATATGTACATGGTATGAGAATATAGAAACATCGTGTTTGGAATTCTAATTATAATCTCAATTTTTAAATACTAACTCACATGATAATAAATTGTTATTTTTTCGGTAACAGAATAAAAAAAAAATATGTCATATGGATAATCGGCTCTTAAAGTTGGGGATTTAAAAGCTGGTATTCTTCACATTTTGTCTTTGTTAAAATGTGATCATAAATTCTTAGAAGTACAAGTGCTAACCCAAATTTTTTTAATTATAGAACTGAAGAGGCTGTGAGTCATATTATAATTAATTTGGCTAAAGAAGAGAGGGGCATGAAGTAGGGAATGGGCCACGATGCCACTTGTCAAAAGCCAAGGAGGGTAAAATAGAACATATCTTGAATCCTAGGGTCAGACTCAGTACTAGATAAGCAACAACATGATGATCATCACCCTAGTTTAATTACAGTTAGGACTTTTACGGATATATATATATATGACAATAAATGGTGGGAAAAACTGGGGTATAGCTAGGGTCTAAAGGGAATAATATTATTATTGTAATGGAGCTTGAGGCCAACCTTTTTTGGCTGTTGGCTGTTCCATTACGTCACCTCACCCCTACCACCAAAATCCCTTTGGAAATATATTTTCATTATTATACACCATGATTTTCTTTTCTTTTCTTTTCTTTTCTTTTTGGGGTCTTCTGGAGGCTTTTAAGATTGGTGATTGGTCTCTGCCGTTTAGTTCCTTCTCTGACTCCACCGTTTGCTTTTCTCTCTCTCTTTCTTTCTCTCTCCTCTCTCTCATATTCGGGAGAGAGATCTTATTGAAAGAGAGACATTTTCCTTGGAAACTCTCAATTAATTTGTGGGGGTCTTTATCGGTTGCGGTTGTAGACGGTGCTTTCCTTCTCTCGATCTCCCTAAGCTAATTATATATTTACATCTATACATATATATATTTATTACTCTATATATATATATATAAGCGTCACCTATTTTCCCGCCAAATCTTTCCCGACAATCTAGCTTAGATTGACAACGAGAGCTTCTGAAAACCAACAAGAAGAAGTTGCTTAGATATTCCCTTTGTCTTGTCCTTTTCTCCAAATTTTTATTTATTTATTTATTTATTTTTTTGCAAATTTAAAATATTAATACTGTTGTGTCATTAGGGTTTTACTTGCTATTTAACCCTACTTGGTCTCGGTTCTTCCATTTCTGATCAGCTTTTTTGTTGTGTTTATTGAGCTGTATGTATATTTGTATTCCTCGGGATCCGAGCGATCCGACAAATAGACAGCCTGGTCAGCAGCTTGTAGGACTAGTGTTAAAGAAACTGGATCAGTTTCAATTCCCGAGGATATTGTAGTACTACATATGACTGCCTCTTTTGTTTTAGCTCTTGTTGTTTCTTTGTCTGATTCGAGGACCAGCTGCTTTGATTTTCCTTATATAGCTAGCTTTTGAAAGAGAGGTTCGAGAAGCTTATAAAATAGATAACAAAGTGAATTTTGAGAAGGACCCAAGTTTGTAAGGAAAATTGACTCACGTGCTCATCGTCTCAGATCTTTGGTTTACAGAAGAGTTTTACAAAGTTCTTGCTTTATATCTGTAAGTTTTCTTTCTTTTTTGTGTATGATTTCAATTTTTTTTGCTTTCACATTTTTTTTGTATTTCTTTATTTTTTCCGATATTCATGTTTTCATCTTTTTATATTATGGGGATTCTTTTATGAGGGTAATTTGTGTGTTGACAAGACAAATCTTCATCTAGGTTTTTTTTTTTTTTTTTTTTTTTGGCTAAAGAATCTTCATCCATGGTCAGTTGGTAGGAATTTGGAATTAGATGAAGCCTTGTTTGTGAAAGCTCAATGATCTCAAAACTGTATTTTCTCTTCAGTTTAATTTAATGACTAAAAAGCTGTCTACTTTTAGTTCTGATTTAAGATATGGTTTAAAAACAACTACGCAGAATTTTTTTTTAAAAAAAAAATTTCTTCAAACGTATCCAAAGGTGTTTCTGATTCCGCATTCGAACAGTATAATTTAGCAAGCTCGATCTGTTTTTTCCTTGTAGCTTTTTTCGTGAAACTAATTTAATATCTAAGGCATTAATACCGCGAGCATACTTATCAAATAGCAGGCAAAACACTTTTTCATATATGTAAATATTATGAGAAAGTACTATATATATATATATATGCTGGTTGTGGTGCTCTATATGTATGTATTGTATATATGGGTATATATCCTGTAACTTGCACCTAGAAGTCTCTCATGGCAAAAGTTCAATTGATCTTCCTAGTTAAAATTACATGTATAATTCAGGATATTAGAATCCATTTTACCGTAAAGACATTTATAATTCGATGTGAAAGAAGCAATATTATTATGTTTGCTCGTTCTGGAAACGACATAATTAATGACTTACATTCAGGCACGCATCATTAGGTTAATCCCGAAAGACAGCTCTTTCTTTTTGTTTATTTATTATTATTTTTTTGATGATAAGTGTTGGACATGTGATCAACATGCATGCTTCTTCTTCATTTACAGCGTAGAACCATGGACATTACGTAAAATACCCCTAATATCGTTTAATTACTAGAAAAAATTAATTAATTACTATCAAAGTTTCTGTGTTTCCTACCGATCTCGAAACTAGTTTGTAGAGATTATACCATGTCCAAATCCTTCAGCTTATTTTCAAGCACATATGCATATGCATATTACATATATATATTCTCGTTAGGTATTTCCCTAATTGCATGAGATGAGACAGACTATAATCTAAATAATACTTAGCATAATCTTTCATTCCACCAAACCGTATGATTTTCCAGAGAAATATATATACCTACGGCATGCATTGATAACTGGACCTCATGAGTCTTTCAAAGGGAAAAATGTAGTAACATTATCTAAAGTTGACTCTGAAATTAATGAAAATCATATTGATAAAATATTTGGTGAAACTGTGTGGGTTTTTTATAGAAATTTTATTTCCCATGAACTTAAACCCCACTCAACACAGTTAGAACAACTCACACATCCACTGAACACCAATTGATCAGTTAGTCTCAGTAAGCTAAATTGTGTGGCTTTCTTAAATATTACAAGAATAATATAATAACTTGCACATTAATCAGTTCAATTATATTTATGTGATAAATGAATTTCAGGAGTCAAAGCTGATAAGAAGGAGAACATGAATGCTTTTTCACAAGTTCCCCCGGGTTTTCGGTTTCACCCAACTGATGAAGAACTTGTTGATTACTACCTTCGGAAAAAGGTTAATTTAAGAAGGGTTGACCTTGATGTGATTAAAGAAGTTGATCTCTATAAAATTGAGCCATGGGATCTTCAAGGTATGTATATGCATATATGATTCAATCTTCAACGTAAAAATCGAGTCATTTATTAATAACTAGAAATTAAAATATGTCACTTTTGAATTTGGACAGAACTATGCAAGATAGGGTCAGAGGAGCAAAGTGACTGGTATTTTTTTAGCCATAAAGATAAGAAATATCCAACTGGAACTCGCACAAATAGGGCAACTGCGGCAGGATTTTGGAAAGCAACAGGAAGAGACAAGGCCATTTATTCCAAGCACGACTTAATTGGAATGAGGAAGACCTTGGTCTTCTACAAGGGTCGCGCCCCGAATGGACAAAAGTCGGACTGGATTATGCATGAATACCGGCTTGAAACGGATGAAAATGGGACTCCTCAGGCAAGTACCTTAGTATTATATAGTAAACTATGTGCGTATTGCATTATTCTTGATTTTACTTGAGAAGAGAAAGACGATTATTTAGGCCTAATTCAGTAATATGCTTTGGAACATGTGATAGTTGACTACTATATATATATATATAGAGAGAGAGAGAGAGAGAGAGAGACTTCTTATAGGAGAAGTATAAATTGTTGCAAGAAATTGAGAGAATAAGAGGAAGATCAGGAGTTGTGGGATTCTTAATTATAAGAAATACGTGAAATCCTGAGATCACTTTAAAAAAAGGGTATTTGATCGGATCCTAGGGTGGCTCAAGTGGGAGTAAGTTGGTAGTTTACAAAATGCATAAGATATCTAATACAAAGTTAGACTAATTTTGTTCTGTAAAGGAAACTTAGCTAGATTCGAGTTATAATTAACTTCCTTCAGTTGAGCCCACTATTTGTGTTCTCTCCTTCCACATATCGCCTCCCTAGTATTTCAAATCCCACATCGCTTATGAGAGAGAGTAAACATAATGGAATGTGTCTTTTATATATGATTTTAGACTTCCAAGACACATTGATATTTCTTACTATCAAACATATATCTTCTGATCTTCATTTGTTTTTATAATTTCAAAAGGTATGCAAATTTTCAAGTTGGAAACTATGTTTCAAAACTTAAGTAGCAAACTCATACAACATTACGAATGGATGAATTTCTTATTTTCTTTTTTAAATTACATGTTTGTGTAAATTTTCATCTTCTAATTTTTAACTACGTTAATATGCCATGCAAATTAAAAAAGATGCATTATTTTCTTATAATTAAAATGATCTTAATACATTAGTGTATGTCACAAGTACAAACAGTTTTAGAGTACTACTATGTTGTTTTTATTGAACTTTTTGATTAATTAAAATATTCTTTTTTGACTACTCATGAGATGATTTAGTGCATGCATTTAACATTAACTCATGGCGCTTTCTAGTGAGTGTACATGCATGATGTGGAATAATATTGTTATGTTTCTCACACCCATATGCAATAATGATGTACACATAAATTTATCATATGTATGATTTATTTATATGCACTTGAAGCAGGAAGAAGGTTGGGTTGTTTGTAGGGTTTTCAAGAAGAAAATAGCAACCAATATGCGTAGAGTGAGTGAACATGAATCACCATGTTGGTACGATGACCAAGTCTCCTTCATGTCAGACTTGGAATCTCCAAAGCAAAACTCAAGCTCTCATTTGGCTAATAATTATCAACTCCCTTATCCTTGCAAGAAAGAGCTTGATCATCACTTGTCCTACCAAGTTCCTCACGAGCACTTCCTTCCTCTTCTAGAGAGCCCAAAACTTCTTCAATCAGCCACCGCCATGACCTCCACCACGTCCTCCATGGCAGCATATAGCTTAGTCCTTAACCATGCCGCTGCTTTGCAGTCCTCATCTCTAAGACAAGAAGAACAAATTCAACAATCTCATGACCAGAACTTCCATGCCGTTATTTACAACGGCAATCATTGCAACAATGTGCAAGTCACGGATGAGCATGATCAACTTACGGATTGGAGAGTGCTAGACAAGTTTGTAGCTTCACAACTCAGCCAAGAAGATGTTTCAAAGGAAAATAGCTTTTCTAATGCACCAAATAGCAGCCTCCCTGCATCGAACAACAACACGAATGCGATTGTCAGACAGTGGGAGAAACAAGAATTGGTGCTCGAAAATGCAGCTTCGACCTCCTGTCAAATTGAACTGTGGAAGTGAACTCATCTAAACTAATATTTGGGATTGTATAATAATAATATATAAGTAGGATGTTATATGTTGGAAAGGAAAAAGAATTAAGATCCTAGTCATTCCACAACTTCCTTGTACATAACAAAACTAGAACAATATAACTTTAATTACTTTTGCATTCTACATATATAGTAAGTTCCAAGTTAATGTTAACTAGTCAATTTATAAGCTGTATCTATTGTAAGATGGATATACTCTTTAAGTGTTTCTTGTAAGATTGAAGACTTTATGTAATGGCCTTTATTATGTGGCCTAGGTCGAACAGCAATATGGTATGCTGTTAATGGAGCCAATAAAGCTCGTCGACTGAAGAAATGTTTGTATTTCAAATTAATAAGCTTAGACTATGAAAAAAAAAGGTTTTTATTATTATGATTTTTTTTTTTGTATATTTACATATTATTTTTTACGTCGGAATAGTTCTTTATTGACATTTCTTTTCAATATAATTTTAGAATTATATTTTTTAATCTAAAAAATATACTACTAATTTTAATAAAATAGATTATAAACGCTATTTTCAAATTTTTAACAAAAAAACGACAAGATTAATCTTAAAAAACCAGTTATATATTATGTTTAAATATCTTTAGGCACCAAAGTTTATATTCACACGGTATATATACATATATACTTTTATAATGATTAACCAAATAAGTTACATATGCTGGCATGCAATATAGAATGCGCAGGAGTACTTATCCCAACCTAGAATTTCCGGTCGAGTTAGCATGGGGCCACAAGTTTTATTCGGTGATATATATATATATATATATAATATATAATATATAATATATACAGAGTAATTGACCTAAATGATTTCTGAACTCTTTAAAAAGTGACACTTTAATCCATGTTTCTTTTTTTTTTTTTAATCATGTTGAACCTAAACTTTCTAAAAAGTGATGTTTGGTCCTTTCCGTCCACATCCATTAAATTTATAACAGAATCTTACTGAAATGATTAATTTTTATACCAAAATAAATAAAACAACCCTCCCCCCCCCCCTCTCTCCCTTCCTCCCTCCCCCCTCCTCTCTCTCGGTCTGCCACCCCCCCCCCCCCCCCAACCCCGACTTGGTTGCCCCCCCTACTCCCTCTCTCGGTTTCGCCGGCCCCCACCCCGCGACTGGGTCCCCTTCCCCCCCTCCCCCGAACTAGGTTTTGAGAAAAGAAAAGAGAGAGAGAGAGAGAGAGAAATGAGAGGACACTTTTTTATTTTTTATTTTTTTAATTTGTTAAATTAATTAATGTTAAATACTAAAATACCTTAACAAGTTAACGGATTTGGACGGAAAGAACCATAACGGCCAAAAAATAAGAGTTTAGGGTCATCTCGATAAAAAAAAAAACTGAAATCAAATCGTCACCTTTGAAAGAATTTAATGACTATTTATGCCAATTATTTATATATATATATATAAATATTATATATGTATATATATGTGTCAGATATCCAGCGGGAATGCTTTACTGGGAAGAGAAGCAAACGGGAAAATGCAGTATATTCATTATTATTCGAGTTGTAGAAGGCAAGTAATAATAACGTAATATCGGTCAGCTGATCAATCCTTCATTTAGATTTATAGCTGCTTGCCCCAAGTAGTAGAGAGAGAGAGAGAGATGTCTATATGTTTAGAGTTTGTGCCACTATATCAAATCGCTAGGCATGCATGCATGTCATAAGTGGAGTATTTAATTAATACCAACATGTTTATTTATGGTCATTGATTGTGTTTGCGCGGGCAACCAAATTATGCAGACTCAAGAAGCAAATGATAAAGTTGCAATTATATGGGATGTATAAAGATATTATACACTATGTGCCACTCATCATATATATAAATATATACGGGATGTATAAAGATATTATACACAGTATGTGCCATTCATCATATATATATATATATATATGCCTGCATTGTATACATGAAAGTTCGTCTAATTCAACCCAAAAAAATATAATCTGCATGACTTATAACATTATTTTGTTGCGTTTTTAATAAATATATGTGTGAATCGGATTCCATGAACATCCATTTATTAATTAAAAAAATTAGAATAAAAATTATGGTTTCAAGTCCGGAAGTTAGGCCGTGAATCCCTTTTAATACACTAAACTGATCCCAGTTGAGTGTAGTGTTTTTTTTTATATATATAAACACACATTTTCATCTACTATACAGGGTAATAGTAAGAGAATCTGATCATATGAAAAAAAATGAATAGGTTAAAAATATGTACTTGCATATTCTGGCGATGCCGCTAGTATTCAAATTATACCCAAGCGTATAGCTAGTAGATAGGAAAATATTAACTGATATATATGTCTCTTGTATATCATTATTCTTAAAGTGAGGTGGGAACTCCCACTTATAGATCTTGTATTTCTCCCAATTGATATGTCCCTTTGAAGCTTTTAAGAACTTGTGATCGAATCAAGGGGGGTAAAAAAAAAAAAAAAAGACAAAAGACAAAAGAATGGAAAATGTGCGTTTAAAGTGGGAATTAAGTTTCGCTATTATGATATATATCAACTCCAGATTGCCCTCTCTACTTAAACAGAAAGTGAATGAACGTACCTGTAGTACTCTTGATTTTCGCCATTAGTTTGTGGCAAAGGAGCAATAAGCGAATGCGAGGCATGAAAGGACCGATAACAGAACGTTGCGAGCTCACCTTATGAGTTAGAATTAAGTAATTTCTGTAGTTGAAGAATAGGACTCCGAAACTTGGTGTTTTCATACCAAAGTGACAATATGGTTGCAGTGAGGAAAAATCAATTATGAAAAAACTCGAAAGTCCCTTTGTAAGCAAAGTTTCAACATCGACATTGCCCATGATTGGACATGTTCTTGAGGAAGATAACTTACGAGGAATCCTATGAAATAAAATAAAATAAAAAAAGAAAAAGAAAAAAGAAGATTGATGAAGAAGTCATGGCTGCTTATATACATATATATATATATATATGTGTGTGTGTGTGTGTGTGACTGAGTTTGACTTGGATTTGTTCTAGCTAGGTTACACTAGTGTTTTAATTAGGTTTCTTCAAGCATGAGAGCGATAAGATTAAGCAAAAAAAAACATAATTAATGTTACTTGGTAAGCAAATGGGTGTGTACATAATTAGGTTTGAGATTTTTATAATTAGTGACAATCTTATGTATTATATTTGTAACTTGTGAAGAAAGGAAGAGCACCCTCATGAGAAACAAGCCCATGTGGCATGCTATTATGTTCTTTCAACTCATACCCTTTGACCGTTATGTTTTGGTCAAACATGTCATATTTTAAGCAGATGATTTTTCATTTTTCAAAACAAAAGCCCCTTGATTTATGGCCTGCGTCCCATTGAGATATTACTTGATGGAAAAGAACAGACGGGAAATTACGCTGATCAATGAGATATAACTATAGTCATCAAGTAATCAACACATGCTTTTCTCTAGTTGCTATTTTGCTTTCCTTGAGGGATTTTAAGGTTAAAACAAAGAAATATAGTTTTGTTTTTTTTTTCCAGCATTTAACCATAGTTTTGGTGGACAAAAATTAGAATCGTAAGCAATGTTTAACGCTATATATTAATAGAAAGCGGGTTTATGATATAGAACTTGTAAGTAAGACACATTTTATATTAGTTGTGATGTTCAATCAACATTAAAAATGTCCCCAAAATATTTTTCAAATGAGAGAGCTGACTAAAATTGATAAAAAGATGAGGAAGATTATGGAAAACTAAGGATGAGAGAATTGCCGCAGGGGACAACTTTTATGTTTAAAAATAAATAAATAAACAAAATGATGCTGTTTCACTGTATATATAAATCCTTTTGAAAAGGCAAAACAAAAAAAAATTAATAATAATAATAATAAGGAGTAAAGTATGTCAAAATCAAAAGCATCGAGTGGCTAGGCGTGAGTTGAGGTTCACATGGGTTTAATTTTTAGTGCGCATTCCTCTCTCCAATGGCCCTTTCCTACGTTCAAGTACCTATTTACATTGTTTAAGATATATATATATATATATATATATATATATATGAACACGAATTATGTTATATTTAGGAATGCATATGTACTTGAAGCAAAAACTTATACGAAATGTAAAGTCAATAGTATCGCAATATAGTTGATAGCCTACTAAATGGCCCAAAGCAAATCCTTTCGGTTGAAAAGATCAAGGCGAACCATATCTGAATCATGACCAATGAGGCATTGACCACTAACTAGTAAGAATACCCTTTCCTTTTTTCTTTTTTTTCCTCCTTCATCTCCAATGCAATTTTATATTATTATATTATTAATAAATTTCAATATTTAGATTAAAAAAAGTGCTCTAGAATATAGTGTCCTATCACATTTTTTTGGAAAAAAAAACCATGCCCTAATTTTGACACGAAAACGTCACGAAAA
The DNA here is from genome assembly GCA_008635985.1 of Ficus erecta. Classification (NCBI taxonomy): domain Eukaryota; kingdom Viridiplantae; phylum Streptophyta; class Magnoliopsida; order Rosales; family Moraceae; genus Ficus; species Ficus erecta. Next base: position 3,975,795 of record BKCH01000010.1, read on the forward strand.
TCATGCCTTAATTTTTTCCTAAAAACGTCAAGGAAAAAAAACATACACACTTTCTGGATCAAAAAATTGTGCTCAAATTTTGACATAGAAATGCATTGGAAATAGTCTTGGGATGCACCCAAATTGTACACTCCATACTCCACTTTAGAACCCCATGTTACTTGTGTGGTAGCTAGAATTAAAAACTAGACTTATAATGAAGTAATTAAGTCATATTTTCTCTTTTTTATTAGTGAGTTCCACAAGCTTTTTCTTTGATTTTTAACCAGTAAAAGAAGAGAAGCAAAAATTTCTCACTTATAAGATTAAAATGATCTTTAAAGTTTTTTAATAAATAATCAAAATATTAAAATGAAATTTATAATATCTAACTAAAACTTTGTTATAAGTTTTAGAATCTAGCTTTTACTAAAAACACATTTTTTTACTTTGACATGAAACACTTCTGAAAGTTCTTTTAACATATTATCCAAGCACTTTTAGCTTCCATAAAACTCTGATAAACAGGCTCTAAAGGGATGGAAAACTCTTATTTATAATTGAAAAAAAAAAAAAAATAAAGGAAAGGAAAGGAAAGAAAGAAAGAAAATGTGAATGATGATTCATAGAAGAAGTCAGGATTGTATTGGGAAAGGGTTAACAATCAACAAAGAGTATGTTAAAGTTTTCAAAGTGCACAAAGAATGGACCCCAAAATTACAAGAAATGGGTGAAGCACCCCTGGACATTAAAAATAAAACAAATGTCATTAAATTAAAAGAAAAAATAATTGTACTAGCATGACTTCTTTTTGCGCATTCCTAAACTAAACATGTATTGTAAAACCCAACAGCAACAACACACTGCAGGGGAAAGAGTTGCCTCTTCCCCGGCAGGAACTGTAAAATCTTATCGTCAATCAAGCGGGATACATCAGCTAAAAGCAAAAGCCAATAATGCAATTACTAGAGTCAACAAGAGCCTCGAGTTTTCCCAGGAAATTGACGACGCGGAAGATTTGTGTTTCTGTTCCCTGAAAGAATCAACAAAACAGGGTCAAAATGTCGATCGATTAAAGATTAACGTGCGGCAAGAGAGATTATTTGAATACGTACTTCTGCAAATTAGCAAGTGCACCACAGTACAGAACATTATCTGGAATAGCAAACTCTGTTACGCCATTTTCCTCGGGGTTGATAATTCTCAGATATGTTTCTTGGCCTAGATACCATCTATCAAGGTTTTCTGCTCTGATATTCCACACTCCAACATTGTCAAGCGAGATGAGAACTGCTGTCCATGCCCCAGGGAAGACCTACATAGTCGTCAAGCAGATACGTGTTTGGTTAAGGTCAGGATTCCATGTGTTCTATTCTCTTCAAACGGATACACATTCTGGAGAAGAACAAAAAAATCAAGATGAAGAAACAAACCTGCGTAGTGCTCCGAGAAACTGCATCCCAGTTGTTATATCTACCTCTGCTCTCCAACGTCCATACCCCATAGTCCATCCTACACATATAAATCAAGTTCTCATCAGACTCATAATATTGTAGGGAAACAAATGTCACAACTGCAAAGTTTAAATGAAATCTCACCCAACCACGAAAAAGGAATAGCCATTCAAATGAAAACTCTGCATCACAGTGTCATTGTTTTGAAACACGACTTCTATGAATCCCTTGTACGTAGCATTGATGATGGAAATGTCTTTCCGAGGTGGTCTGTTAAGCGGCGTGTTTGGAAAATCAAGCTTATAATCTCCTTTAACGTTATGCTTGTCAGCTAGCCTCATAGGTGTTTGAGGATTGACAAAAGAGATTCCATTTAGTGTAGCTCGCAGAGTTCCATTGATCATCACTGGTGGCACGCTCTGTAGCACATATGTGTCGGTGATATTGATCGAACCATAGTGAAATGAACCCTGTGGATTAGGACGGGCTCCACTTGCAGATCCATTTTGCCTAAAATTGTAAGAGCCGAGACTTAAGACAAATTAACCAGTAAAAAATAAACGGGAAAAAAAAATGAACTACAAAGAAAGATCAATGCTCAAACAAGTTAATCCTTGAACATTTCTATTTGCTATACGTTATGGGTAAGAGTACGACAATACCAAGAGAAGCTCTTGAAGAGGTAAAGTTACAAAAACAAACCTGACACTCAATGCCTGATTCATTGACCTTGATTTGTCATATACATCATTTGGAGGGTCGGGGAGAGGACCACTGGCTGGACCTTTAGAATTAGAGTAGTGCAGAACCGCAACACCCGTGACCTTTTGCCAAAGAGATTCATTCACAAACCTAGCACTTGCGACCATATAGTAATCGGTACTGGCATTCTGATCCATTGTAACCAGAAAAGAGTTGGATTGCCCGACATGAATATCGAAATCGGTATAATTTTGTTGAATTGTGTAATACCCCTCTGCTTCAGCCAAAACTAGAATATGATTCTGAATTCTGAAGTTCAAACTTGTAGAAATTCCAACGTTGTGCACACGAAGTCGATAAGTTTTGCCTGCATAACATGACATCGTTTAATAAATATTGGACATGAAACATGTGAATAAAAGACTGCAACAACATTAACAAAAAAAAATACAAAAGGATATTAGAAATCCCTGATCAACGGCACAGATATCAATCAATATGTTGCGGCAAACAAGAAAGGTACAAAAGAAAGTAAATATGATATATACTCGATGGGAGAAAGTAAATATTTCTCAAGACTTATTAAACATACCTGGATCAACATGGATGGTTTCATACTCGATGCCATCAGGCACGAGAGTAGTATTGTAACGATATGGCCCTTTACCATTTATGAGAACACTATCTGGTATCCCAAGATCTTTTCCAGCATCCAAAGCCTTCCTTAATGCCTACAATAGAAAATAAAATGATGCATTTTTCTTCAGTCCAGCTGTGCTAACTTAATTGTTCTTGACATGACAATAACAACAGAACAACAAATAAAAAGGAAACTAACCGTGTGGTTCTGGGTATACCAGTCACCGATAAAGATTTCGATATCCCCGTCAGGCTGGGCGAAGGGAACTGCAATGATGGGACGGTTATTCACAACAAAGGAACCAAAGCCACCTGCTGCTCTTTGGAAATTGAGAGAAGGGAAGTAAAAGAAACTCCCAATCTGGTCCTTCACTTGAAAGTCATAAGTCCAATTCCAATTCGGAGGAATCGGGCAGTTGGTCCCGAGAACACCATCTTGCCACGAATCACGTCGCATTTGAATCCCAGGCCTATCAGAATCATCCAGTCAGTACATCTCAGAAACTTTCCAATCTCCCCATATGAAAACCAAATGGCGGGGTATATGAAAAATTAAAAAAAATTTAAAAAAATGTAATGGTTGGTGTGCTCAAAAGTTACCAAGTAATCAAGAGATCCTCATCCAATTCATTAAACACATTGACAATGACATTGTAATTCGTCGTGGCGTTAATACGAGGTCCGGGAAACTTATCATTAACTGCTATAACCTGCCATCAAAAGCACACCCAAATTGTTCTAAGCTACTCAAAATCAAGTAATACTAAATCCAACCCTTTAGTTCAACCAAAAACAGATTAACTCAAATGCAACTCGTTACAATAATTTACCTGAGGAAGTGTAGAAATAGCTAAATAATACAACCAAAATTAGATGACAAAAGAAATCCAGGAATCCTAAAGTAAAAGATTTAAAAAATAGCTACACTTTTAGACCGCCAGTTTCCTTCAGTAAGAAGATTTATTCAAGAATCAGAATCAGCCGGTTCAAATACATATTATGAACACAACAACACAAGATTTACGAAAAGAACATAAACCTCCAAATAGAACCCAAAAACTTCCAGGATTCTTGAAAACAAGAAAAGCCAAGAAAAGAAAATGAAAAAAAAAAAATTTAAAAGAAAAGAAAGAAAAGACCAAGAACAATACAAGAAAACGTGTAAATGGATTTCCCAGGGGATCCGAAGACGAAATGATCATACCCAAAAAGCGGTTTGTTTAAGCACTCAAAAGAAATCTAAGAAAGCAGAAAAAAAAAACAGAACAGGTATTTGTAGAGAGAGAAAGAGATAGAGAGAGAGAGAGAGGGAAACCTGTTGAGGAACGCCTAGAGGAGAGACGGTGATGTAGGAGACATGGAACTCGTAGAAAATGGTGGGGTCGGCGGCGAAGCAGAGATTCGTCGAGAGAAGCGCAGTGTGGACGAAGAAACCGACGAGACAGAGCACAAGAGAAGAAGAAAACGACGACTGAGACACCGCCATATTCCAAAGCTCCAAGGGATGAAAAAAAAAAACCAAAAAACCCAATATTATATAGCTTCTTTTCTTCTTCTTTACATTTATATGAGATGAACTTGAAGCCGAAAAGACAGAGTCTAAACTCTTGGTGAGGGTTTTAGAGAAAGAGAAGAGGGAGAGTGGCGTTTTTGCGTTGCTTTTTGAGAAGAGTTTTTTTTTTTTTTTTTCGCGTCTGAAGAGAAGAAGAGAAGAAGACTAAACACTATTGGTGTATTGGCCACAGTAGTCGCACACAGCGAATTTCTCCGATTTATTAACATTTTCCCTTTTTGGCCACTAGCGCGTTTGCTGACCGGTTACTGGCTCAACCGGTTGTGTCTTTTGTAACTTTTTATTAGGAAATTTGTTTTCTTTATTGTTTTTTTTTTATTGTTTATTTCTGTCACAGAAATGATCACCTTTATTACTTCAAAAACCACAACAACAAAAAAATGATCACCTTTATATGGTAACACATAAACTGGATTAGCCAAGAAATACTATAAATTTTTTATTTGAAAGTAAGAAATCCTGTAAATAAATCCATTATGAGTTGTTTCTCAAAACTAAAAAGGAAAAATCTCTTACTAGTTATAAAATAGTGGGGTCAATTAATTAGGCATTGGATTCCAAAACAAGTTAATAGCTTGCTATATTTCATTTCGGTTTTTAAGTATGATCTTAACATTTTTCAATAGACAAATGACCTTTTTTTCAATAAAAACATTTAGGAAAAAAAAAAACTAAAGGGCCCTTATAGTTCTTGTTTGTTGAGGATAGTTAATGTCTTTGATAAAATCGCTCATCCATTCTTTTTTCATTTTTTTGGTTATTTAGAATATAATTATTTTCTTATAAAATATTAACAAATTTTTCAGAACAAAAAAAAAAACTATATGTCCTCTTTTTTAACTTATAAGAGTGGGGTATTCAAAACTCCATATGTTTATTGTATAAAATAAAAAATTATTTTAAAGTAGCACTGATATTAAATATCACAATTATTAAAAAAATTATGAATGATATTTATGGATTTTATATTATGAAATTTACATTTTATTAATGTGTGATATTGAATTGTTTCATAGTATTGTTTTACTGCTACATCATGGCTGCCAAGAGAAACTACCTAGACCTAATCAAACGATTTTCTTTCAATAAATCAATCGAAAAAATTGAAAGGAAAAACATAAACCGACGAACAAAAAAAAGAGAGTGACCAATATATATGGCTGCTCAGCCCAATGTTTGATTGACCGGTTGTAGCCGGTCTCAGGAAGAGGTGAAGAGCAGCGAGAGGGACAGCTAAGAGTCAGCCATGGCCCACAAAAACAGAAAAAACTGCACAAGTTTCGGCGTATGGCTCTCTCTCTCTCTTTCTCTCTCTGCGTATCTCTATGAGAAATTCTAACGTTCAGATTTCCTGAAAAGCGACCCACATGGCTCAGCTTTGGCCCACATTCAAATAACCAGTAAACCACCCTGTTCCCACGCTGGACGCTGCTCCTTCTGTTTTTTTTTTTTTTTTTTTTAGCAATATTATTATTATTTTATTATTACATTATTTCCCACTTTTATTTTATTTTTCAGTTTTTTATATACTATAAATGGTTATTAAATTGATAAATGGTACATACTTCATTCGTTCGATCCAATTTGGGTACTTGGCTGAGTTGGCAGAATTTAATTGGGCAACTGGTTTGGACACATGCTTTGATCCGAACTCAGAATTTGTTTGAGAGCCTTGTATAATATATATATATATATTTTAATAATGTTAGGGAACACTCAACATTAATGATATTAAATATCATTTATTAATAAAGAGTAATTCCCATAAAATGAGATTTACTCGTGGATCCACCTCTTTATTAGTGAGATGTTTAATATCATTAATATTCTAAAGTATTTTTTTTAGATACCTTTGAAATTATTTTTTTTTATGGTATTTGAAATTATATTTTAAACAAACGAAAGTCGAGTGAAATGGTGAATAGACATTGCTAATGGATAACATTGTTAGCAATTTTTTTACTGGTAAATTTGCTAATAACACAGAGATCTTTTGAATTATCGCACTTCTGTCCTTTTGTAATTATTGATGAATAATTTTGGCACTTTAGCAACCTGTTAATGGCCAAAAACATTTTCTTTGGTTACTTCACTTTTTTTCTTTTTTAATAGTTTATATGTTTTCTTCAAAGAAAAAGAAAAATTATTATCTAATATTTCCTACCTCCATAATATACCAAATATTATCTTTTAAATCACTCAACTGCTCTGACCATGTGGTGAATTAAATTAGTAACGTAATAAGAAAACTACTATACTATTATCTATTCAGAAAAGGGCTATGTGTAAAGTGGATATCCCAATGTTCTTTGTTGGGAGAATATCTAAATTCAATTTTATGAATTTTTATTTATTCAGAAGTAAAATATTAATTTTAGCTCATAATGAGTGAATTATATATAAGAGTAATTAGTTTAAATAGTCCCTGAAATCTTTTAAATGTGACGGTTTTGTTTCTGTTTTTTTTTTTTAACCGAGATGATCCTAAACTCTCATTTTCTTGGTCATTATAGTCTTTTTCGTCAAACTCTGTTAAATTTCAAACATAATCTTGTTGAAATGATCTTTTTTATAGTAAAAAAAACTAAAATACCCTTAATATCCCAAAAGCCTCTCCCCCCCCCCCCCCCCCCTCTTCTTTCTCTACCTAACTTTACAGACAAGTCCCCCACAACGTCCATCTTTAGCCGTCGCCCCCCCCTGTGAAATCTGGGTTCGCACTCCCCCGGCCCAAAGTCCGATCTGGTTCTTGGCCCCCCACTTGCCCCACCCCCCCAAAGTCGAGATCTAATTCTACGCCCCCCCCCCCCCCCCCCCACCCCACTTCAAAATATGGGTTCGTAACCCCCTCCCAACCTAAAGTCCGATCTGGTTCTTGGCCCCCCACTTGCCCTACCGCCCCCCCCCCCCCCCAAAAGTTGGGATCTAGTTCTTGGCGGCCTCGATCTAGTTCTTGGCAGCTCTCTCTTTGGATTCGCCCCCCCTGCGGTCCCCGCCCACAACGTTTTGAGTTCGACGTTCTGAGATCTGGGTTCGTCGAACTAAGACCAGATCGCTGGCCGTGCGGGGGGTGGGGGGGGACACAAATGGGGGGGCACAAGAGCTCACTGGTGCGAGGGGGCTAACACCCAAATCGCAAGTGCCAGAAACCCATATTGGGGGGGGGGAGAGAGAGAGAGAGAAATTTTCATTTTTTTCATTTTTTTTATTTTTGTAATTAATTATTAGTAAATTATTAAAGTACCATCTCATTCTATTATAAATTAACAGATTTGGACGAAAATGACCATAACGGTCAAAAATAAGAGTTCAGGGTCATCTCGGTAAAAAAAAAAAAACCAAAAAACCAAACCGTCACCTTTAAAAGAGTTTAATGACTATTTAGGCCAATTACTCTATGTATAATTAGCCTTTTAGGGACATTTTGACTATCGTGGTATAAGAAGTTTATCATCTTCATTTAGGTTTTTTCTTTCTATATTTCATATGCTTCATTGCCGGGAAATGTTTGTACAACATTAAAAAAGAATAGAATCGACGAGAAGCATGAAGATAGATTGTAGATGCATATTATGCTAATGGACAAATTATTATTTTCCTTACAAGTTATGCCAAACCTAAAGACAAGTCCTCACTCAACTCCAGCCTGAATAATAACGTACTTGTGCAAAATTTCCAAAGTATTCTTAAGAAATAAGTAATCTTTCTCATCTCTATACTATATATAAATATAAATTTGTATATATATATATATATATATATATGTCTATGTATGAGCATGTCTTTTCCTTAGTCCTTTTATATGGGTTATCCTATCTCACAAAAACCAAGATATTTGATTCAATAGTACATTAAGAAAATGATTTTGAACAGTACCCAAAGCGTTGGCTTAATCTTAATACTTGAACTTCCTTAAAAAAAATAATAATAATAATAATAACTCAGCATTCGATTGAATGAGTTTAGTTTATTATTATATTGGAATGTAATGTGTGTTTGGTTATATAATTATTGGAGTACAAATATTGATATTTCACTATTTCAAAATGATTCAATTCAAAAACAAATTTCTATTTTTTATTTTTTGAAATTCGTACCACACTTTTTTTTAATATATATTTATATTATTCAACTATTACATTTAACAAAAATTATCTACACACTTATTTAATTTGAATACACAATTTAAATTCTATATTTGAATACAAATATTTAAATATAATAGTTTATCTAAACGAATGCTTATATAAAGGAGGGAAAAAAAAAAAAAGTTTAAAAACAGATATGCATATATATAAGATGAACAAATAAATATATTGTTACATCCTCGAGCATTCAATATACTAATATCTTCTGTTGACTCTATATTTTGTCTTATATGCCTGTATTTCAACATTATCCCTATATATATAAGATGCTAAAATAATATATTTTTGGGACAATGATAAGGTAGAATTAAATGGTGGAAGACAGCTTTTATGGAGTATTCGTGTTACTAAGGTTTTCTGGCAACATGTGCAACTATACTCTTCTATTAACAAGATTGGAGACTAGCAACCCACAATTATTCACTTTTTTTTTTTTTTCTCCTCCTTTTTTAAATTTACAGAATTCTAATTATCAACTAGATTATCAACAATCATGTAACTAGGGACTATAGTCGGTGTTTTCAACATATACATATATATATATATATATATATATATTATAACAATGGGAGATGAAACTAGAGATAGAGGACGTTGATGAAATTCTTGAAAGTTCAATATATCATAATTAATCAAATAATTAATAAACTAAGAAGTTCTTAAGGCTAAAAATGAGAAGCTGTTTTAAGTTGCAATAATGGGTAAAGATGTTATTGGCGTATTGGTATATCCAAGTTGTTGGATTATTAATAACGTTCTTAAATCATATATCTATATATATATATATATATATGCACACATGTATATATAGTGATGAGATGTAGTTTTCATGGGGTTTTCACTTAAAGGGCGTGCTAATTTCTTTCAATTTTTTTGTGTTCACCACTTCTGTATATGCTTGGTGGATCTGCATTTAAGGTGGGTGTGTTCTGTAATTGTTGCTTGAATTTCCAGAATCTATACATCATAATGAAAATAATGGTCATTGAGATTGGAGAGGTTAATGGTGAAAATGGCAATGTTGGTCATGTTTTGCCACTCTGATGGGCGTGCTTGTTCAATCTCTTTTGCTGAGTCGGATATATGCTTTTGTTAGTATATGGAATCTTTATGGTTATCTTAAAATTTCTCCCCATTAAAAAAGAATTGATTGCATATAATTACATTATTTTTAATTATTTTTTTATTTGCCTTTTTTTTTTTTTGAGAAAATTTAATTTGCCTTTCTGTTTGTAGAACTAGTAAAAACCTTAAAACAAAACATCAAATTTCTATTAAAAAAAAATCTTGAATTTTATGTTTTTTAAAATGTTTAAAATACTTTTCAAAATTCTCTCAAGAAAAAAATTTTATAAAAAAGTAAATTCAGTTTCAATAAGTATCTTTGTGACTTTGTCTTTTTATTTTTTTCCACAAAATATGCAGATGATGATATTGAAACAAGGTTTTCAAATTTAGAAGATTTGTGGTTTATAAAAATAAAGGGATAAATTAAGAAATAATTAAAACTATGAGTATAATTATGTAATTAACCCAAAAAATCTCGTAAAAAATAAACGTAATCTTGAAAGTACTTAATGGCACTAAAAGAGGGAAAAAAATTTTACAATTTTTTTATATATATTTTTGGTTAAAATTTTTTGCCATATATTAGTTAACATGAAAAATGTTTGTAAAATGTATTAAAAATGCAATATATATATATATATATATATTGAAAGAAATAATATGTCAATGCTTGTGCCTAGTATAATATTTATCAATTTCTGTCACGCAATATTTTTACTAAAAATTTTCTCGCACAATTTATGCACTCTTCTTTCTCCTCTCTATCTCTTTCTTTCTTTTTAACACACACACATATATCTTTTCTTATTTATAGTTATACATAATAAGCTTGAATGCTTGATATTAAACAACATGCATTATGCGTATTTTCTACCACGCAATTAAGTCTTTAAAAATAAGCAAGTGTGTACACGTAACAAATATTTACACTATCAATGGGTATTTGGTCAGCTTTTTTTTGTTTTGTTTTTTTGGCTCATGAGAACATGATTTGGATCGGTCGAAAAACACAAAGGAAAAAGATCATTCCAAGCGTGCCACAATCTTCCACTTTTGCTGATTTTGATAATATTGTCGAGATCATATCCTATGACGACAATTAACTTTGCACATGGTCCACGTACAAGCAAATTTCTATATCACTTTATATATATAAATATACACTAGCTCTTGTCCGGCACTCCAATTTAGCTGGACAACAAAGGCCACCCTTTTGGGGTCGTTAGATGTAAAAATAAACAGTGCTGATGAAATAAAAGGTATATTATGATACAACTTCTCATGTTATACCATTTTTATTTCTCTCTCCGGTACCGCCTGATAACATACTCTTCTATTTATATATGTTAATCTTTTCTTATGTATCAGTTTTTAGTTTGCTTCAATATATGCCAAACGTTTATAGGATTTTGTATGAAAGTGGTTTAATCTGCATTATTGATACATGTATTAAAAAACCAACAACAACATTGCGTGATTATTTCAATATTTATCCATCAATAAATATCATTATTTTAACCATTTATATAATGTGAACGAGATTATAATAATAACAAATTACATAGTTAGTTCGTTGAAAATATTTACAACAATTAATAAAATATACAATTTTAAGTCAATATTGTTTGAAAGATAACCATAGATGAAAAATATAGTCATTAAAAAAAATTTCCTCTATATGTACTGATTTCAGATTGCTACTGCATATATTTTATACTAGTCAAATGACTTAAAAACGGTATTCAATGGAACATAGATATAGAGGAAACTTTCCTCTTTGTCTCTCTCTTCTCTCTCTCTAACGCCTGAGGACTAAGGTTTCTTAATCGTTTCTCTCTATTAGGACTAGATTCTGGTGGCGGCCTTTGGTCTGTCTTTGATTTTCCGGCCCTAGAGATGAAGGTGGGAATCATATGGTAAGGGTCTTGAAAGAGGCAAACTCGTGGCAGGAGAATGGACGTTGTAGGAAGGAGCAAGACAGTAATGAGATAGTTGGTGGTGGTGTGTGGTCGTCACGTACCGAAGAGGTCCTGCAGTAGCTCGGCTTCGGCAACTTAGTTTCTTCTAGTGATGTGGTTCATTTTATTGACAATAACTCTTTGTTATGTGATTGATGTTTTTGTTTTACGGTTTGTACGTTTGTGTGTAATAGTGATGATGTCTTTATCGTCTTTTCTTTTGGTGTTTTATTTTTGTTTGTTTTTTCTAATAACGGAGGTGGTTTCTCCACCTTCCGCGTTGGTTGTTCATCTGTCAAATCTGAGTCTTGACGGTGTTTTCGTCCCGCTAGAGTTACTTCTATGCGGAGTTAGTAGCGGCCCTTGTGCTACTGAATCTTGGCCTTAGATTGATCACGAAATTCCATCGACTATCGTGGTTGTCAAAAAGAGTCTTACATGTGCTTGATTTCAGTGTGCTGAGGTGTATACCCGTTATTGGGCCTCAAGCATACGTCTTTCCTTTTGACTATCATCAGATTTCACTGGTGGATACATTTTTATTTAAGAATTTTATCTCATGTAATACGGTGTTTGTTATGTTTTGTGTTTTTTTATCACCTTAGGGAGAGTAATGAAATTTTCCCTTAAAACAAACGATATTCAATGGACCAGGTTAATGAGAATCCTGGAATTTTTTTTTTTAAAGGTAATTCTAGAATCAATTATCATTTGCTTGCTACAAAAAGAACAAATAATAATAATAATAATAATAATAATAACTACAAGAGAAAGATTAAAACCAGTAAACTACTAAAATAATACTGATTTCAAATAAAAAAAAATGCTAAAAGAATACTTACGAATTATCCACAAAGAAACGAAACAACAACACTAAAGACAAAAGTGCTTATTAGATGGATCAAAAAAAAAAAAAAAAACTTATACTTATATAAGGGTGTAATTTAATGATTACTAATTAAATACACTGATATATATCATTTTAATTGTATGATATAAATAATTATGATAATAAATAAAATATTTATTTCAAAATATTAAAATATGCTCTTATTTTTATAACTTAAACTATAACCACCTATAGTTAACCAAAAAAAAAAAAGTTTCAAAGTAACTCATCAATGTGTATATAAAATAAATGGTTGCGTAAGTTAAGTGGTGATTGGTTTAAAAAAAAATAAATAAAGAAAGAAAAAAAGTCAAATGTGCTTTTAGGGTTCAGAATTTTTAATAATTAAAAAACTAAGAATGCTAAGTAACGGTCTGAATGAGTGATTTAATAAATCAAAAAGTTATTAAATTAAAGTTGGGAGTAGTGGCACATGATATGAAACCCAATTTTAAACCATTAGCCAAAATAATAATAATAAATAAATAAGTAGAAGGAAAGGCCTTAAACCATACACATCTGGCTCTCACTCTAGAATGGGATGTTATTATATATAGAAATAATAAAAATAATATAAGATTTGAGTTTGAGAAAGGAAAAAGTTCGAGGATTTCGTAGTAGTTCAAAAGCATAAAAGGGAAAACATAAGAAATTGACTTTTGCACATATTGGATTTCTAATTTGGGCTTTTTAATTTTTTTAATTGATACGCACCCATCATTTCAATTTTTTTTATATTTGACAAGATTTGAACATTGAATTTACCGAATTTAAAATTCTTAATTGCTTTCCCTCACCTATTGAATTAGTCCCAGTGACTTAATTTTTATGTTTTACTTGTAGTACTAGACTACTAGTATATGAGTCCGATGTTCCATTTTTTTTTAACTTCTTCTTCTTATTATTTTTTAAATTAAATTGACGGGGGTATTTTTATTTTAATATTATTGTTTTTAAGGCTGCAAAGGTCAGATTGAAGTTTGTACCCATTATTCCGGGGGCCAAAACCATAAATACAAAATTTAAAAGATGCCAATAGGTAACGTCGGTTTGCTTTGAACTTTGTACTAGATTATTACATAATATTGACAATTTGACAATTAGTATGGTCCCAGATTTAATAATTTATCAATCAAACATGGTTCCCAACTTTCATTTCTAGGAGTCTAATAATAATGGTAATACTAATAATAATGTCCCTCCCATAAATGCAAAATATAAAGATGGCTATAGGTCAGTTTGGTTTGAACTGAGTCATTTAGGCATTTTGACAATCAATATGGTCCCAAATTAAATTGTCAACAAATCCTATCCTTTCAACAAATAAATAAATAAATTATCAACAAAAAGCCACTTAAATTGAAAAAACCGAAAATTTGGTCCTCAATTTTCATTTGGCTTTTTTTTAATTATTATTTAGAAAAGAATATATTTTATTTTCAAAAAAAAAACAAAACAAAACAAAACAAGAGAATAGATTTGAATTTTGAATCATATGAGTCGGATACAAAATTAATGCTAGATTATCTGCAATTACCCACTTTGCATTTCTAACGGTTTAATAAGAAATTCCATTAAATGAATGTTTCAAAGGTATTTCACCATAAATATTGTTTCCTGTTTCTTCTTTTTTTTTCTTTTTTTTTTTTTTTTGGGAAAATATTAAATTTAGAAACTTATGCCTGATTCACCTCTCATCCATCCATCTGTAACCAAACTCATTTAATTGGGCCGGTCTCACATGACTAGTTCACTTTAGGCCCAAGCCCAATAAAATTATTGGGCCTGCACTTCCCCAACAGTACAAAAATTATGAGGCCCAGTCCGGACACTACAAACTACACATGTTTATAGACACAGAATTGAAATATACAAAGTTTTCAGAATATTTTAGGAATAACAAAATTAATTTAACGTTTATAGATACAGAATTGAAATATACAAAGTTTTCAGAATATTTTAGGAGTAACAAAATTACTTAGAAATTACTATAACCATTTTCAAGTTTTATTCTACATAATTACATTTAATTAACGTAGCGATTTTATTTTGCTTGCTACTTGTAAAACATTCTAAATTTTTTTTCTCTATATCTCAATTTTACTTATTAGATTTTATATTTGCTACATGTCTTTAGATCCCAATACTAATCCGCTCAATATAAAACCTAATAAATTAGATATTGAAACTTTCCTCTTCTCTCTACTTATCTTCTTTCTCTAGCGTGTGAGAGTTTGGGTTTTTCAATCGTTTTCTTCTCTTGGGACCGGACTCCAATGGCAGCCTTTGGACTGTCTCTGGTTTCCCGGCCCTAGAGATGGATGTGAAAATCATATGGTGAGAGTTTTAAAAGAGACGAGCCCATTGGAGGAGGATTGGCGTTGCGGGAAGGAGCAAGACGGAGAGGTCCTGTAGTGACTCGATTTCGGCAACCCAGTTTCTCTCGATGACATGGATCTTGTTTTCGGCAATGACTCATTCTATGTGATTGTTTTTTTGTTTCTTGGTTTGTAGTTTTGTGTGTGATAATGGTGATGTCTTTGCAGTCTTTTATTTGGGTGTTGTATTTCAATTTGTTAATTCTAATAATGGAGGTGGTCTCCCTACGTTCCGCGTTGATTATTTATCCGCCAGATCTGAGTCTTGGCATTATTTTGGTCCCACTAGAATTGCTTCTATATGGAGTTAGTGATAGCCCTAGTGCTACTGAGTCTTGGCTCTCGATCGATCTGGATATTTTATCGATTGTTGGGGTTTTGTCAAAAAGAGCTTTACATGTGCTCAATTTCAATGCACCGTGAAATGTACCCGTTATCGAGTCTAAAGCACATGTTTTTCCCTTTGAGCGTCATCAGAATTTACTAATGGATCTGTTCTTATTGAAAGGTTTTGTTTCATGTATTAGAGGGTCATTTGATATGTTTTATGTCTTTGTATCTCCTTATTAAATCTAATGAAATTTCCGTTTCAAAAAAAAAATCCGCTCAATATATAGAGTAATTATATTTATGGAAATCAAATCTCTCTCTCTATCTCTCTCTCTCTCTAAAAATGAGGAGCAGGAGAAATTAAATCCCCAATCAGACAAAGGAGAATAACTGGAAAAAGACACTTCCACAGTAATATATAACCTGGTTGCCACAAAGCTCTTAACCTGGCAACAAACAATATTGAGGCAATGAACAACAATATCGTAGTAGACACAAGTTTGGAATTCTAAGCAACTTTTCCCTGGATGTTGTCAAACGGGAAAGGGTGAATAAAGGCTGAATTCAGTTGCCAAATCTTAAGGGTGGCCTTAACTGTCACTCCGGTCGCATTGTTGAACAAAAATAGGCGGGCTGCTCCGTAGATGGCTTTCGTCGGGTAAATCCGCGACGTTATAACTGTCCTTCCTCCTTGGCCAAAGCTCTCCACAATTGAATGATCAACCTGATCAACCGCATTCATATTATAAGTTATGAACTTTTAAAATTTGAGCTTTTTGAAAATGTTTAGAAAAATAAATAATAAAATTAGAGGAAAATGATAGAAAAAAATGTTCGGAAACATTATCTCCAAAGGTGACCCCAAACACCCCGTTAGTGTTGTATTTTTTTTAGTTGATTTGTTATTTAGTCACTTACCAATACTCTCATAGAGTATTTTTCACCATCCAACACAGGAACTTGGCTTCCATAAACTTGTTTAAAAACATCATTAGCCTTGGATGACCTGCATTAATTTACAAACGACGTGCTTAAGATTTCATAATTATTTTTATTATTATACTATAATAACAAAAGTTTCTAAAGTAACAAACCTAGTTTCATCTGCGCAGAAAAAAGTCTTCGCATTGGAAGTGCAAAAATAGATCGGAGTAAGCTCTGAAAGTTCATCGTCGGCGAGAACTAGAATACCAAACGGTCCAAATTTGTTCCTGTCCACGGCACCATCACCGCAACCGGAGATCTCATTGCCGGTCTCCTTTGATCCCGACGATTCTACTTCAAAGTCGGCGAATATGTCTAACTGCCAAACAGTTTCAGTTAAAGAAAAAGAACCAAATATTAAGGAGGAAATTAAATTACAAACAATTTAGGGAAATTAAGAAAAAAATATTATAGAAAAAACCTGTGTGGCTGTTCCAATATCTAGGGGTACTACTGTTCCAGGCTCAACTACCACGTCAGTGAAACTGTTGCTTGTTAGTCTCAAGCTCTCAATCTCTTCCACTGGCCATTGAAGTATGTTTGTTCCTGTCTTACTGTCAAACAGCACAGTTCTTGGTATTGTCTGCAACAATGTAACAATTAATTATGTGGATATACTTCTATCAAATATATATTTATATATATATTTGTATTATGTGGCTATACTTTTATATTTTTGCCTTGAAACACCAAAATTACCCCCAAACATAAATTCCAATTACTAACCAATTTTCAACAAAAAAAAATAAAAATAAAAAAGATATATTTATATTTATATTTATGTGACTACTTTTATATTTTGATGTGATTTTAACGTTGAAACGATTATAATATTTACATAAGAAATACGTAAATTATATGGAAAATGTACCTGAACAGAGGCCCATCCTTTTGCCAGATCATCAGCTTCGGTATCAGTTTCATTAATCCAGCCCCAAAGAATCCTTCTCTCCTTGATTTGGTCATAAAACGTCTTAGATGCATAATATCTTCCATAATCCAGCTTCAACCCGATACCCACATCCTCTTTCGGGTTATCGGGTACCCAAGTATCATTCGACACAAAATATGTCCCAATTGCATAGTGATCGACTTTTGTATCATCCAAACTAGCCTTCAACACGTGCTTAACCCCTGGTCCATTCACAGAAGTCTCTAGACCTTTTGACCCGTTTATAGCGACCGGGTAAAAATCGACACACTCCCACATACCCGTACCCGGGACCTCATGCAAGTAATGGTCCGATAGTTCATATTTGATAAAGTTTTCAGTAGTGTACACAAGTGAAATACCAGTTTTATTGACCTTTGACCCGAGTGTGATCCGCCATTTCCCATCGGGTCCGATCCATGCAGTGGTCGGGTCACGAAAGTCCTTAAGCCCGATACCGGGTGGTGGGACCAAAACCGGGTTACCCTCAAATTTGACCCAATCAAGGAGGAGGGGATCAGATAGGTTTGCGGGGTACGCGAGGTTTTGTACTTGCACGGATTCATCGGTGGATCCGGTGTACAACATTACGATCTTGCCATCGGGGAGGATCGTGGCGGAACCGGTCCAGACGCCGTTGATGTCGTACCAACGGTCGGGGACCATGGCAAGCGGGAGGTAGAGCCAGTGGATCAAGTCGGATGAGACGGCGTGGCCCCATGTTATGTTGCCCCAAATAGCCGAATCCGGGTTGTATTGGTAGAATAGATGATACCAACCTTTGTGAAATAGTGGACCTGTACCAATTCAAATATTTTTTTCCAATTGACAAATGTTGAAAGTATACCGTTTTAAACCGTTTTATCTGTATTTTGTTCATTGATCATGCATGTCACTATTTAATTCCGGAAAAATTGGGTTTAAAAGGGTTAATTAAACAGAAAAAACGTTCATATTGTCAAGGAAAGTTCTTTTTTTTTTTTTTTTTTTAAACGTTAATTGCATGACATCTCGAGGAAAGTGATTAGAACACGTGCGATATAAATGCAAAGCAATAACGGTTGCGTGGGCTAGCAATTCTCTATTTTTATGCACAGAAAAAAGTTAGTTGAATTAAATAAGTAATTGTAGGCATGTAATAAAGTGTAAAATCACGTCTGATCTTATAAAAAATATATATATATAGTTGGAATATCTAATATTTAAATTTTAAAAAAAATAAAAAAGAAAAGAAAATTAAACTAAATAAAATTTTCTCATTTTAGGGAGATTTTATGAACTTTTGGGCATAAAACGAGCACAAGAAAAAAGAGGTCAATCCACCTATTTTTTTTTTATTTTTTTTGTTGGACAGGGTAGGTGGAAGAAGATTAGAGCGGTAGATGGCCAGCATGGCACGCGGGTAGTTTCTGGACAAGTGTACATGAAACTACAATTTACTACTTTTTTCCAACCAAAAAAAAAAAAAAAAAAAAAAAAACCACATCATATTTTTAGGATCAGAATTCTTCATGGTGATTGGTTCTGAACATGGGGGCCACAGGACCGTGTGTAATTTGATGTTAGCTGATTGAACAAAAACTGTACGAGTGGGCTCCCTTTGCCTATTCCTACTCACTCGCTTTATCGCTAGAACTCTCTTGATTGGCCCACAACTCTTCCACAACTTGTTTGGATCACACACTGATTATATATTATATTTCAATATAATGTAATATGTATTTAGGTATCATATATATATTTCATTTCAAAACAACTCCATTGAATAGTAAATCAACTCAAAACACACTATTAATAAGTACTTTATTTTGTTGAAAAATTATAAAAGTATTCTATTAATAGGAATTTTTAAAGAAACCTCTTCGTTAGAAGTTTTTTTTTTTTTTTTTCCCAAATGTGAATTATTTTTCTTTTTAGAGAAATATCAAATGTGAAATTACAAACTATGCTTGCAATCACCCGTCATAAGTAATTTCTTCAACACTAGTGGATTGTTTTATATTATTAAAATACGTAAATTTGACAAAAAATATTAAATCTGTTGATTTATGAAGAATTTATATACTTGTTTTCCATAGCATGCTGATTACTACTCTTTTTTCTTTGTGATTTAATACAATATATAAATATATTCTATGCAGTCTATAGAATCAGCAACACGCTAAACTATCCAATCATCGACCACAATAATGCATACAAAAACAAACAAGTGAGAGAGAGAGAGAGAGAGAGAGACAGAGGAAATAATATGCATCACATAAAAAAATAAAAAATAAAAAATAAAAAATTATGAATAGTGCAACTGCAAATCAGCAAGATCGTCGGAATTTATTATTTATTCAATTATTTGCCATATCCCACAACATGTATGAGCAAGTAACGATCTGCAAATTTTATTTTAACATTTGACCTTCAAATTCCCCTAAAAAAAAAATAATAATAATAATAATAATAACTTTTAAACAAGCAAAGAAAAATCAATTACAACACTGCTGAGTTGTTTTCTGATTTTAGTATTATTATTATTATTCCGGATTTAGCCCCAAAATGTAGATTAATGTAATAAGGAAAGAAAAGAATAGTTAAAATACTATCATTAGGCTAATAATAGTTAAAAAAACGAAGATGTACTTTCTGAAAGGACTGAATGGACTTACCATTAGGATCTGAAGCACAACCAACCAGATGATGAGATTCCCCCAAATATGCCCCTCACCAAACAATTGTTTGAAATTTCATTAAAACAGTAGCATAACAATGAAAAGAAAAAACAATAAATAATTTTTCAAAAAAAACAAACTAATTAACACTTTAAGGTAAATAATTTTAATTTAGACTGTCAGATAACGAAATTAAGCAAAATAATTAAATGAAGAAGCTTAATTAAGAATTAGGTAGTACCGACCATTCATCCAATTCTTCTGAGGTTGAAAATGGAAGGAAGTTCTTTGCCAAGAAAACATGGCGTTTGTCCAGTTGTACGACAACCCGTCGGAAACGAAATAAGGGTTCGATTTGGCCGAAACGCCTTCAGCCACGCCTCTCGGCACTGGAAACGACATGCGTTTTGCGTTTGACGACAGATCATCATTTTCTTCTTCTTTTGTGTCCAGTGGTTTTGTCGCCTTTGAGGGTTGTTGGTTAAGAGTGATTAATGCGACCAAGGAGATGAGAAAGACGACGGAGGCGCCGATCACGGCGAGGCCCTTCAGGGGTCGCCGGCGGCGGAGGCTCGGCGGAGTTACGGCGGCGGTGTGGTGGTCCAGCAAGGGAGTGTAGGAATACTGGTTGTCATGTGCTTCTTCTTGTTCTTGTTCTTCAATGTCATGGCTTGAAGGATTGGTTTCCATGTGGTGTCTTTTGCCGTTTGGGAGTGGTAAGAAAAATCAAAGAAATATTTGGGTCCTTAAATAGGGAGACAGAGAGAGAATCTATAGCACATTTTTCTTTGGACTTGTGTTGACGTTTTGGATTGGGGGCTAACGTGGTATGAAATTAATCGAGCTAGCATGTTAATGGTAAGAATTAAACGAGAAGGAAAATTTTGGTAAGAAATTAAGTGAGAGAGAAAAAAAAAAAAAACATAAAGATATTAGATACTTAACTGTGGGTGACGTTTACATGTTAGGGATGAATAGGAAAATTCACTAGGAGCCTTTAAAATGAATTTCATTTATACATAAAATGAGAAATTACAGTTAGTGTCTCGAAACAATATATCTAAATTTAGAATAATAAAATCTCTTGAAAACACAATTAAATTCAAATTTTGAGTTATTAATAATAATGATTATAAAATTAAACTTTCCTTATCATTTGTACCTATGTTTATTTGGAAGGAAAGAAAAGAAAAAGGAATAGATTGTATCAAAAATTTCTAATCCTCCAATTTTAATCTCTTTTGAGAGGGAAAGAGAATTTATATCAAACCCAATAAGGTATTTTCTTTTTTACTAAAAAAAAAAAAAAAAAAGGGTCTTCTCTTTCTTTCTTTCTTTCTTTTTTTTTTTTTTTTTTTCTTTTGTAACAATTTACTTTTTAGATTATATACTTCTCTTCTTTTTTTTTTTTTTTTTTTTTATTTCCTATTTTCTTTCCATGTTATCATATAAAGGGAAAGAACACTAAAGCAAATAATAGTTTTTTTTTAGTGGCCAGCATGTACCCTAACTATAGTTGAGTAAAATGTAAGCCTGACACTTTTTTTTTTTTTTTGGCTGCTGCTGCTGCTGAAGAAAAAATGGGTTATAGGATAGAGATTGGACCTGTAATTATTATTATTATTTTTTTTTGCTAAAGAAGAATAGGCTATATGGGTAGACGTTGAAATGTTCATGTAACTCTGGAGAGATGGATATCCCCTTGCGTAATATATGGATTTCTTATAAAGTGAATTGTCTATATACTCTGATCAACACAATGATAATGACTCAAACCCAAATATTTATTGAGGAGAATAAATGTTCTACTAATCCATATAAAGGACGTTGACAAACCTGTTACTGTTTGTAACTCAATAAAAGCTCCCCACTACGAGTGTCAGATTGATTTGTCATTTTTCGTTTAATAGTGCTACTGCCAATTATCACTAGTAGTTGTCATTTTTACTAGGTTTTGTTTTGTTTTTTTTTAAGAAAAAGATATTTAGATATAAAATCGTGTGGTATTTTGTGTCATAAACTTATAATTAATAACGCGTGAGTTTATAATAAGCGGAAAATGTGTCTCTAATAATAATCACTAATGATGATATTTAGCATTGAACTATTGTCATTTTTGTAGCGGCTAGAGTAGCTTATCCATCTCTAATCTCTACCTAAACTATAAAATATATCTAAATACAGGCTCTTAATTAAAGCTGTAGGGTGAAGCTAGATAATTTGTGATGTTTTTCTCTATTTTTTTCTTATAATTATTTTTTTAAGGAAAATTGTTGAATGCAGCTAATTTTAACCTCAAAATTGGGTTCAAGACCAAATATTATTGGATCCAAAGATCAAAATAATTTGCAGTTCGCCTTGTAAAAAAAATGAAGAGAATAGCTTGAAATTAAGGTGAGAGTTGAAATTGCTAAGGAATGTTGGAGTTGCCATTAAAATACTCACAAACAAAGCAATTTTCTTTCAAGTTTTTGTTGCTTCATTCTTCCAATATTTAGAATGAAATTGTTGAGTGTATGCGAACAAAAAGTTACATATTGACTAGACATTAAAATGTAAATGAGCTTAAAAGTGCTTGCATTACTCCTTCTAATTGGTTGACCTTTTAGGATGGAATCCCAAGGTCCCTAACAAGTGGTATCAGGGTCAGCTTTAAATGTAGTCATGTGTACACATGAGATCCCTAAGAAAAAATCGGACAAAGATTGGTGGCCCCTGAGAGTTCAATGGAAGATAAATCCATGGTATAAAATGGACTATCGAGATAGAAAAATGCATGACGCTGATGCAGTGGAGATCTCGATAATAAAGATGGACAGATGGATCATCATTCGAGTAGGGCTATGATGATCGTGGGTTTCGTTTAGGAGAAATTGTTAGGTATATGCGAATAACCATCACATATTGACTAGACATATAATTGTAAATGAGTTTAAAAAGGCTTAAACAATTCCTTCTAATGTGTTAATATTTTAGGATGGAATTCCAGATCATTAATCAAAGCAAAATGTCTTCAAAAAAGCTTTATATTTTTGTTCGCATCCAATAAAAGAGAAGCCTATAATTTATCTTCTTCTTCTTTTTTTACATAAAAGTCTACATATATTATTATTTTTAATCACGTGACAAAACTTGACATTTAAGGGGAAAAAAAATAAAATTATCGGAGGGTCCATGTTCAAAGAACACGTTGAAAACTCAAAACCTCACTCGACCCACACCAGAAGACGTGGATGTATGAGCATCACACAGGGTTTTGGATAGGTCATGAATTCGGGTGGTTGTGTATTGCTGGACCAGAAGAGAACAAAATAATGTGGCCATCTTTTATCATACATAAATATATATATATATATATATATATATATATACAGGGATCATTAATAGAGGACTTATGCCCAATACATTTTTATTTTTTTCAATTTTATCTTTAAAAATTTTTTATTCTTCTTATTTTGTTCTGTTAAAATTTTATTATCTCTATTTAAACGGTCTTAAAAACTTTATCGATATTTTAACGTTTATTCCTAACAAAATAAAAGGTTAACTCTGTCGCTAGTTTCAGAGATTATATATATGAGTATAATATAAAGAAGAGTACATCAAATTATAATCAAAGATAATTAGATTTTTTTTTCCAAGAGTAAAACTAAATATATGTTTTGGTACCATTTAAGGAAAAAAAAATAAAAAAGTAGTTTTTAAATATATATTTTTGAAAATACATTAATTTGTTATGGACTTTTTTAGAGGATCTTATTAGCAGAAAACACTAAAATGTGCAACATGATATCTAATCAAATTTAATGCTGATGTTATATATATTTAAATGGTAGTATAAAATAATTAAATTTTCTTTTATATTACACATTTTTAATTTAAATATTTATGATGTAGTTAAAGTAAATATTTGCACAGTGCCTGAACTTGTTACGGCTACTAATTTAGAGATTATGGACGTAGTTTTTCGTAGCGTTTGTTCCTAGAGAAGACTAGTACACGATAGATGGACTTTTTGTCTCGTGTCGTTACAATAATTTGTGGAAAGAGTATCTCTACAATCATCTATATCATGTAGGTCCCATGTGATAGAACTTTAAGCCATTGTTTTCTTCCCCCACGGAAAGGAAAACGTTTTCATTTTTTATTTTGAGATTGAAAGATTATAATTAGTAAAGAGACCGAAAGATGGTGCAGACTTGGGGGGTCAGGGACGAAGGGGGACCCTATATATTATACCATTAAAAATACATATATTTATCAACAGTCTATCTAAATTTAATAAAAATTAAAATCAATGTGTAGTGACAGACATAATTTAGTGATAATTTTATATTTAACTCTACCAAAATATAACAAATTTGAATCCCTCACTTTTAAATTTGGAAAAAAAAAAAAAAAAGTGAGCATTTTAATCCTATTCACCAAGCAAATTAATAAGGATGACAATAATATTTACGGAGATGGCTCCGTGAGCCTTTGCTTCGAACGAGGAGATGGGAATAAAGTATTTTTCCTAAATTAAAAGTAAGACGGGGATCAAGAAATACCTTCAACCCCTTAAGCGTAATATACATATGTTACATAGATTAATACTATGTATATAGGTGTATATATTAAGGAAAAAAATGGTAATTACTAATCATATTTTTTTAAACACTAAAAAAAGAAGGTAATAGAAAAGATAATTATTAGTTAGTAACATTTATAAATTGTTAAGGTCAAAATCCACCAAATAATGCTGGAGTTGAAATGTTTGCCGTTAACCTAAACTACCGTCGTAAAGTTAAGTATCAAAAGTGCATAAAAAATAAAGAACACTAGAAATTTATAGAGGTTCCTCTTCTATTGAAAGGGCAGTCCTCTTTGGAGTCGGGAAGTCATGGTTTCACTATTCATGGAGAAAATATAGAGTGTAATTCTTGGGTACCAAAAATGGTTATAAGAAAAACTATTGATTTTTTTATAAAGCTTGTAAGAAAAATATATATTACAATTAGTACTATTGATTTTAATTATTATATTTTCTTTAATGTTACTGTTAGCTTTTACACCGTTCCGAGCTATGGACTAAAATAAATAGATCTCTAGATCAGAGTAACCAAATTAATAATCCACAATAAACAGTAATCACAAACTTAAAAAAAAAAAAAATGAAACATGGTATATGACACAGTGTGTGAAAACTACCGAAGGACGTGACATTCAAATTTTTAATGGATAAGCTTTTAATATTTTACAGAAAGTTAATTTCCTTGCTAGCAAAAGTAAAAATGGTAATTGTTTTTATTTTTTTTTATTTTTTTAACACTAACTACTAAAAATCTATATATTTACTAACGAGGATTTTGATTATTTCTTTTATGTTATTGCCACATAAATAATGATCGCAAGTAATTATAAAATTGCGATATTATTACTGTTTGTAATTACTATAGTTAATGAAGAAAAACCTAATGTGATACAATAACATAAAGGAGAATTTAAAAACTAGAGACTATGACGTACTTTCTTTTTTTCCCCCCTTAGTGCTATAAAAAAAAAAAGTAACCCAAGTAAAAATACAAATATAATTAGTAATTGGATTTGTCCACAGCTAAAAATATGCATCTGCTTATTTAAAAAACAAAAAAACAAAAAAACAAAAAACAAAGAATCCAATCACAACCATGGAGCCGTGGCTTTCAAATGGGCCAAGTGATCGAGATTCGAGACAAATCGAAAAACAGATCAGCTGTCACGGGAGAACATGGGACTGTGTATATCATGTTGGTATGTCTGGATTTATATAGTTGCATATATTTATGTATATCTATACATTATATAGAAGTACCAATAATTGATTCTGTTGCAAGAGGTTTCATCCAAAACGATTAAATATTTTCGTATTTATTTTTGGTCCTCTGTTTTTTTTTTTTACCTATTTTTTTTCATTTTAGTCTTTTTTAAAATTTTCTTTTGGATCAAATTTTATTTTATTTTTCAATTTAGTCCTTTTTTATTTTCTTTGCAGACTTTTTTTTGGCCTATTTTTTTTTTTTTCATTTTAGTCCTTTTTTTATTTTCTTTTAGGATGAAAAATTTTTGTTTTTATTTTTTGGTCCTCCGTTTTTTTTTTGCCCAATTTTTTTCATTTTAGTCCTTTTTTAAATTTTCTTTTAGGATCAATTTTTATTTATTTATTTATTTTCAATTTAGTCCTTTTTTTATTTTATTTTCGGACTTTTTTTTTTGCCCCATTTTTTTTTTATTTTAGTCCTTTTTTATTTTATTTTCGGAATTTTTCTTTGGCCTAATTTTTTTCCTTCCATTTAATCCTTTTTTTTTTCATTTTTTTGCCCAACTTATTTTTCATTTTAGTACTTTTTTCATGTTGATAATTTCTTTCATTTTAGTCTTTTAATCTTTTTGGTTTTTTTTTTTCAGTAACTTTTTCTTTGATCTTTTTATGTTTATATTTTTTTATTTATTATTTTAATTTTTCTCTACGTAGATAAATTTTTTCAAATTTATCCTATGCACATTCTCTTCACTAATATTTATGTTTAGTACAAAACCCAGCATCAAGTCTCTTCAACAGTTGATCTTACTTTCAAAGTCCTTGGAACCAGATTGTCCAAAAGTCTAAAGTTGAATCCTCATACCTTGCGGCAAAAGTTTGATAGGGAATGTTTGGTGCAATATTAGATTTTGACAATTAGGTCGTATTCTTAATGATATGTCTAAAGTCAAAAAGTTTGTTTTCATTCTTACATATCCTATAATAATAATATTATTATTATTCAGAATTCTTTAATAAGGTAATGAAAAAAAATATATATATATGATTTATTTTTAATTATAAAAACTTCATGAAGTTTTGTTAAATTATCATACTTTGATATTTAATAAGATATTAATTTGATGTGATTAAAAGCTATATCATTTCGTTGTAGGATTATAATAATAATAATTATTTTTTTTTTGTATATCCTATATCATAGAATTCTCTCTCTATATGTGTGTGTATTTATTTTTTCTTAATCCTTAATTCTTTTGATTTGCAATGTTAAGTTTGCTTTAAAGCACGTATATAAGACTGTACTAAATTTATGTATGCTAATAATAATCGTTCAAGAGAATTGATCATCATAATGCATTTACGTAATGCTGCCAAGAACCAAAAATATAAACAGAAAGAATAGTAATTACACGTTTTATTTTGTTTGGCTTTTGTCTTGTCGCAAACTCACAATTATAAGAACTAATGTTTCCAGCTAATTAGTGGTGCCTAAGGGCTAAGGCACAGCTGCCAGTCTTGAATGGAAGCAAAAAGAGTAGCTACCATTCTTTTGTTAAGTTTTTACAATGAATCGTATACTTCAAGTCATGTATGAATACACATATACTAGTTAAAATCATGTGCGAAGCACGTGTAAAGCGCATACAAATTGAAATTATTGAATGTCTATTTTATAAATATAAATATTAAAGTTTTTAATGACATTTTATGGTAAAAAAAAAAAAAGAGAATACCAAAAAAAGACAATTAAAAAAGTTATTAAAGAAAAAACAAGAGAAATCAAGAAAAAGTGAAAAAGGAAAAAATGAAAGACATCATCACAAAAAGACAAAATAACTTAACCAAATTTTTGAATTGTAATTTTAGACGACTTCACTCTTATAATATAGTTATAGATATACATACAAATGATTTTGAAAAATGTGACAGGAAAATTATTTCGTAGTTGTTAAATATATATATATATATATATCTAATAAAAAATGTCTTGTTATACACTAATTTTTACATGTTAAGGTCCAAGACCAATCCATCCTTCACGTTCTAAACGTGCGTGCCGCCACCGGAACCAGCAGATTACTTGCAAGCTTGAAAGAGTCTCAACTCACTTTTTTTTTTTTTTTTTTGGTTGTTGAAAGAGTCTCAACTGACTTTGAGATTAATAAATAATTGGAGATGACAATTTAGATGATTTCAAGGACATGAAAAGAAAACGAAAAAAAAAAAAAAAAGGAACTGTTATTGAAGAAAATTGAACTAGTTCAGGCTTTAAGTGGTGTTTTCACAGATTTTGTTGTGTCCTGCATTGCCAATATGTTTTATTTTATGTACATTGAACAAAAATTTAATTCCCCATGTGTTGTGTTTTATTTTATGTACATTGAACAAACCATGTGTTTTATTTTATGTACATTGAACAAAAATTGTTTTATTTTATGTACATTGAACAAAAAATTTATTCCCCATGTGTTGTGTTTTATTTTATGTATATTGAACTCAAATTTTATGTTTCAAATTGATATTCTCGAAGATTTGCTCGCGCTTGCAGGAATCGCTCTTATGTTCATTTATTTATTTAATAAGCCTTTTAGTTGCCTTAACTTATAATATATTAATACTGTAGTCTGCTGCTATAATAAGGTGAAAATATCAGCAATCATGAGACGGCTTAAAAGTGCTGTTCCACTTTGGATGCCAATTACATTTTAGTTTAGGAAATCTTAATGGTTCTTTTTTTCTCTATTTTAAGTATAATAAACAGTTCCTATCAACTATTTTTTTCATTATTTTAGTTTAGGATATTTGAGGAACAAGTTGAACATTAAAAAAATAAAAACCTTTGACAGGTTTAGAGCTCATAAAAGAACAAGTTTTAATTTGGAAAAAATCTTAATGATTTCTTTTCGGTTATTATTATTATTATTATTGTTTGATTTGAATGTTAATCTAGTTTCGTTTGGCTCTTTTTCAACTTAGGATTGTTAGATCTTTTTTCTTTTATATTCTTAACAATATTTTGCTTATAAAAAAAATGTAAGCAAACACACTCTTAAAAGCCTAGAACTGATCAGTCCAAAATTTTTCATAATCAAAACTTTGTGAAGTAAATGGCATCTAAGCTGAAATTGAAATGAATATGAAATAACACAAAACGGTTATACGAATGAAAGAAAAAACCAATATATCATCCCATATAAATGAATAAAGGGATCCAAATGTCATTATACATAAATCCATATAAAGAACGAAAAAGAAAAAAGAAGCATATTTTAAAGCATATGCATGCGTCCATGCATTTACATATTGGTTTAAAAAAAAAAAAAAAAAAAAAAAAAAAAAAAAAAAAAACCCGTATCATATGAAAGAATTAACAAATGATTAGAACTCTAAACACCCCAAAAGGGAAATAAAGAAAACCAACCAACAAAATCAAAGGGAAAATAGGAAAATAAATGAAAAATATTTATTAATACATGGATTTAAGGGTGGGAAAGGAGCTATATATTGATGTCAAAAACAAAAATATAAGGATAATTAAAGCAAACAATTTACAATTAAGACCAAAAACTTGGAGCAGCACAACCAGGGACAAATATCTGCTTGAGGAGGAGTGAAAAAAAAAAAAAGTTTTCCATTCAACTCAGCCCCGCAGTAGCTCTTGGTATAATTTCTAGAATGGTACACGTATATGCCAAGAGTATTCTCTTCTTTATATATTATTCTGTTAATTATAGTATTTTATAAAGCACTCGATTTCGTCCATATAACAAGTGAATTCAGAAACTCCATCACCTACATAGATGTAAAAGAGCAGTTTTTATTTTTTTTTTTAATTATGTTTTTTGAGTTTGTTCTGTGATATTGAAAAATATTGAAGAAATCAGGAGTCGAGAGAGTAGGGCGGAAACGAACCTCTGATGGATCTCTGAGAGAGTAATATGCACTGCTGTTTTCCTTGGGCTTAGAGGAGACTAGAATTCCATAACCACAGTTTGTCTCTCTCAAAACCTGTTTGTTAAGAGTTGATTAAGTTCACGAATTCGGTAATAGGAAAACGAGTCATCAAAGATTATTCAGAATTAGAAGAAGATTTTACCTTAAATGCATCTTCATCTGTGCGGTCATCTCCAACGTATATCGGGAGCACATCATTACAATCACTTAGCCCTGATTCACAATCACTGAGCCCTGATTCAATACACGGATAAAATGGATTCCTAAAACAAACCTGTTTGGAGAACAGTATTTACCTAGTGACTCGAGTAAAAAGGTGACGGCCTTCCCCTTATCCCAGTTTATGACAGGTCGAACCTCTAGAACCTAATATGTCATAAATTGAACGCGATCAGAGAACAAGGACCGATATAATACAAATGAGTAAGTTCAACATAAGTTAAAAAAGGTTAATGATTTTCGCATGATTAGATTCATTTAATACCTTTCGCCCATGAGTCAATCGCAACCGGGGGTAGCCTTTAAGAATGTTGTGTACGCATTGCGCAACCAGATCCCAGTTCTGAAAAAAAAGTTTCCAGGAAAAAGCCAAACTATTAACAAGGGAGACCAAAAAAGAAAAACTGCACATAAAAGAAAAGTCATTGATCTTTTACTTGAATGATTTTCTTACCTTCTCGTCTACATTACGATAATGTACAGACACACAGAACTTATTGTTCTCGACTTTAGCTCCTTCAATTCCTTTGGTACTTTCAACGAGGGAGGTAAAAACCTGTAACCAGTGTAAGATTAGTCAAGGCTACACCATCAAATAACAAAGTATTAAAACTTATGTCTTGTTCATCAAATGATACACTAAAGCATAGTAGCGGGGAGCAAAAGGTGTTAGTAAAGTAGACAGAAAATTTACCAACCTCGTGAATCATTGGTAAAAATTCAACTGCAGGCTGGAACAAATTAACGTCCTTACCCTGTATCATACAACGAAAGCAGAAAAGAAGAACTTAAGGAAATTCGTAGACGATCAATAATTTGAAGAGTGATGCGGAGAGATGTAAGATTTTAGCCATTACCTGCTTGTCAGTAGAGCTAAAACAGCTTGGCTGGTCATCTGATATAGACGGTTTTACAGGACACATGATGTCCATCCCATGACTACCAGCATAAAATAGTTCAGTTAGACCTACAAACTCGTACACCTGAACGAATACGACAAAAGGAAGTGCTTAGTCAAAACCCAAAACTAATGAAAAAAGCAAAGATGGCTTAATGATATAAGCAAAAAAAAAAAAAAAGGGGGGCCGAGGAAGACACTAGCCAGATGCTACCTTGCTGCGACTTCTTCCACTAATTATTGCCGTTGGAAAATATTTTGCCACCTTTTTTACAGCAGCTCGCATCTGAAAACGGTAAAAAACAATGGTAAACAAATGATGATGTTGGAAGAGGGAAAAATGAATAAATGACAAAATCTGAGAGAGACTCTTACAGTTTCAGACATGAAGGCACAGTCAGGATTATCTACAATTGGTGAAAGAGTTCCATCATAATCCAGAAACAAAGCAATTCTCTTGCCCTTTGCATGATTAGTTATTTGCTCAAAAGATTTAAGTGCTGATGGGTACTTAACCTGCAGGATTGGAACAGAAAAATGAGGTCAACGCACTAGGAAACAGATGAAAAAGAAAAAAAAAAATATATCAATAACAAACACGAGAAAATCATACAGGCAGAAATATATAATACCATCCAGGTTCGGTAAGCAACATCGGCATCAGAGGGAGCAAACTCGTTGTTGACGTCCTTAGCTAGTTTCCTGTGAGGAGGCGATGAAGCTTTCATGGCATCCAACCAAGAGGAAGAACGAACATCATCAAGTACTCCAGTCTTCTTCCTGGGGATTGTTAGGAAGAGACCTGGAGAAAAAGCTGCTCCGGAAGGCGAGTATGGAAACAAACTCGAATGTAGCCCAAGTCTTGACTTGCTTAAGGGTGCAGGATCAGTGAGAACAGGAGCAGTATGATTTGATTTCAGGTCCATGGGATCCAGATTTGTTTGCACAAGTGATGATGTTGAAACAAAGTCGACTTCGATAAGAGGATAACTTTAAACCAATGTCAGCCGTATGCCAGACGTGAAGATCTACTTCACCCAACCCTTTTATCTATAAAGAACCACCTTTTTAATGTCTTCTTGTCACTGCTACTCGGCTTACGGTCCATCAAGCACAAGACTTCTGAAGACTAATTACAATAAAAAAAATGATTTAAGTGAAAACCATAAATATTTAATTCAGCACAAGAATACATGAATGGAGCGGAAATTCTTACAGGCTCTTCATCTCTTTAGCAACCGTCCACAAATAACAGTTATCTGTGAAACAAGAAATGCTTCAATATGATATCGCGGAGATAAAATTCAAGTCTTCTATATAGAACCGCAAGCATTAATGCCAGAGCAAACCGATTGATACGTCAAAAGAAAAGAGAAGCAGCCAAAATGCCAGAGCAAACCGATTGATACGTCAAAAGAAAAGAGAAGCAGCCAAAATGGAAAAATCAAACTATCACAATCACAAACACAATTATCTCCAGCAAATTTCAGATGCAACTAAAACGAAGGAAGGTGCCAACATAACTATAATTGTAACCCTCTAATACAAATTTAGAAGATGATAATACTAGAAAGAAAAAGATGCAAGCAAATCCAAAACCAACCTTAAAAGGTATTTTCTCATAGACAATCCCAATAATAGCTAGATTGGTGTTAATATAATGATCAGAAAAGCGTCAATTTGATAACGACTCTGCTAAAACTGCCAAAGCGAAAAAATAATATATTCCATCTTTAATAGACCTCTTGGACCCTACCTTTCATTGTGTAGTCATCTCATGAGATGAAACTACGTTATGAAGGACTAACGCCCTTTAATCTAGAGATAATTGAATACGAAAACACAACAAAAGGAGATAAAAAGGGGCTCCTAAATTTTTTCCTAAAGAAAAGCTAAAAATTGGTCACTTCAGATAGTGATATTTCGCAAAAAAGGTCAGGGCACTAGTGCGGTTTCGTTCTGCAAGTTTTCCATACAATTAAAATATCTATAGGTTGAGGTAGTCTGCTTTCCTAAAGTTGACATGAGAATGATAACGCTTCCGTGCTTATAAAGAGACGGGAAATTACAACAATAATTCCTGTGAACGCTGCTGAGAAAACAACATGTGAAAGTCAAGCAAATTATGCCCTATAGCTAACAAAACACCAAGCGAAATTAAGGCTCGAATTCAGCAGCATCGACTTTAGTCAATTAAATGCAAAGGGCGATAACTTAGCGTTAGGACCCCGCTTGCTGATGATAAAGAAAACAGGTACAAAGCTCTAAAAACAATAATCATAACCATGTTGCAAGTCAACTTATTGAAACAAAGCAGTTCAACGATAATAAGAAAGCATAACTCAGACATTTATAACATTGAAAACAAGTTGAGAACACAGTGAACCATAATTAAATTTATGAGTCATATGGCCTACATCATTAACAATAACATAATATGATGGAAAAATATTTCTTAGTTGTATACATTCAACTATACCATAAACAAGGACCCACATCAAAGCATCAGATCTTTAAACATATGGACCCATAATTAGGAGATGAATAAAACCCCCATGATGTGACAACGGAAAAAAAATAATAAAAAAGATCAAGAGTAACAATTCAAACAATCACAAATTTATGTTCATAACATACCACCACGATGAACACAAAAATTTCAAAATTTCAAAATATTAAAATTCTTCTTTTTTTAGTCAGGAATAAGTTTCAAGGACAAGATTTCAAAGTGGAGATATGTGATAAAGAATATAACGACTTTTTTTTTTACTGGTCTAGGAGTTATAGTTTAGAATAGTGTACACGATTACGACACGAAAATATATTTGACCAGTTATTTTGTGCTGTAGCCAATGGCATTACATGGAAAAAAAATCACGAAAAAATCAAAGATGAAAACAAAGATCAATATCACATCAGCTTAAAAAAATATAAACAAAAAAAGAAAAAAGAAAGGCACCCAATTCAGAATCATGTCGAGGGTATCAGTTTCTACGGTATGAAAAAAAAAAAAAACTGAAAAAACTGAATTAACCAATCTTATAACGATCAGCCGAGGAAGAAAATCTCAACGAAGAGAAATCTAAAACCCCAAAATAACACCAAAATTAAAATTTTGAGAGAACCAAATTAGACGAAATCAAGTTTCGGTTGATTACATTGGTTAAAGGAAGAGACTTGCTGTGAATTTGAAAACATGCAAATGAAATTTACAGAAAAGAAAGAAAAAGAAAAAGAAAAAGAAAAGTCTCAACAAAGACGCGGTTAGGTTAAAATACAGCACCGACTCTTTTGAATTCAATTTTCCAGAATTGCGTGCCAAACGACAAGACAAGAAACGGAAACTTACCAAATTGATTAGGTACAATCCGTGGGAAAACAGGCGCGGAATCTCAAAACTTCGAAAGAAAAACTCGAGATGAGCAGGCGGCAACAATGGCGACGAGAAACGTTCTGTTTGGCAGACAAGAAAACAGGGGAAAAGAAAAGAAAAGAAAAAGAAAAGGTTAACGGAGAAGAAGCAGAAGCTCGAGTCAACCTCGGGCCTTTAGAGAAAACAGAAAAGAAAAGGAAACGAAAGGAAAAAGCTTTGTTCTTTCTCGGCGGCCAAACAGACCAAATTATTGAAGTGGAAAAAACTTTGAGAGAAAAGAGAGAGATGTACCAGTATTTATTTACGACAATAAAGATTAACAAAGCAACAACAAAAGGCCTAAACAGGTAATGAACAGAATCCAAACATACATACATATATATATATATATATTTTTTTTTTTAAGAAAAAAGGAAAATCGTGGAGAACGAGAACGAGAATCAAGCGTTAAAAATAAATAAATAAATAAAAAAGGAGCCGAGAAAATTATTTACCTAATCGAGGAAAAAGCCAATGAGCGAATGAGGATGAGAGAGAGAAGGGAAAAGAAGAAAATCCTAAACTAATAAAGCTTCGGTATTTATAGAGTTTTCTGGGATTCCACGAGGTACGCGCTGTTCTGTTTGGAATTCTGTCTTCCCAATCCGTGTACTCCACGCGCCAACGTAAGCGCGAGTGTAACTCACCCAAACAACCAGGCTTGTGATCTTCCGAGACGTTATTTCCGTTTTTCCTTTCCTTTTTTTTTTTTTTTTTTTTTTTTATCACTTTCAGTTTCTCCTATTTCGCAATTATTTAATTAATTTATTCAGTCAGTTCGTAACGGAAGGAACGAAGGAAGAGAGAAGTAAAGGCCTGGACCAGAAAAGGTTTGTTTCTTTTTTCCTTCCTTTAAAAAAAAGAAAAAAGGAAAATAATTATTTTATTTTTATTTTAATATTTAAATAAAAATATGTATAATTTGGTTGGCGAAAAAATATAACGACCAAACGAGAACGGCGTTTTTTTTGGGGGGGGGTGGGGCCGGGGGGATCTGGGAGCACACGTGGCGTTGGGAGAGGAGGGGGCAAAGCGCGTGAGGACACCTGTGGTTGACGTGGCCACGTGGTGGGTTAAGGGTGGGGGGTGGGGCCCAGGACTAGGTTCTGGACGTGTGCGAACGTGTCGTCGCTTTCGGTAACAAGTGGGTGGTCGTATCGTCGGTGACGGTTGGGGTGTCAGCGTCTGTGGGGGGATATCTAAAAAGAAAGAAAAGAGCGGTGGGGCCTACAAATTGGAGGGGAGTGGGGAACCCACATCTTAACAACGGAACGGGACAATCCGTGCCCCGTCGTTCTACGAAACTGTGACCACACGAGCTGGCCTGTGTGGGCCACACCTTCCACGTGGTTGTCCAGATAAATTTTGCCTTCACACTAACTGACAGCCCCCAATAGTACACGTGTCACTACCATATTGATTTCATAACCCCCCCCCCCCCCCTCCCCAAATTTTTTCATTTTTGTTTTTTATTTTTTTTTTTGGGTAGTAAAAAAGCTGCTTTCATAACCCCAATTGCTATTCAGAGATATTACCAAATTCAATTTCTTTTTTTTTTTTTGTTTTAGTTTTTATTTTACTTTTTGGGAATGTATTTCCAAGGAGCACCTACAGATATTATTTTCTCAAAAAAAAAAAAAAAAAAGTATGTCTGCTTTCTTTAACAAGATATGTGAGTTTTATCATTATATCCTTAAAACAATATTTCATCAAATAAAAATAGGTCAATCCACCATGAAATGAAAATATGGGGCCAAATATATATATATATATGGGGGGCAAAATTGGAATTCCAAGCAGTAATTTATTACTATTTTTGGGTGACATTTTCAATCATGACCAAGATCATTTGTGAAATCTCTTATGTCTATCCTCATCTCAGATCTCTCTTTTGTCCTTGCTAATGGTAAAACAAAAGGAGCATTTTTAGCTAAAACATGATATGCCGCTATAATTACCTCCTTTCTTATTGATTAAGTTTGAGTGGGACATTTAACTCCTATTGGCCAATTAATTAACTTTGATAATTAAGGGGGTGTTTGGTGTGTAAGTTTGAGTTAAGATTTGTAAGTTTAAATAGTAAATTTTTTTGAATTTTTTTGAATTTTCAGAAAAGACAAACAACTTTTTGGGAAAAAAGACAAAACATGATGAAAAAAGTATAGTTTAGTTTAAACTAAACTTTTTGTCAAACAAGGCCTAAGTTTTCTTGTTGACTACATAACATGATACTTTTCTCATTGCTAGTATTTTCACCATAAATATCAATACGCCTCATGTACCAACAAACTTCACATATTATATTTGATTGAAAAACATTGATAAACACCACATATCATTATTATTATTATTATTATTATTATTTTGTGGAATATATATATCATTAGAGTTAATGAAAGAAAAAATAAAACAAAATTTTCTTGATGAAAATTTGTAATCCCCAT
Organism: Ficus erecta; assembly: GCA_008635985.1. NCBI lineage: Eukaryota > Viridiplantae > Streptophyta > Magnoliopsida > Rosales > Moraceae > Ficus > Ficus erecta. The sequence continues at coordinate 4,012,197 of BKCH01000010.1, forward strand.
ATATTTTTTTAACTGAAGTTAACTCAATTGGTGGTAAAGCAATTCATCTTAAATATATATATATATATATATGTATGTATGTATATGTAAGGACGTGAAATCTTATTAGTTATTTGCAAAAAGAAGAAGAAAAAAAAAATAACTACAAATTACTTACGTGCATGGCACAACTGTTTTGGATACTTTATTGCCAGGGCACCAACCAGGGGACCCACCCGACAGCTACAACTATGGGGAACACACGTGTGGGATTTGGTGGGACCCAGTCCCAGCTGGCGACAGGGATTCTTTTTAACCAAGTCAAAGACAAGGCAATAACGGGGAAAAGCTAAAAATACGGAAATTAAATTTAAAAAAGAAAAAGAAAAAAGAATTGGGAAGAGTGGGATTTGGCTTTTCAAGAAAGGGGAGGATCCGTCTGAGTCTTGACTATTGACTCTTGACTTGGAGTTAAATTAAGGGTATATTTGGTTCACAAGTTTGAATTAAGATTTTTAATTTAAATAGTAAATTATGTTGATTTTTTAAAAAGATAAAAAAAAATTTGGGAAGAAGACAAAAACTTTTAAGAAAAAAGACAAAAAAAAAAAAAATCGAAAATGTTAGTTTAAAATGTTGAGCCAAACTCTCCCTAAGAAATGTTTATTTTTTTAATTATATATTAAGGAGTTGTGATATCGACATCAATTTTAGTATCCTGTTGGTGTATAGATTAGAATTGAAATTGTTTAATTTTTAAAAATTAATTAGAATTTTTTTGACTTTGCCAAAAAAAAAAAAAAAAAACACAAACAGAGTTGAGTTTCTTTTGTTTTGAAGTTGTTACTTCAAACACCCTTTAAATGTCCATCTACACGTTAAAAAGTTTTAATTTTTTATTTTCAAATGTAATAAATTGGTGAATAGCAATTCATATATTACATATTTTGATATTTAAGGTGATGTTTGTGGGAGCCATTGGAGACGGCAAATCTCCATTTGATTAGCAATGTGTCATTTTTTTCTTTTTTTTTTTTGTTAAAAAAAGAAAAAATGACATGATCACCATCAGATCCTTCTGACTATTCATTTGCATTTTTTAAGTTCATGTAGGCATGTATACTTGCCTAAGTTGGTTGGAAATTTAAACATTCAACCTTCCAGTTGGTGAAATTTTAAGTTGGTTGGAATTGAACCGATACACCAAAATAAATACTTACTTTTTTTTCAAAAAATTTTACACCAAATACATATTTTCAAAACTCTTATTAACTTATCAATTTAAATATATTCGATACTCCGTCAATTGTCAATTGTCCCCCGAACGGACGCTAAGAAGCAAAGGAATTGGGTCCCAGGGACGGTTGGAGGTAATATCTTGGAAGTTGGAATTGGAAAAAAGAAAGAATTGGAAAACCCCCACCACCACGACAAACATCAGTCCATTAAGAATCTTCGCGTGCTATTGCCGCGAAATGCGACGGTAAAAGAGCGCGACCTCCACGCTTGTGGTCTGGTCGTTTTGTCATTTAATTCCATCTTCAATGCCCTTTTGATTTCAGAGCCCTTTTCTTTTCTTTCTTTGTTTTGAGCCTTTGACTTTCTAGGATAGAGCGCTTTCAAGAAGTTTCCCAACCATTTCTCTCTCTCTCTCTCCTCCTTTCTAGTCTCTACTTTAAATGACTACATCACACTTGCTTGTGTTATTTTCCTACTTCTAGATGTTACCTTGAAAATATGATAACCTTATGATTACGTTTTCGTTTGTTCATTGATTGAAAATAAAATTTTTAAATTAAAATTAATTGATTTTTTAAAAATTATTTATAAATTTTTTTTACTTTTTAAAAAAAGATAAAAATTAATATGAAAAAGTAAAATTTAGTTAGAGTTAAACTTAAAAGTCAAACAAAACCTACAACTTAATTTGGTAACACTTTTAGAGTCTCCAAAAGTTTTTTGACAAACAATTATATAAATATCGTGTTTGATAAAAATACTCAAAAGTCATATACATTAATACCAATGCCTTAAATAGTTATTTAGAAAAACTAGAATTTTTAACTTTTGCTTTATCTTTTACTTCTTCTTTTAGTAAAAATAAAAGTAGAAATTACCACAAAAGCAAAACAATTACAAACTAACCCACATAAAAAATCAATGATATTTAGGTTAAATACTTGACAGCAAAATGATATTAGCATTGTGATTGTATGTATAATTAGACGGTAATTTCACAGACTTATGAAGAATTTAAATCTTTCATCTCAAACTTAAAATATATGATATTGAGCATTTCAACTTATAAAAAGTGCACTTGATAGACGGATCTCAAATTGAATATGTTTCTTAAATAATTTATTAAGGTGTGGAAATTTAATCAGAGAGGCAAGTAAAAAAACAAGAAAAAAAAAAAAAAAAACATATCTGAACTTCTCAAACTGTGGGATTGTATTTATTAATTTTGTGCACCAAGGTGATTTTCTAAAATAGTACATAAAATAGTACATAAGTAATTGAACAATCTTATGATAAAATAGTACATAAGTAATTGTACTATACTATTTGCGAGTCGTGCTTAATGTATTTTCATTTTCTAAATTGAACAATCTTTTTATGATACTTGATTTTCTTTTTAAGAGAGAATATAATACTTGATTTTGGACCACGCATATTGTGCTTTAGGTGGGGTTAAGAAACATTTTGAATTAAAAAGAGATTCCGTGACAAGATGTTTGGTACCAACATAGCATATGAAATTAGGTGGGAATGCTATGTGATTGCAAAGTAATGCTTTTCTAATAACGATTATAAATTAATGTATTCTTTTTACTAATTTTCTTTTTCTAAATTATGTTTTTTTTTTTTTAAATTTTAAAAGTAAACAAGTTGACTTCTAGAACATATAGTTTGTTTGTCAAGAGGAAGCCTAACATAGGTACAGCTAAAACATATATTTTAAAAAGGCCTTAACTTGAGAAAATAAAATTAACTAAAAATCTATTTCTTTATTTTTTTTAATGATATTAAAATACATTTCTTAACTCCCAAGTAATAGCAGCATATTTGACTGGGCTGCTGTTGGTTTAAGTTTTTCGTACATAGAATTTGAATCCTTTTAATAATTAAAGAAAAGTCATAAAATACTTTTTGCCGTGGCAGTGACACAGCTAGTCAAATTTCTAACAAGGATGCCACCTCATAATATTAAAAAAAAAAAAAGTGTCGTTTTTCTCCTTTTGAAATGAAAAGAGTAGTTAATTTTTTCAATTACACATGTGATTTGAGTCCATGTACATTTAACATTATTAAATAACAAGTGGGAATTTTTTTAATGAAAGTGTAAACCACTTGAAAGTTTGCCTCAATAGGCCTAACTTGCCTTACTTTATGTATACATAAATATTAAGGGAAATTAAAAATGAAGATCAAAATGTAAAATAAATGGAAACTGGTCAATGTTGGGTGATGTTGTTTTAGAGTGTACAACCATAAAAGAGCCTTCTCGTTCTTTGTACTATTTTCATGAAACTAAAAACTGATTGGCTCGTTTCATAAAAGTCAGATACCAAAAATTTGGAGTTCATATTCCATTCACATTTGGGTTTGTCTATTATTTATTAACTACTTAACGAGCACGTGGAGAATAGATAAAAAAAATAAAAATCATGTGAACCCATCATGTGGTGGGTTGGAAACTGAGAATAGTAAGTAGTGTTGGGAATTCAGGCGGGCCGAGCCCGATGGGATTTTCAAAAATCCGGCCCGGCCCGGCCCGAATTTTTGAAACCATAAGCCCAGCCCGGCCCGCGGGCTTAGAGCGGGCCGGGCCGCGTCAAACCCAATTTTTAAATTTTTATTTAATTTAAAATTTTTTTTTGTTGTAATTTTTAAATAAATTTGTATATTTTGATAATTTAATCTTTTATCTTAGATAAAAAAATAAAAAATTTTATACTTTGTTAAAAAAAATTTATTATACTATTTCTATTAATTTTTATATTTATATTTATATTTATATTATAATTGCTTAATTAGTACTTAATAATTATAATATTAGTTAGTTAGTTAACTTAATATTATAATTAAACTTTTAATTTTAGTTGTTTAAGATTATTATTATTTATCAGTGTTTATTTAGTAGTTAGTTAACTTAATATTATAATTAAACTTTTTAAGTATTTTTTTTAAAATAACGGGCAGGGCGGGCCGACCCATCGGGCTTAAAATATTCAGACCGGGCCGGCCGCTAGACCTAAGAGGAGAGCCCAACCCGCCTCTTACTATTGGGCCAGGCTTTTACCGGGCCGGCCCGTTTGGCCCGGCCCAAATTCCCACCTCTAATAGTAAGGAAAGACACTGTAGAAATATAAATGTCAGATTCTTATTTCAAAAGTTATTTATATAGAAGTATAGATTATTGTGAATAGATGTTGATAGTTTTCCTCAAGTAAATAGTGTAATTTATAACGTTAAATTATACTCAGACGTGCAACATTCAGAAAACATAAAATAAATGTATAAATATTAGTAGGATGTTCAACTCTCCGGCTTCTTTTCATCAAATAGAAGAAGAAGGAAAAAAAATAAAAATAAAAATTGCCCGAATCCCCGTGCACCAACATTTTTCTACGTCCAAACATAGAATTGATTATTGGTAAATTCCCAATAAAATATTGAAATGTATTACTTTACTGGTAGAACACAGTTATTGTCAGATTTTAATCAAATTTCTGTTAAATTATTGTTTTTTCTTAAATTTGTATGATCTTAATACATTCCAACGTTGAAAATTATGTATTATGGCTGTATATATATATATATATATAAGCACAAATTCTCTAAATTATTACACAATAATATTACAAGATAATGAATAAACTGGCTTCTGAACCAGGCAGACAAGAGAAAGGAAGTCCATTGAGAGCTTGGTAGGGTGGACAGTCCGCTCGCCCCCCATGCAAGAAGTCCATCGAACGATATAGTGATTGAGGGTGACGGAGTTAGAAAATTATTTTTTCAGAGAAATGTGAGTTAAACTAAATTTTAAATTAAAAAATTATTTGATTTTATATTTTTCTTTTCTTCTTATGTAAACTTTATAATCTAAAATAATCAATTTTAAAAAGTCCAAAATCCGAATTAAATAGTAGTGTAATTAACCTTTTGTTTATTTGAGATTTTAAATGTAAAATAATGTATATTTATAAATTAAATGTTGGGGCATGAGTGAATTTTTTTAAAAAAAATCTCAATAAATTTTATAATCTGAAAATTTCAAGAGGGGCGAATTAGGGACTTAATTGACAAAGTTTATGGGATAGGGGTATTAAATTGAAGGAGCCCATTGGGGGCGGCTCCCCCCCCCCCCGAGCCTGGGCCCGGGCCCAATGTGACTTCGTCACTGGATACATAGACAATCCACTCAGAGAGATCCATATAAAACACGAGAGCTAATACAGTGCTCTTAAAGGGTTATTTGTATGCGTATCCTCTATGCATATAATCATTTTTTAAAGTGAAACCAGGATTATGTGCAATGCTCAAAGATTAATCTGTTTGTAAGGCAAAGGATTTTGGAAAATTCACCGACTTTTTCCAATTATATCTCTTAACTTTTTCCCCCCTCGAGGGAAAAACGATTTTCTTTCAAACTTACATGAAGTAGTCGTGTTCAAACCAAGGCAATGACCAGATTCAACTTAACGTCTATAATTAGGTGATCAACACAACAACAACAACAGTCCCCGTTCGCTGTTACAGCAATGCCAATTCTACCTTGAGCAGATAATTCGATTTTCTATCGAAAAAAAAAATGCGGATCGCTGGAGTTATATAAGTAAATTTGCACACAAGTAGAGGACAAACGACATTTTAAGTACATAAAAAAAGACACATGTCCTTATCATAAACAACATAGTCCGAAAGCAACGAGAAACAAGTGAACAACTGCAATAAACAAGAGACGGAGAATGGAAGAAGATAAAACAGCTTGCTTGAAGAGTCTAATTGCGAGGGGAAAAACAAGTCACTTCCCTTAAACTAGGTTACTGTCTCTCAAGAAACACAATACAACAGGAAAGAGTCGTACCCGGGGGAATGAGGCGACTTGATACATTACTGAATTTGCTATGCTCTCTCTCACAGGCAAGCTTCAAAGGTGTTGGAAATGTTGTCTTCATGGTTAAGCATTTGGACAACCTCGGCTACTCCTGCAGCGATTTCCTTCTGAATGACGCCATCAGGCATGTCGAAGGTTCTTCTCCTAAAGGAAAGTGATTTCTTGGTGGGCTGTGGATCCACCACATCAAGCATTGCTTCTAGCTCGTCCACCATTGACCTTTTCGCAGCTCGCACCATTAGATCAGCAACCCTAATACAATGCAGATCAATAGGACCTCATTTGGGAAACCGATAATTAAAGACCTTTTGATTTCTTAGACATTGCAGCAGAGGAAATTATTAAAAACAAAAAAAAGAAAAAAAAAGAAAAAAAAAAAAGAAAAAAAAAAAAGAAGAATCTTACAAGTTACAACACTCAAATAGTTTCTTATGCTTAAACATGAGAGAGAACTGCCAAGAAAAAGCACCCAACTCTAGTGGATTGGTTTGAAGAAAAGGATATGGAGAAACATATTTGCAACAGGAAAAGCTGTCATTTTACTGAGAGAATGAGAAGAGATGAGTACTTCAAGATGAGATCGATTTCATTCGCTTACATTACCAATTCTTAAGTAATTGACACATTATTGCTCTTTTGTTCATTTCAACTTGCTGAACTCCTTTCAAACATTATCATCCCAAAAATCCGTCTTAAACAATAAAGAGCATTTAGTTGGAGTCTTAAAATATGCAGATGCAATTTAAGTAAATGGAAAATAAACAACGGTCATAACCGTAGATTCTATGATATGAAGTAAGGAGTGTGATAATATCAGAGACTTGAAACATCACAACATATATCATATTGTTACCCTCGATAGCATCAACAGTAAGGAGCAGGACAATTATTTTCTCCGAGAACCTTTGGCGCTCCTCAGCATCACGAGCAACAAGACGGCGGTACGAGAAATTATTGAAGGACGCTCTGATCTCCTTCAACTTGGTCTTGGCAACCGCTAGGTCTCGAAGGGCACGAAGAGCCTGTGATCGACGGATTAGATAAGCCCTGAACCTCAACTGGATCACGATTGCTGCATCTTGAGGGGACTGTTCTTTCTTCTTACCCTTATCTTTCCTACTTCCACCAATTCTCCTGGCAAACGCCTTCCCTCCACAAAGAAAACACATTCAAGGCCTCAGAAATCTTAAAAAAACAAGAAACATGATAAAAAAAACATGAATTGAATAATCAGAACTAGATGCATTTGGATGCGACATCCTTCTTAGGTAACAAAATCTGCTCAGAAATTATTGGTTTTTTAACTTGGGGTTGAGGGATTTAAATTCAAGACCCCAATATTACGGCCGGCAGAAAATTATCGCTAGACTAACTTGCAAACCACTGAAAAAAATTAAAAAAAAATTAAAAAAATCTTCCCAAATTTTCTAGAAAACAAAATTAAACAAAAAGTTTCACCTAACAGGGCCTGACTAATTATTGTCCATAATCCCAAGTGGAGCATCCGCTTTACACCATTAATGCGGATACATTTATATATATATATATGTATATGTATATGTATACGTATATATATATATATTCAAAGGGTGTCTAAATATCAAATTGATCAGATATGTTCTTGCACCGAAAGCCCCATCTCAATTAATTTGGTTTTCCAAAGTACAACTATTTGTCTCCTGTTCAAATGATTATATTTGGATGAACTCCACATTAAGAACCAAATGGACCCCATTAATTGACCAATCACAAACACTCCATTTTCAATTCAGACAAGTAGTAACATAGGATCAAAAATCATAAACAAGATTATCCTAAAAAACAACAGGGCTAAAAATGTAATTTTGACCTATTACCTGTCTGAGAACTACAGCCCCATGATCTGCCGGCTCTTCAATCACCACCGCACGCGTGGAATTCTCACCCTTCTCGCCCTTCTTCTTCTTCTTCTTCTTCTTCGATTCGCTACAGTCGCTTCATCGCCACTCGATGCTGTCAACGTGTACGTTTTCGAGATCGAACCGTCCGATCCTTTCCCTTCGATCTCAGCCGTCCACTTGTAAGTCCTCCCAGTCCCCTGCTCCTTCTCCTTCTTCTCGTCTCTGATCTCCGCCGTCAACTTGTATTTCCGATCGACGATGCGCTTCGCTTCCGGCGCCGGCGCCGGCGACTTTATCTCCGCCTTCCACGTGTACTTCCGATCTCCGCCGCCGATCCTCGCCAGTCGATCGAAGCGCGATTCCAACTCGCTGACTCGATCGCTCAGCCTCTCGAGGAAAACCTCGCCTCCCAGCCTCTCGACCCGCTGAATCCGCCGGTAGGTCGAGAACGCCGGCGCTCGCTCGACTCGTATCAGATCCGTGACATTATCAAAAATCTCCACGGAGCTAGGGCTCACAAGGTCCAGACCCAGACCGAGACCGAATCCTAGCTCGTAATCTTCCACTTCGTCGAAGAAGGAAGGAAAAGCTAGACTTTTGGGAGCGAAAATGGAGGTTTCTCTGAGCAAAACGGAGGAGGAGGATGGGTAGTAGGTGTAGGTGTATGGCTGGAGGAGCTCGATTCTTCTGATTCGACTCATGATCCCGGTGAGCGAACTCGCTGAAACTCGAGGAAACTCACTGAGCTAAGGGACGAGTTAGGGTTTATTTTGAGCTAGTAGTAGTAGAGAGTGATGAGTGATGTGGATTTTGATGTGATCCACCGATTTTTGAAGATGGCGATAGGGCCATAAACAGAGGAACAAGACAAATTTGTGAGAAGTCCGATGATGGACACAAAAAAGAAATTAGGAAGGGTAAAGTAGGAAATTAACTGTAAGAGACCAGCTGGGTTCGGCCGTGTTTTGGACTTGGCAGGGGGAAAGTAAAAGTTTTCGCCGCGTAATTAGGGGCGTGTGAATTGACAGAAATGGGCTTGTGATTGGATGGGAATTACTTGACACGAGAATCTAACATCTTTATTTAGTGCGATTACACGGGTATATAAATGCATCTTACTTTTCTGATTTTCTGACCCCACGTGTCGTCACCCCAGCACGCGGAATCTTGCTCCAATGAGTTTTTGGGCCTGGGCCTTGTCTGAACTGATTAACATTTGGCCCAATTTTTGTTGTTCCGGCCCAATACTCAACCAACATTTGTCATTCCATGGAATCATGGAAGAAAAGGAGGGTGATTTAAGAGGAATACTAATTTTTAAAAATTAGGAATTGAAATGTATAATATCAGTAGAAAACTTAGATTTAATTTCTTAATAATAGCAATACAAATAAATTATTAGATTTTAAAAGTGATATACAATGGCATCAATACTAGAAGAGGATAATGTTTTATTTTATTAGAGACAATGCAAAGATATATTGAACACTACTTGAGAACTTTATCAAATAAAGAAAGTCCTAAACTAGAATAAATGTCTGAAGATGCACACCAAAAGCTAATATCTTCTTTAATCTTTTGGAAGTTACTTGGACATTAATGAAAAAACAATAAAGTTCAAAAAGAAAAAAAAAATGTGTATAGTATACTATGGTTATGGTGCGTGTGTATATATATATATATATACACACTTTCTTTCCGACGTCTTTTCTGTTCCTTTCCATAAGAAAGTAACAAAAACTTTATGCCTGATTTCTTGAAATAAATTATTAAAAAATAAATAAAATAAAATAAAAAAAGAAGAAAAGTTGCAAAGCCTGAACCGTCACGTATATAAAGAAAGTCCCAAAAAGCAATAACCGCCACTCTCCATTATCACCAATTTCTCCGAAACATAAATAACCTCCAATATCCTCTTCCAACAACATCAACACTCTTCAAACATTATTGAAGAACAAAGTTGAAATCAGGAAAGAAAATTCCCTAAAAAAAAGAAAAAAGAAAATGACGAAGAGATATTCAATTTTGCAGAAGAAACTCCAAGAACTGGAGTTCCAACTCAACTCCATCTTCTCCTTCTCCGAAGATCATATCGACGACGATCTCTCGGCAGACATCAGGCAGAGACTGGCCTTCGCGAGAAGCCTCTTGGCCGCCGAGATGGCCTGTCACCCCACCAAGCCCCAGCATCTCAGCCACATGTCCCACAGACTCGACGCACTCGACAACGCCTTCCTCGACTGGTCCGGCTTCGGAAACTCCCCGGTTCACCACCACGTCGACGAGGCTTCGTCGTGTTCGTGCACCGAGTCGTGCCTTAACGACGACGGAGAGGTCTCCAATGAAGTCCCGCCGCCACTTGACTCTCCGATTTACCGAGATGCAGAGGTGGTTCTTGAAGATGATGTTTTTTCAGAGGAGGGCCTTGAAGATGATGATGATCGGTTTGCGATGGTTGAGTCTGATCATGAGGAAACGGCGTCGTTTGGGGACGTCGCGTTTTTGGATTGGTTTGGTCGGAGAGAAAAGAGACTGCGGGGTTGGTGATAAGATTGAGACTGATCATGAGAGAGTGGTTTATGTGGAGAAAGGAAAAGAAACTTGGTTCTCTAGGGCTGTGGCTGGTGGGATGGTTCTTGGCATGGCTTTTATGGGGTTTGTGATGACCATTTTTTCGGGTTGCTTTGAAGATTATAACAGGCAATTTGACAACTTTCTTGCTCCGACTTAGAATGTTGTCCTTTTCTTTGAAGTTGTTTAATTATTAACTACATTTGTAATTTCCTTTTGAGGGTTGTTGATAAAACTACTATGTAGTATTTGTTTAATTATGGTTTAGTTATCGTTAATGATTGATGGAGAGAATTCTTAGAGACTAGAAAGAGAGTGTTTGTAAACATTAAACTCAGATCAAGTGCTTTCATTAATGATGTTTCTTACTTTCTTGTGGTGTTTTGTTCTTCTTTGGAATGAAAATTAGGATTCTTGAATTGGTTTTTTTTTTTTTTTTAAACCTTGATTAACAAAGAACAAAATGTTCTTTTATTCTCTTGTCTATCTGTCTATTTGTTTGGTATAACTGTGTCAAAAAAAAAAAAAAAGAACAATAAATCAGAAAAAAAAAAAGAAAGAAAGTCTTGAAAGAAGATTGTTTATATTAATATCGTTCATTAAGATGAAAAAATAACAATGTATGTTATTTGGTGATTACTATTTCTTTTTCATTTTCATGTTGAAATTAGGCCAAATGAATGTCTAGCCCGAGTTGAAAGGCAACAAATGAGGTTGTGTAGTCTGGATTGCTTGACAGGCCCAAATAAGGACGTTAGAAATTGGGACAAAACACAACCCATTTCACTTTCTTAAGCATGTCCACAGCAAATTGCAAACTAAAACCGACCATGGACTAGTTTTTAATTAGTACTAGACGTACTACGAGACAAAGTTGATACATAAATTTATATATATATATATATATATATATATAGAAAGAGAAATTGAAGAGACCATATATAGATATAGTTTGAGTTGATAATTAGTAGTATAGTAAACTCCAAATCATCAAATATATGATGGGGAATTAAAACTGTTTGTTGTGAATCGGCGGAGTTGAATGCGGTGGCTCATAGTCGCTCACACTTTCTACTTTATTAGGCGCTGTAGTAGTATTGTTGAATTCATGACCTGCTTCTTTAACCGCGGCCGATAGCCCTCTTCTTCTTGGTTCCTACACACACAAATATATATGAAATACATAGTTATATTCCTCTCACCACCAGATCTTTTCCCTCCATCCGTGTGTGTGTGTGTGTGCGTGTGCGTGTGTATATACGTATATATATATATATATTCTATTCCTATGTACTGTGGTTTATTTGTTGACATGTTGGAGTAACGTTTGGTGAAATTCACTTACTTTCTTTGTATTTTGTTGTTCTGTTTTGTCCGTGCTAATAATATATAATTACTTAATTCTTTGAAAATTAATGCTTTTCCCATCAAACAGTTAGTACTCTTCCAAGCATATATATATATGTATATATGTATGTGTATATAGTCTTTCAAGTGATGCTATTATTTCCAATAATATTGGACAGCAGTCTCAATTCACAACTAACAATATAATACACTTTAACATGGTTTAACATGTATACATACATATATGCATGTATGTTTATATAATACATAACATATATGTTTTATATACATATATATCGATATTTATAGATATATGACCGAGTTCTCCAGATTATTCTAACAGTACTGATCAAGTGCTCATAATGTGTGGGACCAGGAGTTTTGCAACAATTGCACATGCAAATTGAACAGGAAAGTTCATGCTTATTATATACCTTGTCACATCCACCATCTATATATATATATATATATATATATATATGTTGTCATTGGCGAAAGAGATGGCTCATGCATGACCTACCTCTCCTAATAATTATAACATAAAAATTTACATGCTTAAACCGATTTATCCCAAAAAAAGAAAAATACGAAAAAGCAGCCCCCTCAAAATCAAAGCATTCTACAAATATATATATTTTTTAATTTTATTTTTTTACCTTTCTTTGTGCTGCCTTAAGCAAACCCACGAAACAAAAAGACTCAAAAATCTCCCTTCCTGCATGTCCCATCCCTATCATCAATGTATATCAACTATCACACACATAATATTAATAGAAATATAAATAAGAAATTAACAGAAAGTTCCTAAAAATATTGTTCCTTTTTTTCCCCCCCCTCCAATATCTAGTATACAAAACAGAAATGAGCATCGGAATCACCAGGGTACTAATAAATTTTACACATCTATAGCCAGGTCTTATATGTAAAGGCTCTTTGAGTCCTTTATTATATATATATATATATATATATATGTATATGTAGAAACTGTTGAAAATTTGAAGAACTTGAGATCTTGGGAAGTGTAAGCTAATAAGGAATACGATGGATAAATTAAACTGGCAAAATAAGAAGTTAAGAGTTCTTCATTAATTAATTATGAGAAGGAGGGCGGGTTCTAGGTCGAGAATAATCAGAGAAAAACCCAGGATGTTTGTCCTTATGGTTGTTCTTGTACTTGTCTTGCTTCTTGAAAGGTACCCGCCAAGAAACATAATAAACAAGAGGCTGCTTTCTTAGAACACCACCTGAAAATTTTCTTCTCTCGGATTCTTTTGTTGCATGTTCTTGAGTCGTGGTCGTAACGCGGTGTTCGTGATCATGATCATCAGTACTATCTCCTCCGATGTTTTTTCCTCCTTGAACCGAGTCCATTTCAAGTTTAACTTTTTCCCCAACTGGTGATACCCCCTGAAGATCATGTTTATATTATTTCAATATCACTTGTTGAAATGGAAACTTGGCTACTTTAAAAAAAAAAAAAAAAAAAAAAAAGTGAAGAATGTGCTATTAATTATTTACCTTGCTAGAGTAATGAAAGTATTCTGCAGAAAAGATAGTACCCTTGTAGCGAGCCCCGAGAAGGCGAGCCTTGCAAGAATCTTGCTTGGAGAGGCACAAGAGCAAGATGAAGAAACAAGATACAATCGACATCACGAACGAAATCGATTATAACTTGTTCGATAATCTGGAGGGTTAATTGAGATATATTGTGTCTGTAAATGTGTATAAATAGACTTTTTATGCTGAGGACAAGCACTAGTACCAGTAGTTTCTCTATGTTGTAGGTTTTGTTAAAAGGGAAAAGATCTAGCTAGGGTGCGCATGAAGAGAACATTCAAGCGAGAGTGACTGATAAGACTGATGAAGGAGCAAAAAGACAAGGGAAATGGCGGCCTCACTTATCTACTATAAGTGAATAAGGGCCCGCAAGTATTTGACTAATCTTAGCTAACCTTTATCCACCCTCAAAAGGAAAGGATCATATAGATGTAGATATATGGGCATATATGTATAGGTAAGGTATTATGTCCTTTGACACTAACACAAGATTAATAGTATAATATAAAGATCATAAATATGTAATATTTTAATTGACATATGTTTTTGTTATACACGTAAAGTTTCATACATCTAGATTATATTTGTCCAATAATTATATGATTGCTAGACAAGAGACTATTCTTATATATATATATATATATATATTTATTTTTTGGGATATAGAGATCAGGAGAAGATTTAGCCTTTGATTAGTGATCAGACTTATTTTTTTAAGTTATAATATGGTTAATCAATTAATTAATCTAGCTAGCATTATCACCTAAGATATCTAGTTAAGTATAATATATACAGGACGGATGCTTCCTTCGGTTACGGTTGAGAATTTTTTGTCTGTTTTGTCAAGTTCTCTTGAAGTAAAGAAACATCATACAGTGATTTGTGCCACAGTGCCAAAAACAAATATTAATTGACTAGACTTTTAAGAATATTCACATTGATCTTTTTTTAGTTAGAAAGTAGCTGAATCAGACCAATATTTTATGTTGCTACTTGCTGCATATGAATCAATATTTTTCTCATCAAGTACCGAACTTTAAGGGACATTTGGAAACACAAGAAAATGTACTAGTGAGAAAACAAAAATTAAAAAAATAAGTATTGTAAATTAACGAGTTAAACAATAGGGAAAATCTGTTCCCCAAAAGTGAAAGTTACCAAAGGAGAAAAACAAATATAAGATTACCGATTTACGAGGTTAAAAGAGACAGATCATGTACTACGTTTGTTAGTTTCTATTGAAATTTTACAAATCTTGTCGTTGGTTTTCATGCATGTGGCTCCGTGTTTCTTGCTCTTTTCCACCTAATTCTCCTCTTAGACTACAATTTGTCAATTAATTCATTTGCCCCATGCCATTATTTTATTTAGTAACTAACTTCATATAAAATAATAGCCAGCTTATTCAACTGCAATAAAAAAATGTGAAAGATGCTAAAAAAAAAAAAAAAAAAACTCGTTTTTACGAATATAATAATAACCCGTAATCAAAGTTTTTATATATATTTTTTGACACGAGTATATAAAATACACACACACACACACGATCCGATCATTCAAAACCCTGTATCGCGCTAGTCAATTACTAAACCAGTACAATGTAAAGATTTTAAAATAGGACATATGCGTGACTAAATATAAATTTGAAGTCCCTTTCAAAAAAAAAATATATATATATATATATATATATATAAATTTGAAGTGAAGTTGTCTCAGTTTGCTTAGGAAAGAACTTAAAAGAACTTCGTCTGAAAGGAAGAA
Source organism: Ficus erecta (assembly GCA_008635985.1). NCBI lineage: Eukaryota > Viridiplantae > Streptophyta > Magnoliopsida > Rosales > Moraceae > Ficus > Ficus erecta. Next base: position 4,027,413 of record BKCH01000010.1, read on the forward strand.
AAAGAATCTGAAAGCAAAGAAATTAGACTAGTTACTAGCAAAAACCGAGGGATATTCTAGGTTAGGGTGAGCAACTGATCAGAGTTATAAGTCTAAAATCCTGTTCTATCGTGTGACTGCAATCTTGCTATGGATTTGTTTCCAGTTAAAATATCCGAAATGTTGACTTCTCAACCTTGACGGTTTAGCTATTTGACTTGAGTGAGTCAAAGCGCGGGGAAAATCGAGTTTTTCCAAGAAAATGACAGGTTTTGTTGAGTGTACATTAAATATATGCACTTACTAAATCGTAAAGGAATGTAATGAGATTGTAAAGAAAAGTAAATGAATAAATAAATAAAAAAAAATTCTTTATTCACTTTTTAGTGTTTACTAGCCTTGGTGAAAAGGAAAACAATCTAATTTCCTTTCTAGTGTTGAGGGATGATAATCTTATCAATATAATTATTAAAATATCCTTTTATATAATCAAATAACCATTGACCATGTGAACTTAATATATATATAAGTAAATTTAGCATTCATTCCATTTGACAAAGAATTAATACCAAGGAAATACAAGGATTGACACTGCATTTTCTCGTTCCCTGTATACTTTGCATACTCTTATTATCTATTATGTAAATAAACACATGATTAAATGTGAAAGAGAATCATAATTAATTTTCTTTCTCCCTTTCATACGCGCGGTCTAGTAGATTATTATTAATATTATTATTATTATTTTGTGGGTGAGAAGCAGAGGTAGATTAAACCTTATATTTTATATCTCAACTTAGAACGACATTCAAGCTGCAAAATTTAAAAAGAAAATGTAAAGGTTTCAGTAGAACCAAAAAACCTGTAATATCTTAGTTTTAACACAAAGATATATACAAAACGTTATAAGAGAAGTCAAGAATGTGAGAGAGAGTGACAGACATCACAACTATGACGCACTGAAATAATATAAATATGGTGAGACCACCATATATAACAGAAGTAGGAGTACAATTTTCAAGAAAATTTGAGCATATATAGGAAGAACAAGCGATCAGAAAGTGGAAAAATATGTCGGCAAGGAGTTTTTGTTAATACAAATCCAAGTTTGACGCATGAAAATTAATCCCATGCTTGTGTTCTTGTGTTGTGTTTTGATTTCTCGGAAAGACGGCGAGACAAAAAGAACCTGGAAACTGGTGTGTGTTTGACTCTCAAAACTCCCAACGCTTTGTCTCCTGAAACCTCGGCACTGTCCTTGCACTTCACTCGGCGCCATTGTCTCTACGTTGCTCCTTATTATTTTGTTGCTTTTGCACCCTTCAAAACCTTAAACATTCCTGTTCAGCTGCCAACGTTTCAGTTATATGTTTGATTATTTACATTATTATTACAAGATTTTTAGCCAATGATGATATTTTGAATCGAAATCTGTCGTTCCGAAAGCCTGTTTTCTTTGTTGTCTTGTTAATTAAGATTTGTCGGGTCATCTAAATCCCTTTATGGAACTACACAAGTACGGTTTAAGATTGCTTAATATGCTTTTTGGGATGGTGTATTTATACTCTAGTGTATCTCTTCAAACAATTGAATTAAATATTATTCAAAATATGATATCTCTTTAATCAAAAGTGCTTTAAACTAACACTATTGGTGATCGGGGTTTTAGCCAGCCTTCCATTGTGGCAAAATATCGTGCAAGTATTTTAGTCTTCTAATCTTCATAGATGGTAACAATTAAATAGTCATGCTAGAGACATATACATACATATATATATATATATATATATATAAAGTTGGGGTAAGCGATTCGAATTAAAGACCTCGACTTTTAGTTTAGTGTGAAATTCCTTGACATCACTAAAGGCGTCTGCAAATCAGACTTTTACAAAGAGATGGATTCAATCCTCTCCCAACTTTTATGCCTCGGCTTGTAAAAAAACATGCAATTCATTTGAAATTAAAATATATAATAAAAAAAAAATGTTGGCTGAATCAGAAACTATACATGTGTTGAATGTTACATTGGGGAGTTTATTTTTTCACCGGATCCCGGGGGCGGGGGTACAAAAGAGAGCTAGCTGTACTTGTGCATCCTTCCCCTTTTTCCTCTAGTACAAAGTGACCTAGTGAATTGCCTCTATATACAGGGTATGATCCTCATTGATATGAGTGCGGAACGCCGGTAAGAGTGATAAGGAAATGAAACAACCTCCAGTGACCGGCTTTCGAAGCATTATGCCTTGTCACATTTGGAGAAGGTTATTCACAGTAACCATTGCAGAATTCGTTCGCTGCAAATCCTGAAAAATACAACAAACCCTGTCTTTAAAGAACTTTAACTTGAAATACTCATCAAATCTAGAAATGACTTTTAAGTAATTAGCGATCCAGATACGCAGGTCAAACAAACTGAAGTACTGTATATGCACGAGTGTGTCAAAATCAGAAACTTCACCTGGAAAATGATGTCGTCTGGGATGTGTGGCAGAACCTCGCGCACCGTCTCTGCCATGGCAAGTATGTTTGCTATGTTGTCATTTCCAGCGCGCGTTGACCTGATATGTACACCACCTCCTCCTCCTCCGGGAAATCTACCGCCTGCAGCCGGAGGAATAGGTTGACCGGTTGTGGCAGCCTGAGGGGGATTCATAGGCCAGAGGCTCCAGGCGGAATCTTCAAGAGCAGTCTGTGCATAAGTTTCCCCAACAGAGGCAAGATGCCTCATCATCATCTGAACTCTTCCTAGTCCGACTGACGACACAGCATTCGACGGACCAGCTCCATCAGCTCCCTGGCCAGGCCAAGTATGCAACCAACTCGAATCCAATCCTGCATTCCTATGGGACAAAAGGAGAAAGGGAGAAACTTTGTTGAGAAAGTGAAGAAAAAAAGGGAGATCTTTGGCATCTTTCAGAAAAAGTCACGTGTGTTTCTTGTGCAGTAGGAAAATCTTAGAACTATTTTTGTAGGCAAGTGAACTGCTATTTGCTACTTTTCTTGGAATGAAATAGTTTAAGGAGAAGTTTTTAGGGTATTTTTAGGTTGTACATGATTTTAACTTTCTTAAAAAATGGCTTGTAAAACCAGTCAGCAAGACGGCCATCAAGAGTGACATTCCTCCCGGTAAAGGTCTTGATCTTAGTATGATCATATAATTTGGGACGGTTTTTCCCCCAATCAAAGTTCTATTTCCCCAGAATTCAAAACACCACTGTAGCCAAGTATAGTATCGGCGGGCTGATGTCCCAAAAAAATAAAAAAAGTAAATAAATAAATAATAAAAAGATAACCAGAACAACTACTCTGAGTTTTTTAGGGCCACTTTATCAGAGTTTTTCAGCAATAAGCCGATAGGTGATCATATTTCAAGGAAGGCAAGAGAAACTATTTTTGAAAAAGGAGAAAAGAAGCAAACCTCCAAGGACCCGCTTTCTGTAGTGTTCTGTATCTGATTGGGTAATACTTCTGTAGGCAGGATATTTCCAGGAGTGTTTTGTCGATCAAGACCTGAACTTATTTGACGAGCAAGCTGTTCGTCACTTGAAACTTCTGCATTACGTGGGTTAGCCTCAACTTCAGATCTGCCCACAAAAAGCGGCTTTCGACAAGTTGGACATGCATAAAACTCATTTAGACCCTGATCCAACCTGCCAATATTTAGTAATCTTATCACTACATCTATTTATAAGATGCTCAAAAACAAAAACAAAAGACAAAAGAAGCAAAAGCAGTTAAGAAACAAACAAAATGATCATACCAAGACCTCAAACATGCAAGATGGAAAAGATGATTGCAGTGTAGCTTCTTCGCCTTTGCCATGGGTTCCTATCATTTCCCCCCCGTTCAGTTAGTTTAACATTGAGTGAAGAATTAAATGGAAAGCAGCAGAGTACTAGGCATACCCTACAAATAGCACATTCGTCATCATATGCTCGAAGCTCTTCTGGTGTTGCGTCTGGAAGCGCTGCATGAAGGGCGCCTAAAGCTTTCCTCAACTTCCTAAACCCTTTTGCGCGCTTTACAATTGCACTTAACAAGGCCTGATCAGAATCATTGATTTGAAGAACATGAGGTTAAGGTGTCTCACACAAACGAAATTCATGAATGCTAAAGATGTTCAGAATAGAAAGTAGAGAGCAGCATTTACACGTATGTTTAGGAAAAGGACGGCATCCACTAGATGGAATGCCATGCCATGGAGCCACCAAATATGCAAATAATGACCGAGAGCCATTAACAATGTTGCCATGTCCAAACAAAATCCCAAATTCCGAGTAAGAATGCCTTTCCATTCCAACAATGAACCTGCAGGTAAACAACACGACAAAAACAGCAACCCATTAGAACCGAAATACAAAGCATCTGGAACCCAAAAAAACTAGAGAGACTAGAATGTAAGATAGCCAAAGCACAATATTGAAAACCTGCTGCTGATGTGTTGAACAATTTATATCTATCACAATTTGAGCTGTTCCATGCTGAATGATGGATCCATATATCAAGCAACTGAAATCCATGCACCAAAATAGCCTACAAAACGCATTTGAGATACCAAAAGCATTGAAAAGTTGAATTTTCATGTTTCATCAGAAAATAGTGTAAAATTGTAGATGACTACCCCACCTAAAAAGATATCCACAAGAGTTATATAGGGTTACCTGAAGCGTCTCAAACGCAATACTGAGAGGCTCAAACAACAACAGAAGAAACACCGGTAAATTCAACGTTCTATATATTACCAGACACAGCTGTATCCTGTAGACATCCAAAGAATACGTAAGAGATATTACCTGATATAAATTAGTTAAAGAGGAAAGGGAGGGGTAAGAACAATAAGCTGCTGATATGCTATTTGAAAACTTACATAAAGGCCAAGCGAGGTAGAGAAGATATTAAAATTATATGCATCATAGAAGGAAAGAAAATCCATTCTTATGTCTTCTATTTTATGAATGGAGTAATGGAAACTTTTAATTTTTTTTTTTTTAAATATTCTCAACAATAAACACCTAAAAGAGTAGGGAAATTAATGGAATACCAGAAGATGTCAACAAAGAGGACCAGCAACAATACTGAATACACACGAAAATATGTCATTGGTGTGGCAGAAGGAGAAGCATTTAGTCTTTCGAGTCGGTCTCTCGCCAAAGCTTGAAACATCTGTCAAAAAAGTATAACCATGTAAGGAGCAGAGTTATTGGTTCGGTATGGTCAAATACAGAAATAGCGTGTCCATCACAAGTTTTCGTGTTGTATACCTTTAGACAACAAAGAACGATCAACCAAATTGACCATAAGCCTGCATGATATATCGTGGGTGGAACAACCAGAGGTAGAAATGTCCCCTGTACAAGATCGGGTACACAACACTTTCATCATAAATTATAGAAAACAACAAAATTGAAAATTTCTTCAGCCAAAAAGAGAAAAATGAAAAATTTGTCTGCAAAGTAAATGTCACACTTTTTAAAGTCAACCAATATCTAAAGACATCAAATAGCCACGCATTTCAGGATGCGATCATCCCTACATCAACTAAAGCACCCAAGAACGTATTCACATGCTTGAAATGTTAAAACCACAATAAGTGGACCAAAATAAAAATTCACGCATCAATCTTCTCTTTTTTCCCCTTTTTTGGTGGGGGAAAGTTTGAGAGAACACTTACCTTATATATAATATAATTAACAAGACGTTCCACCAACTTTCGAGTTTCAGCAGGATACAACTCCACAAAGAATATAGTCTGCAAGCCAAACAAAAACAACAACCATCAAATCAAGAATATGCAAAATCTGATCTCTACTTCTCCCAAATTAGACTTCTTGACTGATGTCAAGTGTGATAGCTCGCAGTGAGCTATACACTCCAAATCTTCTACTCATTTTTACCCAATTCACTCGTGAACTATGACACACACATTTCCACATATCTAAAACTAGTTAACCTAGCAGCATAATCATAATTCATCCTGGACCAACCCCTAAAGATAAGTACTCCACATGTTTGTCATCATAAACCATAAAATAAATTTATACATACACACTGGTAGATCATCTTTTCACATAAATTTCATGCATCCATAGAAGTGACAACCACACATTTCACAAGTTCCGGAACGAATTTGCGAGCTTACCTTAAGAAATAGAACAAGCAAAACGAATACATTGAGCACAAAATTCGCAAGCAGTGCAACCGTCGTATAAGATCCCAAAAGCAGATCAACAACATGGCCAACATTCCCAGCAGAGGGAAAATTCTCAGGAATTAGTCCCTCCGACTTCAGTTTGCCCAACGACGATTCGGTCCACAACTGGAGACCCACAAAACTTAATACCGTACAGAACCCCGATATGGCTATGTAGTTCAAAGCCATTGGTTACAAACTCAGTCTCTCTAGTAAAACCCAGCTCCAAAATTCTCATCACAGCTTAGCTAGCATGACCCTTCTCCTATTTTAATCATAATAATTTAGCCACTGAGATAAAACAGAGAAAAAAGAACAAAGTTTTTAGTGAAAACCCACAAAATTTTACACGCCAATTCGCAAAAGGCAAACTGTAGCTCCACAATTTAACATCAAAAGCCATAAATATACATAATAATAAGCGCATTCTCTTTAATCAGCTATAAATTACAGTAAAGGTAAGGAAAGGACACGAATTTGAATTCAATCGAAAAAAAAAAAGGAAAAAAAATGGAAATCCACCAAATTGTCAAAAGATGAGTTGAACCCAGCATGCGGATTTTCAATCGGAAGAAAAAGAACACAAATTTTGTACAAAAACCAAATTGGGTTAATACCCAAAACCGAGAAATGGGAAAAGAACCTATGGCTTGAACAGAAAATTGAATTTTTTTTTTTTTAAAAAAAAAAAAAGGAAGAGAGAGAGAGGACAATCGGATGATTAACGACATGAATTACGAACCTGGGAATCCGAACAACAAATTGCGAAGAAGAGGAATGATTGAGTAGATCGCGAACCAGAATTGATCGAAGACGAAGCTGAGGCAGCGTCGATGGGGGGTTTCTGCGATTTTTTTTTTTTTTTTTTATATGCGTCGTAATTTCTCAGAAAGGACACGTTTTTTCTTTTTTTATAAGTTTCCACGCCTAAGGTATTAACATATAGATATACATATACGCATACATAGTGGGTCAAAAAGAAGAAGATGTTATCGTTGAATGCTAACGAGGATCCTTGTCTAAGATTCTACTCCATCAAAATAGACCCTTTTATATTGTATTATTCTAAAAAGTACTGCGTTTCTTTACAACAAACTTCATCTAACAGGTCGTACTTATTAAAAAAGATTTACTATTAAAATTTCCTACAATTATAACCTTTTGAAATTTTGTCCCTGATTTTTGAAATATAACATCTTAGTCTCTCCAAATTATGTTTTTATTAATCTAGTTTTGGCTATTGTAACATTGGGTTGGTGAGTACAGATGGTGTGACCATGACTGAATGATTGTGAAAAACTAATATAAGATCTTGACTACTCCTTAAGTGCGTCCAGAATTGCTATTAAGCAGAATGGGATGGGGGTGGGATGGGAATCACTTGATCCCCTTTTTTCTGAGGAAAAAAAATATGTTTTATTAATAAATTTAACTTAAGAATGGATAGACCACATGATGTGAGTGGCTTGTGTCACTTTGATTGAGAATTCTTTCAGAAAAACATATTCGGATAATCAGGAGAGAGTATTTTGCATTTAGGATGAAACACAAAAAGAAAACAAACCACAAAAAATGTATTAAGCTCCAAATTTGTTGATATCAACTTAACGGGTAAGAGAGGAAGGATTTGGATAAGATCTTCCAGGTTCGAAACCTGATAGTATTTTCATTTATTTTAACAAATAGGAGTCATAGGTGTCATACTATGTTTAAAATTTTTTAAAACAAATCAGAGGGTTTTTAGGGCTCTTAAGGCAAAATCAAGAAAGTTGAGTAAAATTGAACCTAAAGAGACAGTTATCTGTGTTGGAGCATTCCTAATGAGTGTGACGAACAGATAGGATGATAATAAAACTCCAATTTAATGATAATCTTTATAGATTTCGATACATTTTTTGAGATTGGCTTTGTATCAAGTAATTATTAATGATTATTGTTTTGTTTCTTAATTTTTTCAGTTAATTAATTGTTGTTAGTGGTCAAAACATGGGATTTTGATGGGTAAAATTGAATTTTGGATTAATGGTGGGCATATTCTGTTGGGGTTGATGAAAGGAACTAGTCAAGTTTGAAACTGTAAAGGGACTATAGTTTTATTCCTTTATTTGTATGTGGGGTAGAAGGAAACATTTTTCCATTTTTTTAAAAATATATTTCATGGTTGAATTTGGTTTTCTTGAGACCGACAGGAAAAAAAGAAGAAGAAGAAGATTTCCATGTGATAATTTTTGGCGGTATTGGGTAAAAGAGTGCATATTTAACACTTCACTAATCAAGTTTAAATGAGTGATACATGTATTTTCTATCTCACATAGTATTAGAAGGATGATATTTGTTAACAGAGTATATATGTAGTTAGGAGAGACGCGATATTACGTTTCAAAGATAGGAGGTTCGGGAGATTTTTGTAATTAATTCAATTAGAAACTAACATAGGCAATGTCGTTTATACTTCTATGAAAAGACAAAAGAGGGTATATGTACCTTAATGTTAGGCTTGAGAATAACGTCATGTCGTAGGAGTGCATATTATACAACAGTAGATTTATCATTTCGAGACATAAAGACAAACTACATGTCGCATTCAGAATTTGTTGACATCGAGCTTCTACGAAACGACAATTCACTTATGCTTTAACGACGGAAGATTTTAAACAAACGACATGTCGTACGAATTGAAAAAAAAAAAAAAAAAACAGAAGATATTGGGGCCGTTTGTTCATATTGTAGATAACAAATTTCTGACATTTTAATGTTGTTTGTAGTGGAGGCCTCAATTATAGAAGAAACAATAAAAGGCATGTCGTTTACCTGAATAAAGGATAATAAGTAATAACTTTCTACTATAAGAAATGTCATTTACACCTAAACGGTTGGAGACAAAACGACAGATTTTACAGACAAAACGATATTCGACGTGTCGTACACTAAACAAACGACAACAAACTTCTGATTTTATACACATGCAAACTATACTTGTGTTGGGTTCACAAGTTCGAAGTAAATTTTTTGGGTTGAAGTTATTTGACTTTATAAAAACTAGTTAAAATTTTTGTTAACTTTTTCAAGAAAAAAAAAAAAAAAAAAATTGGAGTTCAACTAGTGAGCCTAATGCTATATCTGAATTATACGCTGTCTGAAATCATGGCTGTAAACCTTTGTCTTTGAATAGGACGAGATCATCAAGATGACCTTCTTGTAATGCTGAGAGAGCTAGCATTCTTCATGTCTATCCAAGGTGACGTAGAGAGTCGAAAGAAAACCGGAAAAGAATCACAGAGATCTGGCAAACTAAGGGAGATTCAAATCGAACCAACCCACAAGATTTGGATAGAATCAGAGAAAACCTCAACGCTTACAAGCAAGGGCTCTCAGCCAAATAAGGTTCAACAACAACAACAACAACAACTGAGCTCAACCTGAGCTTTGAAAGAAAAAGATAGAACAGTTCATAAACGACAGACCGTTTCAATTATTATTACAAACGACAAAACAACAAAGCTTTTTAGACACGTCACTGAACAGCACCAGTTGCCCCTACATGTATCACAGGGCAATGGGATTAACAAGCAATGATAAGATGCGATTTTTAGATTCGCCTTCTTGAACACCAGCATGCCCGTCATCGCCATACTGGTACAAGCACACTCCAATCCTTGCAAGGTTCGTGCAAACTTCGATAAACGCACGAGAGAGAGTCGAGTTTTCGAGTCGATCTTTGTTCAACTGCTCCCATGCTTCTTCAATTAGAACCTTTATGTGTCGACGAGCTTCATCTTCAGATGCACCAGTTTCGTGCATGTAACATTGAATTGATTTTGGCACATCACCTCTTTTCAATTCGTCCTGAGTCATAAAACAATAAGATTAACACTACCAAAACTATGGAGATTTTTCTCTTTTTATATTCATCAAAAGGAAATTTGTAAACATAGATATAGTACTATTGTGACACGGATTACACTCAGCGACGAAACCAATATTCTATTTATGCAGTCACATAAACTAATTTTTTCATATAAATATAGAAATAAAAACAAAACATTTAAAATTATGTAGATACAAAAATCGAATATAACGGAAACAAAAATATGAAAATCATAAATTTTTTTTAAAGCTTATTTAAGAATTATACAAAACAAAATAAAATAAAAAGTTAGTGGGGACGGCTGCTCCGTTATCAAGTGACTTCACCATTAATTACCTCTAAAAGGATATTGAATAAGCATAAACACCCCAACACAAGCATAATATTCTTATTATTAGTTCTTCAATCTTTTCCAATTAAGATCGAAACTTAAAACTCCAAAAGTTCTACAATTAAATTGCTTTACCGTTGAGGTTCCTTGATCATCTGTAAACCGTAAAATCATCGCTGAATTACGGATTATGCTCGGGTACGTTTCCAGGAATTTCAAGTCCACTTCTGTCATAGGATTGGTGATAGAGATATAAGCATGCATAAGTATAACGTGTGATGAGACTGAAATCCATGCATTCTCTATGTATTCTTGCAAGGTTGGCTTATACCCAGTATGATACCACTTTGCCTCCAACAGGAAAGATTTACAAAGATCTGTCCACTATGGAGTTCATAACACCAGAGAAATGAATTAGCTCTATGTACATATAGTTAAGAGGAAAATAAGGGGGTAAAAAGAAAAGGTGACAATTAATTAAATTATGAACAAAATATATATTTGTACCACTTTGGTTAGGTATTTATTAGTGATGAGGAGAGGCTGTTCTTTAAGCACATCAAACGCAATCTCATTAACGAAATTGTTGAGAGCATAGAAACATATCTTCATGTAATCTGGTAGCTGATCTACTGCATTTAAATCCCATCTGTAGTTAAAATTATAAAAGCTTCAGTACAAATTTCTTAACGCAAAAAATAAATTTAAACATATATAGAAAACTTGTAAGGAATTAAATTAGGGTTTTAATAGCTAAATAGTCTTTTTTTTTAAGAAGTTTTTTAATAAATGGCTGAAGTTTTTAAAAATTAGTTAAAAGGCCCTTCTGTCTAAAATAGTGAATTAATTTTCTTAAATGGTCAATCAGTGATTGATTACATAATAGTCAATCTACGGTCAATCACTAATTAATCATAACGTAAATCACTAAATTTTATAGTCAATCACTAATTGACCAGTAGTCAATCACCAATTTTCATAGTCAATAAATCTGAAAAATGACAAACGATCATTTTTCTAAATTAAAAAAAAAAAAGTTGGGCCTTTTATTAAATTAGGTGATTAAAAAATGTCACCCAACCTAATTTAGGTACTTACCTCTCAACAACATTCGTAAAGAGCTCGAGTTCATCCAATGTACCGAACACATCATAGACGTCGTCAATCGTGGTTACTAGTGAAAGTACTTTTGTAGACACTCTCCTAGAATATTCAAAGTTTGGCTCGGATGTCATCCCCACTCCCCAGAAGAAACACTCTGTCAACCTATCTCTAGCAAAGGTCAACTTTTGTGGGAAGCCGGTGTCCTCATTCCACCACCTTTTCATGTGTGTGTGTATATATATATATATATATATATATATATAGGAACCATGAATATTAATTATCAATGTCAGAATCAAAACTAGAAATCAATGTTTTTTAAGAATAATCAAGTCAACTAGTACTAAAATTCAAAAACTAAGCAAAAATTTTGATTATGGATTTCGGATTTAACTTCTCACAATTTTTTTAATCGTCAGTATCAATGCTGTAGGACTGTGATCATTGAAAACTAACGCTGATGTTACCTCGACGCATGCTTTAAATCTTCCTGATGCATTGATTGTACAATGTTAAAGTCCAGTTTAGCAAATTCAAGCAGTGTCGGATTCATGTCTGGTCTTGTCTCGTATGCATCAATGAACCACCTGGCCTCCCATCTTGGCAATCTCCAATGCAGTGGAAGCTCCAAGGCATGGCCAACTAATTTGGATACATAATTTTGTTGTTCTTTATTTCGCCTTATGTACTCCTCAAGATTTTTGGTCGCGAACTGTCTAGCTTCCTCTAATACGCTTTCGTTCTTTATCAAATGGAATGAAGCTTCGTATAAAGAAAGCAATCCCATGGTGTCATGACCTAGGCATGCCTTGAAATCTCCTGTCTCATCTTTGAAAGTATTGAAAGTCTCTACAATATATAAAAATTCAAAAACTGCATATTAGACATATTTGATTGATTTATTAGTTGAAACTACACAAATTTTTTTTTTTTTTTTTTTGAAGTTAAAATTTTGAAATAATTCACCTTGATTCACCCAATATCCGTACTGCCTCAGGAGTCTAAATTCAAGAGCCGTGGCATGTAAATTGTTCTCCTTCCATGTACCATTACCTGGATTTTTACTCATCATGTAAATACCTTTCAACAAGTTGTTTATTTCCTCCTCAAAATGATATGATACACCAAGCCTTTGCAATGTATCGATAAGCTCAAGTTGAGCCAAAGGATTTGTCTCCTTCTCAAGCATCATTCTCAACTCTTCCTTGAGCTTGTTGTTTCGTTTAACGTTTGTCTCTCCCTGCAATTATTATTCAATGATCAGGATCTCTAGTAGTACTACTCGGAAAACCTAGCTGGTCATTGGGCATGTCAGTTTTGTGTTAAACGCAAAAAAAAATCAATTATTAAAAAAAAAAAATCAATGGTACGTACCCCCGTAATCACTTTTAAGAGACTGAACATAGTCGAAGTTCCAAACTGTAGGACTGTAGTTTCCAGATCGTCGAGCAATATTATCGGTCTTTTGATTTGCGACGGAGCTGGCTTTGCATGCTGCAAATCTACTTGATGTCCCACCGGTTGAAACGTGAGCTTTTGATGTTTCCAATTTAGTTGTGAAATTGAACAGATTGATTGATGGAAATAAATGGAGTGCCATCCTCTCTCGCCTTGCAGTCTATGTAAAGTAATGTCTTTAGTTAGTTGGTCACAAATACTAGTTTTGAAGTTTAAATTATTTGTAAAACGGGCGGAATTTTTTTTTTTTTTCCAATTATTTTTAGAAATGATCCCGAACTATAAATATATATATATATATATATATATATACCTAAAATGAAAAGATAAATGATTTCAAAGTTGTCCTCACGACTAACCCATTATGTCTTTTTTATCTAATTTTTGACAAATTAATAATAGAGGGGTCATTTGCATAATAAGAGAAAAGATGAGAATAGTATATGACGTGTAAAAATAAAAAAATTAATTATCAATATAAGATTTGATGCCTATATTATTTTTCAAAATAATAATTTTCTTTGATTTTCGTTGTTATACTGAAATCCCATATTAATAATTTCCATGTTAAAAATAAGTCTTAATCCAAAACAACCAAAAGATAGTATTCACCATACACATGGAATTCTAGACTCTACAAATTGATTATTAAAGTACATATATACACATATATAAGCACATATTATAACCTTTGTCATCCTATAAATAAAAAATAAGGAGTATAAATGTGATCAAACCCACAAATCCTGACCCAATAAAACCCTCCCTACGCCCTCCTCGTGCCAGTGGACGAAAGGGCCTCGGGCAAGGTTTAGTTATTGTAACATTTCTTCACCGATAAAGAAAAAAAGTTGTATTAGTTTTCGTACTCAAGGATTGCTTGACACACACACACACACACACACACATATTGATTTCTGGATTTTTTTTTTTTTTTTTTTATGTTGAGTATAAAAGTAAAATAGTTAATTTTTTTTTTAATCCACATCTAAATGAATTTTTTTTTAAATTATTTTACAAGGGAGCTATCTTTTTTAGTTTTTCATAAGATGTCAGTTCAAATTGTTAAGTAACATAGAAATCTTTTGTCCTGAAACTTATAAAGACCTGATCTTTAATTCATTAATTACAGACGCCTGATCATGCATCGAATAGAAATTAGAAATCTACTTTTTGAGGGTTATCAAATAGAACATATACATATTTTAGAAAATCGCTATTTCTTATATATAATGCTAGTGAGGCACATGCTTTATACGCGTAGCATTATAATCTAATAACATAATAATATAGAATTTATAGATAGATGATGAATTTTTTTTTAAATAGTATGAGAGATTAAAATCTTTAAAAACAATAATTGGGCATATAGAAAGAGTATACAATAATGGTGTATCTCGCGAATCAATATCACAAAATAAATTGTAATAAATTAACTAAACATGTGGGATAAAAAGTTCAAATACAAATTGCATAGCATAGCGTACTTCAATAAAAAAACTTGAGATAATAGATGTTAAGTAGTTGTTAATATTGCAGTAGGATCATATTTAAAGAAAAACAATTTTGACAGAATAAATGTGAATAAAATATATTGCAAATATATAATATTTTTAATGGGGAAAAAAGTAGGAATATAAGGTAAGAAAATTGAAAAAAAAAAAATGACAAAATGACGAAAAGTAAGGAACCTCAACCCGTCCATTCAAACCACTTAGCCAACGGTTTTAAAAAAATAAAAAAAATATAATAAAAAAAAAAAAAAAAAAAAACCACTTAGCCAACTACAACTAATGCATTTCTGCAAACTAATAAATTCAAAGTAAAACAAGAAAGAATTTTAAAGGAAAAAAAAAAAAAAAAAACAAATTAAAAACGACATTTGAGTGTCAGCGTTTTGGACGACCCTCCTGTGAGCATGATTCAAAATCACCTCTTTTAGTATAGTTAAGAAAATATAAATTTCTTCCTCTAATTCTCTACACACACATGTTTTAAGGTCTTCTCCGTGCTTGTGTGTGTGAGAAATATATCAAATAAAAATATTTGCGTTGGTGTATTTGTACCTTAGAAAGAGAAACTAATATTTGTTTATATGAGAGTGAGAGATTAATGTGATCCTATTACTTGAAGAAATTGCACGAGCGGAAAAGTCCAGTTACTTACAAATACGAGAATTTCGCAAGCAAAAGTATGATTCTTCCGTAATTGTTTTGAATGATTGAGAACTGAACAACACACAAACACACTTACAAATATTGTTAATACAAATATTGTTAAAATGTTCAAGAGTTGTCTTAAACAGTTACAATTGAAAGATAAATAAATTATGAATGATTAAACCTTTCATAAATTAGACATCATTTTTTGTGAGTAGTTGCAATATATAATAATACATACATGATACGTTACAATAGAGCATTTAAGTGAATACTTGTTGCAACCATATGTTACTATTTTTCTAGTGTGGTCATGTGCATAGCAGATGTGATCTTATAATATGATAATTAACAATATGGAATTTATTGATTAATCATCGTAATTTGTTTAATATTAGACTTGTACTCTCCTTCCAATCAACACACGCCACATCATTATCAAACTTTACCATTGCTTTCACCAACAAAAAAACGACAAAATTCTTGACAAGAAAAGAGAGCATTTTTTTTTTTTTTCATATAAACAAAAAGAAAAAAAAAAGAACGACATTCAAAAAAGATCGTTTTGGACGACCTTCTAATAAGGAGTGAAAGACAAACCCTCTCTTTTTAGTATAGTTAAGATATATGTCTTTCTTCTTGTTGAAATTACAAGAAAGTAGAACAATTAAATTTAGTTTCAAAGTTTGAATAATATAATTATTGAATTTACTAATGTACTTTATAGATTCCAAACGCAAAAATTCCTAAGTCTCCAAAGTACACAAACATGATCATGACGAAATCCCTGAATCAAAACAATTTCCTGTCTTCCTTAAAAAAAAAAAAAGAAAAAATTAGATCATTTCCTTTCAACTAAACAAAACATCATCATATGCTGAGTACAACATGCTCAGTAAAATATGCAGAAAGTACAAAAGAAGCACGAGACTGTATTTTAGAAATGTATTCAAAGGATATTCTGTACCTGGCCTCGACTACTATGATTTGGGTTCTTGAATGCTGGCTCAAATTTAAGGCTTTAGATATATATATATATATATATACACCTTGCAGATAATTAATTAACAGTTCGACTGCCGTTCAAAGTTGACAATAAGTAGAAGATTTGAACTGTACTAACTGGGGAGATGAATATAGACCATACGTTGTTCGAGGAAAAAGGTGGCCAGCTACCTGGCAGAGTATGCGGAAGCTCCCACGAGATTAAGGTTTTGTTTCCTATTTAAGTTTAATTCAAATTAAATTATATTTTTTTATTTTATTTTTTATTTTTTTTAATTAATAAAATTTACAATTAATTTTTAAAAAGTTAATTAACTTCAACTTAAAAATTTCATCTCCAAGCGACCCTGGATGCCGAAAGCATCCTTGGGGTGATCTCGTAGTTCCTACGGGGTGGCAAGACTTGATCTTAAAGTTGATTTTGGCTTTTTAAAATATTTGGATGATCTATTAGAAGAATTTTAGATTACTAGATAAGTTTTTAATCAAAGTCATAAAATACAATTCTTGAACAAAGCTCATATAAATAGACTTTGAAACTTATATATGAGTTTCAGTTAGAAACTTTTAAACTTTATTTTAATATTCTTATTACTTTTAAAAAAATTTAAAAGTCATGTTAACCTTCTTTAAAATGTGTAATTCCAAATATTTATCTGAAAAATTATAAATTTTTGCTTCGTTTTTTTTCTACTAACAAAAAATTAATTAAGGCAAAAATTCTGCCACGTTGATCATGAATCTCTGTCAAGTATAAGCATTAGCTTGTTTGGTGCTATTCATGTGCTAAAACAAAATTTTAGTATTTAGGTAAATAAAATTATTTTCCAATATAATGTTTTTTCTAAAGCTAATAAATTTAGCAATTTGTGCGAAGAATTTGCAACCAATTATAATAAATACTAAATTTAACATTTGATAATTATTGATTGATATATTTATTTTTTTGAAAAATAATTATAATATTATTAGTTCGAAATAATTTCAACATTAAAAATTTATTTCTACGTGTTTCATAATTTAATAATCATAAAAACAACAGATATAAATATTTATATAAAACCTTTTAAAAAAAACATTGTACTTTGAAAAAAAAATATAAATTTATAAATTAAAATGAATAAAAATATAAACTCAATATTTTAATATAAAAAGTTAGGAATATCTTTGATATTCAGTTATAATTTTTTTGGCATTGAATTACGCAAGTCACAAGGCCATGAAAGTTATATTCTGGCATTTAATTGAGCCTTGATCAGCATGTGGGAAAAAAAAAATTTGGGAAAGAACTGGAAGTTATTTTGGTTAAAGTAGTAGGATAACACGGGCATAGTGTGTGCGGGATAAATCAATAAAGCAAAGAAAAGTTAAAAAAAATGTTAAATTTTTTTAAAATTATTTTTTATTTAAAAATTGTTGTAAGAAATGGTAAAAAGTAAAATTAAAAAAAAGGGTCAAGGGCATAAATAATTGAATCAAAATTTTGAATAGTAAAAAAGATAGATTATAAATAAATTATAAAAGTATAATTTGTCAATAAAAATAAATCATAAAAGGAAAAGTAAAAAAAAAAAAAAAATCATATCATCTGAGTCACCTTTTTTAGTAGATGCAAATACAATGAAGCATCTAAGACGCTATTTGCATCATTAATGCACATAAAACGTGAAAACAAATGTGAAAAATGTCAAAGTTAGCTCCTCCAGTACTTTATGGGGAGTTACCTTCTCCACGTTATTTACATAAAAAAAATGTGAAAGTTATTTATCACCAGAATCTTATTTAAGTCAGCCGGTTCAGTTATAGTGTTGCCGGCCAAATTTAATTGAAGGTTACGTCTTGGGACGGAACCATAAATTTAGGTAAGTAAAGACTATCAACGAAAACAAAATATTAACAAAAATTAATAGCATTAATTTTTGAAAAAATTAAAAAAAATGTAAATATTTTTAAATTATTTTTTATTTAAAAATTATTGGAAGAAATGGTAAAAAAAAAAAAAAGACAAAAGACAAAAAGACAAGGCTCAAGAGCATAAATAATTGAATCAAAATTTTGAATAGTAAAAAGAGAGATTATAAATAGATTATAAAAGTATAATTTGTCAATGAAAAATAAATGATAAAAGGAAAAGTAAAAGTAAAAAAAAATCATATCATCTGAGTCACTTTTTTGAGTAGATGTAGATACAATGAAGCATCTATGACGCTGTTTGCATCATTAAACGCATAAAACGTGAAAACAAATATGAAAAATGTCAAAGTTAGATCCTCCAGTACTTTATGGGGAGTTAGCTTCTCCATGTTATTTACATAACAAAATGTGAAAGTTATTTATGGCCAGAATCTCATTTAAGTCAGCCGATTCAATTATAGTGTAGCCGGCCAAATTTAATTGAAGGTTAGGTCTTGGGACAGAACCAGGAATTCAAAGTCAGTGAAGACTTATCAATGAAAATAAAAAATCAGCAAAAATTAATAACATTAATGTATTATAATTGTTCTTGACGGGTTTTCATTCCTTGAAAATGTTATATAATATACAATGTTATTGAATATATCTTTCTCAATGTACATAGTTATATGTATATATATATATATATATATATATATATTTTGCCTTAATTTATTTCTAACGAGGTTCTAGACTATTTAAATATAACGGGCTTTATAACTTCTATTGGGTTGATAAGCGAGGGCTGATCAAAATGTACTATATAACTTCAATTTTGCTGATATGTTAATGGGGGTTTTTGTATATATAAATATAAAATCATAGGGAACTTATGATAAACACCACAAAATCTTGGTTTGGATTGATTTTTACCAAACATGAAAAAACTCTTACAAAAAATATCATAGATGACATCATCAATACTTATTTATCTATTTATTTTAAAATACTTTTTAATTGATATCCATATTGCAACCGTTTACCGATTAGTAACCAAATGGTTATCAACCGTCGGCGGGTTTCCGATCAGTAACCACCACCGCAACCGGATTAACAGGCGATTACCAACCAAAAACTTAGTAGCCAATTAGTTTTCAACCGAAAACTTGGAAACCAACTGATAACCAAGTGATTATCGGTTGGAAACTTTTGATTTCATAGGATTTTTCAGCTTCCTTTACCGAAATTTTAAACAACCACCATATTTTAACAAATATCACCAAAATTCTATAAAAATCATAAACCATAAATACCAAAATTCAATAAAATTAACAAAAATATCAGAATTTTTAAATTTTATCACTAAAATATAAAAATCCATCATTCTAATCCTTAAAAATTTAACTAAATTTCATAAAAAAACAATCTATATAGTTCGGAAACGGCAGACTAAATCGGAATGGATCTCCTGCTTTATGCAATCCCGAGCAAAGATCCAATGTCCGACACCGGAGGAAAATTGTACAGAGGACATTGTAGTCGATCTCCTCTCCACGGCAGAGACGAGAGAACGTGAGTGGAGGAGATTTGGATCTCCTCGCTCGTGGTCAGCAGATCTCCTCCGCGAGAGCTTGATCAGAGCAAAAATTTACATAAAAATAAAAATCTAAATCCAAAAGAAAAGGTTGTTGGTTCTAACACGACAGACCGACATTCACGTCGCCCACGTCGAGCCCTTAACCCACCGGGGCTGTGAGTTGCACCCCCCCTGTGCGTGAGAGAGCCTCTTGGGTACACAATCTTACCCAAATCTAAAAGTGCAAATTCTTATAAAGTCCATCAAACTTTTATGCCTAAGCAATGTGGGACTCTACATTTATAAGCAGTTTTCCAACAAAATTATATTCCATTGGGCACACTTTGAGCATCAATTTCTCATTTACCCGAATACCATTTTGAGCGTATGGATATATGAATTCGATCTCCTCACGACGGAGAACGCAAATCCACCAAGACCCGTTATTTTTACTAAGTGGCCCACTCAAATTTGGACCTCATGGTTTAAAACCATTTTTCCAACAGTTTTTCCACCGTTTAAATAGAAATAAATAAAGAGAGGAAGATTAGAACTATATATATTAGGCTCAAGATCATCAAATGATCACATTTTTTAAGATCTTACATTGACGCGTGTTTTAGATCTTCTTGGTGCGTTGATTGTACCACGTTAAAATCCAAAACACATTAACCTTCTAGTAAATGGAATGAAGCTTCATATAATGATAACATCCCCATAACATCATCTCTCACGCATGCCTTGAAGTTCCCTGTATCATCCTTGAAAGCATAGAAAACCCCTGCGATCAATTATTGATTAGGTTCAAAGTGAGTACCCAACTATAATATATATATACATATATATATGCATACATATAATTTATAAATGAACGCGCGTATGCATGCATGCATGCATGCACGTTTGTGTATACATACAAATGTCCAAAAACGTACCTTCGGTTACACAAAATCCATGTTGTCGTAAAAGCCTAAATCGAAGAGCTGTAGCATATAAGTTGTTATTCTTCGATGCATGATTTTAGAAAAATTGGCTGTGTATTTTCTTCAGTATAGCCTTTGTTTCATTCTCAAAATGGTAAGCTATTCCAAGCCTCTGCAACGTATCAATATACTCAAGTTGAGCCAAAGGATCTGCCTCCTCCTCAAGTATTGCTTTCACCTCTTCCTTCAACTTACTTATTCGTGGCCATTTGTTTTGGCCTTTTGCATTCATCACTTCAAGAAAATTGATTTTTTTTTTTCTTTTTTCTTTTTTTTTTTTTTGTTTAATCGAAAGGAAACATTCTTTTTATAAAACGAAAACGTCGTAAAATATTTGTCTGCGTGTTTGCTAACCCTCGAGGCTTCAGAGTTTGAGTTCGTACCCTTGAGCCGTGACCACACGTCCACACCTAGTTTCTTGTCAGTCTCTGTACTTAAAGAAAAAAGAGAAAAATGCTTGGGGGGCATAATGACTAATAGAGAACTCTGGCCTTATATAGGACGCAATCTTGACTATTCCAACACATGTCAAAGGAAAAAAACATATATCACTACAAGAAAATTGATTTTTAACGGCGACAAAAGTTATCGTTAAAAATTAGAAAGTCGTCGTTGAAAGTTATTAACGACAAAAAATCATGTTGTCGACAGTTGTCGCTGTACGTATGTGTCATTGATTGTTTTAACGACGACTTTCTTACATTGTCACTGAAAGTGTTATTCTACGACAAGTAATTGTCGTTGATTAAGTACAATTTGCATCGTTGATTACTATTAGACGACGATAGCATTTTGTCGCTAAATGAATACAACGGCAAGGTAGTCGTCATTGAAAGTGTAAATTTTAGCGACAATGTACTTATTTCGACAACCTACTTGTTGTCGCAAAAATTTTTTTTTTTTTTTTTTTTGTAAATCGACAAATATATTTTTAACGACAAACTGTTGTCGTTGAATGTCTTATCATTAATGGTACTACGGGAAAATTGGTTTTTTTCAACCAAAAAATTAGTGGCGATTTTATTTATTTGCCGCAAAAAGTTTTTTTTTTCTTTTTTTTTTTTTTGTGCAACCAAAATTTTGGTAGCTGGGTGGTCGCAACAACTTGGTTGCAAAAAAAAAATTTTTGCAACCAAATTGTGGTTGCCAAAAAACGCATCTTCCTGCTACCAAAATTTTAGTCACCAAAAGTCGACTATTTGATCGTCAGATATTCGTGATTTTGTTATCGTAGGCAACCAAACAATTCTTTTGCAACCAAATATGACATGTTTTACTACCAAATAGTTGATCATGTTGAGTAGAACAAATTACATTATTTGATGTAACTACTATTAGTAATATTATAGAAAACCAAACTAATACACAAATTTCTTATATGCTCTATTTGTGAAGTATTTCACAAAAACATCTAAATAGCTGAAATTTAATCATCACCAACTTGTACATATATAGGCTCCTTTGGTCTGATTTTTTCCTTTTCCAATTTCGTCCAAGTTAAACTATTGTGGGAAGTTTCTGAATCAAATGCGTGCCCATCAATTTCAATCCAATCATCATCCAGAAGAATTTGAGAAAATCTGTAAGAATAGCATAACATTTATCGTTAGATTATTATCACTGACATTATTTAAAAGAAAAAAAATGACTAACAGTTTTGCAAAGAAGATCTTATTAGTTAACAAAAGCAACATAATCTATAAGCAAAGGTAACTTGTAGATAGCCTGTGCCAACCTCTCAAGTGTAAATGCTGACATATCCTTACCCGTTTGTTTGCCACATTCAAGAATGGCAACATTAATGAAACAATTGTCAATACTAAAATATACTTTCACTTTGCAATATGAATTAACCATCTAACCAAGTAGTCCAAAAACAGGTTATAAGCATCAGCTTGGAGAACTTCTTGCTTAATGTCTTGGGTGTGATCGTGCACAATATTAGTGCAAAATAGACCCTGTAGTTGAACAGAATTAAGGATATACTAAAGGCGATGATATATAATGCATATATTGACAGAACCCAACAAGAAAAGAATCATATGCATTTACACAAATTGTCTCAATTAGGATGCAATAACAAAAAAAGGGAAGTTTTTGACTTTTTGATGAGCTTAAGTCCTTACTTCGGCAATTGGAGACCTCCAACAAGATTGGAAATGAGACCATATTTGTCTTCGATGTGAGCAGAAGGATTATCCTTCTCAAATTTTAACAGAATTCCTAAGCAGTGAAGCTGCAATTGCACAAATATCAAGAATGGACATTGGTTATAACCAGAGTATATATGTATATACTATGTAATATCTATCAAGTTAAAACACCAAAATTAACTGGAATTACTAATGGCATGACCTCTAACCAATTTAAATTCCAGTAACTTTCAAGGAAAATCAAAAGTTAATCACACCAATACCATATATACTCTTTGGACGGTGCAAAGAAAACAAAACACTAGAAATCACAACAAAGAAAACAAATCAAAAACAGAAAACATTAGAAAATCAAACATTATACATGACAGTGCAAAGAAAACAGAAAACACTAGAAATCACAACAAAATCAACAAATCAAAAACCAAAAGGAAAAAAATTGAGATTATATGTAAAAGAACGCATGATGCAACGACCTCTGTTTTCTTTAAATAAGATGGTGGACCTGAGAAGTGGAGTTCAACGATCAAGGAGAGTCAATAACGGGAGAGAATCCGGCTATTTTAGTTCCACCTGCTCTTCCTAGTGCCAGAATAGGTAAAGGCCCTACTAACCCACTCTTCATCGTTCTCTATGAAATTTTGTTCCTGCAAGGTCTTCTCTGTCAATGTACAGGTCCATCCAGTAGCGGTAGAGGAAGGGCTCCTCTGTCAATGAACAGGTCCAACCAGAAGTGGTAGAAGAAGAGGCTTCAGAGCTATGAATCAAAATAAGAATATAAAGATTATTGTTGGCGTATTTTAATAGATCAAAATTATAATACAACCTCTGTTTTCTTTAAATATTTAAATAAGAAGTTATCCCGTAGAGGTCTATCCCTTTCCGTTTTCAATTTGTTTTCCATGTGCACTTGTTGTCCTGACTACAGTAAACAAAAGGAAACATTAAAGAGAATTCCAAATCACGAAGTCACCTCTTGAAGCAAACAAAAAGAAAAATCAAAGCATCCCACGAAGTAATATTTTCCAAAAAAAAGGGGGGGGGGGGGGGGGGGGGGGGAGGGAAACCTACCTTTCAATGCCAAACCATGGTGACTAAAGTCTCTTCCATTGATTAAAACACAGAGAAATCCAAAAGCTTAGCAAACTAAGAACAAACGTACAGAGGGATCCAATATTATAAGATGAATCGGGATGATAGTGGTTCCAAAACTTTGTACTTCTTAATCTTAACACAAAATCATTATCATGCAAACAATTTTTCAATTTATCAATAGAGAATTTCACAATCAGACTTTGTTAATAAATAATAATATCTGGGGATTAGGATTAACAACGAATTTGTTCGACTCCAATTCCAAACACAAATTTCAAACAGATTAATCAAAATAACAAAGAAAATGAATGTGAAAGGGGATTATTTGCCACCACCAGTATGATCTTTTTAAACTTTTCTAATTACCATTCATTAATTAAAAAAGGGAAATATCATAGAATAAAAAAGCAATACAAATATCTCCTAGAGGCCCGTTTACATCATCGTTTACATGGGCACACCTATGTTTTATTCTGATATTAGAGGCGGCTACCTATTTTGCGACCATCGTAGTTGAAAACAGAAAGCCTACCTGCAACATTTGGGCCGGAGACAGCGAGCGCTGAGGAAGAGTGACTGACGGCCGGGCGGCGTGGGTTCTAGTGCGGTTAGGCTGGGGGTTCGGCGCTTTTTGAGAGAGGCAGTGACCAAAGAGAGAGAAAGAGAGAGGGAGGCCGAAGAAATCCTCGGGGTAGTGGTAGAGCGAGTGCTGCATCATGTCCTGCTGTTTGAGCGTCTGATGATGCATCTTCCGTACAACGATGGAGGAGATTCGAGTTCTGGAAAAAATAAAATTAAAAAAAAACAAAAAAATAAATCAAAGAAATTTAAGAACAGAGAAGAAAAGGAGCAAAAAAAAAAAAACATACGAAAAAAGAACTCGTAACAGAGATGGCGAGATGTGAACGAAGAACAAGAGATATGGGTTTGAGGACTTGAATCTCTTCGAAGTTCAAACCAACGGAAGTTGTCTTTTGTGGGGGTTTTTTTTTTTTTTTTTTTGGTCTTCCTTTCAAAGGTCTTTTGTGATTTGGCGCACTTTCTTCAAATATTTCAGCCTTTTGGAGGCAAAAACAAGCGCCAACATCATTGAAATATCTTTACTCTAATATTAATTATTATATATATTTTAAATTATTATATTTGTTCATTAATATTTTTGTCTTCTTTAATTTTCAAATACAAAGAAAATTTGAAACTTTCAACCATAAATCAAGGTACTTCTAAATATTCTATTTTATACATTAGAGCATTCGTACTTTTTTAAAATATTAAAGCATTTATATTTTTTAAATATTAAAGTATAAAAGTATCTATACTTTAAGCAAAACAAAATGGTTTTTCCGCAAAATTATGAAAAAAAAAGGTTAATACACATGCATATATATATTGAATTCGTTATATTCTATTAGTTGGCCAATCTATTATTCATAAGAATAATGTAGAACTTTTTTTTTTTAGCGACAAAATAACTTTTCAAGTTATTAACTCTATTAAAATAAACATGATGTTGAAAATTGCACATAGAAAGTTTGAGTTTGAAGATTTGTAATTGTAATTCAAATCACTTCAAGTTTTGAGTTGAGATTATTTAAAAATAGGGGTGCAGGGAGAGTTTCATTTTTGTCTCTTTTAACTTTGAAACTTTCATTGATTTTCAATAGTTTTTTGAAATATAAAAACATATTTTACAACTTTATCCATTATTTACCCTATTAAAATTCTTTTGGTTGTAACATTTACAGATTCTATCTTAAATTTTGAATTTAAAGTATTAATATTTACAATGTAATAACTCAAATAAATCAAAATCGACTATATTACCATTAAATTTCACAATTTTTTGAACACTAAACTTTAAAATTAAATTTAACTCTATTATAGTTCATGCAGGAAAAAAAAAAAAAAAACAAAGATACAAATAGATAAAGATGGCAAAAGAATTATTATAGTTTTGGGAACAAACTTTTTTTTTTTTCACCTTTGAAACATTTTTCTAACTCCATCGCTTGTTAAAAACTAGCGCATGATATATGTGATAGTCATCAATCCCGATAAAAAAGGATAAGTTATCCAATCTCACATTGCTTGGCAAAGGTTATATGTGATGGTTCATAAGTAAAGAGATCACCTCCTAATGATATAAGACCTTTTGGGTTAAGCTCAAGAGCAAAATCGTGAGGATACGAGATTCAAAGCGGACAGTATCATACCAGAGGGAGGCATGGGTCATTCAAAATGGTATCAAAACTATACTCAATCAAAAATGTGGCCAACGAGAATATTGGGCCCCAAAATGAAGGCTGATTGTGACAGTTATCAGTCTCTATACAAGGAGAAAGGATAAGCTGTATAGTCCTACATCGCTTGATAATTAATATATATGATAATTCATAAGTAAAGAAACCACCTCGTAATAGTAGAAGGCCTTTTGGGGAGAGCCCAAGAGCAAAACCGTGCAGACACGAGGTTCAAAGCTGACAATATCATACAAGAGGGAAGCATAGGTCGTTGTAGTATATGTATAATCTATGAGATGCAAAATATGTCCCTTTGTTTATATGAAAACTTTGCACCTTACTAGTTGGGTTTCCCTTTCTCTCTTTCCCTTTTTCTCCCAAATTTCTCATATCTAGGGTTTCCATTTGTGTGAGACTTCCACTACCGCTGCCACGAATGCTGAGAGTGATTGGTTTGGTGACTACAGCGGGAATGAAGTTGAAAAGTTCTAGATGGGAGTTCCTTGATCAGATTTAACCCGACAATAGAGCTTCCAACAGTTTGGGATCTAGCGATGTCTTAGTAGTCCAATGGTAGGTGCGGCAATCTACCAGTCAACTTATTTGCTTAATCTACCAGGCAATCTACCAGTCAACTTATTTTCAAATTTCAACGAAAGTTAAATTCCTTCAAATTTCAATTACGTTTCCTATTTATGTTGCCATTTCATTTGTGTTGTCATTTTTTCATATTTCAATTTTTTAATCGAAATGAAAAATTTTCCATTTAAACACCAATGTAAAAATAAATAGTAGGATATCCATATCCATTAAAAAGAACATGTTCAAAAAGAACACGTTCCACTGTTGCACTCAATCCATTAGGCAGCGTCACACCAGTCTTTTTTGTAACATTACCTATAGTGTGAAGGAATTTGGATGAGTTTTCGCTCAACAAGTTCAGACATATCTCACAAAACGTTTGTAGGACAATACACGATTTAAAAATAGCATGAGTTCTTGTTTATGCTTGTCTAAACTTTTTCCATTTCATTTTCCTTTCGCTTCTCTTTTCCTTCTTACTAAACAACCAACCTCATCAATTTCCTTTCACTTTTCCCTCATCCAACTTCCTTCGTTCCTCTTTTCCACCCTACCAAACATAGCATAAATTACCATTTTGCTCTTAATGATTTTCCATCGTCGGGCTAACATTGAAGTGATGTTATTTGGGTTAAAAAAAAATAAAGGAAAAGTGGCGTTTTAAGGTCCGATCAAAATTCTTTTTTTTTTTTTAAATTAAAACACATTTTGGTCTAAAAGGTAAGTTTTGTGTAAACATCTGTATATTATAATCCATAGGGAAATCTAAGAATGAGCAATAACTTACAAATGATATTTTTCTTTTTCAAGAAAATATTGTTAGGCGGTATGTAGTTGAGCAATATAGGGTATTTAAAATTTTAATTTTTTTTTTATGAAAAAAAATTAAAACAGGGAAACCTTTTTTTTCCTTAAATAATTTAATGG
This sequence comes from Ficus erecta, assembly GCA_008635985.1. Taxonomy (NCBI): domain Eukaryota; kingdom Viridiplantae; phylum Streptophyta; class Magnoliopsida; order Rosales; family Moraceae; genus Ficus; species Ficus erecta. The sequence goes on from BKCH01000010.1 coordinate 4,054,956, forward strand.
TGCTATTTATAACCGTGGTAGGTGTAAATATAGTTGCCCTATATTTGATATATATAATATATACTCTACGAATTTAAAACTATAGGAGATGTAAGATAATATCTAAACAATTATTGTCATTCATATCTATTTGGCATTATTTTTGTAATAACGAAAATATTTATTTCACTTCCCCACGTTTTATAACTACTCCCACTCCCTCCGTGATTTTTTCACACTCCCTCCATGATTTTTTCAACTGACTTTCACCCTTTATCTCTCTCTGCCTATGTGTGGGTATATATGTATAGATTTTATTCCTTATTACTACATGTTCTCTACATTCTATTAACGTTCCTGTCGTGCGAGTGAGTATCTACGCCTGATGTTATGAATGGCTTAATCATTGTTTATCGGTTTGTTGAAACATAAAATTCCTTTTTTTTTTTTTTTTTTTTGCTGATATCATTGCTCATGATTATTATTTCAGGAATGTCTGGATTAGGCAATATAACTCGTAACGAGCATGGATCTTCATCAACAATTGATGACTCCTCTTCTTCAGGTTAGTTGCAAAATTGAATGTTTATAACCAACTGTTCAAATCTTGTGTAAAGTGTTAGCCACGTTGGTGGCACTTTGTCCATACAAGGCAAGCATCCATGGCTATAAATAGGCCTCGAGGCATGAACTTTAGCTTAAGGCCGGGTAAATACAATGCAGATGTGAAATAATATAGGTTCCCTTGTATCTAGTTTTTAGGTGTGAGAATTTAGTTGTCTAGTTTTTGTGTAATAGCAAGAAATAATATAAGTTATTACAACAACTAATACATAATTTCAAATCAAAATCATAACACATAGATAAGCCTATCAATATCTGCACAACCTACAACAACATATAGCAGAAACAATATCTGAAGAAAAATACTGAGAACTCCCTGTTGTAACATCAGCATTAAACATCGCTCTTCTAATAAGTAAATTGTTTTTGAATAAGTTTTTTATGTGTGCTTTTATTAATTTTTACTTATAACTATTTTACGTGTATTGAACATCAGATATTACTCCGAAGGATGTCGAGGTTGGATTGCTTCAGTTACTGATTCAATATCAGTACTTTCATCGACTTGCTTTTTATCTTAAATTTCTCGTTCAATTATGCTTAATACATGCTTTCACAATTATTTTTATAAACCAGGGCATTAAATGTGTTTATATTGAAATTATTTTGCAACATAGATGACTCTTTTGAGTTTTTTTTTTTTTTTTTGCCAAAAATAGTTAAAAGCAAAAATATACAATTTTTTTTTTAATTTAAAGCTTTCAATGACAAAAATTATACTCCTTTATAAAATTTAGACTTTTAATGATGACAACGACCTTTGTCGTTAAATGTAATTAGACAACTCTTTTACTGACAATTTTTAACAGCGATTAATGTATCGTCACAAAAAGTGTTAATTTATGACAAAAACTGAAAAATTAATGACAAAATTGATTATCGTTAAAAATCATTAATTCATTAAATTTTCAATGACAACGACCTTTGTCGTTAAATGCGATTGGACAAAACTTTTAACGGCGACAATTGTATCGTCATTAAAAGTTCATAATTTACGACAAAAAGTGTTTAATTAAATACAAAGTTAGTCATAATTAAAAATCACTAATTCTGAACATATTCAACGACGACATATGATTGTCACTAATTTATATAAGTTGTCGTTAAAAGTTTACCCGCCAATATGAGGGTGCCAAAGCTCATTGGCGCCAAAAATCTCAAATTTTAGCGACAATGTGAAGAAAAGTGTCGCCGATAAAAGGTTTTTACCGATAGTATAATTGTCGTTGATGCTTGTATTGCATCCTGTCGTTAACAGCACAGTTTCAACGACAACCTGCCGTTGAATGTCACTTTCAACGACGAAATTTTAGTCGTCACTAAAATTGTTGTCGTTGATTCTCACTTTTCTTGTAGTGTATATATATATATATATATATATGTCCTCGTTTGGAGCAATATCTCCGGATGATATTTTATCATCTGAAATTCAAATTCCTAACTCTACATCAAATTTTCTCTCTCTTTTATTTTCAAAAAATTCAAACTTTGAAACTTCATAACTTTCTCATTTCAAATTGAAATAATATGATTTTAATGTTAAAATGCTCGTAACAACGAGATGAACAAGACAATATCCATTTTGTATTTTTTTTTAACACATTTTAAATTTTTACTTCATTTTTTATATCACATAACTTTTCAAAAAGTTTTCTTCCAAACACACATTTTCAATCCAACTTCCAAAATACCATCTTCAGATATCCTCCAAACGTGTATAAATATTCTACCTGACCATGAGAGATATCTTACATTCCAAAGGTCCAAGGATATCTATATTTCAATTGGGTGCGAGTGATATCTAATTTTGTGACTCGTTACTCAAATAAAAATTAAAAAAAAAAAAAAAAAAAAATCATGACTCGTAGCCGCTTGGGGCACCCCTAAGTTTGTAACTGGCCGTGCTTCTTGTTTGTCGAAAGTCGAAACCAACCAGATTTTTTCTCATTGAATTTGGACTCTTCTACATTTAAAATTCTGTTATAGGAAAAGTCTCTTTTTGTTGACGTTGTCATAAAACTTGTACTAAGATTCTATTATAAAACGCCTGTTCTTTTCTTCTTACTTGAACACAAATTGAAATTAGATATTCTTATTTTCTTTAATAAGAAAATTGGAATGGGAAATTTTGTTTTCCAATAATCAAGTAATGTTTGTATATATATGCGATCTGTTTAATCCCGTCCTGGCTTGTTGAAATGAAAATTTAGTGCGTCAAATATTTTTATCAAAACATGTGGTGCAAAAATTCTTAGTATTCCTCTAGTGTTGAGTCAAAGAGTAGATGACATACAGATTTTGGCATTTTTGTGAACCGGACTTTATTCTACCAGAAAGCGTAACGCGCTAACCAGCCAATTAGCCAAAGAAACGGTCTCATCTGAGAGATTTCGAAAGCGCCAGTGTGGTCCTCTTAATGAAAATTAGAGCGGATGTTCGAGAGTCGGATGGTGATGTCTTTGCCTCAAATTCAATGGCGAGAAAGATTCATCAGATTTTACTGATAATATTCTCGAACTAGAATTAGAGATGAGGGCTTGAAGTTTGCACAAGAGTCGTGACTCCCTAGTAGCATTGTTGAGAAATGGCACAGCATTGCTAACCATTTTTTTACTACTTGGTTATTTCATTAAGTTGCATGTAATTTCCTGATATTTCTCTCGTTTTATGTTACCTGTCCATTAATATAGTACTTTGGTTCGTGTTGTTTTAAATACTAGATTACTATTACCATTTTAGTTGGTGTTGTTTTTCTAGGTAGTATCCTCTTGTTATGGGAGTAGTGTAACAAATCTGATGTTAAAAATTTATTTATTTTTAAAGACAAACCCCTTATAATAAAACCTCCAATGAGAAAACGACATTAACGTTCCAGCAGAAATAAACAATTTACAAAACGACAAAGACTAAACGACAGTTACAACGGATGCGATAATGGAAAAAGGACATCACATACAAAACATAACAAAAATGTAGAACGACAGCCAATATACAAACAACATTCTGAAAAGGAACGACAATATGTGTACAAAATTTTTTTTACCAAAAGTATTTTTTTCTTCTTTTTTTTTTTGGATCATTTTCTTTTACATGCTGATATTAGTATTATTATTTTTAACTTAGGTGGGGGATTCGAACTTTACAACTTTAGGTAGAGTCATGTGTGATATTACCATTAGGTTATACCTGCAACCATGATATTAATAGATATTTAACAGATATTTCTATGCTCAATATTTTCAGATAGTCGCATAAAATTGTGTTGGGAAATAACGGATACTAAGACTTTGTTTGTTATTTAAGTTTAACTCTAATTAAACTGTATTTTTTTATATCAGTTTTTGTCTTTTTCTGAAAAGTCAACAAATTTTATAACTAATTTTTAAAAAATCAACCAACTCCAACTTAAAAATTTTATCGCCAACGACGAACTAAATGCAAACTAATATTTTACATATATTTATTAAAAAAGCATCGATATTTCATGGATACTCGAGTTAGAAAATTTTTACCTCTTGCTTTTACATTGAGGATCCTCATTTACAGATTTTATCCACAAAATATTGATAAAATGGTCAGTATTTACGTCATTATATAATAAACGTGGATGTTTCATTAAATTAAATGAAGAGAGAGAGAGAGAGAGAGAGACGGCGGCCTTTTCTGTTGGGCTTTTGCATTCATCAAATAATGAAAATTGATTTGTTCTTCCTGCTTTAATCGAAAGGAAGCATTCTTTTTATTGAGACGAAAAAAGTCGTAGAACATTTGTCTGTGTTTGCTATTGGAAGCTTCAGAGTTTTTGAGTTTGTACCCGTGACCACGTATGTTTAAACAAAAATGCTTGGTCGCACGATTACTATTTATAGAGAATTCTAGCATTATGGGAGTCATGCATATAAAACAATCGGAAGAACTCATAAATACTCCAGCATATGTCAAAGAAACAAAACTTATATATATAGGAAAATTGTTGTAGATAGTAGATTTTATGGATACCTTTGAAGTTTATAATATGTTTCTCAAAAAATGATAAATCATAGCACATATTTCTAGTAAATTTTTAGATTTTATTGGATTTTCTATAAAAAAAAAAATTCGGATTTACATTCAATTTTTAATAACAAATTTATGTGCATAGTTTCATATTAGAAAGAGAGAAGAGGAAGAAGGAGAGATTTTTAGCAATATGTGATCATATATTTAATAATGTTATTTATTATTATGTTTAAAATTTTATATTATAATGTACTATCGCTCTTTTTAAAAATACAATTTTGTTCTCTCTCTCATATATATATATATATATATATATATTCCCCCACCGTGGGATGCATTGTTTATCTTACATCCCTTTGGGTTTAAGGATTTTTTATATTTCAATTGGGTACGAGTGGTATCTAATTTTGTGACTCATCACAATTTAAATAAAAAAAAAAAAAAAAAAAAAGAAGCCCCTCGGGACACCTCTAGTTTGTAAACGCGCTTCTTGTTCGTCGAAACAACCTAAGATTTTTCTACTTGTTGTCATAGAACTTGTATCATTTCTTAAGCAGAAGAGAATTGAAATTATAACACATGATATTATGTATTAACGTGACATCTTGATGTTTCAGATTCGTGGAAAACATGGGAGTTGAAACGCCCTGTCACTTTCTTTTCCGAAGAACACAAATTGAAATTAGATAACAAGAAAATTGGAATGAGAAAAAAAAGATCTTCCAATAATCAAGTAATGTTCGTAAATGTATATGTGATCTGTTTAATCCTGACTTGGCATGTTGAAATGAAATTTTTGGTGCAGACAGTTTTGTCACAATATGTGGAGCAAAAATTTTTAGTAAACCTCTGGTGTGGAGTCAAAGAGATGACATACAAATTTTGACATTTTTGAGAGATTTCGAAAGCGCCAGTTGGATGGTAATGGAATTGGAGCGGATGTTCGAGAGTTGGATGGTAATGTCTTTGCCTGAAATTCAATGGCGAGCGAGAAAGATTCCTCGGAGTTTTTCCGATGATATTGCCGAACTCAAATTAGAGATTAGGGCTTGAAGTTTGCTCAAGAGTCGGGACTCCCTAGTAGCATTGTTGAGAAATAGCAGTGCTTGTTAAACATTTTTTTTACCGGTTGGTTATTTAATGAAGTTGCATGTAACTTCCTGATATTTCTGTCGTTTTATGTTTTCCTACTTTGTTGTCGTTTCTAAGTTCCTGTTGTTTTCAAAACTAGTTCCGTTTTTAGTTGGTGCCGTTTTTCGTGGAAATATTATTTTTCCAGGTAAAATCTTCTTAGGGTTGTAGTGTCAAAAATATGATGTTAAAAAAAAAAAATGTGCAATGATAAAAACGAAATTAACTCCCCAATAGCGACAAACAATTTAGGAAACGACAAAGACTAAACGACATTTACAGCATATACGACAATGAAAGGAGGACCTTACGCACGCACCCAAAAAAAAAAAAAAGAAGAAGAAGCTTATAGCGACAACATTCTCAAAATCGACGACAGCATATGAATGGCATCACTATAATGAATAAAAGAAAGTATTAATTTAGCTCTAGCCAATCAACCAAATGCATTTAAATGTAACATCATTTCTCTTGATTTTTAAGACCTTAGCATTATATATATATATATATATATATATATATATATATATATAAGAGAGAACTCCTATTAGATTGTTTAATTAAATATACTATCACCTTAAAGCTTGAAGAAGAATTTTCATTTTAGGGGAATTTGAAGATGAATTTCACACCTTATAATAAAATTAAATATGGATTTGGCATCGTTTTAATTTGATAAAGTCAAAAGTATATTTTTAAAAAAAAAAATTAGTTGAAAAATGGGAAAGACTGCAATAGAGACCATTTTATATATCCTATCGGTAGATCTCATTTTTAAGCTGTTAAAATGTAATCAAATGGCTGATATATTATTTGTGTATAATAGTTATAATAGATCTTATCTCATATTAGTATAAACTAAAAAAAAAAATTTAAAAAAACCCCCAAAGTTAAAAAAAAAAAAAAAAAAACCAGGGGCACAACATGGGCGGGGAAGGAGGGCGTTGCTGGTTTCTGCATCTGGCATAGGGGCGGGGGGCAAATCTGATTGTGGGATCTGGCGTGAGGGGAGGGTAGTGGGGCTTTGTCGATGTCGGCAGGGCGGGGCCTCATCAGCGTCGGGGGGGGGGGAGGGGGATTGGGTCGCTTGCGTCTTGGGGGGTAGATCTAGCGTGGGGGGGGGGGCAAGGCTTCGTTAGCGTTGGGGGGGGGGGGGGGACTGGGTCACCAGCGTGTAATCTAAGGATTGAGTTTTTTTTTTTAATTTTTTTTCTTTGCTTTGAATTTTTTTTTTTAATTTCTTATATCATAATCCTATAACTAAAATACATTATAGATATCATGCATAATAATATTTCAACCGTTAAAATTTATATAAAACAATGAATAAAAATAATTTATCTATATAATATATAAAATAAGTTATACCACAGTCTTTTCTTTTTTATCTTAAAATTTTTTAAATAGTAACTTGCGATTTGCCGAAACTCTGCACTCCGGAGAGTCTTCCAGAATATTTCGAATCGCAACTCCTTTCTTCCTCCCAAAGAAAACCCACCAACTCAAATTCGCAAAAACACTAGATTTCACATCTTTCAATTCCGATTAACGATTCAGATCCCAAGCCAAAGCCACAGCCAGTTCGCCGTCGATTGGAATGGGGATAATCCGGAGTGGGTTTTCGTTCTTATTGGGAACGGTCACCGGCGTCTACATCGCCCAAAACTACGACGTTCCGAACATCAAGAAGCTCGCCAACACCGCTCTGGTCATGGCCAAGCTTGTCGAGGAGAAATATCGCAAGCCCAAGAAAGGCAACGACGACGATTAGCTCCCCAAACCAACGCCCTTTTTTCTCCAGGTTCTTGGATTTTGGGGAGTTATTTTTGTTTTTGTTTGATTTTACTCGAATATGGAATTGTACAAAAACTGGAAATAAGAGAGGAATTGTTTTAGAGGATTTGGAATGAAACCCTCTTCTTTATTGTTTTCATTCTCAGGTGAAAGATCTGATATTTATATTTGAGAAAACTGGTGGAGGATTTTCATTTTATTATTGGTTTCTCTTTAAATGGAATACTGATTTTGGATTGAAGAGACATGCTTTTCTAGTGCAAGATTTTGTGTATTATGTGTTCATTAGGAACTTGTTTGTGATCCTAATTTTGCTTGAAGTACGTTGGGAAGATTTTAGCTTTCTGCTTATATATATATTTACAGTTTCGAAAGCTTGTATTTAAGCGGAAGCGAGGATGGTTCACAATTTGTGCTAGTTAAATGCAGAGCATGGTTGGAATTGTTAATCATGATTACTGATTGGTGATCAGTAAAAGTAGAGTCATTTCCAGCGAAAAAATTTAAAATAAAATAAAATAATTAAAAAAAAAGGGAAACGGAGTACTTTTAATGAAAACAGAAAATAGATACATGCCAAAAGCTGTAGCTGAATAATGAAAAATGAGTGACTTGGTATTGAAAACTGCGTTCGAGACACCTGAAAGTCTTTATGTTACCATATCACTCTCTAGATTTGATCATACCACTTAGATGTTGAGCTATGTGGAGCTTAAATTATCGCCTTGATGTAGAGCTAGTAAGCATTTCGACCTTGTATTTCTTCGTATATTGATATTCTGCAGCGACAATGGGGCTCTCACGTTGAGACTGAACCTCTATAAATCCCATGCATGTGCTTTTTTTATTTAGGTTCCTCTTGTGTTTTCTAATTGTTCTCGATTAGTCCCAAAACTACAGTTTTCTTAGATGTTAACTGCAGTTCACTTGTGTTCTTTATATGCTACTTTCTTTCCTGCAGTTTTGTTTTTGTTTTCGATTGTCTTTTTCATGTACTTGTTGAAACGATCTTATAGTTCCCTTTGGGAAAGGGATGAGTAAACTCGTTGAACCTATGCTGGTTGGTGAACTTTTACAGTGGAATGTAACCAGACTTCTTGAATTTCACAATTATCTACAAGTATCCAATATTCTTGTACTGTATAGAAATAATAATACTACCATACTGCAACTTTTTCTGTTTGTTCGGAAATTCAGATCGTATTCTATAACTTCTTGTGGCTTAGTGAATCTAACCTTTGACTTTCGATGACAGGATTACACGCACCTATAATCTTTTGCTCTTTCGTTTGGTTGAATTTAGAACAGCTTCAGTGAAGTGTCTAAAGCTTAGAAAACTAGTTATTCAGTAACTTCTCTATTAGCTATTAAGAGGACAGTTGTAGTTGGCTGACTTTCACCGCAGCTTCGGTTGCCGATTTCCTGTCATTAGATCACCAATTTCCTCAACTTCTGGAACTAGGCAAGCTTTTAACCCCCATGACGGTTTTACAACAATACAGTTGCCTTCGAGCCACGAGTGTGGTCACTGCGACCCCCTTTATGAGGAGGTACCCCTTCTCGTGAAGTTAAGGGGCTGTTTCTTCTGGTGGCCATGACAAATCCAAAAGCAAAATGTTCAGAACCAGAGACGAAATCTTATTTTCAGATGACACTGGCTCATAGGATCTCCTACTTCATCCTGTAACTGTGTAAATATACATATGAGAGTTCCTGTTTATCTGATCCTGTGAAGACAAAGTCTGGTTTTTCATTTTAACTGGTCGGAAGAGTCAAAGAACAAAAGCCCGGATTCGGGACGTTCTGAGATCTTGCCCGGTTGCAGTCGTTGATGGGGAAGGGTTATTTCATGGACGCTTCAAGTTTACATTATTGCACAGACCCCTTTGATAAACTAGAACATCGTTTGAAAAGAAAAAGTAGATTAATAAACCAATAAAAGCTTCTTATAGTCAAATAGATTGGCATTGTCGTAATTATATTTAAGATTTTATTTTGCTTATGCTAATTAGATTTTCGAGAGTTTGTGATTAAGGAGTATTTATGATAAACTCTCTTACTAACTTATGCGCTAGGGACTTGATTTACAGATAGAGCATAATTCTTTAAGGACTTTTCGAGTAAGTAGTTGAGTATTTTGAGACACTTTATTATGTTTAGTTGATATTAAATTTTGACCTCAAAGATTTCTAAATTCTTATTTTCTTATTGCTGAAAAAATCACCAAAAAAAAAAAACAAATATCTTAACATAGATCACAAAATTAGTTTTTTTTTTTTTTTGGGGTTAAATCTACCCGCTCCCATGTCTCCACGATATTGAATGGTAATGGATTGGGATTTTAAAAAATTTCTTAACTAGGGCTATGCACGAAACCCGGGAACCCGCCCCAACCATCCGGCCTTGTCCCGTCCCACCCGTTTGAATGGGTCCACATCATCACTCGTTTGTTTTGGGAGCGTTTTTTACCTACCCGCCATCACTTATGGGTAGGTGTGAGTTTCACTTTTTGGCTTGGAGGTTCAACTGGCTCATCTGTCATTTTTTTAAATAATAATAAATATATTTTCCTTTAATAAGAGTATAAAGATTCTTTGACAAAATTACTAGTAGTTTAATTATTTGTTGAATTTTATTATTATTATTATTATTATTGTTGTTGTTGTTGTTGGTGGTGGTGGTGGTGGTGTTAGTTAGATATTGTGTTTACAATTAGAATCAATCTTACTCTTTTTTTTTTTTTTTCCGCCTATCCAAGCTTAACATTATAGCATATTCGACAATTGAATTGAAATTCCAAACTTGTTTCGGTTAAAAAAAAAAAAACAATCGCAAAAAATTAAAAGGAGAATAAAAAAATTACAAAATTGCTTTCAAAATTCTACCCACCCGTAACACCGAACGCCCTCACCCACCCCCAACCGCCACTAACCTGCCTTCATAGTGGGCGGGGTTGGTTCGGGATTTTGAGAAAATCGCTATCTTCCAACTCGTACACCCGTCACCCGCTGAACCCACCCATACACAACCCTATTCTTAACTGTTGAATTTGTCCAGCATATCTCCCATCATCAGCCTAACCCGCCCATGCACATTCCTACTTCCTAGGCATTAGATAGCTTATTTAGCCACTTCAAGTGTCACACTTCCAATGAAACATCTATGCGTGTAGGCAATTGAGATAACTTATGACTTGTGACTCAACTTGTAAGTGTCATGACTCATTAATCACCACTCTTGCGCTTGCCATTGTCCACAGAAAATGTGAATAAAGTCTGAGGCTGCATCCACATACCTAAGCACGGTATTAGAAAAAAATGAAAATGAGAACGACACAAATTTATAAACCATTATGACACTAGACCAATACACATAATTCAAACGCTAATAAAACAAAGTTTGTGTTATGTTGGTTAAGAAATGAAAACTTTATGAGGAAAAGTACGCGAATGACATAAATTTAAAAATCATTGTACCAATATGACATAAAAAATAAAAATTAAACCAATATGACACAAAATTAATTAAAGTTAATTAGAATTTATGTCATGTTAGTCAAGAATTGAGAAATTTATATTATGTTGGTCAATATATGGAAAAAAAAAATGGTTATTTAAGTAATTTTCTCAACTTTTGTGTCATAATTAGTCAATGAATGAAAAGAAGAAAAAAAAAAAGACAATTTGAGTGAATTTCTCGACGAAAAAAATTGTGTTACGTTTGTTTTCATTGCCATCACCAAGCCCTAGGCATGGCACAAAATTATTGAGACTTTGAAACCAATAACCCTTCAAGGGAGCGGATTGGTCCTTGATCGCCAACATTCAACTCCTTGGGATACAAGATTAGTTGGCCAATTTCACTAATCAATATTACTTTCGACTAATATATAGCTAATAGGAACAGCGATGTGGTGAAGGTATTGACTAATGGCGTGTTTAGGGCGGTACAAACCGACATGGTGAAGGTTTTCTGCCTGGTGATTAGAGAGAGAGAGATTAATTTAGTTAATATGATCAGAAAAAGTAAAAGAGGTGCTGGATAAGATTACGCCACAAACCACTCAAAGGCCTATAAATTATTCAAAATAACAACTAGCAATACTTAGTGTTAGACACCGATTGGTATCTGGTTGCTTTGAATATTTTAATTAGGTAAATACTTTATAACAAAGATAATTAAAGTAATTAGTGGTTCACAAAGCAATAAGCATCTAATCAATGGTACACATTTAGATATCCGTATCCCCTTTTGAGTAATTTTTAATTCAATCACATCTTCTTTTTTTTTTAACACCACGATATTTTCCCCCCTTTTCTTAGGTTAATAATTTGAAACCGCGGATCATAATATAATATTCTATGATTATGCAAAACGTTATTCTTACGGCGGCATCGTCTTCATCAGCCTTGAAATCATTCCACCTATGTTACCATATATGTCACATTATTCAAAAGGTAATTAATAATTAGTGGTTCACAAAGCAATAAGCATCTAATTTGTGATGCACATTTAGATATTCGTATCCCCTTTAAGTAATTTTTAATTCGGTCACATCTTCTTTTCTAAACCCATGGTTTTTTTTTTCTTTTTTTTTTTTTTTTTAGGGCTAATAATTCGAGACTGCCGACCACAATATAATACCATACGATTAAGCGAATGGTTATTCTTACCGCAGCATCGTCTTCATTGCCATTGAAATCACCTCCACCTATGCTACCATAGATGCCACATTATTTAAAAAATAATTAATAAATAAATGACTTCTTACGACTTATTTTACATATATAGCATTTTGTTTTCTCTTTTAAATAAAAATTTATAAATCTAAATCTAAGACCAATGAAATGTTTAAGGCATAGTTTTTTTATTCTGTTAATTAAAAATATTTAAACTAAACGTTATAGAATGCAGAATCATAATTATTGGAAACACAATCATAGTTATTAGAGCATTATTAGTAATATTACAACTATTAGAAGAATTCACGCGACATCAAACTCAAAAAAAATAAAAAAATAAAAATCAACATCAATAGTATATTTAAGTCTTTGTTTAGTATCTTAGTTTCAACTCAAATTTTTCAATTCAGTTTTTCTCTTGAAAAGTCAATAAAAAAATATAACTAACTTTTAAAGAGTTAATCAATTCTAATTTTAAAATTTTAACTCTAACTGTCGAATCAAATGGGCGTTAAATTCTTTATGAAGTAATGTTATTAAAAAACTAGCCCTTTATATCCTTAAACGAATACTAATTTGAAAATTGTTATTCTTTTAGGTAAAGCACTTTACTTTTCGTACATATAATTGGCATATTATAATTGACACGGTAGAATAAGTCCAAAGTTGTTCAGAGCATCCTATAAAAAAATAATAATAAATATAAGAAAATTTGTTTAGAGCAAAATATATATACATATATATAAAGTTAATTTATTATTATTATTATTATTTTCATTTTAAACGAAGCAATAAGTCCAAAGCTAACATCTTCTAAAATAAAAAAGTCCAAGGCTGACATGAAACACATTAATCTCAACATTGGCACTCGGCGTGTCAGTGAGGATGCTGATGATGGACCACCGTCTTCACAACCTTTGTCTTGAAGCAATCTAATCTCCACTAAACAAGGACAGTTTTAGGTGTTTTTTTTTTGTTTTGTTTTGTTTTGTTTTTTGTTTTTATTTTTTATTTTTTATTTTTACAGTTCCCCATTTGTAGGAAAAGTGAAAGGTATGTGCCTTTGCTTTAAAAAATAAAAATAAAAAAGTATGTGCCTTTTATTTTATGAGCCCTTCTGTCTCGCTAGCATATATCGATATTTTAATTATTAGACTAATTTATGGATCATTTAATCTATAATTGTTAGTAATTTTATATCATGTATTCTAAATCTTTAATGTAAATACTCATAAATGAGATTCTTAAAAAATTAGTCGAATAATTAAAAAAATCAAATCTATCAATAAGATAAATATACAATTTTTATCAATTTTTTTTTTGTTTTCAATTTAATTTTATTCTTTTGATAAATTTTGTATTTAATTTTATTGCTTTCATGTGTAACAATGCCAAATTCTTACTGAAAAAAATAACAATAAAAAAAAAATTGCTGGTTAAAAATCTTGTGACCATCTGCTTCTTTGTACCCTACAAAAGGGTGCCAAAGTTTTGGCCGTTCAAAATTTAATGAAAGAAGGGTACTTTAACTCTCGACCCACTTCTTTGTGTGCCCCCACTGCGCACATATTGCCCGTTTTGTGGTCCTTGCAATACACTTTAATTTACACAAATACAAGAAAAACGAGAAGTTCTTCTATTGGTCAGATTTTGAAAACCTCTTTTACTAATTTCATGTTTATTTGGTCATTCCCATGGTTAGAATCTTTTTCCATTTCTTCACCTTTTAGGAGACGAAGTTGTCAATCTAGAGATACTTTTCTTCCCAATACAAGAAAAAAAGTTTGAGCACAATTCTAGTATAGTGATCCTCCATTTGTAGATCTTTCTTGCAAAAGTTTCATGAAATCATGAATAAAAAAGCTTAAGAAATGGTGCTCCTAGTTTGAACTTTTAATCTTCTGAAATATTGCATAATTTTGAGATTACAAAAAATTGTACAAATAGATATATTACAATGACATATTTTCTTCTTTTTCACCCAATTTTCCCCTCCAATGCAAAAGTGGAACCATAGAGAAGCCTAAAAAAAATCCTCTCCTTTCTTTGATCATTACAAAGATCTCCCTTTTTCATTTCAACAAGCACTGGCCGTGACGCAGGGGATTTGGCCAGTCCAAGCAATCACACAAACAAACGTTAATTACAGTTCGTTAGAAACTAATCATGCCGTATCACACCTCATCGGCTGCAGATGAGGATATCGACGTCGAAGACCTTCCGTGTATCCTTGATTGCTCAATTTTTTCAGTAACCTCGGAAACAACAAGTCTAGTAAGAAGCAGCCCTGCAATTAGAGCTGATCCCATCAGCATTGTGAAAACTAAGCTCCAGCTATCAGTGGAAATGTAGCCTGTCAACAAGGGTCCGAGTGCAGCCCCAACGGAGCCTGTTCCATCTATGATAGCTGTTACAGTGGCGAGTGCTCGCGAGTTCCCTTGCAAGGAGCTATGTGTTCCCAGGTCAGCCGATACAGCCGTTGTTATGAGAGCGTATGGCCCGTTCACAAACATGCCGGTTATGAACATTAGTGCAATGTTCATAATCAAGGAAACATGTCCATAGCTTCGGTAGAAAAAGAGGGCTGGAATAGCACAGTACATGAAACTCGCTGCTGTTACTGCTCTCGCGTCTAGATGATCAGAAATGTGACCGGCTAGGATTCCTCCAACGACGCCTCCAACATCAAACAATGTTGACAGGTTTCCAGCAGTCTCACTGGATAAGTACTTGCCATCTATAGCTGCAGAATGTAACCATGTAAAGTGAGTCAAGAACAATTCCTATGGTTAAATTTATCAGAAGACAATTTACAATCGAAAAAAGAGCAAATTGAATTACCTGTATGGCTAATGTAGAAAGGAAGCCAATAGAGGAATGTATAAGCAACCAATTTGGCAAAGAAGAGACAAAGAGCAAAAGGAGCAACTCCAGGAATCTTCCATGCTTCAATGAACCCGACAGCTTTCTCCTTACCCTCTTTCTCCGACCTCAACAACGGTACTTCGAGCGCCTCTCCACTCTTCTTCGGCGAATCCACTTCATCTTCTTCTTTGTCAGCCCCAACGGATTCAGGACTCACAGGTAAGAAGAAGAAAACCACAAGACCAATGAATGCAATTAAGAGACCAGGGACAACAAAAGACCAGCCCCATCCATAGCTCAACAAAGCCGAAGCGACCAACGATCCCGTGATGTTCCCAATGGAAGTATGAGCATTCCATATCCCCATAATTAGCCCTCTCTTCTTCTTCCCAAACCAGTTACCGACCACCGCGACAACCGACGGCCATCCAGTGGATTGGAACAGACCAGCAATCATTTGAACTATAAGGAAGTAGTAAAAACTATGGATTTTCCCCCAATATCCCATACCAAAAATGGAAGTGAACAGACCAGTTCCAATCATTCCCACTGTCAAAAAGATCCTCAAATCCATCCTATCCCCCAAATGACCAGAAAAATACATTCCCAACGCATAAATCGCGAGGAACGCCACGTCGAGTTCGCCGAGAAGCGCTGTCCCATCCGATCCATTGAACGGAGCCCAACCATCACCAAGCACCCAAGAAATCTTTCTACTCTCTGCCGGCTCACTAACGTAGGTAATCCTCCACGGCGCAAATTTCAATCCGACGTCCGAGGATTGGGGATCCAGAGAACTCTTGACGACGCTCGTCGTTTTCCGAGCCGCATGGTAGCTAGCGTAGGCCAAAAAAGTCACAATTAGGACTATGGCTTGGTGGGTTTTGAAGGAAAGTTTGGATTTCTTAATGTGCTCCAGAAACTTGATTCCTGGGGGCTTGCTGTAATTTCTCTCAGGTGTCGTTTCTGTTAATGAACCCATGTATTTCTTCTCAATCTGTACTAAAGAGGAAGAACTCCTTCTGCTTCCTCTAGTAAACCAAATCCAAAATCCTCAATCTGCACAAAAAAAAAAAAAAAAGTGTTACAAAATATTGTAAACGTGTTATACTGGAGAAAGTCAACGAGTTGGTTCAAGCAGTTAAAGGAAAAGTCAATTGAAGGAAGTACGCGATAGGAGAAAGTATAATCTTAAGAAATGTCCTCCGTTTTTGCAGGGAGAGAACCAAAAAAAAAAAAAAAAAACGTTCAAAAGTACTTACAACATTAAATGAAGTAATTTTAATAGATATTTCATCGAGCAGGAAATTGAAAAAAAAAATGAATTAAATCTGAAGCGAAATCTGGACACATATTAATAATATATATAACAATTTAAAAATATGAGCAATGGAGAAGTTTGAACAATAGAAAAAGACGGGAACTTTGTCAGAATCAGAATGAACCGCCCTGTTTTATCACAGACGGAGAGGAAAACCAAAAAAAAAAAAAAGGAAAAAGGAAAAAATATAAACAAAAGAATCCAAATTTTCATGATTTCTTTTTCCAAATATCATCTCAGCAAAATAGAAATTGAATACAAAACTGGTAACTTTGCGCTTAAACTAAGGGGGGGAAAAAAGAATGAAAGAAAGAAAGAAAATCGAATTTCCCTACGAAAATCCGATCCTCTGGCAAAACTCGAACTTCTCTATCGAATTAAACCCATTTATAATCAAAAGAAAACAGAAAAAGAGAAAAAGGAAAATCCATGAAAAAAAATCTTTAAAAAAAAAAAAAAACAGAGAGAAAAGCGAAAATTACACGTTACACAAACCAAAATTACGGAAAAAACATACCTCTGGCCGGGCTGAGAATAAAAACGCAGTGGGTTTTCTTGTCTCTTCTCACTCTAAGATTTATCAGCTTTCCCTCTCTAAAACCTCTGTTTTTGGTTGCGTAGCGTGACGAGAGAGAACCGAATTCTTTTCCTTAAAAGCTACGACGAACAAGAAGAAGTTTCGGAGGCAAAATGGACAGTGCAATGCAAGGAGTCTTAAGCTGGAGAATAATACTATTTTAAACATGTGAAATTCCGTTACTGCCCACGCCTGCCATTTAATTCCCACTGGATTTCAACCTTTGGTTTTGACGCTTGGAGGTCTGTTCTATACTTGAGTTTACTAAAATGCCCCTGGCTTTGTTATAGATTCCAACTTGTGTACATACCACACAGTCAACTTTTGCCCAAGGAATAAAATACAGTTGACAAGAACACATATATATACACACACGTGTGCGTCTGTGGTTTTGTACATAATACGTTTTGTAATAGAGTTCGCTGTAAATTTATCATTATATTATTATTCGGATTTAAACCATGTTATATTTTATATTACTTCAACATAAACCAATGTGTGATTAAATTGGTTTAAATAAACTTACCTGTAATTTTTTTTTAGGAACTACTTGATGTACAAATTTTGGTTAGATTATTTCAATAGTTATTTCAATTATCTAGCAAGGATTTTTATGGGGGCAAATATATGTGGGAAAAGACACACACACAAAAAAAAAGTCCATTTGTTATTATGCAATTTAGTACATCATATTTTAATTAATTTAATAACGGAATGATGACGAGTGAGGGTACGTGATCTATTTGAAGTTTATGTATTTTGTCTCCAAAATTTCTAAAAAATATAATATGACAATTTAAAATTGTCATTTTTTTTTAAAGTTCAATGATCCCCCATGGTGACGATTCAGGGTACATGATCCACTGATCAACTTTTGAAGTTTCTATTTTTTGTATATAAAATTTCTCAAAACTTTAATATGACAATTTAAAATGTCATATGCACTCAACTTTTAAAGTTTCAATTTTGTCTTTAAAGTATTAATGATCTACTACAGTAAATATTTATAATTATACCTACTCTCAATAATTAGAATGGATATGAAAATATCTCCATTTTATTAAAAACTATCACATCAGACTTATTTAAAAAGTGAAAAGTTTAAAACCCCCACTCTAAATTCATCCAAAAAAAAAAAAAGCTCAAACTAAAAAAGTTAATTTTCTCAACTCCGCTACCAATCCAATTCTATTAAATTTGTATCCTTTTTAAGTATGATTCCAATTTAATTTGAATAGTACCTCTACTTTTTTAACACTACCACATAGTCCTTAAAAACAGTTTAAATTTTTTCTTAGTCTTGAAAGTAAAATGCTCTTTGTTTAAAGTAGCACTTAGAGACGTAGTACCTTTGACCAAAAAAAAAAAAAAAAAATTAGAGACGTATTATCAGCACATATCGAACATTTCTTCACCCATTCTTTCTATTGGCAGTGATCTTTCTAAGATAGTACTGCCCGTTACTTTATTCATATTTTTCCTTCTTTTTTTTTTTTTTTTGTCTTTAATGTTCTTTATACAGGAATGCTTAGATTTTTTACTGTAATTTTTTATTTTTGTTTGATTCAATAATATATGGTCTATAATTCTTATTAACTATAAATATATAAATAAATTACTTTCAGATTTTAATTAATTTATCTGAAAACTCATATCTAACTCCTCTTCTTTTAACTGACAATTTTTACTATATAATAATTTATTTAGGGTTTGTTTGATTAAGTATCTTAACTTTAATTAAATTATATTTTTTTATCTCAGTTTTTATCTTTTTTTAAAAATTAATTAAAATTATTATTAATTTTTAAAAATCAAATAATTTTAATTTAAAAATTTCATCCCTAATCAATGAATCAAATATAAGTTTAAGGGTCCGTTTGGTGAAACGGTTTGAGTTGAAATTTTTAAGTTTGAGTTGGTTGACTTTTTAAAAACTAGTTATAATTTTTATTGACTTTTCAGAAAAAGATAAAAACTGAGATGAAAAAATACAGTTTAGTTTGAGTTAAATTATTTCACCAAACAAGCTCAAAATTGTTATAGTATACTCTTATTGGTGAGATGACTAATGACTAATCAGTCATATAACTATCGTGCGAGAAAAAAAAAAAAAAAAAAAAAAATTTCTATGGCGTGGCCAATGCTTCCCCTTGATCAAGTTACTAGTCGAGACATTTTCGATAAATTTTTTTTTTTCTAATTTTTAAATATAATTATTCATAGTCATCCTCCAACCGCCACCGCCCAATTTTGTGACGTGATATCCTCCACACGCGTGACACCTGCCCCAATCCATCTAATAACTTCTTTTACTATTTATTTATTTAGGCCCCGTTTGGGGCATGAGTTTGAACTCAAATTCATGAGTTCAACTTTTGTCTTTTTCCCTAAAATTTTTTTGTCTTTTCTGAAAAAGTCAACCAAAATCACTATTTAAACTTATCAATTTCATCTTGAACTTGTGCACCAAACAGGCCCTTATTGTTGAAAACAACTTCTTCTAGCTACGATTTCACGCTTTCCAAGATGACACTAAAAGTCATATGAATTGATTTTAAGAGGAAAACCAAACGAGTAAGATTAGTAATTCTATTACAAGCGAGTATGAATTGAAATATTGACGTGTTATATGGATAATGAGTGTCAATTACCTAGATTACACTAGTTTTCAAGAGAATTACTATTCTGGGAAAGAAACATTTCATTCCCATTGCTTTGTTTGTTCTCTCTTGCTTCTTCTTATCTCTTTTGCTCTTCAATTATTGTTCTTATATATATATATATATATATATATATATATTCTTTTTAATTTTAGAAACAAAGGACAAAGTGTTATAATTGAACATGCCATACCATCTACCATATATATAAGGTGTATAAGATCGAAAAGTTCTACATATTTTCTTGGATAATGCTGTGTATATATGAGTGCGAAAATATTAGATTAATTAGTAAAGGGTTGGTTGTGATATGACATTTGAGAATAATGCGTCCCTTTTTTTTTTTTTTTTTTTTTCTTCCTCCTTCCTTCTAGTATAGTCTATACATTATTAGTCTATAAAATTATAATTCTATATATTGGTACGGATGAAGTAAATTCGACGTTATATATATATATGCTAAAAAAGAAAAAGAGAAATGCTTTAGTTTGATGACGTCGAATCCATTGCTATCAAGTAATAAATGCTTGTCACGGAGGCATCCATATTCCAATATGAACCCCATTTTCTATGTTCATAGATACTGACAATAACCCCACCCTTAATTTGTAAACTTTTTCATTTATTTTTCTTTCACCTGCAACTAGTAAAGAATGTGACATCTCAAAGAATTATATACTCTATCTTCACATTTGCAAATATATTGTATACGTTATGATGCAGACAATCATCACACCCAAAAAAGAAAATTTACCAAAAAATAATCATCACACCAGCCAATAATTAGAATTAGTTGGCCCAAACATTCTTTTAATTGTACTGTACCCCAAAATCCCTTAACTTTTTTACCTATTACATCAAAAATAATTTTTGAAAAAGAGAAGTTCGGTAGTTGAATATATAGAAAAGAGAAGACATTTGCATGTATAATTTAGATTTAATTCTATATTATTACTTTCTACACGATATAGAGTTCAAATTTCTTTCGTTTAAGCGATATTTTTTTTTATTATCCTTTTCGAGTTTTCATTCTATGTACGAATGCTAGCCCAAAAAGAACCAGAATACAAATGAGACATGGCATGCCACGTGAAATCATTAGATTCTAAATCTGTACCGTCGAATAAATAAATTTATAAATCCAACGGCTGTGATTCTCCAAGCTCAACATGCTCTCTCCGCAAGTGGTCCGACTCCCGAGGGGCATTTTGGTTAAATTAAACAATTCATAAACTATTCCCACCAACATGGCAAACCAGTGATTTACAAAAGCCACCAGGGCATAATCGTCAATTTGCTGACAGCCGAGAATATTAATTATATTTTAATTGTGAAGGCGCGGGCGGATCAAGGAAGAGGATATTCGAATATCCAAAGGGAATTAAAAGGAATTATTCCAAACGTGGAGCACATATTCTTCCTGCTTGGCCCCACCACCTCGGGACCCACACGTCCACGTGGCGTACGGATATGATGACGTGGAATCGTCAATGGATCGTATTCGTCCGTATTCACCGACTAATCATATAGAGACACGTGTCAAGACATTCCTGGCTCTCTGTTGAAAGCATGTCCACGTCAGGACAAAAGGACCATTCAATGGGGGGCCTTTGGGAAAGAACAAGGAAGTTTCTTTAGCTTTGTTTTGAAGTAATTATACAAGGGGTATTCACTCTCTTGTATTATTGTTTTTTTTTTTTTTTTTTGAAGGAATGCATTACTGTATTCATTTATTTGAAGCAACACCACCAGTTATTATAATTATTTATTTTCCCATTTTGTGATGAAGCACAAATTATATCATGCAATTTTGTTTGCTTTTTGATACAAAAATATAATTATTAAAGGAAATTTATTTATTTTTGTTTCTAAAGGAATATTTGTGAAATGGTACCCTTTTTTCTTTTTCTTAGGAATGTGAAATGTTACTTTAATTTATTATTTTGTGAATGATTGAGAAGAATTCCTAATATCATGATCGAGGTTAACTGGAAAATTAAATTTTAAAAAATTATCTTGAACGTTGAAATTCTAAGATGAAACGAGTTCAGTTTGATAGATCCTAATATCATAAAATGACTCATTTGTTAACTCCTTGATAAAAAGTAATTTGTTTGGGGGGTTTACTTTAATTTTCTTGGGAAGTTTTCCTTAATATGTTTAATCAGCATAAACAGTTAAGTTTTTCTCTTTGAGTTTTACTAGTAAGATTTTAATGAGATCTACTGTAAAAATTAATTTTCAAAAATATAATTTTGACTTAATTTTCTGACATTAACTTCTACTGGTTAAGTGGTTTATTAGCCTAGGTGGACTTTATGTTTGAATTGTAATCTCTCCTGATTTTCTTTGCTTTAAAATTTTTAAGTTTTCTTTTATTCTAATAAATCGAATTAGGGGCTTGCGCAGGATGGATTAAGGTTTTGGATGCCAACTTAATTAGTATGCTTAATCTGATTTTTGATATAAGTTATCCCTTCTCTTTACTTTGAAAAAAAAAAAAAGAAAAGAAAAGAAAAAAAGAGAGAGAGCATGAAAAGAAAGTGAATTTTTGTTTTTTTGTTTTTTGTTTTGGAAAGGATTTTTTCCTTTTTTTTCACTTTCACTTTTTTCTTCCGTTTATAGTAATTAGAATATGAATGGAAACATGAAAATATATGGATTTGTTTTCTTCTTCCTTAAGATTTCAAGTCCCACAAAATTTACATTAGAATTGTGAGCAAGCTCCGTGTATAAAATATTGAGATGCTTTTTAATTTTTCTGGTGTTAAACGCTTAGTGCAATACAAAACAAACAGCAATTGACGTCTGTTTTGTAGTATTTAGTGATATCCGTATTTAGTGAATAGTGGCTACAAAAATTAGATGGTGTTTGTATGCGGAAAAAAAAATATTTTGAAAACAAAAATTATTTGAAATGAGAAAAAATAAAGTTAGAAGTAGTGCATTGTGAGAAGATTTCAAAAAGATTCCTTTTATTTTTTTTCAAAAGAATATACAAAGTAAAATTGAAAATATATTTATTTTTATTTTTTAAAATGAGAAAATGATGAAAAAAAAAAAAAGTTGAAAAAAACACTCTTTTACGAAAATTTTCTAATTTCAGAGTTTGAATATGTCATCCAAACATAAGATAAATCCCCAAAGAAAAAATAAATAAATACGTATCGCCTATATATAATGACTAGGTTAGTAGGTTATTTATTTATTTTTTTTTAGCGGTGGATTTGACAAACTGATAGAAGTGGTCTAGAAAATATCCAAAGTGATGAAAAAATGGGCGTAAATCTTGTGGTGGTTTTTTTCAATTATTATAAACGATGACTACTACTGAACCAAATTAGCGGCTGATTAGAGATCCATAATGACACATTTTAGATTAAAATAATGATGAAGAGTGGTCTCCGCCTCAAGTTGTCGGATGCGGTGATACGTTATAGAGGCCACGTATTTTTAAAGTGAAAAACCGATTACGGGCTACAGTACACATGGACCCCCCAAATAATAGTGACATGCATAGAAATATTTTATTAATGTATTTATATTTCTTTTGGCTAAAGTCAAAAAAATATTTATTCAAATCCTCTTGTTGTGGTCCCTGAAAAACGTTTGTTGGCATTTGATTAATGTCTAATACTAAAGGATTTTGAACGGCGAATTTCCTGGACAAATGCTGCTGGAATATAGGACCTGAAACCAAGAACTGTTCACACTCTTCAACACCAAGTATTTACGAGAGGCTGCTAGAAAGTTCAAGCTAGTATGCCACTTTAGATTCTCTATTTCTCTATCATCATCAGCAGAATTATCGGCCAGACAGGCTAGGGCTGCTTCCTTCCCACTGCGTCCTTCCTTGTGTCGGAGATATAAAGTGAGCGCACCGAAAAGAACGGGAACTGGGTCTATCTGTTCTATGGCGAAGCATCCAAAGCATAACTGCACACTCACATGATCTTTGCTGAGAGATGGGAGCATTGTTGGAGTGAACTACACTTGATCTGGATAGAAACATAATGGAAAAATGAACCACACCCACCCCACCCCACCCCAGCGGAAATCTTGGTCCGTCTTTGGCCCACCTTTCAGTCTGATGTTCTTTCTTTAAACAATTACATGTCTACGACTAATTAATGAATGCTGGATCAGGAAATACAATGGAGACAATAAGCAAAGTTGAATACGTTTGTGATATTCCTCTGTTCACTCGATTCCGATTGAGTTGCTTGTCAGTATAAAGTTTGAAGTCGGTCAAAGAATTAGACAGCAATGAATACCGACAACCGAACAAGGAACTTTCAGTTGATCGGTCGAGCTTGTAATCGTACTTGAGTAAGGAAACAACTTCACTCTTTATTAGATGTGCGGACAGTGGAAACCAAGCGGCCATAGAGACCCTACATCAGCTAGGAGGGGTATTTTACCTTCCTGTTCCGTCAATGAGTTTGGTTTCTGGCTAAAAACATGGAACACTAAAGAACCATACTACAAATTCCAACACATCTGTGCATCTTATCTATGCACGATCATAACTCCTATTTTGGCACTCTCGCAGTCAAACCATGCGGAGATAAGAGAAAAACTCGAATTCTGTAATGCAATCTTTGATTAATGTTCCATTTTTTGTAACAAGGTGTACATTGGGACACTTTCCTACAGATTGAACATTTTAGTTTCAACTTTCAACCTCAAAAAGGAGTCTAGTGTATAGTTTAAAAAGAGCTGCAAATGCAGCCCACTTCAGAGGCACCTACAAACTTGGTATCGACTATCACCCTTAATTTGCAAAGCAAGTTAACTATGGCAGCTTGGCTTAGAAACCATGAGCGAAATTAAAACAAGTCTCCAAACGGAGAAAGCCAAAGAAAACTAGAAGAATTAGCCTATGCAATTTGCCTAGTTCAAAATGAAGAACTTCAAGAAGTAAAGCATTTGTAATGTCCATATCAAGATCAGAAGCGTAAGCCTTTCAAGTATGGTGAAGACGTTGTGCATAATCATTGTAAGACATTCATATCGGATCAAGAAAACTTCTTCCTTGTCTACGATACAATACATGAAACTTCCTTATTTTGCTGTTCTCATGAATTTTGTCATAGATAATTGTGAAGATAACAGAGATTAAACAACACAATTAAGTCAATCGATGTGATAGCTATGCCATAGTTGTGTGTAGTACTCACCAACTTAAAACACTGTAAAGTCACCAATTACTAAGGTGATCCAAATAACCTTGCACAAACAAAGTCGGGTTTTCTAACATTTTGATTAGATTAGAAATTCCACATCTCTGACTTGTGGAGGCTGATGCATTGACAATCATCCAAGTTACGAAGAACTATAGATCATTTTATAATGAGTTTTAATTCAAATGTATCTAAACTAAGTTTAGTTCGAGGAATCTCCTCCACTTAAAGAAAACTGTTGGCCATTCCAAGTTTCCAACCTGATTGAAACATGTTTTTTTCACTAAGAAAAACTCAAAAGCGCTCTTCAACTATGGAGATATTATTTTCACAACACAAACATCTAAGGCAACAAAAACCTTACACTCATCATTCTTTTGTATCAACAAAACCCCTCTAAAATTTCTAGCCAAAAATAAAGAAAATGCCAATACCTTCACCATTTTCCTCCATCTCAGCTCTGCTCTGCTGATGCCTCCGGAGCTTCAGACCCCGTTTGCTCGCCCTCCTTGCTTGCGAAAACCGGGTCAAGCACGGAACAAAGATACGAACTCGGTAGATAAAAATTGAAGAGAGACGTCTCCATTTCCTCAAATTCAGAAACTTTTCCCACATCAATATGGTCCACTAAATTGGATTTGTACTGTCCGTACAACAAGAGAAAATCCTGGTCCACGGCGTCCCCAGAAGGTAACAAGTTCAGCTTATCCGAAGCTCCTTCGGGCAAGTACAGAACGCAGGTGGGACCCGCACTGTGCTTAAGCTGCTTGAAGAATTTCTTCTTGTTTTCGCCCTCGGGAATGGTCGGTCTGAACAGGGTCTTACCGGGATTCAAGAGGTTCTTCAGTTTCCGCCATTGGTTGCAGGTCAAGCCACTGGCATGGAACAAGACAGCGACTGTAAGATAACGAACCACAAAACTTGAATTAGGAACCGATTTTCGATTTTTCACGGAAAAAAATGGAATCTGAAGTTTTCAAGCTCTGAAAATGGGAAAGGGATAACTTTAACTTGGAAGGATTAGGATGAAAAGTACCTGGAGCGGAGTGAACGTCATCGGCGGCGTCGGCGGCAGTATGTTGGGTGGTGGCGGCGCTGAAGAACCTGGAGGCGGCGGAAGGAGCGGCGAGGGACTTGAGAAGGAGGTTGGAGGAGATGAGACGCTTGAGAGCGAGTGAGGACGCCATTAGAGATTTGATGGAGAAAATGGAGAAGAGAAAGTATGGGAGATTCGAATGCTAGGGTTTTTTTTATTTTTTTTATTTATTTTTTATTTTAAGTAAACTGTTGGCTTGGTCCTCAAACTTTTAATTAGGTGAGAGTTTAGTCCTTAAATTTTATTTTTTGGTAAAATATTCTTAAACTTTTAAATCGGTGAAAACTTGATCCCTAATCTATTTGTTTTTGTCAAAATACCCCACAACTTTTAAACATGTTGTATTTTGGTCATTCCACTAATTTTTTAAAGGAAAGTGGTTTATGACGGTGGAGTGACATTAATGGAGGAGGTCATCTCGGCTCATAGAAAATGACAAAGGACTTCATTTTTTCAACAAAAGTACTATATTACTCTAATGATTCGTTTGGTGTTTGGGTTGAATTTGAGATGAGATGAAATTTTAAGTTGAGATTGGTTGACTTTTTAAAAATTAATTATAATTTTTGTTGGCTTTTCAAAAGAAGACAAAAAAACCAGTCGTAAAGTACAGTTGAATTTAAACTCAACTGTGTCACCAAACATAGGCTAAAAATTCAATAAGTTCCAAAATCCCCAACAAAAAATAATCTTTTGTGAATTAAAAAAAAATCATAAGTAATCAGATAAAATAAATTAACACAAATGGACAAATAAAATATAGGTTTTATTTATTGCTTTTTATTTTAAACTGATTTGTCTCCTCATAATAGATAACATTTCTATTTCTCTCTTTATCATTTTTTTTTTTCTGGTTTTTAAAGATTTGTGAGGTTTTTTTTTTTTTTTTTTTCAATTTATAAAGATGGTTTTGTTGGATATTACTTTGAGCTTATTTAATTTTTAGGGTAATAAAATATTTTTGTTCAAAAATAAATATATGTCGTGGTACTTTGTTAGTCGAGGTAACCTTCTCCATCAGTGTCACACCATTGTTATACTCCCACCTTTGTTCAAAATTTAACATGAGAATCAAAACACACCTTTTTTTTTTTTTTAAAGAGTTTTGGGTATTTTAACAAAAAAAAATATTATTGACAAAAATCTTACCTACTTAAAAATTCAGAGATACTTTCATCAAAAAATAAAGTTTAGGAACCAAACTCTCACATTTTCGTCTCTACACCAATGCAATGTCGTTTACTGGGATTTTCGTCGAAAAAGGTCAAGTTGTTTGCAAAAAGTTTGTCGTTTACCTTAAAAAATTGTCGTTTTAAATTATTTGCATCTTATGGTTTGTTGTCGTTTCTGTCGTTTTCAGATTACATTGTATGTTTCATAAGGATTAGAATTTAAAGATTCTACCATTTTTTTTATGTAGCCAGTTTGCATAATAGATTCTATTGAAATATTCATTTAAATTAAATTTTCTACTGAAATGTAGAATTTTAAATTATGTGTTTAAATGAAATTGTGTTTGTATAATTTTTATTAAATATACATTTGAATAGTTAATATCAAAAAATGAGTCTAGTACAAATTTCTGAAAAATGAAATTTAGCCTATGTTTGATGTTTGAGTTCATTTTGAATACAACTATGTTTTACGGCTAATTTTTTATCATTTTATGAAAAAGTTAATAAAAATTGTAATTAGTTTTTAAAAAGTCAACTCATTTCAACTTAAATTTTTATTTTATTTTAAACTCAACCCGAATAGCAAACGCATGCTTAGATTTTAATTTGAGTAAAATTGTTGTGAAATAGTGAAATATTCAAATAACTTCACTGTAATAATTGATCAATTATTGGGATATTTTAAGATAAGTAAATTTGTTGCTTCAAATTAATTATGATATGATGTTGTTCCAACCATCCAGAGAGTAGATGCACTTGGAAAATCAACGGACTTAGAAAGCCTCCACAGCAAATTCTACTACAATCGGGACCGAATATTTATCAAATGACTGATATTCTAAAAACTACTTGAATTCTAGATAATAAATCATTTTATTGTTTCGTCATTTCTCATTTATCTTGTAGTTCTGATGATGTCGTTTTCTAATTTTTATGCCATTTAAAACATGTTGTCATCGTCGGATTTTTAGGTCCTTTCGCAAGGGTTCAGATCCTTCTTCACAAATCACAATTGCAGTTTTAGCCCCACGAGGTGGTTCTTCTATCAAAATGCCTAGTTGATTATATATATATATATATATATATATATATATGAATCTTATTCTTCGGTCAACAAGAATATTTAATAATAATGAGAATAAATTCCCATTTTTGTACAGTGGAGAAGTCAATTTAAAAATTAATAAAAATTTTCTTTTAGGGTCTGTTTGGTATTTGAGTTGAGTTTAAAATGAAATTAAAATTTTTAAGTTTGAGTTGAGTTGATTTTTTAAAAAGTAGTTATAAATTTTATTAACTTTTCAGAGAAAAATAAAAATAAAAATGAAAAATTTAAGTTGAATTTGAGTTAATTCATTCATCAAATTTAAACTTAGGGGGTGTTTAGTGTGTAAGTTTGAGTTAAAATTTGTAAGTTTAAATAGTAAATTTTTTAAATTTTTTTAAATTTTCAGAAAAAACAAATAATTTTTTAAAAAAAAAAGATAAAAAATATAATAAAAAAATATAATTTAATTTAAACTAAATTCATGATCACGTAAAGTTTTAGAGTGAGTATCTGCCCTTATAGATGCAACATTTTCATTTGATGGCACAGACTCTTGCCTTGATTGTTTTCAAAGAGTCAAAGTTGCACACAAATAGAGAAAGTTTCTTGTTCACAAAAAAAAAAAAAAAAAAAAAAAAAAAAAAAAAAGACGTTAATTGGATATTTAAAAGAGCATTGCTATTTGGCGTCCCATCTCTACAATAACTCCGGTCTACGTGGCATTCTTCCCAACGGCACGCGCATGGGTTAACAAAAGTGAATTCTTTTTTCTTTTTTTTTTTGTGGTTGAAAAAGTGAATTCATTTAATTGCCCAAAAGATGCGTCCCATCAACAGCAAACACAGTGCCACGTAGGCCGGAGCTGTTGCGGAGATGGTTCTTTATGATGCCAAATATCAATTCTCAATTTAAAATAGTGGAGTAGTTTTTATTTTATGAAAATAATATTGGATGATTTTGGAATACACGTGGATGTGTGGGGTGCGTTTAGAAAAACGATGTGGAGAGTCAGGGATGCACGATAAAATCACCCTTTGTTTATTTCTATATTTCAGTAGTTATCTATATTTTTGAATGGTAAAGTTTGAGTAAGATTTAGATTTAGATTTAGATAGACTCCGTAATTTGTATATATGTGGAGTGAAATCCCAAATCATAATGCTTCTTATTGGTAAATTATTCTCTCTTTCTTAGTCCGAGGATGTTATCACATCTAAGTTAAAAATCTATGTGTTAGCTTCTCCATTTTTTGTTTTATTCTTTTCTTAATGATTTCTATATGGTATCAGGGGAAGTTTTTATCCTCCCAAAAAAAAAACCTTGCGCCCAAGTCTTCACGCTGCCACTGCAATCCTATATCTTTGTACAAGATTGCCATCTCTGTGCTTTTATATCCTCTCTTGATGATTGTCGTCCCTATGCTATTGCACCTTAATAGAATTGTTCATTTTCTTCGATAAATTGTGTCCAGTGTTAGAAATTTAAGACAACTTGAACGCTTGAAAGAGTCAACTCAAGGTCAAGTCGTAAAACGCATTGCTGTTGAATGGTGATGGATTCTAGGATATGGGTGGGATAAACGGCTTATTTGGGGACATCTGGAGACGATATTTTGAAAATTGAGTTTGAAATATATATTTGGAGGAAAACTTTTGGAAAATTTTTGTGATATAGAAAATAATGCAAAAATTTAAAATGTGTTTAGAAAAAAAAATGCAAAATGGATCTTATTTGTCTCGTGATTACGGGCATTTTGACGTAAGAATTATCTTAGAGAGTTATATACTTTGAAATTTTGAGTTTTTTTTGAAAATGAAATATAAATAAAGTTTGACGTAAAGTTAAGAGTTTTAGATCCAGATGGCATTTTGTCATCAATAACAGTTGTCCAAAACGGGCCCTAAGTAAATCGAAATGAAGCTTGATAACTCAAAGACATAGTGCATCGCATTGCAAAATCTCAATTTAAAAAACTAAAAAATTCTGATTAAAATCCAACCAAACAACAATAACGAAACTAAAAACAGAATAACCAACAAAAAAAAAAAAAAAAAAAAAAGTGACCTACAAAATTTCTAAGAAGAAAAACGTAACAAACATTTGCCACTTCAAATGTGTAAGACTGAAATCAGGAAAGGCCTCAATGAGAAAAAAGAGTTCCTAATTAAAAGTAAAAAAGAAAAAAAAGAAAGAAAAATGGTAGTACTCCAGACTAGCTAGCAAGAATGAAATAGTACTAGTTCGGCTCTGACCCCGCAGCAATTATTACAGAGAATAACGCAAACAAGAAGAATATTCCTAGTACGTAAAACGTCAAAGCATCGTCGTACGTCCACTCATGACCATCAGTCCAGCAAAAACCAGAATCTTCGACGAAGCCAACTGTCTGAACTTGCAACTCGGCACTGGCATTGAAAGAGAAAGGAACTTTCACACTCTCACACCACACCGTTACGGGAATTCTCCGTTTTGTCCAGGCTTGACCTCTATACGTCGCATTAGCCCTCAGTCCGAATCCCCCAACCTCGTCCCATTCGCCGACACGTCGTCGACCCTGAACGACACAATTTTGTTCTCTCCACTGCGTAGCTCGAATGGTACCAGAGGGCCTAATTCCGCTTTGAATTTGAATGTGGACACAGACATTTTGAGACGGTCGAAAGCCATGGCCTTATCCGCGCGTCGTTCAGGACAAGGAAGGTTACGTCGAAGTCGGCGGTTATGCGGTCGTTGGACGCATTTCGGACGGTGGCGGAGACAGAAGTGGGTGTGACAAGAGGTGGGCTTGGGATCCGACTAGCTGCAACGAATGTGACCACGACCGCGGATAAGAGGACAAGTGAAAGAAGTCTATAGCCAAGCAGTGAAGTGGCCTTGCTAGCGGAAGGTTTACCGGTGGTCGCGGTGGTTCCAGTGGCCACCGGCAGCTGAAATTGCTAAACGGGGTAACCGGTGACCTGGCTGCCGAAACTGGTGGTGGTAGCCGCGGTGGAGGGGTAACCAGGGATAGAGTTATCCCGGCTTTTGGCCATTGGTACAATGGGAACTTTGTAAGAGTTACTTTCAAGAGGAGAAAAGAAAAATAAATAAATAAAAAAAAGAAAAAAGAAAAAAGAAAGAAAGCAAACTGGTAGATGAACAGGAAAGTGAATACACTATGAGCAATGGCTTGGTTAATTAGGAGTTTAAAGCTCTAAATAAAATTGAATTGACTTGGATGATGGTTAATTAATCCTGGTTTTTTAGCAATGCCATTTCCCAAAATTGGATCTTTTGTTTGGTTTCCCAAAATTTGTTGAGATATATTCCATATATAAGATAGCCAATCAAGTATTTTTCCTTTTATTATGCGATTCAGTCGAAGTTCACGTTCACTTTCCTTTTTTTCTTTTTTTAAATTGGTAAAAGTCATCTTCCTCAGTTCAATGTGACTTATGTCCTTTCTTGTTTTCAGCCGCATATACCTGCCCATCACCTCTTTCTTCTAAGAAAAAATTTCGATGGTGAAATTAAATGGTTCCTACAATGAACGACATACTAGTTTTCTCAAAACTATTTCTTTTAAGATCCGTGACTTTTCAAAAATAGATACTTCTTTTAAAAAAAAAAAAAAAAGGAAGAGAGAGAGAGAGAGAGATTATTATGGTGGTGGTAGTAGTTATTTTACCTCTCTTTCTTGTCAGATTTTTTCCCACCAATTATTATTAAGGATTATTATGATGGATCCTATGCATTTATAATTTCTTTCCTTTCCCATTTTCCATTCTACCAAACAACCAAATTCCATTTTCCTCTCTGAAATCCCTACACTGCAACTTCCTTCCTCTCCACTCTACCAAACATTGCTTAAAGATGAAGAAGGAAAATTAAAGAGAGATCACGTACGTTCACAATAGGTCAGGACAACTTACACAATCATCGCATAATTATTTGGTTTTATATGCCCTCAAAATTCTTTTTAACACAACCAATACCATCTTTTGACCTAGACCCAATCTTTTGTAGTTCCATTCCCTTTCTCTATGTCTCTCTTTATTACCTGTTTTGTATATCACATATTGCAAAGCATCATTTATCCCAAGGCTGTGTAGTTCCCAAGGTTAAACATGAGATGAGTGAAATTCACGCATCATTACCAACATAAGCAATGAAATAACCTAGAAAGCACTTTGGTTGCTAAATTAAAAAAAAAACAAATAATAATAACAATAATAATTTATCATCAGAATGGAAGGTCCTCATCTACATGTTTTTCAAAAATAAAAACTATGGTACCTGCCTTAAATAGAAAATCAAAGCTTTCTCTCGATCATAGGGTGGCGATTGTCGAGTTGATGTTCTCGGCTTAAAAAATGAAACATAGAGTTTTGCTTAATAAAATTCTTACCGATACTAATAAAATGTCGTATAGATAAATGATGCCAACTTGAATAATTATTAAGATAAAGGGCGTTGAATTGACTCTACAAATATATGAAGGCATACAAGGACATGGTGACTATTTGAATTTTATAAATCATAGAATTTATCTAAGAGATAGACCAAGTGCAATATTTCAAACAGAAATATGAGATAAGGATCAAGATAAGCGGACTATCTGATAACCTTCATCAATAATTATTTGTATAATTGTAATAGAATCTAAAATTATTAAAAATATCTTTTAGACGACTATAAATAGGCCTTTTAGGTCTCCTAAAAAAACTGTACGATCATATATATAACCTCATATAGTCCGTACAATTCCATGTAATTTCGCCTTTGATTACCGTATCTATGCTTTTGCGTCCTCTCTTGATAATTGAATTTGCCATTGCGCTATTGAGTATCGCAACAAAATTTTAGCTTGAATGCTTGAAAGATTCAAATCAAGGTTAAGTCGTAAAACGAATTTCAGTTGATGGGTTCTAGGATATGGGTGGGATAGACTTATCTAAATTGAAATGAAACTTGATAACTCAAAAACATAACAGATCAAATTGAAAAGGCTAAATTTAAAAATTTGGGGCAGAAAATCTAACCAAACAGAAATAATAAAACTAAAATAGCATAACAAACAAAGGTGAGCTACAAAATTTTTAAGACAAAATACATAACAAACATTGAAGCGTCGTCATAGCCAATGCCCGTCGGTCAAGCAAAAACCCGAATCTTCGTCTAAGTGAACTGTCTGAACTGGTTGCCAATCAGTGTCATTGTAAGAAAAAAGAAATTTCACACTCCCACAACGCACCGTTAAAGGAATCCTCCGTTTTAACCAGCCTTTGTACTTCACATTAGCCCACATTCCAAATTCTCCAACCTCATCCGTTTTATCGACCCGATACGACCTGTCGTTGATCTCGAACGTCACCGTTTTGTTCTCTCCACTGCGTAGCTCCAACGGCGGGAGGGGGCCAACTTCCGCTTTGAATGCGGACACGTACATGACGAGATGGTCGAAAGCCATGGCCTTGTCCGCTCTGTTCTGGACCATGAAAGTTGTGTCGAAGTCGGCGGTAATGCGGTCGTTGGATGCGTTTCGGACGGTGGCGGAGACAGTAATGAGTGCGACATGAGGTAAGTTTGGGACCTTACTAGCTACGACGAAGATGACCACGACCGCGGATAAGAGGACAAGGAAAAAAAGTATACAACAAAGCCGTGAAGAGATCTTCTTGATAGTCTTGGAAGTGGAAGGACTATCGGTGCTCCGGGTGGCTTCGGCGGCGGAGGCATCAGTAGTAGTGGTTACCGGGAGATGAAATTGTGAAACGGGGTAACCGGAGACCGGGCTGCCGGTACTGGAGGCCGTGACGGGGTAACCTGGGGGAGTTTGATCTCGGGTTTTGGTGTCCATTGCTGGTTGATGAAGAGGAAAGTGGATGTACTGTGAGCAATGGCTTGGTTTTAAAATTCTAAAAATAAATAAATAATTAAAAATTTTTGAATTGACTTGGGCGATGATTTTCCTATTTTATAGAGAGCACTCATCATAATCGATTAAAAATATAATTCTAATTGTTAATTTGTTAGCAATGCCCTTTCCTAAATTGGATATTTTGATCGGTTTCTCTTTCTTTCTTCTTCTTTTTTTTTTTTTTTTTTTTTGAGAGATTCCATAATAGAGCCAATCAAGTTTCTTACTTTTAATGTGATTTCTTAAGTCAGTCGAAGTGGGTAAGTAATCTTTGATTCCTTTCCTTTCTTATTTTCCGCCACATATACATGCCCATCATCACCCTTAACCTTCCAAGAAAAATTTTCTGTCATGTAAATTAATTGGTTCATACATTTTACGACATACAAATTAATAACATAAGTTTCTCGACACTTTGGGGGTGTTTGGTGTGTAAGTTTGAGTTGAAATTTTTAAGTTTAAATAGTAAATTTTTTTGAATTTTCAGAAAAGACAAAAAACTTTTTGGGAAAAAGACAAAAACTTTTTGGGAAAAAGACAAAAAAAAGTTTGAAAATCTTAGTTTAGACTAAGACACCAAACACCCCTTTTATTCTTTTAAGATTCGCGACTTTTCAAAAATAGAAACTTCTTAAAAAAAAAAAATAGAAAAAATAGAAACTTGGGCACTTGTCTCAAATGAAAACTTTAGAAACTTTCCGTTGATCATAGGCTGCCCACTACCGAGTTGATGTTCTCGGCTCCTAAGATGAAACATAAAGTTTTAGCTTAATAAAGAACTTATCGGCATGGATGAAAGATAGTGAAGACACGGACGGGGACAATGCCCCTCTCAAATTTTTTTTTTCCATTTTAGCCCATAGATTTTTGTAAAATTTACATGTAGCCCCCATTCAACTTTTTCTTTTAGCCTATTATTATTGATACAAATTTACATATACGGCCTCCTTTCTTTAAAAGATTAAGGAAATAATCACTTGGTCTAAAGATTAACTAAAATCTCTAAGCACTTAAAGAGGGTGACCAAATACACTCTTTTTGCAATTTCTCTTGCTAAATATAGCTTTAGCATTAATAATAAAGAGAGAAGGAATTTATCTTTTGCAAAATAGTAGAGATTGAACAAATAAGGTTGAATTTGTTAAAAAAAAAAAAAAGTTATCCATTAATTTAATAATTAATATTTGTTATAGTTATAGTCCGCTTTAAAAGAATTCATTGTTTCGTCACTACAAGTGTTATTAAATAAAAAGTGCCAACTTCAATTGACGTTAAGATAAAGTGTGTCGATTGAATTTGCAAACACATGAAGGCTGATAAGGACGTAGTGACTATTTAAATTAATTACATAAATCCTGGGATTTTTTTTAAAGTGATAAATCATGAGATTTACTCGAAGAGATCTATCAAATACAATTCAAATAAAGATGTTGGATATGATTGAAATAGGTAGACTATTATCAAAATTTATTTGAATATTTATAATAAATTTATAAAAGAACTGGCATTTGACTAATATAGTCTCCAGTTATAATTGATCATTAATGTGGTGAACATCAAAGAAAACATAGTCATTCTTCTCTTCTTTATTTTTTTTATACTTTAATTTACTGTTCTACATGAGAGATAATCCTTATATAGTGAGGTTATGAACAAATACTTCATTGTGATGAATTTTCGCTGTCCACACTTTTCATAAAGGATAATTTACATAGATGTCTAAATTAAAGATGTTGTTTTGAAATATGTCCATTTTTCTTTTTATTTACATATATGTCTGAAAGTGTAAATATAAAGACAATGTTATCCTTATTAAAGAACTAAGAATTATCATATAAAAAATTTACGAAAAAAAAGAAAGAAGAAAAAGCATGGAATTACGTTTACTACTAGTGGTACCGACATATTAAAAAGAGGAAATTTCT
The DNA here is from genome assembly GCA_008635985.1 of Ficus erecta. Classification (NCBI taxonomy): domain Eukaryota; kingdom Viridiplantae; phylum Streptophyta; class Magnoliopsida; order Rosales; family Moraceae; genus Ficus; species Ficus erecta. The sequence goes on from BKCH01000010.1 coordinate 4,090,914, forward strand.
AATTTTTTTTATTTGTTGTAAAAAATATGTAAATATTTCAAAATGAGAATGTTTTCTTAAAATTAAATTTCACATTAATAAAAAAAAGCTAAATAAAAAAAAAGGAATATCCAAAAAGAAAGTCTAATTAAATGTTTGTCTTTTGCAAATGTACGGTATACCATTAGTCATGTGAGTTTTTTTTTTTTTTTTTTGTGGTTTTATTTTGAAAATCGTCTATAAAATTAAGAAACTTTGTATCTTAAATTAAAGAATCTGTCTTTTGTATTTTTTATATGAATAATTATTTCTCATTAAGTTAGTTTTGATTTCATGTCAACTAGTTTATATAAATAATAGTGTTTTTTAGTAAAGAAGTCAATACCATTTGGTGTGTACTCATCAATTTATTTGGTTGAGGAATACAAAGTATTCATTTGATTTATAGTGGAGTTCATAAATAAGTAGTTTTTTTTTAATAAAGAATTTATCTTTCTTGTAATGAATCAGACTTTATCATAAGAATAGTTTTCATTTTATTTCTATTAGTTTATATATATAATAATAGTGTTTTTTGGTAAATGGTGGCCATCAGATTTGTAGTGGCTTTCTTCGATATCATTTTTATTATTATTAAATTTATTTGATTGAGGCATAAATGGTAACCATAAGATTTGTAGTGGATTAATACATAAATAAATTGGTTTTTTCATAAAGAATTCATTGATTTTTCAGAATCCATTCGAATTCAAAAAAAAAAAAAAAAAAAGAGGGAAAAACTCATTTGCGTTTATTAAAGGTAATTATCCTTTGTGAGGGAAAAAAATCAATCTTTAGAGTTAAAAAAAAAAAAAAAAAAAAGAGGAAAATATGAGAATATGTATAAATTAAATGAAATGAAGTCAATTACGATAAATGACAAAATAGGTACTACAAACATATATTTCATAAAAAATAGATGTATATGTAATATTATTTAAAAATGAACATATTTCAAAACAAAATCTAAAAAATGAACCTTTTGTGTAATTTTTTCTTATGTAAAACGAACTTTACTGGATCGTAGAACGTATATTTGAAGAAACAAATTAAATAAACATAGTTATCAAATAACGGGGACCCTATTACCATTGAACGTTTTTTTATTAAAAAAAAGTTTAAACTTTACATATCTTATTACTTATACGATGTTTATTTGGAAACTTTTCATAAATATAGAGGATCGGAAATTTAACTGCTGAAATAATAAGAGAATAACCAATATAAAATTTTGACATGATGAACCAATAAGTTCCAAGGACAAATCAGTAATTAGGTTACAAACTACTTAGTGGGTGTTTGGTATGGGGTAATCTTTTATAAAGGAATATGAATCTTAAGATTATCTTGTTTGTTATGAGGTTATCTTATTTTAGGATATCTGGGAATCTGAAACCCATGGGGTTCAGATACCCTTATAAAGGGGTAATCTGAAACCCACCTCCCCCCTTAAGTTTCAGATTACCCCCTATCTACATATCATGGTAATCTTAAAATTTAAATAATCAACTATCCTTTTAACTTTTATCTCACTACCAATGTGCAGAACTCGCCCGCGTGCGCTCACTGCCATCGCATGGGTCTCGTTTCTTTATCTGGGTTTTATTAGTTGAGTTTTTCCCTTTCTTGTCCCTATTCCCATCTAGGTTTCGTAATTGAGGATTTTCCTCCCCCCCCCCCCCCCCCCCCGCTTTTTTTTTTTTCCGGATTTCCATCTGGGCTTTGTTAATTGAGGAGTTTTTCCCTTTTCTTTCTTTTCTTTTTTTTTTCTTTTTTTTTTTTTCCGGATTCCCATCTGGGTTTTGTTAATTGATGCGTTTTTTCCTTTCTTTTTTTCTTATTCTTATCTGGGTTTTGGTGAAGAGATTTTGGACTATTTTGGTAATTAAAGAGATTTTTTTTTTTTTCAATTTTTTCTCTGATTTCTAGACTGGAGTTGGTCTATTTCAATTTGGAGTCTTCAAATTTGGGGATTTTTGATGAGAGTATTTTTGATGATCCATCGCACCTTTTGTACGATATAATTCACTGCAATGGGTTTAAAAATTTAGTAAAGGATCCATCGCACCTTTTATATGGTATAATTCACTGTAATGAGTTTAAAAATTTAACTTTAAATTTAAATAATTACAATATCTATTTGTGTTGTTGCAATTTGATTTAGCCGAATCATAAAATTATGTTATTGTCCTTATATTTGTAATTAATTGTTATTAAAAGTATATATTAATTTAGTAAAGGATAATTTTATCCATTTATTAAGAAAAAACAACATTCATGTTCATAACCAAACACAATAATCTAACATTCCTGAGAATCTTACTAAAATTGTCTACATACAAACCAAACACTATAATCTAATATTCTTAGGAATTTGATTACTTTAAAAAGATTGTCAGGTATCTGATTACATTTGATTACCTTTAACCAAACACACTCTTATGGTCATACTTACTTTTTTCCTTATTGTCTTTTTCTTATATGTGGGTATTTCACGAATGTATATACTTGGATAAAATTTATTAAGAACCGGTCCTAATCCTAATCCTATTCAAATTCTTATTCAAATTCAAATTATATAGGATAAATAAATAAATAAAACTAACTAACTAATGCTATCTCCTAAACGTCCACAGCACAAAAGTCAATCTTAAATAATTCACAAAATGACCATTTTTAACTTATAACTCTATTTTAGAGTTGCTTTTATGCCAAAATGGTATAATTTTAATTTCAAATTTCAAATTTATCTTCAATCTATTTATTTCAAATGTTACTCTAAAAAGAATATTCCCTTCATATTTTTTTTTTGTTACAATTAACAATAATTAATCTATTTCATTAATTATCTACTTATATATTTATCAATATATTTTGAAGCACTCGGTTTGGAGACAAATTGAAGCTCTATTTTGAAGTTGAGCTTTAAAATAGAGCCCTATATAATCCCAATAATCGAATAATCATAATTATCTTAAAAAGAACTAAAAAAACATCCCAAACATAAGGCCAAATTTCAAATGACAAACACCTCTTGAAAACAGTTTATGGCAATGTTTCCAGCCGCGATGACAAAATCATAATATACAAAAACAGTAATGAATTGGAAGCTTGGGATAAACAAATTATTAAAATCCTAAGTTCAAAAAATTAGAAAAAAAAAAATTTAATTAAAAAAAAAAGGGCCGTTCCTACTTCCTAGCTATATATTGCCATCAAGCAGTAGATAACAATAGTAGCGATAAACGCAGCAAAAAAGCAGATTCCCATCCTTTTGAACTCCTTAGCATCTTCGACCCACTGCCCGTCTGTCCGGCAAAAACCTGAATCTTCACCGAAATTAGTACTACTTGCATTGTAAGACAAAGGAACTTTCACACTCTCACAACTCACCCTTATCGAAATTCCCTCATTCGACCAGGTTTTCCCTCTGTACAACACTTCGGCCTCCGCTCCAAATTCAACCTGCGAAGATCCCGATTTCGCAACCCCGTCCCATTCGTCGATCCGATACGACACGGCGTTGATCCTCGACGACACCGTTTTGCCCTCTCCGCTGCGTAGCTCGAACGGCGCGAGAGGGCCTGCAGGTTCTGCTCCGAAGGCGTACGCCGTGAGATGGTCGAATTCCATGCCCTTCTTCGCCCTGTTCTTGACGAGGAAGCTCGCGTCGAAGTCGGCGGTTATGCGGTAGTCCGACGAGTTCCGGATGGTGGTTGAGACAGAAGTGAGTGCGAAACGAGGTAATTTTGGGACACTAGCGGCTGCAACGATCATGACCACGGCCACGGATAAGATGGCCAGAGGAAATAGTATACAGAAAAGCAGTTTTGTGGCCTTCTTGATAGTATTGCAAGTTGAAGGATCACCGATGCTGCGGGTTGTTCTGGCGGCGGCGGCGGCGGCGGAGGCGGGAGCGGAGGAGTAAGTGGTACCTGTTACCGGCAGATGAAATTGTGAGATGGGGTAACCGATGGTCGGGCTGCCGGAAGTGGCGGCGGCGGTGTTTGGGTAACCATGGACAGGTTGATCATCCCGGTGTTGGGGCTCCATCGGTAGATATGTGAATTGTAGTAAAAGAAAATAAATAGTGAGATTAGTGGCTTTGGATGATTTGAGTTTTTTCGAAGCTGTAAATGAAATTGAGTTGGGTGATGCTGTTCGTAATTTATAGAGTAGATCGTAGAGGACGCATAACCAAAGTCGAATCAAGTCTCTACGTACGATATTCTAGTCTTTGCGTGACAGTTTGTGTTGGACTCGGACTCAAATGGGACATTGTTCTTTTTTTTTTTTTTTTTTTGGATTTTTTTTTGGATTTACTCAATTTCAAGGACTACTTTTAAGATAAACTTGTGAATTTTGAATTTTGAAATATTAAATATTAAATATTTAATAAAATGTGAAATATAATGAATTCGATGCCATATATCATGTATATAATATGTATTAACAGGAAAAAAAACTTATGCTCTGATTGTATCGTAAGTTAGAATTTAAGTTAGAATTAAAATTTTTAAATTGAAATTTATTAACTTTTCAAAAATTAATTATAATTTTTGTTGACTTTTCAAAAAAAAAAAAGGATAAAAATCCAGCAAAAAAAATTACAATTTAATTTAAATTAAACTCAAATACCAAATAAACTATTAATTTAATATTTTTTTAATCTCCTAATATGTTATATAAGAATAGAAGTATGCAAGTATATTTAACTTATTTTCTCAAAGGTTTATATATATATATATATATATCTATATATAAGAGTATTGCTTTAGTTTGGGTCCTTTTCTAAAGATGATAAGTCTTTCTAGTAAAAATATTGTCATTTTCTAGGTATGATGTCGTTCACTTATTAGTCTACCTTTTGCATGTCCTTCGAATCAAGGGTACCTTGATGGGTTAACGAAACAGAGAAGCAGCAATTTAATAAAGCCAAACTTTTGAATCAGGATACCTCGATGGGTGTCGTTTCTAACTCTACTGTCGTTGCCCCTTGCAGTATTGTCTCTTTTGCATCCTGTTTCCAAAGATGTTGTCGTTCAAAATTCTTTTTTTCCTAAGGTGTCGCCGTTTCACTACAATGATGTCGTTTAAATAGAATTATATGTCGTTTATCTCACGGTTGGATTTGTTAATCAAGGAGAAATGGCTTTTGTGTCATAATGAAGAAAGTAATTGTTAAATTCATCGGCAAATCTTCATCTTTCTTTTACCTTTTCTCTATGAAAGAGTTTTTACCCAAATCAAGTTTCTTTGCAAGAACTGAACCATCAAAAACAGGAAAATTAGGAATCAGTTAACAAACTTATTTAAAAACAAACCTTACATTTACCATCCTCAAGTATTCTATATCCAAAACCCATGAACAAGTCTAGCAAAAGAAACTCAGAAATCAGACATTTCAAAACCAGCAACACTCTTCTACTCAACATTGACATGGAAGACCTCGGACCTCTCATCTTCTTTGACCTTAGGCACAACCACTTTGAGCACGCCGTTCTTCATCTCGGCCTTGATCTCGTCAGTCCGGTAGAGCTTCTCCGGCAGATCGATCCTGCTCATGTACCTCCTTCCACTCACCTGCTCGCCTTCCTCCTTCTCTCCTTCGCCTTTGATGATCAGCGTGTTCTGCTCCACCGACACCTTCACGTCCTCCTTCCCCAGCCCCGGCATGTCCACCCGCAGCTGCAGCCCTTCGTCGGTCTCCCTCGCGTCCCATCCGCGGCGGATCCCCGCTCCAGGACCGCCGCGTGTGGCGGAGAGCAGCGGATTCTCCATGAATTGGTCCATCAGGTTCAGGACCTGGCTTAAGCTCCTCGTCGGCGAAAACGGATCAAAGAATTCTGAGCAAATCATCAACCATAGACTTGAATTAGTACAGATTAAAACATTTCTACAAAAGAAAATCTGCAATTAGCATTAGAAGTAGAAGTTTCCGAATCGATTTTTCTCCACTTCTCGAGAAACAGCCAAACAGGATTGTGTTTGACATTAAACAAAAAAGAAAGTCTGGAAAACCGAAGAGCGAGAAAGTAATAGAGAGAAGGAATAAGATGACGACTACCTGAGAGGAAATCGTCGCGGCGGGAGAGAGAACGGTCGGATCGGCCATCGGCGTCGACGTCGCGGTCGTCGTAGTTGCGCATGGCGTTGGTGTTGAAGTGCCTGGAGGCAGTGGAGGGGAGGTTGGCGATGGGGCGAATCGGAGAGGCTATGGACTTGGAGAGGAGGTTGGAGGAGAGGAGGCGCTTCAGAGCAAGTGAGGACGCCATTAGAGCGAGCTTGATGATGACGATGAGGAGAACAGAGAAATAGCTTTTTTGTTTCTTGCAGGGTCGTTTGTCTTGGAGAGCAAGTTAGGGGATTAGGGGGATTTATCAAGGCATTTGGAAGAGTGTGGAAGGTCCGAGAGAGGTCGCTGTCAGAAGATAATCAGGAACGTTCTAGAAACGGAGTGTTCGTTGTGTATGTGTCGTTTCTCTTTTCTTTCTTTTTCTTTTTCTTTTTCTTTACCCTTTTTTTGTTTTTCATTTTTTTATATCGGAAAACATATAATCAGGTTTTATAAATAAATCTTCACTATCAAAAGAATTAAAATGTATAATCCAGCAAAATAAATAAATAAATAAAATATATAACCTCAGGAGGTGAAGATTTTAGAAAAAGAGTAACAGAAGAGGATTTATTAATTTTTCATGTTACTCATGTTACAAATAAAAAAAATTATGATGTAAATCAATTTTAATCTTAATTTTTAAAAATCAACTTATATAACATATTACTAATAAGTATTTAAAATATTATCATATAAATTAATTATATATATTAAAAAAAATATGAGACGCTAAATTGAGATTGAAATTGCTATATAATAGCACTACGATAAAAAATAAAAAATAAAAAAAGAAAAAGTGTTGTTTGTGTGTTGATGTTTTGAATAACATGCCGTTGTTTCAAAACTTGTCGTTTTTCATGTAACCGTGATTTTATTTTTATTTGTCCATCCAATAAAGTTGTCCCCCTTTTTTCTTTTCTTTCTATTTTTTTTTTCTCGACGTTTTAAAGCTTCCCCACCCCCCCCCCCCCCCCCCCCCCCCCCCCTTTATTTCCTAAGCAAAACAATCCTCTTTCTATTTAGAAAAAAACAAAGAAAAGGAAAAAATAAGAAAAAAAAAAGTAGAAAATAGTTTTATAGTAAACAATTTAAATAAGCAATAAGTTTTAAAAACATTTATGATAAACAACAGTAAAAAGTAAATATGTTGTTAATGTCGTTTATCAGGACACTCTATTTCTCTATTCCTTAGATGCTGTCGTATGAATAAACGGTGGTCTCCTTGTTGATTTGAATTTATCGTTTTTGTCATACTTAAACGACCTTCAAAATTTTTTCGTTTTATGAAGATGATGTCGTTCTTAAGATTTCGTCGTTTAATTGGTTGTCATCCTTAACTTTCTTACGTCGTTTATCAGAAGAAGTCGATTTTGTTTTAAACAGCATGTCGTTTTACTAATATGACGTCGTTTCACATGATATATATTTACAAAATCAAACCCCAATCTTAAAGATATTTCACTTCCGGCCCCTCTCCTTCACAGAATCACAAATATCACCCCGCTGCATCCACAGCTCCATTTCCCAACTGTAACAACACAAAAGAAACAACCTCAAACTTACTCCAACTAGCACCCCCAGATCTCCGAGCCAGACCGAGTTACCTCGGCGGATCACGAGCCAACTCGGGAGCCAAAGAAGATGATGCTGGATCTAGGGCCGTTCTCCGGGGAGAACTTCGACCCGAAGAAATGGATAAACTCGGCGTGTAAGAGCCGACACCCGGAGGAGTCGGTGGACAAGCACCTGGTGGATCTGGAGATGAAGCTCCAGATGGTCTCCGAAGAGATCTCCGCCTCCCTCGAGGAGCAGAGCGCCGCCGCCCTCCTCCGCGTCCCCCGCGCCACCCGTGACATCATCCGCCTCCGCGACGACGCCGTCTCTCTTCGCTCCGCCGTTGCCGGCATCCTTCAGAAGCTCAAGAAGGTACCTTCCATCTCTTTATATTGTTCCTTGGCGGAATTTGGTGGAATTATGGTTGGCTATAATTTGTCGGATTTACAATATTCGAGCAGTTTGATAATGATTGTTGGGAATTCGGTACTTTTGGAATGGTCAAATGACATTGTTTGGTTTCTCAAGAAAATGTAGCAAATTGGAGATATTTTGGGCTGAAAGATTAATTTGGAATGTTTGTTTTGGGTTTCTCGGGAAAATGTTGCTTGAGCTTAATCTTTCAGAAGTTTCAAGCTTTAGATTTTTGAGCAAAGTATTCAAAATTTCCTTATTCTGATCAAATTCTGCTGTCATCTCTTTGTCAAACCTTTTGGTCGGAATTGGAATTGCAGGCTGAAGGATCATCAGCTGAATCTATAGCTGCCCTGGCAAAGGTTGACACTGTTAAGCAGAGAATGGAAGCTGCATATGAGACATTGCAGGTGGGTATATCCGATGAGCTAATTTCAGATGGTCGGAGTTGACTTCGGAGTAGCTTTGGGAAAATTGTAAGCTTTTTTTTGAAAAACTCGTCTTGTTTGATTCGACAGGATGCTGCTGGGTTAACTCAATTGAGTTCGACGGTGGAGGATGTCTTTGCAAGTGGGGATCTTCCACGGGCTGCAGAAACCTTAGCCAACATGAGGCATTGCTTGTCTGCTGTCGGGGAGGTAATGTTTTTCTTCTGGGTGCTTTTACATTATAATCCACATTCGATATTCTTCAATTTTCATGTTTTGGTTTGTTACTTTATTCTTTTATATGGCACTGTTGTAGGTTGCTGAATTTGCTAACGTGAGGAAGCAACTTGAGGTCCTAGAGGATAGGCTAGATGCAATGGTGCAGCCACGACTAACAGATGCAATATCCAGTCGTAAGGTCATAAATTTTCTTTGAACACTTGATTTTTTTTGGGGATGATTTCTACTATTATGCATTTATTATCAACTCCTTTTAGTGCACATGATAGGTGACATGGATAATTTTGTAATCATCATGCAGGTTGACGTCGCTCAAAATCTGCGGGGCATTCTTATTCGAATTGGGAGATTCAAATCACTGGAGCTACATTATACAAAAGTTCACCTGAAGCCCATAAAGCAGCTGTGGGAAGATTTCGACTCAAAACAACGTGCTAATAAACTTGCAAGTGAGAAGACCGAAGTTGAAAGACTATCAAGCAGTAATGAGTTTCAATCACGCTTTCCCACAATTTCATTCTCTAGTTGGTTGCCAAGCTTCTATGATGAGTTGCTTCTTTATCTTGAGCAAGAATGGAAGTGGTAAACTCTTCAGACTTTTGGACACCAAATATGTTTAAGTTCTCAATAATATCTCCTCATTATAGTTTATAATCCAGTGGCATCAGGTTAATACAAGGAAATCATCATAGAATTTAATCACTCTGAGACTGTCACCTGCAGGTGCATGGTTGCTTTTCCCGAGGATTATAAAACTCTTGTACCAAAGCTGCTGAGTGAGACAATGGCGACTATTGGTGCAAGTTTTATTTCTCGTATCAACCTTTCAACTGGAGATGTTGTTCCTGAAACAAAAGCATTGGGAAAAGGTTGCACACACTTGTTTTGGTCCTTCTGAAATATATTCAGCTCTATGACTTTTCACGGAGGAGAGATACTTAAATCTTCTTATTTTATTTGGCTTCAGGTATATTAGATGTTCTATCAGGCGATATGCCAAAGGGAATTAAGACTCAGAGGAAACATTTGGAGGCATTGATTGAGTTGCATAACGTGACACAGACCTTTGCCAGAAATATTCAGCATTTGTTTTCAGATTCTGATCTTCGGGTTTTAATGGATACTGTTAAGGCAATATATTTTCCCTATGACTCATTTAAACAAAGGTAGAGGTCTTAATCATCATTAAACTACACATGCGTACTTCAACTTTTAGTGTTTTATATATTGACTTGTTTTTGTTTTGAGGACTTTTCTTCAGCGATTGCTTCTTTATGACGTGCTGGATTCTTCATCTGCTTTCTTTATTTTTTTCCATCTTGGACTCATGATTGAAAATGTTTTCCAGGTATGGACAGATGGAACGAGCTATCCTCTCCTCTGAAATTTCCGGGGTTGATTTAAGGGGAGCCGTTACTCGTGGTGTGGGTGCCCAGGGGATTGAACTCAGTGAAACAGTTCGCAGAATGGAGGAATCCATTCCCCAAATTATCCTACTTCTTGAAGCTGCTGTTGAGAGGTGCATCAACTTTACTGGTGGTTCGGAGGCAGATGAACTAATCCTTGCTCTTGATGACATAATGTTACAATATATATCTGCTTTGCAAGAGACGCTGAAATCGTTAAGAGTTGTCTGCGGAGTGGACCATGGTAGTGATGGTGTTGGCTCAAAGAAAGAGACGGGTTTGGACAAGAAAGAGGGAAGCCAAGCTGCACGCAAAGTTGACTTAATGTCAAATGAGGAAGAGTGGTCCATTGTCCAAGGGGCTCTCCAGATCCTCACGGTTTCAGATTGTTTAACCAGCAGATCGTCTGTTTTTGAAGCTTCCTTGAGGGCTACTCTTGCTAGATTAAGCACGACTTTGTCTCTTTCAGTATTTGGCTCAAGTGCGGACCAAAGCCTGTCACATGTTGGTAATGACAGTAATGGGGAAGCATCTGTGGGTGGATGGGCTGCCTTGGATGTGGCAGCTGTGCGACTTGTTGATGTTCCTGACAAGGCTCGCAAACTCTTTAACCTTGTAAATCAGGTATGAGAAATTAGTACTCCTACCGTAGGGGCACGCTCTCTTTTATGTTATCCTATTAGTAATATAGAAAGATTAGTCTCATGAGATTTACTTTTTTAGTCATAACACTTTGCTTTTTAACCTTAACACCACTTGCGGTAAAACTAGTAGGAACGTCTTGAGAAATCAAGAACATACTAGTTCTTGCTCCCAACAATAACTGTGGATGAGTGCAGGTTTAAATGGGGTGGCTTTGTCTCTGATCTCTATATTGGCTTCGCTTTCTCCAAAAGTAAAAGTCTTGCTCTCTTGATCCTATCTAACTAATTTTAGTTCAAATTGTTTTGTAGTCTAAAGATCCCAGGTTTCATGCACTTCCAGTGGCATCACAGAGAGTCGCAGCCTTTGCTGACACTGTGAACGAACTTGTGTATGATGTCCTCATTTCTAAAGTTAGGCAACGCCTCAGTGATGTTTCTCGTTTGCCAATATGGTCCGCAGTTGAGGAGCAAAGTGTTTTTCCTCTCCCAAGCTTCAGTGCATATCCTCAGGCCTATGTTACCAGTGTTGGTGAATATCTTCTTACCTTACCCCAACAGCTGGAGCCGCTTGCAGAGGGTATCTCCAATAATGATGCCAACAATGATGAGGCCCAGTTCTTCGCAACTGAATGGATGTTCAAGGTATAGACCTATACAGTAACAACTAGATCCTCGTTCTTCAATCATGCACTTTCTCTAGCATATAGGCCTTGTGTGACTCGATTTACCCGTATTGACTTTCTTCTCTCTGCGTGTCACATGTGTTGCTTCGATTTTAAATGATTGCAGACCTTGTGTCCAAGTTTCTAGTTTGCAACCATAAATATTCATATCATGCCTTTGAAAGAAGGGGAAAAAAAAAATCTGATTCGTTTTTGTGTAATGAAGGTTGCAGAAGGTGCCACTGCTCTTTACATGGAGCAATTGCGGGGTATACAGTTCATAACGGATCGTGGTGCGCAGCAGCTATCAGTTGACATTGAATATCTTAGCAATGTGCTCTCTGCCTTATCAATGCCAATTCCACCGGTTCTAGCCACATTCCACACTTGCCTGTCAAGCGCAAGGGATGAGCTGAAAGAGATTGTCAAATCAGACTCAGGAAGTCAGCTCGATCTTCCAACAGCAAATCTTGTTTGTAAGATGCGCCGTGTGAGTTTAGATTGAAATTTTGTCTTTTGAATATAGTCGTACATTATTTCTCACCATAGTACATTCTCTCATTTTACACCTACGCATTACAATGCGGTTTCAGTCTCCAAACACAATCCATTTTCAGTTAGCTTATGTTCTTTTTACCCCATCTGAGTATAGCATGAAAATAGCAGGTTACAAGTGTACAATTCCTTCTACTCCATGAACAAATTTTCAAATTCCAATATTTTTTTTTTGTTTGTATTTTATCCTATTCAAAACAACCCCTTCTATTTCCTTTCTTCCATCGTCGATTGCACAGTGTTGCTTATTTCTTTCGTTCTTTGTTTGATGCTTCGGCGTGTATTTTAAAGATCTATTTTGCCGCATTAATCGTCGACAAGGAAACTTGCTTGGGTGGGTGAGGACCAATTGGTGCAACTTTCAACAGAAACAACATACAACAACAAATAAATGAATAACATTGTTATTGGCTTTTACTTATTTAAACGTACAATCTACAACAAACAATTGCCTTTATAAAAGATGGTTCACCAAGTGTTTCCATGTCGCATGAACCTGCAGCAACTTGCAATGCGAACTGTTCTTTACCTACATTAAAACTTTACGAAAGGTCAACACGAAATTGTCAATTGGCAGCCACAGATGGCATGCAACTCCAAGCCAATTTGGTTTGCATAGCATTTTGTTTTCTCAATTTCCATACTGTTCACAAAGCTGATTAGGAAAGTCGCTTTCCCTGCACAAACGATTCCTTAGTAGGAGACTGTAAAACCGTTTACCGAAGAAATCTAACTAGCCAAGTATTCAAGTTTCATCCACAATTCACTGCCTTGGCTTTCAAACTTCAAATAACATACTATTTTACAGATTATGATTAGATGATTTACCTCCAGCACCCAGGATTGATCGCATGCCATAACACATTGTGGAAAGTTATCATCCCGAGTTCCAGACCACCAACGTCGAAATTCATGCTCGCAGAAGCGACATTTCTGTTTAAATCATTCTTAAATGGAACCAAACAATAACCTGTATTTGCATTGGTCATCCTGAATTTAATATTCAACTCCAAAGTTTACCTCAATTTCGCCACAACAGTGCAACTGCACAGCTTCACCGTATCCCACTTCTCGCGTATTTAGCTTTTCGTATTTGCCTATTTTGTGAGCATAATAACGCCTACCAAATTTTTAATATTCAAGTGATGTAGCAACTGAATTGTCACTTGCGACACTTAATACAAAAAATTGGGTAGAGCGACCTGAGATGCCTTGTATTGTTATTCATGAGTTGACACCCCAAAAAAAAAGAAAAAAAAATATATATATATATATATATAATTTTTTTTCTAATGACTGAATCTGAATCCATGATGACCAGGAATATCAAGCAAATATGAGATTTACATGGTTACCTCACAAAAAATGAAAACCCATTATCTCTCCACCCGTTGTCTCAGGCATTCATACATATCGACTCTTATGTCTAAAAGATGGAAGGGCACAGAATTGTAGCCAACGACGACCACCCCAAAACATGGGGACACGAAGCTAAAACAATATTTCATAGAAATGCATATAAAGGGTTAAGGTACTTGATGCTTCAAACAAGGTCCCAAACAAATTGTAAGATGAGTCGCGTCAATTAAATAATACCTACCTCAACCCTTTTCTCCTTTGACAATATTGATGAAAGGAAGACCATATATTGTCAAGAAAGCTGTGAGAATAGGAAAAAAGAAGTTTCACCCATGATGACAATATTTCAAAGCTCCGAAAGCATAGTTTGAAATTTTCGAGATCAAAAATCTACCTCATTAAATTTCAAAGCTCAGACATCTATCTACATTTCACTAATATGGGTGAACTGGACTTCTAGATGACCTCTTGTGTCCATGCCTAACAGGGGAGCGTGACCTGCTCCGATCCCTGTACCTGTCCCTAGCTCCATCTCTTCCATTTCTGGATCTCCAATCCACCCCTCGTCCTCCATCCCGACTTCTCCCATTCCAATCTCGATGCCTTTCACGGCCCGAGTCCCGTTCTCGGTATCTGTCCCGCTCTCGCTCTCCTCTATCTCGATCACGATGCCTGTCTCTATCACCTGAATCGCTTCTTCTCCTTCTATTCTCATGTTCGTTTTCCCTCTGCTTCTTTCGCTCTTCAGCTTCTTTTTCCCTAGCTAATCTTTCTTCTTCCCTTGCCTTCTCCTTAGCTTCCTAGAAAATCATAATATCCTCTTTTTATTTAGTAGAAAAAAGAAGCAAGTTTATAAATAGCTTACTCTCTGAAGGGAGAATTACCTTGTACTCAGTAATGAAATCACGAACCATGCCATATCCAATATGCTGCTTCCCGGTAATATGAGACTGGGTCCTCTCTGCAGCATCATTGGCTATAAGAAAAGAACCACAAATCTCACAGAGGGCCATCTTCTTCTCCTGTGCAAGCATCAATACTTTATCCGTCTGGGGCTGCTGTGTCAAGGTTGTCTTCTCAGCATTAAGCGCATCAACCTTTCTCATTAGTGCTTCGGCTTCGTCCACCTTCCCAGCTTCACCAAGGGCTTCCACTTGTTCTAGCAGGTTCTTTATCTTTTCCTCCAGCACAGATAATTGTTCAGACTTTTCAGATGACAAGGGAGGAGCAGGTGCTGGTTCCACTTCTTGGGCAAGGCGTTCTCGACCACGCCTTACTCTTCTGTCCAACTCCATCACCTACAAATCACATTGCAATAGGGGCATCAAAGATATATAAATAAAATCTAGATATCATGATGGCCATTAAAAATATAAATATATATTTAAAAAAAATAAAAAAAAGGAGGAGTGCATCCCACCAATTTCTCACAAAACTGAGCAAGTTCAGCTTCGAATTTGGGCACATACGCATCATGCCTTGGGGACTTCTCGAAACTGAAATCATAAACGTTAAAAGAACACATTAAACTGAAATGGAAAAATATCAACAAGTTTTACGCAAAATTAAGATTGTGCAAGATTTGAGCAGGAGAGTGGGCTTAGTACAGCCACCAAATTATTGAAGATACATGAATAAATAAAACAGAAGATACAAATCTCCCCGTACTTTCAACAATGGCATTCTTGTAGCTACCTCAAACACAAAACGTGGCAATGCAAGGCATTTGAAAATTCCAATTAACACGGAATGTCTACAACTAGCTTGTACCTAAATTCAAAGTTAACCAACATTTTCACATAAGAAATAGATGATCTCAAACTTGTTGACGTTAAGAACTCGACAGATCGAAATGAAGCATTTACAAATGTAATAATTAACTAAACAATCAACAAGACGCGAGTGAGTAATTCACTTCTTCTTTAAAAATCTAAATTACACAGAACAAAACCAAATTAATGTTTCAAAACCTTTTACGACATGTTCTCAAAACACATAATTTCTCAGTCACCTTTCTTTCAACTTTTGATCATGTATCCTCGGGCATGGTCCTGACGAAAAAAGAAAAAAATAATTAAAGAAAAAAAAAACTGTTAGAATATAGAAACCTTGCACTCATCAATACATGCAAGAAACTTGATAATTAAACATCTAGCTTCACTAAACTAAAGATCCCAATTTCCGGAACCCAGATTTCTTTCGGTAAAGTAACAAAGAATTTAACTAAATACAGTCCTGAATAAGTGGAAATCAACATTTAAAAAATAAATAAATAAATAAAAACTGACCTAAGTCGCTCCGGGTGTTGACAAAAAGATCATGGGGACAAAATCGAACCATATAGGCTCCACAAACCTCCTTATCATCCCAACTAACTTCTCTGTAACCTTTCTTCTCTTCCTCCGTCAAATTACGAGCTGAATTTTTCATCAGAAAAACCAAAATTTAAAAGGAAAAACAGGAAATTTATCAAAATGGTGTTAAATTGCGGCAAAATGAGGTTTTTTTTTTTTTTTTTTTTTTTTGCGAAGAAACAAATTGCTAGGGTTTGATTGGGGAAATACCTGCACCCATGAGTTCGTCCAGCAGAGCTCTCTGGGCGTCCATGGTTATGGCGAGCAAAGATTTCGAGCCGAAAAGAGGGATAAAACGAAGAAATCGAAGAAGAAAAAACCCTAATTTGAGATTAGAAGAGCGAAATTGAGAGAAAATTTGAGGGAGTGGCTGGCTAATAGGAGAAGGTGGTCCCTTTGGCTTCTCCTGTTTGGGGCTTTCCTTTGCTAGGGTTTGGTCTGAAACTATTAGCTTTGGGGACTTCAACCATAAGGAAGAAAAACAAATAAGCTGTAAATTCTTTTACTGTTTCTTTGTTTATTTTATTTATTTATTAATTTTTCCTTTTATTTTCCTTCCTTAGTGTTGTCGTTTTTCAATGGAACTTGTCGTTCTTATGTAGCTACTCCTTCTCTCTCTATTTATATTTATCTTATTTTTTTTTTTTTTTCAAATTTGATTGTGCTTTTGTATTCAAATAATAGTTTAGTGTTAACTAATTAATATAACAGATCTAAGTAGAATATTAATCGCAATTTTGAATTAATAATTAGTGTGATACATATTTGGAAAGATAATGTAATTACAAAAGTTTGACATAATAAAAAATCGGCCAAATATCAAATTATAATTAGACGGATATCTACGCAAGTATGATGACGTAATACATCTAGTCTACTAAACAATTTCTATACCGACTTCACCTCTTTTATTTGAAAGGAAAAATTGGACTCCATTTTTCATTGAAAAAGTAAATCTACTACGTTAAGTATATTTAAATCTACTCCCTTCATGCATTAACTATTTTTTATTTTTTTTTAATTGCACAAAATTCTTATTATTTTAATTTAAACAAAAGTAACTTGCAAAAAGACATTTTATCTTCTGTAGAAAAGGTAGTTCATTGATTTTTTTTTAAATGGAAAGTTCATTGAATTTTAAGAATAATAACTTTTCAAGAATAAAAAGCTTGAATCATAGTTATAAAAGAAAATATTAAATAAATAAACAGTTTTAAGCACTTATTTAAATAAATGACAAAATTGTTTTATTTAACAAAAAAAAACTGTTAATCAAAATACATGTTATTGGTTTTTAAAAAACTTACAAAACTAGGGTTATTTATTAAAAAACTTCTTTAAAAAACACTCTTTTACCCACAAATCTATTTAACCAAAACATTTTCAGGATGTTGTCGTTAAAAATCCGATCCAACTTTTTACAAAGAAACGTCGTTTCAAAGTTTGTCGTTTTGTAACTAATGTGATTTTGTTATTGGAGCGGTGGTGTCGTTTTTCTTAGTCATTGCTGTTTTCTAAGTTTGCCTTTGCACAATGCGGTTGTTTTCTCCTATTGTATGTCATTTTCGTTCATTTCTGTATTGTTTTTCTTGTTGTATTCCCGTCTTCAGGAAAAAAAAAAAAAAAAAAATTGTCTTTCCATATAATAAAACGTATTCTATCAATGTTGTCGTTTCAAGGACAAAATAATTGTCGTTTTAAAGTTTTGCAGTCGTTTTGTTTCTCTGTTATTTCATTGAGCTAACAGTTGTTGTGTTTCTTACAATGATGTTGCTTTTCTTCATGTTATAGAGGCTTTACATTCCAATCCGTCACGGTGTGGAAAAAACTTTCTTTTTTCCTATTTGGATGCTTTTATTTTTTTCCCTTCCATTTTCCTCATACCTAAAGTAGGAAAAAGGAATCCGTATCGGACCCAAAGAAAACCAATTTGACTGGCGGAATCTGCGTGATGGAGATGCTTAAGTTGGATTTTGGTTTCATCCATAACAACATTCGTTGTTCCTCTAACCATTGTTGTCGTCTTCGTATAACTGTCGTTTTTTAGTACAGTGTCGTCTCCTTAATTTTTTTAAATAAAAATTGTCGTTTATTCGGAATGTGCTTGCTTTATCCCTCGTCATGTGACTATTATTAGTGAACAGTAGTTGATTGTATATGTCCTGCTGTTATTGCTGTTGCTTGCGTCGTGTTATAAATTTGACATTTGAAGTTTGCTGTCGTTTTATTATATTCTCAATTTTCCTATTTTAACTTTATCCTGTCTTTCTATTCTAGCGTTGTCGTTTTAGAAAATGTTATCCTTTCTCAAATATTTACCGCCAGTTTACTAATGTTCTGAGTTTCGACAACATCACGTTGTAGAAAGTTGTCGTCTACAATTTTTGTGTCGTTTGTTTGGACTCAATTGGTTTGTCGTTTTCTTAGTAATTTTGCTGTTGTTTTAAAGGACTTACCTTTTACTTTGTAAAGTATGTTATCGTTTGAGTCTATCAACAACATGTCGTTTATAGTCGCCTTAAAGGAAAACGACATCGCTTTAAGTTTACGAATATACGTCATTTTGGATGGGTTAGTCCCATCATTGTTGGTTACTGACCAATCCTTTGCCATCTTTAAAACTAATAATTTACCATGATCAAAATGGTAAGGGCAAATTGTCATCTTTTTATCGGATAAACACAATCTTTAATCTTTTATGTTTTGAAAGTTAGTTTGAGATAAAATTTTTAAGTTGAAGTTGGTTGACTTTTTAAAAACTAGTTAAAAATTTGTTGACTTTTAAAAAAAAGACAAAAATTAAGATGAAAAAATATAGTTTAGTTAGAGTTAAACTTAAATACTAAACGGAGGCTTAATTTTAAATACACATCCGTAAAAGAATGACAACTCATGCATGTTATGTTTGGTACTTAAAAATTTATTTTCAAACTAAAAATGTGGGCTTATATGAGTGCTACACGTGGTGCTACATGTCTACGAAAAGACAAAACAAACTCAGCCGATTTGTGGAGACTTGGACCCAAAAAAAAAAAAAAAAAAATGGAAACAAAACCAATGACACAATAAAACCACTGGTGGTCATTTTGTGGCATAACAAAATCCAACCACAAGCTATTCTCAACTCTCACACGCACTAGCAAGATAGTCCTATTATCCAAAAACACCTTTTTTTGTGGCTCTGCTTCTCTTTATTCCTTGTAATAATACAACTCTCTCTCTCTCTATACACGTACCCTCCCCAAACAAAACACAAACACTAAATACATATCTTCTTCATCAACCTCAAACGTCCAAACCCCCGCCATCAAAACCATGAACGACACAGTGGACAAGCTGGTGGTCTTCCTGGCGAAGCGAGACGGCATCGACAAGCTCGTGAAGACGTTCCAATACGTCTCAAAGCTCGTCCACTGGCACGTCGAGGCGACGAACCCGGATGTGGCTCGGAGGGCCAAGCAATGGGAGGTGGCCTCGGGGCTCAGCAGGAAGGCCTTCCGGAGCGGCAGGTTCCTCACCGGCTTCAACGCCCTCCGACGAAACCCCGGTTGGAGCCCTTCCTTCCGGTTCCTCGCCGTCCTCGCGAACGCCGGCGAGATGGTCTACTTCTTCTTCGACCACATTCTGTGGCTGTCGAGGATTGGGACTCTGGACGCCAAGCTGGCGAGGAAAATGAGCTTCGTGTCGGCGTTCGGCGAGGCTTTCGGGTACGTTTTCTTCATAATAGCCGATTTTATCATGATCAAGAGGGGCATACAGGAGGAGAGAAAGCTTGTTAATGGTGGTGATTTGGACAAGGAATGTAAAAAAAGCAGTAGTGACAGTGTTGATAATAATAAAGAGGTGATTATTAGTGAGAGAATAAGGAAGATTAAGGTGGATAGAGTAATGAGATTAATGGCAGTGGCGGCTAATGTTGCGGATTTGATAATTGCTTTGGCTGATATTGAGCCTAATCCTCTCTGTAATCATGCTGTTACTCTTGGGATTAGTGGGTTGGTCTCTGCTTGGGCTGGTTGGTACAGAAATTGGCCCTCGTAAAATTATTTAAAAAAAAAAGAAAAGAAAAGAACTCTGTTTATAGAAGTACTTTTTTTCTTAAATTTTGTTGTGTTATTTGGTGCAATTATATAACTGTTTTCTATGCAAGATGATGATATGTGTGTTTATTACTTGGTTCATGTGAAGAAACTTTTGGATTAAAAGGTCTGTGTTTGACAGAGGAAGTCTAAAAACTGTTTTTGTTATAGTATTTGGATGGATCTGAAGAGCTTTTGGTATAGAAAAGAGGTTTCTGTTAGAGTCAGACATTATGTTTTCAGAGAAAGTTCTTTTAAACGGACTTTAAAATTTATATCAGTGTTGTAAAAACTTTATTTTAGTATATTTATTATTTAATAGAAAACTTTAAAATCATTTTAATTTCAAAAACTCTTTTAAAAATTGTTTCTCAAATACTAAAAATTCGTAACTTTGGTTTCTCGTCTTCTACTAATTAAAAAGCACAAGTAATAGCACCCAGCAACGAAGGGAAAGAGAGACTAGAGGGGGCTTAAGCCCCACTCAACTTTTGATTTTTTAAAAAGTAGCCAAAGATTTTAATTAAACTTTCATAGTAGGCCCCTTAAAAATAAAAATTTACTTATAATAACCCTTTTATTTTCTATGATTTAGTTATTGGCCTCTCTAGAAAAAAGTTTTGGTTTCGTCACTGATAGCACCCCAAGTGTACAAACATAAGTATACAATTCGCTAACTTATGAAACTGCATTTCCTTTCATATTCTTCTTCTTTTAGTCTTCTTTTATGTCGTAAAACTTTTTTACTTTTTTACTTTTTTTTTTTTTTGGCACCTCCGATATAAGGAACGACATGTAGCTCAAAAATTAGGGGAGAAAAGAAAAAGGCGAGGAATTAGAAACTCATCACCTGCGCATGAACGACATTGTTCTTTCTCCAATGTGCTAGCTACTAAAAGCTGAGATAATTTTAAACGTTCTTCACTATTATTAAAAAGCTAAAAAAGATGGCCTCATCTCAATATGATATATTTTGATTTACCGAAGCTTGCTCCAACTTCCAGTTTCATACCAAAAGAAAATAATGGACGCCACAGATCAGCAATCAACTTCAAGTCACCCTTTTTCCCCTTTTCTTTTCTTCTATTGTAAAACAATTTTTTTTAAGTAATTAATTTTTTAATTTTTGTTTTAATAGTATACAAGAAAAAACTAAAATAAGAAAAGAAAAGAAAAAGAATATGTTTGTTTTAATTATAAAAAAAAAAACCTAAAAGAAGGAGAATATCTCTGAAATCATAATATATATGAAAAACGACAATCCCTTAAGAAAGTCACAATTCATTAATCTTTATATATATATATATATATATATATATATATATATATAGCAGAAGCGCTTCAGCCTACGAAGACAATACGACAACTCTCTTCCAAACAACAATAGTAATAAAATGACATGGGTTTAGAAAGCGAGAAAATCATACAAAAGACAATAAGCTTAGAAAGAACAAGAAAAAGGAGAAAAGCTGTAAGAACGATGAAATCTCCTGCAAACGACCAAATACGAGAATTACAAAACCTTAGGGTATCTTCTGGAAAAGATAAATATTAACAAATAATAACAAATTTGCTTTAGAAAACGAGAATACCTCTTAATTAATCACGATATTGACTTTAGAAAAAGGACGACATTAAACATAAAAAAAAATGGAGATTATGAACAATATATGCATATTTATTTGATGGGCATGTATGAACAATATTCTCTTTGAAAGACTACAAGTCTCTCACAAGCGACCATTT
This sequence comes from Ficus erecta, assembly GCA_008635985.1. NCBI lineage: Eukaryota > Viridiplantae > Streptophyta > Magnoliopsida > Rosales > Moraceae > Ficus > Ficus erecta. The sequence goes on from BKCH01000010.1 coordinate 4,112,491, forward strand.
ATTAAAAAACAACTTAATTTTTGGAGAAATGACAACATATGGGAAAACGACAATTAATTAGAAAAATAAGCCAAGGGAAATAACAACTGTTGTAAGGACGACATGAATCTCATGAATTGATAAACTTTAGAAAACGATAGTAGCAAAAAAAAAAAAAAAAAAAACTGCAAAAAAAATTTATAAATAGAAATTTTGAAATTAACAGTAAAATTAGCTTAGGAAACCACAATATCTCTTAAAACAGCATCGTTGTTAGAAACAAAAGCATGTAAAACTTCATAAAACAACAGAGGTATATGTAAAGTTTAAACGACATTAGCACGACGACACCTCTCTCACAAACGACAGTATGTTCAAGTCAAAATTCGCAGTTACTATCAAACGACAAAATATACATCAAACGACATAGATTAAAAATAACGAGAAAAATTACAAAAATAAAGTGCAAAGAGAAATTACAGAAACTAATACAAGAATGCCAGAATCTCCTGCATATGAGGAGCTTTATAAATCTAGAATAACTTCAAAGAAGAATTGCATTATGGATTTGAAAAACAAATTTGAATTTTTTAAAACAAAAATACTATATAAAACTTTTTAGGGAATGTTTGGTGGTACATCTCTGGACGGACTTTTTTCGATTTTTTTTTTCGTGTTTTTCTCTGAAAATAAACACAATTTTCATTGTTCATGTCTCCAAATATCTCTTAAAAATTTAAATTTGAAGTCCATAACTTTGTTATTTCAAGTCAAAATGAGATTTTTTTTTTCCATAAATTGCATAGAATTTTAAGATAAACGAAATAAGATCCATATTGAAATTTTTTTACGATTACATTTTAAGTTTTACAATTTTTCACTTCAAAGAATTCACTTTCAACTAAACGCACATTTACAAAACTTAACTCAACTCCAATCAAAATATTTTCGAAACTCCAATTTTAACTATCCCAAACAAGGACTTAAAAAATAAACAAAAACACTTTCAAAATAGTGATATAAAATTCAAATGGGCACCTTAAAAAAAATAATTGACTCAAATAGTCCCTGAATTTTTTTTAAGGTGATGGTTTGGTCCCTTTTTTTTTCCCCCCGAGATGACCCTAAATTCCTATTTTCTTGGCCAATACGGTCATTTTCGTCAAACTCCATTAGAAATCTAACGAAATCTTGTTAAAATCATCAGTTTTTGTCATAAAAAGACTAAAATACCCTATATCTCTCTGTCATCTCTCTCTTCCTCTCCCTCTCGCAACCCCCTCCCTACCCCTGCACCGACACAGTAGCATCCCCCAACCCCAACTGCCTCTCCCCCCGACCCACCTCTCCCCCTCCTCTTCCCTCCCTCCCTCCCTTTCTCCCTTCCTCCATCTCGCAACCCCATCGGCACGAACCCAAGTCTGGGTTGCTCCGCTGCTGCCCCCCCCCCCCGAGACGACGCACCCCACCCTTGCGCCGTCTCCCCCCCTCCTCTTGCCCCCTCCCTCTCGCAAACCCAGATCGAAGTCAAAACCCAGACCCTATGAACCAACACCCCCCCTGCCTGCCGTCGCTGAGCTTGGCCTCAACAGATTTCACGAACCTCAACCCCTTTTCCCCCCGTCGTTGCTAAGCTCGGCCTCAAAACCCAGACACTAAACTAGGTCCCTTCCCATACCCGTCGTCGCCCGAGCACTTCGATCTAGGTTTATTCTCCCCCACCACTATTGAGCTTGGGCCCCAACCCCCCCCGAAGCCAACCACCCCCCATGGATTTGAGTAGTGCTGGGAATTCGAGCCGCCCGGCCCGAGCCCGATGAGTTATTTCAAAAATTCGGGCCGGGCCGCCCAGAATTTTTTGAAATATAAGCCAAGACTAGCCCACGGACTTAGAGCAAACCGGGCCGGGCCAGGCCGGGCCTAGTCCAGTTTTTTAAATTTTTATTTAATTTTATTTTTTATTTGTAATTTTTGAATAAATTTGTATATTTTTGATAATTTAATAATTTATCTTAATATTTTATCTTAGATAAAAATAAAAAAAAATGTATACTTTGTTAAAAAAAAATTATTATACTATTTCTATTAATTTTTATATTTATATTTATATTATAATTGCTTAGTTAGTACTTAATAATTATAATATTAGTTAGTTAACTTAATATTATAATTAAACTTTTAATTTTAGTTGTTTAAGATTATAATTATTTATCAGTGTTTGCTTAGTAGTTATTTTTGATTAAATATTACTAAATTGAAAAATAAATTAAGCACATAATAAAAATTATAAATTTTATTAAAAAATAAGAATACAAAAAAAAAATTTAAAATTGAAATTTAAAATTTTATTGATGTCATGATTTTCTCATTAAAAACTTTACGAAGTAAAACTCATTAGGATAAAATCTCAGTAAAGAAAAATTATTTTTTAATAAAAATAATATATATATATATATAAATTATTATTTTTTAATTATTATTTTATTATATATATATTATTTTATTTTTTTAAATAACGGGTGGGTTGAGCCGACCCATTGGGCTTAAATATTCGGGCCGGGCCTAAAAAGAGAGCCCAACCCGACTCTTACTATAGGGTCGGGTTTTTATCGGGCTCATAGAATGTGAGCGGGGCCGAGCCACTGACCGGGCTTAAATTACGGGCCGCGGGTCGGCCCGTTTGGCCCTGTCTAAATTCCCAGGTCTAGATTTGAGAAATGAGAAGAGCGAGAAAAGAGTGAATTTTTTTTTATAATTTTTATTAATTAATTATTAGTAAATTACTAAAATAACATCTTATTCTGTTAGAAATTAACGAAATTGGACGAAAAGGATAATAATGGCCATCATTTTAATAGTTTAGGGTCATCTCGGAAAAAAAAAAAAGGATTAAATCGTTATTTTCAAAAAAAATTAGGAACTAACTGGTCCAATTACTCAAAAAAAAAAAAAAGATAACGTGGCTGCAAACGACAGTAACTTCAAAAGCCGACAAATCATCAAGCTGACAATATTTACAAACGACAAGAATGTTAGATAGCTTGCCATAGAATATTACTGAAATAAACAAATTGGACGAAAAGGATAATAATGGCCATCATTTTAATAGTTTAGGGTCATCTCGGAAAAAAAAAAAAAGGATTAAATCGTTATTTTCAAAAAAAATTAGGAACTAACTGGTCCAATTACTCAAAAAAAAAAAAAAAAAAAAAAGATAACGTGGCTGCAAACGACAGTAACTTCAAAAGCCGACAAATCATCAAGCTGACAATATTTACAAACGACAAGAATGTTAGATAGCTTGCCATAGAATATTACTGAAATAAACAAATTTCAAAGAAGAAAATAATAAATTTACTTTAGGTGGGAGGAAAAAAAAAACAATAGTAGATAATATATCTATGAAACCTAGAACAAAGTTAGAAGCAACGGGTCCGAAGACTCCAAAACGCATTTTGTGCGTTGGAAGGGAAGGCTTCAGACCCAAGTCAAAACTCGATCTTTCTCGCAAAATACCAAACACAAATCTTCCCAATATTTTCGATATCCAGATCTCCTCTCGCTGAATTTTCAGGTATATTTTCCGGATCTTACGATTCTTTCTTGTTTCTTAGCGTTTACTTCCACAGCGAATAGTAAACTCTGCACTATTTCTGTTTCTCATAAATTTCATACTTCAGATTTTGTATTGTTTTCTTAGAAATGATGGAAGGGATATGAAATGGAAGAATTTTGGAATTTGGATTTGGGTTTTGTTTTTTTATGTGTGCTAGATTTGAGTCAGTTCGGGTATTTTGAGAAGAGTGGGGTGATTTGTTCGTTACTAGGGTTTCGCGATATGTAGAAAAGTTTATATTTTTAACATTGACTTTTCTTGGTGAAATTTTCTTAGCTTTACCTCGGGAACCAAACGGAAAATCCCCGAACTCGGATCGGATGGCGGATGGGGGTGCGCATTCGCGGTATGTGAAGTTGACTAAAGATCAAGCGCCTCTGGAAGATATTAAGCCCGGGGAGCTTAATCAGCCCATTGAGGTTCCTCAGGTATTTCTCTCAAAGGGTTTATTTCAAGATCCTTGTATTGTTAATTTGTGTGTGTTAGTCTTATGATTTGATTAGAAGAGTGAAATTTTAGTCTTATTGTAATTTTGGGAAAGGCATATAATTGGCTTGGATTGTTAAATTCCAGAAATGGCTGTGAATTTATGGTTTTAAGGTACTTGGGTAGGAGAGTATGGCTGATTTAAAGTTTATTACCCGATCCCGGTTTCCATGTGAAGGATTAAGTAGCTCTGGTTTGTGAAAATTTTGATGTTGAGGTTCCTCGCGGAAGGTTTTTCGGAGAGTCGGGTTCCTTTCCGGAACTAATAATTTCATTGGTTCTATTAATCGGGCAGTTTATACAGTTGAGTTTGTTTAGATTGAGTTTCTTTGTTTATAGGAAAGGTATAGAGGATTCATGGCGACTACAGAAACCAATATATTGGTATTTTATAGTTGTAATGCTATATCTGGGGTAGATTGATAAAGTTTGTGAAATTAGATTTACTTATATGCAATTGCTAATCTGAATAACCTTGATAGTTGAATGTTCGGAAGTGCAACGAGTGTGGACAGCCTCTTCCAGAAAGTTTTGAACCGCCTGCTGATGAACCTTGGACCACTGGGATCTTTGGCTGTGCCGAAGACAGAGATAGTTGTGAGTTTATAAGCAACACGAGCGTACCATTTCTTGTGCTGATGCGGCATGTTGTGTATATCTAGTTGATTGTTTCAAAAAAATAGAAATTATGTTTTAATTCCAGTGTTTTCATCTTTTTAGGCCTGACAGGACTATTTTGCCCCTGTGTTCTGTTTGGACGTAATATCGAGAGCTTAAGAGACGACACCCCTTGGACCACTCCTTGTGTTTGTCATGCCGTTTGTGTCGAAGGTGGAATGGCTCTAGCAGCAGCAACTGCAATCGTCCATGGTATCGACCTAAAGACTTCATTTCTCGTTTGCGAGGGTCTGTTATTTGCTTGGTGGATGTGTGGCATTTACACTGGTCTTGCTCGTCAGTCATTACAGAAAAAATACCATCTGAAGGTAACTTGAGATATTCAGTTTAATGAAGTTATCAGTCATCTATCCGTAAAACTGTTATAATATTGAATGAGTACATTATTATAAATTTATAGCATTTTGATTTAGTTTTACAAATAAATTTACAAGTCGTGCAAAAGTACAACAGATGAGTAGGAAATTTAACTATGCCTCGTTGTATGGCTTGTGACTGTAGAACTCGCTATGGTAAAACTTTTAACTTGCCATAGTCATCTATCCGTAAAACTTTTATATCAATATTGAATGAGTACATCATTATAGCATTTTGATTGATTTTTACATATAAATTTACAAGTCGTGCATTAGTACGGCAGATGAGTAGGAAATTTAACAAAGCCTCGTCGTATGGCTTTTGTGACTGTAGAACTCGCCATGTGACCCTTGCATGGTACACTGCTGCTTGCACTGGTGCGCCTTGTGTCAGGAGCACCGGGAGATGAAAGGCCGTCTCTCAGAGAATGTTGTGATGCCAATGACCATTGTCAACCCTCCCCCTGTCCAAGAGATGAAGTCCGAGGACGAGAACCAGGCTTCTGCGCCTAACTCATCTGCTAACAACAATGGACATACCAATTTGGAAATGCAGGCATTGTAGGATAATATCCCTGATTCCTTGTATTAGTAATTGATCTTTCTTATGTTAGTTAGTGAGTACCTCATGCTTGTATAAAAAAAAAAAAAAAAAAATTTGAGTTGCCAATATTTTGGAACTCATAAACAATCGACATCCCTTTTTATACCTGCTCAGTCCAGGGACAAAGAAGTTACCTGACTTCTGGATCCATTTGTCCCTGTGAGATTTTTCATGATATTGAATCTTAAATTTATGTTTTTTTTTGTTGATATACATATGGTTCTCTGGTAAAAAAATTTTGTTCGGTTGGATATCAATATATTCTCATAGGAATTTTTACAGTACGAACTATCCTTTGTCACTTCTAGTAGGAACCAATGTTGAGTTTCGGGATTAATTATTTTTGTCGGATCTCGGACTTTGAGCAATTTTGTGTTACGCGCTACAAGTTTCTTAATATGAATACTAATAGATTGGACGGTTGAAAAGTTAATCTTGATAACTAAAAACAACTGTTTCTAACTATGAGAAAGGGCAGTTCCTAGCATATAATTCTCTCTTATATTGCAAGGTGAAAAAAAGGTCCACTGACCAACAAAATCACGAGACGAACACACCGAAAGAACATAGCTACCCTACCATACGGTTTGACAGTCCCCAGCAAACAGCTTGAAGATGGCAGAGCCAACAACTCCAAACATCCTGATACAACGAAACAATTACACTCCCACAATCAAATTTACATGTGAGAGAGCATCTTTCCATGGTGATTGCTTGGATAAGTAATCTAGACACGAGGAATTTCCACATTCATTTCTAATAGAATCATCATTTCTTTTGGATTAATTAAAATTCCAATACATCTTTCAAATTTCAAAACATAACATTTGTTTTCTTTTAAAAGCAAACCACTAACAAAAAAGGTCATTATGATAGAATTTTTAACAAAAATGACACACGTTGTAAAAAATGATGATTGTAATTGTATAAATCCGGGGTAAAATTTTACAAATGTCATAGTTTGGAGAGAGTTTCTATAAAATCCTAAAATTCAAATAGGATATATTATCAAAATACCCTCGCATGATATATTAGAATTCTAGCATTTTCAATCAAAAACCTAAGAGAAGGAGCAGTTTTGTTAACAAAACATATAGATCAAGAGACTCAATAATACGTTTTGAAATTCAGAAGACAAACTGTTATAAAGGTCATAGTTTAGAGGAATTCTTATAATTAATCTTTTCTTTTTTCTTTTGAAAATTCATATTTAAAAAGTTTTTTCTAAAAGATATTTTGTTTTGTACTATCGGTAGGAATTGATGCTCCAACCGTTGGATAAGATGAATAAGTAAATCTTAAAGTGGAGACGAATACCATCACGTCATATAACATGTATATTAATTTGTTTCAAACAACAGTTTTACAATGTTCATGAATCATGGTGTGTCTGAACACGTTTCCGGTAGTCCAACAAAAAAAGTAAACATCAAACAAAAAAACTGCATCAAGTTTCGAATTTTTTCCTTCGTATTAGGCATGGCATTCCATTTGGATCTGTGGTTGCACGTGATCCATCCCATCATATCATATCATCCGTAGCCCCCACCCAAATATTCAAAATCAGTGCCAAATTTTCTCATCATCAAATAAAGGTGTCCATATCTGGGCCCATTTCCGGAACCAGCAGATCAGATCAAATGGCTAGGATCGAATCATAATTCGTACATGAACAAACACGTGATAATACACCCTCGGTCGGCCTCAGTTTCTTTGTCCGTTTTGAAGGCCCTCAGTCAAATAGTCAAACATGGAGCAATTTCATTTCATTCAGTTCAAACAGTTACTCTGCGCATGTCTTCTCTCCTCCTGATTATTTTCTCTCTCCTCAAGGATGGAGGCAAAGCCGGAGGACGAAGCAATGAGGAGGAGGAGAAGAGCGGCGAGGCCCAGCAAGGCAGTCATGGTGGTGGGCCAGGCTCGGCCCAGGCCCACGTTGCCGGCGGCGACGGTGGTGGCAGTGGCAAGGCCTCTGGGGAGCGAGGTGAAGCTGGCGGCGGTGGCCGTTGATCTGAATGTACGGCTGAGATCGGCCGACATGCCGGCGGTGATGCAGGAACGTGCCTTCCGGTGCACCCGAGCACTCCTCGACGCGAATCCCGACGAGAAGCGCCCCAATCCCACCCTCCTCGCCATGTCCCTCAAGAAAGTCAGGAGCTTCTTCTTCTTTTTCGTTGTTTTTTTTTTAAAGCATATTTTATATAACATTTTAAACTAAAATTTGATTTTTTTTTTTTATAAATTTTTTGGCTAGGAATTTGACGCGCTGTACGGACCGGCATGGCACTGCATAGTGGGGAAGAGTTTCGGGTCGTTTGTGACGCATTCGAGTGGGGGTTTTGTGTATTATTCGGTGGAGAAGCTGAGTTTTCTTCTGTTCAAGACTCAAGTACGGCCGGTCAACAGTCGTCAAGTTCGTTAAATTTGATGCATTAAGAGTTAAGGCTACAAAGTACAGAGTTCCACTGCCATTATTTGGTTGATTTTTCAAATTTGGTGTTTTTTTTTTTTGTTTTAATTTTTATTTTTAGATACGTATATATGAATATGATGGACCAGTTGGAAGGCTTTTAAGAAATTTGTTTCTTGGGCACCTGGAGGCTGGAGCTGGAGATTAATTTTGGGCAGTGAACTGTAGCTGTCGTTTTTGCTTTTACAATATATTTTTTTAGTTGTTAAGTTTTCCAAGAAAATCCCATATATTTTATGTTTTGCTATTCCCACTCTACTCGTTTTTAACATATTTTAACTCAATTTATTTTTTTAGGGCAATATTTTAATTTAATTTAAAATCAGTAAGATACAAATGACTAGAATATAATCTGCAATTATTTATCTGCTAAAACATCGACTAGGAAGTAGGAAATAAGTGTTTTTTTATGTCCAAACTTCATAATTATTCTGGTATACCAATTCATTTTTATTTATTTATTTTCGTTTTCATATGTTGGTCGGATGTGATGGATAAATTCAGCAAAGTCATTCACTTAACATTTTGAAAGGTTTTTTTTTTTTTTTTTTTTTAACTGTGCAACAAAGTCCAGTCAGGATAAGAATACATGCATGTTTATCCTAAAACAAAAAAACTGCAAATCTTAGAGAGTCCTTTTCCTCCTCCTTGTATAAGGCATAATGTGTTACAAATATTTTTTTTTATTTTAATAAATAATCCCATTAAACACATACCAAATTTCCAAAACCAGTAGCAAAACTCGCTTGTTTCTCTCTTCTATATTCAATCAGAGATTTTTTTCAGCTGTGTTCAGTCATGGTGATAGGAGCTCATTGTGAGTATGGCACGTTCATGGACAACTGCGATTGCAGAAGGCAACACAGAAACCAGAATTCTCATGCTATTTCGTTCTCGCCTGTCTTCTTCAACCAAAGCCTGTTCTAAACATAAGACACAAGGATTTGGAGACGGAGATAGGGGCGGGGAACAGATTCTACGGTATTGATGATCAGATGGATATGCATGACTCTTTGTACAAGGAAGACTAATTTGAGCATGTGAGAAGAGCTACAAGATGTGAAGATCGAAGGCGATGGAGGAAAGCACCCACATTCATTGATAACGTCCAATTATTTTCTCAAACTATAGTCCACTCACAGACAAAAATTTTAACATAAGCCAGCAGAAACGTACAGCATTAATTTTCACACGTCTCTACATGCCAAGTCTTACCAATGAGAGTGTTTGAATCAACATGTTTCAACAACACTAAAAGTAAATGAATTCAATATTCTAACTGGGTTTCCCAGGTTACATAGCGTATAAAGAAATATTGCCCAAGAAATTGATTGTCGGCGTAGATGAATTTCAGTTTCTACGTGCAAAAATGCCCAATCCGTAGGTAAATGAAATCCGATCAAGTAGAGATAATCTAAGTCGTTGAAAGAAGTTGGCACCCCAATGTTACTACATTTCCCTAGTAACTGGAGTTGGGCCCTTGATCATAACCGGAAAAAATAAAGAAAAAAGCTAGATCAACAATAAAGGATACGCAACCAATTATCATCTCGCCCCTTGTGAATCCACGGCATTTTTGCCATTCGAGTTGCTTTGCATTTCGAGTAACTTCTGTTGCTCTTCCTCAGCCTCTTTTGGTTGTGCTTTTACTTCTTGCGTAGCCTTAGGCTTACTTGTGGATTGCTGATACATAACACCCCCAAGCATGCAAATCAAAAGCCCCACAGTTCCGATGAACGTCGAATGCTTGTCCCAAATAACCAGATTAATCACAACTGTTAATAACTTGTTCACTATCCCAAGAACCGTAAAACCAGTAGCAGAGATAGCTCGCCGGCAAGAAAACCCAAAGAAAGAGATCGACAAGCCAAACAAACATGACAGGCCCACAGGCAAAATCACCCCAAAAGAGTACCAATCTGACTCGTCAGAGATTTCATGCTTTATCGTCTTCAACTCACCCATAATAAACAGTTCCAATGGAAACAATAGAAGGGCCTCAAGGTTGTTATATAACACCAACCCCCATGTCTTTAAACCGATGGTCATAACCACATGCTTAATGTAGACAAAGTCTATGGACATGCTAACAAGGTAAGCCAGAGCCCAGCTATAAGCCATGAAAGTGAACTGGTAATCTGTCAACACGTAAAGCACGCTTCCACCAAATATGGTACCTAGTGAAACCCAAGTCTTCAAAGACGGCCAAGGCTGGTCTAAGAAGAGAGTCTCTCCTATTGCAACAAAGATTGGAACGACCGAACGGAAGACGATGAAGGTGTCAACATTGGCATGGAGAAGGAGCTCGCTGTTGGTGAAGAGGGACAAATAGAAAATGATAGCAGCAGGTAGAAATCTCCACATTGTGAGGAGGTCGAGCTGGTCATGCTCTATGAACTTGAGCCATCCGCAAACAAGGACCCCAAAAGCACTGGTGAAGTACTGCAACGCAGTTAGTGCACCAGGGTAAGGGAATTTCATGACGGCCCATTTGTTGATAATGGAGAGCAGGGATGCAGATATGCAGTACCCAGCAGCTATGCCAGACATGGAGGCTTGTTGTAGTACGACATTGTACCAATTTGTTGGGATGTCAACAACGGATTTGGGGTTTATCTGGGCTTCTCCCAATTTCTGACTCTCCTCATCATTTTCACTAGACATCTAACAACAAACCAAAAGCATCTAAAGTCAGTAGCCAAAGCAGGGAAAATCTTTATTGACGCCACTCTTACACACCAAATTCCATTGAGAAAAGACATTCAAATTATGCAGAAACAACAATGTACCAAGTCTAACATAAAATTTCCATGAGTTCTACGAAGTCGACATAAAAATGACAAATGGTCTACTATCAATGCGAGTAGTCTCTAGACATGCTAGGTGTTGACGAATTCAAGTACTATAGAAAGTTTCTAGTTCACAAGGACTACTACCTCTCAATGAACATTTTCTACTAACGACTACAAGTAATATTAGCATAAGCAACATTGACATTTCATTTAACATTTGTATAAATTGAACTCAAACCGCAACAACTCTCGAATTTGCTTTGATCGGAACAATGCGATCCATATCTGTATTTACAACTCGACATCTCTAAATCAAATCAAAATGGTGTGAAATACGCAATTAAAAGGAGAATCACCCATCCCTAAAACCAAATGACACAAACGGAGCAGGCTCTATGGTAAACTTTTCCTAAAATATTAAACTTAATAATATTAATTAGGTTTTATTTATTAAAAAAAAAAACTAAATCCTATCAATTAGGCCTCAGTTTGATTCAACAATCTCTGCACAACTCTTTTCTAAAACACTAGTTTAAGACACGTGCTTGCACGCGTGTATGTATTATCGATATAATAGAGATTGTATATTTCATTTTTCAAATAATAATTTTCAAATAATAGTTAACAACCTCATCTAAACTTATTTGAAAATAAGAAGGGAACAAAAACAACTCATTTGACATTCTCATTTGCTTAACAACTTCCATTATTTACACTGTAATAACCAAAATTCCTGATGTAAAATAATTTATTTTGAAACTATAAAACACTATAGACTCTTCACTAAGACAAAAATTGATGCTTCGGTAATTGTGGAGATGTCTTACTTCTTGCATAAATCCCTAAATAATAGCCGATAAGGACAATATTTCACCATAATCCACTGAAGAACTTGGAAGATCAACCATGAATATGCATTTGGAACAAAGAAAATACAGAAGCACATTGATCAAGCTTTACTTATTATCTGAAAAAAAATCACAAAAATTTAAGAGAACTCATATATTACCCGTTTTATTATGTGACCAAACATATATGTAAATTAGATTTCAAAATTGAGAACTGATTAAGAAAATTATAGGATGATGATTTCATCCAAATCATGGGAAACAAAATCCACTGAGGTCAACTTGTTAATGATTCCTTATCACAAGAAAATAAACAAAAATAAAATAGTATTCATCCAAACAAATTTGATCAGATGAGAAAAAAAAGGTAAGAAATATGATATTTCAATAACTTAGTTGTCATTCCAAATGACGTACCTGGTTAAAAAAAGTGACAAAACTAACCTTATTCTGTGTCAATATAGTAGTCCCAAAAGCAATGGCCTCAAACTTCAGTCATAAACAAAAATAATACATCTTAATTTTTATAAATGAGATCAGATTAGTTCTCCAGAGATTCATAATAACATGTAACGGAAAAGAGCAAAAATGCACATACTATATATGGAAGCACATCACAACAATCAACATAGAGAAAAATACAAGAACTTAATAAACCAACATGAGCCAATCAGTCAGTGTAAGGAAGAGCAAGTGAAAGAGAGAGATGCATTGTAAAAGAAAATTACCACCGTCCAAAAGTTCCCCAACGGGCTATAAGAAATTGTCAGTGTTGCTTGACTTCCATCAACAGCATCAAAGGTCTAGCAATTGAAAAGTCAAAAGGAAACATCATATACAAGTAATGTATTGTATACATGAGTGTATATGTACTAAAATCAACATAAGGAATGGTATTCTAACATAATCAAATAATGATGCTTTCATGTGCAAGAACAGGCGTTTTTAAATAGAAATGAAACAATTACGTTTTTAGGATTTCTTTTTCTTTTCCTCCATTTTCTCATCAACCAAACAGGGGAAAAGGAAAAAAAAAAAAAACATAAAAAAAAAGAGGAGGGCTGTATATGTGAACGCACCTCATAGATTAGAGGAAAATAAAAAAAACACCCCAATTTTAAAACCCCAGCGCTGCCGAGTGCGATCTGGAGGCTGAGATCGTGAGATTGCGATCACGAGGCTTGCATCCACGTTAACAGCGACAGGCAGAGGACGAGAGAGAGAGAGAGAGAGAGAGAGAGAGAGACAAATTGATGGCAGAGAGTGATAGGAGAGAGAAAGAAAGGGATGGCGGCGATCAGATGGCAGACGGAGGAGAGAAAGTGGGGCGGTGGAAAAGAGAGGGGCGGAAGAAAAGAGAGGATAGGGAGAGATCAGATTAAGAGGGAGAGATAGAGAAAGAGAGAGAAGGCTGAGGAAGGAGTGAGAGTTGGGCGGAGGAAAACAGAGGGAGAGGCTGAAGAAGAGAAATGAGAGAGAAAATCAAATCTAAACGGTGCGTATTTGACGACGGTGGAAGAACAGTGGAAGCAACCTCCACTCTTTTAATATAGTTATAAGATGAACCATGACGCCCAAAATCCAACTCAGATTTTTAGAACGGAAAATGAAAGAGAGAGAGGGAATATTAAAATGGTAAAAGCGATCGAACTAGATTGGAGGAGAGATGGCAAAAGCGAGAGATCTGGAGAGTAAATGAGAATGAGAATAAAGGAAGAGAACGGTGAAATTACTGACCTCAGGAGGAGAAGCAGTTCAGGTTTCCTTCCTTGTTTCCAGTGTTTTCTTCGTCAGTCACCACCGACCACACCAGCCAGCAATTCTTCTTCTTCTTTTTCCTCTTGACACTGCACTTGCGCGTTTCGCTTCGCTTTGTTCCATAAGGAAATTATTATTATTATTTTTTTAACTTTTTTTATTTTGGTAAACTGCTAGATTCCTCTCATTTTTAATTTTATACAATTTTAATCTTTATTTTTTTTATGACTGAAATATCTTAAATTTTTTAAATATTATGATAATAATCTTTTATATTAATTTTTAGACAGAATTTATTATTTAATATTATCTTTTGATTAAATTATTATTGTAACAGATTCGATTTAAAAATTAATAAAAATAATTATTATAATAATATTTTAATAATTTATGGGTATTATTTTTTTCATTAATTTTTTGACAGAATTCAAAATTAGTGTCAATTTTGATCAAATTATTAACAGATTTCATTCAAAAATTAATATAAAGAATTATTATAGTAATATTTTAAATGTTTAGGAATATTCTAATTATAAAAAAAATTTAAAAATAAAAGTTATATAATATTAAGGGCCTGTTTGGTGCACAAGTTCAAGATGAGATTTTTAAGTTTAAATAGTAAATTTTTTTAATTTTCAGAAAAGACAAAAAACTTTTTGAGAAAAAGATAAAAACTTTTTGGGAAAAAGACAAAAAAAAGTTTGAAAATCTTAGTTTGGACTTAAGCTCCAAACTCACCCTAAGAGTTTAGGAATTAAATAAATAATTTATCGTTTTTGTTTTTGGTATTTTTTTTTTCTTTGCTTTGACTGATGGAATTATGTTGGGCTTCTAATGGAAGAATTCTGTTGTATATTAGGCCATGATGGCAGCCCAAACAAGAAGAAAAAATTCAAATAACTAATTAAATAGACATATTTACGTTTTCTTGTCGTCTCTGAATATTTGTTTGAATTTTAATTCTTCAAATTTATGCACGAAGTTACTGTAACTGGTGAAATTATTCACAAATGTGTTTTTTGATTGGGCAATCCTACAAATCACCTAAATTTAATCATATGTGTTTATTTTCTTAAAAAAATAGTGTTTTTACTATATATATTGGCTTTATATTGATTTTTCCCCTAAAAAAAAAAGTAGAATGGGAAGATTGGTTAAATAAAAGGGGAAAAAAATAGCTAGAGGATAGTCCCTCAAAAGATAAAGAAGAAAGAGAAAAAGAAAGATGATATATTTCTTTGAGAAAAAGGGAGAGATCCCAAATTAAAAAGCGAATCACATGGTTTTTTTGTTTTGGTGGGTAAAAAGCCTAATCAAAGAGCTTTTCGATTTTTTTTAAGGCTGTTTTTGGATTCATAAAGAATCTACACAGGTTAGAGATGTTTGATAAACTTATTTTTGTTTATTAAGGGGTGTTTGGTGTGTAAGTTTGAGTTAAGATTTATAAGTTTAAATAGTAAATTTTTTTGAATTTTTTTGAATTTTCAGAAAAGACAAACAACTTTTTGGAGAAAAAGATAAAAAACATGATGAAAAAAGTACAGTTTAGTTTAAACTAAACTCATGGCCAAACAAGACCTTAGATTCTAAAAATTTATGTCACGTTGCAAAATTTGAGAAGTAAGCGGGAGTTATTTTTATACAGCTGCTTATGCTCCCATTGCATAAATTTATGAAAATTTTCTTAACCATAAAATATACTTTTCAATATGACCAGTTTATTCATCTATCTAACACATAAACAAATTATTTTTAAATTTTTGTTTAAAAATTACAAAATCTTTCCGTTCGGAAAATAATTACTGATTCTTTTGTAAATGTAGTAAATTATAAGTTTATTATCTATTTTATTATTGTCTCTTTTCAATTTTATTATTATAATTTTAAAAATGATGTGTATGAAAAAGAATTTTAAGTATCTTTTTTAAATTTGAGATGAAGGATTTAAATTCTATACCTTATTATAGAGTCAGATATAAAATCACTTAATGCTTGCAACCACGATTAAGCAAAATTTCAATTGAATTCTTTCAATTTTGTAGAAAACAATATGCATTAAAACACTTCTTCTTCTTCTTCCTTTTTTTTTTTTTTTTTTTTGTGAGAAAGTGCAATTAAAACACTTCCCCTAAGAAATAACATTTCCATTTTGGGGACATATTGAGATGATGTTTTGAAAGTTAAGTTGAAAATGTGTATTTTGGGGAAAAAAAAACTTTTAAATAAGTTATGTAATATAGAAAATAATACAAAAATTTGAAATGTGTTAAAAAAATATGCAAAATGGATATTGTCTTGTTCGTTTCGTTGTTTGGAGCATTTTGATATAAAACTAATCTCATTTCGATTTAAAATGATAAAGTTATGGATTTTTAAAGTTTGAGTTTTTTGAAAATAGAAAAAAAGAAAGTTAAATATAAAGTTGAAATTTTGAAATCCATATCGACATTTGGTTCCAAATGGGCACTTAGCTTGTGTTTGTTTTGCCGGTTTGAGAATATTTTTAAGTTAAAGTCGATTGAATTTTTAAAAATTAATTATAAATTTTGTTAATTTTTTTTAAAAAAATTTAAGATAAAAAAAATATAATTTAATTAAAATTAAACTTGAACACCAAATCTTTTAGCAGTTTTGCGGTGTTCGTGAACAAAGCAATAGTAATCATCCATAAAACAACTGCTTCCTTCAAGTTTCGAATTTTAGAGAAACCTTGGCAGTATTTTTGACCCAATCACACAGAGCCACGTGGCTCGACAGTTTCTAGCCAAGCCAAATTAACCGTAAAACGTCGCAACTCTTACTCAAATTACACCAACCGCCGAGCCACATAATTAATTTAAACCCCCGTAGGCTTGTCGAACACACCAGTTTGGCGCTCTCGATCGTAGGTTGTCTCTAGTTTCCTCTGCAACTCACTCTCTCTCATATTCTCAGTATCCCATATGGCTCGAACATCTCTAGCCGCCCGATTCGAACAGTCAATCACTCTCAATGCCCTCCGTGCCTACATTGCTGAGTTCATTTCAACCTTCTTCTTTGTCTTTGCCGTCGTTGGCTCCACCATGTCATCCCGTGAGTGTATATACATAACATACATACATATATATACATATAAGTATATATAAAATGTTTATGTTTTATTTTTGTTACTAGTTTTTTAATTAATTGTTTGATTTTTTTGTGACATGACAGGAAATTTGGTGCCTAATGCGGCATCGGATCCAACTTGTCTGGTGGCGGTTGCCATCGCCAACGCCTTCGCCTTGGCGTCCGCCGTGTTTCTCGCCGCCAACATCTCCGGCGGCCATGTGAACCCGGTTGTAACCTTTGGAATGGCGGTTGGAGGCCACATCAGCGTCCCAACTGCTCTCTTTTACTGGATTTCTCAGATGATTGCCTCTGTTGTCGCTTGTGTTCTTTTGAAAGTCATCATCATCGGACAGGTATACTTTTGTACCCAAAAAAATAAAAAGAAGAAGAAGAAGAAGAAAGAAAGAAAAATTATTGTCGTTATCGTTTTCAATTTGGAAATTATAGTTCTCACCATTACTTCATGCTTAATTAACACATCTAATTATATGGCCATAAATAACGGTCCTTAGTATATTTTTTTTAGTAATCACGCAAAGCAAAATATACATAATTGAATATATCGATGATAAGATTATAAAAGGAAACATAGTGGACTCAAAAATGATCTTACTCTCCATTAAGTTACAAATTACATGCAATTACGGATTAAAAAATAATTGGTGTCACTTATTAACCTCTTGCCTTCCCCACTCGCCAAACGATGTGATACTAGCCTTAGTGATCATTTGTTTTTTTTTTTTTCTTTTTTTTCTTTTTGGTAATCCAATTAAAGCAAAACACACATACTTTCCAAGGGCAAAACATGAAGTTAGTATCTTAATCTTACATTTTCTTGCTAGAACCATCTGCTTGAATCTACGTTAAATTTTGGTTCTATTACAAGTACTCTAATTCAATGTGTGTGTGTGTGTGTGTGTGTGTACATATATATGTATATGTATATGTATAATATGCAGCATATACCAACCTATACAATAGCAGAGGAAATGACAGGATTTGGAGCATCTGTAATGGAAGGTGTTGTAACATTCATATTGGTGTACACTGTTTATGCTGCGGGTGACCCTCGACGGGGCACATTTGGAGCCATTGGTCCCCTTGTGATTGGTCTGACGGCAGGGGCCAATGTCCTGGCAACAGGGCCCTTCTCCGGCGGTTCCATGAACCCAGCCTGTGCGTTCGGGTCAAGCGTAGTTGCCGGCACTTTCAAGAACCAAGCAGCCTATTGGGTGGGACCATTGTTCGGAGCTGCACTTGCTGGGCTTCTTTATGATAATGTTGTTTTCCCTGCCCAACCTGCTGTGGCTGCTGAGGGAGTTGGGGTGTAATTTGTTGCGTCTGTTTGCTTAATTTCATCGATTTGTCGTTGTTTTAGGTTGATCTGTAGTCCTTATCAAAAAAAAAAAAAAAAAAAAAAAGGTTAATCTATATTTAATTAAGATTTTTGTAGACTTTATTTGCAGAACGAGAAAGGTTAATTGTAATTGTGTTGATGTTTACTAAGATAATAGTTACTAATTTTTATGCTGTATTACACATAAGTACACCATTTTTAAATACCAAATACTCACAAAGTCCACACTTGCTATTCATTTGTATCAATTTAATTGTGATAGATGTAGGTGTCGGCATAATTTAATTATAAATTCATACGTAACTCTACTATTAGATGTAGAGTTTAAAAGAAAATACATAACTATAACCAATTAAAAAGATTATTACATAAAACAAACTAAACATTTAAGATTTTTTTAATTTAATATTCATATCATAATGGTATTTTTAATTGATCGATAGCATAATCTAGTGGTAAATTCACATTAATTATATTATTATTAGGTATAAAATTTAAATTATGTGGCTTCTGGAAGCCAATCTCTCACTTGACACGCTGTCAAAGCTTTAGCAAAAAAAAAAAAAAAAACTAGTCGAAGATCAAGGGGAAAAAAGAATATCTCATCACTAAACTATAGTGATAAATGATTATTATTTTGACAAGGACATAATTATTTTAATTAATAAGAGTTACTATATGGAATTGTGTAATTTTTTAGGGTAAAGTTGCACTCATTCATTTTTTTGCAACAAAAGAAAGTCTTAAATCTTAATATCTGATAATCCACATGTCGAATTCAATTTAATTTAACGGTGTGATATCATTATTGATGGCGGCAAGGTAGTAAGAAGAAATGTAATCTTCACTTATATCGAGTTAAAAGATTTTAAGTCATGCATCTGTATTTAATAAAATTATGTGCTTGAGGGATTTTATTACCTTTGACCTGTTAATTTGGGGTATTTAGTACTGATATCCCATAAACTTATTACTCTTTAACAACTTATCTCCTAAATTTTTAAATTTAGCAATTTATCTCATGAATTTGCTAAATTGTTATAATGTACCCCTATTAGTTAATTTTACACTAAACAAAAGATTTGAAATTGGAAGATTTGCAATAGAATTATAAATTTTTGGTTAGAAATGGGTTTTTCCATCTCTACATGAGACGTATGTGGGCTTTCATAACTAATTTGATAGAAAATTAACTTATAGGGGTTACATTGTTATAATTTAGTAAATTCAGTAGGTAAATTATCAAAATTAGTAGTTTGGGATAAGTTGTCAAAAAATGATAAATTTAAAGGACATCTATGCTAAATATCGATTAATTCGTGAAGATCAATAACAGAATCCTTAACATTATTCATCAAAACAAAATTACACATGTTTGAGATTCAAAAAAAAAAAAAAAAAAAATTACACATGTTTGTTTTCTTTGGCAGCCATTAGTTTTATTTCATATTTATGCTTAAAAAAAGATTTTTTTTTGGAAATGGAATTAAAAAAGAAAGTTTCGATATTTATCCCTTCGATTTGTATAACATCTTCCCATTCCAAAAGCCTAGAGCCAATACCCGCTCTTTTAACACCGTAAAAACCTTCCCAACGGTCACTAATGGCGCCCAAAATCCTCTCAACCTTTCTATCTCCTCTATCTTTCCCTCACAACCCCACCATTTTCAATCCGAAACTCCCACAAATTTCCCCAAGAAAACGTTCTATCGTACTCTGCAGATTCTCGCAGCCACAACAGGGCTACGACAAGACGCCCGTCTCCGAGATCGAATTGCCGGAGGGAACCGGAGCTGCAGCTCCGACCCCCGGCGACCGGTTCCTCGAACGACACCGTTCGGTTGAGGCCGCGAAGCTCATTTTGAAAGAGAACAAGAAGAAAAAGAAGAAAGAGAAGCCCTTGAAGGTCTCCACCGCCGTGGCGTGCTGTTATGGCTGTGGGGCTCCGCTGCAGACGTCCGAGCTCGATGCTCCGGGATATGTGGACCCGGAGACATATGCTTTGGTATTAAATTTTTTTTAAAATTTTTGATTTTGCCGGATAATTTGTATGCACTGAAGGTGTTTGTGAAAATGTGCAAATAACTCTTGCTTGGTTATTATAATGAAATAATGTGAGAATGAGTTGCTTTTTTATTGGGTTGATTTTAATTATTCTGAAAAGTTTACGAGTCGAAGGAATGTTTGTTGAGCAGAAGAAGAGACACCATCAGCTTAGACGTGTTCTTTGCGGGAGGTGCAAGCTTCTCTCGCATGGGCACATGATAACTGCTGTTGGCGGAAATGGAGGTTATTCTGGTGGCAAACAGTTCATCACTGCTGACCAACTTCGCGAGAAGCTGTCCAACTTGCGCCACGAGAAAGCATTGATCATGAAATTGGTAAGTATTGCATAAACATTTGCCTTTTGATTTGTTGAATGCGTTACTTTGGGAAACTGTTCACTTTTAGGACTTGAAAACAAGATCCTGTCTACTGGCCTCAATCTCTCACTTTAACTAACTACTTAGGTTGATATTGTGGACTTCAACGGTAGCTTTTTGGCCAGAATACGCGATCTTGCAGGGGCGAATCCTATTATACTTGTTGTTACTAAGGTAATAAATTTAAACCGGTGTTTCTCTGGTTTTCATTTTTTGAATAGTATATGGTTTATAGACTATGTTTTTGATATCAGGTTGATCTTCTTCCAAAAGGGACTGATTTAAATTGTATTGGTGATTGGGTTGTAGAGGCCACTACAAAGAAGAAGCTTAAGTAAGTTTGAACTCGTTGGGCTTCTTGTGATTTGTGTCTTAAAAAAAGGTTTCAGTTCAGCTGGCCTGAAATATTTTGGTATTAGCTTTATTGAGTTGCAGCTGTTTGAAGCAGTGGCCAAAATACCAATATGACGTACATTTCATCTAATATTGAAGTTTCCAATTTTAAGAAAAAAACTGTTTATTTGCAGTGTTTTGAGTGTTCATCTTACAAGTTCAAAGTCTTTGGTCGGGATAAGTGGAGTTGTCTCAGAGATTCAAAAGGAAAAAAAGGTTCTTTCCTTTTCCATTATCTTTCTTTTGGGTGTTTACCTGCCTTGCTTATGTAATCAACGTATTAATATCATTTAGTAAAACAAACATTGTATAGAAATATACCAAATTACTTCAAAACATCTTGGCATAATATTTCAATCGATGGTGGTCTTGAATTTGGGGAACGATCGTGGTGATAAAAAAGGTATTTATTGATCAGTTTAGGAAAAAATGTTAATATTCAAGTACTTTCTCCAGGATAAAGTACATCTCTGGCGTTTTCTTTGACCTATTTTCTTTTTCTGACTTTTGGTGCAGGGAAGGGATGTTTACATTCTGGTTAGTTTCTGAACTGGAGGCTTATTTCAATGCATTTTCTTGTCATTTCTAACATTGAATATCACACGCGAATCCCATTTGTTACATAAGTGCTCTTTCTTGAAATTGCATATGTTAGTTGACACCTGTAGTTATGCTTATGTACAAATTTTATTTCCATATAGGGCTCAGCTAATGTTGGGAAGTCGGCATTCATAACTGCTTTGCTGAGTAAGTACTAAGTAGTTATCATTTGCTTTGTGAACTGCCACTGGATGATGAAGTTAATTACATTGATGGAAGTTTGATAAGTACTTAATTTATTTTGGTCAATTTAATAAGTTCCTCTGAGCAAAGTATAACTATTAAGAGAGGTGACAATTTAAAGGCCATTTGAAGCATTATCACTCTAGTGGTTACAGATACACCCCATCTCTTTAGTTTTTGGGACCATGGCTTAGTACTTAGAACTTGATATCCGTAGTAGTATTGAACGACCTGACTAGTTAAAATTCTTGAATGGCAGTAAGCCTGTAAACTGTAACTGAGTTATTTCTCCAAGAATTCTTTTTAAAAAATGGGTGATTCTTTTTTCTATTCCAGATGTTTGAAATAAAAATCTTCTATATATCTTTAAAAGCTTATATGCTTTCTTTAAGTTTTTTTTGCAAAAAAAGTGTACTCTTCCTTTCAGTTGGAGTTATTGCCCAAGTTAAACATCTTTAATGCACCATTTATCATTTACTTGACTCGCCTAATGCAGAATTGATGGGTGAAAGGGATCCGGTTGCTGCAGCTGCACAAAAATATAAGCCAATACAATCTGCTGTTCCTGGAACGACATTAGGTCCAATTCAAATTAATGCTTTCCTAAGTGGAGGGGTATGCAATTTTGTCTCCTTTTCCTTTCAAGAATTCTTTTCCTCTTCTAAATGTTAATAATTCTTTTCGTAACTCAATATCTGGAAATTTAGTAAGTATTGATCATAAGTTCTCTGTTTTTCTGCACATAGGTAGACATACTATACATGCTTAGATATTTGTATATGAACGTTCCTTTATAATGTTAATGTTGACGAACCTATTTCAATGCAGAAATTATACGACACCCCTGGAGTTCATCTCCACCACAGACAAGCTGCTGTGGTTCATGCAGAAGATCTGCCAGCCCTTGCTCCTCAGAGTCGGCTAAGGGGTCAATCTTTCCCTGTAAGTTCGATTCTTTCACAATACTTTACTAATTCAGGCTCTAGTAAGTGATTTTTGTTTATTCCTAATTAATAAATTTGGTTATGTCCCAGAATTCTCAAATCCTAGCTGAAAACGGGACAGCAGGCAACAATTTGTCCAATCGCTTGAATGGTCATTCATTGTTTTGGGGAGGTCTCGTCAGAATAGACATCTTGAAGGTCTAGCTTTTTAGTTTCATCTGTTGATTACAGGCCCATTTTGAATGCAGTGTATTTTTTCCCCCCTGCTCTGTATCCAACAAGTTGTCAATCTTGGCGTTTTCAGGTTCTTCCGGAAACACGCTTAACATTTTATGGGCCCAAGAGTCTTCGGCTTCATATGGTACCGACTGAAGAGGCAGATGAGTTTTACCAGGTTAGTCCTTTATCAGCATTAAACGTCATAAACTTAATATGAACTCTCTATGAAAATATTTTTTGATATGAGTTTATAAATGCTTTTCCCTCTCGCAGAAAGAACTCGGAGTTCTACTGACCCCTCCGACTGGAAAACAACGAGCAGATGAGTGGGGAGGGCTTGAAACAGTGCGTCCCTTACAGATAAAATTCGAAGATGCTGAAAGGTCTGATTGAATAGTTCCTATGGCGTTGTTTTTTCTATGGCTTTGTTTTAGTCCTGCCAAGGATAATGAATTTCTCATCATATTAGATGAGTTGAGCAATAACCTTTATGAAAACCATAAATCTTGTGTGTTTGGTCAGGCCTGCTTGTGATGTGGCTATATCAGGTTTGGGATGGATAGCCGTGGAATCCAAGAGCAAAATGTCGAGCAATTCCGATTCCAGTTCAGAAAAGATTGCCGGAGAACTGCATTTAGTAGTACATGTTCCGAGGCCGGTTGAGATTTTTGTCAGACCCCCATTGCCAGTAGGCAAGTCTGGCACAGATTGGTACCAGTATAAAGAGTTAACCGACAAGGAAGAAGAAGCAAGACCAAAGTGGAATTTTTGATCATTGGTGAATGGTGATTCTTGTTTCATATGTATATTCTCAATTTTGCTTCTTTGTGAATCATATTTATTTTATTTTATTTTAATTTTTTCTTCATATTCTTATTACTGCAAAACAATAATTGTTTGCAATTATACAGTAGGGTAAAAGAAATGCCTCGTTAGATTTAGACTTTGTTTGGTTTGCTATTTCAATTCCAACTAAACTGTACTTTTCTATTTCAGTTTTTGTCGTATTCTGAAAATTCAATAAAAATTATAATTAGTTTTTGAAAAGTCAACCAATTTCAACTTAAAAATTTCATCTCCAACCGATGAATTAAATGTAAGTTTATTTTATTTTTATTTTTTTCATCTTAAGTTGGGACCCAATCATAACTTCGTACAAAAGGTTAGGACCTAACTGACCAATTTAACCTTTTTTTTCGAGGCAAAAAAAAAACAAAAAAAACAGAAACTGACCAATTTAACCAAAAAAATAAAAAAAAAGTTCGAATGACATATTTGGTTCCACGACCAAAACGACAGGAACCTTTAAACTAACAACAATGTGTCGTTTGATTCATCTCTGGTAAGGAAAACGACAAGAAACCTTCCCTACACAGAAACGACTCGTCGTCGATCATAAATGAATTTTTCCAAAAAGTCGAAATTTTCCCGCCTTGGGCAGTCGATTCCTCATTCCTAACAGGGACCATACTTTAGCGCTTCTTTTCAATTTTCAATCACTCCCAGAGAGAGAGAGAGAGAGAGAGGAGAGAGAGAAAGCTAGTTGCTTGGGCTTCTAGGGTTCCGATTCCAATTTTCCGATTTCCGAATTCGAATCTCCTCCTTCCAGAAGCTTCTCCTCAAATTCGCCGTCCATTTCCAGGTAATCCTGCTTCTCCGGTCGGAGCAGCGAGGAAGAAATGCACATAAAGGAGATATGCCTGGAAGGCTTCAAGTCCTACGCGACGAGGACGGTAGTCCCTGGCTTCGACCCCTTCTTCAACGCCATAACCGGCCTCAACGGCTCCGGCAAGTCCAACATTCTCGATTCCATCTGCTTCGTGTTGGGCATCACCAATTTGCAGCAGGTCAGGGCCTCCAATCTCCAAGAACTTGTCTACAAGCAAGGACAAGCCGGTATCACCAAGGCCACCGTCTCCATCGTCTTCGATAACTCCGATCGGAGCCGGAGTCCCCTTGGGTACGAGGACCATTCCGAGATAACGGTTACTCGTCAGGTAATTCGTCGGAAATTTCTAGGTTTTGTAAGGAATGCTGTTCAATTAGGTGTTCTGTGTCTGGTTGTTCTATTTAGATTGGGAAATTTTGCTAGGAAGGTTTTGTTCATAGGTTTGGTGGTATTCTATAATAATTGCTCATGCGCTAGGGTTGTAAGGAATTTTGGGACAGTTGATTTGTCAAAATTTTGTCAAGACTCGAGCTTTCGGTTTTGGTAAATTGGCTAGATGGATCGGTAAATTTTTCCAAGACTCAAGCTTTGGGTTTTGCTTATATTATTTTGAAACATTGGCATATTTCTGCTCTGCAGATTCTGGTTTTGTACTTGGGCTATACGGAATTTTGTGGCAAGTGATTATCTGAATTTTGTAAAGACTCGAGCTTTGAGTTTTGCTGCATTATTTTGATTTGTTGGCACATTTCTGCTATGCAGATTGTGGTTGGTGGAAGGAACAAGTACTTGATAAATGGGAAACTTGCCCAGCCTAGTCAGGTCCAGAACCTTTTCCATTCTGTGCAGCTTAATGTGAATAACCCACATTTTCTTATAATGCAAGGGCGCATTACCAAAGTTTTGAACATGAAACCCCCTGAGATTTTGTCCATGCTTGAAGAGGCTGCCGGGACTAGAATGTATGAGACGAAGAAAGATGCAGCTTTGAAAACTCTTGAGAAAAAGCAAAGCAAGGTTGATGAGATTAATAAGCTTCTTGACCTCGAAATACTACCTGCTTTGGAAAAGCTCAGGAGAGAGAGGACACAGTACATGCAATGGGCCAATGGTAATGCTGAGTTAGACCGGCTTAAGAGATTTTGCATTGCTTATGAATATGTTCAGGCCGAGAAGATAAGAGACAGTGCGGTGAGTGAGGTGGAGCAAGTGAAGGCCAGAATTGTTGAGATTGATGAAAATACAAGAACGGTTGCAAGCAGAAATACAGGAAATGGAGTCGAAAGTGAAGGAAATTACTGCTGAGAAAGAAGCAAGTATGGGTGGAGAAGTTAAGAAGTTGTCGGATAAAGTTGATGCACTTTCTCAGGATCTTGTTAGGGAAGTTTCTATACTGAACAATAAAGAGGACAATCTCAAGACAGAAAATAAGGATGCAGAAAAGGTAATTAGCTGTTGTCGAGAACTCAATAGATTCTTTTCCATACCTTTAGGGTTGACTTTGTTAACATACCTTTTCTAACATAATAACTATCCTTATCCTTTTTACTTTTTTTCCTTGGTTTGTCCTCTTGTGTTAAGTTTAACACATTGCTTGTATTTTGCATCTTGATGTCATCAGATTGTTAGAAACATTGAAGATTTGAAGCAGTCTGTAGAAGAGAGAACCTCTGTGGTAAAAAGGGCTGAAGATGGCGCAGCTGATCTGAAAAAGAGGGTCACAGAACTTTCTCAGGGATTGGAGGAGTTTGAAAAGGAATATCAGGTAAATAGTCTTCTTTAGAAGGGCGTTTTTTCATGGTATGCCAAGGACATTGCTATTTGGTTTCATATGCATGCTTAAAATTGTTAACGTATGTAAATAATTAGGGTGTACTAGCTGGGAAAAGTAGCGGGAGCGAGGAGAAAAGCATGGAAGATCAGCTATCTGATGCTAAGGTAGCTGTTGGGAGTGCTGAAACAGAACTGAAGCAGCTAAAAACTAAAATTAGTCATTGTGAAAAGGAGTTGAAAGAGAAAACACGTCAGCTAATGTCAAAGCGTGACGAAGCTGTCTCTGTGGAAAAGGAACTTAGTGCTAGGAAAAAAGATGTGGAGAATGTTAGAGTGGCTCTAGAGTCTCTTCCATATAAGGAGGGCCAGATGGAAGCTTTACAAAAGGTAAGTAACCTGTCTAATAATTTTATTTGATGAACTGTACTCAGTTTGGTTTCTAGAAAAAAAAAAAAAAAAAACCAGTTTGTCAGTTGCTTTAAAAGTTTTTTGTTGTAGGATCGTGCATCTGAGTTGGAGTGGGTTCAGAAGTTGAAGGACGAAATACGAAATCTTTCAGCTCAATTAGCAAACATTGAGTTCAAATATCGTGATCCTGTGAAGAACTTTGATAGATCAAAGGTGAAAGGTGTAGTTGCAAAGCTCATCAAAGTGAAGGATAGCACCACGATGACTGCCTTAGAGGTCAGCCGTGAATTTATAACATTTTGCTTTTTTTTTTTTTTTTAATCATAGGTTGAGTCTTTGACTCATATTGATCAACGATACAGGTAACAGCTGAGGAAAGTTGTTTAATGTTGTTGTGGACACAGAAAACACTGGAAAGCAACTTCTTCAGAATGGTGACCTTCGAAGACGAGTAACTATTATACCCTTGAACAAAATACAATCACATGTTGTTCCAGATAGGGTTCGACATGCTGCTGTTAGATTGGTTGGTTTCTCGTGAAGCCCTTTCATATCTCTCCCTCTTTCGTTTGTTGTCTCGAATTAAGGCACAACTCGTCTTTCTTAACAAGTTAGGTAATGCTTTTCTAGGTTGGGAAGGAGAATGCAGAGTTGGCGCTTTCTTTGGTTGGTTATGATGAGGAATTGAAGGTAAGGTTTTAGGCCTTGTTAAATTGCATCAGAAATTCTGTTATTTTGGAACTCAACAGAGTAGAAAGATTCCATAAAGTTTTTCAGATTTCAGGAATTAGTAAATTTTATATTATTTTTTCCAGTTGAATTTATGTAAGTTCTTTTCTTTCTTACTATGTTTCCATCTAAAACTTGGATTTTTACGCAGAATGCTATGGAATATATTTTTGGTTCAACCTTTGTCTGCAAAAATGTTGATGCTGCCAAGGAGGTATATCCATCTCTCATACCACGTTTACATAGCATCTGTTGAACAGTGCAGCTTAAATTGCAGTTGCCGTTACAGCTTTAGGGGTGGCTATAGTTATTAATGGATTTGTTTGATGATCTAGTGTAGTAGCGTTCTGGATTAATAATTGGACTCTAGGTTTCGTGAAACTAATGGGGTGGCCTCATGTTACATATCATTTGTTCATATTGTAGAGTTATATCTGCTGACAGAACTACCCTGATTAATGTTTGTAGGTTGCTTTTAGCAGGGAAATTCGCACCCCAAGTGTCACTCTTGAAGGTGATATCTTCCAGCCTAGTGGCCTTTTGACTGGGGGAAGCCGCAAGTAAGTTAGTTATGCATGTGATTCCAGTTTGGTTTGTATAAGCATGCATATATCTTCCGTGCAGCCCCTATTTTTCTTTACTAGAAAGAAAAAAATTCTCCAGAGTAACTTAAGCTTGTTATTGTCATCATTTGTCAACATATGCATGGCCTAGTGAGTAGTTAAAATTTTATGCTACTTTGTGCTGTGTTAGATTATAGTTTGGACTGTTTCTATCTACTTCTAGCTAGTCATCTTTCTTCAACAACCATTTTTGTCACAGGGGTGGAGGCGATCTGTTGCGACAACTTCATGATCTGGCTGTGGCAGACGAAAAACTCTTCACACATCAGAAAAGATTGACTGAAATTGAAGCTAAGGTAGCTCGTCTGACCCTTGTCTGACCCGACCCCTCTTTTCATTTTCAGAATGACGTAAAGGATAGTTAAAACTATGGTTTTACTTGACTAATTGGTTAATTCAATAAGGTGCTTATGTATTTTTGTTTTGCTCGTTTTAATTTCTACTTATTTTCAGTTTTGGTATTACCTTGTGAATTGGTCGAGTGCTTAGATATGGATTGTTAAAAATGTTTTTGATACAATCACTGGCTATAGCTGTTAGGGTATAAGGTCGCATTTGCGTGCTTTGTTTTCTCTTATTACAACAAACTGAAAGCATATTAGTGTTCTCAAATAAACTAAAAAAAAAATAAAAAAAATGCATCCGCTCTATGTTATAGGTGATGTGAAGTGATGGGTGTTATAAGAAACCTTTTCTGCTGTTTACTTTGTTTTTTTAGTGAATTTTTTCTCATATAACCTTTG
Organism: Ficus erecta; assembly: GCA_008635985.1. NCBI lineage: Eukaryota > Viridiplantae > Streptophyta > Magnoliopsida > Rosales > Moraceae > Ficus > Ficus erecta. The sequence goes on from BKCH01000010.1 coordinate 4,141,232, forward strand.
CGCACCCTGGTTTAAATGAATTTTTTACCCCTTAAATTGCAGATCGCTGAACTTTTGCCTCTTCAGAAAAGTTCATGGACCTCAAAATCACAGTTAGAGCTCAAGTCATATGACCTTTCATTATTCCAGGGAAGGGCTGAGCAGAATGAGCACCATAAGGTTTTTCCTGCCATGTATTTGTTATGCTACCAAGTTACTTCTTTTCTTTGGGCATATTCTCACCTTTTTATTTTTATTATTTTGGGCGTGCTACCTAGCTTGGTGAGTTAGTAAAGAAGATGGAACAGGAGCTTGAAGAAACAAATCTGCTGCGAAAGAAAAGGAACTCTTGTATAAAGAATGTGTAAATAAAGTGTCAGTGCTGGAGAAATCAATCAAAGAACATGATAACAATCGTGCGGGTAGGCTCAAAGATTTGGAGAAAAAGATCAAGGCGGCAAAAGCTCAAATGCAGTCAGCTACAAAGGATCTAAAGGTAGGTTTTTAATTTCTGAGGTGCTATCTAGTTAGTTTTCTTTAGGTTCTTTGGAGCTCACTTGCTTTTCCAACTTAATGATGTTTTTTCTGTGTTCATAGGCTTATAAGAAATTACGTGGTACTCTCTGTTTGCAGATAACAACCGTGAAATTTTAGCATATTAATGATACTATCTTCAGGTTCTCTTCCCATAATATTTTCTACGGAAAATGTCAGAATTCAAGTATTTTAGAAATTCGGATAAGAATTCTGAGGAGCTTGGCTTTTGATAATATGCTAGCCAACATTAATGACCTATGGATAATCCCCGAGGTTTAGTTTTATTGGGAGAACAATATTATTTCAGAGTTCCTTAGTAGCTAAAAGTTATGAGCCAGTAGGAGGCAACATACTTAGTTACAGTAATCACATTCTATGATTCATCAATAAATCTTTCTTGTCTGCGCTCATGTATAACTCTATTGTATGTTACTGTTTTACTGTATTTGTGTAGGGGCATGAAAATGAAAAAGAGAGGCTTGTTATGGAAATGGAAGCAGTTGTTGAGGAACGTGCTACTTTGGAGACCCAATTATCTTCTTTGAGAGCACAAATTGACAATCTCACGACAGAAGTAGAAGAACAGAAAGCCAAGGTAAATGGTGATGATTGCCTTGCAAGTTCTGGGTTGTAGTTGAATTCCAATACATGCCTCTATTTTGCAGGTTGCCTCCACCAAAAATATTCATGACAAGGCTCAATCTGAGCTCGATTTGATTCGTATCAAGATGAAGGAATGTGATTCACAAATTAGTAGCATTCTTAAGGAACAACAAAAACTTCAACATAACTTAGTGAGACAAGTCTTGAAAGGAAGAAAATGGAAAATGAGGTAATTTATCTCTTGCTGGTGCTCTATAACTATTCTACAGAATCTCTAATCAATCCATTTTTTAAAACTTATTTTAGGTAAAGCGAATGGAGATGGAACAAAAAGATTGCTCTACAAAGGTAGACAAATTGATTGAGAAGCACGCATGGATAGCTTCTGAGAAACAGTTATTCGGGAAAAATGGAACTGAATATGATTTTGCATCTCGTGATCCTTATAGAGCAAGAGAAGAACTTGAGAATTGCAGGCTGAACAATCGGGGTATGTCAATGAAAAATTAATTCTTTCCATATTTTTTTCTCCCTCAAACTTGCTTCTTAGGTTTGATGTACCTGTGCTTATGCTCCTAATAAATACTTTGCTTGTATTCCATAATTATGATACTAAAAGTTGAATTTTCCTTGATGTGAAGCCTTGAGAAAAGGATCAACAAGAAAGGTGATGGCAATGTTTGAGAAAGCAGAAGATGAGTATAACGACTTGATGTCTAAGAAAAATATCATTGAGGTCAGTGGCTTGATTATTGTGCTAACCATTAACCGTAATTCTCTCGACTTATCTACGTTTGTCTTGCCTAGAATGACAATCAAAATCAAGAAGGTGATTGAAGAATTGGATGAGAAAAAGAAGGAAACGTTGAAAGTTACCTGGGTCAAAGTGAACAGGTGATTGTTTTCATGGGTCGTTTGAGATTTATTCCATATTTTCTTAGAGGTTATTTGCTGTTTGTGCTTATGCTCTTTTACTCACGATTTGTTCAGTGACTTTGGATCTATCTTTTCCACTCTTTTACCCGGCACCCATGGCAAAGCTAGAACCTCCTGAAGGGGCAGCTTTCTAGATGGTCTTGAGGTTCGTGTTGCATTTGGTGGAGTCTGGAAACAGTCGTTGTCGGAACTGAGTGGAGGTCAACGGTCTCTGCTTGCACTTTCTCTAATCCTGGCGTTGCTTCTCTTTAAACCAGCTCCTCTTTATATACTGGATGAGGTATGCTTAGCTTCATAATATGTTGCATTCCGTGATAAGACATGCCTTTAAGAAACAGTACTTTGGTTTATGCTACTTGAAAACAAGCTTATTGAAAAGTGATTGTTCGTTCATGAACACTACTTGAATTTCAGTCGTAATGCCTGCAAATTTATAGCAAAAGTTGTTTTGGGTGCATCTGACAGCTATTCGTTTATTGGCAGGTTGATGCAGCTCTCGATCTAAGCCACACCCAGAACATAGGGAGAATGATCAAAACTCATTTCCCACACTCTCAGGTTCCGCACTCTACTCGTCTGGTTATTCGTTATTCAATTAACCGGAGAAACTTTCTTCATAATGAATCTATACAGTGTTCTATTCCAGTTGCTTGAACCATAAATTTAGCTAGAGCTAGTTGAATAGGTTAGCAAGAGTCGTGAACTTATAAAGCATTTATAAAGCATGGCTTCTTAGCAAAATTTCAATCTTTTGCAAGATAAATGGAACTATTACGCAAGGCTTATGTGTACCTAATATAGAATTACCCATCTCACTATCCTTCTGGATTTCAACAAAATTGCAGTTCATCGTTGTATCGCTGAAGAAGGCATGTTTAACAATGCTAATGTTCTCTTTCGGACAAAATTTGTCGACGGTGTTTTCCACTGTTCAAAGGACCGTTGCAGCCAAGCAGAACAAGTGATTGTTGTTGTTGTTTGACGATGGTTCTTAGACATTGTTAAATCTATTGTATGGCTTTTGTTCTTGGTTAATTAGCTAGGCCATTGTTTCAATGAATCATTGAAAGCACAAACCAAATATGTAAAATTGCAAAACAAGTGGGACATGCATACTATTGACTCTGCTATTTAAACGTTTTATTATTTAGATGTAGAAATCTGGTTGAAAACCATTGTGTATAATTTTCTCTATTTTTCTTTTTTGATTTTTGCTTTTAATATAAATTTGTTGTTTCTATCAATCCGTAGACCTCATAAAGCGTAGCTTTATGATTTTCTCTTTCAGTTCAAACATCGATTAGTGAGGTTGTAGTATATTTTATGTAAAATTTTTGAAAAAAATCAGTGAAATGTCAAAAAATTGTAAATAAATGTAATTTTATTTTGTATTTGTTTTATCAATATTTTATAAGATGAGTCAGTGATTTATCTTCTAGTCACTTTTCAGAAGGAATCTTCTCTTGAATTTTGGGATGTTTACCAAAATGTAAAGAATGTAATGAGAAAGTTAATAAAATTAAAAAGAAAAGTAAGTAATTGTTACACTTAACAGATGTAATAGGAAACCATCCAATTGATTTTTTTTAGTATTTATTAATTTAATAATGTTAATTTTATTAATGGATTTATTAAAATGTCCCTTTATACAATGAACAATCATTGGCACATTAGAATCTAATAAGAAATATAAGTAAATTTAGTATTTGCTCTCTTTGACACCGAATTAATATAAGATAGGGATGGACATTCACTTTCTTATTCCCTATGTCATGTGGGAGGTACTCATTTATTTATTTTTTGTAAATAAACACATGATTAAATCAGAAAGTTAAATAATTGTTAATTTTGCCTGCCTCTTTCAACCGAAATAAATGTGTCCATTATAATATTTTAATAAGACTTTTTTTTTTGTGGGTTTTTTTTTTCTCCAATGTTCATCTTATTCTAAACAAAATATATAATCAAGTAAATTTCTGTTGTTTCAATAAATTTTTCGATTTTGGAAAACATATATTTTTATCTTCGCATGAGCTGCAGCATGACAATATTATAGAAAACCAAAGAAACGTTTTCTCTTGAAATAGTGCACATTCCGTTCACAAAGTAATTTATTGACTAACGTGCAACTTTTTGACCAAGTTTTGCACCAAATTAGCCCCTTTTGTTCGTTTCGCAGCAACTACTTGGGGACCAAGTTTTTTTTTTTTTTGGTACACGCTTATACTATTTATGGTTATATTGTTAAGAGAGAATGCTAAAAAAAAAAAAAAAAAAAAAAAAAAAAAATGGAGCTACCCTATATATAGAACATTAATCTCAACCCAAGCTTTCTTCCACAAATTTTGGCTTCCTCAGCGGCAGATTTCTTAAAATACGACAATATGGATTCCTTCATAAACCTCCTACCACTAGACATGGTGGAAGAAAATCCTGGCTTGTGTTGCTTCCTCCTCTAGAATTGCTTTATTCAATGCCAAGAGAAGGTAAGTAGCATAAATACATATACATATACATTCAACTTTGTCTAACGCTAATGAATCATTAATGAAATTCTAAATTTGCTAATTCATACGAATTTTGCAGTTGTACCCTTTCAATGGAATTGCCAATAGTAACTGTATTTACCGACACGTGTCGCTCGATGGACTTCCTTTTCCCCATGCCATGAAGCCAGAAGTGTATTCATTCTATCAGAAGTGCTTGGAGTGTGAGAACCCGGAAGCCCTTTTAGGGAAGGAATGGTATGTTTGAAACAATACGGTTTATTTAATTTATTTTTTTAACTTTAATTCCTTGCTAATTCTGTCCATAAATAGCATATGAAATCAATAAATTTGTTTTAACAGTAGATAAGTCATCCTATTAATTCACCCTCTTTTCACATGTATATCTTAAATTGGTATTAGAAACAAATTTGTGTATACATTGTTAATTTTTTTCTACAACACTTGTGTTTAACGACGTAGTTATAATGTTTCTTATAAATACGAACATGGCATATTTTAATTATTGAGTGCATTCACAGTATAGAAAACCAAGAATCAATTTGGGAACAAAGAGAAAGCTAGGATTTTTTATTTCAATCAATGAATTAAAATAATACATCAAAAAAGGTTTTACATAGGCTAACTAGAAAATATAACAAGACTCATCTACCTTTAACTGTTGAAAAGAAGAAAACCTAATAATAATAAGAACAAGCAATAAAATAATTATAAAATTATATAATCTAACATCCCCCTCAAACTCATGATGTTGTTGCAAGTAGCATTGAGAGTTTGCCAAATAAGAAATGAAACACGCGAAGTAGAAAGCACCTTGGTAAACATGTCATGCGATGGTGCCAAGTTGATAGTGATATCGAGTGACATGACAATCAAACTCAATAGGTTTGTTCCGCTTATGAAATACTGAATTGCAGGCAATCTGAATAGCATTCTGACTATCACAATATAAGAGAGTAGGTTGATGAAGAAAAACACCCATATCTGTAAGCAACTGACGTAACCAAACTATCTCAGAAGTAGTAGAAGCCATGTCACGATATTTTGCTTCGATGGAGGATCGAGAAACAACGTCTTGCTTTTTACTCTTCCAAGAAATAAGATAGTTGCCTAGAAAATATAAGAAGACTAATCTACCCTTAACTGTTGAAAAGAAGAAAAACCTAATAATAATAGGAAACAAACAATAAAATAATTATAAAACTATATAATCTAACACGCAGTTATAATTTTTATCATCGTTTTCTCAATAGCCACTTCCTATCTTTTTTATTTAGGGTTGTTTTGTGCAAGACCCGACCAAAGAATACGGATTCCATTGTTTGGAGAGAGCTGCAAACGCAGGCCATGCTACGGCAACATACATATTGGGAATCAAACTCGTCGGTTGTGGAAGCGAAAGCGACAAGCAACGCGGCCTAAAACTGCTTGAGAAAATCAAGACGAGCGGTGCAATGAGGGAGTGTCGCAACAAATTGAAAGGCACATTGCGCTGTTGTTCATGTATCATGGTCAGCAGTAGAACTGCTAAATGGTCTGTAGAACTGGAGTTTCTTTCTTGTCCGTTGGTAGACCCGAAGAAGAGAACTCCGGCGTGGCCGCTATTTGATAGACAAGAAGATAGCATGAGATGTCAAACTTGTAGATGGAATCTCGAGATAAACCATGTTTATTGCATGTTTAGTGGGATTTCCTTTTCAGATAGTCCACAGCGATGCGAGAGAATTTTGGAAGGTTGAGTTGCTAATTAGGAAGTGACATAGAAAAGTTACATGTATAACTTTAATGAGTTTTGATTATAGGAATAGATGTATGCATAATGTTTCCTTAAAGCTGCATGTACTTTTTGAATTTGACAATTTAATGTTACCAACCATTGACTGTAAGTTCTTTTTTGCTTATGTCCGTTAAAATTTAGATGGTTTTTTTATTCCTGACTTGTATGTGATTTTCCACAAAAAGCAATTGCCGTACATTTTATTTAATTTCAATGTAAGTTTATTTAATTATAACTCAAATATAAAGTTAAACTTTAAAAGGAATTTAGAACTAAAATCAAAATTGACAGTAGCAACAAGAAACAATAACAACGATACAAAATTAAAAAAAAAAAAAAAAAATCTAACAACCCAAAGAATAATTAAAAAAGTACAATCTCCTCAAAACCTAAGTACGGACTATTTTCCTTTTAAAAAAAACGGGACTATTTTCCTTTGAAAAAAAAAAAAAAAGGGAAAAAAAGCGACATGAACCTCATGAACAACACCAACCTTAAGTCTAGAACAACTAGGGGTGACAATTCGTGTCACGTGTCGGGTTCGTGTCGTGTTAGAGCCGTGTCGATTTTTTTCTTCCCCGACCCGAACACGACCCGCGACACGAACACGACACAAAACCGCGACACGAACCCGTCACGGGTGGACACGACACGAACCGAAATTGACCCGTGACAACGAAATTGACCCGCGACACGAAATTGACTCGCGACACGAAATTGACACGAAATTAACACGAAATTGACACGAAATTTGACCTGAAATTGACACGAAATTAACCCGACTTGACCCGAAATTGACACGAAATTGACACGAAAAAAACGGGTCCACCCAAACACGACCCGTTTTTTTTTTTTTTTTTTTTTCGTGTCAATTTTTCCCAACCCGAACACGACCGCCCCCTATTTTGTCCCAATCCTAACCCGCGAAATTCGTGTCATTTTCAAGTCGTATTGTCGTGTCGCGACCTGTATTGCCACCCCTAAGAACAATCACTACTAACAACATAAAACGAAGACGAACTGAGAACGTCAAGAACGTTTAAAACAAACATCGACTGTAAAACGACATCTAACAATTACATCAACATAAAAACGACCACAAAAAAAAAAAAAAAAAAAACACTTGAGTTTGTAAACGACGATAGTACCATAAACGACATCAAGTGAAGAAAGATATATATTTTTTCCTTTTCTATTAGCTCGGATTTTTTCTTTTTTCTTTTTTCTTTTTTGGGTGAATGAAGCGAAGAAATAACTACGAATAATGTCGTAGACGGGGGGGGGGGGGGGGGGGGGGGGGGGGGGGGGGGGAAGCCAAAGCCTACCTGGACATAATTAAAAACCGAACCCAATTTTATTATACTTTGTGATAAATTAAATTCAAATATCAGACTGTTGCAGAAGTTGAACAAGATTGGTTTGGGTTAACTTCTAAATTTGAGAATAAATTTTAAAATGAAATAAACTATCAAATTTTATAAAGATAAACTATTATAGAAAAATTAAATTAAAAACATCATAATAAAAATGATTTTATCTAAATAATAAGATTACTACAACATCTTTAAAAATATAATATATATGCAAAATTAAATCTCAATATTACTTTAAAAAAATTAAATCTGGCAAAATTATAGGATATTGACAGCTCCCTCTAATTCAAAATTAAATTAAGATTTAGATTTTGCATGGCCGGATTAATTATAGAGGATGATCTTTATATAGTTATAATATTTAACTTTAAATTGTACTATTTATATTTAATTTATCCAGCCGATTCTTAGTCATATGGTTGTAACAAATTAGCAATGGTTATATTATAAGTTCAATAATACTATCTAAGGATTGTATTTCCATTTTAAATGATCTAATATGTTAAGTGAAGTTATTTAATACCTATTGTGGGATTTCGGTGTTTTTTTTCCCTTGGATAATTATGAGAGGTTTCATTATTTTATTTTGAATTAAGAGCTCAGTTATCAATATCTATTTCATTCTTATCATACGGGTGTATGTACTAATTTTTTTGTTTTACAAATAAATCTAATGACATATTTGATAAGCCAAAAAAAAAAAAAGAAAAAAAAGAGTAGCTAATAACAAGATTGACAAGATTAAAATGATAGTGCTGTAAAGGGAACAGGGCAATAGCCTGTAACAACAGAAAAATGCCAAGAAGTAAGGGCATCGTGAAACATCAAAACCTCAAATCACTTGGGGAAAAGAAAAGAAAAGAAAAGAAAAGAAAAAAAAAAACCTTGAACAATGACAATTAATGTTAATAAAACAATGTGGTTGCATGTATAATTTAACGGTAATACCACTCATGACTCCGCTTATAAAAGTGCAGAGTTCGAATCTTCCCACTCCAAGTTCAAAAAAAAAAAAAAAAAAAAAAGTTAACAAAACAACATAAACTAGGAAACGACAACGGTCTGAAATCCGCGTACGCTTTTTTCAAGAATTTGAAGCATAAAAACAAAATGACCTTAAAAAAATCCATCAAGTTGTGTGTGTGATATGTTCATCAAAACAACGGATCCCGGGGGCCACAACTATTAGCCTATTTGGCAAAACTTTTAGAAAGACACCAACATAAAAATTGAAAACGACAATAACTGAAAAAGAAAAACATTACGCTGTTAAACGACAGTAAAATTGACAATCGCATCAAGCGAAGAAAGAACAACAAACCATGTCGTTAAGCAAAAATGACTCATAACGTCATGACCGGTAACGACATTAAATCAAAAACGACATTGATCTAAAGAAGAACTATAAGAACAGCCTCATGAAACGACAAGGAACACTGTAGGCCAGTGATATAGCAAGCATATATGGACACACACACACACAAACACGCACACACACACACATGTATATATATATATATATATATATATATATATTATTCTTTGCGCTCTTTTATTTTTGGAAATGGGAATATCCTTTTTCTAATTTGAATTGAGAAACTAAATTAGAAAGTAAAAATTGTAGTGGGATTATTTATTTATTTTTTAAAAAATTATATAAGGGACATTCGATGATTCGTTTTGACGGTTTCAAAGGGTAAAACCAAACCCAAAGGTATGCTTTGTAATTTTGCAAACTAATTAATTCAACAAAAATGTCAAATAAATAAATTTGGTTTTTCAATTTGGTTTCGTTTAATTTGGGCTTTCAAGACCATCAAACCACGAGGGACGTATATCTCACGGACAACAAGGACATCAAAAAGTTTGAAAAGACCTTCACCATAGAAAGTCTCTCTGGCTAATTAATTAGCAGTATTTTCTAAGTTGCGTGACCTAGATATTCTTATTCTAGTTGTTATAGCTGTTGTTCCATATTCAAAGACGAAATTAAATTGTGGAAAACTTTAATTCAACGGATTTGAAGACCTTTCAAACTCAGTGAGCCAAATTTTAAACATAATAATAAATAATATAATCAAATTTATAATCACATAATACTTAAAAAAACCCCTTCTCATTTCTCTTTAATATGAAACTATACACATAAATTTATTATTATAAATTAACCTTAAACTCAAAATTTTTTAGAAAATCCAAAAAAATCTAAGAGTTTACCAAAAATATATGCTATAACTTATCATTTTTTAAAAATCATGTTATAAACTTCAAAAATACGTATATAATATGTTATTGTAATAAACATATTGGAGTTTCCATTACGTTGTTGAATCAACTTTCTACTCCTCCCGGGTCCATATTTGTTAGCTTGTACCAACTATCATGACTACGACCTAGTGGGATTGTGTGCATCACTTGTTTGTATGAAAAAAAAAAAAAAAAAAAACCAATTACCCGGAAATAGGGCACTAGTTGAAGGGAAAGAATTTCAAGCAATTACAATGCAGCAAGTATAACTGAAATAAACCTCTCATTCAAAGACCTAAATGGTACCCTTGAGAATTTGGATTTCTCTTCCTTTCCTGACCTTCTTCGCCTTGATCTTAAGTTTAACAATCTCACTGGCACCATACCGACCAACATCGGTTTGGTTTCCAAGCTTCAGTTCCTTGCCTTTCGGCGAATTCCCTCAATGGCCCGTTGCCTCTTTCTCTTGCTAATCTCACTCAGGTTTACGAGCTTGATGTTTCCCGAAATCAGATATCGGGCGTATTAGACCGTCGTCTTTTCCCTGACGGTCGAAATTAAAATTTTTAAAATTCTAGTAAATAAAATTTTTTTTGAAACCAAATAAAGCAAACAACAAAATTTTAAAAATATTTAAGATAAATAACAGTAAATTACAAATGTATTAAGGAAATAAGAAATTTACTTTTACTAAATAGATCATTTACCTAATAAATTTATCATAAAAGATTGAATGAAACGACACATAAACAAATAAATCCCTTGTGCATTTTGAGGTACTTTTTTACTATATTTTTTACTTTAATTATATTTAAAAACGTCAAATGCTATTTACTTTTTTTCCCCCCTCAGAAAGCTAGTTCTTAGGGGTTGTTTGGTTCCCGTGGTTCCAGACTTCCAGTAACTCAATCTTCAGCAAGAGTTCAATGCAGGCCCAACACAGGCCCAACACAGGCCCATGTACATCCAATTACTGTTAAAGTTGCTTGAGCGTTCCTATTGAGCGCCAATGTCAAACCAATATATATCCAATTAGTGTTTGAGTAGGAAAAAAACTCTTAGGGCAGTATTATTTTTATGCTAAATTAGTATACATCATACTTGATGCTAAATTTAGCATCAATCTATTATATACCAAAATTTTAACCTTTAATTGCTTTTGATGTGTTAACCTTTCTATTTAACAATTACAACATTAATTCTCATTTTTAAATTACTTTCAAAATTAATTTTTACTAGTTCCAAGTTTTAAATGTAAAGACAAAATATAGATACAGAATGTAAAATAATATTATTTATTGGAATACTAGAATAAATATTAAAAATAATTTTCCATTTTCATTTTTTATGCATTAATTGTTCAATCATATGGTCCATATCCAAGCCCTCCATTTGTATTGGAGATGGCATAACTTTTTCATCTGTAAACACACTTTTAGTTGAAAACGAACAGAAAAAAGTGGTTCACAAGCAAGATATGATGAAATGTAATTGGAATGGTTACAATTTCATGTGGACCTGGCAGCAACTGGTTAATATCGTGGAATCTGGGTTCTTGAGGATTGGCTCCACCAAAAACCAACATATAGCCTCAAAGCTTGACTTCAACCCAAAAAAAAAAAAAAAAAAAAAAAAAAAAAAAATCGAGATATGTAATCTCGAATTTCCTGTTTCATGTAATTGTTCCTCGATAATGTTTTATTATATCATTTAATTTTAAGAATTTGATCACATGAAAAAATTCTAAGTACTAAAAATATTTACATAAATTGATGATTTTTCAAAACAAGATCGGAAATACCATAATTAAGAGGAAAAAAAATTGTCTTTTTGTTAAAGAAGTTCAATAAAAAAAAGAAAATAATAGAGTAAATGAGCCGCAAAATCTTTCCCTAAAATCCGCTTCGTATCTTTGTATGGTTTCGTACTCTACATAATCCCCGCAAGTTTTGGTACTTTGAACCAAAGGGTTGAAAGCTATGTTTGGTTCTCTACTCTTGTGGACAGAGTACTTGCAAATGGAAAAGTTGACTTCCAACAACAAAAGACAACAGGGCAGAGTTGACTTTTGCCAGATTGCCCTTCTAGAAGGGGAATAGACATAGAACCAAAATTAGTATTCTTGGGAAAAAGAGTAGAAAATTCCTATATGTAATTCCTATAATTTATGCAACTTGATCCATGTTCCTGTTTAGCTAATTACTTTTAATTTTAATGTAATTAACGTAGGAGAGAGTTTATATAGAATTAATATCTAGACATAAACAAATCATGCAAGTTTATTTCTTAACATAAACTTTAAAGTAAGACACAACTTGAAGGTCTATATAACAACGCATATGAAGTAATCATTTTAGTAACCAATACTAAAACTTCTTTAGAGTTCAGAAGTATGGCAAATATAGAAAGTTTCTTCTTAGCAATCCTCGTTAATCTTGTTTTAGTTCTGGCATTTTTCGCCGAGGCTAGTTCAAGTCCAACATCAAACAGAGAAGCTGAGGCTCTGCTCAAATGGAAGGCCAGTCTTCCGAAGCAATCACTTCTGGAGTCGTGGGTCGTTCCGGTAGCGAATAATGCAAGTTCTGCCCCTCCAAGTCCATGCAAATGGTTTGGAATTACCTGCAATGAAGCAGGAAGTGTGTCTATAATAAACCTGGCATACACAGGTTTGAGAGGTACTCTCCAAAACTTAGACTTCTCTTCCTTTCCAAGCCTTGTTCGTCTCGATCTCAAAGTGAATCGACTCACCGGCACCATACCATCCAACATTGGCGTGGTTTCAAATCTCGTGTCGCTTGATCTTTCCACAAATTCTCTCAACGGTTCGCTTCCTTTTTCTCTTGCCAATCTCACCAACGTATATGAGCTTGACATCTCCCGAAACAATATAACTGGTGTATTGGACCGCAGCTTTTTCCCTGATGGAACGAGTTCTTCCAAAACTGGCCTAAAAAATCTCAAATATTTGTTGTTTCAAGACACTTTGCTTGGTGGAAAAATTCCTCAAGAGATAGGGAACTTGCAATTCCTGGTTCTCTTAGCTCTCGACGACAATTTTTTCCATGGTCCTATTCCTCCATCTTTCGGTAATTTGAGCGAATTGGCCGTTCTTCGTCTTTCCAATAATCAGTTGTCCGGTCCATTCCCGGAAAAGATAGCTACCTTGAGCAAGTTGTCCGACTTGCGCGTGTTCACTAATCAGTTATCCGGTGTTGTCCCTGTGGGATTAGGAAATTATTCGTCGTTGGTTGTCCTGCATTTGGCAGAGAACAACTTCACTGGCCATTTACCGCCACAAGTGTGCGGAGGCAAAAGCCTTGTCAATTTCACCGCAGACTCCAACAATTTCACAGGTCCAATCCCGACAAGTCTGAAAAATTGCAAGTCCTTGTACAGGGTCAGACTTGAATACAACCAACTCACAGGATATCTAGACCAAGATTTTGGTGTGTATCCAAACCTTACTTTTATCAACTTAAGCTTCAACCGATTAGGTGGCCAGCTCTCGCCGAACTGGGGAGAATGCCGGCGCTTAACATTGTTGAAAATAACGGGGAATATGGTACACGGAAAAATTCCCGACGAGATTATGGGATTGAACCAACTAGTGGGGTTTTGATCTTTCTTCCAATCAGTTGTCTGGTGAGATACCGACAACTATCGGAAACTTGTCCAAATTGTCCTTCTTAAGCTTGAAAGATAATAAGCTCTCAGGCGGTGTACCTACCAGCATTGGTGAATTATCCGACTTGGAGTTCTTGGACCTTTCGATGAACATGATAAGCGGGCCAATCCCGGAGAAAATAGGGGACTTCACCAAGTTGCAAGATTTATACCTGAGCTGGAATCACTTGAATGGTACAATCCCGTACCAAATCAGTAATCTGGTGAATTTACAAGTTTTAGATTTGAGTTACAATTCACTCGGCGGAAACATGCCACCTGATTTTGGGAAGCTTAGAAGCTTAGAGAGCTTGAACATTTCTCACAATAATCTCTCTGGTTCAATCCCTTCTTCCCTCAGCAGCATGATCAGCTTAACGGATATCGACCTTTCGTACAACAATTTGGAGGGTCCAGTTCCCGATATCAATATCTTTCGTTCAGCGAAACCGGAGGCTCTCAGCAACAACAAGCGTCTGTGTGGAACAATAAAAGGTCTGCCCCCTTGCAATGTAATAAAAACAGAAAGTGGTGGCAAAAGCAAGAAAGGAAAACTTGAAATTGTCCTTCTTACTCTTTTAATAAGTGGGTTGTTACTTCTGTTGATGTTTGTTTGGATTTTGGTGTTTTGTCGGAAAAAGAGATCCAAAAAGGAGGTGAAAGAAGACGGTGCACAAAACGAAGAGAATCGATTCTCGGCATGCTATTTTCAAGGGAAAATTTTGTACAAGGACATCCTCGAAGCTACAAACAACTTTGATGACAAGTACTGCATTGGAGTGGGAGGATTTGGAAAGGTTTACAAAGCAAAAATGCCGGATTCCGACCAAGTGTTTGCAGTAAAAAAGCTAAATTTTCAGGCCACGGATGATTCGCAACTAGAGAGCATCAAAAGCTTTGGGAATGAGGTTGCAGCCTTAACGGAAATCAAGCACAGAAACATTGTGAAGCTCTTTGGATTCTGTTCTCGGGGAATACATACATTTTTGGTTTATGAGTTCATGGAAAGAGGAAGTCTAGCAGATATCCTGAGAAGTGATGAGGAAGCTGAAAAGCTGGATTGGGAGAAGAGGATCCGAGTGGTAAAAGGCGTCGCCCACGCTTTGAGTTACATGCATCACGATTGTGTTCCACCGATAATCCACCGCGACATATCGAGCAAAAATGTTTTGCTGGACACTGAACTTGAGGCTCACGTCTCTGATTTCGGCACCGCAAAGTTCTTGAATCCCGAGTCCTCTAATTGGACTGCAGTTGCAGGAACTTTTGGATACCTTGCTCCAGGTAAATTTCAACTTACATATGTTTGTAAATTTCGTACTTTTGTTACAGTATATTATTTTTGTCAATTAAAGAAAACATCTTTTCTATATTGCAGAGCTGGCTTATAATATGGCAGTGACCGAGAAATGTGATGTGTATAGCTTTGGGGTTTTGACGCTTGAAATTGTGATGGGGAAGCATCCCGGGGAACTCATTTCGGCTTTGAATTCGGGTTCAATTCAAAGTATCCAGTACGAGGATGTGTTGGATCCTCGGCTATCCATCCCTACAAGTCAAGAAATTGCTGATAAATTAGCATTGGCTGTGAACTTAGCTATCTTATGTGTGGCGTCAAATCCAGAATCCCGTCCTACCATGCGGAAAGCGGCTAAACTGCTAGAAATACAGGCTCATGGTGAGGAATTGAAAGCTTAAAAACAATGTATGAATGTTAATTATGTATTATGTACTGAAGGCAATTTTATATAAATAAAAGGAAGCACGTGTATCTTTGTCCGGTTTTCATTTTTGTATTTTTTTTTTCCTTGTTCTTCAATATAGTTCAGTACTGTATTTTTTGCCATATGGTGTCATTCGTATTCAAGCTAGTACTGAAAAATCACTGCAGATATGAAATAAACCTACAACAACTTTAACGATATGGGACAAATCTACAATCTAACAAACCGAGCAAAAAATGACCATGTAAATACATGAAAAACGAGATTAATGGTGCTCAAATAGGATAGCTTCGACCCCACCAGTCACATGAATCCTAGTAGGTAAGTTCCTGATTTGGTGTCCAAGTTCATTGGTTTGGAATTTCAAAAAAGAAAAATCATTAATTGGTCTCAAATTTTTTGTTGGCTGTAGTGAACTTGAACATAGTGATTTTTCTTGTCTCTTTGATGGTTGCCTCTACTAATTTCTAGTAGAGTGGGCGTGAAATGCACTGGCAAGTTGGCAACTCATAATCTCAACGCTAAATTTCAAACGGTCAACTCTAAGGAGTACTACAACTTGTCTAAAGAAACAAATAGTTTAGCAAAACGTTATCAAAACATGGGATTTAGCTATGTAATTCATAGAGCCGATGGTTGATCAGGAAAGTAACCATAAGTCAAAAACGGGATTTATGGATTTGTAATTAAGTGTCAAATATTTAGTAATTATTTGTTTAGCTTTGTAATTTTGTCTACTACTAACTTGTTTGGTATTGTCTTAATTATTAAGTTTCACAACTTAATTAGTACTCTTATGCAGAGTTAGCACGTATTAATCGTGGTCTGTGATTTTCTCTTGTCAACTTCTTCATTATAGTAATCAGTGTCAACAGCTGAAGATGAATGTAGCTTTCACTCAATGAACATAAATCTTGCGTATTTTTATTTGTTTGCTTTCTTATGCAATTTGATTACTTTCAGCAATCAGGACATCCAATTTCTCAACACTAAGGTGTGTTTGAAATTCGGTCCCTAGAAGGGTCTAAGTCAAATTTGGCAACTGGCATTTTTAACTTACATAGCACAAGATATTGAATCTGGCAACGGAAATGCTATTCTAGCGCTTCTAGGAGCATTGACATGATCATAAGCATACAATTGCGCAAGACGATCTTCAAGACCCGAAAAAAAAAAATGGCGTTAAAGGTCAAAGCGAAACGACAACATTGCAAGTTGTAACTAAAACGATGCCACTAATATTGAAAGGAGAGAGAGAAGAAGAATATGATCATATTCGTAGACTACACTCTCCTTAGAACATTTCCAATGCAATGCTAAAAGGTTGTGCCAATGGTAAATTTTGGCATTTGGATGACAAAAGTACTCTCCAATGTAGTGCTATATCAGTGGTAAATTTTGGCATTTGGATAACAAAAGTGCTCTTCAATGTAGTGCTATATTTGATGCCAAATTTACCAAATGTTAAATTTTGTGATAAATTTACCACAAGGTATAGTTAATGCCAAATTTAGCAAATGATTCCTATAGGTTGTTGGCTTTACTTTTGTCACGTAATTATTATATTAGTTTCATTTTTAAATTATTTAAATACTAGATGCTTATTTTTACAAGTTTCAAAGCATAATAATAATAATAACAAAAAGTAGAAATAGCATTAGAAATAACATTATTATACATTGGAGTATAAAGTAAAATAATGCTATTTTTCACACTTCTTAATAACAAATATAGCATTGGCATGACTCAATGCATTGGAAATGGTCTTAGGATAAACTCTTCGTATGGAAGACAAGTTTGAGTTGAGCTGTGAAAACAAAATCCATTGTTCTATGCAGCGTCTGTACATATACTGCAACTAATTAGACATAGTTTTGTGTAAAATCGAAAAGTAACAGAAATGGCTTCTAAGAAATTGTCATTTGTTTGGGAGGTTCTCTTGGTTGTTATGCTTCTACTAGGCACGGCAATGGCTTGAAATGTTCCACGTCCTCTGTTTGCTAGTAAGCAAAAATATTAGCCTGATTTATCTAATTAATTGTTGACTTTTGGCCAACCATTTTAATGGAACAAGAGTCTATATATGGTGTGAATTCTATATTTTCTCTTTTTGGACTTGCAGATAAGAAGGCCGAGTCTGTGGCAAAACGTCAACTGAAAGAAGACTTTCCCTGGGGTGGCAATCGTATTCGTGATCGTTGATTATGTTTATGTGTTCTACTTCTTCCAATACACAATAACAACTATATATGTTTTGTATGTATATATATATGTATGTATGCGTACTATAGTCGCAAAATGTTTTAAATCATCTGAAATAAGCTAGCTGCTATGTTCTAAAATCAAACTTGTGTACGTAATTTAGGCATTTCAAATTAATAAAAGGAAGCGTGTGTATCATTTTCTGGTTTTGATTTTTGTATTTTTTTAAATAACGTATGAGCAGATCTTCAAAAAAACCCAAACGCAAAATGTAATTTTTCTGTCACATGGTCCGATTAATATTCAAGCTCATATTGAAAAATCATTGTACATTCACTACAAAAAAAGGTGGCTTTCTCGTCGCTTCCAGGCAGACGAGAAAACCATTCCTCATCGGTTGCTCAACCGATGAGGAAGCCAGGGACGAGAAAGGTCCCTACTTTTCTCTTTGGTTTTAAACGACGAGAAAGGCCAGACTTCCTTGTTGGTTGAATTGCTATTTATGAGTCCTATAAAATGGACTTGAGTTCTACACCACAAACAGTCTATTAACTTAGTGATATAGGACAAATTCACATTCTAACAAATCCAGGAAAAAAAAAGAACCATGTAAATCCATGAGAAACGAGATTAATGGTGCTGAAAGAGGTTAGCTTCGACCCTACCAGTCACATGAATCCTAGTAGATAAGTTCCTGATTTGGTGTACAAGTTCATTGGTTTGGAATTTCAAAAGAGAAAAATCATTAATTGGTCTCAAATTTTTGGTTGGCTATAGTGAACTTGAACATAGTGATTTTTCTTGTCTTTTTGATGGTTGCCTCTACTTCCTAGTAGAGTGGGCGTGAAATGCGCTGGCAAATTGGCAACTCATATTGTCAACGCTAAATTTCAAACGGTCAACTCTAGGAGTACTACAACTTGTCTAAAGAAACAAATAAAAGAGAGAAAAAATAATAAAGTATTAGAAACTTAAGCAAAACGTTATCAATATATGGGATTTAGCTATATAATTCGTAGAGCGGATGGTTGATCAGGAAAGTAACATTAAGTCAAAAACGTGATTGTTGGGATTTCTATTTAAGTGTTAAATATTTATTAATTATTTTTTTAGCTTTGTAATTTGTCTACAACAAAGGTGTGTTTTGAAATTCGGTCCCTATAGGGTCTAAGTCAAATTTGGCAACTGGAATTTTTAACTTACATGGCACAAGATATTGAAGCTGGCAACGGAAATGCTATGCTAGCGCTTCTAGGTGCATTGACTTGATCATAAGAATACAATTGTGCAAGACGATCTTCAAGAAAGGGAAAAAAAAAAAAAAAGGCATCAAAAGTCAAAGCGAAATGACAATATAGCAAGTTGCAACTAAAATGACACCACTAAAGAAAGGAGAGAGAGAGATCAACCCTAGAAGACTCGATGGCTTAACCGCCCAGTGAATAAACTGATTCAGAGAGATAATCCGGTGTTTAGACACATATTCATATACTGTACTCTACTTAGGATAAACTCTTCATGTGGAAGCTGACAAGTTTTAGTTGAGCTGTGAAAACGAAATCCGTTATTCTACAAAGTGTCTATACATATACTACAACGAATTAGACATAGTTTTGTGGATATAATTAGCAGAAATGGCTTATAAGAAATTCTCATTTGTTTGGGAGGTTGTCTTGCTTGTTATGCTTGTACTAGCCATTGCTAGCCACGGCAATGGCTTCAAGAAATGTTCCACATTTTAATATTAGCCTGATTTATCTAATTTATTAGCCTGATTAAAAATATTAGCCTGATTTATCTAATTAATTATTGACTTTTGGTCAACCATTTTAATGGAACAAGAGGCTATATATAGTGTGAATTCTATATTTTCTCTTTTTGGACTTGCAGATAAGAATGCTGAGTCTGTGGCAAAACGCCAACTGAGAGAAGACTTTCCCTGGGTGGCAATCGTATTCATGATCCTTGATTAGGTTTATATGTTCTACTTCTTCTAATGCGCATAACAAATATATATGTGTACTATATATAGTCGCAAATGTTTTAAATCATCTGAACTAAGCTAGCTGCTATGTTCTATTTTAAAACCGCAACTTGGGTATGCAATTTAGGCATTTCATATTAATAAAAGGAAGCGTGTATATCTTTTTCTGGTTTTGGTTTTGGTGATTTTTTTTTTTCTCCTTGATCTTTACTTTTGCACCGTGTGGCAAAAAAAAAAATTACATTTTGCCTTCGGAATTTTTTGAAGATCTGCTCATACACTATTAACAGAAGGCAATTAATATTCAAGCTAGTACTGAAGATCGTTGCACATTTGAAATACCTACACCAACTATTGATGAATCCTGTAAAATGGGCTGAGTTCTACATCACAAACGATCTAGTAACTTAACGATGTGGAATAAATTTACAATATAATAAATCTGAGCAAAAAATGATCATGTTAATCCATAACAAAATCGAGATTAATGGTGCTCAAGAGGATAGCTTCGACCCCACCAGTCTCATGAATCCTAAAAGATAAGTTCCTGTTTTGGTGTTCGAGTTCATTGGTTTGAAATTTCCGAAAGAGAAAATCATTAATTGGTCTCATCAAATTTTTGGTGGGCTATAGTGAGATTTTTCTTGTCTTTTTTATGGTTGCCTCTACTTCCTAGTTGGGTGGGCGTTAAAATGCACTGGAAAGTTGGCAACTCATATTGTCAACGCTAAATTTTGAACGGTCAATTCTAGGAGTACTACAACTTGTCTAAAGATTCAACTAAAAGAAAAATTAAAAAAAAAAATGTAATAGAAACTTTCGGAAAACGTTACAATGCATGGAATTGAGAGCTATATAGTACATATTGGATAATATAAGGTTGATAAGAAATGTAACAACAAGTCAAAAACGTGATTTATGAGATTTGTAACTAAGCGTAAATATTTAGTAATTAATTACTTGTTTAGCTTTGCAATTTGTATTACTGACCTGTTTAGTATTTTCTTAATATTATTTAAGCTATGAAGCACAATTAATACCTTTACAAAGAGTTAGCACATGGATTTTTCTCTTAGTGAACTACAATGGTTAAAGATAAACATAACTCTCATGTAAAGGTAAATCACTATAAATGTCAGAGTGTTTTGATTTCCGTGACTTTATTTCTTTTTGTAATATATATAGAATCAAATATCTAATTCGTAACATTAAGGCGTGCTTGAAATTCGGCCACAAGAAGGGTCTAAGTCAAATTTGGCAACTGGCATTTTTGACTTGCATAGGAAATGCAGTGCTAGGATTATAGGTGCATTGACATGATCATAAGCATACAATTGTGCAAGACTTCTTCAAGACAAAAATAAAAAATAAAAAGAAAGGAGTCAAAGGTCAAAGGTCAAAGGTCAAAGGTCAAATGTCAAAGCAAAAACGACGATATTGGCAAGTTGTAACTAAAGCGACCTCACTAAAGAAAGGAGGGGAGACGGTGAGGATGAATCTGATCATATTTGTAGACTGTACACTTCTTAGGATAAACTCTTCATATGGAAGACAAGTTTGACTTGAGCTGTGAAACGAAACCCATTAATCTATAAAGTGGGGTATTTAACATGGATGCCCCCTTAAATTTGTCATCTTTTGATAAGTTACTTCCCAAATTTCTAATTTTGATAATTTGTTTTCTGCGTTTATTTAATTGTTGTAATGTACCACCTTAAATTAGTTTTTTTGTTAAATTAGTTCTGAAAATGGAAAAATCCATTTACAACTAAAAAATTTCAAATCTATTACAAATCCTAATGCAAGTATTCAAATTTTAAATCATTTATTTAGTATAAAATTAACTAAAAAGGATACATTATAATAATTTAGCAAGTTCAGAGAATAAATTATTAAAATTAAAATTTGGGGGCAAGTTTCCAAAAGATAACAAGTTGAGAGGGTATCAGTGAATACCTCTATAAAGTGTCTATATATACTACAACTAATTAGACATAGTTTTGTATATACCCGAAAAGTAACAGAAATGGCTTTTAAGAAATTTTCATTTGTTTGGGAGGTACTTCTCTTGATTGTTATGCTTCTACTAGCCACGGCAATGGCTTCGAGAAATGTTCCACGTCCCCTCTTTGCTGGTAAGTACAAACATTAGCCTCCTTAATTATCTACTTAATCAGTTTCTTTATTTGTTAAACACGTGTGTATATATATATATATATATATATTTTTTTTTTTTTGAAAATGGACTTTACTAGTGAATTTTATATTTTCTCTCTGGACTCGCAGATAAGAAGGCCGAGTCTGTGGCAAAACGTCAACTGAACGAGGATTTTCCCTGGGGTGGCAATCGTATCCATCATATTGATAACCCTTGATCATATGTTATATATGACATGCGCATATATAATATATACATATATATATATGTGTATGTGTGTACTAGCTAGTCGCAGAATATGTAAGTCGTCAAAGTTAAGCCAGCTGCTAGGTCCTACAATAATAATTGCAGCTTGTGTATGTAATTTAGGCATTTCATCTTTACTGAATCTTGGTGTAATTTTCTTGCAGTACTATTATCATAGTAGCAGTGTTTTTAACTTGTTATATATATATATATATATATATATATCTCTTGACTATATAGACTTTGTCTCATGAAAAATCTATATATAATCTGTAAAATATGTTTGGAGTTATTCTTACAAAAGATTATTATTAGTGTTATTATTTTATGAAAAGAAAAATACATGTTATAACATGTGTCATCCTCTAAATGAGAAATAACGATTATAAGTGAGATCAAACTTACAATTTCCTATCCAAAGCCCCCCTCCCAACTTCCCCTCCCTATACCAGTTGACCTTAGATGACAGAATTTTTCTTACAAAAGATTATCGAAAATGCATGCAAAAAGTAAGATACTAAAGTTTTTATATTCTCATTTAATTAGGTCGTTGTTTTCACTATTCAAATTGTTTATGCTTTTATTTATTTTTAGGAATTTTTTAGAATTGATTATTTAATTAGTCATTTTTATTTACTTATTTCTTCTTTTAATCATTTCATTTTTAGAAACTACAAAAATATCCTTTAAAATTAAAATTATATTTCAATTTTATCCCATGAAAAAAAAATGAAGCAAAATGATAAAAATACCCTTAAAGAGTTTAAGAAAAATATTAAAAAAAAAAAAAAACAACTCTAAAACAAAACGTAAAATTAAGAAGAAAAAAAAAAAAGGTAAAAGATCTTGAACTTTTTGCCTTCTAAGGCTTTGTTTGGTATTCAAGCTTAACTCCAATTAAACTGTACTTTTTCATCTCAATTTTTATCTTTTTCTGAAAGTTAACAAAATTATAATTAGTTTTTGAAAAGTCAACCAACTCCAACTTAAAAATTTCATCTCAAACCAGTAAGCCAAATGTAAGCTAAGTGTTTGGATAATTTTTTTTTTATAGAAAATTTCCTCAAGAAAAAAATATTTTTTTGGGAATAAATTCGGTTTAACTAAGGGTATTTATCTTTTTTTTTTTCTCCCTCCACAGAGTACGCTAGAGATGAAATTGAAACAAAATTTTCAAATTTAAAAGAAATCTTTATAGTTTCTAAAAAAGAGGTACAGTTATATAATTTGTCTTTATGTTTCTTGTATTGGCCTTCTAGCCCCAGCCCCCCGCTCCTCCTCCCTCTCACTCTCTCTCTTTACGACTTACGTGCTATAAATTCTGAAAACAAAACTCTCTAAGGGCCTGTTTGGTGCACAAGTTCAAGATGAGATTTTTAAGTTTAAATAGTAAATTTTTTTGAATTTTCAGAAAAGACAAAAAACTTTTTGGGAAAAAGACAAAAACTTTTTGGGAAAAAGACAAAAAAAAGTTTGAAAATCTTAAAGATTTTCTCTATACTATAAAAGAATAGAATGACGAAGATAAAAAGATAAACCTATATATGATGATCACAAAAAATGTGAGATAACACATGAAAGAAGTAAGAAGTGAGGAAGAGAATGATAAAATAAGATAAAAAGATAAATCTATATATTATAATCACAAAAAATGCGAGATAACATATGAAAGAAGTAAGAAGTGAGGAAGAGAATGATAAAATAAGTGACCTTTTAACATTTTTTATATACGAAAAAATATTTAATACCCTTGTAAGAGAATTGCATAGATGATGTATCTAACCAGTACTCGTGTTCGTATTCATGTTTGCTTGTTAATCGTCTTTTTTTCCTTTTTAATAACATTTAATTAACAACTTCTTATTTTGACATTTAAATAACTTCTTATTTTGTTTATATTAACTGTCAATAACTTCGTACTGTAATCTTGACGTGGAGCATAGACAAGTTTTAAAATCAATGTATTTTCGAGCAATTAATTAAATTAAAAAAAAAACTTTAGCGTATATGCCATTTTCCAAATATTTATAACTTGGTAAATTGTGCTAAAAAAAGTATTTTAGAGGCTGGCAAATTGATTGCTTAATTCAACGACACGTCATGTTCAGGATATTCGTTTTTCCAATATGATGGCATATTTTTCAAAAGACTGGTTTGTCAATTGCCGTAAATGAACGACAGTATAAATAGTTTTCTAAAGAACACACGACATACACATTTTCATATTATCGACCCGTAGTTTACTGGTTACGAAAGAAAGCAGAGTTCAAGAGTAGTATAACTATCGGGACAGTGTAGATGCTAGGAATCTATTGTCAAATTTTAACCGAGGTTAGTAAATGTTGATATATAAACATATAATCATTGGGGTCTTTAGACATCATATATGAAAATCACAAAGCAATCATAATCACAAAATAAATAAGCCAGAAAATGAAATAAATGAGAATAACAACACTGATATTTAAAGAGGTTCGTCATAAATAATATGCTACGTCCTCTGAGTATCTGGCTTTTCCACTATGTATGAATTTTTTGAATACAAAATGTTCCAACTTCTGGGTGTAATCCGACAGTATAATAGTAGACAAAAATGAGAGAGAGAGGTCCCCTCTTTAAGAGGGGGTATTCCTCTATTATAGAGGAAAAGTACTGGGTCTGAGCCCACAGATAATAGTGAGCAGTTTCTCACTAAGGATGATTCGAAACACGTGTAAGAACGTGGGTCATGATACCACAATTGTTCATGGGCTTAGCGGTTATGGAGATGACTGGTATGACGTCACAATTTATCGTGGACTTGACAGTTATGGGGGTTAATCTTTATTTGTAGTGTTTGTCAAATATAAACGACGAACGACGAACCAATCAGTCATAAAAACCAAGAATTATGCATCGTTTGTAGTTTGCTTCGTTGGGCCAAATATTTTCCCGGTCCATGCTTGAACGGACGAACCTAAAGGACACTATCAACTGATTGAGTGTGAACGATCATCGTTCGCCCTTCAGCCAAGTTGAGATCGTTCATTGGGCCCAGTCCAAATACTCGAATATATCAAATAGATTGGGATCTGACTTTCGTCTCTCGTTCGACAAGCAATCTCAAAGACTTTGTGACGGTGTTACGGGGAGACGAAGTTTGACCCCAACAGACAGAAACTTTGATAAAATGACATCTTGTTTCTTGGAGTAAAGGTTCTTTAAATTAGAGATGGACTTCTAACAACCATCGACGTGTTAGATTGTGAACTATCCTATATCGCTAAGTTATACGATTATTATAGCTATGTTATTGGATTATTTTCTTCTAGGATTTTATTAATATAGAATCAGGACATCTAATTTCTTAACACTAAGGTGTGTTCGAAATTCGGTCCCTAGGAGGGTCGAAGTCAAATTTGGCAACTGGCATTTTTAACTTACATAGCACAAGATTGAAGTTGGCCACGGAAATGCTATGCTAGCTAACGCTTATAGGTGCATTGACATTATCATAAGCATACAATTGTGCAAGACTTCTTCAAGACAAAAAAAATGGCGTCAAAGGTCGAATATCGAAGCAAAACGACACAATATTGCAAGTTGTAACCAAAACGACACCACTAAAGAAAGGAGAGAGGGAAGAAGAATATGATCATATTCGTAGACTGTACTCTTCTTAGGATAAACTCTTCACATGGAAGACAAGTTTGAAATGAGCAATGAAAACGAAATCCATTATTATAAAGATTGTCTATATATATATGTACAACTAATTAGACATAGTTTTGTGTATACTCTATAATTAGCAGAAATGGCTACTAAGAAATTCTCATCTGTTTTGGAGGTTCTCTTGGTTGTTATGCTTCTTTTAGCCACGGCAATGGCTGCAAGAAATGTTCTACGTCCTGTGTCTGCTAGTAAGTAAAAATAATATTAGCCTGATTTATCTAATTAATTATTGACTTTTATTCAACCATTAATTTAATGGAACAAGAGGCTATACATGGTGTGAATTCTATATTTTCTCTTTTTGGACTCGCAGATGAGAAGGTTGAGTTTGTGGCAAAAGTGAAAGGAGACTTTCCCTGGGGTGGCAATCGTAATCGTAATCATGATCTTTGATTATGTTTATGTGTTCTACTTCTTCTAATGCACATAATAAATGAATATATATATATATAGTCTCATAGTGATGTGTTGTGATATGTACTATCGTGTGTGTATATATATGTGTGGACTAAAGTCGCAGAAGATTTTAAATCATCTGAACTAAGCTAGCTGCTAGGTTCTAGAATAAAATTGCAACTTTGTCTATGTAATTTAGGTATTTCATCGTGACTGAATCGTTGGTGTATTTTTCTTGCAGTTCCATGTATTATATGTATCGAATTTGTCTCATGAAAGTTATATCTGTAATCCGTAATGAAAGATGTTGAATTTTTCTTACAAAAGGTTCTCTCCAAAATGACCGCAAAATATGATGTACTAATTTTTTACATTCTCACTTAATCTGGATTCTGGTCTTTGCTTTCTCTAATCAAATACATAAACAGAAATACTGTGGTCATTTGTTTTATCACTCTTTTTTTATTTTTTTTTTGGTGCTTTATGCCACATATCAACCTACTTTCCAATAAAAATAAAACCATAATTGTAAATCATTATTTATCTTTTTATTACAACTCTGTCCCTCTTTATTATTAGATTAGAAAAGGTTAATCCTCTTTCAATATCTTTAGACACTTTTTTTTTTAGAACCATTGATCTATACTTCTCAATATCCTTATAATTTTTAATCGTTTTAGGAAATTAAGACTTGTTCTTGACGAGATATATGTGCATATATATACACATGATTGTATATATAATATATTACTCCCTATAATTTTTAATCGTTTTAGGAAATTAAGACTCGTTCTTGACTAGATATATGTGAACATATATACACATGATTGTATATATAATATATAATATCTATGCCTTTTTTAAAAACTTTTTTTAGTTAAGAAACTCAAATTGAAAATTTCAACTTTTAGGTATAATAAAGACGTATAAAAAGAAGATGAAAGGTTTCTTGTCTCCCCTTTATCGTATTCATGCTTTAATGGCAATTTTTGGGGTGATGAAAATAAAGTACTTTAATATTTTCTCTTTACAATAATATAAAAGAATATGGAATGGAAAGTGGTAATAAAAAAGGCAATTATTGTATATTATTTTTTATAAGAAAGTTAGATGACATGAGACAGAAAGAAATTAAAGCAAGATAATTGAGGAAAAGAGCGATAAAAATAAATTATCTTAATATTTCTTATATACGAAGAAAAAATAAATTTAATATCGTTGTTATCCCTCCCCCCCCCCCCCCCCCCCCCCCCCCCCCCCTCAAAAAAAAAAAAAAGAAATCCCTGTATCCAACCACTACTCCTGTATTTGTTCATCTTTACCATTACTTATAATTGACTTCTTATTTTTGCCTACATTTTTTTTCTGCGTATTTTTTAATCTCTTAATACATTGTACCGTACTTGTGACAGCAGTCGTGACAAGGAACAGAAATAAATTTTTAAATCAATTTTTGTTCAAGCAATTAATTATTAAAGGAAAAAATTTGAGCGAGACATCTTCTAGATTTCCATTCTCAAAATTTCCTACATTTTGTCACACATGGTTTCTTTAAAATAAATTTGCCCTAAAAGGGGTTAAGCACGGTGCAAGAACAAGCCTCTTCACTTAACATCTTGCCATATAACACTTGAGCAATTTTATTCAAGCACCAATAAACTTTCATCTCTTTCTCATGTGAGACTACTGTTTTTCATGTTATTTTTACAACATTTTCCAACTTTATGGGTGCACTTTGAGAGTCAGTTTATTATTCACCCATTCTTCATTATGAGTATGTGGACATAACATTTCAATCTTCTCACATTGCAGGTCCCACTAAAAAATTGATATCCAGAGTTTACTGGTTACTAGAAAAATAGCAGAATTCAAGTGATTCCGTTCATACGTACTTTTACTTGTATCCCCTACTATAGCAGAAGCGTTCAACAGAAAATTTGATAAAACGACTAGTCGTTTACTGGAGTAAATTTGAGAAAACGCCTTGTCGTTTACTGGAGTAAACAGCATGTAGCTTTCTTTAAAAGAGATGGACTTCCTTTATCAAATAATAATAATAAATAATAATAATAATAATAATAATAATAATAATAAATAAAATAAAATAAAATAAAATAAAAGAGATGGACATCTAACTATGGCCAACGTGCCATTTAACTTTAACGACTATTGATCACAATATCTTCATTTTTTATAAATATAAAAAAATATCTTCATTTTATATGAATTAAAGAACAACGAAATTTCCATGAGAAGCTCCAAATCTTCTCGATTTCTCCAAAAAAAAAAAAAAAAAAAATTGAAAATTAAAAAAATAAAAAGTTGCTGGCAATCTACGACTATTTTCTTGAATAAATCCCTCCAAATGCAAGTGGGGGGATCTTCTCGATCTCTAACTGTTGCTTATCTTCAGAAAGATCACTTAAGATTCACTTGCTATGCCGGTCAATATGTTGACTCTGTTGACTTCAATAACCTTTCCATCAAATGTGGAGATGTGACCAATTCATAGACGGTTTTTAATTATTGAAAGACTCACTATCGTCTACGGGAGATACTCCATGGAAAATTCCTTACTTGAAATTAACAAGTTTAATGAAAACATTTGGCTTCATTGAGGTTGCATGTATAGCTTAGCGGTAGTTTCACATGACTCCACTATCAGGTGTAGAGTTCGAATCTTTAATCCAAAGTTCAAAAAAAAAAAAAAAAAAAAAAGGAAAAGAAAAAAGAAAAAAGAAAAAGAAAATACTTGGCTTCATTTGAGTATGGACATTAGTTGGCTTTAGGCGTGACTCATGATAAAGTAACAAGAGATTCGGCTGTATTTGAAAATCAAAAAACAAATCATTGTTATTACAACCTGTTACACGAATTTGATTGTGTTGCTTACTTTGGTGGGGTAGCCGAGACTTGTGGAACTGAAGATAACGCCGACTTTGGTGGAGAAGAATCTGGCGTAGCTGAAGCTAAATTTGGTGGAGCAGATGCTATTGGATTTTTGAGTGATTAATGTGTTGTTTCAAATTCAAAGTCAAACCCGATTCTCTATAACATGCTCACATAAGATGTTGTTCTCGTTAGAGATACCAATCTTGGATCATAATTGGAGGCAGAAATGAAGAAAGGTGAGGAAAATGATTTAGTAAGAGCATCAGCAAGTTGATCTTTGAAGACAACATGAGAAAAGCAAAACGAGTTACAAAAATTGTTACATGTCTTTAGGAATTGTAGAAAATCTGTACCCTTTGGAAATTTATTTGTTTGAGAAAAAGGCTACTTTAATCCACTTTTCCAATCAAGCGAATCATGATAATTAGGTATGGTCTACGGGAATACGGATGGTGAAACTTAAAATTGTACGATTATAACCAATGAGTCACAAATCCAAAAGAAATGACTCCGAAGAAAGAAATTAGAGTTCCCAATGCTTCTCCATGCCCAATGAGATACGCCAACCCATACGGAATGTCCCTCCAATTAATGCTCAAGTTTCGGTACGCTTATTCTTTGAACTTGGACCTTAATATTGGGATATGCAAAGTTTGCCAGAAATTGTTATGGGATTGGCATTCCTCTCAAAATTTGTTGCACCACGTTAGAGGCTGTGGTGGAGCCAGAAAAGTTTTTTTAGTAGGGGAATATGAAATTTTTTTATTAATTTGTATATTTATTTCAATTATATAGTTTCAGAACACAATTTGTTTTTTTAATAAAATGAAGGCGTAACAACATATTTTAATCTTTAAGTAAGGATACAAACATAGTTTCTCCTATAAAATAGTGATAAAATTAGAATTTCTGAAAAATTTTAAAGGACAAATTAGAATTTTAAAAACTGAGTGGGGCATGTGCCCCCACTTACAAGAGAGTGGCTTCTCCACCGGTAAAAGAGACAAGCAGGCTCGTGTTTTGGTTGATTTGATTGGACAAAGGTCTTCCAAATTCTCTTATGGAAGAAAGAGAGGATCGTTGTTGTTGTTGTCGTTTTTCCCCACATGTTAGCATATATAATAAAACCATAATTTTTCAAAATTTTATAGCCATATTATATTGTTGTGGGGCCATTTCTTGTCTAATTCCAGAAGAAAACCCTAATCACAACATACAAATGCAAGAACAAAACGTCCGTATAAAAAAGATCTATTTTCAGCAAAGAGTACAAACCAAAATATGTCCCACGCGCACAGATCAACAATCAATTAAGGTTCAATCTATTGGAGGATTTATCTAAGTACATAGGATATTGCTGTAATATCCAAAATTTTTACGAACTCATGATTTT
Organism: Ficus erecta; assembly: GCA_008635985.1. Lineage (NCBI taxonomy): Eukaryota > Viridiplantae > Streptophyta > Magnoliopsida > Rosales > Moraceae > Ficus > Ficus erecta. The sequence goes on from BKCH01000010.1 coordinate 4,171,560, forward strand.
CTTGTATATAAGAAATCTAAAACTCGTATTATGTGTTTATGTGTAATTTTATGAAAATTATGAATATTAAAACAAGATTCATGATTTTATCAGTATGAGGTTGAGTTCTCGGTAATTAATTATGAGATTCCATAACAGGCCTTTTTATGGAAAAAGGTATGACGGAATTTCATAAACTCATATTGGTCAAAGTTTGATAAAAAAAAAAAAAGTCAAATTTTAACCAAGAGTGGTCAACGGATTGACTTGGCAGTATTGTATGATGTAGTACGAGAAAATACTGTAAAATATGTCAGTATGGGCGAGATAGCTCAAATAGGCTTTAAAATCACCCTAGAAAATCAAGCACACCTAGTTAAGGTCAAGGGCAAAAGGACGTGAAAATATGGAAAACTTGGTCACCAAGTAACCCATTGGGGCCAGTCGCATGTAGGGGCAAAAATGTCAAAATTTTCACTTTTGGGGCAAAAGTGTAAATTTTGGAAATTGGATGATGTAAGCACATGATGTCATCAAGATGATGTCATCATGATGAGGTAAGCAAAACTTGGGCTCCAAGGCAGCCAATGACCGGCCAACACCTAGAGCTAGAGGGCATAAATGCAAGAATTTAAACTTTTGGGGCCAAAGTGTAAATTTTGGAAATTGGGTGATGTAAGCATGTGATGTCACCAAGATGAGGTCATCTTGCCTTGCTCTCCAAGTGACAGCCGGCCATCTTGACACCTAGCATGCCAATTGCATGATTTTCTCAAAATTTAGGGGCTAAAATGCAATTTTTGGAAAGTTTGCATTTGCCTATAAATAGGGGTGGCATTTAATCATTTAAATCAGAAAATTTGGCCAAACTCTTGCCATTTTTCTGCAGAAAAATCCGAGAGATAGAGGAGGAGAGAAACCAAGAGAGAACCAAGAGAAAAAAAATTGGAAAAAGAGCAAGGGAGCAAGCCAAGGTTTTGGTCAGTTTTGGGAGCTGTTTTGGCCAGTTTTTGGGGAGCTTTGGTGGCTGATTTTCAGGGCAAAGGAGGCTGCAAAAGTTGGACCAATTTGGCAAGAAAAACCGGCAGCTAAGGGAGGAACAAAGGGAAGATCTACCAAGTCAAATTCTTGATCCAAAACAAGGTACCAAACCCTTGATTCCAAGCTTTTAGTTTAAATTTCAATTGGAGAAATTTAAATGTATTTTCCGAGGGTTTGTAAGAGCGTAAGCTCGATTTAAGTTTTTGCCTAAGTTGGATTTAGGGTTGTGCTTGATTTAGATTAAGGGTGGTTTGATTTATGAGTTTAAATTTTGAGCTTGCATGGTTTTATGCTTATGCTTGAATGATTTTTAGAATCGTATGTTAGGTGTTCGATAAGTTGTATGTCCCCAATTACGTTTAAGAATGATGGTTTGGAACGTTAGAAACCGCTGCATGTGTGTATTAGAGCTCCCGCGGTGGCTGGTTGAGCTAGGTTCCACGTTTAGGACGTAAAACGAACCCTAAACCGAAAACTGCCATTTTCGGGTAAAACCTGACCAGTTTCAGGAAAAGTGAAATTTGAGGCCTTTAGAGGCCGAATTTGGAAAAACTTAAAACACAAAAGTTGTTCGGAACGATTTTTCCTAGAGGACAACGTGTGCCGTGTCCCAAAATAAGGCTCCAATGGCCTCCGTTTACCCCAAAACCCGTGGCTGATCCCCAGACCCAGTTTTCACTCAGTTTTTCGGGGTCAGCCAGTTTCAAACAAAAACTGGGACGAATCTAGGCCGAATTGGAATTTTTGAAAAACATGAAAGTTTTAGAATTTTTCGAGAGCTACAACTTTTATGAAGACAACTTTTTCAGATTACGAACCAATTTTTAAATTAGAATCGTTTTTCAAAGGGTGCGCAGGGAATCCGAAAATTCCTGCACCACAAGTTTTACAAATGTTTCTAGAAAACTGTTTTCGACTACAAACTATCGTTTTGATTATGGAAAACTGTTCCAAGGGCAGTTTTCAACCTCAAATGATTTTTATAAAACACTAATCCAAGAGTTTGAATTTTTACGATTTAAGTAAAGGATTTTTATAAGTTAAAAATGAAGTTTTGGGATTAATTTCCCTAAATTTTCCAAGTAAGGGAAATTAATTTTTCAAGTTAGAATATAGCAAGCGACTAGTTTACGAAAGGTAACCGGGAGATATACCCGAGTTACTGGGCTTAGCCTCAAAGCCCAAGGTTGACCATAGTTGACCAAGGGTTGACCATTAGTTGATCAGATATCGACATTAACCTAACAGTTAATTAAAGGTTACCCAATGTAATCCTATAGGATACCAAGACAAGTGTGGGGGGGGGACATATAACTAGAACATTGGAAAGGTTACCAACTTTTATAGGATTCTTATCCTATGTTCTTTTAATAGCAGGAAGGAACCTGCAATTGCAATCCGAGTTAAGACATCAGAACCCGGAATCTAGCAGATCAGGCAAGTATCAAACCTCACCTACAGTATGAAAATAGTAAAGACTATTTTCAGGTATACTTGCTATGTTGTGCCATGATGTGTGATGCAGTGCTATGTTTATAAAAGTGCTATGTTATAAAAGTGCTATGTTTACAAAAGTGCTATGTTTATAAAAGTGCTATGTTATAAAAGTGCTATGTTTACAAAAGTGCTATGTTTATAAAAGTGCTATGTTATAAAAGTGTTATGTTATAAAAGTGCTATATTTATAAAAGTGCTATGTTATAAAAGTGTTATGTTCACAAAAGTGCTATATTTATAAAAGTGACATGTTTACAAAAAATGTCATGGTTTCAGAAATGTCATGTTTTCAAAAATGTCATGGTTCCAGAAGTGACATGTTTTCAAGAAGGTCATATTATGGCAAATGTTGAGTATGATATGACATAGTGACATCATGAAATATGTTCACTAATGTTAAATCACATGGTAAGATAATCAAGTAAGGTGTCGTACCAACCTCCCCTAATCAAGGAGGCTACAGTTTAGTATTACCTTCCGTGATCGAAATTCGTGATCGTGAAGGGTCCAGTTAGAATTCCCAGAATTGTTAGGGCCTTGCAAACCCTAGCTTTATCTGGAGACTGCGCGCTTTTGGTACGAACACTACGGGCCCACAGTTAGGACAAGATAATAAAGATTGAGTCTATAATGAAACATAAGACATTCAATCAATCATAAATGGTTCATGCATGAGTTAGTGTTGTTTGCCATGTTCTCTAGATGCTTAAAATGTTTTGTGAGATTATGTTTGAACTTGCTGGGCGAAAGCTCACCTTTGTATTTCATACTGTAGGTAAGAAGCCTACAATTTAATTGGTGGGCTATGCGGACGATGCGGCGGGTGAAGGGCGGTGTGGGATACCACTACGCATAAATTTTCCGCATTTGATTTTCAGTAGTATGTTAATATTTCAAAAATAAATTATGTTTTGTTATTTGTAAGTAGTTTAAAGACACAAAAAGTTACTATCAGTATAGTCTGTTATATAACAAGCTTTTCTTTATAAGATAACTTATGTGTATATGTTTTAAAAAAAAATTTATCTCAAATTTTCAAGTAAAGAACAAGTATGTATGGTGTCGACCTGGCTTGGGAAGTTGGGGCGTCACAATTGCGGTGATAGTTGACCAATCTCCGATGAATCAACCCTCGGAGACAGCCTTTACTGATATGGCCCCAAGGAGAAACTGGAAAACATGAGAAGAATGTGTCAAGAATTAGTCAATAATGGCTAGACCATCTTGGACGAATATAATTGTAATACCTAGTATTTCCGCAATAATACGATTTCTTTTGTTTTAAGAAACTTGTACAAATATGAAGATATGCATGAAAAAGCTCGGTTAAGGGTTTTTATTACGTTTTGTGAGTTTTATGATTTTATAAGACTCGAAAATGATTGCTGAGTTAAGCAAATGACCTTTTAGGCAAAAAGGAGCAAAATCGCCAAAAAATTTTATGTTGGTCAAAGTTTAACCGAAAAACGTCGATGGTTGACCAAAAAGTCAACTGTTGATCCCGGCAGTCAAAATTTGGCGAGAAAGTCAGTGGTTGACAAGAAAGTCAATGGCGGACGAGAAAGCCAAAGATTGACCCAAAAAGTTAAAGAAAAGGCTGTACGATTAAATAATTCGCAGTATAGAATTGTACTGCATAAAGCCGTTTTTATGATTAAAATGATATGTTTAGGATTCAAAACCACCATAGAAAATCAAGCACAATAATTAGAATAACTTGGGCCAAGTGATTCCAAGTTATAAGAAAATTTTTATACAGTTCGGTTTTACACAGATGAATTTTGGACTGCAGTTCAAAATACCAATACTGTGTATAAGTGAATCCAGTATTGAAAATACCTGTGTTAACTTAAAAATGGACTGTCTAATAGAAAAAAGTGGCAAACAAGCCTTAGGATAGGCTTACATCACCTAAAATGGATAATTGACATCATTTTTCCAATTTATGAAAAATTGGAAAGAATTGTTGGTTGCTTCTAGAGCAAGGTGGCCGGCCAGCTGTAGGGGGAAGGGCTGATTTCCAAAAATTTTGGGGACCAAATGTTGCAATTTCAAAGACTTCCCAACCTCTATAAATAGGGGTGTTCATAAATCAAAAAAATTAGAAAAAACCAAACTAAACTCTTGCCATTTTTCTTGAGCAAAACCGGATTTGAGAGAGAGAAGAAAGGAAAGAAATTTTAAGCTAAGATCAAGGAAAAAGATAGTTAGTAGGTCGGTTTTGTGTGGGGGAAGCAAGGAAAAAAGTTTGAAAATTTTGGCATCCAATTCCTAGTGGTGGCCGGTTTTGGAACCAAGGAGAAAGGTAAGAAAAAAAATTCTTGAAACTAAGTGATATTAGGGTTTTTGAGTGTTGGATTCTTACCTAGAACCTCAACCTAGAGCTCAAGAAATTTTGGTGCTCATCTTGGCCAAGAAGGCCGGTTAGAGGGAGGAAAAAGCAAGGAGAACCAAGCCAAGACCTTGCCTGGATTTTGGAGCAATTGGCTGGAATTTTTGAGCAAGTTGGTGACCAGACTTCAAGGGAAGGAAGGCTGGAAAAATTTGGACCCTTTTAGCCAAGCAAGGCCAGCGACTGGTGAAGGGAAAAAGGGGAAGAAATCCAAGTCCAATTTGGACCAAAAGTGAGGTAAAATTTACTAAACCTTTAAGCTTTCTATTTAAATTTCATTTGAGAAATTTAAATGTATTTTTTTAAGTAAGGTTTGTAATGAGCATAAGCTCACTTTAATTTTCTGCTTTAGTTAGAAATTTAGGGATTGTGCTTGATAGATTAGGGTTTTGGTTGGTGGTTGATAAATGTGTATGTTAGGTGCTTGTATTATTGATTAGGGTTTTATGATTGGTTGTATGATTCTAATATTGATTTGTATGACGAAAATTGAAAGTTAGAAGTACGCTGCATGTCTTCTTCTAGGCTCCCGATGTGAACGGTCGAGGTTAGAACACATGAACTAGGGCGTAAAACGAAATCGAAACCGAAAACTGTCAATTCGGATAGAAAATGACCAGTTTCGGGAAAATCAACTTTTGAGGCTCTTAGAGGCCGAATTAGACAAAACCTAAAACATGAAAGTTGTAGAATAAGGTTTTTCCTAGTGGACAGAACGAACGATTTCTCAAAATGAGGCTCCAATGGCCTCCGTTTCTGCAAAAATCCGAGACTAGTCTGCCAAGACCTAGTTTACACGACCAGTTAGTTTCAAATGAAAAATGACAAGGATACAAACAGAACTGGGTTTTCCTTAAAACACAAAAGTTATGGGGTTTTTCGATAAAACACAAAAGTTATGGGGTTTTCCTTAAAACACAATACTATTATGTCATGTTACTAGCAACAAAACAAAAAAAACAAAAAAAAAAAATAAAAAAAAAATTAAGCCACGTCATTTTAAAAAGTTTAAAAATGTTTTTATAACTGCTTTTTTATATCTTAAGATCTAATTTCATTCAATTATGTGTCAAAATATAATTAGTAATTAATTAGATACTATTTAGAACACTAAAATCAAACAGGAGATCATTTACATGGATAACGCTGTGATAGTTGACCAATCTTCGATCAAGCAACGCTCTCAGCAACAACACACATCTCTGCGGGAAGATAAAAGGCCTGCCTCCGTGCGAAGTCAGAGAAAGCGGTGCAAGAAGCAAGAAACGGAAACCAATTGTTATGGTTGTTGCTTCTTTGGTAAGTGTATCGATAATTTCTTTGACACTTACTTGGATTTTTGTGTCACTTTGGAAAAAGAAGTCCACAAAGGTACTGAAATCGGAGTGTCCATTTTCGATATGTTATTTTGACGGGAGAATTGTGTACAAAGACATTCTTGAAGCAACAAATAACTTTGACGACAAGTACTGCAATGGCTTTGGAGGATCGGGAAAGGTATACAAAGCCGAAATTCTGAATTCTGATCAAGTACTTGCAGTAAAAAAACAAAGTTTCTGGGCCACAGACAGCAACATCAAGAGTTTCGCGAATGAGGTTGCAGCTTTAACAGAAGTCAAGCACCGGAACATTGTGAAGCTTATTGGATTTTGTTCTCTCGAGGAACGCATACATTCTTGGTTTTACGAATTTATGTAAAGAGGAAGTCTAGCAGATACCCTAAGCAATGATAAGGCTGCAAAGGAGCTAGACTGGAAGAAGAGGATCCAAGTTTTGAAAGGAGTAGCCCATGCTTTGTGCTACATGCATCATGATTGCGTTCCACTGATAATCCATCGTGACATATCGAGCAAAAACATTTTGTTGGACTCAGAACTTGAGGCTCATGTCTCAGATTTCGGTACTGCAAGGTTTCTTAACCCCGAGTCCTCTAACTGGACTACAGTCGCAGGAACTTTTGGATACCTTGCTCCAGGTAACTTCAAATTATTACATGTACGTAAACAAAAAATATTTGTGTACATTTATCCCTTTTTAAATTGTTGTTACAGTTCCCATTCAATTTGCACCTCATATTTTTTTTCCTCGTACGTTCTTTTTTTTAAAACTGTTCCTCAACGGTCGCTCAACCGACGAGGAAGCCAGGGACGAGAAAGGTCCTTATCTTTTCTCGTTGGTTTTAAACCGACGAGAAAGGCCAGGCTTCCTCGTCGGTTGAATAGCTATTTATGAGTCCTATAAAATTGACTTGAGTTCTACACCACAAATAGTCTATTAACTTAGTGATATATGACAAATTCACAATCTAACAAATCCAAGAAAAAAAAAAAAAAACCATGTAAATCCATGAGAAACGAGATTAATGGTGCTGAAAGAGGTTAGCTTCGACGCCAGTCACATGAATCCTAGTAGATAAGTTCCTGATTTGGCGTTCAAGTTCGAAAGAGAAAAATCATTAATTGGTCTCAAATTTTTGGTTGGCTATGGTGAGCTTGGACTACAACAACTTGTCTAAAGAAACAAATAAAAGAAAAATAAAAAAAATGTAATAGAAACTTTAGCAAAACGTTACAACGCATGGAATTATAATACATATTGGTTATACTGAGGTTGATAAAAAATGTGACAATAAGTCAAAAACGTGATTAATGGGATTTGTAATTAAGCGCAAATTCTTAGTATTTACTTGTTTAGAATTTGTAATTTGTTTATTACTGACCTGTTTAGTATTATTTTTAATTATATATTAAGCTATGAAGCTTAATTAATACCCTTGCATAGAGTTAGCACATAGATTGAGGAATGAATTTTTCTCGTATAAACTTCTTTATCATCTTGATAAATTATTACAACTGTTAAGAATAAACATTTAACTCTCATATCATGTTGAATCACTATAAACGTTGCGTGTTTTTATTTCCATGACTTTATTGCTTTTCGTAATATATATATAGAATCAAATATCTAATTCCTAAACGTTAAGGTGTGCTCGAAATTCGGTCCCTAAAAGGGTCTATGTCAAATTTGGCAACTGGCATTTTTAACTTACATAGCAGAAGGTCAAAGGTTAAATGTCAAAGCAAAAACGACGCTACTGCAAGTTGTAACTAAAACGACAACACCAAAGAAAGGACAGTGAAGAAGAATCTGATCATATTTGTAGACTGTACTCTTCTTAGGATAAACTCTTCATATGGAAGAGAAGTTTGAGTTGAGCTGTGAAAATGAAACCCATTATTACTCTATAAAGTGGGGTATTTAGTACCGATGTCCCCAAATTTGTCATCTTTTGGCAAGTTACCCCTAAATTTATAATTTTGACAATTTACTTTCTGAACTTATTAAATTGTTGCAATGCACCACTTAAGAATTAATTTTTTGTTAAATTAGTTGTGAAAAACCCATTTCCAACTAAAAATTTTCAAATCTAATACAAACTCTAATGCAAATTTCTAATTTTAAATCTTTTATTTAGTATAAAATTAACTAAAAGGATACATTAATTGCAATAATTTAGCAAGTTTATGGGGTAAATTGTCAAAATTAGAAGTTTGGGGGGCAAGTTTCCAAAGGATAACAAGTTGAGGGGGGTGTCAGTGTTAAATACCTCTATAAAGTGTCTATATATACTGCAACTAATTAGACAAAGTTTTGTGTATACCCGAAAGGTAACAGAAATGGCTTCTAAGAAATTCTCATTTGTTTGGAAGGTTCTCTTGGTTGTTATGCTTCTATTAGCCACAGCAATGGCTTCAAGAAATGTTCCACGTCCCCTGTTTAATGGTAAGCAAAAATATTAGCCTGATTTATCTAATTAATTATTGACTTTTGGCCAACCGTTTTAATGGAACAAGAGGCTACATATAGTGTTATTTCTATATTTTCTCTTTTTGGACTTGCAGATAAGAAGGCTGAGTCTATGGCAAAACGTCAACTGAAAGAAGACTTTCCCTGGGGTGGCAATCGTATTCATGATCGTTGATTATGTTTATGTGTTCTACTTCTTCCAATGCACAATAACAACTATATATGTTTTGTATATATATGTATGCGTACTATAGTCGCAAAATGTTTTAAATCATCTGAAATAAGCTAGCTGCTATGTTCTAAAATAAAACTGCAAACTTGTGTATGTAATTTAGGCATTTCAAATTAATAAAAGGAAGCGTGTGTATCTTTTTCTGGTTTTGGTTTTTGTATATATTTTTTTTAATAACGTATGAGCAGATCTTCAAAAAACCCAAACGCAAAATGTAATTTTTCTGCCACATGGTCTGATTACTATTCAGGCTAGTACTGAAAAATCATTGTACATTCACTACAAAAAAGGTGGCTTTCTCGTCGCTTCTAGGCAGACGAGAAAACCCTTTGTCGTCGGTCGCTCAACCGATGAGGAAGCCAGGGACGAGAAAGGTCCCTATCTTTTCTCGTCGGTTTAAACTGACGAGAAAGGCCAAACTTCCTCGTCGTTTGAATAGCTATTTATAAGTCCTATAAAATTGACTTGAGTTCTACACCACAAACAGTCTATTAACTTAGTGATATAGGACAAATTCACAATTTAACAAATCCAAGATAAAAAATGACCATGTAAATTCATGAGAAACTAGATTAATGGTGCTGAAAGAGGTTAGCTTCGACCCCACCAGTCACAGGAATCCTAGTAGATAAGTTCCTGATTTGGCGTTCAAGTTCGAAAGAGAAAAATCATTAATTGATCTCAAAATTTTGGTTGGCTATAGTGAGCTTGGCGCTTCTAGGTGCATTGACATTATCATAAGCATACAATTGTGCAAGACTTCTTCAAGACAAAAAATGGCGTCAAAGATTAATGTCAAAGAAAAACAACACAATATTGCAAGTTATTTTTCTAATATTTTCCAACTTTATGGGTGCATTTTGAGAGTCAGTTTATCATTCACCTTTTAAGTATATGAATATACCATTTCGAATTTTTGATCTTCTTACAGAGAAGAATACATATCCACCTTGATCCGTCACAGCTACATTGCAGGTCCCATTAAAAATTGAGCCTCAAAATCGATACCCATAAGTTTACTAGTTACTAGAAAAGGAGTATAATTCAAGAGGGATTCTGTTCATATGTACTTTTATTTGTATCCCCTCCTATGGTGGAAGTGTACAACAGAAAATTTGATAAAACGATTTGTCGTTTACTAGAGTAAATTGAGAAAACGACTTGTCGTTACTGTAGTAAACAGCATGTACCTTTCTTTAAAATGGATGGACTTCAAAATATGACCATCGAGCCATTTTAACGACAATTGATCACAATATCGTCATTTTATATGAATTAAAGAACAACGAACTTTACATGAGAAGCTCCAAACTCGATTTGATTAAAAAAAAAAAAAAAGTTGCTGGCAATCTACTACTACTTTCTTTAATAAATCCCACCAAATGCAAGTGGGGGAATCTTCTCGATCTCTAACCGTTGCTTAAATCTTCAGAAACGTCACTTGAGATTCACTTGCTATGCCGGTCAATATGTTGACTCTGTTGACTTCAATACTTTTCCATCAAATGTGGAGATGTGATCAAAATCATACGAGGCTTCAATTATTGAAAGACTCACTGTCGTCTAAGGGAGATACTCTATGGAAAATTCCTTCAATGAAACTGAATACTTGTTTCATTATTGTTGCAGACATAATTTAGCGGTAGTTTCGAATTGACTCAACCACCTGGTGTAGAGTTTGAATCTCCAATCCCAAGTTAAAAAAAAAAAAAAAAAACTTGGCTTCATTTGAGCATGGACATTAGTTGGCTTTAGCCGTGTCACGTGATAAAGTAACAAGAGAGATTCGGCCGTATTGGAAATAAAAAAATAAATCATTGTTATTACAACCTGTTACACGAATTTGATTGTGTTGCTTACTTTGGTGGGGTAGCCGAGACTTGTGGAACCGAAGATAAAGCCGACTTTGGTGGAGAAGAATCTGGTGCAGCTGAAGCTAAATTTGGTGGAGCAGATGCTATTGGATTTGAGTGATTAAGGTGTTGTTTCGAATTCAAAGTCAAACCCGATTCTCTATAACATGCCCACATAAGACGGTGTTCTAATTGGAGATACCAATCTTGGATCATAATTGGAGGCAGAAATGAAGAAAGGTGAGGAAAATGATTTAGTAAGAGCATCAGCGAGTTGATCTTTGAAGGCAATGTGAGAAAAGAAAAACGAGTTACAAAAATTGTTACATGTCTTTAGGAATTGTAGAAAATTTGTACCCTTTGGAAATTTATTTGTTTGAGAAAAGGCTACTAAAATATCCACTTTTCCAATCAAACGAATCATGATAATTAGGTATGGTCTACGAGAATATGGATGGTGAAACTTAAAATTTTACGGTTATAACCATTGAGTCACGAATCCAAAAGAAATGGCTCTAAAGAAAGAAATTAGGGTTCCCAATGCTTCTCCATGCCCAATGAGATATGCCTACCCATACGGAATGTCCCTCCAATTAATGCTCAAGTTTCGGTACGCTTATTCTTTGAACTTGGACCTTAATATTGGGATCTGCTAAGTTTGACAGAAATTGTTATTTTGATTTGCATTTTAGTTAAGCTACGTTTGGTGTTTGAGTTCATTTTGAACTCAACTGTACTTTCCGGCTAGTTTTTTTTGTCTTTTTCTGAAAAAGTCAATAAAAATTATAATAAGTTTTTGAAAAGTCAATAATTTTAACCTAAAAAGTCTATTTCATTTCAAACTCAACCCGAACACTAAACGCATACTTAATATCGTATATAGTTTAATATTATGTCATATATAAGTAGGTACTTTCTGATGTATATATAATTAATAATGAGATAGAGCAATTTATATTAAGATGATTTAGAAAATTTGAAATAGGTTGGCACCCTTGAAGCCACCTATCCCACACTACACTAAGCTCTCAATTCTATAATTTATATATATATATATATATATATATATATAAAAGAAAAGTCAAACAAGAAAAAAAAAAGAAAGGGAAAATAGAAAGACCCTCTCTTATTATTATTATTATTATTATTATTATTATTTTCGTGCTTCTATAAATTATGAAAATAAAACTCTAAGATTTTCTCTTTACTATAAACAAAGATAAAAAGATAAAGTTATATAGTATAATTACAAAAAATGCGCGATAACATATGAAAGAAGTAAGAAGTGAGAAAGTAATAAGTGACCTTTTAACATTTTTTACATACGAAAAAAATGTTTAATACCCTTGAAAGAGAATTGTATGTATGATGTATCCAACCAGTACTCGTGTACGTGTTCATGTTTGATTGTTAATTTTTTTTTTAAATTTTCCTTTTTAATAACATTTAAATAACTTCTTTTTTTTATATATTATATTACTGTTTTCTTGACGTGGAACAGAGACAAGTTTTTAAATCAATGTATTTTCGAGCAACTAATTAAAATAAAAAAATTTGAGCGTATATGCCGTTTTCCAAATATTTATTACATTTTTTCTTCAAATTGGGCAAAAAAAAAAAAAAAAACTAGTGGCTGGCAAGTTGATTGCTAAATTCAACGACACGTCATGTTGAGGATATTCGTTTTTCCAATATGATCGCATATTTTTCAAAAGACAAGATTGTCAATTGCCGTACATGAACGACAGAATAAATAGCTTTCTAAAGAACACACACGTCATACCCATTTTCTTATAAACGACATGTAGTTTACTGGTTACGAAAGAAAGCAGAGTTCAAGAGTAGTTTAACTATAGGGATAGAAACTTCGATAAAACGACATGTCGTTTACTGGAGTAAAGGGCAAGTTGCTAGCTTTCTTTAAATTAGAGATGGACTTCTTACTACCATCGACGTGTAAGATTGTGAATTATCCTATATCGCTAAGTTATTTGATTATTATTGCTAAGATAGTTGATTATTTTCTTCTACCATTTTATTACATTTTGTAATATAGAATCAGAACATCTAATTTCCTTTACACTAAAGTGTGTTCGAAATTTGGTCCCTAGAAGGGACTAAGTCAAATTTGGCAACTGGCATTTTTAACTTACATAGCACATGATTGAAGCTGGCCACGGAAATGCTATTCTAGCTAGCTAGCGCTTCTAGGTGCATTGACATTATCATAAGCATACAATTGTGCAAGACTTCTTCAAGACAAAAAAATGGCGTCAAAGATTAATGTCAAAGAAAAACAACACAATATTGCAAGCTATTTTCCTAATATTTTCCAACTTTATGGGTGCATTTTGAGAGTCCATTTATCATTCATCTTTTGAGTTTATGGATATATCATTTTGAATTTTCGATCTTCTTACAGAGAAGAATACATATCCACCTTGATCTGTCACAGATACATTGCAGGTCCCATTAAAAATTGAGCCTCAAAATCGATACCCATAAGTTTACTAGTTACTAGAAAAGGAGTAGAATTCAAGAGGGATTCTGTTCATATGTACTTTTATTTGTATCCCCTCCTATAGTGGAAGTGTACAACAGAAAATTTGATAAAACGATTTGTCGTTTACTAGAGTAAATTGAGAAAACGACTTGTTGTTACTGTAGTAAACAGCATGTACCTTTCTTTAAAATGGATGGACTTCAAAATATGACCATCGAGCCATTTTAACGACAATTGATCACAATATCGTCATTTTATATGAATTAAAGAACAACGAACTTTACATGAGAAGCTCCAAACTCGATTTGATTAAAAAAAAAAAAAAAGTTGCTGGCAATCTACTACTACTTTCTTTAATAAATCCCACCAATTGCAAGTGCGGGAATCTTCTCGATCTCTAACCGTTGCTTAAATCTTCAGAAACGTCACTTGAGATTCACTTGCTATGCCGGTCAATATGTTGACTCTGTTGACTTCAATACTTTTCCCATCAAATGTAGAGATGTGATCAAAATCATACAAGACTTCAATTATTGAAAGACTCACTATCGTCTAAGGGAGATATTCCATGGAAAATTCATTACTTAAAATTAACATTATGTTTAATGAAACTGAATACTTGTTTCATTATTGTTGCAGGCATAATTTAGCGGTAGTTTCACATTGACTTCACTACCTGGTGTTGAGTTCAAATCTCCTATTCCAAATTCAAAAAAAAAAAAAAAAAAAAAAAAAAACTGGGCTTCATTTGAGTATGGACAGTAGTTGGCTTTAGCCGTGTCACGTGATAAAGTAACAAGAGAGATTCGGCTGTATTTGAAAATAAAAAAACAAATCGTTATTATTACAACGTGTAACACGAATTTGATTGTGTTGCTTACTTTGGTGGGGTAGGCGAGACTTGTGGAACTGAAGATAAAGCCGACTTTGGTGGACAAGAATCTGGTGCAGCTGAAGCTAAATTTGGTGGAGCAGATGCTATTGGATTTTGAGTGATTAACGTGTTGTTTCGAATTCAAAGTCAAACCAGATTCTCTATAACATGCTCACATAAGATGGTGTTCTAGGAGATGCCAATCTTGGATCATAATTGGAGGCAGTACTGAAGAGAGGAGAGGAAAATGGTTTAGCAGCGAGTTGATCTTTGAAGGTGATGTGAGAAACGCGAAAAGAGTTACAAAAACTGTTATATATCTTTAGGAATTGTGGAAAATTTGTACCCTTTGGAAATTTATTTGTTTGGGAAAAAGCTACTTTAATATCCACTTTTCCAATCATGAGAATCATGATAATTACGCTTATTCATTGAACTTGGACCTTAAAATAGGGATCCGCAAAGTTTGACCGAAATTGTTACGCGGAATTTGCATGCCTCTTAAAATTTGTCGTGCCATGTTAGAGGCAGTGGTCGAGCCAGAAGGTTTTTCAGTAGGGGACTATGAACAAATTTTATTGGTTTGCATATATTTCAATTATAGTTTCGGAGCACAATTTGTTTTTAATAGAATGAGGGTGTAACAAAATATATTAATTTTTAAGTAAGAATATACAAACATAGTTTTTCTCATAAAATAGGGATAAAATTAGAATTTCTGAATATTTTAAAAGACAAATCAAAATTTAAAAATTTGAGTGGAGCATGTACTTTCACTTACAAGAGACTGGCTTCTCCACCGGTAAAAGTGACATGAAGGCCATTTTGCTCGTGTTTTGGTTGGACCAAAGATCTTCCAAATTCTCTCATATGGAAGAAAAAGAAAATCATCATATTTTCACAATAACTGTTAAAATATTGAATTGGGCAATTTCTCAAAACTATTTTTAGTTTGTTTCTTGGTTTTGATAATTAGGTTGTTTCTATTACTTGTTAGTTTACTTTTCTTTTCTTTTCTTGATATTTTATCCCCTATAAATAGGATTAAGTATTCCTTGTAATTTGTGAAATAGAATTAAATGAAAAAATACTATTCTCTCCAATTTTCAAGCATAAATGGATACAATAAAAACCCTAACTTTTCAAATTTTTATAGCCATATAACATTGTTGTTAGGCCATTTCTTGGCTAATTCCAGAAGAAACCCTAATCATAACATACAAATGCAAGAAACAAAACGTTCGCATATAAAAGATCAATTTTCAGCAAAGAGTACAAACCAAAATATGTCCCGCATGCATACCAACAATCAAAAGGTTCAATCTGTTGGAGGATTTATTTAAACGGACTAAAATCATCTGTCTAATCTTGGGTGTCCTAAATGACGTCTAATCAATACTATTATGTCATGTTACTAGCAAAAAAAAAAAAAAAAAAAAACTATGCCACGTCATTTTAAAAAGTTTGAAATGCTTTTATAACTGATTTTTTATACCTTAAGATCTAACAGCATTCAATGATGTGTCAAAATATAATTGTTAATTAATTAGATACCATTCATAACACTAAAGTCGAACAGGAGATTTACATGGATAATGCCGTGATAGTTGACCAATCTTCGATCAAGCAACCCGTGGAGACCGGATTACTGATTCGGGCAGAAGGGGAAACTGGGAAACATGAGATCATCAGGAATGCCAAGAATTTGTCAATAATGGCTAGATCATCTCGGACGAATATAATAGATGAGGACTCTTTGGAAGATCACAGCTTTAAAGTGAACGACAAACCCATAGTCAATTACGTTGACATACTTGCTCAAAAGATATGAAAATTGCTTGATTCAGTTTTTTCGGGGAAAAAAAATTGACAGAACTGTTATTTTGAAAGGAAAAGTAAACAAAAAGATTGAACAGAAAACGCCTTCTTAGCAGCTTAGAATTTGAATTAAGAAGGGGTTTTAAATTAAAAATCTTAGTGATTTTTCTTAGGTTTCTTCTTTTATGTTTTGTTTTCCGCTATATATATGTAAATAATTTTGGACCTTTTATGTTCTTTTCTTCTTTTAATAAATGTGTTTACTTATTTTAGAAAGAATAAAATTGCTGAGCTTATCCTAATTTTGTTTGTGATACAAATTTAGGTGGTTTTATCTTGGAGACTGTAAAATAGTTTATAGATTTCTATGTTCCTTATCTTAACTTTGTTTCAAGAATTGTTCAAAAATTAAAAAAAAAAAAAAGAAAAAAAAATCATTCCTAGAAGTTTTCCTTGTTTCTGAAGCTAGTTCATTAATGTTCAAGTACTCTTGCAAGCTTGTTGTTATAATAGCCTTCTCCATCGTGGAACTAGTTCATGTAAACAAACTTCTGGGATCACCTGTTTTGCCTATTCATTAAGTTACTTCTAAACTTTGATAAATTATTGATATGGTGCGTTGGGATTATCCCAAAATTAAAATAAGACAAGTTTGGGATTTTCAAAAGGCATGACTAGTGATTCTATGTTCGCTCATCTCTATAACTACATCGTCAAACTAGTTTGGATTTATATGGATTTTTTGTGTGTTCTTAATTAACAACCTATATGCAAGTTGAGTGTTAATTTTCATAAAATAATATGCATTCTTATCAAAAGGTATATTACTACAGATTTATAAGTTGGTAAATGTTAAAATTAAAAATTTAGTGTGTAAATCGAAACTATAAGATAAATTCAGGGATGCATTGGTGCACCAAAAAAAAAAAAACTCACAATTGTGCATATAAATAACCAGTTCAATCTATCTCTCTTTGAATAGACTGTACACACAACTTGTCTAAAGAAATAACAAAAAAAAAAAAAAAAAAAAAGAAATTCAATAAAATTTGGATATATCGACGACCAAGATCACACACACAAATGTGCATATATATATATATATATATATATATAGATAGATTGGTTTGTGGTTGCCTTTAATTTATCTCTATCTCTTGATCACCCGTTTAGTGTGGGCCTGATGTAGTTGAAATTCCCTTCCTTCAAGAGTCAAGTTTGGGGGCTAAATTTGGAGTTCATATAGAAGCTTCAGCAAGTTGACAATCAATGTATATGAGATATAGGTGCATATACTGCCATGACAATATGCGAGATTGTTTCAGGACAAAAATGGCAGAATTTCAGAGGAAAATGGCATTTTTTTTTTTTGGCGTTTTATTCGAAAGTCAAATGAGTCCAAAGCTA
Source organism: Ficus erecta (assembly GCA_008635985.1). NCBI lineage: Eukaryota > Viridiplantae > Streptophyta > Magnoliopsida > Rosales > Moraceae > Ficus > Ficus erecta. The sequence goes on from BKCH01000010.1 coordinate 4,188,963, forward strand.
CAATGTGAAGGGAAATTATAACTTTACAAATAAATGTAGAAATTAATCGGATGGGTGCAAGTGTCTATACAAAAGTTAATATTGCTAAATATTAGAAGTGATGATGAACGCTAATTATAGGACTCGACATATAAGATTTGTGGATCCCTATAATTTTGAAGTTGATCCGTATATACTTTGACATATATAACTCTGATGTTAGTTATTCATTTTCATCATTTATTAAAAAAGCGGGGTTGCGTAAGATTTTAAGTAGGGGATTGTAGATGTGATCTCACGTTGTGATATTTTTTTGTTACTTATACGATGAACATACTTCACATGTTAGTTAATTATGAGTGAAAAATTGATGATCTTGAAGAATCTTATTCTTCAAAAGCGCGCAAAAGACTTCGAAAAGTAAGTGCAAGTTAGAAAGTCAGACTTCAAGTCTTCCTGTGAAAATGAAAGGTTGTATCACAATAAGTGGCCTATATAAACTATGTGAAACATGCATGGATTTCGCATACTCAACCCACTATCAATAGAATGGCTCGCAAGATCAAGTTCTTGTTTCCTTGGGAGGTTCTCTTGATGGTTATACTTATCCTAGCCACGGGCGCAATTGCTTCAAGGGATCCCGGCGGCGCGTTTACTAGTAAGTTTGATTATGCATGTGCACGAGTCCTCGAATAAAAATCGTGTGTTAACACCGCATTTTTCTCTTCGGTTTGCAGATGTGGCAAGACGTATGGCCGCAGATTGTCCTTGGGGTGGCGGTCGGAGAAATATCGGTTTTCATTGTCCCTGGGGTGCCAATCGTGAAAATACCAATCCTTGATCTTATGCAAGAGATCATCTATAGACTACAATATAATGTCCTGTTAGTTATATGTACTACTCCATCTGTATGTGTGTGTTTGTGTGGCATGGTTGGGCTAAGCTAGCTGCTATAGGTTTTGCCCAGTACAATAATATTGCAGCTCTCGTGTATGTAATTTATGTATTTCATCATGAATGACTCCATCTTGGTGTAATGTTCTTTTGCTTAATTGATAAAAATAATACTGTGTTTTGACCGGATTTTCAATTATGCTAAATTAATCATTTCGATGTTGAGGTTGATTTTAAATCTTCTAGAGACTCAACTATTACTTAGGATTTCTAAGTTAAAAAAAAAAAAAAAAATTTGAACAAAAACAATACGAACTTGAAATATATGGTTGTGTTATCGGAACATATTCGTATTAACCTATTTATTAATCGTGTCAAAAAATGCAAACTCAAACACAATTCATTATTAATTGTGTCATAATAAAATGTAAATCCGGACATGATTCATTTATTAGTCCTGTTAGTCATATAAACATATTGTAACCCATTTATATTAATATATTGATTAAATAATTGATAATTATGATTTATTAAAAACAAGGATGATACGTTTAATGATCAAATTATCTTTTATTGTTTTTTATTAAAAAAAAATAAGTGGAGTTTAGTTGCAAATTTTAGAATTCTTATTACAATTTGCATTTAGCTTGTGTTTTGAATATCGGTTCAAACTTAAATTTTATAACTTATTTTTTGTTATTTTTTGAAAAGTCAATAAAAATTTTAATTAATTTTTAAAAGTCACACAACAACAATCCAAATATTTCAACTCAAACCGGCTAATCAAACGGAAGCTTAGTAAATTGTATATACTTTATTATTCGTATATAGGTAGGTTTTTGCTGATAAATATAATTAATAGTGAGATAGGGTAATTAACAATAAGATGATTTAGAACATTTGGAATAGGTTGGTACCTTTAAAACCACCTATCCCGCACTAAGTTCTCAATTCTAATTTATTTAAAAAAAAATTCAAACAAGAACTAAAAAAAGAAAAAAAAAAAAAAAGTAAGAGAAATTAGAAAGTGAACACAAGCGCTGAATGAACAAACAACTCATGCATGCGAAAGGAAAGAGATCACCATGCATACAGACATTAAAAAAAGTACAAAACAAAAACAAAAATAGAAGATGATCCTGAAATTCAAAGTTAGAACTAAGTTTGGTAGCATCTCCGTATATATGACTCCTTAAAAACCCTCTAATCAAAACTCAATGAGAAAATGTAAGAGAGAAGAAAGAGTATATATCTACCATTAAGGTCAGTTGTCAGTAAAATGATAATTGGGAAGTGTTACCAAATTATGATTGACCGGAGAAGACATAAGCGCTCGTGCTCTGAAGCCACCAAGCGGCCACACCAAGGTGAACCCCGAGAGAACCCAGTCGATCCACAAAATGATTACCTTTGCCGAAAATATGAGTGACCATGTAATTAATAGTTATCAAGTAATTCAAAGTATTACTCCATCTAGCTTTGTAGCACCAAGGAACTTCCTTCGACAAATCCAACAGATAAGTTGAGTCGCCTCCATTTACTTCAAAAAAAAAAAAAAAAAAGTTCAGTCACTTTCGATTTAAAGGTAATCTCAACCGAAACCTTTAGCTTAATCCATTGTAGTAATGATAGTTAGGAGTTATGCTTCAATATATATATAAATTAAACAAATTAAATAAATAAAATAAAATAAAAATTCTGAGAGGATGAGCAAAACAACCTTTCGTGAACCCAGATATGTTATTAATTAATTAAGTTGTCAATATATAATATATAGTTAATCTCATCGGTTCGTGTCAATCCACGTTATATAGATGAATCCAAATGATTTGTCTATTAATCATGTTAATCATGTGAAATCTGTTATTGACCCAAGCTATCACTCCAGTTGGGGGAATTTAATTTTAGTATGATGATGCCAAGAAAACTTTTCCTTAAAGTTAATAGCTCAAAATTAATGGAAAAGCAAAGTTTAGCGATCAGTGTAAGGGGGTTTTTAATTGTTTGCGGAAAGGCAATCAGACGACGGACAAACTCTTAGGTACTCATGCAGCTTTTGTTCATTCTCCAACTACAGATTTACTACATAGCCGACTCTGCGCGTAAACGTGTGCTCGTTTTTCTCCTTTTAGTGTTTTCTCCCAATTGGGTTGTGGAGTACAAGGTATGAGTTTGTCTCTACCGTGTGGAACCTTCTTTGGCTATTAGGCGTCTATTAAGAAAAATTAGGTAAATAATAGACAGGTTTTAAGCCCCCTACTTAAGCATGCGTTTGGTGCTAAGGTTTGAATTGTAAAATTTGAGTTTGAATTGATTATACAATTATCGAGGCGTTTGAATTGTTAGAGTTAAAAGTGTAAAAACTTGAAATGTGTTTGGAAAAAATATAGAGCTTGTTTTGTTCGTCTCGAAATTCTATACAATTAAAATATATATATATATATATATATATCATCTCATTGAACTTGTTTATGTAAAGTTGTGTACTTTTAAAGTTTGAGTTACAAAATTGTATGAATAGTGAAGCTGAGAGAAAAAGACAAAAATTGAATTGTAATTTTAAGATTTAGATTGTGACACCAAAATCCCCTAAGTGATTCTATATTCATTGTTCAGCTTCATTTACCTTTTCTTTTTCTTTTTCTTTTTCTTTTTTTAATTATTTTTAATGTTCCTGTTTTATTTTTATATTGTTCAGCTTCCCTCATTACTTTATTAATATTCTTTTATCATATTGGGTGGTTGGCTTAGGAGTAGCATCCTTTACAAGACATTCTAGAATCCTTTGGAGACTTATCTTCTATCGTTTATTCGAAAATAAAATTTAAAAACAGAATAAAATAGTCAAGAAGGAATATGGATTGCAATTTATATGGTTATCAAGGGCGAAGGAAAGTGATGCCCACAGGGTGAATTTTTGAAAATTTTTAATACACATAATACCCATAATTTTTAAATATATATATAAATATATATTTATATATATATATGAATTCCTTTAAATTTTTTTATTTGTGTCTTCTTACATTAAACAAAATTGTAATGTCTCCCTATTTAATCCAGTTTTAAAGCTAATTAAATCAAACACGCTAAAAACAAAGAGGTCCAATTTCATAAATTATTGGACTTTGTAAGCTAAAACTCTAAAAAATTATCAATCTTACTCGGTCCCTTTAAGTAAACAAAGTTATTATAAAGCCAGAACAGATGTAAAAAGTCACAAGACTTGAAAGCCTCTCGTCAGAAATCAAAGAAAACGGAAGATGAATAAAATTATACATAAAAAAGGAATCAAATTATAAGAATATGCCTATATTAATTTCGAAATGATTCATTCCTCATTTTAAAGAAACTTTGTTCATTTTATGATTGGAGTCTTGGACATTCTATTTAAAAAACCTATCATTCTCATTTGCATAATAAGATAATAGAATGCTTATATTTGTACACGACTAGAATAATTGAAGTTATAGAATATCAGTACCCTATTTTCACTTATTTATAATTTTAAGTACTTGTTGTTGTTGTTATTGTATCATTTGTGTGACCTTATCATATTGATCAGTTTGACAATGCTATAAGAATTTATGTTTCGTCTTTATTCTTTCATAGTACAATTATATCATATTAGAATATAATGCTTTATATAAACATTTTCTTATTTAAAAAGTCATATGGATACTCTCTATACGTGTCATTCGAGTTCAATAATTGAACCAATTATTTATGTGTGAACTGGTGATTGTATTACGCACTCATGCGTTAAAATATATATTTTCCCTTTCAAAAAATTATCCTAATCCTCTTGAAACAATTTTCTAACCGCGCTGATTGTTTAGGATCCGTACTCCACTATTACTCCATTATGCACAAAGCGTCACTTCATCAAGTACTATCGAGAAAAACATGTCTTCTTTTTTTCCCTCTTCAAGATAAAACATAATAATGTAGACATGGTTCTTAAATATATATATATATATATATATATATATATCCATAAAGATCTAGTTCTTATCTTTATATTGTCTCAAACACGTGTTTCCTGTAGTGACATTAAACAATACCTGAAAGTTATAGTGCATAGCTCCTTTTGTTGTGCGCTATCCAAATTGCTTTGTTCAAAATCCACTTAGCGGATTAAATATTTCTCAAGGACAAAGCTGATGACTTCCAGCTAATTAAAAAGACAATTAGCGGCATACTTAACTCTTAATTAAATCCCCCATCTAGAAGGGTACTCACAGGGCATGAAATTAAAACAAGTATTTTCTGGACAACGTGTCGAAAAAGTCTTGTTATTAGGCCCCACATTCTGGACATCTTTGGGATTCATCCACTAGTTTTACGCTAACTTGATCAAATTCGTGTTGTACTTAAGTTTAAGATAAAGATCTAGTCATGATTTTAGTTCCGAAGGTTGTTGACGTCAGAGTAAGATCTCATAGTTAATGCGATTTTCGTCGAGTTAGTTTAATAAAAGGCACTTTTAGTATCAGATAGTGGGTTTGTTTTCACATGCTAAGTGTGTTTTAACTGATTTGATCATGTGATTTTCAAGTAAGCCAATCTAAAACAGTTTTGCCTATATAAAGCAGACCAAACAAACAACATTATATGCACCTAAAAAAGCCTTAGAAAGTTCTGAAAATATGGCAAGTAAAGAGAGTTTCTTGTTCTTAGAAATCTTTGTTATTTTTGTATTAGTTTTTGTATTTTCAACCAAAGCTAGTCCAAGTTCAACATCAAGAAGAGAAGCTGAGGCTCTTCTCAAATGGAAAGCCAGTCTTCCGAAGCAATCAGTTTTGGAGTCCTGGGTTCTTCCAGAAGCTGAGAATACGAGTTCTACCCTCCGAAGTCCATGCAATTGGAACGGTATAAGGTGCAATAGAGCTGGAAGTGTTACTGAAATAGACCTGGCGAACACTGGTTTGACAGGTACCCTCGAAAACTTAGATTTCTCTTCCTTTCCAAGCCTTGTTGGACTTGATCTCAAAGAAAACAACCTCACTGGCACCATACCAACCAACATTGGCATGGTTTCGAGTCTTACGTATCTAGATCTTTCCACGAATTATCTCAACGGTACGCTGCCTCTTTCTCTTGCTAATCTGACTCAGGTTATCGAGCTCGACATCTCGCGAAACAACATAACTGGAGAATTGGACCGCCGTCTGTTCCCTGATGGTACAAGTTCTTCCAAAACTTCCCTAAAAAGTCTCAAAAATCTGTTGTTCCAAGATACTTTTCTTGGTGGCAACATTCCTGAAGAGATAGGGAACTTGAAGTTCCTGGCTCTCTTAGCTCTTGATGACAATTTTTTCTGTGGTCCTATTCCTCCATGTTTCGGTAATTTGAGTGAATTGACTGTTCTTCGTCTTTCCAATAATCACTTGTCTGGTCCATTCCCCGAAAAGATAGCTACCTTGAGCAAGTTGTCTGACTTGCGCGTGTTCACTAATAGTTTATCCGGTGTTGTACCTGTGGGATTAGGAAATTCTTCGTCATTGGTTGTCCTGCATTTGGCAGAGAACAACTTCACTGGCCATTTGCCGCCCCAAGTGTGTAGAGGTGGAAACCTTGTCAATTTCACAGCGGACCACAACAATTTCATCGGTCCAATCCCAACAAGCCTAAAAAATTGCCGCTCTTTGTATAGAGTTAGGCTTGAACATAACGAACTCACAGGTTACCTGGACCAAGATTTTGGTGTGTATCCGAACCTTACTTATATTGACTTGAGCTTCAACAACTTGCAAGGCCAACTCTCATCACACTGGGGAGAATGCCAAAACTTGACCCTACTCAAAATAGCCGGGAATATGATAACCGGCAAAATCCCAGATAAGATTTTTAGTCTGAAACACCTAGTTGAGCTTGATCTTTCTTCAAATCGTTTGTCCGGTGAGATTCCAGATAGTATAGGAAACTTAGCCGAATTGTCTTTCCTAGGCCTGACAGAGAACAACCTTTCAGGTAGGATTCCGGACAAAATAGGAAGATTATCCAACTTGTATTCCATGGACATGTCGATGAACATGTTAAATGGATCGATTCCATTTCAGATAGGAGACTGCACGAAGATGCAAGTTTTGAGATTGAGCAAGAATCATTTGAGCGGTACAATCCCGAACCAAATAGGTAATCTAGTGGCTCTACAAGGTTCACTAGATTTGAGCTATAATTTTCTGACTGGCGACATACCGCTTGAGATTGGGAAGCTTATAAACTTGGAAAGCTTGAACCTCTCCCACAATAATCTCATTGGTTCAATTCCTCCTTCCCTCGGCGAGATGCTGAGCTTATCAAAAATCAATCTTTCATACAACTGTTTGGAGGGTCCTGTTCCCGATATCAAGATCTTTCGTTCATCTCAATTGGAGGCTCTCAGCAACAACAAACATCTCTGCGGGAAGATAAAAGGCCTGCCTCCATGCGTAGTCAGAGAAAGCGGTGCAAGAAGCAAGAAACGGAAACCAATTGTTATCGTTGTTGCTTCTTTGGTAAGTGTATCGATAATTTCTTTGACACTTACATGGATTTTTGTGTCCCTTTGGAAGAAGAAGTCCACAAAGGTACTGAAATCGGAGTGTCCATCAGACGAGGAAAATCCATTTTCGATATGTTATTTTGACGGGAAAATTGTGTACAAAGACATTCTTGAAGCAACAAATAACTTTGACGACAAGTACTGCATTGGCTTGGGAGGATCGGGAAAGGTATACAAAGCCGAAATTCTGGATTCTGATCAAGTACTTGCAGTAAAAAAGCTAAGTTTCCGGGCCACAGACAGCAACATCAAGAGTTTCGCGAATGAGGTTGCAGCTTTAACAGAAATCAAGCACCGGAACATTGTGAAGCTTATTGGATTTTGTTCTCAAGGAATGCATACATTCTTGGTTTACGAATTTATGGAAAGAGGAAGTCTAGCAGATACCCTAAGCAATGATAAGGCTGCAAACGAGCTAGACTGGGAGAAGAGGATCCAAGTTTTGAAAGGAGTAGCCCATGCTTTGTGCTACATGCATCATGATTGCGTTCCACTGATAATCCATCGTGACATATCGAGCAAAAACATTTTGTTGGACTCAGAACTTGAGGCTCATGTCTCAGATTTCGGTACCGCAAGGTTTCTTAACCCCGAGTCTTCTAACTGGACTACAGTCGCAGGAACTTTTGGATACCTAGCTCCAGGTAGCTTCAAATTATTACATATACGTAAATACAAAAAATATTTATCTACATTTATCACTTTTTAATTGTTGTTACAGTTCCTATTCAATTTTCACCTCATATTTTTTTTTTCCTCATACGTTCCTCTTTTTTTTTTTTTTGGAGTGAGGTGTAAAATTATAGTTAATCTATGCATGAACCATTGTTCTTATACGTTACTATTAGACGATTATAGTAAATCCTTTATCTATGTTGCAGAGCTGGCATATAATATGGCGGTGACTGAGAAATGTGATGTTTATAGCTTTGGCGTTTTGGCACTTGAAGTTCTGATGGGAAAGCACCCGGGGGAACTCATTTCCTGTCTGAATTCAGGTTCTGATCAAAGTATCCAATGTAAGTGTAATATCCAAAATTTTTACGAACTCATGATTTTCTTGTATATAAGAAATCTAAAACTCGTATTATGTGTTTATGTGTAATTTTATGAAAATTATGAATATTAAAACAAGATTCATGATTTTATCAGTATGAGGTTGAGTTCTCGGTAATTAATTATGAGACTCCATAACAGGCCTTTTTATGGAAAAAGGTATGACGGAATTTCATAAACTCATATTGGTCAAAGTTTGATAAAAAAAAAAAAAAAGTCAAATTTTAACCAAGAGTGGTCAACGGATTGACTTGGCAGTATTGTATGATGTAGTACGAGAAAATACTGTAAAATATGTCAGTATGGGCGAGATAGCTCAAATAGGCTTTAAAATCACCCTAGAAAATCAAGCACACCTAGTTAAGGTCAAGGGCAAAAGGACGTGAAAATATGGAAAACTTGGTCACCAAGTAACCCATTGGGGCCAGTCGCATGCAGGGGCAAAAATGTCAAAATTTTCACTTTTGGGGCAAAAGTGTAAATTTTGGAAATTGGATGATGTAAGCACATGATGTCATCAAGATGATGTCATCATGATGAGGTAAGCAAAACTTGGGCTCCAAGGCAGCCAATGACCGGCCAACACCTAGAGCTAGAGGGCATAAATGCAAGAATTTAAACTTTTGGGGCCAAAGTGTAAATTTTGGAAATTGGGTGATGTAAGCATGTGATGTCACCAAGATGAGGTCATCTTGCCTTGCTCTCCAAGTGACAGCCGGCCATCTTGACACCTAGCATGCCAATTGCATGATTTTCTCAAAATTTAGGGGCTAAAATGCAATTTTTGGAAAGTTTGCATTTGCCTATAAATAGGGGTGGCATTTAATCATTTAAATCAGAAAATTTGGCCAAACTCTTGCCATTTTTCTGCAGAAAAATCCGAGAGATAGAGGAGGAGAGAAACCAAGAGAGAACCAAGAGAAAAAAAATTGGAAAAAGAGCAAGGGAGCAAGCCAAGGTTTTGGTCAGTTTTGGGAGCTGTTTTGGCCAGTTTTTGGGGAGCTTTGGTGGCTGATTTTCAGGGCAAAGGAGGCTGCAAAAGTTGGACCAATTTGGCAAGAAAAACCGGCAGCTAAGGGAGGAACAAAGGGAAGATCTACCAAGTCAAATTCTTGATCCAAAACAAGGTACCAAACCCTTGATTCCAAGCTTTTAGTTTAAATTTCAATTGGAGAAATTTAAATGTATTTTCCGAGGGTTTGTAAGAGCGTAAGCTCGATTTAAGTTTTTGCCTAAGTTGGATTTAGGGTTGTGCTTGATTTAGATTAAGGGTGGTTTGATTTATGAGTTTAAATTTTGAGCTTGCATGGTTTTATGCTTATGCTTGAATGATTTTTAGAATCGTATGTTAGGTGTTCGATAAGTTGTATGTCCCCAATTACGTTTAAGAATGATGGTTTGGAACGTTAGAAACCGCTGCATGTGTGTATTAGAGCTCCCGCGGTGGCTGGTTGAGCTAGGTTCCACGTTTAGGACGTAAAACGAACCCTAAACCGAAAACTGCCATTTTCGGGTAAAACCTGACCAGTTTCAGGAAAAGTGAAATTTGAGGCCTTTAGAGGCCGAATTTGGAAAAACTTAAAACACAAAAGTTGTTCGGAACGATTTTTCCTAGAGGACAACGTGTGCCGTGTCCCAAAATAAGGCTCCAATGGCCTCCGTTTACCCCAAAACCCGTGGCTGATCCCCAGACCCAGTTTTCACTCAGTTTTTCGGGGTCAGCCAGTTTCAAACAAAAACTGGGACGAATCTAGGCCGAATTGGAATTTTTGAAAAACATGAAAGTTTTAGAATTTTTCGAGAGCTACAACTTTTATGAAGACAACTTTTTCAGATTACGAACCAATTTTTAAATTAGAATCGTTTTTCAAAGGGTGCGCAGGGAATCCGAAAATTCCTGCACCACAAGTTTTACAAATGTTTCTAGAAAACTGTTTTCGACTACAAACTATCGTTTTGATTATGGAAAACTGTTCCAAGGGCAGTTTTCAACCTCAAATGATTTTTATAAAACACTAATCCAAGAGTTTGAATTTTTACGATTTAAGTAAAGGATTTTTATAAGTTAAAAATGAAGTTTTGGGATTAATTTCCCTAAATTTTCCAAGTAAGGGAAATTAATTTTTCAAGTTAGAATATAGCAAGCGACTAGTTTACGAAAGGTAACCGGGAGATATACCCGAGTTACTGGGCTTAGCCTCAAAGCCCAAGGTTGACCATAGTTGACCAAGGGTTGACCATTAGTTGATCAGATATCGACATTAACCTAACAGTTAATTAAAGGTTACCCAATGTAATCCTATAGGATACCAAGACAAGTGTGGGGGGGGGGGGGGGGGGGGGGCATATAACTAGAACATTGGAAAGGTTACCAACTTTTATAGGATTCTTATCCTATGTTCTTTTAATAGCAGGAAGGAACCTGCAATTGCAATCCGAGTTAAGACATCAGAACCCGGAATCTAGCAGATCAGGCAAGTATCAAACCTCACCTACAGTATGAAAATAGTAAAGACTATTTTCAGGTATACTTGCTATGTTGTGCCATGATGTGTGATGCAGTGCTATGTTTATAAAAGTGCTATGTTATAAAAGTGCTATGTTTACAAAAGTGCTATGTTTATAAAAGTGCTATGTTATAAAAGTGCTATGTTTACAAAAGTGCTATGTTTATAAAAGTGCTATGTTATAAAAGTGTTATGTTATAAAAGTGCTATATTTATAAAAGTGCTATGTTATAAAAGTGCTATGTTCACAAAAGTGCTATATTTATAAAAGTGACATGTTTACAAAAATGTCATGGTTTCAGAAATGTCATGTTTTCAAAAATGCCATGGTTCCAGAAGTGACATGTTTTCAAGAAGGTCATATTATGGCAAATGTTGAGTATGATATGACATAGTGACATCATGAAATATGTTCACTAATGTTAAATCACATGGTAAGATAATCAAGTAAGGTGTCGTACCAACCTCCCCTAATCAAGGAGGCTACAGTTTAGTATTACCTTCCGTGATCGAAATTCGTGATCGTGAAGGGTCCAGTTAGAATTCCCAGAATTGTTAGGGCCTTGCAAACCCTAGCTTTATCTGGAGACTGCGCGCTTTTGGTACGAACACTACGGGCCCACAGTTAGGACAAGATAATAAAGATTGAGTCTATAATGAAACATAAGACATTCAATCAATCATAAATGGTTCATGCATGAGTTAGTGTTGTTTGCCATGTTCTCTAGATGCTTAAAATGTTTTGTGAGATTATGTTTGAACTTGCTGGGCGAAAGCTCACCTTTGTATTTCATACTGTAGGTAAGAAGCCTACAATTTAATTGGTGGGCTATACGGACGATGCGGCGGGTGAAGGGCGGTGTGGGATACCACTACGCATAAATTTTCCGCATTTGATTTTCAGTAGTATGTTAATATTTCAAAAATAAATTATGTTTTGTTATTTGTAAGTAGTTTAAAGACACAAAAAGTTACTATCAGTATAGTCTGTTATATAACAAGCTTTTCTTTATAAGATAACTTATGTGTATATGTTTTAAAAAAAAAATTTATCTCAAATTTTCAAGTAAAGAACAAGTATGTATGGTGTCGACCTGGCTTGGGAAGTCGGGGCGTCACAGTTTGGTATCAGAGCGGTATCCTGCCAGCCTACTTCACTTCGCCTCACATCGCTCCGCAACGGTCCAAGTAAGTTAGGTTGTTTTCTTACTATTAGAATTAGTTAAGATCTTATGGGTATAGTAAGTATCCTCCTTCAACGATCATGCTGGAAAATGTTGTACACGGGGATAACGTTGGGTGGTGCCTTAGCTTGGTGATGGCAATTAGGTGACATACGGAAATAATCGAAAGTTTTAAATCTTTCCAACAGTTATAGTTATGTACTCCTGATGTGAAGGAGATATGAACAAGATCGTGATTAATTCAGATATGTTCGTATTATACTTTTATATGGAAAGAAGATTATGGTTCTATATAAAAGAAATGATTTTATTAATTTTATAATAAAAGAAGCTAAGTTTATTTTTTTTTATTTCCGTATAGAGCCATGCCACCTAAGCGAAGAAGAGCACCAATCCAAGAAGTTGATCTTGCGGCCCAGCTGAATGAACTAAGACAGATGATGTTAGCCCAACAGCAAGAGATAGGGGGGCTTAGAGCTCAGTTGGCCCAGCGGAATCAGGGACCTCCTGATGTCGAGGTACCACCAGCACCTGTGAATCGGCCTGCTGCACCGGAAATTCCTGATGTTGACCCGGTGATCCCAGAGAACCCCATAGCTCCTGAAGTGCCTGTTGTACCTGTAGCTGTTCCACCAGCACCCCGAGTTCGCACTCCGGAGGAACTATATGACAGTTTTCGGCGCATGAAGGCACCAGAATTCGAGGGGTCTACAAACCCAATTGACGCCGACAACTGGTTGATTGACCTCCAGGTTATCCTGAATTTCCTTAGGCTCAGTGATCAAGAGAAGATCCTCTGTGCATCCTTCGTGCTGAAGAAAGATGCTCGCCTTTGGTGGGAAACAGTCCAGATCCGGTGGGATGTTACCCAAATGACTTGGGAGGACTTTGTGGACGAATTTAAAGATAAATACTTCAACATTGAAGATATGGAAGCTCAACAGGACGAACTCAGTAATTTTCGCCAGGGAAATCTGTCGGTAGCTGAGGCAGTACAAAAGTTTGAGCAGCTAGCACGTCTCTGTCCTCACGTTTTCAGTTCCGAAAGGGACAAAGTGCGGAAGATGACGAAGATGTTCCGCGCAGATTTGGCAGTGGTGATCAACAGTGGACAATATCCACCAACCACCGTTACAGATTGTGTCAGCCGAGCAGTTCGAGCTGAATACTGGGTAGGGCAGAACAGAGAACAACGGGCTAAGTTCTACCAGGAGAAGAGGGAAGAAAAGGCCCAATTTAAACAGAACCAAGTCAAGCAAGGCCAGACCTCACAACAAAAAGGTCAAGGAGGACCTTCGGGTCAAAACAACAACAGGCAATACGGCAGCAACCAACAGAAAAGGAAGTGGAATGCAGGAAGGCAGGGGAATCAACAGAATTTTCCCCAGAAGAAGAATACTCCCAATAGCAGTAGTTATCCCACTTGCCAGAAATGTGGGAAGAAACACCTGGGAGAGTGTCGTGCTGGAGATGGTCGCTGTTTTCTATGTGGCAAGGAAGGCCACTATGCTAAAAGCTGCAATCTCAATTCTCAGAGTCCGCAAAACCAACAGAGAGGACAAGGATCTCAACTTCACGCTGCACAGATGAAGCTCGATGGACCTGCAATCTCTCAAGGCAGGCTGGAAGCTCAGGAACCTCAGGGACGCATCTACGCCTATACAAATGAGGATGTTCAAGCTGGACCTTCCACCGTGGTGACAGGTCAGCTTCCTTTTGCCCAACAAGATGCTTACGTGTTAATTGATTCTGGAGCTACGCATTCATTCACATCACCTAGGTTCGCTAAGAGACTAGGTAGAGCTAGTGATAGAATTGGAAGAACATTTAGGACTGCATTACCCTCCGGGGAGATTTTGTTGTCTAATTATTGGATACGTCACGTTCCAATAATTATATGTGGTAGGGAAATGTATGTCAATTTGATCATCATTGACCTATACGACTACGACGTTATCTTGGGTATGGACTTCTTGGGGAAGTACAACGCCGTTATCGATTGTCCGCGACGAACTGTCATGTTCAAGCCAATGGGAGGCGAGGAGTTTATTTTCAGAGGATCTACTCCAAAACAGCCGAAGATGTTTATTTCGGCGCTAAAGGCTAGAAAATTGTTGGCAGAAGGATGTATGGGATTTCTAGCCAACGCGGTGGATAAGACGCAAGAAACTGAGAGCAGACCGGAAGAAGTACCGATAGTCAAGGAGTTTATAGAAGTTTTTCCTGAAGAATTGCCAGGGTTACCACCAGAACGAGAGATCTCTTTTGAGATTGAATTACTTCCTGGATCAGCACCAGTATCTAAGGCACCTTACAGGATGGCGCCTGTCGAACTTAAAGAACTGCAGATTCAGTTACAAGAGCTTCTGGATCGAGGATTCATTCGTCAAAGCTACTCGCCATGGGGAGCCCCAGTTCTGTTCGTTAAAAGAAAGATGGCACTCTTAGGATGTGCATTGACTATCGGGAATTAAACAAGATAACCATCAAGAACAAGTATCTGTTGCCCCGGATCGACGACTTGTTTGATCAACTGAGAGGAGCTTCAATTTTCTCGAAGATTGACTTACGATCCGGATATCATCAGCTCCGAATTAGGGAAGGAGATGTCCCCAAGACGGCTTTTCGTACGCGATATGGACATTACGAGTTCCTCGTTATGCCATTCGGATTGACAAATGCTCCAGCAGCCTTTATGGACCTGATGAATCGAGTATTCAAGGATTACTTGGATAAGTTTGTTATCGTCTTTATAGATGATATCTTGATTTATTCAAGGTCAAAGGGGGAGCACGAGGAGCACCTAAGGATCACTCTGCAGATTTTGAAGCAAAACCAGCTCTATGCTAAATTCACTAAGTGTGAATTTTGGTTGGAAAAGGTCCATTTCTTAGGACATGTGGCCTCCAAGGACGGCATATCTGTGGATCCGGCTAAGATTGAAGCAGTAAGTGAATGGCCAGCTCCGAAAAAACGTCACCGAAATACGTAGTTTCCTCGGCCTGGCGGGCTACTACCGGCGTTTTGTTGAAGGATTTGCCAAGATTGCAGCACCGCTCACCGCACTTACACGAAAAGGAAAGAAGTACGAATGGACTGCAAAATGCGAAGAGCACTTCCAAGAGCTGAAAAATAGGCTGACTCGCGCTCCGATCCTCACAATTCCGAATGTGGAGGAAGGAAACTTCGTAATATACAGCGATGCTTCCAAGATAGGATTGGGAGCCGTTCTCATGCAAAATGGAAAGGTGATCGCTTATGCTTCACGACAACTTAAGGATCATGAGAAGAACTATCCGACGCATGATTTGGAACTTGCGGCGGTAGTATTTGCGCTCAAAATCTGGAGACATTACCTCTATGGTATCAAGTGTGAAGTTTACACGGATCATCAGAGTTTGAAGTATATCTTCACACAAAAGGAGCTTAACATGAGGCAAAGAAGATGGCTCGAACTGGTGAAGGATTATGACATAGACATCCGTTACCATCCGGGGAAGGCTAACAAAGTAGCAGATGCCCTTAGTCGGAAGTCATCTTCCATGTTAATGTCCCTACAACCGTTGATCGAACCTCTTCAGAAGGAGCTAGTGGAAGCTGGAATAGAGCTTATTACGGAAAGTTTAGCTGCCCTAACCTTTCAACCTACCATTTTGGAAGGCATGAAGGAGCGACAAGAAGGAGATGCCTCGCTGCTCAGAACAAAGAATGAGGTCTTGGAAGGAAAGGAGTCGGATTTCAACATATCTGATGAGGGCATACTCTATCAGAAAAATAGATTATGCATTCCTAACGAGGACGAATTGAAGAAGCAAATCATGAAGGAGGCTCATGAGACCCCATATTCCGTTCATCCGGGAGCCACAAAGATGTATCAAGACTTGAAGGAAAGCTTTTGGTGGCCTAAAATGAAGAATGATGTTGCAACTTTCGTCAGTAAATGCCTCACGTGTCAGAGGGTCAAGGCAGAACATCAACGTCCAGGGGGAGAATTGCAGAAAATTTCCATCCCAGAATGGAAATGGGACCAAGTGACCATGGATTTTGTGGTTGGTCTACCCCGAACTCCCAGTGGCAACGACGCTGTTTGGGTGATTGTTGATCGTTTGACGAAATCTGCACACTTTATTGCCATCAAGCTAAGCTTTTCAGTAGAGCAGCTAGCGGAATTATACGTCACGCAGATCGTTCGCTACCATGGGATTCCGAAATCGATTATCTCGGATCGTGATGGACGGTTCACTTCTAAATTTTGGAAGAGTATACATCAAGCCATGGGTACAAAGCTTACTTTTAGTACGGCTTTTCACCCTCAAACGGATGGACAATCAGAGAGGACCATCCAGACCCTAGAAGACATGTTGCGAGCATGCGTGATGGATTTCAAAGGGACTTGGGATAAGAAGCTTCCTTTGATTGAGTTCTCGTACAACAACAGTTTTCAAGCTTCAATTGGAATGGCTCCTTATGAAGCCCTGTACGGGAGAAGGTGTAGATCTCCAGTCCACTGGTATGAGACAAGAGAGAAGGAACTTGTGTCCACGGATTTTATTCGGAAAACCACTGAGGCCGTGAAACTCATACGCCGACGGATGGAAACTGCATTTAATCGACAAAAGAGCTACGCCGACAAACGCAGAAGACCTCTAGAATTCCAAGTAGGAGACTTGGTTTTTCTCAAAGTTGCTCCATTCAAAGGAGTTATGAGATTCGGGAAGAAGGGGAAATTGAGTCCAAGATACATAGGGCCATTTGAAATACTGGAAAGAATCGGTAATGTGGCCTATAGGTTGGCTTTGCCTCCAGAATTAGCATATGTACACAACGTATTTCATGTGTCGATGCTAAAGAAGTACATCTCAGATCCATCCCATGTATTGGACCACGAACCAATTGAGGTCCACGAGGATATGACATATGAGGAGAAGCCGGTTCAAATCTTGGCACGAGAAGAGAAGGTGCTAAGGAACAAGGTTATACCTTTAGTGAAGGTCCTATGGCGAAATCATGAGGTTGAGGAGGCAACATGGGAACGCGAGGAAGATATGAAGAAAAGCTACCCAGAATTGTTCTGATTTTCGAGGACGAAAATTCTTTAAGGAGGGTAGATTGTAATATCCAAAATTTTTACGAACTCATGATTTTCTTGTATATAAGAAATCTAAAACTCGTATTATGTGTTTATGTGTAATTTTATGAAAATTATGAATATTAAAACAAGATTCATGATTTTATCAGTATGAGGTTGAGTTCTCGGTAATTAATTATGAGACTCCATAACAGGCCTTTTTATGGAAAAAGGTATGACGGAATTTCATAAACTCATATTGGTCAAAGTTTGATAAAAAAAAAAAAAAGTCAAATTTTAACCAAGAGTGGTCAACGGATTGACTTGGCAGTATTGTATGATGTAGTACGAGAAAATACTGTAAAATATGTCAGTATGGGCGAGATAGCTCAAATAGGCTTTAAAATCACCCTAGAAAATCAAGCACACCTAGTTAAGGTCAAGGGCAAAAGGACATGAAATATGGAAAACTTGGTCACCAAGTAACCCATTGGGGCCAGTCGCATGCAGGGGCAAAATGTCAAAATTTTCACTTTTGGGGCAAAAGTGTAAATTTTGGAAATTGGATGATGTAAGCACATGATGTCATCAAGATGATGTCATCATGATGAGGTAAGCAAAACTTGGGCTCCAAGGCAGCCAATGACCGGCCAACACCTAGAGCTAGAGGGCATAAATGCAAGAATTTAAACTTTTGGGGCCAAAGTGTAAATTTTGGAAATTGGGTGATGTAAGCATGTGATGTCACCAAGATGAGGTCATCTTGCCTTGCTCTCCAAGTGACAGCCGGCCATCTTGACACCTAGCATGCCAATTGCATGATTTTCTCAAAATTTAGGGGCTAAAATGCAATTTTTGGAAAGTTTGCATTTGCCTATAAATAGGGGTGGCATTTAATCATTTAAATCAGAAAATTTGGCCAAACTCTTGCCATTTTTCTGCAGAAAAATCCGAGAGATAGAGGAGGAGAGAAACCAAGAGAGAACCAAGAGAAAAAAAATTGGAAAAAGAGCAAGGGAGCAAGCCAAGGTTTTGGTCAGTTTTGGGAGCTGTTTTGGCCAGTTTTTGGGGAGCTTTGGTGGCTGATTTTCAGGGCAAAGGAGGCTGCAAAAGTTGGACCAATTTGGCAAGAAAAACCGGCAGCTAAGGGAGGAACAAAGGGAAGATCTACCAAGTCAAATTCTTGATCCAAAACAAGGTACCAAACCCTTGATTCCAAGCTTTTAGTTTAAATTTCAATTGGAGAAATTTAAATGTATTTTCCGAGGGTTTGTAAGAGCGTAAGCTCGATTTAAGTTTTTGCCTAAGTTGGATTTAGGGTTGTGCTTGATTTAGATTAAGGGTGGTTTGATTTATGAGTTTTAAATTTTGAGCTTGCATGGTTTTATGCTTATGCTTGAATGATTTTTAGAATCGTATGTTAGGTGTTCGATAAGTTGTATGTCCCAATTACGTTTAAGAATGATGGTTTGGAACGTTAGAACCGCTGCATGTGTGTATTAGAGCTCCCGCGGTGGCTGGTTGAGCTAGGTTCCACGTTTAGGACGTAAAACGAACCCTAAACCGAAAACTGCCATTTTCGGGTAAAACCTGACCAGTTTCAGGAAAAGTGAAATTTGAGGCCTTTAGAGGCCGAATTTGGAAAAACTTAAAACACAAAAGTTGTTCGGAACGATTTTTCCTAGAGGACAACGTGTGCCGTGTCCCAAAATAAGGCTCCAATGGCCTCCGTTTACCCCCAAAACCCGTGGCTGATCCCCAGACCCCAGTTTTCACTCAGTTTTTCGGGGGTCAGCCAGTTTCAAACAAAAACTGGGACGAATCTAGGCCGAATTGGAATTTTTGCAACACACGAAAGTTTTTAGAATTTTTCGAGAGCTACAACTTTTATGAAGACAACTTTTTCAGATTACGAACCAATTTTTAAATTAGAATCGTTTTTCAAAGGGTGCGCAGGGAATCCGAAAATTCCTGCACCACAAGTTTTACAAATGTTTCTAGAAAACTGTTTTCGACTACAAACTATCGTTTTGATTATGGAAAACTGTTCCAAGGGCAGTTTTCAACCTCAAATGATTTTTATAAAACACTAATCCAAGAGTTTGAATTTTTACGATTTAAGTAAAGGATTTTTATAAGTTAAAAATGAAGTTTTGGGATTAATTTCCCTAAATTTTCCAAGTAAGGGAAATTAATTTTCAAGTTAGAATATAGCAAGCGACTAGTTTACGAAAGGTAACCGGGAGATATACCCGAGTTACTGGGCTTAGCCTCAAAGCCCAAGGTTGACCATAGTTGACCAAGGGTTGACCATTAATTGATCAGATATCGACATTAACCTAACAGTTAATTAAAGGTTACCCAATGTAATCCTATAGGATACCAAGACAAGTGTGGGGGGGGGGGGGGGGGGGGGGGGCATATAACTAGAACATTGGAAAGGTTACCAACTTTTATAGGATTCTTATCCTATGTTCTTTTAATAGCAGGAAGGAACCTGCAATTGCAATCCGAGTTAAGACATCAGAACCCGGAATCTAGCAGATCAGGCAAGTATCAACCTCACCTACAGTATGAAAATAGTAAAGACTATTTTCAGGTATACTTGCTATGTTGTGCCATGATGTGTGATGCAGTGCTATGTTTATAAAAGTGCTATGTTATAAAAGTGCTATGTTTACAAAAGTGCTATGTTTATAAAAGTGCTATGTTATAAAAGTGCTATGTTTACAAAAGTGCTATGTTTATAAAAGTGCTATGTTATAAAAGTGTTATGTTATAAAAGTGCTATATTTATAAAAGTGCTATGTTATAAAAGTGCTATGTTCACAAAAGTGCTATATTTATAAAAGTGACATGTTTACAAAATGTCATGGTTTCAGAAATGTCATGTTTTCAAAATGCCATGGTTCCAGAAGTGACATGTTTTCAAGAAGGTCATATTATGGCAAATGTTGAGTATGATATGACATAGTGACATCATGAAATATGTTCACTAATGTTAAATCACATGGTAAGATAATCAAGTAAGGTGTCGTACCAACCTCCCCTAATCAAGGAGGCTACAGTTTAGTATTACCTTCCGTGATCGAAATTCGTGATCGTGAAGGGTCCAGTTAGAATTCCCAGAATTGTTAGGGCCTTGCAAACCCTAGCTTTATCTGGAGACTGCGCGCTTTTGGTACGAACACTACGGGCCCACAGTTAGGACAAGATAATAAAGATTGAGTCTATAATGAAACATAAGACATTCAATCAATCATAAATGGTTCATGCATGAGTTAGTGTTGTTTGCCATGTTCTCTAGATGCTTAAAATGTTTTGTGAGATTATGTTTGAACTTGCTGGGCGAAAGCTCACCTTTGTATTTCATACTGTAGGTAAGAAGCCTACAATTTAATTGGTGGGCTATACGGACGATGCGGCGGGTGAAGGGCGGTGTGGGATACCACTACGCATAAATTTTCCGCATTTGATTTTCAGTAGTATGTTAATATTTCAAAAATAAATTATGTTTTGTTATTTGTAAGTAGTTTAAAGACACAAAAAGTTACTATCAGTATAGTCTGTTATATAACAAGCTTTTCTTTATAAGATAACTTATGTGTATATGTTTTAAAAAAAAAAATTTATCTCAATTTTCAAGTAAAGAACAAGTATGTATGGTGTCGACCTGGCTTGGGAAGTCGGGGCGTCACAGTAAGGATGTGTTGGATCCTCGGATCGTACTCCCTACAAGCCAAGAAACCGCAGATAAGTTGGCGTTGGCTATGGACATCGCTATCTCATGTCTGGCTTTAAATCCAGAATCTCGTCCCACCATGCAAAGTGTGGCTAAACAGTTAGAAATGCAGGTTCATACTGATAACTCGAACACTTAATCCGTCTTCTGTCTTATCATCTTCTTGTTAATTTACTGCATGTACTCGTGTCTAACGGAAAAGTACGTATGAAATCAATTATGTACATGACTGAACTGTTGTATGCGATTCTTTTATTAGACGAGAAGAAAATTTTTTTTTTGATTAAACTGTTGTATGCAGACCGCTTCCTACTGAATGTTGTTTTAATTAATTTTCTGAATGCATTTTGAGTTGTTAATTTCCCTCTTCAGATCAGATCTCTTGAGATTAATACTATTACTGAAATTGTTTGGATCCTTTGAATTCACATGATTCACACTTATTGAGGCACCGCCATTTTTTAAATGTGGAAGTACTTTAGGTTATCGGTAGAGTTCCATGTATATATATATATATATGGTAGTACGTACTTATCTTAAGAGTACGGAATGATGGGAAAATTGCAATCTGTATAGCTTCAGCATTTTGGCAGTTTGAAGTTCTTATTGAACCTAACTGTTAGTGCATAACGTGTGTGGGAATTTTTTTTAGGGGCAATCTAGGGGAAAAATGAGATTCCATGCAGATTCGAGCTCAGCCCGACATCTCTCCGTTTTCACTGATTGACACCTTCAGCAACCAAACCACTTTTGGGCTGCTGCAAGTGTACGCACTTGTGACGCTGACAACAGTCAAACCATCACCACCTTCGCCGTTGGCAATATTGACGGGAAGAACATCGGGGAGATCCAGCAAACTGACGTTCTATAACGATTTCAATTTTTATGAGAGAGAGAGCAACTGACTTTTTTTTTTTTTTTTTTTTTGGTGTGTTAATTATGCACCGTTGATGCACTTTGTCAATATTCTTGAGTAAAGGCATTTGTTTAGAGCATCCCTCGTCATGATCCACAGGAGCCTGGCAACATTAGACCGAGCCTCCTATGTGAGGCACACAGGGAGGGCCATGTCATAGACAATGTTAAGGGACACCTATAGTATTAAACACCATCTATTAATGACGACCACCTTATAGTAATAATGGTGTTTAATGTCATTGAGTGGTGGAGAAGCACAGAGTTTCTCGTTTTATTATTATCATCATCATCATCATCATCATCAAGAGTCTTGTTTGTTTTTAAGCATGAAAAAATAAAAATAAAAAAAAGTGATTTTGCAAGAGTTTTCTCGTTTTTTTTATTTTTTATTTTTATTTTTTTAACAAGAGTCCTGTTTGTTTTTAAGCATGAAAAAAATAAATAAAAAAAAATAAAAAAAAATGATTTTGCAAGAATTTTATTTTACTGCCTAAGCAGAGGTAAAAGTAATTGTTGTTGGAAGTTAAACAATACAAGTTGTACGTGCAGATAAGCCTGAGCAGCTTTATAGGATGCACTAGACAAATAATGCAGCGCAAGAATATTTCACAATGGTGCGCAAATAAAGCTTTGGCTGATAGGCGCACTACCATTTCCAATAATGCAAGGCATGACACCTAATTTCCTCCTTTTTTTTTCTTTTTTTTTCCCCTTTTACAATGGTGCAAATAAACCTTGGCTTATAGGTGCAACTACCAAATCAATAATGAAATGCGAGACTTCTTTACCGGCAAGTATGGTGGAAACGTCAAAGGAAAAAAATGATACCCATTTGAAATTAATACCATACCATAGCTACTGTCCAAAAGTGGGAAGTCAATATTGAGCTCTTCAAAGGATTTTTTAATATATATCTTTTTAGGAAGAAAGAGTACATATATTGTTGGATTTTAACAGCTTTGATTTTATTTCTTACAATTATTTTTACGATGAGGGGCCTATAGCTCCAATTTTATTAAAGAAAAATATAAAACACATTCAGATTTCGATCACCTTAGAGTTCATGTCCCTCCTCTATTGTTGCTCAAAAGAAATATTCTACATGAAAATACTATTATAAATGGAAATGGACGTCAATAATTTTTTTTTAATTTATTTTCAGCAATTGAATGAAGCAAGAGAGTATAATAGTATCTATATATTATAATATTCTCATAATTGGAATGTAATATATAATGAGTTGGTTAAAAATTATTAATAGATATGATGGTGATTTTTTTAATGGAATTAATGAGGCAAATGCAAATTAATTATCTATATAAACTACACGTAGACGCAGTGTTTGATATACCTAATTTACTATATCAATAAAAATGGCTCGTAAGAAGCTTTCCTTTGCGTGGGAGGTTCTCTCTGATCATGTTTACGCTTTCTACTAGTCACGGCAACGGCTTCAAGGAATCCGTGTGACAAGTCGACCGATTGTAAGTACATATGCCTGAGCTTTCAAATTGGTTTCTTTTCTTTTTTTTTTTTTTTTTTTCCCATTCATAACGCCATACACAATCGTAAAAAATTTTACTAATTAACGCTTGAAGAGTTATAAGAACAATTGTATGCATAACACCTTTTCTCTTCTTAACTTATATTGCAGGTGTACAACCTAATGATGTCCTCGGGGGTGGCAATAGGGAAGAACTAATATTCGTTATTGATAATCCACATGATCTCTCAGTCCTTATAACGGTTGTAAAATATGTCCAGTTAATTATATATACATCGACATATATATATATATATGTGTGTGTGTGTGTAATATAGGTGTGTTTTTTTTTTTTTTTTCCTTCGTTTCTCTTGGATCTTGCCCTATATATCATGCAATGACATTGCAGTATGCATAAATAATGCCTTAAACTTGGCATAATGTAATCTTATTTTGCTTGGTTTGTATTAAAGTTCCATCTTTTAAATACGTTTTGGCTTCACATGATGTGCAGTTTTATCCTAATTTGTGTCATAGATTGGTAACTGCTTTTATGTGCTTATAATACCTCTCATAACATTGTGCGTACCTAGATCCATGAAGCTGCCAATGAGTTCACCCAAGTTATATGGTAATTTTTCTTTGCTAAATAGGGTAACAAAGCTTAATCTCAAAAGCTATGAAAAATTTAGAGTACAATGACCAGAAATAATTTATCACATAAATTATTTTCTTCGATATTTTCCCATATTTATGGAGAATTAAGATAAATAAATATTCTAAAAGTTTTCCCAATTTTTTTTTTTATCCTTTTGAAGTTGGAAGTGATAGGATTTGAACAGTGAAATCAGATGTAAAATTATTTTTAAACTATATCTACAACTACAAAGTTTTTCCAAGTCTCAATTAACTAAATCAATGAATTCTTCCCTGGATGTTAACTTTCCACAATAAATTTTGACAAGAAATTTTTTTTTTTTTTTTGAATTTGGAGTGGGATGATTTGAACTTTGCAATTTATAGTAGATCAAATGTGTAATTACACTTGAATTATGCCTTCAATCACGTAAACATTATTAATTTAATGTTTTTTTTTTTTTAATATAGAGGACAACCGATAACTAAAAATTCTGGATATTCTCAGTATACACAGGGTTAGAAATGGAAGTTAGCGTAAACAAGGGGATACTAAATGTATTTTTCATTTCATGAACGATAGGGGAAAAAACAACTTTGCACGACAAATGATGTTATTTTAGTCTTGCACGTTTAAACATCAGACGACATGTCGTTATCTTGCAAAGTGACAAAAAATAAAAAAATTGTAAACGCGAACATATATCGCCGTTTGAATTTTAAGCAGCAGTGCAGGAGTAACGACATGTCATTTTGTGACAGCCAACTTAAGAACATGTCATTTAATTCTATCGACGACAAATATTATGTCAACCTACTGAAATGATTGGAAAGTTTGGGTGGAAATACGATACTTCATTTTTCTAATGAGCAATATGTTTAAAATGAAACACCTATTAATTAAATTTTTTTAAAAAATCATGACCATGGCCGAGTGGGGCTTCCACCCTTAAAGAAATTGGGTTTTCAATCAATTTTACTACTTTAAATTTTATATTTTTCTTATTTTACCCGATTAAAAATCAACCATCCTTATATATGTCCTCTGTAGCAAAGCCACATTGAGCCGGGGCAGCTACCCCCTGGCCCAATGGGCTCCTTTAGTTTAATACCTTTATTTCTTTAATTTTTTTAACTAGGTCCTAATTTGCCCCTTTCTAAATTTTAAAATTACAAAATTTATTAAGATTATTCAAAAAAAATTCATTTATGCCTCAACATTTGATTTATAAATACACATTATTTCACATTTAAAATCCCAAATAAACAAAAAGTCAATTACATGCTATTTAAATTCGTATTTGGACTTTTTAAAGTTGATTATTTTATATTATAAAGTTCACACTAGAAGAAAAGAAGAATATAAAATCGAACAAATTTTTAGTTTAAAATTTAGTTTTAACTCACGTCCCCCTTGAAAATTTTTGGCTCCACCACTACATGTCCTCCTAACAACTTTATCTTTTAATATAGGTCCACAGTAACATAATAGGCCAATTCTGCCGGACTGCAACTCGTTCATAAAATTTGAAAGCTGCATAATATATGCATTTAAATTTGAATGACGAATTTGAACTTTTTATTCGTCAAAAGAGCATTTATTTGCACCTAAATGGTAAAACGAAAACCATATTCAAATCTCTATTTGATGTTTCTGTATTTCTTTGACTATTTGGGCACACTTATTACAAATAGGAAACCAACGTTACAAAAAACAAAAAACAAAAACAAAAATTTCTGCCCATGTCTCACATACAAAGTACTAAACTTTAACAGAGTAATAAGGATGCAGTTTTAGTCATCAGCATAAGCTTGCATTTCGAGTAAGTTGGTCACACTTGGCATGGTGGGACGTGATTGTGGATTGGCACGCATACATGAGACGGCTGTCTTCACTACGGACTCCAATTTATGACCAACATTCCGACATATCGGCGGTGAGAGACGACAGTCCAGTACATCCTTGTAATGGAAGGTTTTAACTGCAGCCTCTGATTGTGGACAGGAAATAAGTTCCCCTGGGTGCTTTCCCATCAGAACTTCAAATGCCAAGACCCCGAAACTGTACACATCACACTTCTCAGTCACTGCCATATGATAAGCCAGCTCTGCGACACAAGAAAATGAAATGTTATATGTCGAGTGAAAGGTCTAAAGAAAAGGTACTGAGAACTGTTTACCATTTAGGTGCAAATAAATGCTCTTTTGACAAATAAAACGTTCAAATTCGTCATTCAAATTTAAATACATATTATGCAGCTTTCAAAATTATATGAACGAGTTATAGTCTAGCTGAATCGGCCTGTTACGCGGACCTATATTAAAAGATAAAGTTGTTGGGAGGGTTTTTCAAGAGGGGCGTGAGTTAAACTAAAAATTTGTTCGACTTTAGATTCTTCTTTTCTTCTTGTGCCAACTCTATAATCTAAAATAACCAACTTTAAACAATCCAAAATAGGAATTTAAATTGTAGTGTAATTGGCTTTTGTTTATTTGAGATTTTAAGTATGAAATAATGTGTATTTATAAATCAAATGTTGGGGCATAAATGAAATTTTTTAGAAAAAAATTTTATAATTTCAAAATTTCAGAGAGGCAAATTAGGGACATTGTTGAAAAATTAATGAAAAGAGTATTAAACTAAAGGAGCCCATTGGGAGAGGGGGTAGTTGCCCCCCTCCCTCCCCGGGCTTAATGTGACTTCGTCACTCAGGATATATATAGGGATGATCGATTTTTAATAGGGTTAAATGAGAAAATTATAAAATTTAATGAAGTAATATTAATTTAAAAAACAAATTTCTTTAAGGATTGGAAGTCCCCCACTCGACCATGGGTCATGATCTTTTTAAAAAAAAAAATTAATTAATAGGTGTTTCATTTATAAAGCATATTGCTCATTAGAAAAACAACGTATCGTATTTCCTCCCAAAGTTTCCAATCATTTCAATAGGTTCCTAGACATAATATTTGTCGTCGATAGAATAAAACGACATGTTCTTAAGTTGGCGGTCACAAAATGACATGTCGTTAATCCTACACTGTTGCTTAAAATTCAAACGGCGATATATGTACGCGTTCACAAATTTTTTTTTTTTTGGGTCACCTTGTAAGATAACGACATGTACGTCTGATGTTTAAACGTGCAAGACTAAAATAACGTCGTTTGTCGTGCAAAGGATTTTTTTTTTTTTTTTTTTCCGGTCGTTCATGAAAATAAAAATACATTAGTATCCCCTTGTTTACGCTAAATTCCATTTTTAGCCCTTTGTATATTGAGAATATCCAACAGTTTTAGTTATCAGTTGTCCTCTAAATTTTAAAAAACATCAAATTAATAATGTAATTTACATGATTGTAGGCATAATCTAAGTGTAATAACACATTTAACCCACTATAAATTATAAAGTTCAAATAATCCCACTCCAAATTAAAAAAAAAAAAAAAAAACTTTTTTTCTTGTCAAAATTTATTGTGAACAGTTAACATTCAGGGAAGAATTCAATGATTTAGTTAATTGAGACTTTGAAAAACTTTACAGTTGCAGGTATAGTTTAACATAAATTTTATATCTGATTTCACCACAAAATGTAGTTCAAATCCCATTACTTCCAACTTCAAAAGAAAAAAAAAATTTGGGAAAACTTTTAGAATATTTATTTATCTTAAATTCTCCAAATAAATATGAGAAAATATCGAAGAAAATAATTTATGTGATAGATTAATTTTGGTCATTGTACTCTCAAATTTTCATAGCTTTTGATATTAAGCTTTGTTGCCATATTTAGGAAAAAAAATAATTCCCACATAACTGGGGTGAACTCATTGGCAGCTTCATGGGACTTTGTACGTACAATGTTATGAGAGGTATTAGAAGCACATAAAAGTAGTTACAAATCAGACACAATTAGGATAAAACTGCACATCATGTGACGCTAAAACGTATTTAAAAGACGGAATTTTTATACAAACCAAGCAAAATAAGATAACATTATGCCAAGTTTAAGGCATTATTTATGCATACTGCAATATCAGT
Organism: Ficus erecta; assembly: GCA_008635985.1. Taxonomy (NCBI): domain Eukaryota; kingdom Viridiplantae; phylum Streptophyta; class Magnoliopsida; order Rosales; family Moraceae; genus Ficus; species Ficus erecta. Next base: position 4,217,013 of record BKCH01000010.1, read on the forward strand.
GCATGATATATAGGGCAAGAACCAAGAGAAACCAAGGAAAAAAAAAAGGGCAAAAAGAAACACACAACACACAGCTATAATACATATATGTATATATATATATGTCGATGTATATATAATTAACTGGACATATATTACACCGTTATAAGGACTGAGAGATCAGGTGGATTATCAATAACGAATATCAGTGATTGTGATTCCAAGGGTCATCATCAGGATGTACACCTGCAATATAAGTTAGAAGCGAAAAGGTGTTATGCATAAATTTTTTCTTGAAATAATCTTCAAAGGTTAATTAGGAAATTTTTTTGATTGAAGGATCAATTCGAAAGCTCAGGCATATATGTACTTACTATCGGTCGATTTGCCACACGGATTCTCTGAAGTCGCTGCCGTGGCTAGTAGACGCATAAGCATAAACATGATCAGGAGAATCTCCCACGCAAAGGAAAGCTTCTTACGAGCCATTTCTACTGATAGTAATTATGTATATCAAACACTGCGTCTACGTTTAGTTTATATAGATAATTAATCTGCGTTTGCCTAATTAATTCCATTAAAAAGATCACCATCATTTTTTTTAATAATTTTTAACCAACTCATAATATTACATTTCAATTCTGTGAATATTATAATATATAAGTACTATATTACTCTCTTGCTTCTTCCAATGCGGAAAAAAAAAAAAATAATATAAAAAACTTTTATTGACGTCCATTTCCATTTATAATAGTATTTTCATGTAGAATATTTCTTTTGAGCAATAGTAGAGGAGGGGGGTATGAACTCTAAGGTTAAACTTGAACGTGTTTTTATTTCTCTTTAATAAAGTTGAAGGTATAAACTCCTTATCATAAAAATAATAGTAAGAATAACAATTAAAATTGTTAAAATCCAATAATACATGTACTTTCTTCTTTCTTAAAAATAAATGAGTAATTGATCTAAATGATTTTGAACTCTTTATAATATGACATTTTAGTTCCTGTTTTTAATTTTGACCAAGACGGCTCTATACTCTTTAAATATTGATAATTATTGTTCTTTCCATTCAAATTTATTAAGTTTTATAAACGAAATAGACCATGTATAATGTATAGGGGGTGTTTGGTGTGTAAGTTTGAGTTAAAATTTGTAAGTTTAAATAGTAAATTTTTTTGATTTCAGAAAAGACAATAACTTTTTGAGAAAAAAAATAAAAAATGATGAAAAAAGTACAATTTAGTTTACACAGAGCTTATTACTAAACAACCCATAATCTAATTTATAAAGGTATTTTAATAATCTAACAATATATTTATTTTATTTTTAAATCCTATTCTTCTGACCTCCTCTCTCTCCCCTCCCCCTCTCTCTCTCTTCGTGTCCCAAGACCCATTCTCTCCCAGCTCCTCTCTCGAAGCTTCTAGCGAATACAGAGGGGCGTGAGGGGGAGGGGCGGCGGGGTTCGCATAGGGGTGGGTGCTGATGACTGAATCGGTGAATGTAAGGGGCGATGGCAATGGTGTTGTCCGGCGGTGGGACTAGTCGAGGAGCCCTGGGTTTGCCTTGCGGATGCAGATCACAAAGCTCATCGCCCCAGGAGGTCCCACGCCGCCAGGAGCTTCTCTGCCATGCCCAGCCACCACTTTGCTCCTCGCTTGCGATGTTTCTTGTGCTCAGCCACAAGCATGTTTCTTTCTCCTTTTGGTTTTGTTTTTACGGCTTGGGTTTGAATCCGGGGGCGGGGGGGGGGGGGGGGGGGGGGGGGGGGGGGGGGGGGTGGGGGAAGGGTGGGTGGGTGTTGAGTTCAGTGATGAGGGGGCTGGGTTTGAGTTCAGTTCGTAGGGGGAAGCTCAGCATGCGGAGAAGGGGGACTGTGGGGGGGGGGGTGGGTGGGTAGATCTGTGGTGAGTGTGCTAGGGGCTAGCCCAGATCTGGATTTTTGTCGCGGGGCAGCGGGGGGGGGGGGGGGGGGGGGGGGGGGGGGGGGGGGGGGGGGGGGGGGGGGAGTGGTGTGTTTTGAGTTGTGTGATGATGAGGGGGCCTGGGTTTGAGTTCGGTTGGTAGGGCGAGGCTCATCGTGTGGGGGGTTGGGGGCCGGGGGGGGGGGGGGGGGTTGGTTGGTGGATTCGAGCTCGCCAGCGGAGGCGACAGTAAGAGGCCCTTGAGCTCGTCGGCGGAGATGCGGGGTAGGGGAGGGCTAGGCTTGTCGACGCCCAGATCCCCAGGGGGGGGCAGGGGGCGGAGCTCGGCGTCGGGGGCTAGGTTCGTTCCATCTTCGTTTGGGTGTGGCGGGGGGTACGATGCGGGTCCAGAGGGGGCTAGGCTGGTGACGGAAGAGACGGTGGGGCGGGGGGTTGGGATTTAGTTAGCTCTCTCTCTTCTTTCTTTTTTTGTTTTTTTAATAATGTATAATGGGTATATTATTATTTTTTTTTAAATAAGAATATTTTGTCTTTTAATGATTAATTTAACTTATGTGATAGGTTACGTGATCTTTTCCGTTAAAACTTAACGGAATTAAACAAAAATTACTAAATTATCATCGTTTAGAGAATTTAGAGATATATCAATCAAAATTAAAAAAAATTAAATCAAATCTTCACCTCTTTAATAATTTAAATAATTATTAAAAGATACGTATTAAAAAAAAAATCCTTTGAAGAGCACAATATTGACTTCCCACTTTTGGACAGTTTAGTGGCTATGCTATGGTATTAATTTCAAATGGGTATCATTTTCCTTTGACGTTTCCCATCTTTGCCGGTAAAAGAAGTCTCGCATTTCATTATTGCTTTGGTAGTGCAACCTATAAGTTTAAGGTTAGGTGTCATGCCTTGCATTATTGGAGATGGTGGTGCACCTGTAAGCCAAAGCTTTATTTGCGCACCATTGTGAAATATTCTTGCGTTGCATTATTTGTCTAGTGCATCCTATAAAACTGCGGCTCAGGCTTATCTGCACGTACAACTTGTATTTGTTTTACTTCCAACAAAAATTACTTTTACCTCTACTTGGGCCGTAAAATAAAACTTCTTGCAAAATCACTTATTTATTTTTTTTCATTCTTAAAAACAAACAAGACTCTTGGAAAAAAAAAAAAGAAAAAAAAGAGAAAACTCTTGTGCTTCTCTACTAGAGTCTGGGGACATCATTGGTATTAAATACCATTATTACTATAAGGTGTCGTCATTAATAGATGGTGTTCAACACCACACGTGTCCCTTAGCATTGTCTATGACATGGCCCTCTCCTCCCTGTGTGCCTCACATGGGAGGGCACAGTCTAATGTTACCAGGCTCCTGTGAATCATGACTAGGATGCTCCAAAACAAATACCTTTACTCAAGAATATTGACAAGTGCATCAACGGTACATAATTAACACACCAAAAAAAAAAAAAAAAAAAAGGTTAGTTGCTCTCTCTCTCATAAAAATTGAAATCGTTATAGAACGTCAGTTTGCTGGATCTCCCCGATGTTCTTCCCGTCAATATAGCCAACGGCGAAGGTGGTGATGGGTTGACTGTTGTCAGCGTCACAAGTGCGTGCACTTGCAGCAGCCAAAAGTGGTTTGGTTGCTGAAGGTGTCAAATCAGTGAAAACGGAGAGATGTCGGGCTGAGCTCGAATCTGCATGGAATCTCATTTTTCCCCTAGATTGCCCCTAAAAAAAAAATTCCCACACACGTTATGCACTAACAGTTAGGTTCAATAAGAACTTCAAGTGCCAAAATGCTAAAGCTATACAGATTGCAATTTTCCCATCATTCCGCACTCTTAAGATAAGTACATACGACCATATATACATGGAACGCACCTATAAACTAAAATACTTCCACAGTTAAAAAATGGCAAGCTCAATAAAGTGTGAATCATGTGAATTCAAAGGATCCAATGCAAGCAATTTCAGTAATAATATTAATCTCAAGAGATCTGATCTGAAGATCGGGAAATTAACGACTCAAAATGCATTCGGAAAATTAATTAAAACAACATTCAGTAGAAGCTGCCTGCAACAATTTTTTTTCGTGAAATTAAGGGATTGAATGACGAATCTCGTTTAATATAAGATTTGTTGATCCAGAAAAAAAAAATTAAAATAATAATAAAGTGCTCAATAACCTATTGTACTATTACCTTCACTATGCTTTTTAGTTCAATTTTAAACTATTCTTGTCTTTTAGTTTAATTAAAAAAATCGCACACAACAGTTCCGTCATGCACATAATTGATTTCATACGTACTTTTCCGTTAGACACGAGTACATGCAGTAAATTAACAAGGCAATGATAAGACAGAAGACGGATTAAGTGTTCGAGTTATCAGTATGAACCTGCATTTCTAATGTTTAGCCACCTTTGCATGGTGGGACGAGACTCTGGATTTAAAGCCAGACATGAGATAGCGATGTCCATAGCCAACGCCAACTTATCAGCAGTTTCTTGGCTTGTAGGGAGTACGATCCGAGGATCCAACACATCCTTACATTGGATACTTTGATCAGAACCTGAATTCAGACAGGAAATGAGTTCCCCAGGGTGCTTTCCCATCAGAACTTCAAGTGCCAAAACGCCAAAGCTATAAACATCACATTTCTCAGTCACCGCCATATTATATGCCAGCTCTGCAACATAGAAAAAGGATTTACTATAATCGTCTAATAGTAACGTATAAGAACAATGGTTCATGCATAGATTAGCTATAATTTTACACCTGACTCAAAAAAAAAGAAAAAAAGAACGTATTAGGGAAAAAAAAATATGAGGTGCAAATTGAATGGAAACTGTAACAACAATTAAAAAAGTGATAAATGTACATAAATGTTTTTTGTTTACGTACATGTAATAATTTGAAGTTACCTGGAGCAAGGTATCCAAAAGTTCCTGCGACTGTAGTCCAGTTAGAGGACTCGGGGTTAAGAAACCTTGCAGTACCGAAATCTGAGACATGAGCCTCAAGTTCTGAGTCCAACAAAATGTTTTTGCTCGATATGTCACGATGGATTATCTGTGGAACGCAATCATGATGCATGTAGCACAAAGCATGGGCTACTCCTTTCAAAACTTGAATCCTCTTCTCCCAGTCTAGCTCCTTTGCAGCCTTATCATTGCTTAGGGTATCTGCTAGACTTCCTCTTTCCATAAATTCGTAAACCAAGAATGTATGCATTCCTTGAGAACAAAATCCAATAAGCTTCACAATGTTCCGGTGCTTGATTTCTGTTAAAGCTGCAACCTCATTCGCGAAACTCTTGATGTTGCTGTCTGTGGCCCGGAAACTTAGCTTTTTTACTGCAAGTACTTGATCAGAATCCAGAATTTCGGCTTTGTATACCTTTCCCGATCCTCCCAAGCCAATGCAGTACTTGTCGTCAAAGTTATTTGTTGCTTCAAGAATGTCTTTGTAAACAATTTTCCCGTCAAAATAACATATCGAAAATGGATTTTCCTCGTCTGATGGACACTCCGATTTCAGTACCTTTGTGGACTTCTTCTTCCAAAGGGACACAAAAATCCAAGTAAGTGTCAAAGAAATTATCGATACACTTACCAAAGAAGCAACAACGATAACAATTAGTTTCCGTTTCTTGCTTCTTGCACCGCTTTCTCTGATTGCATGGAGGCAGGCCTTTTATCTTCCCGCAGAGATGTTTGTTGTTGCTGAGAGCCTCCAATTGAGATGAACGAAAGATCTTGATATCGGGAACAGGACCCTCCAAACAGTTGTATGAAAGATTGATATTTGATAAGCTCAGCATCTCACCGAGGGAAGAAGGAATTGAACCAATGAGATTATTGTGGGAGAGGTTCAAGCTTTCCAGGTTTATAAGCTTTCCAAGCTCAGGCGGTATGTCGCCACTCAGAAAAATTATAGCTCAAATCTAGTGAACCTTGTAGAGCCACTAGATTACCTATTTGATACGGGATTGTACCGCTCAAATGATTCTTGCTCAATCTCAAAACTTGCATCTTCATGCAGTCTCCTATCTGAAATGGAATCGATCCGTTTAACATGTTCATCGACATGTCCATGGAATACAAGTTGGATAATCTTCCTTTTGTCCGGAATCCTACCTGAAAGGTTGTTGTCTGTCAGGCTTAGGAAAGACAATTCGGCTAAGTTTCCAATACTATCTGGAATCTCACCGGACAAACGATTGGAAGAAAGATCAAGCTCAACTAAAAGTTTTAGACTAGAAATCTTATCTGGGATTTTCCGGTTATCATATTCCCGGCTATTTTGAGTAGAGTCAAGTTTTGGCATTCTCCCCAGTTTGACGAGAGTTGGCCTTGCAAGTTGTTGAAACTCAAGTCAATATAAGTAAGGTTTGGATACACACCAAAATCTTGGTCCAGGTAACCTGTGAGTTGGTTATGTTCAAGCCTAACTCTATACAAAGAGCGGCAATTTTTAGGCTTATTGGGATTGGACCGGTGAAATTGTTGTGGTCCGCTGTGAAATTGACTAGGTTTCCACCTCTACACACTTGGGGCGGCAAATGGCCAGTGAAGTTGTTCTTGCCAAATGCAGGACAACCAATGATGAAGAATTCCTAATCCCACAGGTACAACACCGGTTAAACTATTAGTGAACACGCGCAAGTCAGACAACTTGCTCAAGGTAGCTATCTTTTCGGGGAATGGACCAGACAAGTGATTATTGGAAAGACGAAGAACAGTCAACTCACTCAAATTACCGAAACATGGAGGAATAGGACCACGGAAAAAATTGCCATCAAGAGCTAAGAGAGCCAGGAACTTCAAGTTCCCTATCTCTTTAGGAATGTTGCCACCAAGAAAAGTATCTTGGAACAACAGATTTTTGAGACTTTTTAGGGAAATTTGGAAGAACTTGTACCATCAGGGAACAGACGGCGGTCCAATTCTCCAGTTATATCATTTCGCGAGATGTCGAGCTCGATAACCTGAGTCAGATTAGCAAGAGAAAGAGGCAGCGTACCATTGAGATAATTCGTGGAAAGATCTAGATACGTAAGACCCGAAACCATGCCAATGTTGGTTGGTATGGTGCCAGTGAGGTTGTTTTCTTTGAGATCAAGGCCAACAAGGCTTGGAAAGGAAGAGAAATCTAAGTTTTCGAGGGTACCTGTCAAACCAGTGTTCGCCAGGTCTATTTCAGTAACACTTCCAGCTCTATTGCACCTTATACCGTTCCAATTGCATGGACTTCGGAGGGTAGAACTCGTATTCTCAGCTTCTGGAAGAACCCAGGACTCCAAAACTGATTGCTTCGGAAGACTGGCTTTCCATTTGAGAAGAGCCTCAGCTTCTCTGCTTGATGTTGAACTTGGACTAGCTTTGGTTGGTTGAAAATACCAAAACTAATACAAAAATAACAAAGATTTCTAAGAACAAGAAACTCTGTTTACTTGCCATATTTTCAGAACTTTCTAAGGGTTTTTTAGGTGCATATAATGTTGTTTGTTTGGTCTGCTTATATAGGCAAAACTGTTTTAGATTGGCTTACTTGAAAATCACATGATCAAATCAGTTAAAACACACTTAGCATGTGAAAACAAACCCACTATCTGATACTAAAAGTGCCTCTAATTAAACTAACTCGACGAAAATCGCATTAACTATGAGATCTTACTCTGACGTCAACAACCTTCGGAACTAAAATCATGACTAGATCTTTATCTTAAACTTAAGTACAACACGAACTTGATCAAGTTAGCGTAAAACTAGTGGATAAATCCCAAAGATGTCCAGAATGTGGGGTCTAATAACAAGACTTTTCGACACATTGTCCAGAAAATACTTGTTTTAATTTCATGCCTGTGAGTACCCTTCTAGATGGGGGATTTAATTAAGAGTTAAGTATGCCGCTAATTGTCTTTTTTAATTAGCTGGAAGTCATCAGCTTTGTCCTTGAGAAATATTTAATCCGCTAAGTGGATTTTGAACAAAGCAATTTGGATAGCGCACAACAAAAGGAGATGCACTATAACTTTCAGGTATTGTTTAATGTCACTACAGGAAACACGTGTTTGAGACAATATAAAGATAAGAACTAGATCTTTATGAAAATATATATATAATATATATATTTAAGAACCATGTCTACATTATTATGTTTTATCTTGAAGAGGGGAAAAAAAGAACATGTTTTTCTCGATAGTACTTGATGAAGTGACGCTTTGTGCATAATGGAGTAATACGGATCCTAAACCATCAGCGTAGTTAGAAAATTGTTTCAAGAGGATTAGGATAATTTTTTGAAAGGGAAAATATATATTTTAAAGCATGAAGGCGTAATACAATCACCAATTCACACATAGATAATCGACTCTATTATTAAACTCGAATGACAGGTATAAAGAGTATCCATAGAGTATCCATATGACTTTTTAAATAAGAAAATGTTATATAAAGCATTATACTCTAATATGATATAATTGTACTATGAAAGAATAAAGACAAAACAGAATTTCTTATATCATTGTCAAATTGATTAATATGATAATGTCACACAAATGGTACAACAACAACAACAAAAACTTAAAATTATAAATATGTGAAAATAGGGTACTGATATTTTATAACTTCAATTATTCTATTCGTGTACAAATATAAACATTCTATTATCTTATTATGCAATTGAGAATGATAGGTTTTTTAAATAGAATGTCCAAGACTTCAATCAAAAAATGAACAAAGTTTCTTTAAAATGAGGAATGAATCATTACGAAACCAATATAAGCATTCTTATAATTTGATTCCTTTTTTATTATAATTGTCTTCATCTTCCGTTTTCTTTGATTTCTGACAAGAGGCTTTCAAGTCTAGTGACTTTTTACATATTTTCTGGCTTTATAACAACTTTGTTTACTTAAAGGGACCGACTAAAGATTGATAATTTTTAGAGTTTTAGCTTACAAACTCCAATAATTTATGAAATTGGACCTCTTTGTTTTTTGTGTGTTTGATTTAATTAGCTTTAAAACTAGATTAAATAGGGAGACATTACAATTTTGTTTAATGTAAGAAGATATAATAAAAAAATTTAAAGGAATTCATATTATATATAATATTATGGGTATTTATGTATATTAAAAAATTTCAAAATTTCACCCTGTAGGCATCAATTTCCTTCGCCCTTGATGACCATATAAATTGCAGTCCATATTCCTTCTTGACTATTTTATTCTGTTTTTAAATTTTATTTTTGAATAAACGAGAGAAGATAAGTCTCCAAAGGATTCTAGAATGTTTTGTAAAGAATGCTACTCTTAAGCCAACCCCACCCAATATAATAAAAGAATATTAATAAAGTAATGAGGGAAGCTGAACAATTTAAAAATAAAACAAGAACTCTAGAATTAATAAAATAATTATAAAAAAAAGGCAAATGAAGCTGAACAATCTAGAATCACTAATTAGTTAGTCACTAATTGACCAATATATTAATATATTTTTTATCGATAACTATGTTCAATCACTAATTAATGACCATTCTACTAAATTAAAAAAATGCAGTTTCAAAGAATTTGTTAGAGAATCAATAAAAGCTGCATGCGTACCTAAGAATTTGTCCGTCGTCCGATTGCCTTTCCGCAAACAATTAAAACCGTTACACTGATGGCTAAACTTTGCTTTTGCATTAATTTTGAGCTATTAACTTTAAGGAAAAGTTATGTTGGCTTCATCATGCTCAAATTAAATTTCCCCCAACTGGAGTGATAGTTTGGGTCAATAACAGATTTAACACGATTAACATGATTAATAGACAAATTCTGCTTGGATAATTCGTCTATCTAACATGGATAGACACGAACTGACGAGATTACCTATTTATAATATTAACAGATTAATTAATTAATAACATATCAGGTCACAAAAGGTTGTTTTGCTCCTCCTCTCAATTTTTTTTTAGTTTTTATGTTATATGTTTTTGTTTTTTTTTGAAGCAGAACTCCTAACTATCATTTGTACAATGGATTGTGCTAAAGTTTTCGGTTGAGATTACTTTGGTTTGAAAGTGACTCAACTTTTTTTTTTTTTTTTTTTAAGGCAACTCAACTTATCTGTTGGATTTGTTTAAGGAAGTTCCTTGGTGCTACAAAGCTAGATGGAGTAATTCAAATGAAGTTCCTTGGTCAGTCATATTTTCCGCAAATGTAATCATGTTGTGGATTATCTGGCTTCTCACGGGGTTCACCTTGGTGTGGCTGCTTGGTGGCTTCAAAGCCCGAGCTTATGTCTTCTCCGGTCAATCATAATTAGGTAAGGCTTCCCAACTATCATTTCACTGACAGTTGACCTTAGTGGTAGATATGTACTCTTTTTCCTCTCTAAAATTTTCTTATTGGGTTTTGGTTAGAGTGTTTTCAACTAGACATATATATGGAGATGCTAGCAAACTTAGTTCTAACTTTGAGTTTTAGGATCATCTCTTGTTTTTTATTTTATTTATTTTTTTGTTCAGTTCTTGTTTTCACGCCTGCATGCGTTGTTTGTTCATTCAACGCCTGCATGTGCTTTCTATTTTCCCTTTTTTTTGTTTGACTTTTCTTTTTTTCTTTTTTCTTTTTAAATAAATTAGAGAATTGAGAACTTAGTGTGGGATAGATGGTTTCAAGGGTACCAACCTATTTCAGATGTTCTAAATCTTCTTAATGTAAATTGCAATATCTCATTATAAATTATATACATCAGAAAAAACCTACTTATATTTGACATAATATTAAACTATACACGATATTAACTAAAATGCAAATTATAATAAGAATTCTAAAATTTGAAACTAAACTCCACTTATTTTTTCTTGAAAGAAAAAATTGATCAGTAAACGTCTCATCCTAGTTTTTAATAAATCATAATTATCAGTTATTTAAGCAAGTTGACACGACTAACAAGACTAATAAATGGATCATACTCGGATTTACATTTCTTGACACTAATAATGGATTGTGTTTGAGTTTGCGTTTGTGTTTTCTAATACGATTAATCAAAACCATTTTTTTCAAGTTCCTATTGTTTTTGTTCTTTTTTTTTTTATTTTTTTTTATTTAGAAATCCTAAAGTAATAGTTGAGTCTCTAGAAGATTTAAAAGCAACCTCAACATCGAAAGTTTAATTTAGCATAATTGAAAATCCGGTCTTTAAAACACACTATTATTTTTACCAATTAAGCAAAAGAACATTACACCAAGATGGAGTCATTCATGACGAAATACATAAATTACATACACGAGAGCTGCAATATTATTGTACTGGGCAAGAACCTATAGCAGCTAGCTTAGCCCAACCATGTCACACAAACACACACATACAGACGGAGTTGTAGATATAACTAACAGGACATATTATAGTCTATTGATGATCTCTTGCATAAGATCAAGGATTGATATTTTCACGATTGGCACCCCAAGGACAATTAAACCCGATATTTCTCCGACCGCCACCCCAAGGACAATCTGCGGCCATACGTCTTGCCACATCTGCAAATTGAAGAGAAAAATGCGGTGTTAACACACGATTTTTAATTGAGGACTCGGGCACATGCATAATCAAACTTACTAGTAAACGTGCCACCGGGATCCCTTGAAGCCATTGCGCCGGCCGTGGCTAGAAGAAGGATAACCATCAAGAGAACCTCCCAAGGAAACAAGAACTTTATCTTGCGAGCCATTCTGTTGATAGTGGGACGAGTATGAGAAACCCATGCATGTTTCACATAGTTTATATAGACCGTAATTAAATATCATATAGTCTTTCATTTTCCCAGGAAGACTTGAAGTCTGACTTCCTAATTTGCGCTTACTTTTCAAAGTCTTTTGCGCTCATTTGAAGAATTAGATTCTTCAATATCGTCAATTTTTCACTCTTAGTAAACTCACATGTGAAGTATGTTCATTGTATAAATAACAAGTAATTATTACATCGTAAGATTTAAAAAAAAAAAATAATGAGAGGATAACTAATATCATAGCTTTATGTTAAGTATATACAGTTCAACTTCATAAATTTTATGGATCCCCAAAATCTTATATGTCAATTTCAAAAAAAAAATTATAATTAACGTTCATCATCGCGTGTAATATTAAGTGATATTAATTTTGTATAAACATTTGCGCCCATACAATCATGATCTACCTATTTTTGTAAGTTTTAATTTCCTTTCACGTTGTAGAGATTTGGTATAATTTGACTTTCGAATAAAACTCCAAAAAAAATTTACATTTTTGTCCTGAAACAATCTTGCATATTTATCATGGCAATATATGCACACACACACACACACACACACACACACACATATATATATATATTATATATCTCATACGTAGATTGTCAACTTTCTGAAGCTAGTGCTCTATATATGAACAACAAATTTAGCCCCCAAACTTGACTACAGACACCCTTGAGGGAAGGGAATTTTAGCTACATCAGGCCCACACTAAACGGTTGATCAAGAGATAGAGACAAATTAAAGACAACTACAAATTAGTCAAAATATATAGATTAATTGTGTGTGTGTGTGTGTGATCTTGGTCGTCTATACTATCCAAGTTTTATTGAATTTCAGTGTTTTTGTTATTTCTTTAGACAAGTTGTGCGTACTATAGTCTATATACCGAAAGAGAGAGAGATTGAATTTCAGTGTTTTTGTTATTTCTTTAGACAAGTTGTGCGTACTATATAGTCTATATACCGAAAGAGAGAGAGATTGAACTAAGACAATCTATATGTATAAATGTGAGGTTTTTTTTTTTTCCCCTCACCGGTGTACCCTGAATTTATTACCCAGTTGTAATTTACACTTTAAACTTTTAGTTTTAGCAATTTACACACTAAACTCATAAGTATGTAATATATAGAGAGAGAGGAAAACAAAATATGAAAGAAGAAACCGAAGAGAAATCATTAAGATATTTTAAATTTAAAACCCTTCTTATTACAAATTCTAAATAGGTAAGGATGTATTTTTTTTCAACCTCTTTATTTAATTTTTCTTTCAAAATATCTAGATCTGTCAATTTTTTCCCCCAAAGAAACTGAATCAGCAATTTTCATATCTTTTGAGCAAGTATACCATCGTAATTAACTATGGATTTGTCGTCCACTTAAAAGTTTTGATCTTCGAAAGAGTCCTCATCTATTATTGTAACGACCCGCCTAGCACAGGCCTACATACATACGTATATTTCGTACTTACTTATTTGACATAAACAGCGGAATTTTTTTTTTTTTTTTATACAGTGTGACATACCCACAATGACGTATGTGAAATATAACAAATATTAACTAAAGTCGTTCGGCGTAACTTAACTTAATAAACATAAATAATATATAGAAATTACAAAACGCGTAGCGGCTCTATAATTCCCACGGTTCACAGTCCGCCAAGCCTCGCCCTTCCATCTTGTATCAACAATTGCTAGCAGGTTGTTTACCTACAGCATAGACGTAAGACAATGAGCTTTCGCTCAGCAAGTACAACTATCCTATACCGCGACACAACACAGTATGACATACATACATAGCATAACTTAATCATTGCATAACATCATATAGCTTAACATACATAACATAACGTAACTTATCCTACAAATGCATGAGCCACTTATGCTTTCTTATGCTTTCTTATCATTCATAACTTGCTTTCTTAGCTTATCTTAACATATGGGCCCCATAAGTGTCCGTACCGAGCGCGCAACTATGAATTGGTTGGGGCGGCCAGTCCATTTCCAACTCAATCCATAGTCCAACCCGACCTAACGCGGGTCGGTACGACACAGGCAACTTGCTTGCCATCATAACATTCTTTATCTTGTATTTGATCTCATTCTTTGTTAAGTACTGAACATGCTTCGTGATGTTTCACATAATTAAATCATAGCATATCTTAACCTTAACATGTTTCTAACATTATTTATAACATACTTCATAGCATTTTACCTTTCATAACATATTTCATGACATTTCATAATTCATAGCATACAATCATAACATTTGTAACATTTCCTAAATCCTAACATATAACTTTTATGACACTTAGCATGTAACACTTCATCACCCATAGCAATTAACGTTTCATACTTAGGCAAGTATACACAACAAAGTCTATGCTGTAGGCGGAGTTGTACTTACCTTGTTTGTGATTGTTGTGTCCACTGTCTAGCTTGAATTCGTCGGGACACCGTCGTATATTATATTCTGAGATTGAGCAAAAGTAAGGGTTAGAAATGTTGGCAGTATAACCAACACTCTTATATAACCTTAGTTATATGCCCTTACTTAATTTTACGTTATCCTACTTGGTTACATTGAGTAACCCTAGGGTTTAAATCTATTCTAATCGGATTATTTTATTTTAGTTTAACTTCAAATTTCAAAAATTCATTTTTTTTCTTTTTAGAAAACCTTATGTTTTTGGTACAAAACCCTTTATTTTACTTGAAAATTGGAAATCATAAAGTAAAATTCATAAAAATTATTGACTATTGGAAATTGTCTTTGGAACAGTCTCACAATGCTATTTTATCAGTTCATAAAATTTTTCCTCTTTCTGTACTGTTTTGGGAAATTCTGTACATGAATTCCCTATTTCATGTATAGTTTTTGAAATCCCGTTCCATTTAAAAATCTAAACAGATTTTAGAAAAGTTTTCTTCACGAAAGTTTTAGCTATCGAAAAACCCCATAACTTTTGTGTTTTAAGGAAAACCCAGTTCTGTTTGTATCCTTGTCATTTTTCATTTGAAACTAACTGGTCGTGTAAACTAGGTCTTGGCAGACTAGTCTCGGATTTTTGCAGAAACGGAGGCCATTGGAGCCTCATTTTGAGAAATCGTTCGTTCTGTCCACTAGGAAAAACCTTATTCTACAACTTTCATGTTTTAGGTTTTGTCTAATTCGGCCTCTAAGAGCCTCAAAAGTTGATTTTCCCGAAACTGGTCATTTTCTATCCGAATTGACAGTTTTCGGTTTCGATTTCGTTTTACGCCCTAGTTCATGTGTTCTAACCTCGACCGTTCACATCGGGAGCCTAGAAGAAGACATGCAGCGTACTTCTAACTTTCAATTTTCGTCATACAAATCAATATTAGAATCATACAACCAATCATAAAACCCTAATCAATAATACAAGCACCTAACATACACATTTATCAACCACCAACCAAAACCCTAATCTATCAAGCACAATCCCTAAATTTCTAACTAAAGCAGAAAATTAAAGTGAGCTTATGCTCATTACAAACCTTACTTAAAAAAATACATTTAAATTTCTCAAATGAAATTTAAATAGAAAGCTTAAAGGTTTAGTAAATTTTACCTCACTTTTGGTCCAAATTGGACTTGGATTTCTTCCCCTTTTTCCCTTCACCAGTCGCTGGCCTTGCTTGGCTAAAAGGGTCCAAATTTTTCCAGCCTTCCTTCCCTTGAAGTCTGGTCACCAACTTGCTCAAAAATTCCAGCCAATTGCTCCAAAATCCAGGCAAGGTCTTGGCTTGGTTCTCCTTGCTTTTTCCTCCCTATAACCGGCCTTCTTGGCCAAGATGAGCACCAAAATTTCTTGAGCTCTAGGTTGAGGTTCTAGGTAAGAATCCAACACTCAAAAACCCTAATATCACTTAGTTTCAAGAATTTTTTTCTTACCTTTCTCCTTGGTTCCAAAACCGGCCACCACTAGGAATTGGATGCCAAAATTTTCAAACTTTTTTCCTTGCTTCCCCCACACAAAACCGACCTACTAACTATCTTTTTCCTTGATCTTAGCTTAAAATTTCTTTCCTTTCTTCTCTCTCTCAAATCCGGTTTTTGCTCAAGAAAAATGGCAAGAGTTTAGTTTGGTTTTTTCTAATTTTTTTGATTTATGAACACCCCTATTTATAGAGGTTGGGAAGTCTTTGAAATTGCAACATTTGGTCCCCAAAATTTTTGGAAATCAGCCCTTCCCCCTACAGCTGGCCGGCCACCTTGCTCTAGAAGCAACCAACAATTCTTTCCAATTTTTCATAAATTGGAAAAATGATGTCAATTATCCATTTTAGGTGATGTAAGCCTATCCTAAGGCTTGTTTGCCACTTTTTTCTATTAGACAATCCATTTTTAAGTTAACACAGGTATTTTCAATACTGGATTCACTTATACACAGTATTGGTATTTTGAACTGCAGTCCAAAATTCATCTGTGTAAAACCGAACTGTATAAAAATTTTCTTATAACTTGGAATCACTTGGCCCAAGTTATTCTAATTATTGTGCTTGATTTTCTATGGTGGTTTTGAATCCTAAACATATCATTTTAATCATAAAAACGGCTTTATGCAGTACAATTCTATACTGCGAATTATTTAATCGTACAGCCTTTTCTTTAACTTTTTGGGTCAATCTTTGGCTTTCTCGTCCGCCATTGACTTTCTTGTCAACCACTGACTTTCTCGCCAAATTTTGACTGCCGGGATCAACAGTTGACTTTTGGTCAACCATCGACGTTTTCGGTTTTAAACTTTGACCAACATAAAATTTTTGGCGATTTTGCTCCTTTTTGCCTAAAAGGTCATTTGCTTAACTCAGCAATCATTTTCGAGTCTTATAAAATCATAAAACTCACAAAACGTAATAAAAACCCTTAACCGAGCTTTTTCATGCATATCTTCATATTTGTACAAGTTTCTTAAAACAAAAGAAATCGTATTATTGCGGAAATACTAGGTATTACAATTATATTCGTCCAAGATGGTCTAGCCATTATTGACTAATTCTTGACACATTCTTCTCATGTTTTCCAGTTTCTCCTTGGGGCCATATCAGTAAAGGCTGTCTCCGAGGGTTGATTCATCGGAGATTGGTCAACTATCACCGCAATATCCTATGTACTTAGATAAATCCTCCAATAGATTGAACCTTAATTGATTGTTGATCTGTGCGCGTGGGACATATTTTGGTTTGTACTCTTTGCTGAAAATAGATCTTTTTTATACGGACGTTTTGTTCTTGCATTTGTATGTTGTGATTAGGGTTTCTTCTGGAATTAGACAAGAAATGGCCCCACAACAATATAATATGGCTATAAAATTTTGAAAAATTATGGTTTTATTATATATGCTAACATGTGGGGAAAAACGACAACAACAACAACGATCCTCTCTTTCTTCCATAAGAGAATTTGGAAGACCTTTGTCCAATCAAATCAACCAAAACACGAGCCTGCTTGTCTCTTTTACCGGTGGAGAAGCCACTCTCTTGTAAGTGGGGGCACATGCCCCACTCAGTTTTTTAAATTCTGATTTGTCCTTTAAAAATTTTCAGAAATTCTAATTTTATCACTATTTTATAGGAAAAACTATGTTTGTATCCTTACTTAAAGATTAAAATATGTTGTTACGCCTTCATTTTATTAAGAAAACAAATTGTGCTCCGAAACTATATAATTGAAATAAATATACAAATCAATAAAAATTTTTCCATATTCCCCTACTAAAAAAACCTTTTTGGCTCTACCACAGCCTCTAACATGGCGCGACAAATTTTGAGAGGAATGCCAACCCCATAACAACTTCTGTCAAACTTTGCAGATCCCAATATTAAGGTCCAAGTTCAAAGAATAAGCGTACCGAAACTTGAGCATTAATTGGAGGGACATTCCGTATGGGTTGGCGTATCTCATTGGGCGTCGAGAAGGATTGGGAACCCTAATTTCTTTCTTCGAAGCCATTTATTTTGGATTCGTGACTCAATGGTTATAATCGTAAAATTTTAAGTTTCACCATCCACGTTCCCTTAGACCATACCTAATTATGATGATTCGCTTGATTGGAAAAGTGGATATTAAAGTAGCCTTTTCTCAAACAAATAAATTTCCAAAGGGTACAAATTTTCTACAATTCCTAATGACATGTAACAATTTTTGTAACTCGTTTTGCTTTTCTTACATTGCCTTCAAAGATCAACTCGCTGACGCTCTTACTAAATCATTTTCCTCTCCTTCCTTCATTTCTGCCTCCAATTATGATCCAAGATTGGTTTCTCCAATTAGAACACCGTCTTATGTGGGCATGTTATAGAGAATCGGGTTTGACTTTGAATTCGAAACAACACCTTAATCACTCAAAATCCAATAGCATCTGCCACCAAATTTATCTTCAGCTGCACCAGATTCTTCTCCACCAAAGTCGGCTTTATCTTCAGTTCCACAAGTCTCGGCTACCCCACCAAAGTAAGCAACACAATCAAATTCGGGTAACAGGTTGTAATAACAATGATTTGTTTTTTGATTTTCAAATACAGCCGAATCTCTTGTTACTTTATGACGTGACACGGCTAAAGCCAACTAATGTCCATACTCAAATGTAGCCAAGTATTTTCTTTTTTCTTTTCCTTTTTTTTAACTTGTGATTAAATATTCGAACTCTACACCTGATGGTGAAGTCATGTGAAACTACCGCTAAGCTATACATGCAACCTCAATGAAGCCAAATGTTTTCATTAAACTTGTTAATTTCAAATAAGGAATTTTCCATGGAGTATCTCCCTTAGACGATAGTGAGTCAGTCTTTCAATAATTGAAGCCATCTATGATTTGGTCACATCTCCACATTTGATGGAAAAAGTATTGAAGTCAACAGAGTCAACATATTGACCGGCATAGCAAGTGAATCTTAAGTGATGTTTCTGAAGATAAGCAACAGTTAGAGATCGAGAAGATTCCCCCACTTGCATTTGGAGGGATTTATTCAAGAAAATAGTCGTAGATTGCCAGCAACTTTTATTTTTTTTAATTTTCAATTTTTTTTTTTTGGAGAAATCGAGAAGATTTGGAGCTTCTCATGGAAAGTTCGTTGTTCTTTAATTCATATAAAATGAAGATATTTTTTTACAATTTATAAAAAAAATGAAGATATTGTGATCAATTGTCGTTAAAGTTAAGATGTCCATCTCTTTTATTTTATTTTATTTTATTTTATTTTATTTATTTATTATTATTATATTATTATTATTATATATTTTTGGTTTTTGATAAAGGAAGTCCATCTTTTTAAAGAAAGCTACATGCTGTTTACTCCAGTAAACGACAAGGCGCTTTCTCAAATTTACTCAAGTAAA
Organism: Ficus erecta; assembly: GCA_008635985.1. NCBI lineage: Eukaryota > Viridiplantae > Streptophyta > Magnoliopsida > Rosales > Moraceae > Ficus > Ficus erecta. The sequence continues at coordinate 4,236,070 of BKCH01000010.1, forward strand.
CGACAAGTCGTTTTATCAAATTTTCGGTTGAACGCTTCTGCTATAGTAGGGGATACAAGTAAAAGTACATATGAACGGAATCCCTTGAATTCTGTTATTTTTCTAGTAACCAGTAAACTCTGGATATCAATTTTGAGGCTCAATTTTTAGTGGGACCTGCAATGTGAGAAGATCGAAATGATATGTCCACATACTCATAATGAAGAATGGGTGAATGATAAACTGATTCTCGAAGTGCACCCATAAAGTTGGAAAATGTTGTAAAAATAACATGAAAAATAGTAGTCTCACATGAGAAAGAGATGAAAGTTTATTGGTGCTTGAATAAAATTGCTCAAGTGTTATATGGCAAGATGTTAAGTGAAGAGGCTTGTTCTTGCACCGTGCTTGGCAAATTTATTTTAAAGAAACCATGTGTGAAAAAATGTAGGAAATTTTGAGAATGGCAATCTAGAATATGTCTCGCTCAAATTTTTTCCTTTAATAATTAATTGCTTGAACAAAAATTTATTTAAAAATTTATTTCTGTTCCTTGTCACGACTACTGTCACAAGTGCGGTACAACGTATTAAGAGATTAAAAAATACGCAGAAAAAAAATGTAAGCAAAAATAAGAAGTCAATTATGAGTAATGGTAAAGATGAACAAATACAGGAGTAGTGGTTGGATACAGGGATTTCTTTTTTTTTTTTTTTTTTTGGGATAACAACGATGTTAAATTTATTTTTTCTTCGTATATGGGATAAAATGTAAGCCAAGTATTTTATTTTTCTTTTTTTTTTTTGTTTTTTTTTTCTAACTTGAGGTTAAAGATTCGAACTCTACACTAGGTGATGGAGTCAATGTGAAATTACTGCTAAACTATGCCTGCAACAATAATGAAACAAGTATTCAGTTTCATTAAACATATTGTTAATTTCAAGTAAGGAATTTTCCATGGAGTATCTCCCTTAGACGATAGTGAGTCTTTCAATAATTGAAGCCTTGTATGATTTTGATCACATCTCCACATTTGATGGGAAAAGTATTGAAGTCAACAGAGTCAACATATTGAAATTAATAAGATGTTTTTGCTCGATATGTCACGATGGATTATCTACGGAACGCAATCATGATGCATGTAGCACAAAGCATGGGCTACTCCTTTCAAAACTTGGATCCTCTTCTCCCAGTCTAGCTCCTTTGCAGCCTTATCCTTGCTTAGGGTATCCGCTAGACTTCCTCTTTCCATAAATTCGTGAACCAAGAATGTATGCATTCCTTGAGAACAAAATCCAATAAGCTTTACAATGTTCTGGTGCTTGATTTCTTTTAAAGCTTCAACCTCATTCGCGAAACTCTTGATGTTGCTGTCTGTGGCCCGGAAACTTAGCTTTTTTACTGCAAGTACTTGATCAGAATCCAGAATTTCGGCTTTGTATACGTTTCCCGATCCTCCCAAGCCAATGCAGTACTTGTCGTCAAAGTTATTTGTTGCTTCAAGAATGTCTTTGTACACAATTTTCCCGTCAAAATAACATATCGAAAATGGATTTTCCTCGTCTGATGGGCACTCCGATTTCAGTACCTTTGTGGACTTCTTATTCCAAAGGGACACAAAAATCCAAGTGTCAAAGAAATTATCGATGCACTTACAAAGAAGCAACAACGATAACAATTGGTTTCCGTTTCTTGCTTCTTGCACCGCTTTCTCTGACTTCGCATGGAGGCAGGCCTTTTATCTTTCCGCAGAGATGTGTGTTGTTTCTGAGAGCCTCCAATTGAGATGAACGAAAGATCTTGATATCGGGAACAGGACCCTCCAAACAGTTGTATGAAAGATTGATATTTGATAAGCTCAGCATCTCGCCGAGGGAAGGAGGAATTGAACCAATGAGATTATTGTGGGAGAGGTTCAAGCTTTCCAAGTTTATAAGCTTCCCAAGCTCAAGCGGTATGTCGCCACTCAGAAAATTATAGCTCAAATCTAGTGAACCTTGTAGAGCCACTATTTGATACAGGATTGTTCCGCTCTATACGAAGAGCGGCAATTTTAGGCTTATTGGGATTGGACCGGTGAAATTGTTGTGGTCCGCTGTGAAATTGACAAGGTTTCCACCTCTACACACTTGAAGCGGCAAATGGCCAGTGAAGCTGTTCTCTGCCAAATGCAGGACAACCAATGATGAAGAATTTCCTAATCCCACAGGTACAACACCGGATAAACTATTAGTGAACACGCGCAAGTCAGACAACTTGCTCAAGGTAGCTATCTTTTCGGGAAATGGACCAGACAAGTGATTATTGGAAAGATGAAGAACAGTCAATTCACTCAAATTACCGAAACATGGAGGAATAGGACCACAGAAAAAATTGTCATCAAGAGCTAAGAGAACTTAACAGGTTAAACTTACTTGTTAACCTTACTATATAATATTCTCAAAAATTTTCGTCAAAAAATTTTTTTTTCCCACCAAAATTTTCTAAAAAAAAAAATTTAATTTTGCTTGAAGTCAATCTTTATTACATATTTTTATCTTTTTCAGATTCTTAGTGTCTACATATATTTTTTTAATCACCTAATCTAATATATGACCCAACTTTTTTTTTTTAATTCAGGAAAATGACCGTTTGTCATTTTTCAGATTTGGTCAATCAGTGATTGACTAATGATCAATCAATGATTGACTATGAAATTTGATGATTTATGTTATAGTAAATCAGTAATTGACCATAAGTTAATCACTTATTGATTGTTATGTGTTGATTGACCATTTAAAAAATTGATTAACTATTTTAGAAAAAATGACCTTTTAACTTATTTTTAAAAACTTCAGTCATTTATTAAAAAACTTCTAAAACAAAGGCTATTTAACTATAAATCCCTATTTCAAATGGCTTATCGCTAGATAAGCCCTAGCTATAAGTTCTCGTCCACAGTAATACTGCAGGTTGTGTAATTTATTCACTTGTTAATTCATGACACAAAGTAATGTTCTTTAGTTTGATTTGCTTGATTTCCTCGTCATCATTTTACAGTTTGGAGATGTTTTGGAAATTTGGAATTTTTTATTCAGTTTTCGGAATGACTTCTTATTTGTATATCCTATGTATATGTTTGTATTCATATATTGTACTTGTGTAATAAATGATACCACATCAAAATAGACGACAATCGTTTCCAAAACACGACTGACAGTTGTTTTCTAAAAATAAGACGACATGTCGTTTTACAAATACAACTCATTGAGTAAACGACGGTCAATTAGGAAATTAGAAAAGGCACGTCCTTTACTTGTCGTCAAAATATTTTGCATCATTTGAAGAAATAAACAACAGCTAGCTTTCCAAACAAACTACATGTCGTTTTTTCATTTGAGTACAACAAATTATCTTAATTAACGACGTGTCGTTTGAAATTTAAGACAAATTGACATTCATATTTATCAATCCATACGTCTTTAGTTAAACTAAAACTTCATGTAAATTTAGTCTTGAACGACAGGTAATGCTTCAACGACAGTAACATGTTCCTCTACCATAAATGAAAGCGAAATTGTTAACGGTGACGGACTTGTCCATTGTACGTTAAACGACAACACACTTTATAGGAGAAATTATACGTCGTTTAAATGACAATGTAAACTTGACCTAATCTTTGTGCCATTTTATCACATAGACAAGCATGCACGGAGCTAGAAAATTTGGTAAGGTTTAGAGAAAGTTAATAATTTTAATTTTAAAGTTTTCCTTTGTGATAATCATCGATTCTTTATAGTGTCATAGACATTACCAGTTTGCATCATGTGCAGTACAAATTTTTACTAATCCTAACAGACCGAAAAATTTTCAAGAAAATTAGCGTAGAATATCCTATTTAAGTTGACACCCAGTACTAGATATACTCCATATCTCACACCAAGGAAGAGGAAAAAAAAAAAAAAAAAAAAAAAACCAAACCAAACCCCCAATCTATTACTATTTTTGCTTATAACTTTTGAAAGCAAAAACTGGAGTTACAGATGAGGGAGAAAAAATATATTTAATCGAGGCATATATATTTAGAAAACTAATAAGTAATAATGTTACAGATGAGGGGGAAAAAAAGATTTAACGGAGGCATATATATATATATATATAGAGAAAACACATAATTAATAATCAATAATATTGCTACACAGGCAATAGGGAATTAGGATTTATGCAATTTTCGAAAATATTTTGAATGATGGTCGGCTTCAAGTCCATCTACTGAGATCATCTTCTGAAATCATCGTCGTCACCAATTTTATTTTATTTTTTTGCAGAATATTTACTAACTAAATAGCATATTTGCAGATGTTAAAATAAGTAAATCACAAATTTATGAAAATGTTCAAGTAAATAATATATTTATTAATAAAAAGGTTATTAATCTAGTAAGTAAGTTTATTTGTTAGGTAAATAAACTTATTTTCTCCTAGTAAAAATTGTATTTTTCGTAAATTTACTATTTATTTGAATAAATTTAATAAATATGCTATTTACTTCTATTAACTTCCGTAAATATTATTTACCTTTTTCTCTCGTATTTTTTAAAGTCTTATGTGAAGAAAGGAATGGTTTTGAAGTGTATGAAGTTTGGGGTATGTGTTCTACTATCAGTAATTTGGAAATTAGTATCATTCTCTATGGGAATCGATCAGATGGGAATGTTGAATGGTTATTTTAGTTGCTATATAGTTATTATCTTGTGGAACAATATTTATTGCAATGATTATGAAACAAGCCGCCCTAGAAATACACTAAAGTTGCAAATATAAAAAGAGCAGATGCCCTTTCTTATACATATTGAGATTCACAACCAAACTACACAAAATATAAAAGATTTTCTTCTTCCTTATTTATAATATTATTTGTAGATTAGCTTCCAAATCGATTGATATCAGATGCGTATTACAGCTTGGAAGAAGTAAACCTTCACTTTTAAGTTTATAGTAGTAGTTTCATTTTGTAGCACTAGGCATGTCTTTTACGGCCACAAATTGAAACGATATTGGATTACCATGAGTCTGAACCAGACGCAGTGTCCCATCATATCTGGTTGAGGTTCCAACATCTCCGCCGCCGGAGCTAGAAACAAGCTTGTAGACATGGTCACTCAATTCCGAAGCCCTTTCAATTTTGAACCAACTGCTTCTATCTTCCTCTACTCCATCAAGAGACAAAAACTCGTCTCCTAATGCGCCCACTTTCAACACCGATCCTCCACATAGCGGTGATAGTTTATGGGAGAACTTGATGACGTTGAGATTAGGGGACTCGCTGATAAATTCGCCTTCGTGGGGTTCGACAGGTGAAAATTTTACTGGATGACCTGTTATCCCATAAGTAAATACTTCAGCTTGAAGTTGAAGCCAACATGTTTCTTCACGGAACAGACCTGGGATAATGGCGGCTTTATACACGTGAGGCAAATGTAAGACAGGCTGCAAGTAATAATATTCGCCTTTCACGATTTTGTTTCCCTTCGAGTCAAGAACTGCAGGAGGTTGATCAACAATGGAGATACCATGTCTGGCAGAGACTCCATTTGTTGTGAAGGAAAGTAAAAGGATCAAGGGCAATGTGAGTAAAGTAGTAGCTTCCATGGTTGTAATATATGCTATTTTAGTGTTTTGTGTATAAATGACTTTAGGGCTCATGATTTTATAGGGGTAGATGCGTTACAATCACACCTAACAATTCATAATTAATCTGTATATATTTTTTCAACGGAAACAATTAGAAATTTTTAAGGAAATAAATTTAAACTTCAATTTTCTTTTTATTTTAAGAAAATAAATCTAAAAATAGCTTAAAAGGAAATTTAGTTTGACTAAACAAAAGAAAATAATTGTCCTTCAAGAAACCTATTTAAAAAAGTAGACATTTACTCCATTGTTTTCTATACCTCTTAGAAGCCCATGTCCTCCAATTATTATTTTTTCTTTGAAATTTTATCAGTATGGGTGATATTAATGGAGTAGCTCTGCGCTAATTTGAGACTTATTATATATATATATATATAACATATGTGTGTGTATTGATTCTCAGTGGAAACAAGTCTTGATGCCTTTAGGGATAAGTTTGAAAGTAAAATAGTTGAAGAGTGAGTAGTCTCCACGACAATTTAAACTGTTTATAGTTCCTGTCACTATTTTATGATTAGTAAGTACATATAATCCTTTATACTATTGGTGTATATCTAAAATTAACACCAACTATTTTCATAAAATTAACATAAGTCTCCTTGTTCTATCTCTCTCTAATTGTTTTCTAGGTTGAAGCTTTAGGCATGAAACCTATATTTTTAATACGTTATAGTAAAATTGATATTTTAAAAATAAGTATATTGACTATTTATTTTCATTCTAAATGAATTTATCTACTACTACAATGGTATTTTCAGGAAAAATGAAATTTTCCAAAAAGAAAGAAAGAAAATAAAAAATGGAATTGTCCAAAAAACAAAAAAACAAAAACAGATTCTGGTTATACATATGCTTTTATATTACACTATGTAATACCATATGAATTTGTTAGATTTTTACAGGAAATTTTAACGTAGTTTACCAGAAAATAAAAAGTATATTGTTAATAAAGTAAATACGAATGGAATAATTAAATAAAAGGGAAAAAGTTCTCCCAAATATTTTGTCATATGCAAAATTTTAAAATAAGCATGAGACATTGAGAATAATGAAGTAAATTCTATTAAAAGAATTATATAGTAAATGTAAGAAAATAAAATGATGAATGTGAAAAGGTATATTCAAAGTGGTAGAATTGATATTTATTTTATGAAATAGTTAGGTTCATCTTGAAATAAATAGGGGTACTGTACAATAATTAAACTTAATTATTTTTAAATGATGAGTGTGAAGAGCAAAGAGGTGTGTATAAATGGATTACCTATATTGTTTGTATTGTTTTTCTTTGTTGTTTTATGAGGATCAAATTAGCGGTCAAACCATTTATATAAAAACGTGCACAATGGGTAGATGGGGATCATGACATCCCATTTAATGGGATGGGGGGCAAGCGAACCATAACAATAAGTGTTGTTCATAGCTTCCTTTCTCTCATTTATGTTAGTAAGGATAAGAACAAGGGTATGATTAGATTTTCGACAGTGATTTTAATCTCAAATGGGAAAAAAGTCTTGTTCTAATATAATCTATGGGTGATTTTTTTAGCACGTCATTTGTTTATCAAATAATATCGCATGAAACAATATTCTAAAAATGGGACCATATTTATAATATATCTATATGTACATCTCAAAATTAATGATCGAATTTTTTTCTTTCTATACTGACAACAAATCAAGAGTGAAGTGAGGTGTCAAGGGCGCCAGTAGTGGTCATTGTACATTACTGATTAGACCCGTTAGTGTGTATCTTTTTTTTTTTTAATTGAAAAAATAGGCTCTGGTGTGACCCCTCATTGTTCCCAATTATAACTCTATAGGTAGGATTCACTATTCTAGGTATGATAAGGAAGAGATGGATTTTTAATCTAATCTCTTACAGTTCTCAACCCAGACTCTATCAAGAATATCACAAACAATACATATATAGTCTAAGCTGAAGCGGAATCTTATAGGAGTTCCATGGGTTAGAATCTGGATGGACGAAATAAGAGACTAAAGAATGTGCCATCCTCTTTTGCCACCCTATAAATCCTTGTGGTTGTCCGTTAGTGCATATCTACCAAAGGTACAACATGATTAAAACGTGAGTGTAGTATTGGTAATGTTAGGTAGCAGAACCCGTAAAATACGATCAACCAGAAATAAAAAATAGAACACGAGAAATATTAAACAATACGATTAACTACAATATGTTTGGTGGGGTACACATTCATCATTTTAAGAAAAGTCTTGAAAAATAAAATGGTGTCATTATGATTATATGAACATATTAGTTTTCCTTTCGTGAGAATCATCGACCATTTATAGTGAGTGTCATTGACACTATCAGGTGGTGTTTGGTGGCTGTCTCCAAACAGTATTTTGTTATCCGGTTTCTAACACGTGCTAATGAAATTTATACATATGTTTACAATATACTCCAACTTTAAAATTTTATATTTTGTTATTTCAATTTTTACATATGTTTACAGTAAACTTGATCTTTAAAAATCTATAGTTTTATTATTTCAAATCAAAATAAGATGATTTTTTTAATACATAGAAATTTCAAGAGAAACGATCATATATTGATTATTTATTTATTTATTTTGAACCCGTATTAGAAGAAAACTTTTTTTTTTTTTAACTCGAATGATTTCTTGATACATTTCAGTTGTTGCATATGCCAATATTGAGAGATCGAAAAATTCTTGGATTTACATAGGAACAGATTTACTGATTGTATTTTGTGATGGACACAGTGCTTTACGATCACATACTTAAATGTTTCCTTTTATTTATTGTACTTCTACGTATATTGATTTATCTCCACCCATTCTATCTGAAAAAGAAAGGGAAAAAATATTTAACTTATATAGAACTCTGATGGATAGTGGTTGCATACATAATTTAGCAGTACTATTATAGTATCCTGATTTCACATAAAAATGTAGAGTTAAAATTCCCACTCCAAAGTTCAAAGAAAAAAACAAAAAAACAAAAAAGTCTTGATGGATGGTCCATGACTGATTAACTAAAAACCGTAAAGAAAAATAGAACATTGACTCCACCGATGGATTAATAGTCCATCACCTAGCATGCACGTCTAGTGCTCAAAACAAAAAACAACTGAACGTTAATTAATCAAAACAAGAATTTACGTTTACTTCACAAACAAATTAAACAATTCACAGTCAAATTTCCATAATCATCAAGTTCATATAGTCAATTAATTATTTCTAAACACAGCGCTAAATTTACCGTTTAAAAATCAACAACAATATGATCTCATCAGTCCGTCAACAACACACAACTCGTACAACTGAGCTACATTGACAAAATGATTAAGAAAAACGTTGATTAACCACTTATTGATTAACTGAACTATAAATCAGAAATTGATTAATGAAAATTGATTAACCTGATGGTGTGGCACTTCGGCTTTGTGTCCGTAATTTCGGATAGTGTGGGGTATGACTAATGGAGCCGGACTTGTGATGGAAGTGACGGATAGAGCGACAAGAGAGAGAGGGTTGAGGAGAGGCGAGAGAGAGAGGAGGTGCTAGAGAATATGGAACGACAAGAAAAGAGAGAGTTGTGGTATCAAATTAGGGTAGCAATGTTAGGCTATTTTTGTCATTATAGGTTAACCAACTTTGTAAATAACCGGTCATTTATCCAATTTTCTAAAGCTTTGCTATATACTAAAACAAGGTTCCCTAATTCGGCCATTTCCCCAAACCCATTCTGAAACAAGAAACCCTAATATAAGGAACTAATTAAAGTTGCAAAAATATTAAGAGCAGATGACATTTCTTATTAAGATTCAAAACCAAACTACGTAATACATAAAAGATCTTCTTCTTCCTTATTCATAGTTCAACGTCTAAATCCATTGATATTAGATGCATTTACAGCTTTTGGAAGAAGTAAACTTTCATTAGTAACTTAAAGGCACTGGACCAGTCCTCTAAGGGCTTGAATTCAAATGTTGTTTTAACGAAATTGACATGTGACTTATATATGAGTTAATCAAAGACATGAATGAGTATTTTTATCTTTTTTAATCCGAATTTATTGAGTTTTATTCAAATATAGAATTTTAAAATTTATTTTATTTTCACTATAAATTTGAGTTAACATTGGCTAAAAAAAGTCCATTTATGCTTTTAATAAACAACCTATATGCAAGTCATATGTCAATCTCTTTTAATAAACAACCTATATGCAAGTCATATGTCAATCTCCGCAACAAAAAAAATCATATGATCAATACATGTTGGGAGGGGAAGGGGCAGATTGCTACATATTTATAAGTTGTGGATGAAAATTTCATAATTAAAATTCAGAATATAAATTGTAACTATAAGATAAGCTTAGGGGAACCTTGGTGTAATCAAAAAAAAAATAATAATAATTAATTTGACTTGAACAAGAATATTATTGCCCTACAGAAGAAAAATTATTAGAAAGTAGACGTTCTTAAAAAAAAAAGTGAATTTTTTTAAATATGAAAAAAAAAATTGTTTCTTAAAATAAAGAGAGATATTATAGATAACTTTGAGCTACATGCATGATTTATTGTTCTGGGTTGGATACTGTTAAATTAAAGTAAATATGTAGTTTTAATCTAAGTGCATATCTCTTTAGAAATATATTAATACCCTGCAAATTTCAATGTTGTGAAAAATTGTCGTTTCTAGACCTCTTAGAAGTATATGTTCTTCTATACACTCTCCTATACTGTAGTTTTTCTTTGAAATTTTATTAATATGGATAGACAAAAAACAGAAAGCCGGGCCGCTCATTTGAGACATATAGATATATTATATATATATATATATATTTAATTCTTAATGGAATCAAGTCTTGATGCCTTTAGGGACTTAGGTGACCCGTTAAGTTTGAAAGTAAAAAGTCTGAAGTGTACGAAGTCATTTGCCCCTGTAGTGAGTCATGCAGAAACCCTGTGCAAATATTATTTGATTTAAAAGAGAAAAAAAAAAAAAAAGGGAGGGGAGAAAGTGAATATGTTTGGTATAACGTTGTACATTACACATAAGATCCGCTAGTGCTCATCCACTATTTTTGCTTTAAAAAAGTTCGGAAAGTGGGTGATTAATATTAATTAATATATTCCTTGGTCTGGACATTATGAAAGGGACTCATTATGCCTTGACAAGAATGTCGTTGCATGTCCTATGCAAGGGTAAAGAATGTGCGCCCCAAATTCAAATAATGTGTTAACGGTAAGGATATTTAGGGGCATGATATTAGATACTATAAATCAAGTTAATGTCAGACATGAAACTAACTTTCATATTCAAAACCTCCGAAATAATACACTCAAATTTTTGATCACTTATACATGACTACATATAATTCATTATCACTAGATTATCATATACTTACAAGAGGTACTACATGCCTAAAACGTGGTTGTAGTATTGGTAATGTTAGGTGGAACTTTAGAAGAACTTGAGAAAACCAGCCAAAAATTGAAAATAGAGACAAGAAATATGAAAATTTACAGCTATATCTACAATATGTTTGATGGACATCTTTTAATTTTGGAAAACTCTTGAAAATAAAATGATGTCAAAATATTATTAATATGAAGATCAAAACATAGTGTGCAACAAAGTTTTCCTTTAGTGACAATCATCGACCCTTTATAGTGAGTAGTAGGCGTTGAGACAATTAGTATCGTACATGGGCGATATTTGCCAGTTCTATGAGACAGAAAATTCTTCAAGAAAATTAATCTAGAATATTCTTTCTGGATTCGCACCGACTAGCTAGGCAGCCCATCTCAAACCAAGGGGCAAAAAAAAAAGGGGTGGGGGGGGGCAAAAAAAAAAGGGGTGGGAGGGAGGGAGGGGTGGGGGGTTTCTAATAATACTTTTTTTTTAGAACTTTTGAAAGAAAAAACTGGAATTATATATGAGAAAAAAAAATAAAGATTTACTGGGGGCATTTGGAGAAAACTCATGATAATCAATAAAATTGCTATAAGCATTTATGTGATTTTGAAATATTTTAAACCTTGTTTGGCATCATTAAGTCCTTACACATTGACGTCATCGTCGCACCGATTTGAATTAATTATTTTCTAGTGAATCCTTAGTCTCTGAAGCTTTTTTTTTTTTTTTTTTTTGAAAAATCTAATGTGTATAAAGACATGGTTATGATGAGCCATAAAGTTTGAGTGAAGCCACTGAATGAAGTGTTTATTTATTTAACTTGCAAAAAAGGGGATTCGAACGATCTGAATACTCCGTTTGATAAGAGAAAGAGAAAAAGAAAAAGAAAAACATGTAAGGGAGAGAAAATGTAAATGAAAGAAAAGAAGTTGTTTAATTTTCTTTTTATTTTATTTGGTATGATAGGAGGAAAAGAAAAAATGTGATGAACTAAATGGCTACTTTGTCAATTATTTAGCATTAATTTAGTTTAAAAATAAGAGAAAAAAATAATTTATTTATTTATACAAACTAAACAAGTTTTTCCAAAATCTCTACACTCTTAGAGAGATTTAAAAAAAAAGGTTTGATCCATATAAAGGTTTTTTTTTTCCTCTCCACTTTTCCCTCCTACCAAACAACCTAAAATCCTAATTTTGAAAATTCCTCTACTCTTTTCTTTCTTTTCAATTATACCAAAAATAACATAAACATTATAATGAAGTCATGTATGAAATCATTGTTAGATTACATCTACAATCACATAAATTTTTTTTATACAATATAGCTTTAGCACATATACCTTAGACACTTGATTTATGAGTTTATCAAACTTTTAAAGTTAGTAATTACCTTAGAGCTGGAAGTTTGGGGTATATTTTCTACTAACACGGATTTGTAAATAATCATTTGCAGAATGGATCCATTTTAGGTCTTAGTGACAAAGTGGGGCATGCTGTATGGTTATTTCGGTTGCGCTCACTGACAAATTGTATGTGGGGGCACGGCCCCGACTGAGAAAACAGAAAATTAGTATATGAGGGTCCCTTCGGAAACACATCTATTTCAGATTTTTTTTTGGTCATTTTCTTCAACTTAAGACTAGTACTATTTATATTTCTAAATGTTTATAGTAAATTTAAATTTTAAACATCTATAACTGTGTTATTTTTGTAACACCCGAATTTTTTCGGTTCATATTTTATAGACATGTCGTGTAAATATTTACCGTAATCGGTATTTCATGAGGAAGTTCGTTTTAGAACTTAATTTTGTTAAACGAGTTCTTAAGATTTATTAAGGCTCTAAAACAAATTGCATGAACTCGCAAAAGACCTTTATGAGTGAAAGGAGGTCGTATTTGCACATTTCAAGACAAGTTGACGTTGACCAATAAGTCAGTTATACTAAAATGGTCGAAAACGTCAAACAAGAATTTTAAGATTTCAGTACAAGTGAAATTACTGCTAAAAACTCATTTCTTGATCAAGATGAGTTTAAATAGAATTAAAATCACCTTAGAAAAATCAAGCATACTAAGTTAGAGTTCAGGGCGAAAGGATTTGGAAAAATAAGAGAAAAATTTTTCCGATCGAGTTTTTCACAGATCGAAATTTTTTAAATGCAATGTAATTTTCGATACTGGGTATTTAAGCAACTCAGTATTAAAATTTATTGCAATGTGTTGAAATTACACAATTTTTCAAAAAGATTGAACCAAACAAGCCTTTAAGCTTAATTACATCACAATTAAGCTAAGTTAGGACATAACCCTCCACCCACATGGACCAATGAGCATGTGATACCTCATCTATGAGTTGTCAACCACTCACCCATTCCTCTCCCCATATCAGCCGGCCACACTCAAGCCCCTATGGGCAATGGCTTGCAAAAATTGGAGGACCATATAGCAAGAGTTGAACCAAAATTTGCCTTGGAAAAGAGAGCCTAGGATTTCCCCTAGCTAGAGACACTATTCCTAGGGATTTCAAGCCCCAATGTCAGCTGCCATTAACCCATTCCCAGCCATGCTATTCGGATTTCCACTCCAAAAAATTCGAAGAAGAGAGAGAGAGCGAGAGAGAGAAGAACAAGAGAGTTCAAGCCAAGAAAAACCAACTATTTTGTGAGTTGGTGCTTAAGGATCCACGAAATTTTTAAGGTAAGATTTTTGGGCATTTTCTTCTCTTTTGCCGAGGTTGGTTGGGGGAGGAAGTTAACAAATTTTGTGACCATTTTTGAGGTCCAAACCGTGCACCTTGGAGGCTTAATCTCAACTAGGAGCTAGCTAGTGACACCCTCGGAATTTTGAGGTAAAAATCCGAACTTTACCCTAGCTTATGGGTTCAAAATTTTGGTTCATTTTCTCAAGGGTTTTACCATGTATTTCAAGCACAAAAGTTGTAAGAGCTTAAGCTCATAATTTTCGGTTTTAGCCCTAAATAGCTTAGGTTATATTTTTATGCTTGATTTAGGTTTTTGAGGTGATTATTTTGCATGTTTGGTTGGATATATGCTCTATGATTTTTGTGTGTTAGAGATGCATGCTAGGGTTTCTATTTAAGGGTTTTATGTCCCTAAAATGTTTATCAAATTTCTAGATGCATGTTTTAGGGTTTGTATGGTGATATGGTTGAGTTTTGTTGTATGTATGTTTCTCTCTCAAAACCGTGGACCGAGGGGTCTCGGCCTTGAATCGCATCCGAAACACGGGATTTAAAATTTTATGTGTATGAGGGACGTTAGAAGACGTGCATGTGTTAGTAGGTCCCGCATTGGGCGGTCGAGCTAGAGCGACGCATATGGACGTAAAATTTGGACTAACACCAAAACTGCTCTCGGGTCCAACACCCGGCAACTCGGAAAAGTGGGATTTACAGGTCCTTAGAGGCCGAATGGGTAAAAACTTAAAACACGAAAGTTGTTAGTTAGGGTGTTTCCTAAGGGGCAGCGTGAACAGATTTTAAAAATAAGGCTTCAATGGCCTTTGTTTTTAAGAAAAACCGAGAACTGGTCAGGGTGACTAAGTTCCAACGATTCACATGTGTTCAAACAAAAACTGGTATCAAATGAGCCAGAATCAAAAAATTCAAAACATAAAAGTTTTAGATCTTTTTGTTAGCTACAACTTTCGTGAAGAAAGTGTTTCCAAATTCGTTTTAGATATTAAGTTATGAATTTTCAAACAAAAGCCGTGCAGTGAACAAAATTTCATGCATGGGATTTTCTAGACCAATGACTAGGAAAAACGTTTTTCTAACTTTCAAACATCATTTTCAAACCCGAAAACCGTTCCAAAGGCGGTTTTCGATCCCCAAATGTTTTATAGAAATATTTTCAAGTGTTTTGTGATTTTCAAGACAAGTTTGGGTGCTATTCACCAAACTTACTTAAATAAACAAGAAAATGATATTTTAAGCAAGTTCAAGGTTTTCAAGATTAAAATGAATAAGATACTGCGTTAGTAGCCGGAAAATTATTCCGAGTTACTAAGGCCTTGCCAAGCCCAGAGTTAACCTTGCGGATTGAGGTTTAAGTTAAGATTATGGTTTACTACATGAACCCTTAATTAATAATTCCGTTGTGGGTTACTCCGTGTGACCCCTTCACCTAAACCTAAAAATGTATATGTTGATTTAATCCTACATTAAACGATCTTAGAATAGAGACCTCACGTGTAAACGTCCATGGGCAGGAAGGTGACCTGCGAGCGTGCTCGGGAAAGGAAATTCGATCACGCGAACAACGAAGACAAAGTAAGTACAACGTCGCCTACAGCATAGGCTAGAGTTGTATGTTTACCAACATGTTTGCTTTACACTGTTTAAGTGTTATTTGATGATTTGCTCGATGGTTGCAATATGCTTACTATATGATGAATGTTTCAAATGCTAATGCTATGCTTTAAAAGTATGTTTCAAGTATTGTTATTATGCTTACATGAAAAAGTACGCATGTCCATGCATTGATAGAACATGAGATTAGGAGACATCATATAAGTATGCTCACTAATCTATCAAGTGGTAAAATGTCAAGAAAGACATACAAACAGAACGTTTGAGAAAAGGCCACAAGAGCCAATGTCGTGCCCCCTGATGACGGTCGGGTCGAAAGCTTGGGCAATTTCCTCAAGCTGCGCGCCGGGTACGTGCACATCAAGTTAACGGGCCCATAAGTAAAATCAACAAAATAAAGTGTGATACAAGAAAGCAAGCATAACTGGACATAAACGGTTCATGCATTTCACGATAGAATGTCATGTTTAAGATGAAGAAATCGATGATATGATGCTATGTTTATGATTTCATGTTAAGATGTCATGTAAAAGATTATGTATATTTTTGTAATTGGTTCGCGGTATAGGAGTTGTACTTGCTGAGCTTTCGCTCATTGTTTGAAGTTTATGCTGTAGGTAAACAGCCTGTTTTGAATTAACTGCATGGTGGAGAGTGAAGCCGGTGGCTGTGAAATGATGAACGGGTTGGGGTTCACGACTCAGAAGGATTTAATTAAAATATCTATTTTGAGAAAACAGACAGTTATTTTATTTATGCATGAGTGTATGTAAATATTTTCTAAGTATAATGCTTCCGCTAAAAATATATAGAAAAAAAAAAAAAATCCCCACTATTTTCATGATAAAGAAAAATGGGATAAAAAAAGTTTAAGTTCAAGTAAGTTAAGTCAAGTGACGGCCTGTGCAAGGCGGGTCGTTACAATTTTAAGTCTAAATGAGATAATTTTTTTTATTACATGGTGTTTCTAGAGGAATGAAAAAAACCTATATTAATATATATTTTAAGATTTTATATTTTTTCACTCTAAACAGTTTTTTCCTCTAAAACGTACATTTTCAAAACTACATCTAATTTCTAACCCAAAACACATCTCTAAAACCTCTCATAAATGGGCCCTAAGTTTCTTTTTTAGATGAGTTTTGAAGAAGAAATAATTACACAAGAAGTCTATTTTCGAGTTGCATTTTAAAATATGTCTATTTTTTGATAATATTACGTAAATGTCAATTTTTAAACAAACAACTGCTTGTAGTACCTATTTTGCCATTTTTATTATATTAAACATAATTTCCCTTCATTATGATTCATATTTTTTCCCTTATTTGTTCATCATTATTATATCTTTACCTTAACGACTAGTTGTTTATTATAATAATGGTTTCTTAGTATAATTAAGATTTTTTATGAACATATTTCTAAAGTATGTTTTAGATTTTTTAGAAACCTATTTTTTAGTATGAATTAGGTTCTTTATGACAATTGTAATGTTATTGTGATAATTTATGTATTTATTTATTATTGGTATTGTTTTTATAGTTAGTTTCTAAAGTTTAAATTTGTGATGAAATTATTTATTTCTTTATGATAATTACTATATCATTATGATGTTTTTTTAAACGTGTTATGTTTTTTTTTTTTTGTGATATTACTATATCATTTTGATGTCCCTTTTTTATGATAATTATTATATCATTTTTTTAAAGGTTTTAAGTGTTTCATATTTCCTTACAATATCTATTTAATTTTTTTAATGTTTGTTGTGAATTTTTTTTAATGATCAATTATTTATTATAATGATTGTTTTTCATATATCTTACAACTAATATCAATTATGGTCCTTTTTTCTTTATAGTAAAGAAAGAAAAATGATATTTTTCCTTTTACAAAAAGAATTGTTTAGTTTTATATTTTTTTTAAGAGATTTTTTCTTTGC
Source organism: Ficus erecta (assembly GCA_008635985.1). Classification (NCBI taxonomy): domain Eukaryota; kingdom Viridiplantae; phylum Streptophyta; class Magnoliopsida; order Rosales; family Moraceae; genus Ficus; species Ficus erecta. Next base: position 4,253,395 of record BKCH01000010.1, read on the forward strand.
TCTCTTAATCACTTCTTTATTTGTTTAGTTTTGGTTCTTGATGAAGGATAATATGTTCTTTATAAGTATCAATTTAGACATTTATGTAAATAAAAGAAAAAATAGACATTTTTCAAATTATAGTCTTTAATTTAGACATTTATGTAAATAATCCTTGAAGAATGCCTTGTTGGTGCCCTCACTTTGCTATGTCTATAGGTTTTGAGGTTCTTTTCTTGGGTTTTAGGGCTTGCTTGGGGTCACGTTTGAAGATGGTGTTTTAGAGATTGGAGATGGTTTGAGTTTTGGAAATGTGTGTTTGGTGAAAATAAATTATTTGAAGTAAAAAGTGTAAAAACTTAAAATGTGTTCGGAAAAAAATTAACAATATGAATCTTGTTTTGTTTCTCTCAAAATTTTTAAAATGATTAAGTTATGGATTTTTAAAGTTTAAGCTTTTTAAAAATGTGTGGAAAATGAATAATAAAATTAGAGGAAAAAGAAAAAAAAAAAATCGGAAAACACTTTTGAAAACATGTACCCAAATGGGCCTTACTTTCACTGATATTTTTTATTCATATGTATATATACACATATAAATTAAATGATCATTCTTAAATTGGACTCCTTCTAGTTCTCAATATATATAAAGTCTTTCTTTTTAATTAGATTATTAAATATTTAGCTTCACTAGCCATGAACCAAAGATTAAGATAAAAATACTTCAGAGATTTACTAACTTCTATACATTATTGTGGAACAATTAGAAGTCTACTGAAAATCATAAAATAGGGAAAAATGAAAATATAAATAACTTAGGCAACGATTTCTTTAAGCTTAACATGCGTTTGGTGCTAAGGTTTGGGTTGTAAAATTTGGATTTGAATTAATTGTGTGTTTATTGAGGTGTTTGAATTACCAGAGTTAAAAGGTGTAAAAATTTGAAATGTATTCGGGGAAAAAAAAATCAATATGGAGTTTGTTTCGTTCGGTTCAAAATTCTATGTAATTTAAAGGGAAAAAAATCATCTCATTTAGATTTGTCTATGTAAAGTTATGGATTTTTAAAATTTGAGTTACAAAACTGTGTAAATAGTTGAACATGATAGAAAAAGACAAAAATTGGATTATAATTGTAAGGTTTGGATTGCAATACCAAACAAGCCCTTAAATTAATTTAAGAGTCCACTTTTATTTATTTTTTTAATATAAATTAAATTAATTTAAATTAGCAATCATTATTAAAAAAAAAAAAAAAAAAAAAAAAGTGAATGGATTTTTATGTATAAGCCGTTTCCAAGCTTTCACAAAATATTACGGCCAGTGGCGGAAATTCCCTGAGCAGTCAGTGTTGAGAGCTGCTCTGTTTACCAAAATAGCGCCTCTTTTTTTTTTTTTTTTTAATATATTTTGACCAAGTTTACATTTTTAAGTAGTCAAGCTAACAATGTTTTCAATTAGAATTCATCGAGAAAATGAAAGAACTCAACCACAAACAAATAAAATGCCAGAATCTCGATCTGGCTTCGTCTTTGTTATGGCCGATGGGTAGGAATTTTGAAGTTGCAAAAATATAAAGAGCAGATGCCATATTCTTAAATTATAAGGTTCATAATCAAACAACACAATACATAAAAGATATACATCTTCTTCCTTATTTATGATAGATCAGCATCTATATATTATTTATAGATATTAATAGATGCATTACAGCTTGGAAGAAATAAACTTTCATTTTGAAACTTACATCTAGAAGTTTCTTATTTGATGCGCAAGGTGTTTCAAACGGGGACGAACTCGAACGGAAGCGGATTACCATTAGTAAGAGCCAGACGCTCTGTCATATCGGGTCTGGTTGAGGTTCCAACAACTCTTTGGGAGCTAGAAACAAGCTTATAGATATGTCCCTGACCCGGTTCCAAAAATTTTTCAATTTTGAACCTACTGGTTCTACCTCCCGAACCTCCAAGAGACAAAAACAATACTGCCCTCAACAACGATGATCCTCCGCATACCGGTGCTAGCTTATCAGAGAACTCGATGAAGACAGGAGTGGACTCGCGGATCGAACTGTCATTGGTGGGTACGAGAGGTAAAAATTTTGCTTCATGACCTGTTATAAAAACAGGAAATCTTTCAACTCCGACATGAAACCAACAGGTATTATTACGGTATACACTAAGGACCAGGGCGATTGTACTGAGGGGAGACGAAGGTATGGCAGGACGCAAGTAATAATATTTGCCTTCTAGGAGTTCTCTTCCGGAGGCGTCAAGAACTGCCGGAGACTCATCAACAATGGAGAAACCATGCCTGGCAGAGACTCCATTTGTTGGGAAGGAAAGGAAAAGGATCAAGGGCAAAGTGATCAGTAAAGTAGTAGCTTCCATTGTTTTTTTGTTTTTTTTTTTGTTTTAGTGCTTTGTGTAGAAATGACTTTAAGGCTCGTGATTTTATACTGTTTAGATCACAATCGCACCTAACAATTCATTAACACGTTTTTCTTTTTTTAAAGAAATAAACTTAAATCCTAAAACATTATAGTTTTTTCTTTCATGTTCTTGTCCTTCAAAATAGGAATAATTACTTCGAAAAAAAAACGAATTATTTTACGGAAATGTATAGAAAAATTATACTTTACGAAAAGAAAAAATAATAATTAAAAAAGTTGACATTAAACTTTCTTTTAAAGAAGAGAAGAAAAGTGAATTTTATTGAAAATAAAAAAAGAAAAATGTTTCTTAAAATATTGGGAGATTTTAATTACATATAACTTTGAGCCACATGCATGATTCAAGATATTGAGGGATTAAACTTACATAAAATCATATTTATTGATGTTTTTAAAATATAGAGGAGGATTGATAAATAAAACTTTTGAGTATTATGAACATACATAGGGTTAGAAGTCGAATTTAACGTAAATTAGACGGTGCTAATGTACTTTTAATTTCATGAACGATGGAAAAAAAAAAAAAAAAAAACTTTACATGAAAAACGACGTTATTTTAGTCTTGAAGGAGAGGCGAGAGAAAGAGGAGGTGCTAGAGAACATGGAATTACAAAAAAGAGGGAGTTGGAGGGAGAGTATCAAATTAGGTTAGTGTTAGGCCATTTATGCCATTATAGGTTAACCAATCTTGTAAATGACCGGTCATTTATCTGATTTTCTAAAACTTGCTGTCTACTGAAATAAGGTTCCCTAATTCCGCCATTTTCCCCAAACCCATTCTGAAACAAGATACCCTAAATAAGGAACTAATTAAAGTTGTAAAAACATTAAGAGCAGATTACATTTCTTATTAAGATTCAAAACCAAACTAAACAATACATAAAAGTTCTTCTTCTCCCTTATTTATAATGTTATTTATATGTAGATCAACATCTATATTCATTGATGTTATATACATTTACAGCTTTTAGAAGAAGTAAAATTTCATTAGTAAATTTATTTTGAGGCACTGTACCAGTCTTCTAAGGGCTTGAATTCAATGTTATTTTAAACGAAATTGACATGTTACTTGTATATGAGTTGTTAACTAAACACATGAATTATTATTTTTATCTTTTTTTAACCCAAATTTATTGTGGTTTTAAATATTTTATATTAAGTTTTATTAAATATAGAATTTTAAATGAATTTTATTTTTACTATAAATTTGAGTTAACATTAATTAAAAGAGACCAATTCATACTTTTAATTAACAAACTACATCCAAGTCATATGTCAATTTTCATTACAAAAAAATGTGATTAATATATGTTGGGAGGGGGAAGGGAAAAATTGCTACATATTTATAATTTGTGGGTGCAAATTTCACAATTAAAATTCAGGGTGTCATTTGCAACTATGCGAAAATTTTATGGAAACATTGGTGTAAATTAGCAACAAAATAAAATTAATTGATTTGAACAAGTATATTATTGTCCTTACGAAGAAAAATTATTATAAAGTAGACGTACTTTTTTTTTGTTAAAGAAAAGAAGATAGTGAAACTTTTTATTTTTTAAATATGAAAAAAAAACGTTCCTTAAAATAAAGAGAGATATTATACTTTGAGCCACATGCATGATTTATTGTTCTAAGTTGGGTACCGTTAAATTAAAATAAATATGTAGTTTTATTCTACGTGTATATCTCTTTAGAAATATATTAATACCCTCCAAATTTCAATGTTGTCAAAAGCTGTCGTTTCTAGACCTCTTAGAAGTGCTTATTCTTCTATGCACTCTTCTATATTGTAGTTTTTTTCTTGAGATTTTATTGATATGGGTAGACCAAAAACAGAAAGCCGGGGCGCTGATTTGAGAGTTATAGATATATACATATATATATATATATATATATATTTTAATTCTTAATAGAAACAAGTCTTGATGCCTTTAGGGACTTATCCGTACATAAGTTTGAAAGTAAAATAATTTCAAGAGTATGAAGTCTTTTGCCCCTTCAGTGAGTCATGCGTATACCCGGTGCAAATATTATTTGATTAAAAGGAAAAAATTGAGAGGGAAGAAAGCGAATATGATTTTTTTCCCCCTAAAGAAAGTGAATATGATTCGGAACAACTTGTACATCACACATAAGAGGATGATCAATATGAATATGTTTCTTAATCTGGTCATTATCAAAGGGACTCACCATACATTGGTAGAAATATTCATTGAATATTCTACGAAAGGGCGTCAGGTCCACAAAAAAGTGCTAACTATAAGGATATTCGAGGCATGATCACAGACATTCTAAATCGAGTTAGTGTTAGATATGAAACTAACTTTCACAGTTAAGACCCCCAAAAGGATCACCTGTTCAAACTTTTGATCACTTATTCCAAAAACCGTCGTAGTAGGGTGAAAAATTCAAAAAAAAATTTAAAATTAAAAAAAAATTTCAAAATTTTAGTTGAGATATCACGACGGTTTTTTTAACCGTCGTGGTATCTCTAGCTTCCACACGGTTACAGAAAACCGTCGTGGAAGAATGGTCTTCCACGACGGTTTTCGGAAACCTTGTTCCGCTCCGTGTTTTTGTCGCATTTTTCATTATGGTTTTTAAAAAATGGTCGTGGAATCCACATTTTGTAGTAGTGTCTGAAAATATTAGTTTAAGCTGGATCTAATTTGGATGATGCAAGTTCAATATACTTTTTGAAGTTTATATTGATTTGTAAATGGTATAGGAATATGCTATTTATCTTGTATAACCCATTGAAATTGGTGCATGAATTTGTGTTCTGAGAACTGGATTCACATAGGAATATGTTGAAAAAGGTTTAAAGAATTTTAGTCATAATTAATTCGAAAGAATTTATTATGATAAAATTGAATTTCAATTAACAGGATAGTTTTTGCTGCAGCATTTCTTACAGCATTCACGTCAGACTTGTAATTGAGGGAAAATTGGCAATCCTAACTTAATTCTCATTTTTGATTTACAAACTCTTGATTGAGTCTTGTTGTTTTTGTCCATTTTAGTGCATTTTCATTATACTCATTTTATTTCATCTGATTATTGTCATTTTACTTAGTTTAATTTTTAATCCAAATTTATTTGTGCTTGATTTCTTTTGCAAATTCACTTTAGTGATTCAATCCCTGTGGAGACGATACTCAACTCACTTTCTATATTACTTGTTTGATTATGTACACTTGCGTAGGTTTATACACATTAAATAATCGCAAACAGTGCTAGAGAATATGGAACGACAAAAAAAAAAAAAAAAAAAAAAAGAGAGTTGCAGTATCAAATTAGGGTAGTAGTGTTAGGCTATTTTTGTCATTATAGGTTAACCAACTTTGTAAATAACCGGCCATTTATCCAATCTTCTAAAGCTTTGCTATATACTAAAATAAGGTTCCCAATTCGGCCATTTCCCCAAACCCATTCTGAAACAAGAAGCCCTAAATAAGGAGCCAATTAAAGTTGCAAAAATATTAAGAGCAGATGACATTTCTTATTAAAATTCAAAACCAAACTACATAATACATAAAAGATCTTCTTCTCTCTTACTTATAATGATATTTGTATGTAGATCAACGTCTAAATCCATAGATATTAGATGCATTTACAGCTTTTGGAAGAAGTAAACTTTCATTAGTAACTTTATTTTGAGGCACTGGACCAGTCTTCTAATGGCTTGAATTCAATGTTATTTTAACGAAATTGACAGTGACTTGTATATGAGTCGTTAATAAAAAACATAAATGATTATTTTTATCTTTTTTAATCCGAATTTATTGAGTTTTATTAAAATATAGAATTTTAAATTAATTTTATTTTAACTATTAATTTGAGTTAACATTGGTTTTAAAAAAATACCATTTTTTGCTTTTAATTAACAACCGATATGCAAGTTATATGTCAATTTCTGTAATAATTAAAAAAAAAACCCCATGTGATCAATATATGTTGGGAGAAGGAAGGGGCAGATTGCTACATATTTATAAGTTGTGAGTGAAAATTTCACAATTAAAATTCAGAATATAAATTGCAACTATGCGATAAGTTTAGGGAACCTTGGTGTAATTTAGCAAAAAAATAAATAAATTAATTTGACTTGAACAAGAATATTATTTCCTTATAGAAGAAAATTATTAGAAAGTAGACGTACATTTAAAAAGAAGAAGAAGAAGAAGAAATTAATTTGACTTGAACAAGAATATTATTTTCTTACGGAAGAAAAATTATTAGAAAGTAGACGTACATTTAAAGAAGAAGAAGAAGAGTGATTTTTTTTTTTTTTGAAAATATGAGAAAAAAAATAAATTATTGTACCTTAAAATAAAGAGAGATGTTATAGACAACTTTGAGCCACATGCATGATTTATTGTTCTGAGTTGGATACTGTTAAATTAAAGTATATATGTAGTTTTAATATAAGTGCATATCTCTTTAGAAATATATTAATACCTTCCGGATTTCAATGTTGTCAAAAATTGTCGTTTCTAGACCTCTTAGAAGTACATGTTCTTGTATACTTTTAGTTTTTTCTTTGAAATTTTATTAACATGGGTTGACAAAAAACAGAAAGCCGGGCCGCTCATTTGGGGCATGTAGATACATACATACATACATACATATATATATATATAATATATAAATTCTTAATGGAAACAAGTCCTTGATGCCTTCAGGGACTTAGGTCATCCGTACATAAGTTTGAAAGTAAAAAAGGCTGAAGAGTACGAAGTCTTTTGCCCCTGTAGTGAATCACGCATATACCCTGTGCAAATATTATTTGATTAAAAAGAAAAAAAAATGGGAGGGGAGAAAGTGAATATGATTTGGTATAACATTGTACATTACACATAAGACCGTTAGTGCTTATCCTCTATTTTTGCTTTAAAAAAGTTCGAAAAGTAGGTGATTAATATTAATTAATATATTTCCTGATCTGAGCAGTATCAAAGGGACTCACTATATCATGATAGGAATGTTGATTGCATGTCCTATTCGAGGTAAAGGAATGCACCCCAGCATCAAAGATAATAGACACTCTAAATCGAGTTAATGCCAGACATAAAATTAACTTTCACATTTAAGACCTCCAAAAGGATAGCACTCAAATTTTTGATCACTTATTCATCACAATATATAATTCATTATCACTAGACTACCATATTTGGTGGTACCCATTGGTACTTACAAGTGGTACGGCATGCCTAAAGCGTGATTGTAGTAGCGGTAATGTTAGGTAGAACTTAGAAGAACTTGAGAAACACGACCAGCCAAAAATTGAAAATAGAGACAAGAAATATGAAAAATTACAGCTATATCTACAATATGTTTGATGGACATCTTTTAATTTTAGAAAACTCTTGAAAATAAAATGATGTCATAATATTATTAATATGAAGATCATAACATAGTGTGCAACAAAGTTTTCCTTTAGTAACAATCATCGACCTTTTATAGTGAGTAGTCGGCCTTGAGACAATTAGTATGTATCGTACCCAGAACATTGTACTGGACGATATTTGCTAGTTCTATCAGACTGAAAATTCTTCAAGAAAATTAATCTAGAATATTCTATCTGGGTTCGCGCCGACAAGCTAGGCAGCCCATCTCAAACCAGGGGAAAAAAAATAAATAAGGTTTCTAATAAATACTTTTGTTTTAGAACTTTTGAAAGAAAAAACTGGAATTATATATGAGAAAAAATTAAAGATGTACTGGGGGCATTTGGAGAAAACTCATGATAATCAATAAAATTGCTATAAGAATCTATGCGATTTTGAAATATTTTAAACGAAGTTTGGCATCATTACACATTGACGTCATCGTCGGCACCGATTTGAATTAATTATTTTCTAGTGAATCCTTAGTCTCTGAAACTTTTTTTTTTTTTTTTTTCCGACACTACAAGAAATTGTAGTTTTAGCGACTAAACTTTTAGTGACTAAATACTTATAGTCGCTAAATCGATCATTTTACGACTAAAAATTAGTCACAAAACTATTTGGTCGAGAAATATAATATTTTCGACACCAAATCTATTAACGACCAACCCGTTAGTCGTTAAAAAGGTAGATTCAATGACTAAAGGCATATTTAGTCACAAAACATTATGGCGCCAATATTAATAATGGAGGGAAGACCAAACTTTTCCGACTAAAATAATTTAGTCATTGAAAGTATTATTTCACGACCAAAACTTAGTCACTAAAGAGTAACAACCTTTTGTGACTAAAATATTAGCTACAAAAATTATAAGAAATTACACATTCAACAACCAAACTCTTTTTCTCACTAAATTTACTTTATTGCGACTAAGCTTCAGTCACAAAAACATTTAATAAAAAGTATAAGTTTTTTTTTTTTTTTTACATGACTAAATTATCAAATGACTAACCTTTTAGTTGTAGAAGGTAAAAGATATTAATCAAATCATGTAAAAATTTTGTACTATTTACCTTTTATTCTTTTCATATGTTGATTAAAAAGACAATCAACAGAGAAAATATATATATATATATATATATAACTATATATACTTGCCAAAGATAAATTAGGTGAGATTAAGTGATTGTGACGAGCTTGATTTGGAAGGGCTGGTTTTGGCACGAAGAACCTGGAACAACTATTTAAAAAAAATGTATGTTAAAAACTAGTTTAAAAAGTAATTTAAAATAGAACAAATCAAGAGTTTTTTTTTTCAAACTTAACCAAAAAAAAAAAAAAGGGAAAAAAATACACGTTCAAGAAAATTCAGAAGTGGAAGAATATGATTGTGGCTGGTGTGGTGCTGTTGAGTTCTTGTGATTGCACAAAAAAAAAAAAGAAAAGGAAAAGACAAAAAAAGGGCACACACAGAGAGAGAGAGAACGAAAGTGGAAATAAGAAAACGTGGCCCACTAGGAATGTGGGAGCATTTGCAGTTATTTTTAAAAAATTGATTTTTGTTTTTTTTTTTTCATATTTTTCGGGGTTGTGAAGATTTTCCCTCCAATGAACTTTTGTTCCCGCTCAAGGAATGCGATTTTTTAAGGGCTTGTTATAACATAATTAGTTTCATTTAAAAAAAGATTTATTTTCAAATTAGGTATCAGATTATACCTCTGAAATTAAAACAATAACAAATAAGAAAGTGATGCAGTATATAAATAAGATAATTAAAGAGAATTTTAATTTTAAAAGCTTATCTTTATTTAAATTAATAGTAGATTTTCTTTATTTAAATTATTTAGGAATTATCTTATGAAGTTTAAATTCTAAGAGTTATCTTTTACTATTTCAAATTTGAATAGGATTAAGATTAGAATTACTATTTAAAAAAGATTTATAAATAGAGAACATGATATGCTTATTTTACAAGTCAACTAATAAAATTTTATCAATACAATTTTTACTAAATTCTTAGAGCACAAATCTCCATCGCAAAAAGTTGCGATATTGAAGTCCCCAAATCCAAGTAAGTACAATTAAACATTGCAAGTAGTTTGTATTAATATGCTGATTCTGTTAATATATTGTCATCTTTTTTTTGTTTTTGTTTTTTTTTTTTTGTTTTTGTTTTTTGGGTAGAATATGTTGTTTCTTGTCGAACCATTATTGATTGTTCTTTATTTGTTCCTTTGAATGACATTAGCTTATTCACCAAAAAAAATGCAAATAACAGAAAACAAAAGACAAAAAAACTGAATGTAGAGGCAAAAACGTTTCCTTGAATGATATTAGCTTATTTACTAAACAAAAACAAAAATAAAAACAAAAAAACAGAATGTAGCGGCAAAAACGTGAAGTCTTGAATAAATTAGTTAGTGGAGGAAGATGATGTGGCTGGAACCATAGAGGTGCATTTAAAAATGGTGTGTGTGTGTATATATATATATATATATTAACTTCTAAATACCTCATATAGTTAAAATTTAAAAATTTAAATTTAAATAATCTCACATAGATTTTTTTTTATTCTCAGATTTAACCCTCTTATATCTCCGTTATTATATTAATGTTAATTTGTAGTAAACAAACCTTAATAATTCGCCTTTAGAAAAATCTTAATAATTCTCCCAAAAAAAAACATACAAATTTGGAATTGTTATGATTTTAAATTCAAAAAATTCCCTTAAAAAATTCAAAATTAAAAAAGGATTAACAAAATTACTTTCATTTAAAAAAAGATTTATTTTCAAATTAGGTATTAGATTATACCTTTGAAATTAAAACAAAAACAAATAGGAAATAGGAAATTTGTTTTAGGTTAAGGCACTATAAATAGAGAACATGCTCTGTTTATTTTACACCTAAATTTACGAGTTTAAGCAGTGAAAGAAATAAGCCCTTTTCATTTATTTAGAATCTGAAAACTGTGAATTATGAACACACACACACACACACACACATATATATATATATACTGTGATGGAATTTAGACGTAAGCCGTTCACAAAAATCTTGTTCTTGACAAGGGCATTAGAAATAATAGAATAATGTTATCTTCCTTGAGATGCTTTTATTCCATCCCTTGCTTGAGCCTTGGCTAACTTATTTTATTTCCGTCCTTATATCTGCAACGGCAAGAACAATGACATAATCAGGAGAGGAAAAAAAAAACCAAAAAAGAGAGAGTACTAACGGCTACAAACAGCGAAAATACATATTTTTATGTCTCTCTTCATGTCGTTTTATTCTATTATCGTCGTTTAGTTAATCATTGTCGTTTTCGAAGTATTGTTATTGAATTATCGTTGCGTTTCCCATGTCATTGACTTTTCAATTATATTGTTTTTTTAATTGTCGTTTATTCAGATTTTAGTCGTTTTTCGTGGTCATTCCTTGGTCACTGTCGTGTCATTGATATTAAAAAATATATATTTAATTAATTATCGTTTATTTAGGTTATACTTGTTTTTCGTCGTCATTCCCTAGTTCCTGTCGTTTGTTATCTTGTCGTGGTCTCATTTACTGTCGTTTTTCGATCCTATCTCGTTTCTGCCGTTGGTGTCGTTTCTTTAGGCAATCATCGTTTTTAAGGTCATTATTTGTTGTTTATACAATACTGGTTTTTTTAAATTTAATTTAATTTAATTTATATTTTTTTTAATGTTGTTTCTATATTTTCATGTTGTTTATAGCGTCGCTTTCACATTATAGCGTGACTTTTTTTTCTTTCCGCTTCTTTATACATACTCTTGTCATTTCTTTTTTGTCTTCAATAATTAAGGTCACTATTGTTTTCCCTTTTCATGTCGTTCATCATCTTTATTTTTTAATATGTTTTGAGCAGTTAAAAGCTCAATCATGGACAAGAGTTGGATATGGAGCAATGACAAATTATCACAAGAATACACTAGTGGGGTCGAGAAGTTCATTGAAATTGCTCGTAATCACTTGGACATGAACAACAAGACTCGCTGCCCTTGTATCGAATGTGTAAACCATTATTCTCAAGATCTAGACACAGTTCAACGACATCTATGGTTTAAGGGTTTCTCTAGGCACTACATGAATTGGACATATCATGGAGAGGATGATGAGAATCTAAACATCAATAATCTCGATGAGGCTGTTTCAGACGTGGGAGAGGATGATAAAGGTCCAGATGACAATGATGATATGATACCTGCACTTGAAGATGCAATAGTACACCAAGGAAATAATCAGGACGAGACAACCGTAGAGGAAGCACACCATACTGGAGTCAATCACTTGAAAGAGCTGTTTGAAGAAGCAAGGAAAGAGATCTTTCCTGGTTGTTCCAAGTTTTCTTCTCTTAATATCACCGTTAAGTTTATGCATTTGAAGATGTTGAACAACTGGAGTAACAAGTCGATTGATATGTTGTTTGAAGCACTTGGCCAATTACTTCCAACTGGTCATAACCTTCCAAAATCCTACTACGAAGCTAAGCGAATGTTGCGTGGCCTTGGTTTGGGGTATGAAAAAATTCACGTGTGTATTAATGATTGCGTACTATTTTGGAAAGAACACAAGGATGCTACACATTGTCCCACATGCAAGGTGCCAAGATACAAAATGGCTGGTACGAAAATGACAAAGATACCACAGAAAAAGATGTTTTATTTCCCAATTACTCCACGTCTACAAAGACTCTTCATGTCGCGACACACATGTGATGACATGAGGTGGCACAAAGAAAAACGGGTCGATACTGATGGTGTGCTTAGACATCCTGCAGATGCTGTGGCTTGGAAAGAGTTTGACAAAGATTATCCATGGTTTGCACAAGACCCGAGAAATGTTAGGTTAGGGCTTGCAACTGATGGTTTCAACCCATTTGGTGATCGTAGTACCAGATATAGTGTCTGGCCTGTTCTGTTAGTACCATACAACATGCCATCGTGGAGATGTATGAAAGAAATGTTTTTTATCATGGCAATATTAATTCCCGGTGATAGATCTCCAGGTAATGACATTGATGTTTATTTACAACCTTTAATTGAAGAGTTGAAAGACTTGTGGAAAAATGGAGTGAAAACTTATGACGCATCAAAAGATGAATATTTCACCATGCATGCTGCAGTGTCATGGACAATTAATGACTTTCCTGCTTATGGTACACTATCTGGGTGGAGCACAAAGGGTTACTTTGCTTGTCCTCCTTGTAATGAGGACAAATCTTCGACCGGTATTAGGGACAAAATCTGTTATGCAGGCCATCGTCGATATTTGCCTATGGATCATCCATGGCGGAAAGATAAACGTTTTGATGGCAAAGTAGAAAAACGACCTCCTCCTAAAATGTTCACCGGTGATGATCTCTTGAAGCAATTAGAAAAGGTGGCCAAATATATTCCAGGAAAAAAAAAAAATATATAGAAAAGGCAAAAAAATTGATGCGCATGGTAGAAAAAGAAAACGAGTTGAGCATGCTAAAAAACTACAAGCCACGACATGCCATCGAATAACTGGAGACGAAAATGCATTTTGTGGGAGTTGGAGTATTGGCCGAAACTAAAACTAAGACATAATTTAGATGTGATGCACATTGAGAAGAATATTTGTGAGAGTATCTATGGGACAATCTTAAGTATAGATAGAAAGTCAAAGGATACTGACAAAGGTCGACGTGACTTGGAAGACTGGAATATACGCAAAGAATTGCATATACAAAAAATAGATGGCAAGGATTTTAAGCCTGTAGCATGTTACACGTTATCATTGGAAGAACGACGAAAATTTTGTGAGTGGTTAACTTCAGTCAAGTTTCCAGATGGTTATGCAGCAAACATTTCGAGAAATGTGAACGTAAGTGAAGGGAAGATATCTGGTTTGAAAAGTCATGATTGTCATGTTTTATTACAACGTCTCCTTACAGTGGGGTTGAGGCCTTATATGAAAAAGGATGTGATTGTTGCAATTGCTGAGCTATCATTGTTTTTTCAAAAGCTATGTGCGAGGACATTATACGTTACAGACTTGGATGCCTTGCAAGACGGGATTGTTAAGTGTTTGTGTAAGCTTGAATCTATTTTTCCTCCATCATTTTTTGATGTCATGGTTCACTTAGCGGTACACTTACCTTATGAAGCGAAGTTGGCTGGTCCAGTACACACACGATGGATGTATCCATTTGAAAGGTAATAAAATCATGGTTTTAACTATTTATGTAAGTTAGAAACAACAACAATTAATGTAACGTCATAAAATGTTTTCTTTCAGGGCATTAGGAACTCTAAAAAAGTATGTTAAGAATAAGGCTCGACCAGAAGGATCAATTGCAGAAGCGTATGTCACCAATGAGGCAATAAACTATTGTTCAATGTATCTTCATGGAATTGAAACTCGTTTTAATCGCCCAGAGCGTAATTTAGACCGTGTTGAACAACGAGCAGAGTCTACATTGTCAGTTTTTGCTCAACCTATAAGGTTATTTGGGAGACAGGATTTAATCTACACAAAAACTGATATTTCCGAACATAGCAATGCACATTGGTACATTTTAAACAATTGTCCTGAAGTGCAACCGTATATTGAGTAAGTTTCTTTTAAATACATCAATTATATATATATATATATATTAACAAACTTTTATAAAGATTGAAATATAATTCAATGTCCAACAGGGAACATGCAGAATTTTTACAATCTCAAGGGATCGCAAATATCTTACAAGCACAACAATCACATTTTCCATCTTGGTTTACCGAAAAAGTAAGATTTATTATAATATTTAAATATTTTAGTTGCAAATATTTTCTACACTAACAAATACGGTTAATAACAGATCCGAACAAAACGTAATTCATCACCAGGCGAAGTAAGTGACTCGTTGTATGCTCTTTCGATTGTGCCGGATTACCGAATTAATCGATACAGTGGATGCATAGTAAATGGAGTTCGATATCATACGGAAAGTCGAGATGCTAGTCGGTCCACTCAAAATTATGGTATTTGGGTAGAGGGTGAACATAATAGTAACACATGTGACTTTTACGGTGTTATATCTGAGATATGGGAGGTCTCCTATTTATTAAACCATAAAGTAGTATTATTCAAGTGCACATGGTATAAGAGTGATGGAAGAAATAATATACGTGAAGAATATCATCTTACCAGCATTAATGTAAGCTTGAAGTGGTATACAGATCAACCGTTCATCCTTGCAAACCAAGCAAATCAAGTATTTTACTTGCGTGATGACAAGCTGGGTTCGAATTGGAAAGTTGTGCAAAAGGTTCATCATCGTCACCTCTGGGATATTCCAAAAGAAATGCTAGAAAATGTAAAAGAATTTGAGGACGACGTCAATTTTTGAACAACAGCTCGGGCCTTCCTGTCATGTTTTAGACGCCCTCTATTCATTGCGTTTGTGTCCCCCCTCAACATGCCCTTGTGGAAATTTATTCTATCCACTTGCGCCCTGTAGCATTAAACTGTCGTTTTCTATCTTAACACGAATGGAATCATATTAAAATAAATTTTTTTATAAAACTGACGAGAATCTTAAACAGATCTGATGGTTATAATAAGAACTCTAATTTTGCTATATTGTATTTTTTCTACAATAACAATAATAATAGTAATAATCATGCTAATGAAGTTGGTTTTGTTGTAAAAGTTGTGGTCATATGGGAGTAATTACTTTTTACATTTGTGTGAAAATGATGTTTTCTTTCCCTTTTTTCCTTTTTGATCATTTATTGTTAATAGAAGTGGTAAAAAGAAAAAAGGAACAAGTTTTTATAATCTACATTTGTTCCACAAATATGCAGCAACCAACATAATATAAATCAGTTCTCCATTAGTATTCATCATTAATGTCATTCATGAATCTTATTTTGTTTTCAACCATAATAAGCTTTCATTTTTGGTTGATTAATAAACTTTCATATTTTTCCCTTTAATCATTATTTGCTTTGACTTTTTTTGTTTTTTGTTTTTTGTTTTTTTTTTCAGCCATGCCGCCAAAGAAGAGAACTCCTACACCAACCCCTACGCCCTCATGCATGCCATCAAAGTTCCCAACCAATCCTACCATTTATCCTCCAATATCAGGGACATCCACCCTTACTCCTTCATCTACACCAAGAACAGTCCCTTCCACATCAACTTCTATAGTTCCACCAGCTACTGTCACCCCTTCTGAGTCATTCTCTCCCACAAGCCAACAAGATCCAACATCTTCTGGTATATCTAAATTAGCCTTATATTTATTATATCATTCTTTGATATTTTGTAGTGTGATGATTTTTTTTTTTTTCCTAGCACCACCACCAAAAAAAAACTCGTGGCCCTAATCGAAGTAAGGGCACGAGTCACTTGATTAGCCCAGGAGAGAAGAAGTTGAATGTGGCTTATAAGCAAGGTGAGCTCCACCCTTATGGAAAAAATGCATCAAGGCTTGCATCTGAAATTGGTATTATTGTACGAGATCATGCTCCACTTAAAGTCAAAGGATGGAGTAAGGTTGATGATGTGGATAAGGAGATCATTTATACACGTATTAAGGTAACTTACAATTTATGATAATTATGATATAACTTTTTACAATGTGTATCATTGCTCTTAGAGTTATGGTAAAGTATGTTCCTAAAAGAGATTAGTAGTGACAAAGTTTTGTGTATCAAGCTAACCATGATTTGACCCTAAAAATGCTTTAAACTTTTTTCATACATTAAAGGGATTAATAAAAACTATCCACTTGAAAAGTTGGCCCTTCTTGTCTCTGGTTCTTGCATTTGTGTTTATCTCTATGTCAACAATAATAAAATAATAGTAAGTTTTATCATTGCTTTTGCAAGTTTTCACCTTAAGCAATAGAATCCTCATTATGTCAAAGTCTATAAATATATATTGATTTATAAAATTCTTTTAATACATGATATAGGGCAAGTTCAACTTAAATTTAAGTGATCCAGACTTGATGAATATCATTGATAGCCATTGTTCCAATCGTTACAAAAACTATCGAAGTAGCATGCATGGATACTATAAGGACATGGTAAAGAATGGAGAGGATCCACGAGCTCATCCACCTTCAAACATGAGATCAACTGAGGATTGGGAGTGGCTATGTGACAACATTTTTAGCAACCCACAATGGCTGGTTTGATTTTTTTATTTCCCCTTTGATTTGCTTAATTTCTTGCTAGTATATCCCCTGGCATGTAGTCTGCTCTGTCTTCTAAACTATATGCATGCCTTTTAACATGTGTGCTAATGCAAGATTACATGACACAGAATAGATCTAATGCATCAGTTCGTAACCGAGGTAAACTCCCACATGTTCATCGAGGTGGATCCAAGTCTTTTATTGCGCACCGGACACAAGAGGTAATTTTTTGTTAATATTTTCTATTCCAATTTTCCACATTGGAGAGCTTTCCTAACATCCTTATGTTTTATCAAATTACAGAGAGATTAAAATCTATATTTTAGGTCAAAACTTCTTCACCTTAACTTCGTTAATTTTTTGAATCAAGGAGTGTCTTTGTAACTTTAGAAGTCAGCATAAAAAGCCTTTAATAAGTTAAAGTTCTAAATTGAATTCTTTTTTTTTTTTAAATCTTAGTATTAAAAAAACACTAAAACAGATAAGTTTAGGACTTTATGCCGTTTTGTACAAGAATAAAGAACTTTCAACTGGTTAAAAAAAGAGCAATGATCCTCTTGTTTAACATCTCATGACGAATTGCATTAAACTGTTATGTTATCAAGTAAATTTTTTTTTTTTTTGGTATTCCAGAAAAAAAAAATCTTTAGGAAATGTTGTTCTTTATAAAACTTAGTTGATTAGATTTAGAACAAACAAAACAAAGGAAATCTTTTAGATTGTTCTCATTATTGTTTTAATGTATCAATGTGTGTATAGCCGTCTATAATCTATTTGCCTGGTATCCATATGGCCAAAAGGTAAGGGCTTGGATCGTGAGGTTCTCTCTTCTCCAACTGTGGCTGTATATGAAGCAAATATCAGCGATAGAAATCAACTATAATATGCGTGCATATAAATTCAAGGGTGCAACACTTTTTTTTTTTTTTTTTTCCTTATTACTTTACTATTTGTACTGTAGATCTACTAAGATGATATATGTTTAACAGTTATCAGATGATATTGTTGAGCTTGGACGGATTGAATTATTTAGGAAGACTCATTGAATGCATGCAGCGCATGGTTGGATCAATGAAGAGGCAGAAACACGATATGTATGTTTTACTTTTTTAACTTTTTTAACTTTTTTTTAAATATATATTAGCATCTACTTTAGCATATGAGCACGATATTAACCGGGAAATTACACAGATAATAAATTACATAAATTGGCAACAAATTATAGTTAAAGAAGGAGATCGACATATTCTATGGATATCAACAAGAAACGACAACAGTGCGTGTTAATGGATATGAATCAAAGCAAAAAACGACAAAGCTATAAGAAACAAATAACAAACTCTGAAACGATGCATACACAGTGGAGGTTCAAACAAGGAGAGATTACTTATTTATTTTGGCTCGAATCATAGAGTTTTATACAGGACACTAGAGGTTTCATGATTTTTTTCTATTATTTTTTGTTCTTCTGTAAATGACACAGTCCACAACTAGTATTACAAACTACATATTTACTAGCAACTTTATTCTTTTTTTTTTTGCTGAATTTAGTGCTTAGATTGCTAATCTATTTGTTAAAATTGTAGAACTGTCTGCTCGAACTAAGGCAACAAAGAGAAGACAACAATGAGGTTGTGGATGAGGCTGCAATATGTGCTCAGGTTCTTGGTTGTGAAAGAAACGGATATATACCAGGTCTTGGACCTATACCACATAAAGGACGCACCCAAACTTCATCTCAAGTTGAAGCACAAATTCAACAACGTGTTGGTGACATGGCTGATCAAATGCGAATGGATTTTCAAGAGAACGAAACGAGATGGTTACAACCTTGCGGCGTCAGCTACGAGATGAGCTTCTTGAGGAGGTGCGAAGGGAGATGATAGCTCTTATGAATGGACCGGATGAGCATCCTTCAACACCATATCAACAGCAGCCACCACCACCACCACCACCACCTCCTGCACCAGCCGTTTGATATTACTTGGGTTTTTTATTTTCCTTTTTCCCTCTTCTTTTGGAGACACACCTATCTAGTTGGTTTCATATCTTTATATTTTGAGATATACTCATCTATTTAGTTTGATGTTTATTTTTAAATATTGACTGGATCTTTTTTAACTAGGTGATAATACTATTTAGATATATTCCTACGTGATAATATGTATATTTGCAGCAAGTGTTTATTGATTTTGTATATTTGATTTTTAGATGTTGATTCTAAATTCTTTTAATCCAATTATATATAAAACAAAACAAAAAAAAAAAAAAACTTTTGACAACCAAATTTTAGTCACAAAAAGTGAAACTCAATTCATTCTATCAATTATATTTTAGTCGTTGAAGGTAAAAAAAAAAATCTCTAAATTATCATTAAATAGCGACTAAAAGTTGGTCACTTAAAGTTTGCAAACAAATTATTTTATGACTAACCATTGGTCGTATAAAGATTAAATGAAAACACTTTAGTGACTAATTATTAGTCACAAACTCTAATCTTTTAGCGACTAAAATACTAGTCACTATATGTTTAACAATTGATTCAACACCGACTAATCGTTAGTCGCCAATTAACTTTCACGTAGTCGGTGAAAGTAAATTTGGTCTCTTTGCAACACAAACTTTTGGTACCCTTTAAGTTCTTTTGCGACAACAAAATTAGTTTGCAACTAAATTATTAGTCGCGAAAAGCCGGCATATTCGGCGACTACAAGTTGTTAGTCACAAATGACATTCTACGACGGCCTTTCAGCGACCATGGGCGACTAAATTTTTTTAGTCACAAAAGGTTTTCTACGACTAATTTCAAGCTTTCTACGACCAAAAAATTAGTTGTTGAAGGTGAAATTTCTTGTAGTGCGAAAGATCTAATGTGTATAAAGAAATGGTTATGATGAGCCGAAAAGTTAGAGTTAAGCAACTGAATGAAGTGTTTATTTATTTAACTTGCAAAATGGGGGATTCGAATGATCTGAACACTCCGTTTGATAAGAGAAAGAGAAAAATCAAAAAGAAAAACATGTAAGGGAGAGAAAATGTAAATGAAAGAAAAGAAGTTGGTTAATTTTTTTTTTTTATTTATGTGGTATGATAGGAGGAAAAGAAAAAAAAATGTGATAAACTAAATGGCTACTTTGTCAATTATTTATCATTAATTTAGTTTAAAAATAAGAGAAAAAGTAATTTATTTATTTATACAAACTAAACATGTTTTTCCGAAATCTACACTCTTAGAGAGATTTAAAAAAAAAAAAGTTATGATCCATATAAAGGTTATTTTTTTTCTCTATACTTTTCCCTCTTACCAAACAACCTAAAATCCTATTTTCAAATTTCCTCACAATTTTCAATTATACCAAATATAACATAAACATTATAATAAAATCATGTATGAAATCATCTACAGTCACATAATTTTTTTTATATACAATATAGCTTTAGCACATATACCTAAGACAGTACTTGACAGATGAGTTTATCAAACTCGTAACGTTCGTAATTACCCTAGAGCTGGAAGTTTGGGGTATATTTTCTACTATCACGGATTTGGAAATAATCATTTGTAGAATGGATCCATTTTAGGTATTAGTAACAAAGTGGGGCATGGTGAATGGTTATTTCGGTTGCGCTTACTGACAAATGCACGTTTTTGTAGGTTGGGGCACGGCCCCCACTGAGAAAACAAAAAATAATACGAGGGTCCATTTGGAACCACATCTATTTCAGATTTTTTTTCTTTTTCTTTTCTTCTTCAACTTAAGACGATGTATTATTTACATTTCCAAATGTCAACAGCAAATTTAAATTTAAACGTCTATAACTTTGTTATTTTAAGTTCAAATGAGATAATTTTGTTTTAATTATATAGTGTTTCTAGAGGAATAAAATGAAACCTGGATTGATATTTTTTTATTAAATATTTTTTAAAATTTTATATTTTTTCACTCCAAACAGTTTTTTTCCTCTAAAACGTACATTTTCAAAACTACGTCTAGTTTCTAACTCAAAACACATCTCTAAATCCTCTCATAAACGGGCCCCAAGTTTCTTTTTAGATGAGTTTTGAAAAAGAAATAATTACACAAAAAGTCTATTTTTAAAATCACATTTTAAAATGTCTGTTTTTGATAATATTACGTAAATGTCAATTTTTAAAGAAACAACTGCTTGTAGTACCTAATTTTCCCTTTTATTATATTTAACATCATTTTCTTTTATTATAATTCATATTTTTTTTCCTTATTTGTTCATCATTAATGTATATTTATCTTACTGACTAATTATTTATTATACTCATGGATTCTTTGTACAATTAAGATTTTTTATAAACATATTTCTAAAGTATATTTTAGATTTCTTAGAAACCATTTTTTAGTATGAATTAAGTTCTTTATGATAATTTTAACGTTATTGTGATAATTTATTTATTTATTTATTATTGGTATTGTTTCAATAGTTAGTTTCTAAATTTTAAATGTGTGATGAAATTATTTATTTCTTTATGATAATTACTATATTATTATGATTATGATGTTTTTTTTTTTTAAGTTTGAAACTTATATATATATATTATATATTATTTTAATTCTTAATAGAAACAAGTCTTAATGCCCTTAGGGATATAGGTGATCCGTACATAAGTTTGAAAGTAAAATTTAATGGAAGACCTGTTATACGAAAATGAAATATTTCAACTCCGAGATGAAACCAAAAGGTATCATTACGGTATACACCAGGGATAATGGCGGCTGTATACAAGAGAGGCAAAGGTAAGGCAGGATCCAAGTAATAATATTAACACGTTTTTCTGTTTTTTTTTTTAATATGTAAACAACTAGCATGTTTTTAAGGAAACAAACTTAAATCCTAAAACATTATAGTTTTTTCTTTCATTATATTATTGTCCTTCAAACTAGGAATCATTACTTCGAAAGAAAAAAAAAGTAGGAATTATTTTAAGGAAATGCATAGAAAAATTATACTTTACGAAAAGAAAAAAATAATTAAAAAAGTTGACATGAAACTTTTTTTAAAGAAGAGAAGAAAAGTTAATTTTACTGAAGATATGAAAAGAAAATGTTCCTTAAAATAAAGGGAGATATAATTATATATAACTTTGAGTCAGATGCATGATTCATTTTGTTTAGTTATATACTGCTAAATTACAATAAAAATGTTGTTTTTTTTTTCTTTTAGATACTAAATAAAATAGTATTATAAATGGAAACGGACATCATTATTATAAGTAGCAAGAGAGAGTATAATATTATTTTAAATATATAATATTCTCATTCATGAGAATGTAAAATTATGAGTTGGTTAAAAATTACTAATAAATATGATGGTGGTCTTTTTTAACGAAATTAATTAGGCAAACGCAAAATAATTCGAATTGATTCTTTTTCTAATTTCTTATTACGCCAAACAAAAATTATTCGCCAAAAATGTTTCCTAATCATTGTTTAAAGAAAAATTGTATGCATAACACCTTTCTCTTTAACTTGTATTGCGGCTTGTACAAACCTTATTATGATAATCCTAGGAAAAATTAATATTCCTTATAGATAATATTTCTCACCTGATCTCTCAGTCCTTATATAACGGTGTAATATATGTCCAGTAAATTATACATAGACATACATGTGTGTGTGTGTGTGTGTGTGTGTCTGTATTATATACAGCTGTGTGGTTGTGTGTATCTTTTTTTCTTCGTTTCTATTGGTTCTTGCCATATATATCATGCAATGATATTGCAGTATGCATCAATAATGCCATAAACTTGGCATAGTGTTAACTTATTTTGTGTGTGCGTGTGTGTGTGTGTGTCTGTATTATATATAGCTGTGTGTTGTGTGTATCTTTTTTCTTCGTTCTATTGGTTCTTGTCATATATATAATGCAATGATATTGCAGTATGCATCAATAATGCCATAAACTTGGCATAGTGTTATCTTATTTGCTTGGTGTGGATAAAATTAAGTGCCGTCTTTAAATACATATTGACACCATATGATGTGCAGTTTATCCTAATTTGTGTCAGATTTGTAACTATCTATTTGCTTACAATACCTTGGACAATATTGTACATACGTAGTTCCATAAAGCTGCCTTTGAGTTCACCCAAGATATGTGAAAATTTTTCTTTACTAAATAGGGTAACATAGCTTAATTCAAAAGCTATGAAAAATCGCGAGCACAATGACCAGAAATAATCTATCACATAAATATTTTCTTAGATATCTTCCAGTATTTATTTGGAGTAATTTGAGGATAAAGAAATACTCTAAATTTTTTCCAAATTATTATTTTTTTCTTTTGAAGTTAGGGATGACTGTATTTAAACTCTATATATTATGTTGGAGAGATGTAAAATTACCGTAAACTATATTTATAGTCACAATGTTTTCCAAATCTCAATTAACTAATTCTTCTTGAGCTAACTTTTTCACAACAAATTTTGACCAAAAAAAAAGGCAATTTTATTTTTTAAATTTAAAGTAGGATGATTTGAAACTCTATATTTTATGATAGAATTGGATGTGTAATTATAATTTTGGATATGTTTTGAACAAACACAGGATTAAAAGAAGGATATGCTGTGTTAGACACATGCAACTCAATTGATAAACAACATCTCTATCAAAAAAAAAATTTTTTTTTTTTTTTTTTACTGCCGTGCAAAGAAAATATTTGTTGCAAATGATCAAGATATATATTGAGGAATTATTATTACGCAAACCATAATTATTGATGTTTTTAAAATATAGAGGAGGACTGATAAATACACGGGGGTTAAAAAGTGGAATTTAACGTAAACAGGAGGGTACTAATATACTTTTCATTTCATGAAAAAAAAAAAAAAAAAAAAACAACAACAACAACAGTAACTTTACAAGACAAAAAATGTTATTTTAGTCTTGAACAACTAGGTCACCTTTAAACTACAGACGACACGATGTTATCTTACAAAGCGACAAAAAAATTGCAAAGACGAACAAATATAGCCGTTTTGAATTTTAAGCAACAGTGCAGGAGTAACGACATGCCATTCTGTGACAGCCAACTTAAATCGTTTAATCCTATAGACAACAACCATTATTTATTATGTCAACCTACTGAAATGACTGGAATCTTTGGGAGGAAATACAATTTGTCCTTTTTCTTAATGGGCAATATGCTTTATAAATAAAATACGTACCTAGTAACGTACATGCATAGCCTAATAATAATATCATTCTTGACTTCATCTAAAAATACAGAGTTCAAATTTAAATTCATAAAAAAAAAAAAAAAAAAAAAAACACCTTTTAATTAAATAAAAAAAAGATCACATCAAAAGAAACTTCGAGATTTATCTGTAGGCGGAGTCATGATCTATGCCCTAGTGGGGGGCTTATTACAATTCTAATGAACTTTTCTTTTCATCAATTTTACTTCTAAATATTTAACATTTTTCTCATTTTCTTCCCACTAAAAATCTATTCTCCCTGTATACGTCCTCCCCAAAAATTTTATTTTTTTAAAATAGGTCCTCACTAACACAATTGGCTGGTTCTGTTGGACTGTAATTTGTTCATATTAATTTTGAAAGCTGCATAATATATGGAATTCAAATTCGTATGACGAATTTGAACTTTTTTATTAGTTAAAAGGGCATTTATCGCCAACATTTCGACATATCCGCGGTTGAGAGATGACGGTTAAGTACATCCTTGTAATGGAAGTTTATAACTACCACTTTCCCATCAGAACTTCAAATGCCGAGACCCCAAAACTATACACATCACATTTCTTAGTCACTGCCATATTATAAGCCAGCTCTGCAACACAAAAAAATGTTATGTTATGTTTATGTGTCGAATATAAGGTCTACAGAAAAAGGTAGCGAATGGTAAATTGCTGTTATTTTATAGATTAAAAGGTGCCGGGAGCGAGGTACCAAAAGTCCCTGCAACTGAAGTCCAGTTGGAAGAATCCGGCCAGGTTCAAAAACGGTTGCCGTGCCAATATCCGAGACATGAGCTATAAGTTCAGAGTCCAGCGACACGTTTTTGCTTGATATGTCACGGGAATTATCGTGGAATGCAATCGTTATGAAAGTAACACAAAGGCGTAAGCGATGCCTTTCACAATATGAATCTGCTTGTAGACATTACAGCTTGAGTTTAAGGATAGAGATTCAAACTCTACATTTTATGGTGAAGGCACCATTAAACTATGTCTATCTCACAATCAGAAATGGCTTGCAGAAATCCGCGTTCACAATCAGAAATGGCTTCAAATTGGGTTGCAATCTGTCAACTAGCAATGGCTTGTAGAAAGTTGTTATTTGCTCGGGAGTTTTTCTTGATTGCTATGTTTCTACTGGCTGGCGCATTAATTTACTAGTAGGTAATTATACATCAATCCTTCTTACTTTACTCGGAAATTAAAGGCAAATTGTGTACGAATTCACAATAATTTCTCTTCGACAAATGGCAGATGGGAACGCTAGATTTGCGTAGACGAAATCTTGATAGTGCCGACTATGGTTGGGGCAGCAATCGGAAAGTTGTAGAGAGCTTTTGTCCTCCGACAAACCCATCAAGTGTAAAACCAAATAAAAAACAGAAAGAAATAAACCTTGATTACCTGTATGCAATCTATCAATGCGCATATAGCACCGTTAGCCAGGTTTTCGTTTAATTATGTCCTTTTTTTTTTTTTTTAATTTGAAAGAAATAAACTTTGTTTTGAATCCTGATGATAGGAAATATACTAGTTTAAAATTGTTTCAAATGGCTTGTCACTAGCTAACCCCTAGCTATAGGTTCTCGTCCACAATAATAAGCTTGTAATTTATGCACTTAATTTTTTTCATGACACGTAGTAATGTTCTTAACTTACTTTTGATTTCTTATCATCTTTCTAATTAAGACTCGCGTTTACCCAAGGGAAATAACAAAAAACAAAAAACCAAAACAAATTACAGCTAGCTTTGGCCCCGCATGGTCAACACGCACGGTGTGCAGCATTATACAGTTCATAGATGTTTTGAAAATTTGGAAATTTTCGATCAGTTTTCGAAATGACTTTTTATTTGTATATTTTATGTATACATACATACACATATATATATATATATATATTACTGGTATAATGCTACCACATCAAAATGGACGACAATCGTAACGAATGACGGTTGTTTCTAAAGCTACAAGACTATATGTCGTTTTACAAGAACAACTCATTGGGTAAAACGACGGTCAATTCGGACATGAGCAAGGCACATCATTTACTTGCCGTCAAGATAAATTTTGCAACAACATATTTATCCAAAAAAAAAAAAGGATAAATTTTGTAACAACATGTCACTTTAAGAAATAAGCGAAACATGTCGTTTCTGCAGTTGAGAACAGCAAATTGTCGTGGTTTACGACATGTCGTTTTAAATTGGGATTCATATTCATCAATCAATGCATCGTTTATGAGTTAAACTAAAACCTCATAAGTACATTCAAAAAAAAAAATCTATAAACGACATATCAATATATCTTGAACGACTGTATAACATGTTGTCTCTCAACCATAAATGAAAACGAAATTGTTAACGAGAACGGACTTGTCCTTTGTCGGTTTAACGAGAACACGCTTTGTAGGAGTAATCACATGTCGTTTAAATGACAGTGTATATTGACCGAATCGTTGTGCCATTTCAGATTCTAGCACATGGAAGACAAGCATGGACAGAGCCAGAAAATTTAGTTAGGGGCATGATAAAGTCAAAACTCAAAATTTTCAATTTTAAACCAAATTGAAAATTCGATTATGAACATTTTTATACAACATGCGAAAAAGTTTCCCTTTTGCAATAATTATCTGTCCTTAATAGTGTTCGAGATATTATCAATTTGTATCATCCTCAGCACAAGAAGCTATACTTCATGATTTTTACTTGTCCCAAGAGACTGAAAATCTTCGAATAAAATTAGCCTAGAATTCCTAACTAGATTGACACTCACAAGGCACTCCTCACACCAAAAAAATTAAATTTAAAATTAAAATTTAAAATAAAAAAACTCTAATACTTATCTTATAACTTTTGAAAGCAAAAGCTGGAGTTATAGAAGAGGGGAAAATTTTTAATGGAGGCGCATGTTGGGAGAAAAAAAACATCATTAATAATCAATAAAATTGCTACCCAGTGTAATAGGGAACAATTTATGCACTTTTGGAAATATTTTGAATGATGGTTTGCATGCAGTCCATCCATTGACATCATCGTTGTCATTAATTTTAATTTATTTTCTGCCTTCCTCTCGGAATCTTTTTTTTTTTTTTCCTACAGAATTTATAATATAACAATATATTTACAGAAGCTAAAATAATTAAATGATATATTTATGAAAGTATTAGAGTAAATAATATATTTATTAAGAAATAAAAGTTATTAATCTAGTAAGTAATAATTTTATTTATCAAGTATAAATAATTTATTTACTCTTCGTTAAGAAACGTATTTCTGATAAATATTCTATTGAATTCATATTTACTTCCCAACTTCATAATTATTCTATTTATTTTTATTAACCTCCGTAAATATGCTATACCTCTCTCTCTCTTATTTTTTAAAGTCTTACGTGAAAAAAGAAATGGTTTTGAAGTGTATGAAGTTTGGCGTAGATTTTCTACTATCAGGAATTTGGAAAATGAGTATCATTCTCAAGAGGAATCGGTCAGACGGAAATGCTGAATGAATAATTATTGCAATGTTTATGAGATTAACAAGCAGCCCTAAATTACAGTGAAGTGGCAAATATAGAAAGAGCATATGCCCTTTCGTATATTAAGAATCACAGCCAAATAACACAGTACATAAAAGATGATCTTTTTCCTTCTTTACAATACTATTGGTAGATCAGCATCTAAATCTATTGATATAATTAGATGTGTAATACAACTTGGAAAAAGTAAACTTTCACTTTGAGCTTTATATTAAAATAGGGCAATGTGGTAAAGCAGTTGTTCCCTTTTTTTTTTTTTTTTTTTTTTTTTCTTTTTTAATGTTTTGTGTAATAAGGACTTAAGGCTTGTGATTTATGGTGTTAGTTCACAATCTCACCTAACAATTAATTAACTTTTTTTTTTTTTTTTCAAGGAAACTACCAGCATGTTTTTAAGGAAATAAACTTAAATCCCAAAATATTATAGCTTTTTCTTGAATATTATTGGATTTATAAAGGAGGAATTATTACTTACCAAAAAAAAAAAAAAGTAGGGACAATTTTAGGAAAAGTAGATAACTTTTATTTTACTGAAAGAGGAAAAATGATTTGAATGTTATTGTCCTTATAAAGTAGGAATTATTACTTACCAAACAAAAGTAGGAACGATTTTTAGGAAAAGTAGGAAAATTATATTTTACTAAAAGAAAAAAAAATAGTTTGAACGTTATTGTCCTTAAAAAGTAGGAATCATTATTACTTAAAATAAAAACAGGAATTATTTTTAGGAAAAGTAGAAAAATTATATTTTGTAAAAGAAGAGAAATTATGAAAAAGTTTACAGTAAACTTTTTTTTTAAAGAAGAGAAGAATAGGTAATTTTATTAAATATAAACAAAACGTTAGTTAAAATAAATAGATATACTAATTATAGGTAAATTTGAGCCGCATGCATGATTCATCGTTTTGAGTTGGATACTGCTATTAAAGTATATATGTAGTTTTTTTAGGGTTCACTTTGGCCGTAGGTACACGTTTTTTAAATCTAAATGCATATCTCCTTAGAAATAGATTATATATTGCCCGTATGTATGATATATAGTTGTTTTTCAAAACAAAACAAAAACAAAAAAACTCTGTCGTTCTATTCCTCTTAGAAGTGCGTGTTCTCCTATAACTCACTCATATTTATAGTTTTTTTTTTTTTTCAAAATTTTATCAATATGGATGGACAAATAACAAAATATTCATTTTTCAAAAAAAAAAAAATTTATGTCGTTCTATACCTCTTAGAAGTGCGTGTTCTTCTATTACTCCTCATAATTATAGTTTTTTTTAATTATTTCGAAATTCTATCAATATGGATGGACAAATAACAAAATATTCATTCTTCAAAAAACAAAACAAAAAACAAAACAAAAAAAAAACAAAAAACAAAAAAGGAACAAAATATCCATGGTGCGCTGCTAATTTTAGGGCCATTTTGTCAATCTGCTTGAGTTGAAGAATCGGAGATATTGTAACGACCCGCCTAGCACGGACCGTTACCGTACATACATACATGCTTAACATACTTATTTATTTAACAAAAGTAGTGGAAAATTTTTTTTTTTTTTCTACTACTGGAGTACTGTTTGGAATAATATAAACATAAAATATTAAACATAAATTTACGGAAGACATAGCAGCTTATCCCTTCTTTCACAGTTGTCCCGCCAACTCCATCATCTTGTATCAAAATTCGCCAGTAGGTTGTTTACCTACAGCATAGACGTAGACGTGAGCTTTCGCTTAGCAAGTACAACTTTATTTTCCGCAACACAATTAATTATAAACTTAACATAGCAAATCATAACATATTCTAATTATGCATGATCCAATTATGCTTTATTATGCGTAATTATTTATGGGCCCCTTATCGTGGGTGATCATACCGGGCGCGCAACTATGGAACGGTTGGGGCGGCCAAACCATTTCCAACTCAGTCCACAGTCTTACCCGACCTTGGACGGGTCGATACGTCACAGGCAAGCTCGCTCGCCATTATACTTATTTGTCATCTTGACCTTGTTCTTATTAACTGTGAACATGCTTCATGATGTCACATGAATATAACTGGTAATCATATCTTAGTTATGCTATCATAGCACATAACATACATTGTATCATGTTACACTTAAAAAGCCTATGCTGTAGGCGGAGTTGTACTTACCTCTCTTACTATGTTCCTCTTTGGTACTGTTCTCTTACTGGCCACAGCTACAGGCCCTTTCCTGCTTGAATAGGGACATAGGTGAAAGTTCAATTCTCATTGTGCAGTGTTGGTGTCCTAACCAACCTGCTTACTAATTTCTAGTTGTATGTCCCCGATACTTGATATCTGATTTGGTCACAAATATTAATCCTACTGTTTGGGAGGATTTATTCTTTAAAAGATTACTTTGGACAATCCTTTGGGCTAATTCTTTGACAAAATGCCGGGTTTCTTTAAAACCTTGAGCTTTGCGACTAGGCCCGGTAACTCAGGTATTATCCTTGATTACCGTCCGTAATCGGCTTGATTACAATTTTTATCTTAAAAACTCTATTTTCTTATCCTTTTGCCATTTTGAGAGATTTAACTTTAAATCCCTTTAATATTTTTGGTAAAAATTCCAATCTTTAAAACAAATCTTTATAAAGGTCGTTTAAGATTGAGAACTGTCTTTGGAACAGTTTAAGCAAAAATACAGTTTTCTTTTTCTTTTTGAAACTGTTTGTAAAACTTATGTGCAGGAATTTTCGGTTCCCTGCACACTTTTCCTAAAACAATACCAGTTTAAAAATCCATTTGGAATTTAAAAAACTTGTCTTCGCGAAAGTTGTAGCTCTCGAAAAATGGTAAAACTTTCATGTTTTACAAAAAATCCAGTTCTGCTTGTATTTGCGTCAGTTTTTGTTTGAAACTGGCTGATCCTGTAACTTGGGTCTGGGCAGACCAGCCACGGATTTTTGTAAAAACGAAGGCCATTGGAGCCTCATTTTTAAATTCTGCCCACGTAGTCTTCTAGGAAAAATCGTTCCAAGCAACTTTCGTGTTTTACAATTTACCCAATTCGTCCTCTAAATGCCTCTAATTTTTACTTTCCTGAAACTGACCAGTTTTTCAATCCGAATTGGCAGTAGTTTGGTTATTAAGTCCGTTTTACGTCCTATTTCGTGAAATCTATCTCGACCGATCACTTCGGGAGTCTATATGGCAAACACACAGCGTTTCTAACGTCCCACATGAACCCTTAAATCGTCCAATTGAAACCATGCAAACCAAATTCAAAAGCCCTAGGCCTAGGTTTGCATTAACCCTAACTTTTTGCATACATCACATACAAGCATCAAACTTTGCTCCTTAAACTAGCATGCTTCAAGCACTGCCCTAGGGCAGATTTTTGGACCAAACTAGGGGACACACAATCCTAAGCATCAAGCATGAAAATCAATCATAAACAAGCACAATAATGCAAGAATTTAAACCATACACCCCTAGATCTACAAATCAAGCGCATACCTCAAACTTAGGGCATAAAATAGAAAATGGACTTATGTCCTTACAACCAAATTGAACTACCTTTTATCTTTAAATTTGAACTCAAATAAGAGAGTTAGGGCTCTAGATTTTTACCTTAGACCAAGTCAAGTTTGGTCACAAAATTTCTTCCTCCACCTAGCCCTCCTTAGCTCACGGCCACACCACCAAATTGGCACCCAAAAATTTTTCGGGTTGGTCTCCTTGGTAGATCCACTCCAAGCCGAGCACTCCACCAAGATTTGGCCTCAAAATTTTCAGTTTTTCTTCTTCCCTCACTCACTCGGCCACACATCCCAAAAGACCTAAAAAAATTTCTAAACTTTTCTTGGCTTTTTCCTAGCTCAAACCCGAACTCTTATGAACAAAAGCCCCAAGAAAATTTTTGATTTTCTCACCCCTTTCTCTTCTCCCAATTTCCGGATTTTCAAGAGAGAATTTTGTAAGAATTTCCCCCAAATTTCTTGAATAAAATGAATAGGCTCAATGGGGTATTTATAGAGGTTGGAAAACTTTGCAAAATTGTCAAATAATCCTTAAAAAAGCAAAAATTTGCCCACAAGGGGTCTTAGGTGGCCGGCCAAGGAGAATTCTAGAGCCAACTAATACTTTCCCAATTTTTAGATAATCCTTTAATGAAGTCATAAATCAAAAGGTGATGATGTTATCACCATTAAGCTTGTTTGGCAATTTTTCTTGCTAAGCAGTCCAAATTCAAGTTAACACAGATATTTTTAATACTGTTAACTATTAATAACAGTATTTTATCACTTAACTGCAGTCCAAAATTTATCTGTGTAAAATTTGAGTGTATAAAATTTTTCTTATAATTTGAAGCCCTTTGGCCTAATATACCCTAATTTATGTGCTTGATTTTTTCTAGGGTGATTTTAAATCTTAATCTTAACATCTTGTCCGAAAAATGGTTTTTCGCAGTATATTTTCCATACTGCTTGACCATAAAACAGTATCATCATATGATTGACTTTTCTAGTCAACCGTTGACTTTTTAGGTCAATGTTGACTTTTTAGGTCAAGCTTTGACCACCATGCAAAACCATGCAATCGTGAAATTTTCTACTCTTCTAACTCAAAATGATACATACTTGTTTAAGCAATCATTTTTTTAAGTCTCATAAGATCATGAGAACTTAAAATTCTCAAATAAAAACCCATCTCAGATTTTCATAAGTATATTCCAAATATCGCATAAGTTTCTTTACAAAAAAAAAAAAAAAAAACGTAAGGTCGTGAAAATTTAGTTATTACAATCTTCCCCCCTTAAAAATTTTCGTCCTCGAAAATTAGAATAATTCGGGGTAGTTCTTTCTCATCTCATCTTCCAATTCCCAGGTTGCTTCTTCAACCTTGTGGTTTTGCCATAATACTTTAACCAGGGAAATGGTTTTATTTCTTAGGACATTTTCTTCTCGATCCAGAATTCGAACTGGCTTTTCTTCGTATGTCAAATCCGTTTGAACTTCCACCGGGTCTTGACTAAGCACATGCGACGGGTCTGGTACATACTTCTTTAACATTGAAACATGAAAAACATCGTGCATTGCAGCTAATTCTTGTGGTAAAGCAAGCATGTAAGCTACTTTCCCAATCCTTTCAAGGATTTCAAATGGTCCTGTATATCTCGGACTGAGCTTCCCCTTTTTGCCAAATCTCATTACCCCTTTCATAGGAGCAATCTTAATGAACACGGCCTCTCCAACTTGGAATTCCAATGGTCTCCTACGTTTATCAGCATAACTTTTCTGTCTGCTAAAAGCTATGTCGAGCCTCTGCTTAATCTTCTTGATATCTTCAGAGGTCTTCTTGATGAAGTCTGCTGTTTGTAGCTGCTTCTGTCCAACCTCTTGCTAGTAGATGGGAGATCGACATTTCCTTCCATATAGGGCTTCGAATGGTGCCATACCAATTGAAGCGTGATAACTGTTGTTGTAAGAAAATTCGATCAATGGCAGCTTCTGATCCCAGTTTCCTTTGAAATCCAGAACACATGATCTCAGCATATCTTCCAATGTTTGGATGGTTCGTTCCGACTGGCCGTCAGTTTGGGGGTGAAAAGCTGTACTGAACTTCAGCTTTGATCTCATGGCATTGTGAACACTGGTCCAAAATCGAGAGGTGAAACGTCCGTCACGGTCTGAAATGATTGATTTGGCACTCCAATGGCAGCTTCTGATCCCAGTTTCCTTTGAAATCCAGAACACATGATCTCAGCATATCTTCCAATGTTTGGATGGTTCGTTTCGATTGGCCGTCAGTTTGGGGGGTGAAAAGCTGTACTGAACTTCAGCTTTGATCCCATGGCATTGTGAACACTGGTCCAAAATCGAGAGGTGAAACGTCCGTCACGGTCTGAAATGATTGATTTTGGCACTCCATGCAGCTTAACAATCTGAGATACGTAGACTTCAGCCAATTTTTCCACTGAGAATGTGGCTTTGATAGCAATGAAATGGGCTGATTTGGTCAATCTATCCACCACAACCCAAATTGTGTCATTTCCACTTGTCGTCCTGGGTAATCCTACTACAAATACATAGTGATTTGCTCCCATTTCCATTTAGGAAACTCTATTTTCTGCAATTCTCCTCCAGGATGTCGGTGTTCAGCCTTAACTTTTTGACAAGTTAGGCATTTTGACACGTATTTTGCTACTTCATTCTTCATTTTTGGCCACCAAAAGTTCTCCCGGAGGTCCTTGTACATTTTGGAAGCTCCTGGATGTACCGAGTATGGCGTCTTATGAGCCTCTGACATGATCTGATCCTTCAGAAATTCAAAGTCGGGAACACAGATCCTTTCCTTGAAGTAGATAGTGCCATCGGCAGAGGTTTTGAACTCCTTGTTCTTTCCGCCAAAAAGTTGTGCCTTTAGCAAAAACGAATCTTTTCCTTGATGCGCTTTGATGGATTCCAATAGATCGGACTGAAGAGTCAGAGAAGATAATTTCCCTGTGATCATTTCCAGGTTGAACTCAGAAAATCTCCTTTTGTAGTGGCTTAGGGAACGCTTCGATAGACATTAGCATGCCCGAGGATTTTCTACTTAAAGCATCTGCTACCCTGTTTGCCTTCCCAGGGTGATAAAGGATCTCGCAATCGTAGTCCTTTACAAGTTCCAGCCATCTACGCTGTCTCATGTTGAGTTCCTTCTGAGTAAAAATATACTTGAGACTCTGGTGATCAGTGTAGATTTCGCATTTGTTTCCATACAAATAGTGTCTCCAGATCTTAAGTGCGAAAACTACCGCCTGCTAGCTCCAGATCATGCGTAGGATAATTCCGTTCATGATTCTTCAATTGTCTTGATGCGTATGCTACTACTTTCCCATTTTGCATCAGGACAGCTCCTAATCCGTTCTTGGAAGCATCACTGTAAATTACGAAATTTCCCGCATCTACATCTGGGATTATTAATTCGGGCGCACTTGTCAACTTTTTCTTGAGCTCTTGGAAATTCTCTTCACACTTCTGGGTCCATTCATACTTTTTATCTTTTCGAGTAAGAGCGGTAAGTGGTGCAGCAATCTTGGAAAATCCTTCGACAAAACGTCGGTAGTATCCTGCTAATCCAAGAAAACTTCTTATTTCCGTAACACTCTTGGGTACTGGCCATGAGCTGACTGCTTCCACCTTCGCAGGATCTACGGAAATTCCCTCTTTTGACACAACATGCCCCAAGAAATGAACTTTCTCCAGCCAAAATTCACATTTTGTGAACTTAGCGTAAAGCTGATTCCTTCTCAACGTTTCCATTACCAACCTAAGATGCTGCGCGTGTTCCTCCTTGGACCTTGAATAAATCAAAATGTCGTCAATGAAGACAATGACGAATTTATCCAAATATTCCTTGAATACTCGGTTCATAAGATCCATAAAGGCGGCTGGGGCGTTAGTTAATCCAAAGGGCATCACCAAGAATTCATAGTGCCCATATCTTGTGCGAAAAGCTGTCTTGGAGATATCCGCCTCCCTAATCCTGAGCTGATGATATCCTGACCGTAAATCGACTTTTGAAAACACAACTGCTCCTCGGAGTTGATCAAAAAGGTCGTCAATCCTTGGAAGAGGATACTTATTCTTGATTGTAATTTTATTCAGTTCACGATAATCGATGCACATTCGCAATGATCCATCCTTCTTTTTGACAAATAAAACGGGTGCTCCCCATGGAGAGTAACTTTGTCGGATGAATCTTTTGTCAAGCAGTTCTTGCAACTGTACTTGAAGTTCTCTCAGCTCAGCTGGTGCCATACGATATGGGGCTTTCGATATTGGGGCAGCTCCAGGTAGCAACTCAATCTCAAAAGAAATTTCCCTTTCTGGCGGAAGTCCCGGCAAATCCTTCGGAAAAATATCTACAAATTCCTTTATAACAGGAACGTCTTCCGGTGTCAGCTCCATTTCTTGATCCTTGTCCACCATGTTAGCTAAATATCCTTGACAACCATTAGCTAACATTTTCCAGGCCCTTATTGCTGAAACAAATCGAGTTGCTGGACTCCAAGACTAACCATAGAAGTTGAACTCTACTTCTCCGTAAGGGTTGAACGTCACACACCTCTTGCGGCAGTCAATCTTGGCGTTGTATTTACTCAAAAAGTCCATTCTTAAGATCACATCGAAATCCTGAAGCTTGATTGCAATGAGATCTACATATAATTCTCTGCCACAAATTCCTACGGATGTGTTTCGTATCCAAAAATTGGACCACAAAAATTCTCCGGATGGCAGAGAGGTTTTGAATGGTTGTTCTAAACTATCCACACCCCTTCCTATCTTTTGAGCAAATTCCAATGATATGAACGAGTAGGTGGCACCAGAATCAAACAGGACAATTGCATCATAGGTGGCGATAGAAATCTGACCTGTCACCACATGCGAAGTCCCGGCTTCTGCATCTCCCTTGGTATAGGCGTAGATTCTGGCTTGCGGTTCAGGAGCCTCTAATCTGCCTTGAGCGATTGTGGGTCCTTCGAGCTTTGCCTGGACTGCATGTAACTGGCTGTTGGGGTTTCGGCTTGGGTATGAAGGATTCTGGCCTTGAGTGTTCAAAGTGCAGTTTTTTGCAAAATGACCCTCCTTGCCACAGAGGTAACATGCATTTGATCCCATTCGACATACTCCCGGGTATTTTCTCCCGCACTTGGTACACACCGGGTAGCTATTGCTATTGCCCTCATTTCCACGAGCAATCTTTTTCTGAGGGTAGTTTCTTTGCTGACCCTGGCCAGTAGAGTTCTCGTTTCGTTTATTCTTCCCAAACTATTTAGAACCTTGAGCAAAATTGCAGGGCTGGCCTTTTTGGTTCATTTCGAGATTCTGACGGGGTTGCGTCTGCTTCCCCATGGCCTTTTCTTCCTTCTTTGCCTTAAAGAACTTAGCTCGTTCTTTCTTGTCCCGGTTAATCCAATATTCTGCTCTTATGGCTCGGCTTATACAATCAGATACCCGAGTAGGTGGACTATCACCAGCACTGACTTGCTTAGCGATATCTGACCGAAACATCTTCATCATCAATCTAACTTTTTCGGTCTCACCTGGCACCAATTCCGGGTACATTCGGGCTAACTGCTCAAACTTATTAATAGCCTCCATTACCGTCATCGTTCCTGTCTCAAACTGGTAAATTCATCCTGCTGGGCTGCCAGGATTTCTCTGTTAAAGTACATAATTCGGAACTCCGACACGAAATCTTGCCAACTCATGGTCGTAACGTCGCGACGCATCTGGACGGTCATCCACCAGTGTCTAGCGTCTTTCTTGAGAGCGAAGGAAGCACAAAGGACTTTTTCTTGCTCTGTCAGCCGCATGAAATCCAAAATAACTTGGATGTCAATCAACCAATTGTCAGCGGCAATCGGATCTGTTGGTCCCTCAAATTCTGGCGCTTTCATCCGCCTAAATCTCTCGTAAAGTAGATCTTCCCGTACTGGAGGTAAGTTCGCTTGTACTCCTACTGGTGCTACTGGAACCTCTGGCTGAACCTCTGGTTGAACATCAGGTACCGGAGGTACTACTGGAGGCACTCTGATATTCTGTGGGGGAACCTCGTTAGCCTGAGATCTCTAATTAATTTGAGCTAACTGCTCCCGGAGTCTATTTGTT
This sequence comes from Ficus erecta, assembly GCA_008635985.1. NCBI lineage: Eukaryota > Viridiplantae > Streptophyta > Magnoliopsida > Rosales > Moraceae > Ficus > Ficus erecta. The sequence goes on from BKCH01000010.1 coordinate 4,290,782, forward strand.
TCCTGTTGCTTGCTCAAGTAACTGTCGTTGCAAATTTGCTACAACAGTTGCTAGATCCGGTGCAGGTGGATTCTGGTTCACAGGCATTGTTTTGCGAGGACGTACCATCTTTTATTTCCTATTGAACCATAAGAAAAGATATTATCGAACTAGTAATATCCTTTCTTTCATCATACATCATATCGTAATACATTGGATCATAACATAATCATTCTCATCATAACATGGCTTACATAATCGTAACATATCGTATCATAACATGATTTTCGTGATCATAACATGACATGGTATTTGATCCGTTTCTTGGATATTTACAGAAAGTACATTATATTTGCCAAAATAATATATACAAGATTGTTACACCATTCTTGTAAATACATATATGTTTCATAGCATTTTATGTACATGAGCAAAAATGGTAATGGGAGTGTCTAACACTTTACCATCATACATAGTCAAAATGGCGATGGAAGTGGCTACCACTTTCCATCATACATCAGTACAAGCCTACTATCCAAAAAGAAATAAGCGAGTACATATCAGTCCTAAGGTCAAAATAAATATACGTGATCGACCAAAATGATGATCTCTATCGTCATCTAAGCGGCTCCGTCGGAGTCAGTCTCCCAATCTCCGTCGTCGAAAATGATCTCCTCTGGGTCATCAACAAAAACCTCCTGACCCTCTAGCCATCCCGCCTGCTCTGGCTCGGGCGCCGGCTCCATCTCTTCGTCGTCGTCTCCTCCTCCTCACTGGATATATCTATGATAATAGGATCTGCCGGTGGATCTGCTGGTATAACCTCGTCATCATCATCCTCGTCACTGGAGATGTCTACGACAAGAGGGTCTGCTGGTGGATCATGGGGTATAATCATAACATCGTCCTCCTCCGGGTCCTCTGCATCTGGGTCACCCTCAGCATCCCCCTGCCCCTCGGGCCTCATGGGCTGGCCACCCTCCTGTTCTGGAAACTGCAGGGATCGGCTCCTCTGGGGGTGCTGGTCCTACCTCGTGTAATGGTTCCCCTACACCAGCGTCGTCTACGGGTGCCTGATGATCACCCTCAGCGGCCCCTGTCAACTCGGTATCCGCACGTACCTCAGCCTGCAAAATATACTCTATCATGTGCTCCACAGACATCCTAGGTGAGGGATAAGGAACATGCTGGCGATACGGCTAGGTAAGACCGTTCTGCAAAACCATCAATGCCTCCAACATAGGGTGGTCCATATCCTGAGGAATGTAGGGTAACATGGCCTCCTGAAATCTCATACAGTAATGGGCCATGGTCTCGAGAGGATATGCGTGCCACTCAAGTGTATAGCTGTGGTATCGCATGTCATACATATCTCTATAAATATCAGGGTCACGCTGAGCGCTCCTGGCCCGTATAGTCCAGTATTGGTTCAAACGTCCAACCATCAGTGAGCGAAAATGCACCAAGTCCGACTGGGTAGCTGTGGCTCCCCTACTGACATCCACCAAATACGGGCGTCGCCTCTCAAACATCGACTCCCCAACGAGACCTGTAGGCGCCCCGGGATATGGCTGGTGCGGAAAATCAGCTCTGTGTCATATAACCATGCTCCTAAAGATACCGTGTGACTCGTACCGTCAAATAATAACGGATGTGCCTCATAGAATGATGATATAGCCTCTCAGTCCGCATCTACGTGATCTGGCTCCATATCGACGAATCTGCATACCATAATCACATAATAAATATTTATGCATAACTAATTTTAACTTACAATGATAGTGGCGATGGCAGACGAACTGTGAAATCAGGTGGCAGGGAACCTCTCTGATACCAACTCTGTAACGACTCGCCTAGCACGGACCGTTACCGTACATACATACATGCTTAACATACTTATTTATTTAACAAAAGTAGTGGAATTTTTTTTTTTTCTACTACTGGAGTACTGTTTGGAATAATATAAACATAAAATATTAAACATAAATTTACGGAAGACATAGCGGCTTATCCCTTCTTTCACAGTTGCCCCGCCAACTCCATCATCTTGTATCAAAATTCGCCAGTAGGTTGTTTACCTACAGCATAGACGTAAGACGTGAGCTTTCACTCAGCAAGTACAACTTTATTTTCCGCAACACAATTAATTATAAACTTAACATAGCAAATCATAACATATTCTAATTATGCATGATCCAATTATGCTTTATTATGCGTAATTGTTTATGGGCCCCTTATCGTGGGTGATCGTACCGGGCGCGCAACTATGGAACGGTTGGGGCGGCCAAACCATTTCCAACTCAGTCCACAGTCCTACCCGACCTTGGACGGGTCGATACGTCACAGGCAAGCTCGCTCGCCATTATACTTATTTGTCATCTTGACCTTGTTCTTATTAACTGTGAACATGCTTCATGATGTCACATGAATATAACTGGTAATCATATCTTAGTCATGCTATCATAGCACATAACATACATTGTATCATGTTACACTTAAAAAGCCTATGCTGTAGGCGGAGTTGTACTTACCTCTCTTACTATGTCCCTCTTTGGTACTGTTCTCTTACTGGCACAGCTACATGCCCTTTCCTGCTTGAATAGGGACATAGGTGAGAGTTCAATTCTCATTGTACAGTGTTGGTGTCCTAACCAACCTGCTTACTAATTTCTAGTTGTATGTCCCCGATACTTGATATCTGGTTTGGTCACAAATATTAATTCTACTGTTTGGGAGGATTTATTCTTTAAAAGATTACTTTGGACAATCCTTTGGGCTAATTCTTTGACAAAATGCCGGGTTTCTTTAAAACCTTGAGTTTTGCGACTAGGCCCGGTAACTCAGGTATTATCCTTGATTACCGTCCGTAATCGGCTTGATTACAATTTTTATCTTAAAAACTCTATTTTCTTATCCTTTTGTCATTTTGAGAGATTTAACTTTAAATCCCTTTAATATTTTTGGTAAAAATTCCAATCTTTAAAACAAATCTTTATAAAGGTCGTTTAAGATTGAGAACTGCCTTTGGAACAGTTTTAAGCAAAAATACAGTTTTTTTTTTTCTTTTTGAAACTGTTTGTAAAACTTATGTGCAAGAATTTTCGGTTCCCTGCACACTTTCCTAAAACAATACCAGTTTAAAAATCCATTTGGAATTTGAAAAACTTGTCTTCGCGAAAGTTGTAGCTCTTGAAAAATGGTAAAACTTTCATGTTTTACGAAAAATCCAGTTCTGCTTGTATTTGCGTCAGTTTTTGTTTTGAAACTGGCTGATCCTGTAACTTGGGTCTGGGCAGACCAGCCACGGATTTTTGTAAAAACGAAGGCCATCGGAGCCTCATTTTTAAATTCTGCCCACGCAGTCTTCTAGGAAAAATCGTTCCGAGCAACTTTCGTGTTTTACAATTTACCCAATTCGTCCTCTAAATGCCTCTAATTTTTACTTTCCCGAAACTGACCAGTTTTGAATCCGAATTGGCAGTTTTGGTTATTAAGTCCGTTTTACGTCCTATTTCGTGAAATCTATCTCGACCGATCACTTCGGGAGTCTATATGGCAAACACACAGCGTTTCTAACGTCCCACATGAACCCTTAAATCGTCCAATTGAAACCATGCAAACCAAATTCAAAAGCCCTAGGCCTAGGTTTGCATTAACCCTAACTTTTTGCATACATCACATACAAGCATCAAACTTTGCTCCTTAAACTAGCATGCTTCAAGCACTGCCCTAGGGCAGATTTTTGGACCAAACTAGGGACACACAACCCTAAGCATCAAGCATGAAAATCAATCATAAACAAGCACAATAATGCAAGAATTTAAACCATACACCCTAGATCTACAAATCAAGCACATACCTCAACTTAGGGTATAAAATAGAAAATGGACTTATGTCCTTACAACCAAATTGAACTACCTTTTATCTTTAAATTTGAACTCAAATAAGAGAGTTAGGACTCTAGATTTTTACCTTAGACCAAAGTCAAGTTTGGTCACAAAATTTCTTCCTCCACCTAGCCCTCCTTAGCTCACGGCCACACCACCAAATTGGCACCCAAAAATTTTTCGGGTTGGTCTCCTTGGTAGATCCACTCCAAGCCGAGCACTCCACCAAGATTTGGCCTCAAAATTTTTAGTTTTTCTTCTTCCCTCACTCACTCGGCCACACACCCCAAAAGACCTAAAAAAATTTCTAAACTTTTCTGGCTTTTTCCTAGCTCAAACCCGAACTCTTATGAACAAAAGCCCCAAGAAAATTTCTGATTTTCTCACCCCTTTCTCTTCTCCCAATTTCCGGATTTTCAAGAGAGAATTTTGCAAGAATTTCCCCAAATTTCTTGAATAAAATGAATAGGCTCAATGGGGTATTTATAGAGGTTGGAAAACTTTGCAAAATTGTCAAATAATCCTTAAAGAAGCAAAAATTTGCCCACAAGGGGTCTTAGGTGGCCGACCAAGGAGAATTCTAGAGCCAACTAATACTTTCCCAATTTTTAGATAATCCTTTAATGAAGTCATAAATCAAAAGGTGATGATGTTATCACCATTAAGCTTGTTTGGCAATTTTTCTTGCTAAGCAGTCCAAATTCAAGTTAACACAGATATTTTTAATACTGTTAACTATTAATAACAGTATTTTATCACTTAACTGCAGTCCAAAATTTATCTGTGTAAAATTTAAGTGTATAAAATTTTTCTTATAATTTGAAGCCCTTTGGCCTAATATACCCTAATTTATGTGCTTGATTTTTCTAGGGTGATTTTAAATCTTAATCTTAACATCTTGTCCGAAAAATGGTTTTTCGCAGTATATTTTCCATACTGCTTGACCATAAAACAGTATCATCATATGATTGACTTTTCTAATCAACCGTTGACTTTTTAGGTCAACGTTGACTTTTTAGGTCAAGCTTTGACCACCATGCAAAACCATGTAATCGTGAAATTTTCTACTCTTCTAACTCAAAATGATACATACTTGTTTAAGCAATCATTTTTTTAAGTCTCATAAGATCATGAGAACTTAAAATTCTCAAATAAAACCCATCTCAGATTTTCATAAGTATATTCTAAATATCGCATAAGTTTCTTTACAAAAAAAAAACGTAAGGTCGTGAAAATTTAGTTATTACAGATATGGTCAAATTAGAACATGATTTTAAAAAGCGTCCAATAAAAACATACTAGTAAAATTGAACAAAAAAAGAAAGCCGATCATGTTGTCTTTTCAAAAAATAAACTTAATAATAGTTAAAGAAACCAAAAAGGCCTCATTTGTATCATTTATATCAGTTATCCAAAAAGATTTTTTTTTTTTCCTGAAATATAATCAGTCTCCTTAACCCAAAGATTTGTCCAAATAAACTTATCATCATTGTTTCTATTATTTGTTGTTGATTTTCTTTTTATTTGATGTAAACATCATATTGATGAGATCAATAGGCTGTATAATTTTATTTGGTGAATATATATAGGTATATATATTTTTACTCAATGACACGGTCAATATGGTTGTAATCGTGATAAAATCTGAAATATGTTATATGAAGTTCTTCTACAAAGTAACACGATCATTGTCGTATAGATCAAGACCAAATTGTTATTGATAAGGAATATGCTTATAATGATAGGATCCGTGTGGTATAACTACTATATGACTAAACATAATCATCAAAGTGATAAAGTCATTATCATAATGACCATATTGCTATTTCCAATACATCATCGAAACATTAATCGATAATAATAAAATGACCATAGATGACCACAAAAATCAAGATATATGTATATATGTAAAACATTGAATTCTCTCTCTCTCTCTCTCTCTCTTTGGCTGGAAGTTAAACGTTAAATTCTTTTTTTTTTAAGGGAAATTATCATTTAAATTAAAATTGGGTACTAACATCAATACCAAAAATGAAACAACTATGTGATATAAGAGACATAACCCTCGACTAAGATCGATTCCATTAATAAAATCTGATGAAGCTCAGTGAGGAGGACATAAGCTGAGATCTGGTGATGGGAAAATTCCTCAAATTCCTCGGTAATTCTATAATTGAGTATGTATAAAGCTCTTTTTAAAAATACATCTACAATCGATGGAATATTCTGATCGATCAAGAGACAGTCACTCACAGCACAGAAGCTGCAATAAACTCCATATAGCCCTAATACTAATGGAACCCATAGACATATACTGCTAGAAAACAACTCAAGCGAAACACACATAAAAAAACAAACCGGAGGTGGGAGAACTACCTCCTTTATTACAAAACTAAAACTTAAACACAAAAACAAAGCAAGAATATAAAATAACATCACCCGCAAAATTTTCGCCTCATGTGGAACAACCACTCCGCCACACACCACAATTCAGAGGAAATAAAATCAACTTGATTGGAGGTAAGAGATCGCCACACCAACCATTGGATCACCAAGGCTTCGCCGAGTTCCAAATCATCGGAAGCTCGCTGGTTAGATTTGATCGAGAAACTCTTAATTTGGACCCTCTGACTTCATCCTCGCCGAGATCATCAAACCGCCGATCACCTTCGCCAACCACGGTAGCGATGGCAGTGGGAGTTCCACATAAAGGGAAAACTCTAGTTTATTAAAATTTTGAGAGAAAGAGGGGAAGTAAAACGTTGAATTCTGATATAATAGAAGAAGTGGAATCTGGATATGTAACCAAAAAAAAAAATTCATAAAAAGACAATCGGTATATATATATATATATATATATATAATATTAGAAAAATATTGAAGGGTAAACGTGGAATTAAAAAAGGATGAAATTCAAAATTTGTTTAAATTTACAAATAGGATTGTATGAACGTTTGCACTCTTCAATCTTAACTTATTAGAGCAAAATAGATAATGGGAGGGGCCCAAAGTGAATAGTGTTTGGTACAAACGTTGTACATTACTCATAAGACCTATTAGAGCTTATCTACATGGAGTATAACAATATGATTAAAACGAGATTGTAAAACTAGGTAGTGTTAGGAAAAGAAACACGAGAAATATGATCAGTCTAAAAAAAAAAAAGGGACACAAGAATTATGATAAATTACAAGCTATGTACAATATGTTTGATGGGGTACACATCCTCTAATTTTAGAAAACTCTTCCACGTAAAATGATGTCAAAATAGAATAACCTCTAGATTAGGTCCGCAGTTACATGTAAAGTGTTTTCACTATAATAGATCAGCCATAATGTTTTAGTTACTTTTTTTTCAGATTAAATTTTAAATACTGGAAGTTGGTATATTTTCTATTACCCACGAATTTGGAATTTATCATGGATCTTTTTTTCAACTTAAAAAGAGAGAGAGAGAGGATAGATCCGTTTTTGGTCATAGTGAAAAAGGTTACGTTGAATGGTTATTTCCGTGCGATTATTATCCTAACAATTGGGGGTTTAGTGAAAATCATAAAATAGGAAGAAGAAAATTAAGTTATATATAATTTAGACAATGATTTCTCTAAGAGTCCACTTTCATTTCTGAATATAGAAAAATTTCATTTGAATTAGATATCACTACAGGAGGAAAAAAAAAAAAAAAAAACAGAGAGAGAGAATGGATTTTTATGTATAACCTGTTTCAAAACTTTCACAATATAATATCAGCACCGGTGAAATTTGTAACTTATATAAGTAATTGTACCTTTATTTTAAAACGTTAACATGTTAAATAAATGAAGTGTTTCAATATCATTTATATTTATTATTATTTTATTTATTTATGTGAGACTTTGATTTTTTTTTACCGTTAACAACAACGGAAACTCGCTGAGCTAGCATTGTGCTCTTACAAAAATGGCAGTTACATTTTTTTTTTTAAACTTGGAGTTGGAAGGATTCAAACTTTATACCTTTAAAAAAAGTCGGATATGATATTAGCGTTAGATTATATCTGCAATCACAAATGACAGTTACTTTTATTTGACCGTATAATTATTATTGTCGTTGTTATTACTATTATTATGTTATTATTATTTTGTATATGCAGATACTAACATTATGATCATTTCTTCACCTTTTGTACTTCGTACTATATGCAACTTTCGAATCGTACTGATTTCTGAAACATCCAGCTGCACTAAAGTTGCAAAATTATAAAGAGCGGATGCCATATTTGGAAAATAAACTAAACTACATAATACATAAAAGATCTTCTTCCCTTTTTTTTTTTCCCCCCTCATTAGGATCTTCTTCTTTATTTGTCTATTGATATTAAATGCATATTACATCTTGGAAAAAGTAAACTTTCACTTTGAAGTTTACATTAAAATTTTCATTTTGTAGCACTAGGTACATTTCTGCTGAAGGGCACAAATTGAAACGGTAATGGTTCATCAGCCAGAACCAGAAGCCGTGTCTTATCGAATCTAGTTGAGGTTCCAGCATCTCCGCCAGAGCTAGAAACAAGCTTGTAGACACCGTCATTTCATATCTCGAAACTTTTTTAATTTTGAACCAACTGCTTCTATCTTACTCCGCTCCACCAAGAGACAAAAACTTGTCTCGTATTCACCTCCGACAGGGATGATCCTCCGCATAGCGATGATAGCTCATCAGAGAGCTTGACGTTGAGATTAGTGGGCTCGTTGATCAATTAGTCTTCGTTGGGTACGATAGGTGAAAATTTTACTGGAAGACCTGTTATCTCATAAGTTGAGACTACAATCCCGAGTTGAAGCCAACATGTATCATTACGGTATACACTTGGGATAATGGCGGCTGACTACAAGCGAGGCAAGGGAATGGAAGGCACCAAGTAATAATAATATTCACCTTTCAGGATTTGTTTCCGTTTGAGTCAAGAACAGCAGGAGGCTGATTAACAATGGAGATACTATGTCTAGCAGAGATGCCATTTGTTGTGAAGTAAAAAAAAAAGGATCAAGGGCAATGTGAGTAAAGCAGTAGCTTCCATTATTTTTTTGTTGTTTTAGTGTTTTGTGTAGAGAATGACTTCAAGGCTCGTGCTTTTATAGATGTAGATGTTGATGTAGAATATTTATATATATATATATATATATATATATTGATGTAGCAAAATATTCTTCACACCACATAATTTCATGTAGGCTAGGATTTGGTAGCATAGGAATTTATTATCTTTAATTTCAACCCATTCAAGATTATAAGAATAACCTCTTAGTTACAATCCCTTAGCACAAGGGAAAACCTTCTGATTCCAATTATGATAATTTGTTAATAACTTGTATCACTGATGGGGAAATTTGGGTTTTGTTTGGATTGCGATTGCACTTGGGAAAGATTTGACAGAGTTGCCTGCGTACCCGGTTGAGGAATCAAATCACTTGTTGTTCTATTTTTTTTTTTTTGGGATTTGAAGTTTGTGATTTTAGGTATTTTTTAGGTAAATGACATCTTTGGATTTTTATGGTAAATTTTGAGGTAATTTGGATTTGGTAGAGTTGGAGATGAATGACCTCATTTTGATTTTGAGTGAATTTTGGATTTTGGATTTTGGATTTTTGAGGTGAAATGATCTCACTTTGACTTTTGCAAACTTTTTAGTTTTTTTTTTTTTAATAATTAGTTTTGAACATTGAACCGCACGGAATATTGATTGCCTATGTATCTTTTGTGAAATCAGGTTGATGTAGTTTATGAATTTGAGTTTGTATTTGGATAATCCCCCGTATATGAGCTTATGAGGAGTTAAATATGGACCTCTATCGAATTTAATTTGAAATTTAAAATTTGTGACTGCACTTAAATTTTGGAAAACCATTTCAAACCAAAATGTTCATCTCAATTTTTGTCTTTTTCTGAAAAAGTTTTTTGTCTTTTCTGAAAAGTCAATAAAAATTACTATTGAAACTTAAAATTTCCAACTCAAACTCATTCACCAAATGGACCTAAAATCATTGTAGTTCTTAATTTTTGAGAATTTAGAGGTTACGCTTAACGTTTATGCCAGTGAGACTTCTTGTTGCATATTTGTTGCCTTCTACAGTTATAATGCATTCCCCAATTTTATTTTATTTTTTAAATCAATTTGGCCATTTTTATTTGCTTGCTTCAGGACAAGCCTTTTATGCAATTAATTTCCGTGTAAGTCCCTTGAAGTTGCAACACATCTGTAGCAAGCAAGAGCTTTGACTCGTATGCTTATTGTTGTTCTGGGTTTTAAAATATGTCCAAAAACAAACTTGCTTGTAAAATTGAATTAAAAAAAAAAAACTGCTTATGTTGTCTTGACAAAGATACTCTTATTTATAATTTAAGAAACAAAAAAAAAAGATTACAAACTAAAAAAAAATACTATTTTATATTACTTACCCAAAAAGATTTTTTTCCAAAAAAAAATCTCATTAACCCAAATATTTGTCCTTAAAAACTGATCATTTACGTTTTACATTTTATTATTTGTAGTTGATTTTCTTTATATTTGATGCCAACATCAATATATGAGGCCAATATGCTATGCTATTATATTTGGTGAATATATATTTTTTGCTTAGTGGCACGATCAACTACAGGAAAACACACCTGTCGCAACCAAATTTTTTTGCGATCAAATAAACTTGAAAAAATAAACACAAGCGGAGGTTTAGTTATTAATTTATTTAAATTCAAGAGTACAGATTGTCAGAATTAAGAGTTCAAATGTAAAAATTGATAAAAATTGATAAGATTAAAAGTCTAAATCGTTGTGTCATTTATCACATGGAAGACAAGCATTGACAGAGATAGAAAATTAGTTAGGGGCAAAAATTTTCAATTTTAAACCAAATTGAAAAATTGGATTATGAACATTTTTATACGATGTGCGAAAAAGTTTTCCTTTTATGATAATCATCGATCCTTAATAGTATATGAGATATTATCAGTTTGTATCATCATCAGCACAAGAAGTTGTACTTCACGATTTTAACTTGTCCCTAGAGACCGAAAATTTTGCAATAAAATTATTCTAGACTTCCTAATTAGATTGACACTCACTCAACACTCTTTCTCACATCACGACGACAAAAAAAAAAAAAAAAAAAAAAAAAAAAGAAGCCGTTCTAATACTCAAGTTGGTTTCAAAAAACTCGAGTACATTATGGATAAGGGGAAAAAATCTACTGGAGTCGCATGTAAGGAGGGAGAAAACTCATCATTAGTAATCAATAAAATTGCTACACGGTGCAATAGGGGACATGTTATTCGATTCTGGAAATATTTTGAACGATGTTCGGCATCAAGTCCATCCATTGACATAATCGTTGTCACCAATTTTATTTTATTTTCTACCTTCCTCTGAATCTAATTGTTTTTCTTTTTTTCTTTTTTTAAGTAAATGACATATTTATGGAAATTTAGAGTAAACAATATATTTATTAATAAATAAAACTTATTCATCTAGTAAGTATTAAGTTTATTTATTAAGTATAAAAAAATTTATTTACTCTTAGTTAAAAAAAAACGTATTTACTCATAAATATTCTATTTACTTTAACAACTTCATAAATATGCTTTTTGCTCCATTAACTTCCGTATAATAATATGTTATCTACCCCTTTCACTCTTATTTTTTTTAAAGTCTTATTTGAAGATAGAAATGATTTTAAAGTGTATGAAGTTTGAGGCATTTTCTACCAGAATTTGAAATATTAGTATCATTCTCAAGAGGAATCGGTAAGATGAGAATGCTAAATGAACAATTATTGCAATGGCCTCGAAATTAACAAGCAGCCCTAAATAATACAGTGAAGTAGGAAACATATAAAGAGCATATGCCCTTTCTTTATTAAGATTCACAACCATAACACATAATACATAAAAGGTGATCTTCTTCCTTATTAATAATATTATTGGTAGATCAGCATCTAAATATATTGATATTAGATGCATGTTACAGCTTGGAAGAAGCAAACTTTCACTTTAAAGTTTATAGTACGTGGTAGTTTCACTTTCTAGCACTAGGTATGTTTCTTACGGCCACAAATTGAAACGATAATGGATTACCACGAGTCAGAACCAGACGCTTTGAGCCATCGAAACTGGTTGAGATTCCAACATCTCCGCTAGAGCTAGAAACAAGCTTGTAGACACCATCATTCCATCTCGAAGCTCTTTTAATTTTGAACCAACTGGTTCTATCTTCCTCCGCCTCCAAGAGACAAAAACTTGTCTCTTACTTCGCTCATGACTTCCAACACTGTTGATCCTCCACATATCAATGAAATCTCACTACCAAATTTGACGTTGAGATCAGCGGACTCGGTGATAAATTCATCGTTTTTGGGTCCGATAGGTGAAAATTTTACTGGAAAACCTGTTATGTCATAACTATATTCTTCAATTCCAAGTTGAAGCCAACTGGTATCCTTACCGAATACAGCTGGGATAATGGCGGGTGACTACGAGTGAGGCAAATTACGAATGGAAGGCAATATGTAATAAGTGTTGCCTGGCAGGAGCTCGTCTCCGTTTGAGTCAAAAACTTCAGAAGGCTGATTATTAACAATGGAGATACCAAGTCTGGCAGAGACTCCATTTGTTGTGAAGGAAAGGAAAAGGATCAAGGGCAATCTGAGTAAAGCAGTAGCTTCCCTTGTTTTTTGTTGTTCTAGTGTTTTGTCTATAAATGACTTTTAAGGCTCGTGATTTTATAGTGCTAGATCACAATCTCACCTAACAACTCATTAACATGTTGTTGTTTTTTTTTTTTTTTTTGGAAACAATATTTAGCAAATAGTTACGAGCTTTTTCCTTGATAAGAAAACAAACCTAAACATAGTAGAAAAGGAAAATAAATTTGACTTGGAAAAAAAAATTAGTGTTCTTAAAAAATAGGTATTAGTTTTAAGAAATATAGAAAAATCATTTTACCCAAAGTAAAAAAAATAATTTTCCATTAAAAAGTAGACATTACTTTTTTAATAAAAGAAGTGAATTTTATGAAAAGTATGAGATACAAAATGTTCCTTAAAAAAGAGTTATTATATATAGCTATGAACGACATGATTTATTATTTTGATTAGTTGGATACTACTAAATTAAAGTACATTAAAAATTAAAAATAAATAAAAATAAATAAATAAAAAACAACGGGTAAAGAGAACCATGACAGATTTTTTCTCCGTATAGTTTAAATAAACTTTATATAGTGATTATATTTTATATATATATATATATATATTTTCCCTCTTAATATGGAAACGACAAATAAAGAATATTGAAGCCATAGTAAGGTGTCGGCAGTGGTCCAACGTGTTACACATAAGTCCCATTATTACTTATCTACAAGAGATACAACATGACTAAAACGTGATTGTGTATTAACCAATGGATATTGACATAATATAATGTCATATATATAAACATAAATATATACACATATTTTCTACTATATAGAGGACTAATCAAGAATGAGTAAGGTTACATCAAGGACATTAATGGTCCAAAATTGATCATTACACATAAGTTATCTACCACATGACTATATGTCTAAAGCGTTATTGTCGTAACTATTAGATATTATCAAAATTAATGTCGGATTTGTTCTTTTCATATAGAAGAGGACAAATCAAGTCCAACGTTGTCCATTGCATATAAAGTCCCGTTAATGCTTATCTACAAGAGGTACAGAAGGTCTAAAAAGTGATTGTAGCTTGCATTTGATTCGCAAGTTGGAGATGAAATTTTTAAGTTAGAGTTGGTTGATTTTTCAAAAATTATTTATAAATTTTGTTGACTTTTCAGAAAAAGACAAAAATTGAAATTGAAAAGTATAGTTTAGTTGGAGTTAAACTTGAATACCAAACAAAGTTGTAGTAGTGGTAATGTTAGCTAGAAGAACACAAGAAATAAGACTATCAGCCAACAGTAATAGAATTTTAACTCCTTTTACCGAATTAGAAAAGAATTACAATTTTATTGGGACTATTCCAAATAAACTGGTAATCTAGATATACAAGATCATCCAGACTTTTTCTCAAAAGGAGGCAAAATAAAAGAAAATTTAATCTGCAACCATAACGCTAACTTTGGATAAAAGATTTCACAGCATATACATTACAAATAAGGGAAATTCCCAGTGCAATCAATGTTCGGAGCAGCTATATATATATATGTGTGTGTGTGTGTGTGTGAGGATGTTACCAAAATAGCCGTTGTTAAGTACATATTTTAAGGGTCAAACTAAAAATATTGTTTCAATTAGAATCTCATCGAGCTCGGCACAAACAAATATATGTAACTGAGAATGAATAAACTTAACCAAGTTACAAGTATTTTTGTTAGTTTTGTAATTGCCAATTTGATACTTGACTTCGTATTACTTTTGTATGGGATGGAATTCTGAAACAAACAACGTTTTTTTTTTTTTTTTTTAATATAATAAAAGTTGGTAAAATGTCAAGAGCAGATGCCTTTTCTCATACTAATATTCATATTATCTAAAATCAACATTAATACATAAAATTTATTATTCCTTATTCATAATATTATTGTTGTGTTCATCAACATGTAAATCAGTTGATATATTAGATGCATTTACAGCCTTTGGAAGAAATAAACTTTCATTTTAGTCCATCTTCTGAGGGCCTGAATTCGAACCCTAATGGTTCATCAGCCGGAACCAGACGCTTTGTCTCATCGAATCTGGTTCAGATTCCAATATTTCGGCCAACTTGTGAGTCGAAGCTAGAAACAAGCTTGTAGTACTAACAGTTACCCTTTTCCAAAACATTTTCAATCCACTAAAACATATAATCTTTACAAATCAAAACAAAATCAAATTCAAATTGGATCACTTCACACATGAGACCATCACTAGCCTCACCAAAGTGTTTAGCCAAACTTGCAATTTATCTCACAGAATTCTAAAAAGAAAACATGAGATGAAAATGTAAGAAGAAGAAAAACACAAATGAAAGACACTAAAAACACTCCGAACTTAGCCAAAAATGCTAAGGGAAAAACACGTCCTCTGCTTGCTGCAAAAGCCTTGCTTTTATAGGCCTTAAATCCATTTGGTCATGTAGAGAATTTTGGCCCACGAAATTTGCCACC
This sequence comes from Ficus erecta, assembly GCA_008635985.1. Lineage (NCBI taxonomy): Eukaryota > Viridiplantae > Streptophyta > Magnoliopsida > Rosales > Moraceae > Ficus > Ficus erecta. The sequence continues at coordinate 4,305,808 of BKCH01000010.1, forward strand.
CTCAGTTGGTAAATAAGTTGCAGACTCGCAGCCAGCTGGAGGGGTTCGCGCGCGTGTGGCAGGAGACAAGGGCTGGATTCTTGGGCCTGATCAGATTACGTGGCCTAGTTGGGAGGGAGGTCTGGCCCAGAGCTTGCGCACACGTGGGAGCAAACCTGCAGAAGGAAAGGAAGAAAAGAAAAGAAAAGAAAGGAAAAGGAAAAATAAAAATAAAAATAAAATAAACCAAAATTAAATTAAATATTTCCAAAGTAAAATAGTTTGAATTAAATCATAAAAATACTCAATTAAAACTTAAATTATCTAATAAATTATGTGAACAAAAGTGTATTTTTATACACTTATCAGGGCATGATAAAGTCAAAAGTTGAAAATTTTTAATTTTAAACCAAATTGAAAGTTCGATTATGAATATTTTATATAATGTGTAAAAAAGTTTTCCTTTTACAATAATCATATTGATCTTCAATAGTGTCCGAGATATAATCCGTTTGCATCATCATCGTTGTCACTAATTATAATTTATTTTCTACCTTTCCCTCTGAATCTAATTTTTTTTTTTAAGAATATATATTAACTAAATAGCAATATATTTATAGAAGCTAAAATAAATAAATGACATACTTATGAAAGTGTTAAAGTAAATAATAAATTTATTTTAATCAATAAAGTAATAATTTTATTTATTAAGTATAAAGAATGTATTTACTCTTAGTTAAAAATAAAAAAAATAAAAAATAAAAACCAAAACGTATTTTCTCGTAAATGTGCTATTTACTTCAACAACTTCGTAAATATACTATTTACTTCTGTTAACTATTGTAAATATGTTATTTACATCTTCCTCCCTTATTTGTAAATTCTTATGTGAAAATGGTTTTGAAGTGTATGAAGTTTGGGGTATATTTTCTACTATCAGGAATTTGGAAATTAGTATCATTCTCAAGAGAAATCGGTCAGATGGGAATGTTGAATGAACAATTATTGCAATGATTATGAAATTAACAAGCAGCCCCTAAATAATATAGGGAAGTGGCAAACATGTAAAGAGCATATGCCCTTTCTTTATTAAGATTCACAACCAAATTACACAATACATTAAAGATGATCTTCTTCCTTATTAATAATACTATTAGTAGATCAGCATCTAAATCTATTGATATTAGATGCTTGTAATAGCTTGGAAGAAGTGAACTTTCACTTGGAAGTTTATTGCAAAAGTTTCATTTTGTAGCACTAGGTATGTTTTTTACGGCTACAAATTGAAACGACAATGCATCACGACGAGTCAGAACCAGACGCCGTGAGCCATCGAATCTGGTTGAGATTCCAACATCTCCGCCGGAGCTAGAAACAAACTTGTAGACACCGTCATTCCATGTCGAAACTCTTTTAATTTTGAACCAACTGCTTCTGTCTTCCACCGCTCCACCAAGAGACAAAAAAAATCAGGAGATTACTCTACAATGAATGAAGCATACGCAAATGATTAATATAAAATATAAGAATAGATATCTTATTATTTAAAAAATAATACCATATTTATTTATTGTCTTTAGTTAATAGTTTTTCAATTTGGTTGTGAACATGGGTATCGTTGTGCGTATTAACTCTTATTCATTCTTATTTTTTTTTAAATAATATATATTTATTTATCGTCTTTAGTTAATAGTTTTTCAATTTGGTTGTGAACATGAGTATTGTAAAGTGTATTAATTCTTTTTACGTGTTCGCTTAAAAAAAATCCCTTTACATGGTTTAGGTAAATAATATCATTTTTTAAATTGGTAAATAATATCTTTAATCTCTGTACAAGTGTCCCATCAAAACGAATCCTTCGTAGAGAGGATCTGGAAAAACAAACCCAAAAAAAAATTATATAGAGAGAATTACTTTGTACAAAATTAATTTGGAAAACAATCTTGTAGTTCAAAAATTCTTTTTTAGGTAATAATTATTATTTTACAAGACTCTTTTAAAATCATTGAATTTTAACGATAATAATATTTAGGGGGAAAAAAAAAAAACACACACACACACACAAGCTTTTGAACATTTCCTCTCTACTAGTTGTCCTTAAAAAGTAGCAAAAAAAGAGTAAGAACTATTTTTAGGAAAAGTAGAAAAATGATATTTTACTAAAAGAAGAAAAATAATTTAAATATTATTGTCCTAAAAAAAAGTAGGAATCATTATTAGAGATAGTAATTTTACCTATGGATGCAGGTAACTGTGAGTACCCAGCCCTTGATGCAAGATAATATATGAGTATGCAAGCAGGTATTGAGTTAAGATTGATCCCCTCGCACAGATGTGAGGCAGGGGTGGGGGAAACTCCCCTATACCGCATCTACCTTGCTTATTTTTACTATGGATGGCAACGAGGCGAGGCGGGGGTGGGGATTGTTTTCTGTTTCTCATCCCCGACCCTTTTAAACCATCCTCATCCCCTCACATCCTCGCCGGAGAAAGGGCGGGATAGCGAGTTAGGATTCCCCGTCGGGAAAGCGTTTCCCATACCCACCTAACTGCCTGTTATTATATCTATACATTTTGAAAATTATGTAACTTTTTTTTTTTAAATCACAAAACTTAAAACAAAAGCTAAATAACGCATACTAATTAGTACTAGCCAAATAAGGTTATAAACTAAAATTAACTTTCTATTTCCTTCTCTTTTTAGTGAAAAAGTTGTTATTAACTATCTTTAAAAATAAAAAAATAACAAATAACAAATAACAACTAAAAACCAAAATAGTCTAATTAAGTTTAAAAAGTTAACATACATATATATATATATATATATATATACGTAATAAAACATACATGATGCATGCATATCAGGGCAGATTCCCACTTTTAATTCAGAAAAAAGACTCCGTCCTCATCCTCATCCCTAACCCGAATATTATCCCTCATCGCCGCCTAATTCGGATTGAAGTCCTACGGGGACTATTGTCATACGTAATATTTACCTTCATAAAAATACCGTTGTATCTATTCACATATATATATATATATATGAATTTTTAGTGCTAATGTTTTAGTGTGATGCATGAATTTAGTTTATAGATTTTTGGAGTTTTAATTTGTTTTTAATATTTTAGTTTCATTTCAATTACATTTGAGATTATGTTACTATATTTTATTAAATTTTAATGGAATTTATTTTGAGTTTTTATTTTTATTTTTAAAGGATAAATGGGTAGGGTAGGGTGTTTATCAAACCGACCAAACAAACCAATCCAATTCAAAACCAAACCAAATCATACAATAATTGGTTTGGTTTGGTTTGAATTTTTAAAAATCCAATTAAATTGGTTTGGTTTATGGTTTTATTCCAAAAAAATCCAATCCAAACCAAACCAAACCAATATGTAATTAAAATTAAATATGTATCTTTTTTAAATTATTTATTTATGTGCAAAAATATATAATTGATTAGTATATTTAAATTATAATTTATTTGTATAGGTTATCAAAATGTGTTATATGTGTTTTAAAAGACTATTTATAACTAATTTATATGTTTTTGTAATTTCATTGAGAATGTTTTACTTTTAATTATGAGTATTTATTTTGATTTGGATACTTGATTTTAAGTCATTAATATATACGATTTAGAGATACATAAATATTTATTATAATAATATTTTGATCATATTTTACTTATGACTAAGAAGAAATTGATGAATATTAGTTCAAACCAATTAAAAAAACCAAACCAAACCAAACCAATTACAATCGGTTTAGTTTGGTTTGGTTTTGATTTCTTAAATGGTTTGGTTTGGTTTGAAAATCTTTAAACCGATATATGTTTTTGGTTTGGTTTGCACTTTACTTAAAATAAGTGGTTTGGTTTGGTTGAACACCCCTAGGTATGGGTATAGCACACAATAGGGATTACACGTTCTCGCCACCTTATCCACATTAAATTAGATCGGTGTAGGAGCGAGCATGGTGGGTAGGGGGAAGGGTTGAAAAGGAAGGTGGATATGGGGGTGAGGGGGAAGCATATCCACTCTGTTCTATCCCATTACTATCTCTAATTATTACTTAAAAAAAATAGGAATTACTTTTAGGAAAAGTAGAAAAATTATATTTTACTTAAAGAAGAAAAATAATTTGAATATTATTGTCCTTGAAAAGTAGGAATCATTATTAGAGATGACAATTTTATCCATATTTTTCCCTAATGGAGCGGGTATAGAGGATGACATATGAATATATGGACAGGGTGAGGTGGGGTGGACATTACTTCCCCATCCACATCCTCATCCTTGTCCCCATCACTGCCTAAAAAGGGGAGGGGCCTGTGGCAGTGATTCCTCTTAGGGAGAGCGTTCCCTTTACCCACTCTATTACCCGTTAATATGACTTCACATTTTGAAAATACATAACTTCAAAAAAAAAATTATGTAACTTAAAACAAAAAATTAATCATGCACACTAATTAGTATTAGCCAAATAAAATTTAAATTTGAATAAAACTTTTTAATTTCCTTCTTTTTTTAGTGAAAAAGATGTAGTTAGTAATCATCGTTTAAAAAAAACTTAAAATATTCCAATTAAGTATAAAAAGTTAAGATGCAGATACATTTATGCATAATATAAAAATATATGGTATATGTATAACCAAGCGGAGGTAGAGCGGGGATGCTTCCCCCGTCTCTGTGTCGTTTTTAATTCGGGGAAAAGACTTCGTCCTCCTCCCCGGCCCCGTCAGTGAATATAGTCCCCCATCCCCACCTAATTCAAAGTGAAGCCCGGCCCACTAGAAATATTTTCATACCTTATATTCACCCTAATGAATATTTGTATGTCTGTGTATCTATTTGAATATTTAGTTTTCATTTTTAGTTTGATTTATGAACTTAGTTTATAGATTTCTGGAGTTTGAATTTGTTTTGAAGATTTCAGTATCATTTCAGTAATATTTGTGATTATGTTGCTAAACTTTAGAGTTTTAAAACTTGCAATTCTAATTTTTAGAGGTTTGAAAACTTATAATCCCATTTTTGTTTTGAGATTCGATATACCTGCATTCTCATGATATTTGTTGTTCGCAGATTTGCAATTTCAATTTTATAGATTCTAAAACTTGTAATTGTTTGGAGAAACTAACCAATGGGTATAGATCCCATAATTGATGTCGGAAAAAAAAAAAAAAAAACAAAAACAAAAGCAAAGTGAAGAGATATCATCTTTTAACGAGAGAGAGTATAATATTACTTGTAGAAGATTTTTAAAAAATAAAATAATAAATAAAACCTTATCCACTTGTTGATCTGACTATTTGAAGTGTAGCTAATAATATAAATCTAACTATTTAAGTCATGTAGCCAACTATATGGATAATGATTTTGTTTGAAAATAAAGATTTGTAGGAAGCTAGAGAGATGAAAATGGAGAAGAAAGAATCATACCTTTCTTACCTTTATGTTACAAAATGTACGAAGATTGCAATATTTTATTTTAATTTTTTTTGTCTCTCTTTCTCTTCTTTTTTTCTTTCTTTTTCCCCCCCTCTTTTTCCCTTTGTTTTCTCTCTCTCTTTCACTTGCCGTTGCACGTTTCCTTTTTGTCCGAAATCCGAATGCCTTCTCCCTTTAATTTAAGATTGCTATCCACAACACTCAATTTAATTAATTCCTTTTCACAATGTTTAAATCTGATTGACCAATTTTAATTTTCAAGAATTTGTACCCAATTTAACTCCCATTTTTTTCTTTCTTTTAATAAAAATTTAAAAAAAAAAATCATTTTTGTATATGCTTTTTTGGTTCAACAGTAGATGTGTCGTAATCTCAACTAACAATTCATGAACATGTTTTTTTTTAATGGAAACAATATTTAGCATATTTTTAAGGAATAACTTTCCTTAAGAAAACAAATCTAAACATAGTAGAAAAGGAAAATTAATTTGACTTTGAAAATAAATTAGTGTCCTTAAAAACTAGGCATTATTTTAAAGATTAGACACTACTTTTTTAATAAAAGAAAAGAACAACAGTGAATTTTATGAATAATATGAGAAACAAAATTGTTCCTTAAAAAAGAGTTGAACGACATGATTTATTTTTTATTAGTGGGATACTGCTGAATTAAAGTACATTAAAAAAAAAAAAAAAAAAAAAAAAAAGGACAACACAAAGCAACAAAATAACGGGAGGGGGAAAGCGAACCATGACAGCTTTTTTTGTCCGTGTAGTACTTTAAATAAACTTTATATAGTGATTTTATTACTCATTTCTAGTACTTGTACCATACTAACAAATATTTCCAAATTTAGTAAATTTCATATCTTCTTTTTCTTTGTATGCAGAGGACAAATAAAGAATATCGAAACCATAGTAACTTGTTGGCAGTGGTTCAACGTCTAAAACGTACTATTAACTAATAGATATTGATAAATATAATGTCATATATATATATATATACAGTGACGGAGCAAAGTAGGATGAAGGGAGCTATCGCTCCCATTAAAATTTGTTATTCTTTTAAATTTATCCTAAATTTTTTGTAATTTTTACAATTTATCCCACTAAAAATAAAAAAATTCTGATATTTCTTCCACTAAAAATAAATAATTCTCACATAATCCTTATTAAAATTAATTTTATATTTCTAATTTTGTTATTTTGTCCCCACTAAAATTAAAAATTCTTATATAAGCCTACTAAAATTAAAAATTCTCACATTGGCTCCATTAAAATTTATTTTTTTCTAAAAAAAAAAAATTAATGTATACCCTTACTGAAATATATTTCTGACTCCACCCATGTATATATATACACATACACACATATACGGATATTTTTTACTATATAGAGGACAAATCAAGAATGAGTAAGGTTACATCAAGGACCTTAATGGTCCAAAATTGATCATTACACATTAGTTATCTACAACATGACTAAAAGTCTAAGGCCCCATTTGGCACACCGGTTTAACTTAAGTTAAACTGTACTTTTTTCATCATATTTTTTGTCTTTTCTAAAAAAGTTTTTTGTCTTTTCTGAAAAAGTCAACAAAAATTACTATTTAAACTTAAAAATTTCAACTCAACTCAAACTCAACTTGTGTACCAAACAAGCCCTAAAACGTAATTGTCGTAACTGTAGCTAATAGATATTATCAAAATTAATGTCAGACTTGTTCTTTTTATATAGAAGAGGAAGAGGAGAAATCAAGAGTGGAGCCATATTAAGTCAATCAAGGGGAAGCGGTCCAAACGTTGTCCATTGCATATGAATACCGGTTGATGCTTATCGCCGCAAGAGGTACAGTATGTGTAAAACGTCATTATAGTATTGGTAATGTTTAGGTAGAGGAACAGAAGAAATAGTACGATCAGCCAACAGTAATAGAATTTTAACTCCTTTATTTTGCCGAATTAGATAAAAGAAATACAGTTTTATTGGGACTTGCATCAGTTCAGTATGTTCCAAATATGCTGGTGTCTCTATTAAGTAATCGACATTATTACGACGATCCAGATATATAAGATCTTCCTATTCACGATGGAAAATATACTGCATCACTAGTCACGGATCCAGACTTTTTCTCAAAAGGGGGCACAATAAAAGAACATTTAATCTGCAACCATCATGCTAACTTTGGATAAAATACAATTAAAGATAAAAATTAAACTTTCAAAAAAAGAAAAAAATTATACATATAGTTTATTATATCACAAAACATTTCTTCAAATTAGGTGTATAATTACAATAATTTTATTAAGATTTAATCGATAAACATAATTTTTGATACTTGAGTGACCAATTTTTAGTTAGTAAGACAAAAGGTCTTATGGACTGGACGAAATAAAAGAAAAATGGGTATTATATTTAAGTATTAATTTTCTAAAGAACTGGTTCTTAGCAAATATATATATATATATATATATATATTGTATAAAGAACTGGAGCGAGACAGGTAGAGTTAAGCAACTGTATGAACTGTTTTTATACAAAAGCTTTAGAACATATAGCTAATTAAGAAATTTGAATATTGAGTTTGACAAATTTGAAACGTTAGTTTTTTTTTTTTTTTTTTCGAATGGAGAAACGTTAATTTTAATTACCTCGGAGCTCCTAATGATTAGCTGTTACTTAAAAAACCAATAACAAAAAAGGAAACAAATAGATATTTATCTATGACCTGTTTCAAAGATTTCACAACATATTACAAATAAGGGAAATTCCTTGTGCAGTCAATGTTAGGAGCTGCCATATATACACACGTTCTTACCAAAATAGCCGTTATTACGTACAGATTTCAGTAGTCAAACAAATATTGTATCAATTAGAATTCGTCATCGAGCTCGGCACAAATAAATATGTAGTAGAGAATGAATAAACTCAACCACAGATAAATATTAAATCATTGCTATGGCCGATTGGTACAAAGTGATATAATTTTTGTTAGTTTTGTAATCACCGTTTTGATACTTGACTTCGTATTGGTTTTGTATAAGATGGAATTCTAAAACAAAAAACCCTAAATAACTTACAAAAGTTGCTAAAATGTCAAGAGCAAATGCCATTTGATCTTATACTAATGTTTTGTTTGAGTTTAAGTTTAACTCCAACTAAACTGTACTTTTTCATCTTAGTTTTTGTCTTTTTCTAGAAAGTGAACAAAAATTATAATTAGTTTTTGAAAAGTTAACCAATTCCAACTTAAAAATTCCATCTCCAACTAACTTATCAAACGAAAGCTAAGATTCAGATTATTTAAACTAAACAATACATAAAAGATCCTCTTCCTTATTCATAATATTATTGGTGTGTTCATCTACATGTAAATCAGTTGATATTGGATGCATGTACAGGTTTTGGAATTAATAAACTTTCATTTGAGCCTGAATTGAAACACTAATGGTTCACCAGCCGGAGCAGATGCTTTGTCTCATTGAATCTGGTTGAGATTCCAATATCTCGGCCAACTTGTGAGTCAAAGCTAGAAACAACCTTGTATTACTAAGGGTTACCTTTTCCAAAACCTTTACAATTTTGAACCAACTGCTCTATCGTCCTCTACTCCACCAAGAGACACAAAGTCATCTCCTAATAATTCGCCCACCTTCCACACTGATGATCCTCCTCATAACGATGAGAGTTCATCAGAGTACTTGATGTTGAGATTAGTGGACTCGTGAATTGATTCGTCGTTGTTTGGTTCGACAGGTGAAAATTTAACTGGAAGTCCTGTTAACCCATAAGTAAATATTTCAATTTTGTGTTGAAGCCAACTGACTATCCAGTGCAGTAGACACCAATGACAAAGTCAAAAGGTCAAAATTTTGAATTTTATACCAAATTAAAATTTTGATTATGAACATTTTTATACAATGTGCTGCGAAAAAGTTTTCCTTTCACGATAGTCATCGATCCTTAATAGTTTCCGAGATATTATCAATTTGCATGATCCTCAGCTAAAGAAGTTAATGTTGCAAGAATTGTGAAAAATTGCAAGCTATGTTCAATATGTTAATTTGATGGGGTAAACATCCTTTAACTTTAGAAAACTCTCGTAAATAAAATCATGACGTCATAATGATAAATACGAACATTTTAATCTAGCTTGTAATAAAGTTTTCTTTTCGTAACAATCATCGACCTTTTATAGTGACTATCCTTTGAGACTATTATGCAATTTTGAATTATTTAAATGATGGTTGGCATCATCAAGTTCGTACATCGACATCAACGTCATCAACAATTTGAATTAACTTTGGGTGAGTTTGGTTCACCGATCCAAATTCAAATTTTTCAACTCAATTTTTGTCTTTTTTTGAAATTTTTTTTTATTTTTTCTGAAAAAGTCAACAAAAATTACTATTGAAACTTAAAAATCTTAACTCAAACTTAAACACCAAATATTTTCTAATAAATTTTTCGTCTCTGAATCTATTTATTTTATTTTTTGTAAAAATCTTATGTGTATAAAGAAATGGTTATGAGCCACAAAGTTAGTGTTAAGCAACTGTATCAAGTACTGTTGATTTATTTATAATTTAACTTAAGAATAAGCATATTCAAACTCTATACATTATAATAAAGTTATGAAATTATCAGTAGCTTAGACCTGTAATTACATAAAGTGCTTTCAATATAATAGCTTCAGCCATAACGTTTTAATTACCTTTTTGCTCAGATAAATTTTAATTACTGAAAGTTTTTGGGCTACAATTTTCTAATATCCGCGAATTTGGAAATAAATCATCTGGTGAATGGATCCGTTTTTGGTCATAGCCACAAAGGTTATGGGGCATGCTAAATGATTATTTCAGTCCGATTATTGTCGTAGAACAATTAGGGATTTAATGAAAATCATAAAACCGGAAGAAAAAAAAAATGAAGATATGAATAAGTTATGACAACGATTTCTCTAAACTTAGTCAATTTAAGAGTCCACTTTTATTTTTTTGAATAGAGATTAAATTCATTTAAATTATATATCACTACCCCAAAAAAAAAAAAGTGAAATTGATTTTTATCTATAACCTGTTTCAAAGCTTTCTCAATAAATTTTCATTAGCTCTAAAATTTATAGCTTCTAAGTAATTGTATTTCCATTTTAAAAGACAATTTTAAGTAAAGTGCTTCAATATCTTTATATGTCTATTATTATTTTTATATTTTTTCAATGTGAGATTTGGGTCTTTTTACCCGTAACAATAGTGGAAATTCGTGGAGCAGGAATTGTTGGGAGTTGCTAAGCTCTTTGAAAAAATGGCTGTTTTTTTTTAACTATTATTTTGACTGTATTTACATTTTTGCGGGGTAATTTGTTCCTTTAATCACTGAATTATGTATATTCTATCATTTTGATTCTTGAATTTTTGATGTTGGTAAATTAGTCCTTGAATTTTTTTTTTATTTTAAACTGATTTGGTTCCTGACATTGAAATTTAGTGTGTATGATTATGTTTCAACTTCAAGTTAACATGAAATTTTACAAAAATTACTACACTGAGTATAAAAATTTCCTTCCTATTCTTATTAAAATTATTAAAAGTAAAACATTTTAAACTTAATGTAATAGTTTCTTTAAGAATGTTTAATTATTAGGCGATAGGAATATAATTATCTATGTTAAATTTCAGAAATCATCTATCAATTTTAGTATGGGGGATCAAAATTGTCAAAAAAAATAAAAATTCGGGGATTAACTTATCAAAATCAAAAGTTCAGATATTAAAGTGACAGAATATTCATAATTTGTGGATTAAATTGACAAATTATTCCATCATGTTTTGATATATAAATATATCCATATAAGAATATACGAATTTCTTTGATTAGCAGAAGCTGCTAGTAAAGATGGTGTGAACTTGTATTCTGCTTGTATATACTAAACATGCACGGCTAAATTGATATGTATGTATGCATGTGGTATTTGTTAATGTTGCAAAAGGGCTGGTGTGAAAAGAAATTTGTAAGTGATAAAGTAAGTTTTAGTTTATAAAAATAGTTAGGGATATTTTTGGGATACATGAGATGTGTAATAAGTAAATTTAACAATTTTAAAATTTAAGCGGAATGTGTGTTTAGAAGGAAGGTGTAGAGAGTAAAGAGGTGTGTTCTAATAAAACCACCTAAACTTTTATTAGTCAAGACCTTTGTTAACGATGTTTTCAATTAGTTGTTTCATGTTGTTCAGAAAAAAATTACAGTTGAAATACCGTCTCATGACATAAAGATGGTACGCAAAAAACGTCTTCAGATTGTATTATTGAAAGAATGTTATTAATGGAAATTCATCATAATTAAAAATTGCATGTAATCTTTCAAAAAAAAAAAAGCCTGTAATCATCAAAAGGGTTATAATTTGAAGTTAATTAAATAAAGAGCTGTGAGTAGACACATCTTTTTTTTTTTTTTCTTTCTTTTTTTGTATATTTTAGGTACATAATAAATACGATCATTTCTGCATTTTAGGTAATTCTTACATACTTTAGTATATGGTGTGGAATTCCGAAATAACCAGCCCAAAATAATACATTCTTCCGTTTGGTTCGTTAATTAGAGATGAAATTTTTAAGTTGAAGATAGTTGATTTTTTAAAAAATTAATTATAATTTTTATTAATTTTTCAAAAAAAAAAAAAAAGAAGACAAGAATTGAGTTGAAAAATTTGAGTTCCAATCGAAATACTAAACAAATCATAAAATCAGTTGCAAAAATAAAAAGAGCAGATATCGTATATATTATTCTTAGGCTTATTTAGTGCACAGGACTAAAAGGATAATAGAGTGTTGGACTAGGATAAGGGATTTTAATCTCATATTTGGTCTAAACTTTTTAAAAGATTGGAGTGGATAACTCTTATCCAGTTCATGAAGCACATGATTGCACCCTTCTCTCTCTCTCTCTCTCTCTATCTCTGAGTTTTCGTGTCCATGGCCAGAGCATTTAAGTCTCTCTCACCTCTCTCTCTCTCTCTCTCTCTCTCTCTATATATATATATATGAAGCTTCAATTTCTCTGCAATCGAAGAAAATCAAAATTCTAGATATCTTTGGTGATTTCTATTTGCACAGTAGATTTTATTTAAGTTTTTAGAAATCAAATAATTTTTAGAATATAAAATTCTAACATTAATATATACTCATATTTAACTGTTATAATTTGCAATTTGTTTTACGTATTTATCAATTTAGAAAGTAATTTTTTTTTGTTTTTAATTAACTTTTATTCATCAATTTAATAATAATATTTTGCATTTTTTGTACATATTTATCAATTCCCTTCTCGTGTAACCTTGCCCTTTAAATCGATAAGCGTTTTTTTTTTTTTTTTTTTTGGTGAAATTGATTTAAAATGTTTAATTTTCATAGATTGACCTTTTATTGAAAGATTATTATTTCTATTAAAATTTGAAATCCAATTCCAACCTAACATTACAACATCAAACACAAGATAGTATTAATCAAAATCCAAGCCTTTCCTTTTTTATGCACTCCAATTCAATTCCTTAATATTATCTTATCCTGCACAACCAACAGATTATTAACTTATTAAGATTCATAAGTTCATAACACTACACAATACATAAAAGATATATATCTTCAATTCTTCCTTATTTATACATATCAGCCTCTAAAATCTATTGATACTAGAGGCACAGCTTGGAAGACGTAAACTTGCATTTTGAAGCCTACAATAATTTAGAAGTTTCATTTTGAAGCACTAGGTCCTCTTCTTAAGGGCGAGAACACAAACGTTAATGGTTCATCAGCTAGAACCAGACGCTTTGACTTATCGGCTCTGGTTGAGGTTCCAACATCTCTGCTAACTTGCGGGTCAGAGCTAGAAACAAGCTTGTAGACACCGTCCCTCAATTCCGAAGCCTTCTCAATTTTGAACCAACTGGTTCTATCATCCTCCGCTCCCCCAAGAGACAAAAACTCGTCTCCTAATGCGCCCGCCTTCAACACCGATGATCCTCCGCATAGCGATGATAGCTCATCGGAGAACTTGATGTTGAGATCAGTGGACTCACGGATCGATTCGTCATAGTTGCGTTCGACAGGTGAAAATTTTACTGGAAGACCTCCCATCTGATAAGTGAATATTTCAAAATGGAGTTGAAGCCAACAGGTATCTTTACGGAATATACCTGGGATAATGGCGGCTGAATACAAGCGAGCCAAAGGAATGGAAGGCACCAAGTAATAGTATTCACCTTTTTGGAGTCTGTTTCCAAATAAGTCAAGAACTGCAGGGGTTTGATCAACAATGGAGATGCCAAGTCTGGCAGAGACTCCATTTGTCGTGAAGGAAAGGAAAAGGAAAAGGATCAAGGGCAATATTGTGGGTAAAGTAGTAGCTTCCATATTGTTGTAAAATAAGCTATTTTAGTGTTTTGTATATGAATGACTGACTTTAGGTGCTTGTGATTTTATAGAGGTAGATGTGCCACAATCTCACCTATCAAATGTATTAACACGTTTTTTAAAACTTAGGCTTCATTTGGTGTATAAGTTTAACTCCAATTAAACTGTAATTTTTCATTTTAATTTTTGTTTTTTTCCTGAAATATCAACAAAATTTATTATTAGTTTTTGAAAAGTTAACCAACTCCAATTTAAAATTTTTATCTCCAATTAACTTACCAAACAGAGGCTTAAACTTGACTTGGAAAATTAATCTAAGGATTTAATAACTTTAAACTTAAACTTATACCATTTCCTTAAGGAAATAAATCTAAACATAATACGAAAGGAAAATTAATTTGACTTGGAAAATAAAATTATTGTGTCCTTCAAAATAGACATTTTTTTTAACCTTTTACAAAGACACAAAATTACAAACAAGTAATTAAAAAATTATTTACATTTCTATCCCTTTCTCTTTCTCTTGTGTGCTAGGATTTGCGCTATTTATATTTCTCTCTTGGGGACTAAATCCGGCGCCGCCTCTTGGTTGGTCACCAAACTTTCGATCCTAGAGAAGATGCTTTGGACTCCAGGATAATGGTTTTGATGCCAGTGATGTCTTCATGGTTAGAGAGGATGAATTTTGGTCTCTTTAATCATGTTTGTTGGCTTGTCACCGGAGGTGTTGTCCATAGTGTCCGGGGTTTTTCACCCTTTTGTTTTAGTTATTTATTTAAAATAAAGACGATATTATTTTCGTCTTGTGTTTTTTTGTTATATTTTTGTGCGTATTTCAAATAACGGAGGAGTTATTCACACACTCTCGTATTGTTTGTGTGTCCAATCTTCTAGAGTTAATTCTATGCGATGTTGAGGGTGACCTTTTTGCTATGGGTCTCTTGAGCTCGATTGATCGTAGTTTTCCATCGATTGTAGCGGTGTTGTTGATAGAGTCATATGCGTGCTCCATAATTGATGTGCCTTTTCGATTTCCTATTGTTGGCTTTTAATGCATGTTTTACCCCCTTGTGCGTTTCATTATAATTTATTAGTGAAACAGATTTGTAATTTGGATTAAGTTTCCTTGTGTTATAAGGTCATTCAAAAATAGACATTTTTAGAAAGAAGAATAGTGAATTTTATAAATAATTTGAGAAATAAAATTTTCCTTAAAATAAGAGCTATTATATGTGGCTATGATTATGAACAACAAGGTTTATTCTTTTGATCTTTTCTAGTAATTGGACCATACTAACAGATATTGCCAAATTAATTTCATGCCCCTTTTTTCTCTCTCTCTCTCTCTTTCAATGCAGAGGACAAATAAAGAGTGAAGCCATGGTATAACGTGTCGGCAGTGGTCCAATGTCCTGCACATAAGTCCCGTTGTTACTTATCTACTAGAGGCACATGTACGTACTCTAAAATGTGATTATATTAACCAGTAGACATTGCCAAAATTATAATGACCTTTTTTTTTTTTTTTTTTTTGTTGTCTTCCAATATAGAGGACCAATCAAGAATGAAGCCATAGTGATACGGTTATATAAAGGGCAATGGTCGAAAATGGAACATTACAAATAATTAGTTATCTACAAGAGGTACAACATGACTAAAACGTCATTGTCGTTACACCTAATAGATATTACAAAAATTAATGTCCGATTTGTTTTTGCTTTTTTTTATTTTATAATTTCATATTAAGTTATCAAGGGGAAGTGGTCCTAACGTTGTCCATTGCATACAAAGGCCAGTTAATGCTTATCTACAAGAGGAACAACATTGCAAAAACGTGATTGTAGTATTGGTAATATGTTTGGTAGAAGAACACAAGGAATACGATCAGCCAACAGTTCATAATATAATTTAGCTCTTTTTACCAAATTATACAAAGAATTATAATTTTAATATTGGGACCCAGTTTAATAAGTTCCAAATACACTGCTCTCTCCATTAAACAATCAACATTATTAGGATAATTATTATGGTCAATATAACCAAACTAAACAATACATAGAAGATGTGGGCAATATCATGACAGGATCCAAGTACTAATATTCGCCTTTTACGAGTTTGTTCCCGAATGAGTCGAGAACTGCAGGAGGTTGATCAACAACGGAGATACCATGGCTGGCGGAGACTCCATTTATTGTGAAGGAAAGGAAAACGATAAGAGGCAATTTGAGTAAAGCAGTAGCTTCCATTGGTTGTATGTATGCTTATTTTAGTGTTTTGTGTATAAATGACTTTAAGGCTTGTGATTCTATAGAGGAAAATGTGTCACTGTCTCGCCTAGCAATTCTTTTTTTTTTTTTTTTTTTTTTTTTCAAAAATTAGCATGTTTATAGGAAATAACTTTAAACTTAAAATATTAGTTCCCTAAGAAATTTTTTTTTATTCTTAGAAGATAAATCTAAATATAATAGAAAGAAATTTTAATTTTATTAAAAAAAAGAAAATTATTTCCTTAAAATAAATTTTTTTAGGCAAAATAGAAAAAGTATAGTACTTAAAGAAGTAATATAATCTTCCTTCAAAAAACAAACATTATGATTTTCTTTTTAAATGAACATTATGATTTTCTAGGGAAAAAGAAATGTGAATATAACTTAAAAAATGAAAAATAAAAATCTCCTTTAAAAAAGAGATAATAAATCTCCTCGAGAGGGGAAAAAACTAATTTTTCTATAAAATACCAAAAATTTTATTTTTCTTTAAAAATAAATACTATTTAAAAAAAAAAAAAGGAAATATTTTTGAAAGTGAAAAGGTTGAAGAGTACGTATCGTCTTTTGCACGTGCTTAATTGCAAATTTTTTTTTATTTAACTAAAAAAAAAGGGACAAGACAAAGCAACAGAATAATGGGAGGGGGGAAAGCGAACCAAGACTATAAAAGTTCCTTTCACTCATTTAATTATATTTGTAAGACCAAGGATAAGATCTCCTACACTTGTTACAATAGGACAAATCAAGTGAAAGCAATAGTATGCAGTGGCGGATTTCTTTAATTCTATCCTAAAAATTTTATAATTTTTCTATTTTATCCTCATTAAAATTTAAAATTTCTCACGTAATTTCACTAAAACTAGTTCTACTTTAAAAATTTTACGCTTCCATTAAAAGATATATGTGTGAGGTCGTCCTGATAGTAGATGGTTATATCAAAGACAGTGGTCCAACGTTGTACGTTATATATAAGGCCCGTTCGTGCTTATCTACCGGTAGGTACCACATCACTACAACGTGATTGTAGTTAGTAATAGATCAGATTTGTTCTTTCTGCATACAGAAGACAAATCAAAAGTGAAGCCATAGTATGGTATCAAGGGTAGTGGTCCAACGCTGTACACCCGTTAGTGCTTGTCTACAAGAGTCATTCATTCTTTTTTTTTTTTAAATGGAGAGGAGGAGTATTAATAAAAACCCATTTATAAAAAGAAAAAAGAAAGAGAAATAAAAATTAAAAACAGAAACAAAAAATTCAGATAAATCGGAGAAAAACAAAAATAATAAAAGCAACCCTTAAAAAAAGGCGTTTCAACCCAATATAAAACTAAATTCTTTTTATATCTTGAAATGATCATTATCTTTTTTAACACGAAGTTTATAGACATTTTTTTTTTCTGAATCATTAACAATCATATCTCTCAGTATATTATTGTTTTGTCAATTTATTTCAAGATCTTGAAATCACAATATCTATTTCTTTCTGAGTAGGTGCATAATTATATATCAATCTTCTCACCTTGCGTGATGTTTATGCGGTTTGAAATCTCTTCAACATTTCTGACCCTATTTGAAGAGAGCGTACGATTACTCGAATGTTTGTTGTTGTGTTGTTTTCTCAATTTGACAAGAGATAAAGCTCATTTTATTTTCTCAACCTGATTTGTCCAACAAAGATTTGTGACTGTATTGGCTTCCTCCATAGCTTAACTAACCGTTTGTTAATTCTTAGCAAAAGGTAACGTGATCACAATAATACCTTATTGAATCTCAATGCTCTCATCTTGCTCCAAACACAAGAACGATCAGCCAGGAAAAAAAACGTATGAAAAGATACAATTATTCACAATATGTTTGATAGGGTAAACATCCATCCACTTTAGAAATTTCTTTATAGAATAAAATGATGTCATAATGCTCGATATGAACATTTAAATACAAAGTGCAAAAAATTCTTCCTTTTGAAACAATCATTGACCCTTTGTATAGTGTCGCAAACACCATCAGATTGCATCGTGACTGTATTAGATGATTTTCGCTAGTAACATGGGAGATTGAAAGAATTTATAAGAAAATCTATTGATTCATCTCAGAGAATTTTGAAACTAACAACGGATGATATAGTCTTGTATAACTTGATAGCTCCAATAATTATTGTCAATTTACTTTTACTCACAATTAAATTCAACATAATTATAGCCAATTGCTTATGTAATTTGACCCTCCACAATAACATTCGTAATTAGAGCTATATATGTTAATTTTTCCGTCTAACTTCTCTAATTATTTTTTCCCTTGAGTTCGTCGATTTTCTCTAATAAATAATATATCCATATTATTAATATAATTTAGGTTTATTTGATATCACATTTATCAAATATGTTTGAGATCTCATTTATTCACATACAGAATTAATCTTGATAAGATCATACTACAATCTTATAAAAAAATAAAGTACCTAACTTTATTTTACTGATCGTGAGCTTATTATTTATACTAATTCCTTTAAGGATATTAGACTAGTATAGGATCCTTTTATTAATCACTCACACATTCAAAAACAACAACTATTACACGAGGTATTAATTAAATGCATGAATTTTGTTAATTTCAAATGTAGGATTAAACAATGCTTTTGAAGAATTAATAACCTATCATCACTTGCGCTAAAGCATGTGTGACATCTCTCTTGTATCCTTATTCAATCAATTAGGAGACCCTCAAAACTTTTTTCAGGCAAAGTCTTAGTGTAAAAGGATCAACAAGATTGTTTTCTTACGCGATCTTGTAAATTATCACGTCCCTACGTTCAACTATCCCTTGGATGAGGTGACATTTATTTCTATGTGTTTTGCCTTCTAATGGTTTCTTGATTCATCCATTGTCAAATCTTGTAGTCGAGATGTGCCACAATTGATAGAAGAATTCAAGCAAGGCCACTGAAAAAAATGTTTCATCATAATCAATAACTTTTTATATGTAGCATTTTGCTACTAGCCTTTAAAACTTTCAATATTTATCCACACCTCTCTTCCTTTTGTAGATGTATTTGTATCTAATGGCCTTTATCACTTTCGGTACATCTACAATTTCTCACACTTGGTTTAGAGTGCATGGACTCTAGACTCTATCTCAAGGTTCATTGCCTTTTTTCATTGTTCAAAATCAATATCCTTCGTAGTTCAGACAACCCAATATGTACAGATGACATAAACTAGGTTTGTGTTCAGTACACAACTCTATAGGCGTCTTATAGGTGCCAATTTAGAAGGAATCGCGTTTAATTAGAATATAATTCGGGATTGGATCATTGAAGATTTCCAAAGAAAATATTGTGATAATTTCAAGGAATGAAAGTTCTCATACTCATTTATAGGATATTTAATCATAACATATCCGTACACTAGTAAAAAAAAAAGTTAGCATTACCAATTATCACTGCATGGATATATATGTAAACATTTTATGATGTAAAAAAACATTGCATATACTTGGAATTTGTTATATATATTGGATTCAATTTGCAGTTTGTAAAAAACCATTACATGTACTTGCAATTGCGGATTATGAAATTTTCCGTGGCAAATAGTGTTACTAAATTTTGAATGTTTGGAATTTGTATTTAAGCAATAATTTATCTTTTAACATACTGCAACAAAAGCGGATAATTTGGAGCTAATTCTAACTTTTTGGGTTTGTAGTGAGGGGTTGTGACCAAACACCCATTTTTCTTTGTATTGTCAGAAATATCTAATAACTCGATCGATTCCTATGGTTTATAGGTAACCCTTACTTTCATATAGCTAGAATGATGTCTATAAATTACATAAGCAGTAAATAACGTGGAAAGATGCAAAATATCACACAACAAAACCATTTCTTATTAAGATTTACAAACTAAAGTACATGAAAAAAAGCATAAAATTAGAGCACCTTCTTCCTTATTTAGGTTATATTATTATCGGAACATAGGTTAGCATCTAATATTTTAGATGCATATTATGACAACATGGAAGAAGTTAAGTTTCATATCTTGAAGTATTAAAACTTCATTTCGATGTACTGACTCTGCGGTCCATGTATGGGGATGAATGCAAATGGTACTGGACTATGATCAGCCAGAGCCAGACGCCCTTTCCTATCGCCATCCTCAAAGATTCCAACGTTTCGGCAACAACCGAATGAGTCACCGGGGCAGAATAGAATATTGTAATTATTATGAGGAAGTTTGGAATCTTTTACAATTTTAAACCAAGTGGTTCTAGCTTCCCCATGGCCACCAACGTTCACAAACTGTTGTCCGAAGACTTGGTCGGGATTGTCACCCACCCTCCACACTGACCCGCCACATACGTATGATACAGCTACTCCATCGAACTTGATGTTAACATAGGTGGACTCTCGGATAAATTCATCTTCGTTGGGTTTGATAGGTGAAAACTTTGCTGGACGGCTTGGTTTTGCAATTGTAAACAATTCAATTTCGTGTTGAACCCAACAGGTTCCATTACGGTTTACGAGTGGAAAAATGGAGCTGGTGAGCGTCCCTACCAACGGTCTGTTAGGCCATGCCACCAATTTATAGTATTCGCCTTTTCGGACATGGTTTCCGAATGAGTCGAGAACAGCAGGAGGTGGAGAGATGCCATGGCTGCAGGCACACTCTCCTAATTTTGGTGTGAAGGAAAGGAAAAGGAGAGAAAATAGTGTGAGTAAAGTGGTAGCTTCCATTTGTGCTATTGTTTTGGGATTTTTGTGTACCAAATGGCTAGGTCGAAGCTTGTATTTATGGACTTAAAAGATGTGTCACGACCTTACCTAGGAATGCCATGTCTCTCCATCTACCAATTGTGCACGTTTTCAAGGTTTGTCCCTTTTGGAAAAATTTGCGTAAGTGACAAGTCTTTCCATCTACCATTGTTCACGTTTTTAAGGTTTGGCCACCCTTTTGGAGGAATATGCATAGTGACAACCTTAAAAACTTAAATTAATAAAATAATATTATTTCACAATTAACTAATTGACTCGCAAATTTTGTATCTTATATCCTCTTAGAATAGTTGAGAAAAACAAAATTTTAGATACAAGAAACTAATTTTTCAAACAACTAAGTGTGCATGCTTCATCCAACTTTAGATTAAAAAAAAAAAAGTTTGAGTTTGGAACAAAATAAATATATTAGCAAAAATACACACCAATAATTTTTAGGGGAACAAATCAAATAAATTAGCAAAAATATACACCAATAATTTTTAGGAGCGCTCAACAGTCCGGCACTGGCGTAGTCCGGCTGCTACTTGCGGTGTGGGGGGCTCAGAGAAAATGCAGAAAAGGTGTCAGTAAAAGAATACTCATAAAAGCAAGGTGTTATTACCAAGAGGTACATCATGACTAAAAGTCTAAAACGTTATTCTCGTAACTAATATATATTATCAAAATTAATGTCAAACTTGTTCTTTTCATGTAGAAGAGGACAAATCATGGGAGTGGAGCCCTATTAATCAAGGGGAGATGGTTCAACGTTGTCCATCGAATATTAAGTCCCGTTAATGCTTATCTACAAGAGGTATAACTTGTCTAAAATGTGATTGTAGTGTCGGTAATGTTAGGTAGAAGAACACAAATGCGTACATCAAAAACAAATTCAAGAAATAACTAACATCATAATATTAAAACTAAAAGTTAAAATAATTTTAATAAGGATTGTATAATATTTTTAATTTTAGTAATAACAAAGTAAGGAGTCATAAAAATTTTTAAGATAAAATTTAAAGAAATTTTTTTGGGACTCCAGTGGAATATATATTTCAATAAATACAATGGTGCCTTTATTAAGTAATCGACATTATCTAGATATATAACATCATCTCATATATAAAAGAAATAGACTACACCACCAGTCACGGATCCTGATTTTTTTCTCAAAAGGACGCACACAATAATAGAAAATATAATCTGCAACCATAATACAAATTTTGGATAAAATACGATTAAAGATAAAATTAGAATTTAAACAAAAAAAAGGAAAAAGGTTCAGATATATAGTTATTTATCACAAAACTTTTCTTAAAGCTTATGTAAAGTTACCAATATCTTTGTAAGACTTAATCGAAAACATAATTTTTCAAACATCAGTAAGCCAATATTTAGTAATTAAGGCACAAAATCTTCTGGACTAGACGAAATAAAAGAAAATGAGAGTATAAAACGAACTGTTTAAGAGCTAGAGTATATAGCTATTTAAGAGATTTGATAGTTGAGTTTGTCAAACTTGAAACATTAGGTTTTTTTTTTTTTTTTTTTTTTTTTTTTTAAGTTTGTGGTTGGGATTTGAATTATCCACCTTATGGTAGAGTGAAGTGTGGAACTATCATTAGTTATGTCTATAACCAACTAATTGAAACTTTAGTTTTAATTGCCTTGAACCTCCTAATTAGCTGTCAGTAAAAACAAAGCAAAAAAACAAAAAAACAAAACAAAACAAAACATATGGATTTTTATCTATAACCTTGTTTCAAAGCTAACAATGAATTAGAATCTCATCGAGTTCGGCACAAAGAAATATACCAGAGAATGAATAAATTAAACCACAGATTAATTATAAGTGTCGGATCTTGCTTTATCATTGCTATGGCCGATCGATTGTAGAAGTTAAAGTAATGTATGTTAGTTTGATTCTTGGGAGCAATATTAATGGGAAGAAAAATAATGTAATAGTAGTGTACAAGAGTAGACGCCTAATTTAAGAGTGTATGATATCTATGTACAACATTATTTGAAAAATGAAATTGAATATTGTAGTATTTTGGTCAAAAATTTGTAGATTGTTTTATTAAATAATGAGATAGGTTAATAAGCAATCAATCTGATATATATACATATGTGTGTGTGTGCAAGTATGAAGAAATTGGAGAACATACAAAAGGCAGGGGATCAAAATATATGGATGATATATATATATACATGGTTTTAAGGTTTTTTTTTTTTTTTTTTTTAAGTTTTTGTAAGAAATTGTATCAGAACCCCTTTTCTATTTTCCCTAAAATAGTCTCTTGATTGCCGTCTAGTCCTATCACAATTTGTTGAAATTTTTTCTTAATTGCTTCCTTACTGCAACTGCAGCTATTCACTCTCTCCGGCCACTATTTTCATTTTCTACTAATTTTTTCACAAATTATTATTATTATAATGAACTGGCAGTTGCAGGCTACACTGGCACAAAGTCAGTAATTTCTTTAGGATGTCATTTTTGTCAGCGTCCAATCTTAACCTTTCGTTCTCCATCCACCAATTTCACGTTGCCGTGTTGCATCCAGCAAAATACATTGACGTTTACAAGAGTATTCCTAAAAATACAAATGGTTATGAAAAAAAAAAAAAAAAATTTAAAAAGAGAGAAAAAGAAAACGTGTCCCTTATTGCATGGAAAGTCACATCACGAATCAGCAAATAAGTGCCGAACACAGCCGAGTAAGACGTTGGCTCCAACGCTCATTCGGACGCACGTGGTCCATTTATTTTATCAAAACAACTTACCACAAAACAAACCATTTTCTTACGAATTTTTACCAGATTGTCATTGTTAATCCAAACTGAAAAGTGCTATTTATGCCAACCGTAATCCTTCTAACTTTTCAATATTAACTTATGGAGTATGTAAAATTTTTTTTTTTACTGGTATGTATTTAAAAAATTATTACATCAATTAATACTACTTAATTATAAAAATAACAAATCAATATTATAAGAATTAATATTCAAATATTGATATTAAAATTGGTGTTTTAAATCATATATTAACCAACAAATAACATATTCATGAAATTCTCCTCTCTTTTTATGAAAGGACACGTGTGTGGTATATATTTCTTGAGAATTAATGTACTTCACGACAAGAAAGTTGACACAAATTTCACGAAGTGGTGGAAAGTCATGCATGTGGAGTTACTAGACATTTTCACTTTGGTTTATTTTATAATTTTTTTTTTTTTTTTTTTTCCTTTTAGGAAAAGAACTTCATCCTCTTCTTCTCTTCTGCTCTATCCTCGTCATCCTTTACTTCCAATTCTTTGCTTAGCCTGTCGATGATCTGTTGATTCTCATTTCTAACAGGTTGTCATTTTTGCCCCATTATTGGCACGACAATGGTTGTTGGTCGTTGTAAAATTACTAATAGAAAATAGAGGAAAAGCAAAGAAAAAGTTTTGGGTTTGTTGTTGTTTAATTCTATAGCTTTTTTTGTTTAAATTGAGTTGAGAAATTTTGTTTTACCCTTCTTCTTGCACTCATGGCGTTGAAATATTCCAAAATTTTCTGGTTAACTAATTAAAATTTTCATCCATAGCTTTCCTTAATACAAAAAAAAATGTTATTGAAAGGTTTCTTTTTTATGTTTTTATCTTTTCCAAAACCATTGTTAAAGCTAGACATTCAACGACAGTTTTCAGAGAATCGTTTAAATGACGTGTGGTGTCCATTTAAACTACAGCAAAATTTGGAGAATAAACTCTACACGACAAACGAGCTATGACGTTACTCTTGAATGATACTTAACAACATTTAAATGCAGATAATATTAATATGTAGCTTGCTTGGACAAACGGCAATCAAATTGCAAACAAATACTTTGTTTGGCATTTAAATTTTACTGCAACTAAACTGTATTTTTCATCTCAGTTTTTGTCTTTTTCTGATAAATCAACAAAATTTATAATTAGTTTTTAAAAAGCTAATGAACTCCAATTTAAAATTTTCATCTCCAACCAGCGAACCAAACGTAAGCAAAAAGCTACATGTCGTTAACAAACCAACGTCAGTAGAATTTTACAGCATCGACGACATGTCGTTCAAACAATGGCACTTCAGAAAATGATGGGTCATTTAAACTACAGACAATTATTAGGTCGTTGTTCAGAACGACAGGAAAGAAACCTCAGAAAGGAAAACATCATGTGTCGTTTCCTAATTAGCAACATCTTTTTCAATAAAAAATCAATAATACGAATAATTCCTCTTAATCTTTTCATAAAAGTCGAGAAATTTTCGTTAGCAAGTTTGTAAACGGCAAAAAACCTTTCAGACGAGTGACGACATGTCGTTTCCGTTGTTTGTAGACCCCCACTCCTGTAAAAGGCTGCTGTCGTTTACATGTTAACAATAGGAAAGAAACCTTGTTTTTAGGGTAAACAGGTGTCGTTTCCTGACGAGCAATATGTCCTTTCCTTGCAGTTTTTTTTTTTTTTTTTTAATTCTTTTATTGAAAATCTATAAGAAAAAAAAAATCAAAGAAATCAGTTTATAAATATGTGTTCTACTATTTGAGGGGGGAAAACAAACAACTTGAATTGTCCATCAATAGCGAGCAAAGAAATATACGAATATATTTTCCTGTACCCAGCGGTTCATACTCTCATTCGGCTTTCTTATTTCCAAACAAACGCACTACAACAAGACCAAAAGCTCAAACATGGGACACAACCGTTCTCTACTTACGGGATCGTTATGTTAGGATTCTTCCAATTAAAAATTATTGTTTTCCCTAATATATCATCGCAGTGGTGGTTGATTTTCTTTTTCCGTGAAAGGAGAAATTAAAATGTATAAAAATGATTTCCAAAAAACGAAAGTTGATATTCTTTTAAAATCTAATTAATTAAGATCAGAAATTTAGGGCAACTTCGGAAAAGACAAGAAATTTAGGTGAGATATTATGGAGATTTTGATTTTCTAATTAATATAATAAACACTAGGAGAAAGAAATATAAAATAAAAAGATAACATAAATAAAAGTATCCAAATATCAAATTTTTATTAGATGGGTGTACCACGTAATAAGCACGGTCGTACATTTAATTCACTGAATAATTACTAGTTTATAAGTTCAAAAAAAATAGTTATTTGTTTATGAGATCTAATTGATATCAAGGATTCGAGGACAAGCTTACAATCAAAGAAGCAAATCAAGAATCAAAATCACGCGTATGTAGACCAGTATTAATTAATAAAGTATATTATATATAGCTGTATGTATATTCGACATTCAGTCGAGTTGATCACAAAATTTCAGTACTGATTCAACCAAAAAAAAACAAACAAAAAAAAATCTATTTGAAGTACTGTACGTAAGAGGCATGGATTTTCCTAAGATTATTGGAACATGAGAAAATCCCTTACTCCACATGATGACAAGATTTTAAGATCCCAATACGAATTATATATGGCGGTGCCCCAAAATATATACATATATTAGTGTATATATTTTGCTGAATCTTTACTGAAATCCCTATATATGCACTATATATAAAGATCTAGATATATATATATATATATTCGTGTATCTACCAGTGGGAGTTTTAATAAACCTACATTCACCTTCTTTGATCTTTCCAAGAGAGAATAAGTATCAATTTTCTGATCTTAAATATCCATCAAAATATACATTTACTTGGATCCTGTTTGCTTGCAATATCGATGCAATTCCTGTGTTGCTGTGTTCTAGATTGGACTTCGGGAAGAACTTAAAATTCAAGAAAAGAATAAAGAAAAATTTTGGTAATATATATTGAACGTGCACAATTGAAAAAAGATAACTTTGTGGATCATATTCCATGTTTCAAAGCAACCTTTAAAAGAAAAATGTTGTGGGGGAACAAAACGTTACTGGGGATTCCATTTGACTTAATTATTTATGAACTATTTATTATTTATTTAAAAGGAAATTCAACCTTGGCCGGTTAGAAGGATCAAGTGAAGATTTATGATGTTAAAAATAAGTTTTTTTTCTTAGGCAAGATTAAAGGGAGAGTAATAATGATAATATTATACTCAAGTTTTCATTAAAAACATGATTAAAAAAACATATTTCATTTTTTTTAAATTAAAAACATATTTGACTTTAAATTTCTAATAAGACTGATTATAATACACGTTGACAAGTTTGAATGTCAAACATTATTTTAGTTGCTGATTGCTTGTTTGAGTCAACAAAACCTGTATTAAAAATGAAATTCTAAAATGTTAAATGCAGTTTCATCTGCCGTGTCTTCAAAATATAAACATTAAATATTGGTAAAGTATTAGAGGGAAGGTAACACCTGTATTTTTGTTTTGTACAAAAATACCCAAATTCATAGTGATCACCGGCCAAGTTGACTTTTGATAATATAAATATTTGGGATTGTTTCAACTAGTTGACTTTTGCATGAAAATATTTACGCAAATTAATATGAAATTTGGCGTGTCCTCATAAACTTAAGAACAGAAAAATAAAAATAAAAGGCTTTCCTCCAAAAGGGTATTCCAAGATACTTGCCTTTGGAGGATGAGATGGGACATTTTGATAAAATCCCAACAGACATGGGGGATCCCACATGCTTTGATATGTAGGCTTCAATAATTATATACTTCGACACCTCCACAACTCTCATTAACTCCCAACACGATTAATATATGAATATATATATATATATTGATATATTGATATATTTAATTATTTATTCATATATTTATATGTATGCTTATATCATGCTTCTTCTTTTTTTCCTCTATAAAGAATATATTTTTCATGCTTAAAAATATTCTATGTGGTTGAGGTGTCTTAGTTATGAAGTACAGTTAAATATGTTGACTTTGAGATGACTATATATAGGAGAGCATGAAGCAGTGTCATTCGCATTGTGGATGTTGTATGAGATAGAGAAAAACAGAGAAACAGAAGAGAGAGAGAGAGAGAGAGAGAGGAGAGAGAGAAGAGAGAGAAAGAGAGAAAAAGAAAATGAGGAGCAACCAGGTGAGATTGAACAGTGGAATAACAATGCCAGTCATAGGGTTGGGCACTTATTCCTTCCAAAATGATAGGAAGACAACAGAATCCGCCATTCATATGGCCCTCAAGGTACTGTCCGTACTCTGCATTGTCTTCATTTTCCTTCCTCCTTTTTTTTTTTTTTTTTTGGTTTTTATCCTTCCCAAGTTACAACCTATATATGTGTGTGTGTGTGTGTGTGTGTGTTCCTATATATAATCTTCCTTGTATATAAAAGAAATTATATCTGCAAATGCAAACTTGCAAAGTCTTTGCATTATGACCTCCCATGGTTCTCATGCGTTCTAGTACCTCAGTACTCAAAATTCAAAAAACCGTTCCATCTAAACAAATTGTATCAATTGTAGAAGGCACAATTTAGAAGAAAAAATATATATACATATATATATGTGTGTGTATATATTTGTATTATATTTAACTTTTTCTGCCAAAGTTTTTGGGTGTGCAAAATTGGCACTAATATAATTGCATGTTTAATTGTTATATATGTGTGTGTTTGTGTGTGTGTGTGTATATATATATCTATGAGCAGATGGGTTACAGGCACTTCGACACAGCAAAGATATATGGGTCTGAGCCAGCAGTGGGAAACGCTTTGAGAGAAACTATTTTCGACGGCACAATTAACAGAGAAGACATTTTTGTTACATCCAAGCTCTGGGGAAGTGACCACCATGATCCAGTTTCAGCTCTCAAGCAAACTCTTAGGTATATTATTATAATAAACAATAATGACAATATTTATAAACTAAGCACGTTTATCAACAACATAAACATATATTTTCAAGTAAGGTAAGGATTCAAACTCTTCATTTTATAATAGCGTCATGTATAGAATTTTCACTAGGTTATATATGCTATCACAATCATATAAAGTGGTATATGTATGTGTGTGTAAGTGTATATATATATATATATATATTTGTATGTAATCTTGGGAAATCTACAAAAATTTGCTGGTGCATGTGGGTGAATCTTCTCGAGTTTTATGCGTGGCTTAAATCTTGAGGAGGATCTCTTGAGATTCACCTCAGTGAGATTGTTTAAGCCCCTTTTAAGACATATATAAGTACAGTACTGGAAAAGCACGGAACAGAATAAAGACTAATGTCACCTACTAATAATTAAGATTTCGAGAATCTCAAGAAAAGAAAAGTAAATTAGACTAACATGTACTTTTGAGATATGTTGCTTTTGTTGCATAAATAACAACCCCCATTATCTATTAGAAAATTAACCACACTTTGTATATTCATATATAATATTACAAGATAATCTTGCAAATTGGGCATTTATTTATTTGGAATATAATGTGTGACATATATATATATATATAATGTGTAGGAACTTGGGGATGGAATATTTGGACTTGTACTTGGTGCACTGGCCAGTGAAGCTGAAGCCATGGGCTAACTTTGCGGTTCCCAAGGAAGAAGAGTTTGAAAAGCTGGACATGGAGTCCACCTGGGCTGGCATGGAAAAGTGTCTTGAATTGGGTTTGTGTAGATCTATTGGGGTCAGCAATTTCTCAAGCTACAAGATTGAAACCCTCTTGGATTTTGCCTCTGTTTCTCCAGCTGTCAATCAGGTACCTTTAACACCCTTTTTTAATGCATAGCTACTTGTTGAGAAACTTCATGAAGTTATTGGTTTGTAAATATAGTGCAAAAATCAAGTGAATAATCTCAAAGATTCATGAAGATAATATTGGGTTTTGGTTCTTATGATGAGAAAGGATTTGACAGCTAAATTTTGATACATTATTCTTCTCTCCAGTAACTAAGTCTCTCTAATTAAGCTCCTAATTATTGAGATTAAAATACTCAAAAAAAAATTTTGTGTTGATTGATGATGAAAATTTTGGAAATATTTTAACTGATGGTCGGCATCATCAAGTCAACCGTTGACATCATCATTTCATTATCATCATCAATTTTAATTTATTTTTATCTATTTAATTCTACATGTATAAATGGATAGTTGTGAGACGAACGGGTGAGAATTAAAAAGCAATTATATGAAAAAATAGAAGTTCTCACGAATTGTCAGATAATCAAATTCACAAGGTTAGGTATAAATTGAGTTTATTCTCTTCAAGATATGCATGTAAAGTTTCCACGGAACTCCTTTTTTTAATCCTCCAAAATGTGAAAGGTTTAGTTAATAATGAAGATAATTAACGAACCATAATGATAACTAAGCAAGATTCTTAGTCTAGACTGTCCACCAATATTCTTATTCATTTAGTAATTACTAAAACTGTGATGAAAAGTGATTTTTCTTCTAATAATTAATATTAAATAACATTGGTGTATAGGTGGAAATGCATCCCATGTGGAGGCAAGCAAAACTCCGAGAGGTCTGTGGGGACCACAATATCCACGTAAGCGCTTACTCACCACTAGGTGGGCCAGGGAATGCATGGGGGTCAACGGCTGTGGTGGAGAGTACAATTATACAATCCATAGCTCAACAACACAATGCCACTCCAGCTCAGGTGTAGCGTCCATTCCAATGACTTATCTAAAGTAGTAAAAATAATTATCTATATTTTTTTTTTTTTTTTCAAAAAGTAAGAAAAATAATGTGAAAAGTACAAAATTCTAACTTCACTCTATTGATCTTGGTAGGTTACTCTGAAATGGGGATTATCAAAGGGATCAAGTGTGATTGTAAAAAGTTTTAATGAACAAAGGTTGAAGGAGAACATTGCAGCCCTTGATCTGAAATTGGACGATCAGGATCTCATCGAGGTTGACAAATTGGAGGAGAGGAAGATCATGAGGGGAGAGTTTCTAGTCAATGAAACTACAAGCCCGTACAAGTCACTTGAAGATCTTTGGGATGGTGAAATTTAATGTACTTATTATAAGTAATTATTTGTATCACTAGTTTGCCATGATTTACTATCAAGTTCCATATAATATAGTTGTTCATTTCCAATCTACTAAATCAGAATGCTGACGGTTAGAGAACAAAACCGTTTGGAAAGTCTGAAAATGTCGTGAAAACCCAAAGCAATTGTGTACATGTACTTGGGGAAAAAAACAAAAAAAACCCAAAAATAAATTTTGTGGTTCTCCAAATGAAAATGCAAGAGTGCGTTATTTCCACTATTTAAAGTAAAACTTTCCTCATTGTTCTTATTTCTATGGTCATGTATGCCTATCGTAGCATATCATTAGCGGACACATGATTCCACCCTATTATGGCAACAATAACAAAATCAATGAGGAGCTTTTTTACACTAGAATGTCCCTACTCATAGTACACATTTCTAAACATCACATCTAGTCAAAATCATGTCATTCTAAATATTACATCTCGTCAAAATCATGTTAAAATTAAAAGAATAATAATGATATGCAAAAGTAAAGTAATAGTTGAAAATAGAGCAAAAGGACCCCGATCAAGAGTAAAATATTCATAATCTATTGTAGAGTTCTCCTCAATCCTATTGGGAACACAATGCAAAAGGAAAAAAAAAAATATATATATATATATATATATTTTTTTTTTTTTCTTTTTTATAATTTTTGTGGTTGTTTGAGGGGGTGAATGAGGGAACAACATGTAAAAGGAGTTGGTAAAATACAAGGAAGCGAGAGTGCAGGGTAATGAAGTTTAACAAGCAACAAAGAGAGGAGATGATAGAGATGTAAACAAGCAGAATTTATTATGTATTTACAAATGTTACTCGTATGGGACCTCTTAAAGATACAACAAATATATTCCAACCATTATTTTTTGTGTCCCCCAAGCTAGTGTCTCTTCTCCAAAGCATTACCAGAAGCTGAGCAAATGAGCATTGGTCAGGAACCAATTTAATTTTGCATTTCCACTATGAAGCCATGCAAAGGGTATAACTTTAAAGTTTTACAAATGAATCTTACAACAGCTTCCTTCCAAGGCCTTCAAAACCTTGTTTCCTCTCTGGTTTATATATATATATATATATTGGTTCAATTTACCATGCAGCTGCTTTAGGAACCTAGATAAGAAAAACAAGGATCAAAAATATGCTTCAAACATGTCGATAGAGATTTTTTTTCCCCTTTCTTTTCCTTTCCGATAAGTATTACGCAAGTACTTCATACAAGCAGATTAGATATTCGAATACAGAAAGCCAAACTCTTACCATTTTTGTGCTGGCATCTGCACGAAACTAATTCTCTCGAGCCTGCCTCCCATTTTCACTGGAGGCTGATGAAATACCTTGCTCAATACACTAAAATGGACAGCAACCAAAAAAAAAAGAACCGTAATCAAAAGATCAATATGCTGGTTGAGAACGAAAAGAAAATGGCAAGAAGAACATGGAAATGTTCGCGTCATAATTGAGAGCGGGTATTTGATAATGATGAAAATGGCATGAAGCATCTGTTTTGCAGGTTGATAACCCAGAATTTGGAATGAACTATGTTACCGTTTTAAATATTAGAAAAGTATACCTGGAGAAGATATCCGTGCAACCAATCCAATGTTTGAGGAAATGCGGTTGCCGATACATTAACCACTGTCAAACCCTGTTTGACAAAAGGGAAGGGAAGAAAAGGAAAACAACTAGAATGGAATATGACTTGTACTGAAAAACTATGAACCGATATTTTGACTGGTGTTTCCCTTATGTTATTGTTCCTTTATAATACCAGCTATTTTAACTGTTGTTAATTCTTTAGCACCCCCTTAAAAAGATTAAAGTGATCATCGTCCATGAAGTACCATTTCTCATGCTAAACGATATCGTTTTAGGGACTTCAAAAGCAACAACAAAAAAATTCAGGTTAATTTTATATCTATGGGCTATGAATCAGAAGGTTCAAAATGTTGGTAAAATTAATAAGTTAGTTATTTCTGAATGCTTATATAAGGACACTGTTAGAGAAAGAACAAATAAATTTTAAATTTCTCTTTCTCAACTTTAGATCCCTTAATTGACAAGAACAATCTTTCTGGTAAACTATACATAGCAGATATAGAGATAAATTATCAATCATTGCGAAAAATGCATGGTGACAAAAACCGTGCTCGTGATCCACAAAATACAAACATAAAGGGACATACCTGTGACTTAAACGAGCATAAATAGTCCTGAATGGTTTTCAAATTGGCTATTAGCTTATCTTTATCCTGAACATAAAAGGTAGTGCAGGTGGGAAGTCAAATCAAATTTGAATTTGTTATAACATCTAATCAAATCAAGAAAAGAAATCACATCAACCTTCTTTCATTAACAGACACTCATTGCTTGCCTAATTTTCTGTAGTCTACAGATTTTCAAGTAACAACACAAGTAGTTTCCCTTTGATTATGATGTTATAATGGCATTAATAACATAATTCCAAGAAAAGGACGTCCACAGAATATGAAATGTAAAATTAAAAATAAATAAATAAATAAATAACTTAAGGGGTCAAGACTAGAAATCAGGCTAAAGACTGCAGTTTTTGCAGTACATTGCTCATGTATGTGAGTTAATTAGTGCACAAGATGGTTCACAGATTGAAATTCCTGAATAAAATAATAACAGAGGAAAATACTTAATACCTGGACCAGACATTTATCCCTAAACGTACGAGTTGATATCCATTCCTCAAGTAAGGCCTGCGATGACAAAACGGTTATTTGAAAAGGCAAAACATTGTGAAAAGGATATAACAATAACTGATTAGCTTAACCAAGTATGAAAAACAAATATCCAGCATTCTTCCCAACGTTTTGAAGACCATAACGCCATGCTGCTTGAAGAAAGAATCTTAAGCAACCCGAGGTTAAACCTTTTTACATGGCTGACGACCCAAACTAAAAACATACACAAAGCCCCATAGAAGCACAAGGGAAAAAGAAAAACGGGTCGAAAATGCTTTTGGAAAAGTGAAAGATGAAGCACGACCTTATGATCAAATTCAGCCATCTTTAGAACTAAAGGTACGATTATAGGTTCAGGGCCGGATTTTTCTTTCATCACAGGAGCTTTTTTATCCGTATCTAGATCTGTGAGAGCATCACCTGCATCAAGTCAACAGTAGTTACAGAACTGCCATCCTCCAGGCATATATATTTATACATATATTTATATACACACATATTACATGCATATCTGATTTTTTCCATATTTATATACACACATATTACATGCATATCTGATTTTTCCATACAAGCATACACATATGCATGTATAATTCAAATATGTTTTAGCACTGGGACAGGAGCTGCTGAAGTAACAATCATACTTATGGACACAACTAAGAGTGGGATTAACCTTTATTGTCATGATCAGTTCCTTTAATATCAAGATCTTCCAGACTATTAGACACTTCATTCACCTCATTGGCTGACCTCGCTTCTTGTGAATTAACATGCTGCTCACACTTACTAACTTCATTATCACTTCCAGAAACACTTGATGAATTGTTTTCCATTTGTGTCTTAGTATCCTCTGACACAGTGGTCTCACGACTTTCCTCTTTGACCTTTTCTTGTGTGTCAGATGGTAATTTATTTTCATCGTCCATTAGATATATGCTTGGATCCAAATGTATTCCCTGCCATTGTAACAGCAAAAGAGAATGGAAACATGCAAGCTGCGAGTTAGATCATTAAGTGCAAAAAGAACTAACTAATTCTTACAGCATTCTAGCAATAGCAAAGGTAAGACAAGTAAAGAAAAATAAACTATCAGACTCTAACCAAACACAAAAACGCACGATAGGGATTGGTCTGGGGACTTCACAAGAAGGTCATACAACAGTATTTTTCAGTAATTTGCGAACCCTTGGAAATTGATAAGAGCAGAACTAATCAACTAAACTTATCATGCCACTTCTAAGTTCAGGGCATTAAGTTCCCTCAGATCTAATATTCCTTGTCGTATCATAAAAGAGATTACATGAGAGATCTGGGAAGAAAATTTCTTAAATAAAAGAAATGGATAACTATTCCTCTTCCCACAAAATCAAAAGGATGAACGTACCTCTATTATTATTGGCTTTCCATCTTTCATTGCTTTCTTCAGATCACCAGCCAAACCTGAGAGGCATGCAACAAAACACATTTGATCAATGCATAAATTTGAAAATCTCAAATCCTTGATTATTCACTAATTACATACCAACAGTTGTAAATCATTGCGCTAACAAAAATGTATAAAATAAAAAGAGTGGCTACCTTTCCGAACAACTCTACATTCCCGACAAAATTCAGTAATTAACTCCTCGGAAGAGCTGAAGTCTCGTGCCCATACTGGAGTTGATGCCAATGGTGCACTGATCATGTAACAAGAAAAGTACCATAAGCCCATACACAGACATCATCAATGTCCTTATTTAATGGATTCTACTCCTGTACTTTCAAAGCTTGGTCTTCACACGCATTAGCCCATACAAAATGAAACTTAACAATTACTGCATCAAAGGTACTTTTTCAGCCAAACACACTGATAATGAAACCATATAGTTGTTCCTGGATAGCTTCGGACATTACGCAATAAAATTCAGACAAAAGTTAACGAATTAAATAAATTCAAGACATACTCTGTTGATGTGCGCAGCAATTCATATACCATGTCTGTCTGCAGAAACAAAATAAAAATAAGGTGTCAAAGGCATCACAATTTAGTATACACTCGGACAAAGAAAGAGAACATCTACCGATACACATAAGAACCTGCAAGACATTGGGCAAATTTAGCCGCTGTGCTAGTTGGGTAGCTATGGTAGACTTCCCAACACAGGCACTTCCACATACAAGAATGACTAGTGGCACTCTTTGATGGTGAAACCTGCGAAGAAAAAAAAATCCATTTCTTGCAGTAAAATTTACCCAAATCATTTACTCTTTTCTGCTTTCCTTTTGTTTAATTAGAGAATCTCATCCCAACCTTGGTATAATTATTCTCTATTCTGTACTTCAGTACATGTAAAAGTTTTTCAATGAAGATCAAGATTTTTGCTTTCTAGTTCTAGATTAGCAGCAAACTGACCTGGTCATCATCTTGTACCGATTTATGTACTCCTCCTCGTAACCCCGTCGCTCCATAAGCTGTGCATACCTCACGGTTAACTCTTGTAAAATTGAATAACAGAAGAGGGGGCACTCCTTAAGCAGTACAGAAGAGTATGACACACCTTAAACAGATTAACTTCCAAATCAGACTGAGAACTGCAAGGTCACATAAAAACTCAAGTAAACAACCTTCACTGAAAATTATTAACATATATAACCATATACATATATATATATATAGATAAATATATGACAAAAACAGAGAAAATGGATGGGCACATGACATACACGTCCAGGAGGCTGTTATCTATGAGCAGCTTCTTGAGCTCGAGAGCGATTTTGATAGCTACATGATTTGGAATCTGAAATCACCACAATTCATAGCATAAAACAACCAATTTAAATCTTAACTAACAATATTATCTTATAAAATTTCTGAAACTCTTCCTCATAAAGTTCATTCATAGTAATTGGTAAATGAAATTTCATGTTCAGAATTTTCCTAAATTCGTTCATACAACCAATAAAGAATTGAAATTTACAGGAGAAGGGGAAAAAAAAAAAGGTTGAAACGGGTACGAATTCGAAACCTTAGTGACAGTCAACATTCGACTGAGCAAAAACCTGGAAAGCACGTAGTAGTGATCAGCATTATCACCCAACCACACCTTCACCTGTTATTGGGAAAAAAAAAAATTTAAAAATTTAAAAAGAAGGAAAATAGGGATAAATTTTCCGGGGAACCAGACAGCGAGGTTAGCGAGAAAGGAAGGACCTTGACGAAGTCGTATTTGGAGGAAGCATTGCGAGAGGAATGTCTGACGGAGGAGGGGAAGGAAGCGTCGTTCCCGTCGCCGCCATGGTTGCTGTGCTGTTCTTCTTCGTTGGTGCCGTCGTCGGGGCGTGGACATGGCACCATCACTTCCTTCTGTTTGTTCATCTCTCTCACTCTCTAGTTTCTCTCTCTAACTCTTCGATTATCTCTATCTCTCTCTAGTTTCTCTCTCTAAAAGAGACAGTGAACGCAGAATCGGGGCAACAGAGGCAGCTGTTCTGTGTTCCACGGCCGAGGTTCTCATTCTATACTTTCCTTTCCTTTCCTTTCCTTGCATTAGCTATTTGTTTTAACCACGTCATCGGGACGGTGATCCTGGCCAATACGTTCTTTTTTCTTTTTTCTTTTTTCTTTAATTATTTAAAATAGAAAAACACCTTATCAAGTTTGTTCAAGTTTTTTTCCCCCGAAAAAATTACTTAAATAATTATTTTTTATCTATTGATTAATAGACATATATTTTTTCACTTTTAACTAACATGACACAAATTAAGTTAATTTTAGTTTAAATTTTGTGTTATATTAATCTAGAATTAAATTTTTTTATCTCATATTAGTATAATGATCTTTAAATTTGTGTCATTAAGATACTTTCTCCGACAAAATACTTTACTTTTTTTTAGTGATCTGTTCTTATCCAATTTATTTTTCAAATCAAAATCACCAAGCAAGTTTTTATTGAGATTTTTTTTAAAAAAATGAAAACTTCAATTTTGATTTGAATCAATCAATTTAATAGAAATTAACATTATAGACGTTTTTCTAAAAAATAATATTGATAAAAAAGCATATTTTATAATATTTAAGATAAATAACATATTTATTATAGAAGTATTTTAAAATAACATATTTAACTTTAAAATCTTTTTTTTTTTTTGGTAAATAAAAATATTTTAAAATCTGTTTTTTTTTTTTTAACCTCTATTTACCTTTTTCTCTCATGAAAATTGACTATTGGGTAATGCTTGACTTTGGTCCGTTAAAGATTTGCTTTAAATAAAAATACCTTTCAAGTTAAAGGTGAAATCTCTAGTCTCTACTCTCTAAAATTAAATACATGATGCAGTAACTTGCAGAAAAACACCAGAAACCTTGCTCATACGAAAGCACTTTCTAGTTTTATTACGTGGGCTCAGTCCAACAGAATCTCACCGAAATAAATTTCTGGATCCGTCACTGATTTTCTTACTCGGTGTATACTACAAAACTTGCATAAAATTTCACTTGTACAACTACAACTTTGCCAACATGTTTATACATTGTACTGTTGTACTTGAAACACTAGAGTTCGTAAACAGAAACTAAAAAGAAGCATTTAGGCTTGTTCTACAATTACATTCCTTGGGTGTTTCCCTGAGACTCCTAGTGTTCATCAATAAAACCAAAGGATGAAGATTAAAAGTGAAGTAGACTTTGATCAAAGTGAAGCAACTTATGGTCTAATATCCTCCTGAAAAACCTCCCACCTTTCTTCCCTATGCTGGTTCCCGCTGCACTCGATGCGAACCGAGATTTGGTGTCGGGTCTCCACTTCAACTCTTTAAGAAGAGAGAACAAGGCGGACAGCGTGGGTGAGATATCCTTGTCCTTGATGTTCTTGCACGCTTCTACTCGAAGGCTCTCGATCTCCTTCCAGGAAAGGATCACGGATTCTAGACAATCTGTTGTTACCAATGAGCATCCTTCTAAAGATACAAACTTTACCCTCCTGTAATAACGTTTAACCCGCATTAATCGACTAACGAAACAACACTTAATTAGTCTCTACAAGTCATCATCATGGTAAACACAAATTAAGCTTCTCACTAGTATACATAATTCTAGACCTTTCAATAAAGCAGATTGATCAATATCTCAGTCATCTAAAGATGACTAATTTATACCAGTTGCACAACTAAAGATTATCTAAAAGTCAGTAACTTTCTTAGAATCTAAGGATTACGAAACAGTTCTGAATTGTCATATTGATTTAGGAATTAAAACCGGTTTTCGGTTTGTTTTTACCTGCAATGACTGGCCAAACTGAAGACATCATTCTCCAACCCCCAACAGTCCTGCAAAACAATCTCCCTCACAGCCCCACACAACACAAACAATGCTTTAGCAGTCTTCTTGTCCCTCACCTGACACTTCTGCAAATGCAACCTCTCAAGAGCCGGGCACACTCCGAAACACTCCTCGGGCCCGGAACTACTCACATCAATTCTACTACACGATACAAACTTCAAAGTCTTCAAATTCTCACAATACGACAGCCCAGCCAACCATCCACTTTCCATCCTATGATCACAGATGATCAACTCCTCCAACATTTGGCAACACTGCCCGATTGCTTTGATCCCGTCGAAGCTCCCTTCGCACCCGCTGAGCTCAAGCTTCACCAATCTCTTACACCCCTGAGCCAAAATCGTCAACCCGATATCGGAAACCACGGAGCCATAAAACCCATCAACGCACCCCACCAGCCTCAGAACCTGCAGGTTCCCGCACGCCGCAATGCCACGCAGAATGTTATCGCTGCACCGGTGAAGCTCCAGATCCTGGAGAGTGGAACACTCTTCAGCCATGGTGAGCAGACCCAATTCAGTGGCACTGATCACCGAGAGCTTCCGAAGGTTGGGGCAACCGGAGGCTAATTCGGTCAGCCCCCGGTCGATAACCTCGACCGGAAGGAAATGCGGCTCGGAGAAGTGGGAGTTCAGGTGAACCGAGAAGGTTCTGCGGTTGAGCAAGACGTCGGCGTTCTGGACGGAGATCAGAGAGCCGGGAAGAAGGTCGACGTTGATGAGATTGGGGAAGCGGGAGGTGAGGCGGCCGGAGAGGAGGAAGTTCCAGTCGAGGAGCTTGAGGGAGCGGACGAGGCGGTCTTGGAGGGAGAGCCAGCGCTTGCAGACGAGAGAGTTGGCGCTGCGCTGCGACTGGGGAAGCTTCGAGAGGATTCGGAGGAGAGTCTCATCGGAGAGGAGGAGGGTCCGGTTGATCTTGTCGGAGAAATTGGGGATTTGAGGCTGGTCTAGGGTTTTTTTGGGCGAAGAAGAGAGAGAAGATTGGAGCTTCATGGCATAGACGACGTGCTTGAGATTCAGTGAGTTTTTGTTGGTGTTGGTGTTGGTGTTGGTATTGTTAATGGCGGTCTTCTTCAGCCAGAGGTCCGACCACCGCTTCTTCAGAGACGGCGACGGCGATGGCGATGAGGATTTAGGGTTTGGTTTCTGGGTAGGAAACGGCATCGTTTCAGGCGGCGGTTGTTGTTGTCGTTGTTGCTCTGCTTCTTCTTCTTGTTGATCTGAAGCAGCTACTCTGCATCCCATTTTCCAAAGCTTTTTATTACTATTTTTTTCTTCTTTTTTTTTTTTTTTTTTTTGGGCAATCACATGGTGATGATTTTCGCTTTTCTCTCTCTGGAACTGGATTTGAGTTTCTCTCTCTAGTGGAGTGTTTTTCTGCGATTAACAACGGCTTTGAATGGGACGAGTGACGAGAGGGGAGCTCTGCAGAATTTGAACATATTCTAATCATTTAAGGAAGCCGTTGGGGGCGCTTTTTGTCTTTTACCGAGGTTTTTTGAATTTCGTACTTGTTTATTTTCTAGTGTCGTTCGAGAAACTAGGGGTGGATATTTCTTTTCTTTTTTTTTTTTTTCTTTTTTTTTTTTCCTTAAGTAGTGTTATAAAGTAAGTGGATCAACTCAAGTAAGGGTTCTCCCAAAATAAAAAAATAAAAAATAATAAACCTCAAGTAAGGGTTGTTTGGAATGATAATTCACCTTCATTTGGAATACGGTTGTAAGATGAAATTTTTATATTAAAATTGATTTACTTTTTTAAAAGTTAATTATAATTTTTATTGACTTTCAGAAAAAGATAAGAACTGAGATAAAAATTAGGTCCACACCTGTAATACAAATAGAGTTTTGGAGGGTGGTTTGGAAATATATATATATATATATGATATGTGTATCGGAAATAAACTATGCTATGTAGTGTAAAAATTTAAAGAAATAATTACATAAAAAGTCTATTTTTAGAGTCTCGTTTTAAAATATCTCCATTTTTAGATAATATTGCGTAAATTTTCATTTTTTTTAAAAAATAATTGCTTGTAATACCTTTTTCGCCCTTATACTATATTTAACATCATTTTTATTTCTTTATAATTCATATTTTTTTCCTTATTTGTTTATCATTATTGTATCTTTATCTTAATGATTAGTTTTTTTTTTTTATTATAGTGATGACTTATTAGTATAATTAAGGTTTTTAAAATTCCTTGTAACGCTCTAAGAGGGTAGTGAGGCTTAGATTCCATAGAGTTCAACCTGCATTGAGCATTAGTTAAGCTACATCCATTTTAGAATAGGATCTTTTATGTAGCCCAACTCACAGAGAGTTCTGTCACTTGGTCTAAACATATTTCTTCAAACATATTTCTTCAATTAGTGATGGGTTTTCTAAGATTAGGTTTCTATCCCATATCTATAAACATGTTTCTTAAGATGATTAGATTTTTTAGAAACTTATTTTTTTTTTAGTATGATTTAGGTTTTTTATAATAATTGTAACATTATTGTATTAATTTGTTTATTTTTTATTATGATTAGCGTTGTTTTAATAGTTAGTTTCTAAAATTTAAATATATGATGAAATTATTTATTTTTTTATGATAATTACTATATCATTATGATGATGTTTTTTTTTTTAAATGTGTTAGACTTTTTTTCTTTATGATATTATTATATCATTATTATGTCTTTTTCTTTCTGATTATTACTATATCATTATGATTTTTTTTTTCGGTTTTAAAGTGTTTCAAATTTCTTTATAACATCTATATAATTTTTTTATATATTCATTGTGAATTTTACTTTAATGATTAATTATTTATTATAATGATTGTTTTTCATATATCATACAAATAATATCAGTTATGGTCTTTTTTTTATTCTTTATAATAAAGCAAGTAAAATGGTCTTTTCTTTTTTTCTTTTTATAAAAGATTTGTTTAGTTTTACAATTTTTTTTTAGAGATTGTTTCTTTCCTTTTTTAATCAATTCTTTATTTGTTTAGTTTCAATTCTTGATAAAATGGTAATATGGTCTTTATAAGTATCAATTTAGACATTTATTTAAATAACAAAAAAAATTGACATTTTTTAAATCATAGCTTTCAATTTAGATATTTATGTAAATAATCCAAATTTAAAATGTATTAAAAAATATATAAAATTTGGTTCTTATTTCATTCATCTCTTTTTTTAAGTACGATTTGGAAAAAAAAAAAAAAAAAACATCTCTTTTCGAGTTAAAATAAAAAGTTATGGGCTTTTGAAAGTGGAATATAGATTTGGGAGTTTTAAAGTTCGAATAATGAAAACTACATCTAAAGTTGTTCCAAACATAAACTAAATGAATTATCATCTTTTCATTAGAAGTTATAATATTTTAGTTTTATTTAATTTTTAAAATTAATTTACTAATTTTGATTACTGTTCAAAGATTTAGTAATAAAAATTATAACTGACATAACACATCATTGATATTTGAACATGTGAGAGGAACATAATATTTAGAAGAAATTTGAATTTGAAAAAATTTATACACTTTAAATTAGAAAATAAAAGTGCTAAAATGATTTTTTTTTTAATTGAAAAATACGCAATCGTGTATCATTATAATATTTTTTGTTTTATTTAAATTATTAAAATTAATTTATTAATTTTGATTACTATTCTAAGATTATTAGTAAAAATTATAACTCCCATAACACGTCATTGATATTTGAAAATGAGAGAGGAACAGAATATTTAGAAGAAATTTGAATTTGAAAAAAATTTATACACTTCAAATTAGAAAATAGAAGTGCTAAAATGATTTTTTTAATTGAAAATACGCATTCGTGTATCAAATGCGTCTAATACGTATTTAGTGGAATTTTGAAAATATGATAGTGCTTGTGTAATACAGATGTTACATACACGACAAAAATAAAGAAACGACATAAAAAAAAAAAAAAAAAAAAGACTCAAGATTAAAGTGACGTCAACGGCAATAAACGCTATTAATATAACAAAGGCACGAACTAAAAACGAGAATTACCTCAGCTGAACGACACCACAATAACA
This sequence comes from Ficus erecta, assembly GCA_008635985.1. Taxonomy (NCBI): domain Eukaryota; kingdom Viridiplantae; phylum Streptophyta; class Magnoliopsida; order Rosales; family Moraceae; genus Ficus; species Ficus erecta. Next base: position 4,348,708 of record BKCH01000010.1, read on the forward strand.
TTAAACCACATCAAACATGAGCGAGTAACCTCAACAAACGACACTGATTTGGAAACGATAGCAATAAACATCGACGACACAATAAACAACACAACATTATACACCATAAAATGACAAATCTTGAAAAAACAAAAACAAACGACAATGAGTTCTGCAACACCATACACCACAAAATGACAAATCTTGAAAAACAAAAATAAACGACAATGAGTTATGCAACACCATGAACGAAATAGAAACGACAATTAACTCAATCAAACTTCATAACTGTTACGTCAAACTTTAAGACGACAATAGCGTAGATAGGAAAATCCACCAGAAGACTGGCAGTGGCATAGAACGACGATGATTTGAATGAATAAACGATATCCATGCAAAAACAACTCAAACACGAAAAAGAACTAACTTCTACGACATGAAATTCAAAAATAACAAAAATCTATAGTAAATAATATGAACGGATAAAAGCCAGAACTAGGGAAACAACGATCTATTAAATAAACGACATCGACAGAGAGAACAACGATTAACTGAACAAAGAACATAATGGCAATCACTTGAATAAAAGAGACGTGTAGGAAAACGACAACTTTTCCCCCCTAAAAAAAGGATCAACAGTTCCAACCCAATCCCTTTTGTTATATTGGAAATCTCAGGTTTCATTAACAAAAAAGAAAGTTCCTAATGTATTTTTATTCAAAGATGAGTCTAATTTTCACTCACATCACCATATACCTAATGTCACGTAGCAAATTGATGAATAAGGGCCTGTTTGGTGCACAAGTTCAAGATGAAATTGATAAGTTTAAATAGTGATTTTGGTTGACTTTTTCAGAAAAGACAAAAAACTTTTAGGGAAAAAGACAAAAGTTGAACTCATGAATTTGAGTTCAAACTCATGCCCCAAACGGGGCCTAAGAGTTCTAAAATGAAGTTAAGGTAATATCGAACGCTAGGTGCATTTAGGAAAGGAAAGAAACGAGCTTTTAACTTGAGTGAATGTCATCGAATGAAAAAACTACACAACATACGAACAACAATTGTCTCATTGGAAGAAGAAGAAGAAGAAGAAGCAAAAATATGGAAACACAATAATAACGTCAATCAACAACGGACTGGACAAAACGACAAAGTAAAAGAAAAAGACAAGAAGTTCGAAATTGCGTATGAACACGAAAAAGACGATTTAAGTTCTTTTTTAATGTCTCAAATTTTGATAAAATTATTAAAGTTTGCTGTTTTTTTATTAAAAATAATTGATCATTTAATTAATTAATTTAATTAATTAATTATTCATTATCGATTATTTTTTTTAAAAAAAATTGACTATTTTTTAAATAAGTATCCACTACTCAATTTCTACTTTTTTTTTTTAAGAGAACTTTACTATAGGAATAAATAAATATGTATGAAATTTTATTAGTTTTATAGATTTTAGTTTTTTGTTATTTAAGTTGGTGGGAATTAGACCAAAATGAAATTTTTGGTTGATAAAAGCAAGATTAAATTACTGCTAATTCAAGTTTAAAAAGAGAGAGAGAGAGAGAGAGAGTTCCTTATAGGTAACATAAAACGACGATAACCTAAATAAACAATTACTTCGAGTGAACTTGTAAAAAGGCAATAATTATCCAAATAAACGACGGTTGAATGGAAAACGACAATAATCTAAATAACAACCTAAATGAACGACTTAGACATGGAAAACGACAATAACCTAAATTTACATGGACTAGAAAAACGAGACAGCATGAAAAGCAACCTTTATATAAAGCATAAACAATATCGACTTGATAAGCGAGAGGAGATAGGAAAACAACAATAAAACGTCATTTGAAAATAACAGACGAAAAAAAAAAAAAAACGTACCGATTTTTCACGAAAACGGCAATACCTTCAATATAGTCCGAGAAAACGACACAGCACAAAATATGAAAGCCGAAATATTGAAAAGAAAACAACCTAAATGAACGACGTAGACTCAAAACTGACAGCAATCTGATATTGAAACTAACAGAGAAGACGACAATGACGTCAACAAAGCATGTTTACCCACCCAAAATATATATATATATATTATATATATCCTCAGTAATATATCCAACATTCAAGTAACAATCAATGACCATCCTACTGCATATATTAAAATTCCCCGTCTATAGGACGTCACCAAAGTCCACGTGCATTTAAAAATTTAAAGCAAGCAAAAATATTATGATTCAAATAAATTGAATGCATTTTTACCCGGTCTTCAATTTCTGGCTCTCAAATATTAACTAGATAATTTATAAACAAGGTGATTTTTCTATGACGAGAAAGTATCCCCATGTACATGGCAAAATAAGAAACATATGAACAAGCTTTAACAAAACACTTCTTGCTATTCATTTCTAGAAAAACAAAAGAAATCCATACTTCAACAAGTTAAGTTGGTCTGCTTGAAGATGGCATGAGCAAAGGTACACTGACCACTTGATCAAAATGCATGAGTAGGCCTTGGCATAGCCCTGTAAACAGTGGATTTGACCGGCTACTCAAGAACGAGGAGCGGGCATTTGCTGCTTCTTTATCCTCTCGTCTTGCTTTACCATACTGTATCAAAAGCATCAGTTGGAAAAAAACAAAGTCATCACTCCACAAATTGCATAACTCTCTGTTCAACAAAAGGTACATCGGCGGAACTTGAAACCAAATATTCAGTTTTCCAATAAAGCCTGGCTTTGCTAACTAAATGTGGCTTCAGCTAGTTTGTGAACTGGCGATGGCAGAAAAAAACAATCGTATCTTATTCACATGTAAAACACATATGCAAACAACGAAACAAGGCCCCGGTAAAGGACAATTGCATGGGACCAACTGGGCCATACTTACCCAAGGGAAAAGTTATATGCAGGTTAGATAGGATGCAATATCAACAATGCAAGTTTAAAGTGACAACAAGCAATCGCAGAAACCCAAAAAAAAAAAGGTGGAAAAGAGGAATCAACATATCATACTTATCCCATACCTGATGTCATTAGGAGTAATAAATATCCATTGGGATCCTTGAGTCAGAGCAAAATCAACAAGAGTATCTAAGCTAATTTTCCGACTTACAGCATCCTGAAGAAAATACGCAAAGCATGGAAATTGTAGTGAGATGCATTTTCAATCATTTAAAGGATAAAAACTAGACAAGAGAAGATAGAAACAATCAAGGCAAGAAGAAATATATCCACATTTATGCACGTAGCACTAGCGTACACTAATTAAGTTCGTACCATAAACACATCAAACTCATCCATTGCTCGAAATGGAGCTTCTGTCATATTATGAAGAGCCAAAGCGAAGCACAATGTTGAAAAAGAGCGTTCCCCACCTGACACAAACCAATATAAAGGATCAGTTGGTCAACACAATTCCAAAAGATGTCACATATAAAGGAAGAAGGTATTTTTGTCATTTCACCCGCTTGATAGAGGGAATATGAATAAACTTTATAGATGGAACATAATAGAATTTAACTCTAAATAGCTTCAATTCGGGGGTATTGGGGGTAACCAATGACAACATCCAAGGAGATTAGGTGCTTTATTACAAGAAAAAGTCATAGAAATTCCAACTTGGAAGAATATAACTCCAATTAATCTGAGTTAAAGCATAACGAAGTCCTAATGGTAATTTGAATTCTCTCTCTCTAAAGCAAAGCAATTTAGCTTCAGAAAAACAAAATGCAATTTAAAGATACATGATTAAGCCTTTAATAACAAACAAGTTGGACAGACTGATAACAAGTATGCAGAAAAGAAAACCTGAAAGTCCTCTAATGTCACGAACACCACTACTCGAGGCATCTTGGGGCATCTTTACCTGATTAAATTAATAGTTGTGATAAGTTCAAACAGAGACAGTAAAAAGGAAAAAAAAAAAAACATGCAGACACATCATAACCCAGAAAGCTGCCCTGCTAAAGAAGTGAAACAAATGTGGAAGTAGTGAGAATGAACTAGTTGACTGAATGGTGACGTCTTTAAATTTACCAAGGCCATCGGGGGAAATATGAGGTCCTTACCTGAACAGAGAGAGTTCTTTCCTCATAATTTACATTGATATGTCCACTGACCCCTTTGTTTGAGAGATGACTATTAAATCTAATGGAAGCATCAAGGGGACTATTAAAGATGTGCATTTTGAAATGAAGAATATCAACGAATGAGAAAAAGAGTAGACTACTATTGAGAAGATAGTAATTCGTACTCTCGTGTTAGCTGCCGCCTTGACAATTCAGCATTCCGGACAACCTTCTTTCGACGCGAGTCTAGGGCTTTTAGAAGAACCTATAATTTCCATATTGAAAACAGAAAGCATGAAACTCTTAATGACAAAATGGAGGCTTTAAAAAAAATCTAGTACAAATGAAACAAGTTTCCACACCCCAAACATAAATCAAACCATAGCAACAACAAAAATCCCCCACATGTTTACATCAAATTTCACTACTCGACTACCTATGGAGAGCAACAACAACAAAATCCCCACATGTTTACATCAAATTTCACAAACATTTAACGTTAAAAATGACCTAATTTTTCAATGGGGAGTACGAAAAAGTTATAAATGAGTGTTCATTACCAATTACAAGCACTTAGAGAAAATCCTCTAATAGCAAGAGCAATAATGTAAGAAAATATCATTAACGCTTATTTAAGTGCCTTTTAACCTATGCTATTGCATGAGTGTGTGTGTGTGTGTGTGTGTATAAAATGTAAAATACAAGAACAAAGGGGGTGCCTTTAACCCACATACCCAGGTCGTAAAACCCATTCTACTTACATCCAACTTTTTCCGAGAAGCTTTGTATTTCTGCTGTTTTCCCAAAATCTTGTTCTTTTTCTCCTCATACAACATTTTGAGGTCATCGATAGATTCAGAAACTCTGCAGAAATAGTTTACAATGAGAAAAACGTACTTTTTTTTAGCTGAAAGGGGAAAGCATACTACTTGAAACAAAGTTAAGCTTCCTCATAAGATACAACAAACAAAGATGATTACATAAATACCTCGGGCTCTCTCGCTTAAGCCTCCGATCCAGGGTGGTTATTTGGGCACTGAGCTGCTCTGGCGTGCTACTGTTGCAACCACCTATAGCTTCAATGTCACTCTCAGGACAAATAATGGAAGCTTTTCGGCAATTTTCCTGCAGTAATTAAACTTCAGCTACTTGATACCAAAACAATAGTATTTATGGTTTGTTCATTGAAAGCATTTTCAAAATTCAAAGAGTAGCATACGTGTAGGTCAAAGAAACGGGATTACTAAAAACCACAAATATTTTCCAGCTAAATTACTAAAAAATCATCGGAGAGGTCATCAAACTAACCATGTCCAGTTAAGTCTCTGTAGAAGCTTCTTCAACAAACTATACTTGAATTTTACAGAAAATAATATCAAGACAAGGACATAGTAACACCTTACGCAGGCCCACGAGTTCCTGATAACCTGCCTCTTCCTTCTTTATTTCAGCAAGCACCTTGTTCATTAAGACTTCATAGTGTTTTTCCTCCTGAAAAAATAGATGACTGTTCCGTATTAGCATACTCTAAATTCCAAAACTAAGAAACATTGAACCACTGAAAGAAAGAGAAGTTAAGACAAGAGGACGAGACCGCTTCTGCAGCACGTAGATCTTCTTCCATCTGCATAAGATCTTTCTCTGCTTTCTCAAAACCATCGATTTCTTCCTTTGCTGATTCTTTAATTTATATATTTTTTATCATGTAGAAAGGAAAACACTTAGTATTGCAATTATTTATATTTGAACCATGTATTCAAAAGTATCATACTGATAACTCACTGGATAAATTTTCAAATGATTCTCTAAGCTGATTGACATTGGCTTCAGCTTGACTCATTCTAACTTGGAGTTTTTCCAACCGTTCCTCCTTTTGTTGCTTCTGCTCTTGTTTTTTCTACAAAAGCATAAAACAGAAAACGTGAACATACTTTAGAAAATTTCCAGACGACATGGTGAAAGGATATTTTCAAAATATAATTCAAAGGTATTCTGGACCAAACTGAAATATCTCGATGGAGCTCATCAGAGGTCGCAGGTGTTGCACTAGCTTCGGCAACAATAGACTTCCTAAAATCTTGCAGTGCTAGTCTCTTAGAAACCAAATTACGCTCTGCATCCTGACACCTCCTCTATACATCAAAAAGAAAGAAGCAGCAAATTATTGATCGTGTAATATGAAATGATATGGTGATAAAGCGGTAATGGTAGTATAAATTGCTACCCTATGTCACCAACAGATAAGATAATAGATGGAACAGGTTTAACCTCTTTTCCAATATGGCAATACTCAGGTCGAGAAAATCATCTACCTACATGGAGCGGCAGTGCCAGCCTTCTACTTCGGCATATTTTTTCAAAATGTGAAAGGTCTAAGCTCAGTGGAGGCATACACGTAAACACCACATCTCAGTAGAGTCAAATTCGAAAAGCATATATTTTTTAAAGTTATTTTTAATAACAAAAAAGTCAGCGTAGGCAGCTTAGTCATCCTCAAGTGGCTCCACCACCGCCTACTTGAGGATCCTTAAACACAACTTTTTTTATGTTTTCAGCTCGGGTGTTATTGAAAGAACTTATGTTTATCATGGGATGAACTCTAGAGTTGAACATTAAAGGGTGCCTTCGTAACAAAAACATACTTATTAGATAAGAAATTATACGAGAGACAGGAAAAAAAAAGGATGAAAGATGAAAGGAACTAAAATGAATTAAAGAAAATAAGTAGAGGTGCATCAGGTAAAAGAAAATCCAAACGGAGAAACAAATTATGTTAAAATATATATATATATATGTATGTACATGGTAAGGTGAGCCAGTCACAAAAATAGGAACAGATATTGGATCTTCCTGTTGCCAGTAATCAGGCTCAAGTAGCATTTGCTACGACATCCATGAATTCAAAGAATGAAAAAAAATAAATAAATAAAACAAACTAAATTACAAATCAAACTGTCCGACCATCTCAGCGTGATACTGATATGTCCACCTGAACTAGATTGGCCCCAAAAAAATAAAATAATAAAAATAAACAATGCATATACTCACACCAAAAAAATAGTTTGGGGAGGGGGGAAGTTACCTTGGCACTTCGTTCACTTTCTTGAAGTTTTTGAACTTGTTCTTCAGCTTCCCTTTTCATCCTCCTGCATTCTTGAGCTTGTTCTTTTACCTCTGAAGCTTCCTTCTCAATATCCATGATTTGCTCATCAAAGGAACTACAAAGGCGTGGACCTCTCATATTTCTATTTCGGGGTGGGGGAAGGATAGTCTGAACAGAAGCACGAGAGAACCTAGAAAGAAAATAGAAATGTACGGTCACCTTCTTTGAAAAAAAAGAGGAGTGATTCTGAACCAAATCAAAATGATAGAGCCTAAAGATACCGCTGAAGGCCTTTTTTTTCACAAGCCGTGCTTACACTTGCAACTGCTAATGTTGAACAGAGAAATAAAATAATACACAGAGAGAGAGAGAGAGAGAGAGACTCATCACACTTTAGCTTAAAGTTAACTGAAGAGGACCACCAGCTATGAGCATTAAAATCTGAATAAATAATCCATCTGGCACTAACTTTGTTTACATTGCATGAACAACAATATCCCCTAGGTAAGCTGGTCGTTCATAAGCTTGAGTATCCAGCTAGATTAAGATGTGTTACTTCAAGTAAACTTGCTTAAACTTAAATCAGAATGGCAAAGAAAATGAACAAATGGCAGAAATTTTAAATCATTCAGCCTCTTAGGCTCTTACTAATTATCTTTGTCCAAGTTTAAGTTAGTTTACAAGAAATAATGAAGCATAGTCTAGCTGGATATGATTAAGGCTTATGAATCACCAACTTGCTTAACAGGCATAACCTCTAACTTGTGTGCATCATTTCATTCCTGCAGCTTTTATTTTTTCACCCAGTATCATAAGCTGAAAGGCATTACAAATCATCAAGAAGACTGCAAAACTCGCAGGTAACTGGCACTACATAACCATCACAATCCTTGAGAACATATGCCCAACCCGACCGTGAAGGAACAGATAAGCATTATATTTTCACTTATTTTTAACGAGGTGTGAATCACTTTTTCAGACTGGTAGATACTTTCGCTATATGAAACACAAAAAATTAATAAATTGCATCTTTATCGACAAGGAATGAAGATTTAATTAATGTTATTATTATTATTTTTTGGCTGGAAAGACAAGGAATCAAGTTCTAACATTTTATAGCCGTCCAATGTGTAGACCTCCTTCACATTTGAGTTCTTCCTCGAATCAAAAGCAACAACTTTTCCAGCATCATAGTCTTGAACAAGGACTTGCCGCTCAGCATTACCCTGGAAATATAACTATAAGAACTTGGCAGACACAGACAACTATTTTCTCTCCCCGTTTTGGGCAGCAGAGTATATCCGAGAGAGTAAAATCTTAAAAAGGAAAACCAGGCCAAAATAAATATCATCATATATATATACGTATATGTATGTATGATATGTATCATAACAATAGTCCAAAAAAATCTAAGAGGTAGGGAATGGATAAAAAATGTTAAATTTACCACATCAACCAACACATTTAAAACAGTGTGATTTTCAGATTGAAGAACTGAAAGAGTAGTTGGGTCGTTTGTTTGAGGAAGCATGTGATGTGGGATATTCAACCTACAGGAAAAAGTAGATGCATAATAATGAGAGAAACATTACTTGTCAGATAACCTCAAATACACTAGCCCGAAATAAGGAAAGTTGGTAAATAATAAATTACCAAGATACCTTGGTCTTGAGAAATCATATACGATGATCTGAAGGTAGCTATAGTTTGCTTCCTTTGCACATGCCCTCAAAAGAAGACAATCTTTATGATCTGTTACAATGAAAGCATTGAGCAAATTCCCAAGGGCCTGTTCGACAGCAGAGGCCCACCGATCACCATTAACCAAAGTCTACAGAAACAAATTACAATCATTAAATTAGAGGCATGAGCAAGTTTTTGTGAGAAACATTATCATGATTCTCCTTCATATCACTAAATCTCGCAATCAAGAACACAATCATAAATCTTAAACGCAGCAGTATGTTTAATCCCAAGTTAAGCAAGTTTTAGCACTTCCATGAAGAACGATTATCAAACCCTTCCCAGCAACGATAGTCGGTGCATCATGTATGCTTAACCAAAAAAACAAAAATACAGAGTGTCAATTAAGAGGAGTTCACCGTTGACCATTCTAAATCGGATTTATTCAGACATGGAAAGAGGTGAAACTGAAAAAAGAATAGAATAAAATATAGCTCATCACAGTAACTAGGAACTGCTAATTACTAAAATATTAGTATATCCCGACACCCATTGCCCAAGGTTGGTTGGTTTGATAACTTTATTTGTTTGTAAGCATTGACTAAAATTCCAAAAGTAACTAATTCATGTTGGACAAAAATAAGTAAGAAAATATCTAAAGACAACTGCAAATTCAGTTGAGAAGAAAATGACAAATGGGGCATTTTAGTTGAGTTAATTTTCCCACGAATTTTAAAAGATATGCCAATGGCTAATAGAAACCCAAAAGAAAAAGGAACAGAAGATATAAGAGATACTAAATGAAACAGAAACAAAAGGAAGTTCAAGCCGCATCGTTGTAACACTCCACATAAAAAGCAGTGACCCCTCAAAAAGACAACTTGGATTCATAAGAGTAATGAACAAACTTAAGTAATAAAATGTTAGATCACTCACTAAAATTAATGACAAAAACATTATCTTCAAAGAAGAGAATTCAGCCAGAAAAAACTACCGATGATTAATCATTTCTATTTTTTTCACCATATAGGTGGGAGCCTTATGTAATAAGCAACAAATATGGAGGAGAAAAACCCTCCCTTAGGATTGAAACACCACAGCAGAATGACAAAAATCAAATAGCATAGGTTTTATCACAATCAAGCTCAGTAGCTTTGCATAGATATAGATACTTTTATACCTATGCTAATCTACTTAACTTGATATGTCAACCAAAAAAATTATAAACTCCTACCACATGAGAACCAATTGGACCAATTGGTGGCATTCTGAATCTCCGATAGCGTCTCTCGATTTCCCGTAACAGGTTAATAACTCTCTCTCCACCAAAAGCAGTAACCTGTTATCGAAGATTATTTCATGATTGACCCTTATGGTTGTCAACATTAAAGGCTCCAATGTTGCTAAAGCATCTAGCACTAAAATAAACAGTGTCTCACCCTGTTGGTGCGATTTTGCTGAAGCTCACGAATTCTAGTTGACAACAAACGATACTGCTTCTCAAAACCCCCGATCTAAGAAACCAACATTTAATGATAATGAGTCAAGGGCACTAAACCGCTTGTGGGAAATGAAATTTGAACACATGAACAAACCTATCAGTTCTATCAAGTCATTCATTATAACATACACATAAGACACTAGACAATGACAAGTCTCTTAACAAGTCAAACACTAGACACCACAGACCTCCTCAGCTCTTTGTCGGATTTCAGCCATCCCCTGGTTCACACATTCTGATAATTCACTCACTTCTTGCTTCAACCTGGAATATCATTAGGCTAACTAGGATTTAAATCTCTGTGGATGGCAAGGAATAGTCAACAGAGATTATAAATATTTTTTAACCTTGTAAATTCAGAATCAGCAGCATCAACCACAAATTGGAGTTCCTTCAGCTTCTCCTCTATTTCAGATTCTTCAGCCTGATAAAAATATAACACATATCTTACATTTGAAATCCAATAAGATAAAAACAAATTACGTTCATGTTATTACTTTGTCGCGATCCTCTTGAATTACACACATGCAGCTTCTTTTAAGTTTTATTATGACATGTCATAGCAAATAGACAAACCTGTGTATCTTTTACATGCTGCTCGTGCATTTCCTGCAATTGTTGCTCAAGAAACCTAGCATCCTTCTCCAGCTTCTGGATCTCAGCAACATTGCGCTTACAACCTTGTTCTAGCTCAAACTTCTCTTTTGAAGCCTAAAAAGAAATTTGCATCAGTAAGGTAAAGAAAAATAAATCCAATTAATTTATATTTTAACAAGCAAATAAGCAATTCAAATAAGCACAGAAGTTTCAAAGAATCGAATAGTAATGAGATGAGAGAAGGAAAAGAATTGAAGTAATGAGTAACATAATAACGACATGAAAAATCCATCTTCAGCAGAATTTTTGATACTATCATCTCAAGCGTGACAAACATGATTTCTGAAAAGAGCTATCTTTCATCAATCTTTTCAAATAATTTAATAACACAAGGGAAAACGATAAGAAAAAAGCGGCAAGATAAGCTTAATTCAGATAGCTTTAAAAAAATAAAACACGAGGGGGTGAAAAAAAGAAGGGATGATTGTTGTAACAAACCAAGGACAATGTCTCTTTCAGTTCGTCCTTCTTTCTCCTCACTTCAGATGTCTTTTCCAACATGTGTGCAATTTGATTTTTCTTCTCATCTAGGTGCTGCCTTAGTTCATCCAATGCACGCTGTAAAATAAATTAAATCACGTGTGTTAAGCTACAAATCATATATTTGATAAAATAATTAATTAGCTTACGGTTCAACCTTCAGCAACTCCCTGTTAATCATGTTATAATTAGAGTAATAAAAGACCGATGCAAGAAGCTATGAGTACTTAAACTAACTAGAAACCTAGCAAAGGTATGAAAAATCCGATTGATAGAAGAAATAAATTCTTAAAACTGACAAAAACAGCATAAAGAAAGATTAACTGGAAAACCGAGCTTAGATTTTTTTGGCATTTCAAAGTGCAGTACCTTTTCTCATGTACAGCCTTTGAAAATATAACAAAATTCTTGAAAGAGCAATACAAATTCCATTGGAGGATAAAGATATCTGAAATGTTGCATGAGTTCCCTCACCTTTTTAAAGTCAATTTTAGCTTGAACAATAGGTATACGATCTTTCATCCTTTCCATACCTCCAAGTTTTTCCCGGAGTTCCCCATCTACTTTATATACCCATGACCAGGCGAGCTTCTTCTTTAACTCTTGCAAGTCTTGAGTAATTCTTTCAACATGCTTCATGCTCTCAATCTTTTCTTGCAATTCACTTAGTTCCTTCTCTATTGGTTTCAGTGAGTCCTCTAATTCACAAACGATACCATCCGCAGTCTTCAAGCGGTGATCAATACTTTCCAGGAGATCATTAACTTGCTGAAGAAGTGTGGCCTTAAAATAGAACTGAACAACGAGTATCAGAATATCATTGTTGGAGTAGCACTCACAATATGAAAACTCAATAGACTATCACACTACCTTAAATTTATCTCTGTCATTTCCAGAATGTAAGAATTCTCTGCTTTTGTCTTGACTCATTATTACGCATGGATTCTCAACATCAATCTGCACAATGTAAAGCAGTTCAATGTAGAATAGCATCCCAATGTTCTCTTATAAGACGACCAAACAAAGCAAGTGCAAATATCCCATAAACACTCACATTGAAATGTTCTACTAGCTCGCGAAGCTCGTCTTTGTTACTAGCAACTTTCTTTCCTGTCACATTCCACAAAGGAAAAGATCAAGTCAACACCACAACCTCAAGAATCAATTCTACAAGAGTCTATTTGCATATTGTTGAAGGGAAGGGGAGGTGGGGGGGAGTATGAGCAGAAAACAGTTGAAAATAGCATAAGGACTTCACTAAAGTATGGTGACTTAGAATAACATCTGAATATTCTCCCATAAGATCACTACTATTGAGACATCCACAACTTAATCCGTTGTATGTAAAAGCTAGTTGTTTTGGTTTGTCTGCATTTCTGTGAATGTAAAAAAAATGCACTCATTCCTAACTGATTATGGCGAAATTGGAACTTTCAGGCCAAAGGGCTATAATTTTCTACGTGTCTGTTTACACCTAACTCACTCCCATCTGCAATGCTTCATTACCTCCTTACTTTAAAAGGTATGAAAAAGAAATCTGTGAACCTTTAATACCAACTCTAGAAATATTGGTACAGGTATTTCTTTGAAACCAATGAGGTAAATAAGCTATAAATTTTCAAAAAAACGTAGCAAACAGTAGAAAGCATAGAAAATTAGTAACAAAAATTTTGCCACAATAATTTCACCTCATTAACCAGAAAGAGAAATGTATTAGAAACAGCATAAAATTAAAGTAGACCAAATTAAACTACGAAAAATGTGGTTATAGGCTTACTATGTTCATCACTTCGAATTACCAAACAACAGCCACCAGAAAATTTAAACAGATATCTTAACGTCTCGAATTATTGAACATGTAATTATATATCATAAAGACAATTCCTTTACTAATAAGTAGGAGAAACGTAATGATCAAACTACTATGAGGGGACAAAGTCCTTAAAAGCAAAAATAATTTTAACCTCGGTGATCTTTCAACACAGTGGAGCCACTGGATTCAGTAATCCTCCGTTCTATAGTTATGACATCGCCGTATATTTGTGGCTTGAAAGCATCATCCCCTTCATTTTTAATTTCAACATGGACAAGGGCATAACTGCAAATAAAAAAAATTACCAGAAAAAAATACTAAGAAAATATATTCTGGTTTCTAACACAAAGAATCAAACTTTTTCTCCTTAATCCTTGAAAAATTAATAGTCAAAAGCGGTTTAGGAAAGAGGAAAAGTAACTCAAACCCGCAATTAGTTTTGATAAAATCCTTCAACGTTGACGCCCTCTGAGTTCCTTTTGCCCGACACCCGAATGCAACGCACAGAGCAGTGAGTATCGCACTCTTACCACCTACCCAAAAACCAAAAAAAAAAAATCTTAGAAAAATCTAATTTTTTGAAGAATAAATTCAAAAAATTCAATTCAAGGAAAACCCCCAAAGGAATCTAAACCCTAGAAATCCAGAAATTCGCCATTTGCGAATTCCATTCAAGAACCAATTGAGAGAGAGAGAAAGAGAGTCTTGCTTCCATTTTGACCGGTGATGAAGTTTACGCGATCGCCGAGCTCGATTTCCAAATTACTGTGGCACATGAAGTTCTCTAGGCGGACCTTCTTGACGATACCGGCTTTCGGACGCTCGATAAACATGGACATAGGGTCGTCCATGGTGTGGGTCTGGTTCTAGGGTTTTCTTTCCTTGCGGGAGAAGAAACCCCGAGGAAAAGAAGCGAACCCAAGCCACGAGTGAGGCAGAGACTAGAGAAGGTAAGTTGAAGAGAGGAGTGGGTTTGGCGGGAAAATGGAAGAGTAGCGTGAATCGGACGCTGGATATTTATTTGATACTGACGGTTTATCACATCACCCCGTTACCATCCGTACGAATGTACGTTCCGTGATTCTTTTTATCCCACCCTTTGTATAAATTATTCTTTTAGTCTTTGAGTTCGTTTAATAAATGAATTGAGTTTAAAATTAGATAGAATTTTTAAGGGTCTGTTTGGTTGGTAAGTTTCATTTAAATTAAATTATATTTTTTTTATCATGTTTTTTGTCTTTTCTGAAAAAGTTTTTGTCTTTTTTAAAAAAGTCAACAAAAATTACTATTCAAATTTAAAAATTTCAACTCAGCTCAAACTGAATTTGTGCACCAAACAGGCCCTAAGTTTGAGTTAAAAAATTTTGTTTAATTTTCAGAAAAAACAAAAACTTTTTCGGAGAAAGACAAAAACCTTTTCAAAAAAAAACAAAAATTGATATGAAAATTTTGAATTTAAACTTAATCACCAAACATAGCCTTTAACTTTTTAACATTATATAATTTTGATCTCTAATTTTTTTTATAGTTAAAATATCTGTGAACTTTTAAAACATTATTACAATAGTCATCTTTATTAATTTTTAAACGAAATCTGTTAGTAAGAAATTTCGTATAAAAATTAATGTAGATGACTATTGTAACAACACTTTAAAAATTTAGGGGCATTCCTGCTACAAAAAAAAAAGTTCAGGGACCACAGTTATACAAAGTTAAAAATTCAGGGACTAATCTAACAATTTTTTTTAACAATGTTTGATAAATTTAAATTCTTTCATCTTTTAGTGGAGTCATGTATAAAATAATATTATATTATTTACGTAACTATTTTTACTCCTTGTTTTTAATTGAGTTGAGATGGTTTTCCTTGGGAACGTAAAATCTGTTATGATTAATGGCATAATCTAGCAGTAGTTTAACACTTCATTCCTTCAAAAAAATTTACTTGCGTTTAGTTCGCTGGTTTGAGATGAAATTTTTAAGTTGGAGTTGGTTGACTTTTCAAAAAACTAGTTATAAATTTTGTTGACTTTCAGAAAAAGACAAAAACTAATATAAAAAAGTACAATTTAGTTGAAGTTAAACTTATACGCTAAACAAAGCCAAAGAGTTTGAATTCCTTCACTCTCAAGTTCAAAAAATAGTGTGTTACCCCCAATTTGGTTCATAATTCTTAGATGAAAAATCTTAGGGGCATTTGGAACATCAACGGAGTCAGAATTTCATAAATGTTTTGATTGAAATCTTCGTTTGTTTCAACCATTTTTCAAGATTTCAAAATGTTTTCATTTCTCAACATTTTAAATGGGTGTTTGGGAAGCAATATTTTGAAATAATATGAAATGTTGTAAAATGTTGTCTCATTAGCGCTAGCATTTTTTTTCATTTAAATTTTTTTTACGGTGCTAAATATTTCTATTCAAAATTGTTTTATTCAAATGTTTTCATCCTAAAGGTTCTCATTGCAATATTTCTCCTAAAATAAACCTTAATATTTAAAAAATATATGTTAGGCTAAAAATGAACTGTGATAGTTAAATAGTATAAAAACTTGACATATGTTAGAAAAAATAATAATATTGATCTTGTTATATCATCATGTAATTTGAAAAAAAAAATCACATCGTTTTGATTTGAAATAAGAAAGTTATATATTTTTAAAATTTGAATTTTTTGAAAATGAAATATATATATTTGAATATGTGAATAGTTAAATTTGTATACTTTTAAATTATATATTTGGATATGTGAATAGTTAAATTTGTTTACTTTTAAATAAAAGGATTTAAAAAATTAGAAAACTCCAACTAATGTAAGTTCCAAATGACCCTTTATAAATTTGAAATTTTATTTAAAAATGGTCAATACTGTTAAAACAAAGTATGAATTGTAATTCAAATATCAGAAATATCATCTTTAGAAATTTTTTTTTTGTTTGCTGATATGGCACCTCTAGAAATTAAAAATGAAATTTTAGCACAAATGGTGCCTAAAATTAATCAAAATGGTGCTGATATGGCAACTCTAGAGTTTTAGTTGTGTTGCAATTTAGCCCTTTATCATTGGATTAATTACATGAATTCTTCTTGAACTATGCACTCTTATTCATTTTACCCCTGAATTTTTATGTATAGACTCTCGTTCAGTTTACCCCTAAACACCCCTTCATGTGTAGAAAATCATCCAACAGGCTCCCTACCTCTATTTCCACCTATATATGTAACGGATTTATTCGCGTAACACTAATTATGATTTCAAAATGCTTCCTAAACTATTGATAATATGTTTTATAAATTAACCTACTTGTATATGGTGCATCTTTAAAATGAAATTGTCTATTGTCTTTTCTTTTTAATTTACTTGTGTTCCTTCCATTTCATGGATTTTTTAAAAAAAATCCGATCCTATCCCGTCAGGTCTCATTTCCGGTGGCGGACGAGAAACGACAATGAGGTGGAGGTCTACAAGGCATGATCGAGTGATAAATGTAAAGAAGATAGCTAAAGTTTGAAAGAAAATCAGTGACTTTCTGAAGGATTTATTGTGTAGACAGTTGTTTTATACTATATTGTTGGAAGTATAACATTTTGTTTATCCAAAATGAGGGCATAAAGGTAAATATAATTGAAATAAAAAATGTGAGATGTATTTTTAAACATATTCAGACAATAATGTGGTGAGAAGAAGGTTGAAATGTAAATGAGTGTGAAAATGCATGTGAAATGTAGCTCAATGACAATATGAGTGATTGAAATTGAATCAGTAAATATGGAGTAGCCAATATGAGATGTATTGTGTGGGAAAGTTGGAATGTTAGGTGTACTAAGTAAACATATAATCGAATGTGAAAGTGAATATTAATCAAAATTAATTAAGATGCCAATGAAAAATCCATATTTAGGTCTTGTTTGGTTATGAGTTTAGTTTAAACTAAACTATACTTTTTTCATCAAGTTTTTTGTCTTTTTCCCCAAAAAGTTGTTTGTCTTTTCTGAAAATTCAAAAAAATTCAAATTTACTATTTAAACTTACAAATCTTAACTCAAACTTACACACCAAACACCCCCTTAATATCGATATCTTTCAACGGTTCTTCTCGAAAACCCAGATCCCACATACGTCAGTGCCAACCTTTTGAGAAAGTCCTTGGTCACTTGCCTCACGCACAACACTCGTCAGAAAACACCAAACCCTTAGAACCCACTCCTCCACAAAAGAACAATCGAAACCAAAATTTTTAAAAAGCTCCACAATCTGTCGTTCACAAACATCGATTAAACCCACTCCACTCCAAGAACCCATAGCCCACTCCTCTCCCAGAGCAACAACATAAATAAATGAAGAGAAAAATAATTAACATTGAAACTTTCGACTGCTTTTCCCTCTCTTTAACAATTATTTTAGTTTTTTTTTTTTTTTTGTGGCTAAAAAAAGCTTACTTTGACCATTGTTTACACACAGCTACTATTGAAAATGTGTCAGTCAATTAAATAGATTGCCGTCCCTTTTACACAGGCCGAATCACAGTCCTTCATTTTCGATTAAACGGTCCACATTCAAATGCCGGATGAGAGGCATTTCTGAGACCCCCGTACACAAGACTCATCCTATCCTTATATTCCCAACAACAAAAAAGAATGAGATTGGGCCTTCGTATACTAGTTATAAATTTTAAATTAGAATTGATTGATTTTTTAAAAATTAATTAAAAATTTTATTAATTTTTTAAAAAAAGATAAAAATTAAAATAAAAAAGTACAGATTAGTTGAAGTTAAACTTGAATACCAAAAGGAAGCTAAATATTCTCACCTATCCCCGAAAGAGATAATGCCAAATCATTATCCATGTAGTCTTAAAATTTTTGCTAAAATATTCCTTACAAAATGATTTTTTTTTTCTCTGCTAAGTATACTAAATTATGTTTATAAAAAGTATAATATCGTCGGATAGAAATTATGTCCTACGTGTAAAAATATTGTCATGTGCCAAAACAGCAATTTTCATTTTTTTTTTTAAAGGAGCATTTTTAAGTAAACCTTATAAAGATAATTACCAAAAAATACAAAGGCGCGCGGATTTATTAACGAGATCTTACAAAATAAGACATTTTATTAATCGTGGGGCTGTCGAATGCTACAAGTATATAAACAAAAAAATTTCATCAATGCTAATTGTTTTGCTTTTTTGGTTTTTTACAACTTGTAATTAAATTAACTCGTGTTCATTCTGATTCATTGATTTTTTTTTATTTACTCTAAGAAAAGGGAATGAGATTTGACCTTTTCGTGGTTGCAAGCATAATTTAACAATAATTTCACAAATTACTCCACCATAAGAAATGATTTTTTAGGGAAAGGCTTTTATTTACAGGAAGGTCTATAATAAAGTCTCATTTATATATCCTATCGGTAGAGCTCACTTTATAACCGTTTGATGAATTTCAAAGGTTAAGATGTTACTTGTGTATGAGATTTATGATACAACTTACCTTATAGTATCATATACTAAAAATAATTTAAAAAAAGAAATTAAAAAAAATGTTTTCTTCTTTCGATGAGGGCCCCCCCCTCCTCGCGCAACTTAGGCCTTCCTGCTGCCAACCCTGTGACTCAGGCGCCCCCTGTCGGACTACAAGCCCTCCGGCAACCTAGGGCCTCCCCCATCAGACGATGAGCCCCCCCCGGCGACCCAAGTGCCCCCACCCACCCTGGTCCACGACCCAAGCTCCCCCCATCGGCGACCCAAGCCCCCTTTCCCCGAACGACAAGCCCCCTACGCCAAATCCTACCCCTCCCGTCTGGCAACGATCTCCCCATGAAACCCCCTCGGATCTTGACCTCGATCTTGGCTTGACTCACCCCCGTGACCTCCGGCGATCCCCCCATCCCCCAATCTTGACTCTCCCCCCCTCCCCCCAGTGACCTCAGGCGATGTCACCCCCAGCCCGGCGGACTGCGAGCAAGGAGCCAAACACATTGAAGGTTTTTTTTCTTTCTCCCCCCCCCCCCCTCGCTGACGATCTCGAGCCTCCCCCCTTTCCCCGAGATTCCCTTGCGCCCTCTCCCCCTAACCGCCCCTCCCGACCTCGACAAACCCCTACTGATCCCAACGACGGAAACCCTCCAGAACGACAAGCGACAAGCTCTGCCCGGTCGACGTCGAGCCCCCGACAATCGAGGAGTCCCCAACCTTCCACCGGTGAAGGTTGGTTTGTTTTTTTTTAATTTCTTTTTTTAATTTTTTTTAAATTTCTTAATATGTAATACAATGAGGTAGGGTGAATTATAGTTATCATACACAAATAATATCTCAAACGTTTGATTACATTTGAATGGTTTAAAAATAAGCTCTACTGATAGAGTATACTGATAGAGTAAATAAAAGGGGTTGTACCACATATTTACGTACCCTTTAGTTACAGATGGATTTTTTCCACTAAATTAACTAAATTATGTTTATGGAATGGATTTTTTTTTTTCTCCGCTA
Source organism: Ficus erecta (assembly GCA_008635985.1). Taxonomy (NCBI): domain Eukaryota; kingdom Viridiplantae; phylum Streptophyta; class Magnoliopsida; order Rosales; family Moraceae; genus Ficus; species Ficus erecta. Next base: position 4,368,483 of record BKCH01000010.1, read on the forward strand.
CATTTACTAAATTATATTTGACAAAAAAAAAAAAAAACGTAATATCGTCAAATGGAAATTGCATCGTATATGTAAATATATACACAAGGAAATAATGCCATGTATCAAAAAGAGCATTTATTTTCCTTTCAAACGATTACCATAAAATACAATATCGCGTGGGTTCTACATACTATCTTTCTTTTCTTGTTTTGCTAAAATTACAAAATAAAACGGACATTCTATTAATTGTGGTTATCGAAACTATAATTACATAAGAAAATAAACATTCATCAATATTTGTTGTTTTTTTTTTTAATTTTTTACTTATAATAACAAAGTCCAGAAGCGTCCTACAATTTTCACATGTCATATAAAACTCATTGAGCAATACTTAGTACAAGAAAAGATCGGTGTAGTCCTCGAATCAAAAAAAAAAAAAAAAAAAAAAACTTACCATATACTTACTAAGATTGGCCAACTTAAATCGTGTTCAATAGAATAATGTTACTAGCACTTCGTACTCACTATACATAAAACATAAAGGGCACGTTTGCAAACAACATATATGTTTTGATCCGATTTTTTAGTTTTTTTTTTTTAAGAGAACATTTTCTAGTTGGTTTTGAATTCAAAAAACAATGATTCTCAATCTATCTTAGCGATAGTGGTGTGAAATGGATAGAAATGAATAACATTTTAAAGTCTCAAATAAAAAAATTGATACTTTTTTTGTTTAAATATTTTGAAGGGAATAAATATCATATGAATATATATGACCAATGGCTGATATATATATGAACAATCCTCATTATTGCAAAATCTTCCGATTTGGTATGCGGTTGTTTCCACAATTATGATTGAGTCAACCAGAAAACTACGTGAGGGTTTCCAAATTCAATTTAATGGATATTAATGGAAAACAACTTAATAAAAAATTTATTTTAAAAAAAAAAGAGATTAAAAAAAAAGTTTATCAGAAAGTTTACTTTCTCACAAATTAAACCCATAATCAGCAGAATTCGTTGAGATACTTGAGGACTTTTCCTTCATTATCGAGGGTTAAATCGTTTTCCTTTTATTTATTTATTTTTCACAGGATTTGGATTATAATATTTAATTATATATTTATATATATACTAGTATATGTATCATCGATAATATCACCAGCCCAGATAGGGAGAAAATTCCACCATTAAAATGATCCAAAATCAAACATGCGCACAAGACCCCACCATCTAAGTTTTACATAAAATCCCAAATTCACTCTCTGGTCCTTAATGGTGAATTTGTTGTTTTCGCTTAAGGAAAGGCTTTATCACCTACTAGTTTTAGGTTATTTTTTCTCTCTCTCTCTCTCTCACTTTCTCTCACTATATAACTGCAAGTAAAATGCCAGGAAAGTCCTCATCTGTCTATAAAATAGATACCCAAATGAAATTCTGCAAGATCTGTGACAAGAGCTACCCCAGTGGCAAAGCCTTGGGTGGTCATATGAGATCTCATCTTGCTAAGCATTCTGTTCCTCCCAAAAAACCAATCCAACCCGATTCCGTTTCCGCCTCTCCTTCTTCGTCCTCATCGCTCATAAATCCCCAGAAGAGCGAGCCTTCTAGGGAAGAGTACTCGATGGAGAGTGATCTGAGCGAGAACGAGTCACGCCGTAGCGTGACTCGCAGAAGATCAAAACGGCTTCGTAGATCGGTTGATGATGATAAGAAGGTGCGCTCGGCGGAGGCGACGGTATCGGAGACTTGCTCCGCGGAAGACGCCGCTTGGTTCCTGGTACAGCTCTCTAGGGACAAGTGGGACAAGGTTGGAAGTAAGCAAAAGAGAGAAGTACAAGTTGAGGAGCTTCCCAAGTTCAAGTGCGAGGCGTGCAATAAAGAGTTTGACTCCTACCAAGCACTTGGCGGACACAAGGCGAACCACAAGAAGATGATGATCAACAATGAAATCTCCGAAGACGAGGACGATGACGAGGAGGAGGAGGAGGACTACGAGTCTACTTATGAAGAAGAAGAAGAAGAAGGTAATAAATTAGGAGGAAATAATAACTATGTTGTTGTTGGTGACCTTCCTCCCAAAAGGTCATTTAAGTGTCAATTTTGTCCCAAGGAATTTGAATCTGGTCAGGCCCTTGGCGGGCACAAGAAGGTTCACTACTCGACTACTGTACCCATGAGAGCGAGGGTTTCTTCGGCGAAATTCAAGCACAGCTTGATCATAGATCTTAACATTCCAGCAGCAACAAATGGAGGATTTTGAGCAGTGTCCGATTAGTTTTCAATCTGTTTTTCTTTTCCATTAGTCATAGTTGATGAACCCACATTTTGCTTTACCTTATGGTAGTGCAAGAAGTTTTAGGCAGTTTGTTTTGGTCATTTTATCAATTTAGAACACATTTTGCATCACGTTATCGTAGTGCAAAACGTTTTGAGTCAGTTTTTTTTTTGTCGCTTTATCAATTTAGATAGGGATTAAAAGTACTATTTTGTAGTCTGTTAGCATTGGTACAAAATCCATGATCCTAACATTTTCCAATGCAGTGAACAGAGATAAAATGGGTACACCGTACATGCGGTTTTGTTCTTTACTTTGTTTTCTGTTGTTCTTTACTTTGTTTTCTGTTTTCAGCTTTTGGACTTTGTTTTCTGTTTTCAGCTTTTGGTGACTTTTATTTTTATTTACATATAATCACTAAGCTGGTGCTACCTAGTAATGTTTACTTCGACTTGACATCACCCTCTTATTTAGGGCCCTTTTAATCCATCAGGTCGAACTAAAATTTTTCAATTAAATTTTATTTTTTTCTCCTAAAAAATCAACAAAAATTTTAACTAATTTTTTAAAAATCAAATAATTATAATTTAAAAGATTTAGTTTCAATGTTGAATCAAACACAAGCTTAATATAGTTTTGTAAAGTTGAGGGAAGAAGCCAAAGGCTCTTCTTTTCTAATCTTTGGCACGTAATCACACCACATCATGCAACCATTTATATATTTTCCATTTTCTTAATTGGAGACAGTGGAATCAACACGGGAAAAAAAAAAAAAAAAAAATTTCTCAGCCTATACCGTCGCTAACTACTCTTTTTTTTTTTTTTTTAGTATATAAATATTAAATTGATGATAAAATGTTTTAAATCATTTTTTTAATTCTTTTTCTAATGTGCTTTCTTCTAATTCTCTTAGATGTAACTAATATTGCCAAAAAAAAAAAAGGATATATTATACGTGTATTGTACCACTTCGATCTCTCTAAGAGGTTGTTGGAAAAATGGTTTTTAAACCATTTTGAGGTCCAAAATTGAGTGGGACCCACTTAATAGAATTAATGGGTCTTGGTGGATTTGCGTTCTCCGTTGTGAGGAGATCGAAATCATATATTTATACACTCAAAATGGTATTCGGGTGAATGAGAAATTGATACTCAAAATGTACCCATTGGAATAAGAATTTTATTGCAAAGTTGCTTATATATGTGGAGTCCCACATTACTTATGCATGAAAGCTTGATGGATTTTATAAGGATTTGCACTTTTGGACTTGGGTAAGATTGTGAACTCAAGATGCTCTCTCGCGCGTAGGAGGGTGCAAATCACCATCCCGGTGGGTTAGAGGCCAAATGTGTGTGCCTGCATGATGTGGGCGATGCGAATGTCGGTTCGTCAAACTTGCTCTTGCACGGGTTTTGTTTTGGAATTTTTTTTTCTTTTCCAACTTAAATTCCATATTTTATTTTTCCAGAATATAAACAGTCATCTGTTCATATTTCAGATGATTATTCATATTCCAATGGTGTAAATGGGCAACACTATTAATGGCATGGCATTAATCTGAATTAAAACCAATGACTTTTGGTTTTGTAACACCTCATTTTGGAGCCTATAAAAAGAGGCCTCCACAAGCTTGAAATCTCACACTTGAACACACATCACAGATTCTCTTCTTCTTGTTTTCTTTTTCCTGCGTTTTTCTTGTGGTGTTTGGTTTTTTGAAGTTTGGTGATAGAGGGAAGGCTTTGGTTTTAAGTTCGCCGGAAGCGGTTTTCAATCGTGCTAGACTACCATTGTTCGTCATTGTATCCTGGGAGACAAATGTCCGTTGAAGCCTCGTGCATTTACCGGAGATGACGAATCTATTTTAAGAAAAGCGTGTCTCACGTGCCTCGGCGATCTTATTTGTGTTATTTCCTTCGAGTTAAGGTTGAGTTTTGGTGTAATCATTGTTCGTTATATTCTATTTGAATTCACTTGTTTTGTTTATGCTCTATATTTTCTAATAAAGGCTTTTTCAATGGGTAGTATATATCAGTGACAGTGGCCTACAATTTAAAGTAAAACAACCTAGTGATGATCTCGCCAAAAAAAAAAAAAAAACTTTGTGATGATCTACCGAATTATACGAATCTATTGATTACAAACATAATTTAATAATAATTTTATAACCGACTATATTAAAAAATGTAGAGTTTGAATTTATCAACTTTAAATTAAAAAGTTAGACGAACCTATTTTTAATTTGTTTTATTTATTAGAAATTCGTTTTAGATAATATTCAGTAAATATATCCTAGTAGATAATATTCAGTAAATATATCCTAGTAAAGTTATCAAATTTAAATGAGTAAAGCAAGTTTTAGATAAGGACGGAAAGCACTGTAGAAGCACCTTTTGTCCTTTTTATAATAGAAACGGATTTATAATAGGTAAAGACAATAAATTCTTATTCGATCAGCGTTAGAACGGTTCAACTTTCATAATTTATAGGTACGTTATTTTTTTATTACCTTTCATTAAACTTTAAAATTAATGGTAATCCAGTAATTAATTTGGGATTATAAACAGAGAAAAAAAAAAAGTGGGAATTTGCGAGGACAAGATGTCACAGTGGAAGGCTGAGGGGGGTCATTAAAAAGGGACAGGTAGAGGTGCCTTTCGTCTTTTCTATAATTGGTAAAGGTTTATAATAGGTAAAGATAATAAATTCTTATCAGACCAATGTTGGAATGGGTTAGCTTTTATAATTTTATAGATATGGTTTTTTTTTTTTTTTGGACCCCGAGATCAAACCAAGGGAAATAGCGTAGGTGGTATGACGAGGCAGTTCTAGGTAACAAGTCATAGTGCCAGTTGGCAGTCGTTGTAGCGCTAGTCATTTGTCTAATTAGGGACCCATAATATGTAAATACACATCTATCGATTTTTAAATACATGTCATTGAACTTTAAAATGTGATCATGATAATCCAATAATTAATCGGGGATTACAAACAGAAAGAAGGAGGGAATTGCAAATTTGCAAGGACAAGATATCAAAGGGTGTGGAGGGTTGAAGGGGGACATTTAAAAGGGGTTGGTCGCGAGGGGAATGTCGGCGTTTGGTGGTGAGACCCTGGTGGTCATCAGCAGTGAAGTGTGGGAGGCAATGCTAGGAGTAGTTGTGTTGTGGACTGGGGAGGTTCAACTGTCGGGGTTGGTATTTGTATTATTTTATATAACTATAATAACATCGTATTTTGGAAATTGAGGATCGGTGGATCCAAGCTCTACACCAGATTGTGGAGTTAAGAGTGAATATTACTGGTAGGTTATATCCATAACCACCATAACTATAATGTTTTGTACATTTAATATGTTTATTACACTAATATAGAAAACAAAATATACAATAGAAGAAAATATGTAAAATTTGTATTCAAAACTAATAGGTCGTTGAAATTAAGTAATTAAGGTAAAAATGAGTTTTATAATTTTCTAAATCACTTTCTATAAAATATTATCACGAGTAACGAGGTGCATGGCGGTGACGTGGGTGTGATGCTGGGGCGGGCAATGGCTGGCAGGCCGGAGGACTGTTATAGTGGGAGGTTTTCATGGTTAGGACTTAGGATTTTATGCGTACGGAGAAAGAATCAAAGGGATTGGATTCAATTAGCACACGTTTAAATTAAAGTTCTGGGCCTTTGGTGTGAGGAGATAACCACTGCATATTTCAGAATCAAATAATTTGTAGTTTTATCGAGAACGATATCTTCGTGAAAAGATACTTGGATCGAAAATGGCGGGTGACATTAATCCTCTAAAGAATTAAATTTACCGGTCAAGCATTGGATTTTTCTGTTAACATATATATATATATATAAAGTAATCGAGGGATTTTCCTCAGCGAATTTGGTAAGATAAACAATATTTTTTAACTTCAACAAATATTAAAAGAAAAACTTTTGAATTAGTTTTTTAATTGTCCGATATATAATTGCTAAAAATAATTATATTTGTCGCATTGAAAATTTTTAAAATATACATTCACAATATAAAATTATTATGAAGTTAATATAATAATTACACAACGGTTCTTATTCGAGCCAAACCATCAAAATTCCCCTCTAAATTCGTGAGAGCCTTTCAAGGCAAAAATGATAATATTAAATTCTTGGCTGGCATTGGCGACAATACATGTACTGCTTATATAATATTATAAATATATAACTTGTCAACACAACGTGCTATCAATTACTTTCTACCAAAGTCTTTCTCAAACTTCCAAGTCATACCTACGTATATATATAAATAACTATATATATATATATATACACACACACACATACATAGAAACTATATATATTATAAGTTCTAACGTCCTCTCATAACGTTCCAAAGTGAAACACCACTAACACAAGATCGCAACATGGAAGCCTCGTATTCCCGCCGCCACCAACCTCCGACCTCACCTTCCCCGCGCCTTCTCCGAAGCCGAAGCAGCGGTTCGGCGGTGATGCCGAGGGCCAACAGTCCAGGCATGCTGATTGGTTCCAGTACTAGCCAAAGATACACCAGTACTACAAGTACCAGCAACCGCTCCAAGTCCACAACAAAAACAAGACCAAACAATTATATTCATCACAAAACGAGTGCCAAAGAAGAAGAAAAATCAAACACTTTACTACTAATTAGCCCCAACATTTCAAAGACAAAGCCACAGGATAAAAAAGAAGTAGGCTTTGCCAAGTTCTTGCAGCGTGGTGGCCTGGGTGGTTTCGGCGTTACAAAGGGCGGAGCCGCGGCTGCTAAATTACCGGCCTCTGCGTGGGCGCTGTCGCCGGGGCGGTCGCTGCAGCTGGCGGCTAATTCGATGGCGACGACGCCAGATAATTCTGCCGGGTTGGGGAGGGTGAAGTCGAAGTCTAGTGGTGGTGGTGTAAGTGGAGTTTTGAAGTATTTTCGGCAGAAGAAGGTGTCGCCGATGCAAGAAGAGGAGTATCGTCGGTTTCGGGTCTTGTATAATGTGCTGATGCAGTGGAGGTTTGTTAATGCTAGAGCTGAGGCTGCCATTCCTGCTACCAACAGCATTGCACAGGTCAGTGCCAAAATTTGATGGCCAATATGAATTACCTTAAAATTTTTGAAACTAAAATAATTGTGCAACATTTTGTTTATATTTTTGTATTTTCTTTTTCGTTATATTTACTGAATGATCTAAGTTTTTTATAGAGTTCAATTGAGTGATAAAAAAATTATAAATTCGTGTAGTAGGAGTCAGGATTTTATTATATTGAAATTTTTATTATGGCCTAGAGTTATAAAACTCGTGGCGCAGGTAATTTTTTAGAAGTTCCATGTAGATGTTGCAACTAATTCATAGGAAACAAATTATTAGGAGAAAGTTGTTGAAATAATTTTTTTTTAAAGAAAACATATGTATTTAAGAGAAACTAAAATTAGCCGGAAAAATGCTCTTTGCAAATAGCATAATTATATAGAAACTATTATAATCACTTTCACGTTTTATGTTATGATTAAAATATTAATTATTAAAAGAGAGAAAGAAATGAATAACAGTTTTCAGAAAATAATTAAAATAAATCATATATTCAAAATTTTTATAATAAATATCAGTAAATAACAAATTTATCATGTAAATAGTTTATTTTACTTCTTATAAGTATGCTATTTGTCTTTATTAATTTCCTATTTACCTAGTAAAATTTTCATTTACCAAATAAATTTGTGTTTTACTTCAAACATTTTTTGTTACCTTTCTATTTATTTCAATAATTTTCATAAAAATGCTATTAATTACAATTTTTCTTGGTAGGATAGAGTAAATTATGTTAATCCTTTATGGAATCATGTGGAATATTTACCTTGTGGTATTTAAATTTTTTTTTTTGGTGAATTATGATATTTTAATTACAGTATGATGCATAGTATTGCAGTACTTTAATATTTTTGTGTTTTTTTTTTGTTTTAAAAAAATCAGAGTAAATTGTTCTCTGTGTGGATTCGGATCTTTAAAATGAGAAATTCCATCGTAGAGAAGAGACTACAAGTACAGAAGCTCAAATGGGAGATTAAGCTGTATGAGATTTTGAATCCTCAAATTTTGCTCCTCAACGAGTGGACAAAATTGGAGAGAAGAAATCAAGAATCAGTTGGGAAGTTAGTCACAAAATTATCTGGAATTTCAGTTAGGCTTCCTCTAATACACGGTGCCAAGGTATATACATATTAATTTTTTCATCTATATATTTATAAAATAATTAAACGACCTCAATCTCTTAATTCAGACTTCAAGTTTTGGTTAATATATATAGTTCTAATAAATTAAATTAAAAAGCACCCATAGGATCTTTTATTTTAAAGAAATTTACCCCATCATGTATCAAAATTAATTACAGATTTACAAATACATTTTTAGTAAATCATCTTGTATTCAAATATATTACAAATCCAAAATACTAAAATTATATAGTTATGACAAAGTCCCCGCATGTGCAAAGCACGTGTTTTTTTTACAAGTATTAATATATAGTAGCAAACCTAATTAATCTCCCTTTGTAAACATGGTTACATTTTCATTTTTTAAGGTTAATTTGGGCTAATTAGAAACACTACTCACTTATCTTCTACAGGCAGATGTGATGTCTGTTTATGAAGCCATAAGCGAGGCCGTGGATGCCATGGATGGTATTGAAGCAATTATTACTAGATTCTTCACTGAGGTTTGTTTCTTCCTAAAATGATATTATATTTAGATATCAAAATTCAAAATTACGTAGAAATGATTAAATAATTAGAGTTTAATTCCAAGACCACCAGATTTAAAAGGAGAAAAAAAAAAAAAAAAAAAAAAGAGACTAACCTAGCTAATTTCCAATTATCTACTCAGGTTGAGAGAATACTTTATATGGTTACGGAGCTTCTACTCACAAAGAAGCAACATAAGGAAAACTTGGAGGAGCTGGAAAAGTCTGTTACCCGCCGTTACTGCACTAATGGTAAGTTTTAATTTATTATTTGTTATCTTATTACCTTCAAACTCTTTGATTTTATTGAAATGTTGTTTGGATTGGTCGGATATGTTGGGGCTCACCTAAGGGTTATTTGGCAATAGCTCTTTGGACTTTACTTTTTTGTTTTCTAGTTCAAAAGATTTTTTAAAAGTGTTTAGATTACTTATTAAGAGAATTTTCAATTGTGACTTCTCAAAAAAGCATCTTTTAAATAGAGTTTAAAAATAGTATTAGAATTTTAATAAGATAATTATGATTCTTAACACTTATTAAAACCTTATAGATTTTACTTTTTTTTTTCATTAACTAAAAAAAAAAAGTAAAAATTCTATCAAACAAACTCTTGTTTGAGCGAGCCCCTTTCAACCAAACGGGTCGAATAGAGACCGTACTTTCACTAGATTGCATGCTTTAGGATCATAGAATGGATCGTAGACAAGTGATTTAGCCATAGAGACTCAAAATAACCAAAGGATTGTATATGCAACTATGCCATGAATGAAATCTAAAAATTATAAAAACTTCTCCAACATTGAACTTTTTTTTTTTGGGGTAATTCATAGCTACACGTCATAACTTAATATCAAGCCATATGTGTTTTGTTCGTGACATTACCTCCTAGTGGAAATTAACCGACGCTATAATGTGGCCACAAAAAGGTCTTTCAGTCCAGTGCCTTATGGGTCTTGGCCCATCTCATAACTCGATTGAGACACTTTCTAATGTCCAAGTGAAGTATAAAACTGCACAAACAGAACTTGATCATGAACAAAAAAAACCCTCAATTTTTCAGTAATTCTACAAGTGCCTAGAAATCCAACTATAAATTTGATTTGTTGTATATTTAGCCTGGTTGGAAAATAGTGAAGGAAATAATATTTATCTGTATTGAACTTATCCTTTATATGTCAACAGGCAAAGGATACGAGTTTAAAAGCACACTGCGTCCAAGTAGCTTTGGAGTCTCTGAGAAACCAAAATTGTTGACATTTTTTGTCCTCTATCTGTCTCTCTCTACTTCCTGTGGAATTTATAGTTCGCTAACGTATCCCAAATGCTTCCAGCTTGATGAACTTCATTGTAGAAGCTGTTGCCCTAGTTTTGGCTGATTCTGCTATCACTCTTCCCTACTAAATGCCATTTTGTCGATCAAGATTTGTAATATTTATGAGGAAAATGAGAGTAGGTTTCCAAGTCATTATAGTATTCGCGTTTGGCATATAAAGATGTCAATTTTCTGCTAGGTTAAACTTCCAACTATCGTAATCAAAGTTCGAAAACCTATTATTTTAATTATATGATTCTTTTAACATTAAATTATATCAGATTGTTTTTTTGTCTTTTCTTCATTATTATTAATATTTTACGTAATAACATCTGGTGATCCATAAGAAAATGTACAGCTCATAATTACAATATGTATTTAGACCTACAGTTTGTATAAGATCAACCCGTTTGATTACCAGTTTGTGCTTATCAAACATCCAAAAAGTTATAAGCATAACACAAGGGAAAACAGAACAATGTAACACTTGAACAAGATTCCATTGAAAAGAAAAATAAGAAATCACTTCTCCTATACCAATCCCCCCATCATTTGAAAAAAAAAAAAAAAAAAAAAAAAACCCAGGAAAAAAAAACCCAAAAAAAAAAAAAAAAGAAGAAGAAAAGAACCAAAAAAAAAAAAAAAAGGAGAGAAACCCCTTAAAATTAGTAATATATGAAGATCATGATATTATTAACAATCCGCGGCAGGTAACTTTTGTGGCAAAGGAATGTCATCACTCCCGGCACTATCACCACCAATGCATATGACAGTCTCGGGCAGCTTCCTCTTAGGCTTGGCCTCTTGCAGCATCAGCACCACGTCCCTCATGGACGGCCGGTCCGCCGGGCTCCGGCTGGTGCACAGCAACGCTATTCGCAGAGTCTGCATCATCTCCTCCCGCACCGGCGAGCACGCCGCCCCTGCATTCTTGTCCAAGATCTCTTTCACTCCATCCTTCGTCTTGATCTTCATCCTCACCCAATCCACAACGCTGTTCCCGTCGCCGAATTCCGCGTCAACCGATCTCTTACCGCTCAAAATCTCCATCAAAACCACCCCATAGCTGTAAATATCACTCTTCTCGTCAACTTGCAAGGTATAAGCATACTCTGCAAACGAAAAACAGGCACATTATTAGATTCTTAGTTAACGTAACATTACCATATTTAACATGCATGATAATTTACAAAGAATTACGTGATTTGTAGTAAATAATATGGTTTTAGCTTTAACGTGAGTCGACAAAAATCTGAGGTGGGGTCCACCAGGAGATATAAAATATTGCAAAATTATATCTATACATGTAGGAAAAACCGAGACCTATGGTAAAAAGGTAAAGGGAAATGTAAATAAAGGGAAAAAGACACACTGCCATTGCCATGCGCATTAATAGTGCCGCATTATTCATTGAAAGCAGAAGAAATGAAGAACACTAGAAATCAAAAAGTAGTAAAAAAGGACATGTGGGTATTGCGCACCACGATCACCCAGGCCGGCTCCTATTTAGATAAGAATCAGCTATAGCCTAATCACGTTCAAAATTGACGTGGGAAATTTATAGCCTTCCGGCTTATATATTTATATATATATATATATATATACATATATATGGCTAAAATATTCATTAACCCCACCATTATGAGACACGTTAAAGCTGTGTCTCAAATTAAAGCCTTTTCTTTTCTTTCTTCTCCTTTGTTTTTTTTCGCCTTTCTTTATTGTCCTAATTATAGCTATATTGTATCTCCAAAACAGAAAGTAGTGATACAATTTTGACTAATGTGACCTTGTGGTGTAGTGAAGAGATACAGTGAAAGATCTAGAAGAGACAAAACATAAGAGAAATTCTATTATACTTTTTTTTTTGCCTGATTATAGAAAAAGCAAAGACTTTTACTTTCACAGACAGGAAATCTCCACTCTTCATTACTCATCAGTACCTCACTAATTACTAATTACTACTCTTAATTTTAAGTGATCTCAACTTTTTTTAATAATTAAATCAATTATTTTTTGTATCACTAGGTTTTGAATATTTTTTAAATTTGTAAACGGAAAGTCTTAACTTAACGAGCCATGGGAGCACGTTATCAACATTTTAGCTTTCGTCACTGAAAACAAAACTCAACATGCCAGCCATAACCAACGAACCCAAGTAATGTCAAACAATCCAACTAGACAATAGGAATAAAAGGAATTTTTATCCACATCATCTCTCTAACCTACGCCTACAAGTCAACTCCATTGACCCATCCCTTAATTCCCAGCGCACATTAGCAAAAAGTCATATCACTTAACAATAAAATAATAAATAAATAAATAAATAAAATAAATGTAAAAAAAAAAAAAAAAGAAAAAGAAAAAAGAGAGAAGTTCAAGTGAGAACAATACGCACCTGGTGCAATGTAGCCATAGGAACCGGCGATGACAGACATGGACTCATCACTCTGGATGAGCTTGGCGACACCGAAATCCGCCACCCTCGCCTCCATCTCACCGTCCAATAAGATGTTACTCGGCTTGAGATCGCGGTGGACGATGACAGGGTCACAGTCGTGGTGAAGATAGCAAATCCCCTGAGCCACCCCCAAGGCAATCTTGTACCTCGTAACCCAATCCGCCGCCAAATTCTGTGCCTTGTTCTTGCCATGCAATAAATCATCTAAGTTCCCATTAGGCATGTACTCATACAGCAGCATCGTGCACTCCCTGTTGCTGCAGCAACCTAGCAATCTCACTATGTTCCTGTGCCTCACGTTCCCCAACACCTCAACCTCCGCCAGCACCCCTCTCCGCCGTCTGATGTTCTCCTTCTGCTTCCCCCACAGCTTCTTCACTGCTATGATCTCGCCACCTGGCATCTCCGCCCTGTACACCGTCCCCGTCGACCCCATCCCCAATATCTTGTTACTCATCGACAGGCACTCCAACACGTCCTCCGCCGTGAAGTTCAGCCTCTGGAATGCCGTCAGCTTCCACGGCCCCACCTGCCGGTGGCTGTCACCGTCGTCGAACCTCCGGCTGTAGTTCGCGTGGAAGCACCGCGTCCCGGCCACCAGCACGAACAGCCCGATCCCGAACGCCGCCGCCATTATCCACACCACCGCGCCCGCCGTCCTCTTGGGCTGCTGCCGCCTGACCTCCACTGCTCCGGCGGCGAGCGTGTCCGCGGCGCAGGGCTTCGGTAGCACCCCGCCGCATAATCCATCGTTTCCGGAGAACGACGACGGGTGGAGGTTCGGGAACACCGCTCCCGACGACGGAATCGGACCGGTAAGCCGATTGAACGCGACGTTGAACGTCTCCAGAGTGCTGCAATTTCCGAAATCCGACGGGATCGTCCCGGTGAGAAGATTGTGGGAGAGATCGACGTCGGTGATCGACGGCAGAGTTGAAATTTCCCAGGGAATGATCCCAGTGAGGGAATTTCTACTTAGGTTTAAGGTAATCAGCTTTTCGCAGTGTCCGATATCCCAAGGAATGTTACCGTCGAAAGAATTATCTTGCAATTCGATCTTATACATGCTTCTACATCCGACGAAATCCGGAATTTTACCGTTCAATTTGCAAGAACTGGCGGAGAAAATCTTCAAATTCGTCGCGTTCCAGATGTTGTCCGGCAAAGCCCCGTTGATTGGGTTCTGGGAAATATTTAGGTACTCGATAGTCTCCGCAATGCCTAGATTCTCCGGAATCGGACCGGTGAAATTGTTGTTGCTAAAATCGGCGAAGTTTAGACTCGGCGAGAGCCCGAAACCGGAAGGAATGGTGCCGTTGAGGTTGTTGTTTTGAATTCTTAAACGAACTAAGGAAGTGCAATTAGGTAACGAGCTCGGAAGCGAGCCGACTAACCTGTTGGAGAAGAGAATGAGCTTGAAGAGCTCGTTTCCGTTGCAGATGTTTGGCGGGATCGGACCGGTGAGCGAGTTCGTGGACAGGTCGACTGCCAACAGCTTCGAGTTCGAGCCGAGTGTCTGAGGAATGATCCCGGTTAAGGAGTTGTTCCATAGAAGCAACTTTTCGAGGTTCGGAAGCTCGCCGATTCCTTGCGGTATCTCTCCTGTCAGATTGTTGCTCATCAACTGCAAAATACTTAGCTCCTTCAACATCGAAAGTTCTGCTGGGATGGCTCCCGTCAACCGATTTTCCGATAAATCGACCACATTGATAGCTTTCATGTTTCCGAAGCTCTCCGGGATTTTGCCCGAAAGCCGATTCCTCGAGAGCAGCAGAGTCTCTAGCATGGTTAAGTTGCCCAGCTCCGGAGCGAGAGGCCCGGAGAGAGAGGAACCGGAGGCGTCCAAGTACTTGAGATTCGATAACAATCCGAATTCTGAAGGAAGCGTGCCGGAGAAGGTATTATAGCCGATCTCGAGTTGCTCTAGCTTCGATAACAAGCCTAATTGAGGAGGTATTGATCCGTTCAGCGAATTCCCGGCCAAGTAAAAAGTTCTCAACTTCTCAAAACTTCCGTACACGGTTGGGATACTTCCACTGAAGTAGCTTCCTCCCAGGTTAAGCTGCTCAAGAGAACGTAGCTTCACGAGTTCTTCCGGTAACGGGCCGGTGAAGTTGTTACTATAAGCATTGAACACTCTCAGGAACTTAAGCCTGGAAATCCCCGGCGGAAAGGTGTAGCTGAGGTTGTTTCTGCTAATATCAAGTACTCTGAGCTCGGCCAGTTCAAAAATGGCTGCTTGTAACCGTCCACCGAAGTAGTTGCCGCTCAAATTGAGGTGCGTCAAGCTCGACAAGTGCCGAATCTCCCGCGGGATTGCGCCGGAGAGATTGCGGCGAGAGAGGTCGAGGCTGGTGATCCGTGGCGTAGAGGCGTGGCATTTGATTCCTGACCAGGAACACCAAACGGGGTCTTGAAAATTAGGCTTGGAGAGGGCTGAGGTTGGGTCCCAGTCCCGGAACGTGGAGAGAGGGTCTCGGAGGGAGGATTTGAGGGAGAGAAGAGCAATGAGCTGGAACGGGAGAGAAGGTTTTGGTGATGGTGAGGGTGTTGCGGAAGAGAGGACTGGAATGGAGGTGATTTGGAGAGAGAAAGAGATAAGAATTAGGAGAGAGAAAGGAGGTGGTGATTTCATGGTTATGGCGGTGGTGGTGTAGTAGTGGAAGCTGGTAGTGAGACAGAGGAGGTGTTAAGAAGAGAGGTAAATTTAAGGGAAGTAAGGTTTTGATTATGATCAGGGAGAGAAATTATGCTTTTCCGGAGTGCTGGCTGCAGAGGGTGTTTCATCATGATTGTTTGCTTCGGTGGGTTTTCTTGGTGGGCATATGGAAGTTTAGAGAGAGAAAGAGAGAGAGAGAGAGAAAGTTAGAGAGAGAAAGCTACTTCTACCAGAACTACTACCAGTACTGATGTTTCTGCTCTCTTCTATATCTGGTGTTACTGCAACAACTAGTTAGAAATATCTCTCCGTTTCTCTCACTGTTTTTTATTTTTTATTTTTATTTTTTGATCAGTATTCTACCTTTGTCTGATATCGACGAATACTTTTTTGGTTTTTCTTCGGATTTCTTTTTTCTTTTTTATTTTTATTTCCTTTTCTTTTGCCTCTACTTTTTCATCATTCCTTGTTTCCTTTATCTTTGGCTAACAAATTGATAAACATGTGTAACAGTGAGAATGTCTCTCACAGGATCCAAGAAAGTCATCTCAATTTTCCCACCATATTCCCAAAGCCACTATTTAAATACTTCCCTCCATTTATTTCTTAATTACTTGCCCTTTACTTCTTTTTCTCATAATTTTCTCACCTTTTTCTTTCTTTTCTCTCCTTTTAATTCTTCTTGAAATCCTCATGTACTAATTCTCATATAACTTAAGTTACATACATTACAAAACAGGTACTATAAACGTTGAAAGTACATTACATGCACATAATACATGTGACATACCTTAAATCTCAAATAAATAAATTAAAAATAAAAACTTCTAATAAGACATCTCCACTATTTTATAGAAAACTTAAAGCGTGTATTCTAATTATGCTCGTGAAGTTTAGGACTACTCTCACTTTACTTTTTTAACTTTAAAAATTCTCATTTTTTCACTTGTTTTTAACTGAATTTCTGAAATAATAAGTAAAGTGAGATTAAATTCAAAATTTTAAAATAAAGTTAGAGTTTTTAAAATTCAACCGATAAAATAAGAGTGATTCAAAAATTCACAGACGTAGATAAAAATAATCCTAACAAACAACTACATGTTAGAGTGATCCTATAAGAAATATTAGAAAAACAACAGTGAGCTTTTGATGGTGAACAGAAGCATATTCATCCACTAAAATGTCAGACATTTGATCATATTCCAATCTTCCAAAAAAAATAAAAATAAAGAGAGAGCCAAATATGGACATAAGCCTGTAGACAGAGGTGATCAGACGCACACGATGAGTGGCTTATTGTAGTTTTCACTATATATATATATATATTTTGCTCTCTGTGTCTGCCACACGTCACACCGTGATTGTGCTTCTAAAAAGAAAAAAAATGAAAGAAAAAAAATTGCAAAAATCAGTATGAAACAGATTGGCGCGGATGTTTGAAACTTGGGGGAAATGTCCTAAATATCCCCCACCCAATCTATGACATAAAAAAGCACTAGATCTTGTGGGTTCTAAGATTTTAAAATTTAAAAAAAAAAAAGAAGAAGTTATATTAGATTTTTGATCATTAATGTCAATTAATGTTATACGACCGAATATACCGAGTGAGTGTGTGAGTGGTGCTTTTTTCTACTGAGTTTGACTTTGATAAAGCTTTTACCATGATGTTACAACTTTGTATCATTAGTGTTGCTAAAGTATTTCTTAAGATAAGAATAAAGCTTCAAACACAATCATCCTCAATCATTTTTATGTTTTCTTTTCTTTTCTTTTCTTTTTTCTTTTTTCTTTTTCGTTTTTTAAAATGGGTTTTGCATATACTTCCACCTAACATCTTTTTGGTAGATTACCTATGCGATTATCGATGCTGTTACCTGGAGTACAATTTGGCTTTAACTTTTTTCTTTAATTTTTTTTTTTTTTTTTTTTCATTTTTGATGAATCAATTGGCTTTACCTTATTATAATGGTTAGTGAGAAAAAAAAAAAAAAAGTGGAACATAATCTATAAGCTCCAATACCATACATTATAAAATTACAACTCGAATTTGTATATCGAAAAAGGGGAATAAACCTTCAACTATTCTTCTGTACATATTTGTGAATATTGCATAATGCTAACAAACAAAAGACATACATGTATATAAAAATCAATTTATATTCTAATTAATGGCTTGTTTGGTGAAATTGTTTAACTAAAACTAAACTGTACTTTTTTATCTTAATTTTTTGTCTTTTTCTGAAAAGTCAACCAATTCAAACTTAAAAATTTCAACTCAAACCATTTCACCAAACGGACTCTAAGCCTCAGGATAGCAGTGTGAGGCTATCAATAGACTCATAAAAAAGTAACTAAATACTCATGTAAATGCAATTTTCATATTGTTTCCTGATCGTAAGACTCACATGTGAGGGTGATTGATGTCCAATAAAAACGTCACGTTGTTTAGTTAGCTCATGGACGCAGTGGGAAATTGTAATTAAAATATAATATATTTACCTGTTTAAGGTTTTTTGTCCAACATCTTTATCAAATAACACTTGTAATATAAGACTAAGAACATGTAACACTAAAATCATTAATGTACAACATTTCTATCGTCTTATTTATACTAACAATTTTAAATAATACTTCTACCAAATTTTTAAAAAAAAAATTAATACGTGTTACATATAAAGTTATATGTAAATTTGGAAAGAAAAAAAAAACTACATAAACTTATAAATAATAAGAATAATTTATATATATTGAACATGTACTGTTACTGGATATAAGACTTTTCGTATTTATCACTCACCATAAGTGATTATTAAAAGTTGAAGTTGGCATTAATATCTTGAAGTAGTGTATATTACTACGTACTTAAAATTAAATAACAAGCCTTGCATGTAGCCTTACTTTTATAAAGTGAATATCCAGTATATATATATATATATATATATATATATGAAAGCAATCGATGATCACTTCAGTCTCTAGCAATACTTGATTATTTTATCTAGATTTCTATTTTTCACGCGAAAAGAGAGAACAAAAAATATAGCATTGTATGTTATAGCTTTCACATAAGAAACAGAAACATTAAAAACAGATATATCTCAGAGACAAAGACTGCCAAAAGGGAGCCAATCTCACGTATATATATATTGATGAAAATATAAAAATAAAACAAAATTAATAATGAGTTTTGAAAGTATTTTTTTGTTCTTACCAAGATATTGACCCACTCTAATTTCTTTATGACACAAAAAAAAAAAAAAAAAAAAAGAGAGATGATGATCGAACGACAGAAAGCCAGCAAAATAAAATAATGAAAATAAAAACGTGCCACGATATCACATATTTTTTTTTAAATGCACAAAAGAACAAAAGAAAAGAATTAAAATAAAAAGGAATAAATTAAAACATTAGATTTTTGTTACGGTGAGAAGGACAGTTCCTTGGCTGCAGAACTAATACCAAAGCTTTCGTCAGTGAGCCTCTCTCTCTTTCTCTCTTTCCTCAATCGAAGTTTCTTTTTCCCAACAGAATGAAAAACTGAAAATATATATATATATATATATATATAATTAGTTAAAAAAACACTACATAAATAAAATAATTTTGAGAAGGAAAAATAAAGTGAAGTGAAACAGAATTAAAGTGGCTTATTTTTTTATTTTCAGTGGTAGAAGGAAGGAAGACAAGCACGTATGTACGTATGGTCGCCTTCTTAAAGGACATAACGGGAAATCGATATCTTATTTGGATTTGCTTTATTCATGCCTCTCTGCCGCGCGTGCTGGCTAGACACTCTCACGCTTTCAAAATGCCCATAATGCTTTGGATACCTTTTTTTGTTTTCTTTAAAAATTAAAATAAAAAATAAAAAACTATCATCCTTATAAAAGATATTAGCATAAAAATCCAATATAAGCCCATGTTTTATATCTTTTTTTTTTGGTTGGGATTAATGACCAATTTTAGTTTGTTACACTTGTACTATTATAAGTACCTCAGTAGCGAAATTAAAACTTTTTAAAAAGGGATTCATAATTACATAATGAATAATTAAAAAGTTATTACGATCAAGTATTTAATTTTAAGTGAATTATTATGAGATTATATATTGTTTAAAAAAAAATGAAAAGTTGAGGGGGCTTAAACCCTCTTGATCCTTCATTGTGTATAATCTATGTAAAACATAAATTTTACTTTGGAACTATTTTTAAGCAAAAAAAAAAAGATAAATGAAATTAAAAAAAAAGTTGTAATTTCTTCTTCATTTGGATAATTCTGTTTATCAAACCTAGAGTGCTAGATATGATAGTTAACACCTCGCATGTAGTTCAATTTGGCTTTCCTTTCTTTAATATTAGAGCAGCATGGAAAACAAGTCAAGAAACATCATTAAGACAGAGATTTTAGAGTTTGAAATTTTGGGTGGTGATATTGAACATACAATTGAATATTAGAATTCTTTTTATCATTCTGTTGGAGGAAAAAAAAAAAAGAAAAAAAAAAAGGAAAAATGATTCCTCAATCTTTCAAAACAAAAAGATTCTCACCAAACAAACACACTATGATCTTCCCATTCCACCAAAAGAAGACTCCAACCTGTGATAATCAGCAACTGTATCCCTGCAAACGACAAGCAAAAAAAAAAAAAAAAAAAAAGAGTCTGAAACGGAAAGGGACACACTCACACTTTCCACGTAATGTAAGGCGCGTGGTGGACGCTACAATAAAGACGCTATGAATCATGATTATGTTGATTTTTAGTCAATGTAATATCCTTTCTTCTATCAAATGAGAGAAAAAAGAAAACAAACCATTATTCTCCAATTACCAATAAACCCTTTAGGGGAATCACGGGTGAGGACGTTTTATTTTAACTTGCGTTTCGTGTACGGATTTAAAATGAAAATTTTAAATTAAAGTTAGTTAAATTTTTAAAAAATAATTATAATTATTTTTTTATTTTTTAGAAATAGACTTGAAATAAAAACTTTAAGTTCAAACCTGAAAACTAAACGGCCTCTCAATCTTCATTTATGTTAGTTTAAAGATTCAAGTTATGTTGCATGTAAAAAAATATCTCGTCATAAACTTTGTCCATTGAATTCTTTGAAACTTGAGTTGATAACTATCAAAGTTCAAGGTCAGAATAATCTTCGTTCAAGTTATAATTATAAAATATTTTAATGACGTTAAGTGGAGGCGTGAAAGGCACCACTAATTTTATTTTGTTTCTATTTAAAATCGAAGACCCTGCAAAATGAAAGATAACAGCAGGGAAGAAAAAAATAAAAGAAGGGCCTCCACTATTCTCTTTAGTTGCAGAGCAGGCCTTAGAGAATGCGTAAGTGGGGCCCATTTCATTAGAGAGTGCTAAAAAACAGTGGGGACACACAATCACTTTGTCCCCATCTCATCCTTCACTTTGCCTTCGTAGGGATTTGTGTAGTGACAACCTCTACACATTATATTATACAATTCTCCATACAAATAAAAAATTAATTAAACAAGAGTAAATAAGAAATGTGCCATATGATGATTAGAAGAACAGAAATTTTGGATCATTTAGACGTATTAGATAAGATCCCGTAGTTTAACTAATAAGATTATACTTATCATTTCAGATTCTAATATTAAGACCGAGAGTTTGAATTCTTTATGTTAAATTAAAAGGGGGAAAAAAAAACTATCATATTAGTTGGGATTATGATAATCACTAACTTGCGATAATTCCGACCACCTAATTAGGCAAAGGAGACATGTGGCGGGAGATGGAGAGGTAGTCACGCATGAGGGGCGTGACCCTACCACCATGGCGTTATGGCATTGAGGAATGATGAGGCATTAAGGCCATAGACATGTAGAGGAAGGAATGAGAAGAAGCTCTTTTTGGAGTTGAGTCATCATCCATCCACGCCAACGCGTGATTTCCTCTCATCAATTTCCGCCTCTTCTTTTCCTCTTTTATTTTTTCTGTTTTGTTTTCTCTATTTTTTTTTTTTTTGACAGTTATTTCCCTTTCCCTTTTCCTTTAAGACGAAACTAACTCCCCGCCAAGCCAAAAAAAAAAAAAAAAAAAAAAAAAAAAGCAAGGAAAACATTTTTTTTTATTTATATTGTTGTTGTTGTTGGTTCATCTTCTTTTGTTTTTTGTTTTTTTTTTTTATGGGTACTAAAGGGAAGAGATTTATTAGGCGATTCTTCAACTATGATGGTTATTGCATTATAGAGACATACTCCAAACGATATGTTCATGGGAAATGGCTTATTTGTCTCACTTGATTTAATTATAGCTCATTTATGAGAACCTACTAAAAAAAAATGAAGATGTTACAAGGCAGAAATAAAAAACAATAAAGACCAAAATAATTTTTCAGACGACTTCTAGGGTGGGGTGCCCTAACATAGGAGTGTAATTTTGCATGAACCTGTTATTTATTTATTTATTTTTCTATAATAGTGATCGTCCCCTTGTAGAATTTCATAATATTTTTCAGAAACAAAGTTAGAAAAAATATTAAATATTTCAAAATAGGCCTGTCCTTCAGGCTATAGGCTGTTGCCGCCCAAAAGTACAAATTTTGAAGCAAGATGCTTGTGACAGAAGAGATCAAGAAGTTAGTGAGTGGGGTAGGTGGACTTGTTCCATCTTTTCTATTGTAGAGTACAAAACCAAAATCCAAACTGGGAAATTGACAACAAGAATATTCCAAAAACATTTTTTCAGTGCCTTCTCACTTTTTTTTTTTAATATTTTTAATATTTTATTTATTTTTAAGCCACCTCCCAATTGCAGAAGTTCTAAGGCCCTAGTGAGTTCATACTTAGGTGCTCTTTGCTACTGCTGAAATTCAATTTCCAAATCTCTTTTCAAGAAAATAGATCACTTTTGTGTTTATTTGACAAATGATGACAATTTCAACACATCATATGTGGTGAGAAATTAGGTGTGTGTGGGGGGCAATATTTTAGTTGTGAATAATGGGAGTCACTATCTTTGTTATAAGATGAACAAATTATTATGCATGCTAAGATATTATGACTGGTATATGTATATATAAATGTATGCCAATTACCTTGCTTTGTCACATATCAACTTTGAAGGGACACTTTTATATTAATTATAAATTTATTTTATTATTTATTTATTTATTTATTTTAATGGCTGTAACCTAGATGAGATGCCAATTTGTCACCCCCACTTAATCATACTTCGATGTTTAGTTTTGAAACAAATCCTGATCTTTGTCCATATACCTTTTATGGGACCATCAAATTTAGTCTTGAACAGTTCACATCAGAAGTGAGAGCTATATTATATGTCACATTGAACTTCTGTACTAGAAGAAACAATAGTTGTGTTTATATATGCATATATATATATATATATATATATAGCCCTCTTCAACCACTATTAGCAGAAACTATATCACATTTTGTAATAGTGCTAGTGGGGATTGAATAAATCATTTTTATGTGCCCAAGAAAGGGAATCAAACTCCTTTCTATCTAGAAGAAAAGTGTCACATTTAACTTCTACTATACTCATTCAGAAGGGACAGCGAATTACTCCTTGCATGGTTCATAGAAAAAAGCCAAAAAAAAAAAAAAAAAAAAAAAAAGAAGAAGAAAGAAGAGAGATGATTGGATAATAAATTTGATTAGAGTAAAACAAATCAAAATGTAAGGTTGTTTTTTTTTTTTTTTTTTCTTCTTCTTCTTCTTCTAGTAAATTCATCAACTTTTTAGCTTTACAAATAAGCTACTGAAATTGGGTTGTATATGTAACAATCATCGGTTTCTACAAGGAAAAAAGTAAGTTGCGCAGTCTCATATCGTTTGAAAATTGATATATATATATATATATATATAATGGTTTATAAGTAAAAAAACCAACACCTCATAGTATGAAGTCTTTTGGGATTAAGCCCAATTGTAAAGCCGTATGGGTAAGAGGCTCAAAGTGAATAATAATATATTGAAGGGAAACATGAGTCGTTATAATATCTGTCTATTATTGACTTATTCCATTTGGATCATCGTTTAGAAACTGATTTTGAGTGTTATTTAAAAGTTTTCTACAATGTTTTCTTTGATCCGTACCGACCATTGATATTACTCTTGTTCATGCTGCAGAACGATGGCTATGACTAATTCAACATTTTTTTCCTGCTCAAACAAACAGCCAAATATGACACACATGTTCCAACTACAACCATATATACATATGGACTACATATAGACACATCTGTATGAACAACCACTTCAATTATTTGGATGTATCATCAGAGGGTGTGACCTCCATGAACAGACTCAAATACGGAGCTAGCAAAGTAAGTTCCATGTCAATACGCAGGAGTCATCACATCCAACATGCCAGGACAAAATTAACATCTGTTTCTGATCAGAAATTCTTAAGTACGTAATCTAAAGCTAAAACCAGTGACAAAACTACATTAAAATGCCTAACATATGGACCCCATCCATCCAAGGTGCTGTAATGAAAAGTTTAACAGTGGGGTCATTAGGAAATGATGAAAAATTGAACATACTAGAGAAATATTAAAGATTTTTTTGGAGTGATTGAAAAAAATAATTAGAAAAAAAAAAAAAAAAGAAGATGGGATATGGGGGTGCATAGGAGGTGTCGACCCCAGTAGGACACCCTCTCACATTCTTTCTGCAGATAACAGTTATCTTACAGTCCTAATATTTGACTTCACAGTCACCTTAATTCCCTTTTCATTCGTACTATTTGTGTTTTCTTCGGATCACACATTTAAATTGAATATAACATAACATATTAATCATTTGATTCCTTTATTTATTACATTTGAATACACCTATATTTGAACAGTACACTCACACCATTCAATCGTAAATAATAAAAACACACATTTTATTTAAATGTAATGATTAGAAATGACATCTAAACGTATTTTAAAATACATCCATTATATTGAAATACAATACCAAATTAAACGAGACATCCAAACGTATTTTTATTTTATTTTATTTTGCTTTAAAAAAAAAATTCTTTAGATTCATTTTTCACATGATAACGCTTTGGTATTAAGTGGAGAACAACATAATTAGGGTTTGAAGGTGAGTGAAATGAGCATGTGAGACATCCCTCTTAAGTCAAGATTTAGACTTATAAAATAATATCTCAATAATATTAATGTGAGTCGTTTTTTCCAAGTACCATTAAGTGAGGAGTGAGGAACACGTACCAATCTTTTGTGCACCAAATAATAGTGGTTGGTTTCTCTACTCCAATTGGGAATTTTGGTGTTTTTAGGGATGAGCTAGGAAAGAAAGGCACTTTTTCTAAAGGTAAGTTCCAATAGTAGCAAATTAGCATTATAATTGCCCCTTCACATTTCACATATAATTAGTTGAAACACATTGACTGAAATCAACTTTTCCAATTAGTATGGTCCATATATATATATATATTGGATTTTAAACGCGTTGTTATGGATCATTATGCCATTTGGTGCAGTCTTCTGTGAGAGGGAAAAGAAGGGAAAACAAACCCCTCCTTTTACCTTCCTTCAGTAAAATTTGTAAACCAAGGGATTTTTTTTTAGGATTAATTTTTAATTTTTGTCTTGAGGCTAGCATGTTAAGATGGCTTTGAAAAAGCTAAAAATTAGAAAGAAGAAAAAACTGAACTCATGGCTTTTTTTTTTTTTTTTGAGAGAGAGAGGTATTGGCTAGATATAAAAAACAAAAATAAACAAAATAATAATGATAAGAGCTATTAGCTAGGGGTCAATTAATTACAAGATGGAGAAAAGTTGTGTCTTTATAATTAAAGTAAGAGATAAATATAAAAAACAAAAATGAAACAAGCTTTTTGTGATTTAGAAAAGTTGAACAAGACAATTAAGAGGGATCCATGTGATCAATGAACTGTTACTTAACATTTGCAATAATCACGAATTTGAAAGCCGTTGGGTGAAATCTAATTAATTTATGACTAGTTAGTGAAATATTGTTTTAAGCAAAAGATAACTCAGTAGTGGCATTACTACAGAAAGGGACCCATAGACATCATTGCATGCCATGTTCTATCATTTGGTGTCTGTTAAAAGAGAGATGCTTTAAGCTTAAGCTATACATATACATACATATACATATACATATACATATATATATATATATATATATAGATTGAGAGCTAGCTAGCACCGCCTCCTGTTGTGAGAGTATGTGAAAGAGTGAGAGAGAGAGAGAATAGACAGCAAATGATTTAGACCTTCTAAAGCATGGGGATGAGAAAAGGTGGAGAAACTAACAATGTTTGGGGAGGGTATTGGGAAATTGCCCAAATTAAAGTCTTTAGGTGACCTAAACAACAGAAAGACTTCCATTAACCACCGAGTGTGGTTGCCTGAGCGTCATGAATTATATATCGTGGTGAGTATGTTGCCAAAAGATCGGTGGGGCTGGATGACATGCTCCTCGTCGAAGGATAGACTAGAAAGTAGGACTTTTAATAAACATTTTTAATTATCAACACTTAAAAAGAGCCTCTTTGATCACCTCAACACCTTATTTTCTGGACTTTTAAAAAAGAAAAAAAAAACTTTAATTAATCGATAAAGTTATTTGTTTCACGGTCATTAAAGAATCATCATCTTCTCTAGTTTTTATCTTAAAGGAGTAATTCAAGTTGGATCAAAGATGAGCAAGGAATTTGTATGCCTCTTAAGGCCAACAACTGAAAAATGCTATA
The DNA here is from genome assembly GCA_008635985.1 of Ficus erecta. Lineage (NCBI taxonomy): Eukaryota > Viridiplantae > Streptophyta > Magnoliopsida > Rosales > Moraceae > Ficus > Ficus erecta. The sequence goes on from BKCH01000010.1 coordinate 4,394,665, forward strand.
TTTTTTTAGCCCCCTTTTTTTTTTTTTTTTTTTTAATGAATTAGACTATGAAGAGAGATCTGGATTATGATGAATTTTCTTGATCTTATTTCTAATGGGTAGGTTATGATTTAAGATGTTTACTCTAAGGCAACGAAGATATGATAAAAGAAAAAAGAAAAAAGAAAAAAGAAAAAAGAAAAAAAAGAAAGCATATAATTCAACATAATGGAGTTTCTTTTTGTGAATTTCCTCTTCTAATAATTTAAGGTACGTTCATTCATCCTTCAACAAAATGAGTTTTTGATAAAAGAGATGAAAAAAATTGTCGGTTGATACTTTTCACATAAACTTCTTTCAATATCTTTTTAACGACAGAAATACATAATACTTCTTCAAATTGACCAATGTTTCCAGAAGTCCTTATCATCTTTGCAGAAATTGGTTTGAACAAGGATAAATCTTCCAAATTAAATAAACCAACCAATGTTAATATTAACCTTCTGATAACCACAACCCAAATGTTCAACTTTATTCCCCTATTAATAGTAATAGTCATGAAAAACTAATTTTTCTATTTTTTTTAATAGATAAATGTAAGAAAACCTCCACCAAATTTATAAACCAATTTGATCTTTGGTGTTTAATTTTGTCAATGGACTTAAAACATATATTTAATTGATTCAGGAACAAAAACATGCAGTCTTAGCATGGAGGTGCTTTCATGCTTTGATCAGCGCTACTAATATAACATATATATGTAAAGAAACAGGAAATTATATATATATATATATATATATATATAGATACTTTCCGGCAACTTGAAGCAAAAGAAAAAAAATACCATGACAAATGACAAGGAATTCGACATTTAAAAAAAAAAAAAAAAACCTAGCTATCATTTCGTTTTGGAAGATTGGAAGTTCACTTTTTAAAATTAATGTGTTTGTTGGAGACATTTGTCCAAACCTTAGTCTACATCTTAATCATAATTTTTCATTTCACCCCCCACTTTTTGTTTTCCCACTCCCCTTTGCAAAGGTTTCAAAGGTTATAATTACCAATGTTGGTCATTTTTGGTGACACTATGGAGGACAACCCACACACACACACACACACCCACCCGTGGGTGTCCTATGAATCATCACCTCCTTTGCTCTTTTTTGGCCCTTTTACTTCACCTACTCTCTTTTGGCTAATCTTGTTATATTTCCATGTAATATAGATAGTAATTCGTTGTTACAAGCATAACCTAACGATAATTTCATACCCGATTCAACCACAACTTCCCCACCCACACAAATTATGCTAATTTAAACGTTCAATTTCCTTGTTCAATTGGATACCAACTTACTAGTTTTGAACCGTTGATTTACCGATCAGAAAATTGAATGCACTATATTATTCATTGAAGAAAATTTGTGGAAATATGTTTGGACTAATTTTCTCTCTGTGTTTCTTTTTCTCTTCTTTTCTGCTTCCGTGGCTTTCAGTAGCTGGAACAGTTAAATAGCTTTTATATGTGTAGTTTCAGGAATATCATAACTAAATCCTTACAATTTCATATCCTGGTTAAACACTTATTGTACGTCCAGATATAATATCTAATCAAAGAAAATCAGATGAGAATCTCCAATCAAGAGTAATTGACAATCTTTCTAAGAACAGAACTTAGTTTTTGTCAGGTATAGTTTTTTATGTAACTCGCCATTTTCTGCAAAAATTAATAATGCAATCATTGTCTTGTCCCTCATTCGAAAACTTTGATATTGCAAATATTCAACTGTTAATCTGGAAGAGTTGTGAATGTCTCCGTCTTGTATAACTTCATGGAAATGCAACTACACAAACAAGAAAATCAATAGAATACAAAAGTTGTGATCAAACCTTCGTTGTCCCCTCAAGGGGGGAAAAATCACCTTTGTTGTTAACTGGAGGGAAAGTATAGTTTTTAGTCAGAGTGGTCACGGAAGCGGATAATTTTGTTGATGAAGGGTCTCTCACAGCGATATCTGTTGAGGAAAACAAAGTATTCAATACGCATAAATGGTTACGTATTCTGACAAGTTTAATATGAATGGGTGTGGGAACATACATGACAAATGCAGACATGCAGAAACAAGCGAACCCAACCGAAAAGTGAATAGCAAACGTTTGCCAGAATTTCTCTCTTTCCAGGAATAGTATCTCAGATATGAGAGTAATTATGCCAGAAAACAATAGAACAGTCGATCCGGAAGGCAAGCATTTGGAGAAAGAAAATGAGCAAGAATCCTGTCCATAGGGTAAACGAAGCATAAGTTTATCTTATAAAAAAAAAAAAAAAGTAGTTGATATCAGTTTTTAAAAATGCAAGATTCAAGTGATCAATGGAAAACCTCGAAAAATCCCCTGATGAATATACCAGAGTACAGAATCCTCAGAATCATATCTTCAGAGAGTCAAGAAACCACAAAACAGAATAATGGAGTAACGTCAGGAAAAAACAAAAAATGCAGTCACCTATACAAATGTTGGGGAAATAAAAAAGAAAATAGAACCCTTGCCACCCCGCAGTTCTGGTGAGTCAAGCATCCGATATGATGTACTACGTTAATGATTATTAATTTCATAAAACGGAAGAAGGAAATGAACTACAAGGACACTTAACGAATTGGCAAGAATTAAGCCAACTGCACCAGCTGACCGTATCAGCAGGACATTCATTACTACATAAATAAGCAAGAACACAAGAAATGAATTCGTTTGAGCGCTTGATTTGGTTCTCATTTGCAACCGCATGAAGAAATGCTTCAGAAGTCCCTGATGCAAATTGACAAGTATATATCAGTTCTGGAACTATATTGTTAAGGTACGTCAATCGACCGTTGATTGCCAATGTAACATCACAAGTCATTATAATACGAACTGTTCATAGCCAAAACAATGACATAAAGGCAATAATACTGAAGGGCCTTAACTGCCTCCCCATCACTCCATTTGTGACCGTACACCAATCTGATGAGAGAATAAGAATAACTGGGACAAAATGCCATAAATACAAGACCTACAAGAGAAACACCTAAAAGTTAAAAATATGATATAATAAATTATCCCGGAAGACTAATTGCAGCTTTCTAACTCAAATTCAGATCCAGTATGGTTCCAGCTGGAGGTCCCTAGCAATGCATAACTAAACAAATAGAGAGCTGGTAAAAAGAGAGTATTCAAAGAAGTGAAAAAAAAAAAAAAAAAAAGTGTAAAAGAACTCAGACCTATTAACAAAACCAGCTTCAGGGCCCCTGTATCAAGTTCCTAACTTCCTCTTCTTGTCTGGGTAGTTTTCTGTAATTTAAAAAAAAAAAAAGAAAAAAAGAAAAGGTTAAGGTTTGAGAGAGCGAGATTTTTGTTGTTATAAGATTATGTTCGAACAACAGGGATGTATTGAAGTGCAAGACAAACACAGGCAAGTTCACAGCATTTTAACAGAGGAGAGAAATAAACTTGACGCAGACCTTGCAAACGTGGCAAAGGAACTTTCTTCAAAAGGAAGAAACACCATCCTCACCACTAAGCTCCCTGAAATTTGTCAGAAAGGAGAATACTTGTTTCAAACGGTCTGCTAAAATGACAGCACATCAAAATGAACTATATCTACTACACGAAAATTCCAATAAATGATTCAAAAGTATTAACCATATGTACTATAGAGAGATGAGTGGATGGAGTATGAATATACCTAATTTATCTACTAGTCCATATACAGCTTGGTTGTAGGGTGTATCCAACCATCCTAGAACCATCTTCTCTCCTTCTTGAAGGATCAACTTTCGAAACGATTGAAAGGTAAATAACACACATATATTTGACAGCTGCCTGTCAACATCCTTCTTATTTCCAAGTCTACAAGAGAAATGTTAAACAAAGACGCAAAATACTCTCCAAGTCTTACACTCAATACACTCGCTAAGTCTAGGAATACGATTAAACTTGTTTATGGAGAAACTAAAAACGTACATGTATTGCACTCTTGCAATATTGCTTAGTTTAAGCAGCATATTAGGTTGTTGAATTTTCATCTAGAAGAAACATTGGTCTACAGGGATCTCTGTGTGTGTAAGTTTTACCTGAAAGGGAAAAGGGCAGAACTTCCGAATGGACGTAATAGAAGAAAGTAGCCCCAATAGCCCAGGAGCAAACACACTCCATAAGTGATCTGTGACAATGCAAGTATAATCCCTTTGCCCTGCAGCCATTCAATTGATATGGAGAACAACAATAGCATCTAATAAATCTAGCTTATCAAATAACAAACGAACGATTATTAAAAATAGCAAAGAATAGCACCAAAATCAATGAACATAGCAAAACATCCAAATGAGGGAAACAATCAATAAGAAACTATTGACATCAGCTGGGAGTATAATAAACAGGTTATTATCAAGATCGACCACATAATTCAACTCAAATCCTGACCACATTCATCTGCTTGACGATGAAAAAACACATAGTTATGCAACGAAGTAGAGTAGCTATTGTTTCAACCACTAGCCGAAGTTTAAGGAGAAGCAAGTTCTGAAAAAGGATATATAAGGGTTCTACCAAAAGCTCCAAAATGAATGCAAATCCTGCCACACGAACCACAGAAGTTGTCACCACAGTAATACAAATTAAAAATTGATACTGCAAAGTCTAAACAAGACAGTTCAGAAAGCACAGAAGCTAACAGCAACAATATGGTGTCGTAAATGTACAAAATGTAACATAGCAGATTACCATTGATCAAGATAGCTTGCCCATACGGATTAGAATAACATAATTCTTGCCACCAAAAGACAAAAAAGCATGCTGCAACAGTAATTAGAACTCCTAGTGGCAACGCCAACCATGCCACTTTCATTAGCCTTGCTACATTTTCTTCCATTGAAGTGCCATCACCGCAGCATAACATGTAAGAGTTCAAGAATCATACTTGGGCACCAAAAAAATCAAAATTCCTCGGTGCAAATAAAATAAAAAAGATTCTAATTCGATTCTAACTATTTGCAGGACCATCATCTCACAAAGTTTTGGGACTAGAAATTTTAAACAACTGCACATTTTTGCGACAAAGCTTAACCAGATTTTCCTCATAACTTGTACAAATTTGAATATATGAGAGTGATACAACAGCGAACCAAATACACAAGTTTGAAACCTGGAACTTCAGGTATAAGTTCCAATAGTAGTGACATATACGAGAACTAAAACACTATAAGCTACTTCCCCATCAAAGGTCACACATAACGCAAACAACTAGAGACTTATTGAAGCAAGTCCAAGTAATGAAGCAAAATACACATCTGAAAATGTACGGAAAATAACATGTTAAAACCACCGTTTTATGTCTGCACGCACACACGCTCGGCAGAATCCTTCCCGGCTGAGAAACAAGACACAGGTGACAACAAGATGAAACTGCACTGCATAAAGCAGCACAACATTAAAGAAACAATTAAGAACACCTCAGTTAAGTTATATATATATATATATATATATAAACCTAGAGATCATAAATGTATCAACGTAATTACCGGCGCGTAGTCCTTTTGAGTAAGGTGCCTCACGATCCATGAGTTGAACACAAACGGAATCCCCCTTGACAAGACCTGCGTTGCTGATGCAAATCAAAGTCATATGAGGGCACAAAATTTCCCAAATTATTTCATCCAGATTATTCTAGTTATTCAGTTTGGTTGATTTGGTTAATTTCCTTTTCTTTTCAATTTTATTTTCGTTACAATCCCAGAAAGCTGGAAGTTAAATTAAAGCTCAAAACTTTCCATTCTTTTGCTATTGGTGATCTTTACATAAATTCAAGCTCAAAACTTTTCAAAGTCAAGCTCAAAACTTATTCATTTATACTCTAATATTGACAATTTCATAACTTTTCCCCGTTTTCGTTCGATTTGTCGTTCCAAACCAAAAAGTTACGACCTGGAGCTCAAAATTCTTCAATCCGGTCACAAAAGAGGACAATCGAACAAAATTAAGGATGCAAAACGTCGGAACTTTCATGTTTATATCATGCGATTTTCATGTCCCCCAATGTTTTCTCGGAAATCAAACAGGATGAAACAGGGGAGAGCGAAACTAACCCAATAATTACATTAAAGTGTGAGAAAGACTGATATGCTCAGACCGCGACGGCGAAGACGAAACCTCTGACATCTCGAGTTTTTTTTTTTTTTTTTTTTGTGTAATCTTTCGAGTAGATCTTAGTTTCATCAGTAATTTGTAATTTAGCCTTTTTATATTAACAAAGTTGGTCTGGTTAGAGTAAAAATGTTTTGATTAAGAATAGACGTCATGCGTCTAGACCTTGACATGTCGTTCTGGAAAAACTTCAGACGTGTCGTTTTAGTTTGACTACAAAATCCATTTAGAACGACGACCAGACATTCATATATATACACGTATATATGTATATAATTATATATACATGTGAAACAGATTGAACCAAATAAAGAAGACGTAAAACTGATATCAGCTTATCATTCTCATTGCAAAACGAGAACCGAGAAAAGAAATGTTCCACGTACAAATGTTCGAATAAAAAAAAAAAGATGAACTACGATTAATATATATGGACTATGGTGATTTCTTTTCTATACAAGATCGTTTTCTCCATCCCTCGGCTCCTGCAGTTAAAGTATACTAGTTATAAATATATTTTTTGGCCCAGAAAAAAAAGTGAATGATGAAAAAGGTTGAAGGAATCCTTTATGTTGTTTGATAAAAATGATGAAGAGTTGAAAGGATAATTACTAATTATTTATATAATTACTATATTATCTATTTCATAAAAAAAAAAATTTTTAAATTATTTTTAAGGGTGAAACTGTCTTTTCAATATAAAATTTAAGAGAGAGTTTGTATCTTTTCATTGATGGAGGGATGCAATATGATAGGCCCGGATGGAGAGAGCATCCCTCCATCTCTCCTCTCCTTCCTCTCTTCCCTCCAACCTAACAAGAAAGTGAGTGTCTGAGTCTCCCTCCACCTACCTCCTTCCACCCCTCTCCCTCTCTCTACTCTTTCTCCAACCAAACACGCTCTAAATGGTCTTTTTTAATAAATGGTCAAAGTTTTTAAAATTATTTGTTAAAATGTTATTTTTTCTTAAAATGATCAATTAATTTTGTAAATAGTTAATCAGTGATTGATCATATTATATAGTTAATCACATATTAGTCATCGGTAATTCACTGATTGACTATCGATAAATCATTGATTGACCAATAACTGATTGATCATAATATATATCATCAATTTTTGTAGTCAATTTTTAATTAACCATAGTCAATTACTGATTGACCATAATCAAAATTAACAATTTTCCGATCAATTAGTATTTAACTATACTAAATTATTGATTTACCATTAATTTTTTTTTAATAAAAAAACCAACCCATTCTCTCCCCCTCTCTTTGCCCTTCTCACACATGATTTTGGCTCCATCGCAGTGTGGCTTCGTTGTAGTGGAGAAGATAAAGGCGGAAGTGGTGGCGGGGCGACGCGAGCACGGATGACGAACTGGCAGTTCGTGTGGCCCTAATCAGACAATAAGATCCGAAGTGAGAGATAAGATCGAACGACTCTGATCTCGTTGATCTGAGGCTGCGCGTGAAGCTTTGACGAGAACTGGGCTGGGCGAAGGATAGAGATGAGATGGCGGTGGCTCGTGTGGAGATTTTCAATGGAAGTGCAATCGTAGCTGCAAGATCTCGAGATCGGAGCATCGACCATCTCATCGCCGTCGAAAATCGATTGCAGTCGAGATCTCCACCACGATCTCCTCCCTGCCACTGCCGACGTGTAGATTTGGTTGGTGGTCGCTGGTTTTCGTTGTTGTCACGGAAGCTCAGTCGCAGAGAGAGGAGAGAGAAAGGGGAGGAGGGGTTTGAGAAAAATGAAAATTGATTAATCAAAACATATACATTAGGTCAGTTAATTAAATAAAAGAAAATTGAGATATCTATTAGATTATATAATTAAAATAGACTAGCCACCCTAATTTTTTATTATTAGGAAAAGTTATTATTTTGTATACTATTATTTTTTATTTGGAATTTTGAATTGATTTGTATTTATTTTCTAAATTAAAATCTCTTAATTTAAGCTTTCATTTGGCTTTTAGATTTGAACTTAAAGGTTTTATATTAATTTTTATCTTTCCTGAAAAGTCAACAAAATTACAACTTGTTTTTTCAGCAATCAACCTAATTCAACATAAGAATTATATTTCAAATCCGTACACCAATTGCAAGCTAAATAATCTATTAGTATTAAACAATTTTCCAATTTTGTATATTATAAATTATATTAATATGAGAATCCATTCATGATGCTATTTACTATTGAATTCTCATAATATTTTTGTTCCTGGTCTGTAGATCATCTTCTACACAATAAAATCATTCTTTCTCTTATTACTTTTACTTTTCTTTTATAGAACAGTGCCAGCGATATTAATTATAGTATTAATTTTAGAAAAATACTAGGAACACTAACTTCAGTCACAACTTTTGAGTATCAACCTATATGACATTTGAGTTGTCGTTATTTCATTTGTAAGTGTTTAAAATATTTTTCACATCAATTGTTGCAATTGTTAATGAAAATATGACATGAGTTGATATTCAAAAAGTTAGAATTAAAATTGGTGTTCCTAACACTACTCTTAATTTTAAGTATCAATTCACATGATGATTAATTGTTATCTTTTTTTAGTAGATCTGATTACTTATTGTGTCAATTTTTCAAATGTGTACTAATAAAAGAATAAAAATTCCCATGCTATATATGTCTTTAAAGAAAAATATTGCTATTAAAAGGAGAAAAAAAAAGAAGGATGAGGCTAATGGGTCGTTCTACTGTGCCTAGATTACATCAGCACAAGAATGTTTATGATCATTCCATTTTATAATTCCAACGTTCAAATTAAAATATATATATATATATATATAATTTTTCTGATGCTCATCACTAATTCTGCAATTACATATTTGTAAACATCACATATTTGATCGACACTACAAACGGGTTCGTATGTTTTGCAGAAATACCCGACACAGAAAAACTTCCACTATTTCTTTATGGCATGTAACAACCAAAAATATATGACAAAATAAAACAAATAGCATGTATTAAACCTGCAATTTTAGGAGAGGGAAGTAAGGCCTTGTTTGACCATGAGTTTAGTTTAAACTAAATTATACTTTTTTCATCATGTTTTTTGTCTTTTTCTCCAAAAAATTGTTTGTTTTTTCTGAAATTTCAAAAAAATTCAAAAAAATTTACTATTTAAACTTACAAATCTTAACTCAAACTTACACACCAAACACCCTCTAAATAAAAAAAGATACCGATACTATTCCGTCCACCATCAAGATAACAAGGCGATTCCTAAGAATAATTAAGTGTAGGCACAATCCAAATTGGAGGTCGTCTGTTCATTTTCTCAAGGACATTTGAATCTATAGTAAAATGCAAGTCAAATTTTCTACTCTCCACATGGTAAATACCTATATCACAAATGTCGTGATCTCGTTCGATTACGTCATTCAAGTCATGAGTAAAATATATACTATTTGGCTGGCACCCGATAAAGTTGGAAGCGAAGACAGATATAGAGGAATTGTCACCCAAAAACAAAGTATGATCACCAAGGCTTTTTATCTCGATCCATTTCTTCCCATCAAAATCCAATTTGAAAATTCTAAACACCTTTGTCTCACGACCTCGGTTTCCAATTAAATGCCAACGTAAATGCCTTTCAACTTGTAAAAGCTCTCATTCACATGACTCCACGAGATATCTCTTAATATAGTTTATATCAAATGGTCTTCGTTGAATCGAAGGCGCAACCAACTTTACTATAGGATTGCATGAATTTGTAACATCAAAAGACATAAGTTCTCCATCAGAAACTAAAGCATAAATTTGATTATTGTGTTGAAGCACATCTTGTATATATATAGCTCAAATTATACTCGATATCAGGATCATGAGAGTTAATTCTAGTCCACGTTGTGTCTTTTGTGATTCTAAACATAGCCAACTCCATGTCGCGAAATATCACAATAATGGTGCATTCATTTGGATTCATTAGTGGATCAGCTGTAAGTAAATATTTCTTAATATATTCATCATAGTCTTCAGAAAAATCTGTTGTATCATCTGGCTCAAAATCATCTTCCGGATGAGGAGGAAATAGGCATGGAAGGTGAATACTAAAATCTGTATGGTTTCCCTCGTTAACCATAGCATAAGGTTTGTATAGTGTTACTGTATAATCCTTATTTACAGTTACCAACCATCCTTGTGAGGAGCCAGATAAGCGCTCATTGTATGGTACATAAAGTTTTGAGTTTGAGAATTTGTTGTCCATGGCATTGTAAATTCTCCATGTATGTTCTTCATTAGGGATGAGAAGCACTGGAATATGATGATGTTGCGAGTTTTTATTCCGTTCGATTTGACTATCATTCACTATAGAATTTTGGAGACAAACACCACCAAATTGCAAATAATCAAACGATGAGTTCAATTTCTCTATGACTAAGTCCAACAAATGCTTTGGCAACGTCGCCCAATCTGAAAAAATAAAAAATAAATATAAGCATTTCACACTAAAAAAAATCGGACAAATTCAAATATTATCCACCGAAGATATATACTCCGTTTTACATTTCTTTTGGATTACAAAACATGGCATCTAATCAACATAAGATTCATACATATTTCTTTGCTCTCTCACCCGAATTATGTCACGTGTATTTAAGATTTAGGTTTTTTTGTATTTTGCGAGTCGCGATTAATAATCTATATCAAAAAAAAAAAAAAATTTAATGGAATAGTCAATATCACTCTCGGTTTTAGCCTTTCTTTACGAGGTGCTATAAACCTCCATCATAGACAATAATTATTATACGTCTCATATACTTCTAAAATCAAGAATGTTAAGCAATTCAAATATATATATATATATATATATATGATAGTGTTGTATATGTGATCAATATCAGAAAAGGGCCTGCAAGGCTTTAAACAATGTTATGGAAGATTATAATAAGAATGAAATAATGTCATGGAAAAAGAAGAACATGATGATAAACGGAGGCCTATTTTTACAATGATCACAAACACAAAATCATGAGAAGTCTTTTTTTTTTTTTTTTTTCCTTTATATTATTTGACAACATTCATATATGGGACATAGAAGAAAGCAGCGTTCCTCAATCCAACAAGTAATTCAATATGTTTTCCGAGCTACTATTATAATTAACAAAAATTCATTAATTTAAAACATAAGAAGATCAAGCTCTTTATAAAGAAACAACAGTCGTGCACTAGATATCGCGAAAAAATTTAATTCATGGATTTCATGTTTTAATACCACGCTTATAAAAGTAGTATACATAAAAACGGGTAAAATACATACCGGAATCCATATCTGAAGAATTCATGGAAATTTGGAACATGGGAAATATAGGCTTTCTGATTTCAACAATGAAATATTGATAATGGAGGAGAAAAGATATGTCGGTGGTGGCAGACTCTTTTATAGAAGCAAAAAGGTTGCAGTCCAAATTGAATTAGGACGCTTTAATAGTCCAAAACATAAGAGGAAAAGCGTTGTAAATTTTTTTTTTTTTAGAATTTATTTATAAATTAGCAAAAAAGATTATCTATTGAGATTGAATAAAATCCAGTTTTATCTAGTGAGTGTATCCTGTTTCAGATATAACTCAACCTTCATTCTCCTGATTGTAAATATATACATGGGTAACTCAAACTTTAAAAACGTTTTATTTTTTAAAAAGGATGTCAAAGAACAATCATTTTTTGTAAATATTTCTTAATAAGAATCCTCTCTTTTTAACCGTTTAAATTTTGTTTCCTTAAACAAAATAATAATAAAATAAAAAAAACCTTCAACTCCGTTAAAATATCTTCACGCTTTCGCCATTTCCGTACAGATTTCGAGCTTTTTCCACTCATAGTGAAAAGGGTTCCTATTAGCTCTTCGTCTTCTTCAACACCTGGACCTAGAACATCAAATTCTCTGTAAGAGCTCTTGCCAGTGCCACTCACGACATGGTCAAAGCCATTCGTGTTCACGAATTTGGTGATCCTGAGGTCTCTCTCTCTCTCTTACTTTTTTCTCTTTCTGCATTTTATCTAGCCTTGGTTTCTCAAAAGTACGAATCTTTTATAATTTTATTGGCGGGATTGGAAGTTGGGATTTTCTGCTTTGTGGTTGTGGTAAAGAATAGGGGCAGTACTTAACCATTCACATGGTGTTGTCTCCCTATATATATATTTATACACACACACATACATACATACATATAGTTTGGCTTGTTGAGATTGGTTTAGCTCTGCTGCAAAAATTGTTTCAAGTGGGCTCCCTTCTAACTTGTTCTTCAGGAAATGGCCAACAGATTATGTGTATATATTTATACAGGTATATGTATATCTCTCATCCACAACCAAGTTATCATATTTCAAGAAAAAGATAACTATATATTTTTTTTAAATAAGCGTAAGTTTTCAGTTATAAGTTAGAAGACAGAGCCATGTGAAGCCTTAAATGCTTATGTCTCTAGCAAAAACCAAACCTGTCCAATTGCCTCCACAACCACTTGTTTATAAGCTATGGAGAATTTTTCCCAAAATTTATTCAACAATATATATTCAAAGGCACATTACCACATTAGCTAAATCAACTCCTCAAATTCTCTATTGCTTAGAAACTTGCTTGTCAATTCTAGACCTCCTCTAAAGCAATTACATAAGAAGATTTATCATGGCATTTGGATTGCCAGTTAAGAAGGCTCTCCGACGGACACTTTCTGGCCTCAAAGAAGCGGCTTTGTAGTCTACATCCGTTCCAAAAGGCTACTTTGCGGTATATGTTGGCGAGGACCAGAAGAAGCGGTACATAGAACCTCTATCGTACTTGAACGAGCCTGTACTCCAAGAACTGCTGAGTATGGCAGAGGAAGGGTTTGGATACGAGCACCCGACCGGTGGACTCACAATTCCCTGCAGAGAAAACATCTTCATTGAGCTCACTTCTCAGTTTTGAATGGATTGAGATTTCTGGCACTAACAATGGCAGCGACAATTTTGTATATCTTATTATGATTCTTCTTTATTGATAGGGAAATTATTTAACTATTTGACAAATTTGTAAATACAAATTACACGTTTGCTTCAATTGTTCTTCATTTGAGATCACAGAAAGATTTTTGTCTTTGTCTTTGTTCATTGTACCATTATTTTAATTGGTATCATCTTCAAATTAATAATATCTCCAGTTAGCGCGAGCATTGGAATCCATTGACCTGTGACCGAAAATACTGATAACCAGCTTAAACAACACGTTGAAACAATAAGTTGCTAAGTCATAAATTTATCCTTAAAAAACTAACAACATGTTATGCAATTGTTGAGTCCTTTCTAGCAGATTATCTTTGACTAAATGAATGAAGAAGTATTTACTAGTATTGTTAGGCTTTTGGCAAAATAAAAGGGGAGTCTACTCCCACATCGGCTAGGAAGCAGCAATAGAGGGTTTTGAAATTTATATAAGGAGTAAAAAACTTTTTTTTCTAATTGTGCGGTTAAAGAGCACTTTAAACCCTATACAATTTAACTTTTGTGTGTATCATTGCACCGGCCTAAGCAAATTTGAGGTTTTAAGAAAAATATTTAAAATGACTTTTTCATTATAATTTTTATTAAAAAATTAAAATATAAAGTGGTAGAATTTAATTGTATGCATTTAAAAGATGTTTTCCTAAATAACTCAAAGAAAGCAACAAGAACTCAAAGAAGACTAACCTGCTTGCGGAGAACTCAAAGAAGACTAACCTGCTTGCGGAGGAGAAGAAGGAGTAGGGAGGATAATTACTCGGTCAATGGCTTGCATTTGTGGATGTCAAACTCTCTTCTGCGTTTAAATCGTCTCCTACATATCGCTACTACAAAATGTGGATTTCACGACGGAGCTTCTACGACCGTTTTTTAAAAAACCGTCGTGGAAAATGCGACGAAAAAACGAATCGGAACAGAGTTTCCGAAAACTGTCGTGGAAGCCGAAGCTTCCAAGACGGTTATAAAAAACCGTCGTGGAAGATCATGCTTCCACGACGGTTATAAAAAACCGTCGTGGAAAATTGCTAAAAGCAAAAAAAAAAAAAAAATTTAGCTAAAAACGGTCGTGGAAAATGCGACAAAAACCGTTTATTTATATGATATTTTTATGTGGTAGAAAATTGAAAATAATCCAATATAAAAATAATTATGTAGCATATTAAAATAATCGATTATTTATATGATGTTTTAATGTAATAAAATATAGAAAATATCTAATATAAAAAATAATAGTTAGGATACTCAAAAATATTCGGATAGAATATCAAAAAATGAGCACTCTTATAGATATTTTGTCTATAACTATACTCCAAAAAGACGATGTGAGATTTAATTACAAACACATTAAAAACTTTTAAGCCAATATTGACATCTATTAGAATTTACAAGGCACTAAAAAATATGAAGAACTTACAAAGCATTGAAAATAGCAATCTCTCTGGGAAACTACATGATTCCCTTGCATATGCAAATATAGATGGGAACATGAGGACCCCTATCTAAGGGTACTCACAGGTTGTTCATACCAGGGATCGAACCCTTGATATGCTTTGATAACCTCATGTTACCATCCATTTGAGCTGCAGCTCAAATGGATGGGAACATGAGGTTTCCAAAGCATATCAAGGGTTCGATCCCTGGTATGAACAACCCGTGAGTACCCGGTACTCAAGATGGGTTGGGGTAGCTGGGCTGCAGACCTATTAAGGCAGTGTGGGCGAAAATTGCCGTTGTTACAACTAAGCTCCCTGAAATTTGTCAGAAAGGAAAACACTTGTTTCAAACGGTCTGAAAGGAAAACACTTGTTTCAAACGGTCTGCTAAAAAGACAGCAAATCAAAATGAACTATATCTATTTCATGAAAATTCCAATAAAAATTATTCAAAAGTGTTAACCATACGTACTATCGAAAGATGAGTGGATGGAATATGAATATACCTAATTTGTCTACTAGTCCATATACAGCTTGGTTGTAGGGTGTATCCAACCATACTAGAACCATCTTCTCTCCTTCTTGAAGGATCAACTTTCGAAATGATTGAAATGTAAATAACACACACATATTTGACAGATGCCTGTCAAAATCCTTCTTACTTCCTAGTCTGCAAGAGAACTGTGTCATTTACTGCTGAACTTTGATCACAGGAAAAAAAAAATGTAAACAAAGAAAACTAAACTCATTGCTAATGCCATTGCCATTAAATCTTACGACAAAAAATGTTAAGTACATACTCAATATTCTCTCTTAAGCAGGAATAATCTTACTGTGTGTGTGTGAGTTTCACCTGAAAGGGAAAAGGGCAGAACTTCTGAATGGACGTAAAAGAAGAAAGTAGCCCCAATAGCCCAGGAACAAACACGCACCATAAGTGGTTTGTGACAATGCAAATATAATCCCTTGGTCCTGCAGCCATTTAATTGATATTGAGAATAACAGTCGCATCTAACACATCTAGCTTATCAAAACCAGTGACCAAATGAAATAGAGACCCAAGTAACAAACATATGATTATTAAGAATTGCAAAGAATAGCACCAAAACCAACAAACAGAACAAAATATCCAACGAAGCATATCCAAATGAGGGAAACAACCAATAAGATACCGTTGACATCAGTTGGGGGTACAGCAAACAGGTTATTATCAAGATTGACAACATAATTCAACACAAATCCTTACCATATTAATCTGCTTGACAATGAAAAAACACATAGTTACACAATGCAGTAGAGTGGCTATTGTTTCAAACACTAGCCGCAGTTTAAGGAGAAGCAAGTTCTGAGAAAGGATATATAGCGGTTCTGCCAATAGCTCCAAAATGCATGCAAATCCTGCCAGACGAACGACAGAAGTTCTCAGTACAATAATACAAATTAAACATTGATACT
This sequence comes from Ficus erecta, assembly GCA_008635985.1. NCBI lineage: Eukaryota > Viridiplantae > Streptophyta > Magnoliopsida > Rosales > Moraceae > Ficus > Ficus erecta. The sequence goes on from BKCH01000010.1 coordinate 4,410,717, forward strand.
GCAAAGTCTTAAGCAAGTTAGTTCAGAAAGCATGGAAGCTAACAGCAACAACATGGTATCATGAAAGTAAAAAATGTGACATATAAGATTACCATTGATCAAGATAGCTTGCCCGTATGGATTAGAATAACATAATTCTTGCCACCAAAAGACAAAAAAGCAAGCTGCAACGGTTATTAGAACTCCTAGTGGCAACGTCAACCATACTACTTTCATTAGCTTTGCTACATTTTCTTCTATTGCAGTGCCATCACTGCAGCACAATCCGTAAGAGTTCAAGAGTCATATTCAGGCAAACAAACAAAAAAAAAAAATCCTCAGTGCAAATAAAATAGAAATATTCTAATTGATTCCGACTAGTTGAAGGACTATCATCTCACAAAGTTTTGGAAATAGAAATTTTAACCCGACCAAGCTTAACCAGATTTTCCTTATACCTTGTAAAGTTTTGAATTTATAAGAGTGATTCAATAGAAAACCAAATTTAGTATTTTGAAACCCAGAACTGCAGATATAAGTTCCAACAGAAGAGACATATTAGAGAACTGAAACACTAGAAACTACTTCCCCATCAAAGCTCACACATAACGCAAACAACTAGAGACTTATTGAAGCAAGTCCAAGCAATGAAGCACACAACTGAAAATGTATGGAAATTAACATGTTAAAATCACCATTTTATGTCCGCACGCATACACACTCGGCGGAATCCTTCCCGGCTGAGAAACAAGACACAGGTGACAAAAAGATGAAACTGCACTGCATAAAGCTGCACAACATTAAGGAAACAATTAAGAACACCTCAGTTAAGTTATAAAATAAAAAATAAAAAACCTAGAGATGATAAATGTATCAGACGTAATTACCGCGTAGTCCTCTTGAGTAAGGTGCCTCACGATCCATGAGTTGAACACAAATGGAATTCCCCTTGACAAGACCTGAGTTGCTGATACAAATCAAATTCATATGAGGACACAATTTCCCAAATTATTTTATCCAGATTATTCTAGTTCATCAGTTTGGTCAATTTCCTTTTCCTTTCAATTTAATTTTCGTTTCAATCCCGGAAAGTTGGAAATTGAACTAAAGCTCAAAACTTTCCATTCTTTTACTATTGTTGATCAAGCTAAAAACTTATTCATATATACACTTGAACGCAGCAGTAGGTGAGAATAAACTATCTCTCATAATTCTAAATGGTAAAAGATACATGCAAATAAATAGCCAAGGGTCGAGCATGAAAAACTCAACCTCCGGATATTCTAACTAATTAATAACAAAAGAAACAATCCTAACTAACCGAGATAATCTAGATTATCTAATTCTATATATTCGGTTATTTATTTGAAATACAAAAAAATCTAACTTCTTTCTAGAATTACAACACCCCCCCTCAAGTTGGTGCATAGATGTTAGTCATGCCCAACTTGGTTAGAAGTGATTCAAACTTCGGTCCAGAGATACTCTTGGTTAGGACATCCGCAACTTGCTGTGTTGTAGGCGTAAATGGCATGCAAATTCTTCCACTATCCAATTTCTCCTTGATAAAGTGCTGATAAATCTCTACATGCTTCGTGCGATCATGCTGAACTGGATTGTGCGCTATACTAATCGCTGCCTTGCTGTCACAAAAAAGTTTCATCGGAGGATCAAATTTCAGTTTCAATTCTTCTAAGATCTTTTGTATCCACAGTACTTCACACACACCATGTGCCATAGCTCGAAATTCTACCTCCGCACTACTTCGAGCCACAACATTTTGTTTTTTGCTTCTCCATGTAACTAGGTTACCCCAGAGAAATGTACAATATCCGGAAGTAGACCTTCTATCCGTGATCGAACCAGCCCAGTCAGCATCTGTATACACTTCTAGACTTCTTATCTCACTCTTTTGGAACAATAACCCTCTTCCAGGCTAGCTTTTGAGGTATCTCAAAATGCGAAATACTGCCTCCAAGTGTTTTTTGCCCGATGAATGCATAAACTGGCTTACAACACTTACTGCGAAAGCGATGTCTGGCCTTGTGTGAGATAAATATATCAGCTTCCCAACAAGACGCTGATATCTACGTATATCCACCGAGTGTTCATCTCAGTTTTCTCCCAATTTCTGATTTGGATCCATAGGTGTGTCGCACGGCCTACATCCACTCATCCCAATTTCTTGAAGCAGGTCCAACACGTACTTTCTTTGGGAAACCGACATGCCATACTTTGATCTAGCAACTTCCATTCCCAAAAAATATCTTAATTGCCCCAATTCTTTGATATCAAATTATGCTGCAAGACCTTGTTTTAGACGATTAATTTCCTCTTCATCACTACCTGTTACAATGATGTCATCCACGTAAACAATTAGAATAGCCATATTCCCTTCCGCCGAGTGCTTGATAAACATAGTGTGGTCTGATTGAGCTTGGCTATAACCCTGTTTCTTCACTGATTTTGTAAATCTCTCGAACCAAGCTCTCGGGGATTGCTTTAGTCCGTATAGAGATTTCTTTAACTTGCACACTTGAGTTCCAAAGTTGTCTTCAAAGCCCGGAGGGGCTGTCATATAAACCTCTTCCACCAAATGCCCATTTAGGAAGGCATTCTTTACATCTAACTAGTGTAAAGGCCAATCTAAGTTCGCAGCAACGGTCAAAAGAACTCGTACCGTGTTAAGCTTTGCCACCGGTGCAAAAGTTTCTTGATAGTCAATTCCATATGTCTGAGTGAAACCCTTTGCAACTAGCCGTGCTTTGTAACGCTCCAAGGATCCATCAAAATTGAACTTTATAGTGAACACCCATTTGCAGCCTACCGGAATTTTTCCCGTTGGTAAATCCGTCCTCTCCCATGTGTCATTCTTCTCCAATGCTTCTATTTCTTCAAAAACAGCTTTCCTCCAGACAGGGGCATCTAAAGCCTCCTGTATATTCTTAGGAACATTCACACTTGATAATTTTGAAGTGAAAGAAAGAAAAGAAGAGGAAAGATTTGCATAAGACACATACTTAGACATCGGATACTTAGTGCATGACCGACTACTTTTCCTAATGGCAATAGGTATATTTAGATCATTTGGACATGACACAATTGGCTCAGATTGATTACCTTGGTTGGGCAAATTTGAGATTTGTGGACTTGGACTTTAGTTGGATGATTGGCATTGCATAGGAGCAACTTCTTCCCTACTTTGTGTTTGTGGACTTGGACTTTGGTTGGATGATTGGCATTGCATAGGAGCAACTTCTTCCCTACTTTGTGTTTGTAAGTTCTCTGAGTGGACTTCCTCATATTGACTTGTTTCCGAAACTGGTTTTGTCCCAGTCTCAATATTATTAGCAGGCATTGGTGGAGATACGGGTTCAGTGAGGTTAGGAACATTACTTGGCTCTTTCAAACCTATCTCCGCCTCACTAGGACCCGCATATTGAACAATAGGATTAGTCCCAATGTCCAAATAAAAAATAACCGAGTCATCACATACATTCCCCCCCTGACGAGGAGCGGTGTCAAAGAAGCTTTGTGACTCAACAAACGTGACATCCATAGTTACAAAAAATTTTTTTGATGTAGGATCAAAACATTTGTAGCCTCGTTGTGTAGGTGAATAACCAACAAAAACACATTTTAATGACCTGGGATCTAATTTACTTCTATTATGATTATGAATGTGTACAAAAGCAACACAACCAAAAACTTTAAGGGGAATATCAGAAATAAGGTGAGACATGGGAAAAATTTTCTGAAAAACATGAAGTGGAGTTTGAAAATTTAAAACCCTTGAAGGCATCTGATTTATCAAAAATGCAGCAGTTAGAATTGCCTCTCCCCATAGGTATTTAGGTACCTTAGTGGTGAACATAAGTGACCTAGCGACCTCTAGAAGATGCTTATTTTTGCGCACTGCAATTCCATTTTGTTGGGGATTATCAATGCAAGAGCTCTGATGGATAATCCCTTTGGCTGCAAAAAAAGTGCCCAAAACAGAGTTAAAATATTCTTTCCCATTGTCACTCCGATACACACAAATTTTTTCTTGAAATTGTGTTTCCACCATAGTGTAGAAATTTTTAAAAATTTGTTCTACCTCTGATTTTTCCCGAAGCAAATAGACCCAACAAATACGTGTGTGATCATCAATAAGTGTGAAAAACCATTTTTTTCCGGAAACTGTGGGAACTCGTGAAGGGCCCCATACATCACTATGAATAAGTGTAAATGGTGTAGAAGGCTTGTTAGGTTGGCTTGAAAAAGAAGCACGATGATGCTTGGCAAATTGACAAATATCACAATGAAAAGAAGACAAATTTTTATTATGCAATAACTTTGGAAATAATTGTTTCAAATACTGAACATTTGGAAGTCCTAAACGAAAATGCCATAGCATAATTTTATTGTCTCTAGAATCAAAAACTGACTGGAAACTAGTCAACTGAGACGACCCACACATTTCACGTCCATTCCCAAAGTAGTAGAGTTCATTGTGTTCTTTAGCATTGCCAATCATCGTCGCCGAATCCAAATCTTGAAATTCATAATGAGATTTGAAGAATTTAGCACAACATTGAAGGTCTTTGGTTAGTTTACTGACCGAAAGTAAGTTACAAGAAAGATTGGGAACATGAAGAACATCTCTAAGAACAAGAGTATTTGAAATAGCCACTGATCCTTTCCCGGCAATTGCGGAAAGAGAACCATTAGCTATTTTGACCTTTTGGCTTCCTGCGCCAGGAATATAAGAGGAGAACAATTTGGAGTAGCCGGTCATATGGTCGGTTGCTCCGGAATCAATTATCCATGGACACTGAGAGGGAAAAGAGACACTAACGGCAAATGACTGGGAATAAGTACCTTTCTGAGCCAAAGAACAAGAATGAGATGGATTTGAGAATTGTGTGGATGAGAAAAGTTTATACAGTTGGTCTAGTTGTTCCTTACTGAAGGAAGATGCCTCTGTAGAAACTTCAGTGTTGGTAGAATGCCCATGCTCCTTTGAACCCGTGGCTTGGAAGGCTCTGGATTCACATTGAAAATTGTTGGAAGAGCGTGGTTTCCAGTTTTCTGGCTTACCGTGTAGATCCGAACAAGTTTCACGTGTGTGGCGTGGCTTGTGACAGTGATCACACCATATTTTCTCACCCTTTTTAAATGGTCGAAGTTGGCTGGACAAAGGACCATTTTTGGAAACCAAGGCAAAACTTTCAGAAGGAGGACCAGATTCGCCCAACATCACTTTTCTTCGGCCTTCTTCTCGTCTCACCTCCGAAAACACTTCCCGAAGAGTCGGCAACGGACGGCCGCCAAGGATTCGTCCCTTGACCTCATCAAGATTTTTGTGAAGGCCTGCCAAGAAGACATAGACCATTTCATTCTCCATTCGTCGTAGATGTCTTGCACTATCTTTAGCACAATCTCACTCCTCATCATGACAGAGATCGAGTTCCTGCCATAGTGCGATCATCTCGTTATAATAATCCGTCACGTCGCGGTCCTCCTCCTTTGATTGCCAAAGCTTTGTCTTTAATTCAAAAATCTGCTATGAGTTCTCAACATCAGAATACGTATCACGAACGGATTCCCAAACGGCTTTGGTGGTTGGAAGGAATAAGCAGGTCTTCCGGATTGCTGGTTCCATCGAGTTCACAAGCCGTGCAATAACTAAGGAATTCTCAGCTCGCCAAGTCTTCAAGGAAGGATCGTCATCGGTAGGTTTCTTGATCTCGCCCGTCAGATGACCGAGACGTCCTCTGTCATCAATCATGAGCTTAACAGATTGAGCCCATTCTAAATAATTCTTGCCATTCAGTTTTTGAACAGTTAACTGGAGAGATGTATGATCAAATCCATTACTGTTTACAGTGTTGACAGAGACACTTTCAGAGGCAGTGCCTGCCACTGTGACACTCCTCTCACCGGTGAACGTGGTTTTCACCATACTGCCGAACTAAGAGCAACCTGGCTCTGATACCATGAACGCAGCAGTAGGTGAGAATAAACTATCTCTCATAATTCTAAATGGTAAAAGATACATGCAAATAAATAGCCAATGGTCGAGCATGAAAAACTCAACCTCCGGATATTCTAACTAATTAATTACAAAAGAAAACAATCCTAACTAACCGAGATAATCTAGATTATCTAATTCTAGATATTCGGTTATTTATTTGAAATACAAAAAAATCTAACTTCTTCCTAGAATTATGACAACTCTAATATTGCCAATTTCATAATTTTTCCCCATTTTCGTTCGATTTTTCGTTTCAAACCAAAAATTTACGACCTTGAGATCAAAATCCTTCAACCCGGTGACAAAAGAGGGAAATCGAATAAGTTAAGGATGCAAAACTGCCATTGTAACTTTCATATTTGTACCACGCGATCCTTTTCTCCCTATGTTTTCCCTGAAACCAAACAGGATGAAACAGGGAAGAGAGAAAAGAAAGAGAAACTAACCGAATAAATACTTAAAAGTGTGAGAAAGACTAGTGGACTCAGATTGCGACGGCGAAGATGAAGCCTTTGACATTTTGAGTTGATCTTAGTTTCAGCAATCTTGATTCAACCTAGCAAATTCAACTGAGAATTGGTGCCATGGAAACAGAAAAAACCCCTGAAAAGATTAGAAATTTGGGTGTGGGTTTTAACAATCTCAAACAATAACGATATAAAAGTGTAGAGTTCGAATCCTCACTTCAAGTTAAAAAAATATATATATTAAACTTATAAACTTTATCAATATCAGCCTAAAATTTCACATAAATTGACTTTCACATCCAAAAAAATTATAATTTAAACCTGTTTAATGTGTCTTAGCAAATGAGCACTTTTATAGATATTTTGTCTATAACTATCCTCCAAAAAGACGATGTGAGATTCAATTACAAACACATTAAAAAATTTCAAGCCAATATTGACATCTATTAGAATTTACAAGGCACTAAAAAATATGAAGAACTTACAAAGCATTGAAAATAGCAATCTTTATGGGAAACTACATGATTCCATTGCATAGCCTTGGTAAGACAGAGGGTTCCATGGACTACTAGAGCTTCAACATGGAGGGAGAAGACAAAGAAACTCTTCTACCTATAAATGGAGGCCGTGGGTCGCAGTCGCAGGTGGCGTTGGATCGCGTTGTGAGGTTGTTCGTCGTCGCAGGGGCTGGTTCGTGTGGTAGGGGGCTTCACCCTTGAAGGATTGCCCTTGGGTCACGTCGTTGGCTGCTGGGGGCAAGCCTGCTCGAGGAGGAGGGGGCTTGGACGATCTGCAATCCGTTTGGTTGCAGTTCTAAAATCGTGATCTGGAGGGGCCGGAGGGGGCCAGGACGATGTGGGAGGGCGGCACGACGATGTGGCCGGAAATGCTGTTTACATTGAATGTAAGGGTCTTCCAAAAATTTTTACCTCATACATGATACATCATTGTAGATTTCCCAAAAATATAAAATATAAAAAATAAAAAATAAATTCCTTAATTTGTCTTTTGTTTTATTACAGGGGTAAATCTATAATAAAATCTCATTTATATATCTTATAAATATAGTTCATTTTTAAATCATCCTGATATAATTAAATGATTGAGATGTTATTTATATATGTTAACTATAATGTACATTAACCCATAATATTATACACTAAAAATAAAAAAATAGAAATTCAAAAAAAAAATGGTCTTGTGACCGTCCACCAGCGGCCCCCCGATGCCCACGACGACGCACTCCCCAAACATCGACCAGATCTGGCTTCGAGGGGGGGGGGGGCGATTGGGCTTGTAGGCATTGGGAGGGGGGTGGAGGGGGCTGGTCAGTATTGGGAGGGGGGACAGATCTGGTCGAGGGGGAGCGGGGGTCTGTCACCGGTAGGGGGAGGGACTGGGTCGCGCCGACACAGGGGGGGAGGCGGGGTAGATCTTGCTCGGGGGGAGGGGGTCCATCGGTGGGGAAGCCGCCGGCATCGGGGAAGGGGGTTGGTTTTTTTTTTTTTTTATAATTTTTTTATTTATTAATCTATACTAATATGAGGTAATATGTATTATAATTATTATACACAAATAACATTACATCTTAACGGTTTAAAAATGAGCTCTACCGATAGAGTATATAAAAGGGGTTCTATCGCAGCCATTCCCTATTACAAGTACCTTTAAATTTAAATTTATAAAATCCGTATCAATACACATGTCATCAATGTCTACCTTCGATTTTTTTTTTTTTTGGATAAATTAGACTTTTTTTCTCCCAAACTTTAGGCATTATTACTAAATGTCCATAAACTTCAATTTGTAACATTTTCCCCCTAAACTTTGAAAAAGTTTGCGAATTTTCCCTCTCAATTAAATTTTTGACCAAAAAAAAATGCACATAACATTTATTTGAAGCATGAGTTGGGCGTATTATGTATAAAAGTATAAAATGACACAGATTGGTAGCAGTCTATGTATCTGTTACCCTTATTAAGTGTGAAATTACAAAGTTCTTTATAAGGGAGAAGTATGTGAAAATAATGACAATCAACCCCCAATATATACTCTTTTAAGTCAATATAAGGGTTTCTCATTTAATATCAGCATCTTATGTTTCCAATGAGTGTCTTGTGTATTTTTTAATAAAAAATTTAATTGATGGGGAAAATTCGTAAACTTTTCTAAAATTTAGAGTGAAAAAATATTACAAATTAAAATTTAGGGAACATTTTATGACAATGTCTAAAATTCATGAGAAAAAAGTGTAATTTATCCAGTAAAAAAAATTCTCTCTCACTGGCCTATAAATAGATTTCTTTTTGAATTTGCAAGATCCCCCCACCCCACCCCCACCAACCTTAACTCACGAGTCCTGAGAGAAGAAAGAAAAGGAAAAGAAGAAATGGACGACGTTGGTGAGAATCTCCCGGAGCCGGCTCAAGCTCCGCCGCCGCTGCCACCACCTCCACCTCCGGTGTTTTCCTGCTCCCTTTGCCATGTGTCCAAGTTGAGCCAAGCACAAATCGTCGACCACCGCAAAAGGCACTTCAACACGCCCAAGTCTCGATGTTCTCTCTGCGGAAAGACGTTCCCCAAGGGGCTGCGGATTCGATACGCATCTGTGTGTGGAAACATGATATAATAAGTCTTTCTATCTTTCTCTTTTTATTTTCTTTTTTTTTTTTTTCTCTTCTTTTCTTTTCTCTTCTTTTCTCTTCTCTTCTTTTTCTCTTCCATGGCGGCCTCTCCACCTGCATTTCTTTTCTCCGAGTTGATCATATTCTGTTTCAAGAAACAATCTTTTCCACCTGATTGTTTTATTTTCTGGGCTTTTTCCCTCGTCTTTTTTCGTACAACCGAGAAACAGAAATCTGGATTATAGCTTTGTTCTTTTTATTTTGAATCTGTCCATATTCCAACACATTATAATATACAAGAAGCTGATTTTTTGGTTCTGTTTTGCATTACTTATTTTTGGAACTTTTTTGTAATTTTGACGTTATGAGTTTAAATTTTTCTTGAATATAGAATCTTACTTTTGCATAAGTTACTTACCAGGAAAGTTGCATGATTATGTATCTCGAAAAAGTATATGTAATCATCCCTAAGCAAAATATAAGTGTTGGTAAACGACATGTCGTTTGAATTGTTAGCCTAGTAAAACGATTCGGCATTTGTAATATTTGGAAAACAACGAATTGGAACGACATATTTTTCTTTCTGAAGGGAAAAAATCGTGTAAATGATAAACTTGTCGTTTTAATTTGTTATTATGTGGTCACTGGTCTCTTTCGATACAAAATGAGAAGGAACAAAACGACAACTGGTTAAGAAACATCATGTTCTTTACGATAAGTTGTTACTGTTGAAACGACATGTTGTTCTGTGAAAGGACGTTTGTACTGTACAAAATTACCAATCTGGAATGAACAACATGATGTTGAAGCATCGTTTCTTGTCCACGATAAAAAGCCACACATCGTCATGTCACGTTTTAATAAAACCGAAACTGTTGTTCATTCTGAAGATAAACTGCAATTCGTTTTTAAAACTGAAATGACGTTTCTGTGTATCCACGGTCTCAACGTGTCGTTTATTCGAGACAAGGGCGGGCGGGTCACTCATCTCATCTCATCTAGGTAAAACGACATATATGTGGAATGGAAAAGCAACAGCCAAGATGCAAAGATGACAATGCCGTTCGTCTGTCCAGAAATTTTGTAATAAAAAAAATCAGTTAAAAAATAATCTAAAAACTAGGGAATATGATTATTAGAGAATGTCCTTTAATTATTACGTTTTATTGGAATGGATAGTTTGAAATTCAAATAGTTTATATAAAAAAATGCTATCTGCTAGGGATAAAAATTGCCTCTTTATTTTGACACCTTTCCTAAAAGGTTAAATTGAGATTTCAAGTAATTAGAGCTCCAAGAGAAATTTACATGTTGTTCCTATTTCTATTTTTTTTTTCCTAATACACATATTTCTAATTTTTTTCTAATAGCTCATTCATCGTCTTTCATCATTTAATAGAATATAGGGTCAAAATGCCAGACTAAAGAAAGGTGAATTGAACTTTTTTGTTTCATGATTCTACATGCCTTCTCTCTTGAGTAAAGTAGTCATCATCTATCATCAAGTTCTGCTTCTTAGTCTTGCAAAATCTGCATAGTGTTAGCAATATGAAAATTATTAGCAAAAGCAAACAGTATACCAAGCAATAGATATAACCAAGAATAAGATCAAACGCAAAATTGAATAAATGTTGAAAATCTGTCAAAATTCCTTAAACGACATAGTGATAAAGATGTATGGTATACATACCTTTCCAAAAAAAAAAAAAAAAAACCATTTTAAAGAAACATTTTACCTGAGTAATCGAAAGCTTTTCTTCATCTTCCATTGTAGTTATAATTAACTTGTACAATTTCTTGAAAAAAAAAAAAAAAAGGAGAATACCTCTATATACGTTAGGGGGGAAAAATACCAAACCAAAAACTGAAGAAAAGAAAAATCACACATACCTTTCTATCACAAATGTATGGTCCATGAATCTGAAAAATATGGGAGAGAAAGATTAAAACTCTGCTGTTCACATTACATGTCGTTCGTGTTTCTATTTTTTTTTTTCCTAATATACTTATTTTAAATTTTTTTTCTTTCTACAGACTCCTTTCATCTTCTTTCACCGTTTAACAGAATATAAGATGAAAACTCCAAGCTAAAGAAAGGTGAATTGAACTTTTTTGTTTCATCGATACTACTAATTTTTTGTTGGATTTGTCGACGTTGGTTAACTCTCTCTCTCTCTCTCTCTATATATATATATATATATACATACATACATACATAAATAAATGGTCTAATTCGGTTTTTTTTTTTTTTTTATAGCTAAATGGTCTAATTCGGTTGTTTTAAGTAGCAATACTTCAGTAATTTACAAAGAGATAAGATTGCTGATTTTGAAAAGAAAAATACCCATAAACTTTGTGTTTAAAAAAGGACAAAAATTATAAGATGTATGTACAAATGAAACTACTTTGGTTGGGTTCATTTGTCTTTCTAAGATGTTATTATTTTAATTATTTGTTTGGTTTGCTGGTAAGGTTAGATTCTGAATATCTTTATTAAAATTGAGTGGGGGAGTTTACTCCTGCTCTCCATTTTATATAAATAAAAAAGTAACAATACCTCCGCAAAAACGGAAAAGAAAGAAAGAAAGGAAAAACAAAACTAAAGACTAATCACTCAAAAAGAAAAGAAAAGCCAAAGACGAATGATTTGTTTAAACTCAAAATCAAACATGAAATAAATTTATTTGTGTTAGGATTAACCATAATAAGTTCAAGGAGTGGATAATATAGCTCAAATTTATATAAATTCCCCCACTAAATTATAGTAACAATTTACAAAACAATATTCCAGCACAAAGAAAAAAACAAACCTATTTTTTTCCGGAAGGGAATCTATATAATTTTGCGACGTGAACTTTTGTACAACTAGCAGAAAGTAAACAAGTTCTTTGTTTCCCCTATCAAGATCAAATGTAATATGTTGTTTTAATCTAACACCTTTTTTTTTTTTTTTCGTTCTTCTTGTTTTAAATTTCAAATAAGGAACTACCTTGTGGTTGCTGGTGGAATTCATTGTTCATCAACATTAATTATTTGTCAAGGTTTTACTCAAATATTCATCATTTTGTTTAAACCCGAATCAAAGGTGAAATCCTTTTTTTTTTCGTTTTTTTTTACTTCTAATCTTTGTGAATAACGTAAAATAAGTTGATCAATTGTGTCTTAAACAACTAGATTTAAGGTCGGAATGTACATTAATTCGGCTTAAATTTGTATTAAACCCGCATACTTGAGAAAGTTAAAAATTAAATTTCCAACATTTATAAATAAAAATTACAACAACACAATATTGTAGCAAGGAACAAACATGATTGCCAGAAGTGGTGAACCAAATTTTGTTTCATACACATTGCATGTGTGTGTTTGGACCAGCTAAATACATTTCCTGTTTGGGAAGGACAATATAGGATTAAAATCAAAATAAAATTAAAATTAAAATCAAAATCAAAGGAAGGCGTACTTTTAGTGAGGGGCATTTTCGGAAACGAAAAGATGCAAAGCAAAGCAGAGCAGCCAAAAGTTTTGGAGAGAGAGAAAGTGGAGAGAGAGAGAGAGAGAAATGCACGTGAGCTCGTAATCATTATTGTTAAATTCTCTCTCTCTCTCCTTGAGTCACTCTCTCCGCCATTGCAACAAAGCCTTCCCTTCCCTTCCCTTCCCTTCCCTTCCCTTCCTCATTCGGTTTTTCATTCCACGCATATAACAGAATTATTCATCTTCTCTCTCTCTTTCAGTATTTTCATACACCATAATTTCCACTTTGTAATCCGCAGAAGAAGAACAAGAAGAAGAAGCTGCTTTTTGATCCAAATTTCAGTTGAAGAAACGGTCCGTTTTCTCGATATTTTCTTCACTTCTTTTATGCTGCATTTATACTTATACTTCGTTTGATCCAATAGTACTTCGTTTCTGAGCTTTACAATATATATATATATACACACACACATATACGTACATTTCTTGTTGAAGAGTTTTTTTAAGCTTTCACTGTATAAAGCTAGATTTTACTGTTTGATTGTCTTCCCTGTTGATTTCTGAGCTGAAATCCTCACAATATTTAGTACTCTCTCCAACCTTTTCGTTGCATTGAACCACCAACTTTATGATTTAGTAAATATTTTCATACTAGTTTGCAACAGTACATTATTTGCGTCTTTAAATTGTTTGTTTGTTTTTTTGTTTTTTTGTTTTTCACACAGCCACATATGATGAGACGTATAAAAAGATAGATTATCATTCGGTGGTCTGCACAGATTATGATTTCATAGAATTGACATGAATAAATGGGTCAAATGTCAACTTTTTGTTAAACGGATATATCATGTAATTAAGTAAAATGACTGTGATATATCTTATTTGCCAAATAATTGCTCCTAAATAAGTGTTTTCCATTCGAAAGTGAAAAATTTTGCTAGAACTGACCTGTGCGTTGTTAGCAGCTCTACTTATTATAAAGCACACATGTAATTTGCATAATAAATAAATTAAGCTTGCGTTATTAGTTTAAAATAAAAATTTTAAATAAAAATTTGTTGATTTTTATAACTTTTATTAACTTAAAAAAAAACAAACAAAAACAAAAAATTAAGATGAAAACTTTAAGTTCAAGATCGAGTGTCAAATGGTTTGTAGATGCATTCCATAAAACATTTCCAAAACTCGTTATTTATGAAAAAGGATTTAATTGCGAAGTGCATGAACGATCACTTCCAAAGTTCGTAGGTTAAGACCAACATCTTTCGCCCTTTAATTTTGAACTGTGACAAGTATTTCTAATGCTATTGCGTCTCGAGGGCCATAACACGTGTCTTGCAGAATCTTTGAATTCTACAGCTTTGTTTCCTACTTGCTGGTGATGAACCTAGCTACCTACATCGACATTCATTTAATAAAAGAGGTTCAAGCGATGACGAAATCAGAAAACTTGTTAAGTGAATATCTATAATTAAGATCATGAATACATAGAGATGAACGTCTCGAAAACCTTATAAGTAGTTACAATTATTTAAAAGTTCCATCATCAAAGAAAGGAAATCTCAATGATTTGATTTTGTTATGTGAATATGATCAAGACCTTAAAAAATAACCAATGATCGATAATGTGAATCTCTTGAGACGTTGATGTATATTTAAGCCATGCATACAAGTAGAAACGATTAGCCCTCATGCACTTTATTCCAGAAAATAGCAATAGGACAACAACTTTAAAATTTAAAAAAAAAAAAAAAAAAAAAAAGGGAACTATTTTGTTTTAAATCGAGAAGATTTGGAGCTTGCCATGTAAATCTATAGAGGAGAAAATTATCTAAATAGTTATAGTTTTTTCATCAATTAACTAACATGATACCAATTATTTATTCTTAATCAATATAATACAAATTTTTAATTTATTTTGTGTCATACTGATTTTGTATCAAATTTTTGTATTATATTAATGTAATATCTTTAAATTTGTTTTATTCAAATATTTTCTCTAATGTAACATTAGCTGTCCTTTAATTTATATAATGAGATTGAGACCATTTTTTTTCAAAAGAAAAAAAAAAGGTTGAGACCAAATTATCATTAAAGTTATATGGCATGTCGTTCATTGTTATAAGTCTGTTATCATTCAAGTATATCATATTGTTATTTTATTTGGTATTTTAACTTAACTTCAACTAAACTGTACTTTTTTATCTTATTTTTTGTTTTGTTTGCAAGCAATATCTTAGTTTTCTTTTGGTTCGTCAGTTGGAGATGAAATTTTTAAGTTAGAATTGATTGAATTTTTAAAAACTAATTAATTATAATTTTATTGATTTTTAAGGAAAAAAAACAAAGATTGAGTTAAAAATTTTGTGTCCCAATTGGAATACGAAACAAACTCCGCTAAAAGGGGAAAAAAAAAAAAGAGTAAAGTAAAATTTACATGTCGTTTGCTCTTCTAAACGACAAGTCGCTGTTAACTCTACTAAATCGACCCGGGCGGTGGGCGCATTGTTGTACTTTAATGATGTCTTTAGTTAACAGGTCAACTAATGTCGTTTTTTCAAGCAAAAAACTACATGTCGTTTTTGAAAAGAAAATGTAGCATGTTCTTTCGAGAACCTGTGTCGTTATGTTTGGGAATTGACATGACGTTTTGGAAAAATTTACTGCTGACATAATGGGAAAACGACATGTTGTTTTTATGCTTTCCTAATCATGATGACGTCGGTGTATTAAGAATTCAGTTTGCCTGCATCAATTTTTTTTTTTTTCCTTGAAAGTGGCATATCATAGATGTCGCCCAAATTTTTTTTTTTTTTTTTTGTTTCTCTAGAAAAAAAAAGTAAATAAAATTTTTAAAAAATAAATAAAATAAATAGTAGCGTTTTAAAATATTTAAAGTAAAAAATATATTTCTCAAGTAAAAGACTTATTATTATTATTATTATTATTATTATTTTATAAATATGTCATTTACCTATTAAAATTTTCGATCACATAGTAAATTTTTTATTTATTTCAAAATTTTAAAAATCTACTTTTCATTTCCTTGTTTTCCTAAAATACTATTTATTACATTTTCTTTTTTTTTTTTTTTGACAATTTGTTATTCTTTTATTTGTCAACCATACAGTTAGGGGGGGGAAAAAAGTAAACAGTGAATACGGAAATAATAAGTGATCAAATACCAGACGTTATACTAGAGCAATCTATATAGAATTGTTAATTCAAGAAATCTAACCTATCAAAAAAAAAAAAATCTAACCTGTCAAATCTAACTTAATGGCGTTTTTAATTTAAGATAGTTCTTAATATATAAGGGAAAAAAAAAATCTAACAACCTAATAGCTATATACAGGCTACAGTCAGAAATATATTTTAATAGTGGCAAATATCAAAAAAAAAAATTTGAAGATAAAATAAAGGATAAATTGTTAATTTGGTCCCTCAATTTGTAATTTTTTACAACTTTGATCCTTATTATTATTTTTTTTTTTTTGTAGTTAAAATGCCCCTAACCTATATAAATGTTACTACAATAGACTTTTTCTATAAATTTTTTTGGCGGCATCCATTAGTTAGTATCACTTTTTGATTAAATTACTAATAAATTCTATCAAACAATTAATGAAAATGACTATTGCAGTAATATTTTTAACAATTTAGGCACATTCCCTATTTTTTTCATAGCTGGAATGACTATAAACTACATAAAATATAAGTAGTCTTTTAGATATTTTTTGGACTATGTTCGTTAACTAGTATCACTTTTTGATTAAATTTCTAACAAATTCCATCCATATATTAATGGAAATAACTATTTTAGTAACATTTTAAAAGTTAAAAAGCATTTCAGCACTAATAACGAAAAAAACCTCAATGATCAAAGTTGCATAAAATCAAAAGTTTAAGGACTAAATAAGTAATTTACCCTAATATAAATTTTAGAGGGAGCTATGTGAGAATTTTTAATTTTGGTAGGTTTTTATAAGAAATTATATATAATTTTTGTGGGAGCAAAATAGTCCAAATATAAACTTTTTTTTAATAACTTTTTAGGTATTATATGAGAATTTTTTATTTTTAATGAGGACAAAATAAGGAACGCATAAGAAGTTTTTAATTTTAATAAGGACAAAATATAAGAATTATAAAATTTTTAGGATAAAAATAAAATAACAAAAAATTTCCGGGCTTACACCCGAAAATTTTCTCCTGGCTATATATATATATATATATAATATTTACTAGCATGTGTTTGAACACACTATCTAAATCTTAGAATTACAATCCAATTTTTATCATTTTCCTTTAGTTCACTATTCATACAGTTTTAAAACTCAAATTTTAAAAGTCCATAACTTTGTATAAATAAGTCTAAATGAGATATATATTTATATTTTTAAATTACATATAATTTTGAGACGAACAAAACAAACTTCATATTGATATTTTTTTAAAATACATTTTAAATTTTTGCACTTTTTAACTTTAGCAATTCAAATAGCTCAATAAACGCACAAACAATCTAAATATAAATTTTACAATCTAAACCTTAATATCAAACACATACTTAACCTCTATTTGATGTTTTTACTTTAACTTAGACAGTGTTTGGTGAATGAGTTGAGTTTGAGTTTAGTTGAAATTTTTAAGTTTAAATAATAATTTTTATTGATTTTTTCAGAAAAGACAAAAAACTTTTTCAGAAAAATGATTAAAAAAAATACAGTTTAACTCAAATACCAAACACCTCTTTAAATTTTTTATTTCAATTTATCTTTTTATAAAAAAAAAAATTTGATAAAAATTATAACTATAAGAACTCAACCGATTATAATTTAAAAAGTACCGTTAGTTTACACCAACCATAGTACTTTCATATTTCTCTCGAAAAAAAGAAAGGAAAAGAATCATCCACACTTCCCTTCGTTTACACAAACTTCAGCCATGGCACTCGACGCCGAAATCTATGTTCCTGCCGAAGACGAGGAAGACGACGGCGGTGACTACCACGGCGACGGAAATGACGGCAATAATGCCGAAGAGGAGTTCGACGGCGACGGAAATGACGGCAATGATGCCGAAGAGGAGTTCGACGGCGAAGACAACCCCGCCCAAGTCGAGGACGACGGCGAAAACAATGGCGGCGACGAGGAGGAGGAGGACGACGACGACGACGACGACGATGATCCTGCCGCTGAATGTCTCATCTGCTCCCTCTGCATACGCGCCTGCTGGGACACCCACGAGTCTTTGGTCAAGCACCGTAAACGACACAAAAACAAGAGAAAAGACCGGTGTTCTCTCTGTGGACGGCGTTTCACCGACGACGAAGTCTTCGACAATCACGTGTGCGAGTGCAGGTTAGTTCAATTTCTTTGAATTCTTGGTTTTTTTTCTTTCCTTTTTCTTTTCTTTCTGAATTCTTGGCCCGACAATGGGTTTTTCTTTTTTTCATTTCTCCTCTGAGTTCTTGGTCCGACAAATAGAACGATAATTATTTGCAGGAAGTAGATATAGCTAGGGGGAGATGGAGAAAAGGTCTAGAAGAAGACTTGCCGTTTGCCTGCTCTTACCTGCCGTTTCTTTTTCTTCGTTTCCTTATTGTATTTTAAAGAAAAGAGATTGTTTTTCTTCTCTATGAATAGCTCCGACCTTTCTTCTTCTTCATCATTTTTTGTTTCTCTTGGGTTTCTTCTTCTTCTTCTTCTTCTTCTCTTTCTTTCGTTTTTTTCAGAAATATAGAAATTATAACATATTCAGAAATATGAATATGTTATAATTTGACAAGAGCAATATATTAGATAAAATATAGAAATTAAACATTAGAGGTTAAAAAGGAATTTAACATCATCAGAAATATGAAAATATTATAATTTGACAAGATTTATAAAATATGTTACATATTTAAAATAGGTGTTTAAGAATATACTACTAAGATTTCTTTATCTTAATTTCCTAATTAAATTTGAGATAAAAAGTATTTGACGAAAAAAAGAACCGGTGAACTTAAAAAAAATATGTATATATATATATATATATATATATATATATATAAAGAACCGGTGTGTTACTTAAAAAGCCAATAAATGTTAATATAATTACTAATAATAAAGATTAAAAAACAAAAAGTTAAAAAAAAATCTTATTATAGACTAAGAGTGGGGACAACCCAAATTGGAGGTCTTCTATTCATTTTCTTAAGGACATCTGGATCTATCGTATAATGAAAGTTAAAGTTCTTGCTCTCGACGTTGTAAATACCCACATCACAAATGATGGGATTTTGTCCAAGTACGTATGTATTATCCAAGTCGTGAGTGAAATATATACTATTTGGTTGGCATCCAGTGAAATTAGAAGCCAAGACAGATATAGAGGAATTATCACCCAAGAATAAAGAATCACCACCAAGGTTTTTTATTTCAATCCATTTTGCTGCTTCAAAATCCAATCTGAAAATTCTAAACATCTTTGTCTCACGACCTTCGTCCTCTTTCCGCCACCTCATGTATCTTTCAACCTGTAAAAGCTCTCCTTCAGATGACTCGACGAGATATCTCTCAACATCGCATCGGCGGAATCTTTTTCGTGGAATCCCAGATGCAACCAACTTTATAGTGGGATTGCACGAGTTTGTAACATCAAAAGACACAAGTTCCCCATCACTAGAAATTAAAACATAAATTTGATTGTTATGTTGAAGTATATCGTGCATGCATAACATCTTATGCTCAGTAAAAGGATCAGGAGCCTTAATTTTAGTCCATGTTGTGTCTTCCGCGATTCTAAACATAGCCAACTCCATGTCGCCAAATATCACAACAACGGTGCATTCATTTGGATTTATTAATGGATCAGCTGTAAGTACGGATTTCTCAATATGAAAATCAAAGATTTCAGAAAAATCTGTTGTGTTATAATATGGATCAAAACCATCTTCTAGATAAGGAGGAAATAGGCATGGAAGGTGTATGCTAAAATCTGCACTATTTCCCTCGTTAATCATAGCATAAGGTTTGTAAAGCGTCACCGTATAGTCCTCATTTACAGCTACCAACCATCCTTGCGAGCCAGAAAAACGCCTATTGTGTGGTATATAAAGTTTTAATTCGGAGAATCTGTTGTCCATGGTATTGTAAATTCTCCAAGTATTCTCTTCACCAGGGATGAGAAGCATTGGAACATGATGCTGTTGCGATATTTTATACCGTTGGATTTGGCTATCCTTCAACATAGAATTCCATTTGAGACAAACAACACCAAATTGCAAATAATCAAACGATGAGTCCAATTTTCCTATAACTAAGTCCAATAAATGCTTTGGTAACTTTGCCCAATCTGCATAAATAAAAAAATAAAAAATAAATAAAACAACTTCTAAGCATTAATTTCAAAATTTCTCACAATTTAAATATACACAGAAGACATCTACGCCATGTATTAGATAATATTGATCACAACCACTAAATCATGAGATGATTTTTTTCGTTCATATTTTACAACATTTCATACTTGGGATATACAAGAAACCAGCCTTCGTCTATCCAACAAGGAACTAAATTTGTATTCCAAACTACTGTTAATTAACTAATTTATTCATTTTTAAAAATTATGCTCGGATAATTATCGATCCTAGGAATGCAACATATAAGGACGGGTTAAAAACATACCAGAATCCATATATGAACAGTTGAAAAAGGTCTATGATTTCAAGAGTGGAGCTTACGTTTGGTTTGCCGGTTGGAGATTAAATTTTTTAGTTGGAGTTTGTTGATTTTTCAAAAACTAATTATAAATTTTGTTGACTTTTTGAAAAAAGATAAAAACTCAGATGAAAAAGTATAATATAATTGTAGTTCAACTTAAATGTCAAACAAAATCTAAGACTTTCAATTTATGAAAACTGATATGCCAATGGCAGGCTCTTTTAAAGGCAAAAAGGTGTACCTGGTTTCCTAATTCAAGTTGGACTAGTGTTATAGGAAAGGGCGTTAGTCTATATCAAATTTCTTTATTGATATATTAATTAGGGAAAAATTATCCAGTAACAACTTTTCAAAAAAATAAAGATTATCCAATAAAATACAGTTTCATTTCAAAGAAGAAAAAAATAGAGATAATGAGATAAATTCAACCAGAAATTACTTTTTATATAATGTGCACACAAAAAAATTTTTTAGAAAAAAGATAAAAAAAAAAATACAGTTTGACTTGAGTTAAACTCAAATATCAAACCCCCCTTTAAATTTTTTATTTCAATTTATCTTTTTATAAAAAAAATTGATAAAAATTATAACTATAAGAACTCAACCGATTATAATTTAAAAAGCACCGTTAGTTTACACCAACCATAGTACTTTCATATTTCTCTCGAAAAAATAAAGGAAAAGAATCAACCACACTTCCCTTCGTTTACACAAACTTCAGCCATGGCACTCGACGCCGAAATCTATGTTCCTGCCGAAGACGAGGAAGACGACGGCGGTGACTACCACGGCGACGGAAATGACGGCAATAATGCCGAAGAGGAGTTCGACGGCGACGGAAATGACGGCAATGATGCCGAAGAGGAGTTCGACGGCGAAGACAACCCCGCCCAAGTCGAGGACGACGGCGAAAACAATGGCGGCGACGAGGAGGAGGAGGAGGACGACGACGACGACGATGATCCTGCCGCTGAATGTCTCGTCTGCTCCCTCTGCGAACACACCAGGGACACCCACGAGTCTTTGGTCAAGCACCGTAAACGACACAAAAACAAGAGAAAAGACCGGTGTTCTCTCTGTGGACGGCGTTTCACCGACGACGACGTCTTCGACAATCACGTGTGCGAGTGCAGGTTAGTTCAATTTCTTTGAATTCTTGGTTTTTTTTCTTTTCTTTCTGAATTCTTGGCCCGACAATGGGTTTTTCTTTTTTTCATTTCTCCTCTGAGTTCTTGGTCCGACAAATAGAACGATAATTATTTGCAGGAAGTAGATATAGCTAGGGGGAGATGGAGAAAAGGTCTAGAAGAAAACTTGCCGTTTGCCTGCTCTTACCTGCCGTTTCTTTTTCTTCGTTTCCTTATTGTATTTTAAAGAAAAGAGATTGTTTTTCTTCTCTATGAATAGCTCCGACCTTTCTTCTTCTTCATCATTTTTTGTTTCTCTTGGGTTTCTTCTTCTTCTTCTTCTTCTTCTCTTTCTTTCGTTTTTTTCAGAAATATAGAAATTATAACATATTCAGAAATATGAATATGTTATAATTTGACAAGAGCAATATATTAGATAAAATATAGAAATTAAACATTAGAGGTTAAAAAGGAATTTAACATCATCAGAAATATGAAAATATTATAATTTGACAAGATTTATAAAATATGTTAAATATTTAAAATAGGTGTTTAAGAATATACTACTAAGATTTCTTTATCTTAATTTCCTAATTAAATTTGAGATAAAAAGTATTTGACGAAAAAAAGAACCGGTGAACTTAAAAAAAATATGTATATATATATATATATATATATAAAGAACCGGTGTGTTACTTAAAAAGCCAATAAATGTTAATATAATTACTAATAATAAAGATTAAAAAACAAAAAGTTAAAAAAAAAATCTTATTATAGACTAAGAGTGGGGACAACCCAAATTGGAGGTCTTCTATTCATTTTCTTAAGGACATCTGGATCTATCGTATAATGAAAGTTAAAGTTCTTGCTCTCGACGTTGTAAATACCCACATCACAAATGATGGGATTTTGTCCAAGTACGTATGTATTATCCAAGTCGTGAGTGAAATATATACTATTTGGTTGGCATCCAGTGAAATTAGAAGCCAAGACAGATATAGAGGAATTATCACCCAGGAATAAAGAATCACCACCGAGGTTTTTTATTTCAATCCATTTTGCCGCTTCAAAATCCAATCTGAAAATTCTAAACATTTTTGTCTCACGACCTTCGTCCTCTTTCCGCCACCTCATGTATCTTTCAACCTGTAAAAGCTCTCCTTCAGATGACTCGACGAGATATCTCTCAACCTCGCATCGACGTAATCTTTTTCGTGGAATTCCAGGTGCAACCAACTTTACAATGGGATTGCATGAGTTTGTAACATCAAAAGACACAAGTTCCCCATCATCAGAAATTAAAACATAAATTTGATCGTTATATTGAAGTATATCGTGCATGCATGACATCTTATGCTCAGTAAAAGGATCAGGAGCCTTAATTTTAGTCCATGTTGTGTCTTCCGCGATTCTAAACATAGCCAACTCCATGTCGCCAAATATCACGACAACGGTGCATTCATTTGGATTTATTAATGGATCAGCTGTAAGTACGGATTTCTCAATATGAAAATCAAAGATTTCAGAAAAATCTGTTGTGTTATTATATGGATCAAAACCATCTTCTAGATAAGGAGGAAATAGGCATGGAAGGTGTATGCTAAAATCTGCACTATTTCCCTCGTTAATCATAGCATAAGGTTTGTAAAGCGTCACCGTATAGTTCTCATTTACAGCTACCAACCATCCTTGCGAGCCAGAAAAACGCCTATTGTGTGGTATATAAAGTTTTAATTCGGAGAATCTGTTGTCCATGGTATTGTAAATTCTCCATGTATTCTCTTCACCAGGGATGAGAAGCATTGGAACATGATGATGTTGCGATATTTTATACCGTTGGATTTGGCTATCCTTCAACATAGAATTCCATTGAAGACAAACAACACCAAATTGCAAATAATCAAACGATGAGTCCAATTTTTCTATAACTAAGTCCAATAAATGCTTTGGTAACTTTGCCCAATCTGCATAAATAAAAAAATAATAAATAAATAAAACAACTTCTAAGCATTAATTTCAAAATTTCTCACAATTTAAATATACACAGAAGACATCTACGCCATGTATTAGATAATATTGATCATAACCATTAAATCATGAGATGATTTTTTTTGTTCATATTTTACAACATTTCATACTTGGGATATACAAGAAACCAGCCTTCGTCTATCCAACAAGAAACTAAATTTGTATTCCAAACTACTGTTAATTAACTAATTTATTCAGTTTTAAAAATTATGCTCGGATAATTATCGATCCTAGGAATGCAACATATAAGGATGGGTTAAAAACATACCAAAATCCATATATGAACAGTTGAAAAAGGTCTCTGATTTCAAGAGTGGAGCTTACGTTTGGTTTGCTGGTTGGAGATTAAATTTTTAGTTGGAGTTTGTTGATTTTTTGAAAAAAATATAAAAACTCAAATAAAAAAGTATAATTTAATTGTAGTTCAACTTAAATGTCAAACAAAATCTAAGACTTTCAATTTATGAAAACTAATATGCCAATGGCAGGCTCTTTTAAAGGCAAAAAGGTGTGTGCCTAGTTTCCTAATTCAAGTTGGACTAGTGTTATAGGAAAGGGCGTTAGTCTACATCAAATTTCTTTATTGATATATTAATTAGGGAAAAATTATCCAGTAACAACTTTTCAAAAAATAAAGATTATCCAATAAAATACAGTTTCATTTCAAAGAAGAAAAAAATAGAGATAATGAGATAAATTCAACCAGAAATTACTTTTTATATAATGTGCACACAAAAAAAAAAAAAGAACTTTTATCTGATTATTCAATAAATAAAAAAGAAAAAACAAGGTAGATTGACAATTTTTGAACCCTTCTCTTAAAAAGGGCTGAATTTTTATTTTTTAAATTTAGAAACAAGATGACCCAGGTAAACTCACCGATTAAAATTAGTCATTTACTTACATATCGTGCCGGGATCACCTGTCCCCTATTCTCTGTCCTCCTTTCTGTCCCACTAATCAGATCCCGCCACATCAGAAAAAAAAAAAAACCCAACAGCTGAGAAAACTTGCCGTTTGCCTGCCCTTACCTGCCGTTTCTTCTTCTTCGTTTCCTTATTTTATTTTATTTTATTTTATTTTAAAGAAAAGAGATTGTTTCTTCTTCTCTGTGAATAGCTACGACCTTTCTTCTTCTTCATCTTTTTTTGTTTCTCTTGGGTTTCTTCTTCTTCTTCTTCTTCTCGTTCTTTCGTTTTTTTCGTGTTTTCCTTCTCTACACCACAAGACAACCAATCGAAGGAAAAAAATAAAAGCACAGTTTTGCAATCTCATTATCAAATCATTTGCGTTCTCAATCTCGATGAGCAAAACAATAAAGGGCTTGTTTGGTATTCTAGTTTAACTCAAGTTAAGCTGTACTTTTTTTTTGTCTTTCTTTCAAAAAGTTTTTTGTCTTTTCTGAAAAAAGTCAACAAAAATTACTATTCAAACTTAAAAATTTCAACACAACTCAAACTCAACTCATTCACCAAACATCCTAAAAGAAATGGCTTCAAATATGTGAAAATTTTCAGAAGTTGGCCCATGATATTTCTTTTATTATCATCACTTAAATACACTGGTTTCCAAAATTTTAAGACTGGGCACCATCGGTTGAGATGGAAAAGGAGGATGGGTTTTTTTTTCTTTACTTTTTGGCTTAATAGATATAGTAAATTTTGTTGAGTTGAGTCCATTTGATAAATGAGTTTGAATTGAGTTTTTAAAGTTTAAATAGTAAATTTTGTTGACTTTTCAGAAAAGATAAAAAACTTTTTGGGAAAAAAGACAAAGACTTTGGAGGAAAAAGACAAAACTTGAGCTTGAAAAACCAAGTTCAAACTTGGTTTCCAAACGAGCTCGTAAGATTCCAAAGAGTTTTGTTTTGTTTTTTTATTTTCATTTTTATATTCTGAAGGAGATTTAAAATACATCAACATGGGTTTATTTTGTTGTTTTTTTTTTTAATCTAAAGGAGAAATATTATTAAAAACAACTCGTGAGAGCTAAGAGTATAACGGAGCATTAAAGCTCAGAAAAACAACAACTGAAATAACAATAAGAAAAACTACTGAAAGACTAGTAAATGACGGGTGAAACTAAGGTTTATAATGAATCTACAAGACACCATGTAAGTAATTTACCCAGTCAGATAATACTAAAATGAATCTTAATATCGGAGTAAATTCCGACAATATCTATTTTCGGGTCTGCATAATAATGCTTCTGCAACACTATCCAATCTACATCTAATCTAACTATATTAAAAGAGTAGAAAAGAATTTACTATTCATTTTTCGTAGTGAAAAACGCACCGTTTTGATGCTTTTTAACTTTTCCTTTCCGTACTTTTCTTTGTGAAAAAGCTGCTTCGTTTTTATTTCTCCTTCCTCTCGTTCTTCAGTTCTTCTCTCTATCTTTCATCTCTCTTCCTCCGCCCACTGTCTTTTCCTCCTTCCAACACTCTCTCCTCCATTAGCCCTCTCTCTCTCTCTTACTCTATCTCTCTCTCTCCTCTCTTTTTTTCCGCCACTTTGTTTCCCACCGCTCCACTCTTTCTCCTCCCTCAGATATCTGATCGCCACCATCTCTCTCTCACTCTCCCCTCCTTTCTTTCTCCTATCACTGTCGGCTGTCAACATTGTCTCTCTCTCTCTTTCTCTAGCTATCGTGCTGTCAACATCGATCCAAGCCTCGCGATCGCAATCTCATGATCTCAGCCTCTCAATCGCACTCGGCAGCGCCGAGATCGCGAGATGCACCGCCGTCTACGCGTTTCTACCTCTAGATCGTGATCTCGCGATCTCTCTTCTTGGTGAGTCTGGGCTTGCCGTGGGTTTTCGGCGATTTAGCGACAGTTTTTTTTTTTTTTTTTACATGTTTGCTGATTTTTTGTTTCCGCCCCCACCCCCCCCTAAAATTTTCAATTTGGGGGGTTCTTTCTTTTTTTTTCCTCTAATTTATGAGATATGTTCATATACATGGCCCTTTTTTTTATGTTTTCCTTTTTCCTTTCCTCTGTTTGGTTGGTGGAAAATTGGAAGAAAACAAACAGAATTACTAAATCATTTTTATTTTTTTTTTCATACGTTTCATTTTTTAGTTTTTTTTTTTTTAGTTTTTTTTTTGGTGCTCCGGGACATCAATAAGTAAAAGAGAAATTTTTGAAGAAAACACTAATTTTTTTTTCCTTTTTTTTAGAATTTTATTTTTATTTTTTCTTTAATTCGTCGCAACGGTTCCCACGAGACCCACATAGGGGAATTCAAAAGGGACAATGTTGTCTAAAGTTTTTAAAAATCTTCTATTTTTTTTTTTCTTCTTTTGTAAAACAAGAATGAAAACTTTGAAAGAAAAGATGATAACTTTTCACAAAAAAGCCCGTTAGATGATCTCTGGACAGAAGAGTCTCAAAATTTCAACTATTTTCTTCTACAAAGTAATGTCTTTTGTCAAGTATTATAAAAATTTTCATTATCATGATGCATATATGGGAATTGAAAAGGAATACTGTTGTGGCAGATAGTATGTTAAAGAACTTTTTTAATACTAAAATGAGAACTTGAAAGATTAATAATATTTAACAAATTCTGAGAAGTAAAATTTTTAATTGGTGAGTTCCAATCGCTTTAGTGCCTGAAATGAGATTTTATTTATTCCGATCAAGTTAAATCGTTCAAGAAAGACTAGATTCAAATATTTATTTTACCAATGCTTAATGAAGTTTTTTTATTTCGTTGAAAGTATGCCTTGTGAAATTGTTTTGTTGATCTTTCCATTAACAATTTCAGCCGTTGTATAGGTTTAAACTGTCTTTGTTAATTTGGTTGGAATAGTTCTTTAACTTCAGAATTTCCTCTTGTCTATTGTCCATCTTATATTGGGTTCAGAATATCTGATACAATATCATTTAAGTCTTATGTTCTACGATGCCGTTAGAAGAATCTTGGATGAACTTATCTTTGAAGTAGTAGTTATTTAATTCCTTGTTTTTCTTTATTTATGATTTAAATTAGTTGTACACATCAGAACTTGATTTATTCTTAGTTATTATCTCCTACTTTCATGCATGTAAACGTTAAGCAAGTCATTAAGGCTTGACTGATTCTAAATAAAGGACATCGAACTATTTTATTGACTCTTGATTATTTGGGAGGCATTGGTTTCTCATTTAAGCCAATAAACTTTCACTATTTTCTTTGCTTTAGTTACTTTGTGTAACAATATCATGATCTGCAGGATATCTTGAAGAAGAGCACTAGGGGCTTGAAAGAGACTATTGCATTTAGGGAAGAATTTTTACGATATGATGCAGAAGTAGATTAGACTAGACTTGGTCAAATTGTATTTTCTGATATCGGAAAGCAGAAACTTCTAAACAGGTAGATGGCTTTTCTTTTCTCAATATTTCGTTTTTTTAAAAAGTTGCCATTAATTTCTATGCTCTCGGGAAATATGATCTCTTCGCATAATTTAAGTGTATGTATTAGATACTCGATCATCTACAAGTAACCGTGACTTTGAAGATAATGTAAAGTGTAATTCTCTTTCCCTCTCTCTAGCTTTAAGAAGAGGACTCATTAATGAATCACTTCTCACTTCTTTAGATACTTAAGATGTATAATTTTTTTTTAATCTTAATAGTGTAACAAACGAGCACATGAACTTTTTAAAAGCACATCATTGAAGATCAATATACTTGACTTATTATTTGTTGATATGTTTCTGTACGTTCTGTAATAATTGAAAGTTCAATCAGTTGATTAATCTATGGTGGCGACAATATCAGAACATTTTCTGTCTCAAACAATGTATGTTATGCAAGTGTTAAATTGGTCTTACATACTTTTACTAGGTGAAATGAGGGGCATCAATGTGAGCCCTTTTATTGTGCCCATTTTATATGTTTGACTAGAAAATCTGATTCCAAAATTGTTCTGTTTTTATGATTTAATGATAAGTTTGTTAGTTGATTATTATGTTTTTTTCCTCTTAACAATTTATTTATTTTTCTTGCAAATGATGTTCTGCTTTTTGTTTCCTATTGCTAAAGCTATTGTAGGGTTATGATGGTAGTTTTGAATAGTTAATTTAGAACTATATGTGTCTTCGAGGAAGGAAAATTAATTGCCCAAGTTTTATTTCAAATGGTAAGATCTTTTGTTTCGGATGATTAATTTTTTTGCATTTGTTTGGATTATTGGCTTAATTGATCAACCTATTTTAAGACAAAGATGGACTGGGATTGGTGAAAGAAAACCTATATTTTTATTAATTATATCATAAAGTTTTAACTCTTCAATTGTATTTATTAATATATTTTTTTATAATTTCTAGAAAATATTCCTTTATATTAAACGTTATGAAAATTTTCATCACAACTCAACATGTGCAACGCACATGTCCAAACTAGTAATTTAAAAAGAAAAAAAAAAAAAAGAGAGTAAATAACAGTTTTCAAAAAATTTTAAAATAAGTAGCGGAAATAAACAAAACCATCTGAAGGACGGAATTTCAATACAACATTAGGATGACAGCAACAATGCTATAACATCACCAATGAAGTCGAACGCTACACACTAACTAATAACATCACCACGAGTCTTTGGTCAAGCACCGTAAACGACACAAAAACAAGAGAAAAGACCGGTGTTCTCTCTGTGGACGGCGTTTCACTGACGACGACGTCTTCGACAATCACGTGTGCGAGTGCAGGTTAGTTCAATTTCTTTGAATTCTTGGTTTTTTTTCTTTCCTTTTTCTTTTCTTTCTGAATTCTTGGCCCGACAATGGGTTTTTCTTTTTTTCATTTCTCCTCTGAGTTCTTGGTCCGACAAATAGAACGATAATTATTTGCAGGAAGTAGATATAGCTAGGCGGAGATGGAGAAAAGGTCTAGAAGAAAACTTGCCGTTTGCCTGCTCTTACCTGCCGTTTCTTTTTCTTCGTTTCCTTGTTTTATTTTAAAGAAAAGAGATTGTTTTTCTTCTCTATGAATAGCTCCGACCTTTCTTCTTCTTCATCTTTTTTTGTTTCTCTTGGGTTTCTTCTTCTTCTTCTTCTTCTCTTTCTTTCGTTTTTTTCGTGTTTTCCTTCTCTACACCACAAGACAACCAATCAAAGGGAAAAGAAAAAAAAAGGCACAGTTTTGCAATCTCATTATCAAATCATTTGCGTTCTCAATCTCGATGAACAAAACAAAAAAGAAATGGCTTCAAATATGTGAAAATTTTGAGAAGTCGGCCCATGATATTTCTTTTGCACTTTAATACACTGGTTTCCAAAACTTTAGGACTGGGTTTTTTTTGAGATGGAAAAGGACGATGGGTTTTTTTTCTTTGCTTGTTGGCTTAATGGTTATAAGATTCCAAAGAGTTTTGTTTTGTTTTTTTATTTTCATTTTTATATTCTCATAGAGATTTAAAATACATCACCATGGGTTTATTTTGTTTTTGTTTTTTTTTTTTAATCTAAAGGAGAAATATTATTAAAAACAACCCGTGAGAGCTAAGAGTACAACGGAGGGATAAAGCTCAGAAAAACAACTGAAATAACAATAGTAAAAACTACTGAAAGACTAGTAAATGACAGGTGGAACTAAGGTCCATAATGAATCTAGAGGACACCATGTAAGTAATTTGCTCAGTCAAAGAATACCAAAACGAATCTTAAGATGGGAGTAAATTCCATCAATGTCTATTTTCGGATCTGCATACTAATGCTTTTGCAACACTGTCCAATCTACATAATTTAAAAAGAAAAAAAAAAGAGTAAATAACAGTTTTCAAAAAATTTTAAAATAAGTAGAGTAAATAAACAAAACCCTCTGAAGAATGGAATTTCAATACCACATTAGGATGACAGGAACAATGCTATAACATCCCCAATGAAATCGAACGCTACACACTAACTAATTAATAAACCGCGCGTCCCCAAATGGGGTCACTCTTTATTACATGGTCGTTTTATTCTCGGACTTGGTGTATTTCTAATGTGCAATAATTTTCACCAATATGGCAAACTAAGAACAATGGGCCACGACTATACGGATCATTAGTAACATTTTGCACTAGAAGTCTAGAACCTTGAAGTTCTGCTCGTAAGTTATACACTAATAGAAAGTTAATACTATTAAGAACTAGCTTAAGTACTGAAATGGAATATTAATCTAGTATTAAATTGAAGTTAAAAAAAAAAAAAAAAGAGAGAGAAAAAGATATGTTCAATGTCTTTTTTAAGGGCTTCATTTTCTGGTTTGGTTCTTATGTTGTGTTTGATTCCCTTGAATCTTAAATGTACTTCAGTTCTATTTTAGAGCTTAAATCTCCATGTTCAACAAGATATTTCCTGTTATAATAAGCAGAAATATACTTATACAGTCGTGGGTTATAATTTGAACAGATCAAGTGAATTTCTGGTACGAACCTTGTTGAGCCAGTAGGAGTTGAGAACCTTGAGACCACCCAGCTTACGTCCGGCCCGTTCCTCTGCCACTGAGCGCTTACTGCGTTGGAATTTCAGCCGTGTGATACCCTGGTTCGTGGGCTTGCCATAAACAATACCCTTAGGAACTGGCCTCTTGCGACCACCACGTCTGACACGTACACGGTAGATCACATACCCCTGTCAGAGAATAACAACAGTTATCATAGTATATTTCATCAATGGCAGGGAAAGCTTCATGGGTCTCGCAAAACTCAAATACAGAAGGTACGTTCATCGATAGTGATTTGAAATAGAATCTAAAAACACAATCAAACACAAATCCTTGTCAGGATATTATATATATATATATATATATATATATATATATAGAACATTCTCCATCTACCAAAAAAAAAAAAAAAAAAAGACAGCAAAAAAATGCGCCATTGATAGCTAAAGAAAAACTAAAGAACTTAAAAAACAAAAATGGTCGATAACGTGAATCAAGAAGATTTGGAGCTTGCTATGTAAATCTATAACGGAAATGTAGTTTTTTTTTTTTTTTTTGGTGCGCATTGGATAAAAAGTAGTTTCCGGTTGAATTTATCTCATTATCTCTACTTTTTTTTTCTTCTTTGAGATGAAACTGTTATTTTATTGGATAATCTTTTTATTTTTTTTTGAAAAGTTATTATTGGATAATCTTTCTCTAATTAATATATCAGTTAAGAAATTCGATATAGACTAACGCCCTTTCCCTATAACACTAGTCCAACTTGAATTAGGAAAGCTGGCTCACCTTTTTTCCTCTAAAGAGCCTGCCATCGGCATATCTTTCTCCATAAATTGTCGAGTCTTCATTCTTGAAATCAGAGACCTTTTTCAACTCTTCATACATGAATTCTGGTATGTTTTTAACCCGTCCTTATATATTGTATTCGTAGGATCGATAATTATCCGAGCATAATTGTTAAAAATGAATTAATTAGTTAATTAACAGTAGTTTGGAATACAAATTTAGCTCCTTGTTGGATAGACGAAGGCTGGTTTCTTGTATATCCCAAGTATGAAATGTTGTAAAATATGAACGAAAAAAATCATCTCATGATTTAGTGGTTGTGATCAATATTATCTAATATATGGCGTTTGCTGTGTATATTTAAATTTGTGAGAAACTTTGAAATTAATGCATGTAAGTTGTATGTATTATTTATTTATTTATGCAGATTGGGCAAAGTTACTAAAGCATTTATTGGACTTAGTCATAGAAAAATTGGACTCATCGTTTGATTAGTTGCAATTTGGTGTTGTTTGTCTCCAATGGAATTCTATGTTGAAGGATAGCCAAATCCAACGGTATAAAATATCGCAACATCATCATGTTCCAATGCTTCTCATCCCTGGTGAAGAGAATACATGGAGAATTTACAATACCATGGACAACAGATTCTCCGAATTAAAACTTTATATACCACACAATAGGCGTTTTTCTGGCTCTTCGCAAGGATAGTTGGTAGCTGTAAATAAGGACTATACGGTGACGCTTTACAAACCTTATGTTATGATTAACAAGGGAAATAGTGCAGATTTTAGCATGCACCTTCCATGCCTATTTCCTCCTTATCTAGAAGATGATTTTGATCCATATAATAATACAACAGATTTTTCTGAAATCTTTGATTTTTATATTGAGAAATCTGTACTTACAGCTGATCCATTAATAAATCCAAATAAATACACCATTGTCGTGATATTTGGCGACATGGAGTTGGCTATGTTTAGAATCGCGGAAAACACAACATGGACTAAAATTAAGGCTCATGATCCTTATACTGAGGATAAAATGTCATGCATGCACGATATACTTCAACATAACAATCAAATTTATGTTTTAATTTCTAGTGACGGGGAACTTGTGTCTTTTGATGTTACAAACTCATGCAATCCCACTATAAAGTTGGTTGCACTTGGGATTCCACGAAAAAGATTCCGCCGATGCGATGTTGAGAGATATCTCGTGGAGTCATCTGAAGGAGAGCTTTTACAGGTTGAGAGGTACATGAGGTGGTGGAAAGAGGACGAAGGTCGTGAGACAAAGATGTTTAGAATTTTCATATTGGATTTTGAAGCGGCAAAATGGATTGAAATAAAAAAACCTTGGTGGTGATTCTTTATTCATGGGTGATAATTCCTCTATATCTGTCTTGGCTTCTAATTTCACTGGATGCCAACCAAATAGTATATATTTTACTCACGACTTGGATAATACATACGTACTTGGACAAAATCCCATCATTTGTGATGTGGGTATTTACAATGTCTAGAGCAAGAACTTTAACTTTCATTATATGAAGAAAAGGAATAGAAGACCTCCAATTTGGGTTGTCCCCACACTTAGTCTATAATAAGATTTTTTTAAAAACTTTTTGTCTTTAATCTTTATTATTATTATTATTATTATTATTATTATTATTATTATTATTATTATTATTAAGATTTGTGGACGCGCGGTTATTAGTTAGTGTGTAGCGTTCGACTTCATTGGTGATGTTATAGCATTGTTCCTGTTATCATAATGTGGCATTGAAATTCCGTCCCTCAAAGGGTTTAGTTTTTTTACTCAAATTAATTTAAAATTTTTAGAAAATTGTTTTTAACTTCTTAAATTTTTTTTTTGTAGATTGGGCAATGTTGTAGAAGCATTAGTTGTTTATTAGACCACATCCATGTAGACCCGTAAACAGATGTGTGAATGGAATTTACTCCGATGTTGAGATTCGTTCTAGCATTCTTTGAATGGGTAAATTACTTGCATGGTGTCCTGTAGATTCATTCTAGACCTTAGTTTTAGTTGTCGTTTCCTAACCTTTCAATGATTTTTCTGATTGTTATTTGAGTTGTTGTTTCTGTGAGCTTTATCCATCTGTTATACTTTTAGCCCTCACAAGGCTTTTTTGTAATAATATTTCTCCTTTAGATTAAAAAAAACAAAAACAAAAACAAAATAAACCCATGGTGATGTATTTTAAATCTCCTTCGGCATCCTTGATTCAGAGAGGGGGAAAAAAATAAAAATGAAAAACAAAATAAAACAAACTTACATCCATTAAGCCAAAAAGCAAAGAAAAAAACCCATCGTCCTTTTCGATCTCAATAGATGGTACCCAGTCTTAAAATTTTGGAAACCAGTGTATTAAAATGATGATAATAAAAGAAATATCATTGGTCAACTTCTGAAAATTTCCACATATTTGAAGCCATTTCTTTTTTGTTTTGTTCATCGAGAGTGAGAACGCAAATGATTTGATAACGAGATTGCAAAACTGTTTTTTTTTTTTTTTTTTTTTCCTTTGATTGGTTGTCTTGAGGTGTAGAGAAGGAAAACGCAAAAAAAACGAAAGATTTCTAGCCAACATTAGAATTGCATAAAATATTATTTAGTGACCGCTTCTATCGAATGAGACAAGGCATTTAACTCGCAAGAAATCCATGGCAATTTGCAAGAGGCTAAAAAAATCTGAAGGGATCATGAATAGATATGAGAAGACTCCCGCTCAAGAACATTTGAGTTCTCCAGAGCATTGAAAATAGGAAGGCAATCTCCTTGGAAAACATGATTCCACTGCTTAGCCTTGGTAAGACGGAGGCACACAAAGCCGGAACATTTTCTACCTGCAAATTCATTCTCAGAAGCTAGATCGGAGGATAGGATTTAGGACCAAAGAGGCCAACAAAATCATATCCGAGAGACCGAGACTAGAGTCTCATTCTAAGAAATGTTCCGCCGACCACCAAGCAACAAGCCATCGCCAAAGGACATCCAATAAACAGATGAAAATCATCTTTAAGATCATTACAATGCGACGACTTAGAAATGCCTATAAAGAACAACTCAACTGCCAATTGCTTATATAAGCTTCCACAGAACAATCTTGCTCTCAAAATAGGTTTGAGTCGCATAAGAATTTCCAAGAAAATTGGCTGCCCATAATAGTGTGAAAGCCCCACAAAGACGAAGGGGGGAAAAAAAGGGTGAACAGGTGAGGCAAAAAGGTTGAAAAAATGGTGCAAAAGCAAGGATCTTCACTTTTTGTACTCCTCTTTGCCAGTGACCATCAGGTCGACGTCGTGGGGGGCGGTTCCGTGATGACAGTGGTGTTTCTCGATGGGCATGGGCTGCCGGGGTGGAGCAACGATTGTAGTTCATTCTGTGTTGTTTTTGTACCTGTTGCCGTTTCCTGATGTAATTGACTTTATCCGGTCAACTTATATATTTTGGTATTGTCGTTTATCCTATTGAGATTGCCAATTGAGGTTATAATCGATGTGGTTATTATTAATGTCGTTTTTTTTCCCATTTTTGTTATTCTCGATGTCTTTTATTCCGGATATTATCGTTTTGATGTATACGCACTTGTCGTGAGGTAAACAGAGTGAACAAATAAATACTTAAAAATAATATTTAAAAGATGACATTGCTACTTAAATAGACAAAACTAGTAATTGTCCACGTAAGAGTATAGATTAGATGTAAAATTAAAAAATTTAAAATAAGGTTGCGAAAGCATTTAAAGCTAAGCAATTTGGGCAGCAGTCCATTAGATCTTTAGACGATAATCGATAAATGCATCGACGGTATGTAAAAAATAATAATAATAATAATAATACTTATAAAGTAAATGGAATTTACTAGATGAAAAATGCAAACAATTTTGATAAGAACAAAACTTCACAGCTCGAGGACAACCAAATAAATTAACCAAAGCTTCAACAAAGAAAAAAATACTCGAGCTAAAATCCAAGAGCAGAAAACAAAACACACCGATACAGACACCACCAATGTCATGGAGATCAACGGTAGCGTCGAAGAGAGAGTGTATTGTTCCTCTTCCAAGTCGCCCTCCTGGAAGGTCGGGCCTTGTGGTGCGTGTGCCCCTTCCCACGGAGACCTCTGTATTTCTTTCCGGCAGAAGTGAGTCCACGGAGCTCCCTGTGCTTGTGAACAGGTTTGCAGATCCAATTGATCCTTGGGTCATTACGGATCGCATTGTGGGCAGGATCAACCAAGATAATCTCAAAGTATTTGTACGTAGAATCCTGGAAGAATGGAAGTGTAAAGCACCAAAATGAAGTTAAAAAACGATCTTATTACCAACCAACTGTTCTTTTTGTTCATACTAAAACCTCCATGTTCAACAAGATGTTTCCAGTTATAATAAGCAGAAATATACTTATACAGTCGTGTGATATAATTTGAACAGATCAAGTGAATTTCTGGTACGAACCTCGTTGAGCCAGTAGGAGTTGAGAACCTTGAGACCACCCAGCTTACGTCCAGCTCGTTCCTCTGCCACTGAGCGCTTACTGCGTTGGAATTTCAGCTGTGTGACACCCTGGTTCGTGGGCTTGCCATAAACAATACCCTTAGGAACTGGCCTCTTGCGACCACCACGTCTGACACGTACACGATAGATCACATACCCCTGTCAGAGAATAACCACAGTATCATTGTACATTTCATCAATGGCAGGGAAAGCTTCATGGGTCTAGCAAAACTCAAATACAGACGTTACAGTCACAGATAGTGATTTGAAATAGAATCTCAAAACACAATCAAAAACAAATCCTTATTAGGGGGTGTGTGTGTGTAACATTTCCATCAGCGAACAAAAAAAGAAAGCAAAAAATGCTCCTTTGATAGCTAAAGTAAAAAAATCAAGGTCGTTGGAAACTGGCTGATCATATCACTCCATGAAACACGAATCATGAAAACAAAAAACAAAAATTTCCTCTCAAAATCTTCAAACAATTAGGAACCCATTTTTCTAAAACCAATTCTCTATTGCTTGCCTTCATCTTTTGCACAAATGCTCCTCACGAACCAGAAAGCGAATAAAGCAAAAACTCATTGAACTTCACTTTTTGTTTTCTAGACTAAGATAAGATAGAAAAACATTGCACAATAACAACAATAATAAAACCATAACATTCTGCAACACAAACACGAAGGGCAATCCTCAAAGGTCTGATATAAATACTGATATTTGTATAATATAATTATACAGGTATACCTGTATAATATAATTATACAATCCTCAAACATTACATACACACACATATATAATTATATAGGTATACCTGCTTGGCCTTGTAGCCCAAGCGGCGAGCCTTATCAGGGCGGGTGGGGCGCGTGACACGCACGATTGAAGGGTGCTGGCGGTACTCCCAGCATCTCACTCTCTGCACGAACCTCATCAGATCCGACTGCTTCTTCCTCCATATCTCCGACACGTACTTGTACGCCCCTAAAAATCACACCAATTTCAAAGCCATTATCACCCAAAAAAAAACTTGAATTTGACGAGACAATTTCATTACGAAAAATGGTTGAAGGGAAAAAAAATGCAAACTTTGATTGGCGGGTGAGAAAATTATGCAGAAAATATGCTACGCAGAAAGGAATAAGAAACGAAAGGAAATGGAAATTGTGCAAAGGCGATGAAAATCGAAGAGATCTGGGGATGAAGATACGTACCCATTTGGCTATGGCGTCGTCTTCTACCCTTGGGGTTTCGGCTGAGAAGCTGAGAGAGAGATAATAATTAGGGTTTAGAAAGACTGTAGTTACGGTTTTGAAGAACCGAAATATCGTTCTGTCGTTTCCTTTGTGACTTGTTTTTGGGCTTCTCTGTGTTGGTCCTGGGCCCATGACTATTTTGGGCTCAAAAAATTTTTGGGCTTAAACATGACGTGGGCCTCGCCTTTGAGCGTCCCGAAATTAGTCCGGAATCACGTACGACGATGACTAAAAAACGACAATGATTCAGAAAAAGGCAACCGAAAAAATAAACCTCACTGACATAAGAAACAACAACAACATTGAAACAAGGACACGACAACGACGATGACTCAAAAACGACAATGATTCAGAAAACGGCAAAACCCAATTAATAACTGACATGAGAAACGACAACAACATGGAAACAAGGACACTTGCAACAATTTGGCTCCCATTTTTTCGTTATGTGTACATTGTATTTTCTTTTTTTTTTCCCCTACTAAAGAATAAAGTTTTATTCTAATAATAACCCCTTATTTCAAGGTTAGTATAAGAAATCATTATATATGGACATGCAAAAACTAAAATTTGGAATTTCTACATGTCCTTGAGCTGAATTCTAAGAGTCATCATTTTCCCCATAATTTGCCTAATTTGGCACCAATCAAATTAGAAAATCTGATCATTAGATTTTTAATTCAAACTAAATCGTTCCAATCGAAAAACATCAATTGCTTCTATGCTCGTAAATCATGCAATTCAATGGAATACACAAGACATAATTTTTTTATTTATAAATATCACATAGAACTACCAAAATTATAGCCGAGTTTAGAAATTTCTGAATAAAAACGTAGCAAGAAACACGCGGCACCTGGGCATTAAACTAGGCAGTTCAATTGGACACAAGTCACCGAGAAGAATGCAAAATACACACACACACACACAAACACACACAAAACATATATATATTGTGAAGAAATTAAAAGATGACACCAAGTGGGAAACTCTGCCGTCACATACGAAACGTTCCTATCCATAAATTAATCCTCTCAAGAGAATAAAACACCCCCACACCAAGAAAAGTTACCAGTCTCTCACTTCACTTTTTTTTTTTTTTTTTTTTAGTTTTAAAATTTTTTAAATGGAGAAAACAAAACATAAGAAAGAACAACATATATATATAAATACAAAACCAGAATATATCCAAACCGTGAGTTTATCTTCTATCTATATATTCTATATTCTCAACGATGTTCGGAGGGAAAAGCATGGGAGGTGGCAACGGAGGAGGTCTGTTGAGGTCGGTCGGTAGAGTCGTTACAAGCACAAGGGCTAACTTCGCCGGTGGGCCTCTCCCAGATTCCATTTCTTGTTCTTCATCTTCTTGTTCTAGTTCTACCAGTACTGGTAATGGTAACAACAACAACAACAACAACAGCCGTACTAGTAATACCCCTAGGCATGCCCAGAAAGAGAAAAGCAGTAGTACTCTGTCTCTGTCTTCGCCTTTTGCTTCGTGCAATGTTCCTGTCTCCTCCGTCTATGGCTTCCCCACATCGCCACCGCCGTCGTGGCCTCATTCCGACGACTCCGATTGGGTCGCCGTCGACGGCTTTGTCGATGATGCCTTTGTTCTCGGCCCTGTTCCTTCCGAGGATGAAGTCCACAGCGCCGTTTCTGCTCTTCAACAGTGAGAACCCTTTTTTTTCTTTTCTTTTTGCCACCAGATTTCGTTTTTGTGTTTGTGGGTTCCTCTTTTGTCAATTGAAATAAAAATGTCGGAGCATCGGCTTTAATTGAACACCGATGCCAATTTATGTAGCAGATAAGTTAATATTTATTTATTGATAAACATTTAAAAAATTATCACGTTAATTGATTACATTTATCTATCAATAGAAATATTATAATTTATTAAGTTCTTATTCATAAATTAAAATTGAAATTGATGTTTCTTGGGTTATTTAAAATTTTGGGTAATTTGAGTGGCTTGAGGGACTTTTATTTTATTAATTAAAAAAATATATTTGAGTCATTGAAGCTGTGATTTTCTTTCTGTGTTATTATAAAATTGGGGGTAGGTAATGGTGGTGGTATGGGTGTTTTGACGGCTATGGAAAAGGACACATGCTTCAATAGACCCCAACAAGACAGAGTCTTTAACAAAGGTTGTGGCTTTCATAAATAAATGATGGAAAGAATAATAAGGACTGTGAAAAACGATGGCTGCATTGAGTTCCCTTGGATAATGTACTATGAAAAGAAAAATCACACATACCTTTCTATCACAAATGTATGTTCCATGAATCCGAAAAAATATGGGAGAGAGATTAAAACTCTGTTGTTCGCATTACATGTCGTTCGTGTTTATATTTTTCTTTTTTCTTTTTTCTTGAAATACATTTACTTGTGTTAGGATTAACCATAATAAGCTTAAGGAGTCGATAATATAGTTCAAATTTATGTAAATGCCCCCTCTAAATTATAGTAACAATTTACAAAACAATATTACAGCACAGAGGAAAAAACAAACCTATTTTTTTCCCAAAGGGAATCTATATAATTTTGCGACGTGAACTTTTGTACAACTAGCAGAAAGTATACAACTTCTTTTTTCCCCTATCAAGATCAAATGTTAATATGTTGTTTTAATCTAACACTTTTTTTTTTGTTTTTTTTGTTTTTGTTCTTCTTGTTTTAAAGTTCAACTAATTAGGAACTACCTTGTGGTTGCTGATGGAATTCATTGTTCATCAACATTAATTATTTGTCGAGGTTTTACTCAAATATTCATCATTTTGTTTAAACCCGAATCAAAGGTGAAATCCTTTTTTTTCTTTTTTTTTTTTACTTCTAATCTTTGTGAATAACGTAAAATAGGTTGATCAATTGTGTCTTAGACAACTAGATTTAAGCTCGGCATGTACATTAATTCGGCTTAAATTTTTATTAAACCCCCATACTTGAGAGACTTAAAAATCAAAGTTCCAACATTTATAAATAAAAATTACAACAACACAATATTGTAGCAAGGAACAAACATGATTGCCAGAAGTGGTGAACCAAATTTTGTCTCATACACATTGCATGTGTGTGTTTGGACCAGCTAAATACATTTCCTGTTTGGGAAGGACAATATAGGATTAAAATCAAAATAAAATTAAAATTAAAATTAAAATTAAAATCAAAATCAAAGGAAGGCGTACTTTTAGTGAGGGGCATTTTCGGAAACGAAAAGATGCAAAGCAGAGCAGAGCAGCCAAAAGTTTTTGAGAGAGAGAAAGTGGAGAGAGAGAGAGAGAGAGAGAAATGCACGTGAGCTCGTAATCATTATTGTTAAATTCTCTCTCTCTCTCCTTGAGTCACTCTCTTCGCCATTGCAACAAAGCCTTCCCTTCCCTTCCTCATTCGGTTTTTCATTCCACGCATAGAACAGAATTATTCATCTTCTCTTTCTCTTTCTCACTCTTTTCATACACCATAATTTCCACTTTGTAATCCGCAGAAGAACAAGAAGAAGAAGCTGCTTTTGATTCAAAATTCAGTTGAAGAAACGGTCCGTTTTCTCGATATTTTCTTCACTTCTTTTATGCTGCATTTATACTTATACTTCGTTTGATCCAATAGTACTTCGTTTCCGAGCTTTACAAATCATATATATATACACACACACATATACGTACATTTCTTGTTGAAGAGTTTTTTTAAGCTTTCACTGTATAAAGCTAGATTTTACTGTTTGATTGTCTTCCCTGTTGATTTCTGAGCTGAAATCCTCACAATATTTAGTACTCTCTCCAACCTTTTCGTTGCATTGAACCACCAACTTTATGATTTAGTAAATATTTTCATTCTAGTTTGCAACAGTCCATTATTTGCGTCTTTAAA
The DNA here is from genome assembly GCA_008635985.1 of Ficus erecta. Taxonomy (NCBI): domain Eukaryota; kingdom Viridiplantae; phylum Streptophyta; class Magnoliopsida; order Rosales; family Moraceae; genus Ficus; species Ficus erecta. Next base: position 4,452,001 of record BKCH01000010.1, read on the forward strand.
TTGTTTTTTTTTTGTTTTTGTTTTTGTTTTTCACACAGCCACATATGATGAGACGTATAAAAAGATAGATTATCATTCGGTGGTCTGCACAGATTATGATTTCATAGAATTGATATGAATAAATGGGTCAAATGTCAACTTCTTGTTAAACGTATATATCGTGTAAGTAAAATGACTGTGAAATATCTAATTTACCAAATAATTGCTCCTAAATAAGTGTTTTCCATTCGAAAGTGAAAAATTTTGCTAGAACTGACCTGTGCGTTGTTAGCAGCTCTACTTATTATAAAAGCACACATGTAATTTGCATAATAAATTAATTAATAAATAATAAATTAAGCTTGCGTTATCAGTTTAAAATAAAAATTTTAAATTAAAATTGGTTGATTTTTAAAAAACCTAGTTATAACTTTTATTAACAAAAAAAAAAAAAAACAAAAATAAAAAACTGAGATGAAAACTTTAAGTTCAAGATGGAGTGTCAAATGGTTTGTAGATGCATTCCATAAAACATTTCCAAAACTCGTTATTTATGAAAAAGGATTTAATTGTGAAGTGCATGGACGATCACTGTCAAAGTTCGTAGGTTAAAACCAACATCTTTGGCCCTTTAATTTTGAACTGTGAAAAGTATTCCTAATGCTATTGCGTCTCGAGGGCCATAACACGTGTCTTGCAGAATCTTTGAATTCTACAGCTTTGTTTCCTACTTGCTGGTGATGAACCTAGCTACCTACATCGACATTCATTTAATAAAAGAGGTTCAAGCAATGACGAAATCAGAAAACTTGTTAAGTGAATATCTATAATTAAGATCATGAATACATAGAGATGAACGTCTCAAAAACCTTATAAGTAGTTACAATTATTTAAAAGTTCCATCATCAAAGAAAGGAAATCTCAATGATTTGATTTTGTTATGTGAATATGATCAAGACCTTAAAAACTAACCAATGATCGATAATGTGAATCTCTTGAGACGTTGATGTATATTTAAGCCATGCATACAAGTAGAATCGATTAGCCCTCATGCACTTTATTCCAGAAAATAGCATTAGGACAACAACTTTAAAATTTAAAAAAAAAAAAAGAAAAAAAAGAAAAAAAAAGGGAACTATTTTGTGTTAAATCGAGAAGATTTGGAGCTTGCCATGTAAATCTATAAAGGAGAAAATTACCTAAATAGTTATAGTTTTTTCATCAATTAACTAACATGATACCAATTATTTATTCTTAATCAATATAATACAAATTTTAATTTTATTTTGTGTCATATTGATTTTGTATCATATTAATGTAATATCTTTAAATTTGTTTCATTCAAATATTTTCTCTAATGTAACATTAGCTGTCCTTTAATTTATATAATGAGATTGAGACCATTTTTTTTCAAAAGAAAAAAAAAAGATTGAGACCAAATTATCATTAAAGTTATATGGCATGTCGTTCATTGTTATAAGTCTGCTATCATTCAAGTATATCATATTGTTATTTTATTTGGTATTTTAACTCAACTTTAACTAAACTGTACTTTTTATCTTACCTTTTGTTTTGTTTGCAAGCAATATCTTAGTCTTCTTTTGGTTCGTCAGTTGGAGATGAAATTTTTAAGTTAGCGTTGATTGAATTTTTAAAAACTAATTAATTATAATTTTATTGATTTTTAAGGAAAAAAAACAAAGATTGAGTTAAAAATTTTGTGTCGCAATTGGAATATGAAACAAACTCCGCTAAAAGGGGAAAAAAAAAAAGTAAAGTAAAAACTACATGTCGTTTTCTCTTCTAAACGACAAGTCGCTGTTAACTCTACTAAATCGACCCGGGCGGTGGGCGCATTGTTGTACTTTAATGATATCTTTCGTTAACAGGTCAACTAATGTCGTTTTTTCAAGCAAAAAACTACATGTCGTTTTTGGAAAGAAAATGTAGCATGTTCTTTCGAGAACCTGTGTCGTTATGTTCGGGAATTGACATGACGTTTTGGAAAAATTTGCTGCTGACATAATGGGAAAACGACATGTTGTTTTTATGCTTTCCTAATCACGGTGTATTAAGAATTTAGTTTGCCTGCATCAAAAAATATATTTCTCAAGTAAAAGACTTATTATTATTATTATTATTTTATAAATATGTCATTTACCTATTAAAATTTTCGATCACATAGTAAATTTTTTATTTATTTCAAAATTTTAAAAATCTACTTTTCATTTCCTTATTTTCCTAAAATACTATTTATTACATTTTTTTTTTTTGACAATTTGTTATTCTTTTATTTGCCAACCATACAGTTAGGGGGAAAAAAAAAGTAAACAGTGAATACGGAAATAATAAGTGATCAAATACCAGACGTTATACTAGAGCAATCTATATAGAATTGTTAATTCAAGAAATCTAACCTATCAAAAAAAAAAAAAAAAATCCGACCTATCAAATCTAACTTAATGGCGTGTTTAATTTAAGATAGTTCTTAATATATAAGGAAAACAAAAAATCTAACAACCTAATAGCTATGTACCGGTTACAGTCAGAAATATATTTTAATAGTGGCAAATATCAAAAAAAAAAAAAATTAAAGATAAAATAAAGGATAAGTTGTTAATTTGGTCCCTCAATTTGTAATTTTTTACAACTTTGATCCTTAATTTTTTTTTTTTTGTCGTTAAAATGCCCCAAACCTATATAAATGTTACTACAATAGACTTTTTCTATAAATTTTTTGGCGGCATCCATTAGTTAGTATCACTTTTTGATCAAATTACTAATAAATTCTATTAAACAATTAATGAATATGACTATTGCAGTAATATTTTTAACAATTTAGGCACATTCCCTATTTTTTCCGTAGATGGAATGACTATAAACTACATAAAATATAAGTAGTCTTTTAGATATTTTTTGGACTATGTTCGTTAACTAGTATAACTTTTTGATTAAATTTCTAACAAATTCCATCCAAATATTAACGGAAATAACTATTCTAGTAATATTTTAAAAGTTAAAAAGCCTTTCAGCACTAAAAAAAAAAAAAAAAAAAACCTTAATGATCAAAGTTGCATAAGATCAAAAGTTTAAGGACTAAATAAGTAATTTACCCTAATATAAATTTTAGAGGGAGCTATGTGAGAATTTTTAATTTTAGTAGGTTTTTATAAGAAATTATATATAATTTTTGTAGGGGCAAAATAGTCAATATATAATCTTTTTTTAACAACTTTATATCTATTATATGAGAATTTTTTATTTTTAGTAAGGATAAAATAAAGAACGCATAAAAAGTTTTTAATTTTAGTAAGGACAAAATATAAGAATTATAAAATTTTTAAGATAAAAATAAAATAACAAAAAATTTCCAGGCTTACACCATAAAATTTTCTCCAGGCTATATATATATATATAATATTTACTTAGCATGTGTTTGAACACACTATCTAAATCTTAGAATCACAATCCAATTTTTATATTTTTCCTTTAGTTCACTATTCATATAGTTTTAGAACTCAAATTTTAAAAGTCCATAACTTGTATAAATAAGTCTAAATGAGATATATATATATTTATATTTTTTAATTACATAGAATTTTGAGACGAACAAAACAAACTTTATATTGATATTTTTTAAAATACATTTTAAATTTTTACACTTTTTAACTCTAGCAATTCAAATACCTCAATAAACGCACAAACAATCTAAATCTAAATTTTACAATCTAAACCTTAATATCAAACACATACTTAACCTCTATTTGATGTTTTTACTTTAACTTAGACAGTGTTTGGTAGATGAGTTGAGTTTGGGTTGAGTTGAAATTTTTAAGTTTGAATAATAATTTTTGTTGATTTTTTTAGAAAAGACAAAAAAAATTTTTAGAAAAAAGATTAAAAAAAAATACAGTTTAACTTGAGTTAAACTCAAATATCAACCCCCCCTTTAAATTTTTTATTTCAATTTATCTTTTTATAAAAAAAATTGATAAAAATTATAACTATAAGAACTGAACCGATTATAATTTAAAAAGCACCGTTAGTTTACACCAACCATAGTACTTTCATATTTCTCTCGAAAAAAAGAAAGGAAAAGAATCAACCACACTTCCCTTCGTTTACACAAACTTCAGCCATGGCACTCGACGCCGAAATCTATGTTCCTGCCGAAGACGAGGAAGACGACGGCGGTGACTACCACGGCGACGGAAATGACGGCAATAATGCCGAAGAGGAGTTCGACGGCGACGGAAATGACGGCAATGATGCCGAAGAGGAGTTCGACGGCGAAGACAACCCCGCCCAAGTCGAGGACGACGGCGAAAACAATGGCGGCGACGAGGAGGAGGAGGAGGACGACGACGACGACGACGATGATCCTGCCGCTGAATGTCTTGTCTGCTCCCTCTGCGAACACACCAGGGACACCCACGAGTCTTTGGTCAAGCACCGTAAACGACACAAAAACAAGAGAAAAGACCGGTGTTCTCTCTGTGGACGGCGTTTCACCGACGACGACGTCTTCGACAATCACGTGTGCGAGTGCAGGTTAGTTCAATTTCTTTGAATTCTTGGTTTTTTTTCTTTCCTTTTTCTTTTCTTTCTGAATTCTTGGCCCGACAATGGGTTTTTCTTTTTTTCATTTCTCCTCTGAGTTCTTGGTCCGACAAATAGAACGATAATTATTTGCAGGAAGTAGATATAGCTAGGCGGAGATGGAGAAAAGGTCTAGAAGAAAACTTGCCGTTTGCTTGCTCTTACCTGCCGTTTCTTTTTCTTCGTTTCCTTATTGTATTTTAAAGAAAAGAGATTGTTTTTCTTCTCTATGAATAGCTCCGACCTTTCTTCTTCTTCATCATTTTTTGTTTCTCTTGGGTTTCTTCTTCTTCTTCTTCTTCTTCTCTTTCTTTCGTTTTTTTCAGAAATATAGAAATTATAACATATTCAGAAATATGAATATGTTATAATTTGACAAGAGCAATATATTAGATAAAATATAGAAATTAAACATTAGAGGTTAAAAAGGAATTTAACATCATCAGAAATATGAAAATATTATAATTTGACAAGATTTATAAAATATGTTACATATTTAAAATAGGTGTTTAAGAATATACTACTAAGATTTCTTTATCTTAATTTCCTAATTAAATTTGAGATAAAAAGTATTTGACGAAAAAAAGAACCGGTGAACTTAAAAAAAATATGTATATATATATATATATATATATATATATATAAAGAACCGGTGTGTTACTTAAAAAGCCAATAAATGTTAATATAATTACTAATAATAAAGATTAAAAAACAAAAAGTAAAAAAAAAATCTTATTATAGACTAAGAGTGGGGACAACCCAAATTGGAGGTCTTCTATTCATTTTCTTAAGGACATCTGGATCTATCGTATAATGAAAGTTAAAGTTCTTGCTCTCGACGTTGTAAATACCCACATCACAAATGATGGGATTTTGTCCAAGTACGTATGTATTATCCAAGTCGTGAGTGAAATATATACTATTTGGTTGGCATCCAGTGAAATTAGAAGCCAAGACAGATATAGAGGAATTATCACCCAAGAATAAAGAATCACCACCAAGGTTTTTTATTTCAATCCATTTTGCTGCTTCAAAATCCAATCTGAAAATTCTAAACATCTTTGTCTCACGACCTTCGTCCTCTTTCCGCCACCTCATGTATCTTTCAACCTGTAAAAGCTCTCCTTCAGATGACTCGACGAGATATCTCTCAACATCGCATCGGCGGAATCTTTTTCGTGGAATCCCAGATGCAACCAACTTTATAGTGGGATTGCACGAGTTTGTAACATCAAAAGACACAAGTTCCCCATCACTAGAAATTAAAACATAAATTTGATTGTTATGTTGAAGTATATCGTGCATGCATAACATCTTATGCTCAGTAAAAGGATCAGGAGCCTTAATTTTAGTCCATGTTGTGTCTTCCGCGATTCTAAACATAGCCAACTCCATGTCGCCAAATATCACAACAACGGTGCATTCATTTGGATTTATTAATGGATCAGCTGTAAGTACGGATTTCTCAATATGAAAATCAAAGATTTCAGAAAAATCTGTTGTGTTATTATATGGATCAAAACCATCTTCTAGATAAGGAGGAAATAGGCATGGAAGGTGTATGCTAAAATCTGCACTATTTCCCTCGTTAATCATAGCATAAGGTTTGTAAAGCGTCACCGTATAGTCCTCATTTACAGCTACCAACCATCCTTGCGAGCCAGAAAAACGCCTATTGTGTGGTATATAAAGTTTTAATTCGGAGAATCTGTTGTCCATGGTATTGTAAATTCTCCAAGTATTCTCTTCACCAGGGATGAGAAGCATTGGAACATGATGCTGTTGCGATATTTTATACCGTTGGATTTGGCTATCCTTCAACATAGAATTCCATTTGAGACAAACAACACCAAATTGCAAATAATCAAACGATGAGTCCAATTTTTCTATAACTAAGTCCAATAAATGCTTTGGTAACTTTGCCCAATCTGCATAAATAAAAAAATAAAAAATAAATAAAACAACTTCTAAGCATTAATTTCAAAATTTCTCACAATTTAAATATACACAGAAGATATCTACGCCATGTATTAGATAATATTGATCACAACCACTAAATCATGAGATGATTTTTTTCGTTCATATTTTACAACATTTCATACTTGGGATATACAAGAAACCAGCCTTCGTCTATCCAACAAGGAACTAAATTTGTATTCCAAACTACTGTTAATTAACTAATTTATTCATTTTTAAAAATTATGCTCGGATAATTATCGATCCTAGGAATGCAACATATAAGGACGGGTTAAAAACATACCAGAATCCATATATGAACAGTTGAAAAAGGTCTCTGATTTCAAGAGTGGAGCTTACGTTTGGTTTGCCGGTTGGAGATTAAATTTTTTAGTTGGAGTTTGTTGATTTTTCAAAAACTAATTATAAATTTTGTTGACTTTTTGAAAAAAGATAAAAACTCAGATGAAAAAGTATAATATAATTGTAGTTCAACTTAAATGTCAAACAAAATCTAAGACTTTCAATTTATGAAAACTGATATGCCAATGGCAGGCTCTTTTAAAGGCAAAAAGGTGTACCTGGTTTCCTAATTCAAGTTGGACTAGTGTTATAGGAAAGGGCGTTAGTCTATATCAAATTTCTTTATTGATATATTAATTAGGGAAAAATTATCCAGTAACAACTTTTCAAAAAAATAAAGATTATCCAATAAAATACAGTTTCATTTCAAAGAAGAAAAAAATAGAGATAATGAGATAAATTCAACCAGAAATTACTTTTTATATAATGTGCACAAAAAAAAAAAAAAAGAACTTTTATCCGATTATTCAATAAATAAAAAAGAAAAAACAAGGTAGATTGACAATTTTTGAACCCTTCTCTTAAAAAGGGCTGAATTTTTATTTTTTAAATTTAGAAACAAGATGACCCAGGTAAACTCACCGATTAAAATTAGTCATTTACTTACATATCGTGCCGGGATCACCTGTCCCCTATTATCTGTCCCCCTTCCTGTCCCCACTAATCAAATCCCGCCACATCAGATAAAAAAAAAAAAACTCAACAGCTAAGAAAACTTGCCGTTTGCCTGCTCTTACCTGCCGTTTCTTCTTCTTCGTTTCCTTATTTTATTTTATTTTAAAGAAAGAGATTGTTTCTTCTTCTCTGTGAATAGCTCCGACCTTTCTTCTTCTTCATCTTTTTTTGTTTCTCTTGGGTTTCTTCTTCTTCTTCTTCTTCTTCTCTTTCTTTTCGTTTTTTTCGTGTTTTCCTTCTCTACACCACAAGACAACCAATCAAAGGAAAAAAAAAAAAAAAAAAAAAAGCACAGTTTTGCAATCTCATTATCAAATCATTTGCGTTCTCAATCTCGATGAGCAAAACAATAAAGGGCTTGTTTGGTATTCTAGTTTAACTCAACTTAAAATGTGCTTTTTTTTTTTATCTTTTTCTCAAAATTTTTTTTGTCTTTTCTGAAAAAAAAATCAACAAAAATTACTATTCAAACTTAAAAATTTCAACATAACTCAAACTCAACTCATTCACCAACCACCCTAAAAGAAATGGCTTCAAATATGTGAAAATTTTCAGAAGTTGGCCCATGATATTTCTTTTATTATCATCACTTTAATACACTGGTTTCCAAAATTTTAAGACTGGGCACCATCGATTGAGATGGAAAAGGACGATGGGGTTTTTTTTCTTTACTTTTTGGCTTAATATGGGCCTGTTTGGTGCACAAGTTGAATTTGAGTTGAGTTGAAATTTTTAAGTTTGAATAGTAATTTTTGTTGACTTTTTCAGAAAAGACAAAAAACTTGTTCAGAAAAGGCACAAAACATGATGAAAAAAGTACAGTTTAACTTGAGTTAAACCGGTGTGCCAAACGGGGCCATAGTAAATTTTGTTGAGTTGAGTCCGTTTGGTAAATGAGTTTGAGTTGAGTTTTTGAAGTTTAAATAGTAAATTTTGTTGACTTTTCAGAAAAGACAAAAAACTTTTTGAGGAAAAAGACAAAGACTTTGGAGGAAAAAGACAAAACTTGAGTTTGAAATACCAAGTTCAAACTTGATTTCCAAACGAGCTCGTAAGATTCCAAAGAGTTTTGTTTTGTTTTTTTATTTTCATTTTTATATTCTGAAGGAGATTTAAAATACATCACCATGGGTTTATTTTGTTTTTGTTTTTTTTTTTTAATCTAAAGGAGAAATATTATTAAAAACAACCCGTGAGAGTTAAGAGTATAACGGAGCGTTAAAGCTCACAAAAACAACAACTGAAATAACAATAAGAAAAACTACTGAAAGACTAGTAAATGATGGGTGGAACTAAGGTTCATAATGAATCTACAGGACACCATGTAAGTAATTTACCCAGTCAGAGAATACTAGAATGAATCTTAACATTGGAATAAATTCCACCAATATCTATTTTCGGGTCTGCATACTAATGCTTCTGCAACAGTATCCAATCTACATAATTTAAAAAGAAAAAAAAAAAAGAGTAAATAACAGTTTTCATAAAAATTTAAAATAAGTAGCGTAAATAAACAAAACCCTCTGAAGGACGGAATTTCAATACCACATTAGGATGACAGGAACAATGCTATAACATCCCCAATGAAGTCGAACGCTACACACTAACTAATAATAAACCGCGCGTCCCCAAATGGGGTCACTCTTTATTACATGGTCGTTTTATGCTCGGACTTGGTGTATTTCTAATGTGCAATAATTTTCAGTAGCTTGAACAACAGCACCAATGTGGCAAAATAAGAACAATGGGACAACGACGATGACTCAAAAACGACAATGATTCAGAAAACTGCAAAACCCAATAAATAACTGACATGAGAAACGACAACAACATGGAAACAAGGACACTTGCAACAATTTGGCTCCAATTTTTTGGTTATGACTTGTAGTTGCCACACTCTCTTTTTGTTAATTCTGTTCCAATTTTTTCGTTATGTGTACATTGTATTTTCTTTTTTTTTTTTCCCCCTATTAAATAATAAAGTTTTATTGCAACAATTACCCCTTATTTCAAGGTTAGTATAAGAAATCATTATATATGGACATGCAACAAATAAAATTTGGAATTTCTACATGTCCTTGAGCTGAATTTTAAGAGTCATCATTTTCCCCATAATTTACCTAATTTGGCACCAATCAAATTAGAAAATCTGATCATTAGATTTTTAATTTAAACTAAATCGTTCCAATCGAAAAACATCAATTGCTTCTATCCTCGCAAATCATGAAATTCAATGGAATACACAAGACATAATTTTTTATTTATAAATATCACATAGAACTACCAAAATTATAGCCGAGTTTAGAAATTTCTGAATAAAAACGTAGCAAGAAACACGCGGCACCTGGGCATTAAACTAGGCAGTTCAATTGGACACAAGTCACCGAGAAGAATGCAAACAAAAAATATATATATATACACACACACACACACACACAAAACATATATATATTGTGAAGAAATTAAAAGATGACACCAAATGGGAAACTCTGCCGTCACATACGAAACGTTCCTATCCATAAATTAATCCTCTCGAGAGAATAAAACACCCCCACACCAACCAAGAAAAGTTACCAGTCCCTCTCTTCACTTTTTTTTTTTTTTTTTTTAATTTTAAAATTTTTAAATGGAGAAAACAAAACATAAGAAAGAACAACATTTATATATAAATACAAAACCGGAATATATCCAAATCGTGAGTTTATCTTCTATCTATATATTCTATATTCTCAACGATGTTCGGAGGGAAAAGCATGGGGGGGTGGCAACGGAGGAGGTCTGTTGAGGTCGGTCGGCAGAGTCGTTACAAGCACAAGGGCTAACTTCGCCGGTGGGCCTCTCCCAGATTCCATTTCTTCTTCTTCATCTTCTTGTCCTAGTTCTACCAGTACTGGTAATGGTAATAACAACAACAACAACAACAACAGCCGTACTAGTAATACCCCTAGGCATGCCCAGAAAGAGAAAAGCAGTAGTACTCTGTCTCTGTCTTCGCCTTTTGCTTCGTGCAATGTTCCTGTCTCCTCCGTCTATGGCTTCCCCACATCGCCACCGCCGTCGTGGCCTCATTCCGACGACTCCGATTGGGTCGCCGTCGACGGCTTTGTCGATGATGCCTTTGTTCTCGGCCCTGTTCCTTCCGAGGATGAAGTCCACAGCGCCGTTTCTGCTCTTCAACAGTGAGAACCCTTTTTTTTCTTTTCTTTTTGCCACCAGATTTCGTTTTTGTGTTTGTGGGTTCTTTTTTTGTCAATTGAAATAAAAATGTCGGAGCATCGGCTCTAATCCTCTCCAATCCTAACATTTGAATACCGATTCTAATCTATATAACTGATAAGTTGTTGTTTATTTATTGATAAATATTTAAAAAATTATCACTTGTATCTATCTATCAATAAAAATATTGTAATTTACTAAGTTTGTTTTCATAAATTAAATTGGAATTGGTGTTCCTTGGGTTATTTAAAATTTTGGGTAATTTGAGTGGCTTGTGGGACTTTTTTTTTATTAATTAAAAAAATATATTTGAGTCATTGAAGCTGTGACTTTCTTTCTGTGTTATTATAAAATTGGGGGTAGGTAATGGTGGTGGTATGGGTGTTTTGACGGCTATGGAAAAGGACACATGCTTCAATAGACCCCAACAAGACAGAGTCTTCAACAAATGTTGTGGCTTTCATAAATAAATGATGGAAAGAATAACAAGGACTGTGAAAAACGATGGCTGTTTTGAGTTCCCTTAGATAATGTACTAGGAAATAAAATAATCAAACAGTGTGGACAAGAAGAAACTCTAGAGTGTTTTTCAAATATTGTGAATTTGTTGCACGTCGCTAAGTTAATTTGTGAATTTATCGCACATGGTTAAGTTATTGGGCTGTTGTGGTGTGCGTATGATGTATTTGCAGGGTTTTCAACCAGGAGTCCTACTCCAATCTTGTGAGGGATAAATTTGCTCCTGATTTTGTCAATGGTGAGGAACATCAGGTTATGAGTCCTACTGATTTGGTGCATCAAATTTCTCCAGTTGGGTCGGAGTTAGATTGGATGGAGCCATCCGTTCTTATGTGTAATTCGAAAATGCTGCAACCTTATGGATCCGAAAGAGTTTACGATGCTTTTCATTTGTTGCGGACCGAGCCATTAGTACAGGTGCCTTTTATTTTTTTCAGCTTCTGATATGGTGCTTGCAGATGAAATTAAACAGATGAACTGCTACATGTGCGTGTTCGTGTGTGTATATATATATATATATATATGTATAGTTCATTTTTGTTTTAAAAAATAGAACTTCCTGAAAGTCGAATAACTCATATCTTGATGTGGGAAGGAATTCAACAAGCTCAAGATGACATTAAAGCTTTTTTTCATCCTAATATGCACGGAGCAACCCTCATAATGAATGTAGTCTTTTATTCCTATGTTTTGAAGGAAGACATGCGATACCTGTGTCTTTTTTTTTTTTTTTTTTGGGATTTCATGTATAATATCTTATGAACATACTTCGATGTTCGATTTTAGTCGAGGTTATTTGTTTTACTAGTGCACTTCTTGTGTAGAATATGGTCAAGTCATTATCATCAGATGAAGCTGTTTGGAATGCCGTTCTGAACAATGCGGCGGTGAGGGAGCTCAGAGACTCATTTTGCTTGGGTTAGTGCGAATTCTAGCTTTCAAATCTCATCTTTGTTACGGGTTCCTTCCCTAGCAATGCTCCTTAACAAAAACATCTTTTAACTGCCCTTTCGGATCTCTTGAATTTGTTATCTGTAGTTGCTACTTGCTACTTAGTAGTGTTTCTTGATTAGCAGTTGCATAAATCTCCCATAACTTGCAGAGGATAGTAGGTCCAAGAGTACAGATGAGAGCTCCGACGGCTCCAACGAAGAAACAGACATAGTGACACGGATTTTTAACGGCGCTAGAGCAAAAATCATGGAAGCAGTTGAGAAGATCTCAAAGCTTGTGAATGACTTGTTTCAACCTCCAGAGAACGAAAAGACATCCGATTCAGGAGGCACCGATCCTTTTAAGGAGAAGCTGAGGACATCCTTCATGCTCTCCATTATGGTACTACTAGTTGTGGTTGTCGCGCGAGCCCACAAGTCTTGACCATGAATCCGACGACACAACAGGTGGATTGTCACCATTGGTTGACTTTAATGTCTTATGTTTTGTTTATTTGTTTTTTGCTTTACGATAGGATTTGAATTTCTCTCTCCTTTTCCTTCCCTTGAATATGGAAATGCCTGTTTGTTTCAAGTTCTACGGTTATTTCCTATTTTTGGAAAAGCAACAAAGTTAAAAGCAACATTTAACAGTAATAATGCCTAGCAAAATGATAACAATTCTCACTTGTTTCTGTTTTTTCTAGTCGAGCCTTTTCCATTCCTAGCAAAAATCGAGATCGCACGCATCGAACTTTTTTTCTGCTACGCATGAGAAACTATAGTCTTAATTTTGTTACTAGACGAACTATGTTAATGGAGAATCTACCAAAATCTGTTGTCATTATGGCAAAGGTTCAATTGTCACCGAGTTGTTAAAAATGTGCTCAGATGTCCTACTCCATATACATGCATTTACCGGCTACATCATATGCAGTGTTACCTCACAAATCGTTAATTATCTACATTAGTCTTTTGAGTTTAACCCAAGTCGATCACTGAATTAACAAGGGAATTGATATCGGGATTCACGACCGCTCGTTTGCTCAGCTCTCCAAGAACACAACATTGCTTCTCTTTAGTGTTGATCGCCACAATATCTTCAGCAAATGTGCAATTTACACCAGGTGAAACCTGCAAAGGTACATGGACAAACCAAATAATTAACTTGCAATAATTAGTGACCGCTATGGAGATAAAATACGGGCATCGTGTGATCTTGTCACATTCTCTAGCGTTCTTATGAATGCAATTTTCCCTGGCTTATGGTTCAAATCAAGCTTAGTGCCCCATGACTCACATCGTAGAGGACATCTCCTAGCTTCAACTTGATTGCTCCACTCTTGTACACCTGCATTTTCCCTACATATCCCGACGATAAAGCTTCCAATCTACTGCCTTTAGCTGGAGCACCCGTGCCATTTGATGACGTCGAGGATCCGACTTTTTCCTTTCCCTTCACACTTGCGGATCGCTTAACCAATGGCAGGGTAGGAGGAAGCTGGAACAGTAACATGTTTTCTTCTTCATTTTCCTCCTGTCACCAATCGTCATTCTTCACATCACAAGATCCAACCAAATGCAGTATTTGTAAATGTTCAAACAGTAATGATGTTATCAATAATATCACACACCTTCAGCCCAAGTTCTTGAGCAGGATTAGTAGCATTCTCGTCGTACTCTTCGTTTATAGCAGCCTCTCCAAATTCAGCTGCATCCAGGATTTCTGAAAGCAAAACAAGCAATGGTATTTAACATGCCTAACTGTGGAAATAACCGAGCCACACCATATTGGTTACCATAGAGATAGTAGAATCAACAAAAACCGGGAGGGAAATCAATAGAAGTGACTATGATTGTCGGAATCAAGTCCCTTGCAAAATCAAGAATGACATTACTGATTATTTTCAATGTTTTATTTAGAAGATTCCAGAATTATTTTAAAACAGTTGATTGAATGTAAGTGGTTTCCGACAAGCTTCAGAACGAAAATTGAGCCAATGGATTAATCCATTCACTGGTAACTATTTAATCAAGGAGACTTGCATTAAATGTTTAATAAATAGGACAATTCTTGTAGAAGCATATGAATACCTGGGTCTCCAGAATAAGGCCTCCTTAGGGGAAGAACAGTTGGATAGTAATTGTGGTGGTAATCCTGCAACAGCAAAAGAAAAAACACATGCTTACTCTGCTATATATATAAATGTATATATATAGAGAGAGATAGTGATAGAGAGAGATCTGCAAAAGGGTTTCTTACCCAAGGCTCTCTATATTCATTTTTTCCGATTAGAGTTGATGCATCAGAGGCATCCTCAAAGGACACATCAGTCTCATCCTTCTTGAAAGGCAAAAGCGAGAGAATTTCTTCATCATCAGAACTTTTGAGGTCTAAGCAGCTGCTGCTGCTTTTACTACCACCACTCTTAGGTACCCCAAATGACCTTATCGTGGAAGATGACGTTGTGGCCCCAGGACCAAAAGCTACTTGAGCTGAATGCCAAACAAAAATGGTTAAGTGAAAACCAGACACATCACAATAATCACAGTGACAATTAAAAAGTAACCCACATTTCTTGATCTAGATGATATTTTTATGGTAACACAGGTATTGCCGACTCTATTCAGCTTTTAAAACATGTTCTTCACTTCTACTTCAGTAGGAAATAAAAACTAGTGATGTGACTACAAGTTTCAAGTTTGCTTCCTAATCATATAGTTTGATTCAAACTAAACAGTCTCTGAATCGGAAACAATTCTACTCCATAGTTAAGGAAGCCTTTGTTACAAACAGAGGAAATATAATAATACGAGTTAATAATAAAAGAACAAAGATAAATGAGTAATTACTCTTCTTTCCAGCTTTAGGACCTCGTCTTCTGAGATTCTCCTGTGAGTTCACAGACAAAACTGAATCAACTCTATTGCCAAATATGACTAGTTAAATGACTTCTTGGAGTTTTTGCCAAGAAAAAGGACCTAAATTGACGCCATTTTTGACATGTTCTAACAAATTTATACCACAAGGCGTAGAGATTCACCATCCGAGGCACAACTTAAACCGAAGTTTTTATAAAACTATTTTTCCCCCCTTTTTGAGGAGAGAGTTTTTTAACTACATAATTGCAAAGCATTTGTTTATTTTATTTTTTTTACAAGCATCTAATCTCAAAACCAAATTTTCTCTTCCTCCATATTATAAACATGATTTTTCTTTTCCCTTTTGTTATTTCCTATGCTCAAATCTGCATAGTGAAAGGAACATTACAAATTCCTATTTTCAACATTTTGAAAAAATGGATTGGTTTTGTTAAACTTTGGGTTTTCTTTTTCCTCTGAATACAAGGTGTAAAATTAGTATAAATCTTCCCATATATAGATTTTTATTTTCATTTTTTTTTTCCCGGGAGATTTACATTTTGTTTTACTTTTACAAGAGAGACAAAAAAAAAAAAAAAAAAAAAAAAAAAACGTAACATGTAACATGTAACCAAACAATCACAAATGCAAGTTCCCAAACAGTGACTCATATATTCTTGTAATACTATTATATTATTTCCGGAAAAAAGGAAAAGAAAAACAAAAATCATCATAACAAAACAGTGAAATAAAGAAATAAAAATTATTGTAAAGTAAAAATAAGAAAAGAAAATGGTGAAGTAAAGAAAGGGGTTTGTCGTTACGTTGAACTGGCGAAGCAGAGTCTGAGCCTCGGCAGCTCCGTCATCGTCATCATCGCCGGCTTCTCTGCAAATAATTCAAAATCAAATTCTAACGAAATTCGAATTAATGATCAAATGAAACTCAAGAAACTAAAGATTAAGAACACGAAATTTCAAAGAAGAATTACGTTTTGAGGGGAACAGATTTGGGCTTTCTGCGACTTGGAGCTTTGGGAGTGAACCTAACCTGCAGAGAGAAGGGAAAAAAAAAAAAAAGGATCGGAGAACAATTTGAGATCTGAGAAGGAATTCTGACGAAACGGAAAGAGTGAAAATGAGATTGAAGAAGCTTGGTTGAAGGAAGAGAAGAGAAGAGAGTGGAGAGATTGAAAGTTGTTACCTTTCTGCGAGTAGGGGAATCGTCTTTCTCCATGGCTTTCTGGTTTAAAGACGACGAGTCGATGATGGAGGAAGAGGGAAAAAAAATTTGGGGGGAAAAAGTGATCGCTGTGATTCGAACCTCAGATGTTGAGGACGAGTGCAAATTTCCAATGCCGCTGGGCTGATTAGGGTTTTCTGTTTAGGCTTACAAATTTTAATATATAGTAACTTGAATTTGCTGGAAGATCTCACTCCATATTGTAACAAAATCTAAAACAATAGGTATTTTGTTGACGTCACTAAACTTGTTATTTTTTTGATAATTTACTTCACAAATTTTCAGTTTTTTCTTTGAATTTTTTAAATTGTTGTAATTTATATTATATGACTTGACTTGTGGTTAAATTGATTATGCAATGTTCAGGATTTTTATGCAAATCTTTCCAAATTTATTATAAACCTTAATGCATATCTTAAAAATTTAAAAATTCAATTTAATATAAAGTTAACTAAATAGAGCATACTGCGATAATTTACAAAACTTTATAGGGTCAATTGTCAAAAATTAAAAATTTGGAGAACAAGATGTCTAAAAAAGACAAGTTTGGAGGGCAAAATAGAGTTGAATCGGTATTTGTAATTTTTAAGAAAGCAAAGCTGAAACCAACAAAAAAAGGTTCAGTTTTAACCAAAAAAAACCACACAAACTATAATTGATCGGTTGGTTAAACCATCGGTTTTCTCTTTGAACTTTGAACTTTTTAAAAAAATTAGCTATTTTTCACTTTGTTTCAAGGTCCATTTAAACATAATGCATATTTGGATTGCTTTATATGGGAGATATGAGTTAGGAAACTTTTGCTCCGTATCATGGGGGACTCCTAAGCATTGCTTACGTGAAGTTTACAACGCATTGAAGCAAAAATATGTTAAAACAGTGTTGGTGATTTGGTGAATCAGTAGGTTTGGTTTCCATCTGTCGGTTGAAGTTTGGTTCGGTTCGGTTTCGGTTGGTTTTTTAGGGCTACTCGATTGAGTTTAGTTATCATGTGCAGTCTTAGCTTGTGTTTTAGCTTGTGTTATAGTTTGTCTCCGTCGTTTTCTTTCCCTAAAACACAACACTGTTCCAAGTGTCAACTACACTATTAGTTTTGCAAGCCTTTCATTTTATGGCCATATTCGGTTTTTGATGAATTATGAGCAGATTTGGGTTGTTGAGTACAACTTTTCATTACGAAATACTTTTTTTTTTTTTTTTTTCTTTTCCTCCTGAAGGTAGAATATATTCCAAATAAAAAAAAAATATAAAAAACACTAATACTGGTCTATTTAGCCTCTAATTATAGGAGATCTCGATCATAACAATCTATACTCGTTCTTTTGTTAATTGTGTAACAAATTGGATTGATTATCAGCTGGCACAACTATATACATACATACATACATATATATATATATTTATATATATATATTGCTGAGAATGAGAACTATATTTAGGTTTCTAGATTTTCCCCTTTAGTGTACTGCTCTTTATAAGGTATTTTTTCTATGTGCTCATTGAGCTGAAATCAATACAACATTTCCCAAATTATTCTGTCTTGTCATACAAATAAACAGATTTGGATATCTATTTAAAAATATATAATTGGAGCAATCGTAAAATAAAATTCAGTTTGACCTGATTAGTGGTGCCTTGGCCCCAAAAAAATGTGGGCCGCTACAGGAAATTTGAGGTGTAACTTTAACTTGTGTGGGGGCTCTAATTTGATGTTCCCGACTAACGTGCACCAATAGAAAAAATGTCCAATGATTATTTAATAAGATATTAAATTTTTGGTGTTTAAAAATAATACACATGATAAGCAGTCTTTGTGGCCAAGCATAAATCAGTGCATTACACATGATTAATAATTTAATAGCCAACCTTTTGATCGTCCTAAATTATTCCATTTTTTTTTCCTATAAAATAAAAATTATAATCAATGTAAATCTAATGCTTATATAAGATACTTGAGGGGACAGTAAGTCTCATTAATGAGGCCCGTATTATAGTCATTGTGTTATAGTTTTTGGCAGAATTCTTTTCAGAAAATATTTAGAGATGAACCTCATACATTGATGATTAAGCGAAAATAAATAATAAATAAAAAATAAAAAATAAAAGGAAAAACTGAGGGGGAAAAAGTTTATTTTCATCTGTACTTTTTTAATTTTAAGCTCTATTTTCATTTGTTCCTATATATTAAAAACTCTCATTTTATCATCTTAAATTTTGATTTAGTCTCATTTATCCCTTTTAACAGACATAAAAATATAAGAATCAATCTTAATAAAATACTTTTGTTAGGATTTATGTTAAAAGCAAACAAAAAAAGATCATAGGATCGTGCTTAACTCATTTTTTATAAGAATCAATCTTAACAAAATACTTTTGTTAGGATTTTTGTTAAAAGCAAAGAGAAAAATATCAAAGGATCGTGCTTAAGTCTTTTTTTTTTTTTTTTTTTTTGTGTCTATTTTTAGCCAAAATTCTTAACGAAGTGGGTTAGGTATAGGACTAATTCAAAGTTTTAAGAGCAAAATGTGAGTTTTTAAAATTCAGTGGCTAAATTCAAGAATATAGATGATAATATAGATGGGGTTGAGGATGATGATAGTAATAACAATAACCATAATAACATTAACATTAGAATGAAAACTATAGAAGAAGAAACGTAAGAAAGGAGAGCTTAACCATGCAATACATATGCATGAACATATACGTACATAATTCACAAAAGGACACTCGGTATACAAGAATAATGTTATTGTCACAATGCCAACATCAACACTTCAAAACCCAAAATAATAACATCTCAACAAACCCAGAATGAAATTTGTATGATTTTTAAATAAGCATAAAAGAATAATTTATCAATGACATACCACCATATTGGAGAAGAATTTAATTAAGAATCAATGAATAAATTTATTGCCAAGTAAAAACTCCTGATCAAGCTTAACATTGTTCAACTAGTTGTTCCAGCAAAATCTTTCACAGTAAAACCAACTTTCTCAAACTTCCCTTCCCCACTGCTGATCTCTCTGAACTTCAAATAATCACCACACACAAAAGGCTTATAGGCCCTCAAATGCCCTTCTCCAACCACTTCATCAGGGGCACAAATCACCTTCTGATCCTCAAAGCACCAGAAGAAAGCAAGCGAAAACCGGTTAGCGAATCGCTTCAGCACAACTCGGTGTTCGGACGACCTCAACCTTCCATTGCTCCATGCTTGCATCAAGTCCCCTATGTTCACCAAAAGGGTTTCTTCACATGGATTTATGTCTAGCCAATTCCCTTCCTTGGATCTCACTTGAAGCCCACCAATTTGGTCTTGATACACTATTGTTATGCAGCTCATATCAGTGTGCATTCCAAGCCCTTCAACTTCTTCTTGTGTCACACTCTCTGGGGGTGTGTAGTTGATTATTCTTAAATAACCATGACAGTTTCCAAATTCGGAATCGTAAAACTTGTGCTCAAAGTTCTCCCCTAAGCTCATCAAGACAACTTGTACAATTCTCTTTGCCAGCTCAGTCATTTTGCTCCCATACTCTTTTAGTATCTCACTGGATAACCCAAAAAACAAAACTCAAAAACATATTGCAAGAAAATAAAAAATAATAATAAAAAAAATGACTTGCCTTAAACTTATAGCTACATGGTTAATTTTCAATACTAATTTCAAGTAGTTGCGCAATGTTAAATGTTTTTGTTGTTAAGAATTAGACGTCCTAATTCTAATCCTGTATTACTGAGAGCAATAAAATTAAAGAAAAAACAAACAAACAAATAAGCATAGATGAGATTTATAGTGTTTCTTTTCGTCTACTTTTTCGCAGAATGTTATTATGAGAAAGGAAAAAGACTACAAGAGAAAATTGCACACCTCTTGTACATAAAAAATAGATGTTGAAATAGCAATATGAAGAGGTAAATGGAATATTGCCAATATATATGTCTTTTTGGTTACCTGAATTCTGAATTCTGCTGGTTAAGGAGAACCATTGCCGAAGCCTGCGCGGAGGCAAAGAAGTCCGGTCCGGACACTCTGAGGCTCTCAAAGAAAGGAGAGGCGATGAAATGAGGAGTGTAAGATTTTATGTCAGAAAATGGACCAACCTGGAGCTTTGACTCCATGGGGAGATTGAAGAGAAGGTTTGAGAGTGAATAGAGTTGCTTGTAAAGCTCTTTGGAGACGCCATGGTTTGTAATGTGGAAGAAGCCCCAGTCTTTGCAGGCCTGTGAGAGAGAGGAAAGGGAAGATTTGTCCAACGGCTGTGAGATGTCAAAGATGGGGAGTTCTATAGAAGTCTGAGATTTGGTGGCCATTTAGCTTATTCACCAAGATCAAAAAAAAAAAAAAATGTGATTGATTTGAGTTAGTTCGTTCTGTTGGCTGGTTTGGTTGTCAATATGTATTTATATAGCTAACTAGATAACTAGTTAGGTGAATGAGAAATAAGCATCTATACATACATACATACATACATATATATATATATGTATGTATGTATGGATGTAATGCACTATATAAAATTATTCGAGACGTAGATATAGGAAACATGCACATGGTGATCATTTTGACAAGCGACTTGTTTTTCTTATTGGGCAAATGCCAACTTGAATGCTTCATGAATTTCATTCACACTACTACGTTTGGTAGAGGTAAAATGTGGAAGGACAGAATTATCTTTATAGATCAAACGTATGGTTCAAACGGTAAAAATTTAAATTTTTGTAAAAGAAAACACGGTAAGAAAAAGTTTGAAAGTGGGTTTAAAATTAAATTGATATGTGGAATGAGAGTATAGATTATTTGATAGAAAAGAATAATAGATTTACAGTGGCACATGTATATGCACCCCAATTTGTAAAAATATATATATACACACATGATTTTATATGCTAGTGTCAGTGTTTATATACTTATATTTATGTGTCTAATGTTTTGAGGTAAGCCTAAGTGCAGACAAGTTTACAGTTGTCAAATTATGAAAGAGTGAACATAGATAAAGAAAGGAGTGGTGTTAGTGTGTATATTTTATAGGTATGTCTGTTAAGGTGAGCCTAATTCTAGACAAGTTAACAGCTGTCAAGTAATATTAAAACGGACCCACTAGAGCTAAATGGAGTTAATTTAAAGGTTTGACCAAAACAGTTTGGCTGCTCTAGGAAGGAAAATAGAATTTTGCTTAGTTTTTAATTTTTAGTAACTGCAGAGCAAGGTCAACGGAAGGAGGCTTCGTGTTCACAAGTACTAAACATTTGTTTATAAATTTAGCAGATTGGGCAGCATTCGGCTGTTCGTATGTCAAATTTTTGTTGTATATATAAGCCTCCGTTTAATAAATTAGTTAAAAATAAAATTTTTAAATTTGAATTAGTTGACTTTTTAAAAATTAATTATAAATTTTATTGACTTTTCAGAAAAAAAATAAAAATTGAGATGAAAAAATATAATTTAATTAAAGTTAAACCTTAATGTCAAGCATAACCTAAGTTTCAGAGTCTATAGAGATTCTTCTAAAGGGAAAATTATTGACTAGTTCTATTGCCATGTCAAACGAATAAGAAAGTATTTCTTAGAAATTCAACCATCGAGTGTACCCCTTTTTTTTTTTGGTCAATACATATTGCTAGCTGTTTTTGTGGTTCGAGTTTAGAATATCTTCCATAATCCATGTATTTATTATCAACTAGGCTACCGAGTACACTTTTAAGAGATTAATAATGACACTTGTATATGTATATCTATGTATTATGTGTACATATATCAACAATTTAGAATTAGCAATCGATCCCTAAAGAGAAGAAATATGAAAGATCGACAAAGACGACATGTCGTTTTGAGCCAGTGAAAAAGAGGGAGAGTGTCGTTTTAACAGTTGAAACCAAAAAAAGAAAAGAAAAGGATAATAAGATAATAAACGATACTGGCAATCTGGGGCTTTGGCGGTACAAACTACAAAGTGTCTGTTTTCCGTTATCGACGTCCACGAAACTCCGGCGGCTTCATTTGTGCAGCTCGCGAGTGACGGCGAGCCCTGAATCTCGTGATTCCAGTTGAAGTATTAAGCAAAAATATAAAAAATAAAATCATGAACAAAAATAGGAAAAGAAAAGTCACGCACCAAACATCAATTGGGTTCACCGGAATATGTCGGAAACAATAGAGGTTCACCGGATTTCATCTGCCGGAATCATCCATTTTTGGCTTCTTTTTCTTATTCTATGCAAATGGAGGTCACGAGCTCGTGGGTATTGGGTCCAGGAGGCTGTTCCAATTCCAAAGCTTGTGTCTTTGCAACTCCTCTGTTCTCTCAGACCCTTTTACCGCCTTTCAATGAAAATGCTCCTCTGTTGGAGACTCAGATTTCACCTCCAAGATAAAGGAAATAGCAACTAGTGAGAAATTTGTATGTGATCATGCTGGGAAAGAACATGGAAATAGCAATCGGAGGGCTTACCAATTACAATAGGCTACTAAGAGGTCAGTCTTGACAGGCTTGAAGAAGAAAGAGATATAGCTTGGATCATAAAGAATGCTTTTAGTCCGTTCATGTCCATGCTTTATCTTGTGTTAATGCACGAGGCCCGAGGGCAATAATCTCGTGTCCTTTCGCTCAAGAAATTGTTGCTTTTAGTTAATTATTGTCTAGGAGAAGATACAATCATTTTATTTTGAGTTGAGATTGTAGCCGTTGTGTTTCAGCATTTAGCGCTATCACAGTGGCATGATTCACATCAGAAATGTCGCTTATCACGCCAAATATCTCATTGACACTTACCTAATCAAAGTCGAATCCTTGCAAAAGAGGCACTTCACCAAGAGGTGCGCGTCCAATTTCAAAAATTGGAAGCAACTTCCAATCTCGGTGAGGATGTTGAAGTGATTCAATTGAGAATCCCTGACATCCCTGCCAGCATTCAAAATGTATGGCATCAAGAATGTGGAAGAGGAAACAAGTCATGTGATCGAAAAGCTTCTGAAGTTGTGTCAATCATCTCGTCATGGTCAAAATAAGGATATCATCGACCTGGGGGAGTATACAGTCTCTCTGGGTGCAGCTTGTCAAGGATGGTGATCAATAGCGAGTAATCTCAATGGTTGGAATGGGCAGAATTGGAAAGACAACTCCGGCCAAAGAGATATATAACCATGTCAATGTTGTAGCTCGTTTTGACTGCCGTGCTTGGGTCATATATCCCAAGAATTTACAACCAGAAATATATTGCAAGGCATCATCAAGCAAGTCATGAGAACAACAAGAGATTTAAGAAAAGTTTAGATGATTTGTGAAGCAACATAAGCTTGGAATTCACAAAGGCCTTCCCATGTGGTGGAAATGGAAGTGGTGGCTTGGGAGAATCAGGATTCCTTGATGTTTGCCAAAGCTCGTCACCATGCTATCTATTTTGGCTCTGTTAAATCTCTGGACGATTCAACTCAACATCTCCGCTCTCTCCTCTTCCTCAGAGTTGGTCATCAAAGGGATTCGATACCGTGATATGAATACTGTTGTCAATGCCTTCTTTTAATCTTGTTTTGGAATTGATATGTAAAAGGTTTAAACTCATTTGAGTCTTAGACTTGGATGGTATGAAGTTAAGATGCCTTCGAAGAACGGTTGGAAAATTGACTCATTTGAAGTACTTAGACAGTCTACCTATCCAAATAGGTGATTTGACTAATCAACAGACTCTTGATCTTGCAGGAAATTCATAACTTGAAGATCTTCGTAATATACTCCAGAAGATGAATTAGCTACGGCATCTTTACATGTAATGCTCATACATTTAAGAAGTTCCTGCAAATTGACACCACCCTACGACATCTCCCGACTCTTGTCGTACGGCAGGTTGGCGTTTATTGCACCATTGATGTGGCAAGTGTGAATATCTGGTGACAAAACCGAATCTAAGGGGAGGATTCAACGATCTCGTCCCTAAACGACATAATTGGATATTAGGGAGCAAAGCTACAATCAGAAATCAACTAGGCTGAATCAGCACAGAGGCTCACTAGTCACAAGCCTTTTTGCTAGCCGAAGCTTTACTCGAGTGAAAACAAAGCAAAGAAACGACAATCAGTTGCAAATAATAAAACTCAAAACGACCAAACTAGAAGTAAGTAGACGGTGCGTTTAAGCGACAAGAGGGACTTGAACGATATTGAGATAGAGGAGACACGACAGTGCGTTTAGCAATTCGATATTCTCTCCCGTTCCCCTCCCCAATGCAATATATATTTTGATAAATTAGTCATTTAGTCCTGAAATATTAAGTTTATGTAACTTTCATCTTTATTCTTTTTTTAGTTGGAGTATATCTAAATTATTAAAATGTTATTAAAATAGTTCTTGGGTTAATTTTTAGATAGAATTCGTTAGTAAATTGATCAAAAAGTAACGTTAATTAACATATTTCATTTAAAAATTAACAGAAATGATTACTGTAATAATGTTTTTAATAGTTTAGAATTATTCTAAGTTCTAACAACGAAAAAATAATAGGAACTAAAATTATGAAAACTTAAAATTTTAGAAACCAACTTAACAATATCATCTTGGACCCAGTTTTTTTATTAAACTAAAGTGCATATTGAATTAAATGAATAAAATTTAAAATAAAAAAAATTTCATTTGCAACATCAATTTAAAATTAAATTTTTATATTATAATTGATTAATTTTTCTTAAAATTAATTATAAATTTTATTAATTAAAAAAAAAAGACAATAACTTATATGTAAACACGAGTAAGGGGAGTTTGGTTCTCTATCTTCACTCAAACTAAATTATACTTTTTTCATAATGTTTTTTATCTTTTCTAAAATTTTTTTTTATCTTTTCTGAAAAAATCAACAAAAATTATTATTTAAATTTAAAAATTTTAACTCAACTCAAACTCAATTTGTGTATCAAACAGGCCGTAGGCCATCAGCAAATCTTGAATTTGCGCCATCGAACTTGACGCCGTATGTGGAATGAATTACCCAATCAGATGTGACCCTGTAGCCTTCTAATAAGCTCTCAACTACTTCTCTCCCACTTACAACTACTTTCCGGCTTCCCTCTCTCTCTTCTTTCTTCTGTCTTCTCTCTCTCTCCTCTGCAAAAAACGAAGAACAACAATGGAGGTGATGAGCTCGTGGGACGACTGGGTCCTGGCGGCTCTTTCAAAGCTCGAGTCTCTGCATCTCACTCGCTCTCTCCGACCCATTCACCTCCGCAATGAACGCGAACCACACCAACCCGCCATGCCAAATCAACCACTCCTCCAACGTGATCTCCAAGTGTTCGACGAAATGCAGCCATGGGACCGCTCCTCCGTCGAGGTCCAAATTTCAGATGCCACTTTCCAGAAATGGCTCCTCGACATCTCCAGTCCCGGTACTTTTCCATATTAACGTTAAAATTCTGAACTACTTCATTAGTAACATTTGTGTTGTTTCATGAAACAAACCTCGTTTTCTCACAAAAGGGTGCTTTGGCTTTTTACGCTCTGTGGGATTTTCAGGAGACGAGGCTGACTGTGGGCGTGTTTTATCCGACTCTAAAGCTGGGACTTTCAAGAAACTGCTTTTGTTCTCTGGAAATGATTATTTGGGCTTGAGTTCACATCCCACTATCGGAAAAGCTGCGGCGAAGGTCTGATGATTTCCCCTGATTTTTTGCTCGACATTTTCTTAAGACTTTTGTTACAAGTTTGTTGTGTATTCAGGCGGCGCTGGAACATGGAATGGGCCCGCGAGGTTCCGCTCTAATCTGCGGATATACCAATTACCATAGGCTGCTAGAGTCGTCCTTGGCGGACTTAAAGAAGAAAGAGGTATAAATTGCGTTACCAATAATCTTTTAGCTCTTCATTGAAGTTTGTTTAAATATGCATACTGTTAATGGGCAATCGCAATCTTTCTTTTCCGAAAAAACTGATGACACTATTTGAACTCTGTGGACTAGGATTGCCTTCTTTGTCCTACTGGGTTTGCGGCTAATATGGCTGTGATGGTAACGCTTGGAAGTGTTGGATCTCTCCTGGCTTCGGGTGTAAAACCTTTGGAGCATGAAAGGGTGGCCATTTTCTCTGATGCATTAAACCATGCTTCAATAATTGATGGTATTCGTCTTGCTGAGCGACAACGTAGCGTAGAGCTTTTCATCTATAGACACTGCAACATGAATCACCTTAACGCGTTGTTGTAGGTCTTGAAATTTTCTTAAACATTCTTGCACATCTTTCTTTTATTTATGGAAATGTCAATATGTATATAAGTATTTATTTTTCTGTGAATGTATCTCAGCAATCCATCTTTCTTTTGACAGATCAAGTTGCACATTGAGGAAGAAAGTCGTAGTGACCGATAGGTAATTATGGCGTTATGGTTGTTTCTTTTAATGCCAAAGTGTTAATGCTCCATTAGATTAGGTATTTAGTAGAAAACACTAAAGAGAACGTGAAACCAAAAGGCCGAGACACCTATCTTCTGGAAATAGTTAGAATAGTTTTCTAAAAGCTTTAAAGGCTCGTTTGGATCACATATCCATTTCCGAGAAGAAAAATTTTCTTGTTTTAAAAGAGAAAGCCTTTTCATTTTGAGATAAGACAGTGTTTGAATGTGTAAAAAATTTTCTTTTTGAAAACAAAAAGTTGTTTGGAATGAGAAAAAATCTTGTTGGGAATAGTGTATTGTGAGAAGATTTCAAAAAGTTTCTTTTTCTTTTTCCAAAAGAGTATTGTACAAAATAAGTTTGAAATGAGATAGTTTTTCTTTTTCAAACTGAGAGAATGATAGAAAAACTTGAAACAAACACTTTTTTGCAAAAAATTTCCAATTTCTGAAATTGGATATGTCATCCAAACATTAGTTTTTCACATAATTGACTCCCAAATAGTATCAGCACATTTGTTGTTAAAGTTTTTTTTTTTTTTTTTTTTGGTTCATTTTTATTGACCTAAATTTTTAATGTGGTTTATTTTCATTGCATAATGCATGTGTATATGCATTTACATGTCAACCCTGGACATTGAATCCTTACAGAAGCTTGATTTGATTCTTGGTACAGCTTGTTTAGTATGGATGGAGACTTTGCACCGATGAATGAGCTTGTGAAGTTGAGGGAGAAATATGGTTTTTTGTTAGTGATTGATGATGTAAGTCCTCCTTAGGTTCTGGATAGAAATGGTTAAATGTTTGCTCACATAGGTATTACTTTACTGCTAGGTCGTTACATAAGTTCCATGGTTTATCTTGGATAGTCAAACAATTATAGATTTGGCCCCGGGGTGAAAACTTCGATTTTGCGAGCATTTCTGAAATTGAATAAATAAATTGATTTCCACTTATGCTTAACAACCCATCAATTACTCTTCTTGGAAACTTCGATTTTGCGAGCATTTCTGAAATTGAATAAATAAATTGATTTCCACTTACGCTTAACAACCCATCAATTACTCTTCTTGGAAATCGTGTAGAGCAAAAGACATCCTCCCTGAAAGTGTGTAATTCTATTTGTTTCAGGCTCATGGAACATTTGTTTGCGGCAAAAATGGTGGTGGAGTGGCAGAGCAGTTTAATTGTGAGAAAGATGTTGATATATGCGTTGGCACTCTGAGCAAGGCTGCAGGTTGCCATGGAGGATTCATAGCATGCAGGCAATTACTATGCCTTCATCTCCACCTTTTTTCTTATTTATTTTTATTGTTTAATCCTACCAGTCCAAACGTCTCATCTTGATCTACTACTAAGTAAGAATGTTATTACAACAATAACTACGTGAAGCACCTATCAGGGACCTGCATTGTGTTGGTGTGCGTGTGGGTGAATCCGTAATAATTTGACTGAACCCTTTTACGGGTCATGGTCCCTTTTCAAAGTATTTTGTGCATATTTAGTAGTTGCTTCAAAGTTTGGATAGAGGGTTTAAATCAAACGATTATGAAGCTTTACTTAGATTAGAGGTACTTATGATATTTACGCATGTTTCGTCTCCTTGTATTTAAAACTAAAATTTTAAATTTTTGTCTCTTGACTTGTCTATGAACAGCAAAAAGTGGAAGCAACTAATTCAATCAAGAGGCCGGTCATTTATTTTTTCAACTGCTGCACCAGTTCCTGTTGCTGCTGCATCCCATGGTAAATCATAATTTTTCTCCTTTTTTTAGAGCATTGCTGCAAGGCATCGCCAAGCCCGGCTGTCTCACAGCAGCTGGGATTGGACCTACTTGCTGTGACGTATGAGCCAAGCTGGCTATGCCTCACAGCTTTATTTATTTACTTGGTTGCGGAGGATTTATTTGCTCATTGGTGATTGAATTCTTCGTCATTCAACTTGTTAAACTGTTCCTTTTTGGTGCCTGCTATTGCTTGATAAGGTTAGGCCATGAGGATAAGCATTATGGGCCAACGTGGTTCGGAATAAGTAGGTGTAACAGGAAAGATTGGCAAATTACTAATCATATACATTGTAAAGTTTATTCTTTAGCATTAGACTAGCATAAGCTTACTCTATTGTGCCAATAATTTCTCTCTTAACAAAGCAAGTATGACTTGGCAGCTGCTGTTCTTGTGGGAAGAAAGGAGATGTGGCGTAGAAGGGCGATTTGGGACAGGGTTCAAGACTTCCGCGCTCTTACGGGAATTCCAATCACAAGCCCCATAATATCTCTTATTATCGGAAGTGAAGACAAGGCTCTGGAAGCCAGCCAGTATGCTCCCCCCCCCCCCCCCCCCCCCCCCCTCCTCTCTCTCTCTACCCTTCTCATATCTTTGTTTCTGTGTGCGCATCACGGCACTGTTGTGTCTACACACAAACGTACTTATGATTGATATGAATTTGTTGCTACAACAGCTTCTAACCGTGTCGATTGTTGTTGAGCAGGCATTTGTTAAGATCAGGTTTCCATGTGACGGCAATCAGGCCCCCAACGGTCCCACCCAACTCATGCCGGTTTGTGCAAATCTTCATGTCCTTTTCTTTCTGTTTTTGTTCATCATTTTTCTACTGAATTTTGTAATTGTTCAGGCTGCGAGTGACTTTGAGCGCAACACACACGAGGAACGATTTGGTGAGGCTCACAGCTGCACTCTCCAGATGTATAAATATGAAAGAGATTAGCGTCAATGGTGCAACCGGATCATATGCGAGGATGTAGCTTTCCATTCTTTTTGATCAGCAGACACCATTTCAATTTTAAATTGTAGTTGAAATGGAAAGAAATGCTAGTACCTTTTGGCTAGTAGACAATTGGCAAGAACCATGGACGGGAAAAAAAAAAAAAAAAAAAAACCTTTGAAAGAGAGAGAGCTTAGGAAATTTTCAATCTTTCAGCAGTTTCTTTTTTTCCTTCTTGTTAATCTTTCAGCAATCAGCAGTAATTGTTACACCTTTTGTAGTATATATATAAAGTTTTCGCTTTTCAGCCTAAATTCTAGTATATTTGAGACTTCGTGTAGCTTGATGGAAATAAATTGAGCCAACTGCTGCTACTCCAATTGATGAGGTGGAAATGAGTCGAGGAAGATATCTCATGCTCAACAATTGATCTAGACATTACTTTATTTTATATATATATATATAGGGACTGTCTACTGTCTTTCTGTGAAAAATTGGAGGACCATCCTTCATTTTATTATGGGATATTCAGATTTCAACTAACGGTTAGGATAAGTTAAAGGATAGTAACATGGAGTTAAAACTTGTCATGTTCTAAGCTGATTAATCTTGTGTCGAATTGGGGGTTAAATTGTTGGCCAAAACGACATAACGTTTTTGCCTTTGGAGAGGGAATTGAAGTGCGGTTTGTGTTTGTCATTCAAAATGTGCAAAATAAAAAATAAAAGAAGAGAAGAGAAAGCGAAATTAAGAAATTGGATCCTTTGAAAACCGCCCATGACAATGGCTTTGTCGGTGGTCTACTTTTTCAGAGTTCACAGTCACACAGATAGCAAGCTTGTTGTGTTGTTCAGTATATGTATTTCCTTGGCAATTTTTTTTTTCTTTTTTCAATTCCATGTTTTTAAGTATTGGGTGTTCTTCAAATTTCATTTATTCTTTTCAGTTCAGTGTTGCACTTACGCTTCATTAAGGTTGAGGTGCAGAAGAAAATGATGATAGAAGAAGTAAGTTGGAAAACCAGGGGATTATGACGAAGATTAGTTGTTTGTTAAGTTAGGGGAAAAGAGAACCTAAGAAATTTTGTATGTGAATACAGGTTTTGTTTGGTAATCAAGTTTTAACTCCAACTAAATTGTACTTTTTCAGCTAGATTTTTATCTTTTTCTGAAAAATTATTAAAAATTATAATTAGTTTTTGAAAAGTCAATCAACTCCAACTTAAAAATTTCAACTCCAAATTGGCGATTCAAACGAAGACTAATTCTTTAATAGGGTGTAAAACTCTATCTAATTAGTACATTGATCTTAATTTTTCTTTTTTCTTTTTTTCAAGAAAATGGAAGGGATGAAGTGACATAAAAAGATGTTTAGCACATACCAATTGGGTTATTATAATTGTATTTTTATGATTTTTTAAGGATGACATGAATAATGCCCATATCTTTACATTAATTTTACTTCAACTATTATCGATTTATACACATGATAGTGTTTCGTTAACATTAATTAAATCATGGATTTTATTCAATACTTAGCAGGTGAAAATTGTATTTGTTAAATGGATCAGAATTATTTTTTAATTCGATATCTTTAGATATGTTTCATCTAAAAACATGATTGATACTATGTCGATCTTGTCTTAATGTTTTTTTCTTATAGGTTCATGTTACCATGTCATCTTAAAGAACAGGACAATAACCATTAATACAAAAAAATAAGGAAAAACAATAATGAGATTACAAGGTGAATTCTAATATGATGTAATGATCCATGCCTCATTTTGGTATAATATTATCCGCTTTGGGCCTTGTCTTCGTACGATTTTGATCTTGAACTTTATCCCAAAAGGTTTAATACCATTAGAAGGTGATCACCAACATAGATATTCATTTTCAAACAATTTGGGACTACATAGCTTACCATTTTCTTGTAGGAACTAATGACTGTCACATATGATCATTGTGAAATTCGAGTTACAACAGCTTCCAACATTGTACCTAATATTATTGTGTCTATAAATTGACGAGGCACATGTTGAAGTGTGGTTGCAATTAGGTCCCCAGTAGGGCCACCAAACTCATGCAGGTTTGTGAAGGAATTTTCGTTTTTAGGTCCTAATTTTTTCTTTGAATGTGCTGTTGATAATTTGACAAACAATATAGATATCTACATATGTCTTATCATAAGGTTGATTGCGGTTTTACAGGCTAAGAGTGAGTTTGAGTGCAGCCCACGAAAGGAATAATTCAAAAATAATGGGGTTAGACACCCTCATGCAGGAGGCTTGAAAATTGTTAAAAAGTAATGCCATTTTCTTTTCCTTTTGGTTTGGGAAAAAGACAAGGACTTGAAATGTTTGAGCCAATTCAACAATAAAACATCTTGAAATTCCAAAACGAAAATTGTCCTTACTTTTGATTCAGAAGTAGGAAAAAATAAAATAAAACTTTAAAAGGGTAGAGTTCAAATCCCCCACTTTCAAGTTGGGAAAAAATAAATAAAAAAAATACATATTTTAAATATATTATTTTTAAATGAATTAGTAAAACTAGAAGCTTCATGAGAAACAAACTAACCAATATTATTCCAAATCCATGTCTAACATTTCTATTAAAAAAATAAAATCCCCGTCTCAATAAGTTCAAAAACCAAAAAATAAATCCTTGTCTAATAAAATATAAGAAAAATATTTTTCTTATATATTCACGTCGATCGTTTTCAAAATTTTCCCTTGAATACTTTTGACAAATTCTTAGCCAACCAAGGTAGACTTTTTTTTTTTCACGGTTATTTTTTTGTTTATTGTTAATGGTTAAGAAAGTAATAAAATACAAAGAAAAAATCAGTCTTCACACGTTTCCTCCTATCAAGTTATTTTCCTTATATATATTTTTATTCTTTTCTTCTAGGTTTTTTCCTCAATTCACCTTCTTCCGTATCTCTCTCTTGAAATATCATTATCTTTCTCGCTCTTTTTTTTTTTTTTTTTTTGTCCCTCTCTCTTCAAATAATCTTCTTATCAGCAGCCAGCTAGCCCTCATTGAAATTTTTTGTTTGTTTTTTTTTTTTGGGTAAATTTATAGTTTTTACAATTTATCCCCAATTAAAAATGAAAAATTCTCATATATAGTCCATATTTTCTCCCATTAAAATTTAAAATTCTCATATAAACCCATTAAAATCACTAAAATTTATTTTATCTTGAGAAAAAAAAATAGTGTTTATCCTTATTAAAATATATTTCTGACTCCGTCTCTGTTCTTACTTAGAGTTATTTGACGGACACTTCTTAGCCCGACCGGCCGGGAGCTATCTTCAAAAATATTCGCAAATCCAAACTTAACAACTCGATTGACTTCAACACTTTCGTACTTGGTAATTTTGCGTACCCATCATGACCCCCTATAAATGGAGAGATTAATATTGATTCACTCACTACTGCTCTCCAAATTTCAAAAAAAAAAAAAAAAAAAAGCACCCGACTCTCTAGTTCAGCCTCTCTGTCTCTCTTAATCTGAAAAATAAAAAGAAAAAGAAAAAAGAAAAAAGAAAAAAGAAAAAAGAAGGAGACGGAGGTGATCATGAGTTTGTGGGAGAAGTGGGTGGAGGAGGCTCATGCAAAGCTAGAGTCACGTAAACTAATCCATTCTCTGAGGCTGATTTACCTCCAAAATCAACACCCTCATCATCCAAGTGACATGGATGATCAACTCCAACTTTTCGACGAAATGCACCCATTGGACCGCGCTTCTGTCGACATTCAGATTTCCGAAGCCACGCTTTACAAATGGCTCCATGAAATCCCCAGTTCCGGTATTCATATTCCTCATTTTCCTTATCTACATATATATATATATATATATATATATATACACACACACACATATACACATACACACACACACGTGATTTAAAGCCTACAGCCTACATGTTTCAGAAGAATTTCTAAATATCAGCAATCAACGTATTATTATCATTTTTTTTTCTTTTTTTCATTTTTTGCAGTTTTATTAGTCAAATAATACACTTTTTGCAGTACATGGACACTGTGTGGATTAGCATATCATGGTTCCTATTTTGTTTCAATCACGTTAAAATTCTTAATCAGATTAACACTTTATAGGATTTTCTTTTGATACTGATGATTTGTTTGGTTCTCAAGTGTGAACCTAAAGTTTTCATCTCGATTTTTATCTTTTTTTTAAAAGTTAACAAAAATTATAACTAGTTTTTGAAAAGTCAACTAATTTTAACCTAAAAATTACCTCTCAAATCCGTGTTCCAGACGCATGTTGAGATTTCTATCTAATATGTACAAAGTTTTTATGTTAATCTTGTTTAATTATGTTTTGGTCAATGTATATCATTACTAAAATATATAAAAAGAAATATTCAATTCTAAAATACGTTTCCATATACTTTTAATAAATAATTTCTTTTTGCCACGTGTATATGTATATATATATATATGTATAAATAATTTCTTCTTCCCAAGGGTTTGACAAATTCACAGCTCCTACTCAATGATTATCCGAAAATAAAAGTGAAATCAGCCATATCCATTCTCCCTTATCAAACAAAAATGAATACTCTCATTTCATATTGACAATTAATGTCCACTCTACAGTACTAATCAACCTAAATTTTGACAATTAATGTCCACTCTACGGTACTAATCAACCTAATTTTGACAATTAATGTCAATTAATTTTGGTCCAGGTTTTTGTCCCTTATCAAACAAAAATGAATACTCACATTTCATATTGACAATTAATGTCCACTCTACAGTACTAATCAACCTGATTTAGACATTAATAGCTAGCACTCTCCTATTTATATTTTTGGTCCCTAAAAAATTTGGTAGATTAATTGGTTTGGGAGGACCGTAATAGCTAGCACTCTCCTATTTATATTTTGTCCTTGAAAACTTATGCACTACAGTAATCAACCTAACTTTGATAATTGAATCTAGAATATCCTCAATCTCTGAGGCATTTAGATTAATTGATGTTAATTAATTTTGGTCTCCCCCGATAAAATACGTATCTGAGAGGAATTAATCTCAGATGTTTGAATTTAATCTCAACAGCCTAAAAAATTTGGTAGATTGGTCCTCCCAATTCTATCGGGAGGACCGCAATAACTAGCACTCTCCTATATATATATATATATATATATATATGTCCTTGAAAACTTATGTTATGAAAATGACAATAATTTAAAAACAAAAATTTGCGTTCACTGTTTAAGTATGGAAATTTCAGGAGATGAAGCTGACTCATGTAGGGATGGTTCAGCAAAAGCACGGACATATCCTCAGGGATTGAAAAAGCTAACTTCATTCTGTGGAAATGATTATTTGGCCTTGAGTTCACATCCTTCCATCACAAAAACTGCAGCCAAGGTTTTATACTATCATTCTTGATTATCAACTTATTATTAAATACTAGTTCTTCAATTATACCCTTGAGTCATTCTTAAATATATATATGTATATGTTTATTTATGATCAGGCAATTCTAGATCATGGAATGGGCCCCAGAGGTTCAGCTTTGGTCTCTGGATACACCAATTATCACAGGTCGCTAGAGTCTTACTTGGCAAACTTGAAGGAAAAAGAGGTACACAGCTAGAGGTCATATAGATACTTTTAATTCTTAAAGCTTTAATTTTCATCTATAAATATAATAGGGTAAATTGCTAGATTAATCTCTAAATTTTTGATTCCCTACAACTTTGATCCATGTTTTTCTTCTTCTTTTTTTTTTTTTTTTTTTTAAAGCTTAAGTGATCTTAAACTCTTAAAAATATAGTTATATAGCAATCTATTTAATTAATTTTTAGATATAATCTGTTAGTAAGCATCACTTTATGACCTAAATTATTGACATATTCGGTACAGAAATTAACCAAAAAATACTATTATAACAATATTTTAATAGTTTAAGGTCATTCAAATTACGAAAGAAAGATCATAGAAACCAAAATTAAAAAAAAAAACTAAAAATTTAAAAATTAAACGAGCAAATTTACCCTGTATAATAAATTGATTTCTGTTTATCAAAGCAATGGTATAATTAAAGTACGTGATGTGATTCAAGGGATATTCTTGCTTGTTCACTTTGTTGAATTAAAAAAAAAAAAAACTAAAAACTGAGAACAAAGATGTGGATGTTTTCTTTGGAATGCATGGACCAGGATTGCCTTCTTTGTCCCACAGGGTTTGCGGCTAATATGGCCGCGATAGTAGCAATCGGAAAGGTCGGATCTCTGCTGGCTTCAGGCTCAAAACCTTTGGAGCATGAAAAGATTGCCATCTTTTCTGATGCCTTAAACCATGCCTCTATTGTTGATGGTATTCGTCTCTCCGGCGCAATTGTTTACGTCTATAGACATTCTGACATGACTCATCTCGATTCGTTGCTGTAAGAGACCTTGAAATTTTCCCCAAAAAAAAAAATAATAACGTTATTGTTCTCTCCTTTTGAGTACTCTATACACTTTTTTTTTTTTTTTTTTTTTTTAACGTCTACATATATGCATATAAGGTATATCATCAAGTCATCTTTATTTTGACAGATCAAACTGCACACTGACGAAGAAAGTTGTAGTTACCGATAGGTAAATTACGTTATTGATACTGATTCTTTTTTTGACCGCCATTGTTATGTTAATGAATCAAAAAGTTTAATGTCATGAAACTGAAGTACTAGAATTGTCTTCTAAAAGCTTTCACGCGATTTGATTCTAAACAAGTATTAGAACATCGATTGTCAAAGCGGTGTTTTTATATAAGTTGAGGTTAGATTTTGTACCTCAATCTTAGAGTTTCACATGTCATCTCAAGTCAACCATGATCAGCAAAGCAAGGGAACCAAGACCAGGAAGAAAGCCCTATGACAAATCTTTCTCACCCTTTAATAGCTTAAAAAAGAAGTCTGAAAATTCTTCAGGCGAAATAGCAAAATACCATTTTGAAAAGAATAATAGTAAATTATAATATAAAATTTTAAACATAGTAATAAATAGCATAATCAAATTTATGACTACACTATGTTAAAAGAACCCCTCCTCTTTCCTCTTTTCTCTCACTTCCCCTCTCTCTTTCTCTCTCCAACATGAAACTATGCACATAAATTTATTATTAAAAATAAATTGTAAATCCATTATTTTCTAAAAATATATATATATATATAAGGAAATCTGTGGATTTACCAAAACATATATAATAATTTATCATCTTTTAAAAAACCTGCTATAAATTTCGAAGATGCCCATAAAATAGACTATTTGCTACAATTTTCCAAATTCTTCCTCTCATAATTTTTACGGAACTACTTTTCAAAACCCCCTAGTAGTTGTCGTATTATATTATTATCAAGACTTTAATTTGAGACATTTTCTTCTACTGTCTATGGAAAATAACTTGTAAATACTCTGATTAATTGTCCTTTTCCATCCAAATTTATGCTTCAAGTAATGATAGGTGAGTAGTATTAGATATACCAATTCTAATCTTAACTTTTTTTATATCAGTTAATATGGTTGTAAGTTGTTATCTTTTCATTAATAGAGGCAATCTCTTTATTTTTATTGACATGACAATTTTTTGCATACCTACCATTAAGAAAATGAAAATTTACACGCAACATAGGTTAGACAAAAGTTTAGATTAGAGTTGATATAGAATAAAATCTCAACCTCAATCACTATATGCGTAATTTTTTTTTTTTTTCCAGAAAAGGAAACAAAAGGGGATATTTTAAATGCTTTTAATAGATCATGGATGAAAGCAACATATTTTAAAACTTCATGGTTTGGGGAAAATTCTCTTAAAAAGCCCTAATTTTAGCCAAAAATTTGGATAGAGGAAGGAGCGAAATTTTTGACACTTTTTGCAAGTCTAAAGCAAGTGAGAGTGAGACGTTTTGGATATCAGAGAGCACCTAGTAGTAAGTGTCTGGCTTCAGGGAGAATTTCTAATTAAAAAATTATCCTAAAAACAATATTCATATACAATGTCCATTGGCCTCGCTAGGTTAGCTCAATAGGTGGGAGGGGAGAGAGTTCGGTAGGAGCTCTCGTATTTGAAACTTAAGAGCGTTTTATTTAATGAATTTTCTTAATTATGCAAATCAAACAGGAAATTGCATAAATCATAAAACAAAAAGATTTTAAAACAAGCAGATTTTCACAATTCTTTTAATTGAGAGAAGATATTAATCCATAGAAAATTCTCTAATAGACCAAACGATCAGAAGACAACTTGCAGAGAAAACTGTGCTTCTTTACCTTACCCTTAGGTTTCTTATGCGGACCAGCTTCTTGAGAGAATAAGAATTCCACTTTGCACCAAAATTGCAGTAATTTAGTAAACTTTACTTCTTCAACCTGAACTATAGGATTTTAACTTTTATTATATTCTAAACCAATAACTTAATTTGGTATTTGAATGAATATCACATAATAATTAAGACACGAGTCTCATAAAATTCTAACATTTTAATTTCTAAATGGAGTCGATATACCCTCCAATATATATATATATATATATAGAAAAAAATGTGTGGATACGTATATCTGATCGAAATGGTTGTTTGGTTCTTATTACAGTTTGTTTAGTGTGGATGGAGACTTTGCACCACTGACTGAGCTTGTGAAGCTCCGGGAAAAGTATGGCTTTTTGTTAGTGATCGATGATGTGAGTCCCTTCATCCTTGGCACATATATATGGTTTAAAACGCTTTGCTCATAACTCATACTTAGTAACTCTTTGTTTACATATTTGTAATAAATAATTGATTTCAATATATAATATTTTTCAATGACATTTGTTTTTTACACTAGTTAATAACTCAGTAATACCATATTATAAGATTCTAAATAAAAAATCATATATAAACCAATTAGTTGCTATATGTTTCTGAATAGAATTTTACAATTATTGAACTTGTCCGGCTAATAGAAACGAGACATTTTATATATATATATATATATATATATATATATATAATATGTTATGTTTCAGGCTCATGGAGTATTTGTTTGTCGCAAAAATGGTGGTGGAGTGTCTGATCAGTTCAAATGTGAAAAAGAAATTGATATATGCATTGGCACTCTCAGCAAGGCTGCAGGTTGCCAAGGAGGATTCATAGCTTGCAGGCAATTCTTTTGCTTTTATCTTTTATTTTTTTAAAAATAAATAATATTATGCATTGCATTCTTCTCTCTCTCTCTCTCACTCTCTCTTGGTTTTAAAAGATTTTAGTAGTTGAAAGAAAAAAGGTACTACTTAGGATCATCTTTTAGTTAGAAACATTTTCGTAAATGTAGAGAGCACCAATTTTCCAAGAAATTAAACTCAAGTTGCCTTAATTATCAATTGGATTTTAACTTTGTTTTGCGTTATTGTTAATGAGCAGCCAAAAATGGAAGCAACTAATACAATCAGCAGGTCGCAGTTTTATGTTTTCAACCGGTATGCCTGTACCCTTTGCAGCTGCAGCCCATGGTAAGTCCACTTAACTGTTTCCTTCTTTACGGTAAATTATTTGTGCAGCGATTATTGAAGCGAGCTTTATTACTACCAGAAAATTAAGCCCTCGTTTAGCCCATAGTTTTGATATACTTATTTTAAAAAGATTCTATTTTAAAATGTTAACATTTTTAGATTGGTATTTAGGGGAGAGAGAATAAATATCGTGCTCAGATTTCGAAACAAATAAAAAATTTAGGTTCAATTAGAATTTTTTTAAACAATTTGATTCAAAACTATGTGCCAAACAAGGGCTATGTTTTAGTTAGCTTTACAAAAGCAAATGACAGGAATTCTTTGTGCTTAATCACTCTCTGTTGTATTTGATTCCCTACTCACCAATATTAGTATGACTCCGCAGCTGCTGTTATAGTGGCAAGAAAGGAGACATGGCGTAGACAGGCGATCTGGGATCAGATTCAGGACTTCCACGATCTGACTGGAATTCCCGTCACAAGCCACATCATATCTCTTGTTATTGGGAGCGAGGATTGGGCTCTGGAAGCTAGCCGGTGTGTGCCTCCATGATCTCTCTTAATTACCATTTAAGAGGATGAAAATTACTATGATCACTGTGAAATTGTTGTTACAACAGCTTCTAACAATATGCCTTATACCGTTTTGTGTCTTTAAACAGGCATCTGTTGAATTCTGGTTTCCAAGTGGTTGCAATTAGGCCCCCAGTAGTGCCACCAAACTCATGCAGATTTGCGAATAAAATCTTCGGTGTTATCCTTAATTTTTGTTCCCCCTTTGTAATTAGTATGTGCTGCTGGTTATGATTTAACAGAAACCATAGAGATGCTTGTTACTATGACCTTATTATAAGGTTGATTGTGATTTTACAGGCTAAGAGTGTGCCTGAGTGCAGCCCACACAAGGAAGGATATGGAGAGGTTCGTAGCTGCGCTCTCCAGCTGCATGAATTTCAAAGACATTGCTGTCTTGGTCGACACCCAGGTCGAAATGCGAAGAGGATCGATGTAGATTTTCTAACAAGCCCTTTCTACAAAAATAATGGAATTAGACACCCTTATTTATTTGCAATCGGAAATTGTTGAACAATGTTGAGAAGGGCTTGAAAATTGTTAAAACTACTGCCCTTTACTTTTCCTTCTCGTTTGGATATATATATTTGCTCTTTGGACCCCCCTCCCCCCCTTCTTTTTTTTTTTTTTTTTTAAACGCCCATAAATCTCAAAACTATAAAAATATCACAAAATTATATATGTACACACACAGTTATAAATAACATCAACCCATATATTCAGCATCAATCATAGTAATTTTCCGACTAATTTCCTTGTCTTCCTCTTCATCAGGGCACTCAGGATGACAACATAAAATAATTTTTTTTTTAAAAATTAATGATGATTCATTTACTAAAAACACTATTGCCAGTGTTTGTCAACGCCATAACAACCGCCATTACATAAACGTATATTTCCTCTTTGAGCATTGCAAATCCCAAAACCGTAATAATATCTGTTACTGGATAAGCAAGACAATTTAGAACCCTGTATATAGATATATAGCCTAGATATATATGCATAACATCTCCTGTATATTCTGCATCAATGATCATAGTTTAGTATCATATTTAATTGCCTCCCAAAGTTAGGAATTCTCACAAAACCAATCAACTCTCCTTAGAGTTGTTCGAAGCCGGGTCCTGACGAGCCAGGGCTAGCCAGTTACTCTGTCCCATTTGTGCCACTCTTGAGCTGCAAGTGGAGGAGCATTCCCTTTGCTTCTTCTGCTGCTGCTCATACTCATAGTAGCTCATGCCATTTTCTTCACCTTCAGCTCCGGCCTCTCTCTTATTCTCACTCGGTACCAACTGTTAAAAATAAAAAATAAAATAAAAAATAAAAAATAAAAAAAGAAAAATGTTATCTTCTCAATTCCCACATAACAAAGTTACCGATTATACATTACAAAATCTTACACTTACATTGCTCGGTCTTCTTCCGAGGGGGAGAGTCCCACAAATCCCATCATCAGTGCAGTTTTGGTCATCCGGGGTCTCGTTGAGGTTGATCAGAGAAGTGGCGGTTTTAATGGTACTGATCAAGGTTAAAGAGTTTGGGGATTTTGGAGGAGTAGGAAGAGAAGAAGATCTAGAAGAAGAGCATAATTTGGAGACGGTGCAAAGTGTGGCTGATCTGACTGGGCGCTTCTCGGCCAATGGCTTGACCGGTGAAGGAGGGTTCAGGTGGTGGTGGTGGGGTTGTGGTGGTGGTGGCGGTGCTGAGGTGGTGGTGGTGGTGGAAGAGGAGACTGAGGGTGGGGTTGGAACCACAAGAGAGTCAGGGTCGAGTACATCTGGGTGGACCACTGCAGCAGCAGCCACCGGAGGGAAAGTGGCCATATTGGGCCAAAGGAAGGTCCCGTTGGGCTTGCAAATTCTGAAGCCACTCTTCAGCCTCTGTATTTTGGCTGCCTTGTCCTCTTTCATTTCTGTAGTTGCCGGCTTGTCCCCTTTCTGATCTCCGGATTTGTTCTTTGTTGATCCCATATCTTTCCTTTCCCTTGTCTCTGAGTCTGATGGTGATGTCGGTGGTGCTATTAATGAGAGTGGCTCTGTCTCTGAGAGGGTCCCACCTCTTGATTTGAACATCCTTACTTGCTCCTGCATTAATGGCATTCACATTTAACACAACTTTTGACGATATTTATTGCCAAAAATTTTGGTTCAGTCACTCAGATACAGATCATAAAAGTGACTGTATGTTTGGGGAAAATAAAGAGGGAAAGCTATTAATTCTGAACTGCTGTAGTATTTAATGGTTCTTAACATACAAAAAGAGTGACTTTTTAAACGTTAACAGATGCAATTTCACCTTTCTAAAAACACACAAGCCTAGCTCAGAGATTAAAATTTTGGTTTTGGTACCTCCAATTTATTCAAATATTCAGAAAATCCCATCAGTTGTTCCTCAGCCTTTGCTTTTTTATTCACCAACTCCCCATGCATTTTCTGTTGGAAACAAAAAGATATAAGGTAGTAAACAAAACTTACTAAAAGAGAAGAATATTTTATATATCGACTCTTCCAGTTCCAATTATTGTTCCTTTATCACCATTCACCTTCATTTGTTGTAAGAACTCTTCAGGGTCAAATTGTCCACTAGTGGTCAACTTAGTATTTGGGTTGGTGACAACAGTTAAATCCTCCACTGACTTCTTGAGGGAGAGTTCCTTCTTATCCCTATATAGTCATCAGATCAATATATATCCAATCCATAAAAATCATATATCGATATTGACAAGATCGAATGTCATGTTTTAGAATAGTAAGACAATAAATATATAGGCCAAAATACGCATTAATATTACTTCTTCATATTGGCCGTTAATTCTTCTCTGAGCTGCTTGAGTTCCTGAATATTTTTCCTGCAAAGCCAAGAGATGAAAAACATAAAAAAGATGCAGATCACAACACAAGAAAGAAAATGAAAACGAGAATCCTTTTTTTTTTTTTTTTTGGCAATAAAAATCCAAACTTTAGGCCAATATAACTTCAAACAAAATCATTACTTTTTCATCTTGACAATCTCCTCCTTGAGAGCCCTAATCTCACTTGCACAAACCGGATCCTGGGTGGGATTATCACCGGGCTTCCACCCCGGGGGAGGTGTCCAATAAGGATCCTGCACCCCAGCCTGC
Organism: Ficus erecta; assembly: GCA_008635985.1. NCBI lineage: Eukaryota > Viridiplantae > Streptophyta > Magnoliopsida > Rosales > Moraceae > Ficus > Ficus erecta. Next base: position 4,494,653 of record BKCH01000010.1, read on the forward strand.
CTCCTAATATTCACCAGATCAGCATTTTCTATCCAATATTCCATGGCCCCATCCGAATTATGACGTCGCCGGAACCGATCGGCTCCTCCAGGCGCCACCTTTCCGGCCATGTGCTTCAGCAAATGGTCAAGCAAGCCAGTGTCCCCAATCAGCCTTCGTGCCTCGGATCTCAAGGCAGGCCTTAGAATTGGGTTCCCAAATACAGCACCTTTGGCTTTCATGATCTTCAACATGTTTTCCTCAGCCAATTTGTACCTTCACAGATTCAATCACCACACGCCATTATTAGTTGAAAAAAAAAAAAAAAAAAGTAGCCATGAATTTGAAAAAACCAAAATGTGAGATATATAGTACTCCTCACCTCGCTGCAGACCATCTCTCTATGGAGTTTTTCAAAGGCTTTTTCTGGCTTTTACTGTTAACTTTTTGCATCTGTTTCTGATCAGACCTTGCTCTCTTCAAATTCTGAGTCTTGCTATTCTTACCATGGAGCTTTCTTTTACTAGAGCGACGGCTCTTGACCTCAAACTCCTCGGCCTCTTCCTTCACATGATGATCTTCTTCAACATCCTCCTCTAGTACTTCTTCTTCCTCTTTCTCTTCCTTATCTTCCTCTTTCTCTTCCTTATCTTCCTCTTCATCAGAGCCAGGTTCTTCTTCATCTTCTTCTTTCTTCGCTTCATTATTGTCATCATCACCATCGCCATCCGCAGTGCCTGCAAAAACAGCGAGCTTGTACTCGTCGTGACGATTAAGGAAGCGGACTTGCCGGCGCTTGCCCCATTGAACCAGACCGGTGAACTTGAGCTCGGACCAGCAAGAGCCCTTCTTAGAGACCGCATCACTGACACCATTTCTCTCGGGTACCAAAGCTGGTGAGGCCCAGAAGCTCCACAAGTTCCCACCTTCAGAGATTTCCTGAGTTGGAATTCTCCTGAAAAGCACTTCAGCCGCCATGCCTGACCCCATTACGTACTTCTCATCCAAAGCAGGCAGCTTTTTCGCTTCTGGTTTGCCGTAGTTGCGGTCGCTGAAATGGGTGCGAAGGGAATGAACGCTTGGGAACCTCAGTGAAGCGTTTGAGGCAGTCCTCTCACTCACCTGGATAAACCCAAATCAGAAACTTGCTTTTTGAATCTTTGAAATAAACAGATACAAGCATGAAAAAGAAATTGAAGAAAAAGGTTTTGGAGAAGTGGGTTTTGGAGAGAAAAGATTATACCATGACCACCCTAATGGAGTAGAGCTGCTCCGGGGACTTGGGAGGGAGCTTGGAGTGGTCAACTTCGTAGAAAGACCCAACCTTTATGTGCTCCTTTAAAGCCTCTGCGTATGAAAGGACATGACCAAAAGGCATAAGGATTATAACAGAAGAGAAACGAAAGAATGCAATTAAAAAAAAAAAAAGAAAATAAGAAAGGATATATAGTAATATGGAAATGCAAAGATAAAAGAAAATGTTATATAGAGATGGCTATAGGTGTGGATGTACGTACCAGACGATGCCAGAGCATGTCTGGCCAAAGAAGGGCTTTGTGCTCTTTGCCCTTGGTTAGTCAAGTACATTACCTCCTGCCAGAAACAGTGCAAGAAACGCCAAATATTTCAAATATGGACACACAGTCACACACACACACACACAAACATGCATAAGATTCATTAATTGTATTTTAATGTTACACACATTATCTAGAACACTAATTAGAGTCATTCCTCACAAGGACCAGAATATACCAATTCAACAAATATATATAACTATTATATCCTCCCTAAGCTAAACCATATAACCTTATTTGTATGTTACAAAAATCCTTAGTATGTTCTATTTAAATGTAACACACATTATCTAGAACACTAATTACTGTCTTTCCTCACTGGGACCAGAATATACCATAATACCAATCCAAATTCAATCCTCTATTCAGAACAAAAATAAATTTATCCTCTCAAAACTAAACCATGTACCCTTATTCTTTATTTAAAAAAAGAAAAGAAAAGAAAAGAAAAAGGAACCCTTGATTATATGTATGTACATTTTCTGTACTAATCATCTTTTAAATAAAACTCTGGTTTCATTCCTAGTATTTATTTATATTCCCAAAAATATATGTACATTCTAATTAATATCACTCCTCACTAGGACCCGAGCATACCAAATTCAAATTCAATCGTCTACTAAGAGCAAAAAAACGTGTGTACTATGTCCTCTCTTATGTGCAAAACGTCTCAGTATTTTCTACTGATCTTTCTTTTTAAAAAATAAAATAAAAATTAAAGTCTAGTATTTAATTTGTGTAAAGGAAATATGGGATTTTGTCATTTTCTTACAGTGTCCCATTGAGGCACTCCCGTAATTAATCTGCAGTGTTTTCATAATTCTGCTCTTTTGCAGGCTCAAAAAAAAAAAAAAAAAAAAAGAGGCAAATCAAGCCTTGATTTTTGTAGTGGCTGGCTAGCCAGAGGCCAGAAGGTTTCTACACGAGGGGTTCTCAATCGCTTTTTGGAGCGCGTGAACGAAACTTGCACTTAAAAGGGTTGTTTTCATGTGTTTTCAAGTAATAAACCTTGCACACTCCATGCAAACGCACCGTCTCCATTTCAGAACTTTTTTTTTTAATCTTATTTCTTTGAAATATTCATTTATTATTATTATTATTATTATTATTATTGTATTCGGGTTATGGAGAGTGGGGGTGATATGCAGAAAATTGAGAGTGGGGAAGAGCGTGGTTCTGGTGTATGTGAGGGAAGTTATACCAGAAAAACGAATTTTTCTCTGAAGAATGCATGCGTGGGAAAGTAACATTTTCTCAGGAAAGTGACGGCGCTTACATTGCCATAACCATACCCATCTTTACTTCCTTCACGATCACGATCAGTACTCGAGCTTCCCTCCATTTGTTTCAATCTGAAAATATATATATATATATATACACACACATACACAATAACACAAAATGGGTAATCAAGAAAAATCGATAAAGTTATAAGTTCAAGAAATATTGACAACACACACCCTATCAACCAGTAAAACACCATCATCAGGAAATTTTAATTTCCATGCTTGAATTCGCAAATCAATGGTGAAAACGACATTCTACGTTAAACTGGGAGTAAGACTAAGCGTGACTAGTACTAGAACGAGGACTCTGATCTTGGGACAATACGGATCAAAAAGCCTGAGTAGGAAAAACGGAGAAAAAAAAAAGTAAAAGGTTCTATTTATAGCAGAACACAATAAATATAGCGGCCGTGTAAGAAAAAGCATCAGAAACACAAACACAGAAAATATTTTTGCAGATCACTGATCTGAGAGCTTTAAAGGAGACTGAAAAGAAAAATATGAACAGATTTATGCAAAATGAGATCAGGGAGTGTTTGTGATGACCTGAAACCGTATTTCGGATTTCAAAAACATGGGAAAAAACAGCAAAAATGTAACCAGATACAGAAGGAAAATCATAGTTCATGTACGTTTTCTCTGAGAAATTTGGATTCAAACTTTGCCGTTTTCAGATAGAAACGAGACGTAAGGCTCCAATGAAAAGATTGGAGAGAATACTAAAAAGCATTTTCAAGTGGAGACCCATTTCTTAAGAATATCACAAGAACAGTATTGTGAAGATTTCAGCTCAGAAATTAACAGGGAATACAATCAAACAGTGAAATCTAGCTTTATACAGTGAAAGCTAAAAAAACTCTTCAACAAGAAATGTACGTATATGTGTGTATGTATGTATATATATATATAATTTGTAAAGCTCGGAAACGAAGTACTATTGGATCAAACGAAGTAGAAGTATAAATGCAGCGTAAAAGAAGTGAAGAAAATATCGAGAAAACAGACCGTTTCTTCAACTGAATTTTGGATCAAAGAGCAGCTTCTTCTTCTTCTGCGGATTACAAAGAGGAAATTATAGAGTATGAAAAGAGTGAGAAAGAGAGAGAGAGGGAGAGAGAAGATGAATAATTCTGTTAAATGCGTGAAATGAAAAACCGAATGAGGAAGGGAAGGGAAGGCTTTGTTGCAATGGCGGAGAGAGTGACTCAAGGAGAGAGAGAGAGAGAGAGAGAGAGAGAGAGAGAGGATTTAACAATAATGATTACGAGCCGAATCGCAGCTCACGTGCATTTCTCTCTCCACTTTCTCTCTCTCTCTCTCTCTCTCTCCCCAAATTTTGTTGGTTGCTTTTCGTTTCCGAAAATGCCCCTCACTCGAAAGTACTCCTTCCTTTGTTTTTAATTTTATTTTTATTTTGATTTAAACCTGTTATACATATGGACCGATCAAATATTATTTCTCCTTTCCAAACAGGAAAACTATTTAGCTGGTCCAAAGATGCACATTTGCATGTAACAAAATTTGGTTCACCACTTCCGACAATCATGTTTGTTTCTTGCTACAATATTGTGTTGTAGTAATTACTTTCTTTTTTCTTTTTTTCTTTTTTTTCTAAATGTTGGAAATTTCATTTTTAACTTTCTAGTCTGATTGGTTTTATGCAAATATAAGCTGAACTATTGTGCATTCCGAGCTTGAATCTAATTGTTTAGGACACAATTTATCAACTTATTCGCGTTATTAATAAAAATTAAAAATTAAAAAAAAATTTCACATTCGATTCGAGATCGATATATAACCTCAATTCGGCCTTCCCCGTTTAAGGAAAGTGATATAATGTTGTTACTCTCACAATGAATATTTGATTAGACCTCGACAAATAATTAATGTTGATGAACAATAAATTACACCGGCAACCACATGGTAGTTTTTTTTTTTTTTTTTTTTTTTTAACTTTATAACTAGAAGAAGAGGGGGAAAAAAAAAACAAAAAATTTTTGGGAAATTTATGTAAGTTTCAGCTGAATTACTGACTCTTTGAGCTTATTATATATAGGTACTCCAAACACAAATAAATGTATTTGATGTTTGATTTTGAGTTTAAACAAATTATTCGTCTCCGGCCTTTTCTTTTCTTTTTGAGTGACTAGTCTTCAGTTAGGTATTGCTACTTTATTATAATTTTTTAAACAACCGAATTAGACTATATATATATATATATGTGTGTGTGTGTGTGTGAGTATGTATGTATAGTGTTGACAAACGTTAATAAATCCAACAACAAACTAGTAGTGTCCATGAAACAAAAAAGTTCAATTCACCTTTCTTTAGCCTTGAATTTTGACCTTATATTCAGTTAAACGGTGAAAGAGGATTAAAAGGTATACTAAAAAAATTAGGAAAAATTAGAAATAGGAAAAGCATGTAATTTCTAATTGGAGATCTTATTACATTAAAATCTCAATTAAACCTTTAAGAAAAAGTGTCATAATAAGAAGGAAATGCTATCTCTAGCAGATAGGAATTATATATATATATAAACTATCTGAGTTTCAAACTATCCAAGAGAGGTAATTATCAAAGGCCATTCTCTAATAATCATATTCCCTAATTTAGATTACTTTTTGACCTTTTTTTTTTTAAGTACAAAATTTCGCGACAGATGAACGACATTGTCATCCTTGGCTGTTACTTTTCCAGATCGGAAACTATATTCACCCGCCCTTGTCTCCAATAAACGACACGTTAAGACCGTTAAGCAAAAAAAACGACATTTAAGTTTTAAAAACGAATTACAGTTTTACCTTTAGAATAAACGAAGTTTCGGTTTTATGACACGTGTGGCTTCTTGTCGTGGACAAGAAACGACGCTTAAACATCATGTTGTTCATTCCTAATTGGTAATTTGGTACAGACATCCTTTCAGCGCACGACATGTCGTATAAACAGCAACAACTTACTGTAGAAGCGACATGTCAGTTTGTAAACTGGATGGAAAAGAACATGATGTTTCTTAAACAACTGTCGTTTTATTCCTTCTCATTTTGTATTAAAAGAGACCACACTTTATTATGGAACAAAAACGGCATGCTTATCATTTGCACGGTTTTGTCACTTTAGAAAGAAACATATGTCGTTCCAGTTTGTTGTTTTCCAAATATTACAAATGCCGAGTCGTTTTACCGGGCTAACGATTCAAACGACATGTCGCTTATTTATTTAGGTCGTGTTTACTTGCGTTTGTCGTTTAAAATACATTACGAATGCCTAGATTCGAACGACATGTCGCTGATTTACTGACGTCGTTTTCACTTGTCTTGCTAGCTTTCTCAGAATTAAAAACCCATTTTGGTTTCTTATACGTTAAAATCACAATTTCACATTTTTCTTATATCCCAAAACTCCTGGTCTCTTATAATCACAATTTCACATTTTTCTTATATCCCAAAATTCCAAACCAATCTATAAAAAATTAATAACAAAACCAAACATAATTATATAAGCGATCTCAACATCATTCTCAAAAAATTTTCATTCAATTTTCACACCCAAAACTAAATCATTTTAAAGAAGCTACCAAACTCTGGTTTTCCTTTTTTTTTTTTTTTTTTTATTTTATTTTATTATTTTTTTTTTTTTAAAGAAACCGTTTCCCTATTTATTTTTCCTGAATAACAATGACCTATAATTGGTTATAAAAATAAAAAAAATTAAACCAGGAAAATATTACCGTCAAAATTGTTTTTTACCACCTTAACCTTAAAGTTAAAATGTCCGAAATCCATCCCTTGTTACCAACCAAATTTCACAACTTTTACAGGAATGTTATACAAATCTAGCCTTTGGTAGGACAAATAGATGCAAAACAAAACTTTTACTTACTTTTACTTACATTTTTCTTCGGGATGATTACATATTTTAAACCCAAAACTGTGTGAAAATTACCAAGAACTATGACAAACTAATCAATTAAGCAAAACACACAATTTTGTCAAACAACCTCTGAAAACCCGATCAAATCAACCAGACACAACCCACGAATTTCTTAGTGCCACAAGTTCATTGTGAAACGACAAGAGAAATCAATGCTAAAATTAAACATTAGTAAAAGTGTAGACATACTCTAAAGTTTTTTTTTTTTAGTTAAAATATGTACACGAGTTTTCGTCACATTTGTCCAGCAGCAAACTCAAAACAGGCGCAGAACTTTCCAATACGTATGTATTAATGCCTTTTCTAAACCAACAAACAAACTATTTATGACAATGAGAGATGGTAAGGATCAGGGTATAAGAACAACGGAACCAGTTGTTTTACGACCCTCGAGGTCTGCATGTGCCTGAGCCGCCCGAGACAGAGGGTATGTGTGATTTACTCGAACCCGCAGAACACCTGATGCAATGCTGGCAAAGACCTCTCCTGCAGCCGCCAATAGTTCATCGCGAGTTACATTGTAATGCTTAAGAGTTGGCCTCGTCAGGAACAATGATTTTGCTGCAAGAGCTGATAATGGTACTGGATCCGGGGTCCCTGATGACTGTCCAAAACTCACCATGTATCCACAGAGTTTTAAGCATGCCAACGATCCCTAAAAACAAAAAGCTTACTTTAAGACCCTTTTATAGATCGTGATCAACTAACTAGACTGGCAAAGCAGAAGTTACTATGAATCAAATCAACCTAATCAGGTTCTCGTTTGAATCTTTTGCAACAATTAAAAAACAGTACTTTTTTAGTCGGTAAGGAAGTATCCATTACCTCAAAGGTATCCTTCCCAACAGAATCATAGACAACATCAACCCCGTTGCCTGATGTAATCTCATTAACCCGAGCAACAAAATCCTCTTCCTTGTAGATTATGACATGGTGAGCTCCATCATCCTTGGCTTGAGCGGCTTTCTCTTTCGTCGAGACAGTTCCAATGACAGTGGCTCCAAGAGCATTAGCCCACTGGCATAATAGAGATCCCATTCCACCAGCAGCCGCCTGAATAAGAACCGTGTGTCCACGTTCAACCTGTATAAAGACAATTTAAGACAAAAACGAATTCACACTCCCATATAAAGCATTGAAAGTTTTCCATCACTTGCTACATAAGTAAAAGGGCCATGCCAGACCCTGACTTGCATATAGATATACCTTGAAGCAACGGCGGAGTAGAAACTGCGCGGTCATACCCTTGAGAAAAACGGATGCAGCAATGACAGGACCAATGGATTCAGGAACAGGCACGACTTTAACTGCAGGAAGGATCTGCTCTTCAGCATACGAGCCCATCGGGGGTACCGGCATAAGCTACAATATCTCCAACTTTCCGGCCAGTTAGTCCGGGACCTACCGCCGTCACGACACCACAAGCCTCCACACCTGGGATACAAAAAATCATCACCGAGTATACAATACAGAAAGTAATTAACTGGCCAATGATAAGATTGCTAGAAGACAAATTAGGTGTCTAACTTGTGAGCTCTAGAGGAAGAAAACAGAACCTGGGGTAAAGGGGATTGTAGGAGCCTTGTAAACCCCTTTACGGAAGTAGACATCAACGAAATTCAGCCCAATGGCTTTGTTTCTCACACGAATCTCTCCCTCCTTTGGCTCTCCTATTTCCACATCTTCCCATTTTAACACCTTTCCCAATCATCACCAACACAGTTTTAGTAAAACGAAAAAATTAAAAAATTAAATAATAATAATAATAATAATAAAAAGAACACTTTCAATAACATGATATTCGAATTCCCATAAAAATCCCACCAAAAATCAGAAATTGGTTCTCAAGAAAATGAATGAATTATGGCTCCAAAAGCTAAATAAATTATGTCAATGGAACTAAAGCTAGATAAAAATGCAGAAAGGGAAAAATTAAAAAGAAGAGGTGCTCAGAGAAAGACCTCAGGACCACCAAGTTCATGAACCCTGATGGCTTTAACCATATCTACTATACTGGTGATGATGCTTGAGTGGCAACTGGCAAGCGCTCTTACTGATTAGTTCTGGGTTTCATTTATTGAAGAAGAAGAAGAAGAGGAAATGGTATTCGGAATCGTGGAAAAAGCTTTTATACCTGCACGGAAATGGCGATGGTTTCAAGAGAAGTGGGTCCACTGAGTTAGCACTGAGTTAGATCTTGTCTTTCGTATGTGTTATGTTTGTTACAAAAATGTATCAAAAATAACATATTCAATATTTTTTTTTTTTTCTTTTGCGATTGCATTTTCAAGTTTAACATTCATAAAATTAAAATTTGTATTTAAGTAATTTAAAAATGACAAAACTTTAATATTAGATGAAAAGGTTAAAACAAAATTAAATATCAAATTTAATATTGATTATATTTTATAAGAATTAAATATCAAAAATAACAGTTTTTGAAATAACACTTTTTTAAATGTCAAAATTTTTCATTAAACACATCAATATTGCACTGGATTAAAGGTGCTTGTAGATTTCAACTTTTGCTTATATCATTTTCTTCAAAAGCAACCAAGTAAAGGAAGTTTTGGTCAGACGTCTTCGTGAGCTTTTGTATTGCCTGTTAGCTGTAAATGGGTTTGGTTATTTCGCTAGTATCACCCATTCACTTCCCCGTATTAGAAACATCCCAAGGTAGAGCAGGACACTCAAACCGTAGATCACTCTCTCGGTGAAACCACAACCACTCCGTCCACCCCTTTGGAAGCTCGGCTAACCATATTTTGTTGTTGAAGAAAAGAGACTTAACCCATCTCTAAATATGACACCAAGGATATTGTGTATCAAATTACTAACCTTAGGCTAGTATAAGAATGATTTAAGAAAATGCTTTTACATAGTACACAAAACTGTGTATTTGCGTTTGCATAAACTACATTGTCGTTCGGTATAATCATTCGGTTCATTCATAAGGTAATCGACTCCGAAAACAGGAGTGATGCTTAAGTTAGAAGTTCTTTGTGAAACGTAAGAGAAATCAATGCTAAAGTTTGAATTTTTCCAGGAAAAGAGGAGATACATTCCAAAATCTTTTTTAATTATGCAATTAAGTTTGTCACATCTGTCCAGCAGCAAACTCAAAACAGGTCCAGAACTTTACAATATCGGTACATATATTATAGTGCCTTTTCAAATGAACAAACCAACTATTTATAACAATGAAGAGATGAAAAGGATCAGGGGATAAGAACAATGGAACCAGTTGTTTTACGACCCTCCAGATCCGCATGTGCCTGAGCTGCCTGAGACAGAGGGTACGTGTGATTTACTCGAACCCGCAAAACACCTGATGCGATGTTGGCAAATACCTCTCCTGCAGCCGCCAATAGTTCATCTCGAGTTGCATTGTATTGCATGAGGGATGGCCTAGTCAAGAACAAGGATTTTGCTGCAAGAGCTGATAAGGGTACTGGATCTGGTGCCCCTGATGACTGTCCAAAACACACCATGTATCCACGGGGTTTTAAGCATGCCAGTGATCCCTGAAAAAGAAACTTTCCCGTAAGACTATTTTTCAACATGACCAACTAGACTGGCAAAGCAGGAATTACAATGAATCAACCTACTCGGTCTCGTTTCAATCTTTGGGACAATGAATAAACAGAAATTTTGTTTTGTAAGTAAAAATTACCTCAAAGGTATCCTTCCCTACAGAATCATAGACGACATCAACCCCGTTGCCTGATGTAATCTCATTAACACGGGCAACAGAATCCTCTTCCTTGTAGAATATGACATGGTGAGCTCCATCATCCTTGGCTTGAGCGGCTTTCTCTTTTGTCGAGACAGTTCCAATGACAGTGGCTCCAAGAGCATTTCCCCACTGGCATAACAGAGATCCAACCCCACCAGCTGCGGCGTGTACAAGAATTGTGTGTCCACGTTCAACCTGTACAAAGTCATTTAAGCAACACCAAGCAACAAATTCATTAGTACTCCGGTAACAGAAAAATAGTGACCTGCATAAATAGCATTGACAGTTCTACTTCAGTTGCTACTTGTTCCAAATGTCGTTATTTGTAGCTAAAAGCATAACAGAAAATACAAATGTATATAGATAAACCTTAAAGGTACGACGGAGTAAATACTGAGCCGTCATGCCCTTAAGCATGATGGATGCAGCAATGACAGGGCCAACGGATTCAGGAACAGGCACAACTTTGTCTGCGGGAAGGATCTGCTCTTCAGCATAGGAGCCCATCGGGGCCCCACCATAAGCTACAATATCACCAACTTGCCTGCCAGTAAGTCCAGGACCTACTGCCGTCACGACACCACAAGCCTCCATACCTGGAATGGAAAAACTTGATCAGTATACAATAAAGCAAGTAATTAATTAGTTAATGGAAACCATTAGCAACTATTATTCCCCCACTTAATCATCACTATTGTAGAAACCCAAATCAAAACTGCTTTTGCTAGTAAGCCTTAAAGAAATGGAACAAAACCTGGAATGAAGGGCACTGTCGAAGTTTTATAAACCCCTTTGCGGTAGTAGACATCGATGAAATTCAGTCCAATAGCCTTGTTTTTGACACGAATCTCGCCCTCCTTCGGCTCTCCAATATCCACATCTTCCCATTTTAACACCTTTCACAAATCATGTGCAACTCAAATGAATAAAAATAAGTAAACAAATAACCAATACACGTATCGGAATTCAGAATTTAGCATTAACACAAATCAAGACAACAAAACGTAGAAATATATGCCAATAATACAGATATTGTTCGGAAACAGTATAACATATCAATAAAATGGATATTTGTATAGAGGTGGGTCCCGAATTACGGATATAAGTCAATATTTTCTTCCTTTGCTAGTGATCAATAACTCACAGTCAGTACCTAAATTAACATGTCAATCATTAAATTAAAGTCCAATCAGATGATCCTCTAATCACTGATAAAAAATCCCATCAAAAATCCGAAATTGGTTATCAAAAAATGAACATTATTTTCAAAACATGAACATTATTTTCAAAACATGAACATTATTTACCACAACCGAAAAGCAGAAAATCCCAACTTCCAATCCGCGAATAAAATTACAAAAGATTCGTACTTTGCAGAAACTAAGGCTAGATGAGAGAGAGTGAGAGAGAGAGAGAGACCTCAGGACCACCAAATTCGTGAACCCGAATAGCTTTGACCATGTCGTGAGTGGCACTGGCTCTTACTGACAAGCTGTACTTCTGGGTTCCAAGTGTTGAAGAAGACGACGAGCTAATAGGAACCCTTTTCACTGTGAGTGGAAAAAGCTTGAAATCTGCACAGAAATGGCGAAAGGTTGAAGAAGAAGAAGAAGAGAAGTGAATCGGCTGATGAGTTGGTACTCCTGGAAAAAGCTCCTTCAAGTGGTGACCACCCTGCAGTTTTAGCTTTACTAAACCCATTTATTGATATTATTCAACCTCGTTTAGATTCAACTTTAATTTACTTTTGTCGTTTGTTAGATAAATCAAGCCTAACCAATGAAGAGAAGGCTAAACGTGTATTGGGCCTCGTGGGCTTTTTGATTGGGCTCATTTGAAGCCTGTTTCTTTGAGCTTTAAATGGGCTTCATAATGTTGAAGAACAAGGAAACCCAAAAGGTGACACCAAGGTTGTGTATCAAATTACCCACCAAAGACTGGTTTGGGATTTGATTTTAGGAAGATACTTTTACTTTTTGCATAAAATTTTTTGTATTTGTGTTTGGTAAAACAATTAAAAATGGGTTGGAAAAAAAATAATCACTTTTAAAACTTGGTAAGAAGTAGTTTGTGCATTCACTGTCACTAGAATAATAACCAAAAAATATTTTTAAAAGGAGAATCACTCTCAACCGATAGGTATAGGTGGATTGTAATTGTTTTTGAAAAAAAAATCTTGCAAATTGAAGTTTTGGAAGTTAATATATGTTTTTCCTTAAAATTACTATTGATTTCTTGAAATCTAAAATACAAACACACACACATATATATATGACAAAGTTGGCCGGTTTTTTTTGACGTTACTGTTATCATCCCCTCGTTCCTTTACAAATTACATCATCAGCCATCTCAATGTATTAATCATTTATTTATTTTGCTGAATGACATCTCAATATATTAATAACTAAAAATCTTTCTTTACCAAATGACCCCATACAGAATGCAAGGGAAATCCATCACACATTATCGGATACTATCAGATACTGAATTTAAGACCATTTTATAAATAGATATCAAATTTGTAACTTTATATACATCCGATATATATATATATGTGTGTGTGTGTGAATAAATGCTACACATATCAAAACTGCATACACATGTTTATAAAAATAAAAATAAAAAGTACTGCAGAAACATTACTCTATTCACTTTACACTTCAAGCTACAAGCAGCCAGATCATATCTTTGATCTCAAAGCCCGCTTTGCAAATTAACCTACAAACAACATTTCCCAAAACCAAACTCCACTAACACATGACCTTTTTCGCTAATACTAATAATTAAAAACCCAAACTTGCACCCATTAACCATATACTAGCACGCCTACAGGTTTCCACACGTCTAATGGGAAACATAATTAAGACTAATACATATTATTTATAGTGTGGTCACAGGTAATTAACCACGGATCTATAGGTGGCACCAGGCTTCCATCCCTCTGGGATCACGTCTTTGGCTACAAGAGTCTGACCTGAGTACTGGGATGTCAACTTGATTGAGAATGGCGGGTGTAGTTGTGAGCCCGCGTCTAGCTTCCAAACCGCACCCCATGACTGCTGCATCACTCGCCATTCCTCCGACGAGCCCTCCTTAAGCGCCACGGCGCCAAGATCACCATCTCCCTCTTCGAACTCAACCACTGTTGCTAAGTAGTTGGAGTTTGACCCTTGGTCAACGTGAAACGCTATGGTCTTCCCTGAATAGTCACATGCCACCCTAGGGAAACAAAAAAAAAAAAAAAAAGTAAAAAAATATCGTGGTAATTTATTTGGGTTTGGTAGTAGCATGTCACACATGTCCCCTCAAGGATTTTTTTATTTTTTATTTTTTTATTTTTTGGCCACAGTTGATGGTTTAGGTTTTTGACGGTCCCGAAACATGTAAAGCATAATAGTCTGACCCCTGAATTTTTTTGCACGATTAGTCCATGAACTTCTATTGTTTTATAGATTTGATCCTCAACAATTAATTAGACAACATCATCCCCTTAAAATCTGAAAAATTTTCAAAAATTGTTGCTAAAAAGCCTAATGTTATTTTTTTTTCATGAATTATTTAACTTTTGAGTACATAATTAGGCAAAATCTTGCTTAATTGAGTATTTATGATCATACCGTGAATATATAATTTCCAAAACTCCTGCGTCTCGTAGTTTTTCTTCTTGGCCCGGAAGTGCCATGGCGCCAAATGAAGTTCCGCTGAGGTCGAAATGAGCAGATTCGGAGAGACATCCAGGGCACAGATCGGTTATGACCACCCTCACTGGTTTGCCTGAACAAGACGGGTGTTTTGTGCATTTCACCTATTGCGTCAAGCCAAGGCAAAAAATAGTTCTTGTTTTTGTTAGTACTTAAGAGAGTTGTGCTTTCTAAGGGACACAATAATGTTATCACGTGTCTAAATAGGAACGGAAAATGTAAAAAATAGAATAGAGACAAAATTTGAAGATCGTTTGAATAAACAGTAAAAAAAAGTATAATTGACAAAGTCTAATGAGAATAATGGAGTTTCTAATAAAGTATACATAAACCTTGACTAATGAAAAGAAAAAAATAATAATAATAAAAGGGCCTTTTTTCCTTTGAAATATAATTAACTTTGTACTAGCTAATTGAAGACAAAAAACAAAGTTAATTCATATATACCTGATAGCAGGCTCCACATTCCTTGCCTGAATTATAGAGAGAAGGGCTTATTCCAGTAACCATGGATGAAAATGGAGTTTGTGACACCAACTTTCCATACCCACAAGATCCTCCTGCATTCAAAAAATAATTTTAATTAAATACATTATTCAACTCCCTTTCTATACATACATACATACATACATTATACATACAATACATATTTTTATAGCCAGAAACGATGACGTACCATCACTTCCGGCGCCATCGGGACTGCCGTACCAAGTGGCTCCGGCGGACGACCAATGAGTGCCAACGGCTGACAAGCCTAAGTGCTTTGTTTTAAAGCTAAGGCAAAGCTCAAAGTTGCAAAATAGAGCAAGCAATTGGAGAAGGCACAAGCTGAACCAGGATAACCTAATTGCAGCCATGACTATATAATATATATATATATATATATAAATATATGTATATACGTAGTTCTCTAGTACTAAAGTATATGAACTTTTTGCTATGTTTTTGCTTGTGATTTACACTTGCAAACTTTGTTGTAGTATTTATAGAGGAAAAGATTAAGGGCCGGAGAGTGGAGACTCATATAAGCTATGAGTAGAGTAGGAGTCCACGTAGATCTATGATTAATAATTGATTTGTTTATAAATAATTTTCGTTGTCGTTAGGGATTTTGGCTGGGATTTGAAATATGATCATGTGCTTTGGGGTCATTAGAATCTTATTTGATATATATATGCAACGAATAAATTATAATTACAATTTTACATCTTTTCTTCTGCATTAGAAAAAGAGGATATTGAGCTTTGCGGAATTGGACTAAAATAGATTGAGGATTTGTTATGTATGCTAATCATATTTACCGGATAATATATATGTAGTTACATAAAATGATTAAATATTCCAAACATCAATAGTCTTGAATAATGTTACATCCGTCCAAGATAACTAGTTCACTTTCTATTAGCATGAGCTTGTGGTTTATTTATTTATTTATTTATTTTTTTTTTTTAAATACTACCAAATCTGAACGACATTTCCATGAATCTATTTGATCAAGTTAATTTTATATATTTACTTAGCAAAGAACATGTAATAGGGGCCAATGAAGCTAAATGTTAAAACTGCAAAAGAAGGGAATTAGAAAAAGAAAAAGAAATAAAGAATATCGTTTTCTCTTTTGTAAAAAAAAAAAAAGTGTGAAATTGTAAAAATATTTATTAAATATTTTACTTGAGGACCTGAGATGTCCATTGAATTGCGCTACTATTACGATCGTAATAAGACGCCAAATTTGTTAGCTACACTAACGATAATGGCATCCTACCAAACATAATTAAAATTCCTTTTTCATTTTCCTCGATTTTGACCTATTGTCTATCAGTTTTCTACTCGTAATAATATGTAGAACATGGGTTTTGATCAGTTTTCTTTGTACATTTTTCCCACGAAAGTGACAAAAAAAAAAAAAAAAAGTCTTGACTTTAAAGCACTTTTCCTCAAGAAAATGGTTTTACAAATGAGGCTTCAATAGTGATTTTATAGGTAGCGAAGCAACGTCCGCTTCATTGATCAATACACAATAATACACAACATCTATTTAACATTCTCAATTTTTGTGATAAATACACTTGTTCGCAATATTTAACAAGCCTAAAATCGCTCCCTTAACTCATGTCAACCCTAACAACTGAAATAGTATTTGTTATCTATTAGTGACGGAGCCATTTGAGGTCAAATGCAGGTGCCTCCACTGACTTTTTTTGTTTTTTAAAATAAGATTTTAAAAATTATATATATTTTTTTTTGTTTTGCCACCACTTGTATGAAGTTTTAACATGTACATTCTCTCTGAATTTTGTAATTTATATATTTTTTAATTTAAAAAATATTAGTACAAACGTTTATTGAAATGGAAGATTGATTCCGTCGCTATTGTCTATATAGACATCTATTAATTAAGAGTAAACAGTCTAAAACTTGTTATTTTAAGGGGAAACTTATCACAAATTTATTATTTATTTTTTATTTTTTCAGAAGAGAACTGATAACTAAATTAATTATAGTATTTACGTGGCCAATTTTCAAGCAGTTTTTCCTTGACTAATTAACATCGTGGCTTGCATTAACTACTAATTATCTAATTGAAAGGAACTATTTACCGAAATAAAAAATTTTGAAAGGAGCTTTGTGGGTCCAGGTGGGTCCCGCCATAGCTTCTATCATGCACAATAAGTCAAAATTCCCATGGATGTTGCCGTTGATGTTGGTTATTGGTCGTTACAATATCCTCAAGATTCTGATATGTTTTTGGCGATCTCTTTCAACATTTTAAATTTGATGGACGGCTACAATTTCAACACAAGGGGGTTCCACAAATCACTAATCACTAAATTCATTATTTAATTGCAGACTATTTGCTCTATATCGTTGAAGTTCTGTTTGGCATAACATTATTATTATTATTATTATTATTATTATTATTATTATTATTTTATAAGATTAATTCGTTTTAAATTGGCTCCTTACTTTTTAATGTAAAACTTTGGAAGTTTTCAGAACCACATGCATTTAACTTTAAAATATATCTAATTGAGAAGGAAACCTCAACTACCGAATCCATAACGTGCTAGGTGTGTCTATTCTAACATGCGGTTCTAGGTATATATACAACCATACAATATCAATAATGATATACATATATATATATATATATATATAATTTCTAACTGAAGCGTCCTTGTTGTTTTATCAAGGAACAGAAACTAAATTAATAATATTTTGCAGAGTAAAGAAGAATAAATAAGAAAAAATGGGATTTTATTTAGAGACGGTCTCTAAGTCGTTGCTAATTGTTTTATGAGTAATAACATTTTATCAAGACAAGAAAATTCAATATGTATAAATACACACACACACACGCATACACCTACATTATAGACGGGCACATCAGCTCAATAATAGCAGTCTGAGGGACGATTGTTTCTATAATAAAATTATAAACTTGTCTGACAAAACTTTTTAAAAGCTACTTTTGATTTATTAGGTTTAAAAACAGCTTCTGAAAGTATTTCAATAATCTGTCAGAAGAGTTTTTAATTTTTAAAAGTGTTTCTTGTCAAAATCAAAAAATATGGCTTCGAACAAAAGCTCTTCTAAACATATTTTAAAACTTATAACAAAATTTAAATTAAATATTATAGATTTCATTTCAACATTTTTATTACTTATTAGAAAATTTTAAAGATCACATGACCTCAAAAGCTATTTGATCCCAAACATTTACTGAGAAGCCACAGTTTTTACTTCACTTCTTTTACTGGCTATAAGCAAAAGCAAAAACTCTATCAAACGAGCCCACAATCCTTGTTAAGATGAGATGAAGATTATAGTGTTTAATTGTACAATATGGTAGGCTAAAGTCATGAAATCATTTGATTCCTTTAAAATTACCGGGCAAAAAACGACTTGTCTACTTGATTATACTACAACTTGAATCTTTTTATTTCTAGCAAAAAAAAAAAAAAAAAAAAAACTTGAATCTCTTTATTCTGAGGTATGTACACACACTTATACGTGTGTGGTTGATAGGTTTACGTTAAAATATTTAAATTGGAGTTATTTGATTTTTCAAAAACTCATTAAAAAAACTTGTTGGCCTTTCAAAAAGAGACAAAAATAAGTTGAAATGTTTTGATTTTAAATGATTTACCAAAAGGACTAAAATTCATAATGGAATTTGAGCTATGTATATTTCTGTCCTTTATTTACCAAAAAAAAAAAAAAAAAAAGAGAGATATGTAAATAGCGCAAATTCCATTAAATTATGTATAAGATGTTACGTAACTTTGAAAAATAAATAATTAATAAATGAAAAAATTGGAAAAACTGTCATTTAGATAAACATGCATATGTTTTTTTATCCTCCCTTAACGATACTTGAATTTTTTTACTCTTTGTACTTATCTAATTTGATGTCAAAAAAAAAAAAAACTAAAATTAATATTATTAGACTGTCCCTTTTTAAGGTTTTAGTTTGGGTTTTGGGCAATGCCTAGTTTACCCATTAGGCCCATCCTTTCGGCACTCGTACAAACTTTAGGCCTTGATCCGTTAGTTCATTCCAGATTCGTCGAATACCTCAACAACGACATCAATTGAAAAACGAAAATGTTTTATCAAAAAAAAAAAAAAAAAAAATGAAAAACGACAATGACCGATGATGAAAATGACAATAACTTCAGTAAACATAAAACTCAAAAAACGACGGTAAATTTAGAAAACAATATAAACTAGAAAGCCAAGACAAAAGCATTTACAAAAAACATCGATCAACTATCAAAAGAACAAGAACAAATTTTTTTTTTTTTTTAAAGGAACGATATCAAGATAAGAATGGCAATAACTACAAACACAAATACGTGAAGATGACATCCAATGATGAAGCCAGAAATTTGGATGAGGGGGACTAATAACTATAAGTTTCTTAATTTTTGAGGAAATAAAATGAAGTTTTTAATTTTTTTAAGGGGGGCTATTTGTAAATTTGAGTAAAAAAATATACAAAATTTTAATTAGGAAAAAGTTTAAGCCCCCCCCCCCCCCTAAAGCCTTCCTCCCTTTGTCTCTGATGACATCAAGATGGAAACGACAATAATATATGAAGACGCCATAAGCTGATAAATAAATTATAGCCACAAACGACAACACTTAAAGTGACATGAGTGGGAAAGGAAAGTAACATAGAAAACTACAGAGACCACAAGAAGACAGTAATTGTAAAACGGCAAAGACCTCAAAGAACGACATGAACGGAAAACGGCATTAAACTATAAAAATTTTTTTTTAAAAAAATACGATAGTAGGTTTGAAGAATTGTATTAACTGCAGAAACTATACATTACTTGAACGATATGAAAAGCAAACTGCACATAAAGATATTACGTGCATGGACACGACAACAGTTAAAACGACATCATAAAAACAATAATAACACAGAGAACGGCAGAGAATAAAAACGATAGTCAACTATACGATGAAAACGGCCAAATAATGATAATTAACTACAGTGATGTTAAAACGACATTATTACAGCCGACATAAATATGAAAAACTAAAAATAAAAATAAAAAATAAAATAAAACGATACAAACTAAACGACAAGAAAAATTAGAAAATAATAACATCAAGATAGAAACAACAACAACTGAAATACACCTGAAACTTTAAAGATGAGAAGTACAACCATGTCAAAAAAGAAAACAACATGAAACAACAGCAAGAACTTGTAACTCGAGTCGTTGATCAGTGAAGAAAAAGTGTGAACTATGTCGTTTACTTTCTTCAGAATTGTAAGAAATCTCCACGTGTACAATGTACTAGCAGTGCTTGCTCTTGAGGAGGATAAACATTACGGGTTAGTTTGGTGTATGAATTTGAGTTAAGATTTATAAGTTTAAATAGTAATTTTGGTTGACTTTTTTAGAAAAGACAAAAAACTTTTGGAGAAAAAATAAAAAACATGATAAAAAAATACAGTTTAATTTAAACCGAACTTATCAACCAAACAAACCCGTATGTTGATTCAAGTACTTCTTCAATTGAAAACTTCATTTCGATTTAACTCTTAAAAATAAATAAATAATCAAGTAAAAGCGGGTAAGAACCAGATCCCTGTAATGATTTGTTCACCAAATAACTCATTTTTATATAAGATTCTTCTTGATTTGATATCTATGTAATATATTTATACTCGGGCCATTTGAAAAAAAAAAAAAAAAAATACACGACTCCTCATAGTAACAATTGTAGTTACGGAACTAATAAAAAAGAATAATGAAATTCATCTCGATTACCTCACAAATGACACTTGATGGGCCCACTCGTGTGTGATTACCGTGATTCTTATTTTTTGAAACAAAAAACTATAATGCTCTATTTAAAAAAAAAAATATATATATATATATAAGACTATTCTAAGGAGAAAAGTAAAACGTACATTTGTTAGTTAGGAGTTAGGACCACATAATAATCAAGCGTGGACATTGTTGTCCATCCAGTTGTTCAATACTTCTGAAATGTTAATTGTTCCTCCTCCAATTATTGTGGAACTGGGACAACATGTGTCTTATAACTATAGATTTATCAATTATTTTTACACATTCCCAATTTTTTAACCTTAGACACCCAAAAAAAAAAAGAGAAAAAAATCTCTGGCATTACAGATTGTTCAGACAAAATTCTATAATTTAGTCAAGTGGTCCTGCTTAATTTCATTCAGTTCCGCAACTTCTATGTTCAGCTCACGTGTTATTTTCTGCAAAAAAAAGTCCATGTTAATGTTAATGTTAATGTTGACTTTTTTTTTTTTTGGGTGATAAGAATAGAAAAATGTTTATAGTGTTGACTCTTCGAGTATACTCTCCTCTTACATTTCAATGATACCGATATCTAAGACTTTCAGTCAAACAAGACTGCCATATTAATTTTTCTTTTTCTACCAATGCAACTCTCGCTCTTTCTGATCTCTTATTTTCTATCTTTTCATTGTCTCTCATCTCATCTCCGTCTCTCATCCTCTGCGATAGGAAGAAGCTATGGCGGTGGGGATGGCGATAACAAGCCACGGCGGGCAATACAATGGCAAAATCACTCCATTTGTTATCCTCTCATGTATGATGGCAGCCATGGGGGGTGTTATTTTTGGCTATGACATTGGAATTTCAGGTCTCTCTCTATATCTCTTCCATTTTTCATCATAACATAAATTTTTTCTTCAAAAAAAAAAAAAAAAAACTTTGGTGAAGTATATTATGAACTTTTTTTGGCTATGGTATGAATTTGTATGGTTCCTTTAGTTTTTTTGCCCTCTAAGACTACATTTTGTATATAAGTAGTGGCATGACTTATATGAGACATCCTTTTGGTGTTCATCTACATGGGCATTTTTCCTAATGAATGATTTAGCTTATACGTACAAAATTAACGATCGAAATCCCACTTAATTAATACGATAGTTATGATCTGTTTTGCCAACATTTTCATCATCATGATGTGGAAGACTTTGATGATCAAAAGATTCATGATTTCAATGGTGAAAGAAGGAAAATTTACTATCAAAAATCTGAAATTGGATACAAATTTCCTATCAAAACATCTGAAATTTTGTATCCGACGACTAAAGTTAGCTTCTTGTTATACTTGTACATTAAACTTTGAAGGTGGGGTAAGTTCAATGGAACCATTTCTCAAGAAATTCTTCCCAGAAGTGTTTCACAAAATGAAAGAAGACACCAAGATTAGCAACTACTGCAAATTCAACAGCCAGCTCTTGACCTCATTCACATCCTCGCTCTACATAGCCGGTCTAGTCGCTTCCTTGTTTGCCTCATCAGTCACCAATGCCTTTGGCCGCAAGCCTTCAATCCTCATAGGGGGTGCTTCATTCCTCGCCGGCTCCGCCTTAGGCGGAGCAGCTCTAAACATCTACATGCTAATCCTCGGCCGCATCTTGCTAGGAGTCGGCGTTGGTTTCGCTAACCAGGTAACTCCTATTCATTAGTGATCAACACCACCACTAGCATTCACTCAACACTTTTTAATTCAAAATAATAATAATAATAATAGTATATGATAATTGGGCCTTTGAATAAAACTCATCTCCTAAAGTTAGTTCGGAGAATAGAATACTAATTTATAGATAAACATCTTAATAGTCTAGTAATTTAGTGACGTGGGACAAATTCAACTTCTAATAATATCGTTCTGTTTGTACAGTCAGTTCCTTTGTATCTCTCCGAAATGGCACCACCCAGATACAGAGGAGCATTCAACAACGGCTTCCAATTCAGCATTGGAATCGGGGCACTGTCGGCGAGTATAATCAACTACGGCACCGAAAAGATCAAAGCCGGGTGGGGCTGGAGAATCTCCCTAGCTCTGGCGGCAGTCCCAGCCGCAGTCCTAACACTAGGAGCACTTTTCCTCCCAGATACTCCCAACAGCCTAATCCAACGCAGCGACAACCCGCAGACCGCAAAAGAGATGCTGCAACGAGTCCGAGGAACCGACGACGTCGAAACCGAATTCGACGACCTCGTAAAAGCCAGCGACGTATCCAAAACCATCAAACACCCGTTCAAGTACATCGTACAGAGAAAGTACAGGCCTCAGTTGGTCATGTCGATACTGCTCCCCTTCTTCCAACAGGTCACCGGAATAAACGTCATCGCCTTCTACGCGCCGTTACTTTTCCGAACCCTCGGACTAGGCGAAGAAGCCTCGCTGCTGTCGGCGGTGATGACCGGCGCGGTCGGCTCGTGCTCGACCTTCATCTCCATGCTCATAGTGGACAAGTTCGGACGCAGAGCTCTGTTCATGGCGGGAGGGGTTCAGATGTTCGTGTCACAGATGATGGTCGGAGGAGTAATAGCGGCGGAGCTCGGCGACCGTGGAGGGGTGAGCAAAGGGTACGGGTATTTGGTTCTTGTTCTGATAGGGGTGTACGTGGCGGGGTTTGGTTGGTCGTGGGGGCCACTGGGGTGGCTGGTTCCGAGCGAGATTTTCCCGTTGGAGATCAGATCGGCGGGGCAGAGTATCACGGTTGTGGTCAACTTTCTCTTCACTTTCATAGTTGCGCAGACGTTTCTGGCGATGCTTTGCCACTTCAAGGCGGGGATTTTCTTCTTCTTTGGGATTTGGGTGGTGGTGATGACGGGTTTTGTGTACTGGTTCTTGCCGGAGACCAAGAATGTTCCGATTGAGAAGATGGATGGGGTGTGGAGGGATCATTGGTTTTGGAAGAGATTTGTAGGCCATGGTATTGAAGATGGTAAAATAGAAAGGGGTTTATAGGTAAATGACTTCTTTTAAGTAAGTTTTTTTAATAAATGACCTAAGTTTTTCAATATTAGTTAAAAAGCTCAAGTTTTTAAAAATTAGTTAAAAGATCTTTTTGTCTTTGATAATTAATTAATCATTGATTAATCATTAGTTAATTATTGATTGATACGGTCAATCACTGCTTGACCGATATAATTCACAAATTTTATAATCAGATTGATCATTGATTAACTATAAGTAAATCACTGATTTACCATTAAAAAAAATTTAAGAATACAACTTTCTCTCTGTGCCCCCGAACCTACGACACCCTCGTGAGCTCCCAGACATTGTCGCCGCTTCAGATCTGCACATCACTATTAGATCTCAGGAGCAGTGATTCGCGATTTCACCGGAGCTCAACGTGAAAGGAGATTCCGAGCTCCGTTAATAGTTCGTCTTCATCGTGTTTGCGTTTGCAATCTTCATCGGGACAGTGCGATCTCCTCTCAAACCACCTCGCCTATTGACGATTCAACCTACAAAACAAAAACCAACATCCCAGATCACGATGGAAAATAGGCCATTGCAGAAGATAGCTCACCGGAGAAGAAGCCAAGATCGGGAATAGAAAAGGTTGGCTCTCCCTTGTTGTCGTGACATCTTCTCCGTCACATATGCTCGTCCTCCGGTCATCGGGGAACGAGAAAGAAAACAGAGGGGATCTCAAAGGGGAAACGAGCTACAAATCTGGTTAACGAGTTGCGCCGCCTCTGATGGTGGACCTCAGTTGCAGGAAGAAGAGAAAGAGAGAAGGGGGGATGTTTGGGAAAAATGAAAATTAATTAAGCAAAATATACATTAGGCTATTTAACTAAATAAATGAAAGTTTGGTTATTTATTATATTAGGTAATAAACACAGGCCACCCACCTTAATTATCTAATAGATTTTAGATACCGATAAATGTGTTGCTCTTATATGTTCCCTTTTTTTGTCCTCTTTCATATCCAATAAGATTAGTCAATTAAAATAAGTGCCCATAAGTTTTCTTACGATAATCAATTATTTGGAAGTTGTAATTTAATGAGGTCCACCTGATTCTTCTTCTTGAAAGCCCTTGTGAACGATATGCCCATTGAAAAATTATGTGTAATTATGTGTGTGCTTGCTGTGTATATTAAAAAAATATAGTCAATTAAAATATTACATGATATAAAGAATTGAGCTCATACCTAAAATGATTAATTTCAATTTTAACCTGGTTTTTTAAGATTTCTCCTTCTGATAGTCTTTATGATTGATCTATCTCGAATGATTATGGGTGTGTTCTTGTTAAAATTTAATTTTAGCTAGTATAAATATGCTTTGTCTTGTTTTACTTTTTGAAATTTAAAATGTCATCTTATATATATATTGGTGTGTCAAATATTTCATTATTGGTCATTTTGTAACAGGAACGTTGAAAAAATGATAGAATTAAGCACGTGAGCCTCCAACGATGGATGAATGAAGAGTATTTTGATAAAATAAATGTGGAATGGTTGATTTGGCTGGTGAATTGAACAAGATTATATTACCCAAATGATTCAAAATTATGGTTTTCATATGTTCTATCAGTTTGATAATATCGATCATACTCAATTCATCCATCTAATTAGTCACCCAACATTCTTTTTATCAAATTACTTGCCTCCTACACTTCATGTTGTCATTTTTTTTAATTGTTTCCTGTTACAAGGTGACCAATAATGAAACATTGATGAGCTCTTATGGCAATTTAAGTTCCAGGGCAAAATGAGACAATAAATTTATTTTTGGGAGTTAAAAAATTGAAATTAACCTTAAATCAAAACATGTTTTTCATAATTTTTCAACTGATACATATATCATAATATAGTTTTTTTTTTCTTTTAAATTTGAAGGTGAAATATTTGAAACTTTGCACTTTATTTTTAATAGAGTCAATTATGATATTATTATTAAATTATTCATGCAACCATCCTTCATAATATTGTAATATTGTTTCGAGCCATGAAAAACACATTAAAAAAGTATGAAAGCTTGATTTAGGAATTTTAGATATATATATATATATATATAATTATATATTGTATTTTTTTAGTGAATTTTTTTGGTTATCTAATTTGGCAAGGGTGTGTTGCCGTGTAAACCAAAACTGGTCTCTATATGTGATGACATCATTTTTTGTGACACAAAAATCAAAATTGGAAGCGGATAGCGATAGTTGACTTTTATGGTTTGTCAAGTCGTTTTCATCCAAGTAATTATCCCTTAACAAATTATTTTTCGGAAGGCTTAAGCAGCCACGTTTAGTTAAGGGACAAATGAATTTATTTACTGATTTAAGTGTTAGGAGAAGATCCAGCCAAATTATCAAAATAAATCAATATAAGTAGCCAAACAACTAGCAAACTATGTTTGACATAAGCATGACCTTCAACATCTGGTACATATATTATTTAGTCCTTATATTATTATTATTTTTTAGAATAATTTTTTAGTACTTTTATTAGACTGGTTTTGGAATGGCATGCATGTTTTCTTTCTTTCATTTTTTTTGAATTTAAAATTAAGTATCTTATGATCAAATTAAATGTAAAATAATCGTTAAATTATGTATGTATAATTATATGCATGTTTTCTTTAATTTCGATCAATAACCAAGAAAAAAAATATTTTTTTAAAATAGTCAAATTAATTTTTTTTCTCATAAAATCTTTTTAAAATACCATTTGAGATCACCTTATCAATATAAAAATTAATCATAAAACTAATTATAAAAATGAAAAAAATAAAAGGGGAATATTTGGCGGCTCACATGACACGTCAGATAGGCCCTTTTCAGCGAAGAACCCATTATCTGTAGTTGAGAATCGTCAAGAAACGACCGAATCCACGCCGGTCAATCATTCAACCCCTTGATTTCCACGTGGCACGATCCCATTTGCTACATACCAAAGTAATGATCCACGTACCGCAGCGAAACACTGCGTTTCTCAACTCTCCTAAATCATCTCTCTCTCTCTCTACCCCTAACGACTTTCCAGTACAGACTCTCCCTCTCTTTCTCCTTGTCTCTCTTTCTTTCTCTCTCTAGAACCAAAAAATAAAAAAAAAGTCGGTTGCTTTTGAGCTTTTTTGGTCTCGCTTCAGCTCCGCCGATCACCAGCCAAATAGAGGTATTCCCCAATCTCATAATTTATCTTCGAAAATAGGGTTTCGATTTTTCTCTGAATTTTCCTTTTTCTGCCTTTTTTTTTTTTGACTGTATGAACAAGCTATGAACTTGATATTGATTTTTCTCAGCTTTTTTTTGTTTTGTTTTGTTTTGTTTTTTTTTTTGGGAGTTGAATAAAGTTATCGATGGTTGATTATATATATCTTTGATTGCTAGAATACGATGCAATATATATAAGAATATACTGATTTCAAGGTGGCAACTTTTTTCGGAAATCGGGTTTGAGTAAAGTGATCGGCTTGGTAGCATTTAGAAGTTTATTATAATCCCCTTACGTGACTAAATAATAGAGGAAGCATACGATTTCTGTTTCACTTTTGATTTTCCTTTGATTTCTTGGGTACCAAGCAGTAGAATTGGAGGTAATAATAGGGAGATAATATTTTTTCTGTGTTTGCTGATTCTCTATTTTTCGTTTTTGAAATAATTCTGTAAAAATTTTTTGGCCTTGGAGTTCATTATATATCTATGTCAGCCCTTTTGTATAGATTGGCGTTATGGTGTGTGTTGATATATATATATATATATACACATGTATGTATTTCATATATATATATTGTTTGTTCTAGTTGAACAGATACAAGTTAATAGTAAATTAGTAATCACCCCAGAGATGTCGATTTAATAACGGGTCTGTTCCTGACAGGCTGAACTGGCAATTTTCTTTGAATTTGAGTCTGGTCTCTGCTACTGGTCCAATGCCTTCTCCTATCTTGCCTCAGTGGCATGATAAGGCTACTGGATTCTTTTCTTCCTCAGGTACCTTTTTGTTTATATTACTTTTGTTGTTCGCCCTTGTTTTTGCTGTTTTATAATTAGTTTAGGTTTTAATGCAGGTGTAAAGATTAAAGAAGCTGGACAATCAGCTGGAACATTTGTGGGCGAGGTTGCTAAGGATGCAAAAGGAAATGTTGCGGATGTGGCAGAGCGAGTTGGCTCCCTGGTCAAAAGTCGATGGGCGTTTCTTCAGCAGCCATCGACGAAACATGCCATGCAAGAACGTCTTATATCTGCGGCTGCTACCACTGGCACATTGTTTAGGAGGGGCTTCACGGGGACGAAGGAGAAGGTTGCTGTTGGGAAGATAAAAGTTGAAGAGGCAATTTTCTAGCCACTAATAACAACTTTAGATGATTCATAGTGAGCTGTGTGGCCTTCTGAACTTTGATCCGTCGATATGATCCTGTGAAGAAGATTATTGTTTGACATTATTTTTCAAAACTTGAGCAAAGTTTTAAGTTGTTATTTGTTATGTAGATTTCAACCACATAAAAAGTTTAACACGTTAGTTGTACGAAAACTATGTAAATGCTATAGAAACACACAATTAAGTGCTATATTTGATGCATAATCCAACATACTAGGGTGATTTTCTTGAAGCTTTAAAAATTTGCTTGTCTGCTTACTGATTTGCTGCAGTTGGTGAATGTCTTGTAGGTGGCAAAGAAGACGGCACAAAAAAGTAAAACTATTCTGACTGATATTGAAAGATGGCAAAAGGTATGGAACTTTGAGACTATTACTGTTGATTTTTCTTTTATATGCTTCTAAATAGTACAATTTACTTGTTATGAAGGTTTAACCTTGTGTTCTTATTTGCAGGGTGTTGCTAGCACTGATGGTAAGTTTCGTAACGAAGTGTTACCTTCAACCAAGGAGGTTGAATTTTCTGTCTAATTTGAGTTGAGTAAAATAGTTATGACTGTGAATTGGCCCGAAGGTAGTAAACGTTTGGAGTTTTGCCGGCGAAGAGAGACTACAGAAAATTGACTGCATCCTTGGGTTGTTGAATTAGTTTTATGCTGATGAGTTGTAATTAACTTCTTTTGGAATCAACTATTGAACCCACAAAAATGTTTTCATTCGTTCATTGTGGAGAGGTGTTCGAGGAGGCTACAGGTCTTGACCTGTGATAAGGATTTAGTATTTACCCAGATCATTGTTAATTGTTTCTGTTGTATAATTTTCAGTATTTGGAGTTCAAATTGAGGTTACTGTACAACGAGAACAATCCATGAGACTCATTCCCAACATGTTGGTCAAAAGTGCAGATTACCTCGTATTATCAGGTAATTCATTAAGAATCAGAGGACCTGCAGCTTTGTGATTAAGCACCCACAAGTATGAGCATGTAAGATGTATGCATGTGTTAAAAACACACTTAAATATAAGTACAACTATATGCATCTATATCTGTACATCACTGCATTTCTTGTTGTAGGTGATATTTACACTCTTCTTTTCGTTCTTGGTTTCTAGGACTCAGTACACCCTATCTATTTAAAACTGAGGCAGATAAAAAAGTTATCCAGCAACTAGTTTCTCTATTCAACCAAGGTAGCTCAAAGTCTTTTATCAGTTTTCTCTGCAGTTATTCAACTATAGTGATATGCTGGTATAATAACTCTGTATTATGATTCCATCAGATTCAAATGTATCAATACCAGAGAGTGCGAATCCAGTAGAGGTGGCAGCTCTAATCAAGTATTACCTAGCTAGCCTTCCTGATCCCCTGACAACATTTGAGCTCTACGATGAAATAAAAGGTGCTCGTTCTAGCATAAATGCAATGAGAAACATATTGAAGAGGCTTCCGAATGTAAACTATATGACCCTGGAATTTGTTACTGCATTACTCCTCCGTGCGAGCCAGAAAGCACTTCTTAACAAGGTAGGAGGCTGTCTTTTGCATCTCTTCTTTTCATGGATTGCATTGATAAATGTAGATGTTCCTGTTATGTCTCGGTTGGCTGGCGTGGTTTTTAGAACCTATATTTCCTGGTCATAAGCTCCTCACTCACAAAGAATAAAACTTGGTCTGAAATGCATCCTCAGGAAGAAAAAGCTTCCTGTAGAGGATTGAAAGTGCGCATACAGTTTAGATGCTATACTTTATACCGTCACTGACTAAAGGAAATTGAGGAATCATCTGTTTGACAGTTTTTAAGTGGTTACGTGTATTGAGAAAATCTGTCTCATTTTGCTTTGAGCATTGAAAAAGTTACTTTCCGAGGTATAGGTGCCAAGCTTACTAATTTTTCAATGTGATGCAGATGGACACCAGAAGTCTTGCCATGGAAATGGCGCCTGTTATAATTTGGCAGAAAGGAAGTGAACCCGACATCTACAGGCAATATTGGAGTCAACCAAGAACAGGACCTTCTAATGATAATTTTGAACCCCCTCCGGCTTATAGCGCATGGGACATGCTTTCTGGTAAAGTAGTCATGCCAATACAACTTTCCTTTATAATATGGCTTGGGTAATTTTTACTATTGTCCTTACGTTTGCCCTCTTTTCCCCCCTCTCCTGTAATACAGAAGAAGAGGAGGGTACCGATGCTTCTTCTCTGATTCCATTGGATGACGGCGTGCCGGTAGACTTTGGTGCCATCGAGGTCGTTCAGTGCCTCATAGAACATCACAATTCAATTTTCACAGATGCTAATGAAACGATTTGGAAATGATTTTGAATGAGATTGGGGATCTGATGAAGTTGCAGTGCTTGACCAAATTTGGTCAATATGATCATCTCAGCCGCAGGGTACTGAATTCTTTGAGAAGCCAACGGAATGTTACTGATAAGAGCAATGTTAGCCTCAGACATTGACGTCTCTTTGGTTTTAGAAAGAATTCCGTAATCGCTTTTTCTGTGGAGCAAAAAATCGTCGCCTCTCCTTAAGATCTGTAAATCTTCAGTTAGGATTAAGTTTTCAGTTTGAGTCGCCAGTTTGTAGAAATGAATTTTTTTTTTTGGGGTCATTTTAGCTTGTGAATAGAGGTTTGATCATGCCATGGGTGCTTGCTTAGAAAACCGTAGTGTATATGGTGTGTGATAAATGCTCTTGAGTTTCCATTTAGCACAAGACAAAATGACTGATTATTTAAAAAGAAAAAGTTGTCTCGTAGCTAGTTCCAACTAGAGCCAAGTCATTAGAGAAAAAGATATTCAGATTAGAAAAATAATAATAATAATAGTAATAACAATAATAATTAATTAATAAACAAATGAATTTATATGAAAAGTCTTGATGACAGCATGTTCTAGAATCCCACTAGGATGCTTTTTAGGACCATGCAATTTATCTTTATTTTCCTTTGTTTTATTTTGTGCTATCTTTTCACATTTTTGTGTTTAATTTGATATGATAAAATGTAATTTCGTGGTTAAAAAACTTTCTTATTAGTTTTTTGTTTTAAAATTAAATATCCAACTGCATTATTCCGCTATTAACTCTTTGTTTGATCAGAAGGAATAATAAAGGATAGTTCAAACCCAAATTTATCAAGAATTTTAAGCCCTAATTATTTTTATAATAATGTTAGGGATATTAACTTTTAAATATCAATTTAGATAGCGATAAATTGTCATATTTTTATTGATTAATACAATTAAGTGATGCGATAATTTTTTAAATATATATAAAAAATAATAATAACGCACATAATACATAAATTGATATTTAAAAGTTTCGATTAAAACTAGTGTATTGTAGTTTTCTAAGATAATGATTTCGTATACGAAGGTCGAAGATTTCTACCAACGTTTTGTTGTGAATTTTAGCAGTGGCCAGAGCTAATTAGCCAGAGCAAAGAGCACATTTGAAACAACTTCTATGCACGTTATAGGCGATCATGGCCAGAACTTTGTAAGGGATTACAATCAGCGAGGGCTGTATGTAATTTTGATATCAACCCTTTTCCAGAATTATAAAATACAAAACGTCTTGGTTGCCAAATTGATAATTCCCTATAGGAAGTAAAAACAGTGGAAAAAGTAACTTTTGATGTCAACAAAACGACATGTCGTTAAATAAAAAGGTCTCGCATTCGTAAGCAAAACTTGTTGAATGTAAAACGACAGCTTTCCAATTGCCGTATCTACCAACCCGGGTATCTAAACAGGAGCACTTTTCCTCGACGAATAAACCGGTCGCCGACGCCGAGCTCGTCAAGGCCTTCCATGGCCACCACCAGAAGTCTGCTCTCTGTTCAAATATTTCTCATAACATCGTTAGTTTTCCTGGTAATAACATCAAAAAGACCCAAAACATAGTTTCTCTGTTTGCCCCTTCTTTCCTTGTGAGAAAACGGAAGAAAATGGAAGAAATTTTTGTTTTTTAGTACCCAGTTTTAATCTTTTGACTGTGTCATCGAAAACCCATTTTTCTCAGCAACCAAACAGTTCATTCTGGAAAAACTTAAAAGCATTTTATTGTCGTTTTTCGGTAATGTGTGTCAGGTGTTAGGGCTTGAAGCAGTGAAATCAGAGGAGCAGTACCCTCTGGTAGTGAGCACATGGCCGTTCGTGGAGGCTGTTAGAGCTGCTTGGAGAGCTGTTGACAATGGCTTTTCTGCTGTGGATGCTGCCGTTGAAGGCTGTTCTGCTTGTGAGGAACTCAGATGTGATGGCACAGGTCAGAGTTCTTGAATTTTTTGCTGTCAAACTAAATTCTTTCATATTCAATTAGATTGTGAATTCCAACTATGGCTGTTTGGATCCCGATCCATTTGCATGACAAGCTAGGCGTCATAGATGGTGTTAGATTATGTATTTGTCCCACCTCGTTTAAGTTACTGGACTGTTATGACATTTATAATTTTGTGATAGGGCATTATTTACATATAGTTTTCTATAATGAATCGTATCGGATCAAGAAGAGTATGACAATTAATGGAACTTGAGGAAGATTTGACGGTTCAAAAGTGGCGTTACCAGTAGAGTTTATTTTCATGGAATCACAAGTTACTATGTTAACTTGGCTTTGACAATGAACAGTTGGGCCTGGTGGGAGTCCGGATGAGAATGGGGAAACTACAATAGATGCTCTGGTTATGAATGGGGTAATCACCTCGTATCCCGTACTTAGTTATGTTCTTGTGTGTTGCCTTTCTTTGCTCTGAGAATGAAATCTACTATGTATTTTTTCCAAGGACGTCCATAGGTGACGATGGAGGTTGGAGCTGTCGCTGCTATGAGGTATGTGAAGGATGGAATAAGAGCCGCTAGACTGGTTATGGAGCATACTAAACACACTTTGCTTGTTGGAGAGAGAGCATCGGCCTTTGCTCTTTCAATGGGACTTCCGGGGCCGACTAACCTTAGCTCAACAGAATCTATGGAGAAGTGGACCAAATGGAAACAAAATCACTGCCAGCCTAACTTTTGGAAAAACGTTGTACCTATAAACAGTTGTGGCCCTTATCATGGGAAGGAGTTTCTGAAACTCAGTGACAGGACATGTTCCAAAGACTCTCTTTTGGGAAATGTTGACTCGAGGTCGTCTCGTGTTGGTGTTAACAATCATGATACCATTTCAATGGCAGTTATTGATAAAGTAAGTTTTTTTTTTAGCTCATATGATAAAGTAAGTTGATGTTCATAGACAATATAGATAGATCACACAATATTGTTCCTTCGAATATAATGATTTCGATTAACTTATGTCTTGTTGTGTAGCGGGGGCATATTGCTGTTGGCACGTCAACTAATGGAGCTACATTTAAAATTCCAGGGAGGTAAGTTATAGCTATCAGCTCCTGGAAATACTACTGTAGTTCTTTGATAGAACTCAAATTTTGTTCTCCCGACTCACAGGGGATGCCTTGGCATTTTTTCAATTTATTGATATATGCACGTATATCTGCGTGAGTCTGCGTATGAGTGCGTGTATTCTATTGAATCTGGTCCAGCCTCCCAAAAATGTGCTTAAAATCTATATGCAACCTTTACAAAACTGCACCTGGGTTTCCTTTTGATCTATTTATCTAGCTATTTTATGCAAGTCTTGAACCATAGTTAAGCATGAGATAAAACAATGCTTACATCACACTTCCTAACCCGTCACTGGAGAAATGCTTTTCGTATATGCAGAGTGGGTGATGGACCAATTGCTGGGTCTTCGTCATATGCCGATGATGAAGTTGGTGCGTGTGGAGCAACCGGGGATGGTGACATCATGATGCGTTTCCTTCCATGGTAATCCAAGTGAAAAACAAAGTACTCTTTCTCCACGTCTGAAACAGCTATTTCGAGTCTGAAAATGAACTTCATGTTATTTCAGTTATCAAGTCGTGGAGAGTATGAGATTGGGGATGGAACCTAAGCTCGCAGCGAAGGACGCAATATCACGAATTGCAAGAAAATTTCCAGATTTTGTCGGGGCCGTGTTTGCCGTCAATAAGAACGGTGTGCATGCTGGTGCTTGCTACGGATGGACATTCCAATACTCGGTGAGAAGCCCGCTCATGGATGATGTGGAGGTTGTGACTGTGCATCCACACAGCGTGCTTTAATAAATTATTTGATGGAACTTGTGACAAAAATAAGCTTGTTTGGAACTTTAATTTCTAGAATTACAGCATTTGCATAAAGTTGTTGTATGTTGAGGAGTATCAGCCATGTCGTTGACTAGTGTGACCCGCCGTCTCTCGCAAGTCATCGATCGGGTTACTCCTGCAACTGCTTCCCAAGAGCCATTCGTTATGTCCTTGTTATTGAACAAAACCGCGCATTTGATTCAAGTAGTTCTTTTATAGCTGCAGCCAAACAAATCCTAAATTACTACGTTAATTGTCTATAGAGGTCTCTTAGAATGATGTTTGGGAACGGGTTAGTTGTTCTATTGGCGAGGTTATGGACATCTAGAATCAGCTCCATGTTTGGATATCCATTTAGTGGGGGTAATTTGGGAATTTAAAATTAGTTTGATCTTTGTCATACGTGATGGCTGGTCAACTAGTCAAAGGGACAAAATTGTGACAAAATCTTCATGTGTAGTGTTAGGAACATCAATTTTAATCCAAATTTTTTAAATTTTAAAGACTAGATTGTCGTTTCTTAAAACGGAAGAAAGAAATTTGATTAAAAAAAGTGAACTAGAGAATTTGTAATTTTGTAATTAGATCATTTTGATTAAAAAAAGTGAACTAGAGAATTTGTAATTATGTAATTAGATCTATTAGTAATTAATTTTGGTTTTTTAGAAGAAAATAAGATAATTAGCTTTATAACTTCTAATTTATATACATTCAATCAATTTGATCCTCAAACCTTTAATAGTAATAAATTATTCTTTAAACTTTGATTTTTCAATAGTTTTGATCCTGAAAATTAAATATAATCATATTTTCCACGCAGACCAATAAAAAACTTTAAAAATTTTGTTTGTTTGTTGTTTTTCTTTGGTCGGAAAGCACACAAAAAAATTGTTATATTTTGTTAAATATATCAACAATCAAGGGCTTCTAACAATATTAAAGGTTGTATTTTATTATTCTTAAAATTTCATGTTATCACGTATTTGGCAGACAATAGTTTTTATTTAAATTCTAAACTCTTTATTAATTTTAGTATTAGGGGCTGAAACTGGTAAAAAAGAAATTTATGAGTAATTTGATAAAATTAAAAATTAAAGACCAAACCAACAATATACTTAAAATTCAGGGATTAACGGTACTAATTACCGAAGCA
The DNA here is from genome assembly GCA_008635985.1 of Ficus erecta. Taxonomy (NCBI): domain Eukaryota; kingdom Viridiplantae; phylum Streptophyta; class Magnoliopsida; order Rosales; family Moraceae; genus Ficus; species Ficus erecta. The sequence continues at coordinate 4,529,856 of BKCH01000010.1, forward strand.
AATTATAGATAAAGTTTTTTTTTTTTTTTTAACGGGTAATAGATATAGTTATAATAATATAAAAATCCAGAATATTTACCCAAAAAAATAAAAAAAGAAAAACGCAGAATAAGAATAGGACATTCCAATCTGCTATTTGTGTTGTCTTTGAGCTGAATTCACCCGCCCCTTGGGTGATCTTGATTCTTTGATTGTCGCCCAAAAAAAAAAAAAAAAAAAAAATCTGTCTTTGGTAAGAAAAGATTTGCGACGAATGTGTAGCAGCCCCTGATTGAAGAATATATATTTTGACATCCATTTTCACATTACAAGAAATGGAACGTGATGGAGATGATCGTGTTCCAAACCCTCAGATTCATAGTCAAACATCCGCTCTGAGCTCAACCCTCTTGCTGGATCACGTTGGTGAAGTCCTTCTTACCTTTAATCCCGATGGGTTGTCTTGGAAACTTCTTGGATCATCAAATTATGTAAGTTTTTTTATTTTTTTTTTCTCCAATATAATTGAATGGTTTTTCTTGGAAAGCTGTGGGGACCATAATTTTAGCTGTTTTTCTTGTTGGGTAACGTTTAGATTGGTGTAACATGTAAATCTTATGTTGTTAACTTCTTAGGAAACCATTGTCGTTTAACCTTAATCAATGTTTGGTCTTTGGTGGAACAGGATGAATCAACTTGTTTGGGGATCAAACTGTTCCCAAAGGTGGCAACTCACATCAAGTTCTCTGATGTATATGCTACTGAGATTGCCAATTATGGTATCATCCATGGCTCAAGTCTTCGAAATACCGGAAGACATCTTTCAGGTTACAGCTCTGAGGTTTGTTCCTATGGACCTGTTCACTATACTTTGTTTTGCATTTACACCCCTTTCATAATTCATATGAGTTGATTATGTGGAATGTGAGAGGTGTGCAATTTCTCCGGCAGTGGAAAGTAGACGTAGCTCTTGTAATGAGAGTGAAAATTAAAAATCTTGTGTGTGCTTGTTTGTTTGTTATTAGGGCGTCTAATTCTTGACAATATGGTCATTACTTGCTTTGATGCATTCTTTACATTGATGCAGATGTACCGCTTTACAGTGCATGGTTTCGAAAGGTCAAAGACTCTGCCTTCTGTTTGGGTCCTGGCTGTTTATACATTTGGTCATAAGGATCAGCAAACATGTCAAATGTGGGTGAATCGAATTAACGAGTCTCTAAATATGGAAGTAGGGAAGCCAAAGAATCTTATGGTATGTTTGGTAATTGGACAAACGTTGTATTTTATTCTTTATCTGGCTTGTTTACACTTTGATTGGTTGATCATGGATAAATTAAATAGTAGTAAGCTTTCTTTCTAAAATTTATTTTCTTATTTGACTAGGTTTTTATTCATCCAAGGAGTGGGAAGGGAAATGGCTGCAAAATTTGGGAAACTGTTGCTCCTATATTCTCGCGTGCTAAAGTGAAAACAAAGGTATCATTAGTATACTCTGCGGAAGGTGTTTGATCATGATCATTGCATATTCTAATGTAAAACATGCAAGATTTCACGTTAGTTTACGGCAGTTGTAGTTGTTCGTTTCACTTAGAAAAACGTTATTGGTTCCATTGAGTACTGGTTCTTGGCAATCTACTATCTAATAGCGTGTGCCGTGTAGGATAACATCATTATATCTACAACATTTTCTTCCATTGGGCATCGATATTACTTTCATCCAAACCGGGAAGATGAAACGAAGTTCGTATTAAACTACCTTTTTTTTTTCCAACTTTGTTCTTTCTTTAGGTGATTGTGACACAGCGGGCTGGACAGGCATTTGATGTGATGGCGTCTATCGCAAACAAGGAACTTAACTTATTCGATGGGGTTGTTACTGTTGTAAGTAATATTCTTTCCTCTTGTTGCTTGTTTCTGCATCTCTGTATAAGGTGGTTTTTGTTGCTATTGACATGCTATACTGTAAATCTTAGGGCAATCTTGCATAGTAGCACAACTTTTGAGTTCTGGTTCAGAGGTCATTTTACTTTTTTACGGGATACAGTATTATGAGTTCACTGGCTTTGCAATATTTTCTCTCGAATATGCAAGAGAAAATTAACATTCTAGCTTGTTCCTCAAATTCCAATTCATTATTTCAGTGTTCCTTTTCAATGACTGTTGCTTCTTTTTCTTTTTTCTTTTTTTTTTTCTCAGGGTGGTGATGGTTTTTTCAACGAAATTCTTAATGGGTTCCTCAAATCTAGGCACAAAACTCCATTCCCACCAGTACCTTCAGACTTTGTTCATTCTATCGGGCATAATGGTAGTTCTGTTGTTAATGACCAGAACGAGACAGTTACTGAAACTTCTCAGAATGAAGACCATTCTCCTCTTCTCCCAAGTCCAAGACATAATGGTTGTATAGTTTACTATATTTCAAACTAGTTAATCTTTTGATATAGCTGTGAGAGGTTGTTAGCTAACATCTAAATGGGTGTGTCTGAATGCAGGAAGTGAAGATGCTTCGTGCAGCGGGGAAGGTTAGACAAATTTCATGTCCTCCTCCCCTGTTGAATTTTCAATTTTTAGCAAGGTCAAAATCCAATAACTGCTATTTCCTTTAACTTTTCTGGAAAACCTTGCAGACCAAGATCCTGAATATCCCATCCCAAATGAGCAGTTCAGATTTGGAATCATTCCTGCAGGTTCAACTGATGCCATTGTGATGTGGTATTTATTTTCTTACCCTTATTTATTTATTTATTATTTTTTTTTTGTTTTTTTGTTTTTTTAAATCATACATGCATTGCATTTAAAGCTTGAATCTAGTTTTAATCTGAGTTTTTGCATTCAACTCGACTGAACTATTGGTCTCAATCTAATAGTTCAGGTTTCTATGCTTTATTTTTTAAGAGAAAAAGAAAAAAAGGTTTCTGTGGTTTATTATTTTTTCTTGTTACTCCTACATTATCTTTTTTCACGTCTCTTGGCTTGGCACCATTTACCGTATCAAATCAGTTTTGATGTCTATTAATGCGACATTTCACTTTAATGAACTCAATATTCTAGGACATTGCCAAAATTGGTTGAAAATTTATGGAGGGGACATGTAAAAGTTACTAAAGATCAAATTGGTGAGAGGATATTTTCCGCCACACCTTGTAGAAGCAAGTAGTACGATAACTTGTGGTAACAAGATAGGAGGATGACACTTGAATGAGTAGGAACCCAGATGAAGATAAGACATTGATGTTAGAGTAGAATTTGTCTGAGCTTAGTGCATTCTACTTGTTCTCTCTTTTGCAGTACCACTGGAGCTCGAGATCCCATAACATCTGCATTGCACATCGTCCTTGGTAAAAGGGTGAACCTGGATCTAGCTCAAGTCGTAAGGTGGAAGATAACACCTGCATCAAAGGTTGAACCTCACGTACGCTATGCGGCTTCTTTTGCTGGGTAGTTTCTCATTGTTCCCGGTAAAATGGTTTTAGGGTTTCTTGTTGACGTATAACCAAAATGCTAGGCTAAAAACTTCTGCATTATATGTTATTAGTTGGCTGACTTGGGTCAAACCTTAGCCCAACCAAACGATTCTTTTCACAGAGCAGCGCTCTGTGAGCATGCTTATGTGGAATGAACTTGCCTCTGGTTTCATGTTTACTGCTTTGTTTCCATTGATTGTCTTGTCACCCATAATTTCTTGCTCATGTTTCTTCGCATTAAAATTTGTGATTCATGTTGATCCTCTAGTATTTTTTTTTTTTTTTTTTTAATGTTTTCTTAGCATTTATTTGAATTTTCATCATTTGGAAGATATGTACTCCTACAATATGTTAAGGTATATAGTTTGTGTTTCCCTTTGTACCCAATATAACAGAAGCATAACTCATCTAGGAATGCTTTTTAGTCTAGGAAAAGTGATTTGATCCTTTCCGAGCATCCAAGTTAGGGTTGTGGGTCACGGAAGGAGTCTTTCCTTTTGGAATTATGTCACTTAATTTACAAAAATTTTATGGGTGTTTTCTCTCATAAATCCTTATCTTCAATATTTTAGGTATGGTTTCTATGGAGACGTCATTGCAGAGAGTGAAAAGCTTCGCTGGATGGGTCCCAAACGTTATGATTATGCTGGAACAAAGGTGTTTTTAAGGCACAGGTGTGTGTGACCATGATATTTTGTTCCTGCTTTATGACTTCTGATTCTGGCATGGTACTTGACCGTTTGAACTAAACTTGTTAATTAACGTTTGGTAAACATGCCTAGATTGTTGTAAACTGTATCTTAGAGATTTATAATTATGCGTGCGCTCTCAAATTTGTGTAAAATTAAAAGCTAAAACTAAGATACAAGTGATTGTTTGTCTATGTTCTGAAGCTAAAGTTCTTCTCATTGTTATCTTTTTGATCCGTACCATTCAGGTCTTATCAGGCTGAAATTTCATATCTTGAAGTCAAAGATAAAGAAAGAAATTCAAATTCTGAAATCAATAATCGGGTTAATCGTGCATGGGAATCTAGTAGCCCAAGTTCATCTGAAAGAGTGGTTTGCCGTGTTAATTGCAACATCTGTAGGACAAAGCCAAACCACAGTTACAGGGGCAGTACCATGCCCTACTCTCGTCCGGGAGAAACAAGATGGCTGAAATCCAAAGGGCGTTATCTTAGTGTTGGTGCTGCCATTATCTCATGCCGAAACGAAAGAGCACCAGATGGACTAGTGGCAGATGCACACCTTTCCGATGGTCTCTTGCATCTCGTATTGATAAGAGATTGTCCTCATGCTTTTTATCTTTGGTACTACCGACTCACCGAGACTCCCTTTTTTCTTTGCTTTCTCTGGCCCCTAACTTGAGAAAACTCGGTTACCAATTTGTTGAATGAATTCTATTGCACACACTTTTAATTCACGTCTATTTTACACACATGCAGGCATCTTACACAGCTAGCAAGAAAAGGCGGAAACCCACTAAACTTCAAATTTGTGGAGCATCACAAGGTGTGTTTTCTCTCTACACTTCCCTTTTATGTGTTTCAGACTGAATCTCTTTACTAAATGGATAGTCATATGCTGGCCACAGACTCCTGCATTTACATTCACTTCAGCGGGCAATGAGAGCGTGTGGAATTTGGACGGCGAGCTCTTACCAGCACACCAACTATCAGCACAAGTATTTCGAGGCCTCATAAGCTTATTTGCAACTGGCCCTGAAGTCTAACACATGATCTCTCAAAAGCGATTTGACTTGTGTGTCCCTTTGTTCTGTTCCCCTTCCCCGAGCTATGGCACTTTAATTAAAATGCCATATCAACTTAAAATATTGATATCGTATCACATCAATTAGAAAGTCATGTCAATTAATTGACGTAGCATGTTATCGTTGGAGGTACAAAAAAATAGTAAGGGAAAAGGGACGTACGAGCCAAATCCTCTCGGAAGAGCTTCTCTAGAGGATGATCATCATTTAATGATTACCTTAGTGCCATAATCATTTAGACGTCCAATTTGGTATAATCTTGTAAACACGAACTTCATTGGCTTACACCTTATGTTTTTTTTTTTTTTTTTAATTTATTTTTTATTTTGCCCCAAAGTTGGGGTCATAGGGAGTTTGGTCAACATACATGTACCACACCAGCACACTCCTATCATTTATAGGGACGATAAGGTCTCTTAGGATACCCCTATTCTCAGTACCAAATGAAAGAATCTGATAAACTCTGCCTCCTTTTTCATCCTTCTTCTTCTTCTTCTTTTTTTAATTTTCTTTTTATTTGGCTGAATATTTTTTTTCCTTATTTACTAGCCTGGAGTTAACGTGGTTATTCTCTCCCTCATGAAGGAAAGGGAGAAGACTTTTTGGTCATTTTATTATGGAGGCAAGAAAGTTTCATGGCCGGCTTAGTACCGGAGCCACTTGGTTCCACACATCCAATATAAACTCGTGTTAACATATACACACACATATACATATACATATATAAATATATATATATAGGGGCTTTTATACGGCACCATTCTCATACGTCACTTATGATATAACCTGTGTTATATTATACCAAAAAGGTGATTTAAATGTAATATTTTTCATTTATACTTGTTCTATAAATCAATATACAAATAGTATCATTTGATAAGATTATAATTAGGAAGGTACATATATATATATATCAAATAATTGTTATAAGTTTCTAAATAAAAAGTTATAAGTATCATATGGTATGCGAAATTGCATTCGTGATATTTCCTATATTTATTTATAAAATTCATTCATACTCCTAAATGTGAGGAATAATTTGAAAAGACATGTAACCTTAATAATGATCAATGTTAGTTGTTCTTATTAAAATATATTAAAAAAATAACAAATAATAACCACAGAAAAAAAAAAGAAAAAAAAAATTTATTTGCCTTGTGGTATACGGTCCAAACGGGGTCATATCGTGAGAGAAGAAAATGACCATGATTCCAGCTGCACAACTGAGGCGTGGTTGGACGAGGCAAAAGAAAATTCACAAAAAGCAATTAATGGAGATTCCAATTTTCCAACAAGGACTTTGAATTGTTGGCAATAGAGTCAGCGGTCTTTGCTGGCGAAGACTTTGGCTTGGAGAGAGAGAGAGGAAAAAAAAAAAAAAAAAAAAAAACTCTGTCCATTGTCCAATGCTTTTCTTCTGTATTAACTTATCAAAACGACAATGACAAGTAGCCTAAGCATGGAACGTGGCAATCATACTAGAGTATTTTTTTTCCTCTAAAGATTGATTTGTTTGATTAAGTAAATAAATAAAAGAAGTTTTAGAGTTTGTCAATTAAAGAAAAAAAATCAATCGATAAAATACAACATTAATTTTTAAACTTTTTTGTGATTAAGATACAATGTATAATTAACCTTGTAATCCGCGTTTATGAAACATAGTCAAATGTACGGAGTTCACAAAGGTGACACATTCTTTAAATCAATATAGTTTTTTTTTTTTTTTTTAAAAAAACCCCCATTTTTTTAATAAGCGAAAATTCTATTAAAGAGAAAAAGAAAAGCAAATAAAAGGTCTTACACGATTAAAAACACACACCCAAAAAAAAAAAAAAAAACCCCTAAATTAAACTAAATATAAACAACAAATAAAATATCCTAAAAGAAAAATTGTTATGATTTTGTCATTCGAAACCCTTCCTATAATATGAATTCTTTTCAACAGCAAATGCCAAATAAAAAGATTGTAGTTTAGAAACATGAAAAATCACAAGAAAAAGAAAATACAGATAATTACCTCTCCTTTTAAAAATTAAAATAAAATACTTTTTTAAAAAATAAAAATAAAAGTTGATACTTTGATCTCAAGTATTTAGTACTAATGTCTCCCAAACTTGTCACTTTTAGGCAACTTACCCATCAAATTTTTAATTTTGGCAATTTATTTCTTGAACTTGTTAAATTATAACATTGTACTCCCTTTCAATTAATTTTTTGTTAAATTGATTATGAAAAATCTATGTACGCCTCCTGTGAAGATTAAAAAAAAAACTCATTTTCAATTAAAAACTTCCAAATATAATGCAAACCCTAATGCAAATCTTCTAATTTCAAATTTTTAATTAAGTGTAAAATTAACTAAACGGAGTACATTGAAATAATTTAGCAAGTTCAGGAGATAAATTGTCAAAATTAAAAATTTAGCAGGTAAGCTGGCAAATAGTAATAAGTTCAGGGGCATCAGTACTAAAAACCTTTTTATCTCTTTTATTTATTTAATTTTATTTTTAAAAGATTTTAAATACCGGGTATCGCAGTTCATTGTATCACTTCGCACAAACACTCTTCATCTGCAACACTCTTCATCTGCCTCACAAGTTTGGCCATTAGCCCTAGCAATGTCTACGCCATTAGAGTGAGCTCTCTCTCTCTCATATTTCTTGGGAATACCGCGAATACACGTAACACGCACCCATACACATACACACACAGATATACATATCTAAAGTCACATATATTTACATATATATATGTGTGTGTGTGTGTGTTATATAAATATGTGTGTATGTGTGTGTGTGTGTGTGTGTGTTTGCATGAAGGCGTTCACATGTTTGAAGGATTATATTTGAGAAAAATATATGATATGTGTATGTATATATATTTGAAGGATCATATGATCAAGTCTCGTTTTAGTAGAAGGACTAGAAGTTTAAAGGCTCTCCGATGTATATATATTTGAAGGATCATATGATCAAGTCTCGTTTTAGTAGAAGGACTAGAAGTTTAAAGGCTCTCCGATTGTTTTAATAAGTAGTGAATTAAGGGTTCTGGTCTGGTTTTTCCTGTTTTTGGATCAAAAGTTGACTAAGTCTTCTCTCTCTTCTTGTTAGTGAATGAAATATTTTTCCACCTTCTACCCTTGAGATTCCACTGAAAATTAGGAGGGGAAAAAGATATTACATAAAACTGATTTTGTGCAATTATAGAAATATTCAGTACTGTCCACTCTGTAGTTTAATTTCTGTCCATCAATTTAAAGCAGTGAATATATGTGCTAATTCTCTAATAGCCAGAATAGTAGCTTCCGTTTGGATCAGTTTTCTCTTGCAAAAATTTGAATTTACTTTTCAACTTATGATCCAAACAAACTAGTAGTTTCATGTTGTCAACGTAAAAATATACATGGGACAACTTATATAGATCTTCCAGATAGTTAAACTAGGCTCGAAAAATCGAAATTTAATTGCTTGATGGATTTTTGTCCGAGGATGCAGATACTATCAGTCTCTACCACCCGTGAGCAAGCTCTACGGAGTGGCCTGTTTAATGACCACAGCTGCCTACTATCTTCAACTATATGATCCTCGCATCATTGCACTCTCCTATGGCCTTGTGATCCAAAAGTTTCAGGTAAATCAAAATCTAATCTCTTGAGTAATTGCAGTCATAGCCTAGCAGTAATTCAACGTCCGATCCCAAATTTTTTAAATATATATATATATATATTGGGCATTTACAGATTGCTGAATTATGTATATTTTTGCTACCATTGCAGGTGTGGAGGCTTATTACCAATTTCTTCTTTCTTGGGCCATTTTCATTTACATTTGCTTTTCGTCTTATAATAATGTAAGTGTGAGAAGGCCCTTCCCTCTATTTACACTAGCAATGCAACAATCTGTCCTTAAGAAAAGTACCCCTGTGTCAACTCTGATATAAAGGATCTGATAGATACAATGAAAGGTTAATTATTCTCCTTTTGTTTACTTATTTTGGTTTCTTGAATTGCATAGAGCAAAATATGGCGTCTCGCTCGAGAGAGGAACGTTTGACAAGAGAACCGCAGACTACGCATGGATGCTGATGTTTGGAGCTCTGTCACTTTTGGTATGAAAAAACAGCCCCCCATACAATCCTTTTTCCTTCTTCCTAGTTCAGATGTTAGATTGCTATTTGGATATTTAAGAATTAGACCTCAAATCATGGATATATACAACATTTGGCCTGAAAATTATAAGTACATAACGGTGTTTCAGGTGATGGCTGCTGTTCCACTTTTGTGGTCTCCATTTTTGGGAGGTTCACTAGTTTTCATGATTGTCTATGTGTGGGGCCGTGAATTCCCGAATGCACGTATCAACATCTACGGCCTTGTATCATTAAAGGTATTTGATATTCGAAAACTTAATCGAATTACTAGTTTTGTTCTCGTTGCTTTCTGATTATGCAAGTTGGTGTCAAAGGAAACGTTTTTCTTTTTGGTCTCTTTTCCTCTTCCATGAGAAATCTAGCTTTTGCACAAGTAGCATTATGTTAGCGTAGAATTGTGATGTTGTCGACCGCATTTTTTGTTGGATTTCTTCTTCAAAGAAAAGAGAAGAACAAGAAGTAGACAATGTAGGAAATACTAGTCGAAAACTATGGTTGGGATATACCCTGCACAGCCCCAGATTCAGCTACTAGATAATGGAAAGAAATGATGTCAGACTTTAGCTAAAACATTTCAACGGGTTTTTTGTTTTAATTTGCTCTTTGTTTTTGTGGCCACAGGGATTCTATCTTCCTTGGGCAATGCTAGTGCTCGATCTGTTATTCGGGAACCCTTTAATGCCAGACATTCGAGGAATAATTGCGGGGCACTTGTATTACTTTCTAACTGTGCTTTATCCGCTCTCTGGTGGGAAGTACATTTTCAAGACTCCTTATTTGGTGTATCCTTTCTTTGCTCATTTCAATATGACTAGTCAGGCAAATAATATCGCCATTATATTATCCCTTCGTCTCAACTTTTTTTTTTTGATCCACTGAACATTTGTTCACAGTTTTTATAGCTTATACAATCTGTGAATTTGAAACCTTAACTACTTTATAGTCACAAATTAGTGGCGTATTGGAGCGAGGGAACACAAATAAATGCTCCGGTGCAGCGTGATCCATTTGCTGGAGTCGCGTTCCGAGGAAGAAGCTACCGACTCAATGGGACTCGTAACCGAGCAAGCCCTGCAGAGCAGCAGGAAACAAGCACTGCATCACAGGAGCCTAATAGTCAGACTGAAGGAGTTGCCTTTCGCGGAAGGAGCTACCGTCTCAGTGGAAATTAGGATGATTTTCGTGTTTACAAGAATTTGAATGTTTTGACGTTGAAATTGGAAACATACTTCTCTAGTGAACATATGTTGTAGAACTTGGAATTTTGGAAGAACATTTAGCAAAGAGTAGACTATCAGGTTTGGTCTCTCATTCTGCCGCCACTTGCATCTTTCCTTTTCCTTCCTTTTTGGCTTTTTTTTTTATTTTTATTTTTAGCAGAACCAATAATGATATTTTCTAGCCATTTATTTTCCATAATTTACCTATCTAAATTAGAGGCAAAAATCAAGAAGGCAAGTAGCTCAAAGACTAGAGTAGGAAAAACTGATAAATGATTTTATGATGCTAAATTAGAATTCTACACTGTGTAATAAAGTCGGATATAAAATTATCTTTATTTTATGCTTGCAACATCATTAATTAGTATGGACCCCATGGAAACACTACTACATGTTTCATGTGTTATGTCTTTTGTGTTGGCTATGTTATAATAATTGTGAGAACCACGAGAACACTTGGTGTTGATCTGTATGCGTCCTGCTCCTTTTCGCAATACATCAGATCATGTCTGCATTATTTGCTTATCCTTTTTTTTTTTTTTGTTGAAAAAAACTAAAGTTTGGAAAGTCATTTCCGTAGAAGTTGACTGTTGAGTCTTTGAACATTGTTTCTAGATGCTAATTCTATTAAACTTATTTACCACAGCTTTCTAGAAGTTGATTTTAACTATTTAGGTCTAAAAACTATTTCTAAAAATTTGGATGGTCTGTTAGAAGAGTTTTGACTATTTAAAAGAGTTCTCAGTCAAAATGACAAAATTTGACTTCTCAAAAAGCCTTACACATAGATTTTACGAAGTTTCAATAATAAAACATTATAAATTGTATACTATTATTTATATTGCTTATTATCATATTTAGAAACTATTTTAACTGTAAGCACTTTTAAAAATGTAATCTAAACACTTACTGATAAATTATAACTTTTTACTTCTCTTCTCTATTGATTAAAAGCAAATATAAAAGTTTTTGCCAAACGGATAATATAGATGTAATCGAGATTCTACAGTGTGGTTTTCTGACTATAAGGTCACATAGAGGTTATAGATAAAAGCCGTGGGATTTCTTGGATTAAACCACATGCTCCACTGCTTGTGCAAGCCCGTATCAATCCTTTGATCAGTTTCATTCTTGCGAGCATACTTCTCAGGCGGGATACTTAACGTCTTAGCTACAGCACTGCACGGGTCGATTCGTACAGCGCTTAGTATCCATCATTTACGGCTATGAATACTGGGGTATCTAATCCCATAAGCTTTGTCCTACATAAAGAGGTGCTCCCACCTAGAACTCTCCTATGAGTAATAGAGTTTCATTTTTTTTTCCCTAGTCTAAAATGTTCAATTCAAATCAAGAGAATCAGCGTAAACAAACGTCTATATACCATATGTTTTGGGGTTTCTTCTATAAATGCTATGTCAATCCCTACCCAACCACCGTATTAATTAGTGTTGTACCGACATCTTGAAATTGACCTATATTGCTTCTTCATCTTCTTCTTTATTTCCTATCTTAAAGGCTCTCATCATGACATGTTGTGTGCCTTTGTAATTTCTTTTGTTTTTTTTTTTATATATTAATTTCTGACTGAGAGAGGAGGTTGTTGTAATGTTCGAAGAAGATGTATTTATAGTTGACTTATGTCATACGAATGTATATGTAACAACCAATTATGGACTGTCACAGTTGACTTCTCTTTTTAACATTTATCTTTTATAAAATTACGGAAGATAATAAATTTGAAATAAAAATCTTGACTTATCGGAAAACTTTACTTCAATAATTTTAGAAAACTATCAATTTTTGTTTAAAAAAACTTATCAAAATAACTTTTGTAATTAATATAATTTTTTTTAAACCATATCATGAAATAAATTTTAAGAAAGTCTATATTAATCCTCCAATCAAATAAGAATAAATCAAAGTCCTAAAACTTTATTTGAAATTAAAAGTGTTTATCCCATGATTGTTCATCCCGTTTTTCCATCATAGATCATCCCGCTTCTGCTCCAAACTTCTCAATTGCTACATCTTATATTTTCCTTTATCTGCAACATTAATTAACTTATATAAATAAATGCTTAGTAAGACACTTAAATATTACAAATGTAAAGAGATTTTTTTTTTGTGTGTCATCATCATAAATTATTCTCATAAATGAAAACATTTTTGAAAAACTTTTTGACTTTCTAAACCGTCATATATTGGACCTAGAGTTGTACCGTCATAGCGTGCTGGTCACAGAAGGAGTAGGGTACCTAATCCCAAACCAACGGTGACAACATCATTATCAAAGGTGTACAATGTCATTCTAAAACATAAAAATACATATACATATAAATATATATACTTTTCATCAAAACGTCATCATAAAAGAAGTATAAAAAACATCATAACATCATCATCAACATCAAACATATACTCCTCGATTTTATAATTCATATTGCAGCTGAGAGTGTACTTAGTTAAACACCTTACTTAACCTTTTTAATTTTCCTGACGGTGACGCGCGATTGAGGTCTCGAATGCTCGCCTTGAGAACCATTCGTGCCATAAATAATAAATACAAATAAATTACTAAAAGTCCTTAATAATTCATCAAACGCATCCCTCATAATATAACAGTGCCTAATAGGCATGTTTCATCATTCAATAAGATCAAAACACGAAAATCCAACAATTACACAAAATTACAAAACTTTATAAAAACTAGCAGTCAGACCTTTGTCCCTTAAAAAATTTATAATAATTAGTAAAGAACTCCAAATGACCTGAAATTTTTTTTGAATGAAAGTAGACATCCGTAGCTTTCTAACAGTACTTAATTCATTAAAAATGGAGACCATTTGGACTCTCAAAAACAGTTTTGAAATCTGAACACTAAAATTTTATAGAAGCTGACAGCCGGACCTTTGTCTATTTGAAAAATCATAAAAATTCACACAGGCCTCCAAATAATATGAAATGGTTTTAAATGAAAGTGTACATCCAGGGCTTTCCAAAAATATCAAATTCGTTAAAAACGGAGTATGTTTGCATCCTCAAAAATAGTTTGGAAAACTGATCATAAAATCTGGAAATTCCAGAAATTGTAAAATCTGAATTTTAAATATATTAAAAAAATACATAAAAAAATATAAAATCATCACCAAAATGTGCGTGATTCACACACACAAAATAAAGCCCTAAGGCATATTTTTAACCGAAAAAATCCTTATTCATCACTCCAACAAAATCAAGAATCAAGAGATGAAAAAGTTAAACCCTAAAATTCTCTAATCAACAAAACCATTCTTCCAATAAAAACCTAACACATTCTTAAATAATAAAATATCATCAATCAATCATATAACCTTCCTCAAATCCAACTTCATGCCTCCCCCTCTTATCATCTTTCAACCAACATAAAACAACCATCACCTTCATGAAATCCCAAAACACATATGAAAAAAATGAAGAAATCATACCTTGACAAATATTTTCTTTCATCTCCAAGAATCAAGAAATAATAAGAGATTAAGAGGTTAGGTTTGGTGGCTATTCAATGGAGTTTTCTTGTGTCTTGAACACGAGATAATGAAAGGGAGAGAGAGAGAGGGACAATAGTGTTAGATAGATGGAGAGAGCAAGAGTTGAAAATAATTTGTTTGACTCGTTATACTTAAAAAATCAAGGAGATTGTTTTGGGATTTATTGAGATTCAATTTTTTGTTTAATTATCTCTTACTAGATGGGGAATGGCTGTCATTCGGGTGTGAAACATGTGGGAGGAAAAAGAAAAAGCTAGGTGAACTTCTAGAATTTTTGCACTTACAATCGCACATAGTAAACTGGTTGGTGACTAGTAGGTATCTAGAGAGTATACTGGTCATAACTTCTTACCCAATAACGGATTTGCACAAATGAGTAGGCGTTGGAAATCTTATGAAAAGCTCTATAAGTTTATCTCAATTATAGAAATAATTTCGGACATTTAAAGGTTCATAATTGAGTTGGAATTAACATCGTGTAAAGTAGGTCTTTTGTTGAAAAAGGAAAGATTAAGGAAAACTTATAATTTTCCTTATATACTTAATTCCATACGTTATAACATAAAACACATCATATCATGATCATATCATTATTCATCAAATCATCATATTAAAACATAATATTACATACAACTTTTCATTAAATGACATGAACTTGTTCTTTCACATCAAGTCCTCGTCGCATTCATTTGTGAAAAATAATTCAACTAATATCAAAAATAACTAAACATATTTTCGTCACATCTTCTATGTTAATTTTTAAAGTCAGGTTAGTAATTTATGATTAATTGAAAGTTAGGGCGTTACAGTCTATTCCTTTAGAATAATGCCAACATGCTCTATATATAAATAAATAAATATATATATAACTAGCCTTTCATTTAAAAAGAAAAAGAAAAAAGAAAAAAAAAATCCTTTTGATATATTCAACTTTCAACGGATTTTTGGCTGGAGTTGTTAAATTAAGATTTTGGGCTTGTGTTGTGATTTGTGAGTCGTGCTGATTTGGGAACAATAAAATTTTAAGTTTCATTTTTTAATTTTTAAGGCTACAAAAAACGATGACTTAGACCAAGTCTTCTTCTTATTGTGATACGAATAACCTAGACACATGGGAATACAAAGATGCGTTTCAGAATTGAGTATTTTTTTTTTTTAATTTTCATTATATTTTAAAAGGCGATAAATAGATCAAATGTTTATTTTTAGGGTAAAATATATATATTTATTAGAGATAAAGATGGGTTAGTATCACATTAGTGGTCCTCATTAATGTAGTTTGTTAGTCGGTTGTGGTTAAGTTTAGGCTCCGTTTAGCAGGAGAGACGGAGAGAGCGGAAGGAATGGAAAATGTGAAAGAAGAAAAGAATTGTGAGAATTTTAATGTTGATTGATACTAAGGAAAGAGAGTTAAAAAAATAGACGATAATTATTCGTCTAGCCACAATCACATGTGATATGCATTCATGATGGAAACGCGATGGCGGGCAGTGATAGATAGCGAGACTCGTATCAAATCCAAGTCTTTCTTTTTCCCTCACTTTTTTTCTTGGCCACACGATATTCGTGGTGAGGTACACATAAAGGAGTCAAAAGATAATTTTCTCTCTTTCGATTATTGATTTATAGAAAAAATTCCACATTATCTGATGTTGAAAATTTTGTCAGTAATGTCTACATATGAGTCCGATTCAAAGAATTTATTAGTGTCATGTTTTGAGGAGTCATAATGTCGATAATGGTATGGACATGATCTATAACTTGATCCAGAAGTTTTTTTTTTTTTTTTAAATTTTTTTTTTCCTTAAAGAAAATAGCAAAAGCTTGAGGGGATAGATAAAAAACGGAATAAATGATGTGACCCCCCCCAAAAAAAAAAAGAAGAAGCAAATTTAGTGCAGGTGAGAATGCGAGATATGAATGTATAATGGTGGTAGTTGTTAAAAGTTATTTATGAAGGTGATGGTTGTTGAGACTTGAGAGTAATTAACCCATATTTATTTTAGGATTAGTAATTAGATTTTCTTTAGAATTTAGAATTCGAATTGTTTTTGAATTTGCCTCATACACATAGGACATTATGTTAAAGTTTTTTTTTTTTTTTTGGAAATATTAAAGTTTACTTTTAAGAGAATAGTTTATGAATAAATATGGATGTTATTAATTTTCCTCTTATTGAGAATGGTCACTAGACTTTCAAGAAAATTAAACTATAAAAAATATATATATCTTATTTAACCTCGTATATGGTCGTGTTATATGAAACAAGCTCCTTTGATTTTTCACAAAATCATTTATAACTAAAAAAAAAAAACTAAAACTAAAAAAAAAAAATATATATATATATATATATATATATTATAACTCACGGGTCACGACACTCCTTTAACGGTTGTAGGACTTTCCTAGGCAGTTCATTGGAAGAAGCCTCTTTGCAAGAGTCCAAATTCTAACAACCGTTTTTTCTTTAACTAAAACAAAACAAAACAAAAATCTTTCATTTGCCAACTGTACCTCCGATATATTATATATATATATATGTGTGTGTGTGTGTGTGTGTGTTTGTGTGTGCGTGTGTGTGTGAACATATGTATATATGTATATAAAATAATTGGAATTGATTTTTCTACACAAGTCAAACATAAATAGAGGTAAACTTTGATTATCACTGTAAACTAATAGATGATGGCGTCACAATGGAAGGCTTCAAAAGTCACAACCAAAACAAACAAATCCTTTTCATGAAGCGACAACTTGTCCATTTCTTTCATTTCATAGGAGATATAAATACAATTTAAAAAGAAAAAAAAAAAACTTGCGTGTAAATTTCAGAGATAGCAAATCTTCTCACGGCAAAGTTGGTCTGAAAATTATGAGTTCCAGAACTGATCCGCTTTTGGGGGCTGCTGCTGTGTGAAAATGGAGCTTGATGAATATGTCTGAAATGGCTCTGCTGAGAAGAATATTTGATTGGTATGAAATCTTTCATGTTTTGCTTTGGTTTCTGACTTCTGTTTGTTCTTCAAATTTTTGTTTACTTGTTTCACCAAACTTGAAGCATTCCATTGTTGACTTAAAACTTCTGGGTCTTCTAAAATATTTGGACTTGTTTCTTTTTGTTTCAAGAAGTTGAAGAAAAAAAAAAATTCGTTTCTTGTTTTGGGTATTCTAGTTCTCTCTTGTTTGCAGCAGTTCTGTTTTTCAAATTGGCTTTAAAACCATTTAAGGAAAAGTCTTTCTGGGTTTCTATCCCTTTTCTTCTTTTGGCCTGCAAAGGCTTCTTTTTGATAATCTGTTTTCTTCTTTTTATCCACTTTCTAATTTTATTCTTCAGCCGGTTGACTATGTATTTTCTTAAAGTTTCGTGACGGTTTGGATTCACTTCTTAATGCTTCAGAGAATCTTTAGTGTTACATAGAAGTGGAGGAACAATGGATAGAAGCGAAATTGCAGAATCGGAAGGCGGGTTTGTGCTTCGGACGCCTTCCCATTATATGAATGTTGGTCTTGCAATCAATGGAAACAAAAATAGCAAGTACATAGTTAGGTGGGCTCTAGACAAGTTTGTTCCGGAGGGAAATGTTGCTGTTAAGTTGATACATGTTCGTTCAAAGATCGTGGCGGTTCCCACAGCAAGTAAGCTATGTTTCATTACTTTCTTTTTTGTTCAGAAATAGAGGAAAATCTTTTGGCCTGCATAACTCTAATATTTGTTCTCACATATTGTTAAAAGAGTTTTACGAAGTGCAAGAATTATGGTATAAATTTAAGAAAGTAGTTTACGAAATCTCTCTGGCTAAGCAATTTGGCTTTGCAATTGCTATGTGATTGCTTTTTTTTTTTTTTTTTCCTTTCAAAATATTGTCCAAGTGATGTAAAACTAGTAGAAGATGAAAAGTGAAGAACAATATTTGAGTGATCTGTCACTTCTTGCCATCTACATATGTGATTCTAGTGGGCAATTTGATTCCCATTTCACGCGTACGCGATGACGTGGCAGCTGCATACGTGAAGGAAATGGAGTGGCGGACGAGTGAAATGCTTCTTCCATACCAGAGAATGTGTGCTCAGAGAAAGGTGGGAATTTTCTTCATTATTGAAATCCGGTCCAATGTAGACTACATGAAGAAGCAACGGGTTGATCCACTTTAACTTTAAATTCAGGTTGAGGTAGAAATTGTAGTTGTCGAATCAGATGATGTGGTCAATGCAATAGCAGCCGAGGTTGCTAAGTTTGCCATTAAAAAGCTTGTTATTGGTGCCCCGTCTCATAGCATGTTTACAAGGTATTTTCAGTCCCAGATGATCCATTTCAATAAATATCATGGCTTCGTTTACAGGGTTGTTAGATTCATTTTCGTACTTTTAATCTCTTGGCAACTTGTGATGGTTTCGATGTGCTTGTCAGGAAACCTAAGGGTCTGTCCTCGAAAATCTCGGCCAGCACTCCAGGTTTCTGCACTGTCTATGCAGTATCAAAAGGAAAACTGTCATCAATACGTCCATCTGATTCTGAGACAGTTGGAAGCAGTAGAGATGACGATAGTGATACACGTTCAATCATGAGTGAAACGAGCGACGCCTCCAGCTCACAAACAGGTAATGCACGCCATGTTACTGATATATCAAGCAAAGGTGCTTGTAATTATTAATCCAGATGAATTTCTTGTGTGACAAGTAATTGAAAATTTTAATCTACCTCCTCTATTTTATGGAACGCATTATGCACAGACATTACCTCGGTTGGTTCAGGTTCAAACTTCCACTCGCCTTCCCTAACAATGCAGCGATTTCAAGCTCTCGCAACTATTAACCAGAACCTTCTCAAGACGAGAAGAAATTCATCTGACAGCCCCCATTCTAGATTTCAATCTTTGGATCTTGACGAAGGAAAGACCGAGTTAGGTTCTTGTCCCAGTATTTTTGAAAGTCAGGTGTCTAGTAGTTGGAGCTTGGTAACAGATAACCGCTCATGCGTCTCTGATGAAGCTTCCCACTCTGATGCTGCAACAGATTATTCTCCATCTGAGAGTAAGGTAAAAGCCTTCTCACTCTTTTGCCTCAAATGGTGGATTATGAATCAGGCGTGCGCTAGACGTTGCACGAGTACATTAACATCAATTATATGACAGGTTAATATCAACTTTGAGCTAGAAAAGCTTAGAATTGAGCTCAGACATGTCAAAGGAATGTATGCAATGGCTCAAAGTGAGACAAACGATGCTTCTCGAAAGGTAAGCAATGTTTTATTGTTGAGTTTCTTATCCACTTTTGCAGCCTATATATTGTAGAACAGCCCTCCAAAGAATCCTCTATTTTCATTGGATCTAACGAAGTGTTTTGACATTGTAATTTGAGTTATTTTGAGGAATTAAGTCGTTTAATTCTCTGTGACACACATAGTTCCTTAAGTTAATATCTAACCTCGCTTTTTTCAAGAAAGAGTAACATGCTTTATTTCTTTTGATCAGCTAAAAGATCTAAGTGAACGCCTGTTAGATGACTCGAAAAAGCTCGAAGAAATAACTGCCAAGGAAGAAGAGGCCAAAGAACTAGCAAGGGAAGAGAAAGAGAAGCATGAAGCAGCTCAAATAGAAGCCGAGCGTGTGAAACAATGTGCTGAAAGAGAAGCTGCTCTGAAGAAAGAAGCGGGGACGAAGGCGATGCATGATGCTAAAGAGAAAGAAAAGCTCGAGAATGCTATTTTCGGGCTTGTTCAGCAATACCAGAATTTCTCATGGGAAGAGATTATCTCAGCCACTTCATCTTTCTCCGAGGATCTTAAGATTGGATTGGGCGGCAATGGAACTGTATACAAGGGCAGTTTTCATCACACAACTGCTGCAGTGAAAGTTCTTCTCTCTAAAGAGAGCCGCAAAACTAAGCAATTCCACCAGGAGGTACAAAAAATTGCCTTTGCATAAAAATACCGATAGTTTGCACTGTTGCACCCTGAACTTATCGGTGTTTGGCAACTTGGACCTCAAACTTCCAATTTAGCAATCCTAACGAATGTCAATTAATGCACGTAGTCTCATGATTTTTACACAAACGTAAACAAAATATTTCGTCGAAGAGTGCAAATTTACCGTATAAATAATTGCTTTTATATATTCAAGTTCATTTCACAACTGAGAACAATTTTCTCTGCTTATATTTAAAACAATTGGATTTCTAATTTAAATTTCTTGTTGGCATTGCAGCTAGAGATCTTGAGCCAAATCCATCACCCCCATTTGCTTCTCCTTATTGGTGCGTGTATCGACCACGGGTGCCTTGTTTACGAGTACATGGAAAATGGCAGCCTGGAGGACAGGTTGATGCAGAAAAATGGGACACCTCCAATACCTTGGTTTGACAGGTATAGGATTGCTTGGGAAGTGGCTTCCGCTCTTGCCTTCCTTCACAACTCGAAGCCTAAACCGATAATCCACCGTGACCTGAAACCGGCCAACATCTTGCTAGACCATAATCTGGTGAGCAAGATCGGTGATGTTGGCCTCGCCGCCATGCTTCAGTTAGAAAACTCTTCTATCTCAACCATGTTTAGGGACACGGGGCCCGTGGGGACTCTCTGCTACATCGATCCCGAGTACCAAAGGACTGGCTTGATCTCTCCGAAATCCGATGTCTATGCTTTCGGAATGGTAATCTTGCAGCTTCTGACTGCAAGGCCAGCAATAGCACTAGCCCATGTAGTGGAAACTGCTGTTGCTGATGGTAATCTAATGGACATTTTGGATAAAAACGCGGGGAATTGGCCCGTTGAAGAGACGAAAACATTCGCTGAATTGGGACTAAGCTGCGTCGAGCTTCGACGTAGAGATAGGCCTGATTTGCAAGACCAAGTTCTTCCTTCGCTGCAGAGATTGAAAGAGGCTGCTGATAAGGCCAGAGATTCAGCTTCCAAAGTACATTCTCCACCACCTCCTAACCACTTCATCTGTCCAATTCTCAAGGTAATGACTATATTCACATTATGAATAGTGATAAAGAATCCAACATCCTAACTTTTTTTATATTAAAATAACGACGATGAACTGTCATCTTTTACAAATAGATGCAACTTTTTAATATTAATAGACATGACAAAAGTTGAGATCTCTAATATTATTCTTGTATAAAAAACGGTACAGGACCTATGATTCTTATTTATTAAAAAGAAATGAAAGTACTCTCAGATTTCAAATCTCGTACTTTAACCCTCCCTTCCCAACCGCTGAACTAGCCCAACGGGATTGTTCCTTCTTTATATTTGTTCTAGTAATAATGGGGTTTTTTTTTTTTTTTTTTGGGATTTAGGATGTGATGAATGATCCATGTGCTGCTGCGGATGGATATACATATGATCGTAAAGCCATAGAGACATGGATTGAAGGGAATGACACGTCTCCCATGACAAATTTGCCATTACCAAGCAAGACTCTAATACCAAATTACACTCTTCTTTCAGCTATTATGGAGTGGAAGTCCAAAAGAACTACGAATTCTGCTTCCACTGATTGTTAACAGTAATGGGATTGTTTATTTGTGGATCCCCTTACTAAATACTATGCATGTGCAAAGAACTTGGTAGTTTAGATGTCGTTTTTTTGTAGTGTAACATGTTGAAATTTTGTGGGTTTTAGTTTTAGTTTTAGTGTTAGTTTAGGTTTAGTTTAGGTTTAGTTCTAGTGGTGGAGTTGAATTTACATGGATAACTGCATATATTTTGTAACATTTGGAGGATTTTCATCACGGATTTACGTTTGCTGGCAGTTGGTTAAGGTTACAAGAAGGTTCTAATTTCCATAATACAAGATCTAACCCCCAAAAAGAAAAAAGTTACGCTTTTCAGGTCATTTCACCAGTGTTGGATCTGAAGGCCCAAGAGATTCAAGGTGATTATAAAGTGGTATCTTGGCCCAAATTTTTAACGTACAATCCCCTACAAAAGGGAATTTCCTCGTACTTATCACGGCGCAAGGAGAATTGTAGTATTTTATAAATATTAAGGTTTTAAAATATTTGAATTAAATAATAAACTAACTAAATAATAAACTAACTAAATAAAAAAATTTATCAGGTTTTCAACGTATTTAAAAGAAATAAATAACTAGGTTATCCGATAAATTTGTTATTTACTGTTATTTATTCTAATATCCTTAAGACGATCTCAAATAAAGTGCTAAATTGATGTATATTTGAATAAAGAATACACTTTTATAATAAAGTGTTATCTTTGATATTAAATTAGTCCTATGTTAAATTTGATGGCAATTTCCACCAAAATATAGCAAATATTAAATTTAGCATTTGATTTTTATGAATTTCAAAGCTTGATAATAATGATGCAAGATAGATATAATATTAAAAATAAAATTGTACATTAAAGCACAAATTTTAAACATGTTATTTTCAGTTTTTTGTAACAAATATAATATTAATAATGAATACATTAGAGGTTCTACTTCTATCAATCTAGCTTGATCTCGTTAGCGGCCCTATCAATGTTGCTTGATTAACGAGTGTAAAATAAAAGGTGAAATGCTTCATTTTTAAATCGGTATATTTTTGGTACAGTTTTTTACTATTTTGTTGTGAAAGCATGTTGCTTTTAGCAAACGACATGCCGTTTTGTCTGAAAATTTTCTGCCATTCCATTACAAACAAACATGGCGATTGTCGTTTTATGCACCCAAAGACGCGCGTCTAGTAACGTCGTTTTTACTTTTGCCTCCGCTAAGGTTGAAAACGACAAACAGTTAATCGTCTGTTTTTGTTGTCGTTTAATTTAAGTGAGCACATACAGAACAAAACTGACAAGATGATTCCGTTTATCTATAGAACAGCATGTTAGCTATTGTCTGTTTCTTTCAGTACTTCCTGTTGTTTAGTACTTTTCCTGTTTTCTAATAAAACGACATGTCGTTTTGGAACTTGGTTAAATGTCGTTCGTCATGGACAAGCTGTTGTAGTTTATGGTAGAAAACATATGTGGTTAAAAAGTCCGTGCCGTTTGCGTCTTTCTGAGTGTGTTTTCCCATCCAATGAACGACATGTTTATCTAGAAAAAAATTGTTGTCGTTTATTGAAGAAATTTGCTGATCGTTTACGGATATTTTATGGTGTCCTTTGGGCCTATAACGACATCTCGTTTTTCATCTTAGACGACATGCCATTCAATTAATATAGCAGACAAAATAGTAAAAACGTGGGAGAAAGAAGTAAATAGCATTTTTTAGAAAATAATTGATGTAAATAGTAGATGGGAGAAAGAAGTGATTAGCATTTTTAAGAAAATAATTAATGTAAATAGTAGATTTTAAAAATCTTTAAAGTAAATAATGATAAACAACAATATTATCAAATAAATGATCTATTTATTTATGGTAAATATGTTATTTACCTAGTTTATTTACCTAATAAATTTACCGTTGACCTAATAAAGTTTTTATTTACTAAGCAAATTTAATATTTACTTAAAATATTTTAAAACATTACTATTTTACTTCAATAATTTTGATAAAAACGACATTTACTACAATTTCTCTAGAAAGGGTGGTTGTAATTATCCTTAAAAAAGTATCAGTTGTAGCATAAACATTGCTCTACCTAACTTACTAAATTGTGCACAAAATTTCAAATGAGCATAACTTTTGGTGGGTCTTTATTTTTAATGTTTTTGATTTGATGTATCTTCTATGCCAGCATACTAAAACTGATAGAATATCAATTATAAAAATAATGACTAGATATAAGAAAATAAATATCCTACCTAACTTTGTGATTTAAGATTTCTATTGAATAATAATTGAGCTCTTTTTTTTTTTTTGGAACTCAACTGTTTGTGGTGCCATAAATTAATCATCATCTTCTAATATCTACTTGGGTCTCCTCTCTATTTTGCTTTTATTAACGAATGTCCTCGTTTTTAAAGAGTTTCACATTACTAATGGGGTGGCCTTGAATCTTGATGTTGAAAATTGATAGAGTGTTGTCCGACATGATTTAGAAAATACATATTTATGGAAGCTACCTATTTTTTATGTTCCATCTATATCTTTGTCCACTTACAGCTTGAAAAATTTATGGTGGTTTTTATGGACATTAACCAACAAGTGGCAATAAATCTATTTCCGATTTTGATGAAGAGATGAAGACTTCTTCTAAAACTTCATCAACCAAAACTTGTGGTGGTTGATTTTTTGTGTTAGCATTTTGAACTCTTTAAGTTGACTAAGTCAATTCTTTAAAATATTGGGTTTTTTTTTTTTTACTTAAATGTTGTCATGGAGATTTTTTCAGGGACAATGCGGGAAAGTGGTTGTTTTTTAAATTTATTTTTTGAATAAATGTCTGAAGTCTTTTAAGTTAGAAAAATATTCACTTGTTTAAAAATAATTAAATTAATGATTGACTTATTAATAATGATTAATCATTGATTAACTAATATTAATATATTTATTTTTTCAATCAATTACTTATTCAAAGAATGGATCAATCAGCATTTTAATGATCACTATAAATAAAAGTTCAATAATTTTTAACTAGTATTGAAAAACTATCTATCTACTTAATTTTTCCAATTGTTTATCCTAAAATAGGAACTGCTTCCATTCCCTTCCCACAAAAAAAAAAAAAAAAAAAAAAAAAAAAATCAGAAGTGTTTGAATCCAAAATCAATCTTTGGGTGAAAAATTATATTTAAAAAAAAAAAAAGAAGAACAAGAAGAAGAAGGAGTACCCATTTGCAAAGTATGGTCCTAGACAGTTTTATCATGATACTTCGAGAAGAATAACTGCCCAAGAAAGGTGAAACTGAAAAGAAAAAGTGTACATGATCAAAGAAAAGGAAAAGAAAAAGGGTGTTTTTTTTTAGCTGAACAACAAGGAAAGATAAAGGGTGTTTAATCAACAACAAACGTTTTACTTATTGCAATTACGTATGCTATCTTTTGTCTCGCTTGATTTTTTTCTTTTTAATTATCAGTTATAAAAGGATATAAACTCTATACATATATTTCATGTCAGAGAGGAATTTTATTCTTGATTTTATTTATTTATTTATTTTTTTGGCAAGCATTTATTTATTTGTTTGTTTAGGAGAGAGATTTTATGCTTGATTATTGCTTCAAGGGACAAAGGCCATTAAGGCGTAGAAAGCGCAATATGACTTTGACTTAACAAGACGTGACCTTTTTTTAATTAAAAAAAAATTTAAGGAATTTGACAATTTTTTAGTGGTGCTTAACTCCTTATCCACCTCACCTATGTGGGACCCAGACCACCCAATCTCTCTTTTTTCCTCCCCACCTACAGACTTTTGACCAAATTTTTTTTCTTTTGATATAATGTTCGAGATATTTAAGAGAAAAATGGCAAGTATATAAAGAAATGGAGTTTTTTCCATATGATTCAATTCATAAACAGCTAAGAACGTATTCACCTAAAAACAGATAAATAAATAAGAATGGGGTAAGCTTTGGGAGGTGTTATAGATGAGAAGAAGAGAACAAACTGACATTCAACCGTCAAACAAACCATCACATGGGCTTAACATGGAAATATGTAGTCACCCCATTTTCAAGTCCTATATATAAGCTGTTAAGCTTCTTTTTTTTTTTTTTTTTTTTAAATTTTATTTTATTTTTCCTTGAATTGTATGAGAAAACATGGGAACTGATGAAACACCCATAACCGTGTAACAACAAAACAATAATAATTGTTATTAAAAAAAAAAAAAAGGACTTTTATAGCTTCAATGGAAGTTCCAAACATTTTTGAGAAATTGGCAAAATGATCCCCACTTCATCATGCTTGAGCTACACTACACTGCACTATATGGCCAAAACTGCAAAAGATTGAACAGATCAGAAGTTGGGACCAGGGAAAATTTACCATAGCACGCTTCTGATGCTTTTGCCAATAGAATTGGGAGACCTTGAATTCGGACAAACAAAAGTAACCAATTACTACCATGTTCTGTGAACTTTGTTGGATTTACTAAAGTGACTCAAGTCACTTTTTTTCGGTTACCCTTTTGTATTTTACCTCTCCTCGGTAAACATCAACATCAAGAATCCAACAATTCCCTTTGTTGAGTATCCAAAAATTTTCAACATTTTCTGCTTCAAGACTATTCCTTTCTTTCCACATTTTATGCTTTTCCTATCTATTCACGTCAAATGTCAGTAAGCTTCTTCCTTCTTCCTTGTTTGTTGTTTTCATGTTCTTGTTTGTTGAATCGTGCAGATTTTGAAGAAGAGGAGGTTACTTGTGAACCAAGTTTTGATTTCCAAAAGCCGTCATCTTCCTATCTCCTCAAGCTTCCACAGAACCTGTTTGACGTTTGGTCTCAGAGAAGGTGAGGGCGAACAACAAGCCATTGCGAGCTGAAAGAATTTGAGAATCCGCTCTTCGCTAACCGGGAATTCATCATCATCGGTACTGGAACTCATGAGAAGTATATTTGGATTGAACAAGTCTGCGATTCTTTGCCCGAGAACCGCGTTTCGCAAGAAATTCGGCAAGTAGAAATCCTCTTCCGGTGTTGTCGGGTGTTCTTTGACTGGCTCCTTCCCCGTAAGCAACTCAAGGTAGATCACCCCGAGACTGTAGATATCAGTCAGTTCACAAGCCTCCTTCATTTTGATGAGCTCAGGGGCCTTGTAGCCCTGAGAGGCCAACGATTCGAGCATTTCTTGGCCGGCAGTCGGGCTCAACAGAAGGTGTAGGCCAGAATCTGAGATGTAAGGCTGAAAATGGCGGTCCACGAGTATGTTTTTCGACTTGAGATTGCCATGAATTATTGGCTTCTCAAATCCAGAGTGGAGATGATCAAGGCCTTTGGCTATGCCAACCGAGATCTTGTAGATTATGGCCCACTTCTGTGACTCGTTACCGCATTCTGCTATTGAAACACAAGTAAGTTTGTCTATTTTCGGATCTAAAGTGAAACCATTTACATAAGGGAAAAGAAAGAGACCTCATTGAATTTGAAAGCAAGCAACGTAGAGATAAGGTTTTGAAAACAATGCAATAACAAGTACCGGTTGATAATTGCTATTATTTCAAGGGAGACATGGAAGGACAGACTGACAATGGTGGGCACCGACAGATATGAGTAAGTAAAGAGGAGAAAAATGGAGATAAACGGTTGAAAAAACAAGAGCTAAATTATGGAGACAATGAAAGAACCAAAACTCTGAGTTTCACAGGGACGTCTCAGGCTTAGACAGTAACTCGCCAACACCCTCTTCCCCGGGGTGGATGGCACTTATTTTCCATATCGCAAATTAGGAAACAAAATTAGAAAAAACAACAACGAAAACAAAAAACAGTAATTTAAAAAAAAATAATAATAAATAAAGGAAGCGAAACAACAAAGAAATCCAAAAAGTAATGTTTTCAGCTCTCCCATATTGATCATAAAGAAGTTAAACTTAAAACACGTTCCGTGTTCTTTAAAAAATTCTGTGACATTGAAAATGGATGAAGATGCCAGAGGGGTTCATGTCTAGGTGTATCTATCGATTTCTATAATCACCGTTCATTCAAAAAAAAAAAAAAAAAACATGTTCCATGATTTCCTATTCCAGTTCCCCTGTTTTCTTCTCTTTACTTCAAATCAATTCTCTACACTCTGCATACGCAATCTCTTTCTAGCCATATTTTTTTTTTCCTTTGCCATTTTCATTTTCTGCTCAATATTCCAGAGACCCTGTTTCAATCCAAGACAGCTAGACTCAAACCCAAAAAAAAAAGATAACTTTTTTAGGACTTTAAGAAACGATCTAGAACAGAAACATATATACATATATATATATGTGTGTGTGTGTGTTTATGTATATGTATATTACCTCTAATGAAGTGAGCCAAATTACCACGCCTGTGAAAAGGATGAACCAGAAGCTTCTCACCCCGAGGCCCAGCGTAAAATCCCAGAAGCGGCACCAAGTTTGGATGCCTGACACTCCCCAGAAACCGAACAACTTCCTGAAAATCCTCACCTCTGGTGGTACAAACCGGCCTCATAAACCTCAGAAGCCTCACGGAGTTGCTGTTCTGCAGAAACGCCTTGTAAAGCGTGCCGTAGTTTGATTTCCCAATCACCTCACCAGGAGCGTCAAGTATGTCGGAGATGGAGAGGTCCTCACCGCCATGAAAAGTGACCAAATCTTCCTCTCCTCGGACACCGACAAAGCTGTCTCCATGTTTGGTGTAGTCTGCCGTCTCTATGTCTTGTTCTTCTTCTTTGAGCTGTCTTTTTGAGGTTCTTTTGCAGTAGAAGTAGAGGAAGAGAGAGAAGAATATGAAAGTTGTGGTTGAAGTTAGGACTAGGATCAGTTTCAGCATCTGGGTGTTCTTCATTTTTGCTGTTGAGAATGGATGGGAAGTAGAAAGGAATGGAAAATGTAGTCTAATATTTTTTTTTTAGTAAGGAGGAGTAGAAAGAAGACAAGAATATGGGAAATGGAATGCTACTTTTGTGGGAGTGGGGAACCCAAGTTTTCATTTTTTATTTTTAAGAGGAGAGAGATAGAGTGAGGATAGAGAGAAAAGAATCTAGATTTGTTCTTTTACATTTTCTGTCTCATTGATTATTTTCTAATAATATCATATCATATTATCTGAATTTAATAATTTAGTCATATAAAAATACTAAATATTAAAAACTCATAAAAAATTAATTACTTGTTAAAAACCTATTAATGAAATAATATTTAAGACATAAAAATAAGATAACAAATCGGAACCCCAAAGAAAAAAGTACAAGTAAATAGGACGGAAACTAAGTGCGGAATCGGTGGAAATGAGAATTGTACATGTGAAATGAGAGGAGAGCAAATGTACGCTGGCCGAATCTAGTAAAGAGACAGATCTATTCCATGTGATGTTTTTATTTGATTGTCTTTCACTACTGTATATTTATGTTATATATCATATATGTATATATAAATGGATTTTGATTCTTTGTTTGATTGTTATGGACTTCACTTGTCTACCTTTTTTTAATGTACAAATTTCCCATCTTTTGTTTGTGCATAAATTGATGAAAGGTCCAACTTAATAAACCTTGATAATGTCTCATCACTTATACTTCTAGCAAAAAATAAACAAATTAAGTAGAGCACTTACGTATTATGTATTGTGAATTTTTAAAATGGACATCTATAGATTATACTGTTAAAAAATTAATTTAATAATTAGAAAGCAGTTCAGTAGAAAATGAGATTTCTTACCGTAAAAGCTGCTTATATATATATATATTTTCTAAATTAGAAAGGGATGGGAAATTGGAAAGACAAGGTTTGGGATATAGGTATATTTCTCTCTGTTTCGTATTTTAATTTTATATTTTTGGTTTACCCTTTTCAAAAGGAGGAATGTTGTCATGTCTTTCATGTAAATCTCTTCATTATTAAGATAGTAAGATCTTGATTTTAAAAAGGAGAAGGGATTTAGTTATTATTAATTATTTGGCAAGGAAGTATGGACTTGAATCTTGGGAGTTGCTTAATTGATGGCTTTATTAGTTAGCTGTCTTTGAAGCTCCCCAACAAATTATAGATCGCATGTATCTGTTGAAACCAAAAAATAGAATCATAGATGCAATTAAGCACATTAATTTATATATTTTTTTAAAAAAATGTACTGTTAATGTGTCAATTATGCAGTTTGTTACTCCAAAGGTCAATACTAAATCATAAGATATATAATATAATTGGTTGCCACTTTGCCATCACCAAGCAAAGTAGATATGAATATTTCCATATCAATTGAAAAAACATTGTAAAATGTCAAGAAGAAAAACATAATAGATGAGGATAATATTTATTTATTTATTTATTTTTGAAAGGATGAGAATAATATTAAGAGGCAGGTATTTCAATGGAACAGTTTAGTTGTTTTTTTTGTTTTTTTTTAAAGGGAACTAAGTTGTAAAATTCGGGAAAAGATGGTGTCAGGGGGAGGTTGGGGGGGAAGAAAAGAAAAAGAAAAATCGGGTAAAAATTATCTGCAAATTTAACCGAATACTTTGGATGAGAAATCTTACCAAGTGGCAAGTAATAATAAAAAGAAAAAAATAAAATCATTTCAGAAAATCCGGGGGAAAAAAAAAAGAAGAAGAGAAAAAACAGTGAGAACAGAGGTATTTTTGGCCCCCACCCACCAAATAAACTGGAGGGGGGGGAAAAAAAAAAAAAGGTAGTTGCGAAAGAAAAAATAATAAAAGAATGATCAACGGCGTTGATTGTGAGTTGCTAAAGGGACCCACCGAGAGATGCTTTGGTGATCATCTTCCTCATCGAAATCAATCGGTGGGACCCCTAACACCACGTGAGCCATGATGGTCTGTCGAAAATAAAAAAAGTGCTAGACATACATGACCCTCCAAAGTCCAACAGGTCGATTTGGATTTTTTTTTTGGCTAAATATAATCCTCCCACAATAATCCTCTCATCTTTTGTACTGAATTTTCAAAAAAAAAAAAAAAAAAAATCTCTTCTATTCTATGAAGCAGTATTTCAGATCCTGTTTATTATTATTATTATTATTATTTTATTTTTATAAAAATCTCTAATACTCGTAAATATTTGTTTGATTACTATTGATCTGAACAGACGGATCTGATTAAAATCATATCAAATTAAAAATATAAAAAAAATTAATAATTTATACTTAATATTCATATTAATAGTTGAAAACAAATCCTATCAATAATGTATTTGTTCATGTTCTATCACAAAAGTCCCCTATTTTTTAACCCAAAATACGCTTTTGATATGTTTTATAATCAAAGATATTTCAGGCAAGTATGCTGACTGTAGATATTTTGTCTTATATGAAGTTGTAAATCCGAAGCCAAATGCTCATGATAAATGGAATCATCTAAAATATTAAAGAAGTAAAGTACATACTTGAATATTTGTCTATTTCTTCCTCTCATTTAATATGTAATAATAATTTTTGTTTGCTTGAATGACTTGGGTTTCTTGTTTTTCCATCCAATCATATTATATCATTCAGCCAAGAGGGCAATCGGGAGACAAATATACCAAATCAATCGCAAATATACCAAATGGCACATAAAAATCTAAACCTCATTCTCATTCATGTACATAAAATTCATATTTAATACAAAATATTAGTTGGATAATCATAATCTAACAAACTTAATTTGCTGGTTAATCGCTTTCCACTATCTAATAAAATGCATTGAACAATCGGGAATCGTATCACATGAGCCCACAAAAAGTTCGAAAATAATAATAATAATAATAAATTATGCTAACACGTAACAACAAAAGCATAAAGATCTTTTTCTTTTTTTAAATTAAAACACCCACAGATGTAAATCTGCATACATTTATTCAACATCATTTTGATCTTAAAAGAGCGTCATTTCATATTATTGTTATATCTATTGAATTTAGTGTTGATATTGAAATGGTATGACATCGAGAAATTTAATTTTCACAATCAAATATGACATCCTTCTAATGAAATATTATGTGACTGAATTTTTCGTTATACTTTTCACTTCAACATGTTATATTGGAAGGATGGTCCTTTCATAAAGGTCATAAACATACAAGAATTTTCCTGTGGAATATAAAAATACATCTTAAAAATAAAGGTTTATGTTTAACTATTAAATTAGATATGTATTAGATCTAACATTTATAGATATACACTATTATCATATAAAGCTTCAAATATGTATATAAATTCCGTATGGCTGTATTATGGATGCATAACATTTTTGTTTCATTATAAGGCCAACGGGGTCAAAAGGGAACTAAACTTATTGTTAGGTTAGCATTACATGATTACCACAAAATGATTGTGATTATTGCTTTTGGCAACACACAACATAAAAAGCCTTATATGTGAACCACACAGAACAAGTGCTTGTTGGTTGGTTGACCCTCCTTTCTCTGTATTTATACCCCCACAACAAAAAAAAAAAAAAAAAAAAAAGGTTTTAATGAAGTTGGATCAAGAGGCAACCAAACAAACAGGAAATTAAAGTTTATTTCTAACCAATAACGGGTTTAATAAGTGCAAAACATTTTCATCAACAATTTTTCAATAAATTCCAAAATTTAGATAAATGATCTAAACCAGCCTAACCCACATAAAATTAATCCTTCAATGGATGGTTTTTATTTATTTATTTTATTTAAATAATAAAAATAAAATTGAAAGCTATACGTCACACCACTTTTCCTTCCCACTGAAACAAGGAAGGGACCAATGAAATTAGATAAATACCAACTCATGAGACAAAAAGCTTTGTAGGCTCTATTGCAATTGGCACAATACGTACCCATTTGTGGTCCTAATGTGAAGTAAAAGAATCATGATTGCCCAAGAACCTAAATTGGCTTGTGACTCACCAAAGCATATATACTTTGCATGTGTGTACTTGATGCTTTTGTATAGAGAAAACAAAAGTGTTCATAACAATGTGTGAAAGCTTGTTATAGGTAGGCCGAACTCGTTTTTTTGAATTCGAACTTTAAACCTCAACATTCAAGACAAGATATGGATTTACTGTTAGATTATATCTGCAACCGCGTTAAACCTCTAAGATTTGAAGACCATCAATTGTTATATAGCAAATTTCAAGTTTATGACATGTTAATTGTTGGTTGAAGAAGTACAACAACTACATGAGGATGCTGAATTGATACTTTCATTAGCCTTGTGCCAAAGGCAATTATTTAGATATCTATACTTTGTAAAAAATGAAATCTCAATTAGGGAATATAATACATAGGATTAGGAAGCTTGAATGAGCGGGTTGACATCGATGAACCCAATAAATCACTCCATTGGTCTCCAGAATTCCCAAGAATCCTACTTCCCTCTCTTGCCATCTCATTCCTTCTTTCTGATTTGTATATTGCAGCTAATTTCCCATGGTCATCTGGGCCTCTGCACAATTTCAGAAACATGGCATTCAAAGGTGGATGTAAGTAGAGAAAATGATTGCCACATAGTTGAAAAACTTTTGTAACATAAAAAATGATGCTCCAAAACTTCAAGTGCAAGCTTTCAACTCACTTCATTATTAGAGTCAGAGTACTTAAAGGGATAGGCAGCGGAAAAAAAAAAAAAAAAAAGAAAAAGGAAAAATGTCAAAATGGCCATTATAACATTTTTGGGAGAATTTTATAGTAGTATATGAAAAAAAATACGCTATCAGTATTTAAGACATAATTTTAAACCGATAGATCATATCAACAATCACTTATAAATATCACATGGCGTTTCTGAAGTGATTTTGAACTAATAATTCTAGTGCATAGTTAAAATTTAATTTAAAGTTTACCATGAAAGTATACCCTAGTTGATCAAGTACAGAGATAATGTAGGATAACTATTCAGTGTTCAAATTCTACAAGGGGCTCACTAGAGTTCGTCACAAAGTTGTACATGCGTGAAAGGAAAAGCAAATTTCGTATAAAGAAAAACATTATCTCCTTTTTATTTTATATCACTTTAAAATACAAGTCCATCCAATTTCAATCATTTCTAACTAAGTATTTGGTACGTAACTAGTAGGGAATATGGTTGGTGAAATGCATCATTGAGCAAATATTAAGAAATCATAACGCCTTTTTTACCTTTCACCAAAACCAAACATGCATGTTCCTTAACAGGAATAGATGCCGATACTTTTTGGTTCGATCTATTCCGTCCTATCAGGGAAGTAGCAGGTACAAACTACCACTAAGGCGAAACTATGTACTGCTATTATTTTTATTTTTAATATATGTATTTAACTATCTTATAAATGGGAGTTACTCTTTTTACTATTCAAAAAAATGGTCAAGTTATTTTGTTGTCTTCTATTTTTTTTTTTTTTTTTTCTCTCTCTCTCTCTCTCTTTCTTTTGGCTTTTGCTTTTCCTGTTTTGAAGACGTCGCCAAGGATGGCCTCCTTTGTACTTTTCTTTACACACTTTTTTTTTAATAATAAATTACTCATTTAATCTCTAAACTCTTAATATCTTAATATTGTACAATTATGATTACTAAATTTTTTTTTATAGTTCAAATGTCCTTAAACTTTTAAAATATTACTACAATAGTCCTTTCCGTTAATTTTTAAACGTTAGTAATTTAGTTAAAAAATGATGTTAACTTCAGATTCTGTCAAAAAATTAACGAAAAAGACTAGTGTAGTAATGTTTTTAATAGTTTATAATAATTTCAGCTATGAAAGGAAGTGCCCCTAAACTATTAAAATATTGCTCTAATAGTCATTTTTATTAATTTTTAAACGGAATGTGTTAGTAATTTGGTTAAAAAGTAATGTTAACTAATGGATTCCGATCAAAAATTAATGTAAAGAATTATTGTAGCAACATATTAAAAGTTTAGGGCATTCTAACTACGAAAAAAAGTTTACGGACCAACCTAGCAATTTAACCCCCCTTTTTTTTTTGCCTCTTTTCCTAATTCCCTAAAATTATTATATACATAATTTAAAAATTATGCTTTCTATTTTTGCTAATCACTTCTCTTTTCTTATTATTATTATTATTATTTGCCCAAGATTCTCTCTTCCTATTTACATCTATTTTTTGTGCATTTTTTTTCTTCCTAAATCACATTCTTATTTACGTTTGTTGAAATATTTTTTTTTTTTTCAAAAATATGACATGACTTAATATAAATACTTATAATTATAAAATTGTATTTTCAAATATAATGTTCGTAAATTTTTTCCCCTGATTGCTCTATAAATATGCTTTACTTAATCTAAAGCTATATAATAATCGCTCAAAGTGCATGTTATGATTTTTTTTTTTTAACTTGGAGATGAGGTATTCAAATTATATACCTTGAGATGGAGTCAAATATAAAATTATCGCTAGGTTATGCATGCAACCATTATTATGATTGAATTAGAAACATTTTTTTCTTTCTTTTATTATTTTTTATTTTTTATTTACTTCCCTTTGAATTGAACATGTATCATGGTATATCTACCTTTTTTCACTAACAATTTTTATTTAAAGTTTTTCTCAAATATGTCCCTACTTAATAATTTTTTATTACAGTGTTTTTAATTTTTTTTTTTAAAATCTATGATATATAATATATATAATAAAATACAACTAAATTATTAAGAAATTTGGTTAAATTATTTGGACTTTTTGTGATGATATCTTTTTTTTTCCTTACTTTTTCTTGATTTCTCTTTTTTTCCCCTTTAATAACTCTTTATTAAATTTGTCTTTTTCTATTCACTTATTTTTTATTTCCATAAAAATCTTTTTTTTGATTGATTTACTTTCTTAATCAAATTTGTCCCGATAAAAATACATTTTTAAATATGTATTTACTTTCATTTTTTTTTAATGATAGCCTAACATATGTTTCAGAATTTTCTTTTTTGAATTAGTGTCAAAAAAAAAAAACATTATATCATTGAAAATTTTGACATTTATATTTATAAAGTAAATATTCAACAATTTTAGTATAAATGTGTTTCTGGTTCACATGTGTTCGCACGTGATTGTAACTAGTATGTAACTCAAATCTCAGTCATTGAACTAGGCTTAAAAACAATTCCATCCATACTTTTATTTTTCAAGCTTTATCAAGTGACAGCTAACGGTTTCTTTTTCATCATTTAGCGGCTTAGATGTTTTCTTTAAACATTGATACATATGTCCCAAGATTTTGGGATATGCTGTCGTTTTACCGTTAAGTTACGAAAAAGTGTATGTAATGCCTATTCTCCAATACATATAGTCACTAATTAGTGTCCTTGGTTTCTCATAATCATGAAAAGCTTGCTAAAGTAGTAAAGTTCTAAAAAAAAAAAAAAAAAAAAGACATATTTAAAGAAAACATGACACTAGATTCCTGTAACTAAATGCCCTACCAATTGTTCCTCTGCCCCATATTCATACAAAGTTGGATCTTTCAGGATTATTATGTGCATAACAAACAGCAACATATAATTTTAGAACAAGAACAAAGTTGAAAAATTATCATCGGCAAGAAAAGAAAAAGTTATGATTCTCACCTCAGTATAAGCTTGTCCCAATACCGAACACCAGCGTTGATCAAATTCTCGACGGTATTTTTCCTTTGCCGTTCGGTTCTACCGGTGAGCAAGAAAACTTTAAAACCCAGACTCAGGACTAGTTCATAGAGTTTCAAACTGGGCTCTATTGGAGGAGCTATGGCCTTCTCAACCCACTTGTCGAACTCCACAGGGTCAAAGATCTCCAAGCTGCTCATTACCACAAACAAAAACAGGATTCAAGAGTCATACTTTATGTCATGTTTGTTATTATTAGAAAAACAAATTTTTTTTTTTTAAACATATAATTCACACAATTTTCTCAACCTGTTGCTCTCTCCAAGGAAAAAAAAAAAACCATATTTTAATCCCCCCCATTCTATGTCACTTGCTTTCCAAAATTTTGGACACCAAATAGACAATTTTTAAGATTTTGAATAAAATTTTCCAGCACCTCAAGCCAACCGATTGCAGCGCGCATAGATATAGGTCGAGTGTTACAAAAGTTGGACTTTTTTAATTCGAAAAATATTCTGTTTTCACATTAGTAGATCTCTGATCGCAGATATCCTGTTTCTTTTTTCTAAAAGAATTGTCGTTTAAGCCCTTTCTTTAGTTCATTGTCGTTGTCGTTTTCCTATCCATGTTGTTTTTGTTAATATTTTTTGTTTCTAAGCTATTGTTGTTCACTGTCGTTTTAGGTTATCGCCCCTGTTCTGTTAATTGTCATTGTATTGTCGTTTTTCACTTAATGTCGTTTTTATGTCCTTGTCTTGTTTTTATTAATGTTGTTAGTCTTCGAATATTTTGAATAAATTGAGGTTTCTAAGGTTCTTGGGATTTTGTCTATGCTGTTTTTAGGTAGCTGTTTTTTCATATTTACGTCGTTTTCTGATGTGACTGTCGTGTTACAGGTTCCTTTCAGTCATTGTCGTTTTTCATTTAATGTCGCTTATTTGTTATCGTCGTTTTCTCAGCCACTGTAGTTTTCAAATTCCGCTATCGTTTTTAACGTTTAATGTCGTTTTTATGTTACTGTCGTTTTATAGGTTACTCTCAGTCATTGTCTTTTTTAACATAATGTCGTTTTATTGTCGTTTTTCATCCACTGTAGTTTTTTAATTCCACTGTTGTTTTTTAAGGTTGATGTCGTTTCCCTTATAATATCCTCAAATCCTTTCCTCTTTTGTTGTCGTTTTTCTAAATATAGTGCTATTTTCAAAAATTTCTTCCCTAAAAAGTTTCTTCCCGCATTCTAATTGGAATATCCGCATAAGCAACTAAAACCATTCCCGGACAAAAACAAATCTTTCGCTTTCTATCAAATTTTCGCGGAAAACAAACAAAGAAACATACCCGTAACCATGGTCGGCGTAATAGGGAAGATTGGAAAGCAGAGTCTCATCGACATCAAAAATCCACGCCTCCATTCCATCGCCGGCGAATTCGACGCTCTTCGCAAAATCTCCAGCCTCCTTAGACACCCTTTCCAGATCAATCCTATATCCCCGATTCGTCATGTAATCTTTCACGTAATCTCTACATTCGTCGGGAATAGTTTTCCACGGGCTCAGATTGTTTGCCTCCACGGAAAATCTCCAACTGGTACACTGTAAAACAAGCTCTTCCTTCAATTCCTGGAGATGGGTCTCTAAGTTATCCGTGTATTCGACGATCAGTGGCCGGGGTGTGAGGTGGGTATCGAGATTTTCCAGAGAAAACGCAAGGGAAAACAGAGAAAACAGCAAGAAAAGAGTCGAGAAAGTCATGGAAATTGATTTGTGTGTTTGTGTGTTTGCGTGCGTCAATCAATGGGAATTTAAGGAAGGGAATACGGGGTTGGGAAAAATGAAAATCTGGGGAAAAGCGAAAGTGGGTTTGTCTTTTTTGGTTTCAAAGATGAGAATCGTAACGAAAAATAGGATGTGGGATAAAGTAAAAGCAAATCCCTTTCAGCAGAGAAACCTCTGTTTCGATTAAAAAGAAAAGAACAGAAAAAAACTCTGTTTTGGGTTTTTTAAGGAGAGGAATGGCCGAGAAGGAGGCGACCTCAGAGGGAGACAACAAGTTAGCGTGGGAGTGAAGAAAACAGAAAGAGAGAAGATGGTGTGGAACAGCCAACTAGATTCTAAGGTTGTTTATAAAATGGGCTTTTTTTGTTGGGGCTAAGAAATCGCAGGCAAATCAAAGTAAGTAATTTTAAGAAGATGAGTTATTAAATAAAGGAAAACACATTAAATAAGAAATAAAAAAGCGAACTATGAAGAGTCAAGATTCGTGGCCGGTGGCACTGGCTGACGTGGCATAAGGATGACAACATTTAAGCCAATCACTAGACTTCATAATTCAGCTATAATTATAAAGACATGATAACCAATACCGTTATTTAAAAGCCAATTTCCATGGAAAGGAACGACCAAGAAAAAGAAAAAGAAAAAAAAAATAGGTGAAGATAAGAAATTGGGCTTCTTTGGAAATGGGGGACCACATCATCACAGTAGGGGCGGTTCCTTCCTTTCTTTTGCCCCATGCCTAAGAGAACTTTTTAATCTATTTATTTATTTTTTTTTTGGTGGTTAGAACTTCACTAGGAGCTTGGTCGGTTTAAAATGCAGGGTTAAACAGAGGTAAGCACTTCTATGAATTGATAACAATAGTATGCTCTTTTTTTATTTTTTTTTATTTTTTAAATTTCAAGGATAAGGAGATTCGTTTGGATTATATAGGTTTGAAAATATGAGCGAAAACACCGCAGAAAACTTTTTAAATAATGTCTAAAAACAATTTTCAGATGGTAATTCGAGCGGTCACTTATATAGCTAAAGCTTCTCTCTTATCAATAGATAGTTATTATTTTTTATTTTTTTATTTTTGTTGCCTACAATTTCATTAACTTTCTTTTTGTTAGTTGAACCCCCTACATCTTCCAGTAGATTTAGTCACATGTAAATTTATGGCTTGGCTAGTACTTGCGACCACGTTCTATAAGCTTTTTAGCCTTGCCTGTACTTCAAAAGTTCTTAAAGTTGAGAAACTTTAATGATCCAAAAAAAAAAAAAAAACTTCATATAGAACTTTGAATTACATGTTTTGTGTTCAATTACCGGCTAAGACATATGAATGGCGAAATGGGAATGCTAAAACATTCCCCATCTGATCACAAATTGTTAACTTCGACCTTGATGTATCACGATTTTTTCTAAAAGATTCCGTACCGAAGTTGTACCCTATACCTATAGTTGCACCGGGTATTTCCGGCACCAAATAGGACTCTTTGTCAAGCTTCGCTCAGACAATGCAGAGTGTAGAAAAATGGTGTTCCTTCTGTTTTATATTATTTGACATAGTGTAGTTTTGTCTGAATTGAAAAGTGCAATAATTATTTCTTATTTGGTTCTTTTAGGTTACAAAACAGGACTGTTGTTTGTATCATGTATGTGTACTAGGTGGTAAAGGGGTTCAAAACACAGACAATGTTACAAATTTTCAACCAAAATGACAACCAGATTAGAAAGGAAACCAATGTCTTCAAATTAAAAAACAACATCAAATGCAACATCAATGGACGATGATCAAACGGAAGCGAGACTCTCGATGTATTGGTAGGTCTCATAGGACCTTTCAAGCATTTCTGGCCAACTTTCCACTAGAAAACGCTTATTAAAAGCATGATCAGCTGGCTCAATATCACAGAGCTCGTAGAAAGTTCCATTCAAGAAATTGTATCGCAAAACTTTACCGGGAATAATGTTCAGCACCAAATACGAGTCCTCATCACGATCACCCCAAACAACACTGAGCACAGCAATCATAGATTCTTTCAAATTAGGCGGTTGGAGAACACTACACCTCGGAAGAATCATCTCCGGAAACGCTGCTGAAACATCAGAAAGATCAATGCGGTACTTAATAAACCATCCGGAATAGTCCCTTTCCATCTCGTACACATTGTAATGAGCATCTCCCAACTCGTTCTTGAAACAAATCAGGTGTAGATGGTCCTTAGACTCTCCAAAATACCTGAACTTCCACTCACTGTCCTCGTGATAATCGCTCTGATCTATCGGCTCAATTGGCATTGGCATCCGACAGAGTTGCTCTTCGTGGACTTTGAAATACAAAGAATCATATGAAGTATTAACCCAATGAACAGCTCCATTCCAGAAAACCCCACTATCAAAGACAAAATTAAAGTCTGCGGAGAAAGAGCCTATGCCGGAGCGCCTCCAACAGCGAGTCTCTGATGAATAGATTTCGACCTCAAGCTGAGTATGCGTTTCGTCGCAGTAACGAACACAAACAACCTTGTAGTATGGAGATTTCAGAGGATCGAAAGCTAAAGTCATTCGGCAAATAGTTCCAACTGCAGCGACTCCTCGGCGAACTTGAGGCCGGGGAAGTGTTGTGCAGTATTGCCTTGTGGCAGGATTGTAAACGTAGTAACTTCTTCTCAAATCGCGCACATCGGCGGTACAACACAGCAACAAGCCATTGCAGGACTGCAAGAATCTTATACCAGCCCGGTACTCGTTCACGAAAGTGAGGGACCTAAAGGGCTTGCAAGAGGAGTTGGGACATTCGTTGAGATTTACAAAGTCGTACTCTGGGTCCCAACCGATTTTCGACTTGCGGCATTTTAAGAAAAGACCTGAGATTGCACTTGGATAATGGCGACGACAAAAGTCAGGATTGGAGATGAGAGAGAGCCAGTGTTTGCTCACGGATTTGAATCTGAGCAGGGACTTGACTGGTAGGCGGAGAAGGATTTCAGTCAGGATGTCATCGTTGTTGGCAATTTTCTCCGCCGAGTACAAAGGTGGACACGGGGGTGAATCATAAGTGGCGGCGATGGAGAATTTTGGGGCGGTTTTTGATCTCTTTGGTTTGGAAAAAGCAGACATGACTTGAGTGTTTTTTTTTTTTTTTTTTTTTTAATTGTATCTGCTCTATGTTTTTCTTGACAAGTGGAAGTAATTTTTATAGGTTATTTGAAGAGGTTTTCATCGAAAAAGATTGCTCTGTAAGCTTAATGAAATAGTAGATTCCGAAGCACGCTTTAGAGTTGACCTTATGCATTCATGGGTGTTGGCATGTCAATGGAACTGAAAATTATTATAATATATATTGATGCTTTTCTCTTATTTTAATTACTTAAAATATATATATATATATATATATATATTTGGCGAATAGGCTGCATCTATCAACTCAGCGAATACTGGGAAACATTACACAACCGTGTACCATAAAAGAAATAAGAACTCATCTTCTTTCGATTATTATTAGTATAAATTCAACTAAGCCCACATTTGATATTCAGTTACAACTTCAACTAAACTATACTTTTTCATCTCAATTTTTATCTTTTTCTGAAAATTCAATAAAATTTATAACTAATTTTTAAAAAAACAACAAATTCAAACTTAAAAATTTCATCTCATCTAAAACCCAATCCAAACACCAAATGAACACTAAATTACTATTTAAATTTGCAATTTCTTGGACTCAAACTGAAAAAATTTGAATCAAACTCTTTTACAAGCTTCGTTCGTTTTGTATTGCATATTGCATACGGATGATTTTCAGAGTATTAGAAAAATACAGAAGAGAAAAATGGAAGAAGTTTTAATGTTGATTCAACTCAGCTGCCAATGTACAATACACGGTTACAGGTGTAGCAGCGAATACTAATCAACATCAGCTATAGCTCATTGCTAAGTCACTCTGCATAGCAACGTCCTCATTTGGTGGATTCAAAAATTCGGAAGCAAAAGACAGTACTTAAACAAGTTCTTTATTATCTTATCGAACAAATTACTAAGCTCAATTTAAATTAGCTACCCAGCATTGAAAAAAAAAAAAAATATATATATATATATATATATATGTACATGAGCGACGTCAAACAAAAGTGAGAGTCTTAATATATTGGTGAGCATCAAAGTTACTTGTTAACCTCCATCTCGATCCATCAATGTCACAAATCTTTTCGAAAGTTTCTGTGTTGAAGTTGTACCGTATAACCGCACCAGGTATTTCCAGCACTAAGTAGGACTCTTCGTCGAGCAGACCCCGGACGACGCAGAGCGTTGAGAAATAGCATTCCTCCGATCTAAAAGGCACTTTCAGAAACAACTCTGGAAATGAGGCGATAATCGGCAAAAGATTCACGCGGAACTTGACGAACCAGCAAGAACAGTCCATTTTCATCTCAAACACGTCGAGAATAGGAGATTGTGGATTGAATGCGGACGCAATTAGGTGCAAATGGCCACGAGACTCCCCGTAGTACCTGTACTTGTACTCGTCAATCTGAGGCATAGGCATTGTCATTAACCGCTCCTCGCGGACATTAAAGCATAAGGATTTTGAACTATAACTGAGCCAATGGACACAGCCATTGATCAAGAACACCCCTTGGCGAAAATTAGAATAGACGCCCTCTATGTTGAAAGGGTCACCGGAGTCCCTCCATTGGAGGGTCTCCGATGAGTAAATCATGATCTGAAAATGGCCCTTCTTCAGTTCGCTGCACCTAACGCAAATGACCTTGTAGTGAGGAGATATCCAAGGATGAAAAGCCAAACTGAGGCCCAAAGTAGTTCTGATAGTGCAACCCCGATCCTCGAAAAGCGGAGGGAGTAGGGTATACCCCTTTGTGGTGGGATTGCACACGAGTTTTTCCCTTCCATTACCTCTTGAACACAACAATAATCCATTGCAGGACTGCAAGATTCTGATACCGGAGTCGTTTAAATCGACGGGATTACCAACGGGAGGTTCAGAGGAATCGCAGGTTTCGTCGAGATTGACGTACTTGAATTCCCCAACACTTACGCTTGGATCAGACAGTCTGTAATTGCGTTTCAAGAAGAGGCCGGAGACGGGGATAAGGAAGTCCTTCTGGCGGCGACAAAATTCGGGGTTCGAGATGAGAGAGAGCCAGTGTTTGGATACGGATTTGAATCTGCTCAGGGATTTGATTGGCAGCAGAAGAAAGATTTCGTATAGGATGTCTTCGCTGGAAGCAATTATCTCCGCCGGGCAAGACGGTGGGGTAGG
Organism: Ficus erecta; assembly: GCA_008635985.1. NCBI lineage: Eukaryota > Viridiplantae > Streptophyta > Magnoliopsida > Rosales > Moraceae > Ficus > Ficus erecta. The sequence goes on from BKCH01000010.1 coordinate 4,573,071, forward strand.
ATAAGAGAGGGCGGAGACGGCGGCATTCAGGGAGGTTTTAGGGCTTTCGGAATGGTAGGTTAAACGTAAATTCCTAGACGTTTCCAAATTAGTCCGACTTCGAACCTTTCCCGAGGTCGTATTTCTTTGGATTGGTCGTAATGGAATGATTTCATTAACTAAGATAAAGAACATTTTCCACAACAAGAACATTGATAAATAGCGCAATACTTCTTTGTGAATCTCCGCTTTGTAAATATGAAACATCGTAGCACCAAAAATGAATGAAATAGCTATAGCTCTTATATGAACTGGTAACATTTGGAAATATAGGAATGGTGGCCGTAAAGAGATGGTACTGAACTTTGTGTGTAAAAGAGGGAGGGTTTCTTTTAGGGTTTTGGTTGTAGATTCGAAACTTGAATTTCTTTTTCTTAAATAAATAAATAAAGAGAAACTTGAATTTCAACATTGATTATTTGATTAATTTGTTAGTCTTATTTTCGAGAAAGATTCATAGTAGTTAAAAAATCTGTGTATAGTTGGAAATCTTATCTCGAATTTCAAAAAAGGAAATATTACGTTAAAAATAAGGATATTTCTAAAAAACAAAAAGAACTACAATATTTATTTGTTTTAATGGAAAATTTGGATACTCAATTGCGTATCTTAAAATCTTAGAACTGGATAAGCATAGCAATATGTCCCCAAACCATCTTACTATTTTTCAGTTAAAAAAAAATCTTAGAATAAGTGTGATAATGTTATTTGAAAAGCCTCGACGCATAATATGTGTTTGGTCAATCAACTTTTTATAACAGTTTGATTATTATTTTTAGAACATTTTCGTTTGTATATATCTAAAAAAAATGTTTGAAAAAAAAGTAGATATTTGATCTTGAAATTATAAATATTTAAAATTCATAGGGGCAGATCTCAATTCCACAACTACCTTAAATCGAGGTTCTAAATTCAAATCCTTTTGTCTCTAAGTTAGTACACATGTAATATAAATTGAATTGAATATTGGAATTTGAAATATTTGAATTAGGATTTGTTTAGATTAGAAATTTTAAGTCGAAAATAGAGATTTCCGTCTTTAAATGAGACGCATATGGCTTTAGTGACAATTTAAGGGGAAAATAAACCAAAATGGGGATATATTGCATTTTCAAAAAACAGTGGGAAAGTTTCCAAAATTAGAATTTTGGAAGGGCAAATTGTCCAAGAGGGACAAATTTGAAGGATATTAGAGCTAAAAACCCTTAATATTATTACCTTTTATATGTTGATTGTGTTGTTAGTTGCTATCATTTTTTGGGTAAATGTTGTAATATTTTTTAGTTTTCTATTTTTATAGAACGTCTCCAATAGAATGTCAGATTCCTGTGCTAAAAATTGAAATTTCGTATTTAGATAAGAAAAATATTATCCAAGTTATTTTATGCTAATTAATTTAACAATTTGATATGTTTATATTTACATATATATATATATATATTTTTTCCATATATTCTTATTTTTTGTTTTTAATTAAGTAATGAGAGCTTTTATGGCAACCGGATTAAAGACAGAAGAAGACGAAGTCAGATAATTTTGTCACACTTTCCAATTTCAACTGAAAAAGAAAAGGAAAAGAAGTTTGAGGCTTTCTTGATTTCTGCCTCTGATTTAAATTAGGAAAGTAAAGGTAAATTGGAGTGATCCACTTTAAAATTGGGCAACTAAAAGGAATGGAATATATATAAGAAAAGGGGCACTAGCTAATTACCTATAACTAGCTGAATTCTCGAGGTACATAATTTGTTAGTTTCCATACTCAATAAAATCATCAATTGTAGCATAATATCACACTTTCTTATATTTGAAAGGAGTAAATAACTGTTTTCATAAAATAATTAAAGTAAAAAATATGTTTCCAAAAAATATTTGAAATAAATAGTAGATTTATAAGTGAATGATTCATTTATATCAAATTTATCATATAAATTGTTTATTTACGTCTTATCTAATAAATATTTTTGTTTACTTAAATTTACTAAATTTATTGTTTATTTTAAATATTTGAAAATCTTGTTATTTATTTCAATTACTTTCATAGAAATACTATTTATTATTACGGATACGATTTTATTCACTAGCACAATACACATCACAATTGTTATATAATATATAAATATGGATATCTAGGGATTCAGAAACAAAGACACTTCTTGAAACAAGTATCATAAATTTCACTAATTAGAAGGGTAACAAACTTATTAAACAAAAATTACAAAGCTCAATTTAGTTAAATTACCTAGGGGTTCACATGTACTTGTGGAAAAAATTAATAGTTCTATCCAGATGAAAGAAGAGAAAAAACAAAAACAAAAACAAACAAAACAAAACAAAAAATCAGCGACATCAGACTAAGGCGAGTCTCCTAATGTACTGATGAGTATGAAAGTAGCTTGTTAACATGTATCTCGACTGATGATCATCAGCATCACAAATCTTTTCGTGGTGGGTGGATTTAGTAGGTGGTGGGTGAGCCAGTGTCTGGAAACGGATTGGAGAAGGATTTCAGATAGGATGTCTTCACCGGAAAATATTGCCTCCGCCGAGGACGACGGTCGTGTTGGATGAGAAAAGGGCATCCGGGGAGGTTTTAGGGCTTTCCGAGGATGACATCTTGAAAGATAGGAATGATGGACTTAAACTAAAAGAGAAGGTATTGAAAGTATATTTTTGTGTGTCTCTTTAGATGAACCTGTGCATTCCGGTAGTAGAGGGGTTTTAACGTTTAGCTCCGAGAGTGGAAACTTCAATTTATGCGTGATTTGTTAAGTTTCCTAGCTTCGTCATGTTCTAGACTTCTTTTATTTATATTTATATTTATTTAGTCCTTTTTTTTTTTTTTTTTTTTTACGAGAAAGAATCTCTACGAAAGCGAGTTACTATACTTTTCTGTTACTCGAAACCTCCCCTTTATCCTTCCAAAAAAAAAAAAAAACAAAAACAAAAACAACCCTCCCCATTCTTGTTATTTTGGTCCTTTTTCCTATTGGCCCTTTTATTTTATTTTATTTTATGTTAGTCCTTTTTCTTTTTTCTTTTTTCTTTTTTTGGTCTTTTTCCATGCCTCTTTTTTTCAGTCCTTTGTTCATTTTTTTTGTTTATTTTTTTTCTTACATTTTGATTCCTTTTTTTAATTTAGTTATTTTTTCTTTTTGATCTTTTTTTCATGTTAGTCTTTTTGTTGGTTTTTTCTCCAAGTTTTTTTTTTCTAATTACTTATTTTTATATTTCTCTTATAAAATAAATATACTCAAATATATCCAATTCATCAAGATGAACACACATGTGCATGGCACATGCTTTCTACTACTATGAATAAAATTCACAATGTTAATACCTAAAAAAATAAATTCGGAAAAAATAAATAAACATTTAAAATTAGAAGCCTTCCCTATAAAATTTGGATATTTGACAAGTGCAAAGTGTGTCTCAAAAAGTAGAAGTAATACTACATATCAATTAGTTCTGTATAAATCATTTGAAGCTTTTGACTTTTCAACTTTCAAGAGATGTCTCTTTAGAAAAAAAAAAAAGAAAAAAAAGAAAAAAAAAAGATATAAATATATAAAGCTTCAAGCAGAACAAAATTCCAAGCATAGGACATGCTACTAATTGGTGTCTTCATAGACAAATGAAGAAACAAAAAATACTAGAAATAAAGACAGAAACTTGAAACAACTGCTTCCATAGAGGATCATCACAAAGAAAAATTTATGCCAACCCTCAAGCAACCAAAAAACTGATGAGCAACGCCAAGTTAAAACGCGAGTAACAACGTATTGGTGAGATTCATAGTACATAAATCTACCTGTTGTATCACAAATATTTTCGATAGTTTGAACCTTGTAGAATTGCGCCAGGTACTTCAAGCACTATATAGGACAGTTCGTCAAGCTCACCTCGGACGACACAAAGTGGAGAACAATAAAACGATCCATGAAAAGATTCCCTCACTATCTTGTGAGATACTTGGCAAATCATCCAAATTAGATTCAAGCGGAACGTAACGAACCAGCCAGAACAATCCGTTTCCATCTCGAACACCTCCAAATGAGGAGGTCGTGGCTTGTTTGTGAAAGTAAGAAGATGCAAATGGCCACGAGACTCCCCAAAATACCGGTATCTATAGTTAGAAATGGCAGGCATTGGCATTCGCATCATCTGCTCATCGCGGAGATTAAAATACATAGATTTGCACCAATAATTTGGCCAATAGATGCAGCCATTCAAGAACACCCCGTCATCGAAGCTAAAACAGCGGTTTACAAAGAAAGGGTCACCCGAGGGCCTCAAGTGGTTAGTCTCCGAGGAGTAAATCTCGATCTGATAATGGTGGTCCCTCCCCGAGTCGCTGTACCTCATGCAAACAACCTGGTAGTAAGAAGATACCCGAGGTTCAAAGGCTAAATTTAGACCAGAAATACTAGTCCGGTTAGGGACACTATTTTCCGAGGGAAGCGGAGGGAGTATGGTGTACTCCTTTGTGGTGGGATTGCACACGAAATTGTCCTCTAAATGCACTCTCGAACACAACAACAGTCCATTGCAGGACTGCAAGATTCTGATATTGGAGTTGCCGAAATCATGAGATCTAAAGGAAGGTTGTTGTGAGGAATTGGAGCTTCGGTCGAGATTGACCTGGTCGAATTCCTCGTTATTTTCTCTAGAGCTTTTCAAGACGAGGCCAGAGATGGGGTTGTCGAAATCTTTGTGGCGGCGATGGAAATTGGGGTCGGAGATGAGAGAGAGCCAGTGTTTGAATACGGACTTGAACCTGATCAGGGACTTTATCGAAAGCTTGAGAAAGATTTCTCTTAGGATGTCTTCACTGTCGGTTATCACCGCCGTCAAGTACGATGGTGGTGTTCGGTGAGAAATGGTGGAGATGGAAGCATTTTGGGAGGTTTGAGGGCTTTTGGTGGATGACATCGTCAACCATATGAGATGGACGTTTTTTAGCATTTGTTTGATTTGACGATTGGAGTTGGTTGATTTTACAAAAACTAGTTATTATTATTTTTTTTTGACTTTGCAAAAAGAGATAAAAATTGAGATGAAAAATTTAAGTTGAAACTAAGATACCAAATGAAGACTTAGGCTTCGTTCTTAAATCTTGATGTACTACTGGACTTTTATAATTTTCTTTCATTTTTTTTTCTTTAGATCTGGAGTTAAGTAGCTTTTTTATGAAGTTTCTTAACAAACAGTTGAAGTTTTTAAAATTAGTTAAAATGCTTTGTAAATCAACTATAGAGGGAGAAGAATTGAAGAACTACTTTTGAATTTATCCCTAAATATTTAAGTACTAGTTATGAGGCTGGTCATTAATATTGAACAGGTTAAAAAAAAAAAAAACTATAAAACTATTTGTCTTCGTTGAATATTGCATAATCTTAGGCAGCCGAAATCCTTTGCTTTTTCTAAACTTCTATGTGTTGTTGTTGAGTTTCTACAGAGGCCAATCTATTAACTATTGCTGTGATCTCTATTTGTTAAAAATAAACAAATAAATAAATAAATAACCAAAACAAAACAAAACAAAAATAAAAATAAAAAGTAATTGAAAGAACTAGCCAGCCTCAAACAGAAGCAAGAGTAGCAACGTACTGATAAGCCTTATACCAAGTTGTTGAGTACTCAATCTGCGGCAACTTCTCCAACTCATAAGGCGCTCTAGGTTGAACTCGCTTCAATATGTTATCGAAAATCTTGCAGAAACTTTCGGTCTTGAAGTTGTACTGCAAAATTTTACCCGGTATTTGCAGCAAAGCGTAAGACTCTTCCTCAACCTCTCCCCTGATCACACAGAGTGTGGAAACGAAATTGTAGCAGCAGCGGCAGCGGCAGCGGCAGCGGAGGCAGAAGTAGCAGCGGCAGCAGCCGCAGCCTAAATCTTTCAAAAAAGCTTCCGGAAACGCGGTAAGAATGTCCGAAACATTGATACAAAACTTGGGAAACCAGCCTGAATAGTCCACTTTCAATTCGTACACTTTGAAATAATTAGGATTATCCTGATCGTATCTACTATGAACAAGGTGCAAGTGGCCACGGGACTCGCCGTAATACGTGAATTTACTAAACTTCCAATCTTCAGGAACAGAAGGCATCGGCTTTATGCGCTCTTCGTCTAGATTATAATAGCGAGAAGTTCCCCTATTAATCCAATGCACAGCCCGGTTCCAGAACACCCCGCTGGCCGAAAACACGCGACTCCAGGACTCTTCGCGGAAAGGCTCACCAGAGGGCCTCCAACAGCGAGTCTCCGACGAGTAAATCTCAACCCGACATAGACGGTCTACGGAGTCGCAACGCCGAACGCAAACAACTTGGTATTTGTCGGGAGATATAGAAGGATCAAAGGCTAAACTGACGTTGTGATCAGCTTCTCGCATTAATCCATTAGTCGGAAACGGCAACGACAGTGCGGTGTACTGCGACGTTGTAGGATTAAAAACAAAATATTCACTAGGATTCGGATTAGAGTTATAAGTTAACGGTCGAGCCTTGCACAAGAACAAGCCGTTGCAGGACTGGACGATTCCGAGATAATCATGTCTGTCCCTAGTGAAAGGGAGAGACTTGAAGGGCCCTTTGTTTGAGGAATTGGAGCTTATTTTGTCGAGATTGACGAAGTCGAATTCGGGGGTGTAAGCATAGGGCACGGAGTAGAGTTCCAAGAAGAGGCCGGAGATGGGGTCCGCGCGGGCGCTGCGGCGGAGACAGAAATCGGGATCGGAGATGAGAGAGAGCCAGTATTTGGAGACGGTTTTGAACCTCATGAGGGACTTCGTTGGTAGCCGGAAAAAGATTTCCCTTAGGATTTCTTTGCTGTCCGCTACCGTCGCCCCCGAGCTCGACGGTGGTGTTGACTGAGAAGTGGCAACGTTTGGGGTGGCTTTACGGGATGACATTCTGAAGGTATGGATGCTGAATGACACACGAAACTCGGTACAGGGAGATGATGAAACTGAAGTTTAATCTTTATATATATATATATATATATATATATAGATGTCTGTATTGCATCCTTAAGATATATATTAGAAAAAAACTATTATAATTAAATAATAATATCTTAAAATATTTAGATTAAATAACAGATTCCTGAAGTAAATAAGATTAATTTAAAATTTAGGTTTAGAATCCCAAACTAAAAAGGAAACCGAGTTATGGGGGGACTTTGGGTCAAAAAATTCCATTCTTGTACAAATCTAAAAGCACGAAAAAATCATTTCAAAAAAAAAAAAAAAAAAGAAGAAAGAAAGAAAGAAAAAGAAGCAAGGAAAAAAAAAAAAGGTTCAATAAAAAAAGAAGAAGAAGAAGAAGAAGAAGAAACAATCCCGGAAGAAGTGGGAAAAAAAAAAGAAACTCCTCCTTTAATTGAAGGAGTGCCTGTTACTAAGGGCTCATTTGGGGAGCATTAAAACAACATTTCTATGTTTTTTTTTTCTTTAAACTCAAGACTATATTTCACTGCTAATTATATCTCCAAATATTTATAGGAAACTCAAATTTTAAAAATACATAATTTTGTTATTTAATATTGAAATGAGATGATATATTTTTTAGATTGTATATAATTTTGATAAAAACAAAACAAGATACATATTAATTTTTTTTTCCGAAACATAATTAAAAGATTTTACACTTTTTCACTCCAAATAATTGTTTTAATGAAACACACGTTTCCAAAAACTCAACTTATCTGCAATCAAAATATCTCCAAAATTTCGTCTCCAATTATCCTCCAAACGCCCTTAAGAGAGACCTATTCTATTTTATTAAAAAGACCATTCTATTTATCAAAGAATACAAATGAAACAGCATTTTTCTAAACAAGTAATAATAATAATAATAATAAAAGTAATCCTAATACTAAATTACTAATAATACTAATTAAAACAATACATTTCTCTTTTACTATCCCCTTCTTTAAGGATAGACTCGCGAACATGGAAAAACATGAGGCAAACCACTATTTCAAACAATCTCTACAATTTCCAGTCTACTATATATATATATATATATATATGTGGTGTGTGTATGTATGTATGTATGTATGACTTTCACAATCTGTGGAAATATGAGTTAAAAGCAGAGTCATTCCAGAGTTGACAAAATCAGGAATCAAACAAGTACATACTAAGATAAAAACTTGCCGGCATCAAACATAGGCAAGACTCCCAACATATTGATGAGCGTTATACCACTCCGTTAACTCCAGCAATTTCTTATTAACGTCACAAATCTTGCAGAAAGTTTTACTCTCGAAGTTGTAATGTATAAGTTTGCCCAGTTTTTCGAACACTATGTAAGACTCTTCTTCACGCTCACCCCTCACAACGCAGAGTGGTGAATAGAAAACATTGAGGCAGTTCAGCTGATGAGGTAAAAAAAAAAAAAAGAAGCTTGATGTGTGTCTGGAAACATGGTTTGAATCTGAGAAAGTCCGACACGAAACTTCACAAACCAGCCAGATTAGTCCATTCCCATTTCACACACATTGAAATAGGTAGTCGGCCAGCAGATTGTATCTGTTGTCAACATTATGCAAATATGCATGGGACTCCCCAAAATGTTCGTAGCTTCTTACATCATTCCAAGCATTCAAAATGCAAGGCATTGGAATTCGCCTTGTGCACTCTTCAGCGAGACTAAAGTATTTTGATGTCCTCCATGTACTAATCCAGTGTACGCTGCTGTTCCAGAGCACCAAGCCATGAAAGAATGGGCGGTACCCAAAATCTGAGTAATGTCTATGGCGAATGGACCACCGGTGAGCCTCCAATGGCAAGTCTTAAGCAAGTAAATCTCAACCTAACAGAACTACAGAGTCGCAGGGCCGTATGCAAATAACCTGGTAGTGATCAGGAGATAGGGAAGGATAATAGGCTACATGCCCAAATTTGAGGGAGTGTGGTCCATTGATTCGTGGTGGGGATATAGATGCAAAATCTCTTGCCATGAGACAACTTAAAATAGGATTCTAAATTGGCTGGACAGGTTTGGAGCACAAGATTACCCCATTGCAGGACTCAATGACTTCGATATTGGACCATTGGCCTGCGGAATTGAGACATAAAAGGACCTTATTACCGGAATTGGAGCTTTATGTTGAGGTTGATGAAATCGAATTGAGGGGTGCCATGATGCTCTCAAAAGGGTGTTCCAAGAGGAGGCCAGAGATCGGATCAGATAAACCACTGCAGTGACGAGAGAAGTTGGGATTGGAGATGAGACAGAGCCAGTGTTTGGATACGGGTTTGAAACTGATGAGTGACTTGATTTGCACCCGTAGAAGGATCTCGATTAGAGCATGTTGTTGTCGGCTACTGTCTCCACAGAGTTCATCATTTGTAGTGTTGGGTAAGAAGTGGCGGAGGCCGTGTTTGAAGAAGTTATTGTTCTTTTGGCAGACGACATTGCAAACAATATGGAGGGAAGAGAGGGAGAAATGGTATCAAAGGTAAGGCAATGTTGTAGACTTGTTATCATTTTTTTTTCTTTTTTCTTTTTTCAAGTGTGTGTGTGTGTATTAGGAGCGCAATGGAAGCGTGAAAATCATTTTTAAAAAAATCCACATAAGAATAAAAGCCATATTCCATTTTGGAAAGGGAAAGAAAAAAATAACAATAACAAAAACCGAAAGAGATACCGAAATAACAATGATAAAAGGAGAGATAATTTGTTTAATTTAATAGCAAATTAGTATTCAAAAGTTAGTTTATGTTTGTTGTTGTATTTGGTATATCTACAACCAATATTTCAGAGCATAAATCCTTAAAAAATTTAAAAAAAAAAATTTTAAAATAAAAAATTAACAATTATCAAATCTATGTGAACCAGAAATCTGAAACTCAAGTTGAAACATGTCCTTTGCAATGAAAAAATTGGAATCCTTTAAGATATATAGCTGTGTAGAAGAAAATCACACTATGATCAGAAAAATAAAAATTACGAGTTCAATTCACAGCTAAAAATTATAATTTAGGCAATTACAGAACAAACTTATACATTAAAACAGGAAAATAACATCAAACAGAAGCCAGACTCTCACGAAATTGATGAGCATCAGTCCACTCAATTAACTCCGGGAACATGATCAACAACGAATCGCCATCACGAACCGTTTTAGTTCTCAAACTTGGCTGAAAATTACAAAGTTTAAAGAAAGTTTTTGTCTTTAAATTGTACCTTATAAATTTTCCGGGTATTTGCATCACTAGATACGACTCCTCATCAACCTCGCCCCGGACAACGCAAAGCACAGAGAACACGTAGTCGTGCACCCTCATCTGGTGGAAAAGTTTTCTCCGAACAATCTGCGGAAACGAACTCGGAATCTCGGAAAGATCCACGCGGAACTTGACGAACCAGCCGGAGTAATCCATCTCCATCTCGAGCACATCGAAACGCGGCGTATGAAGGTCGAATAGGTGATCAATGAGATGCAAATGTCCTCTCGACTCTCCAAAGTACCTAAACATCCGAACATGATCCCAGCCATTTTCTTCCGGAATCGGCGGCATTGGCATTGAACTAATCCGCTCCTCTTCGATATTGAAGTACAAAGAATTTGACGAATTACTAATCCAGTGAACAGAACCGTTCCAGTAAACTCCACCGTCGAATTGGAGATCGGGGTTGTCGACGGAGAAAGAGCTGCCGCAGAGCTTCCATTGGCGAGTATCCGACGAGTAAATCTCGATCCGATGCTGATTCGATTCGGAATAAGAGTTCCAAACGCAAACGACTTTGTAATGCGGAGAATTGGATGGATCAAACGCCAAACTGAGGCCGGAAACCTGCTGTAAAGCGCCGTCTCGGAACTGCGAAATCGAAGGGAGTTTTCTGCACTGCTTGGTGGTGGGATTGAAGACGAAAATATCTCTTTGCTTAAGAACTCTGATTGAGTAACACAACAGCAGTCCGTTGCAGGACTGGCCGATTCCGGCACCGGAGTGAGAGTCGTCGGCGAAGGGGAGAGATCTGAAGGGGCTTTTGGAGGAATCAGTGAGGTTGAGGTTTACGAAGTCGAATTCGGAGATCCTGGCAACGTTCCTCGAAGAGCGTGAGAAGAAGATGCCGGAGACGGGGACGGGGATGCAGTAGTGGCGGAGGGAGAAATTGGGGTCGGAGATGAGGGAGAGCCAGTGTTTGGAGACGGATTTGAATTTGAGGAGGGATTTGATGGGCAGGCGGAGGAGGATTTCGATTAGGAGGTCGTCGTTGTGGGCTATGGTCTCCGCCGAGCGAGACGGCTGTGTGGAGTTAGAAATGGCGGCGATCGCGGCGGCGTTTGGGAGGGTTTTGGTCCTTTTATTGAAGAACATTTTGAAGGATTTGATCGATGAAACCGAGACCAGCGGGAGAGTGTGATAATTGGGATTGAAGTTTTATGACTTTTGAAGTGGTGTGCTGTCCCATCGTACTCAGCTAATCATCTCTGAGCACGTTTACAACTCTTTTTTTTTTTTTTTTTGGCCTTTTCTTTTGAAAGTTTACTCTTTTTTTTCTTCTTTTTTTTTTTTTTTACTTAACTTTTTTTTTGAAACTTTGGAAAGAGCGCGCTTAAATGTAGGGCCGGCAATTTCGGGTACGATACGGTGACACGACACGAGAACGACACGTAATAAATGGGTTTAGACCGCACGTTTAATAATTGGGTCGAAATTGGGTCGACACGTTTAACACGAAAATAAACGGGCCGGAAACGGGTTAACACGATTAACACGTTTAACACGTTTATGTTAGAATTTTCAAACTATTCTAAAGCTCTTTTATAACAAGTATACTCGTAGGGCCGGTAATTTCGGACACGACACGGTGACACGACACGAGAACGACACGTAATAAATGGGTTTAGACCGCACGTTTAATAATTGGGTCGAAATTGGGTCGACACGTTTAACACGAAAATAAACGGGCCGGAAATGGGCTGGCCCGAACACGGCCGCGAACACGAATTGCCAGGCCTACTTAAATGCATTTAACACTTTCACGGGTTCAAAGGTCGTCGTCGTCGAGTTGATACGAGATTGTCGATGCATTGAGGTGTTTTAAATATGTTGTTTGTTTTGTTGCCGCTGCTGCTTTTCTTCGAACAATATATACATATATATATATACATATATTGTGTGTCCCTCTTGACTCTATTGTCGTTTGTGAGCTTATTGTCGTTTTTTATTCACAACGTCGACAATGGGTTTTGTTGTCGTTTATCAAATTTACTAAGGTTTTATTTAACATTTAAGTTTAATCCCAATTAAACTTTATTTTTTCATCTTAATTTCTGTCTTTTTCTAAAAAATTAATAAATTTATAACTAGTTTTTAAAAAGTCAATCAATTCAAATTTAAAAATTTCATCTCCAACCAACGAACCAAACGCAAACTAAAATAGAAATGAGCTCATCATTGGATACAATGTTTTTTTTTTCTTTCTTTATTTTTTGGTCTTAGTGCTGTCTTTTACTAATTAGAAACACAGGGGTTTTTTCTTCTATTTTCCCCCCGCTTTGGCTAGGAGGAAAACAATGCATTACTACTCGTTGGATTGGCTGAAAAATAAAATAAATGCAGCAAAGACAAACAAAATAAGTTTTAGGTTTTGTTTAGCAAATTTGTTTAACTTCAACTAAACTGTACGTTTTTAGATTGATTTTTATTTTTGTTTTTTTTTGAAAAGTCAACAAAAATTATAACTAGTTTTTAAAAGATCAACCAACTTCAACTTAAAAATTTTAACTCCAACTAATGATCCAAACAGACGCTTAATCTACCTACAATTGTTGGCAGTAGTTCAATTCAAAGATATCATAGTCCCAGATGTGAAAATAAGAAATGAGGCAAGTTGTTAACGATTTAAAATTTAAAAATTACATCAAACACAAGAAAGACTCTCGATGTAATCGCAAACATATGATACCAAAGACATTTGCAGAGAGTTTTACTCGTGAAATTGTATATGAACACTTTACCAGGTATGCCGAACACCATTTTTGAGTCCTCGTCGAGATCACCCTGTACCAAAGTACTACTAAGAGATGGTATTGCAAAATCAATTGGTGGAAGAGAGAGCTCGGGATCATCTCCGGGAACGCTGTTGAAACCTGAGAAAGATCAGCACGGTACAGACAAACCATGGAGAATAATCTCTTTCCATTTCATACACATTGAAGCGAATTTCTCTAGGCTCAATTATGTGCTCAAGAAGATGCAAAAGGTCTCAATACTCTCCGAGGTACCCTAACATGCTATTGAAAGTATCGGAATCATCCAGAACCGGAAGCAATGGCATTTCAACGTGTCGAGTACAAAACAAATGAACAGCACTACTCCAGAAACCTCATCATCAAATTGAGTATTGAATATGATTGAAAGGAGAGCACTCAGGTCTTACTATCATAATTTTCGCAGGTAAGGAAAGAAATAGATAAAAATCTATCAATGCTTGAGTTTGCTTGATATGTTGGCTCTTAAAAAGTTGTTGAAAGACTAGTTCAGAGAAAAGCAAAAACATTTCCCAAGCCAAATTCGGAGTGCAAACAGTTCCAATAAGTGAACCAGAAGCAGAAACCACAAGTTAAAACATAAATTGGGGTTTGAACTTCACAGTTTTAAAAAATTAGGAGGTCTAGCTGTCTAAAAGAATATGAAAAAGGAAATCGAAATACCGTAAGTGAAGATAAGACATTTCTCGAAACAATTTGATAAATTTTTAACTCAAACTGAGCATGAGACTGGTTTGGTTGTGGATTTATATGAGTCAAATTCACAGCTAGAACTTGGTCAACGGCAACGCATTGCCCAAAATGACAAATTCAAACATAAAAACAAAAAAAAAAACTTAATTTATGCACTAAAATAAGAAAAAGCATCAAACAAGAGCAAGACTCTCAAAATATTGATGAGCTATAGGCACCACAATCTCGGGCAAGCTCGAATCTGTCTCGTAATCACAAAGCTTGAAGAAAGATCGGTTCTTGAAGTTGTACCATATGACTCTACCGGGTATTTGAAGCACTAGATATGACTCTTCATCAGCTTCACTCCGAACAACGCAAAGCACAGAGTACTTGTATTTGTGCCGCTTCATCCAGTCATCAAACTCTCTCCGAACAATCAGCAGAAACGCACTCGCAATATCAGAAAGATCGACGCGGAACCTGACGAATCAACTGGAATAGTCCATCTCCATTTCTAGCACATCGAATCGAGGTGTTTGGAGATCGAATATGTGATCAACTAGATGCAAGTGTCCTCCGGACTCGCCGAAGCACCCGTACCCCCGTTATGATCCAAAAGTTCATCCGGAAATGGTGGCATCGGCAACAGACTAAATCGCTCTTCTTCGACATTGAAGTACGCAGAAGGTTCCCAAAGGTCAATCCAATGAATACAACCGTTACAATATACTCCACCGTGGAAATCGATATCGAGGCATTCAAACTTAGACACGAGTCATGGCATCAAACACAAGCAAGATTCTCAATGTACTGATAAAACATACCTCACCAAAGACCTCATTTCTGGATTCTCCTCCGTGCCTACAGGCTCAATATCACAGAGATTGTTCAGAGTTTTAATCTTGAAATTGTATCTCAACGCTGAGTACTACAAAGAATTCAAGAGAGAGCTTGGAATCACCTTCGGGAACGCTGCTAAAGCCTGCGAAAGGTAAATGCGGTACTTGACAAAACATCCAGAATAGTTTCTTTCCATCTCATACGCGTTAAAGTGAATCTCTCCAGGCTCACGTACACAAAATCAATGGAACGCAAAGGGTCTCAAGACTCTCCGAAGTACCCTAACATGCTATTAAAAGTGTCGGAATCATCCAGAACCGGAAGCATTGGCATTTCAAAGCGCCAATTACAAAACCAATGAACAACACTATTCCAGAGATATCAAATTGAGTATTGAAATCTCTGGAAAAATGTCCAAACGAAAGCAGCAAATGATCCTGAGAATCTCCGAACTCGTACATGATTGAAAGGTGAGAACTCAAGTCATACTATCATCATGGTCGTCGGCAAAGAAAGAAACTGATAAAAATCTATCTACGCCTGAGTTAGCTTGGAATGTTGCTTGAGTTAGCTTGAAATATTGTCTCTCAAAAAGTTGTTGTTGGACTGTTCAGAGAAAAGCAGAAAACATTCTCGAAGTTAAATTCGGAGTGCAAATAGTTTCAATAAGTGAATCAGAAGCAGAAATTGCATCAAGTTAAAATATATAAATCACTTCAAAGTTTAAACCAATTAAGAGATCAAGCTGTCTAAAAGAAAACGAGAAATGAAATCGAAATACCATGAACGAAGACATTTCTTGAAACACTTTCATAAATTTATAACTCAAAACGGGTTAACAAAAGCGCAAGACTGGTTTGATTGTGGATTATTTGAGTCAAATTGATGTAGGAAGTCTCAAGAAATAGAAGATAAACAGAGATTGGCCTCTTCGAACCAAATCATAGAGAGCGAATTTCTCATTCAGGAGCAAAGCTCAACCAAAAGCATCATACAATATCCTGATCTACCTCTCACAAACGAAACCCAAGTCCTTTAATACTCTGTAATTCTAAGGCCAACCGACACAAGCTTGCTTATGGAAATAAAGCGACATAGTCTAAGCATATGTTTAGTTCACAAGTTCAAACTCAGGTTTTCAAGCTTAAGTTTCGTCTTTTTCCTCAAAAGTCTTTGTTTTTTTCCCAAAATTTTTTTTGTCTTTTCTGAAAAGTCAACAAAATTTACTATTTAAACTTCAAAAACTCAACTCAAACTCACGAACCAAACGAACCCTAAGTTAACAAACAAACCGACGGACAAGAACTTAAACTAATGGGCATTGTGCAAAAACGACATCGCTCTGCCACTTTAATTCCTAATAACTCGATATTCCCCTATATCACAAATTCACAGCTAGAACTTAGACAAACATAAAAACAAAGTTTATGCACTAAAATAAGAAATAGCATCAAACAAAAGCAAGACTCTCAAAATATTGATGAGCTGGAGGCCATGCATTCTCCGGGATGGTCGAATCTGCCTCGTATTCACAGAGCTCAAAGAAAGTTCGGTTCTTGAAGTTGTATCGTATAACTTTACCAGGTATTTGAAGCAGTAGATACGAGTCTTCGTCAAATTCACCCCGAACAATGCAAAGCAAAGAGAACATATACATGTGCCGCTTAATTTGTCATCAAACTCTCTCCGAACAATCTCTGGAAACGCCATCGGAATATCAGAAAGATCGACGCGGAACTTGACGAACCAGCCGGAATAGTCCATCTCCATCTCTAACACATCAAAACCAGGCGTTTGATCGCATATGGTATCAATAAGATGCAAGTGTCCTCTAGACTCCCCGAAGTACCTGTGCTTGTGATCATGGTTCCAAAAGTCTTCCGGAGGTGGTGGCATCGGCAACAGACTAAATCGCTCTTCTTCGACATTGAAGAAGGCAGAATCTTCCCAAACAGAAATCCAGTGAAGACAACCGTTACAATAAACTCCACCGTGGAATTCGATATCGAAGCTTTCGAAGTCGAAAGAACCACCGGAGAATCTCCAACAGCGAGTCTCCGACGAGTAAATCTGGATCTGATACATACTGTCTTTGCCGTTCCGAACGCAAACGACTTTGTAGTGAGGAGAATTGGAGGGATCAAACGCCAAACTGAGGCCGCAAATCTTGGTGCCATCATCGATCTGCGAAATCGAAGGGAGTTTGGTGTACTGCTTTGTGGTGGGATTGTAGACGGCATAATGATTTTTCCGATCGAGACCTCTGGGAAAATAAGTGAAACACAGCAACAATCCACGGCAGGACTGAATGATTTCGGTGTTGGAGGGGTCGTCGGCGAAAGGGAGAGATCTGAGGGGGGCTTTAACGTGACTGGAAGGTCGGTCGACGAGGTTGACGAAGTCGTATTTAGAGATTTCGTTAATGCTCCTCAAAGAGCGGGGGAAGAAGAGACCGGAGACGGGGACGGGGATGGAGTTGCGGCGGAGGGAGAAATTGGGGTCGGAGATGGCGGAGAGCCAGCGTTTGGAGACGGATTTGAATTTGAGGAGGGAACTGATCGGCACGCGGAGGAGGATTTCGATTAGGAGGTCGTCGTTGTTGGCTATCGTCTCCGCCAAACGCGACGGCGGTGTAGGGTTTGAAGTGCCGGCGATCTCGGCGTCTGCGAGGATTTTGGTCCTTTCCGGTATGGACATCTTGAACGTTATGATATGTGAGAGTGAAAAAAATCTCTTTTTTACCGCTGCTTAAATAACCTTTTTTTTTTTTTTTTAACCTCGATAAGTTAGCTTTTACTTTTTCTTTTTTCCTTCTTGAATGCTAAAAAGTGGATTACAGAATTTTTTTTGTCAACAACCGTAACAAACACTGCCATTATCACCATTAGATATAACTTCTGTAATATCTTCCACAGTAGAAGCTTCAGTGGCCCTAACAGTACTTCGTGACACTTCTCACCACATTAATCGCATCCGACCCTATGACCCACTTCTGAAAACCACACATCGCAGCTAAACGAGTCCCCTCCCTTACCCCAAACATTCAGCAACGTGAACTGTGAAGGTGCCTGTAATCTGAACCGAAGAACCCGCAAGAACAGAGCTATTCCTGTCTCTAGCAACAACCCCGACACCAATAAAACCTCTATCCTTTCTAACAGAGGCATCGGCATTTATTTTAATTGACCAAGTTTAAATGTAGCTTTTGAAAAAAAAAAATAAAAAATAAAAAAATAAAAAGGAGGAAGAAGAAGTTCAAATCAAAGAATTATTACAATCTCAGGTGACACAATTAGAATAAATGAAACAAGTTGTAAACATTACAAGATTAGAAATGACATCAAACACAAGCAAGACTCTCGATGTATTGATGAACATAATAATCCACCAAAGACATTATTTCAGATTTCTCCTCCGTGCCTACAGGCTCAATATCACAGAGACTGTAGAGAGTTTTACTCTCAAAATTGTATCGCAATACTTTACCGGGTACGCCGAACACCAAACACGAGTCCTCATCAAGCTCATCCCGAACAACGCAAAGTATGGAGAAAAGATGTTCTTGCGAAGCAAGTCGTTGAATGAGAGAGCTCGGAATTATCTCAGGGAACGCCGTTGAAACCTGCGAAAGATCAACTCGGAACTTGACAAACCATCTAGAGTAGTCTCCTTCCATTTCATACACGTTGACGCGAATTTCCCCGTTTTCGTGTATGCGATCGACGAAATGCATATGGTCCCGAGACTCTCCAAAGTAGCCTAACATCCTATTGTAGGTTTCGGAATCATCCGGGACAGGGAGCATGGGCATTTCGCAGAGTCGTTCTTCGTCAATTTTGAAGTACAAGGATGTTCCCGAGGGACAAAACCAATGAACAGCGCCGTTCCAGAAAACCCCATCATCGAATTGAGTAGTGAAATCTGCGGCGAAAGAGCCTAAACTGGATATCCTCCAAGGACCAGTCTCAGATGAATAAATCTCGATCTGAAACTGACCGTCTGCAACATCGGAGTTCCTTATGCAGATTACTTTGTAATGAGGAGACTTTGAAGGATCAAATGCTAAAGTTACACCGTAAATTGCTCTAAAAGTGCACCGGGGAAACACCAGCGGAGGAAGTACCGTATAGTGTTTTGTGGTTGGATTGTAAACGTAATATTTTGTTGTTGGTCTAAAAGCTTGACCAGTACAGCACAAAAGCAATCCGTTACAGGATTGCAAGATTTTGATGCGAGGCCTGTCGTCGGCGAATGCGAGAGATCTACACGGCGGGCGAGCCGGGTTGGAGTTATGGTTAAGATCGATGAAGTCGAATTCTAGTCTTGCCCTTCTTGATCTAGAGCGTTTAGCAAAGAAGAGGCCGGAGGCAGAGGTGGGGAAAGGACTGCGGTGGCTGGAGAAGTCCGGGTTGGAGATGAGAGAGAGCCAGTGTTTGGACACGGATTTGAATTTCACGAGGGACTTGATGGGCAGGCGGAGAAGGATTTCATTCAGGAGGTCGTCGTTGCCGGCGATTTTCTCTGCCGAATACGATGGTGGCGAAGCAGTAGATGCAGTACCACTGGTGGCGTTTTGGGAGGAATTGGTTCTTTTGGTGGATGACATTTTGGACAATATGGGATTTGGTTCTTTTGTTTGATTTGTACAAGTGAGTTTTATAGCTTTTATCGACGTTTCAAATTGGAAAAGATTGTGAAGTAAGCTATTCTTGTATTAGCAGATTCTAAAGCACGCTTCAGCGTTTGACCTCATGAATGAAGGTGGTTGGCATGTCAATGGAACTGAAAGTTCCATGATTCTCTTCTGTCAATTTCACACCTTTCAAGGCTTTTTGGTACATTAAAATATAGAATATTTTTAACCTTTCATATTATTCGTGTTTCTTTGGAGGTATTTTATAGTCATGTTGGTATTATTTAGATATGAATATGCTTATGTTTCTCTATTCAGCATTGACTTCACTTAGAAGGGGGAAGAAATTCTGTAGTTTTAAATCATTGTGAGCTAATTAGTTTTACAATTATACTAATTATATCTCCATAGAGTCTTTGTTACAAGTCTTGAAAAAAAAAAAAAAAAAAGTAGAAGGAACAAAAAAGAGTAGAGTATTACGAGAAGAAGAAGAAATTAATAAATCTAGGCCGAAGTTTGTCAAAATGAAAACTGATGATCTACCCAAAGCACAATTACTTCTTGTTGCCTTCTTGATTTTAATCCAAGTTTGAAATTTTTTTTTTAAGAGAGAATATATTCCATCAGTAAATCGAATAACATTTAAGGAGAATAGATGCATGTCGAGATTAAAAAATATTTAGGACATCACAGTCTGGCACGTACACTTAACACTTTAATAAAACCTCTAAAATCAATGAAAATCCTGATGCATCAAAATTGAGAGGCTCGTAGCACCAAGACCACGTAAAACAATGTTAGGAAACAATCTCAAAGACAAAACACAACCTAATACTAGAAAATAAGAAAAAGCACATCATCAAATCAGGGTAAAAACTACCGTTATTACAAAAACCAAACTAAAAACAAAAACAAAAAAAGAAAAATTCCAAACACCACTAACAAAACCTCTGACGATGAGATAATTGACAAAAAGCCAAATGAGAACGCAGTAGAGCTCGTGAAATACACGGTGTAGTCGAAGTGCAGTCCGAATAGTGGTGCATAAGCCCCATGCTCCACCACCTTGTTGCCGAAGATTGAACTCCCACAACTATAGGAATTCCACCGCTGCACAAATCAAACCCACAAAAGATTTTGATTTCTGGTCGTTAGAAGCTCCAATACCAACACTCTAAACCACGACCACCAACCTATACCCCACCTTCGATTCGGCCCAACAAAAGCTTCACATTGCACACATCTCCCCATCACCAAAAAGTCTACCATCCCACGAGCTTAATTGGAGGACGAAATTTCAAGATCAGAAGTCCGACGACCCGCCCAGAGAAGTTCCCAAAGTTATGGCCAACCCACTACCTTCAGGCTTCAGCCCCTCTCTGGTTCCTTTCTTTTCACTTAAAATAATGTGCCTTACACTATTATTAATTTGTAATTCAAAAGAACTGTTGTTGTACATTCCTTTTTAAAAAGATTTTATTTAAAAAAAAAAAAATCCTTTCGCACACCATTACCTTTTAACCCTCTCCTTTTTCTCTCGTCACTTTTTTTCACTCTAGGACTTATTTTGTTATTATAGTTAATACATAATTAAAGAGAGCTGCTATTAAATGAAAATAAGGTAAATTACACTACTATTAATTGGAATTGAAGAGGAGGTTCTATACGTTCCATTTTAAAAGTAAATAAGACGCGTTAGACAACTATTAAAGTCAGTTTATTATTTATTGTTTTTTTTTTTTGGTTATTTTTTTTTTTTTTCTGTAGCGCAAATCATCGTGGTATACATGCGTTACTTTTTTTTTTTTTTTTTGGGTAAATTAAACTACGTTACTGATAATTATTGTACCGACTGACAATAAAAGAAATAAAGAGACATTTCCATCAAAAAGATAAAAAATGAAAAGAAAGCCAACTCTGAGAAACAAAAACACCACACAAAATTATTTATTTATTAATTTTTTTTTTAATAACAAGCGGGAAAACGAAATACACACCACTGGAAATTCAAACGAGACAATACAATATTAAAAGCTCACAAAGGCCCAATTGAGGAAGTTGCACGTGAGTCAACCTATCCAACCATAAACTACTCAAAACGACAATAAAATCTAAATCCTAAAACAGCAACACAACAAAAACAGAACTGAAAAAGTAACAGACAGACAAACAGACAACAACAACAAAAACAGAACTAAAAAAGTAACAGACAGACAAACAGACTTAAGGCGGGCCGGGTCGGAAATTGCTTTTACATTCTCATTTTCGATCTTCAAAACGATTTTCATCTCCGTCCCCAATCCCCGCCTAAGAAGGGGGCAGGTGACGAATCAAACAGCGGCGAGAGTCTCAACGTACTGATGAATATAATCAGGGCCACACGCCAACTTCCGGTAAACACCACAACTTCGAATACCAGGTCAGATCCAAGCTCCTTTCCTCAGCACCATAAATCTTGTCGATCGCTTTTGTCTTGAAGTTATACCTTACGCCTTCGTCCGGTAGTTGCAGCACTATGAACGACTCCTCCTCCGGCTCACACCGAAACACGCTCACCACAAAGTACAAAAACTCTTCGGGAACCTCTCCCCCAGGTCTCCCCCTAAGCACGGAGAGATCGACGCGGAACTTGGGGTTCCAGCCAGAATAGTCCTCCGCCATCTCGACACGTCGAAGTACGGCGACTCGCCATCTTCGATGTGGTCGACGAGATGCATGCGCCCCCTGACTCCCCGAAATACCTGTCGATAAGAAAAATTAATTGATTTAGGTTTTTTTTTTTTAATGAAATTAATGCGGAGTGTCTGCATCTTTCTTGAATTGTCATACCTGTATCTCTTAGAAGGATACGGTCTACTCTTGCGAGTCATCGGGGCCATCCGAAGCCGCCTCATTCTCTCGTCGTCGATTTGAAGTAGAACAAAGTTCCGTTCACTCTAAACCAGTGAATTGCGCCGTTCCAGTATACGCCGCCGTCAAACTGGACCGTCAACCGCTTGGTACGGAACGGCCGGTGGTCGAGAGCCTCCATCGGCGAGTCTCGGACGAGAATCTCGATCCAGTGTTTTTTCGGATCTCTCATTTTGTCTTGCATTGCAGATGCGACTTTGTAGTAGGAGATTGAGAAGGATCAAAGGCCAGACTGAAGCCCATAAGCGTTGAGTAAGGCGAAATGTTCGGAGGGAGTTCGGTGTGCTTCTTTGTCGCCGGGTTGAAAATGTAGTACTCTCTCGGCACGACCGGAGAGTGAAAGTAGCTCAAGTTGAGGATTCTTGTGCACAACAATAGTCCACTAGTAGATTGCAAGATTCCGATGGCGGAGTCTCCGGTTTTGGTTGAAGTAAGGCGTGAATTGAAGGGAGCTCTTGAGGAAACCGCGGAGCGCTTGCCACCGAGATTGAAGAAATCGAATTCGGGGCGCCACGAAAACTTGCCCGCGGGAGGCACGCCTCATGATGAACCAGAAATCGACCCTTTGTAGAAAGCTTCTTGGCTACGGGAGAAGTTGGGGCTGGTGATGTGAGCGAGCCAGAGTTTGGATACGGATTTGAACCTCATTAGGGACTTGATTGGCAGGCGGACAAGATTTCGTTTCGGAGGTCTTCGTTTTGGGTTATCACCTCCGCCGAGAGCGACGGAGGCGAAGGGGCGGTGGCGGTGGCATTGGCGGGGCTGTTTTGGGTGGTTTTGGCCGACGACATTTTTGGACAATGGAAGGAAGTTTTTGTGGTGCTTCACTTGATATGTGGTTTCACTCTAGGTCTGCAAGTGAGTTTATATAGCCTCTATAGTGTCACAAAACCACTCTTTGATGTTGAATTTTTATTTTCCTTTTTTATTTTTTATTTTTTAATTTTACTTTCTTTCCTTTCTCTTCTCCATTAAGAAAATTACGTGTCTACCTTAAAATGCATGCAGAGATTTGGCATCTGAAATGGAAAAAATGCTTAAGCAAATGCTGTTGATCATACAATTTATAATGAGAGTTACACTCATCAACGGTTGAAGATAGACACGCGTTACGCGCAAAATTTTTTTTACAGTAAGGATGCAATTGGAAGTTTGGTTGGTGAATCCATTCCTACTCTCTACTTCTCACACTTCTCACACTTCTCACATCTGAAATGGAACAAAAGCTTAAGCAAACGCACGGTTGACACAAATGTTCATTTTCAATCGTTGATCATAAAATTTATAATGAGAGTTACACTCATCAACGGTCGAAGATAGACACACGTTATGCGCGAATGTTTTTTTACAGCATGGATGCAATTGGAAGTTTGGTTGATGAATCCATTTACTCTCTACTTTCAAAATGTGGTTTTTTAGATTTCATTAATACCACATCTCATTTAGAGTTGTATTCAACCATGATCTCAAATAAAGGACCACCATTATAGTTATTTAGTAGTGAGATCCTTGAGTTTTATGTGGATTGTAAATTGATGCAGAGTTTATTTTTAGTTCGTTGAATACCAGATAGAGCTCTTGCATGGTATGACACCTATATTACCTATAATAAATTATGGAAATGTTGGTCTCGGCGGAGTTTTTTGAGATTTTGATTACAGATAATGTCAATGAAAATAGTCGAATGTCGATGAACATTCTAGAAAAAAAAAATTACTTTACTTGTACTAATTTAGAAACTTCACAAAATGTCAAAAACAAACAATATTACTTAATTCTCACATATCGTAATTATATATAAATTATATTTAATTTGGCCTAGCCTGAAAAGCTCGCGGTGCGACATTTGTGGTGGAGCTTTAATTATTAAAAAAAAATTTAATCTCTCTCTCTCTCTCTCTGTGCCTAGATCTGGGGCCAAGATTTAAGGGCAGGACAAGCTCAGCGACGGGGGGAGGAAACCAGATCGGAGTGCTCGGGCGGCGACGAGGTGAGGGGGAACCCAATTCGGTTTTGGATTTTGAGCCGAGCTTGGGAAGGGAGAAGTCAATGGGAGAGGCTCGATAACGGCGAAGACAAGGTGGAAACAGATTGGTGACTCTGCGGGGGGGGCTCGACGATGGCGAAGATGGAGGGGGGCAACTCCGATCTGGGTTCCAATGGGGGCTTGCGGCGAATGGCAGCATGAGGGGGCTAGACCAAGAGAGAGGAGGAGGGGTGGGGGGCAAATGACGACGGGAGAGGGGCGGGGGTGGGGGTTTAGATCGAGAGAGGGGGGGGGTGGGGGTAGGGGCAAATGACTGTAGGGGTGGGGGGACCAGATGCAGAGAGAGAGAAGGGGGTGGGGGGGCCAGACCAAGAGAGAGAGGAGGAGGAGGGGCGGGGGGCGAACGACAATAAGGGGGTTGGGGGGCCAGATCGAGAGAGAGAGAGAGGAGGGGGTTAGGGGCGAACGGCGGCGGGGGTAGGGGTGGGGGGGGGGGTTAGATTCAGAGAGGAGGGAGTGGAGGCGAACAACGATGAGGGGGGGAGGGGTGGGCGAAACAGAGAGAGGGGAGGGGGGAATGAAAGAAGGAAGGGTATATTAGTAATCTTATTATAAAAATAACCATTTCAATAAGATTCTATTTAAAAATTTAATGGATTTTGACATAAATGACCATAACGGCCAAAAAATAAGAGTTTAGGATCATCTCGGTAAAAAAAAAAAAAAAAAAAGGACCAAACCATCACATTTGCAAAAATTCAGGGACTATTTAGGCTATTTACTCTTTTTTTAATAGAATTTTCTAGCTTTTTAGACATTTTATGGGCATTTTAAAAATCTCTTGGATATTCACAAATATTCATCAACAGTGCAGATATTTTTGAATTTTGATGACATTTTACAAACACTCTAGAAATTATATATTTTTTCTCTACGTTATTCATATCGAGATTTCAAAATATGAACACTATCATGAAAATGTCGACAATATTAAGGACATTTTCATCCATATGTGAAAGGATGGGGATAGTAGGAGAAAAGGAAATAGTGGAGGGACAATGGGAGAGGGAGAACACCATTTTAAAGAATATAGTGTCATTATATGAGAAGACGATCCTTTTTTAACATTGTTTTAATAAATGTTTCAATTTAATTAAATTTCAAAATATTACTCTATGGTCAATCACTTGATTGATTGTTATTAGTCAATTAATGATTAATACAAATCAATATTTAACAAAGACTGATTAATCACTAATGACTTGGTGGTCAATCATTCTGGCTATTTTCCTTTTCAAAAAGAGGAAATTACTTAAATAACTATATTTTTTTTTTCTATTGATCAACATGACATAAATTTTCTACTCTTGACCAACATATACAAATTTTACCCAACTTTAGTTTAGTTTTGTGTCATGTTTATGCAATTGTCTTTAAATTTGTATCATTTATGTGCTTTTCCCTTTCAAAAAAGTCTCGATCATTTTTTTACATTGAAAATGTGGTTTCTACACGCAACTTTGCTAACAAAAGTTACTTCATCTGCAGGGCTTGAATATGGCGTCGTATGCACTTCTAGGTGTGTACATATATACTATGCATATATATATATATATATATATATATTCCTGTTTCTGTTGTCTGCTATGAGAAGTAAAAGATAAATTAAAAAAAAGCTAATCTTTTTTTCCGTAAATAAAGAAGCTAATGACTTATACTCAATAATAGAACGCGCCTCTGATAATTACTTCGTTGTGAGATCGAGGTCCTACAAGGGACACTACTCAGAGTGACATCCCAAAAGGAAAAGGACGTGTCTGTTAGGTTCGGTTTTTCTTAGTCCGGTTGGGACTAGAAATATATATGCAGCTTCAAAGAGAATTGCATTTACCACAATTTATATGTATATATGCATATATGACTGGTATATCTACGTAGCTTTGTGCTACAACTAGTGTGAGAATCGAAAAACTCTCAAACATAAGACAATGTCTCAACATATTGGTAAGAATCAAACCACCCAAAATCCAACGGGCTCTCAACTTGCATTCCAATCCGATCAGTAGCGAAATCGCAGAGCTTCGAGAAACTTCCATCTTTGACATTGAAACGTAACGCTTTACGAGGAATATGCAGAACCAGAGATGACTCTTCGTCAGCTTCTTCCCTAACCACACACAGTATGGAGAACCCGTAATAGTCCATATCCAGAGGATCAAGATATCGCCTGATCATCTCCGGAAACGCTCTCAAAACCCCGTTAATGTCGACATGGTACTTGACATACCACCCGCTGTAGTCCCTCTCGATCTCGGACACATCAAACTCTGTTCGTCTCGAATGGTGAAGATTCACAATATGCAAATGGCCATTACTTTCTCCAAAGTACCTCACAGTTGAGGCGTCCCAATTAGGATCGTTATGAACCAAAGGCATTGGCATTTCGAGAAGCTTCTCTTTGTCGACGTCGAACCGCAACGACGTTGTTTCTGAACGACTGAGCCAATGGATTGCGCCGTTGCAGAACACCCCACAATCGAACATCAAGTGGTCAACTTCCAGAACCGAAAAAGGGTCACCGGATAGCCTCCAAGCGCCACGTGTCTCCGAGGAGTAGATCTTGATCCGACAGTAGGTGTCCAAGGGGGAACCGCAGCTCTGGAAGCAAACAACTTTGTAGTGAGGAGATATCGCCGGGTCAAACGACATGTTGATGCCCAGAACCCACGTGCGGGTGTCACCTTGGAGGCGTGGAAGTTTGATGAACTCATTGGTTGTCGGATTGTAGACGTAGAATCTAGGAAAGGGTTGAGAAATGGGTAATAGGTATGGATCTGTTTTGTAGTCACTACACAAGAAAAGGCCGTTGCAGGATTGGAGGATTTTTATGCCGGAGAGGTGTTCGCCGAAAGTGAGAGGGCGAGAAGGAACCGGAGACGGGTTGTTGTTTGTCGTCGTCGTCGTTGTGGATAAAGAGGAAGTCGTATGAGGGGGAGAAAGTTCGGAAGAGGAAGAGCCCGGAAATGGGTTTCTTTGTGGAGCTCACTCGGCGGCGGAAGTCGGGGTCGGAGATGAGGGCAAGCCAGTGTTTGGAGACAGACTTGAATTTGAGGAGAGACTTTATGGGGAGGAAAAGCAGGATCTGGGTTAGGAGGTCAACGTTGTTGGCGATTGTCTCTGCCGATTTCATGGTGTTTGAAGATGCTGTGAGGATTCGTTTGGTGGGATTCATGGTTGGAGTTGAGTGAGAGACAGACAGACAGACAGACAGAGAATGAAAATAGGATTCTGATTAGGTTTCTATGTATGTATGTTGGCTTGCTGAACATAGAAAGCTATATATCTCGTGTTGGACTGGTTGTTGCTGAAAAATGAAAAATGATCCCCTTTGTTTGGATTGGGGGTTCAATTTAGAAATTGAAAAAATTTTACAAAAAAAAAAAAAAAAAGAAGAAGTTTATCACCAATATTTTCGTGATTGACTTATTTCAAAAAAAAAAAATCTAATTTTCAAACTTATTTTGTATAATACTATTTTAGAGGAAAAAAAATCTTTTTAAATCTTCTTATAATGTACAATTTTTAATATAATTTTTTCTCATTCCAAACAATTTCTTCTTTTCAAGAAAAAAAATTTTCACATCCAAACATCATCTTATTCTTAAAATAAAAAGACTTTCTATTTAAAATAAGAAAAATTTTCTTTTCGAAAATAGATACCCAAAACAAACATAGCCGAAAAATAGGATGGTAAGACTAGTAGAGGCATGATTTTCTTCCAATTTATACAAGTAATGGTTAAGATCGATGAAGTCGAATTCTAGTCTTGCCCTTCTTGATCTAGAGCGTTTAGCAAAGAAGAGGCCGGAGGCAGAGGTAGGGAAAGGACTGCGGTGGCGGGAGAAGTCGGGGTTGGAGATGAGAGAGAGCCAGTGTTTGGACACGGATTTGAATTTCATAAGGGACTTGATGGGCAGGCGGAGAAGGATTTCATTCAGGAGGTCGTCGTTGCCGGCGATTTTCTCCGCCGAATACGATGGTGGCGAAGCAGTAGATGCAGTACCACTGGTGGCGTTTTGGGAGGTTTTGGTTATTTTGGTGGATGACATTTTGAACAATATGGGATTTGGTTCTTTTGTTTGATTTGTACAGGTGAGTTTTTAGCTTTTATTGAAGTTTCAAATTGGAAAAGATTGTGAAGTAAGCTATTATTGTATTAGCAGATTCGAAAGCACGCTTCAGCGTTTGACCTTATGAATGAAGGTGGTTGGCATGTCAATGGAACTGAAAGTTCTATGATTCTCTTCTGTCAATTTCACACACTTTCAAGGCTTTTTGGTACATTAAGACCTTGTTTGACAAAAAGCTCTGTTTAAACTAAACTGTACTTTTTTCATCATGTTTTTTGTTTTCTTTTTCCCCAAAAAGTTGTTTGTCTTTTCTGAAAATTCAAAAAAAATTACTATTTAAACTTATAAATTTTAACTCAAACTTATACACCAAACAAACCCCCTAAAATATCGAATTTTTTTAACCTTTCCTATTATTCGGTGTTTCTTTTGGAGGTATTTTATAGTCATGTTGGTATTATTTAGCTATGAACTAGTTTAACGCCCGTACGTTGCACAAGAAAAAAAAATTAATTAATTAAATAATATTTAATAATGATAGTTGGTTATGATAAATAATATAATTACAATAAGTTTCTAAAAATATATTTAAAAAAAAGGTCTTAAATAATTCTTTTTACATTCTCATTCTAAACCATTATCCCGTAAGCTAGAAAAACAAATTAACATAAATCAAAAAGTGAAAAACAAAATATATAAATATGGGAAAAAAAATCAGCTAGAAATAACTTATAAAATAAAAACAAAAAAATAAGGCAAAACAAACATATGTTTTGCTCTATCTTTTTTTGTCTTTAATTTTTTTTCCAGGATTTCCCTCAATCATAAAAATGTAAAATAATAATAATAATAATAATATAAAAAAACTTTTCTCTGATGATGCAGAGATAGAGATAGAGAAATTAAATGATCATGATAATTAGATACAAAACAGAAAAAAAAAAAACAAACAAAACAAAACAAACAAACAAAAGGGAAAAAACTCAAAAGGAGAAAAAAGATTAAAGAAAAACAACAACACCAAAAACATATTCTATTATTATTTTTATTTACTGTTTTTTACAAAAAAAATAATAATAATAATAAATTTCAGTTAGATTATATAAATGCAAAACACAAAAATTAACTATAACAACTGAAAAAACAAAACCCAACAAATGAAAAAGCCAAAAAAACTTAGCACAAGTCGAAAAAAGAGAATAAAAAAAATTTGAAAATCGGAAATGTGAAAACAAAAATCATTAAAAAAAATTATAAAATAACAAAAATACGAAGAATAGATGAATAAAAAACTAAACTTTAAAGTTTAAACAAAACAAAACAAAAAACAAAGGAAAAAAAAAACTCAAAAGGGGAAAAAAAAAGATTAAAGAAAAACAACAAAATCAAAAACAGATTCTATTTTTTTTTTACTGTTTAAAAAAAAGAAAAGAAATAAATTTCAGTTAGATTATATACATAAAAACATTGCAGTTTAACACATCTTCAAAGGACAAAATCGAAAATGCACATTAAAAGAGTAACAATGTCCAGTTATTGTAGCTATCAAAAAAAGCAACTACAAAGTAAGGGTAAAATCATCCACAAATAATTTTAGAAGGGCAAAGCTGTCCCAACACTACAGCAAGCTATAAAAGTAACTAAAGCCCAACGGTAAAATTGTCAACTGACTAAAAAAAGAAAGGATAAACCGGTATAATATTATAGTAAGGAAAAAAATAATTAATAATAAAGAGTAAAAAAGTCATAACAATATAGAAAAAAACAGTAAAATTTTACGGCGTTTTAGTATATTATAATACGCTTACGTTTATCTATTCAGCATTGACTTCACTTAAAAGGGGGAAAAAATCCTGTAGTCTTAAATCATTGTGAGCTAATTAGTTTTACAATTATACTAATTTATATCTCCATAGAGTCTTTGTTATAAGTCTTGGAAAAAAAAAGGAGGAGGAAACAAAAAAGAGTAGAGTATTACGAGAAGAAGAAGAAATTAAATAAATCCAGGCCGAAGTTTTTCAAAATGAAAACTGATAATCTACCCAAAGCACAATCACTACTTGTTGCCTTCTTGATTTTAATTCAAGTTCGAACTTTTTTTTTTTTTTTTTTAGCGAGAATATATTCCATCAGTAAACCGAATAACATTTAAGGAAAATTGATACATATCATGATTAAAAATATTTAGGACATCAACAGTTTAGCACGTAGACAACACTTTAATAAAACCTCTAAAATCAATAAAAAATAAAAAATAAAAATCTGATGCATCAAAATTGAAGGCTCATAGCGTCAAGACCATATAAAACTTTGTTACAAAACAAATCTCAAAGAAAAAAACACAACCTAATACTAGAAAATACAAAAAAGCACATCATCAAATCATGGTAAAAACTACCATTATTACAAAACGAAACTAAAAATAATAATAATAATAACAAAACAAAAAAGAAAAATCCCAACACCACTAACAAAAACCTTTGACGATGAGATAATTGACGACAAAGCCATATGAGAACGCAGTAGAGCTCATGAAACACTCGGTGTAGTCGAAGCGTCGTCCGAATGGTGGTGCATAAGCCCCATCCTAGCTCCACCACCTTGTTGCCGGAAGATTGAACTCCCACAACTATAGGAATTCCACCGCTGCACAAATCAAACCCACAAAAGATTTTGATTTCTGGTCGTTAGAAGCTCCAATACCAACACTCTAAACCAACGACCACCAACCTATACCCCACCTTCGATTCGGCCCAACAAAAGCTTCACATTGCACACCATCCCCATCACCAAAAAGTCTACCATCCCACGAGCTTAATTGGAGACGAAATTTCAAGATCAGAAGTCCGACGACCCGCCCAGAGAAGTTCCCAAAGTTATGGCCAACCCACTACCTTCAGGCTTCAGCCCCTCTCTGGTTCCTTTCTTTTCACTTAAAATAATGTGCCTTACACTATTATTAATTTGTAATTCAAAAGAACTGTTGTTGTACATTCCTTTTTAAAAATTTATTTAAAAAAAAAAAATCCTTTCGCACACCATTACCTTTTAACCCTCTCCTTTTTCTCTCGTCACTTTTTTTCACTCTAGGACTTATTTTGTTATTATAGTTAATACATAATTAAAGAGAGCGGTTATTAAATGAAAATAAGGTAAATTACACTACTATTAATTTGGAATTGAAGAGAGGTTTTATACGTTC
Organism: Ficus erecta; assembly: GCA_008635985.1. Lineage (NCBI taxonomy): Eukaryota > Viridiplantae > Streptophyta > Magnoliopsida > Rosales > Moraceae > Ficus > Ficus erecta. Next base: position 4,604,499 of record BKCH01000010.1, read on the forward strand.
CATTTTAAAAGAAAATAAGACGCGTTAGACAACTATTAAAGTCAGTTTATTATTTATTGTTTTTTTTTGTTATTTATTTTATTTTTTCTGTAGCGCAAATCATCGTGGGATACATGCGTTACTTTTTTTTTTTTTGGGTAAATTAAACTACGTTACTGATAATTATTGTACCGACTGACAAATTAAAGAATAAAGTGACATTTCCATCAAAAAGATAAAAATGAAAAAGAAAGCCAACTCTGAGAAACAAAACACCACACAAAATTATTTATTTATTATTTTTTTTATAACAAGCGGGAAAACGAAATACACACCACTGGAAATTCAAACGAGACAATACAATATTAAAAGCTCACAAAGGCCAATTGACGAAGTTGCACGTGAGTCAACCTGTCACAACCATAAACTACTCAAACGACAATTAAATCTAAATCCTAAAACAGCAACAACAACAAAACAGAACTAAAAAAGTAACAGACAGACAAACAGACAACAACACAAAAACAGAACTAAAAAGTAACAGACAGACAAACAGACACACAACAAAAACAGAACTAAAAAAGTAACAGACAGACAAACAGACTTAAGGCGGGCCGGGGTCGGAAATTGCTTTTACATTCTCATTTTCGATCTTCAAAACGATTTTCATCTCCGTCCCCAATCCCCGCCTAAGAAGGGGCAAGGTGACGAATCAAACAGCGGCGAGAGTCTCAACGTACTGATGAATATAATCAGGCCACACGCCAACTTCAGGTAAACACCACAACTTCGAATACCAGGTCAGATCCAAGCTCCTTTCCTCAGCACCATAAATCTTGTCGATCGCTTTTGTCTTGAAGTTATACCTTACGCCTTCGTCCGGTAGTTGCAGCACTATGAACGACTCCTCCTCCGGCTCACACCGAAACACGCTCACCACAAAGTACAAAAACTCTTCGGGAACCTCTTCCCCAGGTCTCCCCCTAAGCACGGAGAGATCGACGCGGAACTTGGGGTTCCAGCCAGAATAGTCCTCCGCCATCTCGAACACGTCGAAGTACGGCGACTCGCCATCTTCGATGTGGTCGACGAGATGCATGCGCCCTCCTGACTCCCCGAAATACCTGTCGATAAGAAAATTAATTGATTTAGGTTTGTTTTTTTTAATGAAATTAATGCGGAGTGTCTGCATCTTTCTTGAATTGTCATACCTGTATCTCTTAGAAGGATACGGTCTACTCTTGCGAGTCATCGGGGCCATCCGAAGCCGCCTCATTCTCTCGTCGTCGATTTTGAAGTAGAACAAAGTTCCGTTCACGCTAAACCAGTGAATTGCGCCGTTCCAGTACACGCCGCCGTCAAACTGGGCCGTCAACCGCTTGGTACGGAACGGGCCGGTGGTCGAGAGCCTCCATCGGCGAGTCTCGGACGAGTAAATCTCGATCCAGTGTTCTTGCGAACCTCTCATTTTGTCAATGCAGATGCAGACGACATTGTAGTGAGGAGATTGAGAAGGATCAAAGGCCAGACTGAAGCCCTTAAGCGTTGAGGAAGGCGAAATGTTCGGAGGGAGTTCGGCGTACTTCTTTGTCGCCGGGTTGTAAATGTAGTACTCTCCCGGCACGACCCGAGAGTGAAAGTAGCTCTCGTTGAGGATTCTTCTGCACAACAATAGTCCACCAGTAGATTGCAAGATTCCGATGGCGGAGTCTCCGGTTTTGGTTAAAGTAAGGCGTGAATTGAAGGGAGCTCTTGAGGAAACCGCGGAGCGCTTGCCACCGAGATCGAAGAAATCGAATTCGGGGACGCCACGAAAACTTGCCCGCGGGGAGGTACGCCTCATGATGAGACCAGAAATCGACCCTTTGTAGAAAGCTTCTCGGCTACGGGAGAAGTTGGGGCTGGTGATGTGAGCGAGCCAGAGTTTGGATACGGATTTGAACCTCATTAGGGACTTGATTGGCAGGCGGACAAGGATTTCGTTTCGGAGGTCTTCGTTTTGGGTTATCACCTCCGCCGAGAGCGACGGAGGCGAAGGGGCGGTGGCGCTGGCATTGGCGGGGCCGTTTTGGGTGGTTTTGGCCGACGACATTTTGGAGAATGGAAGGAAGTTTTTGTGGTGCTTCACTTGATATGTGGTTTCACTCTAGGTCTGCAAGTGAGTTTATATAGCCTCTATAGTGTCACAAAACCACTCTTTGATGCTGAATTTTTATTTTCCTTTTTTTATTTTTTATTTTTTTATTTTACTTTCTTTCCTTTCTCTTCTCCATTAAGAAAATTACGTGTCTACCATGCAGAGATTTGGCATCTGAAATGGAAAAAATGCTTAAGCAAATACGCGGTTGATACGAGTGTTCATTTTCAATCGTTGATCATACAGTTTATAATGAGAGTTACACTCATCAACGGTTGAAGATAGACAGTGTTACGCGCAAATTTTTTTTTACAGTAAGGATGCAATTGGAAGTTTGGTTGGTGAATCCATTCCTACTCTCTACTTCTCACACTTCTCACACTTCTCACATCTGAAACGGAACAAATGCTTAAGCAAACGCACGGATGACACGAGTGTTCATTTTCAATCGTTGATCATAAAATTTATAATGAGAGTTGCACTCATCAACGGTCGAAGATAGACACACATTACGCGCGAATGTTTTTTTACAGCATGGATGCAAATTGGAAGTTTGGTTGATGAATCCATTTACTCTCTACTTTTCAAATGTGGTTTTTTAGATTTCATTTATACCACATCTCATTTAGAGTTGTATTCAACCATGATCTCAAATAAAGGACCTACCATTATAGTTATTTAGTAGTGAGATCCTTGAGTTTTATGTGGATTGTAAATTGATGCAGATTTTAATTTTTAGTTCGTTGAATACCAGATAGAGCTCTTGCATGGTATGACACCTATATTACCTATAATAAATTATGGAAATGTTGGTCTCGACGGAGTTTTTGAGATTTTGATTTACAGATAATGTCAATAAAAATATCGGATGTCGATGAACATTCTAGAAAAAAAAATTACTTTACTTGAACTAATTTAGAAACTTGACAAAATATCAAAACAAACAATATTACTTAATTTGAACTAATTTAAAAACAAAACAATATGTTTATAGTCAAATATGATGGTGAGAATTTCACATATCGTAATTATATGTAAATTATATTTTAATTTGGCCTAGCCTGAAAAGCTCATGTTGCAATATTTGTGGTGGAGATTTAATTAATTAAAAAAAAATTAACCTCTCTCTCTGCCTAGATCTGGGGCCAAGATTTAAGGGCAGGGTAAGCTCGAAGACGAGGGGAGGAAACAGATCAGAGTGCTCGGGCGACGGCAGGGTGAGGGGGAACCCAATTCGATTTTGGATTTTGAACCGAGCTTGGCAAGGGAAAAGTCAATGGGAGAGGCTCGACGATGGCGAAGACAAGGTGGAAACATATTGGTGACTCCCGCCGGGGGGGGGGGGGGGGGCTCGTTGATGGCGAAGACGGAGGGGGGAAACTCCGATCTGGGTTCCAATGGGGCCTTGCGGCGAATGGCGGCAGGAGGGGGGGTGGGGGGGCTAGATCAAGAGAGAGATAGGAGGGGGGTGGGGGGCAAACGATGACGGGAGAGGGGCGGGGGTGAAGGGGTTAGATAGAGAGAGAGAGGTGGGGGGGGGGGGGGGGGGGGGGGGAGGGGAAAATGACTATATGGGTGGGGGGCCAGATGCAGAGAGAGAGAAGGGGGGTGGGGGGGCCAGACCAAGAGAGAGAGAGATAGAGGAGGAGGGGCGGGGGGCTAACGACAACAGGGGGGTTGGCGGGCCAGATCGAGAGAGAGAGAGAGGAGGGGGTTGGGGGCGAATGGTGGCGGGGGTGGGGGGGCTAGATCCAGAGGGAGGAGGGAGTGGAGGCGAACGACGATGAGGGGGGAGGGGTAGGCGACAAAGAGGAGGGGGGGGAAGGTGAAAGAAGGAAGGGTATTTTAGTAATCTTATTAAAAAATAACCATTTCAATAAGATTATATTAAAAATTTAACGGATTTTGACAGAAATGACCATAACAGCCAAAAAAAAATAAGAGTTTAGGGTCATTTTGGTCCAAAAAAAAAAACATAGACCAAACTATCACATTTGTAAAGTTCAGGGACTATTTAGGCTTTTTACTCTTTTTTTAATAGATTTTCTAGGTTTTTAGACATTTTGGGGACATTTTAAAAAATCTCTTGGATATTCACAAATATTCATCAACATTGCAGATATTTTGGAATTTTGATAACATTTTACAAACACTCGGGAAATATATATTTTTTCTCTACATTATTCATATTGAGATTTCAAAATATGAACACTATCATGAAAATGTCGACAATATTAAGGACATTTTCATCCATATGAAGGATGGGGATAGTAGGAGAAAAGGAAATAGTGGAGGGACAATGGGAGAGGGAGAACACCATTTTAAAGAAATATGGTGTCATTATATGAGAAGACAATCCTTTTTTAACATTGTTTTAATAAATGTTTCAATTTAATTAAATTTCAAAATATTACTCTAAGGTTAATCACTTGATAGATTGTTATTAGTCAATTAATGATTAATACAAATCAATATTTAACAAAGACCGATTAATCACTAATGACTTGGTGTCAATCATTCTGGCCATTTTCCTTTTCAAAAAAGGAAATTACTTAAATAATTATATTTTTTTCATCTATTAACCAACATGACATAAACTTTCTACCCTTGATCAACATATACAAATTTTACCAAACTTTAGTTTAGTTTTGTTATATTACTGTAATGTCTCTAAATTTGTATCATTCATGTGCTTTTCCCTTTCAAAAAAGTTTCGATCATTTTTTACATTGAAAAGTGGTTTCTATGCAACTTTGCTAATAAAAGTTACTTCATCTGCAGGGTTTGAAGACGGCGTCGTATGCACTTCTAGGTGTGTACATATACTATGCATATATATATATATATATATATTCCTGTTTCTGTTGCTGCTATGAGAAGTAAAAGATAAATTAAATAAAGAAGCTAATATGACTTCTTTTTTTTTTTTCGGTAAATAAAGAAGCTAACGACTTAAATTCAATAATAGAATGCGCCTATGATAATTACGTCGTTGTGAGATCGAGGTCCTACAAGGGACACTACTCAGAGTGACATCCCAAAAGGAAAAGGACGTGTCTGTTAGGTTCGGTTTTTCTTAGTCCGGTTGGACTTGAAATATATATGCAGCTTCAAAGAGAATTGCATTTACCACAATATATATGTATATATGCATATATGACTGGTATATCTACATAGCTTTGTGCTACAGTGTGAGAATCGAAAATTCTCAAACATAAGACAATGTCTCAACATATTGGTAAGAATCAAACCACCCAAAATCCAACGGGCTCTCAACTTGCATTCCAATCCGATCAGTAGCGAAATCACAGAGCTTCGAGAAACTTCCATCTTTGACATTGAAACGTAACGCTTACGAGGAATATGCAGAACCAGAGATGACTCTTCGTCAGCTTCTTCCCTAACCACACCAGTATGGAGAACCCGTAATAGTCCATATCCAGAGGATCAAGATATCGCCTGATCATCTCCGGAAACGCTCTCAAAACCCCGTTAATGTCGACATGGTACTTGACATACCACCCGCTGTAGTCGCTCTCGATCTCGGACACATCAAACTCTGTTCGTCTCGAATGGTGAAGATTCACAATATGCAAATGGCCATTACTTTCTCCAAAGTACCTCACAGTTGAGGCGTCCCCAATTAGGATCGTTATGAACCAAAGGCATGGGCATTTCGAGAAGCTTCTCTTTGTCGACGTCGAACCGCAACGACGTTGTTTCTGAACGACTGAACCAAGGATTGCGCCGTTGCAGAACACCCCCAATCGAACGATCAGGTGGTCAACTTCCAGAACCGAAAAAGGGTCACCGGATAGCCTCCAAGCGCCACGTGTCTCCGAGGAGTAGATCTTGATCCGACAGTAGGTGTCCAAGGGGGAACCGCAGCTCTGGAAGCAAACGACTTTGTAGTGAGGAGATATCGCCGGGTCAAACGACATGTTGATGCCCAGAACCCACGTGCGGGTGTCACCTTGGAGGCGTGGAAGTTTGATGAACTCATTGGTTGTCGGATTGTAGACGTAGAATCTAGGAAAGGGTTGAGAAATGGGTAATAGGTATGGATCTGTTTTGTAGTCACTACACAAGAAAGGCCGTTGCAGGATTGGAGGATTTTTATGCCGGAGAGGTGTTCGCCGATAGTGAGAGGGCGAGAAGGAACCGGAGACGGGTTGTCGTCGTCGTCGTCGTCGTTGTGGATAAAGAGGAAGTCGTATGAGGGGGAGAAAGTTCGGAAGAGGAAGAGCCCGGAAATGGGTTTCTTTGTGGAGCTCACTCGGCGGCGGAAGTCGGGGTCGGAGATGAGGGAAAGCCAGTGTTTGGAGACAGACTTGAATTTGAGGAGAGACTTTATGGGGAGGAAAAGCAGGATCTGGATTAGGAGGTCAACGCTGTTGGCTATTGTCTCTGCCGATTTCATGGTGTTTGAAGATGCTGTGAGGATTCGTTTGGTGGGATTCATGGTTGGAGTTGAGTGAGAGACAGACAGACAGACAGACAGAGAATGAAAATAGGATTCTGATTAGGTTTCTATGTATGTATGTTGGCTTGCTGAACATAGAAAGCTATATATCTCGTGTTGGACTGGTTGTTGCTGAAAAATGAAAAATGATCCCCTTTGTTTGGATTGGGGGTTCAATTCAGAAATTGAAAAATTTTACAAAAAAAAAAAAACAAAAGAAGTTTATCACCAATATTTTCGTGATTGACTTATTTCAAAAAAAAAAAAAATCTAATTTTCAAACTTATTTGTATAATACTATTTTAGAGGAAAAAAAATCTTTTTAAATCTTCTTATAATATACAATTTTTAATATCATTTTTTCTCATTCCAAACAACTTTTTTTTCAAGAAAAAAAATTTCACACATCCAAACATCATCTTATTCTTAAAATAAAAAGACTTTCTATTTAAAATAAGAAAATTTTTCTTTTCGAAAATAGATACCCAAAACAAACGTAGCCGAAAAATAGGATGGTAAGACTAGTAGATGCATGATTTTCTTCCAATTTATACAAGTAATTGACCGAGTCCAAGGAGAGAGAGAGACAGTCTATAGCTATTTATTATCAAGCAGTGCAAAATTGGTCTTTTGATTCATCCAATTACCAAAACCCTGTTTTGATTGCAAGAAGAACAAATAATTAAATTGAAGTGTAAAGAACTCCACTTTGTGAAATTTAACCCACCATAAAATACCCAGCATGTAAGAAAGTACGTATGATCCCTTTTATTTTACATAAATTGAAAAAAATCAGAACTTCAGAAAATAATAAATTCTTATCTAAGTCCAACTGGTTTTGCTTCCTCGTTCTTCAACAGCGTAAACATGAAGTTCCCGGAAAACATGGCTACTTTATCTGCCTTCGTCAAAAGTCCGAATTTTATCAGAATAAAATTCTAGGGAACTGATATTGTATAAGTAGACAATATGGACAATGGTGATTCTAATAGGAATTCAATTAAATATAAAGTTGAAATAATACAGAACTCAATGAACTCAATCCATCAACAAGGATGGTGGGAGGTCAAGAAACAAATTAAAATCTCATGATGGCGATAATTGTTAAGTCATGACTTGGATCGACAAAATCATTAGCGATGGAAATCATTTTTTGACAGGCAACCAACTTAAGCGCAAAAAAAAAAGGCCTTACCAGTTAAGGACAGGCAACTAACTTCTCGACGAGCATATCTGGCCATTGCCTGCATATGTATAAATGTCATTAGATATTATGGTAAGAAAAATGAGAGAGCCTTTTCCACGTAAAACATTAAAGATGCTTTTCATTTCCAGGATATGAAGTTGGTTTATCTTAAATCTTCTCTACTAGTAGTGAGTCATTACTTTTGTTAATGAAAAAAGAAATTTTTTTTAACCACATCAAGCTCACTGATCACTCCTAACAATATCAACTTCGTTAATAACAGTGCAAAAATGAGAGCATGCCTGGACTGTTCGCAATGCAGCTTCATCTGGCTTAGATGAACCGTCATCAGAGAAAACGTTCCTGCAATGCACAGAAAAGCCAGTTCAGCAACAATTGATTCTCCATACGAGAAAGGTGTACGATTTGGTTGCAAACTTCAATTTCGGGGAGCAGTAGCTAGGAAGTTGAACATGGACTCATTAAGATGAAGACTATACCTCCATATCACATTCTGAAGCTCGTCCGGTCTAGCTTCTGGAAGCATGGCAGCATCATAAGCAACAATATTTCCGTAGAATATCTTCTCCAAGTCCTTCATCCATCTAGTCAATAGTAAGTTAACCTGCGACAATGCCATTTCAATTACGAATCAACCGTACGCATATGTGAGGCCGATTAGCCATATTTTACGCAACGAAAAAATTATAAAGGTTCCAATTTATGGTACAAACATACAAATATTTGATGATTAAGCCAGGAAATTCTGAAAATCCAATTGCTTCTAGAGAGAGACGAGTGTGAGGTGTCTTAAGACTAGCTAGACATATCTTGACATGAAACATGGTAAGAAGTTAAGAACTGAGTACAAACCCCAGCTTGAGATACTCTAAGCTCCACGTCATGATTGTAAATCTCATACAAATACTGCCCAAACTCAACACCTTCTTTTCCCTCTGCTTTCAAGCGACGTAAGCAAAACCACATGTGAAGGACAATTAAAGAGAATGTTGTCTTAAAGGTCTTCTCCAAGTTGAATACTGCAAGTGGACGTTTTTAGATCACAACCAAAACACAGCTTGTAAGTTACAAAAATACAAGTTGAAAATATGCAGATGACATTAACTCAAGTCTGCAAGGAAGCATAAATTGAAAAGGTCAAAACGAACCTTTTGTTTTTCAAATTTGTATCACTAAAGCTTACCTTTTCGTTTTTACTAATTCTTGGGTAAACATGGACCAGTCAAACATGCATTGGTTGGAGAACTAAATCTAAAAATAAGAACAGGATCCACGGCTAAGGAACGTGACAACATGTCTATCATATAAACGTAATTTGTCTACGTCTTTCCCCTTTTGTAAATAAAAAATGCTTTGGGCTCCCTAGAGCCGAGGGCCTGCATGACACAAAGGTGAGCGCCACCAGTGTGTGAGGTCCACCCCCGTGTTAGGAGCCCCCTCCGGGGAGTCCGCGCAATGTTCTTTATAAATAAATGAGCAGAGTTCTCAAAATCAATTACTTTACCAATTTAAACAGCAGGAAAAGTTTCAATAGTTGAAATATACAATCAAAAAGTCAAAAGACTAAGTTAAGAAAAGATCACCTTCATAAATTGTGGGTGTATCAACTTGAGCGGTGATCCGCCAGTAAACTGCATTTGCCCCTCTAATAGACTTGCTTTGTTTGCTATAAAACAGCATCAGCTTGAGCATAATATGCTTAATGCCCTCGTATTTTGGCTCCTCAACTCTCAGCGGAGAAGAGGGGTCCAAAGCCAATGAGCAGGGCTTCGACCAAAACAATTTATCCAAATTAACCTGTCGAACATCGGTGGACCGATTCTCAGCAACATGCACAACCGTACATACCGATACTAAATCTAAAGCGTTACTCAAGAAAGTAATTCACACCAAAACATTCACCTAAACCCTAAACCCTAATCACTAAAATTCAGCTAAGCTAATTCAACTGAAAACAAAGGATTATTAAATGGAAAGCTTGGCAATGGAGCAAATCGACCGAAACACCAAAGGGTGTGAGAGCAATCACAAAAATACAGAATATAAAGCTCTAAAACCTACCGGTCTTTCGCTTGGAAAACTCCTTTCCGAGGTATCCGCCGTAGTTGGAGCCACGGCCGCCGAAGCCTTCTCATGACTTTGACGTGAAATGGCATACAAATCATTTCTAAAATTAACACTCTTCTGTGATCCAATCCTTGATAAATGGGCACAAGCCCTGCTCCATCTTTGCAGCATTGTGAAGAACTACCTACCCATTCAAAGAGACACTATTCTCAAACATACAAAAATATGAATATATATATATATATATATATATTGAAAAAATCAACATTCCATTTCTGTATAGTAGAAAGTTCTTGAATAAATCCAACATTACAATTACGCCAAAACACCCATTTAAGAGAAAACCCAGATGCCAAAACTTTTCATTCTTCAACTCCTCTATTTTCCCGGAAACCGAAAGGGAATCAAACAATCTATGAAACAGATAATAAAAGAAAATTTATAGTCAGCAAAACAGAACAAGTGAAGAGGAAACAATTTCGAACCTTTTGAAAGAAAGAAGAGTCTTCTCTAATATCACCGAGAATTCCTGTACGAGGTTCCCTTCTGGGATTCTGGTGTTTAACAACAAAGAAGCAAATGGAATGAGAATATGAACTGAGAAGAAGTAATCTAACGGCTGAGAGGCGGAGAACGTGGCAGTCTGAGATGCCCCATAGTTAGTTCATAAAAATAAAAACTCAGAGACAAAAACCGAATCAGAGCAAGCCCAAACTCGGCCACCCTCAACGAAACGTTTCTATGTCTCTGTCTCTCTCTCTACAGTTTAATAGCTTAAGTACAGAACCCCCTAAATCCTTCCTCTTTTTTTCTTTTTTTTTACTTTCTTTTTGACTTTTTAAAATACGTAAGCAATATTTTTCCACTTTTTTTCACCTGACCACGAATTATTTTCCTGGGTTAATTTATTTTATGAAACACCTTTTTTTTTAAGTTAATTTTGTGTGTGAGTGTTTTTTTTTTTTTTTTTTTCATTAGTGCTGAATTTTTAATTACTGTACCAAACAGCAACGAAAAAAATTATCAAAATCACTGTAATTTATCGAATATTTTTTTAGTGTTTTGTTCTTTTGTTTTTTGGCAAGTTTGCAACCATTTCTCACCTAGAATTACTGATTAAGTAATTGTGAATATAAATATAGTCTAACAGCAAATTCACATTAACTTCATTATATGATGCAGAATTTGAATCTACCATCCTATATTTCAGAATAAATATCATAATTCTCCAGCTAAATCAAGTTGTGTAAACTGTTTAAAACGTTATTAAGGGGGAAACTGATACTTTAATTGCTACTCACCACAATAAATAAAAATTGATTGCACTTTCAAAACAAACCCTAAGGTTCACAAAATTTGTACAGGAAAATCGCCTCGTTTTCTCTAGGCTGCTCTTCGTTCTTGTATAGACATGTAAAATGAAAAACTATCAAGGCACAAAAACCAACACACAAAAGTACTACCTTTTAAGTAAATAAATACGACACCCACCCAGCTACCCCAATTTTGACGGCCATCGTTTTCTTTCCTTTGTTTCGCTGGTCTCCATACTCGCAATATCAGATCAACCACCCATTAATCTGCAGTTTTCGTCGGAAGCACACAAACATACATCGCATCGAATCGATCGCCTTCTACGAGCCCAAGGAGTAAAAATAACAGGGAAGAAATTGAAACAAAATTGTGCAGTTACACTACAAAGACCCCTTCACGTTGGTATATCCCCCTATATACGCTGTTCCATGCCTTTTGGCTGGGAAATATTGGAAGGCAACACAGTAATACGCACCAAAACTTGAACTTGAAAGGCCTAGACTAGTATGTGTCATCACAGGTACTCCTGAAGGCTTTCACCGCTCATCGACTCCATTTCCTTGAGTATCTCCTGGGCGAGGGATTTAACAGAGGGCTCCACATCCTCGAGCAGCTCACCGAGGAAGGGGATGGTTTCAGGCAGGAAAACTAAATTCTATTCTTCTCAAATGTTCAAGCAGATACTTGACAATTCTTAGGCCCAGGATTCGAGCCTGCACCTTCTCACTTCGAGTCTGCATCAGTACCTACATTGCGAACATAAAATTGAAAATTATGGAAAAGCAAACTATCAGGAATGCCACAAACATTATAATACGAATAAATAGGTAACGGGTGGCCAGAGAAGCCGCAAAAACGTGCCAAATTTTTAATTCCCCCTCAAGAAGGTATTAAACAGGAAGCATATTGTTTCTAGGCGGAATATTCAAGCCTCGATTTTATCTATATGGACCTTGCGTTAAAAGCCTTAGCAAGACGAGAAAAATTACAAGTCAAAACAAGACTACGCGATAAGTAAGCCAGGAGAAAACTTGACAAGGCTGTGATCATTCTAACAAGTAGGGCCTGACAGGCAACAGGAGAGCCTTCCCGTTGTGTGATGTGTAAAGAAGAGGGAGAAACATTGGATCATTTGATGCTTCACTGCAAGGTGGCTAGAGGATTGGGGCAAAAAGTATCAACTGAAGCAGGTTTTCTTTGGCCGTTCCCGGCTAATAGTAGATCTATGATGATCGAAGAGATGGTGGGTTTGGGCTCCAATAAGATGGCTAAAGCACTTTGGAAGTGTCTGGTGCTTGCTGTGCAGTGGAACATATGGACAAAGGAATTCAAGAATTTTCGAGGAAAAAGAAATGGGGGTGGATGATATTTTGAAAAGGCAAAATTTACAGCTTTGTTATGGGCATCGACGGATAAAGCTTTCAAGAATATTCCTTTTTCTCTGATTGCGCTAAATTGGAAGGATGTGATAGGAAATTAACTAGAATGGGATAGTTACGATCTGTCGTAGTTTACTTTTGTTGTGATTATTATCATCGTCTAGTTTTTGTTTTAGTCTTGTCGCTTTGGTTCTGTTTCTGTCCTAATTTACGAGGATCCCTTATCCTCTTTCCCTTGTAATTGATATATATATCAATAAAAAGTTTTTCATAAAAAAAGTAGGGCTGGCCGGCCTAATAGGTAGATGTTCATCGAAATGAATGAAATGAAAACATGATTAAAGAGGTTGATATCGAGGAAGAACAAAATTGGTAACCAATAGGACCAAGTCAAAGGCATGGCTACTTGTTACTAGTTGATGACTTGCATTCAAGCAGACATTTATCGAAAAGCTCAGAAAATGGCCTTACAACTAAATGCACTAAGAATAAGATAATCAAAAAGTGAAGATCATAAAGTACCTCATGATTTAGGGGTTTCCACAATAGGTCAGATCCTGCAGTCACGGCCATTTGTCCTAGGCAAACAACCAACAAGTCATTGACTTCCTCTACTGATGGCAAGTCCGGACGTTCCTCGAGAGAACTTGGTGGTTCTACAGAAAGCTGTGAAACAATGGGTTTCAAAAGAACCTGGCAAAAGGAAAATGGACAAAGAAATTGAATCAATCAAGGAAACAGAAACCAGGAAACTCTATGCAGAAATAAAATAAGGATAGCCAATGTTCTAATTAATAGGTCAATAACGATTTTAAAAAAAAAAAGGCGTTACACTAGAATGGAAAAATGTGCTTACTGAAGTAAATCCAGCAAGACAACATTTGTCAGTCAAGAAAATTAGTGTACTAAAATCAACATGGCAGATAAAAGAAATACATGCAATGAGCTCGGTTTCCTTTATCAACATTAAATGTATAAATTTCCGGACAAAAGCACAGATACTTGCCTCAAAATTTGTGGAGTCAAGGAACTTCGGGCTTCCAGTATCATGGAGAAAAAGTTTATGTAACGATGATAAAACCAATACTCTCAGTTGCCAGTTTCCAAGTGATATGTTTTCGTCTGCTGTATCTAATCCTTCTAGAATCTTGGCCTTTTTCTTCTTCCTAATTAAACCAGATGTCTTTGCACCACCAGAAACAGTAAGATGGCGGACACAGCCCTCAAGCACGTACTTGAAGTAAGGAACAAACAGAGACCTGCAATTTAAAATATGACCCGTTCAGTTCTTTCAGGAAACATAGGTACAAAATGTTTTCTCCTCCACTGTAAGATCAAAATTGCATCTTCTTTGCAGGTAAGATTCAAGAATTGCAAACAAAGAATACTATCTCAAGCCATTGGATAGATTCTGCCAAACCATTTTTAAGAAGAACAGAAAAACTAATAGTTGAGAAACTATACATTTTCGTCAAGTCTTAAAATGCTTGGAAGGCTATAATCATTTTCTCGAGACAACAAAAAAATGCAAAAACTCTAAAATACGGCATAACCAATCAAGCTTTCAAATTTTATAAATCAAGCACACAAATTGTGCATGATAAAAATAGGGCTTATACTACGTCAATATCCTATGCAAACTATGGGGGCATGAGAAGAGCGGTTTGGAACAGAGACAAAATTTCAACATTGTCCTAGAAGATCATGATCAATCCAAGAAGAAAACAAAATTTGACACAACATTCACGCATGGCAAAGCTAGTAACCTGGTAACTATATGCACTGAAAAACTTTAACCTAGCTGATTAAATCAGTCGTTAAGCATCAGAAAAAATTTACTAGCTTTGCAAGGTTCATCAGGGAGTTGAAACTGGCTATGAAAGTTCTTTTGTAAAAAATACAGGCAGAATCAACAATTTGAAAGAAACAATAAACTAAAGCACAGTTCACAACTGGAAAGGTATCTACGAAGAAGTGAGTCACCTATGGTTCTCAGCAAGTTTATCTACCAAACGATAGAACGATATTGCCCTGTCTATATGAGTGCCTCCTGCATGTGCACCATCTTCGACATCCGACTCTGCCCACTCAATACTCCGTACAAAAGTGGCCTAAACATCATATCAGTGAGTTTCTTTGTCAGAACAATTACTGTATTGATGACACTTTTTTCCACAACATCAATAGAGTGAAGTGAAATAGGTCGTTGACGGCGTAGATCAAGAGCAAGCAAGCAGAGGTCAAAAATCTTTGTATGATAACCACCAAAATATGGTTTATCCATAAGACCAATCAAGTTTTCCAACATTCCAAAATACACTGTCAAACTTGAATCCCCAGACGAAACAGCGTTTGAATAGATATTAAGCAAAGGTGGCAGAAGAAGTCGAACCTGGACAAATTAGCAATGGTGATATGACAATGAGCAATAAAGCATGAGAAATAGCGTTTCAGGAACTCAAATGTCAAAATTTTCTAAAGGGCTTACAGGTATTCTTTCTGTTATGAGTCTCCGTACTGTACCAGCCTTCAATTTGACCTTTTGATCAGATCCTAGAGCATAATCAGGATTAAGCACCATCACTGTTATGATTTCTCCAAGATAGGGATTTAGGAACCCCCCGAGCTTGTCAACAACAGCCTCAAGCACAACGAGAACAGAGAAAACAATAGAATCTTTCGTAGTTGAGGATGCAACAGGGGTATCATCGGTAATCTTTACAGCTTTTACATCAGAACATAAAGAGACTTCACAGGATATCTTAATCACATTCTCCATTATACAAGGAAGCTTAGCCAGTGCCTTTGGCCCAAGAACATTTACCAAAGTACCAGTGGTCCGAAGGCAGCCAGAAGAGACAGCTAAGTTGCTGGAACTAATGTATTTCGTAACAGATGCCAGACATTCGATGAAGATAGAGTAATCAAAAGGAAACCTGTTGGCAAGAACTTCAAGTGCTGAAATGGCTGCCAGTTTCAAAGAATCTGAAACATCCGCAGAAGCATCAACTATCTTAACAATTTCGAGACATAATTTCCGGAAAGACTCTTGAGCAGTCTTGTCCATATGCTTCCATCGACTATTCAAACTCCTCCTCTCCTTATGCCTCAATTTGACTGTGTCTTGCTCCCTCACCATTTCACATAGAAGTCCAAGAGCCTGCAGAAAAGTTCAATTTGGTTAAGATGGCGTGGCTTCAATTAGGCATATTATTAAAATATGTGGCATGGCAAGTATAAAACAACGAAACGCCATCAAAATATTGCCTGCTTCAAATGCTATAACTGTTTTTTTTTTTTGGCTTTCATGTTTCATTTCATCTTCATTTCTTGTACATTCACGTAGTAAGTACCTTTTTCCCCACATTTTTATCTGCATGGTGTAGCAACCTAATTATGCCCTCAAAGTATGCCGCTGGAATCATGAATGAACTAATAGTCCTCAAGACAGCACGCATGGAGTCCTTCAACTCTTCCCTTAAAGCAGCAGGAATAGCCATCTGCTTCCTTCTTGCGTCTACAAGTTGTAATAAAAAGCCAACCTGCTCCATGAGATCTTCAAGCAAACTCTGTCAAATTAAATCAAGTGCAAATCAGTACATAAGCATTCACTGAAAAATCCATTAGCAACCACCGTATAAAGAACAGCTTAAAACCAAGAATCCATAACATAAACAAGGATGTAAAAGTTACACTTCCTATACAAATTTCCCACCTGAATTTTTTCCATATCTTCCCCTGATTCTAACTTCAATGTGAACTCAGGACCGTCCAATTTGTGCCGAGTGAACTGGATTGCAAACAGCAATTCCATGAGCAGCTCTTGGCTCAGATCACCCGTTCCAACTTGCCGAAGAACCATAACAAGAGAGGGAAGCCATATCAAGGATGAATATTGCTCACATATTTGCACTGCAAAGACATATTCCCACTCCCTCTTTGTGGAAGTTATTAAGCTATCTGCAGCATTCTTATTATCAAAGCAATATGACTCTTTCCTTGAACCTAATGAACGGAAGAGGAGGGCAAGCAACGACGCCAAGCTATCAGACTCTCCCAACGTCCTGTGCAAAGACATGTGTAAATCAACCAGAAGCTCAAAAAAAAACAAAAAAGCCTATATATTGTTATCGAACATTAGTAAAATATACCTTAATAAGTATACCACTATCGACAGCCTTCTATGCTCAGCAATTTCAGGCAACACATTCATGAAAATCTAGAAGACAAAAAAAGATAAATCAGTACAATGGTTTACTAAGAAACATCCCAATTGGTAAACAAGAAGCTGCTCACCGTCAAACAAATGAAGACTGAAATTACCTGGAGAAGTGAGTCCATATTTCTCGTCCTTTGCAGCCAACATGGAACAATTGTAGAAATGAGCTCCTCAAACACAAGCTGTGAATGCCGGTCAATCTACAAAAGATAAAACTTAGAATAATAAGCATACTACTACATCACAAGGATACTAAATGTTTATCTAAACCGGGAAAAACAGGAAGAGGAAAATTATTTTTCTCACACAAAAAATTTTAAATAGCTATTAACAATACTTCATAAAGAAATTCCCATATTCACAGACTACTGTGTTTATATCCCAAATAAAAATATAAACAGAATCAACAAGACACGTTGCATTTTTGTTAACAGATGCAGCAGAACCTCATAATTTTAGTAAGACAAAGCATTATATCTGCAAACCTGTGTGACAGCTGACTTCCCAATAACAGTAAAAATGTCCTCTATGTGCTCCAAAACTCTCTCTGGAGTGATCTTTGCAACAGCAGAAATCAGTGAATATACATGGTTCCGAGTAACCCCATCCTTCGAGGAACGGGCACACTCAACAAGTAGTTTCACGTTTATCTCATTTACTATGTCTTCCTGCAACGCAAGGATACGTAGAAAAAGCTTTAAGAAATAAAATATCAAAAAAAAAAAAGAGAGAGAAGGAACTACAACGACCTAAAATTACACCAGCCACATACCTTCAGTGGAAGCCGATTCACGAGTGAAGTACTAATATCTTTGAGGATTAATAGCAGTCTCTGTTGTATATCACACACAGTTGTGGAAATGATCTGAGAAACATCAGATGAAACCTTGGCCAACTTTTCGTCAACGACAAGGATGCTTTGAACCCACTCATCCGAAAAAGTTTTACCAACAAGCTTAAATAAACGCCCCACGAGCAAATCTCTATATCATCAAATTGAACATGATTACAATAAGGATATGTCAACTCTCCTTACACATGATAGATTGTCAAGACTAAAAGTTCCTAGTGCTAAGAAACTGAAAGAAAAATAACGAGACGTCAAAAGAAGCAAACCTGTTAGCTATATCTTTCTTCAACAGCAAAATGTCAAGAAGGGAGCTAAGAAAAGAGAGTGCATTTTCTCCAAAATGAATACTGTCACGAGGCAGATAGGACTTCTGATTCTCAGCTAATTTCCTTTTTTTCTTACCATACGCTGAATCAACCATGGGACTTCCACTCTTGAATATGTGATCAAGCATCTGAACAACAGTGAAGCAAGTAATCTGACACATTCAAAGGTTTCAGATCAGTTTGCATTGTTCTGAAAACTGCTGACTTACTTATTAAAAAAATGATGATAAACGTTCTTTTAAAAATCAATTACAAGGAGGAACGCAAAACAAAGCTAAAACAAAACAAAATCTAACAACTGATTACAAGTTTATCCTAATTCCTTATCACATCCTATGTAACTTGTAAAAAAATTCATATCACGTAAAACATCATAAAGAACATAGACAAATGAAATAATATTTTCCATAAGATATTCTTGTAACCCCCACCTTCTCTAATGAAACATCAAATTCTTTGGCAACTAAAGTGAAAAACGCAAAATTAGCTAGCTACTTAAGAGATCTGATGATACATCTGCTAAAGAGCTAGTGGATCTAACGGTACAATTGACTATTATTTCATGAGGAAAAATTTCCAATGTGTCTGAGCATGATGTAGTATTAGGCCCACTTCTTATCAGCTTAAGGTTTTTAAAACAGCCAGTTTATTAGCAAGGAATTGGAGCCTAGGGTTTTGATGTTTTTCTTTTCCTTTTCCTTCTTTTTTTTTTCCTCCTTTCTTTATTGCTGTTAATTTTTGAGATTACTAATCTACTATTTTTGGTTCACTTCATCGGTTATAAGCCTCAAGTTATCTTGGTTATTGCATGAAAAAAATGGGCGGGGCGGGGGCAGAATGTTACTATAAATTGCATGAGCATGCCATGCATTACTACTATTTGCATTAAGATCATTTTCTACAAGCTTAAGCTTCTAGAACAACCAGTTAGTCGGAAAGATGATAATGATGAACGAGAGACACGAACATTTAAGTGCAGCAAGGCCTCCCTGGCAGCATTTTGAATATCCCCATTAGCACTCCGAAACAAAAGCACCAGTTCATGAAACAGAAGCTCCTGCTCACACAAAATCAAATGTCATCTTAGCTCATCAGATCACAATCTCTCAACAACAGAGAGAGAGAGAGAGAGACCAGAAAGCGTAATTGTATTAGGAAGATAAAAAGTTCCAGTACGTAACAGTTCAATGATTGGACTTCATCTAAAAACAAAACTTCCAGTCCGTTATGCTTTCATAAGTAATAGAAGTAAAATATTGTAGTATAAACTCGAGCGGAAATAAGAGACATTCACTTAACTTGGGCCAAACTAACTGCGGTCTTCAGTAACAGTCATTCCACGTAAAGAAACATAAATAATTTAACTCTCTTTTGATCAGAAGCCTTCATTAAAAAGTCATTACAGGTAAAGAAAATTAAATTTCCACTCTCACGAGCAACAAAATTAATTTGTCCTAAATTGAAATACTCTCTCCTAAATTGAACTTGCAAGTAATTCATAGATTCAAACGATAATTGCAACCCCATAACTTCTATATTAACAAATCTGCAAAATTCAAGAGTAAAAGCAACGCCGGGAAACTTTAAAAATATGAAACTATACAACATTTCGAGCAACACATTGAGCTATCATGTAAAGCTCACTCATATTATTTTGCACTAAGAACCTCATTTGCAATTGCATCAAGTGAACAAAAGTAACCTGCATTTCACTCTTCAACCCCCGGTAGATTTGGTCATTAAGCTTCTGCAAGACAGTCACACATGGCCGTACAACAGCTGGGTCTTCCATAGGCATACCCTCCAACTGGAAGAGGACACAATCCAAAAAATACGCGAGTCAGAGTCACAGAACTTTGCAGTTAAGACCTTAAAGCGTGATAAAGGAATTATATCAAACCAAAATACAAAATCCACACAAGTTCAACGTTTCCATACTTGCAAAGCCTTCAATAAATGATCTTCAAACACTTGGCCGTCAGGTGAAGGTGGCATAGCACAGCACTGGAAAAAGAGGAGGACAGCAGATCACCATTAAGCAGCAGGATATGATGTATTATTAGGGGGTGTTTGGTGTGTAAGTTTGAGTTAAGATTTGTAAGTTTAAATAGTAAATTTTTTTGAATTTTTTGAATTTCAGAAAACAAACAACTTTTTGGGGAAAAAGACAAAAACATGATGAAAAAAAGTACAATTTAGTTTAAACCGAACCTGTTGCCAAACAAGAAAAGCCATCATTAGGGATCTCTATCAACGTACCTCTAGTAGAAGGCATAGGATCTCAACCTCAATGTTTGACAACTTTGGGTGACACACCCGGTTCACAGTAATAATGACTGCGTCTTCTCAAAAGCTGACATAAGAATGACTCGAGTTCTTTACATGTATGATAGCAGCACCTGCTCCTTTGAGCAAAGATAGAATCATAAGCTGCAAGAAAAGCCCATGTCACTTTCTCCACAAAGTCTTTCATATTTCATATGAATGATCAGGAGGAAGCCCCACATTCATATATTTTATCCGAATAATTGATAGCACGAAAGATCAACTTGCAACTAGAAACAGAGCAAATTGAAAAGAAGAGCAGATCGTCATAAAGCTGACCTTTGCATAATCAGAGAGTTTTAGAGCAGAACTCAATATAAAACAAGAATCTTTTCCCTTGTAGGTTGATCAAACCTGAATAAGAGACAGAACAGTTATTATTTTAGTATCGTACATGACAGTAGCAAACTTCATGAAGAAAGTTGTAGATTCTTCATTATTCAGTATACTTCAAACCCCACTCCACTTAAATCTTATCAAATTGTTACAAGTATGGACAATAAATATTGGAAGAAAAGATAGCTAAAACGAGGGGATAAATACATGATAGCTCATGAAACTGGCCATATAATAATTTTCGTATCAGCAACATGGGTAACGAATATCTAAACTGAATATTAAAAAGACAGATGATCTACTGCTATCAATGTAAAAAGGACTATACAAACAAAAATATAAGTACCTTTGCTCAATATTCTTTGGCGCTACCAAGCTATGGCAGGACGAGCTGAGCAAAGATGCCATAAGTGAAGGAAGGAATTCTCTGTCGGACAAGATAAGCCTTTTTTGCTGAATTATCAAGTCCAAAAGTTTATCAAGAAAATGACTCCAAATTGCTTGGTTCCCTGGAAGTTGAAAAGATCAGAACACATCAATATTGAAGTATAATAATCCCAAAAATAATAATAATAATAAATAAATAAATTGTGAAGACGAGTATTTCAATGAAGAATACCATTTTTCTTGTTAGAAGAGTCAATATGAGCCCAGAGAGCACGTAAACCTTCAACACCGTTCATGGCTGCTGTTCTTACACCCTGTATTCAGGAAAAAACCATGGTTAGATCCCAGATAATCAAACCATACAGAACCAAATATTAATTTATGTTCGATCCTTCATCAGGAGAAAGGGCAAAAAAGTAATTTGCACAATTCAATCGCTATGCTCGCCTGGAAAAGTTAAAGATCAATTATCCTCTACTAATTCAAAAACTCAAAAACACAGCCAGTAGTGCAGACGATAAACAAATACCAAATAGATACCTGGTCATAACTAGCCAATGGGACAAGAATTGCAGGGAACTCCGCAAGAAGTTGAACCGGCAGTCTTACATCTGATTCAACACAAAGATGCGCAAAGCAGCAGAGACTCTCAACTTGAACAGCAATAGGAACATCTGCAAAATAGAATGGACAGCTTAAGTTCATTGAATAAACAGGTCAGATCAAACAATAAATAAACTAATAAGCAGTAAGAATGCACAAACATAATCATTAAAAGCAAAAGGTCAAAGGAACCTTTTCTCCAAAAAAATTATATATTTGAACGAAAACATTGGAGACAATTAAATTGCAGAAGGTGCAGCAGAGAAGAATATAATAAACGACACTTGAGAAGGAAGTCGCTGTAAGAACCTTGCTGCGTGAAAAACCTTCCCAAGAAATGGAAAGGAGAGGTCTTGCACTTCGTGAGAAGATAGAGACGGTGTTCCTTGAAAACATGATTAAACTGAGAGACCGAGAAAAAGACAAATAGGTCCTCAAGCCAGGTAAACCACTTCTTGTTGTCATCCTGCAAACAATAGAAGTACATATACAATAACTTTGAGAATTCAATAACAATACTAAAACAGCCATGAGATTTACGGTGAAAGTCTTAAAAACCAGAGAAAGAAGATAGCGGGAGATGGTATTACTAACCCATAAGATTTCTCCGGGCGCTGACAGTTTAAATGCCTCTAGTAATCTCCAAAACGAACAAATAAGAATATTTGCATTCAATGCTTTAACATCAAATTCAGATAGCTGATCTACAAATTTTTCGCAATCCCAATTTAGCATTTCTACGTTGAACTGCAAAAATAGAAGAGGAAACGATGAGAGAACAAATAAGCCATGAAACAAAGCCTATCAATAACAATGTTTTAATTAGGTTTCGCTAGCTTACGCTTTTATTAAAACCTTTTCTGCTGAAAAAAAAAATTTGCCAACTCCAATAAATCTCTTACATTTCACTTATCTCCAAAAACAACATATATTATTTTCTAATAAACAATAACGTTGTTTCCTACCTCTTTAAACGAGGCATCACCCAGATTTTCAAATGATTCCCATTCAGTCTTTAGTATTGGGTAGCTGACTTCCAAGAACGCTAAAAATTGACCAGATTCTGGCACAAAAGAAAATAAGTATAAAGTAGGATTAGAACTAAAGACATCTGGGTAAAATGCAATGAAGGATAAGAAACGTCGTCATGGTTTCTCCAATTGCAAATATCCAACATTTAGAGATAAGCATATCAAGTTTCTAGTTATATAGATCCAAAAAAAATTAACCTCCCAACTTCCACCCTGAAAGATAAGCCCTCTTTCCTACATTAACCTCAAACAAAACTAAAACAAAGCCCGTAAATCTATCTTAATAAAATGATTTCTCACAGGCTAACTACCAAAAGGAAAAACCAATCTAAAACCTAGTTTGCCTAACTATCATAAAAAATAATCCCCACATGATATTCAGACTCATATTATTTCTACAAAATTAAAAAAAAGGCTAAATAAATCCAAATAAGCAACAGATTTAAAAAGATTCTGCTCATTCATAAAACAACAAAAAGAGCTATTTGGGAACTTTAAATGGGAAAGTTCAACATTAGTGCGCTCGCTAAAATCTAAAAAAGTTAAAAACAGGACTCTATAGCCTCCTATATCAACTTACAAAGGAATATTGATGCCACGAAAAAGTGGGAAATATGGCAGAAGAAAGATCAAGAAACAAAAAGAAATAGCAAGGGCAGTACCACAAAGCAATAATCTTTGACAGCATCCACAATAAACCTAACAGGCTGAGACTAAGGATAATCTTAATTGAACCAGAAATAAGCAAGCAAATGCATTTCCAATTAAAGGGAAGAAAAGAGGACATACTATCTTTATGCATTATAAATGACTGCATAAGAACCAAAAGAAAAGTGTCTTGGATGACTTGAAGTCTTGACAACTCTCCATAATTGAAGCAACATAATTTTCGGGGTTATTCAAGAACCTTTCTGCCAAAGAAGTAATAATCTTCAGATTATTTTCAGATATGCTTCCTCGTTGCAGCATCTGCATTTTATTTTCCACAATGACAACTAACAATTAAAATACTATCAACATAAAATATATGAAGCAACCATAATTAATCCATAACTTAATTATGACGGGTTGTTAACATACCAATTCTGTTCCGGAGACACTAGGGAGATTCTCAAAAAGTGGCCAGTTCAAATTCTTGGCTAATTCTAGCACTTTCAAATTTAACCTCCGTGTCTGCAGTCAGAAATAATATATCAATGGTAAAGAAATGAAGAGAAAATAAAGCAAAATCCAGTCACTGGTCCAAGAATGGAAAGAAAAGAAACTAAAACAACAGTATTAACCAAAAGGAGAACAACCTTTGGAAGAATTAAAAGTAAAGGACACATCAACGCAGCAAGCATATTCAGATGATCCTTGTGATCCCGAGATAACAAATCTGCTTTCTCCAGGCAACAAAGAGCCACATCACATGCTAGACTTGTGTTCTCCGATAAAGCTTCAAGCCAAAACGGAGTCAGAAATCAGATATAGGTAACTCCACATTTTACCATGTTAAACATTAAATAGTCTGTTCAAGCAAGAATCAAAACATAAGGTGAAAAGGGTATAGAAAGATTTGTGTGGCAAAGTACATAACAAACTCACTTGAATTAAGAATGCCAATGCATCGCTTAATCACATTATTCAATGCTTCAAGAACATCAGAAGAATTTACGATCTCTGTTAACCCATCAAGAGAGACAGCTGCCCTAACAACAGTAAGATCCTCATCATGAAGCTGTCGTAATATGGCATCTTGAACAGAGGAAAAACCCTGCTCCAAAAGGGAATGAGAAAACATTAACAAAAAATAAGAAAGAACGAGCATGAAATTTTTTTCATTCGGAAGCTAATATACTTAGATGTGTAAACAAAATTTCAGGAATCTCTCTCTCATCTTCCTTCCATACAATAAAGATCAAACAAACAATAAAGCAAAGCAGCAGAAGGATGACAACTAGCGATTCACATTAAGACTCACAATCACCAAGAGAAGCAGACCATAACACGACATTCCAATAGTCCTTATTCAGTTATTGTCTCAAAAAAGCTTAGTTGAGCAGTTTACACAGATACTACAATAAACCCAGTGCCAAATGATATGAGCAGATACGGATTTTCTTTTTTATATAAAATATATATAAAACAAAAAATAAAAAGTGAAATGGGAAAAAAGAAAAATTAGGCCATGAGAACATAAAGTTGCAACCCAATAAATACACCTTATAGCAAAAAAATAGAACTAAAAATTAAAATTAAAATAATCATGCACCACCTAAAAAAAAATTAACCAACCACAGGAGGTTATCAACCTCCCACCAGCGTTAATTGAGCATGACACCTAAAGTAAAAGAAAAGTATTAACAAAAATAAAGACTTCATAGAATACAACCTGTAGATCAGTAGCCTTTGTTTCCATGATACTGGTTATGTTTAAGCCAGAGAGCGCAGCACACCGAACATCAGCCTAAAATGCAATCACATGTTCATAGAAAAAGAATGCCCAGATGAGATATATAGCATTAAGAATGGGTTATTACTCATACGACAAGCTACAGGTAATACCTTTGGATGATGCAGTGCAAACCAAAGTTTTGAATAAGAGAGGGTGGCTTGAGACTTATCCAAATTCCCATCCAATATCTTGCACAAAATCTCATAGACCGAGTCCCCTTTCTTAGATTGGACCTTTTTTTCCTGTAAAAGCTAAAGATGTAGAATAGATATACGCACACAAAGCAAAGTGCTGGAGGAAAAAAGACTATATTGGACACATACTTGAAGAAATTTGTGAACAGCTCCTCGTAGTTCAGATGGATAATGCTTATTGAGAACTGATAAAATTTGCTTCAGCCAGTGACCTACAACAGAGAGACCGTCTTGACAGATAAGAAATACAAAACCAAGAAATTCTAGAACTGCGTGTTAAGAAATACACAGACTTTCCAAAGACCATTCGAGAAATTAGAATAACATACATTAAAGATACAAACCAGTAGATACTTCAATGACATAAGAAAAGAGAGAGAGAGAGAGAGAGTATTTCCTACTATAGTACCTGATACCGATGATGATGAATTACTCATTTTCTGTGAATTTCTCAAGCAATAAGACAGGACCTTAGCGACAACATGGTGCACAAAATCCTTTATAGGAACTACCTCCAACAGTGAGATCAAAACAGACTGACATGATTCAGCAGAAAAACTGCAAACAAAATGAGAACCGATTTGAATTTAGAACCCATTAAAGGAAGATATTTAGACATTGATTGTCAAAAACTACACTTTCTTTCTCACCTGTACTCAACCAGAGAATCCAGAAGCACCAAGAGGAACTTATCTATATTGAACTCTTTAAACAGCTCCAAAAGAATCCCAGCTAAATCCCTTCAATGTAAAGTATGAAATAAACCTAGTAAGTAACAAACATAAATGAATTATGTGAAACAGTTTGAATACACTTAAGGCTACCAACAATACCGGATTTCCATTAGAGTCTCAAGAGCCTTCTGTGGGAACGTATCAAGAGATTGCAACTGAAAGTTTTGTGCAAACAGTAAGTGGCAGAAAATCAAAAGAAAATATAAAATTTTACAAATAAATAGGTACCAAAAGATCACTACATGCCAAAAAATAATCAATATTCTAGATGCATAAATAAAGAGGTAAAAACTACAGATTAAGCGCATCTCAAGTGAAAAGTGATGGAGGAACTCAAGCGAAAAGCCATGAATAGAACCAGAGCGGACAAGAATGGGTTCTTTTAAAAAAATAAATAATAGTAACGTAATACCTGAATGAGGTTGATCATAGTCATTAGTGACAACCGAAGCCACTGAAGATCAGTTAACTCTTTTGCATCATCTCGAGCAATTTCAGCAATTGATCGAATCAAAGTATTGACAAGTTTTGGAGACAACGCAACTTTACTTGATAGTAAACCAACAATCATCATAGCACCAGCCTATCCACAAAATAAATTTTGCATTTCAGCATTAGAAACAAAGCATGCATTTTACACCTAAAGCCAATACCAAAGAAAACATATTTACAAAAACTTAATGAACGAAATTCTGCGCTCATTTCAAGAATGACCTAAAGAACACAAACACTCGGGACATGTGAACCTAAACAACAAAGAAACTAGATAATGCTAGTTTGATCTTCGATATTCTGAACATTCCAAAATATCGCTGCGAGTCATATCTTTTTCAACAACATTGATAGAGTAACAATTTATGCCTTATTAAATAACTCCTACAAAACCTGCTTCACTTGTCAGATGCAAAACCAACACTCATATGGTTCAAGCATAAGCCAGAATTTGGCAATGACAGGCATATCGGAGTAAGATATACATTCAGTATATTATAACTGAAACTCACTATGGCAGTCATTTTGCGGATTCGAAAGCAGAACCATTCAGAATGAGTTGCTCAAATTCAATGCAGAGAGAGTAACAGAAATTTAAATGAAAGATAGAATCTTACCGCTAGCAGTACAACTTTATAAAATTGAGTGATTCCACATATAATCACTTTAAGACAACAAAAGAACCGGTGTTTATGGATGAAAACAAATAGAAATATTACTTCACCAAAGAACCCGTGCTTACGGATGAAAACAAATAGCCTTGTTTAGTTGTCTGTCATCAGTTTTTTATGACATTAGCAAGAGCCAAAATAAAAAAAAAAAACATCCCTAACCTAAGAAGTCGCTAAAATAGCCAAAAAATCATATGCATCAAGCACAAATCCTCTTGGACAGTAAAAAATGGCTTTAAACCTCACCCTGTGATCTGGACCACCTTTTGCATTGGGCTGAAGTCCAGAATTAACAAACGGAAGAATCCTAGTGACAACATCATTGTCCACAGATGTAACAGAACCCAAAGCCTCGACAACAACCGCTGTGCAGAAGCTGATCATGGGCCTTGAGGGCTGAGACTTCTTTGACGGCGATGCCTGAGAAAAAAGAGCCACCTGTAATGACACCGCGACAAGATAATGTCGAATCAACACTAGACCAAAATGTGTAAATACTCACATAATTGCATAGGACCTCCAAAACTCCCTTATCCCGTATACATTGCTGTACTATAACCTTTCTCGGCGGCGGCGCACCGGAGGCTTTTACACCATCCAAAAATTTCCATTTACTATTTCTACAATACCGCAAAACATAACAAAAAATCAGACTCATTAACATCACAAAACTGCTAAATGAAAACAGAGAATTAATAAAGTATACTAATTTTTCCTACCCTGCATTAATTAGTTGAACTATTCGGACAAAAATGTGGGTGTCATGGTATGGCAGAGAACACAAAATCAGTTCCTCAAAGTTGTAGACATGAATCCTGAAATTCCAACAAAGAACCACAACAAAATTTAATATAAACAAATTTAAAAGAAAAAAAAAATTGTACCCAACAAATGGTAGGAGCTTACTTATATCTTCTTATCAAGTACTCGAGCGTCTTGATTGAGGAGGGAAGTTGGAAATACGCCGAAACCAAACGCAAATACGAAGAAATCGTCGAATTTATACGATTATTCTCCTCAATACCCATCAACTCTCTATCCATTTCCTTGCTTTTATGGCTAAACAAGTCGTTCTTGTAGTTTCTAAACCGCTCGTCCATGCTTATAAGAACCTCCAGACCTGAAAATCAGTAGAGTTCACAACCAAAATGTTCCACTGGCTGTTTTTTATTTTTTATTTTTTTTCTCGGGAAACAAACGGAAAGGGAGGGGAGTGAAATGACGGACCTTGGAGGGCGATGGAGAGGATGGTGTCGGCGTCGATGTCGGCGGCTTCTTTGGGGTCGAAGAGAATGGAAGCGCGAGTGAAGGGCCTCTTGAGGGGGGGCTCGGAGTCGGCTTGTACGAGGGATTTGATGGCCTGTAACTGCGCGGCAATCGAGGTCGCCATGGCTGTCGTTGTAGAGAAACCTCGTCTGAGAATCAATGGAGGTTTTTGGTTTTTGGGAGCGGAACTCAAAGTGTCCTGGAACTCTCTACTTTTAACGGCCAACTTTGCGAGTGGTTTAGGGTTTATTCGGTCGTTTTTATCTCCCGGCGCCGAATTTTTTGAGGGTTTTTCTTTTTATTTTTTGGTTTCTTTTTAATTGTTATTTATTTCTTTGCCACTTGGCCGTGGCGGGCTGTAACATCGTAGAAACTAGGGGATAATTAATACTAAACTAACAAAACATAAAATTAAACTAAGCATATTTTTAGATTATAGATTCAAATATAAATTTTTTTTTTATTTTTTTTTTTGAAAAATTAATAAAAATTATAATTAGTTTTTAAAAAATCAACAAATTTTAACTTAAAGTTTTCATTTCAAACCCGTATTCCAAACAATCACTAAAGTTAATTAAAATTTATATAATGTTAGTCAATAATAAAGAATTTATGTCATATTAATTAATAAATGAAAAAAATTGATTATTTTGATAATTTTCTCAACAAAGAAAAAAAAAACTTTGGTCACTCACTTTTTTTTATGATAAATTGGTCACTCACTATTGGTAATATGGAAGAAATAGAATGTAAACCGTAGTTCTAGTTTTTTTTTTTTTTATCAATGTGGATAATTTAGATAAATTAAATTAGGTTAATCTTTGACCAATATTATTGTATGATTAATAATCCATTTGGTGTTTTGATTGGAATTAAACTTTTCCAACTCTTTTTTTTTTTTAAGTTAACAAAAATTTTAACTAATTTAAAATAAAATCAAACAATTTCAATCCAAAAAGTTTAGATCCAACCATAAATCAAACGCAAGTTAAATGATCAAGTGTCATGAACTGTGGCAATTTGGTAAAAAGTTTGCAAAAGTGTGGCATTTAATAGGAAATGTAGCATCCGCTTGATTAACTAACTACTGTAGAAATGATCAGTTAAGCCTAAATAGAGTTTATTTTCTGATCAAACTAATGCATATATATATTTTGATAAATTAATGCATATAAAACCCACGAACTTGAATATAACATGAAAAATATGCTACACTTTTTGCCAAAAAACATAGCAAAACCACCTTAGGATGAAAAAGGGTCACTGCCCATTTGAGCAGAAGTAGGGATGTTCACGAATTGGAATTGAGCGGATTAGGACTAAATTCATGACACTTTTTGATTGAGATTTTTTAAGTATGTTATCAAATCTGTGAGACTTCCAATCAGTCTATAAACTCTAACATACTAAATCTTAAAACAGTTATATAAAATAATAATACAATCAGATTCAAGTCTTTAATAATAAATTAAATTGTAACATAACTAACATTATAAATATATACGTATAAGATTCATATTAGCGGATTACACATATTAAAATATTCTCAATTCGTAATCTAATGTGTAGCCCTCTGATTGAGAAAATCCTAATCTGTTAAACGGATTGAGCGGATTCACAGATTCAGTAAACACATCTATCCAAAAGCTATTAAGCTTATTCTTCAATCAAAAAAACATATAAAAAGAATTTTAACTTTTTTCTCAATTAGCCCCCTAAAATTTTCTAGTTGTAATATTTCATGGATTTTTGTTTGGATTATTTCTTGAAATTATTAGTTTTTGTTATTTAGTCAGAAATCAGAATGATAAACATGACAGTTTACGTTGTTGTTTTTTTTTTAATAAAAGAGCATCATATTCTCATCCTATCATAACATTATTTAAAACTGATTTTAAAATATTTGAATATATTTATCAGAAAAACTTATCTCTAAAAAATCTTTCTATTAAAATTAGAAAACAAGTTTATGAGAAAAACTCTTATAGCCCGTTTGGTATTACATATTAAACTCACATTTTTCATCTCAGTTTTTGTCTTTTTCTGAAAAGTTAATAAAAATTATAACTAGTTTTCAAAAAGTCAACCAACTCAAATTTTAAAATTTCAACTCAAACCGTTTCACCAAACGGACCTTAATGTATAAAACTTTAAACTTTCCGTTAAAATTTAAAAAAAATACTATGCTTTTTAAAAACATTTTTTATTATTTTAAATTATAAAAACATTATTTATTATTATTATTTTTAACAGACCAAAAGCAAAACTCTTCATGCAAGCCCAAAACAATAATTTCTCCTTTCTCAAAAAAAAAAACAATAATTTCTCCCAAAAAAAAAAACTGAAACAAGGTAAATCACAAATTAATTATTATTAAAAAAAATCACAAATTAATTCCAACAAAAGCCATCATAAATACCGGAGCATTAAGATTTTTTTAATTAAATAAAGCCAAAGAAATGGGAGTCCAAACGCCTTTTGAAAGCTTTCAAAAGCACATCAAATTCTCTCTCCCTCTCTCTCTCTCTCTCTTCCGTTTTTTCAAACTCCCATCACCCACTCTCTTGCTTCAGATTGTAAACTACAGTGAAGTCCTCCTCCTCATTTCCCAAATCAAAATCTGAAGGTTTTTTTTTTTTTTTTTTTTGGCATTTTCACCGTCCCCAATCTCCCATTGGCTGGCTGGTTCACAGATCTCATCTCGCTTTCAAGATGCAAGAACTTCTCGTCCGCCATTAATGGTGTCCCCTAAGCCCTCACAAAAAGCCCACTCCCAATCTTCGACACTCGGTCCGCGTCTGAGGCTTCCATGAACCCCAACTCTCTGCCTCCGTGACCTTTCTTCCTTCTCTGGCTATGGAGTTCACCGAGCCCTACAAGCAGACCGGCCCTTGCTGTTTCTCCCCCAACGCCCGCTTCATCGCCGTCGCCGTCGATTACCGCCTCGTCATCCGCGACACCATTTCTTTCAAGGTGATTTCTGTTTACTTTTGAGAATTATTCTTGGATTTTCTTCTTAAAGTTTCGTGCTTGGTTGCCGAGAAAGTGCCGGGAGAGAAAACTTGCTAAGATCCATGCTATTGAAGTACTGATCTTGTGATGATATATATATATATATATATATATATATTGTTCTTTTTGTTAGAAAATTGAGCTAGAATTGTAAATTTGAGACTTTGGTTCCGCCGGATCTTGGCTGTTGATTTATTTTCTACTTGACAATGTGAAGCATGAGGCATACTAGTTCTCTGCTTGGTTGCTGGGGAAATTGTAAGCATTTTGTTAGAATTCTTTCAATTCCCGTTTAAATTTAGTGCATTCGTTTTGGTTCGTGGAATTCAAACTTTTTCTTTATAAAAATGGGAACTTTTTGTTGCAGTTGGTGTAATGTCAAGGATGCTATAGAGTTGTTTTACGCTGCATCGTTGACACGAGTTTTGTTTGTAGCAATGTGATTATATACGACTTTAGCAAGAGGCAAATTTCGTATGTAATTTTCGTAACAATGTCTTTACTCTTATGCATGTAGCTAAGAGATTTTATGCGCTTTAACCCACAAGGTTAATACTTCATATATTCATGGGAAATGGAAATGAATATAAATGATTACAATGAGAAGGTTCTTGCCAGCTACATTTATATTCTGATTGCGGTGTGCTTTATGTTCATCGATTTGAGAAATTTTATTACGTGAATCTAGAAGTTGAACCTGTCTTATATCCTCAAATGCAGGTTGTGCAGTTATTTTCATGCTTGGACAAGATTAGCTATATTGAATGGGCTCTTGATTCTGAATACATTCTTTGTGGTTTATATAAAAGACCAATGATACAGGCATGGTCGTTGACCCAACCTGAATGGACATGTAAGATTGATGAAGGCCTTGCTGGTATTGCTTATGCTAGGTGGAGTCCAGATAGCCGTCACATACTTACCACATCGGATTTCCAACTGCGATTAACAGTTTGGTCATTGCTGAACACTGCTTGTGTACACGTGCAATTGCCGAAGCATGCTTCAAAGGGTGTTTCCTTCACCCAAGATGGAAAATTTGCCACAGTTTGCACGAGACGTGATTGTAAGGACTACATTAATCTGCTGTCTTGTCATACATGGGAGATCATGGGTGTATTTGCTGTTGATACATTGGATTTGGCTGATGTTCAATGGTCGCCAGATGATAGTTCCATAGTGGTTTGGGATTCACCTCTTGAGTATAAGGTGATAACACCATTTAATTTTCTTGCAAACTATTCTTCGTGGAAGCTTTAAAAGCTCAGATTTGATATGGTTTGAATCATCTAAACAGGTCCTAGTATACTCCCCAGATGGGAGGTGCCTTTTTAAGTATCAAGCATATGAAAGCGGACTAGGTGTAAAAAGTGTTTCATGGTCTCCCTGTGGCCAGTTTTTAGCAGTAGGTAGTTATGACCAGATGCTGCGGGTTTTGAATCACCTTACATGGAAAACTTTTGCTGAATTTATGCACCTGTCAACTGTTCGTGGTCCATGTTGTGCCGCTGTTTTTAAGGTAACTTTTTGTTATCTCATATTAGTAGACGTGACCAAAATTTAATTCATTGCATAACATTTTTCACCTTTGCCTCGTAAATTTCCAGGAAGTAGACGAACCATTGCAACTTGACATGTCTGAGTTATGCTTAAGTGATGACTTCATACAAGGCAACAATGGTAAGCCCAGCTGTCAGTTATAACTTTTAGATTAGAAGCGACATTATAAAACGCAATCACCTTGTTTCATTCTTTTCCTAATGAAAGTCATGTTTTGTCACTAACCTTTCCAAGAAAAGGATTTTTTTTTATTTAAATACATTTCAATCATGTTGATTAGGTCTTCCCTTTTCCATTCCTTCCTTTCCCCATTTTATTTATTGATGTTCTCTACTGAAGAAGATACTTCAGAAGGACACTTTGGAGTCAGGTACGAGGTTTCAGATGTTCCTGTCAATCTGCCATTCCAAAAACCTCCCGCAGACAAGCCTAACCCTAAACAAGGAATCGGTAAGCGTCACTCTGTCTTGTACTCTACCTACTCAAATAAGCTGGTTTTTGAAATTTCCATTCAATACAATTGTTTTCTTCCCATACGAATATAAAGGGCAGGATGATGTGCTCTGTGATGAAAATGGTTAAGGCTGCATTTACTCTATCAAGTTTTGCATCAAGAGAAAAGGTGAACCTAGAGGTTACATAAATATACTAGGGCAGCCATCGTATGATTTTCTGTTCAAGATTCCTAAATAGATAGATGGGTCTTCATACTTGTGCACAATGTTGCAAATTGGTGGACTAGAAAATTCAGAAAGGGTTCGAAGAATGGTAATATAAAGCCGAGCTTGTTATGTCGCCCATTTTTGGGCAAGAGCGGGAATAAAAAATATTTGAGAGGTGTGGAGTTCTTAGATCAAGGAGGGGAAAACTAATCCTCTGCCAATAAAGGTTGAAAAAAGGAGAAAAAGAGACACTAATCTACTTGGCTGGAGCATTAGAAATAAACGGTAGAGTTGTATAAACCGTTTTCCACGTGTGATGTAATCGACCTTATGCATATCCATTGATTATGATAAGCTGTTTCTAAACACATTTAGACACGAGGGCGACAAATTGAAGTTGCTGTTATTCGTGCTATGGCCATTCAATTCAAACAATCAGGTTTTTCTGCCATGCAGGTCTATTGTCATGGAGCAATGACAGCCAATACATCTGCACTCGCAACGATAGCATGCCAAGCGTTCTCTGGATATGGGACATACGCCATCTTGAACTTGCCGCCATATTGGTGCAGAAAGATCCTATTCGAGCAGCAGCATGGGACCCCAAATGCACGCGTCTCATACTCTGCACCGGAAGTTCTCACGTGTACATGTGGACACCCGCGGGTGCTTACTGTGTTAATGTTCCTCTTCCACAGTTTACCATCACTGACCTGAAATGGAATTCGGATGGAAGCTGTCTCTTCTCAAAGATAAAGAGTCCTTCTGCTGCGCTGCGGTTCCTGTACTTCTGGATTCTAGTGAATATAGCTCGGATGATTGATGCAGTATTTTTCCAAAATCCGAACTGCAATTGTTAACTACTGGGAAAAAGTTAATGTATAAACAGATCATTCAAGCTTTGTTTCTCTGTCTCGGAGATTCGATATTTCCATTCATTGTAGTTGCCAGTTAGGAACATCTGACAGTTTTGCTGTATTTAATATTTATTTGACCTATTTTCCATGGTGCCCTCTAAGCTAACATTTTTTTTCCACATGGCCAACGGAGTCTTTAACTATAAATAAGGCTTTGATTTCTAGATAGCGGAAGACTATTGAAAGTATTAAGGGTCCGTTTGGGGAGGTTTGACATCTGGTTTTAATATATATATATATATATATATGTGTGTGTGTCTTTTTTTCTCAATTTAAAACTATTTTTTACTATTTACATCTCCAAATATGTATAGTAAAATTATTCTTAAGTCTATAACTTTATTATTTCAAGTTTAAATGAGATGATTTTTTTTCTTAAAATTACATAAACTTTCGAGAGAAACAAAAGATTCATAGTAATATTTTTCTTTTCGAACTTAGTTTTTACATTTTTTTTTCTAACTTGAAACTATTGTTTTTTCCAACCAAATATACATTTTTAAAACTCTAATTTAAATATCTCCAAAACTATAATTATCTCCAAAACTTCCCCAAGTGAAACCGTAATCTATCATATTCTAAATTGTTGTTAGTTTTTTTTTTTTTTAATATCGTGACAATGTGCCGACAACTAATGTGAATTATATTCATGTTTTAGATAATAAATCATATGTGATTAACGTGATGCTTTCAGCTAAAACTTTAACTTCTGTAAAATTTTTATAAAAAAAAAAAAAAAAACTATTTAACACTAGTTTAAAAGATTAAGGACCTTTTAGTAACAAAAAAAAAGATTGAAACCAAATCACAATTTCAAAAAAAAAAAAAGATGTCAATAACCAATTTACCTACTGCAATGAGTTAAACACCTCGGATTTGGAAGCGCATTAAAGGCGGGCTTCCATGTCGGTAAGCTTCTGTTTGGTGAAACAGTTTGAGTTGGTTGATTTTTTAAAAACTAGTTATAATTTTTGTTGACTTTTCAGAAAAAGATAAAAATTGAGATGAAAAATTTGAGTTTAAGATGTTTCACCAAACGGAAGACTTGAACAATTGTCGTTTCATACGTCATAGGCTCATAGAACATACTTATCATATTTTTTTAAAAAAGGTTGACAATGTATCAATTTCCTAATCTAAAATAAGGTTTTATTATTTATTTTAATAATTGATAGAAACGATTTTTTATAATTTATCCCGCAGAAGGTATGCATTTTGAATGCTTCCCTTAAATAAAAATTCTTCATTCCTAAATTCAACGTATATAGGTTACATTTTTTCACTTGAGAAAAATAAGTTTAAAATATTTTTATACAATAGACGTTCACATACGTAATTAAGTGTCCAATTGGATTGATCGTTTGAACTGGAAAATTTGAAATGTTACATTCAAATTATGAATTCAAAATGTAGTTTGAATTATACTCAAATGGAATATGTTTAGATAGTTTTGTAAAATGTAAAAGTAGAAAAATAAGTATAGTATGAATTTTTAAAAAGGGAATGTATGTGGTAGAGATCCTCATACATCCTTTTTCTTTGGACCGTCTAGATTAAATCGGACGATTCAAATGTTGTTGATTTATTATGTTTATCATACACCTTACCTCACACAATTTCTCCCACTCAAAATCTTTTCCGTCGCCGGCGATCTTCTCGCCGCCGGCGACGAACGCCGTCGACCCACCTCCGGCCCCCCAGCCCCGCCGCCGGCGACTCATTTTCTCTCTCTTCCCCTTTCTCTCTCTTTTCTTCTCTCTCTTCCCCTTTCTCTCTCTCTCTCCTCTCCCCGACGCCGGCGACCCACCTCCGGCCCTCCACCACCGGTCCCAGCCCCGGCCGCCCCCGCCCGCCCCCCCCGGACCTCCCTCTCTCTCTCCTCCCCTTTCTCTCTCTTCTCTTCTCTCCCTCTTCCCCTCTCTCTCTTCCCCTTTCTCTCTCTTCCCCTCTCTCCCCCCCCCCCCACCCCCCCCCCCGTACCCCCCGTGCGCCCCCCTCCCTCGGCCTCCCCCCCACCCCCTGCCCCCCCCCCCCCCCCCCCCCTTTTCTCTTCCCCTTTCTCTCTCTTTTCCTCTCTTCTCTCTCTCTTCCCTCTTCTCTCTCTTTCGCGGGCCGACGGGAGGGGGTGCCAGGGGGCAGGGGGGTGGGGGGTGCACGGGGGAGGGGGGGCTGCACGGGGGGGCCGGGGCTGGGGGTGGGGGCCGGGGGTGAGGGGAAGAGAGAGAGAGGGGTCGCCGGCAGGCGGCCGGCCCCGGGCCGGGGCTGGGACCGGGGTGGAGGGGCCGGAGGTGGGTCACCGGCTCGGGGGAGAGGAGAAGAGAGAGAAAGGGGAAAGAAGAGAAGAAGAAGAGAAAGGGAAAGAGAGAGAAAATGAGTCGCCGGCGGCCGGGCTGGGGGGCCGGAGGTGGGTCGACGGCGTTCGTCGCCGGCGGCGAGAAGATCGCCGGCGACGGAAAAGATTTTGAGTGGGAGAAATTGTGTGAGGTAAGGTGTATGATAAACATAATAAATCAACAACATTTGAACCGTCCGATTTAATCTCAAAGAAAAAGGATGTATGGTAGAGCTCTTTCTCTACCACAGACATTCCCTTTTAAAAAAGTGAAAATTTGAATTTGAATTTGAATTAAATTGAATTGATTATTATTCTGAGATAATTTAAATTGAATAATTTTAAAATAGTGATAAAAAAAAACATTTAAATACCCTTAAATGTTTAACCACTAACCAGTCTACATCTTATTGGAGATGGACATCTAAATGGGCACTAAATATTTAGAAATTATATACCTGGTAAATATTAGATTGATAGACAAGAAGAAAAAGAAAATTATGTATATGCTATACTTATTATACATTAGATTAAAAGAAAGATCAGTTATTTCAAAAATAATAATAAAAGAAAAGAAAAGATCAGTTAAAAAAAAGAGGAAGAACGATGAAAAAAAAAAACGTAAGCATATCAGAAAAAAAAAAAAAAACTCTATTTATCATGCTTTAAACAAAAACAAAAAGTGACAATATTTAATTACAATTTTATATCTCATTAAATTAA
Organism: Ficus erecta; assembly: GCA_008635985.1. Lineage (NCBI taxonomy): Eukaryota > Viridiplantae > Streptophyta > Magnoliopsida > Rosales > Moraceae > Ficus > Ficus erecta. Next base: position 4,642,121 of record BKCH01000010.1, read on the forward strand.
TTAAAAATTATGTTAGTTAAACACGCGTTCGAATGTGATGGAGGGAAAATATACATATGAACCAAACCAAATCCTATTCGAAACGTATTCATTTTTGGGATAGTAACGTAACCGCCTTTCTACGTTATTCATCATACTATGCTTTTGTTTGGTGTTTCAATTGAAACTCAAATTTTTCATCTTAATTTTGTCTTTTTCTGAAAATCAATAAAAATTATAACTAGTTTTTAAAAAGTCAATCAACTCCAACTTAAAATTTTCATTTACAATAAATAAGTAACAAACGGAGGTTATATATTCATTCTTCTGTCCTGATGATCGAAGTTTGTGTTTTCTTTGGGTGGTCAAACTTTTTCGCATCTTCGAAGACCAAGTATGGCGACATCTTCAGGTTTCTTCTTCTTTACTGTTTTAGTTTTCTAAGTTCTTACCACGATTCTCTTGACTTTCTTCCCATACTCAGACTGGCCAAATATACATACACATAATATAAACACACACACCATTTTAATTTGTACTCTTTTATGAGAACGTGAACCGGTTTTAATAAAGTTCGTATTATTGTGCTTCAATTAGTTATGCATGTGTTGCATTAAAAAAAAAGAAAAGAAAGAAAAAAGAAATAGGGAATTTCTTTCTTTTAATCCGGCCTATGCTTGCAAGATTAGGTCGAAAAACAAGTAAAACATGATATTATCTGTTTTGTTATCTATTATGTTTCCGACTGCAGATGTGTTAATTTAGGGTTTGCCAAGAGAATAATAAACTTTAATTACATGGAGGTTCTGTGGTTTTCTGCACACACAATACATGTGTGTGTGTGTATATATATGCATATAAGGTCAAATTTAAAATAATTCAATGATTTGCAAAAACGAGAAAAAAAAAAAAAAAACTGAATGGAATAGGTATATAGAGAGCAATATCAAAGATAAAGATTAATATTAAAATAATATAATTAAAAAGAAATAAAAATGTATAACAAATTCTTAAATATAATCAGGGAGGGGATAATACGAGGAGTATTTCACGACCCTGACTTCAATTTGGATATAAGAACTGTCTCGTTCTTGTCTTGTACCCTTTTGACAATTTCTCGTTCTCATCATATAAAGGACCGATACTCGCATTGACTTTTTTTGGGGGGGGATTGACTAATTTTTTAAAATTTTCCAGCATTACTTTAATTGTTTGACTAAAGGAGAAAAATTATTAACTGTTAGATTCGAATTTTACAGGTTTTAATTTACGTTTTACTATTATCTTTTTTTGAGTTGAACGAATGTGGTTTTTTTTTTTTTTAAATAAACTTTTAGTAGCTTCTTTTTTCTTTCTCAATGGTACAAAAAGAAGAACAAAAAAAGGGTAAAGAGACGTTGTTTTTCCTCGACAACTCACGAAGAAACGACATGTCATTTAGTAAGTTTAAAATTAAAAGGATTTATAGTTAAATAGTTTTTTTTTTTAAGAAGTATTTTAATAAATGGCCGAATTGTTTAAAGATTAGTTAAATGGTTTTTTTTTTTTTTTTTTCTAAAATGATTAATCAATTATCTTAAATGATCAATCAGTGATTAATCACATAATACGTCAATCAATGATTAACTTATGGTCAATCACTGATTGACTATAATATAAATCATCAAATTTCATAGTCAATCATTATTTTTTATTTAATCACTGATTGACTATTAATCAATGACTGGTTGACAAAATCTGAAAAATGACAAACAACAATTTTTCTAAAGAAAAAAAAAGTTAAGTCATTTATTAGATCAGATGATTAAAAAAGACCACCCATCTGTTTTTTTTTTTTTTTTTTGAAGAACAAAATTTGGAACGAAAACTGACAAAAAAAAATAGTAGTTTAGAAATTTAATTGCAGGTTCATTTCTAGAAAGTAAACAAAATGTAACAAACAAAAATAAAAATTTCACTTATTTAATGGATAATTTAAGAAATGATGTGACTAAAATAAACGGAAGGTTGGCAATAAAATCTCCTTTTAAGTAAATAACGTTCAAGTCACCAAGTTACTTATAAGTATACTTCATTGATATTAAACTAAAGTAATATTAATGTGCATGAATGAGTTTTTTTTTTTTTTTTTTTTTTTTTGAATTCATTGAATTGTGGTGGAGGGTTTGAATTTAAGACCTCAAAATTAGAAACAAATACATGGAATCATTGTTCTTATACCTGCAATCATGCTTGAAGGATTTATGTAGCCGACTTTCTTATATTTTGAATTTTTTTAAAGATGATTTCATGTATATAGATATAAAATAAGGAATGCTAACTTAGTACAGTCCAGGAAAATAGCGAATAAAAAAAGAGAGAAAATCAATCCTCAAAATTGTTATCTAGCAAGTGACTAATTAATCAGGGGTTGTTTTGTATTTTTATCTTCATTTGTTTACTATTATTATTATTATTATTATTATCTTCATTTGTTTACTATTATTATCCATCACCAAGCAATATTAGACCGTACAGCTTATCCTTTTTTTATATGGACTGATGACTGTCATAGTTTAGAATATTGTTGCAAACGAAATTTTACAATTCAACTCCAAAACTCTCATATTTACATCTTATTTTCTTTCTTTCCACTTTAAAAGTATTCAAATTTATTTAAAAGTCTATAACTATTTTATTTCAAGTCGAAATGAATTTTTTTTAATCGTATAAAATGACAAGAGAACTAAAACAAAGTTAATATTACATTTTTTTCGAACACATTTTAATTGTTATATTATTTTTATATTATAGTACATTTATAATTCATACTTCAACTCAACCAAACACGTTTTTCAATTACAACTTACAAACTCCAACTCCAATCATTGTTCTAAACATGTATCTCATAAAAAATAAAAATAAAAAGTTATCACACGGGTACTATACTTTTTGTTTCATTTAAATAAACTACAAAATTGCTATTACAACCTTACTATAATGTCGCCAACAACAATACTTTTGTGCTTAATTTTTTTAAATCTTACACTAATTTAAATTAATATACACTAAGATGAAAATTAAGTGTTATTTTTAAAAATAAAAAAAATAAAAGAGGGATATGTGGTTTACTCTCTCTCTCCGTCCCTATGAGACCCTAGGCTTCAAGAGTAGATAACTGTGGCTCCACTAGTGGTAAAAAAAATTAAGTTTTTTTCCATTTTCAGTTTCACTTAAAAAAAAAAAAAAAAGAATAGTCAATGACTCTTGATTAGTGACTTTTGATCACTCTTCTAAGGCTGTCACATAACAAATTTGTTACAAATCCCATGGCGGTCCAGTCACTGTCACGTAAATTTTTTTTATTTATTTTTATTTTAGCCTAGATTCGCCTACATATCTAAAATTTTTAACAACTTTTACATCAATTTCAATTATCATAAAAACCATTTCCTCATCATTATATGTTGATCCAGATCAGATCCCGATAAATCTATTGTTTACAATTGTTTTATCCTTTTTAATTATAAATTAAATTGTAGGCAAGTACAAACATACATTAAATTTAAGAATAAAAATATTTAATTTTAGATGGTGAGATAAACAAGAGCTTAAATAAGTAAACAATGACGTTAAAAGCATCATAGCCACATTCAAATCCGAGCATGCAGACTGATCAAATTTGGAGTGTCTATCTTGATCAATGATCATCCATATGTGTTCAAAAATCCAATGGTAATTAAACGCTTGTTTTGAACATTGATTCAAATTGGAAAAAAAAAAATTTTTGAAGTTGACTTAAAAAAAAAAAAAAAAATCAAAATCATACTTATTTTTCTAACACCTATTATATCTAGATTCCCAAATTGAATCAATATGCAAAACAAATCTAACTCAGCCAAATTTAAATTAATAAACACTAAAAGAAACTCTTTTTTTTTTTTGGTAAATGAAAAGGGGATTGGTGGTGTTCTCACACCTCCGTTCCAATGGTCATTGGATGACCCACTGATTGCACCGATGGAATGACAAGGAACTTGACCTGAAGTCTTCACAGCAACAGACCCCAGGCTTCAAGAATAGACATCACATGGTCCATATTACCAAAGACTACTTTGCGTACGTCATGACTCGAACCTGAGACCTGATAGAAGCAAAAGTTCTAAGTAGGCCTTATTTGCCACCAACCCACCATAGTGATAAAAAGAAAAATTAAAATTTTTTCCATTTCCAACTGAAGCATTTACACAAAATGGCCATTTTAGAGTACCCCTTTTAAAAATACGCACTATTAAACTAATAAATTTGAACAAAATTTGAAATTCACTACTTTTTCCTTCCCCAATTACCCTTCCATAAATCAAGTTCGCAGAGATATTTCATTAGAGTTTTTTTTTTTGGAAAACAAAAACCATATAATTCACGTCATTAATTCACTTTCTTTTCATTCTAGCCAAAAAAAAAAAAAAAATCATTTTCTTTCTCGACTCCTGACTTAATGCACTTTTTTTTTTTTAAGAAATAAAACTAACTTCCTTATTTCATTTACTTTCATTTTTAAATTCAATTGAAAATATAGATTTGGCAGTTATATTATCTTTTTTCAAATGTGAAACACATTTAGTTCTTGAGTAGTTCATTTGAGATCACGTTTTTGTTTTTGTTTTTTTTTTTTTTTTTTCCCTTTATCAGTGTTTACCTTTTTTTCGTCTGCCTTAGTTTTCTTGCTTGCCAGCGATTTTCGCTGCCATGTTAAAAGCTTTTGTTGGTTATAATGTATAACCAAACAGGGTGTGTAAACAGAGAATAGGGACGCGCGGGGATCTCTAAACTCATCCCCGTCCCATAATCCGTACTAGGTTAAATTTTTAACCCCTTTATAATATTTATCTGTTTAGATCAGATTTTTCTTGTTCCATTTAAGACGGGTCCTCACGGATTAACACCTTTATAATTTTTTTAAAAGTATTAATTTGATATGACTATATAAATGTTATACCTTAAATATGATGGATATAGGGTGAGAACAGTTTCGGGAGACGCACGCCTCTATCCTGATACACATATTGTTCACTTTTTTTTATTAAACATTTTAAACATGATTATATTTGATTTGGTTTGTTTTTTTTTTGTTTTTGTTTTTGTGGGTAAAAGGTGAATTTCATTTCAATAAAAAAAGCCAAAACAACACAGCCAAACAAAGCTTTCACAGAGAGAGTAAATCTCCAACCAACATTGAGTCAACACAGCCAAACAAACAAACAAACGAACATCAAAGAAAGCAACAACCAAACAGGGGGACCCTGTCAATTTTCCCTCTCCTCTTTCCTCTCTTCTTTCTCTCTCCTCTCTCACTGAGTTTCTTTCTTCGTAACCAAGTTTTGGGTTTTGACCAAAAATCGCCTATATAATCTTTTGAAAACTACCGTTGGGTTATTCCGAATGGTGAATAGAATAGTGCTTTGTTCTCTCTGTTCTCTCTCTCTTTCTCTCGGTCATTGGGGTTTCGTTTGGGGGTTTTTGAATTTCTTTGCCTCAACAGATTTTTCTTCTCTGTCTCTCCGTCTCTCTCTCACTCTCTGTTATGAAATGAATTCCCCTCATTGTTCTCAGGTACTTCTCTGTTATGAAGTTTATTTCATGTTTTTTACATTTTACTATAGAAGAAGCCCTGCAATTTCATGCTTATGAAGTTTACTTTTGTTTACCCAAAAAAAAAAAAAAGGGTTTCTTTCTTCGTAGCCAAGTTTTGGATTTTGACCAAAATCGCCTATATAATCTTTTGAAAAACTGACCGTTGGGTTATTCCGAATGGTGAATAGAACAGTGCTTTGTTCTCTCTGTTCTCTCCTCTTTCTCTCGGTCATTGGGGTTTCGTTTGGGGGTTTTGATTTCTTTGCCTCAACAGATTTTTCTTCTCTGTCTCTCCGTCTCTCTCTCACTCTCTGTTATGAAATTAATTCCCCTCATTGTCTCTCAGGTACTTCTCTGTTATGAAGTTTATTTCTTGTTTTTTACATTTTACTATAGAAGAAGCCCTGCAATTTCATGTTTATGAAGTTTACTTTTGTTACCCAAAAAAAAAACAAAAAAAGGGTTTCTTTCTTCGTAGCCAAGTTTTGGGTTTTTGACCAAAATCGCCTATATAATCTTTTGAAAAACTGACCGTGGGTTATTCCGAATGATTTATAAAATAGTGATTTGTTCTCTCTGTTCTCTCTCTCTCTCTCGGTCATTGGGGTTTCGTTTGGGGGTTTTTAATTTCTTTGCCTCAACAGATTTTTCTTCTCTGTCTCTCTGTCTCTCTCTCACTCTCTGTTATGAAATGAATTCCCCTCATTGTTCTCAGGTACTTCTCTGTTATGAAGTTTATTTCATGTTTTTTTACGTTTTACTATAGAAGAAGCCCTGCAATTTCATGTTTATGAAGTTTACTTTTGTTTACCCAAAAAAAAAAAAAATGGTTTTAGAATTGAAACTTGAACATTTTTAACGTAACAATAATCATGTTCATCATTTCTTTTTGATTTATTGAGAATTAAACTTTTTTTTTTTTTTTTTTTCCGATTAGTGTTGCTAATTTTGTTATCTACTGACTCTCATACTTTTACTATTGTTCAATTTAACTTGTGGAATTATGGGCTGTTGAGAGGCATACGGCAAGCATTATTTTAATGAAGGGTTGCTTGCGGAGAGGCAAATATCAGGCATCGTATTTAATAAAGAGGACAGGTATCGTTTTCTTTCTTCGTCATTAATTATCTTCATTTAGGTTGCATGATTGGTATATTAGTTTGTCAGCTAATTTTCATATTCCTTCATGTAAAAGTGTATCCTGGTAATTAGTTGAGAGAAACTCCTCTCAAACTATATAGAGAGAAAATATATATAGCGCGTATCAATTGATTAGTTGAAACTTTACAGGTTTGTTTCCCATCTTTATTGGGATAAGATTTCTATTTATCAATAAAACTGAGTGTTTTATTTAATCAAATTTTTAGTTCCTTACCAAGTAAGAACTATTAAAGTGAATTGAGTAGATTGTGTCCTCTGATTAATACAGAAAGTCAAGCTAGTAATTTTATCTACTGATTTTCAGGTTTGTTTGGTCTTTCTTGAACTATGATAGTATGCCTTAATCCTTGTTTCTATGGAACTGTATTGCTTACGGAGTTCAACATACATCAGTGCAAATGCAAGTCCATCCTTTCTTCGTTTTGCAATTCCTTTACATAGGTAAACTCCTGCAAGAAAAACTTCTTTTCTTTCGTAAATTTTTGCTTCTTAGCACAGTTGTGGATAATTCTATCCTTTTTGTGATTGTCAACAGACTCTTAAACAGTTTTTAGTCCTTTCTCTGAAGCTCTTGACGATGGAGGGAGCATCACTTCCTTGTCTAACGTGGGTCCTATGATCATATCTAGAGCATGACAGTTTAAACATTCATATTGTATATAAACTTTAGCCTTTTATCTTTTTTCGTTTGTTTGTTTCCTTCCTTTTTTGTTTTTTCCTTTTTTTTTTTTGTTTTTTTTTTTTGGGTTTGGAATTTACATGTAACTGTGAGATATTATCGTTTGGGACTAGATTTGTACATTTGTTAATTAGTTCGTAAAAGTCTTAGAGACATCTAATAGCCTTAGTCTTCATGTTTATTTCCTTTTTTCGACATGATGTGAAACCAATGACGTCCAGATTGCTAATTGTCATGAGAAGCTGCATCATGAGCAGTTTTTTGTGGTTGCCAAACTTATTGTTTTTCTACTTTTTTTTTTTTTTGGTTACTTGTAACTTTTGGTGACACTTTTTTTTTGGGTGGATTTGAGCTGGTCTCAAATACTGCCTCAAGTTGCAAGACTAGGGGATTTGTGGTGCCTTAGCCTATAAACTACACACTGGTAAACACGTTCATAACATACTTCTTTTCTCCAGTATATAATATTTTTTTTACACTAGTACCTCAATTGTGCTTAAAATCCTATACAGTTTCTGATTTCAGCATACTCTTAGGAGCTATTTGAGTTAAAATGATTATAGGTCTTTTTTAACTTAATCAACGTCTAGTATATTGTTTGTAGTTTTGTTACAACTAGAACAGAGGCATTAAGGTCGCGTATCATTCTCAAATGTTCTTGGCAACTGTATTCTTAAATTTAACCTCAATTCTAAGTATTATGTTTGTTTGTTTGATTTTTCTTAAAGCAATGGCAGTGAAAATGGACTCTTCCCGCCCTTGTTTTAGTTCCATATTGATAAAATCTATTAGACTGAACTCTACAACAACGTTCCTAGACTTTAAAATAATTACATCTTTTGTATACTTTATAGTAAAAGGAGCCGGTATCAATAACACGAGGCTTTGATACACAAGTCTCTCTTTACAACCGTATGTTCTTCACCTTCCATTCTGTTTTTATTTTTTTATTTTTTATTTTTTAAAGTAGTGTCATGACAAAATTTCTTTTTTTTTCCCCTCTCTCATCTAGTTGGAATTTGAGTTAGGAAAGCACTCGATTGATGATTCTCAAACAATGTCAAGTCAGCCATGGCAAAAAGGGACTTTTTCTGATTACTTTTATGTATATGTAATATTATTTATAAGGGTTTTATACATACACACGTGCATAAAAGCATATATACATGCCATACATACATACATGCATGTAAATACACATATTATAGAGCTTCACGTGAGTGAGTTTGATCTTTTTTGTTTTTGTTTTTTTTTTTTTTTGCTAATTCATGTTGTTATTTGATTTTTGTCAAGTTATTGACAGGGCTGCTACGTATCAAGCGAGGGATGCTACCATATGAAAAGCCACTCCCATGCCAAACTTATTTGCAGTAGCAGTTGCAAAATAGCAAGTAGTTAGTAGTAGTATCAGTAGTAGTAGCGTTAGTAGAATTAGTTAATAGGATTGGCTGTAGTAGTAGTAGTTAGAAAAAGTAGCATTACATTAGTATTAGCAGTAGTTAAATGATAATAAAATTTACTGACACCTAAATGGAATCCGTAAGTTACTGAATTAGCCGGCACTACCAAGGTTGCGGCGGTACACATTATCCGGTCGAAGTTAGAGGACTTTGACTAGCTTTTGGTAGTAGTAGTGGTAGTTATAGCAATAGAAGTAAGAGTTACTATCAGTAGCAATAATTCTAGTATTAGGAGTAGCTGTAGTACTAGTTAGTAAGTAAGTGTAGCACATCAATAGAAGTAGTGCAGCAATAGCAGTAACAATAACAATAGCATTAGCATAGGAGTAGCAGTAGCAGCAGTTGTAGTAATAGGATTGGTTGTAGTAGTAGTAGTTGGAAAAAGTAGCATTACAGTAGTATTAGCAGTAGTAAAATGATGCCAAAACTTACTAACACCTAAATGGAATCCGTAAGTTACTGAATTAGCGGCACTACGAAGGTAGCGTCGGTAAACATTATCCGGTCAAAGTTAAAGGACTTTGGCTGGCTTTTAGTAGTAGCAGTTGTAGTTATATAGCAATAGAAGTAGGAGTTAGTATCAGTAGCAATAGTTCTAGTATTAGGAGTAGATGTTGTAGTAGTTAGTAAGTGGTAGCGCAGCAGTAGAAGTAGTGTAGCGGTAGCAATAACAATAACAATAGCATTAGCATAGGAGTAGCAGTAGCAGTAGTTGTAGTAATAGGATTGGCTGCAGTAGTAGTAGTTGGAAAAAGTAGCATTACAGTAGAATTAGCAGTAGTTAAATGATACAAAAACTTACTGACACCTAAATGGAATCTGTGAGTTACTGAATTAGCGGCACTACCAAGGTAGCGTCCATAAACATTATCTGGTCAAAGTTAGAGGACTTTGACTAGCTTTTAGTAGTAGCAGTAGTAGTTAGAGAACTATGTTTTAGTTCTAAATTAGGCTGCTATAGTTGTTTGTTTCATGAGATATTTGCTATAATCTCTTCTTGCCCTGTGGGATAACATCAATTTTTCTTCTATGTGTACGGCTGCTCTTTTTGCTTTTTCTTTTCTTTTCTTTTCTTTTTTTTCAATGCAAATCTTCAATGAATGCCCCTTGTTAACTAGAAACGTGTAACACAAAAACTTGTAATTTGCACATTTTTGTGTTAGGTTCTAATATTATTTTATGCACTTACGTTATAGTACTTTTTACCTTTACTTCTACTGATTCTACTCTTTTGGAACGAGGGGCCATGGAGGGGTATATACCAGTATATACACCTTGTCAAATAACATAAACAGGTACTGTTTTCCTTACTAAATTACTTGTTGTTGCCAAAAAGTTTAATGTTGTAACACGAACATTTTTAACGTATACTTGTACCTTCCTTTTGTTTTGTTGATAATAGCTAGTACTTAATTGTCTCTCTTTAATAACTGCAAATTTTGTCATTTACTTCCTGTTGAAAATAGCCGACCCTTGTGTATTTAGTTAGAAAGTTATTTGCTTTCCTAGAATAGATTATTTCTGTTTTATGATTTTCCTTTATTAGTGTTGATAGTTTCCTGTTTTAGTGGAATTCCTATTTTATAGGAATCAGAGCATTAATTTTCTGTGGACTGGTATGCCGGCCACCAAGTGTATATAATTTAGGTTGTATATTGTTTCATTGAATAATAAGAAAATCAGAGAATTCTTCTCCTAAAATTCAACATGGTATCAGAGCCGGTCTCTGAACCCTAATTCTTTCCGAATTCCTCCCTTGCCGTATTCTCCTCATGACAAAATACGGCATGGCTTCAAAAACCTCTTCCTCGGAAGTCACTTCCAGATCCGAGTCTGATGCTCCTGCTCCTGTTATTTCTGATTCTTCTTCTTATAATCTTGTCACAAGCCATAAACTTCAGGGCCATAATTTTCTCCAATGGTCGCAGTCCGTCTTCATGTTTATCTGCGGCAGAGGAAAGGATGGACATCTCACCGGCGAAATCACTGCTCCAGAACCGGCAGATCCCAAGTACCGAGCCTGGAAAACAGACGATCATCTAGTTATGTCATGGCTCATAAATTCCATGACCACAGAGGTTGGAGAAAATTTCCTGCTCTTCAGAACAGCCAAGGAGATCTGGGAGGCAGTCCGTGACACCTATTCCAGCACTGAGAACTCCTCAGAATTATTCGAGATTGAAACCAGATTATATGAGTTGCGACAGGAAGAATCAAGCGTCACTCAGTATTTTAATGCCCTCACACGCTGTTGGCTGCAGTTGGATATGTACGAAATTTATCCTTGGAAATGCCCTGATGACTCTGTTTTGTACAGGAAGATCGTAGAACAAAAGAGAACCATCCGGTTTCTCCTCGGCCTCAATAAGGAACTGGATGAAGTCAGGGGGAGAATCATGGGGATTAAACCCCTTCCAACCGTTCGGGAGGCTTTCTCTGAAGTTCGCAGAGAAGAAAGTAGAAAGAAACTGATGATGACGGATAAGAATACCACACCAAATGTTGAAGGATCTGCCCTATACACTCATTCTTCGTCTCAGAATAATAAACCTCAGAAAACCCGACCATGGTGTGAGCATTGTAAGAAGCTTGGTCATGTGAAGGAGACATGCTGGAAAATATACGGCAAGCCTGCAGATTGGAAGCCTTCCAGCCGAAGACAGGATAGAGAAAACCGTGCAAATGCTGCTGCCACAACTGAGAATAATGCAGATTTTAGCCCTTTCACCAAGGAGCAAATTGAGGCGCTGCAGAAAATACTTAACAATGTTTCCAGTCCCGGACAAGCATCTCAAAGCCCAGCCGAAAAGCCTACCAGCCTTCTAGCACACCAAGGTATCCTTTCCTATGCTCATGTTGCACAAAATGCTTCCTCTAAACCGTGGATTGTAGATTCGGGAGCCTCGGATCATATGACTGGAGATATCAACATGTTCAGAAATTACAGCCCATGTGCGAATCATTCCCCAGTCCGAATAGCTGATGGTTCATTCTCACAAGTTGCAGGAACCGGATCAGTCCAATTAACAGAGAATCTTCATCTTTACTCTGTTCTTTATGTTCCTAAATTGGACTGCAATCTACTCTCTATCAGCAAACTTACCCGTGACTTAAATTGTGTAACTAAATTCAATTCCAATTGTTGTGATTTTCAGGCGGTGGATTCGGGGAAGGTGATTGGCAGTGCTGAGATGCATGGTGGACTCTATTTGCTCAACGGAAGTAATCTCCTTGGTAGACAAGTTCACCGGTCAAGTTGTGTTTCTGAGTCTAGTTCAAATTCTGTCAATTTTGTTTCCAATTCTGTTTCGAGTCAAGTCATGTTATGGCATTGTCGCCTTGGTCATCCAAACTTTGCATACATTGAAAAACTATTTCCCCATTTGTTTATCAATAAAAATTCTAAGTTTTATCAATGTGAAGTTTGCCAATTTGCGAAACATACTAGACATGTATACTCGAGTTTACCATACAAGCCTTCTCACCCATTTTCGGTAATCCACAGTGATATTTGGGGACCCTCAAGAGTAAAAAATCTAAATGGAGCCCGATGGTTTGTGTCATTCATAGATGATCACACAAGAACAACTTGGACTTTCCTTATGAAAGAAAAATCTGAAACAGCCACTATATTTCAATCATTCCATTCCATGATTACTACTCAATTTCAATGCCCAATCCAGGTTCTTAAGACTGATAATGCCAAGGATTATTTCAATTCAATCCTTGGCTCTTATCTTTCCACTCATGGAATAGTTCATATAAGTTCTTGTGTTGATACTCCTCACCAAAATGGGGGTGGCTGAGAGAAAAAATAGACACCTACTTGAAGTAGCTCGTGCCATTATGTTTTCAAATCATGTGCCTAAACACTTTTGGGGGGAAGCCATACTCACTGCAACATATCTCATTAATAGAATGCCTAGTCGTATCCTAAAATTTCAAACTCCACGTCACAGTCTCATGAAAACCTACCCACACATTCGGTCTTTCTCTACCGATTTACCTCTAAAGATCTTTGGGTGCACGGCCTTTGTTCACATCCACCAACAACACCGCACCAAGCTTGATCCCAAATCCCATAAATGCATCTTCCTCGGTTACTCATCTAATCAAAAAGGTTACAAATGTTACTCCCCGATCACTCGGAAAGTATATAACTCCATGGATGTCACCTTTTTTGAGACTCAATCTTATTTTCCCAAATCCGAAATTCAGGGGGAGAGCTTGAGGGAATATCAGATTTGGGATTTTCTTCTTGAAGACCCAAATTCTGCTACTGAATCAGTCTCCACCGATCCTGCTACCCAACCGGTCTCCACTCAAAATGTCCCAACCGAACCTGTCCTTCCCATTTCTGCCACTGAAACCGTCCCTAGTCCACATCAACTTGACACCACTAATCCTGAACTTCGTGTCTATACCAGAAGGAGAAGACCAAGTGAGCATATAGAGAACACAATGCAGATCCGTGACTGTCAAGAGCCAGAACCAGATTCTCCTGCATTTGATAATCACAATGGTATGGATTCTTTATCTCATGATGCTATTGTACCACTGGTTGATGATTCTAATCAGCCAATTGCTCACAGAAAGGGTGTCCGAGGGTGCACTAGTCATCCAATTGAGAGATATGTAGCCTATGGAAAGTTACTCCCATCTTACAAGGCGTTTGTATCCAATCTTGATAGTGTGCAGGTGCCTAACTCCATCCAAGATGCTCTAAAGGTTCCAGCATGGAAACGAGCAGTTGAGGAAGAAAATCCGGGCTCTAGAAGTCAATGACACGTGGACGCTTACAGAATTACCTCATGGCAAAAATCCTGTAGGTTGCAAGTGGATATTCACAGTTAAGTATAAAGCCGATGGAAGTGTTGAGAGATTCAAGGCCAGACTTGTGGCAAAGGGCTTCACTCAATCATATGGAATAGACTATCAAGAAACTTTTGCACCCGTTGCCAAGCTCAATACAGTTCGAGTTCTGTTGTCTCTGGCAGTAAATCTAGACTGGCCACTATTCCAACTTGATGTCAAAAACGCCTTCTTGAATGGGAATCTTGAAGAAGAAGTCTACATGACAATACCTCCGGGCTTTGAAAACAGTTCAAACAACAGGTTGGTGTGCAAGCTGAAGAAATCCTTGTACGGATTGAAACAGTCTCCTCGAGCCTGGTTTGACAGGTTTGCCAAGACTGTAATTACAAATGGATATCATCAGTGTCAAGCTGATCATACACTATTTATTAAATCCAATTCTGAAGGTAAGGTAGCTATCCTCATAGTGTATGTAGATGATATCATCTTAACAGGTGATGACTCAGAGGAAATCGTCAGACTCAAGAAGATGCTTGCTACAGAATTTGAGATCAAGGATCTCGGGGCTCTTAGATACTTTCTGGGAATGGAGGTAGCTCGGTCAAAGGAGGGAATTGTGTTATCCCAGAGAAGGTACATCCTAGACTTGTTAAGCGAAACCGGCTTTCTTGGGTGTAAACCTGCTGACACTCCTATGGATCCTAACAAAAGGCCGAACAGAAATGAAGAAAGTAGTCCAACAGACAAGGGACGATATCAGAGACTTGTGGGAAAACTGATCTACCTATCGCACACGAGACCTGACATTGCCTACTCAGTCAGTGTAGTGAGCCAGCACATGAATAATCCAAATGAGGATAATTTGGAAGCAGTTCACAGAATCTTGAGATATTTGAAGATGACTCCCGGACTTGGTTTGTTCTTCAGAAAATCTGAAACTCGTGAGGTAGAGATATACACAGATGCTAGCTGGGCAGGAGAGCTAACTGATAGAAGATCAACCACTGGTTATTGTTCATATGTCTGGGGAAATCTCGTCACATGGAGAAGCAAAAAGCAAGCAGTTGTATCTCGAAGCAGTGCAGAATCAGAATATCGTGCTCTTGCTCTCGGAATATGTGAAGGAATGTGGCTTCAAAGGCTGTTAAGGGAACTTCGGGTTGAAACACGAGATACAGTCAAGATGTTTAGTGACAGTCAGGCAGCTATTAGCATAGCCAAAAATCCTGTGCATCATGACAGAACAAAGCACATTGAGATTGATCGACACTTCATCTCAGAGAAGGTCAACAACGGGATTGTGCAGTTGAGCCATGTTCCAACAAAACTTCAAATTGCTGATATTCTCACCAAAGCTCTTCCAAGGGTCAGCTTTGATGAGCTAAATTCCAAGCTTGGTTTGTATAATATATACAATCCAGCTTGAGGGGGAGTGTTGAAAATAGCCGACCCTTGTGTATTTAGTTAGAAAGTTATTTGCTTTCCTAGAATAGATTATTTCTGTTTTATGATTTTCCTTTATTAGTGTTGATAGTTTCCTGTTTTAGTGGAATTCCTATTTTATAGGAATCAGAGCATTAATTTTCTGTGGACTGGTATGCCGGCCACCAAGTGTATATAATTTAGGTTGTATATTGTTTCATTGAATAATAAGAAAATCAGAGAATTCTTCTCCTAAATTCAACACTTCCATTTACTAAGTTTTGATTATTAGTTGAAATGATATCTTCCGAACTATACAGTTTTTTGAGTGGAGACACTTACCCTTTTCACTGTGTAGTGTGGAAGATGTCGGTTCAGTTGATAAACCGAATTTATATGCAAATTTAGTGGTTATTTTTATATTACGTATTCAAAAAATGATATTTTCATTTAACTTGTTAGTAGCCGGGTTGCACTTAAGATTAAACATAATAGAATTCATGCTCCATGCTTTGTTTTAATATATTGATAATATCTACTCATTTATCATTCCCTTATTTATTTAAGTTTCTAATTTTGTTGTATACTGTTCTAATCCATCTTTTATTTTTCAATTTGACACATGGAATTATGGGGCTGCGGAGAGGTGTTTAGCAAGTACATTAAATAATGGAGACAGGTACTAGTTTTCTTTCTAAAATTAGTATATCTACTTTAGGTTACACGATAAGTCTGATAAATAGTCAGCAAATTTTGTTGAAAAAAAAAATTAATTCCTTAACTAGTTTAGTTTCTAAATGAAGTCAGATTCCTTAATGCTCAATTTGGAAGTGTTACTGATCTTTCATATTGTTTGTTAGGAGAACGAGGAGCAAGGACAAATGGCTCATTTTTAATGTAATAATATTCCTGTTCGTCACTTCTTTTTAATTTTTTGAGAATAGCAACTAAAACTTTTTTTTTTTTTTTGTTCAATAAGTTTTGCTAATTTTGTTATTCAATGCCTTTAATACTCTTATTATTGTTCAATTTGGCTTGTGGAGTTATAAGCGGCGGAGAGGCAAATAGCAAGCATGGTATTTAATGAAGGTGATATGTGTTGTTTCACCTATTTGTTACCTATAATATTATTATGTATTATAGTTTCTAAGCCCCTTGTCATTTATATTGTTATTAACTACTTTTGTTTTTGGTTTATGGTCATATTTCTTAAATGAGGAGTTACGGAGCGGCAAACAGCTAGTTCATTCGCAAAATGAGGGTTAGAAGGAAAGGGTAGCCGAAGAAGAGGTCCAAAGGGAGGCTAACCAAGAAGCATTAAGAAAGAGATAAGGTACATGTCAAGCATCATGAAAGGTACGTTTGATAGGTTTTTTGAAACCAAACTTGGTATTGGTAGTCATAGTCTTTCTATATTATTTTATAGGTGCTATTGGTCCCTTTATTTTATCAAACTAAGTTTTTCAGAATTTGCGCCTCATTCCTTAATAATGATTGCTTTAATATTTTTATCTTATTATTAGTGTTTCTTCTTGCTTGCCTGAGATTTTAGAATGATATGTTTGTACTGTAGGAAATGCATGTCAGTGTCTTTGGTGGTTATGATGACAATTGGTGGTGGAAAAATATCATCCAAACATAGTAACATTTTTCTTCTTTGTTATATTGTTTGTCTCTTTTCATTTCTTACAATTCATGCGGTGAACTCCTCACTAGGAGTATGGTTTGTGTGTGCTTTCTTTGTATTGGAACCAAGGATTCCGATTATTTATTTCATTTTGCTTTTTAGAATTTATGTGAACTCCTAAATGGGAGTATAAACTTTGTTGCAAATAATTATCATCTCGTTTGTAGTTTATCTCGTTATGGGTTGTGTGTGTTTTCTTTGATTAAGCAATGTCAATCGTCTCTCTTTCTTTTCTTACAATTCATGTAGTGAACTTCTTACTAGGAATATGGATTGTGTGTGTTTTCTTTGCATTGGAACCGAGAGATTCCGATTATTCATCGCTTTTACCTCTTAGAATTTATGTGAACTCCTTAATGGGAGTATAAACTTTATTGCAAATAATTATTTTCTTGTTTATTGTTTCTCCTAATGGGTTGAGTGTGTTTTCTTTGTATTGGAACCGAGAGATTCCAATTATTGACCTCATTTTACTTAGAATTTATGTGAACTCATCATGCGTGTTGGATAAAGCAATGTCAATTGTTTCTCTTTTTTTTGCTCCTTACGATTCATGTAGTGAACTTCTTACTAGGAGTATCGATTGTGTGTGTTTTAATTGTATTGGAAATGAGAGATTTCGATTATTCATCTCTTTTTACCTCTTAGAATTTATGTGAACTCCTTAATGGGAGTATAAACTTTGTTGCAAATAATTATTTTCTTGTTTATTGTTTCTCCTCATAGGTTGAGTGTGTTTTCTTTGTATTGGAACAAAGAGATTCCAATTATTGACCTCATTTTACTTCTTAGAATTTATGTGAACTCATCATGCGTGTTGGATAAAGCAATGTCAATTGTTTCTCTTTTTTTTTTTCTTACGATTCATGTAGTGAACTTCTTACTAGGAGTATGGATTGTGTGTGTCATATTTGTATTGGAACCGAGAGATTCCGATATTCATCTTATTATATTTCTTAGAATGTGAACTCCTTAATGGGAGTATAAACTTTGTTGTTGTCTAGTTTTTGTCTCTCATTTGCTGTTTGCAGGAGAAAATGTAGGAAAAAAACTGTTGGATGCGACCAACCATGAGCAACCATTTTCTTTTTTTCTTTTTTTTCTTTTTATAATTTTTTTATTTTTTTATTATGTAATGATGTATTTGATATAATGTTGATTACAATATAATTGTATATCACTATCTATGAATTGTTTAAGTTCATGCATACATATAGACATTCATGCATACATCATAAATAGTTGCATAGACACCATCGATGCTTACATACATCATATAGGCATGCATACATACATCAGTATACAAGGCATGCATACATTTGACTATTATACATATACTTATACTATGCTTATGCATATAAACTTATATATATACGTATATTTATACTTATATTTATACTTGAAAACTTGACTATGTGAAACTCAACTTTGATCACAGGGGTTAAATGTGACACTCAACCTAGGCCGCAGGGGTTAAATGCGGTACTAACCTTGGTCGCAGGGGTTAAATGCGACACTTAACCTAGGCCGCAGGGGTTAAATGCGGTACTAACCTTGGTTGCAGGGGTTAAATGCGACACTAACCTTGGTCACAGGGGTTAATTGTGACACTGAACCTTGGACTGCAAGGAGTTGTGGTCTAGGTTTAGTTAATAAATTCTTAAGGCCATCTACCTTGGGAATTTTTCACATAGTCAACAAAATCCATGTATAATACCGGGCTTAGGGGACATATACCTTGTCAAACAACACAAACATGTATTGTTTTCTTAACTAAATTACTTTTTTTTTTTGATTTGTTGGTGTTACTAATTTTGTTGTTTACTATTCTAATCCGTCTGTTATTTTTCAATTTGACACATGGAATTATGGGACTGCGGAGAGGTGTTTAGCAAGTACATTAAATAATATAGATAGGTACTATTTTTCTTTCTAAAATTACTCAAGGCTGCGAGAATAGCAACAAATAAAACGTTTTTGTTTTTAAATAAGTATTGCTATTTTTTTAATCCAGTGCCTCTAATACTCTTATTATTGTTCAATTTGGCTTGAGGAATTATGGGCTATGGAGAGGCAAATAGCAAGCATGGTATTTAATGAAGGTGATAGATATTGTTTTACCTATTTGTTACGTTTTAATAATATTTTATAGTCTTGTTATTTATATTGTTATTAACTACTTTTGTTTTTGGTTTATGGTTATATTTTCTTAAATGAGGAGCCACGAAGCAGCAAACATCAAGTGCATTCGCAAAATGAGGGCAAGAACGAAAGGGCAGCCGAAGAAGAGGTCCAAAGGGAGGCTAAACAAGAAGCATTAAGAAAGAGAGAAGCTATGTTCCAAGCATCATGAAAGGTACGTTTGAAAGGTGTTTTGAAACCAAACTTGGTATTGGTAGTCATAGTATTTCTATGTTATTTTATATGTGCTATTGCTCTTTTTATTTTATCAAACTAAGTATTTCAGAATTTGCACCTTATGCCTTGATTATTGCTTTAATATTTTCTATCTTATTGTTGGTGTTTCTTCTTGCTTGCCTTTTAGAATGATCTATTGTTTGTCTCTGTTTAGATTGTTGCCTTAGATTGCTTGCCTTAGATTGTTGGTGTTTGCCTTAGATTTTAGATTTTAGATTTTAGAATGGCAATTGATGGTGGGAAAATACCATCCAAACAGGGTACATTTTTCTTCCTTGTTATATTGTTTGTCTCTGTTTATTTCTTACAATTCATGTAGTGAACTCCTCACTAGGAGTATAGTTTGTATGTGTTTTCTTTGTATTAGAACCGAGAGATTCCGATTATTTATCTCATTTTACTTTTTAGAATTTATGTGAACTCCTAAATAGGAGTATAAACTTTGTTGCAAATAATGTCTCCTTATCGGTTGTGTGTGTTTTCTTTGTATTGTCTCCTTGTGGGTTGTGTGTGTTTTCTTTGTATTGGAACCTAGAGATTCCGATTATTCATCTCGTTTTACTTCTTAGAATTATGTGAAATCATCATGCGTGTTGGATAAAACAATGTCAATCATTTCTCTTTTTATTTCTTACAATTCATGTAGTGAACTCTTTACTAAGAATATCGGTTGTATATTTTTTCTTTGTATTGGAACCGAGATTCCAATAATTCATTTCCGTTTACTTCTTAGAATTTATGTGAATTCCTTAAATGGAGTATAAACTTTATCCCAAATAATTACTGTCTCGTTTTTTGATTGTCTTCTTATGGGTTGTGTGTGTTTTCTTTGTATTGGGATCGAGAGATTCCAATTTTTTATCTCCTTTTACTTCTTAGAATTTATGTGAACTCTTTAATGGGAGTATAAACTTTGTTGCTGTCTAGTTTCTATCTGTCTTTTGCTGTTTGCATAGACATTCATGCATACATCATAAATAGCTGCATATACACCATCGATGCATACATACGTCATATAGGCATCCATACATACATCAGCATACAAGGCGTGTTACCAAAAAAATGTTGTATCAGGAGCATCATCAACGCATCAATTTTTATACTCGTACCTTCCCGAATTCATGCTCCATGCTTTGCTTTAATGTATTGATTATATCTACTCATTTATCATTTCCTTTTTATTTGTTAGTGTTGCTAATTTTGTTGTTTATTATTCTAATCAGTCTGTTATTTTTCAATTTGACACATGGAATTATGGGGCTACGGAGAGGTGTTTATGCAATTTGTTGTTGGAAACACGTTGGGTGACAACAGAATAAGAAACTTCCCCCCAAAAATTCCAATGTACGTAACTTGAATATTTCATATTTTTTTTATATATTTTGTCTTTTCATCATGAAACTCTTTTGGAAAATTTACTGACATTCTTTTTTTTTCCGGGAACGAGGGGCTATGGAGGGGCTTGTACTAGGATATATACCTCGTCAAACACCACAAACAGGTATTGTTTTCCTTTACTATTTGTAGTTCTTTTTGTTTAATTTTATTTTATTTCATTTTTTGAAGCTGGCTTATACTAATGTGATTCATCGTTTTCTTTTATTTTTTAATGTTGTTAATTTTGTTATTTACTATTGTAATCCATCTGTTATTGTTCAATTGCTTTTTTGGAGGGAAAAGTATATATATGTGAGGTCCTCAAACATATATTGCATTATACTCGAATATATTATAAGATGAATTATGTTTCCAAACACCCCATTATCAATTTTGTTTCACAGCACTCTAAGGAAAAAGCATTAGGATGACACAAATTTATAGATTATTTAATCAATATATGATGTAAAAATTTGACACTTAACCAGTACGACACGAAAATAAAACTAAACTTTATATCATGTTGATTAAAAGAGTAAAATCTGTGCTAATTCATATAAACTAAACTTTATATGAATAAAACTAATTCATATGGCCCATACTGGTTTGACTTTGACCACAGGCATAAATATAAGACTTTGATATTGCTTTATTCTAGATGATCAAGATAAAAAATTTAACACAATACTAATTAGTAGACAAATATTTTATAATTCTTTAGATGATTAAAATGACGTACGAAATTCTCATTTATTCCACAACGGATTAATGAAATCAACTAAGGAGTCCCTGTAGTGGTGACTGATACCTTTGAATTTTGATCACACATGACCTCGAAAGGCTTGTTTGTTGTGCTACTTTGAGTTTGAGGGAGAATGTTAACATTAATTATGAGATTCATATCCCTTGATTAAGGGTTGACTAATCTTGTATCCATTGTAAATATTTTATTAACTTAGTTTCCCTTTTTTAATTGTATCTTACGTGTATAAATAACCCCTCTTAATATTCTTAACAACACACAATATCAGAATATACAATTCCTTTCTATTTTCTCAATTCTCACTTATGTTTACAATACGCCTTCCACGCTTACTTCATTTGACCATACTAGTGTTGGGATGTTGGCTTTTAACGAAGTCCCACATCGGTTTTGTAATAAGTTTAGTTTTTTCTTTAGATTTATAAGTAAGAACTCAATTCGTATATAATCATCCCAAAAATTATAACTATTTCTTAATTAGTATTGTCATTGTTTAAGAATTTAAGAATTGTTTTCAAATAAGTTTCTTTGAGACTTCTTGAAACCTACATTTTTCAAGATGAGTTTCTTAATATCTCTAACTATATCATGTTCGAAACGTCTTCAATTTATTTTTATATATACCACATTTAAGTCCAACTTTCATTGCATTACCTCTTTTCAATGGAATATTTGTTTGAAGCATTTTAAATTCTTCACATATGATCTGTGTATTCTTCTCAATCATAGTTTTTACTTAAAAAAGTGAATATTGATATTTTTTATTTTGAAAATCAATCGTGGAAGTATATATCATATGCGCATCAGGTTATTTTATTATTCTTTAATATGGTGACGATGTGTCAACAACTAACGTGAAAAACATGATCATTGACTTGTAGTAGTGTGCATTATTTTAATTAAGCATAAATTATGTTTGAGAGATTTACTGTAAATTAAAATTTTACTTTATGAATATTTTTTTTCATAGTGTATCAAAAAATTTTCTTTTCTTGTATTTATGTCTTGAGGTGACCTAAATGATTCTCTCTCTCTCTTTTTTTTTTTTTACAATAATAAAAAAAATTAAAAAATAAACATACGAATGGGTATAGATTTAGGAAGCTTAGAAAATGCTATTATAGTAATATTTATCATTGAATGATATTGTATAGTTTCCCATATTATTTACATGCATAAAGTCACAAACTTTAGTGTGACAGAAATAGGTCCATTCTTTAGCTGTAGGACCTAAAATGATGTGTAATGAGGATAAGACCATGAGATCATGCCAAACGAAGTTGGTCATTAATTATTTTGAAACATGTTGGTCATTATTGGCAATTCTTTGTCCTTTTCCATTTTATTTTTCTTTGAACTTGCTAGTTTTATTAACTAACCATCAAAAACAAACGAACAAACAACAAAGAGGAAGAGCGCTGCCACCTAAATACAATAAGCCCAACACACACACACACAAACACAAAAGTAAAAAAAAAAAGTAAGATCAACAATAACAATATTACTGACATTAATAATACTAATTTGCAACTGACAAATCAAGTTAAATATCGTGATTATAGACATAATTAAAGGTAATTTCATAACCGACTTTTATCATAAAGTGTTGAGTTTAAATTTTTTTATCATGAATTTAGACAAAAAAAGGAAAAAATAAAATTAAACATCAAAACCCTTAGAGTAGAAATTTAATGTGTTTTAACGATCCCATAAGGCATAAATTTTTTTTTTTCTTGTAACAAAACGACATTAGTTGATAGTAATAATTAGCTATTTGATCTTGCTGTTTACTTATCAAGTTATGAGATGGAAGACATAACAATAATAAGATGGTATAAAAATTGAAAGGGTGTCTAGTTTGAATGATGCTGAAGAAAACGACACGAAGTAATTACCAACAATTAGAACTCATTTATATGCTTCAAAATATGGAGGTTGAAGAAGACATCCCTGCGCAAACATCCTTATGTGGGCCTTGAAGTGCGAAAATTCCTGTCCGCGGGGTTTAAAAAAATAACTCTGTCGGTCCTTTATCTTTTCCTCGTGTTGCATATTGGCCCCAAGACATTTTTTATTGGCATTTAAATCTCCAACTTCTTTAATCTATTATGGCCATTTCTCCATGTTGGTTTTCATCTTTAACACGATCAAAACACTATGATTTTCATTCTCGATCCCGGGTTATCCGAAGGGTTTAGCACATGGTTGTGCTCCACCAATCATCTCAAAGGCGGGAAAGAAAAAAAAAAAGAAGAAGAAATTTGAAGAATGCGAGTAATTCATGAGTTGTTTTGGTTCGTTCTCTATCTTCTTATTGGTACGAAAATTTTACCAGTAAGCATGTTCTTGAAATATGGAAAACCATTCTAACTTGGGATTGAGGTGATAATTTTATCTTGCCTTCTAGACAAAGAACAAAGTTCCCATATGTTAAACCATTCAGGATCGCTTCAGATAAGCATCATGTCTAACATATGCTTGGGTGGAAAATGTAGACCAATCGCCGCAACATATTGAAGCAGTTGAGGGTTTAAATACCAAAAAAAAAAGGCCTGGGGACTAATGTGAAATATTAAAAAGTTTGGGGAGTCAGTCGATATTATGGTGTAGCTGTCCACCGACTACCTAGTCCTCCCCTAGCCTTCCAAGCCAACTGCTTATGCACTTGAACTTGCTTTCAAGCAAAAAAAAAAAGAAAAAAATAAATAAATAAAGGATGAATTTGCGTGAAGGTTCAGATTATTTATATCTTCACTCTTGTGACTTGTGAGGCTGTCTTTTTCTCAGCTGTCGTTTTATAAATGCACCTACCAATAAGTTCACATTAATTTTCAATAACTTCGATGGAAAATTTAGCTACTTAACAAAATGATAATAATCCGGTCTGCAGTCTAAATCAATTAATTACTTAGCATGTTTGTATAAAAATCATGTTGCTAATTATTCTCATTCTCAATAAAACATCTATATCTTTTTTTATAGCTTTTTTTTTTTCCCCTTGAATTACAAAACCAAAGATTTTATTTATTGTTGAACTTTATAACTTTTCTTAATTACATCTGCGGAGGAGAATACATTTTCTTTTTAATTTTGCTTTTTCTACGTTATTTATTTTGCTGGGAGAGGGAGCCTGCTTTGGACATATTTTATACTTTTATATATATCTATATCTACATTTAAAAGAGGGAATATGCTCTTTTTATTCATCCTTCAATGATCTCCATGCGACGGCTCAATGCCTGTCATGTGCTTTTTTTTTTTTAAATCTATTTTGCATGGGCGAAGCGCATATTTTTTGCTTTATTTGTTTATTTCACACGCATAAATATAATTAGTATTAATAAATGTAGGATATGATACTTGAAATAGTCCAATTTGAATTATATTGGATCAAATCAACCAAAAAAAGGAAAAAAAAAAATCAGAATTATTATTGTTGGCTTTGACGGTCGTTGCTTGCAGTGTAGGGCTAAGCAATATTCCAACTTTAGGCACTCTCTCGCTTTTCTAACAGGTACCCAACAGCCTTGGTCCCGTTGGATGTACATTTTAAACTCATTTCAAACCTTTTTTTTTTTTTTTTTTTTAAACAATGATTGAGAGAAAAGAGAAAAAAAAAAAAAAAAAGGGAAAAAAAAAAAGCTTCTTGAAACCTTTTATAGGAAGTTCTGTAGAAATTTTTTTTTTTCAAGAATTCTTTTATGGAAAAAAGAAATCGATTAACATCATTTGTTGTTAATTTTCTTTATTTGAAATTATTATTCTGAAGGTTTATTTATTAATTTTTAAACAAGTATTGTTCCATCTTTTTGGCGTTGTTGGTCTTGTGAAAGTGTGACCGTTGTTGAAGTGGTATGCATTTAGTAGTCAAATCAAAACATACCAACCTCACGTAGCGCCAAACAAACAACGCTTTTTTTCTTCTTCTTCTTCTTCTTTCATGTTCGTTGTTACAACACATATGCAAGAGACCTATTGAAAGAAAAGGGGAAAAAAAATCTTGTTATTTGAGAAAAAGGAGATTCAATTATATATATAGGGAAATAGTATGGTAGACCCTAATAAGAACTGATTTTTATTGATTGGATTATTTTTAAGCACGCCATATTAATACTCTTAATTATAAATCCGATTGTTCGATTAAACTCACGATCATTAAGCAGAACTTTTAAACACTAATCAAATAATTAAAACAATTGTTTCTATCAATAAGAACAAATAAAGGTACTAAATTACCGTAGAAATCAGTTTTATTTTAAGGGGTGAAAACACAAAATATACTTATAGGAGCACCGCGGTCGGGATGGTCAAACAATTTTAGTAAAATATTTTGTGTTTTAAAAAATGTTAAATCGAAACCGATAAATAATAAAATTAAATGTGGATTGGACGGTTTATTCTTGAACCATTTTGAATGGTCTTCCTTACTTACCTTTATAATTTTAAATTTTAAAATTGGATGTTTAAATTATTTAAACAAGATTATGTCAATTCATGCCTAGTAATAAGAAAATACAATATTTTCTATAACAGATGATAGAAGAGTTGAAGATTGATTATGCACATTTTGTGTAACCATAATAAAATATTTTGTTATATTGATCTCAATACTTTTACTAGATTCAAGATTACAGTATTTGCTTTGTCGAATGAAACTTTCATCTGTATATTTTACAAAAAGTTAAAATAATAATTCAAGCTTATAATCTCATAAAATTATTTTTAACGTCAGTCATGATACCAAATTACTAATAGCATATATCAATAGTTCAAAAGGCAAACATCCTCATTAATTTCAAAACATTAACTCATCTCATTTTAAAAAATCAAGTATCAAACTTGTAAAATGATTATCCTTACTTTATATATATATATATATATATATATATTTCAAATAGCAGTTAAACATGCAGTAGCGATTAAATACACAGAAAACACATGAAATAAAACCATCCCAAATTAAAAAAAAAAAAAAAAAGAAAACCCAAACCATTAACGTACCCTATATTTTTTAGGCAGTACATGTCCAAAATTTTATTGTTATTATCGACCAATTTTCACTACAGCATTTAAAAATGTGTTTTCTATGGTTGGGAATTTCTAACTATCATGTATATTTTCAAACGTTAAAATCATGTCAAAATAAAAAAAAAACATTTAAAATTAAAAAAAATAATATGAAACCGATAATTAAAAACAGAACCTTTTGATTAAGTATAATTATACCCTATAATGAGTTAAAGTAATATATAGATTGATAATTAGAAAGAAAATCAAATGAATGTCAAATTGTAGCAACAAAAGTAACACACTCGAATTATTATGTAGGAAAGTTAAAGAGCTATCATGGAAAATATTTCTTTTTGGGATTATTAGTTCGTGGAGGCATATGAAATTATGACACACAAAAAAAGAAAAATCAAACAGATGGCACGTAACAGTTTGCTCAACCATTCACATTTAATTCCCGAAAACACTGCTTTCTATAAAGACGGAAGATAAATTTCACACCTAACTTCATTATAATATAAGATGTAAAATTTGAATCCCCCACCTCAAGTTAAAAAAAAAAAAAAAAAACTTAAAAAAAAACTGTAATTTTATCTTTATTGATAAACATTGATGTTTTTAGTTATTGATTCAATTTTTCACTGTAACTAAAAATAGTTCCATGTGTCGTATTATAAATTTTAAATATAAATACACATAATCAATTGCTAAAAAATTGATCCAACAACTAAGATAACAGTATACACCGATAATTTCTTATTATGAATCTTGCATGTACATTTTCACATAATTTCGAGTTCATAAAAAAGGGCTAGAAATCTTGAACAAATGTGAAACAAAAATTATTTGCTCTGTCCTTTTACACAATTAAAGAGTTCAAGCAACACAAAAGTCATCAACAAGTTTTGATTTATGATGCAATAAGTCTCTCCCCAAAGTTTTAGCATCGTCTAAAAAAACTAATAAAAAATCCACAAAACCATTAAAATAAATAGTATTATCCACACCAATTAATAAATATAAATAAATATTTTAGTAGAACAAAATAAATAATATTTTTACTCAAATTTTTTTTTTAGATATGCTGACGTGGACACAGTCTTTTCTGACTGCATTGAACCGACCACGCGTGGAGGAACATTTTTTTTTTTTTAAGACTAAAATTTCAAGTTCACCGCCCTCTGTAAAAATCATTACCTTCTTGGTTCAACAATAACAGTGGTAGTTTCCTTTGCTCTCAGGTATTTCTCCGTGTTCTCTCCCACACGATCACATTCGTCTCGGTTTTTTTTTTTTTTTTTTTTTTTTTCTTTGTTTCTTTTCCTTTCCATTTTCCACGTTTTCTCGCACTTTCTCTGTCAAATTTTCCAGAGAAAAGGCCAACTACCGCTCCTAGAAAACTCCGTTTTCCATCTCCAACTCGATTTTCGGACTTGCCTCCGCTCCAATTTCCGAATTGCGACTGATATGGGGAACGGCGACGTAGGGAACGGAGTTTGCTCGTCGGAGTCGGTCGATGGAAGTCGCGATGTTTGGAGCTCCAAATTCTCCGATTCCGCTTCTGCTGATCATCTCGTTGTTCTGGTCAATGGAATCCTCGGAAGGTCCGGGGTTTTTTTTTTTTTTTGTTTTAATTTTTTAATCAAGATCATTTTCATTTCTTGGTCTTGGTTTGGTAATTGTAGAAACTAAATTCTGAAAATGAAATTGGTTTGATAATTTTGATCTTGGATTAAATCTATAGCTTTTCTTTTACCGGATGAATTCTCATCTGTTTTTTTCCTTGTAATTTTTTGTTATCAGTTTCTCCGAGGAAAGTACCTGATCATGATCATCTTTATCTAATGGCTTTATTGTTTGAATTAATTTCAAGTGTTGCGCTTTATTTCTCTAAAACTGAAAAATTCTTGTTCTCATTTTCTTTTTTATTGTCTCATAATAGATTTTCGATTTTGGAATGCTATACTTTGTTTGAAAATTATTGTTTTAGAGATCAATGTCCGTGGAAATTCAGGAATTCTGTGTTACTTTACCCAAAATTATCTCAATTTCTTGCAGTGGAAACTTGGGCTTTATCACAACGCTTTCGATTTCTGGCACTTATGAGAACAACTTTCTTTCTTGGTTTAGAAACTTAATTAGTATGTCAAGAACAAAGTTGCTTTCGAAGAAATGAAAAAAGTTCACAATACCAGGCTAAATGTGATTTCATATCGTTGAATTTGGAAGTTTCTTTTCAGTCTTTGCTTTGTTGGAAATCGTTTCTTGTGTGTTAAGAATGCTTAACTCTTCCTTACTCGCTTTACTTGTGTTGACTGTTTATTATGTTTTACTATTTTCTTCTGCAGTGTCACAGATTGGAAGTTTGCAGCAGAGCAGTTTGTTAAATCTCTCCCCGATAAAGTCTTTGTTCATTGTAAGGAGTTCTCAATATATTTTGTGATCAATATTTTATAATATTTGGTTAAGTTCTAACAGACTTCTCCTCTTAAAAAGCCTGCTTCTCAGTGCATTGCCCAAAGACTTCTATCTTTTTGTGTACTCTTTCTTTCTTATTGCTTTCTATCTCATTGCCTTGAGAAGGCTTATGTTTGTGCACCTAATGCTCTTTTGCTCTATTGGGCCTCTTTTGTTTTTGAATTGATCTGGGTATTGCTTAGCTGATTTTCTGTATATTATTGAACTCGTTTGCATATGTCTATGGTATCTGTGCAGAGGCACTGGCCAAAAACCCAAAAGTTGGTGGTTTTTGCTTTTTGGTTTGACCATAATACATTGCCTATTTTGATGCATGTGATTGAAAGTGAAAATAGTGTAAATTTAAGTAATAAGATTCACTTGAAATCTTTTGGAGCCTTGGAAAGTGTGCACATTGTACTTAAGTTAATTAATATCTTTGCAGGTAGTGAACGAAATGTCTCAAAATCGACTCTAGACGGTGTGGATGTGATGGGTGACCGATTGGCAGAGGAGGTTGCTATCTCATTGAAATCATGAAACTAACCAATTTCATATATTTCCGAGAAGCCATTTTGACTTCACCTCTTTACTTTCTGACTGAATATTTGAACTATAGGTCCTTGAGGTGATTCAAAGAAAGCCAAACGTAAATAAAATTTCATTTATTGCACATTCAGTGGGAGGATTGGTAGCAAGATATACAATTGGTAAACTATATAGACCCCCTAAAATCAAAACTGTGGAGGATTCTTCAGCTAATGAGTGTGATAAAAATTCGAAGGGTACAATAGGTGGTTTGGAGGCCATGAACTTTATCACTGTTGCTACACCTCATCTTGGTTCGAGGGGACATAGACAGGTAAAACAACATGTCTTACGCTTACAAATTTTTTCTTCTCTCCTGCATTTATCTCTGAGTTTATAATGCATTATTTCGGCTATTCTTCTTCTTACAGGTACCTTTTCTCTTTGGTGTACCTCTCTTTGAAAAGGCTGCAAGTTGTGTTATCCATTTGATATTTAGGAGAACAGGTCGACACCTATTTCTTACTGATACGGATAATGGAAAGCCCCCTTTGCTAAAACGCATGATAGAAGATCATGATGACTGCTATTTCATGTAAGTAACTTGCGATTCTTCCCACTAGTTTTATTGTTATTGGAGTATTCTCTTGAGATCACTTTTGCAGTAGTTCTGAATCTGTCATGAATAGAATGAAATCTACATCATTTATACAGGTCTGCGCTGCAGCTATTTGAACGTCGGGTTGTATATTCAAACGTGGGCTATGACCGTATCCTGTTCTACGTAATTTTCATTACTGTTGAAATTCTTTCGTTGATCTTTTTGAACTTTTTTATGTCATGTTTTCCATGATGAATTCTTATTAAGATATTGTGGGCTGGAGAACGTCATCGATTAGACGCAATGTTGAACTGCCAAAGGTATAGCTATCTCTGTGAATTTCAGTTGTGATTCAAGTTATTTGGTTGCAATTAAACCAACAATGTTCTTTTTTATTATCAGTGGGTTGGTACTGTGGATGAGAAATATCCGCATGTGGTATACGAAGAACGCTGCAAGGGTTACAACGAACAGTCTGAAGCAACTTCGGTGGAGGACAAGATCGAAGGTTGTATAAACTTTTTGTATTTTCTTTTTCCTGACGACCCTCTCTCTCTGTGTCTCCCCCTCCCCCTCCCTTTCTTTTTTCAAAAACTTTTTTATGGAACAATGCATGTTAGGTCTTGTTATCCTTTTAACATTGCGCTCCCAAGTTAGCTCCTTTTCTTGTTCTTTCTTTTTTCCTGGCATGAGGTTTACTGAGTTGATTAGTCTACTTGCTTTCTTAATCAACATTATGTTTGTAAATCATCTTGTCTCAGTATATGTTTTTGAAAACTTGTTATCTGATATTCCTTTTTCTGTGTGATAGCTTTGTGATTGTTTCATGTGGCATTATCTTTTGCACATCATTTAATGTTTAGATAGTATTCGTGACAAACGCCGATAAATTTTTTATGGTCAAAATACACACGTTTTCAGTGTCTCAGCTATGTGGGTTTTGGCTGTGGAATGTGGTGCATGCGTTCTATTTGTTTTTGATCAAGTCGGTGACAACAGGCCAAAAGAATCGTCCAATTTTTTTTAAAGGACACCTTCACTTTAACCTTATTTTCAAAGATGCATAAACAAGCTACATTGTTTCTTATGTCGTTACTCAGTTAATGTTCGGCAACTTGTCAGCCTGCTTTTTTGTTTCCGCTCGCTTCTTTTAATGCTTGACTGGATTTTACTCTGCAGAGGAACTGGTAATCGGTCTATCTCGCTTGTCATGGGAAAAGGTTGATGTTAGTTTTCACAGAATCCGACAGAGGTTTGCTGCTCATAGTGTCATTCAGGTCCTCTCCCTCCCACTTTCCCCCAAATTTTCTTCATTGCTAATAATAGTTCATGTTTCTGCATATTGATGATGTTCACGTGAAGGGACATCATAAGCTTGAAAGCATTCCTTTTCTTCTCTTTGAAGTATTCATATCTCGATTTCGAGGTGCTAATATTCTTCTTGGAACCTCAGTTACAAACTTTCATTCTGTTTTCATCGGTGTCCGTTTGATCATTTTACAGGTAAAAGATAAACTCGCACATATAGAAGGAGCAGATGTTATATGCCATATGATCGATCATTTTCTCACATAGAAGCCAGTAATTCATCGAAGTAAACTCACCAAACTCGACGGCTATCGTCCCAAATCCTTAAATGGTCTTGACCATAGTTGGCAGTCATTCCACTCAACGACTAAAAGCTCAATTTAAAGTGTGATCAAGCCCAAATTTGTTCATTCATTGTCCTTTGTGACACTTAAACATGTTAAACTGTATATCATATATTTTTATCCAATTTTATGAAAAGAAGAAACGTTCATTTTTAGATCTATTTCGTTCTTGTCATAAAACGTCGTCTGATGTTTGAGGGAATTTCAGGCGCGTTCACAAGTGTTACTCCTACACTGCCAATTCCTAGAAATTTAGTGAGATGGCCAATTATTAACAACAGAGATTTTTTTTTTTTTTTTTTTAGAGAAGGAATTATCATTTTTTTCAAAAGAGAAGTAATTATCATTTTTCTTTTTTAAAAATTGATGGTGAGAGATTCGAACTTTATATATTTTGATTGAATTATATGTAAAATTATTAGTCAGGTATGTTTGTAATTTCAAAAGATAATTATCACGAGCCTTTATTTTTCACGCTTGTGTACGAATTAATGAAAAAAAAAAACCCCTCCAAAAATTTAAATTAGCTTCAAATCATCCCCTAGTTTGTTATATTGGGAAAATTTTATTTTATTTTTTTCAACTATGCCTTTACTAAATAATATGATATCAAAATTATAGGTTAATATACTTCAACTTAAGTGATTTATTCCGTGGTTGCAGCACATTCCTTTTGGCTCTTTTTTTAGCACTTGAGGGAAAAAAAAATGGAGACAGAAAGTAAGGAACTTTTCTCTATCCAATCTCGATCAACCAAGTGGTGAAGAAGTAAAGTTTTTCCCACCAAAAAAAGAAAAAGAAAAAAAGGTCCCGGAATTCTAAAAGTCAACGCGTGTTAAAGGGTCAAACAAACTCCTCCATTCCACCCCGGAGGTGTCTTGAAACGTCAATCACATCTTCGTCTGCACCAGCACAGCACAAACTCGGTGGGATCGACCGTACCAGATACAACCTCCTACCTGTCTTCCCCGGAAATATCTTTAAGCAATTCAATTCAAACATTTCCTCCCAAAAATCCTCCCTCTTCAGCAACATCTTGTAGATTTTCCACTTCTCTTCCCAAATAATAATAATAATAATAATAAAAAACCCTTCATTTCCTTTCGCGAAAGTCTGCACCTCTCTCTCTCTCTATATATATATATATTTATTTATTTACACACACACAGTTTTTCTAATCTCCTCCAATGGAGTGCGCAATTTCTTCTGGTCTATCCAGATCGTCTCCCTCGCTTCCTCTCTCCTTCTCCAAATCGATATCTTCAACAACAGCAACTCCTTCTCATCTCCCCAAACCCTTTTTCAAATCCAGAAGCTTCCTCTGCTTTCCTCTCGTTTCCCGCCAAAACCACCCAATCCGATGCCAAACCTCTTCTCGACCCCCTGATGACGACGGCTTTGTCCTCGAAGATGTCCCTCACTTGACCAATTTTCTTCCCGATTTACCGGTAAACTTTTCTCTCTCTCTTCTTTTTTTTTTTTGGAGTTTTTTTTTTTTTTTTGGCTATATTGACATTTTGTTTTGAACCAGTCGTATCCAAATCCTCTGCAAAATAGCCAAGCTTATGCGATTGTCAAGTAAGTTTGTTTGTTTGTTTCTTTTTTTTTTTTTTTTTTTTAACTTTTTTATAATCTTTGAGAATTTGGTTTTCTATGGCTCATTATTTCATTGAGCTTTCTATTTTCCATAGGGAAACTTTTGTGAGCCCAGAAGATGTTGTTGCAGAACAAGTAAGTGCCCACTTCTCCCTCAATGTCTATGCCTTTTTTCCCCCCTTAAATTTAGTTTAATTTTATGGCCAATTACGTGTGAATTGTGATGTGTTGATCGCTATTATTTGCTTAAATGACGTTGTAATGTATTTGGCTTTAGAATGTTGTTCGAAAAGATAGTCCTAGAGGTGTGCATTTTAGGCGTGCTGGGCCTCGAGAAAAGGTACTAATTTATCTGGAAGTAAATTTTATTTAATCTTTGTGGTTTGATGGAAGACTGATGAAGAAAAAGGGATCTTTCTGCAATGCTTAGGTCTATTTCAAGTCAGACGAAGTTCGTGCTTGCATAGTGACTTGTGGGGGTTTATGCCCCGGAATTAATACTGTGATAAGGGAGGTTGTGTGTGGCTTGAACTATATGTATGGCGTTGATGATATACTTGGAATCGAGGTGACTCCGATTATCATTTTGCTTTCAGATTCTTGCACATCTTTTCCGGTTTTGCTACAGGAATTGTAGACCTGTGTTTTGATACTGAAACAATGTTTTCAGGGTGGATATAGAGGCTTTTACTCTAGAAATACATTGAGACTGACTCCTAAAGTAGTAAATGATATTCATAAACGTGGTGGCACCATTCTCCGAACCTCACGGGGAGGTCATGACACCCACAAGATAGTTGATAACATACAAGACCGGGGAATAAATCAGGTAGGTATTCGTTTTCTTGTGTGACTATCTGTGGTCCTTTATTTGTGATTTGTTAATAGTTGAGAGGAAATGAATAACAAGAGGAAATTGGTAATATTACTTTAGGTTTACATCATTGGAGGTGATGGCACTCAAAAAGGAGCGGCTCTAATATACAAGGTGATTATTCCTCGAATCGAAGGGACTTTGTTTATTTTGAACTTGTGTTCATGGCTATAGTAGGTTTTGACATGGATATGTTTTGTTCAAGGAAGTCGAGAAACGCGGTCTTCAAGTGGCAGTAGCTGGAATTCCTAAAACAATTGACAATGACATTGCTGTAAGTTCTGACAAACGAGCATTTATAATAAGTATTTATGTCGAATTTAGCTGCAATTACCCAAGTTCACTGGCTCTACGCCTTCTTCTTGGTTTTGACATGGTGGGAGTATATAAATATCCCAATTTTCTTTTATAAAAGCTATTTACATTCTTGCTTGCACGTGAAATATTCAAGTTAATTAAGTTCAAAATTTCTCCCACTTTCTATGTTGTCTTTGTACAGTGGTCTTAAATCTATCTTCGTTCGGCTAATTTACCTATGTATTTTCTGTTCTCCTCAAGTTCCAGAATCTTGGAGGGGTCATATTAACGTAGATCCAAATAAATATTTGTTGATGTTAATGAAATATAATAGAGAATAGTTTTAGTTTTCTTTCCAATTTTCCTTCATTATCTAATTTTTTTCGTTTTCATTTACTGGCATAATACCATATTGCCGATAGGTCATAGACAGATCTTTTGGTTTTGACACTGCCGTTGAAGAAGCTCAGAGGGCTGTTAATGCTGCACATGTGGAGGTTGAAAGTGTGGAAAATGGAGTTGGAATTGTCAAACTTATGGGTAGATATAGCGGTAAGTGCGTCAAAGTATGTAGTAATGATAAAATTGTTACTTTTCTTCTAGGAGATTTACCGGCAACTTATGTTGCAGATTCCTTAGCGTTCAAGTTATTGATGTCCTTTCCATTTACTTGCAATTTTTGTTTTACAGGATTCATTGCTATGTTTGCAACTTTGGCAAGTCGAGATGTGGTAAGATCTTTAGCTTGAGTTCACATTATGTATGTACCAAATCAGAAGGTTATTGGATAAATATCTGCATACACAAGTCTAAAATAATACTGCAAAATTAGGACGTAATAGGTTTTGGACACATTATTCTAGCCATTGGATCGTGCCATTGACAAATCTAATAGGTTTTACTGAATATTGTCATCTCGTTTAGTGCTCTACATTACAGTTTTAGTAAAGCTTAACCGATTTGCTAGTTAAAAGCCAGGTTTTTTTTTTATTATTTTTTATTTTTTTAATTTTAAGATTGACTAGATGTAACAAATAACTTTAATTTGTCGTGACAGGATTGTTGCTTAATTCCAGAATCTCCATTCTATTTGGAAGGCCAGGGTGGGCTTTTTGAATTTATTGAACAACGGCTTAAAGAAAATGGACATGTGGTAATTGTGGTAGCCGAAGGAGCAGGGCAGGATTACATTGCTAAGGACATGCAGGCAACTGGGGAGAAGGATGCATCAGGAAACAGGCTACTTTTAGACATTGGTCCATGGCTCTCTCAAAAGATCAAGGTATATACATTTAAGGCTTCAACTCTATCTGGGTTTAGTTTGGCCTTTGTGTTCCTTCCAGCCGAGAAGAAAAAAGAAGAAAAAAGCATTGGCCTTCCTGAATTTAGGGCACTGGAAGTTACATTATTGCATGTTCTTCTTTTGGACATTTCTCATTTAAACCAAACTTGTGAATTGGTTGTTTCTCATATGTATGTCTTCAATCCTAATTGATTCATTTATTTATCTATTTTACATGATACAGGATCATTTTACGAAGGTTCATAAGATGGCGATAAATATGAAATACATAGGTATTTCCAAAATTTTCTTCTGCTGCATATGCCATAATGATTGAGGATTGTCAAAAATGCTAGCCAAGTCTCTCTTTATAATCTAGAAAAATTTGGAACAAATAGTTTACGTAGTTCTGCTAAATTATATAGTTTTGTTACTTATTCATATATTACCGTAATGGTACTCTCTACGTGTTAATTTAGTCATATCAAAGTTTACACAAATATGTAATAGAAATGTTGATTGCCAATTATAATAGTTTCATTCCTTATCTTTTCTTTACAGATCCTACTTATATGATTCGAGCCATCCCGAGTAATGCATCAGACAACATCTACTGCACTCTTCTTGCTCAAAGTGCTGTTCACGGTGCCATGGCTGGATACAGTGGCTTCACAGTTGGACCTGTGAACAGCAGGCATGCTTACATTCCGATCTCTGTAAGAACTCTCTCTCATCTGCCTATAATTCATGCGTGCTTTTCAACTAGTTCAGAACATTAGTAAGAACCACTATATTGGAGAGTTATGATACCATAGAGTAGAAATGTAGAATACGTGTTTCCCGTGATTAGCATTCACATCAATGAAATGAGTATCCGTTTGCCAACCCGTAAACTAATTAAACTGCCAAAAATAGTGGAAAGAAATGTATCATATCACTGGGTTGGGAAAATGGGCATGATGTCGTTTCCTGCCTAAAAACCGGTTGGAAGTCCTTAGTTTCACAAGAATAGAGTTCAGAAGTCTTGTTATAACCAGCATGGTATTGCATTTGCAGCGTGTGACCGAGACGCAAAATACAGTGAAGTTGACAGACAGGATGTGGGCTAGACTTCTTGCATCCACGAATCAACCTAGTTTCTTGGGTTGCAACGAGGCGTCACAAGAAAAAGTTGATGGAGAGATGATTGATGACGTGATCAACAACACAAGTATTGCTTCCTCGTAGATTTTTTGGAACCCGGCTCAAATTCAAACTAGACCAGCTCTATTGCCTGGGGATTTATTCATGGAAAAAAGCTGTTTGGTCCTGCTCAAATTCAAAAGGACCAGATGGAGTTATATTCTTTGCTTTTATTTCAGCTTACTTATTTATAAATCATTTTTACATGTATGCTTGGTATAAACTGCACTGAGAAACTTGGTTGTAAACAATATCCTATCGTTTTAGCAATATCAGTGTACGAATGTAGACATTGGAATTAACCATTTAATTCATTGTATACGTGAAGTTTATGAAACACATCTTTTTCCTGCTTTCTTTTGGAATTTAACACACAAATTTCTCCAATCTTTAAGCTCGTATGTATGAGTATAACTAGGTGAGAACAATAGAGAGGGAAGAGAACTTTTTTTTGTTTATTGTGTTTGGTATGGATTCTCTCGCTTGATCTCTTCATAGCAAGAGACTAAAATCGTGGTTCTTCTAAGGATTTGAAATCCCTTACATAATACATTCTTTGTTCTTTTTTCTCCTACCAAAAACCTCTTTGGCTTTATTTGATACGAGAAAGAGAAAAGGGGGGGAAAAAAAGGAAGAATAAGAAATATTTATAGTTTAGGTGAGAAAATGGAGGGTATGGGAAGTCCTTTTTTTATTTGGCATTGACTCCCATTTCAAAATCCATGTATATTGTGAGAGACTAAAAAAATTGTGGAATACACTGGGGGACAAATACATTGACAAAAAAAAAAAAAAAAAAAAGCCGACTCCAAAAAGAAACGGCCCTAACAAGAAATTGGAATACAAGCAAGGATGGGCTTCCACAGCAGCGTCACGGTACGACCTGTGTCAAGGGGGGCATATTGGATTTATCTATAACAACTTTCTGTAGCCGTGTGTGTATATAAAACTTTATCCATAAAACTGATTATTAGGAAGGGGCGGTTATCCGACACCCTCTTTATATGACACTTGTAATTTTTTTTTGTTAGTATGTTATATTAATTAAATGATTCTATTATAATATTTTTTTAACT
Organism: Ficus erecta; assembly: GCA_008635985.1. Classification (NCBI taxonomy): domain Eukaryota; kingdom Viridiplantae; phylum Streptophyta; class Magnoliopsida; order Rosales; family Moraceae; genus Ficus; species Ficus erecta. Next base: position 4,680,050 of record BKCH01000010.1, read on the forward strand.
AATAACATATGAGAATGTTCTAAATAGGAAATTAAGATGTTTTAAAGTTCTAAATAAAAATTTACATATAAATCAATTAATTATTACAAATTTCGAAACAGAAAGTTACAAGTGCAAAATGAAACTCGGTACCTGATACAAGACCTTGTGTAACATCGATACGAATGAGGTCATCTGGATAAGGGGTGCAGACGACAGCAATAAATTGAAAGTTGAAAGAAATGTAATAAGAGACCCCCCCAACTTGTGACTTGTGAGCTGTGAAACAAGTTGCGCTGGTGACCACAATTAATTTTAAAGTTTTTTTGTCATGTCCCAAGTAGCCCTCTGCTCTGGCGATGCATTGCATATGGATTTGTACTACGGACCAGGCAGATCACTATTTTTTTTTATTGCAATTAGATCCACTTGCGGCTTCACTTTTGATGCAACTTGTGGATTAATGTGTGTGGGGTCCCTTTCATTTCCCCTTCATTCGTAATAGAGACCTCCTCTAATGGATAAAATTACATCTCTCTAAGTAATCTCTGAGAATTTTTTCCATGTATATATCAATGTCAATGTCGTGTTTATTATGAAACATGAATGGTATAATTGTTACTTTTTGCTTCAATATTTTCATGGTATTTCTATTGTTATATTTATAGTTTGTCTTCGTTTTAGTAGTCCAGAAATGATAATATTATAATAATTAAATCAAAAATTCAAGGTTTTTTTTATGGTAAATTTATTATCAGGTTTAGTGTTTATCAAATTTAGCACAAAATATAACACTAGAAGAACAACTGTTTTTTTTTTTTTTTTTTTTTTTTTTCACTTACTTAAATTTGACATTGGTACAATCGTTTAGCATTCTATTTGGATATGCTCTGAATCAGTGAAGCCAAATGAGTGCTGGTGGGGCTCTATTCTGGTTTTTGCAGGCATTACTTTTTTTTTTTTTTTTTTTTAATTCTATTTTAAAATTTTTTTTAGCGTACCATTCCGAGAAAACTCTTCTTGGAAGACACGAAATGACCCTTTTGGTTCCCCTCCCTCTATCTGTGTCCCCAAAATCATGGGATTTTGATCCTTAATCATAGGTTTCAATCTCAACTCCTGAAACACACAGTCTTTGGATATGTCTTCGTGGCAAAATAAAATCGGTGAAATATATCTGAAATCTTCCGAGCTAAGGCTATTATACATTTTACTTCTTTAGAATATATCTGCAGTCCATATCTCATCCATTAAATGAGGTTTAAAAAGTTTTCATTCCTTAAAAACTTTTTTGGGCATTTAGAATATACACTTCAATTTTAGTTTGTCAAATGTTTTTTTTTTTTTTGGTCAAAAGTAAATCAATTTCACTATTTATATCTCAAAATCCTATTAAAAATTCAAATTTTAAAAGTTCATAACTTTCTTATTTCAAGTCGAAATGATTGATTAATTTCTTTAAATTACATAGAATGACGAGAGGAATAAAACATGATTAAGTTCATTTTCAATCAAAGGCACAACTCCAAACATTTACTTATTTTCAATCAAACAATTTCCAAAATCCAATTATAATGTATGCTCGAAACGTCATCCTCCATTTTTATCAAGTGGCAAAATTTTTTTTATTTTTTTATTTTTTATTTAATTTCATAAAGAGATGTATGTACATATCAAAATATCGAATGCAGACACTTATATCAACATCTTACACAACTTGGTTTGTTCCTTGTGTGATGTTAGGTGATATGTATAAATTTTGAAAAATGATAGGAAACATAAAATAGTGAAGTCAACCCTACTGGCGGGTCCTATGTTGTGGGATCCACCTTACAATAGTGGTGATGTTAAATATCATTGATATTTCCTAATACTGCTCATAAATTGTGCTACTTTTTTAATGGTTGGGATCTAATCATCTATTAAAGACAACACAAGAATATGCTAAGCCTAGTTCTACGTCGGTGAGTTAAAATAAATCCTAATTTAGCTTTGGCTTCCATACATAATTAACAATTAATTAAACTTTATTAACAGTCCAAACTATGGTTTTCCATATTGATTCCATTGCAATTTGCAACTTGAGTTTAATGGTTAAAAAAGTGGACGAAAATTATTTGGATACAAAGAAAACAAAACAAAAAATTAAAGGTTTGAGGCGTAAAGTATATTTTTCTTTAAGATTTTTTTCCCCCATCAAAATGCACCTAAAAAAGCGCCCAATTGCTCTGGCATACAATGTACAGTAATAGTAATAGTAGTAGCACTTTTCACTTTTCAACTTTCAAAAGATATTACATTCTCGTTAATGTTATAAGATAAATTAGTTATCTCTCAATCAACATTAGGTAAAAGATTTGCTTGCTAAATTCCAAGGCTATAATGCGCTGATTAACCTTGTTTTGCCAATTTAAACGATTTTTTAATGGAAAACATCCTAATAATTAACATCTCAAGATTTCCTCCAAAAAAAAAAAATCTCAAAATCACCATCTCTCTTTATGGAGATTATCAATCTGTATGTATGTGTGTGTGTGTGTGTATATATATAAGGGATTAATTATACTTCACTTCCACACAGTAAACACTGAAAATATAACACTAACTAATTTATCATTCAAGAAAACTTCTCTTAATTAAACTCAACTTACAATTAGCTCACTAATCTTTTACATTCCTTAACCACATAATATGAACACTATGGGGGGAGGTTTGGCTGATGAAACTATATCTCAAGGAACGACGCCGTTCCGAGGAGGAGGAGATTTAAACGTACGGTTAACTTCCACCTAAACATAGACCCCACCTATTCTCCAATCACAATTCAACACGTCATCATTACAATCTCCGACATAACTGCCGCAAACCGTCGTTAATTTTCGCCGTTATGATCTTCCCTACTCAAGCTTCTTCTGAAAACAACCAACTCTCCGGCGACTGCAAACTCTCCGGCGACAGCAAACTAACCGGCGACTGCAAATTCTCCGGCCGTTCCTCTCTCCTCTCCTTCCTCCTCTTCCGGTTCCGCCCGGTGTTCTCCGGCGGGTCGGCCAAGGCCCCGGCCTCAAGCGGGAAGTTCAATATCGCCTTCCGGCCCCTCATCTTGAAGGCCGCGCAGTCGTAGGCCCTCGCGGCGTCGACGTCGGTGTCGAAAGTCCCCAGCCAGACCCTGCTCCCTTTCCGGGTCGGGTCTCGGATCTCCGCAGCGAACTTCCCCCACGGCCTACGCCGGACTCCCCGGTACCGCCTCCACTCGCCGGAGCAAGACGACGCCGTTGTGCTCAACGCCCTCTTGTTAATCTTTCCGCGGCTCAGATCCTCACCGCCGCCCGAGGCTATTTTCGCCTCGGAGGCCTGGGGTTTGGGGTTGGAAATTGGGGAATTGGGTTCGGAAGCGGGCGGGGAGTACTCGGATTTAACGGGTTGGAGATTATCGGAGAAGGAAGTGAACATAGCGTTGATGTTAGGGGTGGTGGGAGCGGTGGAACTACAACTACAACTACTCAAAGTGGTAGAGAGGGAATCTGAGGAAAAGTCGCCAAGGAGAAATTGGCTAATGAATTCGAGAGTAGAATATTCGTTTAGAAAGTCTTCTTCCATTTTTATTTTGTTTTGATAGAGAGTAGGACTTGGGACGGAAAGCATCACACTCAAATTGGGGGTATATATAGTTCTACGGTACGTCACATATATATATATATATATATAAATGTCAATTATATGTGATGGGATATGGAAAGGCAAAACACTTTGGTATAGAATTTTTTTATTAGATTTCTTTGTGGAGGCTTTTGTGAAAGGCATGGTACTTACAAGCGGTAAATCTCTTAAGATATTAGGTTTTTGTTATGATCATTTCCGTGCGAATATATATATATATAAATGAGAAGTATGATATATTATATATTCTTCACAAGTGTGGATATAGTAATAATACGAGGGGATTATTGTGTTGTAACTTTTTTTTTTTTTTTTTTTTTTTAATATTAGTGTTATGGAGAATAAATTTCATAAAATAAAAATATGGTCTAAAGATAATTTCATGCTCGACTTAATCAAAAAATGTAAAATTTAAATACCCGATCATCAAGTTCAGAAAAAAAAAAAAAATTATACGTTATATCGGAAGCAGGAGGACAAAAACGACCCCACGACCCCTCATTTTATTTTGTATAAAAATTTGCTCTTCGTGGAGGCTTTTTTGCAAAACATTGAAGTGCATACAAATAGTAAATACTTTACTGGTTCAAATTTATTTTCAGTTGTTTTATTATTTATAGAAGCATCAAACTAATACATGTAAGCTTAATTTAACGATAAATTTATGTTATTATCTCTAATATATTTTTTTTAACTGCAGGTGAGGGTGAGGGATTCGAACTCTATATATACTTTATCTCTGAAAATTGTGAAGGTTAAAATTCAATTCTTCTATCTAAAATTACAAAAATAAAAATAAAAAATAGGTATAAATTTGACAGAGTATGATTTTTTAAAACTATTTATCATGATTTGACCTTTGAAAAATATGCATATAGTAACTTGTAAGTAGCTGTTGCCTAACACAAGTTTTATCCGATAAATTATACCTTCAAAAAAAAAAAATCCAAAATATCATAATTTGCATATATAAAAGATAAGCAAAACAAACAGAGAACACAACATAAAGATTCTAATAATGTCAAATAATGAATATATATATATATATATATCGACATCAAAAAATTCAATGTGAAAGTAGCCACCGCGGCTGGCTAATTAGCGAAGCAAGCTAGCTCGATAGCATATTCTGACACGGTTCTCACTCTGACGCACCAATACATATGCATATATAATTAAACTACTACACTAACAAACACTAGTCATTTGAATAAATATAAATATATGACGAATAAGGTGACTAATTTTCTAATAATAAGAATTGAGACGTAAGCATTTCCCGACAATTTGTTGCGAGTGGGTTTTGACATTCATTAGCAGTTGCCGTTACGTAGCTATATATTTAATATTGTATATGGTGTCTTTTTTGTGTGTACCTATATATATACATATGACAATGTTTTTTATGCGGCATAATAATATGCGATAATTTATAATTTTTTAATTAAAAATTAATAATAATTAGTTGATTAATATATAATCTTGTCATATGATATTATTTAAGTATGAATGTAAATGACAAGTATCATTGAAATATATTATATTTGAATTACCTGATTGGTATAATATAATACAAATCACGATATAAATGACGTAAGAAAAGGGTAGGTCCCTCCCTATGTATAAATAGTATATGGTGGGACCAAAGACAGAAATATTAAAAGTGAGGGCAAAAGATGAAGGTATTATAAATACAAGAAAACACACAACAAAGGGTTTTGCAACTAGGCATAAAAGGTGGCCCTAGCAATGCAACTTGACTTGAAAAAAATACTTGCAATCAATTTATCATTTTATGGTCCTACTCTCTCTCTCTCGTGAAAAGCTGTTTTAACAAAATTCGAGCTGCCATGGACAACTACTCTAGAGAAAATATCCCATTTCATAATCTTATCGCGGAATTTACCTGTTAATTGGTTGGCATGTTAGTACAAGTTCAAACTTGATACGACTAAAACACTATAATTGCAAACGTATATTTTTATATTTTTTTCATTAAAAGGAAAACGAAATACAAAAAAAAAAAAAAAAAAAAAAAAACTAAACAAAACAAAAAAAGGATCCGTTTAGAGGAAAAATTATGAGTAGAAATATTTAAACTGCCATTCGAATTGACATTTAGATATTACCATTCCGAACAAAATATTTGAATAGAAACATTTAAATATGCGTTTTAAAAGTAACTATATCTGAAAAGACATGGAAAGATATAGGAAAACGACCATGTGAAATGGTTTTCAATTTTTTTTAAAATTGTGTCCATCAAACACATATTTGGATGGACCTTTCAAATGAAATGGTCTAAATACTACCAAATGGTTGTGCCAAATAAGGAGTGGTGTACTAATTAAGATAATGCTGAATTATTTAAACTTAAGATCTTTTTGAGAAAAAATGAGTAAACTTACTACCACACTGAATGACTATAGTGGTTAGGAATTTTTAATTTAATAAAGATATAATAGACTATTTTGTGAATTCAACGATAAGGATTTGTACATTTAACTTGGCAAAAATTTATGCCTTTGTTCATTAATATAATCCCTGTGGTCATCCATTTCACAGCAGCAATAGTCAGCGAAACATCAATTGAATTGAGCACTCCATCTTGTCTGTCAAAAAAATGTATTAACTATAAACGTTCTAGTAAATTCTAGAAATTGTAGTCAAACAAACACAAACATATATATATATATATATGCATACATACATATATATATATATATATATAATTAATGTGAACAACATCAAAACGTACAATATAAACCCAAACACACTTCAACAGCAGAAATTCAAATTACTTGACTTGTAACGTGTTCAGCTGGCATTGAAGAGATAATGAACCTTACTTGTCAGATAATTTAACTTCGTTTCAACTTCCCCCTATGCCTTTCTTACCCTGTGAGCTTTTAATTGTCAATCTAGAAGGTTTAACTGTCAATCTAGAAGGTTAAATATTGTCATCATCATAGACAATTATGCATATTTATCGTAATGTATACACATATATACATATATATATATATGCATAGTTATAAGAGGACCGGCGTCTGCTTTTGTCAAGTCAGGAGAAATTAACCATTAAAAAAAAAGCTTTCAGAATTGACCGGAATATTTATGCGCTTGACGTTCATAAGTTGTTGTTTTTTTTTTTCTTTTTTTTTTCCCCCCTTCTTCAGTTGAGAAATTAAAATTTAAACTACAGACCTTATATTGAAAGTGAATGTAAAGTGATTATTAGGTTGAGCCTAAGCCTGTAACCATATGTTTAGGGATATTCACAAAAAACTTATGTAAGATGTATTTTTTCATGTTCTCAGCATTATGGTTTTATATTTTAATTTCATATCAATTTATTTCTTAACTTCTCTTGGTGAAATATTGATATTAACCACTTAAAAAATGACTTAATATCCTTTACAATTTATCATCAACTTGCTTATCAACTTGTTTACTTTGTACCTCCAACAAGTAAAGTCGAACGTAATTTAAATGGTCAAAAAGTGGGAAAACGTATAAATTTTGAAACCTAAAGATAAAATTATTAGGTTTCGTTTGACATTTAAGTTTAATTCTAACTAAACTGTACTTTTTTATCTCAATTTTTTGTCCTTTTCTGAAATTTTAATAAAAATTATGACTAGTTTTTGAAAAGTCAGTCAACTCCGACTTAAAAATTTCATCTCCAACCGACAAACTAAATGCTAGTTTAAAAAATCTAAAATTTATGATATATTTATTTAGTAACCTTAAACTGTAGGGGGTATAAAACAGAAAAATATCCCTACTTTTTAATTTTATGAACAAAAAAGTGTTGACCGTAAAAAAAAATGGGAAAACAAATTGTGGAGTCATATTAATTATGCTGGAATAAATAATTGACACTTCGAAATTATGCTTAAAAATAAATTGTAAGCCCTTCTCTGAAGAAGCAATAAGCACAATCTTGATCATACAGTAACCCTTTTTCTTACCTTAATTTCTTTTGGCTATTAAGTTAAACTTTAGTTAGTTTTGTGGAAAACCAAGAACTAATTTGAGAACAAGAGAAAGTTAAGGTTTCTTATTCCAATCAATAAATCAAAATAATACATCAAAAATGATTTATATAGACTAACTAGATTATATAAAGAGACCTTAACTGTTAAAAAGAAGACACTACTACAAAATGTGGATTCCACGACGGAACTTCCACGACCGTTTTTTAAAAAACCGTCGTGAAAAATGCGGCAAAAACACGGAGCGGAACAGAGTTTCCGAAAACCGTCGTGGAAGAGCATGCTTCCACGACGGTTTTTAATAACCGTCGTGGAAGCTTGCAAAAAAAATCAAAAAAAAAAAAAAATTTTGGGCTTCCACGACGGTTTTTAAAACCGTCGTGGAAGCTAAAAAAAAAAAAAATTATTATTATTTTTTTTTTTGCAAAAAAATTTTTTTTTTGATTTTTTTTGCAAGCTTCCACGACGGTTATTAAAAACCGTCGTGGAAGCGTGCTCTTCCACGACGGTTTTTTATAACCGTCGTGGAAGCTTCGACTTCTACGACGGTTTTCGGAAACTCTGTTCCGCTCCGTGTTTTTTGTCGCATTTTCCACGACGGTTTTTTAAAAAACGGTCGTGGAAGGGTCTTTTTTTGAAAAAATTTTTTTTTAAATTTTTGGACTCTACCACGACGGTTTTTGGGAAAAACCGTCGTGGTATGTTACATACCACGACGGTTTTCCCCAAAAACCGTCGTGGTAGGTACTAAGGCGGGAATTTTGAAATTTTTTAAATTAAATTCAATTTTTTGGAGCGTGTATTAAAACCCAAAAAAATATCATCTTTCCCACCCCATTACAATCCGAGCATTTTTCTCTCTCTAACTTCATACCCAAAGCCACCCAATTTCTTCCCTCTATTTCTCTCCGATGGCCTCCTCCACCACTCACGCGGCCTCCTCCATTCTCCGACGGGTCCACCAAGGAACTCACGCGGCTTTCCCTCTCTCTCTCTCGCCGCACTCCGCCCATACCGACGCTCGACAAGCCGGTAAGTTGTAATGTATATTGCTTGGGTAATGCACGGATTTGGGAATTTTTCGTCCAAAATATTGATTTTGTAGATTGTTGAGTTGGGAATATTCCGTCCGAAATGACCAAAATTCGTCCCCTACATTTTCGGTGATTGTTCATTGTGGTTGTGTTTTAGATTGAATTAAATTGGTTGGGTAAGGCATGGATTTGGGAAATTTCCGAAAAAAAAGTGTTGATTTTGTGATTTAAATGTGTTCCGGAAAAAAGTGTTGATTTAGTAGGAATTCGTAAATTTTTTTTTTTTTTTTTTTTTACCTACCACGACGGTTACTCAACCGTCGTGGTAGCTCCATTCGTAAATTTTTTTTTTCATTGTTACCTACCACGACGGTTTTCGAACCGTCGTGGAATCCAAATATATACCACGACTGTGGATTCCACGACGGTTAAAAAACCGTCGTTTAAGTATTACCACGACGGTTTTTAACCGTCGTCGAATCTCTATTTTGTAGTAGTGAGAAAACCTAATAATAATAGGAAACAAACAATAAAATAATTATATAATTATAAAATCTAACATCCCCCTCAAACTCACGATGCCGCTGCAAGTAGCATTGAGAGTTTGCCAAATAAGAAATGGAAACGCGAAGCGGGAAGCGCTTTGGTAAACTTGTCAACAATCTGTATGGAAGAAGAGATGAAAGGTAATGCGATGGTGCCAAGTTGATTGTGATATCAAATGACATGACAATCAATCTTAATATGTTTGGTCCGCTCATGGAACAATGAATTGCGGGCAATCTAAATAGCACTCTGACTATCACAATATAAGGGAGTAGGTCGATGAAGAAAAACACCCATATCTGCAAGCAACTGATGTAACCAAACTATCTCACAAGTAGTAGAAGCCATTGCACGATATTCTGCTTCTGCAGAGGATCCAGAAATAACATTTGCTTTTTACTCTTCCAAGAAATAAAAGAGTCGCCCAAAAAGATATAGAAGCCAATGGCGAACTTGCAATCTGTCGAATTAATAACCCAATCAGCATCATAATAAGCATGTAGCTCTAAGGACGAAGTAGATGGAAGTAAAAGACTCATAAACTGAGTGCCCCGAAAATATCTCAAAATGTGAAGAACTATAGCCTAATGAATTGTAGTAGGCGTAGTGACAAATTAGCTAACTATATATATAAACCATATGTGTAATATTTGGTCGAGTGATAGTGAGATAAACCAAGTTGCCGACAATAGTGAGGTATAAACTAGGATCCGGCAAATGAGGACCATCAGAAGGAGAGTGCGAGCATTAGTCTCAAGAGATGTATCAATAATCTTATTATCAGTAAGACGTGCACGATCAAATATATCAGCTATATACTTTGATCGGGAGATAATATAATCTTTCACAGAAGAAGCGATCTCAATGCCCAGAAAATGACTTAGTGAACCCAGATCTTTCATGGAAAAACAACGAGCTAACTTAATCTTCAGTGCTACAATCCCGTTAATATCATAACTAGTAATAATCATATTACCAACATATAAAGACAGAAGAATACGACCCGCACCAGTACATCTGAAAAACAAAGCCGAATCATGATGACTAGAGTGAAAGCTAAGCGAAGTAATCACCATTGATAACTTCTCAAACTAGGCTCGGGGTGCCTGTTTAAGACCATTAAGGGCTTTTCTGAGCCAACAGACTTCACCAGGTTGATGAGAAACACCAGGAGGAGGAGGTACCATGCAACCTTCTTCATGAAGATCACTATTCAAAAAAACATTTTTAACATCCATCTGAGATATGTGTCATTGACGAATAGAGGCAACTACAATGAGAGTGCGAATAATAGTCATTTTTGCAACTGGGGCAAAAGTCTCCTCATAATCCATACCATACTCCTGAGAGTAACCTTTAGCAACAAGTCGAGCTTTGTATCTTTCAATAGAACCATTAAACTTAGTTTTGATTTTATAGACCCAACGAGAACTAATTACTTGTTTACTTAGTGGTAAAGATACCCAGTCCCATGTATGTGTCTAATGTAAAGCAATGAGTTCCTCAGCTATAACATCCTGCAAAAGTGGATCAAAAACAACCTCTCTGTAGGACAAAGACTCATAAAAAACGATAAATAAAAGCTAAAAAAGAGGTGAAAGAGCTAGAATAACAAGAATAAGCAAAATCTGATAGCTTAGTCTACTTACGAGAACGTGTAAAGTGAAGAAGAGGAGGAGGAGGAGGAGGAGGAGGAGGAGAAGTTGCAGTCTCAGAAGGTTATTGAGCAGCTGTAGGAGGAGAGGGAGCAATGGTAGTATCAGGAGCCATAGTACCAGAATCTACTGAGCTACCAGTGGAAACTATGTAAGAAACATTATCTGAAACTGGAGAAGGTGCTTGTGAAACAGTTTGTGGGACTGTGTTAGTGTCAAGAGTGAAATGATCAATATGTATGAGATCAGACTTAGTCACATTATGAGAACTAGCATGAATGAAAAAGAATGAGATATGTTCAAGAAACTTAACATGACAAGAGACATATAATTCTTGACTAACTAGATCAAAAATATGATATCCTTTTTGACTTGCACCATAACCCAAAAAAATGCACATTACAGACTGGGATGACAATTTACTACGCTCAACATGAGGACGAAGGACAAAACAGGTGGAACCAAAAACACGTAAGAAAGAATAATCAGAAGCATATTTGTACAACTTTTCAAACGGTGACAGACCTGAATTGTGAGAGGTTGGAATCCTATTAATTAAATGAGCAGCAGTAAGAATTGCTTCTCCTCAAAATTCACTAGGAACACTGGCAGACAACAAAAGAGAACGAGCAGTTTCAACAAGATGTTTATGTTTCCTTTCTGCAACACCATTTTGTTCTGGAATATCTGTACAAGAAGTTTAGTGAACTATTCCATCGGAAGCATGTAAATTAGAAAAATCATTAGAAGTATATTATTCTCCTAAATCACAACGAAAACACTTTATGACAGCTGAATATTGAGTTTTTACAAGAGATCGGAAAGTATTGAAAATAGTAAGAAAATCAGAACGACGCTTCATAAGATAAACCCAACAATATCGAGTGCAGTTATCAATAAACGAAACATTATATCGCAATCCCCTCCCTTGTGAGCATAGGAAAAGGTCACCATACATCAGAATGAATGAGATCAAATGGTACAAGAGAAAAAGAAAGACTTTTACAAAATAGTAACGCATAAAATTTTGTCAGTTTGCAAGTACTACAATCAGAAATATCATGATGAACCCTTCATTTTCCTTGTCAGTCGACAAAGTAATTTTATTTTGTTCCCACGAAATACCACAATATATATATATATATATATATATATATCAAATCTTTTTCGTGCCATTTGACATTTTTAACAATTTTCCAGTTCAACAACGAAGAAGAGAATCTATGTAAAAGACTAGTCATCTGTTGTCATTTCGTCAGTCACTAATTAGTCTAATTAGTAATTAATGGGTTGTTAATTACAAAAAAATTGAGTATCTGGCCGGGCCGCCCTAAGATTTTTTTTTTTTCCCTCAACAAAACTACATTGCACTGAGCGAGGACAAATGTCCCCACGTAATATTTGAAATGCCATTTTTATCTTATTCTTGTAAAAATAAAAAAAAATAAAAAACTGTTGTCTCGTTCTCATTCAGTATTGGAAATATCTAACTATATGTCACTATTTATCTTCAATTTTTTTTCTTTTTAGTGTTCATACTAAAACAGTTTTATGTGTGCGTAAGAGAGATTGAATTTGCGTGATACTCTCGGAAGACTTTTAATAGATACTTACGTTGCTTTCACATCATATTATGTGTGCACATGATTTTGACACCATTCATAATTGTCAAAGTTTCGTGTGGGAATTCCTTTTTGTGGAGAGACTGATTCCGAGGAGATTAACCTATGAGGAGGATGTTTTACCAGGTTATGTACCTTATTACAACTGAACATTAATAATTCATGTTTAAAATGTCAAACTTAAGAATTTTGTTCTCCTGCGAGCTTAATTTTAGTATCGTGATGAAAAGGAAAAATGATTACTACGTTTGAGTCTCGAGGTTAATTAGGTCGGTTTAGATAGTAAGTTCAAATTTTATAATTCAAATAATAAATTTAAAATAATTCAAATAATAAGTTTAAATTTTTAGAAGATAAAACAATACTGTATGATAAAACTGTATACTATAAGTATTTTTTATCAAAATGTCCCTTGTCAAGGGGTTATACGTTCAAAGCAAGAGGTGATCACTTTAACAACAAATTAGATAGATAATGGGGGAAAAAAAAAAATACTAAGTTGTCAAAAAATTATAACGTTGAGGACTAAACTGCAAAAAGAAAAAAAAAAGATTTAAGTAATTTAAACGGTCACTGGTGAAGTAAGAACTAATGACGGTTGATGAGACGTTTTATTAAAAATGTTAATGTGATTATTTAACGACCAGTTGTTACATCAAAACAGATGATAGAGTTAATATGGTTCGTTAGTTATAATAGAATGAGAGTTAATGTCATTTCTCGTCCTCAATTATGGTCCAATATTATTTTTGTCCATAAAATTTAAAACTTCACGTAATCGATTCTTGAACCATTAATGTCCTACAATAATCCTTTAATCTAAAATAATGTTTAGAAATTGACCATAGTCACATATGAAGATCAAAAATACGTTTTAATTAAGGTAAATTTTGTGATTTTCATATTCTAGAACCTTTTGATACATTTGAATTTTATGAAAATTATAAAATCTCAGCACGTATATGATATTGAACATATATATATAATCTTCATGTGATAGTTACTGTTCTTTTTTTAAACAGTGTTTTGGATGGAAAAATATTATGGTACATATTGATGATTGGATAATTGATTCTAAAACGTTTTATAATTCATGAACTAGAATATGATAGATCCATAAATGTAGAATCAAGTATAAAATTAATTCATAGAATAGAGATTATGTGTTTTTGGTTTGGGGTTAGGTTCATATTCGAAGCCCCAAACCAAAAACATTGATCGATTATTGTTGCATCCAAATTTATTTTTGTTTTATTATTATTATTTAATTTTTAGGAATGGGGATTTGTTAGTGTCTTTTGTAAGGTCAAAAGTATAAACATAATATTATATGGTAAGAGTTGCGAGATTATCCAATACAGAACTAAAAAGAGAGAGCTTTAAAACAAAAAATTAAAAAGAGAGAGGAAGAGAGAAAAGGAGGGTATGATTTCTTATTTTTATTTATAATGTCATCTTTTATTAACGTCAATGTCTTTGATATAGTCGGGTGCATGCCAAACAAAATTTATATGTTTTAAAACTTGACAGCTTTCGTTCATTTCACAGAGGTTATCCTATAAGGTTTGGCTAGCACCACACAAATGCTTAAAAAAAAGTATGTCAGAAACTCATATAGGTACAAGGATTATATATATATATATATATATATATAGACATATTCAATAAGGGGTTTTCTACGAGGAGAGGTCCCTCCAAGTAATAATACGTGTATGAGGTGTCCTCCCAGGAAAAAAAAAATAAAAGTAAATAAGATGCAATAATGATATTAAAAAAAAAATACATCACATGACGCATGATAAATTATAAAAGATTTATTTTACGTGTTAATTCATAAATAATATGATTTTCATTAACAATACAGATCTTTTACTTTTAATATTATTTGCGATATTATGTTTTTTTTGTATCATTATTACGTTTTCCTGATTTAGTATTATATTAGAGACAACTTGTTTTACATTATAAATTGACTTCATCGATTCGAAAGATGTTTCTGAAATTATTTAAATAATTTATAAAAAGTGATTCTTAACTTTCGACGAACAGTCAAAGACACAAAATATAACTTCTTAAAAAACTATTCCGATTAGATTTGAAAACTTGCATAAGAGTTCTAGTAAAACATTATCATAAATTTTTTAAAATTATTTTGATCTATAAAAGTTCTTTTTAACTCTTCTTCCACTAAATAAATGACAAAATAAAAACTCTACGAAGCGGATCCATACACGCCACAAGCTTATAGTCAAAGGCAGACAATACCTAGAAGGCTATGTGATTACATCACAAGCCACAGAATTGACTAAAAAAAATATACTAAATTAAAGAGTAGAAAATATGCCATATTATATTATATCATTAAAATAAACGAATAAACAAATCCAATCCTCAACCATACAGTTTTTACATCAAAGTGCACAGATTTAGAGCCCCTTTTGTAGCTCTAACTGGCACTGTTAGAACTTAATAATACTTGGTAACTTTCTAGAAAACCCCCCAAAATATTGCAAATTAACACACTTGTATTTATACAAAACTCTAGCCACTTCAACTCCTTTGACTTTTCTTGCTCTTGGGAAACGGGATTTTGGATAAGTTTCCTTTTGACATTTCCAAATTTAGCAAATTCCGTTGAGAATTCACTCTCTCTCTCCTCTTAATTAGATGACCATAAGTTGAGAATATCCGAATGATGGGAGAGGAGATAACGGTGACAGCGGCGGAACGGAGAAAATCCCCTTCCCGTCCTTAGCGTCCCAAACCGGCTTCCAACTTGACGGCGTTAACGGACAAACCGTCACGCAGCTACTCTCCAAAGAAGACGACGTCGTTTCTTCAGTACCACTACTCTTCAACTCCTTGCTCTTATTATCTCTAACGACCTCCTCCCCTTCTTCTACACTGCCCTCCCTTCTCCTCTTCCGGTCGCCGCTCGCCGGAGACTCTCTCTCCTCCGGCGCAGGCGCCGTAGAGGGTAACTTCCCGGCTTCCAGGGGGAAATTCAGGATCGCCTTGCTCCCGCGCATCCGGAAGGCGGCGCGGTCGTAGGCCCTGGCGGCGTCGATGGCGGTGTCGAACGTCCCGAGCCACACGCGCGAGCCGCGGCGGTTCGGGTCGCGAATCTCCGCCGCGAACTTCCCCCACGGCCGCCTCCGCACCCCCCTGTAGTGCCTGCCCTCGCCGGAATTCTCAACCTTCGGCGCCGGCGCAGTTGCCGGAGCCCATAATCCGGCGGTCGGAATCGCCACGTTTACGGCGGGGCGGCGCCGGTTGAGGCTCGAGGGCGGTTTCGGTGATTTCGGGCGGGCGATTTGGGGTTTGGTTTCGAATTCAAAGAATTGAGCTTCTTCCTTTGGACTGAGCAAGAAATCAGAGACTTTGAAGTGATTACTAGTAGTGTCTGGAAGCTCGGAAAGTGAAGGTTGTTGGATCAACGGCTGGGATGGGTTGGGAATATTGGCCGTACAGACGCTGAGGCCGTTGATGAAACTGTCCATGGAAGGAAAGTCGTTGAGAAGATGTTGCCTAATGAGCTCTAAGGTGGAAGCTGCTCCTTCTAAAGCCATTTTTTTTTTTTTCTCTTTTTTTCACTTCACGTGTAACTAAACAAACCAAATTTTAGTACTTTGTTTAGGAGGAAACTTTAGAGGAAGTTTGAAAGGAGAAAAAAATCTTGGAATGGTTTTGAGTAAAAGGAAGAGTGTGTGGAGGTATTTAAAGGGGGAATGAAACGGAGAGGAAAAAGGCGGTGGAGGAAGGGGTTTCCTTTCTTGTGAGGTTCCTAGTTAGAGATTCGAAGCTACATATTTTTGCCCACTTGCAACCACTAGCCACTTGCCACTTTTTTTTATTTTTTTATTTTATTATTATTATTATTATTATTTTGTGTTTGTGGCCACTTAGGGTTATCCACAAGCCATGATAGTGGGTGCTTGTGATTTGATTTACCCTACTTTTTTTATAAAAAAAATATTATTTTGTCAATTATCATTGTTATTAATGGGGTCCTTCTCTCCAATGACACGTTTCTTGGGTGCTTCCAAATTAATGTACGTCTACCGATAAAGTTGAAAGATGTTTTAGATTTTTTGTTTTTGTTTTGCTGGCAGAGAAAGAAGAGTTGAAATTTGTTACTCTAATGAATAATATTACTTTAGTTTATGAATGCCCCCACATGCTGAAAATGATTTTTTTAATAAAAAATAATTTAGTTTTATCGAGTGGTTGTCATTGAAATTTGGATCACTACATACGTAGGATTTTTTTTATCATTTATTTAAAATTTAAGTTTAACTCCAGTTAAATTATATTTTTTAAGTTGAATTTAGGTTTAACTTCAGTTAAATTATAATTAATTTTTAAAAAGTTAATCAATTCTAATTTAAGAATTTCAATCTCAACTGACGACCCAAACGGAAGCTAAATATTGGGTTTTTGAGTTTTATAATATAATTAGGTTTATCTATGGAAAGAAATAGGCTAAGTTGTTTTAAACTCATTTTTATCATGTTAGAGTCTTACTATGATGAAGTTTTTATCTTGAAAGTTCATTTTTTTCACCATTGATTTTCATCTAGTCATTGCGATTATTTCAGAAGCCCGCCAACCTTTGTTCGTTTACTCTCACCAATTTTTCTTATGTGTACATATAGTTAAATATGAAATCTAATTCTGACACTGTTTATTAAATAATTTAGGATTCATTTTAAAAAATATTAACCTACTTATAGGAGAAGTCCAAGCTTTTTTTTTTTTTTTTTTTTTAACGTATTGTCAATTTCATGTCTAATCAACTTTTTTTTGGTGCACTTTCAACAATTTACAAATGAAAAATAAGTTCATGATTAAATAAATATGGTGATCTTCAAGCTAATCAGTTGGTTGGATACACGCATGCTTTATCATGGCGAGGCTGGTTTGTGGATAGCTCTCTCTTTTTTTCTTTTTTTCTTTTTTTTCTTTTTTTTTTTAATACAAATAAAGAAGAAGAACTAGTGCCTCCACTCAGCTTTACTAAAAGAGAAAATAAAAAAATAAAAATAAAAAATCATATACAGCCTTAACACAAAGGTTGCATTAGCTTTGCCAAATGAAGGTTTCGTTTATTTCTTCTTACCCACTAAATTTTAAGGATGAATTTCAGAAAAAGGAAAAAAAAAAAAAAAAAAGGACTTTGCTTCTTGTCTTAAATTGTTGGGGAAAATACCCCTATACTCAATGCGTAGCAGAAAAATAAACTAAAACAAAAATATATAGAAAATAAAGAATTTACGTAATTCGGTAAAATTGTCTACGTCTACGAAAAAATGAGAATAAATTCACTAATACTTTCACAATTACACACTCTTCAAACACTCTCAACGATTCTCTATCCAAAACCCCTTATACCATTTGCCTATATCTCTTCTCACTTTCTCTCAAAAGGAGACATACGCTCTCTCTATTTTTCTGAACACACAAAAAACTCTAAACGCAACACACCTATTATGGGCTCTCAATGGGATACAAAATTAACACTTTCTCAAACTCATAAAACAGAAATTTACCCAAAACTAATTTGAGTCATTTACCAAATAATCTCCACCTTGACTCAAATTCTCTCACCTCACACGCACACTTAACAAGAATAAACATGTGTCAAGTTCAAACTCTCATCAAACTTGACACAGGAAACCGATTTCTTCTTCCTCCATGCTTTGTCTTCAGTTGTCACCGCCAACTTGTTGCACTCTTTCACTCTTGCAACTTCTTTTGTAATAGAAGAAGACCTCTCTTGACATGGCTCCACCTTCACAACTCCACCTACAATTGTCTTCCCTATCAGCTTGTATAGGTTTTTCTCTTTTTCACTCTTCATGGCAACCAAAGCACCTCTTCTGACTTTCATAAAACCACTCTTAGCGGAATACTCACAACCCAAAATATCCAAAACCCCCAAAGAAATTTAACTTCTCATAAGTCGAGGAACATGCCGAACATTCGCCAATGTCCTCACAACTCCATCGAACATCTTCACCTTCACAGTACATATTCCAATGGTTTCAGCACTCGAATCATCAGCCATCAGAAGTGTACTAGCATCACGGGGCTTATAAGAATCAAATCACTCCTTATGTGGACACATATGGAACGAACATCCAGAATCTGAAATCCAAGAGTCAGAATTAGCTCCCTCAGTAATAACAGAATATACATTATCTTCACTGTCATACCTGTCACCAACATCATTTGCAGTTTTTATCTCTTGAGCTTTCTGCTTCATTCTTTCTTCAAGGTGCCTTGTCAATTCTTTATAGTTTCTCCTAATTTGTCCCTTCTTATGGCAGTAAAAGCATTCAACATTCTTCCATGAACTAGATTGGGAACGGTCATCTCTCCTCTTATAATATCTCCCTCGTGTCTTACTATTACCCTACTCACACTGACTTCACCACAAGAACTTGCTCAATGTGAGACGAACTACAAGGTTGTTTCATAGTTGTACTCTCCAACAAAGCAATCAACTCCTCATCCACAATCAAAATAGTTTTTCCAACCAACAACGTAGTTACCAAAGTCTCTTATGATTCGGTTAGGGAGGTCAACAAAATTACTGCTTTATCTTCTTCATCAATCTTGGCCTCTACACTTAATAACTGAGTTATGCACCTATTGAAATTATTTATATGATCCCTAACATCACTTTATTCACTCATCTTCAACTCATACAACTACTTTTTCAGATATAATCTATTTGTTAAGGATTTCTACATATAAACTTTTTTTCCAATTTTTCCCATAACTTAGAAGGAAATTTTTCATTCATAACACTATATTTCAATTTAGGAGCCAAACTCGAATGGATAGTGCTTGCTGCTCTCACTTCTAATTCTTCCCAATCTTCATCACTCATCTTTTCCGGCTTCTTCCCTTCCAGTGCTTTTAGAAGTCCCTGTTGTACTAAAACGTCCTTCACCGTACTCTGCCGATGCTGAAATTACTCTTTCCGTCAAAATACTCAATCAGCTCAAACTTTACTCCAAACATCATCTTGATTTCCTTCTTCAAGATCTTTAATCTGTCGCTCTGATACTACTTGTAGGGGAAAATACCCCTATACCCAATGTGCAGCAAAAAAATAAACTAAAACAGAAATATAGAGAAGATAAAGAATTTACGTAATTCGGCAAAATTGCCTACGTCTATGGGAGAGGGAAAATAAATTTACTAACACTTTCACAATTACATATTCGTCAAACACTCTCAACCTCTCTATACTCTAAACCCCTTACACAATTTGCCTATCTCTCTTCTCACTTTCTTTCAAAAGGAGACACATACTCTCTCTATTTTTCTGAACACACACAAAACCGTAAACACAACACACCTATTTACGAGCTCTCAATGGGACACAAAATTAATAGTTTCCCAAACTCATAAAACAAAAACTTACCCAAAACTAATTTGAGTCATTTACTTAACAAAAATACCCCCTCAAAGGTGACACTTGAACTTTCTAAACTTTAAATTGTGGTAAAAACGGCTTTTGTGTTAAAGCTTTGTTCACGAATTAATAGACAAAACACGAATCTATATTTAACGAAGTTGTTACAGAAGTTGTTTCGGACTACATTTTGATTTAGCATTTTTCTTAGAGGTGAATGTGAAAAACTTACAAATCCGCTCAAACCGAATTATCAGAATCAATCAATTTTTAAATCCGTTAAAACCTTCAATTGATTGGTTTGATTTCAATCCAAACCGCTTAATTTACGTGACTTGATTTGTTTTGAATTTTTGAAACAGAGATTTAAACCGTCGAACCATAAATTCATTTTTTTTATTTTTAATTAATATTTTTAGTAGATTTTTATTATTGGTATTTTTTTTTCTTTTTCATTTATTTAGTTGTTGGCATGTTTGTTCTTATATAAATGATACACAATGCTTGGTATAAATTGTTACAATAATCTTCAGTGTTAAAAAAGAAAAGAAAAGAAAAAAAAGTGATACAATAAGCAAGTGAATGCATGTAAAATGCATGATAAAAATAATGGTGAAATAACTTATAGTCCCTAAAATCAAACTATAACTTGTGTGATAACTTCTATTTCATTTTTATGTTTGTCTCGATGAATACACTTAAAAAGTTTTCTATAATGTTTTATACTAAATATATATATATATATATGTTTTAATTAGAGTTTAATATTTTAAAAGAATCTAATGGATGAAAAACTTGTATACATTTGTGATTGGAGGCATAATCTAAAGGTAATACCATACTCGATTCCAACTTAAAGTGTAGTGTTCGAATCCCTCCACTTCCAAGTTAAAAAAAAAATCTTGTTTACATTTTTTTGATTTTGTTGATAGAAAAATTTTTATAATTTTGATTGATGTTTGAGAAATATTACACCACAATTTGAAACTGCCCAAACCTTAAACTGTACAATTTCACCAAACCATTGGATTTGACTGTATGATTTTATTTGGAATTTCCCAAACTATAAAAATTAAATTAGATTGAAAAATACTTAAATTGCACCAGACCACACTGATTCACCCTTTCTCTATAACTTAATTAATAATTAGGAGGAAATAAAAAGGAATAAGCTTTTATCACTGCAGCTTACTCGTTTAAAATCAGCTGATCATGTGCTTTACACATGGTAATTTCTATCCAAAAAATGAAGATAACCTAGCAGGTTGGTATGTTCACAAATCATATATTACACATATTGCAAGTTGATTTGTAACCCAATTTACCTTCAGATTGGAAAAAACTAAAACCACCACTAACCCAATTATTAATGCCACAATGACAATCCAATCAAATACAATATTCTAAGATTTAGATATCGCAGATTCACAAATCATGTCTTGAAAATAGAAGTAAAAATTATGGAATACACTTTATTATAACACAAGTCATTAATAATGGACCAAATTATCATAATTTTAATTTGATTTTACCATATGATATAAATATCCATCTTAAGTTTTTTTTTTTTTCCAAAAAAGGAAACTTCAAATTGTATTGGATTGAACTTTCATATTCAATAAGGAAAAAAAAAAAAAAAAAAGTGAGTTGGACGTATTCCAAATGTACGGCGAAGAGATATACATAACATCTGAAGAAGTACTAAAAACAAACACGTGGTGTGATTATCAAAAAAAATTATCAAAAAGAAAAAGAATCAGTAAAAACGAACACGTGGTGTGATTATAAAATATTAAAACAGTTTCACAAGATGCCAAATAAAAAAAAAAAAAAAAGAATTAACTACTTTATTAAGCATAAAAAAAAATAAAAAAAAACTAATTAAGACGAACTTTTGTAAAAGCCGAAGGGATGTGAAAAACATCAGATCCCGTCTGTCGGTATCTAAAATGACTAGGACTTTCAACGTACGAGTCAAAATTCAAAAACCATGTGGTTTTGAACTTTGACTTTTTGCGTCTGTTTTCAACTTTCGTCACGTTTATTACTTTCTAATTCACAAGCAATAAAATGCCTTTAATGAAGTAATATTGCTGCTGTATATTATATTAGTCTTTTAAAACCTATACACCTGTTCATGTACAATTACGGCATGTCGGTTCTAATAATTCTAAAGTTTACTTAATTCATCTAGCTAGTAATGAACAAAAACTAATTAAAATTTTAAGGATTAGGTATATGGGTTCCTAGAACGAAAGGTGAAATTTTTGGGAGATAATTATCTTTTAAGGAGATTTTTGTGATTTGATATGTAAAACATTATATTATATTGATGTATATGTTAAAGTTCTGAAATATATTGATGTATATGTTAAAGTTCTGAAATATTAAATCGCATAAATTTTTTTAATTTGATATAACTATGATACGACTTAATGATTTAAAGATGTATTCAACCATTACAAATTATGTTAATATGTTGATTTTGAAATTGTCGACATCTTAATTTGATATGATAACACCAACCCTAATAATATGATATGAATTTTTTAGAATTAAATTAAAGTGGAAATTTTCTTTTTAAAAAAAAATTAGAGTAAAGTGGAAATTTCCAGAAATTATATAAAAACCCAAATTGTGATTGTTCACAATTAAGTAGGCTGAACAGAAGTACTTCACTTTTCTACCTATTACTATATACAATAAAACATGTATTATCTTACACGTGTTTCTCTCATTAGTGGGTTGGTTTGAAGTTGGTTCTCTGTTGGTGGCCTGTTTGTTTTGCTGTTTTTCTAATTAGTTTGAATTAATAAATTCTTATAATACTTTTTTAAGAATCATAATCACGGCCGTAATATTAGTGAAGTCGCAGGGTTGCCCACAGGCTGCATTCACAAGCAAGTGGTGCATCACGGAAATAAATACATACATATATATTTATATATTTACGTTTAATATATATATATATATATATATATAGACATATGTATGAAATCCACTTGCTTGACAGAACATTAAATATTATTTAAAAAAAAAAAAAAAAAAGCTAATCACTTTTAAAGGTTCCATCGTCAACTTGCTTTGTTCTGTTTGATTTGTCTGCTAGTAATTATATCAAACAAGGAGTCCTTGCCATAGGCTGCTATATTATCTCTTCCCTAAGGGAATGTATATGACCATTTTTTTATTTTTTTATTATTATTGTTTGATATTTTGCTAAACATTAACTACGGCTTCGTTGGACCGCTATCCGTTTATTAAATCATGGATAAAGACATTTCACTTAAAGTTGATAGTATAATATGTAACGTGTAACTATATATTAACTTATACCGTATATGTGTGATCAGTAGTGACATTTAATTTGGACAGCCGACACGTAGGACAATCTTGCCTTTTGTCTTTTAGCTTAGAAGGAAGTGGACAAATTTGTGATGTCCCTATTTCCTTCTGGTTAGTTCACACTTTTTTTTTTTTTTTTTTAAATAAGACGGGTTCGAATCCGTAACTTCACTCAAAACTGATTTTTTTTAAAATAAGACGGTTTGAATCCGTAACTTCACTCAAAACTGATCCTACATATGGATATTCACCCTCCGTTTGGTGTTACGGTTGAAGTTAAAATTTTTCAGTTGACGTTAGTTGACTTTTTAAAAACTAGTTATAATTTTTATTAACTTTTCAGAAAAAAAAACAAAACTGAGATAAAAAATTTAAGTTTAAGTTGAATCACCAAACGGAGTGAGTGTTACTAGACAAAATAGTGTTAAACGCCAGTTAATTAGTAGTTTTTTTGCAAGTGGGATTAGAGGGCAATTATCAATGTGAACATGAATTAGGAAAGGTAGAATTGAAATCAGAAGTAAGAGTAACAATATGATGCGAGTTGCATTTTTTATTTTTTAAATAAAGAAATTAGTGGGACGACCATTATATATATTAATATTTGTCATTAAAGGAGTCTAATTACTGATTAATAATTGATTCGGCGGCCGTTTAACCCATAAGATGTTTTCATATGGGAATATGGACTAATTAACAAACGAAACTATAAGTCATTAAAAGTTTTGACAAATTTGAGGGAAAAAAAAATATATAATATATATATATATATATATAATTAGGAGACGAGAAAAAGAAAAAATTGTGGGAACAGTCTCTCAAAATAAATATATTTATATTTTATGTTTTCTTTTAATATTTGTTTGTTTTTAACTTTCTATAGGTTAACAAAAGTATAGTTATAATAACAAAGATAACAATATAAAGATGTGCTTTTCGGGGGAAAATCTTATAAGATCACCCCATAGAAAAAGCATCTGATCACGAACTTGCTATGTCGGCTCTTGAAATCCAGCTTCGGGCTTTTTCCATTTCATGTGGCTGGGCTAGCCTAGCCAACAAACTGGAAGCAATACTCAGTATCCTCCCCCACAGTGTTTTTTTTTTTATTTTTTATGTTTTGAACTTGGAGGTGGGAGAAATTCAAATTATGTACCTCTAAGTAAAGTCAGGTGTGGTATTATTATGTTTACAACCACCTCACAGTTTTAATAGTAAATAACGATTTTACTAAACGGAGTAAACAGTAATGTTTTTCTCCTTGAAAAGGGATAAATGTTGTATTTTAACTGATTTTTCTAGCTATAACTGATGATGGGGGAGATATTTGCAAATATATGTTTGTGTGTGTATATGGGGGGGGGGGGTGGGTGGTGGTGGAAAGATGAGGGAAAGATTTTAATTTTGCTACTTCACCATGTAGCAGGAAAAAAAAAAAGTAAGTAGAAGTAGAAGAACAGCGAAATCTTTTTGTGTAAATATATATATATATATATTCATGAAATATTTTTTTAACCCCAAAATCCACAAAGACCTCTCCTCTCTTCTTCTCAACCGGCCGGTGACCTGTGGTAACCAACTAAGCAGCTCTGATATTTGTCGAGAATGGATGACCAGCGGTCACCTGTTGGGCGACTCGAATATCGGTGAAGGCGGATGACCACTGGGCACCATTGACTGACTCCGATCATGTAAGATTGCTTTCAGAACTTTATAGTAGAGGTAGTTCATCAGAGACACATACAAAAGAAAGATCAAAGGTTAAAGCCTAAACTCCAACCTTGTTCACATATATATAAATATGTCTTATTAAAAACCTTTTAGTCAAAACCGAATGGAAAAAAGACTAAAACAAAAAAAGAGTACATATTTATCTAGAAGGCCGAAATCTATAATGTGAGGTTACATTGAATTTCTTTAGCACGGAACTCTGGAAATTGAAACCACCACTCTACGCTATTGAGATGTGTTCCATACGATGTCAACTTATCTGTCGCCGAATACATATGTGTTCCGTGCGATGCCAACTCAGTAAATCTATAAATATGTTGTTCTTATAACGCTTTAAATAAAGTATAATAGATTCGTTGTAAACACTATGTAGTTTTTTTAATTAAAAAAGAAAACAGTACTAACATCAGTTAAAAAAAGTTAAGAGAAAGAGTAACTGACATCAGAGTAAGATTAAGCATCTAAATTAAGTTAAAACAAATATATTCTTAGAAACTTAACCCATACCTAGTCCCAAACTCAATTATTTAAAATTAAAAAAATTAAAAAGTTTTAAAGGAAAAATATTCAAGACGTATATTATAATCACAATGAGAAATCTCACCCAAATTAATAAAAACCACATAATTAGCAGAAACTAACGTTATAAGGCTAAGCCGAAATTATATCTTTTAGATCAATTTCTATATATAACGAACCTCATTAGAATCCTTATTAATAAAGTTCAGAGGGGAGTAAAGTCCTAACATCTTTTAGTTAACCATATCCGTTCAACCAGCGCTCGCCAATGCGTTTGACAATAATTTTTATTTTTTGACTCTTGGCATAGTACAATTTCTAACTATCTAAAATATAGTCAAAAGAAATTTCTATGCTAATTACAGTGCTTGCCTGCAAAATCTTCACATCCTTCTTACTTTTTCGGAACTTTTGGGTTCAATGACCTTTTTGGAACCGTCGGTTATACACACACACACACACATATATATAGATATAGAAAGTATGGGACAACCAATAATTTTTTGATCTTACGTCTGAAATGAAGAATATGATTTTAAATAAAATTTCGTAGAATACTTTTTTTAAATATAATTTCATGGATCACTTTATATGTTATGAGGAATGACAATATCTAAGAAAGAATAGTTTTTATATACATATATGTTTTTTGCTAAACCGCTTAGATATTTATGCGAATATAAATGTAATTAACACATAAATTAAGGCTCATTTCGTCGAAGGGTTTATAACAAAAGTATGGGACAAACAATATTCCTTTCATATTATAAGTTTGAAATAAGAAAAATTAGGGCATGTTTGGTGCACAAGTTCAAGATGAAATTGATAAGTTTAAATAGTAATTTTTGTTGACTTTTTCAGAAAAGACAAAAAACTTTTGGGAAAAAGACAAAAGTTTAAACTCATGGTGATGAGTTTGAACTCATCACCCAAACAAGCCCTTAGGCTATATTTCTCCATCAAGAACAATAAATAAAAGGAAAACGGAGTAAACAATATTGTTGTCAAAATGTGTGGTGTATATATATATAAAAGGTGGGGCCAGAGATCGTTTTACTTGTACCTCCCCGTGCGTCCCGATTCATGTAATGTAATGTAAGTAATCAACCAATTGTCTCATTTGTTGAAATTTTTGTCTAATATATTATTTAGTTTCTAAATTCTGACTTACCAAACAACCAATAATATTAAATAAAATAAAAGTCAAGAGAGAAACAAATGCATATATCGTCAATGTCACGACCACAATAGCATGTTGAATGTTGACTGGCTATAAAAGCAAAGGCGAACGTCAATATATATATATATATATATATATATATATATATTGGTTGCTTCTTTCTATTAAAAAAAAAAATTCTATTACGACATTATCTTTAATTAAAGCTTACATAATTAAAATATATTCAATTCCGATCCAATTTTTTATGGAAGACCGACAAAAGGATTGTTTGAGTGTGACAGTCATCAGTTCCTACAAGAAAAATGATAAGCTGTGTAATCTTATATCGTTTGAAAATAAATATTTGTGATCGTTCATAAGTAAATAGACTACTTCCTAATAGTATGAGGCATTTTGAGGTGAGTCCACTAACAAAACCGTACGAGCATGAGGTTCGAAGCGGATAATATCATATCAAAAAAAAGGCACGAGTTATTACAATAAAAAAGTTTATAATTGTATGTAAAATCAAACTTCAGATAACAAAATGAATTTGATGTATATTTAGGTGGCCTTTTGTGAAGATGACTTAAAATTTTATGATAGATGTATCAAAGGAGAGACAAATTAAGCACGACAACAGAATAATATAGCATTTACCAAGTTATAATAATTATGAGGTCGATTTTTTCAGCCAAAAAAAAAAAAAAAGTAACTGATGATATCATCAACATTTCATGGTAAAATTTAGTCTCTTTTCAGCGTAAGTAAAGACAAAAAATTCACTAATTGTTTGTCAAAATTTATACACATATTTTGCTTTACGAATACATTTCATGGTAAAGTTTAGTCTCTTTTCAGCGTAAGTAAAGACAAAAAATTCAATTATTGTTTGTCAAAATTTATACAAATATTTTGCTTTACGAATACATTTCATGGTAAAGTTTAGTCTCTTTTCAGCGTAAGTAAAGACAAAAAATTCACTTATTGTTTGTCAAAATTTATACACATATTTTGCTTTACGAATACATTAGTCTCTTTTCAGCGTAAGTAAAGACAAAAAATTCACTAATTGTTTGTCAAAATTTATACACATATTTTGCTTTCATTCGTAAAATCCACAACTTTCAATTAGTTTTGTATATGATTAGTGAGATCACCAACTGACTTACTTCATGGTAAAGTTAAAGTCTCGTCTTAACTTTTGTAAAGACCAAATTAACTCAATAATTGTTTGTCAAAATCTACACACATCTTTTGCTTTTATTCGCAAAATCCACAACTTTCAATTTCTCTTTTGTTCCTTTTTCTTAATATATCTCTAATTTTTTTAGTACATAACGTGACATTCCATAAGAGAGATGATTTTTATTTTAAAAAAAATTTATCACTTTTTAAGCACCATTACATGTATTCTTACAAAATCTTCCGCGTCTTTTTTGACCATTTAACATATTTATAATTTAGCAATTTTTTGACAACTGAATTATCATTTTTATATATTTAGGTTTGAAAAAAATTACTGTATTTGAGTACCTTAATACACACACACACACACACACATATATTTGACTGCAAGAAAAGTATAAATAGTTGATATTAGACTCCGTTCCCTATCTACTTCTGCTTCTTTTTTCTAGCTCCAAAACTCGTTGTCAGATAAGCTCAAGCATGTTGACGGGTTTATCAAATATCAAAACCATCTTCTTCTCTTCCTGTTGGCGGGTTTAAGAATATATGTGTGTATATATATATATATATATATATATATAAATTTTTTAAGTGAAGAAAATGAACGACTAATATCAGAATAAAATTAAGCATCTCAACTTAATTGACATCTATAATCTTATCCATCTCGCATCAAATCCCTAACTCAATTTATTAAAATAAAAGAAAAAATACGCACCAATTCCACCATTGTAAGTTTGTAACTCTATACATTTACGGAAAAGTTTTCAATGGTTATATTTATCCATCCATAGTTATCGTTATTTTAACCGCACGATTTTGATCGGATGGTTACAACAAATTGAGTAATTGACAAAAAAATTTAATGACAATTAATGAATATGAAACTTAAGTATTTTTAACTTGGATTAACAATTTGTTTTTAACTTGCTGACATGGTTTTTTAAGTATTTTTTAAATAAATCATTAATTAAAGACTCATTAATAGTTCAGTTGTATTTTCTTGAATTTTCCATATCTTTTTTTTTCTTTTCAAATAGTCCTATTTCGGTGCTTATGAGTAATTCCTTTTTTTTTTTTTTTTTTTTTTTAGTTTTTATGAAAGTAAAACATTTGGCTTCTGGGTGGCAATCACTCCTAAAAACTTTGGTGTTTTATGCTCATATATAATAAGTGTTATTTTCATGGAAGGGGGCGTTTGAAGTTGTTTATTATTATTATTATTATTATAAGTAAATACGGGTTTTATTTTGGTGAATTATAATTTTTATTTCGTGGGTCTATTGACACCCTCCATTTTGCTTTTTCCAATCACTTTTTAAAATCACTTACCATATTAATTTTAGAATTAAAAAATTACTTGTTCTGCCTCTTAGTTTTCCCAAAAAGCCCTTACAACTAAATTATTTATCTTTTTTCTTTCCCCACATATTAAATCTAAATCACTGCATAGTATTTTTTTAAATATGTTTTGTTTTATTTTTATTTTAAATTTTTTTCTCATGATATTTTTTTTCTTTTTAGATATCCAATAAAATTTTTTTTATCAGTATATATGTTGAGATAAAAATCTATGAACTTATTCTTTGGTATACTTCTTCTTGAGACGATAAAAACTTAAGAATAATATATTGATGAAGCTGAGTGTGTCCACAAGCATGGTTGAAAATGTTATGAATTTGGTTAATACTTTTATTAGATAATTAGAAAAAGCTCACAATTCAAAATTTGCATGAATTCCTAATCACTTCTCTCAATTATTTGTAAAATGAATAACCAATCAAATCGATAAATTTGATTATATATCCACATCACGCATATATGTTTTCCATTTCCTTGTTATGTCTTTAAAAACAAAAAACAAAAACAAAAAAAAAAACTAGTTATAACATGGAACAACAAAAACTATTGAAAAATATGAATGATAATAAAAAAATAAATAATCTTTTCTTAAAAAATCTCATGAAAATGAATTTAAAAATAACAACAAAATAGAACATTAAAAAAAGTAAGGAAAAATGTATAGGGATTTAGATTGCAATGGAAAGAAAAAGAAAAAAATAAATAATTTATTCTAAAATTAATATGGTAAGTGGTTTTAAAAAATGTGTGGGAAAAATTAAATGAGAGGTGTCAATAGACCGCTCTTTTTATTATTTTTACTATAAAACGAATTAAAATCAAATGAAAATGAGAATATGGAGGGTTAAATCCGGAACTATAGAAAAAATATCTATAAAAGGATGGATTGAATAAATATATATTAGAAAAAATCATGGAAGTGGGTTTTTTATAATTTTGAGGGATGCAAATATAACTACTTAAAAAATTTGATTCCATTCCATTCCCTTTTACGCCTTCTATATATTAACTGTTCATATTCAAAATTAAAAAAAAAAATCTAGGAAAGGTCTATTGACACCTTCCAATTTACTTTTTTTCATACTTTTTCTTAAACCACCCACTATCTAAAAATTTTAAATTTCAATATTACCAAAAAAAAGAAAAAAAAAAAATCCTTCCTGCTAGATTAAAATTTTTATCCTTTTTTAACCCACCAATTAATAAATCAATAAATATAAAAACCCTTTTCTAAACAATGGATTTTTTTTTTTTTTTTTTTGGTGTTTGTCTTTCCCTTTTAATTTCTAAACAATCTTCCTCCTAATTTTCCAACATTTCAATTTTATCTTCTTCCCTCCTCCTATAATGTCTCAAAATGTGTCCCTAATCGAAGCCTAATAGTCATTGCTTTCAGTGTATGGGTTACCCTGTAAAGTTATTATCGAACTAGAACATATTATTTGTCCTGGTTCTATGACTTTTGCCATTTTTCCTTCTTTTATATTCACAACTATTTTCAACCACGAAAGAAAAAAAAAAAAAAAAAGGAATTCTACAAATGATATTCTGATATTTGAAAAAGAAAAATTACTTGTAGTTTTGTTTTTGTAAGAAGCCCTAGTTTTTTTTTTTTTAATTTGATCATTATGGGTTTAGTGTTATCCCTAAATTGTATTTAAAATAGTATTAAGATGAGGTGCGTAAAAAGTTTCTCGCAAATAATTTTTTTTGTCTTAAAAGTAATTTTAGTTTTAGTTAAACTTAAAAAAAGTAGTTTTAGTTTTAGTTAAACTAAAAAAAAAAAAAAGTAATTTTGGTTAAAGATGATTCAATAATAAGAAAACCTATTCAAAAGGATGTGGAGAAAGTAAACAAAGGAGTGATAATAGACATTCCTAAAAAAAAATTTTAATTTATATTTTAAAATTTAGCAAATTACTTAATTTGTAGTAATAAGTCACGTAAAATGTCTTATCATCAAATATAATTAAAAAATACACTTATTTTTGTAATTTTATCTATAACCATTCATGCTTAAAAAAAAAAAAAAAGTATTCATTAAAATCACACTCATACATATATATTTGAGATGAAGAGAGATAAATCATGAATGTCTTTGGTATCATCCCGTGTATGTATAGATTTTTTTTTTTTTTTTTTTTTTTGTCGGTTGGAAAATGGCTAAAAGTAACACTCGTAGGTCTTAGATAATCAACCTAGTATGTTATCACGTTAACGATCTTAACAAGTTAATGACGTTTACTGCATACAAACCATATTTTCGGAATTCAGATCATAAATCACTTTATTAATTCATATTCTTGATGTTCTAGTGACTAATTAAATAATTTTTGTAAATAATTAATTTAAAAATACTACGTTAAAAAATTCATATGGTTTGTTTCGTTCTCAGATGTGAACATAAGGTTTTTATCTCAATTTTTTTTGTTTTTTTTTTTTTTTTTTGAAAAGTCAACAAAAATTATAATTTAATTTTTAAAAAGCTAACAAATGTCAATCTAAAAATTACCTTTTAAACATATGTTTCAAACGCATTCTAAGTTTTGAACAAATTAAAATTTCGGGGGTATGTCTCTAGAATTTTGAGTTGAATATGCATGTGAATGGGTTTCGCCAGGGAAAGCATTTTTGGTTTGTTTATCAAATTTCATTTTCAAGCCATTATTAATTTTAGATATTTTCATTTTGGGGGTCCTTAGTGGGGAAGAATTATATATCTAAATAATTTGATATAATTTACTGTACCCAAACAGATGGGATATATGATTTGGTCTAACCATAACGATAGATAACACACATGGTGGATGGATTGAGAAAAAAGTGGGTATCTTTACTAAGTTTTTTTCTTTTATTTATTTGGATTCGATTCTCATTATCTCTTCTTAGATCTCATTTTAATTTTAGCTGTTCAAATATGATTTGATAATGACATGTTAGGTTTTAAATGACTAACTAAGAGAAATTAATAGAAAAAATTTATCTCTATCATACCTAAAAAAAGATATTCATGATTATAAAACTGAAAATTTGAAAATAACCAAGTCACTGGTAGATTTTTTTTATTTACCAAAAAAAAAAAAAAGCATAATGATAGATGCGTGCTTAGACCAGGTCTTCGTTGATATTTATGTTATATCTATACACTATTTTCTTTAAAAGATCTCACTAATTTTATTTTATTTTTCTTTCTTTCTTCTAACACTGCTGCAATGTTTTTGTATTATCAATAAATAACATATACATGTAGTATTTACATAATCTATTTATTATATATATAGAGAGAGGATAACTCTTTAATCTAGTATTAGTTGGTATCTGACAGTGACATGACATGAAATTTCATCAGCGCAGGACACGTGCCCAAAGCAGGGAAAGCAAGGCTGACAATAAGAAAATGAAAGCTGGCTATTGCAGCTATGCAGGCGTTGGATGAAATGGTTTTTAAATTGCAAACGAGGACATAATGTTAAAAGTCAGTCAACAAAAAAAGACAATAAATATGTGAGTAATTAACTGAGGAATTGATTCAGATAATCCTTAAATTTTATAAAAGATGATATTTTAAATTGTATTTTTAGATGATTTTAAACTCTTTAATATTGAATATTTTAATTATTTTTGTGTAATTTAATTAAATTTTTAATAAAATCTTACTGAAGTGATCAATTTTTATAATAAAAAGATCAAAATTCCACCTTCTATCTCTCTCTTCCCCTCCCTCTCACAACCCCCCGGCACGAACCCAAATCCTGATTACGCCACTGCCGCCCCCCTCCCCGCCCCCTGCGCCGTCACAGTTGCGCTCCCCAAGCACTCCGATGACAACCCCCCCTCCCCCCCTAAAAAAAAAACCCCCATAAAATCTGGTCCCCCCCTTCCCCTGTACCAAACTGATCTGGCTTCCAACCGAACCAAATAAAAAAAATTTATTTTTTTTTTCTTCCAGTTTGAAGCAACTTTTCCTCTATTTTTTTTTTTCCTTTACGAAAGAGTTCCAGGAAATTGCTTGTTAAAGCTAGTGCAAGACTATTGGAAGTGGAAAGTTCACACCAAAAAAAAAAAAAAAAAAGAACGCTCGAAAGTGGACATAATTTGCATTGTAATGAAGGAATATGACCAGATATTTCATGAAATTAGAAACGTCATAATCCACTGATCTTTTCTCCTCCATGGCCCATCATTGTCTCCAGCATGAGAGAGAGAGAGAGAGAATTCTTACAGAGTTTAATTTTCCAACATATCCCATCTCTAGCCTATGACAAACAATCTATCATAAAGCATTATATTGTATAAAAGAAATCTATAAGAAAGTATCATTAATAAAAAACTGAACAAATAATTAAGTTACAATCTCACCAACCTTAGTTCTTTTCGCATTAATGGCGGATCAAGACCAAAATAAGAAGCAAACAAAAATTTAAATTAAAAAAAAAACCCCGCTTTTCAAATTCTTTGACATTTTTAATTAATTATTAAGAAGATTTATTCTATAAAATATAAAAAGTTACACTTATAAGATACAATTTTAAATGTTTTCTTCAAATTATACTAAAACATAACATTAGATTTCGAAACTTTTTTTTTTTTTTATATCTAGAAATTTTCCAACCATGTTTTTTTTTTTTTGGTCTAAGATTTTAGATTGTTAATCTTTCGTATGCTGATGTTGTAGGGACAAAGACCAGGATGGTTGGTTCGGGCTTGAGGAACGTTTGAAGGAAAGGCTAAAGCTGTTAACTTTGATCTCCAGTGTATGGAGTTTTGATTCATTGACAATCATCTAACTTATGAAGAATATTTTACTTCTTATTGTTATCAATTTGAAGTGTTATTGTTAGATGTATTTAACTTCTTCTTTTTTTTTTCCGGAGTTAAATTATGTTGTGGTTAGACAGGCTAATAAAACTGTCCACTATTTAGTTGCTTATGTTTTTAATATAAATGATAAAACTCGTTTGATCCCAATAATCACCTTTATTTATATATAACTATAATTTTATTTATTTTTAAAAAAAAAAATTTGAGGGTGAGGGAACTCAAACTTTGCACGTTTAGGTGGATTAGTGAAATCAAGTATGGTATTATCGTTAAATTATATCTGTAACCACATAAAAACGGTTAATACGTCATATTGTTTATAAAAATGTTAGGAAATCAATTATAATCTCAATTTTAAACAACAACCTATGTGACATATGAGTTGTCATTTTTTTTTATTATTGTTAAGTATTTAAAGTATTATCATATTAATTGATTATATCTATTTATGAAAATATATCAATTGATTATATCTATTTATGAAAATATAATATATAAGTTGATATTCAAAAAATTAATATTAAAGTTGATATTTTTAACACTAATTATTTATAATTAACCACCCTTTTTTTTTTGTTTTGTTTTTTGGAAAATAGTAATAAAGCATAATAGTAAGGATAATAATTAAACCGTTCAAAACTATCTCGTTCATTATGACCACTGAATTGTCCGATTAACTGGTATAATTAAATTCACACAGCCGTCAACACTTCAAACTTTTTTTTCTTCCCATTACATTTTTCCTAACTAACCAATAACTCGTCGCCACATGTTAAAAAACTCATGTTGGACCCCACCGGAAGCGCATCCAATCTCTTCTCCGATTCCCGATCGCGTCCCTCACCACCACCACCAGCCGCCAAGCCCTTGATCTTCTTGGGTGACACACCGGAGGCGTGGTCGGGGCACTCCCGGCGCTTCGCCGTGATCCTCACCGGCGGCGGCTCGCCGGACCCGATCCGGTGCGGGAAATTGAGCAGCGCCTTGGAGCCGCGCATCCCGAAGGCGGCTCGGTCGTAGGCGAGCGCCGCTTCCTCCGCCGTCTCGTAGGTCCCGAGCCAAACTCTTGCCCCGTTCCTCGCCGGATCCCTAATCTCCGCCGCGAACTTCCCCCACGGCCGCTGCCTCACCCCCCTGTAATGCCTCCCCCTGCTTCTCGCCGGCCGCCGACGACCGCCACTACTGTTAATACACTTCTCCTGATTTCTCTGCACCGCGAAATCGCCGCCGCGAAAATCGCCCTGGAAGGAGAAAAGCGCGTTCATCTGGTGGTTGTTAATCATGTGAGACGACGTCGTATACACTCCCGGCTGACCGCCTAATATTTCTGCTGACGTCAGCGAGTCGAGAGTATCAACTTCAGCGGCGGCGGCTGCCGTTAAATCAGACGGAGACCAGCCGAACGTGACGGCGTCGTGGAGGGAGTTGTAGACGATCATGTCGTCGGAGTCGTTAACTTGTAACGGCAAGTCGCCCCACTGGTTCGTTAAGCATGGGATTAGCTCCGAAGTAGAGGTACCGGAGGTTGAGCTTGGGTTTTGGTTATTATATGCCTGATATTGGGACGTGATAAACTCACCTAGGATAGCATCCGCCATGTCTGGTTCGTTTGATTTCTATGACTACTTTCAGGTTTGCGGAAATATAAATATAAGAGGAAGTTGTGAAGAAGACTTTGTATATTCTGGTTTATGTATGTATATGTGATATTTATACTAATCAGAACAAAGTTTCCTAAGACCGCCAAAAAAAAAAAAAAAAAAAAGTTGGTGGGATATTATCCCATAAGCTTTTTAACTATTTTTTTTTTTTTTTTAATGATATGAATTATAAGTGTATATATTAAAAATTTCAGAGTCATCACTATGATATCATAGATTAATAATAGTAGTTTGATAGATATAAATTATAGTGAATTGGAGAAATAGTACAAATGTGTGTATTTTTCCTTGAATCTTCTCCTTGTCAGAGGCAAGCTAGTGCGGAATTGGGCAACTTGGAAGTCGTATAGAAGTCACGTGGTTGCAAATTAACGAAGGTCGATGATATCATGGGCTTGCGTTGGCAATGCGCCAAGTTCCACAAAAGAGGCCACTCAATTCACACTTTCTTCTCCTTTTCTTTGTGACAATTATGTGGAATATGTGTGTGTGTGTGTATATATATATATATTTACACATGCTTGAATTGTCGGCATTGTATAACTAATAATATCTAATGTGATACACGATTAAATTAGTCCCCATAGATTCTAATTTTTGTCGTACAAATAGTACATTTATATATTTTTTTTCTCCTTTATCATAAACTAGATTTGGTATTTATTAATTGTTCAAGGGAATATTTTGCTTCACCAATTCAGACGTTACTTTTTCCCTCTTTAATAATTTTGAACAAAGAAAAAAAAAAAGCATCTTTCTCCTAGCACACTCGTTGAATATTACTCTTCACATCGATTGTCCCTAGCTAATTTTTCCTTTTAAGACAAAAAAATGAGCAAACTTTTGCACGGTAGAGGACTGTACAGCTCATGTCCTGATTCATTTGTTCGATTTTTTCAGTGATAACAATTCAAAAATTAAAAAATAAAAGCTTAAAAAGTAAAAAAAAAAATTAGTTCATGCCAAATCAAATAAGGGTCAATGAATGATATCATAGCGTGCGGTATAGAAAATTGCCGGGCTAACTGCTAAACATATATTGGCTTGTTGCCACATGTATATTGCACATATTTGATTAACTTTTGCTTACCTAATTACCAAGGAATTTAGATATAGCTTAACGGTGATTTCACACATAACTTTATTATAAGATGTAGAGTTCGAATTCCCTACTCACAAGTTATGAAAATACATATATAATAAATCAGCTAGTTGTAGGCAAATAGTCAATTGATGATTACCTTTGGTTTAGCTAACATTTTAGAATAGAATGATACGTACAAAAAAGTTATGCTTAATTAAATTTGAAAAGTGAAAAATCATGAGAAAGCACCGGTGATTAAGACTATTCAATTAAGACTAATCCATAATAAAATATTACAAATTGGTAAACCATCTGAACCATCTAAGTATCTGGTGACTTTCTACCAAGCCTTAGCCTTTTATTTATTTTTTTCTCCAAAATAAAATAACAAAAAAAAAAAGAGATTAATTTACACCTTTTTTTTTTTTTTTTTTTTTTTAATTTAACAAGATATATAGCATAAAAGGATGATCTTATTCTGTGTTTGAACTTTTGAGATAACACATGTTACATATGAATCTTTCTCGTCTAGTTCATAATAATGCTGAGATATATTAACCATACAAATCTAAGCTATGTTTTTATACTGGGTTTAGTGCATCATCATTATCTAATTACTTTAATTTCGTGTACTGTGTGTATTGATGGAGTCGTAATAATTTAGTATATTTTTGACAGATTTGCCTATTGGATATACTCCATTATTAATAATTCTCTAAGCAGTAATATTTCTTTTACCCTAATAGAAACTATTATATAAGTTTCTGCTAACGTGAATTAATTAACATGAAACCCTAGAATTATTAGCTTATTGGATAAAAGAACATATGAAATCGAGTATTAATTAAGGATCATAAACAAAAGTCATACGTACATAAGGAATTATTCTCAAACCCTAGTTCACACAAACACATGGTCTCTCCATATCCAACAACACCCCCCCCCCCCCCCCCCTCCCCCCCAAAAAAAAACAAAAAAAATGTGTATGCAAATTTTGAAATATTATCTTTTCCACAATTTCCTTTTATTTATCGTTTTAGATAATAAAAACACCATTGACTCTTCAAATTAAATTTATTTTTTGGTCTACAAGTCAACAGAAAATTGTGTATATATGGCTATAGTGTTTGGGGGAAAACACGTGTAGCACAAAAGATGTAAACCTCGTGTAGCTGTAGCTCTTTTGGTACATTGAAAGCCCAACAAAAAGTTATAGTAGCCAATGAGATGGAATATTGTCGTTTTCAGTCTTTGAACTAGTGGATGCATGCCTAAGCTACTTAGGTCTAAAGCGGGGAAATGACAATAATTATTGGTTACAATTGCATTGGTATAATATCTCTCTAATCAAATGACACATGATATCGTATCTTTTGTTGGATAAAAACTCACCCCAAGTTAGTTTTACCCTTGTTTGATAGAGCTTTCTAAAGAATGTTTTTAATTTTGTGAGTTTAAAAGTTATTTCTGTCAGTGTTTAAATGATTTATCAAAAAAGCTTTTGTTCTTCAGAAAAACTTCTTATCAAGACCCGAAAATATAACTTGCAGTAATAGCTTTTCTGATAGACTTTGAAACTTAGATTATAGCTTAAGGTAGATATTATAAACTTTATTTTAACATTTTTATTACTCATTAGAACTTTAACATTATTTTGACTTCAAAAATTCTTTTTATAACTATGGTTCTCAAAACTTACTAAAAAATCATAGTTTTTGGTTATCTTATTGTATTATTAAAAGTTAAAGCTCTCCCAAGTGAACCCTCAATAAGTTAGCTAATTCGAGGTTAATTTTAACCTAACTTCAAATAAATATTGGTTGTATCTGTTTTGATACGACCAATCTAATTAAGTTTTTATTTATTTATTTATAGTCTAAGAGATGTATAACTTTAATTTATTAAAAAAAATAAAAACACTTTCAAATTTCGAATTTAGAAACTTTTATTATAAAATCTCTCTCATCCCACCTATCGCTGTGCTAGTTCCTTTCGTTAATTTCTCTAAATTTCCAACAAAAAGTCTTTTCTTTTCTTTTTTATCTTTTAATCTTTCTTTCTTTCTTTTTTTAAATCTTTTTTTCTTTTTCCAAGTGGAGCACTACTAATCCATTCCCTTGCAGCTGATATATAAGTCACGTAGCCAAATGGCAACGTCCGAGTCCGTTCGGTTGACACACTTTTTTTTTTTTCGTTTGCTTTTAGGGCATCTCCAACCCAACTCTATAATAGAGTTTTACATCATTTTAGAGTATGGGAACATCTCCAACCCATACTCTATATGGAACTTCAAATATAGAGTATGAACAGTATACTTCATATTTGAAGTATCACTGTTCATACTCTAAACTACTTTTTAGAATATTAAGCTAGAATATAAATAGAATATTTCTTTTAGAGTATGATATAGAGTAAATGAGTTGGAGATAAAATAGTTATTTAAAATGACAGATACTCTATTTTAAAATTTCTGTACTCTAAAATAAAGTATTTGGGTTGGAGATGACCTTATATAAAATAAACAAATCCATTACGAAACTATATATTTCTCATTAATTTGAAAAGAATAATAAAGTCAGTCAATCCTGATAGACGTCAAGCCAGTTTGGTCTGCTCTCAAGAATTTTCCGCTTCTCCCAATTATTCAAATATAATTTTAAAAAAAGTCGGGCTTCGCTATGCCAAAAAACTAAAGAATGCAGATGTGGTTTTCTACCTATATATATATATATATGTATATATGTATGTATGTATGTATGTAAATGTATAAATTCTCATAAAATCATATAATTAAGTGAGTTTCGTAGCTGGGCGGCTCAAATCATTATGGCTCCTTAAGCAAAAAATTTTAAGGGAACTTTTTAAACAATCATTTTTAAAATATTTCGTTCAACAAAAAAGAGAGTAAGAAGAAAAAACAGAAAAAAAAAGAAAGAAAAAAAAAAGGAGAGCCATTTGGATTATGAGCAGTTAATAATTACTGAAAGAAAATTATTTTTTTAAATAAAAATTTTAAATATGATTACATCTAAAAATTAAATTATCATTACTCTGTTTGTATTTTACAAAATTCCTATTGTTTGGTCTTTTTTTCCGTAAAAGCTTAGTTAGTTAAGCATTAACTACGAAAAAATAAAATCAATTGATTGTGAAAATGATAAATATATAAAATAAAATTCAATGGGAGGCCTTGGCTCAACCTGGGATCTAATTACAAGGTAATTGCCTAAGTGGTATAAGTCAAGATCAAATTGATCGTTCAATTTAATGACTAGATTAATGAAAGCAATCTTCACAAGGAAATTAACTTATAAAGGAAGAGAAGAAGTATCGATTTTGTTGGATTTTGTGGGTATTGAAATAACTTGAGAGAAAAGATACAGAGAGGGGGAAAAAAAACATCTCTGGAAAGTCAAGAACAATCGTAGAAAGGATCTGTTAAGGTGGAGAAAAATCCAAAACATGTTTAAGTTCGGAGGACAAGAAAATAATTAGTCAAGTTAAGAATAAACTTAAAATAATATTTATTGTTCTAGATGTTCTGCTAGCAAATAATGGCAGCAATTTTTTTGTCTAGGTCAGTGCTTGACTTCCACGAAATGCATTCATTGAGAAAGAGAGTACTGGTTTATAAGCCGGGAAAAGACTTCCATGAACAAAAAGATAGTTCAGCCACCAGTACTTTTTTTTTTATTTTTTATTTTATTTTTTTTAATTTACCGAAAGTTGTTTTTATCCTTTTTAACTTTTAGTTTACCCCCCACTAGATGTGGAAGAAAAGGAAGCATAGGTTACAATTGACTTCTAGAGTTATTGGTACCAAACATGTAACTTAAACTTAATACGCGCCGTAACATATTGGGTATTTTGCTTGGTGGGTAGCGGGCTTGACCAATTTTTCTAAATCCACTACTTTCCACCCTTTTACTATCACAAGTCTTCCTCAATCCTTTATAATCTCTCTCTCTATCTCTCTTTATAACTATCTAAAAAACTGACAATTCGTATTC
This sequence comes from Ficus erecta, assembly GCA_008635985.1. Classification (NCBI taxonomy): domain Eukaryota; kingdom Viridiplantae; phylum Streptophyta; class Magnoliopsida; order Rosales; family Moraceae; genus Ficus; species Ficus erecta. The sequence goes on from BKCH01000010.1 coordinate 4,720,856, forward strand.
ATAGACCATATTCGGATCGACACGATTATAGCGTAACATGATTAGAGTAAATACGAACATGAAATGCTTAAAACACGACTAACACGACACGCAAACATGATATTAAAATGGTCCGTGGCAGGTTTGATACGAACATGACCTGATTATGATCCACTTAACTGACAAAATTATTTTTAAAAAATTAAACACATGGTAACCAAAAAAAAAACTGAAATTTCATCTTCTTAATAATAAATACACACGTAAACATAAACACAAGTCTATAAAAAGTGTTTTTTATTTAAAATTTTTATATATATGAACTATTTGTGTTAGCACGTTTACAACCCGTATAATTAAACGTGTTAAGCAGGTTAAGCAGGCTAACATGTTTCTGACGTGTTAATTTCGTATTATACGTGACAACCCAATTATGACCCAAATATTAAATGTACGGTCTCAACCTATTTAGTTCGTGTCGTTTTTGATTCATGTAACTGTGTCGTACTTGAAATTGCTAGTTCTATACTATTTATAACTATATGAGAGCAATTATATGGGAAATGAGAGTCATTCACTGTTCACTATTAACTTTGACAACTTATTATTTAGATTTTTGATTAAGGTATTTTATTTATAATGAGTTATTTTTAAGAGTCATATTTTTTTATTTTAAGAAAATATACACTCTAAATTTATCATTTAGTTTAAAAGTATGCCCGTCATGCACTTAAATCCCTACATGTGCAAAGCATGTATTTTCAAATAATGTATATATTAATAATGGCAGATCAATTTTTTTTATAATAATTTTAAGAAAGGGGTGAATTAAACTAAAACAATATCAAAATCTTTTATCATTGTTTATGTTTTTGTATTTGCATTTGTATTTTTCTTAAATAAATAAACTAATCTTCTAATAGACTTTAATTAAATTTTAAAGTTCAGAGTTATAATATAGTTGATTTTTTTTATTTAACAAATTAAATTTCAAATATAAGTACTTAAAAATCAAAATTAAAGATAAAATAAAAAGGAAAAGCACCTGCACATGTATGACACAAATTTAAAGACTATTGCATCAACATGATGTAAAAAATTAGCATTAGACTTACATGACACATAATTAAACTAAAATATGCGTTGTGTTGGTCAAAAATGAAGAATTTATGCCATGTTAGGTAATAGATAAAAAAAAAAGTGATTATTTAGATAATTTTCTCTTAAAACAATGCAGAGTTAAAATAAAAGGATAAAAATTACAAAAATATATTATTATTTGCAGAAAATTAAGGAACTAATGAAAATTTTAAAATAAAGAGGGGGGCCAAAGGGAAAATTTCAAAATCCAGGGGAACATATGTCCCTGAGCTAAGCCTCCCACTGCCTCTATTTATATATATTTATATATATATATAAATAATCCTAGACCATGGACGCTAATTTTAATTCCAATTTTTGAATACTATTTCATTTGACAGTGAGTTATCATATTTTTACTAATAGACATAATATTTTTTGAAAATTTACTGATGAAAAAATGACAACTCACATGTAAATTGATACTTTAAAAATTGAAATTAGAGTTTGTGTTTGTAACATTTATATACACACACGCCACAAAAAAGAACAAACTTTTGATCTTGATTGTTCTTTTTAGTGTTATTATTCATTCAATTTCAGTGTAACCATATCGAATCTAAAGCTCGCTTTAGGAATGAGCAATACTTTTCCGGTTTCCCACTACTAGCTAGCAACAAACTTATGAGACCCTTTTTTTTTTTCAAACAATAATAAAAAAATAATAACAATAAATTTTTCCAGAAAAGCTTTTAGAAATGTTGATTTCAATTGCTTCATCAGATGTATCATCCAAAAGGAAAAGAGCCTAGAAAGAAAAGGGCAGCTAACAAAAACCCACATGCTTTAATTCCCTGTTATTTGATTAATTTCTTAAAATAAATGTCAATTCCCTCTCTATCATGGCAAAAAAGTGTTGGAAGCAAGCAAAAGACACAATAGTTTTTACAGAGGGCTTTGGTAGAAGAAGAGCCGAAGAGGCTTCTTTACGCCTTCTTGGGCTTCTTCGCTGCCGCCCCTTCTTTCTTATCGGTCTCTGCAGCCTTTTTCTTTTCTTTTCTCTCCCTCTTCTTAAGAGCTGTCATGTGAGCCTTTAGAATGGTTGCGTATGAAGCTTGAAACCGCACATGATCCTTCGCTCCGACCTTCCAATAAGAAATCAGCAATGACATAAGCCAAGTTCCATGGATGGTTTAAAAAAAAAAAAAAAAAAAAAATCTACCACAAGCAAAGCTAAACTTAATTAGGAGGAAAGAAAACATGTCAGTTAGTGTAAAGCACAAGAAAGATTTCTCATTAGGTAGATGAGAAAATGAGAAAAGACAAAATAATGCTTTCAATTGATGTTCTTTTAAGTTCCCAATCAGAGTCAAATAGTAGGTGCAAATTGGCAAAGTGTCTAAAGGAAAAACTCGCTTGAAATTTGAGGCAGAGATTACAAGACAATTGTGATAGTGATTGTAAGAAAATTATAAAAAGCCTTATGCAGTGTAGTAAACATCTGAAAATAACTAAATAAAACGATTGGTGAAAAATCAATCATGTAAACAGTAGTGAGGTGTTATTTCATAATAACTATGCCGATGTAAAAATTTAAATTCCACGAAGAAACAGGTAAACAATGCGATTGCAAATAAATTGCAAGACACAAAGATCCACATAAACAAGAATGGATTTTAACAGAAAATGGGGGGAAAAGAGAGGCTAAAGCAACGTTCTAGTTAATGGCAACTTCTCACAAGAATCAATAAGTTCAAGACAATGTCTATTAGCTCTAATCCAGCACCGGCTACAATACAGTAAATATTTCCACTATCCAAGATCACAAAGCCGTTCTTTGATAGACCTTCACAAACCCCATCTCATGATCGAAAGATAGTCAAACTACATATTCAAAAACTACTCTAACCATGAAAGTTCCTAGCTTGGTTTCAGAGTCATCCCTATAAGATATAACAAGCTTTCCGAACTTGCAACCTGCCTACAATCAAGCTTTGACCATAACATCATTGGGATATTGTTCCAAACCACAAGCAGAATGAATCCTATATGGCATGTTTACGCAATTGTTTCAAACAGCTTCCCAATTACAAAGATTTTAATCTTTGGACCATTATGAATGGGTTTACTTTGCTGATTTGTACAAGTATTTTTGGTTTACTATTAACTACTATTACGGATACATCATGATACGGGATTATTTGGACTACAAGATTAAACCAGATTATAGAACACGATTTGATAAGTAATAGTCAACATATTATAATTCATTTATCAACGGATTTTTTTCTTCCATTTGAATTCCATCTCGATAATTCTTTTAGCGGCTTTGATAGGTGCAATTACCGTGAAGTTTCATGAATAAAGTTTCTTCAAAAATACGGACTTGCATAAAGCACGCCTTATAATTGGTTTACGGAGGCTCAAAAAGCATATGAGACTTAAACTGTTCCTGCTCTATTTCCCCATTGCCCTCGTGAAGAAGCGCCCCAAATTCATTATCAAATTAGAATTCCCCGCCATTTGAGCATTTACAAATCTAGAAAAAAGGAAGGCAAACTTTGCTTCCAAAGACTATTTATCTAACCGCTCCTCTCGAGTATATATTTCTTCACTATCAAAAAACAGCAACCAATACTAAATCATGTTTGCTATCAGGAAATAACTTATCTTTACTGCCAATTCTCTAACTTTAACTTATCTTTACTGCCAATTCTCTAACTTCAAATTGAAAAGTTACTGAACAACGCAATTTCCTTTCAGAACTTCCTTTTTTTTTTTTTTTTTTTTTTGAAAGTAATCAAAACATACCGAAGTAGAAATCGTCTTCTTTCCATCAGTTGCGCGAATGAGACATCGATACTCAATAGCTTCGCCGTCAGTTGTCTTCTTATTCCTCTGAACCTTAGATTTCAACGACGCTACAAAAAATAAAATAAAACCCACAAATGCAAACGCAATTACAATGATGATCATAGAAAAATAAAACAAACCCAATTGAGAAATAAAACAATCCAAATACGTCATAACACACAAGAAGAAAAAAAAATATAAATTTATATATATATATATATATATCGAAAGATATATACATCGTTTAAGCGTGACCCAAACGGAGCCTTTCTCGGTGCTTCGTTCGAACATGCTAGTGAGCTCATTGAGAAAAGGATCTGGCTGCAGAAGAACCTTTCAAAATTTCCCAAAATTTTAGAGAGAGAGAAGAAGAAGAAGAAGAAGAACAATTAGTTGATTGCGAACCGAAAATTTGAGAGAAAATAAAATTCTCAATAATGAAATTTGATAGATGGGAAAAGAGGGAGAGTTACCATGGTGATCGGTAGGTTTACAGATCCGTGTTGTTCCACCACCAAGAAGAGAAGTGCCCCTCCACTTTACCAAGCAACGACTCCTCTTTCTCAGTTGAAGAATCGCAGAATTCGTTCTCTCTTCCTTTTTTATTCCCTTCTTGGGCCGACTCTTTTCGCAAGATGACCCATTGGGCAAGATGGCCCATTTGGCACAAATGGGCTCACTCAAGTAATCCAGTTTATGGATTTACCGGTTTTCGGCCCTTTTAGTTTTTTTTTTAATAGAAAATTAGGTGAAGAACCATATTTTTAGTACCTATTTATAATTTTAATACTCTAATATTAAAGTTGATAATTTAGTGCTATGAAATGATTAAATTATCAACTTTAATGCTATGGTGGGCATAAAGATAAGGAAGTGTCAAATTAATGATATTCTTTCATATAACCTTTTTTTTTTTTTAATTTAGAAATTAACCTAAATAACCATATATATTTTTTCATATATTGACCAACATGATATAAATTCCCCATTCTTGATCAACATAACATAAATTTTAGTTAACTTTAGTTTAATTTTTGTGTTATATTGGTCTAGTATTAATTTTTTGTCATATTAGTATAATGATCTTTAAATTTGTGTCATTAAGGTGTTTTCCCATTCTTTTTTCCCCCCTCCAAACATCTCATTGCATTTTTTTTTTTTAAATTTCGGATGGAGGATTTGAACTTTGCACTATGATGCAATCAAGTGTGGGATTATTGCTAATTAACTTGCAACCAAATTATATTTCTTTTTACATAATTAACTCATTGCCTTTTTTTTTTTTTCAATTTGAGGAAGGGAATAAAAAAATCTGCACCGTAGAAGTATGGAATTGCCATAAGGCTATGCATGCAACCACATAACTCATTGGATTTTGCAACCAAAAAGAAAAGAGAGAGAAAAATAATAAAATAAAAATATCTAAAGGGATTTGTAGGTAAATGGCGTTGTTTTTATGAAGTTTTTTAATAAATAGCCGAAGTTTTATAAATTAAGAAAATTATCATTTAAAAAAAAGGCCCAATCAAATTAATATTAATATTTTTTTTCATTGATTAATTATAGTTAATCATTAATTGACGCTAGTCAATCACTTATTAAGTATAATTTTTTAAAGAATATCATTTAGATATTTGGAGTCCTTTTATTGAGATATATATATATATATATATGACAATTCTATTTTTTCAATATTTTTTAAAAGAAAAACACAGACTTTTTAATTAAAAAAAACCATGTACTTTAAAAAAATAATGATAAAAAGAAAATAAGGTATATGTATTTTTAATCTGAATCAAATTTTTTATTTTAGAATCGATATTTTTTTCAAAATAAAAAAGAATTTGCAAAAAAAAAAAAAAAAGAATACAATTCTTTTTTATTTAATTAAGTATCTAAATTAGAAGGATAAAATTATCATAAGTTTCTTTGCTGAGATTTGAAATAGACATTAAGCAATGGGTGATTCAACATTTCTATTGTAACTTGGAAAAAAAGGAGATTTTATGATCGTAGCGTCTATTTGGATTATATGTTTGATTTAAAATTTTAAGAATCTTACCATTAAATTAAATAAATTAATCCAAATATAAAATGTGCATTGTATATCTAAATTAAATGTGTGATTAGATAGTTTGGTTAAAGATAATATTCGACTGGTGTAACTGTAGAAAAAATGAATTTAGTGGGGATTTCTAAATTAAAGTGAAAACTTAGACTTAAATTTGAGTTGAAATATTGTGAATAAAAAAAATCACTTGAATGTTCACCATTGACCAAATACTTATGAAATTAAAACTTGCAAATTGAGATGGTAATCAAACAAAGACTTAGGATTTGTTTGGTGAATGAGTTTGAGTTGAAATTTTTTAGTTTCAATAGTAACTTTTTTTGAATTTTTAGAAAAGACAAAAAACTTTTTCAGAAAAAGATTAAAAGTGAGTGAAAATATTTGGGTTTAAAAGAAACCCCAAACTCCCCCTTAACTTTTCTTTTATACATTAAGAATTTGAAAAAAAAATACACACATCTCTTATTACCTATATTTAAAAGAGCTAATGGTTCTTTTGATTATGACTTCCTTGCTTGACACATAACAGTCACGTGGTGATCACATTATTGCCATATGGATTTTTTTTTCTTTTGCTTTTGCTTTTGTTTTGCTTGTCTATTCCGCATATTTAAAAAAAAATACACACATCTCTTATTACCTATATTTAAAAGAGCTAATGGTTCTTTTGATTATGACTTCCTTGCTTGACACATAACAGTCACGTGGTGATCACATTATTGCCATATGGATTTTTTTTTCTTTTGCTTTTGCTTTTGTTTTGCTTGTCTATTCCGCATATGAATTAGTATAGATAAAAGAATCATGGTATAATGGTTATAGACATAATTTAACAATAATTTTATACTTTGCTTATTTTTAGAACAAAAGTTTAAAATGAAATTTTGATATTAGAGTTGATTTATTTTTAAAAAAGTTAATTATAATTTTTATTGATTTTTTAGGAAAAAAAATAGACAAATATTCATTCGAAAATTTTTGTTTGGATCTTTCTTCCAAAGGCGCCATTAACTTTATTAAATTTGAAACCCCAACTCTTAAAAAAAAATCATGGTAAACCGTCACTATATATATATTTAAAAAAAAAACAAATAAATATACATATATTTTTCACAAAGCACATCGACCAGAAAGACCTGGCCTTTAAAAGAAGGAATCAAAACGCCACCATACACTTGATCACAGCTAGATGACACTACCTTTGGATTCTTTTGTTTCAAATAATTCAATCAATTTTTATTTTTTTTTGGGCCCTCTAAAGCTAAGTGTCCTTCCTTTCTTTTTTGGTGTTCAAACAATGAACAAACTCTCGAGTGGGGACAAAAAACAAGGTGTCACAACACAGGGGCACTGAGTTGCATGCAGCCCTTGCATGGGAGCCTCTCAACACGTGCCACACCCTTCCTCAACACGTTGCCACTCCTCTCCATCCTCCTATCACCACTTTCTCCGATCCCTTCTATTTAATTTCCCCAATCCTCCTCACCCCATTTCGACAGCCCTCGTAAAGAAATCTATCCATTTCTCCGATCAAGATTAAATTTTTCTTCACCCCCCAATATCCTCCAACTTCTCAGTCACCGTCCGATCCGATGGCGGAAGCCCCAGTCGCAGCAGCGCGGGGAGCGGGGGGAGCAGCTGCAGCTGCAGCAGCAGCAGCAGCCGCGGGTCCCCACCAGGTGGTGAAGGCAGCGACGGCCGTGACCGCCGGCGGGTCCATGCTGGTCCTGTCAGGGCTGATCCTCGCCGGAACGGTGATCGCGCTGACGATCGCCACGCCGCTGTTGGTGATATTCAGCCCGGTGCTGGTGCCGGCGGTGATCACGGTGGGGCTGATCATCACCGGGTTTCTGGCGTCAGGAGGCTTCGGCGTGGCGGCGATCACCGTGCTGTCGTGGATCTACCGGTACGTGACCGGGAAGCACCCGCCGGGTGCCGACCAGCTGGACCAGGCCCGCCACAAGCTGGCCAGCAAGGCCAGGGAGATGAAGGACAAGGCCGAGCAGTTTGGTCAGCAGCACCTCACCTCCGGCCAACAGCAGTCTTCTTAATCAGTTAATCAGTTAGGGTTGTTGTCAGGAACAAGAAAGAGATATTTGCATGCTTTGCTGTGTGGACATGGGGAAAATTAAGAATGAAGCTGGGTACTTAAATTACTACTTTTGTTAATTTTGTTGTTAATTTAGTTATAAATATTATGGTGGGAGTTTTTGTTTGTGTATGTGTGTTTATTATGTCTAGTCATGTTTTAGTCTTTGTAAGAGAATCAAAGTGTTCAATGAACTTCCTTTTTTTTTGCTTGAATAATCTCGTGCGCTGTATTTGCATCGATATATGTTTATTTTACTTTGTTATGTTTTCATGAGTTAGTTCGATTTTTTAATTTATTTTTCTGCTGCTGAAAGTTTCCTTTTACTGGACAAGGACATTGAATTATATATAGAATAGTAATTTGGTCGAGTTACGTCTGAATATGTTTTTGTAATCCGACGGGAAATAAGGTTATACTCTTTACATTTTGTCGTGTGCGTATATTATATTTTTATATATATAAGCATACGTGTCAAATGGTTTGAGGGTGCAGGACAGGTTGGCAGCTTGGAGGGGATTCAAACTTGCATGCAATCGTACACGTGTTGAGTTGATAAACATACAAAATATTATATATATTTCATGTTTTATAACAAAATGATAACCAGAAAAAAAAAAAAAAGTTTTATAAAAATGATTTTGAAAAGGACTTCTGGTGAAGCTCATAAATTGATAAACAACGGTTTCATAAAAATCGTATTTCCAACTGATTAAAAGGAGAATATATTAATTAACTAGATTGAAAGTTTAGCATAATAATCATCATTTATATCCCACTCCCAAAAAAGAAAAAGAAAAAGAAACTACGTTACATATATATAAATATGTATATAATATATTTATATAAGAGCAGTGCTAGAAACATATATATATATATATATAAGAGTAGTGCTAGAAGACACAGTGTCATTAGTAGAAGTAATCAATTAATTTGTTAATACTAATCAATTAATTTGTTAATATTTTAACCGTTTATCAATAAAAATTACACTTTAACCCACTACAACAATAATAGGCTTTTATAACATGAGGTAATAGCGTTTTTAAATTAACGTTATAATAAGCCCTTAAAAAAACGCATTTTGAGCGGGACCCAAAGTCCACTGGAGGGAAAATCTTCACAAATCCAAAAAATATGAAAAAAACATTTTTTAAAAAACAACTGCAAATACTCCCACATTCCTAGTGGGCCCTGTTTTCTTAATTCCATTTTCGTTCTCTCTCTCTCTGTGCCCTTTTTTTGTCTTTTACTTTTTTTTTTTTTTTTTTTTTGTGTGCAATCACAAGAACTCAACAGCACCAGCCACAATTTCCATTTTCTGCCTACTGCGTTTGAATCGACAATCAAATCCTGGTGAGTTGGTTAGTAAATCTTATCACCAGAGTAATTTTTTTCTTTCAACTTTTCCATTACAATCTAGAAGTATTTGACAACCTCAACCCTAATTTTTATTGCGTCGGGTTTCAATCCACAACCGATTCTAAGAAATTTCTTATATATTTGCAATTTTGTTCACTAAATTTGTTTTTTTTTTTTTTTTTTTTGTCATTTTGATTTAGAAATGGGTCGTTGAGGTATTTTTCTTATTTAAATTTTCATCCTTTCTTTCTGATTTAGGGATCAATCCTCTCGCAAGAATGATAAAAGTGGTATGAGTGCTTGGTAAATTTCTTTTTCCATTGGGTTTCTTATTTCAGGCTTCAAATCTTATAATTATGTTTCATCTATTATTATTATTATTATTATTATTCCTCTTCTTGTGATTATTATTGAGTTTTTTGTTCATTGAGTCATTAGCAGATTTTAAAACAGGGCAATCTATGAACGCTTTTCGGTTAATTAGCTTTAAAATTTGATCTCTATATCTTTTCTCTTCCCCCTTTTTTTTTTTTTTTTTTTTTTGAGAGAGAGATTTTCTTTTTCTCCTTTATTATACCTTTTATTTTACTTGATTTTTGAATCACTGGATATTGGTGGTGAAGAATCTGTAATTTTTAACAGATATTCGTGTACTCGAATTTCAAGTAGTAGGGGATGTGGGTATTAGGTAAGTTCTATTTAATAGAGCAAATACACTATTTCTTAAGCATCATGATATATGTTATCCTTTTCTTCTCAAAATTATGAGCAACTATTGTCCACTTTTGTGAAATGACCAAAAGGTTTTGGATTTCATGTCTAAAAATACAAAAAATGGTCACTCGCAAAATAAAGTTGATCCTACTTAGAGTTTGAAGTGAAATGAGCAAAGTAGTACTGTGGAAAGTGGTAGAATTGATAAAAACTAAGTCAGTAAGTATAAGATTTTTCATTCAAGATTTCTTTTACCTGATCATTTTATTCTGTTTATTTTTTATTGTTGCTCATTTTCAATTAGATTTATTGTTTGCTTATGACACTGTTGCATTGTTTCTGCTACTAGTGAAGAAAATTCCATCTAATGGGTAATTGTTTGTCTTTGTTCCACTATTTATTTATTTTTTGGATTCTCATTTAATTGTGTGTTTAATATCAATTTACTAATATTTATCTTTATTTTCACAGATCTGAAAGTTTCAGTTCAATGTCCAAATGACGAAGCTGTAAGAAATTCACAGGTCTGAAATTTTCAGATATGCTTCCACTTTCTATTGCATTGGTATACATGTTTTCTCTGTTTATATCTGTTTTTTGATTGTGGTGAACTAATGTCATTTTCATTTTCAAACTTCTTGTTGCCCTGTTGCTGTTGTTTTGGTTTTTGGTATTTTGTCCTTTCTTACTTTTAAATATGATAAGATAGTTGTTAGTAACTATATAAGAAGAGAATACCATGTGAGGTTAGTCCAATTTTGAATCATTGTAATTTACTATAATGTATTTTCCTCTTAACAATAACTATGAACTTCTTTTAATAATTTAACTAAGTTTCAATACTCACTTTTTGTAGGACTATTTTGTTGCAGCACTATCTGATGTCCTTTTTTATTCTTTTGTGTTTAGTTGAGGTTGAAAGATGCACCAAGGTAATAAAGTTTTACAACCTTTGTTCTATTGACACTGGTTGGAAATTATCATAGCCTAGTGGGTACAATACAACTGCTTAGAAAAATCGTGTTTTTCAACATGTTTTGTAGGAAAATTTACATAACATGTACAGTTTGATAGTAATGCAAATTATTTTGACTGTGTATTTATGTCCTTTGCCATGTCTTATTTCAGGAATTTTGGAGGCTTTACAAGTTGGGGTACATGTTAAATTTTTGTCTATCCGAACATTGTTCAAGGGTTGTTTTCAGCATTCTTGTAGTCCTTCTTTAGCCCATATTGGATTTAAATCTTAGCTGGTTTTACATTTTGAATTTAGATTTCCTTGTTGGAAACCAGTATTTATCATATGTAATTGGTTTTGTTTCTTGCACTTATGAGTCAATGTATTAGATTCTATAATTGTTGATTGTATAATAAAATTTCATTTTTGTATTTGCTTATTTATCTAGAGATGTCAAATTATTGTTATTGTATTATATAAATTATACGAGTACTAATATAATTAGATGTAGTGATGAAAAAAGTTTATTTACCTCATCTCTTAAATGACAATGCCTTTTTACAATCAAATTGGATTTCATAAGACCAACATCACGCTATCTAAATTTTCTAATAGCATCGGAAATCTGCTATAGAAAGAGTAAAACATAGCGTCAAGAAAATGCTATGATAGGTCAATACTTTTAATAACGGGGGCTAACATAGCGTTTAGGAAACTGCTATAAAATTGTTCTATAGCGTTTTTTTGGAGCTATGGAAGGCAGTTTTTGTTGTAGTGACCGTTATCAATAAAACTTACATCTCATATCACATAGTAGAAGCATTAACCTCATTTGTCACATATAATTATATTTTAACCAATTACACTTTAACCGCTTATCAATAAAAATTACATCTTTATCACATTGTAGAAGCATTAACCTCATTTGTCACGTATAGAAGCATTAACCGCTTTTCAATAAAAATTACATCTCATCATATATGTCAATAAAAATTACATCTCATCATATATGTCACGTAGTAGAAGCATTCAATTGATTTGATAATAATTAGGATTAAAGTATTGTCAATGCTTCGACAATAATTAGGATTAGAGTATTCTAATAGTTAGTAGAAGCATTCAATTGATTTGACAATAGTTAGGATTAGAGTATTGTCAATGCTTTGACAATAGTTTAGGATTAGAGTGGAAGTTCATGACAAATTTTTATATATAAATATGTGTGTGGGGGGGGGGGGGGGGGGGGGGGGGGGGACATGCACCGGTGCTATAAAGAGGAAAAAATTTATCAGATTCTAAAGATTTTATGTGTACCTTCTTGCTTAAAGTGCTGTTTAATGTACTCTTTTTATACTATTAAAAAAAGGGAGAAAATTGTGCAGTACTGATTGGCTATTTTGTTCTTGTAGCATAACAAAGCTGTTCTCCCTTATATATGAAATTATAACTGTTGTTACTAATGAATAAAACACAAGAGTAACGCCAAAAGTATACGAGTCTACTAGTTTTAGTCAAGAGAGAAGCATATTAAATAATCGACTTTAAGACTTATAAGAAATAAACAAACGACATTTTACCATACATTAGGACAAGTGGACAACTCCTATATTACTAATTATAACTACTATTTTTTAACAGTAATTCATAAAAACGAAGTAATTTTTTACGAACCAACTTGATTCTATTGATTATTGTCACCAACAAACTACTTTATCCCACTCTTTCTGTTCACTTTTTTTCAAACTGTTAATAAAGAATTACAACTGTTCAGGTTTAGTTAACTCTGTGTGCCTTGGAAATTATAAAAAAAAAAATCTAATTCTAATTAGGTATTTAAATTTGATTGGTATTTGGAAAAGAGAAAAATGAATATTATACAGGTTTAAATTTTTTTTTTGAAAAACTCAATTTCAATTGGATCCAAACCTAAGATCCACACACAAGAATATGTGTGTTTCTTTAATAATTAATAAAAGAGAGGATAATTTATATATTTATATAGAGAAAAAAAAAAAAAACCAAAAAGCCCACAAACTAAATTGGCATTCCACCGCTGGTAATAAGGCCACAAAAGTTTTGTAGTAGGGACACTATTAAAAAATTGAAAATATTCTTTTTATTGAATAAATAATATATATATATATATATTTCAATCATATATCACAAGAAAACTATAATAAAAATTTTCTCATAGAATGGGGGGTTAACTGAAATTTTACATAAATTGTTTAACTAATGACAACCAATTTTTGAATATACCCGCTGTCACCGCACTAAAGATCCCATCTCGCAAAAACAAATAAATAAATTACAATCTAGTTTATTAAAAAGATAAAAAGAATTAAAACTACTAATAAATAAATAAAACAAAATCAAATAATAATGTAACCCAATAAACTCAGAATGCATTAATTACTTGCATTAGGAAAGGGAGACGAAGAGAAATGGATTTTAATTGAAAAATATTAAGAACACCAACTCTAATATCAATTCTCAACTTTTGAGTGCTAACCTATATGATATATGAGTTGTTATTTTTTTATTGGTAAGTGTTTAAAGTATTGTCATATCAATTGATTGTATTTACTAATTAAAATATGACACATGAGTTGGTACTCAAAAAATTGAGATTAGAGTTGGTGTTTCTAGTATTACTCTTTTTAATCATAACAGAAGAGAAAAATACATTGAACCTCTCATTTTTTTTTCTTCATTAAAACATCGATTTCAATTACTACCAAAAAATAAAATATAAAAATATAAAAAATAAAAAAAGGGTCGTGAGGGCAAATAACATTCTTTCAGCAGAAGAAGCATGCACATCCCCACGTGAAATCTTGTACAAATTTACGGACTCCACAGATTGCTCCTTCTCGTTTGCATTTGCGATCACAACGGGTTGTATTTATGCAGTGGCGCTCCTTAAATAATTTGCTTATACGCCTGCAAGGCCTCTTACGTTGTCTTTGAAAGCACATTTATACCAACCAAGTAGCCCATACAGTTTCCTATGAATTATACATAAAAGAAAAGAGCAAATTAGGCTGCATATACATATATACAACTAAATATATATACATATACATATATATATTTTAAGAATGTACAGGTTGTAGTATTTAAAATTAATGAACCCTTCGAACATCCTTAAAGCTGAGTTAGTGTGGAATATTTAGTAACTTAACCTTAATTTGCCTTTCCTTGTACGTCTACTGCTAGCTTGGTTTCATGTCTCATCGGGCGTATTTGGAAAACTACTAAATCCACGCAAGTGGAGATTTTGCAGTACATTAGTCTTAGGCAAACATTAGAACTAATTAAACGACGAAAGACACTATGAATAAAAAATAGCTAAATTATTACTATATATTTAACATTTGTCTTAAAACTTAACATTTGGAGTAATTAATCTACATCATCTTATATATATATATATTGTTATTTTTCTCTTTTGTATCATAAAAATTATTTACTCGAAACTATCATAAAATACACTATGTAAACAATAAATCCCTAATATTAACTGATTAACTTCAAATAATATCATTTAAAAAAAAAAATTTAAGAACAGTATGTTATATGTTTGAATGAATTTGGAAATGAGAAACAACGCTTGCTAGGTGTGTTTTCAGAATCCTTATGTTTACTTCTAGAGAACTGTTGTAATCTGCAAGGCTTTATTCAGCAATGAAAAAGGGCTTAATTTTAACAATGTGGAGGAGAAAAATTAGTTAACTGAATTATTTTTTATTCAACACGTTTATAACTTAACATTCAAAATAATACCACACATAATTAGCATTATGACGTACCCAATTTACTGAATAGTTAACTACAACAAATAAGGCATTTCATAGCGTTCGATAAACGCTATCATTATGATTTAATAGCATTTTGGTAAACGCTATGAAAATTCATGTTATCAAAAGTCAAAGGTTTAATAGCATTTATTTAACGCTATGGAGATGTTTTTATTGCACTCTAGAGACGCTGTGGAATTGCTTCCTATAGCAGTTTCTCAATGCTATAGAGTTGATTGTTATTGCATTTAATTGGTGCTCTATTATTGTAGGACTTGTTCTAGTAGTTACCATTATCGTTATTTTATTAATGGTTTTAAGAAAATAGTAGAAATTTTGAGAGAAAAGTGTTCTAATGACAACTTTTGTGTTAATAAATTGTAGATAAACATTTTAATGAATAAATAAGTAAATAGCTATTAATTATTTGATCAAAATCCACAGCATACATATAAAATTTGAACCTAGTAACATGACCCCAAAAGATCAAAATGGGACAGTGTCAAAGCAAGAAATTGTACAAGCACTCAGACATTGACAAACAAATTGTAAGAACTATATAAACCCCCAATATATGTCCTCTAATCTACCACATTGTCTGCTATTCATTAAGAAATAACCCTTCAGAAGCTTATAGTCATTCCCACCAAGCAGCCTAGGTAGTCAAAGAAGAAAGCTCTATATTTATTATGTTCACTGTATTGGACTTCAAGCTCTGCACCACAAACCCAAATTAAGCTCCAAGAACTTGGGGGGACTTCAACTACTAACTGCAAATGATTAAAAAAGATAATAAGTAAACCAAACATGAAAAATAAAATAAAATAAATTACTAAAATGATTAGTTAGAGTGATTACGAAATTTGAAAGTGCTTTGCATTATTAATAAAAGAAGCAACTTAGACGTTTATAGAAATGAAGAAGTAACATTTGTTGCCTTAAGAACAACCCTTAGATAAAGAACAAAATATCTAATCAATCTCAGAGCAGAAACAATATTAAAACTTATTTATACATAGTAAACTTTTTTAAACTTTCTACTTGATTTCCTTTTGCACAAAATCAGAAAAGTTGATGCACCATTCTTCATGTTGACCTCACTTGCCATCTGGGTAAGGAAACAGTGAGCAAATATTCTAAATCCATTTTAAAACTCAAATAAGAATACTATTTTAGGTTGTCAAATGACAGTTTCCCCTTGAACTGCAAACTTTAGTTCCCACAACAGTAAGCTTCAAATCCAAGGTTTTTTTTTTTTTCCCCACAAAAGCTCTTGCACGTATCACACAGAACATAAGCATACTCTGTGTGTGATATAGGCTTTTACATTGATGGATTCAATCTCAAGTACTAAAAATAACAACACATGAATAAAAACAATAAGGTGTTCAGAATTGGTACTCTCATCCTTTCATTAAATTTCTTATCTCAAATATTAACATAGTTTCGAGCAACATACATCTGTTGAAAACTTCATATAAATTTGTACACTGAACCTCTTCATCTCAAATTTTACAGAATGAAAATAGACATGTGTTCCTTCATGTATATAAATTTTCATGATGTTTAGATGTCATTTGGCATGCCTGATATATGGTAGACGTTGGCTGACCTTTTGCTGCCAGAAAATTTCCAGCAACAGTAGTCCAACTTTGCAAATTCACCAGAATTTTATTTTCTCACTGTTTTGGGTGAAACTTGACAGTAGCAATTTTAACATTGTCTACTTCATCTCATCAAAATCTCAAATAAAAATTTAAAATTTTTGACGATTGAAAGAGGCTCAGGTTTGCCACTGCCAGAATAAGAGTTTCAATTTCTCATAGCACATTCAGAGATTTTATCAAACACCTTTCTTGCATAACCAAAGCATAAACGTTCATATAACCAGAAAACCTAAGACAACCAGTTATTTAAGCTTATAATTAGAGTTGTGCTCGATCTGATAATACTAACTTCATTTCCCTTCATTTTCTAAAGTATGTAGATAACCAACTCATAATCGGGAACAAAAAAACTCAGCGAATCATACATATACAACTAGAAGATGCTGAAATATTGCCAATAACTAAGACCAAATAAGCATGTAGAAGGCAAAAATGATATAGATACTCCTATAACTCAAACAAATTCAGAATCCAAATAAATGCACGGCTATAGTTAGCAGCAACAATGGGACAAATCAAAGAGAACCAGTTCTCTATGAGTAAGAAGACACTTATTAATCTTTTGGCGTCTAATTTTCACAGTCAAAATAAATTCCTAGAAGAAATTGATGAGAGAAATCAAGAAAACAGAGGACTCGTTGTTTCCTCTGTTTTTTGTTTATTTATTTTTTTTAAGGTAAGTAAAACATATAATTTAACGCCAAAGCAAGATTCACCAAAAAAAAAAAAAAGGAAAAAGAAACTATAAGAGACCAAAAACTAAGCAAATCGATCAAGCTAGAAATGAATAAACTCACCAAAGTCTTGAAAGAGACTGAAGGATCCATACAAAGGCAGAATCAAAAGGTGCGACTAGACCCTGGCAGTTGAGAGAAAATCTTAGAAAGGAATGTCTACAGAGGAAATTTTGAGAGAGGGAAATCTCAAGTAAAAACGTTTTAAATTATTTTCCATGGCTTGGCGATAGTTTTGTGCTGGCGGTTTCCAAAGAACGTGGGACAGATATGACTTTGGCGCGGTTATCCCGTTTACTTTTGTTTTAATTTCAAATTAACCCACGTTGTCCATAACATATTTTTGAAACCGCTATTATCCAATGCTATCTAATAGCCTTATTCTTGTAGTAACAACAACAACAACTTGGGAAAAAATCAGATAATAAATTAATTTTTTTTTTTGATAACTTATAAAGATCATGATAATACATGTCTATAATTGAGATTTAAACAATCAGATAAATTTAGATAGATCAAAACCGACAATGAGCCATTTTAAAATTAAAGGATCAAAACAGCATTCGATCTACTACTTCAAAAGCTGAAAATAAGATTAACACAAAACTACATAAGTCTAGCTTTGGAGTATTTCAGCACTTAAAAGCGCACCGACATTTCAATTCGAGCAAAGTGTTAATCTTTGATGGGAAAATTTTTACAGACTACATATTAATGCTCCTTCTCGTTCGCATTCCTTTTCATAACTGTTTAATTTGCGTATTTAAACATTGTCCTTCAAACCTTTTGCTTAAATCTACCAAAGATTGTGACGACGAAAGAATTTGATATCTATGGCACATTTGAACCAATCATGTGGCCCCATAGTGTTTCCTAAAAACATTAAGTATAGCTAAAAACAAACACATATTAATAATGCCCGTGCATACATATATATATATATATATTATAAATGATAACGAGAGAAGACAATTAATATCATGAAAAACTAGCATAAATAGCTATATGTATGCTTGTAATATATATAAATATATGTGTGTAATTGTTTCTATAGGAATACTGAAGCTGGTTTTTAACTTATGTGTTTATATATATATATATATGTGTGTGTTTATATATATATATATATATGGAAGAATTTTCAATGATTATTTCTTTTTACGGATAAAATAATTGAGGTAGTGAATGTCTTAATTGCATTCGATAATGTGGCCTTTTTTTTTTTAATGACTTGTTATAATATGTAAAAAAACTGGTTCACCCTAATTTTAAGTACAATTGAATATTTGGAATAAAAATCCAAACTCCATGATGGAATATTGTAAATTTAAGCAACTAAATCCTTCATTAACGCATTTGGAAATTTCAATAAAACCTTCAAATTCAGACGGCAAGTATAATAATTCCCCAATGAGAAGAAAAAAAATTACAAGACATATTACTTACTAGAGCTAGCCACTTATTATTCTTTTGAACTTCTCTCCTAGGACAGTCATTAGATGTTAGTGGAGCAACATGGAAATTTCATCATCTAAAAGACAAGGCGGGAATAACTGGAAGAGTTTCAATTATATTTTATGATATTTGGTTCGTTTCGTTAGAATTTCTTATTTCTTCCCGCTTATACCAGTGTTTGTTTCTGACTTCTGTAAAAAATGATTATGGACATTTATTTTAAGCCCTCAGATTTAAATACTAGTCAAAGAAGAAAAAGTGTAGCAAACAAAATGAGAAAGAAAGGATTCATAAAAATTTTAAAAAAAAAAAAAAAAAAAAAAAAGAGAGAGAGAGAAATAAAGGAATCAACAGTGGTTGCAGGTAATTAATTTAAAACTTTTGCCTGGGGAGTTCCGATATTTATACAACTGATCTAGTTGTCGATGTTGATTGTTGTCAATATGTAGCAGTGCAGAGTCCTCAAAGGACACATGCTAGATTCATACAAAAATGTAGCTGAGCAACAGAAATTGAGGTCATTATAACCTTTTTTTTACGTACATATACACACACATAGGTTCTGTTTGATGAAACGATTTGAGTTGAAATTTTTAAGTTTGAGTTAGTTGACTTTTTAAAAACTAGTTATAATTTTTGTTGACTTTTCAGAAAAAAAAAAAAATAAAAGCTGATATGAAAAAATACAATTTAGTTTGAGTTAAACTAACTCACCAAACAAGCCAATAGAATGCTTTAATTTCACTTTTTTAATGCTTTAATTTCACTTTTATAAGTTAGAGTCATAACCCTCAATAGTAAAGTAAAACCATCTTAGTATATTTTTTAAAAATGCAGGTTTTCACATTGTGTTTTTAAAAAACAAACGTTTTATATTGTTTAAAAATACTATAAAAATAATTTGTTTAATCTTACAAACTATTTGTTTTTATAAATTTCGATTTAATTTAGTTTACAGTAATTTAGATTTTTATAATTATTTTTTTAATAACTAGAGTTATTAGCTTAAATTAGGTCTTTAATTTTCAAATCCATTGTCATATCAACTTTATTATGTCCCTTTACGTGATTCACAAATTTTCCAGTTTTAAAAAATTTAGAAGCAAATTTATGTTAGTTTTACAAATTCATAGGAAAAAAATAAAAAAAGTGATCAAGGACCAAATTTGGAAGATAACATAAAATTTATCGCATGTAATTCTTACTCAATAGTTGGATTACTTGTTGCATGCGAAAGTAAAACCGAATGCTCTTCTAAATCATCTCATCACATGTTAATTAATGCAGAAATCAAGTTCTCCAACTTCACTTGATTATTTTCAATTAAATGCATTAATCACGAGAGAAATAAACAAAGTCATTAATAATTGTACTAAACACTTCTATTCAAGTGGTTATAATACCACATGTTTACCTAACGGTACAAAATTTGAATCCCTCACCCTTAAGGTGTAAAAAAAAAAAAAAAAAAAACAAACTTCTATTCAAGGTGATCATGTGGTCGGAACGAGAAGAACATGGCGGCACACTGCCGGAGCTGATTCTTTGGCGTCCCTCCTCTCATCGGAGACGCCATAATTCCCTTAGTCCTCATCCGGTATCGCCACCAGGCGAGCTGGATGATCACTGCCCCCCACGTTCGCCAGTTGGAAGAGTAGTATCTGGCCATTCTTTTGAGCCTCTCGCTGGCGAACTTGTAGCGGAAGTGATCAATGATGAACCGGAGCTGGTCTGCGTCGATCGCGAAGGCCTCGATCGGTTCGGCGCAGGTGAAGGTGGCTGAGGAGGCGGGGAGGCGGTCCACAAATGGACGGCGGAGGCACCACGAGAGAAGCTCGTCGCCGAAGAAGCCACCGGGCTCGATGGCGCTTGTGGCTAGGAAGCCTCTGCTTAGGCCTTGGCTGCGTCTTGCCCGTCCCCGGACGATGAACACCATCCTTCGGATCGGGCCTCCTTCTCTTATTATCTGTCACAATGGAAATGTTAACACCAATATTTTTTGAAAACAAATAATATTTGTTGTTGAAAAAATGCTATGTAATTTTTCACCTTTTCTCCTTTGCAGTAAATTAGAGGCCTGACTCGATCACAGATATTGTCAAGAATGAGATCATCTAACATGTGAAACAGAGGAACCTTGGGCAACCAAAAGATATATAAATCAGCTGAATATATATATATATATATATGTGTGTGTGTGTATTTTCATTCTTGAAGGCATTAGGAAGAAAAATTATAGATAAAATTCATATGCATACCATTGGGACAAATTTTTTGAGCTGATCCCAAACACAACTACTTCGGTCTCCTCTGAATCTTCACTTCTGAAATATATGAGGGTTATTGTAAGGAAAACTCTCTGATGCTCAAGACAGAATTCAATTTTCTCATTCGAATTCTAACTTGAGTGTCCGAGTTTTCTTTACAGGAACCACATTATTTCATAAGCGAAGAGTAAGAGGAGACCAAAGATTAGAATCAAGCGAAGTAGTTGATGTTTGTGATCAACTCAGAAAATCATCCCAAAGCATACATACAACATGTGAAAGTTAGAGAGAAGAAGGAATTTTAGACCGATAAGGAATTGAGTTTCCAACTTAAAAGGTTAACTTGTTAAGTGGAGTGACCCAATATCCTTATATGTCTATTATTCTTGTTATATATTTTCGACGTGAGACTTGAGTTTCTTTTTACCCTTAACAGTGTTAAGTTAACACGCCTCTGCAAGATGGTGCTCTCTTTGGAATCACTAATCTTATATTAGATAGATCGAGCCGCTCGTTTGAGCTTGTTGGGCTCTGATACCATGTGAAATTTAGAGAGAAAAAGAAGGAATTTTAGACCGATAAGAAATTGGGCTTCCATCTTAAAAGGTTAACCAGTTAAATAGAGTGGTCCAATATTCTTATATGTCTATTATTATTGTTATATATTTTTAATGTGGGACTTGAGGTTATTTTTACCCTTAACACAGTATGCATATATATGTGTGTATGTGTGTATTCACCTTCTTGACAAGGTCTAGGCAAAGATAGCGCTTGATGTCCCTGCGGAGGCCATCGGGTAAATGCTGGATGAGTTCCATCTCATCCTGTCCTTCCATGGCTGCCCAGCTCTCGTGCTGAAAATGGCGAACTTGCTCCCTCAAATGAGACGGCAACTGTCTCCGCCCCATCCACCACTCCAGATCCCTGTATTGCAGCTGCATTTTCTTCTTATTTGCCATCACCGTGTGGAGGAACACCTTGATCATCACAAATATAATTTATTTTCAAATTATCCAGTTTAAACATGACAATTAGTTAAAACGTAATAAAACTATCTAAGCTAATTAATAAACTCGCCTGTATATTCCCAATTAGCGTGACAAAGAGCACCAACCCAGCTAGTGTTATGCAGCAAGAAAATATCAATTCAAGCCAGTTACTTGTAGGCTCTAGTACGTTGCCAAATGAGCTGCAAAATGTTCAATAACCAGAATTTTAATTAGACCGACCGAATTTTCATACTCCGGGATCTAAGCGATGCATCTGGATTTTCAATATCAAGATTTAAGGAGCTGGTGTTTGTGGTCTGTTGGTTTTTCTGTTCTCATGGGGGAAGGCTGGATTGGCGGGCGTTAGCGGTCTTTTTTTACGTATCCCACTTCCTAGAATAGAGTAACTGACGCAAATGATGGACCTTTCTTCTCAACATTTCTATGCAAGAAAGCCAAAGAAAATAAGAAGGGGGCGCAAGCAAGCGCAAGAATCAAAGCAGGGCAGTGCGGTGGGCTTAGACAGCAAGCAAGCGATTTTTTTTTAGTAGAAGAGCAGAGCTTTAAACTCGGAATCGCTTTTAACTAAATTATGCGCTTTTAACTAGACTACGCGTTTTTTCAGATACCGATTATTCCCCATTCTTTTTTTTTTGTCCCCTAAAAAAATGATCAAAGTTCCAATATGTGCAAGCAATCAAAATTAAGTACTTCTATAATTAATTTTAATTTACCCGAGGTTCAACAAGCCCCAGAAAATGGGATATAGGATCTTAACAGCTAGGGAATTGCTGGAGAAGACCAAGAGAACCGGCTCGTAAATTCCATATTTGAATGGACCATCCACGTCTAAACACTTTGAACTTATTGTGGTCATGTTACCACCGGATGTCTTCTCCGCAACGGCGAGTGCTGCTAAGTTCTTACTAATAGAGCTATAAGTGTCTGATCGTGTACAGTAAACAGAGAGATTACACTTTCTACTTCTGTCACATTGTTGTTGGAGACACCCCGTAAAACGCTCCGTCGCAAGAATGTACCAACAAGCTCCAGTAACCTACAAAAGAAGAAGGAAACAAAAAAAAAAAAAAAAAGTTGAAATACGACATCAGATGGTTGGATGAATGAAGAGGCTTAATTAGAACTTAATTTCGTAATTATAACAGGTGATTAAGGCTTACGTGGGAGGCGATTAAGTAAGCGATGACGTTGAGGTTAAAACGCCACCAAACGCTGCCAAAGACGTAGCCGGTGACCTTCTGTAGACGTCTCATCAAGTAGATGCTGTGGTAAACCTTTGGGAGGAATTGAAGCAAGAAAGTCACTAGGAGTGTCGTCATTATGAGTGTGATCCTCTCTTGTCGGAGTAGCCTTGGTACTACAAACCAAATTATTAACTACAAAGAAGCAAGATAAATATGGGCACTATTAGAAAATGATGCACGTATCTTTAGCTTTGTATTTACTTCGTGAAGCACTTTATTACCATATATAAATAAATAACTGCTAATGAAAGCAGTTACACTTTTAATTGGTATTCCTAAACATATAAAAATGACCACTTGATCAAATGGCATGACATAAAATAAGATAGAGCCTGAATATAGGAGAGCACGGGTTCAATACCGTATTATTTTTTTAAAGAAATAGTATATATTTTACATACATTAAAATATGATTTTATATAGCTAGCACGTGACACTTTTCTTTATTTCAAGGGAGTTTAATTTTAAAATAAAAGACACAACAAGATTACTAAATTTTAAATAGAAGTGAAGTTACATAGTATTTTTTAATATATGTTTGTCCCAAATATTTATTTATTCAAGATTTGATAAATCAATTACAAGTAGGAGTTAGTTAATTCTATAAAGGATGAAAGCTCGTGGATTATAGTTTTATTACCACTAATTAATGGTATACTATCACAAACAAGATACCAACTTATTATAAATAAATGCGTAATATATCGATGGATACTTACATAAATCTTACTCCAAATTCTTCTTAATTTTCTTCCCTTTTGAATTCTTGCAATTACCAAAATAAAAAAAAATTAAAAAAAGGACTAAATCACACTAACCTGAGGAATGGGAAGAATAACAAAGGCGTCAAGCCAAAACCCCTTGAAAGACCTCACGTAGTGGGACGCGATGCCACGTGCGTCCCACACGAGGTTCCCGCCGCCGACCACCATGGACTCGCTGGACACGTACGCCAGCCTGAACTGCAGCCACAGGTACCCAAAATGCAGCGCGTCCAGCCCCGTCCGGGCGACCGTCACCGCCGCCGCCAGCGCCACGTCCACGTAGAAGCAGTGGTCCCCGCCAGCGCTCAACGACACCACGTAGAAGAACAGCGGGTCCACGGCCAACGCCACGCCCCGCGCCAGCAGCACCACGCGGTTCCACCTCTTCACCTTCTTGCTCCGGGGGTCCACCACGCCACGTCCCGTCCAGCAAGACGATTCGGGACTGCTGGCGCGGGCGCGGGCGCGGGCACGGGCGTGGGGGAACTTATTTTGGGAGAATTGGATGTGAAAGGGACGCAGGGAGGAACCGGCGGACGCCTCCCACTGGGGCTGGTGGGAGGGGTCGCACCGGCTGGAGTGGAACACTGGGACACCCACTTGAGTACATGCGTAACATTCGGAATCGAAGTTTCTGGACGTTTTACTACTGTTGCTGAATAAAAGCTTGTTCCCCCTGTAAAATCCAGTGTGGGTTAATGACACGATATATATACATATATATTGAAAATACAGTAAATTGATAAAAACGTGTGTGTGTGCGTGTGTGTATATATAATTACCTTGGAAGAGTGGACATTGTGGGAAAGGGGGGGTCTACTAGAGAGTGAAGGGAGTTGGGAAGGGAGAATATATATATATATATATATATATATATATATTATGTCTAAATGTGTATAAAAATGTGTCACAAACAAGGCACGTAATGATAACGCATGAATGTAATGTGTGAAATGTGTTCTGCTATGGATATGAGAAGATGAAGCCACCTAAGTTAAATGCTGATTTCTCCTTCTACACTTGTGTTTTGTGGATTTCTTGTGATTTTTTTTTTAAAATTTTATTTTAAATTCTCTCTCCATGTGGTTGTTGAAGAATATTTGCCATGTCACCAGAGGATAACTTTGAATATTTTTTAGCATTGTATATATTTTCTTAACATTTAGTATTAGAAGGATGTACAAGTTGCACCAATTTATAGTTCCATGGACAGAAACACAAGGGGTAAATTTTGCAGTTAATTAAATGTTGAAATCTGTTTGTTTTGGTTTTGTCTTAATATGTCATGACCTTTTTCTTTATAATTGGAAAGGTAAAATAACATTAATCAACACTGATTTTCTCCCCTACAACCTTTGTTCACAATATCTTGAAAAATGGATTTTGTAAACTATACAAAGGATGGATAATTAATTTTTGCATGCTACGGTCAAATATATAAGATCTTACATTATACTCAGAAATGGGTGTCGAATTTAGCTTCCGTTTGGAACACGGGTTTGAAATGAAATTTTTATGTTAAAATTTGTTGACTTTTTAAAAACTAATTATAATTTTTGTTGACTTTTCAAAAAAAGACAAGATCTGATATGAAAAACTTAAGTTTGATCGGAAGCTTATTTTACTGTGCTAGGAAGTTTTATTATTATAAATTAGTACATGAAATAAATAAGAAAATAAAACAAATTAACGCATAAATCAAGAAACCTATATTTCAGGAGTACCATCACTATTTTAATGCATTTATATTAATTGGAACATTAACTTTGTTTAATACTGACTCATATTGTATATCAATTGTTTTTTTTTTAATTTTCATTTGTGTCCTTGAATTTTGAGGTCACTTATATTTTGTCTTTTAAACTTTAAAAACTCTCACTTAACCTCTTAAATTTTGAATTTTACTCTACTTTATACCTTCTATTAGAATTTCAGTTAAAAATATATTGAAAAAGGGGAATCAGTCTTACTAAGCTCATTCTGCTAAAATTTCTACTAGAAATAAATGGAAAAAGACCACATAATTTCATTGAACTCACTTTTTGCTGTCTGTTTTTAACATAAATTATGATAGAAAATGTAAAGTAGGGTTAAAATCAAAATTCAATAGACAAAGTGGGAGTTTTTAAATTTTAGAGGGAAAAGTGATAACCATCTTAACGTTACATAGTTGAAGATAATCCTACTTGTTTATAGATATTAATAATCCTACTTGTTTATAGATATGAAAAAAAAAATCACAATAATTAATAAAGAGAAATATCTATTAATAAAACAATAATGGCTAATTACAACATGACATGATATGTCAAAAGATTTAGGCTTCGTTTGACATTTCAACTCAACTCTAATTAAATTGTACTTTTTTATCTCAGTTTTTATCTTTTTATAAAAAGTTAACAAAAATTATAATTAGTTTTTGAAAAGTCAACCAATTTCAACTTAAAAATTTCATCTCCAATCGATGAACCAAACGCAAGCTTAAACTAGAATTGAGATAAATTCTAGTAAGACTGCACATTTTTAATAGTTAGTTTGGATTATAAATTTAAAATATAAAATTTAACTACTAGATCTAAATTCTTAAGAGAAATTAAAATCATAATAAAAAACTTTCTAAGTATATTACTCAAAACAATCTTCACAAAGTGATTCAAACAATAGTAAATAGTGTACATCTACATTTATAGATACTCACTTTTTTCCTTTAAAAAAAAAAAAACGCGCACACACACAACAACAACCATGCACACGCGTACACACGAATTACTTTGATCTTGGATCAATAACCTTCTTGTTAGGTGAAGCGAGAAATTAAAAACCAAAAAAAAAAAAATCATAGAACTGTAGGATAATAAATATATATACATATAGTAATATGTATTTGAGTACTGTAGGCTAATATATATTGCAAAAACAGATCTGTTTATTGGACTGTGTTTTATATAACGCTGCCAAGCAGCCAAACACTTGTCGTAGTGAAGAAAAAGTTGGTTAAAACACTTATCAGTTGATGGAGAAAAAGGGAATCAAATTCAAAGAGTAACAGGTCTGATATATATATATTGTCTTTTATAGCTCATTTTCTGGTCGCACCTGCACCATTTTTTCTTTTTTCTTTTTTCTTTTTTCTTTTCCATTATGTTGATTATTCGTTTTTTGATACATACATATATATATATATAAGAATTTATTTATTAGTAGCAGCTAAGTTTAATTAATTATCCGCTACTAGATTTAAAGAAGATAAACTCCAACGCAGATGACATTAAAATTGAACAATCTTTACATAAAATTAACAACCAAAAAGGAAAAAAAGAAACGGTGGAACTTACTTAATTAAGCACATTTAATCCACGATAGAAATCTCTCTCTCCAAATTAAATAATCTGCTCATTAATATTCTATCTTCTTCTTCTTCTTCTTCTTTCTTTATTTCTCTATTTTCTCTCACTGCGGTTACTGAACCAGCTCCAAAATCCACTCAACGTTCGGCAAATCGGATTCCGACACATCAAACCCAGAAGAAGCACCACTCATCTTCATCATCCTCTGATCCCTTCTGATCAGTACCCGATCACGATGATCACCACCGTCGCTTATTTTCAACGCCCTCAAACTCTTCAAGAACTCCGAGAACTTCTCAAAAGAATCATCCTCAATTGCACTACTACTAGTGCTAATACTCTTCCTAAATGTCCCCGCCGGCGATAACGCCGACGACATCTCCGATCCAACATCTCCGCCGTTCACCGCATTCTTCCGATGCGTCGAATTACCGTCGTCGCCGCAGTTGAGGGCGTCCAAAGACGCCGTCCGTATCGCGCGGGAGGCGTAATGGCGCTTGAACTTGGTCTCCGGGCGGAGCTGCTCGGGCGAGTGCGCGAAGAAGCAGACCTTGCGCTGGCAGAACTGGCCCGAATTGCACGCGCGGGTGCGGTAGCGGGTGGGGTGCAGCCAGTACTCGAACACGCCGTGGGCGAATTCGCAGGAGTCGCCTTTCTCGCAGCTGCCGTTGCGGAACGCCGAGCAGACGATGGCCGCGTAGTTGAATTTGCGGGGGTCCCGGCGCTGCGCCTTCTCGCCGCGGTGGGCGTAGGGGCACTCCGTCCAGTCGTGGCTCCGCATCCTCTGGCACCTCTTGATCTTGTAGGCGTACATTCGGAACTCGTCGGAGCCGTAGATCGCCTCGTCAACGACCCGGTCGTTGTACTCCGCGGCCGTGCCGAGCGTGCCTGAGAAGTGGTGGTGGTGGTGGTCGGAAAAGTCATAAACTGCCGGACCTTTTAACATGTTTTAGAAAACGAAGAAAAGTATAATATATATATATATATATATATATATTATTATTATTAATTCAACATGCATGCAAGTAATTCTTGAGGTTTGATCAAGTTAAGAAACAACACCAAAATTCTATTTTCTTTTCTTTGTAATTCATGATGAAAATGGGTGTGAGAAAAGTTTAATTTTCACGAGATCATATTTACAGACAATATAGGAGAATTTATGTAAAATATTAACATTTGAGATGCAAACTGAAGAAGGAAATGGAAATCAAGCAAGAGAAAAATGAAACTTCAAGCTTAAATCTCTTCATGTTTGGCTAAAATGGTAAAGAAAAGAATTGGGAAATTGGGAACTAGAGAAATGAGAGGGAGAGAGGAGAAGCCCATGAGTGGGAGAGAAAACGGCAAGGCAAAGAGGTGCATTTAAATTGGTAGGAACAGAACTCTGGTATATATGGAGTTAAAATCTAACCAGGGGTACGTTACTTTTTAACCACAATTACCCTTACCCCTGAGATATATGTTCATATATATATATATATATGTGTGTGTGTGTGTGTGTATTTAACGGTAACGGACGTTTGAGGGAGGAGTTGTAAATGAACTCATCGCATGCATGGGTTGATTGCCATTGGGAGGGCTCTGGCTACCAGGATGAGCCAGTTGTTAGGGGACTCCTAGGAGATCATCGGCCATGTGTTGTTGGCCATTTTTGAGAAAGGTTGTGGTGCCCTGCTCTCATACATCACTCCATTGGCGTGCCAACCATCAGTACTTCCAAAATTACATACAAATATATTAGGGTTTTCCGCGTAGTAGCGTTTTGGAAATATTTTTGTTTTTAGTATTAAAAGAGAAATAAAATTTAAACAGTGATGTTAAAATCATTTTGAAATTGTTTCTTATTATGTTTTTAGAAAGATTAGTTTGAATATAAATAAATGTGAAATTGCTTAACAAAATTCAACATTTTTTGTTTTTGTTTTTAAATATTACATAATGCTCTTCAATTAATAAAATGACATTAAAATTTAGGGAATAAAAAACGTATTTATATCAACTCTAATATCAATTTTTAAGTACCAACTTACGTGGCATATGAGTTGTCATTTTTTTATTGATAAGTGTTTAAAACATTTGCCACATCAATTGATTACAGTAACCAATAAAATATTATATATGAGTTGGTACTCTAAAAGTTGATGTTAGAGTTGGTGTTCTTAATACCACTCTATAGATAATATGGTAATTACCATAAAATAGTGAGTATTTAGAACCTATGTCCCCCTGTCACCTTTTAATTTTGGCAATTTTTATCCAAAAATTTTAATTTTGTTGCAATGCATCTTATATGACTTAAATTTTTGTTAAATTGGTCACATAAAACCCTCGTACGATTCTTGTAAATACATAAAATCTCATATTTATCAAAAATAATTTTCAAATCTAATACAAATCCTAATGTGAATTGTCCAAATTCAAATCTTTAATTTAATATAAAGTTAACTAAATGAGATAGATTGTAACGATTTAGAAAGTTCAAAGCATAAATTATCAAAATTAAAAATTTAGTGAAAAAGTAATAAAAAGATAACAAGTTTGAGGGTATAAAAGTGTTATAAATATATATTCAAAAATAGTAATTTTTTTTCCTTTTAATGAAGCATTTCTAGGGGGGGGAAAAGTTAAAATATGAGTAAGTGCTTGGGTGACGCACCGTGAAGTAACAGAGTTTTTTTTTTTTTTTTTTTTGTTAAAAGCGAAATAACGGAGTTTTGGTGATGGGGAAGTGGGGACTACCGACTCAGCACGACAACAGAAACGGCGGGACTAAGAAGGGACCCAAAAGCAACCCCAACGTATGAGTGAATGCCTTGCGCTAAAGATACGAAATGCTTCAACTTCACACGTGTAGGTGATAAAGCGCACCACTTCTAACACGACAGGGGTCGTATCGTACTTCGTGCCACACATGTCCGTCTGTCTTCAGATTCATTGCCTTTTCAGCTGAGTGGTGGCCTTCAGGTGCCTTTCAATTTAGTAACCGTTTTCCTCTTACTTCATTAAAAAAATGTTAAAAAATATTTTTTTGTCTCCTTTTTAGATGATTATAGCTCGATATTTACTAATCTTAAACTCAACTATAAATGTAAATCATTCGAGTAGACCAATGTTATTGTAATCAATTTTAGATTTAGATTTGAAGTTAGTTATATATATATATATATATATATATATATAATTTGAAACCACTCAAGATTCTTACTCCCTATCGATGTGGGACTTGCCATACGAGTTATCTTCCAGTCAGTAATTATTTGGAAATTGTAATTTAGTGGACTCCATTTATGGGTTCACTTGGTTTTTCTCTTGAAGACACTTGTGATCGATCTAAATCATGAAAAATGCATATATATACTGCCTTGTGTGTGTACCAAAAAAAAATGTTTTTTTTTAAACAATAAATAACAAATTTTAATATTTAAAATAAATGATAATAAATAGAAAATTTACTAAATTTGGTGGAGTAGTTTGAGTTGGGATTTTTAAGTTTCAATAGTAAATTTTTTTGAATTTTCAGAAAAGACAAAAAACTTTTTGGGAAAAAGACATGAAACTTTTTGGGAAAAAGACAAAAAAAAGTTTGAGTTGAATGGGTTGAGTGGTTCCACCAAACAGGCTATAAGTATATGATCTATTTCACCTAACAAATTTACTATTTACTTTACTTTAAATTATTTAAAATCATACCATTTATTTCTTTTAATTTGTAGAAATGGTTACTTCAATATCCGAAGATCAAATTAGCGAAGAAAATCTTGTCAGTCAATTTGATTTTCTCAATTTAGCAGGCTCTTTAATATTTCTCTCCAAAAATACTTGTAGTAAAATTAAATAAATAAATAAAACCGGAGACCCTTTTTTTTTTTTTTTTTAATAACTTTAGTTCCAAGTAATTGACATTGTAAGCTTTCGCATTTAAAGGGAATACTTAACACAGTTT
This sequence comes from Ficus erecta, assembly GCA_008635985.1. Classification (NCBI taxonomy): domain Eukaryota; kingdom Viridiplantae; phylum Streptophyta; class Magnoliopsida; order Rosales; family Moraceae; genus Ficus; species Ficus erecta. Next base: position 4,752,196 of record BKCH01000010.1, read on the forward strand.
TGTTCCTACTTTAATCAAAGCAGTTGCCAATGTGTTGCAAATGACTCTCTCATTTGTATTTATTATATACCTTAAAAAGAAAAGATAAAATTTGAATGTCTTACAATTAATATATATGCATATACAAGGATATCTATAATCAAGATGCATTTATTCATTTGAAAGTAAAACTAGATTATAATTTTAGTTGGGATCAATCTCACCTTTTTTTAATTCATAGCATATAAATAAATATATATTTATTTTCTCTCTGTTTAACTTGGCTAAAATATCTGTTTATAATTTGATCGTAAAAATTATCGTCAAATCTGGACGAGTTGATTGATGTATATCTGGTTTACAGCCAATTAATTAAGTAATAAGCACACCCCATATATACTTATCGAAAATAATAATAAAAAAAAGTAATTAGTTCACCACATATTATGATATTAGGAGTGAGTCAAATAGAGGTACATAATTAGCTGTCCTGATTGGGTAATTGAATTGGGTTATACTAAAAGTTGGGTTTTGACCATTATTAATAGGGATGACAAAAATAAATTTTTTTTTAAAAAAGGAAAAAAAGGAAATATTCTCGTAATCTAATTGGAAAAATTACAGGGTCAGAAACGCGTATTTATCCCACTTTCCGAAGAGGGTGTGTGATCCAACACAAGAAGTGCCAAGCTAGAAACTCCAAACTGCCAACGTGGCACCATCTCATTGGACACTAAAATAGACCAACTTTCCATATTTATAATCCAACGGCTGTTGTTTCAAGCCAAAGAAATACACAAATGGGGTTGTATTATCCTGGGAATTTAATTTGGTCTCTAAAATAGAAACGTCCTTCTGTATTTGGTAGATAGACCAATCAAAACAAATCTTAAAAACAAAAGATATTAAAAATGGAAAGAAATCAAAACTGGTTATGAGAAGTTATTGGTTTTACGTGTCTTAAAATAATGGGAAACAACCTAGAGCTTATAAATAGCCCAAAGAGACTCATTTCATTGATCTGAATTAATAAAAAAAAAAAAAAAAAATTTCAAATTTTGGTGTAGTTTTTTTTTTTTTTTTTTTTTCCCCTTCTTCTCAATGGTGAAGGAGCCTCAGAGAAAGTGTTCACATTGTGGACAACAAGGTCACAATTCAAGAACATGCCCAACCAACAACAACAACGTAAATATTTCTTCCGGGAATGGGAATGGTGGGAAAGGGAAAGGGCATTCCTTCAAGTTGTTTGGCGTGGACATCATGGAGAAGAAGGAGGGTGAGGGTGAGGGTGAGGGTGGTGGTGGTGCACAAGATTTGATGAAGAAGAGTCGGAGCATGGGAAATCTGGCCGCATTATCCGGTCGGAAAGGATTAAACGATGTCGCTGCGGGTGCCGCTGATGATGATGAACATGATCATCATGATCATGAGGCTAGCTATCTCTCTGATGGGGTCATTCACAACAAGAAACACAGAGCCGCTCGTGAGAGAAAAAGGGGTACGCTAATTTTTTTTTTTTTTTTTTATAAATATTTTCTATGTTTTTTTTTTTTAATTTACTTTTTTGTAATGCTATTGGAATTGGGTGTCTGTGTAATCTATGATAGTTCACTATATTTGGGGTCAATCTACAGGTTTTTTTTAATATGTTTTTTTAATCTTTCAAATCTTTAATCTAGATGTTCTCATTTTTATATATTATTGCATTGAAATTAATTCTTCATATTCGGATGTTGTTGAAAGATTTTAGGCAAGAGTAATAAAATTTTCTATTCTTTTTTTTTTTTTTTTTTTTTTTTGGTTCAGGGAAACCATGGACAGAGGAGGAACATAGAACTTTTCTAGCGGGACTGAATAAGCTGGGAAAAGGGGATTGGAGAGGAATATCAATGAAGTATGTGACAACCAGGACTCCCACCCAAGTCGCTAGTCATGCACAGAAGTACTTCATCAGGCAACATGCTTCTAAACACAAGAAGAAACGTAGATCCAGTCTCTTTGACATGCCTTTTTCACTCTCCGTAAGCTCTCTCTCTCTCTCTCTCTCTCCCTCAATCAACTATGGAATATCGAATCCCGATATGTATCCCTGTCGCTGCACCAACTCATTCATGGTCTCCGTTGTGACTATTCCCACAGGACGATGTGGCTACTCAACGTCATCCAGTTTCATCCATGATCACACCAACTGCTGATACTGCATCCAAGGTAGATAAATATTCCATGTTATCTATATAGTGTTGCAGATAAAAATATATACATATATATATAAATATATTTATATATATATATTGCTCTAAAACCAATCATTTAAAACATCTTTGCAGCCACCTAGTGGGTCTCAAATTTTGGAAGAAAACCATCCTGCAGAGGTAAAAACATTAACGCTGTTTGCTACCTATAACTTATATTCAGATGTAATTATTTCTCCACATATATATATAAATATATATATATAGTTATATAACAAGTTTATTCTTGTACTCTCATCAGATTCTGAACCGGTTCCCACATCTATGTTTGGACAACTATATTGCACCTGTTCATCCTACCGTTGCCGTTAGCCATACTGCTCCAAACTACCTAGTCCCTTATGGGGTTAGTATATTTGTTTTTATTTGTTTTATTTTTAAATTTTTTAGGGTCAAGTTTTCAAATGATATTGAATATTTGTCTTTTTTTTTTTTTTTACCTTCATGCTTTTGTAGGTGGGATTTCCTCGGACTGTACAACATTGGCCTATGATAAGCATTGGCAGACCAGGTTACCTGTACAATGCGCCTAATTTTGTCTATGGGAGTTTTGATAATTGTGCACCTGTTAAGGTTACTCATCCCTCTGGAATTCCTCCGCCCCGGTCTCCGCCGAGCAGTCCGTCTATTAAAGCGGCCACCCGTGATCAAGTAGATGGTCTTGAGCTCAAGATTGGACAGCCACAACCAAAACAAGGCTCGAAATTATCACCTTCCCCTGCATCTGGTGCCATCAGAGTGACATAGAAGAATGTTTTTTTTATCAACAGAAGATGGGTCGTTTACAATTTTTTTTCAAATCAATTTTCATTTCGGAATTTGATGTAGAAAAGAAGAGCTGTATGTTCAGTTGTTCAATTTCAAGCAATTTGAGTTTTAAATTTTTTTTTTTTTTTTTTTTTTTTTTGGTGGAAGTTTTAGAAACTGGTTAGGAAGATGCTTGCAAAGTCTTTAGCTACAGGACAACTCTAATTGTCAGGGGCAGTGATGTAGATAATAGAATATAATGTCTATCAGTATCGTTCGTTTTGGTCCATCGCTCTCTCCTGCGTCCCTTGTTCTCAAAACGGAAACCAGCATATTTTGCCATGCAATCATATAGTTTTTATGCTTGCGAGTTGCAACATCAGAATATTTAGAACTTAACAAATTATCTATAAGAATCCACATAAAACAATCACTATTCTATAAGAATCCACATAAAACAATCACTATCCCAAGTCACATGAAACAGAAGGAACCGTGAAAGTAACAAATGTTGCTGAGCCAGCGAACATCTTTTGTACAAACCAGTTGAGACTACAAAGAATGGAGTTTTAAATAGAACGAAAAAGACGGGCAGATTATCACATGGTTTTAACATTCTCCATCAATCTCTCTCCGGTTCAGAGAGGTCAACCGAAATGCATGCTACACACAGGGCTTTGGGGTAATAGATTCGAGGACCAATTAAGACGAGCAGCAGCCAGAGGAGTTCTGGTTCACAGGTTGTCCTCGGATCTGCACGGTCGGTGGCCTCGCGTTGTTCACTGGTTGACTTGCCATCCTGCAAAACGCCGTGGAAGTAACATGTCAATGTCAATCTGAGAAAGGTTGCGTCGCCTAGGAGAATAATAACAAGGAAACTATCTTTGACAAGCTCATTTGTCGACTAATTCCTTTACCTGTTCTTGATTTCGGCTGCCATCGCCATGAAAGCCTGCTCCACATTAGTAGCATTTTTTGCACTGGTCTCCATAAAGGGGATGCCAATTTCATCCGCAAATGCCTGTTCACAAGCCAACGTCAGGCAACATAATGATTTGACTATATATTTATTCATTTCTCAATGTAGCTAGAGGTAGTAGTATAAGGTGCGTTGTTTCACCTTAGCTGTTTCATAGGACACAACTTTGTTAGCTGTAAGATCACACTTGTTGCCAACCAAAAGCTTGTTTACGTTATCACTTGCATAACGGTCGATCTCATTCAGCCACTGCTTTACATTATTGAAGCTTTCTTGGTCCGTAACATCATAAACTATCTGCCAGATACAACAACAAAAAGTTGATTAGTATTGTAAAACGACAGGGTGAAACAATATACACACAAAGAAAAACTTACTATGATGCCATGTGCTCCCCTGTAGTAGCTACTAGTAATTGTCCGAAAACGTTCTTGTCCTGCAGTGTCCCACTGCATGTTCCAAGAGAAATAAATGGATATAGGTGGACGTCGAGAGAGTGAACAAGAAAGAAAGACGGACAGACATTGTAGGTAAGAGAGTTAAGATGGATCATAGGACATCACAACACCCGCTAGTATAATCAAACCTGCTATTCTTGTCCACTGACCAATGTAATTTAAACATAGAGTAATCACCGGTATCTTTAAAAGATTTAGAGATAGTAAAATCCCGGGAGAATACTCCCAGCCGTCATCATTTCAGTGACTTTCAGATGTGTTAGAATACGATGATTCCTTCTAAAAATCTTCAAGTGCCAGCCTATTTCCACCCAAAAAAAAAAAAACAGAAAGATAAAGCGAGAAGGAGAGTCTAACAATTTGAAGTTTTATAGTCTTCCCATCCTGCTCAACAGTGCGTATTTTCTGCCATAAAGATTAGAAATTGACATTATAGCTTCATTGTTTAAATCAAATAACAGTATCGAAATTCATAGGAAAATAACGCTTACAAAGTCGACTCCGATTGTGCTAATATAACTGTCCAGATATGAATCATCCTGCACCAAGAAGATGTAAATAGAGAGTTCATAATGACTGATATTCATGTTCAGATCCAGAAGAAATCCACATATTGCAATATGCTTTAGTATTCTTCACGGCAGACAATATCATAGCATAAAAAATACATACATAAGATAATGAATCGAAGCCAAAACAATCTTTGATTCCATCAACAAAAACAGATGCATGATTTGTTTAAGCACTCGAAAATTCAAAGTAAATTTCCGGTTCAGTAAAAGAACGATTATCTACATCTCAGCAGAAGAAACAAATAAGAGGCAGAAAGAAAATAAAGGGGGACTACTTACGGCGAATCTCAGCAGAAGGCATGATTTACCAACTCCGGAGTCTCCAATTAGCAAAAGCTTGAACAGGTAGTCGCTGCATAAAAGAAGATGAGAACAACATTTAATTATTTATGGAATCAAAATCCAAGTTACACAGTTTCAGCTTCTGAACAACCAAGCACAACAAATACCAAATGTCAACAAAGAACTTGAGAACATATCAAAAAAAAAAAAAAAAATTCTTATCAAAAATTCAAATGGATTTCTAAGTTGTAAAATATATATATATATATATATATATATATATATGAGTATAAACAAACAGGAAGTATGATTAGAAAAATATACATATCCGATCGGGTCAACCGAAAATTCAATTCCCAATATCAGAAACCAAATCCAAAGAACCACCAACTGAAAATTTCAATATTAAAACAAAGTAGACACTCAATAATAGAAGCCAATCCTAATACACAAAAGTAAAATCATCTTTCATGAATTCAACAGTCCTGATTCAATTCTCAAAGTCTGGTTACCAAATAAATTCCCAAATCCCTGAAAATTAAACCCAAAAACAAAAAAACGTAATAAAATTCACAAGAACGACCAGAACCCACAAAAATTCCCTTCAGCAAGAAAGCATCACGGATCTGAAAATAAAGATTTAAACAAAAAAGGGAATCTTGGGTATGAATTTTCTCAGCTAACTAACAGAGGTCAACAGCTGAGAAAAACGAAAAATACAAAAAGGGAAAAGAGATCGGGGACTTACTATTCGGGATTCATGACTAGGAATTTCTGATCGGCGAAGAACTAAAAAGAGTGGTCCGAACAAGGAAAGGATGATCGGAGGAACAAGAAAAGGCCAAACTGATGGAGAGAAAATGAAAGACAAAGGGAAATAATAAAATATTTAAATAAAAAGAGAGGTCTTTCTGTGGAAGCAATTTAAATGTAAAAATAAAAATCTGATTAGAAATGACAAACTCAGAAAGTGATTACCGACGATGAAAACCGAAAAGTTCGAGGCCGTCTAATGTGTGTGTGTGTGTATGTATGTATATATATATATATATATTTGTCATCGGATTTGGTTTTGGATGTTTGAGTCTTTTTCTTTCTTGATTACTATGGCCCATTTTGGCATTTATGTGGCCCATGAGCCCGGAGGAGTATTAGGCCCGTCCACGATGAGTCTCCAAGTTCCACGTTTTCCACGTGTCTTTAATTGTCGGACTAGTCCTTCATCATAAAAACGACGTGTCGTTAACATATTTAACCGACAGTGTCCTCCACATCCACTCTCCTGTGTGTTTGGTGGAAGAGAAGGGTGGAAGGAAGATGGATTAATGACGTTTTATAATTTTTTGGCGAAGAAGTGAATTTAGAGAGAGAGTTCAAATCCTTTGAAACACCTTAATTTTACTCTCTTTTATATCAAAAAGATTATTAAAGAGATTACAAACATTTGTCCATCTTTATTTTTCTCACCTACATTATGTACTCCATATATACTCTCCTCCTTGCAAACACATCTTAATAGTGAAATTAACTGTAACTACCATTTCCTAACATTAAAAAAATGTCATTTATTCGTACAATGGAAATAATAATAACAAAAAAAAAAAAAAAAAAAGGCCGCTTTACACACTTGAACGACGTAGTCACAATCATCTAATTACAGGTAGTATTGTTATTTACACTGACAAAATAAATTATTTGTTCGTTTATTGTCGTTTTGACACCTAAACTCATTCACCACACGTCGGTTGTATGACGAGCAAAATTTCCTCTGTCGTTTATTGTCATTTCTATACCCGTTACGACGTGTCGTTTCTTCTCATAAGTGATATGTTATGATTGTCGCTCATATAGAGTTCAATTCGGTATATTAATAATCTTCTAGTTTGACTCGATGTTTGGTAATTACAAAAAATACATTATGTTTTCTTTTTAAAAAAAAAATTAATCTCAAATTTATTTTCTATATTAGCACTCATATTCTAAACCTAAAATCTCAAATTAATTAAAAAAAAATTTCGACTATTTACAATTTATTGAACGTTAAACTTTAAATTGATTTACGCCCTAATAGACTACTGGTGAATGATATGTCATTTTTCTTGATGACATGCTGTAATGTGCCTTTAAAGTTCATTGTCGTTTTCTCGTCCACAAACTACATGTCGTTTCTGAAAATAAACGACATGCGAAACCTATTCATTTTCCTCGAACTTCAATCAACGGGTCGTTCGACGGACATTAACAAAATGCTGTTTATTATCGGTTTCTGTCTCAAAACCAAATTCGTTTGCCTTTCCCAAAAAAGGAAAAAAAAAATCGTTTCTACAACTAAAGCGACATGTCATCCATACTATTAAGTCATTTAAATATAAATAGCGTATCGTTTATTTAGCACCATAAAAAATGTTGTTATCATCAGTATTTGTTTCTTTCACGAAAAGAAACGAAACATAATGTTTTTATTTTTAATTTTTTTTTAAAGAAAAACTGTAGTTCATTCCAACGCCGTTGATTCTTCCCATCTAGTTGTATTTGACTGAAGAAACGACGTCTTATCTCATAAACGACGGTCATCTCGAAGTTATGTATTTATATACAGCAAACATCTACACAACACGAGTGCTACTTTCTTTTCTTCTCCATTAAAAAAAAAAGGCTCATAAACAAATGGGGGGAAAAAGATTAAGTGGGAAATATATTGACTATATACCCTTATTTATAATTTGTCTAAACATGAGGATAAAATTTATGAAAGGAAATAAAAGATCACGTGACAAAAAATGTGTCTCCCGGACAGCTATTCCATGTTGTTAGAATATTGGTGACGTCGAGTAATTCTTGGGGATTCTAAATGTTGCTTCAGATCAACGGTGGGAATAATGCCAGTTTGAGTGCCATCGCTGTCGTTATCAATTTCCCCTTCCAAGCTCAATCCTTCTATTCTCACTGCTATTGATTCCCCTTTTATTCCCTCCCCTGTCCTTACATACATTACATAATTAAACACAAAATTAAATAGAACATACAAATTTATGGGAACTTTTTTTCTTTTTACTTGGCCACCCAAAAAAAAAAAAAAACTGGAAACAATCATTAATTTGGGATTAGCACAAGGCAACATAGCAGTATTTTAACAAAGGGTAAATTGCTCCTTTGATTCTTAATCTTTTCATCAAATTATAATTCCGTAAAGTGATTAGGGATTTTTAATAAAATATGGTTAGTAGAAGTTGTAGATAAATTAATAATTATTTCATTTTTGTTTGAGACAGAATTATCTACTGTTTCTAAAATTAGTTTCCTAATTATATCCATAGTACTTTGGTTTACAATATTTATTCATATATATATATGTAGCAAGGCCTATTGTCATCATCAACAGAGCAATTTTTTGTTTCCCGATCTTTTGGAGGAAGGAAAAGAGTTAGTTTTAAATGATTTTCTATTCATTAGCTCTCGGAGTATGTTTCTAAAAATATTATTAAAAATAAATAAATAAACTATAGGAAGACAAGATGATGATATTGATATACCTGGGGTGGAAGAGAAGAGCCAAAGAATGAGAGCACAGAGAATAAGAACCAAAGGGATAAGATGCACGGCGTTTTCCGCAAATTTGACTCGAGCCCTCTCCTTCTTAGCCATCTCCGCTATCATGTTCTGATCGTACAGCGGCAGCTGCTGATCTCCGTCGTCCATTCGCATCATTCCCTTACTCGGTGACGGCGACATCGACGACTGCATCATGCTGTACTCATCGGAAACCCGGTTCCAACTCGCTGATCTATACATTATGTATATATATATATATATATATATATATTTAAATCTTTAACGAACACAACGGCCTAGCTCGTCAGTTAATAAATTTTAGAGAAAGTAGTACTGCATTCTCTTGATATCATGAGAAGTGAATTTCTTTGTCGGTCTTAGGGCTGAGTTTAGAGAAACAGAAGAGAAAAGATGGGGAAAAAAATAGAGTAGTTTTGAGTAAAAGACGCCTTGGATTTGGGATAGTTTGTTGTTGCTTTGACTGTCCTTGTTTTCAGTTTCAAATTTTGGTTTTGGTGGATGATCTATGTCGCAACGTGTTTAGCTCTCTTTCATTTGATTTGCATGAATTTTTGCACCTGTCCCTTAATTCAAGGACGAGAGATGTAAACTCGACACCTTATAATTAAATGAGGTACGGAATTTTTCTTTGTCTTACGTGTATAGGAAAAAAAAAATACACTCTTGGTAGCCTTAAATTATTTTGTGATACCATATTAATCATTATAAAGTGCACTTCATTTTCACCATAAAAAAAATTTAAAAAAAAAAAAAACCAAACCAAACCAAACCAACTTAATTTAAATTTCTACAATAATACGACCTAAAAACTTAACTTGATGCATCCACTACTGCTTCTCTCTTTCTTCTAGAGGGAGAAAAAACGACAGCACTACTCGAAAAAAGGGGAAAAAAAAAATCCATTCTTTAATTTTTCAATCTTGAGAGTGTTTATAAATGTCTTCCCTTGAGCAATATCATTGGTGGCGAGAAAGTTGAGAAAATCCCTAAAGCTGCTTTCTCTATAAGTATACACACTTATATAATGTATATATATTAATAATTTAATCTTTTTCGCATTAATTACTCCAAACTACACAGATATATATATATATATATCCGTCGAATTTATTATCTAACAACTAGTACTAGAAGACAAAAAGAAACTTTTTGAGAAATTTATTGAAGTTTGAGATAGTAGACAGTTGTGCAATTTTCTTGCTTTATCTGTTTCTCTCTCTCTCTCTCTCTCGCTTTATCTATTTTCTAGACAGTTGTACAAATGTATTTCGGTGGCTCAACTTGATCACTAACTTACAAGTGTTTCCTTTTTAGCTTTGTAAAATGACATCATCTCTGTTGGAAGCATATTAAGGTGTTGTTTAGAGCTTACATTATAATTAGAGTTTTGAAAATATTTTGATTAGAAATGAGTGAATATTTGGGTTGTACGTTTGGTATTAAAAAGTGTAAAAACTTAAAATATGTTCAAAAAAAATAGTAATATGAATCTTATTTCATTTTTTCTCGTCGTTACATGTAATTTAAAAAGATCATTTCATTTCGACTTAGAAATAAGAAAGTTATAAATTTTTAAAATTTGAGTTTTTATGGGTTTATTTTTGAAAATAAATAAATAAAACTTTTAGAAAACTCCAACTTTATGTGTATGCTCTAAACAAACCATAAAAAAAACTAAAATTTACCTTTTAAGGCTGTTTCGACAGAGAAAGTTTTATGTCTGAAACCACCTCAGCACCACATGTATGTGTGTACGTGTGTGTGTATATATATATATATATACATCTTAGATTCTAATGATACACAATGAAGTGTATATGATAGATATCGAGATCTATTGTGTAATCTTCTTTGTTGTCCCAGCTTAATCAAAATTTGATCATGTTTTAGCTTAAATTAAATTATGGAAATATTAGGTTCTAATACACAACGAACTATATGAATTTTGTAGAATTTTTTTCTATAATTGGAAGTTAAAATAATACAACAAAATGGAACACTCTCTAATTAAAAATAACTTCAAACTTTGATAATAATATTGAAAACCTAACTGAACCAAACAAATAGAGCCTTAGGTTGAATAACCCCCAACCTATTTAGAAATCTTAATTCATAAAATACTAAATAATATTTCTAATATTAAACAATAAAAGATCTTAAATCACAAACTAAATACACACCATCTCGTTTGTAGGAGCCTTTCTACGCAAGACTCCAAGACCAACGTATCTTTAATTGTCAAAAAGCTTCTGTTGGGAAATTCTCATTGAACCAATCCTGAACTTACCAACCTCAACCAGCAGTACTGCTTGCTTAAATCTCCAATCAAGAAAGTGAAAACTCGGATTAGCCCAGAAACAAGCTCTAACAATTACAGTAGATCATGAATAGAAAACATATATATATGAGAACCAAAATTAATTTTTCAAGCATATAAGAAACCATCTCTTCGATACTACCAGCATGAATCAAACGCCTCTAAAAAATCTCAGAGATCCAATCCAAAATTTTAACCACAAAATCACATTCAAGGAATAAACGACGAATGGATATTCTTTCATGTTTATAGCAAAAACGACAAACTGAAGCGAAAACTATGAATTTTTGTATTTTTGTATATATAATTAATGTGAATATGCTATATTTAATACTCGTCTTTAAGAATTATGTTATAATTTTAAATTAGAGTTTCCAAATATACTATTTGACTCTCCTTCTCTCTTATAAACCATGAAAGAATGCAACGAAGAAGAAGTAATTATTGTATTAACTAATTCAATTCTACCAGCAACAGAGAGAAGATTTCCCTTCCTAGATGCGAGCTTACTAACCACTTAATCAGTAACCGGACGAAGATGAGAACATCTTGACTTACTTCGACAAATATAGACACTACTACAAAATGTGGATACCACGACGGTTAGAAAACCGTCGTGGAAACAACCGTCGTGGAATCCAGGGTCGTGGAATCTTTTCAGATTCCACGACGGTTTTTTAACCGTCGTGGAATGGACAAAAATAGGGCCTAAATATGGATATTTAAGAACATATCACGACGGTTCTACGCAAAAAACCGTCGTGGTTAGTTGGCATACCACGACGGTTTCTTAACGAAACCGTCGTGGTAGGACCCCCTACCACAACGGTTTTTCCAAAAAACCATCGTGATAGGTAACAACGAAGAAAAAAAAATTACGAACCTACCACGACGGTTTTCTAAAAAACCGTTGTGGTAGGTAACAATGAAAAAAAAATTTACGAATTCTTTTCATTTTCCCAAAAACATTTAAATCACAAAATCAACACTTTTTTTCCGAAAAATTCTCAAATCCGTGCCTTACCAACCAATTTAATTCAATCTAAAACACAACCACAATGAACAATCACCGAAAATGTAGAGGACGGATTTTGGCCATTTCGGATGGAATATTCCCAACTCAACAATCTACAAAATCAACATTTTGGATGGAAACTTTTATCAACAACCACAATCAACAAAATCAACATTTTGGACGAAAAATTCCCAAATCCGTGCATTACCCAAGCAATATACATTACAACTTACCGGCTTGTCAAGCGTGGGTACGGGCGGAGTGCGGCGAGAGAGAGAGGGAAAGCCGCGTGAGTTCCTTGGTGGACCCGTAGGAGAATGGAGGAGGCCGTGTGAGTGGTAGAGGAGGCCATCATAGAATGGAGTCAAGAGAAAAATTTGAGAGGTGAGATAGATAGAGGAGGCGCGGTGAGATAGAGCGAGTTTTTGGAGATTTTAAGTAGGCCGAGGGAGCAGAGAGAGAGAAATAGAGGGACGAAATTGGGTGGCTTTGGGTATGGAGTTAGAGTGTGTATTAGAGAGTGAAAAAGTGAAAAAAGGTTCAGAATGTAATGAGGTGCGAAAGAGGGTATTTTTTTGGGTTTTAATACATGCTCCAAAAAATTGAATTTAATTCAAAATTTTTCAAAATTCCCGCCTTAGTACCTACCACGACGGTTATTTGGGAAAACCGTCGTGGTATGTGAACATACCACGACGGTTTTCACAAAAACCGTCGTGGTAGAGTCCAAAAATTAAAAAAAAAATATTTGTGAAAAAAGACCCTTCCACGACCGTTTTTCAAAAAACCGTCGTGGAAAATGCGGTAAAAACACGGAGCGGAACAGAGTTTCCGAAAACCGTTGTGGAAGCCGAAGCTTCCACGACGGTTTTTTATAACCGTCGTGGAAGCTTCTGTTTCCACGACAGTTTTCGGAAACTATGTCCCGCTCCGTGTTTTTGCCGCATTTTTCATAACGGTTTTTTAAAAACGATCGTGGAAGTTCCGTCGTGAAATCCACATTTTGTAGTAATGAGACTTTTCACACACAATCTAATTTGATCTTTGGACGAGTACAGTTGGTCATTTTACAACTACATCCAATATTGATCATACAAAGAAAATGACCCCAAAAAAAAAATGGGATGGACCATTCCCATTAAAAAAAAAAAACGACAGCTTTACTATAAAAAAAAATTTTCCCTTTCTTTATAGGGTGTTTGGAACAACGACTCCAACTTAAAAGACTCAACTCATTTTTATTTTTTATTTTTTGAAAATTCAATAACAATTTTAACTAGTATTTGAAAAGTCAAACTCTAATGCAAAAAACTCAGCTCCAACTTCTGCATCCAACGCATGCTTAATTATCGATCTTGAGTGTGTTTATAAAAGTCTTCCCTTCACCAATATCGTTGGTGGAGAGAAAGTTGAGAAAATCCCTGAAGCTGCTTTCTCTATACTTCTTATAAGGGCGTTCCTCATGATGATCCACAAGTTCTTCAGCAGTCCCCATTTTCTCATCCATCCCCAAACTATGAAAGCTCACAACCGAAACCGTCGTCGTGTCGTGGCTCAAAATCGCCCGGTGAGCAATGCTCTTGTACGTCCCATTGCTCAGCACCTCAAAATGGTCTCCCACATGGACTTGCAACGCCCCAGGAAGCTCTGGCACGAGTCTCCACGTGCCGGCCTCGGCATCCATGATTTCGAGGCCCGGCGAGCTCCGGAGGACGATGGTTAGGCAGCTGTAGTCCGACTGTGGAGGCAGACCTAGAGCCAGATCAGGGTTTGGTTTGCATTCCCTCTTTCAGTTTGTCCCTCAAGTAGTTTGGACTAAGTCACAGGCTCTCAGTAATGGCCCCCATTAGTTCCAACCCTAGCTTCCTCACTTCTTTGCAGTACCTTCCCATTTTTTCCCTGAACACATTAATTCGAACAATTAAAACTAATTTGGAACATATATATACAATATATATGTGTATGTAATAATGTAAAGGTTTTTTTTTTCATCAGTATCTTATTATACAATTGCAATTTATACCTTGAATTTCTTATGAATCTATAGCAATCTAACTCATTTCTTATGAAACTATAGCAATCTAACTCATTGATAACAATGTTAATCAAAGGAAATCAGATTAATATATGAATTGTTAATTTATGACATGAATTATTATTTTTATCTATTTTAACCGAAATTTTTGAGGTTAAAATCTTTAATTAAGTTTTATTAAAATAAAAAAATTTTGAATTAACTTTATTTTAAATATAAATTTTGACTTAATATTGATTAAAAAGAAGATCGTTGACGTTCTTAATTAATTATTTTTGTGCAAGTCAAATGTCAATTTTCTTAAAAAAAAAAAAAAAAAACACTCAACATTAATGTTGTCAATAGATAGGGCGTAGATTAATGCGACAGATTTGTGAATTTAAGGTGTAAATTATTAAAATTAAAAATTTATTGTATAAATTATAATTGTGGGATAAGTTTAGAAAGGCACCACAAATTTTTTTTTTTTTTTTTTTTTTAAGAAGGCACCACAATTCAGTCTATATATAAATAGATACATATAGTTTACGAGATTCTGAAGTCAAGCTAGCAGATAGTAGAAAATCAAAAGGGGGATGAACAATTTAATTGAGCACACCACATCATGAGGCCTAAGCAATATTGTATTGTAGCGGATTCTCGTGTCTCATACCAATCCATTATTCCACTAGAAACCCCTTTTTGCGGATATTCATTTTTCTATGGCATCGAAGTCATTGTTTTGTCAACATGAAACTGAAAGAATTTATTATGCACGTCATATGTCTAATCTGATTACACCAAAGTCAATGGCACTTGCTAGAAAAATAATAATTTTCTTTAAAAAAGAATAATAACAGTATGGACATAAATAAACAACGAATTTAATCTAACTAGATCTGAATTTCCTAATTTGGAAAGTAGTACATTATTATGTACCAGTTGGTGTCAAACAAAACCATCCGCCCACCAAATATGTATATATATTTGTGGGATTATTACAAAGTTGGGAGATTTAAACTATGCAACTTTTAGTGAAATAAGGCGTGAAATTATCATTAGATTATATTAATAAGCACATAAAATTAAGTATATGCGTAGTACTAACTTGTATTTTTCTCCGTTTTTTTTTTTTCCAAAAATTAGATAACGAAAAAAGAGAGCTAGAATATAAAGTTGTTATTGTTACCTGTAACTAGGTGGATTAGAAGGCCAAGATTGGATCCAATCTTCCAAAGGATGGGCATAGTGTTTAAGGAACACCCTCCAGAACTGAATCTTGTCAATCCCATCCCTCAAGCTGGTTCCGTATCTCACGGGCTTGTACACGTCATTCGACACGAACTTCACCTTCTCCGCGGCTGGCAATCTGAAGAAATCGAACGCCGAAGATAGCGTATCATCTAGTACCGATAGGCAAATTCCATGGTTGATGATCTATTACATTAAAACATGAATAATAAGTCCAAAAAATAAAAAATGAAATAAAAAAAAGCTCTGAAAGTGTACTAGTAAGTACAATTGACAACTTAATTTTGTTGGTGAAACTGATTAAAGAAGGTTTGCCTGAAAGAAGCCGAGACGACAACGACAAGCATGTTTGATTTCTTGAATGACAATTGCACGTTTTTCAGGACCTTGTCTGAGTCCAGCCAAATCAACAACAGGCACCTTAGCTATCTCTGGGGAAGAACTTGCACGATGTGGAAGTCGGAATCTTGTAACATTCAGGAACGTAAGGCAAACCCTTCTCTTGCGCGCTTTCTCCGATTCGAAAAGAACTCGAATTGCTCTCATGACCAGCCATGCTCATGTTCTAAATCCGATCAAGTGATCAGAATTTTGTAACAGTATTTATAACAGTACTAGATAAATAAAATGAAAGGTGATTGAAAATGGTGACACATAAAATGGGCTTTATATAGGAAGAGATTTATATTCGATTCAAAGTATGTTACTTAAAGTAGACCATTTACAACCCTCGGATGCTGGAGATCAACTTGTTGGGCTGAAAATTAAAGGCTCCAATTTTTTATACAAAAGTACTCTAAAATATTCGAGTCTGAAAGCATGTACATAAGCTGCTTTTGCATTCAATTCGTTACTGTTCTTTGGATTTAGACCGGGTACTAAAATCGTTACAATTATATATATAAATAAATATATATATATATATATCCGTTAAGTTATTATATAACAAATTCACAAAAAAGTGCTCCGGAGTACTAGAAGACAAAAAGAAACTTTTTCAGAAATCTGCTAAGTTTGGGAATGTGGACTACATTCTAGACAGTTGTACAATTTTCTTGAGTTTTCTTTTTTTCTTTTTTCTTTTTCTTTTTTTTAATTAAGAATAACGATTGTGCGGCTGAAGAACCAGACAAGCCATGCATGCAAGTAGGATTGAATCAAAATCAGTATTTATTTATTTATTTATTTTGTTTTTATTTCTTATAGAAACCGGGTCCACAAATAATGGATATAAATATAAAATCGGGCATGTTGCAAAAACCATCGGCTTCATTTTTTTCTGTTGGTAACTGGTTTTCCAAAGAAGTTTGTCGTTCGTCCAAGTCATACGACAGCTGTTTCTCGTTTGTCCAAGTCATACGACAGTCGTACGTGTTTGATTTAGGAATTGACAAAACATACATTTAACGACCAAGAATATGCTCATAAAAAATAAAAAAACTAAGTGGACATATTATCTTTCTTTCATGTATTAGCTGTACTTTCCTTCTTTTTTGTTCTTTACCTTTATTTTATCTTGAGGAAGATATTAGTTTCAGTCGTAAAATGATAACCAACATTAATAACAAAATCTCTCTCTCTCTCTCTCTCTCTCTTGAAAAAGAAAAAACGAAAGTATCTCGGTGTCTCTTTTATGGTATAGATAAAGATACGTCGTACTTATGCATAATAGATAAATATCATGACATGTGTTTGGCTGGAACGTCTACACAATTTGATCACTAACTCACAAATTTTTCCTTTTTAGCTTTGTTAAATGACAATCTTTGTTGGAAGCATATTAAAAAGGACCAAAATTGGCCTTTTTTCGGGCGGTTCCGATTATCAAGGAGTTTTAGACCACCTTCTTAGAGTTTTTGGGTGCCCAAAGCCACGTATATATTACTTCCATATAAATTAGGTTAAAAAAAAATGGACTTTGGCATATGCAATAAATATGGATGAAGTGGAGATCATCTACTGTTGCTCTCACCAATAAAAAAATATTTATCATACTTTATCTTAAAATTAAATAATAGGAATTAATAGAGTTTTTTAAAAAGTTAAAATGAGGTGGGAAAGTGCAAAATCACATTCTTTTTGGGGAAAAAAAAAATAGTAGGTTTTACAATATTTGAAGTAAAAGCGTATTTTATTAGTAAGTTACTTATTTCGTAGAAGTAAATAAATCTATTTTCAAAATTATTTACTAGTAAATATTTTTAGTAAATAAATTTTTTATTAATAAGAAAAAAAACATGTTTTCTACTTTTAGTTTCAAAATTTTTAAAGGTATTGGTGGGTAAATGATCTTTTTATTTTAGGAAGAATTTTGATACATGGCCGAAGTTTTGTAAATTAAGAAAATGATCGTTTTTTTTTTTAAATAGTGATCATTCAATTCAATCAATCCAATCGATCATTTAATAAATCACTTATTGACCATGTTTAATCAATAATTAATTAATATTAATATGTATCTTTCATTGATTGACTAGATTATTAATTATTGATTAACTGTGATCCATCATTGATTGACTGTCAGTCATTGATTAGCATGTTACAATTTGTAATTTTTTTTAGTATTAAGTAGAGTATGGATACCCCCTTATGTCACAACTTCACATCCAAGACAGATATAGACTTTTTGTACACAATCTTATATGGTTGGCCATTTCTACAAGTAAACATCAAGATTCAATATTGTTATCTAATTTGTTATATGTTACCAAGTCAATGCTGTGCCCAATTGCATTTTCTTTTGGAATGAAGCATAGAATCTCAGTTCATAATTGGTAAGAATTAGAAGCGTAACGACATATATATTTTTCCTTGCCAGTTGAATTGGCTATATAAAGTAAGAATTGGAGGTTGGGAGGTGTTTAACTGCCCCGAGCACCAATAAAAATTGGTCCTCACCCAATTTCCCACCAACATAAACAAGAAACCTATTAGTCAATTTATACACATAAAAGTAGGTAACGAATACCTCCACATAGAACAAGTGTAGGCTCGACTTCATGTAATGTAGACTCACCAATATAAAGTCTTTTTTTTTTCCTTTGAAATTAGAGGTCTAAGATTCAAACTCTGCACCTTTTGTTACAATCATGTGTAAAATTATCGGTTAGGCTGTATTTGTAATCATAATTTTATTATTTCTTTAATTTTTTTCCTTTGTATTTTTTATTTAGATACTATAGAAAGTGCAATTTTGGTCGTTTCAAGTAATTGACTTGAACGACGACAACATTTGATAGGGAAATTATTTGAAGCTCAACTAAGTCATTATCTCTGTCGAAGTTAGGTCATCTAATATAAGCAACCCTTAAATGCGTGTGTGCGTGTGTGTGTGTATATATATGTCATTCATAGTTATGTGGCTCTCCAACTTGTCTAGCTATAGCCCATTATAAGCCATCTCACTAACTAAAACATGGAAAAGTTACTTCAAGTTTATGCTTTTCTTGTGCTTAGCTCTGCAATTAGTTATTGTGGAGCAACTACATACATGGTGGGAGATACTTCTGGTTGGGATCTTAGTACCAATCTTGAAACATGGCCAACGGGCAAGACCTTCAACGTGGGTGATATTCTAGGTGAGTGATCTCTTGTTAAACCTTAAAGAATTGTACTTTTTAATCTATTGATGTTTATTTTCCAATCTAGCTAGGTTTTCATCAAACCATGTATGAAAGGTTTATATTGATATCTAATAATTTCAAAAACAATATGTAACATTTACCATCACTTGACACCGAACTTTTCATGTTTTAATAAATTATCATTCAAATTTTAATTCCGCTAATAACCTCTCAAACCTATCAGCGATTATAAGATAGCCTACTATAAGAATGTCGTTTAATTAAATTGGTGATGGAAATACCAATTTTCACCTCTCATTTTTTCTATTCTATCCCTTTGATTTTTTTGTATTTCGCAAACTGTCATTGAACCAGCGTTATCAATTTGAGCCATATTGCAAGTATTCCGTTCGCAACTTTAGAGGCTAAGGTGATCAAAACCTAAAATTTTAGTGGGCTAGTTACAAAATAATGAAAAGCTTAGGGGTAAAAGTGCAAAAAAAATCCGATATTTACATGAATTCTCCTATGATCCTAATGAATATTCGTTTGTTTCATGATTTTGTAGTGTTCCAATATTCATCATCTCATAGTGTAAGTGAAGTGACAAGAAAGAGTTTCAACAGTTGCAACACGACAAACGTTTTGGATGCATTTTCAAACAATGGAAACACGACCGTAACATTGACAAAACCGGGTGAGAGGTACTTTGTGTGTGGGAACAAGTTGCATTGCTTGGGAGGGATGAAGCTGCAAGTGAAGGTTGAGAGCAATCAAGACCATGCACCAACTGGTGCACCAACTGGTGCACCTCTGCCCGCAACTGGCTCCGACCAAGATCTTTCCAAAAACGACAATATTCCTCGTACTTCGTCATCGTTTAGCCATATTGGCGGGACTAATACTTTTGTGCTAGCTTGTCTTATTAGTCTTGTCGTTTTCATCACTACTCTTGGTGTTCATGAGAGTTACTACTTATGATTTGCTTGTTGGTTGGAGATAAGGGCTGATTAAGATGAAAATTGTTATTTCATATGTGCGAAATGCAGACGTGATATTTTTTAACTTCTATATTATACTTACACTATATGGACTTTAATCATATATATGTAATATTGAATTGTAATTTAATATAATTAAACAGATTTGATGTAAACTAATTTTTTTGTTGCACTTCTATATAAAGAAATAAATTAGGGGCAAAAAGTTGAAACAGTTTGCTAAAAGACGAACTACAACATAAAAAAATTAGAAATAAAAATTAACATCTGGCTTACTTATTAAACAGTTTAACTTAAGGTCAACTTTTCTTTTTGATGTACTTGCAATTTCCCTTTTAGGAGGATTTTAGATGATATTTTAACTTTGGGGTTGTTTGGATGGAAGGTGTAAACCTAAGTTTTTAGGTTTATTTTTGTCTTTTTGTTTTTGAAAAAATCAACAAAAATTATAATTAATTTTTTAAAAATTAAGTAATTTTAACCTAAAAAAATTACCTCTCATACCCGTGATCCAAATGCATATTTAATTTATATTCTGATACCAACTAGACTCGCCCAGAAATGTTTAGGATTTTGCCACGAAGATATATCATGTATCATACACCTCGAGAGATAGGTGGGTCCAATTCCTTCATCACCCACTAAATGCCCGCCACAAGTGCAATGCAAATAAACTTAAAAAAAAAAAAAACGAAGCCACAAATCAGAAGAAAACTAGATTATATCCATATTAAGGGTTTTCACCAAATTAGCAAACTTAATATAACAAAATTTTGTACAAATTAAAAAATCAAAACCAACTTACAAATCCACCATTTGCATTTACTGCAAAAAAAAAAAAAAAAAAAAAAAAGGGTAAAAAGGATTGTAAATGACTCAATATCTATGTAACTATTATTTTTTAAACACAATATCATTTTCATTTAGTAAAAAAAAAAAAAAAAAACTTGAAATAACTCAATATCTATGTAATTATCTCCCTTAAAAAAAATAAATATATCTATGCAATTATTATTTTAAAAAATACACCCATTTATTTTTTTATATTTCTAAAAAAAACGAAACGAAAAAAAGAAGACCAAATTCAAGAAGGAAACGACGCACCACAATACCACACGTCACCCCAACCCAACCCAAACAAAAATGCTCAAAACCATAGCCACCTCCTCCTCCTCTCCATTTCTCCTCCTCCTCACCACCACCACCACCGCAACCGCCGCCGCATCTCACTCTCTCTCTAAGCCCTTCCTCTCTTCTTCTTCTTCTTCTTCTTCTTCTTCTTCTCTCTCTAACCTCCGCCGCCAATCCCTCTCCTCCTTCCCCCACACCCGCCGCCCCCTCCCCCAAAAGCCCGTCATGAACCTCCTCAACAAGCTCGGGTTCGGCACCCGCACCCCGGAATTCTCTTCGGAATCGTCGGCGATCGCCCAGGGCCCCGACGAGGACATCCCGTCGCCGGGCCAGCAGTTCGCCCAGTTCGGCGCCGGCTGCTTCTGGGGCGTCGAGCTGGCGTTCCAGCGCGTCCCCGGCGTCAAGAAGACGGAGGTTGGGTACACGCAGGGCCTGCTTCACAATCCGACCTACGAGGATGTCTGTACGGGCACGACCAACCACTCCGAGGTCGTTAGGGTTCAGTACGATCCTAAGGAGTGCAGCTTCGAGACGCTTCTCGACGTTTTCTGGGCCAGGCACGATCCCACCACGCTCAATCGCCAGGTGATTTTCGTGAAATTTTCTTAATTTTGCTCGATTCTGTTTGCTGTTTGCCTAATTTAGTTCGATTTTTCTGGAATTCGGTGGCTTTTGCATTGACATTTGCCTAGTTTTGTTGGATTTTCTTGTGAAATTTGCTTAATTTTGAGGGATTCAGTTGGTTAATTGCCCGGTTCAGTTTCTTTGTTTGAAATTCAGTTGTTTTTGCGATGATTCTCAAGTGTTTTTGGGCTCTGATTGTTGATTTTATGTGATATACCGATGATTTTTGTATTTGCTTGGAGAATCATTGGTGATTCTTCAAGTGTGATTGATTTCTGTGTAAATTTCTTTTCGGATATAATTGATGTTATTATAGTGGCTTGTTTTCCAAGTTGCTGTCTTTTTTTTTTAATTATTTATTTATTCATTTCACCTGTGTGGTTGGACCTTTCAACAATGCTTTGTACTTTGACATGAAAATCATATATCACTAGACAACCTCCTCTATTGAAAATAATAATTATTATCATATTATTTATTATTTAAAATAAAATAAAATAAATAAAAATAAAAAAAACTTTCTTTATTGGACTCTCACAAGAGCTATTGGAAAATTTACTGGAACTATTTTGAAATGTAACTTCAAAGAAGATAGTGAAAACTTCCTTTTTCTCTCCCCTTACTCGGTTATGCTTTATACCAGAGAAGTAATTTTTGACAGGTAATTTAAAAAACTACTACTGTTACTTGAACCTAGACATGATAAAGTCAACTTCCTTTTAGAGGATGCTTATCGATTTATTAGTTTAAGATATTGTAAAACAAGTTTGTTGTATGGGCAGTTTTCACCCAAGTTTGTAACTTTATTAGATGCTGTATTGTATCTTTGCTATAATTTTCCTCCTACGGTGCTTTGTAATTGGCAATTTGCAAGAGAAGTCGAAATTTTTGAACTGCTATTTTACTTTATTGCTAAGTTGTGTGAACTTCAATACGTAACGAATTCTGTCAACTAAGGTAATGAAATTATCAGACAGATGTTGCCAAAATTAAGATTCCTCTTATTGTCTAATCATTCAACACTTCAACCCGGATTTGAGATTAGACAAATAGTGCTTCCAATGGTGAACGTTATGTTTAGGCCATGAATGGTTTCTGCTAGATATCCTTTTATATCCATCTCCGAGGGAAAAATGGCATCACTTCAGTAGATGTTTCTAAGTTTTATTTGGATGTCCAAGTTTCTTCATTTGGCGTGGGATGTCTTTCTCACTACGATGCTCTTTTTGAAAATTATGTGTCTTCATTTTGCTTCTACCGATATTTTCACTTTTCCCGGTTACTCCTATTAGCTTTTCCAACATAAAGATGTATCATTAGACAGCTTATACACACACACACACACACACACACACACACACACATATATATATATATATCGCTCCTCCACGAGTCATGTCAGTTTAAGAGGTAGCACTGTCTGTCAGTGATCTTGAAGACAATTTCCATCTGTATCCCCATTTAATCACCCAGTATTTGTCAACGAGAATTCTTTGATTATGTATAGCCTATATCTCAATGGACAGGAATTTGGTGTTCCTAAAAAGTGGATTGTCAATATATAAGAAAGATCATAGGAAGATGTGCCAGGTTGGTCTGATATTTAGCAGAGTTTTAGGGTCCATGAGATTGGCATAGCTTTTTTCTGGTGTCACATACGCTTTGGAACTCTGTTCTATTAGAAAATAGGAGTATTTTTCTCTTATGGCACAGCCATTTCATTAACATCTTGCTTATCGTCATGAACAGGGTAATGATGTGGGAACTCAATACAGATCGGGGATTTACTACTACACGCCTGAACAAGAGAAAGCCGCACGAGAGTCGCTTGAAAAGCAGCAAAAACTTTTGAACAGAAAGATTGTTACAGAAATCCTGCCTGCCAAGAAGTTCTACCAAGCAGAGGAGTACCACCAGCAATACCTAGCGAAAGGAGGCCGATTCGGTTTTAAACAATCCACCGACAAAGGATGCAATGATCCAATTCGATGCTACGGCTAGTCGTATCGTGTCCGTTACTGCTCTATAGGTGAAAACTGAGTACTTGCTGAAATCCATGAAACGTTACCGCTAGCTTTTTGCGTACTTTGTTATGGTAGATTGTGTGGTGTGCTCAATGTATCTACTTTTTGAATATATAGATATACAAGTAAATACTGTTCTGGATCTATCAAAGATTAAGTTAATCCGGCAATTACTGGTGGTGGTTATTTGTATAGAGATCACTTTCCTCGTACCATAAATGTGCCATTTTAGTTTGAATTTTTCAGTGTTGTCCTCAACTTTGAGTTGATATTTTGAGTGGTTATTTGTATAGAGATCACTAAGGGTCCGTTTGTTTCGCAAGTTTGAGTTGATATTTTGAAGTTGAAATAGTAAATTTTGTTGACTTTTCAGAAAAGATAAAAAACTTTTTGGGAAAAAGACAAAGACTTTTGAAGAAAAAGATAAAATTTGAGTTGAAAAGTTGGAGTTGAACCGATGTTCCAAACGCACCTTTAAACACAAGCTTGGGTATCAAACAGGATTTACATAACCCAATCCTGAGTGAACTCTCATAACCGAAGTGTGATGGGCCTGACAAGTCTCATGGTTATGGGCCAAGAAATGACCTTGGCCCAGCTGAATTAGTGGGCAACTCAATATGAATTCTTATTGGAGAGTTCTTATGTTGTTAACATTAAAGTGTCGTGTATTTCTAAATTCTAAGCTTCATATTATAAATATATAATCAATCTCACTTGCATCCTCGAACTATATAGGTCGTCTTTAATCTGTCTTTTAAATTTTAACATTCTCACTGTACTCGTTAAATTTTGAATAAATTGCACTTTATCCCTTCTGTGTAAATTTCTGGTAAAAACAAAGAAAAATATAGGGAATTTAGTGCCCTTGTGTTTTTTTTTTTTTTTTTTTGGTAAGTTTGTGGTAAAGTCATTTTATATACCATATCGGTATACCTTAATTTTAAATCGTTTAAACGTAATCGAATGGTTGAAGTTACTTATGTATGGTAATTATAATGCACCTTATCACATAATAGTCTAGACCAAAAAAAATTAAAAAATAATAATAATTCTTTTAAAAAAAGAAATAAAAATAAATAAAAAACTTCATCAGTGGAAGGTTGGGGGGAGGGCTCAGGCTTGACGTCGATGGACTGGGGGTGGGGATGGGGATGGGTGGTCCGTGTCTAGGGGGTTGTGGGGTCACAGATCGACAGGATCTGGCCGCGGGGAGGCCATAGAGGCCTTGAGGGGTCGTGATTCTGTTGGAGTTGGGGGTGACTTTGCTGAAGGTCATGCGAAGGGACGGTCTCAGGGAGGCCGCCGGGGCTGGGGGGCAACTTTACTGGGGTCCGGAGGGGTGTCATAGGCCAGTGGGATCTGGCCGGGGGGAGGTTGTCGGGGAAAGGGGATCTTTTCTCGTCAGAGATGGCGACAAGGGGGGGGGGGGGGGGGGGGGATCGCAGGCCTACAGTATCTGCTGGGGGAGAGGGGGGACTCGTCTGGACTCGCCTTTTTATTTAATTTCTTTTTTTTTTACTGGACATAAAACAAATGAATCAATTTTGTTACCTGAGGCCATGTGTATGTGGCATTTTGTGCAACTAAGCAATCCTCTCTATATGTTTTGATCGTCAATGGCTCTAAAATTGAGCTCTATTGAACTCTATGTAGTGGTCCTCAAAAGAGCTCTATCATTGACACTCCCCTTTATATATATATATATATATATATATCATTTTCAACAGAAAATTTTATAGAAAGGTTATCACGTGACCATACTTATTCTCTTATTGAAATTTTTGTTAAAATCATATAGAAAAATAGAGGGATTTTAGTGCTAATATGGTCCCCTTTTTTAATGTTTCAACATAAGCTTTGATAGAAAGGTCATTGCGTGAGCACACTATCGGTTTTAAGGGCCCATTTGGGGTAACATCTGGATATGATATTTTGAAGGTTGAGTTGGAAATGTGTGTTTTGGGGAAAAACTTTTGAAAAAGTTATGTGATATAAAAAAAATGCAAATTGGATCTTTTCTTGTTCATCTCGTCGTTACGAGCATTCTGACATAAAAATCATCTCATTTCAATTTAAAATGAGAAAGTTACGAACTTTTAAAGTTTGAGTTTTTTGAAAATAGAATATAGATAAAGTTTAATGTAAAGTTGAAAATTTGAATTTTAAAAATGACATGTGAAAATGTTACCCCAACATGCCCTAAATGTGATTTTAAAATTGTAACAAGAGAGTCGAATGCAACTTATTCAAAATTCGATGGGTAAAATCAATGTTTTTTTTATTCAGAGGATAAAATGTAAATAATCTTCGTAAGTAACGGAGCACACATGCAGGAATCACATATGTATTTATGTATATCTACATATATATGTTGTGTGTGTGTGTCGTGGATTCTTGTGCACCTACCCATACCGATTAGCAAGTCTCCACGCTTTCATATTTAGGGGGTGTTTGGTGTTTAGGTTGAGTTTGAATTGAGTGGAAATTTTTAAGTTTAAATAGTAATTTTTATTGATTTTTTCAGAAAAGATAAAAAAACTTTTTTAGAAAAAGATAAAAATTGAGTTGAAATATTTGAGTTTGGATGAGTGAACCAAACTCAACCTTAGGGGGTGTTTGGTGTGTAAGTTTGAGTTAAGATTTGTAAGTTTAAATAGTAAATTTTTTTGAATTTTTTTGAATTTTCAGAAAAGACAAACAATTTTTTGGGAAAAAAGACAAAAAACATGATGAAAAAAGTACAATTTAGTTTTTATTTTTTCTTCATAGTTTTGTTATCAAACAAAACGACCCCCACATGTGTGAAATGAACAAAACCAGAACCTGACATGCGCCACACTTCTCGCTAACATGTGCAGCACCAGCACACCACGCAAAATCTATATAAACTTTCATTTTTTTTTCTTTTTTCTTTTTTTTTTTTTTTTTTTTTTTTTTTGTAAATGTTTGCCACGTCCTAATCCTATGTCTACGGGATTTACAACATTTTTTTTTTTTTTTGAGGTTCGACAATCGTACACTCAACGGCACTCCATAATAACTACTCATTCATAATAATCAGTAACGAAGTTATAATATTTTATTAGAGGAACTAATGATTATATAATAAGTAATTATAGGTATTATGATAAAAATTTTCATTTTAAAGAGGCTTTTATGAAAATTTATTCAAAATTAAAGGGTGCTAAAGAAAAAACAAAAAAAGAAAAAGCCCCCCAATGCCTGGCTCTCTCCATCCCTGATTATAACATGTATAATAAAGTCTGAGCCTTGGAAGAAAAATATCAAAACTCTTTTTTTTTTTTCAATTATTATTATTATTATTATCAACGCAATGACAAGAGTGTAAAATCACCATCTAATCTGCAAATGGCTAATCCTGATTGGTGCCTCTGAATATAACATGTTCAGGACACCTAATTAATCTTTTGGTTGAGGCGTCGTTATTGATCACTCATTTTTGGTAATTTGTTTTTTTTTTTTTAAATGCTTTTAAAAATGTACCGACCCTGCTTTTAAAAAGTACTGTTGTATTTCTTTTCGCATTAATTGGAACCACTAAACTGTTTTTAAATCCATATTTTTAACATTCTAAAAGCGAGAATCATGTGGATTGTGAAAGTTAGTCACCAAGGAAATACCAGGAAAATGTTGGTTTCAATGTTCTGTGTTCTCCTATAAGAATGGACAGAAATTGGGAACATGTTGCTAGGTGAAGGAATGAATCACTAACCTTACTATTGCCCCCGAAAATTTCAATAGATAATGTTTAGGGGAGTTTGGCGTAACAACTCAAACCATTCAACTTAAACTTTTTTTTGTCTTTTTCCTAAAAAAATTTTGTTTTTTTCCTAAAAGGTTTTTTTTCTTTTCTAAAAATTCAAAAAAATTTACTATTGAAACTTAAAAATTTTAACTCAAACCGTTTCACCAAACAAACCCTTAACTTACGATGAAGAACATAAGCATAAATTGTTCCGTGATTATAGTGTAATTTGATAATCTCACATTTGATTCCATCATTAAGTGTGGAATTTAAATCCTCTTATCTTCAAATTCAATTTTAAAAAATATATAAAAAGAAAAGCATAGATCGTCCAACAAACAACAGAAAACAGGGGAATTAATGCTTATTTGTTCATTTCTACCATTTAAGTAGTCTTAAGTACACTTTAAATTGACGAGAAAAATGCTAGAATAATTAGTTAGGTGGTTTGCCAAAATCAATCCTACCATGACCAACTCTAAAAGCTATCCGGATGAATCACTTGTAGTCACAATAAATTATTTGCAAATGGATTTTTTTTGTTTTTGTTTTTTTTTTCGTTTTGGTTATTTTTTTCGCTTAAGAAAGAATAAAGGAGATAAAGCATCGTTTTTTCTTACCATTTGATCTATGTCTTGCTCTTAAGCATGGAATATGATCCCTGTTATTGCAGGGAAGTGCTTATCTGTTCGAGTTGAAATAGTAAATACACAATAAATAAATGATAAGAGTGTTAATGGAGTGCCAACTTAATTAGAATATCTGAATATATCTATTGATTCCTGAAGTCACTTGTCATTTTTTTTTTCTCAGAAAACAAAGAAGTTAAAATAACATGGAACTCAATATAACTTAATTATCTGCTGAAATCTTACCATGTAACTTAGGAAGGACTCTGGCTTCTTTAAAGTGGAATTTGCTAATGATAGATGTGAATTAATGGGGTTAGTTATGCAACCATTTGATTGGACATATTTCAATTGACAGCTTCTATTCTAGGACCACAGGGGCATCTGAACTACCTGATCATCAAGAAAGACTATTTTATTAATTTAGCCTCCGTTTGATAAGTTAATTGAAGATGAAAATTTTAAATTAGAATTGATTGACTTTTCAAAAATTAGTTATAAATTTTTTTGACTTTTTAGAAAAAGATAAAAATTAAGATGGAAAAATACAGTTTTGATATAGTTAAATTTGAATATCAAACGGAGGTTTAAATTTTAACTTCAAACTTGGAAAGTCAAGGGAGGCAGATAAACAGAAAGCCACCAACTGATACAATTCACACAAATTTATTTGCATATAATTAGAAAGCAAAACTTTTTTTTTTTTTTAAATACCCTTTGAAATAGTCACCCTTTTGTTTGAAATAATCCAAAAAAATTAAATTGAGTTTCAAAATCACTCCCTCCTCCGAAAAGAAAATGATTAAGAAAAAGTTGTAATAGTATATCATTACATTAATTTAGACAAGAAAAAGAGACATAAACAGCTGTTTTTTCTAAAAGGAAATGAACATAGTTATGCCATTCTGGAACTTGGCTTAAACTGCATTTGTTACAATATTTCTTAAAGAATCGAAAAAAAATATATATATATATATATATATATATATAGATTTTAAAAATCCCTTTGAGCTGACCCACGTTAAAATCATCAAAATTCGGTGTCTTTTACGTGGCCAAAAAAGTGGAGGACATGAATTTTGCAATCACACTTCATGACAAAGGGTATAATGGAATATTCAAATGCAGTAATGGAGCCACATTATAGTTGTTGAAAGCAGGCACACTTGTAACCACTGGGGGTAGTGGCGGCATGTGGTGAAAGATTTAAGTTATGACACACGTTAGAGTAATAGATTATATATTGGTAGACTCTTTAAATCTTGAATCAATAGCTATTGAATATTCAGATTAGGATCTTATCTGTTTATCCGTAATCCAATAATCTTCTTTAATAGTATTAAAAAAAGATATGAAAACACCACGAATCCTCTTTTTACTTAAAAAGAGAGAGAGAGAGGAAAAAAAAAAAAAGCATGTTTGTAAGTTTCTATCTGTTCTAAAAATTTGTGTTTGCTTGGTAGGAAAAAGGTGCGCAATTGTGATGATTAAAAAAGACTAATATCGGAGAGCAGAAGCGCCAAGCAAATTCAAAGTTGTTATTGGTGGAAATTTACGAGGAAGTTGGCCAATATCTTCACCTTTACTTCTTTGTTTTTTCTACAAAGTATAATAATAATAATAATGATAATAATTTATATTAGATTTTATTTTATGAAAAGGGTTGAAGTTCATTTTATTTTTTAGGTCCTAGAAGCAAACGTCCAAACTCAGATCTCAAATATGTACTATTCGGATCCAAAGGCAAAAGCATAAATCCACGTGAGATTGCTTATGGATCGGATGTTGCCGGCTTCTAGACAAAATTTTAAGCTTCAATTTTTAAGGGATGATAACAAAAACTTTGCTTGTCTTAAACCGAATCACCTTGTGTTTTAATCAATTATATTAAATTTATCGTTTTGTTTTTTCTAATCATACAAAATTTACATGCAATGTCATATTTGTAGTAAAATTAATCGCACAGAAGCACGTTCTCGCACTATCTTAAAAAAAGTGCATTTCATTTTAAGGACAATAACTTTATTAAGCATATGTTTAGTTCACAAACTCAAGCTCAAGTTTTCAAGTTCAAGTTTTGTCTTTTTCCTCAAAAGTCTTTGTCTTTTTCCCAAAAAGTTTTTTGTCTTTTCTGAAAAGTCAACAAAATTTACTATTTAAACTTTCAAAAACTCAACTCAAACTCATGAACTAAACGAACCCTACGTATTAGCAAAAAATGAAATTTCAAAAATGAAAATTACTGTCTTTCGAATTTCACATAATGAGAGCCATAATAATAATTTGTTTTATGAAAAGTAAATGTAATAGTATCTTTTTTGTACATCTAATATTGATTAGCATCAAAAGTGGATTCTTGGTAGAAAAAAAAAATTACAAGGGATAATTTAAGAAAAACTTAAACTAAGTTAAAGGAGAGGTTTTTGTTATTTCTTTTTTGTTCAATATGTTTTTTCTTTCTTTTTTTGCTCCGATACACGACACTTAAAAATGGTTGTCAAACATTTTTTTTCCAAGTTAATTTCTAGCTTGTATAGATTAGTTTTTCTTTTTCCTTTTTTTTTTTTTTTTAACTTGGAGGGAGAAATTCGATTTACTATTAAATTAACCTAATACCTTATGGTAATTATCTCTTTCCTTTTCTTTTTAAAGAAAAATATATCTTTCTTGTTTTAGAAGGGAAGTTCTCAGCTCATTCCAGACCGAATAGACAGGTCACCTTTCTGAATTTTAATCTTGTCATATCCCTCTGATTCAAGAAAAAAACAAATTTTCACGTGCCATATTTTGTTAATTTAGGGTCTGTTTGGTATTTGAGTTGAGTTTAAGATGAGATAAAATTTTTAAATTTGAGTTGAGTTAATTTTTTTAAAAAATAATTATAAATTTTGTTGACTTATCAGAAAAAGATAAAAATTAAGACAAAAAATTTAAATTAAATTTAAATTAAACTCATTCATCAAATATAAACTTAGTCATCAGTATTGAAAATAAGAAAAATGAGTGAATTAGTAGTAAAAATTCAAATGAGATCAGTCTTGGAGTGGATCAGCAAAAAAACAAATATCTATAAATAAAAGTAGTGCACGTCATCTCTCTTCAATCAATCAATTTTAAAAAATTTGATTTAAATGCCATCTGTTATTCTTTTTATTAAAATTTGAAAAAACAAAACAAAAAGTTTGGACACAGTAACAGTTGTCACTTGTCATGTTTCTATACACAAAACCCCATCCCACCAATCTCTCCCTCCCGAAAACTAAAAATAAAATAACAAAAGAAAAAGAAAAAAAAAAGAAAAAGGAAACTGCCAAAACACAAATAAGCAAAACTTGAATTTTGACCCACAGAGCAAGGAAAAAGCAAGAAATTACTATAAGAAAATTTTTACTGTTAAAAATTTGATTTTTAATTGTTGATAAAAATTAAGAAAAGGACAATTCCTATTACAAAAATTCCCAATTACTATTTATCTAAATCTCCTAACGAAGGCAAATATGAGTTGTGCCCATTATGCAAAAATAAATAATAAAATAAGATTTTATTTAATATATTAATTTAACTTAAATTAAATTATATTTTTTAAAAAAATTTATTTCTTATTAAAAAAAATTAACAAAAATTATAATTAATTTTTAAAAATTGAGTCAACTAGGACTCAAGTCTTTACCTTCCAATTGCATCCTCTAATTAACTGGCTTTTTCCCAAATACTTTTTTAGGAAGTTTCAAAAGATTAAAAAAAATAAAAATAAAATAAAATTCTCACAGGGTGGATATAATCAGATAGTCCATTCACACACGTAATAATACAGAGAGGAAAAAGAAGCTTTTTTATAAGAGCCCTGTAAGAAACAGAGAAACAGAACAAACTAAAAAAAAAAAAAAAAAAAACCACAATAGCAGGCAGAAGAGAAGCTTCGCTTGCTGAAACAATGGCGGAACTGGAGAGCCCGGAGGCGGCGATGCCGAGAGTGATAACGTTCCTGTCGTCTCTGCTGGGGCGAGTCGCCGAGTCGAACGACGTGAACCGGCGGTTCGAGACACAGAAGATCTCGGTCTTCCATGGCCTGACGAGACCGACCATCTCGGTCCAGAGCTACCTCCAGAGGATCTTCAAGTACGCCAACTGCAGCTCCTCCTGCTTCGTCGTGGCCTACGTTTACCTCGACCGCTTCACCCAGAGCCAGCCCTTGCTCCCCATCAACTCCTTCAACGTCCACCGCCTGCTTATCACCAGCGTCATGGTCTCCGCCAAGTTCATGGATGATTTGTGAGTTTCCTATTTTTTTTTTTTAAATGTTTTGTATACCGGGGTTTTATCTGAAGAGTTCAAATTCGTCTCTGTTTCTTTGTTTTCTGAATTGGGTTTTTGAGTTTGCTGATTTGATTGTGCAAGATCTGATCTTTTTTTGCATTAGAGAATAGGTTAGTGTTGATTCGTATGTTTTTATTGAGTTTTGGTGGTGAATGGTGATTATCTCGTCTTAGTGATCGTTTTGGTGTCGTTTTCTTCCTCTGTTATGACAAGAGACAAGAATCTCAGAAAAAATAAAAAATCAATGGGTTTGAAAGATTCAGAAAAATGCAGTTCCATGTGAGTTGTGAGAGAGAGAGAGAGAGACTGTCCTTTTCCAGACAACTCTTCTGAGATGTTAGCCTATGCTGTCTGTCATGGCATAACTGTAAATTTTATGAGTGAAAAAAGACAAGGGCAGTCTCCCAAAAAAAAAAGAAAAAAAGAAAAAAGAAAAGAGTACATTGCCAACTTGGCATATGCTCAATGATTGGCGCAAAACACTTTGCTTCTTTGTACAGCTTGATTGTGGTTTGACTGTCCACTATTTGCAGGGAAAACAACTGTCCTTTAGCTTTATTAACTTTCCATCCGTTTGATATCAAACCGGTTGAGTTTGAGTTAAGTTTAAATTTTTAAGTTTTAAAAGTAATTTTTATTAATTTTTTAAAAAAGATAAAAATCTTTTTTAAAAAATATAAAAAAAATTTTTTAGAAAAAGATAAAATTTTGAGTTCAAATTTGAGGTTTGAATTTGAGTTTCAAACGGAGCCTAAGTATGTGGGTGTTCTCTCATTTGTGAAGTGTCTTACACCAATTTTTTTTTTAACTTTACTCTCAATAAAAACTACATTTTTATGTTATTGATTGTTCTTATTATTTTAGTTATTAGATTAATTTTTTATCACATAAAATAATTTTCAATCATAAAAAAGTTGATTCATCGATTAAAAATAACAATATATATCGATATGGTAAAAATAAAGTTTTTATCATATATTTTACCCATTTATCTTTTTTTTTTTTTTTTTTTAATAAAAGAGGCAATTTAAACTTTAATCTTTGGCTTGTTTGGCGTTCAAGTTTAACTCCAACTAAACTGTATTTTTTCTTATTAGTTTTTGTCTTTTTCTAAAAAGTCAATAAAATTTATAACTAATTTTTGAAAAATCAATCAATTTCAATTTAAAATTTTCATTTACAACCGGCTAAAGGAACCAAACGCAAGCAAAGTCTTTAGGTATTGAAAAGTGATAACATATTCAAATTTTAACCGTGTCTTTTTGTTGGTAAACCGGTAAATAGAATTGAGGTACAATGATTGTTTTCTTTTAACCCATGAAAGCATAAATTATGGGCAATAATTATTGACAGTTTCCTCTTTTTTTTTTTTTTTGTTTGACTTGGGAATATTCACAGGTATTACAACAATGCCTACTATGCTAAAGTTGGTGGGATCAGTACAACAGAGATGAACCTACTAGAGTTGGACTTCCTGTTTGGTTTGAGCTTCCAATTAAATGTGACACCAACCACCTTTCACACCTATTGTTCTTACCTTCAAAGAGATATGTTGCTTCACTCTCCTCCTTTAGACACCCCTAGATCTCTTAAGCTCCTCCATTGCTTCAATGAAGATGAACCTACCCACCAAAAGGAGCTAGCCGTTTAGGCATTTTCGGTATTTCATACAAGTTGTAAAAACTATTTTTTGTGGTGTTGTAGATGGATCCCAATAGTTTTTTGGGTTCAAACTTCAAATCCCAAACCCATTTTGGGCTCGACAAGGTGAAAAAGGAAAGCCGGTAAGAAGTCAAAACTTTCTCGTTTGACACAGCTTACTAGTCAACACGATGCACCTATTCAGACTGATTGAAGAATTACATCATATTTTTGATCCGTTACATCAAGTGGTGCAAGAGCTTGTTATGTTCTTATACCAACTGTCTGTTCGTGTTATGCTTTGTCAAATCTAGCTTAACACAACGCACATCACAAAAAGGTTCAAAAGCGTGTCGGCAGCTGAAGCTCGTTTTGCTTGTCCCCACATCTTCCCAAATCTAGTTTTCTCTTCTCACTTTGAAGCTTTGATCTTTGTCTTTAGATCTTCGTTTTCTTTTTTCGGTATTATGTCTTAGTGTATGTTTGGACTTGTTGAGTTTTGGTAGTATGAATGTGCAATGTACAGATGGAGAATTTGCCTTTACAGTCTGGCCCAAGTTGATGTTAATTATGGTCAAGATTTAAATTGTCTACTAAGAGACTCCTAGTGCTCTGCCAGATTGCAATTGCTGTCAACTATCTGGTTTCGACCAGTGCCAACCATTCCAAGACCTAATGTATTACGTAGGACAGCATAATTAGCAAAGTTCAAAAGGAGCAATAAAAACATTACGCGGTTGTTTGGTACCTTGGTTTTAATTCAAATTTTTCATCTAAATTTATTTTTTTTTTAAATGAACAAAAATTATATCTACTTTTTAAAAATCAGTCAACTTTAATTTAAAAATTTCAACTCAAACCGTTGTTAAACCAAACGGACACGACAACATGGAAATTCTCATGTTTTTAAAGGATGGCAAAAAATATTGATAGGGCACTCGAATATGCGGGGTCTTTCTTTATCCCTTATCAAAATGACAAACTCCACTATTATAATAACATGTTATCAGATCTTAATGAAGATAATAGGATAACGTGATGGATTTGAATAGAAAATGAATGAATAAAAATGAAGAACATGGATTTCTTTTCTGTTATTTACTTATTTTTAAGATATAAAATCGGAAAACAATCCAATTCTATTTTTAGTGTGTATTAAATTTAAGAATAAATATCTTAACAATCACATGTGACTGGAAGTGGATAATCTAAATTACCGTCTAAAGACTAACAGATTTTTCCGAGTGCATGTATGAATGTATAAAATCATCTCCTCTCTTTCAATTTATTTGATCTTGACCTTAGGGGTTTATGGACTCAACCGCCCCCATTTTGCTCTTTCGTTTTTTTTTTTTTTTTTTTTTTTTAAATTACACTATATTACATGTTTATACATACATAATTGAAGTATAACATACTGAAGAGTGGACGGTGGATGATGTAATTATCAATATTAATGAGATAGAGCAACTATTAATAGCATTTTTTCCCAAATGATCATGAGGTAATTTCTAATATTCCCTTTGAGTCATAGTGCTTATTTTAACTGCTTGGTGTGGCATTAATGATAAGGGATTATGTTCATGTGGGTTATCGCTTGACAGTGAAGATATTTTTCTATAAAAAAAAAAAAAAAAAAAATTAAAGGCATGATTGTATTTATTTTACGTTTGATTCGTTGATTAAAGATGAAATTTTTAATTTAGAGTTGATTAATTTTTAAAAAATTAATTATTATTTTTGTTGATTTTTTATTGAAAGAAAAAAAATTAATATAAAATTTTTTTTGAACCTGATTACTATCGGTCCATCGGAGAGCAACCTATATCTGGGTCAATATGTCTCGTCTTGGCCATCAAGTCACAGGCAGGTTAGCAATTGCTGCCCAAGTTTACAACAGTGCCCAACGTGGGCCTTAATCTGGCTGCAGTTCGCAAGTACGTGGCTAATTGATAACCAACCATCTTAATCACTTGATGGCCTTGGGCCTTTTCTTTTTTGTCTTTTTTGCCTTAAAGAAAAGAAGGTTACAGAAATAGAGAATAACATTTCCTTACCCTGTATCAACGGTTCTTTGGGATCACTTTTGAAAAATGTTTCTAAATTATCATTTTCTTTCAATTTTATTATTTATTTTTTAAAATATTTTAAAAAAACTTAAAACTTTAAGGGGATGTTTGGTGTGTAAGTTTGAGTTAAGATTTATAGTTTAATTAGTAAATTTTTTTGAATTTTTTTGAATTTTCAAAAAAGACAAACAACTTTTTGGGGAAAAAGATAAAAAACATGATGAAAAAAGTACAGTTTAATTTAAACTAAATTTTTTACCAAACAAGACCTAAAAATTAATAATCATATTATTTTAAACTGAAATAAGATAATTTTTTAAATTATATTTTAAAAACAATAAATAAAATTTATATTGTCAATTTTTTTTCAAAGATGATTCAAATTTTTATATTTTTTTACTCTAAATAATTTATTTTCATCCAAGGTATATTTTCAAAATTTAATCTATTTTCAACTTCTAAATAATATCTACAAAAAGTAATCTCAAACGGACTCTAAAGAGCCTCAACTGCCCACCACCACCACTACCACAACCACCGCTGTAACATTTTAATTTTATTTTTTGTTATTTAAATCTAGGTTTTTTTTTTCTTTTTTTGTTTTTTTTTTACGAGAGAGAGAGAGAGAGAAGCGGTTACCCAATTTTTGAAAAGAAAAACAACGCAAACCATGGTTTGCCTCGGGCTTTGTGACAAACCGCATGATAAAACCACTTTAATGATTTGTTTGATGAATGAGTTTGAATTAAAATTTTTAAATTTTAATAATAAATTTTTTTTTTTAATTTTTAAAAAAAATAAAAAAAATTTTAAAAAATTTTTATCTTTTTTTAAAATTTGAGTTGTTTTAAAAATTTTTAAATCTTTTTTTTTTAATTTTTTACGTGAAAAAAAATAAAAATTGAGTTGAAAATTTTGAATTTGAATTAAAGCTCCAAACTCCCTAAATTTCTTTCTCCCATCTTTCAGACAAACGTCGTTCGCTTCAACTTTCAAGGGTTAAAGACATCCTCCATTGAATGTCTCATGCCCGTTTCAGTAAGTTCTCCGTCCGTTCAGTTTCTTTTTTTTTTTTTTTTTTTGAGAGTGTTTCTTGGTTTTTCTTCTCCTCAATCTTTTCATTTCCCTCATTATTTTGTTTGTTTGTTCGTTCGTTCGTTTTTTTTATTTTTTTTTTTATTTTTTAAAGTTTATTTAACATTTTGGGTACAGAAAGAAACTCGAAAGCTCTCGAAATCTTTTGTCAAAGAACCTGTCTTTTTCCTCAGTCGAGTCCCGCTCTGATAATTGCTTCGAGGTTTGTTGTCTTTTCTTTACACCGTTTTGTTTTCTTTTTTAACTACCCATTACAGTTATACACTCTGTTGATATTCCTGTTAATTTTTTTCTTTATTTATTTTTTTGTTCATCTAGGTTTTTTTTTTTTTTTTTTTTTCTTGTTTTATTTTGTAATTTGTCCTTTTCACAGTCTTAGTATTGGTTTTGAGAAATGATTTAAGTAAGAAAGAACAATGCCAAGCATCCTAACTTTTTGGTAATACTAAAGTATGATTTGGTTTTAAATAGGTGTTCTTGGATCTTTGTTGATAATGGCTTTCATAAAATCGCCAAAAGAACAAATACGTGACTTTTCGCAGAAGATTAAGCGGCGAAGAGTTGGTGTTGTTCGAGATTTTCCCGATGGGTGTGGATCACATGTTTCTTTGATGCAACAAAGAAAGTTGGAAGATGGCGACAGTGATGTGCTTACGTCGAGGAACTCTTTCGTGAAGCCGAGGCAGAGTTTTCAAAATGAAATGATTGCCTCCGAAAGTATAGATACAGCTAGTGGGGATGAGGAGCTTAAGATTGATGCTGCAGCTCAAATGGATGCTGCTTCTTTCATCGGCGATGAAAAAGCTATAGATAGTCGCGAGAGAGTGAAATTGGCTTTAAATTTGTTCCATCAAATACTAACCAATGCGAGGGAATCGTCATCGGAAGGAAATTTACAGAAGCGCTCCAATGCATATGGGAATGGTCATAGCCTTGCAGTGAGACGTCTTTTCGAGCAAGAGGAATGGGCTTTTGTACCTAAGCAGATAGGGTCTATTCCAGGAGTGGAGATTGGTGACATGTTTGAATGGAGGGCTGAGCTCCAAGTTGTTGGTCTTCATCATCAACGTATTTGCGGAATTGATTACATGGAAAAAGAAGGAAAACTTTTGGCGACAAGTATTGTTTCTTCTGGCCGGTATGAAAAGAATGCAATTTCTTTCGGTACTTTGGTTTACTCTGGTGAAGGTGGAAATCCAAGAGTTGGGAGTAAACAAGTTGACCAGAAACTTGAACGTGGGAATCTTGCGTTAATGAATAGCAAGGAAGCAGGTGTTCCTATTAGAGTGATTTATCGCTTGAAGATTCCGAAGGCATCAACTTGCATCGGTGCGAATGGTAAAGAATTGCACAAGAACACGCTTGTGTATGCTGGTTTATATTTGGTGGAGAGTTATTCAGAAGTAAGGGGGCAATTTGGCAAGCTTGTCTTCCAATTCGTGTTGAAAAAGGTTTTGGGGCAGCCAAACCCTGTCCATGAAAATTTTTTAAGTAGGGGTAAAAGCTCAGAAATTAAGAGAGAGATTGTTTGTGCGAATGATATATCTCAAGGGAAAGAGAATATTCCTATTTGTTTCAAGAATGGAATAGACGAAGAGACACCCCCAAAGTTCGATTACATAACAAATGTCATTTGTCCCAGTTTTTTTGAAGCTCCGTCGCCCAATGCTTGTAATCGCATTACGGGATGTGAAAGTTCTAAAACAAGTGCTTGTGAGGCTAAAAATGGAGGGACAATGCCATCTGATTCCCCAAGTCATGTTTCTACCAGTAGTCCAGTTATTTGTGTGGGTACTCCTTGTTGTAAGTGCTCATTCTGTTGTACTAATGGGGTGACTCAAAGGGGCGTTGCTTTCAAATTGGAAGTCTTCAGAACTAAGTTTAAGAGGTGGGGTGTTAGGTCAAGGTCGTACATTCGAAAGGGAAGTTTTGTATGCGAGTACATTGGTGAAGTTCTTAATGATAAGGAAGTTGAGAAAAGGATCAATAATTCTGACTGCAACTATTCATGTGAAGGCGGTTCTGCACATTTCTTAAGTTTTCCACAAGCTGGTACATCTGATGTTGACAACTTCACCATTGATGCAACGTTGCATGGAAATGTTGGAAGATTTATCGGCCATAGCTGTTCTCCTAATCTTCGTTCGCTGTACGTTCTTTACGACCATGTCGATGAGAAAGTGCCACACATAATGCTGTTTGCCATGAAGGATATACCAGCACTTAAGGAGTTAACTATTGATTATAGTTACACGATGGGCAAGTTTGGGATGTTACGGGTGAAACCATCTTAAACGTAAGACTATGATTATCTTGTAATTATTTTTAGTAGGTGTCAACCTTTGTCTATAATAGAAGTTTTTTTCACGAAGTGCATTTACTTTCTTCTCCTTTCCTTTTACGTAATTGCATTCAATATTTGTCACTTTCAAATGGTTAGAACTTACGATGAGGAAATTTATGAAGTAATCTTATTATCTGCATATTCATTTTTCTTTCGATGTTTTTGCGCATTTCATTTTCTAATAGGATTGATGTATATTATTGGTTGCCATGGTCTGCAACTTTTGCACACCCACCTTGGGTTCCATGTGGCAAAGAGGCAAAACCGACTAAAGAGACTTCTAGTTTTTTTTTTTACTCTAGTAGGATAAGTCTAGTTTTTTTTTTTTACTCTAGTAGGAGAAGACAACATATTTGTTAAAGGGGACATAAGAGCTTTAGGGTGCGCTTACTTCGCGTGAAGTAGAAAGAGAGAACAATGAGTATGTCCCTTTCCCACCTAATCATGTTTTTACTTACAAAATCAGTAATGTGAATTTAGTAAGCTCTACACAATAAAGGGATCGGAAAAGGTTAATCCCTGCACCTCCCTCGGTTTTGGTTTGGGGAATGAATTCCATGTTTACCGACCTTTGTTAAGTTCCGTTCCTATATTCTGAGCCAATGAGTATCAAATTGTGTAAAAGGTCGTTTTAGTAATCAAGATTCGTTTAGTTTTTCTTTCCAAACCTACTACTTTTTTCCATTAAATTCCCTTAGGTTTGGTAAATGCCCCCTTTAGTTAATTCCACAAAAATCCTAAAATCGAATCATACTGTTGTGGTCTTGGACCTTCCAAGAGCCTGGGAAAAAATGCGAAAGGACGGTTTTGAGAAACTTTGACATAGGATCACTGATGCATAAAAACAGAGCTTTGTTTTGTTGCTGGTATCATTTTATTTATCCTTATGTTATTTTGTTTTGCAAACTAAACGTTGGTCGTTTGTTTTTTAGGCATCTTCTGGAAACAGTGTGTTTAACCTGCCTTGGCTTGTTAGGTTTGTAATCAGCTAGTCATTCCAAAAGTTCTGAGGAATCTGGTTTACTTTCTGTACTTTGGGAACTGGTTTAGAGTTTTATCTGAAGATTGGAAACATGATTTCCCTCGAAAGTGACTCATAAGGAAGCAAGCTAGGATATAATCCTAGCAAGTTAAATGTCGGAAAATGTTGTATTTTGGAGGTATATTCATAACTCATCAGGGGTTTGTTGAGCGTTGTTTCGTTTTCTTTTGTGAGAATGTTTTGCTTTCGAAGTTGAGATCTTGGCGTCTTTTACGCTTTTCAGTTTTCTAGGGGGAATTGTTGGAGTTTTTTATGAATGTCTTTCCGAGTCTCCAGTCATCTAAGTTGAAAGCTTTAGAGATTTATAATACCATTTGTGCAGTTTGTTTCTGTTGTATACATGTGGAAGGAATTTCATGTGTAGACAGATTAGCTTCTTTGGCTTTTGTTCTTAAAGAATTGCAGGAATTGGTAGACTGTCATCTATAGATACTATTGATGAAGGATGTTGTCGGTAGTTTAGCGGGAAGAAAATTTATATGAATCCGAGAAAATCAGCATTTAGTTTGTTTCCCTCTACAATCTGTTGTCTGTCGTGCAGAAATAAAAGGCGGTCCACATCATTTGTCCCAAGTTTTTTACGAGACCTTTCGTCTGTTCATATCTTACATTTTGGTGAGTTTTGGTCTTTTCTGGGTGGGTTGCTTCTGCCTGGTAGTACTTCTAAGCCATTGCTTTTTATATATAAGTATGGTCTTAGGAAACATCATTTGAGGTCCAATCATGCCGTAAGGTGAACAAGTTTTCCCTTCGAGTCGAAATACGGTTTAACAGAGGTCTTTTGTTCTGGCCGGAATCGGAAGAGATGGCTAGCTAATGCAGCATATGGTTTTTTTTATTTATTTTTTATTTTTTCAGGCGTGCTAATCAGTTTTAGTTGTCTCCTATTGTTTTTGTTTGTTACTGAGAAAGCAGAGGAACTAAGACAAACACGCACAGTTGCAGTTAGCCTGATTTCGCTCAAATATCCTATTTCATTTCCCCTTCATTCCCTCTAAAAATAATATGACAATTCAAAAAACTAATAAGGTCTTTTAACTGATATGTCATGATTTTAAATAGATATGACATTTTAATTGACATGTCATAAAAGAAGACAAGAATAAGGAGACATAATAGTCGAATCCCACTTAGCCAGCCCTCTTTTATTGTTTCAGTTTGTTCTGTGTTTTACTTCTGGTGCCCCTTTTCGACTAACAAAGATAATAAATTTACTTTGTTATGATTTACTCTGTTTAGACTTTACTTCCTCTTTGTTAGTTTGGTTCTCTTTTTGTCAAGGTCATTGTTAGTTTTATAAAATTATATGGTTCTCCTTTTAGGATTGAAGGATATTTCTAATTTGGGATTTTTAAAAAAAATGTTTTTAAATAGCATAGGAAAGTATAGAAGAGATTAAAATGAATTATAAAACACTGGACATGAACACTTCTAGTACCGGAAATATGCTGAATATACTAGTAAAGCTTCTATATATATATATATATAAATATATGTATGTATACATACAATTCAACAAGTATGAAATCTTACACACTTTTGTATATATAATAATAGTTATGTCATATTATTTTAGAGGAATACATTACGTACGTAAAAGCTGCCAAGAACATCAGCCATGGCGGTTTCTGTCCCTCGAACCAGCCGGTGCCTGATTCATTTGGCCACCGATCCCTCCGCCATAGCCGCCGCCGCCACCACCACCACCTGAATTCCCCGAACCAGCTCCATATCCGAACCCGCCGCCACGAGCTCCATCACCTCCATAGCCATATCCAAACCCCGACCCCGAACCGGACCCCGAGCCAGAACCTGAACCAAAGCCGAAGCCAAAACCCCTCCCGAACCCGGTCGAGGACCTACCCGATCCGGAACCGTAACCCCAGCCGGCTCCCGGGCTCGACCCCCAGCCCCAACCGTAGTCCCAGTTGGGACCGTGGGCTGAACCACTGGCCCCACTTGGAGCCCCTGTTCCTCCTCCTTGGTCAGTGGACATTCTCTCGCCGCCGCCGCCGCCGCCGCCGCCTGTGGGAAAGGCAAGACAAGCTCCGGTCAGCAAGAGGAGAATGAGGTTGAGTAGTGTGAAATGAGGTTTGTTGTTGGGATGCATATTTTCGAGTTGGTCCTTATGAAAGGAGTGTATTTACTAGTTAGGTAGCTGGTGTAATAATGTGAGGGTTGGCAGTGGGGGGTTTTATAGTTGGACGAAACGCGCTGGTTTTAATGGTTATTTCAATATTTGTTATCATTGTTTCACATAGTTGATCGGAAATATATATGACAGTCAATAAGACATGAATTTGTGATGTAGGAGTGAGGCAACCATTCCTCCTAAAAGTTATAATTGATGGGAGATGTGTAATCTACTCCTTTAAACACTACATGCTATCAAACTC
The DNA here is from genome assembly GCA_008635985.1 of Ficus erecta. Taxonomy (NCBI): domain Eukaryota; kingdom Viridiplantae; phylum Streptophyta; class Magnoliopsida; order Rosales; family Moraceae; genus Ficus; species Ficus erecta. The sequence continues at coordinate 4,795,280 of BKCH01000010.1, forward strand.
CGAAATTTTATATCAAGCACTATCCATTTTGATCTTTACTTTGAGGAGTCTCTTACAAATCCATAGGCGTACCAAACGGACGGCCTCATATACTTTTTTGAGGTACAGGCAACATAAGTCGTCTTTCAAACTCAAATATGCTCCTAACATCAATTTGTTTTTATAATTCAGATAATAATCACCGATTTATAAAACATAACTGTTGAAAACTGGTCATATATATATATATATATATATATATTAATAGCAACATATATAAGGTAATGTGATGTGGTGTCCTCGTAAAAATTGGTTAAATGGTGGAGATGGGCACCACCCATGAAGAAGCTTTTTATGATAATTACAAGGTGCACTTGTCGGGATGTCAAAGAATTCACCCCACCACGCCAGATTCCCACCACCGTCTTCCAACTAATTATGGCTCCAACTTAATTGTTTCAGCCAAAAGTAACAAATAAAAAATAAGAAGAAGAAGAAAGTCGTGTTATGGATGTGATCTTCCAAGGAGCAAAGGGTGTAAATGAAAATATAAAGTCGAAAATAGGGACACTTGTGTTAAGATTTGTGAGGTAAGAGACACAATGTGGTGGGAACATTAGATGTTTGAATTAACTAATCCTTTGGACCAAGTTGCATGATCTACTAATTTTGTCCTTATCTTTTTTCCCACTTAAGCTCTTAGTTCATTTTCATTTAATTTAAATAGAGTCAAAGAAAACGGCAACCACTTTCCACCCCAAATTAATTTTCTCGGCAGAAAATGCACAAACAAATATGAGCATATTATCTACGAATATATGTGAATTTTGATCACAATCCTACTTTCATCTAATATATAAAACAAAAGACATAATATAATTTGTATTCAATATAACACTGATGTTAAAAGGATGTGCTTTCAAAAATATAATTGTTTTTAGATTATTATTAAACCGTTCTAATTTAGTATTAAAATTGAAAATGTACAACATGGAGAAATTTTATTATTCAAAATTATCATCATTTTTTTTTCAAAATCAATATTATATTACATTTCTTATTTATACATACACGTATGTAAATGAAAATGATACATAGTGTGTATCACCAATTTTGGAAAAATGGAAACTTGGTGTACAAATTTACATATAAGAAATTTAGTAGTGGCAGTAGCTTTAGCCGCATCGCCGCCCAAGGGACACGCGGCGAGGTAGGCAAACTAGGCATGCAAAAACACCACCATTTATAAATTAGACAGCCACAAAAGCAAACTTTTTAGGCTTTTAGCTTTGGATTTCTTTTTTTGTAATATAATCACTTTTTTTTTGGTTGGGATAATCTTAGGCTTAGGCTGGGTGTATCTTAGTCCATTAAATGAAAGCCACCCAATTATGATTGACTTGTTTACATCAAATTTTTATCATTTTCTTATAGTTTAGTGGGAATCATCGGACGGTTTTGAGAGCAAGTGCGGAAGGGCATGCTTGCCTGATCAAAATATCAAATATTTACTGTACACAGTTTACGCGTTTGTGGTCCACATATTTCACTTTGCCTAAATGACATCGCCAAGCACAAGTAGGATGGCTTTATCATTAAATTTTAGTTGTTCTCTTAAGGACAAAAAATATATTTTTTTTAATAATAAAAAAAGGTAACAAATACATTACTTAGTACATTGTTTTCACTTTTCAGACCAAATTCTTGAAATACATATATGGTGATTTTTTTTTTCTTTTTTTTAATGTTCTGTTCTCTCTTTTATGTTACTAAGAAGGGAGATCATGGAACCATCATATCCGTTTTTTGTTATTTTAAAATTTCGGGGCTCGCCTAATGGAGTGGAAAAAATTTGATTCAGTTTTACTTAAATAATAGACTTAGTTATTATTTATGTCACCATAATGTTAAATAGTAAATTAATAGTAAAATGAGATTATGGAGTATCGAACCTGAACATATGTCGAGAGAGAGGGCGGAGGGGGGTGAGGGGGGACATTGTTATGGCTACATTGACCCATTAGTGAGATATTGTGAACTTCTCTATGAACACCCAAAAGAAGGGAAATGTACACAAGGAGCACGTTAAGTCGGTTAAAAGAAAAATTTTATGGTTTCTTTTTCTTTTTTCTTTTTTCTTTGAACCTGCCCAGTACCTGGAGAGCAATATCTATGCAACACTAAAAGATTTCACATGCAAAAGCGGCTTTGTAATAGTATCGTGACCCTCTTTCAATGGACCCAATTCCACTTGTTCAACAAACCACTCGTGTTGCAAACTTCAAAACTTGGCTGGTCTGAGTGTCAAGCACAACATATATACATATACATACACAGATACATACACCTATATATATATTCTATCTGCTTTGCTCATACACATTAACTTGGGGTGGGTGTCTTGCATCAAGTTGCACAAGTTCCTTTTATTTGCCATTTTTAATTTTCATCTGACACAGGTATCAAGTTGCATAATTTGATCTGACATCTAATGTGTGTGCGTGTATGTATGTGTGTATATAAATATAATATATGTATGTATATTCCTAGCCCAACCACGTGCACGAAATATCAAATAGTCCTGATCTCCTCAATCTGTGACTATCTTAACTCACTGAACAACTTGCATAACTTAGTTTCTCTTGCTCGTGTTGCTTAACAGTCGTCTTCAATCTCTCTTATATTTAACTTCTAAATGATGAGGCTACAAGAGGATGAAAAAATCAGTGCAACTACAAAAGAGTGAGGTTTAATGGATTCTTAGTTCCCTCTGTTTTTGTTCTTTGTTGTTGGTATGTATAATCTTCACTGACATTCTGTTAGGGCTAGCTCAGCAAGTGAGAGGAGAGTGATTTGGATAGGAGCTTTCAAGTTTCAAATCTTAAAGTATGTTCATTTTTATTTAATAATTACAAGTTATAATATATTTATGTATGTATGTATATATGTATGTATATAATCAACGACAAAAAAAGCAATACTTAGCTAGATTATATCTAATGCTTCAAGATCCAAACTAGAGTAGTAACTAGCTTAAATTAACTCTCTCTCTTCTTCTTCTTCTTCTCCTTCTTTTCCTTCTCCTTCTCCTTCTTCTTCTTCTTCCTCTTCTTCTTCTTCTTCTTCTTCTTCTTCTTTTTTTAATTTTGGAGGGGGGCTAAATATAAATATCATGAAACACTAGTTGAGAAAAGCTGGTGGTTGCTTCAATTGTTGGGGACCATGTATTTTTGAAGCACCAAGATAGAAGAAGTACGATGGAGAAATTTTTACTAAATTTAGCCAAGGCCAAAAAGTAAGGCCCACTTTTTCGTTTTTGTTTGAATTAATAAAAAACAAATAATTCACAAAGATCTTGGTTTTATTTTAGTATTATGTTTGGCACGAGAGGTTAAAAATTAAAAACGAATAAAATGCTTGAATGAAGAAAAAATAATAATAAAAAACAAGCAATATTATCTTTCATATTATTTGATAGAAGAGAAAGAAAAAAGAAAATTAATCTAATGTGATATATTTTAAAATTATGTCCTAAGTTGAATTTAAAAAAGAAAAAGACAAAAAGAGATTGAGTAAAATAATTATTTCACATATCATTTTTTTAAACTTTTCGTTATTTTTTTTTTCCAGAATTGAAAGGTTTAAAAGATAGATCTAAACGTGGCCGAAAATCTAACCGATAAATAAGAAGTAAAATGAATTTTAAAAACATTAAAAGTGTGATATATCACCTAATTTTTATCTCTCTCTCTCTTCCCCCTTGCTCCCCTATGAAGTGAAAATTACTTAAATAACCATTTTTTTTCATTGTTGATCAAAATAATATAAATTCTCTTATTTTGAGTGACGTGACATAAATTTTAATTTATTTTAATTTAATTTCGTATCATATTGATCTAATTTTTTTTTCTGTATCATATTGATATAATGGTTTTTAAATTCGTGTTATTCAAGTTTTTTTTTCTTTCCTGAATATGGTATAACGTAAGGCCCACTTGAGCACTACCAGGACAAATATGTGCAAATCCAGATGGCGAGACCTGTTCTAATATTTTTAGTAGTCTGGCTTGATTATATCAGGCAAAGAATCCATTATCCTTATCCATCCATTTGCTCCAATAGGTCCATAATGAATATTGCCAGAATCCTCTCGGCTTGGGAATTTTAAAGAAAATGACAATTACAAGAACCAAGAAAATGCCCTACTGCAAAAGGCTAAAATGATCAGTCCCACCACAAAAATTGACTTGGGCTTCCTTGCCTCTTTGGGCTTGTTGTGGTTGTCCCGTTCCTTGGGCTCTTTACACAAATGCCACGTATTCACGTATTTGGAGCAGTGAGTTTTGCCACAGGGGAGGGGGGGGGGGGATGGGGATACTAGAAAACACTACTCCGTTTGATAAAATATTTTAAACTCAAATTTTTCATCTCAGTTTTTATCTTTTTCTGAAAAATTAATAAAATTATAACTAATTTTTAAAAAGTCAACCAACTCAAACTTTAAAATTTCAATTCAAACCGTTTCACCAAACGGACATATCATGTGATATTATATGAGGAAATTGTGAGAATAACTTTTTCAGTACACATACTTGAGATTTTTACATACGCATTGTTTGAATTTTCGTCCTCTTGACCACTTTGTACTTGACATTATAAGAGTACAAAAATCCTTAAACCATTATAGATGAGACATCATAAGAGACGAGACAATATTTTGCAAATGTATTCTTTTAGGGACATTCCTCGAAACACCCTATTATTATACTTATATGTAAAATACTAAAGGTCCATTTGGAACAATAATTAGAGTTTAAGTTTTATAAGTTGTTTGACTTTATTTCGGACATAAAATTTCTATAATAGCTTTTTATCTTTTTCTGAAAAGTCAACAAAAATTATAACTAGTTTTTGAAAAGTCAACCAACTTTAACCTAAAAATTTCATTCCAAACCGGTGCAGCAAAACACAAGCTTATAAGTTGGAATTGAAATGTGTAGTTGACTAAAGTATAAATAAAAATATAATATAATATAAGTGACAGTGCACCGTTTTTGAGAATGATCGATGAGTATTTTGTGATTTTGGTACTCAATATTCAATTTTTTTTTAAAAAAAAAAAAAACTACAAAACGTCTACCAAAATCACAAAGCGACACAAATCCCAAGATGGCAATAAAAATCAAGACAATAAAAAGAGAATAATTATAAAAAATATATATATTGAAATCTTGCAACATTAGAGATCTCCCTCACGAGTGGAGATCTCATCTCCTCCTAGTTCGATCTTGTTGTGTAACGTAGGGCGGTGAGGTCTTGTGTGATATCATGATGTCACAAATTTCGCCACGACGCTACACGGTACCACATATCCACTACAACGAGATCCCCCAGCAATGTTACATGGTTATGGGACATCACGACTCGAGCCACAACAATTTTGGAAAGGCGGCCTGACGATGAGGAAAGTGACTGGGTTGCCGTTCCTAATGTCGTCGCCATCGCCTCCCCTCTCTAGAACCACAGTCGTCGTAGTGGAGAAACTGAGGGTGGTCGAGACTCTTAGACTAAAAGTGTGGAGAAGGCTTGTGTTGAACTTGGTAAAAGCGTCTCCACATAATGACATGTTCTATAAACAGGAGTGTTAAAATCCACTATAGTTTTTTGAGTTGTGTCAAAAGTAGATCCCGTGTGAGAGGAAACACTGAGTGAACGTAATTACCTCCCCGTTTGTTTTTTAGGTCATACGTGTTCTAGTTAAAAAAAGGGGGCAATTGTACCTACAACCCAATACCAAGGCAAGTTAAAATTTAAGATTATTTATTTCTTGATATTAACACCTTAAGTTATTCTTCCAGCAAAAAATTCATTCAAATTCCCACAAACTTGAGATTTGCCAAAAGAATTATACCTTCAAATCAAGACACTTCAAATCACATGCGAACCGTAAAAACCCATATCACACATTTCACCAATTAGCACTTACACTCAAACAATTTACACCCAAATTATACACCATCCTAATAAAATTTGTCTTCGCCTTTCCTCATCTGCTTACCAAACGACTTCTTCCTCCTTACCATCGCCAGCCAGAATCAAAGATCAAATCTCCATCCCCAATCATGTGGTTCTCATCATGGCTACCAAAACAGACACGGCATAGGACTAGTTTGATAATACTTCTAGAGATCCCAAAAGTCCTTTTTACAAACTACAATACAAATATTACCGGAAAAACATCTCAAAAGTCATTTGCATAAGAACCAATACATTTTAATACTTATTTGGCAAAACCATGATTTGTAGCTTTTGTTCTTAGCTTCTACTTATCTTGCTAGACGCAAAAGTAAAAAATTCTAACAAAAGCACAACCCCAAACCAAGCAAACCAGTTAATCGACCAACAATGAGCTTATAGGTTTGAACATTACATTTGTAAGTGGAAAAAAAAAAGTTTGAATTGTGATTCAAACTACAAACCTATTGGAACCAAAGTTTCTTAACACCAGACGTTTGGAGAAAAGAAGGTGTTAGAGGAATAAAAACAGGAGTTAATTAAAATTCTAGGTTGACTAACATTTTTCCTTTCAAAAGCTTAATACCACTGAGATACCATATCACAAGTTAAAACTGTTGATAACCATCCGCACATAATTATTTTTCTAAATTTTTCTTCCTTCTATCCTAAAGCAATCCAGTTTGGTTTTATATGGTTCATGTAAGCCATCAGTAAGCTTGTTCATTACTTGTTCTCAATTTCCTTTCTATTCTGATTAGCATAGCTTCTTATTCTGCAGTATACTGGTACTGTTCTCTGGTTTTCTTTTTTCTTTTTCATTTTTTCTCTTTTATTTGTTTGGTGAAATTCCATATTGCTAATGGGCAAAAGCAGCATTTATGCTAGGCTGCGTAGTTTCTAAACTCAATCCAACAAACATGAATAAATTTCATAATCAAACGAATTTAAGTCAAAAAAAAAAACAAAAATTAAATATAGTTAACACTAAATACTCCAACAAGAATCAAAACTGATTAATAATTGACAATTACCACCATCATCAGAATGGAATTTTCTTCTCATCCACAGCAAGTGAATGCTGTGTAGGAAGGTGTCCTAAGATTTTTCCAGATTTCATCATATGACGATGCTGAGCACAACGACAAACCCCAAAAGCACTATCAATCAAAAGAGACAAATTATATGTATGTGCTTATATATATATATATATATATATATATTTATATTTATTTATATGCCAACAACAAAATTCTTGTCACATAGAACCAAGAATGTTTATACCAAATTTTTTTGGGAAAAGATGAGAATTTTGAAACGTGAGAAGATTCAGAAGCAAATCAGTTGACATCAATCGATAACAGATGTATCTCAGATCAAGTGTTGGATTATTTATATCGCTTCATCCCTATCAACCAAAATCAAAACAAACCCAAATAAAATTCTCCAATGAAAAAAGATTAAAAAAAACAAAAAACAAAAAACAAAAATGGGGAAATAATGATGAGTTGACTCAGTGGTGGCAAATTAAGGTTTTAGGTTCGATTCTGCCAGCGATTTTCCTCAACCTTTGATCAGAAGAGGGAGCTTTTATATCCTCATCGCAACCATCATATATATATATATATATTTCCCCCTAATAAAACCCAACTAAAAACAAATAAAATCTAAAAAAAATGAAAAAATTGACGAGAAATATTGAAAACAAAGAAAAAGAGAGAGAGAGAGATCGCTCAGGTCAGCGGGGTCGTCGACACGCAAAGTTCTCGGTGAAGAGAAGCCTGCATTCCGGTCTGTTGAGCTTGAATTTCATGGAGTCATCACTGCGATCTCTCTCTCTTTCTCTTCTATTTCTCACGAATAATAAATAAGAAAACAGAGAAGCCCAAGAAACAATAACAAAAGGGAAATTGCAGAGAAATGAAACGAAAATGGAGGCAAAAACCCTGGAATCCTAAGAGATTTCAATGTTGTGGACTTCCTCTTCTCTCAGAACCAATCGTCGGCCATCGATTTATATAGGACGACGCTAGGGTTTTCTCAACTCGGGCACCCGAAAAAACCGGACACCGTATATCACTGATACAAACATAACCCGACCCGACCCGGCATGTTTTTAACCACCGAAAAATAAAAATAAAAATAATGAAAGGCCTCAGATGAATTGTCGTTTACATTTACCCACAAGCGGATAATCAAACAATGTAGGCAAAAATAAGTTTGAATCATCACTGGCCTCTTCAATACCCGCTAATCAATGAAAGAGCTGAAATGTTTATGAAGAATATAGACGAGGGAAAATGAGAACAAACAAATAATTTTTTTTTTTAAAAACTTTAAAGAAAAGAAGAAAGAAGACAGCGTTGAGTGTGCAAAGCTTGGATTACGATGAGGTATGATCTGAGACTGAGAGGTCATCTACGATTTATGTAAGACCAATTCAGGGAGGGAAAGAGGAAAGTAAAAGCGCGAAATAGTTTCGGCTTGGCGCCGAATCTGATTTTTTTTTTTTTTATAATTTATTTATGATTTTTTTTAATAGAAAATTGCTATGTTAACCTCTGAATTTTTAATTTTGTGTAACTTGATCCTTAAATTTTTATAACTGGAATGCCCTTTAACTCTTAAAAAGTTGCTACAATAATTCTTTATATTAATTTTTGAACAGAATCCGTTAGTTAGCATCACTTTATGACTAAATTACTAACAGATTTCGTTCAAAAATTACTAAAGATGACTATTGTAGTAACATTTTAATAGTTTATGGACATTTATTATTCTTTTTTTCGTAGTTAAAAGTAGTAATTTTAATTAATATTTGGATAGAATTCATAGTTAGCATCATTTTTTGATCAAATTACTAACATATTTCATTAAAAAATTAACAGAAATAACTATTGCGGTAACATTTTTAAATTTTATGATCATTTCAGCTATGAAAAAAAAATTTTCTTGAACCAAAATTATATAAAATTAAAAATTCAGAGACTAAATAATTAATTTACCTTTGTTTTTTTAAGTGCGGTATAACCTAAATGACATATTGTTGCTCGGGTTACTGTGTCATTTCGGTAGAAATATGAGTCCCCAGAAAAGACGTGTTCGTTTTATTCTTTTGAATTTGAGCATGACATGTCGTTTATCTTGATCAAACGAGACTTAACCCAACCCAACTCAACTACTGAATATGGACGGTACGTCGTTTGTATGAGTACCATGACGAATACAAATTGTTTGAAGACGATAAAATATGGTTTAATTCATTAACATTTACATCGTTGTTTTTTTTTTTTTTTTTTTGGTAAATATCATCGTTCTTTTTGTTAATCTATAAGTGAAAGTTGATATTTCACCCAAAAAAAAATAAAGAAAAGTTAATATGATGTTGAGTTAAGATTTATTGTCCCGAATTTCCTGTTTTATTGATTGTCCCCTTAATAATATTATCTCATATCATCTTAATTTAGAATTTTAGCCTCATAAAGAATACTAAGTATTAAGAATTATTGAACAAATTAATGAGTCATCAAAATATCAGTAAAGGATCAATCATTAAAACAAGAAAAATAAGATAATAGATCTGGACTTGAAGTACTAGGGTGTTTCACCTTAATTCTCCAAATTTTAATAAAAACTAAGAAGTCTAATATCCTAATCCAAACCGTAGAGCTTAGAATTTCAATTTTAGGCAAAGCATGAATTAAAAAAAAAAAAAAAAAACTAGATTATATTGCTACTCTATTTTTTAAAATTTTTGCCTTGCTATTTTTACCTAGAAAATAAGACCGGCTATAACTTTTTAGAGGTGTTCAATTATTTTTACCGTTTTAATTATTTATAAAGAACGTAATCTTTTGAGTTACGAAGTCTTTATCATCTCTTAGATCATTGTTTTGATCTATCACTGATGGACTAAAATCGATGATGGGATTTAGTCAAACCATCAATAACATATACAAAATAATATTAATAATAACAACAACAACTCTCCCAAAAATCCAAAAAATCTAAAATTAATTCATAATCAATTTCCAAAATAGTTGTCCATACACACCCCATTGGAAAAAAAAATTGCAAAAAGCTTAGAAAATTATAGAAAATAATTTGAATAGATTAGTCTATAAAGTATGCATGCGTTTGGTTAGTAGATTTAAGTTAAAATATTTTAAAAAAATTAGTTAAAAATTTTATTCTTTTCAAAAAAAGATAAAAATGAGTTGACTTAAAAAAAAAAAAAAAAAACTAATTTACTAAACATATGTTAAGTCTATCTCCAATCAGCTCCAGAGAATTATCGATTCAATGTAAAAAGATATCTTCAAATACATATACCAAATTGTGCTTTTACACAACCACTTGTCCTTGATACAAAGCAATAAATCAGAGAGAGAAAAGGAAAAAAATCATGAATTCCCCTTGTCACCATATTTTTGAATTATAAAGTATATATGTTGTACCTTATGAAGTATAATGTTTGTGTCAAAATACTCTATTAGTTTGTTTCTGTTAGTTTTATGTTAATTTGAATATTAAAATGTCACATGATCTTTATATTTGTATCAAAATACCATATAATCTATAATATTTGAATCAAATAACCACAAGATTATTTTTTTTCTTTTGACATTATTGAATCAAAATATATCTAATATCGATGTATTTTATGTTGTTTAACGTCAAATTATTGTCGCGATAAAAACTGAAAAAAACTGCCAAAAAAAAAAAAAAAAGAGGATAGACTGAAAAATAAACTTCTAGGTTCCATTGTCGAACAAATCGAAGCACACCAACTGAAAAAATTGAATCTTGAACAGGATCTTCAAATGCGCATGCCAAATAATATTTCATCAAATTCATTTATCTTTTAATACAAAGAAATTAGTCGAAGAAAAAAACAAATATTCGTAATGATTAGAAACCATAAGAAATCGTATTAAGCCTGAAAACTATTATCAATTTGGCTGAATCTTGACAAGATTATCCAAACTTCTTTTTCTTCAAATTCTTAGATTTTGGCTAGAAGGGGAAAAAAATCCATTATCAATAGATATTGTCCTTGTAAATATCGAAATTATCCATAATAATAAAATGAAAGAAAAACGAAACAGCAAAAAATGGAGACAGAATTGGATTTTTCGTTGGGTTCCAACTAGGTCAGCTCCACTAAAACTCTTCCAATTTCATATGAAAAATTAAAAGAAAAATAAAATCCCAATCACTATGGTAACGCCACGTGGCAATCCGGCCATTTCCCTCCATATTATAACTTATTTGACATGGTGCCACACGCACTGAAGAAAGAAAGCCCCTTCTTTGGCCCTTTCTCTCTCCGCACTTTCTCTCTCTAACTGAACTCACGCAGAGATTTGCAGAAGAACAGGAGCTCTCTCTGTTTCTTCTTGTTCGGAATTAGAGCGAGAGCTCTGCTTTTGGGAGCGGGATGATTTGTCTTGGTCGAGCTTTGTCGCTTTCCGGTCCGATAAATCGGGTGCATCTCTGCAATTTCCATTGCCCGAGCTCCAGATTCAGTGCCGCCAAGCCTAAATTGAGCTCCAAATGGCGATACATGGCGTCCGAGCCCGACTCCTCTTCTTTCGCTCCCTCAATCGACGCTGAACCTTCTGATAAAAACGCCGCCGGGTACTCTCTCTTCTCTCTCTCGATTACATGTTTCTGTTTGGTTGCCGAGAATTTGGATGAGAAAAAGACTTAAGGAAAGTTGAAACTTTCATTTTTTAGGGTTGTTTTATTGAAATTACTCGGTGTTATTTGGGGAATTTGAAGTTGTTTTTGGTAGATTTATGTTGCTGTCCAATTAATTTTGTGGTTGCAACCAATTGAGTTGATTTGATCTGGTTAGTCCGGGTTTAGTATTCGAAAATTTGAAGGAATGAAAAGAAATAAGCAATTTTGGACGTTTATATGCACTCTGTGATTGAAATTTGACATATATTTTCTCAAGAATGGAAGATGTTAGTTGTTGATACTGTTATGAAGACTTCACTTCTTAGGAACAGCACCTGGTAACAAATAAATGTCGATCTGGTTATTATTTTTCTAAAGATTGATACTGCGAAAACTTGTATTTCGTTGTTGTGATTTGTCTGTCATGATAGATGAGATTACGGAGTGGAAATAATGTCTTCACATCGCATGCTTACGAATTCAGGTTTTGTATCATAGAGGGACCTGAGACAGTGCAAGACTTTGCCAATATGGAACTTCAAGAAATTCAGGATAATATTCGAAGTCGCCGGAATAAAATATTTTTGCATATGGAGGAGGTAGGCAAGTGAAACCATTTCTCGATCAGCACTTTTTCTTTGATGCTTCTTGCAAAGGTGAAAAATATGGAAAGGGTAAAGTCATGTAATGCTTTGATTGTGATTGTTGTTGGGCTTTTGCTTTTCTGGTAAAAAGTATGTTTTGTAAGATAAGTGGTATATGTGGCTACTTTGCTTCTAATTGCTATTAGAATGTGTTTTCCACATTCATATACGGCATATGTATAGGGGACGACACTACCAAGCTCAATAGGACTGTGTTGATGCGAAGTTCAGTTAAGACATATGTAGTAATGCTAGAATTTTATTAGTCTTACATGCTGTAATATTTCTGTTTAAGATTCTCCTCTTTAGTCTCTTTTTATCTTTTTACTTACGTCCATCTCTTGAGGGGGTTTTAATATGCAAAATTATATCTAGTGTCAACTAATTTCTTTTGTCAGCATACCCCTGATTGCTGGTAGAGTTTTCCTGGTGGTAAAACTGTTTTATTTATTGATTATTATTATAGTTGAGTCTTCTGCCCTTATGCATATAATTTGATCATGCTTCGAGAAAACTTAAAATGAAAATAAACAAAATGAGTAGAATCTTTTTCATAGCTAATTACTGATGCAATCTCTTATTATCTGGTGTCATCCCTGAAAAAATTTAGGTTCGCAGGCTGAGGATACAACAAAGAATTAAAAGTGCCGAGCTTGGAGATTCGAAGGAAGAGCGAGAAAATGAACTTCCTAATTTCCCATCGTTCATTCCCTTCTTGCCTCCCTTGGTAAGCTTGCTTGCTAGAAAATGGCATTTTTAAGGTCCTTCTTTCAGCACTTCTTCAGTTGTGTTGTTAGCCTGTTTTACTATTTTTTGTTATCCTTGATCATGAGAAGCAAGCCAAAAGCTTTTAGCATTTTCTTCAATTAGTTGATCAGATGGTGAATAATTTATGTATGTTGTTTGCAGAGTTCAGCAAACCTTAAGCAGTATTATGCTACTTGCTTTTCCTTGATTGCTGGATTTATGATTTTTGGTGGCCTTCTTGCTCCGTCTGTAAGTTATCTGCAACATGATTCTTCTGCCAATAAATCTTAAAGATTAAGTTGAGGGTGGTTGGTCGTAACAATTTTGAAGTGTAGGCTAAAAATAACAAAAACAATTTTGGAGAATAGGAGAAAGAAGAAAAGCATTTTAAGTCAGTCCTGGTTCTTTCAAGACTTGCATTCAATCGTTACTTTAAAGTATTCCATTCTTGTTGTATCTGTATCTCAGTTGGAGCTTAAGCTGGGACTAGGAGGCACATCGTACGCTGATTTTATACAAAGTATGCATCTGCCTATGCAGTTGAGGTATAGCTTGTATTTTTCTCCCATTCTCTTCCAGTGTCTATCTGTCATCATCTTGAAGACGCCTGTTTGTTGTTCCAATACCGAGAATAGATATGCCACTTTGCTTTTCTGCCCTGCTACAAGACTCACTACTACATCCTTTTGTCTAATTGATTTAATGTTCAAAATATAATGTAGATGGTTCATGCATGGCCATGTTGAACTTATTCATATCATTGTCCCTAAGTAGTAATCATGTAATTATCTTCATATATTGTTGCCTATGTTGATATGAAACTAATAATGCTGTTTTCACGATATCATGTCTGGTCTCGTTTATTAACTCACTTCCCTGTCAAAGTGCAGTCAGGTTGATCCCATTGTAGCGTCATTCTCTGGAGGAGCTGTTGGGGTAATTTCAGCATTAATGATTGTTGAAATAAACAATGTTAAACAGCAGGAGCATAAAAGATGCAAATACTGTCTCGGAACTGGTATAATTTTTGAATAAATGTCTCATTTGCTGACTTTTGACTAGAGGATTGACATTTCACTCTATCTGGTGTAAAGATAGCTCTGTTAATTTGTCTTTTAACCACTTGGGTTGGGCTACATGGATTTCCATCCAAAATTTGAACTGCATCTTGTTGGAAGGCATAATTTCTTTTTGCCGTAAACCTTATATGTAGGAAGTTGTGGTTTTCCACCCTGAATGCATATTATTTGACATGGACTATGGTTTCAGGAAATAAACAACATTAATCATGTTACCTGTTTTATATTTGATTACGAAATTGTATACTTAGTTTGGTGTATTACTCACTCTAATACTTATGCAGGGTATCTTGCTTGTGCTCGCTGTTCAAACACGGGAGCCATTGTTCTTATTGAGCCACTGTCTTCGATTAACGGTGAAAATCAGCATCTGTCAACACCTAGAACAGAGAGATGTTCAAATTGCTCAGGATCTGGAAAGGTTGAACATTCTAAACGTGGTTTAACTAGCTATACCAAGTTCTTTGTTATCCACCATGCGTCAACAAGTTCCTTTTCACCCATTACAAATAAATTTCCCTTACGCCCTGTTTTTGTTTTGGCAGGTTATGTGCCCGACATGCCTCTGTACTGGAATGGCAATGGCAAGCGAGCATGACCCTCGGTTTGACCCCTTCGACTAAAAGTGCATTGTCATGCACGTCTCCATACTCAATACATGCAGAAGAAACTCCAATTTTTGCAGCATTCTTACTCCATGGCATAACGAAGGAAATTCTGTACATATTATTAGTTCCAATATCTCAATCCAGATCCAAATTGCACTATTTAGAATCGTTGCAGCCTACCAAAAGTCCCCTAAGAGTCTTGTTACGGACTTTACAGTGTGTGTGGCTGCAGAGTGTTATCATTTCATCAAGACATGATAGCTACATCTGTAATATTTTCCTGGACCAAGGAATTTTAACATCGTTCGCATCATGAACCAACCGGCAGGCAAGCCCCTAAGGCTTTCCCCTACAAAACTTTGTTATGGTATATTTACTATATATATGTATATACAGCAGTTACTATAGTTTTTGGCTAAGAGAAGAGCATATTTTGTTCCCCCTTTTCTCCCGAATTTATCTACACTACTTTTATATCAGGAAGGCCTTTCCTAATCATATTATTGTTGCTTTTTTTTTTTTTCCTTGAAATAAACAAGAAAAACAATCAAACTGCTTGATAAACTATCATAATTTAACAGAAAAAGGACAGGTAAAGCATGATTACGGAAGTAATTAGCCAAATAGGGCAACTAGCCTTTCCATTATTCTGAAAATTTACAAATCTTGTATGTTTTATCACCAATTCGACACTCGATTCCACTGAATTTACCGGTAAAGAAGCATTTCTGCAGTGAGCCCCCAACACCAACAGCTAATCTCTGTTGTTCTTGAACCGCAGTCTTCAAGGAATTGCTAATGTCGCCTGCTGCCCAAGCTAAAGAAATATGCGGCCGTGGATCCTTCAATGAACATCCAATATTGTGCACCGATTCAAGAAATAACAAAGATTAGCGCATAATTATTTGCTCCAAACTATTCAAGCTGTTAAGAAATATGCATGTCTATATTTGTACAAGCGCAAATTTAAGAATATTAAGTAAAGAGTTAAACTTATGAAGAAAAACCAAGAACAGAGCTAACCTTGTAAAATTCAGGTAAGTTGTGAAGCTTGTAGACCCCATTAACGCCTTGAATCTGCCTTCTTACCTGCAATTAATGAAGCCATTTAAGTTTTATATTAGCTAACAACGTCATGGTAGACTTTCTTGAATATGATTCGTTAACTAAATTGCGTCTTGAAACTCCATACCTCCGCTAATCCCGTTGCAGTAATTTCCATAGACAGAAAGGTTCGTGTGCAATCATCGTTAACAAAAACTTCCCACTTGTTAAAATCAATCCAATACCTGAGCCAAATACCATAACGGGTCATGCAACTTCACCTACAGCATTATTCTCAATGACAAAGCTAAAGAGAGTACAATCTTACGGCCTCTGAAACTGAAGCCTCTGTCGAAGCATTGTCACCACAGAGTCAATCTGGTGGACTCGGATCGGGACTGTTCTGCCTAAGCTTATGTGGAATTCCCTTCCCAAAGCAACTTGCTCGAGCTTGTCATCATCTTTGCACAGAATGTCGAGTGGGACATCAACATCGACCACGTGAAGACCGGGCACAATACGAGCAACTCTCTTCAACAACAAAGCCATATCTTTCTTTGGCACAGATGGTATGTATACTATAACCACAACGTTTAGAACAGTCTTAATACAAATCCATAATATATATATGTATGTATGTATGTATGTAACTATACGTAAAATCGAGCATTGAAGATTTACCCACCTGGGATATAGACATGTAAAGCATAGTTCCCTTCCACATGAGGGAAGCTCCTAATTCTGCTGGGCTGCCCGCTAGGAGGATAATCCAGAGCCCCTTCACAGGAAAAACATCAAACACGTGGTGTGCATGGCTAAAAGGCTGTATATCGCAAAACATAGACAAATATACAAACTATTTCCCATTTGAACTGCTTTTTTTTGCCGGATTAAAATGCAAATAATAATAAAAATTAATGCAATCTGTGAGGAATAATGATTACCGAGGGAGTTGGGTGGGTTGAGGAGCGAGAGAGGAGGTGGAGGAAGAGGAAGGGGGAGAGGAGATGATTCGTGGGAAGTAGTCGGTTGTGGAGGCCGAGTTGGGGACTCGGAGTCCGAGTCGGACGAGTCGTCTCCATAGGAGGCAATCAAGGCCTCCATTGAGTTGAGTCTCTCGTCCTCTTCCGATGACGATGCGTGTCTGGTTTTGACGTGCTGTCCGAGGACGTTCTTGGAGTTGGGAACGCGACAAAGTTTCGGAAATAATGATATTACAGGAAAATTAAGGGGGAAAGTTGGAATCACGAAAGAATATACATATTTTAGCCCTTGGAACTTTGCTCGTTGTGTACATCTACCCTTGAACTATAGTTTTTTTTGTCACTTAAGCCCTTGTCTTTTAAGTGTGTCAGAAAATGACAGATTTGTGAGGACTAAGTGTGCGTTTGGTAAAACAGTTTAAGTTGAAATTTTTAAGTTTGAGTTGGTTAACTTTTTAAAAATTAGTTATAAATTTTGTTGACTTTTCAGAATAAAATAAAAATTAAGATGAAAAAAATACCGTTTAGTTGGAATTAAACTTGTTCTCCAAAAGTGGGCTAAAACAATAATAAAAAAAAAAAAGTTAAAAAGAAAGGCAGCAATTTGCACACTCAAGGATAAATCCAATTACATGAACAGATCCTTTACACTTAAGGATAAATCTTAATTGTTCACTAGTGGGTCACCCAATTTTACACCTTTTTTTTTTTTTTTTTTAATATGATCAATGCAATATTTTTAACCACAAATGGGTCATGGGAGGAGCGCAAGATTTTTGAAAATGCAACTCCTTATGATCATTCTACTAAAAAAAACTCTTCCTTATGATCTATGTTGACTAATCAATAAATAAAGGAAAATATCTGTTCATGTATTTAGTATTCTAAGAGCGCATTTGTTAATTTGGAATTAAAAGAATAAAAAATAAAATTTGATGAGAAAAAAATAAATTATACGGAATTAAATTTCACAATTTTATTATAAGTGTTTCTAATTTATCATAAAAATGTGGATGATTTTGAAGAGTGGAAATAGGGATGAGAAAGCATTTTTCGATCCTTTCCCACTCTATTTCCATCATGGCATCGACAGATCCAGGATATTAAGTTTAAAGCATATTTCATGGTATACAATTGATAAAGTGAAAAATAGATGTTATATTTTTTGATTAATAATTAAATACAAGTATAAAATGTCAATTTTCATAAGCATATGTTTGCCTCTCAGGTTCAAATTTAATTGGATGTTTGGTTGTAGGGTTCAAACCCTACAATTATAATCCAATTTTTGTCTTTTTTACGCAGTTTCACTATTCACATAATTGTGTAACTCAAATTTTAAAAGTTCATAACTTTGCATAGACAAGTCCAAATTAGATATATATTTTTTAAAATTACATATAATTTCGAGACAAGCGAAACAGTCTCCTTATTAATATTTTTTTTCTACACATTTCAAGTTTTTACAGTTTTTAACTCCAACAATTCAAACATCTCAATAAACACACAATCAATTTAAACCAAAATTCTATAATTCAAACCTTAGCACCAAATGCATGTTAAGTTTTTCATCTTAGTTTTTATCTTTTTCTGAAAAGTCAACAAAAATTATAACTAATTTTTAAAAATTCAACAAACTTCAACCTAAAAAATTCATGAAATAATTATACAAAAGGTCCATTTTTAGAATCTCATTTTGAAATATTTTCATTTTTCAACAATATTATGTATGTATCTATTTTTTAAGAAATAAATGTCGTAGTACCTATTTTGCCCTTTTACTATAATTGTCATCATTTTATTTTTATACAGATTTTTTTTATTTTTCCTTTTTTTTGTTTTTTTGATTTCAATGATGAATATATTTTGTTGATAAATGTGGATTACCTTTAATAAACCAAAAATAGTTATAAACATCAAATTAATTATAATAAATATAAAATATTTATTATAAAGATGATGATTAATATTAAATAATAAACACAATAAAAATATTAATGATAAAGATTGATGAATATTCATACTTTTCATATGAAAAAACTAATGAATTCTTTATGAAAAAATCTATTTGTTTATATAATCTATTATAAATCAAAGGGTTGTCATTTATGTCTTAACCGAACAAATTGAAAAATAACACAATAAATGGAATCAAATTCTTTATGAAAAAAAAACTATTATTTATATAAATTAGTATAAATGAAATTGAACATATTTTTATGATAAAAGACAGATTCATTATATGAATTTTTTTGAGATTTTCTTTTTATTTATTTAACTTTTTCTCATTAATTTGAAAATCTGATTTTGAGAAAATATTCTCTTTAACACAATAAATGGAATCAAATTCTTTATAAAAAAAAATACTATTATTAATATAAATTAGTAGAAATGAAATCGAATATATCTTTGTGATAAAGACAGATTCATTACATAAAATTTTTTTTTTTGAGATTTTTTTCTTTATTTAGCCTTTTATCATTAATGCGAAAATCTGATTTTGAGAAAATATTCTCTTTTTTGATTCATTATGAATATTTACACATTCTTTACAATAAATTCAAAAAAAATTTCAAAATTTTCCTTTAGCTCTGTTTGGTAAACATCTTAGATTCTTTTTTTTTTTTTTTTCCTTTTTCGTAATTTCGTAATTTGTTAATTCTCCATTCTTTATGAAGGGTAACATATCTTTAAAATTACCATTTTAGACGTTTATGTAAATAAAAGAAAAATAAACCTATTTTAAATCAATATCTCCAATTTAGACATATATGTAAAGGATTAATTTCACTTTTAGCACCTGTAGAAATTTTATTATTAAAAATAATATTACTTTTTTTTCCCTTCATTACTAGCACTTAATGTGGGGTCCAGCAGCATTTAATGTATATCAAATTACGGGTTTACCCTCATCTCCTTCAGCTCAAATATCCCTCTCTCTCGCATGGCCCAAAATTTTTTTTCAAACCAACATCTACAGTATTTTAGAGAGAGAAAGAGTTACCACCCACCGGAATCTTATTTTTTTTTTTTTTTCACTTTTTCGCCTAGCTCCCAACCCATTTTGAAACCCAAATCTTCATATAATAAGAGAGAAACTTCCATTTAGAGAGAGAAACTTTCATCGAAAGTTTTTTTTTAATCTAACATTTTTAGCCATTTTTGAGTAAAAGTCATTCCTGTTATGACCATCCGGTCATAATAATTATAACCTATGTTAAAATTTTTTTTTTTTTAAAAATCTAACATTTTTGGTCATTTTTTAGTATAGGTCATAACGGTTATGACCAGGTGGTCATAATGGTTATGACCCGGTAGTCATAACAGTGTGGTCATAACGGTTATGACCGGTACTCTAGTTCACTATATATAGTAGCGGTCATAATCGTTATGACCACCCGGTCATAACGGTTATGACCGCTACTCTAGTTCACTATATAAAGAGAGGTCATAACGGTTATGACCGCGTCCACTATATATAGTAGCGGTCATAACGGTTATGACCACCCGGTCATAACGGTTATGACCGCTACTCTAGTTTACTATATAAAGAGGGGTCATAACCGTTATGACCACCCGGTCATAACGGTTATGACCGCTACTCTAGTTCACTATATAAAAAGAGGTAATAACGGTTATGACCACCCGGTCATAACGGTTATGACTACCCGGTCATAACGGTTATGACCGCTACTCTAATTCACTATATAAAGAGAGGTAATAACCGTTATGACCACCCGGTCATAACGGTTATGACCGCTACTCTAGTTAACTATATAAAGAGAGGTAATAACCGTTATGACCACCCGGTCATAACAGTTGTGACCGTTACTCTTGTTCATGATATGGAGAGATGTCATAACTGTTATAACCACCCAAATATTTATATAAACCAAAATACTAAATTTTATGTTACAAAATCAGATAAAAATACTAACTTTATGTATTTTAAGCAAACATTCGGGAGTAATGTTTTTCTCAGTCAATTTCGTGGCTTTCGACATGGGTAGTTTTTGAAGATTTTCTGACGTTCACAGACTTCCAAGCGGTTTATAGAGGGCTTTCGTGGCGGTTTCGGCCGGTTTCTGAGCGGTTTCGGCCGGTTGCAACTCTTTCTCTCTCTAGATTTTAGTTTCTCTCTCTAAAACACTATAAATGCTGGTTTGAAAATTTTTTAGGGGCATGTGAGGGAGATAAGGGTAAACTTGAAAATTTATATACATTTAATGCTGCTGGGCCCCACAAAACTGATTTGGCAGTGCTAGAACTGAAGGAAAAAAAAAGTGATGATGTATTTAATATAATTTATCCCAGAGATGGGAAAACTACTTGTAGCCCGAGGCAGAATTGGGCAGGGCCCGAAATGTTGGAAAAGCCCACTAAAGGCCCACTATTTAAAATCCAGTGCTTGCGAGGGAAGAACAAGGCAGAACTTCCCGGTCATCAAACCATTTTCCTCAGAAATGTCGTCGTCGGAAAATCTCCGAGGTACGCCTGAAACGTTCACCGGCGAGATTACTGCGGAGCAAAGAGCTCGCATTTCCAGCAATTTCAGAGCCGCCAAGGCCCTTCTAGCTCGCAAACGCCCTCGCGACGACGCCGTTTCATCTCCTCACTCTTTCTTCCTTCCCAACAAGTTAAAAAAAAAACCCCCTCCTCTCTTCGTTCTTTATTAAATTTCTTCGATTTTCAACTTCTTTCATGGAAATTTTTGGGTTTCAGTATCTGATACAACTAGAGGAATATCAATATCTGATTTATCTCGGTTTTTTTTTGTGTGGTTGCAGAGTAGCCGATGAAAAGGGAATTGAGACTCCGACTGGGGTATCGGGAACGAAGAGAGTTCCTCTTTCGGAGATTCCGGTGAACACGCCGTCGCCGTTCAATTCTAGGTACAAGTCTCCATTAGGCCATGGACAATTTTGTGAGAGCTTTGGTGTTAATCCGATTGTAGATGTTCCAGTAGAGAATGGGCGTGTATTGGATTCCTTTAGAACGCCTATGAAGCAGCCGGAATGTTCTAGACTATCCGGTTCTTTCACAGTTCCTCGCAGTATAGACGACGACGACGATGATGATTTTGACGAGTCAGTTTTGGAAGAAATCGACGCATTGTGTGCGCAGAAATCCATGGAAAAAGCAGAAAGGTCTGCACAAAGTGACACCTTTCGAGTTGATATATTTAAAAATGATAATGGTGGTGATGATCTCAATAGCAGCTCAGAGAGTTTGCCTAATCGAGGCATATCGGAACTTGGAGACGATGTGGGATTGGATAATTCACAGTGTATTAAAATTGGGAAAATGACTGAAGAGTTTTCGAAATATATGCTTTCTCTAAATGACCGGCAACGTGAAGCCGCTTGTTGCGATATTTCCAGGCCCCTGATGATTGTTGCTGGCCCGGGAAGTGGAAAGGTCTTTCTTTTTCTTTTTCTTGTCTGAGTCTTAACAGCTTTAGTTTACTATTAATTTTGATTTTTTATTGCAATGTCAGACTTCGACAATGGTTGGGCGAGTTCTCATGCTGCTTCATGAGGTATTGCTGTTTTCTTATTTTGCGCTGTTATATATTCATACGCACACAGTTGCATACTTAAAGCTTGCTTGGTGGGAGAGAAAAGTGGCAGGAAGGAGGGAGATGGATATGGGGATCAGTAGAAGGATTTTGGACCCATGATTGTTTGAGAGAAAAGAAAAGAG
Source organism: Ficus erecta (assembly GCA_008635985.1). NCBI lineage: Eukaryota > Viridiplantae > Streptophyta > Magnoliopsida > Rosales > Moraceae > Ficus > Ficus erecta. The sequence goes on from BKCH01000010.1 coordinate 4,817,767, forward strand.
GAGAGAGTAACAAACACAATTTGAGAAAGATACTCTCCTTCCTCTCTATTTTCGTCACTTTGCTTATTTGACGTTTCTGTTTCCTATTTTCTTTACCTCTTACCGGATGCAGCCTTATCTGTAAATTGGCTTCTCTTTTTATTGTTTGAAACATGGCAGAGCATTAGTCCGTCGAATATATTGGCAATGACTTTCACTACAGCAGCAGCTTCTGAGATGAGGGAGCGTATAGGAAAGGTGGCTGGGAAAGCAATAGCTAAAGAGCTCACAATCAGCACATTTCATTCATTTTCCTTGCAGCTTTGTCGGTCGCATGCAGAAAAGTGTGCTTATATTAGTATTTTTGAACCTTTCCTATCAATTTTCGATCACTTTGTTTTATTTTACTATCATATTTTATATTAAGTTGAGACTGTTCAAGTCTGATAAGTAGATGATATTCCAGACTTGGGCGAACATCGGAGTTCTTAATATATGGGCACGGACAACAGAGAAGGGCAGTCATAGAAGCAGTGAGGTTATTCGAAAATGAAAAGAGTAATAAGAAGCTTGACTCTCGGTCATTTTGTGAAGAGTCTAATGGTATAACGTCCCCGCAACAATTTAAGGACATGTCAAAGAAATGGCAGCAGTTTGTGACTCGGGTTAGTAATTGATTAGATTTCTCAAATAAAAGTAGTTTTACCTTTTCTTTTCCTGCATTTTCCGAGTTCTCCTCCAAATTTATCCACTGATCAAACCATGCAATGCATGTTTAATTCCAGTAGATCATAATTATCTATGACTAAAGCTTGTTGAATTCTGGTTACATGTATGTTTGAAAATTTTATAAGTGTGGTAGAAGGTGATAATAATAAATAGCTTTAAGTGTTCAAGGTCCGTACTTATTTTACTTATCCTTTAGGATAAATTAAGGCCTTGTTTTAGTTACAAATACAAGGTTTTATGACTCAGCACTTGTTTCTCTTTAATGTGCTTTTATTGCTTATTGTTGTAACTTCAGATTTATCTGTATTTGTTGTCCTAATTCAGCTACTAATTTAACATATTTCAGGCTAAGGCATATGGAAATACTGCTGCGGACTGCCGTAAAATGGGTGATGAAACGGGAGTAAGCTACCTAGTTGTTTTAGATATATATATATATATATATATATGTACACATATTTTTTCCTGGTACTTTTGCTTCTATTGTTGAGATTAATGTTAACTATGGCACTGAAACAGGCTGTGATTCTGGAAAACTACAATGATATCTTGAGAACTTGTAATGCGTTGGACTACCATGACCTAATTAGCTGTTCCGTGAAGCTGCTTTCTGAATATCCTGAAGGTTTATTTCCTCCGAGTTTCATTTGGTTGGCCATCCCTTAGTTAAGTTTTGACTGTTGTTTTTTCTCTCCAATAATAAGTCTTCAAGGAGTGCCAGGATACCTGGAAAGCCATAGTAATTGACGAGTTTCAAGACACAAGCGCCATGCAATACAGTCTTCTGAAAGTTCTTGCATCTCATAACCACATAACCATTGTTGGTGATGATGACCAGGTATGCCTTTTGTCCTTTAAACTTCCACACCATTAACCATAACAATGTATTACATTTTTCCCCCATAGTTGCTGTTTCTTTCATTTCGATTGGCGCTATCTAGATATTTTATTAAAATTAAAATCATTGATATGTTCCTGCAGTCCATCTTCAGTTTCAACGGGGCTGATACTTCTGGATTTGATTCATTTCGCAAGGATTTTCCAAATTACAAAGAGGTTTGCTTGTCGTTAAGTGCTCTACTATTATGTCATGTTTGTTAAGCTCTACATACACACCATATTCATCATACAACTATTAGATTGGATATTTCATAATGTTGATTTGAAATTCTTCTCTTTTTTTAGAGAGTAGAGTTTTGAAAGATTTTCATTCCTATTCGATATATACAGATCAGGCTGAACAAAAACTATCGGTCTACTCGCTTTATTGTTGAAGCTGCATCTTCAGTTATACGAAATAATATGAAGCGATGTCCATTAAAGAATGTTGACACAGATAATTCAACTGGATCAAAGGTTTCTTACGTCTTCTTCTTATTAGCATAGTACAAACTTTACGCGATTTTCTTTATTTTTGTTTGTAACTAATACTTTTACAACTGTTCCTAACTTAATACAGATAACCATTAAAGAATGTCACAGTGAGGATGCACAATGTGCTTTTGTTATTGACAAGATTCTAGAAACTACCGCTATTAGTTTAGCTGCAAAGTGCTCCTATGGGAACATTGCAATTCTTTACCGGAGGCAGGTCGATCTTTGCTTATTGCAGCATTAACTGAAAGATGAATCTTTTTCTTAGAGATATATATTTGTAAACATTTGCTAAGATATACAACCTTATTTTTTCCCCTGCTTTACAGGTATCAGGGAAAGTCTTCCAAACAGCGCTTCGAGAAAGGAAAATACCATTCAACACTCATGGCGTGGCATTTTATAGAAAAAAGGTTCTTCCTATTAAATTATTCTGCAGATTGCAGTACTGTTCTTCTTTCGTGTCTCTACCATATGAATATGCAGTGCAAGTTCTACATGTGCCTTAAACCTAGCTTACATATTTCTCGCTTATTTACTTCATTTCTGATAGGTAGTCAGAGCCATTATTGCAATGCTTAGAACTACATTGCCAGATTGTGACAATGGACCGTATCGTCTAGTTTTGAAGGCTCTACTTCCTTTTGAGAAAGAGGAAAAGAAGAGGGTACTTGTTCAATTCTCTGAATTTGTTTTTGTTGTTTCTAATACTATTGTTAGTTTTGCGGTTATATCATAAATGAACATTGTTTTCTCTCTCTCTCTCTCACACACACACACACATATACAATAAGTTTGTTTTCTCTCATTTACCAAAGATATACACTTAACGTCATGCTAAGATATCTAAATCTGTCTCTCAGGTAATTGTGCATATTGATAAGATTTCTACTGTTAGAAAATGCAGCTTTGTTTCAGCTGCTTGTGACATCTTCAGTGCAAAAATTTCCGGTACCTTTAAAAGGTTATGTATGGTGAAATTTTGTTAGCATTCTTATGTTTAGTTCTCTTTCAGTTCTTTTGGTATCTATTTCATGATCAAAAAACCAGTACCAGAATTTATTATTATTATTATTTTTTTTGCGCACTGACGTGTTCCTTGTAATGGTACTAGAAGCCAACTCACCCAAGGGCGCAAGGTTTTGTCAACGCTAGAGATGATTTCAAAGCTAGTTCAAAGGGTAAACTTTTTTTAGTTGAGCTTCTGACTCAATGTTTCTTATTGGCGTAAATGTGAATGTCACTTGGTTTGGGATTTTAAATGAAAAGGTGGAACCCCACATATAGCAAGAACTGATGAAAGGAAGAGGTTTTTTTTTTTTTTTTAATTATTATTATTATCATTTTTTTAACATGTATATTTATGTGACTTGGTTTCTGCTAGATCCTTGTGTGTCTCTAGAGATGAAGTTTGAACTTGGACATATTTTTCTCGACTTAGTCAGAGAATTATGCTTGTTATTTTTTTTTTTTCCTTTTAATATCCACGAAATTCTTTAGCAACCTTACTTGTAATAATGCTTACAGGAACAATCAATTTCAGCTGTCATTACCTCAGTGGCAAACATGGTACCTCAGGTTTGTCTTGTTTCCTCTTTCCTTGGTTAATATTTCATCAACTCAAAGGATCTTCTATGTGAGTGGGGACATTTTAATTCATGCGGATACTACATGGTCTTCGCCTTTTTGTTTATTCTACTGACAATTCCCTGATTGTCAGAGGTACCTCCTCGAGCAGCGGGCAGTCATAGATGTTGATGGAAGAAAGTATCTGAATGAAGAGAATGACATCAGATCTGTAAGTTTGGAACTTCACAACTCTTATACCTGTCGCAAAGTTTGTCGGTCATAATATTTGTAATTAGGTCTTCTCTCAAAATTATACCCAATTCTCATTCAGACATATTAAATGAGAAGCAATACAAGTCCAAATTGATTGAACATTTTGATCAACTCTAGTACTTTTTCAGAGTTTTGCTATAAGAAATTTTAATAATCAGAAAGTAAAGTTAAATTTTTTAACTTGGGAAATTATATATATAGCTTCATGCCAAATTATGCTGGGTTCCGTTTTTTCGTGTCTTAAAGTTTTAAATTCATCCACCTTTTTTTAAGCTAAATCTTGTTGCATCTTTCTCGTTTTAAAGAGATTTCTTACTAGTGCAGGTTCTTCAGTACCTTCTGGATGACGTGTCTGAATTCTTATCTACCAAATCTACTGAGGTAGAAAGGGAGAAAGAAGAAGAGAAAGAAAAAGGCTGTCTTAACTTACTTGGGGCTTTTTTAGACCGTCTATCTGAGAGGGAGAGAGAAAACTTTCGTTCCCGAAGAGAAGATAATGAAAACTCTATCACCTTGACTACCATCCATCAGGTTATTTGTGTGCACTACTATTTTTTTTCCCCTTCTACTTAAAACTGTCGTTCTTCCGTTCAGGTATTTTAAGTGCACTATCAGTTTTCATTGGCTTAACCAGTTAAACTACTTGAGTATCTCATATCTTGTTTTAACCATGCAGTCAAAAGGCTTGGAATGGGACATTGTTTTCATAGTTAAGGTACGTGGGATGTGGCTAACATGGAGATATATATTTGACTAAAATAACTATGCCTTGTATTTATGTTTGGTCAATGGCACAGGCAAATGAATCTGAGATTCCTTTGCTGCATGAATTTAATGGCGTGGCAAAGGAAAATGGGTCCTCAGTCGAGGTGAGATTGTTTAGGGAATTGTTCATTCTATCCCTCTGCAAGAATTATTTAATCTCATACTCAAAACTCCGTTCTTAATTGAATGTTATAGGAGGAACGTCGTTTGTTTTATGTTGCAATGACACGTGCCCGGAAGAAGCTCTTCATCCTTTATGTTTCAATGGACTCAAATTTTCAGGTGTGTATAACTAGAGAAACTATCGAATATTATGTATATGTACTACTGTTGCTTTGTGACTAAAGATGGTCTCTCTTAGATACTTCGGCCTTCACGATTTCTCAATGAAATTCCAGATCATCTTCGAGAGGTTCAGGTGCGTTGCGTCTTCTTTTTTAACTCCTAAATCGCTTTATTACCAGGAAAGAACTACAGCTTGGCATAATAAGTTAGAATATCTCATCTCTTTTCTTATTCCAAAAATTCTTGGAAATTGTTTATGTAGGGTGAATTAAGCGTACAGCTTGAAGAAAAGCATCATGACTCTACAAAAGTTACAGGCAAGACTAGAGTTGATCAACGTAGTCGAATGCAATCTTCAGAGGCAGATGGCATAACAGATGGCTTCATAAAAAACGAAGTGAACGATGGTCAAATAGAGGACATAGAATTCATGGAAGAAAGTAATGGAAATAGTTTTTTGAAAAGGTATTCCGCAAAATCTGCTGGATTGACAAACGCTATAGTAGCTTTTGCCGGCTTTGTTTATAGATATTGAATTTCTTTTTTTATTTCGATTTCGTTTTCTGTATTTGTCAATACAGATTCAACGTCGATGAGAGATCGATTGTATCCCATGTATTTCATAAGTGGGCTAAGAAGCAAGCATTTCAAGATCCTAAGAGGTTGCTTGATAAGGTGAAGTGTTTCTGCTACATACATGTGAAAGCACTTGACCGCACTTCAAGATGTTTAAATTAAGCACGTGTTAAAATAAATTCCATGTATTTGATGCTTTGTTCTTTTGAACACGTTAATCTTTGCTACTACTACAATTTACAGGTTGGCTTTGTAATCGATGAGCGCCTAAGAGTCAAGAACAACAAGCAAAAGGTACTGTAAATATTTATGACGTTTCTGTTTCCTTTAAGCGTAGTCGTTTTTCCAGGTGATTTTTTTTTCCTGTAGGGCCACTGTCGTTTTTAAGAACGGCTTTCTTTTGTTGTTGCCATTTATGGCTTCTGATTTGTGGCACAGTCTATTCTTTCCAATCTTTTTATAATCTGTTTGTAAATTGTTGTCGTTTCTTCTCAAATATTGTTTATTACAGCGGTTCTCGTCTTTAGTGCTGTTTGCAAGGATGCCATTTCACTCTGCTGTCTTTATACGTGAAAATCATTTTCGGAGTTACTGTCGTTTCTCCGAGCTTTTATCGTTTTTCAGCTATGTTGTCATTTCTTGAGAGGTACTATCGTTGGTCGAAGGTAGGATATTGTCGATTTTTCAACCCGGCGGTTTTTAGTTTTTGTCGTTTAATTCTATCTTACGACAAGCGTTGACATAATCACGTCGGGGCTTTCTGTTTTGTTTTTTATTTTTTTGCCGTTTCTGAGTTGTCAAGAGTCTGTCTTTTGCAGTTGGTTGTGGAATAAATTATTGTTGTAAATTTCTTGTCGTTTTCTAAGAACAGTGTCGTTAGGTATAGTCATCATCGTTTCTAATATATTGTTGTTCTTGTAAGTTGTTGCCCTACATTACACATTAACTTCTGTCCCAAAATTTACTGTCGTTTTTCATTTCTTTGTCGTTTTGGGGCTAAATTGTCTATTTTGAAAGCTGCTATCGCTGCATGTAGCGGTTTCATAAACTGGTTTCTAGTTTGTTGTAGTTTTTAAAAGAGGATGTCGTTTTGCAGATGTGATCGTTATAAAGGTTATTGTCTATTATGAGAATTTCGTTCCTTCTTGTTGTCGTTTCGGAACATTTGTCATTTGTAAGAGAGGCTTTCCTTTTCACTTTTTTCAAAATTTTTTTGGTAGATGGTTGCCGTTTTCAAAGTTGTCGTCGTTTATTACTGTCACTGTCGTTTTTATTTGTTGTCGTTTGCTAACAATGTTTAAGTTGGCTTTATAAGCAATGTGTCGTTTCGCTAAGTTTCTGTCATTTATGGCAGTTTTGGCATTTTTTCAAATGTATCTGTCGTTATTTGGATAGGAGTAGGATAAGTCTTGTTTACGACTCCGTCGTTTTTAGAAGCGGATGTACTTGGGTGATGTTCCCGTTTTCAAGGTTACTGTTTTTTGTAAGATGGCGTTTTCCTTGTTGCGGTTCCTTCACTGGTATGGAGGCGAATCTTAACCAAACATTGTTCTCTGAATCCTGACATTGGAATAAAACATTTCCGGTTCTATTAAGATTCTCTTTCCTTTGGAAAGGACGTTTTACTGGCAACATAGCTTAAATTTCCTGTGTACAGTGTTTAGTCGCGTCTCATGATACCTTTATAACGTATCAGGATGTTTTGCGCTCGCTGAAGTTGTGCCTGAAGTCTGAGGACGCATTTCAATTCGCGGAATATGTAAGTATATATATGTACTCTTTGTGGATTTGTTTCTGATTGTTATCTGAAATAATGATAAAGAATCCAACACAAGTAATGACACAGCTATTTTAGTAAATAGTTACTCGCCAACAAAGAAGTCATCCTTGACGATTTCCCCTTCCTTCCCTGCCGAGCCGCCTCTCTTTGCCATTCGAAGTACTACCTCTGCCTTCCCTTTCTATAACATACCCATGCGCCTTCCTTTCCAATCACTAAGAAAAAAGAAATACCAATCAAATCAAAGCCCTGTCTAAGTAAAGCTTCGTCTGTTATTTTTCGGCCCCAGGGGAGTTTACTCGACCCCTTCCCCAGTCTCCCGCACTGCTCAAGTAAGTGTGTGACTCCGTATGAGGACCTCCTTCACTTCTGCCCACTCTCCGTTCTCACGGTTCTCACAGCAGAGGAGGAAGGGTGGGCAGCTGGCACCACAAGCCCTCTGTCCCACACATCTATCCAGAAGCAAGTGTAGTTCACATTGTGAAGCTAAGAATTAATTGAATGACTTCTTAGCTTTAGCCTATATTTTGTTTATTGATGTCAAATTTATTTACAATAGGTTTTGAGATGGGAAAAAATCCCTGCTGAAAGGCGTGCCCATTTGATGCGGGAAAAGCAGGTTTGGGTCTTCTATTCATAGACCGTTTGTTTAATCATGCTTGGCTGATATCTGTGAAAGTATATGCTTTGCTCAAGTTTTGTGCTAGTTCACGAACATGTAGAATCTTCCCAAAAAAAAAAAAAAGAAGTTGTTTTAGACAAGTAACCAAGCATTAGATTAGATTTTCCTAGACTGAGTTTTTTATAATTTAGAAAACTTTACTTAATTAGTCACTTGAAGTATTCTTAAATTGATAGGTAATTTGAAATAACTTCACCGTGCATCTTACTTGTTACTTCATTCTTCCCAAACAAGATTTTATTTTGTGTTTCTATCTGGCACAATTTTGCACGAAGTAGAGCGTATGTTAAATTCGGTATCAAAATAAGTACTATATTGAAGGGTGCTTTTCTTATCTAAAGGCCTGTTTGGCAAAGCTTTCTAGAAGCTGCTCTTGGACGTGTTTGGATGAACTATTAGAAGAACTTCATGTCAAAGCCAGAAAACATGGCTTCCGGAAAAAGATCTTTTGAATAGAATTTAAAACTTTGTCAAAGTTTAAGTTAGACATTATAAACTTTATTTAAATATTTTTATTTTAACTTCAAAAGCTCTTTTGGGAACACTTATTGGAAAGCCACGTCTTTTACTTCTCTTCTTCTACTGACTAAAAGCAAAGGCAAAAGCAAACTAGCCATTAATTCAAAATTTGGTACCGGCACATTAATTTGACACTGTATCGGAGATTCTCTTAATAGTCTACACTTTCTTTCCCCAGGAACATTTCCAGAAATTAAGGATTGAAAATTCAATGGGTTCATCAGCACCAACAGCCAAACAGGTGATGACAAGTTGATTTAGCAAGTTCTCTGTTGATAGATGCAATTACCCTTCTGAAATTCTTTTGTTTTATTATATTTTCCGGTGATGCAGAAGGGGTATCTTCTTATATTAATCGTTTAATTTCTACATGCATTTTGCCTAGTTCTCTGGTTTTACTACTACTTTTACTTGCGTCCATTTCATTCTTTATATATCGTCAACTTTCTAATGGAATATTCCTTCAAATTTTTTTATTTGCTTCCCGGTGTTGTGTTCTTGACTATAGCCCATTTGGCAACCCCCCCCGTTTTTAACCCACTTTTCGAACTTTGTTTTCCTACTTTTATCTACAATGTTTTCTATCATAAAATTTTGCAGTTACTGTTTGAATTGTGAGTTTGAACCTATGAACATGATTCATACGGAGATAACTTTTCCGAATAGCACTTATTGGTTCCTTTGAGTAATGTTTAAATTTTCTATCTGGTTTGTCCTTGTGACACCAATATAAGGTACTTATTAATCTGCGTGCTCTACTAAGGATCTATGATAGTATCCACTGCGTAACTACTTTAACAAATTACTGTCGTTTTTAACTTCGACTTGCTTGAATTTTTTCTTTTTCATGTAGTCTTTTTTCTTGTTCGAATCATGTGGGGAATTTGTGTCTTCATTCAAGTGAAAGGATAGAAGTACTGTAATTCTGTGATAGACACTCTGCTATGTGCCTTGGAGAGTTCTAGAATGTTCTAGAGACTAATGTCCTTTTTTTCGGTGTTGATGATCAGATATCTTACCTGCAAAGTTTGGGTTGCACTGTGGCCCCTGCATCCCGTCTCCACGCTTCTCATCTGATTGAGCAATACAAGTCATTGTGATCCGAGATTGCCGTTAGGAATTCTGAATATTAAAAAAAAAAGGAAGGAAATTAAATTATCAGTTATTTTTTTTTAATATATGATCTCTTACAGTTCTCAATGATCGTTGACGCTCTCTATAACTAACTGTCAACTGAAACCAAAAAGTTGTGTGACGCCTTCTCATTTCAACCAAAAGGAGCCCTAAATAGCCCTTTCAATAGTACTAGTTTTTTTTATTTTTTATTTTTTTGGCCTTGAGGAAACCTTTTAGGCTCGTTTTGTCCGATTTGTACAAAAATCCTCCCTAAGCATATTCCTTTTTGAGGTAACGTATTTATATTCACGGACTATGGCTATGTTTGGTAGGAGGGATGGAGAGGAGGAAGCTATGTTTGGAAATGAGTTGAGACGAATTATTTTGGTGACAATCATACCGAGTGTGCTCATGATCGAAGCGGTTAAGCTCGTAAATTTTCCTTCAATACCTTCATCTCTAGCTGCCGACTATCTTCATCCGTCATCTGTACTTAGCCATGGCTCTGAAGTCGGTGAAGAATTTCAGCCGTTTCCATGGCGGGAATCTCCACAACACAAGCCAAAAGGACTAGTTGGAGATGCACGCCGTCCTCGTCCGCCTGGCTCACTCGATCCTTTCAAAAATTGGCAGCCATTTCGGCTAGTAAAGTCAGAAATATGTGATAAGAAATCCCATATAGGTTGTAGGCATTTTCCAGAACAATATGAGGATTGTCACCGTAAGCTTTTTCATCATTGCATGGAGGCAACTTCCTCAAAAGCGCCTTAAGGCCTCTAACTTTGAATTACTGTATTTTTAAATCTGCTTTTCAATTTCTCATCTACATGCATGACACAAATACTTATGTATAGGTCTATGCAATACATAAAATGTTACTTCAAAAAATTCAAAAAAAAAAAAAAAAAGTATCTTGCATGATGGAACTTGCTGTTATTGAATACTTTTGATATTATCAAATTTTTCCTGCAGCTAATATTATTTACGTTTAAATATAATGGATATATATATATATATATATATATGTTTCAGCATATGGATATATCATGTATGTCTTATCCAACATGTACACAATCCTCTAAACATGAAACTTTGTTGTTGTTGTTGTTGTTTTAATTTTTATTTTATTTTTGTTGCCTAAATTTATATGCTGGGATTTCAAAGTAATTATGCATAGACCTGTCTTAAGAAGAAGACGAAGAAGAAGAGAATAATATTGCAATTAAAAAAAAAAAACTTTTTCTTCTAGCTAGGCTTTAGATCTTCATATGAAACGTTTTTATTTTTATTTTTATTTTTTAAAATGTAATCCAATATGTATACTCCTGTAAATGTATAAAAAATACAAAATTTTGTCTATAAACAGACTCGAACTTATTTTAAATGACCAAGTATTGATCTTTCGCTAATATTGAAAAGTTCATCCTAAATTAATTTTAACGTACTCCAAAAGCCACCGTAACACATTAATAAATAAGTATAATTAAATATCATCTAAAAGCATTCTAATAATCTCAAGAGAAAAGTATTTTAATAATCGCAAACATTGCCACCTAAAAAAATCATTATAACATCTAAATAACTATTTTTATTTATTCATCAGCCTCTATATATACACGTACGAAACAATCTAGGAATTATTGCAGTGTACACTAGCAATTCCTCTTAATTACCTGGAAAAAAAAAAAAGATATTAGAAGCTATTTCTCGAAATTTAACTAGAGGAATTATTTCGATGATAATCATAATTTAAAGCATACTCATCATGGTCCAAGCTGCCAAGCAAAATGATTTTCCTTCAATATCTTCATCAGTAACTCCCCAAAATCTCCCTCCTGATCTGCTTATCCGCAATTCCGAAGTTGGTATTCGACGGCGGTGGGTGCTGTTTCCCGCGGTGGCCGCCTCCGACGTCTATGATGGTGTTGAACGATGGCGGCCATCTCATGAACTGGCAAAGTACATAATATGTAAAGAGAAAGCTCATAAAGGTTGTAGGAATTTTCCAGAACAGTATCTGGATTGTCACACTAAGGTTCTTAACCATTGCATGGAAACTATTACTATTCCCCTTTAACCATTTTAATAACTAGTACCAAATTGGATTATGGCTTTGTCATAATCAATTAAAAATAAAAGGTTAGTCTTCTTCTTCTTCTTCTTCTTCTTTCTTTTTTTTTTTTTTTTTTTTTTTTTTTTTTTTTTTCACGTGCATGCATGGCATTATATTTGATATGTAGTTTATTCTATCTCATGCTAAGAGAACCATAGGGTAAATTACTTATTTAGTTCCTAAATTTTATATCATGTGTAAACTTTGACCCCTAATATATATATATATATATTTGTAACTGAAATACTCTTAAATTATTAAAATATTGTTATAATAGTTATTTCCATTAATTTTTGGACAGAATCCATTAGTAATTTGATCAAAAAGTGATGCTAAGTAACGGATTCCGTAAAAAAATTAACAGAAAATACCACTGTAACGGTGCTTTTAATACTTTATGGTTATTTTAGCCATGAAATAAAAAGTAGGAATGCCCCTAAACTAATACAATAGTCATTTTTATTAGTTTTTGGACTGAATTTGTTAGTAATTTAATCAAAAAGTGATGCTAACTAACGGATTCTATCCAAAAATTAACAGAAAGGACTATTATAGGAACATCGTCTTTAGCAATATATATATATATATATATAATCAGTTTATTTTGCAGCTAGCTATATGGATATGTTGAGGATTAACATGACGAGGAAAGCTTTCGACTGATATCTTAATTATGTGTTGTGTTTCTTTTTCGAGTACAATTATCAGTCGTATGATTAGTACTTGAGAAATTTATGTGATATTTAATTTAATTACAAGTTTGTAATGGATAATAAGATACGACATAAAATAAGCATCTATATTATAATTATTATAATATGGAACGTTGTGTTTAAATATTTAACTACTCGGAGTTTCTCTCTCTCTCTCCCTCTCGTTTGTTAAAAGTGTCTAGTCGCTCTTAAGCTTAAAATAGTTGTAACTTTAGAAAAATTTAAATATTTCCCATTTAACGGCCTATATTATAATTAAAAAAAAAAAGGGATAAAAAACAGAGAGTTAAGTACCGTAGTACTGTTGGTTTTTTTTTTTAAAATTTTAAATTTAATTCGGCTTTAACAGAAATCTCAGCAACCAAGGTTCAGTGAGGCTAATTATTATATTTGTCTTAGCATGTTTTAAATGAAAACTCTATTAGAAGCGGTCAAGTGAGATTAATTTAAAAATCCAAAAGCAAAATCTGCCTTCAAATTCAAGGGGATATGGGTGATGTTGATACTTAATGTGCATTTTTTTTTTATATTTTAAAAATAGAAAATGAAACTGTTAAAAGGAAAAGCCACCAAGATGGTTTGGAAGTTTCTTCTAGTTTTTAGGCGCGTAGTCATGATTTCATAGGACACAAAATTGAGAGGAATATTATTTAAAAACAAAAATAAGACAAATCACCAAACAGCAAGGTGGGTAAAGAGAGTGTTTATTAGTTGTTTAGTAAGTTTTCCATAAAAATCACATGTGAAAAAACAATTGCCATCTATATTTTGCATCACCAAAAACGATTGATAACCAAAATGCCGTCACATTGTCGTTTTTGTTTTTATTATTATTATTTGTTTCCACTTTTTTTCTTTTTCATGTTGTTTGTTATATTACGAAGATCTTCATTTTTCACATTTTTTTTGTTTGTTATTTATCTCTTGTTGTTTTTCAACTTGTTACCGTTTTTTATTAGTTTATTCGAGTCATTGTTTACCGTCGTTATTTATTAGTTAGTCAATTTGAATTTTTTGTGTCGTTTTTAATTCTGCTGCTGCTAATGCAATTAGGGTGATGTTTTTATTTTTTATGACGTTTTGCATGCTGTCGTCGTTTTATGTTTTCTTTGTTTATTATTGCTTTTGGTGTCGTCTGCATTCCTGTTCATTTATCACGTTTTAGCTTTTTTCACACGGTTGTCAGTTGCTATCGTTATTCGAGGCGCTTGTTGTTTTCCAAATTATTCTTCATTACCGTTATTATCTTACTATCGCTACTAATTATCTAGCCTTTTATTACTTTTTGTCGTTTTTTTCTTTACATGATATTGTAATTCCCATTTTTTGTCGTTTTATAATTTCTCGTCGTTTGTTAATTTTCGTGTCGTTTATCATTAGGATCGTCGTTTTCTTCACGTTTTCGCTTTTGATCTCCTTGGTTATCGTTGTTCAGCTTTTATAGTACTCAATTAGCTTCCCTACAGTTTTTTCTTGTCAATTTATTCATCGGCTATCGGTTTCTATTCTTTGTTGTCGTTCAATTCTCTGGTGTTGTTTCCTCGTGGTCGTCGTTTTTCTCTTGCTGTCTTTTTCTTTTCTCAAGTAACTGTCGTTTTCATTCTCTTATTTTGTTGTCGTTTATATAGTGCTTACCATTTCCTCTGTCGAATGGCTGTATTTCAATCACCCGATAATTGGCGCTATTCGTCTCTAGACATACTAGTAAGTGACTCCACCCCATTTCCAAATAATAATAATAACAAATACAAGTGAAATGGTCAGTGAAAGTCAATATATTAAGAATTTAATCCTTAAACTTGGTCAAATTAACAAGGAGGATTAAATTTTAAACTGAATAAGTCATGTACTTTATTTTTATTTTTAATTTTTACTTCTTCGTATTGAAGGCTGAAGTAGCATCCAAGTGTGTGTGTGTGTGTATAGGTATAAGTACATAAAGTAAACAAAACAAAAACAAAAAACTGTTGACACCCTAGTACAGCAGTATCACTTTCTTTCTGCTATACATAAGGTCTATACTTGTCTTGGTGTCGCATTATTTCGTCAAACTTAAGTTTTGTATCTCTGTTCTTTTCTTTTTGTTAATAAATTCTCAAACTTTAACTTGTTTGGAATCTTAATTTATCTAGATTTTGGAGTCGAAATTCGAATTGAATTAAAGAAGAGGACAATTTAAGATTTGAAATCTGTTCGGATGATAAACTATACAGACTTGTTTTAACAGTCATTCATTCTTTTATAAACTTTACTATACTTACTTTAAAACAGGACTTCATACGTCGGGTGGAAAGAACTGCTCAGGCTGGCCGATCCACGGTTGCAATCTCGCTTGTGAATCGATGCGAATTGGAGTTATTAGATAATATAAAACTATATTCTAAAACTATATTACCAAATAACACACTGATTGACTGAAGAGAATTATCTTTACATTCACTCATGATGAGAAAGTAAGTAAAACAAACCAATAATCATCAAACAAGAGAGAACAATACTACGATGCAAAATCAGATCAAGAAACAATCAAAACGTGCAGAAGTGAGCGATTGTACGGACAATCCGAAAAAGTGTACGGACGGCCATACGACAGCGGAGGTGTATGGATGTCAACTTTGATACCATGTAGAAAACCAAAAAACCAATTTGGGAGCAAGAGAAAGCTAGGGTTTCTTATTCCAATCAATAATTCAAAATAATACGTCAAAAGAGGCTTATTTAGACTAAATAGAAAAATATAAAAAAGACTAATCTACCATTAACGGTTAAAAAGAAGAAAACCTAATAATAACAGGAAACAAGTAATAAGCAATAAAATAGATATAAAACTATATTATCTAACAATAAAATAGATATAAAACTATAATATAGTTTTATATCATCTAACAGGAGTAGTATTTGGTAGAAGTTGAATTTGTCCTACATCGACAACTTACTGAGACTTTTATGGTGTTTATATGTAGATTCAGCACCTTCTTCTCTTAAACTAGCTTTTGTTTGACTAGGCGAAAAGGGAAAGATACATTTTTTTGAGCGTCCTGATAAGTAGCCGAAGCGACTTGTTAAAATAATGTATTGTACTAGGAAGAACCGACGAAAACACGATGATGAAAGTCTTCGTACCAGCGGGCGCCATGGTGACAAGTCCGGTGTTGTAAGTGAAGTACAGGGCAATGACACAGATTTGAAACTCCAAATGCATCGGGAAACCGTATGTGAGAATGGCGAGCATGTAAAGCGATACAGAGAATCCGATAGAGTTGAAAACCACGAAAAGCAGATAAGTCACTGAGCTGTAAGAACCCAGAATGGACCTCCCAGCTACATGTGCCGGAGTAGCACTGCCATTCCCATTGAAGTTACTGTCCTGCCAAACGCCACTCGGAGGGTTGATTCCCACTTGAAAGGTTGCTGTGGCCACCAAAATAGCCATGACTAGAAGGGAACTCCGCACATCGCTCGGAGAATCTCTGCCCTTCTTGAACTTGAAGTACTCAACCAAGTCATCTGCACTCTCCATTGTCTCGCAGCGATGATTTTGTGAAGCTTGATTCGTGTCAGGTTCAAGGGAAGCTGAAAGAGAGGGGACCATGTCTTTGGCTCTTTTTGCTCCTTCGTTTCGAAGGAGCTCCTCGATTTCTCGGTCTCCTGCTTCGCTTGGGAAAATGTGTAGCAAATCAAGAGCTGTTAGACCACTCTTGTTTACAGCATTTACATTCAAAAAAGCACTTGATGTTGTTGTTCCAGATATGCAAAGTAACCATTCTACCACCTGTGACAAGTTTAAATTTGTATTAAAATCATCCAGAGGAACAAGATACGTAATGATAGGTTTAACTATGTCGGATGCCTTTTTCTTCCAACATTTCAGCATTACAAAAGCTGCTTCCAGAAACCAATTATGAGACTACCAAACATTTCGCTAGATTATGCCAGTTCAAGGTTGTTTCCTGGAAGCTATTTTTAGCTTCCCGAGTCTAAAAGCTGTTTTTGGCTACTTGAGTGGAAAAATTACTTTTAAAAATGTTTGGATGATCTATCAGAAGAGTTTCCGGTCGAATCCACAAAACTATGGTTTATCAAAAAAAAAAAAAAAAAAAAATCTTTTATAAGTAGACTTTCAAAACTAATAATAGAGTTTTAACAACACAGTATGGACTTGTTGTAACATATTTGTTGCCTGGTAGAAAATTTAAATACATTTTGATTTGTTATATTCTTTTAAAATGGTGGTTCCAAACATCTACCAAAAAACTACAATTTTTAGTTTTCTTTCTGATCAAAAGCAAAAAGTATAAACTTTGTCAAAGGAGAGCTTAATCTTAAGGCTATAATTCTTGCAAAGTGACAGTTGAGAAGTACGTATAGTGACTGTTATACTTATATGGGCTACAACATCTCTTCTAAGTTGCTTTTGGTCAAATTCAAACTTATTGTTAACACATAAAGATCCAGAGTAGGGCTCAATCATTGGACTGAGGCTTAAAAACGATCTCATCTGTTGAAATCTTTTCAACGGCTCAGATAGTTTTTCTACTATTATTGTGAATGAAAGAAACTAATAATAATGACAGTATTATACTTGCCTGGCGGTGTTTTCTCCAAGTTGCAAGGTGAAGAACAGAATTGCCCAATTCATCTCTCGCATTCAAAATCTCCTCTTTCTTCATTTCTCTAATCCATCTCAACACCAAATCTACCACCTCGAATTGGCTGTTCTTCACAGCAAGATGAAGAGCAGTTTCATTTAGCGGCCGTGACATCTTCAACACTCTCCGGACAAGCCAAGAGCATCTCCCAAACGATGTCTGACCTCCCTCTGCTGGCTGCAAAATGAAGTGGGGTCCACTTATTTCTTCCCTCGATCCGGCAAAGCCGCCGGTCGACCATCAAAAACTCCCTCACCATCTCCAAATACCCGTTTGCAGAAGCCATGTGGACGGGGCTAAAACCATCCTGATTGAGTTGCTTGGCAAACTCTGGTTTCAGCCTCAAATTCTCCTTGACAAAGTCAACATGCCCCGATACAGAAGCGATGTGCAGCGGATTCTCCGACGACAAAAGAGCGGTTTTGTGGAGCATGAGAGGTTCTTCTGCGAGCAACCGGTGCAGAGTTTGAGTGTTTCCTGCTTGAGAAGCCTCTAACAGCCTTGTGTCCATTGCTTTATGTGTCAAACTACTGCTATGTTGTTTTTTTTCACATTGTATGTCGTTTCTGATCGACTTTGGGATGTATTTGCTTGGTGAGAAAGATTAGTTGGATGGATTTGACTAGAAGAATCAGAAATATATATATATATATATATATATATATATATATATGATCCTCTACATGATGTTTTTGTTGAGAAACCATATACTAACGATTAGACGCGTAGCCACTTAAATATATAAATTTAAGTTGAACACGCTTTTGCTAATTGATTGTTGGCTTTACTATTTTAATTTTGTTGACCTTGGAATATAGAATCATAAAACTATATATAATCAATTCTTGTTGCGTCTCTAATCCAATTTTTTAATGAACGCTTAACAAAGGATCTCACCAGAAATTGATAGGAATATTAGTTGAAAATCCGAACCTTAACGAAAAGTAAATTGCGTAGTAGGTTAGTACGGGTTGTTCTTACATTTAAGACCCTGAAAGTGGTTCACTCAATACTCGATTGTTAACTATAAACCCATCATAATAATCCATTATCGATAGACCATCCCATTAGATGCTGTATGTATATATATAGCTATTTACGTACAGTTGAGAAAACTCCTATCATAGTAACGGTTTTTTTTTTTTTTTTTTTGGTGTGTAAAATTAGTATAGGTGTATTCAGAAATTAGATTCATAATCAGATATTAAGTGAATTTATCATATCCTAATAAAGATATAAAGAAATTAAGTTAGTGACAGTTTTTAGACAGGTACTTTAAAAAATGACCAAACTTTTTTTGGTCATTTTTTTAAAGAGGAAAATGACTGAGATTTAGTAAAAAGGTTGATGTGCTGGGTAACCAGTGGTTGACTATTAACTAATAAATTATTGATTGATATTGGTTATATATATATATATAATCTATTACTAATATTGTATAATCAATCACATTGAACATTTTTAAGACGATCTTTTTTTTTTTTTTTAAATCTAACAAAATTAGGGATATCTATTAAAAAAAAAAAACCTATAAACATCTTTCCACACATCCCAAAAAATTAGGAGTTTAAAAACTGTTCCAATTCAGATTAAAATCTTCGACTATATGTACATACACAATTGAAGGAATTTCAGGGGAATAAAAAAAAAAAATTAATAGAGATTGTTTTTCATTTAAGAAGGATATGATTATTTTTTTTTATTACATATTATTATTATTGTTGTTTTTATTGTTATTATTATTATTATCGAGTAGGGGTAATGTTATTTTTTATATTTTTTAAAATGGTTGCGCAACTGAAATTATAGAAATGAAGATAAAAATTCCTAAATATTATCAATTCGTTTATACAATTATATAATTACATATATTATACACCTATATACAGAGGCATATTTGGAAAAAACTCTCTACTGCGAACCTTACAAAAGCTTTTCATATTTTCTAATATTGTTTTGTTACATATTAATTAAAGTTTAACCCAAAGCATAATACTTTTTTTAATGACTCGAAACTCGCGACTCTTGCTGCTATGCATAAGTTCAACTTCATTTTTTTAACTCAAAACGCTTACAACTGGCTAATTGGCTGTCATTAATCTATTTTATTTTTAAAAAAATAGCCATATCAATTAATTTATTTAAGAAAGTAAGTCTTAAATTACTATAACATTGTGGAACACGCAATTAACGTAATATAAATAGTTTCATTTTGAATAAATTCTAACTTATCATGCATGCATGTTTTAGTGTATATATATATATATATATTTATATATACGCTTATATAGAATTGTAGTCACCATTGGATCTTGATTAGTTGAGAACATAAAAAGAGAAGAGAAACATGTGTGGTTTGAGAAAAGTTCTAGTTCATGTAGTGATGATTATATCAATATTTATAAGTTCACATTTTGGTGCTTTTATATATGCAATATTCAATATTAATCCTCCATTATCTCCAATATCTCTTTTTAGTCCTAATTATAATTATCATATTCCTCCAACAACATCTCTACTTGCCTCTAAAAACGATGTACCTGCGTTGGAAAGGATCGAAATTTGTAAAAGTTGGGCTCATAAAGTTTGCAGAGAACAAATGCAACAGAAAAAAGCAAGAATTTGGCAGTTTACCAAAGGAGTGTCTTGATAGAAGATATCGGGAATGCATGGGCGAAAAAAATATAGAAACCTTGCCACCAATTTGATTTTTATTATAAGCTGAGCTTTGATCTTGCCCTGAGCTTAATGTGGAAACTAATTAACCTCTAGACATTGTTTTTTGGTTACTTAATTATTGTTTACTGAGGTTGTAATTAGACAAGCAAGCATGATATTGTGACACCTAGCAATTCTCTCTATATATGTATTTTATATATGTTGTCTCTCGTTTCAATGACTGTTGCTTGACTCTTTATTAAGTATTATGCCATTTAAATTTAACAACTTGACCACGTAAATATATATTTGTTTGTCTACTCGTTTTATTTTTATTGTAAGTTTTTTTTTTTTAACCATTTCCTCCTGAACTTTACGGATTTGTAAAACTGTTTAAAAAAACGGCGATTAAGCGCGTGAGCACCACCGCCCCCCCCTCCCCCACCCACAAACATACACACACAAATGAATTTGGTTACAAGAAGAAACATAAATCAATATATTAATTTCTACACACACACACATGAATTTGGCTACGAGAAGAAACAGAAGAAACAGAAATCAATATATTAATTTCTACAGACACACAAACGAAATTGGCTACGAGAAGAAACAGAAGTCAATATATTAATTTCTACACACACACAAATGAATTTGGCTACAAGAAGAAACATAAATCAATATATTAATATATTAATTTCTACCAGATGCTAAATGAATTTGGCTACAAGAAGAAACATAAATCAACATATTAATTTCTACCGGATGCTATTAGACGCGTAGCCACTTCAATAATATTGTACATGCAGTTGAACACTGTTTTGCTAATCAAATATATATTAATTTCTACCATTTCCTATTAGACGCGTAGCCACTTTAATAATATTGTAAATGCAGTTAAACACTGTTTTGCTAATCAAATAATTGTTGCCTTTACTATTTTCTTGACCTTGAGATAAAATCATTCATATATAGTATTATTATTATATTATCATTTTTTTTTTCTTTTTTGATAAGTAAGTTAGATATTATCATTTCCTGTTGCGTCTCTAATCCAACTCTCCTAAGTATATTTATAATAATATTTACACGCACACAATATTGTCGGTCGTTTTTCTACATTTCTTGACAATGCACTCTGCTTTTAATTGCCAAATTAAACGTTGACAATAGCACTTTCTGATAACAACTGAGGTTCACTTCACCCTTGATTAAGGACAATTCTTGCCAACAGTTTTATGCCTAAATGAAAAGACAAAGACGAATTGAAACCTATAAGGTGTATACTATATAATTATATAGAGCTTAATTTCATCCCGTTTGGTTAGTTAAGCGAGTGGTCAAATCGGACATGTTTGCATTGTTTTTATTTTTATTTTTTTTTTTTGAAAGGGAAAATTTCATTGCTTTCACTAAGGAGATAAAAAAAAAAACCAAACATAACAAACCATGCATTACATAGGACGAAACTCTTAATTAAGAACATATCCACCAATGAGTGAGAGTTAGAAATAATCTCATAATTTAATTTATAAATAGTAAGGATATCTTACCAATAGTACTATATATACATTAATTTATGAATATTAGATATATCAAAATTAAAAATATGCAAAAACTAGGTAAAAATATGATCCAAATTAGTCTCTTATCTGCCTTAGTGAAGAATTCTCATAGATATTTTTGGTTAAACAAACCTATTGATATAGGTGTTTTCTTCTCTCTCTTTCTCTCTCTAGAGTATTTAAAATCAAATATTGTGCAGATTTAATATTGTAACCTAATAAACATTAATTAGTAGTTAAAACGTTCTAGATAGTTTTGCACATACAAATTAGAGAGGAGAACCATGTGTAATATGAAAAACGTTCTAGTTTATGTAGTGACAATTATAAGTACAGTTCTTTTTGTTGCTATTTTTTTTATACCAATAAATATTCTTCCAATATTAACTCCAATGTCTCTTTTTGATCCTAAGTATCATCTACTTGTTACTGACAATTATGAAGATGTTTCTGAAACGGAAAAGGTCAGCATTTGTAGCAGTTGGGCTCAAAAAGTTTGCAGAGAAGAAATGCGACAAAGTTACAAAATACCAAGCAAAATCAAGTTAGGGAAATTACATGGGGACTGTCTTAATAGAATATATCGATAATGCATGGCCAATAAAACTATTGAAGCCTTGCCCTTGCCACTATTTCCATTAGGCTTTCTTTTTGGGAAAAGGTTATTAATTTAGAGTGAAGTAATTAATTGGATATTACATTGAGGTTTAATATTAACATTAACCTCTTAAACATGTTTAATTTTTTTTTTACTTGTTTTTTTTTGAGCTTGCTAGACTCTAGTATAAGCATGATATTGTGCAACAGTCTTCACCAAAAAAAAAAAAAAAGGACATCGTGAAACTTTACTTTTGAAAGGCTTACATACATACATACATACATATATATATATATATATAGAGAGAGAGAGAGAGAGAGAGAGAGAGAGAGAGAGGAGTATTTTGTTTCATAAAAAAAGGGCGATTAGGCCTCCATGAATTTGACTAGAGGAAGAAACATGTTAATTTCTGCCAGATGCTATTAGACGCGTAGCCACTAAAATAATATAAATGGAGTTGAACACTGTTTTGCTAATTAAATGATTGTTGGCCTTATAATTACTATTTTCTTGACCTTGGAATTGAATCATTCATATATAGTACTACTATTTATCTTATCATTTCTTGTTGTGTCTGTAATCCAACTCTCCTAAGAATATTATAAACACACACACACACATATCTATACATACATTGCTGGTCCTCATTCTCGTTTTTCTACATTTCTTAACAATGCAGTCTGCTTTTAATTGCCACATTAAACATTAATACGGGCTACTTTCTGATGACAACTGAGGTTCACTTCATCCTTGCAATAAATTAAGGACAATTCTTGCTAACGCAGTTTTGTGCCATATTGAAAAGACAAAGACGAATGGAAACCTACGAGGTGTATACTATATAGTTATATAGAGCATTCATCTTGTTGGGTTAGTAAAACGAGTGGGAAGAAAAAAATTTTAGTAAGAATTGTCAAATTCAAAATCTATAGATTGTTTTCGTGTTTTTTTTTTTTTTAATAAGTGAGGGTCAGAAATTCATAACTTAACTTAATCTGTAAATATTAAGGATATCTTACCAATAGTGTACACTAATTTGTGAATATTAGATCTGATTAAAACAATACCATTGTTAAAAATATATAAAACTAACAGGATAAAAATTTGATTCAAATTAGTCTCCTATATGCCCTATTAAAGAATTCTCATAAGCATTTAATTAAGGTTAAAACATTGATGTAGGTGTTTGCTTTTCTTTTCTTTTTTGAGTACTATTAATATTCAAGTTTTGTGCAAATTTAATATTGTAACCTAATAAACATTTAGGGCCTGTTTGGCACACCAGTTTAGTTTAAACTAAACTGTACTTTTTTCATCATGTTTTTTGTCTTTTCCCCAAAAGTTTTTTGTCTTTTCTGAAAAAGTCAACAAAATTTACTATGCAAACTTAAAAATCTCAACTCAACTTAAACTGAACTTGTGCACCAAACGGGCCCTTAGCAGTTAAAGAACATGAGTTTCAATTCTGACAAAAATTCTTGGATTAGTAATATCTTTATAATATATACACTATATATGCTGTATACACATAGGCATATATATATATATATATAATTTTATAATATCTATAAAGGCTACATATTTTTATGTTTTAAATTTTCCATTGCTATATATTATTTTGTAATTTTTTTTATTAATGTATTAATTTACGGTTACCGATCACTATACCCTTTGTTTTTTCATAAAAGAAAAAAAGCACGTAATACTTTATAATGATCACTCGTTACTTTTGACCCTTGCTATTATGCATAAGTTTTCCACATTATTAATTTTTTATTTTAACACACTTACATTGGAAAATTAATAGTCAGTAATTCATTCTTTAAAAAAGGCATTAATTTATTCAAGAAAATAACTTATAACATTCTAGTGGACGAAGCATAATGTTTACATGTAATTTAACTCATTAGATTTTTTTTTTCTTAGGAGAAATTCTTATATGTTGATATAGGGGATGTTTTAGGATACTATATATAGAATAGTTGTTCACACATAAAAATTAGAGATCGGCAGAAAGTAACATGAAAAATGTTGTAGTTAATGGTAGTGACAAATATGCCAATTATAAGTACGTTAATTTGCGTTGCGTTTTATATGCCAATAATATTCCTCCAATATTATTAACTCCAGTATCGTGATCTTACTTTTGATCTTATTTTCATACTCTTTCATCCTACTTGGTTACTTTTTGGGTTTCCTGTTTTTATTTGCCAATAATTTTCTCCTCCTCCTCCTCCTCCTCCTGCTCATCCTTCTTTTCTCCTCTCCTCTTCTCTGCTGACTGCTCCTCCGAATTCTCTCCTTCTTCTCCTTCTGGAGGAGACAACTTCTCTTCTTCTCCCTAACTTCTCTTCGCCTTGTTGCTTCTCCTCTCTCTCTTCTCTCTCCTCCTTCTTGGGTACTCTCTCTCCTCTCTCTTATATTTTCCTTCTTTTCTTTTCTTCTTCTTCTCTTCTTCTTCTTCTCCTCCTCCTTCTCCTCCTCCTTCTTCTCTTCTCCTTCTCTTCTTCTTCTCCTTCTCCTTCTTCTTCTTCTTCTCCGTTTTTTTTGAAGGGGAAATATATTTGATATAACAGGAGAGAGTAAACAAACACTTGATAAACAATCGGTTCCATTTAAAAAATCTGAATAAAAGTTTCAAGGAGAAACGAATTATAACTGGTATAGCATATATATTAAACATCGATCGAGCACACAAATAGTACTATTTTACAAATCCTTCAATCTAGTGACAATGACGAATTCTATAGCACCAAGGTCACAATCCGGGTAAGCAAACGGAAAATAAAACTAAACGCTAAACCAAACGATACAGTCATTAACGCCTAAAACAACAAGGAAGATCGGGCACCGAACAAGACAGAAGCATTGATGGTCGCCGAATCAACGCACCTGCACTTGCAAGATGCACAACCTAACACCTTCAAGAGAGCATGAAGAGCTAGTATTAACCTTAATATATGCATTAAAGACCTTTAAGTAAAATGACTTGATTTATTTAAACTTCACCAAAAATTTAGTCGCTGGCTTACTTTTGGTTATGTGTTAATTAATGTGAACTTTACCCTAAAAGTCGCTAGGTTCCCTTTCTTTTAGTTATTAATTATTAGTTGAAACATAAATATTCAGTTTATTAGATATTTAAATAGTCGAATATTTAATAAAAATTAATATTTTGTATTAAAAATTTAATAGGGGTATTATAAAATAAAATAATAATAAAGAGGGTCACATGAAAAGGAGAAAAAAAGATACTGGGTAGGGATACAATGAAAAAAAGTTATAAGACATAAATTAATAAAAATACTTTGAAAAAATAATATATATTGAGACATAACAAAAAAAAGAAAAAAAATAGGGACAAAGAAAGAGAAAAGAGGAAATGATAAGGAAAAAAAAAGAGAAGAAAAGATCAAAATTGAAAAAGAAAATTGAAAAAAGAGAGTGACCAATATGTTAAGATTAAGATAAGATTGTGTATGTTAAGACAAGATATATTTTTGTTATGGCTTTTGGCCTCACATTAGTTAAATATCAAATTAACTACCCTTCAAAGAAGGTTAAGTAGCAAGCTATTTCAATTATCTCTATTAACAATACTCATTGCATGCGTTCTAAACATATATATATATATATATGTTATATATAATTGTCGTCTACTTGGACCTCACAATTAGTTGAATCACAAAAAGAGAAAACCGTACATGGATAGAATGAGAATTGCTATAGTACTAATATTGATCCTATCGAGTATAGGTAACATGTCAGCTATTGTGTTTTCAAATCCTCCATCTGATCAGCTTCTTTCTCCTCATGATCATCATCTTCCTCATCAGATGTCACCTATTCCAAGATTTGAAGTTGTCGATCGTGATTAATCAACACCGTCGACTAAATCGGAAAAAATTGAAATTTGCCAGAAGTGGGCTCGTCGAGTTTGCAGATATGAATTGCAACAATTAGTCTGGAAAAAACACTACTCTAAATTATACAAGGAATGTACTGGCGAAAAGTTTCAAGAATCCATGGAAAAATAAACCATACCACCAAATTGATAATGCTAATAAGTATGTGTATAATGAATATATATATATATATATATATATGTTTGAAGTAGTGATACCTGTTACGTCTGAAAACTTGTGTTTGTTTTTGTTTTTGTTTTTTCTTTTTCTATCTGGTTTTTCTAGATGGGAAAAACAAATAACAGAGGTCCACGATGTTTGTTTTTATGTGTCAAGTTTAATAGTGTGCCGTATGTTTCATGTTCAAGCAAATACAAATTGGTTGTTTTTTTTTTCCCCTATGAAATTCTTTCTTAGGGTATGAAGTCTATGTCTCGCATTTATTAAAAAGAAATAAAAACATTGTCAGATTTTAAATCTGTCAGTTCCTACCTAAATCTCCTCTCTTACCATCAACTGAACTAGTCCCAATAGGGTCATGTGGTTAATATCTTAAATGATTTATGTTATATTTTAGTTTGAATGAGCGTTTTTTTTTTTTTCCTTAAAATAAATATGATTAATTCACTGTTAATTTCTACATGTTTTTCCACGCCATTTCACTATGATATCTCTTTATTCCAGTACATGCGGAAATTTCATCAACCTGCAACTGCCAAAACTCAAGTTTCATCTCTCTCAAAAAAACAAAAAAAAAAAACAAAAAACAAAAAAAAATTTCAGGTACTTTAATGCATCAAAATGTTGACTTCTTTTCTTTTCTTTTTTCTAACGGTAGTGCTGTAATTAAACGTGTAAATAATTTCTTTTCTTTCTATAAATGAACTTTTTTTTTATTTACTTTTTTCTCAAATTAGTAACGTTTAATTGAAATCATGAACTGGTTTCAATCAACTTTACCAAACTATTGGTACATAATATCTATTACGACTGACTCGTCGTAAAAACAAAAATCCAATCGCAATTAAATAAAACCTCTTTCCACCAAAAAAAGAAACTTCATAAATTAATTCAAGGGACAATATGCGTAGTTGAAAGCAGATCATTCTAAACAAATTAGCTACCTTTTTTTTTTTTTTTTTTTTTTTTTTTTTTTTTTTTTTATAATCTCTCTCTCTGATGTAAAACATGTAAATTACTAGAAAAAGAGAAGATAGGGAGATACAAGGGACAAATATTAACGCAAAAAAAAAAAAAAAAAAAAAAAAAAGTAAAAGCATGGAAAAAAATTTCAAGGGAAATTTAATGGTGATAATAACCTTCTCAGTAGTTGTATTTGTCCTAGGTGTGGGTGAAAAAATTTCCACCGTCTACAGCTGGAGAAAGAAAAATATACAAGCATTGCAAAGAGTGGGTGACTTATATTTGTCGCGAAGGGATATGATCAGAGAAGAATAATGGTTTTCTCTGCCAACAAAAAGGTTTAAGCTTGTTTTTGACCGTTGTGTTCGCTCTAGATTTCTAGACTGCACGAACAGAAACTCTTCCAAATTTCCCCTCATTTTTTGTTCAACTAGTTTTGAGACTCGTCCTCATATTTTTCTTGAACAATTTTTTTTTTTTAATTCAGTTTTGTTCACGATAAAAAATTACATAAATCTTCTACACACTATTTATTTATTTACTATTACAAAAAAAAAAAAAAAAAAGGAAATCTTCTATACATTACATGTTAGTGACCTTTATTTCGAAGATTTCAACAGTTTTTGCATAATTTATAAATGCAGACCTTCCTATTTTATGAAAATGGAACTCTGGTGTGAAGTCAATCTACGATAAAATTTATACGTTGTTCCTCTTACAATTAATCTGTAATATTCGACGTATTCGTGTGTGTGTGTATATATTGAATGCTTCAACCGAGACGCCATCACAAGTTAATATGTAACTATATCCAAAAAAAAAAAATATATATATATATATATATATGTACACACACACACACACACACATATATTCTGTAAGATGGTGATGAGGCTAAGCTTGAGACACCCAAATTTGGTCATTGATTTATAACCCATTTTGAGTCTCATTCATTTCTTTTTTTTTTTTTTTTTTTTTAAAAAGTACATCCAATGGTGGACTGATTTTTATACAAGAATGATATCGTAAAAGAATGAGTCGAAGCTAATAATCATTGAATCTCGGTGAATAATAGATAGTCGCCCAAACTGTAAGAAAAATCGATTTAAAAATTATGGGGGTTGGGTCTGTGCATCTCTGCCTCTGGTGACCTTGCCCCAGCTATGACTTACAGTCCCGGTATGGATTCAAGATTGTATTTGGCAGAAGGCGAAGCTTTAGCATCTTGGCCGTCTTGCAGATTTGGTTTATTCATGACATCAAGAGTTAAATAAGTGTAGGAAGCATTCCGATTTGGTGGAGGGCTGGGATTGCTTATTCTGCTTGCAAGGAAGCGACGAATCAGGCCCCTTAGTAACGGAGCCATTGTGTCGGGCTCGTGTTCCAAGTAATACATGATTCCTCCCATACACAGACTAAACAGAATCACCTGTAAGGTTCAAAGCATCGGTTTTAGGTACAAAATGTAAAAGCATCGGTCTCGGTCAAAATATGAATTTCTTCCGTTGTTGGTGTCCAAACTGTCAACTACTTTTTGGCACACAAAAGAGATATTAGCAAATGGCTAACTCAGTTCAATTCCTCATTTCAAAAAAAAAAAAAAAAAAAATGGTTCAATTCCACTTTGAAAGTTACTACCATATAACCATACCAAAGATCAACTGCATAGACAAGGAGTACCTAAAGATAAGACCCTGGCTTTACTGAAAGAGAATGATGGAAAAGTTAATACCTCAGCATTCTTTATATTTGGTAGCAGATGGCGGTTCACTAAAATATACCATAAAGAATCTCCAGCGCGTGGAAGTACATACAAAGCTAGTTCACTGCGTCTAGCCTTTTTCTCTATTAATACAGACAGTGCGGATATTCCACCTGCGATCCAATATAAAAGCTTGTGGTCTTTTGATGCAACTTTTCTATGTAAACATATGACCCCCTAGAATCACAGCAGAAAACTTGAGAAAAAGGGAATGCAAATCTTAAGAGAAGATACGAGTAAGCATGGATTAACAGGATACCTGAAATATTCCAACAAAAGCGGACAAAAATGCTGTGGAGCGAACAGAACCTTTAACAGCAAGCCAACAGGTTCGAGCGGGGGCATCCATGAACTACAAGGACGTCAACTTGATGAATTTAGTTAATGGCAAAAATCTGATGTCTAACGATTTTAATATCATTGTCTTAAAAATAAAAATAAAATATAAAAAATAAAAAACAGCCAAAAAGATTTTGTTGGTTACAGAACATCCATGGGTAATAATTAACAAGCAAAACAACCAAAAACTTTTACTCGTTTTGGTGAATTATGCTTCTTTTAAATTTTCTGACAGAAAGTTCTATCATTCTAACCATGATGTAAATGACAGTTCTGATGTCTTATTTATGTGTCTTTGGAAACAGAGGCATCGAGGGGGGAAAGTTAAACATGATATGAACTGATATGGGCAAGGAATCTACCTTCTGGAGGTGCAGAACAACAAATGGTACGAACGTCAAGGAGAAATAAAGAGGAAACGTTTTCCTGAATGTAGCTGATGTTGCATTTGCATTATGAGCTAGGCAAGAACTTGTGTCAGGGTGAATAACAGAACAAGGGATGATTGAGGGAAATTCTTCCAACTTTACATGATTCGAGTTCCTTCTCTCAGACAAATAGGCAGAGAGTGAGGCAACGTCCACTGGAAAACCTCTACAACAATCTCTCACGGCCTTGTACACAGGCTGTGCAACTGGCCCAGTCTTCTGAATGAAATCTTGATATGGTTTTGGCAGGCTCTCAGGACGCATAACAAAGGCGTACATAACCTGAAAGACAATCATCACTTCGTTAAATGATGCAAACAGGGAACAAATATAAACAGAATACCAATCTGCAATACTAGAGCATGTAAAACACTTTTGTTCGTAAACATGAATAAATCTTTACCAATAGAGGGGGAAAAAAAATCACCATCGGTAAAGGTAAGAGGACAACTTACAAGCTTTACATATCAAAATTGGGTTTTTATTACCTGCGCACATGCAAAAGCAAAAAGTAGAGAGTCCCCATGGCTCCAATGACTTCCCCAAAGGTGAAACTTGTTCTTCGACTTTGCAGAATTATAAGCGCACTAATGAAAAAGCGGGAAATCATTAGACTAATAGCTAAGAAAAATCCATTAAGAGATCCAAAACTTATATAGATTACCTGTGCTACCCTAGCCAGTAGATACAGTGCAAGCGTGCGCCTCCGGTTTGAATCATCTAAAGCTAAAATAGACAAAGCAGCAACTGAACCAGCTAAAATTCTGCACCATCATCGACTTAAAATAAGTCTTAAATATAGAGTAAGCTGAAAAAGATAGTATGACTACAAATCACGAATGAGAATCAATCAGGAATTACAGTACGAAAACCAAAATTCGGGAAGAAATTACACAAACCACGTAGGGATACAACATCTTACGAATTTAATGGTGTCTCTTTCTTCCTCAACTTTCTCAACAAGCATCTAAGGGCATGATAAGATCCGGTGAAACCACCAAAAAATAAACCAATTCGGCACGCTTCTTCTCTTACAATAAGATCTTTTTCTGACACAAGTTGCTGCAGAAAAGCAGAAATTCTTAACTCATCTGAAAATAAACAGCTTGATCCATCATTTCATCTAAGAGTACTGAAATTTCGCTATTGCTAACTGATCACTAATGAACATACATTGATTAAATTCTCAATGCGCATTGAAGAAGATCAAATAATACAAATTTTATATACTTTTGTTTTAAAAAATCATTAATTTTCAGAATTACGCGCCAATTCGAGCACCATTACTACAGATCCGATCAAGAAATGTGAAGAAGATGACATTTCCGAACCCTAATTCAACAAATTACATAACTTCTTCACCTCCAAACCCTAAAGTTCTCCCCTTTTTCATCACCGATCATCGCTCCCAAAGTTAAAACCACCACCTCCAAGAATATAAATACACATAGTTAAAAGCACGAGAATAATTCACAGTACTAGCATCAGGACCTTGAGATCGAGGAGCGAAGAGTAGGACTGGCGGCGGACGAGCTTGAAGGCGCGGAGGAGGATACCAATTCCAACACGGACGCCGTAGGAGAGAAGGAAGCTCTGGCAGAGGTTACCAATGGCGTTGGCGACGCAGGACTCCTCGCCGGCGTGGTGGCACGGCGGTTGATGCTGGGTGCCGCAGGCGGCGGCTCGGCGCTGGCTGAGCTGCAGCTCCTCGATGGCCTCCCGGAGTCGGTCCTCGGCCTCACGGAGGCGGCGCTCGGCGGCGTCGGAGCTGTCGGCTAGAGCCGGCGACTGCGGAGAGAAAGGGGTTTCGTATGCCATTGAAGAGGAGTAGTTTCGGAGGAGAGAGAAAAAAAGATCTCGCCTTTAGCCTTTGGCATCTGCAAAAAGGGGGCCTCCGCAACTGCAATTAGCGGGAGACGGAGCTCTTAAGTAATGCCATTATTATATTTATATTTTCTTTTTGTTAATGAAATTTTTTTATGTTCTTTCTTTTTCATTCCTTCATTTGATTTGATTTGATTTGATTTGATTATTATTATTATTATTTTTTTTTTTTTTGCAAGAGAATTGTTTGTTTTTTTTTTTTTTCGTCTTTTTTTTTTGGGGGGGGGTGTTTCATAGTCATTATCGAACACTCTTTCACACTTCCCTAGGCAAGAAACTAACTTCATAGGAGTTTTCACATCAGGTGCTGAAAAAAAAAATTCAAAAAGAAATGAAAAAAGAATATTGGGAACTTTGGGTGGGGTGGTGTATGTTTTCTATAGGCTTAAAATGGAAAAGCCACTATGGCCTGTTGTTGTAGTTGGATATTTCAGGATTGATGTTGGCTGGCTTTATTTAGAGCTTTAAATGTGAACAATTATACTAATCAGTCCCTTTTAATTATTCTTTACGTATCATAATTATTAGCATTTTCAGCGAATCATGATACGTGCGTGTTCCTGTCAAGGAATTGTGCATCTGTAGTGTCTTCATGAAAAATCTTAAAATTATATATTTACTCACATTTGTGGAGAATGTAGCCAATCATTCTTTCAAGATTTAGTCTCCGTTTGATAAGTTAGTTAGAGATATAATTTTTAATTGAAGTTAGTTGACTTTTCAAAAACTAGTTATAAATTTTATTGACTTTTCAGAAAAAGATAAAAATTGAGATAAAAAAATATAATTTAGTTTGAGATTAACTCAAATGTCAAATAGAGTATTAATCTTTAACAAAAAATAAAATAAAATAAAATGGATGAATATGTGAAATTAACCAAAAAAAATTATGCATATCTAATCACCAAGACATAATCATATCCACAAAATGCGTTTTCATATTTAAATTGGAGAATTTGTATCGAGTAATTCATCATGCAATAGGATATTTTTAGTCAAAAAAATGTTTCTTTTTTTAAGAATTAGTTGATAACATTAGTAATAGACTAATTATTTTAATTCAAATATGAGAATATTATATTAAAAAAAACCATGACATTACTTTATCATAAAACATATATTTTCACCATCAGATCACATTTTAATTACATAACATTAAAGTATGAAAATTTAACAAAATTTAGTAAAAATATACAGTTAAAAACCATTCCTGTGGCAGGATATGGAAATTGGAAATCTTACTAAATAGTCCTTTTTTTGTTCTCATGTAATACCAAAAAAAAAAAAAAAGTTATTCTTTTACGTAACCCATGCATTCGGGTTTTAAAATTTTTATATTTTTGTTTGCATACGCATCTAATTAGGGGTGGGTGTTTCTTATGGTAATGGTAAGGATGCTCTATTGTTAATGCATATATATATTTTTTTTAAGGTTAAGGTATGTTTTTAAGTATTAGACAGTTTAAAACAGAACTTTATCAATAAGATATATATATATATATATATATATATTATTTTATCGTAAAATTCTCATCAATTCAGATCTAGCCAATTGAATTGGATAATAATTACTCAACCTAGGATCTAGCTAGATTATAAGATCTGGTTTTACATATCATAGAGATAAACACATGTAAAAAACGTTTGGATTTGCTCAGCCAACATACAATTTATCTGTAATCTGCAAAAATAAATCCTCTAAAATAGTATAGTCCTAAGAGGACAAGAAGTCACAACAAAGCTTCAAATCTTAAACCTTTTTCTCCTTTTGGTCTTGCCAGGAAGATTGCCATTGCTTGTCATACAAAGTAGCTTCATCTGCTACCTTCTTAAGGTTGTCAAAATCTTTGGTTCTCCGAAAGAGAATCACACCAACAACGGTCGCAAACAACCCCGCCTTGAATATGAAACTGCCGGTTTGTCCAACGACATCTAGCCCCGTCAAAGCGTCTACAACATATGCCATGAAGAACCCGACCATTGCAGCTCTACCTGTAACATGTGGTTTACAATCTGTAAGACATGAAGAGGAGTCATAATTCTAAGTGTTTGACAAGTGTGATGAATTTCAAGTGGTTTCAACCATTGAGAAGCTCGGCTTCGGGGAGATAGGATCTCTTTAGCCATGCCCACCAAGGTATGATTGAGCTCTCGAAGAGAACTGGATCTTGGTTTGTTGCCACTTCGGGGAATAGTTCTAGAAACTTCCTTCTTGTCGCTTCTGCAACATACATTGAAAATCACACCAAAAGAGTTTCAGTGAAACTCATTTTTCTATGCTCAAAACACATGACATAAAGAGAACATTTAATGGAAACGGATCTAGAGAGAACCTGCTACAATGAGACCATCCCAATCCATCTTTCCATCCTTGACAAACATGTTGAGATCCCATGTCCCGTTCTTCCACCGCTGGTCGGTAAATTTCATGCCAGAAGATTCTGTTTCCGTGCCATCTTTGGCTGTGTATTCAGCATTGCCCAGTTCATCGATGCGTGAACCAGACTTGTCTTGTACTTGTTCAGTTACCCCCAAACTTGTTTGGCCTTCTACCTTGAGAGTCACAGCATTAGTAGAAGCCTGCTTTGTCCCCAAAGATCGAGCGAGTTTCGGTTGAGGCTGCTGCTTCTTAGCAATGTGATATGAGCTGCATGCTCTTTGCAATGAAGCGGATATGGCAATGGAAGCCATGACTCTTCCAAGATAGATTTTCTTCTACCACTTCCTCCTCTGTTTTTTCTTTGCTTTTTTTTTTTTTTTTCCTATATTTTTATTTTTCGAGCTTGTAGATAAAAAGTGGATGGAACAAGCCCATGCTTTGAAGTTTAAAAAAGCTTATCTTCCCTCTCATGTTAGTTGTCAGTAGAGATATGGGCAAAGCTTTCTGTTATCCCTATCTGCTTCTTTAAAAGTTTCGATCTCAGAGGAGTTGAATTAGTGCAAGGGTTCGAAATAAAACTATGTTTAATTCAACCAACACGTACATATCGCTAATGAATCATCCAACAAAAACAAAACCGGAGGATTAAGCAAAGAGAACAGCTTCTTGGATGAAAATAATGTTTCTTCAATTGACAACAATGGTAATAATGCTTACAACATAACTGATTAGGGAAAAAACAATTATATTTTTGGATAAATTAATTCCCTTGATGAATGAGTATACTGTCGAAAAATGGCTCAGCTGAGACAATTTTGAAGGGAAAGTAAAAATATATAAGAGATGCAAGATGTTGGATTCAAGCTCCTCATGCTTCCCATCCCCTTAGAACAGTGGCACGAGCAACGCGGTTTACGCCCAACGTGAAGGCACCCATTCTGAGATCACAATCGTGCGTCTTGCACATGCCCTTGATGTTATGGAAAGCTCGGGTCATGTATTTCTTAAGTTCGCTATTCACCTTTTCTTCGTCCCACATGAATCCTTGAATATTCTGAAAAATGAAATTGAAATTTAGTAAGTCAGTTATCTCCGTTATCACTAGTCCAACGCAAATTTGTGGGGTTGTACGCGTTAACAACTGAACTTATATAGTACTCTTTACTGAGATAAATATATCAACAGGAAAACAAGTCTGTCTTTTTCCTCTTCTTCCTTACCTGAACCCACTCAAAGTAGCTAACAGTCACACCACCAGCATTTGCGTATATGTCGGGAAGTATTATAACGCCTTTTTTAGATAGAATCTGCAGCAATTAAATCTCATCCATCAGAGTTGAACTTTTCTAAAATACAAGTCCAGAAAGAGAAAATACATGATAATACCTCATCAGCTTCGGGATCGGTTGGATGGTTTGCTGCCTCTACTATAAACTTGGCCTTAACACTTGGAGCATTTTCCCTTCAAAAGGAGAAGTGAAGAATATAAGTAAACCCGAAGAATCTAAAAAAAAAAACTCGTATTGTAACTTATTGATCTTTTCTAGAATACGATTTCCAATCAAATCTAACCACCGATTGTTTTCATTCGATGGATATGAGATATCAAGTCAATTAAAAAGATTGTTGTCAATAGACAGAATTGATTCAACA
Organism: Ficus erecta; assembly: GCA_008635985.1. Classification (NCBI taxonomy): domain Eukaryota; kingdom Viridiplantae; phylum Streptophyta; class Magnoliopsida; order Rosales; family Moraceae; genus Ficus; species Ficus erecta. The sequence continues at coordinate 4,853,204 of BKCH01000010.1, forward strand.
ACAATTTAAGGCAGAGAAAAAGGATGTTGGGAAAGGGTTGTACTTGTTCAGAACTCCTCCTAAAGCACAAGGGATGAGAACATCGCACTCATGAACAAGCAGTTCCTTAGGATCCATGGCAACTCCACCGGAGAAATTTAGTAAGGTTCCGTTACTTTCTCTGTGCTTCAGCAACTCCGGTATATCAATGCCATTGGGGTTCTTAATTGCACCACTGATATCACTTATGGCAATAATCTTGCCACCCCTCTCATGAATGAGCTTGGCTGCCCAAGATCCCACATTTCCAAACCCCTACAGAAAGTAAACTAATAAGGAAACAACTTTCGACATATTGAGTAAGCATTTTGACAAAGAAGACAAAAAGTATCAAGGCTTGAGAAATTGATGTTTTGTCATTGTACCTGAATAACAAACGTCAAACCCTCGATTGATTTCCCATATTCAGCAAGTAAAGCTTCCGTTGCAAAAACAACACCGCGCCCAGTTGCAGCCTCCCGGCCGACCGATCCACCAAGATCCTAAATTTCAAAAAATTGACAGACTTAGAGAAGAAAACCGAGGGAGAATTCCAATAAATATACCATATCGATTTTAGTGCTTAGCACTTACAATGGGCTTTCCTGTCACAACTGCAGGTGAGTGACCATGAAATTTAGAGTACTCGTCCAAAATCCATGCCATTGTCTGCATAAAAATAGTTTCCACATCAATAAAAATATTAAAAAAAAAAACAACTTTCAAGAAAATTGTAGCCCACAGGACACAGTTTTTTACTATGAGATGTTCGGCAAATTCCATCCACCTATATATTTTTTCATACCCTATCACAAAATTCTTCGAAAAACAGTCATAAGAGATGTTTAAAGTGAAAGTGTCAGCAAACCTGGGCATTGGTTCCCATGTCTGGTGCGGGGACATCGGTGTGAATCCCAATAAGGTCGTGGATTTTTGCGTAAAGACACGAGTGAGCCGCTCCAATTCGCTCTTACTTAACTCCCCCGGGTTGCACCCAATCCCGCCCTTAGCTCCACCATATGGAATGTCTGCCACCGCAGTCTTCCAAGTCATAAGTTGAGCCAGAGCATTTACTTCATCAGGATCAACCTTCAACAGCAAGTTACACAACACTTCAATACAGAACTCACCAAACAAAAATTAACAAACTACAGATCCAATTTATCTCAATTTTGTTCTTAAACAAAGCTTTTCACAAACACACAACTTTTCAAAAGCTAAAGACTAGTGCTTGAAGCCTCGAACTAGTCATTTTTCTGTTCATTATATTAATTTCAATTGCAAAATGGTCAATTCCTTTTTGCTAAAGGTTAGATTAAACATTTTTATGTGAAACCCTTTTTGCCCTTAATCAACTGTTTTAAGATTACTTAAGCATAATTAATATTAATTAATTATAAATTATCCAAAATCCCCGGAGCCAAAAGCAAAAATGACATCTTCAGACGAGAGAAAGACAAAAATCATGAACAGAATCCAAAAAGGCAATAAAAAAATAAAAAACAAAAACCCCCCCAAAAGCCAGTGGCATCTTTCACGGACAAAAAAATTGAACAGAAACCCAAAAGGCCAAATTTTATTTGAAAAAAAAAAAACAAAAACTGGAATCACCTCAGGATGATATCTGATCCCTCCTTTCATTGGGCCACGTGCATTGTCGTGTTGGACTCTGAATCCAACGTAGGACACCAAGCTCCCGTCGTCCTTGGGAATCGTGCACTCCACCTGGTCCAGCGGAAAAAAAACAGACACAGAGTTACAAAAAACAAAAAAAACAAAAAAAACAAAAAAAGAAGAAAAAAAATAATTGATAAAAGCTAAAACCTTGATCTCTCTGAAGGGGATCAAGAGAGACTTCTCTATCTTGGAGTCAAGACCGAGAAGACGAGCCGCTTTGCGAAAGTTACGGCTTGTTGCGGCGAGGGCGTTCATGGCGGCTGGCTGATCGAAGAAAACGAATTGAGATTGGAAGAAAAAAAAAGAAAAATTACTCAAGACAACCCCAGAAAGAAGAAAAACTTTTCAAGCGAAGAACAATAATCTAGTGAAAGAGAAAGAATTTGAGGAAATTCAGGAATGTGGGTTTTGAAAGAAAGTTGATTTGGGAAATGTGGTGAGTGAAAAATATATATGTGTGGGCATATATTTATATGTAGTATATATGCGTATATATAGGAGGAGTAAAGGGGAGGTGTACTTGTCATGGAGTCTCCGAAACGGAGAGGAAACTCACCCGGTAAAAAGATATACATATATACATATATAGAATAAAATAAAAACAAATATTAAAAGGGTGATAAATTAGCCCATTTGGTTGGATAGTTTTTTATGTTTAGTTTCCAATTTGGGCGTATGCACAAAAAGACTATATTGGTCGTAAATTACCATAAAAGCCTTGTTGGATAGAGTAATGGTTGTTTGGGAAGATAAGTAGGGTAAAAAAAAATAAAAATTGAGCCGTTGTTATGGATTACAATGCTACGCCAGCAGGCCAAGAAAGGTAAGTAGCCTGATATTATTGTCCTGCAAATAAATTTAATAGGCTTGTGCTAGCATGCTTTTATATAGGAACGTTCTTCGTTAATGTGTGTGTGTTTTTTTTTAATTAAAAAATAAAAAGTTATTTTGAGAAAAAGTTATTAATATTTAATAGTGATGTTATTTTGTTATCCGGTGGAGTAGTTAAATAGCAGCATTTGACCGGCTAATTCAGTAAATTAATCTATTATTGGTGGTTGAAATAGTAATTTCACAAGTGTTTTTTATTTATTTTATGAAGTGCACGTATGTATTTTTATGTTCTCAAATGATGACATAACATAAATGTGTAATAGAGTAATATTTAGGTAGAATAAGCATAACATTAGTTAATTTTTTTTTAGATTTATGTGAAGAAAAATATCTAACAAATGTATATTTATACACCATTTAATTAAAAAATTAAAAATGGTGAATCAGTCTTTCTCTGTATAATAAGATATAAAAGTTTAACTAAAAATATGAGTTATTCAATCTATTTCCCGTGGGAAGATTTTTTTTTTTTTTTTAATGTTCCGTTTGGAACTCAGGTTCTAATATAAAAATTCAACTTTTTTTTTTTGTTTTTTGTTTTTTGTTTTTTTTCCCTAAAAAGTCAACAAATTAAATTTCTTAACTAGTTTTTAAAACATCAACCGATTCAAACCTTAAAATTTCCAGATCAAACTAGTATTTCAAACACATCCTAAATAACAAGAAATACGTGAGATTTGTCCTAAGATACGAGTTCACACTCGATAGAAGATTTGTCTTAACAGAAATAAAAGATTTGTAGTCATCTAATTAGTACATTAAACATTATTAATAAGAAACGAGTTTACAATTGATAACAGAATTAAATAAATAGTTTGTAATAATTCAAGAGTATAGAATTCAATCAAAAGAGTGTTACTGCAATATTAGTAATTAAAAATTAAAGAATATGAGTGTTAATTTTTCTCTAACAATTTATTTAAATACTCTGAAAAATAATAAGATATGATATGTCAAGCGTGCCTTTAACTTTATACATAAATGGTTTTAAAATCTTTCTCAATGTATTTGTTTAGTTGAAATCTTCCTCTTGTACTGGAAATGGAGTATGGATGATTTGATTCACTTTATCATATATGTAATATTTTCTTCATTAAAATTGAAAAAAAAAAAAAAAAAACATAAAAATTCTATTATGAAAAAAAAAAGTTGCTAAGCATTAGAAAGAGAAACATTTATTGTGCCCACTAGTCCATGATTCACAAGCTTTTCATCATCATACGACGGTTTGCTGGTTTCTACACCCACTTGATTGTTTATTTAACAATGTTCTTAGTTATTCAAGTTTCAAATATTTGACTATACCCTTCAAAGCAATCCTCACCATTTAAAATGATCTAAAAGGCCCAAATCAAAAGTGAAGGACCGTCCTTCTTTTTTCTAATGAAGGACAATAGACATACCCTAAATAAATAAATAATACATGTAAATTTGTACAAAATACAATATGATGCACGTGCCCATTTAAGTCTTTAAAAAGGAAAAACTATAAACTGTAACCTAATGAAAATTATAAAGTACAAAACATTGAACAAAATTAGATTGTATTTAGGTCTCTAAACAGATATTTGGACTGCATGTATATCTTAAAAAATGAATTTCACTGCGTACCATTTGCTCATTCATTGAAAAAACTATTTCATTAAAAACAAAAATGATCTTCCACTCAATTGCATTAAAGGCCAAACAATACGAGAAATAAGAGGCAGACAACCACTCTCAAATAAGAGGCAGACAACCACTCTCAACTGGGTCAAATTAATGAAACCGTAAACTAATGGAAAATTACAAAAGAAAAAGAAAAAGAAAAAGATGCTCTGAAAATGAGTGAAATTGTACACTAATTGAAAGAAGGTACAAGATCTAATAAGGAGTCTTTTTTTTTTTTTTTTTTGCTAAAGAGAAAAAGAAGTCCTTGCATAACCATGATGGCTAGTTTGTCATCATGAATTTTTGTGTCAATCAAGTTATGTCAATCAAAGGATGCTCAAGTTTTAAAATTTCATGGCTGCCTACTACCAATTTCCACCAAACTTATATTTAACTTTGCTCCTTGTTGGTCGTTTTTACATTGGACCTCATGACACAGTGTATGGCTTTATTCTTGAATTTTGCCAAAATTACATTAACAGTGTGTTTGGTTCACTCTCTCAAAATCAACTTTTCAACTTAAATTTTATCTTTTTCCTCAAAAGTTTGTATTTTTCCCAAAAAGTTTTTTGTCTTTTCTGAAAAGTCAACAAAATTTACTATTTCAACTTCAAAAAGATAACTAAACTAACGAACTAAACGAATCCTAAATTTTTTTTTTAAATGTATATATATATATAAGATAATTAGAAAAAAAAAAAAAAAAAAAGGAAAGGGAGAATTTCTCCGAATTTTTAGAGTAGATTGCTAGAAGGGAGAATTTCTACCCAAAAAAAATTGAACTGTTAGTTTTTGTTATATTTCGTTATATTTCATCATTACATAGAGCTCTAAAGTTCAATGTCTCCACAGGAACTATGCTAAAGCCATGCTAATTAATAATATGGAAAAAAAATGAAAAATATAATATTGCAAATAATGCAACGTGTAAATAACGTTTGGGTACATCGAAAGGGTAACTTGTGAGGGGTAATATAGTCACAAAACTTATATATATATATTATATATATAAAGAGATTAATCTTCAGCCAAAAAAGAATAAAAAATAAAAAGATTAGTCAAGGCTTAGTTTGACCTTTAGAATTGCATAAATATGGGGGTTCACGTTATAAAATTGGTCTCGTCTTTCATGCACAAAATCAGGGCCCGAGGGAGGTGAGGACGAGGGGGGGAATATGCTCCCTCTGGATTTTCAAGAAATTTCTTTTTGACCATCTAAAAATGATGATTTTACAATTTTTTCCCTATGATAAAATGCTTTATAATTTGATCCTTTGTTTGTCCCTGAAAAATTATTTGTACAATTTTTTTAAAATAACTTTAGAATTCACGTATTTTTCTTTTATTTTTAAGTACTCACATTTAAAACTTAGTATCTCAAATGAATCAAAATCATCTTTTTTTTTTTTTTTTTGTATAAATCAAAATCAATTATACTAGTAGGTAAATTCATAATTTTGTGAAATCTAAGCTTTAAAACTAATTAAATTCTATTAAAAGCTCAGAATATTTAGGGAAAAAAAAAACCAAAAATATTAGTAGATAAACGATAATAATATATATTACGATTGTAATTTTGGTTCAAAATTGTTGTTTTATTCACACCTCCTTGAAAAAATTTCTCTCACTACGCCACTGCATATAATAAATAAATGAATATAATATCATCACAACTCATCCTTACAATTACAAATTACCGTCTTTTTCAATGCAAATAGCTTGTTTGGTTCACAAGTTTAAACCATAATTTTCAAACTTTTTTTTGTCTTTTTTCCAAAAAAATTTTGTCCTTTTCTCATAAAGTTTTTTGTCTTTTCAGAAAATTCAAAAAAAATTACTATTGAAACTTAAAAATTTCAACTCAAACTCATGAATCAAACGAACCCAAAGTTATTATTTTAATTTATTTTTTCAAAGGAATTTTTCATTAAACTCAAATACAAGCACAAATTCAAATTAAAAATTTTATTTTTATTTTTCAGAAATATATACTATATTTAATTTTCTCTCTCCCAAAAACACATACCATTTAAATTCATAATCCAAATCCAAAAATTTTCAGCTCAAACCTAGTATAATTTTCATATTAGCTGGAAAGGCTTATCTTGTCGCTAGACACTTCTTTTTAGGGTTCGTTTGGATCGCAGGTTCAGTTTGAGTTGAGTTGAGATTTTTAAGTTTGCATAGTAAATTTTGTTGACTTTTTCAGAAAAGACAAAAAACTTTTTCAGAAAAGACAAAAAACATGATGAGATTTGAGTTGTTTAGTTTGAGTTGAGATGGTGAGGCAAACGGAGCATTAGTATATTATTCTTATATTAATAAGGATGACAACTTCAGAAACCTTCCGACTGTCCAAACTTGAATGAATTCACAGTCGTTTCGCCGCGTTTGCGTGACGTGGATAGATGAGTTCAAGTGTCAACAACCAGGTCTTCGCTATTTTCTTTTATTTTCCACACATTTTTCTTTTGTTCGTTATTAGATGGACGAGAATGAGACGGCATTTACTTAAAATAATAATGATAATTAAATAATAGTAATAATGAGATTGGAGGAGACTGAGATGGCATTTACTTAAAATAATAATGATAATTAAATAATAGTAATAGTAATAATTCATTGTAGTTGAATAATATACAGAGAATGTTTCTACAAAATAATAACAATAATATACAGAGCTGTCAAACGTGGACAGTAGTCCAGATTCAGAGCTCGGTGGGCTTAGATGTGAGATGGCGAGTTGTCAGTAACCCAAGCCATGCCTAACAATCTTATCCCTAAGAACATGAATTTAGTCTAAATCAAAACTAAACATTTTTTTGGTAGAAAAATTAAAATATTTTAGAGTTTGTTTCACGTGGGAGAATTAAAAAAAAAAAAAAAAAGGATGATGAAAAAAGGCTTGATTCGAGTCTGTACAGCATTTTACATCAATTTGAATTTTATTTGGGAAAAGAAAATCCGATCACGGACTATCCTAATAAAACCCCACCATGGATTTAAGTTAACTCCATAATTAACAATAAAATCTTTGATGGAATTCAATTTAATACATTTTAACCGTGAGAGTGCAAGCATTTTTGTGAATGCAAGGCGGGATTGAACCAGCAACCATCACCGTCGACGTTCCACTCCATTCAAACCCTCCTGCAACGCCCCTCAACGTTCCGTCCCAGTCTGTACCAAACGGTCTTAGACTTGGATAATAATTAGGACTGGCAATACGGGTCACGACATGACTATATGATTCGAAAATGATACGAATTTCACAGGTTCGGGTTGGAAAAAATAGAGAGCGTGTCAAATTCGGGTGATCCGAAATTAACACGGGTAAAACAGGTTGTGTTCGGGTTGGACCCGTAAAACCTGAACACGACTTTTTTTTTTGGGGTCAATTTCGGGTGACCCGAACACAACCCGAGTCCGACCCAAAAAAGTTTGATATGCTTTTTAAAAAAAACCCTAAATCCTTTTTACTTTACCTTTTTATGAATTTGGGATATAATTTGCTTAAATTGAATTAGTTTTTGTGTCAAATTCAAATTAAATGCGAGTTCAATTTGAGTCCAATTCGAGTTGCGGATTCAATTCGGATCAAATTCGTATCGCGGGTTCAGTTCGTGTCACGGGTTCAGTTCGTGTCGCGGGTCAATTTCGTGTTGCGGGTCAAGTTCGGTTCGTGTCTTGTTATGGGTTCGTGTCATGTTTGTATTGCGGTTTGAAGTCGTTTTCGTGACACAGGTCGCATTCGGGTTGGGGAAGAAATAATCAACACGGCTCTAACACAACAAGAACCCGACACATGACACGAATTGCCACCCCTAATAATAATAGACTTTTCTACTGCACGTATGGAATAAAATGGTAAATTCTAAGCTGTTTGAGAGCTGAGACCCGTCATTTATCGAGTTACTTTTAGTCAAAAAAAAAAAAAGGAATCAAATTGCGACTAGAGCTTGAGAAGAGAAATGTCAATTTTGATCAGATTTCAATCTGCAAGTTGACTTTTGAGAAGAAAAAAGGCAAAATAATTTTTTTTTTTTTCAATCAGAATTCAATCTTATGCCAACTAATTGGCCTTCTAAGACCATATCCCAAATCGTGGCATCCTTCTAAGTTTCTTCTTCTTTTTCTTTTTCTTTCCTTTTTTTTTTTTTAAAAAAATAACTTTTTGAAGGACATCTTTACAAGTTTCTATATAAGGTGCAGTTGACTGAACGCCTGTTGAAATGTATCCAATTTTAGACGTGCATGTTTCTTATTCTACATTATCTTCTCTTTTCTCTCACTTATTTGCGTCTCTTTGATGTTGATGAATCGAGTCATGACCTCTCCTAATTTGAATAAAATAATACAGCAGGCATTTCGTGCGTGAGTTTAACACATTAAACAAAGAAAACACGTGCGCGTGCGCATTCGTGCGCGAGAGAGAGAGAGGGATCAATTGGAGAAAGTTCAACTACAGGGCATAGAATGGTATTCCAAAGCTCTCTTCCTAATATAACAAGGTCCAAAACAAGCATGTGATTAATAAGTACTAAAGGAATTGGCAAAAATCCGCAAGTTTTTTGACATTGTCACTGACCTACGCTGCGTCCTAATTGTCTCCGAGGTCCGTCCATATCTCAAATGCCAACATACTCGCATTTTGAAGAGGCCTTGCAGCTCCCACTTGAACTCGGATCCCCTATAGTCCAACAAGAAAGGTTTTTTCAAAAAGACGGCAGCAAGAACATCCGAACATGTTAAAATGCTACTACTTCGATCAAAGTTCAATGATTCCACACATGCAAGAGAGAAAGGATAAGATTTCACCATTAAAAGGCATATTGTTGATCTTACATATATGATGCTTAAGTGGAAAGTACTATAAGCAAAAATCAATTATGTTATTAATTTGTGGACTCTGCATATCACAAAAACAAGTACGATTTCTAGACAGCCAGTTGGGGCTAGCCCAGTTGGTGAGGGAAGGGGGACTTTGGGGTTTAGGTCCGATAAGTCCAAGGTTCAATCCTTGGCAAGTGTAAAAAAATTGTAGGTTAGAATGGGAGGTGGGTGCTTACCAATTAAAAAAAAAAAAAAGTACAATTTCTAGATGTGCAGGCCCAAACAAATCAAAGGGCCTTAAACTCCATTGTTATATCCAAGTCTAAGTCACATCTAGCCTTACAGGAGAGGAGAACAGGAGTTCTTTTTAGTAAAGTTGTCTATGAAACAAAGGCTCAGCTCACAAGCAAGCCTTTCCTAGGTAATTCCTGGCCACAGTTTTCACTCCTCTCCTGAGTTCCCATGTTGGTTAGCCACTTGAGCTTTCAGCATTCCCCACCACATATTATATATATATATATGTATATCTATATATATATGTATATCTATATATGTACGTATAGGAAAAATTAGCAAGAAATCCTCTTTCAAACCTGGAAAAAGAAAGTATGCTTTACCTCATCTAGTATCTTCTAATGTTGTTACTTGCTAGGTCAACTTAACCGTCTTTCCTGTAGCAATTAACAAGCATGTCCCCGTCAGAATACTTTTTTTTTTTTTTTTTGCTCTGAACCCATCAGAATACTTGCCCACATGGTTATTTTTTCCCCTCATTTTTTTTTTAATGCAACAGCTGCCAACAATATAAGAACAAAATCCTTAATTAAATGTGCATACTTTCTCTTTCTTCGATCAACCACACTATTCCTCATTTCAGTTTTTGTGAGAGAAGATCCCGGGGGGTTAGCATACTGCATAGGAGAAAGGACGGGAGCGAGAGCAGAAGCAGCAGGCATTGCAATAGTAGTAGCAGTCACTGGCGGCATAGGTTGCTGAGGTGGGGCAGAAGCAGGGAGTGCAGCAGGAGGTTCAGGAAGTGGTCTTGGTAGTATGTGTTTTAATCGGTTGTTTCTGTAGTTCTTCCAGAAGTAGAATTGCTGTCTATGTGCCAATTCCTAAAAGTTACAAGAAGTATGAGATAATTTCAAAATCTATTGAGGGAAGAAATAAACATAGTGGTCTATGAAATAAACGAAAAAGATACGCAACTTCACAACATTTATAATGTTTTTCAATTGTTTATCCGACGGTACAATAACTAGTTAAACAACATTGAATGACAACTAAAAGGATAGAGAATCATTAGAAATTGACCTTGTTGCCAGGATGTGCCATAGCATTACGGAAGTTTGGATTTTGGAGAAGCTCAAGGAAAAATAGACAATGAGGATACCTGAAAAGAAAATAAATTTAAGGTGATGGAATAAATCAAGAAAAGAATAACGGATGATTGGAAACAGACAAACAGTTGATTCAGAAAAGCTCGCCTTCTTTTAACTTAAATATAAAATCAGTAGCTCACATGAGTTCAACGCATTAGCTCACATTATAAACTTTGTGTACTCAGGCTGTTGCCAATACTGAAGGTACTTCAAGTAGCCAATGAAAGCTTCATCCTCAAAATATCGATTCTGAGCCAAATCTGTATTTAGAGAAGGAAAGACAATTAAAACACTCGCACTAACAAAGTTATAATTGATTGCCAATATTAGGCCTTAACCCTTTCATATTATCATCCAGGAAATTGCCATATTGGTCTTAATCTACATCCTAGATGTGTAATCGGCGTTAACTCGAGGAATCCACACTCCACTATTTGGGGTGCCTAAAAATATCCACCAAGCCGCTCCAACCACCATCACCGCCCCACACCGCTCAAAATGGATGGTGTCATGGCCCATGCCATTAACCACAAAAATTTGGGCAGCGCAGTTAATGTGTTGAGTTTTTGGTTGATTTTCTCTCAAACCGCCTCCAAAAAACCCCAACCCGATCGTTGTACCCCTAAGCCATTATCATATATCAGTTTACAAACCAATAGTTTTTCTAACCAATTTCTAACCATGCCATTAGCATATAACACTGCCAAGTAACAAAAGGCAAAGTGAGAAATGACATTCCCTCTAGTGGGGTAATTTTAAAGTACTCAACCGAAGGAAAAAAAAGAAGTTAAACAAACAAACAAATGACTTCATAATTATTCACAAAAACATCATTTGACAGATAGAATTGAGAGAATCTTAAGGCATTGAAAGAAAGAACCAACAATGGATGTAAGTGGGATTGGCAAGGCATTGAACGAATTCCAATTCAAGCAAGAACCGCTGGCGTCCATCATCTGGATCCTTGTATATGCTCTTTGGCCTACAAATCATTCAAATCATTGGAGCAAACACTTTTTTTAAGAGTCATAATCCAAAAATAGTTTTCTCAATGACCTAGGTTTGGATTCTGGTAAAATTTTTCACACGAAAAATGAAACTAAAATATCGGAGAAAAGTAAAGAAAGAAAGCAGCGTAATTTTGTATATCATGCATTTCTACTGAAGAAAAGGGTTGACTTGACAACAAAAAATATCATCTTTGGTTTCCCTTTCCTACATTTTCTCAGCTCCCAAACAGGGGGGGAAAAAACCATAAAAATTAAGGAAGCGAGAGAGAGAACAGTGATTCGAGCTTACGACGATGGAGAATCTGCCGATTCATCACTTTCTTTGCTAGACGCCATTGAAACCCGCTCCTCCAAACCCACAATTAAATTTTCTTCTTAATTTATTTTAACAAAAAAAAAAAATCGAAAACAAGAATTGCTTCAAGGAGGAGATCAAAGAAGAAATGTATGCGCCCTCGGAATCTGATGAGTAATCCGACTTCTGAGAAAGCTGCGACTGCGAAACCAGACTGTAGATGACCATGGGCCGTGACGTCTTCGACTGCAGGTTGGGAGACCGGCCCATTCCGGCCCATCAGGATTCAACATCGAGTTAGAATTAAGATTTGGGTTCGTTTGGTGTTTGGGTTGAGTTTGAGATGAGATTTTTAAATTTGAGTTGATTAACTTTTTAAAAATTAGTTATAAATTTTGTTGACTTTTCAGAAAAAAATAAAAATTGATATGAAAAAATACAGTTTAATTATAGTTAAACTTTGTTATCAAACATAATCTGAACCTTTGGACCTAAAAACCCCCTTCCCTCTAAAAACCCCCTTCTCTCACCAACTAAACTAGCACAAGTAGCTTGATTAAGGGCATGTTTGGTGTGTAAGTTTGAGTTAAGATTTTTAAGTTTAAATAGTAAATTGTGTTGACTTTTCAGAAAAGACAAAAAAATTTTTGAGGAAAAGACAAACTTTTGGGGAAAAAGACAAAAAAAAGTTTGAAAATGTTAGTTTGGACTAACGGTCCAAACATGCCCTAATTCTTTAAGAGGGAATTGAAAAATTTACCTAAATAACCATCTTTTTTTTATTTATTAATCAACATGATACAAATTCATCACTTTTACATAAATTTCAGTTAACCTTAATTTAACTTTTAATTTTTTTGTGTAAAATTAATACAATAATCTCTAAATTTATCATTCAAAAATATTTTTTTTTTTCTTTTTGGATTTGGCTCTGGTAGCAAAACACACACAACAAAAACAAAATTTCCGTTCAAAACACGAGTACGACTTCGGGAAAAAGAAATGAACTTAAAATGATAATATAAAGCAATGATGATATGCAGCTCTTTAAGAAACACAAATCTTCTAAAAGTAAAATAACTTTTCTTTTTTGGGGTAAAAATAAAATAAAAATAACTTCAATAAACAACAATAATCTCTAAAAACGGCTACTGTGAAATTATATTCTGCAGTTTTCTACTCCAACTTGTTCTTTTTCTTCAAAGATCCTAACGTAGTATTTTTAACAAATACCGGCGAGTTCATAATTAAATGCAGCAACTTCACTAATCAACACTCAATTAAATCCTTCATGTTAAACCTTGTCCACGCTTAACTAAGAAACGTTACAAATGTAACACGGAAATTATTTCCAATGCATACAGCTAAACATCATATCCTCTAGAGCAGGAAGTTGCATCTTCTCATAACCCCCGAAAAGCAAGTAAATGCGTGATTTGGATGAACATAATCGTAATCTCTCCTACACATGCTTCCGATTCGAGAATGGATCAAGTTGGCCATGGTCAGCACAAATGACGATAAAACTTCTCTCATCCAGATTAAAACAATTTAATTTACGGTAGTTCCACAATGACATCCACCGTCCAACCATTTAACACCCAACTCATTATCAGTATGGCCTGTACCGCATCGGCCGCCTGAACCTCGGAACCCTCCTGCAAATGAGAAAGATTAGAAATTGATGCAACTTAGAAATCTACAATCTATTTCGCATGGGATATGTGATTTATAGAACCAACCAACAAACAACAAGTTTCCAACAATGGCATCACAAATACACTACGGTTATCTAGATATCGTAGCCCAGTCAAGAATTCTACAATTCATTAAGGACACTTCTGTGATGTGCCGGAATCAAATAATGCTTTTACGGACCTGAAGTGAAGCAATGCAGAAACAGCGAGTATCATTGTAGGTTCTAATCTTCACCGTTCATTTTATCTTAGGTGGGGCTAAGCAATATCCTACCGAGTCAAGTGCTACATGATTCGATCAGTAATTTGTGTCCCTAGCGGAAAATAGCCTAACTGATAAGCAAAGTGATTGGAGGACCAAAGCTAAAGTTAAGTTGTTGATCTTCATAATGTGCGGTACAACTATAGAAGATGAGATATGGACATTCAGGAATACGTTTAGGACATACCAAAACGGAAGTAAAAATAACAAGCCTTAATTATAAAACCTCGCAAAATGATACCACTCCATCACCTTTCCGCATATATTACACCTAAATATTATTTTCAACCGAGTAGCACTTTCGATATACTAACGGAGCTACTCTATAAACACCTTCACATGAAAAAGAAGAGAAACGGTATAAAAATTCTAGTGCTTACCCATAACCATATGAAGGATAAAATGGGGCAGGTATGAATGGCCTCCGGGAGCGGGAGAATGGGCTAGGTCGCCTTCCCCGATACTGCTTCATTCCAGGAATGTTTGTCCGCTTAGCAGAGACCTATAAACGCATTAAACCACTATAATCAAATGAATGAACCTAGGAAAATTAATGTCCATAAAGATCAAGTTCAAGGACCTTCAATTGACGACCATGCAATTCTGATTCATTCAACAGAAGAGCATTCTGAACAGCATCGATTTCAACAAACTCAACATAAGCAAATCCCTTTGGCTGGCCAAACTTGTCTGTCAAAATTGTAACTCTGTTGACAGTTCCACAAGATTGAAAATGCTGCTGAACTTCCTCAGGCGTACATGCATAGTCAACCTGAATTCAAGAAACATACAACCAAACTGAGCTTACTCAATCTTGCTTCCAACAGTTTTCCAGCATCAAGCAATATTTTTTATTTTTTTATTTTTATTTTTTATTCTTATTTCCCTAGGGCAAATGGGTATGAAACAGCTATTCCACGTGAACTGCATGAAAATCAGTAAAGAACCAGAGCATATTTGAGCACACAGTAATATGACATCCACTAGTTTCAACAAAACAAAACTTCGGGGTTAATTTGCTTAAAACAATATTTGATTAAATAAAAAAAGCTTCAATAGCTTGTACCATCACATGAAGGACTATATTAGCATATAATTTTTTTTTTAGATTAATAATATAAATATATAAATTTCTATGTTGCTGATAACATAGTAATTCATTTTTATCCAAGAAGAGGATTAGAGTGGGATAACAATTTCTTTTTACTAAAGAAGAAAGCTAGAATGAAAAGTCTAAATAAAATCAGAAACAATAAATCAAATACGAAGCATATGACCAACCCAGAGTGAACTCGATAGTGTGAATGCTTTTTACGTTTCAGCAAAGATAATCAAGATCTCAACAATGTTTCTCAACTCTGTGGTAACAGATCTCCTAGAAGTTACAGCTGGAAAAATAATGCTCGATGCCTAAACCGAATGATTCGAAAAAGCTTAAGATGCCTAACCAAATCAGATCAAGTAGCAAAAACCATGAAATTAAAGCAAACTACCAGCCAGGCGAACACTAAAGCAAAAAAATCTCTGATACAATAAGCCTACACGCACCAGGATCAAGTACTATCACCAATCAAGATTCCATCTTCCGTTAATCAGTTTTAGAAGATAAATGACATCCATATGAATTTGCAAGACCAAGCAAGAAAATCTAGCAACAGAATTCCAATTTGTAACAGGATAAGAAAATGGATAGAAGCCTCACATTACCAACATAAATAGAGCGGGAATCCACCTCCTCCTTTTCAGCTTGAGTTGCAGAAGTACTTGAGGAATCTTCATTCATATTCAAAATGAACAAAAACATTAACCAAAGGCGAAAAGAGTTCGGAAGGCACTAAACCTAGAAGCATACCAACTAAAATCGAGAAACATCCAAGAAAACAAACCATGAACAATTAGCATATACAGTCAACATATCAGTTTATTTCTTGATTCAAACCATAATTCAACAACTCTTTAAAAACACACAACCGTGCAAAAAATCAAAAAGTTAAAAAAGTTAAGCAATTAAAAATTTCGCTTTCACCTAGACCACTTGTGCTATCGTAATGCATTTAGACATGATACAAATCTTGCATCACAAATTAATTATCAAATGTGCTTTTCTTCTTCACAATGCAATAATAAACACATAATGAGAATGCAGATTCATGGAAAATACTCGAATAAACATGTTTTTTCTCCTTTTCTTTTTTTCAGGAGAAATCGAAAAAACATGTTGGGCAATTTGACAAAAGTTCAAGCTAAAAGACATTAGAGTTTTGGGAACAATAATTTTAAACACAATTAAGACAATTGACAAACATTAATTTGAATCAAAATAGCTCCAAGAGAATCATTAATACTGTCAAATGAGGTTCTCAAGATTCAGACACTTTCACCCAAAAGGAACTAACTTTAAGTTGAATCCACCAAATAACAAGTATGAAACTCACGATAAAGCTCAAATAACCGCCAATAGATAAATCTATATATAAAAAATACTTCGACTAGAGTAAAGAAGTTAGAGAGAGAAAGAAGAGAGAGAGAGAGAGAGGTGAAACCTTGAACAGCGCCCATCTCCTTCTCGACCTTGGCCTGCATCTCGCGGAGAGCGCCGGCCTCTTCCTCCATCTCCTTGAGCCTCTTCTTCATGTCCTCCAAATCCTGTCGAAACCAAATTAAAGCCCTAACTCTTAACCATTTGGAACCAGATCGAGAAAACGACAAAAAGAGAAGAGAGAATTCGGTGACGGTGCCTTGGAGTTGGGGTCGTCGTAGTCATGGCCGTCGACGTCGGCGTCCATGTCGCCGTCGTCGCCGGGAATCTCTCCGCCGTAGACCTCGTGCTCGTGCTCGTGCTCGTGATCTTGCTCTTGCTCATCCATCTCTCTTTCTCTCTCTCTCTCTCTCTCTCTAAAAGTGAACTGCGAATTGAATTGATTTCAATGGTGGTTTTTGGGAGGTGAAACTGGGTTTGAGGTTTTGATTTGTGTTTGGGGCATATATATATTTGGGACCTAGAAGCTGGGGCAGGGGGGTGGTGGTTGAGATTGGGGTTGAAGAAGAAAGGGTGACTTTTGGAATCTCCCAAATTTTTGGGGTTAATTTTGAGATTTTGAGTTTTATTTATTATTTTTTTATAAGAAAAATATGTGATAAAGTCCCTATTATATATCATTTCGGTAAAGCTCGTTTTTAAACAGTTAAGATATAATCGAACTACTGAAATGTTATTTGTATATAATAATTATATTACACCTTACCTTATATTAGTATAAATGAATAAACAAAATAATAATAATAATAATTTTAAAAAGACCAACCCCTTCTCTGATTCCGACGACTTCCCCGTCGACGGACCCTCTTGCGTCCAGCGTCGACCCAGTCCCTCCCCCCCCCCCCCCCCCCGTGTTGACCTAGTCTGTCGCTCCCCCCTTCCCGGCGCCGGCAACGAACAACCCCTCCCTTCAACCAAATCTACATGCACCCCCTTCCCCCTCATCCCACCCGATGTCGACGACGAGTCCGCCCCAACCCCCCTATAAACGAGTTTTTTTTAAAAAAAATTTTAATTTTTTTATTTATTAATCTATATTAAAATGAAATAAGATGTATTATATTATTATATACAAACAACATTTCAACTATTCGATTACATTTTAACGGTTTAAAAATGTGCTTTACCGATAGAGTATATAAAAAGAGGTTTTACCACGGACTCTCTCTTTTTTATAATAGAAAATTTGGAGTATGTTTTTGACAAAAAGCCTATCATAACAAAAATTTCCGAACTCTTTTTGACCAACCATGAACAGCCGTAGGGGATTAGTTTAAATTTAACTTACGTTTGGTTCACCGGTTGGAGATGAAATTTTTAAGTTAAAGTTGATTGACTTTTCAAAAACTAGTTATAAATTTTGTTGACTTTTCAGAAAAAGATAAAAATTGATAAAAATATATATATATATATAGTATAGTCTGAGTTAAACTTAAATACCAAACAAAGTCTTTATTTTTTAGTTTAAATTAATTAAAACAAATTCAAATATAAATAGTTTTCTTTTATTTTTCGTTTTTTTTTTTGGTTAGGTTTGCATTTTTCTTTTCAAAACTGTGCTTTATAGATTTATAGATTTATAGATTTGAATAGAAAACCATTATAATCTCTTTAATATATATATATATATATATTGGAAAAGTTCGTATATATATTCTTGTGATAAGTATTACTTTTATTATTTTAACCTTTTGAATTTCACTAAAAAAAATCAAAACCTTTTATTTATAGGATATTTTCATCCAAAAAAAACAATGGGTGTCATCAAGTCTTTTTCATCGGTAGAAATTTCTGAGATCCAAAGACTCAATTATACTCGAAGGATAAATCCGATTTTCATTAATGGGACAAAATGCAAGTCTAGAAAGAGGGAGACACGTATTATTCTCATTAATTAACTTGACTTAATATCTAAAAAAAAAAAAATGCATTTATGATAGCCTATCATAAAATAGTCCAGTCGTTTATAACTAATTCATGATCACTTGTGACAGGAATCATAAATCATGCAATTCAACCACATGTGTAACAATTTGAAATTTGAGTCATAACAACATAAATTTTCTACGCACTTTGTCGGATAAAAAATTTCATTCTTTTTTTTTATCCCTTTTTTCCTAAAGCATCCGTGTATATACATATAAATATAGATACATATACATAATAATGAAGCCACATATCTCCAAAAAGAAAAAACAAACAAACAAACAAATGAAGGATGAGTTTTTTTTGTTTTTTTTTTGGCACAATATTATGTGATGGAGAATGAGTTCCCCACAACTTCTCCATTATTACAATGTGATTGCACTACAATTATATATATATATATATATATATATATTTATATATATTTCTATATAAAAAAAATCCATGTCCTTGAATAGAGAGATAATTTATGCATTTAATAATTTTTTCTCTTAAAAAAAATAATATTATCTGTTCATTTGGACCTATCATGGACCGTGATGTTTGGGCCCATAAGGCCCACCAAGAACCCAACCGTTGCCGAGTCGGTCCTAAAAGTGTCCGTTAAGCTAAAAATACCCTTTTTCCATTAATAACTAAATTTGGCGGGAGATATAGACGCACCCACTAGCCTATAACTTTGAATGCCTTTTCTTCTTCTCCAAGGTTTCCTTTTTCTTTCTTTCTTTCTTTGCAGAGACGCAAGAAAGAAAAATTTTTCCCTTTAAATTCTTCAATTTCCAGAGTCCAAGAAGAAATCAACCCCGTTAGCCTAAACATGTCAGAGCTTCAATCCGATTGGTACTCGCCCACGCGCCTCCGTACCGATTCGACCACCCAATATGATTTTCCGGTACAAGAAATTATCGAAACTCTTCTCTTCTTTGATTTTCTGCACTTCTTCATATATGTTTTTTTTTTTTTTTTGGTTTTTTATTTGAGTTATTTTTCGGAGTTTTTGATTACTAGGGAGACCGGTTTATTCCGAATAGGAGTTTGATGGATCTAGATCAAGCCCATAGTTTGTTGACAAACCGGACCAAGTCGAATCGCAATCCCAATTTCAATGTAAGTTAGAATCTAGTTTCTTTACAAGTGAAGTTTCGGTTTTGAGGATCGGAATTGAGTGAGTGTAATTCGGGTTCTTGGGTTTCTTTTTTCTGTTTGTGACAGGAAATCTACAGACAAAAATTGGAGGAGAAACTGACGTTGGATTCGGAAGGGAAGCCGTTCAGGATGTTGGTTTTCAGAGGGAGCCCGAAATCAAGTCGGAAGTCGATTCGTTGCGTGGACGAGATGCGACGAGATGATCAGATAGAGGAACTGGGAAAACATACCAAGCATAACTTCCGGAGTTTGCCAAAGGTTTTTTTTTTTTTTTTTTTAAAAAAAAACCTAATAAAGTTTCTCTCTTTTTTGTTGTGTCTTAATTTTTAGTCTATTTACACAGATGGAAGCCAGAATTTTGGATGCACCAAATATCAAGAATGACTTCTACATGAACATACTCGACTGGGGGAATAACAACGTTCTCGCAGTCGCGTTGGGATCGGAGTTGTACCTTTGGAACTCGGAGAACCGAAAGGTCGAGAAGCTGTTGGCAGTTGATGGGAATGATTACCCCACAAGTGTAGCCTGGTCTAAAGATGCCAAAACTTTGGCGGTCGGATTTATGGGCTCAAAGCTTCAACTTTGGGATGCTGAAACTTCCGAACTTGTAAATATCTTGTTCAACCATCCGGTTTTTCATTACACAAATCGTTGCTCTAGAGACACCTGGTTAGGTCTAAAACCGTGATTTTTACACAGCTTAGAACCTTCGGAGATCATAAGAAAAGGGTAGCAACCGTTGCATGGAACGGCCACATTCTTACATCAGGAAGCCAAGACAAGTCCATCATAAATCATGACGGTAATTATACTTCCGACTGTTGAAGTTAGATGGAACTGTATTACATTTTGTTCTTATTATTCTGTCGTTCGATCTTCATGTTTTCGCTTTGCAGTTAGGGCGGCAAACAATGTGGTTTGCCGAATAGAGGCACACACCGAGGAAGTCTGCGGTTTGAAATGGTCGGAAAGAGGCAATATGTTGGCAAGTGGTGGCAATGAAAATCACATATACATATGGGAATCGACCAAAATGGGTTCCTCAAAGTTTTTGTACCATTTCAAAGACCACCGAGCAGCAGTGAAGGCACTGGCTTGGTGCCCGTTTCAGTCCGAGGTGCTTGCTTCTGGAGGAGGCACCAACGATGGAAGCATTAAGTTATGGAATATGCAAAAGGGCACCTGCATTAACAGCATAGAGACCAAAGCGCAGGCAAGTTATGCAATATTTTCACCGTTTCGGTCGTATTCTTATCGATTAATCACATTAATCACTTGGAATATGCCAGCCACATAATTATAACATGGTTTTTTTGTGTTGTGAATCTTGTGAATTCAGATATGTGGATTGGAGTGGAACAGGCATCACAAGGAGCTACTAAGCGGACATGGCTTTAGCAGCAGTGAGCCTCGGAACCAGCTATACTTGTGGAAGTATCCGTCAATGACTAAAGTGGGAGACTTGAAGCGCCATTCATCCAGAGTTCTCCACCTTTCTCAGGTTTAGCTATCTCAAGACTGATATCGTTCTGAAAGCTGGTTGGGAAGTATATTTCATAGTTCAAATCTTGTGACTTTCGTCGATTTTGTTGATTTGTGGCAGAGCCCTGATGGGTTAACCGTGGTGTCAGCCGCTGCGGACGAGACTCTTCGCTTTTGGGAGGTGTTTGGACCACCTTGTGCTGGCAACTCGAGACTTTCAGAACTGGACGGCCTTTTGTCCCTCAAAACTTCTCCCATAAGATGATGGAATGCTTCATGGCATTAATTTTGCTCCTCTCGTCAATACAAGGAAACAAAATAATGTTTGTTTTCTTAAAATTATTCGGATGTAAATTAGATGCTGTAATAATGTCTTCATGTTATACACATGTTCTGTGGTTGGAAACCCTGCCAGTTTGAATGAAATAATATAGTAGAGATTTACTTTAATCAGCAGAGAAACATTCACAGTGCAGAATAAAATTTCTACTATACGGTGAAATCCTAGCAAAAGCCGCTCGAGTACACCGACCTCTAAGTCCTATAAATGTAAAAAATATAACAGACCAAAATTCTTTCCAATTTTACAGTCACTACCCAAAAAAAAAAAAAAAAAAAAAACAAAGAAACTCATTCAGCTTTCGAGTCATCGCTATTGTTGTCCAAGTACACCTCATCCTCGGTGTCTGATGTTTTATCCTCTTCCACTTTTTTCCTCTCTTCTTCCCTCTCTCTTTCAGCAGCTTCAGCTTTTGCATCTTCTAACCTAGCACTGACAGCTTCCCATGACACGAGTTTCTCCATAAAGATCGATATGTAATCTGGTCTCCGGTTCTGCACGAAGAACGAAAGATGCAATTGTCAGTTTTAATCTTACTAGACACTCTGCACGAATAGCTGCATGGAAAAGCAGGGACTATTTCTTTTATGATAACTGAACTCACCTGAAAGTCAAGGTAGTAAGCATGCTGTAGAGAACCAAGTTCGTAGAACGCAGTTAGTAAGCAGGAATTAATATTAACATATGTTTTTTTTTCTAAAGAAAATGAAGTTCAAAAATTTTGTATCAAACAGAACCAAACATAATCACTGCAAATTACCTCCCAAACATCAATGGTAAGGAGCGGCTGCATGAAAGAAAGAATGAACATCGTTAAACAAAGAGAAGTGACTACTACTGATATATCATATTTCACGATCTATATTAAACAGCATGAAATAGTAAGACAGGGTTTTTTCAAGCATTATACTCACATAATAATCCCAAACAAGTGGATTTACGGCATTAGGGCTCTTCACAATTACAAGCTTTTTGTCTTCCTCTGATGGATTAGGATTTACTGCATTTCCAACGCCGAGTCTATTTGCTTTGTCTAGATTAGGAGAAATCAAACAAGGATTGTCAGCCATGTTCTGAATTCACCTACTTATACGAAAACATAATTGGTTATATAACTTACATGCAAGCCAAGCCCAACCAGAACCAAACTGTGTAGCTGCAGCCGTCTTGAAGTCTCCAACAAATTTCTCGAAAGAACCAAAATCTCTTTTGATTAGCTCTAGAAGCTCCCCAGATGGCTTTCCGCCACCACCAGGTTTCATGGATTCCCAGAAGAAGTCGTGGTTCCAGACCTGCAAACAGTTTAGAGAAAAACAATTAGGAAAGTTTAGGAATGACATTAAATAAATAATATAGTAGACTCCATATCCAGCGTTTGGGCATGTCTTGCTCGCAACGGAGAGCGAGAGAGTGAAACTTTCTTAACATCAACAATCTTCTATTTTGTACTATCACTAAAAGTTCCTATGCATTACACTTGAATACTTGGAAGTCATACAGCATCTGTTTAAACTTAGCAAAAAGATATGAATTTGCTTATTTGGGATTTCCATGTAGCATTTCTAAAGACTGTCTACCAACTCAAATAGTTCAAAACATCCACAAAAGTCTATTCTGTCGTCGTACCTGCGCTGCGTTGTTGAAAGGTGGAAGAAAATCCCCCTTGTTGTATGTCATGACCACAATATCTTCCAACGACATCCCCTCTAGTTCTGTTCCTGCAATTTGCTTATTTAAGTTCTCCACATAAGTTCTGTGGTGCTTCCCCCAGTGGTACTCGAACGTGTCCTTGCTCATATGCGGCTCCAAAGCATTCTACCAAAACGATACATTACAACAGCACAAAGGAGAACGGTTTTAGCAACATAACTCGTCATTCTTAAACAACTTCATTAAACTACCAGAAATTTAACAACCAATTTCTACTCTGATTAAAAACTATACTTTTTCCACTTTCTGTAACGGATTTTTGCACCGAGAACATATAACAAACACATGGTAGGCAGAAAATAGTCAAACTCAAATCGAGCATTTATTCGCCGGTAAAATCTTGTAGAAACCAAACTAAGCCTGATGGATATACATATGAAACATGAAACCAGTGAAAGACTAAGAGCGTCAAAGTTCAAATCTTACCAATGGATATGGCGGCGGCTTTAGCTCAAACTTGGCAGTCACTTTACCCGGACCAGCCTTTCTAACACATAGTCTCTGCTTCAAACAACAAAAAAAGAGACTCAGCTTTCTTGCCATTTTCTGGGAAACCAAACAGTAGAAACATAGAAAACCAACTGAATTTACCATTTTCTTGGGCCATTGCAATCTACAAGGAGAACCCAGATTTCCCTGAAGACCCGCTGATGGAACAAATGTGCCGGGTAGAGAAATGGGCTTGGTTGTTGCTACGGGTGCTAGTAGTGCCGCCATTTCCGAACTGTTCGGAGATTTTCCGAGAGACAGCTCAAATCAATGTGTGAGATTCACGGGGTTTTGGCGTCAGAGAACCATACAAAGAAAACGTGTGTTATCAAAAATGTTTATAATGTCATCATTATTACAAGCCAAAAATGAAAAATGTCGTCACTCCTGGTACGACCATGTACTCCAGGTACTAGAACATGTGTACTACTGGTACTAGCATTTTTGACTTGTATTCTAAGAAATAAAAAGTTAAAAAAAAAAAAAAAAAGTAAAAATTCTATTGATTTGGCCAATACCCATTTTTGTTGGGGAATTTACATTTTTTATTGTTGAGATAACAATTACAGTGATTGGATTAATTTTTTTTAGTTATATGCGTATTTATCTTAAAAATTATAACATAAAACAGCGACGGAGTCAACCTTATATTCAGTATCGACTCGAGAGTAAAGAAAGTTAGGCACTCATGTAAGGCCCCAAGTACGTTCAAGGTCTCTAAATTATTTACCTTAAAAATTATAATATAAACAATGAAAGAGTCAACCTTCTACTCAGTACCGACTCAAGAACAAAGAAAGTTAGGCACTCGCCTAAGGCCCCAAGAACGTTCAAGGCCCCCAAATTCTATACATGCCATATATATATATTGTAAATATATTATTTAAAATTTGATAATTGAGGACTACATTTGTCTACCCACGTATTTATGTATATAAGTATATAACTACTATATTGTAAACTTAGTTTTAATATGTTTGAAAATTATATCACACTGGTACATATCATTTAGATTTTGGAACGAATAAATTTTTCCGTATGTATGTATACAATTATCAAATCTGAGACTTACAAGGCCCCAAAATCTCTACTTATAAGTGTAGAAAAAAGTTTATTTTAAGGTCAATTATGTCCAAAAAAAAAAGTTACTCAATTAGTTTATACACAAAAATTTATTTTACTACTCAAAAAACAAAAAGAAAGATAAATTAAATTTCTTTTATGAAATAATTGTTTTTTTTTATTTTTTAAATAAATTTTAAAGATTTAATTGGTTATAATTTAATAAGATTGAGAATTATAAAATATCCTATCGATAGGATTTTTTTTTTTAAATCCATCAATTTTACATTATTTCTCATTTTAATGTTATTTTAATAAGATTTAAAGTTTAAAACGTTCACTATTTGTAGGTTCTTTATTGTTGAAAGCATAAATGTAAAGGTCTCTTGAAATTTTTTATTTAAGGCCCCAAAATTAATTGAGTCGGCCTTGCTTCTACTTCACCAGCCATCCACACCAATTATTTTCTAAAGCCATAAAAATAAGTACAAAAATATGTAAAGTTTAGTAGAGAAATATATGCAAAATTTTAATTTCAGTGCAGGTAAAACAAGAAAATCATATTTTTTCTAAAACTAATTTTAGAAAAGAAAAATAGTAGTAGAACTAAAAGCGGTCGTCCCTATTAGTTTAAACTTTAAAGTAATTCCATCATTTAGCACAAACACAAAAAAATTGCTTTCATTTGTAAAACGGTTAAAACTTTACTTCCTCTCAAAAAATCAAAAACAAATCTTTATTTTATTCTCTTTTTCCAATTATGTACTTTTTTTAGTAATTAAAAAAAATAAAACATAACCCAATTTCATTTTTTTGGAGAAAAATTATCTATTTTTTCGCAAGAAGAATATTTAATTATCCCTCCCTCTCAAAAAAAAAATATATATATATATATATATATATGTTAATTGTCCCAATTTCGTACTTGTCCTTTCTCTCTTTCGAGAAGGTGCCTTGTGGCGTGTCCTTGAAACCACCACTTTGTAACCGTCATTTGAATTTTGGTGACCAAAAGGTGCAACGGTCGACCCTTTCACAACCAGTCATGTCCATAAAAATAAAAATTAAAAAAAAAAAAAAAACCCAAAACCCATTTGCTTCTTCTCTTCAATTCCATTAACTGCAGTCACTCATCTTGTATAATTTCCTCTCTCCAATGGCAAACATGGATTTCCAAGAACCCAAACATGACTCAACAAACACACCACCACCAACCTTAACAACGCCACTAATGCCTCCAACGCCTCTCCAACTCTCCGGTTTTCTCAGCGGCGACACCATCCAAGTCCAAGGCGACACGGGGAGTTTGCAATTCTCGGTACAACTCAACATCAACAAGACACTTTTTCCCGAGAAAAGCGGTCCTCTTCACTCCCTTGAGACAGTTGAATACACTCCACAAAAGTTCTCCTTGGAAGCTCCAAGTGATTCTTCCTACTTGACCCCAATTGCCTCAGAGCAACTAATGGATGATAACTGTTCTCGCTTCGAGGAAGAGAGTGAGATTAGAAGAGAGGGATATAATGTTTTGACGAGGCTGAGAAGCGGGGCCATATCTCCGGTGTCATATTTCCCTCGGATTTCGCTGTCTTTCTGTGAGAAAATGGTGAAGCCAAGGAAGAAGAAAAACACAAGTTATAGAGAGAAGGAGGTTGATGTGTTTGAGAGGCTGTTTAGGAGACATAGTTTTCCTATTAGGCCATGCACTTCTTACGCCTTCTTTGTAATGGCTGCTTGGGGCGATGTTAAGTCGTCTTCATTCGGTGAAACGAGTAAGAGACTTGGTCGAATGTGGTGCAAACTTCCTCAGAATCAGAAAAAGGTCTGTTCTCTCTCTATATAGACATACACATACAAATATATATACATACACACATATAGATATAGATACGCTAATTATGTTTTCTTTCTTGTTAAAATATGCTAAAATTTTCCATGTGGGTGTAGGTATATGAAGAGATGGCTGTGAAGGACACTGCAAGGTACAGGAGGCAATCCAAACTGTTTAGTAAAGCCAACTTGAGGACACATAGAAGATAGAGCATAGGTTTTGTATTATTCTTTTCTACTTCACTTTTTGTTCTTGACCTTCTATATATATTTATATATCTATATATACATAAATATCTTGTGATATAGGTGATTTAACAATTGTAATGGCAATTTATATGTACCTGGTTCGCTTCTTGTTGGTTGGTATATCAGTCTCGTGAGAAGAAAAATTATTAACCAAGAAAAGTGAAGCGTAAAGACAATTTAGTCTCAATGAACTAAAGAAATTGAAGTATCTAAAAAATGAATGCTTTTGGAAACTGTACAAAAAACTCATGGGAGTTCATGGAAAATATTAGAATGTAATGATCCGCAGGAGGGAGAGACCCGTTCAGAGGGAGAAAGTCTTTGCGTACACATCAAAAGGCACATTCGCGGTCAGTTGTGGTTCCTGCAACATAAACACATAAGAATTAAAGCCCCATTCAGATCGTGGACTCAAATTCACAATTCAAACAGTAAATTAAATTTTTTGGAATCTCTAATTGGTGGTACTAGTTGATGTATGCGAGTAACATATACCTGTCTCATCCTGCCAGAAAGACTTCCTCCGGTTAAAAGCATGTTGAGAAGAGACGTCACGATACCACCACCAAGATCATTATCCGTGTTTCGGATTGTAGACCGCATTGAGTTTAGCATGTTGCCGTATGTCGTGGCATGGCCACGCTCGATTGCTTGGATGAAAGAATAAGTCATTGCACCAGTTGAAGTGATCTTAGACAGAGCCTGTGCGCATAAAGAAAGGACATCAAGGCTTTGAAAAGAGAACAAAAGAGTTTTCCCGTGTTCTAGATGAATAGAAATTCGAGAAAGATGTTCTCTTTAAGACATTGAACTTACTGAGGTATCAGCCGAGGTCTGATTGTCGTCACAGCCACTGAAGGAAATCACTTCCCCTCCATTAGTTCCCTTCCAAACACCTGATCTAGGCCTATGATCCTCCCACACATATCTCCCACTTCTACATTTATAAACAAAAACAAAAGAAAGTTACAACAAATGCAAAAAATGAAACTTTTCATTCGATTTTTATCCTGTTCGGTAAATTTTGCACATACTTCTTCATTTTGATGTGATTATAATAAGATCTGATATTAAGAAACACGCACTACCAGTAAAGTAAGCTCCATTGCACACACAAAATAGCCCTTGCGGGTGATCACCATTGCTAATGGTAAGCCTCATTCCGAAGAAATGCAAGATTTCGATTGACAAAAACATACGAACCTGTCCATCCTGCATAGAAAAGGCAAATCCAACACAGTTCCACTATGGCAAGCGTCTATAATCGCGTGAAGCTTGACCCCGGCAGGGAGAGGCCTGACGATCGTCTCGTTGACCTCGTCATCGACGATCATGCCCTGAGTCTCGAAATCCAGGGGACAAAGGGTTTCGTCGTAGCCGTCAACCTCGTCCCCATTGTAGTTCCTCTGTTGTGATCCATGGCCAGAGAAATGGAATACCAAGGAATCTCCTGGCTGGCAACCATGAACAAGCCAAAACAGCGCCATCCTCATGTTGTGTTTGGTTGGACGCCTGTACGGATCAGTTTCTTCTTCTGCCAGTAACTTGCAAGAAGAAACCAATGTCAGAGTGATATAACAAAGATCAAAAGCCCTGGTCAACGCTATTGTCAGTTTTGCCATTATGTTAAGGTTGGCTCTTTATATAAATTCAGAACCAAATGATCAAATGACTACTAATGCTCTCAGCCAAAAGAATGACTACTAATGCAAATCATGTTTATACATATATATACACTCTCCTATCCAGCTATGAGATGTATAAATTTTTTATTTTTTATTTTTTACGTTATTGTAATAGCTAGTTGATTTATAGTAATTTTTTTCATTGATATTTATATTTACACCAACAATCATTAAATAGTATAATGTTTTACATAATTTTGAATAAAATTACAAGTAAACTAGTTGTTACAAGTAGTTTATGATAAAGTTACAACTACCGAACCTATTCGGTTGCCAGAAAGGAAACAATGCATATATATATATATATAGATATATACATATTTATTTACATTGACATAGTAGCCAAGAGAAGCTAAGAATTAGAACACATAGACTTCTAATATTTATTATCTTTTCCTAATTGGAATTAATATCAGATCAAGCTAATTAACAATCTGTTCTAATCAATAGGAGTTGACAATATGTATCTAGACCCCAATAAGATTATAAACAACAATTAACAGTCAAGGTCAAAAAGGTGGAGAAATCTGAAGGTTCCAACTAGAAAATTGTATCACAACTGGAGAGACACCGCAAAATTTGAAGATAAAGTTGCATAAAATCAAATCTAATCTTTAAAAACAGAAAATTGGAAACAAAAAAAGAAGGAAAAAATTACCGGTGAGCATGAGAACAGAGGACTCGGGAAATTTGAACTTATTGATCAACAAGTACTTCATGCACTTGGCGTCATTGATGCACCCCTTGAGCTCACGCCTCGTGTTCTTATACGACACGCCGCATATCACCGCCCGCTTCTGCCCGTGGGCCGACGGCGGCGCCCTCGCCGGCATATGGTTGTACGGCGACGGAGCCACCGCCGGAGGAGGCGGCGGGGCATGGTGGTGGTGGTGGTGGAAATAGCCGTGGCCGAAGTGCTCGGGGGCGCGTGGCTGGGCCACGCGCGTGACGCCGTGGCATATGGCGCAGCGGATGGACGTGGCGCCCTGCGGTAGCTGCAGCGGCGTCCGGCAGTTGGAGCAATCAACAAGCATGTACATCACGATCGGTTTTAAGTTTTGTTTTTTTGTTTTTTTTTTGTTTTTTGTTTTTTTGTTTTTTTGGTGTTTTGTTGAAGAATCTGTAAAGGGTATGAGGAGGAAGAATTATGTATATTATAAAGGGAATGAAAAGGAAGGTGAAGAGGAAGAAGAGATGGAAAGATGTTGGAAAACTGGTGTGGGGGCTAGAGAGAGAGAGAGAGAGAGAGGAAGATGATTTCTTTGACTTTGCAACCTTGGTTTCTAAGCTAATCGGTTGTTGCACTACCGGCGGGAAAAAATATTATAATATAATAAAATTGTAAAACTTTGCTAATGGGCAATATTATAAAAATGTGAATAATTCTTATTCGTAATCTTTATAAACCATACAATTTATTTTTGTTATTTTTTTAAAAATGAGAGCACTTTGTTTTCATGCAATAAAATAGTCTCACAGAATCCTTTCTTATCAAATACGAAGTAAAATTAAAGTCTCACAGTGGAAAGGACATGTGTTTGAACTGGCTCCATGACTAAACTTATTTTGGAATAAATTTAAATGGTTGACTTTAACCAATTAGGAGAAGAAAAAAAATAAGAAAAAGATAAAATAATAAAGATAATGGTTAAGTTAACTAGTTTTATCAATTTACGAGTTCACCTTCTTTACTTTTCATTCTTTTCTACTGTAGGGTATTTTATCTGATAATATTTATTTTATCTATTGGATTTTTAACGATTTATAAATGGGACAATAATATATTGCGTGTTTTAGATTTTTAAAATTAACAATATTTGTAAATTAAATTATTAAAACATTAATCTTATAATAAGAAAATAATTTCCATAGATAATTATGAAAGGCGAAAAATCTTATCAATAAACCCCCCATTCGTCAAAAGAAGTCAAGCTTTTCAAAAGCTTGAAGTACGTGTTGCAGTGCGACCAACTTGTCCAAAATTGGCGTCTCCAAATTTTGGTCAACTTTATCGTCCTCTAAACAGATAATTTGGACGATACCAAAAAACTGAAGAAGTAACTATTTTTACAACTAGTTTTTGTTTCACACCAGGGGAAAAAAATTTCACATCTGAATAATTTGAATCTCCCGCATTTAATTTCGAAAAAAAAAAAAAAAAAAAAAGGGTATAAAGGAGATTATCTACATAATATATTAAGGGGGTGTTTGGTGTGTAAGTTTGAGTTAAGATTTGTAAATTTAAATAGTAAAATTTTTTAAATTTTTTTAAATTTTTAGAAAAGATAAATAACTTTTTAAGAAAAAAATAAAAAATATGATAAAAAAATATAATATAATTTAAACTAAACTCATAAGAGAAAAAAGCTCACTGTTTTCGTCCAAAACGCGAGAAACGTGTTCTGCACTGTGTGGCTGACGCATGGGAGAGGGGGGGAGACAGAGAGAGAGAAAGAGAGAGAGAGAGAGAGAGATTTTTTTTTTATTATTTATGTGATGCTGACACACGGAGGTAGAGGGAGAGGTGGGGGGAGAGAGAGAGAGAGAGAGAGAGTGAGAGAGAGAGGATGCATTGGGAAATTTAAAAAAAAGGTGGGGGAATTTATTGGTGGGGCATGAAGTGAGAGAGAGAGAGAGAGAGGAAAAATGAAGATATGCAATGAAAGAGAGAAGCGTAAAAATCAAAATAAAGAAAACAATCTAATAATCTATAAGAAGTGTCAATACTTCTTACTATTTGAAACGCGCGTTTTGGTTTTTTTTATTTTTTATTTCTCTTGATTTCGTGGGTTTTGCCTTTTCTTGTTTTTTTCCACTTTTTTTTTTTTTTACTTTTTTTAAAAATCTTATATACTTTTAATTTTAAATTTGTATGACAAAATATTTTTATTATAAAATTATTTTCTTCCAATGGTAACCTCTGGTCAAAATTTTTCTAAGGCTCCGTTTTGGGACACATTTGAAGACGGTATTTTGAAAGTTGGAGATAATTTGAGTTTTAAAAATATGCGTTTGGTGAAAATAAACTGTTTTGAGTGAAAAAATATAAAACCTTAATATGTGTTTAGAAAAAATTAGCAATATAAATCTTGTTTCGTTCCTCTCGAAATTCTATGCAATTTGAAAAAAAAATATTTTATTTTGACTTAAAATGATAAAGTTATGGATTTTTAAAATTTGAGTTTTCTTTAAAATATTTAGAAAAATAAATAATAAAATTGGAAGAAAATGACAAAAAAAAAATTAGAAACTATATTTTCAAAAGTGTCCCCAAACAAGACATAAATGCCCTGTTAAATTTCATTTGACAATTGTATCTTATTTAAACACTAATATTTTTTGAAATGAATTTAAACACTATTTTCTTTTGCATATATTTTAGTTAACTTTTTATATAACTGTTTCATTTACTTATTATTAAAACATTTTGTCCATTTGTTTTGATCATTTTTTAATTTTTTTTTATTTTTTTTCCCCTAAAACCTTACACTTTTTCCTTTCTATTTACTCATCTTTGAATAATTGTATTTTTTTTTTTTTTAGTATATCCTTACTTTTTCCTTCAATTTTTCTCATTATAATTTCTTTATTTTCTTTTTTTATAACTATATCTTAATGAATGACTTTTTATTTATAATTTATTTATAGCAAATTGATTTTTTTTTCCTCAAGTACATTCTTACTTAAAGATCCTTTTTACAATATCAACAAAACAAAAAAAGCATACATAACACCCTCATGCATAGCATATGTTTATAAACTAGTATATATAGAAAGTGTAAAACAAATAGATTACACTATTTATTAAAAAAAAAAATACCATATTAATATCCAAGGGGCATTATTTCAGCCAAAACAAAAGGAATTGGGAATATTAAAGTACACATTTTCTACAATGTGGAGTTGTTGGCAAGAATCAAACGCTATATGAATGTTTCCAGGCACAAAAGAACAATCGTACGTGGATCAGTTTTTTTTTTTATTTTTTTATTTATTTTAGAAAAAACATTCAGTGGATTAGTCATTATTATTTTTATTATTATTATTGGAGATTATTATAATATCATTATAATTTTTTTTGGGCAAGCATGAATGCGTCACAGAACAAAGAAAACAACACAAAGACGAAGCTCAATAGCTCCTTAAAGTTCAGCCAAGAAATAAAATAAAATAAAAAAGACAAAAACTTAAGAGCAATCTTGATTCTTGCCCTTCTTTTTTTTTTTTTTTTTTTTTTTTGCGTAAAGTCTTGTATCTAATACCGTATATATTTTCTTTTACATGAATTCATATTTTTCGTAAATAAAATTCGCACTTACAATACTAAAATTTACATTGTCATATGTGATATTTGGTACCGGATAAGGGACCAAAAATTTTTTTTTATTAGTCCATCAATAGTAAGAACATCGGTAAATTTTAGTCCATTCATAGTTTCACCTATCAATTTTAAAGTGTTTTTGGTTGAAAAGAGAGACAATATTGTATTTATAGTACCTTTTTATGTAAAAATTATAACATGTATGGTCAAACTCTACATCATACTTGAAATTTAAAAGATTATTTTACATCTTGAAAATTTATTAGCAAATTTTACAAGTAGACAATATAGTTATTTAATAAATGAATGTTTTTATTCATGTCTCATCAACTTTAGGTTCATTACAATTTTGTTCCCTAAATTTTAAAAATTAGTTCGTTACTATTTTGTCTCCTGAATTTTAAAAATTATCTCTTTTTACCTTATGAACTTTGAAATAGTCTTACCTAACCTATTGTCTTAAAAATTTTAGTTAAAAATATATAGAAAAAAGTGAGTTAAGTGTAATCATGTAATTTTTTTTTCTGTTTGTTTTAGTAGAAATCTTAACGTAATATATTTAGTAGGGTTACTTCTTCTATTCTTTTCGTTTGTTTTTAATAAATATTTTATTAAAAGAGATCAATTAGAAAAATTCAAAGTTTATAAGATAAAACTAAGAATTTTTAAAGTTAAAAAAAAGGGTGAGGATAATCTTAAAATTTATGTATTAAGAAAAGAATAATCCTTGAATAAATAATTGTCATCAAATGTATCTTTACTTTCACATTTTTTATCTATCAAATTCTTTTTGATCTTTCACCCTCTTCATCTCTTTAAGGATATGTCTTTAGCATTCGTTTGAATTATTAATTAAAATTAAAACTTTTAAATTAAACTTAATTAATTATTTAAAAATTTATAATAAATTTTTTTAAATTTTTTTTAAAAATAAAAAAATAAAAAAATATATAATTTAATTAAAGTAAAACTAACGTGTAAAATAAACCCTTAACTTTCTTTTTTCTCACATGCATGATCTGAACATACCAGAACTTTTTTTTGTTTATTTTTTTTCCCGGCTAAGTAGAACTAGATTGAAGTCATGTACCTGAATAACGCTGCACATGTAAACATATTTATTCTTGAATGACTTGACATGACATCTGTCACATCAATTAACATCTTGCCAAAAAAATCTAAACCACAAAATTTTTGAGAGTATTTATAAAATAAAATTAAAAAAAATTAAGAGTAGGAATAAATAATTGAGGTTTCGTTTAAACTTCGTGTTTAAACTCAAAATTTTATCTTTTCTTATAAAAGTTTTTTATTTTTTTTAAAATTTTTTTTTAAAATTTTTTAAAAAGTCAACAAAATTTACTATTTAAATTTAAAAAGTTTAATTCAAATTCAAACACCAAATAAAATCTTGAAACTTTTAAAGGCTATTTTTTATGCCTTCTAAACTTTAACCTCAATCGAAGAAAAGACTTTTTGAATGTTTTCTTACATTAACTTGCACGTGATCCATTTTTATTTGACCCGTATAAACAACACTCCCTTATTTTTATGATAAATTCAAGGGTCGTAAAAAATATATTACTACTTACTAGTAAATGGGTTTTGTACGGATTTGAATTTACGATGAAGTGAAAAAAAAAAAAAAAAAAAAAACACACCCAAAACAATACTCAGCTCATTCTCCTAAGAAAATGTAACAGTGGGACCCACTATTTGATTTAAATGTGTGGATGAACAGTTTTTTAGGGGGAAAATGTTTTACTTTTTATGTAAGGAGAGATTAAATTACTTAAAATAAAGGGCATTTACTTATTTAACCTCATTGTGATACTAAACGTATTAAACAACAAAAGGAAAATATTTTATTTTCTTATCATTCTCATTTTTTTAAAGGTTTATTATTATCATTTTCAATATCTTTTATTTTCGTCCTATTTTATAGCCCTCATACCAAATATATAAATAAAATAAGTTAGCGCATCTTTATGGAAATTGGAACTTAATGCATGTTTGATGAGAAAAATAGTGGGAGATAGGAGTGTTCACGGAATCCATCAACCCGTTTAATCCGCTCAATCTAGTCCAATCCGTTGGATTGGATTGGGTTGATAGATTAAAGGATTAATTACGTATTGGGATTTTCCTAAACCGAATGTTATGGATTGGATTACTGATTGAGGATTCCTTAATATGTATATTCCGTTAATCTATCAATCAGTTGAATTACTTTGATATAGTATTGGTTAAATTGATTAGTATGGACATTTTATTTTGAGTTTAATCCAAGTTTGATTGTTGTTATGTACTGTTAGTTACGATTTAGTTAATGATTGAAGACTTGAAGTTAATTATGTTGTAATTTTATTAAATTGTTTCATATTTAAGCATTATAGTTTTATTTTTTAGTTCATAGATTTTTCGAATTTAATCTGTGAATCCAATCCGTAAAAACTAAGGTTTACGGATTAGATTGCAAGCAATACAGATTGGTTATGGATTGATAAAATCTCAATCCAAATGTCACATATTTGTTTACGTATTGAGGTCTAATCTGTATAAACCAATCTATGAACGCCCCTAGTTGGAGGAAAGAAAAGAACATAGAAATCTTTGAGGAGAAAATAGAACTGTAAATTGTGTGGTTGGAGAAAAGTGAAAAGATAAAACCTATTGAGAGACAGAGTTATGATTCAATTTTAGTAGGGCGCTGCCAAGAGTTGTTTTTTTTTTTTTTTTTTCCTTGAGATATTCTTACCTTTTTGTTTAGGTTCTAATAAATTTTTGGCTTAATATTTTTCATGATCATTACAAATTAATTTTTTAAATATTTGATACAACACAATATTAATAGTATAATTATAACATATTTTATTTTTATGTTTCAGTGACGTAGCAAACATAGTAAATAAAATGGAGATCGAAATGAATATTGATCCTCACGAAAAGAGATTAACAAATCTCTAAAAGCAATCAAAGTTTTTATTTTTATTTTTTTAAGTGTAGAGAAAAAAGTGGATAACAAAAAATAAGGAAAAAATTTTTGAATGATGCCGTTCAGCTAAGAAAAATGGCTAGAGGTTTAAAGTAAGAAGCCAGTTAAGTAACTTAATATTTATGGGATATGTTCAAGAAATATATTAAGGGGTGGTTACTTTTGATAGAAAATCTTTGAATGGGGTCACATTTGTAAATCTAAAGTAAATTTATATCACAAATTCAAAAGATTGAGTGGGGATGCATGCGTGTGTCCCATTTAGAGATGGCCATGGAGTGAGACGATAGTCAGTATGCATCTCTTTCCTCAGACCCACCCTTCTCTTATCCCCATATACGCCTTCATTGGCCCATACTCACTTAATTTAAGGCGGTATGAGTGCGGGAACAGAAAATCCCTATCAGGATTATTTTATCCATATTCTAATTATTTATCCATTAAAAACTAAAAAAATAAAACAAATTTCATTTAAGTTTTCATAAAATTTAACGGCATAATCTAGAGAAATATATCAAGATTAGGGATAGTTTTCCTTTTGTTTTTTGTTTTTACCTTCTCCCTTTGTGAAAGTGTTATCCTTTTTATATTCTTATAAAAAACTTAAATATATATATATATATATATATATTTATAAAAGCAGGGTGGGTATTGGGGCGAGAGAGCTCATGCCACTCCCTCTCTGCATCTGACTAAGAGTTTAATTTTAACCTTCACACCTATATAATATTTCTCACACCCATGACCTCACACTTATGAATAAAATTGCCATCACTAGCCCCATTAGTCCCTATCTATCTCCATCCACGGTCAGCACTGCATATACTAATATACGATGATTATGGAACATATAGATATAAATTATACTTAGCACCACTAAACTTTTTTTCTTAATATAATTTTCCAAGTCAAGGAAGGTTTGAGGTCTGAGTAGAATATGAAGTTGTGTTCGGTTCATCAATTTGAGTTAAAAAAACTCATTTCAATTTTTGTCATCT
This sequence comes from Ficus erecta, assembly GCA_008635985.1. NCBI lineage: Eukaryota > Viridiplantae > Streptophyta > Magnoliopsida > Rosales > Moraceae > Ficus > Ficus erecta. The sequence goes on from BKCH01000010.1 coordinate 4,889,697, forward strand.
TCGGAAAAGTCAACTCAGTATATGTTTGGTATATAAGTTGAAGTTGTATTTTTTAGGTTGAAATTGTTTGATTTTTAAAAAACTAGTTAAATTTATGTTGAATATTTAGAAAAAAGACAAAAATGAATCGATTTTTTTTTATTGGAATTGTTACTAAACACCCCATCATTATCATCATTCTCACTTCCAACTACAAAAAATTAAATTTTAAAAATTCATAATTTTTTGTATATACAAGTTCAAATGAGATGATTTTTTTTTCTTTCATAAATTACATATAATTTCGAGAAAAGCAAACTAAAATTTATATCGATATTTCTCGAAAAAATTTCAAGTTTTCACACTTCTAACTCCAATCAGCCAAACACATAATAAAAACAATAATTCAACTCCAATTTAAAATTTTCAACTTAAGTAGACGTCTCAAACATATACTTAGAGGGTATTTGGTGTATAAGTTTGAGTTAAGATTTATAAGTTTAAATAGTAAATTTTTTTGAATTTTTTTGAATTTTCAGAAAAAATAAATAAATTTTTAGGGAAAAAGATAAAAAACATGATGAAAAAAGTACATATTAGTTTAAACTAAACTCATGGCCAAACAAGATTAGTTTGGTTCATCAATTTGAACTCAATTTTTGGAGTTTAAACTCAACTTTTGGGGTTTGGTTATTGACTCCAACTCGAACTCTCCACTGAAACGTTACACAGTAATCTAAGCCTGTTTACTGTGTAACCAGTGGATGGCATTTTTGTGGCTGCTGCTCCTTCGTCGCCCATCTGGTGCTTCTCCGAAGAACATGAAGCGGAGCTTCTTCAGCAGCAGCAGCAGCAGGAGCAGCAAGCGAAGGAGAAGGATTCCTTCGATTTCCTTTCCCTCAGCGCCGCCGCCGCCTCCAAGCAGCCCAAGAAGAAAAAGGGTCAAGCCATATTCCTAGCGGAGTTCACCACCTACGAAGCCCCTAAACCACCGTCCCGGACCAGCGAGCCCGTGGGTCTGACTCACGAAGACCGCCTCAAACTCCCCAACGGCCCTCGAGAGCGAACCGCCGAGGAGCTCGACCGCAACCGCCTCGGCGGCGGCTTCAGATCCTTTGATCGTATCTCGAACGGCGGCGGTGCGGATTCGGATTTCTGGGGAAAGAAAAGGGAGGACAGCAATGGTGGGACAGGGAACAAGAGCGAGAGTGGGAGTGGGAGAAGGCAAAAACCTCAAACTAACCATTGGGCTGTTTTTTAATAACCCAGATCGGGGAAAACAACAAATAAAAAAAAAAGGAGAAAGCAAAAAAGGCAAAATGAAAAAAAAGAAGAAAGGAATATACACTCAAGCCCATCCACCGGTGGCCCCCACCAACCCAGTTACGAGCTTCCTATTTCCCCACTCACCGCCGAATCGCGAGCTCGCCGGCCTCGCGAGTTGCAGAAGAAGAAACGGAAGAAGAGACGGAGCCATTGGAGGCTCCGCCGTTCTCGGCGGCGACGGCGCTAATGGGGACAAGGTTGCGAAGCCTAGAGGAGGAGGAGGAGAGAGGTGGTGGCGGCGGCCATGGTGACGGTGTGCCTGATGGCGATGAAGGTGGTGGCGGAGACGGGAGAGAATTGGGAAGGTTGCAGAGAGAGAGAGGGAGAGGAGAGAGAAGCGATGGGGAGAGAATCGGGAAGGTTTTAGGATAAAAAAAAAATCTTAAAAATATTATAATAAATATAATTTTTGTGATAAATATTATATTTGAATGCATAATAAAATTTATGTGTACGAAATATAGGGCCTGTTTGGTGCACAAGTTCAAGATGAGATTTTTAAGTTTAAATAGTAAATTTTTTTGAATTTTTAGAAAAGACAAAAAACTTTTTGGGAAAAAGACAAAAACTTTTTGAGAAAAAGACAAAAAAAAGTTTGAAAATGTTAGTTTGGACTTAAGCTCCAAACAGGCCCTAAGTCCTTTAAAATAGATAAAATTGTCGAAAATTTTACGTAACCGTTTTGAGATACGTGAATAAGGATTATTTTTTTAATAACTACGTAATTCTTATTGTATTTTATGACTATATAAAAAATATTGTAAAAACTTTGATGTATGTTGTTGATGTGTGTTTTTATTTTAGTTTATTTTAATTTTTTCATTTTTCTATTCACAACTTATAATGGAATGTTAACTTTGAGTTAAACTTTTTAACTCAAATTTTTTACATCCAAACAGGATCCTAACTCAAACTAAACTTTTTAACTCAAATTTTTTTACCAAACACTCAACTCTAGTTAAACTTTTCAACTCAAACTTTTTACCAAACACTCAACTTTTAAACTCAACTTAGGGCCCATTTGGTTTGTCAGTTTGATTTAAACTAAACCGTACTTTTTTCATCATGTTTTTTGTCTTTTCTCCAAAAGTTTTTTGTCTTTTCTGAAAAAGTCAACAAAATTTACTATGCAAACTTAAAAATCTCAACTCAACTCAAACTGAAATTGTGCACCAAACGGACCCTTAACTTAATTCAAACCCAACTTAAAAATCCTAACTCAAACTATTCCACTAACTGTTCAACAATATGCTGTTCAACAATATGTCTACCCCTCTAAAGTATATCAATTGCATCATATGAACACAAATTACGATTACATAATCAATTAATAAAAACGCAATTAAATCTCTTAAAATCAAGAGAATTTTAAGCTAAAAATAATACAATTAAATTTAAAACCGTTACTAAATTATACAAAACCTTTATTAAAAAAAAAAATTAGTATGCTCCCTCCACTTCTCTCCCTCCCTCCTCCAATCAAAATAGTCCATCTCTCTCTCCAAACGCCTCTGTTCTGACCAGTACTAGCCCAGTATGACAGAGTCTATTTAAACGCACCAGCACTCAAGAACTGCATGACTCTTTCTCTCTCTTCCCTCTCTCTAACTTCAGAGCTCTGAGAAAATTCGAAAATGGAGCACACTGCTTCAAAGAAGAAGCAGTTGAAGCAGTGCCAGTACTGCCACAGCCTCGGCAAGGGCTCGAAAGTCGAGGTCTGGTCCGAGGAAGACGGCTTCAGTAACGCCTGGTTCTCCGCCGAAGTCCTCCAACCGCCGCGGTCGACCCACGGTCCCTCCGGCCGGAAGAGGAAGAGGACGGCGACGGCGGTGGTGAAGTACCACCACATGCTCTCCGTCGACGACGACGGCGGTGGGCCCCTCATCGAGAGGATCAATACCAGCTTCATCAGGCCTGTCCCTCCCCTGGACTCCCCGCCCGACCGCCCCTTCGAGCTCTACGAGGTTGTCGACGCTTTCTATACGGACACGTGGTGGACCGGGTTCGTCGTCAAGGTCGTCGGCGACACTTACACCGTCGCGTTTAAGAGGCCGCTTGATCTGCAGGAGTTTCGCCGCTCTGATCTGCGGCTTCACTGGGACTGGGTCGACTCCAAATGGGTTCGGCCCGACAAGGAGGTACTTCGTGATCTGTGCTGGAAATGCGTTTGGGTTTTGAGGTTTTGCAGAGGTTTCTCTGTCTTTTTTTTTTCTTTAGCGAGGGGGGTGGGGGGGGGTTAGCTCTTTACCATATATAAAATTTGTATTTTTACGCCATGTTAGTGGATTATAGAATGCTGAATTAAACGTAGAATTTAAAACAAGGTCATGGCATTTTTTGATATTTGCGACTGGTTACATTTTTTTTTTTTTTTTTAAATTTTTACTTTGAAGTCTTGGATTTTGCAGAAATCTGATAGCATTTTGTGTACTTGATCTGTATATAAGATTTGCTGGTTTGTTCCCATTACATGATTTTTAAGCATGCAGTTTTAGTACCTACATATATACACCAAGTCTGATAGCTGGCACCGAATGGTATCTGATAATGTGAACTTCAATTACTATGAATGTGAATTTCAGTTATTAGGAATGTGAATTCATGCAGAAGGGAATGTGGCTGAAATGAATGTGAATTTTTCTTATTTTATATTTCTTTTTACATGAATTCACATGCCTAGTAACAGAAGTCCTCATTCACAGTAATTGAACTTCATATTGCCGGATACCATCCGGTACTAGATATAAAACCAACCCTACATATATATACATATATACATTCTGTCCAAGAACTGTATTATTCAATTTGTATCTTTATTTTTCTGACTTCTTTTAGCAAAGTATACATCTGTTTATACTCCATCTATTCTGTTTATACTCCATCTATTTTAACTCATCATAAGTTCATTCGTTAATTTTCTTGCTTGTAATTAGCAGAGTTTTCAGATTCTTTTTCAGTCAGAGAGAAAATAATATTACCATTTTTTCATTGGTTCTTTGAAGGAAACAACGGGATTGATCTACATTCCGGGTACGGAAGTAGAAGTGAATCGCCACAACGAAAGTCCCTGCAATGCTTGGTTGCAAGCAGTTATTATAGGGCAAGTTGGGCCGATTTCTTTTTTGGTGAAGTATAAGAGCTCAGATAGTGGACAGGCAGGTCTTAAACAAGAAACAGTAGATCTCGAGCAGATTCGACCTTATCCTCCGGAAATGGAGGTTGCGAGCTTTAATGTGTTGGAAAAAGTGGATGTGTTTCATGATTCATATTGGTGGGCGGGTGTGATCACTAAATTACTTGAAGGGAAGCGGTATATTGTCACTTTAAGACATAAGAAGAAGATGGAATTTAGTCACTCGGAACTCAGGCCTCATTTGGAATGGATCGATGGACAATGGATCAGGCATACTTCATATCAAAGTTCAGGTACATTGGATGTTACGAAGAGAGAAAGTCCTTGTTTGAGCGGCAAACAATGCAGTCCAAAGGTTTCGAGTCCTTGCGATGAGAAAACATCATATTTAGGAGACTCAAAAATGAAGAAAGAGAATCACATATCCAGTGGTGAGACACCGGATGAAGTAATTCAAAATGGAGATGATAAGGTAATTCAACTTCCAAAGCAACCTTTGTTTGTTGTCAAATTCCCATAAGAGTCCTCTGTGGTAACACAAGGTTGTGAGTTAATATGCTAACAATATTCATTCTCATTACCTCGTGGTTGTTATTATGCTTAACTCAAGCTAAAAGTTTATTACTGTCGTTATTCAAGTGGCCCTTAGTGCATGGTTAAATAAAACTAATTTGTCATCTTTAAATAGAAACGATGTCTATGGCTTTGTGTGAGTGAAATGAAACTGGAGTGTTACGTGTGATTGCAGAAATTACAATCCGTGCTGTTCTCTTGCAGATAACCAATCAACAAGAAGTTGGAGAAACGAAAAATCAAGTTGTCAGTTCTGCTAAAAAGAGAGGAAGACAACGAAAATCTCATGAAAGTTTAGGCTCTATTATGGCTGATACTAAAAAAGAAAGACCTTGTTTGGGCAACAAACAAGGTAACCAAAAGAAGGAGAAATTGCCTTATTTGGGAAGCTCAAATATGGAGAGAGAGAATCACCTTTCTAGCAGTGATAAACCAGCTGAAGTAATTCCAAATGCAGCTGATAAGGTAATTCAACTTCCAAAGCAACCTTTGTTTGGTAATAAATTACAAGAAGAGTCCTCTTGGGTAACACGAAGTTGTTAGTTAAGAGCATCTCCAATGGAGTCAAATTGATGTACCAATGCCAAATAGTTGATGCCAAATTTGGTCAATGGTGGCAAATTTGCTACCAAGTATAGCAAATTGATTGTTATTGGTTGGTGCCTTAACCTTTTCGTTTGATCATGATTGTCATTTCTAAATTATTTAAATACGGAAAGTGTACTTTTACGAATTCTAAAGCCTAAAGATAATGAGAAAAGGTAGATATAGCCTTAGAAAAAATCGTTACGCATTGGAGCACAAAGTATAAGATAACACCTCAAATATGCTATTTTCTCACGTTTTGTAACAAATATAATCGATGCTATATATTGGAGATGTTCTAACATGCTGACAATACTCGTTCTTATAGCTTTCGGTTAGTATCATGCCTAACACCGGTTAAAAGTTTATTATTGACTTTAGAAAAGCATATGTTAGTATGTTACTCGCTATTCAAGTGACTCCTAGTGCATAGTTAAATAAAGCTCATTTGTCATATGTACTGTTTAGAAAGAGTAAAGTTGTCTATTGTTTTGGCCTTTGAGTGAGAGAATTGAAACTGGAGTGTTCTGCGTGATTGCAGAAATTACCATTCACTGCTCTTTTCTCTTGCAGATAATTACGCAACAAGAAGTCGGAGAAAGGGAAAATCAAGCTGTCGTATATGCTAAAAAGAGGGGAAGACGATGGAAGTCTCGTGAAAGTTCGGGCTCTACATTGGATGATACTAAAAAAGAAAGATCTTCAAGCAAAAAAACAAGACAATAAAAAAGAGTTGACTCCCTATGTTGAGAATTCGGCTTATTCCAGAAACTCGAATATGGAGAAAGAGAATCACAATTCTAGCAGCGATAAACCAGCTGAAGTAATTCCAAATGGAGATGATAAGGTAATTCAACTTGCAAAGCTACCTTTGTTTGGTAACAAATTCCAAAAGGAGTCGTCTTGGGTAACACGAAGTCATGAGTTAACATGCTGATAATGCTGGTTCTTATTAGCTCGTGGCTGGTTTTGTGCCTAGTACAGGCTAAAGTTTGTTAATGATGCTAGAAAAGCATATGTTGCTCGCTTATTCAAGTGACCCGTAATGCATGGTTAAATACTGCTCATTTATCATCTTTACACTATTTAGAAAGAGAAACGATGTCTACAGCTTTGTGTGAGAGAATTGAAATTGGAGTGTTACACTTTATTGCAAAAATAACAATGCATTCTTTTCTCTTGCAGATAACTAAGCAACAAGAAGTTGGAGAAACGAAAACTCAAGCTGTCAGGTCTGCTAGAAGGGGAGAAATTCCACAAAAAGCTCATGAAAGTTCAGGTTCTATATCGGATGAAACTGAAAAAGAAAGATCTTGTTCGGGCAAAAAACAAGACAGTCAAAAGGAGTTTAGTCCTCGTGTCGAGAAATCACCCGACTTGGGAAGCTCGAATATGGAGAAAGAGAATCACAATTCCAGCAGTGATAAACCAGCTGAAGTTCCAAATGGAGATGATAAGGTAGTTCAACTTCCAAAGCAATCGTTGTCTGGTAACAAATTTCATTATAGTCTATAGAGTTTTGTTGGGTAAAACAAAGTAGCAAGTTAACATGCTGATAATACTCTCTTTTCACTTGCTTGTGGTTCGTATTGACTTGGACAAGTAAAAGTTCATTGTTGACGGTAGAAAAGCATTGGTACTCGCTGATAAAGCCCCCTTTTCATCTTTACACTACTTATAAAGAGAGACGGTGGTTCTGGATTCTTCTTTAGATTTTTTTGATGAGAGTGAAAACTCTTTTATGCTTTTATGCTTTTGTCGTCCTCTCTTTTATGCTTTTGTCTTGTAACTTTTTGATTATCAGCAAAGTTATTGTTACTGCCAAAAATAAAAAAAATAAAAAAATAAATAAAGGAAAGAAAATAGAGTGAAAACTCTTTTCTATAGAAAAGATTATATGTTTGTTTGTTTAGTATCTGACCATTGGTCCCCGTGGCAAAGATGAACGGGTGTGCTGAATTGCAAAGTTTACTTTCCTCTGCCTTATTTATAACATACTGGTAATTGTGCTTTGTTTATAAAATATATTTGTCGATGCCTGTTTCAGTAACTGCTTATTCATAGTGTGCCTCAACATTTAACTGGGACTACCATGATTTCTTTAGCCATAGTTTGTTAATGAGGCAACTCTTTTCTTTTTGACAGTTTTAGACGAACCGTGAAAACTAGTTTGTGTTGATAATCATGGTGATCTATTCTATAGGTTTTTTTTTTTGATCCCAATTTCAGTGTTACCAATAATGATGTTTGTTCTTTATTGATTTTTGAAGAATGGACAACATATTGACACCGAAATGGGCAGTGTATTAAAGGGGAATGGAGAACATCGTGAACAAATAGTTGCAAACATACAAGCTGCGGCGGCAGGTAATTGTGTAATTCTAAACACAATTAACAGTTGACCTAAAGATGCGTTTTCAATGGCTAATCTCTGCCAGCATTTGTAGGGGAAGAACTTTGTGGAGCGGGGTGGCGTTGTGATAGGTTGTACGACTGAAATATCCAAGTCACCTGTGACAATAGAAGTGATTTTAACAGGTTCGAGGACCTTATCTTCTAGAAAATTGTTTTGAGCATGTAGGAACTTTTGATCCTGCATAATGGTCAAAGTCCATAGCCCATAATTTCATGTCACATTGTGAGATATATGTATATATATTTACAAAAATATAACATTGTGAGATTGTTTATGGTAATTACATCCTAAAGTCTCAAACTCTCTAAACTACAATTAATATAAGCAAAATAATAGAGTTCATAGTATGAAACTACAAAAAATCAAATAAGATGATTATGATACTAAAAATAATAAAGCTTGGCGAGCGGTGCTAACAAAATATTCAAACCCGCTCGTGTCTGGCAAAGAAGACGCCAAATAAAGGCGACTGATGCAACATAAACAAAATAATTAAAAATACATATTATTACGCTTACTACGTAGAGTAAGAAATATTCTGGTCAAGAATCGCAACGTTGGAGTTGTGACACGTGATTCTTGTTAGGATTTTTTTTTCTCCCTTGCTTGTTTGAAAAATTGAAATTAAAGTCGTTCATTCATTCTTTTTTTCCTTTTTTTTTTTAAAGAAGATACAATGGAAGAAGATGGAGCAACTCCAGCCTCTCCCACGACGAGAATCATTTCCTCTGATGATCAAGCCTTAGTATTACGTGCAGGGGAAACGCATGCTCCAACAAATGCAGACGAATTGGGTAAGTTAAACTACGAAGATACAACGGAAGAAGATGTGACTCTAGCCTCTCCCGAAGCCTTAGTATTGCATGTTGGGGAAACGCATGCTCCAACAAATGCAGACGAATCGGGTAAGTGTAACTACGAAGATACAACGGAAGAAGATGGAGTAACTTTAGCCTCTCCCCAAGCCTTAGTATTGCATGATGGAGAAACACACATTCCAACAAATGCAGACGACTCAGGTAAGTTAAACTACGAAAAAACATTAAGTGTTTTTATTTGTTTGGTAACAAAGTTTAACTCCAACTAAAATGTACTTTTTCATCTCAATTTTTGTCTTTTCTAAAAAAGTCAACAAAATCTATAACTATTTTTTAAAAAGTCAACTCAACTCAAATTTAAAAATTTCATTTCAACTCAAACTCAACTCATTCACCAAACGGACCCTTAAGTGGAATATGTGACTGTAGTTTGTTAGCTAGATTACCACTATGATTGTTATCTTTACTATTGCCATTGTTAATAGGTTCTAGAATAATCCCTTATTGCCATTGCTATTTTTATATTTTATTATTAACAGTTGGAACTGCTTCGATAGGTGATATCGTGAGAAAAGATGTGCTGAATCTGCCTTTTGTGAAAAGTTATCCAATTTGGGAAATGATTGAAACAATGGAAGTCTTCAAAAAATTGCCACAAAATCCACATTTTCAACCCTTAATGAAATATAAGGAGGTGAAACGAGAAGGAGCGGCTCTTGGACTCATGATGAACTTTGCCTCTTTGGTCGAAAAGATTTCCAAGTTGCAAGAAGATAATTCTAGAGAGGACTTCGAGAGCATAATGGAAGAATTGGATGAGCTTGAAGAGTTGGGTTTTGACATCAACGTAGTTCGGGGTCGTGTGAGTGAGTTGCTTCGGGTTAAAGTTATGTTGGAAAGTTTTGTGGACGAGTCGAACGGTGTTGAAAGTGAGATCCATGAGTGCACTGATGCGAAAGCCAAGATTGACGAAGAGGTTGCTGATATTGACGAGGAGCTGAAGAGATTACAAGAAAAACGGACAGTGCTATTGTCAGAAAGTGTGGCCAAGGGTTACCAAAAGATGAAGTTGATTTCGAAAGCCCGTGTTATCAACGAAGGCATTTCGAGCACAAGGGAACGCTTCAGATGCCTAGTTGGGACACCTTGGTGACTGACCATGCTGGCATGTTTATATTGTCCTTGTACGGTTGAGAATTCATCAGAGTCCAGAGCAGTTACAACAAACAGACTATCTTAGACCTCTCCGACTATGTATGGGTGTTTCGTGCTTCTAATATATATATATGTGTGTGTGTGTGTGTGTGTGTGTATTGCTCTTTTGTCCCTGAATAGAGAGCATAATGCTAACACAATTTAATCATGAAATCTCAATTCTCAAACTTTTTTCAAGTAAATTGGTTCAATGGATCTGACAATCATTGTCAATGTTTTGAAACTAAATGGCATGTGTTAGCAAGTCTTCATCAAGAAAACCCGCTGGTGTTAGCTCAACTGATGAGAAGGGAGTTGAAGGTCTTAGATCTTAAGTTTGAAACCTAGGAGGTTGGGGAGTTGATGGGCCCCAATCTACCATGACAAAATAATTCATTTCCCTTCTGATTGCAAAACCGTGACACCCAAGATACGTTTTCATTGCCTTCGTCTCCGTTCGAAATCTCCGAATTTTTGGTGCTTGCTTCTGTTTCTGCAATTAGTATCTCCTAACAAGCATTACTCTATCTTTTTCTTCTTCTATTTTTTTTTTTCAAGGGAAAAGATGCTTTTGAATATGATTTAAACTTCTATGATTTGAAATTGGTTTTATTAAAGGAACAAAAACAAAAAATAGATTTCATAATAAACATAGGATGGTAGATAGTAAATGTAAGAGCCACATACCGACACATGTATGGAACTATTATAGACGTATAGAACAATAGAAGAATTGCTTAAATTACTAGAACTTGGAAGTTAACGTTCGTCGATCGTGTCTTACACGTATATATGCAACATATACACACACGCAAATACACACACACACACACACATATATATATATATATGTATATAACATGTATGTATTATATATAATATATATAAATTAAGAACAATATGACGGAAGAACTGGCCATGATAGGTAGTGTCATGGTGGAGGTTGGTCGGAGAGGACGTGGAGGGAACCGAAAATCTCATGGTTGAATTGGATAACAAACAAGGTTCAGATTTTAAATATTGATTTCATATATTATATATATGTATATATATGCTCTCTAATATTCTGTGGATCAACACCATGCAATAAACAGTTCATAGAAAATATCACTCTTTTATGTGAAAATGAAAAGTTACAGTGAAATCAAAATATCACATATTACATTCGCCTGAATTTTTATTATTATTATATCAACAGTCTATTTACGTATATTTTATAAAAATATTGACATAAATTGAGCACATTATGATCATATGAGTTTTATTTACAGATAAAGTTGTAATTGAAAATTTTTTGAACAAAATTATTTTGGAAATATTTTTATCAATGATAAATAGTACTAAAGGTATGGTTTTCTTTAAAAAATATTTAATTATGGTTTTAATCTTAATTTTTTACTTAATTTGAACGTGTTTAATTTCGGTTTAGTTTTTAACAAAATAATTATTTCTATAATAGTAAAAAATATTTAAGATAGTGTGACATCTAGAATTTAAAATTGAGACGAATATGAGATTAATTATTCAAGAGTCACTTGTGAAAATAATCCTAAAAGTATATATTTAAGATCGAATTGAGACAAATGAGAAAATTTTATAACCACATCTAAAGATTAATCAAATTGTTAAAACAACATTCTAATTGATTGTGCAAATGAATGTGCAGCAGAAATTATCCTAAAAAATAACCTAAAAAAAAGATAGTGTGACATCTAGAATTAAAAATTGAGACGAATTTGAGATTAATTATTCAAGAGTCACTTGTTAAAATAATCTTAAAAGTAAATATTTAAGATCGAATTGAGGCAAGTGAGTAAATTTTATAACCACATCTAAAGATTAATCAACTTGTTAAAACAACATTCTATTGATTGTGCAAATGAATGTACGTTAGAAATTATCCCAAAAACAACCTAAAAAAAACTAGTTTACTCCTTGACTCCATCCAGTTCAGATTTGCTGTTTTATTTTCATATCTCAATAATTATTCTTTCAAATAATATTTTGATAACTTATTAATTTGTTTAATTTTTTTTAATATTTAACTTTTTTTTATATGACTAAATTTTTAAATTAAGATAACATAATATAATATTATTGAAAGATAATCAACTATATTAAATATATTAAAAAGATAATTAATGAGATAAGAAATTTGGGACAATAAGATAATTAACGAGACCAAAAATCTGGGATAACAAATCTTGTTTTGATGGACCTCTCCTTGCAAAAATCCCTCCAATTCTGACAAGGACCCACCATTTTTTTCACACGGACCAACTCCAAAAGAACTACATGAATTCATGACGCTCTCTCTGCCTTCCCTGTCACCGTAACTTCACTCTCAAGCTTCCCACTTCCCACTCTCCACCTCTACTTTCATAAACAGCAAAAATGGAGGACCAAAGTACTGCTTCCTCAGGAGAGCAACGCCGGTACAGCTTCCTCGGAAAAGGCTCGAAGGTCGAGGTCTGGACGGAGGAAGACGACTTCAAGAACGCCTGGTTCTCGGCCGTAATCCTCCGCCCACCTTTGCCGCCGTCGTCTCGCGGTCCCTCAGCCGGAGGGAAGAGGACGGCAACGGCCGTGGTGAAGTACGACCACATGCTCTCTGCCGACGACGGTCAGCCACTGGTCGAGAGCGTCGAGCCCAGCTTCATCAGGCCCGTCCCTCCCCCGGACAACCAGCCCGACCGGCCCTTCGAGCTGTACGAGGTTGTCGACGCTTTCTATCAGGACATTTGGTGGACCGGGTTCGTCGTCAAGGTCGTCAGCGACACTTACACCGTTGCGTTTAAGAGTCCGCTTGATCTGCAGGAGTTTCGCCGTTCTGATATGAGGCCTCACTGGGACTGGGTTGACTCCAAATGGGTTCGACCCGACAAGGAGGTACTTTTAGTTAATAATGCTTTTGTTCTGGTTTGAGTTATTGCGTTTTTCAGAGGTTTAACTGTACAAAGTTTGCATTTTTACTCCTGGGTTTGGTAGAATTTGCAGAAAGGTGATAGCTTTTTTGTGATAGTCGTGGCTAAGTAGTTTTTTTTTTTTTTATTTAAATTTTTTTAATATATATAATGTAGATAAACTGAAAAGGTTTTCTGTTTGGCTCTCATTATATGATTTTTAAGCATGCCATTAAAATTACCTTTTTATAGCAATGATTTGTCCTGGTTTGGGTTTTGGGTGTTGGTTTTCAGAGGTTTTTCCGTCTTGGTTTTTGATATTTTTGTTCAAAGTTTGCATTTTTACGCCATTTTGTTGAACGATTACGATGTTTTAGTGCTTAAAACAGTGTGTATTCTCTTGGCTACCTATAGGAAAGTTTTGGGTTCTGGGGTTTTGCAGAGGTTTCTCTGTTCTGGGATTTTTGTGGGTTTGGTTATTCTCTTCAAAGTTTACATTTTTACCTCGTTTTGGTGGATCATGTTACTCGTGGGCTGGATAGGATGCTACATTAATGTAGAATTTGCAGAAAGGTGGTAGCTTTTTGTGATAGTTGTTGACTAACATGTGTATATGTATATATGGATACATACAAACATATATTTTATAAACTGAAAAGGTTTGCTGTTTTGCTCCCTTCAATATCATGTTAAATCTGTAAGTTCATATGGTCTATGCGTTAGACCTTCTTTTGTTGAAGTTCTTTGATCTCTGTTTTGGGTTTTGGGTTTTGGGTTTTCGTGATTCTTGTATTTTTCTTCCCTTTTGCTGGATCTAGCTAGCTGTGGGTTTCACACTATGATGACTTCAAACTTAAACTTTCATGTTGGATTCAATTTATGATGATAACATTCTGTGATATTTGTTACTAAAAGAGTTTTTTGTGCTTTTGTTGTGCTCATTTGATAATGTATACTCTTGGCTGCAAGTAAGAAATTTATAAGTATGCATTTTACCGGAGTTTCTGTTTCAAGTATCAAGTTATTAGTCAACTGTGTGCAAATACCATTGGGCTCTCAAACTCTGTTTTTATTTTATTTTTGTTTTTGGGTACTTTTATAATCTAAGTATGTATGTTTTCACATTCATTTATCTCTTTTAACTTATGTAACTTAATTCCCTTGCTTGTAATTAATAGAGTTTTCAATTTCGTTTCAGAAAGGAAAGAAAATTACTTATTCTTTTATTGATTTTTTGAAGGAAACAACTGGATTGATCTACATACCGGGTACGGAAGTAGAAGTGAATCTTCACGACGAAGTTCTCTGCCATGCTTGGTTTCCAGCAGTTGTTATTGGGCAAGTTGGGTCGACTTCTTTCTTGGTTAAGTATAAGAGACCGGATAGTGATGGAGAGAGAGATCTTGAACAAGATATTGTAGATCTTGAGCAGATTCGACCTCATCCTCCAGAAACGGAGGATAAGAACTTTGATGTGTTAGAAAAGGTGGACGTGCTTCATGAGTCATGTTGGTGGGTGGGTCTGATCACTAAATTACTTGACGGGAGAAGGTATTTTGTCACTTTTAGGCATAAGAAGGAGATGAAATTTAATCACTCAAAACTCAGGCCTCACTTGGACTGGATTGATGGAAAATGGGTTACTAAATCAAAGGTATTTCTTTTGTTTACTCAATTTTCTTTCCCTTTTGTTGTCTTGGGAAGAGGGAAGGAGATGAGATAAATTTTGCTCACTGGCGTCGTATGAGTTGGCTGTCCTACTGTAAGTATGCGGGAACAGGCTTATCGTAGTGTGTTGTTTTGGTTTTCCGCTCTCGTGTTAAAGTCATTGTGTTGGTTTTTTTTGGAACATCGCAACGTGTTTAGAAATTTAATTGTGTTCGTTAGTTTAAGTTGCTGAAGTTGGAAAAATATTGGTAACCTATATTCAGTAATAGTTGCTTTAAATGAATTTTGGTTTTTGTTTCAGGGGGTCCAATTCACTTCTGATTGCCAAGAACATACCAGGCGTACCCTACGTCAAAGTTTAGGTTCTACATTGGACGGCACTGAAAAAGAAAAACCTTGTTCGGGCAACAAACAAGACAATAAAAAGGAATCAAGTCCTTGTGTTGAGAAATCACCTTCTGTTTTAACATTGCATATGGAGAAAGAGAATCACAATTCTGATGGTGACAAACCAGTTGAAGTAATTCCAAAAGTTAAGGTAGTTAAACTTCCAAAGCAACCTTTGTTTGGTATCAAGTTTCGAAAAGAGTCCTCTTGTGCAACACAAAGTTGTGAATTAATATGCTGGAGTACTCTGTGTCGTCAGCTCGTTGTTGGTATTATGCCAACACAAGTTGAAAGTTTATTGTCATTATATCTTCCTTGCTCAGGGCTAAGGAAGCTTATTGGTTAACGTTACACTACTTAGGAAGAGTAACATTATCTATGGCTTTGAGTGAAAGTTTTAAAACTGGGGTGTTATGTGTGATTGCAGAAATTACAATGCATCGTTTTTTTCTCTTGCAGAAAGCCAAGCAACATGAACTTGGAGAAATGGAAAGCCACGCTGTCGTAACTGGTAAAAAGAGAGGGCGACCACAAAAATCTCATGAAAGTTCGTGTTGTACATTGGGTGACTCCGGAAAAGAAAGAGGTTTGAGTGACAGAGAAGAGAATCGAAAGGAGTTGAGTCCTCATATCGAGGAATTGCCTTATTGCGGAAGCAGGAATATGGAGGAAGAGAATCACAGTTCGAGTGGTGATAAACCAGTTGAAGAAATTCCAAATGATAAGGTAATCATCTGCAAAGCAACCTTTGTCGTGCGTTGACATGCTGACAATACGTTCTCTTATTAGCTTGCGGTTGGTTCTATGCCTAACACAAGTTAAATGTTTATTGACATAAGAAAATCCATCTTACTTGCTCATTGAAGTGGCCTCTAATGTGTGGTTCAATAAATCTTATTAGTCAATGTTATACTTCTTAGAAAGAAAAGAGGCCTTCTACAGCTCCGAGTGAGAGAAATGAATCTGAGGTGTTATAGGTGATCGCAGAAATTACAATGCTATGTCTTTCTCTTGCAGAATACTAAGCAACAAGAAGCTGGAGAAGTGGAAAATCATACTATACTTCCGACGTTGTGGCCAAGAAAACGCAGGAGGGATGGCCGATCAAAATCAAACTCTGAATATCCGCAACCCTCATCTACAGGCATAAACGACCTCTATTTATTTTGCTGATGTTTTTTCATTACTTAAACAAATATAATCTTTGCTATGATTTGTACTTTGCAGTTGGGGGCACTTTACTGAGAATGGCTGATACAACTAATTCTGAAGAATTGATGGAAGAACTTGAACTTTGTGAGGCGGTAGGGGATTTTGAAGGTGTAAAGGGTCCACACGTTGAAAATTCTTGTCAGCCTCCTATCACGGTAAATCCGAAGCTCATATTTAGTTCAATGAAGAATATTTCTCTAGTACCTAACTACGTATACAACTAGGCATGGAAAAAAGTATGTCAACAGATCAGTAATGTGTCCATGAACATGCATGTATAAACTGTAAACAACAAAAATAGGAAAGGCAGTTAGCGAGTTCAGGTGTCAAATTTAAGAATCTACTTGTACCAGTTGTGTCGGCTGTTGTTGGTGATTCTATAGCAATCATGTCTGTTTGTGTCATTGAGGGTTGGGAGATAGGCCTTGCTTAAGTCTATCCTTTAAACGTTGTAAAATCTTTTGAACACAAGTCTCGTCCTCTCTCTCTTTTTTTTTTTTCACCCCAACCTTTTGGATTGGGTCTACATTTGTTCACATCATAGCTGTTGTAGCGAAGATGAAAACCGGGTTTGCTGAATTGTAAAGTTTATGTTAGTTATTGTCCCCTGCCATATTTGTGATAGACTTCCGGTTGTGTATGTTTCTGACTAGTCATTGTGCTGTGCCTTTTTCAGAATATACTAGCCCTTGGCGTTTATGGTCTTAAGATGTAATGACAACCGTATTGGTTCCATGTTTCATCCGTTGACGTTTGTTTGAGTAACTGCACATTCCATCCGTGCTTGAAAATTAACTTGGACTTTCACGATTACTTTACCCATAGTTTATTCTGGCTTTCTATTCATTTATTTGAAATAAGACCCCGTTAGGCATGCTGAGAATACTGTTTTCTTTGTAACAATTTAGATAAACTGTGAAAACTAGTTTTTGTTAAATATCACGGTGACTCGTTCTGTAGTAGTTTATTTTCCTGTATGATTTTAGTGTTGCTGATAATGATGTTTGTTCTATATTGATTTTTGGAGAATGAACAAAAGGGTGACACTGAAACAAGTGGTGAGATAAAGGGGAATGGAGAACATCCTGAACTACTGGTTGCAAACTCGCAAGCCATAAGGGAAGGTATGTGTATATTAAACACCATGAACTGTTGATTGAAAGGTCTGTTTTCATTGGCTAATCTCTGCCAACATTCGTGGGCAAAGAACTTAATGGAGCCGTTGGTGGTGTTGCAAATTGTACAACTGAAAAATCCAAACCACCTGTGAAGGCAGAAGTGACTTTAACAGGTATGAGAGCCTTGTCTTCTAGAAAATCTTTTCCGTCATTTGGGAACTTTTGATCCTTCCGAAAGGTCAACAGTTGGAACTTGCTATTATTAGTAACAGTTGGAACTGATTTCACAGGTAACACTGTGAGAAAAAATGCGCAGAATTTGCCTTTTGTGAAAAGCTATCCAATTTGGAAATTAATTGAATCAATGGAAGTCTTCAAAAAATTGCCACAAAATCCCAATTTTCAAGCCTTGATGAAGAGTAAAGAGGTGAAACGAGAAGGAGCGGCCATTGGACGCATGCTGAACTTTGTCTCTTTAGTCGAAAAGGTCTCTAGATTGCAAGAAAACGATTCTAGAGAAGACTTTGAGAGCATAATGGAAGAATTGGATGAACTAGAAGAGCTGGGATTTGATGTCAAGGTAGTTCAGGTTCGTGTGAGTGAGTTGCTTCGTATTAAACTCATGTTGGAAAGCTTAATAGACAAGTCGAATGAAGTTGAAATTGAGATCCGAGAGTGCAGTGATGAGAAGACCAAGATTGACGGGGATGTTGCTGATATTGACAAGGAGCTGAAGAAATTACAAGAAAAACAGGCAATGCTAATGTCAGAAAGGATGGACAAGGATTCCAAAGTGATTAAGTTGATTTCGAAAATCCATGTTGTCAACGATCGCATTTCGAGCACAAGAAAAAGTTTCGGAAGCCTAGTTGAGACACCTTGGTGAATGACCACGGGGGCCAGCATGTATTTACGGTCTTTACACATCGAAGATTTTCATCACAGAACATCCTGGGCAGCTAAGGTGAAGAGAACATCTTAGAACACAGTAACTATATATAGGTGCTTCGTGGTTCTACATATATTTTGCTGTTTTGAAACTGAACAGATAGCATAACGCGAACACATAGGATCATGAAATCTTGAACTGGTAGTATGTTTTGCTTGTTAAGGTGGTTCATCCGTTTCCATTCCCGCTTTATTTTTTGCTTGATTCCGGTTATGGTACAGTCTTGTTTGTTGCAGTTATGGGAAATGTAAATTCTAATTTGACAGGCTACAAGCAGGGAAAAAGTTGAAAAAAAAAAAAAAAGGAAGAGAATTCGAATATCTATCTATATTCTGTCAGAAAAAGTAAAGGAGAAGCTTTCATATATAAATTAGTTCAATGAATCTGATTGTTCTTGTCAAATGTTTTGAAAGTGCATGGCCAGTTCAGACCACCACCAAGTCCTTATCAAGAAGAGCAGATAGCTTAATTCACAAGCTATTTGCTGATTTTGAAGCCGAATATTCTCGGGACATAGCTTTCATTTGCTTTTTCTGGCCTGAGGTGCTCGTAGTTCATGAAGAACAGGTGAGGGAACGTGGTTCCAAAATATGCTCCGTCAATGTCTAGTGTCAAAGTTAACTGAAACTCTGGTTCCGAAGACAACCAAATGGTAAAGTTAAATGAAAGCAACAATTGTTGGTGCGGAAATTGTAGTAAATTGCATTCGCACTAACTAAAGAAAGGATACTCTCTTGGTGTTTGGATTCTGGTGTATATAAATCTTGACATTTGGGGCAGTAGATTTTCACAGTTCTTGACCTCGGAGTGTCCGACTCGCCAACGGGTAGACACCTTTGTTTGTTGCAGTGAAATCTTGGGCACGTTCCAAAGTCATAGTTCCTGTATTTCTCCACCTGAAAACCAGTTCTATTTATGCGTAGAAAACAAGAGAAAGAACGTGAAAAAGGAAAACATGGGAAAATTAAAAGATTGTCACCATTGCAGACATTCCTTGGCCTGTCAAGATGTATCGAGCATGAATAAGACCGTAAAGCATCTCCGCTGCCCATTCGACTAGATCATTCTGCTCTTCAGTGAACTCGTCTAGAAAAAAAAGTACAATAGTTAAATGGAAGGAAAAGTTTGTGATGGAAAATAACTATCTGTATCGGTAGTGCATGTTTTTGAAGTCGAATCATACGAGAATTAACCAGATAAAGAAATGTACGCAAATATAACGAAAAAAAAACCTTCTTTGGAACACTCAAATTTGAATCAAAATTCATCATTGAAGTAAATAAGGTACTGAATTACCATGAGAGGACTCAACATCAAGAATCAAATCAAGAGCATAATCATAGCAAGGTACTTGATTGCTTAACCCGGAAAGGTTGGAGTCATCAAGGAGGTAACCATAATCAACTTGACAGAAGAACTCATTCCCCTTCTGATTGCAGAACCATGACACCCAAGGCACGTCTTCATCGTCGTCTTCATCTCCGTCTCCGTCCGAAACCTCCAGAATTTTGGTGCTTGTTTCTGATTCCTCTGCAATTAGTGGATCAAGAACAAACACCATCATCAATAGGTTATCTACAAATCAATTTCTATTATTTCTGTCACCCGCGATGATCAACTAATTAATGAACACTTTTCTAAGAGGGAAAATATGCTTTTGAATCTGATATATATATATTGGAACAAAAACGAAAAATCCATATCAAACAAATAAATTAAAACTGGATATTAATAATATGTATGGGATGATAAATATGCAAGATCAGAAAGATAATGACATATGCATGGAATTACTGTCGTAGAGATATATAAATAGATAATATAGATACACACACACACACACGAGTACGTACATAGATACATATACATATATATTTTTATACGTAAAGACAATTATACTAAATGATGAACAACATGACAGAAGTACTGGCCCTGGTAGATAGTGTCATTGTGGAGGTTGGTCGGAGAGGACGTGGAGGGAA
Source organism: Ficus erecta (assembly GCA_008635985.1). NCBI lineage: Eukaryota > Viridiplantae > Streptophyta > Magnoliopsida > Rosales > Moraceae > Ficus > Ficus erecta. The sequence goes on from BKCH01000010.1 coordinate 4,909,940, forward strand.
CTGAATCTCTCATGGTTGAATTGGATGTAATTAACAAGGTTCAGATCTTAAATAGTCATTTCATATATTGTATATATTGTATATATATGTTGTATACTCTATAATATCTGCTGGTCGACACCATGCAACCTTCAATTCACTCTCGTATTGATCATAGAAATTATCACTGTTGTATGTGAAAATTAAAAAGCTATAGAGAAACCAAATGATGTAAATTTGTGGGGTTTTTTTTTATTATTATTTTTTAATTATAAGGGAGAGATTGATTGAGATTTCGAGAACAAAATGCCCACTTCTTGCGGTGTTCAGATCGGTGATTTCATCAAGGACTTTTTACTTGATCCGCTTTGTAATCAAAATTAACATTCTATTTTTCGTTTTTAAATTTAAAAAAATTATCTTCTTCTTTTTTTAAAAAGGAAAATTATTTACTTTTAAATTTAAAAAAAGAAAAAGAAAAGAAATTTATCTACTTTTACCCTTCTTTTTTCCCCCTCTTTTCGGAATTTGCATTTTTCTTTTTTGATATATACAAACATATACAAGGCTTGGAGATGATCAACTAATGAAAACAATGTTTTTTTTTTTTTTTTGAGAAAATTGTTTTCTGGTTTTTTTTGGATAAAAATTGTTTTCTGTTTTTAAAACTTGTAAAAGGAATAATGGTCAATAATACTCAAGTTATGCACATAAAATTTGAGCAAAAAAGTGTGATTGTATGTATAATCTAGTTGTAATTTTACATTTAACACTATCACAATATGTAGAGTTTAAATCTCACCTATGTTTAAAAAAAAAAAAAAAGAAGAAGAAGAACTCGGAGAAATGAAAAGATTTGCACATAGAAGAAGCAGTTCTACGACCAAGTTTAATAAAGCACTCTAAAAAAATAAAAAAGAAAAGAAGCAGCACACTATTTAATATTTTTACAAAAGGATTTGTCGTCTTCCATATTTGTTGTTGTTGTCTTAACTAACGACGTGTCGTTTTCACGGGAGAGCTAGTTGTCGTCAACGAGAGTAGGGTTTTTTTTAAAATTATTTTTTTTATTTTTATTTTAATGGTAGGAGATTTAAACTCTACATTTTCAGATGAAATCATATGTGATATTACCATTAGGCTACACCTACAATCACAGAGTAGGTTTTTGTTTAAATTTTGTTGTCGTTTGAAAGTAGATAAACGACATTAAGTTTGTCCTCTAAATTTTTTTGTCGTTTAGCAAACATAAAGCTTCTCCTTCACACTATCTTATAAGATTTGCCTTGTTGTCTTAATTAAAAACGACATTTCTTTAGAAAAAAATAAATAAAAACGACATTTTATTTAGTTTGTATCTACTATTGTTAAAAGTCAAGTAATAATAAATAAATAAAAAAACACGCACACACACACACAATGTTTTTCTTTAAAATTTACTTCACTTTTAGTTCCAAAACAAAAGAATTTTGCGTCACTTTAATAAACGAGACGACATGCCGTTATATTCAACTACTTTCACTTTATCAAACTTGGCTAAACAAGTGAAAAATAAAAATAACAGAGAAAATACGTAAAAACCTTTCAAAAAATAAAAGAAATTAAACACAAAACAAAAACATTCTCAAGGCAACATATATGTCGTTCAGCGAAGAAAAGTTATTATAAATTAATATTGTGTGTGTCTCTTGAGTTAGTACAAAGAACAACAGTAATATATATTGTCCTAAATTACCTTCTGGTCCAATTAAAACCGTTGCCGGTTTGTGTAAAGTATGATTAAACCATCAAAAATTAGTTGTGTTGCTGACCAATTATTTGCCACAATTTAATTATAAGAGTTTTTTTTTTTTTTGAAAGTTATTTAATTATAAGAGTTGATAATTAAAGATTTGGTATGCAAATTGATTAAAGTCCTTTCCTCGGCAGTTTTAGATAACAACATAAACAGACGTTAAAATTTCTTCACCAAATTATATTATAGCGTTTTGTAGAAAAAAATATAACTGATATTATCAATTTCTAATATGACTCTCAAAGGTATGCTTGTCTGTCATCATCTCAACAAATAAATCATCTTGTCGCCTTTGGGTTTCTTCATAAATCTAAACTATGTTTGGTTCTGATAATAAGATTATAAACAAGAGTTCATATATGCTGCATGTCTTCATTTTGATATTTCTTTAATTGTTTCTTTAATAGTTATTTGTTACGCTTTACAAGCATAACACCCTAATTACATAAATAAAAAGTAAGTATTTAAAATACTAACTATTAAATAAAGTGTCAAATTTTAATTGGAGAAATAGTTAAGGGGATAAGAAAATGAGACAATAGATGTACAAAATCCATATACAGTCTACAAGGTCTCTACGATCCACATTGAAGTTAAAAAAATAAAAAATAATAAATAATAAAAAAAAAAGTCCTTAAGTTCCATTTAAGCTCGACAATTAGGCATGAACTAATTGTCCACACCTATTAACGTTGAACGAACAGCTAGTTTTACATGTTTACTAATTATAATAAAGATTCCCATTTTTTAGCCTATAAATAAAACAAAATAAAAGAAAAAGAATACACACACACACACACACAAATATACATATAAGCTGCTCCTCCTTTGGACCGTATCTAAGTACAAGGAAAAAAAAAAAATGGAAACAAGCAGCCATGGAATTGTGTTATGTCTTATATTCATTGCATGTCTATATACCTACATTCAATTCATACATCCAGATGGTTTTAAGCCATCTTTCAGGTTCCCAAATGATCAAATTATCTCAAACCAGGTAATTAAACATTCATTTTCATTTTAATTTGCCCAATTTACTACTAGATTAATGTATTTTTCTTCCTCATGTTTTGTTAGTACTATTTATTAATTTATTTGTCTTCAAATTTTCATAATATATAGAGCACAATTAACAAAACCAGCCATGAAGATGTGCTTGAAACAGCTCTATCCAAGGCCGCGACAGACAACAAGACACTGATAATCGCGGTCGTGAACAAAGCTTACGTAGAAGGCGATAATCAGAAGCAGATGCTTGACTTGTTTTTGGAGGGGTTTTGGGTTGGTGAAGGGACGCGAGGCCTGATCAATCACCTACTACTAGTTGCCGTCGACCAGGAGTCGTTTGAGCGGTGCAAGTTTCTCCGGCTTCAGTGCTTCAAGCTCGAAACCGACGGAGTAGATTTCGCCGGCGAGAAAGTGTACATGTCTGAGGATTTTATCAACATGATGTGGAGGAGAACGCTCTTCCTTGGAGAGGTTCTTAAGCGTGGATACAGTTTTATTTTCACTGTAAGTTCTACTATTGCCCTTTTCTTATCATGAAGAAGTCTATTTAGTCTGATTATTATTTTTTTTTGGTCTACCTATTTTTCGTTTATAAAGTGTGTGCGTGTATATATATATATATATATATATATAGAACCATATATACCACTCATTGTTACTGGATAATACATGATCATGATCTAATGATCGGCCGTTTGATCAGTAGTTGATTGGATCTAATAGAGAGAAAAATGAACTTGTTTTTATTTTTTAGGAAGTAATAAATTTAATTTTGTGATCAAGTCATTTGCTTGGGTAGAAAGCGTGACAAAAGAACACTGAGATTAATAAAAATTAATCTTTGTTGACATAGCCATATTGCGTTCTTTTTTTCCCAACGGCCCCCTTTTCTTTTAGTTTTAGAAACTAATGATATGAACTCTATATATATTATGAAAAAGTCAATTGTAAAATTATCGCTAAATTCTACTTACAATTATAACATATCGCCCTCTTACGGCTAGGAGTTAACATCAACATGAGGCAAGGTGGCCAACAAAAACCTTGGGTGGCTCAAATAACTCTCACCTTTTTTAACTTTTATATATGCATACACATTACATTATCTTATATTACAAATAGCCCCTCTAAAAAAATTAAAATTTTTTTTATTCCCTAAAATTTTTTCTTGTAGTTTTCAACCTATCTAACAAAAACTTCTGGCATTGTCACAGTAAGGGGTCTAAAATATTTAAGTACTTTTTTTGGTAATGAAATAATTAAACAATTGTAGCGTGATCAAATAAATATATGCATATTATACACCATGCATCTATAGAATATCCTCCGAATTTGAGATCGACTTGAAATATTTGACCTCTTTTTGTATTAATTAACGTGTTTCTAGCTAGCTTTAATCAGTACTGCATCCGCATAGTGAAAAGATAACAAAAATGGTACAGTATTTTTTATTTTTTATTTTTTCCTTTTTTAGAGGAATGAAAAGTTCATAATTCTAATTCTGAATTATACATTTACGCATCCGATCATTGAGAACAAAAATGGTACAGATTAGAAAGCTTGTGGTGGTGACTAATTAAAAAGCTTGCATTGGTGAGTTGATCTGCATCATCCAATAATGTGTAATTATCAGTTACATTTATTACGGGTAAACTGACTATTTAAGTATTTATGAATGTTTTGACATTGAGGGAATATTTTTTATAATTACTGGTTTACTGGTCGGCTCAAAATATAGGATTGCCTAATTTTTGGTTATTATTGATTGTAGATTTAATTAACTAGTTGAAGTAGGCATTACACATATTTGGGCTATATATATACACATTACTTAGATATCTACACAATATAGAGACTGCCTAACATACATGTTGTACTACTAAACAAAAAAACCTTGGCAATATAAAAAGTCTCTCCAAAAACTGACAAGAATATTGTTCTATGAAAGTTGAACGAGTGAGCTCTACCAACGTGTTGCAGTAAGGATACTTCGGGTATGATATCCGGTACTCTTCATCAAGTACTAGGTTGATAGGAAACAAACTTTTACATTTAAGCCCCTAAGAAAATCACCCAATAACATTGAATCTTTGATCATTGACCCATCACGGTAATTCATTACCGTTAGGCTCCCACACTTTTGATGAGGAATTGGTCCATTTAGTAAACAATTTGATAGTACTGATTACTATCAATATATAAATGGACCTTGAAGAGTGTCTAAAACTATTATTTTTATTATTAATCACAAGGATGGAGAATTTGAACTCCTGATTTCGAGTGCATACATGTTGTTCACATTTTATATTTTATTGGTTGTCCGTCTACTCCGTATACGTCACGCCATCTAAATTGAATAACTAACCAAATAAATGGAAACTAGGTAGTAAAATACTTGATCAATTAATATTTGTGGTATCAAATTCAATTCGAGGGGCAGATAATACGAGAAAAAAACGAGAGAGCAGATTTGAACTTTCTAGACCACAACATTAAAACTAATTAAGTACGCAGTTGTTGAATAGTTAGGCTAATTAAACTTGCAACCACGTCCATAATTCATAAACTAAGTTTGCATTTCGTCAATGGGTTTGGAATTGAATTTTTTAGATTAAACTCAGTTGATTTTTTAGAAATTAATTTTAATTTTTGTTGACTTTTCATAAAAAGATAAAAACTTAGATAAAAAAAACTTAGCTTCAGACATGAAAGCCAAACAGAAACTAAGATTAATCTTTTACAGGACACAGATGTGCTGTGGCTAAGGAACCCATTTCACAGGCTGAGCAACGACCAAAGCATAGATCTTCAGATCAGCACTGACAACTTCAACGGCAATCCACGCTCCAAAGCCAACCCTATCAACACAGGTTTCTACATGGTGAGGTCCAACAACAAGACCATCTCCTTGTTCGAAGCTTGGTACGCAAGAAAGGACCAGTCCCAAGGCATGAAAGAGCAAGACGTTCTTCAGAAAATGCTGTCCAAGGATGGCGTTTTTGAGGAGCTGAATGTCACGGTCAGGTTCTTGGACACTCTCTGCTTCAGTGGCTTTTGTCAAGACAGCAAGGACTTTAGAGCCGTCGCGTCGGTTCACGCTAATTGCTGCCGCACGATCAGCGCCAAGTTCGTCGATCTAATGGCGGTTATTCGCGATTGGAAGAGGTTTAGGTCATCGATCTCGGAGTCGTCTTCGTCTTCCGATCAAATGGCTTCATGGAAATGGTCTAAACACACGGCGTGCATTCATTCTTGGCTTTGATAATTATATTTCTTTTGGGGGAAAATTTCAAATTATGTTGTTGTTTTTGTAATTGGAAAGATACTAATTTCTTCAAATATTTTCGGTATCCCTGGTGTGTGATCGTCCAAAAATAAGATGTACGAATGTTGTCTTTATGAAGTTAAATTTGTTAAGTCAATTGATCAAAGGTGTTATCAGAAAGAGAGATTTTTAAGGGATTAGCAATTTAAAGAGATACTTATGTAATATTAAAAACACAAAGTTAAACATATTATACATGCATTTGGCTTAATAATAAGCCAATGGAGTTTTTTTATTTTTTTATTTTTTTTATTTTTTAAATAATGTGTGGCCTATGGTTAGATTGTTATTGCTTTTTCTTCTTCCTCTCTTTTTTTCCCTTTTTTTTTTTTTTAAATATTCCTTGATAGACTTTGTTATTCTGTTTTTTTTTTTTTTTTTAAACTTTGTAATTTATATCTAGCATGTTTTTTCTTTACAAAATTTGTTATTCTGGTCATGGGAAAATAAATAATATCCTTCATTAATTTTCCAAACTAATTAACGTTATTTAAAAAGCTATCTGTAACTTAAGAAAAGAAAGAAACAATGCTGCCTAGGTTGGGGGACAGAAAAAGTGAACGGAAAAAATTTATCAATAAAGAAATTAGGGAAAAGCATCCATAAAAAAATAAAAATAAAAATAAAAAAGAAAGAAAGAAAGAAAGAAAGAAGGAAAGAAATTGAGAAGGTTACAAAATCATTGTGACCAGCTTATTAACTTCCACTCTCTCTACAGATTGCTCCACATAAACTCTCCTTTAATGCGTAATTCCACCCCACAAACTAATATATGTTTGGATGTCACGTTTAATTGTAATATTTTTTTTAAAAATAATTAACATTTATTTGTTTGTTAGTGTTTTGTATTTGAGTATATAAGTTTTTGAATAAATCTCAATACTATTACTATTCACCATTTAAAAACATATATACTTTTTTTCACACATTTTACTTTTACATGTATTCATATTATATAAACATCCGAATGCATATTTTATTAGGATACACGCACTCAAATGTAAAAAAGTGATTTCCAAACCCATATTAAAATGCATCTAGTTTTTTTTTTTTTAATATTATAACAAATACAAAAGGAGATCAAAACGCATAATAAGTTACACATAATCCAATTATGGAGTTTCAACGTCGATACTAAAACCTTTTAACGAATTTAAAAGAGACAGAAAGACAGAAAAAGTCAAATCATAATAAAACCACACATTGATCACTATTTTTCTTTCCCAACTTAATTAGGTGGATATTAACCTCTCAAATTGGAATGGATAAAATGGTTTTCAAACAAAAAGAAACAGAAACCTCAAATATAATAGGAAATTACAACTAGCGAGAAGCTCTCAAAGTCCCACGTATTTTTGGAACTTCCTTGCATATAAATACACTTCCCCATTCCCCAAAATTAAACACACTAAAAATACCCCAAAATAAAAGAATAAAATCAAGAGAAAGGGAAGCAAAAAAAAAAAATTAATAATAAGAATAAGAATAAATATATAAACAAAACAATGCACGTAAAATTTTCATGCAACATGGCCGTACAAGCGGCTATCCGAACGATTCTCCTCGCGGCGGCGACCACCGCGGTCATGGGGAACGACTACAGCGCGGTGCCGCCGAACAAGAGCCAGCTGAACAGCTGGTTCAACCAGAACGTGAGGCCGGTCAACGAGCGGAAGTCAACGCTGGACCCGGCGCTGGTGAAGGCGGAGCAAAGCAGAAGAGTGATAACAGTGAGACAGGACGGGAAGGGGAACTTCAAGAGGATTACGGACGCCGTTAACAGCGTCCCGAGCGGCAACTCGAGGCGTGTCATCATCTACATTGGACCTGGAGAGTACAGGGAGAAGATAACCATTGATACGACCAAGAAGTTCGTCACCTTGTACGGCAATCCCAATGCCAAGCCAACGTTGACCTACGGTGGCACGGCCGCGCAGTACGGAACCGTTGGCAGCGCCACCTTGATGGCCTTGGCCGACTACTTCGTCGCTGCTAATCTTATTATTAAGGTAATGATAATGCAACTAAATAAATATTAAGCGTTTGTTTGATTTGACGGTTGGTATTGAAATTTTTAAATTAGAATTGATTGACTTTTGAAAAACTAATTATAATTTTTGTTGAATTTCTAAAAAAAACACAAAAATTAAGATAAAAATTTAAGTTGGAATTAAGATACCAAATGAAAGCTAAGAAAATGAAACTAAACCAAAAAAAAAAGAAGTTTGGATTAGAAAATTAGGGCCCATTTGAAGATGGAGTTTTGAAGGTTGGATTGGAAATGTGTGCTTAAGGGAGGACTTTTAAAAAAGTTATGTGATATAAAACAAATATTTGAAATATGTTCAGAAAAAAAAAATGCAAAACATATTTTATTTTGTTCGTCTCGTCGTTGTGAGCATTTTGACACAAGAATTATCTTATTTTGATTTGCAATGAGAAAGTTATGGACTTATAAAGTTTAAGTTTTTTGAAAATGAAAGAGAGAGAAAGTGAGATGTAAAATTGAGAGTTTTAGATTAGATGGTAAAATGTTGTTTGGAAAACTTCCCCCCAAATGGGGCCTTAATTTTACATAACCTAATTTGGACAATTGTATATTCATGATAAAATATTGGTGCGAGCTAATATCTTAGCTTGCGTTTGGTTCGTTAGTTGGAGATGAAATTTTTAAGTTGGAATTTGTTGACTTTTAAAAAATTAGTTATAAATTTTGTTGATTTTTCAGAAAAAGACAAAAACTGAGATTAAAAAAATACAGTTTAGTTCGAATTAAACTCAAATACCAAATAAAGCCTTATGCTAGAATTCCTACCATTCACAAAATATTCATTAGAAGTTTAAAAATTAGCTTTAAAAATCTTATTTGCAAACACTTTTGCTTTAAAATTTATATCCTGTTGGACTAACTTGGAGGATTAGAAAGGAGGGGTTTAAACATGAACTATTAAATTCGAAATCTGAAAATGTTTTCATTTCTGTTTAATATGTAATATGTAAGTGAGTAAGTGAGTGATAGACCTTTGTATATATCTATATATAAAACATAAGTATTGATCTTTTTTGGGGACAAAAAAAAAAAAAAACAAAAAACAAAAAACAGAATTCTGCACCAAAGCCAGACGGAAAAAGAAAGGGAGCTCAGGCATCGGCGTTGAGGATTTCCGGGGACAAGTCAGCAGTATACAATTGCAGAATCCTTGGGTTTCAGGACACCATTTGTGATGACAAAGGCTATCACCTTTTCAAGGACTGCTACATTGAGGGCACTGTTGATTTCATCTTCGGAAGTGGAACCTCTATTTATTTGGTACGTACATAGATATGTTCACAAAAATATAAACATGTTACATATTATATAATTTGTACGTATCATAGGCCTTACATGCATATACGTTTGGATGGTGCAGAACTCAGAGCTACATGTTATCCCGAACAGTGGAGTGACTGTGATCGCAGCTCAAGCAAGGGAGAGCAATGATAACACCGGATACTCGTTCGTGCACTGCGTTATAACCGGCGCCGGCGGTAACACCTTTCTTGGGAGGGCTTGGATGAGCAGACCTAGAGTTGTTTATATCTACACCAGCATGAGCAGTGCCATCACCACTGCCGGTTGGAGCGATAATTTCCACCCCGAACGTGACCGGTACGTAATTGCTATTCCTTTTCTTCTAATTTTCCCCTATCTAAATCCCAAATTTCTTGATCATGTTCTTTATTACAATATCCGTCACTACTGATGATGATCACCATAAGATGCGAGTCTTATTGGTGCAGTACTTTAAATTAAGTTTCAACCCTTAGAACAACGTTGTTTAACAAGATGATGTTGGCCGAAGCAAAAATAATAATAATAATAATAATAATAATAATAACTAAGACTTTATTTGGAACATTAGTTTTAATTATTATTAAACTGTACTTTTTTTCTTGTTGGATTTTTTTTTCTGAAAAGTTAATAAAAATTATAACTAATTTTGAAATGTCAATCAACTTCAATTTAAAAATTTTAACTCTAACTAATTATCCAAACGGACACTAAATAAGCCCTACCAGATGGGTCTTACAAATGTGGAACCCATCATTCTGTGAAATACATTACTCACCGGATCCATATGATGATGAGAGAGCCATGACTGACATCTTGCGGCGAACGTGTTGTCGTGAGACATATAATGATGAGCACATGTCTCCAATCAAAGTTTTAAAAATCTGTTTTTTGCCCCCAAAATTTAATTATAACCCTCAATTATAAAAATATACATATCCCTAACGAATAATTGAAAATATGTCGGCATGTCTGTTTTTATATGTAAAATCATAATTATCATTTTTAACGGTTGAAATATATGATTAGTGTCTCTATTTAATAAAATATTATCTTTTTTTTTCTTTTTTGTTTTCATTATACAAGCCCACTGAAAAAATGAAAGAAAAAAAAGGATCTATCATTTAGCGCCATCTGTTAGTTCCATATATATTTTGTGGTACCAACGTGACTTAAGTGGTTGGACACTTGTCCATCTCATAAGAAGTTCCGGGTTCAAATTGCCTCTATCTAACAACGGGTTACATAAAATGACCTGAAATTATCCAACGACTCCAACCTCTTTCTTTATTTTAATCTTCTAATCTTCATATATATATGTGAATCGTTTTGTGGTATGCGTTAATGCTGATTAATAACAATATATACACACAAATATATATATTGATATGTGCAGGACTGTTTTCTTTGGAGAGTACGGTGACTTTGGATCAGGAGCGAGCAGGAGTGGACGAGCAAAATTCGCAAAACAGTTAACCGTTAACCAAGCGAAGCCTTACATGACGCTTAGCTTCATTCGCGGTTCCAGCTGGCTGCTTCCTCCTCCATCGCTGTAAAATGATAGTCATGTGACAATAATATAGAGAATCAGAGAAATAGCAAGAAATTATGAAATAGCTCAACAATCTCGTTGATGATTTTCTTTGTTAGATAATATAGTTTTTAATTTATTTTATTACTTATTTTCTGTTATTATTAGGTTTCCTTCTTTTCAATAGTTAATGGTAGATTAGTCTTTTCTATATTTTCTATTTAGCCTATATAAACCTCTTTTGATGTATTATTTTGACTCATTGATTGGAATAAGAAATCCTAACTTTCTCTTGCTCCCAAATTGTTTTTTTAGTTTTCTACTACAATATATACTGCTTTTAGCATCTATACAAAAGGAAAAAACTATAATTAAATTGTCTATCAAAGGAAACTACATATAAAAGACTAAAGAACATATACACCGATTACATGCCAAATATACGCTGATTACATGCCCATGATTCACATTTGTGATTGGAGATGACTTTCCTTATTATGCCCCCTGAAGATGGAGTTCCTAGAGAGAACGCCAATCTTGACTCGTAATTCTTGAAATTAGAGTCGTGATAGAGGCTTGGTCAAAATATCCGCTAATTGATTTTTGGAGCTGACATGGGAAACATGAAGTTGACCTTGTTGAACCTTATCACGAATAAAGTAAAAATCAATCTCAATATGTTTCATGCGCGAGTGAAAGACGGGATTGGCACATAGGTAGGTAGTGCCAATATTGTCACAATACACTGTTGGTGTGGCACTAGAAGTGACGCCAAGCTCTGTAAGAAGAGACTGGATCCATGTAAGTTCAACCGCTGTAGATGCAACCGCACGGTACTCAGCCTCTATGGATGATCTAGCGATTGACCGTTGCTTTTTGGAGCTCCAAGAAATTGCATTGGACCCAAGAAAAATTACTTAAGCGCTGGTGGATTTTCGATCATCTTTATAATTACCTGCCCAATCCGCATAAAAAAAAAAAGCATGTAATGACATTGGCGAATTCTTGTGAAGATGAAGACCGTGAGTTGTTGTGGCCTAGAAGATACCGCAAAAGTCGTTTAAAAACGGCAGACCAGTGACCAGTAGTTGGACGATGCATAAACTGAGAAAGTTTATTTACCGTGTTTGAGATATTCGGTCTCATCAAAGCAAGATAATGTAGGGCACCAACAATGGATCGATACTCAGTTGCATCCATGAGAGAAGTACCATCTAAGTAGCATAGGCACTACTAGGAGACATTGGTGTTGATACATCATTGGCATTTAGTATTTTTGATTTGGCCAATAGATCTTGGATGTACTTGTGTTGAGATAGGACTCTTGTTGAAGTTGGAATAACCTCTACTCCAAGAAAATAAGATAAGGTTCCATGATCTTTGATGAAGAATTGTGATGCCAATTGAGTGACAATATTTTGAATGAGGTTGGAATCATGGCCTGTAATTATAAGATCGTCTACATATACCAACACAAAAATTGTGAAATGCACCTGCTTGAAAATAAATAAAGAAGTGTCGGATCGAGAATTAACAAACTCATTTTGAGAGAAGAAATTGCTTCAGTTCATGGTACCAAGCACGCGGGGCTTGCTTGAGTCCATAGAGAGCCTTTTTAAAATGAAAAACATGGGTTGGATGATTTGGATCATCAACAAACCCTGGTGGCTAGCTCATATATACATCTTCATGAAAATGCCCATGGAGAAAGGCATTATTGACATCAAGTTGACGTAGGTGCCAATCATTTTGGACTGCAAGACTAAGGAGTAGACGTATCGCTGCTGGCAGTGACGGATCCAGGATTTTTACTCAGTAGGGGCACAAATAATACTAAAATTGATAAGCTAAAATACAACAAAAATCTTGAAAATTTTATTCAAGAGGCAACACACTACAAAAGAGAGAAGATGAATAGAAGAAGGAAAAAAAAATGATTTTGGAAGCCAGAGTGAAATGAAAAGAGAGTGATGGGAAGAAAAAAAAGAAGGAAACAAAAATATAGAGATCCAAGAATAATAAACGAATTAAATATGTTTATATATATATATATATATATATTATATATTATATTATAAATGCATGTGTGGAAGATGACTATCTTAGTAACTGTACTGATAAAAAAAAGGCACATTAAGTCCAAGCAGTGGGGGCACAACACAAATGAAGCCCAAGATTATGCAGTGAGGGCACAACACAAATGAAGCCCAACGTGCGTAATAGGGGCACATTGATAAAGATATTTTACACGACTATATATAATCTTAGGGTCCGTTCGGTAAATGAGTTTGAATTAGAAATTTTAAGTTTTAATAGTAATTTTTGTTGACTTTTTAGAAAAGACAAAAATTTTTTTAAAAAAATATAAAAACTGAGATGAAAATTTTGGTTTGAGATTGAATGCCAAACGGAACCTTAGCCTTCTCATCTTCTCAATGGGGCATGTGCCCCCACTTATCCTGTTGTGCATCCGTGTCTGGTTGTTGGCTTGATAACAGGACTAAATGTTTTATGATAATCGATGCCTGGCCGTTAATGAAAACTTTTTTAGCCCACGGGATGAGCTTTATATCTTTCCAACCAACTAGATTTTGTGATGAAGTTGGAGGAACGACCTCCCAAGCACCATTTTTAATGATTGCATTAAACTCATCAGACATTGCATTGCGCCATTCCTGTGATTTGAGAGCCTGGGTGACACATGTGAGTTCAGGGGTAAGGGAAGGAGAAGAAGAGGTAGTTAGAAGAAGGTATTTTGGGTTGCGTTTTGAAAATGTTATTTTTGGACCTAGTTTGTATGTGGTGCTGGTTAGGCTTCAAGGGAGGTGGGACACGTGCATGGGCTTGCATGGGGGTAATTTGGGTAGATGAAGAAGTTTGTATGGTGGGTGATGTCATGGGTGAATTAGCGGACGAAAAAGTGGTGGAGGTGGAAATTATATTTTTGGTAGGTGAGGAATGGGAAACCGGGGAATTGATCGGTGAATTTTCAAGTGCAAAAAACTTACCTTGCAGGGATTGATCATTAGTTGGCGTTGACAAAGAGGTCCCAATTGTTGCGCAATCAGTTTCACCATTTATTGCCCGAGATGTGGAGGGATTTGGGAAAGAGGAAGGAGAGGAAATTAAAGTATTTTGGGAACGTGACAAAGTGGGCAATGGGGAAATATTTGGAGAGAGTGACATGGGAGTGGGGAGAGTTTGACTGACAGATGCAGCGATAGCAGTAAGGATGAGTTGATCTTGCCTGACCCATAGAGAATATTCTGGATTGGGAATGATTCCATTGGTGGAAGTGAGAGTAGAGGAAGGACATCGGACATGGGCGGGTTCCATCTACGAATCCCATTAGATCATTACCAATAAGAATGCCATTCAACTGGATGCGCCAGGATGAGTAGTTCGAGGAATTGAGTTTGAGTGATATTTGGGTGGCAACATTAATAGATTTGAGAGGTGAAGAATTATCATAAGAGGGACGTGAATTATCATATAGTTATTTTTATTATTTTTGTGCGTATAAATTAGTTATGTTCTTGAGTATTTTAATAAATTTTAGGTTAATTTAGTTTAATTTTACATAATTTTAATTTAGATTAATTTATTTTGATTTTGTGTAATTTGATTTAATTTTGTTTAATTAGTTTAATATTAACTTCAATATATTGTTATTAATTTACCCCTCAAAATAATTAATTTTTTAATTTGTATATATTAATTTGGTGAAAATGGACAAAGATGAAATTTTGGACTCAAACTTGGGGCAAAACAGTCATCAAATAGCTTAAAAAAGGATTAAAATTCAAATTACATTCTTCACCAACCAGAGAGCGCCACGTGTCCCATGGGCAGCCCTTGAAATCGACTGCTGCCCGTTTTATTATGTTCCGTGAGCTCGCCTCTCTTGCCCAGTAAACCGCCACGTTTCCGGTGGGCTTCACAAGGCTAATTGTCTCGCGCCACCTTTCAGCTGCAAAGAAAAAGAAAAATAAAAATAAAACCAAAGTGGGCCCACGTTGCAGCAAAAAAAAAAAAAAAAAAAAAGAGGAAAAGAGGGGCGTTGGCGGGCGTTGGAGGCAGAGAGCGAGGTTTGGCCAAGAACAGAGGCCAAACCCAGAAGAAGGAAGAGAGAAAATCAAGAAGAAAAAGGAAAAAAAAAAAAAGAAAAATAGAAAAAAACCAAAAAATAGCAGTGTAGGATTTTAGGTTTAGGAGCTAGTTTTTATTTTTAGTTTTAGACTTTATTTTTAACAAATTTTAAGGGAGATGGTATTTGAAAAGCAAAAATAGGAGATGAGAAATTGATGGAAAGCTTGAAGATTTGTGGAAATAATCATTGGAGTTTTCATTCATTTTCTTTATCTCTTTTATTTTTATAGTTAGATGATACTTGACCTCTTGATTTGCTTAATTTTGTGTTTATTTTCATTTATGGATATTATGTAGTTTGTTAGTTCTAGTTAATTGTTAATCCAATTTCATTTCAATTTATTTGTGTTCTTCTCTATGTATAATGCCTCTAGTTTATTTTTCCAAATAAATTAGTTGATTTTGATGTGTGGAATTTAGCACTTGGGAAAGGAAATTTCATATGTCGGATTTGAGATATACAACCTAAGTAGTATCAAGTTCGGGAGGCCGATAATACTTGGATAATCACATTTGTGACTTAATCTTAATGAATGTTTGTGCATTTTAATTGATACGAATATCAATTTTAGGTGTTCATGCATATTATCTCATTTGACACTTGAGAGAGGTAATGAGATTAGATTTGAGCCATTGATTAATGAATTGGATGAAGTTTATTAACAATTGTTAAATCGGATAGACATAAGAATAGTATAGTGAAATCAATTTCCTAAAACCTTGCTTGTGTATTTTATTCCTTTGGTTTTGTTTAGTCATTTTAGTTTACTTTATTTTGTTTAATTTGCATTTGGTCGTTCAAATAATCCTAGCGTTAACAAATTTTAGTAATTAACTTAAATTTAAACTCAATTCTCGTGGGATCAACAACCTTACTCATCTTATATTACTTGTACGACTCGTGCACTTGCAAGATTACACACAACAAAATGGCTCAACAATCTCATTGATGATTTTCTTTACAATGTACACTGCTTCTAGCATCTATACGAAAGGAAAAACTATAAATAAATTGTCTATCAAAGGAAACTACATATTATACTATAATACTAAAGGAAAGGGGTGTTTCCCTATTCCTTCTACAGTAGTCTGACGGATTTGTCCCTCCACTCATATGAAATTTCGGCCCGCTACAGTGAAAGGACGATTCTGCCCTTCCTTGTCCCTCTGCCGGTTGGGCTGCTCATAATGAGTGGATGGTTTTGTCCTTGCTCACTGTGAGGACGTTTTTGCCCTCATTGGTTAGCCTATGAAGCATCTTTGCATAGTGGGTGGACTTTTTGCCCTCAAAACCCTAATGCTTACTTCTCTTTGTTGGTGTTGCCGCCCATTATGTGATGTTTTTCTCTCTCTCTACTATGGATGTTCTAGCTCTCTCTCTCTCTCTCTCTCTTCTTATTTTTCAAACTTTTTGCCCCTCAAAACCCTAATGTCTCCTTCTCTTTGTTGCTGCTGCCGCCCACTGTAAGGTGTTTTCTTCTCAACTTTTTTGCTTCTGCAGCTCAGATTTGTGCTTCATTGTGTATGTTTATTGTTGATGTTTTAACTCTCTCTCTCTCTTTGCCGGTTTCTCTCTCTTTCTTCATATTTTCCCAACTTTTTCTGTTTCAATCTGTAGAAATTTTTCCTTTTTTTGATATTGTTGGATTTTTGTGTTGAATGTTGTTTGTTGTTGATTTTTTAACTCTCTCTCTCTTGCTGGTTTCTCTCTTTTTCTTCATATTTTTTCCGACTTTTGGTGTTCAACCTCTAGGATTTTTTAGTTTTTTTTTTTTTTTTGACATTGTTGGATTTTTGTGTGAATGTTAGATGTTCAAATCCGGTTTTGTCCCAACTGTAATTTTTTTTTTTTTGATCCAGTTTTTTGTTCTCATGTTGATCTCTATTGTTCATTAGTTGGATTTTTTTCCTCTATTTTTGCGGTTTCTTTTTCTCTCTCTCTTTCCTTATTTTTCGGTCTCTTGGTCTTCAAACCCTAGATTTTTCCCCTTTTTTGATGTTGTTGGGTTTTTGTTTGTTGCTTCTGCCACCCATTGTGTGGTATTTTTTTATCTCTCTACTTTTGATGTTCTAGCTCTCTCTCTCTCTCTCTACCGTTCTCTCTCTCCCTCTTTTTATTGTTTAAATTTTTGCCTTTCAAAACTTAATTTTCTCTCCTCCTTTTTGCTTCTGCCGCTCATATTTTCTTCCATTGTGTCTGTTTATGTTGGTGCTTTAATTCTTTCTCTCTGTTTGCTGGTTTCTCTCTCTTTCTTCATATTTTTCCTCTTTGGTTTTCTCTTCTCTGCTATGTCCGAACTCTTTTTTTTTTTTTCCCACATCAATTTTGGCTCAGTTTTGAAAATAGTTGCAAACTTAAACTAAATAAAGGGTATGTATTTTCTTTACTCTAAGATTTTTTTGGTCCTTTTTTTTTTATTGCATTTGATTTCTACTCATTTCTTTTTGCAGATTGTAGTAAGGATGGTGACAAATGGATGAATGCAAGTATTTAGTTGAGAATTGAGCCGTTTTTTTTTTTATCTTATATCTTTGTAAGTTTCCTTTTTTTTTCCCCCCGGGTGATATATTACTGAATTTTATTTGATGGGTTTTGTTTGTTTTGATTTTTTTTTTGTGGTTTGATTTTGTTATAAATAAGATTTTTTTAATGGTTGATTTTAATTAGGTTAGTGTTTGTGTTGTTTTTAACTATCCGTTAGTAACATACTGTTTAGTAACTGTATTGTATCATTTAGTTGGGTTTGGATGGATTGTCAGACATTTTTACTATTTAGTTTTGTAGTTGTAATCATATTAGGTGATTTGTCTTTTAGATTTAATGTTTCTAAATTTTATTCTCTGTGTTGTAATTGTATTAGTTGGTATAAATATGTAATTTACTCTCTCATTGATTGTTTTCACTCAGATTTTTTTTTTTTATTGCTGCTTTATCATTAATGAATCTGATTTTTTAAAAGTTTCTTATCTTTTATGTGTTGCGTCTGTAAAAAAATTTATTACTACTTCTTTGCACCGATTTTTTTTTTTTTTTTTAAATTTTGTTTTCTGCTGTTTGCCGACTTCCTTTTATACATAAACTCTCTTCATTTATTACTTTATCACCTCTCTTTACCATTAATGCTTCCGTAATATTCTCTTACCTCTCCTGGTTTAAACCTTCATTCATTTCTCTTGAAACCTCTTTAGCCGTGCTTTTTTTCTCAGGTACTACTGTTATTTAAAGCTGTTATTTAGTATTGATTGTTGTTTTTATTTTGTTCTATCTTAATGGTCTTTGGTATGCTTTTATACTATTTGAACATATTTATTATTATGACATACTATTGTAAAAGATTTAAAAGTGTTTTGTTATTTTTCTCTCTATTTCTCTGTCTTTTTTTTCCCCCCCAACTTCTCTGTGCTGTCGTAGATGATTTTGAGGAAAATTCCTGTCTTTTTCCCATGCTATGATGATCTCTATTGAAATATGTAATAATACATATACCGGATTTTTTGTTTAATTTGGTGTATGTTGCTGACTATCATATTATTGGTGGTATCTGTTAAATAGCTGTTATATACTATTTGACCCTCTTAAATGTTGCTGTGGAGGTTTGAAATGTGTTTTTTTATTTTCACAACATATCTATAGTAATTATGTATTGTTTTTATATTGGTGTAATATTTCTTCCCCTCCTCTCTTCCACCGTCCCCCCTCAACCCCCCTCTTTTTGCTTTTTTGTTACCCTTTTTTCCCTTATTTTCTGCCGATCTTCCCTCTCTGTTTTGCTTAAGAATATTCATATCTTTTTTCAACATATTCATAGTAATTATGTTATTGTTTTTATATTGGTATATTATTTCTTCCCCTGCCCCTTCCACCATCCGCCCCCCCCCCCCCCCCCCTTCCTTTTTTTTTATGTTACCTTTTTTTTTTTTTCTTATTTTCTATTGCTCTTCCCTCTCTGTTTTGCTTAAGAATATTTATAACTTTTTTCATCTTCCCTTTTTGTTGGAATACATTCCGGACATTACACTTGGTAGCTATGAGAGATGATGTTGAATTGTATTTTACTTATTGTTTAACAGATATTCTTAGGCATATAAGAGATCTGAGCACTAAATATTTAATAAAAATTTATGTAATATTTTTTATAGTATATATGTATATATTTTGTTATTTATGTAGATATTAGTGTATATAGTTAAAGATTGAAGGTTCTAATTTGTATATGTTGTGTTATTATTATTATTATTTTTTTTTGTTTTTTGTTCTATAAGTTTTTTTTCTTCTTTGAGTGTGTATTACCTGGGGGGATTTTTTTTTTTCTATTCATTACATTGTTGTAATATTTAAGTTTATAGAAATACTTACTGTATTTGAATGTTTTTACAATTGTAAATGATTCTAATCATATATGTATAATTTAAATTCTTTTATCATGTAATCTTGAAGTATAGGAACATATTTTTATGTTTTATCAATTTTTATTTTGTTTGGATCTAAATTGAACAAATTAATTGCTAATGATAAATAAAGATAATTTATTTATTTATTATTTTATTGGATAAATCTAACTGTTTTTTTGGAGCAAAAAATTACATGTAAAAGAATAAAGGGTGGCAAATAACATGGTATAGATTTTTATTTTGTTTAAACACCATAACTGAGCATAATGGATAAGAATAATTTATTTATTATTTATTTTACAAATGTAAATCGTCATAAAAAAAATATATATATATATATATATTACTATATAACATTTTAATTAATTATGTAGTAAAACTACATAAAATTTAGGGACTAAAAATTGAAATTGACATTGTCCGTACGGACAGTGCTGAAAGAATGAGGAATATAGTGAAAAAAAAAATTGATTACAATTATTAACAAAGTCAAATATTGTTAATTAACTTAATAAACATAATATTTTAAAACAAATAATACAACATAAACCTTTAAAAATATCACTTAAATAAATTTATTTATAAAAGGAAAAGTAATAATTTGTTGATTTATTTTGAAATATGTAAAATAAAACAACATAAATAATAAAATATACAAAATTGACAAAATGTTGAATTAAATAAATTTTAGAAGATTGGCACTGTCCGTACGGACAGTGCTAACAGATGAGGAACACATTGAAAAAAAAAATTTAATGGTTACAATTATTAACAAAGTCAAATATTGTTAATTAAATTAATAAACATAATTTGTTAAAAAATTAATACAACATAAGCTTTTAAAAATAACATTTAAATAAATTTAATTATAAAAGGAAAAGTAATAATTTGTTCATTTATTTTGAAATATGTAAAATAAAACATTATAAATAATAAAATATACAAGATTGAGAAAATGTTGAATTAAATAAAATTTAGAAGTGAGAAAAATTAAACAGATTAACATATTTAAAAAATTTGTTTAATTGATAAATATAATTTTTACTAAAATGATATAACATATATTTAAATAAAAACTAAATATGAGTAGCAATACTCAATTATAGCATAAAAAACTATATGTTTGAGAACTTTATGTATGTATAAATATAAATATACATCCATACTAATATATATACTTTTGATATTGTAATATATATTTGCATGTATAAAAAAACAAACTAAATCCTTAAACTTATTGTAATTATATTATCTTCCCTAATTAATTACCCTTAATGTTAATTATTTATTTTTATACTATATTTTTTAACTTTTTTTCCCCACTCCGTGCGTCGCACGGGTATTAGACTCGTAAAAGACTAAAGAACATATACACCGATTACATGCCCACAATTCACATTTGTGATTGGAGATGACTTTCCTTATTAAATAACTCATTTCCAATGTACATCGACGCGCTCGTTTCCGAGGATTGCTGGCTTTATTAGAAAACAAGAGATGTCGAACTTTACGCCTTACGATAAAGTCAGGTGTAAAATTATATATATAATCATCGAGAGAATTGCCTTTTTCATTTTGTAATTACCTTTACGAACGCATAAATTATATGACGGCTATAGGCGAAGCCTTTCACTTCTTGTCACAACCCTCTTTTTTTTATTATTATTTTACTTTCGACGACTTGTTATAGTTGGATTGGAACTAACGACTCGATAATTCAGAAGTGGTGTTTCCTCCTTACGCGGGTAACATGTTTTAGATTATCTTTTTCTCTTTTTCTTCTCTCTCTTTCCTTATAACTTGACAATTCAGACTTTTGACTTCAAGATTAATGGCATTGGGTCCTAGAGAATCATGATGGTTAAAAATAGGATTTTCCAACCTCTTAGATCTAATTAATGATATTAAAGATGCTTAGGTATTTGATGTATATGTTAGATTCTTTTAATTAATTGGTATATATAATTTATCCAGACTATTAACTTGTTCTACATATAATTAAGGTAAAATTAAGAAAATATACAATTTTTAAACACTTATTTAAATAAAGATCGAATTTGTTTTTAAGCAAAATGGTCGTTAATCTTTTTTTTTTTTCGTTAAAGAATGACCACTAATTAGTGATTGATAACATTCAACCAATGATTTACCACAGTTAACCAGTGATTGATCATAGTCAAATAATGATTGACTACAGTCGATCAGTGATTAACTATAATCAATTAGTAAAAAATACATATTAATAATTAATGATGGATTGACTGATTGACTATTTTTTCTAAAACGATCATCTTTCTAATTTTACAAAACTTCGGTCATCTTTCTAATATCTAAAATGATCATCTTTCTAAAAAAAACTTATTAAAAAAGGCTATTTATCCACAAATCCCTATAACTAATACACATATAGCATATAATAAACACTAAACAAATAATTCTTTATAATGTTTTCTATGTAATGCTTATTATATATATACACACACATATAATCGTATATATATATATATATGCTTCTACTGAGAAAAATAAATAAATTTTGCATACTAATCTGACCACATAAGAATGGAATTGTGTTATTTATATTATGCTTGTAGAGGTGGAAACTATAAATCATAAATAGATGAAAGATATTTTATTTTATTTTATTATATATATATATATATATATAAAGTACTTATATATGTGCGTAGCAATTAATATTGCTCTCCCTTCAACCACGTTATGATGATCGGGTCATCGGTTTAGGCAACCTGATCAAGTCAATGAAAGCTACACGAAAGAAAATACTTGGGCCACATTGAGTCTCACAATTAGTAATTGAAAATGATACACCATTTTCTAAGTTCATGTCCTTTTTCCAAATTAAATTCTTCAAATTTTTGCGACTATTGAATACTGATAAGAAAGAGTCACATCATGTATATTTTTCTCTTTGATTTCTACTTGTTTTTTTTTTTTTTTTTTTTTTATGAGATATTCTTCTTTTGGAGTTCGTTTTCCCCATGGTGTGAAAAGGGTAAAAACATTTTTTTAAGTGGTAAAAACAATCTAGCTAGTTGCAAGAAGTAAACGGGATCGGGGGCTTTGATAAACCAATTATAGAAATGGTAATGTGTTCATTTGGCAATAATCAATCCTTACTTTAATTTTGTGAATTGCTTCATAAAATAGTAAAGATTAAGGTGATTATAAGGATCTTGAAATAATAATTAATTCTACTCTTTGTTATTGTCAATTAGGCTTTAACTACGAAAGTCCGTAAAAAACCACTGTCCAATTGGTACAAGCACCATGCCTTTCCAAGGTGGTTGCCAGCTAATTTAGAGAATATTTAATTTGATTTTTGATCACTAAAATATAGGTCAAATCTCAATTCAATTTCTGACTTTTAAAACCTCTCATGTGAACCCTCCATTAGTCAAGTTATTTTAAATTAGTCATTTCCATTTAAGTGTTGCGATCTCCATTAATTGTTTCGCTAAGTAAAGGTGTGTTTGAGAATTCATGATGTTTATCATTAATATATAGTCGGCCTAACTTGACCCCATAAGCATACGAAAATTTCTGCACTACTAAATTGAAAACAATTATGTGGAGAGAATTTTGTCATAAGATATTAAAAAAATCATCTATCAATATATAAAATATAATTATTAAATGTCGAATTTTATTTATCTTTTAATTTTACTTGCTATTTTTACATGATATAGCAGTATCTTATTGAAAGGATATTTTTCATACCATATTATAAAATTTTGCAAACAAATATATTTATTAAAAGTAATGTGAACTAATCACTTTAGTTGTGCAATGACTAACGCACTATATAACTAGTAATTAATATTTTAGAAGCAGTTACCCCATTGGGACTAGTACTTCAGTATGTGAAAACAAAGTGTAACTCTGACTTTAGAGGATAATATATTTTTTCCAATTTAAAGAAAATAATTTTGTCCACCTACCTTGAAAAAACTTGCAAGAAACATTGTACTTGGTCTGAACGCTATGATAATCCCTTGACGACTAAGAAGGTGACGTCACTGTAGTTGTGGAAAATACAAAATTTATTGCATTAAATTGGAAATTTCCTCACAGCCATCCTAATATTTCCAATCTCTATATAAAGGGACTACCTACAGCGTATGTGATCTAATATAGCATTATAAAGCAAATATATTGTGCTACAATAAAACAATAATAAGATTTAGTACCAAAGATATCGTAAGATGATGAGGGGTGCGAGATCTTCATTGGTGGCGATGCTGATGGTGGTGGCGGTGGTCGTGGTTGCGCCGATGGCGGCGAAGGGAGAGATGAGTCCTAGCAAGTGCAAGCAGGAGAAGGACCAACTGGTTACCGCATGCAGGCCGGTGATTTTTGGGCGGAGTCCGTCGCCGGATTGCTGCCAACGGATTAGGGTGACACATGTGGAGTGCGTCTGCCCCCATGTCACCCCAAAGTTGGCTAATCTCATCAACATCAAACGGATCATCAAGCAAATTCAAGATTGTGGAAGGACCGTCCCCCACAACTTCAAGTGTGGCAGTGAGTACTTCTCCCACACACACACACACACACACACACACATACATACACGCTACTCTCTCCACTTATATGATTTCGTGCTATAATTACCTAATAATAGAAACATATTTACATAATTTAATAACTAAACATGTACAAGATTAATTTTTCAATAAAATAAAGGCATAATAAGATATTTTAAAATTTTAAGTGAGCTATATATATTTTATATTTCAGAGCGGAGGAATTAAAGACTTTACTGAAATTTATTTAAAAAAGAAAATGTAATTAAAAAAAAAAAAAAGAATCCAGCCTAAATAGCAAACCAAACAAAAAATAAAATAAAATAAAAGCAACCCTTCATATGACAAAATCAAACTAAAATTGGATTTATTTATTATATCTTAAAACCCTCTTTTCTTTTGAATCTGAAATTTAATTGTACTTTTCTTTTTCAGATCAACAATTATGTTTCTAATTCTTCTAATTTATTCTAACATATTGAAATCACGGAATTGATTTTTTTCTTTGTACTTATTAAGTTACTCTCCCGGACTTAACATTCATGGTGCTTCGAACGATGTTAATTTGCTATATATATGAGCTGATTACGACAATCAGCAACAAACAATATTAATAAATTAGTAGCCAGGCAATGAAGATTGTGTGTATATATATATATATATATATATATATATATATAATTTCATATCATTTTATTCCTAAGCAAAAATAATATTATGTGGCAGCACGCAATGGAAAAAAAATTATTAGTATTTGTAAGTGTTGGGAAAAATACTCCTATATCCAAAGCGTAACAAAAAATAAACTCAAACAGAAATAAAGAGAACACAAAAAATTTACATAGTTCGGCAAAATTACCTACCTCTACGGGAGAGGAAGAATAAATACACTAACACTTTCACAATTACACTCATCAAACTCTGTCTCTACTCAAAACCCCTTACATGAGGCACACACTCTTTCTATGTTTCTAAACACACAAAACTCTTAACACAATATATCTATTTATATGCTCTCAATGGGACACAAAAATACAACTTTCTCAAACTCATAAAACAGAAATTTATCCAGAATTAATTTGAGTCACATACCTAATAGTAAAAATTTGAAAATTTTGTTTTAACTTGAGTTGACTTGTTCAATTTAGAAATAGACCAAATTTCTTCTTCTTCTTCTTCTTCTTTTCAATATGGGGTCTACGACGACTCCCACTTGATAAAAAATATATAAAAGTATTTTTATTTTTTAAATCCAAAAAAAATCATATATATTCAAATCTTTTCACTCTATTTTTAGTAATATATGTGAAACTTACCTATTTATGATTGAATTTCTTTTTCTGCAGGTATCACTACTCCTTGAGAAAAAAAAGATATCATAATAAAGAGTCATGTCATATGAGCGATTGCCTATCGAATAAAAGGATGTCTCTTTTTCTGATTGTCATGACTCATGAGCATGATATATATTGAGAGAAACGTCTAAGCTTTACTTTTTTTTTTTTTTGGGAATTTTTAAGCCTTAATTCATGCGAGTCCACAGGCAACAGTCAAACTGTGGTCATGTGGCAAGGGTTGATGGAGACCGTTCAACTATTTCTCAAATAATGAATTGATATTTTAATCATAAATTATACGTTATATAGCTAGTTCTTACATTTTTCTTATTCTCAGTCGCCTATCAAATTAGTTATTCCGCTTCAAGAAAACAAGGTTTGGAATTTTTTTTTTTTTTTTTTTTTTTTTGGTGAGACTTGGAAATACCAAGTATACTTCTAATTTACCACGATCGGTACTTCATGCCATCTTAAAAAAAAAAAAAAATCATGACATGAAACAATAAAACATGAATTCGGCTAATATGTTTCATTATTAAATTGTGTTCCATTATGTATCACTCTAACAATATTATAACACATTTACTAAACACAAGTTCTTAATTGATATAGTATGATATTTTAATTAAAATAAAATTTTTAATTAACTTATTATGTCTTATTGGAAGGACGTGAACAATAAATAAATGAATAAAAGGATATCATTATCATTGATCCAAAATAAGCTACTTAAAAGCCATAGCACTGAATGCTTGTTATTGATCATTTTAATATCATTAACTACTATGCATCTCATTTAGAAATACAGAATTCGAATCCCTAACTTTATTTTTAAATTTAAAAAAATTACATGTACCAAGACAACAAAAGTTACCCTTGAAGAGTTGTGAGATGAGAGATACCATTGGTGAATAAAAAAGTTTCTAAAGCAATGCATTCACCACCATCATCCGTGTATAAAGTGATATGGGTTTTTGGAAGAATTTTTCAACAATGGATTTGAAATGGATAAATACTTCAGAAACATCGGATTTACATTTTAAAGGATAGAGCCAAATGTAATGCGTAAAATGATCGACAAAGATAATATAATATTTCAATCCATCATTAGAATAAATGCAGAGGTCCAAACATTAAAAAACACGATTTCTAATGGGGCAGAACTCGTAAGAGTTGATGCAGAAAAAGGCAATTTATGCATCTTATTACATTGACATGAATTACAAGAAAAATTAGAATTGGCTGAGGTTGACAAATCTAAACGCAGGGAGGAAAGTAGATAATGCAAAATTGAAGATGATGGATGACCGAGACGAGCATGCCAATGGGAGATAGAAGCTTTGATGGTGGAGAAGGCAAGTAGTGGTGTAGTGATCGAACTTGAATGGGGCCACTCATACACACCATCTTTAATCTTTCCGTGCAAAAGTATTGCCCCCGTACACCGATCCTTCACATAAAAACAATTAAGTAAGAACTCAATCGAAGCATTGTCTTCAAGGAAAAATTTAGAGACAGAGATCAAGTTCTTTTTCATGGTTGGAACACAAAAAACATCAGTGAGAACAAATGAATTAGAAGATGAAAGAAGAGTAGTGGATTCTTTATGTGTGATAGGAAGTCTTGTACCATCACCAATTAAGATGTCATCATTTCCGGCATCTTGGATGAGTTTTTATGTGCTTCAAGATTGATGAGTTTCTCATGTAGCTCGTCGAAGGTGACAGAACTTTCCCTAGCACGGAGAGCGGAAGAAAGATCCTTGTAATCATCATCGAGGCCTCCAAGAATCTTCAAGATAAAATCTTCATGATCTGGTGGAGCGTTAAACATAGCAAGTTCATCAAAAATGGTTTTTGGCCAGTTGCATGGATTCTGTGATTGATTGGCAGCCTAATTTGTTGATGATTCGGAGCTGCCATTTTAGTTGGGTAATTCGGCCACGCGATGGTTTGGCGTAGGTGTTTGCCATGGTTGTCCAGACCTCTCGAGACGTTCTAGCAGACGCAATAAATGGAATATATAAGAGTGGGACTGAGAGATGCAGCGATAGCAGTAAGGATGAGTTGATCTTGCCCAACCCATAGAGAATATTCTGGATTGGGAATGATTCCATTGGTGGAAGTGAGAGTAGAGGAAGGACATAGGACATAGGCGGGTTCCATCTACGAATCCCATTAGATCATTACCAATAAGAATGGCATTAAACTGGAAGCGCCAGGATGAGTAGTTCGAGGAATTGAGTTTGAGTGATATTTGGGTGGCAACATTAATAGATTTGAGGGGTGAAGAATTATCATAGGAGGGACGTGAATTATCATATAGTTATTTTTTCACTTTTGTACATATAAATTAGTTTTGTTCTTGAGCATTTTAATAAATTTTAGGTTAATTTAGATTAGTTTATTTTGATTTTGTGTAATTTGATTTAATTTTGTTTAATTAGTTTAATATTAACTTCAATATACTGTTATTAATTTTGTTTAATTTGTTATTGTTATTCAATAGACCTCTCGAGACGTTCTAGCAGACGCAATAAATGGAATAATAGGGACGTGATTGTGAGGAAGAGGAATTAGATTTTTTGCGGTGTTTGTAGTATTGTTAATTAACGTCAACCATTTAGAAGGAATTCGCTTATGAGAGCTTAGAGATGCTTTGATACCACATAGAGAATGAGAGAAACAACAAGATATTATGAAATGGCTCAACAATCTCATTGATGATTTTCTTTACAATATATACTACTAGCATCTATACAAAAGGAAAAAACTATAATTAAATTGTCTATCGAAGGAAAATCCATATAAAACACTAAAGAACATATACACCGATTACATGCCAAATATACGCTGATTACATGCCCATAATTCACATTTGTGAATGGAGATGACTTTCCTTATTAAATAACTCATATTCAATGTACATCGACGCTCGTTCTCAAGGACTGCTAGCTTTGTTAGAAGACGAGGATGTCGATCAAACTTTACACTTTACGATAAAGTCAGGTGTAAAATTATATTTGCAATCATTATGAGGATTGCT
This sequence comes from Ficus erecta, assembly GCA_008635985.1. Lineage (NCBI taxonomy): Eukaryota > Viridiplantae > Streptophyta > Magnoliopsida > Rosales > Moraceae > Ficus > Ficus erecta. Next base: position 4,938,379 of record BKCH01000010.1, read on the forward strand.
ATTTTCATTTTGTAATTACCTTTACGAACGCATAAATTATATGATGGCTAGCTATAGGCGAAGCCTTTCACTTCTTGTAACGACCCTCTTTTTTATTATTATTATTTTACTTTCGAAGACTTGTTATAGTTGGATTAGAACTAAGGACTTTATAATTCAAAAGTAGTTTTTCCTCCTTAAGCAGTAACATGTTTAGATTATCTTTTCCTCTTTTTCTTCTCTCTTTCCTTAGAACTTGACAATTCAGACTTTTGACTTCAAGATTAATGGCATTGGGTCCTAGAGAATTATGATGGTTAATAATAGGATTTTCCAACCTCTTAGACCTAATTAATGATATTAAAGATGCTTAGGTATTTGATTATATGTTAGATTCTTTTAATTAATTGGTGTATATAATTTATAAGACTATTAACTTGTTCTACATATAACTAAGGAAAAATTAGGTAAACATACAATTTTTAAACACTTATTTCAACAAAGATCGATTTTTTTAAGCAAAATGACCATTAATTTTTTTTTTTTTTCATTAAAGAAATGACCGCTAATCAGTGATTGATCACAGTCAACCAACGATCTACCACAGTTAACCAGTAATTGATCCTAATCAAACAATGATTGACCATAATCGATCAGTGATTAACTAAAATCAATCGGTGAAAAATACATATTAATAATTAATGATGGATTGACTGATTGACTATTTTTTTCTAAAATGATCATCTTTCTAATTTTACAAAATTTCAGTCATCTTGCTAAAAAAAACTTCTTTAAAAAAGGCTATTTATCCTCAAATCCCTATGACTAATACACATATAATATATAACAAACACTAAACAAATAATTCTTTATAATGTTTTCTATGTAATGCTTATGTATACACGCGCGCACACACACGTATAATCATATATATAAATATATATGCTTCTATTGAGAAAAATAAATAATTTTACATACTAATCTGACCACATAAGAATAGAATAGTGTTATTTATATTATGCTTTGTAGAGGTGGAAACTACAAATCATAAATAGATGAAAGAGATTTTAGTTTTTTTTATACATATAAATAAAGTACTTATATATGTGCGTAACAATTAATATTGCTCTCCCTTCAACCACGTTAAGATGATCGGGTCATCGGTTTAGGCAACCTGATTAAGTCAATGAAAGCTACACGAAAGAAAATACTTGGGCCACATTGAGTCTCACAATTAGTAATTGAAAATGATACACCATTTTCTAAGTTCATGTCCTTTTTCCAAATTATTTTCTTCGAATTTTTGGGACCATTGAATACTGATAAGAAAGAGTCACATCATGTATATTTTTCTTTTTGATTTCTACTTGTTTAATTTTTTTTAAATGATATATTCTTCTTTTGGAGTTCGGTTTCCCATGGTGTGAAAAGGGTAAAAACATTATTTTAAGTGGTAAAAACAATCTAGCTAGTTGCAAGAAGTAAACGGGATCGGGGGTTTTGATAAACCAATTATAGAAATGGTAATGTGTTCATTTGGCAATAATCAATCCTTACTTTAATTTTGTTAATTGCTTCATTAAATAGTAATGATTAAGGTGATTATAAGGATCTTGAAATAATAATTTATTCTACCCCTTTGTTATTGTCAATTAGGCTTTAACTACCAAACTCCGTAAAAAACCACTGTCCAATTGGTACAAGCATCATGCCTTTCCATGGTGGTTGCAGCTAATTTAGAGAATATATTTAATTTGATTTTTGATCGCTAAAATATAGGTCAAATCTCAATTTAATTTCTGACTTTTAAAACCTCTCATGTGAACCCTCCATTAGTCAAGTTATTTTAAATTAGTCATTTCCATTTAAGTTTTGCGATCTCCATTAATTGTTTCGCTAAGTAAAGGTGTGTTTGAGAATTCATGATCTTGATCATTAATATATAGTCGGCCTAACTTTACCCCATAAGCATACGAAAATTTCTGCACTACTAAATTTGAAAACAATTATATCGAGAGAATTTTGTCATAAGATATTAAAAAAATCATCTATCAATAAAATACAAGTACTAAATGTCGAATTTTATTTATCTTTTAATTTTACTTGCTATTTTTACATGATATAGTAGTATATATCTTATTAAAAGGATATTTTTCATATCATATCATAAAATTCTGAAAACAAATATATTTATTAAAACTAATGTGAACTAATCACTTTAGTTGTGCAATTATTAACGCACTATATAACTAGTAATAAATATTTTAGAGGAGAATATATTTTGTCCAATTTAGAGACAATAATTTTGTCCGCCGACCTTGAAAAAAACTTGCAAGAAAACATTGTACTTGGTCTGAACGCTACTATAATCCCTTGACTACTTAGTCATGACTAAGAAGCTAGGTAACGTCACTATAGTTGTGGAAAATACAAAATTTCTTGCATTAAATTGGAAATTTCCTCACAACCATCCTAATATTTCCAATCTCTATATAAAGGGACTACCTACAGCGTATGTGATCTAATATAGCATTATAAAGCAAATATATATATTGTGCTACAATAAAACAATAATAAGATTTAGTACCAAAGATATCGTAAGATGAAGAGGGGTGCGAGATCATCATTGGTGGCGATGCTGATGGTGTTGGCGGTGGTCGTGGTTGCTCCGATGGTGGCGAAGGGAGAGATTAGTCCTAGCCAGTGCAAGGAGGAGAAGGACCAACTGGTTAACGAGTGCAGGCCGATGATTTTCGGGCAGAGTCCGTCGCCGGCTTGCTGCCAACGGATTAGGGTGACACATGTAGAGTGCGTCTGCCCCTATGTCACCCCAAAGTTGGCTAATCTCCTCAACATCCAACGGCTCATCAAGCAAATTCAAGATTGTGGAAGGACCGTCCCCCACAACTTCAAGTGTGGCAGTGAGTACTTCTTCCATACACACACACACACACACTTACACACTACTCTCTCCACTTGTATGATTTCGTGATATAATTACCTAATAGAAACATATTTACATAATTTAATTACTAAACATGTATAAGATTAATTTTTCAATAAAATAAAGGCATAATAAGATATTTTAAAATTTTAAGTGAGCTATATATATTTTATATTTTAGAGCGGAGGAACTAAAGACTTCACTGAAATTTATTTAAAAAAGAAACTGTAATTAAAAAAAAGAATCCAGCCTAAATAGCAAACCAAACAAAAAATAAAATAAAATAAAGACAACCCTTTACATGCAAAACCAAACTAAAATTAGATTTATTTATTACATCTTAAAACTCTCTTTTCTTTTGAATCCGAAGTTTACGGGTACTTTTCTTTTTCAGATCAATAATTACGTTTCTAATTCTTCTAATTTATTCTGATATCTTGAAATCACAAAATTCATTTTTTTTTCCTGTGAGAGTTTATAATTATTTAGTTACTCTCCCTGACTTAACATTCATGGTGTTCGAAGACTGCTTCAACGATGTTAATTTGCTATATATATGAGCTGATTACGACGATCAGCAACAAACAATATTAATAAATTAGTAGCTAGGCAATGAAGATTGTGTATATATTTATAATTTCATATCATTTTATTCCTAAGCAAAAATAATATTATGTGGCAGAACGCACTGGAAAAAAATTATTAGTATTTGTAAGTGTTGGGGAAAATACTTCTATACCCAAAAATAAACTCAAACAGAAACAAATAGAAGACAAGGAATTTACGTAATTCGGTAAAATTGCATACGTCTATGAAAGAGGAAGAATAAATACACTAACACTTTCACAATTACACGCATCAAACTCTCTCTACCTAAAACCCCTTACACCATTTGCCTATCTCTCTTCTCACTTTCTCTAAAAAAGAAGGCACGCACTCTTTCTATTTTCTAAACACACAAAACTCTTAACACAATACACCTATGTATAGGCTTTCAATGGGACACAAAAATATAACTTTCTCAAACTCATTAAAACAGAAACTTACCCAAAACTAATTTGAGTCACATACCTAACAGTAAAAATTTGAAAATTTTGTTTTAACTTGAGTTGGCTTGTTCAATTTAGAAATTAATAGACCAAATTTCTTCTTCTTCTTTTTTTTTTTTTTACTTTTCAATATGGGGTCTACGACGACTCCCACTTAATAAAATATAAATAAAAGTATTTTTATTTTTAAATTCAAAAAAATTCTTATAGTAATATATGTGAAACTTACCTATGGTTGAATTTCTTTTTCTGCAGGTATCACTACTCCTTGAGAAAAAAAAAAAAAAAAGATATCATAATAAAGAGTCCTATCATATGAGCGATTGCTTGTCGAATAAAAGGATGTCTCTTTTTCTGATTGTCATGACTCATGAGCATGATATATATTGAGAGAAACGTCTAAGCTTTACTCTCTCTTTTTTTTTTTTGGAATTATTAAGCCTTAATTCACACGGGTCCACAGGCATCAGTCAAACTGTGGCCATGTGGCAAGGGTTGGACATTATCCATGGAGACACTGTTTCAAGTATTTCTCAAATAATGAATTGATATTTTAATAATTAATTATACGTTTTATAGCTAGTTCTTACATTTTTCTTATTATCAGTCGCCTATCAAATTAGTTATTCCGCATCAAGAAAACAAGCTTTGGATTTTTTTTTTTTTTTTTGGTGAGACTTGGAAATACCAAGTATACTTCTAATTTACCACGACCGGTACTTCATGCCATCTTGAAAAAAAAAAAAAAAATTTCATGACATGAAACAATAAAACATGAATTCGGCTAATATGTTTCGTTATTAAATTGTGTTCCATTATGTATCACTCTAACAATATTATAACACATTTACTAAACACGAGTTCTTAATTGATATAGTATGATATTGTAATTAAAATAAAATTTTTAATTGACTTATTATGTCTTATTAGAAGGACATGAAAAATAAATAAATAAATAAAAAGATATCCGATTATCATTGATCCAAATAAGCTACTTAAAAGCCATAGCACTGAATGCTTGGTATTGATCATTTTATTATTATTAATTACCATGCATCTCATTTAGAAATACAGAATTCGAATCCCTAACTTTATTTTTTAAGTTAAAAAAAATTACATGTACTAAGACAACAAAAGTTACCCTTGAAGAGTTTCGTAAAGTATTGCCTTTTTTGTCTTTATGAATCAGAAATATATGCACACATTTATTTACATTTGTAATTATATGTATAAAACTGTAATTTTTTTACCGGACCATACTAATTAATGAAATTATCTATCGTCTCCAATGTCGTTCTTGTCTTATACTGGAAAAGAAAAAAAAACATCTTGTTTTTCCATACCCCGCCTATCAGAAATCGACACATACTCCGAACAAAACTAATTAAATAGGGTATATTAAAACAGAATATGAATACCCAAGGTCACTGGTCTGTCATATTTCCCAAAATCTAGCCAATCACAGGCTGGATAGAATTAAAAAGCATCACTGGCTGGCTTGTATTAATTCGAAAATTAATTACTATCTTACAACTAATACTCATTCCATACGTCCAATTTAATTCTTCTTTTACACCCAACAACTTCCTGTCCAATCTCCGTCCCGCAAAATCTCTCACTTCTTTTTTCCCCCGAAAAAACTAGGGAAGATATAAAGACATAACCCCATTATTGGAAAACTACAAATACTACATTTTTCCAACTATTATTTTTCTCTCACAACAACAAATCTGAACCACAAATTAGAAACTAAAACCCCCAAGAAACTCTCTAAATCCCATATTTCCAATGCACATTTCCTAGCATGTCTAAAAATGCTCCACGCCCTTCCCTCCCTATAGTACACTACTCAATCATTCCAATTAAAAAAAAGCTACACAAAAATGGGTGGTATGGCCGTCCAAGTGGCTCTACTAACGATCCTCGCCGCTGTCGCCGCCACCGCGGTATTGGCAAACGACAACGTTCCGGTACCGGAGAATAAGGCGCAAGTGAACGCTTGGTTTAACCAGAATATCAGGCCCCATGGGGAGAGGAAGGCCACGCTGGACCCGGCCCTTGTGAAGGCCGAGGAGGGCGTTAGGATCGTTAGGGTTAGGATAGACGGTACCGGAGATTTCAAGAAGATCACTGACGCCGTCAAGACCGTCCCCGCTTTTAACACCAAGCGTGTCATCATCGACATTGGGCCCGGAGTGTACCATGAGAAGGTGTTGATAGACTACAATCAGCCCTTCGTTACACTTGTCGGTTCATCGCCCACAAACCGGCCAATCATTACTTATGGCGGCACGGCCAAGCAGTACGGGACTGTGGATAGCGCCACCGTCATTGTCTTGGCACCCTACTTCGTCGCCGCTAATCTTATTTTTAAGGCGCGTACTTGTCAATTTATGTCCATTTTTTTTAGGGCTATAAGATTGTAAATTTAGTTTGCGTTTGGTATAGTTTGATGTTGTTTGACTTGTGTTGACTTTTTAGGGGGAAAAAAATTAAGTTGAAATATTTAAGTTTAAACCTGAATATTATTAGAGGGGGCTTAGTATTTTTTTTTATTTTTTTATTTTTGGTTGGCAGAATTCGGCGCCGAGGCCGGATCCATACAAGAAGGATGGTCAGGCACTGGCGTTTAGGATTAATGCAGACAAAGCAGCCTTCTTCAACTGCAAATTTATAGGATTTCAGGACACACTATGTGATGACAGAGGCTATCACTTCTTCAAGGATTGCTACATTGAAGGCACCGTTGATTTCATCTTCGGCAGGGGAACCTCTCTCTATTTGGTATGAAAATTGTTAGTTCAACTCGGGGAGTCTCATTTGGTGGGACTCACTTATTGTGAGATAAGTATTCAGTATCTATACATATATACATGTTCATGTGATATAATCTATGTATGCAGAACGCAGATATATATGTGATTGGTGACAAAGGATTGACAGTGATCACAGCGCAAGGAAGGGGTGACGGCAAAGAGGGCACCGGATTCTCATTTGTGCACAGCACAATTGAGGGAACTGGCAGGTCCACCACCTATTTGGGCAGGCCTTGGGGAGACAAGACTAAGGTCGTTTACGCTTACACTTACATGAGTGAAGTCGTCCAACCCGGCGGATGGAGTGATAACTCCCAAAGTTCATCGTAAGCCACAATCTTTGTCGTTGTTTTAATCGTGTGATATATTAAAAAAAAAAAGGTTTATTATAACGAGTAATGATAAATAATTATAAAAAAAAAAAAGAAAAAAAAAAAAACATGACTATTGAAAACTCATTCGTGTATATTTTGTAATATGTATATATGTGCAATGAAATTGTTGCAGGAACTTCTACTATGGAGAGTACAAGAGTTCTGGACCAGGTTCAAACAAGGGAAAGAGAGTGAAGTTTGCCAAGGACCTAACCTTTGACCAAGTGAAGCCTTTCATCACCCTTTCCTACGTCAAGGCTTCAGGCTGGCTGCTCCCACCTCCTAATCCTAAGCCATAGCAATTTTTTTAAGTGTAAATTATATGATCATGATCTTGTGGAAATGCATATGATTTTAACTTATTCGATGTATTCAATTCTTCAATTATATATATAATTTTTATTTTTTATTTTTATTTTTTTTGCTCTTTTACAGCACTTTTGTTTAATTAATTTCCTCCAAGTACGGAAACTATAGAAGTCCTTTCTAGATCTTTACCTTGCTTTCAAATTACACCATTGATATAAAACTGTTACTACATGTACTCCTGGACGTGCATGTACATAAATAAATAAATAAATATATATATATATATATATGTTTACATGTTGTTGGTAGATATTTATATCTCGATTGTAGAGCTTTTTTTCTTCCACAACCCAAAACATGTCTCATCTCAAAATTCAAAGTCCAATTAATTAAATTCTATATTAAAAAAAAAATCCAAGTGACAATTTTCATCTTTCAATGGAAGACAAAAGTTAAATTTACCTTATTACAAGTATAATTTAATGATAATTTCATAGCTGATTTTAATATAATGTGCAAAGTTCGAATCCCTTATTATTTTTATTTTTTTAAGTTAAATTTACATTTATATATATAAAAAAAAGTTAAATTTATTCAAATAATATAATAACTAATTCCATAAAAAGCAGCGATATTTAATATCATTATAATTACCACAACTATAATCAAAGGCTGGAGTCCCACATCCATGTGACGAACACTCTTATCTTATTATAGGATCATCATGTTCAGAGCAAAAAAAATATAATATGATCATTATATTCATTACCATTATTATAGCACACTGCTCGCTTCATCAAACGACAACCATCAATTTCCTTTCCACTTTTTTAAGAAAACGACGACCAATTTTCTTTCTTACTTTTTTTTTTTTTGGCAAAAAAACGACAATCAATTTCACAACATACATGCATACGAGTTGCTTTACATAACCCACATCAGCCGAATTGACATCAGCCAATAGTTTCACATTTTTTTTAATTAAGGGAAAAAAAAAAAAAAAAGAGTGGCTCCTGTCAAAAGCTTGACAGGTGTAGGGCCCACCAATGCCTGATGACGTGGCACCTCAGCCACTAGTAATAATCCGCTTTGTGAGATAAAATCCAATAATTCAAACACAGCCTCAAGGAGAGAGCCTCACAAGTTTGTTGAAGAAGTTCGTTCTCAATAACAGAGCCATGGCCACCACCACCCATTTCACCGCCTTCCCTCTCCGTCTTCCGGCAACTCCGTACAACCGTCAACCGCCCACCGATTCGCTACTCGTTTCGACTCGGACCCGACTCGGGCCGAGGAATTTGACCGCCGTCCGTGCTCTGGGCACGGACATGTTGGGCGATTTCGGGGCCAGAGACCCTTTCCCGGCGGAGCTGGAGAGTAAGTTCGGAGAGAAGGTTCTGGGAAACGTCGACACCGATCACAAGATCCTCATCCCCAATTTGGCGGCCCTCTCTTTTGCCCAGCAACGCTGCGAGCCCGTCTCTCCTCTGCAGCCCCCCATGTCCGAGGACGATGCCACCAAGCTCGTCAAGAAGGTGAATTTTGGTTTTTCTTCTTTTGGTTATTGTGTAGATATGATATTCGATGAAATTACTGAGAGAGATTTATCTTTGTTTTTTGTCGACTTTGGGATGAGGTTGTCTGGAACGACAGAAATTCTTGGCATTTCTTGGTCGTAAGTTAAAAAAAAAAAAAAAAACCAGGAAAGTATGTTTGAGACTTTGATTTCTTGATTGTGAAAATTGATTTTCGGAGCTGTTATCTGTTATTTAATAAGTAAAGCTCGTGTCTTGAAAATTCATATTTAGCAACAAAAGTAACTTTAGTTCCCTTTGGGAAAAAAAAGGTAACTTTAGTTCTTTGTTAAGAACATTATCTTTGAGGTGCATGTATGGGGAAATGCAAATTTCTTCAAATTTTGATTTTGGAGGTTCAACATTTGATTTGAATTTTTTGAAATGACAGAGAAAAGTTTCCTAAAGATGATGGTTAAGCTTATATTCTTGTTTTAAATTTGAAATTTCTCTCTCTCTCTTCTTTTTTTTTTGGTGGAATAAAGGTATAGGTAATTACATAATCAAAGCAAGTAGATAATAAAGTAGAGTAAAGATTATTTATTACTTCCATTAAACTTTTTATAATATGCTTTGGTTTCTGTTAAACCTAACTTGTTTTATGCTTGTTGTGTATAGGTTGTAGGTTGGAGACTCATAAATGAAGATGGGGGTCTCAAACTACAATGTATGTGGAAGTTGAGAGATTATCAATGTGGTGTTGAACTCATTAACAGGATATTTAAGGTTGTAGAGTCCACAGGGCATTTCCCAGATCTCCACTTGGAACAAACCAACCAAGTTAGAGCAGTCCTATGTACATCCTCCATTGGTAAACTTGATATCTCAACTTTTTTTAAACTTGGTCCAACGTTAAACTTCATTTGAACTTCTCTACAAGTCCATTTTATCTTCCTTAAATTTTTTATTTTTTTTGGGTTATTTCTTGCAGGGGGCTTGAGCATGAATGATTTCATTGTAGCAGCCAAACTAGATGAGATTAAAACATCAGATCTTGCCCCTAAAAAAAGAGTTTGGGCTTAGTTGAAAATTGAAATGTTCACTGCATTTTACTCGAAGAGAGGCTGGGAAGGCAATTTGTAACGTGATTTTCTTAGTGTACAAACCAAACTGGTCTGTTGTTGTTCCAGAAGACATGCTATTCTTTTGAATTCTCTCATAGTTCTTCTTGAATCCAGGATCAGTCTTGTCTTTGCTCATATATAATATAAAAAATGCGTCAAGGTAAAACGACATGTCGTTTTTTAAAGTTGAACACACATGCAATGCGAGACTTCCTAAAACAATTCTCCCTGATTTATGGCAAAAAGATATTAAACTCACAAAACGTTGAAAGGACGCATGTTTTCTCGTTAAACATACAAAATCCTGTCGTTATTGGTTTGATTCAAATGATATCCAGTTACTTAGATTTAAACCAAAAAAAAAAAAAAAAGACAGACATGGTGTTTAAAGGCGAGCATAAACGACATTTTTTAGTTTCCATTCTGGTGACATCTGTGAGAAACAACATGTACTCGTATAGTTTACTTCATGCTTTAATAACAAAAAACGACCCTTAGTCTATATCTAGGGCATAAAGAAATTCTGGGATTAAAAGATGTCGTTTTACCCTTTACAGCAAGAGATAAGATAATCTCTCTTTTACGACTAGGAAAGCTGACATGCTGGTTTTGCAAAAATTTACATGTCGTTTTGGTCATGAAAAACGACATGCATTTTAACTGTTTCAAGAGACTAAACGACATGGTAGAAAACAGAATGTCGTTTGTGAGTAGCAATTATATGTCGTCTATCTGACACAAAACCCACTTTCTGTCCGACACGTATAGAATACAAGGCCTTCTAGTTCTAGGTGCAGAAACGACAGCACTAGACATCCTTCTTAAACGACATACCGTTTTTCACGTGACGCTTAAAAACTCCGGTTGGCCTTGGCCAGTGGCCACTCGGCGAGCATCTCTCTGTGTTAAGTTGAACTAAAGAAATGACAGTTAGGTCTCAGTTAGACTTTGTTTTGTTTGATTACAAATTTAGTTTAAATTAAATTATATTTTTTTTATCTTATTTTTTATTTTTTTTAAAAATTTTTTTTATCTTTTCTGATGAAATTTTTTATCTTTATTAAAAAATTACTATTAAAATTTAAAAATCTTAAACTAAACTCATTTACCAAACCCCTAGTTTCAGAAGTTTTGTTTTTTTTAATTTGCCTCATTTAAACAGATTTCTTTCTCTCTCTAAAATTCTCTCTCTCTGTACTTCAACTCTCTGAAACTCGCCGGCGAACATGGAGAAGCTGAAATCGGCGATTCCAGAAGCCCTAAAGCGCACGGTGGCCGAGACCACTCCCGGCGATCTTCCCGGCTCTTGTTCATCTCTTCTCGACTTTCTTCTTCATTTCCCGCCCTTTCACCAGGTATTCACCTCTCCTCTGTATCGTTTCTTTCCGGCGAAAGATTTGCCGTTTCTGTTTTGGAATTTGGAAATGATTTCGCCGTTTCACTGACTCGTAGATGGTGAAAGACTTGGCGGTCTCGGAGAGAGCTCTGTGCGGCAAGAACAAGGACGAAGCTCTTCAGTGGAAGGAGAGGGGAAATCGGTGCTTCGCGAGTAAAGATTACGCCAGTGCTTTGGATTCTTATTCCCAGGTTCTTCCATAAATTTAAGCTCGAATCAATTCAGTCCTTCAGTAAATAAGTATGAAATAATGTATGCAAAAATATATATACACTATATAATTACTGTAACTACGTTTCACAGGCACTGCGAGTTGCTCCTATGGATGCCGATAACATGGAGAAAAATCTAGTTGCTACTTTGTATCTGAATCGGGCTTTCGCTTTGTATGTGAGTTTTTCTTTTTTCTTTTTTTTTTTTAATACAGACTACAAAGCTATAAACTTGTCAATGTACGTTAGCAAGTATAATTTTGTGGAGATTTTGTTTTGTAATTTTCAATATTCTAAATGGAAGTAGACAATTTAATTCACTAAATTCTATTTTCAAATTTCTTAGAACAAACGAGCTAAAAGTAGTAGGTAAGGCCAAGTAGTCCTAAGAAAACTATCGCTTCATAAACGAAAGAAACAAGTTTTGGGGTAAAATTTCATGGCTTTATATTTTCAGCACATTGATTTATGTGTCTGTTTTATGTTTCGCCTTAGAAAATGAATCTGCTTACAGAATGCATACGAGACTGCAATCGCACACTTCAAATTTCTCCAAGTTATTCAAAGGTGAAATGCTCTTTCTAGTTTAATTTATCTTTTTTGTTTTTTGGATTACGAATTGTTGACTGTCGGATAAGGGACTAAAAAGAAAGGAGTTCGGTATTTGTGTTAGACTGGAAATGAACTTGTAGTTCTACCTACCAATTATTAGTTCCTCTTATCTCTAAATAGTTACTTATATTTTTTGCAGGCATGGTATAGAAGAGGTAAGGCTAATGCTTCTTTGGAAAATTATAAAGACGCAATTAATGACTTGAATGTGGCCAATACTGTGGAGTTATCATCAGAAGTAAAGAGCCAGATAGAAAGTGAGCTGAAGACACTTTCAAATCAATGTGGTAGCACTAGTCCACGACTACAACATACTGCAGAGAAGTTGAAAATTTCAGGTAAGATTGGTTTTTATTATGAATTTTGTAACTTCTTTAGTTGTATTAAGAACTCCTAATTGGTATATTCTTATTCCAGCCCCGTATGGTTTTCTTATATTTGAGGACTACTATTTAACATTTGAAGTACGGAGATGATTTAACACATGTGGCAGATGAATTGGATGATACAAAGCTACAATGTGTCAACACACCAAATAAAGGTCGGGGTATGGCTTCAACAAATAACATTCCACCAGGCTCCTTAGTTCATACTGAAGAACCTTTTGCAGTTGTATGAACAGGCAACTAACCTTTGTCCTACTAAAGTTGGTTAAGAAATTTGTTTCATCATCCACTGTCTTTTGTCATTTCAATAATTAGGGATATAAGATTAACTTAGGCCTACACTTTTGCAGGTAATATTAAAGAGTTGTCGGGGAACTCATTGCCACTACTGCTTGAATGAACTACCAGCTGATAAAGTTCCTTGTACATCGTGCTCTATACCATTTTACTGCTCCTTGAATTGTCAAATACGCGCAGGAGGGAAACTGTTATGTTACCCAAAGAGTCATGGAAGTCCAAAAAATCTATCCAACGATCTTGAAAAGTATGTTGCAGAGATCATTTTAGGTTCCGACCCAGAAACAGACAGTGAGCATATACCTGAACATAGACATGAGTGTCAAGGTGTATCGTGGCCTTCGGTATTGCCATCAGAGATAGTTTTGGCCGGCCGAGCTTTTGTGAAGTCTATAATACAACGAAGAGGTTCCCTGGAGAGTTCTAATCTCACTGAAATTTTGGTTCGTTTCATAAGTCAGCACTATATTCATCAGTAACTAGTTAAGTTCAGTTGATTGTCTTGCTGTTCTATGAATGGATTTGATCAAGTTCATGATTTCTATCATTTTCTGTAGGACCGTTCTCACCATTATTCTCAATTGTCTCCCGAAAGCAAATTGGAACTACATATATATTCCATTGTATTGTTATCTTGTCTGCTGCGCTCCAGTGACCTTGATATTCAGTTAAAAGGGCTCTCTATCGCACAGGTCTTTATTTATCATATCTCGATATCATGTTGTCATAGTGAACTGTCAATGCCTTAAGCAATATCTCTCTACATTTTCTTTTGCCAAGACCGTCAATTTTATTTTTTATTTAGTTGTTAACTATTATAACTTTCAATTTTCTATTTGGTTTCAGGTTGTCATCCTTATATCTCAAATTAGGGTGAACTCTATGGCAGTCACTCGTACCAAATCCAGTGATGTTCATAGCATTGTAGACAAGTTTGGAAAACTTTCAGGATCTATGATAACTGATAACGTGGAACAGGTCTGCATTTCTTTTTGTTTTTGTTCCCTAACCACTCGATAAATTTAGTAATACTTCTCTGACCGTGGAATTACTCTGTTGACTACAACCTGGTAATACTTTTCTAACCATAGGTTTATCTCTTGATTAACTATAATTTTCAGAAATATAATACCTTTTCTGATTTATGCAAGAAAGCTTGTTTTCAATTTTATGCCTTGTAAGTTGTGCTTATGAACTTTTTTGTTACTTTCCTAGGTTAAAGTAGGTCAGGCTATATACAAGGTTGGCAGTTTGTTCAACCATTCTTGCCAGCCAAACATTCATGCCTATTTCCTTTCACGTACACTCTTCATACGAACAACAGAAGTTGTGGCAGCTGGGTGTCCCTTGGAGTTGTCCTATGGTCCACAGGTATGCCCGCTCCCAACAAATGGGCCATCTCTTTTAGAAAGTACCATCGTTTTATTCGTTCTCTCTTCGTGGAATTGCTACATAAGATTTCTACAATTTTTTTTCCAAGTCTTCAAAGAATGACAGTATGGTGTACTCTGGTAGCCCTTCTCTTTCCTAGTTTAAATTCTACTATGCTGTTGTATGATGCATAACTAGATTTTCAGCATATAAGTTTAGTTTTTTCTTACAGGTTGGGCAGTGGGACTGTAAAGATCGTGTCAAGTTTCTGGAAGATGAGTACTCATTTCGCTGTCAGTGCAGTGGTTGTTCGAAAGCAAATTTGTCTGACCTTGTTCTAAATGCTTTCCATTGTGTCCGACCAAATTGTTCAGGCATAGTATTGGACAGCTCTACTCTCGACTGTGAAAAGCACAAAATTGAGCAACTCCGTAGCATGCCCGGTACAAGCATCTTGGAGCCTTATTTCCAGGTATTCTACGTTCTCTCTATAAAATTTGCAATAAACGTGCTTCAACTATGATCCGTCACCGAGTCGCAAGCATCTGACTGATTTTGTAGATTGTAACTTGTTGCCACGATATGGTTAAAATGGATTATAGAAGTTACTTGATTTAGATTCTCTTCATGCAAAACCACTTTTCTTTACTTTCTTCTTCTCCCAATGTTCTTACAGGTTGAAGATATTACCAATAATTACACCAATGAAGTGCTAGATGCATATCTGGACAGGAGTAGGTTATGTAATGGAAGTCCTGGATATTGTCTAAAATGTGGCTCTTATCGTGATCTAGAAACTTCTTTTGCAGCAGTAAATAAAGCTTGGAAATGTATCGGCAGGTACAGGACTGAATTCGGTTCCCATCTTATACAATAATGGACATATATTCCTCCTTCAGTCTGTGTGGGTTTAATGATTGTTTAATCCTTTGATAGGTTACAAGATGGTATAGTTGCTAAAGAAATATCTAGATCTCAACTTTCAGATGCCTTAAGATCCCTTGATTTGCTGAAATCAACTCTTCATGCATATAATAGGAGAATCGCAGAGGTTTGTTTCAGCCTTCTAGCCATACCCTCTTCTTTTCTTTGGATTTGTTTGAATTATTTATACATACTAGTTTTGAAGGTATTTAATTCATTGCATTTTTAAAGACTTGTTAAATTTTAAGTGGGGACATATTTGAGAAAATTTATTAATAATAAGACAAAAGGGGAGGGAACATTTTCAATTGGGTATTTTTAAAAAAACAAAACAAAACAAAAAAAATACATTAAAGGAAAAGTTAAAAAGAGGACAAAAATGAAAAATAAATAAATAAATATAGGAAAGGGAAAAATAAATAAATAAATAAAAGAAGACACTTCTATTAGCTAAAAAGTGGAGAAAATGAAAAATAAAATAAAACTTTATTGCGGAAAAGCAAAAAAGAGGGGAAAAAAAGAAAGAAAATCTTTCAACCAAATCGAAGTGGCGAATAGTGCCGTGACACTTCTATATATTGTATAGATATCTAGACTTAGTTGGTGAATTATGTTAAAAAATAAATTAAAATTAAAATTTAAAAAAAAAAACAAACAAACAAACAAAGAAAGAAAAAAGAGACTTTGGATGCTAAATTCTCGGTCACACTTCATCAGCCACATAAAGTAGTTTGCAAGAAACTGTTAAGAATTTAGCCATCCGGATTCTATATTACCGAGAGCAATAAAAGTCACATGAGAAAGATAAACAATCACAAACATGGAAAAATTTATAGAAGTTCGCCTCAATGTGTGACGGATAATTCACTATTGATCCGTGTATTGTTTCTACATACAGCATTAGTTAAACTACACAACTTAATAGAAACCCCATGACATTGATTTTTAAATGGATGATTTTATATTGGTAGGTGGAAGACATTCTCGCGCTGGCTTTTTGTGTGGTTGGAGACTTACAACGTGCAAAGTACCACTGTCTAGCATCAATAGAGGTAAAACATCTGTAATTACAGATTATATCATAATAGACATAACTTTACACCAATTACATTGGGTCTGGATTATTTGTCTTATTTCTTATTAGTATGAGATTTTTATTTTTATTTTTTTCTTTTCCTCTTAAACAGATCCTGGAAAAGCTCTACAATTCTCATCATGTTGTTATTGGACACGAACTTGTGAAGATTTCATCCATTCAGCTGTCCTTGAACGAGTCCGACGTCGATTCCAGCTTCAATCGAATGAAAGACATTTTTAAATGTTATTATGGACAGGAAACATACGAAATATTTCCACACATTTAGGGGTTTACTTGTTGTGGGTGTGGAGACTATAGAGTGAGGTGTGTAATAACTGTTAAATTATGTCCATCAGCACTCGGGATCTCCAGTTTCTTCCTTAAAGAAAATTTCATTGTTAAATTTCATTGCAGAAAATTTCATTGTTAAATTTCATTGCGTCGGAAGGGCTCATGAAAACATAGAACCATCTTGTAAGTTGTATTCGTGATCCAAGGTGAACCTGAATTTGCAAAAAGCAATGGTTACTCGACTAAACAAATTCCAATCGATTGATGTTCGAGAACTCCAAGCAACAAAGAGCTTAGCACAGTGAAATCCTAGCACCAGGGCAAATTGAATGTACAACCCAAAACATCAAAATGGGAACCAAAAAAAAAATTCAAAAAAAAAAAAAGTATTATATTTGAATAACATCTTTTCCCTGCACCTGAAACAATACAAACTATGGCTGACGGTGTAGGAAAAAGTTTAAATCTTTGCTTTTTTTCTTTTTTTTTCTTTTTTTTTCTCCCTCTAAACCTGCATTGCACTTTGGCCTTGAATGAAGGCAAATTTTACACCATTAACCTGGAATTAATACTGATCTCACTGGAAGTGAACAAGCTTAGTCTCATTTTGCGCCGCCCCTAAACGCCGAGAGGGAGAAGAATGATCTCGTTGCTGAAACCAAAACAATGCAGAAAAGAATAATCTATCAGAAAATCGTACTCTAGCCGTATATGATGGAAACAAAAAGGCAAAGAAAGACACCCACCTTTAGTTGCGGGTCCCGAAGCCGAGTCGCTGCTATTGAATTTGCTCAAATTTGGTTGAGCTGCATGCACATAATCCGCAGCAGTAACAGGGATGACATTAGATTCTTAAAAAGATGTTTAAGAATTTTTTTTTTTAAAAAAAATTCTTAACGGGCTAGAAATATAATGTAGACCTTTTTTCTTTTAAAGGGTATGGCCTATTTCCACCTATCAAGTCTTTAAAACCTCTTTAGCAAAGAAGATAATGGAAGTGTTTTTGGTCAAGAACTGTGGGACAAAGTAATGAAAGAGAACACTGAAGAATAAAAGGGTAAGAAGCAAACTCACCAGAATATAATTCACGAGCATCGTAACTTTCGGTCAGGTAAGTTTTTTGCTGCCCGTGGTTCTTTGCGTTAAGACTAGGCCTTTTTGTAAGGCTGTCAGCATCATCTTCGCCTTCGGAAAAGACTGATGGGCTAGACCAACCGCTGACATTTGCATCTCCTTTGCTCTTCCGAGCAAACTTCAAGAGCCTCTTCAATCCTTTAGGTGCATCTTTTTGGTAGACTATGGCAGGAGGATTTTCTGCGTTTCCCCATTCGATAATGTCGGGTTCATTACTCTCTTCTTGCAGCATTTGAGACAAAGAATGACGAACTCGTGGACTTGATGATCCAACCGGCACAGTATTGGCTGAAGAGGCAGGCTGACCTGGTCTGTCGTCACACGGCGGCATTGCCTGATGCTCCTCTTCTATTTCAACCCAGGCCGACGGGGAGATTATTGATTCTTCCTCAGCTTGAATTTCTGTTAATGAGTCTCCCACATTTTTCTTTAAGTCATCATTAACATCTGCAGGATCCGAGTCAAGGTTCTCTGCCCCACTAAATCCCTGGTTGGTATTTACAGGAGCTTCTGATTCCATAGCAGCGTCCGGGTCATCCAATGTTGTAACATCCCCCTCTTCATGCTGACTCACGGGTTCAGAAACACTAGCAACCACCTCACTTTCTCGTGGCTCAGTGATATTTCCACTGTTTTTCAGAGATTCATCAGACTGGGAAGAACCTTTTGCCTTGTTTACGGTAGGAATAACGCCAGGGGTAGTCCTTGAACCCTTTCGAAGAAAAGGTTTTGTTTCCACAGGCACCACGGTGCTTTTTCTGGTTACCTTGTTATACAAACCAGGCTTTGCTGGGACAACTTCTGAACAATCCTCGGAAGCTGTCACCTTTTTCGCTTTAATTGTTTTAGTATTCTTTTTTAGTGCTTGCTGTGGCTTCTCAGTAACACCTTTCATGTTCTTCGAGTTCTTGCCACTATCACCTAGAGGTTCCTTCACATTTCTCTGTGGCTGCTGGGTTCTTTCCACTTTCGGGCTAATTCGAGGAAGTGCTGAAGTTTGCTGGGTCTTCCGACGTGTTGGAGTAGTGCCCGCAGAAGAGTTACCAACAGGAGTTTTAGCTGGTGATGTGCCAGCAGCTCTTGCCGGTGGTGTTGACGGCCATGACTTACGTGTGGGAGGCAAGGGGGATGTTCTAGGTGAATTCTTCTTTACAGCAGGTGCTTTTGCAGTTTCCTTTTTGGGGTTCGCAGGTTGAGGTGAATTTCTAAGTGGCTTTTGGGATTTGCGCACAGCAGGCTTTTTATTAACATCACTCACATTCTTAGAGGCCATTTCAGCTTTCCTCTCATCAAGAATTTGCTGCATCGCTTTAAATTGAGCTTCTTTCTCTGCTTTCTTCCTAGAATTCTCTCCACGCAGCTTTTCATCCCTCTTCTCCTTGTAGTGATCATAAAATCCGCCTCTCTGCCCAGAAGGAACACTTTGTTTTCTGCTCGTTTGTGTCTTCGTAAATTTGACAGGCTTAGATTCCATCATTTGCATCAGCATCTGATTCAACTCTGCTTCCTTACGTCGATTCCATTCAGTTGCTGCCGTTGATTTCTTTATACCAATATCTTCTTCCTTGGCCAAATTAGTATCTTCTTGGATATCTATTGGATCAGATGAACTCTTTTCCAATCTTGCTGAGTCTAAATGAATTTCAGGGGTTTCAATAGCCTCCTCACCTGTGGGTGCAGTTTCCGACTCTGATTTCACTTCTGCTGGATACTTTGGATTCCCATCATTTGCAACATTGTCAGGAGTCATCGGACTGAAGTCGTCAGGTTCCGGTTGGCTTGGAGAAGAATTATCCCCCATGCCTGCACTCCATCTCCTCAGTACAGATTTATTTGCAGATATCGTTATATTTGATAATGACTTCCTCAATTGGCCATCTCCAGTCTGATCCCTTTGCTTGCTTTCAAAAAGATTTATTGCATCTTGAACAGACATCCTTCGTACATGAGTCTCGGGTTTCTTGTTTGATTGTATAGATCCCTCCTCCTCACTACTATTTCCAGTAACATCTCTGTATGGAAAATTCTTTTCTCGAGCTGGAATAAAGCTGAGGCTCTTAATGGTCAATGCAGCCGCCCTGCGTGATCCACCTCTTCCTATTTGTACCCTCCGCATTGGAGATGCTGACCTCCTGGGTGATGCAGATCTTATTAGAGTTCGACTTCTTTCTGCAGATGGTCTGTCCTCATCACTCAACTCAGAAGACTCCTCACTGTCTGTTGAATTCTGTCGCTCAACGTGAGCAGCTTTTGCAGGTGAAACACCATACTTCACTGGTGTATCAGTGTGCATCGGTTTTGATATCTGGACCTCTCTATCTGTCTTATTTACATTATTCCTTGAATTTCCTGTTATTGAGTGCTTGTCCTCGTTTTCAGAATGACCACTCTCACTCTCCTGATTCAGCTCCAAAAACTCGTGCAAAGAATTTCTGCAACATCCCATGTCATGTGATTTTTTTTTAGAACATATATAATGAACAGTAACTTCACAAACGAGGATATCATTGCCCAAGTGTTTTTTTTTTTTTTTTTTTTTTTTTTTTTAATGTTATGAGCAACATACCTTAAATCCATTCCTCCAAACTGTTCAGTAAATTTGGCCAAATCCGTTATCTCTCTGGTGGAGCATATGGAAGAAGTAGCCTTGCAGAAACCAGCAGCTAATTCGGTTCTCAATGCTGTCAACCTCAAGTCCATAGCTCGCAATAGCTCATTCCTGATGTTATAAGTGTTCAAAACTTAGTGAGAGTGAAAGTACAATGAAATAAAAATGAAAACTTAAAACGACGTACTTTGAAGTATCAGATGATGCATTCTCGACCTCAGGCTGTCACCAACCAAAAATACGAATTGAAAACTAGTTAGCCAGATAATCTTCAATCTTAAAAAAATAAAAATAAAAAAATACACTGAAGCAATAACAATTTTTCTGCATCCACACATAACAGAACATCAAACATTGAAGAGGGGAAGATCATATCACCTGCCCATACAAAGACAGATGAAACTTCCTGGCTTCTTCCAATTGAGACATCTCATCTTTAATGGAATTGGCCATATTTACCAAATTGGGCGAACCAGCAATCTGTAAGAATCTGATGAGTAAAATGAAATGTACTATTAGGAAACAGAAGTTCTCAAAATGCCCGTTATGAACAGAATTAGAAGAAAGACAAGGAAAGAAAAATTAGTACTTAAATCAGTAAGAACCTGTTTAAAGTTGACTTTGTAAACCACGGTGCACCATTCAGGTTTCCCGATAGGGAAAGTTTGAAGGTGGCGTTTGATCCTTTAGAATACAACTCCTTTACTTTTGGTAAATGTGGCAACAGTAATTCTAGAGGCCCAGCTGCCAAATTTTCTATCTTTCCGTTACTACAAACATTCGCCTTGTACCTGAAGCACATCCACACACACACACATGCAGAGGCCATTTTAGAGAAGTGATGACATTAGAAGAATGCAAATAGCTATTGCAGACAAACGGTAACCTGTTCTGAGGGGGAAAAATCTGGATTTCGGCATAATCAAGAGGTGCATCACCATCTACACGACAAGCCATTTTCAACCCACTTACGACTGAAGAAGGAAACCCCTGAATGAGAGCCGAAAATACAATAATAAGCGAAGAACGGCTCACTTTGGGATCGTGTTTGACTTAGAAATAACCTTTAAAAAAATACAAAAATGGAAGTCGCCAAATTATTACATAATTATAAATTTCCAACATAAACTACAAGACTAATAGAACTGATTCTGAAACATAAATGGGCAATGAATTAAAAAATAAATAAAAAATAAAAAATAAAAACCCAAAAAAAATAAAATTAGTGTCTTTATTGACTAAAACAGAGTGACCAAAGCAACTGAACAGTAGCAAACTAAAAAATTTCTCCACAGGAAGAACTATAACTTATGCTCAAAAAGACAAAATAAATAAACTAATAATCAAACTGAAATTTAAACGCAAATCGAATATCAGGAAGCATCTTCCAGATTCCACAGCAAAAAAATGTCGGCATTTCTCAGTCAGATCTAGGCAATGAGCAAACCAAACTCAAGAAAAATTCGAACTATAATACGAAAAACAACAAAAATAAACAGAAAACCCCACCGCCAGAAGCTCAAAACCAATCTAGAGTTTTAAACAAACCAGCATTCCACCAAATTAAGCTCATTTCGCAGCCAAAAAAATCGAAAAACTCCATTCACCAAAGAAATCGAAGCTTCGAAACCCCGAACCCACCGCAAAATTAGAACGAGCCAAAGGAAAAAAAAAAAATGCGAAGAAGAGAGAGAAGCAAAATCTTCCATTTTTTTTACCTTTGACGAGTCAATGCGAGAAGAGAAGAAGCGAATCTGGAGCTCAAATTCTCAGTCAGTGAAAGAGAAAGCGACAGAAAAGAAGAAGAAGAAGAAGAAGATGAAAATGAGTGTGAAAGAAGCTAACAAAAAAAAAAAAAGACGTGTTAGTGGCAACTACTGCTTAGCCAGAAAGCCTATATATCTACTACAGAAACACATTAAAAAAAAAAAAAAAAAAAACTTTTTTTTTTGGATTTTTTTTAAAAAAATTAAAAGAAAAGAAAAGAAAAGAAAAGAAAATTAAAAGCCCAAACGCGTGGATTGCATTTGTGCTGCACTAATTCCACACCACCGATTTTCACAAAATCTTATTTATGACGACACTTCACGGCGCGTGACCTACACGTTCTCTCTCTCTCTCTTTTTTTCTTTTTCTTTTTCTTTTTATCTCTTGTTGTCGGTTTTCCTTTTTCTTTTTTCTTTATATTTATTTCTTTCTTTTTTTCTTTTTTTTTTTTTTTTTTTTTTAAATTATTCGATTTAAAAAAGCAACCGCCGCTTGTTGGTTCTCCCGTTTTTTCTCTTATTCTCAAATCACATGGTCGTGTCCCGTTGTTTAAAGGGACAAAATCTAGGAATAAAATATTAGATTTTCTTTTTCCACATTATCATTCCCAAATATTAGTTCACTCTCGGTTTTCAAGATCTAAAACCTGCCCGTTTTAAAATAATCACCCTTTACCACTTTTTTCTTTATTATAAAAAGTGCATATTTACTAGGAACTTAGCTAAATATTCTTTTTTTTTTTTTTTTTAACTTTGTTAACAAATGATCCATGTTTTTTAAAATTAATTAAAAGGTAGTTTTTTTTAAATCATATATTTTTAAATTACTGATTGACTATATTGTAGATCATAAATTTTTATAGTCTTGATCTATACAATCTTTAATTGATCAAATCTGAAAAAATGATAAATGTTCATTTTATTAGATAAAAAAAAGTTTAATTATCTATTAAATTAAGTGATCAAAATCTATCACACAGCATAATTTTCTTATATATTTTCATTTTAATAGATATTGTGATTTAAATAGTTTTATGATTTTTCTACAGATTCATAAATGTTTTTTTATATATATAAACAATTCATAAGTGTTTTTGCGTGATATAGAATAACTTTCATTTATATATAAAAATTGAAATATTAAATTTAATTATTAAAACAACTGTATATACATATATATATATATATATATATCTACTACAAAGTAAAAACACAATTCATGTTATAAGCGTTTTTCTTAATCTTTTTCTTGTTTTTTTCCCCCCCTTTTGCAGTGAAGCGTGATTTGATTTGACTTGATTTATAATCAAAAAAGAAAGAAAGAAAGAAATGATGAATGATAAGCCATGAATCACCGTCCACCGTCTAATGATAATAAAAACCGTTGAAATGGATCGCCCAGCTCTAACCACTATTTTAATTGCCATCAAAAAAAAAAAAAAAAAAAAAAACCTATAATTTCAGTTGGCAGCTTACAAAGTCTTAATTGAATCCTATGAATGCAAAGTTAGATTTACTATAAAAGTCATGAATAGACTAATAGTAAGTATTAAGTATTCTAATTCACCCAAACAATAAAGTATTACGGATTCTAATTAATAGCACCCAATTACTTTTTGTCAAGTATTTTTAATTTCTTCCCTAATTTGTCAATCTATTAGAAGCATAAAATGTTTTCATGTGCGAAGAAAAGCACCCAATTACTTTTTGTCAAGTATTTTTAATTTCTTCCCTAATTTGTCAATCAATTAAAAGCATAAAATGTTTTCATGTACAAAAGAAAATTGAGTAGGCTTTGTATACGTATCATATTTAGGCCCCACCCATGACACCATACATCACAACTCACATCCATTGCTTTCACACAAAGACTTTTCTTTTCTAGAGCATTTAACACTGGGCATCTCAACCTGTAGTGTACGTTGTTAAATTATTAGATCCGATCAAAATTGTATGAAAATAAGCATGTATTTGAAATACGGATTTGAGATAAAATTTTTAGATTGAAATTAGTTGACTTTTTAAAAATTAGTTATAATTTTTGTTGATTTTTCAGAAGAAAAAAAAAAACAAAAATGAACCTTAAAAAAAAAAGATTTGGATCTTCTATCCAAACGACCCCTAAAATAGTTTATGAAACCGACATAATCTAATAAAAATCTAACATTTTAAAACATAGCCCTATTAGTAAAGTGTTTTTTCTTTCAAGATCAACATTATATGATGAAATCAAGTATAAAATTACTGCTACGAGTATGTCTATAATCATGATGTGTTTTTTCATACTCTATCCTTGAATTCTGATTTCCTTATTATTAATTTAATGGTCAATTTGAAAAACACATTCATTTTGTATTGTATTACAATGTACTGTTTGAAATATAATTTGTGTTTGAATGTCTTATTTAAACATAGTATTCAAATATAATGTGTGTTTGTGTTGTTTATATTTGAATAATCACTCTAATGCGTATAGTTGAGAAAGAGGGGAAAAAAATATATGATATTATTAGTAAAAGTAAATAAAAAATGAATAGATAAATAGTAAAATGAATTTGTATCTTGTTTAAATATATTTGTGTTGGATTAGAATATTAGAGATATTGTATTGGAAAATAATATACAACCAATAATGATGTTCTCAAACGGACCATAAAAGTAGAAGATGGTGTGGAGAGGAAAGCGTTTACACCACGGAAGCCAAAGTGCAAAACTGGCAAACGACTTTTGCAATGAAAAGATTGCAAAAAGAGCCCATTGATTAGTGCCATCCAGAAGCCGTAGCTGGGTAGGGAAAGGACTGCAGATGTTGCCAAATCGTAAAGCTATAACTCCATTGATAACTACTGGCTGGCCCATTGGTGAGTCCCACGTCGAGTGAGAATTTTAAGTGATTTATAAGTGTCTACAAATTTACTTTTAATCACCAATTGTTTACGAGTGGTGATTTAGTGTGGTCCACTTATAGGTCTACACGTGTCCTCTTTCTGAAGGTCCTGTGGTCGATCTATCATGTGGGAATTGTGTTCTTGTTTTTGTATTTTCTCCAAAAAAAAAAAAAAAATCCATTGATGACGTCTTTGCTTCTTAGGAAAAATAAAAATCTGGCGACACTTGCAATGCATTACAGTTCATCATAATTCGTTCCCCATCACAATCTCAGAGAGAGAGAGAGATGAGCACTTGAAAGAAAAAGAAGCTAGGTAAATTCAGTTAAGAGATTCAACTCTGTTTGGTAGATTTTACCAAAACCCAAATGGGAATGGTATCCAAGGCTTTAGGTGTTTGAATTCAAGGCATAAAAAAAGCTAACTACAGAATTGTACCACAATTTTATAAAGATCCAACAGTTAAAAAATTTAGCATAATCGATAGATAATACTTTTATTTTTAGACACTATCACAGAATTTGTTAATCATGGGTCGAATTCTTTAATCACATGCATTTTCCCCGGGAGGCGGCACGACAAAACGGGTTAAAGCTGATGAAGGTTCGGGGGCAGGATGGTACGAAGCAGAGTACAAGCAGCCATGCTCACATTCTGCACCTGCATCAGCCTTGCCAGCGTCGCCTTCGTTCTTACCATAACACATTCCAGATGTCGGCAACAATAAGTTCTGGTTCACCACTTTCAAGTCCATTAGCGCTAAGTAGAGTCGCTATAAGTTGCATAATTCTATTTGTCAAAGCGAACATATCTATTGGGAGAAGTACTTAATGGATCGGTAACGTAATGGACTGCAGCGGCGTCTATTACTGCAATCGAGGATCAAGAAGGAGCAGATCAAGGTCAAAATGATGGTCGGAGAAGATGGGAACCTATTATCGAACCAGAGCGAATCGAAGCCTTGTTATCGAATGAGCTTGTTTGAACTCCCATAACTCCCATTCAAAAGGGGTAGTTTCATTACATCAAAGAGAAGTGGCCAAAACTTGAGAGTAGTAAATCAGTACAAAAACCGAAAAATAGTTCCTGCTTCAGCTAAAGCCAGGCTCCTTAATTGAGAATGTGAGAGAAAAAAGTTACAGTAACCAACTTAAAGCCAAATAGGAACAAGGCCAACAACAAAGAAGTCTTCTACAAATCTTCAACCTCATCCGATTAAACTAAATGGAAGAGAAAAATTCCCAAAGCCGAAATAACAACAAATCTCTACAAAAACAAATCCACATTAGTCAATCAAAAGCCGTAATTTGTTCTTGTCCAAGAATGTGTATAAAGGTATCTCCAAATTGTAAGGAGCTGGTCCCTTGCAAATTCTTCCAGAGATATCATAGTGCGAGCCGCACGGACAAAGCCATCCCACAAAGTCACCAGCATGTGGTAAGGGAATGCAACCCCGATGTGTAGAGACCCCGACAACAACAAACCATTCCGGTTTCTTAACCCTCTCAGCATCTGGCTGAGGATCACGGAGAGAGCAAGGTCAACGCTGTTTGCGAGCTTGATTTCCTCCTCAGTTCGGCGCCTGGTAAAGACGGGCTGCCTCACCCCTTGACAGTCATAATGCAGCCTGGCTTGACGATCGAAAGATCAACCTCAACAGACTCCAGAGCACTAGCCTTCATAATGGCTGACACGATCAACACAAATTTAACGATAAGCAGACGAATCAGTAAAGCATACACAAACCTACCACCTGTTAGAACAGAGTAGACTAATGTCCTTTTGGGGTATCGTGATTGTACTCATCGGACACAGACACAGTGGCCGGAATCTCTGGTACGAGGTTATGTTCCTTCGATGGGGTCGGCAAATCGGAAGCAAAACCTGAAGAACCCAAAAAATTGCATCTGCTTATTAAACAACTATTTGAACCTTAAATGAAACATAGAGCTGTAACAACTAAATTAGACAACCAAAAACACAGCATCTTCAAAAGAATCTCAACTTGTAGGCAATACTTGGAAGCAAAACCTGAACAACTGCATCTTCAAAATAATTTTCATCCGTTTATTCGACAACCACTACAAACGTAAGTGAAAAACAAAGACAAAAACATTCGTTAAAAAAACCAAAAAACTAAACTAAACTAAACTAAACTCAGCAAAACAAATCTATCGAACTTCACTATCCATTAAAAGAAAATAACCCATTATTAAAGAAGAGAGACAATTTCACTAACACCACCACATGCACAAATTGCTGTTATAACGAACAATTTTCTTTACTTTTTTTTTTTTTTTGCTGGAAGAAAACCCGAAATTATAGGCATATATATATCAATACACATACATATAAGACGAGCTCAAATTGCTGTTACAACGAACAATTTTATATATATTTTTTTAGACTCAAATCCTCAATCCAATTTTTAGTATCTCAAATATATTTAACCGATGATAATATTTCAGATCATTTTAAAAAATTTACAATACTTTATAATTAATTTTTTATATTTTAATATTTAGGGGACTTCTACGGTGGGGGACGTACTGCTCCCCACCAATAGGGTAAAAAAATTTAACTGTCCGATTGAAGATCAACGGTCTCCAATCATTGTCTCATAAAAACAAAAATAAAAGCAACTACATTTGATTATGCCAAAACAATTATTTTAAAACATTTTCTTAAAAAAAAAAAAAATCTAATCTCAGCCATCTCCGTCGCCGTCCGGGGCTGCTCCGGCGTCGTCCACGCAGCCTCCCCCTGCACCCTCGACGCTCCACGTGACCCCACACCGATCTCCTCTCCCTCGCCGTCGTCGGCGCAAGGGAGGAGGGATCGCGGCGGCTCCGGTACGTCCTACCAATTGCTGAGCGTCTCCTCCAACCTTTCGTAGAAGCCTCTGAGCCCGATCATGGTGTTGGACTCGGTCTACGATCTGTGTGACGTCAGATCGCCATGGCAGAGCCAGTGGAAGATCTTTTCCTGTGCGATCGCAAGGATACAGAGCGGCTCCTCCTTCTCGCAGCACTGGAATCGCCTCAAGAGGCATGAGTGGGGAGACGTCTTCGACATCCTGAAGCGGCCGCAACTGGCCCAACAATCGGGGAACCGAATCTGGTGGTCGGAGGATTGAAGTTGTCATTCTCGCTCATTTCTCACCGTTGCGAGCGTGGATCGACAGATCCGATGGAGGGGAAGGTCGCCGGCGAGTCGCAGTGGGTCGCAACCACTTTCGATCATCATGCGCGGTGGCTGGTAAGTTGGATTACAGACCTAGCAAATCGTTGGGCTGCCGGGGGGGTGTGGCCTCCACGGCCGTGAATCCGCCGGAGAAGCTTATGATGCCTGACGAGATTTGCAGAGGCGTCGAGGGTACAGGGGGAGGCCGCGTGGATGACGCCGGGGTAGCCTCAGACAGCGACGGAGATGGCGGAGACGACATGGTTGGGTGGCCGACGAGACCCACGGCCACCTCCTTCCTCGCCCCCTTTCTCTCTCGACAACGGCGGCTCCATGGTCGGAA
This sequence comes from Ficus erecta, assembly GCA_008635985.1. Classification (NCBI taxonomy): domain Eukaryota; kingdom Viridiplantae; phylum Streptophyta; class Magnoliopsida; order Rosales; family Moraceae; genus Ficus; species Ficus erecta. Next base: position 4,966,977 of record BKCH01000010.1, read on the forward strand.
CTGGGAAGAATTTTTTTTGGGTTAATAATTGTTTGTAATCTGGTGCAGTTAGATGTATGGCATATGATAGTTTTGTGTGCCATAGGAGATCTACATCGTATGCACAGTAAATGGTGAAAAAAATTTATCCCAATTAGAGAGTAAAAAAACCTTTCGGGAGTGTTTGGTGTGTAAGTTTGAGTTAAGATTTGTAAGTTTAAATAGTAAATTTTTTGAATTTTTTTAAATTTTCAGAAAAGACAAACAATTTTTTGGAAAAAAAAATAAAAAATATGATTAAAAAAATACAATTTAATTTAAACTAAACTCATGATCAAACAAGACCGTTCTTATTAAAATTAAAAAAATTAAAGAGGAGATCTTAATCCCATTTTTCTGCCCGGAAGAAAACCCGAAAGTATACGCATTTATATATATATATACACACACACACAATTTCACTAACACAGGCACAAATTGCTGTTACAAGGAACAATTTATGTAATATACATATAAATATATATATATATATATTATATCCTTTCAAAAAAATTATACGGGGGTATTTGGTGTGTAAGTTTGAGTTAAGATTTGTAAGTTTAAATAATAAATTTTTTTGAATTTTCAGAAAAGATAAATAATTTTTTGGGGAAAAAGATAAAAAACATGATAAAAAAATACAATTTAATTTAAACAGAGCTTGTTGCTAAACAAGACCTTTATATATATATATATATATATATATATATTTTGCTGTTCGAAAAACCCGAAACTATAGGCATATATATATACATGGAGAGAGAGATAAGAATGTAATTATGTAAGAGAATTGAAAAACAATGTGGAGGTCAAGCAACTGGAATCTTATAACTAATCGTTTGAAAAATCTAGGATATATGCATATACAATTACGAGAGAATTGAAGGTCCCAGCTCCCTGTTTTTCCTTCTTTTAATCGAGTAAAAAATTTAATCTTGAACGGTGATTTGAAAACCATAAACCAAATGTACATAATCGAGAGAGAAAAACGAATCTTGATATTTGAATTATATTAAACTTTGCAATCAATCAGAAGGCAAAAAGAATAATTAGAGAGAGAGAGAGAAACCCTAACACCTCTGGAAGGGAAGTGGAAGGGGAAGAAGGATCGGAGAGGGAGATCACGAGAAGAAGAATCGGTGGAGGCAATGAAGGGGTGGCGAGAGAGAAGGGAAGTGGCGGAGGCGGTGGCGGTGGCGACGGTGGCGGCAGCGGCGGAATTAGGACTCCGGAGAGAATAGGAGGAGAGAGAAGAGAACCTCCTAGCCGCAACTCTTAACATAATGGCCTGGTTCTGGTTGTTTGCCGCTTCTTCTTCTTCTTCTTCCTCGCATGGAAAATGGTGGAAGGGGGCTTCGCGAACTACTGGGAAGGGAATAGCTGCAGCAAAAGATCTCCTTCTCCGACATTGACGATCTCCGGCGTGAATTGAATATCCAAAAACGATTGGTAGGTTTGTTTTTTTTTTTTTTTTTTTGGTTACAGGTGTACCCGTAATACCATACGTGAGTTCAAATCTTTCATCTTTTAAGTTACATAAAAAACAAAAAAACAAAAAAACAAAAAAAAACATTTTCTAACAACTCGTTTTCTAAAATAGTCTTTTAAAAAAAGCTGCTAATATATCAACTAATTGATTATAGTAAATCATAGTCATTTTTTAAATTAAAAAAAATTTGATCATTACTTAAATAAATATTTAAAAACCATCTATTTATCTCATTATTCTTATTCGAAATGATTCTGAATAGCAATAGAAAAATCTTATTAAATTTGGGAATTCTTTAAAATTTTGTAACAAAATAATTTATTTACCAGCAAAATGTAAACGTAAATCCTATATTTCCAATTTAAACAAAGTGATAAATACCGAGAAATTTATAGAAGTTGGTCAATAAAATAATTTATTTACTTGATATATATTTTTGAAATGGTATACGGAAGTTCAAAACCAAAAGACAAAGCGCATCGCTCTCATGTTTGTCGGTTTAGTTAGTCATTCAATCTAAATGGTATACGTAATTAAAGAATATTTAAAAAAATCCATAAATGGTGAATTTACATTGTTTATAATTTACCTAGTGTAGATTCAGTATTTATATTGTATTTTAGACTCTCAGCTTAATTTACATTGTAAAATGGTGTATGAAAAGTAAACGATGAATTTACAGTACATGGTAGATTTACCAAAACTCTAATGGGATTGGGATCCAAGGGTTTAGGTGTTTGAATTCAGTGCATAAATAATCAAACTCCGAAATTGTATCACAACTTAACAAAGATTTAATGGCTCAAAAGTTTAGCATAACCAGTAAATATTACTTTTATTTCATAACAAAAATTCTATAATCACGTGGAGAATTCTTTAACCACGTGCACTTTCCCCGGGAGGCGAGGCGGCACACGGATTGTCCACGAAGGAGTTTCAGGTTCTTCTCAGAGATTGGCTACCCATGAATGACTCAAATTCCAGTACGTTGCCAGGTCTATAGTTTTATCAATTAGAAAAAAGACAGAAAATGTGACGAACAAAGCTACAACAGTGTTCATCTACACATTGAAAACTCAAGCTAGCAAAATCATCATTCATTTTGAAACAAGACTCTGTAGGGGGATGCATACTCCACCAAGAAAAGCCACTCTATGAAACAGGTGTTCGACTTCGACTTTAATACAAGGTACAGGGGTACGCGGAATTAGTTAAAAACACATATTATACGACCGACGACTTGATACACAGAGATCTAATGATACAACGTTCCGAGTTCTTGCAAATACAGCAACACAACCAATTCAGAATATTCAACCATTAAGAACAGCAATAAAGAATCTAATGGACACAAGGAATGAACTGAAGAAAACATTAGTTAGACCATACATGTACTAGGCCATGCCTATTGCCTGTGTAGATCTCGTTCCGCTCTTCGTCGTAAAAGAGAGCAGTAATATCTTCCAAGGCTTCTGCAACCGTGCTCCGAATTCTGGAAGCTAGGGTTCGTTTCTTTGAACTGCAACTGCTACTACAACAGCTTTCATTTTCCATTGGGGTGCTATTACTTGCTCTTATTTTAGCAAGGCATTTTCCTGTCAGAATATTGCTGATATTGATCGACCCTGCTGCAAGAGAAATGAAAGCGCTGTTAGAAATCATACAAACTTTTACTTTTAAGAAAAAGGAAACACGGGCTCATGCCATATTACAAGGTAAAAATTCAAGATCGTAGGGGTCGTTGGAACATACGGACCAAATTTGACCTACACCTTAAACCCTAACTTCAGAGGGTTCAAGAAACACAGTTTGGACACCAGATTGGTCCATGCGGAAATCATAAAATTCTCTATTCTGGAACTAATACCTCCCATATCTAAACTTCATTTTAACTTTCTAATTTTTCATATTCGTGCAGGTAGGCCATAAGCCCACGTATCATTCCTATGAGCACTATAAGTTCCCAACCTAACAAAAATGAGTAGAATTTAACGAGGACCGACTCTGTTTCTATTTAAAATAAAAAGTTAAAAGAAATTACCACTTCCTTCAGACAATGGATCATCAGAATCAGCCTTGCAATAAGAAATAATAAGATCCTGATCACTAGTAATGTATATGTTATTAGTGTTGCAGTCGGGGTGCCACAAAAGGTGATCCTCAAATGAAGTTACAAGCTCCCCACGAAAATTCCAAACAGCAACAGTTCGATTTCTGAACGTCAAGAACAACTGATTCTCGTACAGAAATATAAATGCTGATGGTGTCATAAATTCAGTTCTGCTAACTTCCGTTAGCTCAAAGTTACGAACCTGCACAACTTACCAGTCAGATAACCAAACACCAAGGAACAAATGCCAATACAAACACTTTAAAGAAGATCCTCACATCAAGAATCTGGAGGTTCTCATTTTCTTGCTTGACAAGAAGCTTTTCATTAAACTGTTCGATGAAATCCACCTTCTTATTTCGGTGAAGGAGATGATTGAATGATTTAAGAACAGTGCCATCCTCTATAGAGAGGATCTTAAGAGGAACATGGCCACTAGCCTTAGTTAAAATCAACAACATGATCCCAGGACTGTTAAGAAAGAAAAAAATTAGAAAAAGTAGAATAAAATGCCTATAGATAACGAATAAAATTGTGATAACGATTGTTCATGCACAGGCACATAAAACAGCAACACTGTGTATGTGGCTTAAAACTTAAGCATGTGAACAAACCATACCTGATCTTTATCTCTTGAACATTTTTATCAGATATGGAGTATAGCATGGTATAGTTCTTCAGATCAAACACCTTATATATACTGAAATCATAAGAGAAAATAAAAAGGTTTATCATTTTCAAGAAGCCAATGGCGACTTCAATCAGAATAACAAAACAATACTCGGGGAAAAAAGTGTACCTATCCTGTGCAGAATATGTGAGTACTTTCCCATTTACATCATCAAACTCTACAAAACCAGGCCATTTCAGTGACTCGGATTCAAAAAGAGCAAAGCCAGCATCTGGTTTGCCCCTCCTTATGTATCTGAACCATACAAAAGAACAGTATCTTTAGGCAGAAATATACAACAGCGAATAAAATTCAACAAACCAAGCGGTTATTCCTGTTACTCCATAAAACTCTCTTTTCCCTTTTTATTCTTTAATTTTTGTAATGAAGGGAGGGCTAGGGTAAAACGTACTCAATCCTTGTGCTCCTGCATTTCAACGAACTGAAATTGTCTGAAGCATAAACTGAAACTGTGATAAGAGAGTCGTTGTTTTTATTGTAAAACAAGCTGCGTATAACTTCATCCGGACTGACATTGAGAAAGCATATCCTCTGGTTAGTCTCTGCATCCAACGGTGAAAATGTTTAGCATTACGCTTGATTCAGTTAAAGCTAAAACTATTCAACATACAAGAAAATAACTGATCACATCTCCAAAAGTTAAGAAATTACCTCTACTAAAAGCTGCACAAACACCAGATTGCGCAAGGGCAAACACAATGTCCCGCGCTGCTACAATCTCAATGATCTTGGACCTCTTCCGCAGAAAAGGTAGTACCATAGAACAATGACCCTTTGGATCGTGGGTATCATATTCTTCCTGAACATAGATCCATGCAATATAGTCACATGCAGAACTATAAAAATCCACACACTAAGTCACTAACACCAATATCACTCCCCAAACATTTGTTTACCACTATTTCCGAAGAAACGAGCCATGCATAAATCTTTAAACCTTTCATTACTGCAAAATTAAAAATGCCCGGATACTAAAAAGACTCTTCTCCTAATAACACTTTAACACTAACGCTTTTTGATACCTCAGAATACGAAATGATCTACCTTTTGAGAACGATATTTGACAAAAACACTGAATCAATATTTCAAATTAACATATTTCCCTTCTTAATAGTTGGTTAAAGTAAACCAGAACTTAGAAATGTTAAGAACAATTTGAAACCGACTCGCGGTTCAAATTCATACTTAAACTTTTGGTTTCCCTAAAATTATTATAACACTAACACTTTTTGATACTTCAGAGCAAGAAATTACAAATCTTTAAAGCATAAAATTTGACCAAAACACCAAATCAATATTTCAACAATATGTGAAAGAAAATTAAGATTTCAAAATATTAAGGAGAATTCGAAACCGACAAAGCTAGAGACTTCACTTGCAGTTCAAATTTCTACTAAACTAGTGATTTACCCAAAATCGTAGAGGATCTAGCATCCTAATTGTCTAAAAACAAAAAACCTAGTCTTGCATTAAAAAACCCAAAAATTTACAAAACACTTTAGAAATGAAGAGTGGAAGTTGACAGTAACCTGGAGGCGGATATTGCGAAACCTCTCTTGGGCGTCGCTCATGGTGAAAGCCCGGTCACGCTTGGAACTGATTTCCCGTCGCTGAAGCTTCTTCACGCTGTTGACGAACCCGTCGACTCCCCCAACTCGAGGCCTTTTCTTCGCTACGACTCTCCGAACACTGCACGGCCTAGGGCTCGCCGATATCCTCCTTCCTCCCCCCTCCATCTCTCTCTCTCTCTCCCTCCCCGAAACACTCGCGTCTAACTCCAAACCCCAAAATCTTCACTCTTCACATCTCACTAAACCTTCCGAATTTCACGATTCCCGAGCTTCCCTCCCATGGCGGCATAAACCCTAACTCTCCCGAACCGCCACAAACGACGACGGCGTCAGTCTAGGGCTTGCGATTTTCGCGCTTCCTCTTTTTTTTTTCTTTTTTTCTTTTTTTGCTTCCAATTTTGATTCTCCACAGAGACGTAGAGTGATTGCAAATGGGACCTTGTTTGGTGTCGTTTTCGATATTTTTGGTGTCGTTTTTTCTGTGGGTGAAGAGAAATGGAGAAGAAAGGGAAGACGGGGAAGAGGGAGAAAGCTGGGGAAGGAGGACGAAGGAGGAGATTTATGAGGGAGTGTTTGCGTCAGATTTCAACGAGTATGTTCACCCTTTTCAAAATCCAAATTTTTGGAATGACGGCGAGATGATACGGCGTCGTATTAAAGCTTTGCCCCGAAATTGGCCCATGGGCCTTTACGGGGCTCAATTTTTTTCAGAACATAATTGGCTCAAGAAACCGAGGCTTTTGTCTTGGTCTCTTGGAGAAAATAAGCCCAATCTGTGCTACTTAAAGAAAATAAATAACATGATTTTAAAATATTTAAAATAAATTATTTTAATTATTCATGTAAAAATGCTATTTACTTCTTTGTGTGTCTTAGAAAGAAGTAAATGGTATTTTTTTAATATTTAATTAAAATAAATAGAATATTTTAAAATTTAAAGTAAATAAAAATATAATAGATAAATAATAATTTATTTATTAGTTCATTTAATAGAGGTACTTACTGCAAATATATTGTTTATTTCGATTTTTTTTTGTAGAAAAACTTTTTATTACAAATTCCGTTAATATTTTTCCTCTTGAATTTGTGTTTCTGGTGATTTGAAATCTCTCTTTTTTTTTTCTTTTTTCTTTTTTCAAGAAGTGACATGAATCTCTTTTCTTACAATGGGAGAAAATACATGAATCTTTGTACCCCTCACTAGAGGAGCATTCTTTTAGTCCTTTATTTTTTTCTTTTGATCTTTGTCAATTCTGGAATGACCAATTTAGTTTAGGATAAATTGTTCATCTAGTTCCAAACTTTTAATCTTATGCAAATTTGATCCTTGAACTTTTTTTAATTGTTAGAATGCTTCTAAACTTTTAAAATGTTGCTACAACAGTTCCATCAATTTTTAGACGCAATCTATAATAATTTGATCAAAAAGTGACGTTAACTACGGATTCTGTAAAAAAATTAGCGAAATTGACTACTATAGCAACATTTTTAATAGTTTATAATAATTCTAGATACGAAAAAAAGAACAGAAAATGTCCCTAAACTATTAAATCATTACTACAATAGTCATTTCTGTTACTTTTTAAACGAAATACGTAAGTAATTTAGTAAAAAAAAAGTGATGTTATTTAACAGATTATGTCCGAAAGTTAACGTAAAGGACTATTGTAGTAACATTTTAAAAGTTCAGGGGCATTCCAGATACAAAAAAAAAAAGTTCAATGATCAAAGTTACACAAAGTTAAAGTTTAAATACCAACTTAACAATTTACTCTTTAGTTTGTGAGAGAAATAGATGTCTAAATAAACAAGTAAATGAATAAAGATTAGTTGTATTTTCTTTTCTTATTATATTTACTAGAATTCATTAATAAATTATAAAAGCCTAAATTCGGAAAATTTATATATATATATATATATTTCATAATGAGGTGATTTATGAGACATTTGGATAACCCATTTAATTGGAATAAATTTTCAACGTAATACAATATTCATTCGATTGTTAATATTTTGCACTTAATTACACAACTTTTTGAACAAATCCCAACACAAACATTATTCACTATTTGAATACATACATTTCATAACACACCTTTTTCAAACATAAATTTATTTTTACATGCATTCAAATCTATTTCAATATTAACATCCAAACACACATTTCATTGAAATACATGCACTCAAATGTAAAAATATGATATCCAAACATATATTAGAACATATCAATTTTATTTTAAATACAATACCATAAATAATAAGACATTCAAATGTACCATTAATATTTATGACAAAAGATTAGATGAAAAATATTCGTACCATTTAAGTTTCTCTTTTTCTTAATTTCTAAAGTGAAGGGATGCATCAACTTTGAAGCAAATATACAAAACAACATAAGTTCTATAAGACGATGAACAAAACTTAATTAGTTAACCCACAAAAAAAAAAAAAAAAAGGCACAAGTGTCTTTTCCAAAATTATCCTCTAAGAAAAGAAATATCTTAGTTTACGTTTATAATTACAGTTGAGTTTAAACTCAACTATACTTTACGGTTAGCTTTTTGTCTTCTTCTGAAAAAGTCAATAAAAATTATAACTAGTTTTAAAAAAGTCAACCAATTTCAACTTAAAAATTTCATCTCATCGCAAACTCAACCTGAACATCAAAAAAACCTTTAGTGTGAGATATCATTTAAGTTCTTGTTGATTTTGACAAACTACCTTATCCCATTTAAGTCCTTGTTTGTCAAATTCTTCTACCAAACAAAGTAAACAACTTTACAGCCATGCAATGTTGATATATAATTAGTATCCGCAGGCAAAGAATTAGCTACATGAACAAGAACATTCTCACACCCAATTATAAAAACAAAGTGCAATGATTAATTTTCTACTTTTAAAAAAAAAAATTTCAAGTACGTAATTATACAATGAAATATATTTCTCAAGGCCATTTCGCAATCAATCTATATCAAAATGTGACCAAATTTAAATTCTAGTTTTTTTAATTATATAATATGGTAAAAAATAATTACTATATTGATAGGATAGAGTCTTTTAACATTTCAGATTTTCATCAAATTTTATTAATTTAACTTTTAATTTTTTTTTAATATGATTATAACATCATGACGATGCAAAGTATATGGATTGTTTTTCTTCCTACACTATTAAAGAATTCTCTATTATTATTATGACGAATTGGAACTTTATAATTGTGTAATTAGGCAAGAAAAACATTTAGTTCTTTATAAAATTTTGTCACACCGTCACGTTATGTTAACTTGAAATAATATTTAACGTTCAAAATAAGGCATTACTGTGACAAGTCCTAGCATATAATTATACTCCACATAACGAAAACCAGCTAAAATGTTATTTCACATCACAATAGTTTCGATTCAATAATTCAAGGTCCGTTTTGAACACTGTTGATTCGACAAAGGCAGAGCACCAACCAACCCGGCAGCAAAAAATTTTCAAACAAAAGCTATCACTTATCCTCATCTTGTCTCGGGGCAGTGCGGAAGTGAAACAGACAATTTTTACGATGGGATAAAAACAAATAATAAATAAATAAAAAACCTTATTGATAAGATTTTATTTTTAAACCGTAAGATCTTTATAAAATAAAAGTCAGTTTTACATAAATTTATAAAATATATATTTATTTTATAGGATAAATAGCTCATTTAGCATCTAATTTTTTTTTATAAAATTGTGATTTGGTCCTCGATATTTTTTATTATTATTGAATACCTCTAAAATTTTTAAAAAGGCACAAAGTAGTCATTTTTACTAACAAAAGGTTAAAAATTTGATATAAAAGATCACGTGTATAGTAAATTTAAATTGAATAAAATATATATATTTTTAAGTATCCTTAATTGGGAAATCATGTGTGATTTAGGTGACATTTTCTTCAAAATTTTTAATGCCTTTTAACAAAAATGACCATTTTGTGTCTTTTTATAGAGTTTAGGGAGCATATAGCTAAAACAAAAATATTTTGGAGACCAAATTATAACTTCATAAAATCTAGAAAATAGAGGAACAATTTATCTTTTATATGTATTGTCCGGTGTCTAGTGGTCCGGAAAGAGAAAGAGAGATGATATACAATCTGAAAAGTTGTAGCCATGTCTACCTTCTTTCTCATTGACACCATTAATTTTCGCATTCAACGGCCTCTAAGAGACCTGTCGTACGTGTCAGGTAAAAAAGGACTGCGGAACCCGAGAATTGACGTATAGATAATGTTATGAAATCTAACTAAATCTAATGTTTTGAAAGGTACATTATCAGAAACCGGATTCAAAGAAACAAAACAAAAGCACTTGATAGTTGGATAATTTGGATTGACTTGTCACCACCAAACCGTCCACTAAACAACACAACATATCCTCTGAACTGAACTGAACTGAACTAAGTCCATGTTTGGGGACTGACAATAATGAAACTAAAAGACGAACTCCCCTGTGGATGTGTGGGTCGGTTTCCTTTCTGTCTTTCAAGAGTTGACAAAGTGGTTTTCCTTTGAGAGATTACGCTTAGATAGATAGATATCAGTGGAGAACCGGGCCTAGAAACCAACAAAGCCCATCTAATCCGATGTCTTAAAGTGGGCCATCTTAGGGCTCACCCCATTGGTTAGGGGTCCAATATGGCCACGTGGAGATCCTGTGGGTTGAGAGTGAAAGCTCTGTTTTGGGTGGTGGCTCAAGGAAAGAAAGAGCCAACGATAGGTCAGTACATATATATAATTTTGGTGGACAACCCACCAACTATATATATATTAATTTATGTTTGTATATGGCTATATGTTATGTTGTGAACCAACTAGGACACATAAATTGGCCTTCCTACGTATGAATGGACTGCGCGTGGCGGGTCCTTTTACTTGGATAGATTGTGTTTGTGGGATTGTAGATTTTCTGTTTTTGTCCTCGTTAGTAGACTGTGTTTAGCACTTGCTCATATATATATAGATGCATATATATATATATATATATAGAAGGCACATGGCATTTGTTCTATTCACGACGTAAAATTTCTACTTGTTGTGATAATACTAACTTGAATGTAATAAATTGTTATAGAAAATGATCAACTTTATCACTCAGTCAAATGATCACGTGGTTTAATTAATAGCGTTACTTGTTTACTATTACTCTTGTAAGAACAATAGTGGTACATGAATATGTCACTATGTCACGTACAAGGTACTTATGAGTCGTGACATGCTGATAACTAGAGCAAGAATCAGGTTACCAAGTAAGCGATGCACAAAATATATATAATTGTCCTGCATAGTTATATTAGAACAGTATACATCAAACTGTGTGGCGGTGAATTGAGTTGATAATCAGAAATTTAGAATTAGGTTTTGTTTTGACATTTAAGTTTAACTCCAACTAAATTATATTTTTTCATTTTAGTTTTTGTTTTTTTCTAAAAGGTTAATAAAATTTATAACTAGTTTTTGAAAAGTCAACTGACTTCAATTTAAAAATTTCATCTCTAACCGACAAAGCAAACGTAAGCTTAAAGTTGACGTCTAAGCATCATTCATTATGTTATTTTGTTCAATTACGCACTAAAATCTGTAACCCAACGAGAGAAAACTTTAGCAAGAGGAACACAGAAGAAAACCCAACATGGAGGAGGAACAAAGCCTATTTGTGGTCTATTTGGATAGTACATTTTAATGATAAATTCAAATTTTATGGGAAAAACACTGCCACAAAAAAAAAAAAAAAAAATCGAAGTGTTGATTCGAATCTATGATCCAATAATGGCTTGATAATCTAAAAATGAATTAAGCGCACACAACACATGAAATCAGTAGGAACTTTTGATCAGTAGTAAGCTAGCTGGTTATTGGTGGAGGTCAAGCGTGGTTTAATACTTTGTTTAGTTTAGTGATTCAATTCAAATTTAAATTTTTTCTCAATTTTATCTTTTTTTTAAAAAATCAATAAAAATTTTAATTAATTTTTAAAAAATCAATTAATTATAACTTAAAAATTTTAACTCTAACTGTAATTTCAAACGGAGGTTAAGTTTAACAAATAATAACGTTGAACATCAAGTAGAACAGGATTGGGTGATGTGACATACTGGTGCCACAGGAAAATTGAGTGAAGACTAACTGCAGGTTCATCCACTTCAGGTTTTTTTTTTTTTTTTTTGAGACTTATCTTGTTCTAAGGTAGCTAATAATGTTCTTGTGTAGGACACTTTTCCATGTGACAATACGACAGATGTCAAAAGCAAAAACTAGTTCCCACGCCTTGGAACCCAGAGATTTCAAAACACAGAGTGGTCCAGCGCTGAGGACTTGGAAAAACTCATCTCACTGGGCAGTGGTCCTGCCTGCCTATATGAACATTCCAGCAAAACAGGGGGAAAAAAAAAAGTGGTCCAAACGATGAACATGGGAGATCAGATCTATTACAGCTATATATTTTGATCATAATTAATCTCTCTGTAGAAATAAATCTAATCAAGATTTCAAAATGGGACTAAACTACAAAAGACACTTCAGAGGCTTGTCTAATTGTGGTGACTAAGCTTATAAATACTTCGTTTATGTTTAGGTTTCAAAAGAAAAAGAGATTAAAAAAAGGTTCTAATTCGATTTAAATTCTTCACTTTTTCAAACTCACACGGCACTCATTTACTCTCTCATAAAGATTCTCATTTTGAACTGAAATTCTTAAAAAACTTTTCTTTTTATACCTGTGTGTCAAGCTAAATAGTTGTCTTGTTAGAAAGACTTGTATCGACAAATGAGTGTTGTTTCAAACCGTTGTGTTATTTATCCAAGTTTTATCAGAAAATATAATTTTGATCAGATCGAATATTTTTCATTAACACGTAGTATTTGTAGGGTTTACCACCTTAAAAAACATCAACTTAGTAAAAATTAAGTGATGGGCTAAATGATCATTAGCAGTGATGACATGATGATTAAGAAACTTTACTTAAAGAGTCTTCGTTTCTATCAACTCTCAGACTCGAGTCTTAGCACACGCAGCGTCTAACCCTTTGACAAAAAGCTATATACTGCGACTCTGAAGCCTGAGGGTTGTTTGAACAAACTACTGACCCCCTTCGTATTTACCGAAAAAGAGGGTGGTGATTTAGGCATACAAGAACGTATCATTGAGCTATAAATACATATTGTTGTAAAGTTATGGGGTTCTTTCTCGAACAATGAGGCCTGTGGGGTGTGGCTGTGTGTGAAAACGACACCAATATTCGAGAGCCAGAAACAGTCAAAGTAAAGGGCCCTTTAGTTTAGTGAATTAGTACTAGAAGCCTGTGTAAGTACCTTGACCCGGATTGTCCGCATTCAGATTTTTATCCCCCATGTGAAAAAGAAGATACCTTTGTACTTTCCCCCCCCATCTTTGCCTGTCTCATTTTCTTCTTGCATTTGATTAGATAACAATTACTACTAAACTAGTCTTGCTATTAAGAAATTGTTAATTAATTACATAATTTATCCGTGTTCCCTGCAATTTAGGCAGATCAAGTCCAATAGTTGGCAGTAACTACTGTAATATATATATATATATATATATATATATATAACACGCATGTAGACTCTAGTTGGCAATTCCAAAGATCCTCCTTAGATCTTGTAACTCCTCTGTCTCATTTTCAATACGCGTTTTAGTTTTTCCCGCTCCTTCGATTCATTCCTTAGAAATATATATATATATATATATATATATAATTAAGTTTTCTATAGCAGTGTAGATTAGATAAGGTCAAAATCACATTAGCTAGAAATAAAATAGATAGATAGTGAAAAAAAAAAAATGACAGTTTAAACAATCCTAATGAGATTTTTTTCCCCATAGTAATAAAAAAAAGCCAGTTTTTCTTTCCAATATTAACTTGTATACTATACAAATTCCTAAACAAGACGTAAATGTATATATATATATATATATATATATATATATTTTAATATAGAAATAAAAATAAAAAGAGTGTAAAGTTTAGTACGAGAAAAAAAAATTACAAAATTTTTAAAGCTTATTTAAAAAAAAAAAAAAAAAAAAAAGGTCGTTCTCCACTCGTCCTCAATGTAAACTGACATTATAACAATGGTGCCTCAATGTCTCCACCTGCCGGTGATTGTTCCACATGGCCTGCCACTCCTCCTCACTGTGTATAAGCATAACCCATCTCCATGTTCCATGTGCTTTAATTTCCAGTTCAGTTCACAAATTGTATACAATCTCTGTAAGAGGATCTTATCGTTATCTTTACTCTACGAATGTACATTTCAACAGCATTAAAAAAATAATAATAAGAAGAAAAATATGTAATAAAAATAAACCTTGTGAGAGGGACTTGAGAGCACCTGCTCTTTATTTAACTCTTCAGTCAATTCAAAGAGTTGCATTTTGGGATTTCTTTATCGAGAGGTGAATATTAATGTTTATCATCATCATCATCGAACAACATTCCTTCCAACCAACTCCTCGTGATAAAAAGGTTAATATGTAATTTCTTGTGATAAATGGGTTTGACTAAAATAAATTCAACTTGTAACAATTTTTTTTATCGTGTACAGAAATCTCGATTTCATATCATAATAAATGAATTTAGGTAGAATTCATCCAAAAAAAAACTATCTCAAAAAAAGACAACTAGCAACCCATCGATACAAGACATATTCAACTCTACTAATTAACTCGAACTAGAGTTATTTTTGTTTATATATTTAATTTTTTGGTTCCTTCACCACTCACCAGCGTTTAAACTCTAGCAAAGATCAGACCAGCCAATTATCAATGTCGTTAAGTGTCCTAATAGGGGGACATTGGTTGAACTTATCTGTTTCTTAGTCCTTTCTTTTCACTAAACAAAATAACAACAATAATAATAATAATCTGCCTCTTTACCTTGTATATAAAAACATATACATAGAGACATATATACGGAGGTTCCGACTAGGAAACACTAGGGAAATTAAACCCCTAGTCCTACCTATAATCCAAAAGGACAAAAACACCAAAAAAAAAAAAAAAAAAAGGAAAAAAGAAAAAAAGCTGTATGAAAAGATAAGACTAATTAGTTGACTGATTGGTAAACAACTAATGAGTTTTCTTGTAAATGACTTCGTTTAGCGACCGCAATTAAATCACTACTAGCTAGTGTTAAACAACATGCGTATTTATGGGGTCCACCATATATATATTTTTAACTAATTAAAAGCAATTGCCGCCTATGAATTTCCATTATAACGCTACACTGTCACCAGTCACCAAGCTGTTAAATTTTACATATATATATATATATGTATGTATGTATATATATATCCCTATCACAATCAGTCATCCCCAATCTGCCAATATACGCGCCTCTTATTTGTGCGGTCTAACATGTTATTCCATTTCCTTCAATATCAATATTTCTCATCAATCTATATATGTATATATATATATATATATATAAACATAACTCGCACACGTATATCCATCTATAAACATGTACATAGATATGATATATAAAAACATATAAAGTACTTTATGAACTTGGTGGAATTAACCCAATTAGTAAAAAATAAAAACAAAAACTCAAGATCTTAAATTTAACTCCATCAAAAAAAAAATTATATATATATATGTATATGCATATGTCATGTATATTGCGGCCGCTAGCTTCTAAATATTTTCCCATTTGCGTCGATATCTACTTGTACACAACTCTTATATCCTTTCACACACTTACACAGAATCTTCCTTCATGGGTCCTAGACTCTCTCTTTCTCCATGTATCATATAATACACACACACACACACACACACACATATATATATATATATCCCTTTTCTCTTTATATTCAGATCTCTCTCTGTCTGAATATAAGTACACACAACTGAACATAAATTTTGCTTAGAGCCCAAAAAGGAGAGCTTTTTAGAGAGAGAGAGAGAGAGAGAGGGAGGAGAGAGAGAGAGAGAGATGGAGGGGGGTGTTTGGTACTCAAATATTAATGTTGTAGTTTTGAGGGTGTTGTTATCTTTAGCTGTGATTGGCGTTGTGGGGTTTTTGGTCCATGTCTACAACACTTTGTGGCTAAAATCCGAAAGGGTGAGAAGGAAGCTCCGAGTGCAAGGGATAAAAGGCCCAACGCCGTCGTTTTTGTATGGAAATCTACCGGAGATGCAGAAGATCCAACTTCAGACCCTCAAAGCCACTCCTACCAACCACCACTCTGAATTCGTCGCACACGATTACACCTCCACTCTCTTCCCATACTTGGAACAATGGCGAAAAGAATACGGTACGCCTATTATTTTACACATTTATACAATGTTATAACTGCCGGATAATTCTCGGCTATCGGACTTGAAACGTTTTCTCAATACGTATTTAACTTTTATTTAATTTTTTGGTTTGAACCTAAAATTTTCATATCTGTTTTTGTTTTTTTTTTTCTGAAAAATCAAAAAAATTTA
The DNA here is from genome assembly GCA_008635985.1 of Ficus erecta. Taxonomy (NCBI): domain Eukaryota; kingdom Viridiplantae; phylum Streptophyta; class Magnoliopsida; order Rosales; family Moraceae; genus Ficus; species Ficus erecta. Next base: position 4,983,340 of record BKCH01000010.1, read on the forward strand.
TAATTAATTTTTTAAAAGAGTTAACAAATTTTAATTTAAAAATTTCATTCCAAACGCATATACCAATCACAAACTTATATTTATACAAATATGTATTTTAAATATATCGTGCTTATCACCTTGAAGACGTATCCAAAAAGCGACTTGTTATGCAAGTAGCTGGTGTTTAAAAATATTAGGTATTTCTCAAGAAAATGACCAGCCATGACATGTCCCTTTTTACAAAGTTCTATAGATGGCCTTCTTACGTAAAAATCTTCATATTTTTTTAAAATGTATATATATATTTTTTTTAGTGAATTTAAGCTCAAGTAATAGTACAGTACTAAAGTCTAAAAGCAATAAAGAGTGTGAACAACTCCCGGCGTCTGATAAAGGCGGCGGTCTTCTTTCAGCAATTTTTGACTAAATTTAGGACTTGCCAAAAATGTTCTTTTTTTTTTTTTTGTGGTTAAATGTAACTTAAGGGATTGAGATTTCGATTTTTATGACTATTTCCGTGCCATATAGATGAAAAATTAATTAAAAGGATTTTTTTGTTATCTAAATAACGTATAGTGTAAATATTAGATAGATATTATTTATAACACTGAAATTCGAAATGAAAATTGAGTTGGATTTTTATATATGTGTGTGCGTATATATATATATAAATGAATATGATTTTATGGTTGAAGAACTTGATAGAGTGCTCGATGAGTAGATTATATCGTTAAATATGGTCGGTGACATTGACCGCCTTAATGATGTTTGAATTATATGTTATAAATATTGTTTTATTCTCTATAGAAGGGTTGTATAATTGGGGGGGGCCTAGCACCGGCACTTGTAATATAAAATGCAAGTGAAAAATGCATTAGTCTTGTTTTAGTAATTTGGTAATTATATATATTTTATTGATTGTGGTCCATTTTGGTGGCATTTATTTATTTATTTATTTATTATATGAAATTATAAAAGATTCTAAAAAGATTGATGACTGTGATTGGCTTTTATAGGGTCATCTCAAAGTCCAAAATTGCGTAGCTCACTCATGGCCCCCATTACATAATTGAAAGTGGGCAACATTTTTTTGTACAACTTTTCTTTAAACTATATTATTTCTTTTTTGCTAGCTGCAGCTGAACCGTGATTTTTTCCATTGGATGAGGAAACATGATGTCCCACTATGATAAATGTTTGGAAAAAAAAAAAATCATTGAAAATCATGCTATTTACATGAACTTTAATGTCTATATTTTATATTATATGTATAATAGTGAAGGCTCGTCTATAGTATTCTCGATCGAGAGGACCATTCTTCCAATATATATTTAGAAATAAAAAAAAAAACGTAAAATAATATTTATTCAATATAATATTATCGTTAGAAGGATTTAACATAAAAAAAAATTAGTTGTAGCAAACTATTGTCACATTATTCCAACATCAGTGTAACTTTAAATGCTTTTTTATAATATATATAAACTGGGTACTATGAATTTCTTAATTTGAAATTCATTTTAATCTATCTAGGACTAATAACTGATTTTGTTGTAGCCAAGTATATACATGAAACCACTATTTACAATTTAGCCTGAAAAATATGATGTTAATTATTTTTATTTTTTTTATACGAAATGTTTGGTTATAAGTTTTCAAATAAGCTACATTCATCAAATTATAAATCAAAATTAACTGTTGATGAATTTAAAATTCAGACCCACATTCTTCATAAAATAGAAATTACTTACTTATTATGTATTTTCTTTTTTTTTTTTCTTCTCAAAATACAAATTATAAAATAAAAAGAATATATGCTACTGTTATTGATGGCATAATTCTACATTTTTCTTCCTTTTCACAATAAAAAAATCTTTAAAAAAACGAAAATTTTTCTGGTTTGAAACAAATCATGAAATGCAGGTTTATTGTACACATATTCAACGGGGTCTAGGCAACATTTGTACATCAACCAAGCGGAACTGGTGAAGGAAATGAACCAAAGCTTAACGTTGGATTTGGGAAAGCCTTCTTATGTAACCAAGAGACTTGCGCCGATGCTCGGCAACGGCATTTTGAGATCCAACGGTCTTCTCTGGGCACAACAAAGGAAGATCGTCGCTCCTGAGTTCTTCATGGACAAAGTCAAGGTAACATAACATTTAGAGATTGATCAAGAACAATTCTATTTAGTCCGACCAATCAAATGAATTCCACATTACTACCGATCTTAGTTAAAACATTTGACCGTAACATTCTTTAGTAGAGTAGAAACGGCCTTCAATTCCAACCATTGTGGTATATCTGGTAGGAGGGAAGGAAAATGGAATGGAACGAAGAATAAAATATTTAAGTGAGGCAAATTAAAAGGAAAGATGAGGATTTGCTTTCATGTTGTTTGATAGAAAGAGAAAGAAAATAGAAAAGAAAATGTCTAATCTAGTTATCTAATATTTAGACTCCGTTTGGTGAAACAGTTTGAGTTGAAATTTTTAAATTTGAGTTGGTTGTCTTTTTAAAAACTAGTTATAATTTTTGTTGACTTTTCAGAAAAAGACAAAAACTGAGATGAAAAATTTGAGTTTAAGATGTTTCACCAAACAGAGTCTAATACCCTTATACATGAGAAGAATATGAGTAATGATCAAGTTCATAATAGTCTTTTTATGCATCATTTGCTTTTTCAAAATTTTCTGCCACTTTCTTTCACAAAGTTGGAATTATTAATAAATGGTGGACCCAATGGATTTACAATTTATTTTCTTCTTAGCTTCCTATCTACCAAATAACCCAAAATTCTATTTTCCTCTCCAAAATTCCTCATCTAATTTTCTTTTCTCACTTGTTCCGGGCCCTTCTCTTTTGTCCTTTCTTGAATTATTGTGTGAAAACAAAAATAAATAAATAAATAAAAACAAATATATCTATTGAGGAGAGGATCTTCTTCTTTTTCTAATGAAACTTCTAGCAAACACCTAGAAGAAGCATAATTAAGAATGGGACCAAATTAATTGAAGTAGGGCTAAGGTTTGGTATATATATATATATACATATGTATAGATATATATAATTGAATGGGACCCGACCAAAAAAATTATGATGTGGAGGCAGGGAATGGTGGGGCTAATAGTGGAGTCAGTACAGCCAATGGTGAGAAAATGGGAAGAGTGCATTGAAGCACAAGGTGGGACGACGGCAGAGGTTAAAGTGGATGAGGACCTGAGAGGTGTCTCTGCAGATGTCATCTCAAGGGTCTGTTTTGGGAGCTCTTATGCCAAAGGCAAACTGGTTTTCTCTAAGCTTAGAAGCCTCCAAAAGACCATTTCCCATCAAGGTTTTCTCTTCGGAGTTACCAATCTCGGGTATGTATTATGTATTTGTACTTTATGCAATGTTCTCTCCTTCAATTTTTAGATCGTTCTTATCTATGTCCTTGAATTTTATAATTACTTCTACTTTACCCTTTGAATTTTAAAAACTCACTTTGTTTCATGAACTTTGCATTTAATCTTATTTTATTCATTTTATCAGAATTTCAGTTAAAAACAGATGGAGAAATACGAGAATAAGTCTTATTAAGGATTTTTGCTAAAATAAATGGAAAATGACCACACGATTGCACTTAAATTACTTTTTTCTTTTCGTTGTTTTTAACAAAGATTATAACAAAACGGGTAAAGTGATGTTAAATTTAAAATTCAAGGGGAAGTGAAAGTTTTTAAAATTCAATGAACAAAGTGTGAATTTTTAAAATTTAAGGGACATAATAAGAGTGATACTAAAATTTAAAAATATAAATGATTGATTCTAAAATTTCGAAATATAAATGATACATTTTTTTTTTCCATGATGATGGCAAAAAGTGTACACGTGACATGTTTTTCAAAGTAAAAAACTTGGGTATCCGAAGTTTTTTAGGTTGTGGCATATTCCATTTGAAATGCCAAGACTAGTGTTGAATGTTCTATTCTACCTACTACAAGGGGAAGGCATACAAGAGACAAGCAACATTCTTTTGAGTCCTATCACTCTCTTTGTATTTTCTTTTCTTTTCTTTGTGTTTAGTATATTCCTACAATAAGCCACTTCATCAAACGGGAATAACAAATATGCATGTATTATATACATATACATGGACCTTCCCCATATCGTACATACATATTCAAAATAATAAAGATGAAAAAGTGTACGTATAACTCGTAATAATATAATCTGAGATAGTTTTACGTTTAAAGTGAAAAATGATAAATACACTTCTTATTTTTTATACGTTTCAGAGAGAAAGACAATCCTTTCGAAAGAATAACATTATATACATATATACATTAGTTTGACCGACAGAAATAAAATTATGTTAGATTTAAAATGTGTTATCTATAGATTATAAAAGCTCTAGTCGGAAATTAACTTGCTAATTTTACAGAAAAAACCGCACTAGGTTTTCTAACCAATAAGAAATTATTATGCTAACATGCGTGAGACACCTTCTCACATAATAATTTGTGGAACTTAAAATTTCATTTGCTTCAAAATTGTTGGTGGATCTTTTTATTTTATTTTATTTTTTTTAAATGACTATTACTACTATCATTTCATCCCTTTTTTGTGACACTAATTAATTACCGCTATTTAACTTTTTTACTCAAAAAAAAAAAAAAAAAAAAAATTCTAATGTGACCAGGATTTTTGGATCAAAAAAGCAAAACGAGATAGGGTGCTTAGAGAGGGAGATAGACATGTTGATATGGAAGGCCATAGAGGAACGTGATCAACAGGAATGTTCGGAGAAGAAGGACTTGTTGCAGCTGATTTTGGAGGCTGCAAGTGGCGACCATAGTCTAGACAAGGACTCTTGCAGGCGTTTCATTGTTGATAATTGCAAGAGCATTTATTTTGCAGGCCATGAGTCCACTGCCGTCGCTACCTCTTGGTGTCTTATGCTCCTCGCTTCGCATCCCGATTGGCAGGCTCGAATCCGATCGGAGTTGGCTCAGGTCTGCCCGAACGGCCTCCCGGATGCTAATTCCCTGCCTCACTTGAAAACGGTACTTACTTTTGCTTCTAACAGTAACGAAGTCAGAAATTTTTTTTTACTTGTATAAATAGTTATTATTATTTTTTTTCGAATGAGGTCAAAATATTACATTCAAAATGTAATCTGACTGTTCGAAAAGTACGATAATTCCATAAAACTTGATGAAAAAATCTAATTGTTTGAAATTTATGTACTTCATCACGGAATTCTCAATGCTCGATAGTGATGTGACGACAAATCATGACCGAATTTTGCCCCTAAATACATGAACATTTTAACTTTTTTTTCAACAGGTGACAATGGTGATACAAGAGGCCCTGCGTCTCTACCCACCAGCAGCCTTCGTGTCAAGGGAGGCACTAGAAGAGACTCAAGTGGGCAACATCACTGTCCCTAAAGGGGTATGCCTATGGACCCTAATCCCAACACTGCACAGAGACCCCGACGTATGGGGCCCCGACGCCAACGAGTTTAGGCCCGAGCGGTTCGCCGATGGCGTGGCCCAAGCCTGCAAGTCGCCGCAGGCCTACATTCCTTTCGGGCTCGGCCCTCGCCTTTGTTTGGGCAAGAACTTTGCAATGGTTGAGTTGAAGCTCATCATTTCACTCATTATATCAAAGTTTGCCTTCTCTATGTCCCCAAACTATCGCCATTCTCCTGCCTATAGAATGATTGTAGAGCCTGGGAATGGTGTTCAAATCATCATAAAAAAGACCTCACCAAGTTTGACTAGCTAGAAGTACTTCTTTGTCATTTTAATTACTTGAATATGTAGTATATGATTTAAGCTTGGGGTGTTCGTTTATGGTGTTGTTAAGTTCTTGGTGTTGGGATTTTGGTAATTATAGTGATGATTGTTGTAGTTTTCATAAAATTATATGCAAGTTATCTTCTTTGATTGAAAATCAATGTTTTGTGTGATTGCATGAATAATTTAGTTGTTATTCCACATCGGCTCATATGATAAAGTATGGAGTGTAAATCCTCCCACTCCCAAATTTAAAACGGAACCAAAAAAAAAAAAAAACCAATGTTGTTAAATATGTTTGGTAAAAGGGACATAAATAAAAAGGAATGAAAAGTTAAAAACCTAGGTAAGGAAAATAAAAAAGATAAAAAGATATTCTTTCATGTTATTTGGTAGAAGACTGAGAAAGATAAAATGAAAGAAAATGTCGAACTTAATAGATTTAAGAAGATTAATGAGGACTGAAGTCAAAATAATTATGTTATGTACAACTTTTTTTGTCTTTTTTTTTTTTTTTGGAAAATCGTCGAGTTTTTCCACTCAAGAAAAACATGGGATTGAGAACGTTTTTTTTTTTTTTTTTTTTTTAAATTTTTTTTTTTTAATGAGAAGCGTTTTGAACACAATAAAATTCGAGTTTAAATGCCCATAAACCTGTCCAATTTGGGTTTGCATAGAAAATGCCGTTCTTATCTTGGTCACACGTGTAACATGTAGACATTTTATTATATTTAAATAAAGTAAAACTAAGGAAAAATATATGATAGAGCAAGTTTTTCTATTAATTGGATTATATTTTTAATTATCGGATCTGTAAATGTACATATTAATATAATACACTATTCGATACAAAAGTACTTATATTATAAATTTAACTGATAAATTCAATCCAACATTTAAAAAAAAAAAAAACTTACCCTGCCAATACAATAAAAATGCAACTTTTATTGTAAATTTTTCATAAATTTATAGAATGGGGACGAACGGTTTGGGTGGTTATTGAGTGACAAAGCTTCCGTTTGATAAGTTTGTTGGATATGAAATTTTTAAAATAGAGTTAATTGATTTTTCAAAATTAGTTTTAAATTTTGTTGACTTTTCAGAAAAAGTACAAAAATTAATATAAAAAAATATAATTTAATTGGAGTTAAACTTAAATATCAAACAGAGACTTTAGTAAAAAAAAGATATAAGAAGCGGGACCGTTTGAAACCATCTTCTAAAATGCCTGCCTATCTAAAATGAGGTCTTGAATCCACCCAACCCATGTGAAGGACGGTTTTGACGTATACTTATCAATTATAAACATGACAGAATGAACGCTTGAAGCAGAAGGTAAATATTTTATAATGCGTTATAAAGAATTATATTTTTTTCCTAAAAACATTCATGTTACATTTTAAATTTAGGAACATACAATTATAATTTTTTTCTAACGATAATATGGTTAGAAGGCTTAAATTGTAGTAGAAAAAAATAATATTAATTTTATTAATCTTAATTTTATTATTTTTTTTTAATAATTACAGATATAATTTAACATAGTTTAACCTTCAATTAAATCAAAAAATTAAATGTCCACTCTCGAGTTAAAAAAATAAAACAAAAAAACAAAAACAAAAAACGGAGTGGAACGTTGTTGCGCGCGAGAGCTATCCTTTTTTTTTTTTTTTGCTAGTAGACAGCTTTCTCGTATTCTTCATTCTTGTGATGAAAGCAACCAAAAAAAAAAAAAAAAAATCCCATTTTTCTTTCCCCGTGAATTCACAAGAAACGCCAAGCAAAAAAGAATTCACAAGAAATTATAGGTTTTTTTTTTTTTTTTTTTTTTTTTTCCAGCCTATATCATCTAAATTCCAAGCAATCCCAAAGCGTGAAATACCGTGGCTCCTATATGAAATTTTCTCCGCAAAGCGGATTTGGAATGGAAGGTCCAACCTTTGGTAAGACGACATAAAATTTTTGCTTTCTTTCTTATTTAGTTCTTCCGTTTTCAACTATTTATGCGGGTCTTTAATTGTGATTTTGCAGGAAATTTGGAGATGCTAGGAATTATCAGCAAATGGGTTTTCAATTTCTCTGCCCCTCTTCAAGTTTCCTTTTATGTAGAGGCCGATACTGGTCGGTTCATTTCACCAAAAAAAAAAAAAAAAAAACCACAATCCAGCAAATGGGTTTTCAGGTTTGCACTAATAATTCTACTCTACAAGTGTTTTTTTTTTTTTTTTAATATTTATTTATTTATTTTTTTAACGATTCAAGTTCTGATTTTAGTCATTCAAATTGGTATTACTTTTTAAGGATTGGCCCATTTCACAGAAAATCCACAATCCAGCATATGGGTTTTCAGGTTTGGCTCAATAATTATACCCTACAATTGATTTTTTTTTTTCCCATTATTTATTTGTTTTGTTTTTTAAAGTTTAGATTTTAGTCATTCAATTTGTGGTTTTTTTAATTAATTAATTAATTTTATTTTATTATTATTATGTAAGGATTGGTCCATTCGCAGAAATCCACAATCCAGCAAATTGGTTTTCTGGTTTGGCTCAATAAATCTACTCTACAAGTGTATGTGTGTGAATTGGTCCATTTTGATGAAATCCACAATCCAGCAAATGGGTTTTCAGGTTTGGCTCAATAATTTCACTCTACAATTGTTTTTATTTATTTATTTATTTACTTATTAAGTTCAAGTTCTAGATTTTAGAAATTCAATTTGTAGTATTTCTTTGTAATCCATGAGGTGAATCACTTCACAACTTGATATTAGCGAAGGCAGTGTAAGTAGTCTATTCAAATTGCAATTTTTTTCCTGAATTTTTGAATTGCGTTTTCCCCCAATTTTCGCTTGTTTAGACTTATATGATAATTGATACATTCTATTGCAAAGTTTTTCATGTGGAAATATTAAAACCTGGTGTGTGCAAGTATGAACTTTTATGATCTCGATAGTAGTATGGAATTCTATTACCGTTGCAGTCTCGGAAAAATGGCGTATTTTAGCATGAAACACCAAGTATTTGATCATATCCTGTTGTCAAGTTTTTGAGTTTCCAACTTTAGACAAATTAGTTAAAAAGTTTGTTTAGGCATATGTAACATGTTAATTACAAAATATTGTCTAGTAATCATTTACTTATCAACTACACTTGCGTCAAGAAGCGTACTAATTGCTTCTGGAGGACTATGAAAATTTGGTTCCAAATAATTTCAAACATAAAATCACTTTGGGAGTGAATCAAACAGAGAATTTATTTAGGTTTTTTGCATCACCTTATACATTGTTTTAGGAAAAAAAAATATATTGCCTGTAGTCATTTCTTTTGTGAGACTGGCTTCTACTCTCCCACTTAAGAACAAAATTTTTTAAGCAAGTAAAATCTCTCCCTTAACCTCCAAAACATTACTGACCGATATTCTTTTGCCAGATGTGGCACACTGCTGTTACAGCATTTATTCACAGGGGCGTTCAATTGTCAAGTCAGCACTTCAGGCACGGGAGGGCGATGCTATTCAATATTCGTACATATCAAGAAAATCCATCCAGATTTCCTTAAAAGGGTTCAATTTCTTAAAAAGTTCACTATAAAAACCTAGTTAAGGCTTCAAGGGTTTCGTTAGGGCAGCAACAGAAATTTTCATCTCTGCGGCACAGGTCTTGTAAAGTTCTCTCATTGCCCTTTCGTTGCCTGTCTATCTGCTTGAGATACAAGATAATTTTCTATTATTTTCTTTCTGAGTACAAGTCTTTCATTCTATTTCATGTTATAATCTGCTAATTTCGAATAAAGTTGATCAATGTTATGGCACATTGCATGATTAATCAAGCAAATTGGAGAGCAAAAATTGAAACTCTTGATTGTTCTTGTATAGATTGTCTTGATTTTTGTATGTATATGGACCTATCACGCTTTACTACTGTCCTTAGGACAAAAAGGAACCGCGTCTTGGCTTTGATTTTAATGAGTAGATTGGCTGCTTAGATATGGGTTGTTCGATTTAACGTTTTCGTTAAATTCCTTTGGAATGGAAATTTTATTTGTTGAATAAATAATTGTATATGAATAGGAAAGAATCTAACCTTTATGACAAGGGCTTATGTTCTTGATTTGCTGTATTAATTTTGTAGCAATAATGTCTGCTGGTGAGCAAAGAAGAAGCGCACGGATATCTGAAATGGATGCACGGAGGGCCCAAAATAAGGGTAAGCGAATATGTGAGGCAGCAATTGAGGATTCAAATGATGAAGAGGTCGATGTCAAGCTAAAGCGAGGAAGCAAAAAGACCAAGACCAGACCTATCCAAAATCTGGTTGTAAAAATGGTTGAAAATAGAGTTCAGAAGGTACTTTCTGTGTTTTTATGAACTCTTTCATTCTCTTGACTGTTCATTCATTGAAAGCATTGCTATGCCATCTCAACGCAACATATATTAATCTAGTTCATCTTTTGTTTGAACAATCATTTTAGTAGTGTTGTTTTTGTGTCTTGTTTGGGTGCTCAAAGTGATTTGAGTTTTGCCATTGATTCATGATCAACTGAGAACCAGGAATGTAAAAATTAATTAGTTGTTAATTCTAAACTTAAAACAATAGAAAAATGGGCTTAAAGTCTAGTTCTACTTCTGTGTTTGGCCATTGTAAAGACAGACTATTATTTCATATCCTCTTGAGCTCACAGTTCTTTCATTGCCGAATTTCTGGTGAGTGTTGAAAATTGTGTTTTGCCAACGTTTTTTGTTTTTTGTTTTGGCTGGAAATTTGACCGTTATTCTTACATTTATTGGATTACATATCTATTCTACTTCATGGTTAAGTTAGGCAGATTTTCATGTGTCTTTCCTAGATTTGATCTTATATTGGAGCGTTACAAGGAATATGCATGTTGTCCTAAATCTTTAAGGAAAGGGTTATACTTTTTTAGGTGAAAAGGGCCATGAAAATCAGGTGCTAATGCTTAAAATGTGGTAAAAATTTAATGCAGGATGTCACTAGAAGCATAGTGTCACAAGTTTTAATACGCAAGTATAAGCTTCCTAAGGAATGTCTATACTTTTTGCCCTAATAGTCATAAAGAAACCTAAATGTAGATCATTACTTTGCCTGAATAAGCGGTCATGCCAAAAATCTTGTGTCATAGAAATTAGAATCGTTCTTATTTTTCTCTTTGGGAAACTTCAATTGCATATTTGAGACCAATTATCTACAACTTTGTTGAATTTTGCTTGGGCTCGGATGTCTTACTTAAAATTGAATGTAGGTTCGCATAGGGGAAGGCCATCAGCAAAATCTTGGTGAGTGCCCACCGTTTATGTAGAGATGTATATTGGAATGTTCTCATAGTGTATCAGAATTTATGATGAAATTGACTCAAAACTTTTTGCAATGTTTTTGTATCAGATGTTATCTCGCCAAGAAGTGGTCTTACCCTCAGAAGAAAATTTGAACTGATACTTGGTGTTTTAACGAGGTATACTTGCATTATCTCGTTTTATGAATCAGGATTATACCTTTCCTTTTGTATATCTAGGATTTTCCGTTATCAGTTCACCGAGTAGTGATTTCTCAATTTTGTGTTTGACTTAAATAACAGGAGAGACTGGTTCAGCATTTTTGCAGAGCCTGTTAACCCGTATGTGGTCAGTATCTAGTTACATTAGTTCCATCCAAATACACCTTACATGTACAGTTAGTAATGGTTTATTGTGCTTTTGAATTCAAAAGGTTAAAGACTATTATGAGACCATAAAAAAGCCAATGGATTTTGGCACAATTTTAAGAAAAGTTGATGGTGGAAGCTACAACACACTGGCGGAATTTGAGGTTTGCTCCTATGACAAAAGTTAGTTATATGCTTGTCTTCTCTTTATTGGGCCTATGGAAGATAGTTTTGATTTTCAGAGTTCAAGTACAGGGCATTCTCACGAAATATTTAGTTCAGAATGTAAATTGGCCGTCATGAGTTTCAGATAGAATACTTTCGAACTTTTTATACTTGGTCGTTGATTGTTATTTTGGTTACTTCCAGAATGACATATTTTTGGTATCCAGCAATGCTATGGAATTCAACGCTGAAACTACAATATACTATAAACAGGTGAATTAACTAGATTGAAAGCATCTTCATTGTTCTGTTGTTTAACCAAGATGGCAAAATTGTGCATACCCTCACTTATGTGTATATATTTCTCATTTTGGTTTCCAGGCCTGCGCTATGAGGGACCTATCACAGAAGATGTTCAACACTCTCCAAAATGACCCCAAGAACTTTGAAAGACACTGTTCCATTCTGAGACATCGCGTTGGTAGGAGGAAGCAAAATGTCTCTTCTGGACAATCAACTGCTGGACTAGCACCAAAAGGTAGATCTCTTGTCATAACCACACGATCTGATATAGCATCAAACAAGATAAATTATGTGGTTTGTGACAACTTACAAGACAACTTTGTAAAATTTTATGCATGCCAAGCCAAAGTGATGAAATTATAGACAAACTTTGCCCCTATATTTTTCTGCACAAGCTTGCGATGTAATGAGTTAGTCGCAAGTTTTTAATGCACATCAATTGAGTTATCTCTGGGATTATCGATTTCTCATATTCATACATATATATTTGTGTATAAAATGATTGGGGGCTAATATCAGACAAATAGTCCACTCCTTTTTTTGGGTGCAGTTAATGCAATACCAACTCATTCTCTTTTTGTTTGTGGACAGGCTCTAGGGAGGTAAAAGTAAATCAGCAGAGTGGCGAAGTTCGACTTGGAACCTCTAGGTCGTGGGACAAAGTTGCCAATGAGAATAATCCAGTTGTTTCTTCAGTTTACAAGAGTCCGGAATCAAGTAATCTGATTTTAAATGTGAGTGAAGTCCGTCCATATGCATGTGCACTAGTTATGATATATTAATATGAAGGGTTTTGAAAATACTCTTAGCCAGTGGATTATTAAAGTAAAAGGCGTGTTATTCACTCTCCTTAAAACCACAAATCCATAAGAGGGATGAGTCCCCGAGGCTCATCAACTCCTGCAAGTTATGGTCTGTGATGGAGTTGGCCTTATTTTCCGTAAATATAATGGTGACGGTGCAATGTGCTTTAGAAAGCACAGGTCTAGTTGTAGGCATCTATGTGGGGTCGAGACAACTTTGTTTTAGAATTATTTATGTATTTATCAATACGTTCTTGTACATTAATTACTTTTCTTGATTTTGCAGGCTAGAATGGGCGAGGCTGGATACGAGGGAAGCTTGATGCAGTTTGCTAAAGGTCTGGGGCCAAAACCTCAAACGCTTGTCCAGGAGAAGGTGCAAAAGTTGAAAGCTGATGCAGCTTCTAGGCAGATGGCGGCTTTAAAGCTAGAGCCCCAAACACGAAAGTATGAAATCCCTAATGTGGCATCTGGATACAGGGGTATCCCCAGTTCTTCATACACAAGGAGTCAAAACTTTGGTGGCAAAATGGATATGCAATTGAATGTGCAAAAGGCGTCTGTACTTGGCAATCCAAACATCAATGATACTCTCGGCAGAGGATTTGTTCAGGCCGGGAACAACGTGGAATATACTGGTGCCTATGGTCAAAAACTAGTCCAGGGTGTCGGAGATGGTGGTGTTTCTTTTAACCAAAGCATGGCTGGCCAGGGCGTCAACACTCCTTACCTCTCCACTTTACGGAATAATCCTCACAGCTTCTCTGCCAACTTGTTCTCCAAATATATCGACAAGGGTAAGAAGGTCCTAAGAGCAGGCATGGATTCGTTTTCAAATCAAAATCTGCTCAACTTCAACAGAAAATTAGTCCCACCAATGAGAGAGGGGGATAATTCTTCGAAAGATAACTTGCCTTGTGAAAACGTTGAAAATAAAAACCCTTCTCTCTTAACAACATGGCACACAAATAACGGCTGGGACAAAGTCAGGTCGAGTTATATGAACATGGGTGAGAATTTCCAGATGGCCAAGGCGACTGCTTCGCATCCCGTTCAAAACCCTGGTGACCTGCAGAGGAACACATTCCAGTCCATGAATCCGGAGGGCAATGCTTTTAAGCAAAACCTTCCTGCTCAAGGCATTGAGAGTTATTATACTTATCCTCCCTTGCTACAAGCTGGAGATTCTTACTTCCCTGGTGCAGAGAACATGCTCTACAACTATGACATTCTCGTCCAAAGTGCTATCAACATGGATGCCAATATCCCGATGACGGTGCCGAATCCTACGAGTCTACTGCAAAGTACTGGAAACAACCTTGGGGAATCAGTCCAAACCATGACCGATGGCGCTGCCGTTTTTAAGGATCTCATGCCTGATCAAGGCACTGGGAGCCTACTGCAAATTTCTGGAAGCAACCTTGGGAAATCAGTCCAAATCATGACCGATGGCACTGCCGCTTTTAAGGATCTCATGCCTGATCAAGGCACTGGGAGCCCACTGCAAAGTCCTGGAAACAACCTTGGGAAATTACTCCAAACCATGACCGATAGCGGTGCTGCTTTCAAGGATCTCATGACTAATCAAGGGAGTCTACTGCAGAGTCCTGGAAACAACCTTGGGAAATCAGTCCAAACCATGACTGATAACGGTGCTACTTTTGAGGATCTCATGGCTAATCAAGGCACTGGGAGTCTGCTGCAAAGTCCACTGCATAGTCCTGGAAACAACATTGGAAACTCAGTCCAGACCATGACTGATAGTGGTGCTGCTTTTAAGGGTCTCATGCCTAATCAAGGCGCTGAGAGTTCTTATTTCTCCAATCCCTTGCTTTTGTACTTCCTGGATAAAGCGAATCCGGCCAGCAACCCTGAAATATTCAACCCCACTAGTATTAGTAACGATGCTATGAATGTCCCAATACCAGGAATTACTTCTTCAGGTCCAAGTATGCTAGACACTCCTTTTGGCATTCTGTCATCAGCAACCCTCGAGTCGCTTTTACCGGCTGGATTGGCTGGATTGGATGTAAGTTCTCTTCTTGGGGGAGTGAATCAGTTTCCAGCTGTAAGTGCTGGAGGCGGCGCAAACTATGCAGGTAACTTTGAGCGGGCAGGCCAAGCTTTGAGCAGGCCTCAGCCAACACGGTGGTCGCAACAGCCTGTCTTTAATTTTCTGATGCAGAAGCAGCCAAGGACAGCCGTAGTGGATCTAGCAGGTCAAGCTGCATCCTTGGAGTGGCAGGCGCTGGGTGCTTACACTCCCAATGTGCAGGTAACGGCCGCTGCATCCTCGGAGCAACCAAGGACAGCTGCAGCAGATCTAGCAGGTCAAGCTGCATCCTCGGAGTGGCAAGCGCTGGGTGCTTATGCTCCCAATATGCTGCTGGTAATGGCGGACTCATCCATGATGAACTGGACGCATTCAACTGATCTTCGTCAGGAGGAATCGAACACCGGAGCTCCTCCGTACAACAATCATAAGCGGACTGGACTCTGACATGATTCAATGGCGCCATTGACTGTGAACTGGGCATTGGATGAAGGGCGTGTAAACCAACATGCCCGTTCGTGAACTTTCCTTTAGTTTTTTCGCTGTTTGAGACCTATATTTGCTTTATGTCTATTTATGAGTACAAGGATTTTATTTAGGATTTTATTCAGGATTTTATTCAGAATATTTGGTTTGAAATGATGAGATGAACTCATTACTGTTTTTGGTTGTCTTTCGTCTTTTATTTTTTTTGTCTTTTTTTTGGGTTGATAATTTACATAGTTCGTTCTGTGTTAAAGTAAAATGTGGTTAGTATCACCAACGATTATCATCAAATAGTGATGGTATTTGTTTTAACTATGGTTAGGGATGGAAATGACAAATTATGTGATAACATAATTGAGTTTAATTTTTTGGCTGAATTTAGTAGTTATCTGAAAACGGATCTTCAAATTTTAATCTTCAGATCTCAAATTTGACAATCCTTGAACAATTTGTTCATCAGCGGAAAGTTTCAAGTTCATGTCGTACAAAAATCATGGGGTATTGATGTCCATTACAATGGATTTTCAAGTTCATTTTGGATCTAAAAAAATCGCTTCTAGAAAACTCAGTTAAACAAACTCTGCTCTTGAATCTTAGAGTTTGTTAGCTACTGAAGACCTAAGGCGTGGTTACATGCATAACATATCGGTAATATTACACCTAACTCTATCAAAAGATACAGAGTTCGAATCTCCCCTTCAAAAAAAAAAAAAAAAAACCCAAGGCCATGATGTTAGCATTCCAATCAATTGCCTCACTTACTAGCAAAGACGATAGTTCTCCATGAATTACTATCGAACCAACTCTCAATTGAGTGCTCACTTAATCTTGCTTAAGGATAAAAATAAAAAATTAAAAATTAAAAAAATTGATAAATCTATCTTCATTCTAAGGTAATAATTTCCTCAAAATGGAACAACTGGACTAGGATTCCTTAGCTGCCTATTTACCCTTCCTTCGGAATCAAGTCAAACGTAGTTCTCTTCTGTGTTTTTGCGAAAGCCTCCCCAGTTTGGGGGATTAATTGATTGGATGCTTAAGAATAAAAAATGCTACTCTGGGTGCAAAATGCGCATTTCTACGATAATGATCCTTGTTATTCAATCGATGTGATTAATAGACTCATTCAATGATCATAGTGATAGGCTATCCGATCTCCTTTTTAATTATTTTTATTTTTTTTTTTGAGATACAAATTGCTAAATGATAAACACCGTAAACTAATAAAATATATCCCTAAATAAAATAAAATAAAATATATATATTATATTTCAAGGGTAATTAGGAGATTTCACAAATATCAAATTATCCACGAGCAAGAGAGAGAACGAACAGGAGACAGGGAGAGATGGAGGTTGGTGCTGCAGCCATGCACAGAGCAGAGACCTCTCTCTGTAAAACAATGGAGCTCAAATGGATCAAAACCACTCCCAAAACCAAACCATTCTCATCACCACCACCACCACAACAACTTCCTTCCTCATTTCCCATACACATCTCCACCAGACCGTCCCACATCAACCCCGACGACCTTCACAACCTCTACCGGACCTGCAATCTCTCCGGCCACCGCTTCCCCACTTCCAACGCCTCCTCCCCCGACGCCCGCAAGCTCCGAATCGCCCTCTCCCACAGCGCCTTCGTCGTCTCCGTCTTCTCCAAGCCTCCTCTCTCCTCCTCCGTCGGCGGCATGGGAGATTTGCTCCTCCAGCGGGTCCTCGAGCCCGTTGGTCCCTCCAATGGCGACTTGGTCGGCTTCGGCCGCGCCGTTTCCGACCTGGGATTGACCGCTTCCATCTACGACGTCATGGTAATTTCGTGATTATCGTATAAGACTGCTTCATTTTGTTAAAGTATTGATTTTTAATATTGTAATTTATATAATTAACTTGATTGATTATATAATTATATAATTTCACTCTTCCCAGGTTGCCCCTTCATTACGAGGATTGGGAATCGGGAAGATGATTGTTCAGAGAATCATAAGGTCTATCATTTCCATTTCTTCTCTTTATACACACACACACACGCACACACACATGAATATATATTTTAATGTTTAGCGCTACTAATCTAGTATGATTGATATCTTTTTTTTTTTAATTTTTTAATTTTAATATTGCTGTTTGTTTAATTTGGTAAGATTTCTTATGGGGTTTATTGAACTCTTGTTAAATTACCTCGGAATCATATTAAATTATTAAAAGAAAAATAATTCAATCGAATTTCATGAAAATTTAACGGTTAAAACAGTGTTTCACCTCTTGGACCTAACATAGAATTCTCCATATATATTATGTTGCTTGGTTATACCTGAGTTTATTGAATCTAATTATATCCATAATTCCTCTGTTAAGGAAAAATTAGCTTCTTGTGTTTTTAACATTTTCTCTTCTCCAATTCTTCCAAACAGAATGCTCACAAGTAGAGACATTTATGATATAGCTGCTCTTTGCTCGGAGAATGAAAGGTTATTAAGATATATGTATATATATATATTTATTTATAAATTTTTTTGTGAACGCACTCTTCAATGGTTTCGTGTCACATGAGCGATGCCCATTTTTTCCAAACTGAAATGAAAGCCCTGTCATGAACATATTTTCACATGTTCTGATACTGCAAAAATGCTTATCAGTTAGTGATGATTTTTCATTTTTCCTTTTTATCTTTCAGGCCGTTCTTTGAAGCCTGTGGATTTAGAAACGACATCTTGGGCTCCACTACAATGATGTATACAAGGACTGTTTCTGTTTCGGCTGCTTCTGAAATTGGGGCCAACCAGATGGCCAAACGTGCTGGTCGAATGCTACTGTTAATCCCACCCCTTAAAACTCCTCGGCCTTTAGCCTTGGATCCTGATAAGCTGCAGTGAACAGCCATGGTTCCAAATTCCATTCCCATCTGCACAGAGAATGTTACTGTGTGAATATGGCCAAAAATAGATAAAAAGTTACTAGGTCCACTTCCACGTGTTGAAAGTCAGGATCTATACACTTTTTTCTAATTGATATATTTGACTATTTTAACCACTTTACCTACATAATATGATATGATATATTTTCCGGACTCAGATCTCCTGTCTAATTATTGAATTAAATCTCATTTTACATGATGATGTGTCATGATATGATTGGTTAAATATTATTTGAGACATCAAAATCGGACAAGTGATCTCGGTTCTGTCTAAGCGGATTCTTGTCCACCTGTGATGCACTTGGATGGAAGAAAAAGCCGACCCAAGAAAGAGATTACTCAATAATGGTGCTTTGGTATATATAAAACCTATCTCAGCCCCAAAAAGGTAAAGTAGCCTTGTTGATAATGCAGAACAGCTTCCTTTCTTTTCTACCCACCTCTCAACTTTATCCAAACAACCTTATACAAGACTGATTCTCTCACTACCATCATCTCCTTTTTTCCTTTTCTGCACGTTGCGTCTGCTGTGCCTGTCATTCTCATGGGGAAAATCTGGGTCGAAGTCTGCCTCATATCGGCTCGTGGGCTAAGGCGAACTTCTTCACTGTGGAAGCTCCAGTGGTTTGCGGTTGGGTGGGTTGATCCGAACAACAAGTACTGCACCAAGATTGATGCCTCGGGGAATGCGAACCCGGAGTGGAAAACCAAGTTTGCAGCCTCAGTAGTCGACTCGGAATCGAGCCTCACTGATCTAGCTCTTCATGTTGAAGTTTACAGCAGGGACCCGATATTCCTCAGAGAGAGGCTCCAGGGCTCTGCAACCGTTCTCTTGAAAGAGTTTCTGGCTAAGCATGACAAGGATTCCGAGGCGTCGTCGAGGCCCGGAACCGAAGAAGTCGGGAGCTACCAACTGCGCAAAAAAAGTTCCAACAAGCCTCAAGGATTTGTTGATGTTTCAATACGTGTTACTGAGGATAGAGGAGAGCCATATTCTTACCTTGGTATGCCTAATCTCTTGGATTATTTTCTTTACAAAAAAGAGACTTTATTTTTCTAAAAGGATAAATCTTTTACGAAGACTTTGTAACGTTATAACAACAAAAAGATTTATGTAATCATAGATCAGTGTCACACCTTTATGAAAGTCATTGTTACACAAAACATGTTGCACCACTGCTTTTATATCTTACTGTGTAGGGTCGGTTCTTCGTAAGGACCTACAGATTTAAAAAATAGCACCATCGATGGCCGTTTTTTCCCCTGAACAGAATTATCTACCCGCATTACTAACTTGAAATGCTGTTTGTAGGCAATGAAGGAGAAAATACAAATCACGGCAATTCTATTACCTTGGCTACAGGGGATGGTCCTGCACAAACCTTCCCCACTGAGATTCCCTTAGCTTCATTCCATAGACCAGAGAATCAAGTTCGTGCTAATTCCCCTTACGCACATCCCGTGCCGTTCCCAACAAACTACTCCAACCCGCCTGCAGCTGGACCAAGCTACCCACCAGCAAGAGGACCAAGCTACCCACCTGCAAGAGGACCAAGCTATCAGCCCCCAAGAACCCCACCACCCCCTCCGCCGCCTTCTAATGTCGGTTACATACCTACTTTCCTTCCAAGGCCAGGCCATTTGCCAGAGACCTATATAAACATGCCATCATCATCGTCGTCCGGGGCACCTCTTGGCCGTGGTGGAGGGCCTGGTTTGGCAATGGGAATGGGTGCTGGAGCTCTGGCAGCGGGTGCTGTGATCTTCGGTGATGACTTCATGTCAGGGTTTGATGTTCCTTCTGGTTTTTCTGATCCTACTCTTGTCATATCAACTGATCCTCCTTTCTAATTTATCTTGTAAGAGAGATTCTGTAACTATGTTATAATTCAGCAGTTTGTTCAATTGATTAGTCTTTCAGTTGTTATCAAGACAGTTTACAAGAATTTGGTTCATAAGTATGCAAATCAGAGATGTTAAAATAGAAAACTACTGGTTTTCCTGCTTGTTATTTAAAATATCTAACGTTGCAAATCAAGGCAAAGTTTGGAATTTGCTCCAGTTTTTCGTTTTCATAAAACACAACGGACACGATTCCAATGACAATATCTGATTGGCTTAGAAACTCACCAGTGATGTTTAGCATTTTAACTACTTGATTTGGAAAGATATTACAATGGCCAAACCACCAACTTTCTTTTCATATTGTTAAAATACTCAAATGATGTACGTGTTAGAAGGAAGCATTTGACATCGAGGCAAGTAGTGTTTGCTGATTCTGTCTCAAACTTGGTTCTGTGGGTACTTCCATTTTCCTTGGCCAACAACATTTCTGATCATATGCGTCTTTCAGAAGTTGTGATCCCAAGTTCTTGTTCTATTAAGGCCACCGGTACCCTTTCGAAGGTAGCCAAAGTGAGGTTGGCTACACAAGAGACAGAAGCTCAAACGACTACTCAGAATGCTGCTTCTCTGAATCACTATTGAAAGCGCTTTGTAGAAATTTTTGAACTATTGATATGAACTCATCCACCTTTTCTTCATGAGGCAAGTGGCCGCAATGCTTGATTACTTCAAAGCAGGATCCAGGTATGGCTCGTGAAAGCCTCTCAGTGTTCCATGCCGGGACAAGTCGGTCGTTATCACCCGTAACAATCAGAACTGAGTTTCAAGAAAAGAATTAGAGGAATCATCATGCCACTAAATTCTCTACTGGTTTACAAACGTCTCTCATCAAATTTGCCCAAAACCATTAAAGAACCAAAAGCTTCACTCGAAAGAGAAGTGTATAGTTATAGACTTTACCGGGACATGAAATTTCATGGAGTCTTTTTGACAGTGGTGGATTTGATTCAGGAGCAGTATCGGTAAGCATTGCAGCAGTGTACTCCACTAGCGCCCTATCCCAATTCTTAGTCCTTAATGGCTGCGCAAAGACATCCATGTGAACATTACCATTTTCCGAATCAAGATCTCAAAAGGCAGACTAAGATGTTTAGATAATCACCTTTGTATAACCTTCTAAGACGTGTTCAGTAACTAGCTTTGAGTCATGCCACGAATTCTTAACAGCGGCAATACCAAATTTATCAATTATCATCCTCACCTATGAAAAAAAATGTGGTAAGCCATTGTCAGAAGTAGTTCGCTTTACTTTATGAAAGGAAATTGAAAATAAGTGCATAGAGAATCATCTAGCGGTAAACTTACCAACATCACAGCAAAAGCCGAGCGCAGAATAGCTGACAATAGTTTCTTGTAAAGAGAATTTAGCATATTTGCCATCCCCTTCATCATTTTCATTATTGCCTGGGAAACAAGCGTAGAAAACCTGGCCAGGATATTGCAAAGTCGGACAAATGGGTTCCCTAGGCTTTTACTGTTTGAGCTATCTTCTTGGATCTGGTTGTCTCCTCCCAATGGGTTTCCCATAACAGCCTCCTTATGCACAATAAGAGGGGCCACAATTGCGGGGGCAACAAGGATCAGAGCAGCAACACGTTCTGGGGCTTCAAAATATGCGTTCACTGCTACAAGAGAACCAGCTGAATGCCTGAGATGTCAAATTTTTTTTCATAATTTCAGAAAAAATCCCGGCCTTTGGGAAAAACAGTAGCATTGTCTTTTAAAATAATTTTAAAACATAGGACGTGCATGAATAAGAATGGGAATTTAGCCATTGATGCAAGTAAAAGGCCACAAATTATGTTGTTATCAGGGCATTCCAAGAGAGAGAATTTCCTCAGAGGAATCCAAAATACGACCATATCCCACAAAAAAGTGAAAAATGTATCTTCTCTACAAAATGGGAATCGAGCTAATCATGATTTTTTCGAGAAGATGGACAAATCCGATGAACGATATAAAAGTTGAGTCTGTGGAGCCTAATTATAGCCTTGAGGCCTGTGCATCCGACGGCTGAAAGTGAGTGTAGTTCTAACATCATGAGTAAATTCATGTGAGTGTTTGTTTGCCTTTCCTTTTATACTTTCATTCTCGATAATAAAGGATTAGTGTAATTAATCCGTAGCAAGAAAAATGTTGAAAAGACAAGGAAATGCACATTCTCATACCCGACAAGGATTGCTTTCTGAGCTCCCAAAAGATCAATGAAGTACAATGTGGCAAGCACAGAGAAGGCCATGGAGTAAGGATTCAAAGGTTTTGCATCTCCAGTCCGGGAAGCTGATTGGTCGAAAAGGTTCAACCTTGATGTCAACCCAAATGCTGGTCTATCAAAGGCCAAAACTTTGGAACCAACCACCTCAGCCAAGGCCTTCATGACTCTATGCCATGAATACACAGAGGCTCCAAACCCATGAAGCAAAATCATGGGAAGGCCAATTTTCTTAAATACACTTTGACTCTGCAAAGACTTGTCATTTCCTTCTAGTTCAGCATCATATATCTTGTGGTGTATATGCACACCTTTAAACTCACAAAAACAACTATCTGGGTCAGCTAAAACAGTGGGCTCCACCAATTCATCTTGATCAATTCCAGCTATTCTCTCCTTCTTCTTCTTCTTCTTTGTTTGTGAGTCCAGCAATTGCCCTGTACTATATCAAGTCAGCCTCATCACAACAATTCACAAAATACCAAGTGCCCCATTTGGATCATAGATTGGATTTGAATGCTTACTAAAACTGAACGTTTGAATTCAAGTGTAGAATTTGAATTGCACATTTAAAGTAATTGTGCCTTTGAATAGTTTTTGTTAAAGGTAACCAGTAGAAAATATGAATTAATTGAATTTCCGTGGAATCGTGAAACATTCAAATGAATCAACTCTAATAGTTGACCAACCAAAGATATATTACATTTGAATAAAATAATAGCTATTATAGTAGTTCATCTAAACGGGGACAACAATTTTTTGAACCCACCAAGGAAACATCTCAAAACCAAGAACCCATTTACTGGTTTCCAAAAAGTAGAGTTCTTGAATAGTTACCGGAGTAATCGGCGCTAGAAGAAGCTGAAGCTGAAGCAGAAGCAGAAACAATGCGGGAAGAGGATTGAAGAACCACATGATGATGACGATGATGAAGATGAAGATGACGAAGGTGGTTTTTGTGAAAACTGATGAAGGTGGATCTAGAGAAGAAATCGGGAGGGGAAAGAGAGAGAAAGTGGTGGAATTCTCTCAGGCCCGCCATGGTGGCGGGTTCGGCTTAGAGAGAGAGAGAGAGAGACTCTCACTCAAGAGAGTCAGAGTTGAGACCCCAAACTCATTTATTGGCGGTCTCTCAACTGCCCCATGGATATGTGTCCCTGAAGCAAACGGATAACATTATGAAGTTGCTTTAAAAAAAAAATTGTCAGATAACATTATGTTTTTGTTGGCAGAACTCAAAAACATTATACTAATCCAAGTTTAAAAAAAACATTATACTAATTAAATTTTTAGTAGTGAGAAAATTGCATTAATTAAAATCTATTATATCAATTGTACTGTCTTTTTTTTTTAATTTGAATTTAAGATGATGGATGGTTAGATTTCTATATTTTATAATAATACAATATGTAAAATTATTATTAAATTACGTATTTTCGTCGAGTTTTCTAAGATATAGAGAATTTGTGGTAATAATTATCAAAGATTGTTACATGTAAGAAATTAAAATGTTAAAAAAAAAAAAAGAAAAATCAGGTAAATGTATTTTAAATATTTATTACATAAATGATCGAATTTATTATTAAAGATGACAATCCATCAATAATTAATTATAATTAATTAATGATTCAGTATAATTGATTGATCCATATCTGTCATTTACCCACATGTTTCTTAATAATTTAAAGGCCAAATTGCAAATAGCGAAAAACTAAGGACCCTTAATATAATTTTCTCTTTCACAAACGACAATGTTTCTTGTTTGTAGACTTGTAAAGGCAGGCCATCCTTTCAAGAAAAACAGACAAAAAGTTGAATTTTGTTTTTTTTTTTTTGTTTTTAAATTAAATTGATGATTTTTTTAATCACCTAATTTAATAAATAATTTAATTTTTTTATTTTAAAAAATAATTATTTTTTATTTTTTAAATTTGATTAATGATTAATAATTAATTAATAATCAATTATTAATTAATATGATATTTAATAATTTACGTTGTAATTATTTATAATCAATCACATCATTTAAAAAATATTTTTTCTAACTGACTTTTTTTTTGGTGTTGAAATTGACAAAAGTTGGTTGGATCACATACCATTTTCGTACAAAAATAAGATAGCACCTCCCAAAACCCAAAAAATTCCTGAAAAATATACGAAAATGGAAGCTCTGGTGTGCAAGAAATTGGGCGATCCGACACTAGGGGAACACAACCCCAACACCCCAATAGTGGTGGAGAAGAACCACCCCATCCCAGAGCTCGACTCCCCAGCAGCCGTGAGAGTGAGGGTCAAAGCCACGAGCTTGAACTACGCCAACTACTTGCAGGTCCTGGGCAAGTACCAGGAGAAACCGCCCTTGCCCTTCATCCCCGGCTCCGACTTCTCCGGCGTCGTCGACGCCGTCGGACCCGCCGTCTCAAACTTCAGAGTAGGTGACCCAGTTTGTTCCGTCGCTGCCCTCGGCTCCTTCGCCCAGTTTCTTGTCATCGACGAGTCCCGTCTGTGAGTAAAAAAAAAAAAAAAATGGGAATCCCAATTTAGTTTTTATCTAAAAATGTCATTTTTTGGGGTTTTTTTTTTTTTTTTTTGGGTTTTTTGTTGTTGAATTTGGTGATGAATGTTTGAATGGAAAAGGACCAAAGTGCCTGAGGGATGTGATCTTGTTGAGGCTGCAGCGCTTCCTGTCGCGTTTGGGACTTCACATGTTGCTCTTGTTCACAGGGCAAATTTGAGCCCTGGCCAGGTATTTATTTACTTGTTTTCAGCTGTTTTATATCAATTTTGTGAATGACATGTATCAGACACTCAATTTAATCAATCACAGATTGAATCTCACGGAATTTTACATGACATTTTCCGACGATTTGGAAAGAGGATAAGTGATGTTTTAGCATTAGCATTTTGCCGATTGTCATTTTCAGGTGATTAGATTGCCCGTTCTGCTCGACAAAGTCTTGGTTTCAAGTCAGTCACGCTATGATGAGCGGTGTATCTAGAATGGAATGTAGAAGTGCCATTTTACCATTTTTCATTGTGTATATTATAGTAAGGCTACTTGTTATCCTACATAATGTTTTGGGTCGAGTCAGTCCCGCCGCGGTAGGCAGAGTGGGTGAATTGGAATGTATAAGCGATAAGATTGATGCCTTGTCTCTCTAGGATTATCTGGGTATTCCACCCGCTGTTAATTGCAGCAAAGAAAACTATAGATGTCTATAGTGTGGATATAATAATAAGAAGGTGATGAAATGGTTTTTTTATAGGTTTTGCTGGTTCTAGGTGCTGCTGGGGGTGTTGGTCTGGCAGCTGTACAGATTGGGAAGGTTTGTGGTGCCATTGTTATTGCTGTGGCTAGGTACCTAGTCTTTCCAATATTCGTTCATTTGGATTTTTTTTTTTTTTTTTTTTCAATTAGGTCTGCGTTGAATGATGGATTTGGCGTTTTATATTGCGTGTTGGATTTTCAGGGGAGCTGAAAAGGTGGAGTATTTGAAAGCACTGGGTGTTGATCATGTTGTGGACTCAGGCAACGAAAGCATTATCCCAAGTGTCAAGGGCTTCCTCAAGGCTAGAAAGCTTAAAGGGGTTGATGTTTTGTATGATCCTGTTGGAGGCAAGCTTACTAAAGAAAGTATGAAGCTGTTGAACTGGGGTGCACACATATTGATCATAGGCTTCGCCAGTGGAGAAGTTCCTGTCGTCCCTGCGAATATCGCCCTCGTTAAGGTTTTCCCCTGAACACTAAATTTGGTCTTTAAAGCCTAACATGCTTGGCAATAATAAATTTTACAATCAAGTTCAATACCAGGTTTCTGCCTGTCAATGCCTCCAATGAACTAATGATCTTGTACTTGTCCTTTCAAATTGCTTTTTTTTTTTTTTTTTTTTTTTTTTTTTTTGTCTCTATCAGAACTGGACAGTACATGGACTTTACTGGGGTAGCTACAGAACTAATCGACCGGGTTTTATCGAAGAGTCCATGAGGGAGCTTCTATCCTGGGTGGCTAGAGGCTCGATCAAAATCCACATTTCTCACGCTTACAGCTTATCAGAGGTCAGGAACTCTATGTAGTATATACTGCTTTGACCATTCTTTCCATTTCTGACACCTTATTCTTCTACAAGATTATCTTCAATCTTAGTTAACCCCAGAATTATCATGCCCCGACCAAGTTAACCTAAGGATTAACTGGGTTTAGGGGGAGACAACGTCAAATCAATATTGAGTTATGATAATACTATGACGACTTTATCTGGATGATATGGAGAAACACAAAAAGATGGTTAAGTGTGAACTTTGGATTGGTTCTGGATTGATATCAGTATTTGAAATTTTAATAGACAGATGAAGGTGCATCTTTGAAATACATTTTCTCAGTAGCATATTATATTTCTGATCAAATATTGCTTGTAGCATATTTAATCAATTTCTATGTTGAAAAACAAAGAATCAACTATGCTATGAGCATGATGACCGCTTTTATTGTAGTTCTAATCATGAGAAATTTCATCTAATCTAACCGATCACTTGTTCTTAACAGGCTAGTCGTGCCTTTTCTGCTCTAAGCGATAGGAAAGCAATTGGAAAGGTGATGATTGTTCTCGACGGCGGAAGAACAGCGAGATCTAAGCTTTAAGCTGATCAGGATTCAACTTGAAGGGGGTGGAGAGTCTTCAATATCAGCCAACTAAAAACAATCAAAAGTTTTCTTGTGGCCTGTTTAGTTTATTGTTGGCAACGTTGTTGTATCTGTGATAAGCACAATGTCTTTTGACAAATAAAGGTTAGTTTCAAAATCCTCCCGTGTAGATTATACTTTGGCTAATTAGGCCTTTAAAAAAAAAAAAAGAGAGGCTAATTAGGTCTTTTTAAATACAAAAGAGCTAGACGTGTAAATTTCCAAGCGTTCATGTTAAAGAATATTTTCTGTGTCATGAAAAAAATGCACTGAAGAATCGATCTATAAACATTGAAGTTTTACTCGTTTTTTAGTACAGTTCATACAGACAAATGCGTGCCATTAAAGCAAACTTTTGCCATCAACATGTTATTGATATAGCGAGCGGAAGTAAGCGTTTTTCAAAATATCTACACGTTCAGGTTTCGTAGATACTATATACACAGGACGAGTAGAATATCTGGGGTCTTGAGCAGTTTCAAGAAGAGCTCTATCTTGGTCTACTGTCGGTTTTCAGAAAGCGTATATGTTCCTGCTGCAACATCTGCCCTCCATTCACTGGATCAAAACTGCACTTGTAGAAACTGAAAACAAGGCAAAATGGAAATGAGAGAGAGAGAGAGAGAGACCTTAACAAGCCATAAAAGAAGAATTTCTTTTGAATTCGAACTGAACTCCAAAAGTTAAGCTATCTAAAGATTTAGGCCTTCGCGTGCAAGATTAAAGCTCGGAGAGAAAGGGGTTAGGAGCTATCGATTGTAAATCAAGGCGGTTACGTTTGCTAAATGGAAGGTATACTTCTACTAAGTACTGCTAAAATTTTGGGTTCTTAAAGAGCATAACAGAATGTTGTGACTGAATGAATGGTTCAAGCCAAACCAAAAAAAAAAAGATGTAATGAATGGGAAAAGAACTTCCTAAGCGAGAAATTTTGTAGCTGATAGGTGAGATCTCGAGACAACAGCGATAAGAGTAAAGAAAAATTAGAAAAGAACAGTTCCACACCTTCCATCCAAGCCGACAATGATGACAGTGTTCTGAGATCCAAATGCTGCAATGAATTGAGTGTCTTCTGGCAGGTGGAACTGAGCAAACGACCATTCAGAGCTGAAATATTTTGGTAAGACCCCTGGAAAAGATTTGGAAAGCAGAAAATACATATAAAAAATTATGAAAAAAAAAACCCATTAGATCCAAATACCACGATAAACCCCCAAAGAAAAACAACATTATACGAACATCCATGCAGATTAGTAATTTGGTTGAGTATTTGAAACTACATGTTGCCACATCAATTTTACCTCTCATAAAAGACAAAGACGAACCAGGATTGGCACCAGTGTTCCGAGAAATAAGGGCATCAAGGGAAGTTGAAGAATTTTGGTGAGCCAGAGAAGCAGCACTTGAATTAGCACATGGATCCTCCCCAACAACGCGAACTCTTAGGCTGAATAAGTGTACAGTACCTTTGTCACTGGAGGTTGCCAACCACTGGACATTTGGAGAGAGAGCAATACTATAAATTTCTGCTCGGTCAACACCTCTGCGTACCTACAAGAATGAAGGAAATAAATTTAATATAAGACTTGCTTAAAAGCTATCCACCCTACCCTTATAAAGAATTTAATAGAATAGTTCCACGCCTCCGGTAAAATGGCATTTTCAAATTGCACATAATACATATCATAAAATCCATAATGAAGATCTAAAGTTAAAAACCCTACCTCCTGTAAACGAGTCCCGTCCATTGTGTTGAAGATTCTTATTAACGTGCCCTTTGTACTGGCAGTTGCAAGAAGTAGTCCATCCATTGTTAATGTCAAGCAGGCAATTTGAGAATCATGAGCATTTATTAACTTTGTCATATTCAGCCCAAAGTGTTCGATTCGAACATGCCCTCGTTGAAGACCTGGACAAGCCAGCACAGATGTATTTGAATGGTGTGAAAGGCAGCAAAGCCCCCTTGGATTTGCTAGAGTCTCAATCTGGTGAAGCAGCTTCAGATCCATGAAGTTGTAAACATATATTTTATGCTCAAGTACAACAACAATTCGATCTCGTCTTAGTTTCACTGCACGAACCTCAGACCTAAAAGCAAATTCACCAATACAGCGGCTCTGATGATCATCCCAAATTATAACTTTATTTGGCGGATACTGGGAATTAGCTCCTCCACCAACAAGTGCAAGAATGTTGCATCGAAATAGCATCTCAACAATTTTAAATCCGCCACTTTTTAAATCACGTCTGAAAGTTTCCTTGAAAGGGTCACAGTTATATATATGAAAACCACGGCTTGTCCCAGCAGCAAAGCAACCATAATCTTGATTCCAGGATACCGAAAGTAACTCTGTTTCATCGTTGTCACTCATCTCTGGTTCAAGCTGGTTAAAAGAACCAGAAGCCCCACTTTCTGGGGATTCATACGTGCCGACCCTGGTCGGCGGAAATATCCCTCGAGATGTCGAAACAGTTGAACTCATGTCGGAACGAATGGTCATAAGCAGTCGCTGCAATAAAAAGATAATATGAAATGGTTAGGTTAGTGGAACACGCAGAGATAGCAACTCAAAAGTTAAATTCTGCCACTCTATTAATAATACTTGAAATAGAAGATGAAGTGCTGATATGGAGTAAAACAAGCTAACGATTATAGGACTAAGGGAGCCCAAAAAAAGCAAAAGAGCACCTCAACTGTTCCCAATGTAAAGGAAGAACCCTATGCAACGAACAGAATTCCAAAAATTCTTCGAAATGGAGAAAAAACAATTATGGTGAATAACAGAATTTCTTTAATAGTACTAGTCCAAAAGTACAACTAGTTTAAAAGATATATAACTCGACGCTTCCAACAAAGTGCCGTAGAACTACAATCTGGAAGAAAGAAAAAGGAAGAAACAAAGAAGAAAGACACAAAATCACCAATTTCAGACAAGAACAAGAACAAGAACAACAAAAGCATCCACGATGATATAATGTTGCACCAAGTCAAGATAACACAACTCAAAAGAACCAACCCACAGTAAAAATGCATTAAAAAGTAAACAACCAATCAGCGAAAAAGTCGGCCTCTTTCGAAAGCTAGAACCCAACCCACATTGGAAGGACCAGGATCCTTCACCCTCCTCCAAATAGTCAACTCCACTTCAACCCGCTCGCAGAAGTTCAACCTTGCCGGATTGGCCTCAATCGAAGCGGAGCTCCGAAAAGAGCCAATTCACATGACACTACATAACCAACCAATCAGCGAAAAGGCCGGCCTCTTTAGAAATCCAACCAACATTCAAAGGACCAGAGCCCTTTACACCCCTCCAAATAGTTACCTCCACTTTAAACCGCTCATAGAGAACCCTAATTTCTAAACCAACCTACATTTCCAATTCTCCAAAAATTCTAAATTACTCAAATCAGTACAATAATTAAGCCCTAGGCCAAAGAGAACTCAACTATGCTCTTAAAAAAATTACCTTTTTGTTGTCAAAGTAAAAGTTGATCCCAGATAAACAGAAATGGCTCATTTTCAATGCAAGGAAACAATTAAGAAACAGAGAGATCCTAAGTCACAACAAAAACGGAACCTAAAACAATATATGTTGGTGTGAATATATATATATATATATATATATATATATAAACTTTGTTTTCACAAATTAACATTATTATAGTACAAATCATTGAAACCCACAAAGAACGGAAGCTAATAATCAACATACAGGAGCTATATCAAATCACGCCCTGAAAATTTTCGTCAAGAACAATAAAATACGCAAATTAAAGGACACGGATTAAATTCTTTCGTGAAATTAAAGGGAAAAAATCGAAAATTGGGAAGAAGATGAATACATAAAATTGAGATTCATAAAAATGCGAAATAAAAATGAGAAACAAATTGAAAGAAACGTGGGCGATTGGATTTGAAACTCACCAATGAGCAAATTGGGAAACTCGGAAAGCGAAGCCTTGCTCCGATCGCAGACACTGACACACTCTAATATTTGGCAATTTTCCCACCAGACAACGACAATAGTTCTTTTTTGTTCTTTCACTCTCTTCCTCTCTCTCTCTCGCCCTTTCTCTCTCTAGAATTGTAAAATAATTTCCGGTTTTTCCTTTACTTTGTCTTGTTCTTTCCGCGAAGTTGTGTCGTTTCAAGCAAAATCTTTCTTTGGCCGTTCAGTCGTTTAATCAAGTGTGATGCAACTGCCAAAAAATATAAATATATACATATACAGAGGATATATATATAGACTTGTAACAGAGAAAGAAAAGGTGCGTTGGAATGGTGAATTTTCCTATTTCCCTAATTCTCGAAAAAATTATAACAAAATATGAGGAAAAAAATCTATCTCAATTTACATTAAATTCTCTAAATTTTAAATTTCATATTTTAATATAATCATGTTTTGATTTTTAAAACTGTACATTACCAAAAATCTATCCGAATTTTCATTAATTCAATTAGTTTTATATATTCATAAAATTCTATTACTTTTATATTTTATATTTTAATATGAATATCGTTTAATATTTACAAGCTGTGCTCTGAGCTCCACAAAATTTGAGGAATTCTATTGTAAGTATTTTAATTTTTAATTTTTAATTTTTTTTAATTTTGAAATAAAGGAAAACTCACTTGGAAATAGTTTTTCATTCTTTATTTTTTTATTTTGAAATAAAGGAAAACTCTCTTGGAAGTATTTGGAATATTATTATTTGAATAAATTTGACACACATAAAATGTTTGAATTACAAAGTAGAGAAGATACATAATGTTTCTCTATATATAATTATGTCATTCGTTGCCGACAAAAGTATTTCTGGTAATGTACAATTAAAAGCTTTTGCAAAAGTATTTTGTGGGTTCACTTCCTAGTGCAACTGGCAAATTAAACTCATCTTGTAGGTCTTTAATTGGTTTATTTATAATTTTTTCTTTATTAAACAAAAAAAAAAAAAAAACTCAATAGCCAAAGTATGTTTTTTGTATGTATTTTTATGGCTGAAAAAAAAAAAAAAAAACAAACAATCATTGGTAATGAGTCTGTTGACTTTATTGAGGTTTGAATTTGATTTGAATAGACTGGAATTGCTTTGCATTTTTAAATCCGAATTTCGGATATCAAATGTACTAACTTTCTTAAATAAGTGATTATCATGAGATTACGGGTTTAGTTTATAACTTTATATCTACTCAACAATAAATTTTGATCCTAAACTTTACTTGTGTATATATATATATATAAAATCAAGTGATTATAATTTCCGGATTAGGTTTGCATGTCGAATTGGGAGCTAACGGGAATAGTAATAAGAATAACTAGCAAAAACAACAATGAAAGAAGAAAAGAAAACATACATAGAAATGCAAATAGATAACAGTTTTCCTTCTTTTGAAAAAAATCATGTTCTCAGTATAGTGCTCTAATCATGAGTCGGACTAAACAACTAGACAAGGCGGCTCTTCATCTACCTCTTTAGTTTGTACGCGGTCAGATCCAATTCGCAAAAGGATCTGGACCGTGCAGGTTGGGCTAGGCCAAGTTTTGGGCCCACGACTCAGTCTCATTTACATGGGTTCGGGTTCGAAAAAATTACCTAAATAATCACTTTTTTTATCTATTAATCAACATGACACAAACTTCTCATTTTTAACTAACATGACATGAAATTTAATTAACTTTAATTTAGTTTTTGTGTCATATTGGTTTGGTTTGTATTTGATTCGCTGGTTGGAGATGAAAATTTTAAATTGTAATTGGTTGACTTTTCAAAAATTAGTCATAATTTTTATTGATTTAAAAAAAAAGACAAAAACTGATATGAAAAAATATAGTTTAGTTGGAGTTAAACTTAAACACTAAACAACCTCAGTGTTTATTTTTTGTGTCATGTTGGTACTATGATCTTTAGATTTATATCATTCAGACACTTTCCCCTTTAGGTTCCATGTTAAATGCATGGGCTAGCCCCGCGCATGCTTGGCTCATCATATGCCACATTACCTGGTCGGGCTGCCCTTTTTTTTTTCATCGCTCTCTCTCTCTCTCTACGCCAACCTAGATTTCTCTTCAAGCCTATATGGACCGAGTCAGGCTGGACGGCCCATATTTACGATACTAGTTCTAGAAGATAAATTTTATGAAATATTGTGATATCATTATTGAAAATACCTTGTCGATAGAGTATATATAAAAAAATTTTAACCGACAGTTTACATCATAATCATATTAAATAAAGAAAGATGTAAGAATTTGACAGAATTTAACAAAAATCTTATGGTTCAAACTCTATCATGCCAATTGGTCAGTATAATTTATGCCCTACCAAAAATCTCTGCCAAAAAGTAACACGATCTTCAATAACATATATTGTGGCCACTTTTTCACACACAATTGTCCTAAAACTGATTTTTCTGAAAAGAGAAAAAAAAATCCAATAATTGGTGCTCTTTATTACGTTGTCAATTATTTTGTCCTACTAAACGATACATTTAGATTTTTTTTTTTTTTTTTTTTTTTTTTGCTTTTTCAAACATGGTACTTGGTAGCTAGGTGCAAAGAACCGTGTGATAATGGGAAGATCAAACTAACCCCACAAAATCAAACAATTTGCATTAGAGTAATTTAAAGAGAAAGGCTAATACAAGGGTAGTTTTTTTTTTTTTTTGGCTAAATCAAAGGGTAGTTTCCCAAAGAGGAACTCACCCCTCATCCCTTATTTGGAGTACATCACATGACCCATTTGCATTTTGCACTGCGCAAATCGAGGAATAGTTCTAATTAAACAATTAGTATCGCAAACCCCCCCCTCCCCAAAAAAAAAAAGCAATTGATTCTACCAAAATTGAAAAAAAAAAAAAAAAGGGAGGGGGGGGGGGGGGCAAAAGTAGTTTAATTAAATTCATTTAATTAAGCTAGAGCCTAAGACACCGTCAATGTCTCTCTCCTTTTTTTTTTAAATTTAAATGAGGAATTTAAATTCTATATTTTTTAATAAAGTCAAATATGAAACTATCTTTAAATTAGACCTACAATCATCACATTCAATTCACATTCAATTGTCTCCTGCATTTATTATTGAATTACATAAAAGTACGTACAACACTGGAGACTTTCTGGCACAATCTCAAATAAAATGAAAATTAATGAGTTTATAAGACAGTACTAATGCTTTGGTTAGCACAAAAATAACAGGGATAAACTTGAGAAAAGCGTACGTAGCATCACATCACATGTAAAACAGCACACTTATGATTCAACCGAGTACAGTACCATTAAAGGAAGCATCAAAACAAGAATAAACTCAAACAAGTACTGTAGTTAATTTCAAAGCAAATTGTCCTCCTTTTTTTTTTCCCCCTTATAAATTCCATACATAAACCCTTTTTTTTATGATATCTTTATGAGTAATATATGTTTATGAACGGAATCAAAATCATAACAAAATGAAAAAACAAACAAAACTAACAGAACATAATACAAATATGACAGAGTAAATAAAATTCTATTGTTCCATATTTTAAAATTTCAAACTTCTTATTTCGTTGTTGATTTTCCAAAATTTTCACTTTTGGATAAATCTATTAAAAGCGGACAAGAATAATGGACTAGTCTGAAACTTAAAACGAACTCATTATACAATATAGGATAAAAACAGCTTGAGAAGTCACTTATTGTGGCATAGGTACATAATCATTAATAAGGCAATATACAACCCACTAAAATTATTTATTGAATGCAAAGTAAATCTAAATTCTTGATTAGATACAGAGATCGTATCCCTATTCTTCATTTTGCAAAAATTGTAACAATATATACTTGTATATCTTAGGAAAAAAAAATTTGTATAGAAACTCACGACAATATATATATATATAGTTCCATTTCAAACTATATATATATATATATATATATATATAGATGTAGTAGTAGTTTCTAGGTTTATGCATAGCCACAATATCCATTCTCACAAGGAACTCCAGACTTGCACTTTCTCTCGCACTTGCCACAATGGTGCGCATTGAACAGCACATTGGTGCAGCGACCGTCGCAGCACCGCTCGCCGAGCTTGCACTTGTTGCCGCATCGCCCGCAGTTGTTCCGGTCGCCGAGGATGTTCCGACAATGCTTTTTGCAGCAGTAGAGCAGGCTCTTCCCCTTGTTGGCCCTCACCCCATTGCAAACGTTGTGCTTGATGGGATCACAATGCGTGCCTTTCTTTATGATGCTGCTCAAGAACCGGCTTCTCGACCGCATGTTTGGGCTAATAGGCGGGTTGTCGAGGACGTACTCCTCGTCGTCCTCGGCGTCGATGTCGGCTGAGAAGGCCGTTTGGTGAGGATGC
Source organism: Ficus erecta (assembly GCA_008635985.1). Taxonomy (NCBI): domain Eukaryota; kingdom Viridiplantae; phylum Streptophyta; class Magnoliopsida; order Rosales; family Moraceae; genus Ficus; species Ficus erecta. The sequence goes on from BKCH01000010.1 coordinate 5,018,633, forward strand.
AACAACAGCATTGCTAGGGAGAGAATGGTTGTGGCTTTGATGAGGAAATTGGCCATGTTTGTATTTCTCTCTCTAGGATTAATGGGCAATTGTTGTACAAGAGTGTTAGCTAAGGGACGTGGTGGGTTATTTATGCTAAAAGTTTTGTGCAAATAAATAAATATATATATATATATATAATAACAATACTAATAAATTTTGCCTTTATCACCAATGGCGTCATAATTTGCTAAGCTTTAAAGTTTGAATTAATTTTGAATTAAGAATTGCTTATTTGTAGGCTAGATTTTCGGTTAGGGCATGTAATAATGTTAATGTGTTTGACTCTAGCTGTTTCTTCTCATATACTCTTATATATATTTATAAATGTATATAGTGGGGGGCTACTATCAGCATCCCTCCCATTTGACATTTGTAACATAACTTGTATTTTATTATACCAATTAAGTCATTCAAATATAATATTTTTTTAGTGATATTTGTTATTTATACCAATATATGAATGGTATGAAGCACCAAATTTTAAATAAGAAATTACATTTAAATCAATTAATCATTATAAGTTTTTAAATAAAAAATTATAAGTGTCGCATGATATATAATTTATATTTATTTATATGTATATATAAGTCTACCTATCATACCTATCATGGCTGGTAGAATTTTAAATACGTACTTTATAATAAGAACAGAGAAGAAGCACGCTAGATTCATCCTCTTAAAGATTTGACCAATGAAAGTATGCATTAAAAAGTCAAACAGTTTGACATTAGATGTAAAACATTGTTTATATAGCTGTAAATAAAAGATTTCTTTTCCCACTAGCATTATTTCTGTATTGTCCAAAATACTCACAACCACCCTTAAAAAAAGAAAAAAAGAAAAACTAACAACCATTCTTAAAAATAAAAATACTGATGAACCACATATTAAGGTCTACGCTAAATTAGAAATGAAAAAGGCTTGGGGACATGAATCTGCATATAAGGAAAAAATAAAATATAAAAATATAAAAAATGCCAAATATTTAGGGAACAAAACTTATTTTCTGGAAACAGTTTAATTACTTAAAGGATAATCAAGTGTTAATTTTAATTTAATCATAAAAAATATCAGAGAAAAAATTAGCTAAGCTATAGTAGCTATAGAGTACATAATATATCTTGGGTCTTTTGATAAATCCTAAAAATGTGCTAATTTACCAAGAAAATTAGAAATTTTTACTACTACAAATTATACTCTATAATTGCGTGTATTTAAAAAAAATGAAAACTTGAAAAATGAAAAATGAAAAAAGGGGAAGTGATTAGACAGATATTCACGTGTGAAGGATCTCCTTTCTAGGCGGGAAACGCGTAAAGCTAACCGGCTTGTCATGTTACTCCAAATGTATCCCGGCGGCGACACAACAGGGACACGTGTCTTCATCTGCTTGGTCAATCCACAATTAATTAAACAAATCAGAAAAAAATTCAGAAGCACACAAATCTTAAAGCAGTTGACTTCTCCCCTACAGATGCTCTTTTGCTGACTTTTTTTTTTTTTTTAATTGACCTAAATAATTTCCAAACTCCTTTAAAGACGACGATTTGATTTTTATTTTATCAAAATAACCCTAAACTCTTATTTTTTTGACCGTTATGGTCATTTTTGTATAAATCCGTTAACTTGTGAGGGTATTTTAGTAATCTAATAGTTATTAATTTAACAAAGATTTAAAAAAAAATCACAAAAAACAAAAAACAAAAAAGTTTCCTCTCCTTTCTCTCTCTCCTCTCTCTTCTTTTCTCAAAACCTAGATAGCGGGGGGGGGTGGGCAATCGGCGTCGTGGTGGGGTGGGATGGGCATCAGAGTCACGGTAGAGGGAGGGGCCCAAAAACCCAGATCGCGAATTGGGGGGGGGGGGGGGGGGTGGGGGGAGGGTGGCGAACGGAAGCAGGAGGGGGGACCCAGTAGCAGGGTGGGGGGTGAACAATGGCGGGAGGGGGGCGACGAATCAGAGAAAGGGAGTAGGGGCAGGGCAACCCAGTCGGGGTTTGGGGGGGCAGGGGGGGGAGACCGAGAGAGAGAGAGGGAGGGTATTTTAGTCATTTTAGTATAAAAATTAATCATTTTAGTAAGATTCTGTTAAAAATTTAACGGATTTGGACGGAAAGGATTATAATGGCAAAAAAAATAAAAGTTTAAGGTCATTTTTGCCAAACAAAAAAAAAGGGACCAAACCGTCACCTATGAAAGAGTTCAGGGACTATTTAGGTTAATTATTATTTTTTGTTGGTCCTTTTTTCTCTTTTGTCCACTTATTCTAAATGTTACCATTTAGAATGCAAAATCCAACCTAAATTGCGTGTGTTGACTCAATAATCTCTTTATAGCATTAATTGGGCGTCCTTGTTTCTCTCTCTTTCCTTTTACATATATATATATATATATATATTTCTAGAGCATTAATGTCAAACATTAGAAAAAAAATTTCCACTCTTCCATGCTACTACATACACGATGAGGTATTGAGGTTATTTGATTTCATATGTATAAAGTGAGTTCTATGTTTGAATTAAGTTATAAACATGCGTTTGGTGATAATATTTGGATTATAAAATTTGAATTTAAATTGATTGTGCATTTATCGAGAAATTTGAAAAGCTGGAGTTAAAAAGAATGAAAACTTAAAATGTATTAAAAAAATATCTCATTTGGACTTGTCTATATAAAGTTGTGGACTTTTAAAATTTGAGTTACAAAACTATGTGAATAGTGAAGCTGAAGGAAAAAAAAAACAAAAATTGGATTGTAATTTTATGGTTTGGATTGTGCGTCCAAATATCCCCAAGTTCATAGAATTCGAATCCTTTATCTCAAATTAAAAAAAAAAAAAGTAATTAATATTAGGTAGGAAATGTTAATAGTATATATGAATTTTAAAGCCTAAATCATTTACCTTTGTCATTTTTTCCCCTAAATAAAACATTTACCCTTTGTTGTATATTTATCATCAGAATTTAGCCTACACGAACAGTTCACAACTGTGTAAATTAATTCCATAAAAAATAAAACAAAAACTTATAATTTGCTCGTTTGTAAAAAGTTGCGATTTGATCTCATACTTTTTCTTTTTGACTAAAAGGTTTTTAAACTCTTTAAAATGGTGCAATTTACTACTTTTACTAAAAAAAAGAAAAAAAAATTCCTCTAAAAAAAAGGGGAAAAAATGAGATGAAATAGATCAAACGTATCATACATGTAAGTTGAATCGTACAAACTTTTTGTCTTAATTATCCTTTAATAGAAAATCATGTGTGATTTATGTGACATTTTCTATTAGATTTTTAACGTTTACTAACAAAAAAAATAAAAATCTTTTTAAAGAGTTTAGGTACCTTTTAATCACAAAAAATGATTGTGGATCAAATCGTAACTTCATAAAAGGTTAGAGACTGAATGAGCAAGTTACCTTAAAAAACTGTGTAAATTGTTTGGGAGCATATCTCCAAACACATCTCCAAAGATTTTTTTTTTTTTTTTTTTTTTGTCTTTTTCTTCAACTCAAAATTACTCTTCACTATGACAGCTCCAGATGCCTACAATAAATTCAAACTTTAAACGTTAAAGGCTTTGTTATTTCAAGTCCAAATGCAATGTTTTTTTTTTTAATTGCATTGAATTTGAGAACAATGAAATAAGATCCATATTGATATTTCTTATTAGCATATTTATGATTTTACATGTTTTTTTTTTTACTCAAAACAGTTTTTTTTTTTATCCCTTCAAATACATATTTCCAAAACTACATCTAATTTCAAAACCAAAACACATCCGTAAAACTTCGCCAAACGGACCTTAATGGCCTAGAGGCTCAGTTTCCAAAGGAAATGAAAAAAGTACTCAGTTGTTTGATTTCTAATAAGATTACTCACTTGCCAAAAGCTTGTGATTTTCAAATTAGGTAAGCGTTTCTCAAAATTTAGTCTTGAGATCAAAGTGTCTACGGTTTCTGAAAATTATATTGGAATTTGGAGATTGTAGAAATTAGGGTTACTAATAATCTTCCCTCTCCATAGTACATACATTAATCAAACGCATATGTATATATGTATGTATTTTGTATACACAGTAATAAAAGCCATGTTGTCTACTCTATTCAACTTCTGAAATTCTAACTTTTGTCTCTATAAATCTTTTCTCAAAACTTTTAATTGTATGTTGATAATACAAGAAAAATTACAACCTTATACTCACTTCAGAATTGAAATATATATACATCTACGAACTAGTACTCTAATTCTTTTACAATGCCTCGCCGAAATTAAAAAAAAAAAAAAAAAAATCATGGCTCTGTGAATGTATATGCATGTCTAATAATATATTCATACGCAAATACATATATTCCTATTTATGTAAGTTTGTGCATGTTAATTTGCATCTACATGTAGAATGTGTGCATGCAAGCTGTTTGTATGAAAGTATGAATGTCCATATATGATGCTTTTTGATGGTAGCACATAAAAAACAAAAACAAAAAGATCCAAATATAACTGAATGACCATAAATATATATATATAACTCAAATCTAAATTATATAAATATATTTGTACATGATGTCACTTGGAACTAGGCAAGCAATTGGCATCATCACATGCATGGTGCTTGATGCATGCCACAAACTTATATCATGTCCTATATATATAGACACACACATATAGATATATATGATCTATATATATACAAATATATATATGTATGGGACACAAGTGGCCAACAAATTGCGAGGCTTTCTATAACAACGGGGGGAACTAGCTTCAATGGAATATAGTGGTGGGTACTCTCTCTGCGACACAAACCTGCTTAAAAAGCTTTTTTAAGCAATCAGAGATTCAAGTGGGACAGTCACAAAAAAAAAAAAAAAAAAAAAAAAAAAAAACAGAGAGAGAGATAAAAAGATAAAAGGACGTTGCTAATATATATATATGTTCATATATATAACTATATATATAAGATGCATAGAACAACGAAAAGGGCTATAATGCGGTGCGCAATGAGTTGGAAAAAGCCCCAAGACACACCTTAAATAGTTTGTTTCACACCTTCTTTTCCATGTCGAGTTAGAGAGAGAGAGAGAGAGAATCATCAGCTAGCTATATAAGCAAGATCAGTACTTGCATTCAAACCTGCAGATAAAAAGAAGACACTGCACAGTGCACCCACATATATATATATTTATACATACACAAATACACGTATATATATAGGCCCTAGCAAGCTCCAATATTGGCTAGCTTATTAACAAACACGAGGAAGAAAAGAAAAGCGTACTTCTCTTGAAAAAAGCCATTCACTTATCAGTATGTACTGTAGATGATGATGTAAGAAAAGGAAAAAAAATGGTTATTCCTGGATTTTTATTGTTTGTATGAGTTCTTTTCTCTTTCTTTTTAAAATTAAAATTTTTTTTTTTTTTGCATATGGGAAGTGAAAAAAGTACCAAGTGGGTAAAGCTGCAATCAATTAGGATGTCAGAAAATGTAAACAATACACTTATATACCTGGACCATCATGGCTGATCATCAGGGGTCATAGAATTATTGTTTACTAAGAAGAACAAGCAAAGGAATAATAAGTACTGATATCATCTTCAAGCTGGATTATCAATAACAATAATAGAGATGATCATGACATAATAAATAAAGACATATATAGATATACATATATATATATAATTTTGGTAGTAGAATTCAGTAGTTAATATTTGTTTAGAAATAATTAGACAAGAAAATGGAGGGGCAATATGGAAAGGAGGAGCTCCCTTCAGTCCAAGCAAAGAGAAAGAGGGGGATGAAAAGTATCTCCCGCTTCATTCACACAATCACAGTAGAAAATTTATCGATCGAGTCTTTGATCCCCTTTAATTTTTAGTTGGCATTATTTTCTACTCGGTATTTGAATGAATGAGTCGGCAGTTACTTCATCAACCCATTATGTCCTATCCATGAGTGGGCTGAAGGAAGCTCTCGCTCGCCATTTCTTCATTCATGCATATCCCAGCAGTACACATATACATATGCATATATGTACATATATGTTTATGATCAATCAGGCAAAATGGGACAGCAAGCTCTGAAAAATCATGTATGGAAGAAAGAAAAGTGAATAGTAAATCAAGCCAATTATGCAAACAAGAGAGGTGAAATGTGTTACTCTCCAAAAATGCCACAAAATTGTGATTAACAATCACAGTCTCACAAGCACATTGCCATTATATATATATATATATATATGTTAGAGAGAAGAAAATTAAAACACACACATGAATATAGTATATGTTACTTCTCATTTTGACAAAAGCAAAGAAAGAAAGAAAAAACAACAACAAGAATCAGCTGAAAATAAGAAGTCACTTTTTTTGGGGGGTAAATGAAGAAGTTACTTTTCATTTCCAGATTTAGCAGTGGCCCAAATTGACATTATCATTATATATAGCAAAATAAATAATCAAAATCCAAAAAACTTAACCTAATTAATAATGTATAACAGCAGTAGTGCTACTCTATGAAACCCTGATAATAGGCTCATTATATACTTAGTTACTACTATTTTTTTATGCCTAACCTATAAATATAGGCTCATTATACTGAGTATATATTATTCTGATCAAAACATAATCAGCCATAAGATATCAAACACATATCCAAAGTACTAAAACAAATTATTAAACAGACAAACAACAATTTGGACCATTAACTAAAACCTCATGGCTAAAACGGGATGTCGGATTTAATAATACCAAAGATTAAGTTAAATAAAAAATAAAACAAACTTATAATATTCATGAAGCTTTCCTGTGAGCAAGAGGGTAAAATATATAGAGAAGAAATAAGAGAGCTGGGAAATGAAGAAAAGGAAGAAAAACATTAAGATTTTTACAACATGAGTAAGGATTAGTAAATAACCACGGTATATATGTAGATATATATACATATATATATATGTATATATATTCGCACCACGCAACAGCATCGATAATCTAGAAAATTAACCCATGATTTGCGCTGGAAGATTACGAATTAATTTAAAGACTTATTGAAAGAGATTAAACAGATCAAACTGATGTTGAAAGCTCAACGAAAACGAAAGCAAAACCAAAGACATATCTGAGATTAATGTACCAAACCTTGGGAAGTAGAAACCTTTGACAAATTTATAATCTTAAAACTCCTCTAATATATATATTGTCTTCTAATAAGAGGGAACGAAGAGAGCGTATATATATTTATATATGTAAATCGATCTGAAAAATGGGGGGTATATATGAAAGAAAAAATATATATTTGTAAAAATAATAATAATAATAATGATAATAATAATAAAAGACAATAATTGAGTGGATGACAAACAATAGACAGAAAAAGATATGGTGAAACTTAACTGTAACTGGTTGGTACAAGTTTATGTTGGAAATATCCTCTCCATTCCTTGAAACCCTAAAAGTTTTAAGTGCTGCCATGTTGTTGCTGAAAACCCTAGCTATAGTACTACTTCTCAAGTTTTTTATGGCAAGAAATATTTAGATGGAAATAAGGATATTAATATAACACAAAAAAAAAAAAAAAACGGGGTAAATTAAAATGGAAAAATGACTTGCCCAGAATAAGAAAGAGGAGGTGGGTTTTTTTTTTTTTTAATTATTTTAATGTAGAGGAGATGATGGGTCACTATCTCCATGAGAGTCAGAGACAAGAAAGCGACTCCAAAATCTTAAGAAATCTAACACAGGAGAGAGAGAAAAGAAAAGGAGAAAAAAAAAAAAAAAAAAGGGGCCATAGGGTGGGGGTGAGAAGCTGGGTTTTCATTTTTCCTGTCTCCAGGTGATCTTCTAGCAGATGATAATGTTAAAAAAGTAAGGAAAAGTGAAAAATATTGGACATCATTTCTCTCTCTCTCACACACACTTGTAAAAACACAAACATGAGTACTAATTGGGTGAAAAAAATAGTTCACGATGATTTCACATGACCACATCTGTTTTATATTATAAGGATTAGAATTTAAACATTGGACACCCAAAGTTTTAAAAAATGGTAAAAGAAAGAAAGAAAGAAAGAAAAAAAGAGACAACATTAGAAGAGACTAGTTTTAAACCAAGATTATAAGTCAGTTGGGGGTCACAAAATTTTAAGAAATTTAAGAAATTGTACCGTCCTATGGTAATTTCACATGACTTCATCTGATTACATTACCCAAAGTTTAAAAATGATGGAAAAAAAAAAAAAAAAAAAAGATTCACCAAAAAATGGTGAAAAAAAGAGACAACATTGGAAGAGCAAAGTGTTTTTAAATGACCATGACAAGATTATAAGTCACTTTGGGGGTCACAAAATTTTAAGAAAATCGATTATTTATAAGCAAATTTTTGGGAGATAGTTTTAAATTACTATTTTTGTAAGGGATTGAAAAAATCGAGAATAATAATTACAACATGTGATATTTTAGCACTTTTTTATAATTAAATTAAGAAACTACCAATATCCTAATCAAGTGATGATCCAAACTAGAAAAGAGAAGAGGGTGGAGCCATGTTGTACTGATTCCTTGGGGTAACTTATTTGACCATATTGTCCCAAGCACAATAATAAAAATAAATTAATAATCATAAATACATTGTATTTAATGTGCTTTGTTCAGACAATAAGATTATGATCATAGGGCGACAACCAACAACCATGACACCTAACATATATCTCTCTTTTTACAAAAATTCTTATCTATAAAAAAAATAATAAGTTTTTATCGTAAGATCTTTTATTTTACACTAGTATGTATCAAAAAAAAATATTATTTTAATAAAATTTTCAATGATATGATATATAAACAGAGCATATCAATGTAAATTTTTAATATAAATATTAAAAAACATATCGTTTAAAAACTAATCAAAGGACTAAAACATAATTCCTACTAAGATATAGGAGGTTTTACCGACGTAGAAGCTTTATAAATATATATATATATATATGCATATATATTCTTAGAATGCTACTGTTTCTCCCACTTTCAGCTGTTTACTGATCATAAAATTTCCTCAACCATTCATTTCATTTGTGAATTCTATATATACGACTCTGTCCGCGATTGATATAGAATTCCTTCATTTTCCCACTTTAAGTTGCTCTTTCACATTAATGTCACTGTTCTGAAAAGTGGTTCAGTTCAGACATGATTTTCCATACAAAGTCATATGTCTACAGTCCACATGGAATGATTGACCCATTACAATTTTTTAATTACTGTATTTTATTTTATTTATTCTGGTAGAATTATTTTATTTACCTATTCGTTCATCATTCTGCCTTTGTGCTTCATAGTATACTTTAAATTTCCACTATTTATTCCAGCAAAAAAATTTTCACTATATATTATATTGGAGTTCGCCTTTTTCGCACGCAAAAACACACGCAATATAAAATTTTCTTATTGATCTAAAGTTTTTTAAAGCATTTATAATAAGATCTGTTTTTTGATATTATCGATTAAAATAAATGATAATATCGTCAATCAAATCTGTTTAAAATTTAATCTAACGATCAAAATATCAATAGTATAAAATAAGATATCATATCTTGAAAAGTCAAATTTTATTATCATTTTCAATTGAAAAGTATAGTTTAAAAAAAAAACGTATTTGTCCCATTTTATGCAGGATGACAATCTGTAGAGGAGTAGTCCCAATTTAATTGGGGCGTAAATAGAGAGGGGGTTCTGTTCATGTTAGTTCTTCACGCCAATTGATTAGACATTTTATATTATAAAATTAGACATAGATATATAATTTGCTAACCCGATCAATAATTTACAGTATTTTTTAGCTCATAAAAAACTGGTTCACCAATAATAAGGGGAGATCTATGTGTAGACTAGGCTTGACTTATAACAGTGGGCTTTAGCCTTTAGGAAATAAAGAGAAGAAAACCGAGCCAGTTGATTCATGTCAGGTTAAATAAAAAAAAGTCATTCTCCCAATAGTACTTTAAAAACACACACACACACACACATATATATATATATATATATCTGTTTGAATTGGACTGATATATAATAGGGGTACCCCTAGCTACCTTTGAAATATCTTTTTTTGTTTTTTTTGTTTTTTTTTTTTTATCATGGTTCTTCTTTTAATTCTGTGGTCCAGGATTTGCCTCTCAATTTAGCATATTTTTCGTAAATTAGTTGCAGATAAAATTTTTAAATTAAAGTTAATTGATTTTTTAAAAATTAATAATAATTTTTGTTGATTTAAAAAAAAAGAATAAAAATTGATATAAAAAATATAATTTAATTAAAGTTAAATTTATATTCCAAATAAAGCATTAGGATTAGATCAATAGTTTGCTTGAAAGTATACTGGTACTCCTTTTTTCTTTTCTTTCTCAAGAAGAAATTTTTATGTTACGTTGGGAGTCAATGAGAAATGATGTCACATCATTAACTTCAACAAAATCTTCAATGCAACATTATTGTATGTTGCCTTAAAATTTCATGTGCTCCACCACTTAGGTCGTGGTTTAATAGTATCGAAGTTACCAAAGTTACCAATAAGTGATTTGATAGATAAAAAGTTTAAATTAGAGTTATTTTTAGATTATCAGTGCGCTTGAGATCATTTTTAAATTAAGTTAACACAACAGTTCGTCCCTTCACACTTTCTTCTTCTCTTTAATTTTTTCATTAAAATTCATGTGACCTATCTAAAGAGATATAGCCACTTGAGAGTTATATTCCAAACAAACCACATAAAATGTTTGCTTCCTTAGTTGTAGCCATCTGCATCGCAGAGAGTGCACCATGGAGACCAGCATTCGTTCCGTGCGTTCCCAAGTCTTGTTTGCCATCATACACACACACACACACACGCACACACACTGATATATATATATATATATATGTAGTTATATATTAAAGTCTCTGCTGTATATATAGCTTTGGTATCAGCAACAAACGTGATAGTGGGTAAAGAAAGAAACACAGGACCAGTAAGGAGTAAGGACAGTCCTTGCCCACATTCAGCTTGATTCTCGTGCTACGTCAGTTCATAATTTGCTCAAAAACTTGCACACACTCTGAATCTCACCAGCAATTGAAAATTATTTGCTACTATTGTTTTTGCCTGTTAGGGTACTTTTTTTTTGCAGGAAAATTAAGAATCTTAAACATGCCCATTTGTGGGAAAGGACCAAACTCTAATAGAACCCAAAAAAAACTCAAAGAAGTTGAATACAAGGATCACATATATATATAGTTATAGCCCTATATATATATATGTATATATGTATGTATAAATTATATTACACAGAAGAAGTAAAGCCGGGCGGGCGGGCGGGGGGGGGTGTGGAATTTTGGTTTGGCAAGTTTGTGGTCCAAAAAGAGTTGTGTGTTTCTTTGAGTGGTGGGTGTGAGGAAAAGGAAAGACAATACTAGTGTTTAGAGTAAAGCTAGGGCACCTCTGGTGTCTTACATTATATGAGGTGATTTTCTATATTATTTATCATTTGGTAAGAGATGGTACTAATTTTACTAATAAAAAAACAAAACAACTTTATTTTTTTCATCCACGAATGTAGTAAGGGGTACCAGAGATGTCCGTTAGCTTTATTCTAGTGTTTTCCACCAAGGGGGTGTGAAAATGATGAGCTGGTCTTTTGTTGGGTTTTTTACTTTAGAGCACTAAGAGATAGTAATGAGAGAAGAGATGACAAAGTTGCTGGTTGATCCCCACAGCCCCTCTGGCCTCTACAATGGGGAGCAAACAGCCTGACAGACATGTTGTTTTGGACCACCTCTTTGTCCTTTTGATGCCCAATTTTCTGATCCCCTCCCTCTGCTTTCATCTGGATAGGTAGAATACCATTATTATTCATTCAACATAACATCTAATTCTCATACACATTCTTTAGTCCACCCAACTCCAAAAAAAAAAAAAAAAAAAAAAAAAAAAATTCTTTATGATTTAACCATATTAGTTAGGTCAAAATAATTTGAAATTCTCTGGTGTCATTTCTGTGTCACTCTGTAAAGTTTGTGGAGAGCTTTTCCAAGTACCAAGACATTTATAAGTAAAGCAATGAGCTGCTATCGGTTCATATACATTAGGGGGTGTGCAACGCCTTAATTAGGTTTTACATGTATATACTTTAACATAAAACAAAATTAGCGTAGTGAAACACTTAATGAAACACATATATAAGTATAGCAATGAGCTGCTATTTGATACACTTACAAAACGGCACTTGTAACTTTTTTTTTTTTTTTGTGAGTATTGTAATAACTAGATAATTTCATAGTTTTTTACACTAGTATCTAAATAGTATCATATAACAACATTCTAAATAAAAAGTTACAATTGCCGGATGTATTCGCCTTCTGGATACGAGACCTTTCCTACACATACATACAAATAGGGAGGTACTATTGTTCGGCACCCTAACTAGATGGTACTTGTAACTTTTGTGGTATGTTATATCAATTAGGAGATTTTAGTGTATTATTTGTCAACTAATCCTATCTCATAAGATTATAAATAGGAAGTTATTATATTACTAGATTCTAAATAGAAAATTAAATATAAATCAACGAGTTGGTATAAGTTTCTATAAAGTTACAAGCACCAGATAGTATCCGATTCCGGATATAAGAGCTTTCCTATATGTGTGTGTAACGCCCCAAATGCTAACTAACAATAATAACAGAAATTAACATGAGTAATGTGATGGAATAGTATTTAGTTAATTCCAACGTTATGTTGAGTTATTTTTCACAGGTAATGTGAGGAGGACTTGACGTGCTAGAACAAGATTCATATCAAATTAATAGATTTTATATGATGATTTGATGAAATATTGTGTGATTATTATGTAATATTGATGTATTATATGTAGGCATAAATATACATAATTACTTCCTTATATCTTCGGATTCTATTACGAGAATCTCAGTAATTGGTAATTATTTTAATTGATAATTTATATGGTTCAATCAAGGAGTTTGGGGATTGACTTTTAGTCATTAATTCCTATATTCATTGTATAATATATTTCCTCATTTACCAAATTCAGTAAAAATAGAAGGATATTTATTTTCCTTATTCTTTAATGACCCTATTGGCGTGTATATATATGTACACATGCTACCATACATTTATGCAATCTTCTGAATCTATATATATGTTAACATATTGTCTATTACTTATATATATTATATAAGTATTTGTTATTTTCTATACTTATACATATACGTAGTTACATGTCAGTGAGTGTTAGCAGAGGGAAAAAAAAAAAGTGAAGGAAAAGAAAAATAAAAAAAAAGAGGAAAATTAGATTTTTAATTTAATGGAATTTCTCTAACTGTCTCATAGATTTTGCTTGCCGAAATAAACCTGTTTGACAACCTAAAATTTCCTTTAAACATAGAGCCAAGACAACTTTCATTCTCAGAAAAATTTTCACGTATAATAATTTTAACCTCTCTCTCTTTCTCTCTGTCTCTTCTACCTAGCCACCATTATCATCATCTTTCATCCTCCTCTATTAATTTCTTTTCAAAACCGTATGGACAATTTCTTTGGGAAATGTATATTTTTGTTATTGTTGGCGATGATGATTTTTTTTTTATTTGTTTGGTTTGGGATCCTTTAAGTGATGATTGTCTTGACGGGTCTTATCTTATGGGTTTGAGGAGATGACAAGAATATTTACGGAATGATGATTGAGAGAGGCTATTTGATCTATTGACGAGGGTTTATTGCTTTAGAAATATGTTAGGTTTTGTAAATTATTGATTTTGTCGACTAGACGGTTTTAGGGTTTTTATCTTTTTATCCTTGATTTTCTTGGATTATTGATTTAATGATTTTATATGTTAAAACATGTATTAGGGCTATATTTTTCATGTGTGTAAATCATGTACGTTGTGGGGATAATTTTTTAATATTTTTAATGAATTTTTTGTGTGGAATTTTCGGATTTGATCACTACAGGTAATTTCCAGATTTTATGATCAGTATTCCAAACTGTTTTTGAGCATGTAAACGGACTCTGTTTTTAACGAATTTAGTATTGTTGGAAAGCTTTGGATGTCTATTTTCATTTGAAATCAGTTTCAGATCATTTGAAGACTCATGTGAATTTTTATGATTTTTCAATGAAGCAGAGGTCGGGCTGCTAGTTTCTATAAAATTTTAGTGATCAGAATTCAAAACTGTTTTTGAGGGTCCAAACGGTCTTGTTTTTAACGAATAAAGTACTATTAGAAAGCTCTAGATGTCTACTTTCGTCTAAAATTAGTTTTAGGTCATTTGGAGTCCCATACGAATTTTATGAATTTTTAAAAGAATAGAGGTTTAGCTGCCTTTTGTTTTGTTTTGTTTTTTTTTTTTTTAAGTTTTGTAATTTTGTGTAATTGTTGGATTTTTATATTTTTGATCTTATTAAATAATGAAATAGGCCTATTAGATGCTGTTAATATGATAGATGTATTTGATGAATTATTAAGGAATTTTAGTAATTTATTTATATTTATTATTTATGACATAAATGGTTTTAAAGGCAAGCACTAGAGACCTCAATCGAGCGTCATCGTCGGAAAAATTTAAAAATGTTAATTAAGGCGTCTATGTAAGTACACTATCACCTACAACATGAATTAAAAAATTGAGAAGCATATGTTTTGATGTTGATGATGATGTTATGATGTTTTTAATATTTCTCTTATGAAGACATTTTGATAAAAAGTATTATATATGTATGTATATGTATTTTTATATTTTAAAATGGCGTTATACACCTTGATGATGACGATGATGATGATGATGCTTAGTGAGCGAACTTTTTGTCACCGTTGGTTTGAGATTTGCTACCCCACTCCTTCCGTGACTAATGTTATGACGGTATAACGCCGGACCTAATATATGACAGTTTTGAAATTTAAAAAAGTTTTTCAATGATGTTTATAGTTATGATGATAATTATGACGATGAAAAAAATATTTATTTACATTTGTGAGATTTAAGTGTCTTACTAATTCTTTACATATATAAGTTAATTTATGTTGCAGATAAAGGAAATGATAAGAGATCATATTAGAGAAGCTTAGAGCGAAAGCGGAACAATTTATGATGGGAAAATAGGATGAACAATCATAGATAAACAGTTTTAATTTCAAATAAAGTTTTGAGATTTTGATTTATTATTATTATTTTGATTGAAGATTAATATAGAATTTCTAAAATTTTATTTCATGATGTGGTTAAAAAAAAATTCTATGGTTTTTTTCTAAAATTTTCTAAGTAATTATTTGATTAGTTGAGAATACTATTTCAATTAAATTCTTTCATATTTTTTTTTTAAAATATTAATGTTTAAAAGAGAAATCAACGAGTGAAACATTCGTTACAGTGTGTGTATGGAAAATAAAAATGCATAAACAGTTAGCATGTTACTCCCCTGCTCCCAACACACAAACCCACGTGCAAATTTCGACAATTCACACAGAAGGGTGCAGAAGTTACCAACCCGTACAATTCTTCATACATAAAAGAGAAAAAAGCATAAATCCTAGCTGGGCTAAGGGGGCCCGCCAGCCAAGTCTATAATTCCTAGACATGGTGGAAAAGCAACGACATGAAAGAGAGAGAGATTCCTACTTCCGTAGAGGTAAACAACGGCGATAAGAAACTGGAAAACCCAGGGACAAAAAAAAAAAAAAAAAGGTTGCAGAACTGGGCAATACCGACACCTTAAACTCGTCTGTTAAACTGTTAAAAACACTCGAAATACTGCAAAAGGCTTGAACAGAATCACCATAATCCAAAAAAACAACCAGTAATTAGTTAAAAGAACTCCTTGATTAGGAAAACAGTAACTTCAGTAGTGAGATGCATGAAGTCATGTACATGTTGGAGGGGGAAAAGAATATATATATATTTTGTATATAAATGTGTGTTTGTGTATATATATACAAAAATTTCACATATGGTATGGATTTCCGTGCATAACAAAATTTGGTCTCTGTGGATGAAAATTCAGTATTCGGCTAACCATCTAATCTCTTTTGAGGATTGACCAAGCTTAAAAACACCTTGGATACATCGGACATTTAGACCTCACGGCAAGATCGGTTCATATTTAGATTCTTATGGTACCTTCCATCTGATTTTTTGTGAGGCAGCTTAAAAATGAGAGAATGTAACAAGTGTGTACTTGGTTTCCCGATGCGATCAAATTGCTCCTTTTGTAGAAGGCTGCTTGTGCTACGAATGTGGATCTTTGATTTCAGAACAACTGAAACAACAAATTTGTCGATCCATCTCCAAATGTTCGTAGATCTGGAGGTTTAACCAATGCCCTGCATAGAGGGCAAGTCCTTTCTCTCTCAAACCTGAAAAAACATAATTTTCTTTTAGTCAAAAGATTAAACAAATATAATGTCACTGCACCAAAAGAAAAGCAAAATAAAGTAAATCCTAATTGTAGGCTAAAACTCTGGCAGGGTTCAGTTTTTATATTTTGCTGAACGGCTGGGTTCAGTTAAGCAGTAACAGGTTCCCCGACAATGGTATCAAGTTAATCTACAAACCATAATCTTAGGTTAGCCATTGAGTGAAAATCGAAAGATTAGATGGAACGCAACAAACTAGGAACTTATCCTGCTTAACAAGTCCTTCCTTTCTATGAGGAGAAAGGAGTTCGCAAAGAAGTTTTTCAGAAACATAATTTCTTAAACTCTAATAGCTCAAAGCACCATTTTTTAAAAAGGATTTACAGGGGGCATTTTTCTTTTCTTTTCTTTTCTTCGGTTCTAAATTTAAGGAAAAAGTTTATGCAAAAACTTGATTTATTTTTTTAATCCAAAAACTTGTTACAAATGAGAATTGGCCGCGGGATTTCTATCTTGGAAAGGGTGATCCTAGTGGTAATTGGAACTCCAGTAAAACCAAGTTTTCTGGTCAGACGGCAACTTCCATATTATATATGTCCGGCTCCCCTGTTTGCACAAGATGCCTGATCCAATATATGACAAAAGCTTGTTTTGAGAGGTTAAAAAAGGGAAGACAAACGATAAAAAGACGTAACAAAAGCTTCTTTCCTATCGTCACTCTCTATTATTAGCATACGTATCTAAGACACCCCATGTCGAAGTTCTTGACAATCAATCGTGCTCTTATAATCTTTATCAAAGAAAGAAACTTATCTTTGCAGGTCTCAACCCAATTGGGCTTATACTGTGAATAAATGAAATCCAAAGATAAGAAATAAAGAGTATGCAACTGACCACTCTGAAACGCAGTCCTCGCAGAAGATGTGTTTACAGCGCAATAAGATTGGAGAATGCATCTTCTCCTGGCAAATAGCACAAAGATCTCCAGCTGCATTTACCTGGAATCAAATCCTTCTGAGTTAGGTTACAGCAGTTATTACGTACATGAAGCAAACCAATCTTCATCATATAAATACAACTACTTATACTGAAGCAAACAGAAGAATGAGAAAGTAGACATGACATCTGTCAGTAACATTGCTTTAGAATAACACAAAGAAAGCTTGGTTCTTTGGTTTCGATGTTAACCGAAATTTCTTGAACTAATTATGATAGTGAACTGATCTTAAGCACAAGTTCTTCAATGTACAGCATCAAAGACACAGAGAACAGACATAACGCAGCAACTCATGAAACATCTTGAGAAGTACTATAATTTTTTTTACCCCTAACCAAAGGACCATGTCCAATCTATGAGCTAATATTAAAGGCCAAGTATTAAAAGACATTTCACTCCACTTGCTAGAACAACCAGACGAATGCGACATAAGAAGTAAATTTAAGCAAAACTAGACTGCCAATATTAACCTGTTCTGGTGTGGCACGAGACCCATAATTTACATCCCTCCGCGATAGTGCCTTTGCAGCAGATAAAAAGGATTGAACCTACAAGGCAACGAAAATAAGTTAAAGATAATATAAAATTGATTTCCGCTCCAAAATTGAGTCATCATCATCTTTACGTGTCAATAAAAAAATAATAATAATAAAAAGACGATACATGTGCTGATGTGCACACACACACAAAATCACAATTGAGAATATTGCACTGTAACCGAAAAAGAATACCTTCTCAACAACAGACGTAAGCTTAAAAGTCAAATACAATCCTGTAGTTAGTGACGAGAAGATGCTTCCATAATCTTTGTTCAGAAAGAAACGATACCACACAGGTGTTGGTAATATGGCACGGTACAACAGCAGCGTATACTCAATCAAGGTTAACATTTGTCCCTTTAAAATGAGATGTCTATCAGCAAAAACATAATCACCAGAAATTACTAGAAAGAAAAATTGAAAACTACCATACATTAAGCGCTATGGCTCACGTGACATGCTTCTGGTTATTTCTAATAAATCATGCTATTTTACCTGTCTGCGGTAGTTATAGCCTCTCCCATTCTTGTAATATATAAGCACCAAACACTTGAGAGCCATTGCCGCCTGCCTCATTAGTGTATCTGAATATAAATGCAACAGCATTAGTCTAGGACACAAATACCAAGGCAACAGTGAAGGCAAAAACACATAGAGAATAGAGATACATAAAAATGGCATACAGAAGTAACAGAACCAGGGGAAATTCTTCAACCACAATAAAAGTAAAATTTGTTTTCAAGATGAAAAAACTGATTTTTGAAAAGTTAAAATTGAGAATTACCAAACCATTTTAGAACACAGTTCCATATTTAAATAGGTTTTAAAAAAATCAAAGAACTAAACTCCCCATTGGAAGTTCCATCTCCATGTTCAATTTCAGATTATTTAGTGTAACTTGCAATAGATCGACTGTCTACCACTCTCTTTTCAAGATGAACTGTCTTCATAGGTTAAATAACAATAAATACTACTAAAATGTAGAAAGTTTTTTATCTTTAGCCAAAAGACAAGAGAAATGAACAGAAAACGAAAGCAAAGAAGAGAGGAGAGGAGAGAAAAGAAAAAATCCATACCATTTACCAAAATGATGAATATAGCATGCCAAAAAGGCGGTACTGCTTGTGGAGGAAGCATGACTAGCGGGTATAAAAGATCATCATTCCGAAACCACCAATAAATACTAATTATGTGAAGCATAAAGGCGATGACAATGCCAACAAGGATATAACTATTCCTCTCTCCCTGTAGAAATCAACAACTATTCAGTCTCTTTATCTGCTGCAATGGAACTTAGGTCAGGCAAACAAAAAAAGACAAAAAAATCTGAAGACACACCTTAAGAGCTGTCTGCCGCCGAACAATATCATTTGATTTATACATGACAGCAGATATCCATATCGTGACAAAGAAACCTGAAATTATCCAAAACAAAAAAGATAATGAAACACAAAAGCAAACTACAACACTCATGTTAAAGAAACACGAAATCATCGTGGTATCATTTTGCGCACATAGGGGAGGCGGGACTCGGTAATCAGAATATGATAACTGCGAAGTTGCATCAAACTACTAGAAATATAATAAAATTCACATGGTGGGAGAAATTTTATGTACTAAGAAGCAATCTCCTCGAGGCTCGAATATTCCCCCATAAGTCTTTTTCTATGATGTTCATAAAGTCCTTCCAACCATCGGCATAATAGCCCACGAAAGTCATTACAAAACAACAAAATAGCAATTCCCTTATGCTGTAATTTTCTATATCCTTTCATCAATGATAAGGACTAACGGGCACCTAATTTGTCCTAAAGCAGACCTTTTACGGTAAGCTAGCTAAAGTCTCAAACTTGAAGCTAAAATCTAATGGTTTCTTTATAGCACTAAACAATTTGCAAAAAGAAGCTGAGTTTTGATCCAATTTGAGCTAAAGCAGAAGGAAATTGATCAAACAAGAAAGGGAAGAGGAAAAGAAAGTACCTTGCAAGTGCTGACGAATGAACACCACAAGCAAAAGAATCGAAAACGGAAGAATCTGCTCAATCCATTTGGCAATCTGTTGAATGTCGTAACTCTGGTAAGAAGAATCATCACTCTGTTGCTGCGGAACGCCGGGAATAGCTGCAGACGGCGACGAAGGTTCCAACGGATCTCTCTCGCCGGCTTCCGCCGCCGCGACGAGGGCGCTCCGTGCCGAGCTCGGCCGATCATCCAATGCCGGCATCCTCAGCGATCCACCACCACCATCCTCGTCCACACCACCTTCCCCTCCTTCATCCTGCCCTCGCGATTGTACAGAGCGCTCCTCCTGTTCTCCGCCGCCTATAATCCGAATCGAAACCTCCGGGGGATCGCCGGCGCCACCGCTGGTGCCGACGCAGTTCTCAACCGAAACACGCGGCGAATCGGGAGCAGCAACAGCACCGCCGTTGACCGCGACCGCCTCCATCGCCTTCGCGCTGCGCGGACCTCGCCGGAACTATCCCGGAGTACTCCAACACGAACGACAACGGCGATTGCAAGAGATTCAAGGAAGGAATCTGCAACATGGCGAGACCTCTCCGCGAATTGTCGCCAACGCCGACTCCGCCACCACTCGGAATTACGCTTCTCGGAGAAGGATTCCCGTAGGAATCGGAGGCGTTACCTGACGCCGCCATGAAAACCACCTCGCAAAATCTCTCTCTTCTTTTTTCAAAATTTCGTTGCTTTGTGATCAGATTGGAGAGGAATGGAGTACCAAAACGACACCGACGCTGGAGAAACGACAAGAAAATCAGGCGTGAAAGGAAGATACAAAACTGCAAGTTTCTTCGTCGTTCATTGTCGACTGAATCAATGGGAAGCCAAACGTTGTTCAAGTTGGTGCCTTTCACAGAAACCGGAAGAAGACGAAGAAGAAGAAGAAAAGAATCAAGGAAGAGAGAGAAACAGGAGAGATACATAGAGAGAGAGAGAGGAGCGAGAAAGGGGAAGGAAGGAGGAGTTGGCGACCGTTGAACAATGGGAAGTCAACAAAGACACGTCAGCACAGCACTGGATCGTCAATCCTTTTATCTTTGTTTTTTGGCTTTTACCAAATTGTTTGTTTGTTTTCAATTCTAAAATGCTTTTTGTTTATTATTATAAATAAATATCTTAGTGCTCCCCATTTTTAATTATAATATTCCTCTTTTTGTTTTTCTAAGATTTGGCTCTTCGGGTTGTAACTGAGCTACACCCAACTGAACTTAAAAATTTGGAGAATTCTGCAACTTATTTTAACTATTAAATTAGTTGGAGCGCGTGTAAAACAATTATATAAGAGTTTCAAAAAAAAATTAAAGAAAAAGAAAAAAGATAAAATAAAATAGGACCGAAAAGCTTTTGTAAAAAAAAAAAAAAAACCCCCTCAAAACTATTTTATAGAACTCTAGAAAAAACTTTAGCAAAACTTTTTTAGCCGGGTATGAAACTCCAAGAAAACTTATTTAATTGATGATGAATATATAGATAAATAGATTTTTATCCAATTTCAATAAAAATATTAAATATTTATCATTTATTATCATATTCTTTTTGTAATTATAAAAAAAAATATAATAATATTATTATATTTGACTCCCAGAATTAGAATCCTACACCCTTAAAAAATTCAAATATATACCACCTAATTTCCAAGGTTCACCATCATACTATTTAATTGTTCTTTATTCTTCTTCTTCAAGTTAGTTAACAAACGCCCATATGCAATTCTTGTCGTATTTGTTTGACCATTTTTTTCTCTAATTTTCTTCTCTTAATCCGTTAATTTTGCTCTTGTTTTTTTTTTTTTTTTTTTTTGGCTATTTTACAGCTTTAATTTTTGACTTTTTCCTCGAAGGCCGGACTGAGAAAGATTATACAAAATTCACATTTTGCGCGTAATAGCTTCCAACCACTCTTTTAACATCTCATTTCCGCGTGTAGCTTGAAAACAGTTGGTTCCAGAAGTCCAATCTCATCATTGAACACAAAACTCCAATAAAAATGAAATTACCTAAAAATACTATTTAAAAATTTAGTTAAGTTATATTGTTTTTTTTTTTTTGTGTGATTATATCTTTCCTTTTTTTCTTTTTTTCTTTTTCTTGATTTCTCATGTTTTTTCTTTAATAACTTTTTTAAATATCTTTTTTTTATTCTCTTATTTTTTATCACAAAATATTATTGAAAATTTTGACATTTATATTTATAAAATAGATATTCAATAATTTTAATATATATACATTTTATATGTACGAAACACGTGATTTTAACTAATATTTATATAAATTTTAGCAAATAACCTAAAAAAATACAATTTTGATAAAGTTTTGACTATACTAAAAACGAATTATTGTGTATATAATTTCTTTTATTTTTGTATTGTTTTGATTAATTTAACTATTAGAAACTTTCAAAAAATATATATATATATCGATTATTTTTAGGAGAGTGAAAATTCGCAAAAGACTTTTTCAACTGTTTGTTTTCTTTGTCTAGACACATGCTTGGGAAGCAAGAAACAACTGACAGGCCAAGAAGTAGTCCAAAGCAACTGAGAGAAACAAATAAATAAATAAAGTTGGAAAATCATGGAAGAAATATGTATATTTGTTTTACGTAGTCTAGTTTCTGCATGCTAAAAAGCATGTTACAAGATTAAACATTCCATTCCTCATACATGACATAAAGTACACTCCTTGAAAAAATCTGTCCAAATAAGAAAAGGTACTTTAATTAGAACCATCAAAAGATTCATGAACTTTCAGGATCTTTCGTTTGATTTGCAAACTGTCTTCCTAGTTTTCAAAGACGGAGCAAACAAGCCAAATCAGCATAGAATTATGCATGTTCGGAATTAACCCGTCAACAGTGGAGTCGGTTTATTGTTTTAATGAGATATAACTAAATAACTTGTTTTTAGGGAGATTTGTATAGGGATTTTAATTTTTAGTGTGGTTGAAAGAGAGAATTGAAATTTTTTTTAAGGGTAAAAAAAAAAAAAAAAAACTAAACTCAAACGCACTTAGCCATGGGTGACTCCGGCAGTTAACCTCGCCAATTGTCCTGCTTCCTTATCTCCCAGAGGGCTTTGATGGCGGAGTGGCAGCCTGCCTTCTTCTATAAAAGATGCAAGTTTCCATTCTAAGCAACCTATATGACATACCAAAACGCACCATAAATAGGCTCGAGGTAATGTCCAACATTTTAAGACCTTCTAGCTTAAAAAAAAATGTATCATGGTTAAGCAAGAAACTCGCAAAATGTAGAAAATAAGTGAAAGATTTGACTTTATCTATTTACTGAATTTAATTAATTTTACCAAATTAATTCAATTATTGAAAACCAAGTAAATAGAATGACACATGCAATTTTACGAGGTTTGGTTACCATACTCTTCGGGGTCACGCCCAGACGGTGAATAATCCACTAACTGTCGAATGATTACAAGCACTAATGGACTTAAACAAACTGAGGACTCCATCTCCTTGTTGTCGCCGGTCGTCTTGAACATAGTCAGCAAATCTATTCTACAAGATCCCCTTGCTAACTATGTTGAACTCGCTTCAATCGCTGATGCCTTCTCCCGAAGGCTTCAAATCTTTCTCTTGAAAGATGTGAGCAACGACAGCTTCAGAAGGTCTCAAAGTACTCAGATAAATCTCTCACCCCATACCTCAAACTTCGTTTTGAGACTTTAAATAAGCAGCAGTCAAACTCAAAGAAATCTCGAATTAAAAAAATTAATTTCAAACTGTTTTATATTCTGTTGCAACACTTCGTGAAGCAATTTGAAATTTAAATATTCAAAGCGTTTCACTTAATCCAAACTAGACTGCTAATTACCCCAACGGAATTGATGCAATTAATCCACATGTATGCTTCACATAAATCCCCAGAAATCAAATCTTCCACATTTAAATTGCATAATCTTCTTCGGAATAATTATTTGAAATTCTAATTTAAATAAGATTAGGAATCCTACCTAAATTTAAATTCCCTTTGGTAAATCAAATCTCAAGATTATCTCATCCGATAATTCACGCAATCAACTCTGAATATCTTCAACCACGAATCTGTCAACCTTGTAAACTGCCACGTCAGCTTCCAATTCATCAAACCTTTCCAATTGAACTATCAACCAGACTTCAAACCCGATCTTAATGTTGCAACATATGATAAAACACCTACAGCTAACAGACAAAATTGTTTCTGGTTTTACAGACTTGAATTGCCGTAAATGCCAACTGACAAAAAACCTAACAATAGGATTAATGATTAATCGTGAAATTTAAGCCCATTTTATGATTTTTGAGGTAATTATTACCCAATAGAATTATTCGGGACAATTTAATGATAGGATTCGGTGATTAATTAGAATGAAGGAAGAAGCTTTAGCATCAAAGGGATATAATAAGAGTATAATGATTCCTAAGGATGGCTAAGCAAAGATTAGATGTTAAGCAAGATTAGGGCCAAGTTTATGCCATGGTGCCCAAAGACTTGCTGCCTATAATTAGTAGGTTGCCTGGCAACCATTGCAAGTTGTAACTTGTAAGCATAGGAAAAAAAAAAAAAGAGAGAAATAGGAAAAAGAACAGAAAGAGAAAGAGAGAGAGAAACAGGGGGGAAACAGAGAGAAAAGGGGGAGGCACAAAAAAAGGTAAAATTGGAAAAAAAAAAAATTAAATAATTATAAAAATATGTTATAATTTATCGTTATTTAAAAAATATGCTATGAAATTTATTGACACATTCAAAATATGCTATATGGTGTATTACCCTATAATTTCAAAGCTGGCACGTCCCATATTTTCATTTATTTATTATTGTGTACTAGAATTCATGTTCTTTTTAATAGGAAATAGGAAATTTATGTTTTATCTTAGTTAAATATGTTTTTGGACTAAAAGGGTAGAATAGTCATTATTCCAAAAATGAGTTTTGGGTACCCAAACGATATTTTTGTAAACAAGAGGGTATCTCAATGCAACTTCTTGAATACGAGGATACCAAATTAAAACAGTGTAAAACTATAGAAAATAAAATTAATATTTTCCCATTGTGCTATCCTTGTCGCCTCTATTAATCTTCATCTTGTGAGAAAACAATAGAAGGGAATTGTTCCTCTGCAAAAAAAATAAAAAGAAAAAAAAAAAACTAAAGTAATGGAACTAATGGTGCATTTGGTAAAACGGTTTGAGTTAAAATTTTTAAGTTTGAGTTAATTGACTTTTTAAAAATTAATTATAATTTTTGTTGAATTTTTAGAAAAAGACAAAAACTGAGATGGAAATTTGAGTTAGAGATGTAATGCCAAACGCAAGCTAAGACTTTGTAATGTATAGTAAAAAATACAAAGATATTTAACATGAATGTGCTTATGATCACAATCTATGAATGAAAAAAGAATACTAAGGAATGTTATGTTTGGACCTCTATATAAATATAAGTTACAATTTAGGAAATCAGATTAATTACCTATAAGGAAATGAAATCCCCTAACATTAAATATTAAGTTACAATTTTTTTAGAGAGAAAAAGAAGAGAGAGAGGCTCTGAAATAATTTGAGGTTTTTGAGATCTGGGACTAGTGGTCTGGCCTTTCGTTGGGCTGCTGGCCTCCATCGCTTGCAAGGGAGTTCGTTGTGATCTCCGGCACTATGCTCGTGCCGTCGGAGGGGTGGGTCGGGCCTATTTCGGAGTCAAATGTGGAGAGTTGGTCGCTGTTCGTCGTTCTCAGATCCAGGTGTGTCCGTCATGAGAGCTCTTGAATACCATGAGAACTGGCATGTGAGGCAGGTATGGGGGGTTGGGTCAGTGCATAGGCCTGCGTTGCTCGTCATGGGTGGAGTGTGTCCCTCAATTGCAGTCGATTTCCCTCCTTGTTGCTGGCCTTCTTTCCGCGATGGTCCGATCGTGCCCATGGTTGCTCCAGCATTGATGGGTGTGGCTTTGCTGGAGGTTGCAGTGATTCCCCTTTTTTCTTTTGTCTGTTTTCTGTGTTTGTTTGTAATAAGGGCGGATGTTTCCTCTCTGGTCCCTTGTGTAGATTTTTGTGTTGATCTGGGTTTTAGTTGTTATTTGGTGGGCGGATCTTGCATTTGCATCACCCGTTGTAGGAGTTTTCCTCCGAGTTTAGGATAGGGGATCGCTTCGACTTTTCCCAAGTGAGCTAATTACTTGTGTGTTGTTCCGTTAGTTTGTGGACTTTAGGTCCATTCGGTGGTTCCCTAGTCATTCGGTGGCTTGCCAGTTAGCTTATTCCAGATTCTGTTATATGGATTTGTCCCTTTGTTGGTGTCCGTCTCTTGTCCTTTAGTGTCTTGATAATAAAATTTCTTATTTAATAAAAAAAAAAACTAAAATAAAAAGATTTCCTAAATTAAAAAAAATTTAAAATTCCTAAATAAAAATATGTACGTCCTTATTTATTTTTTCTACACACCTACTTAAATCACCCACCAATTAACTTTAGAAAATTTACTTATTACTTTCTACACACCTCTTAATATTACAAAAATGCCCTTAAATTAAATTGATCTCCTTATTTCACTCACCCACAGACCAAAACATTCATTCTTTTTAACTGCTTTTATTTCCATTCCACGTTTCTTTTACTTTTTTTTTTTTTTTTTTTTCCCATCGTATATCTATATATCTACGTTACAGTTGTCATATTAGATTTTCAAATAGCATTGGAAATTTTTTTTTTTCTTGAGACACAATATGATATCAGTTTCATTTTTTTTTTCTTCCTCTCATTTACACTATATATACGTTTTGTTCCTAAAATTTTTCAATACAACAAAAAATTATAAGAACATAGCATTAAAAACGATTTTGTCAAACTTTAAAAAGTTACTCAAAATATTAAGATCTCAAAGTACATAGCATAAAACAATTTAGCACTGAAAATTGTATATAACGACATTCGTCCTTTGTGATTTAAAAAAAAAAAAGGGTGCAGCAGAGAGTAATAAATGAAAAATAAAAATAAAAAACAAACCGTCAACATAACATATAAACGATTCTTGATTCTCATACAAAAATACAAATTGTCATTAAAAAGATAAAATAAATAAATAAATAAAGTTATACAAAAGTTTTTAAAAAAAATTACTATTTTCTTTTCATTGAAGGCCATTCTTCTTTTATTCATTGTTGATTAGGGTTGAGCATCTTGTATTATATTTTTAAAAAATATTTCAATTTTATTTTTTTAATTTTGAATGAGGTGTCTGAAAAGTATAGAGTTGACCACTTTTTGTCTTTAAAGGTAAGTTATTGTTGATAAATAAGAAATAACATTACCCATTAAATAAGGGTGTGTAAAAAACGGACAAAGGCCCTTAAAAATATTTATATACAAAATAATAACTTTTAATAATATAAAATAATAAGTTTTCCAATACAATGTTCTGGGCAATGTAGTTCTTCTTCCACTACTTTATCTTTGTGTGAAAATATTAAAATTCATTTCCGTTTTTTATAATTGGTGCAAAAGGCAACTTAACTCTCTTCAGCCCTCATCAACCACCAGAAGAAGATAATCTAACGATATCAAACATAAGAGATGCGGATGTTGCCACAACAAACTTTTTTTAAACTTCCACATTTTGACCAATATTACGAATGTGAACCTAATCATGATTTGTTTGCAAATGAAAACAAATATCTTTTTTTATTTTTTTTATTAGAGTTTCATTTTATGGTGATTTTTGTTAGAATAAATTAAGAGCCATCCCTAAAAACATGCTTTTAAGGGAAATAACAACAAAAAAGAGAGAAATAAATTTGAAATAAGTTAATTACGGCCGGTCCACTAGCAAATTTTGATAGCTGCACTATTATTGTGTCATTCTGCGGAGATTGTAAAATAATGAGTTCATTGCTGTTCATACCTCTCATGAACTCTCTCGGACACTTTCACTTTTTCTCTACTCTCGAAATGAAATTCATTGATCCTCTCCCAATTGGTTGGTGTTAGTTAAAGACCTAAAAAAACTACTATTGATAAGATTTTATATGTCAACCGTCAGATCAATGAACAATTTATTGAACGTATAATTTTTTTTATTTCGTTAAATATAACATTTAGAAACGTACATTATAAAGACTTTTTTTTTTTTTTTTTTTACAATTTGCAAAAGACTTTTTCTATTATTTGCTTTCTTTGTCTAAAAGTAAGTTGACAAAGACTTGGACATATGACGCTGAACACATGCTTGGGAAGCAAGAAACGATGTGAAACATAGGGATGACAGGCCAAGAAGTTGTCCAAAGCAAATGAAGTAAATAAATAAATCAATAAAGTTGCAAAATCATAGAAGAAACATCTGTTTTACGGAGTCTAGTTTCTGCATATGCTAAAAAGCACTCCTTAAAAAAAAAAAAAAAAATCGATGGAAGTAAGAAAAAGTACATTAGAACCATCACAATTCAAAAGCTTCATGAACTTTCGGGATCTTGCATATGTTTTACAAACTCTCTTCTAGCTTAAGAAATTAATTATGATTAAGCTAGAAACTCGCAAAATGTAGAAAAGAGGATTGAGAATAAAGTATGAAATATTAGCCCATTTCATGATTTTTGAGGCTATTATTACCAAGAAAAATTATTTGGGACGAAATTAGTAATGAATACGGTGACTATAAGATAAATCCATCGTTATTTTTCAATATTTTCATTTCTAACATTACCATTAAATTTGGTGGTTCCCACACATGCACAATACCAAATGTACACTTATTAGAAACTCTACACATAATTCCTTTTTTATATTTTCATTTATAGCAGTTTTGAAAATTTTAATTTCATTTCTAACACCACCTTCCAAATTTTTTTTGTAGGACTATCATATCAGGTTTTGTGGTCTCACATAGTTAAATTGTCGAAAATATTCTGAATTTTCATGTCAAAATCCATTAATAGTAATGATAACAATTACTAGTTGTAATTATCATTATGACTCATATAGTAATTCGGATAATTACCAACAATAATTATGATTGTGACTAAATATACATGTTTCTAATCGTATATGAATAATTCTGTTATCTATATTTGTTTCTTTTGTCTCTAATTTTCATTTGTATCTATGTAATCAAATCTATTTCTCTCTTTTTAATTTAATTTATTTTGAACTTGAATGCTAATTCTCATTAGAGAAAGTTGCTAAATATATTTCTTTTCTAAAATGTATAGTTTGATAATTATAAAGCCTTACGTTGCTAGTTTAGTCTTCATATAATGGGAAAAATGAAAACTCTCACCTATAGATTTTTACTAATAATCTTATATTAGATACTTTGTAGTTATAATTCTTGTAGTCTCATGATAATTATAAATTTTTAGCATATTATGTTGTATTCGAAAGATCTAAATAAAATAAAAAGTAGCCAAATAATATTGCTTTAATTTTGGAAAAGAGACTATAAGAGTTTTATTTTCATTTTTTTAATAGATGATCAGATTTTTCAAATCCATTGTAATCGGTGTAGAATTTAACTCTTCGAACGACCTGAAAAACAAGCGTTGTGGTTGTTCCCACAAGAAACTTTTTGACACTTCCGAGTTCGATGATCAATACAAATGCGACCCAATCTTACTTTGATTGAAAACAAAAACAACTGGATTTTTGTCATTGATTTAGATTAGGTAGTTAGATTTTAAGTTTATTTTTATTGGGAAATATTAGATTTAAAGCCATCCTAGAAATGTGTTTATATATAACAAAAAAAGTAAGTTAGTTAAAAGTGTGAAATTTGAATTTTTTAGAAAATAAGATTTCTATCTTAAAAGTTTAATAGAGTGATCTTACTTTTATATATTTATTGTTGTTTTAATATTTTTGTGATTTATGATGTGAGATTTCAGTTTCTTGCGGCCGCCATCTTTCTCTTAAACGCTCTCTCGTCTCTCATTCTCTTCTCTTATCTGATTGAACATATTTGTTAATGATATGTTGTAATGTTCCCTTAATAAAGAAAGCCCTTTCCAAGTTGGACTAGGGGAGGAGGAAAAGAAACAAAGAAAAACGAAATAGATAACGGTTTTTTTTGGTAATGAGATATTTTATTTGCACCCATAATGTTGTTAAACGCCGTCATAAATCATTAAAGATTTTTATTACATTTTTACTCTGTCATAAAATTACTTAAAACTGTTTAAAAATGCTCGTACTCCCACAATTCTTTTTTTTTTTTTTTTTTTTTTTGAGGGAAAAATGGATTTTATTCAGAGGCCATTTCGGTTAAAGTAACACTCCCAATGAGTTTGGGTATTACATCCATTCCATTAGTAACAACAGAGGAATTAAAAACTGAATTAGCTAGCAGGTGAGAGCAGCCTTGTTACTCTCACGAGGGACATGACAGCAGGAAATACCACCAGAAGCACGATTCAAGCAATGCCGAATATCATAAATAATTGGCTCAGCCATCTCCAAGGATTCAGGCGAGTGAACAACTGAGACATCCAAACCAGCAGCCAAGCAAAACCCCAATCCCTCCCGAAGGGTTATCAATACAAATATTCTTTTTTTTTTTTTTAATTAAATATTAAAAAAACATAAACCACAATAACTTGAATGAAAACAATATTTTTTAAGGAAACCAAAAAAAAAAAAAAAAAAAAAAAAAAGCCCTACAAATATAATTGACTTTAATTTCTTTTATAAACTCTAAATTATTTTTCATCAATTTTTCTTAAGAAATCTTTATAACTAAATGAAAATTTTCAATGGAAAATTAAAATGAAACAAAAATAAAAGAAAGCATGCCTCTTGAAGAGCCAATAATTATTAAAGTATGTATTTTTAATTTTTTGATTTATTAGTATTATGTATTTTTTTCTTTGTTTTTAGTATTTGAAAATGAATTTTTTGTGGCTTTTTTTTGGTATAATTATTATTTTTATTTATTTTTTCTTCCTAGGTTAAGTTTTTTATTTTCATAACCGCTTTGTTTTTACTGATTAAATAGAAATGTTGCCACAAAAGAATTTTTTTGTTTCCTCCTTTAAAAAAAATTACTTTATGTTCTCTGTTTGAGAATGAAAAAATATTTTTTTTTTGGATTTGTTAATTTATTTTTAATAAAATAAATTAAAATTAAAATAGGTGTTTGCGGTGATTAAATATAATATTATATAAAAAGTATCTATAGATAAATTTACTATATTTACATTAAAAAAATATTTATTAAATAAGGGTATTCGTTAATATTGTGGGTATAGTTTTAAACTCTTTGCAATTCAGGGATAAAAGGTATTGATCCACTAGCAAATCTTGATAGCTGTACTATTATCGTGCCATCCAGCTGATATTGTAAAATTACTTTTATTAAATAGAGTTTATTTGGCATATAAATTATTTGGTACTAACAACATCCAATCAAAATCACAAAGTATAGTTTTTTAACAAAAGCTCTTATTTGCGTAATTTGAAACTTGTATCTGTGTTTTAGTAAGACATGTAAATTGCATTCTAACATTTTTTTTATTGCTAATTAGAAAATTTAAAAACTATTTTTACCCATTAAGTTTTTTGAAAATGTGATTTTTGTAGGAGATATCTTGTAAAATCATGCGCAAACAGGGGAAGGTTGACAGTCATATAGTCTAGTTTCTGCATGCCAAAGAGAGTGTTACAACAAACATTCAACAATAGAGTTTCAAAAAAAAAAAAAAAAAAAAAAATCATGAAAGTAGGAAAAAAGTTCATGAGAACCTCTTTCAAAAGTTGCAAGAACTTTTAGGAGCTTGCATATGATTTACAAGACGTCGTCCTAGTTTTCAAAGACGGGAGCAAACCAGACCAATCAGCAGATAACGATGCAGGCCGGGAATTAGCCCCGCCAATTGTCCTTCCGCTTCCTTATCTCTCGGAGCGCTTCGACGGGTGAGTCGCAGCCTACCTTCGTCTGTAAAAAAAAAAAAATTCGGATTTCTATTGTAAGCAATCTAGTCTACTATATTACATGCCAAGTTATGCAATGAATAAATTTGATGTATATCCTGCATTTTTAGAGCTTCTAGCTTAAGCAATTAACTACGGTTAAAGCTAGAAACTTGCAAAATTGAGAACATGGGATTAAGAATTATTTAGGAAACTAAAGCACATTTTATGATTTCTGAGATACTCAACCCAAAAGCAAAATAATTATTTGCGACAAATTTACTAATTTTGGATTTCGACCATTTTGTCCACTTGAGCTAAAAACCTTGGATATTTTTGGATAAAAATGATGACAAGTACCGTACTTTGGTGACTTGGGAAGAAAGAGTAATTCTAAGATTCCTAAAGATGGCTAAGCACGAGGTGGCCTAAGCAAAGATTAGATTTAGAGATTGTCATCATTTCTTAAGCAAGATATTAAATTGATGAAGTTGCAATGCCCACCAACGTCAAAAGCCGATAATACGATTTTACTATGCCATGTTTATCTTAAAGCATGTTACGTGATGTTTTACATCATTATTATTATCATAATTAAAGATAATTAGGAACTTGTTTTGTAAAGTATGAAGAAGAAATCTCTTCACGAACCGATTAGTAGCAACTATCTAGAAGGAACAGTTGGCAAATCTGTTGAGAGAACAAAGACTACCAAGACAGGGACCATCTAGAAAGGTTCTAAGTATTCGAGATAAGATAATGCCAAGGGCCGTTAAAAATTAAAGTATAAGAAACGTGGAAATTATTAAATGTCTTTCTAACTAAACTTTTTGCTTGTATATTTCTCGTAGTGCAGGTGGAGCTATCAGATAGGTCTATGACGATGGAAGAATGGTCCGAGGTCCCATGACTAGATTTTCCTAGGATTTTTAATTTTTACTTTAAGATGTATTTTTTCATTGTTGGACTGCAATAATACTAAGATTAAGAATTATTCTTCCGTTGTTTGTACTATAGTGCAACATTTTTTAAGTTGCGATAAAATCAACTATGAGCAAGTACTTTTTTTAACGTTCTTCCTAAGTTAGTAGGGGATATTTAGCTGCTAGGTTGGGCGGGATGTAAGGACTAAACAAAAAATTGGTGTAAGTAGAAAGAATATGCGAACCTGAATCTCTGGTAGATCAACACGAATAAATGGATTTGTCTCCATCTCCTCCTCAATGGTTGACGGAATTGTGGGGAGGCCTGCTTGCCGCTGCTGCTGTGCCCACAATAGCTTTTGCTGTATCTTGGCATTATCTGGTTCGACCGTAAGAGCAAACTGCAAGTTCTTCACTGTGTACTGTGGCAACAGAACCACAAAAATTATCACTTCTCTTAGAATAAAAGGAGGGCCATTCTGCGGCAAAATACACGATACTAGCCAAATAACAGAAACACCTCCGTTTCTTAACGATGTTAAGGTAATATGCGAGCTCTAATTTGCATCAGGCTCCTTGATAGGCTTACTACAAGAACAAGCACAACAGAAGCAGATGGCTTTGTTGAATATATCGTCTACCATAGCCTTATCTGCTCGTAGAGTTTATTTCAACAAGTAGAGCTGTATCTATTTTTGGATTGTTTCAGATTGAAAGAAAGAATGTTGAATATGTCAGAGATTGGAATAACAACAAGGTTAACAAACTTCCTGTAATTTAATTCAGACGAGCGAATGTAAAATTATCCAAATTGAAAAGGAATAAGTACGCGATAGACAAGGAGAAAAAAGTAGTATGCGCAATCTTCTTTTACCTCATGGCCACAGTAAAACTCGGGTTGGCTTTGGCAATGAAGCTAGAGTCACACATAGCGACTGATACATCTGCTCTGCTGTTCCTTCGAAAAATTTCCCACAACAAGCGATGAACTGCATAAAGTGAAATGGCCTCGGTTAGGCTGCCCAACTCAATCAATCACATAATCACAGGCCCGAACCAAAAATATTTCTATTCAAGGAAGGAAGTACTTTATTTTCCAAGCTCTAAATAATTTAGTAATCAGTCTATAAAGCAACCAATGTGGCATCAACTTCACCGTAGATGAAAATACTGATTCTTTTGGCTATCCCCAAAATAATACAAGTATCCCACCAAAAGCTGTTTAATATTTTCATTTCCTATATGCACTATAATTGAAGGAACTGCAAGGTCTCGATAAGGGAATTTTACATGACCAACAAAAATGTCACATTTTCTTCGATCGGGTTTGCACGGTGGGAGGAAATGAACAAAGTACAACACTCCTTCAAACTTACCAAAGTGTCTCCGGTGAAAACGGCCGGATCCTCTCCCTCCTTGCTAGTAACATGATAACTTATATGACCTTTGGTGTGGCTGAAGAGAGTAGACCAAGAACAAATATAGTTAGGATCATAAATGAAAGATATGCACAAGAAAAATTCTAAACTATCCATTAAAACAACACCGTCAAGCAGTAGAATTTTCCACTGCATAAAAATATCCTAAGTTAGCTCGAAAAGGCATATTGTCGGTTGAGGCTTCAATTCCCGAAAAAAAATCGTCCTATTGTTCCAACTTCCAAGTAATCTAAACCATTTAATATTAGACCAAAAATACAGAATTTGAGTATCTTAAACTATCAGGAAGGCAAGATGTCATTGGCTTCACAAATTCATAAGCATGAAAAAGAAAGGTTGGTTCATTGCAACAGTGGTTAAATTGTAAAAAGATTCAAGAGAAGTTAAGTGCAAAAACAACAAATGAATTAAAAAGTGGATTCTGGTTCTACCCTTGAACTTTTCAATCTTTTATAGGAAAACGAATTTGTGCCCAATTGTCTTCCTATCATAATTCCACACACAAAAGACATATGTACCCAGATGTGAATTGAAGAAAAATGACTATTTGTGTACACACACATACATATTTTTGTATGCTAAAACATAGGAGTTCTTTACATATATATGTAAAACATATATCATACCAAGGTGTGTGGAGTGCCAAAATAGTAATATCAGCTCCAAGGGAAATCTTGTCACCATTGTCTACAGCGTCAGTGCAGCCCTTCACGTTGTCCTTAGAACCGCCATACACCTTAATCCCAGGCACCAATTGCTTTATCTTCTCATTTCCACCAGCATGATCCCTGTGCAATATATATATATATGTATATATATGGGCCAAATCAGATATGCAACAACTACAACTATAACCCATGGGAGAAAAGTACAGCTAATTCAAACAGAAAAACAAACGGAGAGAGAGAGATAGTAAAAGCATAAACAAAACCAGTGGTGGTGAGTGGTGAGGACAAGCTTGAGAAGAGCGCCGTGTTGCTGAGCAGCTTCCAGAACCTTCTCGGGCTCTA
The DNA here is from genome assembly GCA_008635985.1 of Ficus erecta. NCBI lineage: Eukaryota > Viridiplantae > Streptophyta > Magnoliopsida > Rosales > Moraceae > Ficus > Ficus erecta. Next base: position 5,053,867 of record BKCH01000010.1, read on the forward strand.
CAGGATCCACCGCCGCCGCTTCCTTCGTGGTCTCATCAATAATCCTGCAAATTTACCCAAACCCCACCACCAAAATCATTCTCAGAAACCCAAAAAAACATATACATATACATAAATATATGTACATACATATACAATTTTTGGTCCCCGAAAGAAGAGAAATTTCAGAAGCAGAGACGAAGAAAATCAAGGAAAAAAAAAAAAAAAAAAGTAGAAAAGGGGTCGATTGGGATTGGGAATTTACTCACAGATAAGAGTAATTGTCTTCTAAGCAAGGAACGTGATGGATTTTCATTTTTTGTTCCCCAGTTCAGTTCTTCCTCAGACCTCAGACCTCAGACGGCGAAGATTTAATGGCGGATGCCGTACAACGTGGTAGGTACTTCAAAAGCCACGTCAGCTTCTGGTTTGTACGTGTCAGAAACAGCCACAACCGTATGATTATTATTATTATTGTTGTTGTCGTCCTTGTTGTTGTTGAAGGGCTCCTGGATGAGCCGGCGATTTGACGGTGGATCGTATTAAAGTCAAGGGACGACAGCAAAGTTTTAAACGAACGACGTGTCGTTTTAAAAACTTGTGTGTTAATTTTCATAATTGGATGAAGGTTATTTCAAGTGATTTTGATACATGTAATTATTTAAGTTATATAACACCAGCGTAATTCTATGATAAAGTGTAAATTCTCCGACTTAGGCTTCATTTGACGTTTAACTTTAACTCCAACTAAACTGTATTTTTTTCATATCAGTTTTTATCTTTTTTTTTCTTGAAAAGTTAACAAAAATTATAACTAATTTTTGAAAAGTCAATAAACTCCAATTTAAAAATTTCATCTTCAACCAGTGAACCAAACGTAAATTTAGACTATTATTAATGTTTTTTTAAGGAAAATTTTGCTTCTGTTTATTAATATATATAGACATTGATTTTCATGATTTATATTTTATAAAAATGTAATCACTGTACGTACTCTAACTAGTGACTTAGAAAAATTGTACTTGAATAGAAAAAGGCTAATATTCCTTACACCTTAGGCACGGGGACAACCCAATTGAAGGTCTACTATCCATCCTGGAAAGGACAGTTGGTTCTAGTGTATAATGGAATTTCAAACTTTTCACTTTCAACGTCATATACGCCCACATCAGAGCCCAGAGTCCAGAGGAGTCGTGAGCTTCGATGCTTGGTTTGTCTTCTCCGGGGACGGAGTTTTCATTGCCATTGTTGCAGGTTTGCGATGAAGAAAAAGTGAAGCGAAGGGGAGAAAGAGAGAATAGAGAATGGGGGGTGGGAGGGGGGTGGCTATCGCGAGTGAGGGAGTGAGAAAGAGAGGGGGAAAGAGATGGAGTTGCATTTTTTTTTTTTTTTTTTTCTTAATGGTAAATCACTTATTCATTTATGGTCTTGATTAAAAAATTGATGATTTATGTTTGTTAATAATTGATGTACATATAATTAATCAGTGATTGATTACAAAATCGATATATTATGGTCAATCAGTGATCCATCGATAGTCAATTAGTGATTTACCTAAAGTAAATCAGGGATTTACCCTGAGTCAATCGATGATTTATCCGAGGTTAATCAATGATTGACCAAATATGGTTAATCAGTGATTGATTATTAACAAAATTGATTAACTATTTTAAGAGAAAAAAACATTTTAATTAATTTTTAAAAACTTGAATCATTTGTTAAAAAACTTATAAAAAAAAGCTATTTATCTCTATATCCCTAATAAAAACCATATTTAAAATTATGGCTTTTTATTGTAAAAAAAATAGAGTAATTGATCAAAATAGTTCCCAAATTCTTTATAAGATTATGATTTGATTTTTATTTTTTTAATATTGATGAAGAATATCTTTTATTCTCTAAATATTAGTAATTTTAGTCATTTCCGTCCAAATCTGTTAAGTTTCTAATTAACATTCCAGTGAAAAAGATCAAAACACCCTCCAATTGTCTTTCTCATTTCGTTTCCCCCGAATTTCCAAAGTCCAAGCTTGAAACTCATTCCCAGGTCTGCAAAAGAAAGGAACAAAATCACCAAATTTAAGCTAAACCATCAAAACGTCATTCCCAGGTCTGCAACAAAACCAACAAATTTAAGCCACTTCAAGTTTTTAAAACTCATTTTTTTACACTTTTCCAATTATTAAGCAAAAAATCCAAACAAAACCATATCTGGGTTGAGTTCTAAAATCCCAGCTGACAAATTACTAAACCATTTGAAGATGCCATGGACGGTGAAGAACAGGAGATCCTTCAACTCGGCTTCTCCGGCGCCGCCGAGGATTTCCTTTACGACGACGACGGCGACTCCGATAGCAGTGGTGGTTAGATTGGTGGCGAGAATTGGGATTGAGAGAGGTGAAATTTGGTTCGATTCGAGCCCGAGTTTCTGCACCTTTATTTTGGTGTTGCTGCTGCCGTTGATGTGTTGAGCTTCGGCTCTTTTTGGGTTTAATGAATCACCTTATGTAACCCAAAAAAAAAAAAAAAAACAATTGTTGCAGAACTTGTTGGGCTTGTTGTCTATAAGCTTGTAAGGCCAAGAGCTTGGAAAAGACAAGTTTTTTAACCTCTTCGTTTTTTTGTTTTTTAGATAAACTTGGTTTATGAAGAGGTTCTGGTCGCAGGAGGTGGGGAGGAGGAACTGAAGAGAAAGAAAATAGAGAGAGAGAGAGGAAATTGAAGAAATATAGGTTTTTTTATGAGTTTTTTTTTGTTTTGTTAAATTAAATTACGAGATTACTAAAATATTTTTTTAAATTAGATCATATTTATTATACATGATTCATTCTTTAAAATTTTAACGAATTTAAATTAAAATAATTAAAATTATCAATATTTAAAAAATTTAAGATCTTTTAGATCAAAATTAAAATAATAAAAATTAAATTATTACCTTATAAAAAGTTTAGATATCATTTTAATCGATTACTTGAGAAAGAAAAAAAAAAAAAAAAGGAAATAGTAATTTTTTTTTTTTTTAAGACAGAAGGAAAATTATAGCATATTTTTTAGGAAGTAATAATTAATAGCACATTTTTAGAATATAAAAATCCAAAAATACCCCCCCAACTGTTTCCCTACCCTAGACCCGCCAAATGTCGTCGGTGCTGGCGTCGTCTACACCGACTTCAACCTCATGCTCGGAGGTCCACGTTCGTCACCATCTATGCTGTCGTTGTCGCCATCCAAGGTCGCCGGTTGCAGGAGAGCCGACGAAGATCACTTTCACCCACGAGTGCGCGCAAGATCTTCGACCCTTCCTCTCCTGGCAGCGTTTTCTTCTTCGGCGACGGTAACCTTTGTGTCATCTCCGATCAGGAGAATCCCAGGGAAAATCGCAAGTTTCGTTCTCTTCGCCAGCCGTGTGCCAACCTAGATCGCGGGATCTCTGGCCGTCCCCACGATGGCTTTCGCCGTACTTGCAAATCGCCCCGACCTTGCAACGTCGCCGCCGCAGCACCATCACCGCCGGAATCGCGGTCGTCGGTGCGACAAAACTCCCGTCAGAGTAAGAGATAGATTCAGACTAAGTGGAGGAGAGAGAAACAAGCAAAAAAAATGGGGGAGAGAGAGTGAACGAGGAGAAAGAAAATAGATCTAACTAAAAGGATAAAATGGGTAAATGATAATTTATTTTAAAAAGAAAAGTAAACATATGTTATAATTTTTATAATTTTAAAAATATACTATAAACTTCAAATATATATATATATGTATAATATTAGTTGAGATAGCGTACTATGCACGCACGTATTGAGTTGTAATTAAAAATTCTCATAAAGTAAAATATGAACACTAATATGTCAAAAAGGAAAATAAAAGAAAAAATTTTATTTAAAGATATTAGAAGATATATTAATAATAGTCCAAGTGAAAGCACAAATTAATCACGGAAAATTAAAAAAAAACACACACACAAAATCAGTAATCAAACTTGGTCACAATCAATAAAATTAAATTTTTCGATGAAAAAGCTAATATTACATGATATATGGATGTGCGTGTGTTTGTGTGTGTGTGACAGACAATGATGAAAGTTGAGCTTCTAATGGAGAAACAAAGAAAAAGGAACAATAAAAAAAAAAAAAAAGATATTCGAATACAAGGGTAAGAGACTATGATATATTAAAGAAAAGATAAATGACATTCTAATGAATCCTTCCTGTAATGCTCTCTAGCTTTAGAAGTTGGCATATAGTCACATTGATTTTTTGAACGTATTTATAAATCATTGCTCTTGTGTAATTATAAATTTTTTGTTCTATTTGATACCCAAAGCATTTTGAAAAGAAATGCAAGTAATATTCATCGTGTCACTTGCTCTATCACTCCCGTTATCTACATCTTTTATTGCTTTGTACATCATATTGACTTAAAATTAAAATGATTCGACATAAAAAAAAAATGAGACTTTTGTTGTTAGATGATGTTAAAACAAATTTGAAAATTTCTCAGCTACCAAACCATATCGAATACTAATGCGAGACACCATAGAGGCTGACTTTTGTTTATGATTTGAAGGAATAAAAGTTAAACGCATAGTGGTTATATACTTTTATCTTTGATTTTTTTTTGAAACGGTTATTATTATTGTTATTATTACTATTATTGTCATATATATATATATATATATATATATTATGTTTTCTTAGTTCTTCAACACACTCTAATTAAGTTGCCTCCCTTAGTCACATAAGCTTTGTGATTTTTTATTTATTTTTTTTTTTTTACACTTTTTGCTGGTTGGTTGGTTACTCAATTATCTAAAACTAATTTTTTTTACACATTAAATTTATAAATATCCCTACTAAATTATACTTTATCTTTTTGATAATTTTATCCTAAAATAAAATTATGTTAAAATCCATTCTACACCTTAACATATATACCACATTAAACATAAATAAAAATATAATTTTTTGGAAAAACATGCATACACTTGTATCTTTTGTAACTCGAATTTCACTTTAATTTTAAACTCTAATTTACTTTTATAATTAAACTCTAATTTTTCCTCTATCATCAAATTCTTTTTCTGCAAACAAATTATTAATTAGGTTCTATTTTGTCAATTACCTTACGTACATTCATCTTATTTTGTGATTATTGAATTTATTGTGAATCTTGAATTTTTGTGTTATTAAGAATTTGTTCTTGTTAAATTAAACGATTTTTACCAAAAAAAAAAAAAAAAAACAAAAACAAAAACAAAAAAATAAGTAAACATATACATAGTGCTATTTGCTTTTTTTATTATTTTTATTTTTATTTTCAGGAATTTTTTTTTCTCGATTATTAAAACAAGATTGAGGTGGGAGTATAAGAAGTTTTGAGAGATTTTAGTTTTTCTTTTATGCAGGAATAGATTTTAGTATTTTGCGAATCTTTATTCGATTATTAAAACAAATCTTTAAAGTTGAGTTTTTTAAAAATATAAGAGAGAAAAAATTTGATATAAAATTAATTCGTTTGGTTCGTTAGTTTGAGTTGTGTTTTTGAAGTTAAAATAGTAAATTTTGTTGACTTTTCAGAAAAGACAAAAAACTTTTTAGGAAAAAGACAAAGACTTTTGAGAAAAAAAAATAAAATTTAAATTGAAAAATTGAGTTTGAGAAAGTAAACCAAACACACTCTAAAATTTTAAAATCTAATTGTTAAAATATCATCTCTAAAGAGCGTCCCTAACATTCACATCCAGTTATTATTAATTTATTAAGGCTGAAAAGGTCTTTGAACTAAAAACAATGGCAGTAGTGTAATTACACTTGACTATATTCAACCGGGGCAAAAAAAAATTACACTTGACAACGATGGGCCGTCTTTTTCACGTAATTTGTTAGAAGCCTAAGAAAGATAAACAGGACACGTGGCTCATAAAGAAGGAGCAGTAAGTGAGACATGCAATTGAAGGAAAAAAAAAAAAAAAAGTAAAAGCACCAAAACGCAACCACTATTTGCGTTTTTGACGACTAAATATGAACAGGAGAGCTTATTGCACTCTTTTATATATTTAGGATTTTTTTATTTTTTTGAAACAATATATTTAGGATTTAGGATACTACATGCTACCATTTCTCAAAAAATAATATTAAAAAAAGAATCATGAATTTCGGAGGGAATGTATTTTTTGGACTTGGGCCTTTTCGTGATATAGGAGCCCAGCCCATGACATCTGAATGGCGTTCGTTAGCCCACTTGGAGGTGGGTCCTAATGGTAGGGTTTTTTCGGCTCCTACTATTTGACAGATTTCGAGTTAGGGTTTGTAATTTTGTGACGACGGCCAGAAGCTGCGGCAGAGGGATCGGAAAACCCAGAGCCACGCCATGGGAAGGAGTAAGCCCTTCTTCTTCTTCTTCTTCATCTATTTTCTATTTTTTTCTTTTTTTCTTTTTTTATTTTTTATTTTTACATGCTCCAGTATAGAATCGCCATGTTTCTTCTGTTGTTTTGAATGCCAATGTCCTTCTTCAATGGCATGAAAACCCTAGATCCACCTTATTGTTGATTGGTTGTAAAAGTATAGGATTTAATTTTCGAAATCAGTACCTAGTTTAAGGATATTAGCTAGGGATTTCGTAACTCATCGGAAATGCATTTTTCTTAATTGTAGCTAAATTTTACGTTTTCTCATAAGAATATAGCTTCAAATTTATACTATTATTTATTTTTTTTTTGAAAATTTGTTATTTTTTACATTTGGGTTTGTTAAGAGTAATTTTGATTCATTTTTAAGCTGCATTATCAATGTTACACCGGCTGGAGAACCTGTGAGATGTTAGTTGTAGCAATTTTACGTTTTTATCATAAGAAAATGGCTTCGAATTGATCTAAGTGTATGTAAAAAAGTGTTCTTTTTAAACTTTCGTATTTATTTGGAGTAATTTGGATCGAATTTGAGTTGCATTGTCAATGTTGGGGTGATTGTAGGACCTGCCAGGTGTTATCGTCAAATCAAGAACAAACCTTACCCAAAATCGAGGTTTTGTCGGGGTGTCCCTGACTCTAAGATCAGAATTTACGATGTTGGAATGAAGAAGAAGGGTGTTGATGAGTTCCCATTCTGCGTCCACCTCGTGAGTTGGGAGAAGGAGAATGTCTCGTCCGAGGCTTTGGAAGCTGCCCGTATTGCCTGCAACAAGTACATGGCAAAGTTTGCCGGGAAGGATGCGTTCCATTTGAGGGTGAGGGTTCATCCCTTCCATGTTCTGCGTATCAACAAAATGCTTTCCTGTGCTGGGGCTGATAGGCTCCAGACCGGAATGAGGGGTGCCTTTGGGAACCACAAGGTACGTGTGCCAGAGTCAGCATTGGTCAGGTCCTCCTCTCTGTTCGTTGCAAGGCCAGCAACAGCCATCACGCACAGGAGGCTCTCCGCCGTGCTAAGTTCAAGTTTCCCGGCCGTCAAAGATTATTGTCAGCAGGAAGTGGTAAGCACCATGTTGTTTTCTTGTTTTGACACTGTGCTTTTCTGTTTGCAGATTGAGCAATTAGTAATGAGAGTTTGTTATTCTAACAGTTTGAACTCTTTATTGCTCCTTTGAGCAACACATGTTTTGAGTTCTCGAGTCACTTTTCTTGTATGGTTTTAGTTGCGGCGAAATACGGAGATCTCTGCTCTCCTTTGGTTTGGTTCAGTAAGTTTGATTGTCATTAATGTTTTGTTTGCTTTTTCTTTCAGGGGATTCACCAAGTTCAGCCGTGCTGATTATCTGCAGTACAAGTCGGAGAACAAGATTATGCCAGATGGTGTCAATGCCAAGGTACATAAACTACTTCTACACAGTATAACGAGATCCTCGTAAAGTTTTTTAATATGGTTTGCTCCATCAGAAAATAGTACTGAAAAGAGAAGAATAATTCTAAATATAGTTTGTTGAAGTTAGCTTCTTGGCAAATTTTTTTTAGGGCATAACTCTTGTAACTAACAGTCTTTTACATTAAATCATTACAGCTTCTTGGATGTCATGGACCTTTAGCCAACCGTAAACCCGGAAGAGCCTTTCTGCCAGCAACTGCTTAGGCTATTTATCGCCTGAGAGTAGTAGTGTTTCTATATCATTTTCGTGTTTTGTGTTCATTCAAATCAAACTATTATTGAGTTTGTTATCGCAAAATTGCGCACTTAGATTAAATTGGACCAGTTTTCTTTCTATACTCGTTTCCCCCACTTATTTAGAATGGTCATCTATTCTGGTTAAACTATCTTTTACACTGTTTTACGAATTGCAAATGCTACCGCTATTGCGAGAATCTTTTCCAATGATTCAGTAAACAACATAGGCAAATTTTTTAATATCGTCTTTGTTGGTTGAACTCTCCATTCTTTAGGCATTTCACTAATTACGTAAGAAATGTGTAGTATGGTTGAGAGAGGGAGTGCAAATACTGATTAGTTCAAGCACAAGGACAAGTTCTTGCAACCAAAAATCAGAAAGCAATCAAATCCCAATTCCCAACAACACCCCACACACCCCCCCCCCCCCCCCCCCCCCAACCAAAAAAAAAAAATTCTTCATTGATCCGGGTTTGTGTTTGATGAATCCGATATTCTCGCATGCAAAAATCTTCTACCTTCAGCTTCATGTATCCGAAACCTTGCTTCAAAACACTTCTACCTTCAGGTTCAAGTGTCCTAAACTTCGCTTCGAATACACTTGTTGGGGTCCACCAGTCTGCTGCTTCTCCTCACTTGTTCTGATCACCCGGTTTGTCGTCGATGCCTTCTTGCTTCAAGTTCCTCCGGATCACCATAACAATCCTTGATGCATTCTCGGCACCGGACTTGGTCTCTGATTCTTCTTGTGCCGAAGGTGTAAGGGCGTGCGTTTTATTATGGATGATCATGTTCAGAATTGCCAGTACCTTAATATCATTCTCCGAAGGAATGGCCAAGTATAGGTTTCTTGCACTTTCTTTCACTTGTGCTGTGAGATTCATCTTTTAATTTGGTGAAAATTATCAAAGCTCGTGTAATTGTGAACTAAAGTTGCTTCTCATATCAGACTTGGATGGTAAGCACCACGTGGGGCAACATTTTGGTGCCTTACTTTTTGTGTTGTTTGGTAAGAGGGAAAAAAGAAACAATGGATAGAAATCGGAAGGATTAGCAGACGAATTTTAGGATCACTAATTGGTAATAAAGGTTGGAATTAGGTGAGTGACGGATTTAGACCACAATTTGCTGTGAATTGTCATAACAAATCAATCTTTTCAGAACTAAAAGAAGTTAATGAAATACTCGATGAGTTCAATGGACTTGTCATGCCAATTGTCTGAATACGATATAGGTACAAGCACAACATGACTTGAAGTAAACCCAATTAGAATAAGTTTTCAAGAGGTACGAGTCATTATGCATTTCGATTTTGGGTAAGAAGGGATTCTCAATTGTTACCGTAGAAGAACGGTCTAAAAATATAAACAGATGGAGCTTCGTTTCGAAAGCAAGTCATTTCTAAAATGAAATTATTAGAATACATTTGGACAACAGGCCCCAAGTCTTTATTGTCGCAAACAAAATGATATTTGAATACATTTGGACTTGGATGATTATGAGCCGAACCAGTACGATATAACCCACTTTAATATTTATGTTGCCCTATAACTAATTTCATAAAATTACCAGTATATATATATATATATGAAAATGGCCTACAAAAATAAAAAAAATAAAAAATAAAAACTGAAGTTATTAATAATTATGACATTATTGTAGTTAGCGGTAATTTTATATTTAAGTTCACTATAAAGTATAAAGTGGATTCCCTCCATCTCAAATTTAATAATAACTATAATAATAGTAATTAATAATAATGGTGACATTACTGATATTAATTAAGGATTTGTTTGGAACATAGATTTGAACTTCAAATTTTTCATATCAATTTGTATATTTTTTTAAAAGTTAATAAAATTATAATTAGATTTTAAAAAATCAACAAATTCTAATCTCAAAATTTCATTTTCAAACTTTTGTTCTAAACAAAAGCTAAATAACTAAAAAAAATCCTGGAAAGAAAATTGCTTCCTAAGAACGCCATGAAGATGAGACAATACTTCCAACATTTTCCCGCTTCCTTCTCTATCTTGTCAACCTTTTGATTTTCCTAGTTTTGTTTTTGAGCATGTCCAAGAAACCATGTCAAAAAAACTGTAAAAAAAATTGGTCAGGGTTAGAGACAGAGAGAAAGTGTTCTTTTGTTAATAATAATATCCTCTTTCTCTTCAAATTTCTCCATTGATATCTATCTGAGTTTGTGTGTTTGGTGAATCTGAAAAAAACCTCTCATAAAAACATAAACCCAACCAAAAAAAAAAAAAAGAAAAAAGAAACCTTAAAAATGTCGAAACCTCCGTCGAGAATCGTCCAAGGTCTTCTCCGACTCCACAGCTACTCTGCTCAAAGTCAAATACCTAAACCCTCCCCTCTCTCCCGGGCCCACCACCACCACCACTCCTCCTCCTCCTCTGCCGCCGCCACTCCCATCCGGTTCCGACCCTCCGGTTCGTCCAATGCCTTCCCGACCCGGCCTCCCTCGACCCGCCACGGCGACCCTCCAGCCTTCTCGTCCGGTGCCGGACTCGGCCTCCGGTTCTTCTCGTTTAGGGCTTCCGATTTGGGCGGCAAAGGCGGCGCCAATTTTGCCAAGAAGGCCTTCGAAAAGCCGGCCGCCGCCGTTGCCATCATCCTTCTCGCGGTACCGCGAGGCCATAGGGTTGCAGATTGAGGCTTTCTTTAAGAGGAATTATCTATTCGTCTTGGGTGCCGGAGGTGTAATGGCGTGCGCTTTGCTGTGGAGGATCATGTTCGGAATCGCCAATACGTTTATCGGATTCTCCGAAGGAATGGCCAAGTATGGGTTTCTCGCTCTCTCCTCTGCCATCGTCGCTTTTGCTGTGAGTTCCTTGTGTAATTTGCTCATTACTAGTACAGAAAATTCATATTTTTTTTGCCCTTTTAAGTGTTCTTTGCATGTAAAATTTAGGTCTTGACAGTGAAATGACTGAAAATTAAGTGTAAAGATCGTCCTTTACACCTAAATTTTAGGTCTTGATAGTGATTCTCCTTTGTTTTTTATTAATCAAGAATACTTTACTGCCCCATTGTTTGGATTTATGAAATTCTTGCAAGGATAAATTTGATGCATAGTTTGGCAAATTTCGGGGTTTATCTGGGATATTAGAAGTTCACGCATATGGTGAAAATGTTAGCTGTTAAGACAAGGTTTCTGTTTAATTCTTTCATGTTTAGTTTGAATTTGATACCTCCTGCTGGTTACTAGTATGGAAAATTCGAATTTTTGCGTTTGTTGCTCGTTGCATGTAAACTTTAGGTCTTGATAGTGACATGCTTGACGGTTAAAGTGTAAAGATCATCCTTTGCGCCTTCAGGTCTTGATAGTGAATTTCTTTTGTTTTTCTTAATCGGAATATTTTGCCGCCCCTTTATTTGGATTTATGAGATTGAGTACACTACTAAGTTTGATGCATAGTTTTGCAGTTTTCGGGTTTATTACTGATATTATGAGTCTACAGGCATGGTGAAGATGTTAAGAGAGAGGTTCTATGTTTAATTTTTTCACGGTTAGTTTGCATTTGATACCTCAAGCCTCTTCTTGTCCAATGCATCCGAAGTTATTATTTTTGATTCGAGTCTGTATATAATATCGTGGTCAACAACTTCAACAGGCTATTTGTCTGATATTCATTTTCAGTGCATGTGGATGGCTGTTGTTGGTGTTGTTGATAGAGAAACATGCTTTATGGTTTGCCATTTGAGGGATGTTTTTCTTTTGTTATTTTAGGGCCTTTATGTTCGCTCGAGGTTCACAATTAACCCTGATAGACTTTATAGAATTGCCATGAGGAGGCTTAATACATCTGCTGGGATTCTTGAGGTTATGGGTGCCCCTCTTTCAGGATCGGAACTTAGGGCCTATGTAATGTCAGGAGGTGGACTTACCGTGAAGAATTTCAAGCCAAGAATTAGAAGCAAGCGGTGCTTTCTCATCTTCCCAATTCGAGGTTCTGAAAGAAGGGGTCTGGTTAGTGTTGAAGTAAAGAAGAAAAAAGGCCAGGTTCGCCTCTCTTTTTACTTCTAAGATGTTCTCTCTGTTTTTCATTTATAAACGTGCCTTATAACTCGCATAAGTTCTTTACTAGGCATGTGTTTTTGTATCTGTTCTGTTGTAGTGTCAGACCGAATGGGAAAAGAAGTGAAACTGAATTTGTGCTTTGGCTTGTAACGTAGAGAAATGAATATTGCGAAAAAAGTTTATTTGTTAAATGAGTGCTTTAGCAGTTGTTATCATCTTCTATAGTCTGTCCTTAAAATCTTTTGTTTCACATCTAGTACAAATCAAGTCCCTCATGAGTGTGGTGAATTGTTTCGATACACTTAACAGATTGTCAACCACCATCCCCTAATTCATTTATTTAAAAAATAAACAAATCAATGTTACACTGCGTACTAGTAATCGATGTTACACTACTTGTAGAACAATGAAATTAAGCATGCACGTGTTGGGAAGGCAAAAACACTTCAGTATAAATCATGAAAACACTTGTATTCCTTTATCCCCGCACCCCATGCTGATTTGAAAAGCAAGTACCATTTTATCTTCTTTTACAGCCGCCTAAAAGATTAGCAAACCATAAACTAAGCTACTATGCATAAAAAAGGACTAGTGGACCCTCTATTTCTGAAAGTCTAACCTGATATAAGACAAGGCGAAAGTAAAAATGAATCCGGAAGTATTTTACTTCTTTATCCATGTGTGAAGCAAAATTTACAGGGAAAGAACTCCCACTGCACCGAATACGAAGGAAAAGTTGCAGTAGATAGAGAATTCATCTAATTACTCGGTTTTCCTAATGTAAGATTGGTGTGATATTAATGTGCAGTATGATATGAAGCTACTGGCAGTGGACATTCCCATGGCATCAGGACCTGACCAGAGATTGTTCCTAATCGGAGACGAACAAGAGTACAAAGTCGGTGGTGGCCTTATATCTGAGCTAAGAGATCCCGTAGTGAGAGCAATGTCAGCAGCCAAGGAATTTGATGATCTTGATCAGATCGAAGAAGAAGAAGATGCTGAAAGAGAACTGCTGGAGGCAGAGAGAAAGCAGCGCGAAGAAATTGAGAAACTTGAGAAAGATAGCCGTCAGTGATTTCTTCTCTACCTTTTACTTCTGTCTCTCCCAAAATTTTTTCCCCCTGTTGTGTATTTTTTTTTTTTAACTTCACCGAGAATGGAAAAGAATTCTTGAGGTTTTGTTCATTTCAGATAAAAATCAAATTGACTAGATCTCCTTGCGTTATGTTGAGTTCTGCAAGGTGCATTTTCCCTTGTAATGCGAATACCGCCGTGGGAAATTCCATAGTTGAGAAAAGCTCAGTTCGATGAAATAAAGCTCACAGTTAGCATGCTTTGCATAATTCTGTCGTTTCGTTGATTGGTATTTGCTCTCCTTGTTTGACTATATAATTCCTTTTAAAGTTTGAAAAATCTCACATTGTTTGTATCTTTTCTCTCTCTCTCTATATATATATATATATGTGAAATGTGCATATTTGAGTTGTCATCTTCTCAACGCAGAGCAGACAACATGGTGCAGAGATAAATGCTCAGGTTGTGGGGTTGGCTTTTTGCAAGGTTTAGTCAGTACCATACTCACCAAACATAGCAATACTAAGCCACTAAAAAATATCTTCTTGTGGCATATTCATGACAGCCTACCATCACCTTTTGTTTTTTTAACCTCGATAAAGACACCTAAGCAAAGAACACATAACCCACAGATTCATTACAAGGGCTTTCGGAAGTAGGTAACACGCTCATCATTGAACCTCAAAAGATGATCATATGCAGACAATCGCTAATTTTAAAAGGTCTTGTGGGCATTTTACATTACTGAAGAAAGTACGATTGATCACAGGGGCCTTCAAGAGTAACTAATTGCTAATTGCAAAGGGAGTAGTGAGCACTTTATATCATCGGAGAAAGTACTTTTGCTAGAATTCATAACTCACCGGATTGACTACAAGGCTTTCAAGAGTAAGTAACACGCTCATCAATGGACCTCATTAGATGATTCTATGCAGATAGTTGGTGATTATAAGAGAACTCGTGGGCATTTTATACCATTGGAAAAAGTACTTTTGCTGGAATCAGGAGCCAGCCAACAACCCAATTGTTTTAATATGCCAATAATAATAAGTTAAGAGCCCCAATATTCCCCGGCTGTTATATGTCTGGTCCCAGGTCGTGTGGTCCTTGTACCATGCTCTCAATATTGAAGTACTTGGAAAACGACACCACGACAGGAAAGACAACAACTGGTTTCAATTCATGGCAACGCCTCTGTGCCGTCACCATTCTTGATGCATGTTATAAGCCTTTGCCCCTGCAGTTGCAGCTTCCTGGTTCCTTCATTGTTAAGACTTTATTATGTTTTTGTTAATGCCTTAAGCTAAACGGGCTTTGCCTTAAAGAAAAGCTTTTAAAATAAATATTAAGGACCCCCACCACGTGAAGATTAAGACCCTTTATTGTTTTGATGTCGTTTCTGAAGTCAAAAAAAGGAATCATGAACACTATAAACTTTCTTTCCTTTATTTAATGCCTCGTCTTTCATGGGGTGCATTTACTCACAATGATAGATTAATTGCACTAAATTATGGGATTCTTTTTTTTTCCTTCACTCGGACAATCCAATAATTTAAGCCCTTTATTTTCTTCCTTTAAAAAAAATCATAATTATTATTAAAAAAAAAAAGAGTTTTGTCACTTTTATTTGCTCTTTCATTGGAGCAATGTCTATTTTGTTTTCTTTCACTTCCCTTGCGCCTCTTTAATGATCTTCTACTTTGCCTGCCATTATTTTCTAGGGGTAGTTTGTGGTAAAGACCCATTTAGAGCATCTATCAATAGTTACTAAATATGTGACATTAAGATCAAATCTCGATTAAAAAAGCTTGAGTTGATTAAGATCAAATCTTACGATTAAAAAAGCTTGAGTTGCACAAAACTCAAGTGCACACTATCACATACAACCACTCCCTCATTCTTCCCTTAAATTTATTTAAAAAAAAAAAAAAAAAAAGATGCTAGTGAACAAAGTGGGAGGGGCCGTCGGGGAGGGGGGCCTCGTCGTGGTTGAAACAAAGTTTGGGGGGGGCCTGGGTCGGTTTGGGGGGGGGGGGGGGGGGGGGGGTGGTAGGATCTGGCCGTCGGGGGGTGGTCTGTTGCCGAGGTCGGGAGGGGAGGGGCTCGTTGTCGCCGGGGGGGGGGAGGGGGGTGGTCCGTTGCCGAGGTCGAGAGAGGAGGGCTCGTCGTCGCTGGGGGGGCTGGGTCGTGGGGAGGATTGGCAACGGAACAGTGAAGACCAGCAACCACCCCTGGGGTTGGGAGGGGAAGGGCTCATTGTCGCTCGGGGGGGGGGGGGGGAGGGGGGGGGGACCAAGGTTGTGGGGAGGATTGGCAACGGAATAGTGAAGACGGCGGTGGCCACTCTTTCCATGGCTGAGGCTTCGAGAAATTTTTTTATTTATTTAGGCAAATATTTTAGGAAGTGGATGCGTGTATGTATTCAAGTACATGTTAACTCTGGTACACCTTATTATATGACCATTCATTTTATTACACCATCATCATTAATCCCTAGATTAGACATTACTGATAATTACTCTAAAAGAGCCTTTATTACAGTCTTTTCCTCTTTTCTACCTTTGAAAGAGATAACATTAATTCCTTCAAAAAAAAAAAAAAAAAAAAAAGAAGAAGAAGAAGAAGAAGAAGAAGAAGAAAGAGATATCATTATTGCACCACTTATTTTAGTTGGGCAAAATCCTTTGATAATGGCACATCTCACGTTTGCTTATTAAGAGGAGAAAAAGACCCTTGTTTTTTCCCCCTGATTATTGAAATGTAAAATGGGGAGAAAATTCCAATTACTGATAATGTCTTATTTCTTAATAATGAGTGAGAAAATGCATTGAATTGTTTAACATATCATTCTTTTTGAAAGTGCACTAAAGTCTTCTCCAGATAGATAAGCCAGGTTCTCTTCTGTTCCACTGTTCTTCAGTTCCACCAAAGCTTTATACACACACACATATATATACATAAACACAATTATTAAAATGTTAACTATATTTTACACCTTCTTTTGGGTCTTTTCTATAGTATTTTAATCTTCTCAAATCAACATGATTTGAAGCCATTTCCACTATGTGAAATATGCTGCATAACCTTTAGGCTATGTTTGGTAGGAAGGATGGAGAATGTGAATGATAAAAAGGATTGTATGAATCATCTTTTATGTTATTTGGTAGAAAGAATGAGAATTGAAATGATGACTACTAATTATTTTGAATTACCATATTATCCCTTTTTAATCTTTTTCATAATTTTTTTGGAGAAAAGAATTGTCTTTGCAAACTCAAATGGAGGGAAAGCTTGCATCATTCTATATTTGGAAGAATGCAAATTGATGGGTCCGGATGGATGAAGGCCCCCTTCACATCTCTCCTTCCTCTTGTCCTCCTTCTAAGCAAACAAGGGATGATGACTCTCCCTCCACTCCCTCTCCATCCATCCGTCTCTCCCTCCAACCAAACATACTCTTACAGGGAAAACTTGTCCCGTTAAATTCTCTCCTCTTTCATAAAGCCACAAAGGAAAAATCTTGACTTTACCTTTTTCTTTTTCTATGAGCACCTTCTTGGATTCTTTTACAGCCACTTTTCTTCTCTGTATTCCTTGCTTTTTTTAACCTCTTTACAAACTTTCAACGAGCCAAGTCTAAGTTGAAAAAAAAAATAAATAAATAAATAAAAAAAAAAGTGCCCTTTAGTTTGGTGATTAAGCTCCTTTTTTAATATGGAGTTGCTTTTCTTCTTTCTTTTCCTTTATGTTTCTTTTTGGATAAAATAAAGAGTGCCCTTTGCTTTCCCAATGTGCAAAAGTAAGCCAAAGGAAAAGCTTTTGTCTCCCCACTCTTTATTCTTATTTTTTTTGGTTTTTATTATGAACATTATTGAAAACCAGATCCCATTTTTACTAAACCCCTCACAATAATACAAAACTTCAATATGACACTTTCAATGTTGAAAAAGATGGAAATTCCTTCTACAAAATTCATCTAGAAACATGGAGTCCTTTGAGTTTTTTGTTATCTAAGTGGTGAGCTTGAGCATATTTGGATGTCAAAACAATGCTAAAAAGCCTTTTTTCTTCTCTTTCTTTTCCCATTGCATGTTCAAGTTATTAAACTAACCTTGTATTTCGTTGTTTTCCTTATTGAACTAGGAGATGATGAAGAAAAATCCCATGAAGCAGTACTCGTCCATCACCGCGCTTTCTTTCGTTTTCTTCGCTCTATCCGTCTTCTCGCAAACCTTAGCTGACCTCAACTCCGATAGGAAAGCTCTACTTCACTTTGCAGCCACGGTTCCTCATACCAAAAGACTCAACTGGAATGCTTCTACACCAGTCTGTTCCTCTTGGATTGGAGTCACTTGTAATTCAGGAGTAACCCGAGTCATTTCTGTTCGACTTCCCGGTGTTGGTCTCGTGGGGTCCGTCCCGGAAAACAGTTTAGGAAGGCTTGATGCTTTAAGGGTCTTGAGCCTTCGTTCCAACATGCTCAATGGAAATCTTCCTTCTGATATTCCCTCTATTCCTTCCCTTCAATATCTGTACCTTCAACGGAATAACTTCTCCGGCGAGTTTCCTTCGTCTTTCTCACACAAACTAGTTGTGTTGGATTTGTCTTCCAACTCCATTTCCGGGAACATTCCAACTTCAATTCAGAATCTGACTCGGCTCGCCAAACTCAAGCTCCAAGACAATTCTATCTCTGGAGTCATTCCGAATCTCAATCTTCCTAGGCTGAAACTTTTGAATTTGAGCTATAACAATCTCAACGGCTCAATTCCAAATTCCCTCCAAAAATATCCGTATTCCTCATTTGTTGGAAATTCTCTCTTGTGTGGGCCACCTTTAAAGCCATGTTACACAAACCCCTCCCCTTCTCCAACTCCTTCGCCTGCTTTCTCGCCATCATCACTAACAGTAGTCCATAATCATGCTAAAGCGAAGAGAAAACTCGGTGTAGATTCTATCATTGCTCTGGCAATAGGGATCTCTGCAGTTTTGTTTCTCTTTGCTTTAGTTATATTCATAAGGTGTTTAAAGAAGAGACGAGCTGAAGGCGTCGGCGTGCTGAAAGTGAAGGCCCCGAGTAGTGGGAAAACTGAGAAGCCTAAGGACTTTGGAAGCGGAGTACACGACGCGGAGAAGAACAAGCTGTTCTTCTTTCCTGGCTGCTCTTACAGTTTCGATCTCGAGGATCTACTGAGGGCATCAGCTGAAATTCTCGGTAAGGGAAACAACGGAACTACCTATAAGGCTGTTCTGGATGAAGGGTCTACAACAGTGGTGGTGAAAAGGTTAAAGGAAGTTCTTGTCGGAAAGAAGGAATTTGAGCAGCAGATGGAGATTGTGGGAAGGGTTGGACAGCACCCAAATGTCACCCCGCTTGGCGCTTATTACTATTCAAAAGATGAGAAGCTTTTAGTTTATAATTACATGCCATCCGGTAGCTTGTTTACTCGCTTACACGGTATGTTTTTTTTAATCTCAATCCCTTGGAAAGAGTCTCACTTTTTAGCAGGATATACTCAAACATACCAATAAGCACGACGTGATCTTATGCAACGGTTGTCTTACTCTGCATATTGCAGGATTCAGAGGTCCAGAGCAGACTCCGTTAAACTGGGATTCAAGAATAAAGATCTCCCTCGGAGCAGCCAAAGGAATCGCCCACATCCACTCCGAAGGCGGTCCCAAATGCATCCATGGAAACATCAAGTCCTCAAATGTCCTCCTCGACCAAGACCTTGAGGCCTGCATCGCAGACTTTGGCCTGGCTCCAATAGTGAACTTCCCTCCAATCATCTCTCGAATCCTGGGATACCGTGCTCCGGAGGCAATTGACACTCGCAAACTCACTCAAAAATCGGATGTTTACAGCTTTGGCGTCCTCCTGCTAGAAATGCTGACAGGCAAGATCCCAATCAGGTATCCAGGGTACAACGAGGTGGTTGATCTTCCGAGATGGGTGCGGTCTGTTGTCCGCGAGGAGTGGACAGCTGAGGTGTTTGATGTGGAGATTTTGAGACAGAACCACGTCGAGGAGGAGATGGTTCAGATGCTGCAGATAGCCCTGGCTTGTGCGTCGAAGGTGCCAGAGTCACGTCCCGGTATGGAAGACGTTGTCAAGATGATCGAGGAAGTGAGGCCGCAACAGACCAAAACTAGGCCGTCCTCTGAATCTGATTACTCTAGTGTTCAAACCCCGTGAACGCTTTGGAATTTCTCTTGATCTTTTTTTTTTTTTTTCCCCCTCTTTCCTCTCTATGGTATCAATATATTAGGTGCTAATTCTGGATAAGATCTGTAATCTCTAACTTCTCAAGAATTTGCTCATTTGCATTCTTCGCCAACCATTTTCAGTGAATTTCAAACACGTTACATCTACTTAGATCTCCTTCTATACCATAACCTCAAACATAGAATTCACCGAATAATAAAATCCGAAAGCGTCTCGATGCAATCTCACCAATTGCTATAACATCACTCAACGAACGATGAATGGCCTTATTATAGTTTTATTCCTTCAGTTTATTTTTTTTTATTTTTTTTTATTATTATTGTTATAGAGAAAATACCATGAAGCTTCATTACTTAATATCAGAAAATACAACAATACCAACCGTGAACTCTTGTTCTACTGATAATATTCATTTCCACAAACTCACCACATGTTGTAAAAAAACTATAGTCGAAAACTGCGAAAGCTTCATCACCATGTCGAGATATTTATTTTCCACCGCAGTGGAGCGCCATCTCTCCAGTCTAATTGATCTCATGCACACTTACCTTATAAAGGTTACTGCCGCAACAAAAACCATGCGGAGCAAACTAACAAATCTTAACTAATGTGGGGTTTAAGTTTTAGGGGGTGTTTGGTGTGTAAGTTTGAGTTAAGATTTGTAAGTTTAAATAGTAAATTTTTTTGAATTTTTTTGAATTTTCAGAAAAGACAAACAACTTTTTGGGGAAAAAGACAAAAAACATGATGAAAAAGGTACAGTTTAGTTTAAACAGAGCTTTTGCGACTTGAGCTTTACTAATATCAGCAAATTACAAACTAATATCATGTAATGTTCGTAATGATCAATGCTAGATGCCTTCGTTGATCTCTTCATACCGAATTTCCGATGACAGATCTTACCAGATTTATCCACCGGTTGAGGCAAATTTCAGTGCACCATGGATGTTGATGAGCTAGCTGCAAGTTACAAGCTTTCTGAAAAGCATTTTTTTTCCCCCTGTAATATATATGCTCATGAACTAAAGAATTGTGAATATGGTACTGAAATCTTTCTTTCTCGTTGACTTTTAACTACAGTTATTATCAAGCTTCTAGAGATCTTAAATTGTCCAAGAACTTAGAACTTATGAATCCACTCATGTAACTAACTAAGACAGTGAAACTTCTGGTGATCGAATTTTATTGAGTTGATTTGTGTTACGTAATATCCTGATCAATGACGTTGTTGTAGAATATCAGAGCCACTCGAACATTCTTCTTCCTTAAAGAAGGCGATAAACGTATCGGGAAAATCATCAGAAGAAAACAGCTGCAGTGACTGATCTTGCAATCTAGTCACAGAGATGTTTCTAATCCTGTAAAATATCATCTTCTTTATTAAACATGCTTTCGGAGTAGTCAAATTCAAGCATAGCAAGTAAAATAGTTCTTTAAGTATCTTGCATTTGTTACATATGAATATGATAATTCAGAATGAAAAACGAACGAGGAATTTTCCGTTTCGTGTTTGGGAGGAAGATTAGTGAAAGTTGAGAAAAGGTAAACCAAGTTGGCTTATGTTACGAAGTTTTATGAAGTTTATCATGTAGTAACTTTGCTCTAATCATGAATATGAACAACTAATCATCTCCCGGTTAATACGAAAATTGGCGTCGAAAAAGAGATGAAAAAAACTTGTGAAGGGTCCTGAGAAATGGTCTCACACAGCAGTTCGGAAGTAGCCAACAAGAAGAGAAACTACTACCTTTTATTTTATTTTATTTTATTTTTTTTTGGGTGCTCACCAAAACAGTGGGAAATCTTTAAGAACATCCAAAATACGAAAAACGATAGAAACGATACAACTTATGGAATTCATTGGCTCCTAGCACAGGAGCAGGGAGAAAAACTAAGCTGATATGAGACACCAGACAAAGGTGAAGAATCTTAAAGCGGATAATTCCTTAAAGAATGAATAAAATAGCAAAATAAGAATGCGAACACATTTTATAGCTTAAAAATGTACAACTAAATCAAGCCTGGCCAGATTATGTCCTCCATTATGTCAACATCCCTTTGGTATATACCACAACAGCTTTCTAAAAAATCCGTAGACTACGATGGAATTTCTTGTCCAAACAAAGTACGGTCTCGGGAAGTTCCAAACAAGACGGATGTAAAGTATATTCTTTGAGATGTTCTCCTATTTTGTCCTTATAAATATCTCCTTCTTTCTTCTCTAAATGCTCCTCCAACTCCCTCACATTCTAAAGAAACTCGTTGAACTCCGGTCATGGCGGATGGAGAAAGTAATGCTCAAGCTGTATTTTCAGCTCTTGACAATGCCAAGACACAACTGTACCACTTCAAGGCCATTGTCATCGCCGGCATGGGGTTCTTCACCGACGCATACGACCTCTTCTGCATTACCGCCGTTACAAAGCTTATCGGCCGCCTTTACTACCCAAACCCAACTGGAAAAGACCCTGGTGCGGTCTCTAACAAGGTGGGCAACGCCATTACAGGGGTGGCCTTATGTGGAACCCTTGTAGGGCAACTCTTCTTTGGCTGGCTTGGAGACAAATTAGGTCGGAAAAAGGTCTATGGGCTCACTCTGATCACAATGGTGGGCTGCGCCTTAGCCTCCGGCCTTTCCTTTGGCCAAACGCCAAAAGGAGTTATAACAACTCTCTGCTTCTTCCGGTTCTGGCTCGGGTTCGGCATTGGCGGAGACTATCCTCTCTCGGCCGTGATCATGTCGGAATACGCCAACCAGAAGACTCGAGGAGGGTTCATCGCCGCGGTTTTTGCGATGCAAGGAGTCGGGATACTCGTCGCTGGAGCCGTGGCCATGATTGTCTCCAAGGCCTTCTTGCTTGCTTACCCTGCTCCAGCTTTTAGGGACGACAAAGTGCTGTCCACTCAACCCGAAGGCGACTACGTCTGGCGAATAGTCCTCATGTTCGGCGCCATCCCCGCGGCTCTCACCTTTTACTGGCGGCTCAAGATGCCTGAAACCGCGAGGTACACCGCCCTCGTCGAGGGAAACCACAAGAAGGCCGCGGCGGATATGGCGAAAGTCTTGGAACATGACTTGCCTTTCGAAGAAGAATCGCCAAATCACACAAGAATTAGAGCTACTACTCCTGACTCTTCCAATTACGGATTCTTCTCCGGCGAGTTTGCGAAGAGGCACGGGCTTCATCTTCTTGGAACAACTACTACTTGGTTCCTGCTCGATATCGCCTTCTACAGCCTTCAACTTACGCAGAAAGACGTCTACCCGGCTAGTGGCTTGCTACACAAGGCATCAACTATGAACGCCATAGAAGAGGTGTTCCAACTCTCCAAGGCAATGTTCATAGTAGCATTGGCAGCAACAGTTCCCGGGTACTGGTTCACAGTGTTTTTCATCGACAAGATCGGGAGGTTCGTAATCCAGCTCGGCGGGTTCCTTTCCATGTCGATTTTCATGGCGATTCTCGGCTTCAAATACAAAGATTTCCGCGGACAGGATTGCCCAAGCGACTCTATCTACAAGTACTGTAACGGGCACAAAACACTGTTTGCAATTTTCTATGGACTTACGCTTTTCTTCGCAAACTTTGGACCAAACAGCACAACCTTCATCGTCCCGGCCGAGCTTTTCCCGGCGAGATTCCGCTCCACGTGTCACGGAATCTCCGCGGCGGCGGGGAAGGCGGGGGCTATAATTGGTGCATTTGTGGTGCAGAGCTACACTCATGATGAAGCAGAGGGGATCAAAAAAGCTATCATTGGGCTATCTGTAGTGAACATGGCCGGGTTTTTGTTCACTTTCTTGGTGCCGGAGACAAAGGGAAGGTCTCTTGAGGAGATATCTGGGGAAGACAAGGGGCTTGGAAATGGAGGGAATGTGGTAATGGGAGCCAAAGTTGCTGATGAGAAAGAAGCAACAAATTCAAGTGCTGACAAAGTTTCAGAATCTGGAGAAGTGGCTTAGTTTCTTTCTGAATTCATGTGTTTGAGGCTCGTCGTGGTCGTTTTTTTCTTTTTATGCTCGTGTAATCAGCTTGTTTGTCGTCGTTTTTACTTTATATGTTTTGTTGGAAAGAAAATGCTGTAATTTGGTCTTTGAAAGTTTGTTGTCGTTTCCGTGAATAAAAAAGTGTCATGCTAATGGTTATTTTAGTACAAAAACGAATACGTCGTCTCGTTTGATACATAAAATAAAATAATTTGGTTTTCTTTGCTTGTAATTCAGCTAATTATACTCTCTTTTTTTTCCCTTACGTTTTTGTCTGTTGGTGTCCATTGTTACAACGTTGTCATTTACCACTTTTAGTGTTAATAGAATTTGGTGTCTTTATCTTTGATTGTCATTTTTATTTTATTTTATTTTTTATTTTTGCTGGATATTGTCGGTTATATTTAGTAACATTTACCTAATTCTCGTCGTTTTCTTATCCCTAGTCGCCTAAAAGTTTTGTGTCGTTTCTTAAATTTTCCTTTTCTATTTTTGTCGTTTTCCTTTATCGTGGTTTCCTTATTTTTCATACGTTGTCGTTTATGCATTTATGTGTTGTTTTTTGCAATTTGTTTCAACTTCTCGTTTTCTCCCAGTTATTTGTCGCTTCCGTTTTCCCGTCGTTTTCCCATTCTTTTTGCGTTTGTTCATTTTGTCGTTTCCATTTCTTTATTCCTTGTCGTTCATTAATCTGTGCCCTTTCCTTTTTCTTGTCGTTGCCCTGATCCTTTCCCCTTCTTCTTCTACTTCCTGCCATATCTTTGTTTATTCATTTTGGTGTTGTTTTCAGTTTCTCATCCTTTTTTTTTTTTTGCTCCAGTCATTATATCTCTTCGTTTGCGTCTTATATTTAGACAACGTTTTTTAAAGTCTCCTGTGGTTACCCTTTAAATATATATATATATATATATATATATAAATATATTTGTCTACTGATTCCTTGCCGTTTAATTCATGTTGACGACATTTTGTTTTTTTCTTTTTTCCGTTTCTTGTCGTAATTCTCTGTTGTTTATACACTTCGATTGTTTCCTTTTTATTTGTCGTTTCCCTTTCACTTACGTTTTCTTAGCAATAGTCTCATTTCTGTTTCGTTTATTCCATTTTAATGTCCTGTCATTTGCAATATTGTAGGTTTCTAACTTAACGACTACGACAATCCTACTAATGTGCTTATATAAGTTTCATCTTACTGAGTAATCGATGTGGGACTATGAAACTTTCAGTCGGAACAAAAACTAGTCAATTGGTCATAGAAGTTGTTTGTAACGCAAGCCAACTGTAACAAGAAGAAGAACAAACCCCCAAAATCGGATGATGACTGAGTGAAAGATACAATTGGCTACAAAAAGAAAATCATCAGTAAGACGGTTAAGCGAATTGATTTTATGAAAATGCTAAAATCTATACAACTAAACATGTTTGAATATATATATACATCATTTCTTCTTTTGTCTATTACCAATCAAGCATTCCTCTTAAGGAAAGGAGATGAAGGCCTGACATAGCTGAAGTCCTCGAAGGAATTCTCACCGAATTTCGGGCTAGCGGCAGGTGAATCCACCGCCGGCATGTTGGTCCAACGTTCTTCGAAGTTGGCCACACAATGCTTTCCAGCGACTTGAGGAAGAAAGCTCGGTCTAATTTCGCGAGCGTCCAGTTTCTTCCAGTTTATAGTCTTGAACCACCTGTGGCCTTTTATCTCCTCACTTCCATTTGGTCCACTGCCAAGGCGTTTGTTTGCATCTTTCTGAAGAAGCTGAAAGAGAATAACCAAACATTTTTATGTATGTATAATATATATATATATATATATATATCTCTCACATATAATGTAGATTCCTTACTAACAAATCAAAGACATAGGATCTGAAGTAATTACCCCTTTTAGTAGTGAATGTGCTTCACTTGACAAAAATGCTGGCAGCTTAATCTTGTCTTTTATTATTTTCTGCTGAATTTTCTGTCTGTTTCCACCAATAAATGGAGGCTACAAAACAATATTAAGATAACTACATAAGGGTAATTGAGATTATGAACATTCGAAGACCACCTTACAAGTTTTCGGTATTCTGTATGATTCTCAGATATTTACAAGAGAGCCAAGAAAGTGATTAATTTGTCGGACCAAGTTCATAACAGATTTTAAAAACTAAAGTACTCTTAGACTGTGATTAGTGATCCAAAAAATACAAGTCCACATTCACTAAAATACCCGAGAAATGATGAATAAAACTACCAAATTTTTTCTGCGGCAGACAATTAATTCAGGACACTGACCTTCCCAGTTAGCATTTCATAAAGGAGAATTCCCACACTCCACCAATCTGCAGCCTTATTGTGATTTCGCCCCTGAACAATCTCCGGCGACATGTATTCTAGTGTTCCACACATAGAATTCGATCTTGTATTCTCGTCGAACTGTTTCGCCAGGCCAAAGTCTGTCAACATTACCTGGTATCAAGCCCGATTAGATATTAGCAAATGAAATCCAAGTGAAAGCAAGACTACTAAATGAGGGCAAATTGATGGTCAATATTACATGAACTTACATGACCATCGGCACCAAGGAGAATGTTTTCGGGTTTTAAGTCTCTGTGCATTATGCCATTTGCATGGAGATGGGAAACGGCAGAGACAATCTCGGCAGTATATAGACGGGCCAAGTCCTCTCTGCAAGAAATGTTAAATACAAATCAACATTATGCTGCAAGGACTAGCACCAACAAGACCACAAAAATAGGCAATAAAACAAACCATACCTGAAAAGCCCTTGACGATAAAGTTGAAAGAAAAGGTGCCCTCCATTAATGAAATCAAGCACAAGGTACAATCTGTATTTTGTCTGCATAAGATAGACTATTTCGTGTTATTTCTTTGTTACAAGTTAAATGCCCTGCAACACTAATTATATCGGTTCACTCCCAATTTGAGAACTACATGCCTCACGTCTCCTAGACTTACAAGATACAAGATCGACGAGAATACAAGATTAGGTCGATCCCCGTGCTAACTCAACATTCTTTGTTTGTTGTAATCTTATCACAAAGCATTTATACAAGTGTAAATACAGTCTTCGTCATTATTTAACTTTGTAGGCAAAATCACCTGAAATGAGTATCTTAGCTGCACAATGAAGGGATGGTCCACTTTTGTCAATATATCCCTCTCCGATTTCATGTATTCAGCATGATTCTTTTCCATAACCTTGTCCTTACGCATGACCTTCATCGCGTAAATTTCAGAACTGTCACTCCTCCTCACCTGATAAACCTTTCCGAAAGCGCCTTGTCCAACAACCTTAAGAACTTCAAAATCTTCGAGTCTCACACCTTGTTCTTCTTGGACTGAACTTTCTGAAGCATGATCACTACTATCATGCTTCTTTGAATCCTCGGACTCATACAATGTAGGCTTGCTAAGATTCAATGATGGGCTAACGCAAGTTGTGGGACCCAACAACGAATGGGAACGATTGTATATAACTGCAGGGTCATCATACTCGGAACTTGCTTCTAACGCGGGTTGAACCGAGAGAGGGCCAAAAACATCGGCAGAGCGAGGAACATCAGGAAGTCCAGAAGGAAGAAGTAACTGATTCTGAAAGGTCCCTTGGACGCGGTTCGTGCTTAGACCGGACAATTGAGGCGACACCATCACTTCGACTTAGAAAGTTTCATCAACTATAGATGGAATTCTCCAAAAGACTCGAAAACTCGAACGGATGAAGAGAGGCGCCTAACAATGGCCTTAAGTAATTGGAAGTTCTGAGTTCCCGGATAATGTGGGAGTGAGCAAACCGAAATCAAGAAAGAAGAAATCCTTCTTGTTTCCAGATTGACAGGAAACAATGGAGGAGCCAGAGATGTATGAATTCATGAATATCAAATCGAAGTTGCTGCATTTCGAAAAAGTATGTCAGCTTTGGAATGAAAATCATTTTTCATCATAAAATGGGCAGTTCAAATACAAAGAACACAAATTAGAGTGGGAAACAAAAGCACTAGACTTTGTTAAGTATTGTCTTCTTATACATATGTGTGTATAAATATATATCTATTTAGTTTATAACAATTACCTCAAGTTTGATAACATGGCACCATCTGTGAATTCCAAGAAACCAAACTCAAGAGCGAAAGAAAGCTAGAGTTTCTTATTGAGTGCTTGATGAGAAATACATTAGGAAAGAAGTTTATTTGAACTTGCAGAGAATAATAATCCTAATCATAAGTCTAATATAACACCATCTAATTTTGATTCTAGAACAATGACATGTCCTTAAAAAAATACTCAATCTTTATTTCTACCGCTTCAAGCCAACTTATCTATATATACATATATACAAGAAAAAAAAAATTATGATTCATAATATAAAAGCAAAAAACTTTCACAGATAAGAACTTATCGAACATATGACTTTTAAAAACTTTTAAAGAGCAACGAAATTCTTGGCTCTCCACCTTCTACAATCCCAAGAAGAAAATATCGTCCTTCATGTCGAATCACTTATTATAACAAACAAAGACAATATTTTAAAAAAGGAAAAAAAAAAAACAATTTAATAACAATAAAAAAATTTTGAAAAAAATGAGAAAGAATGAAACATTGTAGAAGGACATAACCAGATAAACATTAACAAATAAATAAATGAAAAAGAAAAAAAGAAAAAGGAAGCAGTTGTGAACCTTGTGGAGAAGGCGATGAAGAATGGAACAGAATTCTCAAAGGAAAACAGGCGTCGCTTCGCCGCGTATGTTAACGTCACCGATGCTGTTTGGTATAACTTTTAGAGGGTGTTTTTGTATTCTTAAAGAACTTACCCTTAGGTAGAGGTATTTGATAAATCCTGCTTCTATTGCATATAATCACATCAAAGATTTTTCATGGCACGTCAATGTCAAACTGGCCTAACTGGATTAACTTCCTGAATTTGGGTTTGCTTTGAGGAAATGCCAAGATTCTCTGTTTCCGTCGACGTGGCTTGTTCTGATTGGTTCTATCACAGAAACTTCCAGCTCATATGCAAAGCTCATGATTACTTATGAATAAAGCTAAGGGCACAAGAGGCATCCCTCGTCACATTACGTGAATTAAAAATAAATAAAATTGTTTTATTTTTTTTATTAATAAGATAGATCTTACGTTTTATTAAATAATAAATAATATAAATAGACATCTTATATAATGTAGGACATTAGAGGTGTCACTAGCTTTACTCGTTATTTTTTGGGCTCTCTTTCTTGCCCTTGATCAGCTCTGTTCCATGTTCCTTTTGGAGCATGGGAATTTGAAAAAACACGTCTAGTTTTTTTTATTTTGAACAATTATTATTGTCTTTGTCACAACTCATACGCATTCACTAACACCTGTATTCCACTGTTCCTCTGCATTAAAATATTATGTTCGGTTCCTAAAAAAAACAAATTGTTCGATAGCCAATCAGTTGTATAAAAATTCCAAAACCAAAGTACACCTTTGATTTTGTTTCTTGCCATTTGTTGCTTTTCTCAAATGTTGTTGTTTCTTCTCTTCCTTTTTTTTTTTTTTTTTTTTTTTTCTCTCTCTCTTCTCTCTCTCACTTGTCCTAATTTCTTCTAGCCTTAGGAGTGGCAATTCGTTGTAGCGGATTGCGTTGCTGTCAATTCATTTATTAATCGGATCAGAACGTATCAATTCAAACAAAACTTATTTATTAAATCTATCAGAAAATTTTAATACAAACACTGACCCATTTAATACTCGTTCTAATTGTATCAACCTGTATGATCCTTTTAAATATAATGATGTCATGTTTAATATAAGTAATTTAAATTATATTATACATAGTTAGGTTGTAAGTGACACATGCTGGTTCATATTATAATTAGTTCGGATTAGGCAAGTGAACTAAAGTACAATCCATTTATTAATTATGTAAACTTGTCAATTCATTATTGATTTCAAACCTATTTAGGTTAAACTCAAACCTAAATAGGTTAGGATAAACTCAAACCACCAACGTCTCTTAAGTGGGTTAGTAGGGCGCTCGTTCTCCTTACTGAATGCTTGGATTCGAGTCGTCACCACAGTGTTGGTCAGGGTATATGAGCAATCCACTTTGTGAGGAATCCATATATCATACAGAGGGCATCCACCTCTTCAGGGTTATCTAGACATTCCAATCTGTACCCCTACAACCCATTAAATTTTATTAAAAAAAAAGGGATAAACTCAAACACTTTAACTTCGTGTCTCGTCATTGTATCACGATCCTGCCAAATCTAATTTCTCCCTTTCTTCTTCTTCTTACATTTTTCTCGTTTTCTCAATTTCGTCGTTTCCTTTATTTGTTGCCGTCTTTAATTTTTTTGGTCGTTTGACTTTGTCCTGTTCTCAAGTGTTGTCATGCACTATTTTCTTGTTTGTCGTCGCTTCCTTGTCGTTCATTCACTTACGTTGTCGTTTTGTTAGCCTGTCACTTTTGTTGCTATTCATTTTGTTATTGTTTATCAGTTTTTGTGGTCTTTCAGCGTCTTGTCGTTTATCAATTCTTTGTTTAATACATGTTCGCTCTTTCTAGTTTCTCATCGTTTCCTTATTCTCTTATGTTTTTCATTTGTTTTTGTTTCCCCCTCGTTGTCGTTTCAAAATATTTGTCGTTTGTTGGCTCTGATGTCGTTATCTTTGATTATAGTTTTTGGTATGCTTCGAACACTGAACGTTGATACAGGGCATAGTTATCCCGCTAGTCGTTATGATCCGATTCACGATCTAATTTTTTGCTGTCGTTCTCAGAATCTGTGTCCTCCATTAATTTTATTGTTGTTTGTTAATATTTCCGTCTTTGGTTTCTCCACGTTTCTTAGTTGACGTTTTCGTATTTTGTCGTTTTCATGTTCTGTCAATTTTTTTTGGTTTTGCGTTTCCCCTTTTTTAATCGTTTTTCTTTTCTCGTCGTTTCTCTTTGTGTTTATTATTATTTTTTAGCAGCTCTTCTTTTCAAAGGATTTTTTAACAGATCTTTATGTTTATTATTTGTCTTTCACTTTTTAATTCGTTTTCTTGCCCATTGTCGCTCATTATTTTGGCAACCTTTTTTTGTTGTCATTTCATCTGTTGTTTGTATATATACCCCTCAACTTTTCGAATTTGATAATTTAGTATCTAAACTTTTTTCTTAACAGTTAGCCTCCTGAATTTATAATTTTTGACAATTCAGTCCTTTTTGCTCAAATTCGTAAAAATTGGAATGGTTTTTTTCACGTAACTTACACATTATAATCCAAGAAGAGCATTGTTGATTATTTTTGTTTAAGTTCAACACAAATTCCTTTAAAAATTTGAACCATAATTCAATTATACTCAAATTTAAACCTAAACTATAAAAGAAATTCATATTGAAATTAAGCAAAAATGATCAATATTGTCCCTTGTGAGCTATAATGTGTAAATCTTGTGCAAAAATTTGTCTTAATTTTAATGAATTTAAGTAAAAAGGACTAAATTGTTAAAAATAAGAAGTTGAAGGGGTTGATTGCCAGGAAAAAAAGTTTAAGTGCTAAATTGTCAAATTTGAAAAGTTCAGGGGGCATTTATGCAAATAAGTCTATTCATTTTCCTAGTCCATTTGTTTGTCATTGTCGTTTCTGATTTAGGTCGTTGATTTTTAGTTTTGGATCCTAACTTCATGTCGTCACACAGATATTGGGCATAATATTTTTCTGTTGCTTATCTTCCTGACTTTTTGTCGTTAGATATAGATTATCTTTTCTGTCCTTTATCTTTTATGGTCGTTTTCTATTTCCTGTCGTTTTGAAGTTTTATCATCCCCTGCCGTTTCCTACTTTGCCCTTGTGTTTGTTGGTTGATGTTTTAGAATTTGTCACGACGATCAACGAGAACGTAAAGAACCAAAGAAATGAAGAACAAACGGCCAAAATCATAAAAGAGACGAGTCAGATAAATCATGACTCGCTCACTAGTCACGTACAAGGCCCTTAAAATATATATATACACATATATGTATATATTTTATATATATACTAATATATATTCAAACCTTTTTATAAGGCTTCTCAGTTTTTGCTCAAACTTGAACATGTGTAACGAGAACAAAAAAAGCCTTACAAATATATATACTTCTTTTCTTCAAATTCCAATCAAAATGTGACAAATTTTGATTTATTTTAATATGTTCTAAATCAAACAACAAGAAAAACTACACACGTCTTTCAAATGCAATATCCAGCAGAGGCAGCAGATTTTACGAGCAAGCCAAAGAGCAGAAACGGAGTTGAGAATAAGGGGTTGTGGTCACTGTCTAAAGTATACACATCAGACGGTGGCCATCTCTTCAACATTGCATCTTGTTGCTCTGGTTTCACCACTCTGTCCTGCAACGTCTTGATGAAGACATGTGGCACCTTGTCGACATCCGGGTCGTCGATGAACCGGGCCGACTGTATTGCTCGGATTGGCCCCGGCCTCAAGAGCATGGAAGCTAATGTGGAATCCTGAATATCAACCCCCAAAAAAGAAATAAATAAATAAATAAATAACGATTATTACTTGTAAGTTTACCTTTCTGATAACAAAAATTGTTCAGTGATCTTGTAAGTTATAACTACCATTTGGTTTATAGCACACGTGATTGCAGGAACAATCTCTATCATAAGGTGTAGAGTTTGAAATTTGCTTTTATAACACACACGAAAATTTAGGCATAATTATATAAAGCGAAATGAGTATGAATTTTTTTCAAAATTTGTCAAGCGGAAGCTGACAATTATTTTTTTTTTATCCGACGGCTCAAATTGTTTCTTTCCATCATCTAACAGTTGAGATTCCAAATGTCATTCTTCGGAAATTGTGTCATAGAGTTGCAATGATGCTAATGGTATATTTGGATATTCATGTAGAGGAAAAGCATAACAAAAGCAAAGGACTGATGCAGAGTAAATGAAATGACATGTGGGGTTACCATGCACGAAAAAGTTTATAACAGAGGCCTAAAAGAATGCTACACAAAAAGTGAGAGAAAAAGAACAATTTTGCTCAAATTATGCTAAGAAAATTTTTTTACCTCTTGAGGACTCATGTGGTATCCAATTTTGCGCTGGAACTCTTTCTTGATGACAGCACTGGTTGGAGGCTGATCGTTTCCAAGTCCAAATCCTAAATCATACACATCACCATATTCGGACAAATCCGGTATGCCCTGTTTTCCCGGGAAAAAAAGGAGGAAGAAGAAAGAAAAAAACAATGGTTTCATTTCCAATGCTCATAACAAAATTGAAATTTTAATTTTAAAAAAAAAAAAGCTGTTATACTCTATACCCCATCTCAATGATTGGGGGGTAGATTGTAAAAACAATAAAAAAAAAAAAAAAAAAAAAGATAAAAAAGAATTGCCTTTTTTCGTTTTTTGGTGAAACAAGTAAAATGTGAGCTAAAAGTGTTCCTGGCTAGTTATTTACTTGTTTGCTAATTGACAAGACAAGCTTGTGAACCGGAATTTGCTGGTCCTTAGGATAACCCTAAACATGCCGACAAAGAGAAGCTAAAAATTATTGAAGATATGATTGCATTTGAGTTGTTGGGGACCAGTAGAAAAAAAAAAAAGTTACTAATTATTTGTGGTAAAAGAGTCACTTTGGTTTAAACTTACCAAAATGCCTAAACTCATCTCCACTCTTTATGGAGACATACATTTTGGAGTTGATATATAAATGAAAAGTTAAAACCCAGATCAGTTTTCTGCAGGTACTAGCCTTAATACTTGACAATCTTAAAAAATATATATATATATTTATATATATGTAAATATTATATACATTTACAATAGTAATAAAATGACCCTTTTTTCTATATGACACTCAGATAACCAAAATGTTAAACTCTGACATCATAACGAGTGTTCAATTTTCAACACTTTTGCCTTAATTTGCGCATAAGCAATCGGCCTCAGCCGGTAATTTTTTTTTTGTTATTTTGTGAGAGACTAAGCTAGAGATGAGTTGCCAATTCACTAGCTAAGAATATAGACAGTTGGTGACCTATATTTTATCTAACAAACCTACAATTCAAAAATTAATTAGCACCTAATAATTGACTTTTCTAGAAGAATCTTATCCACTGCGACGAACCAATTCAATCCGATTCGATTCAAGCAGCAATTTATTCAGACTTTAAACAAGAGTAAGTTGAAACTGTTAAAAATAATACTTTACATCTTTAACATCTTGATCGGTCCAGAACCCAAGTTTTAGCATTGTTGCTGCTATGTAAACTGCTAAACGAATCTTGTTTGCAAACTTCTGAGTTGCCCAAGTTACACTCAGCCCTCCTGCACTGTGCCCCACTAAAATCACCTGTCAAATTAAGAAACCATATATGCTTTTAAGTTTCAACAATATTGCTCTTATTTGCATGGTCCGGATTTTGGAATATAATATTACCTGTTCTTTTTCAGGCAAGGCGGACATGAACTTGTCGAGAGGCTCGTTGTAGTCGTCGAAAGTGAGGACAGAATCGGCGTCTGATCGATCAATCCCCGCAGATTTCAGGTCGATACAAGACACCTTGTAGCCGGAATTCTCCATCAGGCACCGGATTTTGTACCAACACCAACTCCCTCCACTTATGCCATGCACCAACACAAAGTGTGGCTTCAAAGACGACTCATCTACTACTCCTAATTCTGGCATGTTTTAATTTTCCAACCCCAATATTTTCTTCCTTTCTTTCTTCTTATTTTTTCGCTTTCTCACCACCACTTGGCCACATATATATATACATGTATATATACATGGGTTATCTATTGGAATTAGTCTTTGTAACTCATTATTTTTTTTTTCTCTCTCTCTAACTTTGGCGTTTACAGAGAGAGAGAGAGTTTCTACATGGGCTCAACCCCATCATAAGCTCATTGAAAACCTCCTTCATAAGCACCACCAACGAATCATATCAAAGTCTTAAGGTCAACCTCCACTAGGCACTATTGGCCGTGTGGTACCCAAATCATGTTTTGGTCACATACTTGGGTTCGTTTGGTTAATGAGTTTGAGTTGAAATTTTTAAGTTTTAATAATAATTTTTTTTTTTGAATTTTCAGAAAAGACAAAAAACTTTTTGAGAAAAAGACAAAAAAGTTTGAAAATTATGGTTTGAGCTTGTGAACCAAACAAGCACTTAGCCTCTGTTTGGTTAATTAGTTGGAGTTGACTGACTTTTTTAAAAACTGATTATAATTTTTGTTGACTTTTCAGAAAAAGACAAAAGCTGAGATAAAAATTTTGAGTTTGAGATGAAACACCAAATATAGTATTAATTCAATTAAAAAAACAAAAAGATTTCATTGGAAATGGAGATTTGTCATTCCATTCGAAAGCAAGAAACTTGTTTGAATAAATTTTTAATCGCCAAGAAATTGATTTTAAATTGGCTTTGTCGGGTGTTTGGCATTTATGTTTTTTTGCTTCTTCGAAAGTCATATTTTTGTCTGATTTATTCGTACATTGCAGGCCAAAAATATCCCCCTTTTATTTATTAATTTATCATGATTTATTGAACATCATTTTAGTCGTCCCTTGTCCCCCTTGTATCCTTTCGATGTTGAGTCTTGGCGATATTGTCTCTTCAACCCAACTATAGCGGATGAAGAAAACATCAAAACAAGCAATTTGTAAGTTAGTAGCCCAAGTGGATACCAAAAATGACTAGCTTGCTGAGATAGCAAGCAGTATTTCGCTTTCCATGAGTTAGTGTGTGAGGTTTTTCAGGGTCAATATTTCAAAATATTGCATTATGGCTCTATATATAATGTTTTTATCACAAGTTGAACTAATTTTTAACATTAATTATTCAATATTTGACATTAATGTTTATATATGGTGAAAGGATATTAACTATACATATGTACATATATACCTTTTGATGATAACTTTACAAACACTGAAAAAATATAATAACGTATTAATAAAGTGTCATTGTTTTGACCCAATACTAGGATTAACAATTTCATCAAATGCCTCATCATTATATTATTCATGTTCTTAAACACAGTGTTAAAAGCAAGTAAAAAATAAATAAATATAGTTCTTCAAATTAGAATTAGTTTCCTCACACACACCAAAAAAAAAAAAAAAAAAATTTGTTGGGAGCCAACCTGTTGATCCCTAGAAGAAATTGGGTCTTTACAATTAAGTGTGGTGGCCTAGTGGTAAAAGGATTATTGTAATGAGTCAATGGTCAAAATTTCTATTATTGAGTGACCCTCTTGAGGTCTTAAATATGAATGCTCATTTTTTACCAACCTAGTACTAGATTTAGAGTGCATGAGACTATACTCTCATTTATCCTTACCATTAGCTCATGTAGTAGGGTTGGGGTGACATGCTCCCTCGTCACGGGATAGAACCTATTCATAGGGCCTTTAACAAACATTCCAACAGTCAACTTCAATAATGCTCAAGGGGATATGCTAATACTTCTTCTGGACTTTTTCGTATTAAAAAAAATATGAAAATTGGGCTTTCACTACAATACAAAAACTGCACCTCCACGTTGAATATCAGCACCAAAAAATTTATTGTTATTATTATTTTTAATAAGATGGGTCATGACTGAAGAATGACACATAAGAAGGGGAAAATAATGGGGGGAAAAATATTTGTGGAAAGGGAAGTTGGTGATGTACCAAACATGTGTAAATGCTAGGCCAGCAACCCCCAAGCTAATTTCAATTTCTACTTTTTATTTTATAATCACCTAACAAACCAAGCTAATAATAACAAACAAATTGTATAATGCATTTGCTAGTGATACTAATTGTGACTAAGATTAAAACTATTTAAGTTAATTCATCGAAGAGGCCTCAACGGAATTAGGAAATAATTTCTGCAAGTTGAAACGTATTAGGTACATATTAATATATACATATATATATATATATATATATATCAGGTCAGGTGAGGTGTAGCTTTCAGACGTGAAAGACTTGAAATTTTCCACAAACTAAAAAAAGAAAAAAGAAAAAAAGGAGGGCTTTCCACGTTCAGCGTTCCATATTAGTAGAACAAAGTCATCATCAACAACTGGTGAGCATTAATTGCTTCTAATTTTGGCAGTATTTCTTGTTTTACTTTTTTCTTTCATTGAAATTATGAGGCTGCAATGCAATATGAAAATTAATTTTGAAATAGAAATTGATATATATGTATATATATATATGTGTTAGTTTCGTATTGGAAATGCCTAACCTTCTGAATGGCCAGAAATTTGCAATTAGCACTGAGGGCCAATAGGGATTTTTTTTTTGTCCCACTTAAACAGTTAGTTGCAACGACTATATATATATATATATATGTAAGTATATGTTTGAATTAGGGGAATAAATGAGTCTATTTTTAGTATATTAATTTCTCTTTTGATTTAATCAACAAGGTGTAAGTTTCACGCGGTTTTAATTTATCTAACATTTTTATTTGTTTGAAAAGGACTCACCACTACTTGACTTTATAGTGATATAGAATATAATACTAAACTTACCCCTATTGTTAGACAGTAATTGAACACATCCAAATGAGATTAAAACTCAAGAAAAAAAAAATGCTAATTGCTATTGAACTCTATCCCTAGTTAAAACTTAATTTTATTAGGTTGACATATCTGTAAGTCTAAATTCAAAAATAAAATTTATATATATATATATATATATATATAAGAATTAACCTGTCAAAATTTGACACATCAGAATGAAATTTAAACCCTTAAAGAAACAAAAGATCGAAGTGATCTATTACAAAACTCTAAGATATATCAGAAAATTAGGTAGTGATCATGGTATGGCAAGCAAGGTACACAAATATTTTTTAACATAACCTTTTATCTTTACCATTTTAATAATCTTCTTTTCCTTCCCTTTGTTAAAAAGGTGCCCATATCTCCATTAACATTTGTTTAGATTAATATTATAGCAAAGTCAAAACCATTTCGACTTTTCTAAGATTCGGTGATAAAAGAAGATTGATCTTCCACCATGTGGATTTTTATTTAGAGATCTATTGTTTAATTTTACTGCAAAAGGTGTTTCATAATAATATATACACAAATCACGACATAATAAATTGCAATCCAATAACAACAATTGAACGTACATTTGACACACCATCTTTAATATAAAAAATTCAATTTATTTCAAATTCCAATTCATTTTTTTCTAAAAAATTCAATTTATTTCAAATTCCAATTCATTTTTTCACCTTTTCGAAATCCATACCACATTATTTTTTTCTCTCAAACACATATTCATCTTAAATTCTCAATTTAAATTTAATTTTATAATTAATTCAAGGGACCATATGATTAAGAGATTGTGGCCGATAAAAAGTTTTGAGGATTCAAGAGAAGGTCACGGTGAGACGAGCCGTTTATTATTACAATAGGTGTCAAGTGGAAATGCATTGATGTATGCAGTTGAGACTTCTTAACAGACTGGTAGACTTGAACCTTGTTCCTATATGACTCGATCAATTCGATCATGGACTTGTTATCTATTTTCATTGTTTAACTCTGACAACATGAAAAAATCAAAAGCTCTGCCCTCCTTCTCCATCTATCCAAGTGATGGAAGGGAAGAGGCCTTTCGTGTTTGCTCCAGTCAAGAATTGGGGTCTCACTATCACTAGCCAATATGGTTTTCTCTTATGTCTTTCTTCGTTCAACACCTTTTCTTTTCTTTTATTGCCGATACGACAATTTGAATGCCAATAAGTGTTCTTTATAACCGATAAAGGTATCGGGATCTGATTGGTTTCAGCCTAAGAAGAATCATTCCTTTCTCGTAGGAAGATAGAACTTGTAGAGATATGATTCATTCACTTGAAAAGGTTTCACATATATGGGGGAATGCTATAGCCTGCGTATTATTTGGAAAACGACGATGTACAAAAAGCTGAATGGAGGACACCAATCACTAGAAGTTAAGAACACAGCTGGCAAGGATAATATTAAAAATGTCATAATTTAAATATTTCATTTTTTGCTTAAAAAATTTGTACTATTATTTTTAGTTTTTTAATAATAGTACTACAAACAATAGTAAAGTTAGACGTTGCCTCAATTATCTATGCAACCGAACCCTGCAGTAATATAAAAGCTGTCATATAGGTTATTAAAAAACAATGTTGACTTATCCCCTATTACAAAGTAAACTTATAATAATTTAACAATCATGTTCACTTCTTGTAGTGTTGATAAGGTAGTACATTTTAAAGTTGAATATGAAATCTGCAACTCTTTTCTTTAAAGCTTCAATAATAACATATGTACTTTAGAAAGGTCAATTAGCTTGAAAAGATATCTAGGCATAAATATAGAGGAAAAAGCGCTTGGGATAAACCTAGAATTTGACAATTATTAGCTTGCTTTTTTCCTGAGCGGTAGTTGGAAATGCAAAAAAGGAAGGTAATTCTTATGGTAGGAATTGTTCTTTTAATATTAATAGATATTATTATTTTAGTAGTCGGATTTATTTTTTAACGATTTGAATTGTGAGTATTCATGTTAAATATTTACCGTTCGACACGCAGATTGCTTCAATTAATAGGCCAAATCATCAAAATGTTGATCTAACAACTAATATAGTTTCTACCGGTGAAGGAAAATTTCGTATAGAAAATCTTTTCTAAAAAGAAGTAGAGTCATGGAGGAGACGTACAAAAAAAGGTTAGACACGGAGGAGACGTCGATCTTTGTGTTGTGCATGCTAGCTAGCTGTGGAAAAGAAATGCATGCATGCCTGCGTGTGTGTGTGGGGGTCATGACTCGTGACTCGTGACTCGTGACTCGTGACTCGTGACTCGTGAATATTGGAATGGGAAGAGAAATGGTCAAAATTGATCGTACGGCCAAAGAGAAAAGAGCAAAAAGTAATGTCTAGTGATAGTCTCTGAGTCCACGTTAGGCTGTCTCCAATTGTAAGTGCGTGACAGCACACTTGTCTTCCCCACTTCTTTCCAACCAACATGACTTCGTGAGAAGTGATGCGACTTTGCTTCATACACAGCATATACATACATACATATATATACACACAATATCTTGAAATGAGAATAATTGTTGCTGTGCAGCTGACACATGGGCAGGGGAGGGAAGGAGAGAGAGAGAGAGAGAGAGTGGGGGGAGTACTTTGTTGGGTTTGGTTTTTTTTTTTTTTTTTTTTTTCTGCTGACACACGGAGGGGAGGGGGGGGAGAGAGAGAGGTGAGTGGAATAGAGTATTTTTTTTGGATTTGTTTTCTTTTGAGAGAGAGGGAGAGAGATTTTTTTCCTTGTATATATATATATATATTTAAAATATATATTTTATAATATTAACTCTCTCTTTTTTTTTTTTTTTTTTTTTTTTGTCTATTATTAACATTTTAATTTTTTAGGGGTATTTGATGAATGAGTTGAGTTTGAGTTGAGTTGTACTTTTTAAGTTTGACTAGTATTAATTTTTTTTTTAAAAAGTAATTATAAATTTTATTGATTTTTCAGAAAAAGATAAAAATTGAGATGAAAAAATACAATTTAGTTTAAAATGAACTTGTGAACCAAACATCCCCTTAATCTTTTTGTTCTTTTTCAAGTCTCCTTTTTTTATCTCAGGTATTTTGTTGGTTTTTTTTGTCTACTTTTTATTTGTACATTTTTTCTTATTTACATAAATCTTCTCAAATGCATCAAATCATGTATTTTAAACTAGTATGTGATAATGTATATTTTGTTGGCACTTAAATTTGTTATTTTGTCGTCTTAAGGATGTAGTCGTTAAACCATATGCTGTCGTTTAAGCATATTTTGTCGTTTTCCAATGTCAATTTACTTTACGTAAGACATTGACTAGTATAACTATATATATCAATATATGACCAGGGGCCTTCTAGTAAACCTGTGTTAGTTTACCACTCTATCCCAAAAGTTTAAGCTATTGAGAGATGGGTCAATAATAGTTTTTATTTCAACACTCTTCCTCACGTGCATGCTAGACAATGGGCAAACGTACGAATAAATATTAATTAGAAAGTTCAACACAAATATTTTAAAAGAAACCCGAAATATATTAAAGCTCCAACATATAAATGATAATAAAGGGGTTATAAAAAGTGTAATAACGTGGATTTGGATTAAAGACCTCCTTCTCTGATACCATATTAGTTTATCAATCTATTTCAAAAGCTTAAATTATTGGGAGGTGGGTCAATAATAGTTTTATATGTCAACAACCTGCTTATCCAAAAGTGGTATTATTACTATTAAACCATACTAAGAATGATCAAGTACCTAGTACTATTTTATATGCGGTTCTATTATATTTTAAATGACCAGTGGATGGAGAGAGGGAATACACTATCGATATAAGCATGTGTTTACTGTATGGGTTTGGAATAGAATTTTTAGGTTGAAGTTTGTTGAATTTTCAAAAAATAATCATAATTTTTGTTGATTTTTTAAAAACAGATAAAAATTAGGATGAAAAAAATTAAGTTCAAACCTAAAAGTCATTCATAGCCTTATTTTTTTAATTAGAAAAAGAAAAACTACATCAAAAAGTACTTTGCTCGATGTTGATTTCGTGTACAGCATATGTACAACATGGCACGGGGGCTTGTTGCCAGTGTGCATGACCTGTGTTTGGGAAAGCCCGCCATAAAAATACAATATATATTATGTTAATTTCCTCTGTCCACTTGGAACGACAGAAAGTTAACGTGCCTTTTTGATTAGGTTTAATCATAAAAAAATATTAGTTTGAAAATTTGGGATTGGATACTTTGAAAATTCTTATTGGCCTTTATGACGTCGTTCCTGTCGTGATCATTTATTTGAAATTGTCGCTTAAGAAGAAGAAGCTGTATATATGTATGGCTCTATTTATGTACATAAGTAATGCGAGACATATAACTGTCACTTACTAAAAGGAAATGAGTTGAATCGAAGAGCTCATTACCCCCAGACCCCTCCCTTCCCACATGCTATAGGCCAAATTCACCCACCAAAAAAAAAAAAAAAAAAACTATACTAAAATAAACAAACGACATTAATTTTTAGGGGATTTTTTTGTCGTTTAAGTGAAAAACGACAACTGATTAGCTCATACAAGAAAAATCATTTATAAAAAAAATGACATTCCGTTTTAGTTCGTTTCGTTTGAAGATTAAACTACATGCCGTTCTATGTTTAAAAGTTTATAAGTTTATCTGTTCCGTATTTCTTTAGTTTCGACGTCATGCCTCTATTTGAAATACATGTTCAAATTTATATTTTTCATTTCAATTTTTGTCTTTTAATAAAAATAAAAATTATAATTAGTTTTCAAAAAGTCAATCAACTTCAATAAAAGAATTTCATTTCAAACTTGTATTCGAAACGGAAGCCAAGTTTATATGCCCAAAAATGTGTCATTTTTAACTTGAACGATTTGTCGCTTGTCTTTAGAAGGCCACTGCCGTTTAAGCTTAAAACGACATCTCACTTTTAAGAGCATTACAACTTTTCAGTAAAAAACATGCTTTTCATGAACCGACATGCCGTTTATCATGTTAAATTTTGATGTCGTTTGACGGCAATACTAAACATACGCCGTTTTAGTTGGAAAGGGATATGCCTCTTCTCATTTAAACTCTGGTGTATACGCATGTAAAAACTACACGTCGTTTGACATCCAAATTTGATGTCGTTTCTTTCCAAAAAAAGACATGTCGTTTGATGTATAAAACCTTTTGCTGCCATCCAAGTCCAAGGAGAGGAAACGACATAGTATTTCTCTTTTACAATTTACCCATGAATTTTCTCGTTGTTTAATTGAAAACGACATGTTAATATGTTAATATATTGGAACTATGAATTATACATTCACACCTAACCACTTGAGCTAGCCCTAAATGGCAATATGTCAATATATAATCTGTCTTGGCTTCAAAAATCGAAAGTCTGCCACTAGAGTTTTTCATTAAAATGATTCCCTGGATTGAGCTGGGCTTCAATAATGTATAAGCAAAGCAGAACTTGAGAAGACGGAGAAGACGTAAAAGAGGCTGAGGACAGAACTTGGTAGGTGCAATTTGATGTGGATTGGCCATTTTGCCTTTGTTTCTTTCTTTGTTGGCTGGTTTAGTAATGGAGAAAACGACAGTGTTGCCAGGTAAGCAACAACATTTTTTTTTTTTTTTTTGAAGGACGTTAGAATATTTACTGTTTAAATTCAAATCCAATTTTAATATAATATTTTTGAACCTGTTTAACAAATGTTATTTTCTTGATGGTAATCACTAATCCACTGTCGCTATTAAATTTAATTTCAATTTAATAGCGAACATATGTTTTCCCGCCATAAACTTTGGTTGTTCGGCGAGTGGGACCCACCAGTACTAGGGGGCCCACACAGCCCGTGCCTCTTAGCCCATCTCTACAGGCATTATTGTCGTTCAGTATATTTCCATTTCCGAAAATACCTTTCTCAGTTAAGTAATTATAATTTTCTGTCCATAAATTGCAAGTAGTGGAAAATTTTGAAACAAAATCTAAAAACTTTGGGACTCCTTAGTTTTCTTATTCTTTATTTTTTATTAAAAAAAAAAACTATTTAGATTCTAGAACTTTGAAAATAAAATAATCACTAGGAAAATGATGCCATTGAAAAAAAAAACAAAAAGAAATTACGAAATAATATAAAATGATATTTATTATTAACAATTAGATTGGGCAAGTCATAGCCCCCACAACTTTCTTCATGATTATTAGTAGGGTCAACCTCTCAGACTAGTGGTTACAGGAGAAATGAAAAAGTTTGAAAATATTTCGGAAGAGAGGGAAAAAAAAGGGAAACCCAACCAAAAGTACTAAAATAGAAAAATTCAAAAAAAGGGCAAGAAAGAAATTGAGGGGCAAAATCGTCACAAAAGCAAATTTTTCAGAAGAGAAAAGGCGGGCATTTGAATGGCGGATGGCCCGAGGCCCAAACTTCGGATGCTGCTGCCCCCACTCTCTCTCTCTCTCTCTATATCTCTCTCTCTCTCTCTCTCTAAAACGTCTAAATACAAAGCTATCAGTCAAAAAAATTGAAAGTTTTTGGTTTGAAGCATTTGTTGCTACAAGTCTCGGCCTTTTTCTCGTTGTCTTGAAGCTAAAATCTGGTTTCTGAAGAAGCTGGTTCTTCTCTCTAAAGTTGCTCTGAACCAGGACACAATTTATTTTCTCTTCCTTACTGAAATCCAGGTATTTGTTGATGTTCATCCATTTTTAGTGGGATTTCAGTCAGATCCAGAAAAAAAAAGTATATATATATATATATATATATAAATCTCACTTAAGGTCTCTCTCACTCATGAAATATTATTTGCATTTCTGACTATATATAGTACTTTTTGTCATGTATTGCTTACTGGGTTTTGTTCCCTTCTTTTTTTTTTTGCCTGTTGTTTTGTTTGTTTTCTTTCTGGGGTTTTCAGATGTGAAGAGATTGAGATGTTTTAATCTGCTCTAGGCTATTGAACTTGGATTTTACAGGATTTACCTTCAATTTAGTTTCTCAATTTATAAACTGCAAGAGAAGTCTAATTCTTATGTAAAATGCATAGAATTTTATGTAAACGTTATCAGTAAAAATGCAGTTTTAAACCGTCAGATTACTTTAGAATAATATCAGATGAAGAAAAGTAAGATAGCTTAACAGAATTCGATGAATATACGATGGTTTAAAAACTGTGCTTGTTGGTACGATTTTTTTTAACTATTATTATTTTTTTTAAATCTTACACTATCAAAATTTCTCCTTACTAATTTCTGTGTTGAAAAATAAGCCAGGTGGATGGTGGGTTTTAGGTTTGTTCATCTGTTAAAGATACAGATATAGATGTAACTTTTTTGCTTTTTGATGGGCGGTTTAATGGGTTTTTATGATGAAGAATTGGCACATGTATTAGGTGTAATGGAGTACTAGAAATTGTGTCGGCAAGAATGGCGAAGAAAAGTAGATTTTAAGTTATGGGGTAATGAGCTTTATGACAGGCATGTGAAAGTTAAAAAAGTACATCATGGAGAAGCTTTATTTCAACTGTAAGCATTTATTCTTGGTTGATAAGGTTGCATTAGAAAGAAGAGATCCGGTTGAGATGATCGACCGTAATGATTTTTACATCAT
The DNA here is from genome assembly GCA_008635985.1 of Ficus erecta. NCBI lineage: Eukaryota > Viridiplantae > Streptophyta > Magnoliopsida > Rosales > Moraceae > Ficus > Ficus erecta. The sequence goes on from BKCH01000010.1 coordinate 5,098,443, forward strand.
TGTTGGGGAAGATTATGGAGTTGTGTTTTAATAGGCAATTCTACCTAGCGACAAGGGATGTGAGAACAAATGAAAAATGCTTTTATTACTTTGGTTTGATCAGCCATTAAAACTGTGATTCATAAAAGGATTTGGTTCTAGATCTGGTATTTCATTTTTTTATTGTCTGTTTTCATTTGGTTCGTATTGCTATTATAATTTATATGATTTGTTTGCTAAAAGTTCGCGTTTTCTGAGTAAAATCGAGTTGTAAAGCAGTTACTTTGTTGGCTTAGTGCAGCAGTTGAAGTTGGTTGGCGGTTGATATGGAGAACACTGAATCAAACACTCCGGGCTCGTGTTGGGAGATTAATCCAAATAGTTCCAAATGGCTTGCTGAAAATCTTAAGGGTGAGCATCTATATCATGATTGCACTCTATTCTGTTGATTTATAGTTGTTAGAGCGCATATGACAAGTTGATCTTACAAGCAGGTTTGTGGATCCATTCCAAGATTGTTCGTTGTTGTGGACTGATGTACTTTTTTATGTTGATTTTTTCAAATTTTTTTCTCTTTATCTGTTTGGTGACAAGCTGACCGACGAAAATCGTAGTAATTAGATGGTTCTTTTGTTGCAGAGATGGACCAGAGTGTGAAGCGGATGCTGAAGCTGATTGAAGAAGATGGTGAGACGGATGGTCAGAGGAGGCCAGAGTTGGCTGCTAATGTCAAGGAGTTCCACCAACTGTATCGATCACTAGCCGAGCACTATGATCATGTGACAAAAGAATTATGTAAGAGTGCGTCTCAGGGTTCTGGAAATTCTGAATCGGGGAATGATCAGGATGCGGCACTGCTCACTCCTGATGCCAAGGTTGGTTTGCTCAAGTCTGGCCTTCAAGCTGCTAGTTTAGATACATCTCCAAGCTCCCCTGGTGCTGACTCTGTTTTTTCTTTAAAGGATGGCAGCGAATCATCTTCCTTATCGCCATCAGACTCCGAGTCAGAACCTTTTGCCAATAATTACTTGTGTTCACCTCTGAACATCAATAGCAAGTCGCTGAAGCAGAAGATTTCTGAGCTGGAAACTGAACTTTCTGCCATGAATGACAAGCTACAAACAAGAGAGGCTGATCTTGAACTCGAGAAAGAACAAGTGTTGGAGCTGCAAAGACGGACTGTCGAGTTGGAGACTCGTGTTTCAGATTCTGATTTGAAAAGTAAGATGTTGCTGGAGGAGTTGGAAGTAGCTAGGGACATGCTTAAGGGGTCGGATGAAGAGATTGAGAAGTTGAAGAAGGAACTTATTGACAGAAATTCTGGAGGTCAACAGTTACAAAATCAGCTAGAGCTAGCCCGAGAGGAGATTGCCATGTTTGAAGCCCAGCTTGATTCAGAGAAAAGACAGGTCTCGGAGCTGGAGGAAAGGATTGCAAGGTACATTGCTGATGTCTCTGACCGTGATCTCGAGATCGAGAAATTGAAGGTTGCATTGCATGATGTTGAGGAACAATTTTCTCAGGAGAAAGTACAGCTGCAATCGGATTTCCTAAGTTTGTCAGAGAAACAAGTCCTTTTAGATATGGAATTTCAAGAGTGGGTACTGAAGACGAAGGAGTTAGAAGATAAAATACTGGCATCCGAGTCTGAGAAGATGGAAATGCAAAGGTTGCATCTTGCACAAGTGATGGCTTTGCAGGACGAGAACAATGGGCTGAAAGTAGAACTCGATCAGCAAAGAGAACATGTGGAAGTTCTAAATAAAGATTTTGACAGATGCAAACTGAAATATGACATGCTAATGGCAGAGAAAGATGGCTTACATGCTAAAGTTGACACGCTTATGGCGAACGTGAGTGCTCGGGATGATCAGATACACCAAATGGAGAGGCATCTGAATCAGTCACGCGAAAAGCACGAGGAGCTGATTAATGCATCTCAAAGTGCACAAAAACTTGTCGATGAGCTGAACCTGAGAGTGGCGGAGCTGCAGAAGGAGGTAGACAGGCAGCGAGTCGAGATCTCCAATGGGGCTGAGGAGAAGAGGGAGGCAATACGACAGCTCTGCTTTTCCCTGGAGCATTATAGGAGCGGGTATCAAGAACTTCGTCAAGCATGTCAAGGTTTTGTTGGACACAGGAGGAATGCCGTAATGGCTTCTTAATTTAGCTTGGAGTTTTGAAGTAGTGCTGTAAGTTTTTGTGACTCAAATCTTTACATGTCTTGTTGTTCACCGTTTGATGTTCTGATGAAGGCTTGTAAAATCATATCTTGATAGTTTTTAAATATTTTGTGTTCTGGGCCATGCTCAGTTATGTTTGACATTATATATTATGCTGAGCAGATGGATCTTTTTCTGCTCTAGACTCTATTCAAGGGTGCGTTAGAGGCAAAAAGTAACGTTTATTAGTCTATAGTACCTGAGTCTAATGTTCCCGTAAGCATACATCCATTTTTCTAAGATATTTGGATTGTCCGAGACATGGAAAAGATAAAAATAAAAATCCGAGCGGGTTGGTTCAATCTAGAAAGTGTTCCGTCGGGTAACTATGTGCTCGGAGGAAATACATTGCTACAATATTCGACGGACCAGGAACAATCTGAAAAAGCTATACTAGTATGAAATCTCTTTGAATCTTGAATATGGTGGTGATTCATGGTGATCCCCCTGTTCTACCAACCTACGTACATAGTGTGTTAATGCGAATATTGACTTGATTTTTTTGAGCTTTCCCAGTCTTAGTCCTTAGATCTTTGTTGGGCAATTTGGCTGCTCCTTAGTCTTAGCTGACAAAATTCTCCCGCAATTACGTATTGATATTTGAAATCAGCATATTTTAAACGGTCCCAAGACCCTTTAGTATTGAAACTATTCGTTATATATATATATGTATATGTATATATAAATATTTATGTATACACATATTGCATTTTGAATGTTTAAGGTTTTTTTCTATTGCATGGCAGCATTTGAAAGTTTCCTATCCTTGATGTCCATCTTCCTAGGAAGGCACTCTTTCTTTACTCAATTGACTTGAATTTTCAAATATGCATAATTAGCAACTTGTCTTCAATTTGCTAGACTAACTAAAATAAAATAAAATAAAATAAAATAAAGGGCAAAATCTAAAGGGTGGGCATGGGGTCTGTGTGTGTGTGCGCGCATATGAAGCAAAACTTTAACCTATTTTTACTATTAAAAAAAAAAGGGATTATTGACGTTCTCGCACTTTGTTTTTGGAATTTATTAGGAATATAATTAGAATGAAAATTAGTCGATTCATTCTTTGGTCAATAATTCTTCAAGAGGTCTATGCACGTTAAGTTTAACATCTTTTTTTTTTTTCAGATAATAAAGTATAAATACAAGAATAGAAGAATTTACTAAAATGACAATTTTAGAAAATGAAATTAACAGAATGATATATCTTTTAATATTATATATTTTTTACACTAAACATCTAGATAAGATATGTGTAAAATCATGTATGTTGAAATTACTCTATAAAATAAGATTTTATTTGGTACACAAGTTTAACACCAATTAAATTGTACTTTTTTTTTTCTTGAATTTGACTTTTTCTAAAAAGTCTAAAAATTATAACTAATTTTTAAAAAGTCAATCAATTCTAATTTAAAATTTTCAATTCTAACCTTTGATTCAAATATAGATTAAACTTTTAAAAAGTTACGGTGCAAATAACACTTGTTATTTGGTCAATTATGTAATTGGCACATGTGGTTAAACTCCAACCTTTGTAGGACTTCTTTTATAACCATATTTATTCTTAGGAAAATGATTTACATTGGTTAAAAAAAAAAAAAAGGTATTAGTTGGGACTAACCGATAAACGACAACCAAAGTCAGTCAGAAAAAGGGGAGAAAAGAAATAAAGGACAAAGTAAAAGAAAAGGAATAAAGAAAAAAAGGTATCGAAGATGATATGATGTTTGACCAAACATGGTGAAGCGTTTGGCTGGACTGCATTGATCACACAAACCCCAGTGATCACAGGCAAAGTGTCCCCGGGTACCTTAGCAAAACCCAAAACAGCACAGAAAAGTTAGAAAAAAAAAAAAAAAAAAAAAAAAGAGAATGCGTCAGTGTCTTAAAAGCCAAAGGTGCGTCGGAGCCATCTAGATTTTCATCTTTAAACGGAAATGTTAAAAATTGGATTTATATTTAAATAGTTGTTGAAAATTATTATTTGAAATGGAAAAATTTTGAAATTGTTGTATGGTTGAAAAATCATTTGAACCACATTTCAAAATGGATAATTCAAATAGAGTATTTGGGATAGAGAAAAACCAAATACACATTTTAAAAAACCATCTAAATGGAATATGTCTTATCTGATAAAATTATTGAAACAAACGCCTATCAAATCATCGTTCTAAAAAAATAACAAAAAAGAAAAAAAAACTTTTATAATCTTTCACTCATATTTTATAATTATCGGTAAAAATTATTATTTTAACTATTAATTTTTAATAGCTTGATTTATAATTGAGAGCAATTTTACATTATGCATTGTAAATTTTTAATATAAATTTTTACAAATCATATCGTCTGAAAAAATTGGAAGAAAAAATGAATTTTTAAGTTAGAGTTGGAGATGTAATAGTGAAATTGAGTTTTTACTTTAATTAGAGTTATTGTGTTAAACTCCTCTCAATTTTTCACCAGTTTAATATATAATTGAGAGCAATTTTATACTATGCATTATAATTTGTAACATGAACGTTTATAAATCATAGGATTAATTCACGAATGCCCCTCGAGTATGTACCTTATTTCATTTTACCCCATGAATTTTCAAAACCATTCATTTTGCCCCCTGAAATACACAAAACTATTCAAATCGCCCCCTCCATCTACTTTTGCCTATTTTTTTTTAACAGAAAACTGATTTGGCATGTCATTAGTTATTAATAAAATATATTTTAAGTATAAATCTTAATTATTAAAGAAATATTAATTGAAATCTAATAATCTCCAATAAAATTTAGGCAAATAGTAACCTTCCATTTCTCTTTGGCTCTGACATTAGACCTCTCTTCTATCCCATTCCCATTTATTTTCTTTGGTTTTTCAAATCGGGGCACGAAGAAATTTTTTTTGGATCTAGGCACGAAGAAACTATGACATTAGACCTCTCTTCTATCCCATACCCATTTCTTTCTTTCCTTTTTTTTTTTTTTTTTTTTTTTGATCTGGGCACGTTGGATTTGGACACGAAGAAGAAATTCTATCTCGATACCCATTTCTTTATTTCTTTCTCTCTTTTTTCATTTTAAATGATTTTGTGTATTTCGGAAAGTATAATGAATGATTTTAAAAATTCAAGAGGTAAAATGAAATAGGATATAGAGGGACATTCATGAAATTAATCTTAAATCATATTTTTAAGAATTTGATTAAAAGTAAAAAAATTTATATGTAAAACAAAAGGTCATTATTATATTATTTAAAAAAAATTCGTTAATTGATTTGAACAGCCAATCAGTGGCGTGTCCTTCTTCATCACTCTGTCAGTCACCACTCATCACTAACCGGTGACCGCCACAATTGACAGTTTTGTCCTTGCACTCCTCTAGTCATTAAAAGGTGGGTCCCTTTGTTTAACAACTCAATCACTGGGTGCCACGTATTTCTGACAGCTGGAGAGTGACCCCTTCTTCCCAAACGGACATTTCAATGGTTGACTTTGAATATTTCGGGTTTGAGGTTGGGATTAGGGGACATAAAATTTCAATCCAACGAATAACAAGATTTCTGGTTCGAAAACAATAATTAATAACAACATTCTTACATACGCAAATATTATTATAACGAAATCATCATTCAATTCCCAAAAAATTTAATTAAAAAAAAAAGAATATAATGGTTGACTTGGGATAACGGTCTACGAAGGAGAGGGAGGGGAATTATTGTGTTACTTTCTTTCTTGAAATATTAATTTTGACAAAATATTATTTAAGCTTCTTTTTCTTATTATTTTATTTTTGAATTTGGGGATAGACTATTCAAATTTTATATTTTATGATAAACTAAAAAATAAAATTTTTGGCAAAAATAAAATTTTACAATGAATTAATATAATTTGACAAAGATAATCATACGTTGATCCCAATGATATTTTGTGGAAATAGTTTTAGTAAGTGCACTATATTCATTTAATTGTTGTTAAAAGCCTTTTAAAGTGATTACATTTTATTTTTAATACAATTTTCTATAATTTTTTTTATTATCTATAAAATTTATCAGTCATTGCGTATAGGGACATGATCATCTCAGTTATATTTTAAAAAATTTTGGGCTAACTTTAGTATCAAGAAAATTATAAAATAAACATTTCAAAATTCAGGATATAATTTGTCAAAATAAAAAGTTTGACAAAACACTCGTGCTTTAAGACTAACGGAGTTAATGACCCAGTTTTAAAGGTTTTTTCACACCAAGGCACTCTAAACTTATCACACAGTTATAATTTGCATCCCTAAAATTTTAATTTTGGTAATTTATACTCTGAAACTTACAAATCTATAGTAATCTACTCCCATTAATAAAAATGTTATATTTTTTTAATTGACACTTGATTTCTATATAGATCGTTAATTAAGATAATAAATGTTTTTTTTTTTCAAAATCAATCAAAATTTTTATTTAAAACAAAGTAATTCAAAATTTTTTTGTTTTAATAATATTCAATTATAGATGTAAGCTTCAATAAAATTTGAAATGATCATTCATGTTACTTATAAACAAATCAAATATAAATCAAAAGTCTATTTCTTTTAAAGAATTAATATTATCATTAATAAAATAAATTGCTACAATCTTCTAACTTTAAGGGGTAAATTACAAAAATAAAAGTTTAAATTGTAAATTATACTTATACAATAAATTCAGGATGCATTGATCTTAAAAAAAAAATAAAAAATAAAAAATAAAAAAGGCGGAGCTTTAAATGCATGGGGCAGGTGAGGTGCTCTAATTTATTTTCCGGTTCATCCCGTGTGTATATTTTTATTTTTGTATTATTTTGTTCAATTGGTTTCTTTTTGGGCACGACTCGAAAGTGGTCAAGTCAGTGCAGAAAATGAGAGTTTTCGAAATCATATCATAATAGTTCCGTGGTCCGTCTGGTCGGAGGAGCTGACTTTTGACCACCACTATGAAGCCTCTTTAACACGCCACAGAACACGAACACGAAGAATTACCAGAACCAGAAGACGAAGACGAAGAAGAGGAGTCTGGTACGTTTTGGAAATTCATAAGCTTTGCCACAAAAAGCAGATAATTTTTGCTCCATAAGATGAGATTGAGAGTTTGACTAAGAAGCTCTCTTCGTAATTTCTAAACCAAGGTTAGTTTTCTCTCTTTTTATTTTTATTTTTATTATATTATTATAGTCATTTTCAATTTCGTCCCAAACTTCACGTCATCGGGTTTTTAAAAGGAGAAATCAAACCAGTACAGCCCTAATCTCCACGGCATTATCTTTCTTTTTTTCTTTTCTTTTTTTGGGAAATTTTAGTTAGAATTCAGGTGAGTCATATTTTGCTTCTGATCTATGCTGTTTGCTTTCCCGATGAATTTTTCTTTTTAATTTTTCTATCTTTTTGTCGGTTTGATCGGAAATTAGATTCGGCTTGCAGTTAACTAGTTGTTCCCCATAATTTGTCTTCACGTTGTGTGAGTTTTATTTTATTTTATTTATTTTTATTCTAAATAAACTCATTTCCAACATTCTCTAGCTTGGTACAAATTTTGAGACCCAATTCTTTAATATTTATCGAGTAATTTATTATCATTATTTTGATAAGATCTTTAGTAATTAACAAAGATATTTTTTTTGTGGGAATTTTCTATGATTATTTAAAGGATGCAGCTTTTTTTTTTTTTTTTATATATAATTTTTTTCAGTAGGATTTCTTTTTTTAATCACACAATCTGCAACTGAGGAGAAAATATCCATTGCAGGGTTTCTTCCATCAGGGAAAAAAGAAAGAAAATGACAAATCACTTGGTATAACTGATGATTCAGATACACCAACAAACCTTATATATATGTATATATGTATATATATAACACTAATTTATATTGGTTTTTTTTTCTTTTTCTCGTCCTATATTTAGTCTGGCTTTTGTTTACTTTATATGGTTTAGTCTCTGATGAATGCTTATACATCTTTATTTTTATTTATTTTTAATTTTTTATCTATCTATCATAATGCAGGTTGTGTGAGCTTCATAGTTACTTGACAGGAGACATTTGTATGGTTAGAACCAATCATTGATTGTTTCTGGTGAAAACTCGTTTTTTGGCTGATCGAGCTCACGTATCGGGGCGATCATGGGCGGTGATATCACTACTAAAGTTCGGCTAGTTAGATGTCCTAAATGCCGGTTGGTTCTTCCTGAGTTGCCAGAATTTAATGTGTACAAGTGTGGTGGATGTGATACCACTCTCCAAGGTACTAGATTTTATGACAATTATAGAAGTAATTATCATGTTATGATCTGTGCAAAGAGTAGTTGGCTCTATATATATATGTGTGTGTGTGTGTGTGTGTGTGTGTGTGTATTCTCTAGAGTGACAATAAGCTTATGGTGATTGTGAACTCTTCAATAGCTCAGTTCATATTCAGTTATGCGATTGATTTTGCGAAAAAGTGATAACAGATAACGAGTATGTTTTGGCCTTCGTTGCATTTATTTTTTATTTTTTATTTTTATACTTTTTAGACATCTTTAATGCAATTACCGCTGCTTACGTTATATTTGGCTCAGTGCATAATGCTATTCCTAATGCTATATCTATTTTTTGTTATCATTGTTAAGCTTTGGAACCTTGTAAAAATAAACTCGTAGTCGTTAAACAATTAGAAAATGACAATGTTGTAAATATTGGAGAGTCGATGCATCAATCGATGAGAATCAAATGCCAAACTGGCAATTGCTATACCTGGTGGTAATTTTGTCACCAAGTATAGCTGCCAAATTTAGCATCAATGTTAGTATTGCTTTGGAGAGTGGTTTTTCTATGCAAATGCCAAAATTTGGCTTTGGCATATGAATTTGGCGTTGCATTGTAGTGTCTAAGAACAAGAAAGTGCAGAAGTTCTGGGTAGATGTCTTACTTCTGGTTTTTCTTTTCTGATACGAATTCGGCTATCTATATGATCGAGCATCTTTTATTGAAAAAGACGTATGTAGATTAAAGCTCCCTAGCTTCTTTTGATTTATTTATTTCCGTCATTTTTCCGAATACAGCGAAGAAGAGAGCAAATAAAGGTAGAAGCCCAGGGTCTGGTTCAAATGATGTGGAAGCTGTTCAGGAGAACCAAACAGATCGTGTTCATGAAGAAGGAGAACCCAGTTCGAGTAGTAAAGATGTTCTTCCAGGCTTAGGAGAATGCCCTCCATCCGAAAACAAAGAGAGGGATCAAAGTAGATCCAAGGATTGTGAAGATGAGCAGCTTGGGGGAACAAATTTATCAAGTGAAAACCAGAACACTGGGGGTCATCGAAGTGATTTGTCAGATTGTGACAATGAAGGATCTGAAGTTTCCAACGAAATCTTTTCACCAACCGAGTTTGTTGATAATAAGAATGAGGACTTTGGTCTTAATGAGAATGACGAGGCTGCTAATGATGGGAACAAGAGCTTTGACAATAATGGGGATGGGGAGTTGGCTCATGATGAGAAAGTAAACTTGGCCGATAACGAGGAGATTGCTCATCATGAGAGCGAGGAGTTTGCCCATGATGAAACTGAGGAATCTGCTCATGATGAGAATGAGGACTTTGCTCGCGAGGAAATCAAGGAAATCAATGAGGAAATTTCTCATGACGAGAAGGAGGAATCCGCTACCCGAAACGGAAATGAGGAGCCTGTTCATAATGAGAATGAGCCATCTTTAGCAGGAGCGGATTTAGAAGTACCGGTGGAGGATGATAGCTTACCGTTGGCAGGAGCAAATACAGTAGATACCAATAGGAGTGATGCTGATTCTGATGTTAGAACATCTAATGCTGTCAACTCAGTTGCTGCATTGGAAAATTGTTCAAGTGCCTCCGCTTCTATGGCTGTGAGGGTAAGCGTTGCAACAGATACTCTTGTGTCTTCTCATAGCGAACAACTTAAGCAACCTCGGAAAAGTGTTCACCAGGGCTATGGAAATTTGAAATCTGAAGAACTCAGCTCCGAGCTCAGTGGTTCTCTTAGAAACATTTCCAAATCCCCAACAAGAGCCTCTCGTGCATATGATGGCAGTATCTCTTCTTATGATGGACTGGACGATCATTTCCCTACTTGCCATTTGCATTCACTTGAAGATACTTACAAACCTAAAAACTTTCTTCGTGCTGAAGAACGACCTAGAAGAGACAAATTCGTGGCGCGGACAACAATGAATAGAGAGTCTGAGATGCAACATCAAGCAAGGCCTCCCTTGTTAGATAAGAAGACTCATGCAAGGAAGAATGGCAACTGGGATCGCAACAAATTTCTAGAACCTGCCAGGCACAACCGAACTGCACGAAATTGGAGACCAGGGAGACATGAACATCAACCTAGTTCGGATTTCCATTGGTCAACTTCCCAAGCTGGCTATGAAGATGGGGGCCCTTCCAATCGATTGCATAATGAGTTCCACCGCCGTTCAAGTTTTCAATCACGTGACTTGAATGAAGACCATGGACAGGTGGTGAAACTGCTGAGAATGGTGTTTGAAATGCATAATCAAATTGACAAATCCCGCTCTCTGTATGAGAACGGAAATAACGGGATTGAAGGACTCTCTAGAAAGGAAAGATATAACCCTGGATACCATAATTACGAGGCCACTTCGGAGGAACGTTTTCATCATTCAGACTATCCCAGGTATTATGGAAGATACGGGTCTGGCATCAACCATTCCAATCGGAATAGGTTGAACAAGGTACCCTTTTCAGGAGAGGCACCAAGAAGATGTCACCAAGTTGATCCCTCCAGTTCCCATTGCTTTCCGCAAGATTGGCCACGCTCTGCACAGCTGCCTCCACCCTCGCATTACAATACTAGTGAACTGTGCAGGACCCATCCTGGCCACAATTACACATCCTATAGCTCTTATCCCTCAAGCCCTCAATGGAGTGTGGACTCCGAATATCCCCCGTGGGGACGTGAAATGCAGTCTGATGACCAGCGGCGCAGAAATCAAGACATGACGAATTACTTGAGGGACAAGCATCACTTAGCCAAGCGCCATTTCCGGCCTATTGCAGGTGGTGCCCCTTTCATAGTTTGTTACAAATGCTCCAAACTTCTGCAGCTGCCTGCTGATTTTCTCCTCTTCAAAAAGAAATTCCACCGGTTGAGGTGCGGTGCTTGTTCGGAGGTACTTAAGTTTTCACTTCAAAACGGATCTCGTATTGTACCCTATGCAGCGGATTCTGTAGACACTCCTCCACCGAGTGAAGCTGAGGGCTATGGCGATGAGATTGACACGAGAAATATGGCTTCATCATCTCAAGCTCTACATGGAGATCCTGTGTCATGTTCCGATGATTATGGCCTCTCTTGCCGCAAAAGCTTCTCAACCGAAGGAGATCCCATGCCCACCACAGCCTATCACACTCCACTTGGAAGAAGATTCGACAAAAGAATACTATATGGTTCTTCTGATTTGTCCAGTGACAGCAAAGAGTTGGCTCCTGAACACTCACAAGGGAGATATAAGAACCACTTATCGAGACATGAATCCTCTGCACCTTCCTCAAACTTACGTATGTCGGAAAATTTGTCTTCTGAAATCGAGAAGCTGCCACCTAGATCAACTTCACCACTTCATAGACTCATGGGGTATTCTTCACCAAATGATGTAATATTTGGCTCTCATTCATCTGGCAAAGGGAAAAGCTTATACCCTATGCAGAGAGAAGAGTCAAGGAACTGAAAGCTATTTCCGAGGATATCTCAAGCATACTATTCCACCGAGAACTCGCTGACGTGAAAATTTGTTGCGGAGTAGAGTGTTCGAGAAACGGCATCAAACGAAGGGATCAAACCCTACAAAGAAGCTGGAAATGTTTTACTGAACTTTGGGTTGTCTTATCAGCTACATTTTGGTAACTTTTCCATTCAAAAGAGAAGTGTTTGACGTAGAAAATGAGTGGAGTGTTTAATTTTTGTCTGTACAGAGAGGTTCACCAGAGGAACTATTTGATTTATTTGTTTTGTGTATGATAATTACCACACGTCATGTATAATGATCAACTTTTTTAATATCTTGTTCATTAATTGATAGTTTTTACAGTATCTGGTCATCAAGAAGACGAACTTAAAAAAAAAAAAAAAAAAAAATCCAATAAATAAATCCCCAAAATAACATTTAACTATTTAAAATGCGAGACCAATGTGGTCTTATTACAGTTGTGATAAACACCTAAACTTTTGAGAAAATCTGTATCCGACTCCTACTGTCCTTAGGATATGCGCCTCAATCGTAAGGCAACTATAACAAAAGACGAGATTCTAACGCCGCTAGAGCTAGCTTAGTAGAATGGAAAAGGAGAGGTTCTAATAGGAACTCCCAGGTTTCGAGTTTGGGTAGGAACTTTAGGTTCGAAATCTTTTCGATATTTCTCTTTAATAAGTGTAAGTGATAAACACCGAATCCTTTATATGTACATATATAAACCAGACTCTATTATTGCCCTCGTTATGCAAAATTATTGGGATCCAGTTACTTGAAATCCAAAGAAAAGCTGCAGAATCTATAATTGGAAGAATACAATTCTATGAGAGGTTATGAATAGGACACAATTTTGAACCATCACATCACATTAAATTAAAAATAATAAATAATAATTCAACAAAATCGGATGGAGAATTGGTAATTCAGAATTGTATACGGAAAGGTAATGGTCAATTACAACCTACAATGGTGGTGAGAATGTAAGACCAAAGTAATAACCCACCTTTTATACCTCAAATCATAATGTGTATTTTCCTAAAGCAAGTGGCGTATATGACTTTCCTGTCGTATTCATGTTCCTATGGTATGATATTTCCAACTTCAAATACTTTAATTTTATATATACAATTACTGCCATATGGAATACACATTTATATGTATCTGGAAACCTTTATCTGTAGTTGTTCCTATAGTTGCTTCTTCGATTTGAAACGATGGTGATCCTCTGATCCTGAAGCATGTTCAAGTTCGGTGCCAGTAACCGGGTGTACCGATCGAAGTACAGCAACTGCTTCATGAGAAGTGCAAACTCCCTCGGAAATTTCAGCCCATATGATTCACTAACCCGAACCTGCGAACAAACAAGAACGTCGTGTTGGTTATCACAACATTCAAAACTAACCACATCCAAATTTAGAGTAGAACTAGAAGAATGGTTTTACCACGTCGAGGAAAAGTGCATTCATCTGCCTCTCATCAACAATTACATTAGCAGAGACGGCAGTTGCGGTGGTATTTGTTCCCCTGGCTGTTGCTATAACTACTTCTGTATCCAACTCCTGCATAAGAGATTTTATAAAACAAAAAATTTGAAGGTTTCTGCTTATACGGATAATAATATGCCAGTAAGTTCAATGACTAATATTAGTAAAAACATGCAAGAGATAAACACCTTAATCGACGAGAATATCTTTTCCAAATCTCTTGCAAAGGCCCTGGAATCAACATTTGTGTTTGTAGCACCCATTTCAATCAGTGCGGAAGCCATTGCATCATATTCTTCTGTTGCAATTGATTCCAAAAATACTTCCATTGCAGCCCATGTTTTCGGTGATATTCGTCCAACAATTCCTGATTTGGATTTAAGTTTTAAGTCATGAAGGTAGAGAAACAGAACCGTTTCACCTGAAACTTTAAGTTTTAATTTGTGGAACTAATAACCATTTCATGCAAATGACAAGTTCCAAACCAATGTAAGACACACTTGGTTACTAAGAAAAATCGTTCCGAGATTAAGTACCTAAATCAGGCAGATTCAATAAATAAATTTATCGACCACAGAACTTGTAAGCTGAAACATTAGTCAATATATTTAAATCAGCTATCTGATAAAAATGTATACTTTCCAACTGTTCCCTTTATGAGAAATATTATTTATGCAATTCTTCATTTTCCAAACAACACAGGACATATGATGCTAAGTGATGAGGCACAAAGCAGAAATCATCAGAGAAACGCCATATGCATAAACATGGGGAAAACATACCGAAATCAAGAAAACCAATGCGGCCATCACGTAATAACCACAAATTGCCAGCGTGCACGTCTGCGTGAAAGGTTTCACATGCAAGCAAACTGCCAAACCTGCAGAGAATTCCGTACGAAGTAAGTTCTAAAACGTCACTAACTACCAGAAAGAATAAAAGCAATGAATTAAGAGAATACACAGTCTCTCCTACCAAACGTTAAGGGCAGTTATGAGACTGGTCTCTGGACTGGAAACAAGAGAACTTATAGTGTCTAGATCAGTAAGAGGGACCCCATACAGCCTCTGCATGGTCAAAACGCGTTTGGTGCTGCATTGGTAATACACTTTCGGAGCTGTGGCCTGCTGCGTCAGTGCCATTGCTTCTAAATATCTCCTAAAAGCCTCTATATTTGCAGCCTCCTTTTGAAAGTCGACCTCTTCAAGCATGGACTCCCGTATGTCTTTCACAATACCAACCTACTGGAAGGATGTACAAATTAAAACGGAAGGTTCTATTTAAGGAATGAGCATTGAAATTGTTCAAAAAGGAAAAATTCTATCTGCATAATACCAGTGATGCACGGCTTAATTCAGGATTCAAAAACTCCAGAAGGCGAGCGACAACGTAAACAAAGTTCAGATCCGCAACCAGTATATCTTCCATTCCAGGTTTCAAGACCTTAATAACCACATCCTCCTGGGAACCTTTGAGCCTTGCACCATGAACCTAGTTACGGTATCACAAACTTTTATCAGTGTGAATTCAACGTAAAGCATAGAAAAAAAAAAAAAAAAAAAAGAAAAAAAAAAAGAAAAGATAAATGCGAACCTGAGCTATCGAGGCTGAAGCAATTGGAGTTGGGTCAACATATTCATAAACACTTTCAATTGGTCTACCCAATTCCTCGCGCAGGATCGCTTTGATCTCATTAAAGGGAACTGCAGGAGCTCTATCGAAACAGTTTTGGAATTCCTGAACATATTCCGGAGGGAATAATGTGGGCGCAGATGCGATGAACTACAGAACACGGGCAACTCTAGCATAAGAGACCAAAACACTGGATAATAAAAAATTCACAACATATTGGAGGCGAGGGGGAGAAAGAGTGAGATATTTATAGTAGAAGGGTAAAAAGAATTGTAGTAAAATGATAACGATGATTACAGAAGATTGTTTTACCTGACCTAACTTGATATATGTTGCCCCCATGCGTTCAAATAATCTCCTTAGGTAAAAGGGTGAAAGCAATCCCAGCTGAAGTTGAGCTGGTAGTCCGTCGGCCGAATTTGTTGACTGTGAAAAAATAAAAGGAAGCTGTTAGTAGTAGAGAACAGATACGATAAAAATATCATGTAAATGCATATTAAGTCTCTTCACTGCCTGCTTGACATACACACAGAGAATATACGGATGATCTCTACTTAGGTAATGGTAATAAAGCAGCTCACTATCTAGTTTGGTGGAGAAAACCCTCCACTACATATCACTTACGTTCACTAGGAGACAGTGATTTCAACAAAAATGAGGCATAAAACATGTCTTCTCTTCGGACGAGACTGAAATTATTTCCTACTTAAAGCAGGAAAATGAAAAGACAAGATGCCCAAGAAAAAAAGTTATTTTATGCCTTCTTTCGCCACTCTTAATAGCCTTGAACAATGAGTTCGACACCAGGCATCTATGAAGAACCAGTGTCAAATTTAATAAACTAAAGAAAGAATTTGGTCTAAGCATGAGGAGCCCAATTATTGCCCCAATGCAGAGTTAGCATGAAGAACCAGCCATCTATGACGAGCCAGTGTCAAATTTAATAAACTAAAGAAAGAATTTGGTCTAAGCATGAGAAACCTGATTATTGCCCCAATGCAGAGTTAACACGCAGATCGACTTTGGAAAACATAACAATGGGTATATTGGGGTTTTCCCACATGTATTAAGCTTTCCCCAAATACACTAATATTAGGGGCCACCGGTTCTGGGTATTGGCAGCTGAATGTGCACTTGTTTTTACTTGTTGAAATATAAAACTTTGGTTGACCCACCTCCAAACAGCTTAAGCTTTTGAGATGACAATTGTACTATTTAACCCCTATATAATCATTGTGTGGCTTAAGCTTTTGGATGGATTCGTAAAACTAACATTACCTCATAAAAAAATTTTACAACCATTTTCAGATAAATAAACGTTCCTAAAGAGTGATTAATTTCCTGATAACAAAAAACAAATATTGTATCATGGAACTATCACATTAGATCAAAATTCATGTTACCTTGGACAAGTCTGAAAGCCACTCCCCGCCAACTCCGATAACCGCTTGAATTCCTTGTGCCATCCTCAGAGCACCTCGTGGACCTGTGTTTATTGATGTCTGGACAATATCTTCAACCAGTTTAGGCAGGTTCTCTATTCTATCTGAAAAGTGAAAAAAAAAAAAAAAAAGGCGCTTAAATTTAGACCAGAATACAGACCAGTAAAGAGAAATTCCAACACAAATATAAAAGTAGCAAACAATCACACTTAAAATTGGAAAAATAAGAAAATTTTCCCACCAAGAGAAGATAAAAATTAACAAGAAAAAGCAATCCAAATTGAAAAGGAATAAATATTAAACTGAGAAAAAAAAAACCCAGAATCTAGAACACAAATTTCAGAAGAAAGAAAGAACCTTGGAAGCGAGAGGAGAAAACATCCTGAGTTTGGGAGTAGCGAGCGAAGAGAGAGAAACCCTTTGAGTTAGAGCGAAAACTGAGCTGCTTCCTTAATCTTAACGAACCCCAACTGCCCATCGCCGATGATGACGAGGCTGCTGATATGCTTGCACCCATTTGTCGGCGACGGCGAGGATGTTGGAACACCGGCCAACGGCCGCCTCTCACTGCCGAAACCGCCGCCATTTCCGAGATGGTTGTTTCTGGAATCGTCGTATCGTCAGCTCCGACGACGACGTTGTCTCCGAAAAATCGCAGAAAGTGGCCTCTCCGCTGTGACTTTTATGTGGTTCTTTGTCTGTCACGGCGGGGGTTTTGTTTTCATGGGCGACGAAATAAAAGTTTTTTTTTTTTTTTTTTTTTGACGGAACTGAGCTTTAAGTGAAAGAGATGACGACACGTAGCAGAGCAGTTCAATTCTAGCGCCACCATTTTAACGGACGTAGCGGCCAAGAAAAATATAAAGGGAACTCTACGGTGGGAGACGTACTATTGCTCCCACCGATAGGGAAAAAACATTAACCATACGATCAAAGATCGACGGTCTCTAATCACCATCTTATGAAAATAAAAATAGAAACAACTACATTTAATTGCACCATTTTTTAATTTAAAATTACAAATAATTATTTTCAAAAAAAAAAAAAAAAAAAAAACACAGAGGGCAGCAACACCGGCGGGCTCGACGTTTTACCCAGTCGGTGGCCTCGACATTTGGAGAAGGGACCTGGGAGGCCACCTACGTCGCGACCCACGGTGGAGGGCGAATCGGAGGTCCGTGAGATTCGCCGTCACTCTTGGTCTCACCCGCGATTGGAGCTGCAGCACGAGGCGCAATCGGGTCCTCACGAGGGCGAGATGCTCCGGGTCGGCGTTCAGGCTATCGGCGTGGTGGTGGGTCTCACCGTCCACATCGCCAGCCTCCTTCGTCTCGTTCGCCGTGGATCGCACAAAACCCAGATCCGTCCGATTCCCTCGCTGCCTTCATCGCAACTTCGTAGGCGAGTTTGGGAGGGCAAGGTGGTGGAGGGGGTGGTCGGTTTTAGGGGCGGGGCTGCCGGTTTGCCTCTCTCTTCTCCGATGGTTTTTTTTTTTAACTTACTTTGGGCCTGTTTGGTGCACAAGTTCAAGTTGAAATTGATAAGTTTAAATAGTAATTTTTGTAGACTTTTTCAGAAAAGATAAAAATTTTTTGGAAAAAAGACAAAAGTTTAAACTCATGGTGATGAGTTTGAACTCATCACCCAAACTCACCCTTTAACATTTCAACTCAATTCTAACTTAACTATATTTTTTCATATCACATTTTATTTTTTTTTCTAAAAAATCAATAAAAATTATAATTAGTTTTTAAAAAGTCAACCAACTCTAATTTAAAAATTTTATCTCAAACCGACCAACCAAACACAAACTTAAGCATTATTTGGCGTATAAGGTTAACTCCAACTAAATTGTATTTTTTATATCAGTTTTTATCTTTTATGAAAAGTCAACAAAATTTATAATTAATTTTTGAAAAATCAATCAACTCCAACTTAAAAATTTCATCTCCAAATCAAATGCAAGCTTAATGTTTTTGAAACATTTTATAAATTATTATTAAAAAAAAGGTAAATTGTTAGATTGGTCCCTAAACTTTTCAACATGTGAGAGTTTGGTTCTTAAACTTTATTTATTTTTTTGGTAAAAATATCTTTAAACTCTTAAATTAATGAGAGTTTAATTCCTAATCTTTTTTTTTTTGTGGTCAAAATACCTGGTAACTCTTAAAAAATGTGTATTTTGATTCTTCCATTAATTTTTTAAATGAGGATAGTGTATGACGGTAGAGTGATATTGATGGAGGTGGTTGCCTCAGCTCGTAGAAAATGACTAAGGACTTCATTTTTTGAATAAAAAATACTATATTACCCTAAAAATTTAATAAGTTCAAAAAATCCCCAACAAAAAATAATTTTTAGTGAATAAAAAAAACCAAATCATAAGTAATCTGGAAAAAAAAAATTCACAAATAGACAAATAAAAGATGGTTTTTAGTTATTGTCTTTTATTTTAAACTGATTTATCATTTCACAATAAACAACATTTTTATTTCTCTATTTATCATTTTTTTTCTTGGTTTTTAAAGATTTATGAGTTTTTTTAATTTATAAATATAGTTTTTGTTGGATATTGCTTTGAGTTTATTTATTTTTAAGGTAACAAATTACTTTTGTTCAAAAATAAATATCTGTTGTCGTACTCTACTAGCTGAGATGACCTCCCACATCGGTGTCACACCATCGTCATCCCCTTACCTTAGTCCAAAATTTAACATGAGGATCAAAACACACATTTTGTAAGAGTTTATGGGTATTTTAATAACAAAAAATAGATTAGGAACAAAATCTCGCATATTTAAAAATTCCTGGGTACTTTTACCAAATAATAAAATTTAAAAACCAAACTCTCACGTATTTAAAAGTTCAAGGATCAATCTAACAATTAACCCAATAAGAAATAATGATTAATTATGTGTGGTAAAGTCTTATACTTATTTGATGCGTTGTTTTGATCTGAACCATCAAAAACCAATCTAACGGTCAAAAATTTTTACGACAATAATGAGGTAAAAAAACCTTACATCATTATAGAATTCCCCAAATATAAAATGGGTTAATTTCATTTTTATCATATCCCTAATTTCAAAATTTTTTCCCCTAATTATAAGTTTGATCTTATTTTTCACCGTATAACTTCATTTCAGTCTGATCTTGTTGTAATTTTTGAATGTAAAAACTTCTCAAAACTAAGGATTGAACTATAATTTCTCCTATTATAGTTATGAAAATTAGGTTTAGTGGTATTTTTTTACTCACCTAATCTAATAGATGACCCAAATTTTTTTTTTTAATTTAAGAAAATGACAATTTATCATTTTTCAGATTTGGTCAATTAGTTATTGACTAATAATCGATCAGTGATTGACTATAAAATCTGGTGATTTATGTTATGATTAATTAGTAATTGACCATAAGTCAATCACTAATTGACTATTATGTGGTCAATCACATATTAAACATTTAAAAAAATTGATTACCCATTAAAAAAAGAAGAAGATATTTTAACTAATTTTAAAAAACTTTGACTATTTATTAAAAAAACTTAAAAAAAAAAGCTATTTAATTATAGATCCCTTATGGTTATTTCTTTTAAAAGTTAATAAAAATTGAAATGGGGGCAGATTCTTATGTGATAAAATAATAGTTCCAGTATCGATGTTTGAATGTTTTAAAATTTAGAATTAAAATTGAATTTAAAAATTGAGGGACAAAAATGAAATGAATCCAAAACAATTATTTTCACTAACTAAAAATTAAGCCTCCTTTTGATAAGTTAGTTGGTGATGAAAATTTTAAATTGGAATTGAATGATTTTTTAAAAATTAGTTATAAATTTTGTTGAATTAAAAAATAAATAAAAATTTAAAATAAAAAATTACAGTTTAGTTTAAGTTAGGCTTATGAAAAGGGAGCGTAAGTTTCTATGTTGAAATTGATGTCGTATTTCTTCCATGAGGGAAGACGTGTTGTTCTCTTGTAGTACAGACAGATCTTTTGTTATCTCTCTTTCCACGTGAAAACGACATCTCGTCTATACTTGTGGATATTACATTAAGGGGCAAGCTGTTTTTTCTTCTCCTTCTCCTTTTATTAATTTTTTATTAATTTTTTATTTTTCATGACATGTCTTTTTCTCCTGCACTACAAAATATCCTTTATCTTTTTCCGGAACGTTGTTTCCGCCGATTGAAAATAAGATGTGGTTATGTTCAAATGTCGTTTTGCCCATGAAAGGCAAAAGACGTGTCGTTTCTTTTTTTGCCCATGAAAGGCAAAAGAAATGAACAACTAGGGGTGGCAATTCGTGTCACGTGTCGTGTTAAAGTCGTGTCGATTTTTTTCTTCTCCGATCCGAACACGACCCGCGACCCGAACACGAAACGAAACCGCGACATGAACACGACACGAACCCGTCACGGGTTGACACGACATGAACCGAAATTGACCCGCGACACGAAATTGACTCGCGATATGAAATTAACCCGCAACACGAAATTGACCCAAACTTGATACGAAATCTGACCCGAAATTGACACGAAAAAAACTGGTCCAACCCGAACATGATCCGTTTTTTTTTTTTTTTTTTTTTTTTTCGTGTCAATTTTCCCAACCCAAACACGACCCGCACCTATTTTTCCCAACCCGAACCCGCAAAATTTGTGTCGTTTTCGAGTCGTGTCATCGTATCGCGACCCGTATTGCCACCCCTATAAACAGCGGATTCGTTCACTTCAAATAACAACAACAATAACAACAACAAATTTGTCGCGCGTGTTCATTCAATATGAGAAAAATAAATTTTTTCCCCCTAAAACGACCTCTCGTTTTTTGCAACAAAAAATATATCGTTTTCCTTTAATGCGAATAGATAATAATAATAAAATTTCAACCAAAAAAAAATATTAGTTCTAGATTATGCCTTATAATCACTGCAACAAGTTCGGTCATTATTCTTAACAGAAAAAATCCAATCATCAATAAAAAATTAATACGTTAGTTGAAGATTAAAATTTTAAATTGAAATTAATTAATTTTTTAAAAATTAGTTATAAATTTTATTGATCTAAAAAAAAGATAAAAATTAAAATGAAAAAATATAATTTATTTAAAGTTTAAACTTAAATATTAAACAGAAAACTAAAGGCAAAAAAAAAAAAAAAAAAAAAAAAAAGCTTAACCTGGTGATTTACATTGGCAAGCACTGTGACTTAAGAAAAAAACGGACGAATAGGTTCCCATAAATTCGCAGAAACGACAACAAAAAAGCTTGCTAAACCGCCGTCTTCTTCTTCTTCTTGTTTAGTTGTTTCTGACTGGTCTTCATTTCCCAACGGGAACTGAACCAAGCCAATTGCCTCTCTCTATGTCGGTTTAGCCTCGAATCTTCAAACTCAACTCTACTACTTCTACAAACGCGCCAATATTCACTCTCTCGAGCGTGTCCTTCACTCTCTCCTTCCCTCCCCCTCCAGAGTCTCCCATGGCCGGTCCTTAATTCTCAGGTTCCAATACAAAAAAAAAAAAAAAAAAAAAACTTAGCGTTTTTGTTTTGTTTTTATTTTGTTTTCCTTTTTCTGTTTAAAGGATGCATTTTTATCGTCCAATTCTTGCAAGCAAAACGAACCCAGATATTAATTTTATTTTGTTTCACTTATAGAATGTGAATTCCATGTTAGAATTTGTTTTTTCGTGGTTTTTTGAATTTAATTCGTGTATTTAATTTAGATTCTTTTCTTTTTAGTAATTAATGGGTAGGAGGAAGCAGAGCCGGCCTCACCGGTCCGGTGCGATAATTTCCGGTGGTAATGATTCCGCTGAGCAAGCGGAATTGGAAAATCAAAGATCTTTGAACCCTGAAGAAGCACAAAAGAATAAGTCTGATGAGATTGAACAACCTTATTTCGTGGAAGTTGATCGTTCCGGTTGGATTTCGGACCACCATTTTGATGTTTCCGAGGTTGTTTTAATGAATTTGAAGTTCGGAGAAGGATTTTCTGGACTTGAATTGAATCCCAATTTGTATGGAGATGATAAATATTTGTTTAGGTTTAGGTTGTGCAATGTGAGTGAGTATATTGATAGAATTAAGTTAGGGCATTGGCCTGTTTTACCTTCATCAGATGTAATTATGGAGTTTGTTGAGAAGCCCTCTGCAGAGGAGGGCATGGAGTCGTGCACGGTGATTTTTTCGGGTAGCTTTGATGGCCCGAATGAGGGTGTTTCTAGCCTTGTGCATTTGGCAAGTTTGAAGTTTATGACATTGAGGCCGGTTATGGAGGTTGGACTCTCGAAGGACGTATCATTGACGTCCCTCAGGATTAGGGTGGAGATGCTTAGGAGTGCCTTTGATGCTTGTGAGTCGCTTCTGGAGAATACTAGGCAGCTGTGGAAGAAGAGTATGATGAATGTCATGGTGTGGTTGAGACCGGAGGTGATGACTTCAGAGGCTCGGTATGGAGTTAGTGCATCAGTAGAAACTAATGCGGATTTGCATACGGAGGTGGCAGATGGTAATTCTTCTGGCCGAAGGAAAAGTGGGAGGTTAGATGTTGCCAGCTTTTATGAGGCCATTAAACCATCAAAGTGAGTAGTCAGGATGTTTTCATTTATGCAACAGTATGGTTCATTGTTTAAATCCAGAATTTCAATTATATATTTTATTTTTTCAATCCTGGAGTGAAATCCCTGTGTGTATCTTCTGTATAGAACAGATGCAATGCTTGAAGAAGAGTTGCCTGATTTGCTTCCTGAGTTGAGACCTTATCAGCGCCGGGCTGCTTACTGGATGGTGCAACGTGAGAAAGAAGGTGTAGAGAGCATGCCCAGAAGTGGAGAAAGTCGGTTTTCACCATTATGTCTGTCTGTGGAATTTCTGGGTACTGATTCAAAAATGTTTTACAATCCTTTCAGGTATGAATTTATCATTTGGGCATGGTTGTTGAGGGGGAAAAAAGTAAAATGTTTTGTTGTATACGATAGTTGTATTCTACAGCGAGCCCTCTCCTCTCATACATACGTCTAACGTGTTGATGTATCATCTTCAGCGGAAATGTGTCCTTGCACCCAGAGCATCCTTCAGCAAACATTTTTGGTGGTATTCTTGCTGGTAATCCCACCGCTCTACTATCTCTGGCAGGTTTTCATGTTGTAAATATCTTGGTGATTTTTTTTTTTTTTTTCACTTTTTAAGTTGATCGGATTTGAGGTTCTTAAATATATATATATATATATATATATATATAGTGTTATTAGTTGCCATGGTTTTATGGCTCTTGTAAAATGAGAAAATATGATAATGAAGTTGGGAATCGGAAAATGTTGTTTAATGTTGACATTTTTTTTACCATCTCTATTTCTGACTATTGTAGATGAGATGGGCTTGGGGAAAACTGTGGAACTGCTTGCTTGTATCTTTGCCCATCGCAAGGCAGCATCTGAAGACAGCCTCTTTCCTGGTACTGAAATGCAAGCTACCAGGTGTCTTAGAAGATTGAAAAGGGAGCGTGTTGAGTGTGTTTGTGGAGCTGTGAGTGAAAACCGCAGATATAAAGGCCTTTGGGTGCAGTGTGACAAGTGTGATGCATGGCAACATGCAGACTGTGTTGGTTATTCATCGAAAGGAAAAACTGTAAAATTGAGGATGCAAAACCACAGTAGAAAGCAGAACGCAACCACCATAGTTGAAAGAGATGGGGAATATATTTGCCAGCTGTGCTCAGAACTCATGCAAGCTACTGACTCTCCTATAGCTACTGGTGCCACTCTTATAGTCTGTCCAGCTCCTATATTGCCCCAGTGGCATGCTGAAATCATACGGTATACTTTCTGCTTATGCTATCCTATTCATTAAGTTAAGCATTATGGTTCAGAACAAACGTGTTACTTAGTAATTTCTATTTCTGGGATAAAAATTGCGACCCTCTTGTTCTATATGCCTTGTTTATCAATTGCATGATTATGGTTCTTTTAATGGACTAGTGATTTTGTCAATACCAACTCAATTTAGACGGAATTGTATCCTCGGAATGGTTTAAAAATTTTCTTACTACTATATATTTTTCCTAATGCAAGTGCTACCAAACTGACTAGACTGTTATTATCTGTGTTACCTCAGCCATACACATCCAGGTTCCTTAAAAACGTACGTCTATGAAGGAGTGAGGGACACATCTCTATCAAATGAATCTGTAATTGACATAAGAGAACTCGTTAGTGCTGACGTTGTGCTAACAACCTATGATGTACTTAAGGAGGATCTATCGCATGATTCAGACAGACATGAAGGGGATCGACGCCTCATGAGATTCCAAAAGAGGTTCTCTTAGAACTTGCGATGTCTTGTCTTTTTTGGTCGTTGCTCAAAATTGGCTTTAAAGCATGAGAAACTATTTTTTCACTTATTTTTTATCTGTGGGTTAAAGCTTGAAGAAACGTGAGGATGTTCTATAATGGAATCGGACAGCATAGTTTGGAACATTTTGCTATAAACAGTAAATTTTAGGTTATACAATATTTTTCTGAGTTCAGACAGCATGGTTTGGAACATTTTGCTATAAACAGTAAATTTTAGGTTTTACAATATTTTTCTGAGTTGTGAAAAGTTTGCTTTTTTGTTGTTAGATTTTTTTATTGAAACATTCATCGCATTGATCTAGATGCAGAGATTTATGGATGCAATTTTATTTGTGTGTGTGTGTGTGTTTCTTTTCGGCCATTGAGAACTACTTGTTATTGATTTATGTATTCGCTTTAGTAGTATAAACAAACTACAAAAATTCAAATTTTGTATTTTAGTAACTGATATTTGATATTCTAATTCTTTTATTTTGGTTTCATAAGATATTAAGATATATGGATTATGGAGTTTTTTTGACACAGCCAATTTCTTTTGCAGGTACCCTGTTATTCCAACTTATTTGACTAGAATATTCTGGTGGAGGGTTTGTTTGGATGAGGCTCAAATGGTGGAGTGTAATGCTACAGCTGCCACAGAAATGGCTTTACGTCTGCATGCTAAGTATCGCTGGTGCATAACAGGAACTCCCATACAGCGCAAACTTGAAGACCTATATGGCCTTCTTCGATTTCTTAAAGCAAGCCCTTTTGATGTTTCTAGATGGTGGGTTGAAGTTATGCGAGATCCATACGAGGTAGGAGAATGATGATATTTTCAGGGTTCTGTTATTTCTAAGTATGACTATTATTTAGTTGGAAATTGTTGATATTATTTTTGAAATTGAGCAATTTTGGGAATTTAACTTGTAATGGGATATATTTAAAACCTTTATGTGGTTTTTTCGTTGGGCCTCATTATGGAATTTGGTAAACTGCATTTTACCAAGTTAATATTCCATAAATAAAAAACGCGAGTTAAAAGGAGGCTATATCAGGCTTCATTTGTGCATTGGAAATCCATTGGATGGTTCTTACCCAAAACACACAGCCAATGCATAGCCTTCTTTTGTATATCATTATTTCTCCGGGCTTTCAGCTATTCTCTTTGGTCCTCGTTGAGCTCCAAGTTTTACACATCACATTAGTCTTTTTAAAGCTTACAATTAACTTTTGCAGGGGAGAGACACTGGGGCTATGGAGTTTACACACAAGTTTTTCAAACAAATAATGTGGCGTTCATCGAAAGTGCATGTTGCAGACGAGTTGCAGCTTCCTGCTCAGGAGGAGTGCACCTCTTGGCTCACTTTCTCACCAGTTGAAGAGCACTTTTACCAGAGGCAACACGAGACTTGTGCAAGTTTTGCACGTGAAGTTATCGAAAGTTTGAAAGATGACATCCTCAAAAGAAAAGTCTCAGGTTGTTTACACCTTACAACTGGTGTTTCGTAATGTCCTTCAAGAGTTTGCTTCTAATTATACGAGTAGGAGAGGCAATTTTGAGGATTTAAAATAACTTTCACGTTCGCTTTCCCTATGTTCTGCAGCATCTGATGCTTCATCTGATCCTTTCATTACCCATGCGGAGGCTGGAAAGCTTCTTAACACGCTTCTGAAGCTTCGTCAAGCCTGCTGCCATCCTCAAGTAGGAAGCTCTGGGCTGCGGTCTCTGCAACAGACCCCAATGACTATGGAGGAAATATTAATGGTAGTTTACATATTTTGAAGTACTTTATTTCATTTCACAACATTTCTAGCTCGTTTTTTTAATTTTAATTTTATTTTAAAATAAATTTCATTAAAGGATCCCCGTTTTGTAGGTTCTCATAAGTAAGACCAAAATAGAAGGGGAGGAAGCTCTTAGGAGGTTAGTTCTTGCCTTGAATGGGCTTGCAGGGATAGCTATGATTGAGGAAAAATCTACTGAAGCCGTATCACTATATAAGGAGGCGTTGGCTTTAGCTGAAGAGCACTCAGACGATTTTCGCTTGGACCCTTTGATGAATATCCATATTCTTCATAATCTTGCTGAAATTCTCCCAGTGGGAGCAAACACCGTGGGAGAATGCCCCTTAAACGGACAACACTTAACTGGAAGTCCTGGCAAAGAGGTGTCCAAGAAACATGGCATTGAAAAGTGTGAGCAACGTGTTTTAAGAGGCGGAAAGTGAGTAAGAAAGGAAAATTCACCACTGATACTGGAAACCCGCAAAATAATACTTCTGATATTAAAGAAAATATCCTAAAGATTAACCACGAGTGTGATGATGTGCCCCAGACATCATGCAGTTCTGTTGGAGATGAATCTTTGAGTACAGCCTGCGAGAATATGAAACAGAAGTTCTTATCTGCATTTAGTTCAAGGCTTTTCTCTGCTCAAGAAGATTTTAGAAAATCATATATGCAGGTATATACTCATTTTTATCTCGCATTTTGTGGCATGCAAATATGTTTTCCAGCTATATTGTGTGTTTTCTTAAGAAGACGGCTATTTTGGAAAGGTCATTTTGTATCTCTCTCTCTCTCTTTCTTTCTTTTTTTTTTTTTGTTTTTTTTGTTTTTTTTTTTGTTTTTTTTGTTTTTCGCTAATGTCTTCTTGCTATGTCAATAAGGTTTGTTCTGCAATTAACGAAAGAAAAAACCAACACATGGCGTGGTGGATGGAAGCCCTTCTTAATGCCGAGCAGAACAAAGATTTCTCAAGTGAGTTAATTAGAAAGATTGAAGAAGCTATAACAGGAAATCTTAATAATTCAAGGTCGCCAAGGATTCCCACTGGGTAAGTGATAATTGCACAAGTAATGCACATTAAATTTTCTACTGAGTACCGCTTTATAGCATTTATTTTGGGCTGCAAGCTCCATTTTATGGACCATGAGTCACGATTCGAAATATTCCTAAAAAATTACAATTTCGAAATGAGAAGTTCTCTTTTCTAAAGCATAGATGATATTCCTTGGACAATGATTAACCTTTAATGATTTTGATCTAGTTTCCGATCCGTAAGTGGTCTAAAGTATCATATCCAGAGTGGTTTGGACTTACTGGAAGCCTCTAGGGCAGTCTTACTTGATCAACTTTTGGAAATTGATGAGACGATGGAGAAGCCGAGGGAGGAGGATATTGAACGTGTGCGATACTGTCAAAACTGTCAGGTCAATGGTGATGGTCCTTCATGTGTTATGTGTGAACTAGACGAATTGTTTAAGGTTTGCTACCAAATATCTTTTAACCTTGATTCTTTTACTCGTTCAGTTTATCTGTTTGTTAATTTTCCATATGATTCAACAATTTGATCCTTCACCAGCATTATGAAGCAAGACTTTTTCGTCTCAATAAAGCATACGGAGGGATAATTACATCTGCTGAAGAGGCTGTAGATTTGCAGAAGAAAAATTCTGCACTTAATCGATTCTATTGGAACTTATCACAGTCTAATAAAACATCAAAATCATCTGCCAATGGAAATGAAGAATCGAAAAAAAGAGATGTTCGAGAAAAAGTGGTGGTCAGTTACCCTGTCCAAAACTACTCTCTCTCTCTATATATATTTTAAACATCAAATACTAGTTTTTGTTCATCTCTAATATGATAAAAACGGAATCAGTAAACTTCACTCGTCTGCCCTGTTCTTGGATTTGTAGGTTTCAAAATCTCCATCTGAATTGGAGCTGGTTCTTGGAGTTATAAAGAGCCATTGCAAGGCTCACTTAGGAAGGGAGGGTTTATCAGCAGCTACCAAGCACCTGCACATTCTTGAGGTATGGCATTACCGATCCTATTTTGTTGGTGGGAATTACTTAGTTGTGACGACGACTGCTATTCAGTTGAATGATTTGAGAAACTAAAACTCCGTGACGTTTAAACATGTTATCACTTTGTTGGAATGATAGCTATCTTTATAGATAATTCAGATGCTTTAAGCTATGTTATTGCATCCGATCCGTCTTAAATCCTTTTTTATTATTATTTAACTTCTTTAAGGGGATGAGAAAGGAGTATGCTCATGCAAGGGCTTTAGCAATAGCTCAAGCTCAAGTTCTGCAAGCTCATGATGAGATCAAGATGGCAACTACACGGCTGCAATTGCAAGTTCATGAAGATGACACATCTTTGAATGCTTTCTCTAAAGAGGAATTACCATCAGCTAGTGTCCAGTACACTAGCGACAAGTTCGTGGCTTTGAACTTGTTGGCATGTATTAAAGGGAAACTTCGCTATTTAAAGGTACGAACACCGAGTTCTGTATTTTAGTTTCGTTCTAGAATATGCTACTTTGATATTGATTGTCTGGTAGTAAAAATGTAAAATAGAGCTCAGGCTTTTTTTTTTTATGGGTTTTGACAAAATTTCCTATTTCTTCTGCTACTAATATTAACCATCTTCGAATTATTTCAGGGTTTGGTGCAAGCTAAACAGAAATTGCCATTGGAAAGTCCGAATAGCTCTTCGTTGACTGAGGAGGTGGAAGCAGCTACTACTACGTTGGCGAACACCGCACAAAAAAGCGAATCTGTACCTAAAGCAGATGACGAATCCTGTCCGGTTTGTCAAGAAACGTTGAGCAATAGAAAGATGGTTTTTCAATGTGGCCATGTTACGTGCTGTAAATGTAAGTTCTAGTAATCCCTCCGTCACTTGACTCGTTCCTAGAAACATAGTAGGCACTTGGCATTACCAGTCATCATTTTACAAAAGACAGTTTGAAAAATAAACAAGAAACAAGTTTAACTCCATATATGCAAGAAGTATAAAGTAGACTAAAAAATTGAGCTTCTATCTTCATTTCCGTGAATCCACAAGACATTGTAAAATTGAATGTGAGTTCTTATTTCGATCTGCCAGGTTTATTTGCGATGACCGAGCAGAAAATACTTCAGGACAACAAGATTCAGCATAAGTGGGTAAAGTGCCCTACATGTCGACAGCATACCGATGTCGGAAATATTGCCTATGTTGATGATAGACAAAGTGAATCTTGTGATTCTTCTCTGCTGCACGCAACTGATGGTCCTGAAAATTGGGGCTCGTCTATCGTGGTTCAGGGTTCATATGGAACTAAGGTATATTTCTTAAGTGCCAACCTTATGAAACTGCATCTACATAATTCCACCTTCTATTTATTTTTTCTTTCTTTTGTTTGATGGTCACTTTCTGTGGGCTGTTTCGAAGATTGAAGCAGTGACGAGAAGAATATTATGGATCAAGTCCAAAGACTCGAAATCGAAAGTTCTAGTTTTCTCGAGTTGGAATGATGTCCTTGATGTGTTGGAACATGCCTTTAGCACTAATGACATCACCTATGTTCGAATGAAGGGAGGCAGGTAAAGATAATTTCCACAGATCTCTCAATCTGAAATAGTCTGCTACATATGCACGATATTTGTAGCTGGCCAAACAGTTGCATTGACTTCGAATCGTAATGTCGTTTTTGTTCTTGTGTATATTCAAATATTCTCAAGATTTGGTTCTCATTTGAACGGGCAGGAAATCACATGTGGCCATCAGTGAATTTAGAGGCCAAAAAAGCAGCATGAAAGTAAAATACAAGAAACGTGAAGAGCAACCAGAGGAACAATCTGTTCAAGTGTTGTTGCTCTTAATTCAACATGGAGCGAACGGTCTAAATCTTTTAGAAGCACAACATGTCATCCTAGTAGAGCCGCTTCTCAACCCAGCAGCTGAAGCACAAGCAATCAGCCGCGTCCACCGAATTGGGCAGGAAAACAGGACACTTGTTCATCGATTCATCGTAAGTGTACACTTTTCAAAACACTTTTCGATCCATTTAGCTTCGTTCTCTCCATGTTTACCGACGGCAAATCATCAGTAAGCAAAATTATCAGGAACAAATTTAAATCAGACAACACGGTTTCCTGTCAACATACTTGAACTGCCGAATTGTTTTTTGTTTGTTATTATTAGGTGAAAGACACCGTTGAAGAGAGCATATATAAACTCAACAGAAGCAGGAGTACCACTGCATTCATTAGCGGGAACACGAAGAACCAAGATCAGCCCTTTTTGACGCTAAAAGACATTGAATCCCTATTCGCAACAGCGCCGTCGACTGTACCAGAAACTGATGAGAAGCTGGCTGCCGAAAGTTTAAGACATTTGCCACCTTCAATGGCTGCAGCTATAGCAGCTGAGAGAAGACTCAACAGCCGCACATCTACTTCGTCATAACTCAGTAAAGGCAAAATCTTCTAACAATCCAGGCAGCAGTTATAGTTGTTTCTAAAAGATGACATTGTTCTTCACAATCTTTGCAAGTTTTGTAACCTTTATTTTTATTTTTATTTTTAATATTCTTACATGTTTCCATCCATTTCATTCCTGTATATATCATTTTTATCCTAGTTATTATTTCACAAATCTGTATCCAAATTACTAGAGTATCCAAAATTCCCAACAAACAATAAAAGAGAAAATTTAGGTAGGTAGCAATTCAGAATAGGAGCTGATGGAAATCAATATGTACTCTCTCTCTCTCTCTCTCTCTCTCTCTCTATATATATATATATATATATAACTACTCATTTTTCTTTTATACATATATGTACATATTCTCTCTCTGTCTTTTCATAAGTTTCTAGAGTACAACTCGATTTTCTTTTCTTTTACATTTATATATAATGTGAGATTAAACCTGCGTCCATATAAATTGACTCAGGGGTAAATTGGTAGGATATTCCTGATATTATCCTAACATTGTTGAATCTTCCGGATGTCATAAAATAGGCTGAAAATACCATTTTGAATCTTAATTTTGAACTTCAAGACAATCTGATGTCATAAAATGCAACCAAAATTATGACCTTGGAAAATAAGAGATATATGATAGACCCTCTTTCGTAGAAGGTTTTAGTTTTTCAAAGTATGGTAGTTTAACACGCAAAAAAGACTGGGGAATTGGACCACTTTACCCTTGGAATTTTCAAGAGCAGCCTCCATTTCCATCCTGTCATCCTCTCCCATGGTACAAACTTCAAACACTCCCAACTTGTCAAGTTTGGACAACAGGATTATGGCTGCTGAAAACGTAATCCAATCAGATGGACCCCACTTTACGCCACCAAAAATTTAAAATAATTAAATATATATATATATATATATATATATAAAGAGCTCTTGAAGTTGCTTTGCACTTTACTAGTAAGTTGTAACTACCACCAAGCACCAAACCTCTCTCTTTCAGGTCGGTACCCGACAGACACTTTCTCTAACATTTCTTTTTATTTTTTTTATTTTTTTTTCTTTATTTAATTTGCTGGAAAATTCCTTAACCATTACCTAGACGAAAAGGACAATGAAATCTAAAGAAAATGACTAGGGACGTGTCCCTCACGCCTAGAAGCTCGCGCCTGCCATCTTTAAATCCTCTAAAATCCAAACCACCACACGTGTCCTTCCCCACAGGCACGTGTGGCCCTGTGAGACGAGATTTCGCCACGTGTACTTGCCTTGTTGGTCTCAACTCTCATCCTCGAAAGCCTATATATATATATATATATGTATCTCTCAAACAACAACAATTCACCAAAGTCTTTTTATCCACAATGGCCATGAAAGTTTCTCTTTGTCAAACCCTATGCTCCTCAGCCTCTCACCCTTCTTCATCTCCGCGCCAAACTCTTCCCCGCCGCCGGGATTCGACGATTGCGGTATCGGCGACACCGAGAGCAAGGCCGTGGTGGAGCCAGAGAGGCGTTGCCGACCGCCGCCGCGGCGGATGGGGAATGGCGGTTGAATGCGCGAATTTGGGGAGGGGACCGGTGGAGAGAGAGATCGAGGACGAGGCGGCGGAGTGGATGAAGGCGGCGAGGCTGAGCGAGAAGTGCGGCGAACGCCGGGGAATGGTGGAGATTCTAGAGTGCTTGGAGCGGGAGGCGATCATGGGAGATGACCAAGGGAGAGAGCCTAATGACTATAACCGAAGGGCTCAGATCTTCGACAGGAGTGCTAGAGTTTTCCAGGCTCTCAAGGAACGTTCTAGTCCTACTACTACTAATCACCATGAATCTTGACCATAGTTTTGTTATAAGATGTCAAATTTGTTTGTAACTAAAGTGTTTGTGAAAAATGTCTGTTAGTCCTTTTCACATGGTCACTTTCATGTTTTTGTCAATGAAAACAGATCAAAGAAAATTAGTTTCTGCTAGAAGAGTTTCACCGGTTCACGTTTCCATGTAGATTTTATTCTATTTTTCACACCCTTTTTTTCAAATGACGAAACATACAACACCAGAAAATAATAATAATCATTATATTAATAAATAGTAGTGACAAAAACAAGATACCATCCAGATTGACATTATGATTAGATCCACGTCATTTTTTTAAAACTTCAAAAATATTTTGAAGTATTAATAATATCAAATATTACAATTAATAAAAAGTAAATTTCACATACGGATCCTATATTAAAAAGTATTTTAAAGTATTAATAATATTTAATGTCATAATTATTAAATGTCACAATCAATAAAAGATAAATCTCATTTATAGATAAAGTTTACTTATCCTATAATAAAAAGTATTTGAAAGTATTAATAATATTAAATATCATAATTAACTCATCTAATATTAAGGGTCCGTTTGGTTCGCAAGTTTGAGTTGATATTTTGAAGTTGAGTTTGAGTTAAGTTAAGTTGACAATGAAAGTTTTGTGTTTGGGAAAAAGTATATGTTGAGAAGTTGAGTTTGAGTTGAGTGTTTGGATGTAAAAAAGTTTGAGTTAAAAGTTTAAAAAAAACAAGGACCCTGTTTGGATGATAAAAAAAAGGGCAAAACAAATTTTTTTTGTATGTATAGAACATTCTATTGTATTTTTATGTGCTTGTCTGGTTCACAAAGTTGAACCATAATTTTCACACTTTTTTTTTTGTCTTTTCTGAAAATTCCAAAAATTGTACCATTGAAACTTAAAAATTTCAGCTTAAACTCATGAATCAAACGCATGAAGAAAAAAGATAAATTAAAATACGCTCATTTAATAACATCTATCAACTTGAGACATCATTCGTAGGCCGTTTATAAAATTAAGGTGTTGTTTGGGATACCATCTCCAAATAGCAAAATGACATCAAATTTTTTCCTATAAACACATATTTTTAACTCAACTTTCAAAATACTGTTTCTAAATATTATCCCAATCGTAGTTTTTTTTTTTTTTTTGGGTGAAATGTGGTATATTCTATTAAAAAAAAAAAAGTTGAAGGAGTGCTATCTGTCTGCTTAATCTTTTTTAACTCTCTCTCTAAATTCTCTCACTCTCTCTCTCTACCATTTTTAACACCCTCCCCTCACTCTCACACACAACCACCGCCGGAGACAGAGAGAGGGACAGAGAGACCCAAACCATCCAACAATTCGATGGAGTCGAAGCAGCGGCCGCCAGACGTCGCGACGGACATGGCGATCGATCAGATGCCGGACACCCCGAAGCGCGGGTCCCACCACCGCAGGGCCCACTCCGACACCTCGTTCCGCTTCCCGAACCTTGACGAGCTCCTCCTCTTCGACGCCTCCGACCTTGACCTCTCCGCCCTCCCCTCTCCCTCCCCCTCTCCTTCCCCTTCCCCGATGGGCCTCGACCCCTACCCCTCCAAGTCCTCCTCCGAGTCGGTCGCGAAGGAGGTAGTCGGAGAGAAGAGAGTCAGCCTCACGGCCATAGTAACTCCGTCGATGGCTTCTCTACGGCGTCGTTTTGAGGCTGATTCGGTTCTTGGTGTTGACGGTGTTAAGAAGGCCATGACTCCTGATAGGCTCGTCGAACTCCCTCTTATTGACCCCAAACGAGCCAAAAGATTCGATGAACAATAAACCCAGTTGGGGTTACTGTATAACGGTTCAAACTCACGTTGAAGTTGAATCAAATTGCCAAACACTATCAGCTGAGAATGAATTACGAAAACACCATTCCAACTGGTGTTCCAAACAAGTGCTAAATATCATAATTAACTCATCTATAGATCCTATGTAAGAAAGTTTACTTATTCAATATCATTGATGCTCCGTAACCTTATTTTTAACACCCTTGTCATCTATTTATCTCCATCTAATGTGACATCATAACATAAACAACTCGGATCAAAGAGTTTTCTACCAAGAAAAATGTGGTAAAAAAATGAAACATACCTGGAAAAACTCATGTTGAGAGAGGCATTCAACTAGTAAATAGCGTTCATACAGAAATTAGGGACCAAGTAAATATGAGGTTCTATTTAAAATTAAAAAAAAAATTAGAGCGAATAAATTGATCCTAAGAAAAACATGCTAGAAAAAAATCTACGTGACATTTCTCCGGGAACGTCACATTGGGACAGGCATAACAACTAAACTGGAAGCTCTGCTAAATGTTCATCTCAAGAGATAAATCAATTGACAACAATGGCCTGAAACACCCTAACAGGACTAACAGAACTTCCAACGGTTATTGCAGTTTACACACGTTACATATGTCGTCATGGGTTCATCAGCACTCCGCGTCTGCATTTGGTAGTACGTCGTCTTCCGCTGCCCGCATCGGCCACACTTGAATTGATCGGTCGTGGCCTGTCTTGGACCTCCACGCTGACACTCGAACAGCGCTTTCTCTTCTATCTTTTTGTTCTCCTGCCGCCTCTCGTTGCTTGCCATTTCTGCCGTGCTCATGTTCACGAGCCGCTCTGCCTCGACATGTCCAAGCAGGACTTTTCTGCGGAAATCTGGGTTCTTTTGATCCTTGAGATTGAACATCAACGACCTGTATTTCGCCTTTTGTGACCCGGCAGAACTGCCCCAATTCTCAAACAGCACTGATTCCACAGTCACGGCAACTCGAATAGGATCACAGGCATTAACTTCGTCCGTGATATCTTCATCAGCCTCGCTGGAAACCTTAGACAAAGCCTCGTGGAGAATTTCCCGTACTTTGTCTCGCGCGGCATCATTGGATTTGATCATAGATGTCAGCTTTGGAGTTGAAGAAGCACCAGAAACCGGTCTCTTCACTTCTTTGGTTACTTTTTCAACCTTAACATTCCCCACCGAAGAAGGTTTCTCAACTTGAACCTTTCTCTCCACTGCAATGCGCTCGAGTTTCTCAACCTTAACAGCCTCGGACTTGGAACTTTTCTCAACCTTCCCAGTAAATGTTTTCTGAATCTTCTCAGGCCTGGGACTCTCGGTTCTCGGAGACTCAACTCTAACAGAAGCTTTGGTTTCCACTTTTCCATTTTGATATCTTTGCTCGTCTCCTTGATAACAATGTCTTTCCATATCTCAATCAGGCTACTCGCGAAAGACTGTATTTTCTTCCTAGGATGCTTTGTGAGAGGCCGTAGACGCTTCCCCACCTGAAAGATCAAAATCAAAATATCAAAGTCACATTCTACATAGCACAGAGTTAAACAAAAGAGACCGCAAAGCCCCGAAAATCTAAATATCACCCAAAAGAGTTGGGAAAGAAACACAAAAGCACAATTATGTAATTATCCAAGATTCAAAATTTGTCCAACTCGGTCAGTCCTTATAAAACATCATCCGAGTATGCTAACAAAAATGCCTAAATAACAACCATTTACACCATTTAGTATCTACATTGAAGGGAACAAATTTAAAAACTATTTACAGTGAACGTGAATTTTAGCCCTAAGATACTATTCAGAACCTTCTCCAAGGAGGAAAAATAAAAATTTGCCTCCTTTTTCCCTACAGGGAAAAATTTATCATCTTAATCGTATAGTAGTTAAGAATGCTGTCTACAAATTGATTGAAAAAACGAGGATAAACTCGAACTACCTAGTAACAAGTAACAATCTTTCCCAAAATATATATATATATATATATATATATATAGATCGCTTCCCTCTTGTACCTAACACTAAAACAACCAAATTTTCCAAATTTTTAAATTTTGTTTCAGAAAAAATGGATGCAGATCCAAATTCCGATTCAAACACAAATTAAAAAAGAATTGGTGTGAAATAGAAGACCTGCGTGGAGACAAGGAGTTGATAAGTGACGGGAAAACTCTTGAGCTGCCCTAACGCATCAAGGCAGCAGGTTTCCTCCGCGCCTCCTTCAGCCGTCGCCGCCGCGTCGGCGGCTTTCTTCGCCGTCTCGAACAACTCCACCAGCTCTCTCTCCATTCTCTCTCCGCCCAAAAAAAAAACTCCAAATTTCCCAAATCTCAGCAACCAAAACCAATCTGCACAAATACAGAAACATCAAATCGAATCCCTCAATGCAACAACAACAATAACAACAACAAAAATCGCCATTCAACAAAATACGACGTAATCGATATCTGCAAGGCATCAAATTTCGTCAAAAAAAAAAAGAAAAAAGAAATTGAAAGAGAGAAACTTACGGAGATCGGAGGAAGCTCCTCCTCTTACACCGGCTCAGCCTCCGTCGGAAACTCCGGCGGTGAAATTGATGAATGAAAAATCAAAAAGAAGAAGAAGAAAAAGAAAAAAGAGCAAAAATCTGGGTCGAGGTGAGTATATATTGATGAGGAAGAGGAGAGAGAGGGGAGAGTCGTGTGATCGGACGGCTGGTAGAAGTTGCACGTGTGAAGAACAAGGGATGAGATTTGAGATAAGAGGAGGTGGGGTGTTGTTGAGGGGAATGGCTTGGGCTTGGAATTTGGAACCGGTCTTTAGGGTTTGGTTCATCTAGTTGTTTTTTCCGCCTCGTAAATTTGACGCGTGCAGTAACAACTACTCTTTTCCTTTAAGAGAGGGAGAGAGAGAGAGGCCCTCTGATTTAACACTTGTCTGAACGCGTGTCGTGTACTGTTCTGTTCTGTTTCTTCTTTTATTTTTTACTTTTTCTAGGTTCCAGATTTTTCCTTCTTTTCCTCTTGTGCTGGGGATTTTTTTTTTTTTTTTTTTTTTTCCAATTCCTGAATTATTCTCCTAATTTAAAAGTGATCAAGAATTTTTAATTTTACATGTCATGTTATCTTAAAATTTTATTATTACAAATAAAAAAAAACTGAAAGAATATTAAACATATTCAAATTACATGAGCTTTAATTAAAACTAAGATCATAATTAAATATTCTTTAGAGAAAAAGTGTACTTTCAAAATAGTTTTAGTATGTTGTATATATTTTTGATAAAAATACAATATGCTTTAAATATATATGATTAAAGTATAATTTTTCTTTCAAAATATCTTTGATTGAGTTATAATTTCTTATTAAATATAGTTAATTCAATAGGAAATTACGAATTTATTTGTAACCAATTCTCGTCGTATTAGAACGTATTTAATTTCTATATAATTTACAGAATATTGATGAGGAGATCATTGACATTAAAGTTAAAAAAGTTTAAGTAAGTGTAATATGTAAAACCAAAGTCAGTGATCAAGAGACAGTGTATAATTCAAGATTCATTTATAAAATTTATTATTATTATTATTATTACAGATGTGCTTGGGATAACGAGTGGAATAGCATAGCATATTCTAATTTTCTAGTCAAAATTAAATGTTAACGTACTTTTAATATCTTGACATATTGGATAATAAGGTTCAAAATTGGTGATATTTACTAATCGAATTAACTTCAAATATACGATATACCTATATAAATTTCATCTGTCTTTGAGAATATAACTGAATATAAAGATAAATACCCAAGAGAGATACAATAATGTAGTAGGTGCTTGGCAAGGAGAATGACAGATCTGCAAGCAGAGGCGAAGGGTCATGGTCCTTTTCGACATCGGCAAGGATGTTTTACATCATGAATTTCACTTCAACAAATCGATTGCAAAGAAATATAAAAACATCAACATGAGATTGAAACAGTTGGTATGAATAATTCTGGTTAGGATTAGCGAACTGGAAAACCGATACGAGGATGGACTGAGAGGTCATTTCTCTTATGATGTTTGGTATGCATTTCCTCCGATCCCTTCTTTTCTCTCCAATCAAATAATCATAATAAACGTCAAAATCTTTTCACTAATCTCTCCACCCCTCTCCTTCCTCCCACTTTTTCTCACCTACCAAACACACTCCAAAGGGAAAGTAAATATAGACTTCTAGCAAAACAAAAAAGGAAAATATAGACAACTTTCTTCATCAGTCTGATGATGATGGTCGCGATATGGACCGCAACCATAAGAATAATGCAAGAAAAGGCATCCAAACATGGCACTGAAACAAGAAAATGATACTACATCTTATTTAGATAATCTCTTCCAAAAATCGTCTTGATAATTCAAACACCTTCCAAGGTTTTGTTGTCAGCAAAACGCATAGACCAGGAAATTAAAACAAAAAACATTAGAATCCGAATTCATTCCTCGGGCTTTGGCTTCTCAAAAAAGGTCTTCTTCAACCAATCAAAAGGCTGCAAAATCAAATTATTCACCATAAATACAGAAACATGTAAGACTTTCCCATAGTAACTCCAATTTACAGAACAAAGAACAAATGATAAAGCCATTGATTCAGCAAAAGAGTTTCCCAGGAAAAATAATGCCGGAAAGAAAAAAACGGTTCAAGCAACAGATTACAGAGAATCAGATATTATCTCCCTTGTAAGTTTTGCAATATAAAAGATGTAAATTAAGGAAAGAAAATGACAAGGAAAATATGTTGAAAGCTCATGTCATGTACTCTTACTCCTTCAAAAGGAATCTGAATTGATCGAGAAAGCAATGCAACTCCAACAATTCAATTTTTTGGTAACAGTCTCATAAATCTCTAAAACTCGAGTTTTACAATTTCAATGCTGTAAGCTTCTACTACATTCTGAGAAACAGGCTTTTCCATGCTTGAATTCATGACAATAAAGATTTTAGTAATATTTCATTTCTCTTACACAACGGGAAAAACGAAATCATTTTATATAAAAGTACCAAATTCGTATCAAGAGATTCATAGTTCATAAAGAACCAAACAGAAATCAAACCTAAAATTCAAGGCAAACATACTAGAAGATCGGTTGAAAATCCCTTTTCTTTTTTTCGCGTCTTTACCCCAAAATATATATATATATATATATATATATATATTTATGCATTTTCTCTTTGGCAAAATGAAATTCCCAATTCAAAAACACCCCCAAATCCAATATCATTATCGACAAAACAACCAGTAGCGCAAAATGGGGAAAAAAAAAATTCAACCATTACATTTTAATTGACATCTGAATCGAGCAAAAGAAAAGGATCCGTCGACTGAAAATCGAATTAAAATATTTAAAAAAAGAAGTTATTCCAGATCAAAAAGAAGCTCTAATTAAGGGAAGAGAAGGTGAAGAAGAAGAAGAAGAAAACCTGGACGAGCCAGAGAGCGGTGGTGGTGGCAGCGAAACCCCAGAAGGCAGCGGCTTTGATGTCCTCGGCTTGGGGACGAAGCCTCGGATTCAAGAACTTGAACAACCCAGCTTCTCCTGCCATTTTTTGATCCACAAACAACAACAAACCAAAAAATAAAAACAAAATAAATAATTCCACCAAACTCTTTTGCCCTAATAAAAACCTACAAGCGATATCAATGAAACCAGAATCTTTGTTTCTTTTTTTTCTCTGAACTTGTCAACGTCGAATAAAAGTGCCAGGTTCTGGTGATTTATTGCTGGTCAACTTAAGACAACGATCATCATTCCTCGATTAAATTTGATCGTCCGATCGTGTTGTGGGACCGACACAACGATTATCATTCCTCGATTAAATTTGATCGTCCGATCGTGTTACGGGCCGACACGTTCGATCCTTAAATTGTGTTTCGTAACGCCATGTCGTTAGTTCTCC
Source organism: Ficus erecta (assembly GCA_008635985.1). Lineage (NCBI taxonomy): Eukaryota > Viridiplantae > Streptophyta > Magnoliopsida > Rosales > Moraceae > Ficus > Ficus erecta. The sequence continues at coordinate 5,139,106 of BKCH01000010.1, forward strand.
AGAATTTTTCTATTGTATTGTCCATAAAACGACATGTCGTTTAAGATTAATAAGGTTAGTAATCCAGAATTTTGCTTCCATAAAAACGACATGCCGTCGTATACAAATGTCTGCGCCATCCCATGTCGTTAGTAATCAAGAATTTTGCTGTCCCTGAAAACGACATGTCGTTAGTAATCCAGAATTTTTGCAATATTATTTTTGAAGGGCTCATCTTATTAAAGGATAACGACCAACCTCTCACGTCTTTAATCAGATTTTTTTTTTTTTTTTTTTCTAATCACACAAAATTCATCTTACTATCAAATTTAAGTAAAATTTTTTGTATTAAAAACGCTATAATTTCATTTGGAAAATGATATTTGTTACTTGAGAGTAATCCAAAAGGTCATAAGTTTGCCATTAAGCTTAGCTACAACATCTTGTTCATCAACTTACTATATCAAATATATATCGTTCATTAATGTGGTACAAAACGTTAATTTAAGTCCTACCAAAGAGCAGAACTTGCTATGTCCACAAAGTGCAAAAAGAAACTAGGCAAACTAGGCAGAACTTCCAAGATTTTAGAAGCAGATTTCTAGCCAGAAAAAAATTCCAACGATACAAAAAAGGATCACCATTTATCCACCTTTAAGTAACCAAGAGAAGCAAAGTATTCCACAATGTCCATTCATAAAACTCGTTTTTAAGGCGGCTCCTCTACAGAAACCTTTTTCTCTTGTGTCGACTCTCTAAACTGAACTTGACAGCCGGGTAGGATTCTTAACAGTATCTGTTTCAGAGATTGGCCGGCGACCCTTGTGTGGACCACCAATGATGCCCCAGGTCTCGAATTGTCTTTGTCGTGCTCTTGCCCTCTCCTTCTCTTCTTCAGATTTTGACGAGTAACAATATGGGCAAGTAACTCCACACTCCCATTTGGGGGACTCCATGTCCGCGTCACTCACTGGTTGCTTGCACCCATAGCAGAGCTTATAATTTCCTAGTACTAAGCCATGCTCCACAGAAACCCGCTTGTCAAACACAAAGCACTCTCCCTCCCATAGGCTCTCTGTCTTCGGAATATCTTCGAGATACTTTAGGATCCCACCTTCAAGATGATAAACCTGGATAGTATTAAAGGATGTAAAGAAAATCAAGCCAGACAAGAGTCTAACATAGAATTTTGGTTGAAGAACAGAAGACAGTATCGTTCTTTTCGTCAATTCTCTCATAAGTGCTTGGTCTAGTTGGTAGTACTTCAGGTCGGTTGGTACTTTAACAAACAGTCATGTCCCAAATAAACAGATAGATGAAAAAAAAAAAACAAAAACAAAATAGAGTCCGTCACTGAGTCCATAAACCTGGAACTCATTGAAGAAATACACTCCCCTAGAAGGTAACAACGAAGATTATTTGTGACAGAGTGGCATGAAAGAAATAGAGCTCAAATCCTTACCTCTTTGAAACCCTTATTGAGGAGAAAACTTGAGGCTTTCTCACATCGAATTCCTCCAGTGCAGTACATGGCAACCCGCTGAGGTACTTTCTTTTTTGGGCTCCCCATTTCATCAATGGTTCTTTCATTCGAACTGTTTTTCTCAGCCTCTGAATGCTCCTTCTCTGTTTCAGATAGTTCAAAATGATCATCTACCCAGGACGGGAACTCCCGAAATGCTGTTGTGCATGGGTCGACTGCTCCCTTGAACTTTCCAATTCTTGTTTCATAGTCATTCCGCACATCAATCACAACCTAAAAAATGCAGATTAGTTGGAACTGAGAAGGGCACGGTTAAAGTATCTTTTAAGTGAACTCTTAAGTAAACGCTTCAAATAAGCAATGTTCAGTACATGTAGAGAAATTTTACATAATCATCTTGACATTGATGTTAATCTCAAAAAACTTCCACCTTTCATCAAACGATAAAAATGGAGAGAGTTTCCGACCTCAGAACAGAACAACATTTCTAATCACAACAAAAGGGTAAGGAAATTTCTTGCTCAAAAGGTAAAGAAATTACTCAACTGTATCTGGATCACTTATCAATTGATTCCACTCCCTTGGGCTCACATACTTCCCAACCTTGTCAATTGGTGATATAGTAGGCATTCCAAGAGTAACAATCTGCTCCATAACAAATCACATCATGAAATCGAAAACACAAAGAAACTAAACAACCAAAAAAACAAACAAACAACACCAAATACACCCTAAAAAAACTTTAAATTGTTTACTTAAAAACTACCTCTTTCTTCAACTTCACCCTCACATGATCCCACCGGAAAGGTGCATCTTCCCCTGCGGCAAGAGGAGAACTGCTAGTGTGTCCATGATGGATAGCTTCTTCCTCAGGACTCACGGGGGATTCTACTTGTCTCAACCCCTTTAAGCGGTCATCGCTTTGAATGAACCCGAGGACTCTCTCCACCGATTCACGGGTCCCACAAATGCTGCCATTGATTCCTTCTGGTGCAAGAATAATACCGCCTGAAACACGCTGAACAGGATCAGCTTAGTAAGGTGCAAATCAGAGAATAGACAACAAATCACACACCCGTACACAAAAATGCTGAGAGATATACACCATCAAACATAATGCAGATTCAGAAAAATCCCCATTTACTGAAAAATTTAATCAATAACAGAATCTCGTGAATATATTCTCTAATTTCTCTTAAATAGACCAAATCTTGCTCATCTCAGAAGTGCATTTCTTTGGGATTTTGGTACAATCTTAAAAAAGGAGTAACAAATTCTCTTTGGAATCAAACACAGAAAATGAAGAACAAATCATAAACTTCTCATTTCACAAACATAAAGCAATGGCTAAAGACTAAAAGTCGTTTCCTTTACCACTATTTCCCTCTAAAACAGCTTAAAAAGACACTTAATTTCTTAGTTACAGATTGATAATAACAGAAAGAAAAGTACCAATTCCTCGCAGAGCTCTTTCAATGGCTGTCGCAAACGGCCATGGTCAGGAAAATCGGCGAACTTGTAGAACGAGACCACCACAAGAGCTTTCGAATCGGAGCCGTCGCCGAATTCCAGCACCGACGAGTTTCTTTCAGGCGAGCTCGAAACGGGAATGGGGGTGGTGGGCCCAGGGAAGCATCTAAAAGAAAGCGTCATGAGGCTCCGAGAGTCCGCGAGAGCTGTTTCACCCGCGTCGACGGCGAACGGAGGACGACGGGAGGGTTTGGGAGTCCGAGAGAAAGCTCTGGCGGCGGGGCTTAGTCTAGGGCTAGGGTTTGGGGAAAATGACGGCGGCGGCGACGACGATGATGATAGCATCCTCATGGGAGGTAATGGAGGTGCTCTACACCTGAGCATTTGAGAGGCAGTGTTCGCATACGGCGCTCCTTGTGGACTTGAAGCAGGACGTCACGTTGTGATTATTCCTATGACTCCAAGGAAAGAGCAAATTTACAATTATACCCTTCTAGTAAATATTTGCAAGACCACTTTTTCTTTTTTCTTTTTTTTTAAAGTGAAAATATATTCCAAATACAAGAAAAGAAAATTAAGTCATGGACTCACACATACAACCTCTCAGATTCTATCAGTAAATTTTAATGAAATGCATAAATACAAGTAAGATGTAACAAACTTCACAAATACAATATATCTAAAAATGTATGCTAAAAATAAACACACACATGACTCTTTAATATTAAATCCTCTAAAGTAGATGAAAATGATACTTTAATTATATTCAAAGATATTTAGCCTATTTTCCCGATTTAATATTACAATGACCTTTTGCTGAAAAATAGTACAATGACCTTATTTTATTGATTAGAAATAACATTTTTACTCATGGATCTGAATATCCATGGCAAATACCCACCCCCATTAGGAGTGGGTATATGGGATGATATATAGGTATGAAAATAGATATGGAGGTTAAGATTAATCTCTCATACGAGTGCGGAGTGGGGGGTGTGGGAAGCTCCCCGTATCCACATCCCCCACTTATATTCACACTTAAATATATATATATATATATTTATATATTTATATTTACATAATTTGTACTTTTAGTGTTTTAATTTTTTTATGAATTTATTTATAATTTTATGGATATTGGATTTGTTTTTAAGATTTCATTTTTATTTTCAGTTGCATTTGTGATTACGTTGTCAATTTTTGTGAAAGCTTCTAATGATATTTGTTTTGAGTTTTTTTTTTTTTTCATTCTTAATGGGTAAATGGGTAGTGTATGAATATAGCACCCCCAATAGAGATTATTCACACCCGTATTAAATTAGGCAGGTATAGGGATAAAAAAATGATGACTATAAGAGTGAGGGAACAAGGAAGCATACCCACCCCACCATGCCGCCTATTAAATTGAATATGTCTAATCATGGATGTTTTTTAAAATATCTAAAAAATACTATAAAATGATTATAAAACTCTTCAAACATAGTACAATTAGCACATTCCTTTTATCCGAAGTTTATTTTTTATGATCTTTTTTTTTGGTTGGTTTTTTGTTCTATTCCGTCTGGCCGTGATCTTTCTATGAATTATTTTCTTTTAAATATCTTCCCTCTCTGGTATTTTGGCGTCCTTTATGTATTTTTTTTCCCCTCCTATCTAAACTCAATTATTACAAAAAAATAAAGAACAAGACAACCCAAATATTGAAAAACAGACACGCACACAAAACATAGGAAAAAGAGAGACCAAATTGCTAGAGAGAATAAATGTCAAAAATATAAATATATAGTTTTTGAATTTTCTCATAGAGATAGAAGTATGTGGTGTTAATATTATATAATGTCTAAGGGGAATATAAAATCATCATTGTACATCTTAGCTTTAACTTTTTCTTTTTAACTGCTTTTGAGGAATTTAAGTATTCACATTAGAAACCTAGAAAGTCCCGGGAACGTTACTGGAAGGAGTCATAATACTGTTAATTTAATATTGACTAAAAATATGAGTACACATGTGTGTAACTTTTCCTCTGGTTTGGGTCTTATCTTATTATTTTACTCTATATATATATATATATGTCTACTTTTCCTCGAATGGTATATTCACTTTTCTTTTTAACTTTATTTATTTACCTTTTGTTTAGTTGTTGGAAAAGTGGAACCAAGTGTGATTTTTGTAGTGAAATTTTCAACTCTTTGGACAAATATTACATATGCATCTTTTGACAAAAAGCTTTAAAGGATAAAAACTAGTTCATATTGAGAGAGAGAAAATAAACTGTCTTGATATTTAGGGTTTATCACTTTATTCTTTAAATTCTAAAACACTTTCGAAAACTGAAATTTCATATGACGATCTCAAATTACATATATATACTCGTGTTTTATTTTAAAATTTAAAATTTTATATCAATTGACGCCATTTTATAATATTTTATTAATTTTGAGAAAATTTCATTATTAAAAAAAAAAAGTTTAGGAGAGACCTTACCAATATTACTAAAAATTCATATGGTAAAAACTAAAAACATCAGAAACTCTTTTATTCATTTTAGTCATGAATTAATTACTATGGATATTACATAATTGTGTGCAATTTGAAATAGATTAATAGAAGAATAATAGAATGATGTGATCACTTCCTAGTGTTAATGTCTGTAATTAATCTATCTATATTTCTGTACGAAAATCAGCTGGGGGTACATAATTAGCCATAAAATAGATTTTTTTTTCTACTTTAATATAATAAATACAGTGAGGCTATATGTGAAAGTTCAAACTTGGAAAGAAAGGTTGATATTCTTTATTACAACATGGTTGTATTTTTTAAGAAAAAGAAAAGTCAAATAATGTTAAAGTAATCTGTCTCTCTCATGGGGTACTAATTGCCGTTTTATCACTATTTCGACTATTATGAAAAAGATAGCAAATATAATGATAAGGGATACTTTGCAACTTTTCAAAAAGATTTTACCAAAAAAAACTTTTCAAAAAGATTTCTAGAAGGAGAATAGGAGATTTTAATACTAATAGCCATCTGGTTTTTTTAAACAAAAGCAAATTAAAAAAAAAAACCCCCCCCTTTTTTTGTTAGAAATAGTATTTATCCGAATTCAAACATAATATTCCCTTTCTATTTGTTCAACGAGATAATAGCTTTCTGGCTTTTTTAAGGAAAAAAAAAAAAAGAACATTTGTTTTTCTGTTGTTAGAAATGCTATTTATGTGAATTCAAACATAATATTCCCTTTCTATTTTATTCTATTCCTGCACTACGTTAATTTTTCAGAATTTATACATATTTTGTAATTCAATACTTTTTATGAGTTTTTTTTTTTTTTTTTAACTTAGAGATGGTAATTTGAATTTTACATTTATGATGGAATCAAGTGTAAAATTACCATAAGATTAGATTAGATTAGATTATGTCTGTAATTACAAAAGTGTTTATGAATTTGGAGAAAAATAGAAGAGATCAAGAATTATTGAGACCAACCTTAGAAGTAACATTATAATTTTTAGTCATTGCAATGTCCGGGAATGAAATTCCAATTAAACAATGTTTTGGGTGCCCTATAAGTGTGGATATATAGTATCAAAAATAATAATAAAAAAGTGAATTTACATTTTATTTACTTTTGTTTGTTTTTTTTATTTTATTTTTCTGATCCAAAGACGGCATGATTTGGCGTATTTATTATTTGACCATCTATAAATTGAAATTTAAAAAACTGTCAATAAAATAAATAACTTCCTGAACCCCATAATTGTTAATCACACAATATAAAATTATATAGAACTCGTAATTATCAAATACAGCGTGTCCAACTTGAAATTTCTTTGCCGCCTTTGGCTGCAACTTACAAGTGAACAACAGGGCCAACTTGAGCGGTTGATATAATTTTCTTTTTTTCTATATATATATATATATATAGATGTCTCAAGTGTTTTAATATATATGTACAAGTATATATGTGTATATATTCATAAGGGCACATGTATGATGCACAGAAAACTGTGAAGTGAGGAATCCGGTTCAGATGCAAAATTTCTATAGAAAATGTGACCCACTGACAGCATTAAGTGGCAAATAAAAATATGACATTTGGAACTTTGCCTTAAAATTTTCGATTAAATTGGTCCGTTGGCTGTTGCTTGTGTTGTGTTATAATTTATTATTTATAAAGGTCAAAAGTGATTGCCCAATCATTTTCTTTAAAAGAAAAAATATATATCTATTGTGGACCTTTTTTAAATTATAACATATGTTTGGTTCACAAGTTCAAACTCAAGTTTTTAAGTTTAAGTTTTATTTTTTTTTCTCAAAAGTCTTTGTCTTTTTTCTAAAAGGTTTTTTATCTTTTCTGAAAAGTCAATAAAATTTATTATTTAAACTTCAAAAACTCAACTCAAACTCACGAATCAAACGATTCCATAGTTCTTATTGAGGATCAGCAGCTTTTATTACATGGAAGAAAACAAAAAAGAGTACGAATGGGTTGGGTTCGATGTATGTGGAAGAATGGCTCTGCATTTATGTTCTGCTTTTTGGTTGTTGTTGGAGGCTTTCAAGTTTTCCTGTTGGATTACACAAATATTAGGAGTTATGGGTGTGATGGGTGTGATGCGTCCACGTGGAGCGATCACGACTGTATGAGTCCAAAATTTTCATATTCGTTTTGGATCCCTTATTACATTAAAAATGTTGATTCAAATGTAAAATTTGAATTGTGTATTTGAATAAAATGTATGTTTAAATTTTTTTGTTAGATATAATATTTGAATAGTATAAATTAAAAAAAAAGTGAGTGTGGTAAGATTTCGAAAATGTGAAAATTTAATATTTGTATTTGAGTTTAATAATTGTGAAATAATGAAACGTTCAAATATTTTCAGTCCAATAATGCGTAATTAAACATATATTAAAGTATAAATATTATAGTTAAATCAATACCAAATTGAAAATACCATCCAAACGAATGTTTAATGTTTTCACATTTTGAAAAACATTTTTAAGTTAAAAAAATTGTTAGTGTTTCGTTTGGAGACAACAATTTAATTTTATGGTTGTAATTTTCTTCTTTTCATTCTTTTTTTCTCCATAATTTTTTTCTTAAAAAAATATAGTTATGTGGTGTCCTCATACTCTATATCCACTGTCTATTTGGAATCGAATGGGACAATATCAGAGCTTGACTCATTCTCTCATCAAGCTCAACTTAAAGTAACCCAATCCATTACAAGTCCATAATTTTTATAGACAATGCCACTATAAAAGGCTAAACCTTAAAGTCGGAATATAGGTATTCGAACTTTAGTGCTGAAACTATAGGAGACCTAAAAAAGACATCCACATGGTCGTTATGCTGTGTCGTAGTGGTTTTCTCAATAGTTTTTGATCCTATAGTTCGAACATTTCAATGGAGCCTTTAATCAAAAGTGGAAAGACGGTGAATCGATCAAGATGCTCTTTCATTCATTTTGTTTTTTCTTTTATCAGTTTCACTTGTGCCCTTTGAAGTATAGTTTCATTCTTACTTTACCTCACAAAATTTAAAAACTATCACTTTATACTTAAATTTATAATTAGTCGCATTTAATCTCCTTTATTAGAATTTCTCCAAAAACATAATAAAAAAAAAAAAAAAAAGAAGAACAGTGTAGTAACATGGTCATTTTGTTAGAATTCTCGTTAAAAACAAATAGAGAAAGACAAATGTGACCGCATTTAACCCTCTATTTTTTTAAAATTTGTTTTCAACATGAATTCTAACCATGGGAATTACGTGAGGTTAATTCAAGATTTGAAAGGAACTATGATTTACTTGGAATCACCTTCTGTAGATTGTTTTCAGCTCATTGAATTCAAAAGAAAACTCTAATATAGTGCTTATTAGAAAACTTGAACATCATTTTTGTTTCATTAAGCTCTTTCTTTTATTCCTCAATAGTCTCAGTAAACACTTTAGTACGATTTTTTTTTATAAGGAAATTCAAGTACGATTTTAAACACTCATTGAAAAGGAGTTTTTTAATATTTTATTTTTTTTACTCATCTTCTTCAATTATTGAAAAGCATGCACAAAAATAACTGGACAAGAGTTGAGATACTTCAAATTACTTTATGAGTTTGTACCTGAGAAGGGAAAGTGGTGTAAAGACCTTAAAATACAAACTTTAAAAAAAAAAAAAAAGGAGGACAATAAGTGGATATGCATGAACCATGTAAATAAATAAACAAACATGTTTGAGCAAGCTTTGTACACCAAAAACCAATACAAAACAAAATACATTATTGTACTAAACAAGTTTACTTTGCCAGAAGGGATTACTTAAAAAAACAAAAAAAAACAAAAAAAATTAAAATTAAAAATTAAAAATTAAAAATAAAAAACAAAAAAACACACGTAAGGCTTGCATCACCACACAAACGTCATCCCAAGCGATGTGTGAATTTAAGTGGAATTTTCCTTTCCAACCTTTTAAATCACGCCCTCTCCTTCCTTACATCTTCCATTGAGTTGCTTCTCTCTTTCCTCTTAGCCCTGACCGAAGAAAATCTATTTCCTGACCTCCTAGAAACCCTATCCTTTTTCAATCTCATCCCTTTCTTTTTTTTCACCCACTATTTTTATGCACCTGTCCACCCATTATATATAAGTACTATATATATACACACACTACAAATTCTATATCTAAATCAGCAAATATAACTTCTCTTTTTAAATACATAGAAATGGGTACAAGTAGTGTCACTTGGCCTGATCAGAATCTGTCAAAAAAACTGATCAGAGAGTTGGTTCAGGGCCGGGATTTGGCGGCCCAGCTTCAGGGTCTTCTACACAAGCCCGTCGGAGAACATGGGTCGGTGTCGGTCGCCGGCGCCGGAGAACTCGCCGGCAAAATCTTGAACTCTTTCACCGAGACTCTCTCTGTGCTCATGAGCAGTAGTAGTAATACTACTGCTACGAATTCTAATCATGTTCTTCAGTGCAGCAACGGCTCTGATGTACTTAATCTCGGCGAGGCGGCTTCCGATCAGATCAACGGCCCTGATGAGCCGGCATCCCATGTCGACCTCCACTCACAATGCGGCGATCGGAGCTCGGAAGACTCCGGCGAGATCAGTACTAAGAAGAGGTCGGCTTTGAAAGATCGGAGAGGGTGTTACAAGAGAAGGTATACTCATTTATATATATATATATGTATGTAAATACTTTTTTTTTTCCTGATCCACAACCATATATTTGTTTTTGGATGAGATATATATTTTTTTTCTCGTTATCAATTATTGCAACACCAAAATGCTTTTGTCATTTATTATGGCGTATAGTGCGGTTTTGTCATTTCATGAAAATTAAAAAAAAAAAAAAAAAAAAAAAAAAAGGGTCCAAAAATCCCACTTATCTTGTGAGTATATATGAATTAAACCACGTGGATAATGTGTATTTGTGTTATAATTTGCACAGAAACGGATGGAACAAAAAAAATGGTGTCTGATATTTTTTTTTTGTTTTTTTTTTTTTTTTGGGTTGAGCAGAAAGGGCTCCCAATCGTGGACTAAAGTAACACACAAAATAGAAGATGGTCAGGCTTGGAGGAAGTACGGCCAAAAGGAAATCCTCAATTCTAAATACCCAAGGTTAATATTTTTTATTTACCTCCTAATTATTATTATTATTATTTGTTTCTTTACTAATATTTTAACTGTTCATTAATTTGATTCTGAATATGAAACTGCTGAAATTAAAAAGCTAAAAGCACATGACATAGGAAAAAGATGGGAATCTTTCGCATATTCACTCTAGCAACTTGTGTTCAAATTAAATTTTTTGACCTATTTAGTTGCAAAAAAAATATGATCAGAAGAACACAAACACATGTGTAAAGTTAAAAGAAGGACATGAGGTCCCATACTCCAAAAGCGAAGGAGATAATATATATATATAAATATATAAATATATATATATATATATATATCGTACTGTAATTATTTTAAAGTAGGTGAAGAATAATGAATTGGGAAGAACAAAAAAACTTGCTGTTGACCGTGGATATCAAGAAATGGCAAATGAATTTGCTTTTGGTACTGATTAAGAAAAAGTTTTTTTGATTCATTATTTGTGATTGATTGGCAACAGGGCTTACTTTAGATGCACCCGGAAGCACGACCAAGGTTGCCGGGCAATCAAACAAGTCCAACAAATCCAAGACAATCCAAAACTGTACCAGACAACCTATATTGGTCACCACACGTGCAAGAACATTCTCAAAGCACCCCAAATGATCATTTCTGACTACGAACATCCTTGGAATTCTGCTAATAATTACAACGTTATTGTTGGTTCTGATGATCACCTCAATATCAGCCCAAACAACTCAAAATCTGCAGCCAAAGAAGATCAGATAGTCAAGGACGAAGCGCCAAGTGATCATGATCAAGATAACGCTTCATTCGACACTACTCGTGATGAGAATAGTGATTCTCTGTGGCCTAACGAGTTTAAGGATCTCGAGCTATCCGATCCTTCGATAGGTTTGCTGTCGCTGACGAAGAACATGGCGGCGTCCGACAATGATCACGACGATGTTGTTTCCGTCATGTTCTCGTTTCAGGTCGATCAGAGAACAAGTTATACTTCTGATGATCATGATTTGGAAATGGACGACTTTGTGGTGAAGTCTACAAATTTTCGTGACATTCCGTTTGATGAAATTGAGTTTTCTGTATGAAATTGGTGTGGAGTAGCTAGCGTAACGTACTTTGTGTAATTTTTGACATTGTCTTTGTCATGTCATTGTAAACTTTTTCCCCAACTTGTGATATAATGTCCCTATGAGAATAATAACATGAGATGTTAATTTCTCAAAACACACTTTCAAATTGCTACTTCTAATACGGTCATGGAGTAGTGGTGTTAACACGATCTCGATTGACTATAAATTGTAAGAGGAAAATGCTCTAAATCAGTAACCATAGTTAAAATTCGAAATGGAAATACATTCATATACATCATGTTAGTTCATTTGAAGATTAGACATTAGATTCAGTTAAAATTCAGAAAGCGCTATGGTCTATATTGAAGTCACGTTAATGTTGGGGTAGAAACTTGGGGATATTTTCAGTTTTACACATTATCTTGTCCAAAGAGCTTAGTGCAAGTAGCATGGCCTATGTTGAAGTACAAGATAAGGTTAGAGCTTAGTACAAGATAAGATTAAAGCACGATATTTAACATTAGATTCAATTAAAATTTAGGAATTGCTATGACCTATATACGTTGAAGTCACATTAATGTTGGGGTAGCAACTTGGGGATATTTTCAGTTTTACACCTTATCTTGTCCAAAGCGCTTAGTGCAAGTAGCATTCAATTTCCACAATCAGATGTGACAGGCCATCAATAATCTTGATCTTCATATATATATATATATATATATAATTGGTCCTCGGTTTGCATGTAAAACACATGCTTTTTTCTTTTTTTAAGTTGTACCCTAAACTTGGCCAAAAACTTCAATAATTTCACATACAAAAACTAATCTTTATGATTGTACACTAACCTTTCTATTAGTAGATGATGATCACTTGAATGCGGCTAATTAGTGAGCAATTAGTGGGACAGTTGTGCATCAAAAAAGTCAAGAAGCCCCAAAGGACAAGTACAGTAAAACGAGATCTGAGTACAACTGGAGATATTGGAGAGAACATATATTGTCGTCTCAGCAACAATACGAATACATGACTTCATCTCTCGTGAACAGAAATCTAAAACCGCTAAGTAGGCCCAACCAATGAATTCTTTTGTTATTTTGGATATATATATATACGGAATGAGTTGCTATCTAGCACGTTTATAAAACGCTATTTGTGATTTTTAAAAAAAAAATTTATGAGATATTATGATAATCATATATTTTTAATATAATATTTTTCAGTGATACTATTAATATCTAAATAATATTACCTAACAAGTTTTTAAATAAAAAATTATATATAAATAAACTAGTTGTTATAAGTTTCTAAATAAAAAGTTATAATTATTATATATATCCGTTATCTGAATATGAGATCTTTTTTGTACATGTATATATATATATATATATATATTTATAAGAAGTGCTATTTAGATATTGTTGTGGTTACAAATATTATGATCTTCAACTTGCGACTCCACAGAAATTCATATATCCCTCATTCTCTAGTCATAAGAAAATAACAACAATCTCATGTCTCATTTTGACGTATCAAATAACGACTAGTTATTTGTATTACATTTGCCATGTTGTTTAAAAAATTTTGAGATATTTTTACTTGAATTTTTCGTACTTTAACATTTGAGTTCATTAAATGACATATATAATTAGTTAAACACTATTTAAATATCAAAAACTGAATAAGGAATCTCACAGTAATTGCGAAAGCTCTAAACCACATCCTACAACATACATGAGAAACTGAAGAAATTATAAAATCAACAATACAGCTGTATATTTTCAGTAATAAACATAAAAGCCAACTTCTCACGGTGCAGGTAAAACAGTGCTTCTACACAGCAACCAGAACGTGCAAATATAAATATATATATGTATATGTATGTATGTATGTATGTATACGATGTCAGAAGAGACCACTCCATGCATATGATACAAAAAAAAAAAAAAAAAAATCAGATTAAATAATTGAGTTAAAAATATCATCAAAAACATCGATGTTAATTAATCCTACTGGCTAGCTACAAAATATACGAACCAAATTAAAACCACAATAAATGTGCCTGCACAAGAAACAGTACTATAGTTACCCCTATACTTTTCTCCTCAAAAGATGTCTTCCATATTCATGTTCTATTTTTCTGAACATTTTTATTTATTTATTTTTTCTTTTGGGGTCAATCAATATTAAAGAAAAAGAAAGAAAAATAAAATAAAATAAAATAAATCACAGCTTATTATTCCATGAGATGATCAGTTAACTTAACTACAACATTAATGACTAACACAATCTTAATTAATCAGCCATTTTTTTTGGTTCCCTTAATGTCATGCTTATCTTCCACTGAATTAGGGAACAAAAAATCCATGCTGTTGCTAGTACTGCTGCTGCCACAATTAAACATTGCATCCGCCAGATCGACCACGGGGAATTCGTGAACCGCCTGATCTTTATTGAACCGCGCGGCACTCGATGTGCCTGCACCGGAACTAGTACCGGTACCGTGGCCAATCGGCGGGCTGAATTCCATAGAAAGCCAACTCCGTAGAGGAACAGATGAAGTAGTAGTGATATTGGACATTCGGGGTTCAGCAGAAGTAGTAGTACTAGTGATGGTACTAACGGCCAAAGTTTGTGTCATGTCTTGTGATAAAATTACCGCCTGTGACGGTAGCATGGACGGAGCCGTGGCCGACATGTGACAGGTGTGGTGGCCCCGGTACATGACTTCAAAGGTGTAGGGATCGTGATTGAGCCGCTGGACTTGTTTCTTGGCGGCGCAATTGTAGAGCTTCTGGTGGGTGCACCTGTAGTAACCCCTGGAAAAACCATGCCCAAGAGGAAAAAATTTAGGGCGCAATTTGTGTTTGTTGTAGAAAAATTATTATGAAGTGGACTTTGACGTTGGAATAGTCGAAGTTTCTCTCAAGTCAATGCCATAATATGGCGGTGCAGAGAAAATTCTATTAGAATGTTCACCATAAATATTGAATTTGACTTTAATAAGATTATATCACATCAATTAAAATATTTTAATTGATATAAATCTTTAGATTACTAATATTGATATTTTTAATGGATATAATAAAATATTATCAGAGATACATAAAAGAGAATAATGAGAAAACAAGTTAGGTCCACAAATTTTCTAGTTCTTAACACTGTATTATGGCCATCTATTTCTCGTAACTTGCGTTCAATTTTTACATGTTATTAAATTGGGGTGTGATTTGGACTTGGTCAAATGATGGTCGCCTCTTGGTGAGTTGGGTCCTAAGTCTTACACTTTATAACGTAAAAAAAGCTACTATGAAAACGAAGAAGATATACACATATATATATATATATACACTATATATAACATATATATGTGTGTGTGTGTGTGTGTGAACAGGTTATTTATGAATGAGCAATTCAATTTCTTGGACAACTACATGTGCACTAATTAGTGTAAAGCTAGATTGAAATGAAATTATGGCCCAACTCACACTTTGCACTAGTTAATGACAAGACGGCGTTGAATTGATCAATTATGTTTTTTTTTTTTTTTTTTTTTTTCTAAGGAACCATTTATATTTTCTATTTTGACTGTTGATTTATTTATTTATTTATTTTTTTGGCTAGCTGGAAATTTCCTTGTGGAATAATTAGTGAATAATGTTATAATTATAGTCAAATATTCAATGGTATATAAACCTAGGGTATTTTTTATATATATATATTTTTTATAAGATATACCTAGGGTACTTTGAGCCCATGATCTCCTTCTGGCCATATTTTCGCCATGTGTAACCATCTTCCGGTGGGATTTCAGTATTTCCAATCTGTGGAGCAGCCATCTTCACCATTCGAGTCTCACCATCGTCCTTCCTGTTTATATTTTTATATAACATTTATATATATTTCAATATTATCACTAATAATAGATAATAAATATAATAATAGATAACAAATAAAATAATAAATAATAAATAAGCAATATATATTTGAATCAAAGTGTTAGAGTAGTGCCAAACAAGTAGACTGAAAGTTACGTTTACACTGATTTGTGGAATACTTTTTTCTAACAAGAAAGCTTCTCGTCATTGCTTTCTTCTTTCCATACATTTTCCAATTTCCTTTTTGTACTTTATTATTACAGGTTGACATCAACAGTATTACTATGTCCCACATCCCTTTATTAACGACCAATTCCATACAAAATCTAATCTCATCACAATAATATTTTCTAGCTAATTAACTAGGTTTGACAGAACATAAAATGGCCCCAATATCTGAAGAAATTCAAAGAACAATAAGCAAAAATTATAGACCATGGTACCATGAACGAGGCACTATTAATGAAAACTCTCTTGTCCTAAACAACAAAAATTAATTGTTGATATGTCTGTTGTTTGGTAAATTCGACATCTAATTTTAAGCATGACTAATTTTGAACAAAACTATTTTGAATTCCGTATTCATACCTTTTTCGCGGTCTTTGTGATGAAGAAGATGATGAACTAGGGGCATTGCCAAGAACTGAAACATCCATTGCCAAGTGTCCAATTCTTGAGGCCAGAAGCTGAGCACTGCCCATCTTATTTTCGGACATGTCTTGATGAGTCATGGCCATTGCCTGGTCAGCGTAAAAACTATTGGACCTCAGCCATTCATGCAAACTCGCATCATTGACAACATTCCGCGGCTGCCTCATTTCCTGCATGATCTGATCATGATCACCACGCAGCCTGTCCCTCGCGTCACCGAGAGCCTTAATGATCTCGTCGCAGCAGCTCGAGAGCACGCTAGGCTCCCTCGCCAAGTTCTCGAGGTTCGACTCTAGGTCCTTAGCTAACTTACATCCATGGCGGATTAAAGGTATTGCAGCACCATAATCCTCCATGGTTTCGGGGTGTTTTTGTTTGTTTGTCTTGGGTTTGAACATGGTACACAAAGAGAGAATTCAAAAGGGGTTTGCGCGAAAACTTAAAAGGGTATATTAGCGTTTTAATTTCTATATATATATATATATGTATATGTGTGTGTGTGTGTATATATATATATAGATATGGTTCTGTTTAATGTTGAATTAGATCAAGACAAGAAAAGGGAAAATTGTTGAAGGGTATTATATATAACTAAAAGGTTTAAGGTTTTACACGGTAAAATCAAGGAAGAAGAGGGAAAATGGAGGAAAAGGGGACTAAGTCACGGTCCACTTAGGATTTCAACATTCCACATTTTTTTTTTTTTTTTAAGTCTAGAAGAAGACCTCCCCCGTCGAAAATGAAAACTACTCAGTTGGACCCCTCAATGAGAATTCCTGAGCTTTGAAAATATGACCAATATATATTGTAAGAGTTTATTTTAACATGCTTCTTCCACGTTCTGTTGAATTAGATTCTGATATTTTGAACTTCTCATTTTGTTTTTTTTATCATTTTTTTCTTTACGTTAAAAAATTAAATTTTTGTCATATCAATTAATATCAATAATTTTTAATAATTTGATATATGATTGGGTGTTAAATCTACATCATGCATTATAAATTTTTAATATGGATATATATTCACATATCAGAACATTAAAATGTTAATTTAAGGATTAAAATAATAGTATTTAGCGGTAAAAACAAAAATACGAGGGTTTTTTCACTTGAATTTTTTATGATGTTAAAAGCTAGCCCTAACCCGACGTCGTGAAATTATGAACTGTGACCATCCTGGTCATCACTTGTGTGACAAGAATTGGATGCAGCCAATCGCAGCATGGTCAAGATTCTGTTGGTCCAATTGAAAGTATTTGGTCACTCCCTAATGTGTTTTTGCCTCTTTACCCAAAAATAATAATAATAATAATAATAAAAACAATAATAATTAAAAGGGTTTTTTCCTCCGTCCTTGTAGAGTAATTTATAGGATTGTCTCTCAAAAAAACATATATTTATACGTAATCCCAATCTCATATATAATAGCTTTAATGTTTTTGATCTCCAATTATATAAGTATAGAAGATCAAAAGTCTTATAAAATTTTAAGAAAAGATAAAAACCGTAAACATGTCAATTTGAGAAGTTGTTTTAACAATTTTCACGACGTTATATTTGGTCATGAAAATATTTTGGGCTACAATTGTCTGTGGGCTACAATTGTCTGTAAGTAGAGGGCGAAAAAAAAAAACAGGTTACATCACACTTTACACTTCCTGGAAATTCATGGCACTCATAAGAAGACAAAGAAAAGTGCTCTTTTTTGGTAATATTTCTCACATAAGTAATCGGAGACTAACTATTATATTATTTTCAGCGTTATTTGTGATGTTGAGAATGAATTTTGAAGAAGTTAACAAAACCAATAGAAATATTAAAGCTTTAAAGATCCCTATTTTCTGTTCACTATTATACATATACTTGTTTATGCTTATGACTCTATTTAATTAATTTTCTGAATAACTTGTGAGGTGTATATAGCAAAGGAATGAAAAGGAACTTGTGTGGAATAATAAAGGAACAAAATGGGATGATTGTTTTCGGTTTATTGGGGTCGGTTTCTACAAGTGTTTAAATAATTTTTTTTCGCTATAAATAAAAAATGCTTAAATGAATGTCAAAAAAGAACTTTGATTTTTTATAAGAGCTTCCAATTAAAATCACAAAGCGCCTCTATGACACGATTTCTCAGAATTTGTTTAGGTCAAAAATTACTTCTGAAAGTGTTTTGATGGTTTGTGAAATGAGTTTTGATTCTACATAAGAACTTTCCATTAAAGTCACAAAATGTGACTTCTCAAAAAAGCTTTTCTAAATCAATTTTGAAACTTGTATCGGAAGTACAATAACATATTCATCATAATATTTTTATTGCTTATTGAAAATTTTAAAACATTATTTTATCCAGTAAGCTCTTTTTAAAATACGGTTCTAAATACTTATTCAAAAATCACAACTTTTACTTTTCTACCTTCTACTATCTAAAAAATCAAATGCTCTTCTAATTGGGTCCAAAATGTGACTTCTCAAAGAATATAGCCCTTTGAAATAATTACACAAGAAGTCTATTTTCAAGACTCCATTTTAAAATTTGTTCATTTTTTGATAATATTACATAAATGTCCTTTTTTTTTTTTTTTTTTTCAAAAAACAACCATTTATAGTACCCATTTTGCCTATTTACTATATTTAACATCATCTCATCAAGATTAATGTTTCTTTTTCCTTATTTGTTCATCATTGTTGTATCTTTACGTTAATGACTAATTCTTTATATAATGATTGTTTGTTAGTAAGATTTAGGTTTTTTAAAAACCTTTTTTTTGTGTGTATGATTTAGGTTTTTTTATGATAATTGTAATATTATTATGATAAATTATTTATTTATTATTATTGGAATTGTTTTAATAGTTAGTTTCTAAAGTTTAAATATCATATGAAATTGCTTATTTCTTTATGATAATTACCATATCATTATGATATTTTTTCAATGTCACATGTTTTTTTTTCTCTTTATGATTACTACATCAATATGATATTTTTTCCTTATAATAATTACTATATCATTATGGCGTCTTTTTTTATATTTTAAAGTGTTTAATATTCATGTTCTGTACAATATCTTTTTGATTTTCCTTATATATTCGTTGTGAATTTTATCTTAATGACCAATTATAATGATTGATTTTCATTTACAATACAACTAATATGTGTTAGGATCCTTTTTTCTTTATAATAAATCAAGTAAAATGATTTTTTTTCATTTTATAAAATATTTGCTTAGTTTGACATTTTTTTAGAGATTTTTTCTTTCCTTTTTTTAAATCAATTTTTTGTTTGTTTATATTCAATTATTGATGAAAAGGCCAAAGGGCAATGTGGTCTTTATAAGTATCAAATTAGACATTTCTATAAATGAAAGAAAAATTGGACATATTTTAAATCATAGTCTTTATTTTAGACATTCATGTAAATAATCTTATACACTTTTTGTTTGAAAAAATTGGTTTTAAACCATTTCGAGGTCCAAATTTGAGTGGGACCCACTTAGTAAAAATAACGGATTTTGGTGGATTTGCGTTCTCCGTCGCGAGGAGATCGAAATCATATATTCATACGCTCAAAATGGTATTCGGGTGAATGAGAAATTGATGGTCAAAGTGTGCCCAATCGAATAGAATTTTGTTGAAAAGTTGCTTATATATGTGAAGTCCCACATTGCTTAGGCATGAAAGCTTGATGGACTTTATAAGGATTTACACTTTTGGACTTGGGTAAGATTGTGAACCCAAGATGCTTTCTCACGCACAGGGGGGGTGCAAATCACAGCCCCGGTGGGTTAGGGGCCCAATGTGGGCGATGCGAATGTTGGTTCGTCGAGCTTGCCCTCGCGTGGGCTTTGTTTTGCAAATTTTTCTTACAACTAAATTCCGAAATTTATTTTCCCATCCTTGAGCCACAGGCTTGAAATACACACTTGAACACACAAAAATTTCAGAGAGCACAAGTTTTCTTTTGTTTTCTTGTTCTAGCATTTCCTCTTGTAGTAGTCGGGTTTTGAGTTTGGTGATAGAGGGAAGGCTTTGGTTTCAAGTTCACCGGAAGCGGTTTTCGATCGTGCTAGACTACCTTTGTTCGTCGTTGTATCCTGGGAGACATACGTCCGTTGAAGCCTCGTGCACTTACCGGAGGGGACGAATCTGTTTTAAGGAAAGCGTGTCTCACGTGCCTCGACAATTTTATTTGTTTTGTTTTCTTCGAGTTAAGGTTGAGTTTCGGTGTAATTATTTTTTGTTATATTCTAGTTAAATTCACTTATTGGTTGTTTATGCTATATATTTTCTAACACTTTTTAATAGACTTTAAAATTTAGGATCAAAATTTTGATAAGATATTATAAATCAATTCTAACATTTATAATACTTAGAAAAGATATAAAAACCTTTTACCTGTTAAGTTCTTTTAAAGTATGGTTCTAAATGCTTATTGAGGAACACAATTTTTACCCTTTTTATTTCTACTTACTAAAAACGAAAACAAAAATTGTGCCAAATGTTATCCTGAAATTTAAAGCACTAATTTTCCGAGGAAATGAAAGAGCACCCCATATTTTTGGAGAAGAAAGAGCACATTTTTGTGTACAAAGGAAAAAAGAAATGGAGGTTTTATGATAGGACCTTCTATTATATGTTATAAATAGGAATTGCTATTCTTATTGTTGAATTAATATTGTAACAGGTCTGATTTATAATTTCACTAGTTATGTATTTTGTACTGTAAATTTTTAATATCTCACTAATTAACTAGATTATTAAAAAAAAATTAATTTGATGGCTAACAAACAATTTATATCGATTGTGCAAAATAGGTGATTCGAAAATAGAATTTCACAGGGGATCAAGGGACCAAGGTGTGTTCGTGTGTGTGTGTCTATATATATAGACATGAAAAGTGTTAATTTTAATTTTAATTTTTGAGCATTAATATATGTGATATGTAAATTATCATTTTTTTATTAATAAGTATTTAAAACATTATCCCATTAATTAATTGCATCTATTAACAAAAAATATATATATATATATATAGCACGTGGGTTGGCAACTCCGTATATGGATAGACGCAGATATTACAACGGATTTGTTGAAGTGGAGCTAATACAAACTCACTAGTCGTTCGTTCAAAGCCCAATCTGAATTTGGTCAGGCTTATTTGTTGTAGCCCACTTCTGTTTGCCGAAGGTTGAATGAACCGAAACTAGTCGTTTGAACGTTTTTCATTTTGTAGGAAAATGGATTTTTTTTTTTTTTTAAAAATTTTTTGGCAAGAATTTTCTGGAATAATCTCTGTATCATCTTGTAAACAATAGCACACACATTACTCATTTTGTTAATATATGGCGTTCCAAACACGCACCAAATGTCTCAAAATATTTCAATTACCATAAATGAAGTATTTTGGTATAGATTTTGAAAAATAAAAGATTTTGGTATAAATATCCATGTGATAACTTGCTTTAGATTGAGCTCAGAAAAGATGTCACAAATGGTTACCGTCAGTAATTATTGATGGGGTTAATTTCAATTTGTAATCTCTCAACAATAGTTGAATTATATTTTGATTACTAATTTTAAATATTCAATTTATCAAGTTGTCTTAAATTAATCTTCAACTCATTTTACTATTAGAATCTCAATGACAAAAGACAAATGAGTACCATGTGCAATATAATTAGAGCATTTCGAATAATAAATTTTGACATTTAGATTAAAAAAAAGAAAAATCTCTAATGAAATATTATCTTTAATGTCAAGTTATTATATGTTACCACAAGGTTGAATTTAACAATCGAGTCTTATTGATTGGTGTATTATCGTTACAGTATGTTAATTTTTAAATTATCTGAGCACTGGAAGTTCACTTTTATAAGTTCCAAACCATAATAATAATAATAAGAAAAAGTGGATATAGTATTAAAATAATATTACATATTGAAGTATAAAGTAGAATGATGTAATTTTTTTTTTTTTTGGTAACAAATAAAACATGGTCATAGACAAATGCATTAGGGATAGTCTAAGAGTTCAACTTATTATTTTAGATACCAGATTGCTAAGAAGGAAATCATGAATTTAATAGAATATATATAGGGTCGGTCTCCTATCCGAAACCGGTAGTATCCGATAGTATGAACTTTATTTACTATGAATGTGAACTTCAGTTACTAGTAATGTGAATTCATGTAAAAGGATTCAGAAATTGCATTACCGGATATCATACGGTACTGGATACAAGACTTTGTGTGTGTATATATAATAACTAACAGCATTTTTGGTGCATGGGTTGAACTGTAATGCAATTCAGTATTCACAGTTATTATCACAACTTTAAAACTCAAACGTTAAAAGTCCATAACTTTGCATATACAAGTCTAAATTGGATTTTTTTTAATAAATTGCATAGAATTTCAAGACGAATGAAACAAACTCCATATTAATTTCTAAACACATTTTAAGTTTTTACACTTTTTAACTTTAAACAATTTATTTTAAACTAAATATACAATTTTAAGATTCAATTTAACTCCAATCAAAATAATTCAAAAACTCTAACTCAAACAAACCAACTAAACAGTCTCTCTCACCGATAATGACCGTTAGAGAAGTGGAAACGTGGTTGGCTTCGTAAGCTACCAACTCCCACCTACGTACCGTCAAAATCCCACACCTACTTCCTCCCCCAACACATTGCTCATGCACCTAACTTCTCCCCCATCAACTCACCACCCAACCATTTCCTCTTTATTATTCTAGAGTCTTCTTCGGAACAACACCTTAACGTGTGTATAGTATACTTGTTTATATGCAATTTTTTCATTCAATTGGTATTTTTGCTCCCCTATATTGGAATTAATGAGTGTAATTTAACTCATTTAGTTATTTAAAAAAAAAAAAGAGCATAGCATTTTAGTCTATAAATTTGATGGCACATTTTGAATATAATAATTAAATAGTAACACATATATTATTCACTCCAAACAAAACTAGAATTGGGACAATCTTCGAAAATGGGAGCAAGGAACGAGACAAAGTCTTGTCCTCGAATTGTGGCCAAGACAGGGTTGAGAAAAACACACCATGTTTCGCCTCCATCTCGATATGTATATTTGTATTATTAAAATTAAAAAAATATATATGTACCATAAATATTGTAAACACGATTAGTTCTTTTTTAGAATTGTGACTTCTTTGTTAAGATTCAATTTTTATATATTTAAAATTTGGTTTGATTTGTGTAATTTTTTTATTTTTGATTAAATTTAATATAACCATTATCGTCTCAGTATCAAGTTAATTCGAGATCTTCATGTAAATAACATGTGAAAGTTATTGTTTACTAACTATTACTAATTGAGAAACAGCAAATCCTTTAATTTAAGGATTCACCTGTGAAATTTTGATATAACTAAAAAAAAATGTGTTTGTTATCATGACGATATTCACACCATTGTTAATGGACCATCGACATTCAACATTGATGAGCTCTGTTAAAGTCCGAGACTCGTAAAAATAGGTAGACGAACGCAACATCATTCATACATATTAGTGGGGCCGACGTTTGTGTTTTGCGAGTCGGCTGTCTTTGTGGAGCTCAAAACACTTTTTCAACCTCCGAGTCAATAAATTTTAAGAAATTATCATAAATTAACGTGAATATTCGAAGTCCTAAAATTAATTTAACAATTAAAACTATAATTTCTTATCAAAATAAAAAATAAAAAATAATAGTAATTCATATATCACGAATCAAATAAATATAAAATTTTCAATACTCGAATTTATAAATATCCACGTTTAAAAACAAATGACACCATACGATATCAAAATCAAAGAGTGTAACTCTAACACGAGACACAAAACTTTTAAAAATATCCGCGTTAAAAAATTAAGTGGAAAATATGTTCTAAATTTCTCCCCTTAAAAAAAAAAAAAAAAATTCAACATGCTAATAAGCCTTATTTTAATAAAATTAAAAAAAAAAAAAAAAAAAAAAAAAAAAAAAAGGTGAAACAGGCTCTAGTTTCCCTCCTATTAATTGCTTCTTAAACTCCTTCACAAACACCAAAACACAAACACAAGCAACAAACACAAACACCATGGACCTCCTCTTCCTAGAGAAGCTCCTCCTCTCCCTCTTCTTCTCCTTCCTCCTCGCCATCCTCATATCGAGGCTCCGCGGAAAGCGCTTCAAGCTCCCGCCGGGCCCGTTCCCCGTCCCGGTCTTCGGCAACTGGCTGCAGGTCGGCGACGACCTCAACCACCGCAACCTCTCAGACCTCGCCCGCAAGTTCGGCGACGTCTTCCTCCTCCGCATGGGGCAGCGCAACCTCGTCGTCGTCTCGTCGCCGGAACTCGCCAAAGAAGTCCTCCACACGCAGGGCGTCGAGTTCGGCTCCCGCACGAGGAACGTCGTCTTCGACATCTTCACAGGGAAGGGACAGGACATGGTGTTCACCGTCTACGGCGAGCACTGGCGCAAGATGCGGCGGATCATGACCGTGCCTTTCTTCACCAACAAGGTGGTCCAGCAGTACCGCCTCGGGTGGGAGGACGAGGCCGCGAGGGTCGTGGACGAAGTCAGGAACATTCCGGAAGCTTCCACGTCCGGAATTGTCCTCAGGAGGAGGCTGCAGCTCATGATGTACAACAACATGTACCGGATCATGTTCGACCGGCGGTTCGAGAGCGAGCAGGACCCGCTTTTCGTCAAGCTGAGGGCGCTCAACGGCGAGCGGAGCCGCCTCGCGCAGAGCTTCGAGTACAACTACGGCGACTTCATCCCGATTCTGAGGCCATTCTTGAGGGGGGTACTTGAAATTATGCAAGGAGGTTAAGGAGACAAGGTTGAAGCTCTTCAAGGACTATTTTGTTGATGAGAGGAAGTAAGGATTTATTTAATTTAATCTAACTCAATTTAATTAGTTTGTGTTTTAATTTTTTATTATTTGAAAATGATTAAATTGTTGTTGGTTAATATTTGATTTCAGGAAGTTGGCGAGCGTGGGAAGAGCTGATAACGATGCGTTGAAGTGTGCTATTGATCACATGCTTGATGCTCAGCAGAAAGGAGAGATTCATGAGGACAATATTCTTTACATAGTCGAGAACATTAACGTTGCTGGTATGAAAATTAGCTTTTTTTTCTTTTTTTTTTAGTTCTTTTTTAAGGTCACTTAAATCTTTAATCTTGACGTGTGGTTGAATTTTTGTCTTTATGGAATGTCTGATTTTCGTAAATAGAGTTTGGTGAAAAAAAGGTCAGAAAAATAATGGTAATTGGACATCAAAGTTGGTGGCTGGAATTTTTCAATAGAATGGTCATAAAAATCGGCTTTGTTGGAGCACTGTGCTTCACAAAAACAGTTTCAGTAGAGATTCTCAATTGGGTTGGCGTTACTTGAGAAGAATAGTCAGTGGAATGTTAGCTAAATCATTACATTTTTAAAATGACCAAAAAAGGAAAAAAGGAAAAAAAAAAAAAAAAAAAAAACAAATGTTTGATGTGAAACAGAACTTATCAAACACTTCCACAAGCACCTTAACTTGTGTAAATTTACAGCAATTGAGACGACACTGTGGTCTATCGAGTGGGGGATTGCAGAGCTAGTGAACCATCCAGAGATCCAACAAAAGCTTCGTGACGAGCTCGACACGGTGCTAGGCCGCGGCGTGCAGATCACAGAGCCAGACACGCACAAGCTGCCCTACCTGCAGGCGGTGATCAAAGAGACTCTGAGGCTGCGGATGGCCATCCCTCTGCTGGTGCCCCACATGAACCTCCACGACGCCAAGCTCGGCGGCTACGACATCCCCGCGGAGAGCAAGATCCTCGTCAACGCCTGGTGGCTGGCCAACAACCCGGCACAGTGGAAGAACCCGGAGGAGTTCAGGCCAGAGAGGTTCTTGGAAGAGGAGGCAAAGGTTGAGGCCAATGGGAATGACTTTAGGTACCTTCCTTTCGGCGTCGGAAGGAGGAGCTGCCCCGGGATCATATTGGCTCTGCCCATATTGGGGATTGTTTTGGGGCGTTTGGTTCAGAACTTTGAGCTCTTGCCTCCTCCTGGACAGGACAAGCTTGACACCTCTGAGAAAGGCGGCCAGTTTAGCTTGCACATTTTGAACCATTCCACCATTATTGCCAAGCCAAGAGTGTTCTGATCTTCCTTTTATTTATTTATATATATATATATATATATATATTATAATGGTTGAAAGTTGGGTTTTGGGAATTCCTAGAATTGGTGATCGATCTCTCAAAATCCAAGTTATGCAATGTGCAAATG
The DNA here is from genome assembly GCA_008635985.1 of Ficus erecta. NCBI lineage: Eukaryota > Viridiplantae > Streptophyta > Magnoliopsida > Rosales > Moraceae > Ficus > Ficus erecta. The sequence goes on from BKCH01000010.1 coordinate 5,165,562, forward strand.
AATGATTCAATTATCTCAGAATTTTCTGTTATGTAGCTTGTATTATTTATTCAAATGGTTTAATTAAGCTAATTATTGCTTAGTTTATTAGTTTCAAACTTCCAATAAAATCAATGAAGTCCATGTGACTTGGTATCGTCAGATTGTGAAACAAATTAGAGAAAACCCAAACTTATATTTACTTCTTTTCTTAATGGTTATGTTCAAAATTGGCCAACCCCAATAAAATATATATGTATGTATAGATTGAAGAGAAAGTGGATCAGAACAAGTGGCAGAACAAATGGGAAAATTTACTCGTTACTATAATTATTTCTTTAGACTACTTTTTTTGAAATGTTTTACCCAACATTGTTAAAAGAAAGAAAGTGGATTAGAACAGGTGGGTCTATATGCATTCATTGTCATTATTATTTCTTAGACAACAAATTTTTTTTTTTTTTTTTTTTTTTTTTGGGAAATGTTTTAGACAAAATTGTTCGGAGAAAATAGGAATAATAATATGAAGAGTTTTATGTTAAGATGACAAAAATATCATATCGGTATAACATATTTGCAACTTGTTAGATCATACAATTTTGAAAATAGTTTATAATTATGCTTATTCGTAAAGTATTTTTCATACTAATTTATTACAAAATGTTCTCTTAAGATGAAAACAAGATAAACTCAAACACTCTGTAATCGATATCCCACAAAATTGTTCGGAGAAAATAGGAATAATAATATGAAGAGTTTTATGTTAAGATGACAAAAATATCATATCGGTATAACATATTTGCAACTTGTTAGATCATACAATTTTGAAAATAGTTTATAATTATGCTTATTCGTAAAGTATTTTTCATATTAATTTATTACAAAATCCTCTATTCAGATGAAAACAAGATAAATTCAAACACTCTTTAATCTATATCCCACAAAAAAATGGGAAAATATTACATATAGATTTTTTTTAAACGAAACTTACTTATAGATTTTGGAGTTTTCTATAGTAATGAATCCCTATTAATAGTGTGCGTAAATGAATACTACATTAGCTGGGGTCAAAATCACATTTAAGAAAGGAAATGTACTTTTATTTTATGATGAAGTCAAGTTTTTATACCGTTAACGATCAGATTATGAGTGATTTTTATGTCTTGTAATACAGTAGTTTAAAATTAATACTCATAAACCATATAATTAAAAATTAGATAGTTGGAAAAACTTACGTACAAATAAAGCAAAGTATAGCTTTTAGCATAAATATTTTTACATTAAAATAAGAATTATAAAACTAACAAGATTTAAACAGATCTAGTTAAAAAGATTATATACTTGGTAAGCCTTTTTCCCCCCCCATACCCTATTAGAAACTTTTATTGATGAAAACAAAAAAGAATTCTTCTATGTTTTTTTTTTTTCTCCTTTTTCTTTTTTCTATCCTTTTAATAATTTATGACATATCAAGACACAAATAAAAATCTTTTTAATAATATGATATTACTTTAAATTGATTTAATATTTAAATTAAAGTATCATGATATTAATTGGGGATCGATTGAAGACATGAACACGCGGACACAAAAATTGGATCCGAAATTCTGACTTCTGTCTCCGGATAACACGTGTCATTGACTAGATGAAATTATTAAAAAAAAAATCCTTAATTACAGAAAGAGACAATTTTCACTCATTCCCAATGGACCAGTCACATTACAAAGGAAAAAGAACGAGATCAGACTGTGTCGTTTTTCACCATCCCAAACGGCAAATACACGTCCTGTAGTGGAAGGCTAATCATTTGTCAGAAAGACAAAAAAAAAAAAAAAAAAAAAACCCAGAAAGAGACAAACACAGCAACCAAAGCCGAATGAGGGGTCAGAGAGAGATCCTTCTTCACGATCTCCTCTCAATCTCGAATGGGTTTTTTTATTACAATCTTGTTCAGCTTCATTTTCCTCACTTTCTCCTCAATCCCTCAAGTGGGTGCCTCGATCCACGAGTACCGCAACGAGCCCTTCATTCGTCTCTCCAATTCCTTCTTCTTCCATGGCGGCAGTGAGGGTCTCTACGCCTCCAAACTCCACTCTGGAAATGACAAGCTCGCTTCTGAAGACAAGCCCCTCAATGGCAAGTCCTTCATCAGGTAAAAAAAAGAAAAGAAAAAAATGAAAGCCAGAGTTGTTTTGTTTAACTTGGATTTGGACCAAACATAAATGGGCATGTTTGATCTGTATGTCTTTCCGTTGAATAGCAAATGGGTTGTTTGTTGTTTTCATTTTCTGTTGTGGGATTCTAAGAAAGTTGACTTTTTGAACTGCCAATTAGTACTTTTGGTTCTCCGTGTTTGTGTAGCTTTTCAGCTGGGTAAATGTATAATGTAGGATCTTGTGATTAGATTTATTGCTTATAGATTGGTGATTTAGATTATCAACAAGAAGTCAAGTAATAGTTCTCAATAAAAACATCAAAGGATCGGCTACAACTATAGTATGATCAGCCTTTTTTTTTTTTGTTGGTCGTAACGTACAAGTAATGATGATAGAAAGATTGATTTGGACGGTAAAATTTGAGTTGCTTTTGTCATGTAGGACTCTAACAATAAAAATTTCAACAGTTCACCGTTAATGTCTTTTTTGACTATCATCTAATGCTTGAAAACGCATTGCAAGGTACTGATCATTTCAAGGGATTGGGGTAAGGTGACTTGTGTATGTTCTATGGAAAATTCCTTAATATTTTGTGGTTTTCGTAGGTTTGTAGTGTAAATGAGAACAGATAGAACCATTAGAATATTTTGTTCCTTCTATGACATATGTGAATTCAGGTTTGAATCGGTCACTTTCCGGAGGACCAAAAGTCTGTTCAGCAGAAGAAGGCAATGCAGCAGAGGACTGGCTTGGTTGAGGCTATAGTACTTGATGTCAGAGACAGGGATAAGATTGGGGGTTCTTATTTAAACTCTATTGCAATTTGCTGCACCCCAGAACTTGCAAAGGATAGTTCCTGCAAGGTTGGAGAGGTTATCATCCACCAAGTTCTTGATAAACCGAATGGGCTGAAAAGAATCTCGACTTTCTTTGAAGAGAATAATGAAGAGGCTAACATGGTTATCAACACTATTGAGATCAACAGTACTGGAATGTACTATCTATATTTCATGTTTTGTGATCCGGAACTTGTAGGCACGTTGATCAGCGGGAGAACAGTTTGGAGGAACCCAGATGGTTACCTGCCGGGAAAGATGGCGCCTCTTATGACATTTTCCGGCTTAATGTCTTTAGCTTACCTTGTTCTAGGCCTTGTTTGGTTCCTCCGCTTTGTGAAGTATTGGAAAGAAATAATGCAATTGCACTATCACATAACTGCTGTAATTGCTCTCGGCATGTGTGAGATGGCCCTCTGGTATTTTGAGTATGCAAATTTCAATTCCACCGGAAGCAGACCAATGGGAATCACCATATGGGCAGTAACCCTCACTTCTGTTAAAAAGACCATCTCCCGGCTTCTTCTCCTGGTGGTTTCTATGGGTTATGGAGTTGTGCGGCCAACTCTTGGCAGCGTAACCTCGAAAATACTCCTTCTTGGTGTGATGTACTTTGTGGCTTCAGAAGCACTTGAACTTGTTGAACATTTGGGTAATATCAACGATTTTTCCGGTAAAGTGAGGATTTTTCTGGTGCTGCCGGTGGCTCTGCTGGATGCTTGTTTTATTCTGTGGATCTTCTCGTCCTTGTCTAAAACTTTGGAGAAACTTCAGGTATTTCTAGTTGTGGCAGTTGGAGGAAGTAATTATTTCGTTCCAAAAGAATTGAATAGATGGTTTATATGCCTAAGACAGTGCTTTTTGAATCTCCATGTGTAAATATAGAAGTACTAAATCTGTTCAGCCAAAAACTCTAATCTGCAGCATGAAGTCCTTTCTAACTCTGAGCTTGATCGAGTTTTATTTGGTAATAGCGGTTTACCCTCGTATCCTAAGAAGCTTGTTGCATTCAAAATTCAACTGATATTGATTCATCAATCTTATGAATTAGTATAACTGCATGATTTCTTATGAAAAAGGTCTTCACTTGAGCATAACCCAGGATGTATAAAATTTGCTGGGTAAATGTCGAGTTGTTGATTCCAATTGTATCTGTTTCTTGTCGAGTTGTTTCTTTTTGTTCTTCAATCATGTAAATCATCACGTCCTTCATCTCTTTGTTGGACAGATTCGAAGAAGCATGGCCAAACTAGAGCTTTACAGGAAGTTTACTAATTGCCTTGCAGTGTCAGTTCTACTCTCAGTTGTTTGGATTGGTTATGAGGTTATCATTTTATTTTCTTCTTCCCAACTGACTACTTTTGTATAGCTAGCAGCAATAGACGTAGACGACTTCTTGAACGATCTCGCATGAATGATGAAACTGCTTGTATCTGGCAGTTTGACATAGTGGCCCATGTGTGTTCTTGAATATGAAAACTCATGTTTCTTTTGCTGTCTCTAAACCCCTATTTTGGTTGGTTCAGTTGTACTTCAACGCCACTGACCCGCTGAGCGAACTGTGGCAAAGAGCCTGGATCATCCCAGCTTTCTGGACGTTGCTCGCTTATATAATCTTGGTAGTGATATGTGTTCTCTGGGCTCCATCTCATAACCCGACTGGGTACGCCCTTAACTCTTGCCTCATTGGTGATGCTATATTTTCAGGATGTTTTCAAAGTTAACATTTGCTTCTTTTGTGGCCATTTAAAGACTTGGGACCTAATGTAGGATCAGAAAGTCTCCACGTTTATCAGTTTTGTTGCTAATTACAACCTTTTATCCATAATGTCATCTCTAAACTCTGCATATCGAGAAGATGAATTGGTTGATTTGTTGCCAGTTAAAGACCAACAGTAACAGGTTTCATGAGGAATTGCAGAAATGGTTGAAATGTCGACTAGCTAGTACTCACTTTGTCAACTAGAGCTTAATGTGTTTTTCATCTCCATTATCCAAGATTCCAAGGGACTTGGATGAAATTTGATATGATCTGGTTTCTGGTGCAGCTATGCATACTCGGAGGAGATCGGAGATGAGTTCGACGAAGAGGGTATCTCGCTTACCGGAAGCGGGGTTAAGGTGGCCGGAGATATGGCAATTGTTGTTGAAAGGAAGGAGAGGAAGGCATTAGCTGCAGGAGATCACCATGTGTTTGGACTTGGTGAAGATCTTGAAGAGGACAAGAGAGAATAAAGAGCCCCTTGAAATTCTAATTCCTTGGGAATATCTGATTCACAATGCTAACACTTCCTCACATCTCTTCTAAAGAGACCCTATAAAAGAAAAGAAAAGAAACATAGAAAGTCACCGCCCATTGTTTTAACCGCGAGGTTGCTTCTTTTGGGTTTTGGGATAACTTCACGAGTCAAAAAGTCAAAAACCTAAAACCAAAGCTATTACTTTAATCAAAGAATTTAGGCACAAATCAGGACTAATTATCGAGGGAAAAGTTGAATCTACTCTTGAAACTTGGTAGTTTGCTAAATTCTATATCTGCTAACGTTGGGAATTTAAAAAGGGGCAAGGGGTGGGTGAGATTTTGAAGTCCCGGCTGTTAAGAAAAGGAAACAATCTTGTCTTTTATCATTGTCTACCGGCAACTTGGACTAAACAAACAATGGTGATTGGACCATTTTTCATTTATTAGCTCGAGAAGTGCTAATTACACTTGCGGGTGGTGCGAATGCAAGATCTAGACGGTTCATTATGTTGGGACCTACTATCATCTACGTGCGAGGTCAAATTAATCAATGGTTCAGATCTTGCACATTATGCATTTCTCTTATTATAACTACCAAAATCTCAAATGGAGTAGTTGGCGTGAAAAGAGGGGCAAAACGTTTTAAGTGACCCTTGATATAAAAACAATTGAAGGTGTCACTTTGCTAATGGACAGGTAACCCCACAAAAGAAAACTAGGGTTTTGTTTGGTATATTAATTTAAATTTAATTAAATTATATTTTTTTAATGAATTTTTATCTTTTTTTAAAAAACATTAATAAAAATTATAATTAATTTTTAAAAAATAAATCAATTCTAACTTAAAAATTTTAACTCTAATTGTAATCCAACGGACATTAGATTTGATTCGTTGCGTCTCCTAGGAGCGACCATTTTCCTCCTCAATAATTTATTTTGACAATAGAGAAAGTGAAAAAGGAGCCAACAAAACAAGTTTGAGGCAAAGCCAAAGAGAAAAAGGCAAAAGCATTAAAGAGTAGGAAGTTGAATGGAAGGTGGGTACTCACGTGAAAAAAGCAAAAAGCACTCATTCTTAACTATAATGATATTGTACAGGGGAACGTACTTTTGACCCCACCGATGGACTAAAATTTCTCACCCTCGGATTTAGATCGAACGGTAAAAAATAGTGAAGAAATACCAAATAAGATAAGACGTGTCACATATGATTCACATTTAAAAAATAAAAATTCCTCAGCAAAAAACCTAAATTAAACCTCACAACCCCCGACAACTCATCGGCCCGTGATCGCAACTGGTGGCTCGACGATCGGAGAAGAGTTTCAAGGCCATCTCCGTCTCGATCCACGGCTGCCAGCTGGCCATTTTCACCCCATCGGTGGGCTTCATCGCAACCCAAGGCGGAAGGCGATTCGGAGAGCGACGGCATCCTCGTTGTGCTTTCGCCGGCGTTCGATTTGAAGATCCAGCATACCGCCATCCACAAGATCTCGAGCTCACCGGCGACCCACCTCTGGGCAACGGCGGAGCTCTCGACGCCGGTGGTTTTGAGGGCTCTGTGTTCTTTTTTTTTTTTTCGGTTTTTTTTTTTCTTTTTTCACATGTAATCTAATGTGGAAAATCCTCACATGTTCTCATGCACCCTTTTAATCTCAGCTGTTCAAAAGTGATCGGGGGGCTAAAATTTTTTTTACCCCTATTGAGGTAAAATAACTGTATCTCATTGTAGAATTTCCTATTGTCCAAGCTATATATACACGCAAACACTCCATTTTCTGAATAGCATTCATTAGCAAAAAAAAAAAAAAAAAAAAAACTTAAACGACACAAAACACAACGTTTGTGAACCACATGTCTTCTCATGACGTTGCCACGGCGAACACCGAGAACCAGCCAGCCAGCCGCCCAAGGGATTAGAAAATTACAAAAGATTAGCATAACGATAAGAAGTAGGAGAGAAGAAAAAAATAAAAATCCTTTCTTTATTTTCCCCCAACTTGCTCCGAGAAACCCTAATAATGGAGTTTCCGGAGGATATCTTGGTGGAGATTCTGAAACGGCTGCCGGCGAAGTCGCTGGTGCGATTCCGGTGCGTGTCGAAGGTATGGCAGCGTCTGCTGACTAGTCCCAACTTCGTGAGAGCCCATCTGAGGAGGATTCGGTCTGAATCTCACCTCGGAGTGGCTTCGAGGATAATCCTGGCTCGCTATGGCGATTCTCTTCTGTCGGTGGACCTACACAAGGAAGGTTCTCAGCAAGCTCTGGAGCTCGATTTCCCCATGCTTCCGTACTTCCCGTACTACGTCAAAGGCCACTGCGACGGCCTCCTCTGCGTCGTCATCAACGACGGCGCTCAGGGCTTCCTCCTCCTCTACAACCCCTCCATCAACGAGTACCGGAAAATGCCTCTCCCTCCCAATTTCCGCAGCACCAGGGAGGTCTTCGGCCTAGGGTTTGATTCATCGTCTCAGGACTACAAGATCGTCCGATTCCCTTCCATGTATTGCCGATTGAAGGTCCCTGGATTCGTCCCCAAAATCGAGGTTTTCAGCCTCAGGTCCAATTGCTGGAGGAAGCTTCCCGACCACGACACTCCGCCTTACTTCGTCGAGCATGTCTTCCAGGCCACCCACGCCAATGGCGGCCTCTACTGGCTCGCCGAGGAGGGCGACACGCTCCGCTGCGTGATCCTCCGCTTCGATATGGACTCCGAGAAGTTCAGCATCGTCCCGCCGCCGCCCGACGAGAACAACCGGAATATCTCCTGGATTGGGAGTCTGAAAAACCAGCTCTGCATGCTCCACAGCCAGAGACTCAGCGTCGTCGACGTCTGGGCCACGAGCGACGACAAGACGTGGAAGAAGATGATCAGTGTTCCGCGATCGCAGGGGCCGAGCCAGTCGGTGTACAGTTCGCGGTACACGCCTCTCTGCTTCACCGGCAGCGGCGAATTGCTCATGAGCGTTGGAGGAAAAGGGTTTCTTGTGTATGATCCGGCGGAGAATAGCTTCAAAAACCTTGAGGTCCGAGGGGCCGAGCATTATTTGCAGGAGACGGCGATTTGTGACAGCTTGGTCTCGCCGTATTTCGGCGTTCGCAACCACAGTCGGAGTAATCGGTCCACCTTCGATGATGAAGAAGGATGGCTGGCGGATCCCGCCTCCAATAACAGCATCAGGCAGCTAATTATGGGATTACGACGTGGATTTGCTTTCAAGAGTAGCCGGAGTAAGCAAAAATGACGGCAAAAAAAAAAGTGTTCTTTTTACCTCTTTAGCATGTGCTTGTGATTTGAAACCTATACATATACAATGTGTATTTATAGGCTTTGCTTGTTGCTTTAATACATGCCCTCTTAGAAGACAAGTTTTTTTTTTTTTTTTTAATTGTTGGACTAACCGATTCGACTGAGAGAAACACAAGTGTTGTTGTATATAATGTTTGCTTTCGTTTGAATTGTGCAAATCTATGCTAAAATTATAAATACATGTACTTTCCTGTTGTGTTTTTGTGGTGTTGTTGATCTTGAATTATTTGATATTAGGTTCACTCACTCTGGAAAGAATACTAGAAACACAGAATTTATAGAAATGCTCTGATGTTTTATGATATTTTTGGTGACCTTATACTTGGTAAAAGAATAGTCCCTTAGTTGCAAAATTGTTCTCCTGCTCAAGTATTCGGAGAAGGTACATGAAAGAATAGAGAATGAATATGCAAAACACGTATGAAATCTATGCTATTTGAGATCTGACCCAAGTTCTCGCCGGAGTCCGAGACTAGTCATACTTCTTCAACCTACAATTTTGTGTGACACAAACCGTTGAAAGCGATATACAATACAAATAAAAAACTTAAAGAACCATAAAAGCAGTTATCAAAACTAGTTTGATTGAATTTAACAGTGTTAAGAATGACCTGGGGGAGGCTCATCAGCTCAAAAACAGCTTTTTTTGGTGTCAGTTCATTGTCGATAATCCGAGCAACTGCCGTTAGAACCGGCATCTTCACGTTATATTTCTGAGCCAGAGCGACCACGGCTCCTGCTGTTGATACACCTTCTGCCACCTAAGTAAACATGATAATGATGGTTTAAGTTGATGATTAAAAATTAGGACAATCTCAACGTTCTCAAACTCTTAAGAAGCACCTGACTCATGGAACTCAAGATGTCGTCCAGTTTCTCCCCGGATCCGAGACGGACACCTACTGTTCTGTTTCTTGAGAGATTCACGAAACATGTAAGCATGATGTCTCCCGTTCCGGATAAGCCGGTTATCGTTGTTGGCTTTGCTCCCATCTGCAAGAAATGAGTTCGAAAAGAAATTTGTGAACATCAACTAGGAAGATATGCAACTATAAAAATTATTAAACATAGAACATAGCCAAGAATCAGAAAATACTTGGGAGGAAAAAATTTGTTCTTTATTTTTGCTGTTTGCTTTGGGGAAGCCGAAGAAAAAAAAAAAATCAAGCGACCGAGTGAAGAGTGAAACTGAATACCTTTGTTGCCAACCATCGGATCTCAGAGCAACCTTGTGCAACAAGAGCTGCCATGGAATTATTGCCAAGATTCATGCCCTCCACAATCCCTGCAGCTATTGCAAGCACATTTTTAAGAGCACCTGCAATTTCTACCCCCGTGACATCACTGGAGTTATCAGGGGTTACGAGCTGGACCAGTCTAGTTCGAGATATATATATATATATATATATATGTACATATACACGCTAATTTTGGCATTCTAATATACATACACACAATTGTAATTTGCACTACCAAGTTCCAGGATCAATACCTTGAAGTGCTGATTCTTAGATAATCAGAAGCTAGTAGCTGCTGAACTGCGTTCGCCAATTTCTTGTCTTTTGATGCCACCACCATTGCTGCAAAGACACCCAAAAATAATAATAATACAGGCGAGTTAGAGAGACTTGTTTAGTATCCGGATTGACGAATCACTTGGAGGTGTTGTAGAAACAGAAAACCTCATGCAACAAAGCCGAAAATCACCTGTTGGTAATTTGCTCATCAGTTCCAGAGCAAAAGAAGGCCCTGATAATGCAATGAAAGGCTGACGCTGATTCTTCAATGCATGGGGAATAATCTGAGACATCATTCTCAACGTATTTAGCTCCAAGCCTTTGCTAAGGGATATGAATGGCAAGCCTGGATCGACGTGATCTGCAATTCCAGCAAGAAAAGACGAGCTGAACTGCAATAACATAGGTGGATTCAGGTATCCGCCTCTCATCTATGCAAAATTTTGCATCACGGAGAACAAACTAGACTAATATTTCTGCAACTTAAAACCCTTTTAAAAAAAGAGGATTTCGTTTGACATTTGACTGATGCAAACCGATTCAAAATTTCAAGGCTAACCTGCACGGGGACGGCATGGAGGCAATAGTCAGCACCAAGCAAAGCGGCTTTAGCATCATTTGTTGCAACTACGTTCTCAGGTAGCTTGTATTTCGGGAAATATTTACTGAGAAAGAAAAAGATAGAACAACGTTTAGACTTTAAAGACATTATTCGAATGCTCTATGTAGTGATGAGATTAGGTGCTTGCGTGTACCAATTACAATGGCTCTCATTGATAGATTGACAAACTTGAGGATCACGTACAAGCATGTGGACTTCCAATTCCGGCTTTCGGCCTGCAACATGGGCAGCCATTGCTGTACCAAAGGATCCACCTCCAAGCACCACAATCTAAACAACCAAATTATGTATAAAAACTTGGTATGTTATGTATTTAGCACTCATTTAATAAGACTATCATCAACGTTTTTCCTTGAAAAAAGAAAAGTTTTGTGTGGCCAATGAGAATACGAATTCAATAGCAAAGATAAACTATCAATTTCTTATCATGAAAATTGTCTAAAACGAATATACTTGAGCTCCTAACACACCCCAAAATGCTTTCTTTTCTAGTTTTTGCTACAATAGGAAAAAACCCAATTTGATATACATATACATATATGAAAAAGAAAACCGAAAAGAAAAAGGGAAAAGGGTATTGATTTAACCTTGTTAGTTCTCTCAAGAACGTCGGTTTTGGCCTTGGAGCGCCAGGACCTGGACCAGCGGACGAGCTTCTCCCAGGCCAGGCGGACGGCCCTCCGGCGATCTCGGGTCCGGTCGGGGGAGGAATCCGGCGGCGGAGACTCTTCGTCACAGGGAAGCGGCGGCGGTGTCGTAGAAGGAGGAGAAGCGGTGCAGCAAGGTGGGTCCGCCGTGCAGGCCGGAGAGTGGAGGCGAAGAAGAAGGGTCGACGGTTTCTTCGAAACTCTGAGATGACGACGATACGGGTTGGAATTGGAAGGGAAGATTGGGTTTAGTAAGGATGGCGAGGGTTCCATCAGAGCCACCATTGCTGGGAAGAGAGAGAGAGAGAGAGAGAGTTGGCGTCGCAGCTTTGTTTATCTTCACATTATTCAGTCTTCAGCTACTTATTCCCCATATGCGTAATTCGCGTCCTTTTCAAATTTCCCTTCATTTTTCTCTCTTATCTCTCTCTCTCTCTGTAATCTATCTCCGTCGTCTTTCACAATGGCCCATTGGGCCTTTTTACTTTTCTCGATTTTAAGGTCGCATAATAACATAAATTTTATTTTATCGATATGACATAAAAAATTAATATTAGATCAATATATTATAAAATTAAAAAAATTAATTAAAATTTATATTATGTTGATTAAATATGTGAAATTTATATTTTGTAATAGATGAAAAAATAAAATTATTTAAGTAATTTTCTTCTTTTTTAATAGCAAATAGAAGATTTTATAACAAATTATAACGAATAGCATATTTTATAGACACTTTTGAAATTATAGCAATTTTTTTATAAAAAAATTATACATTGTAACATATATTTTCTGATAATTCCTTTGATTTTTGGAAAAATCTTTAAATTTTCTGATAAATCCTTGGATTTCCTAGGATTTTCTAGAAAATAATATATTGACAATTAATTCTTAATAACAAATTTATATGTCTAGTTTTATGTTAGAGAGAGGAGGCAAGAGGATAAGCTTTTTTAATATTGAGTGATCATAAATCTGATTATGTTATTTATCATTATATTTAAAATTTTGTGCTATAGTTTAGTATTATTCTCTTCAAAAATACTATTTTGTTATTTCTCCCTTTTAAGTATTCTGATTTATTTGCTTGAAAATTTATTGATTTGTAAATTCTGAATTTTTTTTTATGATTTTTATGGAATTTTGGTGATTTTTAGTTGAATTTGTTATTGAAATATGATTTTTGCTTTGTTAACATTCCGGTTACAAAACTTAAAAAATCAGACAAAGACTGCAGTTTCTGGTTGGTAACTAGGTGGTTATCATTGGTAACTTAACGGTTACCGGTTGGTTATCAATCAGCAACAACTTAGTTACCAACTAGTAACCAGCCGATGATTGGTTACCAAGCAGTTAGTAACCAGCCGGTAACCAATTGGTGTCAATGTGGATACTAATTGATGCTAGTTAGTAGCTCAAGGGTTGGTATACTAAAATAAATTATTAATTAACTAATATCATCTTTTGGTATTTTTTGTACTAGTTTTTTTTTTTTTTTTTTTTGTGGTAAAAATTAATTCAATGCATGATTTTATGATGTTTCTCTAAAGTTCTCATTATTTCGAGAAATAAATAAATAGCATTTTTTTATAAATAAAATATTTTAAAAACATTTAGAGTAAATAGTAAAATTTATAAAGTAAATTATTTATTTAATTCTTGTAAATATATTATTTATATATTACATAAGGGTTAATTTCAAAAATAACACCTATGGGAAAAATATTGTTAAAACTAACACCACTTTTGTTTCATTTCATTGTTAGCACTGTCATGTCATCACCATCAATTGAAGTGGCTATAAAAAGTCAAAAATACCCTCAGCCAACCCTAAACTCTACATTTTTGTCACTTTCCCACCCAACCCCCATCCTTCCCCCAAAACCCACAATATATAAGTCCTTTCTCTATATTTCATTTTTTCCCTCGTTTTCCTCTCACCCTAGCCTCACACACTCTCTCTTCACCATTGTTGAAGAATTGAGCTTAGCTATTTCACTCTAAGTCTAACAAATCTCTCCTCATTCCCTATTTATCCTCGTCATAGTTGAAGAAGGTTGCAGCCCATCTCCTGGTCCAATTGCAGCTTTTCCCATTCTGCATCGGCCTTGTTTTAGCTTAGATTAGGTACATATATGAGATAATGGTGTTCGTTCTTTGGTTTTATTTGTTTCTATATTCTTTTAAATGAGTTTGTGTTTTAAATTTTAACCTAAAAAATGACTATTTTAAACTTTTGAGGGTAAGATCTCGCAACATATATTGTCTCCTGTAACACCTGTGGGTAGTAAGATAGATTTCATGTGTTTTTTTAGTCTCTTACTATAATATTTCCTTTTCTGAAAATTTTTCAACAGTATTAATGGTAAACAACATAATGACCTTTTGATCATCATTATGATGACCAAACCGGTCAATAATATTTTGACCAAATTGTAATTATGATATTGACTATAATGAAAAAAAAAATATAAATTTGCATAACATTTGACAGTTTAACCTAAATGGTCATTTTCATAATGACCAACAGGTCAATTTCATTATGACCTTCTCAATGCTAATGGTGTGATACATATATCTTGACATTAACGTAACAATAAGGGTTTTAAAACACAAATGAAAGTTATCATACGTTATCTATAATGAAAAAATAATTAGATTTGCATAATTTGACAGTTTAACACAAATGATCATTTTCATAATGACCAACATGTCAATTTTATTATGATCTTCTCAGTGCAAATGGTGTGAGACATGTTTGTTGACATTGACGTGACAACATGGTTCTAAACCACAAATAAGAGTTGCCATACGTTATCTATAATGGAAAAATAATTAGATTTGCATAACATTTGACAGTTTTAACCTAAATGGTCATTTTCATAATGACCAACATGTCAATTTCATTATCAACTTCTCATTACTAATAGTGTAATACATAAATGTTGATATTGATGTAACAACATGGGTGTTAAAACACAAATAGGAGTTGTCATACGTTGTCTATAATGGAAAAATAATTAGATTTACATAGCATTTGATAGTTTAACTCAAATGGTCATTTTCATAATGACCAACAGGTCAATTTCATTATGACATTATCAGTGCTAATGGTGTGAAACATATATCTTGATATTGACGCAACATCAGGGTTTCTAAAACACAAATAAGAGTTGTCATATGTTATCTATAATGGAAAAATAACACCGCTTTTTTTGACTTTTCATACTAGCACTGTCACGTCAGATCCGGAAATTGAGAATGCTTGAAATTATCAAAAATGCCCTCAAATATTCGGTTAACCCTAAAAAAAAATTCATTTCCCTCCCATTCCCACCATATATCACTCTCTCTATAAATATCTCTATCTCTATCTCTCTCTCTTTTTTTTTCTCATTTTTCTTTATCTTCACCTCGCATTCTCTCTCTTCAACATTAGGGTTTTGAAGAAGTGTAGCTCAGCTCTCTCACCCTCACCCTTATCCTCACTCTCTATCTCTATCTTTCTCTGTCTTTCCTTGTTTTCTCTCTTCACCTCACGCTCTCTCTCTTCATCATAGTTGAAGAAGGTTCGCGATTCAGCTCCTGGTCCACTTGTTTAAGGTTGCATATCATCTCATTCTTCACCAATGACTTTTCAGCTCAGCTCAGGTCCAAATCTGAGGTAAGTTATTTGTTCTTTTATTTTATTTGTTTTTATATGTTTTAAGTGGGTTTTTGTTCTGGATTATAATCTAAAAAATGACTATGTTAAGCTTATGAAGGTCAGTTCTTGCCGCATCTATTGTCTTTTGGAACTTTTGTGGTAATCATATAGATTTATTATGTTTTTTTTTTTTTTTTTTTTTGGATTCCTTACTGTAAGATTTCCCATTCTGAAAAATTTCCGATCGTAGTAATGATAAACAACATAATTACCGTCTGTTCATTATTAGGATGACCTTTTTAGTCAAAATATATTGACCTAAAGGTAATTATTATATTAACTAACATCTTATTGTTTCGTTTAGGAATGGTTGCGGCTTGCATTTTCATCAAGTATAATGGTCAATGGGACTGTGTGTTGAGATACGTTGGTGGTGAAATGAAGGGAATAATGGTACCTTTACCGTAATTTATGTTGGTCTTCTTGAGTTGGTGAGGAATGTTATTGGATTTAAGCGGATCAAATATCTCGTTCTCATGCTATAGCCATCTATAACCTCCCAGCAACAAGATCACAAAGATATTCTACAGCTCAAAGCATCGTTATATGATGGTTTTTATCTATATTAGTATTATTTTATGTCCATTAAGACTTTGAACCTACCATTTTATTTCTTGTGCTTTCGTATTGCTATAACTTTTTGTTAGTACTTTTAAGTACTATGTTTTCTAGATTTGGTATTTAGGTGTTATTATTGTTTGTGATTGGTAATATATATTTATATGACTATGTCTAATTGGTGTTGTCGGATTGAAGTACCAGCGTTCCTATTTATAGTCGTGTTTATATGTAATTTTATAAATGACCAATAGGTCATTTTCATAAGGACCAATGGGTCATTTACATAGTAGTTAGTTTCATTTATTGATGTAAGAAAAAGTTTTATAATACATAAATGCGAGTCAGCCTGACTTATTTTTAATGTCAATATTATTGTTACAAAAAGTTTGATATTCGACCGAAATACAATTTAAGGGTTAATAGTGAGGACATGCAATTATATACATGACCAGTGAATCATTTCTATAATGACCTACTCATTAATTTGTTACATTTATTGATGTAAAAAACGAGTTTTGAAATGCACAAATAGGAGTTGGCCTAACTTATTTTTCACGTCAATATTATTGTTATAAAAAATTTGACATTCGACCGAATATTTAAGGATTAGTAATGAGCACATGTAATTAGAAAAATGACTATGAGTCATTTTCATAGTGACCGTTCCTGTACTTTATGTTCAGAATATATAATGAATAAGAAATACAACTACTTAAGAACATAATTACAATCTACTGCAATAATACATTCCTAACATTTACATTACTTCTTGTATTGATCGGCTGACAACCACTCCCTGAGATTTTTCATCGTCTCCCCGATATTTACAAATGTATTTTTCTTTGTGTGAATTATTTCAGCTTCAGAAACGCGCCTCATAAACTAAACTATCACAAGAGATAGTAATTATATTTATGACCAGCAAGTCATCGCTAAAATAACCGATAGGTAAAAATACAAATAACCTCAGAAAATATATATATAACCCCACAACAAAACCAAAACTTCCTCAATTTTTCAGTTTTCTCGAAGGCAAAATCCAAAAACCAAAATAACAAAACCACAATGGACAATATCAGCGACAACAACACATCCACATTTTGATAAATATGTAGATTCACAAATAACCACCATCCAAAACCAAAACATAACATCATGTTTGGAAATATATAAAATTAGCAATAAACTTTTAATTTATATCACAAAATCAATTAAAAATGCGAACTTTTTAAAAAACTCAGCTAAAAATGCAAACTATTTTTAAAAACAATCAATTACTTCTCCCAAAACATGAACTAATATAATTTACTTATAACTCAAAGAAAGAACTAAACCAGCCAATTGTACCTTAAAAAAGTAGATAATTACGATAGTAGTAGTAGTATGTTTGTGTGTGCGTTTGTGTGTTAATTTGATTGCAAAAGATTCAATACAATAAACATTATCATGTTATACTAAAACTAAAACAACAATATAAATACAATTAACTACATTTTAGGGAACAATTCACTTTTTTTTTTTTTTTGATCCAAAATTAATGAAGTTCATTTTATTAACAAGAAAGTGGAAACCGATGAAAAAACAGAGCGCAAATAACACAGACAAACGACATGTTCTGAAAAAAATAATAATAAACTAGCAATGAATGAAAAAGCTAAAAGAAAGTTTCTAGTGAGCACAAACTTTCTTTCTAGTATTTACCAAAAAAAAAAAATTTCCTTTCCAACTAAAGCATCCAATAGATTTTGTAGTCACATTCAATCATCACCATCTATCGATTTTTGTCTTAGCTGGTTTCATTACCCTTCAAGGCATAACATCTAGCCAAAGGCACCATCCTTCTAGGCTCCTTTGTCCAAGCAATCACCATGCCGATGCCTCAAAGTTGCCTTCAAGACTATCATCAAGAATTCCAGTAAATATCAAGCCATCCCTCACCTCCCAAATATGAGTTGAAAAAATTAACTTGGGTTGAAAAAATTAACTTTTACTTAATTTGATCAATCACCGGCAAGATTATGTCAAATATTGAAGATTAAGTCACTGGCAAGATTGTGTAGTGTAGAAAAAGTTATATATTTTCCTTAACTCTTACTTCATACAAAGCCACTCATTTTATTGATTTATCCATCATTATATACTAGTAAGATAAGTTTGCGGCGTATAGCAAATATATAACTTTTTCTACACTACACAATCTTTGCCCCTCTTCCTTAACAATGAGTAGCACACTAGGTCCAGCATATTGTAGCCTCCAATTTTCCTCGAACCCAAACGACAAAAACCATTACCGATTGTACATTTTTTTAATTAGTATATCCTATCAAAAAAACATAAAAATTTTAAAAAAAAATCTAAAATAAATAGACATTTTTTGAAGTAGAAAATTACTTAAATAGTCATATTTTTTCAATCTATTAACTAATATGACACAAATTTTATATTCTTGACCAACATGACACAAAATTTAGTTAACTTTAGTTTAATTTTGTGAAATATTGGTGTAGTGTTAGTCCTTTGTGTTATATTAATGTAATGGTCTTTAAATTTATATCATTTAGGTATTTTCCCATTTTTTAAGTAAAAAAAAAAAAAGATATGGTGTTGGTCCAATCGTTTTCAGGTTTTTCAGCCCCACAAGTAAAAACATTTCCATAGATATGACAGAGTTAGGTTTTTGTATCATTTTCTTTCAATCGTCCACTCAGGACCTATCATGCCCTCACCAATCCATACATCAGCAGCCGAAACTGGAACGGAAATCTAAACGGGAGGCAATGAGACTCGAACTTCTATAAAAAGAGATATCTAACAAAAGATCCAGATCATTTGTCATCTCATTCATCTCTGTGGGTGTTCTAAGAATAAATAGACATTTTTTATTTTTGAAAGTATAAAATAAATAGACATTGATACATACTTAATGACCAAAAAAAAAAAAACTTTATTGGTAGTAATTTTATCAAACCCTGTAGAAACTATAAAAAGAAAAAGGACCCAAAAAAAAAAAACGAAAACGACGAACAAGGCCATCATTCATTTGGTGTTGTTTATAAAGCAAAAGACACGGGTGTCTCTTACTTGCGGCGATTGGCTGAGTTCAAACTCACACAAAGCACTGCCTTCCTCAGATCACAACCTTTGCTTCTTCTCCGAGAAAAAAGAGGCAGAAAAAGCCTCCCCAAAACGAATATTCTTTCTCTGCCTAACATTTTTCCTCCACCATTTTATACATATTAAAAAAGAAAAAATTGTACCAAGATTCCGAAATTCCCCAATGTCCAAAACTCTTTTATTCTTCCCCGCATAAACCTAAACTTTAATGCCACAGATTATGTGGTCCAGTTAAGCCTCCCTAGTGACAATAATCTCTCTCATCACTCTAAAGGTAAGAACTCTCAAAATTTTGAATTATGAATGTGTTTTTTCTCTGAATAATTCATCTGGGTATTTCTAATTTTGGCATATGAATTCTGGGTTTGTGTTAGTTTTGGTGATTGTGTAGAGGAAGAGACTGTTTATACATGGGCAAGCAACATCAAAATGGTCACAAGAGACAGAACAAGAACAACCATAATGGAAAAGCCAGGTCGGGTTGTTGTTGCTGTCCTTGTTCTGTGGTATCGTTAATGGTGAGAAGGATCGGAAGATGCATGTTTGTGACATGTTACCCTGTTATTTAGTGCTTTCGATTGGATGACCACAGGCATCGTCACCATCATCATCATGACAAGCATTTCTTTTGATTTTTTTCCCCCCCTCTCTCTTTTTTCTTTTATAAAAAAAGGGATCTTTATGGGGTTTTTTTCTTACTACTTGCTTTGAATTATTGGGTCCTTGATATGTGTATAATTGATATTTGGAGTTTTGCTTCAATTGGAGAATTGATTTGTCTGTTGAAATTGGACCCGAAAGGGCAAAAAGAACATGCTTGTCGGGAGAGATTATATTGTAGAAGATCACGTTAGCTTGACCTTTTATTTTAGTTCTTGTTTTTGTAGCTATTTAATTGTTGTTTTTCGTTCTTATCACCAGTGAAGGAGATGGGAATAAGAACAAAACATTAGGAGAAAAAGGGCAAAAAAAAAAAAAAAAAAAAACAGTGCCCATGTATTTGTATCTTCGATTTATTTTGCACCACCAATTTGCTAGTGCTAAAATTCTCTCTTTCTTTTTTTCCAAAAATTTAAAAGTTGGTCAAAAAGATTTAAGAGTTTTTTATTCTTGTGGGAGTTTTGATAAGTGTTTGTGACTTGTACGCTAGGATTTACATTTAATTCAAAATGTTCCGTTATTTGCATGTAAATCAACAATATGAAACTAGCTATGATTTATGACCACAAAGCAAAATAAGCAAAAATCAAAATTGAAAAGAATCGGTATCATTAATTGAAACTGGATATTGATAATATAATTTGCTTGCTACATTACATGTAAGAATGTAAAGTTAGGGAGACTAACTGTAACTGACATCTAACAAGGAACAGAATTAGCAGCTGAAGCAAATTTCTATGTCATGACAAAATGTTAAAAAAGCATTAAAAAAAAAAAAAAAAAGTTTCTCCAAAAGAGTGTAGCATTCTTTTTTCTTTTTTCTTTTTCCCAGACAATTCCCAGTTAAAGCTTGGAACAAAAAAAAGTTTCTTCTAATTTAGGTTCTGGAGTTCATCAAATGGCATCTCAACCTCTTAATGTCAGATTGCTTTAGAGGCTTTATCATGAACATCTGAGCTCCTTCCTCTAAACACCTGTTCAAAAGTTAAGACAAACCTTAGATTTATGACCACTCTAACAACATTTTCCATCAAAAAGCACCACAACTTTTCTCTTCTTTTTTTTTTTTTTTTTTAATCTTTTGACGGTAAGACCTCATGCCTGTAGTACACCTTTTTTTTATTTGATTAAAATCACATTAAAAATATAAAAACCTCCAATTTTTCGTGTTAAAAAAGAAAGACTGGGTGATAAAATTAAAAAAGAATAAAAAAAAGTCTTTACTTGTTAATACGGGTTGGGACGTTTTCTGATGACATAATCACCACGGGAACCTCCTTCATAACTGATGATTCCTGCTTGCAAAGAGACAAACAATTTTGTTCAGCATTCTTTCTTTTTTTTTTTTTTTTTTTTTTTTTAATAATCAAACAAACAACACCCTTCAGCTCTAGATAATGATAAACTAAAAAAAAAAAAAAGAAGGTATGATATAAAATAGTATAAATACCTTGATTTTCTTAAGCAAGTCATAGCCTGTCATTCCTGGCATACAGTAATCCGTAATTATCAAGTTAACCTTTGACACCTGCATTATAAAATCCAAATATAAACTGGTTATATTTATTTTTCAAAATTTTATTTGTATTGTAAAATTATAACAAATCTTCAAATATTTTTTTAAAAAAATAAATTTTTACTTACATTGCCTTCTAAGGAATTGTGTCTATGATCCCCCAAGCCCAAAAACTCCAACGCCCTTGTCCCATTCTCTGCAGTAGTCACTGCACCAAACAAAACAAAAAATTTCTCAAATGATCACAACAAACTATATACATATATACATATGCATAAACATATACAAGCATATTATATATATATATATATTCTTTTACCTTTGCAAGACGAATTCTTGAGAAGTTTTTCAACAAGTTTCCGATCAATGACATTGTCGTCGACGGCCAAAACATGAGGCTGGTCAACAATATTCTCCATTAAAGCCTTTGAAGAAGAAGAACCAGAACCAGAACCAGACTCCATATCCAAGTATTTGAAAAAACGAACCAACTTCCTCTGGTTTTTATATTAAAAAAAGAAGAGAGAGAAACAATAAAAGCTCTAATAAATGTAAAAAGAAGAGAAAGACCCTCAAACGACAGTAACAAAACGGCCCTTTTGCCTTACTACTTGCAATAAATCAAAGAGTTACTGCACACCAATTTATTACACAAAAACTTCTGTAGAAGAACAACCACAAAGAAAACCAAGACCAAAGGCCCTTGTTTTTTTTTTTTTTTTTTGTTCTGACAAGAAATTTAAGCGAAACACAAAAGAAAACCAAACAAACAGAGCTCACATGAGACGTGTGAGCCTTGTAATGTGGTCGTTTTTATAGAGAGGTGTAAATGCCAAAGAAGAGGACGAGGAGAAGGAGGAGAGAGAAAGTGTTTGGTGGACAGGAAATTCTGAGAAAATTAGATAGAGAGAGAAAGAGAAACAGAGAATCAGAAAGATAATAAATATCAGAGTCACAGATATTTCGTGATCCTTTTTGGGTTTCCCTTTGGATTTGATTCAGTCCCTTTCGTCTTTTCCTACTGTATCATATGTAAATTTCATTCATATTGTTGTCATATTTATGTATCTTTATATATATTATATTATATATGTGTATAAATATATATGTATTATACATATGTACATTATCTTGTTTCTTTTTTGGCGTTCTGTAGAGAATCAGTATCAATATCTGCATTGCCGCATCTGGCAATATTTTCTGCTAGATCCTCTACTTTAAAAACCTCGTGACGCATTTTAAACTCTTGCCAAAAATCTAAATATACCAAGAATTTTGTATTTATTTTGTTTTTTTTTTTTTATAGGACGAGGAAAACCATTATGATTTTCCCTTTTTTTTTTTAGTCAAAGATAAAAGATAAATGATTTTCTCATGTTTAATATTTTTCAACATAAACCAGATCTCTTTTTTTTTTTTTTTTCTTTTCTTTTCTTGGGTTTGTGAAATTTTCATTAGCCCCACCGGAAGTAATTAGCCTTCTATATATGAACTTTCAAAGTTGATATGCAGAATATCACATAAAGTTTTAATACTAGAAATAGCAAACAAAAATTTTGTATTTATCAATTTTTTTTAATAGATAGTAATGACAAATAATTTGGCAAACTATTGGTGAATATCATTATGAATTCCTTCCTATTTTACTACAAATATGTATATTTTTTGATAAATGCTACAATCTTTAGAAATAAATAAAAGAAAATTTGATCTCACGAATGTCACCAAATTTTAAGATCATTCTCACTTCTTGACCTTTGATTTTGAATTAGTCCCACGTAATCTTCTATTAGAATTTTGGTTAAGAATAAGCTGCAAAAAAGGGATGCAATGTTTTATACTCTTTATTATAAAAATGGCTTTTTTGCATTGATGTTCCTGAAGCCTAAACTTATTGCACAATTATAATTTACCACATGAACTTTCACACATTTACAGTTTACTCCAAACTTAAGAATGTGTAACAAAACACTCCCAATTTACAATGTTAATTTTCCAATCTATGACTTACATATAAGTCATTAATTTCCAGCATAAAAGGTCTTCTTTAATAATGTTAGATTTATACTTAAAATAAGTTATTCAAAATTTTCAGTTTTGATAAAAATTAATTAATTACCTAAACCTAATAAATTTAGGTTAACCTTCAAAAAAATTAGGTTAAATCTAGGTTAACCTTAAAAATACTTGGGTTAAAATAGATAAAAATGACTATTGTTGTCATTAACTAATGACCCATATGCAAATTATGTGTCAATTTCCATAAAAAAAATTAACATAATTATCAAGTAGATGTATTTTAACATATATTTTTAAGTTCATAAGAAAAATTATTAAAATTAAACTTCAGAGTGCAAAATGCAATTTATGATAAGTGTAGGAGGTAATATTTAAAAAAGACTATAAAAATATAAAGAAGTAAGGTTTTTTTTTTTTTAAATTTAGAAATAGAAAGATACGAAATAACTGATAAGATTTTTCATGAAGTAGAGTTTTTTTATATCTAGATCGTGAAAACAAGTAATATGAAAAGGGGAAAAAAAAAAAAAAAAAAAAAGACACATCATGCAGATTACATGTAATTTGTAAAGACTCCTTCTTTGTCTGTGTTTGAGTTTGATCTGCTCTGATGTGGTTATGGAAAGTAGGCATCAAATCAGGGCCCCCAACAAAAAAAACTCTGAATAAGTCGGCGATTAAAGAATAAATAAAAGATTTTATTGAGAAATATAAATAATGTAATGGATTATAAATCTATGTTCTTCATCTTTAATTTAAATTTTTATCTTAATTCTTATTTTTTTTAAATCAATAAAAAATATAATTAATAATTAATTAATTAATTAATTTTAATTTAAAAAGAGAAACTAAATCGAGAAACTAAAGGCATCCTAATAACAGATAACTTGCCATCCACCCTAGTTCAAACGTTTGGCTCAGTCAAACTAACCAAAAAAACAAAAAAAAACGACAGCCCCAAAAAAAAACATTTTATTTTCTAGTAAGATATCAGAATCTGACAATTTGTCCAACTGTGAATAGAATCTAGTTGATATGCCATCGTCATCATATTATATGGGGCTTTCATTTGGGAAACAAAAACCATGTTGGGGACTTTCTTATATCTAAAAAAAAAAAACAAAGACCTTGTTTGTGAAACACAAAATCTGATTTTATTGGGTTTTTTTTTTTTTTTTTTTTTCGCTTGATTGGTTTTGGGAGCATACGGATATGGGGGATTGAAGAGAATCAGGGGATGATGCCTTTTTTTTGGTATTATTTATTCATTCTCTATTTCCCAATAATATTATCAACATCATCAACTTTGGGAATCGAGAAATTATAGATTTGTTGCAAAACTGCGGTCGGTTGGTTTCTTAGAAAAAAAAAAAAGTATAATAATAAGAGAGAGGAAAGAAAGGAGATGAGAATCCAAAACTGCAAGATGTGGAAGACGATTGACAGATTTGATAAGTCTCTGCTGTGGCTGTGAAATTTTTTTTATTTTTTTTTATCTTTGCCAAAATTAGCACGTCTATTCATTTTGGGATTTGAGTGTTAAACTCAAAGTCAACGTTTGATTTCAGATTTTTGTTTTTGTTTTTCTTTTCTTTTTTTCAGATAAGATTTCAGAGTATTAAAAATCTTGACTTACCTACGGAATAAAGATTAAGGGTCCGTTTGACGTATGAGTTTAAATTCATCATCATCAATTTAATTTTTATCTTTTTCTTTAAAAATTTTTTATTTTTTTTTTAAAAATCAACCAAAATCGCTATTTAAACTTACAAATCTTAACTCAAACTTACACACCAAACACCCCCTAAAGAGTTGAAATACAATTTTTATATTGGAATTTATTGAATTTTAAAAAATTAATTATAACTTTTTGTTTTTTTTAAAGGTAAAAATTGAAATAAAAAACTTACATTCAAATTTAAAGGTTCGTTTGGTATTTAGATTGAGTTTGAGAGTAGATGAAATTTTTAAATTGATGTTAATTGATAATAATTTCAAACGTAGGCTAAGTTTCAAACAATCCATTAAAATGGCACTACCAAAACAAAAGAATAATAAATCTGTAAAATGATGATAATTCTCGAGTATATTATTTATGTGCAATATGTCGTTTTGTCTATAATAATGTCAAAATCATACTAAGCCTCAATTTGGTTCGCCGGTTAAAGATAAAATTTTTAAATTGAAGTTACTGACTTTTCTTGAAAAAAAATAAAACTAAGATGAAAATTTTAAATTAGAGATGACAAACCAAATGCACACTAAAATTAAAAAGGAATACAAAATGGACTCTCAAGATGAAAATTTTAAAGTGACTCTTAGCTTATGTTTGGTTTGCTGGTTAGAGATGAAATTTTTAAGTTGAAGTTGGTTGACTTTTTAAAAACTAGTTATAATTTTTATTGATTTTTCAGAAAAAGACAAAAACTGATATGAAAAAATACAGTTTTGTTGGAATTAAGTTGAAATGTTAAATGAATAATTAAAAGATTTTTCTCTACCATATGTCCTCTTTTCGCCTCTTTCCTCCTAGTCTTTATGAAAGAATAATATCATATATCTCTAATTATCTATGGAAATTTCAAGATCAAATCAAATAACTTATCATACTATGAAGGTATTACCATTTCTACATAGAAAACTTTGGGAAAAAACTGTGTACTTTGATCCATACGTTTGATAGATGATTCCTAATAGGCAATAATCATAAGCCAATGCTTTGTTTTAGTTGTTTTTCTTTTATTTTATAGCAAACCAAAAAGGGAAAAAAAAAAAAATCATCTTCTTTGTTTCCCCGTTTTAAGGAGATTTTACAATACGACTAGGACTTAAAAAAAAAAAAAATCCTATCAAATGGTTCTTTTTTAAGCTGTTAAATGTACATTAAAATTGCACTTAATCAGATACATGTACTATGTCAATACATACGAGGTCTTCCTACAACAACACTCATTATTGAGAGGAAGCAAAATTTTAAGGAGATTTTTCCATTAGGACCTAAAAGAAGTATAGTATTATTATCGTTCTATTTCCAACTATTAAATTTATATTAAAAACTATTCATTTTATATTTTGATGTGACTCTATAAAATCGAACGATTAAAAAAAAAAAGAAAAGAAAAAGTTCACAATTGATCCTAAAGAATTGTGAAAATAATGAAATAGCAATTTTCATTATAAAATTGTATATATCTAATCTAGCTTTACCATTCAACTAAATTTAATGTTTAAACTAAGATAACTATCTAGATAATTCCTGGATTAACTTCAAGCCTAAACTTAATAATCACATAAATAAATAAAATTATTTACTTTCTCCTACATGTCCCCATGGAACTACCGGAAGAATCCAATCTTGACCTCAAGAGTGAGAAATCGCTCTCAAGTAAGAGATTTGATGAGGGCATCCGCTTAATTCGGTTTGGCCTATACGAATAAGGTTTTATTATAGTAAACCGGGGAAGCAAAATTTTTAGTTAGGCTATCCAATATCTTTGAACTATATCCAGACAACACGCAAGTTCATTAGTTAACATTTCCTTTTTTCTTTTTTTAAACAGAACGACTTGATGGGGCAGTCAGTGCACCGCTCAATCGTCTCAAGCAAGTTCGGCCAAATTCAAATGAATTCAACTTCAAGCCTGGCCCCACTGAACTCTATACACTTTTAGAAAGCACCAAACTCGATGCAGCTTATAAGAAATAAACCCAAGACCTAACGCTTCCATATTATTAACACCGAGTAACCAAGCGAGATAGTAAGACAATTGCTCTCTCGATTAGTGATATTAGGTTCAAATCGTCACCATTACAGTGATTGAGACACATGAACTCTCTCGATTAGTGATATTAGGTTCAAATCGTCACCATTACAGTGATTGAGACACATGAACGATCTATTTTGAAAAGGATTTATATACCACACAGAAAACTCTCCTCCTCCCAGAATTATTCAATGCATCATCCTCTACCCTTAAAATCCTTCTTTAATATTTATCAAACAATAAAAAATTAAAATTCCACATTATTATTAAAAAAAAAAAAAAAAAAAAAGGGGCCTAACTCTTCATATTAGTCCGTCGAAATCAAATTAAAACAGTTAGATTAATGATAAAAAATAGCGAAATTTTTTGTTTGATCTTTAGCATCATTGGTCCCACATTAATACATACTCTTAAAATAAAATAAAATAAAAAACTGTTAAAATAACAGCAACATTAATGCATTTTTTGAACCGTCAAAAGAAAACGAAACAGCAATTTGATGGTTTATGTTGTGATGAATAGTCAAACAGTGAGTTACAGAGTGATGCAGACGGATTAGATCATTTCATTTGATGGAGGCGTTGGGAATGGAGGAAGTGCATGGCCCAGTAGATGTCATAAAAGGTATTCCATTGAAGGTGGCGATGCCCTTCTCGTCGGTAAATAGATGCTGCACCAATTCAAACACCAACCCACATTACACTTTCACACATCCCGATAATAATTAATAATCATAGCTTGAATAATGCCAAGAAAAATGATATCAGAATGTATTTTGTGTATGTATATATGTATATATACACATACAGGTGTTATCTTGTCCAACTGTTTCTTTTTGGGGTTAAGGACATCCTCCGGCTTCCCATCAATCCTAAATGAACAACAAGTACCATGTGAGATTCAGAGCAATTCGAATTTATTAAAAAACTACTCCTACATATGTTGTCAAACGGATGACATGAATTAGCAGTCAAACGAGACTAGAATGGGTTGGACTCGACTACGACATACACGAGAGCTCGAAACACCGGAAATAAACTCCATAAGGGTTATAAAATGTTGTTAATAGCTCTACTAGGTAGTTTTTATAAGCTTACCCCGCAAATGAAACATGCTCCCCTGGTTTGGCCCCTTCCGGAGGTAGCAAAGGCTCGACAACGGTGTGATCTTCATTAGAGGCACATAAAACCTAAATGGACGCATTGAGACCAAACTCATTACTTCATATTTACTCGCAACTGCTAGTTTTTACATTTACTCTATGCAGGTAAAATACTAAAATGTACCAAAAAGCATAACTTAAAAGACAACAAGAAAATGACTACTTCAACGAGAATGCTGAGGAACATATACCAGTCCTTCTGACATCACATCGCGTAGCTTCCCAGGTTTTACGTTTGTGATAAGGACAACACGACGGTTCTACAAAGTGCCAGAACCAACGGTCACAAAGTAAGAATTCAGCTAAAAGGAGAACTTTATGTAACAAAATTCTTTGAATAAGAGCAATAAGTCACAAAGATGACATACCGTTAACTGCTCTGGGCTGCAATACTTTGCTAAACCGCTAACCACCTGCCGCAACTTAGCCTCTCCAACATCTATCTCCTCCACAAGTAAACTACAACATACATGGATAGTATGAGTTATGATTCACGACCAATTTTGCTTCCGTCAGTCATATTAACAAATCCAGACAATTCAGTTCTTCGAATAATCATGATCTTCTCATAATTAGTTTAAGTTTTCCGTAAGTATAGGCTTAAGGGAAAGAAAGATGCAAGTTTGTCAGAATACCTATCAGCAGATGGATGTTTCCATGCTTTGCGAATTAACCCCACCTGTATATTCAACAAACTGACACTAACTTCTTTGTCTTTCTCGGCATTTTCCACTTCAGCTGTTTTTTTTCTTTTCCTGAGTAGCTTCCTTATTTGTTGCCGCCTTTTTCTTTTTAGTTTAATTCATAACAACAAAAAATAGTCGTCAATTTATAGAAGTAGCTGCAAGAAAACTTATCATAAATATACATCTGCAAACCGCCAAAAGTCGGATGGAAATCCTAAACCAACCAGAGAGAATCATAAATATTCAAATTATAAGGAGAATTTAAGTAACTAACTTTACCAATCAGCATTCTAGGCGTCCTACATGTTTGGAAACTTTTATGATATTTGTATTGCAACTTTTGCCATATATACAAGATGAGAAAATAGATTTTATTCGGTATGAAACGAGTTTTAAAAACAAAAATCAAACCCTACAACTACATGATATTTACCGTAGTGTCACTTTTCTTTGTCTTCAGCTCTGCTTCTGGCTTATCTGCAGCTTTTGTGCTTTGCACAGGTTTTTTTGCATCTGATTCTACTTCAACCTGATCAGCAGCTTTAGCTCCCTGCAACTAAAATCGAGAAAAAAAAAAAAAGTACTGAAAATCCATCACTAGGTATTGCGAACACACAATTAATCCTTAACTTTCTTAGACATAAATCCAGAGATAGGTCATCTTTGTAAAAAGAGTACCATTTTATTGCATTGTTGTTTTGACAGAATTTTAACTCAAGTTTTAAAAATTTCAAGCCCCATCCATTTTTATGCTTATGACTTCTTGTTCACACGTTCTGATATGTGCAAAAGCCACAATATTCTGACTTGTATAACGCAATATCAAATATGTAAAAACCCTGAGTTAAAATACAGAACAATATCAAAGCTTACACACTTGAGGCTCAAATTTAGCCTTCTCTATCGATATCTTCTCAAACAGATCCCCGAAATCCACCCTGTTCTGTGAAGTGGAAAACAAAAAAATTAAAATAAAACATATGTTATAAACAAATATTACTTGATAAGATCTCACTAGAAATAAAGGTTGTAACATGAAAAGCTATGTCTGCTTAGAAGCACACAGATCAAACAAGCGAACCAGAGCGGATGCAAAAGATCTAGTTAAATCTAAGGGTATATAGATAATTACAGAGAAATATATATATATATATATATTTTTTTCAGAACGCTGTAAATAAATAAAAGTTAATTACTTCATTTCAATGCTAAAAGGTTTTAAAAAGGTGAACCTACCTGGATGTAATCTATCCATCTCATAACATGTGGCAACTTTTCCTTATCTGATTTTGAAAGGCCAATCTGTCAAAAAGTAACACTCAAAGTCAAAGGTTTCCGGATGCGTTGAAGGGCATCCTCGTATACTATCGTCGTTAAAACGACGGCAAAATGATGAACTCTTGCAACTTCTAAACTATTACATCATGCTCATCCAAGAGACTTCATATATATACATATATGAGAGTATGGCTCTGAGAATGAAGTTGTTGACGATCAGGTTTCTATTTCCTTGACATATATATAGATATATATATATGTGTGAGTGTGTGTGGATGTATAAGAAACTACTAAATTTAGTGAAAATATCACCACAATTAAACTCGATATTCTTGACAAAGAAGAATTAGTACCACTTTCAGCTTACCACAACAGAATGTATTGCCGCAAACACGATAACATCAGCTTCAGATGGTTTGAACCCATCTCCCTTTAGCACAGATATCGTAATAAGCACCGTGTTTAATTCTTTAAGAGCTTCAAAGCAGGAGCCAGGATCTGTTGGAAACTTCTCCACAAATACTACCCACTTCGCCATCAAAAACCAAAAAAACTGATGATTAATGAAAAAATTCAAAAACTAAATTCACTAACTGACACAACTTATCAGAAGACATTAACATTCAGCCAAACTCATCTTGTTTATTACCTCTTTGTTCTTCACAGCCCGGCTAGTCTAGTCAATTCAATTACATATTCACAGTTCATAAAGAGTAAAGACATCTTAAAATCGAACATTACTCAATTTAGTACCATTAACCAAAGCAGTTTACTTTGTAATATATATAAATACACACACACACACTAGTAATTAAAGGGTTTGGTCTAAACATACCTGATCGTCAAATTTTAACAAGCTCTCAATATCATTCTCCTCAGCCTCACCAGAGAATTTATTCTGCAGAAACGTATTGAAACTGAGCAACATGATGAAATGTAAAGCTTAATCGGTACATTTCTTGGTGTATTAGTCATCACATAGAGAAATATATATGTCAACATTAGAAAATGAAGTTTGCATGGAGAGAAATCTACACTGAAACGGCAAAAACAAAAACCTATACAAGATTGAATTGAGAACAGTATCTCATAAAATGACTTGTCCATTTCATTTAAACACAGGTATCGTCAAAATACTTGATGAAATCTGACTTTACAAGCAAATTTAAACAGACCCAGTTGATGAAATGGAAAGTAATAGCCGATAAGCTAAAGTTCTTGTAAAGAAAAATTAAAGAACGATAAAAAAAATTTAAAAAAAAAAAAAAAAAAAACTGAAAGGACCAACAGTTCAAAGAAATGACCAAACTTACAGAATCCAAGGAAAAGAATTTCAAGACAGCTGTAGATATCAATTTGGTTCTGGTGCGACTGATTTCTTCTTTTGAAGCCATTTCCAGTCACCAAATTTTTTGCTTCGGATTTCTGTTTTTCCTCTTCTTCTTCTTCTTCTTCTTCTTCTTCTGAGTTCCAGTCACGACGAGAACGAGTGCGTAGGGCATTTGAGCATTTCGGGTTTGTTTATTGGGCTTCCTTTAAAAAGCCCATAATTCAACATTGGGCCAATTGGGCCTCCTTCCGTCCTTGAGAGAAATTTTGGCCCATTAAGATGAACTTTTTTTATTTTATTTTTTACAAAATGGTTATGTACATGCCATAAATTTGACACCTCCTTATATTTATACCCATCAAATATTAAAGTTGATAATTTTATCATTTCATAACACTAAAACTATCAATTTTAATACTATAATGGGCAAAATTATAAATAGATACTCAAAATATGACTCTTTATCTAATTTTCTCTTTACCCAAAAGATAGAAAAATTAAACCATGACTGTAATTAAAATCATGACTTTCTTTTGGGGGCTGAATATAAACTTAGGAGTTAGGAGTGAATTTACATAGGGAAGAAAATAAGCTGGTATACCATAATTTTTTAATATTTTAAATTCAGGTCAGTGCTTATTTTGATTCATATTCTTGCTACATTGATCAAGTCCATTTGTATGGCAGAAAACTTAAGTTTTAAAATCCGTAACAGAAATCTAAATGAAGTCTTTTTGCGACATTCCTAAAATTTTACTCTTAACTAGGATACCTTTTGAAGTTTTGTTTTCATTTGTTACCACTATAATGTGAAAAAATAGGCTTAGTTTTTATAAAAGTAAAATATTTGAATTGCAAATCTCTGATTCCTCTAATTCACCCGAACCTAGGATCTATTTTCGTCACAAAAACATTCAATCAATATAATGTTTTTTGATAGGGGCACAATTGTGTAGAAAATTATACTCAAATGCAGGCGTCGATGCCACAATGAGCATATAGTGTGCAAGCCATGGAAGCTGCTAACCGAAGCCGTGGCAAGACCCCTTAGCACGCGATGGTGTTGCGACACGCTTTGCCATTGCACGATCTTCTTGGTGCTGTGAGAAGCTCTTAGCTCCCTTGAGCTTGTCTAATGTCGATTGCTCGAGTGCTTAGATTCAATTTTCTAAATCCGACGTAGGGTATCCAAGCGAGTCTTCCTTTCAAATAGGGGTTATTTTTAGGACTATCGTAGGAAACCACATGTATCAGGTTAGACTAGCACTGGTAACACGATAGGCTACTATATGTAAAACAATGGCGACCAGATATCTACAATAGCATGGCAAGCTAATTTTTGCAATACGGGTCATTTTTTTTAATTAATATAGGTCATTGTTGATTAACTATTTTTATTGCAAAAAAAAAAAATCACAAGACACCAACTCTAATATCTTATTTTTAAAACCAACATTACGTGATACATGCGAGTTCTTTTTCTCTTATTATTAAGTCTTTAAAATACAAATACTATATCTGTCAATAAAAATATGATAACTTATTAATATATAAGTTGGTACTCAAAAATTGTGATTGAAATTGGTGTCGATAGAGGCAAGAACTACAATTTGCAAAAATTTCCATTAAAGAAAATTAATGTAAGCTATAATATTGTAGCCCTCCAATCTCAGTGTTAGGCCATGAGCTTATAAAGAATAGGCTCCATCTTCCAACAGCCCAAAATGGCCCACATTATGTAGATGTGAAGCAATTTTTTGTCTATGAACAAAAATATATATATACATATATATTAAGTATATAACATTTTTACTAAACTAATTGAAGAAGAAGAAGAAGAGGAGGAGAAATGATAGTAAATAACATTTTTACTAAACTAATTGACATTTTTACTAAACTAATTGAATGTATATAGTAAGGTTTTAAAATATTTAAATTAAATAATAAATTTATGTCTCGTAAATAACTCATTTATATTGTAAATTTGTTACTTATTGTTATTCACTTTAAATACTTTAAAAACATGGTATTTACTTCAATTATATTTTAAAAACTGTTATTTACTTCTTTCACTCAATAATGAATAATACATTTTCCTTTTTCTTCTTGTTGTTCGGTAGTCGAAGCATATCTCTTCTTGCTTCTTCCTCGATTCTACACGTTCCTTTCTTTCACCAATGTCATCCTTCTTACTTCCTAGCTATCCTTTTCCTTATCATTCTTTCACCTAGTTTTTCGTTTACAACAAGCAATAAAAAAGGTTAAAAAAATGAATCAAAGTTTAAAAGACATTGTACCAATATTGGGGTTTATAGCCAAAGCTTGGCCACCAGTTGAAATAGAAATGAGCAAGATTTTTGTGAAAGTGAATCTATCTTTGTGAGTAAATGTCCAAACCATGTCATAATTGGTTAAATCTAAAGACAAACAAAAGGTAAAATGTATTATTATACAAATACAATAGCAAATTATCATCCGTGATAATGACATGATAATAAAAATATTCTATTTAAAGACTTCATTTGTATCAATTCACATATTCGAGTCGTGTGATATACGACTGTATGCATAAAACTCGGGACTATCATCCGTCGAAAATTTAAGATCATGATATTTTTTATCAAGTATTGTATTAAAAAAGAAAAATTTCAATACGGACGCGATAAGTAAACCCCAGTAAGTAGAAGGAGTAAACGACCCATCTAAAGGTGTTATGAACCTTCCTATATTATATTATAAAATATTGTTTGGATTTTTTTGCCCTTTTTCTTTTTTGGGAGGAGGGATAAAAGAAGATATAGCTGAAAAAAGCTGGGAACAAAGACTGGTCCCAGAGTTGAAAGTAATTGGCTCATTATTTAATTCGGTTCATCTGTATCCATGTTTGCCCATCTGTGCAGAATGGGAATTTACTTGGCTAAATACTAGTGAACGCCGGAGATAACAACAAACGACCCTGGTAAATTACAAGCCACGCAGGGACGACTCCTTTTGTCCTTTTACTGTCTGTCTCCATTTATATATAGCTTAAATTTCTATATTTATATATATTTATTTTCTCTCTGATCTTGGGACTAGAGAATTTAACTTTTTTCTTTTTTCTCTTTTTCTTTTTTCCCCCCCTTAAAGTATTAAAAGAAGATAAGAGGCAAAAAAAAAATAATAATAATAATAACCATAGTCTGAAAGTCAGAGGACTGAGTCAGAAAAGAATTTACGCACTATCGTTCTCTAACTTTTTTTTATTTTTTATTTTATTTTAATCTCAACGGCTGTTGCCTGTTGGGACATTGTCTTCTTTTACTATTTTTTTCGCTTTAATCAGTAACTGAAGCTGAAGGCAAAATACCATCTCTTCTGTTGAACTCATTTCTGTTTATCTCTTATAAAAAATATATAAAAAAAAATCTCATTTCTATTTATCATGAGTATGGTAATCTAGTGATAATACATTATCTTAGTGGATCAGTGGCCAAAATTTTAAGTGTCAAGTGGCCTTTTTGGGAGTCTTAATTGTGATCACATTCAACGGAATTAAGATGACGTGTTCTCCGTTGAGGAATAAAGCTCGCCCATAAGACATTCAGTGAACATTTCTATCAGTATCTGAAAAGCTCATTTGATAATATTCAAGGGATATATATTAATACTAGTTGCTCCCTTTCTAAATTTTATTTTATTTTTTAGAAAAAAAAAGGACTATTCATTTTTATTTATGACATTCTATTTAAATGAATCATTTGAAATGATGGTTGATGTTCACAATTTGTGTGGACGGTTTAAATAATGCAAAATGTTTATAATTGGTCATTTGGTTTAAAATAAGAAGTGAAGATTTAAACTTAGATTTAAGTTGAATTGGAAATTTTGGATCCAAAATAGTTATCCAAACACACTATTAGGGGTCATTTTTAACAACATTTTCTGACATAATTTTGCAACTCAACTCTAAAACTCTCAAATCTACATCTCATTCTCTTTTTCTTTCATTTTCAAAAAACTTAAACTTTAAAAGTTTATAACTTTCTTATTTCAAATCGAAATAAGATGATTTTGTTTTAAAATCACATAAAATGATGATAGTAACGAAACAATATCCATATTGTATTTTTTAAAACACATATTATTTTTTTTATATTATCTTCTATATTACAGTACGTTTTTAGCTCACACTTTAACCAAACACACATTTCAATTCTAACCTACAAAACTTTAAATTTCAACTATTATTCCAAACAGACCCTTAGAGTAAAAATTGAATTTTTCTTTTGATCATCCTGTCATTTTAATCATTCAATTAGTTTTTTTTTAAACATGATTTATAATTATAACATGAGATGCGTCATTAATAACTTCCAAAAAAAAACTCTCTAATGAAGCTCAGAAACCCTTTCACAAACTAAGTAATTTTTTGTTTTTTGATTTTTTTGATTTTTTTTGCTATTTTCACCGTATTTAGAATCACCAGTCTTACAAGTACTAGAAGCTTGGGGAAATATCTATTGAAATCATGTTTTGGAAACATGTCTATTTATTGTGTTTGCATGATGTTTTGGCGCTTAAAACATGAAAGTCAAATTCAAACATAAAGTAAAGTATGTGGGCTGCTGGTTAAGGTAAAAATACATATCTGTTGTTTTGTTATTTTTGGTGCCTCAACAATGAAAACACACTATAAAAGTGCATTTTTAAAATTTTTTTAAAAATTTGCATTTTTAAATGTACATAGGAATACTCCCCAAAGGAAAAAAAAAAAAAGACTCATCTAATTTTTTTTTTTAATTTAGGGATAAATGGATTTAAACTCTACACTTCATAATAGAATCAGGTATAGAATTATTATTGGATATTCCTATCCCCACAGTTCTATTGTTTTCAAAATGACAAAAATGATATCAAAATCTCAGCTCAAAGGGCCACAAATCCCCTCTAAATTGCTTAGATTATAGTCACATGTAATATAATGTTATGCACAAAAAAGCGAGCTAGACAAGAAACTTTACAGTCTGGAAAGTAAAATCTCAGTGGTGGGGTGGATTATTATACAATTTCTAGTGGTTGGTATTTTGTAAGAGATGAGGTCAAATATGTACATCCATGCATAAAGACAACCACCAAATGCTGCTTAAAGCTTTCACCATCTCAGCCCCTCTCAAGAAGGATTTAGTGCGCATGAGGATGTGCATGGTTCAATACGATTTTGATTGGTCCTTAGGACTTGCTAGTCCAACTACAAATACTTAACTCATCGTTTTTTATGTGTACATAGTTTAACGGTAATTTCACTTGTGATTCTATGATAAAATGTAGAGTTCAAATATTTTCATTCTAAAATTTAACAAAAAAAAATCAGTTTTTTTTTTTTATTTGGGGGTTGTGGATTTGAACTCTACACCTTTAGATGAAGTCAAGTGTGGTGTTATCGCTAGACTATGCATGCAACCACAAAATCAGTGCTTTTATGATAGTTATCCACATGTATTTTTCAATATTAAATAAGATTAAAATTACATCAACATAAATAATTATTTAAAAATGATAGAATATGATACAAATAGACAATTTGAATAGAGTCCTATTAACATTATATATTTTTTAAATTTAAGAGTTGGAATATTTGAACTCTATATTATGAGATGAAATCAGATGAAGAACTACCATATGATACATAACTTGCCATAAAATTCTCTTTCCATGTCATATGCATCATCCATAAATCCGATGAAATTATATAGAAATCAGAAAAATGTTATTTGCCTTAAACTCCATCAACGTTATTTCCACACAAATAAGAAAAGAAAAATACTAGGGATACCAACTCTAATCCATATTTTTAAATATTAATCTATGTGACATTTAAGCTGTCGTTCTTTTATTAATAAGTGCTTAAAGTATTGTCATATCAATTGATTGCATCTATCAATAAAAATATGATACGTGAATTGGTATTTAAAAAATTAATATTAAAATTGATATCTCCAGTACTATTCATAAGAAAAGCATGACATCACCGTATTCTCTTTATTGAATCAGAAATCAATCATGAATTGATGAAATAATTAAACAACACATCAAATTCAATTATTTATAATTCTTGACAAAAAAAAAAAAAAACACAAATTAATGACAAAGACCATTTTCCATCCTTCCAATCACTTATTTTTATGGTAGGTGCATCACAATTAATGTTTGATTACAAAACAATGACTTTGTTTTGGTTCAATTTCAACATAATAATTTGACATGAATGATTGTGAAGAAAATATGTGCAAATGTACAGAAAAAAGGGGCAAAAAGAGGAGGGTCCCAAAATTCAAAGCATTCTAGGAGGAAGCAAAGCCTGCCAAGGGAGGGTAAAAGAGATGCGTAGAGAGGAGCATTTATGAGAGGGAAAAGTAATCTCCATTTGGTAAGTTGGAGATGAAATTTTTAAGTTCAAATTTATTGACTTTTCAAAAATTAGTTATAAATTTTTTTTAATTTTTTTTTAAATTAGAATGAAAAAAATATAATTTAGTTTGAGTTAAACTTGAGTATCGAGTAAAAATCAAAATGACAGATAGCATTAGAAGAAGGGGAATTAGGTGGGGTAGCTTTCATATTGGATGGAATTTGAGAAAAGCTTTAAAAGGAGAAGTTCAGTCCCTCTCACAACCCCTGCCTTCTGCCACCACAACACCACTTCCCCAGTAGTACAAATATATTCATACAAATATATATATATATAAATAATTTATTAATTTAGTCCCTAAACATATACATTCTCTCATTTTAGTTTCTAAACTTTTAGTTTTGATAAAATAGTTTATGAACTTTTGATTTTTGACGGTTTTCATACCTGACATAGAAAATGATGAAAGATTTTTCTAATTTATTGTATATAATCATGTTTTAATTCCATGTTAATATTAAATTTCATAACAATAATTACATTGAGTATAAAGTTTTCATTTTAATTCTTATTAAAAACTCTTAAAAAATAGAACGTTTTGCCCTTAATGTATTAGTTTTTTTTTAATTTTTAGTTATTATATGATAGGATATTATTATCTATGATAAACTTAAGAAATCATCCGTCAATTTTAGTGTCAAGGATCAAAAGTATCAAAAAAAAAAAAAAACAAAAACAAAAATTCAAAGATTAATTTATCAAAATTAACAAAATATTTATAATTCAAGAACTAAACATATAAATTACCCTATATATATATATATATCTTTATCCTCACTTCTCTCTCTATCTCTTCTTTTATCTCTTTTTTTATCCTTGCCTTTTCTTTTATTAGGGCTTTTGTCGCTTTTGCCCATGACTTATTTTCTAAAATGATAAGTCTTCTTAAATTAAACAAGTGTAGCAAAATGTCTCCACATCAATAAAATTTGAATAGAAATACCCTTGTAAGCACAAGCTCATTTGAAAGGAAAATATTCAAATTTCGGAGAAACGAGTGCATTTTCATATAAATTTTAACAGCATTCATTGATTTACCGTGCAATCCTCGTTAAAATTTAGGACATGGTTTGTTAAAATTGAAAAATTAGAAGACAAGTGACTAATTTGCAAAAAGTTAGAGGAGGAAGAGTGCAAAATATCCTTTCTTTTATTACACAACCCACCTTCACTACCTACTTGCCTTTGCATTTATTTATTGCTTTTCCCACCCTTTTTCTCTCCTTCTAAGGGATCCAACCACCACCCTTCCACTCACTTGGCATGCCCTTCTCTCTTTCCTCTATTTACTCATTCTGCCATTTTGTCTATTCCCATGATCCATTTTCCATCCATACGGTTATTTATTTATTTATTATTTTTTTAATCCACACACTCGTTTCCTTTCTAAAGGTACACCAAAAACAGCCTTCCGTAAATTAGAAGTGTCCTTTGCACGTAATTCATGTGAAATTCATATAATCCAGCACAAAAAATGTGAAATACATACAAAGCAACAAGCTAAAACTACATGCTTTTTTTGCCTCTTTAGCCCCTCCCCCCCCCCCCAAAAAAAAAAAGCTTTTGCCACATTAACAATTCCGTTAACTTTATAACATAAGCAAATAGAGGGGCATCTTGAGTTGTTTTGTGTGTTTAAGAAGGCATTGAACATTTTTAAAAATTCAGAGGGCAAAACGAACAAAGGTGCATAATTTATAGGGGATTTATAATAGTTCATAAAATTTGAATATGTTATCTCTCTTTTTACTTGCTCTTTTAGGAGGGAAAAAAAGCCATTACCGTAAAAAAAAGGCCCCAAGCCCCAACTTTTTTTAAAAAAATTTAGAAGTGTATGAATTTAAACTTGTACACTTTGTTGTAAAATCAAGAATAAGACCCACATGAGAAGTTTGAGTTTATAGTGACCTTCATAAACAAAATAAAAGAATTGGAAGGGTGTAAAATATAAAAAGCTCAAATTATCTTTCATTTCATTTTTTTTCTTTTTCTTTTTAAGCTACAATATCAAGTCATTCGATGATCTTCGAACCGTTGGCTCGTGTTTTGGTCTCGGT
The DNA here is from genome assembly GCA_008635985.1 of Ficus erecta. Taxonomy (NCBI): domain Eukaryota; kingdom Viridiplantae; phylum Streptophyta; class Magnoliopsida; order Rosales; family Moraceae; genus Ficus; species Ficus erecta. The sequence continues at coordinate 5,205,175 of BKCH01000010.1, forward strand.
AAACACAAACGGGGTCAAACTCCTGACCCTACGTAATCTAGTTTATGTCCCATGTCAAAACCGTAATTTCGTTGAATCCCAGGGGCGATTCCGAAATCCGCTCCCCAGTCGCAATCCAAAAGCCCGGGGCTCTAAATAACGCCACTTGTGACGTCCACGTCAGAAAGCATCTCTGACACGGGCCCATACCTTGCCACGTTGGACCATCATCTCCGTAACGATCACGCCACGTGTTCTACGTCCATTAAATGGAGTCCCATCTACCCAACCTGGTCCCTCTTTGCCGTTAATAAGGCGCTTTTAATTTAATTTCTTCCGAACCAAACACTACGCAGACACACAGAGAGAGACTGTTAGAGAGAGAGAGAGTTAGAGAGAGAAACAGTGAGAGGAGAGAAAGAGAGAGAGTGAGATAGGCTGTTTTGTAGTAGTACGGCGGTTCTACTTCGTCGGGCGAGTTCTCCGACGAGCATTCTCGTGGCACTAGCCTAGCTCGTCTTCTCCGGCGCGAAGCTCATTTTGCTCTGTACAGTCAGTTTGGAGCTCCGGCGAAGAACAGTAGTTCTCCGGCGATACTCTACGCTTCGGCATTTTTCCGATTCGAGTGTTTTGGAGTTTCTCCTGTCTCCGTTTTGGAGCGGCGGAGCTCTCCGGCGAAAAGTCTTCCGCTTCGGGAGAGAGATTTCTAGGGTTTTGCAGTTTGCACACTTTATTCGAACTTCTGAAAAAAGAAGTTGCCGTTTCGTGAAGTTTCGCGTGTCTCATTTTGGCTTAGGCGGGGGGTTTTTTTTTTTTTTGTGTGGCTATTTTCTGGTTTATTGTATACTCTATTTGGCTCGTCTTGTGTTTTTTTAGCAATTCCTAATCTAGCCGTTGGAGAAAGTTGGTCCTTTTCTTCCGACTTTGTAGCTTTTCTTTCGTAAGTTTTGGGTTTGGTTTCGATTTCTTATGGCTTTGCAGTGTTTTTGAGAGACTTCTTTAACAATGCGAGTGCTTCTGAACATGAAAAGGCTTCTGGGATTGTTCACTCTCGTTGTCGTTTTAGCTCCGATTTGCGTTAGATCTCTGAACCCGTCTCTGAACGACGACGTTTTGGGGCTGATTGTGTTCAAGGCCGATGTTCAAGATCCGAAGGGAAAGCTCGCGTCTTGGAACGAAGACGACAACAGCCCCTGCGGGTGGGTGGGCGTAAGATGCAACCCCAGATCCAAGAGAGTCACTGAGCTCAACCTCGACGGCTTCTCGCTTTCGGGTCGATTAGGAAGAGGGCTTCTTCAGCTGCAGTTCCTCAGGAAGCTCTCCTTGGCCAGGAACAGTCTCAATGGAAGCATAAGCCCCAACGTAGCTCGAGTCGACAACCTCCGAGTCCTTGATTTGAGCGAGAACAGCTTCTCTGGAGACATACCGGAGGATTTCTTTCGACAATGCGGGTCACTGAGAGTACTCTCCTTGGCCAAGAACAAGTTTTCGGGTAAAATCCCGGATAGTTTGAGCTCGTGCTCGACTATTGCTTCGATTGATTTGTCGTCGAACCGGTTTTCAAGTTCGTTGCCTTCTGGGATTTGGTCTTTAAATGGGATTCGTTCGTTGGATTTGTCTGGTAATTTGTTGGAGGGTGAAGTTCCTAAGGGCATTGAAGGGCTGAACAATCTGCGAGCTATTAGTCTTGCGAGGAATCGGCTTTCTGGGAAAGTTCCTGATGGCATTGGAAGTTGTTTGCTTTTGCGGTCCATCGATCTCAGCGAGAATTCTTTCTCCGGGAGCTTACCGGAGCCAATGCAGAGGCTTTCACTTTGCAATTATCTGAATCTGCACGGGAACTCGTTCGCTGGTGAAGTTCCTCAGTGGATTGGAGAAATGAAGGGCCTTGAGACCTTAGACCTTTCGACCAATAAGTTTTCAGGTCAAGTTCCGGGCTCTCTAGGCAATCTTCAATCCCTAAAGGTGTTGAATTTTTATGCCAATGGCCTAACTGGAAGCTTGCCCAAGTCTCTAGCTTCTTGCACAAATCTTCTGACTATGGATTTCAGTCAGAATTTGATGACAGGTGATCTTCCTTCGTGGGTTTTTGACTCGGGCTTACAGGAAGTTTCGCTTTCGAGGGGAAAACATGGTGGAAAAATGGATTTTCCCTTGAAGTTAACAGCGGAGAATGGGCTTCAAAAACTTCAAGTCCTGGATTTGTCCCACAATTCATTTTCAGGTGAAATTTCATCGAGCCTTGGGAATTTGAGCAGCTTGATATTCTTGAACTTGTCCAGGAACTCTCTTGTGGGTCCTATTCCCGTGACTCTGGGAGAGTTGAAGTTCTTGGTTAATCTCGATTTGAGTCGGAATCAGCTAAATGGAAGCATCCCTGAAGAAATTGGAGGGGCTGTTTCTTTGAAGGAGCTTAGACTAGAGGAAAACAAGCTTGAAGGCAAAATTCCAACTTCTATTGAGAACTGTTCTTCATTATCAACTTTGTAAGTGGTCTTTCCTCTATTTTTATGTTCTGTGCTAAATTCTTTACTTCTTTATTTTGGTGAGCAACCCATTGCAAAGAATCCGGTTTCCGTATATCTACCGTTTTTATTGATCCCCTTTTTACTCACATTACAAGAAGAATTGGTCAACAAATGGTTCTAGATTTAGCAACCAAATGATGTTAGAAATATGGTTTCAAAATGCTTGTGGACTTGAACAACTAATTATTTTTATTTTCTGTTGTATTCCTTTCTTGTTTTTTTCAATTTGGTGTATAACGAGAATTTCCACCAACTGCAATTTGACAGGTTGCTTTCCCTTTAGCGGAAGCGTAAAGAAATTGCTATAAAAGTTTGTCCTCTTTTTATTATTATTATTATTATTTTTTTGTTTTGGTGGTTTTTCGATCTCACTAAATTGCATACTGTTTTTTAGAAAGGCATGGACATGAAGTCCGCAATCTCTGCCATTGATGCCTGATATAGACTCTTTATATCGGCCTTAGTCAATAGCTTTTCCTATTTTTGGGCTCGGTCCACCGGCCAGTATCCTGAAGTTTCTTTCTGCTGATTTTCTCGTTATTTGTAGGGTTTTTTGATATTTCGTTCTGGTTGAACTTTGCAGGGTACTGTCACAGAACAAACTGAGTGGCCCAATACCTGCAGCAATAGCGAAACTTGTCAACCTGCAAAATGTGGACTTGTCCTTTAACAACCTTGCCGGAGCCCTACCAAAACAGTTAGCCAATCTTCCCAATCTGGTGTCCTTCAACATTTCTCACAACAACCTCCAGGGTGAACTACCTGCCGGTGGCTTTTTCAACACCATCTCTCCCTTCTCTGTGTCCGGCAACCCATCTCTTTGTGGCTCTGCGGTCAATAAGTCTTGTCCTGCAGTTCTTCCCAAACCAATAGTCCTGAATCCCAACTCGTCTGTTGACGCCAATCCTGGTTCATTACCTTCAAATGTTGGCCACAAGAGAATCATCCTCAGCATTTCTGCCCTCATTGCCATTGGGGCAGCTGCTGTAATAGTCATAGGTGTAATTGCCATTACCGTGCTTAATCTCCGTGTCCAGACATCCACATCTCGGTCGGCTGCTGCCCTCACCTTCTCCGGAGGGGATGACTTCAGCCATTCCCCCACTACAGACACCAATTCTGGCAAGCTTGTGATGTTTTCAGGCGACCCTGATTTCAGCACAGGTGCTCATGCTCTGCTCAACAAGGATTGCGAGCTTGGTCGTGGTGGGTTTGGAGCGGTGTATAGAACAGTTCTTCGAGATGGCCATCCTGTTGCAATCAAGAAGCTCACTGTTTCAAGCCTCGTCAAGTCCCAAGGAGAATTCGAAAGGGAAGTGAAGAAATTGGGCAAAGTTAGGCACCACAATCTTGTAGCACTTGAAGGCTACTATTGGACGCCATCGTTGCAGCTCCTCATATACGAATTCGTCACCGGTGGTAGTTTGTATAAGCATCTCCATGAAGGATCAGGTGGAAACTTCCTTACGTGGAATGAGAGGTTCAATATAATTCTTGGGACGGCAAAAAGCTTGGCTCACTTGCACCAGCATAACATAATCCACTACAACATAAAATCAAGCAATGTCCTGATTGACAGTTCAGGCGAAGCCCAAGTAGGTGATTACGGCCTAGCTAGATTGTTGCCAATGCTGGACCGCTATGTTTTGAGCAGCAAGATTCAGAGTGCACTCGGCTACATGGCCCCAGAGTTCGCTTGCAAAACAGTGAAGATAACCGAGAAATGTGATGTCTATGGATTTGGGGTTTTGGTTTTGGAGGTGGTCACTGGGAAAAGGCCCGTTGAGTACATGGAAGACGATGTCGTGGTGCTCTGCGACATGGTTAGAGGAGCTTTAGAAGAGGGCAGGGTTGAAGAATGTGTCGATGGAAGGCTCCAAGGAAAGTTCCCTGCTGAAGAGGCAATCCCGGTAATTAAATTAGGCTTGATCTGCACATCTCAAGTGCCCTCAAATCGGCCAGACATGGGGGAGGTAGTCAACATACTAGAGCTGATCAGATGCCCTTCGGAAGACCAAGAGGAGTTGGGATCAACTTAGTCAATCACATCACTGATTGAGAGAAAGGGATTTACAACCGGGTTATCCGGCGAAGAAGAATCCGGTTTTATATATTAGATTAGAGAAGAGAAGAGAAGATCCTCGTCCTACCATTTTCCTTTTTCCTATTCTTGTGTTCACTTGTATTTTTTGTTATGTTTTTCGTATTTTCTTCTCTGTTATTACAATTAGGCCCCACCGGATTCCCCTTCACCAGTTTCCATTTTGTGTCCCTGTTGGATTCAATTTGCTACTAATCTTTTGTACTCTTTACTAATTTCTATCCTGCTTGTGTTATTCTCTAAACTGATTCTACTGCAAACGGTCTGCAACTTCTCATTGGCACATAAAGTTTTTGGATATCTGACAAATTTGGTTTATTTGGGCATATTTAGTTCATTTTATCTTGAATTGTTCGCTTGTCGCCGTTAAGGATGTCGTAGATTGCACTAGGAAGGTTAGCTGCATGGTCTGCAAAAAAATGTCTTTTCTTCGTGAGTCACTCGGACAATTAATGGATCAATGTAACGGTAAGGATGCAATTCCTTTTCTCTTATTCGGATGCACTCAGAATTATATATTTTGTTGTCCCGCTTTATGACCCCTATCAGGTTAATGTCCTAATGTGCTTTAGGGTTTAGTCGTTTCTGTTTCATTGATAAGTTCTGAGATTTTCAAATCATTAAGCGGGATGATATCGATCTCTTTTTTTTTATTAAGCCCAAAAAATAAAAAATAAAAAAAAAGGCATCAGTTGTGCTTGTGAAGAGGGGCCTCTAAATGACTTTCCAACAACTGTTCACGGAAGTTGTCCCATATGCTCAAATCATGTGTTGGTAATAATAAAAGTGGTGAGGGCAAATAAAATAAAGCATTTTGCAAAGTCAAAAGTGGCTCGAGAGCCAGTGGAGACCCTGAGAATCTTTGCACCCACTTTGAAGCAAAATAGTCTGTGAAGCTCGAGTAAAATAATGAAAAGTGAATTGAGCCAAAATAATAATAGTAATAAAAATAAATAAATAAAAGAAAAGTGAGAAAACTCACAACTGGAAAACGGTGTAAAGAAATTAAAAAAGCGAGTGCTTTGAAGATGATGAATATGATATAGAAGGGAGGGCATGGAAATAGAATATCACACACTGATTCTGTCGGAATAGAAGCACTCTTTCTCTTTTTCTTTTTCTTTTTCTTTTGTTTAATTTTTTTTTAATAAAAAAATATTTTAAGTTCCAATCTTTAGACATTCTTTAAACGCATCTTTCTTTGATAGCGGTGACTATTGCATAGGGGCAGGTTCTTGTGGAAAATTTGTTACTAATTGGTCGATTAAATAAATGATTATTGAAAACGAAATAACCCTTTATTGTTTTAATTTTGTAAGTCCCTTTTTCCGAAATAGAAAGAAGAATAGAAACGGAGAAAATTTTAAAAAAAATTATTATTTTTCTACATGTTTTCTTGTTCCAATGAAAATGAATAGGACTGACCATACTTTCACACCTTTTCACTCAAACTAAGGGTGGATTTTAAAAAAGAAGAAGAAAAACCATTAAGGAGTGGAAGAATATGGTTTTCATGTGCATGGAATGTGAGCAGTTTAGGCTGTCCTCAGAGCAAGCCAGACACTGGTTAAAACATTCTTTGTATGGGGCCCAAGAAAGCCTATTAGTAGTAGGTTATTGACATTGATATCATCACCTTGGCACATGGATCTTTCATAAAATAAAAGTTTTTATTTTTTTGGGAAAGAAAAGGAGAATCTCTAGCCCTCTTGATCACTAGATTGACAGAAGGGAAAATTACCTACTTTGTGATTGATTATAGCTATATATATATATATATATATATGTGTGTGTGTGTGTGTGCGCTATAATATAATCTTCTTAGTCATACCATTTGTCTGGTCTATTTGTCTCTTTACTAGTTCCTTCTTTGTTGAGCGCGACCTTTTCTTATCATGCGTGAGAATTGCATAGGAAAAATTAGGTTGGATGATCTTTTTTATGATTATCTATATAAATGTTTAAATTAAAGATTATGATTTAAAAAATGTCTGTTTTTTCTTTTATTTATATGAATGTCTAAATATGATACTTATAAAAACCATATTACCCTTTTATCAAAAATTGAAACTAAATAAAGAAACAATTGATCAAAAAAGGAAAGAAAAAATCTCTAAAAAAATGTAAAACTAAACAAATCTTTTATAAAAGAAGAAAAGATCATTTTACTTGCTTTATTATAAAGAAAAAAGGACCAAAACTGATATTAGTTGTATGATATATGAAAAACAATCATTATAATAAATAACTGATTATTAAAATAAAATTCACAACGAACACATAAAAAAATTAAATAGATATTGTAAAGAAATATGAAACACTTTGGAACCTTAAAAAAAACATCATAATAATATGGTAATTATCATATAGAAAAATACATCATAATGATATAGTAATACCATTAAAAAAAAAGCATAACACATTTAAAAAAAATATCATAATGATATAGTAATTATCATAAATAAATAAACAATTTCATCACACATTTAAACTTTAGAAACTAACTATTATAACAATATCAATAATAAATAAATAAATTATCACAATAACTTTACAATTATCATAAAGAACCTAAATCATACTAAAAAATAGGTTTCTTATAAATCTAAATCATACTTAAGAAATATGTTTATAAAAAACCTTAATTATACTAATAAGCCATCACTATAATAAAGAATTAGTCAATAAGATTAAAATACAATAATGATGAACAATTAAGGAAAAAAATATGAATCATAATGAAGGAAAATGATGTTAAATATAGTAAAAGGGCAAAATAAATATTACAAGTAGTTGTTTTTTTTCTTTTAAATGAACATTTACATAATATTATCAAAAAATAGACATTTTAGAATTATACTCTAAAAATAGACTTTTTGTGTAATTATTTATTTTTTTAATCATCTAATCTAATAGATAACCAAACTTTTTTTTTAATTTAGGAAAGTGACCGTTTATCATTTTTCAGATTTGGTTAATCAGTGATTGACTAATGGTCAATCAGTAATTGACTATAAAATTTAGTGATTTATGTTATGGTTAATCAATGATTGACCGTAAGTCCATCATTGATTGACTATTATGTGGTCAATTACTGATTGACCATTTAAGAAAATTGATTTAACCATTTAAAAAAACATTTTAATTAATTTTAAAAACTTCAGTTATTTATAAAAAAAAAAACTTTTTTTAATGCTATTTAACTATAAATCCCAATTGCATATACAGTGTGAAAAGAACCGATCAGCCATGCTTTCTAAGAACTACATAAAATGACATGCAATGCATTATTATAACAAATAAATAAAATCACAAAAACCCCGCTGGTAAGGAATTTGGATAGGAGCTAATAAGTTTAAAATCGGTACGTGTTTTCAAAAAAAAAAATTTTGGTTTAATAAATGAGTCACAATCATATAGTAAAAAAAATAGATTATTTTCATTCATGTCCCCTCAATTTTAAGACCACTCTCATTTTATCTTCTAAATTTTAAGAACTCTTTTTTTATCTCTTAAAATTTGAATTTAACTTCATTTTACTTCATTACTCAGAGTTTCAGTTAAAAATAGACAGAAAAGTGAGTTTTTTATTTGTTTTTAACTGAAATTCTGATAGAAAATGTAAAGTGGGGTTAAATTCAAAATTTATATGGTTAAAGTGATAGTTTTTAAACTTCAAATGAGAATAATTCTTTAAAAAAAAAAACATAAAAAAAACCCGGAAAAACTGTTAGTAGAGCATCAAACAAAAAGAGTTAATGATATGACAAATTATCCTTTTTGGTATTGGGCTTCTATTTTTATTTCAAATGCACAAAATGATACCCACTAAAACTTTGATCAAACGCAATAAGGCAGTTGAATACTTGGTGGGGGATAAGGTGTCGGATTGGCGGATGTCCGGGAGGGCCATGCACCACTTCACCACTTTTAACAAATTTCTCCCTCCCAAGTTGATTTGGTAATTGATTATTTGTGAATCAAGCAAATTTAGTTGTCATTTTGAGGCTTTTTTTTTTTTCTTTATCTTTTTTTGGCATCTTTATTTCAAGGAAACCGCAAAAAAGTTGGCGACTTTTCTACGTGGAAAACCAGTATATATATATATATGTATATGTATATATATATATATGTATATGTATATCTCGTGGTGGAACCTGCGGCTTGACCTCAAAAAGATGCTTAAAAAAGTACGTACTGATTTCTCAAGATTTTCTTTCATATGCAACTTTTTCAACTGTTGTAGAACATTTTCTTACCTTTAATGTTGATCTGGGTTCGGCATTATTTTCTCGGAGCAATCAGAAAATAAAACTATTATTAATGTCAAATAATCAGTTGCAAAACTATACTAAGTGGTTTCTACAATATATATTTTTTTAATAAAATTTTAAATTTACTATTCAAATTTAGAGTTTAAACCTATGGTCTAAATAAACCATTAAGATTAACATTTTTGCTATAGCATATTTCGTAGCTTCTATTAGTAAATAATAAATGAAATCCCTCTTTGGTCATAATAATGGCAAACGGCACTACTCACTTCTGCTAAATACTCATTTACTGTAACAAATCTAAAAGTCTAATTTGAAGATTTCCAAAAGTTGGTCTCTTGAAGAAAAGAGCTATATTTTTTTTGTAGGAGAAAGTACAAGCAAAGTAAAAATTAGTCTGTAAGTTTCATATGGCGCAGGAAAAAAAAAAAAAAAGAAAGAAAGAAAGAAAAAAAGAAGGAAAGATGAACTAGTTCTACAGACCAAAATTGTTTTGTAATTCCCTGTTGATGACAAGTATAACATGATGAAAACTCGTCTTTTCATTCCCATTCTGAAATTTTTTTGCTACTCTTTATGCGTATACAAGTTTCTTGCTTTGATTTTCTTGTCATTTGCTTTACCCCTCTGTCCACTCTTATTGGGGAGGCAACACGAGAGGTTTCATCCTAATCATTTCGAATTTTTGACCTGGAAGCAATGCCATTCGTCGATACATTTCCGTTTCGACGTGCCCTCGGGGACCTAACTTCATTTATTTCATCCCAACCATCGTCCCAGCCTTGATCCCAAGGCTCCGCTGTTTCCACGCGGTCACCTCTGGGCGATTCTGGATGCCCCATTTCGAGTTCTTGATATGGGACTCCATCATTATGCCGTCCCTTTTTCCCCGACATGCAACAAGCACACACTCCGAAGATCAGGACACTTAAAACCAGCAAGTAGGCCCCATTTCGCGGTGTTACATAGGAAGGGAAGAGATTAAGGAAGCCCTTGTCAGTTATATGTGAGTTGAAGTGATCAATTATACAAGTCCCATTTTCAGCATTAAGTACGATCGATGAACTAGTTCCATCCGAAACATTGACCTGAAATACATATAGTAGTTTTACTGATCAAAAGCTGAAGTTAGACCTCAGACCTAGTTCTTCATATAGAATGGGATGAAAGTAAATATCGGGTTCCTATAAGAGTATCTTTAGCCATTATTTACTTCTCTGGAAAGATCAATATAAAACATGGGACAAACCTTTATGATCCGATGGTCGAGTAATGGTATCTTTTTTGGTGTGTTTTTGTTGGTTGTAACATTCACTTCAATAGAACTCTCTCCGTTATTTTGTATAAGAAGAAACAACTCCTTGTTGGCTGCAAATAAAGGGAAAAGAACGTCGAAAAAACGATTTTGACGTGTACAATCAACCATGAAAGAAAGAAGGAAGCAACATCACATGATAGAATTGATTTCATGGCTTGCTTCCGATTTAAGAATTGCTGAGTTACACAATAAGATGAGATTTAAGAGTTCAAAATAACAAATTTCTCCGTCCTATAGAACATTATCTTTAGTTTTTAGGTCTAATTCCACCTTATTCGCTGTATAGTTTGGAGTTACAACAATCAATCAAACAGACAAACTTATGAGCTTGCGCTGTCTGCAATCAACTAAGAATGCACTACTATAGATTTCGGATGAGCCATTGAAGAAAAGATGGTTCACACAGAGTACTTCAAACGTTTTCTATTGAATTATCGACTGAAAATCAAGCTATGAGCTATTTATCTTGAGAAGCAAATTAGAACTAAAAAAATAATAATAATAATAATAAAAAACCCGTGTTACGGCACGTGATAATTGAAAACCTCAAAAGAAGGCTAAATGATTTGGCATTATGGCCTCAAATTATAGCAGCAGTCGATGATGTTTGCCATACAAAAGAAACGTCGGTCAAAACAGGGAAGACCTTAACCAACCTAAAGCCAATCACATATAAACCACAGACGATATAATATTTCAAAAATAAGGAAAGAGATTCGCATAATTGGAAACAGACCGCATTCTCAACTTCAACCTTACCTAAAGAACCACCACAAAACATATCTGCTAATAAAATAAATGATGAATGGAGAAGCATTTTATCGATTTCTCGAGTAAGCATGAACAAGCGCGAATTCACTTTGTTTCTTGGTCATTGCGTTGACACTCTAAACTCTTTTCTTTCTTCAACTAACTAAATCAAAGGATCATATTCGTTATCATCTCCAGCAAGTTAATGCTCAAAGCAGAGTCACACATCACATTGGCCTTTAAAGGCCCTAAGATGTGGTAACCACATAATTCTTTATGGATTGAAAAAGAGAAAAACAACAAAAAGGCTCAACAAAGAAGTTTAAAAAACAATGCATAATGATCCTAAAAGTCAAAATCAACTTTTGGACCTTGAAAGTTGAAAGTTGAAATAAAACAAAAAGGGGAAATAAAAAAGAGAAAAAAGGAAACATAAAAAAAAGAGAACAGGTACATTGACCACCAAGAGTGAGAAGGTGTGTCCAATTCCAATAATCCCATACTAGTTCTTTCAAGCATAATTCAAAAAAGTGCCAGCAAAAACATTAAAGAACCAGATTTTTGCATAAAACCAGAATTTAAGGTACTAAAAATGAACAGGGTCAAACTCAATAATACCGTCTGATGAGGAAATCAGGCAGGCCGTGATTTTAATCTTGGTTTCGTACTGGCACGTCTTTCGTAAGCTCGTACACCTCCCAAAGCTCAGGTCGTCGGTACCTGGGCCCGGAGCAGGAGAAGGAGAACTCTGAATCACAAACACCCAAAAGAGAAGACACCAAAATCCAATCATAACAAAACCAAACTCAAATCTCAAAATTCCCAAAAAAAAAAAAAAAAAAAAAAAAGATTTTTACCAGGGGAGAACCAGAAAGCTGGTTCTTGTTTTGGCGAAGGACTATTGCCAGCTTCCGAAACTTGGGGAGCAAGGAAGCATCGCAATCATGGGCAACCGTGAAAAACACCAAAAACAGGAAAACCAACGACGACCCAGTTCGATTCTGACCCATGATTCTCTTCTCGTTTTTTGATCTAACAACAAAGGTGTAAACTTGCTGTTGGGATCGTAATTACGAGGTTGTTGTTGTTATCAAGGAAATGAAGCGAAACCGGACAAGAGGAAAACGTTGAATTATCGTTTTCTCCGATGAAAAATACAATGCCCATTTCCATTCCAAGTCCAACCCTATACCTTCGTCAAAGTCAATGCGATTTTTGATAGACTAGACTCTGCGCTCTCTCTCTCTCTCTACTCTCTAATCTCTACGTCTCTATCTGTTCTTCCTTCTTCTTCTTCGTAACTTCCGCTAAAGCCTCGAAAACTTCTCTAAATTCTATTTTCACCCCAAACTCTTTGTCATGTCCTTCGTAGTGCCCCTATATGCCTTTTCTTTTCCATTTTCACTACAACCATTCGGCGCCGTTTTAAGAACTCTGATTTTTTAAAAAAAGAATTATAAGAACATATTTTTGTTTTGGAATAGAACTCTAAATTCTTTTTTTAAAGAATAAAAAACTCAAAATTATTGATTAGTACTTTTTCTAAAGAATATTGTACTTTTTTAAATAATCATATTTTACTTTTCCTAGTACTTTTTTCTCACCAAAAAAAAAATCTTAAGTAGTATTTCTATATAAAAGAAGAATCCTAAGTACTTTTAGCACTTTTTCAGATTGAATTTGTTAGCATTTCTATTAAGTAAATAATACTAATCATATAATACAATCAGCACTTTTATTTTTTGTAAGGAAATTATAGTTTGTTTTTTTTAAAAAAAAATATTAACAGTATTTTTTACGAAAAATGATTAGTATTTTACTTTTATTTTTTAAAGGAAATTATAGTTTGTATTTTTTGAAGAAAATATCAATAACACTTTTTAAAGAAAAATGATTAGTATTTTACTATTTTTTTAAAAGATTAATTAGTTTATTTTCTAAAAAAGAATAGCAAAAATAAAAATTTAATGAAAAGACGGCGTTTTCTAGTTGGTCCATCTGAGTCAGAAAAAATTTTCATCAAACCCCTCCGAAATTTGGGAATCTAAATTCAGCTCCACTCTTTGCGTTATCTTTTTCGTCAAAAAGGAAATGGGTATTCTAAACCCTAACTCCACTTCCCCAAGCCCATTACACCCTTCTTCAATGCTCGATTTTCCCCAATTCTCAATCTCCAATCCCTAAAACCATGGTCGATTTCCTCAATTAGGTCTTTTCCCTTTTCAATTTTGGAATTCTTTGGTCCCAAAAATGTCGTCGGAGGACATAGGTCTGGTCCCGTCGCAGAACGGCCTGAACTCGCACCTGGTCTTCCAAGACGATGCCTTGCGCTTCAACTGCGGCGCACCGGCTCAACGCCGAGTCGTGGGTGGCGGCGACTCGGGACCGAAGACTAGGGATCTCAGCGGCTTCATCGACGAGCGATTCTATGCGCCTCAAGGCCCGGACTTTCGCCGGAGTATTTACGGCGATTCGCAGGACCGGCGGGACCCGCCGGAGGTGAGGAATTGGAACGGTAACGGCGCGGCGGCGACGTCGAGCGTCGACGGATCGGAGGATGACGACGAAGACGACGACGAAGATGACGTCGATGATGACGACGACGAGGTTGATGAAGGGCTTGTGGGTGGGGACGACAACGGCAGCAAGGGCAATAACTGTAATAATGCCGGTAATGGTGAGGACAAAATGGGAAATGGGAAAGCCAAGCACCAGAACCAGAACCAGCATCATTCTTCTTTTGGTAAGAAATTCTGTTTTTTGTATTTGTAGATAAAAAGAAGAAAATTTTTGAGATTTTGTTTTGAGTTTTTTTTTTTTTTTTTTGGGGTTGATAAATAAGTGGGTTTATACTAGGTGTGAAAATGATGATAGGATCAAGTAGAGATGTCTTAGTGAAAGAGGGTGGCATTGTGCAGCAAACTGTGAGTGGCAATGCGAAAGCGAGTCCGGGCGAGAATCATCATCATCATCATCATCATCAAAAGCATCACCATCATCATGATCAGCAAGGGAGGCTCGGGAGTAATTATCAGAATGTCGTTACCGTGGCGGAAACCAACGGTGACGGCTATTATTCGCAGTATTTTCAAGGGCCCGAGGGCTCTGCCGCAGGGCAGAAGGATTTGGATGTGGAAAATTGTTGTGGGTTCAGTGGTAGAAAGGATGTTTCCTACTCGAACGAGTCGGGAGAGTCTTTGAGGATGATTCTTTCCGATCCTGTAACGTAAGTTTGCTTGATTGTGCAGCAATGTTGTATAAGAAATTAGCAAACGGGATGCAAAGTTTGTGTTTTTTTTATTAGTGGGGTTTTGAATTTGTGTATCTCGTTGTGGAAATTTAGGGGAGCTCTTATGGATGATGCGGTGATATTGCCTTGTGGACATTCTTTTGGAGGTGGGGGAATACAGCATGTTATTCGAATGGTGAGATCCTAAGAAATTCTTTTGTCTGTTTGAGGCTTGATCAATTCTGTTCAGCGTTGCTTTCTGTTTGAATGTTATTTGATATCTGCATGTTACTAATTTTGGTTTGTGGTGAACTTTAAATTCTATCAGTTTTCGTGGTGATGGTTATTAAACTAAAGTTTCAATTTTTTTTTCTTTTTTTTTACAATTATCTTTCAGAAAGCTTGCTACACTTGTTCTCAGTCAATTTCAGAAGACTCTATTGCTCCAAATCTCTGTAAGTAGAATTTTTTTTTTTTTTTTTTTTTCACTTTATAGAATTGATTTACAATCTCAATTGTTGAACATATGGTATGTGATATGTCAAATGCGGATCATTTTCTGCAAGCGGCATGGATAATAACCTATGAATGTCTGAGATTGTAACCTGTGCAATGATACTTGTGTTTCCAGACTGGATTGTTTTTTAACAAATCTCATTAATGTTTGGAGGTCTTAGAAGATTCATGTTCAGGAAACAAAAATGTTTAGACTACTTGGAATGATCTTTGAAGTTAAATGCGTCTGAAGGTCTTTAAGTTAAAAAAGGAACTCATAATTTAAAATCTTCCTTTGACATGGTTAGTTAGTGTATCAAATTTGTAGTGCTAAAAAGAACATGGTTAAACCAAGTGTTGGAGTTGGGCTGCCAAATTTCAAGGCAGAGTCTTAGATATCACTTTAGAAGCTGGCAAAAAACTATATAATTGAGGATTTGGCTACTCATTCTAAAAACATCGAGTCTTAGACATCTCTTTAGAAGCTGGCAAAAGACTACATAGTTGAGGATTTGGTGACTCATTTTAAAACATTGACATGCAAATGGGGGTAAAAAAATTTAAGGTCAAATTCAAATTAAATTATTCCATGTCCTTGTATGGTATAGAACCCACTCTCATTTTGGGTTTTGGCCTTAAACTTGCAGCTCTTAGAGCTGCCCTGCAGGCATTCCGCCGGGAAGAAGAATTACAGTTTAATCGCTCATCCAAGAGGAAAAGGGAAAGATTTGATCAGGTATGTCATTTTCGTGTTTTGGAATTAGCTATTCCTAAAGTTAAGATGATAGCATTAGAAGCCTGCTAAAGGTCAAAATTAAGAAGTTTAGGATAAGTATCAGACTTAGCTGCAAACTAGAGGTCAAGACATGGTCGTACTGTTTCTTTTTTTCTTTAATCCTCATAGGAAAGTGGAAGAGGGTGATATTATTTGGCGAGTTTTGAGTTGCAAAATTTGTATGGTCTATCCTTCCTACCAACCATACCAATTATTCAACTATACTTGTGTAGGACAAGGGTGTTTATGGCGACTCGACTCTTATGGAATTACCAAGAGGCAGAGGTGTGCAGTTTCCATTTGCTGTGACAGACCGAGTCATCATAAAGGTTGGAATAGCTCGAGGCTTGGTTTCTAATTCTTAATTCAATAACTTGTTATAGCTGATAACAGGAGTGAAAATGGTTCCAGGGGAACAAAAGGACACCACCGCGCTTTGTCGGGCGTGAGGCTGTTGTAACTACACAATGCTTAAATGGATGGTTTGTCATTTCTACTTCTCAGTTGTGCTCGTTTGTGATTTATAACATTCTATTCGAAGCTGCTCTGTGGTCACAATTTTGATTTGGTATCCATCTTATTTCACTTGAAACTCTGGATCTTACCTTTAATCCGGCAGTAGAAACTATCCCCACTTAGAAGCTATATTTTTGGTTGACAGTTCTCTGTCCTAAAAGGCGACAAAAATCTAGTGGAATTATAGAAATTCAAGAGATTATGCTGCAAAAAAAGAAATCGTTATAGATATATACATACATTCGTAATACAAATTGTTTCTCTTTTAGCTGATGATACAAACTGCATATACAGGTATGTGGTAAAGACATTGGACAATGCAGAGAGTGTCAAATTACAGTATCGATCACTAGCCAAGGTACCGGATGACTCCTTATCAAAGCCGATGTCGAGCAAGATGGCACCAAACTGGCTCTCGTGACCTCTGCAGCTGACAAACATGAGAAAAGATTAGGCCTTTCATCCTCAGCTGCAGATATGCCACGTTTGAGTTTCTTTTTAAACTAACTATATTTCTAATAGGTTCTTATTCTTTACTGTTATATTTCTTACAAAGCAAACACGGTGAGGAAGTACAGGGCCTTGTAAATTATAGAAGCCTTGTAATAGCTGCTTTGAGAAAACCTAGAATGAGAGTTAGGTAGGAACAAAAGTCTGTAATCTATATCCGAGCAGCATTGTATTTTGAGTATAGCTCGTGTAAAAATTCTATATGTAGGAATCATTTTTGGTTTATATATGATCGAGCAGCTGTTGATGTTTTTGCCGAGTTCATTTTCTTCTAATCGTTCTTCCTCTGTGCTTATGGAGGTTGAAACTTGGAGCATTAGGCTTTGACAGTTTATCATCACTGATCAACTCGGTTCTGAGTTCTACGACAACTTAAAAAATGGGTTCTAAAACATTTCCGGTTTTGGATCTAATTTCACCAGCAATCATTATGGTAGGAGCTGGATTTTTACTAGGTACTGTTGTTTTAATTGTTGGATTAACTTTTTATAAATAAGACTTTGCAACATAGAATTTTGGGTGTATATTCTCGTTTCTTACAACTAGGCACCAACGTTTGAAACAGAAGAAATTACAGATTAACGTTGGTTAAAAACTTGGAAGTCAAACCCAAGAACAATAAATAACACAAAAAGAAGAAATTCAAATTGGTGATTGGAGAGCTGAGAAATAGTAGAACCGATTCTTCATTCCAATATAGTGAAAAAAAATGTGAAGAAAAAAAAATATCAACATTAGTTCAGAACATCTAGAACAGTCAGATAGGCCAGTGCAGGCACGCAAATAAAATCGAAAATTTTACAACTTCTAATGTTACAGACATGGACAGGAATCAGCAATGCCTTGTCCATTTGAGAAACCTGATCAGAAATTTGCTCTCACTGCTAGTTAGCAGGGGAGGGAAAAAAAGACCCTCAATTAGACAGATTGAAGAGGAAGGCGAGTTAATGACATCAGAAACAGGATATATTTTCTGTTAAAAGGAAGTTGCATGTTGAGTAAATGGAAGCTGCAGCAGCCCTGACAGACAATTCTCTTTCTGAGCTGTCCGGTTTATGTGATCTGCAAGACGAGATCATATATTTAGTCTTGAATGTAGCATACGAGAAATTTCTTCAATTGCGTGAAAATTTTTTGTCCTGAAAGTGATTCTTTAACAAGCACCATTACTAGCGTAACTCGAGTATATGAATGTCACTATCACAGGCGTGAATGTCATGCCGGAAAGGTTTAAAAGTTTGTATAATGGCAATAGTAACTACAAGGACTAACTTTTACCTGAAGTCACCGTCAGATGTTCCCAACGCTTGTACACCAATCGGCATGTTCCAATGGATGTGTTGCAAACCTTGCTCACAGTGCAATTGCATCTCCTTCACTTGGTTCAACCAGCTTTCCTGAAAATCAAAGCCCATCGATTTCATCATCGACAAAAAATTTCTAGTAATAAAAGAAAAGACAGCAACAAAACACGCACGAGAAATCCTTCCAGCCAGACCGGGTTGTCAATTTAGCAATCCCTTCAGGTTTCAGCGATACTCACCAGATGTTTCTCTTCTTCAGAAAGTGCCTTTTCCATCTGATCGAAAAGTCTGCTCCATCTTGCTCGATGCATGTCCGCAGTTTCACAATTAGTAAACCCGTCTGCTGAAGTTCTAGTCGCATAAGGATTATTCTCTTGATCATATGCAAACTCCTTTGCTAACAAGAAAGGCAACTCAGTACTAATTACTGCCCGAACTCTCTTTTTACTGCGTCGCAGTGCTGCAGTTACAGAATATGGCAAATTCCGTTAAAGAGATGAGACTATGTTCCTCCCCGAATAATAGGATTATAGATCAGAAAAGAAACTTTACCTGAAAGACGTCCTTTAATATCTTGCTGAAGAAGTTCCAACCATTGAGAAGCAACGGTAGCAGCTGAGAAACATACAAGCATTCATATCAAGCTCTAATATAATCTTTTTTTCATAACTAAATTCCAATGTATCAGATTCCGAACATTGCCTTAATAACTTTTCCACTCTCTAAGTTTTGTACGTCACAAATGAGTTCAGACTGGGAGAAATAAAGATATAAAAGAACAGGAAGAATGAACGCTGACCCTTGACAGAAAGATACGATGCCGAATCCTCATTAGACAGAGAGCTCTCGTTCTCAGAGGTCTTAGTTGATGATGACAACTTCAATGCTAATGCATCTTCTTCACTTACAAGAGTGGATTGCAAAGCGCCGGTTTTAAGTGACAACCTTTCTGCTGTGGCTTCGTCACTTTCCATGCCTTTCCCCTCTAGAACCGTGGGACACTTAATAAGAGACATAGGGTACCCTCGTACTTGCCTTACCCATGAGAATGTGGTTTCGTGAGATGAACTAACTCCCTGTATGGCTGCATCATTCAAGTTCTCGAGGTCCTTCCGACTGCCAATTTCTGTAGTTCCACTTTTTGTATGGCTTGTTTGTTTGTTTCCCACATGGCTGCTTTCATGTTTTCCAGACCTTACAAGGGCCTCTATTATGGAATGTACCTGTTTTCTGTTCCTCACGTGGTTGATAATCCCCGGATTCAACTCATTGAGCAGTCCACTTGGAGCAGCAATCTTTGTGAACCTGTCAACCTGCTCTCTCTTTGCAATCTCCATCTTTTTCTTGAGGACATCAGTTTTACTTTTCCTCCCACGTTGCTTCGGAATCGGTATGCCACCATGAGCAGATGAGAGGAAACCATTTTGCTTCATCTCCTTCCAAACTTTGAGCGGATCGTTCTCTTCCAACGGGCCTGTCGAGCTCGCACACTCAGAGATGTCTCTCGGCTTCAAGTGATTGTGACTTTTATACGGGAAAAATGGGTCTTGGTTCATTGAACTGGAAACGTCTTCTGAATTGAGATCCAGCCCAATACCTCTTGAAGTTGTAAAATCAGTATTGGGTTCCCTTGTGTCAGAACTCTTAGAACACTCCTGGCTATCATCGTGAAAAGCCTTGTCTTTGGGAATGCACATTTCTGCGTTGAGATCCAGCAGTCTAGGGGCATGGTCAGTCACCGGTGGAACCGTGTCCCTCCGAGCCTTTTCGGCTTGCAAAGTATCTAAATCCAATCTTGTACAGACTTCAGTAACTTGAGACTTGTCCTTTAGATCAAACTTATGTTCAGCACCGCCTTCTTTGTTTTTCAAAGATTTGGGGTAATGGAAGTTGGTTCCTATGGCACATAAGCGAAAATAAAGCAATAATCTCAAAACCAATTGTCTGTTTGAGAGCTAAAGAAGCTAACTTTACAAACTGAAGTTATATACAGTAACATAAATTTCTTTGGAGTGATTAGCACGCCGTAATTACTCAAAATCCAAACTAATTGAGACTACAATGAAACTGATAAAGGGCACTCATTAGATTGAAAATGGGAAGTTACCCAAATTGTAAATTTGATTCTACACATATCCACTTCGTTGTATTAGGCAAAATCTGAAAAAATCTCACTTATCCATTGGAACCATGGAGCAAAACCAAACAAAGAAAGTCAGAGACTTGAAAAGAAATACCATCTGACCGACAAACGGAATCAAGATCTCGCATTTTGACTCGCTTCCGAGGACTCCGCTGTTGTTCATATCCAGATTCTGCGCTGCCCCGCTTCTCGCCCGCCATCTACAACAAACACAAAGCAAAAAAAAAAAGAAAAGGCTTCTTTAGCACAAAATCGAATCAGAAATTCAATAAATTCTCTCAAAAACACCCCCACGAACACGAATTAGCCACCTTCGGATCCGATTTATGCATCTCCGCCTCACGTAGATTCTCCATCACGCAAAATCCCTCGGGCCCGAATCGAAAGACTATAACTTTTCAACTCCGACCCCTTTCCAAGAACTACCGAACCTTGGTCATGGGCAGAACAAAACGAGGAACGAAAATTGCGAAATGGCTTTGAAACAGAATACGAGAAAGGAAGAATCTTTGAACATGGTTTGGGGAAAGGAACGAGAATGAAAGTAAGATCGAGAGGATTTGGGGAACTAGGGTTTGGAAGGGGTGAGCAGATCTGTGTGGATTTTTTATTAAGAAATTGATAATGATTTTGAATTTTGGGGGTACATGGGAAGAAATGGAGAAAGGCGCGCTTGTAAACGTTTTGTCTGCTAACGTTTTTGGCTCAAAACAATGTAATTAGATGTGGAGGAATAACAACGTGGGACTTTTTCAAATTCAAATGATTTGGAGGGACTTATTGGGCCATTTTTTCCCACAACTCATTTGCCCCCAAGTTTCCCACGAGGCAAGCCCATGTCTTTCATTTCCCCTCAATTTAGGTGAATAATCCTTCAAAAATAAATAAATAAATAAATAATTGAAGACAACCCCTAAAATGCCCAAACTCTTGATTTTTACTTGAAATTTTGATCCTTAATTTTCTGTTTTCCTTTGACTATCATCTAAAAGACTAAATTACACACATTAACTCAACAATCCTCAATCACTCTCTCTTCTCGTCCCCTCCTCCTTCTTCAATCTTCCTCGTATATCTCTCATCCTTCTCTAGCCGTCCCCGATCTTATTCAGTCTTTACCGATGGCAATTTGCGACGTCTCCCCTCCCCCCCCCCCCCCCCCCCCTCCCTCACTGTGCCTCTCTATCGACCCTCTTGCTGGCTACTCAACTTCGAACTTAGGGGAAAGCAGTTGAATGACAAAAAAAATTTAGAGATAATTGCACCAACATGATACAAAAAATTAATGCTAGATTAGTATGACATAAAATTAAACTAAAATTAACTATAGGGATGTTTGGTTGTAGGGTTCAAACCCTCAAATTACAATCCATTTTTTTTCTTTTTCCCTTAGCTTTACTATTCACATAGTTTTGTAACTCAAACTTTAAAAGTCCATAACTTTACATAGACAAGTCCAAATGAGATAATTTTTCTGAGGTAAATTGCTAAGTTGGTTCCTAAACTTTTAACTTTGTGCAACTTTGGTCCTTTTTTTCGTAGCTGGAATGCCCCTAAACTTTTAAAATGTTGCAACAATGGTCCTTTAAGTCAATTTTTTGACAGATTATGTTAGTCAGCATTATTTTTTGACTAAATTACTAACAGATTTGTAACAATATTTTAATAGTTTAAGGGCATTCCCTATTCTTTTTTTTATTTTATTGGGAATGATTATAAACTATTGAAAATGTTGTTACAATAGTCATTTCCGTTAATTTTTCGACGGAATCTGTAGTTGGCACCACTTTTGACCAAATTATTAATTGATTTCATCCAAAAATTGACAAAAATGACTATTGTAGTAACATTTTAAAAGTTTAGGGGCATTCCAGCTAAAAAAAAGTTCAAGGACCAAAGTTGTATAAGATTAAAAATTTAGGGATTAAATGAGCAATTTACCCTTCTTTTATTTATAAATTGCAGAATTTCGAGACAAATGAAACAAACTCCATATTATTATTATTTTTTTCCAAAACACATTTCAAGTTTCTACAGTTTTTAACTTCAGCAATTCAAATACTTCGATAAATGCACAATCAATTCAAGCTCATGCTAAAATTTGCGTCATATTGGTTAAGAGTATAAAATTTGTGTCATATTGATGAATAGATGGAAAAAAAAATTATTATTTAGATAATTTTCCCTCAAACTTATACTATAGATCCAAATATTATGTCTCGTCGTTGTTTCCCTCTCCGACCATCGTGCTAGAGTTGTACAAATTTGGATATTATACTTAAATTCTTTTTGTGAATTTTTGGTTTTTTATTAATGATAATATGTAAATTCTGGTATCTAGATATTGCTTGAGGTTTCTTTTTTCTTTTTCTTTTTTTTTTTTGGGGTCAATGATAAGCTGTAATTTTTTACAATATTACAATAAAACGCTGCCTATTTTTTAAAAAAATTGGTAGATTATGAATTAACGAAATATAAAAAATAATCTGATAAAAGAAAAGAAATAATCTAATAATAACAAAAACAATTTCAGATTACTAATTGGAGATCGTAGTTGGAGAAGACCGACCATTTTGTATAATAAATAAGAATAATCCGGTAGGTTATCAAAATGAATCCTATCAGAATACTCTCCGGTAATCGAAGAATAACGCCAACGACTAAAAATTATCGATAATCCATTTTGATTCATGTGACATATGGTACATTATACTACTAGATCACCTTTTTGATTGGCCTGGATAATTTTTAGAAAGACATATTATTGTCGATATTTGACTTATTTTAGGAAAGCTCAAAAATCCTAAAGTCAATATTGATGGAGCAATAATCTAAAGTACTCCTTAAATCACCCATGAACCTATTTACTAAAAACTAATATATCATTTATTTAATAAATTTTTTAACATATTTATTAAATTAGTAAAATAATTATTTACTCCCAACAGAAAACTTTTTCTTTAGATAACTCATAATTAAAAAACTTGCTACTTACTTTTTTAAGTTGGAGTTGGTTGACTTTTTAAAAACTAGTTATAATTTTTATTGACTTTTTAAAAAAAGACAAAAACTGATATGAAAAAGTACAGTTTAGTTGAAATTGAGTTGAAATACCAAATGAAACATTAGTCTCTATAATTATGTTTTTTTTCATGTCTCTTCCCTTTTTTAATTTGTCATTGAAAATTGTCATGAGTAACATTTTTACGAAACTAAAGAGTATAATTTAAAAAAAAACCCCATGATTTTAAAAATTTTTAAATAAAATAATAACTAGGTTAAAAAACATACATTGCCCTGCAAGCATAAGCATAATTTTTTTTTTTTTTTGTGCAATACTAGAGACACCAACTCTAATCTCAGTTTTTTAAATACTAACTCTTATGTCATATTTTTATTGGTATATGTAATGAATTAATGTAACAAATACTACAAACACTTACTAATATAAAGAACGACCACTCATATGCGACATGAGTTGATACTAAACAATTGATATTATAGTTGGTGTCATAACATTTTTCTTATTTTTTTAAACTTAATTATTCTATGTTTGAAAAAAAAGAGGGAATTTTGAGATTACCAAAAAGGGAATGACGTTAATATATCAAACAACAAAACTATCATAGTATAGCTTTAATTATTTATCAATACACGAAAAGGACTTATACATAAATTCGACTTGGAAGTTGGCCAATATTTAAAATATATATATATATATTACTATTAAAAAATAAAAAGTTTAGAATTTTAAATTCTGGATTACACACTCACACATTCATACACCCAATCATTTGAGCCATACGGAAATGACTTCGAAATTGGCAAACGTCTCTATTAGAAAAATAAGAGTTTCCAAGGACTTACCATTTCTTGGACTATAAATTTGTAATTGCTATCTTATTATAAACCTCCTTCGTCAGGGACCGATTTGTATTAATTAGGACTAATGAAGACACGTATCTCATTGAAAATCCGAACATGTACTATTTTAAGATACATTATTTGGTATTACCTAAAAATCTGATTTCTAGGTTAGTTCTTTAACAAATCCTCCATGTGCCCTCATAGTTGTCTTTATATATTAGAGAGAAAAATTAACAATAAAACATGTCTATGTTGTCTGAGAGGGAGATAAAAGAAAAGCTTTCTTTGTTGTATTAGAGATCACAATCTTAAAAAATCCACAACTTCTCAGAGCAAACAATCTTAAATGTCTTCAAGGAAAACAGATTAAAAGACAGTGAAAAAGAAAGAAAGAAATTAATTAGACAAATTTTTGTTAAAACATCAAGTGTGTCAAACCAAATTGGAGATCGACTAGACATTGTACTTAGAATAGCTGAATCTATTGTGTAATGCAATTTGAAGTTCTTGCTCTCAACTTCGTACACGCCCAAATCACAAATATTCGGACCATGTGCCTTAGTAAAACTATCTTCAGCATGTGTGAAATATATGTGATTCGGTTGACATCCTACGAAATTCGAAGTTAAGGCCGAAATGGAAGTTTTATCACCTAAGAACAAGGCAACCTCACCAAGATTTTTTATCAAGACCGGCCACTTTCTTGTATCAATGTCTAATCTGAAAATTTTGAACATTATCATCACACGAGATCTATCGTCACAAATATATAAATTTTCGTTGACCTACAAAAGTTCACCACGTGTTTCTACAAGATATCTCTTGCTATTTGTACATTATAAGACTGGATGTGCTAGATTCTTCACAGTTGAATCTATCGAGTCTATAATGTCAAAAGATAGGAGTGTGTCGAACTAACTAAGAGTATAAAACTGATTATCGTAATAGAAAAAAAATTTGGATTGTATATCTTTAGGGTATCTAATGTTAGAAAATAATGAAGCATAAACAACGAACAAGTATGATACTAGGAAAATTACTACAACCGAAATACAATCTTAACTAGAATGAAACAACACAAGAATGAAGAACGTTGAGGCACGTGAAACATGCCTTCTTTAAAGTAGATTTGCCCCCTCTGGTAAGTGCATGCGGTTTCAACGGACGTATGTCTTCCAAGATACAACATCAAGCAACGGTTATCTAACACGATCGAGAACTGCTTCCAGCGAACTTGAAACCAAAGTCTTCCCTCTATCGCCAAAAACTACAAAAAACCAATTACAAGAGAAAAACAACAAGAAACAAGAGAGAAAAGAACTTGTGATGTGTGTTCTATGTGTGTCCATCATGCTTGTGGAGGCTTCAAGAAGAGGTGTTACAAAACCAAAATTAAGAGGTTTTAATCCGGATTTATGAGAAACTGCAATCCATTCATATTCTGCAACCATTCATTTTCAGAATTAATCAAGAAATTAATTTTGTGGTTAAACTAATGGTCACATTAAGCCCAAGAATATCAACAACACCCAAACAACAAACAACACCCAAAGAACACCTAACTGTAAATAATCTATCGAGGCCCAATCTGAAAAAAAACAAATAGAACCAAAAAAAAAAAAAAAAAAGATTTGTAAATACTGATAATTATGAATCAGGTAGACATAAATATGTATTCGATCTATGCATATGGATAGATCTATATCCTTCAACTTTTAATAATTAAGAGGAATACTGCCACACATTCCAATTTTCGTACCAATTTTCATCAATATATTGACTACAACAAATACGAAATAGAAATTTTACCGTTATAATTCATTAGACACATTGAAAGCAAAAATCAAACAGTTGGAACATATAAGCGAGTGTTTTCAAACATGCAAAGGTGCTAAAACAAATATACGTCCTAATAAAAGCCTCCTGCTAGGGTTTCAGCTTGATATTATATATCACATACAATACAAATTATCAAACATTTTATTTCAAAGAATTATATGTGTATATATATATATATATATGCCAAAGACTATATAGGCGCCGTTTGGAACCATTTTTGGAATGGTTTTCAGAATCATGGTCTTGGTTGAGATCATTTTTTAAATCGTATTTTTTTATACCATTAATGAAAACAAAAATTGAAAATAAAAAATTGTTTTCATCTTTTGTCAAGGAAATGAAAAAATGCTTTGGTATTAGCTGGCAATACGAGTCGCGACATGAATTTTGTAGGTTTTGGTTGGAAAAACATAGGAGACGGGTCAAATTCGGGTGACTCGAAATTGATAAGGGGAAAAAATGGGTCGTGTTCGGGTTGGACCCATAGAACCCGAACACAACATGTTTTTTTTCGTATAAATTTTGGATCAAATGTAGTGTCAATTTCGAGTAAATTCCAGATCAATTTTGGGTGACTCGAACACAACTCGGGTCCGACCCGAAAAAGTTTGATATGCTTAAAAAAAAAAAAAAAACCCTAAATCCTTTTTACTTTACCTTTCAATTTGGGTCCAATTCGAGTCGTGGGCTCAGTTCGTGTCACGGGTTTAGTTCGTATAGCGGGTCAAATTCGGTTCGTGTCGTGTCAACCCGTTACGGGTTCGTGTCGCGGTTTGAAGTCATTTTCGTGTCACGGGTTGTGTTCGGGTTGGGGAAGAAAAAAAATCGACACAGCTATAATACGATACGAAGTCGACACATGACACGAATTGTCATCACTAAGTATTATGTTTGGTTTAAAAAAAAAAAAGAAAAAGAAAAAAAAGTTACATATCTGTACTCATCATTGTTGCGCAAAATCATGAGCTTGAACAAGAAAAAAGAGTTGATTTATTTATATTGAGCTTCCTAGTGGTTTTATTCTAAGTTATTCCGTCTCTAGTATCTAGATTTTATATTTTTTAACCCGTCCTACAAAAGAGAGAGTACTACTACTTCTTCCAAGCGTGTACGAATTTGAATTGAAAATTACTATAAAAAACATTCTTAAGTTCAAATACGACTCTATAATATTTTTTTAATATATAAAAAGTAAAAAATTACAACTCTATCACTGGCAAAGAGTCCTGACGGCTATCAAATACTACTCCCCTACTGAGAAATGATAAATTCTTTGGAGATTCTAGGTTAAAAAAAATAATAAAATAAAATAAAAAGCAATTATTGGTGTGCTTACATCCTCACCCAATGCTGGGGCTATAGAACTTTGACTTTGTAGAACTTATTCATCATCATACAGCACCACTGATGGTTTTCGACATTCATGGAAATTCACCATTATCAAGCATTGAAGGTAGTCCCCACACTGCTCCACATATGTGTGTGTGTGTGTATATATATATATATATATATATATATATATATTTTTTTTTTTCCCTCTGTGGCTCTGGAGCTCCTCATGTATTGTTGTATATGGTGAATTTGCTTACTTTTTGTCTCCTCTCTAGTAAATGTTTTTCAAAATTGTTTTGTTGTCGCTATCAATAACGGGGTAATAAATAATTGACACTGTTACATGTTTAATGATTTTTTAATCAAAATATTGCACTCGTTGATGGTGTAGTAATCATGGGGTAGATGTCACACATATAAATGTACATAAAATAAGGGAAAAAAAAAGTTAAAGAAAAAAAATATTAAAACAACTGAAAGAAATTAGTCTGGGCGTGATAAACTTTGTGCCATGATTCTATTGACAGACAGTGTAATAATCCTAGAGCCTGAGATTGATAAAAGAAAAATATGCAAATTTAAACCAAAAAACCAATTATATCTTCAATTAATATTTGGGGGGCTTAATAATCTTATTTACATCTTCAAACTGCGATCATTGAAACGAATCAATGGAGTAATGAAATGAATAATCCACAGTTCAATCATGGGCCATGGACTTAATAACGGCCCTGGGCCTGCAACAGCCAACAATTCTTAAGCTGCGACTCGGCCGTCTCCCAGAACCCGTTGACCCGGACCATACAAAAATGGGTACAGCCCAACCCGAACCCACACCCCAACCCGGCCACGGCGGTGCTGGTCTTCAACAAATAACACGCCGGCGGGCACTCGGCGCCCTTCCCCTGTATCACCACCCCCCACGCCCTCGTCACTCCGTCCGCTTCTCCGATGACGTCGCTGTCGTCGTCGTTTTCCTCTTCTTGATGTCTTTCCTCGAGCTCCTCCACGAATATCAGCCCCTCCGGCAACGGCGCCTCTCCGGCCTCCCACTTCCCCCTCACCGCCTCCCAATCCTCCTCGGCCACCGCCTTCTCCATCACCATCCTCGTCGACGCGCCGTCGCTTCTCCCCCCGTTTTCCTCCCCCCTGTACACGTGGACCATCAGCGGCGCCTTGCGGAGGTTCTTGACGATATCCACCACCGACTCTCTCATCCACTCGTCGAGCTTCTCGTACACCACGGCCTCGGTTCCTCCACCGTCGCCGCTCTCGATCTCTCTCGAATCCAGCCGAATCAACGGCGCCACCGGAGCGTTCCTCTCCGTCGTCATCACGGCCGAGATTGTTCTCGCTCTTCTGCACCGGGACGAATCGGAGCCGTTGCTTCGGATCATCAGCGGACACGACCGAGGACTCTGATTGGACGTGGTCTGGATGTTTCCGTTCCGGCGATCCAGGAGATTGCAATTGCCTCCGTAGCGAATGCCCGCCGTCAACGCCATAGGAGCGTCAGATGCTTTTCTTGTTAATTCTGAAAACGGTTTTCAATTGAATTCTTGTTGCTATATATATACACACGGAGCTATGGAGTAGAAGAAAAGAAAGAGAGGAATTTTGGACGGTTGAGATTTCGGATGAGTGAAGCGTGTTTCTTCTACACACCAAAACCGAAGAGGTCTCTCTCTCTGTTCCCTGCATAAAAGTGATATATATATATATATATATATATATATACGTAATATCGATATTGAAAAAGATATTAGATACTCCAAAAGCACGAAATTACTGGTTTTAAAGAAGTAAACAGAAATCCCAATTCGATTTGACTCTCTGCGGTTGAGAGGAAATAAGACTTGTTGCAACCGCCACGTCAGCTGGTCTTCTCAAATCTACACTCTGTAATTATCCTTTTTCAGCAAATTTTTTGTTGTTCTTTTTTAGTATAAAACTTTAAAAAAAAAGAATTTTTTTAAAGTCTATAATTTTTTTCTTTTGAAATATTTAGAGTCTATACTTTAGATAATTAAAATTAGAAAAAGTCAGTAAAAAAATCTTTCAAAGTTATTACGTAAAAAATTAGTAAATATTTCAAATTTTAAAAAATATAATATTCTCCAAAAAAAAGGAGATTATTCTCAAAATAAGAAATTAAAGAATATATAATTTGGAGTGTCTACCCATCGGTACCTTTTGAATTCAAAACACGTTCAAAGATTATTTATTTTAAAAAAATGTTATTTACAAATTACCACCAAAAAAAAAAAAATAAAGAATGGGGAGGCTAAAAGGGAGCCACGTTAGTGGGTGAGAGGTGGATTTTGTGCAACGGTTTCACTGCTCTCAGATGCAGACGATAACACTCCCTCTTACCCAAAGAGGCACGAGGTCCATGCCACACAGCACGTGCCCCAGTGTGTTTTACCACGAGCTTCACACGCGAGCTGGTCAGCCGCGTACCGCGGAAACCAGACTTTAAATCTCAACTGTTGATTCTGAAGACCTGACCAGACCAACGGCCCCAAAATTTTCTAATAAAAACTGTGGTCAACAACAAATAGCGCATACTTTTGGTAAGTAAGGTGTGACGGTTAGGGTCGGTCCCATTTGGCGACGGGAAAGACGAAGAGCGTGCCAACACGCGGAAAGTCTATGCAGTTCGGAGGCGAGCACGGCCTAGGCCTCCGCTTTGCGCGAGGCCTGGCCAATGAATTGATAGTTTGGTAACACGTCAGCTCAGAGAACTGCCACGTAAGCATTAAGCTTATAAAATAATAATAAAATATGTGACGTGACGGACCTGTCAAGCTTAGAATTGCGTAAAAGCAACTGCCACGTGAGCAAGTGATGGTAATGTCGGCGGTGGGTTTAAGCGGTTTGGTTAAATGATTGGATTAGAGTCAATTCAGTAATGATTAGAGGAAACTTTAAAAATAAAAAGTTACGATTAGAGGAAGGATGATAGAGCTGTTTAGTTGCAAATTTATTTTGATAGCGAAACAATTTTTCATTTACTTCAAAAAAAAAAAAAAAAAAAAATTTCACGCTTTTTTTTTTTTTTAAATCATTTTAATGAAAGTTATTTAAATTCAGTTATATATTGTGACCACGCTTACATAAGACCCAAGTTTAAACTTACCTGTATGATGTGGAATAGATAAATAAAGTAAAACAAAAAAACAAACAAACAAAAAATTAATTTGTAAATTTTTTACTTTAAAAAAATTAATTTTTTTATTTAAAATTACCACATAACATGTTATGACCTGTATAATAGACGAACATGACCAGTATAATAGACAAACAAAAATAAAGTAAATTTCTTTTTTTTAATTTTTAAAAATTAAAATTTTTTATTTAAAAATGTCATGTGCTTGGTTTAAGAACCACCACTTGACATGAATGTAACAATATATAGATAAAAGTGTATGATAAAAGAGGAAGAGAAGGTAAGAGGGAAAAAAAAAAAAAAAAAAAAAAAGGAAGAAGTTAAGGTAAGATTAAAAAAAAAGAGAGAGAGAGAAGTAAAGACAAAATAGATAGACCAAGTTTTTGAATAATAAAAAAGTGCAACTTTGCTGTATAAGATTGTTATAGATTTATTTATTTTTGAAGTGAAACTTTCCTTATTTATTTTCAAAAATTAAAACATAATAATTTGATACTTTTTTGGAAAAAAAAAAAGACGAAATCAATATTAAAAAAATTAGAGAAAGCATCTTCTTAAGAAGGATTTAAAAAGAAAAAAAAAAAAAAAGACGAACGAATTCAATTAAGCATATATAGTATGAACGACAAGAAAATTAGAAACGACAATTACATTAAAACGAAAAAAATACAAACAACGACAACAAAATGAAAAAAAAATGCCATGTTTTAAAATAATGACAATAAAATAAGCAACATAAGTATAAAACCACAATAAATATAGGAACGACAACAAAGCAACATAAGTATAAAACGACAATAAATGCTGGAATGCTAACAGCTTTGAAAACAATGATAGGTAGACCTCTTAAAGCGACAACAGAAGAAAACGACAACAAAGCAATACAAAGTAAAAAACGACAAATGCAGGAACTACAAACAACTTTGAAAACAATGAAATATAAGAATAAAACGACATAAATGCAGGAACGACAACAGCTTTAAAACAATGACAGGTAGGCTTCTTAAAGCGACAACTGAAGAATAAACTAGAAAACGACAACAAATACAACAAATAAACGACAGGAAACACAAACTACAATCAGCCAAAGCGACAGACGTTTAAAATCAACGACGATACAAAGAAACGGCACTAATCTAGATTACAACTATCACATGAAACGACAAAGAACGTAGAAAAGACATGTAGCGTTTGAAAACTTTCTTTGGAAAACAACGACAGTTGTTTTTAAAAGGACATCAACAATTAAGTTTTTGTTTGGATCGCTGGTTGGAGTTGAAAATTTTAAATTAGAATTAGTTGACTTTTCAAAAACTAATTATAATTTTTATTGACTTAAAAAAAAAAGAGACAAAAATCAAGGTGAAAAAGTATAATTTTGTTGGAGTTGAACGTAAGTTTTGTTTATCTTTGAGTCCTATATCAAATACTTACTATTCAAGGTTGTTTGTTTGAAAGGTTTGAACCGGTTTTGGATGTCTAAATGCAAATTCCTTTTCAACTTAAAAGATAAAAATAGAAAACGCTACAATTAAAACTTTTGCTCCTAAACAATTAAAAGAAACATCACAATTGTTTCATTTCATCAAACCATGTAACACTCATTTAGCGGGGGAAAAAAAAAAAAAAGAAGAGAGAGAGAGAGAGAGAGAGAGAGAGCTTCTGCTATTTTAAAAA
This sequence comes from Ficus erecta, assembly GCA_008635985.1. Classification (NCBI taxonomy): domain Eukaryota; kingdom Viridiplantae; phylum Streptophyta; class Magnoliopsida; order Rosales; family Moraceae; genus Ficus; species Ficus erecta. Next base: position 5,236,981 of record BKCH01000010.1, read on the forward strand.
ATGAAACAAATAAACAATTTCATCCTTTCGTCTTCTCTGTTCCTGGTTAACACAAATCTTTTAAGCTAGGTTTTGTTGTAAGGTTTGAAAAACATAGACTGTTAAGAAATATTTTTAAACTGTTGAATCATTATTTATTTCTTTTCTTGAAAATCTGTTAAAATCTTTGTTGAGTTCCATTAAAATGGTTGTACTTTTTTTCAGTGTAATATAATTAAGATATAATCAAATCCAACGGTTAAAAAATGTCTTATTGATAAAACATACATCTTTCTTTTCATATTACATCGCAGAATTCTTCATTAAAAAAAGAAAAACATGATCGTGATGCTAAAAAAAAATACAGCTCTATTGGTTGGCAGGTTGGAGGATGATGGGCAGGCCCTTGGCCGGGAGTGGAACAGGCTGACGAGTGATCGGCTCGTTAGGAACCATCTGCGTCCATTGAAACTTTGTCACCATGTGATGAATCACCAGAAGAATCTCGACCCGAGTAAAGTCGGCACCGGGGCAAACTCTTGGACCTGCTCCGAATGGAATGTAGGTGTAGGGAGGGTATGATCTTGTCGGATTCTCGAACCGAGAAGGATCAAACTTGAATGCATCTTCAAAGATGTTGTTGTCCATGTGTGTCCCAGATGTTGCCCAAAATACCTTTTGTCCCCATTTTAAAGGTGTCAAAAACAAAACTTGTGTTTGTTATTTAACAAGTGTTAAAAGTATCTAGTAAGTATACATTACCTGCCAGCCTTTGGGAATATCATAGCCATCAAAGTTAATGTCCCTTTCAGCAAGTCTAAAGTTGCCAAAAACTGGTGGGTCAATCCTCATGAGCTCTTGAGCCACTTTCCATGTGTACTTCATCATCTGGATTTCATGCCAACTTAGCTTTTCTCCTTCTCTTCCTCTCTTGGCTTTCTCAACTTCCTTGTGCTCTGTCACAACCATCGCCAACATGCCAACGTTATTCGGTTACGAAGTCAGAAATTTTGGTGAGGGGCTAATAAGTACAAGTTTTTAAGTATTGGAGGAATAAAGTGAATTTTTTCCCCCCCCAGAGAAAGTTATTTGTAAATTTTGCTCAAACACATATATAAAAACACAATTAAGAACAAATCGAGGGGACCCTTGGGCCTTAGTGTCTACGTCCTTGCTCATGTACATCACAAACTTACCATGTAAGATGTAACCTAATTCTAACTATCCAATTTTACTATAATCAAGTTCAAGCACATATACAACATGTTTGACAAAGTTTCTTAGGAGCTGTTTTTGACTTTTTAAATCTAAAAACTTTTTTTCCCCCCTAATGAACTATCAGAAGAGTTTTAGCTTAATAGAAGAAAAGGCCACAAAAAAAAAGCTTATTCTAAATTGACTTTAAAACTTGTATCAAAGTTTCGATAAGACATTATAAACTTCATTTTAACCTTTGTATTACTTAATAGAAAATTTTAAAATCATTTTGACCTATTAAACTGTTTTAAAAACGTTGTTCCAAACAGACAGACATAGAAGAGAAGATAACTGTTACCTTCAAGAACCTTTTGGAAGACTTCAGGATCCTTAGCGAGCTGTCGTATGAAGAGGCTGAGGACAACAGTGACAGTGTCGTGGCTAGCCATGATCAAGGCGAGGGAAAGGTCAAGAATCTCATCTTCTAACAAAGGTTCGCCGTTTCCGTCTCTGAGAATCAGAAAGTTTGTGACCACATCGTCATTAGGTGTCCCTTCTTCAATTTCCTTCCTCCTTATGTCGATCAGATTCGACAGCTTCTTACATAGTCTTTCTCGTGCTCTTAATGCTCTATGAAACACTGTCCCCGGAAAATCCAGTGGAACCGCCCATGCCCCTTTTACGGTCGTTGAGAAATCTTTCAAAAGTTCGTCTCTCTCGTCGTCATCGTCTGGTAATCCAAAGAACACAGTGCAGATGACATTAAACGCGATCTTCTTCATCAATGGCACGGCATATACCATGTCCTTACCTTCAAGCTCCTGTAAACAAGGACATATTTTCCACTTAAAATTTACAAACCTTTGTTTTTTCAATCAAAAATGACCAATGAGACAGTCCCTAAGTCTTATTAGTTGAAAAGTCAGAATTTAGCTCCTTCTAGGGAGACTCGAACTTAACTAGTGTTTGGTTTATCAATTTGAGTTGAAAAAACTTCACTCAGTATTTGTCTCTCTTCTGAAAAGTCAACTAGTTTTATTGTTCACTATTTCCAACTATAATTTAAAAACTCAAATTTTAAAAGTCAATTATTTTACATATATAAATCCAAATGAGATTTTTTAAAAAAATACATAGAATTTTGAAACGAACGAAATTAGATTCATATTAATATATATATATTTTTTTTTTCAAAAAATATTTCAAGTTTTTGTACTTTGAACTCGAATCAACCAAACGCACAACTCTAATCTAACTCAAAATTTTGAACTCAAACAAGCCAATCAAATGGATGCTTAGAGTTCTCAGGTTTGACACTAGGCTATACCAAATGCAAAAACCAATTTTAACATGCTTTTGGGATATATAAATTTGTTGTTGTGAAGAAAACACAAGAAAAGTTAAGTACCTTGAAGAGTTTTTTCTGGATAACAGATTCCATTTCTCCCAAGTATCTTTGAATGCTTTCGGGTGTTACAAAGGCAGCTATGGCGGCGCGAATGAGCTTGTGCCTAGGCCCTGTGATCTCAAACAGGCTGTACTTTCCAAGTATTTTGGTAACAGATTTAGGCTGGTTTAGCGAAAGAGCACCATCGCCGCCGTTGAACACAAACCGGTTACCTGCTTGGCCGGTCACAATCGCCACTTTGGAGCCCAAAATCGAGGTTTTGAAGACCGGTCCATGCTTGTTGACACGGTCCTGAATCCATTGCACAGTCTTGTTCTGCGTCTGAGCCCTCACAAAGCTTATGGTCTCTCCTATAAGTGGAAGACCGTAGGAACCCGGCGGAAGATTCTTGCCCCGAAAAGGCGATGACCGTTTGAATTTATAGTTGAAGTATGCAAAGACAAAGGCAATTAGCGTCACTAAAAGAACAGTACTTGGATCAGAGAAGATCTCCATTATCAGCTCACAATGAAAGCTAGAGGAGGTTTGACAATATATGTGGACGAAGAGGCATTAAGATTTTCAACCTTTCAAATCCAAGTCCTTTAAAACATAAGAATAAATCCAATATCATTATTATTATTATTTATTTTTTTTATATTTTTTTTATGTCTATTGACTAAGGGGGGGGTGTCACGTAAATCCAGCAAGTAGAAACAAAAATCTATGTTCCGGTGTTGAATTTATGATCTCTTAATGTTGACAGTCATGAGAGTTGTTCAGTTGTTTATGTTCTAAATTTTTGAATTCGTATCTTCGGACAAATTAAGAAGAGATATTGTCGGGTGACGCGTAACGAAAAGGAATTTCAGGTTTGTCTTGAAAGTGAGTACCTCTCTGGCTCTTTCACAAGGAGTTATTCAAAGCAATAGAAGTATAAGATAGTTAATTGTTATGTAAAACTATGTTGGTTTTTATGTCATGGGTACTAATTTGTGAAACTTAAACCATGTTTGGATCCCTGTCTCGTGATTGTTTTTAGATATTATTGGAAAAAAAATTTCATAGTGTTTTCAAACCTATAACCGAAACAAACCATTGAAGTTAACAAATTAATTTCTAAGTAAAATTAGTGGTGACATAAACTAATACTTATTCATAACTAATTATTCTTGACCTTTTACCTAAACCATTAATTTTAAAGCTTTTCTTGTTGCTGGCGGGCTGTAGTTGTTTTTCTTTTTTGTTTTCTTTCTTTCTTTCTTTCTTTTTATTTTTGTATATATATATATATATATATATATATATATATATTTTTTTTTTTGGGGATAAAATAACTATGGCAAGGCTTTTGTTTAGGCTTTTATACGACTCCTTCAAGAAAGTACAAGTACATAGAGCCAAATTAGTGAATCTACTCTCTCTGACTACACACTTAAATTCATACCTGCTTTTTTATACTCATTATAATTGTGCCCCTTTCTTATTAAAAATTTGTGACTTTATAAGCAGTATACCCCTAATTTTAAAAGATTTTAAGAATATTCCTAGTAATCTCTCTTCGACTCTTTCTCCTCCACCCGCAAAGATTGGGCAAGGTGTGTGCGAGTGAGCCATGTCGATTGTCGGCTTGCCCATCAAGCAAGGCATGCACTACTGGCGCGGTGGCCTCATGATATTCAAATTTGTGAATATCTACGTTTCTGTTGTTGTCTACTACTGCTACTACTATTGTTTGCTGCTGACTCCAACACAAGTCTTCAGAATTTGTGCCTATTCCTATTCACCTCCGCAACTAACATTAGTCTTTGGATGGTTATCAATCATTAGGTGAATAGTCACACATTGCGTGATCTCCGAATTCTGATAACGGGCATCAATGAGTGGTAGATAGTCATTTACTAAGTAACTCGATTGGCTAGCGCCAACAAATGACCAACGGTTATCAACTGACTCGGGGTGTGACAACTGACAATGTCATTCGTCGACTCCGATGACTGACACCAACAGATGACCAATGGTAATCCACTGAGTGATACCAGCCAGCAACAGTGAGCTCCAGCCATTAGTGCTTGTGGTAATAAGAGGAGGGAACTTCTTAACTAGCAAGTACATATACAACATAAATTTATTGAAAAATAAAGAGAAAAAGAAGCATAGAATGTTAAACTTGGACACAAATTTTTTTTTTTTTTGGATGTCAAGTATTGGAGTAGTCATGCAAAATTTCCCTTTTTTGGGAAAAAGAATTTGAAACATCATGCCTTGAATTGTTGCCGTAGCCCATAACTTGGTCTAACCCACACGTTGAGACCCCAAGGAACTTTCGTTTCTGAATTACAAAACTATTAAAAATGAAATAAACAAATTAAAAAAGATTAAGCAAAATGACAAACACTCAATTTTGTCCTGTTTTGTTGGCTTTAAAAAAAGAATGGAAATTAAGTAGATATATCCTACTTACCTTAACAACCGGGGTAGGTAGGTAAAACCAGTGGCTGCTATACAATAATCAGAAATGTGGGTGGAATTGGATGAAGTTCATTTAAAGTACAAACTTAATGATTACCCCAATTGCCCCGCCAAAATAATTTGTTTGCCACTATTGCCCTTAAAACTAATACCAAGTAGATCGACACTTGTAATCATGTAATTTTTTTTTTTTTTTTTTTTCTGTTTGTTTTAAGTAAATTTCCTAATAGAATGAACTTAGTAATACTAATTTGCCTATTTTTCCATTAGTTTTTAAGGATAAAAGAGGTAAAAAAAAAAAAAAAAAGGTTTAAGTTCAAAGTTTATGACGCAAAATAAGAGATTTTAAAAATTCAGTGGACATAGTAAGAATGATCTTAAAATTCAGAGCATATAGATGAAAATTCAGAAAGTATGTTTTGTTTTTAGAAAAGGAAAATATATATCTATGTGCTTTTAAAAAACTAAATTCAGGACACTTGATTTGACTGACACGTCATCAAGGGAAGGAAGATGAGAAAAACGACCATCCATCTTGGTGTGAAATGCATGTTTATAAGGCAAACGAAAAGCTACCACTTAGAAAGAGCGTGAGCAGTGTGGAGGGCTGAGAATTTAGGACCCAAAACAGGAGAGTTTGAAGGGCAGTTGGGGGGGTTGTTTTCGGTATTTCAATGTTGGAGAGTCGTCTATAATTTGAAGAAAATGAGATGAACCCAACTTAAGTACTGGTAACATATAAGTGTATATATATAATATATATATATATATAATTTATAGTCAAATGTCACCTACCACCACGCCCTAAGACTGGAAGATAAGATTTTTATTAATAGCAGCCCTCTAAATAGGTACTTAAATATCAGCTCAAACCCTTCATTTTCAATCTAACTACCTCAATTCTCTGCTCTTGCTCAATCTCTCTCTTCTTTTTTTTTTTTTTTTTTTTTTTTATCAAAAGATTTAATCAAGTCGTCGCCGGCGGCAAAAACAATCAGTAAGGGCTCTTTACACGAATGAATTTTTATTTATTTATTTTTTTTCCTGTTGTCTTTCTTTCTTTCTTTTCTTTTCTTTTTTCTTTTTTTTCTTTTTGTTTTTCTAATGTTTGTTTATGCATCCACAGTGGGTTCTGAAGTTGTGTTGGTTGATGAGATCCCCTTCCCTCGTGAGATCACGACCACCAAGCCATTAGCTTTACTGGGTCATGGTAAGCCAGTTATATTAAGAGCACCTCTATTCAATCCGTCGGATTGAACGGGATTCTGTCACAGAGTTTGTGAGAGAACCCGACTCAACCTCATCGGGGTTTTTTTTTTTTTTTTTTTTTTTTTGTAGTTAGTTATAATATATTGAGATGTTAATTATATAAATTATAATTTCTTGCTTGGCTAGGACTTTTAATTAGGAAAGAAAATTAATGAATTAGGATTAAACAAAAACAAAAAAAAAAATCTCTTTTGTTACTTGCTATAACTTGGGGGAATTTCATGTCAAACAGGTATTACAGACATTGAAATCCACTTTCTCCAAATCAAGTTCACCGCAATCGGAGTCTACTTAGACACCGAGGTTGTGAAACATTTAGAGCAATGGAAGGGGAAGAAGGGAAGTGACCTGGCGGAAGACGATGACTTCTTTGCTGCTCTTATTTCAGGTAAATTATAACCTGTATATTTCAAAAAATATGTCATAAATACAAATTCTTCAATATGTTTTTAGAAAAAGCAGCATATGTTTTGACCCCTGCTGATACATTTGGCACATAAAAATATGAAATTATAAAATTATAAAATTATATTTGATTCAGCCCCGGTGGAGAAGTTCGTGAGAATTGTGGTGATAAAGGAGCTCAAAGGAGCCCAATACGGGGTTCAGATCGAGAGCGCCTTGAGGGACCGATTGGCGGCGGATGACAAGTATGAGGAAGAGGAAGAAGAGGCTTTGGAGAAAATCGTTGAATTTTTCCAGTCAAAATATCTCAAGAAACACTCCGTCATCACCTACCATTTCCCTGCAGCTTCTCCCGCTACTGCTGAGGTAAACAACGTCTGAGAATTATTTAGTTTTTAGTCCATGATTTCGTCATAGAATTTCTTAAAAATTAATCCCCATTATGGTTGAGAAATGAAATAAAAATCACTACTTTTATTATTATTATTTTTTTGGGGTACTTTTTAAGTCCAAAATGTTGAAACTTTTGTGTATGAATTACAGTATGTGAACTTTTTTGAATTTGTGATGGACAGATTGTGTTCTCGACTGAAGGGAAGGAAGAGGCCAAGCACAAAGTCGACAATGTGAATGTGGCGGAGACGATCAAGAAATGGTTTCTCGGTGGGACTTCAGCTCTGTCTGACAGAACCATTTCCAGCTTAGCTGATACCCTCTCTGCCAAGTTAGCTTAATAAGCTTCTTTTTTTTTGTTTTTGTTTTTTTGATGCTTCTGGAGTTTGTTTCTTGAGATCTTCTCTGTTCTGTATTGGTTTTTTTTTTTAAGAATTGGCTATAGAGGAGCAAAAAAAAAAAAAAAAGGTCTTGTAGCTCCTTGTTATATTTGCCTATGTATAATAAAGTGTATGAGATGTTATGATATTTCTCTCTTTTCTACTTTCTCCCTTTTTGTTTTTGGTTTCTTCTTGTGGGGAACTATAAACAACATTGGGGAATGCCTTATAAACTGTGTCGTTTTAAAAAACGACATCTAGTTTATGACCATAGTTCGGTCAAAGGAGCAGACATGTATAGACCGTGAGGGATGCCATCTGAATTGTGTCGTTTAAACGAAAACGACATGTAGTTAGTGACCATAGTGGCCAAGACTCAATAGAGCGGATTGTTTAACTGAAAAGGATGTCGTTTATAAGTTATAACAACACAAATTTAACGATGGGAACGTTATGGCGTGAATGTCAACAAACTTAACATGATCAACGACATGTTGTTTTTTTAACTGTTAAAGAATCAAACAGTAGCAAAATTTATGAAGACAAATATTTATCGTTTTTTTAAATATAAACATTACCGGAACATATACAAGGTACACAATGATGTCTACAAATCAAAGTGATAGAAGAATTAAAAAAAAAAAAAAGAAAAAAAAAAAAAGAAGGAGAAGCATGTAGTGACGGAGTCAACTCACGTGTAATCTTTTCTTGAAACGACATGTCCTCTTTATCACAGGAAGAAATTACATTGCGTTTGCCTAAAACAATAGTAAAGTTTGACTAAAACAATAGTAAAGTTTGAATGGAAAAAACGACACAGGTTCGAATTTCGGAATGCAAAACTCTCTTTTACAACATTTTCTACTGATTTCTAGCATTTGATTTGATTTTTGTCTCTCAGATGTAAATTATATGACAAGAACCTAAAAAACCAATCAAATCATGGGACATTTAACTTAAAAATTAGGACAGAAAAACAGACCTCATTTGCAATTTTCCTCTGTTGCATGCTACTATAAAGAGTTTTGTTGATGATATCTGTGTGTGTGACATTGCATCGAAAGTCTGGCTACTTTCCTCATAACCATTTTGTTAAACGTGTGAACCCCTCCATGCAAAAGTAACACATAGCGGGGTTCGAAGGGAAACATTACACGAGTTTCCGCCAATGAAAAAGTTTACGCTCTTGTCAATGATGACCATCATCAGCTGGTGGGACAAGCATGCCAATAAACCAGACTTTTTAAAATGTTGCGGAGAGTGATGAAGCCAGCATATTATTTCAGTAGGGCGTGCACTAAAGGATAAAGTTTTTAGTAGAGTTTATATAGGAGTAATCAATTTTTAGTGAGGTATCTCATATTGATCCATATTATTCATTTCGAAATCCATTTGAAACAGGAGAACCAAGGATATAAACTAGTCTTACCAAATTAGACATAGATTTAAGTTGTTTGATATTAGAACTGGTATGCACAACAAAAAAGCCACCAAAAGAGTAACTTTGAAAAACTGGGAATGACACTATCTTCAGAAAAATGGAAATGACAGCAATTACTAAAAATAATCAACTAAAGAATTACTACTCAAGTCAAATAATCAATCGAAAACACATCGTTGAAAAGCTTCGGCCATGAGTTTCTTTTGCACTAGTCCAAGCATTGTGAAAGGCAATGAAAACACATTGTGAAAGAAGAGCATTGTTGAGACTTGAGAACTTACGTGTAAGTGAAATATAAGATGAAATCTCCAAGGTACTCATTTGTATTCTCAATAACCAAGCTTGGACACGTAAATTACCTGATCCCGATCCTTCGAACTCACTTCTTTGTCAACAACAACTCCCGGTGAAACTCGAGACACTTAAGCAGTCTATCTATTGTCTGTCAGAAAACACATCCACTCCGCCATGGGAGCATGATATTTTAGGCGGCAAATAAGGAAGGTGGGGTTGAAAGCTCGTTGTGGAGATCCTTAATCGTACGTAGTAGCTCTTCAACGCCATGCCCGAATATTGAATTTGGTTGTCCGTCTACCAAACAAAACGGAAATTAGCAGGGCATTACGATAAATCATAGAGCAAATACCATAAAGATCCTCAAAGCCCTTGTAACGTCGAAAATTCAAGAACATTGGTTCAAGAAAATTCAAACTATAAACATATATATATATATATATATATATACCCTTCTAAGGTCTTTTTCATAATGAGATCAGATTTTCTTCCTAAAAGTTTTTACTTATGACGAATCTTTTCATGAGTTTTGAAATCTAACGATCCGTGTGTCTGCTAATTATATTTGTAGCACAGTATTAGAATGATTAAAATGTGTTCCCTTTGTCTTTGGGAATTATAGTTTCCAAACAAGTTTACCATAATGCCGGTTATTGAGAACTAGAAAAGAACTGGTCATATATGGTGAATTAGCAAACTAAAAGATTGACTTACAGTGTTCTAATGATGATAAACAGTTCAACAAACGAGTGCCAATGTAGGAAGACCAAAAAATAAGGGGAAAAAAAAAAGCAATGAAATTTGAAAATTAGACTACAAACATACCATGATTTGTAGGATTATCTCCCAATCCAGTAGAGACGTCACAGTAGAGAATAGGATAGGCAACAACACTATGCCACCTTAGACGACAGCAATGATTCTTAAATTTAAATATATGTCTACTCTTTTCCGGTGGAATTATCCTTCCCAAAATCAAATGACATAACTCCCGAACCATTCTTCGGAGAATCTAAACCAAGAAAAATAATATCAGAATAGGGGTGAAAACCCAAGGGTCTGTAGAAGTTGTTCTCAAAGTCACATTTTGCATCGCTTTTCGAAAGTCCCTGGACAATTGACCATTCATAGGTCCCCGTAAGCACCCAGATGCAGAGACACAAATTCTTGTCGAATGCCATAAATTTGATCCGATCATTGCTCAGTCCAATGCATCCATTCAGCCATTTCTTAGCAACAGCAGGCAGGTCAATTGCGCAAGCCTGATACTCCAAGCTCAATTTTCTATCGACCACAAATCTCAACAAATGTCCAGACATGGATAGTCCACAAATCGAGCCCCTCGGAGAAGCACACATTCTTTAATCCACTCAGCCATAACAACATGATGTTCCAGTAGGAATAGCAGTTTTCTCCAGTGCCTCGTCTCCGAATCATACACGTTCAAACATCTCAAACCTTGGAACTGAACAATCCTAAAGAAACAAGATTCAGAAGGGTCATAAGCAAGTGCAGCATACGTCTGAACAAGAGAGGTTTTAACGGGTAAAGCAATAGCCGCCTGTTGGTTGGTGACGAGGTTGATAACAAAATAGTGATCCAATGTCGACGATGGACTAGGAGCATAGCAGTACATGAACAGCCCGTTGCAGAAAACTCAAACCGAATCGTGAAGTTCTCGAGAGTATAGATTTCCATTGCAAATCCGTAACGATGCCGCCACCGCCACCGCAGCCATCGATATCGACTACACCGTGGGGCCATCCGCGTATCTGCAGGTGGAGGATGAGTTCGGAACAGGGAAGATAGAGGTGGTCTTGGGAAACCAGTAGGCTGTGATTAAGCGAAACCATGATTTGGAAACGTAAGCAAGACCTGCAAGGATGTTGGTTGGAATTCTAAGTAAAGTGTCGACCTTTAGTTCGTCAGGCAATTCATCAAACAGTTTCCGAGCATTACCGCCATTGTCATTCTTCTTCTCCTTCTCCTTCCTCCTAGTCACGTAAATCTTCTCGCAAGCCATGCTACGTGGAAACCTTAATAGAGAGTGGTTCAGAATTTAAAGTAAATCCAAATATAAAGAAAATTTTTAAGAAAAATATTTTTATTGGTTTTGTTTCTCAATTATTACATCACGCTCTCTCTCCCCTTTCGTTTTCTTCTTCGTGGGATGCACTGTGCTTTTTCCGTCGATGGAGGTGGGTTAAAGGGCAATCATGACTAGGGGCGGATTTAGGGTGAAATTTTTTCTTATTTTATTTTTACCCTAAAAATTTTATAATTTTTACAATTTATCTCATTAAAATTAAAAAATTATCATATAGTTCATAATTTACCCAAAATAAAAAATAAAAAAAATTCTCATATAATTCTCATTAAAATTAATTTTATAAAAAAAAGTTTACACTTTTATTGTTTTGGCCTTACTAAAATTAACTAAAAAATTAGGACAGAAAAACAGTTACATACAAAATTAGGACAGAAAAACAGACTTCATTTGCAATTTTCCTCGGTTGCATGCTGCTATAAAGAGTTTTGTTGATGATATCTGTGTGTGTGACATTGCATCAAAAGTCTGGCTACTTTCCTCGTAACCATTTTGTTAAACGTGTGAACCCCTCCATGCTAAAGTAACACATAGCGGGTTAGAAGGGAAACTTTACATGAGTTTCCGCCAATGAAAAAGTTTACGCTCTCGTCAATGATGACCATCATCAGCTGGTGGGACATGCACTCCAATAAACCAGACTTTTTAAAATGTTGCGGAGAGCGATGAAACCAGCATATTATTTCAATAAAGCGTACACTAGATGATAAAGTTTTTAACATAGCTTATATAGGAGTAATCAATTTTTAGTGAGGTATCTAATATTGATCCATATTATTCATTCGAAATCCATTTCAAACCGGAGAACCATGGATATAAACTAGTCTACCAAATTAGACATGGATTTAAGTTGTTTGATATTAGAACTGGCATGCACAATAAAAAAGCCACCAAAAGAGTACGTTTAAAAAACAGGGAATGACACTATCTTAAGAAAAATGGAAATGACATCAATTACTAAAAATAATCAACTAAAGAATTAATACTCAAGTCAAATAATCTATCGAAAACACATCGTTGAAAAGCTTCGGCCATGAGTTTTTTTTGCACTTAGCCCAAGCATTGTGAAAGGCAATGAAAACACATTGTGAAAGAAGAGCATGCTTGAGACTTGAGAACTTCCGTGTAAGTGAAATAATAGAATATGAAATCTCTCTTTCGTTATTTTCGTTCTAGTACCAATTAGGGTCTATAATATCTACATACGTGTATATATATACACACATAAACTTGTCTATGATATCTTTAAATATAAATAATTTAAAAATAAAAAAAAATTTTAAAAAAAAACTTGACTATCATATGAGTTAATAATAGATTTATAAATATTCTAACAGAAAGAGAGTTTAATTGCCTGAATGAAAGAGCCAAGTTTCTGGAGCAGAAAATCATGGTACTTAGAAGCACTTTGATGAGCAAAGTCGTTCGTTTGAGCAACCCGTAGAGACTAAAAATCACGTCATTAGTCCCAACACTGATCACAAACAAGGCGTCCCTAACCAATCCCTTGAGACTTCTCTTTCCCGACAGCTCTCTCTATTCTCTTCACGGCTTTATCGAAGTTCCGCAACTGCCTCTTCATACCAGGAACACGAGTAACGGCGGTCGTCGAGTGATCTAAGCCCGATCAAAAGGAGGCGAAGCTGACACCGGTGATCAAGTCGTCGTCGGTGAGTGTCGGATCGAGGTAGGCCGGCAAGAGTTTCTTGATGCCTAGTTTGGAGACTAAGTACTAGTCCATTGTGATCCTTCCATTGCAGAATCTTCCGCTTGCAATGTGGTCCGGGAAGTCACGGCCGTAGGGGCTGTGGTCGGCGCGGAAGAGCTTTGTCATGCCTGTTGTTGCCGGCGTCTACGGTGGAGTCCCGCGCGGGTGCATGGTAGGGGTGGGGGAAGCTCGGCACTTACTTCACTTATATTCACACTAAAAAAATATATTTATATGTATATAGATACATAATTTGAATTTTTAGTACGTTTTAATATTTTAGGTGTTTTGTGAATTTATTTATAATTTTTTGGAGTTTGGATTTTATTTTTAAGATTTTATTTTTATTTTCAGTTACATTTATGATTATGTTGTCAAATTTTATGAAAATTTTAATGAAATTTGTTTTGAAATTTTTTTTTTAAATTCTTAATGGGTAGGGTATGGATATGACACTCCCAATAAAAATTATCTGCATCCACGTTAAATTAGACATGTATGTAAGATAAACAAAGTGACGGATATGAAATTAAGGGAAGCATACCCACCCTCACATCCTTACCCCGTCCCATTGTCATCCCTAAAAGTGACAATCCTAATCTTTCTATGTGTTTCCGTCCAAAACATGACATGAAAACCTCACGTTCAGCCACATATTCAATGTTATATACAGAGAGCAAACAAACAGATGGATTAACGTTGTCACTTTTATCAAGTTTGTCAGATGACGTCACGTGCTCAATGTTATTTTGTGGGGGAAAAAAAAAAGAAAAAAAAAACAACCGAAAAGGCTAATACTGCCAATTATATTGAGTTTAAACAGTTGTAGCTGGCACATTTGAAAAGCTATTGGACAAATTTTGACAATAGTGATAATGTCCAAGAAATGCTTGCAATTTGTTCATAGAATTTGAAGCTGTCTCTCAAACAAACATTTTATTCAATGATCTTACAAAATCGAGCTGTGTTAATTTGACATCCTACTAGGTAGTGCAAATTATTTTCAATCATGCTCCAATTCTAGTTAAGCACGATGAATATTACTTCTAGTTTTTGTTTGTAACTCCTAAATTTTTCATATATATATATATATAATGTATGGCAGATGTACGTGGAGCATATACCAAGCTCTCAAAATCCTCGTTCAGCACAATGAATACATCTAGTTCTAGATTTTAATCTAACAATCATGATTATACCTGTGGGATTTTCTTAGTTACGCTTTTTTTTTTTTTTGTGTGAGGGTGGAGGGTTTTCTTATTTATGTTTAGGAATAGTATTAACGAAATAAACATTTAATATTATGATTACAGATATAGTTTAGTGATAATTTCATACCTGACTTCATTATGAGGTGAATAGTTTAAATTTTAGTCCCCAAATTCAAAAAAAAAAAAAAAAAAAAAACTAATACCACTAGTGTGTTTTAAGCTAGCTTTCAGCAATTCATAAAGTGACTAGATATATGATGATTTGAACAAAAATAAAACAAAAACCCTTGCTCAATTATTGAGGCTTTAGATACATTATTATAGGAATTTGAACTTCAAGCCAAAAAAAAAAAAAGGCAAGAAAATTTTATTCACTTATATGGAAAAATGTGATTGCAACATTGTTATAACAGAATAATATTTGTTAAAAGAACAAATAAATAAAAGTCCTAAATTTGGCAATTTGTGTAGATAATGGCTGGTTACTTGTTCTGGATTGAGTTGCATTTAGACCTTATTCAACTAAAGCCCACGTGGGCTTCTTAATGAGGAGGTAGGTTCAAGGTTGAATACCACTTCCAAAGGAGAAAGAGATAAATAACATTTTTTATATAAATAATTAAATTAAATAATATATTTTACAAATATTTAGAATAAAAATACATAAATAATTTATCAAGTAAATTATCTTTTAATTTCTTATAAATATGTTACTATCTAGTAAATTTGTTGTCTACCTAGTGAATTTATAATTTATTTTAAATATTTTAAAATCTTGTTATTTATTTTAATTAATTTTATATAAATGCTTCTTTTTTTTTTTTTAATTTTCCTTTTTGGAACCTAGTAATTCATTTGTATCACTTTGATATGAAAATTGAACTTTAATTTTCGTGTTTACTAATGAGTAATCCAATTCGGAAAGAAAAAAAGTAAATTTATGATTTTGAATTCCAGTGTTTACTTTTGTATTTGAGAATTAAATGACGTGCGTTTTATCTAGAAATATGAAATTAATTTCCTTGTCACGGGGGAACTTGTCTTTCACCTACTACATACAGAAATAAATTCCTTCCCCTAAAAAATAGGAAGTAACTAACTCTATACCAAATATACCAATATTCTTATTTAATTATTTTTTTCATTTAAGGATAATTTCGTAACTACAGTAAATATATTCACAATCCTTCCAACTTTTAAAAAGTAAACACCATAATATGAATTAAATTCCTTGAGTAAATAGATTCCTTAATAGATTAGTAAACAATTTTATCTAATTCTAGAATTTAATTCCTTTTTTCATGAAATTAATTTCTTATTTTTAGAATTCCCCATAAGTAAACGTGATACATGACCTTTCAACAAAAATAATGATACATTTGAGTTCCAAACATTAAAAGTGGAAAATTAAAAAATCACCCTAAAAAATATTTGTTAACTTTTAAATTTAGAGTGTGGATTCGAACTTTACACCTTATAATAGAGTACAAAAAAGATTTGATAATTCACATCCAACTATCTTAGTATTTCTTTTAAAAAATAAATAAATAAATTAGAGAATTTCTCCTTATTAATAAGACATAAAGATTTATGTCTTTTTTTTTTTTTTAAATACCATAAAAATTTTCTTTTTTACTTTCCTTCATTATATTTGAACTTAAAATTGACAAAATTCTACAAAAGTCGAAGGTATTTATTAGATTTAAGTGAGTTAAGGAGGTAGGTTCCGTAATTTACTTTAATAAAAAAAAAGTCCAAGGTATTTATTAAATTTATTTTCTTAGGAGAAAAAGCAAATAATCTTTTTTTTTTCCATTAAAAACAAAAATGGTCCAACTACTTTCTTTTCCTTTCTTTTTTTTTTTTTTTTTGAAAAGCCCCTCAATTAAACCCTTGGCTAAGACATAGGGCTCCATCCTAGAGATGGAAATTAAAATGTGTAATATACGTAATTAATACTGTTGATGCCAAAAATTTGACTCAACATCCGATGGAATCACTTGACGTGATTAGTCTTGCACCGTTGTTCTCCGCCTGATTGCCTGCAAAAGAAAAGCACCTCAAAGTAAGGGGGACACTAGTGGGATGTCTGTTAAGGGCACTCCGATGCTTAAGTCAGTAAGTGACATTGATGAGCAAGCAGAAAAGCAGAAATTTGGCAAGGAAAATAGTCAATACCTGAATGAGTGAGGCACTCCTCTTCTTATAGGCGTTTCCAACGAGTCCGGGTGACCCAATGAGTCATATTCCGAGTGATCCCAACGGTTAGACATTTTTCGGGTATACGGATACTTTACCTCCACTAGATAGATGCCAAGTGCCCTATCAGTAGGGTGATAGGGGGGACACGAGTGTAGGTTAGTACCCGGTGCAGGCAGCAAGTACTCTGTCAGTTCAGTCAAGTGGCAGTGGCTGATGCCGGAGCAGGAACAAGGACAAGTACAGTGCCAAGTACCGGGCGCCAGGTGTTAGGTGGTGCAGGGTAATGGGTGTGGCGTGCCCTGTCACAGTACAGTTGTCAGCCGAAACGGAACGGAGTGGGGCAAGGGCAGCATAGGCCGATCAACCCAAAGGAAGCTCGGCCATGGTCGGGGAAGTGTCGCTCGAGCTAGTATCTTGGATCCTGATGGTGGTTTGCTCGATGTTTCTAGAGGAGAGCTAATTATTGGAATCGGCAACCCAACAGAGGTGATGGTAGGTCAACTCGGTAACCCGAGAAGGTTTTGCAAAGAACTGGACTTATCTGGACTGGTCAGATCTCTCTGAGTAATCATATTTCCCTCCTCAGGGCCGGCAAATGAGTATTCTTATTCTTGCGCACTTTGTTTGCCGATGGCAAAGTAGTCCTCGGCGACGGAAATATTACCACATCAACAAAGACTGAAGCAACAAATTCTCTCTCTGTTATCAAAAGCAATCATGTAGCTATTTACTTCATTGAGAACCACAAGTTGAATAACATAAAATTATAGCCACACACATGTATTCGTGTTTATAGACATACGTCTATGTCAAGCTTAATAAATAAGAGAAACCCACTAAACAAGATTCGACTAGATTTTGGTGATCTTCACCAAAAGTCTTTCCAAATCCAATAATCCTTATAAACAGAGGTACTGTACCACAACCTGTACATGCATTGTCCTTGTACAAATATTGGATATGTTGGTAAGCTATTTGCACACAACAACATTGTTGGCTTATGGTATGTTTTATGGTGCTCAAAAGAGGATTCCTACTATTTAGTATAGTGTTGGTAACATTTTCATTCTACAGTTCATCTCCACATGTCACCACTAATTTATTTGTTTATTTATTTATTTTTTGCACAACTAGAAATAAAAACTTTGCAGATGGGTGATGATTGGAAAAGAGGTGTGGTCCAATTGTGCAATATGCAGTGAAGAAGGCAGAAATTTCGACGAGGGAGTTAATAAGTATGATAAATATTTTGTCAAAATAAATAATTTATTTACTTTAAATGAAAGAGAAAAACAAATAGACGTACTTAACAAATATATTGCAAGTTTTTATTTTATTTTATTTTATTTTTACTAACCTTAATAAATATTACAAGTTATTAAAGAGAAAATGTCCTGTTATGTGTTTAGGGATATTAGTTGGACTATGATATAAAAATATGATTTTTTTTCTTCAAAAATTTTCAGGGGAAAAAAAATAAGGTTTGTAAGTTTTTAGGGGGGATATCATTCAAATTTTTTTGGAGGGGGCTAATATGAAAATTAAAACAAAAACACACATAAAAATGCAAATAAGAAAAAGTATGCCTCCCTAATAGCTACGAACCCGGTAACATGTATCATGCTAAAGAAAATCCCCACCCCCCCTTTTTTTTTTCTTTCTTTCTTGATAAATGCTTAAGAAACAAGAGATTTTTAAGATAGGACTTGAAAAAATATACAACATGGGATTCTGTTTGTCAGTTGTTAATTTTGTACTTAAACTTGTACGTTTTATGTGTTATTTTATTTTAATGTGATTTAATCGGATCCCACGGTTAGGTACGTATACTACGAGTATGAAACCCCTATAACTCACAATTATGAGACCCTTTCCGCGAAGAGACCATAAGAATCTATCATTGTCAATAACAGGTATCCTCACAACAGAGACAATGATCTTAGGTAGTGCATGAATGATTTTTATTTTTTATTTTATTTTATTTTTTTCTCGAGTAGGCCCACAAAAGTGATAAGAGGAGAAGAAAAATGGGAGCAAAAGAGTTCTTAGATTCCATTCTGTGAGCAACAACTTGATGATTCCTTACGTTCCATGTGCCTTTTTTTCTTCTCCTAATAATGTCTATCAAATCAAACAGGGAAAAGAGAGAGTATATCATTATTTCTAATTAATTAAGCTTTCATTGCACAAATGGGTTTCCTACTAAAAATTAAAAAAAAAAAAAAAAAAAAAAAAAAAAAAAAAAAGGGTTCCTTCAATTTTCCATTACAGTTATCTTTAATCTTTAGCAGACCAAAAGTGCCCATAATTTGTGTGTTTTGGAGTGAATAAAGTTCCCATGTCATGAGGAAGCAAAAGAAGGAAAAAAGAACTAGGGACTTTTGTGAGTGGAAGCTAGAACAACTTTGTGGCTTGTGAATTGTGACAGGCTTATTTACTTCCTTCCTCTGACTTGGTAAAATTATGGACCATCCCGAAAATTTGATGCTCGAGAACCATAATCTGATTCCTCCATCTTCCTTGCTCTTAATTTGACCCCTTTTTACATTTAGCAAGGTTGGTTCCAAAAAGTTTAAAAAAATAAAAAATATAAAACATCAACAATATAAAAAAATGAGTTATATGCAAATCACACTTCAGCAATTGAACTTTTTCTTGAAAGTTTCTTGGATGCCTCTGTTTTTGGAAGTTTAATACAGATTAAGATTATCAAACTCAAGTTTTTTCTCCATCTAGGAATGTACATCACAGAATTGCTTCAGAACCCATCTCATAAACCCACACCAACTACTAAATAAACTAACTATAAAAAATTCCAAAATATTAAAATAAAAAATAAAATAAAAACAACACAACACAACAAGAAAGTAGTTCTGTTTGTCATCCATCATATAATTTAGCTAGCATCATCCACACTAACTGCCACCTCACCTTGTCCTGCAGCAGCAGCAGCAGTCCCGCCGCCGCCGTGATGCCGAGCCCCGAAGGCATCGGGCTCGGCGGGGGCGGAGTCGGAGTCGGAGGCGGCTTGCTGATCAAGCAAGGACTGCCTGCAAGTCGGGCAGGAGGAGTGGGACACAAGCCACGGGTCAATGCACCTGACGTGGAACCCGTGGTTACATTTGGGCAGAACCCTGACTCGCTCGCCTTCCTCGAACTCACCGAGGCAGATGGTGCAGTCCGTGTCGAGGATCTTGATCGCGGAGGCCGATCCGTAGGCCGCGACGGGGATCTTCCGCAATGCGCTCTTCTTCAGCCCCGTGGCGGCCAGCCTCGTCGCGGCCTCGTCCGGCGTCTCGAACGCAAACCTCCTCGTGCACCGCAGCGCGCACCGCACGATCGAGTTCAGCCCCAGCGCGCATATCAGCGCGCACAGCAGCGCCGCCAGGATTATCACCATGTTCGTGTCGAAGTTCGCCTCGCTCGCCAATGTCCCGCCCGAGCTGCTACTACTCGTGTTTACACTACTACTTTCATTACTAGTACTAGTACTATTACTACTACTACTTCCATTAACGGGTTGAGGAGTTGTTGGAGCCATTTTTGGAGGAATTCTCGAACTGGTTTTTTTTTTTTTTTTTTTTTGGTGAAGATCAGAAGAAGAGACAGAGTAAGGTTTTACGAAAATTGGCTAGAGAGTTCGTTGTTCCAGGGCTTCTCAGCACCGAATCGGACGACGAAGGAGATGGAGAGGAGGGAATTCATTCTCAGCGGTTGAAATTTTGTGGCTTGAATCTGATCCACTCTTGTTATGTAATGTTTTGGATTTGCGTGTAAAGTAGGGAACTGAAACCATAGAGATTTGTAATGTGGTTTTAGTGGTTGTGTTTTTTTTTTTTTTTAAAGCTTTGGGTTTTCTTTGTTGATGAGATGTGGTAAAGAAAGTATGGTATGGGCCTTTTTTTTTTTTTTTTTTTTTTTTTTTTTTTTGGGGGTTGGGGTGTTTATGACTGTGGGGATTCCAACTAGATAAAGACTTTAGAAAGAAAGAAGAAGCATCCTGACGGCTGGTGGCTTTGGGATAAGGCAAAGGGGTGATAAATAGTGTGTATATATTATATAGTACATATATATTATATCATATATGTTTAGCTCTTTGAGTTCACTTCACATACGTCAATGCCTTCAAAAATCTCAGCTGGTCCTCCTTTATTAATCCAACAAAAAAAAAAAACCCCAACTTTATTTTCTCTACAAATCAAGGTAAAAAAAAAAAAAAAAATGTTGACAAGATTAAAGATGTAAAAAAAAAAAAAAAAGAAGGCCTATGTAGCAGCTAGCTTAGCCTTACCCATGTACTGCGATTGGTGCAGTTAAAATCTAGCTGGTGAGCACACTGGTTCTCTCCATTATTTTTCAGTCATGAAAGAAGAGAGAGAAAGAGAGGAGAGAGAGAGAGAGAGAGAGAGGGTGTGTTGATAATTGGATGTAATCAAGGGAAGTGGTGGGATATAACGAAGGAGAGAAGTTATTTGTTGGGTGTCTTTTCGATTCATGAATCAATATTTATCTCTGACAGAAATGACAATTAAATGTTCAAATGAAAACATTTTAAAATGAAAAATATTTGAATAAAAATCTTACTCCTGATTTTTAAAATTTTGTCCAAAAAAATTATAAAAGACAACATTTTGTAATATTTCATGTAGGTCTTGTTTGGTAAAAAGTTTAGTTTAAATTAAACTGTATTTTTTTTATCATGTTTTTTGTCTTTTTCTTTAAAAAGTTATTTGTCTTTTCTGAAAATTCAAAAAAATTCAAAAAAATTTACTATTTAAACTTACAAATCTTAACTCAAACTTACACACCAAACACCCCCATAATTTCAAATGTTATTTAAAATGTGGGAAAATAATTCTCTATCAAATAGAGGGTTAAGAATCAAGTTCCACTGATCATCTTGATTAAGGTACCTGATCCTAAGTAATCGTAGTTAGATTTATTTGTTTTTTTGTTAAATGCTTATTCGCAGCACCGAATCCCTTTTTCTCCCCCCCCCACTAACTCAACTCAACTCAACTGTTTCTTGCACTGAAAGGCCAAGTTAGCATTTAGTCACATTCAGTCATTTCCAATCATTGGATCCCTAAGTATTTTCTTTCAACTAAGTCTGTTTCTCCGTAGCTTTTAATTAATAATTAACCATGGTTTTATGACACCCCTCAATACCCACCGTAACAAAGGCCGATAGAACTTTTTACTGGCAAAAAAAAAAAAAAAAAAAAAAACCGAGAATCAACCAGAAAAGAAGAGCAAACTAAAAAGTAAAAGCTCATAATACTTATCCAAAGATTTTCTCTCGCTAATCTAACTTTTCGCCTCCAAAGAAGAAAAAGAAAAGTGAATCTTAATTATTTTTTCTCCTTTTCCCCTCGTAAGAAATCTTGTATTATTTTATTTTGGTGCGGATTGATATTTTAATCCTTTTATGTTACGTGTTATAAGTTTTTCACAATTTTATTTGAAAAATAGTTTTTTTAGGGCATGAGATATATTATTACTTTAAGTCATAATGAGACGGCTGAAGAATTAACGTAAAAATTTAAACAACTGTATAAATGTATAGAATATAAGTCAACTTTTCCTTACCATAAAATGATTAAAATAGTCAAACATATTGGTAAGAAAAAAAATTCACTCCTTACTCCAAGTTCCACCCCCTCCCCCCCTCCTTTTTTTTTTTTTTTTTTTTTTCAATCCAAATCATGTTAAGCTTTTTTTTTTCTCTCTCTCTTTTTTCTTAATAAAAGAGAATATTGACGTCAGGACATTCCGAAATCAATGAAACGGAAGAAAAATCTCGTTCATATTTTCTCAACTACTAATCAGAGAGTTTAAAATTATTAAAGTTGAGTTTAATTTAACAGACTATTAGAAGTATAATTACAGTCTCATATCTAATAATGAACTTTATTCTCGAAAACTAGATAAAAAATTTTCTAGATAAATCATCTTTTTATCGTCCACTCCCCACCGATGGTATATTCATGTTAAACTTGATTGATACTTAGGGTTTGTTTGGTGTGTAAGTTTGAGTTAAGATTTTTAAGTTTAAATAGTAAATTGTGTTGATTTTTCAGAAAAGACAAAAAAAATTTTGAAAAAAAGACAAAAACTTTTAAAGAAAAAGACAAAAAAAAGTTTGAAAATATTAGTTTGGACTAACGGTCCAAACAGGCCCTTAGTAGTATTAAATGAGTTCAGTTAGCCCTCCTGTGTGGCGTGTGAAGAAAAGACGTGTGGGCATGTAGCTTGAGGCGGCTGGCCCCCACCCAAAACCGCCATATATACATATATAGATATATACACATATATACCTATATGTAGGCTCCACGTGTGTCTATTCTAGTTTTCATTTCATTGCTGGTGGAGGCTATGTAACTAACATAGCCCACTGGACCATAACACCTGTCTGGTTTTCTGCCTGGACTGTTCCAACTCCATACAACCTCTGACACTTGTTATTGTTCTCTCACCAACTTTCCTTGACTCTCCTTAATTATTTTAAGAACTTTGATTTAAGTATTCGTCTGGATAACAAATTCAAATATAAAGGAATGTTTGGTGTGTAAGTTTGAGTTACGATTTGTAAGTTTAAATAGTAAATTTTTTTGAATTTTCAGAAAAGATAAATAACTTTTTGAGAAAAAAGATAAAAAACATGATGAAAAAAGTACAGTTTAAACTAAACTCATGACCAAACAAGGCCTAAATATTTATTTGATGTTAAGGATTAGATTATAAAATTTAAATTTAGATTATTCATATAATTATAGAGATATTTAAATTATTTGAGTTAAAAATATAAAAATTTAAAATGTGATTGAAAAAAAATATTAATATGAAACTTATTTCGTTTTTTTTTAATTTTATGTAATTAAAAAAATATATTTTATTTGAACTTGTCTATGTAAAGTTATGGACTTATAAAGTTTAAGTTATAAAACTACACAAGTAGTGAAACTGAGGGAAAAATATAAAATTTGGATTGTGATTTCAAGATTTAGATTGTGCATTTAATCACATACTAAGTTTTTCATCTTAATTTTTATCTATTTTTAAAAAGTCAATAAAAATTGTAATTAGTTTTTTAAAAAATTAACCAATTTCAACATAAAAATTTCATCCAAAATTCCAAACAATCTCTAAGGGTCCGTTTGGTTCGCAGGTTTGAGTTGATATTTTGAAGTTGAAATAGTAAATTTTGTTGACTTTTCAGAAAAGACAAAAAACTTTTTGGGAAAAAGACAAAGACTTTTTAGGAAAAAGACAAAATTTGAGTTGAAAAGTTGGAACCAAACCTGCGAACCAAACGGAGCCTAAATAATAACCTGTGGGACGATGTTCAATTTTGTTCTTCTGTAATTGGGGTAAAGACGGCTGAAGAGTGTTGTACCAAAGCTGTCAAGTTTTCTTGCATACGCTTCACAAAGATTCTTCAATCCACTTGACCAAGAATCAAGCTCAAAGCTAATACATCCTTTTTTTATTTAATTTGTTATGATGTGGATATATCTAAATAATTTGTGAAATTGACTCGATTTGAAGACTATATTAAGAAATAATGAACATCTGACCACATTATCGAAGATAAATAAGAATATGGACGGAGTCAATAAAGTCATAGAGTGACTCAAGCCACCCTCAACTTTCTTTTTTAAACCTGTTGTACAAATTTAAGTTCCCTCAAAACTTTTTTTCCCCACCTTTCTTTTTAGCTTATATATAAATATTTGTACAAATTTACATGTGTCTCTCATAATATTTTCTGACTTCGTCGTTAAATAAGAGTAGTCGAGAAATGATAAGCTCGGCTACTTATCGTAATTCTTGTGTGATGCTAATAAAACTTGAGGAACCCACGGTGCCGAGTGACCGGTGGGTCAGCAATTGCACTTACAAATGTGACAGACACAAAAATAAATGAAAATGTTACTGCCACGGATCTTCCCTACATCTAAGACCCCTAAAATAACTGCAACATGGGCGATTATCAGCCACGGAAAATGGCTTTCTAGCAATCACATGATTTGTGTTTTCTTGTGCCTACGTGATGAAAATATCATAAAGACTTGAACTTCAGAACTATATATATTGGCTGGTCTCGCTTTCTTGCTGAGCTTGTTGATCTCTTTTGGACTCCAAGTTACGATCTTGTTTGTTCATCTGCTTACTCCGAAAGATGGCTTTTCTCATTTTTGTGCTTCTGCACGATTGCTATATAGTGCATGCAATAGCTATATCATTTTTAATCACGCCGTTCAAATGTTTTTCTACCGTGTTTTCTCATATAGAATTTTAAATTTTTAGTTTGAAAAGTGAGTTTAAAACGGAGATTCAAACAAAATCTTTTACATCTCAATTTTTTTTTCATCTTTTTGTAAACAAATTAGATTGTTCTCATTATTATTATTATTTAGGTAGAACATGATTGAAGGTTTATGATGAGCTCACTCTCTTCCTTCTTAACAACTTTGTGAAACCCGTGCAATTGTGTAGAACATGTTTTTTTTTTTTTTTTTTTCTCTCTCTTACTTACAAACAAGTAAATACATATATCTCATGAGATATATTGATCATAAAGATTTTCGGAAGGAGATATTAAATGTAGAACATGCGTCTTCAATCTTGATACTCTATTTGGTTAGCGACTTTTCTACCCAAAAGGTTAAATCAATTAAAAAGAAGAAATTGAACCTTTTGTTTTGTTTTGTTTTGTTTGTTGGTTTGTTTTGTTTTTTTTTTTCCCCCCCTTCATTTTTCTTTTGCGTAAACAAATAAGCTTCTATACTACTTTTTTGGCTCGCAGCTTGTAAGAGAAAAATCTCTATCGTTTTCTGCTGATAAGGACAATATAGAGACCTGATCATGCTACTAGAGATACATGTGAGTCTCATGTGTTACAGTTCTGTTAATGAGCACTTCTATGTGCCCTATGAGAATTTAATCCCATTTTTATCTGATAAATTTTGATAAGATTAAACAATTGTTTTTCCTTTTTTTTTTTTTTTTTTTTTTTAAGTGAGATTCACAAATACATATCAATTTAATAAAAGTGATTTTGAATAAAAACGAGGTTATGTAATGCCAGAACTTATAGTAGGAGTTATATGTTTATCTATTGTTAAGTATTATTGAATGCTGGATTGTATTTTTACGGTCTGATTAATGATTAGGATCGATTTTACGTTACACGTTATTTTAATATAAATATTCACACATTTGATTGTTAAAAGATTAATTTAACAATTAATAAAGGAGAAATACTGTTTCTAATTTATTCACCAAAAAAAATACGGTTTTTAATTTTTAAATTTTTTTTTGGGTAGTATTTCCCCTATCTTATTTACAATAAAAGAAAAAGGGCAAAAAAAAAAAAAAAAAAAAGTTATGTTAACAGATACGGAACTAACATAAGCTCAGTGAAGGCCTCAGGCTTAAGCCCCCATCAATTTGTTTTTTCAATTTGTAAAATTTAAGTGTTTTTTTTAATATTAATCTATAACTATTTTATAAATTGGAGTTACAATTTTTACTATTAAAAAATTAGTAAAGTTATTTTATCTTCTTCATTTGTTTTTTTTTTCTTCTATCCTTCTTTTGGCTTTTGCTTTTCCTGTTGCCGTGGACGTTTGCAAGGATGTCCTCCTTTGTTCTTTTCTTTACTTTTCCTAATTCCCTAAAATAATTATATACATAATTAAAAAATTATGTTTTCTATTTTTGCTTCTTCTTCTTCTTATTAATAATATTTTTTGGCCTAAGATTCTCTCTTCTTATTTACATCTATTTTTTGTACATTCTTTTTTTTTTTTTTTTTTCATAAATCACATTCTTATTTACATTTGTGAAAATAATAATAATTTTTTCAAAATATGACATGACTTAATATTTGTACTTAGAATTCTAAAATAGTATTTTCAAATACAATGTTCATAAATTTTTTCCCCTAATTACTCTATAAATATGCTTAACTAATCTAAAGCTATATAACAATTGCTCAAAGTACATATTATATATTTTTTAATTTAAAAACAAAAAATTCAAACTATATATCTTGAGATAATATTAAATATAAAATTATTATTAAATTATGTTTACAATTATTGTCACATATATACAAAACGACTTTAATTACTAATTTTTATTACTAAAAATTTATGGGTTTGTGTCTGTTGTTAATTGGTTGTGATTTGTGAAACAAACTGGCGTGGCTTGCACAGAATCTGCGGCCACCGAGTAGGCAGTACACGTGTCAATCTAGTCCTCCCAATAATTATTACCATAATGGGGGCCACCTAGAAGTAAGTATAACTGCCACGTGTTAACAGTGGTGACTTAACCGATAACTCAGTACAAGTTCATCGGAAACCGCGGTCTTTTTGTCCGTTTCGATGAAAACAAGGTATGGGTTTAAGACAAACACAGACCTTGACTCCTGCCCATGACTGACACGTGTTTGTCTGAATCAATGGATTTCTTCTTCTTCTTCTACTACTTAGGAATTGGGTTTGAAGCCCACACTTGGAAGTTGCGTTCCAAGGCTGACTCAAAGCTCGGCCTTCTAAGAGTTTGGGTTTGGGCATTCACCCATATACATTCGAGTCAGCATCTTCTATTCAATTTTAATGATCAAATAATACTAATCAATTATATTTTAACATATTATAAAAATTAATTTTTAAAATAATAAATAAATAATTAATATTTTAAATTTTTAAACTTGACATAATATTATGAATTATATATCATTTAAAACATAAAAATTTGAATAGAGGATAAAACTCCGATCCACTAATAACATCGAATCAATTTTGGTTCTTGGGCTAATCTTGATTCTTCTCATTTGGTGATTCAGAAGGGGAGAAGGATGAGAAAAAATTATCTAAATAATCATTTTTTTTCATTTATTGATTAATATAATATAAATTCATCACTCTTTATGAATATGACACAAATTTTAATTAATTAAAATAGTGTTAATTTTTTGTATCATATTGATATAATAATCTCTAAATTTATTTTATCAGGTGCTTTCCTTTTTGGAGGAATGTAACTCTTAGCTTATGTTATGATAGATTAGAAAAAGAGGGGGAAAAAAAGAAGAAGTCGAAAGAGAGATTTTAGAGAGAGAAAAAGAATCTCATTATCTCGGTTCTCGTATGTTTTGTATGTTTGTTTCATTTCAATTCATTCTCATATTTTAAAAACGTGTTTGACTGTTTAACTTAGTTGTCAATTCTCATTTCTCTCCGGTTTGAGAATGAAAATTTTGGCCTATTTCTAAAATAACAACCCCTCGTTTTCTTACTTTTTTTCTGCACCTGCATTGCAAGTAACATATCTATATTCAAAAGTTTTTCTTTTCTTTTACTTAAGTTTTAAATTGCCATAATTTTCATTTCATCTCCGATTGAGATGATTTTTTTTATTCAATGTGCTGATAATGAAAAGAAGAACAAATCCCATCCTATTTTATATGCAGACATAGTCTAACAATAATACTATATTTAATTCATTTAAAGGTGAAGAGTTCGAATCCCTTACTCTTAAGTTTAAAAAAGAAAGAAATAAGTCTATATTTAGAATACGGGTTTGAGAATTAATTATTAAGTTGAAATTGATTAACTTTTAAAAAACTAATTATAATATTTATTGATTTAAAAAAATAAAAACTGATATAAAAATTTTAAATTTATACCTGAGAACCAAACAAACCACTGCAGATTTTAAATTTTATGCCACAAAAAAATGAGAATTATCTTCAAATTCCGGATGCGCGTGAGATGTCATCTAATGTGTCAAGGAAACGACATCGTTTTTCGTGGCGTTGACGAAACGCGACCCCGACTAAAGAAAGAACCGAGTCTGAAGACAAGTACGGAGGAGAGAGATAGGAGAGGACCGGAAATAGTACTCCCAAAAAAAAAAAAAAAAAAAAAAAAAGAAGCTTCAGACAGACAATGGAGATGCGAGATCCGTCGAAACCGGATCGGGGTCCAAACCCGAACTACGAGAACCAGGCCTCTCGCTCCCCCTCTCGGTTTCCCCACGCCATGACGGCGACGACAACGAAGACGTCGTTTCCGGGTCCAAGCCCGGGCTTCCCGGCCCGCGGATCTTACCACCGGAGGGCCCAATCGGAGGTCCAATTCCGTATTCCCGACGACGTCGATCTGCTTTCCGATCCCTTCGACGGCCCTTCCGGAAGCTTCGAAGAGCTCGGATCCGAGGACGACCTTTTCTGCACCTACATGGACATCGAGAAGTTCGGATCCAAGCTCGACAATGGAGGATCCGCCGCGCCGAAACCGGACAATGCCGGTGGAAATATCGGCGGCTGTGGAGGAGGAGGAGGCGATTCCGGAGGAGAAGAGAAGAATTCAAGGCCGAGGCACCGGCATAGCAATTCGGTGGACGGTTCCTCGATTTTAGAGACGATTGAGGCTAAGAAAGCCATGGCTCCTGATAAGCTCGCTGAATTGTGGACCATTGATCCCAAGCGAGCTAAGAGGTATGAATGTATGTAATTACAGTTTGTTTTGTGTACATCTGCAATTCTGATTCGTCGATTTGGTTCTTTGTTGTAAATTTCTTAATTAATTTCTAAATCGCATCACAATTTAGATCATTCATACTTCATTGCTGAACTTGACAGAGAAAATTAGACATTTCTGTTCGTTTGATTTCTCGGAGTTGTATTTCGTTTTGGCTTTTCATTGCTGAAGCAAATTTCAAAGTAAATCTTAGATCTTGTTACTGATCTCACACAAGGACAAGGTGATAGACTGATAGGGGAACCTTTTTTTTTTTTTTTTTTTTTTTATGAAAGAGAAACTTTCTGATTGTATTGTTTACTCCAGCCAATCTAGGTTGAGACTGAATTAGATTTAGTCCTCTGAATAAAGTTTGCTGCATTTTCAAAGCTGTTCAATTGGGTTGGTATATCTAACGAGTATAATTTGAAACTGACATAAAGTACGTTTTAAATATGCCAATGATTCGAGACATTGAGATCTAGTTGCCTGATGCAGTGAACACATTGATGCACGCCGTTTATACCAGTTTGGCACCCAATTTTTCACCCACGTTTTGAACTTTTTTTTAATAGTGTTTTCTCGCTTTAAAATTTAATTTGCTGTTGAATTGCGGGTTTGAACCAATGATCCAAACAGGATCCTATTCTTTGCGTTCTGGCTACTAAGTTCTTGAACGTATTGATTTGAATCATGTGATCCATCACTTTGATGAAAGTTCGTGTATTGCCTCATTAGAGCTTCTGAATGTAACGCATCTCCTTTTATTTTTCCTCAAAGAAGAGTTGATATAAGATTCTAAGAAAGTTTGTGTGGTTATTTATCTGTAACATTGGATTCTTTTTTTGTTTACTTTCACAAGTTCAAAATTGAGGTTTTTGGGTACTAATTTTCATAAAACTTTTATTTACTTGTTCATACAGGATCTTGGCAAACAGGCAGTCTGCCGCTCGTTCTAAAGAGAGGAAGGCCCGTTACATGACAGAACTTGAGAGGAAAGTTCAAACCCTTCAAACAGAAGCCACTACTCTTTCTGCACAACTAACCCTTTTCCAGGTTCTTGCAGAAACTCTCTTTGGACTTGCTTCATATACATATTAGTTACGCAATTAAAAAAGGACGTGGTTAACCTTACTTAGATATGGTTGCTTTATTCTCTTTGCTCTACTCGGCTGAACACTAACGTGAATGTCTAAGTAGTTTCCTCATTTCTTGCACAAGTTTTCGTACATTCATGTTGGCTTCTCCATTATTCTACTGTTTTAAGTTAGTTTCCTTTTAACTTCTCCACCAACTATTACACTGTTACCTGATATGTTTATTTGTTTGTCTGTGTTGTTTTGTAGAGAGATACAACTGGTCTTACTAGTGAAAACACAGAGCTTAAGCTTCGACTGCAAGCTATGGAACAACAAGCTCATTTGCGTGATGGTATGTGTGATATTTTTAGTATCTTTTCTTAAAATACATTCCTGTTTTTATTGCAAGTGAAAAAGGCATTATTATCTCCCTTTGTTGGTATAAACGGTTTATTCTAACTCTTTATCATTCAAATGAAGCACTGTTGAGGTCTCCAAAGTAGTATCAATTTTTTTATTGTTCTGTGTCGTCATTAACCAAGCACTTTAATCAATTTCAAAATTGTTCTGCGTTCACTTCTGTTTGAGCTACCTTTCCTTTCTAACTGGCAGTCCTATCCTATGAATGGTCCATTTTACAGCTCTTAATGAAGCGCTGAAGAAAGAAGTTGGGAGGCTCAAGATTGCCACCGGAGAAATGACACATACCGATACTTACAATATGGGAATGCATCATATCCCCTACTCATCCCAATCTCCCTTCTTTTCAAATCAGCTGCAATCCGGTAGAGGTGACACCCGTAACATTCAAATGCCGCAGTTTAATCCACTCCAGCCAAATATATCCACCATGCATCAGCCTATGCTATCTGCCGCCCACTCTCATGCCTCCTCAGAAATGTTGCAGCTGGATCCAATTGGCCGGCTGCAGGGGCTTGATATCAGCAACAGAGGTTCAAATCTAATGAAGCCAGAAGGGCCGTCCATTTCCGCCAGTGAAGGCAGCAGCAATAGATTTTGATGCTAATGCCACTCCTCCTTGCATGGTCGCAAGCCATATATGTTGGATTGTTCATAGACTGACCTTATTGATAGCCAAAGGTACAGTTTAGGGTTTCATCTGAATTTGATTCTTTCAATTTGTTTGGTTTTAGAATTTTTTGTCTAGCTTGTTAGGTTTTAAGTTATT
Organism: Ficus erecta; assembly: GCA_008635985.1. Classification (NCBI taxonomy): domain Eukaryota; kingdom Viridiplantae; phylum Streptophyta; class Magnoliopsida; order Rosales; family Moraceae; genus Ficus; species Ficus erecta. The sequence continues at coordinate 5,268,230 of BKCH01000010.1, forward strand.
CATGGAATTGTTTCTATTCAATTGAAAATATTTTTTATTTTTTTTCTTCTTCTTCTTCTTTTGGGGTTTCTCTTGTGGGAAGAGAGGGTTGTTCTCAGTGATAGAGAGACGCAGCTTTTTCAATCCCAGGCGTCATCTGTGTTTTGATTATTTGTGACTTTGATCTAATTTGCTGTGAAAAACTCTTTCTCGTTCTGTTTTTTGGTCTATCAGCAAAGAAAATTTTGAATTGTAGCTTACGGTATACTTACAAGTTAGAACAATTAGCCTTTAAACTTAAAAAAAAATAATAACAATAAAATAAAATTTGCCATCCTAATTCTATTCACCTTAAAAATCGTAAAAGAAAATAAACAATCACAAACACGCAGAATTTAGGTAGGTTCACCTCAATGTGAAATTACATTATGTTTTATTTATTGTAGTAATTCACTATGATGATAAAGAAATTCACAAAAGAAACTCTCACACCCTCATACTCTCGTGTTTATTTCTTTACTATCTCTTATAATTAACCCCCATGACAGTGCAAATTAGGACAATTTAAATTATAAATGAGATGTGTAAGATATTAATTAGACTTCACAATTTAAAATTTTTTTAATTCGGTTTAATAGAGTGATATAGGTGGACATGATATTCTCCATTGGAAAAATGGTACCAAGACTTTGCACCAACTTTAATCTGACCAGTTATAATTGTTAACATTTGCATGATCCACGAGACGAATAAAATTACCTAAATTTTTAACATATTTCAAAAGAAGATGGATGGAGTAGTATCCAAGGTTGTTTACCAACCATGAAATCAAATCAACTCACTAACAACCTAGGAAGCCTCTGTTTGTCAAGTACGAGCCATTTTAGTCCAAGATGTCAGCTGCTTTTCAAGTTTAATCGACCACCAGGAAAAATGCCCAATCTTTTTATTTTTACATATATATATTTTTACTAGTTAAAAGCAAGCACGTGTCATGCATGTGCATATTCAGCTTGTTAAATATTTAAGTAGTCGCATATATATAGATAAAAGTGGATAAATTATATGTTGTCACATGGTATGTGGAGAGAGGTGTACTAAAGATGTTCTTGGCTCTTTTTTGTATATTAAGATTAAGATTAAGATAAAGATAAGATATGTAAATAATTTTCGTCCAAGATATAATGTTTCCTTGTCCTAGACCTCAATCCATGTTTATGTAGAAGTTTACACATTATTATTATTATTATTATTATTATTATTCAAGTAGATCATTTGCATTCCTCTCTGTTGAGTGTGAAAATCGATAAATAGAATGAGTTTGTACTTGCAAAACACAAGAAACAGTTGAAGGGACCTTCTAAGTCTCCGACGCTCTAGTAAGTGTTTAAAAAAAAAAAAAAAAAAAAAAAAAAAACATTTTGTACCTAAGGAGGCTTGAAATTTGAATGTGAACCCTTTGATTTGGATAGATCCTTTGGCTTGCCAATCTCGGAGGTGGCCTTATCTATAGTTTGAATTTGAATTAGAGGGCTATCTAGACACGTGTTATGTGATTTTAGCGATTTAATCTTTATTTTTGGATCCAATTTGTGTTTGACATTGCTTAAGAGAGTTTCTTAAAGCAGAGATGATGTAGACATGATTGGGTCGGTGGAAATCAAAACTCTCTTTCCTCAATTATTATGCCTCGTGCACGATGGTAAAAATGATAAACTATAGATGCTCTTCAAAATGGTAAAAATTTTAGAAACGTAAACACAAGATTCCCCTCCATGAGCACGAGAAAATTGATGGAACTCTATTCATTATATCCTTTTCACGAAATAAATAGAGAAGAAAAACTAAAAGTAAAGAGCCCGAAACAGAACTAAAATGTCACCTTACAAGGGGAGACAAGTGGCCAACTTGTACAAGATTATCCACTTAAAGGCACATGGGTTAGGGATAGGAAGTTGATGATCTGAAACAAAGCCTTAAAACCCCAAGTGGGGGCCGTTTGGAGGTTGCAATATGTGACCAATGCTGTTAACTCCCCATTTGAAAGTGACCATTCGAGACCGTCTTACCATTTGTCTATTTCCATGTTCCGGTGTCGTTTTGAGTCCCCTGTTGGGCTAATAGACAGCCCTTGTGAGGGGACATTTTCATCGGTCCCCAACACACAACATTTGGATAATAAAATTCAAAAAAAAAAAAAAAAAAGAAAAAAAAAAAAAAAACAGTCCACTTGCCCTTTTGTGGATCTAAATTCAGATCAGAACGAACTTGTCCCTTTAAAAAAAAAAAAAAAGAAAAAAAAAAAGGTTGTTCAAACCTTAGGATCACAAAATTTGTTGATGCCAATGGGCAAAAAAGAAAGGAAAAAAAAAAAAAAAAAAAAAAAGAACTCCTAATAATAATAAATGAAAAGAAACAAATGTCGTGCACTCCCTTTTCCTTCTTGGCAGTGAAAGGGAATTCTCATGCTTGTAATGCCAAATCGAAACATAAGATTTAATGAGCTGACGTTCCTGTTCACAATTTGCTCCTCCTTTTTTTTTTTTTGTTTTTTTGTTTTTTTGTTTTGTTTTGTTTTTTTTTTGTTTTTGGGGTCCACGTGTCATAAAATATGTACGTGAGTAACGTGACACTAGTATTAATGCATAGAACTTTTGAGCCTCTAATTCCACGTTAAAAGGTGTTATTGCAAAAGTCATGTCCTAAAAACTAGACGCAACAGGAAGAATTTGTCAAAAATGATAATGTTATTAAGTGAAATTGACCAAATGAGCTTCCTTATTTTTGCACCGAGCGTCCTACAAAACGCGCGATGTGTAAATAAAGCACTTTGAAATCATTTCGTAAATTAAATTTCTGATAATTATTTTTGTAAATAAGACAATCTATTTAAGTGATTTTATCAATAAATTGATGAAATAAAATGCGTGTATTAAATACATAGTGCTACTCTATTGTTTGGGGGACATTGAACGGTCGGCAAAGAAAGAGAAAGAGAGAAAAAGATCAGCTGTCTATTTTTCACGTCATTTGTGTCCGGCTGCTATATAACCTTTTTATTTTTTATTTTTTATTTTACCATATATATTATCACTTACCAGTTACAATTACCTACTTGTTTTGGTTGGTAAAAAAAAAAAAAAGTAAGTTGACAATATTTTTTAGTTATTGAACAGTCAAGCCGTAAAATTTGACTTTGAAGTCAAATTCGGTGTAGGCAAATCTCACATTTGGTTCATCACCGTTTATTGTACTCCATCATGAAAGGTTTTAAAAAAAAAAAAATATCTTGAAAGACTAAAAATTAAAAAAAAAAAAAAAAAAAAAAAAACTGGGAAAGCCTGTCTCTTCACAAATCAAAGATATTACTGATTCTTCAAATCCAACAAAGAATTCTTTCATATCTATTAGAGACAAATTTGTAGATCTGAAATTCCACTAGGCGAATATGAAGGAAAATGATGCCTTTTCCGTGACATCCTTTGTCACCGCTCAAGAAAATGGTATAAATGCAATATATACACATATATACATACAAAATATACAATACGATGCTTATATGTTAGTGATAAAATCAGAAAATTTTATTAGGTGAGTTAATTAATTAATATATAGATAAATTTTGAATGATATGAATCATATTTTTTTTAAAATTTTTTTAATACAATTTTCTATATATATATATATATTTTTTGTATATAGACAAAGATAAATGGGAGGGAAACAAAGGTTGAGAAGGTCCCAAACCTTAATTCCCTAAGTCCCTCGAATACATATAAAAGAATATTAAAACAATCGGTTCTAATTTTTAAATATTAATCTATATGATATATAAGTTATCATTTTTTTAATTGATAGATATATATAAAATATTATCACATCAATTAAAATTAAACGATTGTATTTAATAATAAAAAGATAATAATTTATCACCATATTGATTAATACTTAAAAATTAATATTATAATTGATATTTTAAAATATGTATATATATGTATATAGACATATGAAACGGAAAATGGTAGCCATTTATAGATGAAACTTGAAAGGTACTTCTTTATTAATAGATGTGTGTGTGTGTGTGTATATATATATACATGTATATATGATTTTTCAGCTGACGAATGAAAGCAGCCATAAATTTCGTTGATATTGATGCATGACTAATATTATGGACCGCCAAGGCCGGGACTTGCATGTGCAGGTAACATGGGTAGGCCCATCACTCAAAAGCTCCCAACCCTTTCAATCACAATTCCAATTCCCCCAAGCTTTCAACTTATTAATTAGAATTAGAATTTATTTTTATAATTTATGTTGGATTAGAATATTATCAACAAATGTAAACACAATTATAATAAGATTCTTGATTAAATAAATTAATCTTCGACGTACGCTAGTAATCCCAATCATGGGTTTGTGGCATTTTGCTAACCCACAAGCTCATTGTCATCTTCAAGTTCATATATATATATATATATATATATATATTGAGTTGAAAAAAAAAAAAAAAAAAACTACTCTGGTTTTGTGCATTTCTTGGATTTTCCTCTCAAGTTTCTCTTTTTTTAATATAAAAAAATTTGACTATTTTATTTTTTCTTTTTAAATAGTAACCGACATTTGATTCTGCGTATCTCTAGCAGTATTTTGCTCAATCTGATAATGACTCGTTTTGTAATTATCAAATTATGACTTGTTGGATTTGAATCAGATAAAGACATAACTTGTGTCAGGGAAAAAAAAAAAAAAAAAAAAAAAAAGAAGGAAAAGTAAAAGTAAACCGAGGCCTTTTTATTAACAGATCCTTTCTTTCATGTAACAAACAAAGGTGTTGTGGAGCTATGATAATAATTGTACAATGAAGAAGGTAAACGAGTCTACTAATTTCCACAAAAAAAAAAAAAAAAAAATGCTAAATGGGATTATTATTATCTAAAAGCTTAATCATGCAAGCTGAGGGTAGGGTAACGTAGCTTGATTCAAATAGAAAACAATAAATAAAAGCGTTCGAGATTATTTTCAGATATCTAAATTCTAAAATGTTCATTACCAATGAAAATAGAGCAAAGGCGACACACTTTATTTCATGGCCGGCTCAAGTATAGATACATGTGATGCTATTTCAATCACGTCCAAAGAGATGGTTACAACCACTTTTAGTGTCATATATACATATATATGCATATATATAGCATTCATCAAAAATATATATATATATATAGGTAAGCTAGTATTTAGATATTTAAAATAAAAAGTATTTCCAAATATGCTATTATTCCAGCAAAATACTTACTAAAATGTTTGAGGAAAGTTTGAATGAGTTCAAGTGTAGGACACCTACAAGTCTTCAACGGGTATGATTCTTCTCCTCATGTGTAGTTAGGTACATATACTAATCCCCCCCAATCAAGGCCTTAATTTTTTTAGCTAATTTTGCGGAATCTCGGGCAAACAGAGAAGAAGAAGAAAATAATAACAATAATTTCCACATTTCAATTTCAACTTAGAAAATAATAAACAATATATATATATATATATACACACACATATATATGAATATGTATGTATGAGGTAGAAGACGACGAAGAAAACGGTTGCGACGTGCATGTGCGAGTGGGGTCCATTGGGGGATAGGCAGTTGGTGAGTCGAGGTCTCGAACATTTGCATGTGCAACATTGATACTTGCAAACGACCTGAAAAAATATATATGCAAAATCTGTTTTTGTGGTTTTCCCTCTTTCTCTCTCTCTAGAACTCAACACACCACTAATAACTTGTCGCTTTGTAGTTTCTCTAGTACAACTCTTCTTCTCTTTCTCTATATAAGTAAGCCTCCCTTTACAACATTTTTCCACCACCCCAACACTCATCTCTAGGCATCTCTTTCTCTCTCCCTCCCTCCTTTTTTCACTTTCACATAACCTAAACACAAAAACTTTTCACAATGGCTATTGCCTCACTCTCTGCCCTCTCTATTCTCTTCTTGGCCCTTAGCCTTTGCCTTAGAGACACTTATGGTGACTATGGAGGATGGGAATCCGGCCATGCCACATTCTATGGTGGCGGGGATGCTTCTGGCACAATGGGTTAGTTACGCTACTTACTATTTTTAGTGTCATCGTATTAATGCACAAGTTGCGACAAAAGCAAAATGAACATTAATACGTGACAATGTAACAGAATTGTCACATGATAAAATGTAGGACCGGTTAGATCTCATATTATGAAATGACATGTTTTTATGTGAATAATATTGTTTGTAGTTACTAATAGTGATACTAACTACATTTTTTTTTTTTCACCTCGGGGTAAAAACTTATTTAAAAAAAAAAAGTTAAATTAGTACATAGATTTTTTTTTTTGTTCAATTAATCTAGTCTAATTCTTGTTAATACCATTGTTACTATAGGAGGTGCTTGTGGATATGGTAACTTGTACAGCCAAGGCTATGGAACAAACACTGCAGCACTAAGCACTGCCCTGTTCAACAATGGCTTGAGCTGCGGGGCATGCTACGAGATGCGATGCGACAACGACCCGAAATGGTGCCTCCCCGGCACCCTCACCGTCACAGCCACAAACTTCTGCCCTCCAAACTTGGCCTTGTCGAACGACAACGGCGGCTGGTGCAACCCTCCTCTCCAACACTTTGACTTGGCCGAGCCTGCTTTCCTCCAGATTGCTCAATACCGAGCTGGAATCGTCCCGGTCTCCTTCAGAAGGTATAACAACCAAGAACTAAGCCTCAAAATTCGGTTCTCCGTCGAATAGTTAGTAAAAAAATTTCCGTAATCTAATTGGTAATTGTGATTTTTGTAGGGTGCCATGTGTGAAGAAAGGAGGGGTTAGGTTCACCGTTAATGGTCACTCTTACTTCAACTTGGTTTTGATCACGAACGTTGGAGGCGCCGGAGACGTTCACTCGGTGTCGATCAAGGGGTCGAAGACGGGGTGGCAATCCATGTCGCGAAATTGGGGCCAGAATTGGCAGAGCAACTCATACCTCAATGGCCAAAGCCTCTCCTTCCAAGTCACCCTCAGTGATGGAAGGACCATCACTTCCAATGATGTTGCACCAGCCGGTTGGCAATTTGGGCAAACTTTTACTGGAGGTCAATTCTAAGAAGATTTTTCAACACCCTTTTTCAACAAAAAAAATTGTGTGTGACAGTTTGTATTATATATATGTTATACTATGGCATTTTGTTTATGGGGGGAGTTGGGGTAGATTAGGGAAAAGGAAAGGGATTTGAGGCTGTTTATGGCAGAGGTGGCTGACGGAGCACCCGCTAGGCCCTATTTTTTTTTTTTGGAACTTAAGGCGGACGGATTTGATTTCTTCACCTCATGATGCAGTGAGGTGTAGAACTATCACTAAGTTGTGTCTGCAACCATTGCTAGGACTTTTTTTTTGTGACAAGGTTTGTGACTTGTGAGTCCTAATAGTGAAGTTAGGGGACAGGAAATTACTCAATTTGAGTGCCTTTAGTTTAGATCAAAGGCCACTTTGGTATGTTGAAGGAGCATGTAAAACTCCCTAGTTGGTGTCAAAAGTATCTGACCTAGCTTAGGGAGGCTTTTCTATACTATAAATAATAATACTTTTGTTTTTTTATTATTCTATGTGTCTAAGTCGGTACAAATCCCATCCATTTGGGGCAAGTTTATATTATTCTGATCCACAAGTGAAGATCTATTTAATTCAAGACTTGGCAAATAAGCAAAGCCCACAGAATCCCATATATAGCTCTTAACCAAAACAAAAACAAATACAAACAAACAAAAAAATAACAATAATATAAACTTAGGAGAAAAGAAAAAGATATCTCATACAAGATTCTACCATGTGACATTCACCTCTTATATCTACAAATAAAGCATCAAGATGAAACTCTCTGGGATCATGGGAGTCCCAATCAAAGAATAATATTGCCAAGTGTTGCTAGCAAATTTATGCAAAAATTGTATGTTAGATTTGTGCTATCAACTTTCATCTTGAGCTAAGGTGGTCAGTGCAACCTATCTTTGGCAATCCCATTTTGCACAAACTCGTTTATCAAGACCTTAAGAGAAGCCGTGGCTCCTCACTGATTAAGAAGCTCTTAGGGCAGTGGTGTTCACCGAATCCGTAAATCCGTATAGTCCAAATCAATTTATTGATTGAATTTGGCTGGATTTGTGTGGATATTAAATTTGGACCCATGAAACCCAATCCATAACGCCCCTACTTGAGGCCATAGTACAGTAACCACACAAGAATGTGACTTGCAATATTAACATTTTTCCTATCCAAAACATATCAAGGACCTATTCCAAAATCAACGTAGAATTTACAAAAATGTAAGACTTATTTGTACAGATATTTTTAAATTTTCATATTTGGCAATTTAGTTCCTAAATTTTTTTTTTTTTGTTTTTGTTGGCAATCAGTTCCTGAATTTCTAATTTTTGACAATTCAGTTCTTTTTTGTTCAAATTCATTAAAATTTGAACGGTTTTTTTACACATGACTTGCACATTATAATCCAAGAAGAGTATTATTGATAATTTTTACTTAACTTTAATACAATTTTTTTTTTTTTGGTGGAAAATTTGAACCTAATTCAACTATACTCCAACTTAAACCTAAATTTTAAAAGAAATTTATATTTAAATTAAGTAAAAATTATCAGCGTTGTCCCTTTTAAGCTACAATGTGTAAGTATTATGCAAAAATTTGTCTTAATTATAATGAATTTAAGTAAAAAGGACTGAATTGTAAAAAATTAGAAATTCAGGGAGTTGATTAACAAGAAAAAAAGTTTAAAGACTAAATTGCCAAATTCGAAAAGTTTAGGGGCATTCAGACAAATAAGCTAAACTTAATGTTAAATCAATAAGAAAGCTCTTCAAGGATACACACACCAATAAATTTAAAGCCAACTTTTCATGGGTTTCCTCTCTCTACTCCTTGTTCTCTAAAATTTTTCATATCTAGAGTTTTCCGTTGTGTAGGACTTTCACTGCTGCTGTTGCCGCCGTAACTGACAAGGGTGATCGCCGATTTAGTGATTTTGGTGGGAATGGAATCGGGAAGTTCTAGATGAGAGTTTCTCGATCATATCTACCAAATAAGCTTCCGGTAGTTTGGGATCCAGCAATGCCTTGACGGTCCGATGATAGGTGCGGTGATCTCTTACCTCGAGTCAATTGTTTTCCTCTAAGTTGTGCCGTGCGGCGGAGTGGTTATTTCACGTGGGACAAGTATTTTGTAGTTGATGTTTTTTTTTTATATTAATGGTTTATTCTTATGTTGTAGTTTTAATTTTATAATAAAGAAGATAATTCACTCACCCAGTTCGTTTTTGTGTGTGTTCCGCTTAAGTTATTTTCTAGCGAAATATGTCTATTGGTTTTGCTAATGTTATGGCTTGACGGAGTTTGTTGCAGTCTCTGTGCGACGAGTGACTGTCTTTTGATCGATCAGAATATTCCATTGATTGTAAATTTTTTTTTAAAAGAGCTTTGTGCATGCTCGATTTTAGAATTGCCAAGGAATTCGAGGAATTTTCCCGTTACCGGGTCTCAGTTTATGTCCTCTTCACTGAACTTCATCAGATTTTACTGATAGAATCGGTTTTAATCGAGTGTTAGGTCTCTTATAACATAAGGTTGTTTTATTTTTGTTATTCGTGTTTGTATCCCGTTTTATTTTTAATGGTAATTTTCATTTCAAAAAAAATATGAAAGCTCTTCTAAGTTATAAGAGAGAAGTTTCTTTAACCGTTTTGGAGAAACATAGGTGGTCAAGTGAAAAGGCTTAACTGGAATGATTAAAATCTTTTGTTTGGTGGAACAATAGTGAATGATGTCATACATAGAGAAATCTAGTGTTGATACAGAGTTAATAATACATTTGCAACAAAAGGAAAAAGGAGAGAGAGAGAGAGAGAGCGAGGAGAGAGATGAGAGAGAGAAGGGGGGGGGGGGTGTTGGAAGGAAAAAAAAAAAAAAGGGAGAGAGAGAGAGAGAGAGAGAGAGAACTTCTCGACCAAATCCGATAATCAGTCTTGGGCTAGAATTTACACATATCTGTTACAAAATCACCATCAGTTAGGAATTGTTCACTGGAGCCTCTCTCTTCGTAGCCTCTCGAGCTCTTTGACCATCTGCCAGTGTTCTAAAGAAAGGGATGTTTCACCAAAACTCATGCACATTAGACGTCCCATTGTCAGCAATCTGTAAGCAACAAAAAGTAATTACAGATTTTGAATTTCAAAGTCTAAATTGATACTAAATTGGCATAAAGAAAACGCGTAAATTCTAACCTGCTAAAATCTTCAGTGCCAAGGTTCCTATCTGCTCGCCTTGCTTCAACCAGGTCATTTTCTATCACCTGAAAATTTCAAATTAATCGTGCACACCAACATTAATTTTTTGTTTTAGTTTGTTTAGCCTCGTGAAGTACAATTGTGTGTGATTGCGTAAGAAAACGTGTTCATCGTGAACTAAGACAGGCTTACGTTCTGAATTTCTGCATCAATAGAATGAGGCAATGATCTAAGCGTAGCCAAGTACCATCTCCATGCGTCCAATGCCTCTGCAGAAACTTCGGACGAACCCACTGAAGTAGGTCGGAAAGGTAAAACTAAATCTGCTGGACAAAAACATGATTTCCCCTCTGACAATACAAGCAACTGGATATCAGCCGCCATCTCCATTTTGTAGTACTTGAAGTCATACTCCATCTGATAGAAAAAATATAGCCTCGTATCAGTTTCTTGAGGGCGGAGGAAGCAGTATTATATGAGCATGTAACTTTTTCTTCTCCTTTTTTTTTTGGCCCGAAGCCCGAGTCTGTTAACATTCAAGCAAGCAAAAATCTTGTGAAACAAATTCAAGTGAAACTCTATGTTAAACAGACGAACACATTTCACTAATGGATGCAAACACACACACACACCCAACAGTTTATGGACACTGCCAGATCGAAATCACCTTTTGCAACTCGGTCAAATTTTTAAGCAATCTTGTATTGTCAACCCCAACAGAGAAGAGGTTCCCTTCTCCCATTGTGGTCTCGTCAATGATCAAGTGTGTGCCCTCGGCCAGCTGCAGACGACCGGTTATGAGCCTGAAGCAAAAATGTAGACTTGTCGAATTCACGAAGAAAATGGATATCTTAACTTAGGAGTCACAGTTTAGCCAAATAAAAAATATATATATACACATATATATATATATAAACAACTTGGAAGCGAACTTGATTTACAGCTACAGAAAGGAGATGAATTCACCTATTTGTCTCATAATCCTTTTTTGGGGAAAAAGGAGCAGCGTTGAGATACCCAACTGTTAGAGATAAATAATCGGAGAAAGGTAAAAGATTCTTGATTGCAAGGCTAAGCTGAGTTCCAAATACAGACACAGTTTCTTTGCTTAAACCGGTGAGATTCAGTGAAAGCTTCCCCACAGCAAGTGTATCAACTCTCGAATGCACCTGTCAAGAAAAAAGTTTGAATACATAACCATGGCCATATGTTGGAGAGACAGCAGGGAACTTCTCATGATAAACAAGATTGAGATTAAAAATAATAATAATAAAAAAAAAAACGAAACAAGGAAATATAGAAGTCATTATCATGCAGGAAAGTGATATTATGGTTGTGCAAGAGAGTATTTACTTTGGACAGGAGATGCAATAACACGAAATGCGCAGCGAGACCATCATTGCCTAGAACATCTGTGAGATGCCTCAACAGAGTTTCCCTTATCTCTTTGACCATATGGGGCTTGGGCTGTGAGATAAAACAACAATACAAATACACACAGGGCAACGTTATTGTCAAATACATTCCATGATTATTGTAAGTACAACAGAGGTCATGGTCTATCTGTTATCATTCATTATAAGGAAAACAAAATTAAAAGCGGGTAAAAAATCACCTCCAACATGGGGGAACTCTGGAGGAAGTCATGAATTGCAAGTTTCCGATGAATGAAACAGTGGAGGTGTGGCACCTGCAACTAAAAGAATAAAACGTAAGGTACACAAAAATGCAAGAGATGCATTTACAACCAAACACAGGTAGAAACGGAAGCCAGTTCAGTTTTTACTGTCTTTTCTGGTTAGCGTTAAGTCACTTATGTTATGTGCAACACAAAAACTAAATATGCAAAATCCAATCTCAAGATTGTGGAAATGCACATTGAAGACTGAAACAGAACGAATGATTTTAATAAATAGCCATATTTACCAGTGTGAAATAAGCTCTTAGAGAAGCGTAAATAAATGCAAAAATAATGATGATGATAGTGATTATTTACTATCAGCAACATGTACAAGAATACATAAAAGAGACTTGATTATGTACGAAGACAATAAACTAAGTACAGAAAGGAAGAGCAAATACCTCAGTGCTGGGAGGTAAAGGGGTCAGTGCATCTCCCATGAATCCATTCTCAAAATCATCAAATTCATCTTTATCCAATTGAGGTTGTGAATCAAAAGTGAGGACACCAATAAACTCAAAAATCTCGTTTAGCTTCAAGTCGGACTCAGGAGTATCATATATCTGACCATTTGAATTAATTTTTTTCATTAGGTATGATAAAACAAGAAAGAAACAGCTAAAATCATCACCTTAAGCCATACATCTAATCAGCTTGGGAGATTAATATAAAAACCACACAACGCACCTTGATAAGACAAGGAAGAGAATCCCTGTCAACATTAGTCTGAAAACTTGCACTAGAGCTGGTACCCTGAGAAATTGCCTCCTGAGACTGAGAAGGGTCGGAAGGATGTCCATCCTCTCTCTGGAAAAAAAAAAAAAAAAGAAAAGAAAAGAAAAGAAAAAGATCAGGACATAAAAATGATCTTCATCAGAAATGTGACACAAAGTAACAAAAAAATAACGATAATAATGGATCAAGAACCTATACCAAGACAAAGCACAATATAAACTTTAAATGGAATCACTAGTTGCAATTCCTCATGTGATCACACAAAATATTGTGCGTAGATAAAATAAGAAAGAGCGAATTATCCATTCATTTGTTTCTACCTACCATCTTTTTGGCACTAGGAGAACCTTCAAGCGCATCATTCGAGACCTGCCATTGCAAGTAATGCATCAAACATTTAATCAAGAACGGAGTACTCGAACTAAAATCTGACCCTCATAAACTAAAACTCGATGAAAATTTAAACTGAATATGATGAGCACGTTTAACATGTCATATAACGAGAACCAGGAAAGCTTCCTAAATAAATTTTTTGCTAAAATTCCCAGACTTGCATAGATAATTTCAGCTACTTTTTCCACTCATTAGCTTTATTGTTCATTGCCCTCTCTAAGTTAAGTTAGCACAAGAAAACTAATACAGATTAAGGGGCAGAATTTACAACTAAATCCATGTCATCAGCAGCTTCATCATCCCCTCTCCGACGCTTTTCTCTTTGTTGAGATGTCAACTCCATACTTCTCTTTATCGTCGCTTCAGAAGAAGATTCTGCCCACGAATTCAGTCCCGGGACCTAGAACAGCATCAAGACAACAACATTTATTTAAGAAAATGCTTGTGGGCTGCATCAAAATTCATGGGATTACATAGCATGATAAGATTAAAGAACGGAAATTCCAGAATATAGAGAACTTACTGGGACACAATAGAGCAAGCGGCGCTCCCAAATTCGCATATCCGCCGAAGAATCCATCGGAGCTTGGGAAAAATCCAAATACTTGTTGGTTCTCCAAGCCGTGCCATCCTTCGAAAACCACAAGAATTATAAATGGCACTGGTCTCAGAATCTCAAATGGGAAAAACCTAGAAAAACACTGGGAAAGCATCAAATACCTTGTAAGCACCGACATAGACTTCGTTTCCCAACATGTCCTGAATCATGCCCCGGAATCGAACAAGAGTGCAGGGCTGAATCCATTTTACAGTTTTGTGATCCAGAATCGGAACCTAAAGACCCAAAAAACAAAAAAGATTATAACTTTCCAAATGATCTTAATCAAAATGACGAGAAATCGAACAGTAAATTTCAGAAAATGGGGTTGAGATCGAACCTGAGAAAGGCCGTCCTGGTCGAAGAGAAAGTTGCGGAAGACATCGAGCGCTCCCCAGTCGCCGCCGCTGAAGGAGGCGGGGTCGGCGCCGGAGGACATGGCCTTCTCGAACGTCGATCGGACGGCTCCCAGAGGGTTCGCCAGGCAGTCGTACGCTAAGCCCACCATATCTGATTCTCTCTCTTTCTCTCTCTCCAAGCCTCTCTGAGTGTTTGCGTGGGTGAAGTTTGTGGCGCCGAAAGGGAATATTAGACGGGGAATCTTCCCGCCAAATCTTCCCGCCAATTGGCTCACTGTTGCTGACTTGTTGTCGTCGTGGGCCAGCTTTTTTGGGCCTTCAGCCTGGGAATATTGATGGGCTGACATAGAACATTAGCCCAAAACTAGAAGATTGCGACTGAGGGCATTCATGTCATTCAAAATTGCTTAAAAAAAAAAAAGGGAAAAAGAAGAGGAAGAAGAAAAAGTAAACATGATTAGATATTTATTTATGCTTTTTTTCTCTTTTTAAAATTAAATAAAGGAGAATACAGATCTAAGATAAAATAAAAAATAAAAAGGGCAAAAATTAAAAAGAGAGTTGACAGTGACATATTCCTTAATTCTCTTATATTTTGTCATCATTTAATTTTTTTTGTAAAAGCTTTTGGAATTTCTTTTTTCGTTCCTTTAACTTGATTATCACGTGCAAGTATGGGAGATTTTGTTTTGGACAATTTTGAATTGATTTTAAATAAACGTGGAGCTGAGAGAAAACATCAAAAGCATTTGAGGGAAACTGATTTTTGTTTTTTAAAAATAAAAATATAAAGAGAAAAGATTTGATCATGCATTTGCAATCCCGATTGGAATCGTAGCACCACTTGATTTTTAATTTATTTTCGTGACATTTTAGTTTGCGATATTATTATGTTTACTTCTTTTTTTTTTTTTTTTTTTTTTTTTGGCATTACATTATACTTGCCTTTTTGACTTTTAAGATTTTTTTTTTTTTTGAAGAAAAAAAGTTAAGATAATTAAGATATTTAAACTTTTTTTTTTTTTTTTTTTTGCTTTTTGTTTTTTCAAAGAGTTCTACCACAGGCAAACTCGACGACCCTCAAAAATTCTATATAAAGTGCCTCAAATTCCTTCCAATAGGACCAATCAATAATCTTATTTTCACTAATAATAATACGCTAGTCTAGTGCCATGGAGCGCAAAACCACCTTATTAGTACTCTTCACCATCTTTTTCTTTTTAGCTTTCACACCAAATTCTGCTCGGCCAACTCCACCCAATCATGGCTCTCCCTCATTCCCCGCCGTCTTCGCCTTCGGGGACTCCACCCTCGACTCCGGCAACAACAACGGCCTCGTGACGATCTTCCGTGGGGACCACCCTCCCTACGGCCGTGACTTCCCTAGCCAAACTCCCACAGGCAGGTTCTCCAACGGAAAGCTCGCAACCGACTACTTGGTCGCCAGCCTCGGCATCAAGGACGCCTTGCCGGCCTACCTAAGCCCAACACTGACCGAGCAGGACTTCGCCACCGGCGTCAGCTTCGCCTCGGGGGGTTCGGGATTGGACGACGCCACCACGGCTCTCACGGGGGTCATAGACATGGGGACGCAGTTGAGATACTTCGATCAAGGCATGCAGAAACTGGAGAGTGATATTGGAACAAACGCAACGCAGGAATTAGTGAAGAATTCGATATTTGGGATAAGTGTTGGAACTAATGATGTGGTCTTCAATCTCTATAGAACTCTCAACTTTCAGTACACCCCTTCTTCCTACCATGATTTCCTTCTCCAAAGACTTCAAGCTTTCATTCTGGTATATATATATATATATAATTCTTAATTTTTTATGCTGATATAATATATAATCTTATGTAGTGAAAATCTGCAATGCCTACAAACTGAACTTAACTTTCATATTATAAAATTTAGGAATTAGGGTTTACATTGATATATTGGCTAAATATTTGTTAAATTTTTAAATTTTTTAAATTTTTTTTCTGGCAAGAATCTATACGAGCGGGGAGCTCGCAAGTTTGGTGTGGCTGGTTTGCCTCCGGTAGGATGCCTGCCGCTGCAAGTGACGGTAGGCAGCATAATGCCAAGCCCACACATGTTGCAACGTCTCTGCGTCGAGCAACAAAACGTCGACGCTCAAACCTACAACTCCAAGCTTCAATACCTTCTCTCTAACCTCCAATCTTCCTTGCCTGATTCCAGAATCGTCTACTTTGACATCTACGGTTCCATCATGGACATGATCGTAAACCCACCTAAATATGGTAACAATTAATACGATATTATAAAAAGTTTTTTCTACTTAATTTTCTTTTAATTCGAGTTTATAGTATTCTGCTAACTATGTTTTTTTTTTTTTTTTTTTTTTTTTTGAAGGCTTTGAAAGCACTCTTCAAGGATGTTGTGGGACGGGTCTGTTGGAGATGGGTCCTCTTTGTGTTGCGGGTTTGCCAATTTGTTCCGATGCATCTCAATTCATCTTTTGGGATTCCATGCACCCTACACAAGCTGCCTACAAGGCCATTGCTGATCAGTTTTTGCAAACTGTGCACCAACTTCATTAGGCCACATTCAGTTTACACCAGTTACAAATAGATTCGCAAATTGATCGTGATTTCTATTTTGAGCGAAAAGTAATAGATTCTTTATTTATTTTCTTTAGGGTTTTGATTTTTTTTTTTTTAAAGTAGAAATTAATGTTTTTATTGTTGAACCATTGACTTTATTGGATGGATATTTTATTCAATTTCTTTTAAAAATAGTTTTATTTATTTAATTTACGTATACCTTCCTTTATTGTTATTATTGTTGTTAACTGTTGTTATAATTTCATTTAAATATCCGTGGTAATCGAGTTTGAAACCTTTTTTTTTTCTTGTTTCCTTCAACATTTGAATAGTTATATAACTAAGTGTAATCGGTTAATATCAACTAGTAGAAATCAATATCCAAAATTAGGGGTGGCAATACGGGTCGCGACACGATGACACGACTCGAAAACGACACAAATTTCGCGGGTTCGGGTTAGGAAAAATAGGTGGCGGGTCATGTTTGGGTTGGGAAAGTTTGACACGAAAATTTCGCGGGTCGTGTTCGGGTTGGAATAGTTTTTTTCGTGTCAATTTTCGTGTCAGTTTTCGTGTCAGTTTCGGGTCAAATTCGTGTCAAGTTCATGTCAATATTTCGTATCAATTTCGAGTCACTATTTCGTGTCAATTTCGGGTCAATTTTCGTGTCGCGTGTCAATTTCGTGTCAACTTCGTGTCAATTTCGGGTCAATCTTGTGTCGCGTGTCCATTCGGGTCAATTTCGTGTCGCGGGTCCAATTCGTGTCACGGGTCAATTTCCTGTCGCGGGTCAAGTTCGTGTCGCGGGTCCAGTTCGTGTCGTGTCGTGTCAAGCCATTACGGTTTCGTGTCGCGGTTTTGTGTCGTTTTCGTGTCGCGGGTCGTGTTCGGGTTGGGGAAAAAAAATTTGACACGGCTCAAACACGACACGAATCCGACACGTGACACGAATTGCCACCCCTATCCAAAATGATAACATTTGTAGCTTTGAATAGGAAAGCCATCGTTGTTTAAATTAAAACTTATCTCATTTATCTTTTAAAAGTTTTTATGTGTCACATTCAACAATAAAAGGTAAAATACACAGATATACCATGTAGTATAAACTTAGTAAAAAAAAGAGTATGCTTTGGACTTATTTTAGAAGAAACATTGATTTTGGACTTCTTTGGTTATATATCAAACTAACCTACAGTCAATTTTGACTAAGTAAATGTCCAAAATGTCATATTGAAGAAAGGAAAACAAAGAAGAAAAATTAGAATAAAGGAGATGTTCTTCCACTTGAAGGGTTCCCTCCCTAGTTTTCAAAAATGACATCCCTCCCTAGTTTTCAAAAATGACATACTTTGTAAGAAAGGAAGCAACACATATAGTTCAAAATATATTTACAGGAGTTACATTTTATTGACTAACCGTTGAAAAAAATTAAAATGCCCATATTACCCATTAGAATAGTACTAGAGACATCAGCTATAATCCCAATTTTTTGATTACCAACTTACCTATCATACTTTTATCAGTAGATGTAGTTAATTGATATGTTAATTTTTTAAATAGTTACCAATAAAATAACGATAACTCATATGTCACATAAGTTGGTATTAAAAAATTGAAATTAGAGTAAGTATCCTTAACATCTTTCTACCCATTAACAAATTTGCATTAACTTTTGTTTTGTTTTGTTTTTGTTTTTTGTTTTTTTTTGTTTTTGTTTTTTTGGCTACTGGTTGCATTAACTAATTTGGTTCATAGAATAATCACTGCTCAAATCGAAAGGAAACAAAAGTTGGCATATGTAAGCCAAATCAAGTACTATATTCATCAACAATGAGAATATTAAGGCTTTACAATTACATCCCTATATATATATATATATATATATGATGATATAATAAAATTCAAAACTTTCTACCATATGTTTTCCATTATACCGAGTTTGCCTGCCTGAAACTCAAGTGGAAATCCCCGTTTCAGCTAGAGAAGAGTCTGGTGAAAAAGTTGCCTGATTTTGACTTTTCCAAACAGGCCACATGCACATATCTGCCAAACTTGTCGACTTGCCTTTCCTCACCCCTTGTGTCCTTCTTGCACACTCTGCATGTCTTGTCCACCCACCCTTCTTCCACATATTGCCCATCCACTGATTTCAATTCAACAACAAACTGAAAAAATTAGCTTGTTCATCTTGCCATCTAGAAGATTCCCACACTGTAAAAAAAATTATCATCATTTTTGAAACGCGTAGTGGCCCAAGTAGAGAACGGGGATGGAGAACGGGATGAGAAAAAACGTATTTCTTTCTCGATTTCTAAACCAGTCTTAACAATAAATGCCTTTTATGTTGTAAATGACAAAAGTTGGTTAGCAAAGAGCATAAAATCAATCGTCTTAAGACAACACACACACACACACATATATATATGATGTGTATATACCATCAACATAGGATTTGAAGAAATCTTTGTATGTTCCTCCAATTTTCCTTCTGAGAGCCCCATACTGCACAAAATGAGAAAACCCCACTTGGTCAGAAAACCAAAATACTCAAATTTTACCTTTACAAAAAAAAAAAAAAAAAAAAAGTAAATTTGAGAGCATATATATATGTATTTTTATATATATACCTGTTGTCTGGTCATCCTTTCTCCGGACCCGGTGGTTTGTCGAGCCTCTTCAAGAAGCTGAGCATCCTCTGCAGACCTAACTTGAGAGAAATCAAGTGCTTCTGTGACACTACTAAGTAGAGATTGCTTTTTCTTCTGGCTCTCTTCTTCCTTCTTGGCCAACACTCTCAACTTCTTGGAGCTCTTGTTGTTAGCTATTACATGGTCAGACTTGATTTGGGTAATGCCTAAATTTGGAAGAAAATTGGTTCTTGGAGTTGTCAAAGGCAGAGCTCTCAGTCCCATTGTTTTTTTTTTTTTTTTGCTTTGATTTTCAGGGCATCTCTGGAAGTTAAGGTTAACTTCTTTTTATTTTGGTGTTTTGGGGAGTCTTTTTTATTTTTTTTTCCCAGTTGGACCTCTATATTACTGCCACGTGGAAGTAGAGTATTGGCATGGCTGTCATTGGCTTGGAATATCTGGTGGTCAGGATGGGACTACGTGTCTCCTTACCCATCTAATGAATCTTTAAAGAGTGTCTGGTTTGCAGTTGATAAATTCCAAAATGGAACAAAAATATCCCAATTGAATCACAAGTTTTCAATGGTTAGCCAAAAACCCCATATTTTTAATTTGGATTATTGTATCATTCTTCGACCATTGCTTGTACTCTCAAACACTCTCTCTCTTTTATTCCCAAATTAAAAAGAAAAGAAAAGAGAAAGAAAGAAAGAAAGTGATATCATATCATTTCTTAGAATTTTTTTAAAAGAAAATTGAGATTTAAAGACAAATATCAATTTAAAACGAGTTAGGTTTTAAATAGAAATAAGGTTAAATAATGATTTTCTTCTTTCGTTTTATGGATTTTTAATGTCGTGTCGAGCACATGACGTCAAACACACGTTTAGCTAAAAATAAAATAAAATAAAATAAAAGTCTAGAAATATTATAGATCCACAAAAAAAATAACAAGTAATTGCGTCCGACAGTGACAGGACAACCATTTCATTAATGACATTACTTAGGACCAAAACCCATAATAGCTTAACTATTGAATGTTGAATCCTATTACTAGTGCACAACATCATAATTTGGTGGAAATTATACTTTGCCACTGCCAAGGTACAAGATTTTTTTCTCTCTCTTTTTAAGTCATATTTAATATATATATATATATATATATATATTACTTAAGCTATTAGTGCTTTATAAGCTGCCTTTTTTTTTTTTGGGGGGGCTTGGAAATGGTATTAAAGATTAGATTTACCTCTATTGAGAACCTCCTAAATCTGCACAACCACTGACATATTCCTTGACACACCTTAATTCAGTACCTCTAAAGAAAATAAGTTACAAACGTTTGCCTACACAACATAAACCATGCCAACCTCAAGTAGGGACACCGGTGGCACCTTGAGCGCCACATCCGGTCCCCGGCAGTTCCGCCTCAGGAAATTATACCCGAAGTTTATGGCCACTCTCTTGAACACTGATGACCCTTGCTTTGCCTGCACATGAGAGTGTCCCAGTATGAATGCCGTCCCGGATTGTTCAGCTTGGTACAGATCCTCCAGCTCATCTTGCAACTGCATTTGCATCTCAAGCCTTGAATTGTCCGTCTCCGACTCCTCATCGATAGCAAACCTTACTCGCTTCTCATTGGCACCATTCAGTACCGGTTCCATCTCAATCACATCCGTGACGCTTTCCACAGTTGGGAAATCGACAGACACGATCTGTGGCTGCACGGACTCCTCAATCTCATAAGCCGGTGCACCGGAGAATGCCACTGTCCCTATGACAGCCAATCTACACTCGCTTGATTCGTTAGAATGCGGCACATGATTGTCCTCAATGGACGAGCTAGCCCCATGTGCTTGGCACCAATCGTACCGGATGAAATTAGCCAGCCTGTTGACAAGCTCAGACTCGAAGGAGTCAACATCTTGATGGACGTCGCGGTATCCATATCGGACAATGCACCTGTAAGATCGATGAGCTGTAGGGCCAACACGGCCCACTAGGTATCGCTCTGCAGGAGGCACAAAGGGGACAGGTACCGACTTCACGCACACGAAAACAAGGATGCGGTGGAAGGCAGGGAGGTTGGTAACGAAGCGTGAGAAGTTGGCTGGGATACCAGAAGTGAGATCAGTAAAGACTAGGCCGATTCCAGGGACTCTAGCGATCCCCAGGCTCGGACCTAAGGCAAGCAGCCAGTCCAGCGAAACCTTGTTGTGGAGATCGTATTCGTACTTCTTGATGGTGGCGTAGTGCCAAACAAACATGATGGTCATGAGGAAAAGGGCAAGAAGGATGGGGAGCCAGGCACCTTCGCGGAACTTGGTGAGTGAAGCGGAGAGAAGTAGAGCAATTCAACAGAGCCGAAAAAGATTAGGAACAAAAGAGCTACAATAGGGGGTTTCTTCCAGCAAATTATAATCACCAGAGAAGTAAGGCATGTGGTAACTAACATAACTGTCATCACGGCTAGCCCTGCAAAAGACGATGATGATTTCAGTATTTCAACCAATCTGTAATCATCTTGTTCCATTAGTTTTAAAAAAAATTGTGAAAAAAATGAAATTTTTAGTTAGAAAACAAAAATGGCATCTTGAGTCTGCAGCCCATATAAAGTTGTCAAATTTCCTTCTCCGGATGAAGGTAAAGTTTGAACAGCCTTTACTATGACCGAGCCATGACCCTAATGAAAAAGAACGTTACCTGATGCGTTTCCCATGTGTTTTGTGTCTCTAAATCCGATGGTCACGGCAATACAGAGGATCATGAGAACCCAATTGATCTCAGGAATATAAATCTGGCCATGTATCTTGTCAGAAGTGTGAACGACCTTGACTCTTGGGAAGCAACTAAGTGACTGGCTCTGGTTAATGATAGAAAATGTTCCGCTGATGATCGCTTGGCTTCCCACTACAGAAGCAAGAATCGCTACTACAAGCACCGGCCACCTTACACATTCTGCATTCCACAAATTCTCAAGCATCAATCTCCTAATAGAAGTATCCCTGAAGAATGAGATATCAATAATTTTGACATCTCACTCGTATATCATATAATATAGAACTTGCAGAACTCTGATAGATTCAAACGAATATGTCGCATACCTGGAACGGTGATATAAAAACTGATATGGTGACTGGAGTGATGATGACGTGACAAGTAAGCAGCTTGGCCCATGTACGCCAATATAAGTGCTGGATAAACCAGAGAGGTGAAGGCAATCTGCGGTAGGAAAGGGCGTCGGAAGTTGGAACTCCCTTGTGAGTAGGCAAATTAGACCTCTACTAGATAGATAAACACGATCTAAACCAAAAATAGACAAAATTAAAAGAAAAACAAGAAAAATATTGTAAGATTACCTGAATGGCGGTATATGAGAAGTGTCCAAGATCAGCAAACATTGCTTCCGAACCTGCATTCACACAGACACATTCATTATCCGTGTCATGCACGATTCCTAGTCAGATTCCTTGCATTTGTTGAAAACCAATATAGCTATTTATACATGCCAATCCAATGACGCAAAGATGTAAGAATTAATAATCCAGACTTTGGCACCGATTTTTACCTGTTATGCAGAGTAATATTCCACCTAAAGACATCCATCCACTTATCCTAGTCTTCTTCAAGAACTTGAACATGTAGTATGGAGAAAGAGCCTGATAAACATGCGGGTTCCAGTGGATAATATTGTACAAGCCAAGTGCACTGATGCATAGAAGCCATGTCAACACAATCGGTGCAAAGAGGAATCCAACTCGATGTGTGCCGTAGTGTTGAAGTGCAAACAGGCACACTAATATGAAGCAAGTAATTGGAATCACAGCATCTGCAATTGAGACACAAGATTTTTTAAGTGACTGTCCTATGAAATACACAAAGATTGAATTAATTTAAAAAACAAAAATTAACAACACATGATGATAGCAAAAATTACTTCACAACGGATGAATATAGAAATTTGACCCCCAAAAAAAAAAAAAATATATATATATATATATTTTAAGCTTACACTGGTGGTGCTCCTTAGACATGGAAAACTCAAGCCCAGATACTGCGGAAAAAACTGCATATAGGCAAAGACATAGTCAGTTATCAAACAAGAAAGAAAAAGAAAAACATATCGGAATTCGCATACGAATAATTAATTACCGGAAAGAAATCTACCTGAAATGGCTGGAGTGAGCACTCCATCCCCAATTACCATACAAGTACCAAGAAGGACCAGAACCAGCAAAGCTGTATGCAAGGCCTTGTACTTCTCAAGAATTAGTTTCACCCTGGAAGTGGTTTTCTTCTCCGGCGGGTGTTCCAATTTATATGTGGATAGCGATTCATCGGCAGCCTGTCGGTTTGGTAAGAGGCTCACTTTGGCATGCCTGCATATCAAGGAATACAATGCAAAAGTCCCACCTGAACACAACACAAACAAGAGGTTTTAAAACCTTAAAACCAGAAATAATCGGCTAGAGTCTGTTCTTCAACTACCAATTTACCTTCTCCGTTGTCGTCAGCTCGAAGCACCACGAAGACGTACTTAAAAAGCGGGATTAGAGTTAGAGTCCAGAACACAAAAGAAAGGACCCCATAAATCTCTTCATTGGTATCTGAGTGTGTAATGTCTTCTGCAAATGTGCTCGTGTAAACATAGAGAGGAGAAATGCTTAGGTCTCCATACACCACACCAAGGCTTTGGTAAGCCAAAAGAAGAATGTTCTTCCATGAATCCTGAAAAATAAAGATAATTCACATCAAGCAACTTTTTTTCCGACAACCCAATTCAAGTTTTGGCACTACAGATCCAAGTAAGTGAGAATTTCACAAACCTTTGGAGTGTTCCAACACTTTCCATGGCTGAGATCCATTTTTGTCCTACTCTTTGGATTTCATCTGAGGAGGTCAGTTAATCTAATCTGCAGATCTGCATTGAGCTCAAAACAGAATAGAATAGAAGATTTTTTTTTTTTTTTTTGGTAATATGAGAAACAAGCGAAGGAATTTCAAGATACACTACCAAGAAACCTATCCAGTTCTTCCTCTTTCACCTTTATTCCCGCAGATAGAGAAGACAAAGGTACACGTTTAAACATTTATTTTAAATAATACCCACATGACATCCATACTTATTTCGCACTCACATCCTCCCCACCATATCTTTTTGAGAGCTTAGCAATATTCATAATTTTTGCAAAAATCCGGGGCCAAAATGAAATCGGGAAGAATAAGAGAAATTTGTTACTGTTATGAGATTCAGTTTTTACCTTAAATTTTAAAAAATCAATATATTAAGTGAAATGATCAAATATTATTGTATATTTGACATTGTTATATTTTTATAATATAATACTCGAATTTCGTTTTACCTGATAAAACTGTAGTAAAATTAGAAACCCAAGTAACCAACTAAATATGAACCAGAATTAGACTAAATAATTGCAGAGGGCCATCATACATTTTTCAGTTAGTTCCTTATTCTATCGTCTGATATTTTTGGGAAATGGTTGAGAGAATAGTGAAAAACTGATTCTTGGCTAATGGGTTTCTACCTAACTATAATGAGACAAAGATGAAAAAAAAAAAAAAAACCAAGAGCTTGGGGAGAGTTTTGGGGTTTGTTTGGTGCACAAGTTGAGTTTGAGTTGAGTTAAAATTTTTAAATTTAAATAGTGATTTTTGTTGACTTTTTCAGAAAAGATAAAAAAAAATTTCAGAAAAGATAAAAATATGATAAAAAAAATACAGTTTAGTTTGAGTGGAGATGGAGAACCAAACTCCCTCCTAATTTAAAAAAAGAAAAAGAAAGAAAAAGAAAAAGAAAAATGATGTCAGCAAAAGGCAGAATCACGTGATGAGACGACAGTTACAAAATTATACACAAAAATGGTCATAGCCCACGCCAAAACAAGCGACCACGCATATAAAGCTGATTCCCCATGGACCATTTTTCATCACTATTACCTCAACGACCTTCTTGTTTTCTTTCTTCTTCTTTTATTTATTTATTTATTTTTTTCAACTCAAACTTCAGACAACTACTTACGATTTACGAAGTTTTAGAGTCTGTTTGATAAATAAGTTTGAATGGTAAATTTTAAATTTTAATAATAAATTTATGTTAAATTTTAGAAAAAGACAAAAAATTTTTCAGAAAAATATAAAAACTAATATAAAAATTTTGATTTGAAATGATTTTTCAAACGACGTATTAATCTTAGGTCGGTTTAAAACCCAAACACACATCTGATTTTCCAAATCCTCGCCAAACTTATTTCAAATTCCATTTAAGTTTGATTCTCTCTCGCTTGCTAATCTAAACTCTATCCAGGAATTATGTTTAAAACCAATTAAAAAATGAAAAAAAAAATTTGGTAAAACGTTACTGTCATGGAATGGCAATGGAATCAAGAAAGTGAGAGAAGTGCTGATTTTTTTCCAGAGATGAGTTGAAATAAAATTATAGCACGCAAATGAAGACTTTCTTTTTTTGTTATTATTATTATTATTTTGAAATTTGGGTACTTTTGGCAATTGCCATTAATTAAGGCCACTTTCCCCATTTGAAGCATTACAAGGGTTGGTTTCAAAAAGATAATAATGAAAGCTAAACATGCTCGGTTTCGAACAAACTTTTTTTTTTTTCTCCTGTTTATTTACATTCTGCCACATTACGTGCCAGTAAAAAAAAGCCATAAATTTCTTCAGTTACTTTTTTTTTTTTTTTAACACAGAAGAGTCCCACTAACACTAAAAGAATCCCACTCAAAAACTTTTCTATCTGCACGACCCATTATTCTACAAAAGGGGAAAAAAAAAAAAAAACCTGAGAAATAGAAAGTGAACTGGATCTAAAATGGAAGAAAATAAAGTGGGAACATGGAGAGACGACGGAGTGAAAAAGTGCAAAGACCCTTTTTAAATTGTGGGGGAGGGGGGGGGGGTGTTTTTAGAGAGAGGAGAGAGAAAGAGAGAGAGGAGAGAGAGAGAGCGGCGGTTTTGTCGAGACGTTGAAGGTTCAGTGAACGGACCAGAGGTTGTTAAAACGCTGCACCAACCGACAATGGCGAATGCAGGCAGCTAAAAAGGGAGGAAAAATAAAAGATTTTATATCTTTGGGGGTGAAAAAAGGAAAATGGAAAGGTATGGGAATAAAGAGAACGTGCTTGTTTGTCACTCGTGATATTTGATTCGGTGAAGATTGCAAAGGGGGGATAAAGTTTTATAATTTGACACATGAGCGGGGAATGTGGCAGTGGCACTCAAAAAGAAAAAAAACAAAACAAAACAAAACAAAAAGAAAACTATTATTATTATTATTATTATTATTATTATAAAAGTCATTCCATGTTTGAGGAAGAATGTTTCATTTTGTGTTAATCCTTTAACGTTAAATTGTGGGAGAATTTCATCAATATACCAAAAAATACCTGTTTGTTTTGATTGGTCAAATTCTTGGTAATTGTGCAATATTCATAATTTTGCGTGATTTTATCAACCAATGACAACTAAACTTTATGTCAAAGGAAGTTAAAAAAATAAAAAACAAAAATAAAATCACAAGTGGTTCATTAGTTCATGAAATTGCTTTGTATTCATGCTAGGGAAGCACATATCATATATGAACTCTTCTGTTTTCTTGTTTGAATGATGGTATTATTTAAATATTTTTCATATTAAGTATTATTTGTGTGACTAAATTTTTAAATTCATATCATATATTATGTAATAAAAAATTCAAGCTAACATATTATGATCCGAACTCTAACACATCTATTACTTTAAGTGATTCTTAAGACTGTCATAATAATTAATCAGTTCTTTTTTGCTTGATATGTTAGTCGACGTAGTCGTAACAAAAATGGAATTTCTGTACGCTTTTATAGTGGAGTAAGGAAAAGAAACAAGGTTAACTGAGAAATTAAAAAAAAGTCTCTAGTTTTGGCCGGCTTTAGAATGCATTGAAAGGGTGTCTTTTATATATATATATATATATATACACACACACATACACACGTATGTGTGTGTATATATATTATCAAAGCTAGTCTCACAACCCTTTCCAGAGAATCTTCTAATAGTATAATTTCTCTCGCGAGTGAAAGATAAAAGATTTCGTTTGGCATTTTAACTCAATTTCATATAAACTGTATTTTTTATCTTAATTTTTATATATTTTTAAAAAGTCAATAAAAATTATAATTAGTTTTTAAAAACCAATCAATTTCAACTTAAAAATTTATAAACCAATCGTAAGTTAAAAAGAAAAGTTGGAAGCAAGCCTAGGCGTACCGGCCTATAATTGAGATAAGTGGGGTGAGACAATTTCATTAAGTGATTCCACATGAGCGTGTTTGGCTGAAAACCATTAAAAGTGACATTTGTGTGGTTCTGGGCTGAAAGACTTTCCCTAGCGTGAAGGACTTATCACTACCAATAGAAACAATTGGAAAAAAAGAAGAGGACCTTGGTGGAACAAGGAATATAAATATGCATTCAGGGGTGGGACCAACTCCGTACTGAAATTTTTTTTTATTTTATTTTTATTTTAAAAATTTTATAGTTTTTATAATTTTTTCTTATTAAAATTTAAAAAATCCTCATATAATATTTATTTTATTTTTATTAAAAAAATTTCTCACATAATTTTTATTAAAATTAATTTTATAAAAAAATTATACTTTTATTACTTTACTCTCATTAAAATTAAAAATTCTCGCATAAATCCACTAAAATTAAAAATTATCACATAGTCCATTTAAAACTTATTTTATCTTGAAAAAAGATTTTAATATATACCTCCATTAAAATAAATTCCTAACTCCAACCCTCGATGTATTTGTATACAAAAATTATATTCATATATTATTTAAGAACTCTTATGCTTCTTGTTTTATAATGTCAATAGAAACTATTTTTCAATCATTATATAAATTTCTAACTGTTTGATTTTTATGTGTTTACATTAAAATTTTGTATCGTGTAACATAGAAATGCTATAATCTTAGATCAAACTATTAAAAGACTCTAATAACGTTAATAAAAAATATGAGGCCCTATGATGTAAACTTAATATATATATACATAAGGCAGTGTTAATGTCCTACACGAAAGACGTCCTTTACCCCTATCATGTTATATTTCTTATACTTAAATATTATTTTCTTAAAAATTTATGTTATAATATTATCTAAAAAGACAGGAATAAAGATATTTACTTTAAAGAATAATGATGAATAGAACAAGCAGAGTACTGGTCCACAATGGCAGCAGTCTGAAATAAATTAGCCAGGTAGCTTTTAGCCCTTTTTTTTCCTACTAATCTCAATCTGCCATTTAATCTGTGTACGCATGCACGTGAATATGTTTGGTTGAAAACCATTACAACGTGTATTGTGTGGCTCTGGGCTCAAAGACTTTCCCTGGCGTTAAAGGGCTTATCTGAAACCGATTGAAAGAACTTAAAAAATTAAATAAAGAAAAAAAAGGAGAGGAACTTCGAACAAGGAATATATATATATATATATATATACATATATATATACACACACACACACGACATGAGAACTTTTATGGCATGACGGTTATTTTATGTTGAATTGTTTTTTAATCATTAAATTATTCTTTCAACACTCTGAAATATGTGTACATGTTAAAATTTATAACATACATTATAGAAAATATAGGAGGTACCCGTTGGATCCAATTAATAGATTAAATTGATTGGTCCAATCCAATCCAGTTTTTTTTTTTTTTTTTTTGGTGAATAATCGATGTCAGTTAGATTGAATGGATTAGAGTACAATATTAGAAAACAGATTTAAGTTAGGTCGAGTGTGCTTTTCACCTTTAAAACACCAATTTAATCCAATCTTTATATATTACAGGTAATATATATATATAAAAACAATATTTGCGCTTTTTATATATAATTGTTCCAAAAGTTGGTGATTATTTTTTTCATACATCTTCACATATCAAATAAAAACTTCAAAGCCAACCTGTTATGATATTAACACAAGAAAATCCTTTGTT
Organism: Ficus erecta; assembly: GCA_008635985.1. NCBI lineage: Eukaryota > Viridiplantae > Streptophyta > Magnoliopsida > Rosales > Moraceae > Ficus > Ficus erecta. The sequence goes on from BKCH01000010.1 coordinate 5,297,516, forward strand.
TTCATTTTTCTAATTACCTAAAATATTATGATACACTTTCACACATCATATAATTCTTCTTGTTTTATTTTGAAGTTAAGTATTTAAATAATAGGTGATATATGTCTGACTCATCATTTCAATCCAATCAAAACCAACCTGGTTGGACTGAATTGGATCGGATAATACATTAATAACGGATTGGATTAGATGAGATTTTTACAAACTAACATTCGATCGGACTGGATGTAATATTATTAAAATAATATGGATTCTATCCGATGAAGACCGCTAATAAAAACACTCTAATCCTAAATGATTTAAAATAAAGAAATAAATAAAAACTTTAATCTCACAATTAAAAAAGTAATTTCAGGGCCTATCATATAAACTCAAAGAAAACAAATATATATATATATATATATATATATCTTAAATCTTTAGACACTTATTAACTTAATCTTTTAGTTTATAATGATAGGTCCACAATTGCAGCAGTCTCACATTAATCAGCCAGATAGCTTTTAGCCCTCTTTTTAAACCTACTAATCTCGATCTGCCACTTAATCCGTCTATGCAAACAGATGCAATTACACCATTAATGGTGGAAACTTTTTGAGTTCCACTTTTCTTATATATTTCCCATTTTAACACTATCCATAATCAACAAATCCCATCAACCAAAGAGATTTTTTACTTTTAATCTTTACAGTAATCTAACATCAGCTCATAGGATTCTATATGTGTGCGTGTGTATACAAATATATTGCACGGTTTCTCCTTTGTTTTTATAGTGACCGGACAAAACATCACAACTATATTATGACTTTTTTATTTTTTTTATCTCTTATTTTTTATAATTTTAAACTCGACAAAGACAAAATTTGATCATGAGAAGACATGGGGGTAGGGTATTTCTTTCTCTTTCTCTTTTTTTTTTTTTTTTTTTTTTTGAGGAATTATTTCTCTTCTTCTTCTTTTTTTTTTTTTTTTTTTTATCTATTTTATGAAATAGTACGTCATGTAATTGTTCAATTCAAACCCCGACAATGACAAATCTTTTAGAGAGTAGGACGCCAAATACTTTTTAAGTTGTCTCTTGTCTAATTTCCATGCCAAATATATAAATACGGGGCTTCTACTGTCCTTCACAAAAAAATTAAAAGATGGTTCTTCTTTTTTAACTTGGACCAGTGATTGTGATATTTTATTAGATGGACATGATTATTTGAGGGATAAGGACATGAATCAGTTGCTTGTTTTGTAAATAACCGGTTAATCTGCTTATTAATGATAGAGAAAGAAAACAACCAATCGTTTTGGGCTTCCTTTCTCTAACAAAAATTAATTCATGTTATGCATATTCAATGTCAATGTTATTATAACATATATTAATTTTATGTTGTGGTCTAAAAATATATGACTACGAACATTCAACTTAAAAATTAAATCAAATCATTTTTATATACTATATTAAAAAAATATTTTTCTACACATTATAATTACAACCTTCAATATTACATATGTTCTTGAATATTTATAATATAGATACTACCCTCCGTTTGTTTCAACTATTTGACAATACTTGCATCATTTTACCTGGATAGGACATTTCAATGGGCATTTGGTAACGTAATATTTAGAATGCCATTTAAATAATGCCATGTAGTCCTTTTGATCATTTGAAAAGAGAAACGAAAAGTTGTTCACTCTTTAAATTTGGTTTTTTTGTATATATTTAACAATAATATTTGGCTTCTTTTTAATATAATTTTTTTTTTTCTATCTTTTGGATTTAAGTTTCAAGGTGTCATAACTTTTACATTTCAAATTTATTTGAGATTATTCTTTTTTCTTTGCATTCAGAGTAAAGAGATGAACAAAACTATATTTGTATCTTATTAAAATTTATCATAGACAATTGTAGTTTTATAATATTTGTTAGAATTATTTTCAATATATATCCAAGTACACATTTAAATAATATGTCCAAATGTTTCTTTTCATATTGCAAACAACCAAATATCATTTCAAATGATTCCATTAAAATGTTTCCATCCAAGATGTTGCCATTCAATTAACTTTGCTGAACAGACCTTTTTTGTCATATTCTTTATATTCAACCTACCTTAATAGGTTCTCACACGCATGATTTATAGATCGAGCGTCGTGTCCTATCTCTCACGCGCTTAGTTCATAACGACACAATATTGCTTAGAGTCTCTAAATTATTTCCTATTCAGAATAATTTTGTAACAATTTCAAACTATCTATTTATCTATGCCACTAAGTGTGAACTCATTTTTTGTTCAGCAATATTGAACGGGTTTTACAGGTTGTAGTTTTTACGGTTTTAAAAAACGAGAAGGAAGAAATTTTTATGTTTAATGTGATTGTTTTAGTAAAATTTCATGTCAAGATGGAGTTAGAATATGATTATATACACTAAATTTTAAAATATTTGATCAATTTCATTTTTAGGGACCAAAACAACCAAAAATTAAAAAAATCAGGGATTAATTTAGCAAAATTAAAAGTTCAGAAATTAGAGTGACAAGATATTCATAATTCAGGAACTAAACTGATAAATTACCAAATTGATAATCGTCTTTTCAAACAAAAATTGGATTTATGTTATGTTTGTTCAGGGTCAATGTTATTTTCATTTACATAAATGTCATAACGTCGTCAGTGAAAAAATAATTACTAGACATTCATCTTATAAAATATATGAAATCAATTATTGAAATTACTATTGCAACCTCCAACAGTAATATTATTAACAGATTTACTCCGTTAGTTCCTATGTACACCCACTACAACCGGTTAAAAAGAAACCAACCATACTAATCTAACTCCAAAATACAACACGTGGACCCCATTAGCAAAAGCCAATAAATGTTGATATCAATATAAACACTAACACGTTGGTGAAGGACATCACTCTTGAAGGACCCTAGCACATACCTATATTCAATTTATGGTCTTGTCGTTCTATATGAAACCTATAAGTTAAAAAAAAAAATATTTCTGACACATTAACAAATTAAATACTGGGTAAAGGATAAAAAAAAAAGTAATAATTTAACACGACATGTTTCGGTGGGAAAAAAGAGAGAGAGACTTCGCTACACAGCACACCTGAAAGTTCATTTTTGTATTATAATGCAAAGGTAAAAAGGATCCACGTAGTATAACTGTAAGTTCTCTCTTCCGAACATTTATTGAAAGTATAACAACCTCTTTCTAAGTAACAACTAACAACCAACGACTAATGAAACATTAAATATTCTCTCAAAGTGACAAATATAATATAATAATAATTTCATATTTAACTTTATTATAAAACGTAGAGTTCGAAATCTAGTGAGTTACTTTGAAACACCATCTCCAAGTTATACGTTTATATATTTCAAAAAAGAAAAAATTACCTAAATAACTATATTTTTTTTCAATTATTGACTTACATGACACAAAATCTTCATTCTTAATCAACATGACACAGATTGTTGTTAATTTTAGTTTAAGTTTATGTCTTATTGGTTTAATATTAATTTTTTGTATCATATTAGTGCAATGATTTTTAACAGTGGCGAAGCCACATTGGGCCTCAAGGACAGCTATCTCCTTGGCCCAATAGACTCCTTTAGTTTACTATCCCTATTCCATTAATTTTTTTAGGATTAATTTCATTAATAGTACATGTAGGAATTTTATTATTAAAAATAATATCACTTTTTTTTTTTCCCTTCATTATAGCACTTAATATGGGGCCAAGTAGCATTTAATGTATATCAAATTACGGGTTTACCCTCATCTCCTACCAGCTCAAATATCCCTCTCCCTCGCATGGCCCAAATTTTTTTTTCAACAAACCAACATCTACAGTGTTTTAGAGAGAGAAAACTGAAATCTAGAGAGAGAAAGAGTTGCTACCCACCAGAAATTTTTTTTTTTCACTTTTCCGCCTAGCCCCCCCACCCATTTTGAAACCCAAATCTTCATATAATAGAGAGAAACTTCCATCTAAAGAGAGAAACTTCCATTTAGAGAGAGAAACTCTCACCATCGGAAAAAAAAAATTAACACTTCCATTTTACAAAAAAAAAAAAAAAAAAAAACTCTAATATTTTTGGTCATTTTTGAGTAAAGGTCATTCCTGTTGTGGACCTATATCTAAAAAAAAATAAAAAAATATAACTGTTATGACCGGGTGGTCATTACAGGGTGGTCTGTTATGACCGGGTGTTCATAACAGGGTGGTCATAACTATTATGACCTAGTAGTCATAACAGGGTGGTCATAACCGGGTGGTCATAACTGTTATGACCAGGTGTTCATAACAGGGTGGTCATATCTGTTATGACCGGTTGGTCATAACATGGTGGTCATAACTGTCATGACCTGTACTCAAAACTGGCAAAAAATGTTAGATTTTTTTTAAAAAATTTTTAAACAAAGGTCATAACTATTATGACCGGGTGGTCATAACATGAATGACCTTTACTGGAAAATGGTCAAAAATATTAGATTTTTTTTTAATTTTTTTTAGACATAGGTCCACAACAGGAATGACCCTTACTCAAAAATGACCAAAAATATTAGATTTTGTTTAATTTTTTTTTTTTGTAAAATGGAAGTGTTAATTTTTTTTTTCGACGGTGAGAGTTTCTTTCTCTAAATGGAAGTTTCTCTCTTTAGATGGAAGTTTCTCTCTATTATATGAAGATTTGGGTTTCAAAATGGGTGGGTGGCTAGGCAGAAAAGTGAAAAAAAAAAAAAAAAAAAGAGATTCCGGTGGGTGGCAACTCTTTCTCTCTCTAGATTTCAGTTTTCTCTCTCTAAAACACTGTAGATGTTGGTTTGTTGAAAAAAATTTTGGACCATGCGAGGGAGAGGGATATTTGAGCTGGTAGGAGATGAGGGTAAACTTGTAATTTGATATACATTAAATGCTGTTGGGCCACACATTAAGTACTAGTAATGAAGGGAAAAAAAAGTGATACTATTTTTAATAATAAAATTTCTACAGGTGCTATTAATGAAATTAACCCATTTTTTTAATTAGTTCCCTAATTTGTCCCCCGCCCCCCCCCCCAGAAATTTTGAAATTACAAAATTTTATTTAGATTTTTCTAAAAAATTACATTTATGCCCCAACATTTGATTTATAAATACACACGTTCAAATCCCAAATAAATAAGAAGTCAAATACACTATTATTTAAATTCATATTTTAGACTTTTTTAAAATTGGTTATTTTATATTATAATGTTTACATAAGAAGGAAAGAAGAATATATCAATTGTTTAGTTTAAAATTTAGTTTAACTCACGTCCTTTTTTAAAAAAAATTTCTGACTCTCCCATTAATCTTTAAATTTATATAATTAAGATGCTTTTCCAAGAACATAAGCCCTGAACTGTTGGACACCGTAAACAGGCCCCACATGGAGAAACTTAGCTCAACAACATTGTATGGGCCATTATTACAAAATAGCTCAACAATCGCGAAAATGTCAAGAAGATAAGATCAGTTTACATACTCATCCTCATCGTTTTAAAAAAAAAAACCCCCTCATTATTACCTTAAAAAAAGTAATTTTCCTTCTTGTAGGATTTTTTTAATATAAAATTTCGACGTTGAATTGATGAAAGATGCAACTACTGTATTAGGCCATTCTTATTTTAAAAAGAGGGGGAGGGGGGGGGGGGGGGGGGGTGGGGGGGTGGGGTGTTGTATTGCGGGGTCGGGGAACTACATTAGCTGGCCATTGGAAAAACAAGGAAAAAAAAACAAAAACCGTCACCCAAAAAATACAAAAAGGAAAAGAAATAGCACTTATTAGCGGGATGCCAATGGGACGAGTTGGGAGTTGGTATGATTCCCCCACCCCCATACCCGTCGCTCTTTTTATCCCTCATACCCGTCCCCATATCCACCTAATTTAATATGGGTGTCGGTAATATTCATTGGGGGTGCTATACACATATTGTACTCATTTACCCATTAAGAATTAAAAAAAAAAAACTCAAAATAAATTTCGTTAAAGTTTTTACAAAATTTGACAACATAATCATAAATATAACTGAAAAGAAAATTAATGAAATATTAAAAACAAATCCAATCTCTAGAAAACTATAAATAGATTCGTAAAAAAACTAAAATATTAAAAATACTAAAATTCAAATTATGTATACACAAACATATATATATATATATATATATATATATATATTTGTTAAGGGTGAATATAAGTGGGGCAGGTGCGGGTACCGGGGAGCTTCCCCCACTCCCGCCTCGCATCCGCATAGGAAATTAATCTTAACTTCTATATCCGCCCTCATATTCGTATATTATCCCCCATACTCATCCTTAATAGAGTGGATACCCGCACCCATAGATAAAAATGTCATCCCTACCACTTATTAAACGAGCGTTGCCAACTTTAGTATATAATAAAATATTGTTTTATAAAAGATCTAAAGAAAATAAATAGAGTTTTTAAGAGAGAAGCAAAAAAAAGAACTTTCGAAAAAGTTATTAAGTGATTAAAAAAAAACAAAAAGTAATTGAGTGCTTAAGCAACTGAAACAACTTTTACACTCCACTTATGCATGCAGCCAAAACTATCAGAAGGTAAGGTCATTAAGGAAGCTATTTATCTGCACGTCAAATAATAATAATAATAATTAATAAATACAAAGAAGGTTGTTAGCATTATTATTGTGCCTTTTAAAACCTTTGGATTTTTGACAACTTGTCTTTTCAGGCTTTAATTTTGACAATTTATCCTCTAAATCTTTGAAATTATTGTAATGTCCGATTTTGTTTAGCTTTTCATTAAATTGGTGATCGAAAACCCACGTACACCTAAGATGAGGACAGAGAATCTCATGCATGATCAAAAATTTCAAAAATCAATTTAAACTTTAATGTAATCTTTCAAATTAAAATCCTTAATTTAATATACGGGAAGTTTATATATATATATATATATATATACACACACACACAACGTTTGGAAAGTTAGCAAAACAGGACTCAATGCAATAATTTAGAAAGTTTTAGGGGGAAAAGTGTCAAATTGAAATTTAAGTGGGGGCAAGTTTGAAAGGCCTAAACCCAAAATAATAATAATAATAATTATAATAATAATAATAATAATAGAGCCTATTTGGGGGACATGAAGATGATGTTTTGAAAGTTGAGTTGGAAATTTGTGTTTGAGGGGAAAACTTTGAAAAAATTATGTGATACAGAAAATAGTGCAAAAATTTGAAATATGTCAAAAAAAAAAATACAAAATGGATATTGTCTTATTCGTCTTGTCAATACGAGTATTTTGACATAAAAATCATCTCATTTTCGATTTGAAATGAGTAAGTTATGGACTTTTAAAGTTTAAGTTTTATAAAAATAGAAGAGAGGAAAAGTTTGATTTAGAATTGGGATTTTAAAATCCAGGGTAAAATATCATTTGGAGATGACGCCCCAAACAGGTCCTAAATAAAGGAAATAAAGGAAATTATTGTGCAATGTGTGGAAGCTGCTAGGAATTCTGATCTTAAAATAAGGGCACCAAACAACTCATTAGATAGCCATGTTCTATGAATTCTACACTCACAGACTTCCTGATTTCCTCCAAATAAAAAAAGGATAAATAAATAAATATAAGAGAAAGAAAGAAAAATATTAATTCACCAAAAAAAATAAAGAAAAATAATAACTTTTCCAAGGGACACTCGATAATGATTCAAGAAAAAAAATGATAGTTTTTCAAGTATAAGGCAATTGTTGTATGACTAAGTGAGACAAAATTATTGTTTCAAGCGCATACGAGACAAGAATTATTATTTTACTTGCAAAATAAGGTGACCCTCATGATTTCAGAATATAAACTGGTTGATTACTTTCACTCCTCTCAAGTATGATTTTGTCACCCTTCTTGCATAATAGAAGCAAGATTTATATTAAAATATATATATATATACATATATATATATATACACACATACGACCAGTACATATCAACATGATGTGATTACACTAACATCAAAAATCTCCATAACAAATCTGTAGCAGATCATGATATACACCAATAGATATCGAAGAGGAATATCACATATATAGTCCTGACCAACTAAAAAGTATACATATATATAACAACAAAAACAAATAGGTATAAGGAGATCACAACAATAAATAAAGCCAATGAAGCACACTCACCCACATGAACATACATATATATATATATATATATATATATATCAGTGGCCAATACCAGGGCTTGGAACATCACCATACTGCCTATAGAAATCATAGTCATCGCCAGAAGCAGCTTGATCATGATGATCATCATCGACATCTCCTGATGACTCTGCTGCTCGATCAGCGTCAGCATGATCATGATCAACATCTTTCACATGATCCAACGGCTTCTGTGCCTCATGTTCAGATACAGCCTCCAAGTGGCGAGCCGGGTTTAATCTGGCATGATCTGCAACTACTGCAGCTAGTTTCCTTTGACAACATGCCATCGACAGAAGAGATACCAAAACCAGCACTACCAAAATAACATGCTTGGTAGTACTCTTCATGAAGTAGTACTCTATCTTTGCCATTTCATTATAGTCTCAGAACAAAACAAATTAAACCGATCTTCAAGAGCTAGAGTAGAGTGATGTGTGTGTATATATATAGATATAGATATATATATAGACCTTTTTGGAAGAGAGGGCAATTTGAGTTATTTATAGGGCACCATGTGTGTGTGTGTGTGTGTGTGTGTGTGTGTGTGTGTATAAATATATAAAAATATACGTGTGTATCACGGTATGATCATCTTTATAAAGGTAAAGCGAGAAAATATTATTATGGTTTTCATAAAAGCTGGTCTTAGGAGGACCACACCAACCTTTGTTTATTAGACTTTGGTAATAAGCAGTTTCCTTAAAGTATTAATTTTTCTGGTTTTTTGGTCTTTGGCCACGGTAGTCTCCATTATTATACTAGCTACCAATATTGCACATATGTTACTGCTTTAGCTACACTCTTGTAGCCTACGAAAACAATTATATTGCAGATATATATATATATATATATATATCTTATAAAGAAAGCCTTTGTTTAATTAAGATTTTGTTTATCCAAATCTCAGCATGCTAAAACAAAGAAAATCCCACGTTCTCATATTTTTCATAAAGACAAAGCTAAAAACATCTAAAAGATTACATGCCAATTAATTAAGATTAAATTATGTATTAGTTAAGACAAATTGATCTCTGTCCACGGCAAAAAAAATGTAACACATTTAATGTCACATGCACACACACCATTCATAAAGGATGTACACAGAAATAGTGCAGAAAAATAATGCATTAACTCCTTTGCTGGTTTTTCCTTTCATGGTTTTCCGTGAAAATAGTAGAAACCATGTGCAAGCATACCTCGTTAATGACTGATCTATAAACATATATATATGTAGATATTTATATACACATATTATATAAGATGCTTGTCTGAAATTATCATTACCATATAAAATACAATGGCATTTTTAATATATTGCTGCTGCTGTGCATCAAAATTATGTAGTCTGCAGTGTAATAAAAGCAGGTGCATGTGTCAAAAAGTTGAATACAGTACTTATGATTCAAATGTAGATATGGAAAGAGATATTCACTGTTATATATACATATATATATGTGTGTGTGTGTCATATGTGATCCTTTGGCTCATGAAGATGAAGTGGTCTTATGGTGATGTGTTTAATGCTAAGCCAACAACCAACTTTCATCCATGTCAGGTCCTAATCAAGGATGTTGTAATTTCTACACTCATATTTCATATAAGAGAAACTGGCCGACTTGATAAGGTCATTCACATCTGATATATTTATACACACAACAATATGGTTGTATACACACTAGTAGAAGACTAAAAGTCAGAGAAACACAGGTAAAGAACTGTATATATATATATATATATATATTTTTTTTTTTTTTTGGAGAGGAAAATTTAGGCCTCCAAAAGGATAAGATTAACGAGGCAATGAAAAAGTTTGAGTAGGGTCTCCATGTTACTTTGTCCCCTCCAAAATGTCAAAATTATATGCACTTCCAATTCCATTTATTCTCCTTTTTTAATTTCTTCACCTCAAAAGAGGGTTTTGGTTTTGACCCCATCTTAAAAGCCACTTTCGGTCACTTTGCCAAATCCATGCCATTGACCACTACCAAACACACAGCAGATTAAGGAGACTAACAAATTGTTTTTTTAATAAGAACACATAAAAATGTCTTAATAATGACGACTTTGCTTAGCTTTGCTTACCTCCACAAATTCTCAATTACTCCTAGGTAGTTATGGTTATTTAGTATCTGCCAAAAAGGGATTAAAGCTAATGTGACTGGTCTACCAACTGAAATATTGGTACTTGCAGGCCTAGACTCCACCTAAAACAAAATTATTTTACCAGGAAACCACAATGAGAATGTTGAGTGTGTGTATATATATAGAGAGAGAATGTCTATAACCATAATGCGTATCTTGCAGCACTTGTAACTTTTTTGTTTATAAATTTATATTAACTAGTTGATTTATATGTAAGTTTTAATTTAGAATCTTGTCTAATGATGTTATTCAGATGCTGATATAAATGACAAATATTACTGAAAATATTATATTTGAATAACTTAATTGATATAATATAAGATAAATCAAGTTGGTGGTGTGCGGGAGGAGTGCCCTTATATATATATTATATATTGATGCTCAGTGGGCTGAACTTGGAGGAGTTTAAGTGCAGTATCTAGTGAGGAATAGACCACCTAGAAGAGACCTCAAAGGGCCTAAGTGTCAAGATATTGGAATACTTTCTTGAATGTAGTCATCTTGACCAGGTCTTGTACATATTCAGAGGCCCAAACATATACATGTGCATTACAAATATCAGACCAACCATCTGAAAGGAAAGCCCTTTTGCAAACCATAGAAGAGAAGGGTCCTGTGATTCATGGCACAAGTAGCAACATATGGACATAAAAACATAAAATTCACCAAAAAAAAAAAAACATATGGACATAAAAACTAACTACTTACTAGTCTATTCTTTTCTGCGGGATTATTGATATCATCCCGCCTCTTATCTTTTTCATCACTCTGAAAATTCCGGAATCCACCGATAAACAGAAAAGACCTACTTCAATTCTACTCAAAAGATGAACTTGGTTTTCACTCATGCAACTACAGATCCTACATAAACCGTCTTAAAATGGAATTACTAAATATCGAATCCGATTACATTCTAAAAGAATACCGTAACACCAACTCATCGGTGGTAACTAACTACATATCGCTACTGTACTGTTCTCCTTTGCTCTAGCTAATTATTTGCATGAACATAGATAAGTGATCCACGTACAAGACATAAAAGATACTAAAATCTCAGCAAATCTTGTTATATATATATATATATATATATATTATTTGTCCTTGACGGTGGAAGAAAGTGAAAAAGACATGAAATATGTCGAAGCTATAGAAAAGACATGAAATATGTCGAAGCTATAGATAAGCTGGCAAGAGCTCAATGTCAACACCAAAATGTTATTTTATATTATGTTACACACTTACACTCACTATCATCACGTATTGTAAGTCAACACAAAGGTATTTTAACGTAGTAGTTGTTGAAAAAACGATCCTATACTTAATTTATATATATACAAGTCTAAAACATGTGCTACACACATATTGGACATTTTTGAGAAATTTTTTTTACATAATAGAAAACTAAAATAATAACTTAAAAAATAGAATTACAAAATTAAAAAAAAATAACAAAGGACTTGAAAATAAAAAAAGAGAGACATAAAAAATATATAAAAAAGATAAAATGATTAAAATGAAAAAAAAATTGATCAATACAAAAAATGACTGAATTGGGAAAAAAAAATGGACAAAAATAAAACAAAAAAAAAATATAAAACACAACGGACGAAAATGCTTCAAAAAATAAATATTTTAATATAGTTATAGATATAGAAGGAATAGACAAGCAAAGTAATTTAATAACAAAAACGTAAAAGAAAAAAATTTAAAAATGATAACAAGTTTAAAAAATTAAAAAGATAAAAGAACTAAAGTAATAATAAAAAAAAGACTAATATGAAATGTACTAAAATGAAAAAATAAATTAATTTTAGGGTGAAAAAGAAAAAAAGAAATGAAGGACTTAAAAAAGAAAAACTTATTTAAAAGGGATCAAAATGAAAAATAAATAAATTTTAGAGTGAAAAACCAAAAAAAAAAAAAAGATATGAAGGACCAAAAAAAGGGAAAAAGAAAAAAAAAAAAAAGAAAAACTGATTTAAAAGGGTCCAAAATGAAAAAAAATAAATAAAGTTTAGGGTGAAAAACAAAAAAAAGAAAGATATGAAGGACTAAAAAGAAAAGAAAAACTGTTTTCGTTTTGGATTAAAACAGTTCCTCCCTTTCTCTCTTCTATATATAGTTTATAGATGTAGTTAATTGTCAACGACCACTCTATAGCATTTGCTAGAAATTGCTTCCAAATGCTCTCATCAAACACGTCACAATGTCTCCGTGAAGTTTCTTCACCGACAAGCTTGTAGCTTCGAGTTGAAACTACTCGTTTTAGAGTTTAGTGTTGCCTTTTAGTTGTCAAAATTGAATTAGAAAATAAGTATAAAAAAAAAAAAAAAAAAAAAACTAAGAGCCCGTCTTGAACCTCCACTTCTTTTGGAGTTTTCTAAATGTTTTTTTTTTCATCTTTTTTTTTTTAGAAGTAAGCCAATTCATTATTCATAACTCTAATTCTCTTTTTTTTTTTTCCATTTTTTTAAAAACTAAAAATTTAAAAATTCATAATTTATTTATTTATTTTTTCAAATCAAAGTCAAAATGAGATGATTATTTAAATTACACAAAACAATAAGAGAAATAAAATAATATTCGTAATGCTATTTTTTTCGAACATATTTTCAGTTTTTATACTATTCAACTATCAAAGTTCATTTCAAACTAAACTTATATTTTTCAATATTAATTTATTTTCAATTTAAATATTTTCAAAACTTCAATTTCCTCATTTTGAGGCTGATATATATACATATATACCTATATTTATATCTACCTATATATATATATATATATAGTAGAATTAATAGTGCTTGATCACATGAGCTCTTTTATCTAAATACTCGGTTTGATAGTTTCCTTGGAAAACAATTTAAGGGGGTGACATCAACGCGGTACAATGTGGTTGGCGGTGTTTTGATCCAACTAGTATTTAATGGGGTAGGTAAGCTCATATGTCTTCTTTACAAATTATTTATTTTGACCCCCCAAAATTTTTTTTTTTTTTTTTTTTTTTGTTGATTCTTGTGTGTATCCTATGGTCCAATACAGTTAGTATCAAACCGTAACGAAAATTCAACGATGATTTTTAAATTAAGCTCTCTACTAAATTACCTACATGATCATAAATTCAACACCCAATATATATTTTTTTTTTCTGTTTGTTTTGTTACGCTATTGCAATTTGTCACAAGAACGATGAACTAACAATATTTGTTTTGTATATACTAACCACTATAAAATCTACGTCGATTTCATTAAAAGTCATAATTTAAATTCTCATCTCAAATTTCGAAAAAAAAAACAAATAAAAAATAAATTGGAACAATTTAACTTATTGTTTAAACCTGATATTTTCACATCCAATAGATCATGATAAAAAAAAAATAAATAAATAAAAAAGGAGGAAAGAGAGAGGAAAGATGGACTAATTTGTAACTTGGGAGAGAAGTCTTGCGTTTGTGATGGACCATATAACTTGGAAAATGGTGAAGCAAAGTCAAACTCAAGACGTTGACTGTGATGCTGACGTGTCGCCACCTAGGATTTACATGGCTGGGGCTTTTCCCACTCTCGGTCTTTTCCCACTCACTTTCACAATATTAAACCTCGCAATGAAATACCATTATATTATAGAGGCCAGAAACCAAAAACAATCTTTTAAATTAAAACCTATTTAAAAATGGGGACCATAACCATAATTGATTTTCCATCCGGCCTGTAAAGAGATTCATGGTTAATAAGCGGTTGCTTGTGTTTATTGGAATTTCTCATTAATTGTCAAAATATGTCCCCTCCTCAATTTTTGATTTTTTTTTTTTTTTTTGTGGTGTAATTTAAAGGATTGGAGTGTAGATATCTTTCACAAATGAAATATATTAATAAAATTAAATAAAGATTATTATCATTTATACACTTAAAATTTAGGGTCACTCTCATTTTACCTCATAAACTTTAACTTTAATCCCGTTTTTTGCATTTATATCAGAATTTCAGTTAAAAATAAACAAAAAAAAGTAAGTTAAGTACAGTCATGTGATTTTTGTCTTTTTATTTTTTAATATAAATCCTAACATACTAGGCTTATCAAGAATAAATCTCATATTTTTTTCATATCTTTTTAAATGAAATTCTAATAGAAGGAATAAAATGAAATTAAATTTAAAGTTATAAGTTTTTAAAGTTCAGAGACATAGATATATAAGAATAATCTATAAAAAGAAGTACCAAAAAGATTGGAATCACTATTAACCAAACACCAAACACCATCGAAATCTCCAATAACTCTGACAAAGTTTGCATATTGATTAGCTATAACTAACTATATATTTAGAGTTTCCGAATTTTTTTTTCCCTCGGCTTTGAAAAGGAGAAAAGTTGTTATAATGCTCTCAGAAAAAAAAAAAAGAAAAAAGAAAAAAGAAAAGACTACCAACAAAATTGATGAGGAATTAATATCAATAATAGAGGTATTCATGTGTAACAAGATTAATAATGGATTTTAAAACTACACGAGAATTGCTCGTTTTAGCTTTTTGTAATATATTTTTTTTCAATGTGCTTAGTCAATATATGGGTCCTAAGTACAGTAAATATAGGGACTACATTGGTGCTCATTATTATATTGGCTGCTATCCCACATACGACAACCTATTGTGTGGGGGGGGGGGGGGGGGGGGGGGGAGAGATAATTGTAAATAATGTCGTTCAAGATAATTGTTAGCATGCTGTACGATTTTGTTCGAATAGATAATGCTATTCTTCCAATTTGATAACTATTTTTTACTGCAAACTTATCTTGTTAGGGTAAACTTTTATTTTTAAATTAATTTAAAATATAATAAGTATGAAGTAAAAAATCAACACATAAGCTAATAGTACTGGAATGTATATTGTCAACTTAATTCTGAATATAATCTTCGATTAGATCAAAGAATGATTAACTTATTGAAACGTCAAATTTTAATAGTAACATTACATTGCACGGGACATCTATGAAAAATGCTTGAAATCATTATCGATACGAAACACTATAAATAATAAAATGTGAATCTTATAGGTATAGAACTTACCTTTTGTTTACACCATTTTAGCATCGTTTTATATCTAGATACATACCAAACTTATTATTTGTTAAAACACAAATACAAAAAAACATAATTTTCACATGACAGATTGATCACAGGATCTTCAGAACGAGGACTCATGTTCAGTTATACACTAAACTTATACTTCCACGCAAGTCAATTAGTCATGATATCGCGTAGAAGCCGCGCGTGAGTCTTCCGACAAACTTTGAGTACACATGAAGCTAATCCGAGTACAGCTTTCAAACCTATGACCTTGTCAACTCGCCACATCAAACTTGCCATTTTTCACAACCCCCCTCCAAACTCTCCCAGTTCCATTGATATTATATAAAAGCACCCCAAAACTCCATCTTTCTTCCCTCACAAGACCTACACACAAAAGCCTCCCAAATCTCTCTCTAAAAGCCTTAACAAAAAAAAAAAAAAAAACCTTCTAAATTACCAACACCATAAAAACCAACACCAGAAAACCAACCCCAAAAAAACCTCAAAAGAATGGCAAAACCACACACCAACTACACGACCATATTCTCAACATTCCTCCTCATCGTCACTCTCCTCCTCCTCCACATCTCTTCCTCCTCCGCCGCCCGGCTTCTGGTCGCCGACACGGACGACATCTACCTTCCGCCGGAGAGTACTCTCACCGACACCGAGCCGTCGATGAATCTAGCGCTTCCTCGCCGTGTTCTGCCGTGCAACACCAACAGAAGGGCGGGAACGGGATTCCGGGCTCTGCGTCTCTGCTCTAAGCCACCCCACCTCCTCCTCAGCATGCTTCCGAAGGGCGTGGTGCCTCCCTCCGCACCCAGCAGACGAACCAACGACATCAACAATTAGATCAAATCTAAAATAAATACATATACTACCAGATAAATTCAACTACTCATTTTTTCTGGTTCAGATATGTTTGTTTAAATTTTCCTTTTTTTTTTCAGATAAACCTATGTTGATTCTTTTGTTGTCGTGGAGACGTTTATGTAAATATTTATTCATTACAGGATTTAAATGTTTATTTATCATCTAGACATAGGGTATTGATCGATTCGATCTCTTTATCTTCAGTTTTTTAGGATTTATTTATTTTTATTTTCTTTGATTTTGTAAGGTGATTCTCTAAAAAAGTTTAATTTACGAGATTAGTGATAATTAACTAGATCTGTTTAAAGTTTAAATCCGATTTTCTTGTCTGTCGTTTTCGCATTTTTTTCTTCTCTTGCGACGCATCAAATTCAAAGCTGGAGTGTTCTCCTTTTCTTTGGTGGGGAAGTAGTTAAAAATTTTGGACGTAAACAGTGGGAAAAAGACAGACAAAAGGTATATTTGAAATGATTATTTTTTTTTATTTTTTATTTTTTATACTTTTTTGTTTACGGATTAACAATATAATCATTAGTTTAATACCATATTAGCTTAGGTTGAATCGGTAATTAAGCTTGACTTCGTTGACCAGTGGCACCGCTAGTGTTCCAATATGTATTTTTACGGTAGATTTTTTACTTAGAAAAAGGTTAAAGTGAAAAGCAAAATAGAAAACTTTTTAATAGAATCCAAAAAGAAGTGTTAAAATAATGATTCAAACGCGCTAAAGTTAGTTACGTCTCATTTTTTCAACCAATGTTATATCCAAATTGTTAGATTAAAAAAATGTTAAAAAACTATATTAAAAAAATGTAATAGGTGAGATCATAGACTTTAAGCTAGTGTATTATTTTTACACTTTCACGCAAAAGTGAGATCTATAAGAAGAAACATCCTTTAAAAAGACAATAGATAATATGTCTCTGGCTTCTACTTATATGTTCTCTTTCTAATTTAAATTTTAGTTATATAATATTCGACTACTAATATGTTAGATGTCGTAAAACATGACATTATTATTATTGTACAAAAAATAATGAAAACCCACAAAATAAACCACCAAAAAATGAGAAAAAAATTGTCTGGTTACTAAATGTATATTACCTGGTTATTTTCAGGTTTTCCTCTCATAAAACTGATTAATTCGACTAAATCGACCGAGCAAAATCAAAAGTCCAAGGGCGGACCGACCGAGCATTATCCTCACTGGTTTGATGATCGGTTTTATATATTAAGAATCGACAAGTTCAATTTAAAACCGAAATCGTGGTTAATAGCTGACGTACATCCTTAATAATAATGGATTGGAAAAATAAATTGTAAACATCCGATAAAAAATGTAGCTTTCGTTTGGTGTCACGGTTGGAGTTAGTTGACTTTTTAAAAATTAGTTATAATTTTTATTGACTTTCAAAAATAGACAAAATTAAGATGAAAAATTTAAATTTTAGTTGGTTTACCAAACATAGCCGTAGTATAGTTAATTTGTAATACTTGGCTCTTTAAACCTTTTAATTCGTAAAATAAAAATAAATAAATAAAAAACACTTCTTTTATTTGATTCGATTTGATTAAAACAAAAACCACCAAACACGGGTAAGATCAATACTGTCAGAAGATTTCTAAACTTAAAATAAATTAAAATAAAAAAGTCACTGCACTAAAAATAACTCTAGCTAGGTAGAGGATTTATTAATGTAAGTACTATAGAAGAAAAGATCAAGGGCTTCTTTTATTTTTTGTTTTCCAGAGAACAAAAAACATAAATAGATCTCATTCTCACAGCTACTATGCAAAACTCTATTTTCTTATCGTAATTATAACAAAAGAGGGAAATATATATGTATATATGTATGTATGAACTCATAAATGTTGATAAGTAACACGCCAAAAGCCTATTTGCTAAAGGAAAATATATATATATATATATATATTTGTATTACGTACTTTTTGGTATTTTTGAAAACATTTCAGAAAAGGGTAAAAAAAAAATCCAACTCTTTTGACAATGCCAATGATGTAGGATAAAGTTTCAATCTAGAAATCTTGTATTTATGTTAGCTTTTCAAGAGTCAAATGAAAAAAATACATTGGTTATCCATACTGTTTTTTTTTAAATAATGGTTTCAGAAGAGAAAATGAAAATTGAAAAAAGAAAAAGAAAAGAATAGTTTTAGCCGGCTGGCTTGACCCAGAGAGTAATAATATTGATTTAGCAGATAGCGACTCAACTAATATGTTGTTATGATTAAAATTTCGATTACAAAAACGACTTTTCCTGACGTGGTCATTCCTTCATAATAACTCTCAAAGAAAAATCCACCATACACAGTTACACACGGAAGAATTTGTTAACATAAATATGAGAATTGTGTTGGCATTATTAATGTGTTTCATAAATGATCTTAATTGTTGTCCTTAAATTTTTGGGTGAGTTAGAAATGTAACATTACGTTCAAAAATAGTATAAAAATTTTAAAATAATCTTACAACTAGTAAAAATTGTAATTGTTGTAGTATTCGTTACATACTTTTCTAGTTTGATGAAATGTGAAAATCATTATCATAATTTTAATGTAATTTTTTTAATTCTAAATTTTTCTAAAAAAAGTGTTATATTTTCAAATGCACTCCAGCAAAAATGTTACGTAGTTTTTTTTTTTTGGGTGCTAGAAATAATCAAGTTCAGGCAGCTTAATTAGCACTGGTCATGGTCAATGACGGACCCATTTAAGTTGGGCCTAATGCCAAGCAGATGGGTCCAATTTAAAATGGGCCTCATTTTTAACCAAATTTGGGCCTGAATGGCCTTCTGAAATTTTTTTACAAATATTTTAATTTCAAATAGTAATTCAAGCAAAAAGAACCATTAGATGTGCAGAAATTGCACCAAATAGGCTCTTACTAGCATAATTTAAAAAATATATATATTATAATCTATTTATTCATATGTGATATTTCATTTTTATCCATGAGGATACTGGTCGGGTATCCACGTTGATACCGGCTAGCCGATGATCATTGATTGATTACCATTCAGTGTCTAATAATGTGATACCAACCGATAAACATCATCATCGATGACTGAATATCAATTGTTTCTCTATCGGTAACCACCTTTACCGGCAGGATACCAACTAGGTAACCACATATGTCGACAAGATATCTATTGTTTATCAAAACCATCAAATCTGTCAGATTAAATTAACGAGAACATGTCACAAAATTCATTAAAAATCACAAATGCCAACAAACACCCAAAAAAAAAAAAACTTAAGAAATTACATAATCAAAGAACAATATTCTCATTAAAGATATATAATGAGATGAGATCTTCCTTGTTTTTTTTTTTTTTTTTTTTAGCATTGGTTTCAGTAGTATTATCTATACACTAGCTTACTTCCAAGCAACACCCATAGGGGTGGATGGGATGGCAAAGAGACGGGTTATCTTTGCTAGGCATCTCCCCTTCGTCCATTCGGGTTCGAGTCCCACTGTCATAATTTCGGTGTCTAAAGGGGACAGAGTGGGACTCGAACTCGGATGAACGAAGGGAAGATGCCTAACAAAGGTAACCATCCCCTTTGCCATTTCATCTATCCATGTGGGTGTTGCTTGAAAATGAGCTAGTCTATAGATAATATTACTGACACCGGTGCTTAAAAAAAGGGAGGTCTCATGATATGATTTATTAGATATATCTTTTATTAATATTAACTAGGGGAGTGAAAATGATGGGACCAGCACTGAATCCTTTTATTTATCCAAAAAAAAAAAAAAGAGAGCTTACAAGTCTCGTCAGCTCGCCACATCAAGTTCCCATTTTTCACGACCTCTCCCACTCTCCTATTCCATGGATATATAAAAACACACCAAAACTCGATCTTTCTTCCCTCACAAGACCTGCACCACAAAAAACAAAAATTATTAAAATGAAAAAATCCCAAATGTCTCTTTAATTAAAGCCTAAACAAAATCTCAATTATATAAACACCAAAAACCTTAAAACTCTCTTCCACACAACAACTCAAAATGGCAAAACCACACACCAACTACACGACTATATTCTCAATATTCCTCCTCATCATCACTCTCCTCCTCCTCCACATCTCTTCCTCCTCCGCCGCCAGGGTTTTGATCGCCGACACCGACACCGACACCGACACCGGCTACCTTCCGCCGAATAGCCTAGCCGCCACCGAGCCGTCGATGAATGTAGCGCTTCCTCGCCGTGTTCTGCCGCATGACACCTCCTCCTCAGCATGCTTCCCAAGAGTGTGGTGCCTCCCTCGGGACGCACCAGACGAACCAACGACAACTACAATTAGATCAAAGTTAAATACACGTACAACCAGATAAATCAACTACAACTCATTTTCCCAGTTAAGATACATATATATATATATATATTTGGTCAATAAGATGATAAAAGATCATGTTCTTGGACCTTAAATAGCTAACAAATCAGAGGCTCACAGAGTTAGCTATGAATATGTTAAAAGTGAAAGGCTTCAAGTAAGATCTCTTTTATCATCGTATCATCATTGTCAGAGATATAATGTAAATATATCATCTAGACATAGCGTACTTTGATTCAATATTGTTGCTTGTGTGTCGTGGAATTTATAGTTAGTTGTCTAAATATGTCCTCTCTTGAATTTTCGAATTTTGTGTTGTAATTTTAAGGATTGAAGTGTATCTTTCATGATTAAAAAATAAATAAAATATCAAAAATACTGGAATCACTATTAACCAAACACAAAACACGATTGAAATCTTTAATAACTCTAACAAAGCTGCAGATTGATTAGCTATAACTACCTATATACTATATAGTTTCATGATCTCTTTTTTTTCCTCCTCTTTGAAAAGAAAAGAAGTTTGTTATGTGCTCTCATGAAGGGGGAAAAAAAGACGACAACATTATTGACGAGGTATCAATAATAATATTATATACGTACTTATGTGTAACAAAGATTAATGGCTTGATTTAAAAACTACACGAGAATTGCTCGTTTTATCTTTTTGGATATTTTTCCAATGTGCTTAGTCAATACATGGGTCCTGACTCCTAAGTACGTACAGTCAATATGGGGACTGCATGGGTGCTCATAATTGTTGACTGCCATACCACGTACGTACGACAACCTAAAATAAAAAAAAAATTAAAAAATTAAAAAAATTAAAGAAGAAGAATAAGATAATTGTTAATAATGCTATGCTGTCCAAGATAATTGCTAACGTGTTATACAATTTTTTTTTTTTTTTTGTTGAAACGTGTTATACAATTTTGTACCCTAATAGATAATGTTATTCCAAAAATCATAACCAACATTTTTTTTGGTTATAAACTTTAAGGTTTAGATCTTGCAAGGGTAAATTTTTATTTTTATAATAACTTAAAAATGACAATGCTATTATAATTAAGTAAAAAAAAGTAAATAAAAAAAAAGTCAACACATCAGTTATTAGTAATGACATGATAACTAAATTCGGTGTCAAATTTAAAACCAAATATCGCATTAGATCAAAGAATGATTAACTTATTGAAACATCAGATTTTATTACGCACTTTTCTAGAATGAAATGTGAAAATCATTGTCAAAATTGTTATGAAATTTTGCAATTTTTAAATTATTCTAAAAAAAAGTTACGTTTCAATTACACTTTTACAAACGCCATGTAATGTTGCTAGAAATAATTAAGTTCAGGCCGGTTAATTAGGCACTGGAATTAATAATGGACCCACTCAATTTGGGCCTAAATGGGTCCATTTGTAAGAGTAGATGGATAAGAACCGATAATGGGGCCTGAATGGCCCTTACGTGGGAACTTTGTAAAGCAACAAATTGAAGCCTTGGATTGATTTTTGCTATAAGAAAAAATTGTGGCGAAAAACACCATGAAAATATCATCACATTATAATTACTTATTTATTTATTTTTAGATTACCGATTATACCTTTAAGTTATCAATTAGTTTTCATGATGATACCGGCCTGTCAATGGCTACTGGTTGGGAATAAGTATCAAATGTCAATCTGCCTTGTTTGGATACCAAGTATCAAGAGAGGATAAGAAAACATAGATATGTCTATTTTGAGAAGTTGTTTTCATAATTTTCCTCTATATTTTTTTAATATATAAAATTTATAAGCCGTTTGAATTACCGTTTCGAGACTGTTTTTTTTAACATTATTTATAAATTTTTCTGCATTATTTTTCTCATAAAAATTTGAATTTACTTTTCATCCAAATGAGGGCTAAATATCTTTTCGCCCATAATTCTTGAATATTTTTTTTCAAAATATTGCTTTTTGACTCCTTAACCCCATTAAATTCTCAATTAACCCCCTTCCCTTTTGGATTCAATTAGATACTCAACTTTGTATTTTGGATATTTTTCTTACTTTGAATTGAAAGAAAAGGCCTTCAGTGTTTATTTATTTATTCAAATTTGGAAGAGTTTGCTGTATTTTCCTTTGAAGTGAATGAAAATTTTCAAGATGTAAATTCAAAAGGTTTTGGCATTTTTTTCCAAATGAAAAGTAATGATGTAGATGCAAAAAAAAAAAAAAAAAAGCACAAAAAAAAAAAGAATATATATATTTTTTGGTGTACAAAATTTTTAGGGAAATTTTGGTAAACATAAACACCTATAGTAAAAGGGAAATGGGGTCAAACAATGAAAGATAAAAAATAAAAGAAAAAGAAAAAGAAAAAAGAAAAAAGAAAAAAGAAAAAAGAAAAAAGAAAAAGAAAAAGAAAAGATAAGATAAGGATGAAAAAAAAAGAGGGAAGGAGTTTATCTTGTTTTAGTGACATCAAAACGGAGAAGACTAAGAGCAAAGTAATTTTGACTAATCTTAAATTGTTTTGTTAAAAAACTTTATATGTCTTTAAAAACACTCCCCAAATTCTTTGAATTTACATTTGGTCTTCTAGTTATCTTCAAGTGTGTTTTTTATTTATTTTTTTTATTTTTTTATGAATAAGAGGACCAGCATTATCTTCATTTGATAAGATGGAAGAGAGAGTTACAGAACAATAATTCATAGTCATTTTGCTACCATCCTCGATAATGTCTTCATGCTAAATAATGAAATGTTTCTTGAAACTGAGGGAGTTATGTAGTTTTGGATTACAAATGAGATGTAGTTACTGAAAATGATGTAGTTTTGAAAAAATGTAAAATCTTAAAATATGTTTGAAAAATAATATCAATATGGATCTTGTTTCGTTTCTTTGAAATTCTATGCAATTTATAAAAAAAATAAAAATCATCTCATTTGAACTTGAAATAACAAAGTTATGAACTTTTAAAATTTAAATTTAGCGTAAACATTTAAAGGTATAAATAGTGAAAATTAGTTTTGAATTAAAGCAAAAGACAAAAAAAAATAAAAATTGAAACCAGATATTAGATGTGATTCTAAACGGACCTTGAATCTAATTATTTTTTTTAAAGGTTATAATGGTTTTCTTTTATGACAAGAACAATTCTGGTCCAACAATTCCTTCCCTTTCCCAACAACCACTGCAACAATATGTTTTTTGTATTTGTTGTTGTCCAAAAATGAAAGGAAAAAGAAAAGCTACCTGTGGATTTCAAACATTAGGTAGAAACTAGAAAAATCCATTTTAAGGCGAGACAAACTGAATAATAATAATAATAATAATAATAATAATAATAAGAAAAAGACAGGAAAATTGCAAAACCACTTGCTAAGTACGAAATGGGACCCCTTCGTTGGAGCTTTCCTCTACTCGCGGGACAGAATAAAGTGGTGGGGCTTCGGTTTTTCAATCTTCTTACAAACAAAATGATTGGATTGAGGGCTGAATGACTACTGATTTCATTTTATGGATAGGATCAAACAGTTTAAGTTGAAATTTTTAAGGTTGAATTAGTTGATTTTTTAAAAATTAATTATAATTTTTATTAATTTTTAAAAAAAAGATAAAAACTGAGATAAAAAATATAAATTTAAGATGTAATATCAAACGAGTAATATATGTCCTTTATTTTTTTTTTCCGTAATTATTAGTATGATCCTGTACATTATCTGAAACCCCACACAATATTCTTATTTTTAAGTAAGAAATCTTAAAATCTAATAATAAGATAAATAAAAACGATCAAATCGAAATTAGACTAGACAGAGACATCTTTAAAAAAGAAAAAAAATAAAAAATAAAAAACATATATATATATATAGCTGCACCACTAATTAATGAATAGTAACATGTTGATTGATTTTAGTTTATCACTTATTTTAATTAAGGAGTGGCATGTAAATTTATATGCTCTTAAATTTCGTGTAAATACATAATTTAGAGAGAAGTCAAACTTTTTTGGTAAATTAGAGAGAGAGAGAGAGAGAAGTTAAACTGACATTTGTTACATCAAACTTAACTATAGTAACGTATGGGAAGTCAAAGAATGCCGAGTAGCGACAAAAATAAGCTTATTCACTGAATTCGAAATCTCTACACATGAAAAGATAGGGAATTTTACATGCATGGCTATCTGTCCAACCAATAAGAACATCTTCAATTTTGACACGTTATTATATGTTCTAAATCTACAAGGCATCACTCATCCAACAATTAGGTCAGGCAATTCGCATGGTTACATGTTTATTTTAATAATAATATTATATCTGATTTTAATTAAAAATGTAGTATATGAATTCCACATTTTAAAGTGTAAGAAAAAAAAAAAATAGATAATTTGTAATCATAATTTTTTTATTAAATTTTATCGAATTCAAACTCATAATCTAAACACTTATCTCAAATTGAAAAATCTATGCATATGTATTATGCTTTCGCCAATCTGTCACAATCCCATTCATCAATTTCCATTTCACTTGTATAATTATCCACTCATGTAAGGGACCTCTTTTTTTTCTTTCTTTTTTTTTTTTTTTTGGGTGAAAACTCACGTCAGAGACTTTTCTAAGAGATATATTAAGCTTAAAAACTTTCCAAAATCAACAACTCACTTTTTTTTTATTTGAAAAAATAAACATACATTGCCAGTAGACGGGTCATGTGATGCCATTAACAGATTAAATCCACGTGTCATCAATCCTGATAATAAAATAAAATAAAATAAAATAAAAACAAGTCCCTTTCAAGAAATAAATAAATAACCATTAAAAAAATAAAAAATTCAAGCTAACTGAACAGATAATAACGTGCGAACTCCTTTTTTTTTTTTTTTTTTTTTTTTTTAAATAAAACAAAATGAGTTATATTGGAATGATTTAAATGATTTTAAAGAGTGAATGCCTTCCGATATATAGATTTTTCATATTTTAATTATTTTTAACCTAACTTTCATTATTTATCTTGAAGTTATTTGTCTATATATTCTGATTAATACATTAATCATGATTCGAATCTAAATATCGAGTGAGTAAAACGTAATTGATTGGATTAAGGTATAATTTTTTAAGTAAGTTAATTTTTATTATTGCTATTATTTTGATATTCCAAAATCTTGCTTGTCTTAACCAGATACTTCCACTATTTTACCGGTCCTCCTCTGTTCATTTCTCGTGTCCGACGACTTTCAACGACATAACCAGACGGAGAAAGAAAGAGTGAGAGAGAGAGAGAGAGTGAAGAGCTTTCAGTAATGGCGGAGAAGATAAGCGCCATTTTTGCATCTCTGTATATACTGGTGGTTGCTTCGGCGGCGATTGCGGGAAGAGAAAGAGCGGCAACTCTGTTGAAGAGTTATGGAAATCCGAGTTTCCTTGGACCGTCCTTCAATCGCATTTACGATACTTCAAAGTATGGGATTCTTCAGCTCAACAATGGCTTGGCCAGAACTCCTCAGATGGGGTAATTCCTCTCTCTCTCTCTCCCCACTTTCTCTCTCTATCATCCATTTTTCTTCAACTTTCCCTTAAAAAATTGTTTTTTTTTTTTTTTAAACTTTTCTTGGGCGATATCAGGTTTTTACATAATCTACAAATTCTTGCTTTATCTGGAAACGTGTTTTTTTTTTTAGTTGGATTCTGCAAATTTGGTTACTGATTACGAATTTCGTGTTCTAATTCGTCGTTGATGCTTCTATGCATGGTTGTCAGGAAAGATTTTTTTTTTTTTTTTTTCCTTGGAACTTTCAGAGGATTTGCTTTTTTTTTTTTTCTTTTTTTTTTTTTTGATTATGTAAGAAAAATTTTGGCAATTGGCAGATGGAATAGCTGGAATTTCTTTGCGTGCAACATCAATGAAACTGCCATTAAGGAAACAGGTGAGATTTTTTTTTTTTTTGAACTTTAAGGAATTAATCATGATGAAGTAGAGAGTCTGAAGAATTTTAAAAATTTGGAAGAAGAAGAAAATTTGGTGGATTTTTTTTTTTAATCTTTTATATTTCTAGTTTGGGATGTGGACGAATTTTAGTTGAATAGGAACCACTGAAATAAATTTTTCGTGCGATTGACAGCGGATGCACTTGTCACAACTGGTTTAGCGGATTTGGGGTATGTTTATGTCAATATAGGTACTATTTCTGACGTTTCTTTTATATTTTCATTAACTTGAAATTCTGTAAATTTTGGATCTTGATTTGTTATTTGTTGAAATTAGATGACTGCTGGTCTCATCGAACTCGAAATTCGGAGGTTAGTTACCATTTTTAGTAGTTTTCAACCAACTATTTTGTATCAGCAATCATGACCGAGCTTTCGACTCGAAAAGACGACTACAGGTTTTAACTGATTTGAAAATGTTTGTTAGTATCATAGCTATGTGTTCATTTGGCCTGTTTTATTTAAGTGAAAGGAGACTTAAAGTGAATGAACAAGTAAAATTTCTCCAAATAATTTTCGCTTCAAATGATAAATAACAAAAAATCCTAATATTTTTCGTTCTCTTTTATGCTTGTTTGGTTGTGCAGGGACAGTTGGAAACTGATCCAAAGACTTTTCCATCAGGAATTAAAGCTCTCTCCGATTATGTATATGCAAAGGGCCTCAAGCTTGGAATTTATTCTGATGCTGGGTATGATGAATCTCCTATATCTGATTAGGACTTGGAAGTTAAATTACAGTAAAAATGTAATTTTTGTTACGGTTGTTTCTTAGTAGAATGTTTGGCATTTTGTAGTCGTATTTTCATACCAAGCTCACTGTTATGACTTCCATATCTGCATTTTCTAGGGCGTTTACATGTCAAGTTCGACCAGGATCTCTTTTTCATGAAGACGATGATGCAGAGATCTTTGCTTCTTGGGTCAGTTTCAACTTTACCTGATTTGATGTGTCTATCTTATATCTTTTTCTGCATCTCTTCAGTAGAATTTTCGTGGTAGTGAACTTCTTGTTGTTTTATCAGGGCGTAGATTACTTGAAGTATGACAACTGTTTCAATCTAGGCATCAATCCAAAAAAACGGTTTTGCCTCCTCTCAGTCTCACTAACTTTGGAAACGACCTCCATTAAGTTGCTTTTATTTTGACTTGATGTGTCCCAATGATTTTCAGATATCCTCCCATGCGTGATGCTTTAAATGCAACTGGACGGAGAATTTTCTATTCACTATGTGAATGGTAATCCAGCTTATGTATATGTTTGGCCATTTGAGATAATCCATTTTATATTGATTGGAAGTTTAATATATAAAATTTCACTTGATAGGGGTGTGGACGACCCTGCTTTGTGGGCCGGAAAGGTTGGAAACAGTTGGCGTACAACGGACGACATTAATGATACATGGGCAAGGTATAATTCTGCATTCATAAACCATGGAAATGGAGGTGCTTGGTGCCATGCCTTTAGTCTGCTTGCATATCGGGTGCAATTATTATAAGACGCTTTAGTAAATAGTTTTTTTTTTTTTTAAAAACTAATTTTGATTTCGTGGTGGAAGGCCTTCTATATTAAGCCTGGACTGAATATTTCTGCACTTAAGCCTGATTTCCACTTTCCAAAAACGCTTATATTACCACATTGGCATGTACACATCCCAATTTTAATGATTCTTATGATTTTCTCTACTTGGACAAGAATGCTTTCAAGTGGCTGTATACTCTTGCTTTAGTACTTGTGTCTTCCGGGAAGATTTTAATGCCAACTCTTCTAGTGATCAACCTAATTTTATGTCACCGAGTGTAGTGCCAATATCATTTTTCAATTTTGAAAATTGTTGTATTGATAGAGTTTCCTTTTTCCCCTGTTGTTTAGTATGACCACCATAGCTGATCTGAACGACAAGTGGGCAGCATATGCAGGACCCGGTGGATGGAACGGTAATCATCGGATTTTTGTGAAATAGATTAGACAAAATCATAGGGATTCATCCAATAAGTGTGATTAATTTTCTTACCAATTTATGCAGATCCGGATATGTTGGAGGTTGGCAACGGAGGCATGACTTATCAAGAGTACCGTGCTCATTTTAGTATCTGGGCTCTGATGAAGGTTTGAGAATCATTTCCATATTTGTACACTGGGATCCATCCCAAGTAATTAAGAACTAAGAGCAAGGCTTTGATTATGGATTTCGGTGGAAGAAACAATTTTGTATGAACAGTTATTCTGAAAGGAATTTTTTTGTTTCAACTGTCTTGAGCACTGCTTTAGTTCACGCTTGTAAAATCGATAGCATAAGACGTTTTTATGTATTAGCTATTGAGCTTTTGAAATCATTTCCAGGCCCCTCTTCTAATTGGTTGTGACGTGAGAAACATGACTGCGGAAACTTTTGAAATTTTGAGTAATAGAGAGGTGATTCTTGTCAACCAAGGTGAAGTTCTCTCTTTGTGGGTCTTAATAATTGATCTCTAGTGCATTTCTCTATTTATTTTCATTTGTCATCACTCATTCAAAGTTAGCAAATCTAAATAGGTGATTCCAATTTTGTGTGGGCAGATCCACTTGGGGTTCAGGGAAGGAAAGTTTACGTTTCAGGACCGGAAGGTTGCAGTCAGGTGATGCTCTCTCTTTCATCTAATTTTAGCACATTAGCTGATTTACAGTTTCATCAATTAGAATCTAGGTTAGAATTCCCTGATTAAATGTAATTTTCTTTTTTAGTCAAAGTTCGTCATTGATCCGTCCAATCAATGATGGGGAGAACCCCACCAGTCTGAACCCTGCTGCATGTAATTTATTTTTCCTTTTTACACATTGCTAACTGTTCCGAGGATCTGGTTGTTAGATCTCTTCCTAAACCTACCCCACCTTACCAACTGGGTTAAAGGGGTAGTTTTTTTTCTTCCCGGCACGCCCCTTCCTGTTCCCGACGAGAAAATGTCACGACTCACGACATTGTTAGATAACTTCCCAAGAACATACACATATAAGCGTATAAATTAACTTGATTCATTTGTCACTGTTCTGCCTTTCCAGGTTTGGGCGGGTCCATTATCCCGACATCGCTTGGTTGTTGCTCTTTGGAATCGCTGTTCGGAGACCATGGCCATAACAGCTCCTTGGGAAGCAGTTGGGCTTGACTCCAGTACTAGCGTCTCAGTAAGAGATTTGTGGCAGGTTGGAACGTTGACCTACTTGATATCATGTGCATATAATTTGATCTACACATTTTATGTCAATAGATAATGCGATATTTATCACGGTCATTTTGAATCCACTATTATATGATGGTTCTTATCACAATTCAGTTCAAAGAAATCTTTTTTTACGAGATTTGAGCTCTAGATCTCAATATTGGAAATGGATGTGGAATTCCGCTAGGCTAAGCCCGCAGAAACCAAGCTGTTAGAAGAAATTTTAGTCATTTCGTGCATATTCTCTACAAAGATATTGCCCTATAACCCTAGTAATATTTTGTAATGGCTGGTTTAACTGCTTGCAGCACAAAGATTTAGCGGAAGACGTAGTTTCGTCGTTCAGTGCTCAAGTCAACAGTCACGACAGTCATCTGTACATATTCACTCCCCATACATCAGCGGTCTCGAAGTTCTAGTCCCATGCAGGGGTTCGATCTCACACAATGTTCCGCTCATGTTTCACCTTTTAAAAAAGCATGGACTCTTTGATATCCTA
The DNA here is from genome assembly GCA_008635985.1 of Ficus erecta. Taxonomy (NCBI): domain Eukaryota; kingdom Viridiplantae; phylum Streptophyta; class Magnoliopsida; order Rosales; family Moraceae; genus Ficus; species Ficus erecta. The sequence goes on from BKCH01000010.1 coordinate 5,327,855, forward strand.
AACAGAACTTGATAAATTAGAACATTGCAAAACAGTAGTTGAGCATGTAAAGAGGCACTTTGGTGTGAACAATGGTGACCCTTCCCACGCTTGTTCTGCACTTAATAAAGTCGATATCGTTTTGATCAGATAAAAAATAGCTTCCCATTCAAAGAAGGGAAATATATATTTGTCTGCAGACCTGCAATCAAACTTCTTTAGAAACAACTATATAGTAAATATCTTATTTAAAAAAAGAAAAAAACTATATGGTAAATAGGTACCAAGGTAATTACATAAATTCATGTGCCCATACTCGGCAGTAACAAGACGGAACACAAAAAACAATATCACTTAACCGTTCCATGAAAATTCAGTTTTCGGCCGGAAGAAAACAATAAAAACAACAATATTCAGACAACATGAAAACAGGTTTTTGGTTTTTTTTGGTTTTGGTTTTGGTTTTGGTTTGTTTTTGTTTTTTTTTGTTTTTTGTTTTTTTGAAAACAGGTTCTTTATTTGAAACAACAGAAAACACGGGAAACGATAAAATTCTGTTGACAAATGGGTATTGCCATGCGGTTGAGGGTCGATTTCTGCAAATGGGTTATGTGTATCATCTGATGCTTGCTTCAGAAAAGTTGCTATCTTTGATACGAAATCAAATCGACAGCGGTGGGAAATCCTCCTTGTCTTCCAGTTCATATAGCCGTTGAGGAAGGCTACAGTGCAAACCAGCCAAATAAAAAGGAAAATTGAGAACCAAAAAAATAAAAAAAAACAAGCAGATATTCATTTGAATCATTCCATCATTTTTATATACTAGAATGGGCATACCTCTCTTCATGAGTCTCCACTGATTCTTCTTTCTCCGGCACTGCCGCTTTTGTCGGCACTGCCTCTTTCTTCGGCACTGCCATTAAGGCAGCGGTGTATGGAGTAGACTCCACAGGATATGAAGCACCTGTATCTGCCCGTTCACTAGCTGATCTGGAAGGCAATCCTAACGGAGATGATGATGAGGGCTTATAAGTAGGAGACTCAGTAACTCCAAAGGTGGTAGTGGACTGTTTGAGCTGCATTCTCTTCGGAGAGTGCTCCCTAGCCTTGGCGACTGCCGGAAGATTGGACTTTGTGGTGATTTGAAGAAGTGGGAACTCTTCCAGTGAAAATTCAGGGGGGCGGCTCTCTTTCTCCTGAATCTCCCGATCCCCTCTCTCCCGAATCACCAGACCATTTCTTGTGCGGTTGTCGACCTGTTCATTCTTTTGACCTGATCTAATCCGAAAACCACGTCGTTTAGGCTCAGGGTTCTTTTTCTCTGGACTCTTTTTCTCCGCGTTCTCATCAGGAACATCATGGTAGAGATCAGCCGTCTGCAATACCCAACAAAAGATAGTACAGTTCTTAATGATCTAAAAGTAAACTAAAAGCAAAAGAAAGCTTTGAATGACTACCATTTCAGGAATGTAAGTTCCTGTTCCTCTTGATCTCCCTGCTCCAGAAATATTAAAACCAGTGTCCACAAACTGCGAAGGATTAGGATGATAGTGTGGCACCATTGTGTAAAATACATTCGCACCCCCTTGATAAAATCCATCCGCACCCCTTTGATAATATCCATTCCCGTTCAATTGCATTGTCCAAGTCAGGGTGTTCTCATCCCACACACAAGAATAGGTTAGACCAAGCGGCATAGAGGTGGCGTAAGCATATTCATGATACAACTGCGTATACTGTAGCCCACCATAGTAGCTGTCATAGTCTCCAGTGAGATCGAAGGGCTCGCATTTTCCAGTACCAAACATAGGAACGGGGACTAGGGCATCTGGCCTTTCCCCCCTTCCATTTCTATCCAAAGTGTTCTCAAAGAACTTCTCGAGTTCTTCACCCATGCTTGCTCCTTGTAGCAAAAGTGTCTCCCCGAGCTTTTTAGCCCCATGGGCAAGAGCACATATAATGCGGTGGAAATTGCCTGAATAAATTCAAGTGGTAGCTTATCGTTAGTGGATTAATTGAGATAACAAGTAAAGCAACACCAATGATGTTCGATGTGTGATCAATCATTATCCTACTGTACGGAAATATCTCTTTAGCAATTATATGAACTAATGGACGTTATGATCGGACAAGTAAAAATGAGTAGGCTTAGATAAACGGCCTTCCTAATATGCTTTAAGTAATATGCCTATGATCACAGGGTTTATCATTTTGTATTTCTCTAGTTCTGTGCACAAACCATTAAACAGTAACAAAAAAACTTCTTCAGTAGATAAAACTTGTGAGATATCCAATAAAAAAAAAAAAAAACAAAAAAAGGCTGATCCAATACCTTTACTAACACTACGCCCAAGGTTATTCTTGTTGTTTAGGGGATCTAGTATGTTGAGGCGCTTAATTAGGAACTCATTCACTTCAGGCTCATGCACTTTTATCGGAAGTGAAAACATATCTCTGCAGTTCTTCAGAAACTCCGTACTCAGAAGCAAGCCATCCACGTAAAATTCAGCTCCCTCCGCTGCAAGATTAAAATTTTAGTGTGTCATTTATAAACAATGACATACAAAACGGCATTTTAGAGACAATCAAACATTGCATACCCGTCACTTCAGCAAGGGAAGAGAGAGGAACTGGACCATTTATAGTGATGCAGTAACTGCCCCCAATCAAATGTGCTATAGTACTCTAAGAATTTATAGAACACCTGTATACACAATATGAAATTAGCGGCCTTCATGTGTTTGCACACGAAAATGGTAAAAGCTAGAAAAGGAGACATAAATGAAAAAGGAAAATACCTCTAAAGGACCACGCAATGATTCATGGAAGAGATTGATAACATACAAGACCAACGTTTCTAGTGCATATGTCGAAAGCAAACCATGATGTGCACCGAGAATTCGGCTTTCGTAATAGCACCATGCTTTGACCAAGACAATACTGCGTTTGAATAGATGCTCCTTTCCAGTAAGTTGGTCAACCTAAGAAACGGAAGTACCGGAAAAGTTGGACATCATTGAAAAGAAAAAGAAAAATCACATGCTAAAAACAATTTGATTTGATGCATGGACGAAGCTTGAGAAAAAAATTTAAAAAAAAAAAAAAAAACATTAAAAAAAAATGTATCACGCTAAGTGTTGGACATATCGGACAAGCTCAAGCAATGCTACAGGAGGAGAATAGTAGAATTAGCATGAATCGGGTCAAGAAGTACTCTAAAGATCATATGAAGATGGAATACACAAAAATGAAAAAACAAGAAAAGAACCGAAAAACAATAAATTCCCAAATGTGGTTATTTATATACAGATAAATCAAAAAGTGCAGGAAGTATGTAGAGAAAAAGTTTCAGCACTAGACCTAGTAAAAGGGGTTAAGAGTTACAAGGAAACCTAGAATTACTCGAGAGATCACTTGCTATTTCTCTAAAGTTACTTCATCAAAAAGACAGTCGGCTTATATTTGTTAGGTTAAGATCCAAACCTGCTCCAGAAAGCAGAGAGTGCAGAGACCAGCCATTTGATTGAAGGAGATATCTACCGGTATATTCTTCACAGTGCATTTCACAACCTTAACCTGCACCAAAATATCAAAATGAGGAAAAACGAAGAGATGAAAGTCGAGTCTATTTGTTTTGCATAAAAAAATGGAAAAACTTATTCCTTTTTGCTTAGAGCATGTGAGAGGAACAAGGTTGTTTACAGAAAGAGAAGCAAAAAGGGCAATGGACAAAAGCTTCTGCATGGGACAAGAGTGAGGAAGTAGCTAGTAAAACATGGCAATAATAGGCATGGGAGTTACCGACTTGAAAAATAGGCCTTCAAAAGACTGGGCTTTAACTAGAGAATGAATTCTTTGCATCAAGCAAAACAACCTTACATCATCATAGAAGAATTGTACCAGAACAAACTCACTTTTTTTTTTTTTTCGGTTGTTGTTGTTGTTGCGAGTAGAGTAGTACAATGCCGCTAAAAAATTTCGAAAACAAATCCTTTTCCAATTATGTCTCGGTTTTTTGTGTCTTAGGGTTTCTAATATCTAAAGTTATAGAAAACGGGAAGCTTGATTTAATTTCCCAATCCTTTGGCATTTTACATTCTGTTTAAACTTTCACCCCAAGATCTCTTATGTTATAAGTTTTGCTTGTTTTACTTAATATTTTAATTCTTTTTCCAAGTTACTTTTTCAGTTTTGCGTTGCATGTAATAGCATTCTATATCAAGTATGAAGTGTTAATTATTTAATGCTTGAAAATCACTGGAGAGAAATTCCTAATATTGTCTATTGGTTGTGTCAAATGATTTGGAAATTGAAAACCTATCTTCTTGGGTTAATACTTCGAATCTAAATTAGGTAATGCTAAGATATTTTTATATAATAGTCTATTTTGGTTATCTCATCAATGATTTTGCCTTCATTATTCATATTTTTAATTAACTATTAACTCTTCCCTTGCCTAAAGGAATTCCGAGTTCTATTACTTTCCGCTATCAACATGAATTTCAAATAATTTAGGGCATCCCATCCCCAGCTTGGTAAACCCAGATATCACCTTTTCCCATATCTAGTTTGTTACTTAATATGAGAAGAGCTTGAAAAGTTGAATTTTATATTGAAAAAATTTGAACCAGGATCTGTGGGTTAGTTTAGCACCAACTCAATCACCACTAAACTCTTGCAATGAGTTATTAGAATTTTACATCTGTTAGAGGTTAAATTACATTTGCTAGAAGAATAACCACAATTTTTCCAAGGAACGTGTACTTTGTCATATTGTTTTACGTGAAACACTGCCTAGATTCTCCACGGAAACACTGTTTCAGTTGAAACACTGTTAGAAGGGAAAAGAAAGATAAATACAGGAAGATAATAAAATTCACTGATTAAGATGTTAGGGCTGGAGCTTCAGATCATAGTTAACATGTTTGGACGATCTCCTTCCTCGCTGTCGTGGTTGACGGCCAGTTTTCCTTATGGAGATACCCTTATGTCGACCAAGATAGAAGAAAGAACTAGAGAGAAAAGAAGCGAGGAATTGAGAGAAAGGGAAGAGAATTTAGAGAGAAGGGAGATTGATAGGCAGGAATTCTGTGTATTCAATAATAATCATCAACGGTCGAAAGTGAAAATACAATCACTAGGTTAATTTATAGTTTGAATAAACCCTAAGAATAAGATAAACATAATATACTAATGTAATAAACGTTAACAAATTCTAAATAATCTTAATAGATAATATAACCATAAATTCCTCATCGTCTATACCCTTTCCCTCAATAGTTTCATCATATTAATCTATCCAACCATGAATCCTTATGTTAGTTCTGGATTGTTTAGTTCAAACAATGGCTTAATTTTGTTAAAAGCCAAAACAAGTTCTTTATTCAAGCGTCCATAGATATTGACATGTGCATGCCCAAATCAACATGTAGTCATCACCTCAAGCATGTTAAATGAGCCCGTATAAAGCGGGTTTGGGTAGTACGATGCATGTGGCAGCCATTGCAGCTGGCATATCAGAACGTAAAAAATAGTTTTATGAAGCTCTCAGTACAAACAGCCTTTTCGAAAGATAAATAGTGTCACTTGACCCAAAAAAAAAAAAGGAGCAAAACATATAGTATCCTTGAATTAAGAAAGATCAAATGAAGAAAGGGAAACCTGGGCATGAATGAATTGAACATCTTTAACTTGGAACTCAGAGTTTCCTTCATGTTCGAGTACACTGCACACTTTTCTTGCAAAATCCTCTAGCGAAAGTTGATGGCAGAAAGCAGTTAAATCAATATCCCCATCAGGAAGATAGGTTTTCAGAGGAACTGAGCCGAATGCTAAAACCTGTAAGGAGAGAATAATAGAGATAAATAACTTTTTCGTTAAATTAAGACGGTAACACTGGTATTTAAGTATCTCCAGTGACTCCATAGATTTCTACAAGAAAAACTTACTTATTTGACAACGGCAGCTATAAAAGCATTGGTAACTGTTGGTGTTTATCCCAAAAGGAAAAAAAAATACATTGCTATTTGTTTATGAAATTTCTTATCCAATTGACAGATAACATCAGCACCCAAAAAGGGGAGATATAAGAAAAACAACAACAAACAACTGGTACATAAAGCACTATGATGCTACCAAGAATGATGACAGAACTTATGGCACACAAAAGGAAAACTACCGTTTTATTATAAGAACATCTTAAAGGTAATACTTCCGGAGTAAAGAACAATAATGTCAACGGTTCTTAAGATTGCATATTTTAACTTTGGCTACCAAGTTTGCACAATGAACTGTCAGACAGTAAGTATTGGCTTTCTCATGATTTCCTTAGGTAGACAATAATTACTAGTTTTGGTTTTCTTTTTTTTGGCGGAAAAACGTAAGGTCACTTCATAAGTAAGCGGAATATCCGGATATCGGATATTCAACAAATCATGCTCCAAAGTGCTGGGGGCAACATGACCGGTTCCTTTTGTAGGCTTCAGTCTTAACACGAGATTAATTAATGCATCATGTGCAAAATTTAAATTGTTATCATACCAAAAAAAAAAAAATGAGTAAGAGTAACCTATATGAGCTCATGATATCATGGTATGTTTTCCAGCTTCAAAGAAAGTTTAAAACAAAAGAACAAGCTAATAGGACATTGATCTCACAACACAATAGATCGGAAAAGAATAAATCTTTATTGAGAAGAATTGATATGCCTCCAAAGCAACCAGAAACCCTAACACTGGTGGAATTCGAGAGAACACCTACTCTCCCATCTTGGTTTCCCAAGTCATATTCCCAACTGACAACCCCTCTCCCTCATTAGCTACTAATCCCCTGATTTATGCTACAATTCTCTAAAACCGCTACAAGTTAACTTAGCAACCAACTATCTAATCTTATCACAAGACTAACCAGACTAAGCAAAAGATGCATGTTTCGAAAACATAAATCCACCAAAAGCGACCGTTAAAAATATTTTCTTGTGACCTCAAACAGAAGAAATGAATACATCTAAAACGAACAGGAGGAAAAATATAATTATAATTCATATGTAAAAAAGGAGTCGAGGGAAAGAGGAGCAGGAAACATCTTACCTCGGTTCCAAAATATCCTATAATCAGTGTCCTCAAATAATTTATGACCTCCTTTCTCCTCCTATCACACATTATGTTTGGCTGGACAGTACATAAAATCTCTTGGGTTCTATGCTCGGCCATCAGCCAGAGCTCAGCATCAATTAACAATGGGTTTGGGTCTGAGTTTGGATTTGGGTTCAGGTTTGGGTTAGGGTTAGGTGAAGAGAGAGAAGAAGATAAAGGAGGCTGGTTTTCCTGAAAATCTTCCATAAGTAATTGAAACTTTCGGATTTTGGAAAAGAAACCTAGTGAACCCACAGAGACACAACTGCAAAGGAATATTTCAATAACAGACTGAATGAAGCAGTCTCAGAAACCTAGGAAGGTGAGAAAATGAATAACGGAATAGCTGTACCGAAGACATTCAAGAGGCCTGAGAATTATGTGAAAAAGAGGCAAGCATAGTCATCTAGGGAAGCATTTTGAAGAAATAAATGGCTGTAGAAAAAGCTAACACTCCCACAAAGAACGAAAAAAGGTAGGACAAAAATCCCAAAATGCTAACAAATCAGAAGGAATTCAAGCTATAATGGTTAAATGGAAGGAAACTTAGAAGAAATCAAGCTGTTTAGACGCTTCAGCAGTGGTCTAAAGCTTCCATGTCCGTTGCAGCCTTGAAGAAACAGATCTCATAAGCATCACACAAATGTCCAGTCTGGGGAACAAGAAGTAGGGATATTTTGACATGTGGGTATGGGGGAAGGGTTAAAAAGGAGAAATAAGCATTTTGAAAAATGAAAAAGAAAAATGTCTGAAAAGGAAAACAGCAAAGGAAAAGCTTTAGCAGAAAAGGAAAAGAGTATGAGAAAAGGTCAAGGTATTAAGATACAAACAAAAGTAAAAGGAATGAAATCATTCTTATCCCTCCCTCTTAATGACAGCACCAAGAGGGAATACAGGAAACGAGAGCAGATGATAAATGATATGTAGGAATGAAGAGAAAGTGGGTAAGAAAAATGACGATACATTCGATGTTCAGGGAAGTCATACTTTCTAATGAAACTGTCGAAGATTAACCGTGGCTCGTCGCCAATTAAGAGATGAATACACTCTTTTTTTAAATTTTTTTTTTTTTTTTTAATTTTGCACTAGTTCTAAACAATGCGGATTATTCTTCATTAATTAGCCAAGGTAGAACAAAATCTATCACAGGGTAATGAAATTTAATGTTCGATTATTAAAAGAAAAAAAGTGACTTCAAAACTTTTCCGTGTTTCTAATAGCACAGATAGAATTCCTTCTTTTTAATTTATAAGTAAACTATTCTTGGCCATCTCATTCTTGCCTCTCCATTCTTGTCCTAATTAATTCCTCTTGTGTTGATGATTTCAAATTAATCACCCCTATTAATACCATATCTCACCTTGTTTCTGTAGATTATATTCATTTTAGTCAAGGATTTTATTATTAATTAACATGCCAATTGCTCATAGAAATATTTTAAATAAGGTACAGAGAGACTCAATAAATGCCCTTGGTTTTTCCAAATCCAGATTCTGCCAAAGTTACCCAGTCAATAATGGCTTCGGAATCATAAGAGGCAAGTAAAAACGACATTGAATCAAGTTCTTAGATCCTATGTGTTGAGCACATGTGCTGGGAAAAAAACGTAATGACTAAGCATAAGGTCCTTGCAATGTAAAAGATTAAAAAAAAATAAAAATTATGATAATAGTAATATAATCAAATAAATATACCTTGTATTGCATATATCCTTGCATATTCAAAAGGAGATGAACAAATAAAGGCACAGGCAACCTAACTAGTGTGCATTACATTTTGGTTATCTTCACTGACTTATATCAGACTATTACAAATTGATAAATCATGACTGAGTAATAAGAGACATCTACAAGTCTAAAGGCACAACAAATCGATAAAGGATGAGAGAAGGATGAAATCATCTTCCCCACTCTCAGTTTGACATACTAAGAGCCCTGGATATCTCCAAATGAGTATCAAACTCAGACGAAAAGCGACATCAGCGCACCTCTTAAGAAAAAACTCAGACGACAAGGCACCAATGGCGTGAAAAGAAATATCTTATCATTTCTCTTCAGTTCTATATACTCAGATTACCGTACCTCTACAGGTACTACATGCATCAACCCAAATAACCGCAAGATCACAAAAATAAGATTTATAAATGTATAATTAAAGTTTTTTCCCCCCCTTAGGAATACAAAATAAATGTAAGTTTCACGTTAACTGAAAAAACTAGATACCATTGTGAGCAAGTGATAGTATACGTGCTTTGAACCATCACAACGTCATACGTCCTAAAAGTACAAAATTTCCGGCTTCTTTCTTTCTTTCTTTTTTTTTTAAGGGAAAAATATATTCCAAATTATGAAAGGCAATACGATCATCAATTCACACACAAAGTCTCCTACTACAGAAAACTCAAATGACGCACAAGGTGAAAATAGTGTGTGTCGGACTTCACAATCGCAAGACACAAAAAAAGGACACAAGATATCGAGCACACACATGACTCTACGCCAAAATTTCTTTACAGTTGATGGAAACATCCGATCAACCAATAACAAGAAATCCATAACACCAAGGCCACACAAATTTCTGGCTTCTTTAAGATCAAGCATCCTGCCTTTTCTTTACTTTTTTTTTCCACCCCGTTATTTGTACTTTCACATTATATATTTAACTGAAATTTCTACAAAAATTGGTTATCTAATTAAAACAATTAACAAATTCCCTTAATTAAGCCCATTTTCTGAAGAACAACTCGCCCATACTCTAGCCATTACAAGACTCAGCTATAATCACAGAGTTTAAAAATAAAAGAAAAAGAAACAAAATCTACTAAAAAAATATAGACGTTGCTCATTAACGATTAAATTCACAACCTAAACTGAATAATCCAAATTTGGAAAAAAAAAATCCATTTTAATTTTTTTCTTTTTCTGGAAAAGAAAATACATTACCTTTTTCTTCTCTTCCGCTTCGTCTTCTTGCTTCCGCTGAATCCAATATTTCCATCAGAAGAACCAGAGAAACAGAGATCCGACGAACGTGACGTCATCATTTCGCCGGAAAAGAGAACTCGCTTCCGCAATGAAGAAACCCTAAACAAAAATATCGAACGAAAAAAAACGAAAAAACGATATTTTGTTCCCCGATTTAATGTGGGTGGTCCCACTAATACCACCGAAATAAGGGACCCACACTGATGACGTGGCGAAATCTCCTGCTTCTATAAAAATGATGAATAAAAATTAACCGAACGCGTGTCCAGATAAGTTAACGAACGGTCCTTATAAAACCCGCCAAAAACAAACCAACAACAAAAATTCCCGCCATGTTATCCCCTTCTCTGCTCCTCCACAGCCCAATCTCAATCCCCCAAAATCCAAAGCCGGCGATCAATTTCAGCCCCAAATCGGAGCTTCGGGTCGAGAGAGGCCTCGAATTCGAGACCGGCGAGTCGTTCTTCCGGCACGAGAGCGCCACGGGCCGCGACCTGGGCGTCCTCGCGGCGTCGCTTTACAGGAAATCCAAGGGTAAATTGCGAGTCCTCGACGCGCTCTGCGGCTGCGGAATCCGGTCGCTCCGGTACCTCGTCGAGGCCGAGGCCGATTTCGTCTTGGCGAACGATGGGAACGACGAGGACCGCAGAGTCATCTGCGGGAACTTGTCGTGGGTGCCGAGGGGTTCTGGCGATGAGCGGAGGTGGATGGTGACGCATTTCGAGGCGAATCGAGTCATGACGGAGTGTTATCTGCAGAGGGATTTCTTCGATTTGATCGATGTCGATTCGTTCGGGAGCGATTCTTCGTTCTTGAGGTCGGCGATGAATGCTCTAAGATTGGATGGCTTGCTTTACGTCACTTCCACCGATGGTTTCTCGTCGGGTGGTCATAGACCTTATCAGTAAGCCTTACAAAGTCCTTACTTTGTTAAGGATACTATTTTTTTCTTTGAATTCTGTATAATAATTGCTTTAAAAAGATGTACTGTTGATGTTTGATCTATTTCCTTGCCTAATTAGTTGTGGATATTTCGTATTTTAACCAATTAGAAAGTTGAAATTGGCATTTAAAGCTTGTAGTGTTCCTCGTTATTTTAGAAATTGGCATTTAAAGCTTGTAGTGTTCCTCCTGATTCTAGCATTCATTTTTGGATCGGATATGGTGATAATCATGTTTTGATTTTCAGTTCTTTAGCTGCATACGGAGCATATATTAGACCGATGCCATATTCGAATGAGATTGGGCTGCGAATGCTTATAGGCGGGGCTGTAAGGGAAGCTTCTGTGTTGGGCTATCATGTTACTTCCGCTGTTTTCGTACTATTCATACCACGGGCCTGTTTTCAGAGTCATGCTTAGAATGAATCGTGGGAAGCTTCAAGATAACAGGTGGTTGTTTGGTAGTTCAGGAAAAATAATAGATGTTTCAAAAGAAATTTTTATGCTTTGATGAATATATATGTAAAACTTATTAACTTCTGCTGGTATGGAAAAACCACGTCACATGATTTTTTTTGATTTTTTGATTTTCCTTTAGTGCAACTCTATTTAGTGCAATGAGATTGATGCTGATCAACAAATTAATAGTTCCATTCATTTCTTGAAGGCATTATGGCTTCATCGGCTACTGTGCGCACTGTGGAAACTCCAAAGCATATTCATGCGACCAACTTGGCCAGATCAGTTGCCCCTGCAGCGATTCAAAGGTAAGGATGATCTGGGTTTTTACAAAATAAAAATATGTAAACAAAAGGTTTCCAAGTTTTCTGTTTTCTTTGAATTTTCATTTTAATTTCTGGTTTTCTTTCGGGACTTGAACATATGTATCGAATGTAGTTAAGTTTTTCCAAGAAGTTGCATCATTTTTGGGGGTCTCCAATTGTCATGTGTTGCAATTTGTGATGCCATGTTACAACTTACAACCGAGACAGCAGGCTGTAAAAGCATCCATTTACAATAATTCGTTGTTAACTTATTCAGTTTTCTTTGGATCATTGTGACAGACTTTGCAGTTTTTCCATTTTGCTCAGCCAAGAAATTGGTGTGTAAGTTTGAGTTAAGATTTGTAAGTTTAAATAGTGATTTTGGTTGACTTTTCAGAAAAGACAAAAAACTTTTGGGGAAAAAGACAAAAATTGAGTTGAAATATTTGAGTTTAAACTCAACATCCAAACTAACCCTTAAATCTTAAAATTGGTTTCAACTCTTCCTTTTCCACATTGGTATTTGTTTGTCACCCCCATTGTTTATTCTTGTCAACTCGAGTAAAATGACCATTATTTTGTATGTGGTCAAACTTATCCTTTTCCTTCCTACAAAAACCAATGTAGCTTGCAAAACACAAGGGAAGAATAGAAAAGTTCTTGACATCGTTGGTTTAATTATCATTTCTAAATAAGTTGGAGAATGTACTGAATTCTTATAGTTCTTTCCTGGCTTCTCTCAGTCTATCATCGTCTCGGGGCCGCTTTGGACAGGACCTCTTCATGAGGCCTCTTATCTTACAGAATTGTTAAATTTGGCTGAGGAATGGGGATGGGCAGGGACAGGGAATGAAACTGCTCTTGACAAACTTTGAAACAAATGTTGGATGAAAGTGATCCCCGCTTGCCATTTGGGTTCATCAAATTGGATGAGGTCCTTAAGCTAATCCATTTTTTGCTCTCTTTGTTCGTGTTTTCAATAGCCAGCTATTCTTCCATTTTATCTTGCAAAATTAATGTGATGGTGTCTCTCTTTTACCATTTAGGTGGCAAGCCGGGCAAAAGTAAATTCATCACCACTAAGACTCATAATGGACACCATACGAAAGGTATTGTCCTCCTTTCTCTTCATGTTTTAGTTTCAAACAAGCATGATCGTTTCTTAGGTTTTTTCTTCACCCCACCCCCCCCCCCCCCCCCCCCCCCCACCCCCCCCCCTTTTTCTAGTAAAATTAAAACTATTGTCATGTGTTTGTTGAGTTGACAACTAAAGCTGGACTTCTCGGTTTGTAGTCTCAAATGGAGCCTAAACATGCTGCCGTTGCAGAGATATTCAAAATATTGATAATCTGATGGGTGAACCTTTGCAGGAGGGTTATGCTGTTAGTAGGGTCGCACATTTCATCTAATGCATTAAAGACCAATTGTCCTATGACAGAATGCATAAGAATTGCCAAGGAATTACAGCAATGCGACTCGGCTGCAATTGTCAACTTGTAGACGAATATTGGTGCCTTGGCGGTTTGTACCAATTCTTTTCGCACAACTCAAAGTCTGCAGGCTTTCAATTTCTAGGTCTAACCGCAAAGAGTTCATAGAAGATCTTGTGGGGTATTCAGAAGATTTTGACGGATATTTACATGGATGACACAAACAGCGGCCGATCAAGAGTTTCTTATATACACAAATCCAGGTTGAAAGAGAAGCAAGTGTTCTTAATCTTGGAACTTTGCCCCAACCAAATAAATATTATATCCAATCGATAGTGTAGCATTCGAGTGCTTGTAGACTTATTGTCTAATTCTCTTGGGTAGAATACCACAATCATGAAGCTTGATCCAAGTAGGCAACGTACAATTTATAGAACTCTGATGGATGAAACCGTCCATTTAAACTTCCAAGGAATGAATAAGAAATCGTACAGAACTTTCAACCAAAAAGTTGTTGATATAAAAAATAACCAAACCAGAAAAGAGCAAAACTAAAGTAAGATCATCAACTAGATGGTTGTGTAACAAAAAATCCTAAGCATGACTCGGTCCGACAAATATTTGGGTAGCTCTTGGAGAACATTACTACACTAGGCCAAATCTCTCCTTGTTTAAGTGCGAGCTGGATTCCCGGGCTGACCAGCCCTCGAGGCATCATCCTGCAAAAGCAAAAAATGCAAAATGCAAGTTAAATGACGAGGGACATGAGACAATCGAAACAATTCATGTACAATCTAAACACTAATGGTTAGTTTGGGATTACTGTGCTTTTGTCATAATTTCTATTTTTACTTCTAGCAAAAAGGAGAAATAAAAGCTAAAAGCAAGAAATTTTAGCTACTCCAAATTACTATGAAAATACATTGGTTTTTGTGCAAATGACTTTTGCATACTTTTACAAACACAATATTTGCCTCGTAGTTGGTGTAAAAGAAAACTTTCGGAAACTCCAAAAGCATTTCCAAGCTAACCTCAAGACTCCATTTGGATCATAGGTTCAACTTCACAATTCAAATAGTGAGTTCAATTTTTCATGAAAGAAAACACCTAGGAAAAAGCTTTTAAAATGGAGTGCCAAACAGGATTTAAATCACCATCAACAAAATAGACAACCTTTTATCCACATCCCGAACCTTTATAACAATAGCAGGAAAAAAAAAAAAAAAACCTCACATTAATTAACTTCCAAAACATGTTAACAAGAGACGAGATCAACACTTAAACATATAATAGAGGCAGAACACCTAATAATCAAAATTCTAAAGCTTCCATTTAAAATTTTTAATATAAAAATCACATAATTGCAACACCTTAACAACAAGAAAAATCTTAAATCGTGTTATATAAATGGCAGAAAACTCACCCTGCGTCTCAAGAAGCGCTGTGGCGGCTCTCGGTTCCTCCGATCGGTGCGGGATCGGACCCTCACGACGTGCGAGTGAATCGCACACGAAACGCAGTACTGCACCTTCGCGTACAGCTTCGGCAGAGTGTATTCTACGAAATTAATCAAACGCATTTATGGTTAATGCAAATCAATGAATGAAATTTAGAATTACAAAAAAAAAAAAAAAAAAAAATCTAAATTTAGGAAATAGAGATTACGATCGTAGACACAGGCTTCTTGGACGTCTCTAACAGCGGCTTGCTCAACAATGTTCCTCACAAGGAATCTCTTGATTGCCTTGTCCTAATCAAAATCACAAATTTGATCAACATTTAATAGTAAGAAGAAGAAAATAATAAATGTGAATTATGAGTAAGAACCTTGGGGCAGCATTTGCCGCAGTTGGAGCAGCGGATGAATTTGACATGGCCACGGCCGTGCTTGTTGCGTCCGCCGTTTCTGCGCTTGAAAGTCTGCGGAAACACTCCCACAAATATATAAATAAAATAAAATAAATGAAAAGTAATAGATTAGAGGGATTTAGAGTCAATCACAGGACAAGTTCACACCATTTTTTTTGGGTTGCTTCTTGTTCCTGACGGAGAAAGAGAGAGGATATTGGGAGGCTCTGGGCTCGTCTGCTCCGGCTAGGGTTTTTGCTGTTGCGAGAGAGAGAGAGAGAGAGAGAGAGAGAGGTGGGAATGGCTTTCTTTAATATATTTTTCCTTCTGAAAAATTCCAATAAATACAATGCTGTCGTTTAAGTTAGTACACTGTCGTTTGGTAATTGTATTTAAACGACGTGTCGTTTTAGTGAATGTTGACTAAAATCGATGTGTCGTTGTTCTAGAAATTTGTTGAACTTTTCGTCAGTTTAATGGCTTGTCGTTTTAATTGATGTCGTTTATGTTTTTAGGGATATGCCGTTTCTTTATCGGAATTTACTGTCACAGAGTTGCCATTCAAGTTTTTATTGTAGTCAAACCACAAGAAAGCAACATTAGTTTGTAGTTTTGCAAATTTACCTCCTTTATATAAATCATTTCTTCCGTTTGACTTTTCAAAAACTAATTAAAATTTTTATTAATTGTCAGGGAAAAAAAAAAAAAACAAAAACAACAAAAGTTGTATCATTTTAGTTTGAAATGGTGCTCCAAACACCCCATTAATCTTAACATTAATAAATATTAGATGCCGATCTATTATTAAACTACCTATAACCACATTTGCTAATCAAATGTTAGGAAGTAGGTACGGATTTACAATAATCAATATCCAAACTTAACCTGGCATCAACCAACTCTTAAAGAAGGCCATCTTTTCACGTGACATCATCAACGCATTTTAATCCCGATTTCAACCAGCACGTGGGAATAGCAACTCTCAAACAGCGATGGAAAATAACAGAAAAATGCCATAAAAATTACTCCAAGTGGTGCAAGAAAACAAGCCAAATGGAGTCACCACATGTTGGAAGTAATAGAATGTCACAAGAGTTTGTACTCTGATTTTCATAGATGAGATATATCAGTAACCAAACATCAAAAACAAACGAACCCTCAAAGTTTCGACCATCATGGTTCCAATTTATTCAATCATTTACCCCCAGCAAGCCGCAAAACCACGTCCCACTTAATCAATGGCGTTCTTTTCGTATACGTCACTGGCATATTTCCAATTGATGACTTTCCAGATGTTCTTTAGATAGTCTGGTCTCACATTCTTGTACTGCAAAACAAAAGCGCGTCTCTCAACACAATGCATATCTTATGATATGATGCATAAAGAAGTGAATCATGATAATTGTAGAGAAGAAAGAAAAGAAGTAAACATCTAATTTTAAGCAGGCAGCATCTGCTGGAAAGAATTGGATCTCAAATATTTGTTTCAAACCGTCTAACAAGACATCAGAAAGCTACAACACAGTTCACCAGTCGCCAGTAACCGGCATTTCAATCTACAACATCTTAGAAAACCATTAGATGTTTGGTCTGAGGCTCCTAGATACCTTATTAGTTATATGAACGATCACATGATTGACAATTTTTCTGGAGTGCCTAGTACATAACAATTCAAAGTTTTAGCCAAGAATTGGGGAAAATGTCGTATCGAGGGCCAGTGCAACTCAACTTTAATGGCAACTACAAATTTAGTTAATGATATGGTCTTATCTTCCTCTGTCTGTTGCCATAGACATCTTTGACCACATCCCAAGAACCTCTTTCCATAGGATACCCTAACCCCTCTGAAACAGAATTTCATTTTGTTGGATGCTCACCAATCGAAAGAGTAAATCTTATTAAACTATGTCGTGTATAAGTTGATGCTAGAAATTGGAAATCATTTAGCAATTCAACTTACATAAAACATTAATCAATCAAGTGCTCTTTATAAGAGAGAAGATAAAGCTTCCCCTGATATCACAATAGATACGAGTCTTTGGACTTCAACAATAATTTACCTGTAAATAATATGCATGCTCCCAAACATCAATTCCAAGCAATGGAACCAAGCCTGCTGCTTTAGTCACAAGTGGGTCCTGTGTCAGTTATTCATAATAATAATTAGCCTTAAAACATTCATCAAGTCAACAATATAAGATGCTGAAAACTTCTGAAGCAGAATCATGTTTTGCTATTTGTAAGAAAACTCTACCGATAAATAAGATAGAAATAGACCATATTGTTTACCTGATTTGCAGTAGTTTCAATCACGAGTTTCTTCAATTCTTTGTCCAGAGCAAGCCACTAGAAGACAAAGTACATCAAGCAATCAAACAAAATTAAGAAAAAGAACATCAATTTTAAGCGTCTATTCTACGCGATGTAGATATTTGGAGGAGCGAGAGAAACACAGAGAGAAGCGTGAGAGCATACCACCCATCCTGAGCCCTGTAAGCAGCGCCTTCTGTGTTAAGTTTTTGAACCAATGTTTCTAAAGAACCAAAGTTCATATCAATAGCCCACCCCAGAGCACCCTTTGGGGGCTCACCACCTCCTTGCTGCGACGCATACATTGTTAGGAGAAAGATTCTTCGCTTCTACTTATAAAGAGGAAGCAAGGAGGGAGAAGGTCAAAAGAATCCAAAAATGAATATGTACTTACGCTTATAGGAGCAAGGTTATTCCAAAAAATTGAGTGGTTGATATGACCTACAAAAGCCATAAAAGATTAAAAATATAATGATACCAAAATAATCTGTCAAACTCAAATGAGAAAACATAAAATGATATAAATAGTGGAACAAGCCAAATAGCGGCGTATACAATACTTATGGGACCATTTAAGGCACACCATCTTAATCCAAAACTTTCAATTCATTTCAAATCCAAATCCACTTTTCACCTTTTCGATGTCTGCAACACACTCATTTTTCTTTCTCTCAAACACCCATTTTTTCTTTCTCTCAAACACCCATTTTAATATCTCAATTCAAATCCAAAATCTTTAATTCAAGACAAACGGGAGCTTAGTGGTGGCAATTAGCAGAGATTATTTCTACCATGGATTTCCAAAAAACTACGATATCTGGAACTTGAGATGTTTTATACACGTTGTTCTAATAAAAAGAAAGTATTCTCTACTGTATTTTAAGCAAAAATGGAATTAAGAAAGAATCCAATCAATGCTAGAATTAAAAAATAAAAATAAAAATAAAAATCGGTTACTAAGTGGAATTTTTTCAGAAGCCAGCCTCAATTTTACAAGATTTTAGCCATTTATGTAGTTGCAACCATTTGCTTTCGAATATTTCAATTTGCTATATCCATAACCAAACCTCCTGATTAAAATTCAGATACAATAAAGCTTGAAAACTAAATAAACTCCGAATACTCCTCCGAATATCTAAAATACTAACACTGAAAAATTAAAAAAGAAATTACATAATACAAAGGAAAAAAGAGGAGTAACAGCAAGAGAGATTGACGAACCTCCGCCATTGAATTTAATGGCGCTCTGCAATTTAGCGACGGCAGGGGTGTCGCCCTTGGAAATGGCGTCGTGGAGCTGCTCGAGAGCCTTGTTGTAGTTGGTGACGTAAGCCTGGTGGTGCTTCTGGTGATGGAGCTGCATGATCTCGCCGCTAATGGCCGGCTCCAGAGCGCCATAGTCGTACGGAAGGTCCGGGAGCGAGAAGGTCTGCAGGCCGCGAGACTGGCCGGCGATTGCGCCGCCGAGCGGTAATCTTCTGGAGAAGAGAGCTCGAAGAGCCATGGAAATGGAGTTCGAGGTTTTGAGAGGAAGAGAAGCGAAGCGAAGAAGACGAAGAGAATGGAAAGCTGAGCAGTGACAAATGAGAGCGAGACGCCAGATTTTATATCTGAAATGTGGGTGACCCGAGTAAATGCTACGGTCACTGTGGGTTACCGAATCTGGGTGCCGAACGAGGGAAAAATATTTGTACCAAACCAGGGTTGTTTGTCATTTTGTTAAATCAATGTGCTGGTGAAGCCATCATCAAAAAATTATTTGACTAAAATATTCCAAAAACTCTTTTGTTTGGATCATCTCATCTCAAATTAAAGGGTGTGGCTGTGGTAGAGACTCATTGAGAGTCTCTATCCATAGAGTCATTTTTTGAACCATTGATCTTGAATCCTATGATCTAAATTGAGGGTGCACATTAAGAACCATAGGGACACCCACACTATAACAATTAAGTGAAAAAGAGAGGAAAAAAGAGAGAGAGAGAGGGGGTGGGTCTTCCCTGACGGCCGACAACCCTGACGCCGGGCCCCCCGCGAGGCCCTCCCCCACCACCGGCCCCAGGCCCCGCCCCCCCCCACCGCGGCCCGGCAACCCCTCTAGCCCTCCCCCACCGGCACCCCGGCCTCAGCCCCCCTGGGGCCCACTCCAGGTCCCCCTCCACTGACCTACACACCCACCCACCACCCCCCCCCACGGCGCCTCTCGGCGTCCCCCCAGACGGGGACCCCCACACCCCTCTCTCTCTCTTCCCCTCTTCCTTCCCTTCTCTTCTTCTCCCCTCTCTCTTCAAGGCCCGCGCCCCCCCCCCACCAACCCCGGCCAGACAGGCCGGGCCATCCCTACCTAGCCGCGGCCCGACAACCACCCCAAGCCCTCCCCGCCGGCACTCCAGCCTCAGTCCCCCCGGCACCCCCCTCCCCGACCCCCCCACCCACCCCCCCGGCGCCTCTCGGCGTCCCCCCCGACGGGGACCCCCCCACCCCCTCTCTCTCTTACCCCTTTCTTCTCTTCTCTCTCTCTCTTCCCGGCCCACGCCCCCCCCCCAACCCCCGGCCGCCCCCCACCCAGCCGCGGGCCCTCCGGCAACCCCCCAACCCTCCCCCGCCGCCACCCCGGCCTCAGCCCCCCCGGGCGCTCTCGGCGTCCTCCCCGACGGGACCCCACTACCCCCCTTCTCTCTCTCCCCTTCTCTCTCCCCCCCCCCCCCCACCTCTCTCTTTTTTCACTTACTTTGTTACAATAAGGGTGAGTCTACGGTTCATCAAATGCACCCACAAATATAGACCATACAATTGAAAATCAGTGGTTTAAAAAATGACTCTATGGGTAGAGACTCACAATGAGTCTACATAGTTTTTCCCCAAATAAATTATACTTTTTTATCTTAATTTTATTTTATTTTTCCTGAAAATTCAATAAAATTTATAATAACTTTCTAAAAACCAACTCAGCTCAACTTAAAAATTTTATCTCATCTCAAACTCAACTTATTTACCAAACGGAACCCAACGGACCCTTTATTATAAGGTGATAATTAGTTTTTTTTTTTTAATTTTAATCAAAATGACTCTAAATTATCAAAATGTTAACCATCTTAAATTTTTCTGTCCAATTCTGTTAATTTTTTAACTGAACCAAAGAAGAAGGGATATTTTAGTAAAATCATATAGAGAGAGAGAGACACAGACAAACAGACAGACAGACAGACTTGGATATGCTTCAAACGAAAACTTCCGTGGATTCCTTGTACAAATCCCCTCCATTTTCCTCCCACTCCATTTTCCTCCAGGTCGAGCTTTTTGTAATACCAGAGTGAAAAGGTATATTCAAACAATCAATATTTCACATAAACAGCAAGAAATGAAATTCGAAAGACAAATTCAACTTTGAGGAGAAACTGAAATTGGTAGGAAAAGGGAAAGAACGGCCGAATCGCGAGGCCTCCAAGAAGGCTTTGGAGCACAAGAAGGAGATTGCTAAGCACCTGGACCGTCCTATCTTCAGGACCAATCCCTACGAAATTAGTTCCTTGTTTTCTTCGATTAATTTCACTTTCTTTTTCTTTTCTTTTTTTTAATGGGTTTGAAGGAGTTGGTAATTAACTTCTGAAATTTCAATGTAGAGTTTTGATTATGAAGGTATTGAATTTCGATAATTAGCGGTGGGAATAAAGATTAGAGTTTGGAGACATGGCTTTGTGCTTTTGATTGTTTTCCCAACTTTCTTTGAGTTGGTTTGTGGAATTTGGGAAATGGCTTTTGGTTTAAAGGGGTCTGAGGCGGCGTCGTCGGGAGCGTCGTCGCCATCGTCATCGGCGGAGGACAAGAGCTCTAGGGGGCCATCTTCGCGAGATCTGGCGTCGCCGTCGTCAAAGGCCGTCGCGAGTTCGGGGGGAGCTTCGTCGCGAGTCCGGGTCAGCTCCCTTCGCGGAGATGGACGCTTCATCAGCTCCCTTCGCCAGAGATGGAGGCCGTCGCCGGAGTCTGCAAAGGTAGAGAGAGAGAGAGAGAGAGAGTTCAATGGTGAGAGTCAAGAGAGAGAGAGGGGGAGAGTTCAGGGGAATTTTCTTTTTAAGAAGGGTATTTTCTCTTTTTAAATAGTTAACTAAGCTCAGATGAGAAATTTAACGGTTTTTAAACGGAAATGACTAAAATTATCAATATTTAGAGAGTTTAGAGTCTTTTCGGACAAAATTAAAAAAAAAAAAAAAAACTGGAATCAAATCGTCAATCTGTTAAATAATTCAGGGATTATTTTGACCAATTACTCTTACGAAAATTCAAAACAAGTTTAGTTTACTATTACCAACAATAAAAAAAATTAAAAAAAGAATAATTAGCCCAATTAGTTCCTAAACTCTTTTAAAAGTAACAATTTCATTTATGTTTTATTTTTTTAGCCGAGAAAAGAAAGAAATCTTAAACTCTTAAAATGTTGACCATTATGGTTCATTTCGTCCAAATCCATTAAATTTCTAACGGGATGTGTCGTGTGCAAAAATGGATTTAATGATGAGAGTATTTAGTAATTCAACAATAATTCATTTAATAAATATTTAAAAAATCATTAAAAAAAATTCCCTTTTCTCTCTACCCCCTTATTTCTCTTCAAGATCGACGACACCATGAGGGGAGGGGGGACCCAAATCGGCGAACTTTGAGGGAGGGGGGGTGGGGGGGGGAC